>OX387291.1:20000-10020000 GCA_947562105.1 Shargacucullia verbasci
TGTAATTATTTGGATTATTTCTCTTTGTCACGTTACAATTGGCAAAAGAAAATGACATTATGACTGCCTAAATATCACTTATCGCCAATAATTGCACGATTATTTTATAAATTATATTTGACACTAAAGCAAGGGTAACGATAGATACCGATCCTTCAAAAAAAATTGTATCATACTGACTGGTGGAGCGTGTAAATAGCTCCAGCCAGATGGAGGGATTTGGACTGAGAAAGAACAGTAGTTGGTGGCGGTGCGGTGCGGCAATGTATAGCTTAAATATTAAAATTATGTCAACACAACACTGAACTCACCAGTCTCAGGATTACTGCACTCCTGGGTGTCTGCGGAAGCACTTTTTCACCCAAAAATAAGTTTTTCTCAAGAGGGAGAACCACGCGGCGGTAACGTAGAAGGGCTTCGAAAAAGTTTTTTCTTTTACTGCTATACCGACACCCTCACACGATTGGTAGGTAAAACAGTTGCGGTTTATAATTTAGCGCCATCTATTGGCATTTACTTGAAGCATTACATTTCTTCAATATATTGCGAGTTGACACAGTGTGCGCCGTAGCCGGCAGATGACATAATTATAAAATTAAAAATATACATTGCGCGCAACCATGCTCCCCGCCTTGGAAGTTCGGAGAACTTTCGAAAGAAAAGGAAAAGGAAATTACATGAATAGCAAATTTAAGTTATGGTTCAAATATATCTAATTTATAAAAAATATTAATAAAGTAAAAGAATTTAATACTACAACTAACACAGCATTACTTATAAAAAGCTTGAATTATTGTGTAGGTATTGGGTAAAGTTTGACTACAGGTCGTTTAAACGTGCCATTTTTGGACTTTACTAATGCGACCCTAACCACATTATCACTACCAGGATAAACTTCCTGAATTATGCCAATAGGCCAGCGTAAAGGTGGAATGTCGTCTTGATCAATAAGGACCACAGTCCCAACACGGGCCGGATTCTCCGGAGTACACCACTTCTGTCTAACCTGCAACGTGTGCAAGAATTCGGTTCTCCATTTTCTCCAATAGGATTGAACTAAATGGTCAAGTAATTTTTTGCGGTCGGTCAGACTAACACGTTCATTTGAAATTGCAGAAGACGGGAGATATTGAATAGGTGTAGACATTAAAAAATGTGCGGGTGTTAACACTTCCGGTTGAGGATCGGAGGATAACAAGCAAAGTGGTCGCGAATTTAACAAACATTCAATCTGCATCAATACAGTTAAAAGTTCTTCATACGTGAGGAGTTGATTTCCTATGACTCGAAACAAGTGAGTTTTAATACTTTTAATATTGGACTCCCACATTCCACCAAAATGTGGGGCACGGGGTGGAATCATTTTCCATTCGATTCGTCGAGTGGTTAATTCCTGGCTTAAAGCCGTTTGAAAAGTTTGAGAAATAAAGAGATTATACATTTCGTCTAATTTTGCCTTAGCCCCAACAAAATTGGTGCCATTATCAGAGTATATACAAGAAACAGGACCGCGGCATGAAATAAATCTTTTAAAAGCTGCTAGGAAAGACTCAGTTGTCAAATCACTAACCAGCTGAATGTTAATGGCTTTAGTGTTAAGACAAATAAACAAGCATATATATGCCTTTTGTGCATGTTGACCGCGTCTACGAGTTAAAGTGATTCTAATTGGACCAGCGTAGTCTACTCCTGTATGGACAAACGCTTTGGTTTCACATACGCGGTATGACGGAAGATCAGCCATCTTAGGTGTTGGATGAGAAGGTGACAAGCGGAAACAAGCATTACACATGCGAACACGTTTGCGTATAATATTTCTGGCGGAGAGTATCCAGTAACGTTGTCGTATAATGGACATCAATAAGCTTGCGCCCGTATGCAGGTTTAATTTATGGTGATGGTCGATTAAAAGATTGACGACATGGTCATGTTTTGGTAACAATACTGGGTGTTTGCATTCGAACGGTAAATCGGACTTTGAGAGTCGACCTTCAATTCTAAGAATTTCTTCCTCATCAATGAAAGGACAGAGATGTCTAAATTGTTTGGATGGTAGATCATTTTTCTTTAGTCTGTCAATTTCAGTTTGAAAATGTACCATCTGAACTGAGCGAAGTATAGTCTTCTCAGCAATATTTAAATCGGAAGCTGTAATAGCTCTAGAAAGCGGTAATTTTTTAACGAAGCGTAAGACATATACTATAACGCGGAGTAATTTATTCCAAGATGAAATGCATTTAGAACGTTCATAAAGTATTGGTGATGTATTTTGAACGGTAGTTGTCAGTGCATTAGATTTAAGTTCTGGAAGTTGTTCACATGTTGTCGACGAAAAAGATTGAATTGGCCACATATCAGGCGGAGAACGCATCCAAGTTGGACCATTCCACCAGAGATCATTATCGATCAATTGGGAAGGTAACAATCCCCTAGAAACACAATCACTGGGATTTTCAGCTCCTGCAACGTGATAAATGTTCTGAGGATTCAAGTTTTCTTGAAATTGAGCTACGCGGTTGCTGACAAATATTGACCACTTATGTGGTAACGAGTGAACCCAGGAAAGGGCTATAGTCGAATCAGAAAAGGTATAAACACCGGAAATAGTAGTGCGAGCACTGTATGTATCAAGTACGATCTTTACTAGACGTGACATCAAAACTGCGGCACATAATTCCAAACGAGCGAGCGTTGAAATCTTAACAGGGGAAATTTTAGATTTAGAACATAAAAGTCGCACAACGATGTTTCCTGCCTCATCAGTTATGTGTAAGTAAATGACACAACCATATGCTTTAAGGCTTGCGTCACAAAAAGCAACTAAATTTACGGTGCAATTATTATGGACGCCGATGTGGCGGGGTATTTTTATCTTAGATAACAAAGGCAGCTCCCTAACAAGCATTAAAAAACATTTAATTATATTTTCTGGAGGAGTGTCGTCCCAGTCCACTTTACTAATCCACAGATCTTTAATAAGTAACTTCGCGTATACTACAACTGGTGATACAAGACCCAGAACATCAAAGAGACGCGCGACGAAAGACAGTATAGTGCGTTTAGTACATTTATTATCTACACAAGAAGTAGTCAACAAAAAAACGTCCTCGTCGTGAATCCAAGAGAGACCTAAAACCTTTAGGTTATTGCTGGCATCGTCAGAGAAACTAACTGGCGCGAGATGAGAATGCGGCAGGCTACCGAGAAGTGCGGGAGAGTTGCTAGCCCATTTAACTAAATCAAAACAACCACTTTTAAATAAAACTATTAGCTCTTTAGCGAGGTGTATAGCACTATCCTCATCAGAAACAGAGGTCACTAGATCATCCATATACAATTTGGATTGAGCAATAGAAGCTGCTTCAGGGAAGCGGTTTCCTTCATCTGCCGCTAGCTGGCGAACAGTGCGCATGGCAATAAAGGGACTGCACTTAAGACCAAACGGAAGGCGGTTAAATTGAAAGGTGCGTAACTTCTCACTTTCATTAAAACGAAACAATATTTTTACGTATTTTCGTTGTGATTCGAGTACGCGTACTTGTAAGTACATTTGTTTAATGTCTGCAGTTAATGCTACAGGATATAAACGGAAATCAAGTAAAAGAAGAAAAAGATCCGCCGAGGTTAGGCCCCGAATGCAGAACATCGTTGAGTGACAACCCTGTGTGGGTTTTGGCACTTGCGTCAAGAACAATTCTTAATTTAGTTGTGGATTTATCTTGCCTAATAACAGCGTGATGAGGTATGTAATAACCATCATTTTCATTATCTGCAGAAGATATCTCCGACAAGTAACCATTGTGTAAGTAGTCAGCAATGACTTTATTATAATCTTCACGAAGTGCGGGCGTATGTTTCAATTTGCGTTCTAAAGCTAGAAAACGTCGGTGTGCAACTGCGCGGGAATTACCTAAATCAGCGGGATTCCTACTGAACGGAAGAGACACGGTATATCGGCCATCTATATCGCGAGTCACGGAACCTGTGAATAAATTTTCACATTCCGTTTCATCGGGTGAAAGAAAACGTTTATTCGGAATTTCTTCTAATTCCCAAAATTTATGAAGACAAGACTCCATATTACTTAATGTGATTGCAGCAAAAGACGCAGGACGATCAGTGTCCACAAACGATGAGGGAAAGTCTCCCATTAAAATATAACCGAAAGTGGTCAAAAAAGCGGGCAGAGCGGAAGTGTCTGAATTATACCGATCACCTAAGTAAATGTAAGGGAATAATTGGGCACCAATCACCATATCAATGTTCCCCGGAATATTCCAAGTAAGGTCAGCTAGAGGTACCTTGTTGAGACAATCATATTCGCGAGAGTTAATCTCGAAAGCGGGCAATTTTTCAGTTATACAATCAACAACTAAAGCGTGGATATAATATTTATGTGATGAGACTCGAGACTCAATTGTTAAATAAACATAACCATGAATAGGTCGAGACGATAAACCTACGCCCCTAAGAGACGAATTATAAAGCGGTATTACAGGTAAGTTAAGTAATTTACAACATCTCAGAGTAATTAAATTATTTTGTGAACCATTGTCCAATAACAATCGAATAGCTTAGTAAAAACAGTGATCATCATAGCTTGAATACTCGAAATAAACACAAGCTTGCGATACCTGGTTTCAGACTTAGTAAAACCAACAAGTATTTTATGGGAAACAGTATTAGGTTCTATAATAAAATTCCTAATTCTATTACTGAATTACCTATTATAAAATTCAAGTCTGTTATAAAGAATACCTTAATGTCTAAAGCTTATTATAATATCAATCATTACATCGAAGATAAAGATGTCTGGCGTACGATTCCTTCCTGCATACTGCGACCCACTGGCACCTCTTAATTGGCTTAAAAATGTACTTAGTGACTATTATGTGATACTGTAACTAACGACTCATAAATCTTTTTGACATTGTGATATTATTATTATTACATTAGGTAATTATTTATTGATGTTGCTAAATATTGTCTTAGCATTATTTTTTATTTTATTTTTTATTATATTTATTTTTTACACCCTTTTTGTCAATGTTATTGTCAATATTATTATATTTTTAATCAATTTTGTTGTGTGAATTTGTGCCTGTTATTGTTAAGTGCGGCTACTTTTGATTGTAAATTTGTGTTGACAACAACGTGACTCTCATTGGTACCTACATTTTGTTTTGTATTATTAAAAATTACCATTGTTATATGTGAGCACTACGTAGCCGTAAATTTTAAATTTTATATCTAATAGACGTGATAGCTGTCTGGCAGTTTGAGTTTGTCATGCTCACTTAATTGTCCTGATGATGGTGGCGTTGTGCATCGGGTCGTTGGGTTCCCTGCAATATGGTTGAGCAAAGCGACGCTGATGCACGCGTTATACTCGTGAACGGGTGCCGTCTATTGGGACTGGTCGGCTCATAGCTGCCATGGCAATTTTATCAAAAGTAAATATATTTTTCACAACTATCAGGCTTGAGTTTCAGACTTACATAAGTTAGACTCTTTTAAGCTACATTGTACTCACATAATTGTTGTTCGAGATCAATGTATAAATTAATATTGTATATTTAATTCCGAGTTTAAAAGAGTAACCATGGAGTTTCTTGCCCGTTCTTCTCCATTGGAAATCAACACTTTGGAACGTGGCAACTAGAGCCTGACTATTCATAAGTGCCTGTAAATGGTTTACATGAATAAAAATATATTTGAATTTGAATTTGAATTTGAATAATCTTTTTATTATTATATTTGTTGTAGGCATAAACTTGCGCGGTTGATAAAAGTATCGTGGTACGGGTTTGGTTGTACTCATTATTTCGAGATATCATACTCGTAGTAGCGGGCGATACACTATCACTAACGGGCGGAGTACCGACACCAGCGACGGACTGCACGGACGATGCGTTCATTGTAAAATCGACCGTAGGCTCATCAACATAAGGTTGAGCAGTCGAAGATAAGTTCGCAGTTCCGTCATTAGGTTTCGTGACTATCACAGGTGCGCCGAGAACTTGACTATTATGTTTATTGTTTTGATGGGTAAACGTATGAAGTTGTACCGTCGAATTATTATTTAGTAAATTATTTTTATTAAAGTGTAAAAGAGTGTGATGTTTCTTTTGACAATGATTGCAAACATGTCGTGAATTGCAATTCATAACTGAATGAGAAGCGCTTAAACAATTAACACAACAATTTTTTGATTTAATAAACTCGTATCGCTCTTGAGGAGAGGATAAATTTTTAAATTGAATGCAATTGAAAAGTAAATGTTCAGTGCTGTTACACATTACGCAAGGGGCGGTTTTAGTTATTTGATTATTTTGAGTAATTAATGTACGTGAATTTCGAGTATTTGAATCGGATTTACTAAAGTTCTGATTCTTGTTTGAATTTGACAAAGGATTACGATTTTGAGCAAAGTTGTTATTGTTGCCCGAGCGTTCTAATATTTTGACTTGATCTTGTACGAACGAAATAAGTACTTTACAAGTAGGTATTTCGGTATTACGAACGGATAACTCGAAAGATTGTACGGTTTGAATGTCTAACCTTTTTAGTGCAAAATGCAATAATATGAAATCTGTAAGATCGGGAATATCCAATTGCTTAATAGCGGCGATTGAAGCAGAATACTTTTCAATAAAGGAGTTTAATGAATTAGCAGAATGCGAGCAATTTTTTAACTCGAAAATATTATTTAAATAGAAAGTACCCAAGGAACGTTTGTCCTGGTACTTTTTTACTAGGCTATTCCAAATAATAGAATAAGTTTCGCCCGTTGGTACAATACCAGCGACTATTTGTAATGCATTATGCGTCAATTTACCTATTAGGTATTGAACCCGCTGCGAGTCAGACAGCTGTGGGTTGTTATGTATATTTGCCTTAAAGGATTCATAAAACATGGGCCAATTTTCAGGTTTGCCATCGAAACAAGGAATTACTATAGGTGGCAATTTAACAATACTTTTTACTGGTTGTGATGATGTGATAGGTTTATGTTGTTGTTTATCTGAATTAATATTATTACGCACACGTTTTACACGACTATAGACATCGTCAAATGCAACTAACCTTTTGAAATCGGGCTCATATTCTGGGTTAATTGTAATATTTAATTCGTTAATATTATCGACAATTGACATAAATTCATGGCGCATTTCGTCAAGCATTTCCGAGTCTGCCATGAAGTTTTCGGTTGACCGCGTATCTGCAGTACTAACAACTTTTTTGGATTGATCGTATAATTTGGTAAGCCTTTGGTAAATGACTTCCGACTTAGATTGTAACAATTTTAATTTATAAGCGTCCATATTTGAATAGGGAATGCAACCTAGGTAGGTACCTAATTCTAAGAATCTACAAAAAATATGGCGGGTGCGGGAATACGTAAACTGCAATTAGTAATTACGCAGGAAATATTATGCTGATCAATCCGGTTCGAAAGGACCAAAATTTATAAATGGTGGAGCGTGTAAATAGCTCCAGCCAGATGGAGGGATTTGGACTGAGAAAGAACAGTAGTTGGTGGCGGTGCGGTGCGGCAATGTATAGCTTAAATATTAAAATTATGTCAACACAACACTGAACTCACCAGTCTCAGGATTACTGCACTCCTGGGTGTCTGCGGAAGCACTTTTTCACACAAAAAATAAGTTTTTCTCAAGAGGGAGAACCACGCGGCGGTAACGTAGAAGGGCTTCGAAAAAGTTTTTTCTTTTACTGCTATACCGACACCCTCACACGATTGGTAGGTAAAACAGTTGCGGTTTATAATTTAGCGCCATCTATTGGCATTTACTTGAAGCATTACATTTCTTCAATATATTGCGAGTTGACACAGTGTGCGCCGTAGCCGGCAGATGACATAATTATAAAATTAAAAATATACATTGCGCGCAACCACTGACATTAACATCCGTCTCTTTCTTTCTCGGGTAGTGTTCATATTAAAATGATATCTCTTTTCCACGCTTTGTTGTTCTTTTAACGTAAGCGAAATTCTAAGTCTATGGCTCCAAGTGTTGTAATGCGCTCTTAGAGTCCGTAAAAATAACAAAATTATGTATATTATTTAATGAGAGAATATATGATAAAGCCTCGGCAATGGCAATGAGCTCGGTATGCATTATTGAAATATTATTAATAATACGAAATTCCATGTGGTCTTTCGTTTGAATATCTAGAAACGCAGCACCTATATCCTGACCATCTTTGTAACCGTCTGTATAAATTTTATAATAATTGGAATATTTTCCACGTAAATATTTATTACATAACAGAAGCAAATTTTGATTGTTGTACTGACGTTTGGGTTTGTCTAATGATTGGATATGAGGGTTTATAAAGTTTTTTGTATCTAGATTAGTTATCCAAGTGTCTAAGGTAAACAGTTCCAGCTGTTTACTTGAATGTATAGAGAATATTTTAAAATTATTGTGAATTGTTATTAATAAAGGTTTTTTTTTTCGTCTCCAATATAAATTTTGGCATACATTAGAAAGATTACTCAACACTGAAATTAAACTATTTTCAACAAGGGATTTTGACTTTAACCAGAACTTTCCGGCTAGATATGTACGACGAACAAATAAAGGTTGTAACAATAATTCCGCTTCCATCACATGTATGGGAGTACTTTTTATAAATCCACCGATAAGACGCATATATTGGTTCTGAAGTTTATCTAATTTTGCTATGTGACTTGTACAACTAGTGTCATATAAAAAGCTGCCGTAATCTATACGACTTCGGACAATAGAAATGTAAAGTCGCCTTAAATGTAGTGGATGCATACCCCAATCAGATCCCACCAGAACTTTAAATATATTAACGAAAGTCAGGCATTTCGCTGTAACTTCGTTAATGTGTTTTGACCATTTCAGAGATCGGTCCAACCACATACCTAAATATTTAATATTATGCACATTTTCTAATGACACTCCATTAATATATAAGTTTACATTTTCTCTGAAATGACCAGCTTTAAAAATACAAACCTTACTTTTGCTTGGTGAAGTCTCTAAACCTAAATTTGAAAGAATTTTATGAAATGCGTCTAACGAGTTCTGTAACGTCATAGCACCCTCGGAAACTCGATCACAAGTATTATATAAAATACAATCATCAGCGTATTGAGAAATAAAAATATGTTTTTCAATATATGTACAAATATTAATTGTCGCTACATTAAATAATAAAGGGGATAGAGGATCCCCTTGAGCTAATCCTCGGCCACTCATTCTAGTCAGAAATCCATCTTTTGTTTGTATTTTCAGATGTCTTTCACTCAAAAAATGCCACAGGTACTTACAAATTTTGGCGCCACCTTTTAATTGGTGTAAAATATTAAGTAGCACAGAAATATCAACATTATTGTAAGCGTTATCAACAAAACAACAAATGGTCTTAAGTCTTTCTGAAAACCCCTTTTGAATGCGAGAAACTAAACAACTTACGCTATCTAAACAACTTTTGGACCTTCTAAAACCAAATAAATTTGCCGAAAACAGATTATTTCTTTCTAAATACCACTCAAGCCTTCTATTAATTAGTAAATGAAAAATTTTGCATACACAAGACATCAATGAGATGGGTCTTAAAGATGAAGTAAGATTGGGATCTCTTCCAGGTTTGGGAATTGCTATTACACCAATATCTCTCCATTGCGTAGGAACAAAACCATGTGCTAAGAACTGATTATATAAACTCAGCAAAATAATTTTGCCATTATATGGTAAATTCCTTATCATAGAGTATGAAATGTCATCACATCCGGGAGCAGTATCCTTTGATTTTATACATTTTAACAACTCATGCAAGGAAAATTCAGATTCCAATTTAAAATTTAAAATTGAAAATTTTGGCGGCCTCGGAGAAACAAAGTCAGGTGTAAGGCTACGAAGTAAACTATTAGCTTTAGTATTATCTATATAATTTCTTGGCGATTGGGATCTATAACCTTTTATCCATTTCATTTTACGCCACATCTCAGAGGCTGATACTGTCTGATCAATGGAAGAGCAGAATTGATTCCAAGCATTTGATTTAGCTTGACGTATTGACTTTTGAGCTAATCTTATTTTCTCTTGTAATATACTTAAATTAAGCGGAGTAGGGTTTCTACGAAAATTACCTAATGCCAATTTACGTACTGCTACAACCTTTGATAGCTCAGAATTCCAAAATGATTTATATAAGTAAAATTCGAGTTAGGATTTTGATTAATTTTGATTAACGGGATATGAATATCAGCTGCTAAATTAATGTTATCTACGAATACGTCATATGCTTTCTGAAGGTTGTCAGGAAGTGTAACGCTGGAAAAAAGATCTTCTACGCAAGAGGTATATGAGTCCCAATCAGCGTTTTTAAAATTCCGTTTAACAGACAAATTTGTGTTCATGTAACTCTCAATGGACATTTTAATCATGAGGTGATCACTACCCAGAGTTTCATTTATAACAGACCAATTAAATTTAAAAGCAACGTCTGTCGTAGCCAAGGAGAGATCGGGAGAAGATTCTTGCAATGAACCATCAACTAATTTCACCCGAGTTTTATCACCATTGTTAAGTACCACATAATTATTATCTATGAGAGCATCCAAAATTTGTACTCCCCTACTATCTGATCTGGTAGACCAATTAGTATGGTGGGCATTAAAATCGCCCACTATTAATGTTTTCCTGTTAAAAGCGGACATTAAATTATTCCAGTCTGAATTACTAGTACGAGCAGAGGGTGGGCAATAAATCGACAAAATATTCTCTATAAGAGAATAATTAAAAATTTTAACATGCAGTACTTATATACCCGAATTATTTGCTTGAAAATCTCCTAACTGAGCTTTTAAAGATTTGTGAATAATTATAGCTACGCCTCCATATGAGTCATTCCTGTCTCTACGAAATATATTGTAACTATTTATTCTAAGGTGACTATCAGGTTCTAACCATGTTTCGGAAATGGCGGCTATATGTATTTTATTTTGAGTCAATAATTGTGACAAGCATAATAACTTAGGTTTAAGGCTTTGGGCATTCCATTGGATCAGATTTAATTTAATATTTTTCTTCTGTCCATTAAGAATATTCATAAAAAATTGCAACAATGGTAAATCAGATAAATTGTCGACTACTAATAAGATTAACCACTCCATACACAACTTAAATGCATCTTTAACTTTGACCTGTAAAGAACAATTCTTACGGAAAATAACGTCTTTCAATTTTAGTAATAATTCATTAAAAGTAATCTTACAATCCGATTTATCTTTTGAAGTGTCGTCTACCTGTCCATACACATTGTCATTGTTATTTACCGATGAATCAGACTCATTTCCAAGGTAAATGTTCCATGCAGATGAAATATTGCTATCATTTTTCCGCTTTTTCTTTTTAGGTCTTCCTACATTGCCACGTGTATGTGTAGATGTATTCAATTCCCGATAAATTGAAGTAGTCTGTTCCTGATGAACATCTGCCGTAACTTTTACTATTTCTGCAAACGTAGGGATATTTTCAATTGGATTCAGGGGAGTATCGATAACCGAACGATGACTATCCATATCTTCTTCTCTTAGGGTTCTGGGTGACGTAGCTGGCACATACATAGTAATGGCTCTTTTGTATTTGCAATTAAACTCCGCCATGATATCACGTATTTTTTTCTCTTTAAGGAATGAAGGGCACGTTTTCTCTATGGCCATATGCTTTCCAGAACAATTAACACATCTAAAGGTCTTGGTGTCGCAATTTGAGTGGTGGCCACCACATTTGGGACATATAATTTTATTAGAAGGGCATGTCTTGGTAATGTGTCCAAATCTCCAACACTGTGAGCATTGCGAAACTGGAAAAACATATGGTTCGACCTTTATTCGTAATCCATCAGTATAAACATACGGTGGCAAAGAACTTCCCTTAAAACACAATTTTATGACTTCACATGGCGTCCATCCTTCTTTAGTGCGACGATTTAATCGTTTAACTGAAATAAGTTCCTTTGAATCTGGACATATTATGCTATTCAAAATTTCATTTTCCTCCATGTCTAAATCAACATCCTTAATAACTCCATATGAATAACTGACCTCCATATCTTTGTGAACTCTCCATCCTTTTGTTAATAAAGCCTCACAGGAACATAGCTTATTCATATTTAAATCATCTTCAAATTGTATTCGGACTCTATATGGGTTCAAATATTGAACCCGAATTATGTTATTTATATTATGAGTTTTCAGTAACTTAGCTAATGCAAATGATTTGGGCAATTTATTTGTGCAGGAAATTGTAACTTCTCATTTATTTGTCTGCTTATTCATACTGTTATACTGCCGCAGTCTTTTTCCTTTACCTGTAGGTCCTGCAATCTTCCATTCCTCATCAGATTCATCTTCTTCTCTATTTCTTTTACTCGGTCTATTTATGTTTATATCCATGTACTCGTTCATCTCTACGGTATCCATCTCCTTTATTTCATCTATAAATAAGTTCTCCTCATCAGACTGACCGCCCATAATGGTGTATTATTGTAACGTCCAGCAACGAAAAAGGCACCGCCGCACACCACGTAGGTGTGGGCACCGTTTTGTTGGAAAACAATAAATACTCGTGAAGAATCACTAATTAATAATAATTATCATTAATTACCACGTTAATAATTGCAAAATAATACAATTAAAATTAATTTTATTGCATAAAAATAAAATCGTACTTCCCGCCAATTTTGACGGGTAGTGTTCATATTAAAATGATATCTCTTTTCTACGCTTTTTTGGTCTTTTAGCGTTAGCGAAATTCTAAGTTTATGTAGAAAACCATAGACTTAGAACTTCGCTTACATGTAGAAAACTGATTTTTCTGCTAACCCGAACCTTTTAGGTGTGATTTGTGAAGTAATCGTCGAGAAGTTTTACTATCGCCTCGTAACCCAATTCTTCCACCTTGTTGGGTAACGCCAGGTCACTTGCGAGTTTGAACGTCGATTCACATAACCATGTTAATAATATCGCCCTCCGTTTGATTGTTGCTTTGTCCGTTTCAGAGGTTATGTCGTTAGCGATAAACCACTGATTTAATCGCAACTTGAAACTATTCCACTCTTGTGACAGGTGATCAAACGTGGAAAGAACGCCATAAGTAGCTCCCGTAGTCATTTTTCGCGAGAAGGAAGGGAAATAGATACAGTTGAGTTCACTCGTCGCCACGTGTTGCGTACTTGCACGAGGATGACAGACATACGTCATTGAAACGCTAGTCGGTTGCACACTGCTTTATTTTCGCGTGGCGTTAAGGGACGAGGTAAGTGGGGGGCGCAGCCCGCGCTTGTAGGTACATATACATAACACAAGGTAAGCAGTCCGTGCTCCTGCTTAGCTCTTACAAAAATTGACCCTTCGTCACTGGTATTGTATGTCACCTCCTCCCATGCAAGGGCGGATCCAGGGGGGGGGTCATAGGGGTCATGACCCCCAAAGTTGCATCCGCCCTTGCTCCCATGGTCCCTGTAGGGAAGTACCCTAAATACCGAAGTCAGTAAATTTTACTCAAAAGAAACATTCCTCTTTTTTATAATACCTTTAAGTTTAGCGGCGTGGACACAAGAACTTACCAAGATAAGATCATACCAGATTACCAGTTACCACATCACAGAAGTTACCGTGAAATTAAGAACAATTAATATAATAATAATAATGTTAATGCGATGTAAGATAGTCACTATTTTTAGTTGTAAAGATAAAAATGTACCTAAGTATAAATAGCGTACTTTCATTAAATGATCACTAACACTTCACTTCTCTCCAGTAACAAGTGATTTTACTACGAGAAGACTCTCCCCCAAAAAGTAATACGACATTCAAACATTTTTGTAAAGTAGCGTTACTTCCCTCCTCCTGTATTTTATTACTTTACTGACGAAGGAAGGTAATGATTTTCGAGCGTATGAATACCAAGATAGAGGTCGAATAAAAAGGGAAATGGATGTAGGCACTAGACCATTAGATTAAATTTTCGACCAGTTTTATTTGAGTTTTTTCATTGCGGACGCCACAATATTTTTATTTTATTCCCTATGTCACTCTCACAATTAAGACTCACCTATTCACTATTTACACCTTTTTTTTTACAAAAGTGATATGAAAATGTTAATATCCGTCAAACCGTTTAGACTACAGGGCGTCCCAAAAACAAGACACATTCATATACGTACGTAGTTACATACACTCAAAAAACAGTACCCTCCTTCGGCAGTCAGGTACACAAACGAAAAAACCAGTTGTGTAAAAAATATAAATGTATTGCAGGCGGGGACGAAACATTTGCTGTAATACCTTACCAAAATTTAAGTTAGGTATATAATATACTCGTATAGATTATATAGAGCTAGATCTGGAAACAGGACGATGTGTCCCGAAACTATAACTCGACACCGGTTCTGGACTTTTGGTAAGTACTTTGTCTTTCCAATTAGACTAAGAGCGTCGTTTTGTCCGTAGCTCCTTGTTGTAACAATATGACCCGTAATGTAATGTGTGTTATCCGCTGTTATATGCGCCATGTCCATGTCCAGCAGTAGTGTTATTGTTTTTAGTAGGTACTTGTGCTGTAAAAGCAAGCTGGCTAGTTGTTCTTGCAAATAGTTATCCACTTCGCCTTAGTTATTTGTAATTGAAGGTAATTATACCGTACAGCCGTCCAAGTGTTTGCAGCCAAAGTTTCAAACGTTGTAAAGGTTAAACATTTTAAAGGAAATAAAACACATGACCTGGGTCGTCCTAAAACTGCGGCCAGACACCGGAGGACGGGCAGCAGCATCATCTCACTAATCGGTGAGCCACTGCGATCCCCAAGCCGCCTGCCAAGTATGGGGATTATGGCAACCCTAATAGTAGGTTTCGGTCGACGGCTTGTGACCACTCACTGGGCAAAGACGTACCGCCAAACGGCCTAGCCGTGTTCCGGTATGATGCTCAGTGTAGCTAATTCAGAGGAGTTGGGTCGAAATAATTGTTCCAATGCAGGCGGACCAACCTGGCCCGCGCTGTTATGGGCGTATCGGGAGACTAATCGTGGAGGGTAGCGGGATCCGAGGCACGGTGCGCCGCTGGCTGACCGCTGGTAGTTGGGGACCCAAGTAGTGTGCTAGCCTCGCATGAAAGGCTGCCTCGCCAACTGTCGAAAAATCCCGGAATGCACCATCGTGCTGGTTGGCGACCAGACGAGAGGGCCCGATGGATATTCCCGGGGGGCTCGGGCGTCTCCGCAGTCTCCAGACTAGTCCCCTAATGATGCCGTCCTGTCAGAGCGTGCCTGAAGGTTATCAGCGTGGAACCTCATTTTGTGGCGTTGCTACTGGCCCAGCGGGATACCGGCAGTTGTGCTAAAGACCTGTGCTCCTGAGTTGTCTCCGATCTTGACACGCTTATTTCGCTTCTCGTTTGAGACTGGAAAAGTGCCAATGGCTTGGTAGCAAGCTAACGTGCAGCCCGTGCCTAAGAAGGGTAGTCGACCTGACCCATCAAATTATAGACCTATCTCGGTAACTTCCATACTCTGTAAGAGTATGGAACGCGTACTGAATGGTAAGCTTCTGGCATACCTAGAAGCTAACGATATCCTTAGTGACCGACAATACGGCTTCCGCCGAAATCGGTCAACAGGGAATCTTCTAGCGTGTGCCATTCACATCTGGAGTGAGGCCATCGAGAAACACGGGGAGGCACTTGCGGTCTCCCTTGACATCTCGAAGGCCTTCGACAGAGTCTGGCACGATAGCCTCATTGGTAAGCTTCCTTCCTTCGGTCTACCCGCCGGATTGTGTGATTGGATTGCAGATTTCCTGAGGGATCGGTCTATCCGAGTGGTCATAGATGGCTGCTCGTCCAGACTGCTGAATATTAATGCCGGGATTCCTCAGGAGTCGGTACTCTCGGCACACATTGTTCTTGCTGCATATTAATGATCTGCCAAAACCTTTGGGTATGCAGATGACAGCACTGTTGCTGAGAGATACGTGTCCAACGCACGTGCTGGTATGTCGCAGATCCGGTCTCTCCGAGAGGCTATGGTTGTGCGCTTGAACTTGTCCTTACAAGCTGTCTCTGAACAGGGCGATGCCAATCTGGTTAAGTTCAATGCTGCTAAGACTCGGGCGTGCCTTTTTTCCGCTAAAAGGAGCCAATTCCACCCAGCTCCATCTTTCCGGGGTGTAACCGTGCCGATAACCGACCGGCTTGAGCTTCTTGGTGTCACATTAACATCGACCCTCCCTTCCATAGAGGCAAGGGCTCAAGTGGCTGCTAAAAAGCTGGGGATCCTAGCAAGGGTGAGACGGTACTTCACGCCGGAACAGCTGCTCAAACTTTATCAAGCGCAAGTTCGATCGTGTATGAAGTACTGTTCTCACCTTTGGGACGGATCTGCCAAATACCAGCTTGAGGCCCTTGATTCGATTGAGATAAGAGCCAAAAGGATCATCGGCAATGATATTGGTCGAGTCGAAGCTCCAAAGTCTTGAGCATCAACGCCGAGTTGCTGGCCTGTCGGTTTTCTATCGGTTGCATTTTGGGGAGTGTGCGACGGAATTGCACAGTTTAATTCCACCAAGCCCGTTCCATCATCGGACCACGAGACGTACGGCGATGCGCCACCGGTACATGGTGGACATCCCACCCACACGCACAAAATGTTTTGGGAACACATTCATTGTGCGTATAGCGAACTAGTGGAATTCCCTGCCAGAGTCTGTGTTTCCTGATAGCTACAACCTAGGAGTCTTTAAGTCAAGAGTGAATAGGTTACTTCTAGACAAGCGTGCTACATCTTCGCCCACATCATCGCTTACCTCAGGTGAGATAGTGGTAAAACGCGTGCCTATAAATTAAAAAAAAAAAAAAACAACTGCATTACTACTGCAACTGCATAAACTGAGCAACTAAGTACTGATCGATATCTATAATATCACAAAATACTAGGTATTAATCAAATTATGAAAGACTTACGATATTAACATAACAAGTCCATACAAATACTAAGATAATTGTAAAGTGTGTTTGTATGGTCGTTTCGTGACGCCCGCAAGTGGAAACAAGGGGAAATAATTGGTCAGAGTAGTAAAAATATAATTCTTTATAAAATAATATCATACAACAGTCTATAGTTTATGACACATAGAACATAATAATATAAAGTAGTTACCTTTTCATTTATCACTATAACGTTATAATAATGTATTCACAACAATATTTAACATTTTTTTACATGAATATCCATGGTTTGTTACCACAAGAGCGAGTGATCCGAGTGCAGGCTAGCCATAGCACTCGGGCAGTGCACTAATGACGTCACAACACTGCTGACTGCACCGATTTGAGTTGTGAGGGAAAATTTTAAGAGTAACGGAAGTTATTTAATGGATTGTATTGTACACTAAAGCTTAATTATGAAGGCAAATTGTTGGCGGTACACGAAATGTATCTTTAACGTAACGAAAAAAAATTAAAATAGCTCACTGTACTTTACACAATTTGTCCCTCCAGGTGCGGCAATATAACGTGTGAGTGTAGCGGAGCTTCTGCAAGTACTTGATGATAGTTTGCATGTGTAAAGTAGTGCTAGTGCACATCACTACGCCAAACAATGACTGATGACCGTGCAGCGAGAAATATGATGATGAGAGTAACACAGTAGATTGTAAAATATGAATTATTAACAAATGAGTAATAAATAATAATGAGTAGCTAACTAAACGGAGGATCAATTTACTCGAATGAGAGGGCCACCGACCAGCAGCCGCATCGCGCGAGTATAGCGATAGCGACGCGTCCAGCTGGGACACGGGACGCGAGTACTGATCAGTCCATATCGTGGTAATGAAATTAGTAGAGTATATATAACAACTTATTTATTTAATAACTAAATGACCACTTACATATTAATACGCTTTAAATGCGAAATAACTTTGTTAGTTCAATACGCCGCCACTGGTCGGTGTCGGTGAGTAAATATCACTTGTATTTTATATACTAGTTAATTTAGAGTATTTTAAAAAGCATAATAGGTATGTACAATTCATTTCGCTTTAAAATTTTCATAAATTACACGTTCAATGGCTTACAATTGGAGAGACCTATGTCCAGCTGTGAACAGTTTTCGGCTGATGATAAGGGGCCATCCATAAATTACATCACACGTTAAGAGGGGGGAGGGGATCGACGAAGTGTGACATTGTGTGACAAGGGGTGGGAGGGGTCCTAAGTTTCGTGACATCACATTTCAAAATCTAATATATCTAAGTATTAAAACGTGAAATTTGAACTATTAACGAAAAACTTAAAAATATTTCCAACTCTATCTGTGTGAATATAAGATTTAAATTGTTATGTTGGCGAGTTCCTCGAGAGCCTCGCCGTGGTTTCAAATAAATAGAAATAAATCTAATTTCGGAACTGCTGTTTTAATTTAATAATTTTTGGATATAAAATTGCAAAATATGTGACGTCACACTAGGGAGGGGGAGTCTCACAAATGTGACCAGCTGTGACAAGGACGGGGGAGGGGTCAAAAAAGCATGAAATTTGTGTGACGTAATTTATGGATGGCCCCAACACGTTTAGAAATTGTAATGTTAATGTTATAACGATGAACAGTTTTTTATGTTTTATCTTCACATTCAAAAATAACCTAGTTTTTAGAGATTCAAAGACAGTCTTAAGAAAGTTTAGCCTTAAGTTGAATATTACATGTGCGCACGAACTGGCAGCATTGCGTCAGACGTGACGTCACCGTTGTACTGTGCGCCGCATGATACCGACAACGGCCACGACGCTACAGACGTTACTGGAGCTGATGTCACTACCGGAGGCACTACGGAATTCGGTGTCACTATCGATTTCTGCGGTACTACTGGAGCTGGTGCTGTTAGCGGTGTCACTACCGGCGGCTCCACCGACTTCTGCGGCACTACTGGAGCTGGTGCTGTTAGCGGTGTGACTACCGGCGGCTCCACCGACTCCTCCGGCAGCACTGTAGCGTCGCGGGCGCGGCTCCTGGGCAGCGCGAGGCGCAGCTTCTGCCAGAACCAAGGGTCGCCCCAGCGCACGTACGTATTGGTGGCGAGGTAGCCGCGCAGCTTGTCGTCCAGCGGCAGCCGCTCCGGCGCGTCCAGCAGCACCACGACGAGGCGCGGCTCGGCGTCGCGCAGCGCCAGCGCGTACGCCTCCTGGAACTCGGCGCGCGCCCACGCCGAGCGCAGGAAGTGCTCCGACACCACGGCCAGCGTGCGGCGCGACGCGCGCACGGACGCCGCGATCTGCGCGGGGATCCAGCCGCCCGGCACCCAGTCGCGGTAGTGCACGCACAGCCGGTAGGGCGTCGGCCCGCTCTCCAGCCGCGCCACCAGCTGCGAGCGCACGAAGCGCTCGTCGCCGTGCGAGAACGACACGAACACGTCGAACCGGTACCCGTCGGCCGGCGCGCCGCCCTCGGGCAGCCAGCCCAGCGCGTGCAGCGCCAGCTTAGCGCGCGTGCGCAGCGCGGGCAGCGCCATGGTGGCGGCCAGCGCGGCGGCGGCCAGCAGCGCCAGCGCGGCGATGGCGCCGCTCAGCACGGCGGCGTGCGGCGCCGCACACGGCGCGGGCTCGGCGCCTGCGCACGCCGTGTCGTCGTAGTCCGCCAGCACGCCGCCGCGCCGCCCGCGCAGCACGGCGAGCGTGTCGGCGGCGGCGCATGCGCACGACAGCGGGTTGTGCGCGAGCCACACGTGGCGCTGCGGGTCTGCCACCAGCGCCTGCGCCGCCGACGCCGACATCTCAGACAGAGAGTTGTTCCGCAGATCGATGTGCTGCGGAGAGACAAGGGATAACAGCCATCGTAAACCTTATATTACTGCGTACTATAAGATTACGACTCCTAACACTCGACGAAAAACACCAATTACGTAAAAAGAAACCTAAGCCATCTTATACATACATGTATAACCGTGTGGGCCAATTATATAATTTTTCATGTAATCATGTATTTCAAACCAAGTTCGGTTCAACGAGCCATATAGAACGAGAACGAGATAGGAGAACTTATGGGATCTTCCACATTGAAATTTCCATTAACGGTGATGACACGCTAAGTGTACTTACACAGGGAAATTTAAATTTACCTGGGATAACTGAACGATAGAAACAAATAGAGCTCTGTTTATCTTATTCAATCGTATCAGCAGAAATTTTCACAAGGTCCATACCGTAGTGAAAAGATTAGTCTGTCCTCGTTACCATCAAGAAAACTCACCGTTAGATGCATCGGTAAGTCTTCGGCGCGCAAGTTATCGATGTGGTTGTACGCGAGGCGCATTTGCCACGCGTAGTCGTTCGCGGTGATGTTGGGCAGGCGCGTGACGTCAGGTATGCGCGTCAGGTTGGCGTGCTCGCAGTCCAGGCGCAGCAGGCGTGCGGGCTCTCCGAGGCGATCACGCGTCACGCATGCGCAACCCGGCGGCGCGCCGTTGCACAGGTCGGGTGCGCTGCAAACGAGATCGTCGAGCTGCGCATCCTTCAGCAGCACGCCGCTGGCGCAGTTTGCGTGCTTCAGGTGTACGTGCGCAGTGCGATTGCGCAATGCGAGCGCGGCCCAATAGTCGTGGCAGTCGCAGCGCAACGTCGTGTGTTTATCGAGTTGCACTTTAGCGCGAGAGGCTTCAGTATCGTTCAACACCTGGTAGTAGTCGCCACTCGTGTAGTACACGTTCGTAATGTTGTTGCCAACCAGGTTCACAGTGACGTCTTCAATGCCGTGGAACTGAATGTCTTCGTACTGTGAAAGCGTAAGCTTGATATAAATTATGGTCCGTCGGTGGTGGTCTTAGTCCTACGGTGGATTGTACTTACCGTGATGGAAGTAATGCTGTTCATAGCGAGGTTGAGTTTAGTCAGCAGCGGCATACTCTCTCGCCAATCGCGACAGATCATCTCAGCGCTCGTGTTAGTTAGCGACAGCTCTGTCAACTTCTTCAAGTATTGCAGCGGTGACGTCCCTGTAGAGAATGTAATGAGGCGTCAAATAAGGTTTCAGAAGGTATTTTTTTCAAACCCTGCGTAAAATGTGTTTTTTCCATACCTCGCAGAGTGGAGTATCCTCCGCCGCAAGAATCTTTCAAACTGACATTATGGTCGAGTCGCAGCTTCCTCAGCGACGTGACCGCTGACAGAGACGTGAACACGTCTGTCGTCAGACGATTTTTGGACAAGTCAAGCTCTTGCAGAGACTTGGTGCTCGCGAACATCCCGCTGCAAAAGAAACGAGTGTTTAATGACAAGCTCGACGTGCGAACCGACTGACAATAGAAAGTGGACGCGCACGCTCACCCCGGTAGCATGAGCAGTAGGTTCCCAGATAAATCGAGCACGCGTAGCTTTTGCGCATCATCCAGTAACTCCGCGTCGAGGGTAGTGAGCCCGCAAGATTTCACTCGCAGCTCTTCCAGTGTGAACAGGCCGCGAAGAACGCGCGCCTCCAACGACGACAGCTGCCGCGCTTTGCAGTTCAGGCGCAGCACGCGCAGGTTCTTACAACTCCGCAGCCAGTTCGTCGGCAGCTCCTCGGCGGTCGCATCTCGCATATCCAGCGTCTCGAGAGCGTCGCACGCGGACAAGGGCATAGGTTTGGGTTCGTCCCATCCCTGTAACGTGAGCTGGTGCAGCGAGGGCAGCAGCTCAGCTGATATACGCACGGCCTTTGCTTCCAGCGCGATCTCTTTCAGACCGAGCTTCTGCTGCACGTCGGTCATGATCATCACGATACGCTTCGCATCACGCATTTTAAGATCAACGAGGTGCGGCAGGCGCGCGAGTGCGGCAGCCGGCATCTCGACGCCCGTGCGAACCAGATGCAGAACTTCGAGTGTGAGCGGCAGGCGCAGCGGTTCGCCGGGCGGCGAACGCACGCCACTCAGTCGCAATCGGCGCAATGAGCGTAACGCGTATAGCGCGCACGGCGTTAGTTCCCAGCTTTTAATGTTAAGCGCGGTGCCGAGCGCATCCGGCAAGCACTGCGAGAGTTCCAAGCTTTTGGTCTCGAGCTCGAGCGGGGGCAGCGCATCCTGTACGTCTAACATTAGGTTTAAGTTCTCTAGTTCGAGTGCTTTCAAACGCTCCAACCCTTCGAACATGTCGCGCGTGAGGCGGCCAGTGCCGATCAGCGACAGCTTGTCGACTACGACGACGTTAAGCGCGGCGAGCACGGCGGCGTAGGAGCTGTGCGGCGGCGGTGGCGGGCAGTCCACTAGCCGCGCACTGTTCACGCGTAACTGCGTTTCAAATCGCGGCAAAGCCGGATTATCCAGTGTCAGGTTTCCCGAACACTGCAGACGAAAGTACCCACTGTCGATGTATACAATGAGCAGGTCCCAACCTGTTTAAAAGGTATAGAGCAAAAATAAATAAAGAATGAAAATTCTTAGCAAGTTCGTAAATTTCAAGAAGATAGGTCAAATATGCTATTAACCCGAATCAGAGCAACCCGTGTTATTTTATCGAGTGCCAGATCGAGGTCAAGAGTGGATGCATTCCCAAATAAAAAGCACAAGTTATTTTTACACCTGCATTCCCCAAAAGTCGGACAGAACTGTATTACTGTACTATACCCACATTTATTTTTTATAAATTTGCGAGATTAAGCAGCGCTAGACGCGGTCAGTCCTCGGATGGGTGGCCATTTTTCACATATGCCTCGGAAAGCACGTTAAGCACTTGGTCCAGGTTGTCATACAAAGACTTATGACAGCAGTTACGGGTGCCGGTAGCCCAATAAAAAAATCTGATAACCAATCTAACCTTAGAGTATCAGTGTCTCCCAGTTACTGGGTGGCGGAGGTCAGAAGGTAGTCGCTCCGTGTAAAATACTGATATTCAGCCGCAACCATTTAGACTTGAAGCCGACCCCAATGTAGTTGGGAAAAGGCTAGGCAGATGATGATTAGGTTCACAAATTGGATGACAAGACAAACAAGATTTTAATTTATAAAAATATAATCAGAATAACTGATGTCAACCCTGTGCCAGTGAATACATCATACTTAGAAGACGACGAAAATAAAAGTAGAAAGCAACTTAAAACCATAAAATATTAGTTGTAACAGTTACAATATAGCTACTAGAAGCGTAACTTAACCATATTTTTAGTCGAAGCCAAAGAACTAGGAAATATACCAAAAGATGTTCTGATACCGTTATAGCAAGAAACCATTTCAAATGAGGGTGAATGTTGCACTATTTTAGTTCGACATCGAGGCAAAAGGAAGGTCTTTCTGTTACGAAGATGACTGCCAAGAGTGACTGCCAAGACTTCCTGCCACACGTGGATTTCTAAATTTTTTTATTATTCTCCTTGCACGGGACTACAGAGTCCCGAACGTTTGGATGGCGTGCGTGGGGCCAAAGCCAACACGTAGAAGCCCTTTAAGAAACTTTAATGAAATTGTGACATACCCAGCGATTATCCCTGTATGCACTATAGAAATGCACCCAAGGACAATCCATGGATTTGTAGGACTATTGCAGAACATGTGGAGAAAAACTACTGGGGCTATTGTGATGGGATTTTAGTGGACTGGGTAATGAGGAACTATAGAACCTATGGCACCTGCCGAAATAATTTAATAAAACATGTATCAATGGCAGGCGGAGACTTGCCAACTCACTAACTGGGCCTCCCCAAAAATAGTTGCTCGGGTCGCAACAAGGGGGCAACAGGGACGTGAGCGGCTGAAGGGTGAAGAGGCTTTGCTGAACTTTAAACTCAGATCACTTGCTCCCTGAGGGTCCGGCATCACTGGCCCACTCGCCACTTACGCCCAGCATCCACCCTACGAGCAGAGCTCTGCTCTAACGACTCCACTTTGGGCGGCCAATGAAGGCAACACAGGCGGGAAACCTGTTCCTCGTCACTGTTCACTCCAGCCAGCCAATGAAGGCAAGCCGGAGGTGAGGAACGGTGACTTCTCCCTGGAGCGCTCGGGTACCGCGGGGTCGCTACTCCCCGTAACCTGTCCTCAAGGTGCCCTGCGGGCTTATTTAGAATATTATTTTCAATTTACATTTCACCGATGTCGGTATTAAGCCATGTGCGCGGTCCCACGAGCGGTCCCACGGGGCGAGCCTATAGCCATCCATTGGGCACAAATTCAAACTCCGGGTTCCAAAACGCACACGCAAACGCAAACGCACACGCACACGCATCTATCTACCAAACCAGCACCGACAAAGTTAGTTCCGTTGTCGCTGTAGATAATTCGAGGGCTGCCTCTTCTTGCGGCCATCCTTCGTAGTGCCATTACCATCGAGCTGGTGCTGAGAGAGGGCGCCAGTTCTAAATGTACCGCTCGCGTAGTGAGGCACGTAAAAAGTGCTCCCCATCTTTTCTCTTTTCTTCGACCAATTGTCACGAACATGGGCCCAAAATAGTCAACTGCCGTGCACGTGAATGGGTATGAGTGATGTTGCAACCTTTCTGCTGGCAGGTCACCTATTGGAGGCGTCTCACGTTTCGCTTTCTTCACTCGACACCATTGACATTGATGCACAATCTTCTTCACGGAGCTGCGCAAAGACAGGATCCAATACTTCTGCCTTAATTGGTTGATCAAAGTCGCGTGGTTACCATGGTAAAAGTGTCGGTGATAGTGGTCGATCAATAGGTGGGCGATCTCGTGTCTCCCATCTAAGATTACAGGTTCCTTTACACGGTCTCCAATGTTCGTGATCTTCATTGTCCTGCTGTTGAGTCGCAATACACCTTCTTCGTCGAGTAGAACGTCGAGCTTCTTCAGTTTGCTTGATTTCTCAAGAGGCAGCTTCTTTTTGATGCGTGAGATTTCTTCCTGGAATGATTCTTCTTGACTCATTTTGATGAGCGCGGTTTCAGCTTTCTGTAGATGTTCTCTCTGGATTGGTAAGTATTCTTTGATTTCTTTCGTTTTCGGTCTCTGATGGATAGTCGTTTTCTTCTCTTTCTTCTGATACGGCTTCCAATCTCCGTCTTGATGACGAGCAGTATTGGTGAGAGCTCTGTTTCTTCTGCACAGGCTCAAGAACATAAATACCCTTGCTATAGCTCGAAGTAAGCGCGTCCATATTGAAAACTTTTTAGGTTTTGGCAGTCCACATCTTCGTTCCGTCCTGACTGTAGCAACTATATCTTGCAGCTTCTTCTCTTCTCCAGTGAGTTCTATTTCTTCGAACCTCTTGACAGGCCATTCCGACTCGGGACGTTGAAGAAATGTGGGACCAATAAACCACCTTGATTCGCTGCAGAAACCTTTAGGTGTATCTCGCGTTGCGTCGTCCGCAGGATAATCTCTCTAACTTTTTCTAGAAGTTTCCGGCGGCGCGAATGTTCCACATAAGTCGGCTTCTATGTTCAGGAATTTCTTAATTCTAATCAGTTCAGGATCTTCACTATTACGTGCGCTGTAGTCGTACCATCTGTATCGCAGTATGGGTGGCAACTTCTCAATGATGCATTTACTCATTTCAGGCGAGAATAAGTAATGCGGCTTGTTCAATACACTTATTGTTATCACTGTGTTATCAACTTTGCTTGCGAAAATACATATGTCACGCGGTGTGTCACTAACACGTGGCAATTCCTTTAGTTTCTCCATTTCCGCGAGCACAAGTTGTTCTGGCCTTCCAAATCTTCGCTCGAGGGCGGTCATTACTTCTTCGGGGTCGGAGGCCACGAACAATAAACTTCTGACAGCTTCTTTTGCTGTTCCTTTGATTGCTTTTCTAAGCCGTGCCATGTTATGTACTTGGTTGTACAATGCTGAGCTGTCCGTGTATGCCCTCTTGAAGGGAAGCCATTCTTCATATGCTCCATTGAAGTCCGGTAATACCCAGGCGTACTTCGGCGGTGCAAGTGTCGTAGCTGGCTGTACGGTTCTGACGGCGTTAGCTATGGCGTCGGCCAATTCTCTAATTTCACTTTTCTGGATTGTTCCATCTATTTGCTTTGGCTCTTCTACATAGGTGGTAGTCTGCTCTACCTGCGTCGATTTCTCCACGTCGTACTCGTCTTCTAATTCTTCTTCTGATAGGTACTGGACGAGTTCAACTTCTGCTTGGGCTAGAGCGACTGCGGCTTGTGCGGCTTCTGCCTGCCTCTTCAGCAGTTCTCTGCGTGCTTCCAACTCCATCCTCTTCGTGGACTTCGTTGTTGACCTTGGGGCGGGCGGTGGAACCAAAGTGTCCGAAGAAACACACGGTGGTACTTCTGGTGGTCCTCCAATGTTCTTCGGTGTCACAGTCATCAACTTCCTCTGCGACGACGCTGTACTGACATCAGGGCGAGCGGGATGTACGTCGTCTGCATGCGAGGCGGCGGTTGCAGTAGCGGCGGCGGCGGCGGCGGCAGCAGCGGCGGCGGCGCGGGTTGTTCTTCTAACCGATGCGGTGTACCTGCCGGCAGTGGCGACGGAGCGCGCAGGAGGGGCAGCAACGGCAGGGCGCACAAGGGGTGCGATGCATGTGGAAGTCGATGCGGCTGTCCTTGATTCAGTCGGCGTATTCGTTGACCAATCGGTAGTCGACGTCTCTGTCGTTTCTTCGTGCTCAGATCTAGAACGGAGCGGCGAGTGCATGGTCGGCATCCTTTTATCTTCAATCTTCCCAATCCGGCTCGAAGGACCAGAAATTGTTACTGTGAGGGGTGTCGGTGAGGCCGCCTCGAGTAACCTTTACAATTGCACTGGCGGGACTGGGTTGGAATTAAACTCGCCTTTTTTCGTTCTCCTTTTATTTCGGTTCCACGACCATCGACTACAAATTATTTTCTAATGATCACAATACGAATAAGAACGTTTCAATGCCGAATACTAAATAGGAATGCATGCTTATCTCTAAAGTGCGCCGCTTATATAGGACAAACGGCGAAATGTGATTGGCTAGCGCTCGACCAATCAGAGCGCTGCCCTGGTTCCAGAATGTTCCTGACTAATGTTCTGGAATTTTCCTGAATAGTGTTCCATACATAAATATTATTCCAGAACATTCTATTTATTTCTAAAAATTTCTTGATTTACTCATATAATTTCGATAATAATTAAATGTATTAAAAACTATTATGCGGAGTCGCAACACCCCTTATACCATATGCCTCAAGTTTACTAACCAAAATATTATGATCCACATAGTCAAAAGCTTGTGACATGTCACAATAGATAGAACAAACAGGTAAAGCATTGTCAACATGTGATAAAACATTATTTAGAAAATCGTAGATTGACATGTTTATGGTTTTATGTTTTCTGAAGCCCTTTTGCTCATTGCACAGTATGTTATGTTTTTCCAAGTAGCCATTTATTTCATTATATATATATTTCTCAAAAACTTTTGAAAATATAGAAATTAGAGCAATGGGTCTGTAGTTTTCCATTAGGTATTTATTTTCTTTTTTAAATAAAGGTTTTATAATAGTCATTTTCAGATCTTTTGGAAAAGTTCCAATTAATATACAAAGGTTCAAAATATGGCTTATATGATGACAGATATCTTCATTCACCGCTTTAATTATTTTAGTGGAGATTCCATCACGTCCAACACTGTTAGGGTTTTTTAAATTCTTTATAATTTTCTGAATATTACACGGCAAACTAGGCGATAGAAACATTGAGTTTGTTTGATGATTTATTAGAGCTGTTGATGCATGTCCAGCATGTAAAATGGGTTTTACTTTTTCAATAAAATAGTTATTAAATGTGTTAGCTATTTTAGTAGGATTTGTAATTAATTTATTGTTAATTTTTATATTATCTATTGTGTTCATTGGTATGTTTAATCTATTATTATTTATAATTTGCCATGCTGTTTTGCTTTTATTAACTGATGTTTTTATTTTGTAATTATTTTGAGCACGCTTGGTAAGATTTATAATTCTTTTTATGAGTTTTGAATAGTTAACTAATTTTTGTTTATTTGCTACTGTCGGTGTTCGTCTAAATTTCCACAATAAATCTTTTTTCCTCTTACAACAAATTTTAATCCCACGCGATATCCATTTCGGTTTACTATTTACATTTATAATAATTTTAGTATGAGGAAAGCACAAGTCATAAAATAGTTTTAAAGTTTCAATAAAGTGCTGATATGCACTATTGGCATCATTCGTTTTATATATTTCATAGAAAGATAAACTTTGTATGTTTTAAGTTTCTTAATATTGTCTATACTGTAATCACGTTTTATTTTATGCCAATACTTCAGTTTAAATATTTTTTTGACTGGAAGCTTTATTAGTTGAGCCGTATGGTCTGATAAGCCAAATTCCAACACATCAGTCTTACACTGTTTTTTGAAATCATGTGCAAAGTTGTCTATACACGTATTACTGACTAGTCTTGTAGGTTGTTTTAGGGCTAATATCAGATTATAATTTAACAATAAACACTCAAAATCTAAAGTTATATTATTGCACTTCAGGACATCTATATTAAAATCACCAGCCATAACAATATTGTGACAACTTATTTTAGAAATACACTTTAGTACATTGTCAAGCCTGTCAAAAAATAAATTTAGGTTACTTTGTTTCGGTACTCTGTACACACAGATAATTATAATTTTGTAATCAAGTAGTTCAATTGCACAACATTCAAGTACGTTATTTATAGATAGTTTACTAATTTGTGGAAGTTGTTTAAACTTATGTTCCTTCTTCACTAAGATGCACGTTCGACCTCTTTTTTACAAGTCCGACTGAAGGATGCTGCGAGAATATAAATAATGCGGTGGTATCACAAATACCACCACAGTTCAACACAGGTCAAATCGACGAGGGGGCTAATGATAGGGCTATAAACGTAAGTACCCAGTGCAATGAGCAATTGAGGAGTGCTTTGGACGATGCGATTCGGGAATATCGGTTCATGACACCCGAACTTAGACCACGCTTACCTCGTTTGCCCATGCATAACAAAAATAGGGCGCTGGTGGCGGCTCTCGATTCGCAGTTGACAAACTATTTTGATGACTGCGAAGACCTCACCGATGCTCATTCGATTCTGTACTGCGCGGCTGTAGCGGCATGTCGTGTAGCTCACGTCAAATTTCCTAATGACTCAAGAGCTACACGACCGAAACCAACCAAACCAGCTAGGCAGTGCAGTATATACTGCACTGTATATACTGCAGATATGCAGTCTCAGGGAATATTTCCTACAAGACGACGTGGGGATGCATAGAGATGTGGTTGCGGTAGACAAGGGCCTCACCCCACTCTCCTTGGCTAAAGAGAACTGGCGCAAACCTGTAGTGCTTGACACTAATGATCGCATGGAGGTATGGCAGAGTAAGGAGCTTCACGGACGCTTTTTCCGGGCCCTACATGGACCCGATGTAGATTTATTAGCGTCCGTAGCCTGGCTGCGTTTCGGTGACCTCTTTGGGGAAACCGAAGGTTTTGTCTGCGCAATTATGGACGAAGTTATGATGACGAACAATTACCGGAGATTTATTGTGAAAGACGGCACGGTTGACATCTGTCGGGCATGCCACCGTCCGGGAGAATCCATTAGACACATAATCTCCGGGTGTCTCGTCTAGCTAACGAAGAATACTTGCATAGGCATAACCTCGTAGCCAGGATTATCCACAAACAACTTGCTCTGAAATCCAGCCTTGTGGAATCGGATGTGCCATACTATAGGTATGTGCCCGACCCAGTTCTCGAAAATGGACATATCACACTGTACTGGGATCGATCCATCATCACTGACAGGACTATTGTAACCAATAAGCCTGATATAGTGGTGGTGGATCGACTAGAGCGGCGCGCAATGATCATTGACATAACAGTCCCGCATGACGGGAACCTCGTGAAAGCCGAGAAAGATAAAGAAATCAAGTATCTTGACTTGGCTCGCGAGATTGTCGACATGTGGGATGTGGACTCAGCGATCATTGTGCCGATAGTCGTTTCAGCCAATGGCTTGATAGCCAAGAGCCTCGACCAACACCTGAAGAGGCTCTCGTTGGGCGGCTGGGTCAAGGGCCTGATTCAGAAAGCGGTACTTCTTGACACGGCTCGCATTGTTAGGAGGTTCCTTTCTCTGGAGCCCTGACCGCCGGTAGCTTGGACCCTGTTCCAGATACCGGTGGGCTACTATTTTTTATATTTTTAAATGTTTTTATATTTTTATACTATTATTTAAAAATGTAATCTATATGTATATATAAGCAAATAAAGAGAATAATAATATAATAATAAAGCCATTTATTCCCGAATAAATTACAATATAATAACCACTATTAAAAAATAACTTAAAGATTCATGCATTGTTAATGTATGTATGTAGCTAAGTATCATAACTTATGTTTTATTTTTATTCTGATAAATTTAAGGTACTATAATCTGGGTACCCAATTTTGGGCAAAGGCCTCCTCCATGCATTTCCATAGTTTTCTATCTTTGGCGAGCCTGGTCCAACTGGATCCCGCGACTTGCACAACGTCTTCGCTCTATCGGCGTCGCGGGCGGCCACGGCGACGCGTCTCTTCCCGCGGCCACCAGTGTAGCACGCGTTCGCTCCAGCGTCCATCGTCTGCCCGCGCCACGTGACCTGCCCAGCGCCATTTTAGCCTACAGGCAGTTTCAGCTAAGTCTACTAATTTGGTATTCGTTCTGATTTCAGAGTTTCTTATTTTGTCTCGTAGTTTCAGTCCCATCATACTTCTTTCAACTGCTCGCTGAAAGACTTGGAGTTTGTTAATAATATCTTTTGTTAGGGCCCAGCTCTGGCAACCGTAGAGTAGTGTAGGAGAAACCACTGTTTCATATGCTTTTTTCTTTAATGCGATTGATAATTTGGATTTGAATATATGTTTTAATGACCAGTATCGTTTCCACGCAAGTTTTATTCTGCGCTCTACTTCACCTATAGTTTGTTGTTTGAATGAAATTCTTTGGCCCAGGTATACGTATTCATCGACATATTCTATTATGTTTGCTGATATATTTACTGGTATCAGTTCTCCGTTGGTCATTACACATGTTTTTTCCAGATTCATCGTCAGTCCGCTTTTTTTACTCTCTTTGTCTAAAGTTTGTAGCATGTATTCCAGTTGCCAGTGTTCTTCACAGATGAGTATAATGTCATCAGCAAAGCGCAAATGGTTTAATAATTCTCCATTTATATTGATGCCTATAGACTCCCATTCTAGGTTACGGAATATGGTTTCAAGAAGAGCAGTGTAGAGAGAGCAGTGTGAGCTATTGTAGAGAACCCTGAGCGAAAACCTGCTTGCTCTTTAGATTGATTTTGTTCTAGAACAGGCATTATTCTTTTTAAAAGAATTTGAGTAAATACTTTGTATGTTGTCTGTAGTAGACTTATAGGCCTGTAGTTTCCAATATTCTCTGGGTTTCCTTTTTTGTATAATAGTGTTATGATTGATGTTTCCCATTGTGACGGTATGATTTCGTATGCTAGAATTTTATTGAACAAATTCGTAAGGATAGGGGACAAGGGTTCGATTAGACATTTTAAGATGTCATTGGTGATTCCGTCTTCTCCCGGACTCTTTAAAGATTTAAGAGACATTATAGCATTGTTTACTTCTCTGTCCATAAATATTGGCACTTCTGTAGTAACATTATCAGGTCTTGTTGTTATACGGGTCTCGCTAATTTGGTCTCTACGTCGGTATAAGTCTTCGTAGAAGTTTGTGGCAGTTTCAACCAACTCTTTTCTATTGGAAGTTCTTCGGCCTTCTTTTGATTTTAATGTAGGAATCCAATTTTGTTTATTGTTAAGACGCTGTTGTCCTCTTTTTACTGAACTATTAATGATTAGCTCTTTCTCAATTATTCTTAGTCTATCTGTGTATCTTTTTCTGTTTATTTTTTTCTTAATTTTTTTATACAACTTGGTAAGTTCTTTCTTTTCAGACTTCGTTTTATTTTTCTTTTCTTTTAAAAGTGTTCTTCGTTCTATGAGTCCGGTTATGCATGGTGGAATATCTACTTTTGTTTTTTGTTTTATATGAGTTTTGTTCAATGTTGAATTTATATTTTTAATAATTTTAATGATAGATGAGTATAATTCTTGAATGTCGTCAGTATAAGTGAAGGAAGCAGAAGCTTCAATAAATTTATTTTTGAGTGTTTCTTTTTCCAGTGATGTCAGTTCGCAAACTATGTTTCTGAAGGATTTTCTTGATTTGATTTGCGCTTGTACTGAAAACTTTGCTCGTACAAGTCTATGGTCAGTGGGATGTGATGTGTTTATAATATTTATATCTCCGACTATGTTTTTATTTTTTGTTAAGAAGTAGTCAATTTCATTATATGTTTTGCCATCAGGGGAACACCATGTCCACTTTTTTTTTTTATTCTTTTTAAAGTAAGTATTCATTATATGGAGTTGATGCTCTATGCAAAATTCTTTGAGTAGTTTTCCTCTTTTACTTACTCTGCTCTCGTAACCCCAAGGGCCCATTATATTTCTGTCTTCAGGTTTCGCGACGCCAACTATGGCATTAAAATCACCCATAATTATTACATTTGGACCTGTATTGTTTAGGGCTGTATTTAAGGTTGAGTAAAAAAGCTGTATGACTTCATCTTTTGATTTTTCAGTTGGCGCGTAGACCTGTATAACATTGATTGGAATGTTGTTTATATCTAAATCTAGTCTGGCTATTCTATCTGAGAATGGTTTGAACTCTGTGACATATTTTTTCATATAGTCTTTCAACATAAAGCCGACGCCACTGTAACCGGTCTCATTACCCGAGAACATAAAAATATAATTGTCTTTTTGAAAAATTTCAGTTTGCTGTAGTCTCGTCTCAGATAGGCCTATAATATCCCAATTGATGCTTATAATAATAATAATATAATAATAATAATTTATTTATTTGCTTGAAATATGGTACATAAAGTTGTTAAATAATACATTGATCTACCGGACATATTCCACCATACAATATTGGCATGCAAATCATTGGTATAATGTTAATTTTAGAAACAAAACGCTGTCAAGACGAATACAAGATATTATACGGGAAAACACAATTTAAATACAAGACGAATACATATAAAGGGCGGATCACTTAAATAGAAAAGTAACTATAATATAGAAATTAATTACAATGCATTTCCATAATTGTAGAAACGACAAGAGCGCTTTTTCAAAAATTCGTCAGTTGAGTAATAACTCTCTTCTATCAACCATTTTTGTAATGCACAACAGAATTTTTTATAGGGTAAGTCAACGATGTAGCTTGGTAGGGAATTATAAATAAGTGGAGCCATGTAAACGCAGCTTCGTCTTAACAGTTCCAGTCTAGGTACTGGCATTTTCTTAAACAAGTGAGTAATTAGTCGTTTATTGCTGTTGTCATTATTTTCAAAAAGCGAAGAATTGTATTTCACAAATTTAGCGACTTCAAATATGTAGATGCTAGGTACAGTCAAAAAGGTTCTGTGATTTGAACACAGGTCTGCATGATTCAGACCATTTCATATTATAAATTGCGCGAATACATTTCTTCTGTGCAATAAAAACCCTATTTATTTCAGTCGAGTTTCTCCAGACTACAATACCGTAACGAATTATGGAGCAGACATATGCATGGTACACCATTATGGAAGTTTTCATGGATGTAACATCTTTAACTTTTCTCAGAGCAAATACAAATTTATTTAATTTCATACAAATATTATTAATATGATCCTTCTATGTAAAGTGTTCGTCTAATGTGATGCCTAAAAATTTCGTGCTATGTATCTGTTCTACTAAACTATTCTTATACCTTATGTTCAGAGTAATCTGTTTGCTTTTATGAGTTTTGAATTGTATGATTTTAGTCTTTTCAATATTTATTCTTAGTTTATTTAAATCTAGTCAGTTGATTATAGTTTCTAAGGTTTTATTCACTTCCGATTCGTGATTATCATTTCGGCAACCAATGATAACTGTAGTATCATCGGCATATAGGACGCAGTCGTGGTTCAAAGCTTTTGGGAGGTCATTGACATAAATGAGGAACAACAATGGTCACAAAATGCTTCCTTGAGGAACTCCAAAACGGTTGATACGAGGTTCTGAGTCAAATGATTCTACGCTGTTATTTTTGTGATTGAATTTAGTAATCCTCGTAATCTGTTTTCTATTATTTAAATATGATTGTAACCATTCCAGAGCTACGCCCCTTATTCCACATTTTTCCAGTTTATCAATAAGAATAGAGTGATTAACAAAGTCAAATGCCTTACTAAGGTCCAGAAACAATGCCGATGTGGGTATTTTAGCATTAATATTATATATGATCGATTTAATAACAGTAAACGTGGCCAGTAAGATAGACTTATTTCTTCTAAATCCATATTGTTCATTTAAGAAATAAAACATATTTATTTAAGAAACTAAGTACCCTTTTATACATAATTCTCTCTAAGATTTTAGATAAAATTGGAGTTAACGATATTGGTCTGTAATTATTTTTATCTGATTTTGAACCTTTTTTATGCAATGGCTTTATAATGGAATACTTAAGCTTGTCTGGGAAATACCCTTGTTCAAGAGATAAATTTATAATGTATGCTAAAGGCTCCGCTATATATTTTCCTATATTTTTTATCAGTATATTGTCGTAGCCTGCCGATTTTGTATTTTTAAGGGATTTAATTACATGACATATCTCATTGGTGTTTGTGGGCTCTAAAAATATACTAAAGGTGTTATTATTCAGATTATGGATGTTAGAATTTTTTAGAGTGACATCATTTTGATCAGTGTCATTGGTGATGGAATTATTTTCTACTATGTTAATAAAAAAGTCATTTAATATTTTTGCAATATCAAATCCAGATGTAGTTGTGGTTTTATTGTTAATAATACTATTAATGTTATGGCCTCTTACCGATTCGTTACCCATATTGCGTCTCACGACGTCCCACGTGGCTTTACCTTTATTATTAGAATGTGCAATGTGTCTGAGATTAGTTAAGGATTGTAGATTATTGATACATTTCTTCAAGGTGTTTGAATATTTTTTAAAAGAAGTTTTATTTTTACTGCTTCTGTCTAGATAATAATTATACTATTTATATTATTTGCAGCTAACTTTTAAACCTTTTGTTAGCCACTTGATTTTACCAGATTTAAAATTTATTTTTATTCTGATGAGTGGAAAACAAAGTTTATAAAATAAAGTTAGTAGGTTATGAAAGAAGTCAAAAGCATCATTGGTATGTGAAATGTCGTAAATTTCTGAAAACGACAATTTACTAATACAATCAACGAATTTATGGACGTTACTTTTGCTGAGGTCATTTGATGTCACGAAATAATATCTATTAAAATTATTACATTGGTGCTCAAATTCGACTACTTGAGCTGTGTTGTGATCTGACAAACAAAAGTTGTATGTTTTGCCAATTGCTTGTGGAATGTTGCTAATGATGTTGTCGATGCATTTATTTAACCTTGTTGGCTCCTGAATATGGCATTGCATCCCATAGTTAGAAATTAGTTCTAAGAATTGAGTAGTTATATGGTCTTTACGTAAAACATTTATATTAAAATCTCCTCCAATGATTATTTTACATTTTTTATATTGAAGTATGTCTAATGTATTGTTATATTTTTCAAAAAAGATGTTTATATTTGAATTCGGAGTCCTGTAGATACATAATATTATAATTTTTAGCTGTTTTATTTCGACACCGCAGATTTCATAATGCTTTTCAATGCTAAGTTGCTTTATTTCATTTAATTCAACACCTTCAAGACTATTTTTGCATAATATACATGTACCTCCTCTACGTTGCTTTTGGCGTGAATAGATAGCATTAAGATTAAAATTTGTAAACTTTAAGAACCTTTCTTCTCCTTTTACTATAAAATGTTCACTTAGACATACGGCAAAAATATTTATATTAGTCTCGTGTAACTCGTGGAGGGCTAGTTCTAGGTCTTGCATTTTATTTAACGCCCCAGCAATGTTTTGGTGTAATATAGAGAGAGTATTATTCTTAATTTTCTTTTTAGTTACGAAAAAAAATATTTTTTTTATTTGTATTAGTATTTTCTATTTTATTTGTGTTAGCGATTATAGGAAAATAAAATGGTATTGTCCCCCTGCGGGGTTTTAGGTGACATACAGGTACTGAAGTTACATGTAATGCTGTAGTTTCTTTTTTGGTATAGTGTGGTTTTATTTCTTTCTGTATTGTTGTATTTTTATTCACTATGCTATTGTAGGACAAAAAGGTTTTTTTATAGTACGCTGTGTTAATAGAATGGATTATATTATGTGCAATATCGTGACTTAAATGACTGTCTGTTTCAATAAATGTGCAGTTTTTAGAGTTTTGAGTAAGTAGTTTGAGATCATAATTTAGTTTTCGCTCATTGAGAAATGCATTGTATAGAACATTAATTACATAAAAATTACAATTTTTCAAAAAACTTAGTGCCACTGTCAATTCAGACAGAAATTTGAAGGGATTTGAGTCATTACTCCCCGTCAATAAAATTACATTGTCGTCATGGGTTAATTCTTCAGATAGCTTGTTGCAGTTAAATAAAACTTCTTCCGTCGTAGCATTGATTTTTCGTATTGATGAGATATTGTAATTACTTAGTAAAAATTTTTGTTTGTTTTTTAGTAGCTCATGAACTACGCCTCTTCCTTGATTGTCTGAAAGCAAGAGTATTTTACCGCTATTTAGCTCATGTCTCTTAGGATGTAGATGCTGTTGTTCTTCTCTGGATTGAGTGATTAGTTTGTCGGTACGTATTGGTGTTGGTAGTGTTAAGACTTCCTGAGTTGAGTCAGTACGTGTTTCGATACCTAATTCTGTGTTCGAGCGCTCCTCGTTGCAAGTAGGGATATGAGTGCACTTTTTTTCCTTTCTTGAAGATTTTGGAGTTTGAAAGTCGACCTCTACGTTTAATTTGCGTGCAAACAAGCTTGGCTTCTTAGCTTGGCGATTTTTAGGAGAAATTTTCGTACTACTTGATGAGATATCTTTTTTCTTGTTACTCATACTAGTAATGAACATTTTTTTTTAGTTATAGGTTTTTTTGTTTTTCTTCTTCTAATTTTTGTTTTATTGATCCAATTTCTAAGTTTAATATGTCTATTTCAGTATTTGCGCTCATTAGTTGTTCCTCTAAGGTTTCAATAATAGTTTTCATTTCGAGTACTTCATTGCTTTTTATGTGTGTTGATAGGTCCATCATACTTTTCGTACTTAAATCTGATGCCAAGCTATCTACAGATTCACAAGATAAAGATCGCCTTAGACGACTTCTTCTAATGGTAATATTATTGCAGAATTCCATAATTCACAATATCGTATATACTGTACACCAACCAGTCAACACATAAAATAGATACTTCAGTTATATAACCCTTCTAAAAGAATTCCAGGATGCGAGGTTCGAACGCACGGCCGGCACGACAAATGTTTGTCAGCCGACGTGATTAGTAATCAGCCAAACGTAGTGTTGATGTGATTGTTGAAATTACCGTTTACGTCTTATTTGGATACGTCATAACAAATTGACAACAGTTGGCTGTTAGTTCAAAGGTCGTTTTATATTTGAATTTGCTCGAACGATTTTATATTTTTCACACTGTATTTTTTTCAAAGTTTTTGAGTTTTATCATATCACTGGACACTATTTAGATTGTTTGTTGGTGACAATAGTTTATTATGTAAGTTTGGATGAAAGTTTCTTCGTTTTATTATGTTTATAAACACCACTTATGTTTTACACTGTTTCACTTATATTTTAATAAACAACGATTGCACAGTTCCACCAACGTTAGGTGATGATTATTAGGCGTAATTAAACACCTTGAACGAAATTCCAAGCTTTAAAAACACTATTTACTATTTTTGCTGAATTAATTATTACGGAGTTGATGTTTACGTGACAGCTAGCGCCATCTATCTTCTACTTTTGCTCTAGCTTTAGCTCTAGCTTTTGACTGCATGTAGCAGTTCCACTTGTCTCGTATGGCACACTACTGATCTGACATTAAGTGTGCATATATTAAGATATTGTGTGTTATTTTTACTTTCGTTGTAATGCAGAGAGGGTTTCAGTCGATCACTCCCGCGGGGACCAGCCGTATTGGGAGATCTTAATTTTGTTGTTTCTTTCTTCTTATATTGTGCGTTTAGCTCGGAGGGGGCTTGTAAATATCCTGCATCGTTATCGCTGTTTATTGTTTTATCAGATTGCTTCAGGTAGTTAGTAATTTGATTGTTCGATTTCAGTTTCTTTTTGTTATTGACCGTCCTGACAAAGGATACGTTGTCCTGGCTGTAGGTAGGTGGAGAGCCGGAGGGTGCTCTTTTATTGCTCATTTTTTCATTTGTACGCTTGACGATGAGTCTGTCGTATTGAATAAATGCTTCATTTCCCTTTTCTCTTTCAATCTTTAGCTGGTTTTTTAGCTGTTCTCTGATTTTCAATACTTTTGTCGGGTATTCATGTTTAATGTAAATGTTAGACCCTTCAAGCTCTTTTTTATTCTTTAATATTTTTATTTTCAGTCCAAGTGTTGTAAACCCTATCGCTACTGGTCTAGTTTTATCTCCTTTTCTGCCGAGTCGTCTTACTGACTCCACCTCATATTCCTGAATGCTAACTTTTATCTTTTGTCGGATAATATATATAATTTTTTCTTGCAACTGAAAATATGACGTTTCTCCTTCCTCTATGCCAAAAAATATCAGGTTTCTTTGTTTAATATTTTTCTCTACTTCATCTAATCTCTTCTCTTGTTCTTGTATTTGCGAATTTAAAGCATTCAAGTTGTCATTTAGATTATTAAACTTTTCATTAATATTCGTGTTTATATTAAGTATGATTTTGTCTTCTTGGTTTGTAATTGAAGATTCAACTGATGCAAATTTTTGTTGCATTTCAGATGTCATATCTAAAATTAGTTTCCGTAATTCTTCCACTATCGATTAACAACGTACTAGTATATCCCTCTAGCGGTAATTAATAGCAATGTGCTACAACCAGTGGCAGCGTACTAGTGTATCCCTCTAGCGGTAATTAGTGACAGATGTCTAGTTAAGTTATCGGATGGAATTCAAATTTACTCGCCGTGGTCTTGCTGTGCATAAAGTAGTTCCGCTATTCAATACTAGGTGGTGCTATGCTAGGCTTTGTGTAATGACTTGCAGTTAACAGTGTATGTTTGAGGTTATTTGTTTATAAAGTTTTATTTTGCAGTCTTTCACTATTTATTCACTAAAATTCCCAAACATCCAGTATCCAGATATACATTTCTGCACGAAAACTTCTGTTTTAAATGTTGTATTTACGTTTCCACTGATCGTTATTTCACAAAGTTGTTATCACAAATATTTGCGTCCACTGTTTATATGCACTCAAGCCTAGTTTTTATATAGTTGATCGGTTATAGTTCTTGATGTTTTTCACATTTAAATACTTAAAAACACTGGTATTACTTTTATTTAGATTAATTAATGCAGAGCTGATGTTAACACGAGCACGGTGGCGCCCTCTCGCCTCTCGCGATGTAGAACATTAATATACTTAAAATCGAAAAAACGAAGAGCAAGATTCTGCTGTGTCAGTGTTTTCTACATTTTCTATGCACTCAGTTATGGCATTACAGTTAATTTCATTAATAAATTCTTTAAAATTTTTGAATATGTTATTTATGCCTCTATTGTTAATTAAGCCTGTTAGTTTATCAAACATGCTGCTATCGTAACTCAAGTTATAATTCGAATCCAAAAAGTATGCATGTTCATGAGTTAATAAATCCAGGTATAATAAATTGTTAAAAGTTTCGATCCGCCAGTTGAATATGTTGTCGTAGTCTCCCAGTTTGTAGGTGGGGAAGCAGATAATTACATTTGTGTTTGTAACTTGTTTTAATATGTCACGTATGTATACAATCGTATTAAAATAGTTATTTCTTTCTTTAAACTCCTCCTCCCTATTAATATTATACAATAATCAGTCATGGTGTAATCAGATAATTTTGTTTGAATACCACTAAGAAGTTGTTGGGTTGTTCCATTTGGTGTGAGGTAGTGACATATATTGTATAATTGATCTTGCGCTATTGATAAGATTTTATTCCTCTTAAACTGACTCGTTTATCTGTCAAATATAGCGATTCAATTAAAGTTACTATTTTCGTTGCTAAAACTTAGCGTAAGCGAAATTCTAAGTCTATGGCTAAAACTGAATCTTTGATTAAGTTTTAAGTTATTATTATTTTTCTGTGAAAGTATAATTATTTTGAGGTAATTTGTGCTCAATTTTTATAAGTTTCAGCACGAAATAATAGTGTGATAAATGTAATATCCATCAATATATACGTTTTTAGATGTCTGTCTTAAAAACATGTAGTAAATCTCTTCAGAGAAGAAGAAATACAGAATAAGAAGTTTATATACAATATAACTAAATAATTATTCTGGAAAATGTTATTTATTCAATAATTTATTTCAGATTTTATGAGAAATTCAACTTCCCTGGTGTTTTGGGGTGCATAGACTGCACACAAATACCTATTGTTAAGCCAGTGGAACATGAAGAGAGATACTATTGTAGGAAACACTATCACTCATTAAATGTTCAGTTGGTAAGATTCATTAACTTTAATAGAATATGATTACAACAGTTGCAAATATGGATTTAAAAAAATATTTATAATATTTTTTAGATTTGTGATGCCAATATGCAAGTTACCAATGTAGATGCCAGCTATGGAGGTGCTACACACGACTCATTCATATGGAATGTGCACCCATTGAAAGTATGTAATGTATGAAAGTAAGGAGTGTGTCACCATAGCTTTACGTCTTTTGTCAAGATTTTTTGTGTTAAAGGATAGTGACTTATGCAGTTTCAGAATTATATTTAGGAGATATAATTTCCTGACCGTCAAGAGGTCACTAATCCTATAGAGTTTGTCTGTAGAGTATCTATAGGGCTTAAAGTATATAACCTTTATGAGTGACCTCTGGGGTCTTTCTAAGTCTAGGAATTTAGTTTTGGTGGCACCTCCCCTAATGGTATACAGTACGATATAACAGACTGTTCCAGGTCAATGTATACCTTGTTATCCAATGTATACATTGTATACCCTGTGAGTGTTGGGGGTGTTGATCAGCCTGAGAGCATTGCTGGCATGTTTGTAGACCATTTTAAAGTAGAGTCACCGTTGGGCTCATCGTTGCGAGTGCTCGACGATGGATGCTGTCGTGATTCGGATCTGGTTCGTTTTTCCGCGAAGGATGTGTCCAACACAATTCAAAAAATGACTAGAGTAAAATCTCCGGGCCACGACGGCCTGAGCGTTGAGCACCTGCAGCATGCCGGTCCTCACATAGCTAGAGTTCTGGCTATGTTTTACTACCTGTGTATGTGTCACTCGTACCTCCCTCATGATCTCATGAGAACGATTGTTGTGCCTATTATTAAAAATAAAACTAGCGACATTGCTGATAAGTGAAACTATCGACCCATCTCCCTAGCTACTATTATCGCAAAAGTGCTCGACAGCCAGCTGGATGCGCGTTTAGATAGTTTATTGCAACTGCATGATGCACAGTTTGGGTTCCGTAATGACCTGTGCAAATAATAAGATAATAAGAATACTATATATAACTACAACGGGTATACCAGTTCAAATACCTGGGGCATTACGTGATCGACGACCTTAAGGATCAGGTGGATATTGAGAGGGAACGTAGGGCGCTGGCAGTCCGATGTAACAAGTTGGCACGAAGGTTTGCACGTTGTAGCGAGCAAGTTAAGATAACGCTCTTCAAAGCTTATTGTCAAGTTTTCTACACGTGCAGCCTGTGGACCAATTACACTCAACGGACTATCAGCGCCCTGCGGGTTCAGTATAATAATGGATTCAGGATGTTGATGAGGCTGCCTCGTTTCTGCAGTGCATCTGGTTATGTTCACACATGCACACGTTGATGGCTTTCATGTCATCATCAGACAGAAATCTGCCTCGCTGCTCTGCAGAGTTCGGGCCAGCTCCAACTCCATCTTGAAGACCATAGCAGGGAGGTATGATTCTCCACTATTATATGATATTGTTCGTAGGTGCATCTCGAACAATAATATTGTTACTAAATATTAAGGTTTACTAACATAATATAAGTTTTGTACTAACCCGCTATGGATGCAACTTGTCGGAAATAAAGATTATTTTATTTTATTTATTTTTTATTTATTTACCCAAGGTGGGTATGAAAAAAAAATGTATGAAAAGGTGAGTGACCAATAATTTTAAAATAATGTTGGTTTTTCGTAGATCTTATAATGGTATGAAACATAACTATCTAATGCCAATATTGAATTATTGCTATTTATGTAGAAAAGGAGCAAACTTGACTAAATAACCTGAGCATTGGGGTTCAATAAATAATAATAATAATTAATCAACATGGCTCATTTAAACAAACAGACCGAAATTAATAAAGTTTATTTAAAATAAATAATGTTTTAAAATAGTTACTTTATGTGTGAAATAGATCGTGTAACCGCTTTTTTCTTTTGTTCATGTTAGACAAAGAGGACTCTAATCGCCTAAGTGCGAGTGAGACTAAATGTCAAAAATCAGGTAAATAATGAATTTAATTAGTGCGCCACTCGACTTGCTCGATTTCGCATGTATTTTTCGTTTCGGTTCGCAATTATCGTGATTTACTTGAATCATTGTTAAAACAACCTGGCTATTTCATTTGACTTTTCTTTTAATTGGTGATATTTTGCGATGACTTGACTTGTTTCTGGACTGAACTGGACTTGTGTATTTTTGTTAATCAAAATGCCACGCCATCAGTATACCCCACAAGAATAGCCGCAGCCGCAGCTCTGTATACGGAAAGATATCCCAATGCGCGCCACCCAGATTACCGCGTATTTATAAGAGTCCACGGCTGTATTTCAGAAGGAAGACTGCCTGGTAGTGGTGTCGGTGGTGCTAGTTCTGGGAGTATTGGTCGTCCTGATGTAGAAGACGTGGTGCTTGAAGAAATTGAAAATGATCCTTCGACCTCTACGCGAGCAATAGCTCGACGCACAGGTATTGGAAAATCAACCGTGCAAAATATTTAAAAAAGTACAATTTGCACCCATTCCGTGTTACACGCGTCCGAACTCTGCAACCAAGAGATTTTAATTCAAGATTGCGGTTTTGCCGACAAATGATGGCAAAGATTGAGGAAGACCCGCATTTTTTAAATAAAATTCAGTGGTCTGATGAGTCAACACTCAAAAAAGATGGCTATTTAAATCTGCACAACCTGCATAGTTGGCATCAAAAATAAGTGTGTAATAAGTTACACATGACTGCTCAGAAGAGCATTTATCCGTAGATGTAGAGCCTGCATAAGAGTGGGTGGCAAACAATTTGAATATTTATTGTAAATTAATGTGAAATAAAGAAATATTAATGGCAAATGTTGTTTTTTATTTAGCCCCAATGGCCAGTTACAATTTAATGTAAAACATGTTTCCATTTTATACATTTTGTTATTTAGACAAAGGTGAACGGCAAAATTTGTACAACACCGTTTTTTTGTTGTTCAGTTATAGAATTTGTACCATTTATTAAGGCAACTAAGCCATTTATTTTCATGTAAGTGTATTATTTTTATAACTTCGGATTAATTAATAATATCAATAAAGAGATTTTAATAACTAAACGTAATAAAATCGTAAACTAAACGCAGTTATGTTTAAATAACATTTAATTATAGTTATACACTTATATATTATACCTAAGAATGCATAATTGTTGCATAAAATCATAATAGTAAACGATTTAACGATAGGAATGATATTCTTCATCAATATTTTTTTTGTACATATGGCATTATTTATTGACAAGTAAAGAAAATCTTTCACTGTCAAGTGTGTTTTAGTTCAGTTCTTTGTTGTTGTTTTGATTGTGGTTTGGGACTGCATCTGAGCAATTTAGCGAATAATCTGACCGTTTTTACGTTGAGTTGAGCACCTGCTCCTCCGTACTCTACTCTTGATATTAGTTTCGCGAAAGGACGCTTTATTAACGGTGCTGTGTGTGTACGTACTTTAGTTAAAATGACGAGTTTACAATGTGTTAATTGCAACGTTCGCTTGTTTCGAATAAGAAGGCACACTTTATCCGATGAAAGTGAAGATCTCGTCAATACTATTCAACTGTGGACATATCCTAGAGATGTAAGTAGTTTACGAATAACATTCTGCATATGAGTAGGCCAGTGACGAACTCTGATAAGTTTTACGTGTTGAAAAGTAGTCCTTACTATTTAAACCACACCATACCACACTAAAACTTGTATGTCTGCTAAAACTAATCTAAGAGTGTTAGAATATGTATTAATCTGATAGTATGACCGCTGAAAGGGAGAGGAAAGTATACAAAATAATGTTGAACAGTACTTCAAATCATTTAATTATTTCCAGATAACACCTGCTGACCATGTTTTGCCATGCATGCTGGCAGCTAGCTTCTCATTCACATTCATCTGATAATATGCCGAGACAACGAGTTGGCCATCAAAGTGTGTGTGTTGTATGCGGATGATCCATATTAAGAATTAGTTGATGCAGGATTTTGATTAAAGGGGAAAATGAATGCAACAAAGAGTGGCTAATACAGTTTCTACTTGGATCCAACCACAAGAGTTATAGAAAACATGTAGCTACTACAACTATTATTAATTATCTTTATTTGATAAAAACTAAGAATATGAATATTTTAACCAGGGTTGTCACAATCTAATGGCAGATTTTAAAATAGCAGCTGCTGAATGCATTTACTCCACCATTTGCAGACAATATACATGCAGAGCAGTTTGTTTCAATTATATATGAGTGCCTGTTTTTAACCAATAGTATATCAGAGTTAGTTATAGAACATAGTTTAAACAGGTGCAGTTCTTGGTTTGTACCCATAGATGCGACAACCCTATCTTTTCCACGGCTATCCATGGAGGAATTGATTTTATTTGCATGTGGTGTATACCAAATTCGCCAGGCCCGTTCATATATGAACATTTCCGCTTTTATGGAATATATACATTAGAGGTATCCTGAGAGAGAATAAATGGTTTAGAGGGAATAAACCCAATGTTGCTTCGTGCTAAAATAAAGTCCCGCCATTCTTCTGCTAAAACTTATTTTGTATTTATAGTTGCAGAAACAAACATGAATGGCTGGGACACAATCAGAACTTATTTCTGTAATTGCATTGTAGGTTTAAGAACAGTGGGATGCTGCTCACACGTGATTAGCATTATTTGGTACCTAAGCTATGCTCGCCATGAGGTTATTACCCAACCTGCCCCTTCTTAGATGAAGTAATATTGCGAATAAATTAATTATAACTACAATAAAATAAATATACTTACAAAAACAAAGTATTGTTTTATTTACCTACACTGGAAACCCCATCAGAACTTCATCATTATCAAACTATTGCAGTCCGTTGCTGGACATAGGTATCTCCTAATGCACCCCACTGAGTAGGTGCGATCCTCATCACAACTACCTACTTAATGGTAAGTAAAAGATAGTCGACAAGCAATCTAGAACATTTATTTTATCATCAAAAAAATGTTTATGTACCTATATGTAACAATCTACATTGGTTCACTAGTACATAACCTTAAAAAAGACTACTGGTTATAACTTTTACGTACCAAGTTCTAAGAATTTAAAAAGGGCTTGTCTATCATATTAACTACCAATTAAAACAAGAAATATCCCAAAACAAGATATTTTATTAGTTGTACGAAATTCCCATACAAGCCTGCCGTTCGTCTTTGCTCCTTTTCTACATAAATAGCAATAATTCACTATTGGCACTAGATAGAGTTATGTTTCATAGGTACCATTATAAAATCTACGAAAAACCAACATTATTTTAAAATTATTGGTCACTCACGTTTTCATACATTTTTTTCATACCCAAGGTGCTTAAACATTGTAAAAAAAAAAAAAAGTTTTATAAATTTTTCTCCAAAAATTTTACTTAAGTCTTATTTAAAAAAAAGGTGCAAGAGCCAGTCATACCATTTACTATGTATCTATCTGTATAGTTAGCGTACAATAATAAAACAACAAAAAACCGATGGAATTCTTTAATTTTTGTTGTAGTGTACAAGAATGTAAAATAAGGTAATAGTTAGCAGTATTTAAAAAAAAAATTGTATCTTAGGTACTACCAGCGGCGTGCACAGAGTTTTTAGACAGGGTAGGCAGAAATTTTTAAAAGCTTACTTTCCAAAAATACCTATTGCATGTTAGTTTTGATTCGTCGTCTTGTTGATTAAATAATGATGTATGTGATTTGCCACCTCAAATATCCATAGATTGAGTGATTTATAAACATATCAATTTGCGGATATTCGAATGGATGCGGAACCCGAAAATGAGATAGTGCAATTTTGTAAATGGTTTTCCAAAACTCCGTATTTCGCGAGCAAGCTGACCATCTCTAAATAATTTCCCGTATTCACTGACGAAGCAGATTCGTCATGTCCACGAAAAGCGAGCTCTTGTTTCCCCAAAAAGTAAACAATGTCAATAAGTCGCTAAAAATATTTCGGTTCCGATCTCTCCGATCGGTATCTGAGAATTTAAACGTGTCTCAATACGATTTTTTCCAAAGGTGTGATATTTAAGGGAAGCTTCTAAGTGTTTTTCAGACTGATCGTGTTTTTTTACTGCCGTATGGAAATTATGAATATCGCTGTGACCTGCGCCGTTTCAGACGGTTTTATTGTTTGAAAATAGTAGGCAAGGGAACCAGAACAGCTGATTGAAAAATTGAATATTATTTATATTATTAAAAAGAAATATATATTAAAAAAAAAAAAATTGGCTGACGGGTTGTATACATAGGTATACAACCCGTCAACCAATAATATAAATAATAATGTTTTGTATTGAATTTACGATTGACGTTACCTTTAGTTTGTATTAATTGCAAATCTGGTGTACGATGGCCTTTCGCGATCACTTGTTTTTTTTTTTTTTCACCGAAAGATGGTTTTGAAAACGCCTCACTTTTTAATTTCTGTACACACACACCACACACCACCTGAACAACTTTTACAGTGAAAATATTCAATTTTTCACACTATTATCAACGTTAAAATCTTAAATACCTGCTATCACAAAACTAGTCAGACAAACAAAACAATAACAATGGCAGCGACTCGGAACGCCGGCACGAACGAACGAACGTCAGTATTAAAAAATAATACGACAAAAAAGTAATGGTGCTTTACTTAGCGCTAATAAAATCATAAGATGTTACTTTTTAAAAGTCACTTATCCAACATCAGTTCGGAAGTCTTCGGCAATTGTCGTAATTCGTCGTGTTGTGTAAATAAGACAGTGGCTACTTTGACGTTTGTGTGCGTAATTTGTAACATTGTGTGCCAAGTATTTATAGGAACGCACACTCCATTGTATTCGTTTGACTACGAGTTTATCACGAGGCACACATATAAATTTTAAGCCATGAATATTTTGCATCATTCCCGTTAGGCGTCTAACGGCGCTAGTGCAGCGCAAAGCGATCTTGCGTCGAAATGTACGAACAAGCAGGCATGTATCGATGATACTTCATGATACCACCGATACTCGACAGGTGGAGCTGATTTAAGATTTAAGAATTTTTTGTATATTGATAGTAATTACTTGTAGATAAAATTATATATTATATAAATTATATATTATAATTATATAAATATTAGATATTAGAATAAAATAAAACAATATAATAAATATTTATCTGAGTTATGTAGGGTAGGCAGTGTCTTTTTGTCTTTATGGACTGCACGCCACTGGGTACTACTTATGATATACTTTGTTTTATATTTTTTTCTGAATGGCCATAAGTTTCGCTATAAGCCATTTCAAGGTTATCCATTAATTACTGGACACCCTGTATATAACCGCTATATATTGTTAATGTAAGTGAAATGGAGGCTTAACACATTATTAAATTAATATTAATATTATATTATATTTAATTATTAAATTAATATTATATTATATTTAAATATTAATATTAATATTTAAATTCATTAATGCTCATGATGACTGATGCTTGCCCTCAGTTGGGGTCCCAATAAAGTGTCAGGAAAATACGCGGCGCTTTCCTCAAAAGGCTATTCTAGACTATATCTCTATCTCCACAATATTTGTCTCACATAAATCTTTACTACAATCTGTCTGGACTTTAAAATAGTCCTTGAACCCCGAGTTTGTTTCGGGGTTTATTCAGGAATCGTCATAGGAAATGTCGACGTCGTCTAGTTTTAATCGGCATTACAATATCAAAATAATGAATAAAATAATATAATAATTAATGGCAAAATTGTATATAAAAATAAAGCAGGATTATAGAGTGGCTCAAAACCAAACGTTTTTGTCATGTAAAATTAGCTTTTGCATAAAGCAATTTCCAGATGAGATGGTAAACTATTGAATGCTTACACTACATATGCAGAAGGCATTACGTCCATACTTTGTGGATACAAAGAGTGCTTGCAATAATAAATCGGTTGAATTGATTTTACACATTACAGTCCCACCGATGGGCAAGGATCTCTTCTCAGAATGAGAAGGGTTAGGTGGAGGCCTTAGTCCACCACGCTGGCCCAGTGTGGGTTGGTGGACTACACACACCATCAAGAAGTTTATGGAGCGCTCTCAGGTGTACAAGTTTCCTCATGATATTTTCCTTCACCATAAACAAAAGTGATAATCAATTTCTGATCCGCACATGATTCTGAAAAGTCATAAAGTTCGAGCTGGGTTTGAACTCAACTGCTAGGCTACCACTGCAAGTGACAATAGGGGCGATTTTCTTAGAATAAATTTGAAAACTGCATGATGCTGTTATGTAAATAAGTCTTGAAAAAGGAAAAACAGACTTCAATATCAAAAAATCTAATGAGAGTGGTTAAACATAACAGGCTCCAGGCTCCTTTAGAAACAGTTATTTTTCAAATTCAAATTTATTATAAATAGAGCTTTTTGAATTTGTGAAAAACTAAATAAAATCTGATTTAGGTGGGTTAAGCAAGAGCTTCCACCTTAAAGACAGAACTCAGTTGCCCACCCTTGACCTCTTCCTATGTGTTTTGGGTAGAAGAAAACCCCAACAAACTCCCCTCTAAAACTCCCATGTCTGTCATTATACTTAATATAATTGAAAAATACTTAAATGTTATAGAGATATAAGAATATGTTAATACATGTGAACTAACACACATTATTTCATGAAAGGTATAGATTAAGATATCCTCCATTGTCCTAAAGATGTCATATACCCAAGTATGAAGGGTTTACCTGCTTACATTTGAAAAATGTTTGCCATATCAGTTATTAGGGCTTTACGGCTCACTCATGCATAACTAGAATCCATTAAATGCAAGGCAAATGCATGAAAAACCCTTGCACATGATGCATTTAGAAATACTTATAAACTTACTTATATATCATAACATAACTAATATAATTAGATTGGAAATCAAATTGTACTATGCAGATTGTTTTTGAATTAGATATCCAAGTTAATTTATGAAATCTAGTTAGTGTGTCCATGCAAAATAGGAGGAAAATAATGGGGGAAGTAGGGCCTTGTTTATTTACTTTTCTAACTTTTCTTTAATACTAATCTAAATTATCTCTGTTAATTCATAAAGACAGTGAATGGATTCTATTGGGTCTACTTTGTGTCACTTGATGGATTAGGTCAACCAACCCTATCCTAGGCCTTAGGTATCCAGACCCTTTGAAAATAGGTCCATCCAAAGTAGTAGTAGTAGTGTTATACTTGTATAAAATTCAATTGTTTAATTGGAGTGTCTTTCGAATTGCCCAACAAAATTGAGTATAAAAAAAAGTGTGGTAAGTAATACGCTCTGCTATTTGGAGACGTTTTTTCCTCAAATCATGCAATCAGTTTTACTGTATTACACAGCTAGCAAAATAAATGCTATAGCAAACTAAATGTAGCATACTAACTTCATATGCTACATTTAGTTTTGAAAAGTTAACTGAAGTGGAATCTGTTTAGTTTAGTATGCTACATTTAGTTTTGACAAGTTAACTGAAGTGGAATCTGTTTTTCATATTCACATCCATCAACAAGCAGCTTAAACAGTGACTTACCTACTGACAAGTTTGGTTGAAAGATTAAGAGAGTAAGCTCACCATCCACAGTATATTTGTTTTCGTCCTGTTCTTGGCGACCCTGAGTGCAGCGTCGCGGCGCATTGCTCGGGCAGCGCGGCGAGCTGACTGCGTGCGCACTGGCCGCGTACCACATCCATACCACCAGCAACACCCAGCGTGCCACCATCCTAGCAATTATCCAGCTCTTGAAGCACCCCTGCCTACGTGTCCAAGTGGTTACGGGCTACTCAACGCACACGCACAAAAACTCATCTCACTCAACAAAAACGATTACACACTTGCCAACGATTATTTACTTATTTTTTTGTCTCCAATTGATTTTATACTGCTTAGATCTTCTATTCCAACATTATTTAGGCGAAAATATAACTTAATTAATAATTTTGCATGTTGATCATTTTATTGTGAATGTGTTCGGTTGAGGAAAAAATTAAGGAAAACCCAACATAAACTCATATCATCTAAATAGGTATATTATATATATATTTATAGTTATGTTACAATGATGTGCACGCGCAAACATCTGGGTAGTGATGTATGTATCATAATTCAAACTGTAGTGTGTTTTTATAATCATCATTTTTATAAAATAATGTATAATAAAAACAAGTGTAAATCATGAAAAAACCTTAATGTAATAATTTTACAAAGTTTCGAAATGTATGGTAATGACCTGGTCATTGACTTGTAGCCAAAGACTACAATAGTATACTGGAAATAGACTGGCAACTCAAGTATTATCAATGCTTAAAGGAGTGGCGCTCTCTGGCCGCCAGATAGGGTAAACTTCTCCATGACATATAGCTATACGTAGGTATACAGCTATCTATAGAATGCTACATTTACGTAGCTATAGCTATACGACTATAGAATACTATATTTACGTAGGAATTGCTATCTTTATATGATGTATGATTATATCATTTTATTGTTCTTGTGGCGCTAAAGCAAGAAAATTTGTTACACATCTTATTAATAATGTAAATGAATGCATCTCAAAGTATAATTATTTATGTAACTTAAGAATGTTTGTGTAGATAAAATAACACATCACTATTAATAAGAAACAGTAAATAATGTAACAAATTCTTTGTTTTAACTAGAGGAAAATTCAGGACATCCTAAATAAATAATACACTCAACGTGGATGTACATGCGAAACAATTAAGGCAAAACATAATAGCAAAACAAAACCGACACGAGTAGAAAACACTCGCGCGCAGCCATTTGCAATTAAGTGATTTAGTGTTGCTATTACGAAATTAGAACCTTATCAAACTTTGAAAAGGCATCGGAATTATTCAACGAATTCTTTATTTTTAAGCAACTGAGCATATTCATAAGCTATAATAAATAAATCCTTTTAATTTCTGATGTAGCTATATTAGAATCAATAATTTAAAAAAATATTGCTATAATTTATTTTAGCGTAAATTTCCAGCATAGAAATAATATATTTAAGTATTGCAACACTTAACATTTTCTCGATTTTTTTTTGTGTATCTGACGGCTAGATGGCGCTATTTTGATTTAAAAAGGGGTTTGTTCTAAGTTGCCATAGCATGCTTGTAGCGACTACTACTCGCATAGTGATGGGTCAATTCGATTTACTAACCCGAGTTAACTCGAGTTGCGCTTAGCTCGAGTTAATTCGAGTTGAGCTCCAAACTCGAGTTTAGACTGTAAAGTACGGCGGTAATTTATTTTTCACTTAGGCATCTAAAAAGAAGCTCATCCGACATCCATACTTCAAAAAATACACGTGATTTTGGGTGGCGGGGGGAAGGGTTCAAACCTCATCACGTATCACCAAGGAGGATGGAGGGGTTACAAATGCTTAAAAAAACATCACGTGATTAATGGACGGCCCCTAACTCGAGTTGCGTAACTCGAGTTGAATTCGAGTTACGTGAATTTCAACTCGAGCTAACTCGAGTCGCGTTTTTCCCGAGTTGGTACATCTCTATACTCGCAACACGGCAAAAAGTAAAGTTCTATTTATCGGAGTGAAGTGACAAAGGAAAGTACTAAATCGCACTATGAAAGTTCACAACGATCCTAACAGATATACAAATGTCCGACATCAATCGTCGGGCTTCGGCCCGCCAGGCCGCCAGGCTAACCACTGTTCGGAGTAGAGTTGCCTATCGATAGTCGACAATCGCTAAACTATCGATAGTCTATCGATAGTTGACATCATATCAATAGTATCGATACCCTATCGATAGTATCGATAGTATGATACAGGGCAATAGTATTGATATACAAAAATAGTATCGAAAGTATTAGCTCCGATAGTATCAAAAGTATCGATGGTATCGATACTATCGAAGACCAAAATATGTTTGGGAGTAATACTATCGATAGTATTGATAGTATCGATAGCTCACACTTCGATAGTTTAATAAACGGATAGATACTATCGATGATATCGATAGTAGTGACTTTAAAAAATCAATAATATTCAATCAATAGTATTAGTTAATTTGTGATATCGATAGTACTATCGATATTGTTACAAGTTTTCGAGGTCATCTATCGATAGCGAAACTATCGATAGTTTGGCAACTCTAGTTCGGAGGATTACAACTGATCAAATATATTAGATAATTAAAAAAATTATGGTCATATTTTTAGTTAGAATCGAATAGTCCTTTTTAGTATGTCAAATATTTTACTAGTCAGCCTGTATATATATACTACAATATGTATTATAGATACAGAAGAAATGCCCAATCATTAGAGATAATTATATAATAAATATTTTTAATATTGGACGGCACGGTTGGCGGAGTGGTTGAGAGATCGACTGCTGCGCTAGGTGTCGCGGGTTCGATTCTCGCACGGAACAAATATTTGTATGATCTACAGATAGTTGTTTCGGGTCTGGTTGTGTGTGCATGTGACATGTATGTTTGTAAACTGTACCCACGACACAGGAGAAATCCTAGTGTGGGACAATGTTTAAAAAAAAAAAAAAAAAAAAAAAAAAAAAAAAAAAAAAAAAAATACCAAACTTGTAGACATTAAGTGTCTACTATAATGATAGCTATGTTTGTACTAACTTTTCCCAAAATTTAATAGAAATTAGATAGAAGGTTAATAACATATCATAAAATTACGTTAATTTAATTATACGCTATTTTTGATTTTCTCTTTCTGACCAATCTTTTGAATAAAAATTTAAATGTGTGTAGATTTTATTACGCTGGTAATACGAGTGAGATAAAGATCAGTGGATTATGACGAATCAACATTTAAAGAGAAAGAAAAGAAGAAGAAGAAAATTTATTATTTACTGAGAAAATAATATGTGTAATATGCACGGAAGTGTATAAGCTTCAACCGCCACAATGTAAATGAATTCATAATTCGGAGAGCTACTATTTTGTTGACAAATTTGGCAACACTTGAGATATCAACTGTCAGGAACGAAGGCTGTCAAATAAAAAGATTTTGTGCGAAGCCATAAACACAAAAAAAAAGAAGACCATTTACACGATCGCAAGGTTGGCATTTTCTAACAGTTAAAAAATACTACACTCGCTTCACATGGTTGAATGCATGATTAGTGCACGGCCAGCTAGATGATTTCATTTTCATTAATAGTGGCAGTGCGAAGCCAGGAAAGAAGAAAATAAATTTATGAAAGTACAAATAGTTCTAAATACAAGTAAACGCATGATCGCATTAACTGCACTGCATACAACGGACGCTATAATTTTGTTTGGTGTTCAAGAGTATTTGTATTATAATTACAAATATACCGTTTTTTTTATATTAGGCTGTTTGGCGGCTTTGTCAGTGCTTCTCCATTACCTATGGTTTATAAGCGACGCGTTTGCATTGAACCATAGATTAACTACCTATAGATCAGAGTTGCCCAAATATCGATAGTTTCGCTATCGATAGATGACCTCGAAAACTAGTAACAATATCGATGGTGCTATCGATAGTATCGATACTATCGATACCATCGATATTATCGATATCACAAATGAACTAATACTATTGATTGGAAGCAATGGTATCGATAGGATCGATACTATTACATGATAATACTATCAATAGTATCGATAGTATTGATTTTTTTAAAGTAATAGTACCGATACTATCGATATTATCGATAGTATCGTTGTATTAAATCAAAAAAAACTATCAAAACTATCGATAGTATTACACTATCGATAGTTTAATAACCGCCGATAGTATCATTTCCCAATTATATCGATAGTATTACTTCTAAACATATGCTGGTATTCGATAGTATCGATACTATCGATAGTATCGATACTATCGGAACTAATACTTTCGATACTATCGATACTATTTTTGTACATCAATATTATTGCCCTGTATCATACTATCGATAGTATCGATGCTATCGATAATATCGATACCATCGATAGGCTATCGATACTATTGTTATGACGTCAACTATCGATGGACTATCGATAGTTTAGCGATAGTCGACTATCGATGGGCAACTCTACTATAGATAAGTAGTCACCGTAACCACTGGTAACCACTATAGTCTCTCTCGCTCGGACAATAGGTGTTGCCAGGAAAATCAATGTCCCTTATTTTGAACGTAAACTTATTTTTACCCTGATTGTTTTATATAATAATGAGAATGTAATTATTATAATTAACATTATTATTTATATTAAATAAATTTTCTTTTATTGTCAGGTAAATGTGTATAAATTTAATTAATGTTTAAGATTCATAATATTTAACTGACAGTGATTCATATATTTCAGGTTTTATTTACATAAAGGTAGGCGGGCTAAGGAAACTCAGTAAGCACATTCTGGTTTTTTGGTTTTTATTTGTAAACTAAAATAATTTGAGATGTCAGTGTCCCTTAAATGTTCATGAAAATTACATATTGGTTATTTATAAATAGCAATTTTGCCACCCGGTAGCGTTAATTTTTTTTTTGTCATCTCAAGATCTACTGTAAACCAGTATAATTCCTGTAAAATACACATTCCTAAATTTTAATATTCAATTTGTACCCCCCCCCCCCCCGCGCCTTCGGTGCGCGAATATCAACCGCATGCATCTTACGTGGAGTGCGTAATTAAATAAATTTGCCGAACTCGTTCACGAACGACGTGAATTACGAATTCCACTGTTTCTTGAAAGCGAGTAACTTTTCATTTTACAGGTAAGTTGATTTTATTTTATTGATTTTTGCAAGGTTCGATTATCAATAATAATTGGTGATTTTAAAATTTTATTAACGGTGTTTCATTTTAAAAATGGGTCCGTCTATCACTACTGAAAAGGATTGACGCCTCGATTCTTGTGAGTATAGATGCCCTAAGCAGCTTATCTATTCCCATGGCTTAGGCTGAACTTTACACGGCATTTAATCACAGTTTTTGTTTTGCATGCCTCGTAAATATTCGAGAAAGTTTGGCGCTCGTCCCCATGACGCGTCGTCTAGGCATCAGCAAAATATCTCGTAGGTATGGGATTCCATCGAGAACACTAAGGAGAAGATATATATATATACAGGATGAATTTTTCAAGTGGGCGTGGATGGCCAAATCCTAAACTGTAAGGACTAGCGAAAAATACTCTAAAGAGTCTCGAGCCCGATTTTGATGAAAACTAAAACTGCATCACTGGATTTTTGTAACAATATTCCTAGCCAGGAATCGAACCCGTTGATTTTTGAAAAAAGAAACACACTCTGTATTATTACACCATCCGGAAGTATCGCTAATAAGGATCAAATTCTGGGAAGTAATGATATATACATATAGCAAACTAAAGGAAAACGTTGAATTTTAATAAATTCATTCATATTTTTAAGTAAGTATGAGATATAATGATTAAAACGAAAGTGTAACGTGCCATTGACTGAAATTAAAAATAAAACATTTTTAATATAATTATAAATTTTCCTTTATTAATCCCTAAGGGCAACTATCCTCATAGTAATAAAATCATTGAGGCATCTAACCCATATGGTAGGCATCTATCCCCAAAATAGTACTGCTAAAAATAATTAATTTTTCACTTATATATAATGAAATAAATTGAAATGAAATGAAATGAAATTATTTATTTTGCAATTAGGATTTTTCAATCACTTTTACACGTCTTTTTTAAACTAGATGGCGTCGGCATTTCCTATGATTATCCCTGAGAAAAAACGCCGAAACAAACTAATAGTTACACTCAATTACTCTTAATCGTGATGTAGGTAAAAGACATGGTTTTCATTAGAAATAATAACTTTTTTAAATACTATGATTGTTTGAAAATAATAAGCCAATTTCAAAGTGTGGGGCAACTATCCCACTTTTACCCTATGATACCTCTGCCATAGATTGGCTTATAGTCACTTCATCGTGACCAACAACATGCCATACTTTGGTAATATAGAAAATTAGCGAGAACCGAATGGAGCAGATAGTATACGAAACACGGGTTCTATTGTTATATGCTTATACTCGATACTTGCTGTACCTACGTCTGTTTAAGCTATGTCCTCCTCGTTAACGCAGTAGTTGCAGTGGTTTGACCCGCAGTAGGTACAACGCGGACAGTGGCGACCGCTTGACGTTTGTAGGTAATCGTGTCAGTGGTGCTCGCTGGACTGGTTGGGTTTTACCAGTCGTTCCTAGTACGTCATTATCTTATGAAATCTCCGCGTCATTTGAGCGTCGGAGACACATGTTCATCAAATATGTCACTCGAATGTACCCACTTACACTAGAACACTTATTTTATACATGAGGTGCTCAGTCCTTATTAAATAAAAATGAAAAACATTACATGTAGGTAATTATGTTTGAAGTTTAATTACTGTAATTAGGTACCGTGTAACTCGTATTAGAGCGCAGGCGCTGTCACAGAGATCCTTGCATGGGTGAACAATTTATTTTATTGATAAGAATGTCAAGTCTAACACAATGCAACAATAGTTCTATATCCTACTATATGAACATTTATCGATTCAGTCGACACGAGTTATGTTACAACATTTTATATACCCTAGAACTTACATTATAGTTACATACTAAATGTACATTATGTCGTCAATATAAGAATAAAACATGTACAGAGTGTTTGTGAGTAGAATCTCCCTAATTCTCTTTGAACAAGTACATACATAAATATACAGGCTCGGCGGTACACGACAAACAATAGGTTTTTGGATGCGTATCACAACGAAATAACATGGAGCAACAGTCACGTGATTCTGAGAAAATCATCACAATGTATGAACAGATTCAGTGTTACAGCTTCGGCGTTATATTGAAGCGCGTTATATCTTGCGTTATACCTTGACGCGCCCCGCCTCCAACATTTTTGTAGTGTATCACTGGGCTTCCCTGTACTTACGAACATACACAGATTTGTAGTACATTTGTGTAGAGACTTATGGTCGTCCAAGACTGAGCTTCGCCCAATTCGCAACATTTGGGCGTAAATATTAAGAGGGAACCCTTATATTAGTTACTGAGTTCAGTAGCTGGTGTTTCGGTTCCATGCTTTAAATATACTATTTCAAAATATTATGTAACAGCCTGTAGGTACCAGCAGCTTATCGGTTGAATGCTTGGCTTCTATGCAGGAGGGTTTGAATTAGGTATATATTGAAAAATTACATGTGCCGATGCCGGTCAGCATTCGATTGTCACTTGGTCAATGATGAAGGAAAATCTCAACGTGCACACCTAATTGGACTCTAAAATGTTTTCGACGATGTGTGTAGTCCTGCAACCCGCATCAAACCATCGTGGTGGACCAAGTGCAGGCCCTTCGCATTCCGAGAAGAGGCCCGCGCCCAGCAGTGAACCAGTTATCAACTGGTTTTTACATATAACAACGGAACGGAACACCACATACCTACTGGGTTTGGCAGCAATAAGGAAACATTCATACAATTTCAATAATTATGTATCCACTTGTGCTTAATAATATTATTAAAATATGTACCTACATAATATTAAACCAATCACTTGCGTTTTGGAGCGCAGTATGATGTTAAAATTATAAGGCTCTATGGCACAGAGATAGATTATAGTCTGGAATAGCACATAGGTTACTTTTTATCCCGGAAAAATGTACGGGTTCCTAAACCACGCGGGCGAAGCCGCGAGCGGAAGCTAGTAAGCAATAAAGTTTAACTTTACTTGTATAGATTGAGTTTATTTGTATATATTGTATATGTACATATCGCGGGGATTCGTGCCAACACTGCACCGGACACAGGAGACAGGTACCCGTCCTTGTGATGTCCGTGGTCTTCAACATATTCATCTTCAGTTAAACTTCAGTTTTTGAAGCATTTATAATTCTGAGGCCGAACAAGAAAAGAGAATAATATCATCGGTGATGCCAAGCATCTCAAGGTCTCGGGTCGAGGTCAAGGTCTACAATCGGTCGCTAGCTACTAGTGAATAGTTTGCGAGGTAGCCAGTCGCCCTGTCACACTACGTACACTGTAAAATGCTGGCAAAGGCCTTACAATAATCAAAGAAAACAAAAAAAAAAAACCGGGATTTTGGTAATTATATTTTGAAAAAGCGTAGTCTGTTTTGTCATGGGGTTATACACGATTTATAGATACAATTTGGCAACAGGCTTGCTCCCTGTTACATGGTACTCAATAACGAGATCTGCACAATGTAGACGGCATTAGTACACCTCTGGCTAACCCTTACGGTAATACGAGTACAGGCGTAGGAAAATTAGGATTTCCTGCCAAATTAAGAGTAGCAATAGTTACGGACAGTGGACATATTATACTAACGTATCAGTTACACTGTGGTGTCCAACTGGTACCTAGCTGCTGGTACATACCGGGCAATCTTAATTTGTAATCATTACTTTTAGCTTTCGCGTTTATTTATTAAACAATGATTATTTACAGGCGAAATTTTATTTACCGATGTTTGTTTTAAAGCTAAGTTAAAACTATATGAAGTCTATAATCAAGTACCTAACTAGTATATAACATACTCTGCACTACGGTACTGGTATCAGTAGAGTGCGGAGGTAGAGTACCTACCGGTACCTACATATCGGTAAGCGTTACGTACATTCTAGCTGCACGTGTGTTTATTAAACAAATCAAACAAACGCAAAATATTTCTGTAAAGTTCCATCAGGTTTGCTTCGCGTAGATAAAATAAATTATTATGGACACAGAAATGGTAGGCGTACTAATGAGACGGGGGATGTCCATGTCCACGCCCAGCGGTGGATGCAGCTCGCTCGTGATCGTGTCGTATCGCGATATGGAGCTCTTAACTCTTATATTATAATTATTATGTGTGTAACTATTCATTTTCTCGTAGCGATCGGACTGCTGCACTACGTGGAGCAAGTTTGATTCCCACCCGACATAAACGTCTATTTGTATAACCTACAGATAGTTGTTCCGGGTCTGGGTGTTGGTGCATGTGAATAAACGCAACCGCAAAATTGGAAATTCCTAGTGTGGGGCAAAGATTAAAAAAATAATGAATCACGAGTAGGTACCTACTACCGATTATACAGATGGGTATTTCCCAAATATAGGTACATAAGTATAGCTCTGTTATAAGATAGTGCGTGACACGTAGAGGGACGATGCGTGGTCATATGTCGCGGTTATCTGAAACGTGGACCTAATCTACACACATATATTATATATTATTTACTTCACGGCTTTGTAATTTGTTAAATATATATAATTTATGCTTTTCGTGCAAAGCGCGCATTCTCTTGTATTATAAATAGGTAGTATTTAAGTCGTCGTATAAAAAACCTAAAGGTAATCTAAACATTACAAACAGAACTATAATATTTGTACTACATGTAATCTAGATGGACTGAAACTACAAGCTATTAGAGCGCTTAAACTTACTCACTACTTACTTACTAATAAGGAATAAATAAAACTTATCTAAATGATCACGTCACCTAAAAATTACGAAATTCTCATAAATTATACCCGCCGCTATAATTCAATTGAAAAAATGACAACCAATTAATATTTTATGAACTAATTACTTTGTATATTTGTTTCAAATATTGTGACACATGCTTTTGATTGTCACAGACAGCTTCTAAAATTAATAAATCATGTATTTTACAAAAAAATAACGTTGCAGTAAATCCAAGGTATACATTAAGTATATAAAAAAAACAGTTCGCTGGTGCGTATTTTTTCTGTTAAATTATCTCTACGGGTTAAGTAAACATAGTTTAACTAATATGTACAACATACGAGCCTGTAGACTATAATAATATGCTTACAATGTACATAACTCCACTATCTACATACAACTATGTCACTTCGAGGAAAAGTTATTTACTGATGACCCTGTTGCGTCAAAACTCTTCACCTACCTACGTCATACGTTATTATATTCTTAGAAATATATGATTTGGGAACTTTTTGTTTGTGACAATGATGTTTTTATCAGCTGGCTAGCTGGTTTCTGATTTAAGTCTTCGGATAGTTGCTTTTAATAACTCATATACTATACAACTATTTGTATATTTGTAGTGTGTAGGCGATGTGACGGCGGTGTGACGGCGATGTGGCGGCGATGTGGCGGCGGTGTGACGGCCGTGTGACGGCGGTGTGACGGCGGTGTGACGGCGGTGTGACGGCGGTGTGACGGCGGTGTGATTGTGGTGATGTCACAGTGGCGGCAGATCGTTGTCCACATCGAGGCGGCGTCGCACCCACTGCAGCACTGCTTCCTGTGACACAACGCGTAACTTACTACAAATACCAAATACTCGCGATGGTAGTTACTACACGAGGACATGACATAACATGATAGAAAACGGTAATCATTAAATTGCTATGACGCTACGGTTTGTAGTTAATCCAATACACAAAATATCAGTACAATGCGATCAAGATAACAATATTAGGAACGTTCATCGCACGTACCATTTGTAAGGACATTTTGCGTATGTAACGGTTTTTTTCTACAGTATTTATCTGACTTTTAGTATTTTAAAATCTATTGCAGTTATACTTAGGTTTTAATAATAATTAAAAAAGATAGTCCGACAGAATATAAATATTTTTTTACTTTGATAGCATTAATTGTCAATTCGATTGAATATGAAATGTTATTATACATATGTTCAATCTTTAGATATACAGCCTAGAACACAGAATATTAATAAAAGGCAAGTATGTATAAAGAGTATAATCAGTTATTCACAGAAAAATAAACGCACTTCAGAGTCGTTAGTAAACTACAGTACAAAATGTTACTTACACAGAACACATGGGACCACCACCAGATGTCAGTTAGTTGTTAGTACATACATGGGACACGGGGACAGTGGGAAAAGGACGCCTGTGTTTATCATTACAACTGACCCTCAGGTAAATAAATTAATCGCGGTCTAAGCTTTGTTCGTTGAAACACCCTGAATTATTAAATTATTTTGGAATCTTTATCGATTGACGTTAAAAGAATAGGTACCTACATTTAATGTTTATTTTTTACCTTTATTCATCATTTCGACATATTTTTAATGAATATTATTATTATGATATCATAGAAATCAGCTAAGTCACCGCTCAGTAGTCTAGTCAAAGTGGTTTCTTATTATTTTATTCGGACGTACGTATACGATCGTCGGATGTAGACAAGATAATGTTCTTGTTACAATACGATTGTGAAAATTTGAGCTCGAAAGCTGCTGATAAATACTTTAATGATGAAAATGTAGCTTTTTCGCAAGACTCAAGTCATATTTAAACAATAATTTTATTCATGCCTAATAATAATATTAGACACCGAACGTGTGTCGTGTATTCTCGTTTGAGGCACAATGATGATGTTTGAGCATGTAGTGTGAGAGTCACAACTGACGCGGTGTAGATAGTCACGGAGATGGCGCAAGGATGTGTGAAGGTGTGTGGGGGGTTGGGGGGTCAGTCGTGATGATGTGAGTGGTGCGCGTTGTCGGTGTAGTCGTCGTAGTCGCGCGGCGCGTCGAGCTCGTCCTCGCGTGCGTCGTACTCATCGGCACCCTCCGTGCCCTCCTCCTCTTCTGACTCGTCCGGCACCACCGCCCCACCCTCCTCGCGGTGCGGCAGCAGCGGCGGAGACTCCTGCGCCTCACACACACACCGACCATACAGTACCTCCACCGAGGAGTAACGACCAGGTTTAGTCGTTAAAGCATTGGTTAGCACGTCCTTCACCGTCATGTTACAAGCAGTGCGGGTATCTTTAGTGTCGCTGCATATTAATGGGCAGTTAATTACAACCAGATCATACAGCTAGCGTCGTTTCGGCTCGCGAACCGCGCATACCCAGGGTGTGCCTAGAGGCGCGTGTGCCGGCGGCGCGGGCGCGGCTCCACGACGTAAGGGGGCGCACGCACCTTGGTGGGTCTCCAGCCGCAGCCCGGCAGCGGCAGGCCGTCGGGCCCGAGCGGGCACGGCGCGTCCAGCCCGGGCACGCCCTGCTCGCCCTTATCTCCCTTGTCACCCTTGCGCCCGCGCTTGCCCAATGGACCCTGCGGAGTTGGCGCACTCTGTAATATTAACATCTATCGACCACGCGCCACCAGGCAAGCGTCTCACCTCCCCGTCTCACTGCACTGGTCAGTGGTCTGAGCGAGCTCTCTCAGCTGTGTGTCACGTGAATGCCATATACATTTTGTAGTTTTATGTATATTTAAGTCTTAAAAATGTTAGAGGCGAGTGAATAAACAATATAAATAGAGTAGTAGCACCTGCACCGAGATATAACGTACTACTATGGTTAGTGGAGCATGCGTGCGACGTGGGGAGGTTAGACACGAGTCGGTCGCATGCAGCCGACCGACGCAGTGCAACACAATGAGCGATGGACGTTCCTTCACTTACGGGTTCTCCCTTGTAGCCTTTGTCACCTTTGGGGCCCTAGTGAGCGGAAACAGAACCAATTAAAATTACTAAAATCATCAGGAAGACGTGGTCACTATGTCAGCCATGTAACTAACCTCTTGTCCGGGAATACCGTCGGTGCCCTGAAATGGTATCGAGTATGTATTAGTCGTCAGCAGGCAGATATAAGCTCACGATACTTTTATAGAGCTATTATGTTCGATGACCGGAAACGCTCATTGAGTGATAGTACCGACCACACTGCGTTGTGGATATTCAAAATTCTGCACGAATGTAATACATATTGTAAGTTCCACAATGATATAGCAGTTATTGCGCGCGGTGTTGTATATCGTTCCATGGGCGTCGGTGTTTGAGAGTGACGTAATAATAAAGTGTGTGTACATACTGGCAGTCCGGGATCGCCGCGCTCGCCCTTGGAGCCCGGCTCGCCCTGCGCTCCCTGCACAGGCACACAACGGGTTACTGTTGTACGCTACACACGTCGCACGCTATGCGCCAGGCTCACTTCGTAACTACCTCTATATATGCCTGGGTTTTTCATTGTATGCAGGCAAACGGAAATATAAAAGTAGCCACTTCAAATTATACTTCTATTATTTTAAATTAATGATAAATGCACGGGCTGAATGTAAAAGGAGAGTGAGCTGAGTGGTCACTGTCCTTTTACTATATACTATTTAGTGTTTGGGAAAAAAATGAACTTAACAATGCGTATTTACGGTTATTTGTTGCGTAAATGATCCCAATCGTGATATTTTTTATGATCGTAAGAATTTGTGTAGACCAACGTCCTACCGTCATTCAATTCTTCCCTTCTTACTTAAGGAGAAATAAGTAATTACAAATTATATTGGAATTTGTTTTCTGTGTAATAGAGGGTGAGAGACTAACCTTCATGCCGTCGAGTCCGGGCGGGCCCTGCGGAACAACAACACGTCAGCACTTATCACCAGCACCACGCCACCACGCCACCACGCCACCAGCACCACCAGCACTGCCGACATCTAGTGTCACTGAACTAGAGGCTGCCTTAGTCCGTTGACCTTCGACCTTTTCATTTATTCTTGTATGAGTAGGCATAATGCATGCACTCCAATTATTATTCCTCCCGCAAATGTGAATGCATGTTTGCATGCCCAAGCATCGTGTGCACCTGGCTCCAGGTATCACAATTGGTCAGTTTGTAGGTTCAGGACAGCGACATTTATGGCGTCGTGCGGAGCGTGTGCTGGCGGCCCTGGTGCGTCTATCATGCACTATCTTTTACCGTGGTTTTCGTTTTCGGAGTCATAATCACTTACTTTTCATAACAAAATAATTATGCTGAAATAATAGGATGCACGGAATAGTAAAATAGTTTATAAGTGCACAGGAGAGAAAACTATAGAAAAGAAGGCATTGAAGAAGTCAAGTTAGGTTGATAGGATAAGGACCCACTGCACCGTGCGCGGGACATGCGGGTAAGGACCGGTGGGGTAGGCACGAGTGGGGCAAGGCCCGAGCGGGTAGGGACGAGTGGGGCAAGGCCCTTTACTTGTGCTATAAGACATTGCTTTTTGCCAAATTTCATGAGTCTGGGTCAACGGGAAGTATCCTATAGGTTTTGATTCTCTTGCGAGTGTCAAAATATGCGGTATAAACGGTCGTATCTTTTGATTGCGTTGCCTAGAAGTTTGATTTTTTCACAGCTTCTAGGGATTGTAGACCTGAGTATTTGATATTAATTCCAACTTGATACTTCCACGTGTTTCTGAGAAAAGGGTCTGGACAGACAGACAGACACACAGCGAAGTGATCCTATAAGGGTTCCTTTTTTCCTTTTCAGGTACGGTACCCTAAAAATTACGTTTGACAAAAATTATCGCGCGATCTACGTCTGTCGCAAACTGAGTGCTACATCGATAATTAGGCTGCGGGTAGGGATGAGTGGGGTAAGGCCCGAGCGGGTAGGGCCGAGTGGGACAAGGAGCAGGCCAGCCACCAGCCAGGGGATACGGGGCAAAGGTTGAGCAGGAAGAGATGACCGATGAAGAATAGAAACACGAATATGCACGGCATGCAAATATTTATTTTCCTTCAAAATAATTTTTAAACAACAATAGTTTATGCTCTCGTGATGTAAGTATATATGGTACAAATGACAACTTTCGATTTTCATAAAAAAACTAAATCCTTAATGTTACGCTTAAGAGATACACGACAATACAGAGACAAGAAATGTTATTGTATTTATAGTAATAGCGAGTAGAGCTGAGGTCTTACAACTAGTGGCAGGGAGCGACGCGCTTACTCTTATATGTACAAGCGTCAGTCAACAGTGGCCGATCTCATACACTCATACATCATTACACGAAGGCAGACATGTTTTTATTAACGAATTCATGAAATAGTAAATAGAGAGTAAAGCTGCAAGTAAAAGCTTAGGTTAAAACAGTACAAGGTTCGTATTAGGCACAAAGTAAACTTAAACTGTACAATACAAATCAGTAAGATTATTTGTACATTGGGGTCACAGTCTCCCAGCTCGGGATGCGCCATCACTTTGTACGTCCGACGTAACGCCTAACTTATTAACACGTATTTGAGAATTTTCAGTAGTTATATTAATAAAAAGCGCAAATATAAGAACACAGGCTTTCAAATTTACATCAGATAAAATGACCAAAGAAAATTCAAATCACTGGTCATCCTGACTTTTACATACTAGATAAAGTTATGTGTCGGAAATAATTTATCGACTTAGTTTACTAATACATACACTAAGCGAATGAAATAGAATAAAGTAGTTAGATACATACGAGTCAACATTACGTGATAAGTAGAGGCGGGCGCGCTTTCGGGCCCGACGTGCACGCGCGGCCGCTCGGCCTCCGAGTGTTCGCGCGTGGCACATGCGCGGCCGCCGCGGCCTCGTTATAATGTGCGGAACCGCGCGAGACCGGCGCACACGAGCGACACAGGGGTGCTCACGCACGCATTGATGAGTTCTCTTATGTTATCCGCTATCGGAGACCACCACATTAAATTCGTTGTTCGCCAAAGTTTTGTACCATTTGATTCATCATGACATCGCTCGTCTGCACCTTATTCTCTTGTAATATAATAATATGTTATACATACGATAAAACATGACATGCTATTTATGTATATTCACATAGTCGATAATAATTACAGTACAGATAGCTAAAGTTAGGCCTATTCTAAGAACTTGGGCGATAGTTTTGTAAACAATTACATTAAAATATAGGAAGATATGAAAATGGTCGACACGAATCTTTGTACATAACATAGTAACTTACAAACGCCACTCGTCGACGATCATATCACATGAGTGCGTACTAGTGCTAGTGTCACATTATGTACATACATACTAGCCGCGCTATGCGATACGCGCGATACGTGCGGTACGCGATATCTACTGAGGTAACACTTACAGTGTACTTGGCACCCGGTCTCTTGTGTCACCACACTCCGCAACGTAGCTACATTATAATAAATATATTTATACGTTTTTAAAAATAGTTACTCTGAGCGTCAGTACTATTATTATTAACATAAATTCATTACTTACACAGTACGACTGGAGTTATTTTTCAGTAAGGAACGTGATAATTACCATGATACTGATCTATAATTATACCCATATTTCCAAGGAGTTTCACATTATATACAGTAATTTTAAGCTCGGCCGGAAAAAGGAGCAAGAACTTAAAAAAAAATAAATGTTAAGGTACACATTAATTTAAAACAAAAACATACTATATATAGTTAAACGCGGTCGAGCAAGTGGACCACGCCGATAAATGGTCCGAGAGCTTATCCACATTAAAATCATGATGTGATGAATAATATAATATAATACAATCGTCGTTTTCATCGACTCCGAAATGATAATGATCGTCTTTATACAATTTGATACAGTTCATTGGTACGACGCAGTCGCGTCACTAGCTATCTAACTCGGAGTACGTACAAATATGATACAATTTACAAACCAAAGCGAACGACAGCGCGCGCGCTCGGCTCCGGCGCGCACGTTACCTGGCGCGGCGGGCGGCGGGGCGCCCCTCACTACGTGAACGCGAAGTCCGGCGGCCAGCGGTTCTCCTGCACCCACACCACGCCCCGGGTTAGTACGCACGCTCACACGCACACACGCAAATTGACTTCTCATGTCATGCGGTCATTAGTACATAGTATAAATAGGAGTATACAGCTAGTCTGGGATTACTGTGACTATAAACTACAAACTATTTCATGGCATGCCATCTTTTTGTTTCCATTGAATATTACCAAGTCTTTTGGATACGCTATCAATTTCCCTGCCCTAACGACCAGTCGAGCGACTGTGCACATAGTTAGTTCCAGTTAGTTCCTGAACCGGTATAAGCTAAGTGCAGCATTAGTAAGCTTTGGTATTAAGTAGAAGTTGGGTGGTGACTCACTCTGGGCCCCGCGTCGCCGGTCCGGCCCGGCTCGCCCGGCAGCCCCACCGGGCCCTGTGCACGACACGCCCACTCATATAATGTCTTATTGTACAAACTTATCTGCCACATTGTATATAGAAGGCATACTCACAGGTAGTCCCATGGGACCGGCGTCCCCCTTGTCTCCCTTATCACCCTGAAACAGGGCACCACAATATTATAAGCATTTTTACACCGTTAAATAAAAAAAACAGTCACTGTAGATGCTAATGTTGTTGATTGTGTGTACGTACCCCCTTCCCGCGCACGCCCGGCTCGCCCTTGTCGCCCTTGATGCCGGGCGGGCCGGCCACGCCCGGCGGCCCCGCGGGGCCCGGCGCGCCTGGCGGGCCCATCATCTATATAAACATTTATACTATTACTTCTTATTGCATAAATTTTACATCAAAATTGATCCTGCAATGAACTTGTCGCCTATGAGTTGTCGTAAACAGCGGCTAAGAGAGAGGGGATGTCAAGAGACACGGTCAGCTCCTGCTGGTTACTGGTTGGTATATCCATTACATTTGCGGTGGGTGGGAGGACCGCACGTTTACTCATATCAGTGTTGACTCCCTCAATACTTGGCACAGGCCATAATTTATCTTGTAGTATCTTATTGTTTTGATATGTGCACATAATAACTAAATAATTAAATTGAGCTCCGGCCAATTAACGTTTGCTCACTACCAGTGTTTTATGTATCGTCTAAATTCTGAGAATAATATTTTTTCTCTTTCGATATCGCCAAAAAATCCTCGCGCGGTTATGACAGCATGTGTCACTCGCGCGTTTTGGTCGTATTCGGATGAAGTAAACACCGAGCGGAAAGGAAAATCACATTCAGCTCGTAGCTTTAAAATGCATAAAAACAACACTTTGCATTGAAAACATAATGTCCCTGTAAAAGTAAGAGTAGTGTTAGAGTTAAAACCAAATTTGATCCATAAACTGAATTCACTGGCGTAATAGATAAACATCCTATTCAGAATGGCAAAACAAAAACAGCAAAAACAAACATTACCCCACACTATGAGTAATTCCTGTACCTACCTACCTACCTATCGTGGGTGCGTTTACAAACACAAATATTCATCGATGGAATCGAACCCGCGACCCATTGCGCAGCAGTCGATCTCTGAGCCACTGTGCCAACCGTGTGCCTGCCGTCAAATGTATGTGTGATGTGACTTTGACGTCTCCGCGTACTATTATAATGGAATGGCAGTATTTGAATCTAGGCTACTCATATTGTGTAATATTTAATCTTTTATATACGAGTACCATACATTGACAGCTTTAGTTTTTCACTTTAAAAGATTGAATATGTTTAGTTTCTCAAACGTGGAGATGTTTCTCAGTCTACGAAGCGAAAGATAGATAAAGACAGATACTATACGCAATCTTTATTATTAAAAAATGGTTATGTATGTTACTTTATGATGTTGTGATAGTCCGATCATTGTCGTACTATTCATATATAATCTATTCGTCATGGCATGGGTGCCTTCTGCTGTTAGAATTTTTCAGACAGGGATTTACTGACCTGTGGTTGGTTTCACACATCGACATTCGCTAAAAACATGGACCTATCGATAGATTGTGTTCAATCTTTATGTTAAACGGTTCATTATGAAGTACAAAATATTTGTTCATCTAACACAGAATTATTATTTAGAATATAGGGTGTTCACTGCATGATACAAATGTATTACTGCTTAAGTTACACCATAGTCTAAACCAGAACACGATATCGTAGCGATCATATACATATATTTATCCGGTAAAACAGAAAAAAATTAGAAAAAATAAATCAAGGTCTATTTTATCAGGAGACGACTGGAGATTAAATTGTTTCACGCTGATTTTACGGCCATTTTATTACGTCTCTTTCTCCCTCACGCAGGGTTTTTCGTAACGATCGGTTTCTCACTCGTACTCTGTGTTTGTCTATTTCGCTAGTATAATAATATATTTATGTTATTAATAATTACACCATAAAAGTAAAGTATACCTGTATTTTTCATTTCAAATTATTTATGTAAGTCATATTATTTATTATGTATTTGTTTAGCGTTATATATTTATAAGTAACGTAGTTAAAACATTTGTTTAATTTATTTTCCATAAATAAAAACATTATTACAGGATAAACCCAATGCGATATTGATGAATTTACATTTTTCTTATTTAATTTACAATATCAAATAATGAAACCTGCTAGCTTTATAAATTCATTCAGAGCACAACACAGTAAGTATGTCGATATCAATAGCTGCGAGCTTGACAGTATACACACTTTTTATTACACTAGTTTTAGTTCATCTAGAGTTATACTAAAAATAGTCCATCTAAAGATAATAATGCAATTTGCGTTTGAATTTTCACTTATTATTGTTAAATTAGTGAATATTTAGTGGAAGGTATAAGAATACTTACTATTTCATGTCCGTACAGCTCGTAGCCGGTGCCATCTCCCTGCAAGTTCAACAGTGGCTCTAAAGATTAACAGTTCCTCCACTCACACCGACCGCGACACCCTGATAGTAACGCATTACTTCTGAGCCGAACCGGAAACCACTAGCAATTTTAAAACGCTTCCCTTTTATATTTTGTGTGTCGTTAATATGGTCCAGAACATGAGCCTGATCAGAAGTCTAGTTTTTGCAATAGTTAAAAATAAATCAATATTTTTACTTTTAAACGTTTATAGCAAGAATTTAAAATAAATTGATAAAAATCGACATATTTTCAATGACTTAAAAGGATGAAAGAGTATTGTGTAATACAAGGTGTGAGAGTTGATAGTTACCTGCCGTCTCCTCAGCTTCCTGTACTTCTGGTGGAGCCGCACCGCAGCACCGGGAACATGACAACAGCGACACGTTACTTATCAGTGCGACATACTGCAGCAGTCTGCTGCTCATACTCATACTCAACACGTAAGCCGCGATAGCTCACGAGCGGGCGCTCCTGAGCTCCAAGCCAGTACACTATATACGTAAGCGTGGACCCACACACTACAAACATGATTATTTAGTTAAATAACCCGTGTGTGTATCACCGATGCCGGTGTCACCTTTGTTAATAGGTTCAGTTGGAGGCGTGTCTTCGGGCATTTTGTGGGTGACATAGAAATTATTACGGTAACGGAGCTGACGGCCCGGGGTACGTGGAACGAACAGACGTATCATCAATCGGGGAAGCTCGGTCCGTTCACTCTCACTTTGTGTTTTGTAAGCAGTATTATGTACATTTGAACAGAGAGACAGTCGTGTTACGTTAGTATGTGAGACAGAGCGCTACCCACCGAGTCTCCCTTGTCGCCCTTGTCGCCCTTGAGGCCGGGGTAGCCGGGCGGGCCGGGCAGGCCGGGCGCGCCCAGCATGCCGGGCGAGCCCATGTCGCCGTACTCGCCCTTGCTGCCCTTGGGCCCCAGCTCGCCCTGCACAGACACAAAGGTTAGCGCGCGCAGAGCGGTGTAGCGGGCGTGCGCGGTAGGTACTGACCGGCTTGCCGGGCGGCCCCTGCACGCCGGCCGCGCCGTCCAGGCCGGGCGGCCCGCGCGGGCCCGCCTCGCCGCTGCGACCTGCATCACACAAATTGCTATCGTCAGTCGTCATACAGGTTGCGTTCTACGAGCTTCATTGATGTCATAACATTTGTTCAAATTTGCCCAATATTTTTATTTATTAACTGCAATTAATCTCTCAGTAACAATACCATGGTTTAAAGTAAATCGCTATTTGGATATTTTGGAATATATTACATAAATATTATATATATTTAATAGTTGGATTCTTATTGAGCAATAGAGACAAAAATGATCTCACGTCGAAATATATTATCTTGTGTGTTATAGAAATACATGAAAATAAATAGTACCGTCTAATCTACTTTCCGCTATATACTACAAAACATGAACGGCTTACCTTAGGATCAGCGCCGGTGTCTTGCTCGTCCGCCGTCTGCGTCACGTCACGCGTCACCGTCGGGTTAGCATCGTCTAGTTCCCGTTAGTTATCACTTGTACCACAACAACAAAATCTACGCGTGAATTTATTTAGGCAGGTGTTACTCAGTAGAGGCATGCGATTCATGCGACATGCACGTCAGAGGCGCGAAGTGCGTGCTAAGCTGAAGGACGCACGGAGTACTTAACAAATGGAGTGCTAATATGTGAGGCGGCCTCTGTTGGCATATTAGCAGTTGATCGGTAGAGTACTCCGCGGCAGTAGGTGTGGGTGTGGTGGCGTGATGTCGTGCAGTGCGTGCAGGCGTGCGTGTTTACCCGCTTGCCGCGCTTGCCGCGCGCGCCCTTGTCGCCGGGCAGGCCGGGCGGGCCGGCCGCGCCGCCCTCGCCGCGCTCGCCGCGCGCGCCCGCCGCCCCTTCGCACAAACCACCGTCACCTCACCGTCACCTCACCGTCACCTCACCACGGGACATTTACCTTCCTACGATACTCACAGCTAAACTACTTTCACTGCGATCTATCGGTCATACGAGTATCGTCTGAACTTTGTGATCTAGAACTTAAGCCATCACCGATGATAATGAATCATAGTAACGTGTTAAATTTTATTTCTTCCAATTCGCTTTAAAATAATCAAAGTGTGACACTAATTTTAGGACAAGAATGTTTTTATTATACTTGTATTTATCCACCATCACCGATAGATCACACTGGCATTCACTCTACTTCAAAAAGCTTCAATAAAAAACCAGTTAACTAAAGCTAATGATATCACTTTTTAGTTTAGTGCACGGTTTAGCTGCACAGTGAAATTAGTACATTAAAGTCTGGCCAATGACTACGAGTCGCGACCCAACGCAGCTGATCGTGCTGCGCCGGGACGCACACTGCGACACCGAGCATGCGGCGACTACAGATATACGTATGTAATAAGGTACCGGGGGGGCCGGGAGGGCCAGGGGGTCCCTCGATGATACCGGTCGGGAACGCATCGCCCTTCAACGTCGTCGTGAAGCCGCGCTCGCCCTTGTCACCCTTATCGCCCTGAAAACATTCGAATAACGCATAAGCAAATTATGTTCTGGACATGTTCTTCTGAAACAGCTTTCGACACAAGGATTTCAATAAAATCAGGCTATAGCTGGAATTTATACCTTAAGTCCAGCGGGTCCGATAGAGCCGGGCGGGCCGACGAGGCCGGCTGGTCCTACGGGCCCGACGGGCCCGGGCGGGCCGGAGGGCCCGGGCGGCCCAGCGCGACCCTCGTGGCCCGGCAGACCCTCCGCGCCCTGCGGCCCCGGCGCGCCCGGAGCTCCAGGCTCGCCGGGCTCGCCCTGTGCATCACAAGTTAAGTTAAAACTAGTTTATTGTAGGATAAGCCCGCATATATTTGTCGTTTTCGTTGTTGATTCAAACTTTTTTAGAAGGTTATTTGAGAAGCGAGAACATTTTAGACCCTCAATGTTGACTTTAGAATTAAAAAGTATAGAACGGTGTGAAGAATATTACTAGTTAAATGGAAAACAAAAGGCACAGGATGTTATAGAAGTTAGTATCTCAACCAATCAGCACAGAGTTCCTACAGTCTAGTGTGCCCGCTATTATAAACAGCCTCTTATCTCTGTTGCTTCTTCCTGGAACCCAGTGACAAGTTTCCCTATTAGCCACACAGTAGTACACACATACATATATACATAACACAAATAATTTCTTATCTACACTTCAATACTACTGAAGATGGAAGCTCATGCGACAAAACCTAAACATGCATCGCTTGGAAAGCTTTTTCAAGAATTACAATTATACATTTAAAGTATTATTAAATTGTAGTCACGTGTATATGACAACGCCGCAGCTGTATGCTCATACTCCTCGGAATCTTCATGTTACAATAGAGCTGGTCGCTGTGTGGCTCGGCTATCCATGGTTTACTTCGAGTTTCCATTATGCGGTTGGAATCCAAACTTGTTGGTATGGATGGGGCCCCCCCCATCCATACCAACAAGTTTGTATGTTGTGTATGTGTTGTATGACTCACCTTAAGTTGTATGATGGTGTTCGCGGAGATGTTGTGTCCGGCGGCCTGCAGCCCCTAGGTACACACGCTCGTAAGCTGGACGACAACCACAGGTGATTTGTGCGACTACACATAACTATGAACACGAGGACTTCTACTCTTCAGATAAGAGGTATCAATCGCACAAAGCACCTGCTCTGTCGTCACCGTGCCATATAACATATACCGGCTGTAAATAGTATTCTCTTAAACCGTCCGGAGCGACAATTCCCAGCAGGCATATGGTAAATAGCATTTAAAAATTACAGTAATTAAAAAACTGGATGCATATCAATTCAACGACTACCTACAACGACAGTTAAAGCAAAACATAAGCGGGCTGCGCCGCGTCGCAAATGATATTGTAATTGTAGATCAGTCCTGCGCGTGCGCAATGACAAAGCTCTAACTACGCGTTGCACGCTGTAGGTACCTTGACGGCTATGATCTCGGCGCTCGTGTATGGACTTATCTTAAAACTGTCCACCGATCTTTTCACGCCCTGCAATGCCATCAATCATGTTTTATTCATTTTAATATCATCCACAGTTCGTTAATTAGCAATTAATAATATTGGGGACACTAAAATGGAAAACAATTAAACTATTTCGGTAAGAATCGGCTAGTGCATCGATTTTAATGCACCCTGCATTAAAATCGGGTTATTTAATTAAAACGAAGTAAATTACATTCACCCCATTATTGAACAGTCAAAACAACAATTCTTGTCGGCCCTTTTCCCCGCTGCCAGTTGCGCTCGCTCGTCTCACGCGTGCAAATAATGTGTGCCAATGCCAATATTGAGTTTAATTTTATTGTTAAATAAACAATATTTAAGACCATAAAATAAAATTTCAGTATAATTATTAATATCCAGTTATAATTGGATATTCTATTTCGGGTGTTTGAACCCGACTGGGTCTAATCTTTCCACTACGGTATGAGCATTTCCCATGTGATGGCTCATGCCGACACGATACATGAAGAAGTAGATATCATCTGTGATGGAAGTTCAGGGTGAATGTGTGTACCTTGACGGCAGAGAAGACATCGAAGCCCGGGCTCCCGTGTTCGCCCTTCTGTCCCTTGTCACCCGGCCGGCCCTGAAACGTGTCATAACTATGTTAGCATAAAGCGTGACACAGATATTAATATATACGGGATCTAGACATCGTAAACCTACTCTCTCGTTGGGGTGGAAGCACATTCAACGGAAGACAACATTACGTTGAGTGGACTCAGCATACTTTTAGTTGTAACTAACAATAAAAGTTTATTTATATACCGTGAAAAAGTAAAAAAAAAACGTAACGTAATAGACAAGATAGATTGTAATTTGTACTCACCGGATCTCCCTTGGGTCCATCCAAACCGATGGGGCCCTGAAATTAACAACCAGAAACATTAAAAGTGTTTTACAAAAAAAAAAAAAAAATTACTTAAAATATCTAATGTTTCAAAAGTTCATCAAGCGTTAACTAGACCGTGTACCTAATTATAAATTTGCAAATTACAATAACGCCACAATTTTGAATAAACCCAAACAAGAAGCCATACGCCTACGTAATATCCTATATTAGCAGTGAAATCGATTGAAAGAACAGTTAAATTAATCCAATATTAGTAAAACCAAAACCAAAGGGTAGCGTTCCAGTTAGGTGGGCAGGGAAGGGACAAAGGACTACAACGGATTCAACTAATGCGACACCTGGCGCACTACATTTTTTACTATCCGTTACGAATAAGAGAACAGATGAACGGAGCACTTATTGAGCAGTAATGTCGATGTGACATCTGTTATTGCAATTGTCATTCCGTTCGTTGAGTGGTCTGTGAAGTGCTGCAAGGCGTCGCAATGCCTGTTTTGACTAAACTACTGTTAAGGGCCATGTTTGCGTTAGGGTCAGGGACAACCATTCATCCGTCGGGATCCTCACGCGCTAAAAGGCGATAGCTGTAGTGTCAATACTAGACACTTGGGTATTTTTGTAAACAAACGCAAAAAATGCGCCTCTTGTATCTGTAGTAGTATGTAATCTGTGATTTTACTCATCCACAGATCTGAAAGCAGTTAAGATCCCGCGGAGCGAGTTAGTAAAGGCGAGGCGGGGTGGCTCGGGTTACATCACTACCACACACTAGCGTGTGCCTGGTCTACATCTTACCATGAAGCCTCGCTCGCCCTTCTCGCCCTTGCTACCCTGAAACGTGACACGCGTGTAGTGCGCAGTACGGAGTGTTCGGGGACACACATGAAACGACTCATGATATCGCAAAAAAAGGAAACAGAAATTAAATAGGATGTCGCAAAAAAAGGAAACAGAAATTAAAGGTTTTGTGAATCGTTCAAGATATTTACATGAAGAAAGGGTAAAAAGAAAATAAAGTCATAATTCAAAGAATAATTAATAATAAATAAAAAAATATACCGGGAATCCATTCTTCCCCGGAGCTCCCGTTAACCCCTGCAAACGAAATAAACAAAATAAATAAAAGCAAACCAAAGCCAAATATGGGATGTAAAGTTCTGTAGAGCTCTCAACCGTGACGGTAAAGAAATTCTGTGTGCGACTTGAAATATTATTATATTGCTAAGAATGTAATTTTACTTTAGATATAGTATATTTTATATGAAGGTTGTATTCTTCGTAAACTTTCGCCATGTCAAAAAATTCAGGCGCATTATTTGTCCGATAAGAGGTTTGTTTAAACTGGTGCAAGTTGCGTGTATACAAGTAATAGGTAAAGAAGGCCCAATTCACACACTGATTGCGCAGAAACAAGATCAGACCCGTATGTTGATTACCGCGCAGTGTCCGAGCGGTCTTCCGTACCTGCTCAGTGCCTACACGGTGATGTCTACGAGTATGTAGGTATGTGTTTACTCACCGCTGGTCCGGGCTCGCCGGGGTCGCCCTTCTTGCCCTTCTTGCCACGCTTGCCCGGAGGTCCCGGCGGGCCTGTAACCAACAAGGAAGTATTGCATTAGACGGCACGGTTGGCGCAGTGTGTTGAGAGATTGACTGCTGCACTAGGTGTCGCGGGTTCGATTCCCGCACGGAACAAATATTTGTATGATCTACAGATAGTTGTTTCGGGTCTGGTTGTCTGTGCATGTATGTTTGTAAACTGTACCCACGACACAGGAGAAATCCTAGTGTGGGGCAATGTTTTAAAAATAAAAAAAAAATGTTATACTTTCGAATGCACAAAAGTCGAAAATAAAACTGTATTCTCTGAGTGTATAAATACTAAACAATTTCTCTGTGTCCTACGATACACATACATTGGTTTATTTAACAGACAGTGTGACTGTGTACAATTATAAGATTACACTTACTACACACTACAAATAAATCAGCGCTTCATTAGGAAGGCACTGTGCGTCGCACGTCACCAGTTATACGGTGCAAACTGTACCTACACACTACGTCCCTACCGACAGTCCGAGAGAAGGGCGCTAACTGAATTACCTCACCCGCCGAATGTACACACACACAGTTACCTGACACGGCTGTTAATTGTATCAGTAAGTTTTACGTGTCATTAATCATGCAGCTGTGCATGTCAGATGTATTGCTATTTATAGCAAAGGCCTCAAAGGAAGTGACGGATTTATATGTATATTATATTATACCAACATAAGTTAATAATTTCCTTGAACAGCAATAAGTTTGTAATAATATAATTATACATTATAAGCAGTGATAGCCTAGCGATTGAACGCTTGCCTTTTATGCAAGAGGGTCTGAGTTCAAACCCGCACCTCTGATTTTTCGGAATCATGTGCGGATCAGAATTAGATTATCACTTGCGTTTGCGGTGAAGAAAAAACAGCGCGAGGCAATCTGCACACCTGAGAGGGCTCCATAAAGTTCTGGGGCGGTGTGTGTAGTCTGCCAACCCGCACCGGGCCAGCGTGGTGGACTAAGGCCTGACTCTTCTCATTCCGAGAAGAGACCCTTGCCCAGCAGTGGGACAGTAATGGGTTGAATATATTATTATAATATAATTATATCGGTGTTAGCAACAATCTCAGTTTTGCATATTCTGTTGTTGTTGTTATTGTTATTTGCCATAATTTTATCGTCATATTAGCTATATTTAATTATCCTCCTTCATCCTACTAATATTATAAACGTGAAAGTTTGTGAGGATGGATGGATGGATGGATCTTTGTTACTCTTTCACGCCACAATGGCTGAACGGATCTGGGATGAAATTTGGCACAGAGATAGATTATAGTCTGGAATAGCACATAGGCTACTTTTTATCCCGGGAAAATGTACGGGTTCGTAAACCACGCGGGCGAAGCCGCGAGCGGAAGCTAGTATTGTATATTACACGAAAATATTGTCCTTCCGTTCCAAACCAATAACCAATATCCGTGATAGCAAGACTGCGGTGTGTGCGAGGTGTACGGGGTGAGGGGAGGTATCAGCGCGGGTGTCCGGGTGTCCAGTCAAATTAGATTTAGTGAGCAAACTGATCCACAGTGAGCACGACGTGGCGCGGACCGTCGAGCCATCGAGCGCGATATACGATTGACTAACACTATGAGATCTAGATCCGCACTATCAATACCAGACAAGTTGTCATAGCAAGGCCTGCCTGAACCATGCCGAGTGGCTAATCTTTTCAGATGATAGATGACAATTGCACGTGACAGCTAATGCTGACAAGACAGAAGAAAATCTAAGCAAGCTACCGAAGATACTTCCTCGTTTCCGGTCATTTCCTAAAATCACCGTGCTGGGCAACGGGATCGAGGGCCGCGGATCTATATTTTTCTCGTAGAGTAACGAGACTACAGCTGTTACTTTGTCTTAGTAACTAAAACAAACATTCATATATATGGTATGCGTATGGTTTTGGTTAGTTATTTTGCGAATTTTATACTTGACTGCCTCTCAATGGTCTAGTGGCCGCAAGCGCGGCTGCTGAGCGAGAGTTGGTCCGGGTCTTTGATTTCCAGGTCGGGCAAAATGTTAATTGTTATATGAAAAATAAATAATAATAAACGCCGCTTGAATTTAGAGTTGTGCCCGGTAGATGTCTATAGGCTTACTCCCTATTCAGGCATTGCCAAAAGATTTCTTTCTACTTTATATAATTTTCGGTAATACAGGCGTGATGCTATGCTATTTTGGAAAACCAATATATTTTTCGTACTGAAGTAAATTAGCGGTGTTTCAAGTAAGCGCCTAATTAGTTTGTGAACTTCGCGGACCGAAGTTGAGAGGAACTGTTAATGTCCATCATTATGGTGTCTTATAAGTAGTTCATGTTGCTGCTTATGTTTGTTATCTATTTATAAACAGTTTTTTACATAATATAGCATTACGCCTGCATTTCCCGGTAGTAAGTAGAAAATGGGAGAAGTGTACCTACAATTGTACATCCACGTTACGCCAGTTATATATTAGTCCCATGTAACAGGGGCGAGCGTATTGTGATCCACCGGGAACAATTCCAAACATGCTCGATATTATTGAGAATTGTCAAACAGAACAACCAATAACACTGCCCGATGTAGGAACCCAAACCAAGCTCGTTCAGTAACATCACTTTCAGCAGCATCAGCGGCATGCTTGCTGTTGTTGCGCCTAGTACACCGATGCCACATAATTGCGCTTAACCTCTCGTCTGCCGGAACGCAGATCCACGCGAGACACAATCGGAATTCTATTGTGTCTAGAACTGCGGCATCCGAGAGGTTAATAGCTTGTTGTGATTAGTATGGATTAAGAAATTGATGACTAGGCGTCGAACAACACAACGATGTCAGTTTTAAGTGGAACCTCGTTGTGATCACGATATGATGGTAGTTCGCAGCTGAGGCGACAGATGGCGCTAGTTGTGTCTGTCAGTCTTTACTCACGTGTTTGAACTATTTGGCGTTGAACAGTCCTTTTTACATATTTCAATGTATTCGTGTGTTATTTGTATTTTGTGTGCCACGTTCTTTTAGGTAACTAACTAATATTTTTCTTTATTTACATTTTATTTTCGTTCTCGACGTTTACATAACACACGTAGTTATGTTAACTTGCATTCGCTGACAGTTCGTTATAGCTTTTATTTGTTTTAATCTTCATACTATGATTAGCTCATAGTTAAACATCGTTGTTACTTATGTGTATCATAAAAGGAAAACATAAAAATGTAGTGATTGTACGATGTGTAGCGGACGGTGACAAGCGGGGGCAGGGGGGGGGGAGGAGGGCAGGGATACACGGGCAGGACTTGTACGTCTTTTAAAATAAATTAAAACATCATAAAGAGCGGCTCAGTCGGGCTCGTGCTGGGGCTCGGGGCTCGGGGGCGACACTTGGGCTCGGGGCGGCGGCTTTGATCTGCGCCCTCCGCGGCCTCATTGAATTCATTTCACATTCAATTACGTCGGCAAACAGTTTGTATCATTTGAAGTGTTGTTTGCGTGCCAACAAACAGGTGACAGGAACGGAGCCAGGAGCGCAAAAATGTGCAAAATTTAGGGAAGTCGTTTAAAAAAATAAATAACTAAAGTAATTATAAATATCCATGTTTAATAATATTATTTGATTATAAGCCAGTATTGTCCTATTGTAGGGCTAAGACCGGAAGGCTGCAGCGACTACTACTCGCAACATAGTGAAAAGTAAAGCACCATCTATCGGATTGAAACGACATTAGAAAATCCTGAATCGCACTATAGCAGTTCACAATGATTTTATCTACTTGCCTGTTCCTGCCTATCCTCCCTTTTCAATGGAGGAACACCATACCTCGTTGCTCCATAAAACTTCTATGGAGTAACGAGTTACACCAATCTCTCTTTTCAAATATCCAAATTTAGTAAATTTTAGAAAACTCGGTTTATGATCCAAGAAGTAACAAAAAGCCAGGTTAAATAGCTTTCAGTTACTTTTAATTCCAATACAATTTAATTAAAATTACAAGACAGTAATCTCATAGCTGACGTAGCGTGTAGCTACGAATTTCGTAGGCGTCGCCAGCGGCGTAGCGGGTCGTTCACCTTCGTGCTACGAACATTAGTCGTAACGAGTTGACGCAGGAGCTACGCGCCGTGCTACGCCAGCGGCATAGTAGGTAGGAAGAACATTGACGTGGGTGAACTGAACGAATCTCGTTTAATATAGGCAACTATATTTAGTAAATTGTTGCAGTATGCTTCTATTAGTACCTATAAGTAAATTTGTTTACTTAACACAACCTACGGTAATCACCTCGGTCGTGACCATTATATTACTCTGTAGCAATCATCAAGGAATGAAAGTATCACGCGTACCGTTTATTTTGTGATCCTTCAAGCCGGACTGATGAGTCAGCTGGACTACAGCTACAGGTAACGTTGACCTACAAGAATACTTTTGTTACAATCTTTCACTTGATATTTAGCAAAAAATCCAAAACTTACCACTTGTATAATTAATGTCGGTGGCTCTAATAAACTGCATATAATAAGACAAATGTTGTAAAACTTGGCCAACTTTATGGGCACAGTTTATCGATAAGATAGCTTTTCTTCGGGACCCCAACACGATCCTAACTTTCGATTGACTCTAATAAAATTTAATTGCACGCGGGTCGGGCCGCGGGTCACGCGGGTGCGGCGGGGGAAGGCGCGGGGCAGGGGGGGGATGATCTGTAACAAACACAGAGATCGCCAAAACGCTGCTTTAATTAAATATCGAACATTCCCGATGCATAGCTGTGTAGTGGCCCAATCGCAGGCTGCACGCGGTACAGTCGGCTCACGACAATACATCCACTGCCCCTCCGGAACTCCATGCTCACAATGTTCCTTGCGAACATTCCTCAAACTCTTTAGGGAATTCTTTATTGCTCTTATTGCTTGCCGATACTATCAATCTTTACCGATGTGTACAACGTCAGATAAGAAACTTTTATTTCGAAACAGATATAAAAAGTGTGAACAAGTCAAATCGCCAAGCGCTGCCAAAGGTAACAATAGTGTTAAATATAAGGCAGGTGCCCGTGCAGGCCCGTGTAGGTCCGTGCAGGGCACGGCGCAGATATGAATCACCACCACATTATTGAGCCATTACCGCCCTCTGCAAATTTTGATAATCGAGTTAATCCACAGCGAGGGGCTAAAAAATATGGCTCGCAGCCTCGCAGCCCTCCGGAGAGGAATTGTGCACAAATTGAGTTAGGCTTGTTTAAGCGCCATTTCGTTTGAAACTTCAGAAAGTAATCTTGTTTTTTTGTAGAAGGGCGTTCGCATAATGTAAAATTGTAAATACTGTAGCGATTGTGGCGCGCTCTAGCGTATCGCTTGCTATCTAACTCTAAAATGTTTATTGAAACAATTGAAGGTTGTTAATATAATTCCGTATAATATCAATTCCACAGACTAATGAAGTTCGTATTATTTGATTAATTGTATTATAAAACAGTTCTGACCTAAAATAAATGATCTGCTGCCTACATGTAATTTTTGTATCACATAATGTCACATGATCTACAAACCAAAGCAATAAAACAAAAGTTTTGTTTATATATAAAGTTAGTTTGGAGGAGATTTTCGTTAGGGAGGTCACACAGTCTTAATCACTGATAACTGGGACAATGCTTAAACGTTTTAGTGACAGTAGAGTTCTATGTTATGGGCTGGACTGGTGCGATACTACAGTCATACTACATACATACAACTATGTGTAGGCGGTAGTTCCGTGTGAGAGGTAGGAACAGCCACTGAACTTCCCGGAACTTAGTTCAGTATCCCATCGGTAGGTGGCAGCTGGCAGATGGCCGACCATACCACCAAAAATATTTATAAGCAGTACTCTGTACACAGGTGGCGGGTTACAGAGTGTAGCGGAGGCTGCTTGTGTATTGTGTATGTGTCGGTAAGTTGGTGGCACGTGCGCGCTGCAGATACCCCTTCTTGGTACACTTGTGTCCCCTCACGAGTCGCGTCGCAACAAACGGCGAAAGTAACCAATAAAACATGCTAATGGCGTAACTTCGCCTATTATTGTTGCCAAAGTGTTGTTTGTCGCAAAGTTACGTCTGTATCCGCTTGGCTTCGTCTAACGCCGGCTCGGCGAGCTGAGACACTGCTTACCGTTTTTTGAAGTACCGTCGATTGCCATATAAACTCTAGTAATTACTCGAATGAAATGCACATCACATTAAATATACGTGTGTTAAGTGTGTTGTGGAGTGAGGGAGGCGCTCTGCCGTACCGTTTATTATGTATATGGACATATCCAAGGAACAACAAAGGCGCAGCACACCTGTCGTCGGCGACAAGCGTTTGGTTCACACGATCGGTTGTTATCACTAAGGTTTCTCTTTTGATCTTCAATGGCTTAGCTTTACTTAATTTTGTAATGTTTGATTAAATAACGGTTTCGTGGAAATGTGTGTGTATCACAGTATATTATAGCTCTGCCGTCGGAGAACACACGTGTGATGGTATGTCATTCACATTGTTTACTAGGGCAGAGTGCGCACTAAATAGTTATTCTTATTTGCGAGGCAAAACTCTTTGTATTATTTAAAACGAGCGCATTTTAGAGTTCCGTATCGTAGGTGTCAAGTGAATGTAATAAAATGATAGTTGGATACGTTCACGTGTGTCGTCGTGAGCGCTGTTGTTAATTAGAGTAGGTGTGGAGTGTGCTAGGTGTCGCGTCGCGGAGTCGTCTCGGTGTCGTGGCGCTGTCGGCGCTGGGGAGAGCGCGACGGCGGCGGGCGGCGGCCGCGGCGCCTCGAGGACACTTTCGCAAAGCTGCTTTCATTAAAGTACTGTTGTTACAGTCGTTGGACGCGAGCTATCATAGGAACCACCTCCCTGGACACGTCTCTTCTATTTCTTAGTTAACCTTACCAACAATTTGAATCAAAGAATTAAAGTGTTTATAACACATATTTATTATGTCACAAATTTTTAACTTGAGATTCAGATTATTGCATGACTAAAATATTACTGCGTTTATCAGAAAGTTTGTTTATTTTCATGTATTTGTAAAAGTTGGAGATATATTTATACATTGTTTCGGTCAGTCACTGTGGGGCGGGGCGACGCAATTAAAGCGGTTTGTTTTTAATTCCACGTTATTAGAGGGCTCCTCAAGATACAGCCTGCAATTAAATCGAGGGGAGCCTTCAGGCAAATTATACATGTACAATGCGTAGGTACGCACATGACTACAGGGTATAATAATTATAAAATGTTTACCTACCGATGCTGTAATGACTAACGAGTAACCTACATGCTGTAGATATCATGGACCCACTGTATCATCATCATCATACCGAGCCTTTCTTGTATTATGGGTTCGTTTACAAACATATGTATTCATATACATAAAGACCAGTCCCGAAACGACTATCTGCAGATCATACAAATATTTGTTCTGTGCGGGAACCGAATTACTTACTGGGATACGCTGATAGTCTAAGTTTAGACCGGGTGACAGACTTTTTGTCTTACTAACACCCGTAACGACTGACATATATATTAATATGACACCGGGGACCAACTGTTTAACGTGCTAACTTGCTATCCGAGGCTCGAAGGGGTAAAAAAATTGTCACCCTTTACATTACTGACAGCAGCAAGCGCTGGGTAACCTATCGTTCTGCGCGATAGCTAATAATAACACTCACATAATATACATATAGCATTAACTTAAAATCTAACTGAAGGCAACTTTTCATTTCATTTTCATTTAGATCGACTGTATTAGGTACGAGTTAGGTTATATAAAATAAGGTCTAACTACACAATGAGTGATGCATGCTTGCCATCTGTCGGAACAGCTCAGCTCAAAAAGTTACGGCATTTTCCTCAATAGGCTATTCTAGACGATTCGTCCCTACATTCGTCTCACATAAAGCCATTAGAATTCGTCTGGACTTTAAAATAGACCCTGACTCAGGGGGAGTTAATTTCAGCGTTTCTTATTAGAGCTACTTAGTCATAGGAAATGTGCGCGCCATCTAGTTTAAAAAAGACGTTTAAAAGTGATTGAAAAACCTTAATTATAAAATACGCTATTTCATTATATATGCATCCAACATTTGTGTCGGTTGATCTCGACACGGTTCGAATTGTAATGTCCAATAGGTGTGTTGTTGATATATAATAAGACATTGCAATCACAAGTTCACACCATCACTAGGCGGCGCCGCTTCCGGGACTCGGCACATAACTCAGATATGAAAAAGTGAAAGTCACAGAAAGTGAAAGACAGCTTGACAGCAAGTGGCGAGTTGTCTCTTCATTTGCTTCATCATCATCATCATCATCATCAGCCAGAAGACGTCTACTGCTGAACGAAGGCCTCCCCCTTAGACCACCACATCGAACGATACTCCTCCACATTTGCTTGATCTAACATAATTGGAGCAAGATTGGACTTCAATGAAAATTGTCATAAAATTTAGAGATTTATAGTTCCGTAAGTATACGTAATTATAAATCTCGAAATTAGTTCTTATTACACAAAAATGATACATTTTTTTCTTTATTTCCGGAACTGACAAAGGAGCAAACTAGTCGCTCTAAAAAATCAATGTATTGCTGCAGTATGATTTGCTGTTGGCGAATAATCCAATATTTGTGTGTGAAAATAAACATTTAATGAAAGGTGCACCTCTTATAAGTTGCTCCTGATGCTGACTGCTATCTGTGATGCGCCCGCGGCGCTTGTCAGCAGAAGGCGTTGTGCACTCCTCATTGTTAACGATACGCTACACTTGTCTTGAGCCAGCAATACGTACCACGCATGAGTTATCTTCACGCATGCGGCAAATTAAGAAAAATAGGGTGCATTCTCCCCCAGGGTAGGTATAGCTTGGAAGCAATATGCTTAAGTTTTGCTATAGAAAGTCTACTGAATGCAGTAAAATATAAATACCTATACAATATTGTTATTATACAATATATAAATTTGTAACATCTTCTGTACCTGTGATCCACAATAAAAGACATTTGAATTTGAATTTGAATATATATACTCGTATATAGATAAATAAACCTAAAATCATTTAGTACGACATAGTGAATTAGTGACCATACACTATAGTACGTGTATGATAGTACTACAATATGCCAGCTGTCACGTCAGCGTGGGTCGTGAAGCGTGTCGTGCTAACGATTGAACACGGCACATAAATAAAGCACCGCCCAGACTCAAAGCGAACAATTAGCTAACGCGACGCGGCGCGGTGCGATGCGACACGATGCGGCGCGGTGCGGTAAAAGTGGGCTCACCTCGGTGCGTTTCATTACGCCGCTGAGATTTATAGCCGGACGTGTGGCTGGTGACGATTGGCGTATCTTTGAGTATAGCTACCTCGCCTATGTATACTTTTACATAACAATAGAAATGTTGATCACCTGCTGTTATTGTAACATACATATACCTATACGTGTAGGAGTTGCTAAGCGCCATCGCCTTCGTTTCGAGGAAGTCTAAGAAGGATGTCAAAGGCATATAAGAATTGCTTAAATTTACTAATATGCTCTATTTCTACCCAAAGGTAGAAATAGAGCATATTAGTACATCAGATACTAAGGGCGTGTTCACAATGGGTATCATTTCGAACAATAAAGCTCGCGACAAAGGCGGTCGGTCGGCCGCCGCATAATATAGTGCGCGTCGCATTAGCATCACAACGCGCGTCAGGGACACCGCCCTCCACCGCCGCACATACGGAATATCACAAGACATGTGATGTTCAACCTGTCCATTCCACAGCTATCATTGTGTGTACGCGTACGCGTCATTATAATACGATAGCTTGTGGGCTTGCTTACGTTATGTTATATGCGGTGCATCACTATAAATAAATATATTTCCATCAATAACATGTAAGAACAAAATATATAAATGTTAAGTTTCTGAATCTGATAAGACTTCGTATTTTTCAGTAGGTGTCTAATAAGAAATGAAAGGCTTATGCTACAATATATTAATAAAGAACGGAGACCTGGCAACTGAACACTTAATTGATTTATACAGTACAGTGTCCGAAGGGCTCATCGGTCGACTGCGACGTTATTAAACAGCGCTTAGTGAGGTCACTCTTTGGATGGGTGACCATTCTTCGTAGTTGCAGCAGTTGGTCCCTGGTGGTGTATAAATACCTATGACAATCGTTACGGGTGTCAGCAGTCCAAAAGGTCTGACAACTGGTCTAATCTTAGTCTATCGGTATGTCCCAGTAATAAGGTGGAGGGTGTCAGTTGGCGATCGCTCCGTGTAACTGATATCCAGCCGCATGGTTAGGTGACCCCAAACATAGTTGGGAAAAGCAGGCAGGCAGGCAGATAGAATGATGTGCGGTGTCCCATTCACTCATGATTGAGTTTCGATAATCATAATTTTAATGAATAAATAAGTACGAGTAGATATATGAATATACGCTTTATTTCAACCCACACAGTTATTCAAAACATATAAATTAGATTAAAAGTCTTTTGGGATAAGAAACGTAGACAGCACGGGCTGATATGGAGTCTGCCATGGGTGTATCATTGATAGTGTAAAAAATCGCGGCGCATGTTACATCTCACGGTAATAGAGTACCAAGTGCGGAGCGTTAACGTTAGACTGCGGTGCGACAACTGCGGCTGAGTGCGACAGGTGCGAGTGACGCCTCGAACACGCACATTGTGATGCTAATGCACGCGGCCCCACTCACAGAGGAGACGTCTTCAGCAGTTTGATTACTTACTCACTGTAGTTAGATATCAACTCGGTATAAAATTAAATATAAAAATAAGAACTAAACGTGACTAAATAACAATAACAACGCAGCGTTGTAGAAATCCGTAGTGTGGCAGCTGGCGAACACCGGCGACGTGCTGCGGCGACAAAAATACCCAAAGTTTATATTCACAGCGCGCACTAACGATAAATTAAAAGTTTAATCCGCACGTTGGGCCCGCACCGCGTCGCACCGCACTGCACCTTGCCGCGTCGCGTCTCGCGGGACAGACTACGCCACTCTGCTCGTCTTTTTAATGAGAAAGAAACACAAGTTCGCAGCTTTCTTCTGAGAGCCTCCCCGGGTGGAGATAAATAAAATATCAACTTGATAAAATTCCAAGTTAAGTTAGGCGGAACCGCAGCCTCGCCTTTGCACTATCCGCGTGCAGCCGCGGTGCGCAGCTAAACAAGTTGTCTTAATTGAGAACTTATCTACATCCAACATTAACATATTTAACAGAGAAAATCTGTAGCTTTTGTTCTTGCAAATAAAGTTACTCGAAAGACAGACTATATCATTGTGCTATTCTACGCGATACAGATGAAGGTCTTACGTCGCACTGTAGCGTCAGATGGAGGCGAACTAAGTCACTAGTGTGCAACCGCGACGTTGTACAACGTTGTAGATCGCAAGAACGGAAGACGTCGCTCGATGTTACGCCAGCTGACGCCGCCACGCCAACAGGCGACGCGGGAACTAGAGCAGCGCTGTGACACTCGGCGATGTGACATTATAATATTGTAATATACAAGTGAGTGTGACTCTATTCATCTGAGGAGAAAGGCAACAAATATTCTATCAAATATACAATCAATATTGATACTAAAATTTGCGTACTCTCTCCAAATTTTTATTAAAATACTGATTAAAATTTAGTAATGCGATCGCGTCAATATTATTTGAAATTAATTTATTTGCTATGCTAATTCGGGGCAGGTGTTGATTGCATAAAATATCGTTCATCATTTATTATCACTACATACTACATATTATAAAACAAAGTCCCCTACCGCGTCTGTCTGTCTGTACATACATTATATACGTCGCGATAAACTCAAAAACTACTGAACGGATTTTCATGCGGTTTTCACCGATGGTGATTCATGAGAAAGGTTTAGATGTATAATTCGTTAAGGTTTTTTGTAAATTGGCTGGAATACCTATGACGATGATAGATGAAGATGTAGGAAAAAATCATGCCGACTGGGAGCTTTACTGGCGTGCGCCGAGTAAATGCTCGACGTAACAGGCTGGTACGACACTACGACAGAAAAAAATGAAGGCGTATGTGCTCTGCTACCCGAGAGACGCCGGGGCGGATCGCTAGTATTAGATATTTCATACTAAAATATCTGTTTTTATTTGCTGTACCGTCTGCTCTGGGATAAGGGAACAAGAAGTGCTTGAATTACTTCTATCCCTGACAAAACCTCCTAACCCGAATAGTTACAGTTAACAGTACGGTCAGAATACCACAAAAAACTTCTACACACACGATTATATTCAAGCCAAAACATTGCTGTGATTTATGTTGGGGTTTATGATGGAAAATGGCACTAATAAGGCGTATTATAATACTAACTAATTGTTATACATTGTCGGATAGCCGCGAGACCACCCGGTGTCGGGTATATCTTTCATCTGCCGCGCACCAATAGTGCCAGTAGTGCCCGTAGTGACGGTGCTCTCGTAATCACTGCCAGATAAATAACTACACAATACCGGTAGGTCACATTGTCTGTGTATCAAAAAACTCGTACATCAAGATTTACGTGGTATTATTCAAGTATTTTGTAAGGAGATACGACAGTGTGTGGTCTCCTTACCCTATATAAATTATACAAGTTATCAAGTTGTTGATCTTAATTTGATTATTTTTTACTAAGTTACCTAGTGTTACTTATAAAATTATTACGTTTATACATAGTATGACTGTCTAAGCATCAATATTATGTGTTTTTCCGATTATCTCTGACCAAAAGTAAATACGTACACTACAAACTTACGTAGCTAATACTAAATATCTAAAAACTATACATACGAGTATATTAACCTAGCTAAGAAACTTCTCACGAGTAATAACAGTTTAAGTCAGGTGTGCATAATTACTTTCTCGGTGGTGAACAATTATTGGTCGCGGTGTGGCGACACAACCGAGCGCCCGCGCCCGCGCCCGCGCCCTCGCCCGCGCCCGCGCCCGCGCCCGCGCCCGCGCCCGCGCCACACCGCGACCACGCAGCATCAGCCGCGGAAGCAACGTGCGCCGAGCGTTTCTATTTAAAATTATGATTTGTGGCACCCCTGTCGGTGGGGACCGGAGCAATAATACATACGGAGGACGCTACTGGAAATTAATTCACAGCAACAGCTCTACATATCGCATTAGAAATTAATACATACCTATAATAATATTCTAACTGTAGCGTCACAATATATTTTTGAAAATTTAATATATGTTTATAAAAATATTTCGAACTTTGTCAAACTGTCTGATACTCATTCTTTGAACACTAGGAATAAACACAACCTTGCTGTACATGCTACGCGCCTCCACAGAATAAGCAACTCGTTCATGGGACAATGTATACGCTTTTACAATAAGCTTCCCAATGATATACGTAATTTAACATTAAAGAAGTTCAAAATTGTAATTAAATCTAAACTTTGTAAAAAAGGATACTATAAAATTTCGGACTATTTAGATGACAAAAACGCTTGGGATTGAGCCGCTCTTTAGCCTTCCTTTTTTTTTTATATACAAATTTTGCCATTAATTATTATATTATTTACTTCATTATTTTGTTATTGTAATGTCGTTTAAATTGAAATTATTTCTTATATATAACCGCTATACATTGTAAATGTGAGTGAGATCTAGGCTGAGCGCTCTTCATTTCATTAATTCTCACGATAACTGATGCATGCTTGCACTCTGTTGCGACAGGTTAGCTCAAATAGTTATGGCACTTTCTTCAAAAGGCTATTCCACCCTATATTTGTCTCACATAAACCTTTACATCAATACAATCTGTCTGGACTTTAAAATAGACTTTGACCCCTGAGTTTGTTTCGGCGTTTCTTCTCAGGGATAGTCATAGGAAATGCCGACGCCATCTAGTTTAAAAAAGACGTGTAAAAGTGATTGAAAAATCCTAATTGCAAAATAAATAATTTCATTTCATTTCATTTCATTTCATTTCATTTCATTTCATTATAGATCTTTATTGTAATCATGATAATATGGAAGTTATCTAAGAGTCGGACTGTCGATGTCGGCGCTGCTATAACACTACGTGAACTGTACGTAACTCACGTGAGCTGTGATACTAGTTTATCGAAATAAGATTTTGTTCTATTAGTGACCAATCTGGGAATGTCACTGAAATGTATATAATGTATGTACAGTCAGAATCAAAAAGATGTAAAGTTGTCAAAGTTGGTCAATATTTCAATTACTATTTTCTCTAAAACTCGCTTTTAAATTTCGCTACGTGTACACATCTTTTTGATGATGACTGTACATGTGTAGAACATTATTACTGTTACACGTTGTCATGACACCTACGTACTAGATATACCCGCCAAGAGTTCTCTTCTTATGACATCCTATAACAAAGATCAATTCTTAAAATAAGGATATATAACTGTGGGAGTCCCCAGCTGTGGAAGAAATGACATACAGCCGAGTGTCGGAAACTTGCGCAATCACATTAAATCACCCGCCGGCGGTCATAAGTTAACGATTAACTTCATTTTAATATCGCCCTTAGAGGACGAACAAAAAACCGACGCCAAGTGTTTCGAATTAAAAATAACTTTGCGTTTCACTTCAAGTATTGGTTTGTAAGACAAAAACGTTATCCGAATTTAATTTGCAACACAATGGCATTCGGTAATTAGGTTTTTTGGGAGCCGAACGTTTGGGGAATTTTTATTTGCTTCGGACAATTATTGGCGTTAAGGAGAATTTCATCTGTGCCAATGATTTAACGAATGGAGGTGGGGCGACTTCAATTTATATTTGAAGCGCTTCAGCGTCCTCCGCCGCCGCGCCGGAGGATAGCAGAAGCGGAACCGAGCACGCGTCGCGTTGTGTCGCGTTGTGTCCGATGTGACAACCGAACACGTCTATTTGTGTTTAACCGATCTGATAAAACATGTCATGTCAGTCAGTCATGTCGCTCAAAATAATCTGGTTCGTCATGATGATTTCAGATTACGATGTAAGATGTCGATGTTAGGACACGAGTACACGACACGATGTCCTTGATGTAGTTTGTCAGATGGCGAGGCAGTTCGTAAGTGATGTGCTCGCGAGGCGTGACCGATGTCGCTCCTCTTATACCGCTCGCCCGCGCCCCCCGGACGTGTCCCCGGCGACACCCCCGACATCCGTCAAGTTAATCTACGGCATCAGTCATAAGTCCCGACTGCCGGAGGAATTAACTGAAAAAAGTGAAACTAGGACACGTAGTCGTAGACCACTTCAAACTTTGCGTGTCGTTTGTACAAACATCATAATTTTGTTCCGTAATGTACAGAATGAATGGCCTTTATTTAATAAGCAGGCGGCCCGCCGCCGCTTACTGCCACGCCGCCGCCGCCACCGTCGCATGCAAACAAATAATATATCAAACCTTCCTCAAAAAAAAAAAAAAAAAAAAAAAAAAAAAAAAAAAAAAAAAAAAAACAAAAAAAAAAGTACTTGAGGTAAGTCAGTAGCATCAACTATTTTGTATTAAATGTACTCACGGTCAGTGACAAAAGCTGATCATTAGTTATACAAAGTTTCAAAAGATTTCTTATTAATGAAAACTATTCAATTTCATTATTTACTGTAAATAACCTTGTTCACTGGTACCTACAGCCAGCGCTATAAGTTGAGGAACTTATTATAATTTGGACATTGATTCATAAAAGAAGATAATTATTGCTGTTAACTAATCATTAACCACTAACCATCTCAATAGTTGGTAAAGTTAGAATAGCGGAACAAGGTTATGGAGGAACGAGGTATGGTGTTCCTCCATTGAAAAGGGAGGATCCTCCGACCAGGCAAGGTGGTTAGCCTGGCGGTCCGAAGCCCGACAGTTGATGTCGGATATTCGTATATGTGTTAAAATCGTTGTAAACTCTGATAGTGCGATTCAGGGTTTGTTGTTGTAGTAGGATACTGCGATAGATGGCGCTTTACTTTTTGCCATGTTGCGAGTAGTTGTCGCACACCTTTTAGGTGTTATAGTTATGAGACCAACATGTAGAAACACTTTTGGGTACCTATTGCAATCTAAAATTGGGCGACTGCTGAGTATTAAGTTTCAGTCTGATTCCCAGGTCGGGTGGAGAACTTGGATATTTCAGCAAAAAAAAAAGCCGGTGGATTACAACAGTACAGCTCACTTTATCTTTAGTGTACAGGCGCGATGGTATATAATAACATTGAGTATATCGCTACATTTGTATCATGGCTAAAACATGTCGACGCCTCCCACGCATTAGGTCGTAACGCTAAAAATGTAGTTTTTCAGGAGAGCCATTTTTGTGAACATTACTGTTATAGTTGATTTTTGAAACGTTTTCAACCGGTGTTTTTACACTATGCGATCAATAATAAGTCTAAGAACATTATACTGGGCTTTGAATGAAATAAAAAGAAATATTTATACAAAAATAGCAAATTTTAGTTACTTACGACCTTATACTGATTGCCAAAACGTCGTATCTTATTGTTACGACGTTATGCTTTTAATCAGACTGATATAGACAACGCGAATAAACTCGTATGTTTAAATTACGACTATATGCGGCGTGTAAATTGTCTATATCTCTCAAAAAAGGGTCGTAAGAAGCTACTTGATAATCAAAAACCAACACAAATTTTACCTCAAATCAACTTTATTAAAGACAGTTTATTCATAGGAACATAAATCAGTCTTCTTGCATCACTATGATCATTATGATAAAGATGTACGTAACCTGTTATAAAAAAAATACAAATAAAACTTATCAAGAATTAAGCAAAATTAAAGGCACTGGCTCATGGCATTTAAAATAATTAAAATTATATGAACTGGCATCAGACTTTCAGAGTTTAAGATTGGTTAATTGGGTTAATTTAAAAAAATATAAATGGATTTAAAAACGAAGATCTACGCCTTATAACATAGGTAACTAATAATTATCAACGTATACAAAATAAAAAAATTATAACCTCAACAAAATTAAATGAAAACCACTTAAAATAAAATGATTAGTTATTTTTTAAGTAATATTATGACAGTATAATAACAGATAACATAATGTAATCAAAGATTAATAATAAATCGCTAGTGTCCTGTCCTGCAACAGTGTCACTATGTGACAATTGATGATAAAAATTTGGGTACTCTTGGGGTATTATGCGTTCTCGACAAAGACTTAACAAATCATTAAATTTTGCTAATAAACAGGTACATGATCAGTGTAACATGGATCCAAAACTATTTTTTCTTAAGCTCATAATATTTTTCTTCCTCAAAATGATAACGATAGTTTAAAATATTGAGTTCCCTAGACACTATCTGAACTTTTCATATTTTGGCCTATGATATTTGTTGGATTTTAGTATGTTTAGTCCAATCTCTATCCTCTAGTAAAAATCTGTAACACTAATTTCAATGACATTATATTGTAATTTAGAGGGTTGACTTTTGACTATCTTAGGCAATTCATTTTGCAGGGGTATAAACTTTTTTTTGGTATTTGTCGATATTAAAGCATGAACCGAGCCTACGACAATTTGTGTATGCCTTTTTAAACCTATAAATTATCGTTATACCATAGTTCCTAGCTGCATAGCTATTAAAAGCAAGCACAATTCGGTTTCGGTTTTGACTGGCACAATTGTCGGCGCAAAACTTGACTTCTTTGGCATGTCATTTACTTTGGTCTAAATAAATAGAGACAAGTAACTTCATACTTCATAGGACACGTTTAACAATAGCCTTCTTGACTAGCAAGATCAGAAATAGGTAAAATTATATAGTGTTATAGTTTTTATTATAGTAAAACTTGCCTATTGTCTGGTAATACGAGTTTGTTATGCTCTCTAAAATGTCTCGCTGATGGTGGTGTGGTGTATTGGGTCGCCGGGTTCCCTACGAAGTGGTTGAGCTAAACAATACTTATACATGTGTCATGGTTGTGAACGGGTATCATCCGCCGGGACTGATCACCATGTTACTGCCATGGCAACCTTGTTCAGAGGCAATCTTATTATATTTTTTTAACGTAGTCTTTTTATATATATATATTTTATTTTACACATTAAATTACACTATTCTCGCATATCTTACCACAACAGTGTACTAAATAAGATTGTAAGATCAAATATTTTAAATGTGTTTCCATGGAGTTTCTTGCCGGTTCTTCTCCATAGTATCTACTATTTGGAACTGTGCACCTAGAGTCTCGACATTTCATAAGTGCTCGAATTTGGTTTACATGAATTAAAGATATATGTTATTCTAATTGAAACAGCTACTTTGCCATGAGGATAGTTTAAAATCTTTTGGAAATATTATTAAAAGATTGGCCGAACTATTTTTCCTTAAGCTCATATTGTACAAATCCCACTGGTATTCAACGTCAAATACACCGGTTATTCTGAAAATAAAAACTTCCTACTAATTAAATACTTACTAGAAAACACAATTACAGTAACTCATAGCATAAAAATTCAGTTTTAACGATATTTTTAGCCATTACTGAATAGCAAAGAATTGTATCTTTATTTCGTAACAAAACATAAAGTCTTATGTCTATGATACGTCTTTATACATCTATTTATCTTTAAATTACAACCACGCATATGGTCGTTAGTATAAGTTACGACTTTTAGAATAAAATTGTTGCGTAGTATAAAGTCGTAACTAACGGTGCATACAGTCGTAACATAGACATTCCGACGTTATGCGCTGGAATCATAACTTTCTTTGTCATTGAAAACTAATCACTATCACATATTAATATTATTTATCTGTATGACAGTATGACATAGTTAAACAAGTACATTTCATAATAATATACAAAAATAAAATAAAGCTTACCATTTCCATGATATTCACCAGCCGTTTTTAGGGATATCTTGCTGGATGTACAATGAAACTCGAATGACGATACGAATAATTATAAATTTATTTTAGTCTACTTATATTATATTTAAGTACCTTGTAAGTAGTGGTATAAGAAGCTTAAAATATTATTAAATTCGACCAATCGACAAAGTTCAGTACCATCGATTGTTCACCATAAGAGGGTATTGATGAACCGTTGGCGGCGTACAAATAATTACTTGGGTTTTGCTTGCGTTTTTCTTTTCCCCGTGCTGGTAGTACTGACACGTTCGCACCAGTGTCGATTAGAAAATGTAGTCCCGTTGATAATTCCTTGATAAATAGACGGTGGTTCGTGAGTTCGTTGACTTCGGCTCCCGTCGTAGCTGAAATCTTCTCTAGTTTTCCTGAGTCGATCGCGCCCGGTTATAGTTGCATGGGCTTCGACATTTGTATGCGTGCTTTCCAAACTTTTGGTGATAAAAACATATATCCGTAGCTCGCTTTGATGATCTTGAACGTGAACGCGCTCCGCGTCGATAACTTTGCGCTCGACGGTAGTTGTTTCGCCCTCGATCCATTTTTAACTCGGCGATTTCTTGAGTGAGCGATTCGATCATGTTCATTATTTTCACTTCTGATGACGTCGAAGTTGATGGACTCGTAGTATTTGCGCCGTGAGCACAGGAACAAATGGATGATATTTCTTTAGTTTGCTCATCCATTTTATCTGCCATCGCTGCCAGCGCGTCCAATTTTGATTCTTCACTCACTGACAGCACCGCTCGCGTTGCTGATGGCAAGTGGCTCATCCACAACATACGTAGCGTTTGGTCGGGAATCTTGTCTCGGGCCAGCTCTCGCATGCGCCGCAGTAGTTGCGACGGACGCTGGTCGCCCAGTTCGACGTCGTTGAGCAGCTTCTGTAACTGTTTGTTCTCTGACTCCTCGTAGACGGACAGCAACCTTTTCTTGATATTCTCGTACCTTCCTCAACATTCAAAATTGGGCTTCGTTTGTGTCATACGACGTCGGTACTGTGCTCCGATTGACCCATGCGAAGCCCAATAGATCGGTGCATATCGTCGGAACTAGTGGCGCGACCTTATGCGTGGGAGCGTTCAAATGTTACGACGATTATCAATTCCAAAACTCATTATTTATACAAGATATTAATATTCTGATTTCAGGAATATTTAATATGGTATAATATGGTTCTAATGAGACAAAAATATCATTTTACTCAAAAAATGTGTTCCGACTTTATGCGTAGGAGGCGTCGATGTAGTATCGGATACAATTCCATTATTATAGGTGTTGATATCTGCTGATACGTACATTCATTGCGCGTCGGTGGTCGCACTAATACGTCGGCGTGCGCCGGTGCAGTTGGCAAATGAGCGTTAATAGTGACTGTAACACCGGTGTTACTGGTACCAGTGCAGTGCGTGCACGCAACAAATGCGACAATAAAACAACGTACTTGTAACAGCTGCACGAGTCTCGCATGCTGCGCCCTGACACATTACTGTTGGTCATAACTGGGTGTATTAATGAGCGCTACAATGTTTGCTTTACACTATTATAATTGATTCTATTTGGCTAAATCTATTTCTATTTAAATTTCTATAAACGCACTTTACTAATGAGATGTTTATGTTTTTTTCAACCGACTTCAAAAAAAAGGAGGAGGTTCTCAATTCGGCTGTATTTTTTTTTTTTTTTTTTTTTTTTTTTTTATGTTTGTTACTCGATTTCTCGAAGACGCCTGGACCGATTTCAAAAAGAGGGCATCTCTTGAAAATTGTAGGCGAGCATGGGGTAAAAACTTGATATTTATGTGTATTTGTATATTGTATGAGACTACAATACTATGGAGGTTTAGGGCAGATCTGATGATGGAGACGACAGAGGATCGAGGGAACTCCTCAACGGTACATCTTAACTACCTCGTGTTTGGGCTTATTTTATTCGTGTTGACAAGATCTTTACACCGAGATGGGTAATGACTGCCACTGCAAGGTCCGTGATGCAGGTGCAGTACAGTTTAGGGAACTCCTTAATGGTTGATAGCAGCTACATAGTGTTTGGGCGATTATTCCGTCAAATACGGACCGATTTTAAAAATTCTTGTTTTGTTTGAAAGAGTATGCTTCCCATTTGGTCCCATTATCATCAAGTCAGGATCTGATGATGGGATCCTAGGGAAATCGAGGGATACCCTCAAATATTGTAAGACAAATAGCCCGTTTGAGCTTTTTTTCTTAATAAGTTAGGTATTGGCGTCTGAAAATCATCATTTAATGATGCTGAGCTGATGATGGATGTCATAGTACTCCTCAACGGGAAAGAGTTAGGGAATAAAACTTCCGAGTTTGGGATCACTCGATATATTTTGATGAGTCCCATATAAAACATTTGGTATAGAGAGTCTGATGATGGAGCCAGGAGATAGATGGTGGAACTCTTCAGTAGCTGCTTGTAAACCCCTCGAGTTTGGGCTCATTTTAAACCTCTAAAAGTCAAAACTGTCACAGTATTAGTTACAATAGTCGTCTTAATCTTTTCATTTCTCGTAATGCGTTTTCATCATGTGGTCGGCTAAGTAATTTATTTGATTTTAAAATCACATAGTGCAATACCGTCTAAGGTTTTCACTCGACTTGGGGCAACATACATTTGACCTTTGTAAAGTTTTTCAAGAGAATCGTCTTTACTAGGTCTACCCATCACTCAAAATTGTAAAATAATTAAATTTTTTAACAAAAAAAAACCGACTCCAAAAAAATTAAAAAACAAAACTAATAACTAAAAAGCAAAAAATAAACCTTTTATTATACAATATAGTAGTTGAAGAATATTGAAGTCGGTGCCAAGTAAAACATGCAATGATAAACCGACACGATTGGCGAAGTGCATTTGTCGTGTCCGACGCATAATCCGCTCCGCACTCGACAATTTCTACGTGAACTCGTTGTTTCAATGTCGCTATTATAGCAGCAAGGTATATTACTTTTATGTTTTACTTGGCACCGATTTCAATATTCTTCAACTACTATATTGTATAATAAAAGGTTTATTTTTTGCTTTTTAGTTATTAGTTTTGTTTTTTAATTTTTTTGGTGTCGGTTTTTTTTTGTTATGTTTGAGTCATTATGAGGGATTAGTAAGGCCCTATCAATTAGCAGAAGACTGTTCGGTTTTTAGGTAAGTAAGTAAGTAATTTAGGAAATAGCTATGGTTACCCCTAGAACCCGAAGACACCGTCGTACTACCTTTAATTGATTATAATGACATTGAATATGTGTAAGGCAGCACAAAACGTCCCGTATTCCCAAATGTTACCTATGCCATTATTTTATTTGTAAAACAAATACCTATATTTCTCTGTATTACCTACCGCTCTGGTATATTTCACTGTTATGTTACTTGCAAGCAGGTATTGCGCGCGCGCCGGGGGGCGCACTACATTACGCTCGATGACGTCGATTTCGATGACAGATGATTTACTACCGCCGCGTTGGAGGCTCTACGCGGGGATCGTGCGGTCCATGGCGCTGTATGGGGCGCCGGTGTGGTGCGGCGAGCGGGGCCTGGCGGCCGTCAACGCTACGTGTCTGCGTAAAGCGCAGCGCGTGATGGCCGTCAGGATCATCCGCGGGTACCGCACGGTCTCCTTTGAGGCGGCGAGCCTCCTTGCCGGAACGCCGCCGTGGGATCTTGAGGCGGAGGTCCTCGCGGTGCTGTATGTCTGGCGCCGCGAGGAATTGAGCCGGGGCTCGAGTCCAATGCCGCGACAAGTTGTTGCGATGAGGACGGAGCTCCGGCGCGATCTCATGGCGGCATGGGAGCGGCGGCTGTGGCAACCGCGCGCAGGGCACGCCTCGATCGAGGCGGTAAGACCCGTCTTTAGAGAGTGGCTGGAGAGGCGCCATGGCGTCCTCACCTTCCGCCTGACGCAGGTCCTCACCAAGCACGGCTGCTTCGGGAGGTACCTGCACAGAATCAGGCGGATCGACACACCGGGGTGTCTACACTGCGAGGACGCCCCGGAGGACACGGTGCAGCACACGGTGGAGGTGTGCCCGGCATGGGAGCCGATGCGCCGTGTCCTCGTAGAGGAGATCGGCGGCGACCTCTCGCTCCCGACCTTGGTGAGATCCATGGTTCGGAGCGAGAGCGCATGGGCGGCCGTCGCCTCCTTCTGTGAGGCGGTCATGGCCGCCAAGGAGGAGGTAGACTGGCGACGCCCAGGAGGCCGCCGAAGGGGACGCCCGGCTCGTCGACGCCGCGAGGCGCGCGACGATCTCCAGCCACCATAGAGGAGGGCCTGCGGGCGGCGGACTTGGGCCGTCCGTCGCCCGACCAGAGAAAGGCCCGAGACGGGGGGGGGCAGCGTAGTGTTCCACGCGCCCCCCCGTTAACAAAGTGAAGTCAGCAACAGTCGTGGGGCCCGCCTGGGCTAAGGGCGGGCCAACGCCTGCCGGGGCTGCGAGCCAATATAACAGATATCGCGGCCCCGGTACACCAAGGGCGATCATGGGGACACGGGTGGGTTTTAGTCAGTAAGAGTCTGACACATCCCTTCGCTCTTGCCCAGGGCGGAGGGGGGTCATTGGATGATTTCCCACCCAAAAAAAAAAAAAAAAAAAAAAAAAAAAACCGCCGCAGGACATATTAATGTTCGCCATTACCGCCCAGTGACAGCCCACTATCGATTATACCTTGAGAAAAAGTAGTCGCCGACATTGATCGAAATATTGCAAGGGAAAGAAAGTGCAGCCATCGGCAAGATAGCAGCTTGTATATACGAGCTGTTACAATAGCTGACCTACAATGAAAGTAAAACCAGTTGTAATATTAAACACCAAAGATTTATAACTAGCTAATTGTCTTTCTTTCTTTACGATACAAATGACGGATAAGGTTAGACAAGTATAATAATAGAACGCTACGGGTATTAATAAATATACGTTATATTGTATATGCAGGTAGACGAGGGCTACAGAGCGCGCGGTGCACGACAAAGTTGTGTTATCAAGTGTGCGTGTGGGTGCAGGCGCTCAACTTGCTCGTCTCCGTAGCCGCGAGCGTCCGCAGTTCACCGGCCTCCCACTGCCAGCGGGCACACTTGACAACATCCCAGCTTATATGTCATTCTCATACAATAGGTGCTGAGTTTTGTGTCAGCGTAGGCGCTGGTAGATTAGAAAGATACCTTGTCAACTGGTCGGAACTCTATCGGTAGACCATCGAACTACAGATAGGTATAGTGCACAAATAGCTGATGAGGCGTTAAATTAGTTAACGAGGGACCGTAAGTTTAAATCAATTAAAATACACAGCTGACTCGTCTTCCATCTTAATTCAGGTGTTTTACTTAATTAACGGTAGCGGCAGATCTTCAGCTTATTCACAACTTTACTAAATCAGTATTACTCTTAAAATTAATATCCGACTCAAAATAAAGTTTTGCCTTCTGCTGAGTTTGCTCACCTATTGTATTTCTTAACGTAACCAATACCATTGGTTGTGGCAAACCGTAGAGTGCTGTTGTGTCGTTGACTGCTTACCTTATGTAAGAGTACATATCTTACCGGCTCGGTGCTGGGTTCCTCTCGGACGACCGTAATACTGTATGCATACCTGTAACAAGTAAACACATCATTAATATCATTAGCATGAAATGTAGCTGCGTGATTGAGTTAATTTTATTATCAACAAAGATCATATAAGGCGTGAGAGTGAAACGTAGTCCGGTGGCGCAGTGTGCACCTGCGCGATGTCCTGTTAGCTACCCGACAGTATCGCTGAACGCGACGCGATCTCATCTGCATCTAATCACGATCAAACAAATCGCTCCACGGTTCTATAATTCTATAGTTCGTCAGTGGGTGGCCGCCGTGTTTATCCAACATTTACATATTTATATAGCTTGTCATAAATGTTAATTTTACCTAACAAAACACGCTCAGTGTTATTACAGACGACTCCAAAACGTTGCTTGATGAAGAAATAAGTAGAGCTATCTATATTCATGGGGCTTGCTATGTAATCGCTAAAGCCGTAGAAAAGAATGAATGAAATGACGCTCATTTCGTTTTATAGTTTGAATTGTATTTAGAGTAATGACAGCACAACAAGATGTTTATGTAGAAACATTTTCTTCACAAAAATTAGCTCGTGTATTGAACTCGTTAGGTCGATTAGGCCTTGTCTAGATTGTTATCGTCAGTTATTATGAACGCGTTATAACACACAGTAGCATGAAGCAAAATAATTAAGCAAGCTTTAGTTTGATTAAGTGAAACGCTTCCGTTGTTATTTGATTTTGTAAATAAAGCGTTTGGACGGCTAAGTTGACACAAGTCATCGATCGTGTTATCAATCAGATCAGTCTGGTGCGTGCAGCCGCGACATAAAACGGCGCGCCCAACCGCGCCGCCGCGCCGCGAGTCGCGCGGATCTGATACGCGCCTACTGATGAAAACATTCATTATGATTGTCGCTAATAAAATACTCAACAAACTGTCGTAGCTCGTGCCTCCAGTAGAACAATAAATAATGCGTGAAATATATTGCGTTTATTCAGCTCACGGGAAGTCGCTCGAGGTAGGGGCGTCTTGGCACTTATTATCACGATGTTATTATGCTATGGTCTTCCGGACAAAGTACTCACACATCGTCCTCGTCATCACCAGAGTCCCATCTCTCATCCCAGCTCAGCTTCATATTTATCCAAACACCGCCATTCAGTATCAGGTGTAGCAGGCTGAGTACAGTCAGTAGCAATAACGTGCAAACCAGATAGCTGTGCGGTGCGGAAGGCGGGACTTTCAGTTAGTGTTGATATGAGCTCATGTAAATGTAGCGCCGGCCACCGGCCGCCGCGCACCGGTTGTTTAGAAACACGGAGTCCAAAGCAGATGGAGTGCTAACACGCATATGTAGGCAATGATTACAAGATGTACCGATAATACGACGACGACGAATGTACGTTTGGCGAAGTAGGTACTTAACTAATTGATTTCTTGCGAGTTTGATTGGCAAAAACAAAAATAAAACCTTATTGCGACTGACAGCGTTAGACATCGACTGCAGACAGCGACTCTTCATTACTACATTAACAAGGTACATGTGGATGGTAGGCCAATACATATAATGTGGTCGAGTGTCATCAAAATAACGTCAAGTGTCACAGTTAGCTATTGATGATGTCAACGCAGAATTCTTATGAGATGTTACGACAAGGTTAAAATAGTTGTCGTTTTGAAGCGCAGCTACTTCATTTGTTTACTGATCCGTTGAGCGAGGCCGGCCGCTTCCCGCAGATTTACACATGCCAATATTGTCCGACTTTGATTTAATATCGCTCCCGAATCGTGTTACGATAATATTCCGCTTTCCACACCCTTTCAGAGAGACCCATTTATTACCATGTATTATGTAGAGTTACCTGATACAGCTTGTTTTTATTGCGACGGAAAGGATACTGAGGGTGTAAGACAGTTAAAAATGTTGAATGAAAAATAAATGTAGGTTACTCGTTTTATTATAAATCGAAGCCTTTAGGCCCAGAGTCGTGGACAAATAAATAGATGATTAAAAAAAAATAACGTCCTTTTAAGATGAACAATCCGTATTGTAAACGGCTGTTTTATTTAAACATCTATTTTGACGGAGAATAGGAGCCTTCGTTTGTGAGTCGTTTTCAGCGAACAATCACACACACACAGATACATATAATTCTTTATCTATTCGTCATAAAGGTGGAATATTTATTTAGCACTGCACTACTATTACGAAGTACAATTGGACCTATAGACGAGAAAAATTATAAATGTCGCAGTTTCAGGCGCGAGCGGCGTGATCTCCTCAGACATCAACTGTTGGGTTCGGCCAGCCATGCTAACCATCTTGCCTGGTCGGAGGATCCTCCCTCTTCAACGGAGGAACACTATACATCGTTCCTCCACAAGTTCCGAACGGTACAGTCACTCGCGATACTTTGTAATGTGTTACTTAACTGTTTATGTAAGATACCTTCTGTATCTCCATATTTAGTGGTAAATAGTCATAATTACAGGGTCTAGAAGGTAGCAGGAGAAGTCGCGGGTTGAATACAAGTCAGCTCATTAGCGAACACGTGCTACTGATGATAACAGGTGCGCGGAACTCCGCGGACACGTGCTCGCGTGGTGAACCCGACGCAGGACAACACTGACTAGCGAACAAATGAAGTTATAATTAGTTAATTTTTTACCTAGGATAGAATTAATACAGTTGTTGTGCATCAACGTAGCGTTTTGTTTGTAAGTAGTAACAGTAAACAACGCAACTCCATGCAGAGAATCCTGCCAGGAACACGACATGTAAACCTGCTATAGGTAAATTAGATTTTATTTTTCCATTATTAGTCGCTCTCGATCTCTTTGATGTTAATGAAGCCGTATTATAATCAAAAGAACAAATTACAATAATATATAAGAAAAGCACAAATAAATGATATATTTACTTTTTGTCTCTGTAAACCATTTTAATATTTAATTTGTATATGGTCTAGGTAGCGACTCTCTCGATGGCACAGATTAGTGTCCGTCCCGATCCTGACCGTTGCGTTGCGTCGGGAGCGCGCGTCGGGGACATTCTGGTCACGCGCGACAACTTACGCGCGTCAGCTGAGCGACATTATGTCGTTAACTTTTTAGAGATGATGCCTTAATACGACGTTATCGATTGCTGGTATTTCATCACGTCGGAGTTCGGAAGATCGGTTCGGCATAATACTTGTTAGTTGTTGGCAACAAAAACGGTCGGAATAATAAAGAAAAGGCTGTGCTCGGTGGCTCTTATCGAATAAACTTAGACGCAGTCGTGTACTCCGGTTAATCCCGGGCTTTATTTACGTGAGAGAGGAACTTAAATACGTGAACGGTTCGAGATTTGAGAGTTTATAGATATAACGATACGATGAAGGGGTTTTCTACCATTTGCTAAGTAAGTATACCGTGGCCAGTACGAACATATCCTGGTAATCTTAATAGGTATAGCTGTGGACTGCACCTGCGCTACGCGGCACAAAGTGCACGCAGTCGCAGTCGATTGGTTCCGCGATATCTACGTTTCACTTGCACATAGTCGGAAAACGATTTACGAGCACCATTTTCAGGACATCCTGAAATGTATAAAAATAATGGTCCCGCTATCTCCTTACGTACTTGCAAGCACGCGTATACATTCAGCGCGGCTTATATTGAGTGATGGTAATCGTTCGCGGCTCGCGGCCGGCCGCAGCGTATTTTGTCCGCTTCGATATAACGGATATAAAACGCACACAAATCGCTTTAGTGGAGATCGGAGCCGGTCTGTTGAATGGGCTCGCAGGGATTTAGGTTTACATTATAATATTTATCGCTTCTCAATACGTTATGACCGCGTAAACGATCCACTTAACTGTAATGTTGTGTCAATTGAGAAACTTTGATTGATGTACAGGAAAACGATAATGTTGTTCATTAAGACGGTATTATGACGTCGACATTATCTTACGTCGATGTAGTTTGTTCGAATAAAATTCGTGCCATTGTAGTTCAGTGCGGACTTGGACACATCGAGCTACAACCTCAAGCCACAGTAATGCTTAACTTGATATCACATACATATGTAGTTATGAAGCTTTTAAGAGAATACAGGAAGTTGACGTAGTAGTTGCGATTGAGTTGTTTAAAAAGCTGAGAGTCCGTGTTCTCGGCGTCGTCGGAGGCGTCGCGTCGCCAACCATCGTCACGCTGACGAGATGACCCATGGATCGTGAGTTTACAAACAGGCACAACATGCGCCAAGGGGAATCAAATATCGGACTGTCGCTCTTCAGCACTACGACGATTATATTGTTTATTTACAGGCTATAGGTATAAATCCAACATTTATATGGAATAATACCGTAACTATTTTATTTTATACTATAATGTATGTATGTGTGTAATTTAACTGAAATACGTGAATATTATAAATATCAGCAAAAACATAAAAAACTGAAAATGCAATGCATAACCGGTAAAGTGAGATACGTAACAGCAAACAAACAAAACCACGAAAGTCTTCAGAAATCTCACATAACTCGATATTTGTGGAGAACCTCTCATAAATACACATACATTGTTATTTTTACGATGCCTCGTACACGAAGCACACCGACCGACGATATTTTATATTTGATCGACGTCTTATTTGCCGTGAAACTGGATTTTCGAATGCCTTTCAAGAAACCCTGGTCCCTGCAGCGCTACACAAGGCTACACGTTTGCGATATTTTGCGAGAGCTCCCGCACAATGCCCACAGGAATCCAATCCACCTGTCAATAACACGCGCGAAGTTTAACCGCCTTATGGCTGATATAAATAGGGTTCACATTACCGCGTGTGTGTAAATAGATGCTCGACAATGTGTTTGCGCGGCGTGTGCATACATTTGCATCTGCGGTTGATACCGCCGCCGCACTTCATTTCGCAGATTTACTGACAGTTTGCGACGCTTTGTTCGCGCTGATCAGATCTTACTTTGTAATGTGTAGGTATACAAAATACACATATTATCAGGGAAACTTCTTTAGTTTCTAAATGGGGTAATTGGGGTAGGTTCATAGCTGAATATTAAACCAATTGGTTTAATACTCAAAAGTTCATAGTATCTAGTGTTGTGTTTCAGAACTTGAAAAAATATGTCACCAACATACAACTGGACAACATATTTATTCATAATTTACTAAGGTCGTTGTGGACTATGCATTAGTATGTTTTTTTTCTTTAATAAAACTAATTAGTTTTATTAACGCAAATAAAACTGGTTAGTTTTATTGGAACAGACGAAATCGGCGAAAAAATATACTTGAGTTGAACAATCAAGTCACTTATATTTTTCATCAGATATGTAAAGCAGTGTAGTTAGAACTCAAGAGGAAGTGAGTCGTGAGTGTACGCAACAAGTGAACGTTGTCGTCGCTCGATTACTGACGGAAGTGTCTGAGAGCACTCGGATAACGATCTTACTCGCAACTCAACTGAACTCAGCGGAACTTGGCTGGGGTGTTTACTTCCAATCACCAGGTGGAGTATGCGGGCGGCATCACACACATTTTTCGGGTGCGAATTAAAGGATAAGAAATGTAAGGGTTTTTCATCTTCCTTTGTAGTCCATAGTCACTATGTAATTCTATGTAATTATTTGAACACGATTCTAGCAAATACTGGGCCCCAGCTCTACATATTGATTAGACCTGCGATATTACACAGGTCATAGATATACTCTACAAATTAAACTGGAAATACCTACATTTAAGTAATATATTATTACATCCAAAGGTGAAAGGTTGATAGATAAATCTATAATTATTATATAATTACTATGTGCATATTGTTATCTTATGGAACTTACCGGCTGTACATATCTATGTACAGTAGAAGCATACGTCATTTAAATCATATGCTAAAGGGTGTGAAATCTTTAAAGAAAAAAATTATTAAGAACGTTATTTAAAGTTGACTTATAGAATTTTAGGCTTTATTATACGTATGTACTCAAACTAAGAATGTATTTATTTAATTAAACGAGAGAAGCTTTTCGTTGCATAATAGCATCTCGTAGCTTGCCTTGACGCCACCATTGCTGACTGGTTTGTCTTCCCTACGTCATGAGACATTACCCACTTACAAGTCTTGGAAATTTTCTGCTTGCTTTGTGTGTTTTCTTGTGGAAGTCTCTAAGTACGGCTCTAAAATAATAATGATGGCTGTAGCTTAGCTATATTTTGATTAATCATCTAGATTAACAATTTCGATCAAACTCTTTCCATTTGTAAGTCCACGCCAATAGTAGTGCTTAGCAGGTAGACTCCACAAATACGTACAACGGCCCTTAATGAAGAAGTTAGGAAATGCGCCGCCGCAACCGCTGCACCGCCGCGCCTTTCAAGCTCTCCTCCACACTAAGTGATGACTTACAGAAAGCACATTACTTAAAACGCGCGATAATTTGCTTTCACATTCAACAAAGCAACCAGCTTTAGTATTGCGCACCATCAATAAGCTTTTAATTTCTCTTTTCGTGGCTATACAGATGTAGTACAATTCAAATATAGTATGTGATTCATGTATTTTACATGAATCACATACTATATTTGAATTGTACTACATCTGTATAGCCACGAAAAGAGAGGTTTCTTCTTTTATAACAGTTTTTCCTGGAAAAAGAAAACACGTAGTTTCAATTCACTACCTATACACTGTGCTACAACACAGTTGCAAATTGTACATAAGTTTTGTATTATTCTGCGTGGCGAGCCTCCGCGTCTGTAGACTGGACCTTCCCTCTATCTGTTATGTAACGTAAAATTACTGAGTAAGTGTTTTGCTTAGGTGAGCATACTAAGCAACCCCAGCTGCACTTCTGCGTTAATTATTTTATGTGCGTTTATACTAATACGCATACTTTTACCGGAAAATCTTCGAATCTTTTTATTAAATAATGAAATGTTGAGTTCTTGCCAAATACAATCACCATTTACGTTTAGAAAGTGTTAATGTACTGTATGAATTTAGAGCAACACAAATTAGCTTGTTAAACATGCATAATGCTGTCAAACATCTGGGCAAGGAAAAACAATACAGTTTTTATAATATTCTGCGGCGGGACACTCATCAACAGACTGAAACGACTGCTTTATTAGTCACCGCGCCCCGTTACTAGGAAACCATAAGTTGTGCGGCGACAGTCGCGACACATATAGAACTAACGTTAACACCTTATTGAAACTGAACGCTTCGACTTTATGCGCGCCTGGTAGCCGGCCGACATACAGATTTACGATCACAAAAATGTTGTTCATTATATTAAATATATTGTTCCGTCACCGAGCTCTGTCTGTGTCATATTTATTAATAATTTGTAGCTCACCATATTTCGGTAGACACTAATTTGGTTCAAATTCAGATCGAATTAATTGTCGAGGACCGAGGATGATATATACAACTAAAGATAAAAGGAAACCCAAGCATGAAACGAAAGCTTTTTTTTTAAATAATAAATATGGAACGATATTTAAAACGGACCTCACATAGAAGTTTCTGATAGTTAAAAATAGTTATTTCAGATAGAAATAAATCATTTTAACGTTGTAGCGTCGGTGTCGGCATCGCGTCGGAATACTCCGCAAATATCGATAGCATTTCAGCGCGGCCGCGGCGGAGATTTAGCGGACAACAAGGAACTTTCACAATACACCACCGCGCGCCGATGTTAGGGGATGAAATGAAATTATTTTATTTTATTTTATTATTATATTATACCTATCGCAACAAATGTGAATAAATTGTATACGTAGATTCCGCAGTTGAAGAGGAAAACTGGTATTTTTCATAAACTTTTGTATTTCAAATGTATAATGAATTTGTTGCATACAACAACAATTTTTATTTCAAAATGGAACTCAGTAAAATTATATTTAATAGCTCTATTAAATCAAAAGTGGAGGTGAGTATAAATTGAAAAGCTTCTCCCGTTTAATTAAATAAATAAACATTGGACTGCGATGGCCGTTGTCAATTCAAATTATTTGACTTAAGGTTCACTAAATTACTATGGAAGGTAGAATACGGTTCACTATGCAGTAGGGACATCTCTGTGGGTCGCGACGGCGCGGGGTTGTGTCCAAAGACAGCGGGGACTCATCGCTCCGAGACGACTCCGGTCTGCAGCATGCATCCCCGGGGGCGATCCGACCGATGGCACTTATGAAATAACACGCATCACCTCTCTCCGACATTAAGTGATTATATAAATTAATATCGTACGGTGTTTAAGTGCTTTGCGCGACTTCGTGATCTCGAGTTCACTTACCTGCGGGTTGTTTAAAGATAAATGTTTAATTTTATGTTTAAGGCTAACCGTATACCAATCGGTTGCCAACTGCCCTGTTTTCCCAGGACATGTCCTGCGTTTTGGAGTGTCCTGGGTTGTCCTGGATAGTTATTAAGTAGCGACCTGGGATTTTTAAAGAGTCATCTCAAGGTCCTGTGTTTTATTATTCGTGCGCCACTACTGCCTCGAACCTTACGTTTAATCATCGGCGTTATTTTATAATTTAATCCTTCATTTAATTTCTTATAATATTATATAATTTAATTGAAGATAATTTCATAAAACACTGTAATAACTATTCATTGAGTTTCATTGACATTGTTTTCTTCTACTGCGTCCTGTTTTTAAACCGAAATGTCCTGGTATTTCTACTTTCAAATCCTGGTTTTCTGAATGTGGGGATGGCAACCCTACTGTATACTATATAAATCGCAGTACTGGCCATACTGGTAGTAATGCTTCTGGGTAACCATGTTTGACCACCTTTAAATACATGCTCTTGTATACTTACAAGACCTAGAGACCTAGAGATTATTCATGAATGATCACTGCTGCTTTAACGGTGATATGAAATATCGTGTGGAAATGGAATAATGACCATAGAGACCATTGTATCACGCTGACGATGGTGCAGCCAACTAAGTACAACAATAATAATTTAATATGTTAAAACGAAGGGCACGAACACATGACGCGACTGGAGACTGAATGACTCAATTACGTCGGGTGCAGTGTGTCGGGCTGGTTTGTGTAGCGATCGCACAACTTTTCGCATAACCGCCGCGTTGTCTATTAGCAGGCGCGCCCTAACGCTTTGTTTGCAGAGCTAACAGCTCGCACCCTCACTGTGCCACCACAAAACGAATAACAATTTTAACTCTTAGTGATAAGGTCCAATGTAGATGTGAAGTCATCGCGGAGAGCGGGTGATACGAACCACCTTCAGGGTAATTTCAAAAATTGTGCCGCGAACTTGCTCGTTGGACGAAAATGTCTTTATATGACTCGCACTGGTGCCTTGTAGCAATGAAAATATATACGTTAAAGATGATTTAAGATTTCATACTTGTTATGTACTTATCTAGATTATCATAGCATGAATATCACAAGTTTTCTTACCCGATAGTATTAAAAGTTTACAGGTACATATCAAATGTGATATCTTGAGAGATCTACATTTCATCAATACAAATTAAATATCTTTAATCATTCAAGTTTTATAAGTACAAGTAGACAGATAAATGCGATCTGCAAAATAAAAACAACAACTTCGCAACTAGCAGACCTTAAGAAAAACTCCAGCGCAACCAGACGGACAAAGTTGCCTTCGACGCGCGACTCACCGAACAATATTATATGGTAGCTCGTAGGTGTAGGTGGGTCGAGTGGAGTCGGCGAAACTTTGCCCCGACACATAAATCTGTTCCACGGAGTTTTTTTCATTATGTTGATTGTGTTTTGCCACTAAACAAAGAGATACAGAAGGCCTACTCTTAACAACGCAAAATCGAACTCGCGTATGAAGTAAATAACAAGCTACTTACGGTACAACGGAACAGTCCAGTGTTTAATGTACCAGTTATAAGTTAGTTCAGTTGTGAGTGCGCTTGCGTACGGTATGTTAGAAGGTCTACCGCTGAATTTCTGCCGCAAAACGTCAGTATCATATCACTCGTACAATATTTTTGTTTCTTTCGGCGTGTATGTGTATGTGTGCGTGAGATTGTTATTAAACCTTTCACGAAGTGGAACTTCGAATCTCTATATTTTGTGGTTCCGTAATGGACTCTGCGTAGCTCTAAACTGTTATTTTTATATTTATTGTGTTACGCGTCTTGCATGGCAACACTCCAATTGTATTTAGCATAAAACATTCATAAAAGTGCATTAGAACTTATTGTAGATAAAGTGTAGCTATTGTCGCGGCGTGTCTCATGAATATGATTAAACTAAGTACTACTATCCATTTGTTTAAAAAGCGATACAAATCGAAGTCATCTGATCCGGTAAAACAATTCGACGCTTTTGCAGTCTACAGGTGAACATAAATCGTTCCCAAAAAGCTAGTGAAGGTCTAAGTCTGTGGGTAGATATCAAGGCATCCGATTCCCGAGCAAATGTAATCTTTGCATGTACATACATATAAGGGCTGAATGTGTTGTAGGTGAAAGCTGAACGTTTAGCGACGTAATGTGATTGTTAGGTTTGGTCGCGAGTCGCGCCGGGTAATGACGTTACGTTTAGTTACGCGCTGCGTGACGACGTTTTGCTCGTATATGTATACGTACGTACTAATAATGTTTGTACCAGAGTGATTTTTAGTCATAGCTTTTGTTCTTGATACGTGTTTCATGAATGATTTGACATTTTCGTCAGGTTTTATATGCTACCGGAGTACCTATTTAAAATAATAAAACCAATTTTTATACCAAGCTTGCAAATAAAATACTAAACGTCGATGTACGATCTATTTGGCTCGAAGATATTGCGATCACAAATCTGATTTCCAAGAAGGTTAAGATATAAATATTCGTATGATTCATATTACGACGTAGTGATTATCAGAAGTGTCTAGAAGTTGCATTGAGCTATAACAGGTGTGTGTGTGTCGTGTTACAGTAGTTTAAAAAGTGATCGCAGCTCATCCTCATCCCTATGGACAAGACGCGCGGCGGCGCGGACGCGAGCCACTGTCACATTACTGGCGCACCTCGCCCGCACCGCCACAGGTAAACACGTCCACAGTATGGACGCCTTGTCAATAAACCGCGCAGTGATAATGTCAGCGGATATGTTGCTACCAAAGCAATGTAGTTGAATTTATTCTGTTTTATTAATCGCTGGGTAGCGCTGGGAGCCGGCGCAGCGGGCACTCGGCCACGTATTATTTTATGCAAACGACCAGCCCCCGCTAACTTCACAATTTGTCCAAACAGATTGTTTTCAGAGCAAAATTCAATTCAAATTGATCGTTCGCGTCTCTCGGTGCGCGCACATAATGAAAGGGGCTTAATACGGTATCGGTAAACATTAGCATAAAGTATTCGCAAAAATTGCGTTCCGGGGTTGTGGCAGGCGGCGTGGAATCTTAATATCATCCCCCCTCCCCCTTGCCCTCTCCGCGCCGCACACGTCCCGGCCTCGTCCCGCCACCACAGCGTGTCGTCTGCGGTGGCGACGACAATCCTCGACATAGAAAGGTAAAGAAGGCTCACATCACACATTGTGCGGTAACATGCTCGAGATAACACACTAACCTAACTTTAAATCGTTACAGTGCATGCAGTCAGTGAGTGTTTGGTCCTGAGACCGTAAGGTTGCAGTACTGCTAAGAGTAGGTTCGCGTTACTTATTTAGAGCGTATTGTTCAAAGTTGGACTTCTGTAGCATCGTATGAGTTTGTGGGCACTTGAGAGCGGTCGCGATTATGTGCAATTTTGTCAACGGGTTCTGAATGTCGCGACGTGACATTTATCATGAGCATACCCGCTGGAGACCATAGCTTTTAACGTTAATGCATGCGGAGTGGGATGTGGGAAGCGGTCTTAATTCCACACAATTTTGTGTAGTAGCTAAATGTTTGTGTACGACGTAATACAGCTGTGACGGTATCTATTCTATGTCAGTGTAATGGTTAATAGAATCTAGTGAGTCATAATGTTGAGGAAATTAGTGTGAATGGCTGTGTATTGTGAGTGAAGAGAAGACACAAATATTAAGTGGAACTATGGGGCTGGACGAGTAATCGAGTGTACTGGCCAAGTGTGTCATACTCGTTATTGTGCAGTCAGTCACTGTAGTATACCTAACCTGGTTCAGTATTACGTAGGACTACCATGTGTCACTTATTCTATGGCTGGAAGATATACTGGTATTTTAATGTCATTATCAGGCAATAACAGGTAAAAAACATCATCTAAGTAGGTAATAACTAGGCCTGTGAAATGCCTCCACGGATTAACATGAATGTATAATTGTATAATCAAGATAAGTCCGTAATTAAATTGACAGGTATTTAGTAAAAATTGGGCTATGTCTTGTTTAGAAATAGCGTGCGTGACGCAAGCGCGGTACACACGGGACGCGGCGGATTGGAGCCAGAGGGAGTCAAGCAATGCACTCACTAGCGTTTTGTCGCGCGACAAACAGATCCGATACCATTTGCATACATTTACATTTTCTTCAACTGTTAAAAACATTGTCTTCTCCCCCTGCTGCGCGGCGTGGATAATTGTTCGCCGTTATTGTGCGCGCTCCCTTATTTACGAGTACTGACGGGGACTCGGTGTGGAGAATCACAAGCAAGCAGTCAGAATACTAAGTGAGGGTAGGTATGTCTTGACAGCTGTCCATGCGACTGATAATAATCCCACTACACTAGTACCTTCTTATCAAATTAGCGTGCCCATTAAGTTCAGTCTGCTGCATTTTTTAGTGTGCTATTAAATGTTAAGGACTTCTGAGATTCTGAGATACTGCTAGCAAGAAGAAAAAGAAGACTGAAGTACTGAAAAGTTGAGACGATATGTACTTGTAATGTATATTTTATGAGACATAAACAGAGTCTGTGATCCTTTGATTCAGTAATGTGATAACAGTTGTGAAGTGGTGGACAGCTGGGTGACTGTGTTCGTAGCACAACAGGTACAAGGGAACAACGGGCTCTCTCTCGTTACGGAGCGCAGGCGCGGACCAGCAAATAGCTGCTGTTCTAACTAAATGAAGTTAACCTGTAATCTTAGTCGTTATTGCAGAGTCTTTTACGTAAATATACAGTACAAACTGCTGTAGACATAGTAAAATGACCGCCTCAGTTATGCAGTGGTCGTCAGCCCGGCAAAGTTCACACTTTTTGAGAATAATTTAAGTAGCTGTCTAGAGTAGAGTTTGGTACTATGCTAGGTAAATAACAATAGGCTCCTTATTGCATAAACTTGCGAATTGATAATGACATATGAGATGTTTGATTATAACCAGTACCTACAGATGGTACACCTGTGTCTAACTCTTCAGGCAATATAAACAGGAAGGTATATGAAAAACAAAAATTCAATCAAATATAGGAGGATAATAATATTAAAAGTCTATGATACCTACACTTGTGAAAAACATGATACTTAACATGTTGAGTCAACACTGAAACATTGCATTTTTCCTAAATTCTCTGTTTACAATGTAAATCTATGAAGTCTTTAATTTATTAATGAATAATAAATTCTGTTTATTTGCAAACAATGTTGGAAATGTTTATCGATAAATATTGGTTTTCCTTCCGTTTCAATATGATTATTTTTATTACAAATGTAAAAATATAATTACATGTTTCAGTTTTGACTTAACATGTTATTGTGTATTGTTATTGCAGATTGGCTTACGATTGAATGTTATCAAGTCTGCGTATAATTGCAGGAGAATCGACATCACAAGAAAATCGATATCAGTCACGTGAACGTCTGGCTGTTCGTGTGAAGGCTGCTTGCTGTTAAGTGACGATCTAGTTTCGTTTAGAAAAAGCTCGCTCGCCCAGAACGTATGTACATAATACACAATTCTATATTATAAATGTTTTCTTCTGTGATCTCTCCGTAGGTTGAATCTCTTCAACGCGCCCATCGTCGTAGCCCGCTGTCTTCTAATATTATAAGGTACATAATTACATAACCTAATTAAGTGGGTCCCTCATTATATGTGAGTGCCCTTAACAACATTATAAGTACGAACTGAGATGTTAAGCGTCTCTTGATGTTTTAATTTTTATTAACTTAACTTTTAATCCAGCTCTATGAAAGATAAATTAAAACGATTTCAATTTATTTCAAAACTCAAGTAGAGTAAAGCGTCAATATAGGCCGATTTTGTATCAAATAAAATAATAATATTTAAGTAGGCTCTTTTTCTAACCGGCCAATCATGAATGAGAAGAATGAAATGTAATTAATCGATAGAGGAGCTTTGGTATATACTCTTGTATATACCTTAACGTCAAGTGTGAGATGTCGTTTTGTTTGGATGGCCGCTGAAGTTAAATGTAAGTTTAAGTAAGAGCGTCCGCGACCGGCTGAACCAGTAAACGAGAGTTTAATACAAGTTATAAGTCCAATACATCACGACACCCTAATCATTAATATTAGATCAACTGCCACAATTAATGTCACTTCGTTATAAGGACGATATGAAACAAAACCTTTGGAACAGTTAAAGGTGTGCTCTATAGTGATCCGATAAGATTCAAATTGCAGCAGTAACGAAGGGTGGGCGGTGGTATCCGAGGCTGGCGGTGTGCCAGACTGCGAACAGTCGCAGGCATCTGCGCTCTGGCGAAAAATAGCGAAACGTTGCTAAAGGTGTTCCTCTACGTATGACTATAACGTAGGTACAGGCAGGTTAGAAGGTGCACACATTAAATATTACTAATCATAACTATTATGTTGATACTATGGCAATAACGCTTGCGAAGCGAATTCTTAAGATATAAATTGTGGTAAGAAAAAATCGACTGCGAGCAGGATGGAACCTGCGACCTTCTGGTTTAGAAACATTATTTAAGTATAAGTACATAACTTAAGAGCCGCCGGCTGGCACCGCATTTAACTGTAACTAAAAATAGTTCAACGCATGTTACATTTTAGTTTAACCTTTATTTACTACATATTCTGTGGAAACACGGATCAATGAGATGTCGAGTCCGAGCGCTGATGTATGCTGCCGATAATGTCAATATATTATATCGATCACAAGCGAATATTCCGTCTTTTATAACCGTTGTCAAAACTGCATTTTCTGTATTATCTTGTTTTGTGTATTGTCTGCGTGCCGCGTGCTCGCCGTATGGAGCTGACAGGCAAGTTCTGTATTGCTAGTGCACCACAGACAGACAGAGCAGGGGACAGGTTTGTACACAATGTCTCCGATTGTCCTGAGCCGCACAGCCGTAGGTACAGTCTAGAAATAATCAGGAATAATTACAGCAATAGTAGTTACTATCGCTGTAATAATTCATAATACTTCAGAATGACGCAGTTTGTGTCAGCCACTAAGCTGTTAATATATAACGATATCATAAGTAAGATTTAACATTGTTCTACTAGGTTGTTCTGTTAAGATATTTAGGTGTGATGTGATGTTTATCTACTCAATTAATTCTACTATTGATGTTTTTAGTATCTAGTATTTTACGCAATATGTGTCCAGCGCAGTACTTATATTGACACTCGGACATCACTTTTCAGTGCACATAAGCATGTGCCGGGAGGACCTGCACACCTGCCAAGACTGTGGTTCTGTGGTTCTGCTCTCCATTTAATAACTCGCGTTAATTAAAGCTTAATACCTACCTGTACAATAGTGTGCGCAGTATCTACATGTAAGTAGTCATTATGTATTGTAATATAAACAGGGCAGTAAAAAAGCGATTCTAAGAAGTAAGTAGTTTCTCGAGGCAAAATAAAAAGCAATTCGGGCTAAGATAAACACTTCTAGCAAGCTAAGACATCGAAAATATATTCACGTGGGCACGTTGTGGTTTTTTTAATTAGTACAAGTAAAACCACTTAAATTTGTCTCACGACAGGGTGGCTGTGATCTGTGCACGATAAATAACTATTTCTGTACAGTTCGGTAGCATCTACTCGTAGAACATTTCTCTTGTTCCAAGTGTATCACATTAATAAGTCGGCTTTACATCATACTATAATACTTTAGGAAGTTATTTAAATCATGTGACAGACGTGAAATTATAACGACGTCGACCATTAATACACGTCTGAATCCTTTGAGACAAATTAATGTAGTGTTTTCAAACGATTTAAAATACTGCGTGTGGCGCATGCGTCGGTGACGTCACTGTAACTGATATGGTGTCGCCTGCGCGCGCGCATCAATCCTTTTTATACGCAACACGACTAATTGGACGCCGCTGCTATTTGTCACCTACCACTTACGAGTTATGGTTAAGCGTGAAGTTAAGTACGGAAGTCCACCGACCAGTCTCTTTGTGATTCCTCTTATTTTAGGAGAAATAGAGCGGACGCAGTTACACTCGCACAGCAACATCGTTAATCTTCAGGAATTATAATATATGCACACGGCGCAATTATTGCGTAATCGCTCTCCGCCGAGATACTTACATGTCAGCTTAACGTAATGTTAGCGATGATGACGTAGTAACAGATGTAATACGCGACAACCAGTGATACGCGATTACACGGGCTGAAGGGATGCGGCCGCGCCGCGCGCCGGTACGCCGACGACGACTCTGTTATGAAGCCGATCCTCGAGGTGCGCGAGAAATTAATATTTGTAGAAAAAGCTCAAGTCATCGACTGGAGGTCTGGGGTGAGAGGTGAGGATAAAAGCAATAAAACTGAGATATGGCGCAATAATCCGCCGCCGGAGATATTAAACAGTGCGCCGATATTTTACAGCAGTATTGCGTACACTTTATACTGTTACATGCTACAGTCTTCACTCTTCGGCCGCACTTGACGACGCGCCCGCTGTCGAAGATACGTTTAGGTTAATTGCTTCTTATCTTACACACTAAAGAAGATGACTAGAAGACTTTTCGTCACAGTTTTATTTTTCCTTGAACACAATAAGCTAGAAAACATACAAAATTAAAAACAAGTCATACCTACCCAGTAATGTAGACATACAAATATTGTGCTTTTGGAGATAAAGCGGTTGAGCGTAAAATAAGCTCACTTTTTTATAATTCTCATTTTGTTTGTTTCATATTATCCTGAACTGGAATCATGCCAACAAAAACATGTTATTGAAGATAAAAGAAATTTATTTAAATACAAAAACTCGTCCTTTTACGTGTTTCTCAGAGCGTGCATTTGACTACAAAGGTTTATTTAAAAAATATCGCAGAAATAAAAATAAATCAAGATATACCATTAAAACAGGTGTTCACGTTTTATAATAACATAATCGAGTCTCCTTGTGTCACTGAAAAAACAACTACAACGTGTAGTGTTGAGCCAGTTCTGCGAATGAAAAACGAGTAAGACGCAGGCGTGGAGCGGACACGTCTGCGACGAGTGAGTCGGCGCGACTGGCGACTAATCGCGCCGGCTCGAGTCGCGACCCGCGATGACAGACGCCGTAAATAAGCACAATGCGAGTTTAATGGCGGTACGATCTTATTTAAGCACTGCGGCATCCCAGCGACGCTTTGTTGACGCGTTTTTACATGTTCATACTTACTACATAACGTACGACACGATTTGATGTACCTACGATCCCGAGTAGGAGTGACCGACTGTGACTACAATTGATTGCGCACTTTGGCTTTAACTTTTTTGCCTACTTTACAATTCACCCTTTAAAGCGTATCTGACGCTGTTTGTGCAATTGGTTTGATACAATTGGCTTTTTATCTGGTTCCAAGTAATTTAAATGAATTAAATAAATCAGGGCAAACATTTGAATTTACCTTTTCTGGTTAAAAAAGTAGTACGTATAACCGTACAAAGATCTTGAGATTCTTCTTGCAACTTCAGATTCAAGACTCAAATTTTCTCTAGCTTTCCCGATTTATTCATCTTTTGTATCCGACAAACGCGGACGTTAAGAGGACGCACTTTCATATTTATTATAATAGTAATAATTATAATTATTGTACTCGTTAATGTTAACAAATATATCATAATTGTAAAGCGGCGAGTAGGCTGTTTCTGGACCCTGCGTAATACTTGATTTATTAAGGCTTGCAATCTGGGAACAGATTCTGATATCTATGCTGCAATATATGTTAAACAGAGAACAATATCTATAAAGTTTACTCGTTGACAGGGTTATTGATAAATTCTGACAAGTTGCGATTTGCAATTTTATTGTTATTTGTTTGCGATATAAGTCTGTATTTATTGGACAGTATAACCACGTTATTTGACAAACCAGTAGGCCAGCACGAGCTAAGCGTCATGACCATGGAAATTAACTACTTACCGTTTTGGGAAAGTGTTATAGTCAACAATACAGCGATATAATTGACAGAATAGAGTAGAACGATTTAAGATTTCTCTTTTGAACAAAAAACACAGTAAACAAGCAAAAAATATTGAGCAAATATGAAAATTCCCGGAGAGCTCGCCGTCTGAGCTGCACTTCATAAATGCCAAGACTTTAAACTAAAGGACAAGACGTGATCTGTTTTATTCGTTAAAGCAGCCCGCGCCACGACGCGTCGGTCGTGTACGACTGTACAAATAAAGCGGCCAAGCATGCTGAATGTAGTGGTCTGGTGTGTACGCCAGTCGTTGATGTGGTGCGATATCGACGCGGCGCGGTAAACTGACGACCACACTATAAGAAGACGCAGGAGACTCATCTCAGGCCCGCGGTACGGAACTTCGGGTAGGTATTTGTGACGTAGCTAAAGAGTGGGAATAGTGGGACCACGTTTAAAACAAATAAACGTGGTCTCACTCCGACTCTTTCAGCTTTTTCAGTAAAAAAATTGGTATTTAGCATTAAACAAAGTGGACTTACTGTACCTATTTCTTATGTGGCGCCACTGGATGTGGTCGCAAATCGAGCGTGGATAGTAAGTGTGTGATGCGAGCGGAAGAGAGCACGGCGACGCACCGCGGCGTGCGGCATCGCGGCTGACAGGCATACGATACTATACTATATGTATACCTATATACTATGTTTCTTATACCGAGCAAATACAATTGCAACACTTTAGTGACGGTCGCACGTTCAAACTCACTGACCGCAAGGATGCCAACACGCACCGTCATCATTACTGCACCATTACGAGTACATGCGCACTAATAACCAGTGTGCAAGCGCGCAACCACAAACGTCGGTGCGTTGGTATATTCACCAAGGTGCTGCGTGCTCCTCGTGCTCACATGGACGCGCATCATTTGACAAAAAACATAATGTTGTAGCAATAAAATTAATCACTGGTACACAGAACTAAACTTTATATTTTTTAAACAAAGATTAACTGAAGGATGTGCCTACTCATCAAGCTGCGTTCAAGTAATTATGCGATAATTAAACTACAATTATCTCCAACTTATATTGAAACTCTACAATTCTTGAGTTTAAAGCTTAAACTTTAACAATAAGTAGTTACTAAAGGACTTGAAAGTTTGTTCTGGTTACTAAATATCTCACTGAATCTCATGCTCCAGAAATGTTCAGTTAATAGAATACATGCTTACCAAATAAATCAAATTGGTTGCTAACACGGGTCAGAGCACAACTAAAATCCAGCATTCAACTCTCATAAAGACGTGTAAACAACGGGTCTTACTACGCTATTAAATCTATCAATAATTTTGAGGCGTTTATAGGTAAGTGTGAACAGGATAGGTAAAGTTAGTTAGCCAAGTAAAAGTAATCCAGTGTGTTAGTGTCTGTCCATCTCCGCCTCCGCCTACACTCAGCTGTGTCGGCCATTCACTTACGTGGCGAGGAGGGCGCGACGGCCGCGGCCGCTCGCGACAAATGTCACCAATCTGTCACGGGAACCACTCATTGTTTGTGTGTTACATAGACAAATGCACTTGTGGAGTGGGCTTTTAGAGCTGGCGAGATGTTAGTCTAGTGTTTTGTAGATCTACGTATAACTGCATGCTGCACGTTGGAAACTAAACTGGAGATGTTTCGTTTTTGCGCTGCGACAGAGTTGCATTATATACTTTACGTAAAGTTAATAAAAGTTTAAAGTTAATAAAAGTATTTACTTGTTGAACTTGGACCATGTCCATAAACGGAGCAAGTCAACGGACGTATAAAGTAACCTTGCATATAAAGTAATACAAAGTGGTCCTTATATAGCCCTACGCTAGTTAATGTCAGGTATGTTCAGTGTGCTTTATTTAAGTGTATGTTGTCTCCAGCAGTTGTTCAAGTGGGCGCTCTCCCGTAATGAGTAAATTGCGGCCCGCGAGGAATTTAATATAGTGTCCCCGCGGCGAGGCCCGCGACCAGCCCGCCGCCGCCGCACCGCCCGGTGCCCGGCGCCCGCTTGTGCACACTGCTACACCATCCACAACTATTTAGTAGGCTTCCGTTATCGGGCTTTCTGATAATTATTCACATGTTATATGTCAGATTACTTAAACCTGAAACTATACTATAAAGTTAACTAATTAGGTAAGTATATTACAAAATAAATATAAATTCTCGGCAGTTACACGTTGTATACTCGTGTTAGGACTTATTCTATTTCGGAGCTAATTGCAGGATGTCTAGTGATACTATTCAAATTACAACACAGAGCAGTCAGAAACAATATCAACACAGTAGAATGATACGCATTACTGCCACAGTCACAAGTACGAAATTATCATCAACGAATGTAGTCAAACAATGTCACTTCATTTAGCAAACGATAACACAGTTACAAGGGAAATGGATCCCAACTTTATTAATTCAGCCATCATCGATCAAGTGATCCGTTTAATGGGAGCCGCACAATTAAAACAAAGGGTTGCGTTGAAAAAATATGAAAATGTGCGGATACCCCGCAGTCAGTTATCTTTATTCAGCGGTGCGAGCCGCCGGCGCCGGTGATACTACGCGATCCAATTAAGCGCCGCGTCGCAGTTTAAAATAAAATAGAGCGCGATTCCGAAAATCCGGCGCGAATTAAATCCATACGCGGCCGCGGCGACGCGGGCCTGCAATAATACGCGCGCACTTTTACACAGCTTTGTTACGCGCTGCACACACCACTGCGTTGGATTGTTAACGGTTTAGAAAAGAATTAAATATGTGACGGTTTGTGACTCGCTCGCTGGATCACGTTGAAACGCAAAGCTTTCAATTTGAATGGAGCCCATTGGTTCGTCCATTTGTTTTAGAATACGTCACAGACATTACAAACGTGAATAACTGATGACGTTACGCGTGTTAACTGAGACATTATGTTACTTGACGAGCTGATCTCTCCCTGTCTTATAAGAAACAATATCAAGAGGTACGCTAAGTTCACAAAAAAACTGACTTAAATGCGACGTTAAATAAGGGTGCGTTCACACCGCGCGCCCGCGCGACCCTCGTCGAGCGATGCGACAAAAAGTTTTTCAATTAGTTGACCAAAACCGCGCGCCCCTACACTACTGCTATCGCCTGATATGTCCGACTCCATCCACTTTTATACTCCAAATTAAATTAGTTTTCCACCATACGAATAGCTACACCTATGCTATTGGTTTTGTCCGTATAGTTCACTATTTGATCTGCTAAAAGCATTTTAAACTTTACAATTGTAGCTGAGTATATCTTCCCACGTCTACGAATTTTGGATTGCGTAAATATGTATGTGGATGTGCAATTACGTCGTAGTATTACTTTTATTGATACATATATTATGCTACACAAACGTAAACTTCAGAGACAATTATGATTACTACTTATTGTTACTGCTACAACCATCATCAATTATGTGTAATACAAGCGTACGATCCAAACGTCCGTCGTTCAGATAAATTTTCAATATAGCTTCATTTGAGAAAGCTATTTAGATTATAATCGCGGACGCGCATCTTTAATGCGTCAATTTGTATGCGCGCGTGTGATCACCTCTTAATAGATAAGGCCGCCTACGCGCGCCGTAACTTCGGCTATTACGATAATTACAAGCGTTATTTCTTCGTAATTGACATCGGCAGACAAAACAATCTCGAACGCATGTAAAGTTACTATAAAGCTGGGTATTTACACGCGAGTCGCGAGCGGCGCGGCACGCGGCGGACGCCCCGCGGCGCGCCGCTGATTATGTTGTAACCTTCGCCTAATAGATATACACTAATGAAATGAAAATTATTCAAAATACTATGAAGAAATAAAGTCATAAAATACTCGGGCGTGGGCTTCGTGTTCTGTTAGTTTTTTAGTATTAATGATGAAGATGCCATATAAATAACCACAATTAAACCACAATTAGATAGATATTATTGAAACGGAGTAAATGTTATTGAAACATTTGAAATTCTGACTTATGTTTTTAGAGTGGTATTTCAGGTCAATCGTGAAGAATAACAAAATGCAAGAATATTCGCGCATAACGAACGTAAGCGCAGATCCCGACACGGGCGATGCGGCGCGGGCCGGTCCATATACTCGTAGCGGCGAGTATGAGAGTAAATTATGTTATAGGAAACTAGCTATTACGTTGAAGGAGTGTCGTGAGCGAGCCATGTTTATAGCTGGCTATGATGTATTATAATTCATTACAGGTATAAATTACTCGCGCCCCGTATTATTACTGGCTTACATTAATTCGTCAAGTGTGGTCCGGCCCCGCCCACGCGTCAGCTTCAATTAAATAATATTACACGAGATACAGCGGCCTGACCGGCCGACACCACCCGGGAACAACAAAAAAGACAACTGAGAAGAATCATTACATAACAAACATCTTACACTGTACCGAGTTGCGCTAGTTATACTGGTGTTCTGTATTTACATATAATATGAAATGTATTTATAAGATAATGTCAAATTATACTGCGATATCGCATTGTGTAGGCAAACGATATTATAATCTTACTTGTGCGGGAATGTCTTAATGTGCACGGAGTCAGACTTCAGTTGCAGAAATTATATTTCATTTGAGTCTGTGTGTGCATGTGTTATGTCCTGTTAGCCATAGCACGTATGAAGTGTACCTTCTGAACCAACATATCTGTTTGGTGTGAGGAGCATTTACTTGACGCACTACCCACTTTGATTAACCGTCCCCGGTGGGGTCCCGTGCATCCGCCGGCTAACATTAATATAACGCGGTATCATTTACTAGTTTGTTATAAGAAGCCCTCGTATACGTAACAACAACAAACTTACCCGATATGTTCGCAAACTATACAATTACGCAGGATTCGATAACAAATACCAGGAATATTGTACATGACAAGGAAACGGAAATTAATACGTCGACAAGGAAGGGGTGAGTTAGTAGTTGTAGTGTAATGAAAATTAAATGGGTCGAAGATTTCATGTCGCGAGGCTTTTGTAGCTAAGCGACGCGATGCGAGCGTCTACGCTTTTTAACCCGTTAAAGCCGTTCTTTTATTATAATGCAATTTTGAACGAATATTGAACACGCGTTAGTGTCGTCTTAGGCTGGGTATTCGCGGGTTGCATTCCAGTATGGTGTCTAGCATCTAAGTCTTGACTCAACACCGGATACTAAAATGCGTTCAAATAAATGTTTCATAAAATTTAACTGATTGCAAGTATAACCCTGAACTGTACCTGTAATAGGTATATACCGATAAATTCTTTTATGACATAGGTACCTGTAATTCTGTAAAACGTTACACACTACCTAGTCACCAAAATATAATTTAAATAAACGTGAAACTAAATTATTTGTGGATTTGTATTGTATTATATTATTTAAGATTTTTAATGTAAACCTATGTTTGTGAAAGGTTCGCTGGTGAGCATGGTTCTCCTCGTGTATCTCTATATTGAAGAGTGGTAAAGTAACAACAATTTGCCTTTTGTTTTCCCTTTGGTAGAGTCTTCACGACCTCATACCACCTTCTCCATTACACCATCGCACGACCAGACGTGGGAGGGGCTTCCATCCCTATGTCGTTGATAATCCTTTGATACACACTAAGCGTTTTGCTTCATTGTTTCGCATGTAAGTACGTATATCCTTCTCATATTTTAAGGGCTCTATTTAAATCTTTCTGTTGAATATAATTGATATTTGCGACAGTTATAATTATTACTCATCGTCATAAGTATCACACTAATGCACGTACGACACTATCCACTAATGTCTCGCGTCCCACCTCGGAGCGGCGCGCGCGCACCGCTTGATTGATGCGTGTGCGATCGCACTGCTCTTGTTGTGGACACATTTGGAAGCGGTCGTGTGCGACCGCCGCCGCCGCATGGTTGTGATTACCTGGAAGGATAACGAGTACTTCTTGCCACACGTATCCATCCCTGTCTCCTATCGAATCCTATCTTGAATCTACGAAGTATTCTCAAAATATTATCGAAAGTAAATCTCAATATTTGATTAATTTATACTAATGTCTAAGAACGTAAGGAACATCTTGATATCTTACAAAAGTAAATAATTTAAGTCATTTGTCAATACAAAATGATATCTCTGATCTTTAAATCGTGCTTCTTGACATCTTTTGTGTCAGTTTATTCCATAATTTATTGATGTGAATCATGTTTTCACACTTCATTACACCTTGATGTGTTTACAGTGCAGGAACTGTCTCGTTAAGTAGGTAAACTAGTTGAGTTACCTGGGAGCATGCATTTGAGTAAAGCCTTACAGTTTATACATATAAGAAGAGCACTATAGAAACCTGATTAAGTGATCTGGACGTGAGTTGTGATCCAATTCTAATCAAGTAACCAGTCGTATAAATGCTGGTAACTATCTGACTACTGGTGGTGTACTGAGACGCGGTGTGATTAATCATCGCTGTTTCTTGTTAACTCGTTGTGCTGAGCTTGCGTTTACTACATTGATATCTGTGTTGCGACTGTTACTTGTACATGTTGCAGGATTAGGTTAACAGTATCTAATTCATTGCAGCGTTATATCGATCAACGTATTATAACAGGGCCGATGACTAAAACGATTCCTATAACTAAAGAATATTACTGATGAGCTTATAGACTTTAACTACCACTTACACAATTTAAAGTTACCCTAAAAATGTGGCTTCATGAGAATGTTTCTACATACTCATGCTCATACTTCTTGTAAGTTCCGAATATAAAAGTGAAAGCACCGTGAACACTGTGTAGTTGTACTAGGCCGCACCGCAGGCACCACAGTAATGACGTCACTCACGGTGGTTACCAATCCGCTGCAACACAACACGCAACGCGCTCGTTACTTTAAACTTTCAACAAGTGCCACTTACGCGCTAATCTCGCCACCGCACCGTGTTGACTATTCGCTGAGATAATAATACCAAACACGAAATAAGTTTAGCTTAGGTAAGCAAAGCGTGCTGCTTGAACTGCGACCGATTGACTTGTTGATTGAATGAGGTCTGTACAGGAAATTCCTGATCTGGAACTCAAACATAAGCCGCACAAAATAATGCAAAAAAAATGGATAGTAATTTCGTAGATGTTCGTTATAGTCTGTTGGTTAGTAAAAGGACTTTGATGTGAAATTGATGCTTGATGATGCTGGTGGACATAGTACGCTTTTCTTTTAAGCCCACACCCCACTACGGCATCGATCGGTAATTATGTCATGCATTTTTTTCGGCCAGTATCCGTTAAATTGTAATAAACCTTAAGTTTATGTGTATTATATAATGCCCACAGCGTTGTGGGCGTGACTAGGTTCCGTATCTTCCAGACAATCTCTCATACAACGGTATATTTTAATCCTCGACGCCGATTCATCATCGTTCGCTGCTGGCCAACGTGGTGTCCAATGATCGGCGCGCTTGTCCCGAATGTGTCAGTGGTGGGCTATTTATCAAGCGTCCGATGTGTCTGGTCCAGTGGGCCGCTGACCGTTGGCGCTGCATCTTAATGAAGTTGTATCTAATGTGTATGGACGTGGGTGCTAACGATTTGTAATTCTATTAATTTCAATCAGCTTCTGTCGCGACACCGCAGAACAGTCACGCACGTCCCCAGAGACGTGGGTGGAGAGGTTGGTAATGTCGTATATATTACCTGCAGATTATCAATGAAGCTAAATAAACTGCGCAGGGATCGAACCCCGTATGTTACGTAAAAAAAAAAAACGCTCATTCCGAAAGGCGCTTTTAGATGGAGTGAACGACGCGGCGACGGTCACATCGTTCGTCTGTATGAGCGCTTACTTAATGTGCTCGTCAATTTCATATCACAATGAAATGATTTTAATCAATTTCAAGTTTACGGAATGCATCAAGTGATTGAGTAGATACCACTAGGCGGCAGTAAATAACAGCTTGTATAGTTATATTGTATCCTAATTTAGTGTCACTATACGTACTAGTGTAAGTATGTCGGCGGACCGCAGCGGGCTGATTGCGCGTGTCTGGCGCGCCTGGCGTGCCGCACATACGCGGTGCGTCTCTACGTATACACCAGGGTATGTGTCCGTCACGGCACACACAGAGTAATTGTGTCTGTCACGGGCCCGTCGAGTGACGCGCTTACAACTCGCGCGAGTGATGAAACAAAGGCTCGCAGTGTTTTCTATGATGTTGGTATGCATTCTAGGAATGAGAGTTGCGCTATTGATGCTTTTATACGGGAGTATGTTTGTCTGTTAACAGTACTCTGAAATAATATTAATTAGGTATATTAAAAACAAGAAAGTATTGTTGATAGAACATGAAAATACCTAGTGACAATGTCTGGCAGCCTAATTACGTATAAATAGTGACAGCAACGCGAAAGCCACACGACGGCAGCCTCACTGTTGGCCCATGCATATATGACACTAACATGATGTTTAACAGTAGCTATCGCGCAATCTATGCTTGTCGCAAACTGATTGTTAGATCGATAAATTAGGCTGCGGGCCGGTCTTGTGTCTGTTCTCACGTATACTATCAAGATATTTGGAACTATCGTCCGTATCGTACTTGACACATGTCAATGTAGTAACGATTGTTTTAGCTCAACCCTGGCGTCAATTTATAGTGAATGAAGAGTACCTACACTACATATCAGGATTCTCTTGTTTAGGGAATAAACCAAAGCACCCTGATATGTAGTGTAATTTTATAAGGGCTTCACTTTATATAAAACGCCAATGAAAAGTAAAATCCTTGTTTTTGGCGCTACAATATCAGCAGATTCAGATATAATAATAAATTAATTCAATAACACCCTGCGGCAAGTTAACTGAAGTATGAAATGAAAAACATAATGAATATGCATCAGTGTTCGTACGAAGTAGTGGGGCAAGGTCAGGCGTGCCCCGACGTGCCCCGAGTGCGGCGTGGCGCGGGCGAGGCGGAAACCACAGACATTGGTACAGAAGGACCACTGCATGTAGTGCGCGGACACACGCTCATTTACAAAGAGGCCGAACGGACGGAAAATTAAATTTTGCCTACGCTACAGAGACGCTGATGTCTGCAGCGTAAGCTTGATCTGTTTTAATTATATGTAAGAATGATAGCTTTAAGGCTAGCGAAAATCTAAAAAAATCAGCTCCGGAAGTATGAAACCTATTTGACGACTGATCTAATCGTACCTAACCAATGTAAAAGTTAAAGTAACTTGATTATTGAGTGATTTATATCTACATCTATAAACACACAGATTCAAACTGGTAGGTACTTGGGGAAGATTAGATGATGTTAATAAGAGCATTACCTAAATATGTTTATGTCCCCAAGTGAAATGGTCCTTCTATCCTCTTATGTTAGGTGACGCGCGCCGTCGGGCAGGTGTCCGCCGTTGGTAATGGTGACAAATTGAGCATCCGTCGCCGCGCTAATCCTCCACCGGGTGGTGTGTGTAGTGTGTACCCCGCACACGACCGCTCGCTGCCGGGGACTCAGCCTCAGTGTGTAATCAACACACTCATCAATATTACTGAGCAAACTGTCTATTGTCTATGCATTACGCCTACGGATGAGATGGAGAGAGGAATGAGAGAGATGCTGTGCATCATTGCACGTATATTAATTTGCTGAAACTAACTGGTTGCCTTATTGTGACACGATCCTTATTGCCTTATGTATCAGACATACGTCCACTGTAAAATATCGATTTCACTGATGTTACTAAATATATATATTACATACAATCCTATGGATTCGAACTTTGGGTCTTCAGAAACGTGACTAATTGTAGCTCTCTCTGGTAGACTAGTGGTTGCACGAGACAAATAACTCATTAATCTTATTACCTATTAATATCCGTCTATTCTAAGACGTGATTTTGTTTGAATGCTGCGTGTGCGCACTGTCGTCGCAGTCGCTCGCTATTTACGGTAAGTGCGCTACGCCGTAGTAACTTATATCGCGCTGCTTGTATTGTAACTGCGTAATGTATCACTATCATTAAGCCCATAGGTTAAGATGAAGTTGTCTTTTGTTTCATTTTCTATTAGTCATATAATATAGAATTCGTGTTTTGTAATAGCACATCGGTTGTTTCTATGCGGACATGCCTACGTCGTAGCGCGTAGCAGTTGTAGCCAGAAGTTTACCCTGGGTCCATGCATCGGGGTCGCTATGGGACATTTTACAAACCTCGCTTTTTTATGATTCGTGGTGGTAAGCGCGGCTTTTGAGCGAGTGGTCTTCGGTTTTCGGTTTTTTTGTTAGAATATTCTCAGCAGACGCCCGGATTTCCGAATTGTGCCCGGTAGGCTTGCCTCCTACTCGCATTAAAGGAACGGTATCAGCGGAATGAAGGTGTACCGTGGTACCTCTTTCTAACTTTTGGGCAATACAGCCATACAGCTGTAGATAATTTATAAAGACAAATAGTTGGATAAAAGGTTATTGAATAGGGCCGAAACGTTGAAAATTCTTACTCATCCAATAACATTTGGTCGCAAACATCTACATGTATATTTTGTATCAAACGAACAGCGTTTATCGAACATGTCACCCTTCATCCCCTCGTCCAGTGTCACCGGCTACTTAGCAAGGGTCACGAGTCGCCAGTCACGGTGACGTCACGGTGCACCACAGTGTCCCGTGACAGCGGCGCGGCGAGGTGATGGATTAAACACGTCCTCTCCCCCCCGCGCCTCGACCCTTTACTCCACCTTACGATATTCCTACTCAGTACAGACAGAAGTTTATTCAATAAGCTCACTCACCTTTAATAGGTGCCTTACGAAACAAATGTATAGCATTGTACTTATATGTAGTACTAGCTTCCGCTCGCGGCTTCGCCCGCGTGGTTTACGAACCCATAAAATTTTCCAGGATAAAATGTAGCCTATGTGCTATTCCAGACTATAATCTATCTCTGTGCCAAATTTCATTCAGATCCGTTCAGCCGTTCTGGCGTGAAAGAGTAACAAATATCCATCCAATCATCCATCCATCCATCCATCCTCATAAACTTTCGCATTTATAATATTAGTAGGAAGGATAGGATAGGAAGTAGGATTTACATAGTGTCACTCGGGGGTAATCACCATGGCTACTCAGCTTTTACATAAGCAGTAACATAGTTCCACAGAAGAGGTGTAATAAGGTGGTCAGTGGGCACAGATGCGCGCAGGCATCAATGCATGAATGAAGCGCTGTCGCTTATACCACTTCTGATTGCGCGTGTGTGAACTGTGAAGACGCGAGTTCAGGTATCAAAAGTTACCTACGTATTGATTTCAAATTCGTCCGTTCTTTAACCAGCTATCTATCTCAGCTTAAATAAAAAAAATACGTTTAATAATCGTACACCAAAAAATTGAAATACGTACGATTTTGTTTTTCTTAACGATTTAGCAAAGAATAGTTCCATTGTACTATTACACTGACAATAATTGTTCCATAATTATCGTGTGGTACAGTTACACAGTCAAAATTGTTCTGCACAGCGGACGGCGTGCGTCCGAATATTCTGGCCCCGGACATCCGGGCTAAACGGCCGGACGTGGCCTCGCTGTCCGGCAGAGAATATTTAACTGATTCATATTTAAACTTGTTGGAGTGAATCTCAGACACGGAAAAGAGTTCGGTAATTAGCTTACGAGTAAAGCTTAAGTATATCCATAGTCATCAATTGCTTAATGAATCATATCATAATTAAAATTATTTATTTCTGCTCCATATGAAACACGATCCTTATTAAAAATAAAGGATTTCACGTATCCTTTAGTACAAAATCAGATATAATAAAACAATATGTATAATTAGTTGTTAGCGTTGTGTTTAATTGTGTGTAAGTAACGCGCACTACTGCAGTGTGTGACATAATACCAACTAATTACACATCCTAGCACCTCGCTCTCAGCGAGTCGCGTTCAATACATTTATTACCTATATCGCCATTTATTTGAATCACAAACATTTGTTCCGTAAATTGACATTTGTAAACACCAATCTACATTATGTAGGTACCAAGTATAATACAGATTTAATTATATTTTCCATTCGACAATCTTTGATGGAAATAATTAAACGAGTATTTATTTACGAGAATAGCATCGCAGCAACTGTTATAAATAGTGAGCGGGCTCGTTAATCATTCGTTAATTCACCTTCGCGAACTTCGCCAACTGCGAGGAACAACCAAGGCGGAGTACATTAATCATAAACAAATGAACGAGCTCCACTCTCTAAAGTCAATAAAACTATTTGACCCGCGGCGCGTCCTAATGCACCGCCTCCCCCATGTAATCTAAATAATATCCGAGTCAAATGCTGCGCGAATACCGCCAAACAACAAGGATTATAATGTAAATGTATGCAAATGCGCGGGTGGAGTCGCCCGCACCGCTCCGCACCGCACCGCACAGCACCGGACAACGTTCAGACGACGCGACGCCGACGCTTAGCTGAAAAAATGACGCGCTCCGCTCTGCACAGATAACGACAGCTTACGTCGTGAAAACGTGAGGCTTTGCGCTAAATTGTTGAAACATGACTTGTTTCGTAAATGCCGGAGACTTAGCTGGTGAAATGTAAATGATATAATAACGAGAGATGTTTTGATGAGACTCCAAAATTACAAATTATACCGTTGTGTACGCGTAGCGGAATTTAAACGGGAAGTGGAATGAACACTGATAATTAGGGTTGGAATACATTAATTTATATCAATCGTCGCTTGTATCGGCGCGTCGCACTCGATTCGGTTCTGTTCGGTGCGACGTCTGTTGTTTCCAAACAAAATGAATGTAGATTGCAAAGACGTCCCTTACTCGATGGTATAAAGGCCGGCGCTGCAATGATTCGATTTAAATGCAGAGTTTACTATCTTGACGGGCGTGCCGCGCACCGCTCTTTGTCGAGCAGACGGGAAACACTGTACAAAGTGCAGAAAGTTGATTATTGCTATTTTGCAGGGGTAACGACTACAAAATGTGGAAAACCAGCTGCTGTGATGTAACAGAAGCATACCTACCTATTATTTCAGAACATGGTATTTTTAAGTAACATTAGATATTAGACGTTTTTTGAATATGTCAGAATGCCGCATCCATTATATTATTGTGCTCATCTGCATCTAGGGTGCGCACCGCGATGGAATTTAAATGTGTGCGGCGCGAGTCTTCAGCCATTACGCAGAAACCGGCCCAATCCACAGCTTTTCATACAATTTAAATGGACAATTTGCCGCTTCACTTATTTACGCTTACTCTGTCACCCTGCTCCCTCTTCCTCACCCCTCCGTTATTTCCTTCTGTCAAGTTTCTTCGCATAATTTTTCGTTTGTCATTTGCTGAACGGTTTTCTAAGCAGGGTGAAACGTTTGCATTTTTAATATCCCCGAGTTTAAAAAAAGAAATGAGGCGATGATTCACTCGTTTCACCGGACTTCTGCTTGTTCAGATGTCAAAGTTCTCAAAGTTCATCGAAGTTAAAAAAGTTTTGGATAAGACGACAGCCGCAGATACGAAGTATTATGTCGATGCCGCGCGGTGTGACGTTGTAATTATATTGTGTCATAGTACTTAATAACTACGTAACAAAATTTTAAATACTAAACTACTAAAAACAAAAATCGATTAATGATCCTCTAGCTAGAGCAGGCAAGTTGAGTTTGGCCGGGCACTATCCCACTACCCTGCATTAGCGGAACACTATTAATTACCGGCCTCTCATTGTCCCGCGACCCGTGACCGCACCCGGACGCGCCGCTCCAAGACTGAGACTTAATTTTAATAGCCTACTTGGTTTTCAACAAATCAGGGGTCCCTTTAGAAGACTTCCGGGAGTAGTTGTACAACAATATCTAATTACATTTTACTTTGATTATCTAATTAATACTATAAGAGAGGATTATAAACAAGATTGATTATAAAGAAACTACCGATATAAAATAACCTGTCATTAGCTAGGTAGATAGATAAAAACAGTTTAAAAATATTTGTTCGGAATATGCATTCGAGCTTCGATATGTCGATATTCTATTTTAGATAAAAATATGAAGCGAAAATCTATATGCTAAACACATGCGGATCGCAGGACCGCCCGGAGCGATGTCGGACGCGACTATTCGTTAGAACGACCGTGCGACCGCGCGGTGCGGTACGGTGCAGACACGCATTGCGGTGTCGCACTGCGTCTGATCACATCCTCGGCCAGATCTCGCCACGCTGCGCTGCTAGCCGACACTTTGCAACTAATATCTCCGCTCAAGTTCCAGCACTATTTGCATATCGACAGAATACGGCCAAGTTTTCACATATCTAGCACTTAGCGTGCTCACGAATTAAAGAAGTTTGGAAACTGACCAGCAAAGCCGTAGGGAAGTGTTATTAATATGGTCAGTTTATTTACATAGGCCTGTGTCATTTTAACGAGCTAAATGTTCGATTAGTGCCTTTTATTGAAAGAGCTAGTAATATGCAAACTTCCGTTATCCTTTTTCCCGGGGGAAGGTTACGCCGTCCGGATTGTTAACGTTAACGCATAAAGCTTTATGTGGGACCCAAGTATTTTATTTCCTAACACCTTATGTGATTTTAACTCGACCAACTGTTTATTACTTTTCGACTGGTTTGACAAGGGATGTACCACTCTCTCACATAATATTCACGTAAAGTAGCAACATTACCATACCTCGATCTAGGAAGTACAAAGAAGGTTGGCCATGCATCAGCGACAGCGGCGGCTATGATTGCTTCCATGAAGTTTGCCTGCTAAAGACTGTTGCGGTTTAAGATGAGACATTTCTGTATATATGCATGATTACAGTATATGTAAATGCTACAGGTGACAGTGAGTATGCGCCGTGTGTGCGCGGCGTGTGCCCAGCTGGCCTCAAGCCAGAGCGCCGCGCCGCCGCCGCCGGCTGCTGGAAGGAAATACCTACCGACCGAAGAAATTATCAATTCTTTTTACTATTCACTAATTGCTGTGCTATTAGTACTTATAAGAAAGTTCATGGTCAGTTATTCGTGTAGGCATGAAATACATTTAATATTTTAGAACTGTGAATTGTTTTGGGGCTATTTATAATAATAACTAGTGACCCGCCCCGGCTTCGCACGGGTAGCAGAGCATATACGCCTGTTACGTCAAGCGTTTATCCAGCGCACATCAGTAAAGCTCCCAGTCAGCATGATTTTTTCCGACATCTTCAACTATCATCGTCATATTCAGCCAATTTACGCAAAACCTTAACTAATTATACACCTAAATCTTCCTCTCTATTGGTGAAAACTGCATTAAAATCCGTTTCGTAGTTTTTGAGTTTATCGTGAACAGACAGACAGACAGACGCGGCGGGGGACTTTGTATTATAATATGTAGTGATAGTAACGCATTTTATTGCAGAATTGATGTAGAAACAGAAACTTCATTTAGGTATTGTTGATATGATATAAATTATTGTCATAAATAACTTACAGTCAAATAAATCTTTATGATCTAGAAATAATAGAGAAACGAAAATGATAGTTATACTGGTGACAGTCTCATCTAGGTCGGGAACGGGATAATAAACCGATGCAGATGGCACCGACCTGGTCGGAGATTAATGTGACTGAAGTATTCATGCAATCTTCAGCAAACATGGTGATATACACAGACGTAGCTCTATCTATGATCTGAGAAGGTTTGTTATTATAATAATAAGTACCTACATTACATGATTATTGTCAATGAAGATTTGATTTGTATGCAAAGTCATTAAGTACCTAGGCTTGCAGTCTAACGCAGATGCAGCTGAATATTTGTATTTACACGGAGCGTCTACCACCTGACCCCGCAGCCTAATTATTGCGAGAAGTACCGATCCTAAGGTTAGACCAGTTGTCACACTTTATAGCTGCTTAATACTCGTAAAAACTGCCACAGGTATTCGAATTACAAACTCAGACCGACGACGGCCTATTGCGCTCTCCGAGGCACTGAGTATTTAATAATAATATGTTACGTATGTTATTTACATCCAAGGACTGACCGCGATAAGCCCAACTTAATCACCCAGATAGATGTATCGGCGCGGTTGTCCTTTATTACAATAATACAAAGTGACTAATCCAATTACAATTTCCACAAGTGTACACTACGCAGCACCAGTCTCTTGGTTTTATATCGTTCTCTCTCGAGCGTAACCCGCGAGTTTACAACCACACTGATGCTGATTTACATTCGCTAATAAGACCAAAGTGATGTCTGCTTTATCTCTCGACTCACTAATAAAAACGACTATCCTTAGCCCCAACAGAGTGGCCACGCTTCACGGAATCAGTAATAATAACGTTACAGTACAATCGACATTGTGCCGGCGCACGGCGCGCGGCGACCAGGCGGGCTGGTTTAATCCAACAACAAATCTACACTCGATTAGTCCTCTTTAGACTTGTAATATTTATTGATATAAGTTATCGCTGCACAAACTTGTAGCGATAACTCATCTTGTGCCGCGACTACCTAACTACTTTAATATAATATTAAGTTGTAAAGATAAACTTTGTCGCAGGCGCGTGTGTACTAGACGTGTGGAGTGACGCTCTGCATGCATTGCTAATGTGTTCTTTGAATTTAATGTGGATTAATTTTATCCTCGCCAAATGCTCACAAATCCTCGCTAATATACTGCCGTAAGCTTCGCACACATTGTCCGACACGCGGTTTGTCAGTGCTCAGTCGCAAGTAAAAAATAAAATAAAATGGTAAATGTACAATAAGTAAAAGTAGTTTGTGAGCGATGAATTCGTTAGCGGAACGCGGTGATATATAATCGCTGTGAGTGCGATCCATTAGTCTTCTTGTCGAGATTGTCGACCCAAATTATTTGTTACGAAAATAGTTACTCTGAATCTGAATAAGGATGAGGCGATACCAGTGACTAAAGTTAAAACGATAAAAAGGTGGAGTTACGGCGTATAGCCAGCCAATGTATTACTGCCTATGTTATTGTATGAAACAGTAAACTGTCAGTATTTATGAGCACCACTTACTGTGTGTGTCGAGCACGTCAGGCACTAATGAACCGATTTCTATGGAAATGCTATTGTCCAACTTGTTATATCTGGGAAGAAACAAATGTAGTAGTGGTTGAATCACAAACAAATAAAAACAGAACCGTATTTCAGGATCGAAATGAAAGACCTATAAAAGAGTATTAAAGTCTCGAACAGCAATTTAAAAGCTTATAAATAGTGTATACGTTATATAGAGTGCAATATACATAGAGTGTACACTTAGTTATGTACAGCTGGCCGGCAATAGCGAGCCGGCATCGGAAGCGCGGCGAGCAATATCGTCGATTGAACATCTCCTCGCTCATCTCATGAATTTGGAAATCAGCAACAGTAATCGCTGTACACTGCTGCTTTTGCTCCTTTTATTTAAAATTATATATAAGTAAGAATGGCAGATATATGTGCGTTGGTTTGACGTTATTAAGAACAATAAATAATTTTGCGACAAGCCGAACAGAGTGTGTTCTTGGTGAAAGAAGATACATACCTACAGATTTCATTTATTTCGTTAAGTTTAGATATTTTCTCTCAGCTCTGTTATCTAACTTATTATGCCATGGTGACCTATTCCAAAAGACAAAACGTAGGACACGCATATTACGCATTCTAAAACAATTTTAGTTGGATTTTAAAGTGGTTCGGCGTCGAAATACAAGCATAGCAACCAATTGTATCTCAAACCTATATCTTAATTTATTTTTATTAATACTTAACAAACAACGGCTAACCAAGCACCCCTTCGAAAATAAATTAGCCTCTTTCACACGTCCCGATAACCAAACGAGTAGATGCACCATCGCGCCGCGCCTGTCAGACGTCGCGGTCGCAATGACAACGCAATCATGTGCTGTCGTCCCACCGCAATAACTGACAACATCGGAACACAGTACATCGGCCGTAACAAACGAACGTTATTGTTTTAATTTAATTTTAATAGCAGTTAGCATCATTGTTACCTGTGAAGTTAGTTACACTTCTCACGTCTAAATAATATTTATATTGTGAATACAGTTTATATAAGCATGGATAATTATAGGAAACTTTACAAATCGAGATCTGAACCTAAGTCACTAATGTTAGCGAGACGATTATAATGTCTCACAGCTATTTGAATGCAAATTCTTAAAATAAGTAATTTTGTGACATTACAGTTGTAATTGACGTCATTCGGAAGCGATTGAATTTGTAGTGTTAATAATTAAGATAAGTGTTAGATGGAGCACCTCGTGACTGTGTTACCTTGTGTGTACTTGGTAAGTTGTAAGCAACCTGGAAGTTAAACTACTCTTGCAATCTTTTCTTACTTGTTACAAAGTTGTTCAGAGGCCCTGGGTTTGATTTTTAAGATTGGAAAGTGTTAATGTTTCAAAATTTGTAGTAGCACTCTGAAATTTGAACTGTACAAGTTTTAATAAGCTTTGTAATAAGCTCGTGGCATACATACATGGTACGTGGGACTTGTGTATGTATACTATCATCGGAGAAATGTGAGTTTGTTCTACAGTAGGTAGGTACACCTCTGCCTGACCCCGCGGGAAGTAAAAACGAAATTCTTATATTCTAAGTACCTACGTAAGAATATGTGAAAGTTCAACAAATATCGTTACAATAAATTGGCTTCATAAAAAGTAAATCTAAACACTATATTGTATGATATCTGTAGATATCGTTTTCATTCATTAGCATTCAAGATACACGCTATCTGTACAAGCAGGCAATATGGCAACTATCGTTCAACTCCCACGCAGACCCACGCTTTCTAATATCAAGCAAGCACAAACCGACCCAACTTATAAAAGTGTTTAGAAATACAAAGATACAATCTCACTACTGCACAGTTTGCGAGCGCGGCAGCTGAACGAGAGGTCTTGTGTTTGAATACCAGGTTCGGCAAAAGGTTTCGTATCTTTTCTGTTAGACATTTTTCAATAAACTCGGTAGGCTCGTTTGGCTCTCTAATATGCGAAGATGATGCGAATGAAGATGCAAAAAGACGTTATGCTGTGATAAATAGAAAGTTGATTATAAAATATTGCATGGAGGTGGTTAAAGAAGAAGTAACGTTTCGCAACGAGATCGACTAGATGATAATGTCCTTTATCCACACTCAATGACAGCAATATAAATGCATGGCTAAAATATTCAAAGTGTCCGGTGTGCAGGCGAGGGGGCAGGCGTCCGGGACGGCGGGGTGGCGGCGCGGCTCGGGGCGCGGGGGGCGGCGCGTGACTCGACTGCGAAGTCCCGAATGAAGACGAGTTATTTACTCGAGTGACCCCCATAAAAAGAAACGTTCCTGCAGGATTGTGCCCCGCGTCTCATCGTTGAATTTTAAACAAACACGCCAGTTGTATTTCAGTGATTTCCGAAACGTATTTCAGTCAGACTTGGAGGGGGATGTGTAATGCGTTTGTGACACGCGCGACTGTTTATATGTCTCTGTCTTGGTAACATTGGGGACAGAAATACGATGGCTGAATCATTTAACTGAAGAACTTTGAATTTTTATTATTTCAGTTCAGGCACATCCAAACGCTAGAAAATGGTAAACCATCCCCCAATGTGACCCGTCCACCGATTTGAGGTGTCTCTTATTGTCTATTTTGAATGAGAATGAAATCTTATGTATCATGCCCAAAGGAAATATAATGAAAAAATTGGGAGATGTCGATTTTGCAAGAATGTGTCACACACATACATACTTTAACTGCATACAACATTTGATGGATATCAAGAATGAAATTTTCGAAACCACAAAAGTAAATAAGTAGTCGATGATGCGTGGATTTTGGATTTATAATATTCTTTCGCATTTGGTTAATCTAGCTAGAAGCTGACACTAACACAATTCGGTTAAGAAACATAAAAGCTCATCTATGAACAGAGTCACATCTCATAAGAATGTTTTGTTCTTGATATGGTATTGATGCGAACGGTTTTGTTTAGCGGCGCGGTGGCGCGGGGTCACATCCACGCCAATATCGGCAGATATCGGAGTGGGGCCAGTAAGCACGTCGCTCGCCTCGTGAATACCGATGTCGCGTGACGCACATGAAGCAAAAACGTACAGAAGGACCAATCCTGATGACGTGAGATTAAAACACGCACTCAGACAATTTAAAAAGTATATGTATTTCCGAAGAATTTTCTTACTCGTCATCATCTTGACTTTTCTTTTCTGTTAATATCACATTTGTTTACTGAGTAAAATCATAGGTTAGGCTGTTGTCTCACTTAATAATCATGCGAGAAAGTGCCTCCACGAGTAATGATACCCGATCGTTTGGCACAGCCTGGACAATTATCCTCGATACCACGATTGCTGACTGGCTAATCTTTCCAGTACGGTATTATGACAATCCCAATGTGACAGTTCATGCCGACACGATAGAAGACGAAGAATGGTAATGGTACTTAATAGCGTGCTTTTTAACTTCACGTTTAAAATTGGAGGTGTAACACGTCACTATGTGCAGCAAATAATCTCATCATATTAATTAAACAAACAATCCCAGTGAGCGTGTGTTGGTCCTCAACTTATCACGTATTGTATGGAGTGGTCCTTCTGCACCAATCAACCGCTGCTGCAGAACGTCAACATCACTCGTTCAGCTACGAGACATTCACGTCACAGGCCGACACTAGCGCTTCATTCATCAGTTAATTAACTCGCGTGTCTTTCATAGTACTACACTACATTAGGTGATGTGCGCAGGAGACAAAACTCACATGTTCAAAGATTAGTGCAATGCTACGAACTGTCTACGACCGTGTTATATTGTCGTCAATCATAACAAAATCTATACAAAAATGTTGGCTACGATAATTTCGTAGCAATGAGTTGCCTACTTTGCTACGAACTGTCTACGATATTCGACGATACGACATCAATCGGTAGTTTTGATTATACAGCGATTGTGTTTAATGAATTATATTGTTATCTTACTTAATATTTGCTATACATTTTGTGGAAGAGTAGTTTTCTTGTGTGCGGTCAATGTACGATATACATGTCGTGCTGCAAAGTGTCTACGGCATTAATTCTTTTTTTTATTTATTTACCCCATACAAGTTGTAATTCCTGTATCGTGGGTGCGTTTACAAATACATATATTCACATGCACAAATAACCAGACCCGGAGCAATTATCTGTAGGCCATACAAATAATTGTTCCGTGCGGGGATTGACCCCGCGACACGTAGCGCAGAAAGCCAATCGCTTAACCACTGCGCCAATCGTGTTGTCAATAAGCCATTTCCCAAGCAACAGTTTTATAAATGCAAAGTAATAATAATTGTACTTTCAGTATTATATCATAATGTAAATATTTGATATCAGAATAAGTGTTCTATTACAGAGCCACAAGTAACGTTATTCATACACTGCGTGCCAACTACCTTAGAAGAGTTTACGAGTGTATACACGGTACAGTTGGAATCCTAGCGAGAAGTTATTATTGTACCTAGAAAATAAACTTTATCCTCCCCCAGTAACATGGCGCTTATGAAGGACGCTCTTAAATCAGATATGTTCTATGAATATCCTACTAATATTATCCTACTTTCTATTTTAATTAATTTAATATTATAAATCTGAAAGTTTGTGAGGAGGGATGGATGGATGGATGGATCTTTGTTACTCTTTCACGCAAAAACTATTAAAAGGATCTGGATGAAATTTGGCACAGAGATAGATTATAGTCTGGAATAGCACATAGGCTACTTTTTGTCCCTTAAAATGTACGGGTTCGTAAACCACGCGGGCGAAGCTGCGAGCGGAGGCTAGTTATTAAGAATTTCTTAGAAATGTTATTTTGTGAATCCTTAACTTAGTTTCAAATAAGGTAGTCGAGTCACATCTTTTATAATCTATGCCATATAAAAACAAAGAAGTTCACTAAAATTGAGTAGATAAGTTAATAAATACGTATATTACTCTATGTTGTGTATTGTACACACCAGTACCTACTTGTTGAGATCGTCCCCACAGTCAGTTCTAGGTCATAGGTTTTTATTTAAGGTTCCTGTGTGCGCCGTGACGTTTCTCATTTTCCGGTACGTTGACCAAAGGCATTGTGTGTGTTGCTCCCTTTCAAACTACTCTTTGCCAATTCCCCTTAAAAGATAATGCTGTAAACGCAGACTATCATTAATCAAGTGGCTACAGAAGGGATTGCAGAGATAGAGGTCCTGGGTTCGGTAAGGTAGTGTTATTGGGTTTGTCTAGTTTGAATTAAGCCCGGTAGACGATAATTATTAGCCTCCAACAACCGGCAATCTGGGTGTTTACCTACTTTTTGACAAACTCATACAAAAAATAAGTGAATAAAATAAAAATCATAAAACCTTAACAAGAATAGCATCTGGAATTCGTCTCGCTAATTATAAAGCATTGAATGTAATGGGTGTGTCGTAACTTTGTTATAATATATTTTATTTCACTTAGCAATGTGAAGCCAGTCGCACACTGCATGCGGCGTCACGTAGCTAATTCATCGCGTCGCTAATGATCATTAAAATCAATAGTAATCGCGTGGCGCGTGCGTCGTTAAACGCTTCATGGTGCGAACGATGAGTAACGGTAATGAGTGGGCCGTGCCGGCGACTAACCAGATGGCGGGTTATGCTAATACTGGTAGGCTTTGTTCTCACTGATGTTGGTGAGGTAGTAACTGGTGGCGCATGGCGCAGCGGTGCGCGGCGCCTCGTCGTCGACGGTCGAGACATGCGCGGCCATACCATCACTGGAAGATGAAACGATTTGATGCGCTGGCTGACATTCACGCGCTGGTATTCAGGTACATAATTTAAAAATGTAATAAATAAAATTTTAATATTATACAGAACATTAAATTGGTTCATTGCACTTATACACGGAGGTGAACTGCATAAAAACTGTCGTTCTGCAGTTAATGTATGTAAAGTTTAACATTTCGAGGTAAGTCGTAAAATAAAGTAATCACACACGTACATATGCGGAACTGTACTCAATATACATAAACGTATTTAATGATATAAATAAAATATTAATAATCATAATATTCCTGAACTATCATAATCGTAATTATATTAATATACCAGTAGGATATTTTCCTACACGTCCGTTTAACGGTAGCTTAAGTAAGTGGCTTTTACTTTAGCGTATGTTACGGTGAGTCACGGAGCGTTCCTCGTACTAAGGAGGTGGGCTTGTTGTATAATTATAGGTTTTACGCACAATGTCCGACTGACAAGCTAGAATCGGGAATACACACGCGGGGGCGGACGTTTTAGCAAATGTAATAATTATTAATTGTTCTTGTTGTTGGTACTCATAACACGTCAACGTGGTTTATTCAAACAATGCTATGTGAATGATTAATTCTTCTACAGGTACCTACCTAACAATCAGATATATAATTATTTATGACATGCCAATTATATTTATGGTATAAGAAATCATAGATTTAACAAAGCGTTTGTTAATAGTAAAACAACACCACGTTGTGAGACAAAACTATGTACCTACGTAAGTAATTGACAATCTATATGAAATAAAATTGTGAATTTTTGCGGTTCCAAAAATCTTAAATTCTTATTTAATAAACCGTTAAATATGATCGTTGTATTCTCCGTTTCTCTTCGCTCTCACACGGAATTTATAGATGAATGAAAATGCAAACGAAATCGCTTAATATTCAGACACGCCCGTCTGTCGAGTCAAATGTCACCTAGCATCGATACAGGCACGCAGGCGACAGATGCGACAAGGTGACAGGGTGACAGAGGGCAGGTGAGCACTGCGAGACGGACACTAACGCAATTATTGCGCCGCACCGCATCGTGTCGCGTCGGTTTACTGCCACATAGCAAACGATACAAAAGGTCTTTTCCATACCAGGCGCGATACGAATCTCACACACAGACGCCGATAAGAAGCAGAAGCAGTTCTGATAATCTTACTCTCCGCAGTGGCCTGGCTAAAACTGAGCCTTTAGCAGACGACAGTTATAAGCTTTCCATCGTTCTCGAGAAGTACAGTATAATCATGTAATCATTCAACTAGCCTTTACACGGGCAGCAGCATTACGAACTTTTTTATTATTATTAACACTATTTCCTTTTTTATAATGGATTGATCTCTCTTATTTGGTCTTTCTGTATTCTGTTTTGCCAGGCATTAGAGCGACTGACATGACGCGGAGTCACTCCGGCCAGACAGACAATCGCACCATCTGACTGATGACATCATTATGGACATCATGTTAGTTCGTGATCCTTCTTTACTTCGTTCTGTGTCATGGCACCGATGCGAGGGCACGCGTTAACGGCATTAGTGTCACTTTAGACAGCCGCACCACCTGACTAGTGACGTCACGATACACTTGTAAACATCATGCTTCTTTCCATTTAGTCTGCACGCCCTGAAGTCAAGCGTTTGAGAAGATCTTATACCAACTTAGAAACATTTTACCCTGTTTTATTTATATATTGTTATTAGTTTGTAAGCTTTCCCAATAATAATCCACATCCACTTACTAGTGTAGTGGTGTAATTATAATTAACAGCTTCAGCCCGCGACTTCGTCTGCGTGATCTACATATACAATTTATAGGCTATACCACTCGGGGATAATGTAGCTATTTATCGGTAAAATAATTTTCAGATGCGGATTATTAGTTCCGGAGATTACCCCCTTTAAACAAACAAATTTTACCTCTTTATAATATTACTATATAGATTATACGAAAGTAACTCTGTATGTTTGTTTGTTACCTCATCACAGCTAAACCACTGAACCGATCGTTATGAAATTTTTACTAAACGATAGCCTGGGTCATAGAAAAAACATAGACTTATTTTTACTATTGCAGCAAAATACTAATAAAATAATAAATAATGAGAACAAAATACACAGAGACGAAGTCAACAGCTGATTTATAAATAAAATCAAAAATAAACTTATGTAAATTTATTTTGTTTGCTTAACCTGATATTAATTAAACGTTTACCCAATACCTATTGGTGTTGATAGCTACCGTAATTTTGTAACCGCATAGAAAGTGGTTGTTGACGCTTATTTATTTTATTAAGGCATTGGCGCCTTCCACGCCGCGCAAAAATATTAGCAGACGTCTGCAAATATTTGCAGACGCGGAAAAATATTAACACTAAGTAAACTCACCTGTACCTGATACCTACAGTCTATAGCAACCAGTATAGTAACGTGTGACGGTACTCGATACTTGCACAGGAACTTCTAAACATCTTAACATATAAGAACATATAACAACGTTTTGTTTTCATAAACGAAGCGTTGTCATAAACTTTCATATCAACTATCTTAACTAAGGAGGATCCAAGTAGGTGCTTAATACTGTTGGACGTTTCTCAAATAGGTATACACAGGGCTATCAAGAGTTTTGAAATTGCTATAGATTCATAAATTGCTATTTATGTTTGCATTTCTTTTGAGGATTAACCTTAATTATAAACCAGTAGATACCGTAGCGGTAGCGACATCAATATTAATCAGTGTTATTTTAACAAACTTGACGTGTTCCAACAGGCCTTGAATCAATCATAGCTACCCCGAGCCACGAATATCAGATGTGCTTACGTACTATGAAATTCTGACATGTGAGGCAAAATCCTGATGAATGGCAACCCTATAGATGTGACGCGGCATAGAGTCGCGCGGCTTCCGAGCGGCGGCGGCGGCGGCGGCGCTGTTAATCCGGCGCGGTGAGCCGCACTGCTTAATATCGCTCGTATACGACGCCGTAATCCACTCCGCGTAATACTTGCTTTTGTTCATAACTATTCGCTCCCGGCCGATCCTCCGCCGCGCGCCGCCGCGTCTCTGGCCAGCTCGGATCACGACGTAATCTGCCCTATCTTATTTTATGCTTCAGTATATTTTTCAATCTGAATTAAAAGGACCTTTCTGTTATGGAAATGAACTCTGACACAATAAGGTTGAGTCCGCATTGTTTTCTAATAAAAAGTTCGCCGACTCGGGAATTAAGCGTTATGATCGAGTTGCGCGGACGTGCCGCATCAGGGATGCCGCCCTCGCAGGCGCGGTGCTTGAGAATGTCAATTGCACCAATTATTGACACTCGGCTATTATTCCCGTCGCACATAATATGGACGTCCTCCTCCTACCTTCCACCTCCCGGCGCGGCGGGCGGCGTGTGGCGTGACTCAGTCAGGTCGCAGGCCACGCTACCTATGATCCTAGAATTGCCTAATTGAGAATGCAGACACCTAACTGGCACCGCTATCTTCGAGCCGTGCCACAACTCTGTACATGTTTAGTATCCATTACTGGGCGAGTGCACGTCGCTATCTCCAATTACCTCTCAGGGGCGGCGACGTACGTGAATTGAACGCGGTATCGCTGTCTGGAGGCGTACCTGTGTAGCGGTGCAGTAATTGAAATAGCGCGAGTTAGATGGAGGCGGCGCACTGAATTCATTAGACGGATATCATCAGCGTCGGCCGGCGCGCGGCGTCGCTCGGCGCTCGGCACTCGGCCGCAGTACTAATCAGCTTGTTTTGTCGTCTAGTTAGCTTTGTTTACGAGCCGCACGATATGTATTTACAGCTGTGTGAAACACTTCAGTTGGATTTACTTTACGTTCATTTAGAAAGGGCGGCTAAGGGGCAGGGCTAACGAGAGAAATCGAATTGCAAAATCCCCTGCGCAAGTCAATTCCGCAACGAAACGAGAACTACGAAATATGTAGCGTTGTTACAAGTACATTATTTTATTATCACTCGTATTACATTTATTATTATACTTTTATTTTCATTCCTTACGACACGAGGCGTGAATCGTAATGATGATGAGCAGTCATTACGTAAAGCATTATTCTCAGAAACGATTTAATACGAGAAGCGGTTCACAAATGTTAAGAATGAAGTTATAAGAAATGGGAACTGTACTAATATCATATAATCAGTAAGTTGGCTGACACATGTAATACGTAATCAAATATGAATTAGGGCGGCGGCGGCGGTGCATGGAGCGGGACGCGGCGGGTATCTCGATACATAGCTACAGAAGGTCCATCTCGTACGAAGCATTTTGATAAACTCATGCACACAAAGTTGTGGATCAAACCCGAAAATTCGAAACTGTCAGCAATCAGCGTTACCATTCCTATCAAAGATTTCAGTTTCATTCACAACACAAATTCTCCTCCAGAAAATCTTCTCACTTTAATTTAATATGTAGCGACTATCGTCGCAACATAGCAAAAAGTAAAGCGCCATCTATCGGAGTGAAGCGACAACAGAAAACCCTGAATCGCACTATAAGAGTTTACAACAATTCTAACACATATACGAATGTCCGACATCAACCGTCGGGGCTTCGGCCCGCCAGGCTAACCACCTTGCCTGGTCGGAGGATCCTCCCTTTTCAATGGAGGAACACTATACCTCGTTCCTCCACATTGGTGACGCCGACGTGATCATCATCCTGCAGCCGACGTGATCATCATCCTGCAGCAGACGTGATCATCAGCAAGCAACTTCCATGGAGCAGACCAGCAGCATCAGCACCATCACTTCCATTGCAGCACCCCCAGCATCCAGAACAACAGTAGCAGTATACAGTGTTACCACGACAGCAGACAACGCATCCTGGACTTAACCCAACGACTTGAGGAGGGCAACATGCGGCACCAGCGTCCGGGCGACAGAACACTGCAGTGCGACCGGTATAGAACAAGACAACAGGTGGCTTACAGTGACAAAAGGAAAAACGTGACGGCATGGGTCTTCACACCGGTGTACTGGCAGTCAGTCCACGTGGTTCGCCGTACAGTTGCAGCAACACGCAGATAGTTCGATCAGCGAGAACGAGTCTCGGGGGGGAGTGATGTAGCGACTATCGTCGCAACATAGCAAAAAGTAAAGCGCCATCTATCGGAGTGAAGCGACAACAGAAAACCCTGAATCGCACTATAAGAGTTTACAACAATTCTAACACATATACGAATGTCCGACATCAACCGTCGGGGCTTCGGCCCGCCAGGCTAACCACCTTGCCTGGTCGGAGGATCCTCCCTTTTCAATGGAGGAACACTATACCTCGTTCCTCCACAAGTACTTAAAGAGTTTGGTACAAGCTTGGTCCAATGATTTTCCCTGGTTCCTACAACGTAGCAATATTTATCGTGCTTCGTTACGAATGGGTCTTCTGTACTGTGTGTTGCTTAGCCGCGGCTTGACTTTGCTCCGAATTATAATATAACGGTTTAATGCGAAGTTATCCGGGATTAAGATTAACTATGAACTTGCTAAGTTGCCGCGAATTGCGTTAGTCGGAGCGGAGACTATCGCATTCACTTAGCGTTATTAGAGTTAAGTTAGAATGATTACCGTGCACGTATGTACGTATGAGCTAATATTAATTAACTTAACCAAGGAAACAACCAAGGATTTATCAGACGTTAGCATTACCGTAACTTACGAGTTATGTGTGAGAAACATGGAGCTTGCTAATTGGATTCTTACCACAGCAACGATTTTAATATTTAACCTAATTCCGAGTAATGTTTATTCTGTACCTTAACACGTCGTCACGTGTCGGCGTCGTCACGTCGCCGTGACGCAGAGTGACGCGTCACGCGTGTAATCGCCTCGTAAATCATCGTCGCGTACTAAATATTAAAATCGTGCGCCGTGAAATATTACACCGAAACCGTCGTCACCATGTACATGCAAATCAGGAAGTAGTATGAAGCGACACACAGTGGGCTGGGATTACAAGGTTTGGACTTAAGAGATGAAATGTATTTTTTTGGTATCTAGGCATAATTTATGAACTTTTTAAATTAGTAACTTTTTTTAATTTAACCAGTAGTTTCGGAGATATAGCCATGTCAATTTTGAATGAAAAAAAAATTTTTTTTTGTTTCATAATTCGCAAATAAGATTAACAGAGTGTACCTAATGAAATAAAACTGACAATAATTTATACTAAACTAACTTATGCATTTCAATACCTATAAAAGTCTTTTGAAAATTTTAAATTAATGTTCGACTTTTTCCACATCACCCTATGACGTCATTTGTTTTGACAAATATTTCCGGGAATTAAGTGATAAGAATGCGCGAGCACAACAACAAGTTATGACGTGGCGTAACGTGATTGGTTCATCAACATTGCACAAGATATTCAGTTGCATTCAAACCCACTTCAGTGTTCTATTATCCACTGCACCGTAATAGACGCACTACCCCTACATACTATTCATTATTTGTGATTACTTGTGATTATTTGTGAAAATTAGTGATTATTTATATTTATTTGTGATAACCACGTTTGTGAAGATGTTTCAAAATTTTGTGACAAACCTTGATCTCTTCGTTACTCTTAAAAACATTGACAGTGGTAGTATTAAAAATAATGATGGCTTGTACAATGAGATAGGTCCAAACTTTTAGTCGAATTAAGTGATGAACATAAAAAGACCTTAAAATCGTTTTGTGCAAAGTATTGTTTTAATTTAAATAGAAGATGGCAAAGCGCTCACGATAGAGAAGATGTTTTCAAAACTAAAAATGGCGAATGGCTACAAGCAAACATCATTTGGCCAGACTTTATTAAGAGTTTAGTGAGCAGTAATGAAGATCACCCAGTACCCAGTACATCAAATCAGTTTGTGTCACCAGCAAAAGTTTCTGTAAGTGTCTCCACCGAGCAAAGCCCTAGAAAACCTTTTTGTGAATAAGCTCCTAAACAGAAAAAAAGACGAGCAGAAAACTTTCATTTGTCTTCGGACGAAATAAAATATGCATACTTTGAGCAGTTAAAAGCAGACAGAAATAAAGAAATTGCAGACATACTAGAACATTTACTTAAAAATCCACAAGATGTGAAAAAAGTTAAGGAGTACATATCTGTTAAAAAAACTGAACCTGCTGCGTTTTCTCCGAATGAAGCTTTGGGGTTATTTTTATCACTTAAGCTGGCCAAGTGGCAATACAATACTTTAAGAAAAAGCGTTAATGAAAAAGAAAGGAATGTATTTCCATCCTATTATCAAGCGCAACACGCGAAACAGGAATGCTTTCCTCCAAAAGAATATATCACAGTTACAGAAACCTCCGCCAAAATAAAGTTACAAGCTTTACTGGATATAACGACAAAAAGAATAATGATGCCACTCACCATAGACGATGATAATAAAAAATTAACACTCATTAGTAAGTGGGGATTCGACGGTGCTTCTAATCAAGCCAATTACAAGCAAAAAGCCTCAACAGACGACGAAACTTTGGATAAGCAACTTGATGATACAAGTATATTCATGGGAAGTTTAGTACCAATCAAATTGGTTTGCGGCGAACAAGTTATTTGGCAAAATGATTCACCAAATTCATCATACTGGTGTCGTCCAATCTTTTTCGAATTTGTGAAAGAAAACAAAATAACAATATTGCGGGAAAAAAGTGCTATCGAGGAAGAGATTGCTAATTTAAAGGAAACAGAAGTTGGAGAAATAAAGATTTCACACTCTTTATTAATGACAATGATAGACGGAAAAGCAACATCAATTTTTTGTGACACTTCATCTCAGAGATGCGATATTTGCAAAGCCACTCCAACTGAGATGAATAATTTACCCTTAATTACGTCAAAACAAGCTGATCCAGATCTCTGTAAATACGGATTATCATCATTGCACATCTGGATACGAATGATGGAATGCATTTTGCATATACATAGCTTACAGATTAACCATACAGACATGGACTGTAAAGGGAGACAACAAGTGCATCATGGAAAACAGAAAGAAAAATATACAAGACGCGTTTAAAAATAGGATGGGACTTTTGATTGACGTTGTCAAACAAGGTCATGGCTCCACCAATGATGGAAACACCGCTAGAAGATTTTTTGCAAGTCCAAACGTGACTGCTGAGATAACTGGTGTCAATGAGGGGCTAATTAGGCGGTTTTCCATAATTTTAGAAGCAATTTCGTCGGGCTACCAGATTGACACAGTCAGATTTCACGAATATGCTCAAGCCACCATGCAACTGTATTTGGAATTGTACAGCTGGTATTATATGCCTTCAAGTGTTCATAAAGTTCTTATGCATGGTGCAGCTATCATTGAAAGTTTTGGTCTAATACCAATTGGACACTTATCTGAAGAAGCGGCCGAAGCTAGAAATAAAGACTTTCGCAGGTACTGTCAATACCATTCCAGGAAATGCAACAGAACAGCTACAAATGAAGATATTTTAAGCAATTTGTTGACCAGCTCTGATCCACTAATTTCAACAAAACGCCACAAACTTCGCAGAACACATAAAACTTTGTCAGGAGAGGCGCAAAGTTTATTAATTATTGAACAGGCAGAATCATTTGATGATGACGAACAGGAAAATTTTGCATTCGTTAACGTAGATAGTCTTGACAGAGATTAAATTAAAACAGTTACGTGTGATTACTTGTGATTACTACTACTTAGTAATTTATGATAATTCGTTTTTTTCTTTTTTTTTTTAAGATTTATGATTATCATTATTATTTATTTTATCGGGCCCTAGTGGATTAGGCCTATAGGGGACACCACTACAAAAACAAAACGCGCCTAGTTCTTAACCTCTAGGGTGGTGTGGAATTAAGAACAAAAGTTGAAATTGCGGCCAAATCGGGAAAAATCGTGACCCGAGCATAGGCGTTAAAATAGGGCAAAAATACGTTTTATGCATAGGTAAAGTCAATTCTTTGAGAAAATTTGAGAATTCCGAGATTTTGATTGTTTTTTGTTTTGCTTCATACAAAAATAAGTTTGAGTGTTAATAACTCCGAAAATACTAAGTTATCTGTAAAACCGTCATAGAAATAGTTTCTTATAATCAATAGATTAATGTAACCCAATATTCAAAAATAAAAATTAATGAAACTTTTTTTTTTCAATGCTAAGTCCATTACCGGCCCGTTTCGGCCCACTGTGCGACAGCGCGCGCCATCTATCTGTGAGGGTGTAGGCAGAGATTTAACGGTACAATTTTCATACATCAGACGAAAGTAATCGTCTGATGTATGAAAATTGTACTAAAATTGTACTTTCGCGTTTTTTTCTGTTCTCATAACAACATGACGTGTTCCCCAACCCGCATGTCACCGTTGGTGTTGGAGCTACTTATTCAGGGACGAATCCTTATTGGTAGCTTTAACGTTAGGTTAGACTAAGGACTAAGGTATCCGGGCGAATTGAACATCATTTACTGGATTTCAGTTCAGATCTGCAGCTAGAACATTCCTGGCAGAGAAATCTCAATTATGTAGCCGGCCGGTCTCGAAACAAGGTTTGTCCAAATCTCAAGCCAACATTTTTGTGCACCCGATGTCTATCTTGTTAATTGTATTCCTGTTTATGCTAATTGTCCATACACTGCACTAATTAACCGCTCATTACGTTAATCAGGATCGGCAGATTAACTCGGTAAACAGGAAACACCCACATCACGTGGTTATGTCCTTTCTCTCTACGACGTGAATAATAGCGTGATAATTATGTCATAACTATGTTAATTGTTCACTTGCACGCACGTTAAACAATGTCCTTTTTTATTAAACATACATATAATAAGGGAAAGTGAAATTGTTTCAGTGACCGTGTCAGTGGCCGAGCGACTGGATATGCTGCCTTCCAGATTTGACTTATGCAGGGACCTCGATATGTCACCCATCCATAGATAAAGAGAGAGGTACAAACACAGGTTATCATTGTACATTCATCTAGTAACTAGTAACTAGTAACTAGTATCTGTGCGGTAACTATTTCGTTGTATTAGAGCGTATGAAAATATATATATTCCTGTTAATTTTAATATTTATAAAGAAGTGTGTATCAAAACAATATAACTAGAAGCTAAGTTGAAACACTACAGTCAGCAGATCGTAGTTCATTGCGCGCTCAGTGGGTCATAAATCGTGGTTGGCCGTGTCGGAGCCGCAATGTACCGCGTCGTGAGTATTCATTACACGCTCCGCGTTACGACCTGCTCTAATTGAAATATCTGAAAACGTGACACGCATGCACTGGAAATTAGTAACTACATATGTCCGTTGGGTTACAACACTATAGTTCAAATAACAGGAGAGCGTAAATGTGGAGTTGAAGCCTTCTGCTGAAACCTTTATAGCATTACTCTAAATAACTAGTACGGATGCTATGTACTTTTTATAAGAACTTTATGTACAGACGAAAGCGAGATCAATTTATGTACATAAGCAACGTCAAATATAAATATCTGGCATTGTAGCAGAGAGTGCGATTCATTCTCCGGGAAATTATCCTCCGTATTATCCTCCGTAGGCTTTAATTGGAGAGACCTATGATGAGGCCCATGTTTAGCAAGAAATACAGGTTCGTCTTCTGTGGAGGCAGCAAAAGCTATCATATCGAGGCTTGCCATTGCCCAGGGTGCGCCAGACTATCTTCGGGTTCGTCATTTGTGGAGGCTAGATCCTTACACCCCAAGTTCAGGATAACTTATTCTGACAGTTAAAACTGAAACATTCAGGTGGTAACAAACATGGCATCGCGCCGGTATTCTTTGTAGGATTAGTCAGATATGTACAGAAATTGTACAGAATTCCAAACACAATTCCGTATACAAAACCAAACAATTGCAATGTCCGGGCTGCTAATTAAAAAATCTAATAAAAAACAAAAATTTAATATCATTGTGCCTGATCGGGGATCGAACCCAAGACATCACGCTCAGCAGCCACGCTTGCGACCACTAGACCAATGGAGAAGAAAGAAACAAATTATATTTTCAGGTATGTGAAACCTTGATGCTATTAATGCAATATATTTCTAGGTAGGTATGCCTGAAAACATGCCAACATTGTAATATAGGCAATCCCGATGTAAGGCAGGCGGCAAGAGGTGCGTACCGCCAGCCAAGGTTATCGTACAGTCTGCGGGATTCATTAACGCGATCTATGGCCAATTACACCGAGCACACCTGCCTGCCAACACAGAGTCAAAGCAGAAGACCCATTCTCGACACACATAGACGCAATAACGGCGTAGTTGAAACGGAAGTCCTGAGCGTAGCAGATTGCTCGTGTTCGTGTGTGTGAGTTGGTTTGCGCTTTGTGTTGAGTGGACCTTCTCTAGCTATCTGTGTCGTGTCGTTAACCGTTCAAAGCGCGCCCAGAACACGCCCAGCGTACTTTACGATTCAGCCACAGATAAGCACTTCGCAGCTTATTAGACAGCGAGCGCTGTAATAAGCAAAAGTGTATTAATTAAAGTTATCAACTAACGGGACTTAACACTAGACAACGGTTTTCAGGCAAACCTTTAGCTGTTAATAAAATAATGGAGAATATTAGATAGGTTATTAAATATATCGGTAAAGTATTCACACTATAATGTCACCATTGTCCTAACAATGATATCATTTCCTCGACTGTTGAGTCGATCACAGCATGAAAACAAAACGATCCATTTGTGTTTAACCGGTAATCCCACACATTAATTTTATGACGTTATAATAATGATGTAGTTACGACTACGTTGTCACATAAGCGATGCTGCATCGAAAACAGAGAGTGCTGACGTACCTACGTGGTGCCTGCCGGCGGACTGTAGTAACTAAAAAGTATGTGACTAGTTAGTTCCTATCATTGGACTAAGTTACTAATGTACTAAAATAGTGAACTCAATACTGCCGGTAAAGCCAGTTAGTCCTCCAGCTAATATTGTTTGTCTCACGTGTACCTGCAGCTAAGTTGAGGACAAAGTCTTACACCGGGGGTGTGAGCAAGTGAGAGCTTCAGGAGCGTCAAGTGTTAACTTACAACTTAGCTACTAGTTACGGTGTTAATTGTTCCTATATTTGAAATTTAAATTTAGTAAAAACCTTAACGAGGACAGGTCTACGACGCTCGAGAAGCTGGGTTGCCGACGCATTGAGAATTGCATTTAAATGTGTTCCTCGCCAACATATTAGTTTTACGTTCAGGGCTCCTGATAGATTGCAACAATTAATGCCATCAATCAGTGCCATCAATGCTCGTAATAAATGTCGTTGAGTATATCGGACAGGAACAAGTCGCACAAACTCTTGGTTAACTTCTAGGAATTAAAAATTTGTGGTACTCTATTATTTTGAAAACCAATTGATATATTTTACGTAGATGTAATATGTATTAACGAGTTCAGAATAATTTTGTCTGTAACAGTTTGTTGTTCAAGAACCTTGTACATACGGTGTATGTTCGCACTAACGAGTCCGTAACAAATCTAAACGATTCAGGGGAACAGTTCGTGAGTGTAGGTACTGGTGTACTGGGAACAGACAGAATAGGTGTTGTAGACGATGATATTATGTAATCGTCTCAGAACACTGTTCCACATTAAACTTGTCTCTCATTAGTCGCCGGCGTCCGGCACGGACGGACGTCTCTGGTACTGACGAGGAGCGCTCACTCACACATAATTATACGATACGAAACGTAGTTATCATTATAAGGTTACAATTTTTTATGTCATATTAAACATAGGAGCCTCTGAGAAAAACGCCGAAAAAAAATATTTTAATGTGATTTCCTACGTAAATATTTTTTTTTTAATTTCAGTACCTGTGTCCTTGCTCAACGTATTGCAATCCACTGTTACCCTGACTAAGCGAGTATGATAAATGAGGATAAGTTACCTAACCCTTAATATTATCCAACGTCATCCGATGCGTGCGATCGGTCGGGTCGGCCGATGTAAACCGTCTTGTCGGCTGGGGCCGCACCGCGCCACGGACGCGCCGACTTTCCGCCGCTAATTGACAGAATTAATTCTTGTTACAGTTCTGAATTCACTTCAAGTTGAGTGAAATGGACTCAGAGCGCCCTTGTAATGTTCGCACTCATTAATCATCAAGTTAACCTTCAGCTTTTCAGGAGATTTCGGCGAAACTTTCGATTTTGAAGTCAATATTTCAAATACTTTGTTCAAATAAAAATTTTCGTTGAATACTCTTACAATATGAAAATATAAGTTAAAGCCGTCAAAGTCACACGCTCGCTACACACTGAATTTATATTATGAATATATGCAATGCTTTTGTATACAAGCCATTTATTATAATATTGGAATATCATGTGTCGTAATGTTGGTAGTTTGTATTATAATTTCATTTTACCTGATTTCCTGAACATGGAGTAATTACATTAAATTATTTATTAAGGGAGTTTAGTAGCCTTATTAATACTACAATGTTACTCTACTCTGTACTATAGTACCTACTTGTACCCGATGTGTGTTAATTCATCATCCTGTTTATGTTCCCACTGCTGGGACTCAGATTGGGATGGGCTGGGTCGAATAAAAGGGTGGGCGTATTAGTTCTGTCCATAATATGTTTGACGTTAAAAAAGCACTAGTAGTAGTCTATTTTGAATAAATGAATTTTGAATTTGAATTTGAATTGGTGGATTACATAATTTTTTTTCGAATTTTTGGTTCTGGAAAATGCCTATTTCCAAACGATATTTTCTCTCATAAGTATATTATAAAGCATCTATATTAATTGTATTATTTGAATGTAGGTCACGTTAAGTGTACACAATAAGAAACCAATACAATACAAAGTTGATGGCTACTTTGAAGTTAGCTAATAAGATTTCCCGCACATTACAATAGACGATGCAAAGTAAATAACATAGCCAATACCGGAACAAACATGTTTATCCAACATTTCGTAAACAACGACCTCGTGTAACTTTTACTCCCGGAAGTTGGAAGGTGAAAAGCGCGTTTTCGCGTTCCTTACAGAACAACGAATGCAAATTCTGCATTAAAGAAAACTAAAACAGATATTCAATTTATTTAACGTTATACTCCGTCGAAATTTATTTAAAGTTCTATACTATCGATAGAACTTGGAATTCTCATACATAGTAATTTGCAAGCTTGAGTTTCGTGCCATTTCCTATGAAAATCTAAAGAGATCCACTATTCTGCAGCGCAGAAAATTTAAAACATACTAAAAATAGCTGTGGAGCCAACGGAAACATCTCTCTCGGCGGAGCTTAGCGAATATAAATTACTATCGTGAGGCAAAAAATTAAACTAGCGAGATAAACGGGCAGTAATAAATTTGATCACGTCCTCTAGTGCAGCCCGTGGATCTACTCATAGAAACGATTGTCTTTGTTCTTAAGGGTGGCCACACAAAGTTATCGCGCGATGATCCCTTCCTCTTATATGAACACACTAAATAAGAAGGAACAAAAGGTTCATTCTTCTCCACCTACAGAAACGAAAGAAGATAATACAGAAAGGAATTACAAATACATTACAAATTTTGTACTTTATCCAATTAAATTAGCGAAAAAATCTATTTCGATAAGATTTGGGGTATCTAGGGAGATGCACATTTTGTACCCTGCGTACTTGCGGTGCGCTGATCGACGAAGCTTTGACGGATTATTGGGGAAATAGTTATCTAACATGCTTACTCTGACGGAAAAGTGTGTCACTAATGCGAGAAAGTTGACTTTACGGTAGCCAAACTGTTCGCTTTGCGTTTTTACTATGAGGCAATTATTTTTTCTCTGGGAGAAATATATGTATATCCTGCAAACTGCAAAGGTCTGCAATAGAATTGGAACTTCTGCACCAATTTTGTGATAAAGCGGCAGAATAACGCGCGTCCCCCGCGACGCGTCGCGCGTACCAAATTACAAATCAGTACACACCCTTGTCCCCGCGGACAAGAGGCGAAGCGGTGGGAGCGAGAGGGGGTGGGGAGGTGCTTATTGATGGCTCGTGTTACTGAGCGGTTACCTTGATTATCTATATGTCCACATGTGTTACGTGACAGTTACAAAGTAAGAAATACGATCGTTTCGCACAATCAAGGGTCCGTTTTCGATGTTGTTAACTCGTCAATTTGTTGAGCGCAATATTTTCTGCCTGGAAACTGAATTTTATTGGCTTATTTTATACTCTGTAATACGATGTAGTTGAATAAAATCATAGTAACACGACGGTGCGTCTCGTAAAATCTCCTTAAACTCTGAGATTTTGTGTACGTACTGAAAATCCCGTAACGAAGCAGAAAAAAAGCCGATTGATGTCAGTATTTTATTTTTGAATATCAATCAACGTGGCCTGTGTGAACGGGATCTATTACGAGTACGTGAACGTAGTAGTACGAAGGGCAAGCGGAGGCGCGGCAGCGGGAGGCCGCGACGCGACGTGATAGATCGCTCTCGTTGACGACTGCACCGCGCCGTGTGTGTGCGATTTTATTAAAAAAAGTAAATAAATTGCTGCCATTCGACGCCCGCTACGATCGAGTGGAGTTCTTCGCTAAATGAAATTGCAACTTCGCACATCTGATTTCCTCGCTTTCCGTTAAAGGATCAATATTGGGCGAGGATAAAAAATACGGTGTTATTTGTTATTAATCAAGGCGTGTCAATAGTAGGCTCGTCCTGAGCAAACAGACGCGGCATCGATCAAATCGCTCGACCGCTCGACCGCGCGGGGACCGACGCGACCCGAGGCGAGCGGATGATTTGAACATCACACAGTTCTGTTTACACATTACGCTGCTTTTAACTGTGTAAATGAAAATATTTACCAATCAATTAATTGGATTTTTAGTAATTCAGGACTCATGTCTGGCTTTAACTTTTTTGCCTTGTCGATATCGCTTTTGTGATTTCGATGTATTTAGTCGTTTTAACCGAAGCTGTTATCAACAACTGCGGTTTTCCTAATTAAATTTTAACGTAACAGTATTAATTTATTAATGAATAGCCATTGCTTTAGCCTTCCAGTACCTATGTACACATACAGTATATATTGTACAGGTAGGGACATCAATAATAGTCCGGTCGTATCTGTGAGGACGACATCGTTTGTCTTCCGTCCCCTCGGCCCTCGGCTCTCGGCCATCGCCTTAACGCCGTGTGTGCACTCTTAAATAGGATTAAGGAAATAAAAAGTCGTATTACTTACAGGGTGTAATACAGACAAATGCTTCTAAATATTTTGTGGCCGTACCTGAAACAGACAAAAATTGAAATTTATTAGGGTGCATAAAGTGTCACGTAATCCTTGTTAGGATGTGTTGTGGTTATAAACCGTATTATATGATATAACCACAAAACTTTTAAATGTATGAATAGATAGAGTTACCGTACCAATACTCAATACCGTACCTATAAAACTATTGTATTTCCATCATCACATTAAACTTTTAAAACCGCGCAAACGGGAGAGCTTTTTCAGTGCTCGTGATTGAAGCCTAAAAGTCCATTTTTCTTATTTACTACACACACTCTTTAATTATTTTATTAAATTAGTTCAATACAACACCATCCTTCTGTGCGCTCCACGAGGAAATAAAAACCGTTCAGGTATGTGCACCTGTTAATGGCACATTTTGCACAAGTAGCGAGCTGAAGGCACGGCCGGCAACAAGTGCAGCTACCCGCTCATTACACGCTCGCTTGCGCTGTCCTCCTCAGACACCTCACTGCTACTGCTTCACGAGGCAATATTGCTTTAGGTATACCTTAACTATACTACCCAATGTTCCGCATATTTTTGAGACTGAACTGGTTATACCACATGGTGAATGATGAAGCAAGTAAGCAGGTTGAATTTTTGTTTTGTTTTGATCGGTACGTTTTTAGAATACTATTTCTGTAAAATGTAATTTTGTTTTGTACTTTTTCCTTTGGTGTACTATAAAGAATACTCTATGTGTAACCAAAGCAAATAAATAAATTTTCCGATTTCATTTATAGGTTGACGATGACCCCTTCTTTGCATAGGCTATTGCTCGTTTGGAAACCACTGACGTGTGACGTCACTAATATGTTTAATTGTATTGTAGGTCATACGTTTTACATTTTTAGAAATGGGAAAATAAGTTTTTGTATAGAATTGCCACTGAACAAAAGATTTAAAGTAGGAACGAATGAGAACTGCCCCAAAACCGTTATCTCGTGCGTGAGATAAAAATGGAGATGATTTTACATTTTAGTATACCTTTTTTTATATTGTTTCAACGTTAAACTGTGGCAGTCTGACATTCAGTAATTAGTTTATGTGGGTTAGGTTAGGCGCGAAACAAAAAGCCTCTTTTATTAAAGTTCCTACAAACAACAGAGTGGGAGTTATTTATTACATTACCTTTTTAACAAGTTCGTAGTCGTCGGTACTAATTAATATTTTCCTCTTTTTTTTTTCTACGAGCCTCGTTTCCTTTCCCAAAGATTATTTCTGGTCCGACAAAAGTCCATGTAATGGAAACATTTAATCCTTTGAAATCTCTTTGGGCGCTTTGTCGCGGGCCCCTAATTGCGCCTGGCAAAAAGTACCACAAAGTCTAGATTAAAATGTGCATCCTCTGTGCACGAGGACCCATCAAGTTTCAACTTTAATTACTGAGTAGCAGAGGTCATTTTCGCAAAGCGGCGGTAATAACAGACAGCGCTTCTTAATGTCGGGAGCTTCTAGGAGCAATTAAACGTGGAGAGGTCATATTCCGTCGGCGATATTAAAAAATGTACCGAGCGACGGTTACAGGCGGAATGTGTTTATAGTAGTATTGCTTGGAGTGCAAGTGTCTGTACACCCAGTTGTATTATTGTTTAAATTGAACGATAATGCACTTTAACTGGAAGCTTTATGCAGGTGAATTATCGCTCGTATAAATTACAGAGCACGTTAAAACTTCACAAAAATATGTCCCAGCGTTGATGCATCGATGCAACGGGAGCCGAAATAAATAAATTCGGTTGGACAATAAAACTCCATATTTCCGTAGTATTCAACATTCGGGTGATGTGAACTGTGGCAGCACGGGGTTTATGTGGCGTGCATAAATAACGCAAATGATTTTATTGTCGGTGGCTGAAAAGTTGATGTCGTAAAGTTTAATGGTCACTGAAATATATTCCGCGATGGGGCATGGAAGAGGCGCGCGGGCGCGCGGGGCCGGTGCGGGGCAGGGCGGGGGTGCTGGCAAGCGGAGCTGACTTGATCCCCGCTGTCTGCCCGACTCGATAATGTGGGGAAATACGGGACTTGCCACCGTGACGTGATGGGAGAAAACTATTAATTCGTCTAAGTATTGTCATTTCTATTTATTTGTTAGTTTTTAGATCACTGCTTAGCGGTTTACCCTCATCACTTCAGTTGAAAGACGTCCACTATTGGACATAGATTTTTTCAGTGACTTACTAAGTATAATTATTTTTATTTACTTGAAAAATATTGTAGTTGAGCCTACCTATGTATGTGTACACACGTATTATAAGATTACTTGTACGTTATCAAGTTGTAGAATCTTAAAATTTACATTTTAATGTATTAATTATGTATTTCAATTATAATAGGTGTTCATTTAATTGACATTTGAGACCCTGATGTTATCTATTTGTAAATAATTATCATCGACCTTTCAAATGATAAAATTACTGTTCAGTTTAACATTTGTACTGAAGCAATAATATTGATAAACAGTTGTGTGACGAATTAATTAATTGAACACAGTCGTAAGTCTCTATAACTTTCCCTAATAAAATGGATAAGATAACATATTTACATTAGTATTAACATTATTTATATCACCTTTAGTGGAATACATAATATAAAAGTTTTAATTATCTCAGCCTTCTAAAGACTTGTCACAATGTCAGTATACATCAGATTTTTATTACACGTTGGTACCTTTGCCTCAGTGGGTTAAAATAGGCAGGTTCAGTGGATTTAGTTATTTATTAACACAACTTTATTATTTCAGTGCCCTGTGCATTAATTTATAATTTATTTTAACTTGACATATTTCTCATAAGTCTTGTTATAATGAATGAAACTGTTGTTGATCTATTCAGCAAGTATAATGAATTGATGAGGTACTGCTTACACTGTTATGGAAATGTAAATGAGTGTGAAGACCCAGTTATCAATAAAATAAACGCTCATTGTTTGAAAACGAAACAAAACCAGAAATAGGAAGCACTAAGTTTAAGTTACTTCTACACAAAAACTTTTCACTTTCCACGATTTAAATATTTAGACCAATTTGAAATATAATTAACATAAATTATGAGCTAATGTAGCTCAAGTTATAAAGTAATCCGCCGGCGCTGGGGCCGAGGGAGATGGTCATTGTTATTACAATAAGATTTAATTATTTGCATTTACAATTATAAGTGGGAAATCTGATGAAAATTCATATAGCCTCCTATCAATATACTTTATCACCGACCGTTCTAATATCACCGATGTCGTAATTAAGTCTCATGTGTACATATAGTAGGGGACGACCATAGTGCCATCCAACAGCCACAGCTACAAACTCCGGACTGTCACTGAGAACCTTACTTGTGCGCAGCCTGGGAGTCTCAACCGTGACCTCAACGTTCGACACCCGCGTTAGCTTAAGGTAACATTTTGTCAGCTTCATTCCTTAAATCTTTAAGATAACGGAACACTCATCAAATACCTTTTATTTTATGGAACTCCATATCGAATACCTAAAGTGCGGAGTGCGCCCAGCCTGGCCATAGTCCGGGCTGAATTCTCGCTAACTACCTACCTACTTGCACAACAGTAATGGGTTCTTCTCATTACATATTTTGCGCTATTTCAAGATAATATTTGTACTTAACTGTGGTATTATTTAACAGTCAAAATTAAATAATTTCGCGGAACCCTGGTGACTTTTCTACGCAACCCCTAGGTTCCGCGGAACCCACTTTGGCAATCGCAGCCTTAAATCGTACCATAGCAAATAAATGATGAGTAGTTTATGAATACAGACTCTTGCATAGTCTAGTGCCCGAGTTCCAACAATAGAGAACAATTAGTAGCAATCGTACGTTGCGCAATGGTCCGCAGGCTAGGTAATTTCACGCGGCTCTGGCCACATCCCGAATAATCCGACAAGATCAGTGTTACTTATGTTGTTTATAGCAATTCAACCTTAATTAGCCTTGATTGTTCCCCTTGTCACAAGCCTGCTGCTTTAACTAAAGGTTGAGCGACCCACTGTGTACGGAAATTATACCCTCTAAATTAAATAGTCAATGTAATTATTTTACCTATAGGTACATTTGTTTGTCTCGTCCCCGTTATCGGCCAAATGTTGGTTTACAACAGTAGGTACCTACAAAACTGTCTAAATCTTCGGGGTGTAAAGGCGTGACGCATTTTATTTTATTCGAGTCGTTCAATAAATACCGGCAAAAGTGTGTATCTATTGACGTATTTGTATGACCGATAAAAATGTATGACCGAAGAACACAAGCAATGTAACCAATACTGATAAAAATTGTAATTGAACTCATTTCGTTACAAAGCGTTGTGTGTGGGAGTTACCGCCGAGCTAGTAACTCAAGAAAATAATAACGTTAATTACGAAGGGAGGCGAATATTATAAACATTAATTATGACGAAATTATTTACAATCGCGATTAATGAAATACTGCTGATTGTATGAGGCTAATGAAACTAAGACCTGTTGCGATCAGTCACTAATTACGGCCCTTTCATTACTTATGGGCATTTATGAGTTGTGAAGCTTTTGATTATAATACTTCTTTACTAGCTTATCTATTGACTTTTACTTTTACAAAGCAGATACATAATGTTATTTTAGGATTTCGTTTATGTTATTTAATACAATTTCATTTGGTAAAAAAAAAAAACAAAACGGAATGGGAAATTTGATAATGTTACAGAGATAAACATTATCTATCTGTGAGTGTCATGTAGCTAAGTAGATGTTCTAAGTGTACCAGACTCTTGATTTAAGTAGCAGTTCATGATAATTAAAAACAAAGATTATGCCGCCCCCGATGATAAGCACGTGGTACGCGTAATATTTTATACATGCCCCGTTTCATGCGCGCATATTATATATTGTTAGCATATAAAATAAAACATGTTTCAATTTCATGTTCAATTACGCAATTCCATTCGCGAATGCTTCTACAATATTTTCGCAACAAATTGTATTCAATCCAAAGCTCGCTTATTAAGTTAGTTACCAACCTTAATTAGTCGCGTCGTACTAAATATTCTGTAGGTAATTATAACAAACGCATTATGTCTCTGGTTTAACCACAATGTAGATAAGTGCAGAAGGTTAAATTTTATACGATAGCGAGATCACGTGCACATACAATTATTTTATGAGATATATCGCTAAAACATGTGTAATTAGCGACTGCAAAGGATTTGATATTAAAGGGCGAATTGAATTGTATAATTTGCAATATATGAGTCTTCTTTCATTCCAAGTGAAACACATTTTTTTTATTTGTCGACGGCATGCCTAGTCCCCCTTTTTGTCACGTCCATCGTTAAAAATGTCAATAATATACATACGCACTCTGACTAAATAGTAGATGATCCATGTGAGGTGTTCTGTGTGTTGTAATTATTATAGTGTCTCATCGCGGAGAGTAGTGGGTTTACTGTACATCCTTATTTTACGATTTCAGCTAGTGAAAGCCGTCTACCCCTCTGTACCCACCTCGTCCCCTCTCTCGCCCGGCAGAGCCCTGCACTTAATTGCTGTGAAAAGCGCCACTTGATAATAAGCAGCGACGGACAAAAGACGTGGTTTTCACTCGATTATGACGCGAGAATCGTAGGCGCAAGCTACGAACTGAAGCGACTTATGACGAAAAACATAAGTTGCTCTCAATGGCAGATTCAGTATGATCTATACTTAATATACCTAATTTGAGACAAAATATTTCAAAATAAGTTATTCTAAATAGTGAAAGTAAAAGTAAAGTGAGTGTTTTTTACTTAGTGTTCTTGTCGGTTACTTTTTTGTTGTCTGTCTTTCAAGAATATAACATAATATTAAACTTTTTAAAGAAGTCGATTTCTATAATATTGTTGTTAAATGTTTAGGTCGCTGTAGTCAGTGGCTCGCGACTGACTGCCGTCGACTTACGTCTCGTCCCATTGTGAGGTGATGTTGTCGGAGGCAAGGATTTAATTATTGAATTATTTAGTATACATATAGCCAGCCAGCCGCCAGCCTCCAGCCTCCGCCGACCTCTGCCAAGTTCCGCACTCACTAATGCGAGGATACAGGGATGACACAAAATAGGCAAGTAAGTACGTATCGAAGGACCACTCTACACAATATGCAATTATAAGCTCATACATAATAAATAATACAACAAATATTTGTATGACCTTAAGATAGTTTTTACGGGTGTGGGTGTTAGTGCATATGAATATTTGGGTTTTTAAAACTCATCGATGTTATAAGGATTATTATTACTATAGTGGAGCCAGGATTTAATAAAATTAGTAAATTGAGTACTACAGATAAGACGTTTATAAATCACTTTGTAATAACATTGAACAATATTTTGTCAGCAAGTATAATTATTTTCGCAATCCGTTAAATATTGTCATTAATTATAAATATTTTTTTGGTACACAGTTATATTTTTCAACAATATCAAAATTAAACAATAAACCGTTAAAGCTTCTTTATAAAAACGCTTATATCGAATATTATCCTGAATATCAAACGGTAAAACTGTTTCCTTCAATTCAAAGCGGCAAGCATAAGCTCTTCTAAGAATATTGATTCGGAAACACGTTTGAAGTGAAATCCCCGTTCGATCTTCAACTTCAAAATAAATAAAAGTGTCACGGAAGGAAGACGGTTGGTAAAAATCTCCGGCGCGAGTCCCCTCAGTGGTAGCGCACACCACAGCACCGCAGCGAGTCGTGCGACGTCGCGCGAAGCTATTCAAATCGGATGACGCGTCACATTCGTACGTGATCGGTTGCGTTCAACGAGATTCACAACACACTCGTGAAACCGACGATACATGCCACACTCGAGCAAATAAAACCTCTGACTTGTAGCACCGTGTGGTCTGCAAACCGAATACAATTTACACATTTATCTGTTGTTCGGATGCAGAGGTATCTACATACAACGATATAATAACAATATAATAGACAAGTGTTGTAAAAAGCAATTAAGATAAAATAAACGCAGCAATGGACTATTGGAGGGTAGTGTTAAATATTCGTTTGCTACAGTGTTACTGCGTCCGCTGCCAGTCGGATAAGATAGAGCTGGGTGCAGACTGGCGACCATTTAAGTTATTTAGCAAATATGCCGCTATGTGCATCCGTGCCGATAAATTTCTGCGATCATTCATTGCTTGCACTGTGCGTTCTTAATTAAGAGGACTCTCGGCTATCTGGTGGTTATCTCTGCTGTTCACACTTCATTTAGATAGATAACGCTGATTACTTATAATATTGACGCTGAGCAATTTCCTCGATTCCTCATTGCCCATTAATTACATAAACATTGCAAAGCTAATAATATTTCAAATAAAATATTCAACACACATGAAATATTCATGGTATTTAAATTATTTATTTTCATGGTAATCGGAGGGTAAAAAAGAAATGTATGTGGAATGCACCAGCTGCTTAATATCCCATACACGTCGTAGATTGTGTACGAGTTGCTTGGGGAAAGGGTGACTTTTGTCATAGTAGAGGAAAACATTGGGCTGCAATTTTCTTTGGGTAGACATTATGATACAAATCATAACACTATCCATTATTCAGAACTGACTTCATGACACATGTACTATTTTGGCAGTAATTGCAACTTGATACTTATTTTGAAATACTTTGAAATTATTATGTATTATTTTTGTGAAAGTTTCTAATAAATTTATTTATTTTTATTTATTTATTATTTTACTTACGTATTTTCAATTAGCTAATTTGTGAGAATAATCAGATAAGATAAGATAAGATAAGATATGTTTTTATTCATGTAGACCATATACAGGTACTTAAGAATAGTTACGACTCTAGGTGCCACGTTCCAAAATGTTGACTTCCAATGGAGAAGAACGGGCAAGAAACTCCATGGTTACTCTTTTAAATTCAGAATTTCTTACAATATTTTGTTAAAATACATTGTTCTCGAAAACTTATGTGAGGACAATGTGAAAAAAAAAAGTCTAAACTAAACAAGCCTGATTTTTAAATTAATAACAAATATTCTGATAAGATTGACATGGCCGCTATGAGCTGACCAGTCCCAACAGACGGCACCCGTTCACGAGTATCACGCACGTATCGGCATCGCTCAACTCAACCACATTGCAGGGAACTCAACGACCCGACACACACGCCACCATCAGCAGGACATTTAAGTGAGCATGACATTCTCAAACTGCCAGACAACTATCACGTCAATTGAATAAAATATCTCTTTAGGGCTACATGGTGCTCACATATTACAAATTGCCAACATAATAACAAAAAATAGCAGGTAATACAACAAGGCAGATACAAATTAACAATAAAAATGCCAATAAAGCCAATGAATGTCAATGAAAAATAATAAGGCCAATAAAGCCAAAAGATGTCAAAATAATAATAATAATACAATAAGGCCAATAAAGCCAAAAGATGTCAAAAATAATAATAATACAATAATGCCAATAAGGCCAATACAAGTCAGTACTAAACTATATTGCCAATAAAGCCGAATCTAAGTCAAGATAAATACCATATGAAGCCATATGAAGTCAATAGTAAGTAAAAAAAAAAAAAAAAAAAATTATAATAAAAAAATGTCACAAAATCAATAAATATATGATGTCCAATTGTTAAAAAAAGTTAACATTAGGTACATATTGTATTATTCATGGTCTTGCGGAGCTGGACTAGCATTTCGCCAAACATTTTTATCTACAAGATAATCTTCTAATTTATAGTATGCTTGTTTGCAAAGAATACGTAACTAGTATTTTGAATTTATTTTCTGGTAAATTTAACACGCTGTCTGGTATTTTATTATAAAATTTGATACTGTATCCTATAAAAGACGTATGGACTTTAGCTAAGCGATGATAGTGCTGTACTAATTTGGTCTTATTCCTAGTATTATAATCATGTATATCACATTGTTTACTAAACATAGTTATATTTTTTCGTACGTACATAATATTTTCGTAGATATATTGACATGGGACTGTCATAATATTAATTTCTTTAAAAAGTTCTCTCAAAGACTCACGACTATGCAGATTGTAAATAGCCCTAATGGCTCTCTTCTGCAAGATGAAAATAGATTCAATATCAGCAGCCCGTCCCCACAATAAAATACCATAGGACATAATGCTGTGAAAGTAGCTAAAGTAAACCAGTCTTGCGGTGGCTACGTCTGCAAGAAGTCTGATTTTTCGCACAGCATAAGCAGCTGAACTAAGCCGTCCTGCTAGGGATTTGATATGCGGGCCCCATTGAAGCTTTGAATCTAACGTTACTCCCAAGAAAACTGTTTGATCGACGAATTCGAGCTTCTCTTTATTTAACACAACGTTACATTCTCTGCTTTTTACATATAATAGATAATTCATAAAAAAGAAAATGAATTTCTTTGATTCTACTTAAACAATATAAATGCATTTGCGCAAATGAGCGATACGAATTGCATATTGAGCAACAATTTATGAAATGCTTAATATATTTTGTGAGTGGGCAGGGCGCGTGACATTGCGACATCTCAATGAATGCGTTAGAGGTCCACTCACGTAAGTGGATTACCATCAATATTGAACCGACTCGGATCCGAGCACCACGTCCCATGTATGACTTATGAGTACAAAACGAGGCGCAGAGAGCTCACTCCTTACTGCGATATTAATTAACTGACAAACATTCCTCTCCTTAACACAGCATTGTCGATATTGGGTGGCTGGGGGTGGCTTTTAAATGCGTGTTTGAGTGCATTGTGTGTAATGGAACTTCAGTACCTAAGTACTTATATGTATTTTATGTTTTTCCACATACCAATGCATACTTTTTCAAGCACTTCACATCAGAGTGAAGTGTTTTTCTAACGATTTAATCAGTAGATAAAAGACTACTTTAAATTTTCACGGTAATAACAACGTTAATATAACACTGACGAGGAAGAGGAACAGGTCTCCCGCCTCTGGGTTGCCTTTTGGAGTCGTTAGAGCAGACCTCTGCTCGTAGGGTGGATGCTAAGCGTAAGCGGCGAGTGGGCCAGTGATGCCGGACCTTCAGGGAGCAATTGATCTGAGTTTAAACTCCAGCGAAGCCTCTTCACCCTTCAGCCGCTCACGTTCCTGTTGCCCCCTTGTGGCAACCCGAGCAACTATTTTTGGGGGGCCCAGTCAGTGAGTTGGCAAGTCTGCGCCGCCATTTTTACGTGTTTTATTACATTGTTTCGGCAGACGTCATAGGTTTCCATAGTTCCTCATAACCCAGTCCACAACCATTCCATCACAATAGCTCAAGTAGTTTTTTACCACATGTTTTGCAATAGTCCTACAAATCTAGGGATTGTCCTTGGGTTCATTTCTATAGTGCATACAGGGATAATTGCTGGGTCACTACCACTGGTTCACCACATTGTCACCACAACATTTTTATATAAGCTGTCTTAAAGGCCCCTACGTGTTGGCTACGGCCCCGCGCACGTCTTCCAAAAGTCCGGGTCTCTGTAGTCCCGTGCAAGGAAAAGACGTGAATATTATCAAAATATTAAATAAGTAAATCCTGTTTGATAGTAAATAGTACGTGATATACTCAGTTTCGCAATATTACAAAATGGGAAAATGAAATTAAAATCAGTTTCTTGTAAACGTGTGCGACTGTTTGTTTATAGCGTTGTTGTTGAGCTACGTTTATTGACTGCAAATGTCAACAGAATCTTGTAATTTGCCGTAATTGACATTTGAGATATGGAGAGGACAAGCTGGGAGAATTATTTTGATTGCAGCTTAGAGATTAGGTCACTTTGTATGTACACGGCTAATTGTGCGTACTTCATGAGAATTACGGCGCGAGTGGTTACTTTGATATTTATTTAAATACCTGCTATGGATATAAAGTGCTTCGTGTCTATTCATCTGATATGGTGATTTTTGGTTATCTGAATGAAGTAGAAAAAGTTTAATGTGCTTGCATAAACGATCGTCTATAGACTTTAGATTAGCTATATGGGCACAAAAAATCCTAGGATATTTTTCTTTCGTAAAATCATTACAATAACTAGGTACATGTCGTCAAAAACAAAACAAATCGGCAATGTATGTATGTGAATATTTTATGCTCATTTTTATACACAAAAAAACAACTGCGTCAATCACAATAAATCAAAATCGATATCGCAACGTAGTGACCGGTTACGAATGTATGAGTGAATGAAGTGCAGTCCACATCGGTCTCTATGCAGTGACCGGTTATGAATGAATGAATGAGGTGCCGCGACGTGCGACGTGGCTGCGGCCACGCGATTTATCGACGCAGCCCAGCGAAGCCGAATTATAATATATTGCAGGATGGTGACACCAAAGGGATATTACAGAAGGACCACTATAATAGCACGCGATAACAAGCTCAAGTCGAATAAAACAAAAATATGACGCGTGCTATGCCACACTCGAAGTACTGAAAGACAAACCGATACAGTTAACATACAGGTGTAGAGAAACATTGCCATTGAAGTCTTTTGAAACATTATGTGAATCTTTTTATATGATGACGTGAGAATTTATTATTTAATCTTTCATTTGAACCTTCTGTACCTCAGTTTATCCGTACCTACAGACTACAGGCTAGCAGGGAAAGTAGTAAAAGTTATCGGCTCTTGATTTGTCGGCGCGTGCGGACGACGTGATATTTTTATCGCGTCGCATATATTTTATCGCGTCGCTATATTTTATTGTAGCTCTCAGCCTGCCCTCCTGCTGCGTTTCCTGTTGTTCGGTCACCGATCATAAACTTTTTGATCCGCGAATATTCAGATTTTTTTGACATTTATTTTGCATGGAAAGAGTGGTTTTGTGTGTCTCAAAATATAATCAAAGTCAAAGTATATAAATTCATAATAAATAGTACAAAATAAAATATTACGCATATTAAATTAAGAATATTGTGTAAAAGATAGTACCTAGCAGTACTTAATGAGAATATAAATAAGCGTGCCGCTGTGTAATATTGTTAAATATAATGTTATACTATTATTGTAGGTTTTATCAATTTCTTTTTAATTAACTCATGTTAATTTTTAGGTACATATTTATCCATGATTTATATTTGGAGGGTTGTTTGTTATCAGCGATTTATTTTATTCATAATGGTCTGTGAACTTTCTAAGCAATAAATAAGTAAGGATCGTCCTAATAAATAATAAAAAGAGAACGATTGACGTTATTTGAAACCACTAATTAAAAATACAACATTTAAAACTCAACGAACTCCCATAAAGTTCCCACCATAATTATTAATTCCGAAACCATGTTGTAACACAGATCACAAATGCTTAACCAGAGGAAACAATAAATTAAACTAGCGTTATCTTCAATCAATCAAATCAATCAATCAAGGTTTATCAACGTTGAATCAAGTTTATGTTACAACAAAAGCCCGTGGGTGTGTGTGTGTATGTACACTGTGCCACGTGGGTCGTTTGTAACAAAAGCTAGTACTTAATTACGTCACGCCGATATTTGGAAATAAGTTTCTCTCGAGTGCAATTGTTTATGTATTTAGATTACCTAATAACAATTTTTGAGATTTGATAAGTGTTTTCCGCGAAAAAATAATTTTGTCTGATATCTTTCTTTGCTGACGTACGGTCAGAGTATAAAATTAAGTTTCAAATAAAAAACACAAATGTGGATAATTATTTTGGAATATATACACGCAACTAACCCCTGAATAACCATCTGTAGGTCATACTAATATTTGTTGCGTACGGGAGCGAACCCGTGACACATAGAGCAGTCAGTCATTCCTAAGCCACTCCCCCAATTGAGCCTTCCAACTTTCTTTCAGTTTTCAAATCAAACGTCTTAAGATGGAGCAAACACCTTCGTTAATAGAAAAACATCCACCCACAACATAAAGTTACAAGTGCGCTCTGTGTGAACATTGCTAATCCGGGCTAACAGAGCGCGTCGGCGGTGGCGACACGGACACGATGCGACGTGCCGACGGCACACGACGTGGCCACGGTTCGCGATGTGGTGCCGGCTTCGGCTATCTTGATCAATCTATCTATTCACAGGTTTGCTCATTTAATCTCATATTCACGCCAGAATGAACTTTTGAAACATATTTTTGTCGCGTAATAAAGAACGAAGAGATGTATAGTTTTAATGTACGGAACCTACTTTTGAAGGTCTTTCAGTATTGTCCACTATATAAAACAGTATAAGAAATACTCATCATAAATACTTACACTATTCAGTACTTTCTCAAATCATAAGCACAAATCGATGGCCTAAATCAACATTAATGTCTGGCCTTAACAAAACACCTAATGTAAGTATAGTTTATTGGTGAAAAACTCAAATTGATGTAATGTTATCAAAGACCGACCACTTACTGTTGTAGGTACTGGAGGTTCCCGAATAAGTTGTATCAAATGACTGTAATTACCATGACTAACGGACGCCTCACAGCAAAGCCTTCGAAATGAGTTTAACGCCGTTTGCAAGTAAACCGTTGTGACAAGCCCAATTATAATGTTAAATAGCTCTAAACTGCGCCGATTAATTTCGACGAAGCTCTAGAGAGATGCCCGTAGTCCGTACCCGGTCGCAGACGCCTGGGGGAGCTCTATTAATCGGTACGTGACCCGGAATCAAATGGCCACCGCGTCACCATAAATAACCTAACAGATATGATAATTTACTGAACACCCCTCAGCCTTTTAATAAATTAAAAATCCACGGAGAATTTAATAAAAGTATTCAGGCGACGGTAAGCTTCGGCGACGGAACATATCGACGGAAACTGTAACCTCAAGCGAATTTATTTCATTGGGAACCGAATAAGAGATTCCAGCCAAATCTTCACATTTTATCCGGATAAATTATATTCGTACGCTCAACCGTTCATGTTCTTTTTCTATTGGTAGCGTAGGTGGTTTAACTGATGCGAGTAGTAATACGGTATTTCTAACGTAGGGAAAACTAGGAATTTTCTTGCAGATGTTAAAAACAATGGTTGTTACTCGAATTACACATAAGGCAGTCAGTGCGGACATTTAGAAGCTAGAGCCCCTCTTACAAGATGGGTTGGTCAGATAGCAGTCGCTGCCTGTGCAAGCACATTCAACCCCAACATATGTCATCATCATCATCAGCCAGAAGACGTCCACTGCTGAACGAAGGCCTCCCCAAGGGGGGGTTTGCCATAATCCCCACGCTTGGCAGGCGGCTTGGGGATCGCAGTGGCTCACCGATTAGTGAGAGGACGTTGCTGCCCGTCCTCCGGTGTCTGGCCACAGTTTTAAGACGTACCCGGGTCATCACATATGTACATATGTATGTAGTTGCAAAAAATGTAGGCATTACCTAAACACTTATCCCTGGATATATTTTAGTTACACCAGTTACTTTCACACTGATGACGATAATAATTATGGTAGTTTGGTATAGTTACGGCTATAGTACAATCAACCTATTTGTAACCATTTTAATCTGCTTTCCCAAAGCCATTTCCGAAACATTCATTATTTGTGCAAAGCACCATAGTCGTATGCAAATATCAGGCATGTGAGCCCGCGGCCGCGGCTCGTCGATGTCATTCCGAATCAAGATTTAATGTCAATAAAGTTTTACGCGACGGCCCGCCGTCCGCCCGGCCATACTCCGGTCGGACGCTCGTAAAAATTATATTCATTTCGGACGCCAAATAGCGACCGGACGCCGCACCGCACCGCGCGCCGCGACACACAGGAAGGGAATGCACGATTATGTTACAATTAGTGAGACTACGTAACTGTGTGTACTGGCTTTTATTTTACAAGCGGAGTCTTGTTGGTGCAGCACTTTAACAGGTAGGGCTTAAATTGATTTTGTGTTATGTTAATCACTTAAACTAGCTTTATAAATATTGTAGAACTTACTACACTATCAAGGGACAGATATATTGCTTGCATATTCCTGTGAAGGTTATAAGAGGTACCATTGTTGTATAAATATTAAAAATACTTCAGTAGTTATTTCTCTGTACTAAATGTTCTATTTAGCAACCATTAGCTCTATAAACGGTCTGCAAATTGCTTTTAACCGTTTCGACTGAGTAAGATTAGATTAATGTGATCGTTTTATCTAAAGTTCAATTAAATCTAAACAGCATTGCCTGGCGCAGGATTAATGCTGGTACGTATTCGCTACGCCCTTTACCTGCCAAATATCTCCAGATCAAAATATCTGCTTAATTAATTTTAATATTATCCGAAAATATTCAAACAAGGGGCTCTACTATTGCAGCTCTTTAGGATAAGTTACCTCCTAAATGTCTTAGCATAACGCTTAAAGACGACAAAGTAGCAGGTAGCGCGAACCAAAATGTCACCTAGGTAAGACAAAGCTTGCTACTGGAATACAAATATAAGCGGCTTTTACAGAAAACATAGTTCGCTGTGTAGTGCGCTTTAAAAATGAAACCATTTGTTGTTTCAACTTTGATCTGGGACAAAAGACATACTTCGTTCTGTTAGCTGGTTTAAAACGCAAGACGGTAAAGACATAATTAAAAATCGTCTTTGTATTACAGTAGATCTGATTTTTGTTTTTTCATCATCGTGCAAGAAATGTGCAATTGGTGCTTTTGTAACTTCAAAATAAAACAGCACCTATTTTATTTCAAATGAGTGATGGCAATATAATAGTAACACTCTATGCATCACGGACCGGACCCTGACACAACAGAGGGCACAGCCCCCGGGCTCTGATATATGACTCGGACGATCCGAGCCATAACCATCAATTCCCCATAACAACAACATAACATAACAACAACTTCATTTTTACAAATACACTGCTCTTGCGACTCCATTCAGGACATACCCATAAAGCCTGCTCGTTTATGAATATGAGTCTGACTGAATCAGCATTCGCACAATCCCCGGGATATAAAACGACGTCCCTTTGACGACGTGGCCCAAAACGACTTTTATATTATTGCTTTATGGTGAAAAATATAACATTTAAATCTTATAAGGAGCTTACGTCAGGCAGATCGAGACGTTTTTATGATTAAATCTGGTTATCAGTGTATTACATCTATATTAAAAGATCTATATTGCGAAGTTTATAGTATTGAAGCCAAGTTTTCGTCGTTATAAGAGCGAATAAACTTAAAATACATTAAACTTACCTATAGTTAGGTAAGCTGAACGCACTCGCTTCTCACTCATTCTTGCTGTATCAAAATAAGAACTATAATCTAAATAACGTACAAAATTACAACGTGTACACACATAACATTAATTAAACTTAATCCTAAGTCTAAGATAATCACAGTTCATCCAAGTTAACACTGCTACATTGAATGCGTATGCCCATCGTAGCTCATGCGTCGCCGTCGTCGTAGCGAACGCATCGTGTGGCGAGGAGATGAATCAATTGCTATTGCTGGCCACAGATCAACTGCCGCGCGATCAAAGCTAAACGGATGTGATGTGGTGCAAATGACGAGTGATTTGCCTAGTGATGTTTGGATAATTGAAAGTATATTGTAAATGGTTTATGGTGCAAAACTGTTGCCTGTCTGTAATATTTGGAATGCTTCGTTCGTTACAGCTAAGTGAATTCACACCTATTAAGCGGCTTGTGTCCCTTTCTACCCAGTATTGAATATTAAGCCCCCAACAATTATGATACTAAGAGGTCCTTTCAGACTTGGCTATATTTCATAAACCATCACAACCAGCACAACTTCAGAATAAAACACCTAACACTAAGCTTGTAGCTTACACCACTCCTCCAGAAGCGATAGCGGTCACATAACTCGGCCGTATCAGGCGTTAGGCGTGAAATATCGCTCCGCCTAATTACAAGCCCGGCCTTATCTCCGCGAAAAAACGCGTACAGCCGTACCAGCGCCCTACCGGCCCAATTAGATACTGTTTTAATTGCACCGAGATTAAGATATAGCCTACTGATGACCGCCATTAGTCGTGATTATTATTAATGTACAACTGTTCCGGGTTGTTTACTAGCAGATTACATGGACAAGCGTCACCGTAGTTAAGTTATTTACATAGTAATAGATGCCTACTAATGAGGGCTCTGAAGGTTCTAGTTATACTGACCCTGCCCTTGGAACAGCACTGATTTAATTCCCAATAATTTTATTTTCAGAAATCTGCCCTTTCGCAATGTCTCGCTAAAGACTAAAGAATTAGCAATTACTATGTAAGCAAAAACATAGCTGGTAATGATTTAATATACACTAGGATGAAAAATAAGGCAATGGGATTGAACCTTTGCAATGTATGAAAACCGACGCGGAGCGGATTGCATAATTTATTAAAACAATGTGCACGTATTTTTACAAAAGAAGAATATTTTATATAATGTATTATAATTTTAATACAAAACTATTATTTAAAAAGGTACCTATTCATTTATAAGCTATTCCTAATAAAAGTAGCACACACATTTTGGGACCGTGAACCTCTGGTTCGAAAGCCCAATTTAGTAAAAACATTGATTCTGCAATTATAACAAAAACACGACAGCGAGCGTATCGACAGAATAATGTAATAATTACCACGGGAGGTGCGTGCTAGTGTAGCCACCAGCCACTAGACACACGCACCATCATAGTGAAACACTGTCGATGTGTTATTAACGACAGTGGCGGGCGGGACACGCGTTTTGTGTAATAACAGGATAATACTCGGGAGCTAAGTGCCGCGGCCGCGCGTAACGAAGGACTAAACTTGTTCGACTGGTTCTAATACTATATATTGTTTCATTTTGGTAGAGGACTGAATTCTTATATATTATTTAAATATTTAATAACAAGATAATATTATTAGCGGACCTCACTCCATGTACAGGGAATATATTTATATACTCATTCAATTGGGTTACTTTGAAACGAAATTGTTAAGTAGTTGCATTCCGGACGATAACAAATGGCGCTCCTCAAGTTTGGTAAATAATGATATGAGCAATATAACAACTTATATAAAGACAACAAGATGTCTAATCAGACATTGTCCTTAGCTCCAAAACGAGTAAAATTTCACCAGTCTCCTCCACAGTGTAGGGGTGTGCGGTCAACTCCATCACGCTAATAGCATTTGTGTTGCGTTGATCGGGTTACCGCTACAGACGAGAGCAAACATGCCGGACACGCACCCCTGTGAAGCGCCGCTTTATAATTAAGTAGCACAATGTAGATGACTGGGGTTCACAGGTGATATAAAATTCATTTTGGTGAAAAACAGTCGTTACTATTAAACGTATTTTACCGTGTGGTTACAGGCACAGAATAGGCTAGGTTATTTACCCGTGAGTCTCGTAAAACGTGACTTTAGGAGATTAAATCCAATATTTTTCGCTCCTAACAACGAAGTCAAATTTTTTATTTTAAACCTTTAATGGAATACTAGTTATACTACGAATCCTTAAGATACTGTTCCTCCATGATCAGCAGTGTACGAACATAACATGATGAATGTTACACAGACTACTTGCAGGGAAGGTAACAAATTAATATTCTGATGTACAATATACATATTTATTTGTATTGTAATTGTTTCTGATTGCCCACCAAAACTCACATACACCATACTAGAGGAGTTCAGCTGCTTCTCAACATTGTCTCAGTTATTAATTTATTTATAAAGTACATTTTCTCATTTTGAATATTATGTGTAGGTGCCTGTGGAGAAATATAACATTGTTTATCATAACCTAATTAAGAAGCCGCATAATGCCCCACAGTGGTCAGAACAATGCGAAACGAGAGCAACATAGAAATAATATCAAAAGATGTTGAAATCTGTATACAATAGCGATGGTTTCCGCCTGACTGACTTTACACGAGAACTTTATACTTGGAGCTACTTTGTAATTAAATAAACTATGTAGTTACACTTTTTATAAGAGAACTTTGAACGATAATTAAATTTACAGTTTAAGTTGATAAGTATTCAATAGCATCACGCCTATTTTTCTCGAAGGGTCGAGCGGAGATGTACTGACTCTTGTACACTCATATTTCGCTGATGCCGTTATTTAGCCCCATGTAATAAAAGACGCTTAAGACAATTGGAGCAGTGAGGCACTTTGAGTACGATATAATGTACAGCCGAAGTTGAGAACGTATTCCATCGTTGTTAAATATAGATTCACTCATAAATATGTATTAAGTAGGGCCAAATATTTGTCTGACAATTCAATTACGAATGTACATAATACATAATGTAGCAAAGTTGGAGCTAAACCAACCAGCCAGCCACTTCGAACGATTGTTTGTTCCGACCGTCTGCGCAAACAGCACATATGTATGTACCCACATACTACTTACGTATGTATGGGTGAATGCCTGCCGAAAATGATGAGTTGCTATTAAAAGTGTTGGTGTGTTTGGGAAGGGATCCCATTAATTAATTGTTAATATAAGGTACTGCTCATTTACTGAAGCATTTTACAAATGATTCTCACCCTTAATGTAATTATATAATTACTTACACGGCACGTTATAATATTTCTTTTGTTTTTAAAAGATACGTCAATCCACACTTGGTATTAGTTCGGGAGCTAACCCACGTCCATATATCTCGCAGTTTCAATCCCCGTATGAAATAACTTTGCTCCTAACTGTATAGCTACTTTGCAGTAATTGTACAATTATAATATGTATCGCCAAGTTAATGTTGATTTATTGATGACATGAAGTTTCGTAAGTCTCGGTTTGTTAACGATTAGTCGCGGCCGATGTAGACATAAATAAGATAAAGCTATAACATTTGAAATGGAAATTATACAGATTTTCGTTTAATCCGAAGTCCGTTAGCTTTATTTATTAATTAATTAATCAAGTCTCGTTGTAACTGTTATTTATGTGCAGTTTCATCATACGGTTTGAGAAAATTCTTGTCATATAGGTAATTTTCAATCATAGTATTCGTCGGTGTGGAGAGAAGTGTTTCGCGACAGCAGTGTCTCCATTGTACCTCAATTGATGTACTATACCGACCGAAAAAATAAACATCAATATTGAACCTAAACAAATTCTAATCTAACGTCATACATATGAGTTTACTTCGAAAAGTTTAATCCAGACACACATACAAAGAGGCCCCCAAAAATATGTGCGCTGATTTTAGCAATAACTGCACATAGGTCACACGGAATCAAACTCTGTTTTCCGTATACACGAGCCTTATGCGTGCCTCGCAGGTCGCGGTCATGCGGGAGAAAGGACCGTGTTATTAAATTATTACCTATTGAGCGCAATTTATGCATCGCACGCGGATGTATGAATAAAATGTTCGGCCTTCATACATTGTTCTCAGTCCTCTGATACGTGGACTTACACGGTTGAGTTGGGCGCGGTCCCACAATTCTATTGAAATGCCATAAAGTGAAGGCTTGTGGTAGGTAGTGACTGACTGATGTTTTTTTTTTAGTATCTGCATGTACTTATTTTCTATAATGGTGTTTACTACACCTTCTAGATTTGGTATTTTCACAACTTAAGTCGTAAGAAAAGGCTTCTCTTAATCAATTACGTTTTACGTTTATACTAATAAACTACTTTTATTACTAATAAATACTTGCATAATTCCAAGCATACTGAGTTTAATTAAATTCGTTAACCTCCACGAATAGTTTATTGTAAATGTATACCCCACCCACCCCACTGCAAGCAATTCACCATGAATTTGTACTGAATTTTCACGAATACCTTCTCCAAGAGTGCAATATACTAGGGAAACAGTACCGTTGCAGAGATGTATGCTGCGATTTGCGACGCTTATACCCACCCTAACTTTCTACATCTCGCTACTCAACAAATGCCTTCTCCACGTATGCAAAGTACCAGGGCAACAGTACCGGTGCAGAGGTGCATGCTGCGATTCGCGACGCGTGTAATCATCGGCTCGCGGAGGTCCGCCTGACGTCTCAATTGAACTGCTCGCCTGGTAGGGCCGTCACCGAACTTTACTGTGGTAATTTAGAAATACAAATACTTGGCAAGTATTATATTTTATACTTATTATAGCAGTTAATATCATGGATTTACTTCCTCGAATATTTACATCTAGCTTTATTTGGTTGGACTGACTTCCGACCCTGAATACAGTTTCGGTTTCAAAGTTTTATCAGACTTCTACGGCCCGACTTATTTAATTTATTTCTATGCTTTTTGTGCTGATTCCATTAAACCGTAGTACTTACCAAAACGACACAACTAAATATTGTTACTACTTCAAGAAGTTCAAAAAATGTATTCGGTACGTTTCGATCATCTGACGTAATAAAATCAGGATCAGTGTCAAATCGCATAGAAAATCAATTTAAATTACTGAAATGTATCAGTGTGTACTCGTCCCGTACATATTGGGCTCCGGGCTAAGGGTCCGACTTGGCGGAGTCTGCGACAGTCGCTACTAGACAACTTTGTAATTATGTCTTCCGGCTGTTCCCAATATCTCAGACGTATTGAGCACGACTCGGACAACTTTATGTTCCTGGATAATAAATATTTATTTTTGTCTGTCAGTATAATCAACGTATAAAGCACGATAGAATACTGTTTTCTAAACAACATTATTCAAAGAATTGCCAGCATAAATTAACTTACGATTAACTCATATAATTTAATTCTGTATTTAAATTTTATAATGTAGAAATTCAAATCCGAATATAATTTTAGGCGCACTGAAATGTTGCTCCGTTAAAATAACATAAAGAGAGAGAGATAAATGTAATTACAGTTTACTTTAGCTACATATTTCAGCACGTCTGCCAACCCTAGCACATAAGAATGATTTACCGGCGTTGTTTCAACAGGGAGGGCCCAGTATCGTCCGCGACAAGATCGCATTACACCGTGATCTACTGCCTGCGGATTATCATTACAATCTGTTTACACTGCTGATTCAATAGCCGACCATGCAGTACTTATTGTTACAGCGAGTTAACGGTGTTGTTTGTACATATTGTACATTGCACACGCTACATGGGTTTCTGAAGATTCCGTACATGACATAGGCGCGTCTAACACGCGTCTGCACGCTTCGCTTATACTTGTGCTGTTAGTGAGCACTTTTGGCTAAGTCCTTTGATTCGCTATGCCATGACATGCCACGCAAGTGTTACTGTTACCTGTTACTCTTTTGAAGTACTTATGTTATCGCAAGCGAGATACTCGTGTGATATTTTCGACATGACATAGCAAATAAGGCAATCGGTCCGGGTTCGCTATAAGGCGCTTCAGCTGTTAACAGCATGCTGAAAGTAAAAAGATACGTTGTTCGTGTGGATCACGTAAACATTAACTTAACTTAGACGAATACATAGGTACCGTAAGACATTTGCGTAACATTGTATCGTTCAAACGTCATTACAGGAGCGTAATGTCGGATAATAACCGTTGTGTGGTAGCGCTGATGTCGATGTGGGTTAAAGGTGTAGGTTCAGTTGCGGATAACGTAACACATTGTACATACCTATAGGTATTCATAGTCTGTATAGGTGTAACGTCTGTGTTGTTGTTGTCATTCACCCTGGCGATCTGTGTTATACTCCATTGGAACCAAAAAGTATGTATTTTCTTAATTACTTGCACCACAAAGATGGTCGTATTATTATTCAGTTGATAGAATATCTCTTACATACAGTATTCACATTATTATCGGAGCCTATCGCGGTTCTGTTAGACCAAAGATCAGCATGATTCATCTAGATTAGTCTGTTGATCTGCGTGGACATCATATAATGGTCAAAATAAATTCACAAAAATAATGGCGATGAAAATTAAAAAAAAAATCGTGCTCACATGTCAATACACGGTCCACTGCGAATGTAGCTTATCAGAAAAAATATAATTATGTATCAAAAATCCCGCTATATGTATAAAAAGGTCGAACAACTAGTAACATTAAGTTGTTCGACGACAGCTACGTGTTTATAATACATAGCTTGTCGCAATCAGCGTTTTCTGTATTTCCATAAGACGGCCATTTTGCCGCACAACCTACTTGATTAGTTAATCCATACAATATTAATCGCTTACGAGCCGATGAAAGAAATACAATCAGTACAAGGGAGACGCTTACAGCGATACACTATATAAGGTCTTGTAACGATAGTTGTAGGTATATTGTAAGGTAGTATGTGTGAATAGTGACGACAGCCATTGATCGCTGTTAGAATAACATGTTGCTCGGATATGTGCTGGTGTTCAGTGATTTCTGTTTCACTTCCCAATCACGTTACTGCCTTTTCAGTTTATTTAAATGCAAATGAAATATAATTGTATGTTCACTTTGATGTAATTATTAACCTTCGTAATAATTATTTGTGAAATTAATTCATCGAAACAAATGAACGGTCATGACTTTACATAATTTAAATATCAAACGTTAATATTATTGTACAGCTGAAATTATATTTTTCATGTAACACTATATTACTTTTGATTAAATAACCCATGGGTTATTTTCAGATATGTATATGTAATGTATTATAGTAGATATATTTTAGTGTTAAAAGGTATAACTAAAAGTAAAGACAGACCCAACCCCATGCTGGTGATGGGTGACAGTGTACTAGTATGAAAGCCTGGCTTATAAAATACAGTCTAATGAAATCCTGTGGTGGGTGTGTGGGATTCCGATTAACTGCTTACGAATACATATTGTCTTGGGTAACGGTACCTTCTAGAAAGAACTGCTAGTTCAGTAAAACCGTAACCACGATACTATGTATTGTTCCACGAATATTATGTTTTATCGTCGTTTATCTGGAGTACAATGGTATATTCTCTGTGGTGTGCGGTAGTATGGTTTCCCAAGCCCGCCTGTGTCCATGACTTACGTTCGTTAGCTGTCGTCTGTGGTTGTCGGGGCGTTTCTCAACAGGAATGTCTTCATAACGACGATGTCATTACGACGAATAGATAGATACCGTCAATTAATACACTGGCTGGCCCCTCGCCGATACAGCGTGGTACACAGCATAGGGTTTTACAGTTAGTTAATTTTATTATAAAGAATCCATCAAGAATACTGTAATTTTACGTGTTGTTAAGAATCCTATAATTATAGTTTCGCCAGTATAATTTGTAAAAAATGTTAGTAGGACAGTTAAAATATAAATAATCATACCTATTTAGCATTGTAATAAGTTATAATTTAATTAACAAACTAATATGAATAGTGTCTTTAGTTTAAATGTACTCTAGCTCTACTGTATTTATAAGCCCCAGGATAAATTACAGCTTACCAATCCTACCAGTGTCACAATTACATTATTAAAACGTGGCTCTTCAAATAGTCCTACTGTATATTGTACACTGTACTGAAGCAATAACAGCTTTCGACTGATGTAATTATAGCTTTCATTCAATGAAAAATACATAACGATCCACATCGGCAAAATGGATGTCGACTTTCATCGTCTGGGTTTAGGGCTTAAACACAGCATTGGGCCCGATTGTATGAGGGTATATGTACATGGAGCTAACTGTTAACTACACTGTATAATTTTCTCAGGTTATTCATAAAACGCTAGTCAATCAAACGTAGGTGTCATTAATATTAAATTTCCATTGACTTGTGCACCAGACACTGTCAATATTTATTTAAACGTCAAAATATGTTGAAACTTCAAGTTATACTGCAAAAATACTGACAATGCATGAGGTATTAAATTTTTCTAAACAAGGTGAACCCCATCGGTCGTACGATATCCTAGTGTAGTCCAGGTAGGGGTAATTAGAATTAGATAATGGATGACTTACGTGTTTATCAAATGAAAATAAAATCTGGTTACATCATGAAAAGAGACTGGCTCAGCGGTTGTTGGTTTACGTCGACCAAATTATATAAACAATAAAATGCTAGAATCAAAATGAGAAAATCCATACTTAGAATGCTATATTGCAAATAAGTAAAAATAAACTAATTTTGTCAGAAAGGCCCAATCTAGCGATGTGTGTCGCATAGCCTGCGTCGGATCTTCCAGATTACCTATTAAGTTATAACTTATAGTCGTAATACTTTAGCGGGCCTAAGCCACGGAAAGGTCACGCTCAGCCAAACGCGTAAGCTGCCCTGAAAGATTTAGGATACAATTTTATTTATGACTTCAACTGAGTAATATTTTCTTCATTTAAGTATGTATATACTAACATGTCATATTTCACTTCGGTAATGATAAAGATAAATATAAATAATATGAACAATAATCTTTTGTTTGAAGACGTAAGTAATTTTGAACAAACAAAAGTAATGGACAAACGTATCATCAATCTTAATAACATTACGTTGTTCACAGAGCAGTATTATATTACTGCGATAAGTAGCAGACGCAGCCATGAACGCAACATTAATGGCAAAACACACAAAGCATGCGACGATTAAGAGATGGGGACAAAAAGACGGTCAATAATAACATACACTAATACCCATTCATTACTGATGAACGTTAGAGCGAGACAACGCCACCCGATGAACTAGTGGGGAAGACAGAGAGGGAGTTAATTGTGATATAATAAAAGAGAGGTTTAGCGGGGAAGCTCTGGTATTGAGTAATGAAGTCGCTCCTAGGGGCAGATAAGGCAGTCGTTAGACGTAGATACGTTCTTTCACAAAGTTGCTCGCTCTCAGCTGAATGGTAATTGCTGGTACATTCATTCCAGTTAGAGTTGCGGAGTAATGCGTGTTTTATGTGAATCAATCTGATTTATTGGGAAACAGGCTTTCTGCTGTATCCGTGTAATTCCCTATCGATTAACAAGACCTATAAGCTGTAGGAATAATAATAGATACAATTAATGTGAACTAAAGTACTGACGGTAAATTTATATCATGGGTTCAGTGATTTATAATTACTCTTGTACCTACATAACTTGTATGAATTTTTATACTGTTATCGATAGTGTGACTCGAGATTCACATGTTCACTGTGCTTCATTACAATCATTCGTAGTCGCTATTTTACGTTATAGTAATGAAATGTGAAATGTCTGTATGAAACTGCGTTCCCATATTAAAGTGAGCACCTACCTACTTAATATACACGTAAGTACACATAGGTACATATGTACATCGGACTGCAGATGTTCGTCTTTCAGCGAGCTCTCATTATAAGTTGCCTCCTCGATACTTCGCCATAAATCAATTTGATAAATGTACCGCTGATGGTTTATTATTTATGGAATGAACATAACTTTGAGTAGGTATTATCGAAAATCATATGAAGCATTTATTTTTGTATTATACATAGTTACCTTTGTTATATTAAAATAAATGACAACAACTGGCTGTTGGGAATGCAATAGTACAAAATTAAGTAGATAATGTTTGATTATAAATAGTAGTGAGTATTTTGGTGGCATTTCTGTTTACATTGTTGGGAATTTAAAAAAAAACAACAACTATAATAAAGCGCAAGGTTCAAGCCATTCCACTTCTGCCTCCATAATACGCTTAGCTGACGTTGCCATGACAACGGCAGTGTAGTTCACTAACCTACTTTGTGGCATCTCCACGTGGGAGGATAATCACCTGATATCATGTTATTCTTATCCTTATTGAGTACGTTACCTTACTGTACTATACTTGGTATATGGTTTTTTATAGATAACGGAGACAAAGATTGTTAAAAGAGTATCCATGTAGTTTCTTGCCGGTTCTTCTCCATAGGACCAACTTTTTGGAACTCTGCAACTAGTCTTTTAACGTTTCAAAAGTGCCTGTGTTAGGTTTATTTGAATAAAAACAATTCTATCCTGTTCTATTTTTTTTAAATTCTTGTTTGCAAGATTTTACGCAATCACTTATTAACCCTTCAATGATATAAACTCTTGTTAAAAAAGGAAAGTTTAAAAAAAAAATGATAGATTGTAAAAAAAAAAAAAATATTTGTAAATGGCAACTGAAGTCCAAATAAACTTAGTACGTAATTACAATAAAAATACCACCCATAATGTGTCAACGGAGGTGTGCACTTGTGTAGTATGTAGTCACTGAACGTAGTGCCTTAGTAACATCCACTCGAGATAGTCTGAAGTGCGATGTTCAGTGAAGGTGCGGCGCGGTAAGTAGCGGTCTGCCGACGTTTTGTGCCTGTACATGTGTCAGTTTACCGATATTTGAACGAATTCAGGAACGCATAATGGTGAAGATAGTGCTACAAGACAATATAATGACAAAGTAACATTTAAGTACTTTTCTTAAACGTTCCAAATAATAAACCCAACATTAAGAAATATACGAGAGAAAACTGTAATACTCCTGAGAGTGGAAACCAAAAGGCAAGTAACCGGTAATTTTTGGAAACAACGGAATTCTTCAACCATAATACACTGTTCTTCTGAACTCAGATGTATTTGATAAATCACAGTAACACATCTAAGAGATATTATGTATTTCTAAGACATTACTGTATCTACTTCGGAAGACTTAAGACGTGTAGTGTAGGAGCACTGATTCGGATTTCGCATCTATCCTATTACGATCCACGGAAACACATCAACGGTTTCCACAGCCACCAAAGACTACCGATATCCCAGGCAGATTAATGGTTTGACTGGGTAGCTGTGACTTAATTCTGTGCAGATTAGAATATACTGTGTAGAATACGAGTAACGAAAGTTGAAATAGAGTAGATAAGTTAGACTGCAAAGTTATGCATGGGTTGTGTAGAATAAAGTGCTTACTCTATTCTAGCTCATAGAACTAGACTGCTCTATTTACGCGCCACTGCAGTATGGGAAACTGAATTGCACACAAATATAGCATTATTGTATTTGGCTACCGGCTGTGGTTAATTCGTTTTGGCGATCAGTCAGATAATTTAATCATTTGAATAAATTCACATTATAATATTTGCGAGTGTAAATGGAACAAGCTGTGCCTACAATAGTTTTTGATTTATTATCACAACTTATTCATAACCTGGCAATATTATAGCTGCATTCTGCCAAGGTCCACCTTTTGGCTTTGCTATTAGACAATCTCGTTTGTCTATTAAACCAAAAGACACAAGGAATTATAAATGCACTACAGTCATATAAACTTAAATCTCCAATAGTAAATGTAAAGTTAAAGTTTTCTTACCAGTCCTAGGATTTTATTAAACAGCCGTAGTTGTTGAAGACTAGGTACATACCTGAAACAATTAGATACAATCATTAATATCTTATATTATGGAAATTTTAAAATTATTTGTTTCCTCCAAAGTCAAAGTCAAAGTTTTTTGTTTGAACTAGGCCTTTTCGGGCACTTTTAAAAAGTCGAGACTCTAGGCGCACGTTTCCAAAGGAGGGTAAGTAAGTCCTATGGAGAAGAGACCGGCAAGAAACTCCATGGATACTCTTTTCAAAAATTAAAAAGTTAATTTACAATTAATAATCTTAAATTTAATATGCATTAGTATAATGTTTCGAATAAAACATAAAAACGGCATAAACAGTTCAAAGCGGCCGCACCCCCGCATACGCATACACAACAATTAAAACTTTATTCAAATATGTACCATTTATCGAGAAAGAAACTCTAATATTGTTAGGAGACGTTGCTCTACATTGTTCTCAAATAATTTTAGTTACATGAGGAGTGTCTAGACTTTAAAATAGACCGTAACCTTTGAATTTATTTCGGTGTTACTTCTATAATAATATTAATTACATTTGAAAGGTTCTGTTTACTTTATAGGATAATGTTTTAATGTTTTACTCGAGCGTTGCTCTGTGAGTACCAGGGTCGCATATATAGCGAGTGGTCAACGTGTGGGCGATCGTCAGCTACTAGAACAATGGCCTAGGCCCACGCCTAATTGACAACTTACCGATGTACTACAATAACTTTATGTAAATTCTTGGCTTTATCTGTCTTGTTATTTTTGATAGCAAGATGTCTCATTACAGTCAGAATGACAACAAGAGTCCATTTATTTTTCAGTTTCGCAGTCGTTTCTGTCCACATTTCAAGAGCACGTGAAATAATTAATTTGATTATGTTTTACACATATTTTTGCGCTGAGATTTTACAGATGTCACGTAGACATTTTTTGCTCATTATATATTTTTCACAGCTGTATTCCTAAAATCTCACCTACCTTAAAATGGGAGACGTGGAATTTAAAACCTCGTATTACAATAATCTCCGCCCACTGTAGGTAACACATACAACATATGTATTTAAGTCCCACATTCACTACAATGACGCGAAACGCAATTGTAGCACTCGACACAATGAGTGCGGGAGAATGGTGCAGTTGTATTGCAGTACAAAATAATAAGGAACAGAAAGCTCACACAAATACTATAGTTGTTATCGTATGGAGCGGAACAATCTGAATGAAGCCACTGTAGGCACAGATTTCTCAAGCTTTAGCAATATTTTGGTTTAGTCACGTTATCCGAAAGTGAGCTTTCAGGCAGCTGTCCAATACAAGCGTTAGAAAGGCTATGAAAGCCATTCTGACGCTTGCATTAGTCAAACTGGACGTAGGAGTCGTTAAATTCTCCTCGTTAATTTGTAGAACCTTTCTAAACAATATAACAAAATATGACGCATGTATTCCCTGAAGAGTATGATAGATGATTGTGTATGGTTACATACACAAGTTTGTTTGTTTATTCCTAAATCAAATTCGGGAGCTATACCTCAGTAACCGTATTGAGACCATTATATCCATGAAACAGGCAAGATATCACAGGTAGGATATACCTACGGACTGATCTCCGAACACTGTATAGAGTGATACTTCTATACCAATCTACTTAGTGGTGCCATGGCCTTTAGTAGTGAGGTGCGTCGCGGTCAGTCAGCTGCGGATTAGCCGCTTAATCCCTGCCGTGTACAACAGCTTCTGACGTCATTGTACTGCTAACAAAATGGTTATATGCTTATTTACAATGTTTATATTGCCGAGTTAATCTGGGAGATAAAAATGATTATGTGAACTGTCTCACGTTTCCAGCTTCATTAGAATTATCTAATATAAATTTGAGAGCCGCGGAGGTCGCTGAATAATTACCAATAATATTTTGAGTATTTAATGTTTTAACACTGAAAAAAAAAGAATAGACGGAAAATATTCGGAATTTACACGAGACAGCAAAGTTTCTTCGTTAAAAAAAGTGAAAAACTGGCCACAATCCCTTGTAACTCCTAGACATATTAAATTAAATTAATTTATAAATTTAACTTTAAGGCCACGATGCGATTTCATCATATATTTATTCATGCCAAAAGTATCAGTAAGTAATATGTAGTATGTAGTATAGTAAGTAATATGAAAACTTTCTTTTGGCACTAATATAACTGCTAATTCATCGAACAATGTATTTTCTATTGTCTGTGCTGCTTGAACGGTTAACCGTATTACAATGACTCATTTATGTACTAATACATACAAATACATACGTAAGTCCTCAGTACTCACGTCTAAGTTTCTAGTTCTAACAAACAATACAATAGTTTAGTAGTTGTGCAATACAATGGGTTCAGTAGCGAGTAGTGTGCGGTCGGTCAATGCGGTGTATTAGCCGGGTAATCCCGTGTTAGTGTCACGGCTCGTGGCGCTCCGTGACGTCACGAGTCATCATTGTGGCCACACAAAACATTAATACCTATGCATGGACTGGAGAACAAGTAAGGCTCATCTTAAGTCCTTGAAAGCATTTGCAAGCGAGCGTTTATAATGTGAGTATTGTTTGAACAAGGTGAGGTACGCTGAATGAAAATAACATTTCATATACGTCTTATCGTAATTTGAATCATATAATCCGGTTAGTACATAGTAGTAATATAGTATACATAGCCAAATATTTACACTAGTAAAAGCTCTGCTAATATGCGTGAACCTCGGTTTACAAGCGATAAGATTGATTTGTAATTTCACATGTTTTGTAACATTTCTGGTGACAATTTCTTGGTTTGTGACTCTCCTACTTCACATTTTGCGATTATATTCGATATCGACATCGGATAAGTGAGGACAGGCTATTAGGTCTGTCACAGAATATCTATAATGTCACCCAGTTAGATAGGTAGACCACACTGATGATTCGCCTGGTTCGGCAGCCACCGAGCGGTAGTAGCAACATACTCCATGCGTGTTGTGACATCACTAACGCGTCATTAAACCAATGCACAGTGATTAAAACAATATATCGATGCATTGTCGTCCACCAGTACAATATAGTCTTTCCCCGTATTGTAGATTAAATTATAGTAGGGACCTAATATCACGTGCGGTAAGCTACCGTGTGGTATTTACCAAAGTTATCCAAACCTCCACAACACTGGCTTGAAGCAACAAAGACTAGTGTTGTGACAGCACGTAACATCAACTATTATTAAACCGATAGTCGAGAGCAAAGCTGTAGGTAGGTACAGCGAAGGCTTGCTACGGTACCGCACCACGCGGTAATCCATGCCCACCGTCACAACGCCACCGACGGCAACCATAACACCACAGATTGAACAATGCAGAGACACCACACGGTCTAATTGCTTTGTAATGACGACGTCCTCCACACATAGAGTACATAACTAATTGCATTAAGATGAATTAACTAGGTGTATGTTTACCTTTCACCTGATATTCTCTAGTCACTGTTTTACAACGTTAACATAAAGTTACGTTTCAACGTCAATGAAAACAAATTCTATACCCATACCTCGTTTCGTATTTTACAATAGGTTTTAAGTACATAAGTAGTTTGTTTGTATACAGTCCCAGATCAAAACAATACTAAACATATTGCTGTAATAATCAAAACTTTCACAATTCAGTTATTGAACGCTCATATTACAACCACGTGTGTAGTGCCACAGTTTATAAACAATAGCCGGGCAGCCGTTGAACCTCAAGTTTACAAAACATACCGTGGTTCAGTTGAACCTGTCACAATGGCGGTCACACTGTAATAATACGAGTGACACCGACGCGCCGGTCGGCTGACGCCTTTATCAGCCGCACAAAGGCATCGCCGAAATCTTAGCGAGGACCGACGCGGAAACGAAGGACTTGGACAAAGACACGGTGGTGGAAGAAAATAACATTAAAACTATATATTGGCTGAGGTAGAAAAGATTTCAACTTTGTTAGTAGTAGCGACATTGACAATTGAGCGCCATTAACTTTAGTGGAAAGTCTCCACAGAGGAAGTTACAGTCAAAACCGTCTTCATGTTTTTGTTTGTGTAATCTATAAGACATAGATAAGAGCATAATCGCTTCTCACTAACTGTTCTATTGGAGATGTAAATCTACCAGTCCCTATTGAAGACATGTTTCCATTCATCGATCACCATGAATGGAACGTTTACACGTGGATTTGTTTACTGACGAGACTTCGGAAAACAGCGTGTTTTAAAATTGTGATTCATTCTGGAACTTACACTCTATTCAGTATTGTTCGGTGACTCATGATTCCGTTGTTTTAGACACGCTATAGCAATTTCACTTTTCCAATTAAAACGGTTTAGTCACTGAAAATTAATACTAATATAGATTTAGTATCTTGGCGTTATGATCTAAACTTAGCAAAGTAATGTTATTGTAACATACGTGTTGGACATTTGCGAAGTTCACAGTATCAGTAGCTTAGTTATATCCTTACAATAAAGGAGCAGCGGGTCGGATTACCCTGACTTAGACCCCGAGTGGCCCGCAATATGTTTAGTTACCCCTCCCCGCCCCTCTCGAACATCACCCCGTCGAGAACCCCGCGCGCCCACACACCCGCTCCGCAAATTGTCTACGTCTTGAGCTCGTAATTGAATTTATAATGGGTTAGTTTAAGAGGTATTTAGTGTTTTGCACGGGAGATATACGGGGTTCGGTGCTGAGTGTATAAACGGCTCGTTTCAACTGACTTATTGGACAAAATACGGACAGAAGGACCATTAGCATAGGTGGGTGGTCCTTACGGTATAGTTTTTGAATCTCGGCACTGCAGTCGGAAGTGTTCCCACTGAGTGAGCTTTCAATCGCAATTATTTCGGAGATGACCCGTTGCAGTCTAGATCTTTATTAATGAGGGAATAATTAAATATTTTTTCGATTCACGGATCCTTGATTTCAAGCGATGAAATAATGCTTGTAAAGATTCCCAAGGTCTTGTTGTCTTTGTTTGTCAGGACACTGAGCTGAGCTAAATAAACTCCTCTGTAAAGAAGTTTGGTTAATTAGTTTTCTTCGGTGAGTGGGAGAGCGAATACGAAACATTCCGCTTTCTTCGAGGATTTACGAAATAACGAATAAACTTAGTACTAAGAGTGGTGTAGCAGATGCTGCGCCGACTTGATTTCCTGTTTATTGAGATCAACTTTTCTAAATAAGATTTTATCTTAATTTCATTTTCGAACAAAGAATATAGATATATGATCGATTGAATTTCTGTCTCATTTTAATTTAGCATTACACTTTCTGAATGGAACATTTAAAATATTTACCGATATTAAGTTTTATTGGGGATCCCATTTATTAGAATAAAGTTACGTGCTCTGCAATGTAATGCAACGTTTGTTTTCTTACTAGTATTATCTCGAGTTGTTACAGGAGTCCGCTTTTCAACCAACTAGTTTTCAACAATCTTGGAATAAAAAAAATACTACATTAATTTATTTACTTGCTAGCGATTTATTAGGCGCATTTCTCTTTAGGAGAGACGTAGAGAACAGACAAGGACGTAACGCGAACGTCTGTCCCTTTCATTATATTACATTAGTTAGGCATCATAATAAAAAAAGTAACTACTTAATGTGTTGGACGACAGATCACGCTGCCTTAATTTGCATCAATTTCTATATCATACAATTAATTTAACCTTTGACACAAGAAACTACAAGACAATACCAAGTATCCAGCGTGGCTGCGGAAGGTTCGTGCCAACTCCGCCATAATTCCATAACAGCATTAGCGCGCAATATGCTAAGATATTCATCACGCCAGAGCCGCGCCGGTACCGGCAGCAGGCCAGCTTAATTGTGTTATGGAACAACGAGCGCCATTAGCTTTATTACTGATCAGTCAGTGTATGTATTAGTTTTAACTTGCCGTATTTACTGGGTGGTGTGGGAAGTGGGTCAGAGGTATAACACCATAAGTAGGGTATGTTCGCATCTTTGTAAGGAGAAAAATGCGAGCGATAGTGGCGGATTGCCTCATGATTATATGTAATTAAGTAATCATGAGGCAAACGAACTGAACCTATAGATAAATATACAGTTTCTATCTGATTTTATGTAAAGATTTTAGTACACATAAAATCAGATAGAAACTGTATATTTTTATATGTATTATTTTGTTCTAATTAAGCATCCTACAAGCAAAACATGCATACTGTATGTAATTCAGTCCGTTACCGTTCTGTCACCCGAGCCGTGTCAACGTATCTGCAAGCCGAGTGATGCTCATTCAGTCCCGCAATCTCGCTAATGGTGCGAGGTGACGTGACGCGACTCCGACGCGACGCCGTGACGCGATGACGGCCACGTGACGGACGCGGGAGGCATACGGGTTAAGGACTTGAAATAGGAGGTCACTTAATAATTACCTATTGTCATGATTGTGAAAATTGTGTTGAAACATAAATTATGATATGTAAGAAACACTATCCACTCTTCAAACGTTTCTAACGTTATTAAATTGTAATTAAAGTAAACTAGGTTCCCGGTCCTTCAATGAGATCACTAGTCTCATCCGCCATTTTATAATTAACCTAACAAATCCCTTTATACAATTCGTTCTTTATAATTAAATTACCTGAAGAGCATCTCAGTAGAAAGTTCTTATTTAACAACTACCAACTGGATTTCGACGAAGACTCAAGACTCAACCGCTCAACGCGAAACTTTCGCATTAACAGAACTCACAATACTGCGATCAGACTTCCTTACCAAAGTAATATTTCATGTTTCCTAAATTACATTATTTTGCAAAATGCAAATCAGAGTACCACAAAGTCGAGAAAATTAAGTGCTAATATTGAACAAAAGGGCTAAAAGTTTCAGACCGACTCCTTGTATACGAAGACTTTGTTACTCAACCTGGCGCTTTACTAAACTGAATAATTGATCGGACTTAACAGGGATTAATACGTCCTGCGAGTGTTAAAATATGATCCGGGGTGCTCACTGGGGCGAAAGGCACGGCCCTTCTGATCAAAGTGCTCAGTTATGATATGACGTACAACGTACCGTTGAGAAGTGTCGGGGCTCATTAAACGTTTCAGAGGAAGCGCTGGCAAAGTGAGGATTTACTCTATTTTGACGTAGAATTAATTTGATGTTTTGATAAAATGTTTGTGTAAGAACTAATTATAAATGGACAACCCTGGGAATCAGTGTTTAATTTAATCAATGTAAGCTATCGTAATCCGCGTCCGCCTCCGCGGCGGCTCAGGGATTATAATTATACTATCGGATGGATCAGACAGCTACACTTATAACATGATATCATGCTGCCAAACCTGGTTGGGACCTAGGTGTTCGGAAACTAGCAGTTTGAGATACAGAAGGCTCGAATGCATACCAAAATGGATTAGCGCACTTCGTATCCGGCTCTATGACTACAGAAATCAAATGTTTTTAGTTGGCGGATCTTTCTTAGAAAAGCACTTTATTAATAGCTAAAAGTCGCTACACGCAACAGCTATGAATGAAAAATCAAGAAAAAATAAAACTTTAAGGAGCTTAGTTTAACACTTTGGTATTTTAAATAACTGAACGGCCCGATAAAGATTCTCCGAGTTTTATGTTACGCGGAGCAGAAAAGAAGATTATAAAATGAAATATTAGGAAATTCGATCTAAGAATTTCCGTTCCATTTAGAATCTCCCAAGTTAAAATGTCCAGCGTGAAATCTGTCGGTACGAGGTGGTACAGAATATGTTCCGATATGGTTCAGACCGGTACAGAAGGTTTCCTGCAAGCTTCGACATTGCTTCAGTGTGACGTTATCAGCATCCGGACGGGACTCAAACCTAGACCTCTGTGACGCATTCGCACTGAAATGTAGCGGCAAAAATATACGCGATATTTTACTTGAAATGTGTTGAAAACATTTGACGGGCGCTCGAATCAGATGGGGGTGAAAAGAATTCAGCTTTTTGACGTGAAAGGTAGTGACGGCGGAGGTACAGCGTTAAAAGCGTTTGATTTCAGGCGAAAATACACCAACTGTGTAAATATGTGTAGGTACGTAAAGAGAGTGGCTGTAATGTTACATGTCACACAAGTTACTTTTACGAGGTGACTTGATGATGACGATTCAAATTTTCCTAGAAATATTATACTTAACAATGCTAATATATTATAGGTACCATTTCCATTGCAAATAATGTATTTCTTAGTCATAAGTTCAGAACCGTATAATATATTGAATATGTAGACACATCACGAGTTATCTAGGTGTTATTTATTCTATCTGATAGTCACGATCACCATCAAATACAGTCTCTATAAACCTACCAGGATTATAAAGCTGTCAAATAAATATACATATGTACTGTGTTACTATGTGGCAAGGTGACCCTTTGCTCCTTATTTCGTAACACATAAAGATTTTAATCTGGAAGCAGTAGGGCGACTTACGAGGATTTATAAGTACAGGTGTCAGGTGCCGGCATTCCTGTCTGTCTGTGTGTTTTTGTCTCGGGTTTGTCGTGCGGGTTACGCGTCGCGTCGCACCACGTGTGCCCGCGCCACTGCCCGTTCGGTGTCGTGTTTGGCCATTAAGCGGCCGGCTTCCACTATATCCGTAGTGACAAACATTTTTATTGTCTGACGAAAGGCATCACAGAACACATTAGAATTGTCAGTTTTGTATGTTTACTCAAACATTCTTTACACGGCAGCAGATGTGAATGGAATGTTTGCCCATACGAATAAAAAAAAGCTAAAATAAGCATTCCAAGAGAAATACCTTTCATTGATGCTGCGTTATAATACCGGTAAATATTATTTAAACAAATGTTTTCATCCCACAGATCCTTTACTCAATATTTGTTTGTTTGTATAAAAATTACACGCATAACTCTATTTAATTTTTTTAATTTTGATATTAACAGAACGTATATATAACATAATTTCGTGTCAAAGAAATATAAAAAATCGTTTTATTTTTCAGCGCGTCCTGACAAGTCTGAAAGTAAATTGAGTTATTCAAAACAATACGAGCCATAAACCGTAGTGGACACTTGCCAAAAGCGGGCGATAGACGCGAGGCGCGGGTCGAAGCGGCGGCGCGGGAACAAATAGTCGCGGCGCGCGGCGGTGGCGGCGGCGCGGTAACGAGCGACGCAGATGTGTGGAGAGGCGTGATAAAATTTAACGACACGCGCGGACGACACGCGATCGCTGACTATGCGACAATACGTACACCGCCTTACGTTAAGTTCACTACGAATTTTCACTGTCACATAAAACGGATTTTTGTGCAGTAAAATATCTGATTAGTCGTGTTTTTAATAGCGAATAAAACTTTCATGTTATAGTGTCTGGTATTAGACGACCAAAAAAGGTATAAAATGACGTTATTACATAAATGCAGAGCAATAAAATATTCTGATGACTATTAAATCAATATGATCTATTATTTAAATATTGCACAAAAACCTGCACAGTTACCGACTTGTGCAATATTGATACGTGCATAATCAGAAAATCCTAATATCATTTATTTTCACACATATTATTATGTCTACTCCACACCAAGACGTAATGTGTTAACCTTTCACGATTTTTGTAAAAATATATCCATTGCCGTCGTCATTAATACTAAAACTGTCAGTGATATTAATCAAGTGAATTTATTACAAACACTAGCGCAAGTCGAGTGGTGGGACGAACCGTCTGAACGAGGCACCGACAAGAGCCTGCTTGACAGTCAAGTGGCCGTAAAGATTTTAGGGCTAATTCATACAAAGTTATTACTTCCAGTGTCATCTTTTGTGAGACGTAACCTTTTGTGTACAGCTTAGCATATTGCCTAGCGAGCGATGTGCGGGGTGCTAGAATGTTGTCCTTTGTGGTACTTCGACGAAATTGTTTACGAGTTTCTTAAGTGGTTTCTATGAGCACTTAACTCCGTATTTGTGCTAAATCCCTTACTATGTGTTCAGACAACTTACATATCCTAGCACTGTCTACCGAAACACGGGATAGTATTTTATGGAACGACATTGGATAACAGTAGTTGTGAAAATCAGTTGGCTTATTCAGCTGTATCTCAGCTTAAGTGCTACTTTATCTGAAAGGTAATGCAGTCTATGTTCGACAGTGTACAAGACAGTGCACTCACCGAGCTCGGGCGGCAGGTGTCAGTCCAAGGATGTGATCACCGTGCCTCGCCGCGTCGCGTCAACCCGCGCCGCTCGGCCGCGCGGTGCCCCGTGTGCGGCGCACCCGACCGTGAAACTGAACCGGCTAAAAAAATGTTTGTACGAACACGTAAAAATTTACCTAGATTTCACGAAAAATCTGACGCTTTTGTTAAAAACGGAGACTATCTTCTGTGACACTTATAGTACACCTCTATAAAACTAATGAAGATGTTCACACTTCGAACAAAATGATCACTTGATTGATTGAAAAACTAGTCTGACTAACATCAGTCCTCACTCATAGGTGAGCACATACCTGAAGCAAGTGCGTTGTTTCTCATCCTCTAACAAAAATCGAAAGAGACTCACAATTGACTGTATTGTGTACTTAATGGCAGGCACATCGATCTCGACTAATGTCGTCGTAGTCAATCATAAATGGATGTGCTCCACATTTCAATCAATGCATCGCTTCGACTCCATTTGTGTATAAATCGAGTTTATAAAGTTATATTAGAAATGGGGTCGGGACGACACATTATTTTTATTTTCCTCACACGTTTGGGGTCGATCAATTTGCGGTAGGTGGCAGACGATTTCAATCAAATTGTAAATGCGTTCGCATATATTTTATGATGTTAGATATTTTCTTTTTATGGTATAAGGCGTATCATTTCATCTAGAACCAAATCTAAGGGATTAACTTGTGCATGTTAAAATTCGCCACGCATTCTACTATGTAGTTATTTTGAGAAAATGAAGCATAATATTATTGTAACATCGATTGAATTATCTTCCACGATCAACGTAGTTTCGTGATCTTATATCCAAAATACTACGGTTCATTCATTAAAATGTCAAACGGAACAGTCAACTAAAACCAAAACATCGCGTCAGTAACCGATAGGGGTGATCTGAATGGTATAACTTTCCCAAAATACACGTGAAGCGACATGTCGTAAATTAGCGCGACAGATTGACGCGGCGCGACACCGCGACACCCGGCTGTCAAGCACTGACAAACTTTATTTTTGTCACGGTCTGTATGGCGCTGATAATTGCATTGTTTTGTGTGAGACGAGGAAAGAATGTGGCTTAGCACCAGAATAACTGTTTGCAATGTTACCGATTGATACATATATATACAAGTAAACATTGCTTTTAATACATTTAATATTTACTTGGCAATTTCTTTAAAATCAATTACTAAGTTGAACCTCTTATAGATGTATTCATAATAAACTGGCTTATTTATCGCTTCCGCTGGACTAAGAAACGCGGACGTTCGCGAAAGCGTTGCTAACGAAGTTTGACAGCGAAACGCAACATCTCGTCGTGTGTGGCGCGACTCTAAGTGCAGGAACATCGAGATTAAGTAAAGTTTTTCACACATTTTTTATGCATAACATTGGCACATTAGACTCCCCATCTGTCACAGTGTCGACTAAAATAACTCGAAGTTACACAAACACGTGGGGTGTAAACAGGAATGCTTTTAAACGCCCCATTGAATGCGTTGACGTATGTAATTTCAGATTCTTTACAAAAAGTAAGTGCGACCGTCATCGACAACGCCTGTTTCGCCGTGTCACAGTTTTTGTTGAACTAAAAGAGCGTGTTCCCAAACACTTTCGGGGGAGATTGTATCGCAAGCAACAGCTTTTGATAAAGTTCATGGGAAGGTAATAATACCCTAAAAGGGGCATGGAATTTGAAGTAGATTTAATCAAAAACTAGCAACTGCTCCCTAAGTTGGAGTGATTTATTTTCGCTTAAAAGTTTACGCCAAATACGGTGCGTAAAACGGTTGTAGTTGTTCTGAATATAGCCGTCGCCGTGCACTTTAACAAGGAGCTACTCATTTGGATGATAATTCAGTTTGAACAAGGATCGTTTGCTCAAGAATTATTCGCTATAAAATTGGCGAACTATGAAGTGAGATCAAAGAATGACAACTCGTGTGGCTATTATCATCTGACTCATAAATCCAGGAGTGGTAATGGCAACTTTAGTATTGGCCGCCTTTAACGCCTTTCGATTACGTGTATTTGTTTGTCCTCCTCCTGATTTGAGTTATAATGAAGTATACGAAATGATCTTTTGAGCTTTTAAAATTTAAACTTCCGCGTTATTTTATGGTTGATTTATAACGACTACTGATGACCTACATAATGGTATATTAAATATATTCAATTTTAGAATTGACGTTAATGTTGTAACAGTAATAAAGTTTGATTTGTCACGCTGTCGCTGTCCACTAGTACATATAAACACATGAAAATATGAGCGTCGTTATCAAGATCAGATCACCGCACAATGTGGGAAGGAGGCGTGTAGGATGGAGTCAACAAACATGCAAATGTTTACGGTTAGACCTGAAAAGTATAATAATAATAAGCGAACAAGTTCTCGTGATAGATTAAGTGAATTGCTGCAATCTATTATGTAACCAAGACAAAGTAGACTATTACTAAAGCAATAACTGATAAAACATGATTAACAATGACAATAAAATGATCAACGAATGCAAATGTTTAGATTAGAACAGACCGAGTAATATTCGGGCGAACATAGAGAAGTTCTAAGTTCGTGGAGTCAATTCAACAGTTCATAATGTAATAAGTGATTTCCATATAGATGACTCGACAAAACACTTCTACGCTGAGGGAGACCTCATTGCGCACTAATATAGATGTAAATTCACCTTCATTAGATATAAACCTTGGGTAAATATACAATTGTATTTGCGAAGGTATAGCAGAACTTCCACTGCTGCTGGAAATTGAAACTGGTGCGAAAATTGTTGGCTGTACAGTTTTGTAATCAGAGTGGACAGTTTTGAGACGCGGTCTTTATTAATAAGTTTGTTTATACACCCAACTATGTTAGTTCTAGGAGAAAAAGTTACATTGAAAGCAGCAAAAATAAAAAATTAAACGGTCATTAAAATAAATTGTTCTAGTCGTTATCAAAGGTGTCGTTGGACATTTTGCCAACACGTTATATCTTATCACTTTATTAATAATATGAAATGTCAATTCTACATCGCTTGGACAAAGGTGACAATGTGCTTTCAGGGCGGCGTGCGGCGGCGGCGGCGGCGGTGATGCGAGTCTGTTAAGTATTATAAATTCACCAAACTGAAGGACTTTTGTCGAATGAACACATCGTAGTTTTAAATTGGTAAGCCTGGCGTGATTCAATGTTTGCAGATACGATATTAGCGATATAAGTTAAAATCTAATCTTTACTATTATGTGGCAGTGTTGTCCACTCGACTAGATCAATCGCGGGCGCACGTTATTGCGCCCAATAAAACGCACATGCAAATGCGATAACAGTCGTACAACGGTCGCGCGTCGAGTATCCGAGCATTGCGGTGATTCCCGTTTACGATCCGTTTTACTGTAGGCCGCGTCCTCCGGTTTACAGCGCGTGCCACTACTTAGTGCCATGGGACTACTAAGTGACGAGATGTGAACACGAATGTTGGTTGTTGCGTGTTTGTAGTGTTCGGAATCACACAGCGAAGTAGATTTTTAAGGTTACCGGATGAGAAATGGGAAAATGACAATTTAAATATAGCTTTTTATTTTTAGTTAACAAAGTGATCATTGATATGCAATATTGCATTGTGTTGAGAAAAAGACTTATTTTGACATTGTGCACTATGTATTCATATTTATTTGCATTGTTTGCATAAAATTCTTCTTATTAGACTTTTTGACAGTCGTGAAAAAGACTAAACTCAGTTTGTAAGTCTCCACGAAGACAGGCCCCTGTATTCGAAGCAGTGAGCAAGTTGTTCACTGGCGATTTATTGCGATGTTTAAACCCTATCTTATCGATACTTAAGTTAGTGTTGCGTGTGGCTTTGATAGGGCCGACAAGCTTTAGTGTCGGTAACTCTATGAGTTTCACTCACTAACGAAAAGTGTGAAATAATATCGCAGATAGTGAAGTATACTGAAATAAATAACGTTAATTTGATTGTTGCTGCTTTCAGTTTTATGGTTTTGTAATATTAATATTTATACAATTATAACAAAAACATACTTGAGTTACTGAAATAGTTAATTGGTAAAGCGTAGGTAGCTAATAAAGTGATTTACTACTGAATGATAGCCCAATTAAACCGACTTCGGAGAACACCTAAGCAATAAAGGAGCAGTTAGATAGAACAATAACAAAACTGTTGTTAGGTCCGACATGAGCTATTTAAAGATTCTTGTGCAGGCACCGCGCCAGACATAGACTGAATTACAGGTTAGAAGCTAACTCGTCCAGTGAAACGGTGTTAAATTACAGGCAGCCAAGGCGCCTATTGACGACAATTCTTATCGGCGGAAAGTGTGTGGCAGTATAAATTATATGGCGTTGATAAAAATATTCCGTAACATTCATAATTAAGATAAGATCTAGTAAGCCTAAAAATACTCGAAAACTCGAAATAATAATGAAGCATGAATAGAATAAGACTGCATGAGAGCTTAAAGACAATAGAAACACAAAATTTAAATTTCCTTTACGAACCGGGTTTATATTGAATTCCACATTAACAAGAAACAATAAACAACGTACAGCGAGCACTCGAGACGAGCACTGATTCGTAACACAAGTTCTCAACGTAACTGACGGAGCTGTTGAAAAATTCATTAGCCTGAGGTATCGCCCTCGTAAAATTACAACGTTCCCTGTGCCGCACTTAAAGTCGCCAGCTTTTTTAACGCGTCATAACACGTCACTGTTGAATCTTTCATGTGAATAATAAGTACTAGTCGCAGAAGTCCTTCAGACATAAGTAATAGTATAAAAAATAATGTTTATCGTCCCAGTGTCCTGATCATTTGCTCTTAGGTGAGCAAATTAGTAAATTTATACACTCATCACTGATCTATGTAGCCAAGAATGTAGAGAACGCCTCGAGTTCACCCAGTATATTAATTATCTATTTATTATCCTAATGTATTAATTAACACCTTATAAAAAACAAAAATTAAAAAACGTATCCTAAACGAAAACTTGGGCGTCATAGTACTCATCCACATCGCTGTCAAATGGTAACGTGCCCAGAAGACTGGCAGCATTATCATAATATCTACTTATTTACTATCACAGGTCTAAATACATAGATTAAACTTTCTCTACTTTTCATAGAAAACGCATCAAGAACTTGCGTCATCAATAACTGGTGGGGCAACTTTAACGAACCACGACAACAGTAAGAAAAGTTGACATCTTGATTTGATAGTTGTATGTAAATGTTGAAGGTAAAATCAATGCCAATCACGCGAGGAGTGCTGCGGGGGTGAGACACGCTGCGGGGGGAGGAGGGGTCGCGAGGAACACGTCCCAGAGGACTCACTCACCCTCCGCGCTCGTGACCAACATTTTTCTGTATATTTTTGACTCCGATCGCGTACAATCGAGGGAAAAGTAACAGCTGTCTATAAACACAAATGCGGGATGTTGAGAGGAAGATGGGAGATTTTGAGGAAATATCTGAAATTAAAGATGATCTAGTGGGCGAAAATGCAAACTGCCAGTTTACACATCAGTGAATACAATATTTTCTTGGCTGTTTTATCATATCAGTAAGACGAATGGATGAAATGAAAAAAATCTTGAAACTGTTAATAATAATTTACTCGTAGGCACACATTGTAGCCAATCGCCAAGATATCAAAAGCTTAAAAACAGATATTTTCCACGGTCCCTCTGTACACCGATCGTACGCGGGACTAACGTTAGTTTGGTGTGTTATAAAAACTTTTCTTTGTTTCAGTTGCGAGCGGCGAGGGTTCCTTCTTTTGTAGCGCTCGCCCGCGCTGGTAGCGTCTGGACTCCCAAATCGTTTTCCGATACTATTTTATATGTAATGGACAATAACACATGCTCAAGGGCCTATTGTAACTCGCGAGTTTATATTGAGGTTCCGATTATATTGGGAAACTTCCACCATACTTGGATCCTGAATTTATAATAGGGATTTTTTCTTTTTGTGTCCAACCTCGACCCAATATATTGGGCAGCGGTAAATTGCTGTTTTATTTTAAACGATAAGCGGTTAAAGGATTTGGCCGGACCCAAATAATGGAGATAGGATTGCGGATTATATTGCTACTGATTGTGAAGGGTACTTCACTACGTTTGCGATTTCCTCTACGGATAGATCGAGTTTATATCGATATGGCCGTCGTTTAAAAATAAATTGGGTTTTGGGAATAGTAACCAAAAATATAGAATCTATTGTCAGCTAATTCATTGGAGCAAATTGTGAGTAAGTATAACCAGCAAATCAAATAATACTCGAAGCCCGCATTTCACAACTGCCTATCAATCAACATCGATTGTTAAAAATACCTTTTTATCGCCCTGTAAGTGTAATTTTCCCCTTAGCGACAAGGGCGTTTACACACATTGGTAAACATATGATTATGATTCGTGAACTATTATTTGCCGGGCCTTAACCATGGCCCTATAAATAGCGTCCCCGGCGCCACACACTCGCTCCAACTGACTGACAGACAGTAATTTCCCAACAGTCAGACGTCATATAACATTCATAATGGCCTCCGGAAGGATTTTAAAATGTACGCCAAGGAAATGCACCGCTCCAGTCGAGTTTACTATTAGTTCTGACATTGTGATCGCATTATGGAAACCATAATTCAAATCAGTTCTAAAGTGGTCACATATTATTAGATAGGGATTGTTCTTCCTTTGATGTTTGTAACTTTTTAGCTTTGAAATGAGTGCTATAAAAATCAACAGTCCCCAAAGGCAAGTCGTTTCGAGACGGACTCGCTTGTCAGGAGAGTTTCATGCAACACTAACTGGTTATCAACTTTTATACCGAGGTCTCTAATCAACACAACTCCACACCTTTATAGTACACCAATTTACCTGAAACGCTCGCTCTAGCACGATGTCAAAACAAACTTGGAAAGTTATTGCTCATAAGCAATAATAGCCTTTAGGAGTGGATCAAAAATACAGTGCTTACGGTGGCATTGTGCACGCAAATGCTGGGGCGGAGTGCACTTGTGACGTTAACTGCATTAGAAAATTGATAGCGGTGAAGGGTTATGGCGGTTTTATTGTCTGTAAAGCGGAGCCAGTGCAGTGCTGCCTTGTTCCGTATTAGGAATGTTCGGGTTTGAATGTTTCGTTGAACTCGGTTCGACGTGCGCACAGTTTTGGAATTGTTTTACTGAAAAGGCAACGTATGTGTAAGCACTGTGTTTTGATGTATGCATTAGTCGGTTAAAAATATTCTTAGGGATCGGAGGGAAGGGATCTTTTTAAGCTTTATTTTCTTGTACCGCGTTTGCGACAACAGCTAATATCTCTAGACGAATATTAATTTAGTTGCAGGACTATTAAATAATGTTCATAATTTTTATTATTATGGAGTTTTAGTTTTCACCAACAGTTACTGTCGTAGTAATCAATCATCCTTTTAGCAAACGGTATAAAAACGGACTCTTCTTACTTTCCCCTCGGGACAAGCAGTAAAGCACTTTAAGCTCCGATATCCCGGGGTTCGACATCACTACGAAGTACCGAAATGTTGATATCCAAGAATATCCAATCACTGTACGATTGACGTTTATCGCCGCGCGCCATAAACATTAGTAGTTTTATGTGGTGCTTTATTTATTTCTGTGACTACCGCTATTTCCACGCACCGAGTCCACGCATGTTCCACTGGTGTCAATTAGCCTCCATGATTAATTATATTAAACGGGTAATGAAAATCGTTGCCTCTAATTAGAAGTACGATTCGTCATACACTCGATTCTGTCTGCCTCTCAAGGAATTTTGTTCCAAGTGTTAGCTCGTTAAGAACTTACGTAAGAATGAGTCATAAATGCGTTAAAATGGATTGTTCGCTCGACTGGGCTCCTGAGATTCTGCGGGTCCCACGCAAATACCAGCCTAATGGATCCTTTAACGACGTCCCATTTGAGTATAAAGCACTGCTAATTAGAGAACCCCTGACATAAACTGATGGGCCCTATGTGGTGCTGGGGCGAGCGCATCGAAACCGATCGATTGGTGAAGGGTCGCGGGTTCAGACCGACGCGACGCGGTGTCCTCCCTTCCACACACAAACATAACACAAGCCTATTACTTAAGCTGGGAACTTGCCATATAAAAACGCAATATCATTAACAGAGATTACATTTCTAGGATGACAACTGCGTGGGGTAACGGGTAATAAAACATTTCATTTGGTAAACGAGTACGTGTAAAGCCGACGGCTGTAATAAATAGCTTGTGACAGTTATCTCCAAAGATTTTTATGATTATGTACATATATTTTAGGTATCATTGGACTCTATTTCTATAAACAAATGTTTAATTTTTTTATGAGATGTTAACAAATTATTAGTTTCATACAGACTACTTCATGATAACTGTATCATGGTCAATATCTATTAGCAAATAAACAAATATTAGCAAAGTCTAAAGACTAAGCAATGTCACCAAAAGGAAACTTGTCCCCACACACCGGATGAACACTTGCAATCCCTTATCCGCCATGATTTATACGAAAAAAGTTTTAATTCGCATCGTCTATGACGTAAGAGCCCTGAGTAACGAACTTGATTATTTTAGTTTCGTGATGTTACTGCTGCTATAAATGTCGGCTGGTGTTAACAGAAGGGCAATGGAAATAAATAATGAGTGTATCTTTTGCCTTTGAAATGTGATTCCTATTAAGCTGCATTCGATAACTAGTAGCGACCCCTACGATTTTTCTTTTTTTTTTGATGTTAGGGACATGTTTTAATCTATCATACAAAATGCGACCGTATTAAGAATTAAACGAATGTAGAGAAAATTTCATATTATTCATTTCAGCAGCACCACAAACAATATAAGGATATACAAAATACTATTAGATGTCCGATGGTTGAAGTTTCATAGCTGTACAGCAGATACCTACTAGCTACCTAACCTTATAAACAGTTTCTGTATAGAAACAACAATCAAAACTTTCCTCCTTATTAATATTACAATCATAAAAAGGTTATTCCGTCCAGGCACTGTTTCCTTTAAGTACATAACACCAGTTTCGTCGTGGCAATAACAATACACCTCGAGTAGCCTACCGCCTAGGGGAGCTAGGCTTATTAACCTCCCGCCTGCTCTCTTTATGGACCTCCGGAGACCAACTGTTTTGAGGGTCAAGGATTAACTCTGACCTTCATAATGGAAACGATACTTGCTTTTCATAACGAAACAATACCTACTTAGTAATTTATATCGTTGCTATTGTTTTTCCTGACAGGTATTAAAATTCTCCAACAATGTTTTGATAGACAAACAATTTCAAGTTTGATTCTTTGATAGGTGGGTGTTTAACTCGGGACCATTATTCCTTTAGATATGGAAATATTTATGTGTAATAATGTTACTTTATTAAGACTACATGTGCCGGTTATAGTTCTCATTTAAATAGAAACTTTAAAATATATGACATAAACAGTTATGAGAGTATAACGGAGCAATAATTCCAGTAATTCGTCCCGTCACGTCGTTCGGTTGTGGTCCAATCATGCGCCGTGACATTTAACACGTAATAACTTTAGTGGAAATAAAAGAGGCAGTTATAAACTAATCCGATATACTGTGGACTCACACTCGCCACCGCGACCACAGTGTGGCCATCAAATTGTGGTCGCTCTGTGGAACGAGTGATTATCATATGTGATGGTTGAACTAATAAATGTAATTTATATTAGTAAAAAGGGTGGGAGCAACGTGTTTACATTTTTGAAAAGATTTAGGATTATTATTATTATTTAAATATAACAAGAACGGAGAACAGTCTCATTAAGAATAAAATAGTTGGTCGCCTCTAGTAGTACAATTTTCTTCTAATAAGAAGCTAGCTGTCGTTTAGAAATAACAAGACAGATATACGGCATGAGACTGTAGCTTTTTAAGATTCAAGATTTAAAAAAGACATTTAGCTAAATTATTTATATTAGTCCACGACAATATGAAATCATCAAAGGAACGTCACAGCGCGCCAGCGGACAACAAAACTGGGGGCCGTGTGAGCTGGCCATATCTTGGAATCAAGTTTTGTCCAAAGTTTACGATAGCGGGGCATAAAGCCACGCTCGTTGTAAAGTATCTCATCAACAGTAACTCGATGCACTCAAATAAAAGTTTATAACCAGTAAAAATATATGAAATTGTCGCAGTCGCGGTGATGTTGCCGAGTGCTGAGTAGAAAGTTTGAAATGAAACATGTTCTTGGAACCTGTGCACTTTACGTACCTACTCATCTATAGTGGTGATTGAAATTAAACTCTTGAGTTTGTCAAAATTAAGAAGTTTTAATTTCGGACGTTTCGGAGAATTTTTTCTCTAAAACAACTTTAACAAAGTGTCTAGGATCAATACCTAGAACCGTACACTTTGTTAAGGTTAAAAGAGTAAAAATTAGTTTTCTTGCTACAATTTCTTAGTATAGTCCACCAACTTAAAAGAAAGGCATGAAATTCAAAAGAGTATCCAATGATCCATTATTAATGCAACAACGATTTACTTAATGAAAATTGTGCGAGGCAGAATAAGTTAAACAAAGTTAACAACAGAGAATACACATAAAAAGTGTAAAAAGAGCCGTTTATAGACAAAGTTTGTCCCACGGGGACAGACACTGACGCGAAGTGAGCACAAAGGATAAGACGATGGCTTACAATACACAGGATACCAAATTATAGGGAGCTATAGCTTCGTAAACTTATCAAAGAAAGTAAAAACGTATGCCGTAAAACGGTTTGCACAGAAAAAATAACGAAGACATCAAAAATATTTACAGAAAAAAAAAATGAGCGAAATTCTTTTTTGAAATCGTTCTCACCTTTGAAAATTCGATACTCAAATCCTCGCAAACAATTTATACGCTTAAGTAATCCGACACGGACCGTTTTTAATGTTTTAATGTTATTTCTCTTCGGCGGTTTGTCATAGGATTAAATAGGTAATTCTATCCGTATCCTGTCGTTTGTCCGAGTTATTTACAATGGCGGGTGCGTCCACAAACACACAAATATTGATTCGTGCACCCGCCATTCAACCGTTATGCCGACAATGGCCGCTAGTAGAATGGACACAAGTGCACACAACACGACCAACCAAGACATTCCGATGGAGAACGCACGTCAGCTCCACAACAAATGTTTAGCTTGGAACCCGTTTGATTTGCTCACAAAATACTAAAGGACGTACTTTTGAATCTGAGCGTTAGGTATCACAGCGTACTATAATTTTTAAACCAAACATTGATGTGTAAACATTCATGCGGCAATATTGATATAACTTTCAAGTATACAAATAATCTTGTGGAGTATTAGAATCCAGTCGAGTACGCAAGGTGTTGATGGTGATTAAAGACTTATGACCAAACTTTACTTGTAACTTGGTGAAGTATCTCATCAGTGAACTTACTGTACGTAGTCAGTTCACATCAGGAACAATTACGGCGGTTTCAATGGAAGCATTTGTTAGGAGCCTGTATACTCGCACAGTAAGGTTACGTAGCAAAACGTATGGTTATTTGTTTGCGTGCTGCGGGCGAAATTAACCGATCGCGTGTTCACACCTCTTTACCTAACTAAACTGTAATTGAATTACTTTTTTGTAACGTACGGCCGATGAAAATATTGCTAAACGCTGTGTGTTAGGTGTTTGTAAATTTTAGACTGATGAAAAGTTTGCCACCGGATTATTAATACTATGAGGGCCAATTTTTTGATATCCAGAACAGTATCTAACGGTTAATTTAAAATTGAAGTTTTGTATTGACTTGTCAATTATTTGAGTGGCATCCAACGATAAAAAATCAATCCTTAGTGACATTATTCAACGAGTTGGCGCACATAATATCGTATAATAAATCTGTAAGTGTAAAGTGACGAAATATATTTCATCCTCCGGCGAAAGACGGAAGCGGGTATTGATTACCTCATTTCCTTCGCCGTATTGTGTTGCTGCAATTTCCTTAAAAACCCGGTGAACAAGTATTATGTACACAATATTTTCTGTACAAAAACATTGTTTTCGAGCACCCCCCGAAAACAGGGTGGTAACTGCTAACTTATTCATAGTACAGAGAATCATCGATGCGTACAAACTGTTTCATACTATCCGATTCTCACTACATTCATTCACGTTACTGCACGCGACTATAAACCTTATGGCTACAACATAAGGACCACAAATGCATCGATGCTCTGTTGAATACATTTACAAGATAACATGAGGAAAAGTCTCCACCTGCGCCGCGTATATCAATGTAAAATATAGGAAGATTTAAAAAAAAAACTTAAACGTGATGCGGGAAGTAAGCAGCTACCGAAAAATACATTTTCGTGGTTCCGTACCCTTGTGAGGAAGGATACACAACTGGATGACGTGTTAAAAACTTTTGCTACTCGTCCCTACACCTGAAACTATATTATATTTTCCCGCGGTTAAATTTCTTATGAAGTAGAGAGAGGCAACATTTGTTTTGCCGCATATGGGTAAAACACGTATGTAGAAGTGAACGCAGAAATTCTCTACAAAGAAGCTATTGTGCAACCAAACTTTAATATGAACAGCGTTTTTAGGGTATCATCTCATAAGGAGGGAATGATCCCCATTCCCGCGGGTCCCTCGGTAACGACGCTGATATGAAGGTTTTTATACTGCTTATGATATATAAAATATATTGCACGTATGATATGCATGCGGGCACACACGCACGCTTAAAACACCTATAAAGGCTCGACGTGACTTCAGAGAACCTGTAATATGAAACGTAACTATAGAGAAATATATAGCCTGTAGGAATTTTAGCTGTAGTGATACCAGACAGGACTCAAAATCTAAAGATCCTAAGTTCGATCTCAAGAGTTAGAGTTTAATTCGGTTACAGTGTCAAACACTCCAGTAGGAAAACTTTGAGTTATGCTCAAAAATGCTATAGGCTTGCTCCACAAGGGACAAAATCCTCTCTTCTGTAAACTTATAATGTGTCTGATAAAAACACCTCTACCTTATGCCTTCAAGATTATAGACGAAGTTTAAATAATTTAATATAGAATTACGGTACGGTTAGCTAAGCGATTTGCTTTCTACGCCACGGGTCCCTCTTGCATTCACGGTAAAAAAAAGTTAAAACTACAGATAGTTGTTCCATGTCTGGGTGAATGTGTTTGCGAAATTTGTGCTCGTAAACGCACCCACGATACAGGAGAATTCATAGAGTGTAACGTTTAAAAAATATATAACAACGAAAGAAAATTATTCTTTATGGCAGTATCTCGGGATAGAAGAAAAACACGGGGTGTGCCGGCTGCAGCGTTCCCACGCAGCAGAGGAGCAAGAGTTAATTTATAGCATGTACGGAATCTCGATGCTATGAACATGCATATGGAATTATATGTTGATGCATGGTCTGTGAGGACTAGTGAGAATAATTGTTTGCAGTTGGGAGTTCAGAAAATTCACAATTTGAATTGTAATAATCTATTTTGTGAGCCGCGGTTCGTGGAATTTTATTTAATAAAGTCCAGATTAAAACATGAAAATGAAATGATGAAAATTTCAAACGCCGAAACATCTGTCTTGTCGTACAAAGTGATCCTCGTAAAGTTTGATGCATTGCATCCAATGCACCAAACTTCACTTTTGTCTCCTTTAATTAAACTACAGTGGTCCATTTCTGTTGATAACTAGGTACTAAACGAACATATAGTTACATTTTCATCTAATAACTTCTGTTGTACGTATATTTTATTATTTTCTTTATAGCCGCATGCATGTTTTAATTTGTACAATTAGATGCAAACAAAGCATTTTATCGACTACTTATGTACAGTTGAAGCTATAAAGTTTACTCATTAAGTTGTGCTCTGTCGAGCTTGCTCTTATTAGACTTTTATGATATTTTTAAACGTCGCGTTAATAACTGTGGTTAACAGAAAATAACTAGTTTACTGAGTTCATTAATTCCATTAAAAGTAATCTCTTTAACTTTGCCTTACCACGTTCTATGTTTACTATATTATGATTATTTGTTTGTAATTAATGATGAGATAAACTAATTTAATAAGAAACAAAATGTGTTTTCTTTATGGATAATGTCTCCGTGTTATCTTTTGAATAGCGGTTTTAAGTTCTTTTGCTAATTGCTACATAGAAATTTTAGTTATTATGGCACAAGAAGATAAATCACAAAACATGTAATTAAATAAGCCTATAATTCATAATTATATAATGCAAGATGGAGATGATCTCCTTAACAAGATCTTCACTCCAAATCCGTTTCCGACTCAACTATGTAATTAAACAAAGCTGTAACAATACTCGTCTAGCCTAAGTGCGCCGCCTACGCAGGGCGCGCCGTGCGCTTGCGTGGGCTGAGGCACACCACGAAATAACAAAACACAAGGCCCACAACTTAAACACTTGGATTTTACGAACCGCCTTGTAGCTTTGCATGGTGGGTTGCAACAGACCCACCATGAACCCTTTTCACAGATCACACAAGGAACTTTTGGAAATAAACTTAGGGTTGATGAGATTAGATGCCAGTCTCTCTTTTTAGAATGTATAATATTCAGCTGCATTTGTTAAGGTAATAATTATAACTGAAAGTCAATCGGTACTTTCCCAGGTCAAGGCTAAAGCAATAATCCTATAATGGTAAGTAAACTAAAAGGATTTCATTGTGCTTTTTGTTATATTTGTAGTTGCACATTATATCGAATTGATCTTTTGTACCTTACCTATATTGTGGCTGAACCAACGCGCACTCTTCCAACGCAATTAACCTCACCAGAGCGCTAGCCTTTTTCGGACAAGTTGCTTGACTTTCTCGTGTTAAGGTTAATACTTGTACTTTATCTCAGCAGAATTAAATGTACTTAATTAAAGCTACCCGATTATGTTGTATCTTTCTAAGCTAATTTAGGTAAAACAACTATTAAATAAAAATTGAAACTGAAAAAATGAAATATACAAATAATCAGTACCATTTAAATATTATTGAGATAAACTCTACCCTCCTCCAGGGAACTTTCTGTGAAGAAATATCACAAGCGATGCTTACATTTGTGTACGTAAGTATACGTCTTGTTTCCTTAATATAACAACTTATATTTGGGCTTCTATTCTAAAGATAATGATAAATGTTTCGCGAAGTTGTTTTAGCGTCTCCTAAAGTAAATGTGATCTTTAATACGTTTGAAGTACGTAATAACATGTACCCTCCCTTTGAATATCAACTTGTGTATGTGAAACAACTTAACTCCCGTAACTCTAACTCTTAAACACGCCCCTAAGTATTATACAAACAGAATTCTGTTGACTGTCCCTTTTTGACAAGACTTTTACAAAGTTGATCGTTTTATTTACAGAAATGTAGAGAAAAAACTCTTGTCGAATGTTTTAGAGAGCTCCACAAATAACATTTGGTCGGTCGCGTACTTGCTATGACAATTTTCCATGTAAAAGGATGTCAGACGTACGGTCCACTTGACTGTGAGTCCACAAAGCCGGCAGTCACCCACCAGCACGGACATGAGGATACTTTTGATGATACTGTTGTTGAAGAATGTTACATTATTTTGTATTCCACCGAAATATTTCAAAAGCTAAACCTACACTTACCAGTAAGTCAGCTAAGAGTGTATTTAAGTTAGAGAATAGAGAATATGTATGTTCACAATATGTGTTGCAATTTTTCCTACGCTATGAACGAGACTTGCACATTTTCAAGAGTGCATATTAGAGAGCTTTCATCAGTTTCTCGCGAATAAGTTTTTGAAGTTGGCAATTACTATCTAAATATCGCACTGACTAACGAAATAACCACCGCAGCAAACTTGTCGGGCATAAAACAACTATAATGTAATGTATTAAGTTTGGAAATGAGTTGCAGCGACGGCAGTATGACGTTTGCGGCCAGGCCAGGCCAGGCAGGTTGCTGGTTTAACGTTGCTTTGTGCGGTTTTACTGCGACGAGAAGAACGCGTAAAACCTAAAATTTATCAGCCGTGTGTTTCAACGACCCAAGAACAAAGACGAAATGTTACTTAAGTCAATCAGGGACGCATAAAGTTGAAATTTTCGCGATTCATACGTCCATAAACTTTTCTTAAGCTTTAACAGGAAAAAATACTCTTATTTATTGCACTATGTTGTTACAACACAAAACAATTTGTTACATAAACACAGATAGACCCTGTAAGGGTGAAGTAACTTGTTTTATTGCTATCTTACAGCTAGTCATCTTGTTTTGCTTAAAAAGTAATAACAATTAATAAGAATTAATTAAAGCTTACTGTTAATATTTACAGTCTAAACGCGACCTTTAAAGTTTTGACTCCACTTTGTGTAGATAAGTGAAGTTCAAAGTTATAAAGGTCAAGATTAGGTGCGCTTCGGAAATATTTAGTATTACCGAGCACGCGAGTCCTGAACCTTTCAGCCGTAGATTACGTCACACGAAACAATTCCGCGTGCGTTCACCCCCGCACCTACAGGTTGGTACACTTCCTGCCATCGCCACTAAACTTTATGACTCGGAAACAGTAACACTACCAGTCTTTGTTGCTCACAGACACACGGATTTGCTCCGACGGTGACGTATGCAAAACGTGCACGATTGTACTTACAGCGTTCTCAGTTGTTCGGCTGTGGTACATTCAAATGGAACCGAGTCGGAGAACTGACTCACATTTGAGTCATAGAAACCCATGACCCTATTCTTGCTTTAATGGATTAGTTATAAGACACTAGTGATTTTTATAGACCAGAACTGATTTTATAATACTTGTATAGTTTCTAGAAATCGATAAATAAACTTCCCATAAAATGTTTCCGTATTAAGAGTGACAACTTTATATAATCGCCGAGTGGCATTTGACATGTAGTAATATTATGGTCTATCCATAATACTAGCATTACTTCTATCGAAATGGAATTACGAAAAGAAATGCAAAGACAAACGATAAGACAAGTGGCCGACCGCGGGGTGGTACGAGCGGTGTTCCCCAGGGCAATGTTCTCGGTCCACTTCTATTTCTCTTTCTGTCAGTATCAAATTTGTATTATGTTATTATTTGTAGCGAACCTTTTTGCACCATCGTTCGTAGTGATTTACATGAGAAGTAACAGGGTCGCGATGAATGTTATCATTATACATTAATTATAATAGTAATAATAATGTCCTCCTCACCGATTTCGGTCACGGCGGCACGGCACGGCTTAACAATTATATAATTTACTGAGCATGGAACGAAGAATGCATTGTTTTAATTTATTTATTACATTTTTCACGGCGCTAAATAATGTCCATAAAATAAAATAAATAAGCTAAATTGACTGTTAAAACAGAAATATTTGAACGTAATAAACACGTCCAAACCTTTGAACATTGTTCGACAAGTTTCCAACTACGATTGTCTTTTTGTTATACACGATAGTAATCAAACAACAAAAGCTGTTACAAACAAAACATGTTCCGATACATGTCTAACACCTAAACTAACACTTTTAGAAAACAGATTGAGAATAAATTATAGTCCTTATACCTTTGTGACAGAGTATAATATTCATTAGATGTCCGGAGATTATAATCCTGTACTGAATCATTTATATCCCGGTGTCTTGTTTGTACAGAGAGCTAGTTGTAGTGGTGTAGGATATAGTTTTATCTAACTTAGTGTCGTAAATAAAGACTTATATTGTCAAAACGTTACCTTCCCGCATTACACAAGTTGTAACGGCACATACCTGTAATAGAAAACAAATGTTATTATTTGGGTGCACAAGATTATAGAAATATAATATAGTATCTACTTTATAAATATCTGTATCATTTCGAAATGTAAGGATCTATTACATTAATAAAATAATTGTTTTAGAATGTGATAATTAGTCGCTCTTTGATTTGAACTCTTTCATTCGAATGACCCGGGAACGTCTTAAAACTGCGGCCAGACACCGGAGGATGGACAGCAGCGTCCTCTCACTAATCGGTGAGCCACTGCGATCCCCAAGCCGCCTGCCAAGCGTGGGGATTATGGCAAACCCCCCCTTGAGGGAGGCCTTCGTTCAGCAGTGGACGTCTTCTGGCTGATGATGATGATGACCTGTGACCCTTAAACCCGACTACGGGTGATCATCATTTTCATCGTTTCAACAATCAAATTCAATCAAATTGCCTAAACATCAAATATCCCAACGTAACCAAATCCTCGTCTGTAACAGTCCGTCACATCGGTATCGGCACACGTAGACACAGTCGGTACATCGATTCATTAATACTGTCAAGTGTCGGCCGACACCTCTCACGACACCTCTCAGCATCGGCGGAGATTGACGCGCGTGTCTCCAGCTCTCGTGAATAATTCACGCGGCACGGTTATCTGCCGAGTGTCGAGTGTCCCGAGTGTCCACTGTCTCACGACGATGCTCGCAAGTGATTGTGGTCCCGTAATGGGAATAATGGAACACTATCGCGTCATGATAGTGACAATTCTTGTACTTGTGATTAATAGCCTATCTATTGTTTATCGGGGACGGAAATTGATTTAGTGATGACGATATTACAAGTTAATGAATAGCTCTTTGTCAGACATTTTATAGATATGAAGAACTTGTTGGAATTTAATTTTTGTAAAGTGTTATAAAAAATCTTTATGGTATATGCGTACAGGAATAAATCTTTAAAAGATAAAATTTTATCATGCGAGATGAATGACCACAAAAGAGATAAATGTAACGCTGCCGACCTTACTGTCAAAAACATCGCAAATGTCATTAGCGAGACGTTTAAATCCGTATTCACTAACGTGTGATGTCGACCGCTAATCTCGAGAGACCTTTTTTAAAAACCCGAAGATTGATGCGGTTCGTATAAGCGCGGATTATTCAACTCGACGACAGCCCTCACTCTAAATACACCGAGTCGATGGACAAAAGAACTTTGGATTTAAAATTATTTCACATTTCTTTAGGTTACGCCTCAGTTGAACCTGTTTCTGAATGGATGGATTCTATTACATTTCTCGTAGAATAGATATTATGATTTATAGACTTGTTCTGTGTTCTAAGATATTCTTGATCGTGAGTTGAACCTGCATTGTAATAGATGTCTGAAATGTGAAATGTTTTACGTAAGATAAATTCATTTAAGTCCCGTTTTCTTAGGACATCTACGGTGACTCTCAGCCAGGTCCTTTTATAGTCGTATCTGTAATGAATCATTCAGCACTCTGAGTGTCATGCATTTTAATTGTGCAGAATTGAAAATCTAAGAAAAGCCGCTTTGGCAAGAGCATCGTAAAATCAAATGTATTTTTTTTATAAGTCTGTTCACCTGTGTTTATCTTCAAAAGTTATATCGGTTAGGTGTACGTATTATTTATGCTCCACTCAACTAGCAAATTCCTTTCCAAACTTTATTGATGTTGTAGGTATAGAAAATATATTGTGTACATCGATCTCAAATGTCTATACTTTATTTACTTTTGTCTCATAATCGATCTTATTTAAAGGTAAGGAGAGAGTGTAGATCTCTGTTATTTAATATACCATCAGTACGAAACACAACACCAGCCTCCACAACCTTCAATAAATTAATGTGACTTGCTTCAACGTGGCGGAAGATCCCGCAGATCTTGACGGAACGAAATAAATAAATATGGAACAGATCCGGATGATCCTGATTGATGTATGTCTGAGATCTCCAGTTACTGCACTTAAACTTGGCTCGAGTCTTCAATCAACTCCCTCACTATTAGGATTATTCCACCATCATGAACCTCGAGGTGGTGCTTTATTTCAGTGTAACATGTGATTGATGAATTGCAGAATGATTCCTCGAAGGGAAAAGTTTCCTTATGTCCTAGAATCATTTTACATTCATTATAAGTGTGTCTATATACTCTATATATCTGCCTTTTACCTATTGATAATGTTTGGTTATAGATATTATGAGGGACGACAAGTTAATTAATAGTTAATTTAGTATCGATACGCGAACATACGAGCCTGATTTTGACAAAGGTCGGACAGGATACTTAGGAAGATCACATTTAACCGGATTTGTTTCCATGTAGTAAATATGTATTACAACCAGCCCCTTTGGGAACAACGTGGATTTGTCTCCGCAGTCCTTCTCTGAACTGTATCGATTGACATATTCTTATTTGCGGTTGGATTTCTTGTTATCTTGATCATTTTTTATTTTTCAGGCAACTTATCTACTCTATTGTAATATGTCACATTTTGACATGGCAAAAAGCCCCGAAGCCACAAAAAATAGCGGTTTAAATCCAGTTACAAAACAACACCCCCAGCGATTTTAACCTACCTGTTAAGTAGATTGATAGTGAAGTGTGCTAAAACACGATGATCCAAAAAAACTAATAATCATCCTGAGATAGTAGTTGTAGAACAAGCGTATGTATATACATATGTATAGGTCTTTTGTAAGAGGACTGAGTCAGTACTTTCAAAAACTACAAACAAACTGAAAAAAAAAGAGTAGAAAAAACAACAGATAATCATGTCCAGTTAGGGCTGTCACGCACGCGACTGTGTAGACTGGGGCAGCAATTAACTAATTGTGCGTGTAACTGGCCAAGTTATAACTACGTTTAATTGCACTTGACGTGATAACCTATTGGGCGGTAATTACACTCCAGTCTAGCACCGACCTCGTTAGCTTGGGGATAAATGTGGGAACTCATGGTGACACGTCGAGCTGAGGGCCCTCGATCCGACGCCTGATGGCTCGATGGGATTAGTACTTTCATTTATGATCGTTAATTCGATTTTATATTTGACTCTTGACCTCGTTTGGCGTTCAAGGGGTGATTTAGAGAGCTGAGTCGTCAATTTACTTATGAAGCATTGAGTTCGGTGTTATTGCCAATCCATCAGTGAGAAAATTAATTTGATGTTAAAATCATCCTTAACTCGCTTTTATACGATTATATCGAAAAACATCACTATTAATCTTACATTCGACTCCTCAAACGAAGTAACTATTGTGATAAAAGTTATCAACAATATTATCGCCTGATCCCTTTAAAAGCGCTCACATCTCAAAATGATTTATCACATCTTTTCAAGAATTAATATTGTTACGATTCAACTCGTGATTGATAGCATTACGATCTTAAATGTATTTTCAGTCCAAAAATATATTCCAATTCCAATTCATTTATTCAATAACAATTTTTACATTGTGTCTGAATTCCTACAACTAAATATATCCTAAAAATCATACATGCAATCTATTTTTAAATCATCACAATATTATCTAAATTAAGTGTCAATCCATATTTAAATCATCACAATTATCCAATTAAAATGTCAATCCATATTTAAACCATCAAAATTATCCAAATTAAATTACAATCAGAATATCAATAATAATAATAATAATAAAAAAAAGGTATTTAAATAATGTCATAAGTCAATTAAAAAAAAACATTGCTATTAAATTATAACTCATCAATGGAATATAGACACTTATTTAACAAGAACCGCTTGAGTTTACTCTGAAAACTCACTTTTATATACAAGACCTTTAATTTCTGTCGGCAGTTTATTGAACAGTTTCAATGACTTGTGGTAGGAACTATGCTTTGCAATGTTCAGATGAGTCATTTGTTTCAACTGGAGATCTTTCCTTCTTGTACTCTCCCTTTTTCGTCTTTCATCTTCAGTCTCATATTCCGAGATGTGCTTAGATAGATGAGTAAGTAGGACCAAAATGTACAAGCTTGGGACTGTCAATATATTTAAGTCAATAAAATGAGGCTTACATGATTCTTGCTGTTGTATTCTAACTATGGTCCTGACTGCTCTTTTCTGAATCACAAAAGCTTTCCGAGTATTGTAGTCATAACTTCCTCCCCAGAAAAGTATGCTGTACCTCAGTTTTGACTCAACTAATGCGTAATAGACCATTTTCAAATGTTTTATGGTAACGTCGTTTCTAAGACTTCTAAGTACGTAACAGGCAGAGCTAATAGCTTTCTCTAGGTATGTTAGCTCCTCTTTCCACTTCAACTGGCTATCGATATAAACTCCCAGAAACTTAACCACCTGGACCACGTTTACTTTTTCTCCATTTATGGCACAGTTAATATCATCCTTATTTTTGGAAGTGGATCGAAAAAGCATTACGTTAGTTTTACTGGCATTAACTTTAAGGCCGTTGACAGCAAACCAATTGTGGAAGATATCTACGGCTTGATTAACAATGGAATTAAGAGCGTGTATATTGTCAGCTGAAACAACGGCGTTTGTATCATCGGCAAACACCACAAGCTGGATAGATCCCGCAGCTTTTTCCATCAGATGTTGTATAAGGTCATTTACAAACGCAATAAATAAAATATTTATTGGGAGTGAGTCATAGAGTATAAATAAACTCAGGTGTGCAGGTTCCTCACGATGCGATGTTTTGTTTCTCCCTTAAAGTAAGTGATAATCAAATTCTAATCCGCCCATGAATTAGGAAAGTTAGAGGTGCGGCCCGGGTTTGACCTGACCATCAGTTTAACATCTGGTAAAAAGGATCACGGAAGGCTAGCGTTCAACTGTTTTTTTAATTAGACGGATATAAAATGTTCATTTTGCTAGCGTACTTTATGTTTGATTATCACGACAGAGCTACCTACAGGAGATAATGAAGGTAATAAGTAGCTCAAACGTATTTCTGTCTGTAGGTATAATTATTCGCTTGCAAATTCCGGAATGAAGTTATAATGTAGTTAATAATATAGTGTCCGCATAGGCACTAATTAACTACGTAGTACCTAATGAAGTAATTAGCGTTGGGTCGATACAACGTGTTCCATTGTGTGTATCTATTGGCGTTAATGAACAACTTCTGTCTCATTATATACGTATGGAATATAATGTGAATGATTAATCAGTAGGATTAGCGCGGTCAGAGGTCACTGTCGAACCACGAGGACTTATTAATGATGCAATACATCAAAACAAAATCTCTGCGGTCACATTTTAAATAATTAATCATGTGGCTTTAATGAGTTAGATCAGCAATGATATCAAACATTAGCTAGTCATAGTAATCTATTTTCATTGGACACGCTGTAATTAGCAAAAAATTGGTAAACCCGAAACAGAAAGCTCTAGATTAATGATCCAGACAGGACAGATTGATGAGTCTAGGACCTATGTTAAAGTAAAAACACAATCGCGATGGCGATGAGAAGATAACAAAATAAGTAATAAGAGTACGCAGGATGATATATTTCTTTCCTATACATCAGAGTAGCGGTCCGCGCGCTTAGGTCCCATTTGTCACCGAGATTTAAACGTCCGGCTTGGTTTCCAATAAGGATTGTCTCACTCGATTCCTGATTGCTTTTTTGCTAATAACGACGATCGCGTACGCGTATAAAAGTCGCGAGTGAACGCATCGCCTGTGATATATATGCGGAGGGACGGACCCCCCGCTGGGTGCCGGACCACCAGCGTGGACCACTCGCTGGGCAGACCCGCGGACTTGCCCATTAGACCGCTATCAAATAATCTTTATTTTTTCTTATCCACCCTCTATTAGAACAAAGAGTCGATAAGGAAAGAATCGAGATATTATGATTGAAAAATTGGCCCATCGAGTTTGATTTGTTGTTCATCATATTCGTGAATGGGACCAATCGAGTGGATAATTGAGATATTTATTTAGCTGCGTGGGACTTACAAATAATTATAATAATTTTCTCAGATTGATATGAAATACTATATCATTAGTTTATTTTATATCGATGACACGATTACCGTGTATTAACATTTTAATCAGCTGCCAGCTGCACGATTGAATATAAACCTTGACACAATACGTGCACTTTCACATACCTGCGCTTACTCTGCCTACTTCAATATGTTACCCTATAATTTCTCCATAATCACGCACCACATCACTGCGTCAGTATTCTTAACCCACAACTGCGATAGTATCGTCCGCATTGTGTGCCTGTGCCAGGATACAATACATCGGCCCGCGGGGTTCCAGCCCTCTATAACAGCCTCGAAAAAATGTTCACCGAGCATGCTTCCTCTGCGCGTGATTTATAATGTTTTGTTCAGTTCCGGGAGCCAATGGTGTTTTTATTAGTTACGACGTTATTATGACATGGCCCTACAAAAAAATTCCTATTGTACATTGTAAGTTTTTGACAAGTTTCGATGTATGGCGATAGTTCAAACAGATGTGTTGTGATGTCATGGGAGCGGAAATAAATATGACAAAGATCTTGTTGTAAATGAGGCAATGATTAATATTATATTGTTATATATCTGTGGATCAGGTAAACGATAAAAGATGTTACAAAAATATTAAGTTAAATTCTGAAGATATAAAATGCAACTGTTTAAGTTCATAGTAATAAATAAATGTTTTTATTCAAGTATTGAATGTTATCTCCAATAAAAGTGTATAAAAATATGATACTCAACAAATAGTATGTTATATGTAGTAATTCTGGAACAAACGACTCGGAATATCGGTTTCATCGCGTTAAACTGTCCGTAGTTGTTTGATAATTTAACTTTTTATTGGACAATGGAGGCTGCGCAAGTGTTTGTGTTCACAATCTTTGGATAATCTCGTTTTATCGTAGTTTTATTACACACAACGACCGCACATATATCTATATCGAGGATCAAAAAGCGAAACTGTGTTAGTACCACAGTTTTCGATAACGCCCTGTTGGGACACGACCGGCAATACAAAAACAAAGTGATTTGTTGCTCCGATGAAGACCTCAGTTTGTTTTTATTTACAATTCCAATAATGGGACGGAGTTTTTGTTGATTTCTTGTTTATGTTTCCAGACATATTTTGTTTATTTTTGTTTTATATTATTATTGGTGCGGTGAAAGTTCTGAGAACGATTATAACGTTATTTGTTTGGGATTGTATTCGCTACTCTATGAAGGGCCAATAAAAATATTATAATAAGCTATTCAACTGAATGACGGGACGTAAACAAACTTGTGGTGAATGATTGGACCACACACAGCGTTACGTCCGACGCACTATAAAAAATATTGAAATGAACATCATATTTAATTTTTTATTTTATAGTTTAAGAACATAATGTGTAATAAAGAGAAATAGAATAACAAATTGCCGATATAAGACGAACGGGTGAAACGTGCAAACTGTACAGGTTCTAGAACATAAATCAGAGAATATTCAGGAATCCCGTATGGTGGCACTCCGTAGTAGTGAAAACTGAAAGAAGAGAGTCTCCACCTTTGCATAAAATAAGTACTAAAAACATACAGATCACAAAAGAATCGCTGGTGCCAGTAGAACTCACAACCGCTTAGTTTAGTACTCTATGATACCTTACATGGGGTACGATATTTATACGATTTATTATGATGGTACCACTGTCGGTGCTTAATGGTTTTAGTTGCTTTCAGACTGGAGTTCCAAGAATAACACATTTTAGAATCAATCTATAATAAATGCGTTCTTTCTAATATGTAATCACAACAGGAGGTAAGCTAGGGTATGATGTGCTTTTTGAAAATTATGATGTACTCGAAGTGTTTCAGTATAACTCTGAGAATAATAATGATTTCCTTGCGACATTTGTTATTAATTCTCACGAGCCATCACGTTGTTCGTGTAACAATGTTCACGAATGTATCACTTTCCAGTTCGCCGCCCATTTGCTACCACGCCAATCACATAGGGTCAAAATATAACATTGAATATTTACTATTTTGTTACCAGGCTAGTTGTTTGAATTATTCATATGTATGTAATGGACACAACTACATTTATGGCGACGTTTCTAATGTCTAATGTACAATTTTTTTAAGTGGATTTTTACTTTAACCTTAATAAAAACTTTAATGTGTACATAATTTCACGCTAGGATTAGCAGACACTGAAGAATTGGATACTGCACCTAAGATTACCTTGTGCGTCTAATAAGTATTACTTAACTAGCTTGTCGTAACCGATTATCTACAAAGTATGTAAAATGAATCCAATAATATCGACTCGGTTAACCAATGCTGAACACATTATTATTGTAAATCGACACACGGATAAGACACTATTAAACTAGGCTTGTATAATCAACACATTACACTAACCTAGTATTGCCAATGAATTTCAATTTATCGATATCTTCGAGTTATTGCAGTCATTAAATAAGTACATAGAGAAGGTTCACTTTGAAAAGTAACTGTCAACTGAGCGATCTCCAGTTATATGTGGACCGAAACAAACTATAGTTCATTGGTGACGTTTATATCATAGACTTAGAATTTCGCTTATTACATTCTAAATCTATGGTTTATATGAAACTGTCAAAGAATAAAAATATTTGCGAGAAACATAGATTGATTAGGAGGTGTTACATAAATATGTACATAGTGCTGCACGTTCCGTAACATCGGCATGAAAAATTGTAATCGCATTTCAAAAGTTATGTTGAATTTTAGAATATCCTGTATTCTACCCTGTGTTCAAACATGACGTCAATTTTAAAATTAGCCGATCAGTAGAGGCTGCCATACTACCTGTAAAAAACAATTTGCATCTCACTCTCATTATCGAATGTCAGTAAATGAATACCCGACGTATTGACCTTCCTAGATTGCATTTTCACTGCGGCTTCGGAATGTTGCTTACGGAATAGCAGGGCTATTTCGTTTCACCTATGTACGGTATTAAAGTGGGCCTTCTGTCCGTTGATATTTATCTACATAAACATAGTAAAGCACCCGTGTACCACGGTAGTAGCGACAAATTAAGATTAATCGCGCCGCGCCGCGGTATCGCGCGACTAAATCTGTGTGGTAATTAACTCTAACACAATTTTGTGGCCGATGTAATCGCGATGTTGGCGCGTTTTTAAATCGATAGTGTATTACCGTGTCGAGGGTTATCTACACGATCTTTGTGTCTTATAGTTGAAACAGTTTATTTCTTTTCCAGGCCTCAACCTCTGAGAGATTGATTGGTAAGTATTTCACTCACAATTCCGGTTTTGTTTCTAATGATGTTTTTAATTCATCGTGTAAATTGCATCGTGTATATATAAGTGCATAATATTTCATTAAAAGACTGTATATATCATTTATATGTATCAAAACGTTTTCTCATCCAGGATTATTTGAATTACGTAATACGAGTCGTGTAGCAAATATTAAGTGCGAACATACAAGAAAACCATTTTGTAGAGCCGTTAACAGAATGGTGTTGTGGCGAGCCCTTGTACTCGTAACCGGCTGGAGTTAAACCACTTTTTGTTGAGCTCGCATCAATACTAGCAATCAAAACTTGTTTTGGTTTTATTATTCTATAAGTCAGCCTGTGCAGACTTACCTATTTCACCTACTATAGCACCAACTCGCTATTAGCAGTGTGATTGCAAAGTGAGAGTTTCTGGGTTCGGCTACCTGGTCGAGTAAATTGTTTTTAATTCTACTGTAAGATAATGGTTATTTGTAATTTGGTGTAGTGGTCGCAAATGTCACTGCGACGGAGAGAGATGCAAGATTTAATATCAGGAAACAAGATGTTATAGGGTGTTCGGTTTTTTGTCAGGAAATTCTTAATGACAGCCATGGTGAAATTGTGTACGATTAAATGCATTTAAAATACCATAATTGGTAAACTGTTAATTAACTGTACAAATAACACTTACCTCGGGGGTAAAGGGCACCAAGGAATGTTATTTTATATGTTTAGATTCAGTCACTATTGTAGTCACTTTATATGCAATATAAAATAAATGTACTTTCACGATGATATTCCTCTATTGTGAGTTTACGATAACCATAACTTACGAATTCAATAAACGATAGACTTCATGTATGTTTTTATGATTATTAACAAACAAAGCGTCCATTAAAGAGGTTGTTATATCACATAAAATGTTATAGAAATTACATATTGTACAAGTAATACCTAGAAATTGTGAGGTTTATAGATATTGCAAGTGATAGGCATGCATAAGCAACAATAGCGCGCTTCGAGCATTATTAGCTTCAGATATAACGTTATGCTATCGAAGGTGAACGAGAGTAGTCGTCGTAGGGGGATCGCTTAGTGGCTGAATCTGTTCTTTGATTTGTTTAAATATCTTTAAATAGTTTCTTCGTGTCCGTTCTCTCTAATTACCGTATTTTTTTTATTTTACCTTTTCTGCAACCGAAAAGATAATGCCTTAGTTACATAGTAGGCAGTAAATTATATTATTTACATATCTTTGTATGGCTCTTTCATAATTACCAGTCCCGCAGTCACGTGCGCCCTATAATTCTATTACTAATCAATGTAGGTACTACTGCCAACCATTGCACCGCAAAGCGGCGCGGTGCGGTGTGTGGTCCACAGCCTAGTTTTATTTCGTGGGAACAGACTAGCCGCCTGCGCCGCATGCGCCGCCCGCCGCGGTTACATTCGCGACAGGTGAATATTTGATATTGATAAGTAATGGCTCGCCGATACCGGAGGTAAAAATGTACCGGTTCTGCTGAGGAACGAGTATTGGAAATTATTACAGATATAGACTTATGATTACTTTTATTACGTATACACAGATTGATCGACAACGGCTAAAGCGGCAGCTAGGATAGATAGAATGGGAGATGGAGACACTTGTGGATGTTTTGGGGGAATTTATTATAATTATGATATTATAATTTATAATAAAATACGCGAAAGCAAGGAAAATACATTTTTAAATGTACTTATTCAAATCGAACTAAACAGCTTCAAAATATTTGTCTGTAGGCAGAACTGGAGAAAGTTCAGACAAGATCATCGTTCTTTATAAATAGAGATTCAGAAGTGTTTTAAGAGTTTATTTCAGGCGCTTTGCTATTTTACAAAGTTAATAACCAAATTACGTACATTTTGTCTCAAACTATCTTGTTTGTTATGTTTGAAGGACACAATTTCCATTACTTTTTAGTCGCAAGTAAATTGCGCAACCCTATTTTTCTTCAAGTTTTCCTAATTATTGAACTAACAAGAAATCTTCGAAGACTTGGATAAGTTCGCGAGGGCTCCAAAACTTCGTTCAAACAAAAGTTTGTAGTTTCGACAAATTAGTTCACGGCTGAAGTGGGCTTTTCAGAAAAAGGGCCAATTTTCACATCGTCTTATCGGTTCAGTTTTTGTAGTCCATTGTTGGACAAAAATGCTGTATAGATGTTATATAAAATCATTCCCAGTCATAACTGCAATAACCGTTATTCAGGCTGTTATGCTGTTCGAGTTACAAATAAATTGTGATTTGATTTGGTTTGAGTTATTTTTATTATTTAATTCGCCAATCAGTGCGGCTGGGCATTTATACATTTGATGCATCAAATTTTGTCAGATAACTGCTAAGTATCTCTTCAAATTCTTGTAAATTTTCTATTACTTACTTTTTTTTATATAATGTATTCTTAAGTTTGTTACACATGACTATTCGTTGTAAATGTGAGCACAGTGTAGGGGTATTCTTTATACTTTTGTTTTTATTTTTATTAACAGACTTTATGTTAAAGTTGCATTTAGTATTTATTTGACAAAACCTACACTGTTCTCTCATACTTCTTTCACATTATGTACATGGTAAGGAAAAGTGTTAAAAGAGACTTTAAAAGAGTATCCATGGAGTTTCTTGCCGGTTCTTCTCCATAGGACAAACTTTTTGGAACCGTGCAACTTATAGAGTCCTTATCAAGCTCAGCAGTCATCACGATCATCATCAGGTTGATAACGAAGCTTAATAACATATTTCGCCGTCCAACTATTTGGCGTCAGCTCAACTGTCAGTCTCAGCGCGATATGGAAAGACAAGTTGGAGTATTTAAAGCTTTAGAATATATTAACATAACTATTTAATTAAAATACCAACAATTATCGGTACATTTCATACTATATTTTCCAAACATTTCGAGACTGGTCGTTTTAATGAAGTATAAATTCACTAACCGACCTTTTAAAACTAACTTAGTACCGTGATGTCTAACGTAGGTACATGAATATATTCTCCTCAAAGTGATCACCCGCCTCACAGATGCATCCTAAAAGGAGTCGCTTTACTAATTATAGTAATTACACTCGATAAAATATTCAACACGCAAAGTGGCTCCTAATATACGTGGATTAGTAAAATGTTTAATATACGTAAAGTCATATATATAAAATAATATTATGTTGAGAATCAATGAATTAGTTTAAAAACTAATCTATTTAAGTAAGGATTTATATTTTAATATCTAGAAAGATCTTTTTTATTTTGTAAGCTCAAACTTATGCCATACCGTCACTCAAGTGAGACAATCAGGCACATCTGGTTGGGCTAGAGGGCCACTACAATTTTTTTTGCAAAAGGTTGTGTTGATGAATATTACTGTTGGCCTAGACAGGCGATACGAAACATCCTGCAGTTCATATACATACTGTTTTAGTGCACAGATTTTATCTTGTTTATGCTGAGATAGTCCACAACGAATGATCAAGTTCTCTTTAAAAACGATGACTGTATTAAAATTATATCTATTAATGATCGTTAAACAACTAACAAAGTGTAACATCAAAGTACAGAAAACAATAACGAAAGATAAGTCTGTAAGAGAATTATTCATGAGGTGCTTACGGCGCCGCCATCGACAACTATTAACATTTTAATCTTCCACTTTATTGAGACACACCAAAGGCACGCGCAGAAGGACTACTTCATTATATGGACGTATGTGTTAGGAAGTCGTTAATTTAATTCATACAGATAACTTTTTTTCTCATACCAATGTGTCAACCACAAATCCGTGTATAGTCAGCGTCAGACGTTTTAAAAAATAATATTTTTTAGGTTACATTATTTACGTAGGTAGGTACCTATATTTTTAGTAAATTGGTAGTCGGACATACTTACCTAAAATGTGAGTTTATTAGGTTGCATGTATGGCGTTAACCTTCTGACCTTATGTAATATTTGACAGAGCAAACCCTGGAGCTCGCTAACTATGAGCTTCAGCTGACAGTTTGAGTATTCAATTTTGTGGCGAAGTTAAGTAGATCGAAAGTAGACGGTGGTGATTACATGCTACTTCACTTGAATAGCTAACTTGATGGGAACTTGTCAAGAAAAACTAAAACGTCTAGTTAATTATAATAATATTCAAATTATTGTGTCATAAAAACAATTTTTTAAATAAACATTTTTCAAACCGCCTACTGATATAATGTCAAATTAAATAAAAATTTAAGTACCTATTCAAAGTGCAATTTTATTCTTCAAACTAGTATTATTATAATAAATCGTCGATTTGGATGCAACGACAGTCTATCGCTTAAATAACTTCTTATTGTAGAGGCTCGCTCTCTGAATTATGTCTCGGGATCTTTATTCACAGCCCATGCTCGTAAATTCACACAAATGCACAATAATATGAGACTATTTATTTATTTATTGCTTCGCTGCATGTATGGTATTTCTACGTCACTTATTCAAAATTCTATGGTGCGTTCAGAACTGAAGACGCGCCAGCGAGAGCCGGTGAATGTAAATATTTTGTCCACTCAATATTGTTGAAGAGCGATTAATAATGTGGGGTGGTGATTTATGATATAGCTGCGACTTTTGTTGCTTTGTTAATGATAATCGAAGTAATAAACATCTATCATCAAGGTATTATACTTTTAAGGAGATAAAATGTACTTTTACTTTTGCATTTTTATTGATTTTATATATTTTATGTCCAAGCTTGAAACTGTGCAAGAGATCACAGATGGGTGAAGTAAACCTCGTTGGAAAGATTAGCGGAAAACTGGAAAGAAATGCTTAAGAGAGGAGGCTGAGGCTCTGCAGCGGCAGGACTAACAGATCTGGCTGATTGTGATGAGTCTGGTTATTGCTTAGTTATTTTAATCTTAATTGTTCATTAACTTTATTGCTTGTTATCTGACTTGTTTATCTTATCAACATTAAAGATAACAACTTCACAATTCAGTTTTGAGTACTTTTTCTTTGAGTCGCCTTTATGTAAGATTTAACAAAGGCAACAGCAAAATGTAGAAGTACGGTAATATATAATACACGTCTATACATTCCTATTAATTCCTCTTTCCTGCACTTACAAGCGAGCATTGTATTAAGTGTGCGTACCAACGAACGACGTCTTTGAAACTCAAGAATCTGTATAATTTTGATTCTGGAAACATTGGCAAAGTAGGCACGTAATGTGTGCTATACTATACAATGAACTCGTCCATATCCTATTCTAAACGCGGCATGCACGTGCGAACATCGTCACATTGGCTCGTGGGCGTCGTCTGCGCGCCGTCTGACAGTGCTGGCAGCGCGCCAACCTCGGGTCCCGGACACTCCCGAGTCCCGGGGTGTGACGCCGGAAGGAAAGAATCTCTCCGGCTTATTGTGCACACAGTTATGATAATGGAATGCCCTGTCTGTATAAGTGTTCCGATAATCAGTACTTTTTAATGTCGTGGATGACAATGTGATCGTTAGTGAGTTTTAGAAGTAGTAGATTTAGTTAGACTTCGGTCTAAATCTGTGCCTATAAATAAACTAATAATAATAATGTTCGAGTTGCTCTTTCAGAAAAGTTGCTTCACATAACTAGAAATAAATTAGAACTGGCTACCCTTAGAGATGACGCAACCTAATATTAAATTAAGTGAGACTAAGCAAGATGATATTTAAAGTTAATCATCATCAATCACGTACTGAAACTTAAAGTAAAACTGACGTTTTCACAAAGACCTGACATCTCTGTATTTTATTTACGATTTACTCGGTCAACGACACTCTAATCTCTACAAGTGGAAAGTATATAGCAAAAAGGCTTCGGATTTTTTTTTCTTCAGTCATTACAAATATGTGACAATATATGACAAATAAGTCCATACAAAAACTGTTCCCGTTCCAAATAAACAGGCAGATAAATTTGAGCTGGTTATTGAAACACAGTGCTTTAACCAAGTGAATCACCTTCCTTCAATTAAAATAGCAGTATATGTATAAATCACAGTTCCCTCAGTAATGGTATTTTAATATTCCACAGTTACAGGAACAGTTCCAAACGGTTCCCACCGCGATGTCACGCATAAATTATTCACTATCACTTACTCTACACTCCAATTAATATAAAATATAAAAGAGTATGTTGAACATGTGGCAAGGCTTGTTAAATATGAACAACGTATACATTAGTCTTTAACTTCATGTCTTGGTGTAATTAAAATTTTAATTGAAAAAAGCGATTGCTATGTTTTTAATGAACATAAATATTTTTTAATAGTTTATAGACGTTACTTAGTAGCGGGGATGTGGAGGACAGATGGCAGCATATAAAGTACTCATATTTGATGATGAAATAGAAAGTAATTTATGTATTTTGTTCTCGCACAGAAAAACTGAAGAAGAAAAAAGAAAAAACGAGAATATTATAACTTTTATTTGAAAAAGAAAAGATAAATAAAATCAGAAAACACTATACGAGGTATGATTATAGCTATAATATACTTAATCGTGAAAAGCATAAAATTTAAGACACAAGATAATGGCGAACAAGAAATATGTTTCGAAACAGTTTATTCAACGTTTTATCAGTGCCATTTCGTATTAAAGTGACATTTCACAATATACCGCAAACAATACAAACATATTTCCCTTGGTCGTAGGTGGCGAAATTATGGTAACCGTTTAGCGTACAACATTTCCCTTTCTATCTCGTAGGAGTATAAACATGACGGTTAATGTTCCACGCTCAACTAATAGCACTTTATATAAATAGCAGTTCCTACGCATTACTTACAACTAATATCTCTAAACGACGATACCGTCATGTAACTGTTCCGAACTAACTGATTTAGAAGTCTCCGCACAGAATAACACGGTTTGATAAAAGCGAGTAGGTAGTACATACGTAAAGTTAATTCGTGGAGCAGTTCGCCTGCAAATTGAATGTAAGTGAAAACAGACGGGTGCGCGAGACGCATTCATTTGCATGCGATGCGCAGCTACAATGCAGAGTAAACACACGTGCTCGTAGTGCACCTAGCCGAACTGGCAAGCAAGAAAAAGTTTTAATCGAGAAAATTGGATTATTTGCAAACGTCATTCTTCTCGTACTCGATCTAGTTATCAAGCTACCGTAGAATGCAGAACGCGTAAAAAGTGCTTAACAATAATTTATGAAAGTTAGAAGTTATGTGAGTTTACTCATATCAATATGTATTACTTGTATAATTGTGAATGCTGTTAGAATTTTTTAATTGGTATTTTCGGTCGTGATCTATTAATTTATTCCAATAACTAGCTCTATAAATATCTAATCACCAAGCTTGTCCAACGTCTAATAATGGGCATATCATTTTATTTCAAACTTAAATTCAAACGACAGAAGTAAGATGAGTAAAATTTTCTTAAATTAAAGAACATAAAGGTATAAGTAAGACATCTCTCAAACACCATGAAATATCTCATAAAACTGCTTTCCACGTGTACCGCCATGTTAGCTCACACTAAATAAATTACCTCGAGATGCATAGTAATGTGTTTACCAGTTCAATCGCAGTATCAGCAGGACGATAGAGGCCTTAAGAGATTGCGAGGCTATACAGACCCTATTTAGTTAAGTGGAAACTGTTCAAATAATAGAATGGTACTTGCTGGTACTTGCTAGATAGTTTAGCGTTACGGGAATTAGTAACGTAAGCTGAAATTCTATTGTTAGTTGAGAAAACAACTCGGGGGTAATGGGTTTGTCTGCGGATTGTGTGTGTGTGTGTGTGTGCAAGCTGTGTCATGTATTAATAGATACGTACACCTATGTACTATTACGTAGTATGGCTACTTGTTGAGACTGATTAATATGTTAGGTTAATAAAATATTCAATGTTTGAAACTTTTTTTTTAAACCTTTGCTTTGGCCCACTCTAGGAATAATTCCTGTGTCGTGGGTGCGTTTACATACACATATGTATATTCATACATACACAAAGAAACTTAAAAAAAATGTTGTTAATGTTTTTTTTTTGACAAAGTTTACCATTTAATTATGTAGCACCAAATTAGCGATATACATATCTTATTGGTATTGAAACTTGATGAAATAGGTATATCTTCAACAGTAAATGTAAGTAAACGTATTTAGTAAAAATAATCTTACTTAAACATTAGCACCGTAAATACCGCTCACAATAAGAAATTACGTGCCGAAATCCCAGAATATTGTCAAAATATACATACTTAATAATCAATATCTGACTTCATCAGCCTATTCCAAATAATTAACAGCTCAATAGTTGTCAGTGATATCAGTCACCCATAAGTGTGGTGCAAGCCTAGGCGTAATACCATACTTGATGCACGTCCTCAGTTTGGAGTATTGTTGACCTATTTAGGTGGTGTGATTCTCGTATGTTCGCACCGAGGATGCTTCAAGTGATTCTGACTCATTAAATTTAATTAACTGCATCTCTTCAGACATTTCCGTAATTATTGCCAGCTAGCTGTGTATCCCAAAAACAGGTGTGGAACATTTGTCCATATTAGACGATTTTAATGTGTAAACAACTTTAGATTACAAGACGTTGGACTATAAATCATAGGAGTTCATCTACCTACTTTCAAAACATTTCATCTGCAAGAAGAATATTTATTCAAAGACTAGAAAGAAAGAGCGCATGCTTGGCCGAGCCACAAAACAAGTCAGCACCGAAGGTCCAACCATCGTGCAACAAGAATCTCACAGTAATAATTGACTTATTAACGAACGAAACATTATCTCGAGGCGCAAGCTATTGTGGACAACACGTACATAACGGCATTTTTATTTTATCGAATAGTCGAATCAAGACCAAAACAATTGCTTTAACTGTTTCGCTTCCAATATTTCCTTAGGCTAGAAGATGCCCGGTGAACCACGTATAAAAGGGCAAAGACCACTGATTGCCATTGCAAGGGAAAAAAAAAAACGTTCGGCTTTAGTGAACTTTCTGTTCCAATGTGTTGAGTGGCCACTGCACACATGTGTTGCTCAGAATATTCTAGTAAAGAGGAATGTAGATATTAAAAAGTTAGCCGACATTCTGATTTTGTAATACTTAGTGCTAACTTGTTTGTTATTTCTGTCTGTACGCAGGATTAGGCCTGATTTATCTTTGTCAGTTTAGGCAGACATTGTACTGAGCTAGAAGACTTTCGATGTAATCCTAAAATTTATAGCGGTAGTGAAATCTGTACATCAGTTTCTTAACGTTAACGCCATGCTTCTACTTGTATAACAACCGCTTTGTCTGCAATCCTTAGACGGGTACACAGCAATAGGTGTTTGGATCTGATGGATGTAGCTCCAATATCCTATCCGATGGAAGCTTAGATTTATCTGAGAATTCCACCACATGTACATATGTATGGAACCACCTCAATGTTCTAGTCCTTGCAAGCGCAACTGACGCACGTAATGCCCTTGGTTCAATTCTCAGACTGAGTAGTGTACTAATCAGCTAAAAAACAATTAATAGAACCGTGTAGGTAAACAAGCTTACTTCTAGTTACTACTGTAGGGACACTGCTGACGCATTAGTTTTGTGTACTCAGGCGCACGATCGTGTTAGCGCGGCGCAGCAGTCGCCTCCCCGCAACCGTACAGTCAGGTCGCTAGTTTAATCCTATGTATTTGTAACCAGGTACCAGTAAAGATATATATATTCAATACGACCTTCATTGAGCATCCCTAATCACTATACCCCTACACTACCACGTGGGGCCAGATATATTATTCATTATAAAAAGTCGATTAAATTCAAGCTGCGAATCAATCTCAAAAGCTTATAAACTGTAGCGACTGAATACCTCAGTTCCCCTCAGTTCAACAGGGTCTCACCTTATTGACCTTCAAATCTACATAGTTATCGAAACGCAAACCCTACCGGGTGGTTCGGTAATTAATTGTCAGCGCCGTGTCCGGGGTTCCATTTCCGGTTGGAAGTGGTTAATTTAGGGCTCGCGATAAGGGCTCGTTAATTTCCGTTACAAGTCACTTGTCATAGGCGCCACCTCGCGACGGGATTTGACATTATTTTATCATGTTCATTTCCTGCGTGTATGTATTTTGGCGGTTACAAAAATGATTGTCATTTCATGTTGAGGGGATGCTCCGCTGTGTTTGTTCAAGAACGTTATGTTTTTGACGTGTGCTTGTTAAAATCATGCAATCAAATGTAGCAGTTTTACTATTAATCTAAAGAATACTATTTCAACACGTCAAAGTAACGAAAATTTATTTAAAAATAAATCACGAATCCGTGTCAGTAATAAATAATGGAAACAATTAATTTTATCCATTTACACGCCCAACGAACCGTATTCACTGACATCACAAAAGCGCGGATGCCAAAAAATAAATTTAAAGATGTCTGAATCGTGAAAATCCGATAAAATCCAACAATGAACGAATTACGTAGTAGTGAAAGCATGATTTTATCAAAACGTAATAATTTACATTGCTTCGCACCCATTGATATAAAGAATTAAAGATTTTAGATGTACAGTTACCTGCCTACTTAATAATTTTAACATATTTTTTTGGAATCTCGGAATTAGACTAGTAATATTAACGTTTCAAAAATTACTGCGATAGTTTTATTACTAATAAGAACTTATTCTATTCTTGTTTACTTTTTATAAACGACTTTTAAATAAGACTTAATAAAACAGGCGCATAGGTTATTCCCATTTGAGTGCGTATTTTACAAGGACGTTTTTTTGGGCGCTCAATATGCATCTCGAGTTCTATATCATTGGATCCACCCCGTGTCCCCCGCGCATCATTACTCGACGATTGTCGATTGTTATCATCACGCCGACTCATTTGGGGGCCGATCGCGCGTCAGATCTTCTAACTCAATAACAGGCGACAAATTTACTCAAGATTAAACGAAACGCCGAACGGATATTGAAATTTTACGATCCCCGCCCTTTAAAGTTTATTTTGGAACGTTTCTTTTTGTTTGAGAGATGTTGCCAGTTATATCGGGGTGACAGTTATGTGTAAACATTAGATCCCTTTGTTACTTTCCACGAACGAGCATTGTTCGGGGAAATCATGTTTACATATTTGATAATTGAGACGACAGTGATATTGTTTTGACACTGTACTCTGCTGTCTGTGACCCTAGAAGATATTTCAGTGTCAAGTACATTAGGAATATAATTAACTTGATCATACTGACTACATAGACTAGATGACGTAATTGCCTATTTGCGACTTAATCAATGAAGTCATAGACTGTATTGTAATATCTATTAGTATCTACGTAGATGGCATTTATTTAAATTTTGATTACCTACATTTAGATATTTTATTCGGGCTATCAGTCTTTTCCCTTGCCTATCTCACATCATGAAGATATATTTCAAACTTAGCTATTACGATCTCGCGATGCAATATATAACGTTTATGAATATATATCTGCACATAAATAACGCTAGATAAGCAGATTTTAATTCAGCAGATAAGTGGCTGGGTCCCGCGGGCGTACCGTGGTGTGTCACACAAAATAATAAGATACAGAGGGCCAACGCGCATGGCGCGGCGCCGGCGCGCGGTACAGTATAGTATACGTGAAACTCTAGTTATATATACCCGCAAAAATCATTCACCAAGACACTGCGATGTTAATTTGATATTTCTTGTCACCGGTGGTAGTCTATCAGTCATCGGTCAGCACGTCACCGATCTAGGTCAATTAATTTGGAAATGTAAGTTGTGCAATGTATTTTGTGCCGATTTCTTCAGTTTTTGTTCATCTAGGTATGTTTCTGAGAGCCTGTAATTGGCAAAGGCAAAGTACTAAAGCAAGCAAAAACCTTCTGTCCCACCTGTCTTGTGCTTTTGGTTCCGTATCTGCCACGTTATAGCCCGCGGAACCCTGCGGCTCGAGGGCGACTGTCCCCGCTACACTGCCACAGATAATACTCTGTTTGTTTATTACCATGAGGCGGCGTAATTTTAGAACATTTTCTATAGAAACAAGCTGGGTGAGGTTGGGTACTCGTCACTTTTGGTGTATAAATATACAGTCTCTTCAAAATACTACCAAACGCATCAAGTTTGAGTATATAGATCCTAGTTTAAACAAAAATATTCCATACCCTACCACCTAAAACAGTAAGTCGAGTTCAGCAAAACTTGGAAGGTTATTTTATCTTAGGCAAGTTTGACTCCATATCAAGTTCGTTAATTAATGGTTTTATTATTCTTTAGAACCAGTATTTTCGGCTACAAAAAACGATCTTTATTAGTAAGAAGACAGCGAAATACTTTACCTAAAGCAATTTATTTTGAAGTTATTGTTAATAAATATCAGATTTACTTAAGAGATTAATAACTTTACAAGCTGATACAAGCTAACATTGACTTTCTCTGCAATACGTTATTACGAAGAGCAATATACATTTCTAGAAACACTTAGATATAAACGGGACCCACTCAATAAAATAAGGCTAACGACAAATGAAGCTGATGTTATAAGCTATCAATGAATTCGACTGGACAAATAACGAACGCTACAATGAAAGGCAACTTAATAAAGAAAGTGGGAACAAACGGGAAAAGAAAGAGTATTGAAAACAAACATCTGTCGCAAACGAAACTAAACGGACCCGTCGTTAGAAGACCTTTTGTTGTGCCAATTTTTCTGGAAGTTGTGTACTGTGACGTAAAATGTATGAAATAAGACCAAGAGCTTATAACGAACAAATATAAAATAAGTTAAATAATCTATAAAAAATACGTTAGTGCTGAAATTTAATATACACTACAGTCTGAACAATATTACTGAGAAGTGTACGACGCTTGTCATAACAGTCAATAAAAACTTTCGTAATTTGCGTTCATATGTATTCGATTAGCAGCTTCATTCAACTAATCAAAATGATATAGAAATTGTACAAAAAGCAGATTCAACAAATCACGGATACGAACAGAAGTAGTTAGGAGGGATACCAATTGTACCTACCACCACTCCAGATGCGTTTGGGAGTAACATAATTTAGCGCTCATTATTTCCCAGTTCAGGACCAGTGGATAATGAGCCTTTTCGAATAAGCCAGGGGGTAAACGTTAGTACAGTTAAGAACGTTAATGCTCTGTCTGCCCCCGGCGACGGCGGTACGAGATTACAACACTATTAAATTTGGGGATGAAAAATGAGTGTTGTATTTGATTTCGATTTGCGAACACAATTGAAACTAGTTATTCCTTGAAGATTAAAAGGGTTTTGGAATTAAATAGCTATTAATTTTGATGGGAATTGAAGAATAACACACGAATAGTGAGCTTGTATCAGTTTCTATTGTTACGCTATAAGTTGTGACAATCGACTGAGGGATGTGGGCTCTTGAATGGCTCCTCGTTATGCGTCAATTGTCAATACACAATTGTAGTAATATAGTAATGTCGTCAATGAACTAGAACGTGATAAAGGACACAATTTCACTCTTTTCATCAATAGGTACAATGTGTAAGTATTCATTATATTATCAATAAAACAACTAATTAATCATGTACTGAACACTTATACACATTTTTGCCGCAGTGTTTGTAATAAAGTTGACCGAACCTACTAATATTATGTACGAGTATGTACAAATATTTGTATACTCTATTCCGCATACAAAAAATAACGTAGCCGAAACGCTTGTGAAATTCTAAATAATGATGATAACGTACGCAAACAATGAAAGTATTATACGTGACACGTTCGTGTATAAAAATGTCACAAAAATAAAGTCGTCCAAACAAAAGGTTGGATGAAACAAAAGTATAATAAATTAACTGGCCCTTTAAAAGACATCGCATCGTAAATCATTGTGAAACAAAGATTCGTTGTAATGCTCTTATGTGAAGGAATTGAAGACAAATTCAATAAAACATACGAGAGGATTAAAGTAACGAAGTGTGTGTTGCAAATTCTTGCTGCTAGGGTTGGCATACGGCAGAATGTTCTTTATGATAACTTTGAGTTTGTAAAAGCAAGTTGTAATTTTATTGGTAATTGGTTATGTATTACTATTACCAATTATGCGTATAATAAACAATACTTATACAAACTCCATCGTCGAATATGAAATAATTAGCATTCATAAAAATGTACTCGCAGTAAATAATAATAATCCCAGCACTGTGCCACTTATGTCGTAGTAAATAAACTAAGTCTACAGCTAATCCTGCTTACGGCCTCCTATGTTACCAGGGCACAATAAAAAGGAGACAAGCTACGCTTTCAGTGTCGTGGCAAGTGGCGTCAAGTAGCGAAATCCGGACGTTAAGCGCGCGTCACCGTGGTCACCATTGTAGGACACAATGGTCGGCTAATGCACGCCTGCCTAATGGCTCATTTACATTATGTAAAAGACGAGATGCGTTAGATGTGTAATATCATGCAAGGAGGCCACATGTAGCGCTTAAATTAGTGACGGTAGCCAAATTACTGGCGGTATGTTTCATTCAGGTATTTTTCTGCCCGTTTAACCAGATCACGCTTTTGTTTCTCTCTTTGTAGCGGTCGATATCATGTAACAGTGACCGTCCCTCTTAATGCAAAATCAGGGAATTTTCATGAAAAGACTCGTCGCCTTTTTCCTGAATGTGAAACTTCTCTATACTTTTCAACAAAGCCAGAGTTGTCCAATGTAAATGGTCCACAATGTAGCCGGGACATAGTTTGTCGGGTATAAAATACCGCACGGTATTCTTGAACCGCGGCTTTAGAATTAACTAGTCATTAAGGTCCATTAGTCACTGCAGGAGTTCATTAGTCAAAGTATAAGTCAAAGTGAGGTTTAGTTGCTTACAAGATAGTTTTAAAGGCTTTGATGGAAAAGTTGCTTTTAATTTTAAATGGCGATGAGGTTAACTCTTACAAAAAAAAAAAAGGATTATACCCTATATTATGCTTTGTTTTCAAAAACAAAAACCAAACTACTAAAGAATACAAACGATATGTAAAAGACACAAAAGGGAGCAACGTAAAATGACTCAGTTTTTCAATAACTGTGACGAACAGAATTTGTGGCATCTCAGCCGTTGACGAGGCGACGGTGCATTAATGAAAACATAAAATTACGTTTATTACATCGTCGGTTTACAACGGGTAATGTCGCACGAGGCTAGACCGTGAAACGCGACGAATACAACAAACGGCTCATTGAACACATTCGCGGAACGAATTCCGTTTAGCTACGGGGAGTGGGGGACGTGTGTGGAGTGGTAAAGAAAAGGACACCTCTTGAAAGAGTTTGTGGTGAAGATGAAACCTTTAAATGATAATAATAAACTGTTGAAAACATATGTTGAAGTATTTACTTTATAGGTAGACCGCGAGACAAAGCTACATGACATAAAATGCCTGAAATAAAAGCTAGTTCGTAAAATAATATCATTAATGCTAATTATAAAATTCGGTTGAAGCAATACCTTGTTGTTTATTAGTGCTATAGGTACTGGAGTCTAAGTGGCCGAAGTCGGGCTTTGGATAATAATGATGATACCGATGTCAACACTAAAAACAAAGACGAAGAATTAACGACGTTTGTGTGACCCCAACACGGAACATTAGTACGCAACTGAATCCCCAGCTGAGACAATAAAGGGATTTTGCAAACGTTTCGAAACTCCCCCGTTGAGTCCGTCAACACAGATTAAATAAACTATTAATCTCTATCCAAAAGGTGTATTTGCATAGTGATATTAACTAAGATCTGAAATACCTCGCAACAAAGGGTCTGTACCAGCAGATATGTAAATTGTTGAACAAGGACTTTCAAAAGCGTTTATGAACATGGAGAAGTTAGCAAATGAAGTGGCATCATGGCAGAGCGGTCTTCTATTAAAAAGGTCCGATTCTCGCCTCAGAACAAATATTTTTGTAGCTTACAGAATTATTTTTTGAGTATGAGTTTTTTTGCGTAATGTCACTAAACCCACTTCCATCGTGAAATCTTAGTCTTTTTTTGAAACAAAAGAATGAACGGTTCATCATCAATAAATAATACGCAAGGGTTGATGTCCGTCAGCGATAGATGTTCGTATCACTTTCACATGTTTTAATTTCTTATACTAAGGCAAGCAGCAATATAATTAGGATGTCCATTTTCTTATCTACTCCATGGTTATGACGCAATGTTCGGAAAATTTTAATAGTCGTTTGTACATTGCTCGTTCTGAGAATTGTAAAGTTAGGAATTTAGATTGATACAGCTTCGTTTGAGTGCAATCGGCTTGATTGATTCACTTTATTCAAACGTGAGCTGCGATTTCTCGAATCGTTTTATTCTGAAGTGTAATTCAAAATTGAAACGTTTGGTCTCAACATTTATTTGAATCGGAACAAATAAAACTGAAGTATTCCCGTGATTTAAAATAAATACGTTAAGTAAATCCCGCTTGCTTATTTATACGATCCTCGGCTTAAACTGTTAAAATAGTTTATTTGTTCATTTATTTATTTATCTTCATTTCAGAAGCTGTACAACCTGTACCTATTTGAATTTCTTTAATCGTTTTTTATAGACCTACCGCAGGCTTCTCATATACATTTTAATGGACGTAAAAAATACTTTACACGTGCAATTACGATTCGTGTCGTAAAAAAACATTATTTAAATACAACTTAATATGCACAAACGAGTTGGGTTGAATGAATGGTAAATAAAAGTGCGTTTGCAACAATAACATGCGGTGCACGGTTGCGCACGGCTGTGTACAAACACTGGGCAATACTGGACATTTTATCATGCAAATGGGCCTCGTAGACAATACGATATAGTCCATGGGGCAGCTGCGCATGCGATGAAGTGCGATGAACCGAGACGGACAATTTGAACACCTTGTTTATAAAAAAGTGCATAGTAACAAGGTGTTCACAAACAGTTTTTCATCATCATCATCATCATCAGCCAGAAGACGTCCACTGCTGAACGAAGGCCTCCCTCAAGGGGGGTTTCCCATAATCCCCACGCTTGGCAGGCGGCTTGTGGATCGCAGTGGCTTACCGATTTGTGAGAGGACGCTGCTGCCCGTCCTCCGGTGTCTGGCCGTAGTTTTAAGACGTACCCGGGTCATTAAGACACGGTTAACAGTTTTTCACGCTTCACTAAATAATAAAGTAGAATTAGCCAATATTAAAATTAAAATTAGCGAATTAAAAAATATATATATAAGAAACCATTCTTGACAAGAAAGATATAACTAAAATTCTCTTTCATCTTTCATTTTTCTACCTTATGCATAATAAGATAAATGTTAATTTTAAGTAGGTTATTTAATATTAATACTTACAATAAATTACCAAAATGCAAGTTATAAAAAAAAAGTTCAAACCAATTATTACTGAAATATCTTTATTCAACAATTCAAAATAAACTTTTGAAACCCAAAGTAGTATTATAAACTCCGGTTAAATTATTGACACAATGGTGCGATCAAAACAAAAACATCCCCATTGAAGAAGGGTTAAAAACGCTGCTGTCCGAATGCACCCCTTTTTTCAAAGGGCGTGATTCTGAGGTCATTGTGAGGGGTGCCTGGGTTTCACCATAACACAAAAAATATAACAGAAGGTCTTTTGACAATGGGCGAAGTTAATGACCATATGCAATCGGATGATATCAGCCATTTGCCACTTTTATTCACTAAAGTATGAGTAAAAGACATGGGAGAAAAGATTCATTTCATAAAGGAAAGTGCCCTAAATTTTGTCTGTTCAGATGATATTTTAAATTAGTTCCGAAAGAGGTTTCCTATTTTGTTGTGTTTGATTTTTTGTGTTAGTGTATTTCTGGCTGGAGCTTCTGTAGCTACATTTTTGTGGCCACAGTCCATTGGTTAGCCAAACTCTGGCACGCGAGCGCAGTGTTGACTGCCAAGCTGCTTGGCATGTTGCAGATGCGTGAGAAATATTTTATTGGTTCTGTTCATTAAGGAATTTGGTATTGTTTCGTTTGTAAAAATTGTACGTGAGTGAGTAGTTTCTGTCAAGTAGTGGATTAGGCTAGGTAACAGCAGTTAGTTTGATCCAACCAATATCTCCTGACCTATAATAGTACTGCCTAGTACAGAAATTTAATACTAATAATAAACTGTTTAGTATTTTCTTTAGTTTGTATTAGGTATACATCTTTCTTATTGCTTGTTTGATTTTCATAGTATTGGTTAAGTTGATTCGAATATTTTGATAGTCATAAATTTGTGTATTCTCGTTTAAAACAATAGTCACAATATAAGATAGTGTACAACGTTACGAGGTCGTTAACTATAAATTAAGTGAGCACCCATCCATCTTCATTATTAAGAGATCCAAGCTCCGTTATACGGTAGCTTATCTGTAATCTTTACTATCGAAGGGAAAAAACCGAACGGAACATTTGTTATTGCTATTTTTTTTTTTTACTGGTCCTTCGATACGACTTGTAGAGATTTAGGAGGTATAGTACTACTACCTCTTTCACCCAACATGAAAACAATGTGTAAGCGTAGTTGTTTACCGGGTATTACGGAAACAGCTAATGAAATTAACACAACTCAAGACATTCTAACTTTGCCCGTAGGTCGGCAACGCTTTGTTATCACTTGGTTGCGGATGTCCATGAACGGCGTTGATTGCCATTTCCTAAAGGAAAATTGTTTGCCTTACTCAATAGAAAAAATGAAAGTCAACTAAAATGTATAGATGAGAATCAAAGCGTATACAATTACAAATGCAATTCTAACATGCTTATAATTTTAAGCTAGCAATAAAGGGTACAACTACCCAAATTCAACTAATATTAATCTGTAACCATTGCGTAGTTACACAGACGTCGTTAGTTCACCGCACAGCGCAAACAAGCAATCAACGTGGAAAAATAAAACAACCAGATGTGGTCGTGTCGCGCCTATCAATGTGCGACCATGATGGCGACTCGCTTTTATTTTTATGAGCGTTTTACGAGCCTCAAAAGGGTTTGTTTAAAGCGTACGTGATAAATGCACCGCCGGGATTGAATAACATTTGATTGTACTTGCGAACGTTTGCGAACATTTTCGTTGAGTGGTACATATAGACAGATGTTTGATATGTTTAGCATGCCAATCTACATTTCCTTACAGATGTTGTTTCGCCTGATTGATGACTCGAATTTTGAGGGGAGATTTTGTAATCAGTGTTATATTTGTATTCGTTTTGATCCTTATATATTTTTTTATACAACTTATTTTTTAAGGAGTTAGTAATTGTATACCGAGTGAATAACTAAACATTAAAAACACCTGTAAAATTCATATTAAAACACTTGGTAAACCAAATTGTTCGATTGTGGAATTCATTACCAGTTACAATGAGACGTGTTAAATCGTTACCTATTTTTAAAACGCTTGTCAAGGAACACTTACTGTCAATGTAATCTTATCAGGATCATTTATTATTTACTATATGTTTTATTGTATTTATATTAGTTATTTACATCCAATTTTTATTTTAACACACCCACATATACCCGTACATATATTGTAGGGTTTTTTTAATGTTATATTGTTTATGTAGCTTATGTTTACATTTATGTTACACCGTGAATTACCCTTCTCTTTTTATCTGCTACTCTGCCCATCCTAACGTTGTCTGGCAGAAATCGCCAAGTGCGATAAGACCTTGTACATTTCTATTGGTTTCCATGGTTTTTCTGTTGTCCCATTGTTTTTTTTTCTCTTTCTTTCTTTCAATAAAGTGTATTGTATTGTATAAATATTTTAAATTAAAGAATCCTAAACAAAGTAAATTCCGAGATGGCGTGTGACAGAGATGAGTGGAAGAAGGAAACATAGAACGCTGCCTCAAATAAAAAGCGATTTAGCCAGGAGGATCATGATAGGATCCCTAATTATTATATTGATCTCTGAAAACTAGTAACAGAATAAAAATACAATCATATATAACATGTAAGTAAAGTGATTCGGTTAAAAAATATTGTAGTACTAACTGTATTCAAATTGTGATTACAACACCGCACGTGGTCTGCAGACCCGTCTGGGCAGCCTATTAGTCCAGTTAGTCCACGTGCGCAGGGGTCGCAGATCGAAAGATTAAATAACAAACACGAAATCGGAAAGTTGGTGCCAAGTTAATTAATTCAAAGTATCTGAAACATTAGTCAACGCATAATTGAGTGGTTTAACTGTTTGTTTAGACTTTAAACGAATAAGTACACTTAATCTGTCAGTAGATCTGAGATTTGATACTATTTTCCTCCATTCAAATGGTTGTTCAGGCATAAAAAAGTAATAGACGATTGTCAAGAAGATATTTAAATTACCACACGTGATTGTTATACATAGTATGACCTATATAAGTAATCCACGGCGTGATATCCAAACCATTCAATGTACGTCATAAAAAAAAGAATCAAGCTAAAATTTCAATCAGACTGTAATTGGCATACACATCAGCTCCTGTACCTGTAAACTGAGTTAATGAATGTATGATGTATATGCTGTTGGTGTACCTTATATAAATAAATAAATGAAGAAATAAAGAAATCAGAGGGAGTGGTTCTAGAGGATACGACGTGTTAACCAATGTTATACTAAAGTATTGTATTGATTGGATTTCACACAAGCTCGCCATAACAGCTCATTCTAACAATCATAACAAACATGTTGGCAATGCGTCTACTCAATTCACCTACCTCCAACATGTAAACGACTGCTATAAATAAAAGCTCAGCGTAACGCGCGATATCCGCGTCTATTACGAGCTAACAGCTTTCAGTTAAATTCATAGCCAAACAGTAGCTAAGTGGTACTACCAATACCACTAAATATAAAAGTATAGTAGGACCATTCTAGACATAGCATGAAAACATCGGAAAGCAAAACATATTTTTGGGTAGAATCGCAATACAGATTATGTTTGATATATCTGCTCGGACGTTGCTTCGGATTTGTGACTCACCTACCTTTTAATTTTGTGGCCTATTAAGGTCTAATGACTCTATCAAGATACCTACCCAGCTCTCAACGCGCACCAACATCATTAGCAGACAACTAACGCCACAAAAAACACGCAATATATTTAGATATAAATAGCACGTGTGCTGTCCAGATTACGATGTTTGCCTATTTGTTTAGTGTGTGAAGCTAAACATGGATGATAGAAGGCTTTTGTAGGGAAAAAATCTTACTTGCTGCAGTTATTACGTTTGTTTCTCGTAATGAATTTTCTGTATTTTCTTTTTGTTTCGGGTCAAATAATTTGCACAATTTATAAATACTTGTTTTATTTAATTTTAATTTATGTAGGTACACATCGCAAAAGTATTTTTTCATATTCACACTACAATCATATGAAAAAAAAAATACTCAAAACCATGCTCTAAAACATAACCAAAAGCACAAACGTAGCCATTTCAACTAAATAACCGCAAAGGACAATTTAATTGAAACGTATCAAGAAACAATTCTGGGAGGCGCATCAGAACAATTTCCCCATTATCGAACAAAGTCAACAAACAAGAATTTTAAGTGAAGAAACGTATCGTGTACGTAAGACATTAATTAGGGGCTCACAAACGATAGAATTCAGACAGAGAATAGACAGATGCAGAAGGACCAGTCTAATCTGCGAAAACAAGCTAGGCACACTGAACGTAACTGTAATTGCGAGACAAAGACTATCCCAAATATTGAGGTTATCATTTTAATAATGGCTCTAGTGCCGTAGACTTACGGAGTGAGGAGGAAATCTATGGTGCGCATCAACCCTTAATTGGCGAATAAATCCCAAAGTGGAACTCTGAATAAAGTAAAGATATTGATCTGATTCTAACGCGTGCAATTTATCATCTGCACGATTTATACTTACTATAGCTACACCATTATCCGGACCTTCTGTACCTTATTATTTAGAGGTTGAGCACTCAATTACTGAGCACCGAAACTTGAGTTGTACCGGTCCTCAGTGTGCTCAACAATTGATTGGATCAACACCGCTTATGTGCATCATTGCCTTTTTTGTTTTGAATGTTTAACTAAATTAGTAGGAAAGTAGAGATCTATTTACTTAAAGTTAGAAGCTTTAAAGAAATTACAGAAAAGTGAAAAAATATTACACGTTTTTTAAATAGGTTTATAATTTACAAATTATTGGATTGTAACGAGGTTAAAGCCAATTCATGCAAATTCATGAATGAAAAATGAAATTCATGAAAGCATCTAAACTGTGTGTGTGAATAAACTCTGAGGCAGGTAAATATATTTTTATAAAAATTCCAAACCTTTCACACGGCATTACCCTCACTCTAAACTTAATTAACATTGCTCTGAGGCAGCTACTTAGTAATAGGGCATGCATTTCGAAATTTCGAAATTTCATAAATTCGAAATTTCGGACCATATTTGCATGTTATTTAATTTCGAAATTGAAACCCCTAGTTTCGAAATTTCGAAATAATAAATTTTAAATTTGATTATTTTTATTTGAAAGAGTATCAAACATACATCCTCACAAATAATGACTTATAAGCTAATTTATGATACCTTGGGCACAGATAATATAATATTACCCTTGAGTTAAATTATTGCAATTTTCGGAGATTTCTTTTTTTTAATATATCTGACTGATAATGTACGCGTAGTATCTGGTCGGTGCCTATCAGTCACACCGAAGGTGATTGGGCTCGGGAAGTCCAGCGAGCCTGCGATGTTTTACCAGAAATGGGGGCAATTACCATTTGCCCCCAAGATGTAGCCCGTGCAGTCCGTCCGTTGCCCAACTGGAAGTCTCCAGGGCCGGACGGGCTGCACAACTTCTGGATTAAATGGTTTCAAGGGTCGCACGCTCGCTTGGCGGCTCAGTACCAGGTTGCTTTGGAGTCTGGTTCGCTACCCGAGTTCCTAACGACAGGAGTTACCCACCTGCTCCATAAATCAGGTAGTACCGCGGATCCCAAGAATTATAGACCGATCACTTGTCTACCGACGGTCTATAAAGTTCTTACATCCATTTTGAGAGCTAAAATATACAATCATATAGAGACTAACGCCATCATGTCTGTCTCTCAAAATGGATGTCGGAACGGGTCCCGCGGTACTAAGGAGCTGCTCCTCATTGATATGGCCATTAGCCAACAGGTTCGTCGTTCCCGAAAGGATCTTTCGACATGTTGGATAGATTACAAGAAGGCCTATGACTCGGTGCCACATACATGGCTCATAGGGGTGCTGGAATTGTATAAAGTAGATACAACACTACGCACCTTCCTGATGTCATGTATGGGGCAATGGAGGATGGTCCTTCGATATCCAGGATGTCGAAATATCCAGAGGAATAGCGAGCCGATAAGGATCGAGCGAGGAATATTTCAGGGCGATAGTTTGAGTCCGCTTTGGTTCTGCCTGGCCCTGAATCCCCTAAGCACACTGCTGGAGGGTTCAGGTATAGGCTATCGGCTGAGGAGAGGTGGTCAGATTATATCTCACCTCCTTTACATGGATGACCTAAAACTCTTTGCGCCCAACAATTTGCAACTGATGGAGCTACTGAAAGTAACAGAAACCTTCAGTAGCGCCATCAGGATGGATTTTGGTGTGGACAAATGTGCGGTCATGCATGTAAAGCGAGGGGAGATTGTGGAATCCGTGGGAACCCAACTCTCGGATTCCATAAACCTTCGAACCCTCTCCGCAGCCGAAACCTATAAGTATTTGGGTATGTCGGAAGCACTGGGCATCAATGTTACTGACATGAAGCAATCGTTGAAGGAGCGCTTCTTTGGCCGTCTGAAGAAAGTATTTAATAGTCTTTTATCAGGCGGAAATAAGGTGCGCACCTTCAACGGTTGGGTCATGCCGGTTTTGATGTACTCTTTCGGCATACTCAAATGGACTCAGACCGAACTCGATGCCCTGGATAGGAGGGTCCGTACGCTGCTGACTGCATATCGAATGCATCACCCACGATCATCGGTAATGAGACTGTATATCCCGCGAAAGTGTGGAGGTCGAGGCTTCTTAAACGCTAAGACCCTCCACAATCGCGAGATATGCAGTCTCAGGGAATATTTCCTACAAGACGACGTGGGGATGCATAGAGATGTGGTTGCGGTAGACAAGGGCCTCACCCCGCTCTCCTTGGCTAAAGAGAACTGACGCAAACCTGTAGTGCTTGACACTAATGATCGCATGGAGGTATGGCAGAGTAAGGAGCTTCACGGACGCTTTTTCCGGGCCCTACATGGACCCGATGTAGATTTATCAGCGTCCGTAGCCTGGCTGCGTTTCGGTGACCTCTTTGGGGAAACCGAAGGTTTTGTCTGTGCAATTATGGACGAAGTTATGATGACGAACAATTACCGGAGATTTATTGTGAAAGACGGTACGGTTGACATATGTCGGGCATGCCACCGTCCGGGAGAATCCATCAGACACATTATCTCCGGGTGTTCTCGTCTAGCTAAGGAAGAATACTTGCATAGGCATAATCTCGTAGCCAGGATTATCCACAAACAACTTGCTCTGAAATACAGCCTTGTGGAATCGGATGTGCCGTACTATAGGTATGTGCCCGACCCAGTTCTCGAAAATGGACATATCACACTGTACTGGGATCGATCCATCATCACTGACAGGACTATTGTAGCCAATAAGCCTGATATAGTGGTGGTGGATCGACTAGAGCGGCGCGCAATGATCGTTGACATAACAGTCCAACAACGTAACAACGAAATATACGGCAGAAAACTTATTGGTTTCAGTTTTGTTACGCTAGGCTAAGCTTTTTTAACATTTTCAATTAAATTAAAAGTAATAATCTGATTATCGAATTTTTATTAATGAAGATTGCCCACAACATCGAAATTTCGAAATTTCGAAGTTTATAAGACCGATTTCAGAAGCCAATTTCGAAACTGGAAATATATGAAACTGCATGCCCTACTTAGTAAGGCAAACTCGTACGCACGTCGGACGAATCAATTAGTATGGAACCGCTCCGACATCGAAATTACAACTGCTTTCCCTAACATTCAAGAGGAAAATTATTAATTTTACGTAGACGCAGACGCAGCTTTCTTAAAACATTACGATAGTAGTAAGATCACGATATAGGTATTATTCTCTTATGTTTATGCGTACACGCGCCATGTTAAAGTCAAAGTGCGCGTGAACCAAGCGTTCTATGAAATTAATTTTATAAAACTAATATTAACTATTAACTTTCCTTAACACATGAACTTTCCCTAGCTCTCCAGTATCTGCTGTTCTTACAATTATCTCTAATTTGCATTGTGTATGGACTCAAGTTCAGTATCACCGCAAATTTGTACATTTACTAATATATACTGTAAAAACTGTATAAATCTCTTTATTCAAATTATCTGTATACCCTATGCTCCATTACTTCAGGTGATCTCAATAACTTCCTAGTTATAGATCGTAAACTTTCTCGCAGTCTCATAAAGTAATCAATTCTATATAGATCGTGCATCATTACAACAGCTTTACCAGAGCTGTTAAAAGTATGTAATACTAAATATTACGTAATGAGCTCCATTAATGTCTCAATCGAGCGCGTCTCTAAGAAATCAATTTGTGGTAACTTACTCTATGGTTACAAAGTTATCCAAAGTTACATAGGTATAGTTATTAAATAATCAGCTCAACATGGCAATCCATTCAATAAACCAAAGGTTTGCTTCAACATTTCATCGTTAAGATTAGCAAGGAATGGAATTTGAAATGCTTTCCAAAACTTTTAGAAGACTTTGGAGTCCACTTGTCCTCATGGCAAAAGTTTGGCAGTTTGAATCTAGGTCAGCGAGTTCTATTGTACACCACCTCTTTGCTTACTAGCGCAGCAAGACTGGCCATGCAAGACTACAGAGAGCTAATCAAAAATAAAACTATAGACTTTATCTGGGCAGGACTTGTAAATTATCTCTTACTAGTATAAGCTCTATTAAATGTGAAACTGAGTGGCGCGTCTCGAAGGAATTGATTAGTTCTAATCTAACCATAATATAGTTATTCTCAAGTTCTACGAAGTTATGAAATAATCTATTCCAGCTAGATGTTGTATCTTAAAGACTTTGAGTGCGACGTGTTAAATTTCTTACTAGCTCCATTATAGTTGCGAGCTTTCATCTCTTAGGAGTCAATTACTTTGGAACTACTAGGTTACAGCCGTATTGATCTTATAGAGAATCTGTGTTCACCTGCCAGCTAGGCTAACATGAGTGCCGAAACAGGATTGTATCATCGTAGCAAAACGAACCTTCAAAAACTTGTTTCCGCACCACATAATGTGACAGCCAATTTTTATCGCGGCACTTGTGCTAGCCGACCCGACCAAAATAATAATTGTAGTTTTATTATTTATGTATGTATATAAACATTTTAGGAAAGGTACTGACAATAACATGTTTTTGCAGAATAATAAGTACCTAGAAAAGCTTTTGTTGTGTTTAGTTTATATACATTCTTGGCGACCGTGACTTGGATCGGGTTGTACCAATCTGTTAGAGCTCCATAAGATGAGCGTCTCGAAGGAATCAATTACTTCAAACTACTCTAAGCTTAAACTTTCCCTATCCAACATGATATTATAAAATTATCAGCGTGTAATTATCACATCGGAGATTAGAGCGTCTACTCCATTACCGTTGAATGTTGCGGAAGTTAATACTTCGCCAAGTAATCAATTAGTTCTCTCACCAATACTGTTACTTGACTGACTTTCCCTGACTCACTACATTACATTAATTATAAATACATCTCCTTACTTATTTCCTTGTTATGATTATAGAACTTTTCTGGAAAATAATTTGAGTAGGTATGTATAATTTTTATCGCAATAACTGCACAAGATCGTAGCTTCAATTGCGACAATAATTGAGTGCCTGTGATACGTTTTTAGTTACTTCACAAGTATGTATGGTATAAAGTTGAGGTTACAGTGGTTTGTTTATCTACCATGCATTAGGAGAGGTGCCGCGCACGAATCAATTAGTTTAACACGGCGCTACCATTACCGTCACCGGGAGATTCCACCTGCATAGACTCTGAGTCACAAGAGATGAGCGGAACTGGAGAACTTTTCGTGTAGAGTCAATGCTGCGGATGGAAGGTAACAAATTCTATAGAAACGTAGCGTTGAGCAATATTTGTTTTTAGAAATACAACATATATTACTTTTAGGCATGGAGTAAATACAACGCTTTTAGGTATTACATGCTTAGAAAGTAACGTTCTGCTTGAGCGATAACAACTTATGGTTCTTGAACAAATGATCAATGTCAAGCATCATCAATAACTTTGACCCGCGAACGTTTGAGTTTTTTAGATCTTGATTATTGCTTTAGTCGAGGCATTCGCGTCATATGTATTTTATGTAAACTTGTCATATAAATTGAATTATAAAATGGAATAAGTGGATATTATTGCTAATGGCTCTTATTTAGTATAGACCCTACACTCGGGGTGCATAGCTCAGCCTCTCTGGCGGGATTCGCGGTTCGATTCCATCTCACTTCCTTCATAGTTGCTTGTAATGAACAGGTGGCATACATATATTCTCAATTAATTACTAGCTACGGTTTATGATTTGTACATTAACTTGAATTGGAAAAATAAATAAATTTGAATAACTATCTATTAAATAATTTTATTTTAATTCTGTGAATACTTTAATGTTGGTTGGGTTTGGGGTTACATACTTAAATTATTTTGATTGCTCTTATATCTAGCCTATCAAAATTTTTGGAAATCATATTTATATGCCGTATGCATTGTCAGACTTCGATCTGTATGAAACTTTTTCAGTTGATGGTTATAGTCTGTTGGCTTTACATGTTAGAATCCTGCGCTATCTGATATGCAGCTGGCATGTCTTTTAATAGAAATCATTAGTTGTAACAGTTGGTAACATTACAGGCGGCTTAAGTAACAAATACTAAACTGTCAACAGATGATGCACGTGTTCTCTGGATACTCCATTACAAATACCACTTTCTATATTAATAATAGTGAAGCAGAAATAGATCAGGCCAGTATGACTGTGATTCCTGAATAATCTTAGCGTACGTACTAAGAACTAAACTATGACTACCGCATATCATGTACTTATTTTAGCTGCGACACGTTGGGAATAAATCAGAGACGCAAATACCATACATTGTTGGTCTTCTGATCCGTTCTTACTGTTGCAAACGGCGACGAAAGAAAAGCTTGTATGTTCTACACATTTATTTATCTACATAGGCTTATTACAAGTTTTTTTTTGATATATGTAGATTGGGGGTGCACATTTTTGTGTCAGAATGGAAATGGGAACGTTACAGCAATACTTATTACCATGATAGAGTTATAAAGTCACATTTTACAAAAAAGATTGCAACTGCAAATATTTACAAGACAAACAGAAATCAGTTTGATTACGAACAAACAAATGGTAGAGTGTACCCTCTCATACAGTCGTAATTTCCTTGATGTCATTCGCGTGTGTTCCCGCAAACGCTCGGTAAATATTCAATTAGTGTGCGTTTGAATCCGGGGACGTAATTTAGTATAGGCAATCATACTGTCACATACATTTTGTCTTTATTTTGAATTACAGCAACTAAAACTTCTTTTAGACCTATTAGGTTTTAGTCAAGGAAAAACTAGTATAATTGAACATCTTTAAATAGTAAAAGGAAGCAGTATCAGTACACGCTCAGTCAGATCGCTACTATGAACGAGGTTTTCTAGCCCTGGTTATTAGCTACCACTTTAATTTTGTAGCGTGTAGATTTTATATTACCCTGACTGGAATCTGTCATACAAAATACAAATACAAATTGGACACTCGGTTATTTTCCCATAAAATTCTATTTAATAAACTGGAAAAATAAAAATATTTTCTGGTCATGAATATTGTACTTACGGATTATATCACGAGTACGCGCTCACAGTTCACTGTGTATATACAGTTGGCTTATCATGGAATCTAAACCAAGATATGTTGAAATTGCATATTTTAAATGAACTTAGCGCAGAAAGCTAATCCCGCTCTCCGAGAATCCCGCTGCTAACTAAATCAAATTATCTCAACAAAAAATCAGTTAAACTTTGTTTGACCGAGTAATCGAAACTAGGATTTCAACCGACAGACGTCCTAGCAACCACAAGACAGATGCAGTATATATCAATCATGGTGTTACTCCAACTAAGTGAAAACCGACGCGAAAGCCTACCTTTAGTAGTCTCGGGAGGCTTGACTGAGGATTTTGTAATCGAATTTTATGTGGTATATCCTGATTATTTAGTAGCTATGTTTTACTTGTAATTAAAAGCTACGCTAATGATCTCAAGAAGAGAATGTATCACTAAGTTATTGGGACTGGAACTTAGATTTTACGATTCATTAAAGTAACAAATTTTAATGGCACCAATATTGCGTACCTATGACAGTTTTGATCAAAGACTAAAATAAACCAAAGTTTAAGGATTAGTAACTAGTTAACGTTTGTTAATCCGCTTACGAATGCTATCAAACTTTTACCTAAAACTTTATTAATTGTTCTAATAAAACTAGGTTTAAGAGCACTTAGATGGTCAGACCACAAATGTGTCTTTTACGACTCTTGTTGGTTAAAAGTTAAATATCCTTAATTAAAACTTACGAAAACCTGATTTTGCGTCAATTTTATATATATACATTATAAGGTTTTTTACAATTTAACAATAATAATAATAATATTATTATATTATTTATAAAAAGGTAAAGGTAATATTATAAAATTTATAAAAATTCGTCCGGTACATAATATTTGCCATTTACTCAATTTTAATTCATGGCCGGAAGCATAATGAATTAATATTTTCTAACTACTACATTTAACGTAAGTATCGTTATAATGTTCACGGAGGCATCCAGTTATCATGCTAGTATGTAAAACGCGTCTTAAGGCGATAGCGTTAACTGGTAACAACCAGTTGCTCAGCGATTATCTAACATCGATAGCACAGTAATTGTACGATTATCGTTAATTTCAATTACCTAATAAGATTACTACTAATTTGTTGGCTTGTAGGGTATTTTCCAACTACAAGAGAAAAGAGAACCATTAGGCTAACACTCTCTTGTGGTGAAGACGAGATCATCCAGTCATTTAGGTAACTACTTACATATATGTTTTGGGTACATTATTACTATTATATTCGTCAATTTAGTCTTTGTCTTCGCTCCAAATACTGCTCATAATATTTTTACAAAAATAATAATATAGAATTTGTAAAATAGTCACAGAATATTTAGATAAAAATATTAATGGGATGAAGCTACAGTATTAAGTTTGACCAATTATTCTCATGAAAAACAGTTTATACATAACTAGTGACCTGCAGTTTGTCATAGTTTTGTTTAAACATCTTGTAGATGTTGCCAATTCGTGCGCTAAATCTTTATCTTATCAATTTATTAGAACAGGTCATGTGTACTTCAGGTATACAACGACTAAAACCCATACCTGCAATCTACGTTTACAGCAAAGTAAGGACACAATAGATGAATTTTAAGAATTTCGAAGATACACCTTCATGTCGTAGTTAAACCTTAATTATCCGTTAGAACAGTTATAATGATAATTCTATTTGATTTGTTAGATACCCGTATGTGATGCAACGCGTGTCACTAAGGGAGATGATAATGACCAATTTATGTGATATCTTATTTTCTAATTCTGTCTCGTTTAGATACGAGTTATTAGGCAATTTATAGCACTTACTCTCATACCAGTATTTCAACTGATTAAGATAAACAAATAACAGTTTGACTTATTTATCGAAACTACGTTTACTTAACGGTTTTTAAAGAAGTAACTATTTTAAATTATTGAAAAATAAAAATGGTCGTTAATAACTTTCCATACTTGTACTCATTATGTTGTACTGTTATATGTGTGAACTCCGTAATATGAAATTTGTACTAAAAATATAGTACTGCTCTGTCTATTAATACAAGAGAAATATTGAAGTATTCTCACTAAACCAGTGAACACATATTTCAACCACGAACATTCATTCCCACAGTAGTGCATTCAGTTAGGACAATAGAGCTAGACTGAACGGATTAGTTATGCCTAAGTCGCGGAACAAAAAGCGGGATAATTGCTGGCGTCCGACACTCGCGCACTCGCCTGCCAGTCGCCATAACTAGCGCTACATAGTGTGTGAACGGATGTACCAGTATGTTGACGGTAATAACTTGCTGATTGTGGTCAGCAGAATAATTAATGGTTTTTTTATAGGTGTTAGATTACCTATTCAGTTTGTGCATGAAATTGTATGGTATAGAACCTAAACCTGAACCTATGGTATATAACTAGAATAGAACTACCTGAGGAGTAAAAGAGAGATTAAAGTGTCAAACCACAACCACAGAGAAATTACCCACTTTCTTGGGTGTGTGATAACTACACTGTCGTTAAAATTGCCCCCTTAGAGTTTGAGTAAGTTATTTCAATATAGAGCAGTAACAAAGTGTACCTATTTGTAGAATATTTGAATTTGCTTTCACATTTCTTAAATTAAAATATAAGTAGATATATATATTTTGTTAAATTTGTATTTTAGGATTATCATAGATATAGAATGTAAAAGTCCTTTCGTTTATTTCAGTTAAGCCTCCGACAGCATTTCCGTAACTCGTAGAGCGCGATACTCTGCTATCGAACCGATTCCGCTGACTTACGGCCAAAATACAATTTCTCTACAAAATATATTAAAGCTTAGCCTTTATTATTAGAGACTGGGCTACTATTTACGTGGCAAAACAGTTTATAAATCGTCAGCACAGATTAAAGTCTGGGTAATGTTGACACAGCTCCTAAAGATCTGACTTTGGAGTTATGGAGTGAATAAGCAATCACAATGTATTAACTCACATTTAATAGCATATTGTTGATAGAAGATAATTTACATAATAGTAATTTGTTGGCCACTTGAGCATTGAGTTGAGTAAGCTTCGATCGAAGTGTGTCAAGCTAACGACATTAATGTGATTTGGATACGAATCTATTTTATGTGCTAAAGACCTCCTACACACCTTCCGATTTAGAAATCCGATTTAAGACGAATGTCTTTCAATTTATCATTCTGGTTTTGGATGGCACTACACATTATTTGATTTTGTAGGATATTAAGGATTTTATGAAATCGGCAGATACCTTAAATATACATACAAGCGTAGGATTAGTTGTGTTTTGTTTGCAATACATCTGAAAGACTAAAGATTCTATTAAAATGTCGGAATGTTTATCAACATTTGCTACATTTACACAGCCAATCAGCTAATTCGATCGCTGGGCGGATCCTTAAAGACCAAATGTAATTTTGTGTAGTTGGCATTAGCTACTCTAATTAGGCGTATTGTCCGATCACAGTTTATATAGAATACTTCTTTTTAGGTTTAATGAATAAACGCCATAAATTTACATGTACAATATCACGAACCTACAATGGCTCAATTTTCCACGGACTGAACATATTTGAACGATTCCAATCGAATCAATTATGTGTTTTCACAACGTGTACACAAAGAGCCACATCAGCACAATGTGTGGTGCACCCACACCCACGAAGCGGACCTTTGAGAACCGTCAATAGCGGTGCAATGCGAGCGTCAAACAGTGCGGCCGGCCGTCCACTTGACGGCGCCCAATAATCCAAATAAACACCGCGCTGTCAACGACACGCGACACTTTTATCGCTTTAGTTCACCACCCCGAGCCTCCACAACTATGTTGTATTGATTGAACTATTGGTTCCCATATTACGTTGCTAACTCACTCAAATTATTGGTTTGAACACGTCAACACAAATATTGTTGATACGCCCCATTGAACTTCATTATGCACCGAAAAATACGTGACCAAATGGTTTTGCTATTATATCATCTGTTTGCAATGCGAATTTTACTCAAAATATGTACAATAGGAGATATAAAAACAAAAGATTCGTAATCATCAAAATAAACTGGTGGACCGCGAACAGAATACTAACGACATAATTCAAATTCAACAGCAATATCGGGCAAACAACAACTCGTAATAAAAGCTCAACTCCTTTATTATCCTGAGCCCTGAGCCCAGCCCGGGGTCCCTCGAACTGAGCCGTCACCCCGACACGTACCCGCGCCATCCGGCGTTTATCATTTTTTCCATCTCGAGCCGCACCGCCTGATAACCACGGGGTTAGTGACAGCTTTCAACTCCGGATTAACTTCGTATTGCGGCCGAGAGGGAAAAAAAATTAATAGCTTCGAAGAGATTGGCTCGGATCCCCTCGCATGAAGTGTTAGTTACTGTTAAGGGTTAACCCTACAATTCAAAAACTATAATTGGCAATCTGTGCCAAATACGGTCATTCGTTTAACTAAATTAACACTAGTCTTTGAACATGTAGCTAACATCGACGCGTTGAATATTATTTTTATTATTAAGTGTGTAATTAAGCACACAACTGTCCTGCTATGTTATTTCAATCAATCAATGAATGACACAAGCATGATAAATAATAATGGTGATAAATACCAGATCTCCTCACGTATAGTAACAAAATTAGTTCATTAATGTTTGCAAATCCAGCACTACGCACAAGTTGCGTGCACTGGCGAAATGATTAAATCTGGAGATGTTTATTCAAAGTCAAATCTAACGAAGACATATTCGAAAGAATATCTCTTATCTACATCAAATATATATTTTTAGAATTATTTACTGTTTTCTAAAAACACTATTTTTTATATTTAATAATTCAATTTGATTTCTGATAAATTGTGATAAAACAGATAGAATATATTATATTTGCAACAATAAAAACAAAGTCAAACAAAACAAATTTTTGCTTTGTAGGAATAGTATTTGTTTACTTGCCTGGTGGGCAACCGCAGTCTCCGTAGTCCCGAATGCTCCTCCTTGGCCTCCAATACATGGGCGGCCTGGACAGCACCTCCCGCCGCAGCCTCTCCACCAGCGGCTGCTGAGGCTCCAGCACCGCGCTCCTCAACGCCAGGTGTTGTTCTTCCAGCAGAGACAGCCTGTCCTGCAGCCCTTGCTGCTTGTACAGGCTGTACCCGCTCGAGATCAGGCTCATGGCACAAGCACACCATAACACCACACAGTACGCCCATGGGTCCCCTGGACATCTTTCTTCACATTTCTCCCATTTCTTTTTCAATTCTTTCTTCTCTTCTTTTTTCGCCTCTTTCTCTAAAGGCGTTTTTGCACCCGGAGGCGACTTCCCTCCCATCTTCAAAATCATTTTTCCTTAATTTTTATATCTCATGAATCGCATTTATCATCCGAATGGAATGTCAGTGGCATCGTCTTCAATATTCTCATCGTTAATGTTCAACCCGATCTGCGTTAAAGCGATACATTGTACTCACAATAGATGCGTCCGGCCCGAAGCTTTTCACGGTAACAATCTACTCTATTCTTTAACGAAATTGAATATAATATTTCAGAAATACAAAACACAAAAAAATAAAAAACACACCAAAGAAAAATTAAGTGAAAATCAAAGTAACACGGAAAAGATATGAATGTTGTGTAGCGGTCGTAGTTGTCGGCGATGCGATCGTGTTTAAATTCGCTGTATTCGCGCACGAGGAGCGTAGGGACGTACCGTCTGGTCGGCAGGCGGAACGCCACTGACTAGCTGATCAGTGGATCAAGTCGCCGCGGCTCCGCAGACAACCAGGCGTGCGCCGAGATCACGCGGGACACCGTCGTCAGCGTTTGGGAATTCTTGTTGAATATGTTGTTAGTCGATTTGTGTTTTTTTTATGTATAATTTCCTAAAAGCTTGTACGTTTCTTAATTTACCTCGGATTTCGAGTCTCATTTTGTGTATCTCGGATAAAAATGTATTTCGAATGTCTCTTCCATTTACCCATAGTAACGATGCTGTTAGTTTTATTGGCGCGGAAACAAGTATAATGATCGGGAAACGGAGAAAATCCCACTTTGCATACAAATTTAATTAACGGTACTGAAAGGACAACTGAACAGAAAGTTGCAGATCATTAACCTTTCTCATGCTTGGGAAACGATTTCGAGAATCGAACTGGCGCTTTTATTGACGAAGTTTTTTTCATCGCAATCAAGTTACACGGCGTGCCGGGGCATGTTTTATAGTCGGTAGTTGCGAGTTCGTCGGAAGGTCCATATTAAGGGGATGCGTGCAAAAACGTGCAGGCCCGAGCAAGCCGCCAAATTGGGCGCTAGCTCGCGCGGAAGAACCGAGGGGGGAACGCCAATCCAGTTAGTCGCTCACCCCCATACTCAGACACTGAATCGTAACACCGGTTTAACTTCAACTTACGCTGTCTCATCTTTTAATACGAATAGAAGCTAAAGCTAACGATAAATTTACATTCCTACGGAGACAAAGTATTGTACTGCGTAATTCAAACTAAACAAATGTAAATGGATGCAAGAGAGCTTTCAATTTGTAAACGTGATACTGTTTGTTAATGTAATTTTGATAAAACGCTGAATGATGTTAATGATGAGAGATAAGTGTTTCATATTTTGGGACGATGAAATAACGTTGAAGCACATTTAGGGCCGCACGCATAGCACGGCTGGGTCTCGCCTAAGTATTGTGTTTTGCAATATTACACCACAGGATGCAACATAAGATAAGCTTTAATGTAACATGCGTTAATATAATAAAAGAGCTACAGTGTCGTATGTAATAGGGGGTCAATTATCTCTTAATGGAACAGGTCCTTATAAGGCGATGAAGATTGTAATATATTGGTATAAAATATGAAACAAAAAATAGTAGCTGCGGCCCTCATAATCCTTGCCGGCCTAAACACGGATCCGTTCAAAAGATCCATATCGACATTAATTAAATTTGTAAAGAATGAAAAAAGTACGGTTGTTTTTTAAATGATAGACGCTATTAATCTCTTTAATAGAGTCATTAAAAACGGAGTGGCGGCCGCAAGCGCCGACTGCCACAAAAAACGCTACGCCACTTGAGCCCTGACATGCATTACGAGCCTTTGTAATAAAGCACTCATAATAAAATTAAAAGATAATCCTGATAACGGCTCATCACGCGCATACCGATCTAATAAGGCACTGGGCCTCTAATGTCTAACCTTATCAATACCAAACACATCTAAATGGTCATTTTAAATTTTTTATTATTGTTATTTACGACCACCATTACAATTCTATTTAAAGTTACGACTCCATAATTGGATTTCATAAAATTTTAATGCAATATTTACAGGATTGAAAAAGCGTTTTGAAGTTTAATGATCGCATTATTTTTGATGTGTCGTCGTTGGAATGGTTTAAATGTTCACTCTCAGCTTGCCTTTGTGAATATTTAAATACTGATCACAGAGGTGCAGGCGACGTGATGATTTTACAAATTATAAGATTGTGTCGATCCTTTAAAAATTCAGAGTCGTTTCGTTTACGTTTCGTAAGTGCTGTAATTAATACGTTAAGAGCATGCAAAATTGGTCCATCGGCGACGCAATCTGCAACATCGGAGCGGAGACAAATAGCTGCAATTAAAACTAGATTGTCGTTATTTAGCAGGATCGTTGTAGCGTCGCGCCGCGCGCCGGACGTGTGCGGGCGGTGTGCGCCCATCCATCTCCGCGCCCGCTACTCTACTATAAATTTAATTTAAACTTTTGTACTTCGTCAAATGTTGAGTTTAAGACACCCTCCTGTCCTGACAGTTTACATTTTTTTAATTTAATCTCGTACTCTTTTGAATAATTGAGCAGCACGACGGCTCCCTTCCAGCAGAGTTTCTTCCACATTCTTGTTGAACTTCCAGTTTGTCTAATCATTATAGAAGGTCCACGAGTGTCAAGGGAAATCTTTGGAGGTAAATTAAAATTATGTTTGTTCTCAACTTGGCATGAAATAGTCCAGATTTTGAACTATTTCGTAATATTTAATAGAAAATTTATGAAATTACGTAACGGTATACGTAAAAAGCAATTATGAGAACTTATCTTTAATTGTTAAGATAAGGAGTCCTAATATTGGCTTTGCTTAAAATACATTTTAGGCTACTTTAGGAGTTAACTTTACGGAGCTTTGTTAAAATAAGTTTTTAGTTATGTTAAATTTCATTTAGTTTCTATAAGTTTTTATGTTATATTATTTCGAATCAGCTTTTACGATAGCAATATACGAAATGTAGAACCGTATGCTATACATGTATTCAAGAAATACGTATAAGTACGTAATGAAAAAAAGAATAGCAAACTTCTAACAAGGAATAATAAAGTAACCGTCATGGTCGACGGTAGCATTAATTTTATTTTTAATACAGCGGTTCTATTCACATAGGGCGGTAGTTATCGTTTTTTATTCCCATGTCACTTTATTATCGTTTTCCTCATAGTTAAATCCAAAATCAATTGAATTTAATTAATCAATGTAGCGGATACTCTCTAAGGCCTTTATAGTTGTTTGTGGGGACATTCAATTTCCTTCAACCAATCAGAATTGCCGTGACCTTGTTAAATCCATTCCAATTTTACTCGAATGAAGGCGTAAATATTACCAGTGGCGCGAAATGTAAATAGCTTAGTATCGCCGAAACGAAAGTGAAATATCCCTTCGTCCGTGCACCAAATTGGAGCGGCCACGTTATCGGATCGTTTGCTTTATTTACAGTTTGTGGTGGAATTGGGAAAAGTTGTGAAGGGGTAGGGGAAAGAAGTGGGGTTAAGGGTGTGAATTCAGCCACTTCGTACACTTTATGAGTTGTCGGCGAGCGGTCACCTACTTGCAAGTTGGCGACACCAATACCGAGACCCGATGTTTCGCGCTCGTAAATATTGAACTTGGAAAAAAATTGCAGTCCGCACTGCGGTTGCGGATATTTACTGTTATTACTTCTTCGTTCTGCGTCACTGATTAAAACTCTCATTTATGTTTATTACAAACAAGATTGTAATCGGAAAAGTTTAAGAAATATTTCATGTTTAAAGTTTCTGCTTGCCTTCAGATATTGGGCTTAGAGTACAGAGTCAGAATTTACAGTAACTACAGAACCAAATAAATGATATCTATTCATAGAAAAATGCCAACATGTGAACGTAGTCGATGGAAGCACACATAACATAGCGTTGGAGGACCAACCACAGTCACAGATTAGTATGCGAAGAGCTGAACCGAAAGCAATTAGACGTTTCGATTCCATCTGAATTCCAAATGGGTTTCGATTGGGACAAATAGTTTGGACCCTTCAAATTGGAGTCGAGGTGACGCGTGATGTTCTAATGTAATCACTCCGTGCCGGAGGTTCGCTCCAATTTGCGGGCTTACGACCAAACTTCGATCAGTGTGATTTTGCCAATTGTAATTGTGAGGTATTAAGACCGCCATTTGTTACAGCACTAGCTATTGTTTTTAATTTATCTTGTTACTGGATATGTGAACGTTGGTCACGTTTGTGTCCCATAAGTGGTGATTAGACTTTCGACTGGTGTCGCGGTGACCTCAATACCAATGAACACTAAAGTCACGAACAACGGTAACGTATTGTAGATATTTTCCGAACAGAGCCAAACAGATTCTGAAACAACCATTAAACTTAAAAGGCGACATAAAGTTGGAATTTATCAAGAAAACTTGGTGTTTATTATGGCGATGTAGAAGAAGGGGACTGTTATCGGAGCACTTAATAATTTTAAAATAGTACAATAGTTTGTAAACAGCGAAGATTAGAACAATAAAGATATAAAGCAGCCGGGGGCGAACCGCGGACGAACACTTAACTATAAATCACAAGGAGCAACACGACGCAATATTGAAGTTACAAGGTAAACATTACTGAATGTGGGTTACAAAAATATGTCATCAAAAGAAAGATAGCGCTTGTTTTGAAAAATTTCATTGTTCAAAGCATGTATTATCAAAAATGAATCCTGGGAATAATATGCTGTTAATATTAAACATAACATATAGACTCGGACTATATATAAATCTCCAGAGGGATTACTATACCTAAGAAGTCTGAGTAACATAGCATACAATAAAATATATATTCGAGCACGCTATCACTCATAGAAGTTGAACAGTACAATATAAGTATTCATGTGTTAATTAATGTATTAAGTGTATTATGAATTGCTGGATATTAGCAACCGCAGAATTGACCGGTTTTGATGCGACTTTTGCTATATTAGGAGTTGACCTTTTTAAGTAAATGCATTATCACGCTATCGCTCATAGGAACTGAACAGTATAATATATTTTTGTGAACTAAAATCGATATTTATTAAATACAATGGGAAAGGCTATCTGGACACTAAAACTATCAACGCAATACCTAAATGTTAGGATTGTAGTTGGTGGGTTTCGAGTTCGAATCTGACAAGAATACAAAAAAGTATTGTAATTTGTTGCATTAAATCTTATAATATTTGGTAAGATGTACTGACAAATACATACTTCTAGTATTCGTATGTACGTATTCCACGCGACAGAGTTGCGGGCAAACTAGTAAATATTGTTGCCCTTTCAGCATTAAGGACATAAGTTATTGTCTTTAATAACGTGTAGGCGTTTTCATCCCCTACTGTTTGTTAATTACAGAAAAGGATCCACTTTACATAAAGTCAAAGTTTACCGCACACACTGAAAACTAAACAACGTGTAAATTCACAACAGATTACCAACTACACACGAAATAAGCGGCGAACAACAAGTAACGCAATAAAATTATTCAGCGCCCGAAAGAGGTTGAACATAAAGAGTAACTTCGTCCCCGTGTCGATCCCGCATTTCCCACCGAAATAGTGCGGCGGGCACAGTTCCCGCAGTCAGCGGAGATCGTGACCGCTTGACGTCAGTGATACACAACGCCGTCAAGTGTTTATTACAGCTTTACTGACGCGCCAGTATGCCAGCTTTCTAAAGTCCCACTCGTGATGGAAGAGCACCATTGTTTTACTTTAATGATCGCTTTATATGGTTTCGTTGATTGCTTGGTTTTAGTTTATTCAAAACTTGATCTGGATTTTCAAAAGTCAGCAATAGCGGCTATGTTTCTGTTATGGAGTAAAAAATTATGTTTTCTACATATGTTCGTAATGGTATGTAGTGTAAAAATTGTAGCGTTGCTTTGATGCCGCGATATGAACATGCTTTAAATTTATATCATTACCAAATCAAACATAACCAACGGGTTACTATTACAACAGAAATCGAAGTAAACAATAACATTGAGGGTGCCATCCCACGGCTCGTCAACGGCTAAACTTGGGACTGTGATATAAACTGATAAAGAAACTATGCAAGCGGAAACTTTAACACAGCCAAAGTTTGGACAAATTATCTGTCCGCAGCCAAGGGTGTGTGTGTTTAGGACCGGCACGGCGTGTGGCAACAACTGGGCTGTTAAGAAAATTCACCTCAACCAATCCAAAAAGACCCCAGACCGTTCATTAAGCTTCTCCGCTAATAGCTGACGCCGTTGAAATGTGGAGATGTGTGAGGGATCACGTAAGGTTGGCCACGTCAACACTTGCACGCGACATTTGCGGCCCGGCCTTTAATTTTCCTGAGTCGCTTGTTGTCGTTTGTGGAATTTATACACGCATATGTTTTGATGATTTTGTGTTTTAGAATGCGTCAGCTTTATTTTGGTAAAAGACTTCTAAAAGGTTTATCAGTCAGCCTCAGTGTTGTATGTCAAACTTTGTAAGTAAATGAGGGTTTGGGGATAATTTCTAAGCATGCAGAAAAGTCCCGCGTAGGCATCACCCTCCATTTCTGTTAATATTATTAACCAAATTACACGGAATTCGGAATTTTTATAATGATTTCAAATAACTATCTTCATATAAATGATTATCTTATCAATTCTATGGAAATATGTTCCTTTTAAATACAAAATAAACATAAATAATATACACATATTCAATTCTAGTTATTCAATCGATTTTATCCTATCGGAGCTTTATCATCGAAAAAAATCAACCAATATCATCAGTACCACATATTTATGTTTAACTTGAATTATACTATCAATTTATCAATCTTGATTCAAGTTTGATTGAAGCGAAGTCCTGAAATTCTTGGAGTTTATTGAAGCCCACGCTTCGTTGACTCATTTAGTTAAATTTATCATCAAGTCGACTTATTACTGATTTGTAGCGCCGCGCCGCTGCTGCGATCATAAACTGTCTCCTTTATTATAGTCGTGATATTATTTTGAGTTAATCTTATTTACTTTCATTGCCTTGAGAATTTATTACGTTTAGATGTAATGATTAGTATTTATATGTATAAGCAATATCTGGTACTATTTAGATGGGAGATATCTCTCTTGGTATATATAATATGTTGTACTTGGCTTCAAGTAAGCATTTTAATGGTTAACAATGTTATATCAGAAACTTACAAGTACTATGATATTCTGAGCCACAATAAAAATTTAATGATATTTATTTTCGGTATTGTTTAGAATTAAGTTCAATCATATCTCTAACAATAGATATAACGAGTTTTCTTTACCAAACAAATAAAGTGTAAATAATATTATAATTATAATTATCAATCGAAACGCATGCCAATAAACAGGTTCTTATAAACGATGCATACAGAATACCTATGTCTGTAAGATCCCGATATATCCAGCGCACACGTCACAACAGTAGTAAACACCAGTGCACAGCAGAGCAATAAATATTAGCAGAGAAAATGAATCGAGATAAGGAAGCAAAGGGGATGGGCAGCGAGCGGTCCGGCCGACGTGCGATGTACCAGCGCTACGCATATCGCGGACTTTGTTCGCACTCATTGAGCTGTGTAGAAAGATACAGCTCCCCTATTTCATTTATACCAGCCTGTTTATCTAGCCTTTATAAATTGCTTTCATTTGCCCAGTAATCTTCTTTTCGCTTTGATCTCAGCTTGTTTATTCAAAAAGCGCTTTTTAAAAATTCAATTTGTTTCAACGACCCGCTTCTCTCTCCTAACACTTGCAGTCGTAAAACTCGTCTGATTTAACAATCAATAAAATGAAAAGTTGAATAAAATTGTTTCCTCGTTTCTGTAAATTACGAGTACATTTATGAATGAAGGCGGTTACTCAGTTAGTTATCTCTATAGCGGTCATCTTGATGTTGTTATAGTGATAGTAAAACAGTAATAAACAGTCGTTCAGATGGTTGTTGAAGATTAAGAATATACATAAAACGATATCTCCAAGTCAATTTAAAGACTCACAGATTACAGAAGTTGCGTAAGTCAGTCATTAGTAAGCAGTGAACTCGTAATCGTTTGTATTAAGTACAATTGTTATCGCGTGGATACGTGCTTCCAATTTAAGCACACTCGACTCAGTGTAGTGAACATAAGAAATGTGATTCGCAAAGCTCTGAAAGAAATACAGTAAGAAAAACTGGCGAGGCAGAGAAACCGTATGCCGCGCCCGCCGTGACAATGACAAATAAAGTAGCGAAGGTAGCGAAGTAACAAATGTCATAGGAGAGCGACAAATCCGCGCCCGTACCGATCCGATTTACCGAGCGATTCCTTGCTCCCCGCCATTCGCCTCCGACAACATTTATTTTCTCCCGTTTGATTTCTACAGGTATTTCCCTTTATCAGGCAGACTCATTCATGATAGCGACGGCTTCGAAGCCATTCTTTAACCGACTCGATGTTGGATCAGCAACCGATACTTTTAATAAAACTTTACGGGCCCTTTTGTCTGTGATTTCTTAGGGTTACACTTCTAAAGTAATTGTTCCAGTAACTTTGATTTAGTTTGTAGTGATTGTATCTACTGGAACTCTAGATAAAAGACGCGTAGTCAACGTCTACGAAGATTAATGTATCCGAAAACACATTTGGTCGACAAACTTCCCCAACATAATTCTATCAACGGTTCATGGGTATGCCCTAAATTACAGCCATCAACGGGTCCTATGACAAATTACGAGGGACAAACTAATAAACATGAGAACATCTAAATAGCATCTGGTGTTAAAACCGGGACGTCTCAATAATTCAGCGGAGCCGGGGATGCTCCGAAGGCAGCGGGTAATGTTTGGGCAAATGTTTGCGTATGACCCATCCCGGCCCCTAATACGGGGGAAATTGTATGCGAATTGCGAGAGCCTCGTTCACACTGCTGGAATAAAAACGATTTGGACCACAGTATAGGATAATAAGACAGAAAATTTTAAACGCAAATGCAGTGTGACTATAGTTACTTATGAATTTTTGTAGTCTGTGTAAACATTTATTCGTATTAGCCGAATAAAGGTTGATATCAAAACATAGGGATTACTTGAAGCGGCAAATATAACGCCGGACTTAACTTCTTTCAGCACATAACGTACTTGTGTTGGTATTGGTATTGCACGGTCGGCGAGCTACAGTAAATTGTAGGCTCAGCGTTCGCAGTCCTTGTAATTTGTTGAATGTTCGTTCAGAATTGATGTTATTACATTGAACTTAAATGTACGCTTTTGCGTTATTTGTTGGCTCTATGATAATCACAATTTAGTATTTCGGAAGCAGCAATAAAGATATAGTATATAGTAGCTCGTGGATTGATCGAAACTAACTTATATTATATTACTCCGAACAAGGGAAAATGTCATCTGAAAATAAATTAAAACGTAGTTTAGTTTTTTGCACGCGTTAATTATTTTTTTATTTTAAAATTTAATAATAATTAAATAATATTGAAGTTTTTACGATCATGAAACTAGCGCACGGTATTTGTGCAAAGTTAGAATTTCTGAACGAATTGTCCAAAGCTACAGATTGGAATCCTGCTCGCTCCGTGACCAAAATATTATGCGACTTGCAAGATAATAAATTATATCTATTTTGAAGTCAAAGGACAAACATATTTACGGGCATGACATTGTATTTGTCATGTAGCCTTTATCTATTAAGTTTAGCAAATAATGAATTATCCCAGTGATCTTATTACGAAACCACTTTATTTATTCTTGTAGTTGTCTTATCTGGTGTCTTTGCTATGTCATCGCCACTGTGTGTATGTTGCTTTTACTTTAAGGCAAACTTTCGTACCAAGCAAATACTTGAAACATATCACTTCCACGCCTTATGCGAAATTAATAGTAGTCCTTCTCAAAACAATAGTGGGTACCAAACAAAAACTACGAAATTAAGTTCCCGACGATTACCCAAACACAGTTGATAACCGATGGCTCACCCATATCCTTCGTCAAACAACTGGGAACAATAGCTCTGAACAAACATAGCGGGGAAATTGAGACGTTTGTCTTCGAATCTACATTACAACAAACACACGCCTTCCTTAAATAGGGTGCGTGGGTAGGTAACGTTATGGTAGTATCCCTTCATTCCAATATCAGGATTTGCTTAGGGTTGGTCTTCAATGGAATTGTGACTGAGTTACGTGAAATGATCAGGAACATTAGAACCTAAAATCCACTTTGGTGTTATTATAAGTACCTGAGATGATAATCAATAACAATAATTATATACTCTCTTTGTGCCAAATCAAGGTTTTAATCAATAAAAAATAATTTATAGGTATTGTATTTAATTAGAGATTTTCAGGTATCGTTTAATTAGTAGGCCATTAATCAATAACCCATTTCCGTCCTTCAATATCTTTTTATATAAAATAAATTATATTTAGTACAAATCCTAATGTGTGAGTTTACCTTTTATAAGACCAGGTGTAAGTACATACTACATGTAAACGATCTGATGGGGTCGACAACCTTCGTTGACATTTATATTAATAATGAAAATAATTCTTGAAATAATGTTTTCATGATATTTTCTTTTGTATAAGGTCAACAAAAGAAAACTTAACAAGAGAATGTAATACAAACGGTACAATTAAGCTATAACCTCAATTTAATGACAACAACAAGAAATTATCTGGTTGTTGTTAAATCCACAAATGTTCTGAAGAAATTGTAAAGCTGCGACAACAAGACGAGACTCGAGATAAAAATAAAATTAACGGTACAACTATTCGGAACTGACTTTTTCGCGAAGCGTATTTTTAGTGCGCAACGTTTTTTCCTGGGAAAACGGAAAAGATCATATTTTTATCGTAAAATGCTGAAGCCGCCGCCGCCGCTACGATACAGATAAACGTATAACATGTCGCACATCGGCAACAAGAGTGTCACAACACATTATATGTGCTTTTTGGGAAATCACTATTTTCTTTTTTTTTTATAACTTGTAATTCCATTTTTTTCCGAGAGAGTACTACTAGTAGTCTCTTGGCGAGGAATCGGACTGTAATTAGGACGTTTTTTAGCAGATAAGATTTGTGTATATCATGGGAAACTTATGTCAACTTTGTTTTTTGTGTTGTGACTCGCTCGTTGCCGATGTTTGATGTATTCTGTGGTATTACGTATTCCAAAAATTCTTAGTTTTTACAAGGAAATTTCGCAGTATGGACGAAAAACGAACTGCAATATTTTTATTGGAGTAATACTGTTCGTTTCAATTCAGTTCCACGTTGTTCTGTGATTCAAAACAATTAAAGCCCCAACACAATATTATTATTACAAGGTTACGTACTACATATTTCAACCTCATAACAATTGATCACTCATTGAACAAAGCTTCGGGCGATCACCACAGATTAATATCACCATATTTATTGCATATTTTGTCACCGAACACTATTGTTGAACGGGAAGCGTGCTCTAAAACAGCGCAGTTCGTGTTTTGCAAGTGGCAAATTTATTACTGGTCGGATCTTATCGCCAATCGTTTATCTATTCAATCTCAAATCATAAATCTGTATTGTATTGTAAATCTGTTGGTCTCTTGTCTGTATTATAATGTTTAACATATTAATACAAAAATCACGATCAGGTTCGGTAAAGTAGAACATGACTTTGAGCCATGAAAACAAATACATTCAGAACACACAAAGCAATGTACACGTGCACACAATAATAGGTCGTAATATAAAAAGCATTGCGAATAAAGAGCACGTAGAAATCCTTGAAGCATTAAAGGAAAACATTGTGAGACTGTACATTCCAAATACAACTCTGAAAGTAGAAGAGATAGCATCGTTTTCTACATTGTACATAAATTACGAACGAACAAACCAAACAGGCACGGAAGGCGATGTATCCACTGATACCTACAAAATTCGTTTTAATATGAGCAATATTTGAGCAACAAACAAAAGCTCATATCAAGAATTAATAACAATATAACGTAGTCAAATATGTACGTAGTTGGTATAATGGAATGTACCCAACAGAGCAATCTAATGGCGGGATCAGACGAGCGATCGCCGGCGACGATACGGCACGCAGTTGCGACTGTTCCCAGCGCGCTGTTGACGCACCCGCCTCGATCCAAGATAAACGTTACCTCCTTGTTCCGTTTCGATTGTTAAAATTGTTAGATAATTGCGTCTTGAAAGACGTCTGGTTAGAACTGGCATTCATTTATTAAGACTGATTCATTACAGGTGAATCACTGACAGTTGACAGTTCTTTGTTTCGTGTGCAGCTTAGGAATTCATGTAATTTTAGATTTTTATCCGCTACATTGACTCCAGTTAGGCTGTCGTGAGCTTAATAAATATGTACTTTGATTAGATTGTGTGCGTAGGAAGATATTGAACGTGGGTTTACGTCAACTATTAGCATTTTAATAATATATAATACATCTACAATAAACGTTGCGATATCCTGAATAAACATAATAAAGAGTACAAATTGATATCACAAACAAGATTACCGATTTCATATACCTACATCGTACTATGTTTGCAATTCGCAAAAATATAATAATATACAGTTAGGTACACTGATATACATCAATAGGTTCTAAAAATACAAAACAGACTATCAGAACGGAACTGAACAATATAATTATACATACGCCTTATCTAGTGTTCGGTAAATTCTATGGGAAATCCACGGTGAAAGGAGCTTTGTGCAAACGTAAGCTTGAGCAAGAAAGTGGAAAGCCTTGCATCCGAAATTATACAAATGAATATATCTGGATACAATTATGCCTCTAGGTTTGTTTAATACATTGCGCTATTTTATGACCTTTCATAGCCTTCCGCAATATAGGTAGCAGGATCACTTCCCCATATATATTACCAAAAGATGAGGTGCAGCTTTTATAATGTCATGGATACAGAAACAAATAACAAAAACTTTTAGGTAAGTAAAATTCACAAGCGACTGTGACTGACTGCAGGGTGTGAAGTCTTAGGTTTTATTCCCAAGTTGCGCAAAGTGTGAGTTTTTCTTATAGGAAATTCTCATTAATAACCCGGAATGTGAAAATGAGTCCAGTGGATGTTAATAGGTTGACATGGGGCATAACAACTGTGCCTTATCCTTGAGGAATACAAGTATGATATATTATGGTAGTGACTTGACTCTCACACAATTATACAAAACGAATCTTGACTAGACCGATTTTTTTCCAACCGCATTTCTATTTTTACGCAATAAATCTATAGAATACGTAACGTTCTACACACTGTTTGCTTCGAAGGGCCACTCTCAGGCTGCATGTGTCAAATTGTAATTCATTTTGTACCGAACCTTGACTCTCAGAATGAGTTAGCAAATAAGCATATTCAAAGCCACTGAACGCACCCTAAAAGCAAAGTAGAAAGAAACACCCGCGCTGAGAACATCATTGTGAATGCATGACACTCGCCGTATTCACGTTGCATCCATTAATCAATTAGACAAGTCTCTCGTAGGTTTTTGTGTACGTGGTTAACATGTTACAATTTCTAATTAGGATTACACGAACAGGTTGCATTACAATCTGTTGTTCTAGTGTATTTACTACTACTTTGTGTAGCTCTTAGTGTCATCAAGCAGCTTGATGTCAATTTCCACTACAGTCATAGCCTAAATATGTAATCTAACCTTATCTACAGTCGTAGCAGTTATGCTTGTCTTGGAAGTTTAAAAGTGAATATAGGTGCACGGAAAAAGCTTCTCAGATGTCGAGTTTGGTAACTAATTTTGCCACCGCGGTATGAGCAATATCTTATGTTCATGCATGATAGAAGAAGAGTTATGTTTATTAGGTCCAACCTAACCCATTCAGATATATCGATATATATTATTCAGGATAAACTGTCTAATAAACATGAACGTATATTAATTCATCATCATGACGTTACACATCATTGGACCACATGAAACGCCGCGAGTACCCGCCATTATCACCCACCGCTCCACACACAGTGCCCAATCAATCGTAAACCACGATTGTCAATCAATTAGTCGAGTGGCCACTAAAAACAGCTAATCAACAGCCAGCTGCGTCCAGATGAAAAGATTAACAAGCTTCCGATCACAATTGTAACCAAATTACGATCGGCAGCGAATTGTGAACTAACAAGGCGAAGGGACATAGTTAAATTTAAACCGTAGGTCAATCCGTTATTAAAAATGCTCAGTGTTTCTTGCGTAGGTAAAATTATAAATCGAATACAAATTAATTTAAATTTTCATTTATCCGGTTAATTGAACTGATAAAAGCTTCAATGGTGATCAGAAATATGAACGTAAAATAACACCTCAGTTGATTACCAGCGTTACACATGAACTGATTTGAAGCGTTATTTACCAATACCCAACTAGATAATGATGTTGACTAGTATGTAGCAATTTTGAATGTTGTTACCATTTGAACAGAATCTTCAATACCTATTTCATAATTTGATGACACGTTACCTCTATAAGGACTTGCGCAATATGCGACGTATTCCTCGTCGTCTTGTTCTTATTTCATTCGTCAACTCAGTAAAACTGGAATCAGCTGCTTTACATAAGTGACTCGCTTTGACTCGTAAACTACGGCGCTGAATAGACTGCTCAAACTTTGTAATACAACAAACTTTACGGATTATTTCGTGTCTGCTGTTCATACGAACTGCGTTCATACCAACCGCTAAAAAGAGCATTAAATGCCAGAATTATATTAAAACTGCTGAATTAATTGCATTTGTAAGATGAAGACAAAGTATATTATTAATGCATGGAATGTACGCACTTAAGTGTCCGTCATACCTAATTACACTTGCTTAGTTAGTTACATCAGGCAACCCGGGCAATGTGCCCCGTTATAAACCTGTTTTTAACGTGTGGAAATGCTTATGTCTACCTTCCGACCTGGGGTAGGCGAGTAAAACCACACGTTGTTCCCACGGCGTACTAGTAATGTCGGAGGCACAAGATTCGCTCGTGCTTTCACGGTTTCTCGACTCTATTCAAATTTTCAAACGCAATCCCGAGTTGACTCACTGCCCAAAATATTACTGGATCGATTATCTCGTATCGAAGCACTCGTAAATAAATTCATGTGTAGATAAGTCCCGTAACACCCGCATCCAATCGAGATGTCACACGATGGTGATCGTTATCAAACGATTGTTGAATAGATTATAATTCGAATACAATAGAATCGATGTTTGTGTTGTAACAAATGGAATGGCTCGTTCCCCGAATACGTAATTGGTTATAGCGATTGACTGAATCGAAATTATGGTCAATTATTTTTTTTATTCATTTTGGGTTTCTATTTATAAAAAGATGATTAATAGCCGTTTGTCTAAACTGAAGTTTGGGGATGATTTCATTGAGCTATAATTTTTACATCTTCGGGTAAATTATAGGGTATGGATTTGTAAGTTAATAAAGTTACGAACCTTTTTACAAGAGGATTTTTAGTGTGAAAAGTATTTTTAGGTTTACACTTTTAGAATAGACTTTTTTGATCGTGATAAAGCACGCTTTGAACAAATCTTTTTTTTTTTTTTTTCAGTATTTCATATTTTTAATAATGCATGTAGAGTCACGAATATCGTGTAAATTGGACTAGCTAACACTAGAACGCAAAAACCTGAGAGTTGAAACGAAAGCTATTATGAAATATTATATATACCATTAAGTATTTATTTTCCCTTGTACATTATAACGCATATCATCCATGTTGGTTACAATGCCATCAACAACTAAACGCAGTATACAGCATCTAGGAGACAACGCAGCGTTACTAGGCGCCCATAAGCCCATGATAGCCAAACTCGCATGATTATTGCGGCCACATAAACAAGGGACCGTTAATGGAGAGTTATCCGCGGTATTGCACGGCGGCAGTTTGGCACGCGGCCGGCCATGTAACGTCACATGTAATATAAGCCGGGATAGGTAACGTGCTCACTGGCTGACAAATGTTGGGCTGCTAGGGCTACCTACACTGGTCATTAACTGGCTTCATAGTACAAGTTAGCATCAATAAAGACGCGCAACTTCCTTCTAAGGGCAGAAGGTTGCGTTGAATTATTTTTGTATCAACGAATCTTTAAGTCAGTATTATTTGAGAAAGATAATGAATATTGTTAATCTTTACGAAAACGACGTGATGCTATCGACATATTTCCTTGTTCTTCCTTTCAATTCTGAGCATAATTAACTTATGTGACTTATTGGGCTACGTTCATTCGTCCATTCGTGTATACGCTGCTTTAGTTAACCCTGGCTTTGCGTTTATTTACGCAGTAACCGTATGCTGCTTTATTGCCCACTAACATGGCCTGGCTTTTTATCTGAGGGTAGACCTGCCAACGTTTATGGACGGTGAAAAAAGTTTGTGCCAAAATACTAGTTAGACTCCGTTTAGTAATGTAAAGTTTGCGGTTCTGTATGAGTCGCCGCTTTAATAATAAAGAAACGATTTTGCCAACTCTACGCAAGTTAGGTTGATTCGCTAAGTTCTACGATACTAGACCAAATAAAAGGTTAAAATAACTATCCAAACGTCACAAGCACAACACTTAAAATCGGAATAATATCAATATAGTTATATATATGATTTAATATTTGTTCTCTGATATGACTTAAAAACTAAAAAATATTCATGGTATTTATATATTTCTTCACACTACCGCCTTTTTCAAGTCAGCATGTTCTACTCGAACAAATTGTTGAAAAACGGCCCATACACCAATCTAAGCCCTCAATCTCATTTCCTCGTTCGCGTGCCACTTTAGTTCAAAATGGCGTTTATTTCAAACAACCGATACTACTAGAGAGCCTGCTATTAACGTAATGCTCATATAAATAGTGTGATTTCCGCCAAACCGTGTATCGTACGATCGCTCCTTAAACTGGGATCCTCCGCTGATGGGATCAATTTGTATAGCTTCCCTCGAAACCTCTAAACTGGCAATTGAACGAATTACGACCTTAATGGCTGCACTTAAAGCTTAATTTAGCTATAATGTTTGATAACGGTCTAGAGTCACAATAAACCGGATGGGGTTTGGAAACGACCATTACAGTTTGATCCTTAATTCGTCTGGGAGAGTTCCGCGCGGTCAGTTCCGGAACGTCAATGTTGAAGGGTGTAAGTGAGTTCACCAGATGATGGACTTAGGTGGATTGTTTACATATTTATTGAAAGTACCCGTTGTACATTTTAATTACATTTAATTTTCCGATGAATCTAAGCGGGTTTGGAACTTTAAGTTCTCGTGTTTGAGTGACTCTTAATTGAATATTAGGTATCTGTAGTTCTAAACAAGTTAATTAATTATATACAAGGTAATAAATAAATATTTGACGGTTCAGTCCCAATGGCAGCTATTGACTTCTTACACTATGGGTTGTGGGTTCGATTGCCGCACGGAACTGTTTGTAGAGCCAGATTGTTTCGGAACTACGCGTTTGTTTCCGCCAATAAAACGGTAGGTGCACGGAAGAACAACACGGAACACGCGTGTTTTCCGACATAATAGTCTGGCTAGCCGGGGTGTGTTAGTTGATCCGCATAATTAGTGCGCGTGAGTGACGTCGTAAAGCTTCGTTAGCATCGATATGCGACGCTGCTAATGGTTCACCTGTCTGATAGCCAACCTAATAAAGTAACTAACGTTAGAGGTCAGAGAGTAACGGGACGGAATGTTTTTCATAGCTTTGACTTGAAAGTACTGTCTCAGTCGCAGTAGTCGCCAGCGTGGCTGCTGAGTGTTTTGTCTAGGGTTCCATTTCAAGGTCCGGAAAAACTGTGATTGGGATTTTGTGTAACAAAATTGTCGGTGACAGTCGAGTTTTGGAGTTGTGCTCGATTGAAAGCAACGGGCTCTCCTCTTATACTATAGGACTTCATAACGGCATCTAAATGTTTAAAAATATATTTGAATGATAAATACATACCTACCCGTTGTATTAAAGGTGTCAGTTATACGTACCGTTCGTTTCAATTTATTTAAATTACGTACAATAATGTTAAATGGCTCAAAAGCAAAGGTTAAACGTATCATTACTCATAATGTTATTGCATTCGACTCTACATGGTTCATTCATTCATTCATATCAGTCTTTTGACGTCCAATGCTAGGTACATTTCGCTGTTACTGATTACAAGTCGACCTTTAACGGTGAACATGTAAATTCTTCACAAATTCCCTAAGTGTGTGCTAATTATATTTATGTTCCAATTTACACCTAGAAAAAGGTTGTCAAGTCGTCGCATATCGCAAATATATAAAATAGATACCATAGCACTTATAACATTAATTATATTTATTTGTTTTTATATATGAAATGTGGTATTGTCTTGATATCCACATGCGTTACTCATACATTCCGGTTGTTTATGACTAGAAATACCTAGGTATATCTGAATTATAGAAAGGGAAAAATGAAGTTTAAGATAATACTGCATAACCTATCTGGAGCTATAATAATTATTCTCACTGTTAAGCAACAGTCCCAATATCCTAATACCCCAATTACATAATTTATTTTACAAGCTGAACGTCGCTTTTATGCTGGTGACAAAGTTCTATTAGCGCAAGGAATTTATCCGTCCCGTGACTTTTGCAAATTAACCTCATTAATGCGAACAGCCGCCCTTATCAACTTCCATTGCTTCAACAACTTATTTCCTAGTTCCTCTCTCAACAATAAAAAGTTTCCATAAAGGAAACAATTAAAAAGAAAGGAAAAGATTATGCTAAATTCGCGACCGACGAAAGCGTCTCTGGTACTGACGCTTCGGTTTATATATAGTTAAAGAATGTTGAGGTGTTTTCTAATATATTGCAATTATGAGTCTCATATGGCTAAAATATGTCCGCAGTGATCACCCAAGATCCTTAGCACTGATAGTCAAGCGCAGCATGAGAGCAACTTTTGGAACAGATTGGTTTCTCATAACCAACTATTATATTAGAATAATATTATGTGAAACTAAACGACGGCCATCAGGTTTACGTACTCATATTTCATCCATTGGGGCGTTGTCTCCATGTATGTTGTTTTGCTCTTTTTATTCGCTATTGCGGATAAGGAAATTGAACAAGTTGTTCAACTATACTGTGAGCGGAGGAAATGTTAGAGAAAATGAGCAGAAATATTATGCGTGCGGGACCAAGTTGAAACTCTTGGAAAATTATAGTTTTTACAAGTGCAAGAAACATTTCTACGTGCTCTGTATATGTAGCGGTGCTTCTTATAACGATGCTTATGTACGAAGATATGAAATTGTGTAGCTATTTACTTATTATGAAATGTTTTTAGAAGCAAATGGAGAGGTTATAGATCTCATAGTGACATGGTGGCCTTAACGCATTCAAGACCACACGCAAAATTGTCTTTTGCATTTCGTATTAATTAATACATTTGCCTCAAGATTAATCGCTTTCTATCGTCTGCTATAATCCTATTGTTGTGTATTCACCACCTCAAGCATTTCATCATGGATCCGGCAGCCATTTGGTCATAAAGGCAGTTTTACAATCAACGCGTCGTCGATTGCTTTGCCGTGACTTTCCAATACAACTTGGAGTAGGTTTTATGTCTTTACTGTGATTACCATAAATGGTTTTACATTCATAAGCGCTGGCACCTTTATAGTGTTATGTGGGACTAGTAAAAAAACCTGGTTTTGTGCAGGAAATATAAACTAAGTAAACTTTTAGGCCACAAAATAATCAACATGGGTTCAGTGTCTGCGTGTCTCATTCTCAAGTAATAGCAAAAATTCACATCTACAAGATATTACAATTTTACTCTTTAAAATTTCACCCACACTGTTTTGTTTCGAATACATTTACATAGATATATGTACGTTTTTATACTCCATATAGACTTTACGTAGAAACTTTAATAGAGCCTCTTTGAAATATACAAACTGGAATATTTTCATGGAACGTGACGGAACTAGTTAAACACAGACTGACCAACACCAAACAACAACTAATATTTATATCAAAGTAATATATTACACATATAAAAACGAACGCCTCACATTTATAGTGGCTCATTACAAGCTTTCCGGTAAATTTTATCGCTTCATTATATTTTATCTAACTGTAAAACACAGTTTTAACTCTCTTTTAATTCCGAACCCGAGCGATAATGGCACTATCATAGCTTTTGAGTGGAGTCGCGCCTGTTACGGTGGGTTTATGACGTCATAGGCGCCTGCGCCGCCGTTTATTACTTATTAAATATATTAAGGAAAGTTCTTTTATTATCTAATTATTAATTTCTTCAACGGAATATTAATCTCGGAATTGTATTAGTGTTATTGGGGTCATGTAATTTAATGTGACGTCCATGTACTGTAAATGTATTCAACTGTCACATTGATATTGGAAACATTTTTCGGATAATTAATTAGACATTCGAATTTCTTGTCGGTGTAGCTAAAAATAGGTAGTAAAAAAGGTCTGATTTTTGTGGTTATATCAGGTATTGAAAGGCGCGGAGTGTATTTGTTGGAAAGAATAGTATAGTTGATAGTAAGCTCATGTTCAGTAGTAGACGTTGATTGACCAAATACAGATTATGATGATTTATGACGTCAAACACAAATGCGGTAAATCTCCAACGTTAGAGGCCCTTTAGTCTGTTGGAAACGTTGTTGCGGCAATTTCAAGACAAATCACATTTTAACATTAACAGTTCAATAATATAATCGTTATCAATAATTCATTTTGTAGCACTAAATCAAGCTCTTAGTGTAACCCAAGCCCGCCTTAGCTTACTAATTGATAATTTCCACAATAAACATTATCATAATAAAGACATAATCCTCTGATTTATTAACGAACGTTCAAACGTTTTCACTTGCCTCTCTAATGAATATCACGATAATTGTAATTTATGTCCAAAATATTTATGCTTCGGTGTATTGAAATGTAAGGTACCTATAGGGCAATAAAAGAGTTATGAGTGGGATTCCTGTTCAAGTTGAAGTTACTTTTGGAAATTATTTATTAGATATTGAATAAAATCGAGATCTATCAAACTACAAAAATCATCAGCGTCATACCGAAACGCTTCGGAAAGCACGGTGTTTTTTTACATACGAGAATGCCTATGAAATATTTTGAAATTGTTAAAAACAGACGTGATTCGATGACGGAAAAATAATAATTAAATATGGTCGAGTTTTAGCAGAAATATTAAAAAGATGTGATCAAAAAGTTGGGCTCAACGTGGATATGTAGAAATAGTCAATCAGTTTTGACTTATTAGTCAAGCTTAATACACAATATACTCGGATTTGGTATACAATGCATACACAGCTTCACGCCTGTATACCCCGAAGGGTTAGGCAGAAAGTGTGCTAGTACACCTACATTTCGCCAATGCCGTTATTGAGTCCCACGTAATAGGGGGCGAGCCTATTACCATCTAACGGGCACAGTTTCAAATTCTGAGCTGCTACTGAGAATTTATATACAGAATACCTCAATACCACTTTGCCCGAACCGGGAATCGAACCCAAGACCTCACGTGTTGTAGTCGCTCACGCGACCACTAGACTAATAAGGCAGTTAGATAAAGGATACGGATAGATACCTAATATTCTTCACAAACAGTTTTTTTTTTCTATTTTAAAACGTTGCCCCACACTATGAATTATTCCTGTATCGTGGGTGCGTTTACAAACACATATATTCACATACACAAACGAAACAACGACATACACCCGAAACAATTATCTGTAGATCATACAAATATTTGTTCCGTGCGGGGATCGAACCCGCGACACTTAGCGCAGAAAGCTAATCGCTTAGCCACTACGCCAACAGTGAAGCCAAGGCGTATTTCTTTATACGAATTCATAAGTATAATGAAGATTCACGATTGCCATTCAATCCACGAGCGTTTTATCTTCCTAACTTCAACACTAAAAGCCTGAAGCAGAACTAGTGGTACATAATAGACACATGGGTGTAAAGCCATCCATTGTGAGGACCCTTGGCTTCTATGGGTGTTGGCAGAAGTGCATTAATCATCGCGGAGGCGGATACTCCGCTGAGTTTTTATTACCACTCCAGGGCTCTGGGGATCAATGAGGCTGGCATTGTGATTTACAGGAACAGAAGGTTAGTTGGTAGACACAAAAACTAGTATATAATAACTTATATCAAAACTATCGATACTTAAAAATAATCTTATAAGTATGCCTTTAATAAATATGTTGTCACGGTTTATTGTAGTTCGATAATTTTTTGTCAACGGTTATGTCAGGATTTTTTTTTTCAAATTCTATTTTATTTACTCTGACACCTATCAGTCATCTTCATTTACAACTATATTTGTAAGACGTGTTTTGTAATGGTTACGTTGTATGTATTTACTAAATAAAGTCGACCAACAATATATTATCGAACCACTTAAGTTCGACTCGTATCACAGGTACGTTCCGACTACATGTAGTTCTGTGTGTTGTTAGAAGCAGATAACACTTACCTCGATTTGCATGTTTGCATAATGTCAACGCAATTATTGTAGGTGTCGCTCGGAGATCTCCACATTTGTAAGGGAAATCAAACGTGAATAACGATTTGCACTATACGTGCCTGAAAGAATATAAATGTCTTATGTGAGTTTGGGCATTTATATTGAAATTAAAGTTCATTGACTGGCTAACGAACCTTTTTCAATGCCCAAGCGAAAAAGTTTTTGTTAAAAACTTAGTGTGGCCTTCATTATTCACTTTTAGCCTGGATGTTTATGTTTATGAGTTGTCTGGAATTCCAACTTGTATTACTGCTGTTTCTCTTCACAGCGTAAGGTCTGAGGGGTGTTATTCGGTCGAGTGAAGATAGCCGGCGGGTGCGGGATGATTTACTGGAGAACATGACGTGTGATGAAACGCTGCGAGATCATCGGGAGCCAAGCTAAAGATATAAAAAAATAGCCCCGATAACGCGCATGAAAGGAAGCGAGCGTTGAATGAATGTGATGTTAGTGATTGATGACTTGGTAGCGGTAATAGAAAATGTATGGAAATTATGGTTTATCACCTTGTTGATTGATTGTGACACTATGATTTGAGGTGTTTACGTTGACGAGAAAATTGTTGTGCCTACACGCAATAACATCACGCCTGCTTCGGCTTACGATGAGTTCACACACATTTTGCCAATAATCGTAATACGCCGCCATTAATTAGTAATGGGTAACTGCAATTGACCTGATACTTTGGGACTTTTTTAAATATTATAAAAGAAATTATACTTTTCCCGACCTAAGTAGTAAACCCAAGACATCACATTCACCAGCCTCAATGGCAGCAATTGGGAATATGGCAACCCTGAACCTTGTTTTTTAAGTAGGTAAAATAAAAACAGCAAAATAATTATTTCTCTGCATCTATATTTCATTTACTTCTCCCAAAATGTGAAGTACTCGTTTTGGTTAGTTTTGAGGTCGCAAGTGTATGTGACAAAGCACTTACAATTTTATAATTTAATTACATAAGGCGCTTTAAGAGCTGAATCACCAAAACCACAATTGCCTGTAATTAATGACTTAACAACCAAATCGTGCGTAATATTGTCTCACAAACCGCATCTCCTTATTACAGCCAGCATTATGTGTGTGAGGTGCCGCCAACCGCGTCGCACATCTGAGCTTCAATTAATAGCACCAGTCAAAGCTACTTACTCGTATTAGTTATGTGATTATAACGTATGTAGTCATGAGCACTTGGGTAGGTAATGGGTAAAGATATTAATTATGACTCAAGACAACAATTATTTATTATACATACCTTAAATATTATTTATTTTAATAGATACGACCGGCTTAGAAAACTGTTGGATATAAGTTTAATTCAATATTTTTGTATCATCGTTGCTAATGTCACTCCGAGTGAATAATTCTCTCATCGACTTCTAAATAAACACCAATTTGACAAAGTTAATTCCCTCCTAATAAGTCTCCAAGTTAACCCCATCCTGCAGCATACGACAGATAATCTAAATGAAACATATAAACCAGATTTTCCGTTACACTACCCGGGTCATATATCAGGCTGTATGAGTGGAGTCGATAAGAGAATCCTCAAGGGATGAGAGGGGAAATAAATCGCCTTCCTTTACCCCTCCCGCCTTACCGACCTCTGGCTTACCCAGTACTGTTGACCGTAAAACAGTTTTTGCGGGAAATCAGCGAAAAAGCCTAATGTATATTTTTAGTTTGATCGTCAGCAAGAAATCAGGTAATTAGCCGCTTAGGACTCTTTTAGGAGCAGCCACATAGGAAGTATATAGAGGTAAAATTAAAACTGAATTACATAGGTTTTAGATAAGAATAGATTTCTCCTATATCGTGGCTACAATCTACTAACATACATGTCACATGCACACAGAGCCAGACCTGAAACAACTGAGTACCTGTAGATCATACAAATATTTGTTTCTTGCGGGAATCGAACCCGCGACACCTAGCGTAGGAAGCTAATCGCTTAGACCAGTTATGATAATTGGTCTTTGTTTCAGTTGTTACACCAAATTGAAGGAAAATATGGTTGGGGAATAGCAGCATTGGTACCGCAAGCGATTTACAGTCAATGTTTTAAGTTAAATAGAACTATGTGATACTTTGCTACATATTTCTCTTCTTGTCATAATATAATTATCGTAGATATCTTAAACATACAAAACAACGTTTTTAACACAACATGTATGCTCTATAACTTAGATGTAACAGGTTTTTTTGAAAATTGACTGCTTTCAGAATTTTTACTAAAAATATTCTACAAGACGAATTTTACGAAGAATATTAAAACAACCGCATGACTCTCCACCTAATTAACTACTACATCATAAAAACCCACGTTCGTTATACTTAAAACATTAGAGTTCAGACAAAGCTTGTCTAAAAGGTCTAGCTTTCTTTGAACAAGAAAAACTTTAATGAAAGCAACGAGTAACGAGATAAGACCGGCTATTATAGACATTCGCCAGCTAACGTGAGCTCGGCTAGTTGTGGGCAAAGTTGTACGTTGTAGGTGGTTGGACTGTATTTACTGGCTACGCGAGTTAAGGGTTGACTTTCGTAATAGTGGAGTTGGTATATCTTTTTAGCGTTCCCTTATTTTATAATGTATTGTGTGCTGATGAAAGGAAGATGATAATGTTATTATAGTGTTGTAGTTCTGTAAAAGACAGTGGTAGAATTAACTTTAATGAACATAATAATGGCAGATCTCAGGTACCTACTAAGTGAAATAGTTGTTAGATTGAAACGTTAGTATGTATGTTTCAAACCACAGTCAGAAAAATCCATGACTGGGTTTTTGTCTTTTGGATTATGACAGAATGACATTCTGTTAAGTTGGTCTGGGACAAGAATTGTGACAAAAAACTACCAACATTCTAAATAAATAAAAACAATACGCATTTTATAACAATTTAACTATTATATTATTTAACTTTGGATCTTTCAAACATTCTTTAAGGAGCGGAACTAAAATTTATCCATATCCTTTTCTGATCAACACTGCAATACACTTATCTTAAACTGTTTATATGTATAGAAGATAATTAAAGTGCGTCAATGAAACAGCAGTACTCATAAATACACACTGTTTTCCACGGGACTACTCTGCAAACGGACTGCTAAGAGTTTTCGCTTAAGCCAAATTGCGCGGCCTACGACATGCCTCCATTTGCAAATTAGACATTTGCAAAGTTCCTAAATTCTCCTCCTCAAACGAAATTCATCCTTGTCGTCTTTAAAATAGAATACATTATTGTGGTAGATACCGGAAAGAACTTTTTGGCTTGCTAGCAAATGATATTAACGGACACTTAAGTTTTTTATTTGAAGACTAAAGGTGTTATGAGTTTAAGAAATTAAATTATTGGGACCAAGATCTCGTTGGTGTTGGTTGTCTGTCTGAAGATTTTCATTTTAGTTAAATAATTCAGTATTATGTAGCAGAATATTTTTTCCCAAGATTCTTCGGCGCGGTTGTAATAAAGCTAATTTGATTCAATAAAAGTATTTGTAGAGTTGAACTTCATAAATATATAATCATGATATTATAGTAACATTAGTTTTCTCTCAGACAATTTATTGTTTTAAATGAAAGTCAAGTGATTGTATGGTTTCCAGGGTCTGTAAGATCATAAAAATAGATAAAATATACTAAAACAGTAGAAAGCCCTTTTCAACCGACTGAATTTATAATTGAAAACAATCACAAAAGCAACAGTGTTTGTGAAAGAAAGTCAGTGGAGACGTCTCAGTTTAAACTGAGGGCAAATATTTATTTAGCCAATGCAAATGCTGAACGCTGCAGCCGGCACTAGGAGGCAATAAATTCTAAAGACAAGATTAAACTTGTCATGGGACCCCATTTACTTAACGCAAATTTATGCAAATACCAACTCGTCTTGTTGGGACCTCTGCAAATCGGCGAGATGTTTTTGTTTCGGTGCGATAAGGACCCCTGAATAGTTCAGTAAATAGTTGATAAATTGTACCATCCATCAGTGTAGTGGCTCGCTTTGTCAATGCGCTTGTCGCTTACTTAATTTATTGCCGTGTTTGTGCTCATTGTGCACATAAGAACGTTTCAGTATATACTCTTGATATCGTAAGCTTTGCTATCAAAGGAAATACGGATAAGGTTCAGTAAACAAAGCTTACAGTGTGTGAAGGCGTTTGTTTAACTATTCGTAACGAGTTCTTGATGGTGTGTATTCAAATGCAGGAATAAATTACACTCGGGTATTACTTTAGCTGTTTAGCTTAGACTAAAGCACAATGTTATATTACATAAAATCATAACAGAATCCTTTTATCTGATACTCGTAATTATGCCAAAGCATTCAAACCAAGTTGGTGCTTTGCTAAAGTTAAATTCTATTAAAAACATCACCTAGAAGCAGTTCTGAACGTTACTAAGCACATTTGAAAAGCTTTCGCAGCTATCTCTGCAAAACCTTCCAAACACCCAGCAAGAAAACTCGAAGTGAAATTTAAACAGAAATAAGAAAATAATCTCGCAAACCGTCTGGGCATCGCCGTTTACGTAAAAACATAAAATATCTGCGTCTGGATTATTAGCAGGAAACATTTGTTTCTAATGAGCATTACTTCTTGTAACCTCGGAGGGAAGCTTTATATCGCATTTGTCTTATCACTGGTCCCTTACATCGTTGTTTTTCCTGCATTGTCTTACATAGATTTATTGTCCTCCACCAAGATTAAAATGTTCTTTCTTCTAAGTCCTTTTTAGGGACTTTTAAGAGTGCCGCTATTATTTCGACTAATACATCAATGTAACGATTAAACACCTCCTAGTGTACATTGAGATCCGTTTCATTAATCACGTCAATGTGGGTACTTAGCGCATTTTCATTGATCAAGTTAAATTCATCCTTATTACTTCAACACAAGGTTGAATATCGATTGTTAGTACTTAGCCATGTAATACAGAATGCGGTGTTTAGCGGGATCAAGTTGATTGATTGGCACCGGTCAGGTCAGAGATCATTGCGCCTCTACTAATTCGTTTGTGTCGATTATTATGATTGATTGTTATATTCACTACTTTTGTTAACATTGACTGTTAGGATTCTTTATGACTTAGAGTACGAATAGATCATTGATGTTTGCCGGCGTGAATGATAAATGGGTCATTTACATAGCTCATACTAGTAATCTCGTCCATGTGTAGTGGAGAGCTTTTAAAGCCTGAGTCGCTATTGTCTTTGCTCAAACCAAACACGATAAGTAAAGTTTAAATTACCCGAAACTTATAGCAAACTGAGGTATAATGGAATTTACTGTAAGTAGGAAGTCTTTAAAATCCACTGACCGCTAAGTTAAGAACACTAAACAACGGCCAAGTTATAAGCGGCGAGTTCGTCGATAACTTTCTAATTGATAAAAGATACATTTGATGTGTTTGCGAAAACTGTTCAAACAAGGAGCCTTTTGCCAATTGGTGGTTTTATATAGAGGAAGTATTATTTATGTATTATTTCCAAGAACAATGTGAATATTTGGTCTCTTATCCATAAAAGCAAGCTCAGATTTTGTGACCGTGCACAAACAGTCACAACATTTTAAAACAGCCTATAAAGGCCCATTTGCAAATTTTGACTATTATTCAAAGAAACTCCCTAAAGCAAGAAATGCTACACAAACTACAGTAAGATTATGGTAATCGCAGTGTTTGTCCATTTCGCAAGCGATCACCATATAATAAAACAAACAAATATAAAAAAACAAATTCGATCAGAGAACCTCATGGGTTGCGCCAGCGGCGTCTGTAGCGTCTCAATTGTATCCTAGCTTAACCCGCGATCTCTAAACTGAAAACTAACAATGTAGAGCTCCGCAAACTTTGGGACTCGTATCTTTGAAAATGTGAAAAGTTCACTAAACTACCGATTTATTTTCCGACTGACGATTGTTTTAACGTTTCTGGAGAGGAATTTTAAAAGAACATTTTGATAGTTCAATACCTATGTTTTATTATAATAGAATTCATACGTTCATTCCCAATAGTTGTATGATTTTCACGCATTTGTGTGTAGTTGTGTATTGATTATTATTTTCTGTCATTATGTATATGCTTATGGACATATGTAAAATGTTATGTATGTATGTGAATATTTGTGTGAATATTTTGACTTGGCTATTCCAACAACACTATTACATCTCTAATTCTCAAATATAAAAGTAATAATTTAGAGACGACTTCAAAAGTTAAGCTGTAGCTACGATAATAATTTTTAATGATGTGAAATACTAACAATTATCACCTAGCTACATAACGCCAACGACAACTTTTTAAAATCTTTGTTCCACACTTGGAATAATTAAATATTTATTCCTGTACGGTCCAATGCGTTAACAAACACAAATATTCACATACCCAATGTGGTCCGTGCGACAATCAAACTCGCAACACGTAGCGCAGTAATCAATCGCTTGACCACTGCGCCAACTGTGCTACCATAGACTTAGGACACATAAAAATTTACGAGGAAGACATAATCCATGTCCTAGCTAAAACTTTTACCAGGATTGGTCTTTAAGGTGAGGTCGCTAATGTGTGATGTGTGTCGTGTGAAATGTGTGAGTGGTGCGCTCTCCCAGGTCAATCAGCTGCTAAGTGGCTAACGAAATAAACTGTCACTTCCACATTCGTTCACGTGCGCGAGATAGGGCTGCTGCTGGATGCAAGAGCTATCGTTTTAACATAGTCCATTTTGTGGCTGGGTGCTGACCTGGTAACAGCAAAAAGTTTTAATAGACGTTAGACAGGCTTTGGCTCTGGAGAATCAGCAATAGAAACGTCGAGAGTTCAAGCTCTAGCCGTTGCACTAGTTCACCATTAGTGAACCCTTCCAGATCGAGAAACTGTGTGCAAAAAAACTGTGCAAATAAATGTTTCTTTCTTTATGTTTGACAAATGACAAATTAGTAATCACTGATCTAATACGAAAATCAATATCTATATTAAATTTTAAGTCTTATTTTATATTTTAGATAAATAATTAAACATATAATTTAGTACGTAAATTATAATAATTAATAAATTATCGTCTACGAGTCAATAACGGAGTTTCATTATAATTATGAGTTAGTGAGACGTTAGAAACTGCTGAAATGTAAATGCAAATCTCGTTTATAGTTTGCTAGCCTCAACTAACTCCTAGCGAGGAATCTTTTAAGGAAATCCAAACATTGCATTTCATTATTTCTGCAAACACTGAAGTTTAGCAAGTCAAAATGTGAGGGTCTGTGAGTGAATGATATAAAATCCTCCGTGTACTTCTTGCATTACCACAAGACTAAGAATAGTGTAAGATTATCTATCCGAATGGGTCCTCCAACCCTCGTCTAAGTCAGATCCTTCACAACGAATCTTAATCCCCTGGGTGTAATGACCGCTCACAAAAAGTTAGCATTTCTCCCATTTTGGATTAAGATAGCGAATGCAAAGTGTAACTGCAGAAGTTGGTACAGTAAGATTGAAGCAGTAGATAAACTTGTTATAATCTTTGAAGTTAAGGGTGCATGAATTAAGAGTTTCTATGATATTGTTCTGCTGTGACTAAATTACCAAGGTACTAAGTTTTCAAGTGATTTATGTTGTAGCTACATAGAGTCTCGAGAGAACATACAAACTATACAATAATGTTAATGAGTATCTTACTCAATCGATTCGCAGCGATATAAATGATATGACGTTTGCTCTCTGTTAAGGAAACGACAGTAACGATAATATCAATGGAAGGTTATGCGTGTCAGCAAACGAAAGCGTTATTTAGATATGAATTGATAGAATCCTATTACGGAAGATAAATCCATGAGGGAAAGGCGAAATTATAACGTCTTTTCTAAAAATGTGGTGTATCGTAATGGACAAAATAATAGAATATGTGTTGTTCAATTGTGTAAATTTCTCTTGTTTGTTAAGTCTCATAGCTTCTGTTGATTAAGAAGGTAATGATTACACGTCTATGGTTTTCAAAAAATTACTTCCCAACTATTCAGCCAATTTACATTCATCAAAAACATCCAAATGTATACTTAATTCAGTGACATATACAACATACACTACGTATATATTATTTTGTAGGGCTACTAACTCGGGGCTGTACTTGCATTACGTTATACGACCGTACTGCACTAAGGGTAGTTCAGACAGGCAACGATAAGATCGTCGCGTCACCAGCCCGCGGCGCACCGGCACGAGTCCGGGTCGACACGGGAACGAGACGAGGTGGTGGGGGGGGGGGGGGGACTCCGACGCGTTACAAACGAATTAATATTATTTTATGCCACTTCCTCTCTCATAATTTATTCTTATCTCAACTTTTTTTTAGCGATTTCATTCTTTTAAGAAAGTGGAAGCGTTTTTATGAATTTTTAACCGTGTTTTGTCGGAAAATTATGTACGTATGAATAATGTACATTGTATACGATTTATTGGCGTATAAATTCTCGTTATAGCGCAAAAAGGTTTTTATTAAGAGAGAAAATAAATCTTCGGGGTATTGTTAATAAGATTGCAAAAAGGTTATCTTCTTATGTAATGCCCTTATCTGGCACACTTATCATTTCACGCTCTATTTTGGTATATAGGTACTAATATGAAAAGGATATGTAGCGTATGTATATTATTATTAGCTTAAAAAACATATGTACAGATTCTCACCTCAAAGCCAATTTTCATTATAACAGCTTTTGTAAAATAAGCTGCTGATGCACTTTGTGTTTTTGTTTTTCTTATTTTTGTTCTGTCTTTTACTAGAGTCTGATTTGTGCGCGTAGGCAACACAAATTTTTAAACTGATTCTGCTTGTTCTTAATTTTTCGTTTGACGTTTCTAGTGGCCGTCAATCATTCATAGCACCGGACCATAACCGTTTACTTTTGATGACTTGCTATTAAACCTATGTATTTTTATGGATTGTACATATTGTCACTTTATCTTCCTAGGCTTTCTTAAGGTCTTCCATAGACTACTCCCAATCCAGATACATTTCTTCAAAGGCTACCAAAGCATATACTTCCAATGTTCTCCTTGAGTTTGTATCTCTTTACTTGGTTGGATTAAACAATTCTCAGTCATAATGATGTATGAAAAGCCAATATTATTTTTACGATAAATTAAAGTGACAACCCTAACCAGTACTTAGAGATGTTTCCTATGCCGAAACATTTCACGTTTGGCTGGCGCAGGGGAGCTAAACTTCTCGTAACAGAAAACCATCATAACATGATCCCCAAAGTTAGTAAGTTATTTAAAGTTGGTTGGTCTCAGCTTATAGTGCTAAAGCTTATAGTGATGATTCAATGAACTATTATCAAAAAGTGTACCACCTTAATTTAACTGCAAAATAATTCAGCTTTTGAGTAATTCTAGTAAACAACAATCGTTATTTCAACCTTGCATATCCTAAGCCTGCATTTGCCTGAACAGTCAATCTCGTTGCGAATCTACTGGCTAATCTACCACAACGACCAATTTTAATGTGAGAGCACAACCAACACAAAAGAAACTGATGTACTTGTTTATAATATTGTGAACATTTTTCGATACAAGAGTCTCAAATAATAAGCTATATTTAATACCTTTGATGACTCATTGTGTACACAGATGACGAATTGAATGTTGACTCAATTCATGCACGGACTCGTATTTTTGCATGGCGTCGAGGCGAGTGGACGAGTGGACTGGCTCATTAACGCTCTCTTTGATCGCAGTCAGCGTGCGCTACTTGTGTTTTCTTAAAAAAAAAACACTTATACACACAACTCTATGTTTATTATTATACTCGGGTAATTTGCAGTTTTCGGGTAAACAAATACTGATTAAAATTGAACTTTATATGGTAGGAAGTTAAAGGTAAGGTACAGCTGCGAAGTTACTATTAAACTGGCTAGCCACATACTTCTGGGGACAGACGTTGATGTCACCAGTATGTTCGGGCTGCCTCTAAACTATTCTAAACTAGCTTCTTTTTCAGCCAATCCTGTTATCACGATTATTTCTCATAGCGTAAAGGGGTACTTTTACAACCTTTAATACTGCTTAACACTGTAGGTACTACCACTAGCTTAGATTGGTAGTAAGTTGGTAATGGGATAGTAAATACTTTATAACGGCTTATGTGCAGCTGGTCTCTGCGGCAGACTGTTTAACAAATAAGTAGTTATCACGATCACAAAAATGGAAATGCGCAAAATAACTACACGCACACATCCTTACAAGCACATAAAATGTGTGTGCAAGGAATCGCAGTGTAAGTCGGGAGTTAAGGGTGTAATTAAATTAAGTAATGAAAAAGCATTTAACTTTGTGCTTTAGAATTTTATCTTGAGTAGAAAATAGTGTTATATCTAATTTTATCTAGCACATAAGAGTTACTGTGTCAGTGTAAGTTAATGTAGAAATCGTTATTTATCCGTATCTGTATCGATAAACTACTGAACATACACATTGTCACAACTTTACAATAAAAGGCTATGAGGGAACAGAACACAACATTAATAATAACAAAAATTCCTAAATTCTATAATCGATTGACATTGGCGTGATTTTTTATTCAAACATAGAAAAAATAAGTAATTAATATCAGTAGAAGTCGCAATATTAATGGATGGTGAGTTCAGTCTCACTGACGGGGCCGCCAGACGAGGCTATGTCGCGGCAAATATTTGTGAAACCCGACCACCGTGCAGGCGCAGCGTATGCTAAGTGAATCAAGTCTGCTGCGACACTGGAGTTGTTGACATGGAAATGCGTCATTGGAAATTCAAAAAGTGTATTTATGAATAGAAAGAATATTAGTAGTTTAGATGAGAGAGACAATCAGAAATACCAAAGATGTTAAACTTAAGATACCAACAAAAGCCTTGGTCAAGGAACTAGCGAAAAATAGAAATATCAAACATTGAGAAATAATAAAAATAACTGTACCTATCTAATATTGATAGTATTTCGATAAAACTGCTTACAACTATGAATTTATGTGTTTCACTCAAGGAAGCTTCATCAGTAAGAACAAATTGAAATATCTATCTTTTACATCCATTAATTAGCAAAATATTTGCGTACAAATTCAAACGTTGTTAAATTCACGGAATTCCTCGTACCCTTTATTTGGTTCACGTGCGAGTAAATCCAAACGTGATCCACCTCAGGTAAGTCAAAGTTTTACCTCGCTATCTCCGTCTGTTGAACATGTCTGTCTGTCATGTCAATTGAACAAGTGCAAACACGTCGTGATCCAGACGCGTACATTCCACAAACTCACGAGCCTTCATCAACTGCATCACCCCCTAATTAACCCCCAGCCTCCCTCGCAATGCCTCCATAGATCATTAACGATCTGTATATTTACACAATATTGATGCTTTACACCTATCATCATAGATAGATGCTGGAACGTCGTAGCTCTCGATGGTTATGTTCTAAATTTGAACTTTGTGAACGTAATATTATTTGAATATGTAACAAAATTGCGTTCAACATGAACATTTAGTTAATCAATTGTGGTTCTAAATAAGTGATTCATGTTGTGTGTCTAAATGAAAACGTGTTTGGTACAATCTATTACAGACGATACGCCTATACCTTCAGCAATAGACTGTGCTGATAGCAATAGCAAGTATCTTATTGCCTCTTCTATAAACCGAGCCTTAATTAGACTTTTATGAATGATTGATTAACGTAACTATGTATTTACTTTTACCTACGTGCTACACGTTATTTAATCGCTATCCAAACAAGGATCAGTAATGACATATCACGTTTAAACGTCTTTATAATGTCAGGTTACCATAATATTTCATTAGCTACAATCACTGCGCTGTCATTAACAAATTGCGCGACACGATCTACGCTTACATGTATATTTTTCATTGCTAAGACACGATTATCTCCTTAACTTAAATCTTATTTACGTTTGTTCATTTACATCTTAGTTTAAAATAAGTATGATTATATACAAACTCAGTATCATACCGGTATTCACCAAAGGGTTAGGAAGAGGTCAATTTATTTATAATTGAACATCTATATTTTACCAATACCGCTATTAAATTTCATGTAGCAGACTCACACCCCATGAGTCTACTGTTATCTACCGAGCACGATTCCAAAATCTTAACAAAACACCTAACACACACTTTGCCTATACTGAGGATCGAATCCAGGTTCACCACACTTCTACCAGTAGCGCAAAGACGCAGTCTAAGTATAATCGTAAATAATTCAAATTAAACGACGCTCATCCTCGCCCACCGTCCTTGGAGGACTTGAAAGCCCTCTATTTCTGTCCCTCCCCAACCTGTCGTTATTTACACGCCCGGATTAACGAGATTGATGGAATAGTTTAAAGAAACGTTTAATCTTTGACTTTTTTACTAAATTCCGAGGGTTTTTTCGGCTTTCAGTGGATTTACTTTGATTTGGTTTCAAAGGGATCTTCGTTAAAGTGGGCGATTTCGAAATAGTAGTCGGTTTCTTGAGTTTCGAAAGTATCTTATGTTATATTTTATACAAGAGTTATGCATTTGATATAATGTATCTTGCCTTTGGTCTTATACTTATTGCAGTAATTAATGTCAGCAAAAATGTTGTACTCATTAAAAAAAACGTACTTAATTAGCTAAATTATTCAGGTCAAAATATTTTTGGGAATAGATCCACGAGGAAATGGTAGTACACTCAAACTTAAGAGGAATGTATTTCTATTATAATTATCATTCTTAGCGAAAGGTGAACATAAGAGTACAATACATTAGCATTCAATTAACTAAATATTAAATTTAGGAAGTGTAATTTCCGTCATTGTTGATGTAGGAGCGTAAATTAAATTTTAGGGCGAGTGTAACACAGTCATAAAATAATGAAGTGTAGAAAGTCCAGTCTCTAAGTACCTATACGTTTGCGATTACCATCTGCGCCGCTGCGGTGTCATAGTGAGAGTGGGCTTTTATCAAAAACTGGTGGAGATACGACTCTTTCCAACGTGACTTCTCGCAGGATATAGGTATGGTATGTATGGTTTTTTACAGTGGACTCAGAGAGCTTCATCTGCATGCAAAACTAAAATTGTCAGTGTATGAACTAGCTCTAGAATCGCTAACAGTTTCGACCAGCGCGTGGTGAATAATGTGTCTTTCTTTTTGGAAGCAGCTTATGTTCAGGTGTGGACTTTTGACTAGATCATCAACTTGTAGCTTTCTATCTGTTTCATGATTTTTCAGTTACATGCGTTTGTCTTCTCACATCGAATGCAATGGTTCTTCTGTACCTTTCCCTGCAGTGGCCACAGTGTGGGTGGCGCAACAACGAGTGTAGGTTGCTCGGTACCAATAATTCGGGTGTGCGACCGTTCTAACGGTCTACTACCGGCCCGGCTCCCGGACTTCCCGAGCGGACGACCGGTAGCGCATCCTGGTACCATACGCAGATGTAGGGGCAATGGATGAGACGGGATTTTAGAAAGATGTGCGTGTGTCATTTTATAAGGTTTTCACATCACAAATAGAATTCATAAATTATTTTTAATTTTTATTGTCAGTGTCTTATTTTTTCTTAAATAAAACAATAAAACAAGCCATTCACCACTTGGATGAACCCTTTTTTTCTATGCAGGAGGAACTCAACTCAAAAAAGGCTCGGAATTTGATTATCACTAGCAATTACTGTGAAGAAAATATCATGAGGAAAATGTATCCATAATGTTCCCGATAGTGTGAAGAGTTCGTCAACACGCACCAGGCCAGCGTGGCGGACTAAGACCTTTCCCATTTTGCGAAGAGACCCGCGGTTAGTAGCGGGACAGTTGTGTGCTGATATATGTATAAATTATTAATAATACTAGAACTTATAAGTCAGTAGACGCTTGTTGCAGTAGACGCGGGTAGCAGTTGATGTCAACACAGTACTTCATAAAATAAATAAAGTCATAAAGAAAAATATTGGGCAATAATTATCGCAATAATCATCGGCGGTGAACTAGTATCAGCGATACGATGTACAATGTCGAAGGCCACTTCCGTGCTTCAAGTATCTTTAACAACCTGTGCTGTACGCTGAGAGTATCTGACAAAAGGGCCCGAATTACAGCGGATTAAATTATCGTGAAAGGGTGTTGAGTTATGACCGGCTCCACGGAAACTCGTTTAGGGGTGAATGCGATGTACTCGGAAATACACTGCCATGTATTATGTACCGAATTACTTGTACTGAGAGGAATTTTATATTATGAGTAGAGACGGCGAAGCTGGGGAAGCCATTTTCTCAAATTATAGTTTTGATATTTTGGATAGTTTTAATATTAAATCTTTATGAAAGCGTAACTAGCCCATCATAATATATAAACTTTAATAAAGTAGCGATAGAAATTGAAAAAATTCGTGGCAATGATCTGGACCCGATTGACACCCGATCAGGAAAGAATGTCAAATAAGAGGAAGTACATAGATTTTCAGAAAGAGGATTTCAGTAAGGACCATTAAGATATAATGAAAATATCTTTTTAATGTTTATTGGCGATTGGAGATTGTCAGATAGCCGAGGCATAGCTTATTAGCCAGCTGTTTGTCGTACCGAGACTGTTTAATTTATTATGACTTAAGGAAAACACAGTGATAGCCTAGCGGTTGAATGCTTAGCATGCAGGAGGGTCTGAGTTCAAACCCGGCCCGCACCTCTGACTTTTTGAAATCATGTGTGGATTATAATTTGATAATCACTTGATCGTGAGGGAACCTGCACACCGGAGAGGGCTCCATAAAGTTCTGGTGTGTGTAGTCCGCCAACCTGCATCTATTTGCAGCCTGTATCTGGCCAGCATGGTGGAATAAGGCCTAACCCTTCTTATTCTGAGAAGAGACCCTTGCCAGCAGTGGGACAGTAATGGGTAGAATTTATTCATGGAAAACGAACATGGAAACACATGCCATTTTACTAGGCGGGTATCATTCTCTGCAGTTGGTTGCGGCATTCTGCCACAATATTGGTTTCAGAGTATTCAAGTCCATTTCTTCGAAACATAACAACAACAACATAAACAAAAGCTCATGCAGTTATTTCGGATGACTGTCGGAATACTTCGGGGATACATTCGATTATAAACAGTAACCCCACAGCTGTCTATACAAATTGTATGAGATACGCTTCCGCCTCACTGACCGCGTAGTATAATGAAGTTAGCGTAAGCGAAATTCTAAGTCTATGATCTTTCCGATAATGTTAATTTTATTGGCTGCTAGGAAATGTAAGTCAAGTTAAAAATTTGAGATTTCTTATAATTTATTTTTCGGTCACAATTATACAGAGTGGAAATTTAAAACCGAAAATTAAAGCTACTGTGTATGCCGAAAAAAATCACAAAGTACTTAATGCAATATAAGAAAGATAAAATAATATATACCCTATGCGACCGTTCGGCGGCATCTGTATATGGTTAAATTATCGGGCTTCGGCAAACATTCACATTGTCGTGATAAATATCGCCAACCGATTTGTTAAATATCGCGGTATCGTGAAACGTGAAACTCCAACGAAGCGAAATTATTCGTAACTTAATATTACGAAACTACGCATATTTATGAATCTTTCCTCACTACGTCTATCCTTATTATCATAAGAGTACATATATACGGAAGCCAAACCACGGAATATTTACGCCCACTCGAATAACTCCAATCTTTCCATATCAGACGAATTTCATCAACATCAAGCAGTTAAACTCAATTGTGTCGTTCATTAAGCTAGCATCCAGACATACAATCACCACAATAGTGGACTTCCTCCATGGTTGGTTCCCGGAAACCCACCGACAGTTTACTCCACTATTTTTGTAATGGACTGTGTCCATTAGCAATAAATCGTTCGGACGCGTGTGTGGGTGCGTCTAGACATTTCATCCTTTGTTGTTTGTCTCAGAATGTTCCAGGATTAAATGAATGAGCAGAGTAAATATTGCAGTGATGCAAATGTATGGTCGAATGGAGTTGTTTATAGAGCTGTTGTCGCCGTTTGCAGTTGCGGAATGTATTGCCAAATGAGATTAATTTAATTGCATACTGATGAATACCGATGTTTTAGTTGACCCCTAAGAAGGCTTTATCATCATCTGCCCAGCCTTTTTCCCAATTACATTGGGGTATAGAGATCGGCTTCAAATCTAACCAGTTGTGCCTGAATATCAGTATTTTAAACGGAGCGACTGCCTTTTGACCTCCGCCCAATTTCTGGGAGACACTAATAGTCTAAGGTTAGACTGGTTGTCAGACTCTTTTGATTACTGACACCCGTAACGACTGTCATAGGTTTTCGTATGACACCCAGGAGCAACTGCTTAACCTTATCTGTTAGGAATTACACAGTAATAGCCCTGAGATTGTGTGTGATATCTAGGAGATAAAAGAACGAAAGTACGTACATGACGTTATTAAACTGGCCTTAATTAGCCACTTTTGCTAGATATATTTTATGTTAGACATTAATCTTCAGAATATTGCCAACTATTTCATCCATTTACATTACTCATAATTATTACCAATTTATCAATCTGTTGTATTATCTTCCACGTTAGTCTCATCTGTTATAATAGCTACGATTACCAGCTCGCAGACACCAGAAATGTGTCGATGGACATCGCCTTCATTACGCTTTTGTTTACTCCCACTGTCACGGTTTATCAGTAGTTACGAATCGGTAATGGTAATTACCGCCTATTTGTGATATACATGGGATTTTTCGGAATTTACGTCGATTGTTTTATTAATATAAAAGTTATGATCGCGAATTGTAACGGAACAAAAGTTTCTAAATTACTTCACTTTATAAAATCATATCATATCAGAATTTGATTATCACTTGCGTTGACGGTGAAGGAAAACATCGTGAGGAAACCTGCACACCTGAGAGGGCTCCATAAAGTTCTTGACGGTGTGTGTAGTCCATCAACCCGCACCGGGCCAGCGTGGTGAACTGAAGCCTAATCCTTCTCGTTCTGAGAAGAGACCCTTGCCCAGCAGTGGGACAGTAATGGGTTGAATTTATTTTTTATAAAATCATATGCTATGTTTGTATTACAGTAAGTCCACACTTCGATTATCCACATGCGATTGTTAACGTTTTATATACAATTTCTTTAAAGCTCTGGAAACTTATAAAACCCCGTAACGCTTCAAAGAACCTACGAATTAAAATTGGGACCTCACGATCACCAAACACGCTTGCGACCACTGAAACCGAAATTATATCCAAACTGTAGGTTTGGTGTTTATCTTGAGAACCGTAAAACATAAATAATAATTCTATATCTTATCTTTATAATAGCTACGACTATTACAAGCGCAAACAAATAAACTCAATTACCTTACGTACTATCTTAATGTTGAGAATAATAACAGAACAATTGAATACAAGAACGTTAAATGCCAAGCTTTCGTCGATTGTTGCAAAAACAACTACAATAGCTTAATAAATATCTGCTAACAAGGAAACAATAGCATCCCTTATCATTGAGAAATAATGAAATACAGAAACTCCTACGCATGACCTTTGAAATGTCAATACGCAGTTACAAAGGTTTACACACCCACATTGAATGCAGTTGTAATGAGGGGTTTTTAGCCCAGACCACTTGTTCGGCTATCATCAGGTTTAGTCGTGACTTACTCGGCTTTCGAACACGATTCCGTCACGAATTGGAAATTGTCGGTTCCTGGATACTGGTGTCGGTAGTGCGAAGTGTGGTTGATTGTCTGTCATTATAACGTCAGCTGTACATTTAGATGCATTCTTAATTATACGGTTCGTGTGGTTTTCTTTATTGTAGTAGTTTTTAGTGTAGTATATTTGTAGTGTAGCAACATTATTGTCAACTAATTTAAAAGCTGTGGATGTCTGTGGTATTGAGATAATTACCACGTTCAGCAAATGAATCGGTCAGCGCTCAACATATCGTGGCTGCATTATGTATAACTAGCTTCCGCTGGGGCTTCGCCCGCGTGGTTTACGAACCCGTACATTTTTCCGGGATAAAAAGTAGCCTATATGCTATTTCAGACTATACTCTATCTCTGTGCCAAATTTCATCCAGATCCGTTCAGCCGTTCTGACGTGAAAGAGTAATAAAGATCCATCCATCCATCCTCACAAACTTTCGCATTTATAATATTAGTATAATATACAGATAATATAATATAATTTAAGTAACTGTATATCGAGAAATATATTTGTACCTGAAGCCTTACGGTCTACGTATTGACTAAGCTAGATTTGTACGTACGCCGTCATAACAATCGGCTGTGTAGGCACTTCTCAATAATAAAAAGGAATTAGTAACACCGTACCTCCCCAACAATTGGCACATATGATCAGTGATGAATGTCTGTTGCGACAAAGAGCTCATATGGCACATTCGTAGGTTGCAAACTTGTGACGCAAAATAGATAAAAGCAGAAGTTTTACGTCATACAATAACTTTAACAAACTTGACACGTACAGACGCCGAAGACAGCTCCTTTGGAGAAGCAAAACTGGCTTCTCACACAAAAATGAATAATTGTGGTCTAGATCGTACACATTAATCAACTGAACATCTAATTATTACTGTTCTGAATGGAATGGAATATACTTAAAAGGGAGGAAACTTTAGTTCCCATTCCTTTTACAGCGGCCGCATGACACTGCTTCTAGTCACTGTCGTAGAGTTTCTAGCTTGCGCGTTTGAAGTTTATCGTGTCAGAGTCTCTTTAATCATCAACAGTATGCATCGCCTTTGAATGAGGCTTTTGGGTAATGGCACGCTAAATTAAACTATAATTTAGCTTTTTTGAGAGAAAATGTGCAATCGCTTATTGTATGAAGTGGTACTTCTGCACATTTTTATATTTCATATATTGTAGTGCCATTGTGGCACTATTTGTGCGATACGTGTTACTCTGATTGGTTGAATAGTGTTGTGTAATGTCGTCGAGTGACAATATAAATAGAGCTGGAAGGTCGACTGTATTGTGCGTAGTTTGCAACGAGCGCAGAAATCTATTTTGAGGTGATGATGAGAATAAAAACTGGGTCAAAATGATGTTTTAGTTATCCAAAGAACGTATTGCGTATTTCCTCAAGGAGTAGGTATTATTTCTGCGAATTTTGGCCATTACCGTTTTGTGCATTAAGTGATAAGTGGTGAGCCTATCGCCCTTTATGAGATACAGTTAAATTTAGGCATTGTAATTTAGATTTTTCTAAAAACTTAGTACCTATAATTTATATTGTCCAGCCTTGAAAAAAAAACTCTAGAACCGCCCATCAACAGTAGTCTTAAATATAATGCAAATTAACCATGAGAAGGTAAGGAATATTCAGCAGCCATGATTCATGTCATAATTTAAGTCTATTCTGTCGCTGCTTATTGTAGTCTGTAAAGACTTTCCTTTCGATTCCGATAACGCAGTATTACCACCTGATATAATCTCTAATTCCATGCGCTCTATAAATAATAAGTAATGCGACAGTTAGTTTCAGCAAGATAGGAAATTGCCAACAATAACCTAACTATTACCAGGAAATTATAACGTTTCTAACATTTTTGGATGTTTTTTGAATAATCGAATTATATTAACGAATCAGTAGTAGATCATTATAGAAAATGATGTAAAAAGACATAACATAAATTACATTTTATAATTTACGGCTCCAGTTTTTAACTAAAGAATACCTACTAGGTAAGACGTCAAGTACAGCTAGAAACTAAACTACGCCTCCGGGTGCTGATAACATTCACCACCAACCATGCCCCTTATGATTATAAGTAACGGCGGGGATCATGTAATCATTTTGGACCATTTTATTCATCAACCAATATTATACAATCAGAAAGCACTATCAATATATGGCTAAACTAAAGACAATCGTTAAAAAATCACCCTGTATACATGTATTATACAGGGTGACTTTTTAAACATGTCCACACCTAGAACATGAAATTACCAATATTATTTGCCATATTTAACAGTTACTAGAGATCGGTGTTCTGCACAAAACACTAGTGTCCATTCAATAACAGGTAACGACAGACATGGCGCGGACATTTCAACACGATACTCTGTTAATACTGGGATTCTGGCTTTATTACTCGGCGGTGGTGCAAGGGGTGAGACAATTAAATTACAGGAGTTTTGTTTTTGCCCTTTTGCCTGTTATAGTGTGAAGGGGTGAATGATATCAACACTAAACAAACTTTAGTTGATGTTACAAGCGCAGATACCCAAGTGCAAAAATATTGTTCCCTAGTGATTGCGTTAGTTGGATGACTTTCGGATGGGTTTTAAGTTATAACTTTTTTCGCTGAAGGGCTACGCTAACGTCACTATATCAGCTTTTAGGAAGATTGTCGTAAATGGCAATTTGTCTGTTTGCAGGAAATAATTTACCAACTCATAGAAAAGTAATTCTTATGAGAAAAACTACCAACCAACAGTTTGAAATCGCATTTCAATCTTAGAGTTAGTCTGATTGAATGAAACAGTCGTTACTCTTGGGGCTCAACATGTAAAATCAACGATGGCTCATAGATAATTCAAACTATTATATCAGCTTTATCGCTCGTCGCTCTTAACTTAATCAATTTATGTAATTCAAGTCGGAACTAAGTTATCAAATATCAGAGTACATTAAGTTTTATTGGAGTGTTGCTTAGTGGGTCAGCCCTCATTAGTACTGACTATCACTAATTCTCTTGTTCAATCCTTACTACACTTGTAAACTGTTATTTTAATGCCAATGGCAAGATATTTACAATGTAATTGACTTTTGAAGTATACTTTAGTTTAGATTAAGTATTATTTGTTAATTTTATTACTAGAATTTAGAATGTGATCTACGGTGTAGTGTTATTGTTAGTCCTACAGCTAAGTTTAATATGTGCTTGTATTATATTGGGTTTGAGCCAAATGCGTGCAATATTAATTTATTGTAGTAAATACTCTTTCAAGTATATACATATTAATCCTTCAATGGGATAGGATTTGATTGATGAGTATGGTGCTTTTATTGCTAGATTCATGGGTTATTGTGTATTATACAATGATGATTGCCAATGATTTATAATCGTGTCTATACCAGGAAAATTCTCGAGATAAGAGTGATAAACCTTGTAGTGTTAGTAATTGATATCAATTTACCTGCTCATATGAAGTGACGCATATCATCAGCCTATTTCTGGTATATGTTGGCCCGTTGGGAATCTGCCCCGAGTAAGCTCTTACCTGTAAAACGAAAAACAACATTACCTTTACATTTTACCATTAAAGTGTCATTGTTACCATAAACAGAATCGTAAGGAAATACCTCGTATACTACAATCAGGGTGACAAGACTGCGAAATACACGATTATTGGTGTGCGGGGGCACGTCGACACCAGCACACTTCTGTGTCCGCGTTACATTGTTTACTTATATTACATTTTTTACTATTTTATTTACGTTGTACAGAACATATTTGCATATTGCTTCATGTTATAATACTTATTTTTGGCTTAGTAAAAATGCTCGATAAATTCAGATGGTTTTATATTTTATTTTATTACGTTGTACATATTGGTAATTATGTCTGGTAACAATCGTAACTAATTTCGAGACTTGAAGAGATCTGTAAATATGTGTTAAAGTAACTTTCTGCAACTGAACACGTCAAATAGGTAAAACGAAGGCCAATATTCAATTTAAGTAACACAATAACAACTTTTAAATATTAAATTGCCCGCAATACTTACGTGACTGGAAAAGGTTCCAATAGAGGTAATTGAACCACAAAAATCAATGCAACAACAGAAGCGACAAACCTTGTTAAATTATTCAACGAAAAAAAAAAACAAGAACACATCATTTGCATACGAACACTTCATAAACTCGTTCGTTTTAGGTCCGCCCACGCGTCACACTCAAAAGGTTCATTATTGTTATATAAGCAAAGTATATAATCCTTTGACAGGCTTTAAAAGTAGACTCGCAGGAGTGGGACTCAAAAATACCAAATTAATTGGTGCCATTTTAGAAAATCATGACAAACGACTTTAAACCTTATAACGTTGTGATAAGAGTGAGTTGTTTGTGAATTTTGGTGATATAAGGGTAGTTGTAGATGGTTGGTAGTATATGAGTGAAATAGTTAGTGTTGCTTGGTGAGTGCAGTGTAAATTTGCCGATCTCCTTGTGTGGCGAGCCGTTTATTTCGCCCTACAGATGGCTTTGTGATTTGTTTTATTGATATTGCTTTATGTTTTGGAATGGTTGCTTGGTAACACTGGAGTGTATTGGGTAACAAATTGTAGACTGTTTTATTTGCCAAGGATAGAAATGTAAAACGATATGAGGACTCTGTTAATAGTTTTAGGATATTTTCAAACTACTAGTATTGTGTCATATCAAGTATTGTGTAGAATCAGTTAAGTACTGAAAACCTAAACGGTTTTTCTTAGTGTGTGGAGCAAGGCTCTAGTTTATTTTTGAAATAAAAAGGAAACGAATATTAACTTCGTTTAACCCACACCAACCACACAACAAAACTTTTTACCAAACTCCGGTCCAATACCAGCGTAACAATTTACAACTGGCACGTAGGTAATTCAGAAAGTAATCGTTTTCTACCTTGAAACTAATTTAGTACAACACAAAACTTCTATAAACTTTCCCCCGTATATTTTCTTTGTAAGTTGGAAATGAAAATTTTCTGAACGAATATTCGTTTCAGACCTCCACGCTGTTAACATTATAAATGGTTGTTATACGTGCGGGAGTCTCATATATTCCTTATCCTGCTGCATAAGTACAATTAAACATTCCTCAATTATTTTTCATCTGACTTTCAGTTTTGTGGCGAAAAATCTGTATATTACACGGCCTTTTCTTTGAATTGCCAGACTTTGCCGCTTCTTTTCGACATCCATTTCAACTGTTACAGGTATTCGTGTTATATTCAAAGACTGACGAGTATATACGATATCTTTGGTAGGAAATGGTTCCAATGTTTAAACAAATCCAAGAATAATGGCATGATTAATTTTCAAGATCGAAAACATAGTATCCCATTCGAGACACATGCAGAAACGACTGCCTTCCTTGATTACTTATAGGTACAAAGATCAATAGAGTTCACTTGCTTACTTCCACGCTTATGAACTAATGAAAGAAATCCCTTGGAGGCACGGGCGACAGGCTGTCTGTGTTTTACCGCAATGTAGAACAATGTTCTTGTGTTAGGCTCTAAATAGATAGATTTCAAATTCTCGGCTTTAAGGGTCATCCAATTTACCTTCAAGTCGGATCTCACCTCGTGAATATACGCAGTGATCAAATAAAGTTCGTATAATATATATATATATATAGAAAATTTCAATATTTTTAATACAAAAAAGATTAGAAGTTTATCTGAATCTGCTAATTAGGTAACTGTATGCCATATATCATATCGATCTAAGGTTAATGTCCCTAGAATGAATACGAAAGTGATCTTTCCAACAATCATAAAGTCTGCGGGCGCCAACGTAGTTGACATGCGCCTACGCAACAACGCCGAACAATCGCAAGCACATAAATCGCTTTACAAATCAAATGCACCGCTTTTGTTCAGATAAAAATGTAAATCTTTTATTTACACAATAAAACTAACACCGTAGGCAATCACAAACATTAGATAGCATTGGGTATCAATAATGGCGTAGTAACTAGTAACAAATATCTGGATAAATTACCAGATATATGAAAATATTAATAATAAGATATAAATAAATATTAATGTTGATATAATTTACTGGCCACCATTCTCTTCTTAAAGCATAATAATATAATTTAGACGTGATAAGTTAATCATATCTAAAACATATTTTATAGTATATAGTGCCAACCTATAACTGGTAATTGCTCTAAAAATACTCACTGTTATTATTAAACTAGTATTTTAATCTTTCTTAGCCAATCTTAAAGGAAGTCAAGACCCTGCGCTGGGGCACGTATATGAAAGTGATCTCTATTTCAGCAGCTCATTATTAAGAGTCAACGGGGCGGCGACACACTTGACACGCGCCCACGTTGTCTAGGACAATGCGCACGCGCTCGTATATCGTGGCGTGAATTGCTTTTGTTAAGGAATAAGGTGCAAATCAATTTAGTTTTAAGGAGGATAAACCTTAAAGTATATAATATATGTAAAAATAATAATATTAAAGAGTATACAAAATAATTGAAATACAGGTCTATTCAAGCGATTTCGGAAAATAATCCACATTAAATTATTTGTGGCTATTGTGGGAGCTGTTAAAGACAGATAGATACCAATCGCTCAAGGTGAAACATATTATTTTGTATGGCCTACAGGTTACGTAAAGTAAAGACACTACGCCAACCAAGGCATCCCATCCCTTATAATTATTTATTTAAACCTTATTGCCACATAGGTATATATATCATCCATACGAATTTGTACAAACGATCAATCATCGCCTACGCTTTCAATACACAATTTAGTCTGAGCTAGCCGTCGGGTCTGAACTTCATATAACTTTGTAGACACTTAGTTTTTGTAAGCGATTTGGTACTGTCTGTGCTATTAATGTTGACTTATCTGAAGAAGGCATAATGTTAATACAAAACTGGCCAAATATTTGACAGATATAAAAAAGTACACAGAGGATATAATATAGTAATTTTTACTTCTAATCACCACACTGGATAAGCAATTGGATCTATGTTTCTGACCACGGGCTAGATACCCGCGGGAAAAATATTTTCTTTTCCCAGTCTAACACGTGTGTTTGAGATTTGTGTCTGTAAGCTGTACCCAATTTACAAACAGAAATCATTCCAAAATCCTACATGCTGACAATAATAATATAACATGGGTACATTTTATTGTTAGCGCTCAATCCTGAACAGTGTAGACTTGTGGTCTCCTCAGCAATATATCAACGCCTGCGCATCTCCCGCCGCGCTCTAATTACTGAAACACCAACGTGTTCAACGGACACTGCTAAATATCAACAACTATGGCTATGGACCATTTTGGAGCATAGTTTAGTAAGTATGAGTTACCATCACGATCGAGGAGTTTATATAACGCAAATACTGTAAAAAAATGTTAATTAATGGAATAATCAATTTTGCGGAAATCCATGATATATAAGATATACAACTAGAATATTTCGTTTTAATTGCAACCAAACCGATCCTCTAGGATCGTTATGGTTGCATTTTACATTATGTCTATCACACCTTCTGCATGTGCATATATTTGCGGACGGGAGGGCGGTGCTGTGCTGTGCATGCACCCAAGCTTGCAGTAGTTTGGCGGAGTTAAAACTAAACTAAACTATCCGGAACGAGGATATTCGCCAAAGAACCAAGGTCACCGACATAGCTCTCAGGATTTGCAAGCTGAAGTGGCAATGGGCAGGCCACATCGCTCGAAGAACAGACAACCGATGGGGAAGATAGGTTCTCGAGTAGCGACTACGAACAGGAAGACGCAGCGTAGGAAGGCCTCCTACTAGGTGGACCGACGACATTGTGAGAGTCGCGGGCAACCGATGGATGCAAGTGGCGGAATGTCGTTCGATGTGGTGGTGGTCTAAGGGGGAGGCCTTCGTTCAGCAGTGGACGTCTTCTGGCTGATGATGATGATGATAACTTATGTAAAATTGTATGGCTTATAAAAGCTATTTTTTTTTTGTTCATAAAGTAACTTATTGTAACAACAGATTTTGTATTGCGTGGAGTGGATCTTAAATATTTTCATAGCATCACGCCTGTATTCCATAAAGGTTTAGAAATAAGTGCACTATCGTAAACCCACATTTCACTGATGTCGTTATTGAGTCCCATGTAATACGGGGCGAGTCTATTGCCATTTACGGGACACAGTGCCAGACGTGCTTCCACTGAGAATTTCCATACAGAAAAACCTAATAACACTTTGTCTTAGATGAAATAATGATTGAAATCTTGACAAATTTCATAAATAGTATTTGCGGATACATAAAAATACATAATCATTTGAATTTTATGATTTTAGCCCTATAATACCTTTCCAAGAATAAGCGTTTGAATTTTGCTACGTGTATACATATTTTTGTTGATGACTGTACCTAGTTCTGTAAAATAATTGATTTTTACAGGGTCAGCAATGCGCAACTGATACCGCTGGTATTGCAAGCATCTATAGGTTACGGTGTACGGCAGTATGATTGTTTGGCACCTTAGAGGTACAAAAAATAAATAGATATTCCCGTTGAAGTCCATATCCGTAACTAAAAAATCATGGCAATAAGATGCAAGTTTATAGATTCTACTGACCGCCAGTAACAACTTGATATATCAGTGTATAAAGAGGTGCATTAGATTTCATAGGCTGATTTTGATAGTCATGCATGACAGCAGTAGATTTTATAGGCTTATTTTGATAGTTATGAAGTTGTTCTATAGTCAAGCTCTTATGAAATTACTCATACTGTGAAGGAACGGTTCACTAAGGTCCATAAAACAGCTGACGTACTTACCAACGACGAAAAATACATACGTACAGTTTCTTAAGGTTGCTAGTTCATAATAACCGTCTACATGAACATTATTAAGTTATCCGTTCCCTGACTCCATCTTTATTGTATTTGCGAGAGAAAATAAACAGCTTTGTTATTCTTTAATTTTGACATCGTCTCAGAACGGGATGTTGTGTTTATAATATTAATATCATAAGGGGTGCTGCTCAAATGAGCTGCTGTAGAACAAGAGATGGTTTTATTAAACTGCGACATGCCTGTATTCCCCGAAGGGATACGCAGAATAATAGGGGCTTGTTGACATTTTCCGGGCACATTGCTATAAACATTGGGCTGCTTTTGATCTTAGGTTAAGTAGTCTGTAGTAATAATAGGTATTCCAGGTCACACCGAAACAGCTCTTGCGACCATTGCACCAAAGAATCGGTTAATTCATAATATAATTAATTGAAAAAAAAAAAAAAAAAAAAAACAAATCACTCACAAAGAGTAAATCTGCCTACATACATTTTTAACCATTCTCCTATGGGCATATCTATTGGCTCAAACAGTAATATTTTTATAGCTACATAAATAATGGCTCGATGACTGCTGGTAGCCCCGGTAGTCCCGACTATTAGTTGACGAGTACTTCACTATAGCCGCGGTAACGAGCTGACTTGAGAATCACTTGGGACATGGCCAGAGGACCGGCGGCTTTTAATGTTGAGGACTATTTGTAGATTTGTTAGACTTAAATTATATTCATAATTCTCTATCATACTCATCAGTCACAAAATACTAGACAATTTAGGCATTATTAACACAAATACATTTATTTAAGTATCTCTGCGCCCAGTTCGAAATTTGCTCCCGTCAAATACAAAATCTATATTAAATGAATTCTAATTCAAAATAAGATCATCGCAATATTAAGAAAGAGTTATTACAGAGTCTCTTGTTAGCTGTGGAAACATTCAAGCTGAATAAAGTCAGAGGTACGGGCTGGGTTCAAACTCAGATCCTCCTAAATGGAAAGCTAGCATTCAACCTCTAGGCTATCACAGCGTTTTAGAAGAAGTACGTAAAAGATAATTATTTAAAATCTCAGAATACAGGCGGTACCAAAAATATTTTTCTTATAATATCAAACTAAATTTTAGCGAAGCGTTTCAAAGAAAAGTATTTCGAGAGATCTCTCAAAATAAACCTAAAAAGGAATAGAAATGAAATTAGTTTTTGAATTGTTTATAGTAGCTTATTAGAAATTAATTAAAGTGAGGCTACCGAGTGTACCTACTAAATATTAACCTCTGGTTCCAGTTATATAGATCTGAGTCCCAGAAAATAGATTATAGGTACTAGAGTATTTGACTAATAACAAAGAAACATCATTAAGGAACCATTACGTGTTAAGGTTAACAGCTGATTGAAATTCCGTTTTCTAAACTCTAAATCGCGCTTAATTAAATCTAGTTACATGAGTTACATGATCAGTGGATCAGCTTACATAACATGACATCCGTAACACTTTGGAAAACCAATTGATTCAAATAAAAAATTAAGGCCACATTTTTATTTAGGATTTATTTTTTATTTAGAATATGAATTATAAAACGTCTGTTCAAGCAATACTGTCAAGTAAATACTTGAAGTGCCGGAAAAGAGCACTCAGATACGTAAGCAGGCTCTATTTACCAAAACGAGGGGTACTTTTTGATACTACCCGCGAATTTCGTAGCTCCGCGCACGACAGGGTGGTTTCTTAGTAAGTCAATATTTGAGGCACACACGCCGATTGGAAATAAACTGTGTCTATAAGAGATGGGGTGAGCAGTACTCGTGGTTCTATCGATCGAACACTTGAGATGATAGTTTGCGTTGCGACTGTTGGTTGAAGAGTTGGATGATTGACAAGTGTGTGTGCATTAAGGGATCTGGGACCAAAAAGATTATCTACTATCTATCTTGTTTTAATACTTATAGATTCTCCTTGCGCATAATGGATTGACAATATAATTTCAGGCATATTTTGTGGGTATCGGTAGTGCTGCAAATCCTCTCATCACACAGCGTAATATTAGACGAAGCTCATCATTTATTTTGTGATGTCTACCTGATTATGTTTACTATTTCCTTGACAAATGGTAGTACAGACTACTGAACATTGATCGACTAATAACTTCACTTTGTTCGAACTTCAGTGACTATTTTTCTGTCCTTCTTCCAATATAGATTTATTTGTTGATTAATAACTATAAATAGATCCGTTAATGACGTGATCAAAAAATAAATGAACCGTTAACACGTCGCCATTCAATAAATTACGTCAAACAAACCCGGGAACCAACTGCTATATCAATCAGATTGTCAATCACTCGGCAGGTGATATTTTCTCAGATTCACAACATCATAGATAATCACAGAAGGTTCAACTCATCGTCCATGACGTGACAAGTAAACATTATCATTCCGGTTCCATTATTTTCAATTTGTTGTTATTTAGTTGTTCGTATAATGACTATAATATATAATGAGATTATCTTCACAGTTAGATAATCTCATTATATATTATAAAAAAAAATCGGTCGTGCTTTTTAGAACGCTTGATATTGTTTCATAGTTCTGAGAATGCGTCAAAGTAAAAATAGTTTCACAATGTCTACCATATATGTCAACCGCTACAGTCGCCATAGAATACGCATCGTTTTCTTCTTTTTAGCTCGGCGCCTTTGGATGGATTAGTTTCACGTTGATGTATTAGTGGTGATCCTTCTGAATCCCTTTATTTCATGGCTCCATGGTGTTGACACAGAATGATTTTCTAGGATTGATGGACAAGAGTCTAAGATAAATAGGGACTGTCACGCCAGCTGGGATGTGTGTGAGTTATCAACCACGGTGACTGAATGTACCGTTAGCAGTAGCGATTTAAAGGATTTAGTGTTGATTGATATTTATTAGATGGGACTGAAGATATTCGAGAGCTTAGCTAAAGAGTGATTTGATTGGGAGTCAGGTAATGTTTGATAAAAAGGGGCAGTAAAGGTTTCAGTGGCTCAAAAAATGACATGCTTTTTGTGTCCATTTAACGGCAAGATTTTAGCTGTAAAAGATCTAATTTTGACTTGATTTTTATTACAGTTTAATCTGATCGACGTTCAGGACGACATGAATATTGACTTCTTGGTTTACTTCTCCTGGATTTATCTAGCTGAAGTGGAACTGAGCGTTGCGAAGAAGAGGAATGGCTAAAAATATAAGAATATTTTTCCCAAATATAAGAAAATTTTAAACAACGTTGTTTACATACCTTTTCGCCTCTCTGTACCGCTGCAGTATCTAAGCAGATATGATATTGATGAAAAAAACTTGTTTCATTTTAAGCAGCGAAACTGATTTATCGAAGACTTACTGATTTTACAAAAGGAACCCATAAACTAAGTACCTACACCACAAACAAAAATATTCTGTATTATAATTCATGCAGTTATAAATATCATTGTCTTGTCTATAGCTAAAGTTAATTTAAATTGAACAATACCCACGCAAGCGCACTAACAACCAAATTGGAACCAAAGTACGATAACAATATGATATGTTGATATTTCGACATACATCGATGTCTATACTATATGCGGTCAGAATGCGTATGGTACGGAACACGCAATGTATTAGGCAACAAGCAAGTAATTGGTTCGCGATTTGTACACGTGTGTTGTTACAGTTTATTGTGGTGTGGTGCAAGTTGCCAGATGCACCGAGTTACGTAAATCTGGATTGAACCAAACCAAACCAAACCATCCACAGAATCAGAACAGATGACAGTATGCCACAGAAGAAACTTTGAAACTTACAGAAGCCTCATTTTTACGAGAGAAAATAGCTTGCGGTCACTAATTAGTGATTTACGACCGCGACGATCGTTACAGCAGTTGCTGTCTAATGAACGCCAAATCATGTCTTACCAGACTCTTTGATTATTACTTATATGATAGCAAACCGCTCCGTCCTTTTGACCCGGGATCGTATGGGACATGAGCATCCTCTGAGCTGGCGAATATTACGATAACGACGCCTCATTTCGTGGTATAATAAAAAGAAGCACTGTCATTGCGGAAATCTGACCTAGACCATAATATACCACTGACTAACAGCTGGTTTTGAAATAGGCAAGTGCCAGGGTACAGCAACAAGATAAGTTGACCTGGACATCAAAACTCACCCGCTCATCACTCACACCACTCCCCTGCTCCTGATAAATGTCGGCACAACAGGCAATTAGGCGGAACACGAAAATAATAAAGGACACTCGCTTTGGACAATGTCTACACAATTTATTTATGTGCCACAGAGTAGAGTATTTGATACTAATTGTGTATCTGGTTTTCATAAGGATGATTAAGTAGTTGGCTTTGTTGAGCATTTGATGTTGAGATGAAATAAACATCCTGCGCGATCACATCTACATGTGGAACGGTAGGTACTTAATTATTCAGAGTAAAATTTGTATACCTGTATATCAACAGATAGGTAGAGTAATAGCAAACTCATCGACAAGATGGAAAAGGGCAAAAAAGAATGTCAATCTGCATCCGAGTCTGTTCAACTGTTAAGTACGATGTATCATCATTTAGAATTTAAGTATATATGTAATATAATATAATTATACGAGTATAAGTGTCGTTATGTTCTATACCACTCTGAAATCAATTTCATACTTTTGATTCCTATCATAAAACATTTTAGTTTCGAAATATAAACATATTTAGAATGTCTCCATAATACAAGGACCCCATAAAGTAGGCTCATACAATAAATTCAGCGAAATTGAGACTTAACGCGCCGCGGTGGCGTATTTACAAACACCATTCTTCACGGACGCACAGTCGACTGGGTTTTCGCTGGGGCTCTGTGTACTGCACAATTTATTCATTGCGCAGTCGAACGCCAACAGATTTATGGGGCGCGATATCGCTTCCGCGCCGCGTATGAAACATCGATTTCTCGAGACACTAGCTGACGATACTGGTACATGGTGACTGGGTTAAAGAAGCTGTAAAATATAGATGGTGTTTTGAAAATACGTGGCTAAGAATGAAATCTCATGGATTATTTTGGATGTTTTCATCTCAGTATTCTTATTTAAAATAATGTTTAATTTATGATATCATTTTGTAAAAGCCTTGGTTAATTAGTAGTGGAAAATGCAGATTTTTTAATTCTACTTCGAAATGTTGAAAGCTTTCCCACCAAACGGTACATACTTCACTCGCAATGATCTCAATAGCCATCGAATACTCTAAAGCTCCTTGGCATCAGGTACTTTTTCGAAGAAAATACCCTCCAACCGGCCAGTCTATTCTAATATACCTTTTCAGTAATAGACTAATATCCTAACATCTAGCTATCCCCAAGTTTCAGGAGGATTAGGTTAGGTAGGAGAGGTTAGGTTATGTGTGGATGATCTAAATACACAGAAAAGCAAGTAAATGGAGTCATAATGGCCACAACATCTACAAAAAACACGCCATTCGATAATTAATTAATTACCTATTTTATAGTACGCAAAAAAATGTCGTGGCAAAATATTATGCATTTCTTAATTTAGGCACAGTTTTTATAAATTAAAGCTACTTTTACTTGTTACTTGCCGTGAGCGCCCGTGCTTGGGATTAGATAAAGAATCTGCAAGCGGACCTGCAACTTCCTTGAAATTAAACACAGTAGGAGGTATTTACTAAGCATGGTAATTATGACAATAGTCCTACATGACCGTTCATGTTAGGTGTGATTAGCAAAAGCTTAATTTTGATATGACGACTCCATCGAGTCATTACTCCATGTCTGAACGTGAACGCGTTCGGAGGCGTGCCATAACCGATTTATGTCGCGGTCCTGAGAACCCCCGGGGGCGCCACTAGTTACCGCAAAAGCTTTGTTCCACTGCCAGTACTGCCACCCACTCTCTAACTTATTGTCTGATGATTTTTGAGATATTGCTCACTATATCAAATATATGAGTTTCGGAGAAGTAATTTGTCACTTGTTTGCTATGGTTTGAAAGGCGGAAATATAAAATGGTTGGATTTTCTTTTAAAACACAACTTTTCTTGAAATCGTTTCAGCATATGTACCAGTAAAGTTGCGTTTGTCCCCTATTTCACCTGATGTTAAGTAAGCACGAAATAGGGTGCTCTAGAAAACTTGACGATTTAATTCCAAACAAACATCCAATCCTTGCATATTCATTCCACCAAACTAAATATATATTATTGTAGAAAATATCTTGCTGATGTAACAACGTAACTAAACCTTTCAAGTCTTAAGCATTAACATTTCACGTAGATTTTCCATCGGCAGCGCAAAAAGAGTAACATATCATCGCAGCCGATGCATTTGTGCTAATGCACTTGCCTAACGCTCTGCATATTTGATCCGCTTCGCTCGATGTTTGAGGATAAACGGGAGCGCTTACAGTATAAAAATGTATGCTGCTCATATTACTGAGAGTATCTGCGTTAAACTGGCTTGAATACATGTTTGAATACTTATAAAATCAGAAATATTGTGGAAGCTGGAGGTATAAAATGGAGAAGAGCTAATCGAAAAGTGAAGGAGTAAAATTAAATGGAACATGAGCTGAACATATATGATATTATAGCTGAAGTCTTAGAATTGACGTCATAAATAGGATTTAAATGCCGGTATTTCAATCTTAAGCGAATAACACAGGAAAAGATGTATTAGGAGGTAAGGAGCAACGAAATTAACTATATTATACCGAAACAAATTCCATTTACCAAGGGCTCTATAAGCAATAAAGCTATAACCAAGTAGTAAAACTGGACAGATTAACACTCGTTATTTTCCCTAAACATTAACAATGGCATCTTCAACACTAAGACTTTCGCACCCCTCAATAATTAATAGTCATACTAAGCCAATAAACTCACTTAAAGTATCAGCCGTTCCAATCGCTAACTCAAAATTGATTACTTGTTAAACTTTGTAATCAACAGACACTTTAGCAGCTTTTATTAAAACGGCTTCGACACCCGATTACTGTCCTTTGGTTACCGGATCGTGTGATTACATTAATTTGGTTACACTTTTGTCCCTTGAGAAAACTTTAGAGGACTGCTTGACATATTTTTAGTACTTTCAACAAATGGTTTAGTCACTTTGTCTGAATTGATTATGATAGGTAAAGACACCTTGGGTTTCCAAATATCTATATTTACTATGGTTTGTGTGGTCTTCATTTAACTCAAGACTCCAGGAAATCTTTTTGGTTGACAATAAAAAACCAGAGACAGGACCAATAAGTAGATAATGACAAAGTCCGTATTGCTGCTGCTATATAAAAGGCAAAAACGTCGTATCGATATTTTTTAGAACTTTCTATTGTGGCTCAAACATAAAGTTACTGGTGTATAAATTCGAAAAAGCAAGTAAATCTATATTCCGGGGCACGTCTACAAGTATACAGCACAATTACGAACTTTCCAAAGAAAATATCCCCTATTCATTCGCTTTGCAAAACTTATCGACGTCAATACTGTTAACCTTCGGTTATTCAAGCAAATGTATCTAAATAGACGCATGAAACGAGTCAGTAAATCATGCGGCGCATTCATTGCCGTTTCTCAATGGCGGCGGGAGTGAGACACAATGGTAAGCCGGCAATGGACCTAGCCACAATGATTTATGGTCGTAGATGCTTTGATACAGGCTTATCCTCTAATGGACTGGAGGAACTGCGGGCATTCCTTTACTATAATATTGAGACGGACATTTTGGATATTGCGAGGATTTTCAGGGAAAATTCCATGCACTTTTGTCTCGTTTGAAAATTGTTCGTTTTATTTTGTGCTGCCAATTTTATTTTGAACTAACCCAAATCTGCAAATGATAATAAAATTCTAAAGATTTCATACGAAATGAGGTTAAAAATACTCTTTTCAGTAGAACAAAGATATTCGGAACAAAAGATATTTAATATTGTATAAACAGAATTACTACTTTTAAAACTGGCAAAAAATATTATAAAGCAATATACAAAATATAACAAACATGGTAAAAATGACACGGTTGGCGCAGTGGTTAAGCGATTAGCTTTCTGCGCTATGTATCGCGGGTTCGATCCCCGCACGGAACAAATATTTGTATGATTTACAGATAGCTGTTTCGGGTCTGGTTGTGTGTGTATGTGACATGTATGTTTGTAAACTGTACCCACAACACAAGAGAAATTCTAGTGTGGGGCAAAGTTTAAAAAAATATATATAATCCATGCCACTTTATTTTTATTGCACACTTTAATATTGTGATTTAATAAAAATAAACCTATACAAATATTAATCAAATGACCGACGAAATATATATATTTGCAAAATACAACAGCAATAACGAATCTTGAAGAATATTTGAAGCAATATAGCCGACAGTCAAATATGCAGGATCAACATAACTCCGCATAAAGCGTGTCTGACTAAATTGAACGGCCACAATCTACGATACGGTTATTGTAATGCAAAACAACAATATATGCGAGTATATATTATAATATAAAAGCGCCCCACCCCGGGGTCTCTTGGAATTTTTCATGAAAATATAATAACCTTTCTCGAAAATAATATAGCCCATGTTAATGTGCATTTGAGACATTGAACTGTGTGGCTTCATCCTATGACGATACTTAAGCAGGTTCAGGGCAACTTCGGCGGTCATCCCCATTTCTCAAATTCTGTCTCCAGCGTTTCATGCACATTTGCGACCCTCGCTGATTGGCTTATCTTTTCACAAAGAGAGCTCATACCGGTACAAAAGAAAGCTAGTGGAAGAGTTTTCTAAATTAACGGTGGGATTACCGTTGAATTTGCGAGCTTCATTATCCCAACTGAGGTCTGATATACAGTCACAAACGCTTGTCAGGCGCGGAGACTTTGTATATGACTTTCTGTTTCTTGTGGCTCCGAAATATAAAAATAATAACATACTGGCTCTTTATAGTGATATAAGTATATGTTATGATCATAATATATAAGTCCATATACAGACATATATGGCCTATATATAACGGTTATTGTGGAAATAATGCCAAGTATACTGCTGACTTTATAGTTCTGAATACGTATAATATATGTATGATTACGTGTATAAACCGACACAAAACAGATAGTTATGGAAGGACACTTTTATGGAATGCTTGCTTGCCAGTAGATGCCACAAACCAGGGTAAACCACTAGTATAGCATCGTATACGTATACATTTAATTTGTCGAATTACTCTATAATATTATAGCCATACCAATTTATATTATATTTACAATGATTGTTATACAATATCATCTTTTTTACGATATCAATTTCTATCAATAATTTTGCTAAAACTACAAAGTGATAGGCACCAGAATTTCTTTTTAAAGTGTTTCCTGAAAAGACTTTTTTATCTGTAGACTTCCTTTCTAGTATGTCGTCAATGATTGATATTATTATCATACATTTTGTCCTACTATTAAGTGTCAGCAAGTGAAAAATAAATAATACTTAATTTTAATTTATTAAATCGATACTATCAATCAATAATGTTGACCGAGGTCTGAGAGAAATCGTTATACCTACGAGTTTGACAGAGGAACTTCGTTATTGTTCGTTGTATGGAGTGGACCTTTTGTGACACCTTTTCTTGTGTATATAATGTGTTTATTTCTTTGCAAATAAGTATGGACGATATTGAATACTTTTTGTGTGGGAACAACAGTTGGCAATCCGATTTGACCTTTTAATAAAAGGGTTTATTCCAATGTTTCGTGTCGTGTTGCCTTTAGCAAACTATTATTTTATGTATTGGCCGGTTGACATTTATCTTACACACATTTGTCTACGGAATGGATATTATAAGCTAAATGGTGCCGATTATACTGATGCTGTCGTTACAGCTTAAAGTCGCGAATGATATTAACTTAACAGATTATTATTTTAATCCGTAGTATAAAACAACGCTACTGATAAAATAATCATATACTTGTTTCATTTGACGAAATACAACGAAGGAAGTCTGTAGTCCAACAAGATCCAGTAACCTGATTTTTGGAGTAGTCACGTGTAGTTGTAGTGTCATTTGTAGTGTTTGTTGGATTGTTGATGGACATAACATAGCACATAGCCTGTATTCCCCGAAGGGGTTATACAAAGTGCCGATATGAAGTCCCTCGTAATAGGGAGCGAGCCTATTGCCATCTACCGGGCACAATTCTAAATTCCGGGCTGCTATTGAGGATTTCAGAAAACCTCAATAACACTGCCCGACCTGGCAACTGAACTCAGAACCTCATGCTCAACAGCCGCGCTCGCGACTACTAGACTAATAAGGCAGATTGTTGATGGAAATATAATTATATTATTAATAGATGTTATTGCTTAACAACCTGTTATAATATAACTAATATTGTATCAAAACAGACCTAAACTGTTATTAGCGTATTTCTACTACCTACATAAAATATAATCTACATAAACACATGAATCCCGTCGCATGTTTCCAAAACACTATTCGTTTAATATTTAGATATCTGTTTACATTTACTGTACTGCCGGCTGTAGCTAGTGGGTATTGTGATAAATAACATTGACATGCTCTCAAAACTCCGGATATTGGTTATATCGCGCCGTCAACCGATCACTGAAATTAAAAATTATATTGAAATTGTGGCAATAATATTTTGAAGGGTTAAAGGGCTCTAAAACGGTTTTAGGGGAAAAATTGTTGAAATGAAAGAAGTTGATTGATCAACTGTTCTGGATAATTATTATTATTGAAAGAGATCCAGATCTCCAGATTGAACGGCAAGAGTACGTGACGGAAAAATCAATTCAAATCTTTCCTCTGGCACATTACTTTTTATTTTAAACCATGCACTATATTCTTATGCTTTATACTATAAAATGTACACAATATAATTTTCACTTGAAATCGAGAATATATAAAGAAGCTTTAACATAAGATATAAAAATACAAAGTTAGATGAAAAATCTTAGAAATCCACTCACGTAGCGTAGCTACATAATCCAAATAAAAAGAATATATGCATTTAATAACTTCTATATATAATATATATTCGTATTATGCGCTAGTCTTATGCGCAATATGTTGAACATGGTTTGGAACTAGGGATGTTACGGAGGCGGAATCGGAGTCGGAGGTTTTCGGAGTGACCTCCGCGGAGTCGGAGGTGAATCGAAATCGGAGTCGGAGCAAATCTACGAATGTATAATGTAAATAAACAAGAAAGAAGAAACTTGTCGCAACTCGTTCACTCTTCATTCGCCAGTTGTACAGAACACATATACCTACTTCCTCAGTTGTCAGTGTCACGTAGAAAGCGCGCGGTAGCGCTGCTGCGATAGCAAGTTACTCTGATATACCTCTGTTTTGATTTATCGGAACCGGAGCCGGATTTGGAGGTGTAATTTTAATCGGAGGTTCCGACATATCAGATCGGAGTCGAAGCTCCGTAACATCCCTAGTTGGAACCACCTGCTGCTTGGAACTATAAGGAAGGAATATGAACTGACAACACGAATTATTTTAATGCATGCACAAATTATATTCAAGATAGACTTTAATAACTAAACAATGAAATTCAGAAGCCTTCGCCGGTGCAGAAAAAACAGCATTACATACTTGTTGCACTGTTTTAGTTAGTAAAATCACTAAAAATAATTTGTAGTGTTCCACCAAGCCGCTCCCATACAGAAATTGCCTAATCATTCAAGCTACCGCTCATTTTCTTATACGTAGGTGCACATCTATAAAATATCAAAATGACTGTCATTGTCTTTAATTAAGCTCACAGTTTGTCTTTCTTTTCATGACAAGCCTTTACGAAATATTTTTTCGTCAACTTATTTCAAAGTTAAATTGATCGTATTTTATTTAAATTACTTTCAAATTTCGTTTTAAGTTTTATTTCGTTGACAATTTTTTTCGCAGTCTGAACGTTTCAAATTTTATTTTAATCAGTTTTTTACGCATCTGAAAATGAAAGATGAGGCACATTAATCTATCTGTAGATAGGCGTAGCTAGATAAATATTTCGGTAAATTAATGTAAGATTTAAGTTTTAATGGAAATTAAGAATATTTTATAAATAAAAACTGTCTTCAAGAAACCGTACCTTCAATATTTATTGGTCTAAGTTTTATACGACCTATAGATACCTATTTCAATTCTTATGACCTATGGGAATGATTTGATTTGCGTTGAAATCGCATCCATACCACAATGAGTCTTAGTGTGGGGGCTCAGACAAGTGTTTATATTTAGTCAAGTAAGTATCGGAATCTATGTCAGAATATTAATATGGTTCTGGTGACTGGGTGACGTCACACAGTCATTAATCATAACCCTCTTATTATTCAGTTAGAAAAAAGCCGTCCCCGTGCAGAGTGGCTGAGTAAACATAGGTATATCTCGTCCAGAAAAAAAGAGGATGGGACAAAAACAACTGCTTTAAATAACGGCTGAATTTTTGTAAGTCTATGAAGTGAACACAGATTTAAATTAGTGTAGGTAGGTACTATAATAAATATAGTGGTATAGTGACCTAAATGGCATCTTCAGTCGCCGACATCCAAAAAGTTGCGTGCAATCGATTATTTGTAGGACATCCTTGGATACTGGACCGCACTATAGACAATACAATCTTGAATAATAAACATAATTATGAATACAGGCGTTCAATGAAGGGTTACGCAGAATATAATTGTAAATCCACAATTTGCCGTTGTAATTATTAATATAATGTAATACTACTAGGTACACTACTAGGGGCACCCCCCATATTACATGGGACTATGTATTTTGCTCCTGAGAATTTTCTAACCGAAAAATCCAATAACAATTCCCGGACCGGGATGTGAACCCAGTAGCTTAAGCAGAGAACTCAGCACCCTACTTCCTACCAGTAGACCGATATAATATCGCGTCAGATAAGCTCAGTTAGTTTACGACGTAAGGCACTACGAAATAAAAATGGTCGATTTAAAATTAATTATATGAAAATGAAATTATTCACTGCTCATTGCCGGTTGTTTGTATCCATCACAAGACACTAAAGCATCACGCATACAGAAAACCTTAGAGTACAATTACTGTGAGGAGTACGTTTGCTAAGCGTGGTGATTATTGCAATGTACCCTTCAACATCCACTCTTGTTCTTTTGTTCTTCAGAAGACGTTTGGAGACATACAGACACGTATAGCTACAACCAACAAAAGTCACATAATACGATCGAAAACATGATAAATGATAATATTGCAGTATTTTATATATTGTAATTAAGTAAAGTTGCTAAAATTAGTAATCTCTCAGCCTACACAATGCATTATATTTACAGGATGCATATATTGAGATGATCGTGTATAGCTATGAACACAACAGTAAGCATGTCTGGTCATAAATCCTATGCCAACACGTTAGCATTGGTGAGACTTTGATATATGCTAATACACTTAACTATGATGTACTATTGTGGCGTACTATTATTTCTCTGAGTAAATACTTAGTCAGCAAGCAGTCAGGTGGAACTGATAATTTGTGTGTATTAGGCCACCAATATTGAAAGCCTTTATTATTTACTAAAGAATGGGACCACATACATACGTACAGATGATACCACAATACAAGTAGGTATAGGCAAATCTACCGCAGAAGTTTAAGAAAATCACGATCTCAAACATCTTTGGCTTGACAATTATGGTGCAGGTCAAGTAACACTCGGAATAAATGAACTGACCACGCGCTTTCTCTCAGAATGGGGATGATAATGCCTTAGTTCACCACGCTGGTCTGGTGCGTGTTGCCGGACTGCTTATATAGAACTTTCTCAAGAGTACAGGTCTCCTCACGATGTTTCCGATTGATGATCAAATTCTGTTCCACATATGAATTGTCTTAAAGTCAGAGATGCGGACCGGGTTCTTAGTCGTTCTGAGTTCAAACTGCACATCTAACGTTTTTAACTAAGTAACCACATAGCTATCACTGCTTACCTATTAACTGATATTTATTGAAATTACAAATTCACATAACACACCATAACTTAAAGGTTGTGAAGGTGTTCTTCGAACAAGTTCCTATTTGCGTGTTAATGGGAAAGGCTTTTATTGATGACGTTAACAGCTTGTTATGATATACATTCTAATATTTGTTATATTTGTAATATTTGTTGTAACTCATCAGTACAGTAATATTCTCGACCCAACCCTGCTTACCCCTTCTAGAAACCATTCAAAGCGATATACACACATGCAGATAATGGGATTTTACATTTGGCCGAACATTGTTCACAATTACTCTACAGGGATTTAAACGTTGCGAAAATAATTTAGCAATGAACACGAATATTTTATTTTAATGAACCATTTTCGAGCTCAGACGGGTATCGAAAATGTATGAAATTTATTTGTTCCGTGTCCAACTTACTATGGATAGCACAGAATTAAAAAGTAGGAGCCATTTACACTTGGAGCAATGCATTTGGGTCTCGCGTAAATCTTAAAATCTCGGAATGTATGGATGCTTAATAGAATAAAGAATGTACCTATTAATAATAATAATAATGTCCTCCTGACCGATTTCGGTCACGGCGGCCAATCTCACCGGAGATTAACCAACTACGCAGGAGATATTATAGAGCACAAGTGTGTGCGCAAACACAGGTGCTCTCTGTTCTTTCACTCTCATAGTCCGATGGGACGGCAATCCGACACGACCGGAGAGTTCAGGCGCAGGACCAACGGCTTTACGTGCATTCCGAGGCACGTTGTGTATTCACATAGACGCAGACCCAGACCCGAAACAAATATCTGTAGATCATACAAATATTTGTTCCGTGCGGGAATCGAACCCGCAACACTTAGCTCAGCAGTCGATCTCTCAACCACTGCGCTAACCGTGTCGTCCAATGTACCTATTATATGTTACTTAAATATGAAAATATAAATATGAAAAACTTCAATATAATTTAAATAAACTAAAATTAAGAGAAGCTAATATTCAGAGCTTCCCAGACATTACAATTTTTGTTAGAGAACTGAATTCATTGCTCTAGAGTGCTTTATTCTTAATTGTATACCAATTAACCACTAAGTCCTTTAATAGTCCCTTTTAAGGTGGTACGGCAGCCCAATTTCCTTGATGGGTTCAATATTTATTTATTTTTTGCCTGGTTTATTAGTAAATTACGCCATGGCGTTATTAAATGCTTACGATTTTAATTATGTTATTATTAATCACGCCAATCACAAAATATTCTAATAGTTATAATATATATAACTAATATAATAATGTATCTTATGTGTAAAAAAGTAATACTTGTTTCATTTTACATAGGTAAGCGCCATCTTTTTTTTTTTTTGCAATTAGGATTTTTCAATCACTTTTACACGTCTTTTTTAAACTAGATGGCGTCGGCATTTCCTATGACTATCCCTCAGAAGAAACGCCGAAACAAACTCAGGGTTCAAAATCTATTTTAAAGTCCAGACAGATTGTAATGATGTAAGGGTTTATGTGAGACATCTGATTTATTCTGCGGACTGCCAAGCGCATTACTCTATTCAACCTTTTAGTCGCGTTTCAAACTGCGAGAAACGTGTTGGTGAATGAGGCTATACCTACACAAATTGGATCCTGCAACTACTTATCCGTATAAAATACTACACTCAGCCAAAAACATTATATTTATTTACATATATGCACAGTAAAACACTCCCGGTTTACGTATAACTGAGTAGTTTCAGACGAGTCACCGAGGTGGTTGTTGACGCGGTAAATAACGTCAATATTATGGTTGAAAGAACATCAATATTGGCTTTACTACAACCACTAAGTTCCATTACTTGCGGACTAGCCAAGGACATAGTATCGTATAAAACTTTCCTGTTGAATGTGTTATAAATACGTCGTAGACACTAATCCAAAAGAGTACCAGAAACTCGTAGAAATTTATGAAATGTTAGATTAATAAAGTGCATCGCACCAGAGATATAAAAATTTGAGCTCCGACCGCTTAAAAAATTAATATAGGAATAAGCACTTGCTACAATAATAATAAATTATAGTATCATTAAGCTATAGAATAATTATACTCAAAACATTTCACCATCCATTTCGACATCAAAATTATACATACACTTACTCAAAAATATTTTGTTACCTATATGATCATAAATTAACTTTTAGCGGCTGGTAAACAATTTAAACAAACATCGAATTTTACATTCTTAAAATCGTCATTAAACTTTCCTGTTATTTATAATTATTTATTGAAAAATTCATAAAATATACATTGTAGTCTACGTGGTAACTTTAAATAATGTAACATTGAATATATCAGCATTTTAGTTTAAAACCGAACTCAATTCATTGGACACGTCCGACGAAACGAGTGTCGGACAATAAGGCAATTCATTTGTAAACGGACGCTTTGTTTGAAGTCATACGCTAATTTGTGGATTACACAATGGACGGATTTTAGTGGATAACTGTAGGTGATAATGGATAGAAATAACCACGGGTGCACGGGTGGTGGAAAACGGTCTAGTAGTTCAATAGTTTCATGAATAATTATTATGCGATGAGTTAACGACACTTTCGGAAGATAAAATGGACAATTGGAATAAAGCACTTGCTAGCGACAATGATGATATTTAGGGCCTGTCCAAACAAGCATAAGTGTTAGCGCTTACGCTTACTAATCTTACATAACTTTTTAAACGTATATAAAATTTACAAAAAATAATTACCTTATGTCAGGCAGAGGCTTACAATCGTTATTATGAGGGACGTACCTGAAAACAAAAACATGGAATTATATACAAATATCTATGTAACATCCTAAATAGTTTTAAAACTGATCATTTGCATATGAACTGCATCACATAAACTGCAGAAATAAGTCTAAAAATGTTCACATAATCGTTGCTACTTTCAAAATACCAAACATATCAACCTATAACATAACATAGCGCCACGCCTGTATTCCCGGAAGGGTTCAGCACAGGTGTACTATTTGGACATCCACATTTCGCGAATGCCGTTATTGAGTCCCACGTAATAGCGGGCGAGCCTATTGCCATCTACCGGGCACGGTTCCAGACTTCGTGCTGCTACTGAGATTTTCCATACAGAAAAACCGCCATACCGCTTTGCCCGACCCGAGAATCAAACTCAGGACCTCACGCTCAGTAATCGTGCTTGCGTACCACTAGTCCAATGAGACTCATAATATAATAATGACAGTACCAAAATCTTCCAAAATAACTGGAAGTATGCCATAGAAAAGTGTATGAATGGTCCCGTCCAATTTCTCCGTCCCCTCCAACCACATGCCATTTACGTCTACACGAGCGTAAACCACAAGACAGATATTAATATAAATATATTTCGTCAAACGATAGGGTATTATTATATGCTAGGTTAAAGATCAATAGAATACTATACTGGGAGGTAATCTTATCTATCTAAAACCAATTTTCTTTCAAATTAGGTACATCTTAATATTAGTTATCGTCTGCTTGGCTTAATCTCCCAGGTCAGTCGAAATCAAGTTGTTAGGTTAAGTTATTGATCTTCTCTGTAACATTTAAAACTGTAGCAACTTTTTACAATAATATTGTATCCGATTAATGGCGATTGGCTAACTGTGGCTGAACAACGCTTCTTTTTCCAACTATTATCCGACTGTGCTCCATGGGACCGAAACCTTTAGTCATTTTGGATTTTCTTCAACTCTCTCTGAGTAGAAGAAAATCCAAAATGAGTAATACATGCTCTATATAGTTCAAAAACGGGACAATCTATTATTTCTAGAAAAGTTTTTAAAATATTATGCACCGAAGGAGGACATTATATTACAATGAAGCATGTTTATGGATCTAACCATATGACCTTATTCTTTGTGTTATATATTCTCTAGAGAATAAATTCTGGGACATTATTTCTCTCGGAAAAATATTGAATAAAATTCTACGAAAGACTGCTACAAAATAACGGTCAAATTATTCATATTATGAGTTTACAATGTTTAAAGCAGATCGAAATGATATTGTTTTTCCTTGCTATACGACCTTTCAGCTTCTTGTCTTAGTATCTCATAAAATAACATATACCAAGTTTATACTATATTCACGTAAACTATTGATTTTGTCTATTCTTTGCCACTGAGCATACTAAAGTGTATTTATATCTTCACATTGTAAGAATCGTCAATCAAAACCATTTAAAAATATAAAATAAATTGTTCCTTTCCAACTCCCACGATGATAAATGAATCCAAGTTCCCCAACGGTTTTAAAAGAAAGAAAGCTGTCACTAATGATACAATACTGTTTTAAACCAATAAATCATTGCTGCATTGAATGCAAAGGAACGAAGTCCTAATTGAGTGGCTATCGATCGAATTCACTTCACAATCTTTGTACAGTTTGAAGCGAATGCAAAAGAAATAGCTGGAAGACGGATAGCTCAAGATCAAGTTTCAGACTAATGCATTGTGGACTCAAGTGGAGACGGTATTGTCGTCAATTGAGGATGCATCGATCATGACGTCATAGCTGGCAAACTGCCGTGATAGCAATCGTTTGGAGATCTAGTTTAGAATATTTTATAGGCAGACAAATGGACTACACATACGCGTATACGGTATATACGTACAATGGGCGACATTGGCGGTAGTACACTTTACTAACAAAATTCTTTGCACGGTTTGCGATGAACTAACCACGCCTATATTTTGCTTCCGCCAATGAGAGCAGATATAAGTATACCTGTGATAAGAGCGGCAACAGCGCGGTGTCATATTGCGACAAGATCTTTTGGCGCAATTAATGCTGAATAAAAACGATCACACCACACACAGTCACAGTCGCCCTCGCATAATTATTTATTAAATTATTAATCACAATCACTCTTTTTAATGTATTCTAACGTCCAATGTAAACGTCCAATTTTGCACAATTCACTTAACTGTTCACTAAGACTACCTATTCTACGTTACCTGTCCTGCCCCTATGAAAATAAAGCGTCCAATTTCGCAAAATCACAGTAAAGGCGGTGAAACTCCTGCGCTTCCGAAATTGTAAAATAATGACGCTTGCGACGTCACAGGACCGCGGCGACACACTGACCTACATATGTAGGCTTAACGGGGGCAGGCGCAGGGATTCGAAAAGAAAGTGAAATAGAAACAAACAAACTTAGATTTGTTTCTTTCGCACATACTTAATCTTCCATTGACGTAAGAGTACGTAATATGAAGTAATAATTTCCGCATGCATTATTTATTTTCGTATCTAATTCTGATGACACGTTTTGACTTTTATGGCTCAAGCATAAAGTATATCTGACAAATGACTATATGTATCACTGTTTTCCCTTACATATATTACTATTTTAAAATAGGCATGTCAATTAATTAAGATTTTAACAACAAAAATAAATATAAATAAATAACACAATTTTTTATATTAATATCAGACTGAGCCACAGCGAAGTTTGGCCAGGTTTAGCTAGTATTATTATAATCCAAATTATTTGAAAATAATCGCAAACGAAACCGCAGTATATTAATTTTTTACCGCTGTAAGTAAAATATTTGTTTGAAATATTATACTTACGAGTATATCATTTGAGTAGATTCATCGAGACAAATTAATCGAACAGTAATATTTATTGTTACATGTATAATATGTCTATGGAATGGTATAATGCATTTTAGAAGTTTTGAAGCCAAATCAGTCGATGTCGATTTATATAAGTGAAACATGCTATTGAATTTTTTGTAATTTATAATTTATATAGTTTTATCAACACAAAGCACTAAGTCGATTTTTATTGTTTTGTTTCTAAAATACATTCTCAACTTCTCAATTATCAAATCTAAAATTCTCAAATTCTCAAATCTAAAATTCTCAAATTCTCAAGTTACAAATTCTCAAATTTCAACTTCTCAAGCTCTCAAATATCAAACTCTCAAATCTCAACTTCTCAAATTCTCAAATCAAATGTAAAATTCTCAAAATCTTAAGTCACAAATCTCAAATCACAAATATCAAACTCTCAAATCTCAATTACTCAAATCACAAACTCTCAAATCTCAACTTCTCAATAATCAAATGTAAAATTCTCAAACTCAAATATCTCAAATTTCACCTTCTCAAATCTCAAATATCTCAAATTTCACCTTCTCAAATATCAAACTCTCAAATCTCAATTTCTCAAATTCTCAAATCTCAACTTCTCAATAATCAAATGTTAAATTCTCAAAGTCTTAAGTCACAAATTCTCAAATTCTCAAACTCAAATATCTCAAATTTCAAATTCTCAAACTCAAATATCTCAAATTCTCAAATCACAAATTCTCGAATCTCAAATTCTCAAGCTCTCAAATATCAAACTATCAAATCTCAAAACTCAAATTCTCAAATCACAAATTCTCAAATTCTCAAACTCAAATATCTCAAATTTCAACTTCTCAAAACTCAAATTCTCAAATCCCAAAGTCTCAATTCTCCAATTCTCAAACTCAAATATCTCAAATTTCAATTTCTCAAAACTCAAATTCTCAAATCTCAAATCTCAAATTCTCAAATTCTCAAATTCTCAAATTCTCAAATTCTCAAATCTCAAATCTCAAATCTCAAATCTCAAATCTCAAATCTCAAATCTCAAATCTCAAATCTCAAATCTCAAATCTCAAATCTCAAATCTCAAATTCTCAAATCTCAAATTCTCAAATTCTTAAATCTCAAGTTCTCAAATCTCGTGTAAAAAGGGAAGATCCTACGACCAGGCAAGGTGGTTAGCCTGGCGGACCGAAATCCGACGGGTAATGTCGAACATTCGTATATATGTTAGAATCGTTGTAAACTCTCATAGTGTGATTGAGGAATTTCTGTTGTCGCTTCACTCCGATAGATGGCGCTTTACTTTTTGCCATGTTGCGAGCAGTAGTCGCTACAACGTCAAAACTGCTGGAACCCATATAAAAGTTAGACACAAATAGGTAAACGGCTAGTTTGTGTCGTTACCGTCTGTTATTATTGTCGATGAACTTGGGCCTCAGGAATTCAAAAGTTTAATAATTTGATTCAAAGGCACAATTGCCTCAGTGGCTAAGCGATTGGCTATCTGCGCTACGTCGCAAGTTCGATTACCACACACATATGATGATACAACAAAATGTTAGTACAAACATACACAAAGCATATCGTTCTACGACAGAGACAGAGTCAGAGTCAGAGCAGTCTGATGTTTGTGGTGGGGGTGTCAAAGCAGTCTGGTGGCTGTGGTTGGAGTGTTAGAGCATTCCGGTGGCTGTGGTGGGGGTGTCAGAGCAGTCTGTATTTGTGGTGGGGGGTGTCAGCAGTCGGGTGGTAGTGGTGGTGGTGTCAGAGCAGTCGGGTAGTTGTGGTGGTGGTATCAGGGTCAATATGTTGGTTGTGTTGTGGGTGTCAGAGCAGTCCGATGTTTGTGGTGGTGGTGTCAGAGCAGTCTGATGTTTGTGGTGGGGGTGTCAGAGCAGACTGGTGGTTGTGGTGGGAGTGTCAGGTTCAATCTGGGGGTTGTAGTGGTGGTGTCAGAGCAGTCGGGTGGTTGTGGTGGCGGTGTCAGAGCAGTCTGATGTTTGTGGTGGTGGTGTCAGAGCAGTCAGATGTTTGTGGTGGGGGTGTCAGAGCAGTCGGAAGTTTGTGGTGGGGGTGTCAGAGCAGACTATTGGTTGTGGTGGGAGTGTCAGAGTAGTCAGATGTTTGTGAGGGGGGGGTGTCAGAGCAGACTGGTGGTTTTGGTGAGAGTGTCAGGTTCAAACTGGGGGTTGAAGTGGTGGTGTCAGAGCAGTCGGGTGGTTGTTTTGGGGGTGTCAGAGCAGTCTAATGATTGTGGTGTGGGTGTCAGAGCAGTCTGATGTTTGTGGTGTGGGTGTCAGAGCAGTCGGAAGGTTACGATGGGGGTGTCAGAGCAGTCGGAAGTTTGTGGTGGGGGTGTCAGAGCAGACTGGTGGTTGCGTGGGGGTGTCAGAGCAGACTGATGTTTGTGGAGGTGGTGTCAGAGCAGTCAGTTGTTTGTGTTTGGGGTGTCAGAGCAGACTGGTGGTTGTGGTGGGAGTGTCAGGTTCAATCTGGTGGTTGTAGTGGTGGTGTCAGAGCAGGGGTTCCAGAACAGACTGTTGGTTGTGGTGGGAGTGTCAGAGCAGTCAGACGTTTGTGAGGGGGGGGGGGTGTCAGAAGTCGGTGTCGGAAGTTTGTGGTGGTGGTGTCAGAGCAGACTGGTGGTTGTGGTGGGAGTGTCCGAGCAGTCAGATGTTTGTGAGGGGGGGGTGTCAGAGCAGACTGGTGGTAGTTTTGGGGGTGTCAGAGCAGTCTAATGATTGTGGTGTGGGTGTCAGAGCAGTCTGATGTTTGTGGTGTGGGTGTCAGAGATGTCGGAAGGTTGTGGTGGGGGTGTCAGAGCAGTCAGTTGTTTGTGTTTGGGGTGTCAGAGCAGACTGGTGGTTGTGGTGGGAGTGTCAGGTTCAAACTGGTGGTTGTAGTGGTGGTGTCAGAGCAGTCAGATGTTTGGGGTGGGGGTGTCAGAGTAGACAGAGTAGACACATTCGACTTGACATTCGACTTGACATTCGACTTGACATTCGACTTGACATTCGACTTGACATTCGACTTGACATTCGACTTGACATTCGACTTGACATTCGACTTGACGTTCGACTTGACATTCGACTTGACATTCGACTTGACATTCGACTTGACATTCGACTTGACATTCGACTTGACATTCGACTTGACATTCGACTTGACATTCGACTTGACATTTGACTTGACATTCTATTTGACATTCGACTTGACTTCCAACTTGACTTTCGACTCGACTTGACTTTCGTCTCGACTTGACATTCGACTCGACTTGACTTTCGACTCGACTTGACATTCGACTCGACTTGACATTCGACTTGACTTGACATTCGATTGACTTGACTTGACTTTCTATTCGACTTGACATTCGACTTGACTTGACTTTCGACTTTCGTCTCGACTTGACATTCGACATTCGACTTGACTTAACATTCGACATTCGACTTGACATTCGATTTGACATTTGACTTGACATTCGACATTCGACTTGACATTCGATTTGACATTTGACTTGACATTCGACTTGGCATTCGATTTGACATTTGACTTGACTTTCGACTCGACTTGACTTTCTACTCGACTTTCGACTTGACTTTCGACTCGACTTGACTTGACTTTCGACTTGACTTGACTTGACTTTCGACTCGACTTGACTTTCGACTCGACATTCGACTTGATATTCGACTTGACATTCGACTTGATATTCGACTTGACATTCGATTTGACATTCCACTTGACATTCGATTTGACATTCGACTTGACATTCGACTTGACTTTCGACTTACTTTCGACTTGACTTTCGACTTTACTTCCAACTTGACTTTCGACTCGACTTGACTTTCGTCTCGACTTGACATTCGACATTCGACTTGACTTGACATTCGACATTCGACTTGACATTCGATTTGACATTTGACTTGACATTCGACTTGGCATTCGATTTGACATTTGACTTGACTTTCGACTCGACTTGACTTTCTACTCGACTTTCGACTTGACTTTCGACTCGACTTGACTTGACATTCGACTCGACTTGACTTGCGACTTGACTTTCGACTTGACATTCGATTTGACATTCGACAGTCGACTTTCAACTTGACTTTCGATTTGACATTCGACTTGACTTGACTTGACTTTCGACTCGACTTGACTTTCGACTCGACTTGACTTTCGACTCGACTTGACTTTCGACTTGACATTCGACTTGACTTTCGACTCGACTTGACATTCGACATTCGACTTGACATTCGATTTGACATTTGACTTGACATTCGACTTGGCATTCGATTTGACATTTGACTTGACTTTCGACTCGACTTGACTTTCTACTCGACTTTCGACTTGACTTTCGACTCGACTTGACTTGACATTCGACTCGACTTGACTTGCGACTTGACTTTCGACTTGACATTCGATTTGACATCTTGAATTTCGACTTGACTTGACTTGACTTTCGAATCGACTTGACTTTCGACTCGACTTGACTTTCGACTCGACTTGGCTTTCGACTTGACTTTCGACTCGACTTGACTTGACATTCGACTTGACATTCGACTTGGCATTCAATTTGACATTCGACTCGACTTGACTTTCGACTTGACATTCGATTTGACATTCGACTTGACATTCGACTTGACTTTCGACTTGACTTGACTTTCGACTTGACTTGACTTTCGACTTGACTTGACTTTCGACTTGACTTTCGACTTGACTTCTAACTTGACTTTCGACTCGACTTGACTTACGTCTCGACTTGACTTTCGACTTGACTTTCGATTTGACTTTCGACTTAACAATCGACTTGGCATTCGATTTGACATTCGACTCGACTTGACTTTTGACTCGACTTGACTTTCGACTTGACTTTCGACTCGACTTGACTTTCTACTCGACTTTCGACTTGACTTTCGACTCGACTTGACTTGCGACTTGACTTTCGACTTGACATTCGATTTGACATTCGACAGTCGACTTTCGACTTGACTTTCGATTTGACATTCGACTTGACTTGACTTGACTTTCGACTCGACTTGACTTTCGACTCGACGTGACTTGACTTGCGACTCGACTTAACTTTCGACTCGACTTAACTTTCGACTAGCCTTGACATTCGACTCGACTTGACATTCGACTTGACTTTCGACTCGACTTGACTTGACTTTCGACTCGACTAGACTTGACTTTCGACTTGACATTCGATTTGACATTCGACTCGACTTGACTTTCGACTTGACTTGACATTCGATTGACTTTCCACTTGACATTCGACTTGACTTTCGACTTGACTTCCAACTTGACTTTCGACTCGACTTGACTTACGTCTCGACTTGACTTTCGAATCGACGTGACTTGACTTGCGACTCGACTTAACTTTCGACTTGACTTTCGACTTGACAATCGACTTGACATTTGACTTGACATTCGACTCAACATTCGACTTGACATTCGACTTGACTTTCGACTTGACTTGACTTTCGACTTGACTTCCAACTTGACTTTCGACTCGACTTGACTTACGTCTCGACTTGACTTGACATTCGACTTGACTTTCGACTTGAATTTCGACTTGATACTCGACTTGACATTCGATTTGACATTCGACTTGACATTCGACTCGACTTGACTTTCGACTTGACTTGACATTCGACTTGACTAGACATTCGACTTGACTTGACTTTCGACTTGACATTCGATTTGACATTCGACTCGACTTGACTTTCGACTTGACTTGACATTCGATTGACTTTCCACTTGACATTCGACTTGACTTTCGACTTGACTTCCAACTTGACTTTCGACTCGACTTGACTTACGTCTCGACTTGACTTTCGAATCGACGTGACTTGACTTGCGACTCGACTTAACTTTCGACTTGACTTTCGACTTGACAATCGACTTGACATTTGACTTGACATTCGACTCAACATTCGACTTGACATTCGACTTGACTTTCGACTTGACTTGACTTTCGACTTGACTTCCAACTTGACTTTCGACTCGACTTGACTTACGTCTCGACTTGACTTGACATTCGACTTGACTTTCGACTTGAATTTCGACTTGATACTCGACTTGACATTCGATTTGACATTCGACTTGACATTCGACTCGACTTGACTTTCGACTTGACTTGACATTCGACTTGACTAGACATTCGACTTGACTTGACTTTCGACTTGACATTCGACTTGACTTTCTATTCGACTTGACTTTCGACTTGACATTCGACTTGACTTTCGACTTGACTTTCTATTCGACTTGACTTTCGACTTGACATTCGACTTGACTTGACTTTCGACTCGACTTGACTTTTTACTCGACTTTCGACTCGACTTGACTTGACATTCGACTCGACTTGACTTGCGACTTGACTTTCGACTTGACTTGACTTGACTTTCGACTCGACTTGACTTTCGACTCGACTTGACTTTCGACTTGACTTGCCTTTCGACTCGACTTGACTTTCGACTTGACTTTCGACTCGACGTGACTTGACTTGCGACTCGACTTAACTTTCGACTCGACTTAACTTTCGACTCGCCTTGACATTCGACTTGACTTTCGACTTGACTTTCGACTCGACTTGACTTTCTACTCGACTTTCGACTTGACTTTCGACTCGACTTGACTTGCGACTTGACTTTCGACTTGACATTCGATTTGACATTCGACAGTCGACTTTCGACTTGACTTTGGACTTGACTTTCGACTTGACATTCGATTGACTTTCGACTTGACTTTCGACTTGACTTTCCTTGACTTTCGACTCGACTTGACTTTCGACTTGACATTCGACTTGACTTGACTTTCGACTCGACTTGACTTTTTACTCGACTTTCGACTCGACTTGACTTGACATTCGACTCGACTTGACTTGCGACTTGACTTTCGACTTGACTTGACTTGACTTTCGACTCGACTTGACTTTCGACTCGACTTGACTTTCGACTTGACTTGGCTTTCGACTCGACTTGACTTTCGACTTGACTTTCGACTCGACGTGACTTGACTTGCGACTCGACTTAACTTTCGACTCGACTTAACTTTCGACTCGCCTTGACATTCGACTTGACTTTCGACTTGACTTTCGACTCGACTTGACTTTCTACTCGACTTTCGACTTGACATTCGATTTGACATTCGACAGTCGACTTTCGACTTGACTTTGGACTTGACTTTCGACTTGACATTCGATTGACTTTCGACTTGACTTTCGACTTGACTTTCCTTGACTTTCGACTCGACTTGACTTTCGACTTGACATTCGACTTGACATTTGACTCGACTTGACTTTCGACTCGACTTGAGTTTCGACTCGACTTGACATTCGACTTGACTTGACTTTCGACTTGACTTGACTTGACTTTCGACTCGACTTGACTTTCGACTTGACTTTCGACTCGACTTGTTTTGACTTTCGACTCGACTTGACTTTCGACTCGACTTGACTTTCGACTAGACTTGACATTCGACATTCGACTTGACTTGACATTCGACATTCGACTTGACATTCGACATTCGACTTGACATTCGATTTGACATTTGACTTGACATTCGACTTGGCATTCGATTTGACATTTGACTTGACTTTCGACTCGACTTGACTTTCTACTCGACTTTCGACTTGACTTTCGACTCGACTTGACTTGACATTCGACTCGACTTGACTTGCGACTTGACTTTCGACTTGACTTTCGACTTGACATTCGATTTGACATTCGACAGTCGACTTTCGACTTGACTTTCGATTTGACATTCGACTTGACTTGACTTGACTTTCGACTCGACTTGACTTTCGACTCGACTTGACTTTCGACTCGACTTGACTTGACTTGACTTTCGACTCGACTTGACTTTCGACTCGACTTGACTTTCGACTCGACTTGACTTTCGACTCGACTTGACTTTCGACTCGACTTGACTTTCGACTTGACATTCGACTTGACTTTCGACTCGACTTGACATTCGACATTCGACTTTACATTCGATTTGACATTTTACTTGACATTCGACTTGGCATTCGATTTGACATTTGACTTGACTTTCGACTCGACTTGACTTTCTACTCGATTTTCGACTTGACTTTCGACTCGACTTGACTTGACATTCGACTCGACTTGACTTGCGACTTGACTTTCGACTTGACATTCGATTTGACATCTTGAATTTCGACTTGACTTGACTTGACTTGACATTCGACTTGACTTTCGACTTGACATTCGATTGACTTTACACTTGACATTCGACTTGACTTTCGAATCGACGTGACTTGACTTGCGACTCGACTTAACTTTCGACTTGACTTTCGACTTGACAATCGACTTGACATTTGACTTGACATTCGACTTGACATTTGACTTGCTATTCGACTCAACATTCGACTTGACATTCGACTTGACTTTCGACTTGACTTGACTTTCGACTTGACTTCCAACTTGACTTTCGACTCGACTTGACTTACGTCTCGACTTGACTTGACATTCGACTTGACTTTCGACTTGAATTTCGACTTGATACTCGACTTGACATTCGATTTGACATTCGACTTGACATTCGACTCGACTTGACTTTCGACTTGACTTGACATTCGACTTGACTAGACATTCGACTTGACTTGACTTTCGACTTGACATTCGACTTGACTTTCTATTCGACTTGACTTTCGACTTGACATTCGACTTGACTTGACTTTCGACTCGACTTGACTTTTTACTCGACTTTCGACTCGACTTGACTTGACATTCGACTCGACTTGACTTGCGACTTGACTTTCGACTTGACTTGACTTGACTTTCGACTCGACTTGACTTTCGACTCGACTTGACTTTCGACTTGACTTGACTTTCGACTCGACTTGACTTTCGACTCGACTTTCGACTCGACGTGACTTGACTTGCGACTCGACTTAACTTTCGACTCGACTTAACTTTCGACTCGCCTTGACATTCGACTTGACTTTCGACTTGACTTTCGACTCGACTTGACTTTCTACTCGACTTTCGACTTGACTTGACTTTCGACTCGACTTGACTTGCGACTTGACTTTCGACTTGACATTCGATTTGACATTCGACAGTCGACTTTCGACTTGACTTTGGACTTGACTTTCGACTTGACATTCGATTGACTTTCGACTTGACTTTCGACTTGACTTTCCTTGACTTTCGACTCGACTTAACTTTCGACTTGACATTCGACTTGACATTTGACTCGACTTGACTTTCGACTCGACTTGAGTTTCGACTCGACTTGACATTCGACTTGACTTGACTTTCGACTTGACTTGACTTGACTTTCGACTCGACTTGACTTTCGACTTGACTTTCGACTCGACTTGTTTTGACTTTCGACTCGACTTGACTTTCGACTCGACTTGACTTTTGACTAGACTTGACATTCGACATTCGACTTGACTTGACATTCGACATTCGACTTGACATTCGATTTGACATTTGACTTGACATTCGACTTGGCATTCGATTTGACATTTGACTTGACTTTCGACTCGACTTGACTTTCTACTCGACTTTCGACTTGACTTTCGACTCGACTTGACTTGACATTCGACTCGACTTGACTTGCGACTTGACTTTCGACTTGACTTTCGACTTGACATTCGATTTGACATTCGACAGTCGACTTTCGACTTGACTTTCGATTTGACATTCGACTTGACTTGACTTTCGACTTGACTTGACTTTCGACTCGACTTGACTTTCGACTCGACTTGACTTTCGACTTGAATTGACTTGACTTTCGACTCGACTTGACTTGACTTGACTTTCGACTCGACTTGACTTTCGACTCGACTTGACTTTCGACTTGACATTCGACTTGACTTTCGACTCGACTTGACATTCGACATTCGACTTGACATTCGATTTGACATTTGACTTGACATTCGACTTGGCATTCGATTTGACATTTGACTTGACTTTCGACTCGACTTGACTTTCTACTCGACTTTCGACTTGACTTTCGACTGGACTTGACTTGACATTCGACTCGACTTGACTTGCGACTTGACTTTCGACTTGACATTCGATTTGACATCTTGAATTTCGACTTGACTTGACTTGACTTTCGACTCGACTTGACTTTCGACTCGACTTGACTTTCGACTCGACTTGACTTTCGACTCGACTTGACTTTCGACTCGACTTGGCTTTCGACTTGACTTTCGACTCGACTTGACTTTCGACTTGACATTCGATTTGACATTCAACTTGACATTCGACTTGACTTTCGACTTGACTTGACTTTCGACTTGACTTGACTTTCGACTTGACTTCCAACTTGACTTTCGACTCGACTTGACTTACGTCTCGACTTGACTTGACATTCGACTTGACTTTCGACTTGACTTTCGATTTGACTTTCGACTTAACAATCGACTTGGCATTCGATTTGACATTCGACTCGACTTGACTTTTGACTCAACTTGACTTGACTTTCGACTCGACTTGCGACTTGACTTTCGACTTGACATTCGATTTGACATTCGACAGTCGACTTTCGACTTGACTTTCGATTTGACATTCGACTTGACTTGACTTTCGACTCGACTTGACTTTCGACTCGACTTGACTTTCGACTCGACTTTCGACTCGACGTGACTTGACTTGCGACGACATTCGATTTGACATTCGACTTGACATTCTACTTGACTTTCGACTCGACGTGACTTGACTTGCGACTCGACTTAACTTTCGACTCGACTTGACATTCGACTTGACTTTCGACTCGACTTGACTTGACTTTCGACTCGACTTGACATTCGACTTGACATTCGATTGACTTTCGACTTGACATTCGATTGACTTTCGACTTGACATTCGACTCGACTTGACTTTCGACTCGACGTGACTAGACTTGCGACTCGACTTAACTTTCGACTCGACTTGACATTCGACACGACTTGACATTCGACTTGACTTTCGACTCGACTTGACTTGACTTTCGACTCGACTTGACATTCGACTCGACTTGACATTCGACTTGACATTCGATTGACTTTCGACTTGACATTCGATTGACTTTCGACTTGACATTCGACTTGACTTTCGACTTGACTTCCAACTTGACTTTCGACTCGACTTGACTTGACATTCGACTTGGCATTCAATTTGACATTCGACTCGACTTGACTTGACTTTCGACTTGACATTCGATTTGACATTCGACTTGACTTTCGACCTCGACTTGACTTGACTTTCGACTCGACTTGACATTCGACTTGACATTCGATTGACTTTCGACTTGACATTCGATTGACTTTCGACTTGACATTCGACTCGACTTGACTTTCGACTCGACTTGACTTTCGACTCGACTTGACTTTCGACTCGACGTGACTAGACTTGCGACTCGACTTAACTTTCGACTCGACTTGACATTCGACACGACTTGACATTCGACTTGACATTCGATTGACTTTCGACTTGACATTCGATTGACTTTCGACTTGACATTCGACTTGACTTTCGACTTGACTTCCAACTTGACTTTCGACTCGACTTGACTTACGTCTCGACTTGACTTGACATTCGACTTGGCATTCAATTTGACATTCGACTCGACTTGACTTGACTTTCGACTTGACATTCGATTTGACATTCGACTTGACATTCGACTTGACTTTCGACTTGACTTTCGACTTGACTTTCGACTTGACTTCCAACTTGACTTTTGACTCGACTTGACTTTCGTCTCGACTTGACATTCGACTCGACTTGACATTCGACTTGACATTCGATTGACTTTCGACTTGACATTCGACTTGACATTCGACTTGACTTGACTTGACTTTCGACTCGACTTGACTTTCGACTCGACTTGACTTTCGACTCGACTTGACTTGACTTGACTTTCGACTCGACTTGACTTTCGACTCGACTTGACTTTCGACTCGACTTGACTTTCGACTCGACTTGACTTTCGACTCGACTTGACTTTCGACTTGACATTCGACTTGACTTTCGACTCGACTTGACATTCGACATTCGACTTTACATTCGATTTGACATTTGACTTGACATTCGACTTGGCATTCGATTTGACATTTGACTTGACTTTCGACTCGACTTGACTTTCTACTCGATTTTCGACTTGACTTTCGACTCGACTTGACTTGACATTCGACTCGACTTGACTTGCGACTTGACTTTCGACTTGACATTCGATTTGACATCTTGAATTTCGACTTGACTTGACTTGACTTGACATTCGACTTGACTTTCGACTTGACATTCGATTGACTTTCCACTTGACATTCGACTTGACTTTCGAATCGACGTGACTTGACTTGCGACTCGACTTAACTTTCGACTTGACTTTCGACTTGACAATCGACTTGACATTTGACTTGACATTCGACTTGACATTTGACTTGCTATTCGACTCAACATTCGACTTGACATTCGACTTGACTTTCGACTTGACTTGACTTTCGACTTGACTTCCAACTTGACTTTCGACTCGACTTGACTTACGTCTCGACTTGACTTGACATTCGACTTGACTTTCGACTTGAATTTCGACTTGATACTCGACTTGACATTCGATTTGACATTCGACTTGACATTCGACTCGACTTGACTTTCGACTTGACTTGACATTCGACTTGACTAGACATTCGACTTGACTTGACTTTCGACTTGACATTCGACTTGACTTTCTATTTCGACTTGACTTTCGACTTGACATTCGACTTGACTTGACTTTCGACTCGACTTGACTTTTTACTCGACTTTCGACTCGACTTGACTTGACATTCGACTCGACTTGACTTGCGACTTGACTTTCGACTTGACTTGACTTGACTTTCGACTCGACTTGACTTTCGACTCGACTTGACTTTCGACTTGACTTGACTTTCGACTCGACTTGACTTTCGACTCGACTTGACTTTCGACTTGACTTTCGACTCGACGTGACTTGACTTGCGACTCGACTTAACTTTCGACTCGACTTAACTTTCGACTCGCCTTGACATTCGACTTGACTTTCGACTTGACTTTCGACTCGACTTGACTTTCTACTCGACTTTCGACTTGACTTGACTTTCGACTCGACTTGACTTGCGACTTGACTTTCGACTTGACATTCGATTTGACATTCGACAGTCGACTTTCGACTTGACTTTGGACTTGACTTTCGACTTGACATTCGATTGACTTTCGACTTGACTTTCGACTTGACTTTCCTTGACTTTCGACTCGACTTAACTTTCGACTTGACATTCGACTTGACATTTGACTCGACTTGACTTTCGACTCGACTTGAGTTTCGACTCGACTTGACATTCGACTTGACTTGACTTTCGACTTGACTTGACTTGACTTTCGACTCGACTTGACTTTCGACTTGACTTTCGACTCGACTTGTTTTGACTTTCGACTCGACTTGACTATCGACTCGACTTGACTTTTGACTAGACTTGACATTCGACATTCGACTTGACTTGACATTCGACATTCGACTTGACATTCGATTTGACATTTGACTTGACATTCGACTTGGCATTCGATTTGACATTTGACTTGACTTTCGACTCGACTTGACTTTCTACTCGACTTTCGACTTGACTTTCGACTCGACTTGACTTGACATTCGACTCGACTTGACTTGCGACTTGACTTTCGACTTGACTTTCGACTTGACATTCGATTTGACATTCGACAGTCGACTTTCGACTTGACTTTCGATTTGACATTCGACTTGACTTGACTTTCGACTTGACTTGACTTTCGACTCGACTTGACTTTCGACTCGACTTGACTTTCGACTTGACTTGACTTGACTTTCGACTCGACTTGACTTGACTTGACTTTCGACTCGACTTGACTTTCGACTCGACTTGACTTTCGACTTGACATTCGACTTGACTTTCGACTCGACTTGACATTCGACATTCGACTTGACATTCGATTTGACATTTGACTTGACATTCGACTTGGCATTCGATTTGACATTTGACTTGACTTTCGACTCGACTTGACTTTCTACTCGACTTTCGACTTGACTTTCGACTGGACTTGACTTGACATTCGACTCGACTTGACTTGCGACTTGACTTTCGACTTGACATTCGATTTGACATCTTGAATTTCGACTTGACTTGACTTGACTTTCGACTCGACTTGACTTTCGACTCGACTTGACTTTCGACTCGACTTGACTTTCGACTCGACTTGACTTTCGACTCGACTTGACTTTCGACTCGACTTGGCTTTCGACTTGACTTTCGACTCGACTTGACTTTCGACTTGACTTGACTTTCGACTCGACTTGACTTTCGACTTGACTTGACTTTCGACTTGACATTCGACTTGATATTCGACTTGACATTCGATTTGACATTCGACTTGACATTCGATTTGACATTCGATTTGACATTCGACTTGACATTCGATTTGACTTGACTTTCGACTTGACTTTCGACTTGACATTCGATTTGACATTCTACTTGACATTCGACTTGACTTTCGACTCGACTTGACTTTCTACTCGACTTTCGACTTGACTTGACTTTCGACTCGACTTGACTTGCGACTTGACTTTCGACTTGACTTTCGACTTGACTTTCGACTTGACTTTCGACTTGACATTCGATTTGACAGTCGACTTTCGACTTGACTTTCGACTTGACTTTCGACTTGACTTTCCTTGACTTTCGACTCGACTTGACTTTCGACTTGACATTCGACTTGACATTTGACTCGACTTGACTTTCGACTCGACTCGACTTGACTTTCGACTTGACATTCGACTTGATATTCGACTTGACTTTCGACTTGACATTCGACTTGATATTCGACTTGATATTCGACTTGACATTCGATTTGACATTCGACTTGACATTCGATTTGACATTCGACTTGACATTCGACTTGACTTTCGACTTGACTTGACTTTCGACTTGACTTGACTTTCGACTTGACTTGACTTTCGACTTGACTTTCGACTTGACTTCTAACTTGACTTTCGACTCGACTTGACTTACGTCTCGACTTGACTTTCGACTTGACTTTCGATTTGACTTTCGACTTAACAATCGACTTGGCATTCGATTTGACATTCGACTCGACTTGACTTTTGACTCGACTTGACTTTCGACTTGACTTTCGACTCGACTTGACTTTCTACTCGACTTTCGACTTGACTTTCGACTCGACTTGACTTGCGACTTGACTTTCGACTTGACATTCGATTTGACATTCGACAGTCGACTTTCGACTTGACTTTCGATTTGACATTCGACTTGACTTGACTTGACTTTCGACTCGACTTGACTTTCGACTCGACGTGACTTGACTTGCGACTCGACTTAACTTTCGACTCGACTTAACTTTCGACTAGCCTTGACATTCGACTCGACTTGACATTCGACTTGACTTTCGACTCGACTTGACTTGACTTTCGACTCGACTAGACTTGACTTTCGACTTGACATTCGATTTGACATTCGACTCGACTTGACTTTCGACTTGACTTGACATTCGATTGACTTTCCACTTGACATTCGACTTGACTTTCGACTTGACTTCCAACTTGACTTTCGACTCGACTTGACTTACGTCTCGACTTGACTTTCGAATCGACGTGACTTGACTTGCGACTCGACTTAACTTTCGACTTGACTTTCGACTTGACAATCGACTTGACATTTGACTTGACATTCGACTCAACATTCGACTTGACATTCGACTTGACTTTCGACTTGACTTGACTTTCGACTTGACTTCCAACTTGACTTTCGACTCGACTTGACTTACGTCTCGACTTGACTTGACATTCGACTTGACTTTCGACTTGAATTTCGACTTGATACTCGACTTGACATTCGATTTGACATTCGACTTGACATTCGACTCGACTTGACTTTCGACTTGACTTGACATTCGACTTGACTAGACATTCGACTTGACTTGACTTTCGACTTGACATTCGATTTGACATTCGACTCGACTTGACTTTCGACTTGACTTGACATTCGATTGACTTTCCACTTGACATTCGACTTGACTTTCGACTTGACTTCCAACTTGACTTTCGACTCGACTTGACTTACGTCTCGACTTGACTTTCGAATCGACGTGACTTGACTTGCGACTCGACTTAACTTTCGACTTGACTTTCGACTTGACAATCGACTTGACATTTGACTTGACATTCGACTCAACATTCGACTTGACATTCGACTTGACTTTCGACTTGACTTGACTTTCGACTTGACTTCCAACTTGACTTTCGACTCGACTTGACTTACGTCTCGACTTGACTTGACATTCGACTTGACTTTCGACTTGAATTTCGACTTGATACTCGACTTGACATTCGATTTGACATTCGACTTGACATTCGACTCGACTTGACTTTCGACTTGACTTGACATTCGACTTGACTAGACATTCGACTTGACTTGACTTTCGACTTGACATTCGACTTGACTTTCTATTCGACTTGACTTTCGACTTGACATTCGACTTGACTTTCGACTTGACTTTCTATTCGACTTGACTTTCGACTTGACATTCGACTTGACTTGACTTTCGACTCGACTTGACTTTTTACTCGACTTTCGACTCGACTTGACTTGACATTCGACTCGACTTGATTTGCGACTTGACTTTCGACTTGACTTGACTTGACTTTCGACTCGACTTGACTTTCGACTCGACTTGACTTTCGACTTGACTTGCCTTTCGACTCGACTTGACTTTCGACTTGACTTTCGACTCGACGTGACTTGACTTGCGACTCGACTTAACTTTCGACTCGACTTAACTTTCGACTCGCCTTGACATTCGACTTGACTTTCGACTTGACTTTCGACTCGACTTGACTTTCTACTCGACTTTCGACTTGACTTTCGACTCGACTTGACTTGCGACTTGACTTTCGACTTGACATTCGATTTGACATTCGACAGTCGACTTTCGACTTGACTTTGGACTTGACTTTCGACTTGACATTCGATTGACTTTCGACTTGACTTTCGACTTGACTTTCCTTGACTTTCGACTCGACTTGACTTTCGACTTGACATTCGACTTGACTTGACTTTCGACTCGACTTGACTTTTTACTCGACTTTCGACTCGACTTGACTTGACATTCGACTCGACTTGACTTGCGACTTGACTTTCGACTTGACTTGACTTGACTTTCGACTCGACTTGACTTTCGACTCGACTTTCGACTCGACGTGACTTGACTTGCGACTCGACTTAACTTTCGACTCGACTTAACTTTCGACTCGCCTTGACATTCGACTTGACTTTCGACTTGACTTTCGACTCGACTTGACTTTCTACTCGACTTTCGACTTGACATTCGATTTGACATTCGACAGTCGACTTTCGACTTGACTTTGGACTTGACTTTCGACTTGACATTCGATTGACTTTCGACTTGACTTTCGACTTGACTTTCCTTGACTTTCGACTCGACTTGACTTTCGACTTGACATTCGACTTGACATTTGACTCGACTTGACTTTCGACTCGACTTGAGTTTCGACTCGACTTGACATTCGACTTGACTTGACTTTCGACTTGACTTGACTTGACTTTCGACTCGACTTGACTTTCGACTTGACTTTCGACTCGACTTGTTTTGACTTTCGACTCGACTTGACTTTCGACTCGACTTGACTTTCGACTAGACTTGACATTCGACATTCGACTTGACTTGACATTCGACATTCGACTTGACATTCGACATTCGACTTGACATTCGATTTGACATTTGACTTGACATTCGACTTGGCATTCGATTTGACATTTGACTTGACTTTCGACTCGACTTGACTTTCTACTCGACTTTCGACTTGACTTTCGACTCGACTTGACTTGACATTCGACTCGACTTGACTTGCGACTTGACTTTCGACTTGACTTTCGACTTGACATTCGATTTGACATTCGACAGTCGACTTTCGACTTGACTTTCGATTTGACATTCGACTTGACTTGACTTGACTTTCGACTCGACTTGACTTTCGACTCGACTTGACTTTCGACTCGACTTGACTTGACTTGACTTTCGACTCGACTTGACTTTCGACTCGACTTGACTTTCGATTTGACATTCGACTTGACTTGACTTTCGACTTGACTTGACTTTCGACTCGACTTGACTTTCGACTCGACTTGACTTTCGACTTGACTTGACTTGACTTTCGACTCGACTTGACTTGACTTGACTTTCGACTCGACTTGACTTTCGACTCGACTTGACTTTCGACTTGACATTCGACTTGACTTTCGACTCGACTTGACATTCGACATTCGACTTGACATTCGATTTGACATTTGACTTGACATTCGACTTGGCATTCGATTTGACATTTGACTTGACTTTCGACTCGACTTGACTTTCTACTCGACTTTCGACTTGACTTTCGACTGGACTTGACTTGACATTCGACTCGACTTGACTTGCGACTTGACTTTCGACTTGACATTCGATTTGACATCTTGAATTTCGACTTGACTTGACTTGACTTTCGACTCGACTTGACTTTCGACTCGACTTGACTTTCGACTCGACTTGACTTTCGACTCGACTTGACTTTCGACTCGACTTGACTTTCGACTCGACTTGGCTTTCGACTTGACTTTCGACTCGACTTGACTTTCGACTTGACTTGACTTTCGACTCGACTTGACTTTCGACTTGACTTGACTTTCGACTTGACTTTCGACTTGACTTTCGACTTGACATTCGATTTGACAGTCGACTTTCGACTTGACTTTCGACTTGACTTTCGACTTGACTTTCCTTGACTTTCGACTCGACTTGACTTTCGACTTGACATTCGACTTGACATTTGACTCGACTTGACTTTCGACTCGACTCGACTTGACTTTCGACTTGACATTCGACTTGATATTCGACTTGACTTTCGACTTGACATTCGACTTGATATTCGACTTGATATTCGACTTGACATTCGATTTGACATTCGACTTGACATTCGATTTGACATTCGACTTGACATTCGACTTGACTTTCGACTTGACTTGACTTTCGACTTGACTTGACTTTCGACTTGACTTGACTTTCGACTTGACTTTCGACTTGACTTCTAACTTGACTTTCGACTCGACTTGACTTACGTCTCGACTTGACTTTCGACTTGACTTTCGATTTGACTTTCGACTTAACAATCGACTTGGCATTCGATTTGACATTCGACTCGACTTGACTTTTGACTCGACTTGACTTTCGACTTGACTTTCGACTCGACTTGACTTTCTACTCGACTTTCGACTTGACTTTCGACTCGACTTGACTTGCGACTTGACTTTCGACTTGACATTCGATTTGACATTCGACAGTCGACTTTCGACTTGACTTTCGATTTGACATTCGACTTGACTTGACTTGACTTTCGACTCGACTTGACTTTCGACTCGACGTGACTTGACTTGCGACTCGACTTAACTTTCGACTCGACTTAACTTTCGACTAGCCTTGACATTCGACTCGACTTGACATTCGACTTGACTTTCGACTCGACTTGACTTGACTTTCGACTCGACTAGACTTGACTTTCGACTTGACATTCGATTTGACATTCGACTCGACTTGACTTTCGACTTGACTTGACATTCGATTGACTTTCCACTTGACATTCGACTTGACTTTCGACTTGACTTCCAACTTGACTTTCGACTCGACTTGACTTACGTCTCGACTTGACTTTCGAATCGACGTGACTTGACTTGCGACTCGACTTAACTTTCGACTTGACTTTCGACTTGACAATCGACTTGACATTTGACTTGACATTCGACTCAACATTCGACTTGACATTCGACTTGACTTTCGACTTGACTTGACTTTCGACTTGACTTCCAACTTGACTTTCGACTCGACTTGACTTACGTCTCGACTTGACTTGACATTCGACTTGACTTTCGACTTGAATTTCGACTTGATACTCGACTTGACATTCGATTTGACATTCGACTTGACATTCGACTCGACTTGACTTTCGACTTGACTTGACATTCGACTTGACTAGACATTCGACTTGACTTGACTTTCGACTTGACATTCGATTTGACATTCGACTCGACTTGACTTTCGACTTGACTTGACATTCGATTGACTTTCCACTTGACATTCGACTTGACTTTCGACTTGACTTCCAACTTGACTTTCGACTCGACTTGACTTACGTCTCGACTTGACTTTCGAATCGACGTGACTTGACTTGCGACTCGACTTAACTTTCGACTTGACTTTCGACTTGACAATCGACTTGACATTTGACTTGACATTCGACTCAACATTCGACTTGACATTCGACTTGACTTTCGACTTGACTTGACTTTCGACTTGACTTCCAACTTGACTTTCGACTCGACTTGACTTACGTCTCGACTTGACTTGACATTCGACTTGACTTTCGACTTGAATTTCGACTTGATACTCGACTTGACATTCGATTTGACATTCGACTTGACATTCGACTCGACTTGACTTTCGACTTGACTTGACATTCGACTTGACTAGACATTCGACTTGACTTGACTTTCGACTTGACATTCGACTTGACTTTCTATTCGACTTGACTTTCGACTTGACATTCGACTTGACTTTCGACTTGACTTTCTATTCGACTTGACTTTCGACTTGACATTCGACTTGACTTGACTTTCGACTCGACTTGACTTTTTACTCGACTTTCGACTCGACTTGACTTGACATTCGACTCGACTTGACTTGCGACTTGACTTTCGACTTGACTTGACTTGACTTTCGACTCGACTTGACTTTCGACTCGACTTGACTTTCGACTTGACTTGCCTTTCGACTCGACTTGACTTTCGACTTGACTTTCGACTCGACGTGACTTGACTTGCGACTCGACTTGACTTTCGACTCGACTTGACTTGACATTCGACTCGACTTGACTTGCGACTTGACTTTCGACTTGACTTTCGACTTGACATTCGATTTGACATTCGACAGTCGACTTTCGACTTGACTTTCGATTTGACATTCGACTTGACTTGACTTTCGACTTGACTTGACTTTCGACTCGACTTGACTTTCGACTCGACTTGACTTTCGACTTGAATTGACTTGACTTTCGACTCGACTTGACTTGACTTGACTTTCGACTCGACTTGACTTTCGACTCGACTTGACTTTCGACTTGACATTCGACTTGACTTTCGACTCGACTTGACATTCGACATTCGACTTGACATTCGATTTGACATTTGACTTGACATTCGACTTGGCATTCGATTTGACATTTGACTTGACTTTCGACTCGACTTGACTTTCTACTCGACTTTCGACTTGACTTTCGACTGGACTTGACTTGACATTCGACTCGACTTGACTTGCGACTTGACTTTCGACTTGACATTCGATTTGACATCTTGAATTTCGACTTGACTTGACTTGACTTTCGACTCGACTTGACTTTCGACTCGACTTGACTTTCGACTCGACTTGACTTTCGACTCGACTTGACTTTCGACTCGACTTGGCTTTCGACTTGACTTTCGACTCGACTTGACTTTCGACTTGACATTCGATTTGACATTCAACTTGACATTCGACTTGACTTTCGACTTGACTTGACTTTCGACTTGACTTGACTTTCGACTTGACTTCCAACTTGACTTTCGACTCGACTTGACTTACGTCTCGACTTGACTTGACATTCGACTTGACTTTCGACTTGACTTTCGATTTGACTTTCGACTTAACAATCGACTTGGCATTCGATTTGACATTCGACTCGACTTGACTTTTGACTCAACTTGACTTGACTTTCGACTCGACTTGCGACTTGACTTTCGACTTGACATTCGATTTGACATTCGACAGTCGACTTTCGACTTGACTTTCGATTTGACATTCGACTTGACTTGACTTTCGACTCGACTTGACTTTCGACTCGACTTGACTTTCGACTCGACTTTCGACTCGACGTGACTTGACTTGCGACGACATTCGATTTGACATTCGACTTGACATTCTACTTGACTTTCGACTCGACGTGACTTGACTTGCGACTCGACTTAACTTTCGACTCGACTTGACATTCGACTTGACTTTCGACTCGACTTGACTTGACTTTCGACTCGACTTGACATTCGACTTGACATTCGATTGACTTTCGACTTGACATTCGATTGACTTTCGACTTGACATTCGACTCGACTTGACTTTCGACTCGACGTGACTAGACTTGCGACTCGACTTAACTTTCGACTCGACTTGACATTCGACACGACTTGACATTCGACTTGACTTTCGACTCGACTTGACTTGACTTTCGACTCGACTTGACATTCGACTCGACTTGACATTCGACTTGACATTCGATTGACTTTCGACTTGACATTCGATTGACTTTCGACTTGACATTCGACTTGACTTTCGACTTGACTTCCAACTTGACTTTCGACTCGACTTGACTTGACATTCGACTTGGCATTCAATTTGACATTCGACTCGACTTGACTTGACTTTCGACTTGACATTCGATTTGACATTCGACTTGACTTTCGACCTCGACTTGACTTGACTTTCGACTCGACTTGACATTCGACTTGACATTCGATTGACTTTCGACTTGACATTCGATTGACTTTCGACTTGACATTCGACTCGACTTGACTTTCGACTCGACTTGACTTTCGACTCGACTTGACTTTCGACTCGACGTGACTAGACTTGCGACTCGACTTAACTTTCGACTCGACTTGACATTCGACACGACTTGACATTCGACTTGACATTCGATTGACTTTCGACTTGACATTCGATTGACTTTCGACTTGACATTCGACTTGACTTTCGACTTGACTTCCAACTTGACTTTCGACTCGACTTGACTTACGTCTCGACTTGACTTGACATTCGACTTGGCATTCAATTTGACATTCGACTCGACTTGACTTGACTTTCGACTTGACATTCGATTTGACATTCGACTTGACATTCGACTTGACTTTCGACTTGACTTTCGACTTGACTTTCGACTTGACTTCCAACTTGACTTTTGACTCGACTTGACTTTCGTCTCGACTTGACATTCGACTCGACTTGACATTCGACTTGACATTCGATTGACTTTCGACTTGACATTCGACTTGACATTCGACTTGACTTGACTTGACTTTCGACTCGACTTGACTTTCGACTCGACTTGACTTTCGACTCGACTTGACTTGACTTGACTTTCGACTCGACTTGACTTTCGACTCGACTTGACTTTCGACTCGACTTGACTTTCGACTCGACTTGACTTTCGACTCGACTTGACTTTCGACTTGACATTCGACTTGACTTTCGACTCGACTTGACATTCGACATTCGACTTTACATTCGATTTGACATTTGACTTGACATTCGACTTGGCATTCGATTTGACATTTGACTTGACTTTCGACTCGACTTGACTTTCTACTCGATTTTCGACTTGACTTTCGACTCGACTTGACTTGACATTCGACTCGACTTGACTTGCGACTTGACTTTCGACTTGACATTCGATTTGACATCTTGAATTTCGACTTGACTTGACTTGACTTGACATTCGACTTGACTTTCGACTTGACATTCGATTGACTTTCCACTTGACATTCGACTTGACTTTCGAATCGACGTGACTTGACTTGCGACTCGACTTAACTTTCGACTTGACTTTCGACTTGACAATCGACTTGACATTTGACTTGACATTCGACTTGACATTTGACTTGCTATTCGACTCAACATTCGACTTGACATTCGACTTGACTTTCGACTTGACTTGACTTTCGACTTGACTTCCAACTTGACTTTCGACTCGACTTGACTTACGTCTCGACTTGACTTGACATTCGACTTGACTTTCGACTTGAATTTCGACTTGATACTCGACTTGACATTCGATTTGACATTCGACTTGACATTCGACTCGACTTGACTTTCGACTTGACTTGACATTCGACTTGACTAGACATTCGACTTGACTTGACTTTCGACTTGACATTCGACTTGACTTTCTATTTCGACTTGACTTTCGACTTGACATTCGACTTGACTTGACTTTCGACTCGACTTGACTTTTTACTCGACTTTCGACTCGACTTGACTTGACATTCGACTCGACTTGACTTGCGACTTGACTTTCGACTTGACTTGACTTGACTTTCGACTCGACTTGACTTTCGACTCGACTTGACTTTCGACTTGACTTGACTTTCGACTCGACTTGACTTTCGACTCGACTTGACTTTCGACTTGACTTTCGACTCGACGTGACTTGACTTGCGACTCGACTTAACTTTCGACTCGACTTAACTTTCGACTCGCCTTGACATTCGACTTGACTTTCGACTTGACTTTCGACTCGACTTGACTTTCTACTCGACTTTCGACTTGACTTGACTTTCGACTCGACTTGACTTGCGACTTGACTTTCGACTTGACATTCGATTTGACATTCGACAGTCGACTTTCGACTTGACTTTGGACTTGACTTTCGACTTGACATTCGATTGACTTTCGACTTGACTTTCGACTTGACTTTCCTTGACTTTCGACTCGACTTAACTTTCGACTTGACATTCGACTTGACATTTGACTCGACTTGACTTTCGACTCGACTTGAGTTTCGACTCGACTTGACATTCGACTTGACTTGACTTTCGACTTGACTTGACTTGACTTTCGACTCGACTTGACTTTCGACTTGACTTTCGACTCGACTTGTTTTGACTTTCGACTCGACTTGACTTTCGACTCGACTTGACTTTTGACTAGACTTGACATTCGACATTCGACTTGACTTGACATTCGACATTCGACTTGACATTCGATTTGACATTTGACTTGACATTCGACTTGGCATTCGATTTGACTTTCGACTCGACTTGACATTCGACATTCGACTTGACATTCGATTTGACATTTGACTTGACATTCGACTTGGCATTCGATTTGACATTTGACTTGACTTTCGACTCGACTTGACTTTCTACTCGACTTTCGACTTGACTTTCGACTGGACTTGACTTGACATTCGACTCGACTTGACTTGCGACTTGACTTTCGACTTGACATTCGATTTGACATCTTGAATTTCGACTTGACTTGACTTGACTTTCGACTCGACTTGACTTTCGACTCGACTTGACTTTCGACTCGACTTGACTTTCGACTCGACTTGACTTTCGACTCGACTTGACTTTCGACTCGACTTGGCTTTCGACTTGACTTTCGACTCGACTTGACTTTCGACTTGACATTCGATTTGACATTCAACTTGACATTCGACTTGACTTTCGACTTGACTTGACTTTCGACTTGACTTGACTTTCGACTTGACTTCCAACTTGACTTTCGACTCGACTTGACTTACGTCTCGACTTGACTTGACATTCGACTTGACTTTCGACTTGACTTTCGATTTGACTTTCGACTTAACAATCGACTTGGCATTCGATTTGACATTCGACTCGACTTGACTTTTGACTCAACTTGACTTGACTTTCGACTCGACTTGCGACTTGACTTTCGACTTGACATTCGATTTGACATTCGACAGTCGACTTTCGACTTGACTTTCGATTTGACATTCGACTTGACTTGACTTTCGACTCGACTTGACTTTCGACTCGACTTGACTTTCGACTCGACTTTCGACTCGACGTGACTTGACTTGCGACGACATTCGATTTGACATTCGACTTGACATTCTACTTGACTTTCGACTCGACGTGACTTGACTTGCGACTCGACTTAACTTTCGACTCGACTTGACATTCGACTTGACTTTCGACTCGACTTGACTTGACTTTCGACTCGACTTGACATTCGACTTGACATTCGATTGACTTTCGACTTGACATTCGATTGACTTTCGACTTGACATTCGACTCGACTTGACTTTCGACTCGACGTGACTAGACTTGCGACTCGACTTAACTTTCGACTCGACTTGACATTCGACACGACTTGACATTCGACTTGACTTTCGACTCGACTTGACTTGACTTTCGACTCGACTTGACATTCGACTCGACTTGACATTCGACTTGACATTCGATTGACTTTCGACTTGACATTCGATTGACTTTCGACTTGACATTCGACTTGACTTTCGACTTGACTTCCAACTTGACTTTCGACTCGACTTGACTTGACATTCGACTTGGCATTCAATTTGACATTCGACTCGACTTGACTTGACTTTCGACTTGACATTCGATTTGACATTCGACTTGACTTTCGACCTCGACTTGACTTGACTTTCGACTCGACTTGACATTCGACTTGACATTCGATTGACTTTCGACTTGACATTCGATTGACTTTCGACTTGACATTCGACTCGACTTGACTTTCGACTCGACTTGACTTTCGACTCGACTTGACTTTCGACTCGACGTGACTAGACTTGCGACTCGACTTAACTTTCGACTCGACTTGACATTCGACACGACTTGACATTCGACTTGACATTCGATTGACTTTCGACTTGACATTCGATTGACTTTCGACTTGACATTCGACTTGACTTTCGACTTGACTTCCAACTTGACTTTCGACTCGACTTGACTTACGTCTCGACTTGACTTGACATTCGACTTGGCATTCAATTTGACATTCGACTCGACTTGACTTGACTTTCGACTTGACATTCGATTTGACATTCGACTTGACATTCGACTTGACTTTCGACTTGACTTTCGACTTGACTTTCGACTTGACTTCCAACTTGACTTTTGACTCGACTTGACTTTCGTCTCGACTTGACATTCGACTCGACTTGACATTCGACTTGACATTCGATTGACTTTCGACTTGACATTCGACTTGACTTTCGACTTGACTTCCAACTTGACTTTCGACTCGACTTGACTTTCGACTCGACTTGACTTACGTCTCGACTTGACTTGACATTCGACTTGACTTTCGACTTGACAATCGACTTGGCATTCGATTTGACATTCGACTCGACTTGACTTGACTTTCGACTCGACTTGACTTTCGACTTGACTTTCGATTTGACTTTCGACTTGACAATCGACTTGGCATTCGATTTGACATTCGACTCGACTTGACCTGACTTTCGACTCGACTTGACATTCGACTCGACTTGACTTGACATTTGACTCGACTTGACTTGACATTCGACTTGACATTCGACTCGACTTGACTTGACTTTCGACTTGGCATTCGATTTGACATTTGACTTGACTTTCGACTCGACTTGACTTTCGACTTGACTTTCGACTCGACTTGACTTGCGACTTGACTTTCGACTTGACATTCGATTTGACATTCGACAGTCGACTTTCGACTTGACTTTCGACTCGACTTGACTTTAGACTTGACTTGACATTCGACTTGACTTTCGACTTGACATTCGATTGACTTTCGACTTGACATTCGACTTGACTTTCGACTCGACTTGACTTACGTCTCGACTTGACTTGACATTCGACTTGACATTCGATTTGACATTCGACTCGACTTGACTTTCGACTTGACTTGACATTCGACTTGACTTTCGACTTGACATTCGATTGACTTTCGACTTGACATTCGACTTGACTTTCGACTTGACTTCCAACTTGACTTACGTCTCGACTTGACTTGACTTTCGACTTGACATTCGACTTGACTTTCGACTTGACTTCCAACTTGACATTCGACTCGACTTGACATTCGACTCGACTTGACTTGACATTCGACTTGAGATTCGACTTGACATTCGACTTGACTTGACTTTCGACTTGACTTTCGACTTGACATTCGATTTGACATTCGACTTGACATTCTACTTGACTTTCGACTCGACGTGACTTGACTTGCGACTCGACTTAACTTTCGACTCGACTTGACATTCGACTTGACTTTCGACTCGACTTGACTTGACTTTCGACTCGACTTGACATTCGACTTGACATTCGATTGACTTTCGACTTGACATTCGATTGACTTTCGACTTGACATTCGACTTGACATTCGACTCGACTTGACTTTCGACTTGGCTTGACATTCGACTTGACTAGACATTCGACTTGACTTGACTTTCGACTCGACTTGACTTACGTCTCGACTTGACTTGACATTCGACTTGACATTCGATTTGACATTCGACTCGACTTGACTTTCGACTTGACTTGACATTCGACTTGACTTTCGACTTGACATTCGATTGACTTTCGACTTGACATTCGACTTGACTTTCGACTTGACTTCCAACTTGACTTACGTCTCGACTTGACTTGACTTTCGACTTGACATTCGACTTGACTTTCGACTTGACTTCCAACTTGACATTCGACTCGACTTGACATTCGACTCGACTTGACTTGACATTCGACTTGAGATTCGACTTGACATTCGACTTGACTTGACTTTCGACTTGACTTTCGACTTGACATTCGATTTGACATTCGACTTGACATTCTACTTGACTTTCGACTCGACGTGACTTGACTTGCGACTCGACTTAACTTTCGACTCGACTTGACATTCGACTTGACTTTCGACTCGACTTGACTTGACTTTCGACTCGACTTGACATTCGACTTGACATTCGATTGACTTTCGACTTGACATTCGATTGACTTTCGACTTGACATTCGATTGACTTTCGACTTGACATTCGACTTGACATTCGACTCGACTTGACTTTCGACTTGGCTTGACATTCGACTTGACTAGACATTCGACTTGACTTGACTTTCGACTTGACTTGACTTTCGACTTGACTTTCGACTTGACTCGACTTTCGACTTGACTTTCGACTTGACTTGACTTTCGACTCGACTTGACTTGCGACTTGACTTTCGACTTGACATTCGATTTGACATTCGACTCGACTTTCAACTTGACTTGACATTCGACTTGACTAGACATTCGACTTGACATTCGACTTGACTTTCTATTCGACTTGATTTTCGACTTGACATTCGACTTGACTTGACTTTCGACTTGACTTGACTTGACTTTCTATTCGACTTGATTTTCGACTTGACATTCGACTTGACTTGACTTTCGACTTGACTTGACTTTCGACTTGACTTTCGACTTGACATTCGATTTGACATTCGACTCGACTTGACATTCGACTTGACTAGACATTCGACTTGACTAGACATTCGACTTGACTTTCTATTCGACTTGATTTTCGACTTGACATTCGACTTGACTTTCGACTTGACTTGACTTGACTTTCGACTTGACTTGACTTTCGACTTGACTTTCGATTTGACATTCGACTTGACATTTGACTCGACTTGACTTTCGACTCGACTTGACTTTCGACTCGACTTGACTTTCGACTTGACTTTCGACTTGACTTGACTTTCGACTCGACTTGACTTTCGACTTGACTTTCGACTCGACTTGACTTTCGACTTGACATTCGACTTGACTTGACTTTCGACTTGACTTGACTTTCGACTCGACTTGACTTTCGACTCGACTTGACTTTCGACTTGACTTTCGACTCGACTTGACTTTCGACTCGACTTGACTTTCGACTCGACTTGACTTTCGACTTGACTTGACTTTCGACTTGACATTCGACTTGATATTCGACTTGACATTCGATTTGACATTCGACTTGACATTCGATTTGACATTCGATTTGACATTCGACTTGACATTCGATTTGACTTGACTTTCGACTTGACTTTCGACTTGACATTCGATTTGACATTCTACTTGACATTCGACTTGACTTTCGACTTGACTTCCAACTTGACATTCGACTCGACTTGACATTCGACTCGACTTGACTTGACATTCGACTTGAGATTCGACTTGACATTCGACTTGACTTGACTTTCGACTTGACTTTCGACTTGACATTCGATTTGACATTCGACTTGACATTCTACTTGACTTTCGACTCGACGTGACTTGACTTGCGACTCGACTTAACTTTCGACTCGACTTGACATTCGACTTGACTTTCGACTCGACTTGACTTGACTTTCGACTCGACTTGACATTCGACTTGACATTCGATTGACTTTCGACTTGACATTCGATTGACTTTCGACTTGACATTCGATTGACTTTCGACTTGACATTCGACTTGACATTCGACTCGACTTGACTTTCGACTTGGCTTGACATTCGACTTGACTAGACATTCGACTTGACTTGACTTTCGACTTGACTTGACTTTCGACTTGACTTTCGATTTGACATTCGACTTGACTTGACTTTCGACTTGACTTGACTTTCGACTCGACTTGACTTTCGACTCGACTTGACTTTCGACTTGACTTGACTTGACTTTCGACTCGACTTGACTTGACTTGACTTTCGACTCGACTTGACTTTCGACTCGACTTGACTTTCGACTTGACATTCGACTTGACTTTCGACTCGACTTGACATTCGACATTCGACTTGACATTCGATTTGACATTTGACTTGACATTCGACTTGGCATTCGATTTGACATTTGACTTGACTTTCGACTCGACTTGACTTTCTACTCGACTTTCGACTTGACTTTCGACTGGACTTGACTTGACATTCGACTCGACTTGACTTGCGACTTGACTTTCGACTTGACATTCGATTTGACATCTTGAATTTCGACTTGACTTGACTTGACTTTCGACTCGACTTGACTTTCGACTCGACTTGACTTTCGACTCGACTTGACTTTCGACTCGACTTGACTTTCGACTCGACTTGACTTTCGACTCGACTTGGCTTTCGACTTGACTTTCGACTCGACTTGACTTTCGACTTGACATTCGATTTGACATTCAACTTGACATTCGACTTGACTTTCGACTTGACTTGACTTTCGACTTGACTTCCAACTTGACTTTCGACTCGACTTGACTTACGTCTCGACTTGACTTGACATTCGACTTGACTTTCGACTTGACTTTCGATTTGACTTTCGACTTAACAATCGACTTGGCATTCGATTTGACATTCGACTCGACTTGACTTTTGACTCAACTTGACTTGACTTTCGACTCGACTTGCGACTTGACTTTCGACTTGACATTCGATTTGACATTCGACAGTCGACTTTCGACTTGACTTTCGATTTGACATTCGACTTGACTTGACTTTCGACTCGACTTGACTTTCGACTCGACTTGACTTTCGACTCGACTTTCGACTCGACGTGACTTGACTTGCGACGACATTCGATTTGACATTCGACTTGACATTCTACTTGACTTTCGACTCGACGTGACTTGACTTGCGACTCGACTTAACTTTCGACTCGACTTGACATTCGACTTGACTTTCGACTCGACTTGACTTGACTTTCGACTCGACTTGACATTCGACTTGACATTCGATTGACTTTCGACTTGACATTCGATTGACTTTCGACTTGACATTCGACTCGACTTGACTTTCGACTCGACGTGACTAGACTTGCGACTCGACTTAACTTTCGACTCGACTTGACATTCGACACGACTTGACATTCGACTTGACTTTCGACTCGACTTGACTTGACTTTCGACTCGACTTGACATTCGACTCGACTTGACATTCGACTTGACATTCGATTGACTTTCGACTTGACATTCGATTGACTTTCGACTTGACATTCGACTTGACTTTCGACTTGACTTCCAACTTGACTTTCGACTCGACTTGACTTGACATTCGACTTGGCATTCAATTTGACATTCGACTCGACTTGACTTGACTTTCGACTTGACATTCGATTTGACATTCGACTTGACTTTCGACCTCGACTTGACTTGACTTTCGACTCGACTTGACATTCGACTTGACATTCGATTGACTTTCGACTTGACATTCGATTGACTTTCGACTTGACATTCGACTCGACTTGACTTTCGACTCGACTTGACTTTCGACTCGACTTGACTTTCGACTCGACTTGACTTTCGACTCGACGTGACTAGACTTGCGACTCGACTTAACTTTCGACTCGACTTGACATTCGACACGACTTGACATTCGACTTGACATTCGATTGACTTTCGACTTGACATTCGATTGACTTTCGACTTGACATTCGACTTGACTTTCGACTTGACTTCCAACTTGACTTTCGACTCGACTTGACTTACGTCTCGACTTGACTTGACATTCGACTTGGCATTCAATTTGACATTCGACTCGACTTGACTTGACTTTCGACTTGACATTCGATTTGACATTCGACTTGACATTCGACTTGACTTTCGACTTGACTTTCGACTTGACTTTCGACTTGACTTCCAACTTGACTTTTGACTCGACTTGACTTTCGTCTCGACTTGACATTCGACTCGACTTGACATTCGACTTGACATTCGATTGACTTTCGACTTGACATTCGACTTGACTTTCGACTTGACTTCCAACTTGACTTTCGACTCGACTTGACTTTCGACTCGACTTGACTTACGTCTCGACTTGACTTGACATTCGACTTGACTTTCGACTTGACAATCGACTTGGCATTCGATTTGACATTCGACTCGACTTGACTTGACTTTCGACTCGACTTGACTTTCGACTTGACTTTCGATTTGACTTTCGACTTGACAATCGACTTGGCATTCGATTTGACATTCGACTCGACTTGACCTGACTTTCGACTCGACTTGACATTCGACTCGACTTGACTTGACATTTGACTCGACTTGACTTGACATTCGACTTGACATTCGACTCGACTTGACTTGACTTTCGACTTGGCATTCGATTTGACATTTGACTTGACTTTCGACTCGACTTGACTTTCGACTTGACTTTCGACTCGACTTGACTTGCGACTTGACTTTCGACTTGACATTCGATTTGACATTCGACAGTCGACTTTCGACTTGACTTTCGACTCGACTTGACTTTAGACTTGACTTGACATTCGACTTGACTTTCGACTTGACATTCGATTGACTTTCGACTTGACATTCGACTTGACTTTCGACTCGACTTGACTTACGTCTCGACTTGACTTGACATTCGACTTGACATTCGATTTGACATTCGACTCGACTTGACTTTCGACTTGACTTGACATTCGACTTGACTTTCGACTTGACATTCGATTGACTTTCGACTTGACATTCGACTTGACTTTCGACTTGACTTCCAACTTGACTTACGTCTCGACTTGACTTGACTTTCGACTTGACATTCGACTTGACTTTCGACTTGACTTCCAACTTGACATTCGACTCGACTTGACATTCGACTCGACTTGACTTGACATTCGACTTGAGATTCGACTTGACATTCGACTTGACTTGACTTTCGACTTGACTTTCGACTTGACATTCGATTTGACATTCGACTTGACATTCTACTTGACTTTCGACTCGACGTGACTTGACTTGCGACTCGACTTAACTTTCGACTCGACTTGACATTCGACTTGACTTTCGACTCGACTTGACTTGACTTTCGACTCGACTTGACATTCGACTTGACATTCGATTGACTTTCGACTTGACATTCGATTGACTTTCGACTTGACATTCGACTTGACATTCGACTCGACTTGACTTTCGACTTGGCTTGACATTCGACTTGACTAGACATTCGACTTGACTTGACTTTCGACTCGACTTGACTTACGTCTCGACTTGACTTGACATTCGACTTGACATTCGATTTGACATTCGACTCGACTTGACTTTCGACTTGACTTGACATTCGACTTGACTTTCGACTTGACATTCGATTGACTTTCGACTTGACATTCGACTTGACTTTCGACTTGACTTCCAACTTGACTTACGTCTCGACTTGACTTGACTTTCGACTTGACATTCGACTTGACTTTCGACTTGACTTCCAACTTGACATTCGACTCGACTTGACATTCGACTCGACTTGACTTGACATTCGACTTGAGATTCGACTTGACATTCGACTTGACTTGACTTTCGACTTGACTTTCGACTTGACATTCGATTTGACATTCGACTTGACATTCTACTTGACTTTCGACTCGACGTGACTTGACTTGCGACTCGACTTAACTTTCGACTCGACTTGACATTCGACTTGACTTTCGACTCGACTTGACTTGACTTTCGACTCGACTTGACATTCGACTTGACATTCGATTGACTTTCGACTTGACATTCGATTGACTTTCGACTTGACATTCGATTGACTTTCGACTTGACATTCGACTTGACATTCGACTCGACTTGACTTTCGACTTGGCTTGACATTCGACTTGACTAGACATTCGACTTGACTTGACTTTCGACTTGACTTGACTTTCGACTTGACTTTCGACTTGACTCGACTTTCGACTTGACTTTCGACTTGACTTGACTTTCGACTCGACTTGACTTGCGACTTGACTTTCGACTTGACATTCGATTTGACATTCGACTCGACTTTCAACTTGACTTGACATTCGACTTGACTAGACATTCGACTTGACATTCGACTTGACTTTCTATTCGACTTGATTTTCGACTTGACATTCGACTTGACTTGACTTTCGACTTGACTTGACTTGACTTTCTATTCGACTTGATTTTCGACTTGACATTCGACTTGACTTGACTTTCGACTTGACTTGACTTTCGACTTGACTTTCGACTTGACATTCGATTTGACATTCGACTCGACTTGACATTCGACTTGACTAGACATTCGACTTGACTAGACATTCGACTTGACTTTCTATTCGACTTGATTTTCGACTTGACATTCGACTTGACTTTCGACTTGACTTGACTTGACTTTCGACTTGACTTGACTTTCGACTTGACTTTCGATTTGACATTCGACTTGACATTTGACTCGACTTGACTTTCGACTCGACTTGACTTTCGACTCGACTTGACTTTCGACTTGACTTTCGACTTGACTTGACTTTCGACTCGACTTGACTTTCGACTTGACTTTCGACTCGACTTGACTTTCGACTTGACATTCGACTTGACTTGACTTTCGACTTGACTTGACTTTCGACTCGACTTGACTTTCGACTCGACTTGACTTTCGACTTGACTTTCGACTCGACTTGACTTTCGACTCGACTTGACTTTCGACTCGACTTGACTTTCGACTTGACTTGACTTTCGACTTGACATTCGACTTGATATTCGACTTGACATTCGATTTGACATTCGACTTGACATTCGATTTGACATTCGATTTGACATTCGACTTGACATTCGATTTGACTTGACTTTCGACTTGACTTTCGACTTGACATTCGATTTGACATTCTACTTGACATTCGACTTGACTTTCGACTCGACTTGACTTTCTACTCGACTTTCGACTTGACTTGACTTTCGACTCGACTTGACTTGCGACTTGACTTTCGACTTGACTTTCGACTTGACTTTCGACTTGACTTTCGACTTGACATTCGATTTGACAGTCGACTTTCGACTTGACTTTCGACTTGACTTTCGACTTGACTTTCCTTGACTTTCGACTCGACTTGACTTTCGACTTGACATTCGACTTGACATTTGACTCGACTTGACTTTCGACTCGACTCGACTTGACTTTCGACTTGACATTCGACTTGATATTCGACTTGACTTTCGACTTGACATTCGACTTGATATTCGACTTGATATTCGACTTGACATTCGATTTGACATTCGACTTGACATTCGATTTGACATTCGACTTGACATTCGACTTGACTTTCGACTTACTTTCGACTTGACTTTCGACTTGACTTTCGACTCGACTTGACTTTCGTCACAGCAGACTGGTGGTTGCGTGGGGGTGTCTGAGCAGACTGTTGGTTGTGGTGGGAGTGTCAGGTTCAAACTGGTGGTTGTAGTGGTGGTGTCAGAGCAGACTGGTGGTTGTGGTGGGGGTGTCTGAGCAGTCTGATGTTTGTGGTGGGAGTGTCAGGTTCAATCTGGGGGTTGTAGTGGTTGTGTCAGAGCAGACTGGTGGTTGTGGTGGGAGTGTCAGGTTCAAACTGGTGCTTGTAGTGGTGGTGTCAGAACAGACTGGTGGTTGCGTGGGGGTGTCAGAGCAGACTGGTGGTAGTTTTGGGGGTGTCAGAGCAGTCTAATGATTGTGGTGTGGGTGTCAGAGCAGTCTGATGTTTGTGGTGTGGGTGTCAGAGCAGTCGGAAGGTTGTGATGGGGGTGTCAGAGCAGTCGGAAGTTTGTGGTGGGGGTGTCAGAGCAGACTGGTGGTTGCGTGGGGGTGTCAGAGCAGACTGGTGGTAGTTTTGGGGGTGTCAGAGCAGTCTAATGATTGTGGTGTGGGTGTCAGAGCATACGGGTGGTAGTTTTGGGGGTGTCAGAGCAGTCTAATGATTGTGGTGTGGGTGTCAGACCAGTCTGAAGTTTGTGGTGGATGGTGTCAGAGCAGTCAGTTGTTTAGTCATACTGGGGGTTGTAGTGGTGGTGTCAGAGCAGACTGGTGGTTGTGGTGGGGGTGTCAGAGCAGTCAGATGTTTGTGGTGGCGGTGTCAGAGCAGACTGGTGGTAGTTTTGGGGGTGTCAGAGCAGTCTAATGATTGTGGTGTGGGTGTCAGAGCAGTCTGATGTTTGTGGTGGGAGTGTCAGGTTCAATATGGGGGTTGTAGTGGTGGTGTCAGAGCAGTCGGGTGGTTGTGGTGGCGGTGTCAAAGCAGTCTGATGTTTGTGGTGGTGGTGTCAGAGCAGTCAGTTGTTTGTGTTTGGGGGGTCAGGGTCAATCTGGTTGTTGTGGCGGGGGATGTCAGAGCAGACTGGTGGTTGTGGTGAGAGTGTCAGGTTCAATCTGGGGGTTGTGGTGCTGGTGTCAGAGCAGTCGGGTGGTTGTGTTGGTGGTGTTAGAGCAGTAGGGTGTTAGTGTTGGGGGTGTCAGAGCAGTCTAATGTTTGTGGTGTGGGTGTGAGAGCAGTCAGATGTTTGTGGTGGGTGGTGTCAGAGCAGTCAGATGTTTGTGGTGGGGGTGTCAGCGCAGTCGGGTGGTTGTGGCGTGGGGTGAAATCTCAAATCCAAACTCTCAAACCTCAAATCACAATTTCTCACACTCTCAAATATCAACCTCCCAAATTCCCAAATCTCAAATTCACAAATCTGAAATTTTATTTTTACAACTGACTCAATAGTGTAGTGGTCGCAAGCGCGACTGCTGAGCGTGAGGTTCTGGATTCGGTTCCCGGGTCGGGGAAATTGTTATTGGGTTTTTCTGTATAGAAATCCTCAGTAGCAGCACCGAGGGGTTGGGGTTATGCCCGGTTGATGGCAACAGGCTCGCCCCCTGTTACATGACTTACGTGACTTAATAACAGCATCGGCGAAATGTGGGTGCACAATAGTAGATACGCCTTTGTGGCTTAGTCTAACCTTTCCGGGATACAGGCGTGATGCTTGCTATGTTATGTTTTTCCATAAAGTGTTCTTTCATAAAGTGTAATTTATTATTCTGTAGCTACAGCGATTAGGTATTAATATAAATAAAACTAGCAAAGTTAATCACTCCGATCACTCTGTCTTCTCCCAATTTATTACGTATAAATAGGCGAAGTGGATTTAATACGTATGGATAATACTTTCTCGCTCGCACACCGACTATCTGTTTCATTCATAGCAACTAAAGAAGTACAAATTATTTTCTAACAAAAGATTGGCGGGAAGTATGTTGCACAAAACTGGTTTTAAGAGGGCGTGGTTTTCGCTGTGGTCACAAGTTGGGTGCAAGCGATTTTAGCCTTATAGGTGGTTCACCGGTAATGTCGCCCATTGTACGTTACGTCTCGTTGATGAACAATTATAACATTTTGTTATATGACGCCTGATTGAGATAAATGATGATAAATATTATTTGAAATAAGATATGAGCAGGAGGATGTTAATGATAATGTGCCTACAGATTTAAACTAGTTACATTAAGAGAACAGTATTATAATGATGACATTAGAAACAGATGATGATGATTAGAACTTTGATATGTGTATTTCCAATTCCAATTTATCTTTATGTCTTCATCGTTATTCGATGCTTTGCCAACGTTAAGATTGAAAAAGACACTGTCATAATGATTGAACGGAGTAAATTATATAACTCACCGGACTAACCTAACCGGCTCACTTCTCGTATCTATTTTTAATGACACTTATGTAGATTGGAGTAAAATGAAAATATCAAAAATTTACCTCGTCTCCTGAAAAGCAACAGGGTGAATTTATAATTTGTCTTTGGGAGATTCTTACAAAATTTTAAATGGAATCATTATCCGTATTGCATCTTTCATTTAAATCGCATACGTCTAAAACTAATATAAGTATTCTGAACTCCAATCTTTCTAATATATCGGTACAACTGTTGGACCGTTGCCATTCGATGATTGGCTTAATTCTTGCTTTCTTTGCTATTTGCTATCTTTCTAAGCATCTTCAGTTTATCTCGATGTTCAGTTTTTTTTTGCCCAGATTGCCCGGAATTCGTTTTTACAGAACTAAATATGCTCAGTTCGTTAGTTCACACGAAGGTTTGATACAATCTTGGCCGATTTTTTACACATTCCTGAGTCGAGATTTGGGACCCTTATTATGGGGCATTAATTCTTCCCATTTCGGTAATACGATCGCGATTGTGGCTCGTACGGGCCCAAATTGGCTGTAAGCGGCTTAGTGCAACTAATTCTGACGCGAACCAGCGCGCCCCAATTATGGGCAATGAGATTATCAGTTTAATGTCATTCAAGTCAGATGCGCCTGCCAAGTTCGTAATCAATGAAGAAGGTGGCATTGACAATGAATCCATACAAGAAGATGTTCCGTGTTGTCGGCGTGTCTGAAAAATGTATGCAACTAAAAAGATATGCCTGACAAATATTATTTTCGAAGTTTGCACACGCGACTTATAATAAATAAGTTTCCTCCAGAATACATGAAGTAACAAAACAGAAAGTGAAAACAAGTATTTTTGGTTAGCTACCATTACACACTGGCAAAAATACAGTTTCGAAATGGGATAAGCTTTTTTACTTCGTACAAAATCCCTCTGAGTAATCCAAGAATGGGAACACAGGTGTAGGTTTCTTATCTACCAGCATCACTAAAGTAACTTTCCTGACGCTTCTGTCTTAGTACAACTGAGCTGATATTTAAATAATTGATAAGGATGAAGTTTTGTTTTAACTTACTAAAATATTCATACTACATATAATATGGAAATACTGATATCTACTGTTATCCAAACTGGTTTTTCAATTTATTATGGTAATAGGCAATCAGCCCGCTTCCTATCACATTTAGGCGAAATTCTACGGTGAATATTAGCGTGATCGGTCAAGCGCATCTAATCATTGTTTTACAATTAACCACAAAAGGTTTGGCTGTTTCAAAAAGTATAGTTTAATAAAATACCCGATATACACCAACTTCAGTTTACTACAACACGCAACTCAAGCCTCAACTTCATTTTTTTTTTTTCATATTGCTCTTTACATTCTAAGATCACTCACCTCAAAATCTTTAATATCTGAAATACATGCGAGTTTTTCTCCTCAAAGAGAGCAACACGCGACAAATACTTAGCATATAAACGCACGAAATATTCACATTATGGTGTGAGGGGAGAGTGGGGAGACGTAACGAAGTAATCCACTGACAAAGGGACAGCTATACCCGGACATTTCTCAGACTTGTTTACTCTTTTGTGCGGGTGCGATGTATTTGTGTCATTTGTCCTGCATTACAGATACGTGCAGAAGGTATAGTTTACTACTTAATACTGTTGGGGTCACATATTCAATCATAATTAATGTCAAATTTCCAGTCAAAACACTGAACAACCATCAACCACAGAAGTGATCACAGTGCCCTTCTTATCGCTGTCAGCACATATATATCCCATAATTTGTAGATTTACCGGTTTCAATTTGTACACAATTCGTGCCTAAGCTATTTTGGAAAATCCAAACTTAGTTTAGTTATTTCAGCTTGGATGTAGGTTCTGTTTCCAAGTATACTTGTCGGGATTTGTGCGGAGTAGTACTTCTTTCTCCTAATTGTGTGTCTGCCTTCACAGTCCGAGCATATTCACATTTTGTGGCCGACATTTTTCTTTGAGGTCTGACGTCCTGGTAATGTATGGATGCCCTTTTTTCACTCGTTTTCTCTTCTACAGTAAATGAGTCGCAATTTGCGTGGACAAAAGATTTACCTAAATAGATATTGAATGTAGATCACTATAAAAATTGTGAAGAAGAAAGTAGGGGTAGAGTCGTATCTAGAAGTTAAAACGAAGGCAGAGGATTGAGAATGTGACTATTGCTCCACCGACAAGAGCTGAACTCTTAAATTAAAGAATAAAATAAATATTATGACTTCGGCCCAGCGCACACGAAAAAGGCCTCCCCGATAATAGATGATGATGCCTATAAGTTACCACGTCCACCGCACCACGTTACGTTAGCACCGTTATGAAAATGTTCACTGTTCACACTAAAGAAATGTATAGTTCTCTCGAGTATAAGTGAAATGTTTTAAGATGACTAATACCGAGAGTCCAATAATAAGTCCAAAATAGCAATAACATGAGAAACATTCCAACTTGTGCAGTCTTTAACATTACAAAACTCTACCCATTAGCTGTTATACCATCGCAACAACAACAAGTCAGAGCATTTTCCCTGAAATGACGAAGAAAGAATTGCAACAGTGCAAAAATAGACTATTGTTGGTCCTGGACGTCGGGCGGAGCCAAGTAAACTGTTTCTCCTCGACTTTTTCTATTTGAGCAAGTAAGTAACTGATATGCTTTTGTTTGTTTTTGTTCAGTTGAAATGAAATGTAGAAGACAAGTAACGTTACTTGTACATTTAAAAAGTTAATGAAGAAATAAATGCTATAACATAACATAGTACTTTAGTACCAAGTCCAAGTATACTATTGTACACCCACATTTTGCCACTGCCATTATTGAGTGGTAGGTAATTACGGGTAAGCCTCACGTCATACACCTTTCCAAAATTTGGGGAAACAGTAAGAATTATGAACTACACTTTGTATAACATGGGAATCTAAAGCAAGACTTCACACTTAGCCACCGACCTTGTAACTAAAACAATATTCAAACAAGAAGTAAAATGAATGGATAACATAAGATCAACTGACTGACGACACGGTTGGCGCAGTGGCTAAGCGATTAGCTTTCTGCGCTACGTGCCGCGGGTTCGATCCCCGCACGGAACAAATATTTGTATGATCTACAGATAGTTGTTTCGGGTCTGGTTGTGTGTGCATGTGACATGTATGTTTGTAAACTGTACCCACGATACAGGAGAAATACTAGTGCGGGGCAACGTTTTTAAAAAACAAAAAAAAACTTAACGTAGTACGTTGATCCAAAACAAATAAGCAACCAACCACAATTGCGTCAAACGATTGTTGTAAACAAACGCCTATCTAGTCTTTATCTCTTCTCTCGGAATCTTAAAGGTCCGAAAATTCCTCGGATAGCTCACCCTTCTGTGTCACGTTGCAACCCAGAATAAGCCACAGCCCAGTTTTTTCAAAAGAAGATAAAATACTTGAGTCGCGGTAACAAAAATGCGTGTAACTAGTCTCCCGTTATCATTCCCTTTCTCACAAGAACATATCCCGAAAATTTAATAAAATCCTAGGGACCTAACCGAGCAAGAACATTTTTGCTGAGTCGCAGCCCTTTAAGACGAAATCGAGGTATTTGTCGGATCGGCGGGTCTAAGCCGGCGGGGGCGCGGGGCGGGATATTCGTCGCGAAACGAATTCAATTTGGATCATTCTTCTATACTATTATCCCGATTGAAGGTCTTTCCTCGCTGTCCCCCGCTCGAAATTGGATCGTCTTTTGCATAAAATGAAAATCGAATCGGAACTAACGAAATATCCTTGGAAAGGTTCCGTCACCCCGCGTTTTGATGAACGGGACCTTTTATAGAATTATGAGCGGAGAAGGGGGTCAGAAGTAGTGGGGAGCGTGGGACGGAAAATTTATATTGTTATGTACGAACTTGAGGATTTGGACGTGCGACAAATTTGACCGATCGTAATGATGTGAGCTACCGGACAAGGATAATTTTTGGGTCAGGGAAGTTGATTATTTGTTACACGTATATTGTTTCTGTATTTTCAAGAGAATAAAGTATACAATTTTATTTTGCCCGAACTAGAAACACACATTTATTTATTGACTATAGTTGATTAAAATTTCCCGTTCAAAAAACTGCTAGTGCCACACCATATTAAATAATTAATAATGTCTAATAATATGTTATTTACGTTAATTCTATAACATAGAAGCCAGCTAACAACCCCTCCCAAGTACTTACAATATGTGAAATTAATGAAATATATATTATTCCAGCCCACTGCTCTGATTCAGCGCTTGTTTCGCTCAATAAACTAATTCGTACATCGAGCGTTCGTTCCGATTGAGTACACGACACATGAACTCTTATCCGTTCAGTTTGGAGCTCGTAAAATCTAAAGGCGTTTTGATAGAACACTGCCTGTAACAGAAGCAACAGTTCGTATGTAGAACGGCTTCCAATGAGGTGGGGAACTCGATAACATGCGCCGTTTGTTTCACGAACATGAGAGTGGGCCATAATGTTAGGCTAAACATACTTCGTTGTAACTTGCTCCAACTCGTTGCGTTTCATGGAGTCTAAGAAATTTGACATATTTATTGTTGCCTAATTTTACGTGATGTCGATTCTTCTGTCTCTTACAATTTGTGTCACAACATTCGATTATTTGCCTGCCACTTCCTTCCTTCCTTCTTTCTATCAATCAATAAATTTATATATTTACCTATTATATACAAAAAAATCGTGTTAACGTTATGCACAAAGATATATTTAAATTGTTTTGTTTATTGTTATTGAGATATCGAATCAAGACATTCTTTCGAAACATTAGACGAAAATATATTATATTTTTATCACACTAGTTTCTATAGATTAAACATTTTTCCCAACGTTCCGCATTAGAATCTGAAGCTTTTTATCTACTATCAATGGGTTCTTGACGCGGTATATGGTACTATGGTAGGAACAGTATTCGTAGGAAACATAAACACACCAAGTCCTCAGGGATACTAATCCGGAACAGTTAATTCTATTACTCCCCATATTTCCGCAAGCGTGCTCCATTCCCCTCCTCTGCTCGTTCTACGTAACATAAAACAGCAAAAGTAATTTAAGGAAAATAAAAATATTTATCGCATTGTTTAATTTACGATCCTTTATAAGTCAGATGAGTATTCTGTTCTAATTTTCCTGCTCGCGTCGCTTGCCCGGGGCAAGAAATGAAACCGCTTTGTAGCCGAGCGTAACAGAGCTGACTATGATTGTGATATGAAAATATTTGTGAAGACACACTGACAGTGATGATCATAACAATAATGTAGAATTGAAGTAAAAATATGTGATATTGTCTACGAAATTACTTATTAATTCAATAAATCATTTCATTTTCTAGAATATATTGATGAATGGAATTCTAGAATAGGTTGATGAATTCTACAACGATTCCGACCTTATTTTAGCCGTTTTTTTTGCAAATTACATTGGAAACATGGCAGACTCCACAATCCCTCGCTCGTGATCATCTCAAACGCAATCCTGGCAACAAAAACCGTAATTACGTGGTGTTATACGTTTTTCCTCATCGTGCACATCCCTACTCCCCGCGGTTTTCATTCAATCACAAAACATTTGCTCCTCATTTTAGATGGAATTGTTTTTACGATCTCTGGCTCCTTGTCTGCTGTTTCGTCTATGTTTGGAAATTGAGTTGCTGATCTATGGCATTAAATAAACCGTGTGTGAAGAAAAAAATGTCACATTTACTGAAATAACTCGTTAAACGATAAGCTACCACAGATAGAAGTGCATTGAACTTATGCATAATACCATTTTAATTGAAGATCGATTTATTTATATTATATATATTTACTAATATAATGTGCAAATGTGAGTTTTACCCTCACTTTCTTACATCTGGTAAACTATCCGACCATATTTTCCAATTTCATCAATGTCGTATTTACGTACTTAAATCCAGAAACATAAAAACTACACATGGACACCTAAAGGCACTTGACCACAGCGGGATTAATTAATTCTATTATTTTATATATTTAAACGGTAAGTACGATCCCGTTACAGTTGCACTCATTAACAAATAAATCATTGACAAGATAGCGCCTCTGATCATTACGAGGAACCCCGTATTAATGGGGCTCAGGGGATCAATCCTGAAGATCCGGTTTAAGCTCTTTAATAAGCATACTCACACTTTATTACAGTGCCTTTACTCTTATAGTGGACTGAACTTCAAGTGGTTGGTTATTTCGCTATATGGACCTTATAAAAAGCATCTAATTATAATTCGTAGTTCTATTCAATTTCAGTTTGTTATTGAACTGTTTAAAACTAAGCATTGTTGGTAATAGGTAGCTTTATGATTCAATGGGTCGAATTCTCTAGGTAATACCTTCAATGTTTGATTGTATTCGCATTGGTATCTATTATTAGAGATCTGTTTTATCGGTTTTATCTGTTTAATCGATGTTGGACTGCTAAAATAATCTTTAGTTTTAGTATAAGAATTCAGAATTTGATTATCACTTGCATTTACGGTGAAGGAAAAACATCGTAACGAACATCGAAACCTGCACACCTGAGAGGGCTCCATAAAGTTCTCGACGGTGTGTGTAGTCCGCCAACCCACACCGGGCCAGCGTGGTGGACTAAGGCCTACCCCTTCTCATTCTAAGAAGAGACCCTTGCCCAGCAGTGGGACAGTAATGGGTTGAATTTATTTAGTAATGTCACTGTTTTTTTTTTTCCAAGATATTTTCATCTAGTTCAACATAAATCTTATAACTTTTAAAAATTCGTTGATTTTTTATATATGTATTGGGTATACATGAGCGAGTGCGTCGGTCGTATCGACTTAATGTTGTATGAAGTGAACTGCTTGCAGATACTCCTCTGCTGAGTGACACGGAGCTAATGAGGCGTGAACCTCGCGATACTAGTCCATACAATTTTGTTACCGATGTCGGGTTGGCGGTAAAAAAGGTTATAATTATAAACATGACAGTACAGATAGTAATACTTTGTACAGTCAGCGACAAAAGTATCTGAATATTGCACAAAGTTTAAAAAAAAATTTATGAGTGAATATGTGAATGTTTCTTTCCTTTCTGTAATTAATTATAAAATAATATGCCGTTATCGACTTCTGTTTATTTAATTCTATTAGATAATTATTGGATGGATATATAATTATCAAAATAGCGAAAACTTGATCAACTTATGTCACTGACTGTACAATCATCAGTAGCTACTGAAGTTCGTTGTAACGTAAATAGTACTATAACAGAATAAGATACTGTAATTTTGCGTGAAGTAGAAGTTCAGTTAACCGTTGACCATAGTTTGACAGTAATTTGTAATTAAGTATGTATTATAGAGTAGAGTAACTTTATAGTTACTTCTACAGCTAAAATTAATTGCAATGTTATATAAAGTTGTATTGCAAATATAAATCCTAAACCTCCCTAATAATCAACAACCATGATTCTGTCAAAAGTTAAGTTTTTTGACGACACGGTAGGCGCTTTGGCTAAGCCATTAGCTTTCTGTGCTACGTGTCGCGGGTTCGATCCCTGCACGGAACAAATATTTGTATAATCGACAGATAGTTGTTTCGGGTCTGGTTATGTGTGCATGTGACATGTATGTTTGTAAACTATACCCACGATACGGGAGAAATCCTAATGTGGAGCAAAGCTGAAAAAAAAGAAGAATATGCTGTGTAAAATATTTTTCTGTATGTAGTACAATTGTTCAAACATGTCCGTCATGGATTATTTACATTCTGACACCATTCGAATATTGTATATATTACTCTACTGATGTATGTACTCAACAGCAGTTTTAGCGTCGCAAGTTTGGATAAGATAATAACTGAATAATTCAAATAAATAATACAAAAAATACCTATCTAATATTCTATAAAATTTCACACTAAATTCGCCAAGTGTAACAACTTTATAAAATTAACTTATAAAACCGTCTAATACACCAGATAATATCCAGAACTCCCTAATTCGATACAAAGCAGACTCCACGATACAGCTAAAATGACCCATCCTTGCATAGGTTACTAACGATGCTATCTTCACAAAAACCAGCTTATAAAAACACCGCACCCAAGCAATTCTCGCCCTTATCGCCGTTGTAATAAATTTGAAATTAAATGTAAAAGATAACGTTGCGGAATGCACAGCTTATCTGCTTTGGGGTTCAAGCGTTCTCGCTAATTATCGAGTAGAAACACTTGCGGGCAGTGATGTGGACGCAGACGGAGAAGTAGGTATCATATCTGGTATTGCACAGTATAATTATGACGTTCATAACATGTATAGGCGTCGATCTTTTTGCCATATCACACTTTGGTATTAAATTTATTTGATAATCTTAGTAAGTTATAATGGCCAGGAGTATGGCCGGCAATAAATTCACAACATAATTTTTTCGTCGTCTTTTTGACACTCATGCGAAAACGGCGGGTCGCCTACTCTTCGCCAGGGACCTCATTATCATTATCATCAGAATTCTATAGGTAGAGAATGGGAGGTATGCGTCTATTTAATCGAATATTTCGAAATCCACAAAATATTTTGTCGATTCAATTATTAGGTTCCAATATCAAAAGAACGTAAAATTTTCATCGTGGTTTTAAATTTTTATAAATACTCAAGACCAAATATCTATGACAGCTAAAAATCATTAGCACTTAAGAGAGTCGAGAAGTCATATTAGCACCGCTGTGCCACTGTGACGACATGACTTGACGTGAGTTAAATTGAATTAAAGTGACATAATTATACAAGTTCTTACTCGTAACTGGATAAAAGCCGATTGGGCTTTTAGAGATATTAGAAATTCTGAATCCAAATAACTTTGGTAAAGTTTCATAAATTATAAAATTAATAATGTTTTAAGAACATTAAATATACTTACTAGCAATTTTATAAAGAGCAATGAAAATGACGATTGATATTAATTTTAATAAAAATGGAGCCGTTTTAACCGTACTTAAAAATGTAAAGAAGCTGCTTCAATAATTATATTGGAATATTAATGGACTGACAATCTAAAATAAGCTTAATATACGAGTATTCTTTAAGAAATTCCAAAACATTACGATATAATATTGAAACAGTTTAATACCTACAACCGTCCCGGCGCATCTCTTCCTCGCATCATCTGTTCTATGTCCAGTGTAATGCAATCTTTGTCGTTATCCGTGCTAACGAAGCGACACTGGTGTGTGCGGGGGTGCGGCGGCTACCTCCGGGGAGGGGGAGGGTCCTGAACAGAGGTAATTAAAGGCGTTTATCTGCTTCAGGTGCCGCTAATTCCGTAGATATGAAACTGAATGTAAAAACAATTTCTTAGCTACTTTTTGCAGGATTTTCTGCTGGCATTTTAAGTAGGAATCAGGAGAGTTTCAGTTGAAAATATCCTTTTGTTTACTAATCTTAACTGTTTTCCGTATGCGGAACTAACGGTATAGTAAGTTGGTGCTTTCAGATCTAAATGCACCCCTGGATGAGTTAACAATGTGTACGTAAATTCCGTACTGTTCTGAACCCAGCCAAGTATTAAGTGATAAAATTTTGTTAATTAATTAAAAGCCTTAAAACCATTATAAAAATCTAATTTAAAATAACATAACTCGTTTTACATGCGAGTGCAACCCTGTTATATCACGGTAAAATAAAACTCTACTTAGGACGCCCTAAGTAGAGTTCAAGCTCGCACCCCATTATTCTCTTTGGCGCTCAAAAAATAATTAAATCACGTAAAAAATCTTTAAAATTCCCCCGTACAAGGCACTTAGCCCTCGTACCTACGAGCTAACAAATGTAATTAACGGCGTTTATCTGCCGGGAGCACCCCATAATACAAAACTACAGAAGCCTCACTCCTAATCCCGCGCGAGAGGAAATTTGTTCAAGGTATAGTAAATAATAATGGTTTTCTATGCCGAAAAATCCAAAACAGTGTTAAAATGTGGCCAACTTGGGCAACTTTTGTCCAAAGATTTCACGAGTATATATTATTTACAAAACGACAACTTACTTTTATCCACAAAAATTGTAAAACCTTAGTAGATACAAAATAATATTATTTATTTTCTAGTTTTATGGGCCGGTCATTAGAGATCATAGTGCTACGTTACTACGACGTCGCTACGAATGCTACGAATTTAGTCACATCGTGTCGTAACGTAACCTCTTTATTTCGTTCGGCCTCTAGTATATTTGATAATTGTTTGTTTTTTTTTTTTTGTTTTTGTATATGTCTCTCGCAGTTTGCTCAGGGATCTTTTACTGCCTCACCGGGCTAAGATTTGATTACAACCGCACGATCCGGTCCTTTTGCACTCATCTATTTAGTGGCGGGCAGGTGTTGAACCAATTCCTGCGATGGCAGCGTTCCAGCGAAAATATTGTCTACACCACGCTTAAATTAAAACTACATATTTTATAACGACTATTTTTCATTTTTAGTTGCTAGAAATGAATGATGGTAATTTTAAAAATTAAACTGAAAATCTTACCTTAAGAAAATACAAACATAATATGTAAGGGTGTGAATGCAATGCAACTATTTAAACCAACATAGCGGTTATGGTGAGTGCAGTAGGAAAGCCTATATTGCCTCCTTGTATCATGTTTTATAAGATCTAAGTAAAATCCTAAATCTATGAAAATGTAATGACATGAAATATTAATGAAAAGATGATAGAAAGCGAAGACAGACGAAATTACATTAATATTAAATTAAGAAAATATTGCGTCGTATTCTGTCATACATACGAGATATTTTCATGCATAAGTAAATTATCGTTTCTAGGGACTGGAACGAGGACGCTTGTTAAATAAATTATTCGCTTATGATTTGGTCGTCTAATATTGTATTATATTTTTCGTTTTTATATTTATCTTTTTTTCAATCTGTAATCTTCTATTGAGAAATGACACGCTTACCATGCTCAAGGATATTTTTTGTATTTATATTTACATTCAGAATCCACGTCCTTGTCAGTTTCTACAATCACATAATAATTTTTATTAGAAAACAGGGTCAATAATTTTAACTATAATAACTAAGATGACATTTCCAGTTACAGAACCTAAAAGGAGAGTAAGTAAACTATTTTCATTATTTCACTGCTATTTTTATTGTATTCTCTGCAACTTCGAAAATTCGATATAATCAAAACGTGGATAAACACCAGTCCTCGGATGCTTCAATAGCTATAGTTTAAGAACAGTATAACTCCAAGTAAAATATCCAGAGCTGTGATAAATGCCACCAATAAAACGGTTATAACGAGGGAACCAGAGATTATAGCAGCTCTGAGAACATGAACCGATCCCTTCACTGCAAGCGGCCGAACCTCGCCTGAATACAAACGAGCCAACATCATCTGTATTCAAATAATAACATATTCGTTTCTTCATGCCACACACGACAGCCTAATATTGCTTTTTGATGACAGTAATTATCATAAAATTAGGTTTATGTATCATATAAGCTGAAAATGATTTTTCTTAAATTTTTCAAGAAATAAGGGTAATGGTGAGTGGGTGGACGCAAATGTGGGTGCTTAGATATCAATGATCGCTTTTAAATTTCGTGCTATTATAGTCATTTTGGTGGTTTTGGGTAACGTGGAAGAGATTACTTTCGGTTACAATTTAATCTGAGTCTTGGTTTGTACACCGATCAATTTAGTTAAAGTATAATTTTACATATAATAGATTTTTTGTATAAACGATACAGAAAACAAACCTTACGAAACGAAATCTTAATGTTAGTGATCTTGGCCTACTTTTATTTTCCAATCTAGAAAACCAGACCATATACAAAAGGCGTACAATTAGGTGTTGTGGCGCAACTTGAGAGAAGCTTTTCAAATGCAATGAAAGAGAGCGTAGAGTTTTGCTTGCATGGTATGGTAAGCATATTGTGCTTTAAACAAACTTGATTAAATCTTAATGCTAGAAAATTTTCTTGACATAGTTCCACTGCTGTACCTTTTACTTTTTCTCCAACGTGGCTGAAACTATTTCACATATATCACGAGTTCGTTGCACAGCCCTAGCTAGGTCAGGTCAGCCTTTAAACGAACAACTCGACTTTTTCACTTTGTTCGGCTTTTATAAGGCTTTTTGCGTAAAAGGCAGGTGAGCTTTTTGAACTATACCACACATAGGAAAGGTACGCTTTTCATTTTTGAATTTTGCTCCTGTTAGACCTAGCCTTAATCCTGTGGTAGAGTTTTTAACTAGACCGTCAAAGGATTGCGTAGGCATAGGCAAGACAGTGGAAACTGGCACACAATTCTGATTAAATAAAACATAACAATGCTGACGCCTGTATTTTTCAAAGGACTGTGAACAGGTTGCTAGTAATAACCCTTTTCTCGACATAGAAATCGTAGCCGGTCGTAGACGGTCAGCACCTGCGACTGTGACCATGAACAAGAGCTCTAAAAAATCTAGACAAAAGTGACTTTTTCTCAAGATTATCGAAGAATAAAAATTGATCAAGTGAAATCTTTACATCTAGAATACTCCAACTAGAATTTTCTTTGACTAATTTCCGATTCCATGTTAAACTATTCACTTAACCTACACGGTACAAAATCAACTTATAATCAAACCCAGTATACACCGAAGAAGATCAAAGATTAACTCGTCGTTACATGTCCCTTAACTCATAGTTAATGCAAAGCTAAATGACTGTTCCTCCCCAAATGAAATAGGTTAATTTGTACCCCTTAATATTATAGTAGGTGGTATGTCACAGGAGAATTTGTGGGCTCAAACGGATGGATTTATTGAATTTAGGATATTCTAGTTAATTATAAGGAGGATTTATAATTGAAAGCGGTAGGTTAATGGTTTTCTTATTCTGTAGTATCGACACGAACTCATTTCATAGTGGAAAGAATTATCCAATCAACAATGGTAGTAGTGACGCCGATTACCCAGGGTATGCCAGACGATCTCCGATATATTCAGTCGTGGATGCACTTATTTTTATTAAGGTGATATTACAGAATTTAAAAAGTTATTACTTCTTTCTGTATAAAAATTTCCCATTGTTATAGCTGAGCGAAAGAGTAAATGTTTACACAACCTGGTATATAAAAAGAGCACCCCTGAAAGGCATGGGGCAGTCAGCCCCAACCCCAACCTTTCTGCTTTTCTCTACTCTATGGCATTTACAATTTTCATGAGAGTTGATACAAACTTCATTTTCAGATCTACTCAGGATAAAGGACCAGTAGTCACCAACTACCTAGTCAACACCTAAAACAAACCAAAATCCATGGTTCCAAGTATTCATTAACCCGCAAGGCGCACACGCCGACGCGTTATTAATCAGCATCAGAACGGACAGATTTCCCGCAGATATCGCGGAACCCTGATTTATTACCGCCAGATACATAATTGTGTTTAGCAGATAAGATATGGGGTTATTCTGAGATTTACGAAATCTACATAAAGGATATGCAGTTTTAGATTCATGTAGTAGTGTTATGAAGTCTAAAGCATACCTTTAGCCTCCAATGGACGCACTATGCCGTATCGAACTGGCTATGACTGAAGATTGAAGCGCAACAAGCTGCAGCGCCAATAGACTATCTGACATCACAAACCCTATGACCAATACCTTTTAATTTGGCAAAAGCTGCAGATATTAGTCTGAGATATTCTGAGGAGATACAAAATGTCGGCTATACTAAATGCTCGTTATGCATGTGACACACCGTTCGGACGTCCATTACCGACCTTAACGACGTTACCCCACCGGATTTAGGTTAACATGTCGTAACTTATAGAATTCGTACTTCTATATTTATTGTATTTTTGCCATTATTCGAGCATTCAGGCGATTGGATATTTCAATGAACAGTGACCCGTGTTAACTGTGAGTTGTTATTCGAATGAATGAACTACATGGAGGCTGAGTTCGCACGCTTCACTAGCCTTTTCTTTTATCGCGGGACCTAGCTCGTAGATGTCCCTAACATGATAAATAGGGCTACGTTGTAACCCATAACATTATCTCTCTTGATTCTATGGTCTAAGGTGTTACCACTACCACGCGTATCGTTGGTACTTTACAAGCGAGTTACGGTAACGTTTATAACGCGTTATTTATTACATAATAAAATGAGGATGCCTGATTTATGAAGTGATTGTGTTTTCTAATGTAAATATTTGTGGTGTACCTACGCAAGCGTACTGAGGGCTCTACAATACATAGTGACATAATTTATTAAAGTACCTAAATAATAATTTTACACGCAACAAATGTTCTGAATTTAAATATGTTTATCGTTATAATTTATTCATATACTTCTCGATAGATTTTTAATAAATATTCTCATAGTTATATAATAAGCACAAAAAACGCGCCATAGCACACTTACTAGAACTCTTATTTTGTAACTTACATATCAACAGCAGAAACAGAAAAAAGTAAACGGGTTTCGGATTACCTACGACTTCACACAAATATTGACAAACGCAATTTTCTTGATTATACTTGCCGTCTCCCAAAAAAGGTAATTTCTACAATGTACATTGAATGAAATATTTTAGATCGTAATTCAGCCATTAACAAAGGTTTTCATAGTAAGACCGCGAAGTCGTGTTTCACACACCCACCGTTATTACCTCTAGTAGTGTCATGAAATATTATATTAATACAAATCGAGCCCAGACGTTTGTACAGCCTCATGCATATCTAACGAGGAAATATTTGTCAATTCGTTATCTTACCAGATTTCTCAATCATAGGTACTAATATAAAATGATTTATTTTCACTGGGCGTCTTACTTTATATACTTATAGGCTATTATTTACGACGGTAATCTATTTTCATTATATATGTATATAAAATAACTATGGGTTTAGTCAGTGACTTCGACTGTTAAGATCTAACACCCAGTTTCTTAAAGCCTCTGTTTTTGATAAGGTAAGAGAGTGTCAAATCTCATGTCAACTTTTGTACGAAATTTTAATTTTAAAATGTCTAAGTATATACACTGACGTGATTGCAACGGTTGTCTAAAGTTAATGTTTCGGTACATCTTAGAAGTGTCTTCCACGAAAACCAAATATTGAATTTTCCTTAAAATAACTCAATACACAGACATGACTATTAAAACAGATCTGTAGTATCGTGTACTTGATAGATTATTATTTATAAGAGTAATAATATATTTCGGATTAAACAGGAAATCACTCTGATTCTAAACTTAGATAAAACGTTCCATTAAGCTGTTACAGTATAAAATATTCCGTGATTTCGATGGTTGTATTAATATATATTTAATGTCAGACAGGTTTATTATCGTTCAAGAAGTAAAAGTTCAATAAAATGATTATTGTTGTGGAGTGAGGTATAGTGTTCCTTCATTGAAAAGGGAGGATCCTACGACTAGGCAAGATGGTTAGCCTGATGGGCCGAAGCCCGACGGTTATGTCGGATATTCGTATATGTGTTAGAATAATTGTAAACTAGTGCGATTAAGGATTTTCTATTGTAGCTTCACTCCGATGGTGCTTCACTTTTTGCCATGTTGCGAGTAGTAGCTGCTACAATTATGAAGATAGTTTTTATAGACTCTTTACTGTTACGTAACGTACTATATGAATATGATTTTAAAGGCTTTTTTATTATACATATTTTATCATTTAAAAAATCATCTTATATCTCTCAAATTCAAGTATAAACATATTTCTTCTGCTTATTGACAAAACCAATCAATGAAGGGCACATGATTTTGCCCTAAACATGGCCATAGAAATATAAGTGCCAACCTTACTGTTCAAGTGTGTGTGTATCAAAGACTCGACGGAATGGAGTAGAAACGGCCGAAGATTGGTCAACAAGTCGGAATAACTCTAATACTAAGAAGAAAAATCTAGAAATATTGATCCTATTCACAAGAAAAATCCAATGCTTACTTAACTGTACTTTCAATTTACATTCAAATTTGTTAATTTAGCCCATAAATTAGAGCCCGAATTAGTATCTATATCCTTCGAAAATTATTTCGGAACAATGCAGAAACGCTTCAGTTGAATATAAACGGAATAATCCTCGATTACTCCCATAACCTTTGCAGCTAGAGAGCCTTATATACAAGATTAAGTAAAGATTAAGAACTTACGTGGTATACTCTCAGCAGTTTCATAATCCTAAACATTTTGAAGCTAGCTATTATCGTTATTCTGCAAATGAGGGCTCAGTGTCTGTGAAAATGTATGAAACCCTTAGGACGGGGCTTAGTGATTTGGTTGAGACCGAGTGATAGCGGGAGATGTTTCAATTTCTGTACTGACACAGCTGTAACTTAGACGATTTGGATAGACCCAAGGAATCAGTTTTTGGAAAAAATAAAGTATATGGCCATCTCGAACGACACTCAATATCACTAATTTATCCGATTGCCAAGTATGGTGATTATAGCAATATTTTCTCAATCGGTCTTTCTGAGGTCTATCTGCCATCAGTGGAATTTACTGGGCTATTGATGATAGTTTTGTTTGTTTATTTGAGTTGTGGGGGGGTGGACCCAGGTATAAGTGCATACGTGTTATGTTTACAGCACTTTATAAAAATAACAGAGAATGTTGCACGTACTCTCGCTATCACTTCCACTCCACGGCACTTGGTGGTCGGAATCACGGCGGTCATTAGGGCCAATCAAATAAAGTGGTCACCGTCCCGCGGGGCACGGCCGCGCCGTACACAATGTAGGTATTGTTGCTTACATGTTTAGGAAACTATCGGGAAAATTTTTGGCTGATACGAAATATTGAGAAGTAATAGGGTCTTTTCACCAAGTATATGTAGATATTAGATTACAATAATTTGTCCAATCCTCGGGATATGGTTTCAAAACCGTTGTCCTATAGGGAAAAAGTTTTAGTTTAGTCTTAATTTTTTAACCAGTTCAGAAATCATCAGATCTAAAACTGAAAGAGGTAAGCAAAAAATCACAGCCTGCAAGATTTTTTATTAAAGTTTAATCAATTTGCAAGAAATTCTCACCTTGACCTAAACCTGTCCCATTAGTTCACCTAGTTTTGTCTTGAAGACAGCTAAAGAAACAATGTCGTACCAAAAACAAATTGTTCCCGGTATATTAGGTATGTATATTCGCAAAACATTGTTCACACATTTCAAAATCTCGCTTCAATAAACCGGGGTCTTATTACCACAACGTGTCCCGGACCGAGCGTATCTCACGACGCGTCAGTCTTCGTAAAAATATCGCGTGCGGTTGTATAAATCCTTCAAGCTGATCGTAAGGGGAAACCCAATTTGTGACATTAAATTAACTCGAGAAGCTTCCCACGGGACGTCTGCAATCTTCATTTTCATAAGCGTATTTTTATTATAAGTGTATGATGAAAAAATATGGATGTTTTCATTTAGGTATTTTGAGTAGTTAGGTTGTTGAATTTTGTGTGAGTTTCGAATACCTACCTTTACCTTTTACGTTAAGCATAGTAATATTACGTTCACTAAGGTATCCTATATTTTACACAAAATAAGCAGCACAAAGTGAAACCTATTATAAAATAGTACAAAGTAATTAGTGTCTATTTTTTTGTACAGTTTTTATCAAGGTTATTCTCTTGTTAAAAACAGAGCACACACGTTTAATGGTTTTCTTAAATGGTTTAACTTTAAAGGTCTCACTAAGACAGTTTTGCTGTTATCATATCACTAAATTATTTTCATTTAACGATCGTTTCTGCCGGATACCACGCCGTAAACCTATAAATTATATAGCATATTAAAAGTATGCTACCAAAAATATTTTGGTGGTCCACAAATATTCTGTTGTGGGTGTACCAAGTAACTTGGGGATTATGTCCAGTGGATTAACATCTTTCGTAGTGCTATAAGAAGAGTATTTTGATTTGATGTAAACCATCATAAATTCGCATACCAGAAATGGTCTAAAATTTTATCTTTGTATACATATATAGTGAATAAATTTCTGAATTTCAGTCTAAGACGTTAGGAACAGCTTATTGTTGCTCAAAAAAACATTGCCCTGCATTAGGATTTCTCCAGTTCAGTTTACCAACATTCACCTCACTTGCAAATATACCCCCAATCCCGAAATAAATATCTGTAGATCATACAAACCTTTGTTCCGCCCGGGAAGGTAACCCGCGACAGGTAGTCCAGAAAACCCATAGCTTAAACACTGTGCCAACCGTATCGTCAAAATTCAAGAAAAGAAAAATAAATAATATTACAGCCAATCGTGGTTTAAATTCACTTTCAAGCACTCCAAACAATTTTCAAAATAAGTTCGTAAAGTCGTCCAAAATTAAAATATTTCAGATCACATTAACACTGAAAGGTGCCCGATAGGAACCTCAAAACGAAGCAATAATAATGAGCACAAAGTACGCTTAACATTTTTAACAAACAAAGGATTTAAATAACATCCTTTTGTATCATAATTAACAAAAAATAAAAACAATATAATTTGATTAACGCAAAGCATAACGTGGTAAAGGTTATTCTGTGACGAAGCGATACTCGGCGGATGCGAACAGAAATCCACTAAATAAAAGAGACCAGAAGGTGTATCGTCAAAATTTAAACATCCAGTAAACAAACTAGCAACCAATTGCCAGAACTCTGGCAGGATGGGCCAAATTACGTATTTAGGAAACCACGTGGAAGGCTTGTGTCGGCAGAACCTTAATTTTTTCGTGGTGGTCTATGTATCAGTGAGGTTAAGGTATATGGACGAGTAACAGCACATGATACAAGTTCCTAAATAATTACTTTCTATGATATAACCAAACATAACAGTTTAGCGCCACAGGCACAGATTGCACGTGCATTGTCTGTAGTACTGTGAGCTTTGTTATCGCAATTGTTTATCGTAGTCTTACTGACATGTATTTACTACTGCTTATTGTAGCGTATTTTGTCACTGCGTAACGATACGGCGTATTGGAACGTAACGTTTTAAGCGTGACACGCCGCACTGGCCCCGGGGGCGTTTATTTAAACACTGCTCGGATTGACAGCGCTTTGCTCGGTGGAGCTCGGTAACTGAATAATTTGTGGCTTGTATTTATAATTTACAGTGGTGCGACCTCTTCGTTTCCGACTTATTGCGGACTGTACTCTACCAGGAATTTATTTACTTTCGAGAATATAAAATAGGGTTAGTCATTTAGCTAACTTCTCACTGTTTGAAGAAAGGCAAGAACTTTACTCTCAGAGATTCGTTACTGATAGATACAATCATTCATAATTATGGTAATTGATCCATGCACCAAAGTCCACAACAATGTTTACTGAATGTTACATAACCCCAACAATAGATACTACCCTCTTACCAAAAACACAGCATAATATACTGTATCCTCTGCCACAGCAACCGCGCGTCGTTTTATAAATCAGCGAGTTTCGCAAATTTGTATACAGCACGTGCCATTATTTATTGCGACAAATATTGTTCGTTAATGCCCTATTAATTGCTCCCCAACTCGCATGCTCGCAAAAATATCACCGGAATGTTACACTCGGGACCGGGAATTATATTTTTGTAATTAATCATTAAATATTGTGTTTTATTGGTGGCCTGTTTTATTTTGTGACTGCAATTAACGGTTTTGGGGACAGATTGTTTGGAATTATTGCTGTTGCTGTATTTGGTGTGACAGCAATGAGAATTTTATTGGTGGGAAAATAAAAATAATAATTATATTATCTTTATTATCCCTTTGCACCAATAAAAATTTGCAACATTAAATAATGTATCTCTAGATAGGACTAAGTGTATATTGAAATCCTCAATATATTGTATGTTATTCGCAAGTACAATCGTAGAGCTTGAGACCCTGGGTTCGATATCTTGGTAAACAAAGTACAATATATTTTCTAGGTACTTTATATAGTATTTTGACGTTTCTCAACCAGTTTTTAAATATTATGCATAGTATAAAAATATTCTCATTTTCTCTCTCATTATGCTGTTAAAATACTGATTATGTGTGGGCGCTATGGATTGCATGCGTATGTTTGCTGAACGTGGCGATGCAAATCATTGCTTCGCAAGCTGTGGAAGTTTTGTCACATATACATATACATATATTTAATATATAATAATAAATAAATTCAGCTCGTTCATGTCCCATTGCTGGGCTTTTTTTTTAATTCTATGTTGATCCCACAGTCAAACTGTTTGTATAGTTTTGTGGGACATTGTATATAGTTCATAACCTTATATTGTATATTTTTTAATAAATAAAAATAAATAAATAAGGGCTGCTTTTCAGGATGAGAAGGTCTCATAAAAAAATATATAAACAAACTTAACCGCAAAAAATAGTGATCCCAAAATGATAATAAATAAATTTTAATCAACCGAATAAGCTCTAAAACCCAGGTAACAAAGCTACCACTCTAAGGCCGTGGGTCTAATCCTGATAATCTTAAACTGTCCTATTCCAACAATAGATAGGCGTATTAATTGCATTACTTGCTAGGAGCCCGTCTAAGCAAGCCTCTAGAACTGCCTTGGCGTCTTACTTAAGCCATTTTTAACGTCTCTGTTATGTTTCAGAAGTAAAAATATACAGGCTGAATGGTTGCTGCGGGCCCGGGATAATATCAAGGAATATAACTTAAAGATTAATACCAAATCGTGCCAATTCGTATGCGGTGCACGATGAATCTCCGTTTCCACCAGTAACTTTCTAATTTCTAATTCACTAACCTTTTCTATGTAAATGAAATTTAAGTACTATATTTCTTTTTGCTCGATCTATTTCTTTTTCTTTGTTGGTCGCTGTCACTACGTTGTAGATATCCACTTGAAGTTCATTGAGCGGCAAATCAGCGCTTTCTGCTACTGACCATAGTAGTTGCAATAATACTAACTTCGGACGCCATCGTTTCTTCATAAATTGTGTGAATAGTGTATCTCTATTAAATTACGATGCTATGTCCTAATATAAGTCGTTTAGAGTTTAAAGATTATAAGCTATGGCGGTCCTTGCCGGTCTCTTCAATTTGGAACGGTGATCCTAATTCTAATTTCGAAGTTATGAAGAGTTTAATTGAATTTATAAACTTGGACTACGTCTTCCCTTAAAATTGAGATATCACAAATGTCCAACTCTTGGATGGATAAAAACAGGACTGTTCCATCATACACAAAAGTGAAGCCACCAAATAAATTTGAACGATCCATGGCACCTTTTGAGCTGGATGCATGCGTAAATGAAGGGAATCTCTATGCTTCACTTTTGTGTTAGTCGACGACGTGTATTTTCTTTTTTACTATTCTTAGGTCCATAAAAACGCAGCGTGTCTGCTCGTATTAATTCTTCCTGTAGGTTCACATAAACGTTTCCACACTAATACTAATTGAGTACCTACCGCCAAGGATTATGCAGTAAAAGCGATAAGAAAAGCCAATTGTCTGTATTTGGCCCAAGGCGGGTACTTTTATGTCTATGGTGCCCATAAAAATCCCTCGCTGATTGCGGAGATGTCATTAAAATTTGTTTTATTACTAAACAGTGATGGAGTTGTAATTTTCATTCATACTTCTTCTTTATTACTGTTTTAATCTTTCCCTAGAAGCCTTGTCTTACCGACTGCGAATTAATGCAAATTTATTCAAATTTTCGCATACCTAAACGTATGTAAAAAATCTTCTGCTGCTCAAAACCTTCAAACACCGAAAGATAGCAGAAACACATGTGGCGTCTAACGTGACATCGATGGTACATAGGTACACGATAGACAGCAGCTGCATTAATTGGTTTTGATTTTCTGGAATCCCGGCTAAAGGTAAAATTATACTTCTGAGAACGTCTTAACATAACAGCATAACAAGAAAGCTCTTCATAAAAACCCCATCTGAAAGGGTTAGCCGATTCTTTTAAACTTGTTAAAACATCGGCTTTACCTAAAAGTAAAACAAAATTGGATTTACAAAATATCCCAGAAGTGGGACGTACGGAAATGAAAAATATTTCTTGAGTCGATCGTATTGCTAAGTTAGACTTTTTAATAATCAAGAGAGGCAAATTTAAGGAGAACAGCCGAAAAGATTCGGTTTGTTAGGTAAATAAATGTAACATGTGACGTGTGGCGTTAAATATCTTCTGCACATGTGGCTTCCCTGGTTATCCATTGTGTCTACTAATCCTATTTTATATTAGATTCACTTCACATGTCTGGACATTCTTGATGTCTCAATATTTTGTATTCTTTTTTGTATTTTTTTATTTCTGTTTTATCCGATTTGATCTGTTTATGCCGTTTTTAGTTTATATTCGAAGCACTTGTTTAACTCATGTTGTATTGCCTCATTGTGTAAGTAGCGTTCTATTAAGTTTGTATTTTTTTTTTTCTTATATAATGCATGTTAATTTAAGATTTTAATTGTAAATTAACTTTTTGTTTTTGAAAAGAGTATCCATGGAGTTTCTTGCCGGTCTCTTCTCCATAGGACCTACCCTTTGGAACCATGCGCCTAGAATCTCGACTTTTAAAAGTGCCTGAAAAGGCCTACTTGAAATAAAAAACTTTGATTTTGACTTTGACTAACGTACAAAATATAGTGTGTGGAGGATATTCTAAAGGACAAGAAGAAAATAAGCCAATGAAGTGAGTGCGACGATGCTTGTGAATTTCATAGCATGTAAATCGCTTGACCTTTTGCACAACCGAATTCTGTACTTGATATTCATGGAACAAAATGTCTGTGAGCTTTTTACAAGGAATTTATATCCATGTAGAATATTTATGTTTCAATACCGAGCCTACACCACATTTCTGTAAGATCCCCTTTTTCACGCACTCACAAACGGGTTCATCAAATCATACATACATAGTAAATCCCATGAATATATGGCAGAAAGTTTTTCCTTTTCTCTGCAATTGAAGATTTGTCCGAATCAATGATTCGTCCGACACACTCCATAGAGGGCGATATCGCCGGAGGCACACCACAGCTCGTATAATCCGCACTATTTACTTGCGAATCGAGAAAAGGCGGGCCAGAAACAAATTTCCGCGGGCTCGTAACGACCCCGACCGCCATTTAATCAGGCTCAAGTGTTGATGTGATAGCCGCCACCAACGTTTTTCGACGTATCGAAATCTATCATGAAATAACCATTAGCTATCCCTCTCCAACACTCGAGTGGGCCTACGCAGAGTGTGATAGAACGATACGGTCGGCCATCTTAATCTAAAGACAGGAAATAACCAGTTCCGAGCGGCTCGGGCCGGACGTAGCTGGATTTTTCCGGATTTCAGCCGTTTTGAGAGCTCTGCCACAACGTAGGTAGGGACAGAAGATCTACCAATGACATACTGCGATATGGAAGTCCTCAACCGCCACTGTTATCAGTAAAGATTAGATAATACTTTGATTTCACATAACCTGCTACAGCCACTAATGAAAATGTCAAGAGTCCAATTATGGGTCAGTTATATTATTTTTTGGTGTTAAGCACGAATACTTTGCGAGGTTGCTATCGTGTGTAACGGAACTTCTCGATGTATCTATTTGGTGGTTTCGGTTAATGTAAAGTGGGGCACACGCTGCGATGTTTGGCTACGAGATGTTCTGACTTGAGTTAGCTTATGTAGTGGAAGTTGGTAATTGTGATGGTTGGACCATCCTTTTTGTTGTATCTTTGGAAAGAGCGGTCATGATCAAGCTTATCGTTTGCAAGTTTGACGGTACGAATTTTACTTTATGAAGACTAGAATGTGGATGTTTTAACGGATTTTTCTTGTATCAGATGGGGTCATCATGGGCTTATTAGGCAATAAAATGCAACTTTTGTGTATTAAGCTTATAAACGTTAGACAGAAAAGATGACAAACACGTATATGTATACGTATATCGTTTTCTATCTTAAAACAAGTCTGCGTATATGAAAATCCAAACTTTAATACTAAACCTTTAAACATCAATATGGATTACACACGTAGGTAAACTACATAACTTTAATTAACCCAGTTTAAATTTACAAACAAAAGTGTAACGCGGTGGCGCTATTCAATCCTTTTATGTTACATAGTGGGCCACACTGGTGCACACTGGTCACGCGTGGTCCACGACTTCCATTCACTCGCGTCCCACTAGCAATTAAATATTTAAATGAATGAATGAGTTTTAATTAGACAGTGCGCTGCAGAATTAAGTGGAGGTATAGTAGGAGGAAGGATTTGAAACTGATGTGAATTAGTTTGTTTTGGAAATTTAAATATTAAAGTTATATTTTTCTTGTACCTAATTACATGTAGCCATATCCCAGTGTTGGGGAGATTCTGATGCAAGGGCTAGGTTATTTCATACATTATAAATCAAAGTGAACAAATGAAATATAACAGAATCAATTTTAGCTTTGTAACCTTTTTCTAACTTTGTTTCGCGGGACAACTTCGATCCTGGGGGTAAAATCCATTTGCAGAGTACATAACAGCTACCATAGGTATTCATTGATGATAGTCCAACCGCAGTTTAGGCATTGCTTTATAAGTTCAGAACCACTTTACTAAATCTCACATTCAGTGACAAATTCCACATGATCACTCTTCGTCCATAACCCGCCCAGTGTGGCACAGCCGCTCGTTAGGCCGAATGCAGCGGTCACTCGATTAATTACGCCACTCAACGTTTTTACCGCAAGAAACTCAGATTTATTCGCGCATTGTTCGCAACAGTGACCATTCTTTTGTCTATTACACTTCATCGCCAGATGTGGGCTAATGAGTTGGTTTGAGGATGTGTTGGCTTGGGGTTTGTTTTCTTAATAAATGGTGGTAGGTATATTAGTGTATTCCGACCAGAAAAAGACTTATGAAGTCTGAAGAGGATTACAAGTTGGCTTAAGCATAGAGTGTTGTAAAAATGTGCTAGCATGAAAGAGAATTCGCAAAATCAAAATATATACATTACACATATTTATTACTAAATACCTATATTATTTTACATTGATATTCCAATCCTAATAATATTATAAATGTGAAAGTTTGTGAGGATGCATGGGTGGATGGATCTTTGTTACTCTTTCACGCCAGAACGGCTGAACGGATCTGGATGAAATTTGGCACAGAGATAGATTATAGTCTGGAATAGCACATAGGCTACTTTTTATCCCGGAAAATTTACGGGTTCGTAAACCATGAGGGCGAAGCCGCGAGCGGAAGCTAGTAATGTAATACGAGTAAGTAATACAATACATTAATGATGTTCTAATTGGTTAGGTACTATAAAATTGCAGTTGCTTGCATAAGTTTTGTACAAACTGTCTATATCAAAATACATATTAAAAAGCTCGGAAATAAACCCATGATTATTATATTAAATCAACCCAAGGACGAACGCTACTTCTGTCGCTGTCGTTTGCTTAAGAGCGAAACTCAAACTGTCACTTTAATTTTTTCATACTTTTCAACGGTTATGGTTACGGGACAATATTTCGGACGATACGTAAGCATCATTTCACTTATACATTTTTTTTTATTTTTAACTTGTTGTTTGTCATTTAGAAACATTTATTTTAAAGTGTTTATATTTGTGAACGCTGTCAAATGGGATAACATCCCAACTGATAGTTCAGTTCAGGCTCCGAAACAAGCGAATGTCACACACACTTGATATTGAAGAGAACCCAAAAAATATATGTGTATTGGTGGCATTACATGATCATCATTAACGTCATCAGCTTGTGAAGTGTTGAAAATAGACTTAGCAATATAGCTACCCATATAAAGATTGGTTATTGTTATGTTTATATAGTAAGGGTGATATAATGATGATATGTGATACTCATATCAGGAGGTATAAACAAAGAGAGCAGTGGAGATTACTCTGTCGACAAGAGCTGAGCTCGTAAGTTAAAGAAGAAAAAGAAGAATATAGCTGAAACTTCATTCTTATATAAATCCGATGTAGCCTGGCTTTTCTTTATTATTTCCAAATACAATACTCAACGTAATGTTTACCTAGCAAATTCTTCTGTTTCATGGCCCAACTTAATCAGCTCGGTGTCTCGAAATACATCTGTTTTACTATATTCGATTCGAGTTAATCTTTTCGATACGGTCTTTCTTTATATTAAATAAATAAATTCCTATTATAAAGCTAAAAGTCAATCGTCTAGTCAATTCTCAACTGATTAAAAGCAGTTATTAAAATTTTTTTTTGTCATGAATTATTATTTCTTTAGTTGGCATAATAAATATATTTAGCTTTGAGTGTGCCATTGTTGGGCAAAGGCCATCCCCTGAGTCTTTCACTGATCTCTACTGTAAGCCACTAGTCAATTAAAACATTATGTCTGGAAAAACTAGTAATTATGATCACTATGCGATACCTCGTAATTATTCAAGAATGAATGAAAGATGAGCATTAGAATTCTCTTGAGCACTAACAGCGGGCTAAGGACAAATCGGTTGCCAAACGCATTCATTTTGATAGTTTGACAATATTCCCAAATCGTTCATATAGTGACTTAATAGGACAACAAAGCAATGAAAGTATTAGTATTGAATTCTAGACGAGTTTTCAATGCACTTTGATATCATGATATATATAATATATTTATCATGATAAATAGTAACAAACCCAGCACGTCAAAAACTAATTGTCCTACACATACCATCGCCACCAAGCTATCAGAACCATCCGTCATACTTTAACTGGTGATAGGAAAATCCACTGAAATATGATCCGTTAACAATCAGTTTGTAAACTATCGATCGATCACTCAGTATCCACCTCCTCGCTCCTTTATGTATTCTATATGATAAACGATAGCCGAATACCTTCTAAAACTGTAATAGATGCTCCTTTAGTTCACCAGGTAGGTACTGCTAACATGGTATAAAGTCATCATGCTAACAATTTGCTATCGGAGTAGATAGAGGTGATCTAAGGTACCGAGAAGACTCTATACGTCTTAAAGTAACCACTGATACGAACGATGATCACATAATATTTGGGGTGCACGAAGAGAGCCTTTCTGAGTCACTTTACTTAAGTGTGGAATTTACCATGGATGAATTCATACAAGACACAAGTAGCTGATAATATGATACAGTCCTTACAAATTCGTTGGTATTGATTTTATCAGCTTTCTAAAATCATTAGTTGGATCGTAGAAACTCATTTTTCAAAAGAAGTTACCGTATCTAAATGATTAAAACAATAGTATAAGTAGAGCAAGGAACTGGCTCACCGTACATTAATCCAATGAGTCTGAACGAACTCCCACGCAGCACGCAGTCGGTAGCGGCTCGCTTTAATTAAAAATGCTAATGTCGGCGTTAAACTGTAGAGTAAGCGCGTTATAATACTAAAAATAAGTTTTAGAAGGCTCACTGATACCATATCGCAAACGATAGCGCTCCTTTAAACTCTTAGTTTAAATCTAGCTAAACTTAAAATGGATTCCAATATTATTGAGAAAACTGTCTGCAAGGGCACTAGTGATATTAATAAGTGTTTTTCTTTCAGTACCAGTCAATTAATTAATTTATCTACTGGATAAGAATAAAACTATTGTATTCTTTAAGCTGAACCCTAAACATACTTTCAGAGGATGTTCTTTCAAATTCCGACAAGAATAACTTACGTAACACACGTTCACTCTTCAACTGTTATTTATATGATTTAAAGCTATAACAACCACTAGTGAGCCTTCTGTCTTTGTCTTTTTGATGTTATTAATGCGTATCACGGTGGCTCTATCGATACATCTTGATTAAACTTATCTGTGTTCGTAGCTGAATAGATAAGCTTCGTTTGTTTGCAGGTGAATGTTTAGTGTAACCTAGTTTAACACATTTACATACGGGGGGAGATGTATTTAACATAGGAACTTGGTATATTGATAGTGTTTGAAGATGTTTATCTTACTAAAGATATTTTTGTTATTATAAACAGCAGTGATTTTTCAACTAAATGGGCAGATGCGTGAAATAAGGTCACGCTAGTTAGCTTCGAGTTCCAGAAATTACATATACTATATAAATGACGACACGGTTGGCGCAGTGGCTAAGCGATTAGCTTTCTGCGCTGACATGTATGTTTGAAACTGTACCCACAATAGGTACAAGAGAAATCCTAATTGAGGGGCAATGTTTAAATAAAAAAAATCTGCACTTCAAGGTTAAAGTTTATTTTTGTTGTATTTATTTCTTTTACCTATCAGACCCTTGTCAGAAACCCTTGAACATTGATGTTTTACGTTTTTGTACGTGAAGATACTACTGCCCATTCCCTTGTTATAATGTCGAGGTATAACTAACATAGATTTAAGGTTCTATATACTAACAAGTTTTGTATATAATAATATATATGTTAGTCTGTAAGGTATATATCTATGGGCCAATGTAGCCTGAAAATAAAGGTATTTTGATTTGATTTGATTTGATAACACACCCACGTGTAGAGAAGGGCCGGTATTTTCTATGGTGGGAACCATACTTTTAATATTCTCCTATTAAAACGAACAACATAATTATGTAAATGTAAGTACGATTTGTAACCGATACCCCAACCGTTTATTTGAAAATCTGCATAGAAATGTTCTCATTTCTTACCCCTTAAAACTATTACACTCAATCAGGCCAACCTCTTCATTCAAAAACGAACATCAAACCGATCGGAAAAAATAAAACCATTCAACACTTATTTATTTGAACATGCAAATACGACCTATGGCCTGACCGCCATTTATATTAATTGCCTTCTCTTTAACAACAACTGATCCAATATTTCTTTCAGTAGTCAATTGAAAGTAACGACTAACTTTGTTTATGTTTCATACCACTTCAGCAAGGGGACCACATTAAACGTTCTGACCAAAATACTCATTGGGCGATTCCCGCGGGCGATCTGTCGGTCGTAAAGCATTGGTCACATGAAGCGAGCGAACTCGCTGTTTCCCTATTTCACGTAGCCAGAACAATTCACGTGTTTCACACGAATTCCTTCTGGGTTTAGTCGGAAGCCGTGTTCGCGCTCTTGCCACGATAAATACTGAATAGGTTCAATTTTAAATCGAGGCAGCTGAGTCTTGGGAACAGCGAGCATGTCACATAAGAGAGCGATAACTTGTCACCCCGTGTCTATCACACAGTTTGACCATCAGATTCCTTAAATATTGTGTCCTAGCGAACACATTCTCACACGGATAGCGGGGAAGTGTGACTCCAAGTGACAATACATATATGTATCTTTGTCAAATAGGCGAGTCTTTGTCTCGCCTCAATACACGTCGGCGATCAGTGACTCTGTGTGACCAAGACTTTATAGTGACACGGCGCGGGCGACTATTAATGACGTGTGGACAAACAGATCGACAAACTGTTTACAGGATATAATTGAGTCGACTTTCGCTACGTGTGAAGCGAACAGGATACAGATCGTGTGGGTATTTTGATGATTCGTTGTATAGAGAATGTGAATGATAGGATTGTACAAATCCAATTGAAGGTAGACTATACAATTGACAAATACTATGCATAAAGTATTTGTATAACAGTTACGATTGACAATAAAATTACATTGAGAGATAATATATCTTGATGATCGACGAGTAAAGATTTGAAATAAAAAAATATTCGTATCTACCGACAACTTAAAAACGACAACAACAGATAGTTAACCCAAAAAAATAATATATGTATATATTCAGTTACTAACCACATAATAAAAATCTGGAAGCATCATATATCGTGAAACGTAACTTGACACGTGTCATTGTTAATGCGAATGTGAAACACATAACCTCGTTCGCGTCAGTCGAGATCGAGTTACATTACGTTCTACTCTTTATGTTAATGGCATTAACATTTTTACCTTTACAAGTTGATGTAATTATAAAGGTTGCCGCACTTTGTGGTAAAAAATGGTTGACCCCTTTTTGTGGTTTTTAATCCAAATTACGAATCGGACAAATGTGAAATGATTATTTATTTTATGCAACGGTTTTAGTGTCCTTACAGTAGTCATAACCTCTGAAAGAAATTTATATTAGTAATATCATGGAAAAATTATTTTGTTTCTACGTAAGATAACACTTTACGTACGTCAACAAAATACAAACAAAACCTAAAAATGCTAAGCTAATTAAAGTCAAAAGTTTTCACGTAAAGTAAAAGCCTATTTATTTATTTCAAGTTCAGGATTGCAAAAGTATGTCAAACATTTTATTTACATTACCTGAAAGGTAAACATATACACAAATACAACCAACATAAAACCAAAACAAAAATCACACTAGCATCACAGCAAACGCATTCACTACCATTATTATTCACAAAAACAGTTCAAAAATCCATCAAAGTGTCATCAACAAAGTTGTAGGCGACACATGTACACAGCGGCGTACATATTCGAAAAAAGAACTTTTAAATAGGTGTCGGCGAAGTTTGTATAGAGTTTGTATGAAGAAAAGTTTGAATTGTTTGCCGACGGCAAGCATCGCAAATAGAACCAATAAATCGATTACCAATTTTATAACGAAACTTGCTTGACGTTTGTATGTATATACAAGTTCATAAAAGAGTAGGAGTTGGTGTTTAGTGCCATCAAAGCGTTTTTCAGTAAATTTTATAAACTTTACTAGTATGCTTCACTAGCGGCAAAACACAACCTATCCTAAGCCTATACTCCAATAACACCATTAGACGTCACCGTTTATCGCACCTCAATATTTCTTTACTGTTTTTCGAAGATGATTTGTCACTGTAATAATTATAGACTTACTAATTTAATAAACTAATTCAAGCCCGGCTCTACGGGCAGAATTTTAAAACACATTTATCACATAGTACTTGAGTAAATGAAAACCTTCTTCGAGGGTGGGTATAGGGTCGAAGTTTTAAGTTGAAGCTTCACTTTCCAATGTTTGTACAGGCCGAATGAAGTTGTTAAACAAACGAAAGTTCTAAACTGACTTCTATGTTATGTCGATTAATGTTTTCTGTAATTAATCATTACAGAAATCTCATTATTTTCAGTCAAAGATTTATAATAAGTAAAGATTCATAATCTTAGTATGTACCTACGTCCTACACATAGAAAAGAATCAAAGTGCATATTAAGTCCTCTAATTAACACTGCAAGTTAGGTACTAAAGTGTTAACGAAGTCACAAACTCGACAAAAATTTAAAAACCACGTCTTGTCGCTTAACTTTCAAAGTATTCTTCAAGACCCTGATATTCATGAGGGGGCGTGCATCGGAGGGAAAAAATGTCAGTCTCGTCGCCACCATAAAGTGCACGTGTGCGGTATTGTCGAGTTCGCGCCAACTTTCATATAACGCAAGTTTTTCCCCCAAACCTTGGTTTAGGAGGATAGTTGATTGTTTGTGGTAAGGCGTGGGTAATCAACACTATGTTGTGTTCAGAAAATATTTATATTTTTGGGATGCATTTGGGTAATGGTTTATTGTTAAGCTGAATTAGTAATTATATTTTAAAAGTGGTAGTCGGGACTATTGGAGGTCGACTGTTAGTTTTACCTGTAACGAACATGAGTTTATAGGTCACGTATGACGTGTCAGCTCAAATAAATCGCACACAATAGAATTTAAGTGTGTAATAAGTAAAAAATATCATAACTATACTATAATATTTTAATAAACTCCAATGAAAAGTTCAAAATTGAATTCAAGCGAGAAATGAAAAACGTTAAACATTTGGAATATTAAAAATTAACAATATTTAATAGAAAAAATATGTAATAATAAACAATATACATAATAACTATCATTAAATATTAATTTGTGTGTGTGTGTGTGTGTGTTCATATCTCTATTTTGTAGATATTTTTATGTGATGTAATTTAGTGTGTACCATATTTAATTTTCGCATGTCACTAATGGCAAGATATGTGGAATCTAATTGTGACACTGTATCCATCCGTCTGTACCCATATTTTATGCGAAATAAAGAATCTGAATTTGAATTAGAATGTATTATAAATGTTTAATGGATTAATTCAAGTTCCTATTTCAAACAAAACAAAACTGTAATTATTTAAGAATTCTATACACAACCATATTACATAAATAATTTTGCCGCCGTTTGTATCTAATGCAATGTTTGGACCGAGAGTAACAAGATCGCATAACTCCTAACATGTGTTGTGACAATTTGTCTCTGAAACAATATCGTGGACATTAGCCACAGCACTGATTTCCCGCTGACGAGAATAAAAGTAACATTATAACAACCATTCGTCTTGTGGAAGTCATACGGCGTAGGCTAAGAGGAAGGCAATGAAACATTATTACTCGTAGGGTCCCTGAAAGGATTGCAAACGAAAAATCAGTTTTTCCACAAGACACAAAGAGATTATAATAATTTTTGTAGAAGATTGGAGATTCGTATTTTGTTTAGAGTGTATAGTATTTAGAGTATTGATTTGTAACTTACACACAGCATGCACTCTCCTGCTCCTGTTTTTGCAGGATACTTACTTTGGTAAGGATGTATACCTTGTTTTAGAACCTATTCACATAATGAACCATTGCATATTTGGTCATTCTTATTCTCAAAAAAGTAGTGCACATAAACCAACCCATACTTCCAAATCAGTTTGATAATTTTTACATGAGATTTTAGTCGTTGTTTGTTATGTATTAAACGATATTTTCAGTAAGTACTACACGAAAGTTTATTTTGTAACTGAAAACGTTACAACGGTACTGTAAGAAATTACAGTCTAGTGGCACGTATCTCTTAAAGACAGTCATCACTTGCCAGCCCTAATTAACTGTTAACTGCACCTTTACGATCGATGGCACATTACTTTTCATCGTAGAATCACACATTATATGACTGCTAATGAACTACTGGCAACATTCAACTCAATTAGTGGTCGTTCATCTGCAGTTTAGAGTTTTGGAACAGTGCCCCAAAATCGTAGGCTCATGCTTTGAACCTGGTTCCACATTGGAAGATACTACTGTCTATTCGCAAATTGTGGTTAGTTGACTTAAAAATATTTAAAAATATAGTAGGTACAGTAGCTACAGAATACTTTTAGTAGCTGACGATTTAAAGACAATAGATAGAAAATAGGAACGTAAATTAATGAACATCCTGACCAAAAAAGTATATCATAGTTCAAAGAATACCTTTCAGACAAGACATTAATTATAATTATATTAATGTAATTATTGCTGATGCATTGTATGTTTTCATTGTATTGTTCTTAGGGATCATAATTAATTGGAGAAATTAAAACTTTTTCTTTAAAACATTACCCCACAATTGTATTTCTCCTGTAGATATCGTATACCCGAAACAACTATCTGTCATACAAATATTTGTTCCGTTCAGGAATCGAACCCGCGACACCTGGTGCAGAAAGCTAGCCGGTTAGCCACTGCGTCATCCGTGCCGTCCAATAATTTTTTTTTTTAATACCTAATGAAATTATTTTATTATGTATGAAAAATGTTAATTAAATGTGTATATTTATTAATGTCACTATTAATTAATGTTGTTATCCTGCCTATATAATGCTAAACTTGTACTACCATAATTATAATTGCATGCCTTGGTGGAATATGAATGGACTTAATTTTTTACATTTTAACACCATCTTGTACCCATTTTTTTTCTATTTTTCTTAAACATTCAGTTCGTCGTGAAAATCTTTTTTTTTTTTTTTCAAAAAAAATGCTTCTACAAAATAAACACAACTTATTAACCATTTACACAAAACTTTATAAAAACTCCCAAAAGTTATAATCACCAACCTGAATATTCATATTCCGAGGGTAGACCGACTACTAAAACAACGCAAAATTTATGAAAAAATAACAAGGGGCTTACATCACTTCAAATAAGCACCGGACCGCTCCAGAAATCCTTTAAATACAGTAACCCTTCGGCAGCGCCGGTAAAAAGATTCCCTAATAAAAGTATGTATACCGGGGTTCATTGGACCTCTGCCATGCTAGCCCGCTGTCTGTTTAGAATGGAAACAGTGAAATCGCGCAGATTCAACCCTTTTTGTAGCTAAAAAGATTGGATTGCATTCGCCTGACGCTAACATTTATGTGGGTAAGACAATGCTCTTTGTGTCGACGTACAGACAAGTTATTGAGGTATTCATTTGAATTTGTGTGCGATATAGAGCTGAATACAAATGTGCTTGTTTGCTCACACAATAGTAAAGTTACTTGTTCCAAATCATACAGACAACAATAACATTAGTAGACGCATGTAGTGCAACGCCCAGCCTATAAAATGACTCAACACATAATAACACGAGTTTACATCCATTCAAAAATCATATCGACATTAAAATCTTGGTATTAACAGTATATAATTTGGAGTAAAGCTGACAGCGTGTCTAATGTGTGACAGTATCGCGGGGATACGAATCGAAGTTACGCCCAAACCGTGTCGGGATGAACCGGGGCCCACGGGTGGTCGGCGGTCGCAACGGGGGGTTACACAAATTAAATTAGGAAAAACGGTCGAATCAATGTCTGTCGTTTACGTAGCGTAGCGACAGACTGACTAATATACGGAATCAGATTGCTGTGAAACGAGTGGTTTCGGAAAATTGCGTGTGTGTGGACCTTTGTTACAGTTATAAACGTGTTGACCCGATACGTTTTACAAGATTGGGTTTGAATGTACAAAAAATATCTGCTTGATTGTACAAAATATTTTAAAATTTATGCGATGTCTATTTTTTGCCAATAGTCTGCCAATATTATTCAGTCATGTTAAATGACTTCCAGACTCCAAAAAAAAACGTCAACTACTTACAATGAAACCCAAACAAGTGCACTTCACGCGGTACCTACAGATATACAAGTGTAAATTAAAACATAGCGCCGATTTTCTCCTTAGAGAGCTTCCAGCATGTTTAATATTTAATATACTTAGTTAATAACATTATTACAAACACTTGAATTACTCAATTCAACTTTGAATCTGCATGCTTACACGCATCAAAGCAAACTTAATCATAATAATCATACACACGATCACAAGGAAATCGCCTATCAGGTTGGTGTATGCGAAATTTCCACTCGAGATACGAACGGGGATCCAATCTCTTACAAGCTTCCCATCATTTGTGAAATATAGGGTGCAAGCGCCCTGGGGCCACGGTATAAAATAATATCCGATATGAAGGGAAAATGGCTGATAAAGGCGCCGCGATCGGCGATGTTATCGGGAACTCAGTGAAGGCGGGGAGCCAGGGACTGATTTTCTAAAAAAATCATGTGTGGTGTAGTTTCAGTAGCAATTAACAAATATTTAACTCTACTGAATAAATAAAAAACTGTATAATTATTATGGCGATATGCTTGCCCTATCCTATCTGTTAGCAGTACATCGGTGGTGTACTAGGTAATACACCAGAACCCGTCTATCTATGTAATGTAATCTATAAAGAAATTACAATCATACGTGCGAATTTCTCGCATTGTCGTTAGAACTCACATTTATGTTTTCAAAGGTCGTTATAGAACAAAACTTTAAGCTTTTAACCCAATTCTCAGTATTTGGCGTTAAAAACTAATATAAGCAACTGAACAACTTCAGATTTTGGAACTACCTATAAAACACCTGTACGTGTTATATTACAGAAATATCTTTAGCATCGAGTTTCAACCAGGTTTCCAAACTTTATAAATATATTAAAAACTTTCCAAATAAATCCAAATTTGAAATAAAAAATAAATTAAAACAGGCAAAAATAATTTTGAGAAAGAAATTTGGGAAGAATTTTTAAAGTGCTATTTGGCTCTCGGCCTAAAATCCTTCCTCGCCTTCTACGTATGAGTAAGTTTTGTTCAAAACAAGGGGTGGAGCCGGGCGGCGCGCTTTATCGCCGGAACATTCACTACTTGCCCCATTTATTTCGTTAAGATACAATAATTTTACTCTTCTTTCATATCTCCGGTCTGGTGTGTTCCTATTGTCTGTACAAGTTTTCTTGGACGCTGCAATTGCATGGGGTAACCATTCTAGTGATTTTTTTCACCGGATTCGAATCGGTAGTAGAATCATTGTGTTAATTTTAAGAGGATGCACCATACATTTATTATTTTTATCCCGCAGATTAGTGACTCCGACAGATGGCGAAAACTTTTGCAAAAATGACAAAAATGACATATTCCTAAACCGTATTTGTACGAATACAATGTGTTTGCATCGATAAAGCTAATGCAATTGTGTCACTACACCGTAAAATAATTAAAAATTTGACAGGGGCAATTAATGTTTCTATTTTTAACCGAATTTCGGGTTTGAGTATTCAAGGCCGGCGAAATTGGAAGTCTACAAAATTTATTACTGAGTCGACATTTTTCATTTTGTCATCTAAAAATGTTATGAGCGCGATAAATTACTAGAAACATGAGCATCGTAGGTCCTACCGCCAAAATGGACCATCCGATATAAAAGGACACAAAGACAATTTAATTGAAAATGTATTACATATTCTCATCGTTTTACCCACGCAAAACAAATAATTATTTGAATGAATCGCTTCACCGATGATCTGAACGTGATTATTGTTTTACTTTAAGGGTTACGCAGAGGTGTTCTACCTGTATCCATGGTTTATTAAATATTATTCCATTGTGTTTATTAAGTGCAAATTTATCGCCATTTACAGAAAAGTTAACCATAAGAAAATATATAATCCAGTATCCATAAATCTGTTTCGGTTCGGCTATGTGTCTATTTTCTATTAAATTTTATCAACTTTTCTACCTAGTTGTCGTCAGGTAGCTTGAAAATAAAATGAAATTATGAATCACAAGTATGTTAAACATAGATAATATTAACAGAATTAATAGCAATTTGAAATTTCGATGCGAGTTATGCAGGTAATAAAAACGAAACTATTTTTATGGAGTCGTAAAGTGCAGTCAGCTCCCGCGCTACAAACCTTGATGTCATATTTCAAGGGAAATGAAATACTTTTTATTGTTGCGAAAATGTCGCAGTAAAATTTACTGGGGCAACAATGTATCTGATGATTCATCAATATTTCGATTTTAACTGCAGTTATATACTATATCTATGTATATAGGACACTAACTATACATATGGAAAAAAAGGAAATTGTGTTTTATAAAATTTACCTTAATTGCTTATATGAAGAAGTACACTATCATAATTGACATTACTTATGATAATTATGAATAATACAAACTGCATGTCAAATCATTAAAATTGATTTTGAAAACTTAAACCTCTATAGTAAATCAAGCCTAAATAGTATGTTGACCGAAACCCATTCCCTCAGCCCTCGAGGACCTTTAAAAATATAAATGTACAAAAATCGTTCCATAACGCGAACTATTACCATCGGAGAGGGGAAATCTCTGAACTTTCCCCCTTGGCAATTTAGCGTGAAGTTGGCCGATGGCGGCGGGAGGACGTTTATGGCCGAGCCCTGCTTTATTGGACCATATATCCTGGGACCCTAAGGGTGCCTCGATTTTTACACCATATATAAAAAACATGTGTGATATTGGTTTAGTGCTGGTTATACGACGCTTTGCAAGCATTTTTTGACATTTAATGAAGTTTTCAGCATGTGGAAATGGAGCATAATATATTATTATATTATATAACGTCGGACTTTGTACCGATTAAGAATATGCGGTTTCCCTCTAATCTTACAAGATTGGTTATCATTTAAAAACCTATTAATTCTATAAGCCCGCCATCCCACACTAGGCCAACGTAGTAGCCTTCGGGCTAACCCTTCTCGTTCTGAAAAGAAACCACTGAGTATTATGAAGTTGTGAATTTGTATAGCTCGCTGAAATGTGGTGTATGTACAGTATACGATTGATCAAAGCTAGATTTTGTCCTCCATTTAGCTATCCAAACAAAACTTGTTCGATAGTTCTATGAAAACATGGAACATACATAAAAACATAACCCATATAAAATCAGCTCAAATCGACACAAAAGCCTAGACTATCTTACAAAGATTACAAAATGTTGAAATAAATAAACGGGACTCTGAACAGGTACTTACAGCATCCATAGCAGGACACTGAAAGCGGAGAAGGCTGCCTTTCTTGCTGAAAATTATGAGACAAGCCCGTCCTCGGGCTTGCGAAAATGCTATCGTTGTTTATTTTGTTTGAAGTCATTCACTTTAATGTTTTAGGGATTGGATTATATTATAGATTTATAATAGTCAAGTTTCATGATAAATAATTTCAAGATTTCCCAATCAGTGAGGGCAGCATACTAAAGGTTAAATGGAATGAAATCAATGGGATAGCCTGGATACGTATACGGGACAGAAATGGCAAGACAGTTCAAAATAAAGAGGTATGGAAGGAAACAGGAGAGACCTTTGCCCATCAGTGAGACAAGTTAAATGCTAATAAAAACTTGGTCACGAAATATATGTAAACCTTTTTGTAAACCCATTTTACGTACTTGTTCAAAAGATTTATCGATAATTGTATAAAAATAGGTACTTATACTTATTTTTATACAATTACCTACCAATAAATCTGTAATCCCAATATATATATGAAAGCAGCAAAAATAATGATCCTCAAATAAAATATTATCGAAAACGTTCAAGAGCCCTTCTCGAAAAAATTGTTCCTCGGGCTAAACCAGCTTCAGAAAATAGGCTATTTTACAAAATAGATGTTTATAGCCAATCCTTACTTGATTTATAGACCATCGTCCGTTGTAATTTTAGTAGTAAATGATGTTGCTACTTTACTGCCTATATTATTCTTGTCAGGCTTTCTAGGTGTTATAGTCAGCCGAAAATTATTTATTTATTTCTTAGTGAAATTACCACTTTCGGTGTTTTTGTGGGAATAATCACTGTGACATTGTAGCCTAGTGTCATAGCACTATGCATATAAATGTAAGGGTATTGTAGGGTGGGCTTTTCCTATAATTTGACACTAAATATTGTGTACATCGTCTGACTTCCGTACTCACTGAGAACTACTTATATTTTTTAAATATAGACTACTATAGGTACTAGATATCTAGAATTTGTGGTTTTCTGCCCTATTTAATTTTCATTACACACTTTTCTAAATATCCAAACTGTTTGTTTGAATGCATTTCAAAAGGCTTGTCTTCCAGCCCGGATTTCCAGAGAACATTCTTAACACCAAGTAGAAGTAACAATCTTAAACCTGAATCTTTCAGCACTGAAACTCAGCTCTGTGAATAAAACCGACGTTAAATAAACTGTATGAGTGGTTGTGTACTTGTGTACAAATGGCTAGGGTATAAAAATTCCGGAAGGGTTCCGCACGGCTATCGACCCACAACACGTGCCGACAGCGTGACGGAAATTTAAACTGTTGTATTGACGGGGATGTAGTAAAGATGTAACAGTAGCACAGATTTGAATATAGTGCTGATTTTTGCACTTATGATATTTTGTAGTGCAAGTTTACGGATCGAGATATGCGAGTACATTTGTGAGGATTAACTGAAGTTTTTGTGCTGCGTTGTGTGCCAATTGCTGAATAAAATCCATTGAAAAGGAAACTTATTGTATTCTGATATCGTTGAGCCAGTTTGCTTTTACCTATATCGCTTGCGAGGACCCCGGGTAGTGTTAATGTCCTGCTGTACTAAAACAGCGCATTTTAATAAATTTGAGGTGATTTACGAATCAGTTAGTTAGAAGTTCGTGAACTTATTTTTCACACTTACATTTATCTCTAACACTCAGAATAATGTTGTAAAACTAACCTACTGTTTCAACCTCTCTGTGACGTAGAAGACAGTCATAATCGTTAGTGGTCCCGCACAGTCCTGCATCCAGCGATACGTAGGAAGGAAGTTTTTAATTACTCCATTCGTTTGCCACCGACTGCTGTTATGTCTCCGTCTGTGGTAGATAGAATGAGATAAGTGTTTGTAGGTATAATTGTAGGGATTTTGTCGTAATGCAAGGATTTTTACACACAGTACAGTAAGAAAAATAGCAAACTTTTAAGTTTGGATGATTTCTCTCTATTTTAATTCGCAGACGTTGGTGTGGATTACATATTTACTTCGCCTTTAAGAAATTTGCAATAATTAATTTGTAATGTGTAGCTGTTTTATGTCCCAATAAAGAAAAATAAGAAAATAAATGTTTGTATAAGCCTGAAAAACTAAGTTATAAAACTGTACCAAATCCAAATATTACGGACGTTGTAAATCGTCAACTTGAAAATATAATATTAAATAGTTACTTTCATATAAGTCCGCATATTACATTCTCTAGCAACGTCCAGATTAATTCATGCGTACAATTTTTGCGATAGCCAACCAGTCCAAATACGAAACTAGCATCTACGAAAATGAACGCGTGAATAAAGCCTGTAGACCGAGAGGGTATAATAAAATACGATATCAATAAATACTACAGAAGTTTGTGTACCTATGCATATTTGTTTCGATGCAATAAAAAAAGTTCTTGACGGTTAGACTACTAAAATATAAAATTTGAGTTTAGAATTTATTTCACTGAACTCAATTGATAATTTTCATAATATGGCCATATTATCACCAATAACTATATAATAAATAAATCAAATCTTATCTTGGTGTAATCTACTTAACCCTACGCCAATTTTAATACCGTTATAACGAACTCATCTGAACTGTTTAGTTAGAAACGTTGAGTTTAAAGAGATAAAGCTTTCACAACGCGTTGTGGACGTTGCGGATCGTTTTCCTTCTTTGATAGTAAAACCCCTATATCTAGCTTTCTTGTTCTACCATCTACTGTTGTTTCTTTGACGTGTTGACATTATAGATATAATACTATAAAACTGACAAGCACCACTAAAATCCCTTAGAGAACCCAGGCTAATAAACACCCTATTATAACTATATCAGTTCTTCACAGCTCAACCCTAGTGATGCGGTTGTAAACTTTACGAGCGCTATAAGTGTGGTCCAAATAACGTTATTTACCGGTTATAACGTTACTAACTGCACTAAATCCAAATACAACATGACAGTCAACTTTTGATGGCCGGTTTATTAGCGGTCGGGGTTAATTGTTTTCGTTTTAATACGATAGTTAATATTTTCAGTTCTGAAACGTTAAATGATTGTGGTTGAATTTAATTTATTCGTTTAATGTATTGGGAAATAATTTATTGTTATTTGGTAGATATTATTTGATGAATGGATGAAAATAATGATGGATAAATAATACCGAAAATCATTGCTGTCCACTTATTAAATGTAATTGTGAAATATAAAAAAAAAAGTATGTATTGTTTTCAACAAAGCATCATTATAATTTATTAGACGAACATAAAAAAAATTCTTACAAGAACATACCTACCTAGTACCTATGTCTTTTGATATCTACATTGGCTAACCCTACGACTTACGACCACTACATGCCACATGGCCAGATGCCAACGCCACCAATGAGCATGGTGTATCGAAGCTTCATCTACCAACATCGATAGTCTGCTAAATCCAAGGCATTTCGAGAAGAGTAATGACTCCTGAAGACAACGGCCTCAACTTGGACACATTTCAATGTGTATAGATTCGTTACTAAGGCTTCTAATGGACCTCTTGCTTTCAGACCTTGGATGATGGCCAGATTGCATACTGTATTGAAGTTATGATGGATAGATTTCAGTAAGTCGGCAGAGATTACTGCAATTAAATTTATGCATCATGCATTGCATTGTCATTAATTACCTATATTCTCGAAGGGGTAAACAGAGGCAATACTTATTTTATGTATTTGATTTTTATCCGTATTGCAATTCGCATACTTAACAATATAATAATTAAAAGCAATACTTAATTTTGACCCTGGCAGCATAAGTGTCAACAGCGGGTTATTCTATAGCGTCTATTGCTAAAAATGTTCCCCAACTTAAGGCAGCCTCTCTAAAAATACTGCTCATTTTGGGAATCGTACGCTGGACGTTACGCTCAGCAGCTGCACAACTGAAACGATTAGAGATCAATATACAAGAAAGTCTTGAAAAACCGTATCTATTACTAGCCTATGATTGTGTCTGAACTAGCTTACAAATGGACAAAGACACACCAAGTCACCACAAGATAATACTGGATACGACTGCGGTGGGTTATGTACACTATTTGTACATACACACATGTATCCTCTTTATGGCGACAGCGCTGCAACAATATAACATTCGGATTAAACGCCACGTCCCCACGAATAGCGAAGCGATGCGAAGCGTTCAGTCTGCTAAGATACTTGATTAATGATTTTTTTCTAACCATAACACTTTCTTGACGGTTTACTAAAAGATTATGTTTTCTAAACACACGACCTTAATGGAAATTAATATATAATACGTCGTACTAACGTAATTACAAGTGGATGCTGTGTAAACATCTGAGTCAACTCCTTGGATGGAGATGTTGCAGTGTTTCCTTCATATCATGTCATCATATCATCTTCAGCAACTCCATAGATAACTAAGTACAACACAATGCATAACTTACACTATGAAATTGCTCCAAATTCTATACAACCGTTCAATTCCACCATATCACCATACATAGCTCTGTCTCGCACAGCATAGCAACCAACACCCTAGCAAATTAACTCACAAGTTAAAACAGCATAACTTTGCGAAATTAGTATGCATTGTAGAGCGTTCGGCTTATCTAGAGAACAATGCACTTGAAACGCTGTTCATATTCGAGGACTAGCTCCTAGTTCGACTCTGCCTGCATTAAAACTAGGATTGTGAACAAGGTTTTGACTCGTGGATGTCTGTATTAACAATGTTATCATGTGTGGACTTTAATAACACCTGTCTTTTTGTTCCAATAGTTACATGGCATAACCCATTCTCATACATAAGAAGTCAACGAAGTTCGTAGCGGGGCCGACTGCCCAGGTTGTGACACCTGACGTAGATAGATATCATCATTCGGAGAGACTTTTTCCGCCCATACTATTAAAGCTCAGTGTGTGTAAATAATACTTTATTTATAATAGGTGTTCTAATAAACATATTTGCAACAGAAAAAGCCATCAACACATCTAGTACATCCGATATTCGTGATCTTAGAGTTGCGAACTTCACACACTTGTTGACAATATAAAATAAGAATAAAATCAGGTGTAACCGATTCAACAAGACTTTTTTTAATGCATCGATGATAAAATTATGCATTATGCATCGTACCAAAATAATTCGTTATGTGCAACTAAATCTTCCAGTACTACAAAAGAGAGATAAAGATTTCAGACGCAGTTCATCGCCCTATCTGCTAGACTTCTATTATTTTATTATCAGCGATTGTGTCTAACTCTAATGTCTTTTAATAAAATAGTATGGAATGATGAATGGAGCGCTCCTTCTAGTTGCGAATGTTATTTTACTTGAACAGTTCTAAAGCTTTGTGTAGAATTACGATTTAATTAAATAGATTGGAACTTTTTTCGTTAAATTTTAAATATCAATTGACAATAATTATATTTCTTATCTGAAATAATTAAAGTATTATTTTGTGCAAAATAATTAAATGACTTCATAATATATCTGATTTACTACGTACTCTGTTACGTTACAATCATAAGTTACGCCACTCTGTGAATTAAGCCAGGCTTATTTAAACCCTGATGAAGGATTTTACAACTCACTTCCTGACTGCGTGTTATATTCTGATTTTTACAATTCATGTATCACAAGCTTTACAACCGAAACTTAGAATAGCGCGAAACTAAGCAACCTCTTAGAAACTTCACTGAACTAATTTTAAACCTAATTCACTGTACTATAAGGTGCATATTTGTGTATTTTCTTGAAATTTAATTTAAAACTGCGGTGTGCACTTATATCTCGAGGGATTTAGCGTCAAATTGGATTGCTTTTCTACAAGTTGTGCATTTGCATAAGGACAAAAGATGTTAGCGCCACTGGTCGGGTTATACTTGTGTTGCAGCAAAATACCAGACAATGGAGATTTAATATAAAGTGTTATTTGAAGTAAGTACTTAGATCATACAGACAAACTATTGTTAAAGTTGACAAACAAAAACATTGTTCAGCATAATAGTTTCTTCCGGCAAAACGTTATTTATCCAATCGTGAATATTTTCATAGGATTTTTTTTAATATAGCATTATTTTATAAAAAAGTAGAGGTAGATATTATTACCCTATTTGCAGAAAATATGGAAATGTTTCGCACATTATCATAGTGGAAAATCTGCATCTGCATTTTTATCGCAAAAATACTCTTAAAAATGCTCAAAACATTCGGACATTTTAAAACGGTTTAAAAGCTAAGCTTTAAATAATACCAGTCTACATTGCAACGAAGGAAAATAAATTATAATTGTGTACAATTAGAGCTCATTTTCGTGTGGAAACCTAAACTTTTTACAAGTAAAGCAATGCATGTTGCGCCGGATGAAATATTGAAAATACCGCGGGACGTGTGTGCACAACCACTGAATATTCTTTTGCAACCATTTTGACCCTTATTCCTTTGACTTTAAGAACGTATTCGCTGTAAAAAGACGTAATATAAAATATGTTTCGTACGTGTTTCTGCGACTGGCTTTGACACTTGTCGCGATGTTATTCAGTCTTCGCTTTAAAGAACCTTACATATGCAACGCTAGTTGCGTTCGTTTCTATACGATATTCTGAAAGTAGCAAATCTTCAGAGCTTATTTCTTTACGTTACTCAATAACATGTCTTTAGTTTAAGACCAGAAGGCCATTAAAAGTTTTAAAGGCAGAAATGTTTTCAAAGATCTGGAAAGGAAAACGAAGTTAGTCTTGCAGAAAGAATTTAGACATAGCTCATTTTTTGTTGGACTATTTTGGCACTAGACCATCTTTTGGAATGAAGGACCTTCATTCCAAAAGTTTAATTTTCACTTCAAGTAAATATATATTGAGATTCCTATTTGAACATTTGTTAGTTGTTCCTGGAAATTAAGGTAGGTTCGCCACACTGGGCCTAATCCCTGGTGTATCATTGGCAAATGTGACTATACTCAATACTGCACTACGCAGGTACTCTATAAGACAGTATAAGTATTCTAATGACTAATTAAAAATTCTTCACACGATAAAAAAAATCACGCCTCATGAGTTGTTAAACTAACTGCAGCGTTTGCATTCGACTCGTGTGGTAACGTCTTTAGATTGAAAAATATTAGAGTACGCTATGACACCAACTGTCATATTACAGGCACGTTCATAAACGTTAACAAATTGCATGTTTAATATGATTTGTGACGTCAGTAGCGCAGTGACGTAGTACATTGCTGCTTTTTGATGATAAATGGTATTACATCGCGTTATTAATGTCGACATGTAGATGCGAAATGCGTGTTTGTCGCTGGATTCTGTGATTATTTGGAATACTTCTGTAATGCTATGTATAGAAACGTGAGGAAATATGGTGATTTTAAACAGCTTTGAAATTTACTAGTGAATTAAATTCTCAATACTCAATATATTTATTGCGTTCCACAATGTATGTACTTATTTAGGTGGTAAAATTAATAATAAGAAACAATTGTGGACCCTGTCGGGCACAGCAAAGTAGGAGAGAGCAAGTACTGTATTTGACTTAAATCTAATAGTTATATGATTATAATTATTTATACATATTTCATAAATAAATTATATGAAGAATGAATTCTTTATAAGTATACCCAAAATTAGTAATCACTCACTGCTAGTGATAAACGACAAGAAACGATTTAATAATGTTATACGTTCCACTCTTAAGTATAATGTAGAATCGTAGAGACAGAGAGAGATTGTAAAAAGGAGTTAGGATATCTAAGCATTTATCATATTATAGCTAACAGCAAAATTTAGATTTATATGAATTCGCTTCAATTGACTACACACACTTTGCCTTCATAAAATATTTCATTGGAAGACCACAGTATATCATCAAAGTCGCATCACAAACTACATTGTACAAGTTCACCCCTAACTTCTACCCCTTCATTCAAAATAATTTATCGAAAAATCTAATCAAATAACATTCCAAGCTGACAACGATAAATCTAAACATTCGCAAACTTTGAAGCGGAAGAATTTCAGTGAACATTTTCAAAGGCATCCCTCCGACTTCGTATAAGCGGAGTCAATTTATTTCTTAAATAAAACTTTCCACATGTATCGGTACACAAGTTTAGCTGCGTTACTATGTATAAAATATACTGAGGTTTCGCACTGGAGGGAAAAGTCGTTTCCGTAACACCTTTTTTTGTATCTTTTTGACATATTTTTCAGTTATTAAATTTTAAGTAGCACATTTCTTATATTTTTCTTTTGTTTTAACTTCTTTCTTATCTTGGGTGGCTCTCACTGTCCTTTACGAGAATTATTCCACACATAGTTTAAAATGCTTAAGACAATAGGGAGCCCTAGAATAATGTTTCTTTGTAATTGCACTTTTTGCACTGTACCCAACGAATCTTGGCATACATAGTATATACATGCATATGTACAATTTTTGTCTATTAGTACCGAATCATGATCGATCTTAAAATCGCTAGAGTTTTGCATAATCGCCTTATTTTACAGTCGCGTTTAATCCTCTAAGTGCGTATACCACAAGGTCTCTGGCGAGTTTCAACTAAGCGTATGGAAATTGTGTAAACCGTAGCGACCGCGACCGACGACGTCCACGTCACACAATAAATATGCACAGAAGAACCGCTCTATAAACGTACAACGGGCGAAAAAAGGCGCAAGGAAACCTAGATGCTTACGAATGTGCGATCTAAAAGTAGTAATAAAAAATAAAAACCGACTCCAAAAAACTCAAAAACAAAACTAATAACTAAAAAGCAAAAAATAAATCTTTTATTAAACAATACAGTAGTTGAAGAATATTGAAATCGGTGCCAAGTAAAACATAAAAGTAATATACCTTGCTGCTATAAAAGCGACATTGAAACAACGAGTTCACGTAAAAATTGTCGAGTGCGAGGCGAATTATGCGTCGGACACGACAAATGCACTTCGCCAATCGTGTCGGTTTATCATTGCATGTTTTACTTGGCACCGACTTCAATATTCTTCAACTACTGTATTGTTTAATAAAAGATTTATTTTTTGCTTTTTAGTTATTAGTTTTGTTTTTGAGTTTTTTGGAGTCGGTTTTTATTTTTTGTTAAAAAATTTAATTATTTTACAATTTTGAGTGATGGGTAGACCTAGTAAAGACGCTTCTCTTGAAAAACTTTACAAAGGTCAAATGTATGTTGCCCCAAGTCGAGTGAAAACCTTAGATGGTATTGCACTATGTGATTTTAAAATCAAATAAATTGCTTAGCCGACCACATGATGAAAACGCATTACGAGAAATGAAAAGATTAAGACGACTATTGTAACTAATACTGTGATAGTCTTGACTTTTAGAGGTTTAAAATGAGCCCAAACCTAAGGGGTTTACACTAGTAAACCCCTTAGGTTTGGGCTCATTTTAAACCTCATAATTTCAGTAGCTACTAAGCTACTGAAGAGTTCCACCATCTATCTCCTGGCTCCATCATCAGACCCTCTATACCAAATGTCCCGTATATTTGGTATAGAGGGTCTGACTCATCAAAATATATTGAGTGATCCCAAACTCGGAAGTTTTATTCCCTAACTCCTTACCGTTGAGGAGTACTATGAGATCCATCATCAGCTCAGCATCATGAAATTATGATTTTCAGACGCCAACACTTGATTTATTAAGAAATAACGAGGTTAAGAAATCTTCCTTCCAATACTTGAACGTCGGAAAACATCTCCATTTAGGATATCCCTTAAACTGTTTTTTGTCTTCACTATCGAATCTGCAATATTACCCATCTCGGCTTAAAGTGCGCATCAATACGAATAAAATAAGCCCAAACACTATGTAGCTGCTATCTACCATTAAGGAGTTCCCTAAACTGTACTGCACCTGCATCACGGACCTTGCAGTGGCAGTCATTACCCATCTCGTTGTAAAGATTTTGTCAACACGAATAAAATAAGCCCAAACACGAGGTAGTTAAGATGTACCGTTGAGGAGTTCCCTCGATCCTCTGTCGTCTCCATCATCAGATCTGCCCTAAACCTCCATAGTATTGTAGTCTCATCAGATATACACATAAATATCAAGTTTTTACCCCATGCTCGCCTACAATTTTCAAGAGATGCCCTCGATTTCTCAGGGTTTCCACCATCAGGTCCTGACCTGATGACAATGGGACCAAATGACAAGCATACCCTTTCAAATAAAAAAAGAATTTTTGAAATCGGTCCAGGCGTCTTCGAGAAATCGAGTAACAAACATAAAAAATAAAAAAAAAAAAATACAGCCGAATTGAGAACCTCCTCCTTTTTTTGAAGTCGGTTGATAAAACTAACGCCAGTCGCATCGAGAGTGCCCACATTTATGCGTACGCACGCATTAATGTGTGCATGCGTTTTCGCTCGTTACACGGAGTCGGCCTTCTGTGCCAATTTATTTTGTGTCCACGTACTACATACAGCTGAACTCAATACTCAATATACTCAATACTCAATACTTTATTGCACTCCATATGTTACAAAGGTGTTACAGAATATAATATTACAGTACACTATGGACCCTGTAGGGCACGGCAACGTAGAGAAAAGGAGGATGCTATAACATTTCTTCTAGCTATATTCTATCTACAATCCTCACCTCCTCACTCACCTCACTGTATAACTATGTATTCTGAATTATTTTAATAAATGAAATATTTCGTTTTGCTTTTTTTTTTTCGTTTTAATGCGGTTACATACTAACTAATGCCAATTTTCTAAAAAAAGAAATAGTTTATTGTTATACTTTGTCCTGTCTTCCTAGTCCTTAGTTCATACAAAAATCCCATAGAAAAAAGCACTTTTATTATTTCAAGATTTTTCAATTTTCGGGGCAACTTCCCAGTTTTTCTTTCCCTAAAAAGCTTATACTGACAATTAAAAATTTGCCGAATCAGTCCAGCCGTTCACAAGTGATCCACTTACCAATGCACACCATTTCATTTTTGTATAAATAATGTGCATCTAAACCATAAAATTGTAAATAAATGAAAAAGAAAACATTCAAAGACGGCGCTCGCCGTTAAAGTCTATCTATTTTACGTTCTAATGTGTTTACATAACATCACGTCACAAGTAATCTACAATTCATGTTCCTATCTTACAAGCTACGATGAATAATATCATATTTATCCTCTCATCTCATTCCATTAGCTATTTACTGACTCGCAATAAAAACCATATTTACAACGCACTCTCCCAGCATGCAATACTCCTAAAATCATTCTGAATTGAGCCGTAAAAAGCTGTACCCAGTGCAACTAATCATTGGGCTGCCGGCTCATTACTCAGGAGTTGACAGACGAATTTATAAGACGCCATTTTGTGCACATCTCATTTGTCAGGGTGTCTCGTAAATCCATCCAGCATATTGCAGTGTGAGCCAAATCTGCGGCACTGTTGTTTTTGAAGTATATTTGGGTAAATAAATAGATAATCAGGTTAAAAAAATGATACGGGAGAAATGATGGAAAGATAATGCCGTTATGCAAGTAATTCTCAAGGGAAATGATCACCAGGCAACTTATGAGGATATCTTTGGATACGCGGTTAATGTTTACTCCATCATAAAAAATACATAAATATATTATTTTAATAAGCATCCGTTTAGTTTCTAAACAAGAAGTTTATATAGTGTCATTTAATTTAGATCCTAAAATCTCAAACGAACACCGATTATCATATTTTTACAAAATCAAACGTCGGGTTTAAATAAATTACACGCTCGTTTACTTTATAACTCTGTACAAATAGCCCGGGTATATCCGGTACACCCGGATTGGGTCACACCCGGTTAACCGTAACTGGACCCTTTAACCGGAGTTCTGTTGCTACAAATTTATCGAGCGGATAATTTTATGCGATCTGGTTTCCTACAATTAATTAATGTTTTTAATAGAAACCGGATATTAAATTGTATCAAAAAAACTCGAAAAAATTGCCAGTTGCACATAATGTTGCTTCTCTTGTTGTCAGTTTACGTCATATTACTTATATATTTGGTCCTAATTCCCGCTCCCAAGTGAATAAGGACCAAAGTTCGTGTGTTCATACAGTTTCATGATACTACTGTTGTGTTGGCATGCGCTCTCACACGGATGCCGTAGTGGAAATGTATCGAGACTAACTGCACCCCCAATAATACCGTGAAAATAACTTAGTTGTAATAATGTACTTTTAGGAGCTGAGAAATATTCTAAATAAGAGAACGTCATGTCATGATATATAGCTCCAATAACCAACCAAAAGAAAACTCGTAGTTATATTAAAATATTACAGTGTACGTGTATACAATATTCAACAATGACGAAGTAACGGACTAATGTTAATTTTAAATCTGCTATGCTGGTGATATAATTAGCATTCCGTTTGCAGCGAAAAATAAAATAGAAAATTTGTTTCTTTAGATTGGAATAATCATAATCATCTTTATACACATCGATTCGAGCAATCACACCGTGTTTCTTAATATGAAACTTTCAACATTTCCTAAACCCAATCACACGCGGAAAAAGAACAGAAATAACATCCCACGTTAATTTGTACAATAGTTCGAGCATCGACTATCAACGACAATATTATACTCAACACCCCGGAACAAATTAGCCATAAAAACGGGAAAAATAGAAACAAAGATCTTTTAGGACGAGATTGTTCAAAACAAAACACTTAAGTAATATGGCAAAAGTAAAGCAATAGAGACGCCTCATGTAACAATTATGGACGTCTCCCAGTAGCGTTGTATTACAGAGAATAACAGTTATGGCGTGGAAGTGAAACTTGCGACGCAATTACTCCATGGAGTGTGCTTGGTAACGAAAGGATAGGATAGCAGGAGAGAGCAGATAGCTGGCTCTTTTTAAAAGTTAAACATTACAAACTGAAGTACCTATTGGTCCCCAGAAGGATATTATAGGTAAAAGTGTACAGTGGTAACTTGTCCCCGGGTATGCACCGAGCCATACAACTACTCAATTTCACTAACCATTAAAACTACGAAATCCATTACAGCTGTGCGTATGACCACAAAACCAATTTCCTCTGAGGCCCACACGAGATCTAAGAAGACAAAGAAAAGGAAATGAGAGACTAGAAGTGGATTTTATTAGACTCTCTTTAGACTGTATGCTTTCCTATTGCATCAAGAATTAGATATAGCAGTAAGCTGTAATGGATTAGTAATAATATCTTACTTTTAAAAGTACTCAAATACTGATGTTATTGGTAATACCATCAGTATTTATTATTCGCGACAGTCGTACATGTATGAAACGATATATGGAAGTAAATGGAGCAAAACGGTCAAGGATATATAAGTTGCGTTGCACGTGGCGTTTTGTAGTTTTGCCTACACATGAGAAAAAAGCGTGATGTTATGAATACAAAGTGAGGTTCTTAAACTTTCATCCACAGCATCAGAAACATCAAGCCTCTGTCATAAAAAGGATAATCGAGTAAATTTTCACGTGAAATGTAAAGCAGCAAAAGCCTTTTTCGTATGGAAATAAATGTAAAATTATAACAATCATGGTTGTAAAATTAATTTGGATTACAAAATCCAGATTAATCTTAACACCCAGAATTAACTACAACCATTCGTTAGCAATTAAATTGGTGTTGAAACCGAAATTATCGTAATGTAAATTGCTGTTGCGTTCCAAAACAGAATTTAATGTTTGCAGTTGACACCTGTTCTCGTTATATTAACTAGCAGTATTAAATTCTATCTGTTTAAATTTATCAATTAAGAGCCTTTAAAGTTTCATAATTATTCTACCAACAACATATTAATTTGGCAACGCGTTGAAATATATCTTATCACTTTTGTACATGTAAGAACGTGTCTTTCTTCACGTCCAGGGAGGAGAATTATTAATTTTATCTTAACAATTCTGAGCTCGCTTCACTGCACTTTTTGAAGTCACAACCCTTCTCTGTAGGATCCGCGCAAACTCCGCGAAGGCTTCTTTAATTCCAGTCCATGGCGTCTCAGATAAGAAGCCGATCGAAGTAACTTTCCGATGCGAGAACTTCAAACAATTAAGCCTTTATTTCGCGCTTCCAACAATGAGAAGTAATTAGCGGAGTGCTTGACGATTCCAACATTTTTTCAAACAACTTTTCAAAATACCCTCCTTTTGTTCAGAAATTTTCATCAAACTCTACGACGACCCCGGGGGAATCTTATTAACGGAGCGACGTTTCAATGTTTTATTGAACCTATTGAATCCTACTGGAGGCTCGACGGAAGCAACCAATATGCCGTAGATAACAAATCTTTAGAGCAATTTAAAGGGCCATTTTTAATATCCGCTCGAGATCAACATCCTTCCCTTCGCACGGCCCTTCTTCGCCGCTCTATGTATCATATTAAATTGAATAAAGGTTGATTTGTAGGCCTGAAAGAACGTTTTCAATACTCCTTATTGAACCATTATGTCTAATGGCTGTGACAATAGAGCATTACAAATTTGTCTCGGTTTGGTGCCGTAGTAGCGCAAGAGTAGAATTGATGTCGGAAGACAATGTAGATCTTATTGTTTGCGTGGGAAGGTTGTTTTCCGGGTGGATGCGGGAGATGTCCCAATTGAGTTTATCACCGGATATTGTAAAATGGTCGTAGTTAGTCGGCTCAATGTGTCGGTAGGCATTGACGGGGCTGTGGCACGCTTGCGGCCTCCGATTGTATTTGGGACTACTAAAATTAATTTGATGGGTATACTCCACAAGAATTCACAGCTTGTGTTATCATGTTCGAAACGATTGAGGCGTAATCAAATTTCCCCAAAATGAAGCAAGCAGCAACCGGAACGGAATGTAAATAAAGACAGAATTCAGTTTGTTAAATAACGCTGGTTTAATTTCAAATAATTATTTGTACACCGGAACACTGTTCCCGAAAACGTTTTCTATATATTTGGGACCCAAAAAACTCATACATAAAATATATAATTTTCACCCACACATTAGAACGCACAACTCACCTGCTGGACAGATGCAGTCTCCTACATCCCGCTCCTTCCTCGTCAGCTCCGGTCCTGGGTTCAGAACCGGCTCCACCACCTTTACTCCTCTCCTCAAGTCATCGAACTGCTTTTCTAACACTATCATTCGCTGCTCCAAACAATGTTGACGGTACAGCCCGTAACCACAAATTATAAAAAAAAATCCACAAACACACCACAGCACTACAGTATTCAGGACATTTTTGCCACTGTCCTGTCGGAAATTTGGATTCGCCATTATTGATTAATGATTAAAACCTGTTAAACCGTATAGGATCATTGTCAAGATCGGACTATTCGTGGACTATTGGTAAGGTCAGATGAGTATTTGAATCAATTGGCTCGGTGTGATCTGGTTAGCCGGTCGGTAGGCACTGGGGCCTGCTCGGGCTCGGCGCGGCTCCCTCGGGAAAGGAAGCGGCCCGTCCATCGTTAACTGCCCTTCTAGTTGTGTCGATTACCGCTCGAGTACCCTACCAAACTTTGATGGACGTGTTACATTGTAGTGTTCCGGATGCTGAGGTTCGAGATTGTTGATCGTATCTCTTGAATTATTTATGTTTTATTAAACGCTCGTACGTAGGATAGCTGTAAGATGTTCTTGTGACATTAAAACTAGAAACGATCGAACTCATTTTAGGGTGTCTGTGCTAGTTTCTCCTGTGAACTATAATTACATCAATCTGTCTACGTACCTATATGTCCATATATTGTAAAACAGAAAAACGTTTACAATAACGCAAATAACACAACCCTACAGTTAAGATTAAAACAAACAAATAAATAATAACGACCAGTTTCATCAAGCGAGTCTTCTATTATTCTGAAGTAATTTCCTCACTGAGTTCAAGGTTCGCGGCAGTCATAATATCTTCTGTGAGTACTAAACAAACCACAACAACCCCTTTATTATCTCAGTAAACATTAATGTCATATAAAATCAGAAATCTTCGGATCCATTACCATGACAATAAGCAGTAACAACGATTTGCATACATATTGCATATAAATTGTTCTCCGATCGCGTCGCCAGCAATTAAGGATATTCTGAATCGCTCTTGTTTAACATCAAGACTAATGTCCCGGGGTGACGCTAATAAAAATGTAAATTTCAACTTAACCTACGGTGCGTATTTGTGCTGCCAGGGGCGACTCGTTGCAGTGGTGAATATTATTAACAATTTATTCACAAGTGCAGTACGTTCAAAAATACATAATGCTTCAAGTTTACTTAAAATATTCCTTTATTTTAATTATTTTTAGCCTCAGTAAATATAACTTTTATACATAATGTTCCCTCCCTCTCAAAAATTTCCTTTTTTTTTTAACTATTTACAGATATCGATTTTTGTGTGCAAATTGTACCCTAATTCGCATACAAAATCAATAGCCAGGGGAGAAATTTTCCCCTGTTGCGGCGAATAAATCTTTTGAATCTAGAAGACGGTGTAAGGATCCCCTTCTGTCCTGATAGTGTTTGGGAGTGTTAGGAAGTGATAAATGGTATGCCGACAGGTGAATCTCTGTGCGTTTAGGATGGTCCAATCTTGGATTGTGGATTTAGATTTGAAATACGGAAATGGAAGTGATAAAGGATGGTGTTATCTGTGGCTGCAGAGGATTATCGATGTTTATAGTATTATTTGAAACAATTGTCAAAAACCACTTTAATTACTCCTTGTCTTAATGGTATATGTAGGTCCTGGATTCGATTCCCAAATCTGCTGTTATTTGGTTTATTCTCCAAATTCGAAATTATGCCCCGTAGATGGCAATGAGTTCGCACCGTATTACAAAGGACTTAATAACGACATCGGGAAAATATTGGCCTAAGTATTTAATTGTATATTAAAACACATTTCTACCTTACTCTTCGGGTACTTCAGGCGTAATGTTATATTGTGTTGACTACAGTAACGAAATATTTTATATTTTCTCAATTGTGGTTCAAATCACTGCTTTTTAAAACAATACACAAAAATCCATTGGAGAATAATTTGTGATGGAATACAATTTGTAAATGAAATTAAAACAAAATGGAAAAGTATTTATTTATTCCCTGATTCGTATAACTTAGGAATTTTCATAGCGAGAGTGAATAGGTATTATTTGAGCTTGCGTGATCCATCCTCGGCAGCATTGTCACTCACCTTCAGATGAAGTGCTGCCAAACGCACTCAAATTAGAAGTAAAAAAGAAATAAGCAGAATACAAGGGTCTAATATTAGTTAAAAGTGGTAATAATCGTATCCCCACAAATCCAGGACTACGGTGAGTGATTGCACTGCCCGAATATGCACAGCCCGTCCGCCCAAGTAATTAAAATAATGCGGGTTATCTTAAACAAATATTCTATACATTTTGTCATATTATAAAATCTTCTCGCTAATGTTCTTGCAATATAAATATTCCTAACACACCAATTTGAATAAGTTTTTTTTTTTGTCGCAGCTGACAAAGTATGCATTTGCTTCCCATTTCTGTCACTTTGCTATCCATTACTTACAGGCGCATAAAACAGTCGGCATTTTAAGCGAGACAAAGTTAAAGAATTCCTTGGCCTCACTAAAAACACGGTGTTACGGCGATCCAAGCATTATTGTAGCACATTACACCGGTACGAATACGACACGCAGTGCAGGGTGTCTCCAAACATGACTCTAACAAGGGTAAATTAAAATTCCTTCCCCGTTTTATACGCAGTGGGGTCACCCTTGTTTCGAGGCAAATATCTCCGTGGAAAACTTTGTTGATACGACTTTTTCGTATATTTTATAGATCATTGCTTGTTTTGTTGGGTAAACTAAATTGAATACATGTGTCAAACCGTCAATGTATATCGAAAAGGCGATGTAGTGGTTATTAAAATCACCTTCGTTGACAAAGCGTGAGGTGTACATGTAATTTATGGGTTACCTGGGACGTTGGGGAAACAAGATTTTATTACACACTTGTTTAATTTCCTAAACATCTCTCAAGGTTTATGTTTATAATTAAGTATGGTGAAAATTAAGGTGAGACGTTTAAGGAAACAGGAATTTTGCAAATCTTAATTTTTATAACTCGTCCCTCGAAGTTTATATTACTGCAGGTGTGACGTGTAAGCAATAGTGGTAACCTCATCTATACATATAAATAGAATTGGAGTGTCTGTTTATAATATTGATATAACCGTTTTTTACTACATGCATATGAATATATATGTATATACGGTACATACACCAAAATAACATTTTTTACAATTTTTGTCTGACTGTCCGTCTGTCTGTCTGTCTGTCTGTCTGTCTGTTTGTATAGGCTAATCTATAATAAAATGGGAAACAGCAAAATGACTGTACCTACGGCTGTATGATAAGGTTTTATGAATTTGATAACGGTAGGTACTTATATTATGTACTTACATATATTTTTAACACTATGAGTTTATATGATAACACTAAGAATTTATTTTAAATTGCGCAATAATGAAGCGCTTTTTGGTGGTATTTATATATCTTAATAAAAAGATGAGTGTCGATAAATCTTTGCATATTTTCTGTTTTATCACAAGTTTATTCATGTTTAATGTTATAAGGCAGCACTTGTATGAGTGATGCGTTTTTTGAAGGCATCATCGGATTTTAGGTATACATGAATACTAGGTAAATCATGCTAACATTTGGAAATAATAATAAATAGTTTAGGAACGAGTTTATAAGGACTTAATGTTAACTTGACGACACGGTTGGCGCAGTGGCTAAACGACTAGCTTTCTGCTAGGTGTCGCGGGTTCGATCCCCGCACGGAACAAATATTTGTATGATCTACAGATAGTTGTTTCGGGTCTGGTTGTCTGTGCATGTGACATGTATGTTTGTAAACTGTACCCACGATACAGGAGAAATCCTAGTGTGGGGCAACGTTTTTTATAAGACAAAGACAATGTAGGTACGTTAAAATGTAGGTGTACAATAGTACAAGTCTGCTGAATTATGACTACTACTTATAGATAGAATAATCCTAAAAAGAAATCCGTATTTTAAAAGCAAGGACAGCGTACGAATCAAAATATATTTTCCGAAAATAAATTACCAAAATCAACCTCCCAAAAACACTGTTACGAGTAAAGCAAAAAAGAAAAAGTATAACAAGCTTCATTCAAAAATTCAATTAAATACTGTGGGACCGAGGACGTAGGACCGAGGATGGGATGGGAGACGAGGATAATGAGTAACAAACGCCGAAGAGCACAGCTCAAACCGATCCGATTAAAAACGAGAAAAAAAGGATCCCAGTTAATCGGCATTAGCCGGTCTGGTGAACACGACAGACACCTGTAGTACTATACGTATACATTTGACTAGTGCTGTGCCAAAAATAGGTGCCGACTAGATTGGTTTGGTGAAATGCGGATTTTGTGATTTGGAAGTGAAATATATTGAATTTAATCAATTTGTAGAAAGCTTTCAAAGTAATTATTTTACTCGATAGTTAAATATCCATATTATAGCGAGTTAAAATAATTTCTCTGTATTCATGAACTTTTGATATTATTTGATACCTACATGTGCTAAAAGGCTTAAAAAATAGATTTTCTATTAAACCCTTATACGTACGCCTGATAAACGGTAGTGTACGAAAATTACATGAAGTGATAAATCTATACTAATATTATGAAAAGGTAAAATTTGTTTGTTTGTAAGTAGAGAGTAACTTCCGGAACTAATGATCTAATTCTAAAAACTTCTTATACTCTTTCTCTTTTTCACTAATATATAGCTGCATTATCCCCGAGTGCTATAGGCTATAAATTATCCTACTAAAATTATAAATGCGAAAGTTTGTGAGGATGGATGGATGGATGGATAGAACTTTGTTACTCTTTCACGCCAGAACGGCTGAACGGATCTGGATGAAATTTTGCACAGAGATAGATTATAGTCTGGAATAACACATAGGCACATAGGATTTATCCCGGAAAATGTACGGGTTCGTAAACCACGCGGGCGAAGCCGCGGGTGGAAGCTATATAATATGTAGGACACGCGCACGAAGTCGCGGGCAAAAAATAGTAATTACCTAAATAAAATTCTTACTTCCATACCAACAAATTTTCGGATTTTTAATGTAGCTATTTATTTTTTATCGATTCACTTATTATCGACTCAAATAAACACATCAACAAAACAATTCCAATATTTACGACCCCAACCACTATTTACATCAAAATCTTATCATACCCACCCACACGAAATTCGTTGCAAAACTACATGTAAATCAAAATGTACGTTGTTTTAATATGAATTTATGGCATGTTAATGGTGCTTGTAATTCCTGTAACGACAGCCAGAGTGCTGGCATTAATCTAGTACAATTGTGAGTTATGGTGAGTATTGGACTAGTTGCTAATTGACTAGCTCGATAGCTAGGTGGAGGTTTGGATTTATATTTGTGGGACTGTAATTTTCAATACTGAGTCTATTATTTCGTACTCCATCAAACTTGTGGTCTTATTTATGTGTCTGTTAGAGCACAGGAACATACAGACAGGCGTTACAGAGAAGAGGCCTGTACTCAGCAGTGGATAAATAACGGTTGGAATGGTGATGACTATAATGAAGTGTTGTGATCATAGACTAAGTGAAAAGGGCCATATTTTGGCATCAATATGGTTTTCAATCAATCAACTTAACATACTACAGTCAGTACATAACTTCAATAACAAGTTTAACTACGTAGAAGAAATTCATTACGTACTAGCATTTCTTTAAAACTGATACCATTTAAATAGGTATGCGAAATCGTCAGCCAAGTTCTTGTAAATAAATATTGAGGATTTCAAGTTATAATTATTTAAAATGGATCTAGAATTCTTGATTCCTGAAATATATTTTTACTTAATTAGTTTGGTTTACATATGAAGGGTGGGCGCTATTAATGATGCCGTTTCATATTGAGGTCAAAAAGTAGTATAGGTACTTAACTGGTCTATTTTGAATAAATTTTGAATTCTTACCACATATCTCCAATATAAATAGTGTAAGGTAGTAAATTCTTAATGTCCCTAAAATCAGTTTGATTTGCTACGTTTATGTGCTTCTGCTGTTTCTGTCTAAACTTGGCCGGTGCACGGCCATGTGTCTTATCTACGATATGCTTGTGCATAAATAGAATTTCAATAATGGAAAACGCGTTAGTATTAAAATAAAAACAAATGGAACTTTACTACAATTAAAATGATGTATCGTAGTCTTGTACCATTCTTATTTATGCAATTTTCAATTTCAAAAGCAGGGAGTAAGTAATATCTGCTTGCTTATACGCTTACTTTGATATTTTTCTTTGATGATAATTGTTACTTAAAAACCGTTTCTCTCATTTCAGATGCTGAATCATCACTGGTACCTTTAATTCTGCACGGAACCAGAGCCAGGATCGAAGACTTTCCATTTTTCGCTGAGACAGAAATCTGTGGCGCATCCATCTTGTCAAAAATATGGTTGCTTACAGCTGCCCATTGTGTTGATAGTAGAGGAAAGTTGGTGCCATCTTTTTATACGCCCGTTTTGGATCATGAAATCTTATTTTATTCCCAGTGTTTATTATTGACGACGGATGACTAACATGTCAAATCCAACGGCGATTTTATAACAATACGCACTTCAGTTTGAATTATGGAGGCACCCCAATCTTCTAATGCATTTAGTGCTTCCCGTACAATTAGTGTGTTATCTGACGCAAACTGGTTCCCATAATGCTTTTAGCCAAAGGCTATCGATATAATTGCATTTGAAAGTAATGTCTCAATCGCTAGACTGATTTAATGTAAATTGTGTCAATCTATTTGTCAAAATGTTATATCTTACGAAAGCGAATGATAATTAAATTTGAATTTGATATTTAACTGTGATTTATGGTTTGCATTTATTTCAGGCTTGCTAACAGATTAGTTTACGTAGGAGGGGATCGATTAGACAATAGCATTATTCTAAAATACGATGATATCATCATACACCCTAAGTACACGCCAAAGTCAAAAACGCGCCCGCTTTCATACGATATAGCAGTGCTGAGATTGGAATTGCCGTTGAAGTTCAGTCATAAGTTGAAACCAGTGAAGCTTCCTAAGCAAGTGTCCACGGCTAACAGTCTAGTGTTTATCGCACGAGGGGATGATGAAGTGAGTTCCTTAATTCATTATTTGGTACACTGTTACACGGATAAAAATAAAAACATTTTTACTGTGGGTGCGGAAAAAGTCAAGATTAATCCATCACGGTTGTCTGGTACGTGTTGGGGGGGACAACCTTAGTTTCAATAAAATGTTTTTAAAGACAGACAATTATTATTTTCACAGTATATTGATGTTTCTATTCTCTAACGTCAAAATATTGAATATAAGTACTGTGATAATACTTATAGCATCTAGCCTCTAGAGCCTTATTCTAGAAGGAAGTTTACTTTTTCAACTGGATTAAAAAATAATTGTATATTCTTTTATCTCACAGACCAAACAAAGATCGAAATTTTTGATGAAAATGGAGGTGAACAAGCTAAGTGACAAGCAGTGTATCAGAGCAACGAAGGCTCCCGATGTCTATCGTAACTTATTTGAAGAGCACACGCTTATCTGCGGTCAGAAACCAAAACGCACACCTGGTATATGTTTTGTAAGTATTTTGTTTTGGTACATGAACTTAAATTAAATATTAAAATTTGTTTGCCTCTGTATCACAAAAAATATGATCATATTATTTATTTATTTATTAAATAAATAATAAAATATTTTTTAATTTATTCATGTAGACCAGTTAAAGGTACTTATAAATAATCAGACTCTAGTTGCCACGTTCCAAAGTGTCGTTTTCCTATGGAGGAGAACGAGCAAGAAACTCCATGGTTACTCTTTTAAAGTCCGATTGTTCTCCGAAAGTTCTCCGAAAAGGCTCTTTATTTGTAGGTACTTTGCTATTAATTCTTATCAAAATAAATTACTTCATATACAAGACTGCTTCAGTACCTTTATATAACTTTTTGAATTATTCAATTCGGACATTTCATTCGAAAGATATCACGAGTTCAAAAATGTAAGTAGTAGAAAAAAGTCGCGTGGTCGCCGCTCACTCCGCTCGGCTAACTATGCGATGTAGGCGTCACTGGTGTACCGGAGTCAGTGTTATAGCACAAAGGCTTCTTTTTATCCCGGAAAAATGTACGGGTTCGTAAACCAGGCGGGCGAGACCGCGGGCGGAAGCTAGTACATAATATAATTAAAAATATATAAATTAACTCGACTTCTTCCAGTCCATCGCTTAATATCTTGACAATCAGCCTTATATCATACTAGTAGTTGCCCGCGAAATCATTTTGTTTTTACTTCTTTTACTTATTATTTAATATGCGACTGCTTCATTGGTCTAGTGGTTGCAAGCGTGGCTGCTGAGCGTGATATCCTGGGTTCGATTTCCGGGTCGAAATTTTTTTATTGGGTTTTTCCGTACCGAAATTGTCAGTAGCAGCACGGAGCTGTGAACTGAGTGTGGAGCTATGCCCAGTAGATGACAATAGGTTCACCCCCTATTACATCGGATTCAATAATAGGCATCAGCGAAATGTGAGTGTACATATTACACCTCTGCCTACCCTTCGAGCAATACAGGCGTGATGCTATGTTATGTTATCTAATGTGGTTTGCTGTAATGGTAAACATAAGCCTTCTATAGGACCCATGCGACCTCTTCCTCTTTGTACAACTTCAAACCTATCGTTACAATGATATAATCGTGATGAGGTAACAAACAAACAGACAGATTTACTTTCGCATTCATGATAGTGTATATGGATAATAGTGTGAATTAACTTTACAGGGTGATTCCGGCAGTCCTCTAGTGCATAACAACACGATCGTAGGAGTCGCATCGTTTTTCTTTGACAAAGAATGTCATAGAGCTAACATTGGGTACTACACGAACGTCACGACCTTTGTGCCTTGGATCAGATCTGTCACTGGACTACGTATATAATAATGAATAATATTATCTAGTGAAATACTAAATATATTTTATTTGAACACGTAGTTTCAATTTCATGCTAAAAACATGTATTATGGCGTTTCTAAATAAAATGCTGTGAAAATAATTTCAAAATACTGACGGTTAGGCAATTAGAGTGTGACAGAGTGGCTAAGCGATTAGTTTTCTATGCTACGTCTCGCAGGTTTGATTCCTATACTAAATAAATATTTGTATGACCTACAAATAATTATTTGGGTCTGTAGAAGAGACAATAGAAATCCTAGAATCAGGCAACATTTTTATTAATAATAATGTCTTTTGCTAATTAAAATAATAATAACGTATAGCATTTATTTTTATAATATGCCTCGATGAACCTGTAGGCAAATCAAAATCAACTAGTATGATCCATAGTTAAGCAGCATTACCAGATGTCTTCAAACCATCTGTATTCTAGCAGATACCATTCTAAACCAGGCCAGAGTCACCTCAACGTAATCCGAAGCACTCTAGCAAATGGATTTCATTTGGGAGCTGCCGTTACCAGCTAATATCTGTCGCCTAAGCAATTAATTCACTAATTAGTCGATTGAGCACCATCCGCCTTGGTAATAGCATTTCGCTATAAGATGACATTATCTTAACTTACTTAGACTTCACTTCTCCTTTATTAAGTCTATAAATATATTAGGAGTCTGCAGTGGAGGAAAGTTAAGTAACAAAATTGGGTTAAAGTTTGATAATAGTCCGGTTTGGTTGGGAACTCCGTAACACCAAACAAATAAGCAACTTCAGATATCTTGTATTTATGTCCTCAGCAACCTGAAAATTAAGAAATCATCATTATTTGAAGAAGATGATTAACTTCAAGCAAATAATACATTATTAAATTGTTTGATAATCTTACAATTAAAAGCGGAAGATTTCAGAAGTATTTTCGTAAATTCGACTTACATTGACGTAGGGTATAAAACTATAAAGACGTCGCATGCGAAAACTAATTTGATAATATTATAACAAAAATATTCAGTCTAAGACACCGAACATTCCCACCACATCCTTATAAATCTTTAACCAACTGCACAGAATCTTTAAAAACGTAAAGAACATTACTTAGTGTATAAAATAAATCTGTTTAGAGTTCACGTCGTTAAGACCCGCGAAGTGTACTTGTGCATAATCCCAGGCACTCCAACAAATGGATGTCACTTGAGGGAAGCGAAGTAATAAAGCAACCCAGTGAATACACAATCATTATTGTTATAGTGCCCGGAATTCTTTTATTGGGGCTCCTTCTCGACATTCAGGCTTGCCTTTTAATTTTGTTTACTTTGTATGCACTACAAGACCTTTAGAGATATTGGTTTTGCTTTAAAGAACTGCGGAACCAGCAAATTTTTTTTCTGCCGTTCGCTTCATTTCTAACATCTTCAAGACTCAACCAAACTTTTCAAACTATTACAGTTCATTTCTATATAATAATCTCGTCGTATTACAATATAATATGCAATATGCCTAATTTCTTTAGTTCATCGGTCCATCGATATTATTCAAGCCACTTATCCCTACCAGGTATCTCGCCAAGTATGCAATTACCAGTAAAATAACGAATAAAATAAAATTATAATTACACCAACAACAGTTCTTAAATTATGCATTGCCCAATGTTTACGAGGAGAAAAAGTCCAAATAAGAAAAGTATTAGCGTTAAATTTAAATTTTATGAGTGAACTTATCCGGCCCTCTGCGGAGGACCGGAGGGCAGCCCTCCTCTCTAAATAATAAACCTAGCTAATGATACAAAAAAATCTTAATGAAAAATCCTCATTGAATATTTATAGGGGAAATATTAAAGTTGGGTTGTAGATGTAGAACACGAAGGTACAACAGATTAAGGCTTGTTAGAAATAGGAAATGGAGGCTTTGAATAAAAAGATCTATTAATATTATTATACTAAATGTTGGCTTTGATGATTTAACAAAAATGGGGTGGATTAAGAACGCGGTATTGTTTTTTTTATTTTAGATTTTGTATTTCTAGTGATCATATTCCGAAACCGAGCAAAGTAAACGAATTAACAGTAATAGAATTATCAAGATTCTTTACATCAAAATATACATAGCAAATTATTACTTTATTTAGCAATCTCGGTTAAGCAACTTTACACTCGGACAGAACGCAGCCATCCATTTAAAACTAAACTGGTGATTTTTATCGTACATGGCATCACTCCAAACTATCCCGAGTAGTGTTCGCAAAAAAGCGCAAAAAGCGTAGCGCAAACTACATTTTCCGGACCGCCGCGCTCGTGACACGTGGTTCAAGTTGCATTCCGTTACTACAATTATTTATATGTAATATATTATATTATCTTTTTTAGATTATAATGTTTATTTAGACAAGGTTTACTACATGTTAAAACAGAAATATTATTACTTAATGTATGTATGTTATTCATGTAATGATAACTTATTTTCAAAGAAGACAATAATTTCACACTAACATTGCCAACGCGAATAATATAATAACAAATAAAATATTTTTCTTTGTTCCAGCCATGAATTCTAAATGTAACAAAATATTACTCTTGGTACGTACTTAGGTTAAACTTACACATATGATATGCTCCCTAAATGCTAACATTACGTTTGACAAATGGTAGGACTTGCTGGATGTCATTCACGTGGTCTGAATACAGAATGACATCTAACTTACGCGAGATTATGATGTACTGCCCTGACTCCTCTGTGCCTTTTTATTCTTCATGATATTCACCCGTTAATGTTTCATGAAGGTCATGATAAAAATATACCGGTCATAAGGTTGAAATTAAAATATTCTATGATGTGGATTCAGAGAAAATCAATAAGACCTCTAAGTACAAAAAGAGTAGGCTAATTTTAATAAAATTGTCAAAGTCAAATAATTAAAAACCTCATCAGGGTCTGTTTGGTCTTAAATAGCACTACGATGATAACCTAAAATATGCCTAAAAATATGTGAGACTCCTTTTTTGGCGTAGTCGTGTAAAAAGACAGATAAAGAAACAAAAGAAACTATAATGTCTTTACTACACAATCATGGGCTATATAGACGAATTTATGTCCTAAGATTTAAGCAGATTCTTCAAGAAAACATGCGTCTTTGTGACGAGTATTGATTTGTTGAGTAGTTTTTCTAAGTAATACTAAGTATAAACGATTCATCAGGCTCATTAAAGTCGGTAAACTAAGTTGGCCGCAAAATAAAACGAAGTAAATCTGAAGTTTTCACATCGAGAGAAGCAATAAGTTTGCTATAGTGGTGCAAGTTATGAAATAATAGCAATTTATGTGCCTGGAATCTATGTTTATGTCAAATTTTTTTTCTAGAACCAAACTGTTACTTTTAAGTATAGTCAACCAAATTTTTTTAAGTATTTAATTTATAAGGACATTTTAAAATTAGAACATGTTTTTCTTAGTATAGTATTATCTGCTTTTGCTTCATTCCCTGAAAAAAACTGAACGTGTAGTAACATTTGTCGCCCTCACGGTCAGTTCATGACTTCCAACACTGCACAACAGCGCACCAGAGAACAAAGTGTGGTTGGTCCAGTAAGAGTTTTATCAGCAGTTTATTGGGCGCGTTTCCAACGAAGGCGCACTAATGAATAAACCACTACGTATTGGAGACAAACATTTCTTATAGGAATAACGCGAGCCTTCCACAATGGAGTAACAAGTTCGCTGGAAACCACATCCAAGCAGAACATGGATTTTATGTACGACATTGTACGAGTATAGTGTCTCTGTGTGTTTGTCGGTTGGTGTAAGAATTTAAGTTTGTGTGTGTTACTGTGTGTAAGACTATTTACCGGGAAGTTTTGATTCAGCAATTGTTTTGAGTATAGTTATAGATTTTAACTGAGATTTCTATATATAGGTGACAAGAAAGATTCACACAGACAAAATAATTCAGAGGATTTTATTATAATAAATATTGACCTCGTGAGTCGCCTATGGGCCGTGCGGCCCATTACGTTATCCATTATATGTTTTTAATTAATCACTATGTTGTAACAGTATCGATGAATATACATAAGTGGTTAATTTAACAATTAAGATGCAGTACAAATTTTATAGATATTTAAAGCCCTAAAAGTTTCTGCTGAAATAATAAATCGGTCCTAAAGTTTCCACTGCTTATCGATAACATAAACATTGTACTTCTCGACACTACAGTACGCAACGGTGTCGGTTCGGAAATGAAACACATTTTCAGCATTTGTCCGGAGCCGCGCGGACGAGCGGAAAATCTCCAACTTTCCGGTCACTACGCACAATATAATCATGTGCTTCTCTTGTACTGAACTAAATACCAGTCGGTATTTATAGTAGTTTTCCTTGTGGCTGTAATGTCTACAGTTAAGTCTACAGTTTTATGCTTTGTAGATGAACAGTTAACTGTCGTATTTTATTTTAAGGGTGATCCTTGCTTTGTATTGTACCTGGATGATAGTTACATTTTGAGATTTTATTTTCGAGAGATATTATTTTCGAAGATTTTTTTATTATATATCGTCGCAATATCGAGAGACATAAATAATTTGCTTGACAAAAACATTTAATTATATAGTGAATGACTATGTTTAATACCTACATATTTTCAGCATTGCCAATAAGTAATTGATTTGAAGCATAAAAATTCTAACAAAGCAAACCAAGCCACACATACTGAACTATATAAAAGCTATTCACTCCACATACGCATATGAAGTAACAATTCCTGTCCAAATACGGTTTTACTGGCTTGGAGTGATTCCAGCATTGCGCTGTTTGCGTACCAGCGCTAACTCCGTACATATTCGTGTCTCCTAAGTTATGCTGAGGACATGGTGGACGCTGGTGTGGTTCATATTTGGGTAGCTATAGAACACAACTGTGACTGCGTTTCGTGAAATTGTATATGAAGCAATTTCGGTCTTATGACAATAGTCTTAATGGATGGAATATAATACACATGTTGCAAATGAATGAAATCACAGTCAGACATAGGTATAGTATTGACACCAACATTTCGCGGATTTAAATGAAATTACGTGAACGAGAGAATATTGTATAAAATAAAGCGTGTTTTCTTTAGAACAATATATTTTTCTGGGCAATCCAACATTGGGGGATTTGGTATTTATAAATAAATACACTATATTTACAATTTACGCAGAATTTTACTCCTTCATTCGAGGCTGCCATGCGGAAAATATGTTTATAAGAATGTGCGGCCTGATTGCGAAGAGCGACTGGGTTGATGAGGGTTTGTTCCGTTTTCCTCATGAGGAGTTGATGGCGAACTTTGTTGGATATTATGTGATGCTGATGAGAAACATTTTTAATTTGCTTCATTATTGTATTTACTAGAAAAAATATATATACAAAGTAACAGGTACATAAGTTTAAGTAGATAATTACTGGAAAGTAAAACAAAATCATGGATGTAGGTATTAAAATATTTTTTATGAAAATATTCCAACGCTAAATAAAGCATTATCTTGCCATCTACTTGATATAAATAATATGAAAATCCGTACAATAGCTGGAGGAGCATACGAATAATGTATCATAATTTAACGAAACTTTAATGGACCCGGTATAAACTTTACAAACAATCCAAAATTAACAAGATTTAAAGTCTCAGAAACAAAATCCAGGACGTTTAACGAGTAAAAAGCATTATAAAAAGTGGTGCAAACTGGCTCCTGTACAAAGGCAACTTTTCACAACGCGCTATGAAACTGTCACGCCTGTGGCCGTTGGAACAACTCCAAGCTCCAAGCCTTTATTTACCCAACCCACAATCTAATTACAATCTTAATACATTTGACATAAAGTCTATTGTTGTATGAACGGTGTTCATGCAGTTGATGCGGTACTTCGTTAGCTTTTGTAAAAACGTCCTTTTGCCAATTTTTTTTTATTCTTAAATGGTGAAGGGTTTTAGAAGCTTAAATTTTAGGTTAGTTTTCTTTGATGATTAAAAGTAATAACTTTTAATCCCCATTCGGGATGGATACGATCTAAATGTAATACCCAATAAAAATAATTATTCATATTTTACACTTAATCAATGAAAGGATTAGGCTTATAAGAAGGTAAAATGTTATACGAAATAAATTATTTTGATTTAAAAATTATTATTTATTTTTAATTTAAAAATTATGCGAACAAGAGAAGGTTTTGTACCAATTACAGAATTAATGAGTATATTTTTAATTGCAAACTATAACATAAACTATCTCTAATTCCATGAATCAGTATCAGAGAAAATTTTGTACAAACCAAAGGGTTTGTTGTTATGAATGTTGTTGGAAGCCAGATAACCGTACAAATTATTGTAATTAGTCTTGATCCCATACAAACTTGGCAAATAGAATCCATAATTTGATAGGAAAACAGCAAGTAAAGGGTCTACAGACAAATGATTGAGACTATTATATCTATAAGGCAATGGAACCTTAAAGGCATCTGTCAAGGAATTTTGAACTTTACGGTTGAGGGACAAGTCATAATTTTCTAGCTTATCATCACTTTTGATGTTATATTTGGACAGGATTTTGTAGAATTTGGAAGTCAAATTTAAGTTTTCTATAGCAGGTGGATTATATTGATATCCAGTGTCTTCTGTAAACTCTTTTTCTCCTGTGTCAAATTTATCACTGTCTTCAGAAACTTCATAAGTGTTCGTGGTTTGTTCAACTATGATTGGATCAGTAGTAGTTTTGATTTTCTTTTCGTCAATAGCATTTTTATAAACTTTTCCGGGTAGAACAAAAATATTATGATTATCTAAATAAACATCGGGCACTTTCTTAGGTGTTCTTGAGTTCTCTGTTCCGTACAGTGGAATTTGGTCACTTTTATCTGCCTGATCTCCAAGTGTATCAGTATTATAATGCTTTTCATTTATATTTAAGTTTTCTTTGACTTGTTGAAGATAACTTTCAGTTTTCATTTTTCGTTGTACAGTTTTGTAAGAATTGTTAGATTGTATAGGAGGCTGTAATGTAATATAAACCGGGTATTGCGTTGATTCTCTTCTGATTTGATCATAAATGTCATTATGTGTCATTGGTATCCAGCCATCGGTATAACTGACATGATCGGGAGAAATTGAAGAAAGAAAACTGTGGATCTGGAATTGAGACGAACATTTATGAGACAACATTAAAGTAATGACGACATAATGATCAATGTTTTCGCCAATGTTAGTCATTATTATATAATTGTAATTTTTTCATATATCATATGGCACCATGGAGCATTTTAATAAACTGACAGTCTGCATTGTTAAAAATACAGGCACTTTAAAACACAGATCCGTATATAAGAAACTTTCAACAGTGTAAAGATTAACTCAAAGTAAACTTTCCACCAAGAAAAACACTTTCCAGACAATCAAAAACCAACTCACAGTAAGTAAGACGAAGCCCCGGTTCCTCAACATGTCACCACTTAGGACGAGTGGTCGCAACCAGCTCTTACTAAGGTATGACATCTTTGTGCAGCGTAGTGGATGCACGCAGTAACGTAAAGCTAAGTTACACGTGAAAGTTAGAATTTTATGGGCCATTGTCGCGGGTTTCGGAATGTAAGGGATAGTTCCCAATATGTAGCCAATTACCAATATTTGTAGGAATCAACTTTGGTATACCTTGCTCGTTTTATTAATTACATTAAATTTCAGACATAAGGTGTCGTTACGAATCTCTCGATTTTTAAAATTCTGAAATACTATCTTGACTTTTTCACCTTTTTGTTATGCACGATTTCTTCGTTAAAGCTGAAACCATTTCAAGTTATTCATTCAATTTAGTATGCAACCTTAATTTCTGCATGGTAACACAATGCATTACTTTTCTGAGAAACGTATCATGGACGCAGCTTAAGGCGAAGCACAGCGCGGGGCGTGTACAAGCGTTTTCTCATCTTAATTGCTTCTTTGCGCCACTCAGTGGGACAAGGAATTGCTTTCAAGCGCAAGCCGCAATCGCACCTACGTTTACATTGTCTGTCTGTTTGTTTTACTTTATTAACTCTAAAGGGTTTTTTTACTTTCTTAATGATAAAATGGTTAGCTATATTTGGTTTAAGTAGGAAGGTATGATTATTTCTTTGTATGCACAAAATATTATATAAGATGACTCTATGATAATATATAATAATAGGCCAGGAATGCAAAGATCTCTCCATGTGATCTCCCAGTAATAAATTATCTATTACAATAACTGTAAAATTTTCTGTAAACGTTCAATTATTATATAGTAATATTTTGAGACATCGCTTTCATTGCTGAAATATCGTATACACTCATTAGCAACAACAGCGGTTATCGTAGTACCTACTTACTACTATGTACTTCAGATGAACCTCACTAACCGGTAATAAATCCGATAATAAATGTGTTGCTAAGCGCATAACTTCCGAACGGCTGCACTTATTTGGGTAATTCTTTTTTTGTTGTGTTTGTAATTGTCAAGAGAAGGTTTTAATGTAAGAATTTTTTAGAAAATCCACCGGAAACGTCGGAAATTTGAATGGTATTTTTGTATGAATTCTTTTTTTTTGTTCTTTAGTAAATTGCACCCGAGCGAAACCGGGGCGGGTCGGTAGTAATAATATATAAACAGTACATAATTTGTCATATACAACCACTAAAATACCCAAAAATTCCCCACTAATTTGCACGCAAATTCGGAAAAGCACAGTAAATTTTTGTTACTAGCTGCGGTCGACGACAGAGGGCGTGCGGATACACAAATTTATCTAATTACCGACCGTTAAAACTCTCTTGCAGACTTCAATTATGCGTTCAACAGATCTAAGTGAAATCTCTTAATTTGAACAAGTTATTAGTACCTGCTATAAGTGAGAAACTTGGGAGATTGGGCTTTTGGAGTTGCTCGTCTTTTATGTGTATTGTTGGAGTTGAATAAGTAATGACTGTGTCGCGTTTGGAATAATGTGTGAAATACTAATTAGACAGCGGCTATTAGGGAAATATTATAAGCTGTAGAACATATTTTTTGACGGCACGGCTGGTGCGCCAACCGTGCCGTGGTTGAGAAATCGACTACCGTGCTACATGTCGCGGGTTCGATTCTCACACGGAGCAAATATTTGTATGATCTACAGATAGTTATTACGGGTCTAGCTGGGTCTTTGTGTATGTGAATATAGTTGTTTGTAAACGCATCCACGATACAGGAATTATTCTTAGTGTGACGCAACGTTTAAAAAAAGGAAAAAGGAAAGGATATTTTTATATTTTCGAATTATAAATAATAATTATATCATTAATTTAATATGTAACCATACTGCTTTGTACTTTTATATAAAGGATCACCCCTTTGCATAGTGATTATTACATTAATATTAGTTTATCAAAAGAGAATACCTTATTAGTAGGATCACCAGTCCTCTTGGCGTGTTAAATGATTATGATTATTCCTATACTTAACTGATCGTTATTATCATCATGCCTGTTTAGCCCCCGTCAAACAATAACCCCTTAATTTCTTGTGGTTGTAAAAGATGACTAGGGAATCAAGTAACTTTTAACAAGAAAATTTTTCCTTTGCACTAATTGCATGAAATAACACAAGCTCTTCAACAATTTGTTTTTCTATCTGTGAAAAAGCCCGGCAGTTACAGGCTGTTTTTTTTTTACAATCATTGTCCCTTAAACATACACGGTACATGCACACACTTAGACCCGAAAGAATTTCTGTAGGTCATAGAAATATTTGTTCCGTGCGGAAATTGAACGTGCGACGGAAGAACTATCCTTGACCGACTGTGCGAACCACGTGCGAACCATGCCATCAAAATATTTGTGATGTTACCTCTGGCGTCCTTTGTGTCACTTCTAATAATACCATCTCCAACATGACACCTGGCAGGCTCGTCTCATAAACACTTATCATTCAGATCAGATCAGTGCCGCCGTGTCATGATCATTAATCTTACTCGACTAAGATTGATAGCCCAAATATATTCACTTATCATATTTTTTCTCGTTAACACAGGATAAAATTTGATTCTCTGCTATTTAAGGGCGGAATTTTTCAAAAGATGTTTTCCCCGTAGAAGATGTCAACACCAAAAGTGATTTCTCAAATCAGAATAAATCAGTCAACCCTAAAATGTATTTAGAGTCCACTCCCTGGTGCGAACGTTCTCCCAAGTTGTACGTAATTCTAAATATCATCTATCTTTACTGAAACTCGTATTTATGCTTATAGGTAGGTATGTAGGAACTAAGATTTAATGAGGAATACTAAATACCTCAATTCGGACCTGTTTTATTTACTCATTTTACATTTTTCTGTAATTTTACAGTACATAAAAGATTACAGTCTGGTTAAATCGATAATCGTTTCCTTATTCTTTGCGTCTAACAGTTCCAAGCATTTAAACTTCCTGCTTTGTTTTGTTTCTCCCTCTGTAGGCACATGATCAACAGGCAATATAATTATATTAGGACTCAACTCAACTTCATCCGAGGAATTATTGATTGGACTGATGGTTTTAGTTCTGCAACAGATTTAAGAACGTTAATGTCAATTCATACTAAGCCCAAACAGCTGCACTCAGTTCCTCTCTTTAACTCAACGGTATCGGAAATAATGAATTCATTTCTTCCTTTAACAATAATATTATAGAATTAAGAACTTAGGAATAATAGAGCTTTATTTCTTATTTTGCAGATACGCTTTGATCAGCAGCTATAGACTAAGTAAAATACAAAATTAAATACTTGGCCTAATTTTATGCATGAATAAATAATTTACTTTCATAGTTAGTTGGCTTACCTTCTACAACTTTCATCTATTAATTTACCAAGTTCCTTCATATTAGATTGCAGATTGGACATAGCGATGATAAACCCATCATGCGTTGGATACTATAGAATCTATCCTTTTGCGATGCACACAACACTTGTGCGATTTAATTTAAACCTGTTTAGGCACAGTGACATCTAGGTTAATAACAGCGAACTATAGCGTTTGTTTGGATTTAACGCCATCTGTCTAAACAAACACAAACTTTTGAACCAACTAGCTTTCTTCGTTGAACGCGTAGTGATAGGTACTATTAGTAGGTATAGATGGCGCGATATATATTATTTTCTAAGAGTCTGATATTCGCATTCTAACGCAAATATCAAATCAAAGATTAAAATGTTTCATATTACTTTCTCTCTGAACAAATTGCAGTTTTGTAAAACGAGCAAGCTTTTATTTAATAATATTTGAAATATACGGCGGTAAAAGGACTCGGCAGACCATGGAGGAGATGGCGGTACGAGCTTAATCAATAAATAGGTATGAATAGTCCACACTAGCTCTAGACCAAGGAGTCTGTAAATCGTGGGGACAAGTCTATGGCGAGCAATGAGATGTTGCAGGTTAACAGTTACAATAATAATGATTGCAATGTTGAAGTATATTTTTATTTTTTCAAATTTGTCGTTTCTTTTTTTCATTATAAATAAGGTAAAGGATTAGGTAAGATTTTTATTTAAATTAAGAAGTCAAACATCCTATTATGTCAGTTTATACTAATCTTATATCACAATCGACACGGATAAGGATCCAAGACGGAAGGCCAAAGAACTTTTAACATTTTAGAAATCCACATTTCCATATTAGAGAAGTCGGCAGATTCAGTAACAATTGTGTGAAAGTGATTTTATATGAATTGTTAATGAAGGAATTATAATAAATGGTGAGTTTGAATATCTACCGAACATTAGGTTAGGTCATGGAGAAAACGTTTTGGATGCGGCAATTTTAGCTCTGGTGCTTGTGAAGTTTAACATATGGACCTCTTTTCTGAAGTATTACTTTATCAGAATAATAATTGTGATAACCATTTTGTCCCACATGGTGACTACATATGGTAGGTTTAGGAGTGGACTGTAATATATTTCGTATAAGTCTTAGACCAATTCATTTATGAACTATCAATTGAAGAATATTTCACGCTGTTAGGTACATTATATAAGAAATTTCCTATTTACTAATTCTTAGAAATCATGTTGTATCACTAAATAAAGTTGCTCAATATGATAATGACTAATTTTGTTGTCCTTTCCTACAGTTGCCACATCCATGGTCTGAGTAGCTCTAATCTCGCCAGTGAAAGTAAAAAGGCTGAGTGTATAACATGTGCAAATGAACTCGGAACCGGTCGCGGTCACTGTTATCTGACCACTCGGTAATGTTATGTACGACACGCTGTGATTGTTAGTATTAATCGCTTCATTCACAACTATGTTGAAGGTCGCTTCAGTTTGCAGATCAGCTTCAGTTTGCAGGTCGGGCAAAGTGTTATTTGATTTTTATTCGGAATGGAAATTCTAGATATTAGCACGGAGTCTGGAACGATGCCCGGTAAATGGCAATATACTCGCACCCATGGGACTCAATAACGGCGTCGGTGAATCTGCCTACTCCTTCAAATACAGGCACGATCCTATGTAATGTTATGCTTATTTTTAACTAGCTTCCGCTCGCGGCTCCGCCCGCGTCCATTTTACCGGGATAAAAAGTAGCCTATGTGCTATTCCAGACTATAATCTATCTTTGTACCAAATTTCATCCAGATCCGTTAAACCGTTCTGGCGTAAAAGAGTAACAAAGATCCATCCATCCATCCTCACAAATTTGCATTTATAATATTATAAGTAGGATGTGTTTTTTTATAGTCCTATATATCCGTACCAAAGGTGGAATTTACAAGTGTCAATGATACAACTAATATCTACCTATTTCTAAATCTACAGTCATATCCGTGGCCACTACTTCATAATGTCTAGTTACGTTATTATACTGTAGTGTACAATTTCTGATACAAATTACTATTTACTTGTCGGTCTGCGTTACGCTTCCTGACCTTCAACCGGTTTGGGGTTCAGTAAACGAATGTCTGTAAAGGTAGTTTGTGAAAAAAAATGATGTGATTAATATTGTTAGCTGATCCTTTTTTAATGATACCTAAAAACTGAAAAACCAGTAAGCACTGAACATTTTGCTAACTGTTATCGTTAACAAAATCTTTTTGTTGTGATGAGGTAGCATTTGTATTTCTATAAAATAATAATTTAATCGATCTGTGAATATGATCTAAAATCGATTTCTCACAAACTGTAACAACTCTTACCGCATTATTATATTTAAAAAAAAGAAAACGACCCTTAATTCCTTATTAATATCAAAAACAAAGGATCATATTTTAATAGTCTATACTATTTACGGAACCTCCCGCAACCCGCGATTACATTGTCCGGAATGACTTGTCTCGGGAAGTGAGCGTCGGTTTTCAAACGGTGGAAATGGATATGTCGGAACATCCGGGAAAACGGTCTGATAACACGCCCAGGCGACAATCTAACTGCCTTTTATACAATATACTCACTAAAAATACTCTGGGGCTCATTTTGCCAAGAATTTGAACAAAGAACAGAGAACTTCTTGAACAAGAGAGCTCTTCTTGAGAACTATTTGTGACCAATAAAAATTAGATTTTTGTTTTTTTTTTATATTCACTTCAAACTGGATCCCGTCACACAGCACACGAAAATTTTGCTGGAACCATAAAAATATGTGTGCGATAATGATGATTATATTACCAAATTTAAAACAGTACCGCCCAGATTGGACAACAGTGGATCAGTCAATACAAATCACCATTCTGTTGCATAACTTGAAATATTCACGGTAGAACACGATAATGGGATCGGCGGATATAATTATAATATTGCACCAGCTACTACTCAATAGGTACTGGATGGGCGTGGAATTGTATCATTTGTCGTATGACAAGGCGATCTTAAGAAGCCTCTAGATTTGCTGAAAACAAACGTAAAATCTATTTGTTTGCATTACCTATATACATAGGATAGAATATAGGATGGCTTTATCCTATATACAGGGCAATTTTTTTATCACTATCCAAATTTTCACAGGGTGTTGTGTTCTACCCATGAATATGAAGAACTTTCACTATAGGACCAACTCTAAAATCACGAAAATAAAATCAGCTGTTTCATACATTTTGGTCGAGTAGGCATTGAACTTTCGTATGAAACAGCAGTTGGTCCCATACTAAAATTTTCGGTACAGTTTTCAATAGTGTATTTCTGTGAGAAGCAATAGAAAATCATTTTGAAGGACGTATCATATTTATACTCTTCTTCACCAGTAACCTTAAAAGAGTATCATTTCTGTCAGTTTCGGTTAACAACTGTGTTAATTTTACTATTATGTATAGAATTTGTTAAATTGTTTTCGATGAATACCCTGACAGTTAACAGAGAAAACTTTGAAAGCTATTTTCGCAGCTGTTCAGTCAATGGAAACATTTGCTGTTAACTGATTGCACCTGTCACTGTGGTTATGTGATTGACTAATTAAGGCCCTGCACCCTTATTGTCATTTAAAACAGGTGTTTTCTGTTGGCACTGTCCACATCCTTTCACATTCTTGCATTTCTCGATGTCCTCATGTTTGCATAAGTAATTCGCAAGTATAATTAATCTTTTAACCCGTCTCGTATTTAATTGTTATGGAAGTGATTTTGGAAAGGGCAGATTGTCCAAAGATAGACATAAATGATGCTCTCTCATTAGCTTCTTAAGCAAGGTCTGGGTTGGGTTCTTATCAGAAGTTGTCCAATGTTTTGCTACTCAGATATTATTTTTCCAGCTTTAGCCATCCATTGCCAGTACAACTTATTAATCTAATTTCTAAACGAATGCAGCTCATGTATTTTTTTTAGCAATACAACTTGTGTCAACTCTAAAATTTGATTTGCAAATATATGATGAATATTTATTTAATCACGCCACCAAAAGAGAAACTGTAAATGACGTTTATTCAAGTTAAACAAAATTAAGAAAAGTTAAAAAATACTGTGGTTTCATCACCGTGTCTGAGTAACATACAAGTACAAAAGTGTAACTAAGGATAAAAAGGTTTACAGTGGAAAGCACTATCGTAATATATAATTATGTATGTTCCTCACTGTTATACAATAATGTGCTTACTGAATATAACCAGTAAGTCACCAGTTCCGTCTGTAAAGTGTGCAAGGTTCTCAAAGATGTTCAGTTTAGCTGTCAGTTCCGCGTTCCTGAGCGGTACTGTGGAACAATAATGCCGTGGAAAGCATCACTAATTGTTATATAATCCTTAATAGGATATTTTTATCTATTCACAAAAAAATTGTATTTAGTTGAATGTTAAGAATAAAAAAGGCTACTGTATGCAACACACCATCCTCTCATATCGGACTCGTTATAGTATAATTCAGTAAATAAATAAGCCCGTAGAAATTAACTCCTAATCCAATTGATTTGACGCCTCGGGTAGCGCAGTGGTTGAGTTATCGATGACTACATTACGTGTTGTGGGTTTGAACCCTACGAAGAATAAATACCTAGATAGAACTAAATGTTGCGGTTCTAAGAGTGTATGGGTAGATTTGTGGTGGTACGATCCTGTCATTGCCATCATGACTAAGTTGGAAAACAGATGGGTGATCCCTGAATGTTGAACGACACCAATCCGTATCAAGAGTGAATATATCTTAGTAGTCGTAAGTATAAAATCTACCTACATCAAATACAGAATGCCGGACACGCTACAAGGATTCCACTAGGCTTGGATAAATGTTAATTCAATCGTGTGCCGCACGTTATTACGCCCCTGCGTGTTATAAGTAAATCAGTACTCATTACTGCTTACCTTGTTCACTCATCACTGTGATGCACCATGGCATTTCACACCACAGTTGTGAGTTGCGTTCAACGCATCAGTCACGGTTGCTACCGGTTGCGGGTAACACTGGGTGCCGTAGAAAGCATCACTAATGCTTACACAACCAGCCTCTATGAGACCATAATATGCGTAAATAGTGAAGGGCAAATTATTAGCCCCCAAAAAGAGATAATTAGTATTGTTATTACGTGAGTTATTGCTTTGTAAGAAAAAACATTTTTGTATAGTTAAATGCCGTTACTTTGCCGTTATTTATTCCAAATATTTTTAAGTTTTTATCGCAAGCACTGTGCAAATTTACCTGTGCTGTCATTGTCAACTTTTCAAGTAAGCGTTGTAATATGAATTAGTAAGTTATTAGTAAGTTTGCACTCTATGGAATGTTCGGTAATGCAGTCAAAATAATGCCATTTGATAAGTGAATTAAGCTTGAATATGATACATTGCATTTGGCAGACTTCTAAGATGGGTTTTGTTTGATTCCTTAATACATTTTTCACATATAAAAAAAAAAAACTTACATAATTTCTAATACAAAACTTTTTATATAGTTATAATAAAAGAGAGTTTGGTTTGTGTTGAATTTTGCAAAGATTGTTTACTTCTTACTCGTTTGATTATAATGACATCAGATCTTTCTAAGCCATGCAAGGTCATCGATCTTTATAAACAGATTCAACGTGTTTATCAAATTACAACTTTCTTCGTCGGTCGCAGTTATTAAGTTAGATACTGAATATTTTTTGCATAAAATATTTTTTGTCAAAATAGTTTAGTTTTAGATTACGTAATAATTGCGAATATTCTAATGATATTCTCAAATATTTTATTGCAAAAATTAAGATCACGCACGATTTGAAATTGGTGAAATTCTACAATGATTTACTCTATCAGTGATGACTGAGTAAAAGCATCCAGTTTAGACATCCTAGCTAAAGTGATGTAGTCCAGAGTGCCATACAAAAACGTCGGTTATAATCCCCGGTTGGGGAATAATTTGCTTCTGGTCTCGGAGACCTGTATTTCCTTTTATAATAATGTACTCCTGACCGATTTCGGTCACAGCGGCCAATCTCAGCGGAGATTAGACAACTACGCAGGAGATATTATAGAGCACAAGTGTGTGCCCAAACACAGGTACTCTCTCTATTCCTTCACTCTCATAGCCCGATGGGACGGCAATCCGTCACAACCGGAGAGAGATCAGGCGCAGGACCAACGGCATTACGTGCTTTCCGAGACACGATGTGCATTCACATACACAAAGACCCAGATCCGAAACAACTATCCGTAGATGACACATATATTTGCTCCGTGTGAAAATCGAACCCACGACACATAGCTCAGCAGTCGATCTCTCAACCACTGTGCCAACCGTGCCATGTTCTTTTATAAGCTGTGTATATATGGGTTACACTTCATATTAATATTACTTCCTACTTATGTTTGCATATTCCGTGTAAAAAGCCTTTGTCTTTTTTCGGGCTTCAATTTTTTTTAAGTCGTAAAGACGTAGATAACTCTCTCACTTTTTTATTTATATGGAATATCATTTGGTTATTTTTATGAATATATTTCATTCGTTTTGTAAATTTCGCTTTGCAGTTACTGAGAAGATTTGATAATGTTAAATTATTCTTCAGCTCTTAACTTCCCGAACTTTTTAAAAGAAAGCGGTGAATATTGATAGAGCTTATCAATATGTAGACGTCTAATGTCTAGTATATGAAAAAGAAACGTATTTTTATACTAGTTTGCATTTTAATCTGTTCTTTTACAAGAAATTATGTATAGGTAATTGTGTTTGTTTTTTTTTTTTTTTTACACTGTTTGATGAAATAAATAAGAAAACGGAGTTTATAAATACAATATATGTAGAACGGGCGGCATATTTAAATGCTACTGCTGTTACAAAATAAACTGAGATTAATCTGATAACAACAATACGTAATATCTCAACATCATCAATATGATACGTTGCAGTGTTTCGGGTGTGGTCAAACTGCTAATAAAACACACCAATATATCAAAACACGACATTAATTACTTTAAACTGACACTGTAACACCAATGCGTTGCAAAATGCGTCAGATTCTGCACAGTAGTTGCAAAAGATGCGCTCTAATTTGATGCTAAAGGTGTCGCAATAGCCGATGGTACTATTTGGTAAGAAATTTGGAAATGCTTCGGACGCAGGGTTGTCATGGTAGTTTTTAGACAAAGGCCTATAGACATAGCAAGATAGCGACCGGAGACCTTTCCTTTGCGAAGTATATTTTATTATCGAAGTAGTGTTATTAAGATAATGCCGTTAGGATTGCGAATGAACTCTGAACTTCTGTACTACGACTAATATTCGAGGCGATTTTCTTTAATACCTTCCCAGTTAATCTAGATAAATATTGTAGTACACAGTATGGTTCATTTTTTTTTTATGGCATAGGCGGCAAACGAACAGTCTGATCGCCTGATGGTAAGCGATTAACGTTGCCCATGGAATTACTAAAACATACAAATTTTCGTATATTACGATGCTTATTCACGTTATGAACCATTCACAATTCTCCGTCAGACATACAACTCATGCCAACAATAACTTTAGTTACATCATAATATTTGCTTAAAATGATTATTCTGTTCAATAAAAAGTTGTGCATTTTAATGGCCCTAGTCTACAAAGCACTTATATCTATATTATCGAAACATTGAAATAGACTTGCACCGGTTATAGTGATTTCGTTTGCTCCTCCCAGACTAGTTTCAAATTAAACGGGATATTTATCTCGTAGATTACATTTCTTCTGCAAGGTTATATTGATTGCTTGTTAAGCAAATGTCGTTATGATTTATATGATCTAGGTATTTGATAACTATTTTGATTACCTATCGAACGTCAAGCAAAAATATTCTACACTAATAATATCAGCGTTACATTACAAATCAAGCTGCTTCATCTCAAAGCTAAATTGCATAAAATTAAATTATTTGGGAATCGGACTTGCTTTTCAGGTATCGTGATGTAGGTTCCGGGGAACCTGTTCTTGCACCACACATTATATTACTAATAATATTGACCTCAATCTCTAAGGAATAGAAGTCTGTAGCATTGACATTCGTTTATCCACAAGCGAATCCGGGCGTGTAACAACAATCTCTCTCGGATATAGCACAAAAATACCGTTAATCCCTGCGGCGATAGCGGCACGTAATATAATAATTCGCTCGGCATCGCTTGTGGTCGCGCGTCGCGTCCCGTGGTTTATCTCGCTGGTACAACGGGGGTTTTACTGTTGGACATATTTCGGATGATTTTGTTGGGAAACCGAAATGTTTAGAACAGATTGAAATGTGAGGATCAACTAATACAAAATAACTGTGAAACGAGTAAACTATTTACATGAGGTTATTGTGTGCGGTAATGACTGTAAACTTATTACCACCAGTTTTGCGCTACACGGTTTCAGTGTGTTAACACTCAAATGGTGCTTCAGGGCAAAATGATCATCAGAATTGTAAACGTTTGTATATTTTTCGCCTGTTCGTTGTTCTTTGGAATACATATGAATCCATAGTTTTCGTTAGATTTATAGACACCTGCCTGATAATACAGTGAGAACATAGTTCAACGATAATTTGATTTTGAAGTACAAACGCAAATTATTATTTCGTATGAAACCGAAAAACTGCTAACATCAATTGTTATACCTTTGGCTAATTTGATGGGGTAGGCGTCATTACGCCTAAGGTATTACCATTGTAATAAAATATGAACAAATCTTAATGTATGTCAAGAAGATAAGACAGGTATCATTTTAACACCTTTCACGAATTGTATGTATATATATGTAACAGTTTCATGCAGATTATATATTATATTACCAGCTACAAGAATTGCGGGCACATCTCACGAGCTTCACTATCTTAACGCTATCTTCTATATTATTACTCTGATAGCATCTTCAGAAGTGCGAAGTGTGAAATATGTTATTACGCCTCTTTTGCGGAGGATGCTTGAAAACCGTATTTGCTTTAACAACCTTTAAATTATGGTCCTGGACCAAAGATAATAGTTTATTGGCTAAAGCTTCGGACTGCTGATAAAGGGTTGCGTGTTCGATCCTCACCTATTGTACAATTGACGAATACATAAATTACCTGCTAACAAATTGGAACTCACATTATTACCATCTAGTGCAGTGGTTCCCAAATTTGACTGGACCGCGACTCACCTAACAAAAAGTTTCAAATTCGAGACTCACCTCTTGGTTTTCATGAAGAAAATGGGTCATAACTATATGAATGAAAAACTGTTCAAATAAGAAAAAAAAAAATGCATTCGGTTCCGGTCCAAAGTGTTAATATTTAAATACAAGGAGTGTATTATTTTTCAAGGCCCACCCAATATTCGCTCTCGACCCATCAGTGGGTCGCGACCCATACTTTGGGAACCACTGATCTAGTGGGTACACTTAGGTACAAACTCCGAGCTGCTACTGAATTTTCTAAAAGAAACACAAACACATAGAACAACACAAAACACAAGACCTAATATTTACGTTAAATTTTATAACCAAACGCAATGATGAATATCTATCTAGTCTACGACGTCATCTTTCTTATTGCAGGCACACTATAAAGTTACATCACTTTGACTTACAAACGATGGCTATGAAAAATAGCTTGTATTGTACAAACATAGGAAAAGCAGATGCGATTGAGCGTAAGTTATGTACGTATGCAATGTTTTACCACTACACAAAAACTACAGAAGGTCTAATCTTTTTTGTTAACTGTTTTGAAAACCATATACAACTTAGAACAGTAAGTACACCTCTCACAGCAAAAACAGTAAGAAACAATGGAGCGGTAGCTATTAAAAAAACTTTTGCCATTATCTGGTGTTGCTAGTCGTGGGACATGAACCCTGAACTTAACGCAGCCACGGTTATGAAGACTAAATCAATATTTTTGCTTTTGTTCAGAAACTGACATGACAGTAACAACAATGACGTCTACGTGTAACATTATATCACGCATTATACGGAGTAAGCCTTCTGTAACAATTTATTTTCGAAATGTTATATGAAATGCGTGTTACGCATGCGCGATGAGCGCGTGAGTTTGCAGTATGGTGTATTTGTATAGAGGTGTTAGTACGAATGGGATAATATTTGTAAGCAAATAGTCATTGTTTAGTAGTGAATGAATGGATGTGCTTGAAGAAAGCCGTTAGTAGTTTAATTGCTAATAAAAACCTCCCGCATTGCAAAATGTAACAACTTTTTTCTTCTTATGTTCATGTTTCACAAGGATTACGCACGTACAAAGTATTTTGAGATGGGTGAGGTATATTAATAGATTTTAAGAATCACATAATATTCAATTCTCTTTTTAGCGTTATCTTTTTATTTTTATTATATTAAATGCAATAAACATCCTTAGAGCAAAAAGAAACAAGCCCTCGGTAACCATATACGTCTTATAAAATAAGTCTCAATTTAAATTCGAAGACTCATAGCTCTATACAATTCCACACCGCCCGGTTTGACAGTAAAGCCATATCGTTAAAGATATGAAGTAACACAGCATTACTAGGTACGAGTAGGATGTACCGGCCCATGAAATTGTCCACTACGACTTCCTACTTTATAACATACTCCAAATATGTATAGGTAAATGTATCATGATGAAAGCAAAGCATCAGGTAAGTCGTTCGATGTAGGTTACAGAAACATGCGACTTGGAAAAGGTAAGAAGCATTCGTTTCTCTCACCGTTCATTATGGTCATTTGAGCGCCCGTGTTTAGGAACCGAAATGTATGCATAGATATGATAAAAAGAAGATATAATATCTCAAGCTGATAATGAATTAACGAAATTACTCGGTTTAAAAAAATATATGAAAAATATTAAAAATTGTGGTTTATTTTCAGAGAAACATAATAATCTAGTCCAAGACATTTGACACTTGTAAATAGTTCAAAACACTACAATTTCACTTACTTTCAAGTTTATATTTTGTTAAAATAAGCATAACATGCGTCATGATGACATGAATCAAAGGAGAGAAAGGAGTTTATGAATGAGAATGTCACTGTACAGCCGTTTATTTCAGTTGCTTTGTTTATACCACGCTATACACGCACTAAGGTCTGATCATAGGCCCAAATAGAATTCGTGTAACTTGGATAAACACGTGGTACAAATGCTAAACAAAAAGCCCGCTTATCTCAAAAATCGAAAATCTACCTACCTATAATTAATAAATATAAAAAAGTTTGGTCACAAATCAGTTCTACATTTTCTTATCCACAACCCTGTAGGTACTCTTGATATTATTTTGATTTGCTGGGGATATCCCAGACTGAGCACCACTTAGTAGTGTCTCAAGGAGTCTTTTAGTCCAACGACTGCGGTTCCTTGACAGACACACTTTATTCAGCATGAGCTCTCATAATCAATTAAATGCATTTCTTGTCACCACGGCATTATATGAAATGATATGAAAGCTTGAGCAGTGAACAGCACTCATACCTGGGTTGATTACGGTAGAGTGCGCCGGACGTAAATAATTATCGTCACTTAAGCAGACTCTTTTGACTCCACAATACTAATAATTCAATGTAATCTTGATTCTAGAATCATGTACACATTGTATTATTAAATCACACTGTAGTGTGATTTATGTTCTTCATCGTAATAGAAATTATAGTTCAATAGGTTGAACGCCCAACAGGGTGTGACTAAAACCTGATCGCACTGTTTTTCATTGATAGCGTTGTTTGATTAATTTGTAAGTTTTTGTTACGGTTGAGAAACAATATTGTTTTGTGCTTGCGGGACCGTGTACGTAATTATTGTTTTAGCACTTTTATTTGTGAATTTATAGCCTTTGTTATGTCATCCATATTGTAGTACATATGAATAGGTATGGAAAGTAAGGTATTCTTCATTTTTTTAGAAAATTATTACGTTATGGAATAATAATGGTAGGTACTCAGTGAAATATAGGTAAGTATAGATTTCTTCGATGAGCTTGGATCTAATGATTTGTTAAAATACGTGGTACCGTAGTAGTATTTTTTTCTAAGTGTATTATATTATATTTCGTAGTATATTTTGAATACTAATTGTACTTTGTCAAAAGTGAATTTAAAATTCTAATGGATACCTATGTAGGGCTTTTTAACTGGCCTAGCGATCAAATTAAGAATTAAAAGATTAATGAAAATAATTATTTTCACAAAGTAACAATAAACACTGACTTATATAATAACATTATTATGTAATTAACCACTGCAGAAGCTTAATATTATACAATGCAAACTTTATAATTTCGTATATTTTTTCTTATTTTATGTAAGAAGTACGACTGCCTTTTATTTTCAGATGCAAACAACCTAACACTGAATAAATTTTAACCATGTATTTTTTACGTAAATAAGAATTAACAAAAATCTTCGTATTCAAGTTATCATCTGCATCTTATTAATTCTAAGTATAAAATTATTAATGCATACAAAAGTATTATAAACATTTCAACATTAATAGATATAATGTTAAAAATATAATATGAAGATAATAATTAATGATAAAATTGGAACATAAATATTATCGGAATATATTTATATAAGGAAGTTAGAGAGAGCTGTTAAGATGAATTTATTACTAAATGAAAGCATCATTTTATGGGAGAAGGTAGAGGTGTTACCCCTGATTTTACCGCGTAGATTTCAGTAATATCTTTGAAGTCACTTTTCAGCCTCTTAACCTAAGAGCAAGCTAGCAAGCGTTTTCCTTTCATTTTTAGAAGCTAGTTTAAGTCAGACAAAAGTAAATATAATATATTGTATTAGGCACTTAATAAAATGAAATATTTGTGATACTTATTTAAGTGCATATCATTTAGAAAGACAATCTAATACAGAACCTTTTTTCAAGATGAGAAGAAGAGATCTTCATTTAACCAGTCATCACGTCTAGAACAAGGCCATGTTCAGCCGATGTTTACAGGACTTTTGTTTGGGAGTTAGACTGCATAAACCAAAACGTGTAATCTCAGGCTAAACCGCACGAGTGCGCATGTATCGCACGAACATTAAATAGTAATAAAACGCATTATCGTGACTTAAAGTGAATAAAGTTGGGCAAATATGCGCGTGCGACGCGACCCGGCCGCTTTCTAATGAGCTACATTACCAAAGGGTGGGTGAAAGTGGAGTTAATGAAAAGTATAATTAGTTTGTAACGCTAAGGTGTGGAGGACTTATACTACCGTAAAGCTCATGCATTGCGAGGATTTAATGAATAACCTTCCATAGAATATAAACGCCACGCCAGTTATCACCAATACGTTAGGTCATTAGTTCCCAAAGTGGTCCAAGTGGACCTCCAGGGGTCCACGGGAGGCTCGACGAGAGTCTACGTTGGCGTGACAAAAAAATGAGGGTTTACAATTCAATTTACAATATGGTAGAAATGTGAAGTATTAGATCCATAAGATGAGACTTAGCACGTCACAATGGGTGAGTTTTTATCATTTTTCAATTTCAAAACTCAATTTCATACCTAAAAAACTTTGATATATTGTAATTGCTACCAGTTATTCTTCAAAACACCTAAACTCAATGAATCCAAGTAGGTAGTATGAAAGAAGTCCAAATTTCGTAAATCTGTTGTAATTTAACAATAAGAGGATATTTTAAGGCGCGTTTACATTGTTAGAATTATTAGCTTGGAATACTTTCGTCTTATTATCACCTCTGGCTATCGCCGCGCACTGCTAGATATAGGTGTCTCACTAGTCGTGCCATGACACCCGAGTCTCGGCCTACTAAGTTACCATCTCATCCCACTAATAGGCCTACAACATTTCTCCACTATTTTGTCGAAGCTTAAGCTGGACAAAATACAATCTCTAAATTCCTACAAACCAATTTCAACTCTGCAATTAGGCTTCTGATTTTGTGAGCATGGAAGTTTTGTACTCATGTACTATATTTTGGCTGAGAAAGTCCCTGCACACTGATGATACCTCAGAGTTCCATCCATAAAGTTGTACTTCAAGTTGGAAGGCAGTCGGTTTTTCAATAGATCTCGATTATAAAATTGTCATGTAGTTCTCGCCTTCTGTTGCTTTATACCTACTCTCTGCTCTAAACCTCTAACTATTTCTAACAGCTTGGACTCTACAATCTAAACGCGCTCTTATCATGCATATCCTTAAATTAAAAACTTAAATATAATTAACTTTAACGACTGGTTACTGGTTACTGGTAGTTTTAATTACTCGTTATTATAAAAGCATCTACTAGTATATTTATGACTGACTAATAAACGTTATAGTTTGTCAAATGATTGTAGAAAAATAAAAAAGTAAGTAGGTAATGGTGTCGTAATTTTTCTTTATATTTATATAGATATCACAGAACTTGTTAACTAATAGATTTCAACCACGCGTTTCATTTTGTGGTTGAATAAAGTGTCTGCCTCGGTCCCTTTTTAGTATTATGCCTAAATGTATCTTAAGTTGTGTGGCCTGCCGTGCTTTTAATGTCAATATATGTTTTAAAAGTGAATCAAACCAATGATGAATTCTTATTATTCATTGTCTGTCTATTTCAATTTATATATATATATATATATATATATATATATATATATATATATATATATATATATATTACTACAAAGTTTTTGGAATAACAGAGCTTTCTTTTTTGTTTCGCAATAGTTTTCAAAGACTTTTTGTCATATATCACGTTGGTTCATTGGGAATATAAAATTTAAAAGTTAATAGATATTTGCATTATATCCGTTTCTATTATGTTAAATCTAGTAAAAAGTACATTACCTACGTATTAATTATTATGACTATGACTAATTTATTGAAAAACTAGTTGTACTTTCGCTCTGTATTCGCAGTTTTCTTTACAACTTGGTATACTACAAATTACTAACAAAAATTACTAAATAAATTACATTTTTTTTTTCCTTGAACAACCACTAGGTACATTCTGTTCACCCAATAAGGAAATATGCTCACGACTATGATAATGACTTCATAAACATCTTCATAATAACTGCAATATTGGTTAGACATTATCCTCATTTTCAGGTGCAAATTAAACCAGCATTTCCTTATACAAAGCGCCTCTATACTTACACGCAAATTCCTAGTCTCATACATTCCAAGAGAGCATCTTCACCTTTCATCCATTACATAAAAATCGCGCTAATATGACATTCAAAAGTTACATCAGACATATTGGTTTTGTTGCGCGGGAGTTCACCAACCCAGTCGCGTTCCGTTCGACGCCAGTGAATGACGTGCGGGTGTTCCAAATTCATAGATTTGACGCTTTCTGTCACGCGGAAATTTTATGTCAAATTTTTTGAGTATTTGATTCTTTTGGGAGTGTTACGTGATTGTGATTTTTTGCTGTTTTTTGGATGCGCATTCGGGATAGAGGTGAAGATTTAGTTTTTTTTTTAATTAGGTCCATACTTTATTTTTTATTTCGCTATTAAATAATATTATTTAAAACATTATCATCATCTAATTTTCGTGAAAGTAACCTTAAAAATTACCAGCTTTTTATTATCTTGAGTCCAGTCATTATTGACCTACTATACATTTCACATTTCACTTGTTAAACATAAATTAATTTTCCTGAGCAGAGAAATGTCTCTAAAAACCGTCTACTTAACATTTACTGTAGCGTTAGTTATAATGTGCATACAGCTAGGAGCTGAGCCACTAATGTGTTCGCAACTAACTGTTAGCTGCAGATGTTATCTGTAATTAAAATGTTAAAACCACTGACTGCATGTGTCTTAACACAGAAATATGCAATAACAGAGAATTTGATTCACTAGACTAGATTTAAACCGTCGCTTTACTCGTTGAACTTATATTTTATGGCGGACTTAGGTTTCTACATGTAACTGCAGATAACTACTTATACACAATAACTTTAGTAACTAGAATATGAATCTTCATATGTGACTATAAAGTATGATTTAAGCTTTATCAAAGCTTTGAACCTTAAAGACTTTCGGGTGCTGAATGTAGAAAACATAACGTCGTAAAAGTTTTAACACCGCTTATGTCAAAAATGGCAACTTTTCAGGAGAGTGAAAAAACTGCATAATTTTTCATAGACACCAGTACAATATACCATTTTATATTAATTTCACTTTACTAGTTTCTATTGGACGATGCCTATTTCTAATTGGCTGAAACAACGCGTCTACCGATTCTCTAGCAAATACCATCAAAATGTCAAAACCGCCAAAAAATAACTTACGTGGTGGCAACTTCAACGATGAAAAATAATTTTCATTAGCCTATAACCATCATTTGTTTGACTAGTAGTACTTACATAAAAACAAAACAATATTCTGTAGACAGTAATACGTTTGTATATTACGTTTAAAATAATTACCATTTTGATAGTATTAGAAAAAAATATGAAAGAAAAAAAGTGTATTTTTCTGCATATGAAGGCTGCTCAGCTTACTGACGCTATAGCTCGTCATTAGATAGAAATCTTACAGACATGTTAAAACATTAGTTTTGATGAAAACCATACGATTAACTTTGATGGTCGCTATGTAGCAGTATAAAGAGAAAAGTTTTGTTTACAGTGTTTGTCTCAGCATATCGATTAATATGAAAGCTTTAATTAATTCACTTACAAAATTTACATTTACCGTCGTTAAAATTTGCAGTTGAATAAATAGATTAAAAGTGGTTTAAAAAAAATCTATCGTTTTTACATAAACTTTAATTGTATGAAATTTACTTAAAATATAACAATAATGATCGTCTTTGATAATCATTTGTAAATTACGAAAAGTAACCATAATAATACCAACCGTACATAATAGTACTATTCACTCCACAATGTCATTAGTAAAAATATAGAGTAAGGTGTTCATCTCATTGTTTTCCAATTGGGGCTAACAAGCTATACACGTAGTGAATAATTGAAACATCTCATCACTCCAGCATCATAATTAACACAGACGACTTTAGATGATTAAAATATGGCTGAAGAATAATATTATTAACAGGCAATAAACCAGTGATTAAGAAATAAAAAAAAATCTGTTAATGTGTCAATCATGGTATATAATAATAATCAGGTATTGAGGTTATTACAAGCTTCGATGAGTGTTTATAAAAGATGTGATCTGCGTGAAAGTTTGTTACAAACATCATGAGTCAATCGAAAGTGTAGTTAGTTATTCGATATCAGAGGATTTCTGCCTATACTTCTACTATTGTATAGCATTTGCATGTACTATAATAACACATAGTGGTAGAGTTTATTATAATTATTTTATTATGAGCCCGTATTGTGCCACTGCAGGGCAAAAGTCTACTCATTTCCACTTCTCTCTACTAGTAACAGAGTGGTGAAATTAATTTATTTTTAAGATTATGTTGGGTTTTCTTTGTTATCTCAAATAACAATAGAATATATCTTTATTTCATGTAAACCAAGTTCAGACACGTACGGTTCCAAATAGTAGGTCCTATAGCGAAGAACCGGCAAGAAAGTCCATGGAGAATAAATCAAAGTTAAACTGTAAATAAGATCGTTCAAAAAAATCCCTGTTGTGATCATTATTTCTTTGAACAATCAATTTTGTACAATATTTATTAAAGCAAAATTTTATTTCATTCATGAGTTTTAAAATCCTATTCAAGTATTAGGGACCATTGCCATGAATAATTTGTTATTCGAACATGATTCTGACTATTTACCTACGGTTAAATCATCAAATACAGCAGGATCAGTTTATTTGATGTCTACTTGTGGTTTATTCAAATCAATGTGCATATATAAACACTAATTTGAATAACTACATATTATTTTGAAATAAAGTTTTAACTTAGTCAACTAAAGATTTCATAACTTAGTCAAAGCATCGTTGTCCTCTTAAAATTCAATTATGTACCGTATATATTTTCGCATTCAAATAAAATCTGCATATGAATGAACCAACATAACATAAAAACGATTTAGATTACGGAGAAAATATAGTTACGAAACCTAAAGAAAACTTGGTAATTTATTCGTCGTTAAAAATTTTACAATTGAGGGACTCGATAAATTGCATAGTTATATATATAAATGTAGGCTTTGCATAGCTATTAGTGCACAGTTATTGTGATGCGTGAATTATTCATAATTTATTCATTGCTCGACTTGTGCAACTCTGACTATTTGTTATTAACGTTTTTACTTTTCGCGGTACAATGTTACATGACTTATGAGGTTCCGTACGCGTGATTTACAATTATTTCCTCCTATTCCGATTGATTGATATAGAATTCATGTTAGTTTATATGAGTAGCGCCACATTTAGAGGGGATCAGTGAACATTGGCGGAACTAAAGAAAGAAACATTCAAAATACTTTTCAAGAATAGGTACACCTGGAGTCGAGTGTATGTACGTATATATTAGCATATGTGTTAGGTTATCGTCTCCTTTTGTAGTGTAAAGGTAAGTTTGTAGTGTAGTGTAATGACATGTGTAGCAGCCTATCCCAGTTTACTAATAGACATAGGCCTCTCCCAATTGTACAACAAAACCTTGTCTTCCGCCTTCCGTATCCGGTCTACCTCATCTGCGTTTCTCTAACATTGATCATCATTTAATCTGGTCTTGTTGATCAATATTTTTTAATTCCGATATTTTTCTTGACTAAAACGCGTTTTTTGTTAAGATGGCCAGTATCGAGAATGCCCCAAGTTTTTTATTTGACTTTCTCCCGCGTCTTATTATCGGACATATAAGCTGCCTATCACCAAACACAATCCGTAAAAGTGAGTGTTTTTTTGGATAAGTTATTGGCAAAAAGATATTCATGTAATGTGTGGTCTAGCCTTTTAAGTAGTGCTTTAGTAGTTAATCAGTATTTGAATGTTATTCGATTATTGTTCTTATTTAATGTTTTATGTGCCAAAGTTGTGTTACGTTACCTTTGAAAGTAGAACCACATTATTTTAATACAGAACCCTAAAATGAAAGAATTAAATAACGAATGTCCATTGTCTGTATGTCCATTACATTAGAAGCAAATTTTTTGTGAAACTAATGTGCCCGCGCAATCTTTTCCGCCACAAATTACTGAGAAGTACGTAGAGTCGGTTGTAAATTGTAATAGTGACTTGTACAATACTTGTTTACTATCTCTTACAATGTAAGTCACCTGTAGACACTGCAAGTCGGCATGAATATTACGATATTTACTTTTAACAAATGTCTGCTATAATCTCACATGTGAAATGCTCGTGCCGTAATAGCAAAATTAGCCAGTCGCTAGTTGGCGAAGGCAGGGTCTGGAAGTACGAACATAAATATTTATCGTCACTTAGGGAAGCTTTGCACATACGAATATGTTAACATTATTTGAAATGTCAGCTAAAAATGGCGTATGAAGATCCACTAGTTAGAATTTTGTAATATTTTTGTTTAGAACAACTGAATCGTTAAATGGAATTGTAATTTCATTAGCTGAACACAGATTACTCACAGAGCAACAAGCCCGTCTTTTACTAAACTGAACATTACCAGTTCAGTAGGCATTTAGACGTCACGTGCTGTATTGGTTCAATTGAGACCCAGTTATTAATACAAGATCGTAATTCAAGCGAATTAAACAAGTAATCCGCACGCTATTACAATGAATACACAACGTTGTTTAGTGGCTTGAGATCTAATTAGCAATACCGTAAGTCATGTATACAAAAGTATATAGTTAGGTATGTAAGCAGAGATGATAACTTAGCAGTTAAACGTTTGCTATTCATGCAGAAGAGACTAGAGTTCAAATCTAACTACACTTCTGAGTTTTCAAATTAATTGATGTTACTTCCATAAAGTCCTATCTATAAAACTTTATTTATGCCTTACGTCCTATCAAACCAAACTGACTTAGTAGCTTAACATAGGCCACTTACTTTACTTTGCTTAGTTCACGTAGCTTACCCTACAAACGCTTAAAAATTTACAGTACATAAAGACGCCGAAGCTTTATGAGCTAACCTAAGTTAGCTTAGCTCGCAGTGTAGCCTACGCTAAGCGTTTCAGATCTCACTCATACACAATTAATCCCCAATGAACCGCGTCTGCAGTACCGTACGTTGCGCGCGTGCCGTTACAGAGCTCCCTCGGGCTCACTAATATATACGAGAAGGCACAAGTTACTTTGATAAATGTGGACAAGAATATAATACACTTAACTTTTGCAAAGCTAACGCGTCTGCTCTGAAGGAATTATGTAAAATAACGGAACGTTGGCTCGATCTGTGTATTTAATTGTAACATATTACGAACTCCAATCCTAAATAGTTATCAACTCACCCGGCTGTCTACTGTCACAGGAAACTGAGGATCATACCTGACCGAAACACTATAGACTGACTTACCCATCAACTCATCACAGACGTTCATTATTACTATGTCAACAAACAGTATATCGTTCTAAATAACAATGTTAACAAAACATAAAGTATTTTGTACAGAAATTATTAACAAAGTGTTTTCTGACTGACTTTCATACACATTCAGCCGGTGCATCGCCTGATATCATCTGCCCACAGGGAAGTTACCTAGCATCTGGTTCCACATACAGTTGGTAACGGTAAGGCGCATTTGTAGCCTGCGGGACTCTGCCGCTTTAACTTTCACAGGTCCACATAATATTTGAATAATTATGATCTATCTATGTCTAAGGTCTTAAAAGCTGTATACCTCAAATTAGCTTACAATTTGTGTTTAACTGTTGAAAAAAATAATCATAGTACTCAATCATAGGCCCGTCTCAATGGCAAGGAACAGTTAACCTGTGACTTATCAAAAAACCCGGCCCAATGTTAGTAAATTTATTAATTGATAGTAGTTTTCCTGTTTATTCGAGTATTATAAATTGATGAATAATTTTAATAAGTAATTGCAGTTTGATGTAATGTATTTATGCACTCTAATGGCCAAGTAAAAGACATCAACGCGTAACAAACAATAAGGTGCTTTGGTTTAAGTGTTTTTATTTTCTAAAATACTCTATTAATAATCCAGAAATAAATACGTCCTATAATAGCTTCAATAGATGTGATAATTTTATGTATATCCTCAAAACATGTACGAGTATTTTTTCCTTTAAAAAAACAAAATCCTTTCCCCTAATATTAATGTCACTTCAACTAAATAACCAGCATGTTTATTTGTTCTAGGTGAACAATGAGCCAGTGAGACAACAGTGCGTGACTAGTGCAAGATGGTAGGCTGTGTGTGATCAGTGCTCATCATGTACACCAAGAGGTATTTGTTCGTGGTCGCCGTCGCCGTGCTGGTGAAGCAGGCGTTATGTAAGTACACATATTATTATACTTGTGTATTGTGATTTATGTGTTATTACGTAAAGAGTTAAGTATAATGTCTTTAGTTATGTGCGTGTAAGTTAAAAAAGCTTATTGCTCCATTTGGTAGTAAGAATCATTAGTGTTGGACATTAGTCAAGACTGTTGGTCAGACTCTTACTAAAACAAGTTGGACCAACTACAGTCTAAAGACAAATGCCGTAGTCTAAAGATAATTTTGCACAGACGTAAGAGAAGTTAGTGTAATATACAAGACGTATATGTAAATGCACATATTTATTATTAAGTATATTTATGCCCACCTTGCTTCTTTGAGTGATAGACTGTTCGAATGCTCGAATTTAGTCGTAGTTAAAAGATTAAAATCCCTATAAAAAAAATCGAATGACACTTCTCATGTTAGCTGTGGTAATTGTTTTACCATAATCAGTGAGCAATACTATTTATACTATTACTATACTATTTATTGCGTTCCATACTGTAATCTAGGTGGTAAATGTTTAAAATAATTCGGCCATTGTGGGCCTCGTCGCAGCAATATAGGAGAGAGGAAGCACTGTTTATTATAAGCAATTAAAAACGATATAAGTTTCCAGCTTGGGGTTCTCAGAAGCCGGTTGTTAGACGTCTCAAACTACTGTCTTCTCCTGTCTATCTCTCTCTCTTCTTCTGTCTTTTTTAAAAACGTGGCCCCACACTAGGATTTCTCCTGTATCGTGAGTACAGTTTACAAAAATACATGTCACATGCACATTCAACCAGACCCGAAACAACTATCTGTAGATCATACAAATATTTGTTCCGTGCGGGGATCGAACCCGCGACCTGTAGCGCAGAAAGCTAATCGCTTAACAACTACGCCAATCCTGTCGTCAAACTAACTAAACGATAAACATAATGATCTTAAGGCATCTGCATTGTGACGTTCGTTTCGCTATGATTGTTCAGTCATTACCAAGCGCATGACTAATTCGTTCGACAAAATTACAGCTTTGCACGTAGTTTCTGCATTTACGCGAAATTAGTGTCGTCTGACCTAAACCACTCTTAAATAAACAAGATATTTGTCAGTTTAAAAACGTTACTTTTTTATTAATGTCCTTTTGTATTTACGCATAAACGCCTTGATAAATATTAAAAGGAATTCTTAGAAACTAGATTAGGTATAAGATACTTATATTCTTGTCGAAGATAGCTGTTCTAGCAACCTCATGAATTATGACGGGAAATTCATGGCAAATCTAACTACAAACAACATTAAAAGAACATTATTATTACACCACAAAATAATAATTTCATAGAGCACGTAACGAAACGAAATAGTTATTTTATGACAAAATTATTCGCTTAATTACAAACTAAGTTTATTCGCCCGCTTTCCCAGCTTTCTCTTTGCCGCGATTTTGTGTAAAATGATTTGCTTTGCGATAAAACTCGAGCCTTTGTGCGGTTGTTCATATATAAGAATAGATGGTTATATTGTGATAAGCACGCTATCTTTGGAAATGTGGCCTTGAATTCCATGTCGTGTACGGGAATAAATATTTCTTCATATATTTTACAATGGAAACAATAAGAATAATAAGTAATACAATGTTGCCAGTATCACCTGCTTGAGCTAATTGCTCGAACCTTATACCTATTGCAGTGAAGTGTAGAAACATATTCAAGTATACTTTTAAAGCGATACTTTGAAACCCTGGGAAAGATTGTACGGGACAGCCAAACGTTACTTTTGTCCAATTAGCAGCCTTTAAGAATGGGTTGGAATAACAATAATAAGCAAATAAATAATAAACAAAGATCATTGAAGTCATAAAAACGTAAACTTTATGTTAAGCATCAACATCAATCGGAAGCATATAAGCCACTTGCGTAATATCAAAGTTGTTTAACATACTAGTTTACATAGTGAGTTTATATAAATCTCACATGTATAAACCTGGGACCTGTGGGTGTGGATGTAGGTTAGAGAAATATTTCGCGGTGATTGAAACTGGGAACCATAGCACCAATAAGTCAACGGTCTTCAATTGCTCCAAAAGTGGAAATTATATTTTGCGTTTTACAGCATGAAGAATAAAAATAACTTTAATCCAGTTGAATTCATATCGTAAAATCATTGGTCTACATCCAATCTTCACATCTCACTTAATGGATCCACGTCAAAGAGTCATTCCCCCCATGTTCAGTCAAAACTGATTGAAAGTAAATTGCCCGCATTACCCTCGCTGGTTAGAGTGGTTATCAGGCAGCATATGGAGCGCGAAGATCTCATCTGTGAATCACCGTATCTGGGCTAGTCTGTCAAGGTGAAAACGAAAGTTGACGGTATGGTCTAAACTATTGTTTTTTTGTAGTTTTGAAACGTGGGATGTGTTTGTGAGAATTTGGAAGTGATGATAGTAATGATGGATTCACTTTTTGTCTAAATGTTGGGTGTTCATTGGAAACATTTTTTTTATGGGTTTGTCGCATACGAACAGACGTATCGCCTGATGGTAAGCGATTACCGTCGCCGATGAACACCCGCAACACCAAAGAGTCACGAGTGCGACGGCCTTTTAAAAAGGAGTACGCTAATTAATTGAAATCACATCTTACGGCTAATTATAGCTAGGGCTATTATATTTCTGTGTCAAAGAACGGCGTGCATGTTATGCTTCATTTTGGTATATATTATTAAGTCAAACAGTTTGTCTCTTAGTATGAGTTTTCATACGAAAATTAGCAATTCCGATATCGAGGAGGAACGAGGAAGGATGATGACAGTTTTCAAGTGGCTACGTACCATGTGCTAGAAGTACTCAGTCATCGTCCTTTGAGTAGGCTTTTACCTTCTATCTCAACATAACATATACGAATACGAATAAGAGAAAAGTGAAATAACAATTAAAAGTTTTATTTATATCAACTCTTAAGTCTTTTATAGCAGTAATATTAATAATTAGGCGCATAATAAACAGTTTAATTATGCAAATTGTAATGCCTTATACAAATATTCATTCATTATTTAATTTAAAAGTCATAAAAAATCTATTACAATGTAAATTACACACGTTACGTCCACATCAATCTTAAGGTAAAAAGATTAAGTCATAGATTGGCGTTTATGGTATGTACTTACTTTATTTATTTTTTATGATTTTAGTATAATTTATTACTCTATATTATTGTGCTATGAAGTACTAATTGGTTTCTAACGTTAATAAACATTTACTCTTCTGACCATTCATAACTTTATAATTAACATTTATGGTTACTTACATTCATTCACTATAATTTTACTATCAAAGTGTTATGGGATTTTCTGTGTAAACACTCTTAGTAGCAGCACGGACTTTGGAACTGTGCCCGGTACGTGGCAATAGGCTCACCCCCTATTTCATAAGACTGAATAACGGCATCGGCGAAATGTGGGTAACTGTGAACCTCTGCCTAACCTAAGTAATGAATGGTCAAATTTATTTTATATTTAATACTGTTAATTGGTTTAGGTAAGTAATGGAATATACTTTGGCCAATATGAAGTAGATGGACAATAAACAACTTAACCTTATCTACATAAGTATGCAATACCTTACGTTTGTACTTATTCTTTATAGAAGAGTTTAAACTTTGACATTCTCCAATTTGTTCAACAACGAATAACTCAACTGCGCAAGTACGAAAGTAAGGTTGTGCAAGAGATCAAATGCTGTTGATGTTTGCAGGTAAACATATTATGCCATAATCTATAGTCACAACGTAGTGTTACATCAAATAATTGTTTTATACTATTTAATGTCAAAATATCAGCGCGACCGAGATTAAATCTTTTTTTTAGACACATTATAAAAATGTCTGCCGTAAAGAGGTTTGTTGAAAAGATTAGTTACAAGGCAATTAATTGTTTGAGTATAAATATATCATACTTACTTTCTCAATTTATCACTGGCAAAGTATCGTTTATGTGTGAAAATTAAACTGGAACAATCATTTTTGTATATTAGTCCGTACGAACATCAGTGTTATTGCAAGTTGAGAGGCACGAATATACATATGTTATGTAGTAAATATTATATTATAGAATTGGTTAGTTATTTATCGGCCCAATACCGACATGAGTAGTACAGGAATTGACATAAAAAGCCTTATTTATCACTTATTTATTTATTGTGAAGAGACGGCTGGCGTAGTGTTGCTGATATAGAACAAATATTTGTATGACCTACAATAGATGTTTCGGGTCTGGGTGTTAGTGCTTGTTAATATTTGTGTTTGGAAACAAGAATAATTCTTGGGGCAACCTTATAAAAAAACTATACACATCTTTTGTTATCATATCCAAAGCGAATCACGTTTATCGTAAGTACATAAACCTATATTTTGCTAATCTTACCAGTTTTACTACTCCAACACACACCTTCCTGTATTGCTATAGATCACCGATTATCTATTAAGTAAGGGAGAAAAACCAGTGCGATACATTTCAAGAATGCTGTCAAGACGTGCAATACAGGAAATTCACTTACACCGCGCAATCGCCCAACTATGTACCCTTAATGAAACCTGTCCATATGTTGCCGCTGAGATTTCAGTTTTACATTCTAGTTACATTCCATGACAGCCCGTAGGTGCTCCCTACTAAATTTAATCTGGCAACCACAACCATAGGATTGACCTTGGGGGGCCTTACCTAAATGCTGATGGGCAAAGAGGCCAGGGTAGGGAAAACACTGTTAAAGAAGAATTGATCTTGAGCGCTAAATGATAAGATTTCCAATGACGTTGATGATGAATTGAAATTCAGTAACAAAATGTCTGTTTAATATCAAGAACTGTGTTATATATAGTGATTGACGACAGTACTGATTGCTTCCAATTGTGTTGACCATCTTATAAGTCGTAAGGTTATTTATGTCACCAATAGGAAAAATTGAAGCCTTTTAACCAATTATGACACTACATTTTTATTTAAAGTACACGCTCCAAAAAACTTCAAGCAAATTTCTATAAAATATTACTTTAGTTGTATGCCTCAGGCGACTTTCAAAGATAAATAATTTCATTCAAATCAATAAAATTATAATATAGTATAAACTGAAATATTATACAACTAATTTATAAGCAGGTATTCCTGGTATAATATAGAGGCTGTTTTATTATTTATTTATTTATATTTAGTTCATTGATCAGATGCCAAGGCCTAAGTTAAACCAAATTTAATTTCGTTTTTGTGGTTATAATGGAAGACTTTGTTTCATCAACAGATAATTATTTATGCCTTTGGCTTGTGCAAGATTTAGTTATGAAACTTTGCAGATCTCTAAATATACAATGAATATTTAGGACGGGTTGCTTCAAATTATCGTTATCTAAGTTTGTTGATTGATATTTGAAATTATTGTGGAATGAATGGTGTTGGATGAAAAGTATTTGATCAATTTACGCTTGTATTTGCTTCATTTGTAACAATTTACAATTTACATAAAGTTTACATTTTAAACTTGAAGCAATTTTTTTTTATAATAAGGAATAAAGAAGACCAATTATTTGATTCATTATAAAGTTTATATTAATTAACTGAAATAATTAAAAATATATTCTTTAATAATAGAACATAACGCCTGTATTCCCCGAAGGGTTAGGCAGGCGAAATATGGGTGACACATGGCAACGGCAGCGAGCCTATTGCCATTTACCGGGCACAGTTCCAAACCCCGTGCTGGTTCTGGGAATTTCCATACAGATACCCAATAACACTGTCAAACCCGGAAATCGAACCCAGGACTCACTCAAATCAAATTATCCATTTAAAATTATGATTTTACTTGTTGCTGATCAAACGAAAATGTTTATTTTTCAACGTTTTTAATATATATTTTTTATGGGTCCATAATAATAATACACATACACAGTAGTACAAATCACATACACTCTAGGAAATATTTTTTTATTTATCTACTTTGATAACCTTTGGTTAGGGACTAATAAAATAACTACGTGTCTTTTTATGGTTATCATAAAAGCAAATTTCCGATTTACTGCGTAATTCACTGGCAATAACAACAATTAATGAGTAAAGACCTTTTATGGGCATATTTCATTTGTAAAATATAACCTTTTAATAAGAAAAACCAAAATTCAATCTTCACAAACATTTTAAGGGACCACCTTTAAAATATTTATAGTTCTTCAATAAGAAAAGAATCATTCATATTGGTTAAGGAATACTATCGATACGCAGTACACATACATACATACGTAGCTTCACGCTTATAATCTCAGTAGGGTTATGCAGAGGTGTACTGGCACAGTACCAAACTCCGTCCTGCTACTGAGAAATTCGAATACAGATAAACCTAATAAGTCTAATAACACACTACACCTGGGAATTGAACCCCGAACTTCACACTTAGCAATCGCATTTTCGACTAGACTAATGAGGCAGTTGATATGAGGTACCTAACATCCTTCATAAAAAATATACAGTCGAATTAAAAACCCGTTTCTCCTCTTTTTAAGTTGGTTAAAAATTATAAAGCTCAGATATCCGCAGCAGCCACTCTGCCGAACAACAGGAACCCGAACAAACTCAAAGCAGATTGAGCATAGAATTATGAGGTATCTTATCAAGCATTCATCCCACAATGCAAAGAAGAAGAAACTCTAACAGGAAGAAGAATAAATCGTAAAAGTTAACACCAAAACATAACTTATTAAAGCGCCGGCAGAACATTACTACACCAGTAACTTTAGTTTAACTTGGAGATATACCTAGGTAGGTAATAGATTTCTCTTCTTAGCAAGAGTGAATTTCTTATTTGTTACAATAAATTTACAGCGTAATTGACATGTATTTAGAAATTACAATAACTTAACATAATAGTAATTATATTCACGTCTGTGACTGTCTAACATCAGGCAGAAAATACAAGTTCTGTTTAGGGCCATTTAAGTTAAGTACTTAAGACCTTCGAATTATCTCTCAAAAGCCGAGTTTTTAATGGTTTTTGCCTTATTAGTCTTTACCAATATATTTTATTCAATTAGAAGACACTTCAGGGTCGTATCCCATTAAGAAACAAACCCATTTGGCTGAGATTATACCAAAAAACGCCTAAAACCCGTGTGAAAATGTCACTCTTCTTCCATTACATAAAGCTCTTGAAACATTTCATAGACCTTGACGACACCATAGACGCATAGGCCTCATAACTCATAGAGAAAAATAACCCAAACAACTCCCATGGATTTCTCTAAGCCAAGCAAATTAATTAGCGAAGAAAGGAGGCGGCGTGTCATCGCCATTATGGCATAAGCTAAACAAAAGTGGGCTATGACTTTACAACATTACACTAATAACCATTACAGACAATATTCAACCTTGTATCATTGATATAAAAGTGGAATTGACTGCAATTTGTAGTTTCAGAAAACAACAAGATCTCGTACAGTTAATCATAAGGAGTTTGAACTCTATTCACTTGATTAGAAGGTTGTGGTGAATGAAATATTATTATTGTTTTACTTTCGTGGGACACGGCTTACTTAGCGTTTAACAATAAAGAAAAGGCGTCTAGTTTTATTGTTACGTTTTCATTAAATTACTTTACGTTTGTTTTGCAGTATCATTTCCAACTGGAAGCAGGGAAGTGCGATCTTTCTGAAAATTCATTGCATTTATGAATGGCGAAGAATTTTTATTGTATTATTGCACTCTTCTGTGTTTAGGGCACCAGCAGACTTCTTTACGTTATCAAATGTAATCCAATTTCCATCCCGCATGGCTTAAATACAGCAGTAAATCAAAACAAAAATTCACAAAAAATATTCTTCCGTAGGTCCTGGTATCTTTACATGACCTATGATCTTCAATTCACCGGTCAGGCGAGATAAATATGGATTTCCCCAAGGCAGTGTCTGAAGAAAGTTTATAGTTACTTCTGAATGGCGACATCTGTGATTGGTTATATCTTACTCTTCCATTTTATCTCTAGACTGATGTTTGACTAGCATATCCAATTAGCTGCTATAAATTCGTGCATCCTTGAAAATTACATCAAGAGATTTAAAGTTATTGTAAATAGCATTGCACACGTAATAAGAAAGTTTAGACATTGAAAGATTTACGTTAGAATATGACTAACAATAGTGAAATTCTAAATTACTGCTTAGGTACAAAGAATAATGAAATTATATACATACCTATTTATTTATTATTATACCTACATATTTAGAAAGCTTGTCATAATGGTGTAAGTAAACAGACTGTTCAATAAATAAACCAACGAACATTTTTGTATCCTAGAATATTAAATAATTAGTGAGTAGAAACGACGATGTAACCTTTTTAGTAAAACAAGAATACGGAAATGAATAAAAATTAGAAATAATTTTGTGTTAATTTAATAATTATGCTGATTTACAATTCTGAAATTATTTTATTTAAAAAAATGCATCTTTATAGGTTGGAATTGACCTTTAATACTAATAAACTCATCATTATTAATAATTTAAATGTTAATTATTTGAAATAATCTATCAATCCAATTCTATCCCAATAAAAGAGTAAACAAATACAGTTCGCTTATGTTCCAGATGTTCCTAAAATAAACGAAAAGGATAGTTATTGAAATGTTCGTATAATTTAGGTTTTAAAGTCGCATATAAGTGGTAAATACATGGCACATAATTACAGTGCAGATTTAGCAACTTAGCCATCGTTAAAACTTCCAGTTACTAAACTGAGTGAGTTATAGCTTTAAATAAGCATTGCTCGCAAAAAGCGTTCCGCTGCAATCTTAAATGTTAGCTTAATTAAAGGTGTTGCAATCTTATTTATGCCATATTATACGGTAGCTAGGAGACCTGTTCTGTAGAGTTTAGTATTTCTATTAACATATCTTATAATAACGAGGTTGCAAGAGTTTGAAATACAGTATATTGGTATATGTTAGGGTAAAGTCCACAGTGTGAATTTATTATGAACCTTCGTTAGTCCTGGCCACAGCTATATTCTAAAATAAATGTTCTAGTTCTTTTTTATGTTATGAGATCCTACACATGAGATGATACATGAGATATAAAACATTTTCAAATAAATATATAAAGTTCATGTGGATAATTGTTTACTTAGTGGCTTGCTTGAACGCAATTTCCGCCAAAAGTTTCGTAACATAAACCAAGGCTGTATTCATTCAGTTTAGGTTTATTTCATTCAGGTACACTTAACTTAAGCTTAAGCTAGTGAATAAAATACTGCCTACTTATACTAAGCTCTCTCTCTCTCTCTCCCCTATTGCTAAGTTGAAATCTTTTTAAAGGAAGTTTAACATCGATACAAAAGAGCTCTCGCGAAGTGTCCTAGTTCTCAGTCTTTATAATTTTTGATTTCTTTTTTATGACCACCATCAAAACTTTTTATTTTGAATACTAGTTAGCTATCTAGCTTATTTTTTTATATTGCCCTTGTTATGATCAATCACATTAATGGTGAAATAAAGGAACCATTGTCGTGAATATTCTTCGGTGCTTGGAATATCGTGAACAGCATCTCAATAAACTAGATGATGATTTTACGCTGGTTATGCGTAACATTGGAATTAAAATTTTAGATTGAAATAGAATTGTAGCTATGTGAACTTGGGCAATGCTTCGTTTCATCGAATGATGGAATGATAAAACAACGCAACGCGTGATTATTATTTAAGCTCTCGTACGTAAGTTACATGAGAAAATAGTTTATAATGTGTTGTGATAATTACTGATGTATGGCTGCTCAGCAGAAAGCTTTATATGTTCACTATATGTAGGTACTCATACTTCATAATTACATTATAATTATTACATATAATACTAGGTACTATAACTATACTATAATTATATAATTTTAAATTATTTCAGTATTAATTATCTCGACATCTAAGTTATTTTTCATCATCCTGGAATATTACTCTCCCACTACACAACAACAATGCTATGTTATTTTCCAAAATGCGTTTTCTTTTCTCAATTTCTTAATAGTAGTTAATTTTTTATATTCTGACCACCATCTATTTAAAATGGAGCTAGCGTGCAGAATAGAAATTCCCTTACCTACCTCACTTCCTCATCATCACGCTTCTACTTGTGAGGCGTCAATTGACTCATCAATCATGTTGACAGACGGTCGTAACTCTACTTTTACTCCCGCCTTAGATTCCAGTTTGTCAATATTTCCTGTATTGAAGGTATCTGGTTTAGGGCCGTCACGTCGTCGTCGCTTATAACATTTCAGTTGCTTTTTATACTGACTTAGTTAATACTTAAACTATGGAAATATTCTCGACACGCATTATCATTTTATCGACTCTTGATTACGACATATATCTACATTTATGGTCGACTTTATCTCAATTTAATGAATTCATTGTCGATGGGCAGTTAATGAGCAATAACGATTAAAACTAATTTACTTTCCATACTAAAACTCGTACCCAGAAATGTGCCCAAAGTTTCCACAAGGATTAATACTTAATACCAGTAAATGTTATTATTAATTACTATTAAGAATCCATCAAAGTAGTTGTTAAACTGACCGCCGTCGTCTCAATTGCGTTGAATTAGTAAAATTTTAATTCATCTACAAAATATCTCGCCACAATCTCAGAATTCACCTCTCTGCTATAAACCTCTACTTAACTTCAGAATAAGCTTCGAATAAGTTATTTCAATTTAAATTCAAATTTTCCAATATCAAATCAACAGCTACATTTATTTTATCAAGACGTTGAAAATAGAGATCTTAAAGAAATAGATAAGAATTTATCTTATAAGTTCACCTCCCAAGTGCAGTGTCTATAAACCTCAAAGCCACCGCTGTCGATCGAACAGGTCGTTGGCATCGACCGTCGCAAAAACCAAGGAAACGCACCTGCGCCTGCGCTGCGATGTGTGTATGTAATAACATGAGAACAGCTGATTGTGATAGAAAAAGTACGAGCCGTCCGCATTCCCTGGGCGATTGGATGCGTGCTTTACTTTTTAAGGGCATTTTTGCTTATAAATTATACGAATCAAATGAAATTACTTCTCTCCAGGTGTGATGGAATATAGAGAGTTGTCAATTTTGCTTTAATCGTTCGGCTATACGCGTTAGACATTATTTGGGACACCCTACGGTAGTTTTGGACTCGACCAAAGCTTAATCTCTAAAGAAATTCATCAGAAATGGTATCGTTGCATAATAAGCTTTTTCTTCTAGGTCGTGCTTCCATGTTTATTACGCTTTTTTGCATGTTACTATGCAATAGTCATACTAATATCTGTGCAGCCTGAGGGATCAACCCCCTAAGCTTGCTCAACCACAGCGTCCACAACAGCTCAGGTTACTGACTACTTCTAATGCCAACACGATAGAAAATATTCTGGTATAAATAGACATCTTGTAGAGCTTGGGTTAAATAGAGCCAAAACGAACGTAAAGCTCGTCTCTAATCACGCGATATCTATAGTTATTGAAGCCATAAGAGCTCGACTCATAAATTATTCGGTTCGTCGGTGATTTGATTATGGGCGTGACGATAGTTTTTTCTCACTTATGTTGTAAGAGTGGAGAAAAATATAGAATAGCATCATGTCTATATCTTTGTGATGGAATATATTAATGCAAATACTTATTACATATTTTGTAGATTAATCTGGTTTTCTGCCTATTTGAATTAATGGTTAGTTTTTACAATTCTCATAAAGATCTGAAGCATCAATTAGCATAAAAGTCATCTTAAGTTTTAACAGCGGCACAATTTTATATTAATAATTCACCGTCTACTTATGATAATTTATAGAACATTGCATAACAAAATATAAATAAACATTTTCTCTTTGATAATGATCTCAATAAGATTTCCAAAGAAAGCGAACGAAAGCATGCGCATCCAAACTAGTTGAAAGTTCAAGACCTTGTGATGTAAGAACCATTACCGTACATTTAGAGGTTCATGGTTGTATATCGGTATCCATTCGAATTACAATGAAATGATTGAAAATATTGAAATTATAATTATTAAGATAAAGTTAAATCACTATGATTTAGAAAATATTGAGGATTGGTGCAAGTAATGAGCAGATGTATATAAGTTATTATTTATTCGGGATAAAAAGTATCGTGTACCCTCCCAGGATCGCACCGCCGAAATACAAATCTTCTTGTACCTACTGAGTCTGAATGAGTTCTCTAACAGAAATTATTCTTGCTTACATGTACTACTTCGTTTAAGCTACCTTTGTACATTTATGGCTTTATAAATAAATCTTATTTTAATTGCTCCTGCCATATTAAAAATATTATCCAGTCAGCAAGCTTTGTAACGGAGTTAGGGTGTACCGGACGTACTTAACTGCCTACAACCATATTACATCAACATCGGCTCAGTAGGTTAGCCGTAAAGTTACGTTACCAACACAGACGAAATCACTTTCGCATAATTATTAGTATGGATTTATGGATATCCTAATAAAAACGATCATTTATTTAACACGTCCGTGTTTTAAATATTTTAATTGTGATTTTATCGAAATTGGTGATGCTACCTGTGCCTATAGTCATAAATTTAATTACAAATATTGCAAATTGAAGCCTCGAGAAAGCGTGTGAAACTTACGTTTAACAGAACAAACCTTTAAGAAATTTGGTTTCCCATAAGGATTATTGACAAAAGATTACCCTTGACTAATGAACACATTTATTTTACGCATGATTATTTAATGTCATTGTTAATTTTAAATTATTTATAAGCTATATACAATTTCACTTTAAAATTTTGCAGTGAAACGCTATAGGCAAACGCATCAATAGAAAATATAAAGCTGAAACAGTAACATATAAACTGGTGAAAAATTTGGTACACTCAAACGCGGGGAACTAGTAGATTATAGAACAAAGTAGATTATAAAAGGTTTTGGATGAATTAATGAATAATGCTCGAGATCTTAACGATAAAAAAATGATTATAACGCGCGTCGTGACTTCCTCGGCGCAAGTGTCAAGGAAGTAATAAAGTTATGGCGCGGAACACTTCATGTCAGTTAAAAGATAAGTTTTCTTGTTTTTTAACAGACACAATGTTGTAACTTCATCAGAGCCAGTGGTTGTTATATAACAGGTGCTAAAGATTTTGTTTTTCCTTTACATATTTCTGTTATTGTGCTCTTGACACACGCACAAAGTGAGCGACAGCCCTTTGACCTCAACTAGTTTTGAAAATATAAGACTTTCGCAGTTATACTACATCTTTGGCTTAGTTTAAGACCTCATCGTCGTCAATTAGGTACTCAGAATATTATGATCACTTCTTGGCATCGACCTCACTCATCTTCGAAAATACAGGCACACATTTGAACCATTCCACGTGGTTTACAATTGTCACTGCATAACAAAACAGGTATGCAAACGAATGAGAAAAAAAAAGTAAAAGTAGGTATATTTTCCTGCTGGCTTCTAAAGTACTGAGCAAGGTCAAAAGCCTCATGATGATATAATAACGGGCCTGACCTACGATTTCGATTTCTACCGGAACCCGTTAGACCAATGTCTTGATTGCTCTGCCTTGATTACTTTTCATTTCTACTACCTTTATATTATTATTTATTTCTTTACAATCATTAGGGTAATAGTTTGTTATTATTGAGCCTGGGGAAGTTGTTGACTACGTGGTTGGATAGCGGAAATGTAGCCTTAAGTAGTATAAGCAAACGAGCTTGAGATTAAGTGACTTTATAACGGCTTCGTTTATGGCGATCGAGAATTCTTCCCGTTGCAGTATTGCGGTAATCCTATAGAAATAAATTTCCCACAATTTGACTAGGTACTCTATTTCTCTATCTAGTATAATCTGTCTCACGTATGCATAATATTATGACTTGATATTTTATGAGCTATAAACTGTCAGGTTTTTAGATCAATTAAAATATAGTTACCGTCCACAAGGTAATTAATTACACCCAGACGAGTTTGCAACGATAATAAATTGTTTGATTAGCACACATTGAAAGATGATCTGTATAAAGTAAATAACTTAGGTATAAGATTTATTCACCACCGTCCTTGACAAACTATGAGAGGTAAGTAGGTACCTGTTGTTAGCTGGTGTACATTTAATCCCGAGGCATGCTTTGCAGTGGTTGCAGTTTGAGATAGGGCGAGTTATCACATGGAAATGGCTTATGCCGCAGTGGAAGGATTAGTTAATCAGCAGTGTATAGAGCCAGACTGTTAAGAGTGGTCAAGACAATTTCAGTTCTGGTCACTCGTCTCGAGTTGAGACTAAACATATAAGGATAGGCGTATATCTAGTTCGATAGGCTGATTATATTGATTGATACATAAACATGCATGTTGTGTATCGGATAACAGGTTAGTCGGAACTACGCACACATAGCGATGACATAATAACGGATATTAGTTGGCGGACTAACGCTAATTGCGTTGGAGTCGGAGAAAAAACCGAAAGTGGTCGGACCGGGCACCGGTTACCGACTGACAATCATGCAAATTATATGTTTATTAACGGTTTCATTTTAAAGAAATCATGAGTAGTTAATTAATGGGTTAATTGTGATAATTATAAAGTAGGAGATAATGGTATCTCAGGAGTATGAAAAAATGATAAATGGGTGTGGATGTTCTTGGATGTGTCTTTAAGGTTTCAATATCAGTTTAATTTAACATTAGTAGGTAAAGATCAAGAACGCCTTCTGGGTCGTAATACAGACCAGGGATCTTCTTCTGTCGTGTCGAGCTATAATATTAACTTTGATTATGAAAAGTTTAGCCTTACAGCAATGATGGTAGCGACATTCTTAGGTACCATCACTCGTGGAGGCTCTTTTCGTGCAGGCATAAAACTGTAGGATACGAGCATGTTATAAAATGAATAGCCTATATCGACTTTGGAACTTCCTTTTACGAATCGTGTACAGGATGATTATAGCACTGCTATATTGGATCAGTAATTTATTATACAGACTGACAAATTAAAGGGCATCTACATAATTAAAATACCCGTTTATTATGACTTAAACTTTATAAATGCAGATTTCCAGATCTTATTATAGATCTTATTATTTCTCAGAAATAGCGCAATATGCAGATATTATAAATCTGACAGACTCTCGATGGACAAATCCGACGTAACTTTGACACAGCTATTAACTAAACATGAAACGATCTATATTATAAAGGATATGAAAGCAAAAGATAAGTCATCTATAATGAACGGAGAAAGCCACCCTTTACTTTACCGTAAGTAATAGCGACCTGGATACTGATTCTGTTATGAAGCAAACCTTTATTTTAACTGATAATGATTACATAGAACAAAGCAGTGGTTTGAAATATGGAACAGAAATATCTCAATGTCGCGAAATTGAAAATGAAACAACTAGAAAGCTAAGTATTTGAATCAGTGAAATGAAATATAATCTATATCACATACTTTTATACTTTTTATTTCTTCCAAACTAAATTCGTACATTAAATTGCACCTACTATGTTTTATCTCTGCATCACCCTAAGCTAGACTGGTAGAAAATGCCTAAGGCATTAAGTCCGCCTTTGTACAGTTTTTTTTAACTAGTGCATAAAGTTTTTAAAGTAAAAAGTAAATAATTTTATGTTTTTCTAATTTGGATTTTATATCACTGTTACTGGTCTTTTTATTTACAAGATGGCTCCGATGTTTCTAAAAACTACTTATTATGAGTGATCAGTCTTCATACATAGCACGAGAGTAGAAAAAAATATGAGACATAATTTAGAAAAATAATTTACTCGCAATGTGCTTGTGGGACTTCGTCAATGTCTTATCTACTCGATAGGTATAATCCAGTCTGGATACAAATAGGATACTCCACATAATACAGACACATGATAATATACGTGTATATAATTATATACCGAGTAAATGTATAAACATTTACTCACAACAAATTAAGGAAGAAGCACTGGTACTTTTCTTTCCAAGAAAGATGAGATCGTGAGGAAAGGGACACGTTTCTAGAATTTAATTTGTGTAATTCCTTGAGAACTGGTATATTTAGCTACATTCTGTCAAGTTTAGTCACGTCAATTTCTCTAAGGTGATTGACACTTACGAGTAATTAAGGTCGTAAGTAACGTTTCTGGTTGCTTCACTAGTCTAGTGGTAACTATTTGGAAACTTCGAAAGATCAAAATATTTTGTTAAACGTTTCTATATTTCTTGTATCGTGGGTGCATTTATACACATAGTCATGGATATGCACTCGGACGCGAAACAACTATTTGGATCATACAAATATTTGTTCCGTGCGCGAATAGAACCCGCGACACGTAGCGCAGCAGACGATCGTTTAACCACTGCGCCAACCGTGTCGTTGACATCCCCATAATTGAAATACACGGTAAAATTCCCCACATACATTGCTTGTTGTGTATCTTAGAATTGATCTTAACATCGTCATTGGAGCTTGGCCGATTGATCTGTAATCGACTAACTGCTAAGCTTCGAAGATTATAGACATTACAGTTCTTGGTTCAACTTGAATACAATCGTAACGAACTTTTTATGGCTTCATTATTTCAAATAAAACAGAATTACAGATCTTTGAATCGCATTGACACGAATCTAGACAATTGTAAGGCAAATTATTTTGCAATCTAACTTAGTACTTATATACTAATGTAATGTTTAATTCGAATGCGTTCTTACAACATCTGCTCGAATATCAGGTGTTTACTTAGCAGAAGAAAAAGGTAAAGCAATCCATACTGTACGTTTTGTAACTATTACAATGTAGACTGCAGTTGTTATTACAAAATGTAAGTTCCGACTGCCAATGCCTTCATCAGATTAAATACTTGTTACTTCATAAATTCTCAGACAACTGCAATCTTTTTGCCATATGTTAATTTGTTTATTTTAGTATCGGACACAAAAGACATTTTATCTGATTCCCGACAAACAGATTTCTGACAAATAATAAAAAAGATTTGTAGACGTTTTACCTTCTTCAAAATGAACACTTTCATTCGATGCAGTATGCTATGTTCTGAAATCTATATAAATAGCCACCCAATAAGCGGCGGTAGAAGTATCAACCAGATCTTTAACTTTGCGATCTCTATCTCCTTATAATATGGCTATTTTATTAACCAAGCTGTATTGTACTAAATGTAAAAGATCGTATCTTATAACGAGAATGGCTCCATTATGTTGTAATGCGTGAAGAATGTTAACTGTTGCAGTTACCGACACGCCATCGTTCAGGTATTGTTTTGATAACCCTGTTTAGAAGGTGAATTGAGGATATGAAGATATTATTGTTTGAAGCCGGTAAAAGATCACGAGATATACTAGAATGATGACATCTAACAAAGCGAGATGCACGATCGATGCACGGGCGTAGGGTGACATGTTCTGTTTCGAAAACGATGTTCAAACATACCGTTTTTTAGCCTTAGAATTTTCACTTTTGAAATGAATGTGAAACTGAAGGGTGAATAGCTAAAAATGCTAAGAGCTCTTCGTTATCAGAAAAAATGTTAATTAAGACCAGGATTTTGCGAAGTATATAAGAATCTAAAGCATGTTTCATCTTTATTCGCCACACTACTTTTTATCATAAGGAAAAACAATGATTAAATGCAAACCATGTAATATTTTTAAAGTGGTATTTAATGTGATGGTGCTTCAAGATAGTGTATCCTAACATGAAAAATAACGGGTATTCATTTTTAATATTCTAAAGAAGAAATTAACTAGCTTTAATTTATGTTTTCAAAAGAATACTTGTTTATTTGTACAAAATATGTATTCTAATCGTGTACCATCATACCTACATCTTTCAGAGCATCATTGTTCATCAAATCAACAAGACTTCCCAAGCCAATTTTGTTTCAGTAAAAAATCAAGTTGTTTAACAGGAACTTTAACACTAAAGACCGCTATTTCAACCCATAAAGAAACAATGGTTAAGGAAGTAAGATGTTCCGCCACCTTGAGATTGGCTGACTACACACTGAAGTCACAGTAAACGTAGCTGTAGAAGGCCCATTCCATCACCCACAAACATCGTGCCCTAAGGAAATTGCATTATATTGCCGATTATTTATGGTATCATCAAAAACGAACTCCCTCGAACCATACGAATCTCAATTATTACTAGTACGAGTATATACTTCTTTATTAATGATGTTGCTTTATCCTCCTTTGGAACTTGTATGGAATGGTCCTTCTGCAACTATCTCTTTTGTATAATGTAATGACTATTCAATCATATCTGAGTTCCCACAGAAAATATTTAGATCAGAATCGAATCAAATTGCATATTATTGTTTGATTTTTTGCGTGAGTTAAGGGGGTAAAATCTTCACTATGATAAAACATTGCCTTGAAGATCTTTCATCGATGAAAATGACTACCTTCGACAAGTTTAACAACGCTACTTCCTTTTGACAGAGGATTTACGTAACGACTTTTATTTTATTTATCATGTCTGCTGTAATAAAAGTTACAACTGATACAGATTTTCTTTCTGATACTCCAGATATAGCAATATTCTTGCATAAACTGCGCTATGAATTACTGTTCTTTTGTGGTATACTTCCCCAGAATATTGTATGACTTTAAACTTATTCATGAAAGCTTCATAACTTGCCGTACCTGTTATCGTAACTTTATTATATATATGAGATATAGGTACAATGATTAAGAAAGAAAGGATTAGTCTTTCACAATTGTCAATCTTTTATTTAATGACACAATTGTTTTTTGTTGTTTTTACCGTTGGCGGAATTGCTCAGTGATTAGCTTTCTGCGCTACGTGTCGCGGGTTCGCACGGAACAAATATCTGCATCATCTACATATAGTTGTTTCGGGTCTGGTAGTGTGTGTATGTGACACATGTATATGTTTGTAAACTGTAACCACGATACGGGAGAAATCCTAGTGTGAGTTATTTAACACTATACCAGTATCTTCAACAGAACTTAGTATACACCCAGCAATAACCCAGTACATTGTTACCAACCTAATTGCGTCCCGCTAGCCGTCCCATGCTTTACGGTATTTTATCCGAACATCGGCACGCCATATGAGAACCTACCATATTATGACGATCACACGCTTCATTGAAGAGGTTGGAAGATTTTAAGTCGTGAATGTACACAACATTGTAGTATGATTGTAGTGCCTTATCTTTATTATTTTAGATTCAGGTTATAAAGATGAAATCAAGTTTGTCAGAGTTTCTCACACGGACTTACACCTTATATCAGGGAACAGAAACCTTTAGCGCTAAAAATATTTGTAGGTTTGGTGGATTAGTCATAAGACATTTTTGTTCGGTTATGTTTGAAATGGTCATGAAGGTAATATTTGTCAGTATTATGACGTTAGATCAATTTTCTACCTCCTCTTAAGTTTTGCCGACTCCGTAACAAAAAGCAATGTGAATGTAAGGAATGTGGTCCACATTCATATTGAAAGGCATTGTTATTATTTTCCCCATCTCAATGTGATACTTGTCAAATTGCCTTAATGGATTAACTGGTGTTATGTAAGTCATCAGTAAATGCGTTTTCATTAGTCGTGAGATCTTTATTTTTTGTTTTACTGAATGACTCACAATCACCTTTCACGTCAACTTGGTTCTTTTACTTGTTCTTGTTTTAATAGGAGCGATGTATGGCCTAATTGAAATTATATTTTTGTTGAATAAATAGTAACGGAAATTATGACCTTATTAGTCCATACGTGCTCCACGCACGCACATGTCCTAGAAATTATATTAATATTAATCGTCCTTTATAAATGACTCAAGTTTTATTACGAGATTTTTAAATATACATAAAAGCAACAAATTACCTTCATCTTACGTCACTCCTTTGAATACAGCAACAATATCACCACAAAAAAATAATTTTCGAATCATATGCGACAAAAGATTGCGGATTTCATAGTTGGATTCGATGCCATCAGTTTCTACTCAAGCGACGCGATTGTGAAAATGTCGATCCATGGGAAAATACTCCATAACAGCTGCAAGATGCGATTTGTCGCGCAGTCGCAACCTCATTGTCGATTTGATGGAAATCAATGAGGAAGTTTTTGAACCATTTTGTTACAGCTTGAGTAATGCCAAGATGATATCTGAATACGCAACCCTGCGCATAATTTTGTTGCTAATAATAAGATCGAGACTTTATTGACAGTCTGTCAGTTTGTCTGTCGTACAAGGGTTTATTGAGGTTTAGAATTCTCAATAAGGTACATTTTTTTATTGTATTAATTTTTTTTTTTTTGAAGTATTCCGGTTTATGTTTAGTCACCAATTTCAAAAAATATTTACATAAATCAATTTTATCTGGTTCATACGAATATGTAAATAATAAATGTCACAACCACAATTCGATGGCATGTCTACAGTATGAACTAATATCATTAAACGATCACCTATCACTGACAGTTTTTCCGTCCTCAACAATAGACCAGCCATATTGAATGGGTCCATTTGTGGGACAGTGTCGTAAGCAGAATAATTAGTTTTACCAGTGGTCTGATTGTCTTCAGACGGGAGCTTAGTTTTTGCGTTATTGTTTTCAACAGTATGTTTAAATGTTAGCGCATAATAGATATTGTTGTACTCCTACACTCAAGTAGCCGTAGCAAGTAGCAGTAGTATGTCTTTTATTATCTGCTATTGTGCTACAGCTAAACACGTTTACGATACGACAGAGCCCTTAGATTTACTGTGGCAATCAGAAAACCATTAAAGTATATTTTGTATTTTTATTTCAGGTTGTAATTTCTACCCGGTGGGTGAATATCTAAAATTCGTGAGGATACCAGAGAACTTGCAAGTTGGCGATGAAGTCCTCAGAGTAGAAGTACATCCAAGGTACGTAGATTTCGTTATAAATAGATAGCAGAGTCGCAATCAGTAAAAACAATGTGTTTCTTCAGAAAGGTCATAAATTTATGGTTAGAGATATTTTCTCAGTATAAGACAATTGCAAGCTATTGTTTCCAAAAATCTACAATACATCAAAGATGTACTCTCAAACATGCAATATTACTAAGAAGCGATATTTCTTGTCTTTGGACAATACCTACGTTAATTTCAACATAGTCTACATTCAGACGCATCTTATTTGCAAACTTATCTTTATCTTCTTTGGGAACTGTATTGCTTTGTGATAGAAACTGTTTTTGAATTTCGTAATTTTATCTTATTTATGTTTTCTTATCTGCTTTAGCAAGTCTGTGAGAATTTATCTTTAGTTTTATTGAATGTCTACTGGATTCCATTAACGCTGAAAATCTTAAATCGCACCTTTTAAATAAACGATAACTTTATATTATTTATACTTTATATTATGCTACTGTTTTAGACCAACAAAGTCGATGAGAGTTGATATATTTTCAAGATTGCCAGAGGTTAAAACATAGATTAGATCGAATACCAATGATTATTGCTAAGCATACAATCATACCTTATGTTCACATATCATTACCGCAGTCGTTAGTGCGTTAAGTAAGGCGTCGATTCAGAAACAACTTTAAAATCAATCAGGTAGAACGATTATTCTAAATTATTCCCTTTTAAAAGCCCAGTTAATACCTTCACTTGATTGAGCTCAGTTAAAGTAGAACGAATAAAGTAAGGTAATTAAATTTAACTCTTATTTTAAATTACATAAAGTTTCAAGTAATTTCAGTCACGGTTTCAACGAGTATAACCTAGATCCCCATTAAATGTTTATCATTAAAAATAAATATATTTTTGTATGTGTTAGTGTCAAAATTTTTATGACTTTATTCCAGCGTTGCCGTTGAGCCAGATAAAGCTTTCCTAAATTTCTGTATGTCATCTATCTATGCCAATATTAATTTCTATGATATAATAAACACCTTTTTAAAATTGTATGGTAATCCCATTCAAATTGTAAAGCAATAACCTGTGGAGATATTTTCTAAAGTTCCCATCATTTGCAAACAATGCGAATATAATCTGATGTTATTCGAGATTTTACAAGCAATAATTCTGCGCATACTGATACTATAGTACGTGCAAACAGTGCTATATTAAAGTTTATGATAATATTCATGCGATTCTTAGTTTATGATGAGGAAATCTATACATATAAATAAAATTGGAGTGTCTTTTTGTAATATTGAAATAACCGTTTTTTACTACATGCATATGAATATATATACGGTACATACACCAAAATAACATTTTTTACAATTTTTGTCTGTCTGTCTGTTTGTATAGGCTAATCTCTGAAATGGCTGGACCGATTTTGACGGGACTTTTATTGGCAGGTAGCTGATGTAATAAGGAGTAACTTAGGCTACTTTTATTTTAGAAAAATTCTGTTATTTTAGAAAAAAATACGGTTAAGTGCATTTGGTCTCACTAAAAAATACATTGTTAAGTTACGACATCCACGCGAACGAAGTCGCGGGCACAGCTAGTAAAATATAAGATTTAAGTTCACGTTAACTACAGCCGCTCCAGGTCAGTCTTAGCATCTTGCCATTATTTCCAATAAGTTTACAAAAACGTGTACCTGCTGCTAATTGTAAGGCCAGCATCAATAAGATGTATAAACTTATTGAAATTCAGACACTTATTCAAAATGAAAAATCAAAATCATTTATTTGTAAAACAAAGGTAATTCATGGAAAACTATTGGTTAAAATAATAAAATTTAAATAATTATGTATTTTTATGTATCCGCAGATGCTATGTATAAAATTCGTCAAGATGTCAATAACTATTTCCTTTAAAAATTGCTTTTGAATTTCATATATCGTATACATCTTATCGATGCTGACTGTGCAATGTACATCCATAGTTCGTTTAACCTCAAGATCATCAACCTACAGATTACTACAGCAACTGTATTTTCCATAGAGAAATGATAATAGTTGTAAACTGTGAAAGATACTTAACGCCATCAATCATGACGTATTTTATAACATCATTATAATTAACTTACTTAAGTTAAACAGGTAGAATGATGTTAACGATAGCCATTTATGCAGATTTACAGTTAGTGTCCAAGTACTACTTAGATCCACGATGAGCGAAATTACACATGTTTATGATAAATCCAGCTGTCACATGCATTTCTGAATAACCTTTTTTTTAAGTCTGTTATGCCTTTTGTGAACATTAATAATAAATACCTAAATAAATAAATTCAGCCCATTACTGTCCCACTGCTGGGCAAAGGACTCTTCTCAGAATAAGAGGAGTTAGGCCTTATTTGACTACGCTGGCCTGGTGCCGGGTTGCCGACTAAACACCATCGAGAACTTTATGGAGCTCTCTCAGCAGTGCAGGTTAACTGGTAACCTGTAACGCAAATTCTGATCCGCACGTTTTCGATGAACATGATACTTAATTTCTTTTTGACGTTTATTATTCTAGGAATCTTTGCTTAAATTAGTTATACTTGAGTTAAATCTCAAGGTTGCTATTTTAGCTAATTTGTTGAGAAACGAGAAGCATATTACACGGTTCGGTACTAAATTATCTTCTGTAAAAAGTTTAAAGCTTGCTAACACTAAATGCATAGCGACAACTTAGACGAGAATCACTGAAATGTTAAAAAACGCACGAGATTCAGTACTACATCTCGTTTACAATATCATAAAATTATAATCTGATACTGCATTGTACAAATTTAATTGCAGGCTGGCTCATTTTACAACAAAATAAAGTGTTATGTTAGCCAACCAAGCAGTTATACTCATGTAACACTATAATTATGTAGAAAGTGTTTCTTAATAATATTCAATCCATTGACTATGCTCCCTTTATGTCAGATACCTGCATTAAAAGAATTATGTTGTTTAATCAATCAATTTACTGATATTGAAATGGAGGGTAATGGATTTACGTGTAGTTGCAAATAAGTTATGGAGCCGTGTCATGCTTTTTACATTAGTTAAAGAAAACCATATAACGTGACTGTGCTACTTAGAGATCGCCTTTTAACGTCCGGTGCTAATTAAATGTTTCTTGAGTGCTTGCTACTGAACAGATTGGTTTTGCAACTTTCAGTTCTAAAAAATAATTGCTATGATGAAACTTCAAACGAATAATACGATACGCATGTATTGACATTTTAGTTCTTCAGTTTATTTATAAACTACAATAAATGGTTATTAAAAAACTAGCTCTTACTCATTATCATTAAATTGTCTATCATTACGTCTATGAGTTTAGAAATATCTATCTTCCATTCGTATAAAATTGACAGCAAGTTGACTGGTAACTTTACGATTAAGCTATTGCTTTAATAAATATCTATTTCTTACGTTATCCTGTTAAGTTGTAAACTAGATCGTTCTTTAGTTTTTTACCTAAAAACAAGATCCAGGATCAGCAATGCCCGACTCTAATCAGTATTCCGCAACTTATAAAAAAATATAGGTTCAAGTAGGTTGCTCTATCTATATATTGTCTTAATTGTTTAGTAATAAACAACTTACACTCAGAAAATTTTACACATACGTGCGTATATTCACAATAAAGTTACAATCCCCATTTCGTGACTAAAATATCGCGTGGTGTTGGCTAAATAGCGCGAAGCGATCGTCTTGATAACAACTGCCTAATGTAATATTGTATAAGAGACCGGTAACATCAATTACTTTTTTGTACGCAGTTTTAGTACTAAGTAAAAAAATTAGTATGTCGGTTGTGACTTTTTCGGCAATTTTCTAAAATAAGGCTACTTTTCAACATGGTTCGCCTGACTTAATACCTTATTAGAAAGATTTCTTTAGTTTATTGGTGGGTGTCATTTGCCGACTAAGATTTAGTTAGGTCTATCGTCAAATCTCGGCATCAAACATAAATTATTAAGTTAGCAAAACCGTTGACACCTGCACGCGCGCAATGCATTCCGTCACATAAAGACACTGTATGACGTCAAACGCGGGAAAACCATCATTCATGTCAGAAAAGTAACCCTAGGGAGGTTACTGGCAGCTATATTTCCAGTGCCACCGTACACTTAATATTTTTGTTTCGAAAACAACATGACAATTAAAAGATATAAGAAATGTTATATCAACATTCTAATGAATACGTGACATATAAATAAAATTCAATCACCATCGAACGACTTCTCTTCCGTTAACACCATAAACTTACATAACATAACGAAGAATTTATCGGCTGCATTATATTTTTACTAACACTGACCTGTCGTTTGAGTTGCGCAATCTAGTAAAAGTGAGGGTTACCGACTTATCTTAAAACCGTTACAGACGAGCGGTTGTAACAACGAAGAAACGTTTATGCGTCTGTAGTTTGTAGAATAAAGGTTAGAATCATCATCTGCCTAGCCTCTCAATCTAACCGGCTGTAGCTGAGTATCAGTACTTTAAACGGAGTGACTGCTATCTTACACTATGGGAGTACTCTATAGTCTAAGTTTAGACTGGTTATCAAAGGTTTTTGAGCTGCTGGCACCCATAAAGACTGATAGAATGACAACCAATAAGAATAAAGATATACTGTTGATTTTTGTCATCATGATACCAGCTCTCAGTGTTATAATGATGACTTTTGATGTTGTTGTTATTGGTGTGTGTAACCTACCGATCCCATTCCATGGCTATAGTAAATGGTGAGACAAAATATGAATTATGTATAATAGGTAGGCGATTACGATTAGTAATAGTTCTGTTAAAAAAGTACATCAGTTCTGCACTTCGGAATTGACTCGTGGATTAATTGAAAATAACACAGTAAATTAGATAGTCTGAAATAAATTATGGGCATACATATTTTGCCGAATAAAAATTAAATAGGTAAATAAAATTGGCCGAATGGACATGTAAAATAAAAAATATAACGTAAGACATCACGGGTTCGAATTTACATATACAACTTAGAACATAGGTAGACTTCTTGCATGAAAGACAATAGTTTAATCACTAGTCTGTTACTAACAATAGTAGGCGATATTATTACTATATTATAAGCATGTATCGTAGTAATTTCAGTTTTTATAGACCTTATACGTTTTTCAGGCAATGATAAAATTATGAAGATTTGAGCTAATTTTATACACATGTTGGAAAATCTATAAACACATCTAGTCATTAGGTAGTAAGTTACTAATGACAAAAAACTGTTTATTTTTAAATGTCAGTCTTGCATTCATAATATACTGAAAGTTTAGAAATTATTCGTGAACTTTTACATAGAAAGTGTTATTCGATAATATCGATGCATTTGAATAAATTCTACTTTATTTGAATTTTATTATCTCGATGTCTTGCAATATGCACAACTTTTACTTAGAAATGAAAATGAGCGCATTTCTATTGGAAGCCGAGAGCAAACATACCGGATTTAGATGTTACTAAGTAGATTATTACTGCTTCACAAATTATTTTAATAAGTTCAATGACTGTAATAGAAAGGAACAACATTTTGCATACAAATATTATTTATTTATTCTTATTTATTTGAGAAAGCTATTTTCAATAAACGGGAATTCAAAATATTATACATAATTTGTAATATATTTTTGTTCGTCTGTAAATAAAATTTTGTGAGTTGGTAAAAACTATTCTCCAGGATCAGCGGTTCACACGCCGCATTTACCCCGCTGGTCTACTCATATAATAAATATCACTGCATACTTCGCACTCATTACTTAGGAAGTTAGGAGGATGACTCAGCCATTAAAACCTGACTACAATAGCATGATGATAATGAAATAAGTTTGAACTGTTGGTTATGTAAACGGTTTAGTTAATTCTCACGTGGATGATGTCTTTACAGTAAAAGATAAAGACGTATAAAGAAATGGATTTGTTAGAGTTTTATACAGATTGGTTTATAAAAGAATTAAGTAAGGAGCTGTACTTCAGTTATGCAAGAACCTAAGAAAAGTAAAGAGTTTATTATTTTTTAATTTCTTTTTTTGATATTGCTGCTCAATACTTACAATCTCGTGCGTTTACAAACACAAATATTCACATGCAAAAATAAAAAGACTGCACCAGACTATTGGTAGGCCATACAAATATTTGTTACGTGCGTGAGTCGATCCCGTGACGTAATTTTTATTGTTATTGCGGTAACGTAACGATCTAAGCCTGTTTGCAATTTTTAAGCTAAAGCTTCCAAGAAGTTAAAAAAGTATATCTTTGCGATATCAATTAAAAAAATCCCAAAACGTTGTCAAATCTAAAGCATTTCGTTTTCTTCTGAGGCATGCTAAGTTTCTAGCATCTACTACATGGACCACTGGTACTTGCTCGAGGTCAAAAAATGTCTTATTAGTGTTCTAAAATCCGTCTTGCGAACTGACTGTGTTACTATTGATTGTAAAGACTGATTATAAAATTCTGTAAGGATAATAGAATCTACATGGATATTTCTATATTTGGTCATGTGACCTGTATCTTTTAATTTATTATAGCATTTAACATTTATGCAACCATTATCTATAAAATTCTACTCATCATTGATCGGTTTATCTGAAGCTCGATATCTATCTACCATATTATATTGTTAGAATATTGCTTTGATTTCGAAATGGTTAGATATTTTCAGAATACAATTAAGTGCAATTCACATCGTTAGATTTTTTACACGATATTATAAGCTAGATTGAAAGGTGATTTCGAGTTATTATGCCATCAAATAAATTTTAATTTTAATAAATATTATTTTATTGAAATAAATTGACATTTTGATAACTAAACGTTTTATTTTATTGAGACTTATATCATCAAAAATATAAAGTTCCTTATGAATACTGAGTCACTTATTTATATATTTATTTAAGTACACGTAGTGATAACAGATCAAAACCACTACAACGATCTTAGTTCATTTTTAGTCTCTGAACTGAAATGTCTCAAAATGCAAACCGACTCGGGCTATATGGGTTATAATTTGTTTCATGTTTAATAAAGGCTACATTACCCTCGTTCTGTTACGAAAAAAATATTTTATTTGCAAATTGAAAGTCTTGTTTTTTTCCTACTTTTCCTTTCTTCAAGCCAATTCTTGGGATTTAAATCGAACTCTGCGCTGCGGTTTCACTTTAAAGTAATTTTCCTAGGGAAATCTAACTAAGTAATAATATTCTAATGACTTAGGTTTTACTTTCTATTCAATATTCTTATATAACTTCAGAGGTTTATTATGTAATGGTGTTTATATATTATTCAGGGGTGAGTGTTTTATAATTTTTCGTCGTTCATGCTATTTTGCATGAATAGCTCATAATCAATTAGTTAGGTATCATCAATGATAATTGTTTCCGCATTTTAGATGATTAAATAGCCATTTTTATTACGTGAGTTAGGTTTTGCATGTGAATTAGTAGATATAATTTGCACACACGCCAAATTATCTAATACATAATTTTCCATGTAATGCTTAGAAAAAAATTAACCTAACACAAATTAATCTTTTTGGAAAAGATTGAATCATTTACTAACTGTAACAGCCTTTGTAGATGGCCTAAACTAAGCAGTGGATATTTTCAGGCATTTATAATAAAGCTCTACATGCGATCTACAAGCTTGCTAACTTAATATAAGTATTCTGGTTTTGCGATCACAAACCCAACGAGAATTATCTACATATAACCTATATTTTGAGGGAGACCGATGTTCACCTCTAAACTGCGATAGGCTTAATTAATATATATAAAAGTGTATTTTCGAGTAGGAACTGTAATATGAACGACATAATCATGGTTGCTGTTAACACCGCTAATTTAAATATCATAATGACATTTAATGAAGATGGACGAGCCGTAACCGCTGCAAGGACATTACATTCTAATATTTGTATCAGTTTATAAGAAGTCATATAGCAATCTAATGCAGATGAGCTAACGTTAAAATGTTATGTTAATGTTATTCTGATTGACATAATTTGTCCTCATTTATGTTTACCCAACACACATATGGCCTAGGACTTTTTTATGCCTAGATCGAGGTTGAAATTTAAAAAATCGCATATGTCAACACGTGAACTGAGGATTAACAATGACTCTTCATAGTTAAATGATTGACTTAGTACTTTAGTAAAAGATGTCAGAATAGATTTTATGATGGCAACGAACTTGTGAGACGTGTATTTTGTTGTGTGCTTGATTAAATGAATTTCGCAGGACAAACACTGAAATAGGAACACTTTATCGTTCGGTAAACCTTTAAAGTACCGATCCTAGCTTCAAAACATTTCCTATTTAAAGTACACTAGTTAAGTAGTTCATCAGAAATAGTTCGCTTAGCAATAACCATATAGCTAAGGATAGAGATCGCAATTGTACAATAGTAATGACAGATTACTAACCCAGCATATGAATACCCCAGCGAAACACTTCCCTCGCTCGACTTTTACAACGTGGGACAGTAGGCAGCTGATACGAAAACAATAAGAATTTCATTCGTTACCAGGTCGATATGGAAGTTGTCAATTAGACCTAATTTATATAAAGAAAGCAGTTACCATTCTATACCTTCCAAGAGAAGAGTAAAACTTAACAAAAGGTATGGGCATTATTGAGAAAATTTAAGTTTGTGCTACCCCAAGTGAAGTAGGATAAGACATATTATTATGAATTAAAATTAATGAAACGATTTGCTTTAGAAATCGAGAAATAAGGGTATTATTTCCACCTAAATCCCACTACGTTGAATCTATCTCACCAGGTAAAATGCTACGTTACTGCTTGAATATTTTGATGAGTTAAGAAAGCAAAGAAAGATAAAACCAACTAAAAAGATACTCGAAAAGGGCAAAAGCAGCATGTTGAAAATTTTTAACAAGAATACATTTTTAAAGACTGCATCGCCAAATGATATACTCGTACATATGGAGGAAGGAGGTATGGTGTTCCTCCATTGAAAAGGGAGGATCCTCCGACCAGGCAAGGTGGTTAGCCTGGCGGGCCGAAGTCCGACGGTTGATGTCGGACATTCGTATATGCGTTAGAATCGTTATAAACCCTCATAGTGCGATTCAGGCTTTTTTGTTGTAGCTACACTCCGATAGATGGCACTTACTTTTTGCCATGATGCGAGTAGTAGTAGCTACACGTCTTAAATATTAACTATAGAGATCTTAATTTAATAGGTTTCCATTTCTTGTAAAAAAAACTCATCTTATTTAAATGAAATATACATAGAGAATATAAATAAAGATACTAATAGCCATTTTGTTCCGTTAACATTTGGCTAATGTTGTAAGCGTTGCGTGTTGCTAATGTGAAACATTATGTATATTGTGATCTAGTGAACTGATTATCTTATTTGCGTAATTCTTTCACCGTTAGATCTTCTTCGTTCCGATCATTTGAAAGCGGACAGTATTAGGTTCAACTGGTGAGATTTTCTTGTAGAAAATTGATAATTTCCACAGTTTTGGAATTAATGTGTATTGTGATTGGCATACATCCACCACACTATTGTAGGTATCCTTACTCGTTCTGGAATAAAGATTCTATATTGCTTAATATTGTCTATCAAAACGCTAGTATTACTAACGTAATTATTAAACCGTTGAACAGTGATGTTCCTACATAATTAAACTGACCATCGTTGGAGACGAGTCTTGAAGTCGGTCATGAATAAACATCACTTGATATCAGGTTAAAGATAACAAGCTTGGTGGTACTGGTTGTAAATTATAGTTGAGATGAGAAATAAATGTTTATGTGCTTCGTGATTAGCAAAACTCTTACAAGAAGATTTACTTTAGTAGTGGAAAGCTTACCAATAATCTTCGCTAATATAGCTTATTTAAAATGAAACGAACTAACAACAATTTATTGGACACAACACCAAATCCGGGACAAATCTGAACATTTTTATAATGGTCGGCATTAAATCATACGGAGGATTCTCAATTTCTGCAAATGTTCTATACCATCAGTCAAACAAAACAATTTGAAATTGATTTGTTGCCAATAAACTGCGTCGAGAAACAATTTAATGAATATCTGATGAGCAGATAATTGCTCCACATTCATCATGTTGGTATATTTATTGGATCAGCTTATATTATTAGTTGTAAACCTAAACCTATATGTCAAGGTTTCAATCTCAAATCATTAGTAGCAAATGATTTATAAACGATTAAACATAGGTCAACAACATATTTCCTCATTTTTGTTCTACTGACATGAAACGTCATTCATCGTTTTACAAATAAACAGCAAACAGACAAATTTCACTTATTCATGCCATCTACCAGACAGAATTTCAAATTCCAAGAATATTAGTTAATTTTAAATTATACCTAACAAAAAAAAAAAAAAAACAGGAAAATTTGCGCGACCCGTGAATTGAGCGAAGGACCTCACGCTCAACATTCACGCTATCAACTGCATAAAGATCAATAAGGCATAGGTAATAAACTTCTGATAGAAAACAAAATCTTACTTTGCCTGACCGACAAGTGCTAGCTTACCTTAGCTTTCAAAGATTGAAAACTCATTACCAATAGATCAGTTTGAATGAGGCGATACGATCATTTGTAAATTAAACGAGTGAAACAGGTTGGTTTTAATATCGACTACGAATGGGCTATGGATAAATAAAATTGTTATTTATATGCAATGCACATTGTGTATTAAGTGGAAACTTGCTATTTGGTACTGAAAAACGGTTTAGTGTATTAAATCAACAGATCGTAATCCTACTGTCCTACTATCCTACTAATATTACAAATGTGAAAGTTTGTGAGGATGGATGGATAGATGGATGGATGGATATTTGTTACTCAATCACGCCAGAACGTCTGAACGGATCTGGATGAAATTTGGCACACAGATAGATTATAATCTGGAATAGCACATAGGCCATAGGGTTTTTTATTCCGGAAAAATTTACGGGTTCGCAAAACACGCGGGCGAAGCCGCGGGCGGAGGCTAGTAAATAAATAATTTAACTTTATCTACGCCTCACCCCATCATCACCTGTTATTCGTCTTTACTACCAACTGTTTCCCTGGCTCAAAGCTACGTTTTGAATCATTTTCGAACCTGGTGCCACCCTTTTTGTTTTTCTCTCTATACGTCTCACCTCATCCCTTCTCAATAAATATAGGTACGTTCCGTTTCAGAATTAACTCAGTATATCAATCGACATTTACATACTTATGCATAGATTGTGGACATAAATTAGATTTGCCATCTTTTATTCTGTATCGGACAAGGCTTTATTGAGAGATACACCTGATATGATTGTTTAAAATAAAATAATTTCGCAGGTTAAATACTACTTAATTAATGATAATAAAGCAAAAGAATACTCATGTTTAATTAAGTTTGATATCTACATCTTTTACAATTTACTACCAGGCCCATATTCGTAGATGTCTTCTCACGATCAAAAAGCTTTTAAACAAACATGAATATCGATTGCATCACTAATTATAGCAAATAACGTTTTAACACAATGGGTGGCACAGTTTAAATAAGATTAGTATCTTTACATCCGCTATTGTTAGCTTCCGGACGCTCGTCGTGAGAATTTTCACTAATTCACTCATAATAACACAATTTAATGTTATTTTCTCAGTTATTATATCATTATAACACTTTTCAGGTTGTTATTTTGACGATTAGTCACTTTTATATAGTGCGAGACACGGATATGTTGGATTAATGGACATTACCGTTTTTATTAATTTGGGCAAATTATGCAAATTGGCAAGTGGTGATGGAATTTATATGTAATTGGTACAAATATTATTTGCGAAATTGTGAACCGTGTAAAATGCCATCTAGCGACAATGTTATGAAACAGTTTATATGTAGCTTTCCTTAAAACGTTTCAAGCAAGAACGAGCTCTGTTCCAAATAAGTTTGATAATGAAGTCAGAGATGTCGCTGTTACAATAAATTTGATTTGACAAACTTGAATAAATTTAACTAGCTGAAATGAAATAATTACGATCAAAAAGTAATAATTTGACTATAAAAAGATATTATATAAATTTTGTAATACATAATATATAAAATTAATAATTTCCGATTTAAATCCTCTAAATAGGCACCGAACAGTTTGTCGAATAATTAAATAATACATATCTAATTATTATAATGTCTCTATTTTGCAAACGAGCATTATCACTATCTTTTTCATTACTTCCAGAAAGAACCTAAGCCTACAGCCTGTCGACAGAGAAGAGGACGCCCATCTCTTTACCTACCGCGACGTGAACCGGACCCACGTGTCTGTCGTGCTGGCCCAGAGTGTAGATGGTCTGGTCGACAGCGACTCCCCACAGAATGTGGTCAAGTTCCGACTTGGCTGCGATTTTGACTCGGGGGATGATCTCGTAAGTATTACTGCCAAATATTTCTTATAAACACCTAAGTCTCCGTAGTGCAGGCCCAGATAATGGAGACATAGTAGTCGACAGTGAATCCAGATCCGAAACAATTATCTGTAGATCATACAATTATATTTTCCAGGTATAGGAATCGAACTCACGACACGTAGCGCAGAAAGTCGATCGCTTACTCACTGCACATACCGTGCCGTCCAATTATCTATTAACTGAGGCTAATCAGTAAACATACGACATGTTCCGCGTTCGTAACCTTATCGAAACCAGTGTTTCGCACTGTATGGTTTTGCATGTGCAGTATATTAATAGGAATGATATTTATGTTTTTTTTTTTAACTGGTATGACAAGCGATTTATAAATCTTCGATCAAGCGATTTACCTATAGATTTAAAGATCTTATTCCAAAAATATAATATGAAGTAGGTCAACAGTGTGCTACCGTGCCACATGTGTGTCTTTGACAAAATTTAATATCTGCGTCATCTGTCACTCAGTTTAAATGTCAAGACGGTGATTTAGAAGAATATTTTGTGAGAAGGAATTAATGATATTACTTTGTGAAATAAAAATAACAAACCATGAACATAGAGTAAGAAAATTGTTAATAATTATAATTTAGACGCTAATAAGCATCTTAATGATTTTAAAGCGTTATAATGACCTAATTTAGGTTCAAGTAATAGATAATAATGGAGTTATTTTAAAAAATAAAACATATTAGATTTGTCTAAGTGATGTATCTACTTATATACTTAACCAGTTGCTGAATGTTATTAAATATCTATCAACAAGAATAATTGACATCAGGAGATGAATAAAGACTCGTTCCATAACCTGACAAAAAAGAAATTATGACACAACAAGGACGTAAATTGCAAAGTTAAGAAAGTGAAAAGTCCATTTTAATGAGACATTAAAAGCAAAATTAAGGGTGACTTAGCCAACTTCGAATTTTAATCTGACCTTGCAAGGATTTTCAAAAGATTTGCAACATGATTGCAAAGTTATAAACAATTGGAACAAGCAAAAATGGTCTCAATTTTGATGGCGCTAACATTTGTTTGGGAAGTAATAAAAAATTGCCGCTGAAACAATGCGGCTGAAAGTTCCCAGGGTTGAGCCAGTCACCTCAGATAACCACTCGTCCTTCACCCAGTTGCTGTCAGATCATTCCCCATACTTTGAGGAGATCCCACCCTTGGGATCGAGTCGTCCTAATTTAGCCATGGAGATAAAATATTTTTTTTAATCTTATTTCTCCGTTTTTGGAAGTCATCGGGGATGGTTTAGTCTCTGTTTATTTAACTGTTTCGAGTTACATTACGGACATTGAGGATTGTCCCACTTTCGTACCGTAAAAATTTATCGACGTAGTTGATCTAAAACATGGCTCTAAAAACTTATCTGCAAAAAGCATAAAAGAATTTAAATTTGAATCTTTTGCTAAATAAATAAGTAATTAAGCAAAAATGTGGAAAGAACGTAATTGTTTTGTATGTAGACATGATTCCGACACGTTGTCGTTTACATTCCTTCAGAATTAAGATTATGATACGAATATTAATTTATTAAACATGCACTTTACTTCAAGAGTTCAACAGCTCTCGCATCTTCACCTTATTTCAGTCACAAAGCTTTCATCTTAAATAATCACATCGTTGCTATAATTCTCTTCAACTGAACATTGAGATTTTACCTCAAACATTTTCCTGACGTACATACGAGTATGTACGGTTCATTGACATTACAAGACGAATTTTTATGTTTTACGACGTCAGACTGTAAAAGCAAACGTAAAATGTTCCTACCGTTTTCGTGTCAAATGTGAACCATTTGTGTCCATGTGCTTGAGATGTTTTCGTCATTCTACATATTTTTATAGATGCTTGTATGCTTATATAATAGTCTAGATTTTTATGTTACATTTAGGTGATTGTAAAATGGCGCGGTTTTCCAAGGTTAAAAACCCTCAGTTTTTTAAATGTTCATACTTATTGATAAGCTAGCGATTAAACGCTTGCCTTCCATGCAGAAGAGTCCGATGTCGGACCGTGCAGATCAGAATTTGACAGCACTTGCATTAACTGTAAAAGGCCTGCTGTGCACATCTGGGAGGGAGGGCTTGTGGGGAGGGAGGGTTGTGTAGTCTGCTAACCCGTACCAAACTAGTGTGGTGGACTAAGGCCTAATGAACATTCTGAAAAGAGGCCTGTGCCAACAATTGAACAATAATGAGTTCAATAACGGATGTTCATTTTTTTTTTTTACTAAACTTTGCCCCTCACTACGATTTCTCCCGTGTTGTAGGTACAGTTTACAAACATACATGTCACATGTGCACACAACCAGACCCGATACAACTATCTGTAGATCATACAAATATTCGTGTCGTGCGGGAATCGAACCCGCACCTAGAACCTAGCGTAAAAACCTAATCACTTAGGCACTGAGCCAGCCGTATCAACAGATGGTACTATTAAATTTTAAATGGCACTATTATAATTTTGTCTTACTTAATACCTACATCTTTTATGAACAGTGTAAAGTATACGAATAGTAAATGCAATCCATTTGACACTGATAGTATTTAGTTCAAATTTCATACCTAATAATGGAGCACTTACGAACATAAGTCTCCTCACATTACTCGTCTGAAAATTATTCACGAATAAAGGTAAACGACATACAAGTAGGCTTTCTGAATGACAAATTTACCTCGTTCAGACACGTTTACAAGCACTCAAGATTTTATGAAAAATATCGAGTAACATCACCAATCTTGGTGTTTATGATTCTTAATGTGGTTAAACATAATGACAAGAGTACTAAAGCATTACTTATAGAGTCTTCAATTGTTAGAAATCAATCGCAGGATATTGTGTAGGAATTTTTAGAATAATTTATCTTTTTCTCTCAATCAATCGACAAAATAAATCAGACTGTCCATTTCTAAATATGTTCAAAAATTATTTTTTTCCTTATGTCGAATGAACTTAAATTGAGTTTAGGATTAGCACTGAATCATTAGAATAATTTTATAATTAAACAAATTTGAGTACTTATCCTGCTGTTATTCCATACTTTTAACGGACGGTTGGCGCAGTGGCTAAGCGATTATCTTGCGGTACAACGTATTACGGGATTGATTCCTGCACCGAACAAAATATTTGTAGGATCTGCAGATAGCTCTGGGTGTGTTCATGTAAGATGTATGTTTGTAACCGGTACCCACGATGCAAAAGAATTTTTAAATGGTCAGAGCAATATTCCGTTAACTTAATTCATCGTTTTATTAAAGATCTTTACACATAAAGTTGTTATTTTTACAGATATCTGCATATCTATCGGTGACTGTATATATTGAAGACGTAAACGACAATATCCCTAAGTTCCTCGACACGCCATATCATGTTGCCGTGGATGAATTGACTCCAACAGGTGGGTACAATTCAGGATGTGACTGTATGTAGGACGAACATGTATATTTTGTTTTTATTTTTTTCTATTTGTATCAGCCGATATTTCATAAAATAAAATGGTTGTACTAGTTATTGGAGCATTCCATATAATATTATTCTGATCAATTGGTTAATATTAGCAAAATCTCGAGACCCATATGATGAAAAGCTTTCTATTTATAAAAGTTTGTTTGTACACCCAGCACTGTCTATGAACAAGATATTTTTAAGAAGGAAGTTATCGCGCCTTTCATGATATTAACAAAGTTCAAAGACATTGTTGTCTGTGGTCTTGAACCAAAATATTACATTTTATCATTGATCCCAGACGCAACAATTTGGGCAGCTCCAAATTGTTTCATAGTATTTAATTAAATTGTTTGTCGTAACAAAATATTTACGTATAGGTAAAATGTCAGACTATTTATTTCAAAATTATTGTTGTAGGTTTTAAATATTTTGAAATCCTTTTATCGGAACTTTACTATACTTACTAGGTACTTTACCAAAAAATAGAATGTTATTATCACATAAATATCTCTATTACATAGTACCTGTTAACAAACATAAAACAAAAAAGCTAAATACCTAGTTATTTCAGATAAGACTATTTAGCTACCCAATTATTTTCCATATGGTAGGTGCACCTATAAGAAAAAAACGTAGCGAGATCCTTGATGGCAGGTAATACTCATAACATTTCAACTATTAATTTTATTGTTATAGGTCTTACAATCTTCAAGGGCATCCGCGCGTTCGACCGCGACAAGCCAAACACACCAAACTCAGATGTCCAGTACAGCATCATTTCAGGAGACCCTGATGGTCACTTTGCTTTGGAAAGTTCCCACAAACCAGTCCTGGTGTTGAATAAACCGCTGGATTATGATGCAGGGGATAAGGAATTTCTACTAGTTGTCACTGCTTCGGTAAGTAAAGTTGATCTACCACCAGTAAAGACTAACTTAGAAACTGATACCATAGTATAAGACGTTTGGTTAGGTGGATCTCAATTATATATACACCTGCATCATTTTGTATAAATACCCAAGAAAAATATTCCTGCTTATCGCGCCATGTGACTGTGATTTAGCTGAAACGAAACATAATAGGTCTAGTTGTGGACTTTATTGGGTTGAGTTTCAATAACAAAGTATTCACATTGTTCTCAATAATATTCCAGCCATAATATTATAAAAGATCATCGAGAATAGTTTTTTTTTTTTTTTTTTTTTTTAAAAACATTGCCCCACACTAAGATTTCACCTGTATCGTGGGTACAGTTCACAAACTTACATGTCACAAGCACACACAACCAGACCCGAAACAACTATCTGTAGATCATACAAATATTTGTTCCGTGCGGGAATCGAACCCGCGACACGTAGCGCAGCAGTCAATCTCTCAACCACTGCGCCAACCGTGCCGTCTAGTTGAAATACATATATCCAAACATATTAAAATAAAAAATCTTAAATGTTTCAGGACCGCGGCTCTCCTCCTCGCAGCTCCAACGCAACAGTCCACATTGTAGTCCAGGATAACGATGACCTGCCTCCGAAATTTACGGCAGACGTCTACAAGACACAAATACCAGAATTCTACCCGATACTTGTAATTATCTAGTTTGATTTTTGAAAATTGCTTCTTTTTGTCGATATCTGCAGATTTGTTGCAGCTTTTAGTTTTTAATAGTTGCCGATTACTTTCTTTTATCTTAGCTCACTTGTTATTCTATCTTTAACTGCTTCTCAAATTCCTCAAGTAAGTTTACTAGTGTCTCAGTTTGTCATCATTAAAAAGTTTAGCACTTCACATTATAAACTTTGAGTCGATGTATAAAATCACTGTGAAATAAGGTGTTATAAAAAAAAAAAAAAAAAAACATTCTTTCTTTCTTTTAAAAAAACGTTGCCCCACACTAGGATTTCTCCTGTGTCGTGGATACAGTTTACAAACATACATGTCACATACACACACAACCAGACCCGAAACAACTATCTGTAGATCATACAAATATTTGTTCCGTGCGGGGATCGAACCCGCGACACATAGCGCAGAAAGCTAATCGCTTAACCACTGCGCCAACCGTGTCTTTTATACTTTCAGTATTTATCAGCCAATCTACGGGTCAGTTATACTAATTATGATGTTCATCTGGCTCTGAACCCAAAAGATAAAAAGGGATGCCCTTAATTGAGTCTCCTAACTTTGATGGACAGCCCTATCAAAATCGCGGTCAGCGTTTACCGGTAAAAATACATTGCTTGTTACTGATATTTTTAAATTAAATTACAGGGGAAACGAATTCACAAGGAGCTGTTATTCCCTGAGCCGATTAAGGCTTTTGATCAGGATCTTGCGGTTAATGCTGCACTAAGATACGAGATCGTAGCTGGGAACGACAGAAAATTATTCTCTTTGGACCCTCGAAACGGCACCTTGTATCTTGAGAAAGAAATCGACTTGGATGCTGAAGCTAACCTACCAGGTACAAATAAATCTCAATACAAAGAGCTGTGATTTCAATACTGCCGAATAATTTATTATTTATAAAATATGAATATATTATTATTTTCAGGGAATACATTTGTGCTTCAAGTTCAGGCGTCGCAATTGGACAATCCACTAAAAACAGCCCAAGCAAGGGTTGAGATGGAACTATTAGATCTGAATGATAATCTACCAGAGTTCGAAGTGGATTTCTACAACATCAGCATAGTGGAGAATTTGCCCAACGGTATATATTGCTTAAGGTTGCATTTTATATTAAATTTCATCGCTCTGATCCTCGACCTTAGTTTCCTTGAACTTGAGCATCTAATTAATGTATTCCATGTGTATATTCTCGATGATAAATTGATTGCAGTAGAACACAAAATAATAACAGAACGCGTTAAAATCGTTTCTAACCTGCAGGTTTCAGTGTACTACAAGTGATGGCAGAAGACAAGGATCAGGGTGACAATGGAGAATTTACGTATCAACTAAATGATCCAGGAGGTGCCTTTACTATCGACCCTAGAACTGGCTGGCTTACTGTCAGGAATCAGGTAAATATTTATTTGTATAATTTACGGAACTTTTGTAATCTACTTACATCATTTATATAGAACTACTTTGCGTATGCCTAGTACATGTTTAGGCTAACCCAATACCATTTTCAGTGAGTTTTGTTTATTTGTATATGATACCTGTCGATATATAAAAAATAATCTTACGTTTTTTATCTTTATATTAAGGAATAATCCCTAATTTATAATAATAGTTAAATTAATCCAAAGGGTAAAACAGCTAATTACCGTCTTCCATAATATCTGCCGATGTCATCAGAGATATAATTATTTAATATATATATAATGCCATAATACTTTAGAACGGGCATAATTATGGACTATCTTATGTTTACACTGATCTGATTATACTGAACTTGAAAGAGGGAAAGTTTATTGAAATATTTATCTTATACATAATACACTTAGGGCAATAGAAATAACGTCTGTTTCGTAATTAAAAAACTTGCCGTGGTCAAACGGATAGGGTTAAAATTCACTAGAAACCTAATTCTTTAAATATATATGCTTTTATCATAGATTTAATATTTTTCAGACTGTTCTAGACAGAGAACAACACTCATCCCTGAAAATGAAAGTATATGCCAAAGAAAAGAATCCAAGCGTAGTCGGAACCTTCATGGACAAAAACCGTTTTTCAAAATGGCGACGATCACCTAGCACACCTAGAACTTTACCGCTAACAAAAGACAGAACCACATATGTCTTTCCAGACAAATTAGGAACTAAGACTGAAAATATGGAATATGTTGATGAACAGCTCATGTCTTACGTCAACGTTGAAGTCACCCTTCTGGACGCTAATGATAATAACCCTGCCTTCGTTCCAAGTAATTTATACGAATTTGCTGTTAAATCGAATGCAAAAGTCGGTACTTTCATTGGTAAAGTAAAGGCTATGGACCCAGATTTAGGAAGGAATGGCATAGTCTTATATGATTTGCAAAGGACAAGTAATTTGACTATAACCTCGCCTTTCCAAATTGATGCTCAGACTGGAGCTGTGAGTGTTGCTGAGTCACCTATAGTTGAAGGAAGGCATGCTTTGTTTATTGAAGCTTCAGATCAACCTGCGAATCCCAGTGAGAGGAGATACTCATTAGCTGTTGTTACTATTGATGTCACTAGTGCTACTAAAGGTGAGTTGGGGAAATTGAGAATGGGCTCAGGCATTATTTTCTTATAAATAAAAAAGGAATATTTATTATATTTATAAATATTCAAAACATTGTTGAACGATTTTTAATACTTCCAAAAGCGAACCTAAAAGTATTTTTATGTTGCAGGTTCCAAAGCAGACAAACCAGATTTTATAGGAGCACCATACGAATTTTGGGTTGGATCAAATGTTGGCATTGGAACAAGCGTTGGTCAAATCCGTATCAACGACGCAATGGAAAAGAATGACGTATCTTATGATCTACTACACAGTTATGAAGAAGGAGGTTAGTGAAAAATGTATTTATGTTTGTTTAAACTAATAATGTGTTTTGACCTTCGTTATGATAATATGTTGATATTTGCAGTACCATTCGCAGTAGAAGAAAGGTCTGGAGTAATAACGGTGGTAGAAGAATTGACTAAATACAACAGGCCCATGTATGACTTCGAAGCAGTAGCAATACAGGAAAATGCAAACTTAAGTATCACTACAAACGCAACGGTCCACGTTGTTGATGTGAACGACGAGAGGGGCGTGTTATTAAAGTAAGCTAATTTTTTGTTTTACATAATATTTCCTCTTTTTATTATTTTTCTATCGTCATATGATTATATCCCTATTTTAAAAACATTTTTTTTTCAATATACGTCAATATACACGTACTGGTTGTTTTATATTAAATATTTCTAGAGCGAATACTCTTGTTGATTAAATCATTATTTAATAAGGTCATTATTTAATTTTAGAGGCGCACATTCACCGCTTGTATTCCACGTAAAAGAAAACATAGCTGGTGCAACAGTGGGTCAAATATTTCACGTCAATATAAGCACACTGCCAGTTAATAACACTGGAAATATAAGATTCATAATTGCTAATCAACAAGATGTTATTGGTGATATTGCAATAGGTATGTAAAATTATATATAATTATCTTAATTATTATATACCATTGAATAGCATTAATGTAGCAATGAATTAATGGATTAATATTATTTTTAGGACAAGACGGTACAATCTTCGCACAGAGACCTTTAGACAGAGAAAAACGGGCAACCTACAGGATGACAGTGATCGCTGAATTCACCAAAGGAATGATATCTGGAGCAGGCATATACCAAGTTACCATTCATGTAGACGATGAAAATGACAACCCACCAATATTTGAACTACCAACATACGAAGGTTTTATAACTGAAAATTCACCTAAAGATACTGAAGTTAAAATGACAAATAAAATAAAAGCCAAGGACGCTGATGCGGGACCAAATGCTTTGTTTATGTATACTTTGTTTGGTGATGGACGAGAAATGTTTCATGTTCATGAAAGCACTGGTGTTGTTACGTTCATTGGAAACCGATTAGACAGAGAAGAGAAGAATGCATATTTATTAAAGATTGTTGCGAGAGATAGAGGCGGTTTAAGTTCTGAGGCTAAATTAACAATAACAGTTTTGGATGAAAACGATAATGTACCTAAATTTAACCAAATTATCATACCTTTAGGTGAAAATATAGAACTGCTCGAGTCAGATGAAAAATCTTCGGTAAAAATTTATCGTGAGCAAAAAAATAACGGTACCACTGGATTAACAAATTCTGAAGCAAAGCCAAAAAATAAATTCGCTTTGAATGTAGGGTCAACAGGACCATTGTTTATGTTACCAGAAAATGTTGTTATAGGTTCCACTATATTGAAACTTAATGCTATTGATATGGACAGCGGCATCAATGGTCAAGTCAAATATGAATTCGTATCAGAAGTATTTATACCACCTAACAGTATGTCTTCTAAGGGAATGCAAATAAAAAGATATTTTGTTATTAATGAAAGACAAGGTCATATTATTGTTGCAAGAACCTTGCCCCCAGAGGCAGAATTTAGATTAAATGTAACTGCTGTAGATGGCGGTGAATTAAGCGATCATCTTTCTATACGATTTTTCATCAAAGATATCAATGATCACTTCCCGATGTTCAAGAAATCCTGGTACAGTTTCAATGTTGAAGAAGCTCAGTATACTAGAAGAGTATTAGGTAAAGTAGATGCGACTGATGCTGATTTTGGACAAAACGCTAACTTGACCTACTTCATTCAACCCACATCTAACGACTTGCCGTTTGACATTTCACCACTGACTGGAGTATTCAGTGTCAATGGGGAATTAGATAGAGAAAAAGAGGATAAATATATTTTAACAGTAGTAGCACAAGATAATGGATACGATAAGAAACTTTCATCTTCTGTTAGTGTTGAAATACAAGTGTTAGATGTAAATGACAATGCTCCTAAATTCTATGCATATGATGAATTGCTGGAATGGAAACACCCAGAAGCTGATGAAATCTCAAATCATAATTTTGAATCAGTTATGATGATACCTGTATACAAAGCTACGCTTCCAGAAAATGCTCCAATCGGAACAGTTGTCACTAAGGTATACGCAAATGATTCTGATTTTATTGGCAATGGAAATGGTCTGATTTTGTATAGTTTACCACAGAAAAAAAATCAACTAAATCTTTTCGCTATTGACTCAAAAGAAGGCATTATTACAACAACTGGAAGATTAGATTATGAGACTCAAACTATTCATAATGTCACAATTGTAGCTTCTGATTTGGGATCACCCAGTTTAAGTTCTACTGCTGTTTTAATTCTGTCGGTGACTGATGTTCCTGATGAAGTAGAAGTGTCGGATAAACCAGTATTCATATCAAGATACTACGAATTAGAGATCGAAGAAAATGTTCATGCACCAGTTGAGTTAGTAACTTTGAATTTAACAGAACATTATGAGAACTTTAAAATGAAATATTTCATTTTAAATGAAAACGATGCAGACATTAAGAAGACGTTTATTATAGATCCCAGAAATGGGACTTTGTATCTTGTAAGGAGCCCAGACAGAGAAGTGAGAGATGTATACGAAATTGTAGTAAGAGCTGAAAGACAGAAGATAAGCAGAGAGTTACCACACATGATATATCCTGTAGCTGATGATGTAATGGAAGGCCTTACTAAATATGACGTCAAGGTTATTGTGAGGATAAAGGATGTAAACGATAATCCTCCTAAGTTTACAAATGGAGGTCGACCACTGGTAACAGCAATACCGACCACAGCACCATTCGGATACCAAGTTATTCAGTTGAAGGTAAGTTTTCATAATTTTTTTATTTTTATTTTATTTATTAGGGAAAATAAACAGCCACACATTACAATGTTATAAAAAGCAATGTTACACAGCAAAAAAAATTTATTAAATGTGTAACCAATGGCATTTTCCACAAATTATTCAAGGATAGAAATCATTGTTCGCACATTGATAGTTAGCCTACAAATAACTAACTTAATACAATTAAAGTATCTTGAAGTTAAGGTAATCAACATAATGACTTATAATAATTTGTGTTTGTCCAATATATATAAAATATCATAATTTACAGAATTTAATCGCGAAATCATAATATAATTTTCAATATATGTTTTTATTAGCAGACTTCATAAATAAATCTGTAAAGTTTAAAATGAATCGCCTCCTAAAATTAATAAACAACATTAAATCATGTTCCAGGCAACGGATGTGGATATTGGAATCAATGCGGACATCCGGTACCAGATCATAAACGAGCAGGCGCCTCGATTTGCCATCGACCCGGTGTCGGGTCGCGTCCGTGTCGTGTCGACGCTCACTCGTGACGCGGGCCGCGTGTTTGGGTTTGATGTCAAAGCGACGGACAAACGAGGAGCAGATGATGGAAAGTCGGCAATTGCTAACGTATTTGTAAGTACAGTTTGTTTATTGGCTTATTGTTTGTATTTTGTAATTAATTAATATAATCGGATTAAAAAGAGAGGTGACGTGCAACAACTAGATATTTAAACCTATTTGAGGTCCTACCTACGCATTTCTAATCTCAATCATTTTTTGATATTGTAAAAGCTATGTAGTTTTAATATTTTTAATATTATTAGGTTTACATCCTAGACGAGAACAAACAGCTGGTACTAGTAGTGGGGGCGAAGCCGATGGAAGTAGAGAAGAGGATAGAGAACATCACTAGATCGCTGACTACCATGACGGGATACGATATAAGAGTAAGAAGACTAGAGGCGAACACCAAGGCTTCCATGGATGGATATGCGTGAGTTCCCATTTCAGAAGCAGGCTGAATTTATCCTATTATAAGCATGATAAGTGCTACCTATATAGAAATTAATATTATAGGCGATGTGGAAATTAAAATTAATTTTATTACTATTTCGTTATTTCCAGGACCGACTTGTATATCTACGCGGTAGACCCACTGTCGAATGCTATCATTGACATGGATGTGCTCCAAAAGTAAGTATTTCTCTTTCTTGCTTTTGTAGTAACATAATTATAATATCGTACTCTTAACTTTGGGAAAGCCCAGTTTTTGCGAATATAGTTAGTGGGTTGTACGTTAAATTGGCTACAAAAATTCACTAAGTGTTACTTATAACATCACTGCAATAATCTATTTATTTAAGTGTAAGTAGAGCTTCTTATACATATTGTATATATTTCAAAACTATTTTTACGACTATTCTCTACCTGATTGAGACCCAAAATCCTATTCCCTATTTTCCAGATCTCTAATGAAACGTGAGACCAATCTTCGTCACGACTTGGCTGGGTTCAGAGTCCTCGAGGTTGGCGAAACGACCATGGTGCAAGCCAGGAGTGGCCGACTCCTGAGTACCATGGAGATCAGTGTGGTGGCCCTTGGGTGTATCGTCTTCGTTGGCGCTTGTACCACTGCTGTTTGTATACTGTGCGTCAAGAAAAGTAGACGGTGAGAAATTATTGTAGCTTTCCTTTTTACATGAATTTATTGTAGGGTCTTTTGAGAAAAATATGAGATAATTTTAATTCAAACGTTTTTGAAAGCGGACATCATCTACGTCTCAAAAGATAAAACTTTAAATGTATTAAAATTTTCGTAGTTAACTATATGCCTTATGAAATTAGAAATGTCCTACAATTCATAATAATTTGATGGATAAGCTTTCAGTTTGGCTAACTATTGCGTAATTTTACTATAATACCTTTCTCGCAATTTGCGTTGCTTTTAAATACTTAGCAATAAAGACTTCAAGTATTTACCGTTTGTTCCAATTCCTAGACACTTCAGCACCGCTTGAAATAACTATTTCATATTATAAATGTACTCATACATCTTTGCCCCTTTATTATTTTTATATTTTAACTAAAGAGTATCTAGACAATTCAGTGGATAGATTTTAAGAAGTATGTTCCTGTAATGGATGGTAAGCAATATTTTTTCGCTTATCATTTTCAGACATCATCACAACCACAGGCGAAAGCATATGACCCACTACTTTATATGAAACTATCCTCTTGTTGCATGTTTTGTAGAATTTATTGTTCTTAGCCTATTTTGTTTGTAAAATAAAGAAATCTTTAGAAAAAAGTAGCATTTCCTGGCACTTAACCTAAAATTCTTCTTATTTTGTAATAGTCATAGAGTTGTAGTAAGTATAGATAATTTTGTAATCTTTTGATAGCCGCTGCTTTTGGTATTTTATAATCACAACTCATTATATCATTTTGGCACAAAGCCGTACCATGAACTGCGGTCTTACTCACCATAAACATTAACGAAATTGTTATTACTCAATAAAGATAAATTCCTCAATAAGGATCTTCGTGATGGATAAATTGAGGCTAAAAAAATATTTATCTTTTCTATTGATTCAATATAAGGAATTTGGTAAGACTTGAAAGCTGACCTCAACATAGTTGGGAAAAATCTAGGCAGATGATGAATGTATTAATAATACTTAATGCGGCAATACTCTGAGGCTGACTTTGCACTGGGTATCAACAGGTTACCGGTTTAATACCCAGGCATTTTACTGTTAGTGTCACTTCTGGCAGAAGCAAATTCAGAAAACAGATATTCCTATTATATTGAGTTTAAATACCATTATCAGTGGCTACACTCACTTTAACACACCACTCACTTCATACTTTTGCCCTAACAGACGACACCAAAAACCATATTCCCAGCAACGACTTAACGCTTTCTCAACTGAGCACCTAACCAAATTCGGAGGCCTCTTTCCATCTGGAGGCAATCAGTGCCAAGAACTGAACCAGTCGTACAGCGAAGCGGACTCCTACATTGACGTCATCAACCATAATGTTAAGAAGATTTGTCCGCACGGAAACACGGTGGAAGAGTTTGGGAAGGCGCACCAGAAATGTGTAAAAAACCAATTTGGAGAAGACATGTTCAATCAGAATCAGAAACATGAGCGAATGTGCATCAAGTTTAACCAGCGCCCTTTGCAGAAGAGGTATGAAAGACTTCTTTTTGTTACTAAGCCAAAGATCATTTTTAGTATCGCTCTTAGGTAAGAATTTAGACAAAGTCATAATATTTTCTCCTAAGTGTTATAGGCTACTTTGTGGGCAGATAGGGAAATATAGATATATATTCAAATTCTTAGATCGGAAGCTGTTGTACGGTGATTACAATATTCTGCGAAAACCTATGCCCACAGATTCGAAACATGACTTAAATTAATTCTTTGGCATACTACGATTTCAGTTTTTACATTATCTAGTAATCGCACTACTTCCTCTGTATATCTACTATTTGCACATATTAGATATACCTACTATCTTGATTGAAGTCCTTGCATGCAAAAAATATATATGCTAGAGTTCACCTACATTATACATACACCTTTAAATAGCGATATGAGTGTACAGATTAAAATGTTGCTTATCACCTGATGAAGGAGACTGTAGCAGGAAATAGGTGACGCTCTAACCACTTATTTTTGCACTCAAATAAAACCGAGCAACAGTATTGGGACCTATAAATATATTGACCTATTCATGACTTCTTTGTCTTTAACAGTTAAAAAGAAAATTACGCATTAACAGGTTAAAAATAAAATGAAAGTAGTCGTATGTGCCTGACCTTTTTTCATGTCTCTCAGTACTCTAACATTAAGACACGAAGAAAAATGTATGTTAGTACAATTTTGTTTACGTGCAATGCTTTGGTGCTTGTAATATGTTCGAAAATGATCAGAATATATAATTAGTAACGTATTTTTTATGTGATTCAAAAGTTACATACTTTATTAACGTTCGTTATTCAAAAGACCACAAAATTCCAATCTCAAACTGATATTTTTACTTGATTTTTACAATGTTTTATAAATGGTATTTTCTCTTTCATTTCCGGATGAACATAAAATCGTGTATTGGTCTAAAGCAGAGGTTCCCAGACTTTTTTTCTCATAGACCACTTTCAAAACTTAGCTGGTTCCGGTGGACCCCCTACAGCTACATTTCTACCATATTGTAAACTGAATTGTAAACCCCAATTTTTTTACCCCCGTCGAGTCTCCCGTGGACCCCTGGGGGTCACCTGGACCACATTGGGAATTAATGGTCTAAAGTCAAGGTCCCTAAACAAATCAAATGAATGAACTAGAACTTTGATATAGAAACAAATATAAAATAACATCACGCTGGTATTCTCTCAAGGGTTAGGCAGAGATGTACTATGTTACATCCGCATTTCGCCAAACCTATTGCCAAGAAACAAATATAATAGCCTTGAAAACCAGAAATATTTTTCCTATTTCTACACATAAACAAGCTAATTATGACGGAGAAAGACTAAAATTACCCTTGTTCAACACTCAATAGTTATCTTGGTCATAAGGTCCGCTTTCAGTGATCCTGGCTTTGAAAATTTTCCATACAGAATACACTTCTCCTATGAGACTTCTAGCGACCCCTACAACAACGTGGCAGTCCTTTACGTCCACTAAACCTATGTATGTGGTTATAAAATTGTCAATAGCTGCCCGAAGTTATTTAAAATTGTTCTTGAAATTGAAATTTAATACGCCATCGTCCAAATGTGGGTGTACAATAGATACACCTCTACCGAAATGTATCAAAATTCCTAATGTTTTATGGCAGATATCATAATTATCCTTAGAAAACAAATCATTACTTATAAAAGTACAAGTTGATATTTTTAAAACGCTCCAGTAGATAGGTCTCGAACAAATTACTGATATAATTGTTCGAATATAAATAACGTTTATTAAAAAATGTATATATATACATTTTATAAAGACTAATTTAGTTACTTTGATAATTTTACTACTTAACTTGCCATACATGCGCCCACGCTCACTGAATTATGCCAATTATGTAGGTATCATCAAACCGCTTTAAAATTCTTAGGTGTTTCATCAGCCTGTTGGTTGGTGGTCTCTCTGATGTTTTAATATAACTGTCAGTTAATTTTCATTGTGGGTCCATTAGATTTCTATGATAGAACCAATAAATACAAGGGCCCAACTTCGCCATCAGCTTAAAGATGTTTCGTGTTATTTGTGAAAAATCTTGAACGCAATTTGCAGTCGTCCATTATGTCGGCATAAGCACTCACACTAAAGTTGCTCATACTGTGGTGGCAGATAAACAAGTTGGTAACGAAGTCTAGGGATCACTGAGCCTTTTTCCGTGTCCTAGTGACTATGTTTCATGCATCAATTTGCCTAAATTAAATCGTGTGCCTGAACCCCTTATCAATCAAATTGTACCCAACTTCATTCAAGACCAAAACTAACACTATCCAAACATACTAACACTGACAGACCAACCACTAGATCTAAAACACTTTACCATATAGGAAGGGGCAGGATACATCGATAACGTCCGTGAATTCCAGTGGGCAAGATTCGGGGATTGCCGAGGCCACCCGGTGTCCCTGCGGCCAGTCCAGTCTGCACACCTCGGAGGAGAGCAGTGGGTGGGTATCTTTTCTTCCATCGGTTTGGTGTTTCTGGTTCTCATTCCAATCTTGTAATAAATTAAATTTGGAGGGTGGCGGTAAAGGTGTTCTGTTTTGGACTGAAAGTATTCCGGTAAAAGCATGTAAATTTTATGATTATTCATTTTTTGATCACGTAGTACCCTGCTAAATATGACCATAAAAATCATAAGAACAACATATCATAATTTAAGAAAGCTTAGATCACAACACCTGCATCTTGGTAATATTTTTAAATAACATATCTTTGGGTCAACGTTTATCAAAGAAAGGCGAAAAAACATCGTACGGTGATTCCAAAACGCTAAAAAAACTGTACTAACTTTATTTTCCAAAACCATCTCAAACTCAATTTCAATTCCTAGGTGCAGTTACGAAGATTCCCTGAAATCGACTCGTAACCCTGACGGTCGGGTGAAGCCTTACCACGGAGACCACGAGCCCCGCTTTTTGCGACGAGCATCCTTTACTCACCAGCCACTGGACTCACGACAATTTAACTACAGGCGTCAATCCTTCTCCGAAAATATGCAAAGACATTTTCCATCTTTTGAGAGAATTGGTTCTGGAGGCAGAATAACCAGACAGATTTCTACACCGAATGTCTCCAATCTTACTCAATCATACTTCTTGAGTGGCAAGAAGAGGTTAGAAACTAAGAGAAAAGAGGTCCTCAATGAGCCGATGGTGGATTATGACCATAGTGAGGGAGAAGACGTTTTTGATACGTCACATAGGATGGAGATGAGAGCTAGTGGGAGAAATCATAAGAGAGGGAAGTTTATGGAGTTAGGAGGTCAAGCAGCAGTGTTTGTTGCTACTCCTGCTGCAGCTGAGATAATGAGAAGGCAAGGCAGTGAGCGACTCATGTTTGCTAGACCTTTATAGTAGAAGCCATTTTAAATAGAATTATCGTATCGTAGGGATATATGTGGTTAGCAGAGATTGTGTTTGTACGTCATATGTACATGAAATGATGCAAAGATAGTTTTTTATTTTTTTATTATATGTTTATCAAGTTGTTTTGAATAATATCTTTGAAAAGACATAACATTTGACCAAATAAAAATGGTCTTGCACTTTGTGTTTCGGAATTAGCCCTATTCGTTAATTGTGATCTGTATAATGCTCAATACTATAACTAGCCGTTTACCATTCTTTTATTACACAAATGACTCAGATTAATCTACGAACGATGAGATTATCAGCTGATACCCTGCTTAACAATATTATAATAGTGATAAAAGGATTTAATACAATTAACTTATGAATTGTGCAATTTGTATTTATAATATAAGTAAGTGTATATTCCATGTAAATAGTTGTAGAGTGTATAGAAATTTTGGACGTTTATTATAATTTCTTGCCTTCGTCAGCTTTACAATTTGGTTGAGTCCAAAGAATTCATATATTGATATTAAGTGCCATTTGGATGATGTCTCTACCTTTGTAGAGTCCCTCTGCAAATGTAGAGTTTTGTTACGTTCTGTTAAGATTAATTTAACCACCTAATAATGATGTTATGTGTTGCGAAAGTGACGATTTGTATTTTTGTAAATACTCTTAGAATTGATAAGAATTAAATAATGAAGTAATTATTTGCTTGTTTTATTGGAGAACTATAAAGTACATATCCTACAGTTTTAATCTAGGTAAAGTATCAAGGAAACAAGTACAACAAGTAAAAAATTAAAAATATTTTCATTATAGGACAGTCTGAGCCTTTTAAGAACAAAACCTTACACGAATTGTTTATTACTGAATCTTCAATCAATCGCAAATCAGAATAACAATCAGTTTCTATCACTAAAACTATTTTTACGACAGAAACCTATAAAACGGATGTTAACCCTAGAAAAGCAAATGGCGGAGAACCTACCTACGAATAACACTGAACAATAATGTCAATACATAAACAAATAATAAAAGGCCCTTACTTTGTAAATGGATCCTCTTTGAAGAACGATGCGGAATATGTATCCCAATAAATAAAAAAACTGAGAAAACAAAAGGGAAACATATTGTATGAATGTGTTATTGTAGTACAGGATTATGGTGACTATAAGTTTAGAGAAAAAACGGGAGACAGTGTTTTAGCTTAACTCAATATAGTTAACAGCATTAGCCAGCTATAGGTCAAGTTGATAATGATGATCATGATGAATAGTAAACAATTTAAATTAAGAACAATGAAAGGTCAAAAGAAAGGTGCACCATGTGTATAATTTCAAAGAAAGTGTTAAATTGGTAGTTCTGGTTTCAATAGGTACATTGAAAAATCTTCAGGACCAAGAGGCGTATAGTATAGCAACTTTAAAATACAATAATTGAAATACTGACGATCAAACACAATTTAAAAATAGATAATTTACAAATAATAAACTATTAAACAAAATGAACATTGCTTTCACATTACACACCGCAGTTTTCAAAGTAATGTACTTAAACAATTTTTTACACCATTCCATTATAACAAACCAAATCGAGTTATAATGTAATAATTCGTTCAAAGTCAAACTGTTTTCCAAAGATCCACGCATCTGGAATTGATAATGGTCCTAAGTCAAATATTTTGATGGAATCCATTTCGGATTTAACTCGTAATTTAAAAATAACAGGACTGCTTTGAAAGGTCGTTGGAATTTTTATATGGTACCTAAGAGTTCAATTGTTTCGTTCAAGACGCGGAGAATCATTTATGGACGAAGAGTATTTAAATCTACTCAAATGCCTCATTGGTCTAGTGGTGCGCCTGCTGAGCATGAAGTCCTGGGTTTGATTCCCGGGAAAAATGTTATGCAGAGATTTTCTTACATTCACAGTAACATCCTGTATTGTTAAGTGTAAATTGTGCCCGGTAAATGGCAATAGGCTTGCCCCCTATTTCATGAGACCTAATAGGTAATACGATTGGTACAGTAGTTCTGCCTAACCCGTCGGGGAATATAATAATATTATTTAAATCTATCCGAAGGCTAATATTAGCATAGTTATTATGCACTGAGGTGTTGCTGCATAGTCGTAAAGACGTTATAAAACAATAAAACCCACTGTTATATTATTAATATTGTTTTTAACGAAAGTCAACTATATAGCACTTTATCCCAATCATTATAATTAACCCACTCGATTACAATTAACCCGAATATAACCTCTTATCTCAAAACTGTCCCTTTAAATAGGTTATATAGAAAATAATTAATCTCTGTCCGAAGTTAATCCGGCCAGTTAACATCGGCCGGAACATCCTGCGGTTCAACCGTGTGGTCGCCCTAGTCCATTCATACGCTGCGGCCAGATGGGGCAATGAACTTGGCATTTTATGAGATTTTTGGACGTCAGGGCTTCATGACTTTATAGTTCAGGGATTGGATATTTTTAGGTTCGCGGATTTATTCTATTATTATTATAAATGGAAGCTATAACTCTTTCGCACAAAGCTTAACGATCGCGATTTGTGCTAAAACAAAACGCTGCTACTGTAATTAGCTAGTACCTACCTACCTGTCAATTGTATGCGCGATTGATGGGGTGAAGAACAATATTACTATAGGATAACTAAAATTGGCTTGTATTGGAGTCACCAAGCTATATGTATACATGTTGTAATGTCGTCATAACTTACTAGCGTAATGTAAACTCCTTATTTAGCTAATATTCTAATTGTACGAGTAGTAAGAACGTACACCCTCAGTACTGTGAAGTCACGGGGTGTGCGCTCGAACTCGTCTGTCGTCCTATTTCTCTTTTTGTAATATTGTTTCTTAACATTCATTAAAATTCTAAGTGCATTTATAAAATTAGTTGTTACAAGGACGACGGTGAATTTGAAGGAGGTGTACCGGCGTGGACACTAGTCAGAGGCAGTTGTGTATCGTTTTCGAGCGAACTTGCCTAGTTCTACCGTCAAGGATAATTATTATAAATTGTGAAACATGATCAAGGCGAGGATCCGATTATAATTTTGTTTTGTGAACAGGTTCAATAATAAAGGGGTGGGGTGAGTTGTATTAGTTTCACGTGTAACTAGTGCTTCAGTGTATATGCCCAGATAGATGAAGTTAAATTACTTTGGTTTTAATTGTTCCAGCCTACCGACACGCCCTTATGGTATAGAGGAATTTGGAACCACACCAATGGTGAACCGTATGTAATTGTACGTTGCTTATTATATTTCATTTACAATCGTAATCCCGTGTTGCCATCAAGGATAACCGTCTCACGCTAGCTGGTCGGCGGCATTTGGATTGGCAGGATTCCTACCTACCATGCCAAAATCCTCTTGGCGCCCTCATAATTAAGTTAGATTAAGGTTAAATACTTCATAAATAGTATTCGTTTAGTTTATAGTTACTCACATATTGTTAAATAAACCAGTGTAATTGAGGCTTCCTTGTTTCATTGGCTTATCACCAAAATCACACATAACAATGTGACATTAATAAATAATTAAATTGAAACAAATAAATTAATTAATTAGACGCATCGGTTGCCGCAGTGGTTGAGCGATCGAGTACTGCGTTACATGATACAGCGAATTATAACTAGTGTGGGAAAACGTTTAAAAAAAAATTGCTATACTGACCCCACCATCTGTCAATCACCAGAGTAATTACAATCACACGCTCAAATTGTCCAAAACCTGTTCACCCCTTAATTAGCAAACTAATAAACAATCACCCTAATAAATTAACCCTTTAATAGTTCAATCGCGGTCAAGTTAAGTGGTTCCGTCGTCAAGTTAAACGTTTTTATGAACGTTAACATTGCCTTTTATGGGATCCTTAAACTTACTTAATGGTTAAATCGTTCTGCCCATCGATTGTGTTCATGGAAAATAGGGTCTAAAGTTCGTTGGGCATCCCTATTTCCTCACTATGATTCTATTCACCATTAGAATACTGGTGAAAAATCCTGCGCGACTCTAACGCTAGTTGTTAAGAATCGTTAACTAATTCGATCTCATGAATGTCTTAATTTATTATTTATAGGTATATTAACATGCTTTTGTAAATAGTTATTAATGATAGCTACTAGTCGGAATAAAAATGTTATTTATATGGACAATGATTACAAACTTAACCTAAATAGATCAAATAAGTTAGTTGTCCCTGCAAACCTCAACTTTATATAGAGAGTAGTCTATTGTATAAATCACAATTACTTTTTTCTTCTAGGCGTTCTTAGGCAACGAGGGACCGTAACATGACGAAAATATTGAACATCAATTATTATAAGCACAGGAGGAGTTTTATTTTTATTTTTTGAGTTGTCTCTTGCTGTTAGCTCAGGGAGCTTTTACTGCTTAACCGGGCAAATGTCGAGACCAGAAGGACCTCCAGCCGAGCAAATTAAATAATACTAAGCAACACTGCTAAGGGTGTCCCATAGTGGGACTCGAACCTCGGCTTATGGCATTACTGGGGGGCAGACAAGAGAGGACTTGCTGGATCTGATTGTGATTATTTAGGGACATTTGATTTATTACTACTGGCTCAGCGCGGGCTTGCTCGATCAAGGGTCGGGGTACACAGGAGGAGAGTAGTAAGTATTTAGTTCCGTAAAAAAAGTGTTATTTGTCATCCAACAGGCTGTAGCGGTAACCTGGTAAAATAGCGAACGGGTTAAATAAACTTGGCCAATTAGACGTTAGTCTAACTGAAAGATACTCTTGTTATTATTCTTGGAACTGCCAACTTGGCAAGAACAACTTTGCTCTGACATTTAAACTTTTAGTGTGTTCTTAACATTGAACCGTTTCAAGGTTTGTTTTATTCGGTTACAGGATTTTAAGAGATAATAAATTATGCTGACTGAGTATTTCCACAAATAGGTGTTATAGACCTCTTTCGCCCTAGATGTGACGATACCGGAATGAGCTCATTATGATATGGCAGAAGTAGAAGAATATTTAGACGATCATATCTTTAATCTAAGAAAAAAAGTATGTTTACAGGCGAGTCTTACAAGCTTTGGAAAGTCTTAGCTATCAAAACATTATTATAGTACTTCCACTTCAGGATTGTTTTTTTTTTATGCCGTGAATGGCAAACAGGCGGGCGGCCCACCTGATGGTAGGGACCACTTACCACGCCGCCTATGGACCACAGCGTTACCACAGGTGCATTGCCTACCCTTTTTCCTATTTCTATACCTATTTCCTACGATACTAAGATAACTGTAATAAATATTTAAAAGAAAGTCACAAATACGACGTTTTACCTTGAAAAAAAAAACAAGAATGGACCACAAGAGAGATTTCAAGAACATTTTATAAAGATCAAGAGATATTTCAATGCAGGAATGTGATATCCGACTTCGTTGCCCAGTTTACCATGAAATATTTGGAAACATTATCCTGTATTACAGTGGCGTAGCGTGGGTTTCAGCCGCCCGGGGCGCAGGCAAATTTCGCCGCCCCCTTATTTAGGTCTTTAAGAAAGGGGATTCTTCCCTGGTTTCCCCGGTGTCGACATAGAATAAGGAATAAAAAGTTCCGAGCTCATGTTAATCAGTCCGCATAAATATGAAATGAAATGATTCAAATATTTATAAAATATAGGTATTATTATGTGAAATTTTACCGCCCCTAATAGTACCGCCCGGCCGCCCCTTCCGCCCCCGCCACGCTACGCTCTATTTCACGTATTTTCACGCTACGACTTTGAAAATACTGTTAATATAAAAATATATACTGAGACCGCATTTACTTTTCATCCAATATCCGATGGATTCAAATAATAGTTAAGTATAAGCACATGGATTCATCAATGATTGTTCAGATAGTTGTGTGAATTAATGATTTGATAGCAAAAAGGTTCCAAAGATGCGCGCTGTCTATAAAAAATGTTATAAAACATAACATTTTTTATAGACAGCGCGCGTCTTTAAGAAATTTCTCACACTTAATCCCTGAACACAATATACTTGGACCTTTTCACCTCACGATGGGCCAAGGACTGAATTTTATTTAAAGCAGTATTATTTTTGAATTAAAAATAGTTTGATTAAGTAATCTGAAAGATAACTGCGCGCACAACCTGAAGTCTTAAGATGTATCCCCGAAATTAACTAAACTAAAAATAGAAACGTTAAGAAGCGCAAAGTTTTAGCTAAAAGCCTTACGTATGATGACCTTGCTGATGTCAAAAAACTTTGCTGACTCAAGTTTGGTAAACGCATTAGTGAGGAAGAAAAATCGCTTAAGATAGCAAATGGCCTACTTAGATATAAAGTTCATTCAATGTCGTTTACGTTTTGAATTTATTTTTATGATCTGTCCTGTATGTTATGAGAAGGTATCGTCAAGCTTCTGAGAGATATGGACGATTATTTATCCCAGAGTAGCATTGCATTTAGGTAGATAGATTCAAGTTGTTTGATAGCAAATCATTTTTATTCGAAATTTCTGTCTGGTTGATGAAAGTTTATACTACAGATGTACAGGCATAACCTAGTCACGCAAAATCTGTTCGCACAGACCGAGCGGGTTTATGATACTAAGCAAATGTGTTCATGAAGTGACATGAAAAGTAAGGTAGGTTGATTATTTCATTGTGCTAACAATGTTAAAGAAAAAAAATATGGCTCTCCCTGCAAATTTTCTTCTTTGCCAGTTACTTGCCATCTAAAAAATGGTATGTATTTGTAAGTACAGTTCATTTTTTAAATCCACTAGTCCTTGTTACACGTAATTTGAAACTTTATTCAGTGAAGCATGTATTTAAAGCTTGTATTCTTTCGACGCTATCTAAATCCGTACACTCGTCGAAACACGACAAGTCTAAGAATTTTTCGTTCAAATAATATTGCTTGATTTGTACGAATCTTTTGAGTCTTAAAAAAGAAGGATTGTGCCATCTTGTATATTTTTTTTTAACGAGAACTTTTATGTGATCTGAGCATTAGATATTAATAATCATCGTTATTTTGGATGATGATGGAAGACAATAAACTCAGATCATCTAAAATATGATATAACAAGTCTACATGCTTGAGTATGTAATAAATTACAATGTGGATTTTATAATTACCTATTCAATAGAAAGGCAGGCTCACAACACTAGGGAATCGTCTATTCCTGGCCACGTTCAAGACAGCGACTTTTCTTTAATAAAAATAACTTCATACAAAATGGTAACATATCGGTTTCAGATTCAATAAATTTCGTTGATTGTGTACATATGAGCTTAAAAGGTAAATGCTTTGATAAATTCAATGTCTCATTTGCACTGTTCCATTAGAGTAAAAGCGAGTCAAAGAAGACGGAATTATTTCCTGAGACACTGCTGAAACCTGAGTGTTCATATTGCAGCACTGGGAAATGCAGTTTAAGTATTATTTTTTATATGGGTATGGGCTTTTCCACGTGATGGGGGGCGGAACATTGACATTTATCTGACATTTTGTGAAAATGGTATTAGTTCAAATTGAGATGAATCCATCCATCACATAAATAGTTTATAAATATCCTCGGTAAAACGCTTTGCCGGCCTTTTTTGGCTCACTGGAGTTTCACTTTCACTAAGTAGAGCTTTCTATTTAAATCGTTGCCACTCTCTAATAATTCACCTGTATCGTGGGTATAGTTCACAGACGTTAGTCTCACATGCAGACACAAACCTGGAATAACTACCACATTTTCGAGCCGAATTAAAACCTATAACCTGTCTCGCATAAAGCGATTGCTCCAATTAGCAGAAGCAGTCTAGTTTTTTTGTCTGATAAAACCTAGCAGTTTGCAGCAACATACTACCCATCGGGTAGCGGCCGACTAGGTCAACTGAAGTTCCGCGCTTTCACAGAGTACTAATAAATACCTACGGTGTTGCTGCATTTAAAGCGATGCCTACAAGACCTGAAGTTTTATACCTGAGACCGATTGTTTTGTCGTGCCCCGAAGAGTCTTACCTACTTGTCAGGCCTTACACTTTACGTGAATTAAAGTGCGTGTTGTTAAAAGATTCTTTGCATCATTATTAATCATCAGTTTTCACGACGCGTAGTCTATGTGCTATTCCAGACTATAATCTATCTCTGTGCCAAATTTCATCCAGATCCGTTCAGCCGTTCTGGCGTGAAAGAGTAACAAAGATCCATCCATCCATCCATCCGTCCTTACAAACTTTCACATTTATAATATTAGTAGGAAGTAGGATTAAGTAGGAAGTAGGATAGGATAGGATTAATATATCTAATATTAGAGCCAGTACCCTAATAGCAGCATAACCTGACGTCAAGCCGCGTCGTCGGGGGTCGTCGGCCGCGCCATTTGTTTTATACCGGACACCGGTTGTTTATCACGGCTGACGTGCCCTAACGTGTCACGGCACGCATTTCAAATTAACTGACTTTTTACTAGTTTAAGGCGAGGTAAACACCTGTTGTTACTCCCGAAGCGTAAAAAGTCCAGCTGGGTAAAATGCATGCTTTGCTTTAATTAAAATACAAATTACAAAATACTATCTCGCATGTATTTAAAATACGAAATACAAAATATTTTTAAGTTGTGTATTTGAAATATCAAATACAAAATACAGTATTTTAACTATTTGTATTTAAAATACAAATTACAAAATACAGTCAGGTGTTAGGGTTATGTAAATAGAATAGAACTAATCCAGCCCAGCCTGGAATGAAAATGAAAATTGACCAGTGTTGCCGCTGCCTAGATTTCGGGATGCCGTAAACCAGGTAAAAATTGCAATATTCTAAAAAAATTGCCGTTCATTTACAAAAAAAATGATATAAAATTACGTGTACTGACTTATTCTCTCGTGTACTGAGTAGAGTAGCTTTTAGCTCTTCTTGTTCCATTAAATGTGAAAGAACAAAAAGTACAGATTATCTAGTTGAGGCAGTCTGACTGCCTCAACAGTTTAGTGGTCGCCAGCGCACTCGTTGAGCGTGAGGTCCTGGGTTCGATTCCTGGGTCGGTCAAAGTGTTATTGGGTTTTTCCGTATGAAAATTCTCAGTAGCATCACGGAGTCTGTAACTGTGCACGGTAGACAGCAATAAGTTCGCCCCATATTACATGGGGGAATCCGTCGGGGAATACAGGCGTGATGCTATGTTATCTAGTTGCAAGACAAAAAGCAAAAATATACTACGGGCTAAGTTTCATTTCACAAGAAAAAAAAAACAAACGAAACACGTTTCATCTCTTGATTTTTCGGCTTAAATAGTTTTATATTGAATTTACGTATTTTATAGCACGGTAAGGAGCACCCTGCCGTATGCCGTACATCGTATGTTTTGGAGGTTCATTGCCGTATGAAACGGCAATTGCCGTACTTTCGGCAACACTGCAATTGATAGTTGACACTTTGACGTACAGTACAGGTGCAGTTTTGCCAACTTTAAAGATAGGATTGACATATTTAGCGGTCGCCATTTCGCTTACAAAAGCTATCGAGCGCTATTTTCTGCAGAACACACCCATTAATAAGATCGCTAAATGTATTTATGTTTAAATGTATTTTGAAGCCATAAGTATTTGAATTTTGAAATACTAACTACAAAATACTTCAGCGTCAGGTATTTGAAATACCAATTACAAATTACATTTTTAAGAAGTAATTAAATTACAAATACAAAATACGTATTTGTATTTCAATTACGTATTTTAATTACAAGTAATTCAAATACTGCCCAACCCTGTACCTATCTATAGGGTTAGTGTACGTTATACTTGTCTGTGTTTACATGGAAATTTAAAACTTATTTTAACGAGATAAAGTTTATATTTTCAACTTTTACGATGATATACATATGTCAATTAGGATCTAACGGAATGTTGCCGAAATGAGGACGCTAATTTTAGTGTACGTTTTTATAATAGAATTTTAATTTCACTATTGTAAGATGAGGCTAGAATGCTTCTCAAAATTGTTATTTTGGCTGTAAGGTTGCGGGTACCATAGTTTTAAGTTCTGTTAATGCATTTTTTGTATACAATCATGGGGGTGAAAAATTCATAATTTAAAAAAACCCCTAAACTAAATAAAGGATAAAAAGAAACATTTACTATGATATGAGCACTTTCACGGTAACGCATAATATGACTACGGAGATTTAACCGAGCCCAAGGTAATGAGTAGATACCTGAGATGTTTCGCTGCATTTGGACAACTCAGGTGTTTCCGTGTGTCAGACGCTGACTGTACTAAGACAAAAAATGGGAGAGTTTAGATCAAATAATATTAAGTTAAGTACATACATAAATTCACGCCTTTCTTCTATGGGGAAAGGCAGAAACTACGGAACGCCACGTTGCTACGATCCTTACATAGCCCTTTTGCTTTTTTATTCATATTTAGTCGAGAAAATAAAAGTAATTACCTACATAAAAATATATAACTGACAGAATGAGAGATATGAATAAAAGGAAATGAATAAAAGATTAATTTTGCGGTTTTCTTTTGAGTAAAAGATCCTACAATATATAAAATTTCCAGCATTTAAACCTAATACTTACTACTCCCTAATAGAACCTTCGATTTGATATCGTATTTCTCGCTTCCATTTCAGTTCAGTTATAATGGTTGTCCAAATTACTAAGCCAAAAATGGAATAGGTACAAAACAAAAATCTAAGAAGTAGGTACGTACTTACGTACCTATAGTAGGTTCTAAAAGGTCTAGGTTTTAGAAAAGAATAAAGATAATCACGCAGCTTTTCACAAATACGTAAATATCAAAATATGAGATCGCGTTGGGCGCTCCGTTTGGTGAAGAGCAGAGCACGCCAATCGGCAAGCGCACCGTAATCTATGCGTAAAATCGAGATTTTAAAGGTTAACATAACTTACACTAAAGCCTCGAAAGCCTATGGATTCATAAAGGTAGCGAGCTACACAAAGAAATTCCTACCAGTTCCTCTCTAACGGTGGTTGTTAAAGGTGACTATGAGAATATGGCAGCAGGAAAGCAGTCATAGGTTTGCATCTACCTATAAGATACCTATTAAAATACTAGGCCGCAAAGACCCAACTCTGCTTCAACCCTTTAGTATCAACCGTGATAATATCGTCTGTGGAAGACTTTCGTCGTGTATGAAATATCGACAATAAGTCGTTTCAGATAAACTCTTAATCCTCACTACACAAAGCGGGTGCGCGAGGCGTCGAACCTTCGGTACCTCAGTATGACGGTTTATTACTCCCTATGACATGTGTTTCTCTTCGTTATTTTGACATGAACATGAGTGCGGAACATTGTACCTACGATGTATCTTAGGCAGGTACTTACGTACAATGATCATTAAAATTTTGTTACGATTTTTGATAAAAGCATTAGAGTATGGTTTTTTTAACGATTAAGTGCCCAAGCAATTGTGTGGTTTTGCCATGTTGCTATGGTCACCTTTACAACATGGATGTGCACGGAAATAGCCTCCCCAATTGATACCATATACCAACATACCTAAGTTACCTACACACGTATGTAGGTACTCGTATTGTATGTGCTAGTCCACTACACACTTATTTGTAAGTATAATTTGATCTCCATATTATCGAATTTATTTTTACACAACGCAGTTTCCATAGAATGTGGCGCCCTTCTAGAATGAATATGCGATGCGTTGAACGCTGGATCAAGCAAACATTCGATATTTTGAACACTCGATGTATTGAGTGTACGATATATTGAATGTTCGATTTATTAACCATTTGATATTAAGAACGTTCGAGTATTTAGATGTTCGATTTATAGTGGTCGATCAATTGATATTCGATTATTTGACATAGTACACCCTTCGTTAGGTACATTCCTCTTATGATTATGACTTTATTCGCAATGGTTACCTAGTGTTTTAATTGACGCGTCGTCTCCGGCAACAAGAAACATTATATTTTCTATTTTAGACTTCTTTCTCAAATAAGAGCAGTCTGTGTGACGGAATTTTGGGCCACACTAATTTTATTTGCCATCGACACGCTAAGAAGAATTGGCCTAGTGGCTATAATAAGGTAAAAGACTTTGGCGTCTTACCTTTTAGTCAGACGGAGACATCAACCCGCCGCTGGAACGACTTGCTTACCTCTCCGTGCCCTAAAATTAGTTTTTGATTACAATAAAAAGTTTACATCTGGTTATCGTACAAAACCAACAGCCATAGACATCAACTCACTATGAATATGCACATTGTAGGCTAGCTGCTACTAACTTCCTTCCAGCAACCATCTCACAATAATAACTTACTCTACAAGAATACACTTTCTTGTTCCTATTTTTAAATTGTTTCACACTTTCACTTATTTTATCTAGAATCCACTAGCAAATTATAGTTACACTGTAAGTTTATTAATTCCATTGTCCAACCGTAAAAACCAATTTACCTACATTAATATTATAAACAAACCACGAAAACTTCAATCTTTACACTAATTACGCCTTTATTGCCCGTCAGCCATGTTTAATCAATTTTCCAGAAAATCAAATCATTCTTTTTTTTATTTCATTCGTCCCCCTTTAGGACAGGCAAGGGAACCTGAGCTCATACAGCCAAAAAGCATCATTCATTTATTCAGTCTGTTTTTTTTTTTTGTATGTCACTATTTTTTTGAAAGGCAATTGATTTAAGCTTATTCGGCCAAGCCTTATTATCGTTTGCAAATGTACCTATCATAATCGAAATCGTTATTTATGTTCTTACTTCTATCCAGAGCATTTAGCCATGGTTCATACATAATCTTCAGTAAAGATACTTCCTCAGACATTCACACCAAAACATGCGTATTTAACTGGTCTAATATACCTACCATGAGTATCTGTCTCGTTAAATTAACTAAAACAAGACACAGATGTATGCCTCCTACGCAAATGAAAACAATAATGAATGTGAAACGAAATTTAAACATAAAAATTAGCATTATAATGTAATTCTAATATTATTATTATTATTTTTTATTATAACATTGCCCCACACTAGGAATAATTGCTGTAGTCGATCTCTCAGCCACTGCGCCAACCGTGCCCTCACATTTCACTATTATCTTATATATATTTATAAGTATAGTTTATATTTCATCTCTCATCCTCTGAAAATATGGTCAACTTTATTTTGAAACTTAAACAAATACATATGTAGGTATCTTCAAATGTATTGTGGTGTAATAATTGTGGTCGATTTGTACACTGTAGTTGAAACATGAGTTCTCTAATATTATTTTGTTTTTAGATATTTTGATAATTTTATAAAACTTTCAATAAACATTCAATATATACACTAGGTAGATGATGCAAGTAGTCTTACTGTAGTATGTTGATAATTAACTATTCTGATACCCATGCTTGTAACAAAGTTAAGTAAATATGATTTTACAAAATAAATAAGTTATTTAAAGCAATATTTTCAATATTAATTTATACCTACTGTAGGTATGCTTATGACCAAAAAACTAAATGTTTATTTAAATATTATTATTATATCTTTATCAACTTAGACTTAACTTCCACACATATGACAATTTATCTGACAAATTGACCTTGCTTATTCAAAATATTATTAACAAACTTTTTTCCACAACAGTAATTATATTCCTATTGGACATCACACCCATTTGACCTATTCCCAGATACTGTAACTACCTACTTACTACATTTTATAAAAACATAAGGTTTACAGGACATATGTAAACCAAGTTAAACAAATATTCGTTTACTCTGACAGGCTCTAGAAAACTATTAAAAACTATGAATCTGACTTGATGACTCTTTCAATTTTTTATATACACATGTAGGTACTTACTTAAATAACTCTAATTCCATAAATTAATACATTAAAAAATTATTATAACACTAACACAATTATAGGGCACAAGTACAGGTTTTTTTAAATATCTACCTACTTATTTTTGGTCAAAATGACCATACTCACTAAACTTTTAAGCGAATAAATCTCTTGGTTAACAGAAAAATCCACACATATAAGTATATTAAGACTTGATAATGGTGGTAAGTTCCGTTCATCAGAAATGGGAAATCATTTGAAGTACTTTGGTATTGTCCATCATAGAATAAAAGCTTATAATTATACTTTAGAAAATAAAATTGGTTAATGTAAGTTGGTTAATAATAAATAAATAAATAAAAATAATTTTATGAAACTAGACTACTAAATTATATATCTACAAAAACTATTCAGCTGTAGTCTAGCTCTTCTTTCTCATCAAATTTAAGTGTGAAGGACTTGTTGGAGTAGCATTTTCCATTTTCTTCTGTCCAAAGCTAGCTCCTTCATTTTTTATTCATCTGCAAATATTAATTCAATAAATAGCAGCAGACCTCCAACAGCCTGTACAATACAAATATTTGTATTTTTTCACCTAACGGGTAAAAAGATATCTGAGATAAACAATTGACAGGACTTTCAGAGAGGTTTGTTGACTAATCATAGCTATTTCAAGTGACATAATTATTACCCATCTGCCCACAGAAGTCAGTGGGAACCAAATCCTACTCGGCCCTTAAGATGACTCTGACCGAACATAGGTCTCCGGAACATACAAATTATACGTAGCTATCGTTTGATCAGCCACAAATCTCTTTCAAATAGTTTTCAGTTGTTACAACATTCGGCAACACTGTAGGTATACATTACATGCGCGCGCCGGAATGCATGTACCTAACGTCCTAGAAAAAAGCACTGAATGCAGTTATGTTCGCTTTCTCTGCAGGACATTGTTTTTATATTGTATAACAACATCCAATCTATTATTTGTTTACGCATAGTAACATTTATTTATATTATGGCCTCGTTTGTTTTTTGTGTTGACTTGACAAATGTTTGACATTGCGTTTGGTTTTCACGATTTCCGCCGTAATGTTTTGAAACCCTCAGGAAAAATCATCATTATTTTTTAATGCCTCTTTTCTGTTATAATTTCTAGCGATGAATGCACTTTAGTCTTGACACAGAATAGGTAAATAACCAATATATAATACCCTAAATCGATTTACCCCCCAAATTGCCATAAGATTTACTTGAAAAGGTGCACGGAAAGAGCCTCTCCGAGTGACAATATCTGTATGTGTATCTGTTGAATTCGGATAATGCAAATCTTGCTGTCTGGGAAACCGCTTCGTGTGTATTAATCAGCTATAAGTGATCCCCCCCTACTATAAGTGGTCCAGCTATAAGTAGTCGTTGGGGTCATGACCCCCCTTGGGCTGGTTTTAGGTCGACCACTGATAATTTGTAATCGAATAGGAGCCTGTCCCGACTAGACTTCAAACATGTGACCCCCCCCTGACTTGAAAGCTGGATCCGCCCTTGGTTCAGTGGCGGTCCGAGGGAGGGGGGGGGCGTCTCTACCCCCCAAAAACATACACGGCAACTTGACAACCCTAATAAAAATAGACAATTTACAAAAAAAAATATTAAAAACAATGAAATAAAAAAAAGGTAATGTAATAATTATTTTTTTGTGAAATAAATTCTAAGTTGCTCAACTTCCCCCAGTATTACCGTAAAATGGGGCTATTTCGGAAGCGCGGGGCTAATTGAGATTTAGTAAAGGGATCATTATGTGTGCTTCTCATGGAGTAGTAACTGCTTTTAAACAGCCGTAGAGTAGGATGCTTTCAATGACAAAGGAAATATTGATTTAGTTTAGAAAATGTGACAAAATTTCTAAAAACAAATGTTAGTCCCAAATTGCCCCGTGTTTCCCAAATAGCCCCATTTTACGGTACTGTTAATATGACCCCCCCAAATTGTTTGCCTACGACCGCGACTGTATAAGTTAATACTCAAAGGCTATAGGAGAAGCATCTAATTTTACGAATGGCTTATACTTGACATAAATAATATCATGCTGCCTACACTATACCTGCAGGTAGTTCTCAGATGTATTTTATTTAATCGGATGGTAACCAGATATTTTTAGCAAAGTAGAGGCATAAATGGTTTAATTGTGCATAAGAAAATAATAACTGTCGGTGATCTCAGCTGTGATCCTGACAGATTATGTAGCTATTAGTGATGCTTCATAATTATAACTAATATAATTATCTATCTATAATCATATTCTTCTGTTAGTGTTGTCAATAGCGCTTATAAACACATTATACCATTATTTTCACATACCGACATTGCCGATGCCGCGTTGAAAAGATTAGAATATGTACAAAATAATCATTAAATATGTATGTTGGACGGTAATGTCAGTCTTCTCGCTTCGGGGGGTTTTTTTCGTGCACATCGCAAACTGTTACAATATTGTGTTACAATTTTAACAGTGTCAGTTTCTAAAATTAAATGTGCCGTGCCGAAAGTCAGGTATTCTATTATGCTGGTTCGATATTGCCACACAACGAGGATTTCTTTGCCTACCTCCTATAAAAATACAAATGCGTCGTCTCGCTCCCACCTTTGACTTTGTATAGGTACCTACATGATTACGAGCGCGAACCATCGAATGTCATAATTTCGTTTGCACCTATTCATAAGAAAAAAAAAGACATTCCCGCGTACCATCATAGAATTATTTATTGCAAAGTTATAAATTGTAAATATGAGTTGCTATCGATTTTGATTTAGATATGTATGTAGCGACAAGCGAAACGTTATTTTCTGTAGACTTATTACTATAGTGGAGTGAGTGAAAATGTACCGGTGAACGCTAGAACAAAAATAAAACTTTCTTGACGGCAAAAATCAAAGGATCAAACAAAAGGTTAGTGAAAATCATATTGTTCTGGTTGGGATTTTAGATACTTAATTAAGCATACCTAATCATATAACGACCAGCTAATCACAGCGATCGGCAATCACTCGTTATTTCTCGCGGAGTGAACCTTATTGTAGGTACCTACTTACACACTTCGTTTCATGTACCTTATAAGTTGGTAAAACTATATTTACAAGTATTTGAACGGGTGACCGTCTTACCACATTGACTAAGATAGTCTATTTTTTTATTTTTCTTCATAGGTACGTACATAATTGGTTTTATTGGAAAATAGACGCAAAATTGGCAGCCTCTCAAAAGATTTCGCTTGGCAAGAAACATAAGAAAGTTTATAACATTGACGACCGACCTTCAATAGTGCACTCAAGCGGAGTGGGTAAGTTATTTATTTTATGAACTTCAGTTCGACAGGAAAAACTTTTTCATATTCTTGGTACTAAATATGAGGAGTGAAACGTATCCCATTCATACTAAAATCATATCGTGGCAGTGGCACCACCATTTCGCGGCAGCGTCCATAAGTTCCGCATTTGTCAATGCCAGCCGCAATCCGAGTCAACACACGACAGCCATAACAAAATATTTCAGATGTCGCAAACATTTAGAGATTTTGACATTCTGTGAAGATCCTGTTTATTGTTGGGAACATCTAATGACAAAATAATTTGCGAGCAACCACTCCACCAGTCACCTTGTTCCGTGAATATCCGGGATACATTGAATCACTTATTGTAATGTGTAAAAAACGAATATAATGTATATATATCTAGTATAAGATGAGCTCGAGAGCCTTCCTGTCTAGTTAGGTTATGTCTCACGTTTCTATCAACTTTAAGTGCCTACCTATTTGATACCTATTGATTTCCTATTCTTTCGCCTTGAGAGGATCCGTTCTGCTTGCGCGCATTCTTGTGTTCGTATCTAACAAGTGTAGTCGCTAATGCACTTAATCTGAAACACTGTGATCTTATTCTTCAAAAGCAAGTTGTTATGTAATATCTGGAGATCACCTATGTACCTAGTAATGATGTATTGCGTCACTTGGTGAGACACGGCTCTTCCCCATTCTTGCGGTGTTGTGGTGTTAGAACCCAACAAACTATTACGCACATGGCTTCGGGCTTTGCCACGAAGGTTGTGTTGACATACTGTGTAACTACTGATGTGAGATAAGGTTCGAACCTTAACCTTGAAGTGAGAAGTACCTACAACTGACCTTTCAACGGAAAGCGGGAACTAGGTAGGTAGTTCTTTCAGTTCCTAAAACTGACTAGGTTTATGCGCGATTTTCAACGCCCAAATGAAAGTTGCAGGTATTCATTTGAAATAAGAAAAAAAAATCTATGGCCTTATCAGAGGAATAACATTATCTGAGGTTTAGGTATTCAAAAATCAGCCCATATTCTAGCTTTTTCATCAAAAAATAAAATAAGTAAACCAATGTTCTTTTTTAATGGTTCTTTTTTAATTAAAGGTTTTTAAAACACCTGCCAGATTTAGAGGTAATATACCCTCAAACCTTTGTTGGTAAACAATGACGGTATTGAACAACACAAAAATGTAAAATGTCAGATCAACATTGTGGCGTGGATAAATAATAGAATTCAGCGTATTTTGTAATAATAATTATTAATTTATCACATTCTGTCAATGAAGATGTAGGTAATACCTACCTAATGATGATTAATAACAATATAAGGGTCCTAAGGTCGTTACTTTAACCAATCTATCCATCTGATATACTTATTAAATAATAAAAAACCCGGAACCTTTCCGAAACACTATTTTACTGCTAACGACTACAACGTACAGAATATTTGAATCCATCATACGGGTCGTCGCCCCGACTCTCACTAGAAAAACTCCAACATTTACGACGAATCTTTTTAGGGAACATCGTTCCTTTCAGTTATAATGAAATAAAACGTGTTATATCTCGAAAAGCAAGCAATTGGCGTAATCCTGAGTAATTAAGTCCTTTGTATCATTTTGGGAGGAAATACGAGAGATTTTTGAAGAAGAAAGGGGCGATTAGTCCTTTAGATGATGTGTTCTTTTTATCTAATTAGTAGGATTTGTGACAGTTCATGTCTTATTTCCTAATAAATTAAAATTGTACAACTTCATCTTATGAATACTACAGACTATTGATTGTTTATTGAGTATTATTGAGTTCTAATACTAGAACTCAAAAACGTTGCTACTGTGAGTAGCAGCGTTCTCGGTAGGCGGTGATAAGATCACACATATAATAACGGCATCGGTGAAAATATGTGTATACAAAAGCACACGTCTATTTCTGCCTATTCATTCGTGATAATCATTATACATTATATGTGTCACTGTCACACCTGTACGAAAGCGGAGTTCTTGTAGCTCTTGTTACTTCTTGACTGGTACTATTTAGATTGTCATCGACTGGCTATGAAGAAGATGACAATGTTATGTTTACCGACTTAATGTTTTATATCTACAGTAAAACATTCGTCGTATTTTATATATAGCGCTAACTTTATTTAGTTCATTTCTGAATACAATGTCTTTTAAATTCATGATTTAATTCTTACCATTAGTATACACTGTAGAAATATTATTATCAAGTCATAGATAGGCTTTATTAATTATACCTGGATAAATATAATATAATTTTATTTTTTAATAATAGGATAACAACGGGGGATCCGACATATACCTCACATGAGTTATTCTCTTTTAAGCCTATAGAAAAATTGTTCCAATTTCAAATTAACAGCTAGTTTAGTTTAAAGAAACAGTAAGTAAATAATGTTATTAATCAAGTACTTAAAAAAGTTTACGGTGAGATTTTTTATGTATGTATCTACCTAAGAAGGTACTTACGAACTTGTCTTATTAACCTGCTAATTGAATTTAGATATCGTGATAATACCTAATTCTTTTGGAGACACATTAAATACAGTTCTAATAAAATTCTCTTCAGTAATAAAAAAACAAGTTGTGTACATACAGCAAATACTGTGTCGTGGTAGAACAGTGTTCAATAGGATGTTGTTTGGTACTTTTAGTGTACTTCAACCTGACGCAAGGAACAAGCGACAGAGAATTAGGTACTTGGATAAATTTAAAGTCTTAGGTAATTTTCTTTATATTAATCTTAAACGTTAATCAAGTTAATATCATTATTTTCAAGCTTTTAATATAATTGGTGTGTCTATTTCAGTTGGTAGGCATGTCATTTGAAAGTAATCTTAGCTCTACGTACAGTTTTATTTTTATTTTCTACACAATAATTCTATTACAGTAAGTATCTCAACAACTATTAAACGGATAAAAATAATTTATTAAAATCACTTCTATACAAAACTTGATTAAAATATTGTAGGTAGCATAATATTATTTTTATTGTCACTTTCATATTATAATTATCGATCTTTGCACGACTTAGGTAGGTATGCGCTGAAGAATCTGCTGTCTTTTCGGGTAGTTAGTTTTATTTATTTGACGTTCAGTTTCTTTCGCTGCAAGCGGGCATGTGGGTGTGTCGCAAACTATAATAATAATAATAATAAAATTTATTTAAAAAACTTTTACAAAAGGAGTACAACTAGTCACAATGGTATTAATAGGAAAACCCTTAATAGTTAAATTAGTAGCTAAATAAAACTAGTTTATTACTAAAATATATTAATAAAAAAAGTGCAATAAATGTTAACGGTGGATAGGAATTAAATGTAGCGCTGCCTGATCTAGGTTTATTCAAACCTGTGTTTCAGGGCATCACTTTACGATGTTTTATACAATGAGAGAAAATATTTATGTTAAAACTAATATAAACATATTTTTCCGACGACTAAGCATTTAGATAGAAAAATTAAAAACGAAACTATACAAGTATACAAAATAAATACTTACGTTGTAACATGATCATTTCAGAATTTCTAGCATTTTTTCTGTGTCTGTGTAATTTAATTTCACTAAAAAATCTGTTAAGATTAGTCTACAATTTTTATAATTAACACTATATATTTTTAGTAATGTATTTAGTTTGTTATACAAAAAAGGCCCCAAAAACATATAAAATCTATTAGCAAAAGCATGTCTAGTTTGAGGCTTTATGCAAACCAGATCTTTTCTTCTCTTGCCTGAAGGCACTGGGTCAAAAGAAAGTTCAGTGTGCTGGAGTAGTACGATGTTCAAGATAAATAATTGACGTACTGTTAGGACCTCGCATGCTATGTAAAGCTGGTGTGTGGGAAATCTAAAAGGGCGATAAGTAGCTACCTTTAGGATTGCTCTTTGAGCACGTTCTAGAGGTAGTAAAATTGACTTTGCAGCACCACCCCAAGAAGTTATGCAATACGCTAGAATGGATTGGCACAAAGCCAAATAAATCTGTTTAATTAATTTGTAGTTAGCTATGTTACGTAAATTCTTAAAAATATATATCAATTTTCGCACTCTAGTGCATAGTGAATCGATATGTTTACGAAAATTTAGATTTGTGTCAATCGTGACACCCAGATATTTCATATGGTCGGCTTTAATTAAAGTAGGACAAGTACATGCAGTGTCAGCATAAGTGCTACAATCATGTGCGCGTATGTTTAGGTTAGTAAGCGGTATGTTAGTGTTACTCATTGTGAATAAAATATATTTTGTTTTATCTACATTTAATGTTAGAAGACTTTTATTAAGCCATTTAGACACAATATTAAAACCTTTCTGAGCGTGTTCATAGACCTCAACTCTTGATTTAGCTGAGAACAATAGAGCTGTGTCATCCGCATATGACAGTATGACACCATTTTGGAGTGACAAGTTGCAAAGGTCATTTATATAGATTAAAAACAAAGTAGGGCTCAAAATACTGCCTTGTGGTAATCCATAACAACTATTTTTAAGTTCGGAACTTATGTACGGACCAATTTTCACACATTGATGACGATCGCCAATATAGTCAGAAAAAAGTCGAAGTTGTGCTCCTCTAATCCCAATTTTTTCAAGCTTGTCCAATAGTATAGAACCAGAAATTGTATCAAAAGCCTTGGCAAGGTCTAGAAAGATCCCAATGGTGTGCATGCCATTATCCAGATTGGTACTTATAAAATTTGTTAGTTGATGTACTGCTTGGCTAGTTGCTCTCTTGGGCCTGAAACCATATTGACTATCTGAAAGCAATTTATTTTCTTCAAGATAGTTTATTAATCTAATGTTTATTATTTTTTCTAAAATCTTTGACAAGCCAGTTAAGACTGAAATGGGTCTATAATTGTTAACACAGTTTTTGTCTCCAGATTTAAAAACAGGGGTGACTACAGCTTTTTTAAGTAAATTAGGGAATATTCCTTTAGATAAACATAACTGGAAAATGTGAGTTAACGGAGGGGCAAGCAGGTATTTAAATCTTTTAAGTATATTATTCGGAATGTCATCCCATCCAAGAATTCAGGGTTTTTTCTGCCAAATTTTTACCAACGTTAGCAAAAAAGTTGTTTACTTTATTCGTTGCTTCGGATGGATTTGTCTCTGTAGATAATAAATCAAACGGAGGTTCACAATTTTTTGAACTAAATGTATTTGTTTTTAAAAATTTCCAAATAAGTTTACTGTTTTTACCTGCTTTCTGTAGTTCAGTTTTATCATATTGGTTTTTTAGTTTTTTTAAAAGATTATTACAAAAGTTTCTGTACCTTTTATATGTTACAGAAAAAATGTCATTATCAGGTGCGAGTTTTGATTTTAAGTGAAGTTTGTCTCTATGTCTTATACAACGAACGAGGCCGGGTGTAATCCACGGTTTAATGTTATTGTACTTTTTAGGCATTACTTTAGTGTATGTGTTTGTCCTTATTGCATTTTGCAACGAATTTATGTAATACTGTAAAGAAAGATTTGCATCGTTTGAATTATAAACTCGGTCAAAATTAATACCTCGTATGTCGTTTTCAAGGTTTGTCATGTTGATTTTAGTATAGCTACGCATGCAGTTTTTTCTAGGTGAGGATATATTTTGTAATGTTAGTAATACAGCTTGATGATCAGTAAGCGAAGAATTAGTAACGAATGTTTTGGATGGTAATTTAGATTTTAAAATAATATGGTCTAAACATGAGCCGCTCTGGTGAGTGGGGTGATAATGAGCTGGTAAAAGTCCATGAAACGTGCAAATATTCAGGTAGTTATGTGCATGAATATCTGTTTTCCCGGAAGCAATGTTAATGTTAATATCGCCCATAAGTATAATGTTTTTAAAGGAAGACAATTTTTTTAAATTTATATCTAGTGAATCGAAAAATCTGTCAATATTTTGAGAAGGAGGCCTATAAATAGCCATAACTACGGTATCGGGAATAATTTTAATTAATAAGCAATTACAATCTTGGAATGACGGTTCTTCTACGATTGTTTTTAAATTATTTTTTATATAAATTACTACACCATCATTTTGGTTGATGTTTGTCTCGGTTTTGTGTGAATAGTACCCCTCAAGAGATGGTAAATTGATTGTCTGTTTTGACAACCAACATTCTGTAAGGACGATAATATCACAGCTTATGTCAAGATTCTGTAACAACACTTCAAAACCGTTTATGTTACGGTTTATGCTGCGAATATTTTGTGTAAGTAGGGTTAAAGTTTTTACCCCGGACAGCAGAAGATTTTTACAATCCTGAACATTACAAATTTTAGCTTCAGACACAGAAAAACTATCTAGATCACACATCAGTTGATTAGTCATGATTATTAAAAACTAAATAATATAAATATAAGATAAGCTGAAACTGTGCTTTTAATAAAGTAATTGGTGGCGCTCTTAGGCGCCTTCATAGTCTATAGAGTTTATGTAGTTGTCCTCTGCGTATTTACGTGCCGGGCAACTGACATCACCTGTTGGATGGTCACATTTCCTCTTGAAACGTTTGCATGTCGCACATTGGGAGGGAGAAGATTTGTTGCTGCATTCCTTGAAGGAATGACCAGTCTCTGCACAGTGGTTGCATGTAGGACTCGTTTCACGGCAAAACTTCGCTGCGTGTCCGAACTGCTGGCAATTGAAACACCTAGTGACAATAGTAAAGTCTCTTACTGGGCATGATGTCCAATTTATGAAAATTCGGCCTTGATTTACTAGAATTTTCCTGATGCTAGCGGGTAATTCCAATATATAATTACACGTAGTAAGGTTTTTCTTGCCTGATTTATGACTCAATTTTATTGATTCGAGAAAGGACTCACGGGTATTATTCGGCATCTTATCAGAGATATTTTGCTCGTAAATACATTCAAATACTTCCTTTTCTGTGAGGGCTACGGGGACACCAATGACAGCAACTCTAGGACGGCGTTTAGACGGTTCTTCGACTGTGAGGCCCGAGGATACCAGTTTCTCAGAATTTTTTAGTTTGTCAATATCGCCTTTGCTATCAGTGCTAATAATGACGCCCCCATTTCGAACTTTTCTCAGACCACGGACATGCAGTTGCAACTCTTCAGGCGAGATAATTTTTTGCACGAGAGACTTCGTATCGTCACTAGTTTTGGTCTTATCGTTGGGGTAAATGGCAACAGAGCTCAGATTTGCCGGGCGGATATAGTTGTCGGAACCTTTTTTAACCATATTGGCGTATGAACTATTGTCAGGTTTCAATTTTGTTTCAACTGCTTCTTTGAATTTTTGAAGAGAGCTCGCAACGTGCTGGTTTTCCTGTAAGTGCTGGATGGTGATGTGCGCCTGGATGGTTTTCTGCTTCAAGGCTTGGTATAGGACGGCCATCTGAGATGTCCCACTTGAGACCTTTCGGCAGAGGGTAGAGACACGGAGCTTCTGGTCCGAGTTCATTTTTCCCTCCGTGACAATAGTGCATACTTCATTTAGGATGGTATCTATGGACCCTATCCATTTCTGTATCTCTGGTGTAGAGATGACTTCAGTCGGCAATTCATTCTCCGTGGCTGGTGGTGGATTTTGGTCTCTAGGGTGGAATTGTTCGGTAGGCGTTGGCGGAGGGCTTCGCCGTAATAACTGGCTACGGCCAAACGGGCTAGAACCTGTATTAGACATAACTAACACAGACAAACACTGTACATAAAAGTATTTAGTTCATCTTGCACAATAAAAATGTTGGTAAGTACGTATTAATCACACGCGACACACTTATTTTATAACTGACGCGGCAGGTAATTTTAATAGGTAGACGTAATTATTTATACATATTTCTTTAAAATTAATACAAAAAACACGTCCGCTTAGTCTCGCGATTCGTAAGCGATCTCGATCGAAACTGAAGTATTGTCATGTCGTGTATTTAAATGTGTTTTAAAATGCCTCTCAGGCTTAGTGGAGCTAATGCAAACAATTTTAGTGCTCGGGAATATGGAGAAATGCGATATGGTCATATCGGCACCGGGCGGTCGTGTGATAACTAGGGTGCGTGTTCTGGATAACTAGCTGGCTGTACCACAGCGTGAAGACGCTCGATGGCTCAAGAGTGTGGGTTTAAGGGTGGAGAATGTCCTTGCTGTCGTCAGAACGCGCAAATAGGGACGCGTACATGTCAAACGTCTTGTGCATCAGTTTGTGGGTCAATAAAACCTTTGATGACCGGTGTATAAGCAATGGTCTAGTCGCTGAACTCCCTTAGACTTTTTTCTTTGGGGTTACGTAATACTGGTGAAAAGCAAGGTGTTTCTGAAATGTGAGATACTTTGTCTGTGACGCTGCGTCCGGAATGTACCCGAGACTCCACCGAAACTCGTCAATCCCACTTAGATGGAGGTAAGTAGATTCAAAAGATCATCAGGCATGCACCTTTTTAGAATTGTTATCGTATAAACTAGTAAATAAGCTCGATGTATCTGTAGATAAATAGGTTTTATGTTGTGTGTGGCTATGTTTACTACTCGATGACTACTCGCTACGATAGTATCTACCATAATCTCCCTACGTTACTCGCGGTGTATGTTTTGCAAGACTTACCTACGTTGTTTTGCAGGTAAATGAGTTGAAAATTACGTAGCGAACTGTAATTTTTTTTTTTTTTTTTTAAACATTGCCCCACACTAGGATTTCTCCTGTGTCGTGGGTACAGTTTATAAACATACATGTCACATACACACACAACCAGACCCGAAACAACTATCTGTAGATCATACAAATATTTGTTCCGTGCGGGAATCGAACCCGCGACACCTAGCGCAGCAGTCGATCTCTCAACACACTGCGCCAACCGTGCCGTCAAATGTAATTTACCAGAAGCTTTATATCTTGAGGATTTATACATGTACTAAAATTTTAAAGTTATGCGTCTACTGTCCAGCCGAAGATATTAAGGTACCTACTCACTATTGTACAATCGACACGTGGAATATAAATCTTTTGACTTGCACCAACCCTTATATTGACAGATGCTGTCGGCAGCAAAATGAAATTTGACGGGGATTATGCCAAAAATGTACTTTCAATTTACCAACGGCTTGCATCTGAGTACTCTCTTGTGTTTGGCCAGTCGAGAGCGATGACCGTCGCTCAATCGAATTATATTTTTATTCATTTAGCTATATGAATATACCTACATAAAATTCTATATATATACCTACCTAATATGTGATATGGCTGAAGCTTCGGTCGGCCGAACTTCGGACTATAGGAAAATTCGTTAATCCACCGCTTCAATTATGAGAGCAAGGCGCTTAACTGTCTTTAGACATACTCGGACGCAATCCAATTCAATTCCAAGTATCGATTCAGGTTGTGCTCAGACAGGTCAGCCAGGTCCAGAAATTATTTTGTCATGAACTTATTTATCTTGATATAAGTACCTAGTATAATTCATTATCACCTAGTTGACTCATTATAAGGTTTGAGACTAAGTGGTATCTAGATTGATTCTCATCAAGTGATGCTGACAAGACCGTAGAACAAGTATAACTTATTATTAGTCCAATCTGCCACTGGACAAGATGACAATCTCGGGTCACCATAGAAAACAAATGCCAGCAAAATATGCCCAATAAAAGCTGTTGAACGGTCACACTTTATATATCAATACCCTATTTTACTATATTTAATTTCGATTCTCTAGCGACCGAGATTGTCAATTGTCATTTTGTCTTCTTTTATGGTGGGTGGTTCTATCGTAGAACAAATGGTAGAACTACTTACTAGTCACTATAATTCTTTTATTAGTGTTTCTGGTGGTGTCTCGAATATGAAAAAATCCGCTGAACTTACTTACATTATTACGCTAGGCATCGGCATTCAACTTAAGGCGTCACTTGACATCATTAGACGTCGGCTATTATTATCAGTCGTCCGTTTGGCACTTGAATTTACCACAGTTCTTTATCCCGCCAGGTTGCGTACCATCTCTGACGCCAGGTAAGAATGTATAATTAACATGACGTAGACTTACACTATGGTCATGTTTATTATTAAAGTTAATCTTACATTTTAAACTGCGTATTCTTTTTTTTTTTTCTTTTTTTTATAAAACGTTGCCCCACTCTAGGAATAACTGCTGTATCGTGGGTGCGTTTACAAACACATATATTCACATACACAAACACCCAGACCCGAAACAATTATCTGTAGATCATACAAATATTTGTTCCGTGCGGGGATCGAACCCGCGACACTTAGCGCAGAAAGCTAATCGCTTAGCCACTGCACCAACCGTGTCGTCTACTAACTATTATTAGTATAGTAGTATTGCACTAACGTTAAGTATATAAAATAAACAAAAAATGGGAATTTTTATCATGCTATTTTACGGGTCGACTAATCACTTCTATAATCGCTAGAACGCTATGCGTACCCATTGAGAGACAACTTGCTAGCACTTAACCTACAGGCACCAATTTAGGGATGTTACGGAGGTGGATTTATCGGAGGCGGAATCGGAGTCGGAGGTTTTCGTAGTGACCTCCGCGGAGTCGGAGGTGAATCGGAGTCGGAGTCGGAGCAAAGCTACGAATGTAAAATGTAAATAAATAAGAAAGAAGAAACTTGTCGCAACTCGTTCACTCTTCGTTCATCAGTTGCAAAGAACACATGTAATCCGTCAGTTGTCAGTGTCACGTAGAAAGCGCTCGGTAGCGCTGCAGCGATAGCAAGTCATAACTTGTAACTCCGATATATACCTCCGTTTTGATATATCGGAACCGGAGCCGGATTCGGAGGTCTAATTTTAATCGGAGGTTCCGACATATCGGAATCGGAGTCGAAGCTCCGTAACATCCCTACACCAATTAAAGGCCTTTGAAATAGGGGACGATTTTATAGCCATCTACCTATTACAGTTTCAAGCGGGCAGCTGCAGTTGCGTTTGATTTTGCTCATTGATAGTCTAGTTAACCTATACAGTTGCGCAGCGTAGCGGGGGCGGCAGGGGCGGCACTTTTAGGGGGCGGCAAAATTTCACAATAAATAATAATAATAATAATACCTATATTTTATAAATATTTGAACTATTTCATTTCATATTTATATCGCACCCAAAATTCGGACTGATTAAATGAGCTCGGACATTTTTATTCCTTATTCTGCGACGAAACCATGGAATCCCGTTTCTTTAAAGACCTAAATAAGGGGGCGGCGAAATTTGCGTGCGCCCCGGGCGGCTGAAACCCACGTCACGCTACTGAACCTATACAACAGTAAATAAAAGAATAACCAACCACCACAAAAAAATTCAATGCGAATCCACACAGACAATTCGAAAGGTCAAAAATACTCTATATCAAAGTCTTGTCGCGAATGTAATATAAGCCTAACGAGGCGCGTAAACTCAAAAGTGGGACTCGCCAAACATCGGCGTGCATATCAATACGAGATTATTATCGCGCGGTCGTCACCCTCGGGACTCGCACCCCTGAGGACGAATATGGATTTATTTTTGTTTTTGCCGAGGGTGATAAACCCGGATCAGTTGACTTTGTTTGAAGGTATTTTTAGGATTGTGCTGTCATTTCCGGTTTCGACGACATTATCAATCCTTTCTTGCTTTTTGGTGTCATTAAAGGAAATTTATATATTATGTATTTCTTGACATAGTCCCCAAACTCTTTGATTGGAAGTAGCATTCTCATTTTTGTTATTTGTATATCTATCTACGTGAAGTCAAAAACGTACAAATATTGCTGGACTGCATATGGCCGGGTATACCTCAAAAGAGAAGACGACTCTCCAACCATAATAATTAGAAGCGAAGCACAGATCCAACAGCTAATTATCAATCAATGACTATCTTATCTGAAGGAAGTTAACTACCTCTCTCACTGCTTTTTTGCTTATTTTTTATGGTCATCAAACTGGGTATGTAAAGTCTGTTACACTTACTCGACACTCACAAAAATTACACCATTCATTACTCCTCTAAATACACCTACAAACACACGTACACATTATCACTATCTTACATGTTATACTGTGAACAGTTTATTTACAACCGAGTCAATTCTAATTCATTACAGGCATCTAAATATTACAATATATGGATACACATATCTAAAAACAACTAAACCTACATTGACTAATATTTACAAAAAAATAAAAATATCCCAAAATCATTCTTCATTTCCTCATTTTTACCCATCCATATGGTTGTATGGATGGGTAAAAATGAGGCACACGCATGTAGGGCATGTATTCGAACGGCTTCTAACACGTTATATAAATAATACCCTGATCTTAAAATGTACCGTGTACTTACTAAAACATAATAATGAGTGACCCACTACTACAAACCATAAATGACCTCGATAACATAAATATTGCGAGAACGATAGAATGTGATTGCAGTGATCTTGCTAACAACTACAACTTAATTAAAAGTGACCTTACCGTAATTTCCCAAAATATTAGGAGCATATATCGCAACTTTGATGACTTTGTAGCAAATTTGTCTTGTTTCAATTTTGATGTAGACGTAATAATTCTGACTGAATGCAGACTTGATCGAAACAAACCTGTACCGACTTTGGCCAAATATCGCTCCTACGCTACAACTCGTCAACAAAACCAAAATGACGGCGTAGTAATATATATCAAGGATACCTTAAAAGCCAGTGTCACAGAATTGAAGCTAAGTCACGCATCATGTCTACAAGTGAATATATTGAATAGTATCATTATAGGTATATATCGTTCACCATCTAACACTAACGCGGAACCATTTATAAACTCTTTGGCACTCCATCTTGACAACCTAAACTCTCAAAGCAGCAATGTTATAATTGCTGGTGACATTAATATTAATCTTATACCTAAACACACTGAACAAACATATGAATTTAAAAACAGAACTTCATACCTGGACATGTTATCGAGTTATGGTATTCTTTCTGGTCACACTTTACCTACAAGAGAAGCCAATTGTCTTGACCACTTTATGTTCAAAATAAACAGGAAACGACATTCTGCCTTTATTGCCATCCTACGCACTACTATTACAGACCACCGTACAACCTTTCTTTCGCTATCTAAAATTAAACATTCCCAGACTACACCAACAACTACAACTAAAATTGATTTTGAAAGTGCTTTACAACTTTTAAAAGAAAAAAATCTTTCGACACTGCTTTTTTCTGAAAATCCTAACTACGTAGCAGAATGTTTAATCCAAGAACTTATTGACTCACTAAAAACAAACTATTCACAAGATCCCTAAAAGTAAACGAATTATTAAACCCTGGATTACAGAAGGCATACTAAGATGTATAAAAAATCGCAATAAGCTGCAAAAACAATCTCGAGACGACACCCATAATGAAATTAAAAAAATTACATATGCTCGTTACAGAAACCACTGCAATAGCCTTATTAAAAAAATAAAAAGAAAATACGAAAGGAACCTTCTCACTAAATCATTGAACAACAATAAATTACTTTGGAAAAACCTGAAATCCATCACCTATACAAATAAACGTACCAGAACTAATACTGAATTAATTAATCTAAAAGCATCACCAACGGAATCAGCAAACTTTATAAACCAACATTTCGCAAACATTGGTAACCAACTTGCAAATGACATCCAACAAAACGTAACCCAGAATGACCTAAACCTATATCTACATTCCTTACCTAGTCTCCCTGCATCTTTTGTTCTTTTGGACACAGATGACGATGAAGTAAACTCTATTATAAACTCTCTAAAATCAGACAGCGCCCCAGGATGGGATAATATCTCGACTAGATATCTAAAACATGTAAAAATTGAAATAATTCCAATTATAACACATTTGGCTAATATTTGTTTTAAACAAGGCATCTTCCCTAACGCTTTAAAAAAATCAATTATAAGCCCCATACACAAGGGTGGGCAGGAAGGGGATATTAACAATTATAGACCAATTTCCGTTATTCCTGTTATAGCAAAAATATTAGAAAAACTATTAAATCACAGATTACTAAGTTACCTTCAAACCAACAATATTCTATCTCCATCCCAATTTGGCTTTAGACGCGGTATTTCTACGGAAGATGCTATCACATCATTAACTTCATTACTGACAAAGGAACTAGACAAAGGAACTAGATGCTTATCCGTTTTTATAGACCTAAGAAAGGCCTTCGACACGGTCTCTATTCCCATCCTTATTCAAAAATTAGAAAAAATTGGTATTAGAGAAACACAACTAGCTATATTTACCGATTATCTGACAAACAGAAAACAGAAGGTTAAGCTAGAAAATTGTGTCAGCGGGGAAGTTGAGGTTACATGCGGAGTGCCCCAGGGAAGCGTTTTGGGACCTACCCTATTCCTCATTTATTTGAATGACTTATGCAATATGTCAATAAATAAAGCAAAAATATTTTCGTACGCTGACGACACCGCAATTGTCTTCACTGGCTCAACCTGGGCTGAAGCCAAATCCATTGCAGAAAATGGCATGATTCAAGTAGCTTCATGGCTACAAACCAATCTTCTTACTTTAAACACCAGCAAGACGAATTATATCTGCTTCTCAATATATAAAAATGTCCAACCAGGACACGATTTCAATATCAAAATACATGAATGTAGGAGCGTGTCGAATCACAATTGTAATTGTCCAATTATAAGTAAAGTCAAACACGTCAAGTATCTGGGTGTAATGTTGGACCAAAGCATGTCCTGGTATTCTCAAATAGAACAAATTACTGCGAGAATACGTAAGTTTATTTGGATTTTTAAAACATTACGACACGTAGTCCCAAGAAGTGGCATATCAAAAAGCCTTATAAATGAAGTGTATACCTCGCTAGTTCAATCAGTAATAATATATTGTATTTCTATCTGGGGAGGCGCACGCAAAACGCGTTTTCTTGAGGTTGAAAGAGCACAACGGACATTAATAAAAATAATGTACTTCAAAAAAAGGACCTTTCCGACTAGTGACCTATACCAAATTAGTAACTTAATATCAGTCCGAAAATTATATATTATACACATAGTACTAAAAAAACATAAAACCCTACCTCTAGATTCCAATCCATCAAATATCTTAGCTAGAAGAAGAAAACACAATGTTGCTTGCACCACTCTGGTAAAAACAGAATTTGCTAAAATTCAATACGACAGACGTTCGTCTTACTTATATAATAAAATAAATAAACAAATAGATATCTATACTAGACCGTTTAAAGAATGCAAAACCTTGCTGGTTAACTGGATAAACAAGTTATGTTATGATGAAACAGAGAATCTGCTGTTAAATATAAATTAAACTGTCCCTATTTACACAAACCAATTTCCGTATAACACGCACGCACGCACACCCTTTCACTCACACAAACTCGCACGAACACACACAAGCACGTACACACCCCACACCCTCAAAAACACACACACACACACCAACAGACTTATAATAAACTAATATTAGACTACTTATTAATTATTAATTTACACTTATGTTCTGTAACTTATTACACTCGTTATGATATAAAAGAGCGGCGCCTCCTGGTACAGGCATTTATATGCTTAAAAGGGGACGCCACCAACTGTACAACATTGTGTATAATGTGTAATGGCGAAATAAACATTTTTGATTTTGATTTTTGATCTACTTTTTTTGACCGCTCATTGATTACAATGACTTTACCTGCACGGATGATGGATAATAAAGGGTAGCGAGGCAGGTCATCAGAATCATCCAATTAGATAACATAAATGAAGTATAATTTATTAGATGAAGTACAGTGACAAGTACAATCTGTACAAAAAACATAGCACATTAAGTAAAATTGTGTAATCAATTGTAATTGATTCACCAAAACCTGTCTTAACAAGCCGATATCATAATTTTACTTTTGACAGGTCTTGAGATGAACGTTTAGTTAATACCAATGTATTATATAATGTGTTAAGTATTTAAAGTGAAGACCGGTACTATTGAGTAAAATCTCCTAAAACAATGATTAACATGGCCCTAAGTTCGTTCATACCAAGTTATAATAACAGCTCTAATCATAACTCAACACTCCAGGAAGCTTTTGAGTCCAAGTTCCATTTTTGTTAATCCATTATCATCACTTTAAAATGCAAACGGCCATTACGCGTTGAACTCTGGTAATTAGTGGAGTACTAGAAACAAATATGGTGAAAGTTGGCCCTTGTATAAAGTTGTACGAAAAGTTAGTGACTGAAATGAGTTTATTAAAATTGCCGATGGTGACTATGATGGGACGGATTTGGGTAGATTATTCATTATTTCGGAAGTTAGAAATATGTAGTTTAGAAATAGAGTTTCAAGGCTCACCATTGAGGGTGTTACCATAAGGTGTATCCTTGAAAGTGTTGAATAACGTAATTATTACATAAAGTTGAGGGGTAAAATATGTCTAGTTTCTTCAAACGTCAGGTTGTATTTGATACACGATGCAATGAGTTCCTGACGACCATTGAATGGCGGGACACTCAACAATGCGTTGTCAATTCGGTGGTAGAATTTATCAGTCAAAATTGTGTTTATTATATATATGGTTATATTATATATTTGGTTATTAACTTCCGGTAACCGTCACTCAAACTAAGTTAATGTTATGACACAGTACAAGGCAAGTTAAAGCAATTTGATTTAATTTTATTTCCGTCTCTCTAACTAAGGATATAAAGGTATTGCATCGGTTCAATGCAACTTTTCATTAAAATCCGTCCCTGACCGTCAACTGATTCGCAAAATTTTCCGCACAGAACGTTGACCCCTGTGACGTAGTCCCAAAAAGCTATGATGGATTGCTTAGGGGTACTTCAGAATTCGTTGTGAATCCAATCAGAAACAGGCGACGAAGGGTTAAAGTATAGGGACAATTAATTTTTTGTAGTATTTTTTTTTCTTTAATAAAGTTTATGATTTCAATGATGACTCGGATTATAAATTGTCGTTTCAGTGCAATGGGGCAGCCGTGCAAGTCTAATAAGAATTGACTTAATTTCGGCTAGTTAACGGTTTGATAACTGTTGAGAAAGGTATAAAACATCAGCAAGTAGCAGCAATATATGCTTTTAATACAAGGAGAAGTCGATATAGTAATCCCGATTCTATGATAAACTTACTAGGGTAGTGTTTAAATTCTCATAGAGTTTACCTTTTTTAGGAGGATCGTCATTTTGGTAACACAACTGTTAATATCACCTTTCAAAAGTTTAAAACATATCCACTAGGTTTAATAAAACTAGACTAAACTTTTACCTAATTCCAATAAATAACAATGAACAAAAAACAGCTCTAAAACTATTTTACCTTTTATCTACAACCCACGATAGATTCTGACACCGTCCTAACATGACCAGTATAATAAATAACAAAACAATAAACAACAGTTCAAGTTACGCTGGAGAATAAAATGATAATTGAGAGCAATTTGGTTGATAATATAGGTGAAAATGAACTTTGACATTATGTAGTGAATTGCGGTGAAGATTTTATTGTTTGCTATGTCAATATTGTGTGTACAGCCTACGGATTGTTTTGTTGTATTTAGGCTGGGGCTACAGAACGGTCGATTAGAATAAGTAGTAGATAAAATAAAATGTTCAGTCTTGGAAATTATCTCGGAATGTTCATGAACGCCTCAGTTCATTGATCTTTTACTTACCAGCACTCCGAGTTCAATGTTATAGGCAAGCAAAAACGTAATTGCAGATTTAGTGGCAGCAATCACAATCAGAGATCTTCATCTGTCGTTCATACTGGAATGTCACTTTATAAAATCCGCCCTTTCAGAAACCATACACGTGCCAATACAAAGTTAAATTTATTTACATTACATCTTTGCTTTAATAACAGTAATTTGATTGATAATTAATAATACAGATAAAGAGCTATAATTCATCATCATCATCAGCCAAAAGACGTCCACTGCTGAACGAAGGCCTCCCCCAAGAGGAGGTTTGCCATAATCCCCACGCTTGGCAGGTGGCTTGGGGATCGCAGTGGCTCACCGATTAGTGATAGGACGCTGCTGCCCATTCTCCGGTGTCTGGCCGCAGTTTTAAGACGTACCCGGGTCACCAGCTATAATTATATTTAGGTATTTAAATCTTTCATATATGCTATATTGCTTTTCATGTGTGTAAATGTTAACCAATCGGGGATAAAAGTTTAAATTGAATGTTACAGTCATGTAGATATTTAATTATTAAGATGACCTTGTTCTTCTGTCTAGTTGGCATGAGTTATCCCATGGAAATCGCTCATACCGTAGAGGAAAGATTAGTCAGTTAGCAATGTAGGTAGGGGTTGACTTTCAGGGTACGCCTAACTATTATCATTAAGATGATTATGAGTTGCAACATCGCACCGTAATGTTTATACAAAAAGTCACTTTAGCAATCAAAATGGTAGATACACTATTCACCATTTAAATAGAAACAGTTACGTTCTTAAAAGGATTAAGTACATTCTTTAATTTCATTACATAATTTTATATCACCATTGTTTTCATCTGTCATAATAATTTGACTTCAAAGCACCTTAAAATATAATCTGAAAACAAACTCGATAACATTGTGCACTAAGGTATCCGTATAATCTTTCGCCTAGTTCTCAAAGCATAAGCGTCTATTTGATACGTCTAGCGAGATCTATGAGCCCATATATCATCCTCCCCTAACTCTCGCTGTGGGGAACATTTTTCTAATAGTGGGACATTTAATAGCCTATTACGAATGCCATAAAAATATTTGCTTCCTACACTATAAGAAAATAGAGCGTGAAGCTTTTCCACTACTTTTGGGGAAGCACTTTAGGGTTACTGACGCGAAAATAATAGTATTGATTATAAAGTAACTAGTTCATAATTATTATTATTTGCTTTATTATTATTATATTATCCGTACTGATTTACATCCATAAAACTCCAAACTATTAGGTCCAGTTGAAAACCAGTGTCAGGTACTATTAAGTAGTCTAGCATTTTTCTGAATTGGGCCCATATGACGCGGCTGGGAGGCTTTTTTTGTTCGTTTTTATATTATAAATATTGTGCTCTTTAAGGTTGGACCAAATAAACGTATTTTCTTTCTTTCTTCACCTATTACGTAATACCTACTCTAAAATCGATGTATATTATTTCGTATATCGTGTGGTACCAGAATTTTGCAAGATCTCTGTAGTTTTTTCGTAGAAATAAGAAAAGGAATCACTGCTAAGTGTAAGGCGTTAAATTTTATCAACCTTTATTATGACCTTTGATATTTTCACAGGCTCCTTATCCCATGTCACAAATAAAAAGATCTTACTTGTTAACAATCGCCTACAGTTACAATCGGCGCCCGTGTGCCAAAACGGGACATATGTCCTACATGCTTAATTGGTTAATAATTTAAACCATTAATCGATATTTCAAAATACCCAAAAATATTAATTAGCTATTATTGAGTGTACATCTTCATCGACAAATACAGAAATTATGCGTGGGTACCTCCTAATTAGGTACTTAATTGTACTGATAAGCAATATTAATTAGTTATACTACAAACATCTTTATAAAGCTATATTTTTGTTGATTAATTAACTTGGCTTTTATTAGCTAATTGGGCGTAGGAATGAGATGTACTAAAATATATTACGCACAATTTGTTTTGTGGCATCTGTTTGTTTGAGTAAAGACCTTACGTTCAGGCTTTTAGTCATACAAATGTTACATAGGTACTTATGATAGCTACTGCAATATCTCCAACCAAAAATTTACGCCACCCTCTGTATTTTTGTGACTAACCAGAGTTGGGTGGTAGGCCGCAACACTTTGTAGAAACTATTTTCTTTTTTGTTGTGATCGTCACCGCAGTGATCAATGATCAGTTTTACTCTTAAAGTGTACTGACAACATGCTTGAAAGAAATGGTTAAAGTTTTATTATAACACTTAATATAAAGATTTAGTTGAAGAACCATGATAAGGTGTATCATGATTTTTTAGCTTCATTTTTGTTTGATTATTAGAATCTATTATAATGTTCCTATTTACCTTATATAAAACGTCGTTTATGAGGAATTAAAATGATTAAATATTAGTATACTAGGGGAAAACATGTGAGGCTAAAGAGACAAAAAATCAGATAAAGTAAAACTAATAAAAATACGTGATTGAAATATTAAAATTTTATACCAGTATAGAATTTTAAGATTTCAATCACGATCTTTTTTAAGATTTTCTTCTGATAGTTGCTACGTGGGCATACATCTTTTGGCACGTGCCTCTACAACAAGTTTTTGTGTTTTCACCTGCGACTGAAACTAATCACCTTCGTCTGATAGACAGACGTACGCCTACATACTTTCCAACAAAACTTCTGAGCAGATAGCGATAATGAAATCAATATCTATTACTGCGTCCTAAATCAGACTGTCCTTTCGAGTACGCAATGACTAGAAAATCTATATGATCTTGACAGCACAATATTGTCTACCTGTAAAAATTAGCAACGTCCGTTAAAAGTTCATCAAATACCGTTAAAGGGTCGGAAATGATTATAGATATAAACGAATGGAGTTTTCTGACATCGAGTTCAAAAGATTTTTGTACAGAAGCAAATGGTTCGAATGACTCATGTGTTCAATCAATCCTTGGGTTGGAAAAAGGCTTTTTTCTAATGACTGTAATTTGCAAGTAAATGTCTAGAGCGTATTCTGTACAGGCAGGTACTAACTCCCGAAATGACTTGTGGGATATGGACGGAGCGGACATTGTGCTTAAGGGACTCTCGCTCTCGATACTACTCGACATACATTGTTAGGATAGTTGCGGCTTTCGATTCTGTTTCCGATGCCAGTGGGCTACTTTTTGTTTTTAATAAGCAACAGAATATAAAGTCTAAATATAAACGAATATTGAAGTTCATTGAAACATCTTTTAAGAATCTTATGAAATGTAACCCATTACATGCCAATTGTTACAATTTTGGGATGTAATTTGGGTTGTTATAATTTGTGGAAGAGAATAAAAATTCATTAAAATAAACAAAAAAAATATTTCATTTCAAGACATGCCACAGTGACCTCTGTTAATAGAATATGATTGATTGTTTGAAAAACTTTAGTTTGACGTGCAAACTATTGTGAACTACTTTTGAAGTCTATGTATGATAGTCTATGCGAGGAATTCGCCATCCCCTTTTAAAAAATTGTAATATTGTTTTGAATGAAAGCTCGGAAGAGAATCTTAAAAAAAAAACCCCTTTTATGATACTTCTCATTGAAATAATAATAATATATTTCCCGTTAATATCTCCAGTGTTCAAAAAACCAAGAAACATTTCAAAACCATCAGGTGATCCGTCTGTTCGCTTGCCGCCTATAACATAAAAAAAAAAATTAACATTATTATAGTATTAGCAGTGAGCCTCTTTAGTAATACAAATATACTAAAATAAGAACCTACGCATTAAATAGTCAATAATATTATTCTTCTTCACGAATAATAATGAGATTAAAACATGTCTCGTCGCCACAGCTTGTTGGAAGCTGTCCGTCACCCCAAAAATACGTCTTTTATCTTTACACTATACTTGAATGGGCGACCAACTCGACTGCGCGCAAGAGTGGACTACAATTCAAATAATATAATGATGAATAATTGCGAGTGTACTTATTAATTTTGAAAAGATAATTATTATTATTTAAAATATATATTTTCGATTTTTACTAACTAACTAATTTAACTATGGAAAAGTGTAAATATATAGAAGTTTCTGATAACAGTGGAAGTGTTTCGAAAATAAACAAAAATATCAAATGGAAACCGTTTTTGAAACAGGTATGTAACAATAACCATTTTTTAATAACGTTATTATAAGTTATTTAATTAATGACTATATGAATGTCGCCAGGTTAGGCAGTGTTTTTCTGTTTGAAAATTCTCAGAGGTAGCCCGGATTTGGGAATTATGCCAGATTGGTATTTCCGTGAAGGGTTAGGCGGAGGCGTACTATTATACATCTCAATTCAATCCAATTCAATCTGCTTAAAGCTTTACTTTAATATAGGCAATTTAAATTTGTTGAGTCAAACTTGTGAGTAAAGTAACATATTTTTTGGGAAACCTGAAAGACTCGTAAAAATGTTTTATTTGCATCTAATTAATGAATATGTCTATTTTAAAAGATATCTCATATTTTATGATCAGACTCGTAAACCTACTGACAAATTATAATAAATATATCTATAACTGTAAAATTGTTTCGACATAACGTAAAAATAGTTTAATTACTAAATAATTATTGATAAAATTGATATTTTTACTCTTATTGCAACCGTCGAATCTAAGATTGATAAAGAGGGGTACACAAAGTAGCAGATTGGAAACAAAAAATACTTAATAAATTTAATATTTTTCTTATAGAACGTTCCCCACTTTCGGATTTCTCCTTTATCTGATATAAAATCACATACCTGGAAAAAACCATCTTCAAACCATACCAGTATTTTCTTTGCGGCTAACAAACCTGCAACACGTAGCACAAGACGCGGCGCTCGTCTCGTTAAATTAAATTAATTAGAAGCGTTGTTATTTGTTATTATTGTGCAATCATTGTAGTTCTAGGTCTCAAATTGTGAAAGGAAATCATGACACTAATATACCAGATATGATAATTTTTTTATTAGCTAGCATTCAAATTTGTGTGTCTTTCCAATATGCAACTACTTAACTAGTATTATAAAAAATCTAACAGAACCAGTATAAAATAATAAAAAATATGTTTCCGTTAGAGCAGTGGCTAAGATATTGCCTTTGTACACATAAAAGTCTTTCATTTTGAATCTTCTTCCAAAAATGTTGTACTTGTTATTAAATACGTATTACCTAGGATTATTTAGTAATAATTTAAAACTTGTAAGTCAGACAAAAACAGACCTTTATTCCAAAATAAATGTAAGAAAAAGAGTAAATAAATGGCTAAACTGCGGGCTGTTGTCGAGAAACCAAATAAAGATCAAGATCAGAAGAAGATAAGAAAAAAATATCAGTGAGAATTGTACATTACTATTTTATTTGCAGCTGTTGATTTGCAGCGGAGTGTGGACGTCCATGTTTCTATACGGGCTATGTATTGGTGCACCTACCATGTTCATACCCCAGATTAGAAGAGAGGCAAATAATACTAACATCATCACAGATGATATGGCGTCATGGCTAAGTAAGATTATTTATCTTTGTATATTTTTATTAATATGTATGATTATTTATGTACCTGCGTAGCTTTTTCCATTCTGTATTTTAGAGTCGGCTCCACCAGATCAGATGCAGCTGAATATCATTATTAAAAACGAAGTAATATAGAAAACTAAATCCCCTTCGCATATTGAAAATAATAGTAGTAGGTATAAACTAAGAAACAACAGTAAACAACGACTAACTATTAACATCACCGATTTAATATAAACGAGTTAAGCATGAGCCGTGTCTATTGGCTATGAACATTACCATGCACCGCTCGTCCTCTCATTGTAACTTTTTTAATTCTATTACCAACTTATTTATATTGAAATTGTTTGTTCCAGCTTCCGTGTACAGCTTCAGTGGATTTCCCTTCGTTCTCATCCTCTCTATCCTCACAAAATATGTCGGCAGGAAGATTCCTTTTATCGTCGCAGTTTTGGATACATTTGCAGCGTTCACCGTCCTATATTGCAGCTCAAACGTCAGTCACATATTGATCAGTGAAATAATGCAAGGATTGTTTAGTGCTTCCCAAATAGTAATAACAATTATGATCCTGACGGAGTATACTTCACCAAAATACAGAGGTATATTCCTAACAGTAAAGACGGCGACTTTATATTGGGGCATATGGGCATCAAACGCATTAGGCACCTTTTTCCATTGGAAAACAATTCCACTTTTTGGGATGGCATGTGCATTGTATACCTTAGCGACGGTTATTATTTGGCCAGAATCTCCTTACTGGCTGGCTAGTAGAGGACGGTTTAAAGAATGTGCCGCATCACATCGCTGGTTAAAAGGCTGTGATGAAGAGTCAGAAAAAGAATTGGAAGCCTTGATACATTCTCAGAAGGAATATATTGCTAGCTGTGGTAGTACGAAGCTATCCACAAAAGAGCGCGTATTTGATTTCTTTAAGACTATTAAATCAAAAGGATTTTATAAACCGACTATTTTATCAATACTTACTGGTACTCTGGGCGTTTGCTCAGGTAAACTAGTGTTTGCTCTTTATGCCATAGACATTTTAAAGAAAATAACTAACAGTGAATCAACAGCATACATTGTAATGTTAATTTTAGATGGCATCACAGTTTTGAGTATGTATGGAGGTTGCGTTTTATCAAAATATTTGAAAAGACGCACGTTGTTGTTAGTCGCATCGACAGTAGGTGTAATATTTTTATTTGTTTTATCTTTGTACACATATCTGATTCATTTATCTTTTATTCCGGAAAACAAATATGTTTCAATATCATTACTTATTGCCTTTTCTATAGCTGTAAGTTGCGGGCCTATGATAATGTCTGTATCAGTTTATGGTGAATTGATTCCAATTAGATCTAGAAACTTATCTATATGCATAATAGCTTTAGTTGGAAAACTAATAGTTGCCGTATCTTTGAAAATTGCTCCTTTAACATTTAGGAATTTCGGATTGCATGGAGCTTTCCTATCATTTGGTGTGTCTTCTTCAATAATTATATTAATTTTGTACAAATACTTACCAGAAACCAAAGACAAAACATTGCAGGAAATATTAGATAACATGAAAGGTGTGAAAACAAAGAAACGTGAAGAAACATCAGATGGACTTGTGAATTAATTGAATTGATAATTTGACCTAAATAGAGTTGAAAATATAATTTAAGTTAATAAGAAACAACAAATAATAAAATTGTTAATTTTGTGATAAAAAGTAATATAATATGTTAAAAGAAAAATGAATATTTTATGTAAATTATATAAACAAGTTGTTCGGTTTACTTCAGTCAAATACAGTATAGACAATATTGGATTTAACACCCATAGGGATCCTTCGAAAACACATTTATAAATTTTACTTATCTCACTTATACTTCAAATTAAAAGTAAGCACGTAGAAAACCACACCTATCATGCTTAGTCCATAGAAATTGTTCTAAAGAAAAGGCCTAAATACTTGTACGAAAGACACGATTAAGTAATCGCAGGAAAGCAGCAAACTACTTATCAATTACAGCACATAAAACAGATCAGTATAAAGAAGGACTTCAATAGTCTGCTACCAAGATACGGAATGATTAACCTCCTCCCAAAATTATAGGTGAAAATATGTCCCAACTGACTGATGAAACATATATCCAGAGAACTGATATGCAACTAAAAGTCAATGTAGCAGAACCTTGCATCATGGCAAACTTCTGCTCAGCCATATATGTATATGTAGCTTACATAGCTTTTAGTATAGTTATAGCTTATAATATTGTTTAATAACTGTGATGTATGTAAGTTTAAGTTGGTTAAGTTTAATGTGTAGAAAAAAAAAATTGCTTAAGTGAAGGTAGGTAATTATTTGTTTTCCATTTTATTATGTTAGATTTTTGTGCGCATGAACTAGATGTTGATTGTAAAGTAGGATAATAAAGTCAACCAACTATAAAAAAAATATTTTTGTTTTTCTCGGAAATGGAAATAATAGTGAGCAATAACAAGAAACGAATATTGAAACATCACAATAATAAAACTTAAACCTACCACTGCTGAACATAAGCTTCGTACTACACAATTGGCTCATGATTTGCCATAATTGAAATGAAGAAAAAAAAACATTACGCATCTTAAAAGTAATAGAAGTACCTATTTATTAGTAGAAAACATGTTCGAACGTTGTTACAAATTTGTTGTATAAAGTTCTTCATGTCTCGCCGATGACGCGGCTTGCATAATATGATGCAATTTAACGTAGGTACCTAAGTGTACGGATGGTAGGTCGACACCAGAAACCGCTTTTGTGGATAAGCTTAGGTATAATTTATACCTAACTGGTAGAAATTCGTACTTCCATTAAAAAGTAGATACATTCCATATATCATAGCATTCCAAACACACAACACAAGTTAACACTTCATAAGTTGTCTGTACACCAATTTGGTATCAATGGATGGCAGGTTGACCAAACAGTTTTGAGATAATTTTTAAAAGTGCCTTAAAAAAGCCAATTCGAAATAAAAAACGTTGAGTTTGATCTAATAAAAAATCCCAGCGACATAAAAACTTATAGATCTCTAAACATTATCTCATGTTTAACTGTTTTGACCATGTGGTCAAAAGTTATGAAATTCAACATTTACAATATAGCTTTAACTAGTAATACAGCGTTGACCACCGTGCCACCCGGCAAATGATGTAAACTAGAGCCAAAAGAAAATCTATTATTTGCGGATGCCAGCGACTGCTGCTCGGCTAATAGTTAATAAATTATGAAGTTAACATAAATTCTAGTTGTCGGCTTCTAGACTGTAGGAAAACAACAGTAAGTAAATAGCAGTTCAATTGAATTCAATTTATTTTCATAAAATGTGGTTTACAAGATAGTACATACATAGTGTTCAGTGCATACACATTTCACCATAATTATAATTATGGCATGCAAATACATACAATACAATACATTAAAATATAATTATAACAACACAAAACAATATCAGGTAGCTTTTTTCTAAAACGTAACCGTTGCTTTTTATGTCGTACAGTCATGTAAATATAGGTTCAAAATGTCTGTATTATAAATATTTGTTGCTTATATATAGCTATTTATATCTGGATATACCGGATTTTACTGCTAAGCAAAAATATGTTAATTGTATGAATCTTGAGATGTTGATATAAGACGATGCCTCTATTTTTAGACGTTTTAATTTCTGGTACATATTTCCTACCACATTATTTATGTTTAAACGTAATTTAGACATAAAAATATGTAGCCTAGAGCCTTTAAAAATAATGTGTTCATATTAAGAATAAGATATATATTTTTTTTAAGATATTTGTCAATTGCTATAATTTAAATATTTATCAGAACTCGGATAAAAAGGATACACGTAGAGTTTTTTTTTTATAATAAATTAGCTTTACAAAGTCATGTTAAATGATTATTTATTTATTTTTGGTTTAATATATTTTTTATGTGGACCGCGTAGATACCAGACAGGGTCCATATTGGCTCACCTAAAGTTCTTTACCCGAAATTGTTCTTCCTAATGATTTGTAATTCGAATGATCACTCTTCCTAAAAATTTTCGTCCTAAAGTTTTCATTCATACTATTTGTAGTGCTACCGGGGATGTTCATAACACTCATGTTTCCGAAAATTGTAATTAATAATATCATTAATGTAAATATATTTAAACTCCTACTGTTTTTTATCATAACGCTTTTATCCCTAAACATAATTACCATATAATTATCATAAAGATAATTTCGAGGTAGCGCTCGCCTACTAGCTTAGTTGGTCACATTTCTAACCTAACCTATGGATATCTTTGCAGGTACACACCACTATAAAAAAAATTAAAGAAGACGCTTTAATTAATAAAAACAAAAAACCAATTCATATAATTAGTGAGTGCGAAGCAAGCACTTCCACAAATATACGTGCTAATATGCCAACAAACTTGGACTTGAGACAAGTAATATATCAAACAAAAAAGATATGACTTTGAATAATAGTGTAAAAGATGGTTATGTTGAGAAAATATAGGAAAACAAATAAAAGTATAGTAGATGTTTATTGCTACTGACATTATGAAGTGGAATGCTTCAGAATTATGAACATTAGAGACAGAGTAGTTAGGAATTGTGATTGTTAGGATGAAAAATGTTAAGAAGAACATTTTCGGATTTCCAACTATCGGAGTTGAAAATTTAGGTGAACTTTGGCACACCCTACCAGACAACTTATTATGTTAAAGTTATTTAGACTCATGAATTTATTGTTGCACTTAATTGGATTCAATTGAATTCTTCTTTATTGCCAACGTGTGTTTGGAGATTTTAAATATTAGGTAAGACCACTTGAACCCCGTTAGACCATAATTGTAATATGTATATAAATTGGCTTCGTTTTTTTTATTTAAATAAAACGTTGCCTTACACTAGGATTTCTCCTGTGTCGCGGGTACATTTTTACAGACATATATATATCACATGCACACACAACCAGACACGAAACAACTATCTGTAGATCATACAAATATTTGTTCCGTGCGGGAATCCAACCCGCGCCACTTAGTGCAGAAAGCTAATCACTTAGCCACTGCGCCAACCGTGCCATCAATCAATCAATGAATCAATGTTAGTTTATGACTTTAGTGGTATCGTAGAAACTAAAAGATTAAGTATCAGCCAATTACAAACGGCGATCATAATTTCATTTAGTAACTGTATCACACCTCGGCCTCCGAAGTGTAGGTAGGCTTCCGGCCACTAGACTAATAGAGCCAAGAGTTATTTAACTGATTGCGACACGAGTCAAGAGAAACTAGAACAGCCACTAACTGACCTAGGCTAACCTATTCAGTATTAAGACAGTAATAATCAGGTCAGTCTCAGGTCAGGCCTGGCCGGTGCCCGAGAGGAAATAGCGCGGTGATAGCGGTACGTTCCCGCCGCAATCTGTGGCCGGATACGCCGCCATCACGGAATGGTGGCTGGCGGTAACTGGGCGTTTTTGTTTATGAAATAACTGAATAGATTTGTTATTTTCTTGAAGTTTGTGAGACTAGACATTGTGCGCTATTGGGATTAGCTAAAAAGATAACCTATTTATTTGGGGGAGATGGTTCCTGGAATCCTCGCAGGGAAACCAGCCAGCGACCAATGAACGTAATGGAACTGACTGCCCAGTGCGTGCCGGAGGTTACCACGTATCCTCACTCAGGAAAGCTCAAAGGAGATAATAAATTGTCAAATAAACAATTTCAGCGATATTCCGAACTAACTCTAACAAAATTTAGATCAGCTTGAGAAGGTTATGTAGAATTAATTATTTCCGAATGCAGGATCTAATTTTGTTCATATTATATTCATAATATTACATAACAATCACAGTGGATGAAAAGGTATTGTCACCCAGTGCTGTAACTGTCAGTTATTTTCGGAGTTATTCATCGGGGTTCAATCAACCCAATTAAGCTATCATCGTTTACAAAGGTATTGTAATCATGCGAAGGTTTTAACTTGTAATTGGACAAGATCTATTGGAACTTGAATTAATTGAATTATTATTAAAGAGATTTACTGCCTCATTGGTCTTCTGGAGGCTAGGCTTCTGAACGAGAAGGGGGATTCGCGAATTTTATTTAAAAAAGCAGCTTCGTAGTTTTTTCCTAATATGTTTTTGAAACTAAAAGTAAGCAAATTCAATTTAGCGAGATAATAAGCTAGCTAGTACGATTGGCACAGTTTTTATTTTAAAACTTCTAATATAATCTGTTATATAAATGAACACACAACTAAACTGACAACTTTAAAATAAATTTAAGTTTTTTACTACACTTGCAAAGTTATCAGACGTAGTTATTAGTTTTTATGATGATTTGATATGAGTTGGAATAAAAATTGTAAATAATTTGAGGATTGTCGCACGGTTGGCGCAGAGATCAACTGCTATTCTACGTGTCACGGTGTAAGGTTCAGTATTGGGAGAGCAAAACAAACAAGTGCTTTAGTTGCGAGTACACTCTTTACTAACTAAATCGTGGGTTCATTACAATGATTACTTACCTATAGGTACATAATTATAGATACTTACATGCTACGCTTGGAACAAATATTTGTATGATCTACAGATAGTTGGTTCGGGTCTGAGTCGTTGTGTATGTGAATATTTGTGTTTATAAACGCACCCACGATACAGGAATTATTCCAAGTAGTTTAAAAAAAAAGATTATTATTCCCACCTTTCGTCTTACCATTTTAACATTCGATAATAAGATGTCCTTAGTTCATGAATGCAATGGATGGATGATGGAATTATTATATATATTTGCGTCAGTTAGTGAACGGAAAATGAGAATCATCTTAAATCAGGGATTAACGAGTATCTTGTAAGAATTGAATGAAATGAAATGAATGAAAGCATATTATAGGATCAAGGACTATGTTGACGATAGAGACGTGTGGCGTTAAATATCTTCTGCACATGTGGCTTCCCTGGTTATCCATTGTGTCTACTAATTCTATTTTACATTAGATTCGCTTTACATGTCTGGATATTCTTGATGTTTCAATATTTTGTATTTTTTTATTTTTGTTTTATTCGCTTTGATCTGTTTACGCCGGTTTTATTTTATATTCGAAACACTTGTTTAACTCATGTTGTATTGCCTCATTATGTAAGTAGCGTTCTATTAAGTTTGTATTTTTTCTTATATAATGCATGTTAATTTAAGATTTTAATTATAAATTAACTTTTTGTTTTTGAAAAGAGTATCTAAGGAGCTTCTTGGCGGTCTCTTCTCCATAGGACCTACCCCCTTTGGAACCGTGCCCCTAGAGTCTCTAATTTTAAAAACTCTTCTTTTGAAATAAAAAACTTTGACTTTAACTTTGAATTTGTTAGTTTGTTTGTTTCTACTACCCCATAACCTATGATGTAATATTTCCATACAAAAACATTACGACGTTATGGAAACATTCAAACGCAGCAAAACTTATCATTGCAATCCCACCTTACAAATACAAATACCGTACTATTCCAATCACAAACATTATTGCGCTATCTCAGTCCTTCGGAAATTATTGATAGGCTAATTAAAACCTTGAGGCGTGAATTGCTTTTCCTTGTGCCCTTCGTAACTTGGTACTAACCAACTTAGTGCCAAGTAATCGCTTTTTGTGTGAAAGATGCTTCAGTGGTTTAAGGTTTTATCTCCTCTGTGTCAAGGCTGCATGTGCCGATCATTAAGCTGTTATTAATTAATTATTTGGCACTAGCACAGATTGGTCTTACTTGGAACACTCGATCGATTATCGTTTGAAATTGAGTCCTTAGATTTTAAATTACATAATATGCACGAGTTTATTATCTTGGTCAAAAGACTGAAAACGTTTAAAGAATTGTTGTTTAGTTTTTTATGTGCTTAAGATGAGGATTAATAAATTATTATTTCTTAATGTAAGTTATGTAAATTTTCGTCGTATGTTTTCGAACTGACATGTTGGTAATAAAAGTTCCATTGATTTAATTAAGTCGCGATAATACTTTGCAATAAATGGAATATGCAAATAAGTAAAACTGGAAAAGGTTAAATGGTGTTTGCCGAGTTCCTATAACATGTAATAAAACTTATATTAATATATTCTATTTAAGGGGAGAAAATGAACATACCGGTTCTCATAAATCGTTAAATAGTGTTCTATACCACTTACTTAAGCAGTTTTGTTTAGGATATAATAGGTTTTATAAAAACATTGTGTAACAATCTTGTTTTATAGATAGATAAACAGGTAGGTACTTAATCAAATGTGAGAGAATTACTTAGATGATATGAATTTTTTTTTACAGTTTTATTAATTAATTACAGTAGTATTATTATTACTGACTGGTTTATCTTTCCATTTGGTATGAACGGTTCTCGTGTGAGAGTTCATCCAACACGACGAAAATACCTGATAAAGCCTACCAGTTTTCATTTACAATACCCAGGGGCTTATCATTATTCCCCAGGCAATTTCGCAAGCCCAGCTAAAATAAACACAAAATAAATATGACGTAAACAAATAAGGTAAACGACACAAGGAAGTTTCCGAGTTCGTCGTCCCCAACATTTACGAAGTTTACAAAACTCGTAATCAAATTATAAAAGTGATTCAAGTTACGAAATCTGTAGTAGGGGTCTTCGCAAATACGAGACGGTTTTTGTTACCAGCTATGGGAGCCTGGAAGGAATGTTTGTGGCAGTTTAAATGTTAATTTGGTGAATTTTATAAATAGCTACCGATTTGTTTGATGCAAAATGTATCTACTAATATTGAGTTCCATGACAAAGGCCCTTATTCATAATCAGTATAGTAAAGAGATTAAAAAAAATACATGATGTGTACACCAATTTACTGGGAACAAGCGCTGTAAATTGTATTGATATACCTACATTTGTCATCGATATCAGTTGCTTTTTTTTACAATATTTAATTTCATAACAGCAATCACTTACCAAAGAGACATGATACTGGGAGGTACTTAATTAGGTACTGTAAACCGGCTGGTTTTGCAAATCAACTACAAAAAATGCACATAGGTAGTACCTATATATGCCACTTTATCACGGGTTGGCCACTTTATAGCCGACATAATAAAAAATTACATTAATTATTGCGCGAGAACGTTTAGGCATAACTTTCAAATGTCAAAATAGTTGAAACAGATATCTTTAGGAACTAATTAGGCAGTAAATTATACACAAATAGTGATCCATCTGGTAATTCATCCGCCTTCCTGGTTGTGACGTCATCCTGACGTAAACAAGATTTTAAGTGTTTTATTTTGTGGTATTCGGGAAATCAAATGTTTTCAATTGTTAAAGATACCAAATAGTAACTACTCACCAACCGAACACTTACAAAGTCGTCACATGTACATGAAATAGAGATAATGCGTAAAGTATTTGGATCCGCAAGGAAAAATTTTGATTTATCATAAAAATAATTTGTCTTATTCACGGAAATAGACTGAGGAACTTACCTAATATTTTCACCATTGGAATATCAACGACACGGCGCGTATTGTACCCACGGAGTTCTTACTTCTAGAGCAGCTATAATCAACCTGCGGCCCTCGGGCCGCATGAGGCCCGGCGAGCTTTTGTGAGTGGCCCAGCTGGCATAGTGGTCCAGTTTTCAACCACTTTAAATTGCGCACAGATCCAGAGAAAGTGTGAGCACGCGGTGTAAAATAGGTACCTAGATAATCCTACCGCACGTTGCGTTGCAGTGAGTGGTAGAGGGATTCAGATATTTAAATTAAGTATTTTATTGACACCAAAATTTTATGTTGTGGCCCGCGGCTCCATAACTGAAACCTTTTTGTGGCCCTTATAAAAAAATAAGGTTGAGTATGGCTGTTCTTGAGCCTACCGGCTTTTTATACATTACTTTATTAAATAGTGATGAATTTTATATGTCATCAACATAATTATTCTGGCCTTATCCCTTTTCAATTTATTTGGAGTCGGAAGACTAATTATTATTGTATATCTAATAAACAATCATCATATGAATAGACGTTATTTGCAATGCCGATTACTTAAGTATAACAGGTTACATCAATTCATTTTTTTTTTAAAACAGGAAACGTCTCAGTAGTTATTTACATATATAAATATCTATCTTGTTAGTCAAGTGGTTGGGACTGCCGAGCGTGAGCTGAGATTCCACATCATTGTATGGATCCGTACACGCGTTGTGTTCTCCCGATGAGGCGTAATAACAGCCAGTGTTACCGAAACACAGCATTCCAATGTTAAACTATAGATTGGAAACGCAAAGGTAATCACAAGTTGGGACGTTTTTTTAGCAAAAATACTTATTATCAATCCCGGGGTTCGGAGCTATTGTACTTACATCTAAATATAATCTCCGCAGGATATAAGCACTTTATGTAACACCCTTTATACATTAAGATTTCAAGTCGCTGGAAACTGGTGTGTTTGATGCAAGCTGGCTTTATCATCTGGCTGGGTTTAGATGTATGTATGAAAGAAAAAAAAAACATCTGGGCTCAATAGGGAAGTCTACAGTTTGTAGCGTCGCATGTAGACACTAGGCACAGCTATGACCTGATTACCCAGTTCGAAAGCTGTAAAACCTTGAATATCCTCGCTGTTTACTGAACAGTTCAATGCAACTGTTTTATTGGTACAAATAACGAGAGAGATTGATAAATACATTGTGTATGACAAGAATGAGTTGACCACCAATATTAATTTAACATCAGCCAGAAGACGTCCACTTCTGAACGAAGGCCTCCCCCTTAGACCACCACGTCGAACGACATTCCCCCACTAATTAACTATTATATTACTTTCCATATTTGTCACAGGTTAGGCAAATTGTTACCGTGTAGTGCAGAAGGACGGTTTTGATTTGATGACTCAGAAGCCCCATAATGTGTCAACTAGTTGAGGTGGGATTGAAACCCGTTGAAACATAGACGAACGAAAGGCAAAGAAACATATCTGAATTAGGACGGAAAGACTTTGATTGCACGACTGTCAGAAACCCCATTACGTGATAACTAATCATGGTCCTAGAAGCCCACGGGTTAGAGAGCGGTAGATACTTGTAACCCAGGAGTAATAGAAAATCAAAGAAACAACGGCTATTGATTTCTTTAAACCATAATTTCTCTCGCGTCAGTATGAAACATTTTTATCAGAATATTCATCTCCACGAATTGTGTTATTGACCTGAGATGTAATCACAAAATGTCATATTTTTCGAACTTGCATATTTACCTAATGTTAATATAATAAGAAATTGCTCCAATACTAACTTTCTTCTATTAAACTTATGTCAATATTTTCTTTAAAAAGTATATTACAGTAGTAGATAGTACTATTGCAAATTATGTACGATATTAGGTACAGATTATGTACGATATAGGGTACAGATTGTGTAGGGTTCTTAGGAGAAGGGCCGTCAAGAGATTTATGTTCAGTATTGGACGTGTCCGGGTTGCTAATGTAATGATGACGACTAGTCTCCTAATTACGAAAACCACTCGTATTCGAAATCAATCTAATTTTTACATTCATATTCAAATATAATTTGAGCCCATTAGTGTGTTTATGATTTCTTACAGTTAAAATGATCAATTTTAACTGTAAGAAATCATAAACTCTATATTGTAAAAAATGTAGTTAGGCCACTAAGGTTCTCATGGCCTCATATATATGTTACCTCTTCATTCCTGAAATATTAATAGAGAATGTCTATTTATAGTGGAAGGTGTGAAGACGTATTCCTACTGAAAGACTAGTCTCATACATAGCCGGGATATCCACTATTTAACATACGTGGACACCTTATAGAACGTTATGTTAACCTATCTTGTGGGAATTTTGCCATAATCACGGAGAGATTTTACAGTTTAGTTTTACTAATCAAGAATGGCACGTCTCTTTAAAATTAATGCATAACCTTTATTTTAGAAAACTCGTCATTAAACGTAAGAAAAAGATATCATCCACTACCGGTTGTGTTTCACGATACACACAAGAAAAAACGGTTTTGTGTACTATATATCGGAAACCACACAGTACGGAGAGACATACGGCAGACTTCAGAGTAATAAAATATGGGTTAAATATCGGTCGGCCCCTCGATTTGGGTCAAGTGCATGCGCTGACCTAGTGCAGATCTGATATACAGTGGTATGATGCATCCGGCTCTGGTCCATTATAATTTACCTGCTGGTTAACTGGGTTAGGGAATATCGGGAAATTTGTATGTGTTATATACTCATACCTAAATATGTAGGTATCTATGGATACCTATTTTATTAACGTGGCAGTAAAAATTATACATAACATAGAAATACCTGTTTTACGCGAAGGGTTAGGCAGAGATATATATATAATAATTATACATCTACTTCGCCGATCCTATTGCCATTCACTGGAATTCTAAACAGCTGATTTCTTCAAGGAATTTCACTGAACGACACAATAACACTGCCTGATGTGGTAATTAAACCAAGCGGTTTGAACTCAACAGCTGCGCTTGCACCTGCTTTTTTATTTTTTGATTGAACTCCGAACCTTGCGCGGTCTCGCCGTCTTGACGCGCGGATCCGGTGATACAACCTTCACGTCCGTATCCACCTGGCCACCTGGCTGTCAGGCACATACCGCGCCAGTAGAGTTGCTGCCTCGAAGGATATTGTACGGTATCCTCGTGCGATCCGAATTTCCGCTGCAGGCCGTTAATTTTCGACCTGGAGCGCCGGACACGTGACAGTCGAGCCGACAGGCGCCCCGTAAAGTACCACGGATCGTACGACCCCTCCGTAGAGGCGGCGAATTTCCTCCCAAGGTCCCCCGAAATTGGGCAGCAGTCTGTGCATCGCACCCAATGCGCTTGCGACTCCAACATTAATGAGACAGTGAAACTTATTTTGTAAAATGTCTTCCACATCATAGGATATTTTCAGTCCAAGTATTACGAGGAAGAGTACATTTTTGAAGAACAGCATTTTTAACGATACTAGTCTCTTAGTGTCGTGGATGGTCCTTTATCGTGCGTGGGTCTGCTACTACAGGAATACAGACAAGTTTTCTAACACTCCAGTTCCAGAAGCAATATCCACAATGTAATTCCTTATAATTTTTTAGGGTTCCGTACCCAAAGGGTAAAAAGGACCATATTACTAAGACTTCGCTGTCTGTCCGTCCGTCTATCTGTCACCAGGCTGCATCTCAAGAAACGCGATAGCTAGACAGTTGAAATTTTCACAAATTATGTATTTCTGTTGCCGCTATAACAACAAGTACTAAAAACAAAATAAAATAAATATTTAAAGGAGGCTCCCATACAACAAACGCGTTTTTTTTGCCCTTTTTTGCTCGATATCAATAATGGCAACAGGTAGGCACTTGAAATATTCACAAAATACTCAGTTGTATTTTTACTTTAATAATAAATACATACTGTTGTTTACCGAGTCAATGGTACGGAACCCTTCCTGCGCTAGTCCGACTCGCAATTGGCCGGTTTTTATACGAAATGATTAGGTCCGATAACATTTTGGTTATCAACGGATCCCTTTGCTGAGTAATTACAAACATGGAATCTGCTGCTCTGCTCTTTATGTGATCAAATATCTTATTACCGGTTTCTTTATCTACGATTTGTTTGCTTACTAATGGTAGCAGGGATACTGCTTTCAAAAATTACATTTGGAAAGCCAATTCAATAGTAGACTTCCAACACGTAGCCTAAATGGGTACTATGGTTTTATTTTATGTTTTAGTAATGTCACAAATGATTTAAAATAGTCCGAAGTATGTGTAAGTACTCGGGCAAAAGTTAAACTATTGTTTTTAAACGTCGCAATTTGGTATTGTTTCGTCGATATTAACGTTTTATTTCGCAAACACGCCTGACCTATCTTTAAATCTACAGGTCATCATTATTAAAGTCTTTGTGGCAATGCGACATGCGACTTTATTCAAAAATACTACCTAATATTGCACTTATCGCATCATCTTACTAAGATACTGTAGGTACTCTAACTTCATCATAGAAAAGGCATTAGGTATATATTCATTGATATTTGGTAGATACTATTCCATGTACCTCAGACCCTCCTTTCATCCCGACATCTAAATGAACAGTAAGTACTACATAGGTATTTTATCAACTTCTAAAAACTAGCAATACCTACTAAATGGCCCGCATCCTAAAACCGCGCTCGTGTACACTCGGACATTTGAATAAAAACCAGTCTGGGAATGATGCGAGGTTAAAACATGATTGACCTAATCGCTAAGGACGAAGTGGGCGGTTTAGCACGCAAAATATATTTGATGTGTCGTGATTATTTTAAGTGTTACACTATTTTCTCAGTTTGTCATTGTATTGATACCTAATTAGTTAGATGGCGCCATTAAAACATATAAAAGGGACCCAGACAAATAAATATGTCAAATCTAATATCTGAAGCTGAACACCCTTCATACGTCAACGACACGGTGATAACGCGTCGTTGAATTTTCATACCAAATATGATATTAAGGAGCGCTAACGCTAACAATGCTGACGCCAACGCTCGTGAGAACAGATTTAGAATTGAAGATATTGATGTATCCCTACTTATATTATTTACGACAATCAACAGTTTATCAGTTCCACCTTGCACCACACAAAAATCGGGCAATGCCGATAGCCACAGCCAGTTTCAATTAGTTTGATTTTCAACTAATTTGTCAGGAAATGTATTTTGTTGACGAATGGCTCGAGTCGATTGCTCTTTAAGATCTCTAAAATTTCGTGATTGATAGCCAACGTTTTACTTTCTTTTGGCTAAAGACCATTTATTGTCGAATATAACCCCAGTTTTGGTGTAATTTTTGTTTTGGATAATGTATTGAAATGAGAGAGAACTGCCACTGTAACGTTTTACCAAAATTTATTAAATATTAATCTTCATTTATCAAATTACATGGTATAAGTAAATGTTAAAAAGCTCAATTAAATAGAAACAATTACCAAACCAAGGCATGAAGTATACCGATATAATTGTATACCTAACATTTTATTCTAACACATCTGCAAGCAAATTCCGGGAACAGACACTAAAACAAGAAATTATGTTTATTGTAGGGATGTAAAACACCATCGACACAGAAAGCATGGGGAAAATAAGTGAATATTTAACGATTATTTAGCATTCCACCCTTTGGTCCTTTGGTACGCTTAGGTAATAAATTATTGGAATGTTGGTACTACCGGTTTCAGCATGTTTGGCGCAAAATGGCTTCCGTTTGGTAATGCTGGGATCGTAAATACCGATAAAAATAGATATCGCTTCCTGGTTTTTATTTTGGGGAACGAGTAAAGAAGAAAGTGTGCTGATGTTATCGTGTAAGCATTGAACATTTCACAGTCACGTGACGCGAGTTTTTGGATCGCAAGGTATTACCGTCGATACAATTACGAGAATATGTGATGAAATACGGGGTATAATACGGGATTTTAAGGGACACATTTATTTTTATTTTTTATAAATACTGAAAATAATTTCACAATTCACTTTTAAAGAATGCCCACCATAATATTATGTTGTTCAATAATATAATGTTTTGGGGATGATAAAAAAGCTTATTTAACCACTGTTTTGTTTTTCTACCAAATATGTATGACAAAAGAAAAATAAGTCACATATTCTAATACTTCCAAATCCTGAACTTTCGTACGTAATTTGTTTAGTAACTAAGTATACCTAGTACAAAAACTATAAGTCATGGATGTAATGTATAACGGGTTGTTTAAATTGAAAGTGTAGCAGCCTAACTAGACAGGGTACACGCCCAATATTTACGACACAAATATTAGCCACATATTGTTACATCACTGTTTACATTGAATAGAACTCAAACACTCCCCATAAAGGAGTAGTTCTTTTCCCCGTAGTTAGGCAATTTTAATTACCTATAGCTTAAATAATGGCACTTTCTTCAAAAGGCTATTCCACCCTATATTTGTCTTACATAAACCCTTACATCATTACAATCTGTCTGGACTTCAAAATAGACCTTGACCCCTGAGTTTGTTTTGGCGTTTCTTCTCGGGGATAGTCATAGGAAATGCCGACGCCATCTAGTTTAAAAAAGACGTATAAAAGTGATTGAAAATCCTAATTGCAAAATAAATAATTTCATTTCTTAATTTCATATACCAAAAATACAATTTTATTACAATAGAAATTCAGAAATACGTTAAGTTCTTATAATTTTATTGCCCATTACATTAATAAGAAGAAATTTGAAGTATTTTCAGTTTATTTCATACATGACTTTATCAAAGGAGAAGCAGAATTAATTATAGACATGTATATAATTATATTTACAACAAATTGACAAAAAAAGAACACTCAGATATTATTATTATAACTTTGAAAAAAAAAATCATTGCCCCACATTATGAATTGTCCTGTATCGTGGGAACAGTTTACAAAAATACATATCATACAAACATGCACACACACCCAGACCCGAAACAACTATCTGTATCCGCGACACGTAACGTAGTAAGCTAATCGCTCATCCACAGTGCCAACCGTGCCGTCCACATTTAAATAAAATAAAAATGCGTGACATTGATAAAGCATGCATGAATACTTAGACAACAGTATAAAATTATAACACTCCTCTTAAATTGATTGCAGTCATCAATAATTTACAGCTTTGATTAAATATATTTCCTTTTACCTGTCAGCGTTAGAATTTTCGAACTAAAAAACAAATACTTTAAAGAAATATTTTACCGAATGAATGGCTTTTTTAGTTTTAAAGGGGTCTTGTTTTATTGAATAATTTACTGTAAAGACAATGGAAAATACCACAAGTTGCAAGAACAGAAGAAGAAAATCATAGACGTTGTCAGCTAGACCAGAAAAGTTTCAAATTAACGGAATAAAAGATATTTTATTTTCTACAAAAATAAGACTTAATCCATCAAGATCTATAGACGTACTTTTTAAAGCTTTCATTTGAAATCTCTTTTAAAACGTAATTCCATTGCTTTACCTTCCAAAAAAGGTCTACCTATAATTTTACCAAGAAGAATTTATTCATGAAGGACATGGTCAGAAAATTCCTGAAAGCCACACAGCCTCAGAATGCACCGCCCCAACCTAGTTTCAGTACGGGCCGAAAGCGGTTCAAGGTTGTTGCAACTGCGCCCGCTCCCAGCGGTGTTGACACTCGCAATCGATACGGAATTTACTGCCCGATTTCACACAAACCAGTATGTTGGGACCGGAACTTTGATTTCAAGGGCAGAAACAGATTTCTTGAAATATGCCTTTCAGTTTGGTTCAGGGATTTTGGAAAGTTCAAAGTTGTTTCCATATTTAACACCTCAACCAAGCTGAAGCTACACACCCAATATAAAATAGGGAAGGGTAAGTTTACCATGCTGGGCTGGTGTAGGTTCGTGGACACCGTCATACACGCTACACGTACCATCTACAATTATATGAAGGCCTCTCGTGTGAGCAGGTTTCCTCACAATGTATTAAAACGTCACACTAGGTGAGGAAACTTGCACACTTACCGCAATTAATAATAAAATTGTGATCAGCATATTATTTCGTAAAATCAAAGATACGTTCCAGGAGGGGTCTGTACTCTCTAACCTCTTGTATGAAAGACAAGTGTTCGACAACTATGCTAATGTTATTGTTAAGGCACACAATGATATTAAATTTATTACGTAAATCTACTCGTAGAAGCGGATATAACGATTAACTGACACTATTATATCGAACTATGGCCGCAATACAGATATTGATTGAATATACCCGTAGCTATGTTGTTGAAATTAGAATCTGTTATTCCGGATATTCCGGTAACTGAGTTATGTGGAGAGGCACCTGAAATACCAGAAGAGGAATTTGGTGAAGACGGGTTTAAATAAAGATAATACGTTTATCCAATATGTTTTTGTATTCATTCTTTTCGAAATTTCAAGAGTCGAGTGAAACGGGAGCATTTTTGCATACTACTCAAACAGATGAAGGGCAAATCAGTTGGAGGTTACTTCGATTGCGTTTTGTTCCCAGAGGAATTGACAAGCGTAAGATATTAAAACAGTGCGACCTTATAGTAGTAAGAATCCAATACTGCGTAGGACATTGACAAGCTACAAGTAGGTAGGTACAAGTATTTCTTGCTTGGCTGACATTAGAGTGGTTTTAAAAATGATAATTTTATAAATATTACAATTTGAGACAAGCGTAAGTTTTTTTATGTTGACACTAAAACGGTAAAAAAAAAAATATTTTCGAGAGTTACTTAAAGAAACTTCTAAAGGAGGATCATGTTAAGATGCAGACTCACCGAAGTGATTTCCTTGCACTTGACCTTAACATTGCATACAAATAGTCACAATAACGTCAGCTAAAACGCTAACATTGACTATCGAAGAAGCTTGAAGCTGTGCAGTATGGACTACATTCAGTTGCAGCCTGGTACCTACTAATTAGGACTGATGAGTCGAATATTCTAGATTGAACAGCTTAGATTCAGATCCTTCAGGCCCCAACTGGAAATCAGCGCTACTGCTATCCAGCAGCAGCATCATGCTGAGTTGGGGACCTATTTTTGATCCGTACCTTCATTCATTTGTATGTTTTATATGTTATTATTTTATTTTTGTTTTTTTTTGTTGGATCAAAAATAAATTATTGTATTTTCCTTATTTCTTTTTTTCTTTAGATATATTTAGCCCGAGTGCTATATTTAAAAATGACCGTTTTTTCGTGGTGATGACATAGACAGACCATAAAAATATCTGCGTTGTGAGGTAAAAAGTTATCTAACCAAGTAATAGTAAGGCCAAGCTATATGTAAATAAAAATGAAATTGTACCATCGTCTCAAGATTTTTCATTAAATATCCTTCTTTTCCAAAACCCGGGCACGAGTCGACAGAGTTACATTAAGAGTCGGAATCAATAGCATGACGTCAAGCCACATAACTCAAGTTACACAAACACTATCGATATTGAATCTCATTGAGACGCTGACTCCACGTCCTACCCGCAAACTAAATAAAACTTTTCAGATGACACGTCCAAAAGCCAATGTACCCAAGTGTGGGTTGCGGTTTGGTTTTTCAATGTCATGACGTATTTGAGGTAAATAGGGGTTTTGATTTTATAAATTTATAGAAATTTACGTGTTGATAATAAAACAAAATTATTATTTGATACGTATACTTACAAGAAATGATGTTGAAGTTAACTTCAACATACACTCTAAGACACTTTTGCTTTGTTTTCGATGAAGACTTGCGACTTGGTCCTAGTCTTTAATATTCCGACTACTAAACGTGCACTTTGAAAAGTTAGCTATATGTTCCTTTGTGAATCGTCACTATTATATTCTTTGTGATTTAAGAATGTTTTTATCGTATTGTTCTCTGTCATTTAATCTTTAACTAAACTTAAGCCATCAAAAGAACACGTATAAATTAGAAGCCACCCATAAATGTCCCACTTCCACTGCTGAGTTGAGACTCGGGCCTATTCTCTGAAAAATAGATCCAACACGCTGCCCCAGTGCAGATTTCTTTACCTTTAGAGAAGTGGTGGCTTAAGGAAGTGGAAGGTGAATAATACACATTAAATTATTACATTAGTGCGCGCACACCTGGCTTCGAACCCACAACTAGTAACTCGCTGTTCTGTAGTGGGCCGTTGCAGCGACCTACTCGAAAAAGATCACTGGCCACCTGCTTACCGTCAAATATTTCAAGATTAACATTAATGTTTCCTCAAGATTTTCTTTTTATTCAACAAATAATTGTATTATATTATTGAAATAAATCCCTTAGCTAGCCAGCCATTTTTGCCTGTTATTTCTCTACAAACGTACATTCTATGCAAAGCGCCGCGTCCCGGGCGTAGCCGTGGCCGCTCTGACCTAATATTGCCAGTTCAAGGCTGCAACCCAGATGCAAGTCCCTGTTGCATTCTGTGTATATCTGAAAACAATTATCGGGATTTTGTGGTGTACAGTAAAGTTCGAATTCACGTTAATCACTTTCACAAATACGTTTTATCTGCTTGTATTTGTTATGTTATTCATCTTAATCTTCAGTGTCAATTTAAGAACCGACAACACAATATTGTTTTAGTCAGACACGGCACGGTTGGCGCAGTGGTTGAGAGATCGACTGCTGCGCTACGTGTCGCAGGTTCGATTCCCGCACGGAACAAATATTTGTATGATCTACAAATAGTTGTTTCGGGTCTGGGTCTTTGTGTATGTGAATACACACCGTGCCTCGGAAAGCACGTAAAGCCACGTAAATCCAGTGCAGCAATTGATTGTCCTGTGTGACGGCCGCGCCCCAATAACAGGGGTCAAGGTGTAGCACTATATCGTATGCTATAGATGTAGCCTTCATTTGGTTTTTCTGTATTGCAGGTTTATGAATATGACTGTGGGATTTCAATATGAGTTGGCACTCTGTTGTGAAAGTTTGGACTGATTAGGAATAATATTATGATAGATAGCTCCAATCGCTGGTAGAATGATTTAAAAATTAAAATGTACCAATCAGCACCAAGTTTCTATTTCTAATTAGAGATATGAAAGGATTATTTAAATTCCATGTATAATTATTGTACAGCTAATCTTAGTAAGAGAGTAACAAAATACTAATAAATATGGTTAAAATCTCCTGTAGTAAATATTAATAAAGCGCTGAACGCGCCTTGACCTCAGCTATTGGGTCACCACCGCACAGGATAATCAATGTTGTACTGAATTTATTGGAAACTTGATAAATGTAAATTATTTCTTTATTTTTTTGTAATATGTATGACACCTGCTTATTTGCAAATAAATAATAATCTTATTTCTATTACAAATTATAAAAACACAAATTACTTTCATTCTATGATAATTCTAATAATTGATTAGTTTGTTTTCTCAATTAAAATAAACAGTTCCAAACGCAACTTAAAAAATATAACAATAACAAAACTGACACCTTTTCCCAAAACTGTCGTTACGGTGAAGTATTTCCAGATTTGGCTGGATATGAAATAATTAAATGTTGAATTTCAATATAATTATACACGGAATTGCGCGAAAGCTTTAAACACACTGTAACCGTACAAATCCGAGCTTTCCCCAAACTCTTTTGTGTATACCATGTTTGCGACATAGGAATTAGGTAAATTGCTTTTTATAGTGGAAAAAACATAAAGATGACGTCGGGACGAATTAAAGCGTATATAAAAAAAATCCATGTAACAAAATGAGAATGCAATGTATATCGCACACGATGAGCAAAGAACCTTGACCTCAGCTACTGGGTCAACACCGGACAGGACAGTTAATTGGTGCAGCAGATTTATTGGACAATTGCAATGTAATTTATTACGGTATTTAGATTTAGGAGGCTAACTAGCACCATTTCTCAATGTTATGCTGCATTTGTAGGTCGTAAGCTTTTTATTTTTAAAAGGCAGTTGAAGAATATTCCTTTTAATTGTTCTCGTTTCCAGAGCAACTGTATAAATAAAAAGTATTTCAATAAGTGTCATGACCTCAGCCATTGGGTCTCTCACCCAGGTCTATTAACGGTTGGATTCGATTTATGGGTTACCTACCCGCAATTTATAAAATTGAATTAAAGCTTCAAAAATGACACAATATGTGGTACTAAAATATAAAATATATTCCACAAGAGCTTGTGGTAAAAATATCTACATAGTCAATTGCATCTAATCGTAATTAGAATAAAAATCTCTCAATGAGATTTAAAAATTTTAAGACAATCACGAGTTGTGTACCTACTGTGTGTAGTAAAATAGTAAGTGGGCTACTCTGTTTCTGAATATGAGTACGTATTTCGAAGTTATGGCGTAGCAATGAAATGAAATTGTTAACATGTCTGTATTTCTCAATCGATTAGACAGTGGTGTACTGATGGACACCCATATTTCCATTATTTGCGAACTTTGCTAGCAATCGGGCACATTTCCAAACTCCGGGCTACTACACAAAATTTTATAACAAAATAATCTAATATCGCTTTGCCCAGACACGGAATCTTACCCAAGATCGTACTCGGCGGTCAGGCTTCCAACCACTAGGTGAATGAGGTTGCTCAAAGTAACAAATTTGAAAAAAGATAAATTTGCATACCCAACAATCCATGAAACGCATTCACGTAGTCTAGATGTATCCTCGACAAATAAAGTAGGGAGCTTACTGCACCGGCAGCGACCTTGCGCCACTGACCCAAAAACACCGGTTCATGATCGCCGAGACCGTTTGGATATTACTTTTTATAGGAGAAATTATGTTTTAGACTTTTCATGTGAAGCATAATTAATGTTAAAACAAAATTGTTTGATGTTTAAGCTATTTTGTTTCGATGGGTTCATTAGGAGCTTGGAGTATTGTAATGATCAAGCGTCAATTTTACCTATCCGATCATTAATTTGCCATAATCATAATGGTAAGGAATGATTACTTAATTCTGATTATTGTATGTTTGCCAGCAACTGCTGAGCGCGTGATCCGAGGTTCGATTCTCGGGTCAGGTAGTCTTATTAGGGTTTCTTGTGTGGAATTCTATGTTTTGAGATTCGCCCTTACGTGGGTCCTAATAACAGCATCGGCGAAATAAGAGTGAACAGCAGTAGGTGCACTGCTGCTTAACCCTTCGGCAAATATAGGCTTGATATAAAGTTATAAATGGAAAATATAAAAAAATAAGGTTTTGGTTTAATTTCAAGTCGAACACAATGATTTTTGCAAGCCCTGTGATATCGTCTTGGGCTGAAAATACGCTACCGACGTTTTTCCTTGAAGCACAGTTTTATGGGTTGTAAAAGTGTACTTTAGGTCACGGAACTCCCAGACCAATCCGCTTAGTAGCGTTTTTAGGGCATTATGAGGGATTATGAAATCGAAAGGTTTTAAATTATTCTTATCTTAATTACCAGAAATACCCATTAAAAATGTATGCAACATTGAAAAATATATTTATATTGAACTGATTTTCATTTGTATATAGATAGTCACGCACTATACACTGACGCAAGAAATAATACAATAAAAAAGAATATATTTGACTAAAAAATAATTACAGTCGCTCTGCACAGCTAGTAGAAAAGACTAGATGAAGATATGTTTCTTAGTTTTGTTTGCTTCTTTTACACGTCCCTTAGGTCCCTAATCTCCAATGAACTTAAAGCAATTACTGGAAAGCTAAAAGTCTTAACAAAGACAATCCTAGTAAATTGTTTCGGTGAAATAGCCTTAAATCGGACATAATTCATCAACAGAACAGACCATATACTTACACGAGCTACAGATATCTGTAGCTGTAGTGTATACTACAGCTACAGGTGACTCAACCTGATGAATATGAATCCAATATGCTCCTCAAATTACTCAGAAACCTTTTCCTCTCCTATATTTGTGGACCAACTTCCTAATGAAGTCAACGTACTCTTTCAAAGGCGTTATTAAAAACTAATCCGTCTGAGCCAACGTGTTCAGATTGATGTTCGTTTCCCACTTAGAACACAATCGCAAGTGTTTGTGAGGGATCACTTCAATCATAGTGATGAAGCAATCTTGTCTGTGCTGGAAACTATTTTTGTTGGGTCAGTGAACTGTGGCCTTGGTTGTGGATGAAATTGGTTTTTTATTTGTGGTTACTCTTTTTATTCCTAGAAACGATTAAGAAGCAGAAGATGAAGGCAATACATTAGAAAGTGTATTTATATTTTCAAGCGACAGCATGAATAAATTAACAAAATATATGAGCATACTAAACTATAAAACACTGCGTGAAGATAGACATTTGATTCCGTCCAGCACACTGTGACCCGTTCTCAGGGGTTCATTAATAGTTTTTTTATTTGTAATTATTGATTTGACTTGAATTTATCATAAATATAAACAAAAAGTTTTATTTATTGTATTAAACTTGATTTGTGTATTCGATACTTGTCCATAGAAAATAGGCACTTTGCAACCTGGGACCTACTTGATCTAAATAATAGAATAGAATTGAAGACCATGTCCTTACATAGGCACTTTGAAAATCTCCTCTATCTTTAGTAATATATGTAGTTCTTGCTTATTAATCTTTAGAAAACTATAATGAAAGCGAAATACCACTCAGTTACTCACTGATTAATATCGAAATGTCAGGAACTATTAACTTACAAGTTTCTTAGAGGATGAAGGCATGTTTATTACCTTAGGGGTTGAAATTAGCGTGCAAAGATTGTACGATTAAAATTTGTAGACACACTTAATTTGCGCCTTAATAAACATTTATAGCAACAAGTCTTCGAAATGTTTATAGTATTATTTTAATAATCACAACACCGAATTTATTGATAATAATAACCTAACCTCAGAATACAAAAAATAGTGGTCAGTCTTTAAAGTTAATGAGATTAATACAAATTGTTATATTGATCAGTCCGTGCTCAAAAAGTATCGAATATATGTAATGGTGTATTAGTTGCACTAGTATAAATATATAGAAAAAAAATACTATAACAAATTAACTAACTAATGCCAAGTCACTTTTTGTCCAGAACTCATAAAAGCTATAGATTACACATATGCGTGGAAACTTACCAACGCTACGCCTGATCATCACAGTTTTATAGGTAGTCGTAAAGTGTCGCGGTCATCAGGCGTTCTGCGTCATAGCGTCGTTCTATTGCAATCGCAATTCGGTTCATTTTATGCTGATTTGGTACAATACTATTATGTTCTAGATTAGTACTTACTGTTACACCCCTTATATTCATAATATCACAGACTGGCAATGCCTTCCTTGACAGTTTGTACAGTGTTACTTATTTGATATTGAATTTACACCTCTAGGATAGGAAGGAGGACTTTAGGGGGAGAATTTTAGCTATATATATATTTTACCACTATGTTGGTAAACAAGTATACGGCCTGCCTGGTGGTAAGTGGTTACCGTAACCTGTGAACGCGTGCAATACCAGTGGATTCTATCTATTAAAATTCGGATTGCTAATTTGACAATTTTATTGCAGTTTCTAATGTTTAATATACCTACCTATTATTAGTAGTAGATGATGCTCCTCTTCCATGAGTTGAGTCTCAAACCTCAGCAGAGAGAAATTAGTATGAAATAGAGAGGAAATATACAATAAAACAATGTACTAATAATTTTTAATCACTTTATTTACTTGACATACAATAGTGTTTGCATGTTAGGTTAATATTAATCCAATATGAATTCGTATCTAAGCTGTAACTGCAAAAACAACTATTGGTTACCGCCACGGCTAAAACACACATATTTCATTATATTATCAAACAGTATTTATTTTGTTTAAATAAAAATATACAAAGGACCACAGAAATTCCATCAAACATAAATATGAAATTACTGAACTTTAGAAACAAAGTTTTTAATGAACTAACGACGACCAGAGGCTTTTCAAAAAATTAGAAAGATATTTATTGACTCTTCTGTTTTTCTTTTTAAATAATTAGAAATTAGACTCTCTTATAAAACATTACATTTTGCCATTCATGTTAGTAGGTACACAACAAAAAAAATAATAAACAATAAAATTTCCGCGGTCCATTGTACATACAATGTACCACAAGCACTAGTACTTGGTTTATAGTAAATATTGATTTTTCTATATTTTTAACCTTACAAAATGTATTATAAATAGTGTCGAGGATTGAAACTAATGGAGTATCTTTCTTCAAATTAATTTTAATTATGTATTATAAGTCTTAATGTAAAGTACCCGCATTATATTAAGACTTATAATAATTTTAATATAATTTAAAAAATATATATATAACACATGGTATACTGTGCATAATGTTCTAGTAACTAATAATAAGTTCTAAATCAAGAACGTTATCATCAAATATTTTTCTACTTTCAAAGTAAGTAATCACTACTCCATAAAAATTAATAAAATTGACGAATTAAATTGTACGAAAATACTAGATACCTATTATAAATTTGACGTCACAGTTGGCGCAGTGGTTGAGAGATCGACTACTGCGCTACGTGTCGCGGGTTCGATTCCCGCACGGATCAAATATATCTATGATCTACAGATATTTGGTTTCTGGGTCTTTGTGTATGTAAATACAACTACAACACCGTGCCTCGGAGAGCACGTAAAGCCGTTGGTCCTGCGCCTGATCTCTCTCCGGTCGTGTCGGATTGCTGTCCCATCAGACTATTAGAATGACGGAAAAGGGAGAGTACCTGTGTTTGCGCACACACTTATGCTCTATAATATCTCCTGCGTAGTTTGCTAATCTCCGGAGAGATTGGTCGCTGTGACCGAAATCGGTCAGGAGGATATTATTATTATTATTAATAATTTATGAACCCTGAATGTATTTTTTTAAACATTACAACTGTTCTTAAAATATTACGTTAAAAATGGAAAAGTAACACATTTTATAATAAATTATAACAAATATTTAAACAATTAATTAAGTGTATAAATGAGTATTTAGTAGTAAAGTAGTTAGTGCTAAATACACATTCTGTTTTTTAATAATGGCATATTTCTTCAATGACCGGATTTTATATTAAAACATCACTACTAAAATCTAATTATTAGGTTATCAAACAATAGACCAATGAAATAGAGGGCACATTTTCTAGGAATAATGCAACATTATAAATAAATATTTATATAATGTAATAAATAAGACTTCGATTGCCACTAGCTAAAGGTCATGTCTATTAATTATTTGGTGAACCAAAAATGATATATGATATAGGGACTACTTGAGTTTTAATACAGACTACGTTATTTGGGAGGCAAACTATCTTACAAAAATAATTCTACGGTATGACAGATTGTTACCTACTAGGTAATCAAAGCACGTAGCCTTTAGAACGAACAAACAAACCTCGAAGCTTTCTGAAAAGTAACGTTTTCACCTTAAATCGTGGACAGAAATAAAAATGTAGCATTATAAAAATTGTCTTTTCTTGACACGAATTTTTTTGGAAAGATACTAAATATTCTTTATAAAAAAACGTCTCGAAGATAATATACACTTGAATGACTACAAAACTGGGAGGTTATTTTCATTGATATGTTGGTAAATTGTACGGAATATAGTCGAAGTTTCATATGTCAAAAATTGCTTCTCTTTACAGTTATAGGAATCTTGTGTTGATTGAAATATATCGCACTTACTAATCTGATTATGGATGAACTCGTAAAGGATGCATACTTTAAACACGCATAAGTTTTGAGATATACGAATAAATGTAATATCTCATAATCAAATTAGCAGTACCTACTAAGAAAGCTTACTAAAATCACCTAACATTGCTTATAACATCGAACTACTATTTATACATAAATGTACAGTATAATTTATACATTTACAAATTCTAATAAACGGCTATACTACAAGCTTTTATTAAATACTATACTAAACTACATTATTAAACCATTTTTAATGAAATAACTATTACAATTTGTCGCAACATCAAACAATTTACGATTACAAGAAGAAATATTTCGTTATATGAAATTTAATATTTTAATGTCTAAAATCAGGTCTCACATTATTTATTATTACACATAATAATTTATTAAAATCTATTATCTAACACCAAACATGGCAAATAAATAACAGCGATATAATACAGAAATGCTTTCAATTATACAATAAAAAATAATATTATAATATTATTGTTCTAATCAAATGCGTAAGTATTACAATTTATTTACAAAAAGTATGTGACTTTACCAATATTTTGTATAAATATGTATGTATAATAATATAGAACAATTTAATTATTAAACAACATGTCGTAGTAGATAAACACTTTAATAGTATAAAACTACTTTAGAGTATATGTATAATATATTATATTACACACGCATTATTTATCTGAGGCTCAATCGACATCGGGTAACTAACAACATGTTCTTGTAAAACAATGTTGAAGGTATTCATTCCTAGTTTGCATCTGTGTTTGTGATGATGAGAGAATAAATAAAGTTTTATTATCATTTGTGTTGCGTTCGTCATAAACAAAATTTGGATGAAACGCATGTCTTTAGAACGCCTTTCATATTTTTTTATTAGACCTCAGTTAAAAATGCTACGATAAAAATATACAACTACCTGATAATTTCATGCGTGATTAATTTATAATAATAATTATTTAATTTAAAATCTATTTTAAATACAAACTTTCATATGATTGTAAGTATCATTTACAAATATTGTACAAGCCCATTTCCGACTTTAAAATTTTCCTAATATAACAAAACATTTTAGTAAAAAACGAAAATGTGATGTGATATGGGCTAGTCTATTTAAAATATTGCCTGTATGTCATCTTAACCTACTGGACCAATTTCAATGAAACTGTAGGAAAATCGTTCCTGGCCCCGGAAAATCAACTGCCAGCAGCTTCACAGGGCTGAAACATTTTTTTAAAGTACTTACTCAAGATGACATGCCCAGCATGATTCTTAACTCTATACATATTGCCTTTACATTCCTTTTTATTATTTTATTTCATTTTTGTAAAAAAATAACTTAAAATGAAAGATTTAATGATAGACTAGAAATGAAATATTTCACCGTGATTCACAAAAATAAGAAGCTTTTCAAATTCAGTGGTTAGCTAGTTGTAGAGAAAAATAATTGATTCAATAAGCTAGGGTTAAGCTTAAAATTACAAAAATAGTCGAATTCAAAATCCATTTTTATTATCACACGAATTGTCCTTTTGAAGGAGATCCAAGCAAATATTTCAGTCTTGCAAGCTTCGACTTCGTCTTTGATATCCTACACAAACAAATCAAATATCTATAAAAATGCAGTGCAATGAATTGTTAAAACAGTACGGAATAAAGAGGAAACTGCCCAAGGGATCAATTCTTACCAACTATGTTCGGTATCTTCGTTTCAATTGTTAATAGTAGAAAAATATATATATATTTTTTTTATTTTGTTAAATACAAAATATATTGTGTCTAATAATATCGTCTATGAAAGTGTGCGGTTAGTGGAAACATCTATTAGGTATAGTTAATTTAATATTAGGATGTAAATATGCAATCGTTATTTATCACTATGTAGACAAACACAATCAATATTTTGTGAGAAATAAAAACGGAATTTATTTTGTGGATGTAACAAATTCATAAAGAGCATCTATATATGTAAATATAACATTTTCAAGGGAAGGAAATAAACAACCTATTCAAATACAAGGTTTCATATTAAATTGCAAAAGTTCCAATATATTTATGACTATCATAGTATATACCAAAATATTTTTATTTCTCACGATTATATTAATATTATTTTAAAAATATACTATCAATAATATTTATTTGTTATTATTTTGTGCATCGTAAGCGGCTATCGACCCATGCTAGCGCAGGGCCTCATAACTTACAAAAGATCATTACGTAGGTCAAATTATTCACCACTATTCTATACTATCATGATTTTTATGAAGCTCTAACTGTTAATTTTGACGTGGACAAGCACCTATGGGTCATTAAAAATTGAATAAAGTTCAGATTTTAAACAAACGACGCATAATTCAATTCGTTATATAGATATAAAGTCCAAAGGCCAAAAGTGCAGGAGTAGCGAACAGATGAGAAGAGAGTATTAACATTAAAATATTTAAAACTATAAGTACGAACCATTGATTATTTTCATTAACATGGTAATCTCCCTCAAATAATTGCAATCTTATTTATATAATATCCTTGCTCATCTATGAAGAAATAAAAAAAATACATGTCCATGTCAAAATTACCAAACAGTAACGACAATATTTCTTCAAGAAACTATAATAGTTATATTTTATAACAAGCGTTTAACAAATTTATTGCCTTTGCAATAATTACTATAACTATGACTAGTAGCGCATTTCTGATTTCCTAAATTCTCTATAAAAATTGTTTTACGGTGAATACCTGCCATCAGTTTGGTCTTATTGATTATTCGACGCATGTGCTCGAAGCAAATTGCGGATTAATATAGCGACATATGGCAGTAAAAAGAAACTGTGTGTTTGATAATATTGTCCTGATTAAGATAAACTAAATTCGTCTGTTCTATTCAAAAGTAAAACTTCGAAAACAATATAAACGTACAAAATATACAATATTAATATTTTTTGGAATTTTTAAGCTTATTTACTACTTTTACATTTTATTTTTGTACTGTAGTGACTGACTCGGCTTAATTAATTTAAACAATTTCGTATTTTTGTATTTAATCTTTTTGTATAAAACATTATTCGTTAGAATATAAACGTACGTCAAGAGATATGGAATTATTCGGTTTGAAAAATAAAACAATTAATGTGTATATATTTTCGTACACAGACATCAAGGCCCAACATTTTTGTACTGGATTAAAATTATATAATATACAACAAATACATATATTATTATGCGATAAAATAAAATTATACAATCTTTTAATTTTTTTGTGCTTTATGTGCGTTTCCTCCGCTCCTAATTATTACAATCAGTGTAAAAATAAAATCTCCTTAGAACATTTTAACCGACTTACGTATAAAAGTTACAATGTATTACTACTAGCATTAATAAAAACACTGATTATGTTCACTAATTATTCTATGCTAGTTCGAAAGTCGTAAAACTGTTCTCGCACAAGACAACACCAAACTGTTGAAATTAAAACTTACAATAGAAAATGTCGTATTGTGTCGATATGCTGAGACGCGTCGCTAGTCTGGCCATTCACGGCCCGAGTGCCCGACGCCAAGCCGATCGTGGCTCTAATTCAAAATCCAAAACGTAGCTCTTAACCTCTTACACTCCCGTGTGATTGAAAATAAATGACACGGCATTCTTATCTACGGGGGGAGATCGCCGAGTGATTGATTGATGATTATTATTATTGTAATGCCAAGATTTTCTCGTTGAAGTACTCGATGACTGTAGGGCGATGGTCTCGTAGTAGCGTAGCCTTCCACAGCATTTTCTACTCTTTATAATCGCAACGAAACCCTTCCTGTACTTCTTGTTGAAGAATGCGTACAGTATAGGATTTATGCAGGAGTTTGAAGCCCCTAGCCATTGCGCTAGGGGTGTCACAACGGGAAACATTTCTTCCTCCCATTTCTGAATAGGTCCACCAAGCTTTATTCTCGCAAAGATAAGGTAAAGTGGGAACCAGGATAAGACGAAAAGTATGACAACAGCGACCAACATCTTTACCACTTTGACTTTGGATTTCTGTTGCATTCTTTCCATTTGGGCGTCCTGTGTGTCTGTGGGGATTGATCTTCTCCAGACTTTGATCCAGATCAGGATGTAGCACATAGTTATGAGGACCATGGGGAGTATGTAGCAGAAGATAAGGTTTCCAATTACGAAGTATAGGACTTCGCTGATGGGGTTCGGCCAGACGTCAAGACAGAGACGCACGTGTGGGTTATCGTCGAATACCACGACGAGGTCGAAAAAGAAGACCCAGGGAGAAGTGACGCTAATGGCGAAGATCCAGATGAACACTATCATCATTCTAGCGCGGCGCTTGGTGATCTGGCATTTCAGTGGCCACCAAATGGCCAAAAATCTGTAACAAAGGAAAAGAAATTATTAATATACATTATGGTAAATATTCGTACAAAGTAGTTGCGTTCAGAGTTAACCTCCTAGTGCTGGTGTATTTTAAAGCCAAATATTGTAGCTGACATCTTAAACATGAATTAAATTAAATAAAATATCATCCGAAAATCTTTTGGAAAGTACACCCTTCACACACTCACTTCAATCATCTAAAGATTCAATACCACATTGGAATGTTATTATTAATATTTATATCAGCAAGCGTATGTAGACGTTCAATGCAACCATAAAAACAGTACGGTTCTGTGTTATGACCGCTGGGCACATAAAATCATCATCTGGAATGCATATGGCAGTCTAAAACTGCTATTAATTTTCCGATGCACCAAACCCATAAAATAGGCTTCTACAATTAAAATTGGATGCTACCATCTCAAAAATAGACGATGGAGCATTACCGGGTAATGGCGAAGGATATCGCGCGGAAGATGTAAAACCAGCCAAGTGTGAAGCAGTTAAGCGTCTGATAGATTAATTGGCTTAGGGGTAAAAACAGGGTTGGATATGGTAAGTGGGGGTCGTCTGGGTTGAGATGGCTTGAGATGTTATTCAGTTTCTACTCTTCTTGTTTGTCGAGTCTCTGTGACTACAACTAGTGATAATTATATGGTCGATTTATTAGATAAATTTCTAAGCAGATAAATATGTTATCTCATCGGTCATAAATTAACAAGAAAATGTAAAAATTTCAAGAATTTCATCTATGGCTACGTACAGTAATTTTATGTCTAATCTACGACAGCGAGTAAGCAATAATGTTTTTTTTTATTGAAAATGAAAGATTCTTATACGATTTTAGAATTATTAAATCATTACAGTTTTTAATCAAATTAAAATTGAAATAAATGTGTGTACGAAATTAAAACAGTACCTTCTTAACTGTATTTTCATACCTGATTTTAAATTAGAATCAATAATATAGTAGAGAGTAAATTGTATGTAAAAGTGAGTGTTATTGTATTATTAAATATATATTAAAAAAAAAAAAACAATTTTAAAGTCCAATATAAGCCAAGTGACAATATCTATTTCTATCTATGTAAGGTCATCATAAGACAAATATCGACCACATGCGCGGTGACCTCGATTACAAATAATTGTATAATTGACAATAATGACCTCAATAACAAATAGGAAATTTAAACCAAGTCGGAAATAATAATTTGAATGATGAAACAACTGAGGATCTTACATCACAGAAGTGTGAAGTTGTAGTTGAAAAAATATCGTAACTCGTGGTTAATATTCAAGCAAAAGGAATACCGGTTGGAGATGTCGCGATGGGCTTCTAGCTAAAGTTCCTTAAACTTCAGTTAATATATATTATATTAATATATAACATATCGAATCCAACCTCCCAATATGTTCCAGTCAGTGAGTCACCGTCTTACCATAGAATCTTTCAAAATATTGACACAACTGTAGATTGATTTGAAAACAAAGTACCATATTTAAATTAATAGTGTCATAAGATGAACTTTAAAAATGATTTATAAGATTGATATCTTATAAATCATTTTTAAAGTTCTTAGTTATCTTTTTCTTTATTTATTACTTATTGGTTTTAATTACTTCGTTTTTATTAACTTCTTTCTTCTTCATTAATTCTTGCTTAATTTTTAGAGTTATGTCTAATGCAAACTTGTAACTAACAATCACTTTTCATCTCCAAATTTAGCTTTGGCTATAAAAAAAGCATTTTCCATTTAAAAAAAAGTCTCCGACTAACAAGCTCTTTGTACTAAGATTAAGACTCGCTTCGACCTCGTCTGATTCAAACGGACGCTTTTATAACGAGATAGTTATCCGAATTTAATTACAGATTTACTGTTTTTACGGTTTTAATATAGATAAAATTAGAAGTAATGTTATTTTCATGCTCTGATTACTCATAATAATTACAGTGGTTTCAAAGATAACATACAGGTAAATCTTCAATTTGTTGATGACAGAACTTGGTTCCATATTTACGAGACTGTAAATCACAATAATACAACGTGTACACCATAAATGTTTTCGCCTACGACTCCGTTTACCATAACGAAAAAAATAATGTATATGTTCTTCCACGTTTACAAGTGAAATAATTACCCACCTGTCACACATACAAAATCACATGACTGCATCTCAATAAAATCCATTACCAACCAGCTTTATTTGACAGTTGCCCTCCTTGGGCGGTCATAGCAGTTACAACCAGACCTCTCTCGTCACCAGATTATATTAAGAACCTTATGTCGAACAGAATAAAGTATAAAATGATGATATAGTTGCAATTTGTGTCCTGACTATGTGAAGCCTCAGGCCTTATGTTCAAGTGTAGGCGATAGTAGTTCATAGAACAAATATATAAATTGCTAATGGACTGTCAGTGGGTCATATTAGATGCTTAATTTATAATGTATGATTTGTAAACGTAATTGTGTGTTAATATTATTTGATTGGGTGGGCGTACCTACCGTTTATAAGCGGCGACCTTTGATCTTGGTATTAATATAATGATACATTGTGCGAATAGATCTGAAAGCATGTTGGATTTTTCACTAATTGTTTATAAATATAGAATTCCTGTATAACATGGATAGGTTTGGGATATTGTTTATAAATATTTGGAAGGTTGCTTCCAACATATATGGTCAATAATCCTAATATTTCCTTTTATTCATGCACTTCTAAAACGAAATCCATCAAAATGAAGGATTCTTCAGCTTTTAGTTCTAAAAAAGTGTAATGAGCTGTCTAGCCCATACCGGGCGAATTCGCCTTATTTTTTGCCTAAGATTTTCAGGATCTTATTATTCTGTTTTTAAGACATTCACTCGGAATTTTTGCATAAAATATGCTAAAGTCACTCATAATCAGATATTTAGGATCATTGTACCCTGTCAGAGGAATAGACATTGGATGTGATATGGTAACCTTGAGATTTGTACCTCAGGGCTTCTTAAATGCTCTCTAAAAATAATAAAGCCTGTCTTTTTGAGCGACGGACTGTCTCAAGATCTTCAACAAATATTTTAATCTTATATCTTAGTGCGTGACTGCGTGGTCGCCGAATTAATATCCTCTCTATTCTTGTTGTTTACGTCAGTGATTTTATAGGCTTGTATTATTTATATAGATAGCTCCTACAATATCTGTATTGTACAGTTAGGAAATAAAGAGGTCAGATATAAGGTGTGACATCAAAATCTTCATAATACTTTGTGACGTTATAAGCAGCCAAAATTTAAGTTAAGCTTGTTAAACAATGTGATTAAAATTAGTTGCTTATAAAACTGAGTATTCCATCCAATTCAAAAATACCCAAAAAGCACTCAACATATACCAAATTGATATACCACATGATCCAACCAATCGAACTCGATTCTCAATTGTGCAAGTTTTCAACGATTTCCCCAAATACTCTTACTTGCAACACTCTGATAATAATGAATAATGAACTGCGTATGCGCATTGTAATCCTCTCATTGACATTTTGGACCCATAATTCGGGTTATTCTTCACCGAAGTGGCCTTTTAGCGAATGTATGAGCTGAATTTATAATTTCGACATGAATCCCAATATGTAGACATGTCTGTGCCATCTTGAATCGTGAAAGTAACACGTTACGTAATTTTGGAGATAGGGTCTTAAAAGGACTGACTAAATGTAAAAAAAGGTTATCTATACTTTGAAGTTTTCTTCGACTAAAGTTAAGGATAAAAATATAATTGCGTGAAATAATTGTTTCGGAAGAAATTGTACAATGGGCGACATTGGCGGTAGTACACTTTGCTAACAAAATTCTTTACACCGTTTGCGATGAACTAACCACGCCTATATTTTGCTTCCGCCAATGAGAGCAGATATAAGTATACCTGTGATAAGAGCGGCAACAGCGCGGTGTCATATTACGACAAGATCTTTTGGCGCAATTAATGCTGAATAAAAACGATCACACCACACACAGTCACAGTCGCCCTCGCATAATTATTTATCAAATTATTAATCACAATCACTCTATTTAATGTATTCTAACGTCCAATGTAAACGTCCAATTTCGCACAATTCACTTAACTGTTCACTAAAACTACCTATGCTACGTTATCTGTCCTGCCCCTATAAAAATAAAGCGTCCAATTTCGCAAAATCACAGTAAAGGCGGTGAAACTCCTGCGCTTCCGAAATTGTAAAATAATGACGCTTGCGACGTCACAGGACCGCGGCGACACACTGACCTACATATGTAGGCTTAACGGGGGCAGGCGCAGGGATTCGAAAAGAAAGTGAAATAGAAACAAACAAACTTAGATTTGTTTCTTTCGCACATACTTACTCTTATGTCAATCGTAAGAGTACGTAATATGAAGTAATAACTTCCGCATGCATTATTTATTTTCGTATCTAATTCTGATGACACGTTTTGACTTTTATGGCTCAAGCATAAAGTATATCTGACAAATGACTATATGTATCACTGTTTTCCCTTACATATATTACTATTTTAAAATAGGCATGTCAATTAATTAAGATTTTAACAACAAAAATAAATATAAATGAATAACACAATTTTTTATATCAGACTGAGCCACAGCGAAGTTTGGCCAGGTTTAGCTAGTATTATTATAATCCAAATTATTTGAAAATAATCGCAAACGAAACCGTCGCAGTATATTGCTTTTTTACGGCTGTAAGTAAAATATTTGTTTGAAATATTATACTTACGAGTATATCATTTGAGTAGATTCATCGAGACAAATTAATCGAACAGGAATATTTATTGTTACATGTATAATATGTTTATGGTATAATGCCTTTTAGAAGTTTTGAAGCCAAATCAGTAGATGTCGATTTATATAAGTGAAACATGCTATTGAATTTTTTGTAATTTATATAGTTTTATCAACACAAAGTACTAAGTCGATTTTTATTGTTTTGTTTCTAAAATACATTCTCAACTTCTCAATTATCAAATCTAAAATTCTCAAATTCTTAAATCTAAAATTCTGAAATTCTCAAGTTACAAATTCTCAAATTTCAACTTCTCAAATCTCAAATTCTCAAATCTCTAACTCTCAAATATCAACCTCTAAAATTTCAACTTCTCACTTCTGAAACCTTCAAATATCAACCTCTCAAATCTCAACTTCTCAATTCTCAAACTCAAATATCTCAAATTCTCAAATCACAAATTCTCGAATCTCAAATTCTCAAGCTCTCAAATATCAAACTCTCTAATTTCAAAACTCAAATTCTCAAATCTCCAATCACAAATTCTCAAATTCTCAAACTCAAATATCTCAAATTTCAAATTCTCAAACTCAAATATCTCAAATCACAAATTCTCAAGCTCTCAAATATCAAACTATCAAATCTCAAAACTCAAATTCTCAAATCACAAATTCTCAAACTCAAATATCTCAAATTTCAACTTCTCAAAACTCAAATTCTCAAATCTCAAATCCCAAAGTCTCAATTCTCTAATTCTCAAACTCAAATATCTCAAATTTTAACTTCTCAAAACTCAAATTCTCAAATCTTAAATCACAAATTCTCAAATTCTCAAACTCAAATATCTCAAATTCTCAAATCACAAATTGTGGTGTCGGTGTTAGAGGTGTCAGATGTTTGTGGTGTCGATGTCAGAGGTGTCAGATGTTTGTGGTGTCGGTGTCAGAGGTGTCAGATGTTTGTGGTGGATTGTGTCAGAGGTGTCAGATGTTTGTGGTGGGGGTGTCAGCGCAGTCGGGTGGTTGTGGCGGGGGGTGTCAGAGCAGTCGGGTGGTAGTGTTGGGGCTGTCAGAGCAGTCTAATGTTTGTGGTGTCGGTGTCAGAGGTGTAAGATGTTTGTGGTGTCGGTGTCAGAGGTGTCAGATGTTTGTGGTGTCGGTGTCAGAGGTGTCAGATGTTTGTGGTGGATTGTGTCAGAGGTGTCGGGTGGTTGTGGTGGTGGTGTCGGAGGTGTCAGATGTTTGTGGTGTCGGTGTCAGAGGTGTCAGATGTTTGTGGTGGATGGTGTCAGAGCAGTCAGATGTTTGTGGTGGGTGGTGTCAGAGGTGTCAAATGTTTGTGGTGGGGGTGTCAGAGCAGTCGGGTGGTTGTGGTGGTGGTGTCAGAGCAGTCGGGTGGTTGTGGTGGGGGTGTCAGAGCAGTCGGGTGGTTGTGGTGGTGGTGTCAGAGCAGTCGGGTGGTTGTGGTGGTGGTGTCAGAGGTGTCAGATGTTTGTGGTGTCGGTGTCAGAGGTGTCAGATGTTTGTGGTGGGTGGTGTCAGAGCCGTCAGATGTTTGTGGTGGGGGTGTCAGAGCAGTCGGGTGGTAGTGTTGGGGGTGTCAGTGGTGTCGGGTGGTTGTGGTGTCGGTGTCAGAGGTGTCAGATGTTTGTGGTGGATGGTGTCAGAGCAGTCAGATGTTTGTGGTGGGTGGTGTCAGAGGTGTCAAATGTTTGTGGTGGATGGTGTCAGAGCAGTCAGATGTTTGTGGTGTCGGTGTCAGAGCAGTCGGGTGGTTGTGGTGGTGGTGTCAGAGGTGTCGGGTGGTTGTGGTGTCGGTGTCAGAGGTGTCAGATGTTTGTGGTGGATGGTGTCAGAGCAGTCAGATGTTTGTGGTGGGGGTGTCAGAGCAGTCGGGTGGATGTGGTGGTGGTGTCAGCGCAGTCGGGTGGTTGTGGCGGGGGGTGTCAGAGCAGTCGGGTGGTAGTGTTGGGGCTGTCAGAGCAGTCTAATGTTTGTGGTGTCGGTGTCAGAGGTGTAAGATGTTTGTGGTGTCGGTGTCAGAGGTGTCAGATGTTTGTGGTGTCGGTGTCAGAGGTGTCAGATGTTTGTGGTGGATTGTGTCAGAGGTGTCGGGTGGTTGTGGTGGTGGTGTCGGAGGTGTCAGATGTTTGTGGTGTCGGTGTCAGAGGTGTCGGGTGGTTGTGGTGTCGGTGTCAGAGGTGTCAGATGTTTGTGGTGTCGGTGTCAGAGGTGTCGGGTGGTTGTGGTGTCGGTGTCAGAGGTGTCAGATGTTTGTGGTGGATGGTGTCAGAGCAGTCAGATGTTTGTGGTGGGTGGTGTCAGAGGTGTCAGATGTTTGTGGTGGGTGGTGTCAGAGCCGTCAGATGTTTGTGGTGGGGGTGTCAGAGCAGTCGGGTAGTAGTGTTGGGGCTGTCAGAGCAGTCTAATGTTTGTCGTGTCGGTGTCAGAGGTGTCAGATATTTGTGGTGGGTGGTGTCAGAGGTGTCGGATGTTTGTGGTGTCGGTGTCAGAGCTGTCAGATGTTTGTGGTGGGGGTGTCAGAGCAGTCGGGTGGTTGTGGTGGTGGTGTCCGAGGTGGCGGGTGGTTGTGGTGGGGGTGTCAGAGCAGTTGGGTGGTAGTGTTGGGGGTGTCAGAGCAGTCGGGTGGTAGTGTTGGGGCTGTCAGAAGTGTCAGATGTTTGTGGTGTCGGTGTCAGAGGTGTCAGGTGTTTGTGGTGGGGGTGTCAGAGCAGTCGGGTGGTTGTGGTGGTGGTGTCAGAGGTGTCAGATGTTTGTGGTGTCGGTGTCAGAGGTGTCAGATGTTTGTGGTGGATGGTGTCAGAGCAGTCAGATGTTTGTGGTGGGTGGTGTCAGAGCTGTCAGATGTTTGTGGTGGGGGTGTCAGAGCAGTCGGGTGGTTGTGGTGGTGGTGTCAGAGCCGTCAGATGTTTGTGGTGGGGGTGTCAGAGCAGTCGGTGGGTTGTGGTGGTGGTGTCAGAGGTGTCAGATGTTTGTGGTGTCGGTGTCAGAGGTGTCAGATGTTTGTGGTGGGTGGTGTCAGAGCCGTCAGATGTTTATGGTGGGGGTGTCAGAGCAGTCGGGTAGTAGTGTTGGGGCTGTCAGAGCAGTCTAATGTTTGTCGTGTCGGTGTCAGAGGTGTCAGATATTTGTGGTGGGTGGTGTCAGAGGTGTCAGATGTTTGTGGTGTCGGTGTCAGAGCTGTCAGATGTTTGTGGTGGGGGTGTCAGAGCAGTCGGGTGGTTGTGGTGGTGGTGTCCGAGGTGGCGGGTGGTTGTGGTGGGGGTGTCAGAGCAGTTAGGTGGTAGTGTTGGGGGTGTCAGAGCAGTCGGGTGGTAGTGTTGGGGCTGTCAGAAGTGTCAGATGTTTGTGGTGTCGGTGTCAGAGGTGTCAGGTGTTTGTGGTGGGGGTGTCAGAGCAGTCGGGTGGTTGTGGTGGGGGTGTCAGAGCAGTCGGTGGGTTGTGGTGGTGGTGTCAGAGGTGTCAGATGTTTGTGGTGTCGGTGTCAGAGGTGTCAGATGTTTGTGGTGGGTGGTGTCAGAGCCGTCAGATGTTTATGGTGGGGGTGTCAGAGCAGTCGGGTAGTAGTGTTGGGGCTGTCAGAGCAGTCTAATGTTTGTCGTGTCGGTGTCAGAGGTGTCAGATATTTGTGGTGGGTGGTGTCAGAGGTGTCAGATGTTTGTGGTGTCGGTGTCAGAGCTGTCAGATGTTTGTGGTGGGGGTGTCAGAGCAGTCGGGTGGTTGTGGTGGTGGTGTCCGAGGTGGCGGGTGGTTGTGGTGGGGGTGTCAGAGCAGTTAGGTGGTAGTGTTGGGGGTGTCAGAGCAGTCGGGTGGTAGTGTTGGGGCTGTCAGAAGTGTCAGATGTTTGTGGTGTCGGTGTCAGAGGTGTCAGGTGTTTGTGGTGGGGGTGTCAGAGCAGTCGGGTGGTTGTGGTGGTGGTGTCAGAGGTGTCAGATGTTTGTGGTGTCGGTGTCAGAGGTGTCAGATGTTTGTGGTGGATGGTGTCAGAGCAGTCAGATGTTTGTGGTGGGTGGTGTCAGAGCTGTCAGATGTTTGTGGTGGGGGTGTCAGAGCAGTCGGGTGGTTGTGGTGGTGGTGTCAGAGGTGTCAGATGTTTGTGGTGTCGGTGTCAGAGGTGTCAGATGTTTGTGGTGGGTGGTGTCAGAGCCGTCAGATGTTTGTGGTGGGGGTGTCAGAGCAGTCGGGTGGTAGTGTTGGGGGTGTCAGAGCAGTCGGGTGGTAGTGTTGGGGCTGTCAGAGCAGTCTAATGTTTGTGGTGTCGGTGTCAGAGGTGTCAGATATTTGTGGTGGGTGGTGTCAGAGGTGTCAGATATTTGTGGTGGGTGGTGTCAGAGGTGTCAGATGTGTGTGGTGGGGGTGTCAGAGCAGTCGGGTGGTAGTGTTGGGGGTGTCAGTGGTGTCGGGTGGTTGTGGTGTCGGTGTCAGAGGTGTCAGATGTTTGTGGTGGGTGGTGTCAGAGGTGTCAGATGTTTGTGGTGTCGGTGTCAGAGGTGTCGGGTGGTTGTGGTGTCGGTGTCAGAGGTGTCAGATGTTTGTGGTGTCGGTGTCAGAGGTGTCGGGTGGTTGTGGTGTCGGTGTCAGAGGTGTCAGATGTTTGTGGTGGATGGTGTCAGAGCAGTCAGATGTTTGTGGTGGATGGTGTCAGAGCAGTCAGATGTTTGTGGTGGGTGGTGTCAGAGCTGTCAGATGTTTGTGGTGGATGGTGTCAGAGCAGTCAGATGTTTGTGGTGGGTGGTGTCAGAGCTGTCAGATGTTTGTGGTGGGGGTATCAGAGCAGTCGGGTGGTTGTGGTGGTGGTGTCAGAGGTGTCGGGTGGTTGTGGTGGTGGTGTCAGAGGTGTCAGATGTTTGTGGTGGGGGTGTCAGAGCAGTCGGGTGGTAGTGTTGGGGCTGTCAGAGCAGTCTAATGTTTGTGGTGTCGGTGTCAGAGGTGTCAGATATTTGTGGTGGGTGGTGTCAGAGGTGTCAGATATTTGTGGTGGGTGGTGTCAGAGGTGTCAGATGTTTGTGGTGTCGGTGTCAGAGCAGTCGGGTGGTTGTGGTGTCGGTGTCAGAGGTGTCAGATATTTGTGGTGGGTGGTGTCAGAGGTGTCAGATGTTTGTGGTGGATGGTGTCAGAGCAGTCAGATGTTTGTGGTGGGTGGTGTCAGAGCTGTCAGATGTTTGTGGTGTCGGTGTCAGAGGTGTCAGATGTTTGTGGTGTCGGTGTCAGAGGTGTCAGATGTTTGTGGTGTCGGTGTCAGAGGTGTCAGATGTTTGTGGTGGGGGTGTCAGAGCAGTTGGGTGGTAGTGTTGGGGGTGTCAGAGCAGTCGGGTGGTAGTGTTGGGGCTGTCAGAGCAGTCTAATGTTTGTGGTGTCGGTGTCAGAGGTGTCAGATGTTTGTGGTGTCGGTGTCAGAGGTGTCAGATGTTTGTGGTGGATGGTGTCAGAGCAGTCAGATGTTTGTGGTGGGTGGTGTCAGAGCTGTCAGATGTTTGTGGTGGGGGTGTCAGAGCAGTCGGGTGGTTGTGGTGGTGGTGTCAGAGCCGTCAGATGTTTGTGGTGGGGGTGTCAGAGCAGTCGGTGGGTTGTGGTGGTGGTGTCAGAGGTGTCAGATGTTTGTGGTGTCGGTGTCAGAGGTGTCAGATGTTTGTGGTGGGTGGTGTCAGAGCCGTCAGATGTTTATGGTGGGGGTGTCAGAGCAGTCGGGTAGTAGTGTTGGGGCTGTCAGAGCAGTCTAATGTTTGTCGTGTCGGTGTCAGAGGTGTCAGATATTTGTGGTGGGTGGTGTCAGAGGTGTCAGATGTTTGTGGTGTCGGTGTCAGAGCTGTCAGATGTTTGTGGTGGGGGTGTCAGAGCAGTCGGGTGGTTGTGGTGGTGGTGTCCGAGGTGGCGGGTGGTTGTGGTGGGGGTGTCAGAGCAGTTAGGTGGTAGTGTTGGGGGTGTCAGAGCAGTCGGGTGGTAGTGTTGGGGCTGTCAGAAGTGTCAGATGTTTGTGGTGTCGGTGTCAGAGGTGTCAGGTGTTTGTGGTGGGGGTGTCAGAGCAGTCGGGTGGTTGTGGTGGTGGTGTCAGAGGTGTCAGATGTTTGTGGTGTCGGTGTCAGAGGTGTCAGATGTTTGTGGTGGATGGTGTCAGAGCAGTCAGATGTTTGTGGTGGGTGGTGTCAGAGCTGTCAGATGTTTGTGGTGGGGGTGTCAGAGCAGTCGGGTGGTTGTGGTGGTGGTGTCAGAGGTGTCAGATGTTTGTGGTGTCGGTGTCAGAGGTGTCAGATGTTTGTGGTGGGTGGTGTCAGAGCCGTCAGATGTTTGTGGTGGGGGTGTCAGAGCAGTCGGGTGGTAGTGTTGGGGGTGTCAGAGCAGTCGGGTGGTAGTGTTGGGGCTGTCAGAGCAGTCTAATGTTTGTGGTGTCGGTGTCAGAGGTGTCAGATATTTGTGGTGGGTGGTGTCAGAGGTGTCAGATATTTGTGGTGGGTGGTGTCAGAGGTGTCAGATGTGTGTGGTGGGGGTGTCAGAGCAGTCGGGTGGTAGTGTTGGGGGTGTCAGTGGTGTCGGGTGGTTGTGGTGTCGGTGTCAGAGGTGTCAGATGTTTGTGGTGGGTGGTGTCAGAGGTGTCAGATGTTTGTGGTGTCGGTGTCAGAGGTGTCGGGTGGTTGTGGTGTCGGTGTCAGAGGTGTCAGATGTTTGTGGTGGATGGTGTCAGAGCAGTCAGATGTTTGTGGTGGATGGTGTCAGAGCAGTCAGATGTTTGTGGTGGGTGGTGTCAGAGCTGTCAGATGTTTGTGGTGGATGGTGTCAGAGCAGTCAGATGTTTGTGGTGGGTGGTGTCAGAGCTGTCAGATGTTTGTGGTGGGGGTATCAGAGCAGTCGGGTGGTTGTGGTGGTGGTGTCAGAGGTGTCGGGTGGTTGTGGTGGTGGTGTCAGAGGTGTCAGATGTTTGTGGTGGGGGTGTCAGAGCAGTCGGGTGGTAGTGTTGGGGCTGTCAGAGCAGTCTAATGTTTGTGGTGTCGGTGTCAGAGGTGTCAGATATTTGTGGTGGGTGGTGTCAGAGGTGTCAGATATTTGTGGTGGGTGGTGTCAGAGGTGTCAGATGTTTGTGGTGTCGGTGTCAGAGCAGTCGGGTGGTTGTGGTGGTGGTGTCAGAGGTGTCGGGTGGTTGTGGTGTCGGTGTCAGACGTGTCAGATATTTGTGGTGGGTGGTGTCAGAGGTGTCAGATGTTTGTGGTGGATGGTGTCAGAGCAGTCAGATGTTTGTGGTGGGTGGTGTCAGAGCTGTCAGATGTTTGTGGTGTCGGTGTCAGAGGTGTCAGATGTTTGTGGTGTCGGTGTCAGAGGTGTCAGATGTTTGTGGTGTCGGTGTCAGAGGTGTCAGATGTTTGTGGTGGGGGTGTCAGAGCAGTTGGGTGGTAGTGTTGGGGGTGTCAGAGCAGTCGGGTGGTAGTGTTGGGGCTGTCAGAGCAGTCTAATGTTTGTGGTGTCGGTGTCAGAGGTGTCAGATGTTTGTGGTGGGTGGTGTCAGAGCAGTCGGGTGGTAGTGTTGGGGCTGTCAGAGCAGTCTAATGTTTGTGGTGTCGGTGTCAGAGGTGTCAGATGTTTGTGGTGGGTGGTGTCAGAGCTGTCAGATGTTTGTGGTGGGGGTGTCAGAGCAGTCGGGTGGTTGTGGTGGTGGTGTCAGAGGTGTCGGGTGGTTGTGGTGTCGGTGTCAGAGGTGTCAGATATTTGTGGTGGGTGGTGTCAGAGGTGTCAGATGTTTGTGGTGTCGGTGTCAGAGGTGTCAGATGTTTGTGGTGGGTGGTGTCAGAGCAGTCGGTGGGTTGTGGTGGTGGTGTCAGAGGTGTCAGATGTTTGTGGTGTCGGTGTCAGAGGTGTCAGATGTTTGTGGTGGGTGGTGTCAGAGCCGTCAGATGTTTGTGGTGGGGGTGTCAGAGCAGTCGGGTGGTTGTGGTGGTGGTGTCAGAGCAGTCGGGTGGTTGTGGTGGTGGTGTCAGAGGTGTCAGATGTTTGTGGTGTCGGTGTCAGAGGTGTCAGATGTTTGTGGTGGGTGGTGTCAGAGCCGTCAGATGTTTGTGGTGGGGGTGTCAGAGGTGTCGGGTGGTTGTGGTGTCGGTGTCAGAGGTGTCAGATGTTTGTGGTGTCGGTGTCAGAGGTGTCGGGTGGTTGTGGTGTCGGTGTCAGAGGTGTCAGATGTTTGTGGTGGGTGGTGTCAGAGGTGTCAGATGTTTGTGGTGGGGGTCTCAGAGCAGTCGGGTGGTTGTGGTGGTGGTGTCAGAGGTGTCAGATGTTTGTGGTGTCGGTGTCAGAGGTGTCAGATGTTTGTGGTGGGTGGTGTCAGAGCCGTCAGATGTTTGTGGTGGGGGTGTCAGAGCAGTCGGGTGGTAGTGTTGGGGGTGTCAGAGCAGTCTAATGTTTGTGGTGTCGGTGTCAGAGGTGTCAGATATTTGTGGTGGGTGGTGTCAGAGGTGTCAGATGTTTGTGGTGGATGGTGTCAGAGCAGTCAGATGTTTGTGGTGGGTGGTGTCAGAGCTGTCAGATGTTTGTGGTGTCGGTGTCAGAGGTGTCAGATGTTTGTGGTGTCGGTGTCAGAGGTGTCAGATGTTTGTGGTGTCGGTGTCAGAGGTGTCAGATGTTTGTGGTGGGGGTGTCAGAGCAGTTGGGTGGTAGTGTTGGGGGTGTCAGAGCAGTCGGGTGGTAGTGTTGGGGCTGTCAGAGCAGTCTAATGTTTGTGGTGTCGGTGTCAGAGGTGTCAGATGTTTGTGGTGGGTGGTGTCAGAGCTGTCAGATGTTTGTGGTGGGGGTGTCAGAGCAGTCGGGTGGTTGTGGTGGTGGTGTCAGAGGTGTCGGGTGGTTGTGGTGTCGGTGTCAGAGGTGTCAGATATTTGTGGTGGGTGGTGTCAGAGGTGTCAGATGTTTGTGGTGGGGGTGTCAGAGCAGTCGGTGGGTTGTGGTGGTGGTGTCAGAGGTGTCAGATGTTTGTGGTGTCGGTGTCAGAGGTGTCAGATGTTTGTGGTGGGTGGTGTCAGAGCCGTCAGATTTTTGTGGTGGGGGTGTCAGAGCAGTCGGGTAGTAGTGTTGGGGCTGTCAGAGCAGTCTAATGTTTGTCGTGTCGGTGTCAGAGGTGTCAGATATTTGTGGTGGGTGGTGTCAGAGGTGTCAGATGTTTGTGGTGTCGGTGTCAGAGCTGTCAGATGTTTGTGGTGGGGGTGTCAGAGCAGTCGGGTGGTTGTGGTGGTGGTGTCCGAGGTGGCGGGTGGTTGTGGTGGGGGTGTCAGAGCAGTTGGGTGGTAGTGTTGGGGGTGTCAGAGCAGTCGGGTGGTAGTGTTGGGGCTGTCAGAAGTGTCAGATGTTTGTGGTGTCGGTGTCAAAGGTGTCAGGTGTTTGTGGTGGGGGTGTCAGAGCAGTCGGGTGGTTGTGGTGGTGGTGTCAGAGGTGTCAGATGTTTGTGGTGTCGGTGTCAGAGGTGTCAGATGTTTGTGGTGGATGGTGTCAGAGCAGTCAGATGTTTGTGGTGGGTGGTGTCAGAGCTGTCAGATGTTTGTGGTGGGGGTGTCAGAGCAGTCGGGTGGTTGTGGTGGTGGTGTCAGAGCCGTCAGATGTTTGTGGTGGGGGTGTCAGAGCAGTCGGTGGGTTGTGGTGGTGGTGTCAGAGGTGTCAGATGTTTGTGGTGTCGGTGTCAGAGGTGTCAGATGTTTGTGGTGGGTGGTGTCAGAGCCGTCAGATGTTTATGGTGGGGGTGTCAGAGCAGTCGGGTAGTAGTGTTGGGGCTGTCAGAGCAGTCTAATGTTTGTCGTGTCGGTGTCAGAGGTGTCAGATATTTGTGGTGGGTGGTGTCAGAGGTGTCAGATGTTTGTGGTGTCGGTGTCAGAGCTGTCAGATGTTTGTGGTGGGGGTGTCAGAGCAGTCGGGTGGTTGTGGTGGTGGTGTCCGAGGTGGCGGGTGGTTGTGGTGGGGGTGTCAGAGCAGTTAGGTGGTAGTGTTGGGGGTGTCAGAGCAGTCGGGTGGTAGTGTTGGGGCTGTCAGAAGTGTCAGATGTTTGTGGTGTCGGTGTCAGAGGTGTCAGGTGTTTGTGGTGGGGGTGTCAGAGCAGTCGGGTGGTTGTGGTGGTGGTGTCAGAGGTGTCAGATGTTTGTGGTGTCGGTGTCAGAGGTGTCAGATGTTTGTGGTGGATGGTGTCAGAGCAGTCAGATGTTTGTGGTGGGTGGTGTCAGAGCTGTCAGATGTTTGTGGTGGGGGTCTCAGAGCAGTCGGGTGGTTGTGGTGGTGGTGTCAGAGGTGTCAGATGTTTGTGGTGTCGGTGTCAGAGGTGTCAGATGTTTGTGGTGGGTGGTGTCAGAGCCGTCAGATGTTTGTGGTGGGGGTGTCAGAGCAGTCGGGTGGTAGTGTTGGGGGTGTCAGAGCAGTCTAATGTTTGTGGTGTCGGTGTCAGAGGTGTCAGATATTTGTGGTGGGTGGTGTCAGAGGTGTCAGATATTTGTGGTGGGTGGTGTCAGAGGTGTCAGATATTTGTGGTGGGTGGTGTCAGAGGTGTCAGATGTGTGTGGTGGGTGGTGTCAGAGGTGTCAGATGTTTGTGGTGGATGGTGTCAGAGCAGTCAGATGTTTGTGGTGGGTGGTGTCAGAGCAGTCAAATGTTTGTGGTGGGTGGTGTCAGAGCCGTCAGATGTTTGTGGTGGGGGTTTCAGAGCAGTCGGGTGGTTGTGGTGGTGGTGTCAGAGGTGTCAGATGTTTGTGGTGTCGGTGTCAGAGCAGTCAGATGTTTGTGGTGGATGGTGTCAGAGCAGTCAGATGTTTGTGTTGGATGGTGTCAGAGCAGTCAGATGTTTTTGGTGGTGGTGTCAGAGCAATCGGGTGGTTGTGGTGGTGGTGTCAGAGCAGACGGGTGGTAGTGTTGGGGGTGTCAGCGTCAGTCTGATAGTTGTTGTGGGGGGTGTCAGAGCAGTCTGATGGTTGTGGTGGGGGTGTCAGAGCAGACTGATGTTTGTGGTGGGGGTGTCAGAGCAGACTTGTGGTTGTGGTGGGAGTGTCAGGTTCAATCTGGGGTTTGTAGTGGTGGTGTCAGAGCAGTCGGTTGGTTGTGGTGGTGGTGTCAGAGCAGTCGGGTGGTTGTGGTGGTGGTGTCAGAGGTGTCAGATGTTTGTGGTGTCGGTGTCAGAGGTGTCAGATGTTTGTGGTGGATGGTGTCAGAGCAGTCAGATGTTTGTGGTGGGTGGTGTCAGAGTAGTCAGATGTTTGTGGTGGGGGTGTCAGCGCAGTCGGGTGGTTGTGGCGGGGGGTGTCAGAGCAGTCGGTATGCTTCGGTGGTGGTGTCAGGGTCAATCTGTGGGTTCTGGTGGTGGTGTCAGAGCAGTCGGGTGGTTGTGGTGGGGGTGTCAGAGCAGTCTGATAATTGTGTTGTGGGTGTCAGAGCAGTTAATGTTTGTGGTGGGGGTGTCAGGGTCAATCTGGTGGCTGTGGTGGGGGGTGTCAGAGCAGTCTGATGTTACATATGAAAAGCTTAAGTCACAAATCTCAAATTACAAATTCTCAATTTTCTAATTCTCAAACTCAAATATCTAAAATTTCAACTTCTCAAATCACAAATTCTGGAATCTCGAATCTCAAATTCTCAAGTCTCAAATGAAAAATTATCTAGTTCTGAAACTCAAATAGCAAGCTATTAAATTTCAACTTCTAAAAAACTCAAAATCTCGAATCAGAAATTCTCTAATTCTCAAACTCAATTACCTCAAATTTCAACTTCTCAAAACTCTAATTCTCAAATCTCAAATCACAAATTCTCAAATCTCATATCACAAATTCTCAAACTCAAATATCAAGCTCTCAAATTTCAACTTCTCAAAACTCAAATCTCAAATTCTCAAACTCGAATATCTCAAATTTCAACTTCTCAAATCTCAAATCTCAAATTCTCAAACTCAAATATCTCAAATTTCAACTTCTCAAATCTCAAACTCTCAAATCTCAACTTCTCAATAATGTCAGAATCTTAAGTCACAAATCTCAAATCACAATTTCTCAAATTCTCAAACTCGAATATCTCAAATTTCTACTTCTCATATCTCAAATTCTCAAATCTCAAATCACAAATTCTCAAACTCATCAAGCTCTCAAATCTCAACTTCTCAATTATCAACCTCTAAAATCTCAACTTCTCAATTCTAAAACTTTCAAATATCAACCTCTCAAATCTAACCTTCTCAATTATCAAATCTAAAGTTCTCAAATTCTAATGTCTCGAATTCTCAAATCTCAACTTCTCAAAACTCAAATTCTCAAATCAAATAACAAATTTTCAATCTCACAAATTCTCAGATCTCAAATTCTCAAACTCTCAAATATCAACCTCTCAAATCTCAACTTCTCAAATTTCTCAAAATCACAATTTCTCAAATCTCAAATTCTCAAACTCAAATATCAACCTCATATTCTCAAATTTCAAATTCTCACTCTCATATTCTCAAATATCAATTTCTCAAATGACAAATTCTCAAATCTCAAATTCTCAAACTCAAATATCAACCTCAAATTCTCAATTCTCAAATCTCGAATTCTCAAATCTCAAATTTTCTATTTCTCAAATTCTCAAACCTCAAATTACAATTTCTCACACTCTCAAATATCAACCTCCCAAATTCCCAAATCTCAAATTCACAAATCTGAAATTTTATTTTGTACAACTGACTCAATAGTGTAGTGGTAGCAAGCGCGACTGCTGAGCGTGATGTTCTGGATTCGGTTCCCGGGTCGGGGAAATTGTTATTGGGTTTTTCTGTATAGAAATCCTCAGTAGCAGCACCGAGTTTGGGGTTATGCCCGGTTGATGGCAACAGGCTCGCCCCCTGTTACATGGCTTACGTGACTTAATAACAGCATCGGCGAAATGTGGGTGCACAATAGTAGATAGCCTTTGTGGCTTAGTCTAACCTTTCGGGGATACAGGCGTGATGCTTGCTATGTTATGTTATGTTTTTCCATAAAGTGTTCTTTCATAAAGTGTAATTTATTATTCTGTAGGTACAGCGATTAGGTATTAATATAAATAAAACTAGCAAAGTTAATCACTCCGATCACTCTGTTTTCTCCCAATTTATTACGTATAAATAGGCGAAGTGGATTTAATAGGTATGGATAATACTTTCTCGCTCGCACACCGACTATCTGTTTCATTCATAGCAACTAAAGAAGTACAAATTATTTTCTAACAAAAGATTGGCGGGAAGTATGTTGCACAAAACTGGTTTTAAGAGGGCGTGGTTTTCGCTGTGGTCACAAGTTGGGTGCAAGCGATTTTAGCCTTATAGGTGGTTCACCGGTAATGTCGCCCATTGTACGTAACAATAAATAAAGCAATCTTTATAACCAATGTCCATTTCATAATTAAATGCGGCTCAGGCTTCAACAGCTGCTTATTAAAAAATTTATAATCCCTTTAGAACAATAATTTAAATTATATTGACGTGAAAATCAAGGTCCCTATCTTTTACACAATCTTATATTACGTCGCTACAATAACTCACCGATAATTTTGCATTTTACATAAACATTGTGCAAGCTGCACAAGTTTTAATCGACGAATATTCACGGATGTACGATCTTGTAAATTTAGTGGCACACGGACTCCGGGACTTAATACAGGTTATCTTAAACTGAATCAGATTGTTTTTCACTTTTGTGTGTTAATTTCGATGGAGGATTCATTCGTTTAATATGATTCATTATATGTATATTCTGATCTGAATGAAAATCCTTTCAAAATAAGTCGGTACACATTTTAAAAGTAATGTAAAACTTTCATTATATTTGTTTTGTGTATCAGAGGTGCTAGGTAGGTAATCCCATCGATCAATTTTTATTTACTGGTTAAATTATTATCTTCAATAATTAATTTTGTCTATATTCCCAAGGGCGATCCATGTCGAATAAAACTGCCTGAAAACATATTATGTTTATTTTTATATGATGGCTATGATTTTTTTATTCACACCCCCTAGGTAATTTCCACAATCACTTAGTAGTAGCTGATCTCCTGACGCTGTTGGAGCACTCGTAACAAGGCTATTTTCTTCCGCATCAAATGGTTACTTTGTACTCAATCTATACGCAGTAATGAAAAAATTGCATAAAGTAATATTCAATACAACATGAAATTATCATTAATTAATATTAGGTTCATTTCTTCAATAATGTTGCAATACGTAATTCGGAGGCTTAAAATCAACTTCTTTGGACATAAGCTGACAGGTACAGTTTACACAATATTTTTCCCTATTATGTTAATATTATTAATGTCTCGTGACTTATGAATAAATCAGTATAATTACATTAAAACTGTTAATTTGCCATCACAAGTTATCGTTTAAAAACTGCATTTTTGGCGCGTTCGATCTGTCAAAATAGGCGCCATTGCAAATATGGATGCATGACGACATTGACATGAAAATGATTTAACTACATAATGATTATATTATATAACACAAACTTAAACGATTTCATTTTATACATATATTCTTTCTTACCTTTCATCAAGGTTCATGTTTGAGTGAATTTTATTTTGAAAATGGCAAAATTACGTTGGTTTGCTTCTCAAGTTTGATATACTTTCTTATGGTCAGGTTGAGTAGGACAAACAAGCCTTGTGATTATGTTGTAGCATCGAGTACATAGCCTGTAGCTACTAGTGTAATGATCAGAATTACATGTGTCCATGTGCAAATTGCAACTATTAAAAGTAACTCAATCTTGTTACGCTACTGACTCAATCAAGTAATCTGGTGAAGCGTCAGTAGCTCGGTAGCGTAATATTTTTTATCTTTATAAGAAAAACTATTTGGAGACATTTTAAATTTATTTATAGAGGGTTTGTAAGAGTTTGTACTGTCTTATGTAAATGTACTAAGAATGTAACTTTTCTCGAATTTACTGATTATGGAAATTTTTCCATAATAAAATTCAGTATAATGGCTGCCCGAAATGTAATGATATGAGCTATTTCTTTTTAATATGCAATATTTATATTTTATGTTCCCATGTCAGGGAACCCATAAACTTTTTAAATGTTCTCATTCAACCTTTTATGGTGTATGTTGAAATGGGGCGTGGTCACATACGTCACCGCCATGCTATTGATATCCGAGGACTTCCATATAAATCATTTTTTATTTTTTTAATACTATCTGAAATCTTAAAAACTTTTTAATGAGATCAGACAAGCGGGTGCCAATTTAATTATACGCCAATAATGTTTCACGATGAATGGATTGCGAAAACCATGTTTACATCGCTTTAAGTTAAATGAAAATGAGTCTTGGTCTTAAAATAAGAGCGAGGGGGACATATGTAAGTTTGTAGATTTTAACTGCGTTCAGTTTAAGTGGCGAAATAAATAAGTAGGTATGTATACTATGCGGTAGATACAAGTCCAGTGGCTACGTGTAATATTTTCTGCTAAGATTCTACTGTATTTTTGATTGTAAATCTTGTTGGACTGATTTATTTAGAACTATTCAAATAGATTAGACAAATTACAGTATATGGGTGCATTTTCTGTAAATACATAATTCGGAATTTAAATATACTTTATCTCTCTCCACACAAAATGTTAACGTTTTGAACGGTCTGGAAAAGGCCCAGTTGGAATTTAAAATGTTGACTTTGAATATCTCCTTTAATCTTTAGCATTTAAGAGTAAGTTTTATAAGAAACCTAAAGATGAAATGAAGTGAAATTAGCTGAACGGGTAGCACATAACATAAAGAGCAGCCACATCTACATAGAGTCTACCTTCAGACTGATGACATAATTCTGTAATCATTAACCCTTCCTCTTAAAGCGGTCTACAAGGAAGGTTTATTTAACCGTGAACGTGTACATCACAGCTATGGACGTGGTTGCGCAAGAGCAATCAATGTATATATATATTTATTTATTTATAAGCCTTTATTCCCAATAAACGTTAATTAAACATAAAAACGCGATTTACGAGTAATCCGAACTTATTGCAGCTATAAAAGTTAAGTTCGCAGTTCAGTATGAACTGAAGGAAAAGAAATGATTTGTGTTCTCATAAATTAAGCAAGCTTGGAATTAAGAAATGCTTCGATAATATCTACACTGTTTGTGCGGTCAAGTAGAGTAGATATTAAACAACGTACCGCTTAAAGTTCTACAACCTTCTAGCCAAAAATACATCTTGTGTCATAAGCTTAAAGTCGATTTCTGTGGGAACCGATGTGTACTTATGACTTATTTAGATACACAGCAAAAAATTTTGATGTATATCAAAGGAAAGCTGCAATTGTACGTGTCGTTATGTCTGTCTTGTACAGATCGATGGACATTGGACACACAACAAAATTCCATCAGCTAAAACAAAAAAAAAAGGTTATTGTTAGTTGTTGATTTGAAATATATCCACGCCTAAATAGAGATTTAGATGCAATGATGTCGATAAAAATGCTTCTGTTACTAACATTTTGGGGTACATTCGCCTTACTAAAGTTAATTTAAAATGGATAATATATCAGCAGTAAAACATTATTATTACATTTATTTTTCCTTGTTGGTCTGCATAGATTATTCAGTCATTTAAGTTCTGGTTGTGGCAATAGTTAAACATTTAAACTGAACAGGCCCTTATATCTGAGTGCACGGATAATATAACACACGCTTAGGATAGAAATCGACCGTTTGACATAAACCTTTACATAAGGCAAACGGCAAAGAATTTTAAATATGCTTATATTTTTATGAACATCGCCTTTATTACGTAATACAAACTTCATTCAATACTGTACACCCTATGAACGTTAATTATTACATAAACAATAAACTTAATAATAATATCTAAAATTTATTTAATTCTCGAACACTTCGTAATCAGACTAAGGTCGTGACGCTTAGAACTATTGTTGCAATGGTTTCCTTATAGGGGCAGGTCTATCTTTATCTGTTTCATCAGATTGAACATTTTGCAAATGATGACTTGTATACAATGTACGCTTTAACTCTAGCTGAGTTTGACGGCACGGTTGGCGCAGTGGTTGAGAGATCGACTGCCGCGTTACGTGCTCGGGTTCGATTTCCGCACGGAACAAATATTTGTATGATCTACAGATAGTTGTTTCGGGTCTGGGTCTTTATGTATGTTAATATATGTATGTGTTTGTAAACGCACCCACGATACAAGAATTACCACACTAGGGTGTGGGGCAATGTTTATTAAAAAAAAAATGTTTTATTTGATTAATTAAATATTACAACCAATTGAAATTTTAAAGACAACATTGCTTGCAGTTTCGAGATGACAGAGCATGATCGTCAAGAGATCATAGTATTCAATGATTTCATTAAACTAAGTATAACTATCACGAAAAAAAGAAAGCTATGGAAAATAAAAGCGAATCGTCTGTATCTAAGCATTCAATAGTCTGGGCATATACAAAGCCCGTTCATCAAATTCGGATATTGTCCATTAGAGGAACATTTCCTTTGTTGACTCTCGTCGAATGACGGAAATCGCTATGAGGATGGAAGAGATGGACAGTAATGTGATAAAAGTTGGATCCTTTACTGGATAATCAGTTTGTCTTCGTGGTATTTCTAGTTAGAAATTCTCGCAAAGGACATTTACAGTTATATATCATTGTAACCGTCTTGATATTTTCCAGCTCGAGGATGAGATTTTTGCATGATAATGATGTTTTTGTCGTTGATACACCGAACATCAAAAGCATTATCGCCACACCAGATAATAATATTAAATAAGATAATAGTGAAATGTCACGGCACGATCGGTGCAGTGGTTGAGCGATCGACTGCTGTTCTACGTGTTGCGGGTTCCAGTTCCGCACGGAACAAAAATGTGTTTAGCTTACAGATAGTTGTTCTAGGGTCTGGATATTTGTGCATGTGAATATTTGTGTTTGTAAACACACCCATGATACAGGAATTATTACTAGTGTGAGGAAAAGTTTATTAAAATAAAAGAGAGAGAGAGGAAATGAAATCTTTATTTTATAAATCGAAACAGAATTCTTGTCCTTCCGCAAAACTAGGACTACAAATTCCGTTGCCTTATTTCCAACATTTCATTATAAAATAGTCTAAATACCTATTTGTTAGTGTTACCCTGTTCATCCTTTATGATGAAGTGTCACTAATTCTCTTGGGACCGCTATTTGACGAGGGTATGTCTTTCACCTGACGATAGTTCATTGAATGGCGGGTCATTTGTACTTAGTTCTGAAATTGAATCGAAAAATTGGACAGTTGTGGAGCTTGTGTGTCGGTATTGATTATTTGTGTGATGACTAGATGATTATAGGCACTTTTTACATGACTGCCCAAATAAAAGCGTGTAATGTTTTTAGAGTACAGTCATGCATCAAAAATATGTATATAAGTAACAAAATTTAAACGCGTATTCTTGAAAAAATATTAGTTATAATCATACTATTTAAATGACTATGTATTTTTATGTATTCGCAGATACTATGTATAAAATTGGTCAAGATTTCAATCACTATGGCCTCTAAAAATCGCGATTGAGTTTCATTATGTGTAACATCTTTTTGATACTGCCTGTAAATGTAACTAGGTATTATAATATTATGACTATACTTTGTTTTGATCGTTCTGTTGAAGAATTCAACTTTGTATAATAAAGAAGTAGAATTTAATTTGAATAGTCGAAAAGCTTAGTTTTGCCATACAGTGCTAAATGCAAATCAAGACGGAGTACAAATATCAGTTTTAAATACTTCTACAAGATTATTACAATGTGGATGCACACCAACCAGTGATCATTATAATTAATGTTTAAAACCGAATACTTAAATATTTCATTTAGTCCATCAAAAAGAAGCGGTACACCTAAATAGCTGCGTTATTTTACATATAGGTACGTACAAAAATCAAATAGCTTTTAAACCGTGCATTAACTAATTATGATGGCACGTACCATTCATCTCACTTAATTTATATTTTAAAAGCTTGTTTGTGTTAACGATACATCATCTATTAAACATGTGTTTCAAAGTTTTGTATCGTAAAACATGATTTTGTAGTTACTGAAATAAGTTAGGTGCTTTTTTGTTAATATGAAATCACAGAATGGAAAATAAAGAATTTGATAACTTTCAGCCCACGCTCCTGATTTTTGAATTAAGTTTTTTTTACTGTGTGGGTGTGTTTTTATAATAATATTTAAGCAACAATCGTAGTCACCGAGGTGCAAGCAAGATACGAACGTAACGAAAGGTTCTCTAACTATTAGTGTGTGAAAGATTATTTTGTTTGATTCCCACTAAATTGTAGCAAAATTGTGGATATATTAAATCAAACCACCGACAATATCTACCAAAGCCTATTTAAAGGATGTCATAAATTAAACGACAGCTTTTGACGTCTTGGCCATTCTTACAGTGATCATGACTTAACAAAAAAAGAACATGGGACAAGTCACCCATCAAGCTTATCTAACATATATCAAACTTAATGTACCGTACCCAACATGTCTTCAAATCAAAACCATACTAATTAGTTTGCTAATCTCAAACTGACAGATCTGAACGCAGCGCACGCGCTGTCGCAACATCCCCCTACTACACATTCGCGAAATAAGACCAAAAATTACAAGTTGATATAATTGTCGCAATCTGGGGCAGTCAATAATTATACAGGCTGCGTATAAAAGGGTGGCACTTGAGGTACTATCATCAGTTGGTACCGAGACTTCAACAATGCAAAACATTGTAAGTTTTAAGCAAAAGAATTCGGGATTGATCAATGAGGGTGATATAAAAAAGATTCATGTCAATGATGCAGCTTTCGATTTATTTTTGGTATAGTAAAATAATGGTTTTGAGATTGTTTTTTTGACAATAAATAATGTTGTAATCTAAAACAGAGGACGATGCATCAAACCTACTTAAAATGTTTATAAATTACATACAAAATATTAACAATTTTTCAGCACGAAAAAATAGATTGCATTTCGATATTCTCCAATAAATTAGCGGCGTAGGTTCGAAAATCTTTCACTGAATCGATAAACGATTCATTTAATTTGTCTATACAACTTTTAAAACTACTAAATGTTTTAACGTTTCTAGATCATCATCAGCGCCATCCTGGCTTGCAGTGCCGCCGCCCCAGCCTACCTCCTGGCTGAGCAGGCGCATATCATCCACACTGAGCCTTCAAAGTCTACATTCACTCAAAGCAGCCAGGTCGTTGACCACGGAAGCACGCACGTCCTCCACCCTGAAACCGCCCATGTGTTCCACCCAGTCACCGCGGTCCACTCTTTACCCATCCTCCATGGGAAAACCACCGTTACTAAATCCAACCAGGTCGTGAACCACGGAGATACCTATCTACATCCAGTCCAGACCATCAGCGTGATGCCTGTCCATGAAGTGTCCTACCACTACCCGAAGACTACTATTACCAAGAGTAACCAAGTAGTCAACCATGGAGGTACTACTCTAGTCCACACACCCGTGGTGTCTGTGGCGCATACACCTGTGCTGTATCACTCTTCACCGCTGGTGACCCTTAAGACTGGTGACTCTGCTGTGTCTCATCACAGTTCCACTGTACATGAAACTGTTCCCGTTGTCAAGTCGCTGCCGTTATATGCTGTTCATCATTAATTGTTTTTGTATCTGTTTGAATAAATGTTTTTAGTTATCTGAATTTAATTTTCATTCTAATTAATATTGCTCGTATTACCGATCAAGTAAACACCGTGCACAGATAAGAGATTTTTCCTCATTCTCATTAATTATTTAATAAATATGTATAATGTCTTCCATGGGCAAGAGCAACACTTTCACCATTCTTAATTTACCAAATTTTTATTATTCTTTGTCAACAGCCCGTTATATAAAATACATCAACAGGTCATCCACCTACAAACCCGAACTAAATATACTACGACAACATTGTAAAAAAGTCTACGAAACTCGCAACAAAAAGTTGCCAAGTTAAAACAATTTCGAAAAGCTAATAAGAAATAGCTAAGTTTTGAAATAACAAAACTAACGGCATTAATATCCTTTAAAAGTTTGCATGCGTAGCTACTTATATTCGCTTTAGCTTCTAGCTTAAGTTATTAGATTTTATTAGTAACTTCCCACTTGGACTGCTTAAACGATATCAACTACGTTTCAACTTAAAAACTCACTATAATATCATACAAGACGACATTGTCCGAATTCTCACTCAGTAATCTTAATCTTGGTCCTTTCGTACCTACGGCACTTCATCGCACCCACGAGGACTATAATCATAAGTGCAAATCTTATGAAACACAACTTGGCAAATGGACGGAAATATTACAGGCTTATGGAAATGAAATTTCAAATCGTTATTGTACATTTAGGATAGCCGTTTAAAGTATATGTACAATAGCCCGACAAATATACAAAATTAGATTGTGACAATACAATGCCCTCCCTAATTCATTTAGAAAACAAACAAGTAAACACTAACTAAATTATCCATATATTGGAGTCGTTAACCGTTATAATTTATGTCCCAAAACTTTTCTTACCAATCACAATAAACGTAAGGGAAACATGATAAAAGAATCTGTCCCACTTTCTTTTCAAATAAGTCATGTCGTCTACAGAAAAACATACGGTGATATATAAAGTGATTAAAACGAATTAACATCTATTAATAGAGAGGGTCGTTCAACTTGAGTAATCAGTTTGAGAGCTTCGAGCGAATTTGCGAGTGTTAAAAGTTGATGAGTCATTCTTTGACTGTTATGACAGAAGTTAACAGTTAAGGTAGATTTTCTTCGCTTTGTGAGGGCGTTGAATTCTCAGGCGGATGATAATATATTTATAATCGGTGTTAAGGTACAGAGAAAATTATCAATAGAGTTTGTAACTAAACGATGAAAATATAAATTACATATGTATACTATTCGAGAATAACGTTGGTTTTAAATTAGATATACTTAGAACTTTGTGTTAATATAATTTCAGTTTAATAACATATATCAATCAATCTTTTGAATAATCTGTCAATGTATCGATTAAACAATCTTAATATCAATGTTTAAATAAATGTCTCACGTAATATAATCAACCCGCAGATATTCCTTTTCATTAATCATCTAAAACAATTGCAATTTTGATGCAACGAATATGATTATGGTTGCCAAACCAAGTCCTTGAACAAAACAGTTACGTTAATTGTCCGATCGCATGTCGTTATTATTACAAAATAGTATCAAATTATTGTCTGATCTAACCAAGGTTAAGTTGCAGAGCTTTGCAGGAAATTATTTAGAAATGTTGATCAGATAAGATCCGTTGACAAGCTCGTAAGAAGTAACGGTAGAGAAGGGGAAAGACTGTTATTAGGCGGTTAGTGTGCGCTGCTATCTTGATCAAATATTAAAGAACATTGTTTAAGAGTTGCTTACTGTCTCTCCTGAGTGTTATAGCGCTGACACTCAAATGTGTTTAAAGAATTACTTTTTCTATACTTGTTTTAAGAGAATACATAACGAGGAAGTATAGTTATATAGGGGAAAGATGAACTGGTTGTAGTTCAAGTTTAGCTAGTTAATAGTACTTAGTAAGTACCCTTCGTCATCCTTTACTATACCCGCTGGAGAATGTGAGTTACACAAAAAGCTTAAGGACATTTTAAGGTCTTTAAACATTAGATTAATGAATGAGTGCGACATCTAACATGATTTGGTAAGGTAACTTTCAAAAACCTGGAATGACTTCAACAAGTTTTACAACAATATAAATAAGAGCCGTAAATAAAGAAGTAAGATGATACAAAACAGAACAAAAGTTTTAAACGAACATAATAATGCTTGAAAATCAACAATAATACATCAAATGTTGTAAATAATCACCCAAACGTGCATGAACTTGACATTCAAAGGGTATTACGAAACATCGCAAGCGCACGCAACACCACCTAATAAAGAGGTGCAGAAAACCCACTCCATCTTCCAAAACCAGTCCCTATAGTACCTACAGATAAGAGGAAAGTATTGAACTTTTGCAATCCAATATTTCACACACTTCTATGATATTTTGACGATATTCATTATTATTGATATTCATACTTATTTCGTATAGCGTCTATGTCAAAAGGACAGACGACAATATCTTCATTTACACTAATAACAACATAGAACGCTCAACAATATAGTACTCAATTTTTGTAATGGACGACTCCATAGTAAATATGAAGATTATGGTGAGATTATCTCTACTATTATATTGTATGTTGCTTTATAGCGCGGTATGGAGTGAAACTTCTGTTACTCGTTTATTTAATGATATCGTATGGCATCAATTACGCGCTGATTAATTTATTGTTGTCTGTCTAAAGATGCGATGAATCGCGACACACTTAAACTTTCGTAATCTTCTTGATGTAGGGATTTTGATTTATCAAGAAACCCGCAAGGCTGTATATTGGTCTGGTGGCATCCAGCCATTTAATCTTCAACTTTCGATATTTTGTGTAAAAAATACTGCTCTCCCAACCCTAGACGATTTTTTAATTATAGCTCGAGTTGGAACTGTGCCCGAAAACACGAGACTACAGGTCAGCCGTTTATATATGGAACTTAACCCCGCCACCGGCGAATTATTTGATATTAATATAACATCTCTTTACCCTACCGAAGATGTCATGTAGGTAATACATCTTATATATTATTGTAATCTGTCTTAAGCAGTGATAATTCGCAACTTAAAAGTTTCGTCATGGTCAAGTGGACATTTTGGGTTATCAAGAAAGAATTATGTTTCAGATGATATCAGTCCTCTTAACTTATGAGGTTAGTGGGATGTCGGTGAAATATGCACGAGTTGGGCTCACGTGGAGTTTCAACGATGTTTTTTCTTCACGTTTACTTTGACGGTGAACAAAGCCAGGGTTCCAAGGGTTATCAATAAAGCCATCAAATTTCATGCTGTATAAGATTTTATGACTTCACTTCTAGTTGGGCGCGGGCCAACTACTAACGAATTTCTGTCCAACGCTACCTTTACTTACAAGTGTGTATGTATTATATAACAGATACAACCGACGACTAATGGGTGGATAAAGATTGGTCTACAAATTACTCTATTTAAAGGAGTCGTAGGTAATCTGTCGCTCTTTAAAATATCCAATATTTATCTGAAGATAATAAATTTTCTCGACATACGAAACAAATACGAAATATATATCAAAATTATCTATAATCTAAAACGATGCCTCAGTAGGATTCACTCATATTGTGGGTAAATTGTATAGACTTTTAATGCACTTGGAAACACACTTGTCAATAATGACTGGTATCTAAGAAACCACTTGCTATATAGTATTAATGTGTTTTATGAATAATAGATATACTCCAAACATGCACATTATCTACACTAAACAAAAATTGGCATATTGACCTCAAATTTGTATCTATCAAATCAAAAACATTAAACAACCTTGGTTAACAAATTCCCTTGAAACATACGGACAAAAAAACTGTACTTATTAATATTCATATATCGGCTGTCAGTAAAAGTAATTATTGATTGTGCATTTATAATTTGACGTTAGATCGACGGATCAGCCTTGAGGAAGCCATAAAAGACAGTTAAGTTGATACAAGTTTAAGATGTATGTTTTTAAAATTAAAATGTGTAAACACGTAAAATCATGCCTATTATCAATAAATCACTAACGTACGCACTTCCTGGAAGTTTTCGATATGATTTATGATACTTTTAATGGCCCTTCTGATTAAAACCAGAGCCGGTTCGTTTGTTAGAAATTTTCATGTTCTCTTCTTAGGAACATTATTATTAGGTGGTATTACTATAATAAGAGACTTGACTTCAACATCGGAGAATTTGCCTCACTTCGATCTGATGACATCAACCCAAGGAACCACTTCCTCCTAATATTATTCTATGAAAGTGTGAAAAACGACTGATGCCAACCTACATACTATTGTAGGTTCTCATCAGCTCTGAAGATAAACATCTACAAAATGAAATACGTGATAGCCAGTTGAAAGCTAGTGCCATTTTTATCATGAAACAGGAGATGAACTTGAATGAAAACAATATATAAAGTTAAATCAAGAGGAACAGCTATAAATATCCCCAATCTGTACAAAGGAACTGAAAATTAGTCAACCCATTAATTTTAGAAGAAACAACGCAAGTTTAGTCTAGTCGAGACGAAGTTGATTTACTGCTCATATCAGTACTAGCATCTACGAGTGGAGCTCTCTAATCCATACAAAACAAAATAAATAAAGATTTGGAAAGGACTCGGATCACTTCAATGATTGTTTGGTTAAACAAAATCATTTATTAGAGGATCTTTTATTATTGTTTGAAGTTAACATTTATATTGTAGGGGTAGTAGTTTTAGGCTGTTTGCGTGAGAAAGCAGTATATGTAGCGTAGCATTGTAAAGAACAAGGTGAAATTTTTCTTTATATACCTATTACGCTACGCACTGCACGCTGGCCCGCTAACGCAAACTAAGGCTGATAAATCTTTCATCGCTTTGCTTTGGCCTTGTATTAAAATCTATTTTTCTAGTATCTATGTTTGTGATAAGTTCAATTTCAAAAATACAGAACTGACATTCACGCATGAACACTGTTGCTTTTCTGCATTTATACCATTAATTAAAAGGAACATTCACGATAACCATACATCTTCTTGTAACCTCTGCAATATAGCACGGTGGTCTCATTCCATACATTTTCAATTTCATTAATTTAATTCCACTTGAAGACTTATCACTTAAACCAGTGACATTTTGACTGTAATTAAACGACTACTCAAATCTTAACACTTTTAAACGTTATTAATTGGAATTGTATGGTTTGGAGAACACTTCAATGACACTCTGTGTAAATTAATGACACAATTTCACGTAGGTATATAGTTTAATATCGTGTAATTCTTTTTATTTCAAATTAAGCACTTTAATATGAATGAGTACTGTACCTTCTACAAGACTGGAAGATGACCTCAACATACTTCAGAATATACTTTAAATAATGCAGAATTTAAAGTATGAGTAATTAACTGTCCTCGCATAAGAATAACCTCCTCATCTTGTTGTCATGTCGTGGGTAATATAAATGGGCAAAATATTACTTTGCATACAACAAAAGCTTGATTGGATCACAATTTCACCCTGCAAATCTTCTACTGGTTTGATCTCATTGATATCTATTCATGACATCATCGTTTTTTTACTAACACTCCTTGCAAGGAAATTACCCATTTAGCTCTACCAGTGGCGTGCGGTGCATAAAGACAAAAAGACACTGCCTACCCTACATAACTCAGATAAATATTTATTAAAAGATATTTGAGGTGGCAAATCACATACATCGTTTAATCAACAAGACGACGAACCAATATCAATATGCAGTAGGTATTATTTGTAAATAAGCTTTTAAAAAACTCTGCTTCCCTGTCTAAAAACTCTGTGCACGCCGCTGAGCTCTACACCCAACCGATATATTGTAAAGTATATCCAGAATACGAAAATAGAAAACGTACATAATCTTACCATGTCCTTTTGTGGTAAAAATCGAAAACTGCTATGAAAATCTCGAAACTTATTTTGTAAAGAAGCATCTTAGTTAGATTAATATCACATAATTTATTTTTGTTAGAAATTAATGTTTTGAAATATTTTACAGAAAATCTTTTTTTATTGTGAGTAGTCAAATGTTATTTAGATTTTATATTTTCGTATTCTGAATCGGAAAGGTTGCCTAGCAGGCTATATGTGAAAACTTATAAAGGTTTTATGAAACTTTATTCCCCTTATATCGTAAACCGAGACTTTAGAGCTAAGCATGTATGCATTGCCGACACTTTCGATATCTGGGTAGTAGTAGTTAGCAGTCATTAACTTTAAAATAGGGTAAGTACGTAAAATCGTTTAAAATTGGATGAGGTTTTTGGTATTAAGAAATATTAGTTTGTTAAATAATGCAAGAGCTCATCAGAAATTATAAACTTAAAAGAACCGTTGAGATTATCTGTCTTGAAGATAGACTTGCCACAACTAGCACAATAGTAATTACACCAATAAGGTTGGCATATAAATAATTATGTAAACGCAGCAATTAACCCAACGATTTCGCAATCATCACAATATTGTGACGATATGGAAAAGTAAGATTGACTGGTCATAATGTAAGAAGATATCCTCGAAATACCATATTGAGCCATCTTCTCTAAATAATTACTCGTACAACCAAAAGAAGAATTTAATAGACTTTATTTTCCTTTACTGTCAAATATTATGAGCGAAATTGACAGCAAAATACAAATAAATTCAGATAAAATCGTCAAAAATAATTAGGGTTTAACGTTTAAAATGACACGTTAAGTGCATACAATTACAGAAATCGTGGCAGTTGTTGTTAAATACGAGATAACTTTATTTAAACGATCAATTTTGGAAACATTTTATAATGAACGTGTGGAATTCAATACTCGATAACTTAATGCACAAAAACGTAAGTAAGGCCATACTTATTTAAAAAGAGATTATATGTGGAATTCTAGAATACTTTAATACTGCCTGAATGAAATGCTTTGTTGAATAACTATTAGTATTATTATGAGAACATGTACAAAAAAATAGTAAAACGCAGCAACTGCTACCCATGATAAGATTAGATTAGGATCAGAAGATAAGATAATATTCGTATAAACTGCAACTAATGCTTTCATTCTTGACTACTAACGAAGTTAATCTTACAAACAAGTACAAAAGAACATAGAATAAAGCAACTGTCAATGTTAAGCTGGTAAGTGCATAAGTAGTCCAACATTACATAAGTCCTTCGAAAACAAATGACCTTGGCATCAACCTAAATACTGCGCGTCAATGTTTGTATTTACGCATTCATTAATCTCGACAAGTTTGATGGCGACCAGATGTAGTGCAGTGAAAGTCGATGGATACGGTATGTGACAAATTGAAATGTGCTGAGTTTGAAAAGTATGATTTGATTTCGATGAAACTTCTCTAGGCATAAACCTTAATTATTGAATCTTGAGATAATAATACCACGAAGGGTCTCTATAGTATCAATCACAACGAGAACTATTATAGATTTTTTTTTCTTTTTCATTCGTACTCCACACCTACAATGCCTCTTACAACTCAAAGTAAGCGTTTACTATGCCTCTTCCAACACTGCCTCCTCCACAAAGCTTTTTATAATTTATACAGCCTCAAGTTCATTGCGTACTCATTGTCGAATTTCGGCAGCAAGTATAAAAGCCTCGGTGGGCCAGCATTTCGTTAGATTACTCGGCACTTCAGTCGTATTCACATCTACCTTCTCAACCATGAAGTCCTTTGTAAGTGTTAAACTCTCGTTTTTATTTGGGTTCATTTTTTCACAGATTTTCGTATAAATTATACAGTTATTGAAAAGATATTTCAAAATTCAAAACAAACACTAAAAATTATTTTTAAAAATGATGTAACAAACGACTGATAAAGAGTCGCTATCGTTGTCAGGTAAAGCAATCATCAATAAAAAAACAGTTTTTGACTGACAAGACATCATCCGCGTATTTAATTTTAATTAATTGTTTGTTAACTTTTTAATCACTCCTAGTTATATTACATTGCCCTGAAATCTTAAATTGATTTCTCCAGTCTTCGTTATGGTATTAACTTATTCTTTTATCCCGCAGGTTGCATTCGCCGCCATCCTGGCTTGCGCCGCCGCCGCCCCTGGCCTCCTGGTGGCACACCAGCCCGTGGTTGCCGTCCACAGTGTCCACACCCCCGTGGTGCACGCGGCCGTTCCCGTAGTCGGTTCCAAGACCACCATCACCAAGTCCAGCCAGGTGGTCAACCATGGCACGCCGGTGCACGCTGTCCACGCCGTCCACGCTCCATTGATCGCCGCATCACCTGTGGTGGTTAAGACCGTCCACGCTGCTCCCGTTGTCCATGCTGCCCCCGTTGTCCACACTGTACATGCCGCCCCTGTGGTCCATGCTGCCCCCCTGATCGTGAAGACCGCCCCCTCTGCCATAGCTCACTCCAGCTCAGTCGTCCACCACGGCCATGTCGTCAAGGCCGTCCCTCTTATCGCTGTTCACCATTGATTTTATTTGCCTTCAGTGAAGGGTTAGAGTAAATTAAAACATATTTTTATAATATACTTTTTTGGTTTTATTCCAACCTTTATTATGAGATGTGGGATATCGTATTTTCAGTCAGTATATACATTCTTGCAACATCATTTCATGATAAATCAAAACTTAGTGATTTTCAAGATACAAATGCACAATTTTCTTTAAATGAAAAACTTAAATCGTTAATAACAATATTTTTACCAAGTCATATACTTTAAGTAAACAGATAAATAGTCATGTGCACTTGAACCGCTGACCCCTATCAAGAAAGCGCTAGAAAATACTCGCTATGAAGCTTTCTTTGGTGGATATTATTTTTTCATTGCATTGAGATAGTCGTTTTATTAATATAATATAATTTAATTTTATTATGACTTGTTGAATTTCTCTAGTAATCTGAATGAGTTTTCTAACATTAATGTTAAAAAATGCTGGAAAGAAAAAAATGTAGACAATTTGTCCATAGTATACCTATATAGTAAAATATTACATAAATTAATTACGGTCACATAACCATACATGGTGCCTAGCTAATCTCTCAACTACTTCGTAAATGAAGATTTCATATGACAGCTAATACAGAGATAAAAAGAGGATAACTACTACCTTCAAGCAGAGTAACGTAGACATAATAAAAATATATTTGCGGCTCCCAGGACCCGTACGTGGCTTGATGAATGAAAGACTCATATTTTTCTTAGATTTTCTTCTTTTAAAATATATTCTTCTTCATTTCGTCAAAGAGGAATATAAACCTAACACATTTGTCATGTAATAAACTTATAAGATAGACATTATTTGCAAGGTTACTTTTCAACAGCGCCTGGGTTTGTATAAAGTCTATATTATCTAGGACAAGGGTCCTCTTGTCCGAAATGTTATATTGCCACGGTTACTACCATTACCAAGTGGGGATTAAAGTTGTTGATACAACATAGAATTTTGTACCAGTTTGATATAGACTTCACCAAATTGATTTATTCGTGTTAAAAGTAATTTATTTATTTGCTACAACTATTGGAAACATTTACTGGACTTGTAAACGCGATACTATTGGTTCGTCCGTTAAGTGGCGTAACTTTATAGTATTCTCTTAGGCGATATTTCTGTAGACTAGGATGAAAATACAGAACTCGATGATTATTTTTTACATTAAAAAGGAGACTAGACTTTTTGACATAAAATATATACATTAAACGTATTTTAATCTACTCATACAAGTAAATAGTTCTTGAAAATTGCAGTTGATATTAAAACGTTGACATTCAGCAACATTTTGGCAACAAAAAAATTTGAACTGGTCTACAGCCTGCATTCCGACCAGTTTCGTTAAAATCATTAAACAGATTTTATTAAAAAAAATAGAATCGACTCTCCAATCATGTTATACCTGCAACACCACCCAACTTGCACTTTTATACAACAGACAAGGAAAAAATGTGCATAGATACCAATAAGTAAGTCATAGCAACTGATCAAGTCAACGAGAGTACAATTTACGAAGCAGTCACTGCCATATTTGTACTTGCATGTCATTGGCGCATCGTAGCATTTGATGTTACTAGGAATTAATTATATGTTTTTTTTACTGGTATAGATCAGTTATCGACTTTGAATTTAAGAGGTTCCGTTCATGCAGAATTTTCATTATTACATTTACACAATAGAAATATGCTAGGAATTGACATTTATTGATCACGTGACCGTTCGAAAGCATAATATGTCTCTAATGTTTATAATATCTGACGTTAGGAGATTGTCTTTTGGGAGCGATTGGGGTTGGTTGGTATTAAGTTGTTGTCATTATTTTTAAGGCTTCTTTAACAAAGTATGGTTCATCATCATAATCATCATCCGTCCAATCATAATGTTATTCGATTTTATTTGATGTTGGCGCGTTATGTAATTTTCTGCCATTTTAAAACTATGCCAAATATTTTGTAATAAATAAAAACCTTAAAATTATAACATAATTCGACGAAGTCATAGTAATGACAATCATGTCTAATCAAATAAAAATAAATATTTTCATCTGCAAACGAATTGAAAATCTAAATTTTGTACATCACCAAAAAATTTCTTATTCTTTATAAGTAACTTGAATAAAAAATCTAGATTGAAATTAAAAACATTTTATATATTAATGCAGGGAAGTTTTTGGTAGGGCGAAGGACTTCTGCGTGACATAAAAAATAATTAGAATCCTAGATATTACTTCAAATTCTTGTCCATCTATAGAAAAGAAAACACTCATAAAATCAACTTCAATCTCATATAAATTGAGGGGACCAGCACGGATGTGGTAGTTGATAGTCAAAGTGTACGTAATATATTCGCCGGATATTTTAGCGGAAATGTATCGTATTGGTAAGTGTTTAAGTCAGTGGTGGCCAACTTGGTTAGACTCAAGATCTACTGTTTACTAAGACTGTGTGCGATCTACCAATTATATCATCAGTACTTCTTCACATGTATATATTCACATCACATATTAAAATTATATTGTTCTTTGCCTTGCCACGATCGACCGGATATCAGTCCAATTCTGACCAATCTGTTCTATTTCCCAGACCACAATCCTGTTAATCTTGGCAGCTGTTCAGGTGGCACCAACACCTATAGTGGTCTACCCATTTGCTTACTCACTGCCATCAGTGTACCACGCGCCTCTTGTGACCCATGCCTCACTGATCCAGCCAGTGGCTTTTACCCATACCCATCCACTAGTAACAGGATTCCATTCGCCATTCTTGTTTAAGTAGCCAAAACTATTTTTGATATCAATCCACTCTTTATTACTCAAACTATATTTATATTTTTAGTTTTAAGAGGCTTTAAGGATTGTGATAAGCTTATCAAAGGTTATAGTTGAGTGCATAGTGTAGGTATGGTTAGAGAGAGGGGTAATGCCCGTATCACACCTGATACCAGAGTTTAAAAAATAAAATATCTATGAAAATGGGATTATAAGATTCCCAGTGTGACTTTAGAAAAAACATGTTGAAGACTGGTTCTTTCCTTTCTTGCCTACTTGTAATCTATCTATGTTATGATGTACCTGTATTATTCGTTTATTAAAAATACTCATTCTTTATTAATTTTAACTTTTAGTATATATTAAAAATCTCCTAAAGTAACCGTAGTGATTTTTGTACACAATGGCTGGGTTGGTTGTATTGACTCTGAAGGCATTCATGACCACTTTATTTGGTTACCTCCTCTAGAGACGTATATTTTAAGATTATTAACAAGTATATATCGATAATTATGTGCATTTATAATCTAAAACCATTTTTTTTTTGTCGTTAAACGAAACTTTGTACCTCCTAGTAATAATTCCTGTGTCGTGGGTGCGTTTACAAACACAAATATTCACATGGACAAACATCCAGACCTGGAACAAGTATCTGTTGTAAGAAACAAGGAATGGAACCGGCGATACATAGCGTAGAAGTCGATCGATCAAGCACTGCGCCAACCGTGACATTTACAATTATATTGTGTAAAATTTATTAATATTTATATCTTTGTTTATTTTTACTGTATTTAAATATTTAAAGTACCTATTCTATCATAATTTATATAAACAATATATTCGATTTATTTATCAAATAAAAAAATTATGCTTTACCTATCTGTTGCCATATTAAACCCCATGAAAGCTAATGTATCATTATTAATCTGTACCTGCTTATAGATGTACAATTATTTATTTTCAGGTAAAGTTTATTCAATAAACTAACTTTATTTTTATAGTTTCTTACAGTCACACAATAATGTATGACTTCAATAAATTAACAAAACTTAAATTATATTTCATAAGGGGCAATGTGTTTTATCTCATTTATTTAATAATTATATACAAAATACAGACTTGGTGTATGTTTAAAGTTACCAATAACAATGTAAGTTATGCGATAAATCATTTTAAAATACGTTCTTTTTTAGTTAGAAATTAAACATTATTTTATATGAGTTTGTATACCTTTTTAATCCCAGATCTCCTGGGGTTCTGGGTTTACCCGAATATTTTCTATGTATTTTATTTTAGACATTATATTTTTTCGCACTTTTGATTTATTTATTTATTTATTTATTTATTTATTTATTTATTTATTTATAACAGCTTAAACTATCATTACAGGGTTTATCCTAATGCGATAGTTAAGAACTTCAACTAATTACACTATATACTTACGATAGCAAAATTAGAAACATAAATCATAACAACATTATTAAATTTTTACACCATTATAACACAAAAACATAGTACATATATACACCCAAACATAATTAACTGTCATTTTTATAATAATTAAGTATTATTTTGCTTGTAGCATAATATAAATAGTAATACCCTTGCGAAATCACTCCAACTACATGTGAACACATCGATCCGAGTTTGAAGGTCGTTAATGGTACGGATTGCTCTGGTAAGGGGTGCTTTGGCGAGCAGGTTAGTCCTGGCTGTGGGTACCAGTAGCAGTGGCGGGCTGCGCCGCCTCCACACGTAGCGGTCCGGCACACACAGACTCAAGTGCTGCAAAACTCCCGGGTTACTCTTCACTCCACGAAGAACCTTCGCCAAGTAAGCGACCAGTGTATACTCCCGTCGAACATGCAGTTGATTATAGCCAACCATGCCCAAGACAAACAGAGTGGGATACATCAGTGGGTAAAATGGATATACCCCATATAATTTCCTGTACAAATGGCGCGTGAACTTGTTCTGAACGCGCTCCAACATTACAGAGTACTTAGCTTCATGAGGAGCCCATATGACCGCACTATGTTCCAGATGACTCCTGACTAGTGCATCATACAAGACCCTAACTGCCGTGATGTTTGTGAAGCTTTGTGTCTGTCTCAGAACAAATCCTAAGTTTCTGTACGCCTTCTTACAGATCTTGGTTACATGCTCACGGAATGACAGATCGGGAGTCATGAAAACACCCAAGTCTCGCACTTCCGTGACTCGTTGCATTGGTGCTGCGTCCACCACGTATTCATAGAGCAGAGGTGCACGGGCACGGGTGTAACTCATCAACGAGCACTTGGATACGTTGAAGTACAGTTTGTTTTCATGACTCCATTGCACTATTCGATCTATGTCTTCCTGTAGGCGCCTGCAATCAGACTCGGACCTAATCTCAAGCAGCAACTTTAAGTCATCAGCAAATAATAAACAAGAGCCATGTCTTACGACTTCAGGCAAATTGTTTATCATTATTATGAATTCTAGAGGCCCCAAGTTGCTGCCCTGACTTACACCAGACCCAGTGTAATATAACTCAGATTCACATCCGTTGCAGTCTACATACTGCTGTCTGCTTTGCATGTAACTGGCGAAAAACTGCAATAGATGTGGGGTGCATCCGACCTCAGCTAGCTTCCGCAGTAAAATGCTATTGTCGACGGTATCAAAAGCTTTTCTGAAATCAAAATAAGCTACGTCCACCTGCACCCCAGCATCTACCGCCGGCACTACACGTCCCATGAAATCGAGGAGATTGGTAGCAGTGCTGCGTCCCGGCCGGAATCCGTGCTGCGCATCTGATAACTGTCCGCGTACTTGCTCTTGTATACAGCGCTGAATGGCCGACTCGAACACCTTTGCCGGCGTCGACAACACCGCCACCGGCCTATACCCACCGATGTCAGCTCCCGCCCTGCCCTTGGGCACTGGAATGACTCGTGTAATCTTCCACTGAGCTGGGAACTTCGCAGTATGAAGACAGGCGTTAAATATATGGAGTAAGGGTTCCGCGAGTACCCTACCACAATCTTTAAAAAGAAATGCTGGTATACCATCCGGGCCCGCAGACCGCTTGGGCTTGAGGCGCTCGAGTGCACTTCTAACATCCCTAAGACTCAGATTATTAATTTGCACGCATGCACTACCAGTGTTCCCCGCTTCCGCTGCCGCCGCTTCTGAGTCTAGTCGTGTAGGCGCACTACTATATACCGACTCAAAATAAATCGCGAACTGCTCAGCACACTCCTGATCTGACAGATACTGACCGTCCTTTATAATGTCCTGTCTACTCGTTGTACTTTTCTGTGATCGTATATATTGCCAAAATGACTTAGGGTCTTGATATCCACAATTGTGCAAATCTCAGTCTGGACAATTACAACTACAATTTCAGACCAAAGGGTGTGAAAAGATCTGAGATCTGGATAGTGATGTGTGTACAACGCTGAGAGTGATCTACCCCCATATTGTTACCTAGCAACTTCCATATCCACTTTAAAAGAGCTCTGTGGCAACTGACAATACTGTTGAAATATCCAAGATCTGGTCGTACATAGTTTGAATTCGTGGGAACCGTCTAAAGGAATAAATAAATCAGGGACTAATTCATATATAAAATGTATAATTATAGTAGACTTTAAGCAATTAATAGCTTAGGTAAATTAAATGTATAAAGTTGAGGATACATTATAGCATGTGAGGAAATAATATTATACACTAACACTAGGTACTTGACCTTAGGCTCTATTAAATACTAGTTTGAAATGATCTCGCAGCAATGTCACCTGTGTGCAGTAAATCTTTAATCACGATCGAAATGTGAGGTACAGTTGTGTACAAAAGTTTAACGACGCTTTCAGGAATAAAGTGACTGGGTTTTGTTACAAAAAAAATAATGGCTTTATTATGAATGATAAGTTTGTACGAAAAGGCAAGGTAGGTATAATTGGCGCTAGATTCGCTAGGAAAACAACACAAAACCCCTAGTCCTTTCCGAGATAACACTCAGTTCGGTTAAAAACTTTTAAAGAGTTATTACCAAGATTATTCTGAGCAGGGAAACATTAGGCTTTTGGTAATTTAATGAAGACACTTTTTTCCTTGTATAAGTGTTATTTTTTCGTTAATTATAAAGTTTAATTGCCTTCTTAGATAAAAAGGTTCTAACCCAGTCAGCTCAAAGTCACCCGTAAGACAATATTCATATATAAAAAAAGCAATGTTTTAACCTACATGTTTTTTTACTGGAATTTAAATAAAAAATGAAAGTTATAACAGCCAGCACTAACAGTATCCTGAGCATGATTGTAAACCGCGGCTGCACGATGCATGCTCCTAGTTGAGACATGCATTAGGAGACAAAAGTGTTAATGCTAACTCCTTAGATATTATTAAATTGTATTACTAACACCAGTGAGTCATGTTACTTGAACAAATAAAAAATTATTATTATTATTTTTATTAAAAATTAAATATCCATGATACCAAAGCACGCAATCGCCAACTGTACAATTATACTTTCCAATGTTAAGTAAATCGATCGTGACCGCATTAGTGGACAGCCTTATTAGCCTGACATTGACTTTTATCTAGCAGGACATACTTACGGGGAGGATTTAAACTCCATATACGTACACTAGATGTAATAACTCTTCAGATACGAGATATAATTACTAAAAACGACTTCAGAAAATACAATAATGTTTCTTGAATATTAAAAATACTAATATGCTGAAGCATATGAGAAATATATAATATATAAGCAGATATCACGATAACGGAATTATATAATAGATCCCTATATACCTACTATAACTACCTACCTCATTTAATAATTAAAATCTCACTTTTTTATTACCACACAAGGATATCCAACTTAGCCTTGATATCTAAACTAAGCCTTGTTTCTTAAACTAGACACCAGTGACAAACAATCGAATTCCCGTCATTTCTGAATTCGCTGAAGCGTATCATCAAATGTTTTTTAAACATAATATATTTTGACGTTGTAAATAATAAAGCTTTATAGGAGAGAGGACCCGGGTACGTTCTAAAACTGCGATCAGACACCAGAGGACGGGCAGCAGCGTCCGCTCACTAATCGGTGAGCCGCTGCGATCCCCAAGCTGCCTGCCAAGCTTGGGGACTATGGCAAACCCTCCCTTTGGGGGAGGCCTTCGTTCAACAGTGGACGTCTTCTGGCTGATGATGATGATGATGATAGGAGAAGAAGAGAGTATATGAAGTGTTTTTTATATAAATATGTAGTTATTATGTTTGGAATATTTAAAGAATACCTAGCAGTGTTAGAGACTAAATATGCATAAACAAAATTGTTTCATATTTATGGCTATAGCACTCTGTATGTATAACTTTAATATATAAATAACTACTTAGGCAGAAGTTATAAAAACATGTTGTATTGGATAACATAATATTATTTGGGTCAAACATTCTTACTAGAGTACAAGGAGTATTTTCTAGTGTGATAAATACACATAAAAAATAGGTAAACCAGATGTTATTGTGTAACAAAATGCTTATTTATACTGTTTTCTTCCTTTTCGTGTTAGCCAACCAAAAATAGGGTTGCTAAGTTTCTAAAAGGCATGTAATTGGAACAAGAATAATAATATTTTTTATAAATCGTAAATACGCTTGGTAGACAGTACACATAACCAGAGGGCTAGCCTGTTCTTTGGTCTAAGAATAAGCATTGCCATTCAACGTGGTAGGTAATGCTGCCTTCTGGGCACGCTACCAGTTGACAGCGATGTGGAGGAGTACTTTGACGCCTAAGTATTCGTTTAGGATAGATTTTCATTTAAAAGAAAAAAGAAAGAAAACGTATTTATTGCAGGCACGCATAACAATAAAAAACAAAAAATAAAAATACAGTACAAGAAAATAAACATAATACACACAGAGTTATAATATTATTATATTATAACATATATTATATATGTGTTTGGTGCCAGCAATGGGACCCCTTGTTCAGCTGTACCTATGCTGCAATACGGCTTATTAAGCAGTGTTACAGCGCTGTTTTTCATTTCTGATTTTTATACGGTTTAATTAATACATTAGCATAAGTAGTTAGTAAAATGTATTTATACAAAATGTATCGTTTATAAAGATTAATTTGAAAAATCTAATAATAAATCAGGGGCGATTAAATGAAATAACGGATATTATAATAGTTGGTACCGTTATAATTTCCGCAATTAGTCCCCAATCTTTTAAATCTACGTTTTACCTAGGTCTTCTAGTTGTGAAATTATTTCTTATATATAACCGCTATACATTGTAAATGTGAGTGAGATCTAGGCAGAACGTTCTTAATTTCATTAATTCTCACGATAACTGATACATGCTTGCACGCTGTTAGCAGGTTAGCTCAAATAGTTATGGCACTTTCTTCAAAAGGCTATTCTACCCTATATTTGTCTCACATAAACCCTTACATGTTAAAATCTGTCTGGACTTTAAAATAGACTTTGACCCCTGAGTTTGTTTCGGCGTTTCTTCTCAGGGATAGTCATAGGAAATGCCGACGCCATCTAGTTTAAAAAAGACGTGTAAAAGTGATTGAAAAATCCTAATCGCAAAATAAATCATTTCATTTCAGTAATCGATTTGGTAAGGTTAGAACTCACTATTGTTATCGTTCATTAAAATAAATAACAATATAATTATTTACTATTATTGTTCGTGAATCACTTCTTTGTCACACGCGGCAAGTCTATTAGCCAATATGCGGAAAATCTAATAAAAATGCAACATTGCTTATAATTTTCAAATGTACTGTCATCTCTGTATTACGAAAGCTATTGTTGTTGGAACATAAACTGCGCATATAAGGGTTGTGGGCCTTAGTTATAGTTCTGAAGACATCAGGGAGCAAGATGGACCGATACGTTATTGCGGTAAGATTATTTTATCTATTATTATGTTAATTATAGTTTTACAGGTAATCTTTCAATGTTGTTTAACCAACAGGCAGTTGGTTTTTGCTACTGATCGATTTTTTATTTATATTGTAATTTGTATTTGACCATATGGATTGTGGCTAAAATATGGTTGGCCGAATGAAATATTTTTTGAGTTGTAACTCACTCTAACTCACCATTTGTAGCTATTTATAACGAGTCGAGTTGGAATAACTGACTGCCTCTACTGAGTGGTCTAGTGGTTGCAAGGGCGACTACTAAATGTACAGTCCTGGGTTCGATTTCCGGGTCGGGCAAAGTAGTACTGGGTTTTTCTGTATAGAATTCTCACTAGAAGCTCAAAGTTTGAAATTACGCGGGACTCGATACGGTATCAGTGAAATGTGGGTGTACAAATAGTTCACCTCTGCCTAACCGCTCTGGGAATAGAGGCGTAATGCTAAGAGTTGGAGCAAAATTGTCTTGTCTGTAAGCTGGTTTACACAGCATAATCGTTATCTTAAGAGTAATAAACTTAGTCATATTATTTCTGAACTTCAAAAACTTTAAATTTATATCTAAAATGTGAAGGTCGAAATCCTTGATTATCTCCAAAACGTTCAACATAAATAATTTCACCCACGTTGGCGAATAACTACGCTGAGACAGAAATCTAAGAAGAAATTATACTGTCTCCTAACTGCCTAGCTGACTAATGTTCTACAGTTTAGATTTTCTGACAAGTCAATAATTCATTGAAACCCACGCAAAAAATGATCAGCCCCCGATGTGAAAAACTTCTTAAAAATATGTTCGTTCTTGTCTACGCGATGCCTAAACGTGATGTGCCGATAGATTGTACAAGCGAGCAGTAAAGTAAAACGATTTTATTTTCTTATCGGCCTCGGTTATTATTTTGAGGCACGTTTCAGTGAAGTTTGAGTTACATTTCCAATTCCAGACCAAATAAAAATAAAATCATAATATAGCATCATGACCATAGGTATTCCGCCCACATTTCGCCAATGCTGTTTAAAGCTCCTGTGTAATAGCTTCGTTAGCCCTAACATAATTTAAAAAATACAAACTAATAGCACCAGTTCAGACCTGATATTGGAATGTTATAGTATGATTAACTGCCTAATGTACTACGTGAAGTACACTATATAAAAACCTAAAGTATCAAATTGAGTACAAAATATTATTGAGTATTTTCATAATGTAGTGTAAAGTATATCAAACATACTAAAAACTATATGAACAAAAAGGTATCACCTCTAAAATCGCAGCAACAGGAATCTTCGTCGGTCTGAAGCACTATTCTTAGTTTGTACGTTTTGTAGTACCTACATTAGGTTGTTAAAACTACAACTGTTTAAAAAACACAGGTCTTACGAGGATAGGGGCCAAGCTATTACTATCTACCGACTAATTAAATATGCAAACGTATTCCATTAACTACGATAAGTAAACGTATATAAAAAATAAATCTATTTCTAGCTTTTGATAAGCACTTAACGATCAGCTAAGTTTTTAAATATCATGAGATTGTATTACAAAAATCTTAAACTAAAAATAAACTTCATTTCTCAAAAGACTAATAGTTTTTTTTTCATTCACATTCTAATTTATTTGCAGAAAGTAGCTCAATTTTTTTTCTGTATAATATTATTTCATATCAAACGCTTTTTTCCAAGTAATAAGTTTTTTTCTATTCTAAATAACTATTAAGTTTATTTTTGTATATTCTAAATAACCAAAAGAACAACTAAACGTTTTCAGAAACCTATTTTCAGTATTCCAGATTACAATGGTCTGAGTTACGTACATTTTATGTAGGTAAGTAGGTATAGGTATTATAATTAATCGCACTAGAGGATCCTGTATCCTGGGTGGACTTTTGCACTCAACTGTACTAAACAAAGCCGCCCAGTACATTTTGACGCCTAAATGATCTGTATTCAGCTATAAATTGTGCGTGCTGGCCTGACAGACTGTCATACCAGACGCAAATAATATGGATTTGTAGACGGACTACGTCTGGGGCAACAGGTCAAATACTGACGTGTTTACTAAAAAAGTTATAATAAATAGTATTTTTTAATAACCCAGATATATTTTATGTAAAACACTCTATATATATTTAATATTACTTGCGAAGCTCTAATATTGAAACACTTTATGTTATAGATTTATTTCTTGTTTGCTTGTATTTTATTATAGTTCCGTCGTTTGGAGTAGGGATGTTACGGAGCTTCGACTCCGATTCCGATATGTCGGAACCTCCGATTAAAATTACACCTCCGAATCCGGCTCCGGTTCCGATATATCAAAACGGAGGTATATATCGGAGTTACAAGTTATGACTTGCTATCGCTGCAGCGCTACCGAGCGCTTTCTACGTGACACTGACAACTGACGGAGTACATGTGTTCTTTGCAACTGATGAACGAAGAGTGAACGAGTTGCGACAAGTTTCTTCTTATTTACATTTTACATTCGTAACTTTGCTCCGACTCCGACTCCGATTCACCTCCGACTCCGCGGAGGTCACTACGAGAACCTCCGACTCCGATTCCGCCTCCGATAAATCCACCTCCGTAACATCCCTAGTTTGGAGACACTTTTCAATGCTCATGGTCCTGGGTATGCTACAAGATTTTGATGCGTAGTATATAGTGTTTTTATTTTAGTAAACAAATAAACTATTTGTTTCAGATTCTCGTAGTACTAGCCGTCACAGCAGCGTCACCGTTCTACGATGTGGACTACCATACATCGTTCCACTCGGCCCCCTTCCCTGCACACCACGCCCCACTAGTTCACGCACGACACCCAGCGCAGATTCAAAACTTCTATACTGTACCTGTGGGGCACGCTGTACACCCCATACCGATTATGCAGCGGCCGATTGTCAAGTATAGAGTGAAGACACATTACCATGTGTTTTAAATAAAAGTATGACAATCTTGAACTAAGTCTATTTTCTGTAAAAAGATTTTCTTCCTCGGCTGAGTGTCAATAAATCGTATAAAATAATGGAATCAAACAATAGAACAAACTGGCTTATCTCCTTTATTTCTTATATAAGTGAGATCAGTACATGTAGGTACTATAATATAAGGCCTATAAGTATATACACATATTGTAACCAACGCGCCACATTCACTATCGTCACGCTTGATTGATCCGCAAAACTATTCCTTTGTAATGCTGCGCTGCGATAAAGTAAACGAATAACGTCAAGTCGAATAGCTTAGAGGACAAGCAAAAGTGAGTATAAGATATTACTTTATTTGAATTTAAAGTTCTTTAAAGCGGTTTAGTTGTGATGAGGTATCAAACATACAGACAGAGATACTTTCGCATTTATAACAATGTGATTTAGACGACCTAAGCTGTAGGTAGATATCTAAAGGCTACAATTAAACGGAGTGTCAAGAACATAACCCTTCCTTCATTAATAATAAGTAATTGGATAGAAACAACTAGAGCAATCCACCAATCACCAATTTAATTACAACGAATACGGTCCTACAACAGTAATACATTGACTTATTATTTAAATTTCTGTGGGCCTTACCCGTGTCAGTAACAGTCTATAACATTGTGGCGAATAAAGTTATTGAACTATCTCCAAAAAAGTACATAGCTCTGTAAATGGTTAGAAGATACACTTCGATACCTATGAGTTAGTTCACAGTCATGACAACCGTTATATATGGAATACTAATTGTGGAAGATTTCACACATCGATAAGTATCGCAAATACTTACAATACCTAACTTCAATAAGGAACAGACAATCACCCAGCCTTGACACAATAATTCACTCTGTTATGGGTGAAAGAACTATTCGTCCTCTTACTGACAAGAGCGCTTCAGTTCTGTGTAAAAAAAGAAAAAAGCCTTTAAAAGAACGCCCTTAAAATTTTTAATTGTTAGTTCCAGTATTTGTTTGTTCAAGCTCATGATTTACCTCCGAAAGTTCCACGGAATCGTTATTTTATCCTGTCACTAACAAAGCTGTAATTAAGGCAAAGTGCTGAGAGGCTATTATGACTCTATAGTTTACGATGAGGTTAATGAACTATGAAGTGATGGTTATACTGCGTTCAGGTGGGGGATATTTAAATGTAGGTATTTTAGATGCAACTGAACTGCGAATGTTGATACACAGAATTTCTGGTTTGAATTTAGTGATATAGTTGCTCTGACAAATGAAGATTATTTAATAGATTGGATATAGATGAATTTGGTTCACCAATGCGGAAAATATTATTTTGAAAAGAGGATCCTGAGCAATGACTTCGATTAAAAAAGAGACGAAAAAAAACTATACCTACCAGTGCCCTGAATAATTAACTGTAAAACGATATATATTGTGTAACCCTGTTTTGTTTGCTCTATAATTATATTGTTTCCGTCCGTGAATTGAATAGGCTACAAATTTATATTTATGTAAACTATTCCATGTTTCCCTGAGAATTGTAGCATCAACGTAACTAATTTCTGTCTCGGTTTCTTATTACTTCGGGCTTAGCAAAAACCTTTCAGTTAAATGCACAGATCCTCTGGTCATAGACCTGCAAAATACTAGAATAGAAACATCGATTTATATCTTAGACACGCCTGTCATAAAGTATCTTATCATTCGTAAAGTTTCGTTGTTTCTGCAGTACAAAAGTACCTAACTATCTACCTACACACTGGGATCAGCTACTGAATTTTAACACCTTAATTGCGTTGGCGTGATGATGAACGGGTAATTGCCATTTGAAAGGTTGATTTAATTACCGAGTTGGTACTGACAGGTCCTTGAATAAAATATTGAAGTCAAATTTAAGAGATGGGTTTCTATAGACAGTCACTATAGACAGACTAAAAATCGGGTGTAATTTAACTTTTACTGCCCGGTTTTTGTAGAATTTAAACTACACTTTCTTTATACTTATAGTAGGTATGTGAAGGGGTGCACGGAAAGAAATCTCCCAAGAAGAAGAAAATGTGCCTAAAATCTTTATTTATATGATACCTATATTTACAGATCTTATTGAATAACACATTTCTTCATATTTCTCCGATTAAGTTCGTTATACAAATTAAACATTGATTAGTACAATGAACCAACCTTGGTGAATAGCTACTTTTTAAAAATAAGTGTCTGCTTTATTTTTAAAACATGATTATTAGTGCTGAAACAATTTAGATTATAATAATATAGTGTGGACAGTTGGACACGTGCAGGGTATCAACAGTGCAAACTATACTTATCACCCTGCGCCTAGGTTATCGTTAACAATTTGCATGCGCGGATACACTATATTTTCCTAGTCTCCTGTTCAGCTCGACTTATTCTTAGCAACGATATTCCCGTGATATTTTTAGCAACGATTCCCTATCGTGATATTTTCTACAAGAATGTCACGACACGAACGCACAATGAGTCGGAAATTGTTGCGTATCAGTGTGGCTGATAACTGAAGCCCTTTTGTGGCGCTTATAACAGTGACGGGTTTATTTTCCGTTAGTTATGCAACATTTAGGTAACAACGAGTTTTTCTTTGCTTACGTATAGTTTATTATGATATAATAATATTTAAGGGTTTTCCATCAGCTTACTTTACTTTGTCATAGGCATTATATAAATGTCGTTTTATTTGCTCAAAAATCATAAAGCAATGTAGTTGTTCCAACATAATTTAATAAGTCTCGTTCAATTTTAGTTAAAGCAAACTGCTTCTTTTGGCAAATAATGTAAGTATTTAAATTCTCATCACAGATGAAAGTCAGATTATGACATATTCAAATGCTACTCATTTTGTAAACAGTAAAATTGTATCTAATCATAAAAACCTCATTAAATTGTTGCAAAACTTTACGAAAGTTGTCCAGATATTTTCGAATTGCTATAAACAAAGTCAGTCAATATCACATAACATTCTACTAAAGAATATTTCATAATAAGTATAATAAAGCAAAAAATTCTAATAGTCTGTTATAAACTTTATTCTTTTGGTTGAATTTAAAAAGTTAAATTATGAAATTCCTTTATGCCACTCATCGATTTTATTGGGCTGTAACTTGTTTGCCTAGTTTGACAGTGAAAAGTGTCAAAAACAGCTTATTTCTTGCGACTTAACTAAGTGGAAAAGTTCCACTTAACCCTTTCATGCGTTTAATAAAACTTTGCCCTTAAATCAGATGAAACTATTCCTATTTATTCTAAACTGAAAGCAGTTTGTTTCAAAATAGGCTTTTGAATTACTTATTCAGTTCATTGACAACAGACTGAACGTACCGGTAACATTATATTTCTAATAAATCATTACCCCACTATAAAACTGTAGACGAATGAATTCATTATTCAAAATTTCAAGATTTCCTTTACAAAGGACATATAAAATATTTTTACTTACAAATATCATAAGTTTATGTTGTTAGCGAAGTCACATGACAATAGTTTTGCGTATATAATAACCTGAAGAAATATACTATATTACTACCATAACAAATCAGAATCTTAGTGTATACTAGACGTTGTCGATTGCTAATGCGACCTACACACCATTGATTTTAATTGATCGGTTCGATATTATCTCAAGGTAAGTAGCGGAAAAATGGCTACGACGTAAATGTTATCTTCACGGAAATAATATGATTTGAACGGGGCCAGATATATATTTTTTTCTTTAAAACTAGTTTTCTTTACCATTCTTATGTTTACGTATACATTGTGAATATTATAGGGTTGTCCAATAGGATTAGTGGGTTTGCATCATTGCTTATCTCCTTCAATTAGCGTTGTGTTCAAGAATATCGGGAACGGATCGGCGAGAACCCAACATAAACCCACTGTATTGTATGTATGTGTAGTGCTGTTGTTGCAAATTGGCCACTAATAACTGACCGTTTTTCTAAATAGATACTTCTACATGCCGTAGAATTATATGAACTGGCACAACATCCTATAACCTCAACGATTATTTACTTTAAAGAAAATCATAATCTATTTAAAATGGTGTTTAATCATAATTAGATAATAAATCTTAATTCCCGAGAGAAGGGCGATGGAAACCAGATGGTAAGACATTTTTTCCCCTAAACATTTCTTCAAAAAGTAGTCTTACTTTGAAACAGAATTTAGGCAATTAGTCAAATTGTTTTCTACTGGATAATTAGATAGTGAATTCCACTCACTTTTAATAATAAGATATTGAGCATTTTTGACATTCTTAAAGTTATGAGACTGACGCTTCAACATTTTTATGCCTATTGTATTAATTTTACAGTCCACATTATTTTAATATTCTCTTATAACCAATATTTTTTTCCTTTTACAGATAAAAAATGTTATCAAATCACAAAACGTAATTTATACGCTGTTCATCTTACGTTTCATTAAACAGAAATAAAAAAAATTCATAAAAGTTTAGCCTAACTAAGGTGAGAATACATTTGTTATTCAAATCACAATGATAGGAGACGAACAAAGGGGTCTTATTTTGAGAGAAGTCTCAGAACTATTGTAGCTTAATTTCTTCAATTAAATGTTTTTATTTACAATATATTCACGAAATAACAAAAGAAAAGTACTCTTTATAATCTATTTATAGAAAAAGTATCGCTCATTGTGGACATTTTATTGAATACAAATGCTTTTATTCTCAGTGAGCTATTTTTAAATACCTAATTAACTGTAAACAAATCTACCTGTCATATAATCTTAGTAAATAATAAAAAGCTTGTCAACGTGTGAAATAACTTTACGATCTGAAGTGTACATACTCTAATATTTTTAAAGTTCCAGAAAGTAGTCAAGACATAACAAGTGTTTTAAGTACTATATTGAAATATAAATGTTATTACTACACTGATTACTGCACTAATTTGTAATTAGCACACAAGGCTGCCCATCATCTTGACACCATCTCTTAATCGGCTTTTACGACAGCCTCGATTCGTCTCGACATGACACAGCAAATTCAAGCACGTGACCTACTTAACAGACATGTGATAGAAGAAGCCAGACATAAAGCTAAAACTGAACTTGTACACATATTCGGCACAAAAAATATGAACAGTTCGACTGAACTAAGACGAAAATAATACCATTACTTAATCATTATTTTTATTTTTTATTCATTGCCAAAAATTGATTCATGACCTCACGTCCCAATTTTCTGTAACCATACTATACGACAGTAGTGCGATCAGGTTGCATATTGCCAAACGCTAAGATTTATTACAGTAGATGCATATAGCCTAGACCGTAGGCCTTAGGACTATAAAAGGACTAAACCTAGGTGATCTAGGTACCAGTCGTCTAGGATCGACGGATAAACACACAAACAAGAAAACACATTGTATTCTGCAAAATGTTTAAACTGGTAAGAAAATATCTTACGTGATAATTAATTGAATAATTTAAATATTATTAATTTCTTAGGCTACTGTCCGTTTATTAGTGCTTATATTTTAATTAATGCTGTGCTTTTTAATTAAGACTATTTACGGCGCTTATGTAAAGACTAAGAATAGTTACTGAATTTATCGGTTGCCTTTTAGAATATTAAAGAACAACGGAAAATCAATTATTTTGAATTGTAATTAAAATATGGCTCATTCTTTACCTTAGAAAATCATCATCGTTAACTTACTTTTATCGATTTATTTATTAATTAAAGCCATTACCATCTTCTTAATCAATCACAAGTGGAATTAAATAGGTAATATTAACCTTAACTTTAATTTACAATCTCACAATTAAAAGCTCTTAAAAAATTTACGACATATCAATGTCATGTTCTTTTTTTTGTTACCCGGACTATACGGTACTTGTACTAGCTAATACAATATAATAATTGTTATTATGCCATTATGTTATAAAAATTATGAGATTGATCGTCGCACGACAATTACAAAATTCTCTAGAACACTCGACGACTTGAAGGGTCTGTTTCACCACTTGACCTGTTCAAAAACTACCACCAAGTATCAGATCATCATCTACTCATCTGTATGGAAAACTCATTCTTAGTAAAGGATATACATATATCTACGTTTTGTTAAAGTTTAAAATTGCGATTTTTCTGAAATAATCAACTAAAACGAAATGAATTTATACAATTTAATATTCATCAACCCGTCAAGTGATGCAAATGAGATACAATAGAAAATCTATTGTTTCTCGTTGCCAGGCACCGCGTGTGTCTGATAAAGTATATCATCTAATAAATAAATATGACGGTTTGACACATTTTCTATAAAATAGCTTACAAATTGCAAAACACATTCCGCAGATAATATTTATCGGTCGATTGAACATAACATAGCATCACGTCTGTATTCCCCGAAGGGTTCGGTAGAGGTGTAGGTACTATTGTTCACCCACATTTCGCCGATGTTGTTATTGAGTCCCATGTAATAGGGTGCGAGCCTATTGCCATCTACCGGGTACAGTTCCAGACTCCGTGCTGCTACTGAGAATTTCAATACAAAAAACCCAATAATTGCGGCCACTAGACCAATGAGGCAGCCATTAATGAGTTAAGCAGTAAAACCGTCGAATAAAAAGTCATAATTATCCAATTATTTAGTATTTACCCGCCGAAAGAAAGAAATTTGAGGAATTCTTAGAAAATTAAGAATTATTTTCTTAAGATTTTACTTTGGTGTGCCTATCACACACGTCAATTGGTTTGCGCATAAACGCCAACTGTTAAAAATAGGCAGCTGCCAGCTTAATTACATGTAAAGAATGTTAGCATAGATTATTATAATTAGTAGATACGCGGTTCAATCCTGCCCACTCACTCCAAGAAAATCCTTTAATCTAACGACGAGGTGCTTCAGACGTATGTCGCATCTGAAACACCTCGTTAAAGGAAATGGAAACTTATTCTAAGCTGAACATAGCACGGGAGATGTTATGTTTAGAATATCATACCTTTCCATTATTCATGTAACTGCCTCGTTGGTCTATAAGTGGTCGCAAGCCCGTCTGGTCGTATAAAGTGTTATTGAGTTTTTCAGTGTAGAAAGCCCGGGCTGCTGTTGAGAATTTCCTATAGTAAATCAATCTCTGAAGTTCGGAATTGTGCACGGTGGATTGTGCTCGCCCCGAATTACTCCAGAGACAATAAACTTCGACGAAATATGGGTGTAGAAAAGTATCTATACCTCTGCCTATCTATTCAGGGAATACAGGCGTGAAGCTATATTATGTTTACGTTAGTTAAAAAACGGCAATTCTCGTCTCTTACACATAATCCATGCTATAAATTTAAAGTAATATAAAATATACGCATTTATTGGCATCCGTCACTTCGGACATCATATTATTGGCAACTTTTAGGATTCAAAGCTTCTCGAATGTCAATAGCTTTAGTCATTCGCTAACAAATAACTGAAAATACACTTGGGACTTCAATCTAGGTCAAATAGCAGTCGCTACCGGACAGCCAGGGAAATCAGACTCTACCTATACTGAAACTGTACAACGTCAAATTTAAGCAATCCACACTAAGTATTAATAGTATCTTGAGTTCGTTTATAGGCACAAATCCCATCTTCTGTAAATAATCACCACATTTGGCAAACAAATTGGTGATCAATCATGATCTTGACTTGATTGCGCTTAATCTTCAATGAATGTCCAGGGCTAAGCAGCACCAATCGAGCTTATTTTTTAATTTTGTATTTTATTTCAGACTCTTTTCTTCGCCATCCTCGCGATCGCCCACGCCGGGATCATCGCCCCCGTGGTGCCGGCCCACCCCGTGGTTGCTCACCACGTGGTAGCGCCAGTCCATACTGTCTCCCACAGCGCCGTCATTCACCCCGGCCCAGCTATTGTCCACGCTCCGGTGGTGCATGCGGCCCCAGTTGTACCTGTGGTCAGGCATGCTCCTCTCATCGCAGTGCACCACTGAAGTATCAAGACTTGTTCGTCCAAATTCTGTTGTTATTGGTGTGAATATGATTAAATTATTTTGAGATACAGCTATCGTTTTCATTTTAGTTTAATTTTGTTTCAATCTTAATATGTGGTTTATTACATTGATGACTATAATTTCAAAATCCTATAATAAATTGAATAAAACCAGCGGATTATATTAAAGTCGAGCTCTTATTTTAATGAGATAATTATGAAAACTTAATTAATGTGTGTATATGTTGTACCCATAAACTAGTTTATGGTTGAACCGTAAAACTTGAATTGATATTTGGTAACATACTTTTTCCTTTGTCACTACGACCGTTAGTTATTCAAAATAAGATCAACACAACTGAATCACGAAAGTCATATTTAGACACCGATATGATGAGATGAGACACAGTTAACATGTATGTGAGTTTCAAACAAAACTGATTCAAACTTTAATATTAACCTTTATTTTATGACACAACACATTGTTTGCGATATATGACCTGCACTTTTAATAATGTTGTAATGTAAATAGCAACTTCACACATTTTTAGTTCATTCATAACAATGTGGCGGTGTTGCTCCCTATTTATGTTGAATTTGTCATTCACGGAACAACACCAACAGATAAAATATCGTAAAGCATTCAAGTCAAGTCAAATGTTTTTATTTCAACTGGGCCTTTACGGGCGCTTTTAAAACGTTATGATTCTAGTTGCGCGGTTCCAAAAGTGGTTGGTTCTATGGAGAAGAGACCGGCAAGAAACTCCATGGATACTTGCTTACATATATATAAAAATGCCTATCACATAATACAGTATTCTACTTGAACAGTTGAAAATGAAAATAATATCAAAGAAGTGTCAAAATTAAAGTTATTCCTATTGTACAATAATAGTGTTTCATAATAGACAGCAGGTTATTGCATCCGGCATTTTTTAATAAGAAACTAAAAATTCCCACACTCAATTAATCACAAACGCATTCAAGCGCACCAAAATCTGATAGAGACATTACCGAGAGTTTTATAGTATTATGAAAATAGGCTGCGATCGTATATCATATGGTATAATATAAAAGATTTACGTGCTTTCTTATTTCAACCCCCTAGGTGTCAATGACACTACGTATAAATACCGAACCGAGTCTGCAGGACCTGCTTAGCATAAACACGTTTGTCAAGCCACGGTGTTTATGGGGAAACGAAGAAAAAAGCCTGTAGAAATTGGTTTCACATTCAGCTGGATATAAAAAAAAGAAAACTGAGGTTTATCTTTAGTACATATGTATATCGAAACTATTATTATTTTGAAAGTCCACGAGGTTATTTTTTTTATATATTTTATAATAGGTTGAAATTTTAAATCTGTATCCATAATATCCCTTGTAGGTAAAATTGGCGTATCAGATATTCTGTTAAGTATTTTATTTTATTAATCAAGAAAACTTACAGCTAGAACGAAGTTAAACAAAAAGTAGTCAACAAGAGCCAATTAAAAGTTTTCACAAAGAGTTACAATAGTAGACTAGGTAGACAGAAGATAATTGAAAATGCAGGACAGATGTTTTAAAGAGGATACAATACAAGAATAGGTTTAAATTTTATGAAATATTATTTGGCATCAAAAAGTGATCACACAAGAGATTTTTTTGTTTAGGAACACTGGTGAAAAATAGATCAACATCGACACTTCGACAGATTGAGTTGCATGTTCTGCTCGCCCTTATCATGTACGAGTTTTGCCTATATGTGCAATGAACTGATGGAATGTGCAATAGATTGGGTTTCCTTAAAAACGCAGATGGCACGCGAAGCCCAATTTCGTTCGTAAGCTCGGGACAGTCAGTAGAACCATTCACTAAATTAAATAAAAATACCATATCTGCTATTTTTCTTCGCTCAGATAGTGGAAGAATGTGATTTTTAACAGCGGCTGAAATAATTAGGCAAATAAGTTTTGGACTTGTATCGAATGGACCGTAGAAATTTCTTCTGAATATTTTCGATTCGATTTATATAGACATTATAGTTTGGATTCCAAACCTGTGAACAATATTCGAGGTGACAGCGAACAAATGTACAATACAAAATTTTAAGTGTTTTGAAATTTTTAAATCAGCTAAAAAGAGTATCCATGGAGTTTCTTGCCGGTCTCTTCTCCATAGGACCGTCCCACCCACTTTGGAACCGTGCGCCTAGATTCATAACGTTTTTAAAGTGCCTGCAAAGGCCCATTTGAAATAAAAAGTTCGACTTTGAGATTATAGTCTTGAGATGAACCCTAGAGCTTTGGAAGCTTTGTTGAGTATATTATTTATGTGTGTGTCAAAAAGATTAATATACCTGCTGTAATTATGAGTAAAACTAACGGCTGTAAATTAAAACAACATTGTACCTTTACAATGATAGAGAGTTGATAAAATCTCGCTGTTTAGTTATTCTGCAGTCTCTTCGAATTTTATCCAACCTCGAACATTATTGTTAAAGATACTGCTTTAAAATAACATCGCTGCATGTAATAATATAATCTAGAGCTGCAAAGTGCATAAAACCAAATGAAGACAATGAATAATACTGTCGATAAAACGTTTCTATCCTTGAATCCACTTTATTATTCACCCACAAGCTTCGATCGCACAGAACAAAACCTTCGAAGAGATGCATTGTATCCCTCCTGAGGGCTTTTACGCCCTAATAAAGTGTATCTTCAAGGATAATTACTTGGGGAGCCAGCAGAAGTATTGGGATTAATCCCCTCTTTGTATAGAGTTCTTTATGGGCGCCCTTGGGCGCTAATGACCCGTAAGGATCGTTTTGATTTTGGGCATACTTAATGCGGATTTCAGGAATTACTTTTGTGAGAGGAACGATCAGTAATTGATGTTCGGGATTCTATAACGCTTAGGTCATTATTATAGTTTACCTACTCATCACATATAGACCCGGAACAATAAACTGTAGGCCATACAAATATATATGTGTGCTATGTCTGAATCAAAAACGCGAAATACAGAAGAAAGACAAGTCCTTAACCAATGCGCCAATTGTGGCTCAAAGCTAAGTAATTTGTCAGTTTATAAGTTTATTATCGATCACACATACTGTTGTACCATCATTATAAATCATGCTAAGCGCCAACATCTGACATTAATTACAGATATTCTTAATTTTAATTGGTTGTTTATGTAAATAAATGAATCTATTAGTAGCGGCCACGACATAAATGTTGTCCAAAATTTGTCTTCCTGCTGGTTTTATTACAGTTCCGTATTATGTGATGAAAAATAACACAGTACCTATGTACTTTTGAATTTCAAACAATGTGAGTAAAACAAACTTTCCGGTCAGTTGGATTTTATTTTGTTTTCCGTACATAACGAACCCTTTACTGTTATTTAGGGTAGGAGCACAATACGTTTGCTTTGATTAGGAACCTAGAAACACAATACATTTTCCTTTGATAAAGTTTGTTAGGTGTTTTCATTAGGTTTCGGCCAGAAGTTAATCCTCATTCGTCGAACGGTTTCTGATTAACAATTACCTCCTCCACTTATAACTAAAGGGGTCCTTAGTGCTCCAAATTTTTCATAATATTTGTCACGTTGGACACGGAATCGTTATAAGAAAAATAACAAACAGTATCTACCTGTAACTAAGTATCGACTGAGGCAAACGATCATGGTTTTAAAATTTTCTGGTAAGTTTTCATGATAACTAAACTCCTAGAATGTTGATACTGATATTTGTCTACGAGATTTTATGAACATACACATAATTTTTTAATTATGTGTATGTTCATAAAATCTGTAATCTGCGCTAATGCATCTGCACTACAAGCAATTTTCTGCATTTGAAGTCAAAATAACGAGTTTTTTCAATAATTATAATGTGTCTGCAGCCTTACTATTCAAAGTTCGACGAAATGCAAGCACGTTCCGCTAACTTTTATGTATGTGTTTTATTGGCTGTTTGTTTACCACTGAAAAGGATTTATAGATTGGGAAAATTTATGTTTTTCAAAGGAATTTCATCATTTATTACGTCATCGGGTTTGTCGTTTAATGTTTTTAACTAATAATAAGCAAAAATAATCTGTCTGGACTTTAAAATAGACTTTGACCCCTGAGTTTGTTTCGGCGTTTCTTCTCAGGGATAGTCATAGGAAATGCCGACGCCATCTAGTTTAAAAAAGACGTGTAAAAGTGATTGAAAAATCCTAATTGCAAAATATTATAAATAATTTCATTTCATTTCAATTTCATAAGCGCCAATAGAAAACGGCTAAGGTGAAGGACTGGCGAGTGAGAGATCGTGCGTTCGATCCCCACTTAATGCACTGTTCGCGCGGAGGTCCATGTCCGCTCGTACCACAAGCATTTATTTAGCTTAGTAGAAAGGATCGACAGGAATACCAGTGATGAAGTACGTACCCATATTCGGTGGTAGGTACCTATACCCACAAAGGTGTTACGCGATCTTTCCTTTCTGATGGTATCTACTTGATTTTTTTATTAATTATAACATAACATAGCATCACGCCTGTATTTCCCGAAGGGTTAGGCAGAAGTGTACTAGTTTACACCCACATTTCTCCGATGCTCTTATTGAGTCCCATGTAATAGAGGGCGAGCCTATTGCCATCAACCGGGCAGAATTCCATACTCCGTGCTGCTACTGAGAATTTCCATAGAAAAAAACTCCAATAACAATAATTTGCCCGACCCGAGAATCGAACCCAGAACCTCACGCTGAGCAGTCGCGTTAAGGACAACTAGACCAATAATGTAGTCTTTTTATTAATTATGTATATAAAATGTATCTTGTCTACTACTCGGTCTTCTATATAGCCGAATTAAATTATGACCATTATTTTTATCCGCATAAAGTTTTTTTTATCATAAGTATGTCTTATAGGGAATATAAACATATCGTTTATTACAAAAATGCAACATTAATAAATTCCATCACACATCACTCACTCATTTAATTCCATACATCCAATGATTAAGGACACAAATTAACTCTTCGCCACATACCACGTGAACGCGAGGTAATCTACAAAATACCAGCACCTAATATGGTCCGCGACTCGCAACATGGTCTAGATACTTTAAATAACTTGGAACACGTCATAGCTCTTATTATAAATGAAAAACTTTGGTAGTACAGTCCATTACATAACTTAGTAAGTTTCTACAGTACCCACAGACACGGTAAGTGACGAGACTAGCTTACGATTCTAAGGACCAAAAATCGTGACTTTGTTGGCCCAAGAAAAAAGGGTTTGTTTTAAAAACAAAATTATCTAGCAATTATAAGATATTAGAAGTGAAAATCAAAAGGCAGTAAAAATCAAAGGTCTCGACTTTCTAAAACTAGGTGCACGGTTCCAAAAGGGGGTATGTTTCTTCATATAAAAAACTGGAACCAACATTGTTCTATAATGATTGTAAAGATATCATTAGGTAATGAGCAGACACCAGTCGACGAAAACAATACTAATGTCTGCATTTTATAACTTGATGGCTAATATCTGTAATAATTATTCACCTGAAAAATATCATATATTGTTGCTGGATTACGATATTTCGGTGCTATATATTCGAATTAGGCGAAACAAAATAAGATAGAAAGAGATCCTGTATTATTATTTATGCTTCGATAAACGAATATTCATCCTACCCATAAGTCGAGTCTTCCTTCTATGTATAATTATTTTCAAAAAAACAAAAGTGATTTAATAACCTTGCAAAATCGCGATAAAACAATGTTTCCATTATGTGACGTTATATCCTTCGGTATGAGATCCCTTAAGTCAATACATTATGCCCATCCATGGGTAAAGTAATGATATCGAGAGTAATGGCTTCAGAATGTGAACGAGGTGATTCCTATAAAATAAAGGAAATTTTAATTTGGATTCGCATAATATAAGGTAAAATATTCATAAAAAAATATTTGACAAATCCTGTCTGTGTCTGGTAGTGATATAAAATTGCGTTTTTCTTTTAGAATATTCTCAGTAGCCCGGAATTAAAAATTATGCCCGGTAAATGGCAAAAGGCTCTCCTCTAACCTAACTCTCTCTCTAACCCTCAGAGAAATACAGGCGTAATGCTATATTATGCTGTATTTAGTGAGTAATTCAATATTTTTTAGTAAGGAGTAGGTCCTGTAATTCATTAAACATCGCTCTTAAACTCAATAAAATAATTAATAACTTTTAAAACAAAACTCGCGTTATTAAAAAAACCTTGGTCTACTTATGCTAGCTTGCAACTTAAAGTTACTTGCTGAAGAAACAAAAAACTACTCCCAAAGAACACGCTCTTTAATGGATGTTTTGAAAACAAAAGCTTTCTTATATAATAAAAGGGATATAAACACAGCAATTTAAGAGTAAAGTGAACTAATCAAAGGTCTATGGTGACACGAGACATCTTCGACCCCAAGGACCATCCGATTTTCGTAATAAAAGCTGTTACGGGGTGATTTTTTGTCTTGAACGTAATTTTATTACCATGTTTGGTATCGTCATGCTTTTCTCCAAACATTTTTTTTTTTCGGATATTTAAATCCTTAAATAAGTAAAACCCTCAAGCGCTATGTTGAGTACAAGAACTCCCTGAAGTCAGTAAAAAAGCCAAAGGTAATATGCACATAAAACTAATGATAATGTAACCTATCTTTGAGCACACAAAACTTGAAGCTTTTAAGAAAGTAAAACAAAAACGAGGTATTTAAGTTGCGATAGTTTATTATAGTAAATTGTGTTTAGAACAGGGTATTACTTACAATGTTGTTCTAATACGCCTCAACCGCAATAAAGCAAACTTTAATGGGTCTTTTAAACAAAAACTTTCCGTATAAAGGGACCATATAAATAAAGCAATCTCAAAAAACTGAAGGTTACAAGATATATTAATCTCTCAAAGGCCACATCGACTGAGTAGCCTACTTTCTTAATAAAGGATGTTTTAGAACAGTTACCAAAAAACAATGTTTTAAAAACACGTCAATCATAATAAAAGATGGAAATCGAAATCAAAGTAGTTTGACTTGAGGGGAGGATGTTGAAGGCTTGAAGCTTATATCAAGAGAAAATTGTAGGAGAAAATCGTGGTTTCATAGCGTTTGAGTTGAAAACGATCTATTACGTAAAGATAATATTGTGATGATGTATTGTTTTCATCTTTGGTTAAGTAATTGTTGTTTTGATGCTGGAAATGGATGAGGTTCCCTAATGGTGTTGTTTAATCATACAGTTACGTCATTGGTTACATGAAACAAGTAATCTATGAGATCGTCTATTAGTGCTGCTAGATACATTTAACAGGATTTGATAAGCGTTTTACCTTCTCAAATCTAATGACTTCCAATCGAGATCATAAATGATTCATGTTATGAATATAAAATAAACTACAAAACGTCAGTGTATCTTCTCTATATTTTCCTTTGCACCTGGGATATAAGGAAAATCTACACCTCGCAAACCTGGGTATTTTTTTCCAAGTAATAAAAATATAGTTTAGAATTTCAAATCATTCTTATAGTCTATTTTATTATGGAGATAAAAAAAAAACGATCTCTTAGTTTTTACCAGTAATATTCTCGAACCAAAATAGCTGTTACTTCAAAAAAAATACAACAAAAGATTTTCCTTAAAATTTTACGAGCATTAAGAAAAATCAATTAGACCGTTATAAGCATCCCACAATAATGAATCAATTTTCTCTTAGATTTTCAAAGGCAGTATAAATTGGTTTAACATCTACAATTCGGAGGCTCGGGTTGTTTGCAGTTGTCGATTTAATCGTGCAAGGACCTCCGTGGCAGATTACTCTTAAAAGCTTATGTTGTCCTGTTACTTTCCTTGCGGGATATTTTTATATTAGGTATTTTTAAGCAACGATTACTTTTATACAAGTCAAAGGTAAAATAAAAATTATAATTACTTTGTTAATCAGGGTTTTTACTTAAATGCATTTTAATTTTATCGTCCATACATTTTTAATGAGATAAAGCTATGTTTGTCAGGCATTACTAACTGCACACGGTTGAAAGTAGGTAGGTTACTATTGATAAATCTTCTAAAATTTTTACTTCAAACATAGGTTTCCTGAATGAATAATCCTAGAAATAGGAATAAGCAAAGCAATAAAGAAATGCTTATACGTCTTTAATTCAGAGCCATCTAATGCATCCACATGCGATGGCTCTGAATTAAGGACGTCACATAAATAGTTAAAATCTTAAATGGACGGATCTATGAACCACTTCTTTCAATTATATTTTTTAATGCACAGACAGGCTTATATCTAGATTTCATATCCGAACGTTTTGTTTGAAATCCTAAAATGTAAATAAGTTCGTTGACATTTTTAAGAACATTTTGTTTAGACTACGGTTGATTTTGGCAAATATCCATGAATTTAAAAGAGTAGAAGTTAGGGAAACGTATTGAGTTGCGATGTTTGCGTTTACTGTTGATTCTAAATCTATTTTGGTATAGTCTTTTTTCTATCTTTGCTACCTATTTACGTATATTTTTCAAATGTAAATTAGAGATAAGTGAAGGTCATTGAACAATAATGATCTTTCTTTTATACCGTCTGATGAATAGACAAAAGTTTGATGGTAAACGTCTTTTTACAATTTCTTCTATTCAAATCACAGACAAAAATATACTTCGAAACTTAACAGAATACAGTCTATAGACTCTGGACTATTGGTTATTTAAAGAGGGGAATTAATTGATTTGAACTGTTGAAGAACCGCAGAAAATTAAATCAAATTTAATTTTTGTTATGAAAAAAGATGTCAACCTTTTCATACCTATAAATTATAATAACGGTCTCCATAATATCACACCTTTCCCCCTGAAGGTTTAAGCAGAAGTGTACCGTTGTATAAACAAATTTCGCCAATGCTGTTATTATGTTCCATGTGATGGTGGAGCCTATTTACTCAATGCCTTCAGTTCTACTTTATTACTTTACTACATTTTGCCAAAAATAGTCTTTCTTGAAACATTTAAGGTTTATTGATACAAACGGAACCCAAGGGAACAGTCCATTTATCACGATCAAGTAGGAGGTGTTTTCTCAGGTGTTTCTAAAACTATCTGGAATAAAATTGTACGATATTTTATCGTGTGGGTTCTTGTTATGCCCCCGCAAGTCTTGATGAAAGGGCACGCGTCTTTATCATTTATATTAATTAGTAGGCTTTCAACCCACCGAAGAATATAATTTTCTTTTGCCATTTAAAATTATACTTAAAAATTCTCAAAAACATTATCTATTTACAGTTATATTATAATAATATTTTCTCAACTCCATCACCGCTACTACTCCAGCAAAATCGTAATCACAATTTCCTCAGAGATACTCTCGGCGCTATCAATCAAAATTCTTTTCCCGTTTTTTTGACAGCTTGGGGTATGTTTGACTAATTTTGGCTCCAAGGACCTTGACTTGGAATTTTGGTCCTTTCGCATAATAGGCCCCGTTATTATAATAGGACCACCACCGGGTCAAGGTTTCGCCTCAGGTATTTTTGGGTCGGCTTTTGAGTTCCCTCAGTCCTTTTAGGCGCATTCCGAATTTTTTAGGACCGCTGCATTTCATTTGGATTCTATTTTTGTTAACAAAACGTTATCAGTCCGGTTTGTTTCCTACCAAATGAGATTAGACCACGAACATGAGTTGTGGTTTCGAATTAGAAGCATTTTATGAGGGAGCCGTATAAGGTAAACCGGTTATCTACATTAGGGTGTCCCATAAATTTCAAGTGCGATTTTTTTTTACGCATACCTTCTAAAAAGTTTCGTAATAACCCAATATAGTCTAAAAACAAAAGATTAGCCCATTTTATGAACGATAACCCGTGCCGACTTGCGATTTAAACTCGCCCATACAAATTGCGCGGGTACTGCACTGCGACCTGTAACTACGTGTTTTATTTGTCATTTCATACGTGATTTTTTAGAATATTAGTACGCTGTTATTTCTAGCATAAAGATGTCAGTTGAATTACGGAGTGATAAACAAAGTATTTTTCTTACCGGACTTCCAAAACCATTTAATAAATGGTGTAAAATTAGCATCTAATCGACAAGTTCTCGCTGTCTTGTTTGACAATATTTGCGAAGTCAAACGACTTTTAGTGAAAGTGCTAATGTTGTGATTAGGAAGTGCATTATTTTTTGGAAAAACATAAGAATTCCTACAAAAACCACGTTTGGAGAGAGCTGCAAAAAATTGTAAAAGAACTCAGAAAATAATTGTCAAAGACACCTTGATAACTTATTTGATATTGCACATGCCGATGCCGATGCCTTTGAAAGAATGAAAATAGAGGAAGACAAAGTATTTTTGAGAATCAGAGAGAGCCAGGTCGACCGGGATGCTTACCTGATGTACACAAAAACTTGGCGGACAAAGACAAAAGAGCTAGACTAAGACGATTAGAGGAAAAGGAAAGAAAACTAACACAAAAAGAGTTACTGGCTTATACTACACATGGACTTATACTACACATAACTTGGAATATCCACATGATTCAGACGAAGTCAGCTTGCCAGCGGAAAGAATCTGATAACACCTAAACTCGTCGTAGCTTTAGATCGATGCCAGCTAAGCATATGAGACTCCGTTTACATTCTTCATGCGCTCGTAGATGCGCTTGGTCTGAACATCGATCACATCTCCATTAACAAATCCTCGATTCGCCAATTCGCTAAAACCATCTCAACTGCCCTCTATAACTGGAATGTTAATGACAAGGTACAAATAATGTGTTGCGACACAACATCTTCGAATATTGGACGTTTCAATGGAGCTTGTGCTCTTTTGGAGCAGACTTTAGAAAGAGAATTGTTACTTTTCGCTTGTCGTCATCATGTTTATGAGTTGGTCATAAAACTGTAACAAGATAAAGCAAATTACTAGCACACCAGATATTCCGATCTTTAAAAAGTTCAGATACAATTGGAAAAACATCGATTCAAATAACATTGAAAAATGCCTTCATTTCGTAAAATACCATGTTGCTGAGACAAACTTTACATCTTTGTTAATGTTTTTTATAGCACAACTGAACATAGCTTTAATAAGAGACGATTATCACGAATCGGTCGAACTATGCGTAGTGTTTTTGAGGGGGAAATTCGGATACAAAAGAAGAAAAATAAAAATCTCGACTGAAGATCGACGACATTTTTTTCAGGAATATGTGCCTTGGGACGATAATGCTGCTTATCTGGAAACTAAAAGAAGAATAACTCGTTTGAAGATTTTAAATGACACTGCTGAAAGAACTGTCAAATTAATGCAAGATTTTACGGACTTATCACGGCTAAAGAAGAGCAAAAATAATTCCTGTTGTGTTGTATCCAGGAACATAGAAATTTTTATCCAGACTGTAAAAAACATACCCTAAAGAGAAATTACCCTGGCTGACTGTTGTTATTTTATGTGTTTAAATAAAGATAAATATTTCTCTAATTTAATTTTGTCTTTTATTTACTTCATTTATTGCATGTTTATTAATTTTATAGGAGAACCAAATATTAACATTAAACGTGAGATTTGATAAACTTTGTGGCTCGGTCGGCACGGGTTGCAATCATGCTAGAATGATAAAATTTCATATTTGAGAATGGTTTTGCATTTATAAAAGATATAGAGGGTATGCATTTCAAAATTCGAAAAAAAAATTTTTTTTGTCATATTTGGGACACCCTAATCTACATATATGGCATTTATAACTTTATTCTAAAGAAATCTTTGTGAAAGTTACAGATACAGTATCTGTCTTAATTTAAATCTGGACCTAAAACAGTAAAGTGAACTAAATAACTGAAATAGTTTTTTGTAGAAGTCTCCAAAAACTTTTCAAATTTTATGTTAACTAAACTTGTTTAAGTAAACAGAGTTCTGTAAATTAAAGTTAGTATAGGTAGTAGTTTTTTATATTTATATTTAGATATGTTAGGTATACACTATACACATATACCTACGTTTAACTTAGTTTACTTAGTATATCTTTTCAGTTTCATGATTAAGGTGTAAGTTAAAAAAAATGCATATTCTTACGGAGACGACGGAAATTTAAATAAAATTTAATAAAATAAATTAAGTCCTGTCTATCTTATTAAACATATATCCTAAGCTTAACTGTAAACTGCATAACTAGATGAATAGAAATAAACAAAACGAGCACGTCAGCGCCAAAGTACACCTCCACATCACTATAAAGTAGCAACGTGCCCATAAGACTGGCACTACCTATTGCCACTTGTCAGTAAATACGTTTGACCATATAACAGGGCCACCACACGTGTAGGGTTCATCAACCATTATGCAATGTCTCTGAAAAGGAGACATGCATTCGAATCCCATGACGCTAGGGTTCGTTAAACAGCTCAATTATAACTTCCGATGAAGTTAGAAGAAGAAACGGATACCTATATATTTTCTTTGGTACTAAAAGAGGAAACACGAAAGTATATTTTGATGAGCATCAAATCGTATCTATATCGTAGGTACTTCAACGTCAAAATACCGGAAACCGATATCCTCTTACCGTTAATTTTATGAATAAAATTATCTACGAAATATTTGATACCTTTCCTTTTTCTTTAATATTTTGATGAGGTTGCTATTGGCATCATAAATACGATATCTTTGCGTTCTGTAAGCCGTACTAAGAATATACTAAATATCAATAGTAGATCTCATAATAATATAACGATACAGAGAACGTTCAGCTCGGCATGGACAGTCAGCTCACCGTTACGAACTTTACTGACTTACTACGGCATAAATAATTTCCCCTGACACTGATAGAAAAAATACAGAAGAGGATAGATTATAAATTATCCTTCAGTCAGATGGCTTCACCATACGAAAACATTGAAAAACTATCTGATTGAAGTCATAAAAAAATCGTGAGTAGGTATGACGATTAAATAAATTTGCCTTTCACCGACGTTCACGTCCAGGCGCACCCTAACAATTTTTAATTCTGCTTCAAATAGTCATATTGTAATCTAAAATAGGGTTGTTACCTGTCAAGTGAGACTGCGACCAGGCTGTAGACAGAGGCGGCGACTGAAAGCCCTTGCACGTACGGCACTGTCTTACACATCAGCCAGCCGAGCACCCATGCTGCAACAAAGATATACACATCAGAATTGAAGACTTTTAGAGGAACCAAGTATCTTAAATTTTACACGGAAAGATTATTGACTACTGAATATGAATGACCACTCAGTCTGATATGTTTGAAGCACTAGCTGTGCAAACGTTAATTATTTATGTTATATTCATGCTTGCGGTAATTTTTATTTTATACGACACTATTTTCCGTGTAGGAGGGTTTGAATACCAAAATCACGTACCTTTGAATGAATGAAATTCGAATTCATATGTGGATCAGAATTGGATTATCACGTGGGTTAGCGGTAAATGAAAATATCGTGAGAAACTTGAAATACTCGAACGAGTGGCTGAATTATTATACATATATGAAACGACATAAACGCGCTGCAAACATGCACTATCCACATAGCTTATATATGTATGTGCTTATTATTATATATGATTCCGCTCGCAGCTTCGCCCACGTGGTTTACGAACCCGTGCATTTTTCCGGGATAAAAAGTAGCCTATGTGCTATTCCAGACTATAATCTATCTATGTACCAAATTTCATCCAGATCCGTTCAGCCGTTTGGGCGTGAAAGAGTAACAAAGATCCATCTATCCATCCATCCATCCTCACAAACTTTCACATTTATAATATTAGTAGGATAGGATAGGAAGTAGGATATACGTAGGTCTATGTAATGCGGAAGCACTAAGGCAGTCACCAAACCATACATCATAAAAATACAAAAATTGCAAGGGATAGTTTAAAGCCTATTTTTCTATGTAAACAGTTACTGTACATTAATGACCTTTACCAACATCTGATGAAATCAAAATAATGTAAAGTTAATACGCAACTTTAAAAGGGCTCGTCGTCATTATTCATCTCATAGAACAATAGCCATGAGTTACGCCATCTGTCATGTTGAGCATGGATTAAACCTACCTACACCGCGATGACTGCCATGCAACGTGTATTTTGAATTGAATAAAATCGATTGCTTAACATAACATTCATTTGAACGTAACAAGTATAAGGCTTGTATTCCGCGAAAGGTTAGGATGCACTGTATGCCTACACCTATATTTCGTAATTGCTATTATTGAGTACCATGAAATAGGTAGCGAGCCTATTGCCACAATACACTGTCCGACCTGGAAATCGAACCCAAAACCTCATGCTCAGCAGCCGCGCATGCGACTGGTCACTGGACCAATGAGGCAATTCCAATATCGACCTATCTTTAATTAGTTTATCTTTAAGTAGTTTCATGAACATTTGTAAAAGAAGTTTAGTCAATTTTGCGACACAATCTTTGAAGACATGACAGTAGGCATGGGGAATTTGCCTGTACTACTTTTGCTACACCTTGAGACGTATGCCCACCTGCTGTCTCGGCAACTGGCTAATTTATCCAACACGGCATGAGCAATTTCCTTTATACGGAAATATAACACGGAAGAAGAAAGCTTAAAATACTTTAAGAAGATAATTTTAAATAATGTTTTGTGGGCGATTACAATAATATCTTCCATTTCTGCAACGTTAAAATCATTTATTTACATTCAAATGACATGAACAATGAATTCACAAAAATAAATTCAAAGTCAGCAATCAAGAAGCACAGAGATTCACCTTGTATGAATAAATATCTTAATAAATGTTCTTTTACCACAAAATTTAATAACGAACATTTCAGATACCTGTTATAAATAACCAAACAGATACCTCGTCAATATAATTGAATTAAGTATGGTTAGAGCTCTACTGGCAGTAAAAAACAATAATACTTATTATTGACTTTTGTTAAAACATATTATTATTTCAAAGGAGACATATTCATTCATAGTGCTATATATGTGAACCTACGAACTAGAATTTGATATCTGCAATTAAATATGCTAGTACAATAGATAAAAAGACTAAAGTATAAATATGTATAAATTAAACATAAGAGTACCTAGATAAAATGGAAATTCAGTAGTTTGGATGTGCCGAACCCTTCAGACATAACAGGTATGACGGTTCAGTTGATCGTAAGAAATTTATTAAAGCTATAATTTGACTTAAGAGATCGTTCAGGATTAATAGCACCTTATAAATTATTAAAAGCTAAGAAAGTCCTTTATTCTGTAATTACTCGTATTTTTATGGAAAAGTTATTGCTAATGGTATTATTATTTTGAGAAAACCATGTACATTATTTTTGATAATTGATTTCCAGACGCAAATTGCATATTTAAATAATAAGCAGAAACACTCAGACTTGAAAACATATTTAATGTAGTACATAGTTCAACCTGAAACTCTTAAGGTCCAATTACATACTTAATTTTATTTGCACACATTCTAATTTTCACAAGCAAACATACGTTAGACGGCAAAAAGGTATACCGCGCAAATGGCAAGTAGCCACCGCACAGTGCTTCATATTCTTTGCGAAAACTGCTGGATAATTTTTTGCGCATTCCTGTCGCTACTATATGCACCTTTAGTGCAGACAAATAATTATCTCGTACACCTTGGTGAACCTAGGTGGAACATACACACATTCACGACATGACAACTCATCAACTGTATCAAGTGGAGAGATAGTGTGAACCTTGTTATAACCATATCAGTCAATAATGTCAAGGTTGGTATATAAATCAATAAGGCAACCTACTCTTAAGCATATTTTCATATAGATAACTGGTAAAATAACTTTCAGTGACTCTAGTTCCATTTCGGAAAAAGGAGGTCTAGAACCGGCTGGCAGAAAGGGAAGTCTAAAGCTAGTCATGTCTGTAGAACGACAAATGTCCCCTGGAGCAGACGTGTCCTTGATAAAGACCACGAACCGACAAACGTAGCGTGGGACGGGGCTACCGACAAATAGACCAACGACCGCAAAAATATAGCTAAGCCAGACAGGATGGAGACGGTGGAGAACCAGATATTGTGGTGTAACTTACGAAAGGCCTATACCCACCAATGGACTACGACACAGCCAAAATTATAGATCGTAATATGTATCGTCGTAATAATATGATCCAAATCAAAATCCATTTTCCAAATCAATGTCTTTAGCAAGAGTACCTACTATATAACGAAAAAATATGTTCTATAACCATAAAACGACCCAAAACACCTGGAAACGTCTTCGAACATAGCGCAACAAGTGAAAAAGGTCAGTAAATCAATATTTACACGGCACCCTGCAACCAAATGTAGGTCAGGTCACTGTACTACCTGCGACCTTACAGCCTTGCATTCCTCTCCACCCCTCCCCTTTACTCCAACACAACCCTCTATACGCCCGTCTCTTTCCCTCGTAACCTTGTACAAACGCATTACAATACAAAAGTCGGAAAGGACTGAACACTTTACAATTAAATATGAATCGTATTGTTTTAGAGTCAAGTTACAATTTCCATCAAAGCTTTGGAGGAAGTTGCATTAGGTTCAGATCGATTCAAATAGAAACAACTGATTGGATATTAATGATGCCTTAGTTTTTCTTAACCTATATTTTTAGCCTTGGCCTAGTAAGTAAATTATTTTTCGATAATTTTGAACTCGGATATATAGGAAACATTATAGTGGATTATTCCCACAGCGAGAATTTACCATCCCATGTGACTAGTAAGCGGCTACTGCAGGGAGGGGTTAGTTTCCTTTATCGTAGCCGGCTGTATATAATACACATACTTATTATATAGTACTAGACGCTTTGTAATATAATCTTTACGCATTCTGGCGGGTCGAAGGAAGCGGCAAAAGGATTCCTAGATGAATAATCAGCTATAAACCACTGTTCTACGTGATTATAATGGCATTGCCGAAAATGGTCCAAATTATTTATGAGATTGAACTTTTAGCGTCTTCTTAGCAATAGCTGAGCGACATGAGCTCTCACGGTATCTCATAATATCTAGCCAATCATCAAGGTACAAAACCGGAGTGGTAGTCCAAAGGTGTGGCGGAAGACATAAGGAATCGTCTGTTGGACTTAAAATTATTAGATCTTCATGTGTTTAGGTATGCAGCAAAATAATCAATCGGAACTAATCTCATAATTTTGAAACCATACAATACAACTACCGTTATTTACCTACAATAACCTTTATCTAAGCTCGTGACTAGACAATCGTGACTATATCATTGTATGAATATCTAACTAAACGCCTCCGAGGAGGTCTGAGGTCACTTGCCTTACGAGACCTGCGCTTATTAAGTAGCAGACACACACGTACGCATCTATTTACATTTGCAAACAAATTCGAAATCCTATGCAAAGATTAAAAGTCTAGAAACATTAAAGGTTGATGTCTGCAGAAATTAAAGATTATTTAAATTATTTTATTTGCAATTGCACCTGTTTCGGCTTGATTTAAAATTAAGACCAATTTTGTTAATTAAACTTAAGTCAATATTTGTGAAGATATAGGTACTTATAAGATTAAAAATTTGAAATTTATAGAAAAGTTATTTAGTTAGGTATATTAAATTTAATTTGCTTGGATTTTACTTTTTATCTTACAAGCGTTAGTTAAAGCTTTTTATAATCCATGGCAAGAGTAATAATATATAGGCTTATATATACCCGTGATACTGAAAATCACCAGTTATATTTATACCCCTCATTTTAAATACCAAACTTTCTGCTCACTCTACAACACAAGATTGGCAATACATGCATAATAAGACTGAAACCTTTGCACGCACAACCTGACTCGGACGAAATCATGCGTACAGATGCGTGCCAATGCGAATAAATGTAGTGATACCCTTAAATTATGTAATTGGGACACGGCAGCCGATGGGCTTGCGTTTTTATGTTGCAACTGAATTTATTATTGGTCCTTTTGCTGAAGGTTTTCGAGTATATTTCCTGGTTTATATTGTATCTGAGAAATCAAGACGATTTTACCAAAAAATCGTGATCATGCTCGTGTATTACTTACTCAAAAGAAAAATAGTAGCTCGCGGTTTTCAAACCTGGGTCTGAAAACATACAGGGCAAACACTCCGATGAACTTCAAGTATTCTCGAATACGTGCATCAAACCACGTGCAAACCACGTGATGGCAATATATTTTGCCTACACAACTATCGCGTTCAAGTGTTTAACATGTTCAACTTTCTCCTTAAACTATCGTCCTTAATCCTCAAATGCAGTGCTGTAGATACTACTAGTGCATTTAGGTTTTAGTATTCTCGTATTACTCTTATATTAAGAGTAGATACGTACAAAGCTCCAGGCTGTTTCTGAGGATATCCTAAAGTAACTGCCCAAAAGTGAAAGCGTGAAGACGCTCTCAGCGTCGTCTCACTATCGAGTCTTATGATCAGAGTGTGTTGATACTTGGATGTAGCACATTTTGCATAACAGACACCCACAGGAAGTAAGGGGATGACCGGTTATTCGCCAGAATCTACACTGCCAACACTCCAATCGATAGTACCTCTTCACCGTTTGCGAATCAAGTCAGCTGTGTTGCTTTATCCGAATGAATTGTATAAACTGACAGCTACCTATATCATTACGGGTAGCTGAGTTTTGCACATGAAAATAAGTAGGTTACCTGACTTGATCAAAAATTAATGGCTGGGAAAATAAAAAGCTGTCAAGTACAAGGCAATCCGGAAATGAAAATATGTTAGTAAATAGTGGAGGCTTGTTCTACTTCCTAGATTTGATAAAACTGCAGTTGTAAGTAGATGATGGGTTGGCAACATCTTGCTATACCTACCTGAGTTCAACTATCCTCTCTGAAACTTATTTTTCCATGATTAAATATTTACATTAGATCATATTTTTGTTGTACACACATGCAACTTATGCAATATATCAAACACATCGTTAGCGAATATTTAGGGAGTAAAATCGTAATCTAAAATTGAAATAATTAGCTCTTAATCGAAATCCTCAAAGTTACTAACAATTGAAAACTACAAATACTAACTATACCAAACTGCCATTATGCATATTACCACTCCAAAACTTATCCACTTTACCCAAAATTTTAATAGAGAGCTAAAGTTTATTTCAATTTGTGTGCACACAAACAGATATTTAATAACTAAGAATGGCCGGGCAATGCGAACAATGTCCGTGTATAATGCAAAAAGAGAGTGGCCAGGGAAGCCAGAACCGGGACGTCGCGGCCTTGGGAACCTCGTTCTATTGTCTGTATAGCGGTGTTGGATTAAAATCTTTTGTTTTTTTTCTGTTTGCAGTATGCTGAGAAGAATATTGGAGTGTTTCAGTAAATTGTGAATGTATTTTAAGCTCTTTACTGTGAATGATTTAAAACAATCTTGGCTCTTATTTTCCTATCAAAATATTATCTAAACTTAAACAGCAAACTTTGATGATCTAATAATTTATTTAACTGGAGACCTCGATATTTTAGAAATCCAGAGAGTATCAAATAAATATTATTTTCAGTCTGTAAACTTGTCTAAAATAGGATTCTCAGAGAGAATATCATCTTTCCAAAGTCACGAAGAAATTGGTGAGTTCTCAGTTTGTTTAAGGAATCAAAGGTTGATCAGATATAAAATAAAGAATTCTAATTTATTGACTACTTTTCTAATTGGAATATTTGGTTACGACATTTTTATTATTATCGCTCGATACGTTCACCAATTAGATTATTTTAAATATGTCCTAAAAGATTTACTTATCAGGGAAATACCGATGTAAAAATTAAACGTAATTTTTTTCTTTGCGTTTTCCCGTTGAAACGAATAGACTATTTTGATTCACTATCTTCTTTTAACAATAATAAACGGCCATTTTTGCCAAAAAAAATATACCGAGAAACCTTGTATCGCAAAAGGCATGCAAAAAATCACGATGTACGTAAAGATATGGTCCTATGATATGTCTCAAGACACCTTCTATATCCTTTTTCATTACGATCGTCCGGGACCAAGTTAGACTGGTTGTTGGCTGGGTCACGGGGGCTGAGGGGAGCGGGGCAGACCAGAAGTAGGTCAGGCCGATGAACTAGGCCGCTGGGGCGGGATCTCGGAGACTTGTTGCGAGTGAACAGGTGCGTCGCAGGATCATACGGGATTATATACGAGTCCAAACGAGTTTGTTATTAAGTAGGTAAGTACAGGGATTTTTTCGAGAGTTTTTAAGTACGTTGTGGATGGAAAGTCTTAGGTTTGGAGCTTTATTTTTTTGTGAAGATGTTATTCAAGAAATGTTGCTCGTTGGTTAAGTAAGGATGACCTTGCTGTATTCAACAGATATCTAAGATTTATGATCTTTATTGTGAAGACTAATCCTCCCTCAGCTGACTGACTGAAATACTAATTAATGAGACTAACATGCCATTTAATCTTATTTTGAAGTCAAGAGGGCAAGGGCGTAGTTGTGATTCGCAGAAGCATATAATATAAAGAAACCAATTAAAATGATCTTCTAAATTCTAGACCTGGTAATAATAAATTATATCAATTAGAGTCAAAGAAAGGTCTGATGAAATTAGTTTAGAAACCACAGCGTTTAACTTTAGAAATCATAATTTATAAATAATAACTTAAATAAACAAACTCAAAAGGTAATTTGACAATGCCACGACTGCAGTTAGCAAAACTAGTGATAAATATCAATTTATTTTGAGAGTAATGGGCAACGAGACACAATGTTGAACGAATTATACCACAGTTTAAATTTATGAAGGCGATAGTAATAATAATATTAAAATATATTAAACGCATAGAATGGTAACACAGGCATAAGCTGTTTTTCATTTTATGTAAATCAAAACTAAGTTTCACGAGCATCTTATTATGTAAAGTTTAGGCAGATAGTAGGTACTTAGTACTTGAAATCGAGTTGTAATGTATTTGACTAGTTAAGTTGTTCATATCTATCTGCCACCACGACAATTGTGTTTTGTGTGCACGGGTTTTTTTTTTTTTTTCCGTCCCTTTTAGATCTATTAGATATCTAGACTACTTTTTTTTACGTCAAAATCTCAACAAAATTATGAAAAAATGTGTTTTAAACACGTTCTTCATCTCTTTTTATAACAAATTCTTAGGTAATCATCGTAAAGCGATATAATTTTCTCGAAAAAAAAAGACAGATTCCCTAGACAGTTTTTCAACAAGTAAGTGAGGTCTCGTTCTGCCGAACTGAGCGCGGGTTTGATATATAGCCCCATATTGGCCTAGTTCTAACACCTAGTTTAGTTTCTCAGCCTCTGTGGGAATAAGTTCCCCGATTGATCCAATCCCTGTAGCCTGTAGGACCTTTGGTTTTGGGCCTCAAAGTTTTAAGGTGTGTGAGTTTGATAAACTGTTCACTGACATGAATATCTAGAAGTTTCGTGACCTACAGGATAAGTAGACCTGAGTAGACCTTTGATTCCAAATGTATTGGAACATTTATTTTAAAAATAATATTTATGATGGGTAAAGTACTGTTTTAGCAGAAATACCAACACTATTTATTAAATTGATTATTTTCAGTAGATATCTGGGTAGCCTCATTAGACCGCCCCATTAGTGTAGTGTTCGCAAGCGGGACTGCCGAGTGTGAGGTCCTGCTGGGCTCGATTCCCGGGTCGGACAAAGTGTTATTGAGATGTTTTGTGAATGGAAATTCTCAGTAGCAGCCGGGAATTTGGAAGTAAAGCCAATGGACGGCAATTGGCTGAGCTCCTATTACATGGGATTCAATAACGCCATCGGCGAAATGCGGGTGCACAGTATTAAGGTGTATTGTCGCTTGTCCCTTGTTGTGATTTTTAACTTTTCAGATTCATAGTTTAGTATACTTTCTAGATTAGAAGTCGTTAAGATTAGGAAAGAGTATCTTTTGTCTAAATAAAAAAAAAAATCTGTTTATAATGTATGTAATTTCATTGTGTATAATATAATAATCAAAATACTTTACATACATAAATAGCTACTTCATAAATTATCCTAATTTTAAATCGTAATAAAATATTATTAGGTACAGTACGTTTCACTCAATTTTCTGCAACAGTGGGCTTCTCAAAAGAGACATCTCAGACTTTCGTACACTTCATTGGTTTCATTAGACTCGGAGCGGGAGGCAGCTACTTACATGTACTTACATGTTAATTCCGAGTAGCTTACGGCAAGAAAACGTGGGATGTATTTTCTTTTTAACTTACGTAATTATTTTAAAGGGATGAAATGGTGAATGGGTGAGCAGAAAACAAATAATTGTGATTTTTTGAGGTTAGGGTATAATATCACGTCCGTCCACACGTTAGGTATTTATGCCAACAAATCAATGACGTTTACATGAGAAATAATAACGGTATCATTGCCACGTATTGCCATTTACCGGACAAACCAAGCCCCGGACTTTTCCTGAGAATTTACCAACAGAAAAACCCGGGAATCCAACCCAGGACCTCACTTGAAGTCGTGCCTATGACCAATGACGCAATTAAAGATAAAAAATCTACTACTATCAAGATATTATTGGATGAAAAAGACACATTAACAAATCAATAAAATATCGTGAATAATAAATAATCAGAGCTTATATTTTACTTGTCTGTGACTTTGAATAAGTTCAATATGCAAATAATGAATGGCAAAGTTTCGATACGAAACTGTTCGGGACTTGAAAATATTAACTTGGGTTTCTTTACATTCCGAACTTATAATAAGCTGATATGTCAGTGACACGGGGCTAGTCTTAAAAAAATCGTGGCATGGTTGGCGCAGTGGTTGAGAGATCGACTGCTGCGCTACGTATAGCGGGTTCGATGCCCACACGGAACAAATATTTGTATGATTGTTTGTTCATATAAATATTGTGACGGTTTTGATTGTATTGTCCATGTAAATATTTGTGTTTGTAAACGCACCCACAATACAACAATTACTCTTAGTGTGGGGCAACGTTTTATGTAAAAAAATAGGTATATATGTACATTTATATATTCCTAGGAATAAGAGAAACTTCAACTTTATTTCAAACGTAATTTTGTGGTGCATAGAAAGTGCTTTCCAGAGATAGCGATACTCTTAGCTACTACTATTTAGCTCATCTAACGTACGGGTGCATTATTTACCAGCATTATTTATACGCACGACTAAAACAAAGATGTTTCATAATCTGTATTAGACTTGAAAAAAAGATGTGTAGTTCTTAGTCTTCAACACGTGTGGCGCTATCTATCGAGTTTGCAGAACATTACACACGATTCCTTTTATTATACACGGCGACAATCTCCTCCCTCGTGTTTTCTTGTACGCACATGTATATTACATACGCCTATTTAATGTTACATTATATCAAATATTTAAAGCACATATTCATAAATATAGCCGCCTCGTATACACACACACAAAATCATATTCAATTTACGATGTTCACATAAAGTGTCTAAATATGTGTATTTAACGACACTTTCGTTTAATAGACTTGTTATGTTATATGGGGGAGTTTAGAGCTGTTCGCTTCAGTGGGATAATAGATTTTGTACTCGTTTTCAAGTGTTCAAACAAGGTTTTATTCTGTAGTATTGAAGAGTTTTATTGTTATACACGTGTTAGTTTGTATTGGGAATTTAAGAGATAAATCTCTACGAAGGTCACGGCTACCGATCAAACTTATCGTCTTATATTATGCTAGATAAAGATTCTGGTTATACATTATCACTACTGTACAGTGTGCAGCCTAACTGCTTCTTTATATCATATAAGTTTTTATTTTTTCATCGTTTAATATAATAGTATTTTCTGCAATGACTCTGTTGTACAATTTCGATTCTGAGAAGTGAATCTTAACCTTTTATCTGAAGCACGTATTCTTACGTATTGTATCTTATATTCTTACGTATGTATACGCCGAAGGGATAGGCACAGGTGTATTATTGTACACCCACATTTTATTCATTTCCATGTAATAAGGTGTGAGCCTATTGACATCTATCGGGTACGGTTCTAGACTCCGTGCTGCTACTGAGAATCTCCATACAGAAAAACACAATAACACTTTGTCCGCCCCAGGAATCGAACCCAGGACCTTACTCTCAGCAGTTGCGATTGACCAATGAGGCACCACTAAACCAATGAAGCAGTCAATGTTTATGTTATTAATAAAAAAAATTATATCTCAATACCCCAAAGGTAAAGCATAGCATATTTTTTAATAGTTCCAAATAAATCGATTTTCGTACACCATTCAAATTCAAATTCATTTATTTGCCAGAGTGTAGGTGTACACAGTCTTAAATTATAATGGCCCATTTACATTCTACCATTACATATGGTGTGCAAATATTTGTTTTGTTTTGTTAGTAGGTGGTTAAGTAGATACAATGCTATTATTTTAACTAAATATATATCTTTAAAACAACAAATAGGAACACGGTTTGTATATTATGACTAATTAATTGATGAAAAAGTTATACGTCAGTTCAAGAGATTAATGACATATTACCCCCTCACTGGGACCACTGGATTCACTAATTCAGTTCATCATATCACCAGGAAATATCCAGTCACGAACAATAAAGTCAATAAGTCAAGTAAGCTGTCAAAACATTGATATTCTGGAACACATTATGCACAGCCTTGAGAGAAAGAATACGTTGAGTAAGGCCGAAATTCCAATATGTTCGAATAATGCAGCCTTCACGTCTGTCAAGAGCTGCACAAGATTAATTCTTGGGCCTTGGAGGCGATGGGATCGAGGTCCCAGTGAGAGAGGGCAATGAGGCGCGTAATGATAAAATCATGTTATGTTATTGAACATATTGGATTATTTAGGATGTGCGAATAATGCAGCCTTCACGTCTGTCAAGAGTAGCACAAGGTCTCGGGTTCGAGGTCCCAGTGAGGGGGTAATATGTCGGCTAATGATATGTATAATTATGTTATGAGGCATGTTGTATTGGCTTATGTAGAATTATGCTAATAGGAAATTATATTTTGATAAAAAATAATCGACGCATAAAGCTCGTATATTGCGAAACTTACTCATCTTTTCTTTGCCTGATCTAAATCATCTACCTAGCCTTTTCCCAACTATTATATTGAAGTCGGCTTTCAGTCTAACCCGTTGCGGCTGAATATCAATATTTTACACAGAGCGACTGCCATCTGACCTCCGCCACCCAGTTACTGGGAGACACTGATATTCTAAGGTTTAACTGGTTGTCAGATTTTTGGGCTGCTGACAACCGTAATGACTGTCATAGGTCTTCATATGACACCCGGGACCAACTGCTTAAAGTGCTTTCCGAGGCACAGAGGGGTCTCGATGATTGAATAATGGTCACCCATTCAAGGACTGACCGCGGCAAGCGCTACTTAACCTAGCAGATGGACCAATCAGCACAGTAGCTATTTAGCTACGAGCCCTCCTCCGCCTCCTAACTCTCCTCCTCCCTCTTTGCCTAATTTAAATATTATGAATTATTTACCTACTTAAAAAATACTTAATTAGTATGAATGTACTAAGCTAATATACTCAGACAGTAAAACCCCAACCTTAGCTAAACCCGAAGGATTACAAGCGAAATCTAAATCTAATCGAGTAAATCCAATGATGGATGATACGCAACATTCACCAACAGACAGCAGGACGCGGGCCAACTATGACTGGACGATTCTGGAATGTTATCTCATTATGTTGATGTATGTTTTCATTAATAAATTACAAGATTTGTTGTGAATGTGCTCTTCGGAGCAAAGGAGAGGCAAAATGGCTGATCATTGTAGGCCTTAAAGATGGTTCTCACTCAAATGATATGTGTAAGCTCTATTGTAGGGATAAACTTAGTATTACTAGTACAATCTGCGGCGGCTTGCAATGTCTCTATGATGTTGCTCTAACTTTTGTTTTGTTGCACTATAATAATACTACGCGTAATGACGTAATAGTTTTATTTTTATCTTATGACTTAAGTATAACATCGTAAACAAGACAGTTTTTCTTTTTCTTCGTCAAGTGTTTTTCTAAAGTATTGAAAAACTACTTTCTTCTCAGGGATAGTCATAGGAAATGCCGACGCCATCTAGTTTAAAAAAGACGTGTAAAAGTGATTGAAAAATCCTAATTGCAAAATAAATAATTTCATTTCATTTCATTTCTACTTCAAAAATTCTTTGTTGCTGCCGTTTGAAAACATACAACAGTTAGTCTGGGTAAATAAACCTTTTTTCTAAGTCATTTACTTAATATTTAAGGATCAATAAACGCTTTTCATTTGTGGGTTTCCATCAATATCGCGAGGGTTTTATAATTTTCCCCGGAGAAAATAATTTATTATAATGGGTTCCAAAAATGTAAGGCTGTATGAATATTTTCATTAGCAGCCCGGAATTGGCCTAAATATAACGATTTCTATAGTCAGTCTGTAATGAAGCTAGACTGATAAATGTGTAGAAGTTTAATCATTTTCTGTTCGGTTCATTATCGAAACAAATTCGGACAAAAATTAATAATTCAAAGACTTAAGTGCACGTCAAAGATAATATTCTTTAAGTTATTGGAAAATTTTGAAATCTTTCATTTTACGTTTGTAGCGTTCATAATTCGAACGCACTTTTTGAGATTACAATCATTTCTCAAAACTTCAGAATTTTGTTACAAAAGAAATATAAATAATATAGGATCTTGATGTATATATTTTAATGGCAAATATAAATTGAAAGCGTCTTTTTTTGTATTATATGTTGTGTTGCTTAAATAAAAGTAATTTATTTACTGTATCGAGCGTCAAACATAATATCTTTGTTCCAATTACATTTTCATCATACCACGAAATCTTTGAATTGAAGCAGACCAAACATCATACACATTAAAGTCTTTGTAAACATCAGAAACGTTCAATGAGGTAGTACATACAACAGAAACCACATCCAACGTCCCATCCACTAAAACAAAATAAACACGACCACAACCCAACAATAATTTATCTCCACAAAATATGCAGCCCCAAACAAAATGCAGGTCAAAAGGCAAGGGACCCAAGGGTGGTCATCAAACAGCTATTTGTCTTGGTCCCAGCCTTCGATCCAAGGTCTTGGAACACTTGAGTTATGCAGACACTTATCTAAGCGTTTCCTGGTTCTACCTTGAACGGGAATAGTTGCCATTCCTTGTCTATGATGACACAGTTACGGGACGAAGGAATTTCTGCATCGATATTCATAATTATATTATGCCTGTATTTGCTGAAGGGTTAGAGATCAGAGGTTTACTGTTAGTTAGTTATAAGTGAAGATGTAGGGTACGTAGTAGTCCCTTATTTTACTATTACCTAATATATTTATAGTTCGGTATCAGTCACTATAGTAGAATATTGTCTATGACACTATTGTGGCCTGACATTATCCTAACACTGCGTAACTTAGGATGCCCACCTCACATGTAGCACTACACCACTAGACTAATGAGGCAGTTTTATTTTTGTTCATCTTTGTTTAGAACATTTGTGAATTTGATCCGTGACATAGAATTTATCATATCAACACAGTAATCTGTCATCATAAAGATTTTTGGCAGAATATTGATTAATTAATTTGGGAGCCAGAATGTAAAGAAGACCATTTGCAAAAGAAAAAAATATGAATATAACAACATTTAATGTTATTTTCGATGGGCAATTTTGAGTGGTATCGATCAGTATTAAACCCAATTAAAATACAGTTCTGAAAATAGAACATTTTTAAGAATTTGATTAACAGCGTTATTTATGAAACCGATCAAGAAAAGGTTCCATTATGTCAATAAACTGAACGGCATTGTGACTGACCGCTTTAATAGTTTTTGGTTTTATTCGTCGACATGAAAATGGATATGAAAATTGACGTAAAGCTTAAATAAAGCTTTACGTCAATTTTCATATTAACTCCATAAAACTGTGGGTGGGATTTACCTGCAGCCAACTATTCCGTCCGATCATAGTAGTTTGGTCTTTTACTTCTATCGAGTCGACACGAGCTTTCACATGAAAGTCATCGTATGAAGTAGTGGAGATATAAACCAGTCAGCTCAGGGTGCCTCAAACGATATCATCATTCATCGCTCGTGGAGGCTCTCAATGTAATTTTCTTAAAAGTAGTGTGGTAAATTAAATATACAGACAAAACAAAACAACCTCATCGAAATAATACGTCATAGCCTTAAAGTTTTTGATTCGAAACGCAGACGATTACTTCCCACGCACTTCAATCCTATCTTACTACCCTATCCTACAAATCCTACTAATATTATAAAATTTGTGAAAGTTTGGGAGGATGGATGGATGGATGGATATTTGTTACTCAGTCACGCCAGACCGAACAACCGAACGGATCTGGATGAAATTTTACACAGAGATAGATTATAGTCTGGAATAGCACATAGGATACTTTTTATCCCGAAAAAATGTACGGGTTCATATTCCATGCGGGCGAAGCCGCGGGCGGAAGCTAGTCACATTATATTCTTTCTCTTAGAATACACAAGACTGATTAAGACTGAAAAAACGTACTCATAATTTCCTAAACTGAAACCCTTATTTATCGACAGCATTTGTACAGTTTTGTGGGACACGGTACATAAATAAGTAGTTCATAAGCTTAAAAAATCGGTCGTTTAACGGGTAAATGTCCGTTTTCCGTTTAAACATCTGTTATATTGTCGTTGAATTCGGCTCTTAGTCCCCTATCTTCATAGCTCAGGCTTCACGGGTGTCCTGGGACCAACACCTTCTGTAATTAAATCTTGGCGGATTGCTCCAAAGTTTGGAGACTCGTAAATATATTCAGTCTATCGTTAGGGAGCGAGTAGAAAAGCCCCTGGAGCAAACTTGTCTGGTACATAAGTTGACAACGTAGTTCGAGGTATAGTATTGTATTGTGAGATACTTTTGTTAAAGTTAAATAAATAGATACGACTTCAGATAGCGTTTAAGTTTCTATGTTTTGCCTTGTATTGTCTAGATGCATTGTTTGTCGTCATCATCTGCCTAACTATTTCCTATTTTTGAAAATAGACATTTAATGTCAAAGGTCTTGAAGATTTGACTTTACATTTTCGATAGCTAACGTTTTTTGTAATGCATTTCGATTTTTATATCTCATGAAACCGAATTACCAACATTAATTTACAATACTATACTCTATTCACATTTGCTGTCACTTGCCAATTTCATACTTCATATATCAGTTCCCAAATCCAACATTTCAATTTCTGAATATTTTTGTAGGTGCTCTTGATAAAACGAATCCATTGAAAAACCGCTATAAGGATCGTATTTTTAAAAGGGAGTGTAAAAAGGTTTCGGTCTGAGACCTCTCCAGGGCCACTCTATAGATCATCTCTATATTTCTTCGTTTTTCATGAACACACCAAAAAAAAGGTTATTACCTTTTCTCCTCATCAACTTATGAGTTGATTGGGAGATGGTAGCAGTAATCTGGTGGTGTGAATATGTAAGGTTTGTAAAAAATAACAGAAAGAATTAAAATTTAACTTCTAAGACTTAAATGACATGATAAAGTCATAAGTATAAAATTATGTAAGAATAGATAATCTTTTAATTAACTCATTAATAGAAATGATTTTAAAAGAAGTTGGTATTATTTTTGATCAACAAATAAATCCTCAAACGTTCTTTGTCTTCATAAAGCTCCGAGCAAAAAAATTTGATCATTTAACTTAGCCTTAATTTTGTACGATGTTCCGAAAAATCTTCGCTTAGCTAATGCCTTTCTTTAATTTAGACATCAAGAGCTAATCGTGGGTTGTTTAATTGAGTTTAATAATATTTTTGTTACGAAAATGTGTGCATACTGATTCTTTTATTATAAATAATATTTTGCTATGTAAAATAACCTTAATAAGGTCATTTTTATTTGCTGTATTAATCATCCAATCCAATCTAATGTGCTTCAGTATTTAATGATCCAAGTAATCGCTTTCCGAAAGCAATTATAGGCAAAAACCCGCCTGATTCATCTTGTTGCTGTTTTTGATTTTCGATCATGGTGTTTTGAGTCCAAACGCCTCACACTTTAATTAATTTACAATAAACATACAAGTAAAACCAAATAACATAGACATTACACACTCTGTTCCTCTAATACCCAGATTAGTAAGCAAACTACATTCCAAAGATCCCAAACGCCTAACTAAATTCCTTCCAAAAAACTAAACAGTGCGATTAGTAACATCTGAGTAATAATTAGGTCATTTCGATAGTCATTTGAGATAAGAATTGGACTCCCGAAAGTAGCTCGTTCGGCTCTAACTAGATTAAGGGCAGATCCTCATTGGATCGAGGTCTCGGTCAACGAGCAAGAAACTGGGATACAGGCTGGAACACAACAGAGGGATTTGGAATTATTATTACGAGTGGCTTTGCGTTTGGCATTTTAATATAGTTCTACTTTCAAAATGAGAATTAGGGAGGGTTTAGATGGTGGCAGAGTTAAGGTCAATTGTTACTGAATGTTTTACCAATTGGAGACTCGTTTCTTTTATGTTTAATAAGTTTATTTAGGTTTAATTAAATTTAAGTATAGTTGCATCCATAAATTAACTGAAATGATAAATTGAATGAATGAATATCATCTGTGACTTTTTTCCTGTTTATCATTTTGTTCCTTAACTACCATAAATTCAATATCTATTCTATTCTATGCATAGAAGGAAAAAAACGCGCCTACTTGTCCGAAACATCCTGTATACATAAGTGGGTCTCGGTTACGAAACTTGGGCTTTCATCTGACAAATAGGTTATACGGGATGAAGAATTTCTTGTTACACATCATTTGGAACACATCCAACGAATTTTCTTCATCTGACGAATATAGGAAACTTTGATGAAGTAATGTCTTTATTAGCAATAAACAACTCAGGCTAGGTTTTTGTTACAATTATTTGCAGACCTGGAATCCATAAAGCTCAAATAGTATTGTTATTTGATTATAATTACTAATTACTATGTACCTACTTAGCAAAACTAAAAATAAATACATGATACACTATATTATATCATTATTACCCAAGGGCTTAGGCATAAGTACACTGTTGTACACCCACAGTTCACCGATGCCATTATTAAACCCAATGTAACCACCTGCCATCTACCGGCCGCAATTACAAACTCTGGCCTCCTACTAAGAATGTTTTAAAACCCAAAAACACTGCCTGGTCTGAGAATCAAACTAAGAACCAATCAGATCAATGAGGCTGTTGTTATTGTCCCTGGAAACTGATATGCTTGAAGAAAATTTTCTGTCTGAAATATTACGATAATTCTCATTACTTTATATGACCTTATTACAATATTTGTAGTATGTTGTGCTACCTGTACATATTACGTAATATTTGTATAGGTTTCAGTTTAACAATAAGTACAGTACCCCTAGTGTAAGTTTCTTTTGACAAATTCGATTTAATACATCGAACGCGTTCGGCGCTCCGATTGGTCCGTTTCGTGCTCTCCACCAATTAGGGCCACTGTTACAGTGGCGTTACCATTATTGTATTTTTAGCAATAAAATACAAAACAATATTGTTCAGGAACTCGGGATGTAACAATCCAGTTTGATACTCCAATCAAAGCTCCAATAGCTTAAGATAATCACAAAGTGAAGTCCTCAATCAAGCTAGTCAACACGAGCGGCCTTCGTTACGTTTACTGCAATAGCGTAATAAAAAAGAAAGTGGCCGATTCCGAATGTATCAAATAAGCCCACATATACTCCTTCAGATTCGTCAAGGATACCTTTTATGACGTGAATGTGGATAAACAAAGGATTGGCGGGTAAACACTGGCTTGAGATGCGTATCATAAGTGCGCCATATTTAGTTTCTTAGGAGAAAAACAGACGAATAGGGATGATAGACACAATCATGCAAAAGGAAGCTACAAATTTATAAAAAAAAAATATCATGGCATCACGCGTGTAGTTCCTGAGTAGTTAAGTACAGTTGTACATGCACTGCGACATTATGATACTGAGATATCACATGTACCTAACAGCGAGCGTATTCCCATCTACCGGGAACAATTTGAGCTGCCACTGAAAATCATCTACACTACAACTACACAACGTATCTTCACAGACTACAGCCGCGCGTTTTACCACTAAACACACTTATTTATTTTCAAACATAAATAACTGTTGTAAAAATAGAAGTTTTATAAAGATATTATTTTATGATATAAAAAGAACATCGGCTTCAACAATAACAATCGCGTAGTTCAAGGAGGCCATTGCTTGAAGTTCATTAGAAACCAAGTTACGAGTGGAACGATAGAACAGAAAAGATTTCATAAAGTTTTTCTTATTGCATCGCTTAGTTCTAGACAAAAGTCACAATAGTATCTAGACTAAGTATATTTTATAATATTGAAGGTCAACATAATACAATGTAATAGCTGAATAGCACTTAAAGAAGAACGAGAAGACGCAGTTACCGTATTGTTTGTATTGACTTAACTTCTAAACAGCTATGAAACAGCATCTAAACTTATGTGCGTCACAAAGTAATAGCATATCGAGCGTGTCAAGTCAGTCAAGTTCAATAACTTATGATGTATTACGGTAGCAAAACGTATTATAAATAGTTTCGCACTATTCTATGGTGACGTGAAGTGAATCGTCGTGTTATGAATTTTTCCTTTGGAATATTATCTGAAAATTCTCTCATTGATCTCCACATTAAATAAGTAAAAAACAGCTACTACTAACAATTAGTCTGTATATTTAATTGATGATCCCATTAATATAAGTAAACTGCCTCAATTGAAAATAGTTTATTATGTTGCTTATGATAATAACCAAAATAACGCTAACATGTCACAGCGCCTAAAATCCGAGCGCTCTGAGTACCACCTGATAACTGTAATCTTCTGATACGATACAAGGGAGAAGACGAGGAAGCCTAATTACGTCTTACATTTATATTTATATTAATCTCGATTATCACACGTCACTGGACTTACAGGCAACACTTCCTTATAACATCACACATAAAGTGGAGCATATAGAGGACCTTATAACTTGCAAATATGGTAGGAAACCAAAAGAATTATTCAGATGAATCAGGTCAAGTTCTGATTGCGTTTGCGCTTTTGTCATCAACGACGAGGCTTCTCGTTAAATCGGAGAAAATGAACCGGAAAACATATCAAATATTCGTTCTTATTTTTCATTGAAGAGATTCTAGGTTATCGATTTGAATTTGCGAATTCTGAGATATACGATTACATGTGGTTCTTCTTGAATAAAATCCAAAAAAAACATAACGTATTATAAAAATACATACCTCAGCCTTACATAAAACTCAAGTCTAAGTCATCAGCGAAGGTGCACACTATAATAACTTTATGACTGTTTACGTGTATGTTTAATTTGTACAAATATATTCACCGTCCTGTTCTAAGTAATATATGCCTTTTTTTGTAAATAATTATTGTCGATGTTTTTTTACGTCTGACGAGGTTTTTTTAAACATTCTTATCCTTGTTTTCATTGTGTTGGGTATCTCCAAGTTGAATATTAGGTTAAAAGGATCTATTTCGACGGATTCAGCTTCATAAAAGAATTGTTTTAAACAAGTTTGGGTTGGCTCTTGTAATGTTGGAAGCAAAACATAAATAATATCATAAAAAATTAACGGACAATAACGGATATATATATATATATATATATATATATATATATATATATATATATATATAATAACGGACGAACAACCGTTAAATCAATTACAAAAAAATATCAATATATATATATAGCTAAAGCTATAAAGTTGTTTAAAATCCTAAATGATAATAACAGTTCATACAAAACAAACCTAAAGTATTATAACAAATATATACTTGAGCTTTACATAAAACCTAAACAAAACAAACTCAGTTACACAAGGGAAAAAGTAAACACAACACACCCAAACTGAATTACCGCCAATCGTCACCCAAATACAAGGGCCCTAAATCGATCCCTGGGCACGAGCCCTCGTTCTTCCTTATTACATAAAATATCAAGCATAAACAATTTACAAAGTATGCCATCCAAATGGGCAGTTGCTCCACAAATCTGTAACCGGGTCCTGGGCCAAACTCCAGGACGTGACTTGGATTCGGACCTTTAGAAGTCACTGTGCCAGATCTGTCATCTGAAGTAAGTGTACCATATCCTGCCTACACGCAACGTCTAAGTTTTCTTTGTAACAAAATTCGCAACAATAGTCTTCGCATTTGAATTTCTAATGAGGTTCTATTTTGGGGCGAAATTAAGATGAATATTTTCGTTTATTTTCATTTTTTAAGTTTATGAGATCAGAGTTGGAGCAACAATGATTATATAAAACTCGTAGGTGTAGTTTGTACTAGTTGTACTAAAAACAAAATTACGCAATATATTAATTATATATTCGTGAACTATTTGAAAACCGGGTAAAATTCACTGACCAAACAACATTGTTTTTTAAGACAACGAGTTGTTTAATGTTTTATTTGTTGGTGGTACGTGGTTTATTTTATTTTAAACGTCGGTTATTTTATTGGTTAAAAAGGCTTTTAAAGGAACTGTCGAATATACTACCTTTACATATAAAAATATGGAGTTAGGCTCCAGGCTAACTAATCTTTTTTAACAAGATGCAAGTCCGACTAGTATAATATTTGACGATTAACACTATAGACGAAAAAGACATACCTAGGTATAAAAAAAGATTAATTTATTGATTTAACCTGATCCCACTGGCTTTTTAAATAAAACGCACATCAGATATTACACGTAATCCTCAACAGCCAGACCCTCATACCTGTCTCCTCAAAATTGGGACAAAACTGGAGGTTGAAGTTTGTCCTGCATCAATCTCAGCAGACGTGGGTCCTCACGGTGTAATGTTATGTAATATGTCACAGAAACAAGGGTACGCTTGAATAACGCCTGGCAGAGGAATTGGCAGAAGACTAAGTTTTTGTGCTGCTTTGAAACAACGGGCAGGTTTTTAAATGATTTAACAAAAACAATAGCTCCCATTTTCTTAAAAGTCCTTTTCTGGGTTACCGGTCATATAATATTAATAAGAAAATTTGGTACGTAGAATTATGAAATGTTAATAAAGTTTGATGAATATTCGAAAAAAGAGAATGATAAAAGTAGGCATATGCTGAAATTTCATAAGTCTGAAACTCTTTTTGAGTTATATAGCGTCACTAATCTGTACAAATAATAATATATGATAAAACTATGCTATCTATCTAAGTTAAGGCATAATTTTAAAAATACAAAACGCAGGAAATATTATCTGCATCGCATGATACACACATTAATATGATTTTATTACCTTTAACGTACATAAGAAGATGCAACAGTCGCAGTACCAAAATATATAATTAAAACTTTCCACACAGAAAAACTAAATTCAAAACGCATCGTTATTATTCAAAAGAATTTTACTAAAAACAATGAGTACATGTTACTTTAGATTGACTCCCTGTCTGACTGCGATACATTGACATACGAAGTAATTGAACAACTCAATAAATCAAAACGTAGACTGCAGATATTGTAGACGGGCCCATGTCAATAACCAAAACGACCTTGTTCATAGGGTTAACACAAAGATGATGTTTCAATAATAGGTATATATGTCATACCTATGTCTTTGGAATTATATGGATTTTGTAATATGTATATCGTTGCTTGACTTTCACAGTCCACGTACGTTAAAAAACAAATTTCACCAGATTGTGGTGGTCTAAATCTATAACATAGCCGCTATAACAATTCCAATTTGAAAACCTAAGCCAACAAGTAAAATTAAAAGTCGTGACGCCTGTATTTAAAGACAGAGAAGCCTTTTTTCCAAAGAACTACATGAGAAGACAAAACAGTACTAAAATCAAAAGTAATCTTCAATTTCTAAATTGCTAAGTCCATATCTTCCATAATTAATCAACTCCGTATAGCTACAATTGTACCTACCTACAACCATAAGCCATCTAAAACCATTTACGAACAGATTGGATCCAAGTGTTGTGTAACGCGAGCATCCTGATTCGATACCCAGATCTCAGTGGTAACTCTAAATGTTACGTTGGAGAATAATTAATTCGATATCTTATGTAAACATACGAGTGTGTATTACTATTTGAAACGCGGTAAGCGAAAATGGTTGTTGTCAGATTTATAGACGCTAAATCTATACTAATGACGTTTTTGTCATCTTATAGTTTTCCAAGTAAATGCATAAGAAAATTGATAACTTAATTGTCAAAGAATCACTCTTGTTTTTATGTTATTCGTGAGCAGTGCTGCAACGTGATTTCTGTGTTTGTCGGGATTCAAGATAATATTGTCGTTGACGCCAAAACTGTAATCATGAAAAAGAAACCACACTAATACTTATGAGACATTGTTCAAAACAGTTTTTCCATTTCATATCGAATCGTAAATGTATAAAAAATCATTAAAATGAACGTACCTAATTATATCGGCAACGCAAATATACAAATTTTATTGTATGTTTTCACACAAGCCACTTGCAAGGTCAATATTGCCAAGAGAGTTGAAACCCAATATGTCTGTACTATACGAATCTGTGTATCTGTTATTTTGTCATCAAGTACCGAGTCTGTAACAATTTTACAAGTGTTTTGTTTTGTTTAATGTATCCGTCAGCTAGTTGCCATTGTAAGCTTATCTTTGATAATCAATTTCTTTATATACATTTATAATGTAATCTTACGCTAGTTACAGATGGCTATCCATTGTAAATGTGAGCACAGTGTAGGGGTATTCTTTATACTTTTATTTTTATTTTTATTAACAGACTTTATGTTAAAGTTGCATTTAGTATTTATTTGACGAAACCTACATTGTTTTCCCATACTTTTTCCACATTATGTTCATGGCAAGATTGTTAAAAGACGCTTTAAAAGAGTATCCATGGAGTTTCTTGCCGGTTCTTCTCCATAGGACCAACTTTTTGGAACCGTGCGTCCTATAACGTTTCGTAAGTGCCTGTATTAGGTTTATTTGAAATAAAAACAATTCTATCTATCTACATATGTGTTACACCTTTCATTATTGTTAGAGAGGCTGGTAAATAAAATAAAATATTTTTTCATGGTAAACAAAAAACTAATAAATAAACATGCAAATGGATATTTACTTTAGAACAAAAGATGAGCCACTTACTATAATTTACATTCAACGTTAAAAGGTATGATTGTTTATAAGATAGTGAAACAAAATTAAATATACACAATAAAACAACTACTTTCTTCACAGTAGATCATGAATTAAACTAAGAAATTGAATACAACTGATTTACACTGATCCAAGTTCAAAGTGCCATTTCAATCACTTAGTGCCACTTAAGTGGTAGTGTAGGGCTTACAGTTAATTAGAGTAAAGGTGCATTTGACCTCACAGGTGTCTTTGACATTTATAAATTCAAAATTGTAGATTTATTACTATAATAGCCCTTCGTTAATGAAGTCTATGCTCTTGTAGGTTCTCAGGTCTTATCTGATAAATGATGTATAAAGTTCGAAACCCGAACTTTGCTCTATTTACATAGCATCACGCCGATATACCCGAAGGGATAGGCTGATGTGTAGTACATCAACATTTAACCGATGCATTATTGAGTCCCATATAATGGAAACGAGCCTATTGTATAACGCCTTGTCCAACCCAGGAACCAAAACCAGAACCTCACGATCAGCAGTCGCGCTTACAACCAATACACCAATGAGACAGTTATTGGCCTTCCAGTATTTATTCTGTTTAATTTAGTAATTAATACACATGCTAGATTCCTTAAAATATGATACTCTTCAAAAAACAGGTTGCAGCTTAAAAAGGCACCGCTATAATGATTAAAAACTTCTTATCCTATATTTAATTTAAAATATATGCTTCCTTTATCTGGCTAATAGATCAGTCAGTTGGTTAACAGCATCCACTCTACTAATATCATTGTCCGGTCGCTAATAGCCCTTGAGTGCTTGACTAATTGACTATTGCAGACCCCTTATAGCACGCTATAGACAAGTCAACTTTGGTTGGCATAGTGTCTAAAGAATTGCCTTTCTATGCTACGTGTATGGGATTCAATTCCCGCAAACAAAAATTTATGGACTGCAAATATTTGTTTCGGCTGTGTGTGTGCATATGCGATGAATATTAGTGAACTCTATTATGTACAAGAGATATTATATACGATTAAATTATTGAAAACAAAACACGAGATATTGACGGGGATTCCGATTAACGTTAGTGGTAACTTCAGGTATACTAATAACAAACAAGGTAATCAATCTATTAAATAGAAAACTTAATTAAGGTAATGGATTAGTCACAAAAATAGGATAGGCCATTCCCATCCTTAGAAAAGCTCATAACGAGATGACATTATAATGATGGCCGCCCACGACACGACGTCACTCTTGCAAATATAACTCCAATTTATTACCATCATAACATAACATAGTATCACGCTTGCGGTAACCCTGAAAGGTTAGGCAGAGGTGTACTATTATACATCCACATTTCTCCGCTGTTGTTATTCAGTCCCATGTAACAGGGGGTGAGCCTATTGCCATCAGCCGGACACAGTACAAAATTTCGTGCTGCTACTGAGAATGTCTATATAGAAACTCAATAATACTTTGCCCGACTCGGGAATCGAACCCAGGACCGCACTCACAGCACTCACGCTTGCGACCACTAAACCAATGAAGCAATAAACTTCATTACCATTCTAGTTTAGTGCTTCAATACGTGTACCATTTATTATAGTTAATAATTAATTCCAAAATGGGTCCCTATTCATAAAAAGACATTAAAACGAAAACGTCAAACTTCAAACATAAATCCTACAGCTATATCTGTAATAGTAACCACATCTATACATATAAATAAAATTGGAGTGTCTGTTTGTAATATCGAAATAACCGTTTTTTACTACATGCATATGAATATATATACGGTACATACACCAAAATAAAAATTTTTACAATTTTTGTCTGTCTGTCTGTTTGTATAGGCTAATCTCTGAAATGGTTGGACCGATTTTGGCGGGACTTTTATTGGAAGGTAGCTGATGTAATAAGGAGTAACTTAGGCTGTTTTTTTTTTAATCTTTTATTTTAGAAAAAAAATAGGGTTAAGTGCATTTGGTCTCATAAAAAAATACATTGTTAAGTTCCGACATTCACGCGAACGAAGTCGCGGGCACAGCTAGTTTATTATACAACCCTCACATAATCCCTAAAACAATTAGAATATCTTATATAAGTACCGCAATTTAAACTGAAGTGTACTGGTAACCTACATTCTTAATGAGGATACGAAATTAACTAGGTTAGGCATAGACTAGGCTTCTCTCTACACGTGAGTATCGTAAAATGCGACTTAACTTATAACGATACAGTATGTTATCGATTAACAAACAACCCATTAATGTTTGATGATGGAAATGTTCCCTGTGTTCAACAATTCTACCTATGTACATTGTGATTATGGTATAGATATAACAGATTTTCAGGATTCTTACCTAAAGATCTATCCGTTAAACATCAAGTATCGTTTGACACATCAAATCTTATATTTTATAACAAACTTTCATAGTGTTATGTGTATCGTAAGCACAACAGTACGGATTATTGTTTGTTCCTTAAATAAAAGTATCCACGACTGACGTTCCATAGCAGTCAGTGTCGCTACCATCATTGCTGACTCGTTAATCATGCAATATGGCAAGAGCGGCAGCCTAATTACGTAAAAAAGCGACAGCAACGCGATAGCCACGCGACAGCAATATCACTGTCAGCCAATACATTATATGTCAGAAAAACGACGTTTGACAGAAGTTATCGCGCGATCTACGCCTGTCTCTACATCGGTAATTAGGCTGCGGGTCAGAAGCTGCGGCCCGAAAGTACAAAACACATACAAACTTAACATAAATTCGACACCATTGTATGTATTTAGAAACCACATTTACACGGACTAATCACATAATCCCTTAAACAATTAATTCATTTAGTATCAGAATAACTGAGCTAAGTTAGTGTAGCCTACATTCTAACGAGGCCAACGCTGAATATTTCAGGGATTTGCAGTCAAGCCAGCCCTTCGGCTGTTTGTCTAATTCGAGAGAAACGAGTGTATGTTGTTACGTTTATGTAATTATGAAAATATTACTCTGGTTAATTTGAACCGTGTGGTGTTTCTTTATGAATAAGGCCTTGATTGTATAGCATATTAATGATTTTAGCATGCAAATAGCAACCGTCTTGCAGAAGGTACTAGCAGAAGTACAGTGTGTAGGAGTGTCTTTACAGTTTTTTTATTAAGTAATAAGACACTTCTATGAGCAAAAATTTACCTGAAATACGGGTCAAATACTTTTGTGTCCACTTTTATTAGATGAATATTTGGATGATGATAATGAATCGGTTGGGATAAAAATAAATACTGATAAGACCTTTTAAAAGTTATTTACAGAAAACTTTCTAATGTTACTGACCTATACGAATGTCAAGTTTTTGGTTGCGTGTGCAAATGCTCCGTAGCTATACACTCTTCAATATAACGTTATTTTCTAAAATAAGAAGTGGTCAGACTTATTTGTAACAATCAGTAGGCGCAGAAACGAGCTTGGCATAGATCATTGATGGAATAAATGAATGACTGATGGGTATCTACACTTTTTCTTGATCAACCAGTCTGGGAATACAAATCAAGGCTTGAGAATTAGCACCTTACGCTGATAAGGCTATTCATTATTAATAAGGTTTCCATTTAGGCGTTAAAAGGTCTTTCGCATCTCGTATATGTATACCATAGTACAGCTTTATTAACCTCGCATAGAGTTATGTTGGCACGCTCACGGGTTTGATACCCATTCAGAACAAATATTTATTGCCTAGGAATGTTGACTACCGCATTGGTTTAGTGGTTCCTGGGTTAAATCCCCAGGTTAAGAAATTCTCCGTAACAAACTGAAATTGAGCCAGTTTGGAAATGTGGCCATCACATTGCAATAGAAACATCGGAAAATATAGGCGTGATTGTTATGTGATTTTCTCGCCTTCTGTATATCAATACTGTTATGTTAAACCCGTTGCTGCTACCACTGTTAAATTAGAATACAACAAGCTAACTCAATTCGTTTACGTAACATGAGGCATAAACAAATTTCTGCTCAAGTAAGAATCTTCATATCAAATGTCTATTAAAGTAGATTACTTTAACTCAGTCTTAGATAATTAGCTGTTGGTTCTAATTGCTTAGGAGACAAGCAGTGAGCGTGTAGGCTCAACTTAGTTAACTTGTATAGTTTTACAAGGTACAGTTAATCAGACTTCTAGATTACAGTGTAATGATGTGTTATGTTAAGCTTAGAGGAAGTTGCTTAAATTGTTCTGGGTGGTTGCAAAGTTGTTTTGTCATTAAGCGCAGTGGTTAAAAGATTGGTTTTCTGCGCTCTGGTTCACGAGCACAATTCCTGCCCGGTACAATTATTGGACTATATACGTTACAGGAGCAGTCTTAGTGTAAGATCGCTCTTATTTTATTCAAGATACTATTGTATATTGAAATACCTAATCAATTTGTCACAGAATCAGTAATGGTACTAAATTCATTATAAAATAGAAGCTCATCTCGGCTCAAAGGCTTATAATACCAGTTAATATGATTAGTTGTTTTTCTTCTTCTGTTGAGTCGGCACGGCCTATCGCGTGGATATATTAGCCAAGTTACATTGGCAGTATGACTGCTAACTACCCAGGGTGCGTCAGACGATCTCAGGTATCATCATTCGTGGAGACTCTTTGCACCCCTAGTATAGTTAGGTGTAGTATAGATAGAGTAGTTGTTTAATTGACCAATCAGAACAGCTAACTGGCCTGAATCGAGATGTGAAAGAGTCATAGATTTGATCGCATCTTTAAAAATCGGGGGTAAGTCACCCATTTGAATCTCAGACGCCATTTAATAGCAAGTGATTCAAGAATACGTACGAGTTTCAATTAAGTTTTTCAGAATTGATTGCCTCGTAAAAATAACTCGGCAGAAGACAAGCAAAACACGCCTTTATTAACACATAAACATCGCAAGCTACTGCATAGCAACCGGCAAGTGATCGAAGGGCCAATCTCCCGTGGCACTTGACACGGTGACCGGGTATCGTGGAGGACTATCGAGACGGCTGCATCTGGGTTATTGGTTGCTATGGACAGAGATTGATGTAAAGCTTCTTAGATTGTGCTTACTAATGAGCATAAGATGTTCCTTTATACAAAGCCCCTACTGCTTATGTACCTACTGTTATTAGTTGAAAGTAAGACTCGACTCATATTGCTTTACTAATACTAAAGCTTAGATACCATCTCGTAAGCAGCTTTTAGCCTGGTGGGAAATTAGACTAATTCAATATTTAAATAAATGAAGTGCCTATGCCATATAAAAGTCAGCTGCTTCTCCTGCACTTCGTCGGCAGCCCCGTGGTACTCTTAACAGCATTGCAATTAGTAGCTTCTTTCATAAGAAGCGTTTGTAGATAACATTCGAAACTTCACGGTAACTAAGAATTTCGTACAAGTAAACACCACAAACTATATGTGTGACCGAATCTAGACTGACTTCAAGTTCTGCACCCACCGAAATAAATTGAAAAATTATACGTAAATTACGTAAGTATCTGAAGGCCGTAGAATTTTCTGCCTATCTTGCATATTATTGACATAAAACATCTAGGTCAGAATAACCTCTAATTCTGTTCATTTCGGCCCACACAAACGCATTCACTAAGTAAAGTTGATCATTAGGGGTAAGAAACCTAATAATAAAATACAGAATGTAGGGCAAGCATATGGCCCATCAACATAAACCGCCAACCGTTTATAACCTAGACTAGTTCATGAGATGAATATGAGAAAGTATAAGTTCCATTCGGACCAGAAGTGAAAGAAATAAGGTCAATCACCTGTTTGCTACACCAACAAAATTATCAGAAGGTAAAGTGAATATGTAGTTACATTATAAAAAAGTGTTGCAATGTAATAGCCTCCCCGAGGAACGATACTTAAGTTCGTCCGCCCCTCTACGAGTCCTGCTGTCTAGGTAATAATAACACTGCAGCATAAGCAGTTCCTATGTGAGATGTAATGCACGTATGGCAAACAAAAAAACATATTTATGATTTACGTACGATTTATAATGCCATTTTTGTAAAGAAGAAACGATCAATAACTTTAATAACAAGCCATAAGATTCCGAATTTCAAGTGAAAAAAAGTAATAATTTATACTGGGTTAATTCAGTCCATTAATGTCCTGGGCACGGCCCTCTTCTGACGGTTTGGAGTTTGACGAGTTGGAGGACTAAACTCACTATAGAGAAAATTATTGAGTCCTCTCAAACGTGTAGGTTCGCGTTGGTGCCTTAGCCTGCTTAAAAATTTCGAAAATGAAATTGCGCGTGCCTCTTTCCATCTTAGACCCTCCTGCATGAAACGCAAGCGTTATAGGCAATCACCGCACCGACAGCATAAAAACATAAATATGCCGTCAGCACAATTTTTATTTATGAAGACACCGGGTTAAACCGTACCTTAGCTATAAAACATAACCGTACTACTTCACTACTTTCAATTAAAGTAGAAAGAATCTCTGCATTATTCCTTATCAAATAATCCAGCGTTACATAGTAAGCGTAGAAGACTATCGATCGCAGTGCAAGCATCGATCGGTGCGAAGCAGGTCAGTTGGTCGTTCACCGGCTACTGACCTCGCTTGTAATGCAACTTGGGACCAACCGCCAATGTTGGACCAATGTTTGTTAGCGCGGGTTCAGAGGTGCGACATTTTATATTTTCATTTATTATCGGATGATGTAACGCTTAATTTAAATTTAAGAATATCTAAGGTATCTTTTCCATAACAGGAAATGATTTAATTATTTTTGTGTATCAGCGAGCGGTTGTACAAGTCTGTTTGTACCTCTGATGATTTTTCAACTACTGAAATGTAAATCTTCACCAAATTTACTATTTCAGCTAGCCAGACAACTATATTCAATCGTTCTCAATGTACAAATTTAAAGGAAAGAATAAAGATAACAAACACACAAAAATATGTTCACTTCAAGAAAATAAAAATGTGAAAAGAAATCACGTAAAGTGTTTTAAGTGATTTACCCCGCTGCGTTAATATCTTTATTACTAACCTATATCAGTATTGGTATTCAAGTAACAGCCGTTGGAACAAATCCATTTGTCTACATTACCCTCTAAATATGTATTCACGAAGCCCAGCCTCCCTAGATCCGAACAAATTGATTTGCTCCCTAAACGATGAGATCTCCTCGTTCGCTCCAGTTTAGTAGAAAAGATGTACCTACCAGATTTATGTATAAATCTGCTCTTTTATGTAAGTCATACAGGACTGATGCGTGATCGGTCTAGTGGACGCAAGCGTTGAGTATGAAATTATGGGTTCCGTTCCTGGATCCAGCAAAGTCCTATTTAGTTTTCTGTTTGAAAAATTCTTAGTATCAACTAGGAGTTTAAACATTCACCGAAACTACTGTATACAAAGTGTAATAGTGTGGAAGCTTCGTAATATCTGTGCATTCTCCTGCAAAATTTAAATCCCACAATAATGTGACAAATGCACATAACTGTAGTCTTGCCTCGCCTGCTAAGCTCTTAACTTCCAAACCTAGGCTAAATACCTACTAGACCTTTAGTAAAGTTTGGTAAACTTAATATATTAAACGTTGTACCTATATTACCTTGTCTAGACTTCATAAAGGATCAAAATATGATCTGTGTGTGCAAAGAGGTATAGTGTAACTGAAATTGTATAATTCTTGAATCTAATACTTTATTTCAGTTAAGAACTTGCCGTTCACATCATAACGATAAAAATTCAAAAAAGTAGGTCTCTAACTGAAGTAGGCATTAATAGTATATTCAAAAAATTAATGTATATTAATTATAGAATATATTACATATGCAACCTTTCAAATCAAAATGCTGGCCGTAATTGAAGTGTAAAATATGAAAATCACCAAAAGAAAAGAAAAATAACATTATTTTCTTTAAATGTAAGAGTACCTACTTATAAAAAATAATTTAAGTCTTCAAGGTAATTTCTTCAATAAATCAATTGATATCTAACCTGAGACGGCAGGCCAGATTAGTTCACAATTTATAATTTAAATATTTTAACAAAGTTTTGTAACCTCTTTAAACCTTATTCAATACTTTACACAGGGGTAATAAAAAAGCTAATGTCGAATCTGAAGGGAAAATAAATTTCTATAACTGATAAAAGTGTTCCTTTAGGACCATATTGCGTGAGCGCGAGATATCATAAGTGAATCATTCATGCTGTTGTGGAAAGATTAGTCAGTCACCAATGGTTGTATCAAGCCTGACTGCCCAGGGTACGCCAGACTATCACAGGATTCGACACACATGGAGACTCTTTCTTTTTTTAAGTGAACATGGTAATCTACCAAATCCTATTGTTGATGTTAATTACTAACTATGAACCATTTGACAATAAAGTTAATAAAAGTTCAGATATCTTTGTGGCAAACACAAACAATTTATATCGTCTAATTTATTCTAGAATCAACTTCGAAAATTTTATTCCAGACAGATTTTCCAACAAGACGTTTCGTGATCTGTCTACATATTATAATACAAAGACAAAATTATTCATCAGTTTCGTATAAACAGATAAAATACTTATTTGATATTTTATATTAAATAAGTCTGCTGATTTATAAAGCAGTCGCTAACTCTTGCGACTAAAAGTCGCGTCGTCTGTCCCCTACGCTAGTGCATCGCCAACACTTGGTTTGCATTCAAGGAAATGAAACAACGTAAATTATTTCAATTCCATTCGCAACGAGGTCGCTTGAGTTATGTCCATGAAGAAAATTATGGTTGGCATTTCGTTTCAATTGTAATTTAAGTTTTAATTTTCAATTCTGATTTAAAATGATTTCCTTTGTGAATATTATATCGTTTTGTGTGCCAGTTCTTTTTTTCGTACTTGATTATATTTTGTTTTTCTAATAAGCGTCATTAGGTTAGCCTAGACTGTTCCTACTGATATGTCAAAGCAATTACATAGCATAGCATCACACCTGTATTCCCCGAAGGGTTAGGCAGAGGTGTACTAGGTAGAGGGGTAGGCTGAGTCCCATGTAATAGGGGGCGAGCCTATTGCCATCAACCGGGCACAATTCCAAACTCCGTGCTGCTATTGAGAATTTCCATACAGAAAAGTCCAATAACGCTTCGAATCGAACCCTGGACCTCACGCTCAGCATTCGCATTTGCTTCCAATAGTATCGTTTGGTGATTTTTGCCAGCCCCCTGTCGAACTGATGGACTATTTGAGAGACAAATATTCCTTCAACGAAGAATGATTTCAATAAAGCAAGATTTTCTGCTATGCGAACCACTGACGTAGAAGAAATCACTTTATGTCCTCTTATCATTTTCTATCAGTCACAATAAGCTCACACGAGCACACGTTAGATCTCATGTTATCATTGGATCATTTTCGAGGTAACGAATATCTCCTGTAACAGAAACGTAACGGGAATGAAATAAAAATAAAATCGTTCAAATAACGCGCGTTGATTGTGTACTAAAGGAAATTTGTTGCCTAATGGCGCGTGCTGACAGATGCTTACAAAATTATCAGACTTTCCTTAGAATTGTGTTAGATTTCTCCGCTAAAAATTTATGCTATTTTCAGGCTATTGACCCAACTGTCTATAGTACAAGCTTCAGTCGAGTGTCAGACTGCTTCAATTCAAGTCAATGTTATCAATTTATATAATAGTATTGCATTGTTAGGTTGTATGGTGTTATATTGTTTTAATAATTAATGTGTGTTTTCTTACTTTATTTGTCACGAAATAAAGCGGGTAAAAGATGCATATATTAAATTATTCATGAAAATGAGACATTGTGTAATAGATCCATTACAAAATAATTAAAAAACCAGCTCAAATGAATAGTCCATAATTTAGTTCACAACAGGACATATTATTTCGATGGTTTTCAATGGATACATCAAAGGTCCCGCCATAGACAACAGATGTGATCCAATTTCCCACTTCACAAGTTAATCTTAATCTTGCTCCGGGCAATAATACTAGATACGCAACGCAGTAACCGTAAATGCAGAAGTTCCACTTTGTCGAATAATGGGGTGTAGTGACTGAAACGCCGCGAGCATCTTGTTTCAGATTCTGTCTAAAAAACTTTTTAACTAGCTGCACTACTTACTATCACTGGTTAGCCTCCAAAATTAAAGTCAAAGTTTTTTATTGCAACAAGACCTTTTCAGGCACTTTTAAAATCATATATACGAGTTTCATATAGGAATACGAGTTTCTAGTAACACGGAAAATATTTATTGCAAAGTTCCATAACGCATGTTAGGAATGGACTTTCTGAACTTTCTTATTGTACGGTATACCCTCCATGTATAAACAGGGTGTATAAAAAAAGACGTCCGTATTTTTTCAATCTTCTTCATAATAGATTTAGTTGGTGGTAGTGCCATGCGTAATAAACGTAGTGTAGTGGAAGTCTCAGTGTCTTTGAGCCGTGTGCTGTTTTAGAATAGGTCGAATATATTTCATGGTGTGGGCAATTATAATTAGGTCAAGGATGTTAGCCGCCTGAAAACTTAACTTTGACACAATATAATATACAACTGTATACTCCGAAGTGTTACAGTAAAGAGGGTGAGAACACCCACATTTGTCGATGCCTTTAGTAAGCCCCATATTATATGCTCGTCTTATTGTCGTCACACAATCCGAAAATCCAGGTTGTTACTGAGAGCTTCCTTCTCACGCTTCGCAGCCCCATTTGTGATCACTGGACCAACAGGCAGGAGGCAGTCCTCATCAGTCTCACACCAAAAATGGGTATCTAAGTAAAAACTCTCGACCGTAAAGAGTATTATTTCACAGCAGTCTCTACGATTGTTGGTATTCATCTGACGGTATCTAAGATCTCGACTAATGGATACAGGCTGTCGCTATAACCAATATATAACGCGATTAGTCTCAAGTATTTGAGTGCTTATTTCATCTTAGTGTGATCTTCAACGCGTAACAAAGTAACGTATGGTACAATATGTATATCAGATTGCTTCGTGTTTAGTTTTTTTTTATTTTATATTTAGTACAGGCCCCAACTGAAAATCAGCGCTGCAGCTATCCAGAAGCAGCATCTTGCTTAGTTGGGGACCTATTTTTGATCCGTACCTTTGTTAGTTTGTGTTTTTTGTGTTATTATGTTATTTGTTTTTTTTTATAATTATTTTTATATTTGTTATTTTTTTGGGGTCAAAAATAAATTATTTTCTTTCTTTCTTCTTTCTTTCTTTCTTTCTTCGTATAGTATTATAATATTATTGTTGCGTTCTCTGCCAAGGAGAGGATACAAGTGAAAGCTTTTATATTGTATTGGATCTTTTCAGCCTGGGTAAAGATATATGTCAATCTTATACCTAAAATTAAGATAAATTTGTTTCTATTTATGACTTAACTTTATACAGCGTTTATTAGTACGAAGGTTCTAATAAATTACCAAAAGATTTTACATTGAACAAATATTTGTATGATCTACAGATTAATAGTTTCGGGTCTGCTTGTGTGTACATGTGACATGTATATTTGTAAACTACACCCACGATATAGAAGAAATCTTAGTGTGGAATATTATTACCTGCCATACAAATATGAATGGCGATGCTGTTTTCAAATACCACAAAATACGTATAATTGGTCCGCAACGAAGAATATCATAAAGTCTTACAGCGATATATTAAAAGGAATTACTCAATAAATCTTTGATAATATGCCTTTTGTGAACATTTCTGAGTATCACTAATAATCGTGGGTTTTTCTGAAATTTTATTATTATTTGACAGATTTCGCTTTAACGAGCTTAAATCTATGTATCACTAGCTGTTTACCGCGACTACGTCTGTTTGTATTTTGTATTTATTATCTAATTACTTTTTTGCCGCTATAGTAAAATAAGTATAGGTCCTAGTCCAGCACCCAGGCTACCTCTTTGTAAAATTTCATAACAACGATTTGATGGTTTAGTCAGATAACACACAAACTGTTTTTTTAGTTAACTACGTTACAAATGCTTCATGTGAAGAATCATTCCGCAATATAATAATATCTTATTTTTAAATAATGTAAAAAAACTGTCCCCTCCTTAAATAATAAGCTAGTATAAAAAAAACATCAAGTCGTTTTGCTATCAAGAGTTATATTTATGTACGACTAGTTTCCGCTCGCGGCTTCGCCCGCGTGGTTTACGAACCCGTACATTTTTCGGGATAAAAAGTAGCCTATGTGCTATTCCAGACTATAATCTATCTCTGTGCCAAATTTCATCCAGATCCATTCAGTAGTTTTTGCGTGAAAGAGTAACAAAGATCCATCCATCCATCCATCCATCCCCACAAACTTTCACATTTATAATATTATAAGTAGGAAGGATAGGATAGGATTTATGAGACACATAGTAAAACACAACCTGCCTTTGTCATAACAAAAATATAAAGGTTCTGCGTTAATATTCTTGTAAACAGTTATGTTTAAAATAAAGAGAAAATATTGAACAAATCGTTTCCAACCGATGTATTAGTTGATGTTTTCGAAAAGCTAGTATTGGATAGAAGAAATAAATAATAAACTACTGCTTTATGACAAACCATTTGAGTTTCTAATATAACTTTAACTTAAGCATCTATTACTGAAAACTTTTGAACGTAGTAACTAATTCAACACATTAGTCTTGTTAAGGTCTCAAAGTTTTCGGAAACTAATTTTATTTCAGTGAATAGTGTTGCCGCTTTTCGAGAAAACATCAATTTATCGTAAAACTAAAAGTAATTAGTTAAATTGGTATTTAGAAATAAAGACTTGGAAATTAAGCAGCTTAATTTTGGACAGAATAGAAAAAATACTATAAGTTTATTATTTTGTGCACAAAGAACGTGCTTCAAAAGTTTATTTTATAGAAAGAATAATTATGATCAATAAATAAATAAAATAATTTTAACGCCTCAAAAGCCTAGGCTAGACCAGTTTCTTATAGGGTGGAGAATCGGTAATCAACCACAAAAATATAAAATTACATGTCGGCGCTAAAACAGAAATGAGTCCAGTGAAAACAAGCTATTTTAACCCATCAATAGGAAATCGCAACGCCCAACTATCGTCAATATTTTGATTGAGTTTATCATGTCGAATAATCTATAATAACTATCAGAAAACGAAATATACCTTCATATTAACCCTTCAATATGCGCTCAAAAATCCTGAAGACTGTAATCATAGCGACCTTAAACTGGCGACCTGAATTCAGAACATTCCGAGTGTTTGCAAGTGCTTGGCAAGTCAAAGGCCTGGCTTTCTAAAGGTGAAAAAACCGTGGAGACGCAGTGTGAAACGAGTGAGTGTTTGTAGACTTATGATGTGGATAGATGGTTCAGCTTGAGAATACAAACAGGAGTTTTGGAATGACAGTAATGTTTTAAAACTTGCTTCTTTTACGAAACTTCTTCTGATTTCAGATCAAATAAAGAAACCACAACTAGAAATTGTACCCTATATTGTGTGTACTTGGCACAGGTAGGTTATTATAATATTATATTATAATAACCTACCTGTGCCAAGTCTGTTAAGAAAAAAATAAGAACAAAAAAAGACGACGCATAAAATAAATTACGTAGAATTGGTACACGTAACCTACATACTAGCAAATAGCAATCTCATAATAAAACAAAATGCCTTTCATCGTTCTAACATTCTCCCAAATAAAAGAAAGACAGTTTTGACTGACAGACACTTATATAATTTCATAAGATTTTTTTATCAGACATAAAAATATAATATTATGTTCTATCTACTAGAGTCTAAACTCTCACATTCTGTGCAGGCATCCCCGTTGCCTCGTCTCGCATATTTACGCCATCTTTCGCTGCATAGTTGCATACACTAGTTATGCGACTAGAACAATACTTATACATTTATTCATGTTTAAGTTATGTAAATAATTTCTTAAGTATTCTGTTGTATCAATAATTTCCTTATTTTGTGAGCCATCCTCGTCGGTATGAATAGTTTTGGAAATGAGTTTAAATAAATAGAATTTGACGCAATGAGAAAACAATTTATACATTCTGTTCTCTTTATCTTAATTTCCCAAATACGTATCACACGATGACATCGACATGTCTATGTCTAGTAACCACAATTACATGAATACTAGATCTTCTCTATTGCACTGTCGGACTTTTGTCAGTTGGTCGCCGTATGTTCCCTTGATCTTATTTTTTTTGTGTGTCAGCACGTAGTATATTTTGTAAAGAATCCTATTTAGGACCTCTCAGCGGCTTACTTGGCCAGGGTCGGTTTTGGTTAGATGTAGGTGTTGCGTAGCGTAAATTCATATTTTTTATTTATCACTGAGCTACACGCCTTTTAGACCTTAGGATTACATCATACGCAATCATATTATATATACACTTTTCCTTGGTTTTATAGTACTACAGCCAGAACAAAAATATTCCTATCAACTCAAAGTACTCAACTTTGTATGAACAAATTATTTCTCAAAGATAATATAGGATTAAAATGATGATTGTTTAATTTCATCACAAACCTTCCTGTTATGAACACTTTGCACAACAAGTTAAACTTTAAACAAGTTTATTTTCGGATCGGTAGTCTTTAATGATGTTCTATAGGGTTTATTAAGGCTTCAATTAAATTAATTAAATTCGTTATCTGCGTCATTGATCTTGCGGTTATAAGTGCGGCTGCTGACCATGAGTATTTTCCTGACATGGAAATTTAAGAGACGTCCTAGGTTAGATTTTCAGATTAGTTGGTTTTCTCTAATTCCGTATCGTCCTTCTTATTTTTAGTAGCAGCCCAGATTTTATTATTATGCCCGTCAGATTTTTTTAGAGATACTTCATATCCCATAGGACCTAATAACAGCATCGGAAAAATGTGGGTGTATAGTAAAACTCTAAATAACTCTTTGAGAAAACAGCTGCTACTAAGAATTTTCTACAAACAACCCCAAATAACATTTTACCCGACCGAAGGAACGAACCCTAGATCGCGCAGTAGCCGCACTCACTTCTGCTAGACCCATGAAGTTCTAATGACTAAATAAACATCAACAATCTTTACTGAAACACACGGCATAACAAAACAATAGCAGTAACGCATTCCAAAATACTAGGTGGTTTGTACGAGTATGTCCTCCACAAACATTAAACAATAACTTCTGACACAAGACTGGTATCTATAGCGTTCTTGTTTGGTAGTATGTACGAGTGTGTGCGGCGTTAAAGATGCTCTAATTAATTTTCCTTTGCTTTGAAGTCCAAATTTTAATGTGGACGAAAATAAACAGTACTTACAGTACCGTGTAGTTGTTAAAATTTATATTAATTTGTGTTTATAGCGTGGGTGGTTCAACAGAGCAACTGTTTTTGTTTGAAACTTTAACTTTAACAATTTAATTGAGATATAATCAAGTATTTTTGTGTAAGTAGTTTTGAAAGGTAATACAATAATTTGCTTACTATACAATGTAATGAAAGACTTATTAACCTAATTATTATTGAATGAGTATTATTTTTACTTTTTTCTTTGGTATAAGTCGATAAGACAAATGAAAATTTTTTAACAAAAAAAAAAAACCGACTCCAAAAAACTCAAAAACAAAACTAATAACTAAAAAGCAAAAAATAAATCTTTTATTATACAATATAGTAGTTGAAGAATATTGAAATCGGTGCCAAGTAAAACATAAAAGTAATATACCTTGCTGCTATAATAGCGACATTGAAACAACGAGTTCACGTAGAAATTGTCGAGTGCGAAGCGGATTATGCGTCGGACACGACGAATGCACTTCGCCAATCGTGTCGGTTTATCATTGCATGTTTTACTTGGCACCGACTTCAATATTCTTCAACTACTATATTGTATAATAAAAGATTTATTTTTTGCTTTTTAGTTATTAGTTTTGTTTTTGAGTTTTTTGGAGTCGGTTTTTTTTTTTTGTTAAAAAATTTAATTATTTCACAATTTTGAGTGATGGGTAGACCTAGTAAAGACGATTCTCTTGAAAAACTTTACAAAGCTCAAATGTATGTTGCCCCAAGTCGAGTGAAAACCTTAGACGGTATTGCACTATGTGATTTTAAAATCAAATAAATTACTTAGCCGACCACATGATGAAAACGCATTACGAGAAATGAAAAAATTAAGACGACTATTGTAACTAACACTGTGATAGTTTTGACTTTTAGAGGTTTAAAATGAGCCCAAACTCGAGGGGTTTACAAGTAGCTACTGAAGAGTTCCACCATCTATCTCCTGGCTCCATCATCAGACCCTCTATACCAAATGTTTTATACGGGACTCATCAAAATATATCGAGTGATCCCAAACTCGGAAGTTTTATTCCCTAACTCTTTACCGTTGAGGAGTACTATGACATCCATCATCAGCTCAGCATCATTAAATGATGATTTTCAGACGCCAATACCTAACTTATTAAGAAAAAAAGCTCAAACGGGCTATTTGTCTTACAATATTTGAGGGTATCCCTCGATTTCCCTAGGATCCCATCATCAGATCCTGACTTGGTGATAATGGGACCAAATGGGAAGCATACTCTTTCAAACAAAACAAGAATTTTTAAAATCGGTCCGTAATTGACGGAATAATCGCCCAAACACTATGTAGCTGCTATCAACCATTAAGGAGTTCCCTAAACAGTACTGCACCTGCATCACGGACCTTGCAGTGGCAGTCATTACCCATCTCGGTGTAAAGATCTTGTCAACATGAATAAAATAAGCCCAAACACGAGGTAGTTAAGATGTACCGTTGAGGAGTTCCCTCGATCCTCTGTCGTCTCCATCATCAGATCTGCCCTAAACCTCCATAGTATTGTAGTCTCATCAGATATACACATAAATATTAAGTTTTTACCCTATGCTCGCCTACAATTTTCAAGAGATGCCCTCGATTTCTCAGGGTTTCCACCATCAGGTCCTGACCTGATGACAATGGGACCAAATGACAAGCATACCCTTTCAAATAAAAAAAGAATTTTTGAAATCGGTCCAGGCGTCTTCGAGAAATCGAGTAACAAACATAAAAAAAAAAAAAAAAAAAAAAAAAAAAAAAATACAACCGAATTGAGAACCTCCTCCTTTTTTTTGAAGTCGGTTGAAAATCGAACATAAACATCGGTACCTACATGATAAATTCATGATAAGTCAAGTTTTGTTTATATTCAAACATCTTGTGTTTGATACATAGTAGCATACATTAAAAACTGAAAAAAAATAATAATATCGTCCAAAGCCTTACTCTTTCATCTTTTACCCCCATAAACCACCCCCTACATATCTCCGCCACAAAGATTTATCACAAAAGAGATAAACTACTTACATTCATTCCGGCGACACACTGCGATGTCCATTACTTCATAGGCATAATAAACTTAGAAGGTAATGTAACACAAACATTCAGTGGACATCTTCCTAACATAAATGTGGATAACAAATCTTTTTTAGTGGACAGCGGAAAGGAGAAGTGTGTAAGAGATATAAAGCAAAACAAGTTGATGGGTTTTTTGGCGTATATTGTGGTGGTGGTTGCTACGCGAGTTTGGATGTAGACGAAAAACTTAGTACAACAGTAAGATTGTTTTGTGTTTCTATTGAAATAATTTGACCATACAATCGAAAACAATTCAATTTCAAAATAAATAAATAAATGTCTTTTTATACATTGCCTCACACTGGGATTTCTCCTGAAAATATCAAAATATTGTGTAAAGAAAACTATTTTTGAATCCACAGCTATAACATAACATATATATTTAGACCCTAAAATGTCGATAAGTTTATAATGCACTCAATTTTCTCCCAGACATTTTGATCCCTTGAGAAGAACGTTAGAGGCTGCATCTCTGGGATGTGCATATTTTGCTTCTTAAAAATATATTTGGCTCTTAATAACATACCTATCAGCTGTAGTAAATAATATATCTATCGTTTTTACACAAACTAGTAAAGCACTTAGCGCGTTGATAAAAGTCTAAGTGTCAACACAATTCTAAGCAAAGAATTTGTAAATATCTATCAACCCTACATATTTATCAGACCTAGACTATTTTCTTCTTCATATTAGCTTCATTTTCTATCTCCGCCCATACCAAGTAGGCTTATTTCAATACAGATGATATCAATCTAAATGTGAACTAAAAATTTCTATTATTGCGTGAAAAATGGTCGTGACATTTTGTTTTTTTTTTTATAAAAACGTTGCCTCACACTAGGAATAATTCCTCTATCGTGGGTGCGTTTACAAACACATATATTCACATACACACAAACACCCAGACCCGAAACAATTATCTGTAAATCATACAAATATTTATCCCGTGCGGGGATCGAACTCGCGACACTTAGCGCAGTAGGCTAATCGCTTAGCCACTACGCCAACCGTGTCGTCAAGTCTTACTGTGACAATTGAACTAGAATAGTAAATATCAAGCAAATTTCAATTTAAGTTAGCAGCTCACCATACGTAGAGAAATGCGTATAAAATTACTGAAAACAGTAAGGGCAAGGTGCTTATGGATACGTTGCAAAATATATAGGCGTCAGTTTATCTCTAATTATCTGCAAAATTAAAATCTTAAGCTGAAAGGTCTCATTGGCAACTGAATTTGAATGGAGCTTAACTGTTTGTCAGAATATTATAATGATTTTACTTATGTCCCACCTAAGAAATTCCTAGAAAATTGCACTCTCCCTAACCTTAATAAATATTCATTACATGCGCCTACTTTTTATCCATACAACAGTTCACGATTCGCACATTCAGTTCCACTCCAAAAGTATTTAAGCCGATCCTAAAACCTCTGGCCTTTGTCAGAACCACGTTACAATATTATAAGGCTGATGATGACAATTTGACAGTGCTTATGCGGAGACAGCCTGCTTTGTACAAAGAATACTGTCCAGTATACGGGGATATTAATAGCGTAGCAAGGAGGATCGGTGTAAAAGCTAATGCAACATGTTACCCGAGTATGGGGTATCAGACACTTTAGCTAGAAACACAAAAGGCAATCGAGACAAAGACGACACAGCCATATGCACTTTCCTTCTATTTTAAGATACAATCTTTTTATGCCTTTTCAGATTCACAATACTCATACCGCTTCTAAGTTTTCATCTTTAAAGGACTTCTTTGTACTGAGTTTTTCTTGCTCGCAATCTCGAAGTAACACCTATACAGCTTTTTTATTCTTCAGACTTAAAGTTTTAGATTTATATCTGGTAACAATACAGAAACGGCAGAAAATAATAAATAGAAATAGTCGCAGACTAACCCTTTCATACGGCAACATTCTAAAACCAACCTTATTAGAAGCTCAAAAAGTTCGAAATTGATTATTAGGTTTTCTTCCACCTCTCAACTGTTCACACCCTTAGTCTCAATTACGGAGTAAACCGTCTAAGTTAACTAAGCGGAACCAAAGTTTGTACAATTGGAGACAGAAGTGAAAAGGAAAAGTTTTTAAATATGTTATCTTTAGTTACGATAGAGGGACATCAGAGGTTCTTGACCTCTGAAATGTCACTAAACTACAAAATTATTTGTTGATGCAAACACCTGGGGGATTTGATGGAAATGAGGAGTTTAAGTTTCTGCTTTTAGTTTTTAAGTTACTTTGCACTAGCTTCATCTTTTCTTTTTAGGAAATTTCGTTGTGAAAGTGGTACGGAAATATGCTCCTGGGCGATTTTTATCAGAACTAAATAAATAAATAATATTAAAGATAGAACCGTGGCTGAGAGACAATATAAGCACAGGATAAAGAATTATACCTGCGTATGAGCCAAAGTAGACACAATAGAAAGTCTATCGGATGTCGGCTACCGGTATGCGTGTAATGTAGGCTGAAGGAACAGTCACAACAATTAAGTTTTAAGATTGTTCTATAAAGATGACGATCATTTTGAAATGAGTTGATGTTTCGGTTTTAAACTTTGCGGGTTATTATAATGATTATGATGATGATAAACAACTTTCCCAAATCAGTCGACTACTGGACCTTTCCCAAGGTTCACCTCGACAAGCTTTTCTCCAGTTTCCATATCTGCCATCCAGTCCATACCATACCAGAGCTTCCTGCTTCTAATATAAATACAAAACTTCTCACTACCTATACGGTACTTTTTACCTTTATACGAGCTCAAATCTTTATTTCCTTATGTAAGCCTATTGTAAGCACTTGTAACGAGAAGTTGTTGGCCTGGGCAATATTTTACACCTAATGACCCTAATTCAGCGAGTTCTTCAGTGGGAATAATGGGGGTAATAAATGTAGCGTTCCTTACAACAATATTTGCTTTCTAGTCTTGAGAAGAATTCCTACTTTTTTGGTCGGCCTTAGGACTATTCTTGGACTGTAAATGTATTTAATCTTAACTAGTTTCGCTGGACTCCGTCCGCGTATTTGACAACTCGATAAAACTTCTTGTCTATATACTAGTAGTAAGAAAAGGTTTGATTCTATAATTAGTACGGTATTACTACGGTTCTTTGTTAAAAATCTAGGAAATCATTATTAGATGTTGTACTTTAGGTTTAAAGAATCTTTATTCTCAAAAGAACAATACAGTTCACTTATATGAGAAATTTACATTTTACTTAATGCGTACACATTGTCGTCTAATGACGAAGCTTGCAGACATATGCAAATAATAGGTAAACATACAAACCGAAGCGGGATAAGATTCTTAATGTTAACAACAAAATGTAAGTGTTTAATTAAATAGTTGTGTGCAGTACACTAATAACTTGCAACAGGTTTCACTGTTAAGGTTTAAGCTTCTATATTAAATATGTATCATCACACTATCGCACATAGGATTTTAACAACTTACACAAAAATACAAAATCCACTCAGATGAAATCGCGGCTACAGCTATAAAATATGCTTATGTGAAAATTTCCTTAGACTTTAAGGAGAAAAGCGCTCAGTGAAAAGTTAGTCACTGAAGAATATAATATTTTGAAAAGACTCATGACATAAAGCACTCATATCAAATGCATTCTTCTCAAACCATATTGCTGCTTTCAAACTGCACACATCAATAAAAGGAAATTCGCTAGCTTACTCACTTTTATCGCTTCCACGCAATTTTTTTGGGCCATAAATCCAGATTTTAGAATCAGCATAAATTGGAGCACCGCGCGTTTTCGTAAAGTACCTACAGTCATAGTGCAGGGAGGTCGTCGACCGAAAACCGCTCGATACCGACGCAGTCTAGTGTTGCGTTCCAATGCACACACACTAGCATGCAATTTACGATGTCTGTACACACACATTGGTGGGGCTAACCCTATCAATGCGATATGATCGATTGCCTGTCGGTAGCTGATCGACGTGTAATATTTGTGTCACAATAGAGTTTGTATGATTGTCGCCTAAATTGGTAAGCTGAATTGCTTTTTGTTGCCTGAAACATTAATGCGCTTATAACTTCTGGAGGCTCGAAATATCGTTTATGGACTAGATATTTATGTAAAATCAGATAGTTTAAATTTAGAACGATAAAAGTTACTTTAGAAGTATATTCAGTAAACTTTTTAAATAAAATTTTATCGCGAATGATACTAATTTATTTTGAGCCTAAGTGATTTGTGACCTCGTTTATCAAGATGAACTCAAACATTTTTAATTTACATGATCTCAGATTTTATGAGATTTTAAATGAAAGAAGTTTATGAAACTGAAAGGACTGAAGTATGGATCCGGAAGAACTAAGAAACGGAAAGAAACCATCACCGACAAGATATTTCAGATAAAAACCGACTATTAACATGAGGAATGTTCATGTTAAACGACAATAGGAAGTGTGAGGATGTTAGACTAGTATCTACTATCTCTTTATTTGGAAAGGACCTTGGAGGTCCTTTCCGTAATTTACATCTGATGTCATTTTGATCACTACGTCATTTTGATACTAAGGAATGTACTCCAGACAAGGGCTATTACATTCACTCGGCGTCTCCAACACTTGAATTATATCCATGATTAGTTCAACTCAACTTTATTACTCCCTGGAAGATTGAAATCTCGCGGACTTTAAAAAGGTTTTTGTATGAAAAAGTATCTACTCACATTCAGCGATTCGATCGATCGGTTGCATCCGAAACAAAAAGGCGCACAAAAATATTAAAAAAAAAAGCTTGTAAAAAAATGTAACGATTTTTTTGATATAAGGCAGAATTGTTCACCGACCTATCAATATTATTGGTAAAACGAAAATTACTTTGGCGCCATAGCTATCATTATTTAGGAACTAAAATATACCTACAGTGTGGAAAAGATGAATTTTATTCGAACTTACTGTATATCTTGAATTTTTATATCAATAGTCTAAATCTCATAAGTACTTTGGTATGTCTTGTAAGTAGTATTGTGTAGGATTGAGAAGTTAATGCTTGTCGGGTGGAGGGAATAGCCGTTTGTCTGTGAGGGATTGCTGTCGGTACTTAGTTTGAAGTTGGTTTGGGAATTTAGGAATATGTAAGGGACATGTATTTCTTTAAGATTGGGAGGAAAATGAAGATGTATCAGACTGGGTTATCCTAGAGAATAAGTGTTAAAAGTGGATTCACATTAATAATAGTATTAACTAACTGCTTAAGTATTTTTTTCATCGGTTCAATGATGAATTTATTAAAGTTTAACTGTAAAATATTAATAGATCCGTGAAAACCAAGAAAATTGTTTTATTCTGTTGTACACAAAACAAAATGAAAAAGTTTTGTTATTCGACATCAAATATGTATACGCCTGATCTAGAATATACATATATTAAAACGTACACAATCTAAAAAACACGTGAATGTTCTTTTCTTTTTTTGAAGATGTACGTAAACTAGGAATATTATTATTCTCTAACATGGTTGTTCTTTGATCATTCATGCCATTACTGCGATATTAAGAGCCGACTGATACCACTACGTGCTCTTTCACAAGTCTTTTTAACATGTACAATGTTTCTAGGCATAACGCAGATTTATCTTAAAGGATTTAGTTAGGCATGCGCAAAACCCCTCTGTTATCCCTTTTTGTTTAGCTTGACTTACAACTGTATTATTTTCTGACTCATTGACATTCATTTTGTGATATAACAAAGTTTTCTTGATCATGAAGATTTAATGATTACGAAACCTATACTTAGTCATGTTTTTCAAAAGGTAACTGACTTGTACATACGTTGTTATTAGTTACAAGAGTTGATTAACAGTTAAGTTTATAATATCATTGAGCTGCTCCTTGGCTCTATAACAGTCACCAAACAAAAATAAATTCATACATATTTAACAATACTTATAGCATTGGTCGTTATAAAAATCCTTTTCAAAAAATCAATTGTTGCCTGAATGAAAATATCACCTAATAATAATTAAGATATTAAAGTAACTATCAAATTCTTGTATAATGAACACAAGACCACTTTCATCAATAAAAAGCCTACACAGAAATATCCTGACAAAACTCAACGCATGATAAACGTCATCGGTGATCCTTACATAACTGAACAAAGACACTCGATCTAACATTTTGTGGGTCCCCCATTAGTTGGCGAAATCGTCCCATATTTATTGTAAATTCAATAACTAACCGGGTGACCGCGAAACCTGAAATATCACGCGTTGAATAAAAAATGCGAATCACCACTTATATTGAAGCGGAAAATGGTCTACTGACACTGGCTGTAGTGACACAGATAAAATATATTATAATAAGAGTTCTTGGTACTACACTATTAGTCTTCTTCAATAGTGTTTGAATGTGCCCAGAGTTCGTATCATACATAGCTCGAAGAGGCTCTTTTTTTTTTCACCCTCTACTTAGTGAAATAATAGAAAGATTCAATGGTAACCAGCTAAGATCACCAAAGGCATTAACATAGAACGTATGAAGGGTGGTTAAAAATACTTGTAGATATTCATCGACTATAAGAAAAACAAACTGCTTACGACCTTTGTCCGATGAAGCATTTTTCTTAGACAAGAACACAATATAAATTCATGTTTTTACTTCACAAGAACACAATTTAAACGGAACTAATTCATTATTCCGAGTGGAATATAAATTAACCTATTGGCCTACTGTGTGTGTTAGTTTAATCTATTTCGCTTGCGATTGGATGAATATGAAAGAATAACCAAAACTTCTTTCGTTCGCAGGGCCTAAAATAAGCGAGCAATGTTTCTCGTAGACGAACGCAAACAATCTTTTCCCTTATAGTAAGTGGTCACCGCTAGCCATAGATATCCGCAACCTAGTAATTGCGGATGCGTTGCTATCCTAAGGTCCAAGGCAAAAAGGCAGGAGCTTCGCTGGATAAGCAGCATTGCTTGAAGCGCGCAGTGTGGCATGCTATCTATGTGCCACAAAATCAGCTAATATATTTCCTCCGTCTTGTTGACACCTTCGTCTCCTCACTCGGAGACTTACTATGTGAATAATGTAGCGAGACTTTAAGCTTCAAATGAAGCTACTGCCTGTGTGAATTTAGGCTTAAGGCTTAAATTTTACTAGTTGTCTCTCTCTATACCCGGTGCGTACGCTTACATATGTCGTAATTGTTACGACAACTGAAATAGGTAGTATCGGTCCACGGGACCGATCCTCCGGAGACCGGTCCATCGGGAACACTTCTACCATTAAATGGCTTCAGAATACTAGGATGTCCAAGATATATTTTATGAAGCACAAATTAATACGCAGTAACCCCAAAAAGGGACGTAGCTACTCGTAAATTCATTAAGTGAGGTGAACACACCAGTTGTGGGACAGTGGAACAATCACGATATATGGTACGTAAGCGCTTTATTAATTATCACGGTACCTTACCCTAATGACGGACGGACGATATAATGTACAAATTTTGATATTATCATTATTGTGTTTGATTCTGTTTCATATTCTGATTTGTTGTACCTACACACTTTTTATTCATAAAAGGTGTTTATGTCTGTAGGAAAAAATACAAACTATCTAAAAAAAGTCTCTCCTCAGCTGCGATGATTAATCGGTGTAAAAATTCATTGTTTAGTATACCTATCTTCTGATCTGTTTTTAATGGCAACTTCCCGATATCCGATGTCCGATTGGAATAGTAAAAACTTATGATATTTTTTCGCTTTTCACAAATCCCACCTTTAAAATAAATAACAATATCAAATTACGTCGAAGCAAACTAACGCATATCTAAAGCCTTTATTTGTTTGATTCTTTTTTATTGATGTTGTAAAAGTAAAATAGAAGAATCTTTCTATTACCTATTTTTCTTATTGCCCTTAACAGGCTTTCGAAATAATTTGAAACAAAAATTACCAATAATTGCTGAATTTATGACGAATTTACGTCCAATTACTTTAATTGTAAATAAATCAAATTTCCCTCAAGGGATTAAAGTGCAAGTTTGATAATAATACGCTAAATCAATTGAGAAATTTCAGATTTTTTTTTTTTTTTTTTTTTTAAACGTTGCCCCACACTAGGAATAATTCCTGTATCGTGGGTGCGTTTACAAACACATATATTCACATACACAAACAAATATTTGTTCCGTGCGGGGATCGAACCCGCGACACTTAGCGCAGAAAGCTAATCGCTTAGCCACTACGCCAACCGTGTCGTCAAATTAGGTCAATTAGGTCCTTAGAGAGTTTTTTGCATTGACTTATGTTTAACTTAGTCTTATGTTATAACTTGAAGAATAGTTGAGACTTGCAGCAACTATTCTTCAAGTCATTCAACTATTATTTTTATTTATTTTATATAAAATGCTCTTACTAAAGTAAGTAGGTACGGAAAATTTTAACTTTTTTTTAGTTAATTCAAAAACAGCGTCTAATTTCTATAGTGATTGCCGCCTGACCTCTGCATCTCAACAACTTATGGATATTTCTTAATACTGGTTCGATGACAGTTAACTGACAGACATTGGTATAATACCGAAGAATATGCTCTTGGAGTCACGGAGAACACAAGATATAAACAGGGAATCAAACGTTTTATACACTCCAAGGATTCTAATATAAAATGTATTCAATGGATATAACAGAGCAACGTATCTTTATTTGGGTGTGGGCGACGGGTAGTAACTGTCACAACATGTTTAGGCTATTCGTCGCGATATTAAGTTTCAGGCCAATGCTTATGGCAACGGCCTTAGACGCTGAAGCCTATTTGTGACAAACAAATATGCGACGGATTTCATCATACCCGAATAAAAATTGGAAGTAAAATCATTACGACCGTAGACATTTAATATTGATCGGTGGCCCAGGGCCCATACGGTAACGGATACCTTGAACTAGTTGACAACAACCTATCACTTGAGAATTGAAAATACCAAGTGTCCTTTGCGGCCCGTACCCGGATAACTCTAGGAAGAAGAGAGATATAGAATTTTAACGTGATAAGTTTGAGTTCCAAATATTTTTAAACTCTTATGTATACTTATAATATCTATAAAATTGTCCCTTATGTCCATGTCATTTAGTTAAATGGTAATATTCGCTTTGGGTATACACGGTATAAATAGGTAAATGTAACACCCATTAAAGCAAAGTGATGAAACTGTGAGTACTTGTGATATGGTCATTAAAAATAAATATACGCCCATTATAAAGTTAGAGGTACTAAAATGGAACGAATAAAATTTTGCTTTTCATGGGAGAAAATGTAAGAAAGGGTCTCGTTAAGTAATGCGGCGTTTGATATCTGTTTTTATTGTAATGATAAAACCTACATATTTAGGGCTTTGATAAAACCTTTTTTGACAAATAAATGTCTCATTTAATTAAAATAAAAAATAATACTTTTATAATTGCGAAATTACGTTTGAGTAAAAATATATTTTATTTTATTTTATATTCGAAACACTTGTTTAACTCATATTGTATTGCCTCATTATGTAAGTAGCGTTCTATTAAGTTTGTATTTTTTCTTATATAATGCATGTTAATTTAAGATTTTAATTGTAAATTAATTTTTTGTTTCTGAAAAAGCCACTTATTTTTTTTATAGTATTTGTACATACATATTCCAAAACACGTACTTTTATATAACATTTCACAAAAAAAAAACACAGATCATAAATAAATAATAAATATTCAAAAGAACTTGCAAACTAAACAGGTGATTATATTCATCCAAATCCCAATGCTACAATAAAATTGTATACTCATTGAAATTCAACTACAAAATCGAAGCTTTGCAAGCTATGCGCCTAGAATTGCAAAGTACAGTTGAGCTTAGGTCAGCAATGAGGTCGCTCACCCTACGTAACTGGGTCATGGGGCTGTGGTGCTGCGTACCTGGTATTACTTCCATTGATTAAAGTTTTAGTGTGCTAGGTATTTCATGAAGTGCATTTTTTTCCATGACTGCTTTACGCGAGGTTCTGAGGGCGATTCCCGGGTCGGACAAAGTGTAGAAATTCTCAGTAGCAGCCCGTCTGAAACTGTTTCCAGTAGATGGCAATAGACTTGCCCCCTTTAACATAGGACTCAATAACGGCATCGGCGAAATGTGGCTGTACCATAGTACACCTCTGTCTAACTGTTCAGGGAATACAGGCGTGATGCTATGTTATGTGGGATGTTCCTCATGACGGTACAAGTGATGTTTGAAAAATAGTGATGAAATTGCGTGCGCACCGTTCGTTAAAGAAAATATGCTGACCAGCTAATATTTTCAGTAAGCCATATCTTGCTAGCAAATACCAGCTTCACCTCATCTTATAAGTGGAAATAAACGAAAAGATATACGTGATAATACTTAGTTATAATATCCTCAGACACTCAAACATTGAATACGGGTAGGCAATAATTTCCACATCATTAATTTTCATCATTCGTCTGCTTACAGCGATATCACTTTGTGCGTAAGTCGAGCACTTAATACCTACATAATTATGTAACCTATGTACGCTTTGAAGGTGTCTCTAGTATCTATCGTATTGGAACAACCTTGTCTTGAGTGGAAACCAGTCTATACTTTTTTTCAACGTCTGAATATAAGAATTTAATACCTTATCCTCCATAATAACTAAAATAACCCGAATTAAAAATCAGATTTAATTTAAATCATGTAATACAAACGAAATAAAATATTATTATTTCAACTTATTCCTTAATATCCTGAGCAAATAAAACGTGGGTAGATTAAATAGGTTGCCATGAGAACGCATTTATTCTACAGTACATTGATTTAAGAGAGACGAAATTTAGTATTTGGTACCACTGCGGGTAAATTTGTCGCTGACTGCAAAACAAAGCATAGTGTTAGTATAACAGAAGCTAAACAGAAGCTAAACTTGTTTCACATGGCCAAAAATAGTAGGTACGTACAATCGACCATTTCAGAACATCTCCACCAGTCTCTAATGAAACACTGGATTTGTTAGTCTCCCGGGAGTCACGAGTTTGATAGTCAAATATGAGCAAACCAAACTAACCAATGAAACAAATACAACCTAGTTATACAACCCCACGGCGCGGGCGCCGCCACCGTTCACTCAAACTTAGACGTGGAAACCCACAGGAATTGTGTTTGTTTATCATTTGGTGTACTATGGATGAATAAATAATAAGCTAGTTTTCTAGCCTAGTACAATCAGCGCCGAAGTAAATGTACAAAACTTATAAAATATTTCTTAACAATGACGACTGATGATTTCATAACATGATTTTTACTAGTAACTAAACAAACTTAAATGTCATAAAATCTATGGTTCATAACAATTTTATACAACGTTTATAAGTAAGGGGGTTAAAGTTAAAGACTATATATTATATACTTTCGTGCCCAAAATAGAACTGCGTATATTGCTAAAAAGATAAAAATAAAATCTACCCTCATTTCAATTACCTGCTCGTGACATACGCGGCCCTATTGTGTACTGTGTCACATAACATTTCAGTTGTCAATAATCTCCAACACATTTTGACACAAAAAATATTCGGAATCCTTTGTGAATGTTCTTTTTGAGTTTCTACGTAGGGAAAGGACACACATGACGAATTTTATTGTTGTTTATATACAAGTCCTGAAAGTGATATTTCATGGCTGATTTAAAAGCTTAGGTATATGATACTTTGTTTAACATTTAATACCTATGTGTATTATCTATTTCTGAAAATTCTTAACATAAATGCACCTTTATTAATGAAGAATTTGCTATCACTAAGTACTTTTAATTAACTTGAGGTAGAAAAAAGACCATAAGCACGCGAAAGTCCCCATCTATTCCAAATATTTACGCAAACTGAACAAGTCAGTTAATTCATAAATCCTAATTAAGAAGAGCGAACGACCTTTTATCTTTACGCCATCATTAGGGTGTGGGGACAGACAGAAATATTACGCTCTCATTAATTAATACCAACGACATTTGAAACTTTTTACGTCAGACAAGTTTTTTTATGGTTTAAGTTTAGATCGAGATTTTTTCAACAATGGCGGAACATGGTTAACTGCTAACATTATAACATAGGTTGCTTTATATCGTAGTATAGATAATATAAAAAGAATGAGTGATTCTGAGTTTAATATTATTCTGTGGTCATCTTTGCGCCCAGCCCACTATGGTGGCCTGACACTATACTTGCCATAATTCTGAACATTATAAATCTCTAACAAAAATGGCTGCCGTCATCTCTTTTCATTTATTTGAAAGTTACAAAAACAGGTATATAAGCTATTGAACGTATTTTTTTGTGAATAAGGAGGGAAATAACACGATCGGCAAAATAATTGAGGATTTCAAAATGCTTTTTAGAACACTCAAGACAAGAAGGTCATCTTTGTTTTTGGGGGACCAATATATCTGTATAAATACGTTATAGTCAAATAATGTATCACATTTACCATCAAGCAGGGTCTTTGACATCTAAGTAGACTTCCTGTAAAAACTCATAACGTTTTATCTACTCAGTGAACTTGCACAAGATTTGGGCAGAAGATATATTTTGTAGATAAAAAATGTAATTCAGTAGACACTAATTCATGTTAATGAGACTGCTTAGGGAGGGTTGAACAGACCCGTGTTCTGTCAAGCCAGGAGAAAATATTGCTATGTTAACTTTGCTTAAAAAACATATTTGATTTTTAAACAAGTTCACGTACGTATTATGTATCGCTTAACTGGATGTATAAGTTGATTAAATTTTTGTAGAGCAATTCGATCGCTTCAGATCAGAAGGCTTCGCGCAATCGCAATTTTTTATATGTAATTACTGCTTGCGATTGACGATACATAGGCAATCATTAGGGCTTATAATAGAGCCTGACGTCTGAACGGAGTCTAACCTACAGACCTCCGACCATGATACGTATACTTATGGAGCGGTGTGATCCCGCAAGATACATATACATACTTATAGTTAACATTCTCATTTTCACAAACTATTCGCATTTATAGTTAAATCCGTTTTGCTAAAACGACACAGAAATATTGAGCTACATAATACCCGTATCCAATCTTATAAGAGTGAGCATGAAGGCTGAAACTCTTAAGCCCAAATTAAAAGCCACGATATTTTTCCCGACACTCCTCAAGTACGACAAATGTGTTGTCGACCTTGAGCTAAGAAACCAGTTTTTTTCTTCTAAAGGAACTTAGGAACATTTTTTACAATTTAATGCGTGGGTACCGAGGCATGCTTAAGTCCTGTAAGCTCTTCAAAGGATCTTTGACCATGAAAACGGCAAGATTTTGTTTGAAATGTGAATCTACATTGGCACAAAGGAGGGTTTAGAATATAATACTTTCATAATAACAGACGTCGATAATCAGAAGCAGATTTAAGTGTGATTTAAAGGAAAATTACTAAAATTGACATTCTGACCAATATTTGTGACAGGAGACCGTCGCTCAGCCATGAAAACCTTGTAGGTGTAAAACACAAAATTCTATAGGAGGACAAAAAAATGATCTGCCAAAAAAAACTATGAAAGCTTTCCATTTCTAGGACTTGGCGACGATAAACTACCGAGTTTCTCAGACGACAATGGTTGAATGAATCTCTGTACAAGCTTCTCATTATACATCATAGGCGGCACTAATACGTGATTTACGATTTCATCAATACAAAGAACAAAAAAAGTTTTTGAAAAAAATTGGATTTACGAGGTTTTCACTGCTGTGGAACATTTTAAAGAAATTCTATAAGTGACCGACTAAGAGTTGTTTCACTAACTGTGTGTTATTGCGAGTGTGATTATAGCGAGATTGCAACAGTAAAAATCAAGAGCCTGTTAATTAATTAATGTTAATGGTCCTGCTACTTGGACACAGTAATCCACCACCCAGTGCGGATTGGTAAATTAGTAAAAATGTGTCAAAATATAATAAGAATTTTCTCCATAATCTAATTGTGTAACATCCCTTGCAACTGTTACGGAAAAATGCAGATATTTTGACAATAGAAGAAATATCGAAGGGACACAATACACTAGTATTATAATAATGTCCTCCTGACCGATTTCGGGCACGGCGGCCAATCTCACCGGAGATTAGCCAACTACGCAGGATATATTATAGAGCACAAGTGTATGCGCAAACACAGGTGCTCTCTCTATTCCTTCACTCTCATAGTCCGATGGGACGGCAATCCGACACTACCGGAGAGAGATCAGGCGCAGGACCAACGGCTTTACGTGCTTTCCGAGGCACGGTGTGTATTCACATACACGAAGACCCAGACCCGAAACAACTATCTGTAGATCATACAAATATTTGTTCCGTGCGGGAATCGAACCCCCGACACGTAGCACAGCAGTCGATCTCTCAACCACTGCGCCAACCGTGCCGTATTTAAGCAACAACAGCAAGGTCATAACAAACCCCCAATATCAATTATTCCCCTTCGGCACGTGTTTCGCATAGAATCAATGTTACAGACCAAACTTTAGCTAGAACTACCCAAAGATTATACAGGCCGAGTCAACAGATACTATCAACGTCCTGTTTGTTTTGGCAAATTGTCTACTGGGTTTGGACTAGATAGATAAACAATAGGTGATCTTGACATCCATTTTAATCCTAACTTCACTATCCATAACATAACATATCATCACGCCTGTATTCCCCGAAGGATTAGGCAGAGGTGTACTTTTGTTCACCCACTTTTCGCTGATGCTGTTATCGAGTCTCATGTAATAGGGGGCGAGCCTATTGCCATCTACCGGGCACAGTTCCAGACTCCGTGCTGCTGCTGAGAATTTCCATACAGAAAAACCCAATAACACTTTGCCCGACCCGGGATTCGAACCAAGGACCTCGCGCTCAGCAGTCGCGCTTGCAACCACTAGACCAACGAGGCAGGCGGCTATCCATACTTAATTAGTAATAACAAATTGACGACATTGGTCAGTAAAAATGGAATCATTCAGTCTCAACGCCCACATCTATATACTCCGCTTAGTTTAAGACGTCGGTTGTCATAATTAGATACATTTCTAAATAATATTTTTTAAATAATAAAATAAATTATAATTGTTGGGGTATTCTCGTCGTTGACAGGTTAGCCCGGTATTTTTTGTGGGTAGTAAGTAATTCACACCAAACCACTGTTAATTTTAAGAGTTTATTTGTGGAAACATTTATGTTTAGTTATCTGAGACGCATTTTTACGTATTGTTATTTAATTGTCAATCTGCACATTTGTGCGTGACGGAGTTTTAGTTACGACTGAATTTAAGTAATTATTGATTATGTGTGCATAAAAGTACCTTTGTTGTATGAGCATTATTGGCTCGTACAATAATATTGTTTTATACTTTACCTCTAGGTAAAGTTCTATTTCATATAAGAGCATCTAAATTAGACCAAAAATATTGGGTTGTTCTGTTACAAGACTACTTAACGCATCAGTTTTAAAAGTCATTTCAAAACATTAACTTTTTGGTCCACGGCGCAGGTGCTAAATCGAAAACATCTGCATTGCGAAACAAATCAACAAGTCAATGATTAGAAAACTAATAACGTAATTCTGTTTAAATTTTATTTCATAAGTCCCAATCAAAGGTAAAAGCTTTAGGAGTTTACTTTGACAAGCAATCGAATGCATCAAAGTTAGTTATAAATAAGTATTTTAAGCTATCTATAGTGTGGGTCATACTTTTATCAATAAGGTCACCTTAATTTTTTTTTCTCTGAAGCCCCTTATTTATAGTTCGGAGTATTTATTGAGTGGACCTAATTAGTAGGCGGTTTAAGAAAACTTAATAATATTTTATGAGCGTAAAACAGCGTCCTAAAATAAACATTACAATCATCATCCATGATTTTATTGTTTTAAGATTATTTAACTTCACCCTGTGTTGCAAATTACTAAAATTCCTGTTATCCCCCTAGCTAAATATTCCTTCTGACCGAATTTCGGTCGCGACGGCCAATCTCACCGAAAATTAGCCAACTACTATTAGAGCACAAGTGTGTGCGTAACCACAGCGCAATCCCTATTCCTTCACCCTCATAGTCTGATGGGACGGCAATCCGACACGACCGGAGAGAGATCAGGCGCAGGACCAACGGCTTTACGTGCTTTCCGAGGCACGGTGTGTATTCACATACACAAAGACCCAGACCAGAAACAACTATCTGTAGATCGTATAAATATTTGCTGCGTGCGGGAATCGAATCCGCGACACGTAGCGACATCAACTGCAAAACAACGCGATTTTCTGTCGATGTTGCGATCACATAACCTTTCTTAAATTGTGGCTTTATTTACTTACATACAATATTGAGAATAAATACTTAACTATCGGTCCTAAAAAGCTGTATGCAATCGTAAAATAAATAATTAACTATCTCGCCTACGTCTTACCCATAAGACGTAATACCAATTCTCCAAGCTATTTTTATTAGCCACTATTACACGTAAATATACTGGAGAATAAAAACATTAAAAACAATTCTAACAGGTTTCAAGTACTTCATCAATAATATCAAAGAGTATTTCGCCGTAATTCGGGGATTTTTGTTTTCCCTTTGATGGAAAACCTTTTTATAAGAAAACCCATAGAAACTATATAAAACCAAATTCTTTAGAAATCAAAGATATTTGCGTTATATTACGTTTTTTTTTACGACAAAAATAACAATAACTTTGTTATTTAATAGTCTTACCTTTGAGATTGAAAATAATTTTTTGTTTTTAAACCAGTTATAACTAACAGCCCACCTTTCGATGTCAAATAGGACGTCTACCATTAAGGTAAGACTAATATTATGTCAAAGGATTAAGTAATTAGTTAATTATAGTTCTGTTAAAGTTAAATCGTTTCCATAAATTCATTCTATGAATGTATTTATTTATATTAACATGAAAATCGTTGGGTAATTTATATCAGCTACCCAATATGTTACTTAAAGCAATTGTCACGAACACAAATTGTTATTGAATAAAACTGAAAGCCATTCTATTACGACATTTATACGTATTCAGAGACTTAACTATTGTTGTGACACAGAAAGGACTTTGAACGCCCATTGAATACGTGCGTGAGTTAAAAATACACCATAATTGGCGCGTTGACTCCAGTTAGGTTCAATAAGAAATTAATTATGTATGAGAATTTTCCACAAAAGCTGTATTATGTATAGTTAACAAAACCGATTGAGAATCACTCTCTCTTCACACTCGGAGACAAAAGTAACGAATTTATTCGGAAATTTAATTCGGATTTTAAATATTAAATATTTAAATTGGGATATTCTGAAAGAAAGAAAGAAAAAAAAGAAAATACGTTTATTTGACCCAAACTAAAGGCACACAATATATAAAACAGAACAAAGAAAAAAAAAAGGAAAACAAACAGAATAATTTTTCTGTTACTCTGTTATTCTTTGTAGTTTGTATTGTTAATTAAATGTATTGAATATAAAATTAAATGTAGTACCTCTTTTAAACGAACTAAATATAGGTACCTATCCTTTCACTTACTGCGAGAACTTTTTTTTTCTACCGTTGTATCAAAATTACCACATGATAATTTTGCTCACATAATGCATTATCTGAATACAGCAATAAATAGCATTTTTTTTGTAATAACAACTCTATTCAGTTTCATGAATAAATATGAGGGCCTAGAGAGATCTTTAAACCTAAGTAAACATCTTAAAAAAAGTGTCATTTATCACCGAAATATCTGTCACAAACAAACTTGCGCCGTTGGTCATACACAGAAGAGCGTTATAACAAATGTATGGTGTATATTTCTGATTTTTACGTAAATATTCCGTGTTTTTTATACATCGTATCGTACCGCATGGTGCGCTATCGCTGATGCTAACATGTAATAAACGATTCTCAGTTTGGGTGCGGTAGGTTAGATGCTCCGATAGTTACATAACACTTTGATACACTGTTCCTATAAAACTTAATGAAGGTAATCAGTTTTGACCAATCGTACCTGTGAAAAAGAACGTCATTGTCTCATCGTTTAGACGTGACAAGCACAAACACACGACTGTATACCTACCTTCAATTGAAGTAGTAACTTCAACATAGCGGCTCCGCACCACATCGAAGTGTTTCGCCCTTATACCTACCAAAGTTTTAATTAAACCTGGTAACTTATAAAAGGAACTTTGATATTTAACACCATATTTGGTACTTTAGCGAATACAAGTCCAAATATCGCTATATAGCTAATAGTATCTAATGCTCTAACCTGGCTTTGAGGCTACCTACGGCTTCGAGGGTTAAGCTGGTAAAAAGGCGTCAAACAGAGTGTGGACCTAAAATTAAGTAAATAAAAACTGGTCAAGTGCGAGTGTGACACGCGCCGAGGGTACCGTATGGCCATTAGTTAATGTAAAGTCCTATACAAGCTGTTCCTTTACAGTTTTAACCTTTAACAGTTCCAAAGATCAGTGTGATGAACACCGAAGTCTAACAATATGGATTTATTTGTACCAAATTGGTACGGAACCCTAAAAAGCGAGCTTTATATCAAAAACATATTTTTTTGAAGTCTTAAACTTTTTAACAATATCTTTTGTCATAAAGAAATAGTACATCAATGTAACATTTTGATGGATCTTAAAAAGTGTCATTTATCACTGCTGAAATAGTTCTCAACGAAAATGTTTGTGTATTTCAGTAGGTTTTAGATTTTTTTTTATTAATAATTCAACTGTTTTACACTAGAATGGATTGTGATTGAACTTTAGTTTGGTTCATATGAAAAAATAGGATTTAGTTAAAGATAGGTATAAGCCAATATAAAATTATTTAGTCAAGATAAAAATAATAATATTATTATTTTATACCTATCAATATAGATTAAAAACTTGAATGACATAAAGTTGATAACTTCAGTAATTTTTTACTGACATAAAATTATTTTCAAATATAGTAGCTTCTCACAGAAGATGGCACTTTAATTTGTTTATAATTTGATAATAAAGAAAACTTCAGACATTTATGCTAAAATTGTTTAATAAATTAGGCACTTCATGGTAATAAAATAAAAATATCGAAATTGAAAACATTACAAACAGAATACTGTAAAGATCTTTTATTTATTGATTATTTTTATAATTTTGCCCCAAGCTAAGATTTTTGTACATTTGACAGGAATCAATCTCACGTGCACACACTCCCAGATCCGGAATAACTATGTGTTGGCCGTACAATTTTTTTCCAAGAGACCAATCCGCGTCATATTCAAAAAGTCAATCGCTTGAATACCCAAAACTACCGCAGAAGTTATTGAACTTATACCTATAAACCTTTAAAACCCCCCTGTATCACTTCCTTTTGATTGATTATCTCCATTGTGCCACTATCATCAATTAACAGCAACTTCGCAATTTTATAAAACAATAGTGACAGTCTGGGGTCATTGAACTTGTCTAAAATCTTATCCTGAGGGATTGGGAAAATCGGCAGAAAAGTGAGTTTTACTTAGACACTAAGTCAAAGAAAATATATTATGGTAAGTGAAGCCTAATAAAATAGTATGTTGAACAATTGAACATATTAAAATAAGCGACTGGGAGTTTTTGGAACCCATCCAAACGAATACTGGGAATAATTGGATTTATATGTGATTCACAGAACTGTAACAGCTCGTAAACGTTAAATGTAATATAAATATTACATACAAAGTAACATAGCATATCACCTGTATTTCCCGAAGGGTTAGATGGAGATATTCACTTTTCACCAATACCATGCCTGTTCATATATTATTCAATAGACATCCACCATCCCGATGGATATGAAAACTTCCTCGTACAAAAATCCCAATATCTGCGCAACCTCAGAAACGAACCTAGAACCTCAGTCCAGTAGCCGTGCCTCCAACCACGAGATATTTCAAAATGTCCTCATGATTTACTGAACTTGATTCGATTTACCAGCGTATGATTGCACACCACCAAACGAAGTTTGGACACCACAATCTTTGGAAACTCAATAATAATCGCGGTTCTATTTTATTGGATTTCGGCTCCAATCACACCAGACGTTCTATGATCCAACAAATTCAGGGTTATTGCGTTATATTTGCCTAACTCGTTAGTCTCTAAACCGGCTGCTCAGCGTCAGGTTGGATATTCAGGTCGGGCAATGTTTTTTTTGGGTATTCTGTTAGGAAATTATTATCAAAAGCAGTCTGGGTTTTGGAATCTCGCCCGATAGATAGCAATAACAACAACGGGCATAAGTGGGAGTACAACAGTACACCTCTGTTTAACTCTTTATTAAGAGAATACATGTGGAATAATGTTACGTTATACTAAGGAGACAGAAAAATAGGCAACAAAAACCTTACCAAATAGATTAATAATATTGCCCCCTTCATGATACAATGTATTAAAAATAGTCCTAATAGCATTGATCCAAACCGTTTAAATTCCGCGGATGAAAATAGCAGTCTAACAAATCTCTTTAATTAAAAGTTACTTCATTCCATTCCGAAATTAGAATTACCATAAAATTTAATCTGTGACTAATCTGTATGACTAAATGGTCGTCGGATACAAATTTTGATGTCCAAAAAATGGGGTTCATTGTCTGTGGTTAACCTGTAGATACCTAACCCAAAAAGTAATCGTTAATCTAGAAAGAAATATGTCTCATAATGTTGAGTTGTTATTATTAGAACATTATCCGTTTATAGCGTTCTGAAACTGTAACATATGGCCAACCTAGCACTAAAAGTTAGTGTGCTCGTTCTGAATCGCCTTTAATTTCGAGTGCATAGTCATGTTTGCTTTAAAATTGAAGTTGTTGGAAGGGTTTATAGTTGTAATCTTGTTAACTGCTTTGTTGAGTAAATAGAGGTTATAGATTTATCTATAGCAACCCTGCAATGTTTCTTTCTACTTTCAGTTTTCCAAATTAGTGTGACGTTTCAAAATGTCAAACTTAATAGAAATGTCAAAATACTATGAAATACTATTTGTGTATGTGTCTTATGTATTTTTATAATATGGATGGAGTATCCAATTTTACGGTCATAACACAGCAATGTTTAAACCAAGGTTGCGTGGGGTACGATAAACAAAATGTCAGCCGTATCATGAGTAAAAAAAAGGTTGAATGGTCCTGCACTTATTTTAAATCCTTTCATCAATATAGAAACGAGTGAGCTAAAATAAAAAACACATACACGCGCCTGTAAAATAGCCAATGTAAGTTTATTTAATAATGTAGCCTTAATAGTTCCTTGGTCACGGCATTGATAATGGTTTGCTACACGAGGAGACCCACTTAGTGGAAAAGGACATTAAGGGTAAACCACGGATATTAATAAACATTTTATTATGATGGTAATAATATTTAGATAATTGTGAACCGAGATCGAACGAAGCGCAAAATGAAAGAATTTTTGTCGTCTACAGACCGCCGTGTTTAAATAGTATTTCTCCTGTGAGTTTTTATGATAGGCGATTTTAGTAGCGCGACAGCAACGTGAAATTTTGCAACCCAAGCACAATAAAATAGTCATTGAACCATACTATTTGCATAGCGCGCCTGCAACCAAAAGCCTTACAGTCTCGCACATCAGAACTGCAGACAAACTTCAGAAATGAGCACATAAACTTTAGAAATTAGTACTGCAAGGGACGTACTATTTGCGATAACATCGGTGAGTTCCACTCAATATCCCGACGGCCCTTTATTTTAATACGAAAATATGGATCCACGTTGGATTTTCAACCGTATTAAAAAGGCGAATTATAGAAATAATGGCGGTGCAACAGCGCGACAATATACTAAGCGGTGAAAGCACCCTAAGTATTTTATTATGACTATACTCGCATGAGTATAAATCATTGTGTTAAAAGAACGCTTGTCGGCGATAAAACGCATTCTCCGACATAATCCGTTGGTATGGTAAGTGAATAGAAGATGAGGGTACGGTTAGCAGAGAAACACTATGAATACTATGAAATACAAAATTCATAGTATTTTTTTATTTTGATATCGGATTAAAAACCCAATGGTTTATAAATATTGATAAATATAATTAATCTTCACATACACAGAACGTGTGGGAGAGGTCACGTGTGTAGTCCTCGAATGTTACGCTTTTCTAAGGATAAAGCTGCTTACTAATTTCAATAAAATTATACCCAAATAATTTCACAGTCCGAATTTTCATACCCAGACTGTGGACTAATAAAGCGGGTGATTGAACAATTAGACAAGTTGTAGGTGTATGTTTAGATTTTAATATTTGATCAGTCCGTTGTCTAATAGGTACCTAGTCTGTAAACTTTGACCATTCTCAAAAATAGTGTTGCTATTCACGTCCGCTGCTTGTTCTCTCGAAATATTAAAATCAGTGAATATGGAGCAATTACAAGGTTTTTCTCCAACGCCTCCCGGAGAATATGAGAGTGAACAACATCCATAATCAACCATATAATTCTTTAAACATCCACTTCTGAACCTGAGCAAATTTACATAGACCGCAGCTGTAATTAAAAAATCGTGGAGTAGTATTGTAAGGGAAAAGAACAGTAGGAACAGAAAACGCCAGCTGATTTTCATCCCGTGCATATCATAAAAAAGTTGAAGTGAAAGGGTTTGGTGGAGATACTAATGACTGTTTCCAAATAGCGCAATTTGATCGTTTTCGAATCTCTCCTTTTATGCCAGCCTTTTATCTAGTCTGTTTGTACCTGACGTCAGATATTGTGATCCAATTCAGTGTGTTTTTATTTGTACTATTTTAAAGTTGTTTAGTTAGTAAATATATGAGAATATAACATAATATTGGTAAAATGAATTATAATTGTGTGTAGTGTTAGTAAAATAAGTATATTCCTGATTTTATGCAAAAGACTGAAATAACATCAAGCGAGAATATTTTGTGATCATTAAAATTAATGGCCAACATGCAAATGAAATCTTTTGATTCCACTACATCTAGAAGAGCAAACAAAAAAACATATTTATTCACATCGGTTTTTTTTTTGCTGACAGTACGGAATACGTGACAATTATGCAATATTTCCATTAGGTCGATCCAGAAATTGTAATGGGTGGTAAGCTTCAGTCGTCTGAACGTCACACCGACTTTATTTTACGAGACAGCCCTATTTACAGAACAACATTCTTATGACAATATGTTTATTAAAATAACTGAGGATTAAGGAATATAACTTAAGTTTTTGGGGATAATCTATACTCTCTTAAATAATAGTGTTTTTTGTATGGGTCCTCGATTATATAATCATTTGCCCACTTGTTTGCTTCAAATTGCTGACAATAATGTGTTAAAAAAACAAAATTAAGAAATTACTTATAGAGAAAGCGTAATATACTTATTATTTATAACACCACTTGTATTTATACCCATATTATGCAAATAAAATAAATTAAAATTAATAAGTGTGACTTAACAATATGAAATATTAATTCTAAGTTTGTAGTAAAAACGTTTTTGAAACTGATTTTTAAAGGTGATGAAAAATGCTATATTAAACTATAGGTACCTATAAAACGTTACACCAACTGCTAGATCCAGCAATTTCAGGTGCAATAGCGATACGTCAGGCGAGTTTGACACTCAATTAAGCCCTAGTTGGTCGTGTCGGATCTCTAGCATGAATAGACCCATCACTTTCAGGCGCTTTCAAAATTTACGCCCGCAGTATTGTAAACGGAAAGCAGGCTGTATTAATCCCCTGAATAGAACTTATTAGCGTATTCTTGATTGCAGTAATCCTAAACTTTGGTTATCATTGTTCTACTTCTGGGAATGACGCCTCGTCTCTGAATGAGATGGGTTAAGGCATTAGCTCACGTGCTTGCTAAGTGTGGTATGGTGTACACACACTCTCACTAAAATTTTGTATCTTGTTACTCGCTGCTTTTTTCTGAGACTGAGATTATTGGCTGCAACATTTTGAAGGATTATCGATTGTAGCAAAATTTAAAAGAACTCTAACAGGACTTTCAGCTACTTAGTGCTCATTTTGCTGCCCAATTGCTATATGATTGACTCTGTGTGATACAGGTCATAGGTTTAATTCAAGGAATATATTATTTTTGTATGATCTACTGATAGCTATACCAAGCCTGGGTGTGTGCTAAGATTCTTGTCTGTAAGGGTCATACATACGGGCAATAGCAAAAACGCTAGCGCTGACGCAGATACCTATACATTTAGTAAAATACATTTATTGATTTTATGAATAAAAAAATACCTCCTTATTTGTTCTAACCGCGTTCAACGTAATATATTTTTTCTGCCTACTGACTCATAGCACATAAAACACACTCGACTATGGTCCCCATTTACATCATAAAACGATTCAACATATTTTATATTCTCAACCGTTACTTGTTTACAACAAAGTTAATAATTTTGATCGGATAAGCAGAGCATTAAGTTATGTAAGTGATCATAGTACCAGACTTCTTACAATTAACGTATTAGTAATATAACTTAGCTACAATGTGAAGTAGGCTATTAGACCAGCAAGCAGCAGGCATAATATATTTGGCGTCTTAAAAGCCGCATAGAAGCAATGTTTATAGTGAAAAAAATATTATTTATAGTGAAAATGTTTGTTTGACCAGAGGATGTATAAATTCGTCACAATCATCCTCTTGAACCTAGAAATATTGCCACGTATATCGTAACCGTAGTGAACTAGTGAATTGATAATATTAGCTCAAAAGGAGAATATTGAAATCAAAAGTAACAAGTTTACACTCATAAATTTTATTCTCGAATAGAGAGTAGAGAAAAGGTCTTAGTACAGAGTCATGAAGAAATTAGCAATAAGACACAGTGAGACATTTTATTGTGACTACTACAAACAGTCAAAGTCAAAGTCGTTTAGATTTCAGAAAGCCACAATAAGTAGCTGAAGAATATTTACTAGGTTTCAAGATCGAATTACGTACTATTAACATAACTTAGAAGATTTAGGCAGAGGTGCACTATTGTACACTCACATATCGCCGCTGCTCTTATTGAGACCCACGTTATAAGAGGCGAGCCCATTTGCCTACTTATTAAATTTTCCATACAGTAAAACGCAATAACACTGGTTGAACCTGGAATCGAATCACGACTGCTATATCAACTACATACAACCGACCGTCGTACCGTCCTCGCCGGCGAGGCCCGTCGCGAAGACCCGTTCATTCTCCACCCCGACCCTTGCTCGAGCCAGCCCGCGCTGTGCCAGTAGTAATAAATCAAATGTCCCTAAATAATCACAATCAGATCCAGCAAGTCCTCTCTTGTCTGCCCCCCAGCAACGCCCTAAGCCGAGGTTCGAGTCCCACTATGGGACACCCTTAGCAGTGTTGCTTAGTATTATTTAATTTGCTCGGCTGGAGACCCTTCTGGTCTCGCCATTTGCCCGGTTAAGCAGTAAAAGCTCCCTTGAGCTAACTGCGAGAGACAACTCAAAAAAAAAAAAAAAAAACTGCTATATCAATGAGGCAATAACTTGCTATTATTTACTTAGCAACATTTGTCAAGCAATATAAAAAAACAGGCCAAGTGCGAGTAGGACTCGCGCACGAAGGGTTCCGTACCATTGACTAGGTCAACAACAGTAGGTATTTATTATTAAAGTAAAAATACAACTACATATATAGGTATTTATTATTAAAGTAAATATTTCAAGTGCCTACCTGTTGCCATTATTGATATCGAGCAAAAAAGGGCAAAAAAATCGCGTTTGTTGTATTTGAAATATTTATTTTATTTTGTTTTTAGTATTTGTTGTTATAGCGGCAACAGAAATACATAATTTGTGAAAATTTCAACCGTCTAGCTATCGCGGTTCTTGAGATACAGCCTGATGACAGACAGACGGACGGACAGACAGCGAAGTCTTAGTAATAGGGTCCTGTTTTTACCCTTTGGGTACAGAACCCTAAAAAACATCTTATCTCAAAAAGCGAAGAATTTCATTCCAATACAATAATGACATGATATTGCAATTCGCATTCCTTTAATTTAGAAAGTAGCCCTAGTCAGCAAGAATTCTGTCACTCTCAATTTAGCAAATCAAGCCTAATGTACCCGTCGACGTAATTTCAATTGCAATAAAAGATTTTGTAATATTAAAGCAAAGTTCGATGTAGGACTGGAGCGCCGAATGTCAAGAACAAAACGCAGGTCGACACTGACATTCGTCTTCCTTCATATTCTTTTAGTAAATGATTACAGACTTTTGTTAAAGCTTTTGTAATTATTACAATTAAAAAAGCTTTCTTAAAAATTAAACACCTGTTTTAAATCAACGACGACAACACGGTTGGCTCAGTGGCTAAGTGATTAGTTTTCTGGGCTACGTATCCCGGGTTCGATCCCCACACGGAACAAATATTTGTATGATTAACTGTACACACAGTACAGGAGGAATCATAGAGTGGGGCGAAGATTTATAAAAAAATAAATACAATCTGCATCAGAAGCATTAAGTTTGCGATTGTACTCTAACGGTTCAAGAGTGTTATTTTAATGAAAAATTGTTATATTTATGTTTTGCATTTATTTATATATATCAGTCTGATAACTCGCACCAAGTCAGCGTCACAAAATCTATTTATTTTGTGAAAGCGCAGTGTGGTGGGCTGTGGCCTACCTTTCTCATTCTCATAAGAGGCCACTATTCGACAGTGGGACGTATTATTACGGGTGTATTTATTTATTAATTATCTATAAAACAATTAAAAGCTCATAACATTTTAGCATGTTTACATAATTTCATTTTCATCTATATTTTCATGTAATCATTACATCGTATCGAAGCGTGCTTCGGTTGCACACTTTTGGCTTACTACATTTATCTTCATAATACTGTTTTAGCTTTTTATTTATAGAAAAATGTTTGCGCTCTTTATTATTGAGTCACGAAACTTATTGTGCGTTTCGAAATAATACGGTTTAAGAGGCTGAGACTTCAAACGTGCGAGAATGTGGATTCTACTGTTTGACGACGAAATTCAAGACAATTTAATACCCACATACATAGGCACATAATAGTACTCGTAAAATCCTTGACGGACTTTGCAGAGTTATATTAAAAAAATAATTAATTTCTAACACTTTTCCTTGTGACAAAGATCTAGATAGAACTACAAGATAGGCTGCCTCATTGGCCTAGTGGTCGTAAGCGCGACTGCTGACTGTGAGGTCCGTCGTTCTCGGATCGGGCAGCGTAATTGGGTTTTTTTAATGAAAATTCTCAGTAGCAGCACGGAGTATGGAACTGTGTCCGGTAGATGGCAATAAAATCGCCCCCTATTATATGGGACTTAATAACGGCATCGGCGAAATGTGAATGTACAATAATACACCTCTGCCCAACCCTTTAGGCAATACAGGCGTGATGCTATGTAATAGTATCTAGATACCATTCCTATAAATAATAATTCCACTACATAAGATGAGTGAGTTAAGAATGTGAAGAAAAGCCTTAACAACTTTGTAGCAGTTGGACCTACTTGTTATTTGATATCAAATTTAATAATGTTAGACTAAAATTAGTGTGAAATATTAGTACTAGCTCATAATTTATTCTTCACATATCATGGATACCGTCTGATAAATACATACAACAGCTTTAAATTTGCAGAAACTAGAATAATGTTTTACCCTCATGTTTTTCTAGACACTTCTCAACGTTTTTTACATACGTTCAGTGTTATCGCTTCTTTGGATCGCCTACGCATTTAAAATCATTATGTAAACGTGTCAGTTCATTTGTTATTGTGTATCCCAGTATGACGCCACATTGTCAACAAACCTTTGCTGTTCTTATTAAGAATTATGTTTGTTGTTTTCGCTATGCAACGTTATTATTATTATTTTATTATTTATTTATTATTGTAAAAGAGATACTATATTTATTTAAAACAATCTCCCACAAAACCGGTTTAGCGGTTTGACTGTGGGTGTTGCGCCGCATTTTTATACAAAATTTGTAGGTAGGTTTCTATTATGTACCAGCACAACTACATAATTATTTATTCTATATACTGTAAGTATTTTATACAATTATTTTTTTTAACTTAATTTTTAAAATTCTTTTATCACTTTCCTGTCTAATGTCTGGCGGTAAACTATTAAGCACGTAAGGTATACGTTTCTTTAAAGTTCTATCGCCGAAGTAATTATTGACTCTGGGAACATTAAATTTACCGACAGCCATAGACCGTGTACTGTGGTTACTTGTCACAATAGGTAAGTCATGCTCCTTCCTGCTGTGCTGGTTTATAGCTAAAAGGTATGTATGTTTTAAATGAACCGGTAAGATGTTACATATTTTAAATAATTTTCTATAATCGCCTTTGCAACTTAATTTAGTCTTTTTTGTAACTAATAATTTAAGAAATCTTATTTGAAATGACTCTAATTTATTTATATAAGTTTTAAACGTTAGCCCGTAGCTGTCAAGAGCATAACTTATTATTGATTCTACTAAGGATAGATACAGACATCTTCATATTTTAATAGGAACTTTGTAACTTAAATGATAAAACTTACTAAGTAGTATTCTTAATTTACCACAAATGTAGTCTATATGACAGGACCATGAAAAACTTTCATCTATTTTGACACCGAGATACGTAACAGAATTAACAGCTTCAATAGGTTTACAATTACAATTTATTAAATGATTATGAAAACATGAGTATTCGTGTGTTATCAATTTAGGAGTAGAAATAGACAGGTGTGAGTATGGTGATCTGATGACAAGAAGTTTGGTTTTATCAGCATTTAGAATGATCCCATTGTCATGGGACCATTTAACTACCGCGTCTATGTCTTGTTGGATTAACTGACAAATGTCATTGATGTCGGTTCCGGCGCGGAGCACGCATAGGTCGTCTGCGTACATAATTTCGTACATAACGTAGCTTTAGCGTACATAACGTAGCTTTATAATTTCTTAACAAAATGTTATATTAGTAGCTGATGGTTCTGTCTTATTTTCTAAGGTTTATTTATCGGTGCAAGACGACTAATTTACCGGTAATTAAACAGCCTTCACTGTACCCTCGTTACAGGAGATTTTTTGTGCAGAGCATAGTTTTTACTTTTTTTACCTATTCAATAAGATCACACTTAGTTCTTTTACTGCTAATGCCTATGTAAAAAATATTTTTATAAATGATTTAACAAGCGCGCTTCTTAAATCCTGGATAAGCCGATCACAGAGTACAAGGAACCTTTTCGGAGCCAAAGGATCTCCGAGTATCAACAATTGCGAAAAATATTTTTGTTTTCTGGCAGTCAAGTTTCTCTATGTGTTCCAAAGGGTCGAATTGTTTTGTTTCTGAATTATCTAAGGCAACAATGTTGATAAAACATCCTGGCTCCCAAAGGTCGAGTAGGCAGAGATTTAGTTTCATAACAGAGATATGGTTCAAGTATACTGTGTTATATTGATAACAATGATACCAAAGCTTATGCGTCAGCAAGGAGTAGACTCAGGCTATGGAGTAGGAGTCACATTACTATTGGTGTAGCACACTTGGTGTAGGTTCAAATACATTACCCCCCGCCTAACACACCTTAGCAGGGGGCCTTAGGGGTCGCGAGCGCGCAGAGTGGGGACTCTGCGCGCTCTCACTTAGCGACCCTCGAGAAGACGGCGACACGCTGTGGTCCGTGTCGCCGTGCACACAGCACCAGCGAGGGTAACGGGGGGACCTCTTTACAGTCTCCCCCGGGACGTGCACGAGGGGGTGGCCTCTTTACAGTCACCCCCTCCGGGAAGTGCCGTTTGGCATGGGACCGTGGTGGGCCTCGGTGCGGTCTTCTAAGAGTTCCCGAGGCCCACCATATGGTGTCGAGGCGGACCACCGTGGTGAGTTTAGCCGGTAGGAGTCCGGCACACCCCTCCGCACCCACCCCAGGCGGAGGATAGCCCATGATGGGTTCTCACCACGCAAATCAAAAAAAAAAAAAAAAAAAAAAAAAAAAAGGTTCAAATACATTATAATGATTCATCAATCAATATCTCCAAAGAAACTCATGTTCACCTTAAGACGTTAACAGGCTGATAAAACGATTACGATCATAAATCACTTACATATATCATTAGAAAGTGGTTTGATACACGGAAAGTGGTTTAGATTTACATAGCAATTATGTACAACTTAAGAAAAAGCAAAATACGCAGTCCAAACGGCTCTTGTTATTCAACTTTTATTTTTGAACTAGCTTCCGCTCGCGGCTTCACCCGCGTGGTTTACGAACCCGTACATTTTCCCGGGATAAAAAGTAGCCTATGTGCTATTCCAGACTATATATCTATCTCTGTGCCAAATTTCTTCCAGATCCGTTGAGCCGTTCTGGAGTGAAAGAGTAACAAAGATCCATCCATCCATCCATCCTCACAAACTTTCGCATTTATAATATTAGTAGGATAGGATTAGGAAAGTTTCATTGATACACCTGTTTGCTCCAAAAGCTTTTGATGTTATTGAAATGAGGGTAGAATATATTAAATATTTATAAGGTCTTAGGTGTTAACTATTATGTCGTCTAGACTCCACGGAATGCCTTAATGCCACTTCCACTTTTAATAAAACGTTATACTGCGGTCCAGTAGTTTAAATGTGCAAGTGGATATAAAGGTTTAACGTGGGGGTTCACCATTTTCAATTGGTCTTAGGAGGAATTTTCTCTGGTAAGTGGATGGGGATAAATGGCTTATGGGGATATTGTTCGAATATCTGTCGGCTACCTCGAGGTGTTTAAAATGTTTTTATTTTTTTTATTACTTTCAATACCTTAGACTCTGGTAGGATCATATTCGCTCACATGATATTGATAATTATTTTGTTTCAGTTTATGCTTATCTGCAGATATATTACGCTGAATGAGATCAAAAGTTATAAACAAAAGAAAGTACAGAAAGCTGATCCAACTACCAAAATGCAGAAAACTAAAGTCAAACGCCATGCATATATGAGCAAAAGATAAAGACATATCTTTCCCAACCAATCAAGCAAGTTCTCAATCAATAAATCTCAGTTCTCATTTGTCAGAGCCAAGTTTAAGCAACAAAGCAACTAGCTGCGAAGTTGGATAGATGGCAGCAATTGTACTGCAATAATGAAGTCAGTAGTTATTGGTCTATATTGCAGACTCAAATTGAACAGATAGCGCCAACATTTAAAAATATATGTGTTTAATCTTATTTTACATATTAACGATATGATCAATCTAAGTGGACGAAGCTACAGTCTTTAGTATTTCTTTTTAGCACAAACGTTTAACGACGCTAAAGTGTAGTACTTAGAAAGGATAAAAACAAATAATAAATAAACCAAATAATTATAGTTTATCTTTCAATCCACTTATTTTATCATGATAAATATTTATAATACAAGTATTCAATAAAATCGAATATTTTCCCGCTGCTAAAGTGAATCAAGTTTAGAAAACAAAAGAATAAATTGAAGCAGAAGTTATGCCCACTTAGTACTACATACTTCCAATATTTAGCTTCGTTACATTCTTGTTTAATAACAAAATAAAAAGATAAACATTTACACAGTTATTTAATCTCTTATTAAATAATGCTTGTGTAAATATTTGAGTAGTTCAATTTACCCAATATATTCGACACATTAGTAACAGCGCCAGATGCTGTCGGGAATACCGTGAGAACACAAAAAAGTCAAACGACTCAAATTGTAGAGCAAAATAATCGCTTTCATCGTCTTTTTTTACCAAATTAAATTAAGGTTATTTCTCCTTTAAAATATTTAACTCTACGCTTGATTCTAAATCTCCAATGTCTTTAAAACACTACATAGAACATAATCCCTCTTAATAGGCTCGTGAAGATTGTATTACTGTCTGGCACTAAGACAAAAAACAAGAGACGATTAAAAAAGATCGTAAAGATGGATTACATTACTTATATAGTACGTAGGTAATGTTTACTTAACTCTTATTTAACATTTAACAAATTTAGAATTTGAAGAGGGCAAATGGTACAGCCCTAGAGACTGATGTTTATATCTACGAACGATCAACTATCACATTTACCAACATTGTCAATAGAATACAATAGGTTTTTATTTCAAATAGACCTATCTTAAGCAAATTTGAAACTTGTTGTCTGTGAATATATGCTTATGTTAGTTCTTGGACTGACCCAGTCTTCCTTATGAGATTTCACAACTAGTGAATAAATGATAATATCGAAAATGATTCCCTCCTGTTAAGATCTACATCTTCGGTTTCATTATTGTGCCTTTGTGTATTAAGTTTTCACTCTGATCGAAGACAAATGAAGTTTAAGAACAAATATTTGTATGATCTACAAATAGTTGTTTCGAGTCTGGTTGTGTGTGCATGTGACATGCATGTTTGTAAACTGTACCCACGATAAAGGAGAAATCGTAGAATAGAGGGGCAACGTCTATTTAAAAACAAAATCTCAACTACACTAAATGTCTAAGATGTACGTCTGCACGTGTGCTATAGTTCTTACTGTTGATGGCAAATGAGAATATCATCTGTGTTTCACCTGCTCGTGTTACTAACACATATGTGTTGCACCACGAGGCGTTATTGTTTCTGCAGCGTATACACGTTAAGTTTTCAAATGAAGGCTACGGGCGTTATTTTCTCCGGTTTCCTCCCTAGCGTTATCACCCTATTTGCAGAGTTGTATGGCCTATAAATGGTTATTCTGTGTCTAAGTGTTTGTGCACTTGAGATTTATCTGTGTTATTATATAAGTTACCTAGGTACGGGAGAAATCTTAGTGTCAACGTTGTAACGTTAAAATTGACGTTACCACGACATATGCCAAAGGGATTAGTGGTAGCTGCATCATTTGTTGTCTCAACTACATATTTTATAATATGAGTTCCAGGCTATGTCTAGCTGTGTAGGGCAGTAGGAGATTTTTGATAGCTTGATAGACTTTGGGGCACAAACACTGCAGTGCAGACATTGCTCCGATATAACCACGTCCTAGACTCGGCACAGTTCAATAATAGAAAGTTTCATCTGTCTCTATTGGTCTCATATCGATCTTTCTAATTCTGTTTAAAGATCAAGGTCTCGACGGGATTGGAACGCCTTTTTTATTTGATGTTACGACGAGTATATATGTTTAATTAGACATTGGTTGATATATCTTATTGCGAACATCAATTTTGCGGTAAGGATTGTAGAAAAAAACCTGAAATACCTAAACTGTTCTAGTGTCAGATGCTGACTCTACTCGAAATAAACTATTTATATTAAAAGGTAAACATATAGTATGAACTTTCTACTGATTGCACAACAAGTTCTAAGTAAATCAGGTCTTGGCACAAACCAGCAAATGCAAAGATGAAGTCCACTAAAATTAATAGTTCCAACTGTAACTTGCTATCGACAGAAACAAGTTTCTCGCTTATCAGGGCTGATCTTAATTGTGAGAGCATCTCTTAACGAAGCCGATTCACGAACACCGCCGAAGTTTACCGAAGTGAGCCGACTGCTCAAAGAAAGCTAACAAGGTACACTCAGAGAGAAAATGTTTAGTATAAATTGCGTTAATTGTTAAAGGACGGTAGGTAAATTGACGGACTGTTAAGTAAAACTTCTTGCTTTAATTTTTGTAACAACTATATCGCTGTTATAAATATCAAGATATATACTTATAAAGAATTTTTAATGATTGTATACGTGAAATTCACAAATCGTAACAAAACACCCTATGTATTAATTTTTCGACATGGTGCAACGTCGCTATTTAGGATATTCTCGAAGGATAATGCCACCTATTAATATAAATTAATCGATACATTTTTCATCAATGATATAAATTATAAAACTGTAACTGCAACCACTTAAACAAAAGAAATACCGTCAAAACCATGATAATATATTTTTGCACTAATAACACATACCTTGGTACTCAGAAAACCAATTTCAATGCATAGTTTGGGTACAAACATGTCATGTTGGTATTGCTAAATACTGCACGCGAAATATTCTAACGTCGAACCGTAACGAGATACAGTTGAGTACAACAGGCTAAATATACATTGAAATAATAATTGTCGAAGGGAAGGGGCGTTTGAAGAGGGCCATTTTAGAAGGGAAATAAGAATGATGACTCGTTTCCGATACGATAAAGGTGTTGTATTATCTCTGCATAATTTGATGTTACACCAAATGTAAATTCTTTTGGTTACTATCCTGTAATCACTGTGCAGCATCATACTGCATAATTATTATTTCAATGACAATTTGAAATCAAAGCTCAACCAGTTCAGGCCGCAGACATTTAAATCTATTAATATTTGTGACCAGACCTTTGGGAACCTTCAGATATTCCTTCACTGTTAAATTATGAGTCACAAAACCCTGCTCATCCATAATTGCGAGCGTTCGTTACATAAATTGAAACAATTAAGCCAAAAACGTTTTCGATATCGGATTGAGAGAACTGTTAAACTTTGTCGTGAACAGTCAGGCTTGTTTTTGCGTTGGAGCTCGACACTTGCAATCGAAAACAAGTTAGTCGTTACCAAAATTATATTATGTTAAGATACGCTGAAGTTTGGTTGAAGTGTGTCGAGTGAAGCTGGAATAATCTTACAAAGTTTTTGTCCAGTGTTGAGATGATGAGTACGACCAGTTATATAATTATATACCATTATTATATTATGATATGAGAGTGTAAATCGACAACAGAAACAGCTTTATAACGAATGACTATATTATATTAAATAATATTAATTAATAAAATCCTAAATCTAATTTAAGACTGCCTTCTTCAAGCATTATAAGTTTTTTTAAATATCTGTTCTTGACTGTACTAATTTGGTGACTCATACAAAGTAGAATTACTTCTTTTGAACCGTTTTTATATACCTACCTATACAGCACAATCTAAAGAAACCCTAAGAGTATTCGCCTCGAGTGTACACGCAAACGGCATATCTGTTCGTTTCATACCGGCTCATTCCGAGTGCGCTCTAAAAGTTTCCGGCCTGCAGCCGGCATACTTTGATGTCGTACGTGGCTATTGCACATAGTTCTTAATACAGGAAGTACAATTAAACCCGACAAACTTGTGGTGATGTCTGTTTCTGCTGAGGACACAATAAAGAAGAAATTTTATCTTAGCCGAGATTTCGGAACTGAGCGTATTCTGAGAAGAACGAGTTTTTATTTATATTTTTAAGTTCTTCTCGAGCACCTAAAATGTTTTTCTTCGGTATTTTATTGTATGATTTTTATGCTATTTTAAGTTTAAATTGCTGTTTAAAAAATAAGGTGTGGACGTCGACAAAAATCTAGATGAGCACGCAGTTTTACTAAAATGTTAATTTATCAAGTTAGCGAGTTGAAAACTAAATTGGAATAAATTGTGGACACGATTGTTGACCTGAGGTATTATAATTGTGTTATTTATTTAGTTAACTTACGTTGTAGTAAGTGCGACAACTAACGATGGACATAAATATATTTAGTTATAGTCAAAACGACCAATATGTGGTTGTTTTGACTACAATTAAATATATTTATGTCCATAATATGTGTTGGCCTTGAATTCAACATCTCGAATAGTTGTTCCTTTTACGTAAGGGACAGCTCAAGTACAGAGAGTACAGTGGTGGAGAGCACGAAACGAACCAATCGGAGCGCCGAACGCGTTCGATGTAGTAAATCGAGTTTGTCAAAAGAAACTTCCGCTAGGGGTACTACATACACATCCTAGAAACTAGTGAGTGCCTTCCAACGTTAGTTCTACAGGCAGGTGGCTGAAAAAGTCTGGATATTGGCTGTCTAAGAGGCTTATATGGAACCGACAGCGTGATACGTCCAAGTAGCTGTTCACATTCGACAAAATCATTAACAATTTTACACAAAAAAGCTAAATCATGGACAGTCTCAGTCTTATATATATAAATCTTACTTATATAAATTTCGTATTTAAATAGTACTAATATAACCTAAGTGTAACATAACTCTGTTTATTTTAATGGTGCTTGCATGAATCTTCTCGTTGATTTTGTCATATTTCTAACCTATCGCACGAGCCACAAATTTTTTCAAAGGTTTTCTAAAAGTCAATGTCAAAAGCAATATGTTGAGTACCTATACATACGTATACCCAATGTGTAGATATGTACTCAATATATTACAAAAGCTGACAAGTGCTGATCTTCAATCAAGTGAAGTTGAAAGTTTAAACCCTTTTTACTGTTCACTTTATAACTGAAAAAACAAAAGAGCTGACGTATTTGGTAGATATTATTTTGTTTTTACATATTACATTTCGAAGAGCAAACATTCAGTCGAAATAATCAAATTATTTTGCATTTCACGTAGTCTTATATTGTTCTACAAATAAACAATTTAAAGGTTTATACTTGAAATTATTTCAACATAATATAACGCTTATTCACTGAAGGGTTAGCCTAAAGTGTATCTAATAATGTACACTCACATTTCATCTATGACGATATTAAATCAGTGACAAAATATACATAATAGGGCGCGAGCTTAAAGCCATCTACCGGGCATAATCAAAACTCCGGGCTGCTAGTAAGAATCTTTTAACAGAAAAAGTCAATAACACTAACGAACCCGGGGATCGAACCAATGAGTCAATTTAAATCAGATACCTATGAAAGGCATATTTCATTATCAAGTCCATTTATTTTAAAACTCAAGATGTACACTTTCCTAGAAATTATTTCTGATTCTGATGAATGGTCAGTAATTATACGCACCGAAAGAATACATTTATCATTGCTTAACATCCCTATCGTGATATTTTGGCATTTGTAGAAATGCGGGTACGTTTGCTATCAACGCGGTCCACGACCAAACAAAATAAGCGCACAATTTCGGTTTGTGTGCGTATTTAGTTCGAACGTTTCCAAGTCACTGGGTATCTAGAAGCTTTAAATCAAGGACTAACTCTCATGATCCCAGGCAACATGCAAAGACAATACCCCAAGTGCACTCCATTGAACAAGTCTTAATGGAATTTCTTATTCAAGCAGAATGTCTATTGTTGGGTTTATTTGTTTTTAAAACATTGCAGCAACTTTTTTGCTAACATTTAGTATTGAACTTTTGAAGCTGCATTGGATATTGACTTACTGGTTGAGCGGATTGTAAATAAATTAAAAAGCGTATTTGTCTCGTAAATAGAAATAGTTTTTGGAAATATTTCGTTAGTACCTATTTTTTTCTTTCATCCTTAGGTTCTTTTTGCGGGTATGAAAAGATTTACGACGACGACGGAAAAAACAAAGGAATTTAATTAAATAGTGGCATGTTAAATTGTGTCTATGTACACTATGTACGATTGCCTGAAATTTTTCGAAAACAAGTAAAAGCACAAAAAAAAATCATAATTAAAAAAATTTACTATAATATGACAGTGGGAGGCCTTATTCATATTATGATAGAAGGTGTTGCCTTGGGAACCGCAAACAGAGTTGTTTTATGTATTATTCGATACATTTAGCGATTTGTCTAGACAGGAAGCTGTCAAGTCAATTCAACTTTTATACTTAGGAGACGCTAGGTCGATAATGAGTGCCTGTAGAAAGTTACTCACTCATGGAAGTAATAATGATTGGAACAATGCCTAAGCGATTGGCTTGTTGCGCATTCATATGCTTGATTCCCGCACGACATAAATATATTATTAAATATTTTTCCCTGCGTGCTTGTGAGATTGATGCTTATAAACTATACTAAGATTAGATAAAAAAGAGATAAGTATAAATAGAATTTTTAACTAAAAGAAAATATAAATTCGCAAATCTGTTTCAAAGAAACGACAGCTGGTGGAATTTAAACTTAGTTTGTTGATGACATGGGAAATTATAAATTACAAAAAAATCTGTACCTAAGTATCATTCTACAACATTGGCTTAGTGGTCGAAAGCGCGGCTGCGGATTATAACGTCCTGGCTACGATTCCTGGGTTGCGAAGTGTTATTGAGATTTTCTGTTAGTTTTAAATTGTGCCCGGTTGATGGCTATAGGTTCGTCCCCTACTAAATGGGACTTACTAAATAACGACATCAACGAAATGTGGGTGTACAATAGTAGACCTCTGCCTTACCCTTCGAGAAATACAGCCGTGATAGGTATATTCTATGCGATGTTAACATAATATTAGCACAAGAGAATGCTGCTGTTCGTCCCCATAACTTGATTTGTTGACTATTACGTAACATATGATAATAACTGCCATGCCTAGGCTGTCCTAAGGGACACCAAAGGTCACATCGTTCACCCACAGACTGAGTATCCTAATATTAGCTCAATAAAAGCAAATATAAGCCAATTATGTACTTTGCACAATTTCAGTCCCGCGAGTATTATAAGATAGTCCAAGTCAAGTCATATTTGCATCGATAACAGCAAATGAAAATTCGATCACAACAAATATGAAAATACTAACACTTTGAAATCTACTTACCCTTAAAAAGAACCGAACCATGAAAAGGTTGTTTACACTTCTTACCCGCTAGTAAAGAAAGTAAAACAAAAATCTCTTCACAAAAGTATTGCATATAATGTAACACGGTAAACAGTAAGCGAAAGTAGCCAGAAGTAAAAAATATACAGAATTCTCGATCTTTTAAATTCATATACGGAACAGAGGCCCTAGTGTAAGCTTCTTTCGGCAAACTCGATTTTACGCATCGAACGCATTCGGTGCTCCAATTGGTGCAGAGCACGAAACGGACCAATCGGAATGCTGAAGGCGTTCGATGCGTTAAATCGAGTTTGTCGAAAGAAACTTACACTAAGGCCTCTGGGTACACCGACGCTTCCAGTTTACGACCAACGTATCTTTAGTACATATTATATTGCCTCCAGAACGCGCCAGCACTTATCCTACTTTCGTTACTGGCTTACTGCCGGCATTCAATATAGTACAATACAGGACACTAAGAAGTAGTTATAAATCAGCAGTAAACAGTATAAGTAGTACATAAACGAAATGAAAAAAAAAAATGGCCGACGATTTTTACTCAAGTGAATACAATAAACAACCTAAGTTCACAACCTTTTCTTAGTTTTAAAATTCCTATAAAAAATTGTTACTGACTGTACCTACGCAGGTTATTCGTTCAAAAGCAACATAATAACATAACATCACCCCTATATTCCCAGAAAGGTTAGACAGAAGTGCTGTTGTACACCCGCATTTCGACGATGTCGTTATTGAGTCCATGTAATAGGGGGCGAGCCTATTGCCATATACCGAGCACAGTTCCAGACTCAATACTGCTACTGAGAATTTACATACATAAAAACCCAATAACACTTTGCCCTACCCGGGAATCGAACCCAGGATCTAAAACTCAGCAGTCGCACTTGTGATCACTACACTAATGAGGCAGCGCAAAAATAAATCGATATAAATAGCTATGAACCGTTGAATTGGTACCGGTAGCATTATAATTTTGATTTCATTGACTGTGACTGTTTTCATAATATTATTAATATTAAGTTTAGGTAATCTTTATCCCCAAGATAAATATTATTAAAATCTTTTTTCCTCAAATGTAGGAACAAACATGGCCGAATAAGTCGAACATTCTAAAAATCACCCTGTATAATAAGTATACTATACATTATTCCCCGAATGGCATTAACAGTTCGTTATTAACATCTGTCCAATGAACATATTGGATATCTGGGTCACTTGGTTTATGTAAAGCACTCTTCCCGGAAATAAGGCGGTACACCGATAAGATCAATATAAATGCTAAAGACACTCAAATGTACTCATAAATAGGACTGTATTAAGATACCCCGCATCAGTTTGTCGGTATTGACTGCTTTATAGGTCGCGAGCGCGGCAGCTGAACGGTGAGGTCCTGGATTCGATCTCCGAGTCACGTAAAGAGATCCTACTAATAATATAAATGTGAAAGTTTGTGTGAATGGATGGATGTTTGTTACTCTTTCACGCAAATACTACTGAAAGGATCTGTATGAAATTTTGCACAAAGATAGATTATAGTCTGGAATAGCACATAAGCTACATTTTATCCCGGGAAAACGCGGGCGGAGCCGCGAGCAGAAGCTAGTGAATATATAAAAACGTCTTAGTAGCGGCCCGTAATTAGATTCTGACTTAATAATGGCATTGGTGAAATATAGGTGTAGATAAGCACAACTCTGCCGAATCCTTCGGAGAATATTAGCATGCTTAGTTATGTTATACTTTGAACTACATTCAGTTTATTTAATGATCCTATAATTCATTCTTAGCCAGGTCATTTGAGACGATACTCGAATGAGATTATAATGTGTTTTCAAATATTAACCCAACGTTGACAGATTAGTCCATGTTGAATAATATGTTACATTGAGCGTATTTGATGTACACAATATATTATAACTATCCCAAATTGGTTAATATACCAAACACATAAAAGCTCTTATCGATTTCCATTTATCTGTCTTAAACAATTTGAACAAAATTCAATTCAAAATCCAATGCATTATCTTGACACTTCAATAAATTTACGATGTAATTCTTTTAAAATTGACTCCAACATCAAAGTAGGTTCTCGAGCCAAAGTAAGTTCGGTAGGTCTACTTATATTCGAAGAAAATTTGGTGGAATATTGTACTAGAAAAAGTTGGTTTATTTAGGCTATGTTCTAATATCTTCATTGTTCTTCAGTATAAAAGAAAAGCATTGGAGCACCTAATTCTGGAACGCCTAGTTTCCTTACTTACAGAATTTACGAAAACATTCAGTTACAAAAATAGCTTTCAAATTCTTTCGTAGAGATCTATATTGAGACTGCCTCGTTGGTCTAGTCGTCGCAATCGTGACTACTGAGCGTGAGGTCCTAGGTTCGGTTCCCGGGTCAGGCAAAGTGTTATTGGATTTAACTTCTCACTAGCAGCACGGAGTCTAGAAATGTGCGCGGTAGATGGCAATACGCTTGCCTATTACATAGGACTCAATAACAGCATCGGCGAAATGTGGGTGTACAACAGTACACTTCTGCCTAACCCTTCGGGGAATCCAGGCGTGATGCTATATTATATGAAACTATCACAAAAACAAATATACAAAGAAATATAATTTCTATTATAGTCCAAATTCACAGAGACACGATATTGAAATTATAAAAGTGAGTATAAAAAATCAATATAAATAAATAGATTGGACATCTTTATTAGAATATTCCATAAAACTATTTCTTGTGTAAAGTTATCGAAATAAATTACATCATTAGAGTATCAATATAAATTACATCTGGGTAATGAAATAAACTTGCTTAAGTAAACTAACTAATAACTTAATAATATTATTACAATAACAGTATCACGATAAAGACCCATCAAAATAACAATAATACTATTTTTTCCGTATTCTGCAATTCAAACTCAAAATTCTAGTGTTTTTTTAATGTCAAAAATATTATTTCAAAGACGGAACTCATTCGCCCGCCCTCGGAATAGGGAAATTAAAACCTTTTGACCCCAGCCTTCAAACCCCAGTATTATCATATCGACGGCAAAAACCTGATAATTTACGTACTTAAATATGGACTGAAATATCATTAAATGTCCTCCACTAAAAACTGGAAAATATCGACTAACATTAATTCTTTAAAGTAGATATATAGAACTTCTTTAAAACATTTCATAGCAAGCGCTTGTAAAAGGAAATAACATCATTGGTTCTAATAAAACAAAACTGGATCTCCGAAGATTGAATCCCGTTGCGGGAAGCAATAAACGGGTGACTCAAATCAATAAGACAGTAATACAATGAAGTTCTGTATGTTGCATCAAATGTCTGTTTGAGTAACGGAGAGTAGGCGCGAAATACTCACAGTTACTTTTTTTAATTATTCGATAATAGTAACTTTTTATCCCTAGGCTATAGCAGTTTATTACATAATACCCATAAAGATAGGTACTATGTGGGTATTTTTACAATTTGAAATTAACTTCAGATATCCATTTAGATATAAAAAGCAAATACTTCATACCGCGATCTAAAACGCCTAAATTATGACGGTGTACTGTTTCTGCGCACGAACGCGGATTAAGCTTCTTTATTAAATGTAGGTAAGTTGATCGATAGATTTTTTAATGAAACGACGTTACTATTTATCGGAAGGAAAGATATTAAAAAAAAAAACTTTGCCCCACACTAATATTTTCTCCTGTATCGTGGGTACAGTTTGCAAACATACATGTCACATGCACACACAACCAGACCCGAAACAACTATCTGTAGATCATACAAATATTCGTTCCGTGCGGGTCGGATCGAACCCGCGACACGTAGCGCCGAAATCTAATTGCTTAGCCACTGCGCCTACCGTGTCGTCGAAGTTAAAGTTCGTGTTATACATTTAATTTCAGTTACATCTATTTATATGATTTTCACGGATCAGACAAAATACAGTTAAAATGGTATGTACACTGTATGGCATATTTATTACGTATTTTCACGCCCTTCGGCGTATGTCCTCAAAATATAATTAATTACACAAAAAAAAAGCTTATTGTTTCGCTCACAAAGGACTACGTTTGATTTATGACGAAGGTATATTTCGGTCGATGTGTTTTAATTGCTTTTTCAAATTACACACACGATTTATTTTATTTTTGTTGGTAACAGGTATTATGTTTATGTAACGGTTGTATCGAAGTTTAGACGTAATCGAATATTATGTATGCTCCAATATAAGCTAATATTACATGAAATAAGTCACAAAAAATATTTAAAAGGAATATTTTAGTTTACCTACCTTACCTTAAATTTTATTTACTCTCTCGCTCTTCGTGACTTTTATTTCACATTTTCCTATAAAAAATAACAATGACTAAAATCTGAAGACACGTCAAAAATAGCAAAAACATTTAGCTGTCCCATTCAATCGACGCTTTATATCTTGAAGTGCTGCCAAATCGGTGAATAACTCTGCAAAATAGATTCTAAGGTACTCACGGACAAATATGTTGGACATCAGGGTGGCGGGCAAACAGAACACGATCACGAGAATGTCCGCAACCGCCAGATTCACGATGAAGAAGTTGGTGACAGTCCTCATTCTGGGCGAGCGGTACACCACGGCGATCACGAAACAGTTCCCCACCAGTCCCACCAGAAACACCAGCAGATACGCCGCACAATACACCGCCGTCATCGCGCCACCGTGACGGTACATGAACTCATCCGATATCATCTCCAAGTCCGACCTATTCATCGTATCGTTCAGCCTCATGGGGTGCCGCTCCATCGCACCCTCCAGGTGGGTCGACAGAGGCTCCAAGTCCGGCAACACACTGTTATCAGGCACAAATTTACTGTTCATTGCTTCCATGATTGAATTCGACAAGATATCCACCACGGCGTGCCTGTGACCCTCCCTCATGTGAGAGTGGTTGTGATGACGCCAGTGGTGACGCGTCTCATGGTTAGCGTGGGCCGAAAAGTTTAAGTTATTATCCTCCATCAAATCACTCGACGGGATTCTTAAAGGTGCCATTTCAATGCGACATTTCCGCAAAATAATAACACTAAACTGTCAACAACTATTCGAATAACAATACTAAAAATGATAATCACACATCACGTAGTCTATTATAATATTTATCATTCGTTCCACACATCAAAAGTTAGCAAATTAAATAAATTAATTTTATTCACAGCACACGAAAACGTAAACTCTAATGTTCCATTAGAAAAGTATGAAAAGTTCCGAGTGTCGGGCGCGGCGTTTCGTAGCAGGTCTACGCGCGGTTGGTTTGGCGTTCGCGCGCCGTCTGGCCGTAGCGCTACGGGCTACGAGCCGCGTAGGCCCGCGCGACGCATGTGCATTTTGAGTACGCACAGACATACAATATCATGCATATCGGATAAACCGTATTGCTTTCAGAATAAGACATAAATTTCTTTGTTTAGTGTAACGAAATGTTGTTTGTGGGTAAATTGGAAGGTTATTAAAAATGCATTGAACTAAAAGGGTTAGCCTTTCATAGATATTAATTCTAGTAGAGTTATATGCATTTTCGAGGCCAGTTTATATTTGGAGTAAATATAATCACTAGTGATATTTATAGATTTTTTCTGAGTCTAAGCGCCTTAAAGGCAATAATCGAATAAAAAATTAGGTGTTAATTTACCATAAAATTAATGGATTAACAATCGATTAATAACACTGTCTGAAGAACCGTTACAGTGTGGCGCAGTTATCAAACGCAGTTACTGAAGCGACTGTAATAATTACGCGTATTATGTATTATGAAGCTAAGATGTAGAGAGAGAGAGTTATCATTATACATAATTGCTTAATTACTTAACTACCTAGCGTCTGTCGTAATACTGATTTTACTAGTACATTATATTCGTTTTATATTGTGCTTGCTTGATAAATGAATTATTGTCCTTTCATTATTTTTCCTTTTTCGTAAATTATTAATACTTATTGTTATTATCCTATCCTACTAATGTCCTACTTCCTACTAATATTATAAATGTGAAAGTTTGTGAGGATGGATGGATGGATATTTGTTACTTAATCACGCCAGAACGGCTGAACAGATCTGGATAAAATTTGGCACAAAGATAGATTATAGTCTGGAATAGCACATAGTCTACTTTTTATCCCGGAAAAATGTACGGGTTCGTAAACCACGCGGGCAAAGCCGCGAGCGGAAGCTAGTTGTTATATATTACGCGGTTTTGTCGAGAATATTGCTTATTTGTATTGATTTTAGCTATTGGTTGTTGTATGAAAAACGGGTAGTTGCCAGTTTGAAAACAAATGGCGGACCCGTAGGTCCATATAGTTATATTGTTCTTTTATTTATTTATTTATTATACACTTTATTGTACACCACATAACATAGATAGGACAGACATACAATTATTTGTGTACAATGGGCGGTATTTTATCTACTTGACTATGGTATGATAACCGAAAAGACCTGAGTTCGATTCCGGTACGCATCGGTATTGGGTGAAAAGACAAAAGTCTTGTAGCAAAATATACTTCAATGCTCTCAGTGTAATCAACCCGTACATAAGTACTGAACGGATTTCGAGTCACTTATTTAAATTCAAACATTATCGTATGATAAATAAATTAAAATAGATAATTAAACAAAGATTGAATGGGGCATTACCTAAGGAACAAGTACAAAGTTATTGATCAGCTTTAAGAATAACAGTTATTTGAATTATCGAGTTTAATCACTGTTAAATTTTTTTAGACACTACAAAGCATAATATATATGTAAAGAAAATCACTTCTCTCTCTCTTGTACGTATACTTACTAGGTAGTCGCTTTTCTTAAGTTTGAATTTGCCGCGTTATATATTCTACAAACTGACAGCTGAGAGGGGTGACATTTTGAGGTTATATGATAATGTGTTAATTATTTCAAGAAACAACAAGATAGGAAATAAAGGCTTTAAATGTTGTTTATTTTGTTTTTACAGGTAAATAACTGTTTTCTTTACATATTGTATAATGGGTTGTAGTGTTGTGCGTATACTTTTTAAATAAATCTTTTGTTTTTACAGAGAAACGCAATTACGTCTTGTTTCATTTTTCCCAAGTTGTAAGAGAAAGATATCATTACATATATGGAAGTATATAATGTTAAAGTGTTATAGTTGGAGTGAACGGGACTCCCCGTATGACGATATCTATAGTCAGGCGTATCCTGCCCTGTCAGCCCCGATATCAACCTTGATGACGGCAACTTTCCTCTATATAATGAACAGTTCTTACAAATTGGTTGCTCATGAAGAAATCGACAAAACAGGAGGATTTCGACGGCAGGGTTGACGCAGTGGTTGAGAGATCGACTGCTGCGCTATGTGTCGAGGGTTCGATTCCCGCACGGAACAAATATTTGTATGATCTACAGATAGTTGTTTCGGGTCTGGGTCTTTGTGTATGTGAATATATGTTTGTAAACGCACCCACGATACAGGAATTATTCTTAGTGGACGTAAGGTGGAAGTAACGTTTTTTTTAAAAAAAATAAGACCTACAACAAGGATGTATTGATTTAATTGCACGATAAAACATACAATCTAGCCATTGCATCGAAAAAATTCAAGCCATAACTTCAACGAAGCGACTTTCCTTAAATAATTCAGTAGCACGCAAAGGGCAAAGATCTCACTAATTAATTAATTTCGATAAAACACAAGTTTCACAAAATATTGTATTTAATTCCGAAACTAATTACTTTGACATCAACAAAAGATTGATTATCATCACCCCTTCAAATAGAATGATATCAATAGTTATTTATCGTTAGAATTGTTTATGAAAAATATAATATTTGGCAATGCTTTTAGGTATTTACATTATTACTGGATTGTTTTTAGTTTGTCTTTCCAGAAAAAGACTAAATAATACATTTTTCTTTCTTATATATATATTTTTTTTTTGTTGAAAGCCCTAGAGTATGTAGGGCCCGCTTGCCTAGAAGTAACCTCCATCTAACCTTAACTCCTATTTTAAAGCTATCGGGAAACACAGACTATTGCTTTAGTAGATACTGCTTTCCGTTTTTCACTTATGGTGCTTATACCTTGGAGAAAAAATATCAGGATGGGACAGGACCAGGGAGGGATATTTTTTCTCCAAGGTATAAGCACCTTGTAGAAAAAATATCAGGATGGGACAGGACCAGGGAGACGAACCTAATTATCGATAGTCATCGGCGGCCTTTTGATAAACCCAAAATAATTTACCGGTATAGTAATGTAGATACATTATTTTGTACAAGTAGAAGTAACTTGAGCCGTAAGTAAAAGGTCAAAATTATGGTTCAATGATTCGGCTTTGAACCTAGATTTTAATTAACTGAGCTAAGATGTTCCTAGACAGAAAGTTTAAGGTTTAAATCCTAACTCGATGAACTGTTGCTGTGAACCCATTCAGCGTTAAGTAATAAGCTTTGTTGAAAGAAGGAATGGAGAAAATATTAGTGCTTGGTTTGCTCATAAAATCGCATCAAAATAATTAATTAGTTACGTAATCTTAATCTACTGACTGATTTAAAGCCTGTGGCACCAATTTAAGAGTCGCCGGTCGTAGGTTCGTATACAGGCGAGTGCAACATCCACTAATCCACGTGGCGTGGTAGACAACGGTCCGTTCCCTCTCTCAGAACAAAGAGGCCATTGATAGGTATAAGTTACACCGATCAATATTTAAAACAAATAAGATAAATGTAACATGTTTGTAAGATAGGACAAAGTTATACAACACGTGACAAATTCAGATCGTTTAACTGAAACTGACGTATTTGAATGCATTCACGTTTTCATATTTGAATTGAGATAAATATTTCGTCATAGATTGTGAGACAATTTTATTGAGAAGCACAAGTATTGTGTGAATCGTCTTATGCAACAAAATAACTCACTATTTTTGGAAAGCGACCCGCGATTCCCAGACCTAATTTCAAACACAATTTTATTCTTTTCATTTTTTTAAATATCATCTTATACGTATGATGTTACAGATAACAGAGCCACATGAGCATAATAGTATAACTTTAATATTGCTTAACTGGATACCTCCGCCCATTTAATAAAACTTTAACTTTGCCGTTTGCAATTAGATTAACCTTATCTAATGCAGTGGGACCACCTATACCACACAAATTGTCTAATAGCCGCAAGTGGCAGCCTGGCGAGATGTATAAGGTAAGATTCCAGGTCCCATTAATTTTTTATATTAGAAACTCAGTAGCAACCCGGAGTTCGAACCCTTATATCGAATCATGAAGAGTAAATAAAAACAAAACCTGCACATAAGGTACCACAGTAACACAGTCATGATACATTACTGGATCGATTGCAGACTTGGAGGCTTCGGACACCATTCATATTTGATATCGTGAACAGCGAGTACCACACTTACAAGGAATCACGCAAGTAGTCCATAAGTAAGAAAGAATAGAGACTGATAGAGGGTGCCACTAGTTCGTGGCTTCATATATATTTATAACAGTATATTATTGGCATAATGTTGCGTTAGCAAAGAGGGGGCATAATACCTGAGGATAGGCGCCCCTGTCTGCTAACGCATCTACAATCTGAAATCTATCCACAACTGCTAATTAATACGTAGATATATGGATGATGGTTATATTATTGGAAAAAGTTTCTTGTATTACTGAAAATTACACAGAATAGTGTAACTAACTCATCTGTGAACTTAAACTGTCAAAATAAATATTTATTTATTTGCATCATTTTTTTCGATAGTCGAACTGTATGCTGGACAGAATTGCCAGGTAATAGAAGAAACTGGTCTGGCTGAAATCTCACGGAAATTATTATTTACCTAATGGTTCAATATAATTAATATTAATGGCTCAATGTAGATATGTCTAAAATGCTGTTTGATTGATTAAACTTTAGAGGTCACATATTTCAAGCTCGCAAAACTATTATGGAGTTCATAACTTAGAAAACTATCCATAGATGCCCTTTGTTTAAAATTATGTCCTGTATATGGCAAGTAAATTTTATTTTTGTTCTATGCAACTTCTAAACGTGGTTATTCTTCATTATACTGTTAAAACAAATCCAATCTAGGCCATACTTAATAAGCGGACAATGCCACACAGAGGTAACTAAATCGAGTGCACTGCTGTAATAAGCTTATATAAAAGGTTAATGACCATTAGTTGCACCTACTTGCAGTCATGGCTGTAAGAAACAACAACAAATATACTACAATCTACTCTATGCAGTTCATCACTGACGAAGATATTTCATTTTGTAACTTATTTTTATAAGTAAAAAGTACGTGATTGCTTATGATATTCGTCATGGGCCTATGAATGTCAAAAAACATTGGCATTATGGCCTTGCAACCTCCGCATTGAACAACTGCATGAAGTTAGATGTGGTTATTCTGTGGCGTAAACATATTTGTCATCGACAACTTGCTTGACCTCAATAATTGCTCGTGTAACACATCCTTCGCCCACCACCCAAGTTCAAGCCTCGTTGAAACTTTATCAGAACACTTGAAACAGTCAGTAGAAAAGTTGGTCTATTGATGTAACTGAGAGGTTTTCCTTGGTCTCAGTAAACTCAGAAGAAACCACTGTAGTCTCTTTTTCTGTCGGATGCTTACTGCGTAGAGTGACATCCTAGCCGCTAACTGGATTCTGCTAGCAGTCCTTATATGTGCCAACGGCAAAACTGTAACGCTATGAGTATGTGTAAAGTTTTTTTTTATGGCATAGGCGGCAAACGAGCAAACGTATCGCCTGATCGTAAGCGATTACCATCGTCCATGGACACCCGCAACACCGGAGGAGTCACAAGTGCGTTGCCGGCCTTTTAAAAAGGAGTACGCTCTTTTCTTGATGGTTTGAAGGTTAACCACTACACCGTTATTAAAATCTTAGAATGGTAATATAGGTTGTACATGTTTATTCATCTCGTAACCTTAGCAAAACTAGCCAGATTTTCGGGGTCACCAGAACTTTAAAAGAAATTAGTATAATGTCATAACCGTTCTAGACCAACAGACAAATTGTTACCAAGACATAATGTTAATGAAATGTTTATATGGACGAAACTCAAGCGGTTTAATTGGACCATTCGCGATCAAGACTATTGTGATGAAGCTCTAAAATTATCATAACGACCAAATTCCCGTAGGCAGCAAACGTCTTCGCTTAAACAGTGTATTCACTGGGTGAGTAATGTTAGAACAACATATGTTGCTCTTGCTTGCAAGAACGTCAGTTGGAGTCTGCACGGCATCTTATGGCATCATGGCATGAAGCATCATCTAGGACGCATTGTGGATAGGATATACATAGAGTGGATACGGATACGTTAACAGTCCAACAGTGGACTGCGATAAACTAAGTTAATATGCTGCCTGCCCTACGATGAACTTAAAAACCTAACCAGCAGAACTTAACTTCCTCATCAGAAAACTATAAAAATATGTCTCGCAACATCAAACGACATTATGTTGCTGGCAACAGAAGTTGCTCGACAATTGTCACCTTATGAGCACGCGTCTTTAATCAACAGTGGAAACTGCTGATGTTCGTTCTAATGGGTTAGGTTCGAAGGTCAAGATCGTCATTGGATGAAGACATTACGTAACAGATAGTGGCCATTTGTCACCGTCAAGGACGGAGACCAAACTTGATGTAATCTAACATGTAATTGGTTTTGAAACTTAGAAACTTAAGTTACATTGGGTATATAAGTATGTTATACGTCATCGTTAGTTTTAATCTATGTACAGCCAAACAAAAAGATATGCATATATTTTTAAAGTATTAACGTAGTTTTTTCGAATGCGGGTTTTAATAAATTTTAATACAGTTTAATTATATTTAGGAATGATATAATTGTGATGTGTTGATATGGGTTCTTAGTGCTTCAGTGAAAGCCAATAAAGATGTGAGATTCACCTCTCTGCGTAGGCATGAGCTTTCTCATGGAAATTGGCCAAACCAAGCAAAGTTGATCTTATCTTAAATCAACAGTCAAAGTTACTCGTTAGTTGGAAACTGCAACTGTGTACAAAGCAGCAAGTTTGCAGACTACCGCCTGTAATTAGCAATTTCCCTCAATTATTACAGTAACTACTTGCAAAGCAGGATACTTGTTAGTAAGAAGAACAAAATAAAGCGTTTCATGTCTGTCTCCTTGCGGTAAGGCAGACAGCGTCTATCGCCCCGTCAGTACAATGTTTCTATACTTGTCCTATACTTCTTGTACCGGGGCAATCTTTTTAGTGTTCTGTGGGTCGCCCAGTTAGCAGATCAAACCTGTGATCATGGAGATATTGCCACATAAAACATATTGAATTGTTAATACGAGACATTTTATCCTAATTCATAATCCAAATCTGAAACAAATCGTAAACAAAATCTAAATCTGAAAATCTAGCTAGACGATCCGAGACCATACACAGTTTTACTCCCATATTTGTACCTAATGTTTTCATCTAAAATAAGGTACCTTAGAGATGATAAACGAAGTTATTTTTAACCCATCCTCCGCGCGCGTCACGTTAGGCAATTACGCAGTAAGCGTACTTCAAGCACCCTGTATGTCGGGTCGTTCACCTACAGGTTAACGTTGTTTCAAGCATATTATTCACAAATTACAAAGTAGGAGAAGAAAACGGTTTCTGGTTTGGCATTTTTGGACAATGCAACCGTCTATTAGCTTTTACCCGTCACTCTTATCTGTGTTTTTTGGTTTTGGCAGAACTGCTATCAGGCGACTTCACTAAAAACTACGCTTAGTGTGGTTTTAGCCGGGATCACATCGTTAAAAGCTTGTTTTATTAAGAAATAAACAATACAACGTCCCGTTATTCCTACAGTACCTCCAAGAAGCGAAAAGTAAGGAATATATGCCAAATATTTTCAAGTGTTGAACTGGTAAGCTAAAGATTACGAATTTAACTCTTAAGTTAGTTTGCTTAACAAGAGCATTTCTAAGTTACGGCCTACTCTCATAGAAGAATGCCGTAAACTTATATACGTGTTGTGTACTAATCCAAGTGACAGATTAAATAAAGAAAGAGTAAACGCCCTACGAAGCAAAGTGATGACATCTCGAGAAACTTTTGACGCAAGCGACAGGTTCAGACATGTATTAAAACATCTATCATAGCAAAGAGGCTGAGACGCAGAATTATATTTCGAATGTTATTGTTCCTTAGAGGTTAATACTCCGGGCCTATTTTATTATACAGGGTAAATGTTTATCTATTCTGGTAGTAATGCCTATTATTTTTCTAAAGTGACCTGTCTGGCTCTATATGTAGGTTGTTGTCTTAACGGAGTAACAATAATTCAGTCATATACTTTTTAAATATAGGTTGGGTTTTCGTAGAATAAATCTAATTACTGGACTTGCACGCAGTTCACAGCACGATCCAAACTCTCAGTTAAGGAATGTGGTATTTACTAACGAAGAGGTAGACAAAAGCTTGCGGGTCATCTGATGGTGCGATCCCTGCCACACAAACATTCAGATATCCTAGTGACCGACCTAAAATTATGATGCCGGTAATTTCACAAACTGTTAACTCTAGACCCGGAACGCTTACGCTCATAAAAAGTTCTCTCTCCAACTCAAGCACGTAACGTGGAACCCTGACAACCAATTAAAACATGCTATAATAATTCAGTAATAACGTAGAACAAATCTGTTACCTTCAGTTCCTGACGCCTAGTCTGACGGCTTGCAATGCGTCCAGTACTGCGTTTATTACATAACCCCTACTACAAACGGTCCTTTATCTTTTTACACAACTTTTACGTCTTACAAGACACCCACTTTAACAACAAGAACAAGCTAGGAAAATCGTTACGTCAAAATAATATTAGGCAGCTTTTCTTGGCCGCGACACGACTTAATTAAATATCAAATATGTACAACACGTACTTAAATTATAATTATTTGGAATTTACATAACACACATGATTTGCATAATGTAAACTACAGCAAACGACACTGAGTTCGTTGCCCTCACAAATGTTTGATAGGTATTATATTATAGACATTTCAGACTAATAGATCGGTCACAGCGATTGTACGTGACTAAGGCTATAAACCGCTCTCAACATAGCAATTTTGAGGGTATCACTCAAGTAGCTGTCAGAGTGTAAATCATATCTTGTTCTTATATATTTGACGATTCATAATTTAATTTCGCTTAATCAAAACAGGTATTCAGGAGATGTTAAAAATATAGGTACAAAAAATTGGCCTGTTCGGTTTATGAATACCTATATGAGTACCTTACTGTCTGATGTTAGATATTTAACTAAGACTTTGTGTTTTTTCTTTTGTACCGTTGGCAAGAGTACACTCAGAAACAAATGACAGGTTCGTGCGAGAATTCAACCTGTAGCATACCGATCACGTTCACACATGAATAATGGCAAATGCAAAATTATTTCATTGAAACACCAACGAATCAGACATTAAGTTGCCATTGATAAACTAAAACGAGGTTCATGTTCAATCCAGACCAATTATAGGTAATAGATTGTTTATCCGTTTCAAAACAATAAATAAATTGCCTGTTAACCTTGACTGAAATGTCAAATATATACTTACGTAAATAATAAATTAACGGGCACAGACTCTCGTATTACAATATTGGTTGGAATTTGTTTTTATTGTTACCTACACAGGTGAGATCGTAGTTAATTAACTTCCAGATCGCATGGCTCACCACGTGAACTAAGAAACGATTTACCATTTTAATATTGTCGCCTTACCGACGCTTTGACCTATACAAAATAATACCTATAAATTATTGGTTAGGCTCCGTCGTGGAGAAGAAATGAATAGTATTAACAAGTATCGAGCGATTAATTCTAGGGTCTTTAGACAACGCTTTCACACATTAGGACAAGGTGTGAAACATAGCTTATATCCGGCACGATATGAAGGAGAGAAAAGTGTTCTGGTTCAATTATACCTACCTACGTTTTTGAAAACTCATATTCTCCGTCTACACATAATAATATAGAGATTAGCTTCAAATTTTTCTGGGAGATCCTGTAGTATCTCCGATTGAGAAGCAAGGTAAGAGAATTTCTGTGTCGTGTTTTTCATTAAAAATACGGTATAATGACAATTATAGGTAAATTATATGACATTTATGATACACAGCGCACCCTATAGGCAAGCGGGGTCACGCGTTAGTACACGCTCTGACACCCTCTTACGCAACAATGCACGTTTGTCGATGAATAAACTTTGAAAATATAACTATAACTTAATACGCAAGGATGACGAAACACTTGCTACACTTATTAAGGTGGCTTCCTACGGTACGTTTTTTTACGGATGATAGCACGCATGCCTCTCGATCACGAACCGCGCGACGCCAACGTGACGCTATTCTCGCGGTGCGTGACGGTCTATGCGAGTTCTAGTTTCAATTCCATTTTGTCATTCTAAAGTGATAAAAGAGATATGATCAGAATACCTGCATTTTCCTCCTTGGGACTTACCGACTCGCAGTAGATCCTGGACGCGTCTGTACTACCGCAAACAAATGCGATGAAAGCTCGTGCGCGCTCATTCGCAATATCAAGCACCATGGGAAGCCACCTTTACATGGTACATATGCATTATATCATACATATATAGGTCATATTTCAAGCACACTGATGATGTCTTGAAGGCACTGGTGGATCTTAAACCATATCATAAAAAATACTATAAAAAATGCAAACATTCAATCACTCCCAAGATAACACTTATAATACTTTTGCATTAAATGTAATGCCATACAACATAGGCATTTTATTATTGTATATCACTCAGCAAAATTACGTATGTATTTTCGGAAACTTATTCGTGTATCGGTATTTTTGAATATTTCATTACAAATAGCCTCGTTAAAGAAAGAACGCAATTATAATAAAAACTGGCTTGAGACCGCTTTTATGGCAAAATACCATTAAAAGAATTTAAAAACAAGTGTTCGTTTCTACATGACCTTTACTTTGAAGGTTACTCAGAGATGGCGCTGTATTCAAATTTTATAGAGACGTAAACTATGTATATCCTCCTTCGAATACTTCAATTCTACTAAAACGGTATCTGTTGAAGCGTAACGTGTCGCGGATTCGATTCCCACACAAACCAAATATTTATTTGTATGACATATATAATTATTCCCAGTTTGGGTATATGTGTGATGTATATTTGTAAAGTGTACCTACGATACAGGAGAAATCCTGGATTGGGTGCTATGTATTTTTACGATGAAAAATGTTGGAGCTTTAATCAAACGTAACGACTTACTCCGAAGCTCAATATAAAGTACTTATATCAGTCTTTCATATTAAAATTAATTATGATAAGATCATAATGAATCGCAAACTCTAATATAAATTCTATGCATGTCCTAGAATCTATTGTAGATTGAGCTCTCAATTTAATTGATCTTAAACTACGGATGGGACCTTGAAGCTTGGAATGCCGTTACTTAATTATAAACTAGACATATTTACATAGAATAGAGAGACGTTTACTGTAACAACCTTGCCTAAAAAAATGGTAGATGGACTTCGAATAGACTGGTTCAATGTTCTAATAATCGCCAGCGCGGGTGGTCCTGGTTTTGATTCCTAGTTTAGACAAATTTATATTGATTTTATCTATTGCAAGATTCTCATTATCAACCTGGAGATTCAAATGGAGGCTGGCCCCATTAATATATGATTAAAAAACATGGGTATACAACAGTACACTGACTAACCCTTTGTGAAATACACTTCACGAACTTGACTATCATAGTTTATCAACTCGTGTAGATAGTATCACAAACACTCGCAATTTAACTTGCCAAGAATGCAGTATGTATAGTATGGTTATAACATGCATTTAATAGGTACCCAGTAATGAATAGAATGCTGAGCGAAGGCCATTCTGTTTGAACTGTATCTTTTTTGTTTTCTTTTTGTCATGTGTCATATTTTGGCGTAATAAACGATCATAGACTTAGAATTTCGATTTACTTTCTTTCTTTTTTTATTTCTAATAAGGCCTCATTACGAACTTTGTTGGCTGGCTCATCTTTGTATCGTTTTAGCTGAAACCTTCACACGCCAGTTAATCAAAACATTATTGAAACTTCGTAATGATATGATTTTTAATAGCTTTAGCGCTGGGCCTCTAATGAAATATTAGTTGGTGGGACCTAGCCAGTTTCTGGCGAAATATTTGTTAATCAATTATTCTGTTAATATTACTTTATACCTATCATGTGAACGTGTTTCAGACAAATAGATACTATTTTATTCAACAATAAGGGCTCCTACAGACCAGCTTTCCACCGAAACCATACCTATAGTGTAATGAAAAACTTTAGAAATTTGGTTGGTGTATCATATACGATGTGTAAATTGTTTTGTTGTTGAACAATCATCCGTTAATGGTAGCTGTAGCTAATTGGGAATCTGGGAAACAATTTTCACGCGCTATACGTTTGTTTTAGAGACAGTCTCTACCATTACAGAAAGCTTCAATATAATCTCGAGTGTGTCAGACCACTAGTTGCATATAAACGAATATATTTGATGTGATATGACAAGAATTCATAGGAGGAGAATTTTGAGTAGCTTGTTAGAATAGACTCAGTCAGAATACAAAGGGTTAAGCGATCATACACCCAGGGTTCAACTGCCAGTCAATGTCCTTAATGCAAAAACTGTGTAAAAAGGGTCTTAAAGTGACAGATCACAGAATATATCCAAGACTTGAGTAGATTGATCTGCTAATATTTGTAAATATATTTTAATCTACATAAGCTAACAATGTCAATTTTATGGAAATTTCAAGATTGATGACGCCTACCTTTTTATGATGAAGACCGTCTTAGTATTAGTAGATATCGAGCGTCATGTCCATCATTTGATTCCTATTTCGAACGGAATCATAATCAGGATTTTCGATACGGAAATCATCTCTCTCTCTTTCTCTCTGTCATCATCTACCCAATCTTTTGCCAACTACATTGGGCTTGGCTTCTAGTCTAACCGGTTGCAGTTGAATATTTTGCACGCTTAGTTTTTACACGGAGCAACTGTCATCTGATCTCCATCACGTAATTACTGGGAGACACTGATACTGGAAGGTTATATTGGTTGTCAGGCTTTTTGGGCCATTGACACCCTTAACGACTGTCACGGGTCTTCATATGACACCCGGGATCAACTGCTTAACATGCTTTCCTAGGCACGGAGGGGTCTTGATCTGTGAAAAATTGTAACCCATTCAAGGACAAACCGCGGGAAGCGCTGCTTAATCTAGTAGATCGTCCAACCAATCTTTAGCTTTAGCTGGTCTTTAACCATTTTCGATTATTGTAGCTAAATAATAAGTATATAAATGGCGTCAACTCCAGTTTTATTAAAAGATAACTAGAATGAGCTCATTTCTTATTATGTTTGCATTCAAACATCATAATATCTTAGGCGTTACTCAAATGTTTGAGTAACTTACAAAGGTTAGTGATATGTCACGGCATTTGGCAAGTGTGCACGTAAGATGATGATGATAAAAGAGATCTAATCTCACATCGAGCTTTTATGTTATTTAAACAGTGGAGAAATTTGTTACTATCTCGTATAGTTGTAAAAGAAATCAAAAGTACCTATCTCGGTTGAAGATTATATAGGTAGGCACAATCTCAATTAATATTTTCCTTCAATCGTAATATTGACCGTACCTATAGAGTGTACCTGTGGCTTACAAAAAAAAAACAATAAATCGAACCGCTCCCGGGCTCCCTCAACGTGTGGTATCTGATAAACCTCGGCTTAGAAGATGGGCAAGCTGTGTAATATAGAGTCGCGTGAAGTATTTTGTAAAAGCTATCGATGAAAGATGGTGAAATAAGAAGCTCGCTAACGAGATTCGGGTTCGCTTAATTCTGGCTTACGAATGAGAAGTAGGTGTGGTATTGGCACATCAGAATGAAGCGGCTAGCGGCGCTCCGCCTTTAAATAAATCGTGCCTAAGAAAGAAAGGTCAAGCCACCCTGACCAGACGCTAATTACATCAAATAAGAGAATACAGAAGGTGAAATTAACAATGCTCATCATCAGCGCACATGGCCAGACCAACTATATTACCCACGGAGTCATATACATACCTATGTATATATTTAAGCAAGTGGCTAGTTGCGTCATGTGTCGTGGCTTCGAACCCCGCTCAGAACATAATATAAATTTCCATGATCGGTAATAAAAATTGTAACTAGTTTAGCGTTTTTTTAAATACCCTACTATATAGTCAGCGCGGCGCAATGTATCATCTCCATACGCTTGTTGATTGTTGAAGTCAGACTTCTGTACTTTCTCATTGAATGCACTAACTATCGCCAAAGTTAGCCAGCACACGCTAAATGTTCAGTGGGTGTATTGTGCGAGATAACGCAGCCGTTACAACAAGTTAAGACTGTCTGTCCGTCTTGTTTGACGTTATCGGCTAATGTAAAGGTCGATGAACTTGGGCCTTTTTAGTTATCGAACCTTTGCTCAGTTTCGGAAAAGATTTTAGACAACTTACAAAAAAGTTTTGGTTTTTTAATCTATTAATATATATATTACAAGGTTGTTTAATATTAGATTGGAGCCGGGTCTACAATCGAATGTTTAGTTGCTTGCAATTTACGAAGTTGAAGGATATACATATACCTAACAAATGCATTTTGGAGAGAGGTAAGTACCTATAATTCCGTTAATTTCGGTATTAAACCAACTGCAATTTAATATCGCTATATTTTGTTTATTTGACAACCCTTGAGCCCCAATAGATTGCAAGATAAGTCTTAAACCTTTTCAGGCTAATTTAAACCTCAAATATTGATTCCAACAAATCCGGATTTTCCAGCTTCTAAGGTCCACTGACCTTTTCCAGCTGAAAAAGATTTAATTCTCTATCCATTGAACTGAACAAATCCGATAAAAAGATAAGGATTGCCCCAAACGTCACACCAGACCATTATGTGTATGTGTGCAAGACCAAAAAATTAAAAACGCGTCATAAAACTGTGATTATTTTCGTCATCCATAAATAAATCTTATCGAATAATCGGGACGAATGGTTTTGAATGAAACGTGGGTAATTTGTGAGTAATAAAAGATAGGTCGGTGTACTCCGAACAATAGGACATTAAGGCTGTATTTCAAGTCAGCGTTTATTGCTACACCCCTGACCGAAAATGAAAATTTGAACGCGGCCATTTTTATATAGGCTTCCGCTATCACCGTTTTTATTGGAATTTCATAGATAACGCCTTTGATAATCGAGTTTAATAGAGTTACATATTTTTATATAAATAGATGACCGAGTTGCCCTTTTGTGTAGCCATTGAACCCAATCCATTACAGACAATGAAGGAGCTTAAGGAAGAAAATAAAATTTGACCTTTTAATTTTTATATTGACTTGTGTACTTAGCTCTATTTATAAATTAGCCATTGAAGTTAGCACGGACAGTATTGAGTATTCTAACTGGCAAAAACGCCAAAAAATTATAATTTAACAAATATCTTTGATTGATTGATAGATTAAGGCGTGCACACACGCACATATGTTACCTTTTAGTTATCCTAATCTATCCTAAATCTAGTTTTACTAAGTAGGTACTTGTTTAGCATTCATGGTGGCTGATTAAGAGTCATATCTATTCATATATGGGGAAGAAAGGTTCTCGAGTGGCGACCACGAACCGGAAGACGCAGCGTAGGAAGGCCTCCTACTACGACGACATTGTGAGAGTCGCGGGCAACCGATGGATGCAAGTGGCGGAATGTCGTTAGATGTGGTGGTCTAAGGGGGAGACCTTCGTTCAACAGTAGACGTCTTCTGGATGATGATGATCTATTCAGATTTTGGAGTTATTTTTTTTAACTGTCATAAACGCCTGCGTGTATTCATGGGTCGCTAATGTGGCTGTCTGAATGCAGCCTAACTAATGGCAAGTAGGTAATTACATCTAAGATGATGAAATAATTATCGTTAAGTTTGAGTACTTCATAAAATTAATTGTTATGATTCACTAAGAAAGTGTAAATTCCTTCTAGGATAGGTATATAATTATAACCGAGTTTAAGTAGGTACTTTTGGAACTTTGGTTCTGTGTCACTATGTGCGAATGACCCTACAATTTAAGCTGATTAGAATATCTATCCAGCCTATCGCAGTTCACTGGCGGTCACACACCTCTACCAAAAATCTAGTTCTATGTAGCCTTTGCTCCAATCATGATCTGATCAACTGCTAGACTTAATCATTATTCTTGATGACTTTCGCTTTAGAATTTTAATATCATTGCAACGGCATGAATAAATTCGTTCCTACAGGTAATTTTACCGGGTGTTTGTGATACCAAAGAAATATGAGTAAGGGAAGCGTTTAAAAAAAATTAGGGAAAAGCTAGAGTACTTTTGTCTAAGTAAGAATGCATATCAGATATTAATTCAAACTAAAGCTGTAGCTTTAGGTGGTTACGTAATCACCGTTACTATGTATGTACAAAGCAAGCTTTTAACCAAAAAGAGATGGATGACACGCTTTTCCGCTTAACCCAACTGAGTCACTGTAGTAATATTTGATTTTATTTAATTAATACGACATGTCGCGACGTCGTAAACCGCGGTGCAACGCGTCTATCCGTTAAATTCTTTTTATTATAATATTTCACTGCGGCCCATAACCTCAAAATGGGTTGAAATTATACTCAAACATTTACGACCGTGTTTTACCACTCAAATACTGAGTGTTTTATGAAAATATAATAGTGGACTATACATTATATTTTTATTTTCCTCCCAAGGACCAACATTTTATTGTTCAAATTGATTTTGGCCTTTTGGGTAGTTATATTACTTGTTCTTCATCGCTTCTTGATGCCTTAAGTTCGATTTTCGTTCAAATAAAATACAATTATGTTTTTACATTAAGGTAACTAGGCGGCCAATAGGATAGGTTTTCAAGCAGGAAACAACTCCCGACTATAACTGTATCCAATAAAAATATTAAAAGAAATGATTAAAGGACGAACCACTGAAAGTCCTGCGCCGGCGCTGACACTGACGTCTGTCAACGACTTCATATAAAATAATGGCTAATAACAAATGTCGCTATGCCAGTTTGCCGAAAAATGTGGGAGAACTTTTTACCATGTAAATGAGACTTAATCTCTAGTATACAATACCAAGCAACGAAGCCCGAGATTAAAGTTTTCTATATTTAAACCCAAACTTATTTAAAAAATAAGGTTTCATCTTAACTCCTGCATAAAGCTCTTTAACAATCAAATTACTAGACTTTGTCGAAAGAACGTTAAATTTTATAACGTTATTATGAACTATGTAGTATGTAAATATTATATTAAACATTAACTAGAACTTTTACAACGCAGTTTATGTGATTGTAAAACCGATTATTAACTAACGCACGCGCACAAGCAATCTGCGTCCGCTTGCCAAATGCAACGGAGTGACATTTATCTTCTTTGGGAATGATAATGCCCAGTGGTGGACTTTGACAGGAAAACAGGGCTTACACAAGAGATTATAATTTTTATGGTTGTCTAAGGAATGTTTCTTTTGTAGTTTCATACTGCATGATGTTCGGTTATAGTTACGATTTTGTTCTCTTGCTCTATCTCGACGAGCGCAAAGTAAAAAAAGCTATTTACAAAATAGTGACTTTTGAGGAGAGCGCATAATAAATAAGAGTATAATGTTTACATATGAATACCTAAGTTTATAATTATGAAGTGATGCAAACCACAATTAATTCGATTTAAATTTAACAAAATGGCCACAATTTTTCATATTATGCTTACGCTCTCCTCAAAGTCACTATTTTGTAAATAGCTTTTTTACTTTACACCCGTCGATCTATCTCCACGTGTTTAGGTGTCGAGTTCAGTTAAACTGAATTTAAATTCAATACAGTATTATAATTTATAATACAGAATTAAATTATAATATCGCAAGCCATTAAAGCCATGTGTCGTCTAAAGAATAGCCATATAAATACATCATAATCTCATCATCTCAAACTTCAATTCATCCCTACTTCGTCTATAAAGTTTTCTAGGAAAGATTATAAAACTACTATTGGGAGGTCCTTATTTAGAAATATTTAATAAAAAGTTCTTTGACATGCAATTTTTTATAGTCTAGTTGTAAGAAATTGAACTCTGAAGCTTAGAAAATAGTTTTGTATTTCTAATGAAATAGAGATATTATGAAGGAAAATTTCGGGCTCATATTGGTTTTTGTGTTTAAAATGCATGAAAACAGATGTATAAAAAGCTTTAAAAACATGATAATGCATGTGGCCCCAAATAACGACAGAACAAAATTGATCAACAATCGCTTCATACGAAATTGCTACATACACACCGAATAAATATTATCCTACCCGTAATATTATTTGTTCGCGGTATGAAAAGTACCTAATTTGCTCCTTGAAGGGCATGACACTGTGTCAGTGTGACACTTAATTACGTGCCTCCTACTAAAATGCTGAATTGCTGACGTCATACGTATTTACGTCGTAATGGATGTCTTGTGACGTCTGTGTCGTAAAAATCAAATCCAAGTTATTTTAATTGAGAACACAATGAGACACTCACCTGTAAACGTCCATTGCTGACCTGCGTCTCCTTGTGCCAATACAATGGATAGTCGCGCAGAAGCTAAAAAAAAGAAAGAAAGAAAATGACATTTTTGGCACAGAATATGAAGAACTAACTTCAACCCGTAACTTCGTCCGCGTGATCTACATATATAATTAATAGCATATAGCACTCGGGGATAGTGTAGGTAACTATCTATCAGTGACAGAATTTTCAGATTCGGATCATTATTTCTGGAGATTATACCCTACATACAAACTAATTTTATCTCTTTATAATATTAATATAGATAACTTGGCACAGTAAAATGTAAAGGGAACTAATAATACTATTGTACGAATATGAGATACATATCTGTATATAATTTCCATTTAATTTTTTGCATAATTTATCAGATTTGTTAGAATATTTTCTATATTATCATGTATTATTTAAATATGTCTGTACGTTTATATATGGCCTTTGATGACACATGATGAAAAATCAATTTGAAAAAGACAATATTTTATAAATAGTGGTAATTTGATTTTCCCTGAACTATAAAAGCTACGCCCTTTACATTAACAGTACCACCTGAGATCATCATGTGGTCATTCACATACAGGGCAAACATTTACACCATTAATGCGTTGTCAAAAGATGGTCTCTGTAAACACTTGGATTTCCGGCCACAGCACTCTCTTTAAAGACATGACAATTATTAGCAATTATTCCAACATTAGCAGCAGAGCTGAATGGACTATAATTTCCAAATACACGCTTTAATTGAGGTTACCGGGTTGTTAAAAATACAACATTGGAGCCCTTTATAAAAATAAGAGAGGTCATCATTAATACTTTTAAAAAACACTTTTGACTCCGAAGCCCAAAATAGTTTGGCTATAGATAACATGATCGGCTACGATGGTTTAAATATTTTGAGCCCTTAAACTGTCTCGGATAAATTGGCTTGACATTTAAGAATGATTTATATAGCTACCATCGAAATAATCATACTATTTCGATGATAACTACGGTGGCGTAGCTTGCCCTAGACGGGCCCCGTATCAAAATTTGTGGGGGGGGGGCTTTCTACGTAACTGCTGCTTTTATTTATTCCTCCTGCCTGAAGATTAAAAGTTCAACTTTACTCGGTAAGCTTCCGGATATATGTTTGTGTTAGCTCCTGGCGCCCGAATTTAATTATAATTACCTGTATTTATAGTGGAGCACACATTATTACACATTACTTCTTTTATTTTCATTTAAACCTTACAACACCCAATTTTTTTTACATATTTGGCTACCTAACTACACGGTTTTGGGGCCCCTGTAGCTGGGGGGCCCCGTATCTTTGATACGGCTGATACGGCGGTAGTAACGCTCATGGATAGCTACTTACCAATGACACCAGTGCCAGCAATAAGGATCTTCTGTTCTACTCTAAGGGGAAAGGCGATGTCGAACCTCTGGGTCATGCAGGAGTAAGATTCGCACCGACCGGCTGGAAAAAAAAAAGAAAAACATGAATACCAAAAGTGTATCACAGGCGATGTCTGGTGTCTATGGATAATTTTTTAAATTTTTGGCGGGTGTTTACATCATGACTTTTTCCCACAAGTGTAGGCAGAAACTACAGAACGCAACGTGCAACGATCTTTACATACCCTTTTTGCTTCATCTACATTAATTCATACAGTTTTGGAGGTAAACAAATAGATAGAATATAATTTATTGCACTCCATTAGAAAAAAACTAGAAAACAGAGTATATCAATTAAATATACAACAGGCGGTCTTATCGCTTATACGTAAGATATTAATTGCATATTAAAGTTATGATACCTTGTAGGTGTCTATGCCATCGGGCAACACGAAGACCTGCCTTCTACTATTGTACGAGGAAAAGTAACATTTGTTACATCACTAATGCACAAACCTTTCGATTAAATCATTCTATATTCAGGAAAAATCGTAATCTCCGTTCAAAAATCGCCACCCACTTCTACAGTCAAACAAACAAATTAACTCAGTAAACGAATCCGTCACAAAAGCGGCTTGAAATTGGACCACATAATAAAAAATGTACAGAAAAACCACTTTACAAGTGTACAATGGGTGTTTCTACTTACTCGTATTACTAATATCATAAATTAAAATTTATATTCTGTGGCGATACAACTATCGCGCGGTGTTGAGATATTTCACTTACTCACACCAGTTTTATTATATGTAGAAGGCAACGAGAAAATATGTCCCTTTACGTGGTAACCAAAAAAGCATGATCGATGCAGATATCACATCTCATTTCGCCTGACTATCCACAATCCTTCCACCACACCATGAGCAATTCTGATGTGAGAAATCAAGACACGTCACAACAGACGAAGAATTGAACCTTCGGTCCTTTTTATTACTCGTGGTTGTGTGGACTTATGAAAGGGTGTTATACGCTATGACAGGGTCATTGCCCTGTGACGTGATTCATAGACGCGACTAAATACTGAAGTTGGCAGAAAGTGGGGTGGAAGAGTTCTGATCTTATCTTGTGTTCATTGAATGCTTGTTTGATTTATTCGTCGGAGTAGGACTTGAGTGCAGGTGCTAACGCAAAAAAAAAAATGTTTGTTGATTTTGGTATGTCGCCTTTGTACTGAAGATTTTTGTAGTTGTCCATTAGGAGCCTATTATCATGTGTGAACGTTAATTAATACTTTTTAATACATTTGAGGTTCGCCACGCAAGAAAGATCAAAAACTATTTATATAATGTCTCAATAAAAAAGAAGACAATATGTAAAAATATGCGTCTAATATGTGTATATATTTTATCAACATCATCCGAATACGCTGTGGTATTCTGAGCTCTTTTACAAGTATCGTTCTTGTTCATGGGAAATCACGTTTTACTACCCATAAACTTATTTTATTCTTACGTTGTTATCTTCCACAGTCGACTTTACATTTTATTAATTTTCTGCGTGTTTTAGAGCGTGAAATGATACAAAAAATAAAAGTACCCAATAACTGACTTTATGTAGTTGATATTGTTTTATTTCTTTTGTCTGGATTATGTTTGTTATGAAATAGTTAAGATTATTCTGGATGTAAACTTTCGATTATTTTGTTTTTTCACGGCTGAACTGGCGACCTGATTGTGTAAGTTTTTTTTTTTTCGAAGTGTAACTACAATGTAAGCAATACTTATTTTAAAAGTTCAGATCTGACACAATAACATAGCATTTGTAGCAGAGATTTTTCACATTAACACTTTTTTTCATTCTTCATATTATTTATGACTCTCAAGTAAGTCGCCGGTTCCCAAAAGCATCTTTTAAATTCAAAACAATATAAATTAAACTCAGTTCTGTCCATATTTTATCGTAGTGCAATACTCTGAGAAGTTCACGCGCTTTTACGACTTCTATTGACTTATTATTTAGATTTCTGGAAGCTTATACAAGTTTCCACTACAAGAAATTTAACATATAATTAATTCCACTTTCCAAATCCTACACGAACTTATCTCCAAGCTACATCAACCAATTATGTTTCCAACCAACGTAGCAATTAATTGATTCACGTAGATAGTGGCTTCGCGGCTGGTCAAACAGATCGCCACGGACGGTTATTGAGCAAACCCCTAACTGCTTCAAACTTACAGTTTGACGAGCTAAGCGGTTGTGAAAATATTTTCAAGTGAAATTGTTGGTGCAAAACTCGATGCTTTTGTTCTGACATATTTGGCTTTTGAGAGTTCGAAGAGTTTCCAAGATACTTTAGAAGATTATCTAGGAAATCATATATATAATAATATAATAATATTTTTCTTGGTTGCAAGTAGAAAATGCTGAGAGCGATAAGACCACCTATGTACTATATATTTTTTTGTTACTGTTGTGTAATAAAGGTAATTGTATAGTATAACGCCTAATCCGTGGAAATGGGAATTTCACTCATCGCCAAATGCAAACACGTCACCTGTTTTTGAAGAAAATAATTCATTCTTAACGTCCTTCACTGGACGCCGCGCCGTAGACCAATGTCTACGGTTCTAAGGCTCGGGGCAGACGGGACCTACGAGACGCTACGAGAGCTACGAGTTTGTCGACGTTCAAATGTACTAAAGTAAACCTAAAATTATACTGTAACATGTTCACTTGATAAAATCTCCTCTAATTCAACTCTAATCAATCTCCTCTAATTTCAACACCTGTTACAGATCCACAGAAGCTCCTCTTCTCGGCATACCAAAATTATTAGAGTTCCACCATATTTCCACCATATATTAATATATGGATAACTGGTAATTATGTATGTGGGCTATGTGGAGCAACCCTACTAAACTATGCACATACGGAAACAGGAACTCTATGAGAGCTATTGACCGTAAAACCTTTGGAGAAGAGCCTATCAATCACTCAGCTGATATGGACCTGACAGACATATGTTGCAGGGAATAAACTGTTTTTTTATTTACTTTTCTTACTTAGCTCCTCATCTATGTCAAATTATAAAATCAATTTATTTCTGTAAATGAATATACCTTATTTAATCGCAAGCTTATTGTCACGTCCTGGGGGAACAATTCCCATATAACTTTGCTGTTCTGAAACCGAACCAATGAGGCATTAATAATTTAGAACCAAATTAAAATACTTCTATTAATCTACCAACATAATTTGAGGTTAGTAATAAATGCCTAGACAGTAGGTACACAGTACACCAATAGGACAAGCCTTTGCCTAGTGTTGGCACATTACCAAGATCTATTTGTTAGATAAACCACCCTAGAGACACCCTTGTCTTTGGCAAATTGCGGCCAAGATCTTGGTAATTATGGAGTAATTAAAATTTGTAAGGTAACACAGCCATCGCCCTTCCCGTGTAAATACTCCAGTGGTTTTGTCTATTAATCAAACTGGGTGCGTTGTTTAATTAATGGTCGATGTATTAGTATGAGTGACTATGGATTTTAGTGATTTTCATGCGGCAATAATAAAAGGTTGGACAGCTGAACGAAAGATAGTGAGTTCCTAACACATTACACTATTTAGTTGTATAAAACGAAAAATACTAGCAACGTGTCTCCACAGGAATTAATCTTTTTTCAAACATTTTAAGTAGAACATTAGTGTCCGTACCGTTGGAAATTAAAGAAAAATAATTAATGAAAACAAAATTATAGCAGTATTAGTAAAACTGCCACATTATTAATGTATATAATAGTGGTGCTCAGCGAGACTTCTATATGGAAATTCTCAGCGACAGTTTATCAATTTGATCACCGACTAAACCTTGCGCTACTGTGATCATTAAAGAACTAATAGGTAGGTATGTATTTTATGGACTTAACAAAGTTCGACAATTGATAAATAGTCAAAATTAATACAAAGCTTTTTAGAACAATTGACTAGACTGTATTTCACAGTTCAAAGCACTAAAGCACCAAACAGATGTCTTCACTATCCTTCTATTTTTCCGATTTCCCATAGGAACATCGCGTTTACCCGAAATATTTACATAAGAAATGGATTCTCTAATATATCATTTCAAATATTCGACGTATCAGTTTGTACAGAAGCAATTCGGTACCTATCAATTCTGGCTATACAGACTAGGACTTATTCTTCTTGTGTAACTCAAAAAGTCACAATCTTATGCTAAAACTTAAGCCTCTACAATATTTTAGCACCCTAGATTCCAGCTTATCTTTGTGATGTCCATTTTGACACTAAAAAGCAGGCCTTTTAGCGATTCTATACAAATACGAGAACAGTCACAGATTTAGGACAAAATGAGCCATGTTAACCGCTAATTTACTTTTCGGACAGCTGTTGACCCGGTTACGAAGACTTAAAGTTTCAAGGTTGGTTGAGGACCAAGGAGTTTGTTTTAATGGGAGTTGGGACCTTTCTAAAAGTGAGTTATGGGAACCCCCGATTTGATAGTGGTTTAAAGTAGGAGGTAGTTTACTATGGACTAATATCAGTTCATCTCGAACCGCCTAGATAGCTTCAAACCTATACATGCTATGGTTAAAACGACAGTATTTCATAGATTTTTGTGTGTATACCCAGACACCAAGTTCAGACATAACCTAACATGCGTACCTAAAGCAAATGGTCAAGCATTTATTGATGGAAATAAAACGAACATTACCTTCTGAAGGCAGCCATCTTGCCCATTAACCTGCCGTGGGTACTCAATCGTCTAATATCCCGCAATTTTTACAAGGATTCCACGACTGTAGACATAAAACGTTATGTTACACGTAAGATACGGGTTTTCCGGTAAAGAGTTACCAGGCCGGGTGGAAGTGGGCCAAGGCCGCGTGCAACTGTAAAGATTTAATGGCAGTCTGCTTTTGGCCGCATTTTGAGAACCGTCCGTAAGCCTACGGGGAGCGGGGAGCGGATGACCTATTTATGAAATTACATTGAAAAACTTGAATCTTTAACAGTGATACAAAAGAAAACTATGTGCCTTCTATTCAATTTTGATATTCGATCATTAAGGAACAAAAAACCTAAAAAAGCGGAAAGCATAAACCAAGACGTAAACAGAAATCATTCTAAACTATTTCATAGATAGCCATGAACATCTCAAATAAAAACCTATCAAAATACATATATGAACGAAGTAATAAAGAAGATTTGATTAATCACGCCAGAATACTTCACTTCACACTACATCAGTTGGGATCAAATTTCTATTTGCCCACCTTGCTGACCTTTACAACCGAGAGTTATATAGTAGTCCTAAGTAGCATTCAATAAACAAGTTCGGAATACATTCCCGGTTATCGCGTTCAGTGGGGCCAGTCTTCACCGTCCGCGGCTCAGGACGGCCGACCCAAGTTTGCACACATATTAGTTTATTTACGAGAGCCCTGTTTTAGAGTCCTATGGGGATAATTAATGATGTGTGGAAAAGGTATAAGAGAATTACGATGGGATGAAAAGGGGCTCCTGAATACTGTGAGGTAATTAGTAAGGCATCTTTTATTTATTTATGTACACACCAGAAAAACACGATGATATAAATGTAATAATGAAACATGAGCACAAAGGAACTACTTATTTTTGAAGAAATTTCTTCCAGTAGTCCCGCGACAGGAAACATATATGACAGACACGTAGACACAGTGTGTAAAAAGATTTTAAACTTAACCCAATAGTATTATTAAATTGTATCATTATGACCGACTTGCGTAAGGTGGCTGGTAGAAAGTGGATGCGGAGAGCCGGAAGACCGGGCTCAATGGCGCTTACTGTGAATGTGGGCTAATAATGATGATGATTATTATTATTATGACGAGTTTATAATTAGAAAAGCCTTACAAACCTTAATGAAGAATGTAGTTTATACCTGTATATGTCCTTTTTTGAGTTGAGTGTCATTATGTTGTAGGTGCTTTGGAGTCGCTTCGTCACGTGTCGAGCTGAGTGAATTCAGTTTAAAATAATAGATGCACCGATTTAAGATTAATTAACGGCGGTGACAGACTTACCCATGTCCCCACCAGGCCGCCTAGGTGCGTTCTTGTACAGTTAATTCATTTATGCATAGGAGCACTAAAATGTTTAAGACATTTAACCGTTAAGTAATAATTTGTCTTTGACTTATTTTAAAATGCCCTTACTCGTTTCAAGGTAAAAATATACCAGGGCAATTTCTGAGATACACAGATCAAGGAATTGATTAGTAGTTAGAGGCAGAATACAAAAAAACAGATGTTGCAAATTTCAATCGAACCGGAAAACCGAAACGACTACTTTAAAAGCAGGTAGGTATATAGGTTTCAAACAGATGAATAAACCATGTCTGTTTCTTAGAAGCCTTGGTCCTTCGCTTGCTACAAAGGTATTAAAAGCTGAGCAAATTTAAATACTACCTATGTAATTATCAAATCCACACAATTGATTATTCATATTAGACCTAATCACGTATACGTTTGGATCGGAATAGTTTCAATTTTGACAGTGTGTACGTTGATGAACTATCAAAACTGGATCGATGCCCAGTGTTAGTATTTTCTTTTTTTATAAACGTTGCCCCACACTTGGAATAATTCCTGTAGCGTGGGTGCGTTTACAAACACATATATAAACATACACAAACATCCAGACCCGAAACAATTATCTGTAGATCATACAAATATTTGTTTCGTGCGGGGATCGAACCCGCGACACTTAGCGCAGAAAGCTAATCGCTTAGCCACTGCGCCAACCGTGTCGGTATGCAGGTATTGTTATCAGGGTGTAATATGGAAACTGCATAGTTACTCCAGTTACCTATTGCTAGCTATATACATAAGGTTTATTCAGGATATTTTTATTAAACATAACATAACACAGCATTATTTCCCTAAGGGTTAGGCAGAGGTGTAGGTACTACTGAACACCCACATTTCGCCAATGCCGTTACTGAGTCCCTTGTAATAGGGGGCATCTACCGGGCACAATTCCAGACACCGTGCTGCTACTGAGAATTTCCAAACAGAAAATCTCAATAACACTTTGCCCGACCCGGGAATCGAACCCAAGACCTCATGTTCAGCAGTCGCGTGTGGGACCACTAGATCAACGAAGCAGTCTATAACAATAATATTTTTATTGTGAAGACAATTAGAAGTAATAAGTTTATTCTAGCGGAACAACAGAAGTTAATTCAAAGCACCTTCAAGATAGTTACTTTTATATTAAATAAAATGTGCGTTAAAAGAGATCGCGCATGTATAAGACGAGACAACCTTGAGACAGAATAAATAACAGTATTACTTGAGATCTAATACAGACGACGATTTACGACCATTTTAATTGGTCTTCGATTTATTCTGCCAAACTATCAGTGTACCTAACTGTAAAGTGGATAGGATCGCGTACTTACAGTGATTAGATATAGGCGCAAAGGAAGTTATGAAATCGATGTTTATCGTAGAATTAATAATAATGTCCTCCTGACCGATTTCGGTCACGGTGGCCAATCTCACCGGAGATTAGCCAACTACGCAGGAGATATTATAGAGCACAAGTGTGTGCGCAAACACAGGTGCTCTCTCTGTTCCTTCACTCTCATAGTCCGATGGGACGGCAATCCGACACGACCGGAGAGAGATCGGGCGCAGGACCAACGGCTTTACGTGCTTTCCGAGGCACGGTGTGTATTTACATACACGAAGACCCAGACCCGAAACAAATATCTGTAGATCATACAAATATTTGTTCCGTGCGGGAATCGAACCCGCGACACGTAGCTCAGCAGTCGATCTCTCAACCACTGCGCCAACAGTGTCGTAGAATTATGTAATTATTGTATTATGATTTCTTTGATGTAATGTAGACATTGTTACTATTGAATAGTTCTTTTTGTATTGCGGACAAGAAAATTGTACATGTATATGAATTATGATCTATGTAATTATCATGCGCATTTGCACACCCTTAGCGGTATAACTCAGCGTACATATTCATTCTCATGTCACCTTTATTTAACTTGTGTTATGCAAATAAATGTATTTGATTTGATCGCCGTGCTACTTGGCGTACTTTCTTGTACGTAACGTACGACTTTATCAGGATGCAATACACATGCTCACACGTCCCTAGTGTATAGGCAGCCTTATAATGGAGGATGACATAAAGCAACGGATACACAACCGTAAAGCTACGGGCAATAAACGTCCTGTTTCAGTTGTCGGCGTAATTATGCTGGAATGGGATAGGCTGGACTGAAGACGACCTTGGCTTACTTCGAGGAAGATAACATTTCATTGTGTTGTCATCATATACGTAGTTTGAATAAGACGCGACAGTCTCCAGGCAAGTAGGCCCTAGGTGTTTTTGAGTCTTTGCAACAAAAATCAGTAGTGTACCTATTTATCTCTTCGCATTTCATCCAAACTTTTCCAAATAAAAGTAGAGAAATCACATTGATCAAGGACTAAATTGGACTGAATTGGGGTTCCATTAGTTACCCACAGCCGCTTAGATGTATAGCACTTACCTGCGGGCAGTAAGCGATAGTGTCAGGAACTCAGCACAGGTCATTCTCACGGGCCAGCATAACAGCAGCTTTAAGATCAATGGTCCCACTCCACGGCTTCTACAATCAAAGAACAGCAGGTTGATATAGGTTATGCGGTTTCCATAAGTGAGTCAAAGGAATCTCGGTTTACCTACATCGTTCGCCGAAAGACAATTATTTATTAATCTTTCGAAATTTAAATCCAAATTACACTTCTTGAAATTAGGAATATGTTCAAAAAAAATAATATTTGAAGACTAAGCGGGTAGATTTACTGTAGCAAACCAGTACCTTCAGGATTTTGTTTTGGCGTTTTATTGTTCCATTTACGAGATGGAAGAATATTACCTACGCACGGAATGATTGCGGATCGCCACATTTAGCTAGTCGATAAATTTGTCAAGCAAAAGTATCTAAACCGAATCAGAATAATAGGTACTATTTAATGCGGTTATCACTAACCTTTTTTCCTTCACAAACCGTTGTATTCTGTTTCACATTCACAACACCTACCACTAGTTAATGTTCAGGGGATAAAATGTTTTGCTAGCTTAGCAGGGTCCCTAATTTATACAATCACCCACAAGTTTTACTTTTAAAAAATGCCCTTCGCGGGTAATATAAATATGTAACGACGGTAGTTGCCATGACACTAAGTAGTCTATGGTTAACAGGGGTAACGCTCGTTTGGAGCGAAAAAATTATGCACTTTACGTGTGGTCTCATAGGCAAAGGAAACTAAGGCGCATTCCAATATCCAACCCACAAAACAGGTACTTTCTGCTTTCAGCAAGTGATTTTTTTTTATATTATGTATGCGTAAGGTTAACTATGACTTTTAAAAATAATTATGAAAAATAATAACTATATTTTATAACTTTGTATTTATTTTATATTTAATTATTATCTAATCAAAGGGTAATTAACTAATTTTAAAAGTTACCTCTTTACCCGATAAAAACCTACCTAACCAACAGTTACGTAAAAAAATACTCAACTATTAACTATTACTAAAAGGGAATGGAAATTATGTTTCTAACAATAGTAACAACTTCTACCATTTTTATTTAAATAAAGATAAAGTCAAAATATTTATTTGTAAACATAGGTAAGTAAGATATTATAAAAATAAATAAATGTCTAACCGATAGTGGTGTACAAATTTAAATTATCCTTAGTTAACATTAATTAGACATCACAGGCGTATAATAAATGTATATTTTAAATAAATTTTAAACTAAAATAAATTACACATACAACCAAGATTACCTACTAAGAAGAGATCAATCTGCTGGATAATCATTTACAGAGTAATACGCCCATATATATAAACGTCTTCTGAAATACCTAAATATTTTTGGAATGACATTTTAAATTCGACTGAAGTCCACCAGAGAAAATATTCTATTTGTATAAGTCCAAATATATTTAAATAGAAAAAGCAACGTATTTAATTCACGTATACATTTATTTATAACTAAGGTAAAATAAAGAAATACCTAGTATAAAATCGATTTCGTAACATTATTCGATTTCCTTGCAAATTGGACCGTACTCTAATTTGACATTTGTTTGACACGTACCGTATGGACGAACTTCACCTTGGCGAATTACGACCTCCATTCATCCTTCGTCGAATCAAAATAACGATTTTAACACCATTTTCAACGAAAAGTTTACAAAAAAGTCTCCCCTTAGGCTTATAAGTGCTAATTATTTAGTTTATAAGTGTTAAATTATAGCTTTGAGGTGAAAATGGCGTTGAAATCGTCGCCGGTTTTGTTCGGATGGCTCTCGCGGCTGCCTCGCCGTAATTTCTCTACATCCAGCGCTTTAGCGTCCAAGCCAGTAACTGTGCGCGATGCCTTGAACCAGGCGATCGACGAGGAAATGGAAAGAGACGAGAAGGTCTTCGTATTGGGCGAGGAAGTGGCCCAATATGATGGTGCCTACAAAGTGACAAGGTGAGACAAAAACGGGCTAGATAACCTTATTGCAGCGCATTTTCCCCTGTTTTATATTATAAAACTATAAACATTCACAAAGTTTCATAAGGCCATGGAAATATGCACCGGAAAACATGTTCTTACGTTGATTTTTAGCCTCAAAAAAATATTCTAAAGTTACATAACCAAGAAGTTTGTTGACAGATTTGAAATATAGTGTTATCTTTGAAGAATGCTGTGAAATGTCTTATGTTGCCTTCAGAAAACATATGAACCGCGACCACTACTAATTATGACCATTGGTCAAGTCATGCTTTCTAAATAAGTTACCGAATGAATTTTATTTTATATTTCTGTTTGACTCTTATTTTAGGAAAGCATATTTAGTATCCATATTGTTCTTCTAAACTGTATGCACCTGTGATAAGGAACAGCTAAAGGCAATCATTGTTATAATTAGCTGATATCCTGTCATTGTATATGTAATTGTATTCACAAGTTGTAACAATATAATTGATGAGAAGATTAAATAGCTATGATATAATAAAATATTTAGTTACATTTTATCACATTAATTTTTCCACCAATGTATGTCCTGAGACCCATAAACAGTAAATATTGTATTATCTATTCAATGCTGCTGAAACGGTTAAAAGCCTTGTTGTATAACTGTAAATAAAGTAAAAACAATGTATTTATTTAACTAGCTCAATGTAACGATAAAATTATAGTTCTTTCTAAAATTTCCTAAATATGTGATTTGTAATTATTACAATTATTTTTATCAGCGTTTAGTCTGAACTCTAGAATATGCTACTAAAATGAACTGTCTAATACTTTAGGGGCCTGTGGAAGAAATATGGTGACAAGAGGGTCATTGACACACCAATCACAGAGATCGGGTTTGCAGGCATAGCTGTTGGTGCTGCCTTTGCTGGCCTCCGTCCTATCTGCGAGTTCATGACATTTAACTTCTCTATGCAGGCTATTGATCATGTAAGTGACAAATAAACCATTTTAAAAAGCTTATAAGAAGTGTAAGTTTCAAGGTGACTGATTAAAATTTATGAATAAATCCTATAAAGGTATTTAAAGATAAGACAAAAAGATGTAAGAACCTACTTTATTAAAGTGAAATCCCTGATAAAATTTCTCTTACAACATAATATGTATTAATGATTAAAATTTATTAGTGTATAAACCTCAGACAACATTGATTTCAAAACAATTATTTATTATTAAAATATAAGATACATTTTACTACAGTCTCAAGACAAATACTCCTAATCAATATCTGCTTATATACCCTAATGCCAATCTTAAATAACAAAATTACCATAAGTCACATTGCTTGCTCTTTTCTTGATATTCCTTCAGATAATACGGAAAGATTAGATAAAACATTTAGACATCAGATGTCTGTGAAGTTTTTATATTAAATCATGAAATGGCACTGTTATCTTATCATGGTCCGATTGTTCTTTTATATGCCATAATATCTTGGAACAACAAATAGATGAGATTTTAGTATAATGCCTACTTCCACAAACAGTACATTTTGATGGTTTAACAGTTGATGCTATGTGTCGCAGATTCGATAATCACATGGAACATATGTATGCTGCAGAGCTATTTTGTTTGGTCTGGGTGTATGTGCATGTGAAAAACAAAGTTTCTCTGATGCTGCCAAAATAGCTGCAACTTGGCGATATCGTAATAGATTAAAAGAGCACATAGCAATTCCACATTCGTTTTTCTTGGTTTCATAAACAGATATTCATTCAATTCAAAATGTAATATATAGTACCGTTTTTTGTATCATAACACTACCATATATCGTAGACTGACGTGAATATCACGTTGATACATTCAACATTCTACGAACGTAACTGTTTTGATAACAATACTGACTTCAATTGTTAATTGAGCCCAATTGATTTACAATACGAATGTCTAGCAAACGTCTTGGAAGACATACACACATTTACTTATTGAATTAAACGGTGTTTTCCAATAATATTGTGGTCTACGATCTATGAGTACCCCAGCAGCCTGGTGTTCAAACGACATTGTTAGGTTGACGAGAATAATGTGATACAGAGGGCATAGGACTATTTCAGATGGCGGAAGGTTGAAAATGTACATCATTTTCAAATTATTTATTTCACAAATATCATACCAAACGTAAATATGTTGTTAAATCGTGCACTAAAGTGTGTCTTGTTTTCGTAAATTGAATCTACTGAATTTATCAGGAATTGAGATTAAAACTCTGATTCTGCTTGGATAGCAATGTAATAAAAATACTTGGCTTTACATACAAATTACATAACATTCTAATTATCATTCCAGGTAATAAACTCAGCAGCAAAAACATTCTACATGTCAGCGGGCCAGGTCCCCGTACCCATAGTATTCCGTGGCCCCAACGGTGCAGCCGCCGGTGTGGCTGCCCAACATTCACAATGCTTTGGAGCCTGGTACAGCCATTGTCCTGGTCTCAAGGTTGTTATGCCATACACATCTGAAGATGCTAAAGGTAATATGGCAGTCTTAAAAACCTGTTACGGAAACCCCGTTGTTGCGTACTTCGTATGGACAAAGATAAAATATTAGTATGGTACATGGGACGGGATCGGCAGAATCTGGATGTAACAAGAATAGTTTAAACCCATGTCTAACCCTTTGCAAAATACTGGCGTTATGCTGCCATGTTACGTTAACTGTTTGCTTTAATTTCCAGGTCTTCTAAAGGCAGCCATCAGGGACCCCGACCCAGTTGTAGTACTTGAAGATGAAATTATGTACGGTATTCCATTCCCCATGTCTGATGAAGCACTTTCGTCAGACTTTGTAGTTCCCATTGGTATGTATATACTTATCATATTTTATTTGTAGAATTGGCAATAAAGTCACCTCGAGTATCTAATACGAGGCATAGGCGAAATGTACAATATGCCCCTGCCTAACTCTTCAGAGAATACAGGCGTGATGTTAGTAGAATTTCAGAATTTGAGGACTTAGCTGTGTCGATGCTCAATATGACGTGTTATATTATAAGGGTTATGTAAGGATCATAGCACGTGGCGTTCCGTAGTTTCTGCCTACCCCCATGGGAAAAAGGCGTTACTTTATGTATGTATGTATGTATGTATATTATAAGGTCGTTAATTTATAAACAATTCTTTTTTATAAAAACATCATAACTAAACATTGGGAACAACTAAACGGAAGACTATTGTCAAAAAACAAGGCTATCACTATTCTTCTTCTTCTGTCGAGCTATCAGAGAAATGAGAATCGCTCATGTCGGAGTGGAAAGATTACCAGTAGTATCGAAGCTGATAGCCCAGGTGCGCTAGACGGCCAAAAGATTCATCTTGTCTTGAAGGCCCTTATCTTCACCCCAGGGCTAACTCTGTGATTATTATTAATGTTTTGTCTTCTAATTTCTAGGTAAAGCCAAGATCGAACGGGAAGGCAAGCACATCACGCTGGTCTGTGCCGGTAGAGGAACCGACACGGCGCTGCAGGCAGCCAACGAACTGGCTGGCAAGGGTACGATATTGATACATTTACACTGAAATATTTTTTGTTATAATACTCAGGCTCTCAGAAAGGCAGAGTACAGACCGGTGGATGTCATAAGACTTGGTATTTTTTGATCTAGGACACAAGATATTCTAGTTTTTTCTAGAATATACCCGTCATAAGTCGAGGTTGCGATCCCTGCAACTATCACTGTACGCATTTTGCGCAGCGGATGCGCACGTGTGCGTCTAGTGAAGTACGCTACGCACACATGCAAACCGCTATGCGTCGGACGTCAAGAAAAAAACAACATGAGCCTTTGCCACTTTGCTTTCGAAATAAATTAAATTACTGTTATTAAAGTTTGAGAAATATTATTTATACCGATGAATGTTATCACCTAGAACGGCTTATCTATTGAGTTACAAAGGAGTCATAAAAATTTACTTGAATTTTTATTTATATCACAAAAGTGGCAAACTAGCGTGCGGCCCGCCTGATGGTAAACAGTTACCACAGCCTATAGACGTTTGCAATGTCAGAAGCATCACTTGGGCGTTGCTAGCCTCTAAGAAACGAATCACACTGCTACTTATAAAAATACTTTTTAAATATGTACCTACTTTTATTACGAAGTTTTTTAAACATGTAATTTATTTATCAGGTAGGTAGACATTTTAGTACTATGTAAAAAAAATATTGTAACGTGATGTTGTTTCTACAGTTTGAATATTGTTTGGATAGTAGTATAAATAAAATTCATACGATGTTTTAGAAAAAGCTAGTAGGGAGTTGTATAAAATATGCATATTTCAAGATTATATCGTTCGAGATAACTTATTATTCTATGAATGGGTAACAATTCAGAAAAAGTAGAAAACAAACAACTATATTTACGTAATTATTTGTTTCTTTCCTACAATGTATTCGCATTAGAATATCATAAGAAAATACTTAGGTATATATATAAATATATCTTATTACAATCAGATAACATAACTAATTCAAAAAAATAATACTCATTTGTATCAAGAGTGTTGATTGCGCTATATTCTTGGCGAATTGGCGAGATTACGTGGCGCACAAAGTGCTAACAGCGGGCGGTACATCCTCCGGCCTAGGGGAGCGCGTACCGCTCCCCTAGTCTTGCCTTTTAGCGATTTATAATGAGCCCTAACTCGAGGGATTTACTAGTAGCTACTGAAGAGTTCCATTATCTATCTCCTGGCTCCATCATCAGACCCTCTATACCAAATGTTTTATACGCTACTCATCAAAATATATCGAGTGATCCCAAACTCCGAAAGTTTTATTCCCTAACTCCTTACCGTTGAGGAGTACTATGACATCCATCATCAGGTCAGCATCATAAAATGATGATTTTCAGACGCCAACAGCGGACTTATTAAGAAAAAAGCTTAAACGCGCTATTTGTCCTACAATATTTGAGGGTATCCCTCGATTTCCCTAGGATACCATCATCAGATCCTGACTTGGTGACAATGGGACCAACATGGGAGCATATTCTTTCAAACAAAAAAATAATTTTTAAAATCGGTCTATAATTGACGGAATGATCGCGTAACAAACATATAAAAACAAAAAACAATACATACAGTGGAATTGAGAACCTCCTCCTTTTTTTAAGTCGGTTAAAAATGCGACGTCTACCTGTCTATCCGTCAGCACGCTTATAACTTGAGAATCATTTTATTAGGTATTTCGTTTGGCCAACTAGATAAAGGATTATTATGCCCTACCCCCAGACGTCTCCTACGTAAGAAAGATAAAAGTGTGTTTGTCTATCTGTCATTTTATGATGAAACGGCTGAACCGATTTCGATGAAATTTAATATGGAGGTAAACTAAATTCCTTCTTACTTCTTAATATGCGGCAAATTATTTTTTTAAATGTCATCCATCCATCCAAAATGGATGTTATTTTCATAATCAGCACCCTAAAAAACCTTAAAAACGATACCCATATCAATATTTTAAAAAATGCTTGTCCGCAATCTTGGATTTCAAAATGGATGTCATTTTCATAATCAGCACCCCAAGAAAACTTGAAAACGATACCATACGTATATTTTTCAAAAAACGCATGTCCCCCATCTTGGATTTCAAAATGAATGTCATTTTCATAATTAGCACCCCAAGAAACCTTGAAAACGATACCCATATGTATATTGCATGTCCACCATTTTGGATTTAAAATCAAATCGTTAAATTCCTGCCTTAAGTCTAAACAATTATATCAAAAATAGGTAATTTTTTTAAAATTTATACATCAACAATCTAAACCATAATCACACATCAAAACTCGAGCCAAACGCACAAAATCAAGAGAAATTGTGATATCTTAATACATGGATGAATAAAAAATGAAACTGCTCCTCTCCTTCTCCGTAACTCTAATTATGCACGATATCTCATCCTGGGCAATCGGCCTCGCTACCGCCATTGTTGACTAATATGATAGCTCCTACCGACCGACAAGACAGATGAAGAAGAATTGCTCATATATTAAACTTTTTATTTGATAATTTCAGGTATTGAATGTGAGGTCATAAACCTAAGGTCTATCAGGCCACTGGACTTCCAGACGATCGCGCGCTCAGTCGCTAAGACACACCATCTCGTCACCGTAGAACAGGGATGGCCCCAGTCAGGTAACAATAAGCCAGACAATAGCGTATTTCTATTATATTTTGAAAAGTAAAAAAGAGACAACTTTGCAAAACAGTAAAATTGAAATATAAAAAAAAAAACATGAGATTTGTCTTTATAGAACACGAAAAAACGTTTTTTTTTTCGTAGGTTTATTACCCTTAACACTGCACAAGACTTAAGACAGGTGTCCGACTGTAGACTCACAAATTAAGCCAATGCATTCACTTTTCGGCTGCAGATAATAACAGGAGAAAAATAATAAAGTTGAGTGCGCGCAACGCCTTCTCTAGGCTAGGGATGGGAGCAGGCTAAAGTTCATAACTCTAATCCCTGTATTCTGTATTGAATGTTATGTTGTAGGTATCGGTGCGGAGATCTGCGCTCGTGTGATGGAGTCTCCGTCGTTCTTCGAGCTGGATGCACCGGCCTGGCGCGTGACGGGAGCGGACGTACCCATGCCCTACACGCGCTCGCTCGAGGGACTCGCTCTACCGCGCTCTGACGACATCGTCGCCGCTGTCAGCGCCGTGCTGGGCAACAAGTACGTCACATACATACATACATACAGCACAGTGACGGTGTTCCCATGCCCTACACGCGCTCACTGGAAGCATTAGTCCTGCTGTGGAAATTCCCGGTTAATATACATTGCATATTGAAAAAACCAGTCACAAAACAAGGCTTGTTGTATATTAAAATGGCAATGGTGATGTGTAAATTCTTTTTTATTTGAAAATAAACAGTTTCTAGCTGAAACTGCTCAATAAAAAAATCTAAATTATGATTTGTCGCAATACTTAATATTATTGCATTACTTGTCTAAACTTTAATTTAAAAAAAAATATTATAATTTTGCAGAGTTTACCCCTGGCCTCTCTAGATGGCGTTGGGATCGATTTAGATCGCGCTATGGTTTCGTTACCGGTGGATAGTGACTCTCGCGTACAATCTAATTTCGTTGGTCTAGTGGTGGAAGCGCATAGCTTCCTATCACGCTATAAAATTGTTTTTGGGAGACTTTCTACACTCTTTGTGTTGAGGTCTAAAATATTTGTAAAATACATAGGTCATAAAATGTATAAATAATTATTATTTGGAAATTATATTGTAAAAATATTATTTTATTGAAATAAAAATTATTATTACACTTTCATTTAACAAATTAAGGTTACCTTCAAAATAAATAATTACCATAACATTACGCCTGTATTCCTCGAAGGGCTAAACAGAAGTGCACTGTTGTGTCTTCATTTCGACAATAACATTAACTGACTAGGGAATGTAACTTGATTTGAGGCGCGTTTTCAATATATTATTTTCTTCTTTTTTCAGGATAAGTGCATCAAGCAGCCAGTAATTGGGAATCTCTAGAGGAAAGTCAGCTGATATCGAAGGCTTTCATGAATTATACTAGTGTAAATATTTTTATTTATTTTATACAAGAATCGTTTCGTGTATAAGCCCAGCTTCATTGCGAATGTGATGTTATGTATATTGTACGGAGATTAGATAAATCTATCATTAAAATATTATTTATTAGTTATTTTATCCCGTTTATTCAATTTAGCGCCCTCTCTTAGAACAATTTAGTACTAAGTACGCACAATTATAAAATACGAAAATTAAAAAATTCGCGCGTTTGGATTGAGAACTGTGTATAGAAGAGATTTATTATTATATTATTCACAAAGATCATTATTTTTGCATTTTTTTGGCGTAAAATGTTTACATATAAAGATATTTCTGCCTGTTTCTCAACAATTCGATAGATGGCGGTTTGATAAAACCTCTTGACAGGGTCCATAATTAAGCCAAAATGAAAATAAGAACGATCCGGAAATAAACAATATTGTTAATTCTCTGTGTTTTATTTCTAAAGTTACTCTACCACTGGTGTATGTTAATTATAAGATGATGACCACAAGTAAAATGGGATTTTATTTTCCTAATAGGTTAGCCCACACTATCATAGGGACGTCTCTCCCTATTCGCTATGCCACGTTGAAAAATATTACGTAACACGTAATGTAATATGATACGTACAATACAGATATTATAATAGTGTGGATCACCAAAATATAAAATATTCTCACTGTCTCACACAGCAGCAGTTTCTTAACTTTGATTTTTATAAGATTTACGCATAAATTGCGAGAATCTCTCAAAAATACACTGATAACTTACTAGCCGTTTTGACTAACCATGATCAAAGCCTGCAATGAAATGAAATTATTTATTTTGCGATTAGGATTTTTCAATCACATTTACAAGTCTTTTTTAAACTAGGTGATGTCGGTATTTCTGTAACTATTCCTGAGAAGAAACACCGAAACAAATTCAGGGGTCAAGGTCTATTTTAAACTCCAGACAGATTATAGTAAGATTTATGTGAGATAAATATAGAGTGGAATGGCCTTTTGAAGAAAATGCCATAGTGCCTGCGTAACGTAATGTGTTTTTGTTCTAAACTTACCTACTATAAAAAATACACGTTCCTAAATTTTGTAGACAACGCCATCTGTTGATCAACATTTTGCATGTTACCGCTGAGTTAACAGAGAACTTTTATCTCATTCACATCGTCAGAGTCCCTTCCTTCAGTTTTGACCCACGAGCTAAAAAGGCAAATAATTAATCTCGCTCGCTTCCTAGACGGCGTTGCAGCGTTGTCGCCTTTATATCTCGCACTATTGTTTGAAGGCTGTATGAGCTCAGCTGTCCTTGCCTGCCCTAAAGAGGGACAAATGAAACAAAAAAAAGGGCTATGATTTCGTTCCCCTTCAACCTACATAATTAACTAGTAGCGTAGAAAAAATAATAATACTAAGTATAGAAGGCGCACTTGTTCTTTATAATAGTATACATAAAATATGATAAACATCTATCTATAAATCGTGCGCGCAAACTAAATTGCACTGTATCACTTCGTGTCGTTTCCCATACATAACATGCGGCGGCAGCGCGGCACTTCGCCCTGCTGAACTAGCCAGCTTTTGGCGGCCACGCTACGTCGGTATATTTTTGTACCTAAAATATGGAGTACGACAGGGCTGCCAGTAGGTATAAGAGTAAAATAGAAATGACAACAAAATGCAAAAACAGAATTGACATAACCTGTCGAATAGAATTTGAATTGACATTTAAGAATTACGTGACTATTCTTTAGCGATTGTAAATTGAAACTTGCCTAGGGACAGAGCAGTAAAGGCTACGATAGGCATTTCCATCCCGTGAGAGATCTTTCAGTCTAAAAATGCACGTCCCTCCACTAAACGTGATATTTTAATGTGAAAAAGAAATATTCGCCCTATAATCGACGCATCCCACTTTCGTGTCTACTATCTAACCGGTGACTATATAAAAAACCAATGATGACGATTAATGAATTTTTTGGGAGATTCTCGCACAATCAAAACGGCAACTGCGATCGAAACGTAAACAATTAACGATTTGGACAGTATTTAGTTAAGCAAACCGTTTAAAAGTCAAATGTCGTTGATCGACTGCGTTTCCATTGGTTTCATCATCATCATCAGCCAGAAGACGTCCACTGCTGAACGAAGGCCTCCCCCAAGGGGGGGGGGGGGGGGGGTTGCCATAATCCCCACGCTTGGCAGGTGGCTTGGGGATCGCAGTGGCTCACCGATTAGTGAGAGGACGCTGCTGCCCGTCCTCCGGTGTCTGGCCGCAGTTTTAGGACGTACCCGGGTCCAAAGTTTCCATTGGTTTAATATGTACTAAACTACTACGTATATATATGTATCAGGGTGTCCCAAATATGACCAAAAAAAATTTTTTTTCGAATTTTGAAATGCATACCCTCTATATCTTTTATAAATGCAAAACCATACTCAAATATGAAATTTTATCATTCTAGCATGATTGCAACCCGTGCCGACCGAGCCACAAAGTTTATCAAATCTCATGTTTAATGTTAATATTTGGTTCTCCTATAAAATTAATAAAAATGCAATAAATGAAGTAAATAAAAGACAAAATCAAATTAGAGAAATATTTACCTTTATTTAAACACATAAAATAACAACAATCAGCCAGGGTAATTTCTCTTTAAGGTATGTTTTTTACAGTCTGGATAATAATTTCTATGTTCCTGGATACAACGCAACAGGAATTATTTTTGCTCTTCTTTAGCCGTGATAAGTCCGTAAAATCTTGCATTAATTTGACAGTTCTTTCAGCAGTGTCATTTAAAATCTTCAAACGAGTTATTCTTCTTTTAGTTTCCAGAAAAGCAGCATTATCTTCCCAAGGCACATATTCCTGAAGAAAAATGTCGTCGATTTTCAGTCGAGATTTTTATTTTTCTTCTTTTCTATCTATTCCCCCTCAAAAACACTACGCATAATTCGACCGATTCGTGATAATCGTCTCTTATTAAAGCTTTGTTCAGTTGTGCTATAAAAAACATTAACAAAGATGTAATGTTTGTCTCAGCAACATGGTATTTTACGAACTCAAGGCATTTTTCAATGTTATTTGAATCGATGTTTTTCCAATTGTATCTGAACTTTTTAAAGATCGGAATATCTGGAGTGCTAGTAATTTGCTTTATCTTGTTACAGTTTTATGAACCAACTCATAAACATGATGACGACAAGCGAAAAGTAACAATTCTCTTTCTAAAGTCTGCTCCAAAAGAGCATAAGCTCCATTGAAACGTCCAATATTCGAAGATGTTGTGTCGCACATTATTTGTACCTTGTCATTAACATTCCAGTTATAGAGGGCAGTTGAGATGGTTTTAGCAAATTGGCGAATTTGCTGAATCGAGGATTTGTTAATGGAGATGTAATCGATGTTCAGACCAAGCGCTTCTACGAGCGCATGAAGAATGTAAACGGAGTCTCATATGCTTAGCTGGCATCGATCTAAAGCTACGACGAGTTTAGGTGTTATCAGATTCTTTCCGCTGGCAATCTGACTTCGTCTGAATCATGTGGATATTCCAAGTTATGTGTAGTATAAGTCCATGCAAGAGCAAGTAACTCTTTTTGTCTTAGTTTTCTTTCCTTCTCCTCTAATCGTCTTAGTCTAGCTCTTTTGTGTTTGTCCGCCAAGTTTTTGTGTACATCAGGTAAGCATCCCAGTCGACCTAGCTCCCTCTGATTCTTCAAAAATACTTTGTCTTCCTCTATTTTCATTCTTTCAAAGGCATCAGCATGTGCAATATCAAATAAGTTATCAAGGTGTCTTTCACAATTATTTTCTGAGTTCTTTTACAATTTTTTGCAGCTCTCTCCAAACGTGGTTTTTGTAGGAATTCTTGTTTTTCCAAAATATAATGCACTTCCTAATCACAAGATTAGTACTTTCACTAAAAGTCGTTTGACTTCGCGAATATTGTCAAACAAGACAGCGAGAACTTGTCGATTAGATGGTAATTTTACACCATTTATTAAATGGTTTTGGAAGTCTGGTAAAAAAAATACTTTGTTTATCACTCCGTAATTCAACTGACATCTTTATGCAAGAAATAACAGCGTACTAAAAAATCACGTTTGAAATGACAAATAAAACACGTAGTTACAGGTCGCAGTGCAGTACCCGCGAAATTTGTATGGGCGAGTTTAAATCGCAAGTCGGCACGGGTTATCGTTCATAAAATGGACTAATCTTTTGTTTTTAGACTATATTGGGTTATTACGAAAGTTTTTAGAAGGTATGCGTAAAAAAAAATCGCACTTGAAATTTATGGGACACCCTAATATGTATATGACATTAGTCTCAAGGTGCTCGCTATACACCGAATTCAAATAATTAAGTAGGTAACGTCAACATTTTCTAACATGCCTACTACCACCATTCATACTACCACCATGATAAAAGAAGAACGATTTGCTTTGGGGCTAACTTGGATGATGATCTCAACTCGAAACCACATCAAATATATAATACTTATATCGTTTTTATTATTATTATTAACAATTTCTCATAAGTCGATACAGATGTCTACGTAAAAGAACATCTAAATTAAAATAACAATACATATAATCAATAGGTAGGTACTTCTATAGTAAATCCGTCACGAATCCTGAACGATAAATCCATACAATAGCGGATTCGTGCGATTTTAGCGAAATGTTGCTTTTGTGCGACAGACGTCCGCGCCGGGGGACGCCCGATGACAGAATGATGGATCGGCGAGACGCTCCTACAATGTTATGTGTTACATACATACATACAGGGTATGGAGCGTGAATTGTACTGGGATAATTTATATATAAGTTTTACCGTTAAAGTAAAATTACGATATTTTCAGAATATTATAGAACAATATTTGCTAGAGATATTCTAGGTACCTAAGCTACATAAGTTAACACGCAAATATTAAAATTGTCAAGGAGCAAAATTACTAGCTACCACAGTTTGTTCATGACGTTAATTAGATTTATATCGTGGAACATTGCATAGATCCCTGCAACTCAAGCACAAAGCCAGCTTGTTATCTACTTATTTAGGTACCTATACTATGGCCATGGAGGCAATATTATAAGTCAAACTCTTGTTCTGAAATAGAAATCATCTCATCAAACACCAAATGATATCCTACGCTTCTAAGAGGTAAGTAGAACTCATTAAGTTGGGCTTTGAATTTTTACAACTATTATTTCAAAACAAACCTTTTTCCTTACACAATGCCTATGTGTAGGTACCTACTTTAGTAGCCAAACAACTTACACACAATACAGACCTACGTCTCAATTTTAATATTAAGGAATATTGCCCAAAGCAAAAAGTGCTAACGAACATGTCAATCCACGTCTAAAGTATATCTTTGTATATTTTAGTATAAAAGTATAATTTCTGCGCACAACGTGTGATACCGGTGATCCATCACTGAGGACAACGGTGGACAGATTTGTGTGAATAAACCAGAATCGGATAAAGCAAAAATCCAAAAATTTATTCGGCTTTACAATTTGTTCTATGCGTAAACTGGAAGGACAATAAAAATAACAGCTACTTATGTTAAACTGACCTTCTCAGAATTAAGTATTATGTCAAGTGTAAAAAACTAAATCTGAAGTGTGGATTTAGTTTGATTCTTGCTAGTGCATTGAGTGCGGACGCAAGCGAGTTCCACGACATACATCATTATTTAATCGACACGACGATGAACCAACATGCAGTAGGTATTATTGGTAAATAAGCTTTTAAAATTTTCTGCCTACCCTGTCTAAAAACACTTGCACGCCGCTGTCTATATTAATGACCAATATCTAAAAAACAGAATTCATTACATCTTCAATGAATACCTAGTCCAAATGTTAGATAAGTTCTACAAAATATGTTATAATGTTTTTCTGTAAAGTCCAGCAAATTACGTCAGTAAATGAAACTTGCAGCGGCATTACAAGCAAGTTGCGGTGATCCATCAAGCGAGCTAAGTTTGGATGACGGCGGCAGCGGTGTTCGACCGACAACAAGTGTGTCCAAGTCCTTAGCGCTTACATTAGATACGGAGATTGGGAAAAGATAAAAAATAAAAAACAACAGCTTTGGTTGAAATTATTAGGCCGTCAGGGGGGCGCAAGGGAGCTGTGGTAAGATGACGCTAAAACCATCAGTTGTCTTTCAGTAGATGTCGCTAAAAAGGTATAAATATGGACTTAATTGGTAAGAAAACAACTATTGTCATTATAGTTATAACGAAATTACGCCGGTTATACAGTCATCCCGGGTACGTCTTAAAACTGCGGCCAGACACCGGAGGACGGGCAGCAGCGTCCTCTCACTAATCGGTGAGCCACTGCGATCCCCAAGCCAAGCGTGGGGGTTATGGCAAACCCCCCCTTGAGGGAGGCCTTCGTTCAGCAGTGGACATTTTCTGGCTGATGATGATGATGATACAGTCATCTCTTCGTGAAACATACCTACTTAAGTAAGTAATAAATTAGTCCATAAACGGCTCCTAAAAAAATAAAAGCATCCATAACCCTCAATTTGATAAAAGTTATTTTAAGACTAACAAGACAGGGTGTCCTTGTTTCAAAATATATTAAACGCCCTATTAAACTTGAAAGGGTGGTTTTAATTCAATAGAGTGTTTTATAAAGAGGGTCAGCTGTGATTTAAAGAGGGGTAGAGTGACAAATATTGGACGACGATTAGTTAAGTTTAAGACAAAGCTTACCGCACGTGGATCTCTAGCTAAGTATTGTATTTTCTGTATAAATTGATACATATAACGATATGTGATGATGTATGCGCATGAGCAAAGATCAACTAATATATGGACCAGTAATTAATGTGGTCAGTCAGCATCTTATGGCAATGTAATTATTTAAAAATAATATATCTTACTTATGTAGGTACTCGTGGTTCCATATTTAAACACTTCTGCAACTGTACGACCGTCATAAACTGTTACTTTTACATTTGACAGCACGGTTGTCGCCATACATAAACAATTGACTGCTGCACTACGAGTGGCGGGATCGATTCCCGCACGATACAAATATTAAATTTGTGTAACAGATCCCTAATTGTTCCGGGTCTGTTTATTTGTGCATGAGAATAGTGAGAGTGAGAGTGTTTGTAAAGTATAGAAAAATTATATTTATATCGGTGTAGGGGAAGATTACTAAAAAAGTAGACATTGCTCCCAATAGGTTATGTTGTGTACTCTACCGAGCTCTGTTACATACTGCTAAATCTCACCATTACGACAAGCTTAACGATAAGTACTTAAGTACCTATCATGTCCAGTGTGTAACTTTTATTTAGTAAATAAATATAGTCATATATAAATCTACATACATAAATATATACTTGTCTCTGGCTAAGACCGACTCGGATGGAGATATTTGCTGTTTACGCGTATATTTGTGAGAAGTATCGCACGCGTACGGATGGAAGAAAGTACTTCAACAGGATGATTAAGTAAATAAGTATTCTGTATATTTTATAAAAAAAGTAAATGTAAGAATCGTGATGAAACATAGTCGGAGTAAAATTCAGACTGCAAGAGGGCCGCTTTTTTAGTCGTCAGATAACTTTTATCTGTAAAATAAATATGGCGGTGTGACATGTTTTCTATTCAATAGCTGTCAAACCGCCACATTAATTCCTCGGTTATAAGTTAACTGACGATTGAAAAATCAGGCCAAATTACAATATGACAATTTACATCTGACGACACGACATTAGGAATAAGAAAAGATAGAAATTTATTCAAAAAACCCTATCTGAGATACATGATGTAAATTATAATTTATCCATTTCAAATTTCACAATTACCTTCTATTTATGCAAATAACTTCAATACCTACCGTTGATGGACATAAATTAACTCGGACACGTTTATCAGCCATTACTCTTACAAATTGTGCAAATTAGTTGTCAATGAAATATCATGATATTTTCTCTTTCATAAGAAATACGTGCTAGATATGTATTTACGATAATTATAGTTGTTTAACTGCTTCGGGAAATATAGCAGACAGATTAGCTTGTACATTATAATTGGCCGATTATATTGGAAAGCTCCACCTAGAAGATTCCATCTATCTATATATCTTTTACATACAAACTAAAGTTGAAACAACATAACAAAGTTCTGACTATATTATATACTAGCTTTTGCCCGCGACTTCGTACACGTGGAATTTAGTATCTGATATTTTCCTGTGGTAAAAAGGAGCCTTTATTTTAAGTTAGACCTCTAGCAATACACTGGTGAAAACTGAATTCAATTCCATGCCGTAGTTTTTGCGTGATGCGTGTACAAACATACAGACAGACAAAAATTCTATAAACTGTTGTTTCGACTTCTGTTGCTCTAATAAAGACCCACCCATATTAGTTTTTCTCCAATATCTATCTATAATGTACTGACATTGGCCTGATATAATTTTATAATATGTTTAGATTATATTGAAATTATTTAGATGAGGTATCTTAAGACAGTACCTACCAAGAATATTATTTGATAAAAAATAAAATGCTTGAATACCTAAGATTCTTACCCATACCAAAAAACATATTCATCATCATACCATAACATGACTTTCCTCCACCCGTACCCATAGGCCTGGCTAATGGCATGTGACAGGGGCCGTGATGGATCGGACTACCCCCTGCCACCCTGCACAGCTCCCGATAAAATTAGACCATTTTTCCCTAAATAAGACATTCTTGCGCGAGTTGTTTTTGTAATACACTTTATGTTTTGTACATACAGATCTTAGAACACACTACTTCTAGATATTCAAGTGAGAAAATTACCTGATTACCAGCTGTCGAAGGACCGATGCCCGCTAGAGTAGAATGCCTTGAGTCGAGATCGCGAATAAGCAAACAGGTAGTCAGAGCCTCGAGCCAGGTGGACCGATAACCTGAGGAGAATACGAATTTGTCTATGATATTTCACTTATCAGTACCAGAAACGAAATAATCCACACTATTATAAATGCGAAAGTATATAGCTCTGCCTGTCTGTTCCCTCACCACGACTAAACCACTGCACCGATCATTATGGAATTTTACTCAGAGGTAGCCTGGGTTCTGGAGAAGGACAGGCCTATTTTAGCTATTGCAGCAAAACAGTAATTAGATAGGTACGTGTGGTAATAATTATTCTTTAGTCGAATCAAATATCATACTCCCAGTTCACATAATCACCTCGTACTATTACTTCAGGGTTGCGATATACACTTAAACAGCTTCCCTATTACTAGCAACGTAAGGAAAACACGAACATATATTATTCCGGTGCTAATTGCCATCTATTGAGGAAAACAGTTATAAGCAGGTGGAAATCTATACGCTAGTATTATATTACGAGGCTTATTAGATAGGCATTCACTGGTAACCAGTGTAATTTAACCTTATGTCATTTATTTGCATAGCAGTAGTCTGTTTAATGCAGGTTTGACTTGATTGATGTCGACATAAGCAGTAGCCACAGAAGCACGGAAATATTTGTTTCTTGCCTAGGGGCCAGAGAATTCTGGTTTCTAAATAACTTTACAAGGCTGATGATAATGGTACCTAACAAATCCGATAACTGAAATGTTCTTATAGGAACATTATGTTTAGCAGTAGATGGGTATAAGCTGATATGGTGATGATGGCAATGGTGATGGTGATTACATGTTTCTTGAAGGCGTAGTTATAGTCAATTCAACACCATACATAAATAATAAATTGTAGGAGTAATACAATAGTAATATGAAGTAAGAAATCTTGAAAAAACTGGTATGTGTAACTAAAAATTTTTGAAATCCTTCGTTAGTTATTCTATTAGAAAATTCTTCTTTATTCGTGCTATCGCATGGGACTCGCTCATACCACAGTGGAAAGATTAGCGAATCAGCAATGATGGTGTCGATCAGACGATCTCAAGACACGTCACTACAATAACAAAGGCGAACTATGTGAAGGCTAAACTCAGCGGAAGAAAAAAAAATTAATAATTATCTTTGATGAAAATTGACACATACCTAAATTAATACGTAAGGACAGTATATGAGTCAATTAATTCTGCATTCTTTCCAAGAGCAAACGTCCAGGATTTAATATATATACATATACCTACCCACTTATTACTAGTTAAGTGCTATATGTTCGACAGGTTTTTGTGAGAAAACTTCGCTTTCAGTGTAAAATAATAATGTTTAGGTAATTTATCACGAAACTATTTCTTATTTATATCATTGTTCAAGCAATAATAAAATTATTGTCTCCGACACTAAGTAAATATTTGTCTCACAACATCAACAATATGTGTGTACATATCGGTTATTTTAGAAGCCGTTTACATACGACAAAATCCGTGCGATGCAAACTGCATAATATGTTTGTCAGGTCAAATTTTTTGCAGGCCCTTATGTCTAGACTCTAGGTGCGTGGAGTTTATGAACTGAACACAACGGCAAACAGATAATTTTGAACCTTAATACTTTAGAATACAACTGACAAAGTTTAGAAGATCAAATAAATTTGACGGCACGGTTGGCGCAGTGTGTTGAGAGATCGACTGCTGCGCTAGGTGTCGCGGGTTCGATTCCCGCACGGAACAAATATTTGTATGATCTACAGATAGTTGTTTCGGGTCTGGTTGTCTGTGTATGTGACATGTATGTTTGTAAACTGTACCCACGACACAGGAGAAATCCTAGTGTGGGGAAATGTTTTTTTTTTAAAGACAAAAAAAAGACAAAAAGGGCCATTCCTACTTAATCTCTACCATTGCCCAAGTGTATTCAACAATCAAGGCTCCACATAAGAACTACCGTAACAAGTATTATTACTTTCGCTATGTCTTACCAATTTGATTAATTACCTTATTGACCCTGGACCTGACGAAGGTAAGGCGTGACCTACAATTAGTTTGGCTATAGGCAGCAATGGTAGAAACGATAATTATGTGTGGTAATAAACATCTACGTGATTGATTCAATTATTTTATCTTCCGTACTAAGACAATCCGTAAACTGAGAAGGACTGTAAAACCAACAAGGTATGATCCATCATCATCCTGTTTTTGAAAAAGAAGCGAAGTAGCAAAATCTATTTAACAGTAATTAGATAAGTTGGAACTTTTACAGTTCAACCTATCCACTCCTAAACAACCTATTGAGCTAAAGTATTTTTTAGAAAAACTAATATCGTTGATTCTGCAATTATAAATACCTCAGTACCTATTTGGGTGTTGTCAAAACAAAACAAAATTACAACGTTTAGAACATCCCACAAATTCAACCAAAAGGCTTACACAGAAAGCTAACAATAAAAGAAATAAACGGATACAGAAATCAATCGTCAAATCAATCAAACTTATGGTCAGATCAAGGTCAAGCACCGAATATCGTCACATTATAAACACCACCTTACACCTCTTGTAACAAAGTCAATTTTCCACGAACAAGGTCAAGACAATAGATTTTTTGTAAGATGGATTTCATTTGGGTAATGTTCCAAAGCAGGTGAGGCAATTTCATTGAGGACAATGATCGGATGAGCGACCAGCCAAGCAGAATGAGTTGATTGGCACAAATTGTATAATCTGCTCAGATTTGAGAGAAAAGAAAATGTATAACTAGCAAACGAAATCGCATGCTTGTGCATGCAATTTCGTTTGCTTGCATTTCCATACTAGTTTTGAGATTCCTTTTAACCCCTTATAGGTTTAGTGTAGAGATCCCTTGTAGAATAATTATGTACCTATGTAATGTGACATGCAGACGTTCTATGTTTCAACTCCGACAGTGATACCGTACCTGTCTTCCCATAGATGCCCCTAAAAGCAGCGTTTGGCCTTCTTCCACCTTGAGTCACTTCGAGACCGAGACTGTCCATGATTTAGCTTTTTTGTACAAAACTGTTAATGATTTGGTCGAATGTGATCACCTACTTGCACGTATCACGCTATCGGTTCCATATATGCTTCCTAGCCAGCCAATTTCCAGACTTTTTCAGCCACCTACATGTAGGACTAACGTAGGAAGGCACTCACTAGTTTCTAGGATGTGTCTACAGTATCCCTAGTGTAAGTTTCTTTTGACAAATTCGATTTACTACAACGAACGCGTTCAGCGCTCCGATTGGTGCATTTCGTTCGATGTAGTAAATCGAATTTGTCAAAAGAAACTTACGCTAGGGGTACAGTACAACGAATTTAGCTCTAAATTGCCGGAGTTAGATGTGTTTTTTGGTTCCATTCATAAGTTCACGAAGATATTGCGCGATTACCTTGGTGGTCAGTGTTAGACTAGATTATTACTATTTTGTTATTATTCATTTTATTTTTGATTCAGTTTAATTTATTTTGTTTCAGAATTAAGATTATTTCCATTTAAGATTATATAATACCTATATACAAATAAGATGTTACTAAATTAATGTCGTGTATACCTGTAATTGGCATACACATCAGCTCCTGTACATGTAAACTGAATTATGGAATGTATGATGTATATGCTGTTGGTGTACCTTATATAAATAAATAAATAGACATGTTTTATGGCCGACGGCGACGCCGAGGTCTTAATTTAACTCATTAACATTTATACCTACAAAGTAAACGCATTGACAAAGAGCTGTCAGTCTATTCGTTTTCGTAATTATTTCCACATATATTCTTATATTTTCTCACCAACACTTGCTCTTGATTTAACAGCCATTTAAATTCCACACGTGCCAATACATTGCTTCAATCATTGGCAAGTTTCGAAATTATCTAATCGCTATAGGTTTCAAACAGCTGTTAGCTAACAGACCTGCGGCTAAAATAAATTATAATACATAAATGCTATCGAGAGAATTATCCAAATCTACTCTGGGTAGGAAAAATACTACTAGAATACTAATAAAACTTAACACTTTAACCAAAAAAATAACGTTTAAAACATTATTTTTTTGGTTGAGTAACTGAATCAGAACTAGATGTTGTAAACTAACTTGAAAGATATCCATTAGTGGACTACAGTGGACAAAATTGACGCTGCTGCTCTAATTTTTCAAATGTTCAGCTCTTCATTTTGAAGAAACACATCCTTGATTTAGCATTAATAATTTGTAACTAAGTGTAGGTATCCCCTTACTATTAATCTACCTTTTCTATGACTGAACACTGGCCTCCAAAACACAGAATCGGTCCGAGTTCACGAGATTCACACAGAGATTATTTGTTTGGTCGACAGATAGATGTTTCGGATCTGTCTCTGTAGATCAAACAAATATAGTTACATGAAGGAATTGAACGCAGAGCGCTAAGTATAAACATTGAGCAAAATTTGTGTATTTCGAACTATGAAATGAAATGAAATAAATGATTATAATTTTTTTACTAAGATTTTTAATTAGCTGTCAAAGACCTTTACTGAGAATATGTAGTAGGTACTCTATTTCGTTGTTTATTTTTTTTGCACATACGAAACCAGATCTGATTTTAAGAATGCAAGGCCTATATGCAAATGTACTTATATAAATTAATTACCGCACCCAATGTAGACCCAGATTAACTAAATAAATTTAACCCATTACTGAAATGTTTTTAATTAGCAAAGCTTTATGTTCTACCTGTAACTAGATTTGTAACCCTGGCAGTCAAATACCCAAGATTGATATGCGCGTGAGTTTGTTGATCTTCGTCACTTTGTAGGCCGCGAGCGCGCACAACACTCGCGCATTTTAAAATTTAAATTAAAAACAATCGAACGTATTCGATATCGATGGGACTATGTGGATGACTTTATAAATTTTTGTGATTGTGTTTAGTGTTTTTATATTATACTATAACTAAATAATAAGGAGTAAACATGTTACGATTTTTGGTAAGTTTTTGCGACTATTGAATTTTCTTTTTCATAATTTCTCAAAACATAAAATATACTTAGCTAATATATAATTAAAATTAAAAAAAAACATTGTGAGTATATAATTTTTTTTTTTTTTTGGTATGGACAATCGTATATTTTTCGTAAATTTATTCTGTTAGGTTAGGTTGCGTTTAAATGAACGAAAAGTTTATTTAAAACTTTCTAGAAAAAGAAAATCATCTGGTCCTAGATTAATTTATTAGATAATAAAGATAACATACAGTTTCACAAAGTTATAAAATATCCTTTCGTCTGTGTTGCACAATCCTGGCTAATTAATTAATTGCAAGAATTTATATTTTATGTTTGTGTTACATCACTTTTCTCTTTTCTAAGCGGGTAAAGTAGGCTTTACTCTGTGGTTTGATTGTGGTTAACAGCTCAGAACCACTATAAAGATTTGGTTATTGGTAATGAAATAACTACTAAATTAAAAAAAAAACTCGTATTACAACCTGCTTTCTCATCGGTAAAATTGGTTTTCACAACCCGGCGTCGAATGAGTAGTAATTAAACTCTATTATACTAATTAGTAAGAGATTGTAACCGTGTATGATGTGCGTGTATTCTTTTAAAACTCCTGCAGTCTTAGGCTCATTCATCACGCAGCAGAAGTAAATGGTTACTTCTCTTCTGTGTCTCTACTATCTCACACATTATCTACTCTGTGTCTTCATATTCGATTTTCTCCTGCTGTGGTGAGCAGGGGGTATCTTCACTCGCGAGAGGTCTTGGTGTGGCGGGTACACTTTTGGTACACTCCCTGATTAACAACGTCACAGTCGGACAGTTTTCCATTATTTATTAGTGTATGATTAGGTACTTATGTAGTAGGTGATAAACGTTTAGCCGGCACCGTTCAAAGCTGTACTCAAGGCCTAGGACGATTAAATGAGCCTAAGCTACAAAATATTGTACGTAATATATAATTACAAATGGCATATATTAAAGATAAGTTGATGTCATGTTGCCTGCCACTGGCTCCACGATGTCATACTAATTAGGGAACACATATTTATAACAGGCTCAATAGTCTAATAGTTGCAGATGCGACTGCTGTTTGGTAGTCTCATTACCAGCCCAATTTAGAAAGTTACCAGAAAAAAAAATCGCATTGTTTACAAAAAATATGGGTATGAGTGCCGACCCATATCAACAAGGTAGCAAACAACATAATTAAATTATTAAAGGCACAGTTATTATTGGTATTATTTTTATTGTAAAATTCGGAAGTATCTATGTAGGGCAAACACAAGGCATTTCATGCCTTGATCCACATTACGACGCACTCTTGTCTAACAGTATGGTTTATACGAAGTCAAAACTACTGAGTATTAGAAAACGTAAAGTCAAAAATAACAGACATGTACCTAGTATAAAAATATAATGATGTTACAAAAAATGCGCATGTCAAGAACTCAAAAGTATCAAAAACTATAGACCCTCACACGTTCCGTACACAGCGACATGGAGTAGTAGGAATACTACGTCATGAGGAAATCACACAAGTAAATATGGTAATTATAACCAAAGCGGCGCAATCACTTGGCATCTTGCACCTTGATCTACATTTCTTCGGAATATCGACTGTTACGACCTGGCTGTCCCCCATCAAGTAATAAACGACACGTTCAAAGATGTTCGTAAAGGCAAACAAGTTGGAACGTAAATAACTTCATCTTAATACCAAAATACTTGCATGTTGTTGTTGAACTACACGTGTATCCCTCTATATTATAATTTCGGTAGGTCAAAACCCGATTTTGACGATCATTTTTAAAACAAAGGAACGAGGTCATTTGATCACTCTACGGAAGTATTTTACGGGGTAGAGCCAAGTCTAGCAGATTTAAGATCTAATCTATGACTTAGTTCAAAGGCTTCAGGAAGTACAGTCGATATCATGGGCTGTTGAAAATATAGGGGCTTATTACAGTTGAAAATTGATCATAATACTAGTGTAAATATACCTATGTCTTATCTCAGTTTTGATCTATACGTTGTATCATTATTAGTTAATTTTGGTGCTAACTGCATTACATACGGCGCAGCATTGTGTAACGGCGGGTAGCGCGGTGAATGACGAGAGCCGGCAGATTCACTCTCTATCTTCTTCTTCTTTATCTAAAGACTTCACGAAAGCTCTCAACGCACAAGCGACTGTAAGAGGAGTGAACACTATGTGAAATTATATGACGCGTAGGTACTCTCTTACCAGTGATGCTACTGCCATCTAAGGTTTGGGCTGATCAGAGCCTTTTGTCCGTCAGTGGTCAGATCAGCGTCAAGTCTAACCAGATGAAGCTGAATATAGTAAGAGCGAGTGCCATTTGCTTATAAAGGGTGTCGATGTGAAAATTGCTGTTTATTCAAGACTTGATCGCGTAATATTACAATAATATGCGTGGAAACATCAAACCAAACTGTGTGTGAAAGGATATTTTTTGATCAATAGTACGCCTTTAATTTATCGTGGAGCATTCTGTATATTCAGACCACCTTATGTATGTATATCGTGGAATGCAAATAAAGAATATGAATATGAATATTTTGGGCCGAGGCCATAATTTCAGCATGCATGTAAATAAACACTAGAAAATCACAATAACAAATAAATCATTATTAATACCGAAAACCAACGATTAATTAACGTTTAGACATCAATCTTTATAATTTATAAAGGTTGGGGAACCTCGATGCATAAATATTATATTTTCATTTATACTTTACTAATTTAAAAGAAGAATGAAGTCCCATATTTGTGACAAGGCCAATACGTACATGGTTGTACAAATTTTTGGGATAACATGTTCAGATAATGTTATAATATGTACTATATAAAATTCTAGTGCGATGTTCGGTTTCAAAATAATGGCAGCCTGTTGTAAGCCTATCACCTAGTATTAATACTATAATTAGTACCGATTAGTGCACTTTGCCCGCGTACGCTTTACAATTTGGCCGCGGTGCTAACACGATATACAGTGATTCATAAAAATGGAAACGAAATAAACAGGACGAAACAGAAATCGCTTTGTACAGGTTTCTGCACTTAGGCGCGAGTTCGATTCCCAGTTGGTTTGGCTGTACTCATGTGCAATTTGCAATTGAAGTGTGATACCACACGGTGCAGGAAAAATCTCTAAAATGTGGAAGGTACTTTTATTTTTCGAAGAAATTTTAAAGCGATCGTAAAAATATTTAGTTAACAACCTTGTTTGGTTGTTGCAATGTAATTAAAAATTCAACCTATATCCCTTGTCACGGGTAGTTGGCTCCTGTAATAAATTGCCCGTGGAGAAACCTCACAAATTTCTCAACAATACGCTATTCAACTTTAAACAATGTATCGTTAACGAAAGGCTTATTTAATCACGTTCTATATGGCAGCCATTTCTTTCTTATGATTATTTATAAAAATATAACAACCGATAAGTTTGTCAACATTATGCCGCATGTCCAACTCAGGAATGGAACTCAGAACCTCACGCTCAGCAGTCGCGGTTGCAACCACTAGATCAATGTCAGGCAGTCTAACAACATGACACATCTCTAACAATTATACAACACACAGTCAACTATCATTTCCTTCCTAAACACCCGACGACTTAGTAACCCAAAAGCGTTTGAAAAGTAGTGAAAACAAAAATTTTCATAATTGGCCATAATCACATAAATACTATGTTACCTAATACCAGAACGCAATGCAAAGTGGTTCATATACTAAAGAGTATAGAGACCAGTTTTGAAAAGCACAGCCTAGTTACGCACTCTCTAGTTCAATGAGCGGAAACTGGAATGAAGTTACAAAGTCGGTCGATGCATGACCATGTGAACCAGATAATTAGCTTACTTTCATATGAGGACATCTTAAACATAAGGAACAACCTTGACCTACAACAATAGTGAATTCTATAACTAGGAAGTGTGATGCGAATTTTAGGATTATTATCAAATGTTGTTTGACACTGAAAATCGAAATAAATAAATACATATTTTATTAATCCAGGCCTTTTGTCCATAGGTGCCCCTAATATTCGTCCTATCAACTGCAACCTCACTGCGGGAGATATCGCAACAACGCCGGCTGTCATACCCAGCAGTAGCATCAGAATCTCAAATCAAATTCGCCATAGAAAACAAATACGACGACACAGGTCCAGGAGCCAAACAGCCACAATACGCTTATAACACATACAAGAACCTCGAAGATGCCTTAATAGCTTACCTCGACGACCCAGACACTAAGCTACCAGAACACGAACGAGCCAAAGCTATCAACAAATTAGTAAAATCACAGCACCACCAAACCACACCCACTATGGGAAGATTCTTCCACAAAAATGGAGACTTCAAACTGTTTGATAATTCTCGTAACCGGCCTGTGAACCACGATGCTGAGAAATTCAACTTTCCTGCCAGCAAAATATTCTACCCTGAAGATGCTGGCAAAATTGCTGTTTTAGGAATCAGAGGGTTAGATGGAAACGAAATTGTGAGACATTATCAAAGTGAAAAGAAGTTGGAGCCGTTTAAGTTCCAGAAGATTCATACTGTGAGAGGCAGTCCCTTGAGCTTGGCACACTACACGAGGGATCCTGACATAAAGGCAGTGTACGAACAGTTCGATTCGCACCCCAAGTACACCTTTTCCTATGGAGTTCATGTAAGTAGCTTTTGATATTTCTGCTTGACACACGAGCTAAGAAATTTTATGTCATTTTGCCAAGTTCTATTATATTATTTACTGAATGACTTCTCAGAAACTTTTTTAAATTTATTGCACCACAATGGCGCGAATTATTTTTCCGTAACAGTCGATTGTTTTTATTATGTTTAATATAACATATTTAGCGACAACTTTTGTGCCGATATTAGATAATGATGTGTTTTAAGTGCAGACAATATCCAGTTATTATTTCTGTAGTTAAAAAGTAATATCGTTACTTCTCGATTTCAACCAACTTCTAAAGATTTACTTTCAACGCCATAGGGTGTTAAATTAAAGGATTGGATAGTAACAATCTAAATAAAATGGTTTACTTTAAGCGACTAAGTTCAATTTAGAATGTGGTTTGAATACGGGCTCCGTCCAGGCTATTGTCTGTTTAGTGTAATGTGCCATAGGAATCATACTTTATTATAATATTATTATTTAGCTACTAATACTAACTCGAAGATTACCTCATCTCTCTCAATTTAAAAACAGATAAAACGCACTACTCTAAGAATGTACGATTCACATGTTTACTAAATTAATTCTATTGTGTTATGTTGCGTCTGCGCATGTATTGGCGTGTTTTCATAACAGCACAATGTTTACCTCGTAAACATGCGTAGCTGATGTGCAAGATTTTTATACATCAAGTAATTAGCAATTCATTGTCTATTTTGTATTATTTCTAATTTTTCCTGCTGTTATTTTCCCGATCTATAACTGTCAGACTCCGCTTCACGGAAAATATAAATAACTAAGGTGATTTACAAACATTTCTGAAACATTTTTATTTTTATATACAGGAAAACATTAAGGCCCACGCAGCATTACGTAATATAAGTTACGTTATGATATATTTTAACATTCTCTTAAAAATCGGCAGGCTCAAGTCTTCATTGAGAATAAGAAAGTTGTCAGAACTGGCTCTCCACGTGCGTTACGACAGTGGCCTTATTTCATCGTGATACTACAATCTTGATAGTGCGCAAAAAAACTGTCAAAGTAAATCTCATTTGTAAGGCTTTTCAAGTATAATGGTTAATAACCTTTGACATTGTGTAAGTTATATTACTTAAGTATTTATTTGTTGTCTCTTGTGACATAGACTTTTTTGCGGTAGTAGCACTATAGATAGCAGTTAGTATTTTTAAGGTTTAATAATAAACTGTATGATTATTGTATTAGCTTTGGTTTCTACTTGGAGATTAACTTAGAAATTTCTTGTTGTGTCGCGATTTATGTAAAAATTAAAATAGGATATGATACGCGATCGCGACTATGGTACGAAATTAATATATTAATCATGTCCCGTGACAGACAAAACACAAATCAATCCAATCAGTAGTGTTGCCACAGAACTTAAATTTTCTTAATATTACAGATATTCACAATCTTTGGGCGAAATTTAAAAAGTTTCTAACAATGATAACGTTTATATATATTTAATATGTTTATATTTGGATGTTCTTTTACCTAGACGAATGAGGACAAAGTCAAATATTATGCAAAAAATATGCGTAAATCAATGATTTTTTGTGTACGGCATCAGAAACTAGAAAGTGAAAATCGTTGTTTTATTTACTATTGTACCGTCCACCCTGTATAATGGACAAATACCTACCTAGATTCAAGTCTTAAGTTGGCCTATATTGATCCGTTTTAACCACCTTACAAATAGTTCATAAACATTTCTTTGCGTCAGTCGAATGACCAGCAGGCCGACTATATAATTACGTCCAACATTCTGAAGCTCGCATTAAGAATAGTTCAGAGAGCATTCATTGCTCTAATGTCAAATAAAAATAATATAATGAAACCTTATTTATACAGGCAATTTAAGTTTCTCTCGGCAAAAAACTGATCTTACAATTAAGCGGCCCGCAAATGTAAGCTGTTTGTTTTTAGCGTCATTCATCATGTTATTGACGCTATTACATATATTGCTCATTTACTGCTATAGACTTTTTTATAAATTGGTTTCATACGGGTCATTTCTAATCATGGGGTTGTTTGCTTAAAATAATGCCACTCCATCTCGTCTCATGGATATCGTTAAGGGCAATTAAGTGGAAGAGAAGCAGCTGCCAATTTTTATTATACACAACAGTCAGTAACAGTACAATATATTTGTAAAGTCTTAAAAAACATAGCTTGTAAACATTCCGAAAACAAATTTACTTTTTATAACTGTAATTTGGCAATACAACCGGTATTTTATGCAATGGTCACTAAGAAATGCATAATTAATGCCGTATGAACAATGCAAGGGGTATTGGGGCGTAACGGTGGCTTTCCATTTGCTGTTCAATCCAGCTAAACCTTGGAGTCAGTAGTTTTGACACGCTTCCAGGAAGTGCGGTTCATTTGGTCGTAGACGTTACCACTTACCATTGCACCACAATAGGAGGTTCTAGAAGCAGTTCTGGTTCTTATTTCTAATCTCATCATCAACAGCGTCATCACAAACTTATGATCACCGTTAGCCTATTAGCAGTCTCGGTCTCAATAGTAGGTAGGTACTATTGATATGTATAATAATTTAATCAAGTCGACGAATCTGGGAACCAGGTTGAGGCCCCGCAAACCACACATCACATCATTCAGGTTTCTGGCAGATCAGGCAGTACCCAGAAAACATCATCCTTCCGAGAACAAATATCTTTGTTCAAACCTTTTCCCGGCTCACTTTCATCCGCAATGGCAGAAACAATGTCAATATTGAATCAAATCATAATCGTGAATCGAATGTCAAGTTCAACCACCAAATGCCATTGTTAAGATATTAGACAACGAACATTGTTAAACCGATACGTAATCTGTTTAACATGTTGATAAGTATAATTTTGACAAGTATATTATAACATGTCGTGATCGTGACTGAATAGACCAAGGTTAAAGTCTACTTTTATATTCAATTGCCTAAAGGCATCGCAGAATTTGGAAGGGTGGAGACAAAGAGAAGCTTTGTCGTTAAATTGCACCGGTAAAAGGGGATTTTATAGCCAACTGGTTAGAAGGGTTGGTAGGTGATACGAAAGACCCTAGCATTGCATAATACCTGTATCTCGGGCGCATCTTCACCTAACCTATGAACATGAGGAGGCCAATCGGTAGCTTGGAAACACAAAGTCGCGTTGAAAAGTCACTTATTTAAATCTCAGAAATGACTGTTTATTCTAGCGATATATGTTTTCCGTAAGGTAAAATTGCATTGGAGTTTAAGAAGATTAGGCTGCTGATATTTTCAACAATCTAAAGTTTGTAGTACGTAATCATAGAGTATTTTGACACATTACCAGGTCATGTCGTGAACGGTGAACAGTTCGAGGTTAATCGTGCAGAGAAATAAGCAGAAGTCTACAGTGTTCGGGGGTTTATTATGAGCTAATATCGTTACATACAATATTAAGGCCACCTGGGAGATCATGATAGGGCCCCCTGGCCTGTGCCTGAAGTGCGCTACTGTGAGTCAGTAGGTACAACAGTCTTCGAGTCAGTCAGTTGATTATTTTTAAGGAAAATGCGGATTTTCAACTCATATCTTATTATAATATTCTGAATGCACAGCATCAAAGTTTCCTTGATAAACTATAAACTTTAATTCCGCCCTTCACTTGTCGAATCCTACGGCCCTTATAGTACTCTATGTTAGATTTCTGCCTAACTTCCTGCTTCGTAGCGCGCTTGACAATAATGTTCCGATGATCACAATTTGTGACCTTTTCAATATAATTTGCAAACATTCTAATGAGCTAATAATCACATGTTTGTTGGTTGTAAACCATGTTTCATTATCTTACAAGCCTCGTCGTCTCTCAAAGTTTGTCTATGAAACTTAACTCTAATAACCTATTCGATTTCATTTAAATTAATCGACGAGAAAACGACATTGTTAAATACGATCACTTTACCTAATAATTATGATTTTATGAAAGCTACATAAGTAACCCCCTATAATAAATTGGCCACAGACTATCGTAATAAAAAAAAAAGTTCAGGTAAAACAGTGACTTATGCACATTATTCAAGACAACTGAAAATAGGCTAAAAATTCATGATTAAATATGACCTTATGGTCACAACTTAAATTCGAACGCACGGACCTACGGCTGCACTTGATCTATTAATAACACAAACAGTCTAGTAAAATATAACAGACAACTCCTTTCGTTTCGTGGACACCATACCGGAACTTGCGCCTATTTTTTTTTACATAATCATTCTCTGAACGTTATTTCCATACAATCAACTCGTTGCTTGTCCAGCTGACCAAATTTTTTTGCCTGTGAAAAACGCTATAAGGATGTATTTTCTTCAAGTCAACGTACTAGATAGATTTACCAGGTAAAACAATATATCGACATACCACAGATTGGTTTTAAACATGACTATACAGGGTGGCGTGTTAGTTACTTGTATTCTTTCAATTGGATAGAGTACCGATGTCATCATAATAATATAAGTGTTTTTAAACTAGTACCTACACAAAATTACGCGAGAATGCAAATAGTATTGGCGCATCGTGAAGGGCGGTGGGATTTGGTACGTCATGCGGAGGTGCTAGAATGCTTGATAGACCTACCTACATGCTTACTCTACCTATGATCCGATCATATGATCGCTTGGAATCAACGGTGAACGAACTGTTTTGGATTAAGGGTGCATTAGAAAATAAAATCGATATTTGGTTGAAAATATATAATGCTATTTTTTTTTTGGGTAGAGTATCGTGGTCTGATTCAGCTCCTTAAATAATGCAGGTGACTCAATCACCACTCTGTATTCTGTCAAGAAAGAGTCAATTTTCTCTTGGTGTAGATCCGAACATCTTAAGGTAAATCTTGACGATTGATTTACCTACATACCTACTATTAATAACAAAATGCTTTCGTCAATCAATATTAGATAACAGTAATTAAACTGTATAAAATATAAAGTCACTATAATCAAACGAAATATATTTTATTTAAATCACTAATGCCTTTGCATAACGTAATTAAAATCGCCATACAATTTGTGTAGTCAGCTTAATAATTCATTCAAGTTTCTTTTGTTTGTGTTCTGACTATAGTAGGTAGTACTTACTTAACTACTTAGAGACACTTTCACACTTTCGCGCTTTGGCGACACATTCTAGTTGTTACACTTTCTCTGGTAGCTGCTGTGAATAACATTGACGTTAAAAGATGCTAATATACACATCAACATAACGCCCGTGCTCCCAGAAGTATATTGTTGTACACCCACATGTAATATCTCTTAATATTTGGCATCCAGCGAGCATATTTTCATACGGAATATTACTAAGAATTATCTCATAGAAAAATCCCAATAAGGTTTACTTAAAAATTACGGTGACAAAAAACTGTTAGTTCGCTTAACGACTACTTAAAATCAACTTGAGTAATCGGCGGTTACTGTGTCTATAAATAAAATAAAATTATGACTGACCGATGTCTGTACATTATAGATATGGTGAAAAACTAATATTCGTCTTTATTAGAGTAACAGAAGCCAAAACAACAGTTTTTAGAATTTTTGTCTGTCTGTATGTTTGTACACGCATCACGCAAAAACTACTGCATGGAATTGAATGCAGTTTTCACCGATGTATTGCTAGAGGTCTAAATTAAAATATATGTTCCATTTTACCGCAGGAAAATATCAGATTCTAAAATACACGCCTGCGACGACGTCGCGGGCAAAAACTAGTTGTAAATAACAGTGTAAACGCGCTCTTTAAATACCAGCCTATCTTTATGAAGGGTGATAGGGGAGATCATACTAATTATCATTAGTTTATTTTTATACCTATTAAATATAACTGCAATTTGCATAAATAACACAAAAACTTAACTATGTTTAAATATGGAATCTTTATATTAATTTGTTTGGTAAATAATTAATTATTAGGTACAATTTATCTTCAATAAAATCTTTTGCCTTCCGTAAAAAAAAATCTAATTAAAATTAAGTCAACAGTAATGTTGCAGAGATTAATTCGTTTCTAAGTGTCCGCTTGACAACGAGATATACTTGTATGCGACATGTTTGACATTCATAGTTATTAGCAGAAACATAACTTACAATCTTATTCCGGTACGATGGTAAATGATTTTTGATATTTCTGGCGAATTATCTCGCCTGTATAAATAATCCTTTGGATCCGAAAGGGATAACCAATTAATCTTATTTATTTATCTACATCCCAATATTTTGAAGTTAAAAATATAATAACCTAAAAATATGATTTGCAATTAGTCAAAAAAATTTACAATTTTAGAACATTTGCACATGTCTGAGACTGACATATAAACAATAAGAAACACAACAAGAGAGAGTAAACTTCATTCAACGGATTATGTTAAACAAAACACGTTTATTACAAATCTCACTCCATCCGTTGCTTCTTTAATAAAGTAATTATAATTTCCCTCTATACGTAACCGTCAATAGACATCGAACAATAAGAATGCGGTCGGAATTCCGCGCCACAGTCGGAAGTAAAATGTAGGTGTGGTTTACGTAATAATTACAAGGTATACCCGACTTTCGTAAAGTTATGTGAAATTAAGTTTGAGGGACAACGAGTTTCGATCAAAAGGCTTATACAGTTTTAATTACAATTTGTTGTTTTATTTGCATGTAGGTCAAGAAAGCTAGTTTTCATGTTTATTTTTAACATATTAGTAATAAATTCTCAATTCTACTATGACCCCGGCCCAACTGACGATTTGTAGTTAGAAAGGGATAATTATAACCATCACCAGTACGTTTGAAATATAAAATTCCTTAAAAGAATAGAGGTTAACCAGATGGGAAAATATTAATAGGTTTTAAATGGAAAACTGCAAAAGTTCCAAAATTAACAATAAATTAGGTATATTTAAAATGTAAAACAATGCATACGCATAGCTCAAATATCTACTACTCTGTCAAGAAAGTACCGGGAAAAGATCAATAATACACAAAATGTTTGTTATTCATCCAAATTTATTTTATCACTTTCAAAGTATGCTCCTTCAGAAACGATACACTTACGCCAACGAATAATCCAATCATCAAAACATTTTTTAAACGCTGTTGCCGGAATTGAGTTCAGTTCTCGCCGCGAATTCTCCTTTATGTCTTCTATCGATTGAAAACGGGTGCCAGGAAGTGGTAATTTCAGTTTAGGAAAAAGAAAGAAGTCGGCTGGAGCCATATCTGGTGAATATGGTGGTTGCTCGATGGTATTTGTTGAGTGTTTGGTCAAAAATTCGTTCACGATGATGGCCTTGTGCGAAGGCGCATTATCGTGGTGCAAAATCCAAGAATTTTCTTTCCACAAATCTGGCCTTTTTCGTCGAATTTACTCTCTTAAATGCCGCATAACGCGCAAATAATATTATTTATTTACCGTTTGACCTTCTGGCAAGAATTCCAAGTGCACAACACCACGATAGTCGAAGAAAACAGTCAGTTTTGCGATGTTAACTTCAGTTGCAGACGTTGATGGCCTACCAGAGCGAGGTGAATCTTCCATCACATCTCGACCGCTTTTGAACGCTTTGTACCACTCATAAGCACGTGTTTTCGATAAAGTCGATTCACCGTAAGCCTTCTGTAACATTTTCAGTGACTCCGAACACGAAATTCCATTGGCGATGCAAAATTTAAGACAAATTCTTTGTTCGATGTTTTTGTCCATTATGAAATTCGCAATACACACTAGATATGATATAACTAAAAACAGCACTGTATTTAATATAAATAACAGATGCAACTGAAACTCCGCGTCAATATGGAAAACAGTTGTGCCAATCTAACAACAACAAAAAAAACAAAAATTTGAATTTGGAACCATAAACACATCATCCATTCCCGATACTTTTTTGACTGAATGTATTTTACTATAACAGAAGTCTTAAAATGCACGATAGGACTCATTACTATAACTACTAAAGCTAACCGCCTCAAGGAAATTGGCCATGGCTTCAAGTTTAAAAATCAAATAAAAAACTAGACCACAAAGGTATCCAATCACTGTAATTAGCAATAAGGAACTCGTAACAATTAAGTATTCCGAAACAAACGCACAATGCTCTTGACCTTAACAGTCGGGTATATCTACACACGCATGCGTATACGCATTCGAATTTTTTACTTACGGCCTTGCACTGGTCCGGCACACCACCTTATATGTATAGTGCTAATAGAAATTGAACTGTATTGTTATAGCTTAGAGTTTGTTTTAGTTCGTTTCTGTTATTAATATGCTAGACTAATTTGATATTGTAAAATCAACTTTAATGTAATTCGTTGAAGTTTAGTTTCGGTAGATGGTTTTGACTATGCCTTCAGAAATATGTAATTGCAATTTTTTTTATCACACCTAATTAGAGCGAATGGTAATGGATTTTTTAAACCATAATATTTAAATTGTAAAATGAATATATATGAGGTATGTAAATTAGGCAGGTTTTAAAATATTGCATATGTACCAATAACGACACAGAAATACAATCTAACGACTTACCAGAGATAAGTACATTAACTAATGTAAGGAAATAAAGACATGAAACTGTAATATGACTAGTCAGTCTGGTAAACAATAAAACTACTATACGGCCACTCTCTCATAATGAGAAAAGTGATTAAGGGTTACTTAGCGGTCTACATACACCATCGACAGCTTTATGGAGCCGTATCAGTTGTGCAGATTTCCTTACATGCTTTCTCAAGTTTCACGAAACAATCGTTAACACAGATGACAATAGAATTCTGATCGGCACATGATCAGTCTGAATTCAAAAAGGCTGGGTTCGAATTCAGACTCTTCTGCATGGAAGATAAGGTGGGATTCCGGCTTAAATCTCGGAGATACTAGGTCTAATCACGCCAAAGAGAAGACTCGAAAACATCTTCTCAAGCTACGATAACTACCTAATGATGTCATTTTGGCAGCATCTCGACGGATAATGTTGAATGATGTCGTGATAACTAAATAAAAGGCAATGAGCTATATGATCCGCACATCTAAATAATCCGCGTCAATCACATACAACTTCTATTTAAAAACATAACCTTGAAACTGCCAAACCCATTCACAAATACTAATCTGCCATTAATACACTTTAACAATAAATAAACCTTTGTTTAAAACAGAAAAGCCTACATAATAACTAGTTCACGTTTGACTGATGCTTAGGAGGCTAGATAATAATTATCGGTTGCAACTAATGCCTACACTCGAAATAGATTTCAAGATACAATCTAGGAAATCAATTTGCATATTTATTGTTACAAGGATATACGAATTGGTAATAATTGATTAGATATCGACTATGCGTTTGGTATTGGCAAATTGCGTATTTATTCATAGTCAAAGATTTTTTTCCAACGGGGCCTTTACAGTACCCCTAGTGTAAGTTTCTTTTGACAAATTCGTGTTTGTCGCTCCGATTTGTCCGTTTCGTGTTCTCCACCAATCGGAGCTCTGAACGCGTTCGATGTAGTAAATCGAATTTGTCAAAAGAATCTTACACTAGGGGCTACTGGCCGCTTACAAAGCGTCGTGATTTTATTTTCCGTAGTACTATAACATGATATGGTATTTTATTTGTAATTATAATCCGGTCCTTATAAACTGTTTGTTCGCGTTATTCGTTTTGAAAAGGAAGTAATTCTTCGGTTAATTCCATCTCACATCATTATTGCATAAGTCGTATTTAGTGCAAGACGAATAACATGGTTCTTCCTCTAATTCTTCTGTCAAGTCGGTATGACCGATTCTTTGTGTTAGCTCGTGCTAGGTGTGTCAGAAAATCTTAGGTTTCGTCATTCGTGCAGGCTCTTTCTGCGTGATTGACAACTATAAAGATCTTTACATTTTAGAATTTCTTGATTCTTTGATAAAAGATATCCACATCCGGTAATTGTAAATGGACTCTGGATCCATAAAAACAACAGTCATTTAAGCCGTTATTATTCATCCATCATCTTGAAATTAAATCGAGTCTACTTTTAGTACCCTATTATTACAGATTGAGATACAATTGCCTCGATTAAAGTGCCTGTTTATAGGTTCTTGTACGAATAAGCACCTAACAGTTGCACGAATCTGAACTTAATGATAACTTGTACTCAAAATAATGATGTGTTGTCGGAACAAAGGAGAAGGTTGCAGACCTCTGGTTCTGTTAAAGCTGAATGTCAGTCGTAAATAACATTTTGTGATATTGCCTCAAAGATATCCAAGAACATTAACATTACAGTTAACTGAGAAACTTACCTATGACTAGTTTAAGAACTTAAATTTCGCATTGAAGATGTTGGACTGATGTGGTCTGGTCTTGATGCGTGGTCAAATAAAACCAGCAGACGTAAAAATAAATAGGTCTAGGTAATAATATTTCCAGGTTCACTGAAAGTCAAAACTATTCTGATATCGTTGAACGTAAAAAATCTACAAGTTAATTTCAACATTTAGATACTGCTTCTCATCAGCCTGTTACTGCCTGTTACCACGAAGTCGGCTAGACAACCACAAAAATGGTGTGGCTAACTCTCAAGTGAAGATAACATACCCAATTCTTTTCGTTCAAGCGTTTCTTCTCAGGGATAGTCATAGGAAATGCCGACGCCATCTAGTTTAAAAGAGACGTGTAAAAGTGATTGAAAAATCCTAATTGCAAAATAAATAATATCATTTCATTTCCAATGGCATAGCGAAAAACCGGTATCGGGTTCATATTCTTCATCGTTAGCTATCCGGATAGATTGGGCGATGTTCGTCTTATTAACCAAGGAAACCGACAAAAGTTAACATCCAAAATTATCTCTTATTCCAGGACAAAGTAACAGGCGATTCCAAGCAAGCGCAAGAGAGTCGCGACGGAAGCACTGTCCACGGGTTCTACAGCTTCATCGACGCAAACGGGCAGACGCGCACCGTGCATTACTCCGCCGACGACCGGCAAGGGTTCCGGGCGAACGTCAAGAAAACACATTAGGAATAGTTAGGTTTAGTAGTGGCGCTTTATAAATGTGTTCTGTACTTACAAGAAAACTGTACCAGGACTAGTGAGAAGAAAGGCAATATCATTGAGCCGCTGACTGCAGGCTGTGCTGGTCTGGGCAATCGCCCAACTTCACCCTTCCGTCAAATATCACCTTTAACGGCGCCTATAAATTGTACCAATACCAAAGCCTTTACATCTAATCTATTGCTTTGGAAAAACATGTGTGAGTGATGATTTGGTTAAACAGACGTCACCAAAATACCAGTACTTTAAGTATTAAAAGTTCTCCTCGACCTTCCGTCGAAAATACGCGTAGATATACTGTTTTCGTACATTTTTGGCTTGATGCCGTCCAATAACGTGCCGAGTCGTGGGCCTCCAGTAAAAAGCAATTGTCATCAGTCATCTAGGTGTGCTCGTCGGAGTACAAAACATTTATAAAGTCCCATTACTAGAATATTACTTTAAGTTGGATAGACTGTAGCATCTCCCGACATTTGTCTTCGCATGCTAATTCTAGGGTCCTATCAAGGTACACTTAATTATTCGCGTGTAATGTAACAGCTCAGACTCTAGCCTTTCTTGAATGAGATCGTGATTGAATGAGTGTTAATTATGCAACTTTAAACAATGTAGTAGTAAGTTCGGAGCCAAGCATTACAGTAGGTAGACATCTAACAGTTTGTATCAAGCGTATTGTTCGTCGTCGATAAATTACAAATGCGAATGCTGTTCGGTCAGTACCTATGTGGTGTTGGCGTTCTACTACAATATTATGTACCGAAAATTTACACAAATTAAATTACACACGAATGCTCGCGGACATTGGGTTACCCTTAGGATCTTTTTCTCTGTGAGAGTTTATAGTACCGTAGTGCGGTGCAAACACCACGAAATGCAATAAATAATTATCATTAATTTTCGCAGAGTAAAATGTTATAGGAATTCAAATGTATTGTACATTCATTCTAACATATACATAGTCAGAGAGAAATTCTCACGCTATTGACATTATATCGATTGACTGGAAAGATCAATATTATGATGCTGTTGCAATTATATTTGTATTGCGGACGTGACTGTTTTAACAATAGCATTTGTAAACTTGAACAGTGAGAAAACTATTTACTTGTTCGTATAAGCCTTGGTTCAGTCAGATGATGTTTTGTTAACACTCGTTTAAGCTGTACGGATTTAATCAGGCGTTTACAAGAGCGCTATCGCGGTCACGTTTAGTCAATGCCACAGAAATCTAAATTATAAGTCGGTAAAAGTCGTAAAGGCGCGTGAACTTATTACTGGATAACAGCAAATTATGAGTACTGTACTCCAACAAAACATAGAGAGCGCGTGTGTAAATTTTATAGGCAGGTATAGCATTGGATGTAAAAGATGTGTGCTAAGAAACGGTGAGACGAGTTCGGGGAGCAAAATGTTGTAATAACGATTTTATTAATTTATCATTTAGATTTCTGTAGTCATTACTCATACTCATCTGCACGTGGCATAATATTTTCATATTAGTATGGCTCTAATCGTATGAATGAAAGTAAGGACAAAAATCTTCGATCAATGCAAAAGTAGCATAGTACTTCCCGATGCGAAAGAAAGTATTTAAAATGTGTAAGAGTTGAATTTTGGACGTTTTGACAGTATACGAGTCAATACTTGATTATCCAATATGTGCCATGGTGCGGAAACAAACAGATTGTTTAACAACAAGCTATGTTAGCGAAATCTATTGGCGACGCTTCACTCTACTTATTTAGTAAGTATTTATCGCACTAGTGAGTGAACCAAGCCGGTTAGAAACTTAACATTCTCTACTAGCTGAAATAGATATGATATTCTACATCACTCTCTGTCGCCTACCGCGCCAATGTTAGATTTGATTCAGCAAAAACAGATTCAGCAAAAACAGTCTATCCAGTTTTGTTCGTGTGTAAATATATTTTATTCTATTGTGTTATACCTCATTTTTTACGAAGATTTAATTTAAATAAACTAACTTTAGATAATATTGTTTCATTTTCCATTTCAATCCCTCTTCCTTGTAGTGTTATTTAGTGGTAGCAATCAAATACTTTATAAGAAGATGTCTATATATCTAGCAGAAACTGACATGTCTTAAGGGCCCTATGTCATGCAGTGGCTAAATTAATCAAGATATAATAGTAATAGAATAATTCGAAAGCCACTTAATTTCATGATGTGAGTACGCTTCGTGGTGCTCCTGTCCCACGAAGCGTTTATTCAATCGTGAATCCAATTAAACCAAGGGTATAAGGAGGACCTTATATATACTTAACCTGGTTTGATATTCATCAAACAAGAAAACTACAAGTTGACACACATACTTATAATAGAGCTAGTTCCAGCGTCACGTTGCATAATTATGTCCGGTTCCACTAACCAAGGGCGGATCCAGGGGGGGGGTCATTGGGGTCATGACCCTGACCCTGGGCTGGTTCTAGGTCGACCACTGATAATTTTTCTAATCGCATTGATCATACAGTATTTATTATTGTAATCGAATAGGAGCCTGTCCCGACTTGACTTCAAACATGTGACTTGAAAGCTGGATCCGCCCTTGCCACTAACAGCCTACATTAAATATATCTCGTGCCGAAACGAGAGGAGAAGGAATAAGACAGAAACTTAAACAAAAAGCGTTACTTAGCCAACGAATAAGTTGAAATACGAATGAATATGGCCATCAAGGAATGTAGCCCTAATGTTTTGTTTTTGCAAACAGATTGGCGATCGTAGTAGTTATTGACGTACAGAGGAATATTGCTATCCTTCTTCTGGTTTGGTCCTATCTTTGATAAGCCCATAAATAAAGCTCCAATCTAAAGATAAAATAAGCAGCAGTTGTATGGTGGTTCTGGTTTAAAACACTACTTACATTTCAAACTCATGTCTGGATCGTTAATCGGTTAACGATGAGGGAAAATATCGTGAGGAAACTTGCACCATGTAGTTTTCAATGGTATAAGTAGTCCACCAACCATATAAGGCCAATATGGTTCACAAAACCAACCATTGTAATTCTAAGAAGTAGCCCTTGCCCAGCAGTGGCACAGTAATGAGCTGATATTTCATAAGGCTGCACATTATTCAATATCTCCTCACAAAAAGTGACGAGCAATGTTAATCGCGCAACATCTTTATTGAACGCCTGTAAAAAATATCACTGCAACATAGTTTTCAGTGAAGGCTTGCTAGCTACTTGATGACTGATGACATTAAGATATAGGTGTATATCACTATGTAGCACATGTCTTTAAGTTTTTTCCGTAAATAAGACCTTATTTTCAGTAGTGAAGCAAATTATAAGTTTTTCAGAATTTATAATAATGTGTCGCCTAGTAAAGTGTAATCTTCGTAGCGCGGCGAGGATTCGTAGCTTTTGATCGTAGGTGAATATTTTAAAGTTTTACAAGACAGAATATTTAGAACAAAAAAATGGTTTAAATAACGACAATAGGAACTTTGGTAAGTACTTTTCGTTTAGTGAGTTTACTATAGTACCTATACAAAACACTAAACTTGATACTATCTACGCACCCACCGCCACATAAATACCTTAAAAATACAAAACTACCTGTCATACTTGTTTACAAAAAGTTATAAGAACATTTAAACCCATTACAGCTACCGATTCAAAGATTAGCCTATTGTTGCGGCTAATATTGTTAACCTAAGCTCCGAGGATTTGCCATTGATACTCTTTTTGTGAGCCCCATAACATGTCAGTCAAAGATACACATCTTTTGTACCGGGTGTATGACACTTGACAAGTTTGGTAAAATATTTTTTTTATATTATTTTCTGTCGATTTCTTATCTGCGTTTCGTTTTTGGGTTGAGCAGATAATCAGGTCGTATGTCCTCTGCAGAAATATGAACCATGTATAAAGAAACGCAATATGTAACGTCGAAAATTATTGCAGGGATAATACCTAACCATCATGCTTGAATTCTCTGAAGGTTGACGGCACGGTTGGCGCAGTGGTTGAGAGCTAGGTGTCGCGGGTTCGATTCCCGCACGGAACAAATATTTGTATGATCTACAGATAAATGTTTCGGGTCTGGGTATTTGTGTATGTGAATATACGTGTTTGTAAACGCACCCACGATACAGGAATTATTCCTAGTGTGGGGCAAAGTACTTTAAGAAATAAAAAAAAATGATTGGCAGATCTCTTGGTTGCCCACTTGCCCAGTTCACCGAATACGGTATTAGTCTCCCGTAATAGTGGAGAGAGTTATGAAGTCATAGGTATTACCTGCTAGTGCTACTTAAGGAAGTGGCCATCTTCTTAAAACCCCTATAAGCCACTGCAGAAGATTTTTTAGTCTCACGAACCGTCATCAAACGCTCAAGCCATGGGGCTTGACAATCTATTGTCATCAGCAAAACTAACATCATCATTACCTCGGAAAGGAATAGCGTCCATTATTCTTCGCCAGGGACTGCAAACCATAGGTAATACGTGCACGATAACAATTGATAATATTCAGGAATCACGCAAACGCCGGCGGCAAGATTTAGTCAAAAACATAACAACCCAATATCTATTGTAAAAATCAAATGAAAATATCATCAATGCTACCATGATACGCAGTGCTGATAATTTTAATTGAAAATCAATGTTCGCATTGAGGTTCCGTATACAGAGATATTTTGTGATCCTTATCGACTGCATGGCAGTATCACGGTACAGTCACTTCAGTTCTTCAATAAGACCTTTCTGCGACATTCCAGAAATAATATACTTAGCTGCGATACATGTGCTGGGACCTGACAGATTGTTACTTATTCTGCTCGACATTAGAACTGCTCATTCCTAAAGGAGTGTGGAATTAGCCTGCGAATGGCAAAGCCATATCCCGCGCACCACCAACAGTCGACCACGTTGTGAACTTTGCAGCCAGGGGCGGCTCTAGCCCACGTAGCGCCCGGGTGCAAAAAATACCCTGGCTACCCTAAAATATAGGCGCGCGATCAAAATTTTATCAAAATTCTGGTGCAAATGGAGCAATTATAAATGACTAGCTTCTACCCGCGGCTTCGCCCGCGTGGACTACGAACCCACACAGTTTATTTTCTAAATTAGAACAATGCCCTGTTTTTGTATCTAGGTCCTGCGAACGGCTCTCGGCACCCCATGAGACCCTGCGCCCGTGAGCACTGCACACCCTGCACCATAGGTAAAGCCGGCACTGCTTGCAGCTAAGGATGGATGCATATATAGATAGAGATAAGTATGACAAATGACTGTACACTATTATTCTTATGGTTATGTCTTATATTTTATAACGTCAAAAAGGACTAAGAATTTTGGTCTATCTATATAAATAAAAATTAAATGCTGTTCGTTGGTGCTCAAATTATCCTTCCACTCTCACTATCCTATGGTCACACACCATGGAACGTTACACATTGTTATAAAACAATTTACGAGGAATTCTAAAACAAAACCGACGTAAAATTGATTAATTACTAATAAATTATGATAGTGTCGCATTCTGTATCGCAGTGAAATAGATAAACGGCTTACAACGACCGAGTTATATTCGGCCCGATAACTGCAATGATTTCTGATTAATCGTGTCATGGTTACGCAAGACAGTGATGGCTGGATTTTTAGGACATATGTAACGAAATTAGCTAATTAGCGAATAAAGAAAGAAGCTCCAGAAAGACACGTGTTTAGATCAAAATCAAATATATAAATTCATTAAGGATATTGTACAGGACCATTTACATATAGCTTATATGCAATATTCCAATTAGCAATATTCCAGGCACATACGCCACTGAGTACGTAGGTAAAAAAGTTTTCTCCACGCTATATAAACATTCGCCAGTCGCTCTATGTAATAACATTTAAGTTATAATAGCATCACGCCTGTATTCTCCGAAGAGTTAGGCAGAAGTGTAGTGAAGGTAGTGTGTACTGTAAATGTCGCCGATACTAAGTATTAAGTCCCATGTAATAGGGTCAAGCCTATTGTAATCTTCTTCTGTTGTGTCAAAACGAACTATCACATTGGAATGACCCATGTCGTGGTGGAAGGAAAGAAAGATCTGCCAGTCAACAATTAGTGTTAGCGAGGCTGACTGCCCAGAGTGCGCCAGACGATGTCAAGTACGATACGAGTACGGTACAATACTAGAAAGTGACACTCGTGGAGGCTTTTTCGTTGCAACCCACTTGCTTCCTTTATTGCCATCTGCAAGACCGCCATTAATTATAATAGAGTCTTTTATAATATAAAATACAAAAAATATTATTATAATTACATTGTTTGGCATATGTTTCAACTTAGGTTCATAAAAATAGATGTCATTTTCAACTTCATGAGTTCCTGACACCTAAAGAGATGACCTCTTTCTTTCAGCTTTTGCAGGGAATGTATCGGAACCTCACATTCAAGCTTTTTAATAATATGTATCTTACGACGTGCAAATCCCTTAATTCCGTAAAGTGCCTCCCATTCTCCGAAGCTTGTCCAGTGTCCTGTGAGACAGACGAACGAACAAAAGGTGCATATAATATTGTTGTTAGTTAGAGGCGTCCCGGCGAGCTGTCACAACAACACGGCCTGGCGCGCGTCAGCGGATGTAGAGTGGTTCTCAAAGTTTTGTAACACTTCTAGCGCACTTGTTAGAGATTAGTACCTAATGTAATGCAGATACTGAACTCTGCCAACTACTGCCTTATTAGTCTAGATGTTATTAGCGTTGGTGCCAAATATAAGACTTACTTTGATTCCTAGTTCCAACAATGTTATCGGATCTTCCCGATTATTGTTTTTAATTCCTTCACAGAAAAACCAAATAATATCTTTTGACGGATAACCTCACGAACAACCTTAGCACACTCATAGTAGTTCCACGTGCGCACAGCTGGATCAATGAGTCATGAGGCAGTTATTGAAATCTACGAGTAAAAGCCTGCTTCACGTCATATGTTACATTTGTAACTGTGGAAGTTTGAGCGCCTGTGTACATGCCGTCAATCGTTCAATGATTCGGAACGGCATCTTGTTTTTTTCGGACTCGGGTCGGTGTCACGGCACGGCAGGTAGAAATTTGGACACGATAAAATATTGACATCAACCTGAAGGTTTCATTTGCCTTTGGGACCTATGTACGTATCATTATGTCGGATGGATAAGCAGGAATCAATGTATTTATTGAGAACATATTTTTGTAGTTTCTTTTCGTTCTACGGTACTCGACCAATCAATGGGTAACTATATCAACCGATCTTATGGATGTTATTCTTAGAACAAGGGCTTCTTAAGTCAAAGAGGTTGAAGTAGGTTCCCGCTAGAACAATCCCTTGCGTTAAGGCCTATCCGAGTAGGTTGTTATATTTTTTAGACAGTGGAACTTCAACACTCATACAATGGATGGTAAGATTTTGTTCTTCAAGACATTCATCGTCGCGCTCCTGGGCTAATGTATCCCATAATTTATCACACCTCTGGTTGTGACGTTTATTCCGGCTTGTGAGGCATTTTTATCTCACCAGCTTTTTCAAGCCTTAACTCGATCCCCTCGTGTTTAAGGCTCGCTGCGTAAAAACACTCTCAACTAATTCACAGCTCAACATTATAACCTAAAGAAATACTCCACGCAGTGTGCAATGCAGTTGATCGCCCCAATTCCGAGTCCCACAAACACAGTTGCGTATCGTGTGTGTACGTGTGTGTGCCAGCGTGTAGTTGCGCAAGTGTGTGTGCGCCGCTGACTGCAATTTCCTTACACGTCGACTACAGCGCGTTATCTGAGCATCGCAACACCTTGCTATCTAGCCACCCTACTTGCGGAGGTTTACCTATCAATATAGATGTAGGTATATGAAAAAGCGAATTGAAGGAAACTTGAACGTAAAGGAGATTTCAGGAAAAGGCCTATACATTTGTTGATAGGGACAAGTACGAAACAAGTATAGTTTCATAATACTATTCAACATCTGCGAACAGATTGGATAGGAACTTGCAGTAGATCCTCTTATCATTGATCAATAGTATTAATGTGATCTGAGTAAAGACAAAGCTTTTTATTAACCATCTGCAGCGACGGCTGTAACAGGTTCTGAATATGTTGTTTCTAGAAGACATCCAAATTGTAAAGGTTAAGTGGCAGTCGGATTAAAAAACCATACGGAAGAATATCTTATCATCTAGTTACTTGTGGTATCACTGCTCTTATTAATTCTAAAGAATCGGTGAGGTCACAGGCTTATGGAGGATAACAAAATATTTGCAAAAAGTAATGACCTTATTCAACGGCACGTTCTTGATAATCTTGCTGTATCCTTCTCACATATCAGCAAGGACAGTCCAAACATAACAACAATTAAACCATCACCAAATGGATACATATTTTTGCTTTTAAACTCTTTACAGTTATATCGACAAAACATTTAAAGGATTTTAAGACCACCTACTGAGAGGCGCGTGTTCAATACAATACATTCACTACTGAATACCCACATTTCTAATACACTTACTAAAATAAAATATTACTCTTTTGTTTCAAGCTATAAGGGTTAAAATCGTAAGAACTTTTCGTGTCTAGCTGCACATTAAAACTGGTATTTCACCTGTCCATAATTGTACAGGAGTTTGACTAATTCTTGGAGGAATTCGCTTTTCCTATGGGAATTGAGTTATTCTGTGTGTTTCGTGTAAGCTAAGGTTCCCGTAGAGATACCTGTGGTTTTGCCTTTATCATGTCAAAGTAAAATTGTGAATTTTAGAGGAAAACTAGTGATGTTTCGAATAATTTGATATTTGATGAAGTTGCAGTTCCCGGGATCAGGATGATTTGATTTGATACTTGTATTTAATTTTGGCTTCCGCAGTGTGTGAATTTATCTGCAATAACTGCCTAGCCTTTCCTTCGTTTTTAGGGACGACACTCAATTTAAGCTTATGCAACTGATTATATATCTATATGTCACAATGTTAATTTAATAGAAATAATCAAATCAAATCAAATCAAAATACCTTTATTTTCAGGCTACATTGGCCCATAGATATATACCTTACAGACTAACATATATATTATTATATACAAAACTTGTTAGTATATAGAACCTTAAATCTATGTTAGTATCACTTCCTATGCACTATGTCACTGTGCGCTCGGGTGGCACTTGTCCGCGGAAGCGACGGAACACCACGTCCTGTGGCCAGAAGTTCTCATCCAACACGAGGTGCAGAATACACGTTGGCACTCGCACCACGAACGCCTTGAAGTTGGCGTTATGGCGCGACTCCAGCAGCTGCACTCTCGGGGCGTACTTCAACTTCTGACGCACGTACTCTACAATGTCCTCCGCCTTAGTGGTGTAGTGTAGGCGGGAGATGTACACCGGGGTGTTCGGCATTGCAGCGCGTATTTTCATGTTGGGCTCCGCCGGAGCCGTGCCGCAGCGATTCTTGTTTGTTCGCTGACGGCGCTTCCTCCTTTGCACCGTCACGAACCCATCATCGTCAGCCCGATTCGGTTCCTTTACGGGCACGGGCTTCTTAGTAGCACCGATTGTGCTCCTGGCGACGCCGGCGTAATCTCGATGAACACCTTGATGTTTCGTCGAGACTGCAGAATCAAGCTGCTTGTCTAGCGGTCGAGCGGCTGTGACGGGAGGTCCCGCAGGGACGGGAGCGGGGCAGCGGGGCGCGCGAGGCGCGCACTGTGCCGGCTCAGCATTCGGCGGTGACAGCGGCGATGATGACAAAACTGCTGACGCGAAACTTGCACTCGATACATCGAGGCACGCTCCGCGCCGCATGTTTACGTTCGATGCACCCGCCGGTGACCCAGTTACCGTTGCCGATTTACGCAACTCATTGAGTTCGCTGCGCAAATCGGCGACAGTAATTTGGGATGCATCTAACTTCCTCTGCACATCCGCAAGACTTGCCTTTAGAAAGACGATGTCTTTCAACAGGCTTGTGACGTCGACGTGGTCGAAGGTGACGGGCGGAAGCTTATTCAGATTCTTCGCCACAAACGTTGGCACGTCGTCCGGATCGGTCTCCTTTAGTAGCGTGATGATGTCCTGGATGCTCTTCTTTGTCCCGTCACGCCGGCGGGACACCATCTGGTCGCACTTGTTGAGCAACCGGTACAGCAGCTGCTTGGAAGCAGCGACGTCATCCTCGCTGAAGTTTGTCGCGCAGATCTGGACAGCGGACACCTCGTCCATCACGTCCAGTTTCTGCTGCAGGAACGCCAGCAGTTCATTCGCCACAAGTTGTTCACTCATGGCGATTAAAAAGACTAGCAACGGCTTACGCCGCGCTTAAACGATTTGTATTAAATAAATTACACGCGTCAGCAGCACGACTGCATCGAATCGCAGCTAGTACGAGACTGAATATATAATGATATAATAATGAAATAATGTATAAACATTTGACAAAGTCGGTTATACCTAGGATTATTCCTTGGATCGTTTATCCTAAGACGATCTTAAGTTGTCATGTTTGCAATTTTCCGTCAGAACGGTAAGTGACAGCTGGATGTGTGACTTGTGTTTGTGTGCGCTTTAATATCCATTTATTTATTAACTAATAAAAAAGTGAACTCGATACAGACGCGTGTCGTGGTTCACCACAATACTTGTATCATCGTAGTTCACAAAAACTTGTTAACCGCACCAGTATTGGGTTACAGAAATTGTTACTAACGAAACAAATTGTTAAAAATAATGTTGTATGACAGTTTAAAACTTTGGAACAATATTAGTTTCATATCAAAATGTTTATTCATAATATATGGAACGACTGTGGAGCTGACCAAAAGCCCCAAAGTCCGTTTTCCGTTGCAAACCTTACTTTGTGGTTGATTTTTTCACCACTTCATGAGCAATGGGAGCGAATTCCAATGGTCTCTCGTTGGTCGTACCGATACGACGAATATTCATTCTATTATAGGCCCTTGTCTTACTAAAATAATCTTTAAATCTAGGTACTTATTTTACTAACTTGCCGTTCTGACCACTACTTTACACAAAGCAAGCGTTGGCAGCTTAAACGATGTCCAAGATAATAATATTTGACGTTAGAGACAAAGGAAATGCCAACAAATATATATTCGATCCGGTTCATGATTAGACGCTGATAGCATCTCATATCTTAAGTGAAATCAGTAACAATCAGTTATATATCTGGAGTTAAGGATTTGATGTCTGAGAGTCATTATCATTAGCCATTTAATATAAAGCAGGGCTGTCATTAACAATATAAGAATATTATTTGACCTACGCTGCAAAAATAAAGTCATTAAGGGTTGGCCTTATTAAGTCTGCAGAGCTATGCTCGAAGTTACAGAGTTTACCGACAAAGCTTGCAGAAAATACAACCAAAATTGTTAATGGACTGGTCATTAATACTGTTGAAGGAGACGTATCCTTGAGTGGACACCGGGTATCAGCAAAACATAGCAAATGAACAAGGTAGCTTAAGTAGTTTAAAAGCTTTTCATTTTTTCCATTTGAGCTTTTCGTATTTTGGCAAGGCTCCAGGATGTGAATTGGAATTATATCTGGATCTTCTGGAAAACATCCTCTAATAACTTTGTCAGCGATGTTACTTACATAATGAATACATAAAAAAAAAGCAAAAAGGAAACTTTTTACTTGACCAGAATTCATCATTGCGAATATTTTAACTGCCCTAAAATAAACATCAAAATTCTTTAAATGCTCGTCACTTAGCGATGGAATCGTTTGGCGCTCTTCAAACCAAACATAATCTGATGTAGTCTTGTTCCTTCATTTTTTATCTCCAGACCGGAAAGTATCATCTTATTTGTTTATCTCATGCGCTTGTCGACAGCCCATCGCCACGTAATTAGAAAGACAAGGTAGATTTTTTCATCATACATAATTGACAGGCTAAGTGATTCGCTATGGAGAAAATTAAACCGTATACAGTGAACGTTAAAGCTTGAAATTGTATGTTTGTCTAAATGGGCAGTGGTTGACATTGTAGACTTTTTATTGAAATATTGTTTGGCGTCGACACTGCCATTTTTGAGAATATTTCACTTTTGTTTTATTTATCTTTTTAGGCTGGTTTGTTTGAAGGACTAAAGATTTGATGTGACATTAAAAAAAAAAAATCTTTATCATCCTGTACGCTCATTTCAATATTTATATCGGTATCTCTTCAGAAATCAAAAGCAACAAAACATACAATTATACTCTACGACAACAATTTGGCCATTCAGTCACCACCTTCTTTGGAAAATGTTATCAAAAAGTAAAGTAAAAGTCTTACAAAAAATAGTTATTTCTTTTGGCTTAGTGTCTTTGTACTAGCAATTTACCGAGTCTTTGTTCACTTATAAAATCTAGTTCCTTCTCAAAAAGATATGATTATCTTAAAATAACACCAATGATGCGACAATTTACGCTTGTATCTGTATTACTTATCTCAAGTTTTAGGTGTCATCAAGTAGGTGAGCCAGATAGTAGGACACTGGTACGCTTATGGATTATGCTAGCAGATTCAGAAAAACCCACAACAATATGTTACTTTTGTATAAACTCTACCTGAAAATAGTTACCAGGAGAATTGATTGCAATAGTTGTACTACTTTATATTATTTGCCTTGTTACACGTTCAGCTGTCTGCAAATAGACCTTAGCGTTCTAGAAATTTGGCTCCATTTAACGTTCCGTTTGAGTTATTCTGAGTCATCAGAAAAATTTAACGCATTTTTATTAGTGAGTTTATGTAACTTGAACATTTGTTATTTTCTACTAAGGTTCATGCAAACTTCCCTGTAGCTTGTTTGGAATTTAACCAATACGCAATACATTCAAAAACCTAAAACTTTGTTAATCAATCGATCCAAAACCATCAATGTCATTTCGAAATTTGCTAAACTGTCTACCTACATATTATTGTTAGTCCGACCAAATCCATCAGCTATCTTATCAACCAGTTGTCCGGTAGCTAATTCTCTTAATCCGTTAATACCGACAGACAGATAGATCGTCGTATATTGCTTTTCGTATGTGACACCCTTTGGATAAATATTTCGGTTGGTTATTTTGTTCTAGTTTAGTTGGTCGCGAAAATTTAAGGGGATTTTTGTTTCATTGAAAGGGTACGCTACAATAGGGCCAGAACTTATAGTATTTGACTTCTTTACCTTAATATTTTCTTTAAAATCTTGAGGTGTAAGTTTACTTACTTTTTTTGTTCCACGCGACATTTATTGACTGACAGAGTGGTTTATTTGTGTTTATAGTATGGGAGCCAGTATACGTACTTATTTCTTTGCATACATGTATATTATTTCTGTATTGAAAATCTAGATCCGAATTGGATCTAGATTTTCAATACGATACTTTAATACAAAATACACCTGGGTACCCGCGATAAGTGATAATGCTAAAGATAACACATCGCCCAAAATCCATAGAAGCGACGAAATCTAAAATAATTGCCTGCTACCAAGTTTGTTCATAGATAAACATGATATATTATGTGAACACAGTCCTATATCTATGCCACATTATCTATGCACCTCAAAAGCTATAGCTTCAACCTTATTTATTACAGCTTTAGGAGCAAGTTTGAATGTTGTAGCGATAGATACAAGTTTGTAAATAGCGTACAGGCGATAGAGATGTGGACACACGACAGTAATTATTACGACACGGTATTGTAATTGCAAGCCTTTTGATATTTGGCTGTCAATTATATTAGATGCTGGCTATCATCAATTCTTGTTGGGACCTGTTGAAAGTATAGATAGTGGACGAGTTAATTCAAATGTTAGGTTAAGAATTTTAGAGACATTTTTAATGTTGTTCTTTTGATGCTAAATTATAAAATTTAGCGTTAAGTATATTTAAAGATTTAAGGTGTAAACTGTAAACAGGTGATGAATTTATAATTGTAATGTATTAAATTTTCGCCGGCAAGGTGAAAATATAGTCCATTTAAAATTTACATTAATTCTTTACAGGAACAAGAACGTACGATAACTATCACTAACTGATGTTAAAGAGTCTGATATAAACAAATCCCAAAGATCCCTAGTAAATAGACCAAAGAAAGATAATCAAATTATTTGATATTAATATCACTCTGTTGTGCGTAAAGTGTGAGGGAAAGACTTGTAAATTCGAAACTTAATTTCATTGTATGAAATATACCTATATCCACAAATATTGAAGAAATCGAAGTAAACTTCTTAATTAGGTACCTTGCCGAATCAGTGTGTTACCAGACCATGAAAGCGAATATAAGGAGATCACTACCTACAGACCAACTTATCCAGCCGTTCAAGACCCTGATGAAGAAGAAGGATCTTCTAACAACAAAAGTAAAAAATGGGTAAGTCTGTATATAATGTTTAAAAATACTTTAAAATATTTTAAGGGCACCATTTTATGCGCAAGCGACACTGATATGATAAGCTCTATTTTCAAACTGATAAAATAAAATTTTCGACTTATGAAATACCAAATGTTATCAGCGTATCGGCTGCTGGCGTCATCAATATTTATTTATGTTATTAAATTGATATTTTTACTGTAAGCCACACTTGATATGTCGTTCTAATTTATAATGTTGATACGAGTAGTTTTTGATAAAAGTAAATCTCGGTTGTGATTCTAAAGTGATGTATTATTTTATTGTAGTAGTTTCTAACAATCACTTGGAATCTATTTTAACAATAAAGACTTCAATACCGCCTTCCAATCTCCTAGGGTTGACCATAGCTATCATAGCACAGTCCACTTTTGAGCTCATTTGTTTAGGGCATAGGTTCAATGTTACAATGAAGCTGTTCAAATATATTGTTATTGTTATATTATTATATTATATTATATTATTATATTTTTTTTATATTATAAATGCGAAAGTTTGTGAGGATGGATGGATGGATCTTTGTTACTCTTTCACGCCAGAACGGCTGAACAGATCTGGATGAAATTTGGCACAGAGATAGATTATAGTCTGGAATAGCACATAGGCTACTTTTTATCCCGGGAAAATGCAGGGATTTGTAATCCACGCGGACGAAGCCGCAGGTGGAAGCTTGTATTGTTATATATTTAAAAAGTGCGCCTTAAGCTTATCTCCATTGAAGTCATTTCTACATAGATTTTTCGCCGTTGTATCGTCATTTATAGTATTTACAATTGTAAACACTCCTGAGGGCCTAGTGTAAGTTTCTTTCGACAAATTCGATTTACTACATCGAACGCGTTCGGCGCTCCGATTGGTGGAGAGCACGAAGCACGAGCACTGAAGTGCAGGAGTTTGGGGTATATTTTTGGTCCGTTACACGTTTGTTAAAAAAAACTACAATTTAGTTACTTGTTTCGTACAGCTTTAGGATTAAGACATCATAATTAATTACATTCTTTACTAAATAATGATCAAAATCTATGCCGTCAATTACCAACAACGAACTTGAAAGATAAGTATCAAGTAAGTGTTATAAAATCACAATACTTAAGTATCTACAATATATGCGTGGATATATCATAGCTATCGTATTTTTGATAGCGATAGACATCGGTAGCAAAGTAAGGTGGCGCTATGGTGTACACGAAATATCAACTATCTGTTGATAATTAATAAAAATACTTAATACATGATTCATGGCTCATTGGATTAAAACATCGTTGAATTATGTAAGAGACTTTTCTATTTCTTAGTAAAGAAATCCTAAACCTGCAGATTTTTGGACACCTGTTAGAATGACGATTAATAACTCACCCGAATGTCAAAACCCGCCCATTCTAGCTGATGCCTCTATATTTTGATATTTATCACAGAAAAACCTTGTCAAAGTCTAATAAACCGCAATTTCGATCAATATGCGACAAGATATTCCAGATGAAAACAATCAAAATAAGAAAGCAAAGCTCCTCATAATTTTTAGAGCCTTAATCTCAAGATCATCGAACAGCTCAGATCCTATCAGCTAGTTAGAACAAGTTAAAATAGACACGTTATCAGCCACATCACGCTATCGGGTGACGTACTTCCGTTTGACTGTTTGCGCGATACATAGCTCTACTGTCGCTTCAATTTAGAGGAACAATGTAGACATGTGGAGATGGTGAACTAAAATATACCTATGTGACAGATAGGTTGGAAATCTGAGGATTAAAATCGTCATTGATAAGACCGCACGTATTATAAGTAAAAAAATTAATAGATTTACTATACGAAAATCTACTTGAAAGACCTACCTAAAGAACTTATCTAGCAGGGGAACAAATTGCATAAAATTACAGAATATTAATAATAAAACGAAAAGACCGAAAAATTAAAGCATTTTAAAGGTATAAAGAATCCTCCAATTATGTTCAGAAAAAAATCAAATTTGGTATGAAAAGTCTATAAGTAAGTAATTGAAGAATAGACCGTATAATTATGTACGTTTATACGTAGTAGCAGATGCGTACACAGAGTCTTTTTCTTATTTTTTTTTTCTTTTTTAGATAGGGTAGGCAGAAAATTTTTGATAGCTTACTTCCCAAAAATACATCCTGCATGTTGGTATTGGTTTGTCGTCTCGTCAATTCAATAATGATGAATGTAATTTTCCACCTCAAATATCTTATAATAAATATTTACCTGACTTTAGTAGGGTAGGCAGTGTCTTTTTGTCTTTATGTACACTCAGTAAACAGTGACATAAAGTTAACAAAAGATATCTATTCTATGGAAGATGGTTATTTGCTGCAAAACTTCACACAAATTTACTATACCAACACTGCTTGCCGTCACAGGATCACTTCAACCACAAATGTGGCAACTTGCGAACCTTCCCCCCCGGGACTCGGCGCGGTGGGACCATCCGTCTTGTCCCGAGCTCTGGACCAACTTGCAGCTCACTTGTGTCCGGGGTATTTCATGCAAAGCTTGTATTTTAAGGGGTAGTAATTAAGGTATGTTTCGTTCTGTAATAATTAGTGCACAATGGTATATTCTTAATGTTCTGACCTTCTTAATTAGTTGGATAAACGTACTCTCAGTTTTCTGGGAAAACTGGGTTACGTACATTCTATGCGATGAACACGCATTTATTTCAGGTCTGCATTTATAACCCATTATTTCTATCCCGGTAAATACACCTACTACACTCTTCACAAAGTGACCCAAGCTGACTCTTTCCTTACTCTTGCCGCTGATACAAAGGCGCGATTGTCTCCTAGCGATCAATATACAAATATTATGCTTCCTAATCTCCTTATCGCTTATCGCAGCGGCTTCATGTAATTAAACCATAATCACACCATAAAATAACGTATGACCGTGGGAAGGTGCTTTTATTACATCTTACGGTATAATGTGTTCGAGACGTGATGGCCCAGAGGTCGAGACCCCGATTTTGACGAGTTCGAATTTAGCCTGGCGCATAGATTTATACGTGACAAGTATGTACGCATTATTTATCACCACTAGTGTAACAGTGAAATAAAACTTCCGGCATATCCCAGAACCAAATATTCGAAGAGATACACACAGATCTACTTGGCAACCAGGAAGTCAATTTAATTCCATTGCCACCAATTTTACCCTTGAACTACTACTAGGCCTTGAGCTGTCAAAGTGACAGCTGTCAAAACGCTAGCTGTCACACTGACAGGCGCTGTCACCGCGGTGTGACGGAACGCTGCGTGATTAATTAGCGGCTAATTGGTTTGACAGTGGTTTAGCATTAGGCTGGGTATACGCGAGCAGTAATTGACACTTTATAAGATGTAGTTGATATGGCTGATGACGGTTGACGACATGACACTAAGTTTGTTGTTTTTCATTCCGTACAAGGTTTTAATGAATCAGGCAAATGAGTAACAACATATACGGTAATAAAGTATCAATGGTACAAATTATTGGGATAACTAGTTCATTTGTAGCAAACTGCAGTCAATTTGCAAGTCCAAAAACACTTATTGCTCTATAACTGCTTTTTATAACTCCTTTATAAACTAGGGTTGACATCCCCAAATTTTAAAAACCAGGGTCGGACATTTCAGTTTAAAAACAGGACGCAGTATAAAAAAACATTATTAATGAAACTCAATGAATAGCAATTACATTTTTTTATGAAATAGTATTCAATTAAATTCTATAATATAAGAAATGAAATGAAGGATTAAATTACAAAATAACGCCGATGATTAAATTTAAGGTACGAGGCAGTAGTGGCGTGGCGCGCCAATAATAAAACACAGGACCTTACGACGACTCTTTAAAAAACTCAGGACCCTACTTAATAACTATCCAGGATAACCCAGGACAGTCCAAAAAGTAGGACATGTCCGGGGAAAACAGGACGGTTGGCAACCCTATTATAAACAGACTGTGCAGTTGTTCTCTACTTTTTGCTTCTCATTGAAAGCAAAGAATTATCCACATCAAAGTGTGTGTGACGACTGTGTGTGTGTTATGATAATAAAATCAGAATGATCGTAGATGTAACCAGGGACTGAACATATTATTTAGATGGATGTAATTGACAGTATGAAGCCGTCTTATTTTACAGATATTTGTATCCAATTAATTATACTGATGACGTGATATTACGATACACGTCAATCGCAATACACATTTCTGCGTATCTAGATTTATAAATAAGCTACCTACTATAATAATTAATCTACATATGTTGTATACCATTATCTTCGTACCCCATTCATAACTCAGATCTAACTACATTTAATTTAGTGATTTGTTTATTTTAATTATATTGTACAAAAATTGTTAAATTGAACATAGAGCTAGATACAGTCCGTCTATCAAGCGTTCATCTCACAAAAATAGAAACATTTTAAATCTTCATTTTGATGGAGACATATATATGTGTAATCATGTCTCGGTACATTGCAATTAAAACATAATTTGCAAAAACTATTCGCAGTCGGTAGGATTCGAACCTACGCTCCCAGAGGGAATCTGATTTCTAGTCAGACGCCTTAACCGCTCGGCCACGACTGCTACGTGAAAGTAGTAAATAATTTCAATTTGCTAGATATCAAACAAGAGGAGAGAGGAGGTCAAATTTATAATAATCGTTTGAGTAAAAGTCATTACTCTCAAACGATAGAGTTGCGAGCGGTCACAAATAAAACAACAACTACTCAATAGATATCTTATTTAATAACCGGTAAAGTCGTCTTTTTCTAAGTTATCATGATGTTCTTATTGCTAGGTACCGCAATCTGGTCTTTTCCACTTGTCCTAGTATTTGGCATTCGCATCGGTTAATTTGTCAATAGTTGTATGGCTTTCTTGTCGGGTTTAACTACATCCAACCATCACTTTTAAAGTAAAAGAGAAGTACACCATGAACTCAATACATTCGTTACCGACGTTTACCATAGGTATGGTGTCGAGGCGGACCACCGTGGTGAGTTTAGCCGGTAGGAGTCCGGCACACCCCTCCGCCCCCCCCAGGCGGAGGATAGCCCATGATGGGTTCTCACCACGCAAATCAAAAAAAAAAAAAAAAAAAAAAAAAAAAAAAAAGGTAGACGTGGCCAAAACTCAGGCAACTCGCCTTCAACTTGTCAACCATGTCGAGTACTAGTAGGTATAAGGTAACCGCAAACGCCATCGTTTTATGCATCCGTACTCCAAGTGGGATTCAAGAAATTTAAGAACGTAAAAAATAGCACACACTCCTTTTTTTGATTTCTATGGGAAATTTCCAACAAGTCATTACATTACCTTCTTCTTTTTTAATTGCATTATTATCCAGATTGAGGCACTCTCTGATTGACCCAGAAGCTTGATAATTCATACCTTCCTCCCACTCTTTAATGACAATCTTTATCGTATAAACTCACTGGGGGAACATTAAGGCAATCTTCATCAGGTTCAGACAATGAAGCTGGCTTGACAGCCGATGTCTTCATATTAACAACACAAAAACAATACCCTATCGCTTGACATGCTATTAAAATACACCAATTTACTTTAATACAGTAACCACTCTTTCTGCGACCACAATAAAGTTCATTTTCCTATACAATTTTACTAATCCTCTACTAGTAGAAAATCTTAAACGTCACGTTTGAATCAAAAGAATTTGTACTTAATTTTTAGTGTGATAAAGTTTGTTTTCAAATGTATAGTTAATTAGAATGAAAGGGTTATAATTGAATAACGATATCATAGTGTTTTGACGTGTCGTTTGATTAATAATGGAGGTGACTTGTCCACTTCGGTGAGTTTTTTATTATTATTATAATAATGTTGATGCAGGGAACATGTTATGCTTTTAACATAAGCTTTTCAAGTTTTTGTTTTATACAGATGAATAAATTTATGATTATAGTTACTTTTGAGGGTTTAAACGGTGCACCGAAATGTTTGATTGAAAGCTCTGTAAGGGAATTAATGTTTTCTGATCTACTTACACAATGCTTTGGTGTTGCTATCTCTAATTTTGTTTATAAGTTTAAATAAATACTAACAGAACCAAATGTCTGGCATAAATACCTAATCTATAAAATCAATCTGGGATACTCTACTGCAAATCGTAACGTCTGTAGGGAAGGTATATTGTATGCACTCCAACCTATTACGTAGTTAGGTTACCAAGAAACTATGAAAGTATCGCAAAAAGTAACAATTAAAAAATCTGTAAAAACGTAGGTTAGTAAGTACTTTCTTCTAAAAAGATTAAATATAAAGACAAAACCAATCCAACTTTACTTTCTCAAACAATCTCCATAACAACATAATCTGTATCCAGCTAGGCTAATGGCCACTGACCACATTATCCAACGGCCACAATAGCAGCGAATAAACCCTTTGCACCATTAATCATCAGATCAACTCCTCTGCTTCCGTTACTGCGAGAGAATGAGACAGAGTTATGAATAATGTGCAAGTTGAAGCGAGAGGAGAACACTCGATAACTTAATTGAAAACAAGTGAGGGGTAGGGTCGGGATGGATGGAGTCGATGAAAATGTTTAAAGTAAAATATTAAAAATGAGAAGTTAGATTTTTGGTCAGGCCAACAGTATATAAAAATATTGTTACAATGCCGTATGCTACCTTTTCATATAAAAATTGGTAGGGTCAACCAGAACCTTTCATCCGTAATTAAACTGATGATATCGTAGACCAGAGTTTTATGAAGCAGAAATTAAGAATAGTCGTCTTTCATAAAAGTCAGGTCTTAAACACTACATACCTAGGCAAATCCAATCTATTCAAGAATATAAATAGTATTTTATCGATAAACTTAAAATACTACCCCATCTCTTATAATCCCCCGTTACACCCATAATGCGTTATCTGTCTCGTCTTGTGCATTAACACGTCCAACCTCATTATCATATTCACAAATATACCCGCACTTGACACATTAAAATATCACCTTTATTATTTTTAGAATACGGTCGAAGTAAGCCGCAAGAGTCGTGTTTAAGAATGCATCTTCAACGGGCAACTGTCGCCAGGCTTTTGTCTTTTTAAATTATGGAAAGCAATGTCCAGTGCCATAGCTTTGAGATTTTTAGATAGAATTTAATTTGTTACCTAAAGCAATTTGAGTGTTTGAAGGTTGAATCAAAATTCAAACACTCAAATTGAAGGGAAGATCTAAATGATTGTAATACATTCGAGAAATACAGTCATTAATAGTGAGCTAGCTATTGGCAAGCAAACCCTTGTAAAAACAGATCAAAGATTCTGTTGAATGGGTAAAATTTATTACGGCCTCTTTTATTTCTTTAAAGAGAGAAGAGAAGCGAAGAAAGTGAGGAGGGAGGCTTGGGCCCAATCCAAAAGAATTGGCAAACCATGTGACGGGAACTGCATTCTAAGGGTACCACGAACCCCATCTGAAAGAGGCGAAGGATAAGATTATGTTCATTGTGCAAACAACAATGAAAATTATATAAAAACATTCGCAATGTAATAAAAAAAATGTGACGGGTCATTCAATAATAAAACTAGGAGTACTAGGACACTAACTCCAAGTCCCACCAAGAACGAGCTTGATAAATTATTTATAATAATGAATGGTCCACACTGGCTATAAGTAGACTAAAGGTCTGGAAATCATGGGTAAGGAGCTAGACCTTTTAAAAAATTTGAAAAACCAGGATAACACCAAATAGTTCCTAGTAACATACTACTTAATAGGAACTTCTTATTGAAATAGATTTATGGGTAGGTATTGTGTAGTGCACTGAATTAAGATCTCCAATACAATAGCGACACAAGCGTGGGTGACTTGTCAGCGACACTAGGCAGTAATACATCATGCTGTGTTTAGACATTAATGCATGTTACAACTACTCGAATCAGGTGCCACTTTTTGTGGCATTATCATTTGTTGCAGATGTTAAATAAGATTTAAGAGCAGCCATAATTAATTTATTGGTACTACCTATTAATATGCAAACAAAATCAGTCCATAGCTACAACGAGTAGATATAATATGAAATGAATTTATTTGCATAGGTGTAGGCCCAGCCTTTTCTCTTTTTCCTGAGAGAAAAGACCCATAATTTATTAAGAATCACACAATACAACATTCAATTAAATAATACAGACATAAAATACACGATAAGTTGACAATTCAAAAATATCACTTAGAGAATCTCAAAAGCTTATGTAAAGCCTTTATTATACATGAGCCTTTTGCAACAAGTGATCAATAACTCGCTGACATTTGTCAGTTTTGTCAACAGAGGGGTAACTTTAACCAGCTGCAGAAACGCATGCTTAGGTTTATAGGTATCCAAAAATAACTACACTTAAGGAATGATCTCTGCTGATTAGTAGATGATACTGCCGACCTAGCTAAAAAGAAATACCTATCCAAATCCGGATCTCACACATCCGGACTAAGGAGTCTATGAGAAATAACATGTTATCATCAACATCTGGTGTATTTACAACAGTCTCATTTCCATATTCACTCTTAGGTGATAGATATAGTCCTTGGAGAAGAGGATTGAAAGACATCTGGAAATTAAGTGTGGTGTTCAGTACTCCACAATAAGGTAAGTATAGGGATTTCTTATTACCTCTTCGCGAAAAATGCAAATTTGGTGAAGCTTAGTTGTTGAACTAAGTAGTCGACCGAATACCGTAATCAGACGTTAGATATGAAATGTGGTAATGTTAAGGCTACTACAATAGACTCGCATTGGACTCCGGCGCCCCTTGGGAGTTACAATACCCCCACTGAACCAATGCAGCGAACCCTCAAGTACAAGATAGGTAGAATTGTGAGAGGGGTTTACACGTATAGAATTGGGGTATGTACCTATTTAAAATAATTTGATAGAGAGTGGCTCTCTCAAAGAAATAGCTATCTAGCATCAAATTATTTTATAATCCGCGAGGTATAAAAATTGTTAGGTACATAGGTACCAATAAAGTGTCAAATCTGTCACACCCAATCTTCAAAAGTTTTCAAGTACCTACCGTACCTTCTTCCCACATTTTACTTAAGGAAAAGAAAACGTGAAAGCTTAAACCTTAAAAAGAAAACAAAATATATTAATATCTATATTGTGCCCAAAATTATTACTATATTTTGTATCCAAAATTGGAGAAAAATAAAAAAGCAACAATTAAAAATAAAAATTCACGCGTTCTAAAACCAGAAGGAGATAGGTACATATAGACAACTGCCACAGAACACAACGACAGAAAAATGAACAAAATGTAACATTTCTCACTTTGAAATCGATTTACGTCAGCAGGATAAATTAAAGCATTTCAAGTATAAACGTCGAGGACCATTCACAACGACACAAAGTAAATAAAAAAAAACGTCCGCCGCTCGTATCCAGCCTCCCAGATTCGCACTATTATCTCCACACAACCAATCCAAAATGGAGAATGCAATACAACAATCCGATTGGCTAACCAATATGACAGACTCCTCCCTTCGCAAAGACTCCACCCATCGCACAAAAAGTTTCCAGAATCAACTCTACCTGCCCACGTAACGTTCAGTCTACAGCTGACGTCGAACGCATTCATTAACGTAATCATTCGCCGTGACTACTAATTCTTTACTTAAAATTAAAATTCTTACTCTTATCAAATCGTGATACGATCAAAACTGTCTGAAATAACTCCGTCTTTGTCGGACGTCGACATTTCTGCCTCGATAGAGAGGGACGGTGAATCTAAGTTTTAGGTGTGGTTAAGAAAAATTATGCCGTCGTCGTGCGTGCCGCGATCAGTGTTCGTCGGTTCACCTGACGTGCGGGCGTGCGATCGATAGGGCACGGCGCGACACTAGCCCGTTTAAATTTCGAACGGTCCGAATTCCGAGAGGCCAATAGCCGTCGCGCGAACTATTTGATAGTAGCGCAATAGTGATGTGTGTGATGTAAGAAATTGTTGTCGATAGACAAAGACACGGTGTTCGTGACAAACATGATGACTATGGACGTCGGGATGTACAACAACCAGCAGAACGGGTACGGGGGTGCTGAGTATTACCAGCAGGGAGCAGCATACCAACCACCATATGAAGGCTACCATGAGGGGTATTACGAAACTCCTGGACACTACTACGAACCATTATTGCACGGGCAGACATCACACGAGCATCCTCCTACACCTGTTATCAGCACTGACACTGGATTATGTTATACAAATCTAGATTATGGAGACCTACAGCCAAACTACCCGCTTCACACCTTACCTCCTCATCCGGAGCCGTTCAAACACAGAGAGGAGGTGCCTCGACACGAGGAGATGGTCATGCATGAGCATAAGATAGACAATCATTACCTTGAGACGAAGTACAACATGCACTTCGTCGACGAAACGACGATGCAATATAACCATGCAGGTTCACCTCTCCCGTGCCCAGAATTCGAGCACTATCAACCGAAGGACGAGTTTGGTGGGTTGAGGGATGGATTCCCAAGGGAAGAGTGTGTAGCGTCACACGGCCACCTTCAGGGTCATCAGGCACACGCATCCCACACGGCCGTCCCTACTTATAAGTGGATGCAGGTGAAAAGGAACGTGCCCAAACCTACCGGTAAGTAATAAAGACATTAAGTTTAAGAAATATCGGTTGTTAAGTTAAGGTTATACTTCAAAGTTCAGAAGAAATCAATTTTAAACGACGTTAACGCACAATTGCATTTTACAAAGTTGTACACCAACCAGTTCATATAACATCCAGGAAAGTACACGACTGTAGTTTGATAAAACAAAATAGCTTTGAACCATCCCCAAATGTTTCGGTCATTAGAAAACATTTAACCAGTTCCCGCTCCCACGATACCGGTAGTGTCTGAGTTAATTCAGAGTGACTGTCGATATCATCTCGAAAGACTAAATAATTAATATTTAGTATTTATCAACGTCATGAAATGCTCTAGACTGTAGAGCCACAGGTGGGCCATCAGTCATTAAAATTTCTGTATTTATTTAGACGACATTTAGATCTTTGTTATTCATTTGACATTTGCCTCTTTTGTACTCGTTATTTTTGACCTTGATTATAAGTAATGTAATAAATTATTCAAATTAGTGATGTAATTATAAAATTGACTAATTGACTGCAATATCACTGTCACTAGATAATTAAATAGTTTCAAATCAATGTCAATGTTTTGATATAACGTAATTAAAAGTTATGTCATATTTAGATTTAATAAAAACATTACATAAAGTATATTTTCTAATTTCTGTCATAATCGTGAGTTAGGTAATATGTAGCCCAACCTCTGACATCATAAGACATCAACCCAACAAACATTTCTTCTCGATTTTTAATTTTTTCGCAACCTACTGAAAATAGTTCATCACTGTCATGAAATAACTCAAAGACAATCATTTTTTCTCAAAGATCTCTCAATAGATTACCACCATTGATGGGTCTTAGGTCACGGAAATATATTTTTATAATCACCTTGGTAGGCTGATTAACAAACATTAATCGCTGTCTGATATATTTAGTAGGCATACAAAAAAATTAACAAATTATTTATTAATAGGCTCACAGTTATATTAAGTGGCTCCACCTGCCATGTAATGTAAACTACCAACAGCAAATACGTTAAGCGCCAATCATTTATCACTATAATTGACACGATTGCGCATCTCTACCGTCATCTTATATAACATAGATGTAACCCCAGATAAACATTCGATGTTAAACTTAGCGTTAACTTTAAACGTCCAGTATAACGCTACACCTTTTGAACCTTTCTATAGTAGGGCAATTTGCGTGACTTCGGATTTATTTCTTGTGTAGATTTTTGTGTTTCTGATTCCCTACATATTTTTTGTTACCTTACCTTACCCTTACCCTACCTTATGTATGTATTAAAGGTAGTAAACTCTAAGACATTCATTATAGAAATGGTGATCTTCATCCTTTTCCATTCGTTCATCACAGTTAAATCTTATTCTAAGCTTCACAAGAGCTTAGTTAAAACAAAGGTTAACGAAAGACAAGAAAAAAAAACATCTTAAAAAAATTAACCTTTTATCCTTGTCAAAAATTCAATCACCTCGTTGCTAAAGACTTCAAGCCTTCAAATCATCTTCAGCATTTATACAAACGCTTCTAAGTTACGGCAACGCTTACTCCGTCAGTATTGTGACGGGCGCTGTCAGTCTAGCAGTTCAAGGGTTGCGACTCGACCTGCGCCAGAGTCTCGGACTGAATGACGCGCAGAGCAAATAATTTGACGTTCATAGCTTGTCTGTTGTCACGGCGCAGCAGTACGGATGACGCGAGACAAACTTGTAACATGTGTTAATCGAAATATTATATTGAGGGAAGTTTGGGGAACAACATGACTTGAGTTGTATCAAGTCTTAGACAAAGAAAAGTGTAAAACCTAATTGTAAAACGTTCAGGACAGGATCACAAAAAGTCAGGTAAAATAGTGCTTGTAAAGCCACGAAACGCACAAAATCGAAATAACTCATAGTGCGGGGCAATGTATAAACAAAAGAACAAAATAATACTAATAATAAATACTGCCGTAACCCATACATGTATTATGCAATTTTTTTAGAAACTGTTAACGCTGAAACCTTATCCTGCGTTTTAATTTTTCAATAGATCATGAATCAATATAAGGAAACAGTTGAAAAACACTTTATAGATCTCACTTATGTATCTAGGCTACTTATAATAGTAGGTAAAGTAAAAAAAAGCATATTTATGGAATTTAGTCAAACCTTCTCGCATTGCGATTCAACTTGGTAATACAGCCAGTCTTTCCGACATGATACCATTTGACAGCGATGTGATGAAGTACTTGTCGCCTAAGTTTTCGTTTAGGATGATTATTCATTTTTGATATTTAATCGTTGTTTCTGCCTTAACCATAGTATATTAATAACGTTATTTAGTTTGCTTAGAAAAATATGGAATATGGATAGAGTTGAATACAACGCTCTCAGTTGCAACTGCGATTATGTTGTAATATGTTTTATTCTATCTGAACCTTAGTCAGTTCCTTCATCTTTTCACAGAAGCAACAGTACAATACCCTTCTTTTCTTTCCTTTTCAGATTTTTTTTTCTTCATAAGTTTGTTCAAGTTTAGCAATTTATTTAATTAGTAGGAAACATGATTTTTTCTAAAGTTTTCTAGAGGCATTCATTTAATTAAGTACCGTATTTTGCGGATTCATTCCAGTATGTGTTTAATTTTTTATAATTACTTATATACGAATAGGTTGTAAATTGTGGTTTATCTTAATTATTCAAATACCGTAAACATAATTAATTAAATAATTAGGTGCCTATTTATTTCATTATTACATGTATAATAGGTACGTACGTATGTTATTTAGAATAATATTTATTGTACCTATATATTTAGAAATACATTTTTATATTGTTGGGAATATTTTTCATTAGAAAAAATATATAACTTTAAATATAACTTCAGTTAATTAAAACAGAGAAATAGTAAGTCTGCCTTCCAACATCATAGTTGCTACACAGACAGGCTTCAGATGGTGCGTTCTGATAGCGCATGCGCGAGCGCAGTCCACCACGAGACCCGACTTCAATTAAAACTAGAAAGTTCTATTCGAACTATTAAAGGCGATTAAAGTTAGATCGAAACGCTTAAGAAAAAAATAATTCCTTGATAATATGGAGACAGTAAAATGAAAACACAGGTAATGAAGCTGATTACAGTACAGTAGATAAAACTCAATGAACGCACCTAGAAGTAACCTGTCAAAAAAATTAGATAAATTAGATTCATTCATTTCAATTTTTTTGTGGAAAGCCCCACGTTATTGTGCTACTTTGTTATAAAGTTTTCCCTATCCCAGAGACTTTGCCCGCGTTATACGTTTAACGTCAACCACATTATAAATACATTATGTCTAATATTATCTAGTAATTATGTAACAGAATAAGTATTCCAAACAATCCACGCATTAGAAGATATTAGGTATTATGATATTAGGTATTAATAATTGTACACTGCCATAGTGTCCAGGCTGTCACGCTACGGTTGAAACAATGACAAGTGTATTAGATGGTGCGCACTGATTCCAAAGAGGTGCGTGCACGCAATGTTATCAAACAACTTTCTATTTTAAATTAAGTACATACAATTTAGTAAAGCTATATTAATAGCAACCAAACAATCTCTTAAATGAGCAATGATTGGAAAATGATGAAAGAGAAATGTTTGAACAACTGTTTTATTTATCATCTCATACAAGTTGTATGAGTCGTTCGTAGGGAGAGGGACGTGAATGAAAACTCTTTTGGAACATATTATCGTTGTATCACTTAGTGAGCCACAAGGGCAGTTACTTTTGATATCTTATTATTATTATTTTTCATTTCACAGTGCAACCACGTATTTTTTTAAAGTTCAATGTAATTTGACGTTTAGAAACGTCAAATTTCTGAAGAAATATATTGAAAATACTGACATTGTCGCTAGCCGTTTCGGTGGAACAGATTAAAAATAAAGTAAAGAGGATATTAATTAAAATAACTGTTTCAAACCAGATGGCGCGATAAAAACCTGATTTGTGAAAAGTATAACTGAAGATTTAGTAAAGGCAAATTAAGACTTTGAGTGAGGCTAGCATGTTACCGACTTCTAATAACGGTGATCTATCCTTTTCGTTCTCAAACAAATGACAGTGACAAAAGTAGGTAATTTCATTAATGTGGAAATTTAAATGAAATCTCCGTCGCTTCAATTTTTCTCTACCAGTGAAAAATCTACTACTTACTCGTAATCACATGTTATACAATTGATAACCAACAAAGTCTTACATGCGGCGTACATTGGCCGCTTTACTTTTGGCAGTATGTAACGTACACGCGAGTTCGTTTACAATTCAGCTAATCCTCGTGTCGGCTATCTGTGTTTGTTTGAACGGACACGCAACACGCACCGGGGACCGGGGGCTTGGGACCGCTAGGTTTCGGGGATATTGGTGTACGCCTTGTTCGGGACTAGAGTGAGTAGCGAAAAATGAGGAGTTGTACTGAAAAAAGTAGAATGGAAATGGTATTCGTCAGAATTCATAATGTTTAAAATTACGATTGAGTTTACATGACACATTCTTAGTTCTTCCTTTTTTTACTTTTTTTACATCAATAGTACTTAAAGTTTTTCAATAAATTCGGTGAAATAAATCTAAATTATATATTTTACAAAACATATACTTAGATAGTTCTTTTTCTTTAGCCGTTATAAATTTCCATTCATTAAGATCTGAGTTTTCATAGTACTTCAATATTTGTAAGTATCATTAATTAAAATAATAAGATTATATCCACCAATAGCCTCTGGATATAAACAGGAAACTTTCGAATAGTAGATAATACCTATAAAGATATAATATACGCCTAATGTTCGCATCCATTGTAATAAATTGATGTCCGCAAATAAATACTCCTATTGGTTTGATTCAAACATCATGAGACGAGATGAGATACGGACGACATAAGACAGTTATTATTAATTTATACTCAACAGAACATTAGTATTTAAAAATATATATATAGATTATAAAAGTACAATGTATATATCATATGGATATTGTATTATTGTATATAATACCTGAAAAATACATAGAGGTGCCTACATACATTTTCGTAGATGAACCGTAGCATAACCTAAAACTTATACCATTTTTCATTCTAGATACAGAGAGAATACATTCTAGGTTTAAAATAGATCACAGTTTTGTCACGGCAGAGTTTATTGTCTGGCGATATCCACAATACTAGCAAGCTTTGGGTAAAGTAACTTATAGTGTGCACTCAGTATAGTCAAGGCTGCAGTTAGACTAATGTTACAACTACAAGTCTGTCTACTAATGATGCGCATGCCTATTACAAGTCTTCTGAACTAGTTTCTAATAGGTTTCTTATAGAATTGAGACAATTTTGTCTTAAATTACTTTTTTCTATCGGTAGCCTGTTTAAATCATGTCTACGTCATCGAAATAACATGTCCTGTAAAACACATATTATTTCGATGGTCTACATACAATCTCTATGGTCTGTGCAAGTCCTTAGGTGTCAAAGTATTAGGCAGATTAACAGTCGTCTCATTTTAAATATTATCTCCAAACAAGAGATTCAGATAAGATTCTTCTTAAGTGCCTCTGATATCCTGATATGGGGATTCACATTCATTTTTACTCAATGGATTAACGACACGGCCTATTGGTTAAACGGATGGCTGTCGGCTCTATGGTATGGGTAAAATTATAATTACTATTTATTTTTAAATACTTAATTTTCACCTAGATATTCAATGTTACTCAAAACTTTATTTAGATTTTTCCGATTTTTTTAGTGCGCTCTTCATCATCTCCTCTATATAAATCTAACGTTGCTGTGCCCGACAGGGTCACTAATTGTTTCTATTTTCCATCATACCAACTGTTATATGTACACATTATGGAATGCAATAAAGTATTGAGTATATTTTTATCAAACATTGATGCCAAGATAAAAAGTACATATCGCACCCTTAGAATGAAAGTGATCTAACTCAAAATTCCTTAACAACCAAAACTGACCTTAAAAAGCATACTTTTTTGAAAACTTTCTTACTCATTTCCCACAAATTACATTTTTGGATAAGATCAATTTCGTTCTGAGGGTGCGATATGTATGTAATTGTCCTTCTGCACTCGGCTTCTTCCAAGTTATTTGCTGCATTAATAATGCTTACAATTAGTGAAAACTTTTGAAGCTATTCATATATTACTTCTGACGCTGTAACTGTGTGTCCAACAACAAGCAACATTAAAAATCAATTTATCCGTTTCCTCAAGCCGATCCTCGGAAACAGTCCGATTAGATTTCTGACTCCTTGACTAACCTTCAAATAAGGAAATAAAACAGTTCCTAATTCTTAAAAAAATATTCATTTATGCTCGATATTATTCAAGACAGTTTTTAAAGAGCCGTATTAATTACCAAAACAATCTCAACATTAACTATGAATATATTGACATTAGCAAGATGCTGCATGAACCAGGAATCGAACTTAGGACCTCACGCTCAGCAGCCGCGCTGTCCAAATAAAGCTGCCCTAATACTAAGTACATTACAAAAATAAATAGGTACCTTCAGTAAAAATACATAAGTTCCATTTCGACACTGATCAAAATAAACTTTTATACAACAAACTTGATTCCAAATTCGACAATAAACCTCTGACTTTTACACGTCGATCGGCCGAAAGTTTAGGAACAACTTCGTCACGATGAGTTGTATGTTTCGCGGTGCCCAATAAAGTAGAATTAACATTGTCGCGACGTCACAAACATGTGATCAATTACTGCTTGTATTACATTGTGTTGTGGTGATCTTATTAGCTGCCGTGATGACGAACGTGACTGTCTGGTTTGTGTCATATGGGACATCTGCTAAACTATCGACACGGTAGTTTGATTTAGAATTAGTCAGATAATGCTTAATTTAGCTTACGTTCCTATTTAGATATGCATGGGGAATTGTCAAATTTGAGATCAATAAAGAGGTCAAAATGGAGGCAGAAAACAAATATCATTGGCGCTTGCCACCAACAGGAACCTCTTTTATTGTTATATTATCACAATTATTCGGATATAATCGAATATTTTTCTCGACCATTGTATTTCACTTAAAGCCCTATCCACTATACTATAGTATGCTATGATTACGAGAGCCATAAGGGGAAAACCGAATAATCCACATCATAAAAAAACATAGTTTTCCAACGATTAGGATCACCATTTATTCCACGTCCTCACTAAAATAAAAATTCATAACACACATAACAAAACAAACAATTACAAAAACACGCCAAAATTAGACCACACGTGAAGTCTGTCAAGCGCCGGAGTTAGATCTTATCTATTCCTTGCGGCACAATGCCAGCCCTGTGCCCCGATATCAAACCTCGCGGGATTACTCCACACAACTTTGTTTTCCATACCGAATATAAATCCACGCAAACTTGAACCCTAAATGCGAAGTGCTAAGATTGGATCCTTTCGAGCTGTGTGAAAATACTGTCAATTTTAAGTTTGCAAAAGAAAGGATAGGTATCTCACATTGTCATTTTCCGCTTGCAAGTCGACTGTCGTATGACGTTTGGGTCTTCGAAGATATTGGTTATTGACAGCCGATATTTAACTTTATTTCTAAACACTTATGGTTGGTTTTCTGTTCTTCAGACGAAGAGTATGGTTTTTATTTGCATTTTTGAAGAATGCGTAAAGTAACTTTGTTGTGATTGGCAAAATCATTGATGTTTGTTAGTCGCCTCGGGACGATGACATTACAGAAATGGTCTTGAGAATTGCAGGCAGTAAGATCATATCTGAAAGTCACAAAAACTCCAAAGTACATCATAGTCACTTAGATCTGATGAATTTAAAACGCAACAGTATTCATTTGGTTTGCAAATATGACATCCATTTTATGTATTATATTATCTAATCGTGGGAAAATAATAACAAGGGAAAATCTTTTGTGTGCGACTTTAAATCATCACAGTGTCGGTGTTAAAGGGAAACGCAAGTACAATTATTATAAATACAATCAGGCAAAAGAAAATATCAGTAACGCATTCAAAGAACTGACATTAAAATTGTTTTACGTCAACCCAGTGAATTTTAGTAAGTTACCTATAATAACACTACTCTAAGCTTTCAAGTTGATGTCTGAACCATCAGATTGGTGTAGAAACGCCTCTGAAGGGGTTATTAGGAGCGGACTCGACTGAAAGTGGCCCGAAGTGGCATATTAAACGCGGCCTGCAAGTCACCTGCATTAGGTGAGACATTCGCGTGTGGCGCAATTTGAGAGCGAGTAGTTATTGTTTGAGTAATTGATTTTATCGGCTCAGACGAAAGATTCTGGGAGGTTGTATTCATTGCACAAAATGAGCAGCACAATCTAACAAAGTCCCTAAAATCCAAGGGTTCCTGGCTAAGCTGGCTTCCCTAGGGCGGTGAATACGGCCGTTATTTCACTTAAGAAGAAGTTCAGTCCAACGCTAGACTATGATAATTGACCAATAAAGAGTATGTTGCCAAGATGTGGGCGTAAGCAATAATGATATTATACGTTTTGTCGTCTGATATAAGCTATCTATTTTGAAGACCGGTTAAAATTGGACCGTTGGTTACAGTAGCCAGAAGTATTCAACTGAAATATTTGGCCAGGACATTTTCTGATATATAGACTGGGATAGAATCAATAGAAATTGTTACAGTTGACCAAAGGATTCTTCCAACGCTCGAAATCATCAAATTTAAATTTTGGGAGAATCCTTTGTTGCGACCACCAATCATCAATAATATTGTATACATATGTATAGAGCTTATTTTGAACCTTACTCGCGCACGGACATACTTGCTTTAACCGCGGCCTCCTGCACTAGGCACCAGCCACTAAAGTCGCTAGGCCCAGTAAACCGATTAGACCGGCGTCCACTACGAGGGAGACTATCGCACAATCTCACACGCGACCTACCCCCTTCGCCCCCCCTTACCCCTCGCTACCTCGACCCCTCGGTCACGTGACGCACTTTCCGATACCTTTGTCCTGGTAATGACCTCGTGACTTGTTTAATATCAATAAAAATATTTTAGTAAGCAATGAAAGCTCGTTAAGATTGTGGTCAGGTAGGAGGCTTTTGTGGTGAGATTTCTGCCATCTTGTTTGGAAGGTCCCTTGATCAGATACTGTGGTTTTGAAGAGTATAAGTGATTCTTATTCTTTTATCGTGTCCACTGAGCTATTACATGGAAAGTGCTCGTGCCGTAATTGAAAAATAGCCATTCAGAAATGGTAGTAGCGAGGCTGTTTGCCCAAGATGCACTGGATGCTTGTTTCTTTTTATATGCACCCTATAAACAATTCTGGCCACTGCGTGTGACTCCAGTACCGCTATCACGAGTTTTCTTACTATTTACTATCATAGTAAAGTAAATTTTCATGATAACGATTTTAGTTCTTAACTCAGTTACATTAGCGATTAGAGTCGCTTATGTGACATCTAGTCATAGTAAAGTTTTGATTTACTATTTACTATATTCTAGAGATGTCATGTTAGCGACTCTTATCCCTAATGTAACCAAGTTAAGAACTAAAATCGCTTGCATGAAAATTTACATTTTCTATGAAAGTACATAAATAGTAAAAAACTCATAATAGAGGTACAGAATGATTAAGCCTAATTATGGATCACAAAGGGACTTTGCCGTAGTTTTTATCAGCTGCAACTACCTACTAAGAACACATTGTTTTCCAACAAGTGCACTTGAAGATCTCGAGTGACCTTAAGTACGACGCACCTGGGGCAGGCAAACCCGTAAACACTTTAATTCCAGCACTTATTTCCAGCACGCCGGGAGAGGTATTTAATCGAACATCAAATAAAGCATCATCAACAAAATAACGGTACCAACAAGAAAGCTTACTTTCTAAATATTAATGATTTTCTAAAACATTTTAACCCACATGTTTAACGAATAGACAACAGATAGGACGCATTCCTCCAAGATATGCGCCCCATTGTCTTTGGTCAGTCTGTGAGATACAGCGGACGGACGGACAGATTAGCGTGCGTGGGAGGAACGTCGCTATATTAATATTTTTTTGAATAAATTATTCTTTGTCTACAAGGGTTCACTGCAGATTTATGCTTAAAAAAAACCTATTTCAGGTGCGTGTTTCAAAATATCGCTTTAGATATTACAGTTTAAGAATGTTTTGTCTACGCGAGAGTAATAGCTACTCTACGCTAGCAATTTATAAATATCTTCTAGTCTACATATACAAATATTAATTATACTAACTTCTAGCTTCCATATTATGTTTACTTGTGTTTTACTTGTACCTATCTAGTTTTATTCTAAATAAGATAATAGCTAACTTTTTCTCGATATTTTATAAACTAAATACTTTTTATACGGAACCTTCAAAATACATCGCCTACTTGTTAAGTCAACACAGTTTGTAGGCGGCCGCAGTTCGGTCAGTTCCTACCTTATCGGTTCATGCTTTAATAGAGGGATTATTATTAAATAATAATGTCCACTAATAGTTATTAGCTATGGTGTAACGATTTCATGGTTCTGTGGTCTTTGACCTCGCATTATCTAATTAGAACATTAAGTAGGCCTCCCGTGTCTTCGTTGACAAGGCTTTCGATATTTATTTTCTAATTCCACCCACAAGTCTAAAGCATTGCATACGGAGTCATGGACCTACTTAGTCCGCTCCGCTACCAATATATACTATCAGTCAAAATGCAAGGTTTATTTGCGCTTGCCAAGATCAATCCTCGGATGGGTTACCTTCCTTGTCCGTCGAGATGCTTCCGATAGTATCCATGCTTGTTATATTGGAGTTTATAGTTGGAGATTTTGGACGGTTGTCTTGTGAAAGAAGCATCTATATCATCGTGATCATCATTATTGCAAAGTAAATCAATTAAATCACTTTATAAAATGCGTCACTAGAATAAGCCGATATCGGTATCAGTCCAGACCCGATGCAGCTATACTGATACCATAAATTGGACAGCAAAGTTCTGATCGCTGGTCACTTCACCAAGCTATCTTATCGTTAGTCTCGAGATGGAGGCATTTGAGTTACATTTGCTGCGTTTTCTGTGACATCCTCATAGTACCTACATTAATTTTCTTATCCATGGTACGGCCGATGCTCGATCTTGGCCATCGTTACCGTCATGCCAAAAATCTATGAAAACATCGTACGTGCGAGTGATTGTCTATCCTAAATTCACGCATAAATTTTCGACTTGATGTAAACTTGACGTCAAGGTCGAGGAGAACTCTGAATATGGTGTAATACTAGTTTATCATTGTCATCCGTGAAATATTCTCTATAGATACTACTAGTAATAGGTATATCTATTATAATCTACTATAGGTATGTTGTATGATTTTTAATTTTCTTCTTCCTTGCTTTCCTCTTGCCTTCAACTTATCATTTTTATCAAAAATTAATCAGCTTACTTATAATTTATTTATATCTTGGTCTACCTGTTTTAATGTATTATTCTTCGTTTATCTATTTCGATTAAATGTTGTTGATTTTTGTTACCGGTCTTCAACATTAATTACTACTATTCGTCTCTCTGATAATATTGATTATGATTTCTCTTCCTAAAACTTTGATTACTGATCTGGATTCTCCAAGTTCTACAATATCATAGATATCTGTTAAATCAACAATGTTGCGTTTTCTCATCTCTGACAATTTTATTATTTACATACTATATCCACATTATCTGCTGAGATTTATGACGTTCTGTCACAAATATATCGATATAGATTCAGTGTTGCAGATGTAGTATTGTGACGTCACAGTTGTTGGTTTCATTATCCGGTAGCAACGCAAATTTATCCGGTTGCAGTTATCGTTAGAAATATTAAAAGATTTGGTTTTCTGCGATATGGCTAATTTATCTGTCAAAGCTTTAACAAATCTTTTAAATCTTGTATTGTCGTTTAAAACTGCATAGGCCTACAATAGGCGGATAATGAATAAAAATTTTAATATACAGAATAGCTACCCACTATGCAAGCAACTGTCGTGTTGTTATTGTGTGCTTATAAACTTTTTTATGCCCAAGACACGCTCAGATGAGTGATTACAAAGACCGGTGGTGGCCACTCGGCATCAGCACACGCACCACTCTGTTTAAACACAGTTGTAATTACCTCATCGACATACTTACCTCTTGTCTGTCCTTACAAACACATCATCATCATCATCAGCCAGAAGACGTCCACTACTGAACGAAGGCCTCCCTCGAGGGGGGGTTTGCCATAATCCCCACGCTTGGCGGGCGGCTTGGGGATCGCAGTGGCTCACCGATTAATGAGAGGACGCTGCTGCCCGTCCTCTGGTGTCTGGCCGCAGTTTTAAGACGTGCCCGGGTCATACAAACAACTTACAAACACACCTTTTGTTAATTTGCCGATTGAAGCTCTAACCACCCTAATGGCATTCAATAACTAAATCTATTATGTATGTATTGATGTCATTGATAAGACTATTGACTAACAATGAATACCTACTACTTTTATATCGTTCATCTTAGAAGCAACTGAATCCATCGATTAAGAAGCGTCCTCAATCGATCATGGCCCAACACTATCGCATGTAATAACAGGTGATAGTTGCACTACAGTTGCAAGCACATGTAGGATCCAAATATACGTATATATATAAATAATCGCTCCTGTATTCTGCACCCTGTAAGCAGTCAACATATGCACGATTACTTAAGCTAATTATTAAATATTTCAGCGTTTTTACCAACGATAACTATTAACACGATGACGGCGTCATTGGCACAAACAAATGCGATCTAGATAATAGGCTATAGGGCTGCGCAGACCATAGTCAAGTCTGTAGTTACACTACAGACGCACACTTGAAACAAGACGGTGGATAGACATAACGAACTGCCTATAATAAGCGCGTACACAGCTTTCTTACTTTTTTCAAACCGTTTAACTAACGCTATATATCTCTCATCGATTATATCATCCAAGACTTTCTTAAATCACAAGTTTAACTGAATTAAAAGGTACAAAAGATTAACGACAGTCTGCTACAAAAAATTACCAAATAAAATAACGGTGAACTGATCTCCCTAACAATGCTACCGAACAATGAAGTCATCAAGGCGCCGGCCGCCATTTTGGATGCACCGAGTCGATCGATTAAGCATCGCCCTCAATCGATCATGGCGTCGACTATCACGTGTTGGTATTCAGTAATTTATTATATTTGGAGTGAGCTTCCGGAGCGAGACGTTTTACAGTGTCAACACTCAATAAATCAATTATGTGAAGTTAACATCTTATTTGGGTACCGTTGGTATTGATATCTCTAGAGTTTCGGTAAACAGAAATATTTTAAGTGCAGCATAATATAAGCATAAGCATAAGCAGACTGAAAGCAGCTCAAACAGTGTGATCAATCGTACATGTTTTGTATTAAAGTATGTTAAAGAGCAGCCGTTCTGATTTGCGTAAAACAGCCTATCAAGTCCTTGCGAAATTAATACAAGGGAGAGATATTAATACTTTGTAAACTTTTTAGAAAAAATGTGACTAACGGTGCTTTGGTGTGCATGTATGTGAGAATGTCTTATTTACTTTAGTTATTAGTATTGTTTTGGGTACCTTAATGACGTCATTATTGTTAAGTAACTTCCTAGAACTTCAGCGTGAAAATCTCATATAAATAATTATAAATAAAAACAATAGATTTTATATGTTTTTTTTTTTATTAATTTTGTATGCCTTGCTCAAAAAAACCCTCTTTGAATATTACAAGCTTTACGAAAACTAAAACTTTATGTAAACTTTTCACTCTTTAATAGTCCTGATTTCGCGGTATGGCTTCTATATATTTATCCTTCGTTGATACAAGCTGTTACACAGGAATCGCTCGTACATTAGATAGTGGAAAGATCAGCCAGCCACCAATAGCTTTGTGTTGCCTGGCACCTTATTTATTGCGCAATGTACACATAGTTATAAACTTACCTTGGTTAAACTAATTAGGAGACAAGGTAAGAGAGTAATGTACTTACAAGTACTCAACACCTTCCAAACCCTGGCGAAGGGTCCACGAACTGCGATAACGTAATCTTTATCGATAAACATAATATGAGGGCTCGCTTATCAGTCAAGATTTGCACGCAAACAACTATTGAGATTTATTCAATTGAAATAACATTGGTTATACGTAATATTGTACACTTATAGGTAATATTATGTACGTAGGTTGTGATTTTAGTTATTATGAGGTATGAATATTACGTAAATATAATCATGCGAAAAATTCACAGTATTTATTTATTTAAAAAAAAAAATATATAAATGCGAAAATAACCACTGAACCGAACGTTATTTTTTTTTACAAAAAGGTAGCCTGGGTCCTTGAGAAGGACAAAGACTGATTTTTACTATTGCAATAAAACAAATTAGATAATAAAGCCCCCAAGCCCATTGCTAAGTGTATATAATGATACAGTGCAAAGCCATACTTAAACACTTTAGCCACATACATAGATTAATGATCAAAGTTATTATATTATGAAAATAGAGGGATGCTTTGGACATGCGGAGAGGATGAATCATGCTGTATTGCAGTGGCCTAACAGGGTGTATATATTGTTGGCAATAAAGATTGAAATTGCGATGAATGAAGGAAGTAAACAAAAGGGATTTATACGGGAATATCAGTGGAAGTGATGATGACCTGAAACAATATACTTTAAAAAGGGATTTTGTGCGCAGTCATCGAAGTCAGCATGTAAGGGTCACATAGCTTTCTGTAGTTTCTGTTTAACTCCATATGAAAAAGGCCTGATTTTGTCTACCTTTGTATGTAGAGGGATGGTATTAAAAAGAACTCTACTCCAAAGAGCTTAAGTATACTATGCCTAGTGCAAGAGAGGCGTGGCTTACAATTTTCCAGGAAACACATTTCCATAAAGTTGTTGATATACACATGTTAAATTTAAGATTATTTATTGTAAATTAACTTTTTATTTTTTTTAAAGATTATCTATGAAGTTTCTTGCCAGTCTCTTATCCATAGGACCTACCCTCTTTTGGAACCGTGTACCTACAGTCTCTAATTTTTTAAAGTGCCTACAAAGGCCTATTTGAAATGAAAACCTTTGACTTTGACATTGACTTATATTACTTTGGTACTAGAATTTGCTTTATTTTTCTTCGATATTATTTCTTGCACTTCCCAGATTTCTTTACGCAGATAATCTTGAACACGATTTCCTTTCATGAATGCGCGTTTTTTAGTTTCATGGTAACAGATGAAAATGTGCGTTATCAAGCAGACGTGATGACTTTCAACAAAATATTCAGAGATAGCGTGTATGATCGATGGAGCGCACTAAATTAGTCGAAAGCGTCTCCCAGGATGTTACACGGGCATAGTAAACTAAAAAACGGAGGTGGACCATATCTATAGTCAGTGATGGCCTTATTGTCTATGACAATAACGTGTATTGTCACGGCTAAACTCGTCATAACTTAGCATCACGCCTGTATACCCCGAAGGGTTAGACAGAGGTGTATATTGTATGTCATGCATATTTCGCCGATGCCGTTATATTGCCGTCTACCGGACACAGTTACAGACTCCGTGCTGCTACTGAGAATTTTTATACAGGAAAAGCCAATAACACTGCCTGAGCCGTTAGTCGAACCCAAGACCTCATGCTTAGCAGCTGCACTTGCAACCACGAGATCAGTGAGGCAGTCTCAAAATCAATCAGTCATTTTCAAATTATATTTTGTGTAAAATAACTTGCGTGAATGAAATTTTAAATAAATAAATTTAACCCACTACTGTCGCACTGCTAGGCAAGGGTCTCTTCTCAGAATGAGAAGGATTAGGCTTTAGTCCACCACGCTGGCCCAGTGCTGGTTGGCGGACCACACAAACCATCAAGAACTTTATGGAGCCCTCTCAGGTGTGCAGGTTTCCTCACGATGTTTTCCTTCACCGTAAACGTAAGTGATAATCAAATTCTGATCCGCACATGATTCCGAAAAGTCAGATGTGCGGGCCGGGTTTGAACTCAGACCCTCCTGCATGGAACGTTCAACCGCTAGGCTATCACAGAACGGAATTTTATTCAACAAAAATTGCTTGCAACATATTTATGAGACAATAAAGTGCGTAGCCAACCATTGTAGACTCGAAGTTTTAAATTTTACGTAACATTATTATAATCCATTTTAAATGACACGATACACAATCCCTCTGAATCTTTGATGACTGTCCGTATGGCCACGTTTACAGGAAAATGTTATAATATTAGTAATTTAACAAACAAGTGACGTCAAACACTAAAATATGCAAGTTTATCAGTTAAGATATCCGATGTACACTCTTATATAATGTGCTCACATCACATTGTTGTGACGTAGTCTTGTGAATGATAAACATTGATTTTTTGACAAAAACATGAGATATGTAATTAGTAATTCGCTTTGGCTTCACTTATGTGGTTTTACGAAGAAAAATTATAACTTGGAGGAATATCCAAGTTATCATTTTTCTGTAGTAGCGTTTACAAGTGCATCAAAATAACAATATAATATAAAATGCTTGCATTCGTCAAAGGAACAGGCTTAAGTAGTGATATAGTCTCACGGATATGGTTGACCCTATTGCCATAACGCAGGCACATTTCCACTACTACTAAGAATTTCCTAACACTGGCCGGGTAGGGAATCGAAACTAAGGCCCTCACGCAGAGCAGCCGCGCTTACGGCCACTGGACAATAAGACAATCAGCAACAACAAAACAAAACACAATCATATAAACATGGATAAAATCAAGGCACTTCTAAACTACCTCACTCGCAACAGATGATCGCCGATAACTTTCAATAAGCGAAGGCCAGATAACGATCTACTCACAAAATATGTTATAAACGGATTTACAAAAAATCTAGAAATGAAATCTTTTCGTACGCGATATGATAACAATGTATAAATGTTTTTATTCGATAAATACCCCGTTCTGTGTCGATAATGTATCTATAGATACGTGTAATCATTTAAATACACACCGACTTTACAAGTATAACGTCTTAAATCTATTCCACTTACCTGATACACGTGCAATAAAGTTATGTTCAACTTAAGGCGCTGTAATAAGACATATTTTAGGTAATTCAGGGGGTGAAGCAGGAGCGCATCGCGGCAACGAATAAGGTTCAAAATAGCAATGCGTTTGATGTTAGCAATCGAACGACCACCAAAATAAAAGTAATATTGCAGTTTTAATTAAATTAAAAATAAATGCACGGCTCAGTGGCATAATTTTTAGGTATTTCTTTAGTTGATTGAATTCCCTTTATTATTACCTATTACATAAAATATGATAGATAGTTTACGCTCAAAATTTTGAGAATTGTGCGACGAAAGATATTTTTTGAGCTTTGCACGATTTTTTTATCATGATACTATTTTATTTTTATAAAATATTTTTTTTAAGTCGTTCCTTTGAACACTTGACAATACACTCCATTTTTTTCTAGCTTGTAATATGTACCAACACGCCTAACTGTGCGACAAAAAACTTATGGGTTTACGGTGTCCTACGTTTGGGCAGCGCCTTAAACCTTAAGTTATTATTACTGTGTTTTAAGAAGTGTAGAATGGAAGTAGGTACCTTATTACAAGAGTACAGGGAATAAGCCTCTACCGTCTCGCGTACTCTAGGGCAGCCAGCTCGATACCACTATTGCTGAATGGGTAATCTTGCCACAGTGACATAAGCAATTCCTTTTTACTACAGCTCGCACTAAATTGATGGAAAAAGATCTTATTATAAACATTAGGCAAAGTCCAAAATAATATAATTTCTGTATCTATAACTACCTATACATGCTTCGCATTTTCGGCTAATGGATGCCCTTGTATGGGTAATGGCTTGTTAGCAGCGTGTAACAATATCTACAGCAACCCTTCTAAATGTTCAGGATTAAGCTACGACTTAAGCCTTCAGATGACGGTGGTTTTATCTAGCCGTTATAGAGGATTTTAAGACGCACCTGACGTAAAATATAGCCAGCACTCGAACGAAAATGTTCTCTCTAACAAAACTGTTCGACATCATTGTAAGACATGCCATTGACAAACAAAAAGTCGTTTAACATAGACCTACCTACTTAAATGGCGTGGTGCAGACCAGTAGTTACATAAAAATACAACTTTTACCAAACTCTCAACACATATTGGTCGACAATATGACACATGTTTTGGACAAAATGAGCTTTTTAGTATGGTTTTTTACAAACATCCGTTAAATGGTCCGGGAACGTATATTCGCCGATCCCTGAATAGTATCTACGCAGTGCGTTATTGTTTACAACCAATGCTTTATCAGTGTCAATGCTAGCCCGAGGCTGCAGAAGACAGTTCTAATGCCCCTTATCAATGATAGCGCGGATTTCAGACACCGTGATCTGATTTGATCGACGTGCACGCAGATTAGACGTCCATACTTTATCGCGTACACTACAGATGTGTTTTATGATTATTCAATTCATAGAAACTATGGGAAATACCCGAAATGGGTGTCTACGTCGGCAAATTGTCACATCTTTGTCTATTTCGTTATCTACAATATAGGTGCCGCTTGAAAAAGACGTAGAGAATTATCAACGGTGTGATCATTCAACATTTAAAAGCGCAATGCAAGACAATCTCTATGTACTTAATAATGTAGTAATATCCATCGATAGGTTCTTCGTTACCTAATAAATTTACGTCGAATCCATCAGATGTCTGGTTTCAGGTATTTTTTTGAATCGTTGTACCTTATTTGTGTGAAATTGTGGACTTAGATACGCTTGAATAAGTCCTCTTGCTAAAGCGTCATCTATCATTCCCACCAAACACAAGTTACCACAGAGTCGTTTAACTAGGTACTTACTTATACCAATTTAACGTCCAATCTAAAACTGTTCAATTCTATGGGTAGTTGGACAGGATCAACTGGAACCACAAAATCTAACCAAAATTACGAAAACAAGTTCGTTATTTATTTGCTAAATAAATACTTATAGTTAGCTAGATAAGTCCTCCTCCCTCCCCTGCCGGGGAGGACTCGCGTCACTCCGCACGATTGATCGCCTCCCCTGGGATGTGTAGCTTGTACCGTCGTCGCCACTTTTATTTTTTTTTCCTTTTTTTATTTTATTTTTCTCCTCGAAAGGACATCCGGAAGTTCGTTTTGAGAGGCTTTTTTATGTTGTGTCAGCAGACTTGGTTTGAATAAGTTGGTTAATGTGAGCCAATAAATAAAGACCGTATTTACACTCAGCCTTAAAAATATGTATACACGTAGTGAAATTCAAAAGCTCGTTATAGAGGAAATAGTGATTGAATCTTGACCAATTCAATACATTGTATCTGCAGATACATAAAATAACACGATAATTTAAATTTTATGATTTTAACCAAAACATTTCCAAGGATAAGCGTTTAAACTTACCTATGTATATACATATTTTTAAGACTGACCTTGTACTTATATTGAACTTCTATTTGTAAAATATCCCTGCTGTTATGTTATCTTATTCAGTAAATCACTTAGAACTACAACAAAAATGTACAGTAAAAAAACTCTAGACAGACATCGTTTTGAGTGGTCGATAAAATAGGCTGATCTTTAGTTTTCAAAGTCAAATAGCGCTACAATTTTTGGATTTTCCAAACACTTATCAACCGATTGAATAAGTCTCTTTTATCCGGAATAAAAGTACACCTAATATCTTGATTAACGAATCCCCTTATTCATCAAAAACCCAACGGTATCTGTACCCCATCAAATTCATCCCTAAAAAATTAAAAGGTATACCTTTACTGAGCGCGTTGATGTCTAAAATTGGCGGTCTTACGCAAATTTGCTGAACAAATATTATTAGGGATTTTAGACGGGACCCTACAGACTGGGGCGTCATTGTGTCACACCCCCGGATTTATCTTCTAATGCATTTGAGTGGATGCGATGAAAACGTGAATGAAGAGACGTAATCATTTATAATTTAATGTAGCCTAGTCTTGAAATTTGGAATAATTTAGCAATGAGTCAAAATATTATTTAATTAAATGTTTAAGCTATGTATTATTCAAACAGAAAGAGGATATTTAAATAATAATACCAAAACTAAAATAATTTATTAGAATACCTACGTAAAGTAAATAATATAATTTTCCGAATCCCAGTAGTCAGTCTTTTTTTTTTTCTTATGTATGTAGAATACTAAAAATGTACCATTTGTTACTGTAAATGTTTTATTATCATTTCATTCAGACAAATGATAAGGTACTTTATTTATTTATTTTTATTTATTTGCACACTCTGGATACTTAGTAAATGGCCCTGATTCTATCGCCCATTGCACTAAACATTTATTTTTATTTTTTATTATTTTTACCTACAGTTGTATACACTTTTTCATGCACAAAAATAAAAACACTAAAACAGAATTTTTGCATAACAACCACTTATAGGTAAAAACAACAAAAAATACAGTTGATATAAAAGTTTACTATACAATATACTAATTTATAGAGACAAAGTGTCACTCAATATTTACTTTCTGATTCTATTTAATTCTAATCCTACTTTTATATAAGTTAATACTACTTTACATTAATTAATTTGCCTAAAAGGTTAGATATAGTCCTACTAATATTATAAATTTAAAAGTTTGTGAGGATGGATGGATGGATATTTGTTACTCAATCACGCCAGAACGGCTGAACGGATCTGGATTACATTTGGCACAGAGATAGATTATAGTCTGGAATAGCACATAGGGAACTTTTTATCCCGGAAAAATGTACGGGTTCGTAAACCATGCGGGCGAAGCCGCGGGCGGAACTTATATATTAACTTAAACATCATTGGAAACGGACAAAAAATATTCAGAGCTGTTAAATTCTATAGCGACTAATATCACGCCGATATATGCAAATGGACTAACTAGATTGAATAAAAATATATAATCATCTCTCTCAATTCATCAAATAATTATTAATATCCCGATTTAGAAACAAATTGTAGTTTCTTAATGAGTAAAAACTGCTATAGCGTTAAAGAATATTTAGATAAGAAACCTAGGTTACTAATATAAATGTAATATAATAGCTTTAAATATCTGTCTATAATTTCAACTTTTGCACGCCCCAGGGGGCAGAATATGCTGTAATTTAATTATAAGCCTATAAAATCTGTAACAATACCATATTCGAGCAAATAAATTTGATTTAATTTAGACCGGACTAAATATCTTCCACTCTTTTGACGTTTTATAAAGAGATATAGACTAAATAAATATTTAATTTGTAAACAAATATCATAATTTCGTCATACTCTCATCTCTATGGAAATCAGCACTTTAGTCATAATACGGTATGGTAAGCGTCTAACTATAACATAATTATGTTTGACTGTTTTGTGGTAAGACAATTTGATATTGATAATTTGATGTTTCTCTTTGCCAAATAGATAATGATACATAATAAATACATAATCTGTATTAACGAGGGATCGTCAATTTTACACTAGTACGCTTATTTACACTAATGCAAGAAGCAACCTGGTCAGTTTCAATTTGAGAACAATTTAATTTACAGTATTATAAAACAAACTATTCACATCAGATCTTCATCATCTCACTTTTCCTTTATTTGAACCAAAGTCCGGTTTAACCAGATGCATTTGTATATCCTAATAATCACATATTATTATGCCTCCATATTTTATCCAAATATCCAGCTAAGCTACACAATTATTCGTTGTGAGACCCTCATGGCACGTTAATAATTCCGTACTAGCATCGTGCATTATGTCGGGCGACAGCCCTATGACTGATCACCCGCTACCCAGCTACCGGCAGCGAAAAAAATTGCTATAATGCGTAGAATTGCCAGAATTTTTGGTTGACGGCTTACGGAATAATTTTGGTGGAAAAGTACCTACGTTCAATATTATGTATCTCGTAACAAGTAATCATTTGATTTTTTGGGAAACGTGATAATGAAATAAAAATCGTCGTATCACAAGAAACTTAATTTTATAAACAGATTTTTCTTTCTGATTTTTTAATATAATATCATAATTATTCATCACGTAATTGCTTTTTTTTGTCTTGGACCTACAATACGTTTTAGTACTACAAAAATATTTTCAGTCCCTAGCTATCCTTTCAATAATTATTTTTTCATCCCACCATCTCGGAAAGAGTATTTTTGCTCTTCGATATCTGAGTGCAAAAGCCGTTTTTATCCGCTAGAGGATAAAGTAAAATTGAATTTGGAACATCGTGTGCACTAAGTTTGTGAATTCAAAACATCATTAAACCTATTTACTTCTACCTCCATGGTGCCGAATTTATCATATAACCTTTTTTAATTTGTTAAAAACTCAGACTCGGAACCTTCTTGGTGTATATTTTTTTTTAATTTGCTTTGCGCGCGCCCTTTTCTTTTCACGTCATATTGTTAAAACCTATTAAAAACAAGAAACTTGAAAACAAGTGAAAAACCTAAAATGAGTGATTCTAGCGACGAGGAAGTTTATTTGACGCCAACAGAATTGACTGAAACTGTTAATAATGCGCAAATGAGCTTTCTCCCTCAACAATCACGCGAGAAGTATTTGAAACAGTACGATATGTTTAACACGTGGCGACTAGGTAAAGGAGCAAAAACTTTCTCAGAAAACGTTTTGCTGGCATATTTTATTGAATTATCCGAGACCAAGAAATCAAGCACTCTATGGAGTATGTATTCAATGCTAAAAGCAACAATTAAGATGAAAAAAGACATACATATCGACACCTATCCTAAATTAGTGGCATTTTTAAAAAGAGCCTCATCTGGTCATCAACCAAAAAAATCGAAGGTTTTAACAGCATCTGAAATTGAAAAGTTTCTTAACGAAGCACCTGATTCCGTATATTTGGCGGCAAAAGTAAGTCAGTTGCACATTCAGTATCTACTTAAGTATATTAATCAACTAATTAACATAATCTAATACGTACTTAGTAGATGTTGATAGGCATAATTATGCATGCATATCATCATCTGCCTAGCCTTTTCCCAACTACATTGGGGTCGGTTTCCAGTCTAACCGGTTGCGGCTGAATATCAGTATTTTACATGAAGCGACTGCCATCAGACCTCCACCACCCAATTACTGGGAGACACTGATACTCGAAGGTTAGACTGGTTATCAGATTTTTTGGGCTTCTGACACCCGTAACGACTGTCATAGGTATTCGTATGACACCCGGGACCAACTGCTTAATGTGCTTTCCGAGTCACGGAGGGGTCTCGATGTGTAAATAACGGTCACCCATCCAAGGAATGACCTTAGCTAGCGCTGCTTAACCTCGCAGATCAATTACTATTCTACGCAGCAGCTATGTAGCTACGAGCCCCTCTATTATGCATGCATATCAATTTTATTAACTTATCTACTACAATACTCTTTACGTTACAGGTTGTTCTTATTATTGGTATAAACGGAGCATGTCGAACTAATGAACTAACACAACTTAATGTCAAAAACATTGAGAAACATTCAGATGACTTACTATTAATTAATTTACCTAATACAAAGACAAAAAGAGACCGCAACTTCGTCATTCGCAAGAAATACGTAACAATTGTTGAGAAATATCAAGCCTTACGCCCGCCTAACACTCCAATCAATCGATTTTTTCTACAGTATCGCAACGGAAAGTGTGTTAGACAGCCTATGGGTGCTAATAAAATTGGCAGTATCCCACGAGAAATAGCAACATTTCTTGAACTTCCAGAACCCCTGTTGTACACGGGTCATTGTTTCCGACGAACTTCAGCCACGCTTTTGGCCGATTCAGGAGCTGATCTCCTGTCCCTTAAGCGCCATGGAGGCTGGAAGTCCAATGCGGTTGTAGAGGGATACATAGAGGATTCCATCCAAAATAAGTCTAAAATATGTAAAGGCATCGTAGGAGCCATTACACTAAAAGAGCCTCAGTCAGATCCTTGGACTGGTCCTTCTACATCAAAAATGAACCGTTACGAAACACCTAACCATCGCCCTCTCTCGCCAACATTTACGCCAAGGGAATCCGATGAAAATCCGGTACAACTATTAAGTATGACAGATAGTTTACCGAAAAACAGTACACAAGTCAATAACACCAACATTACAGTACCTAACAAAAATATTACACTCAACATAAGTAACTGTAGCAACGTTACTTTCAATTTTTCTTAATTATACCTAAGTGTTATTTGTTATAACTTAAAGATCATTCTGTAATACTTACCTATCATAATGTAGTAGTTAATACCTAAATTGAAATAAAAGTATCTTGTGATTGTAAATGTTTTTTATTTTTGCATTTAGTCATTTCCTCGCTGAGGTGGGATGAAAAGTTACGTGTTGCACTCGAGTGCAAAGATTTTTCACCTCGTGCTCTTTTGATTCCCTCGCTAACGCTCAGGATTCTAAGTTTTGAATCACTCGCTGCGCTCGTGATTCAATTTTAGAATCCTTCGCTTGCTCGGTCATCAAAATTGAGCACGCGGTTAAAAAGCAACTTTGCACTCTTGTATAACAAATAACTATTCTATGAATACCTTCAGTATTTCGGTACCCCTATACGTGTTTTATCTCAACTACCCATGTAGGGTTTTAATAGGTATGTGCCATCGGAACCGAAATTCCTAATTATAACACCTCTCCATCATATGAACGACAGCTGATTGCTAAAGGAGTGTGCCATAAACCTCACGCCATAGCACACGAGTATTTTTAATAAAACCATGGCTAAAACAAGATAAGATCGTCCAACTGAACAACAGAATAAACATAGTAACGCCAATACACTTGATCCGCTAATCCTTGGGCTCCTGTAATGTGCCCTTATCTATGTACAAACGTATTTGGTGACGAATTTTTTTTTAATAAAAATTGGTACGTGTAATAGGGCGAATTTTTATCGCGTTCAAACAAAATTTTGGTACATTCGTTAAATTATATTTTTTATTATATTATCATCGTCTTCAAATATTATATGTTTTGTTTGAGAATAGCCATTCTATATTCAAACGAGCCCCTTTACCTTGCCCGATGGTGAAGAAGTAAAAAGAAAAAGATCCGACTAAGATGTCTCAAGTAAACCTTGTAGCAATTATAAACATTTAGCGACCTTTGCCTACATGTTTAACTTTCATTGCATTTCATTTAATTTCATTTCACTCTACATAATATTACATTTATAAAGATACCTAGTTATGGGCACAAATGCAATCAATCAATGATATCAACGGTAGCTTTATATCCCGCCAGTTTTTACGACGTATACATATAAGAAACAAATGTATCAATTGCAAGCCACTTCATTAGTTTTACTGACATGAAACTTATCAAACTCACCCACAGTCTACCCACTGAAACGGAAGTGCAATACATCATGCCATCCGCCAGACGTATCACAAAGTGTGATCATAAAAATTCCAACGAATCCTTCGTTACAGCCTTATTTATATTCCCTCACCTATTTTAATATGTATGATTTAATTAACCACTCGCATCTCCTGTCAACTCTCCACGACGAATTGAAACGTCAGCTGCGTATTTTTTTCTCTGTAATACACACCCATTTTTCGGTAAAGAATTTAAGCAAACATGGCCGTGTAAAAGTAAAAAAAAAGTTTATTCGTGAACGCATCTGCCGTATTGTCCAATTTTCGGCCAATAGCGTCGTCTCCCGCTCCCCTAGCTGTCAGTTGACTGTCAATTGTTTGAAATTCGAATGATATTTTTTTTCTCGTGGTAGGGCGTTGACGCGGCGGTACACAGCCAGTCGTGTAGTACAATTGAATTGATTGAATTACGGTTAATTTGTGCCGCGGCGTATCGTAATGGATTGCCACCCGCATTGTGTCCGGTAAATAAAGGGTATGTTTCATACATACTCGTATGATGCGTTGTTAGATACCATTTGCTACTTTTACTAGGTAAAATGAATGGAATAGAAAATGGTTTCAAATATTGTAATTTCACTTTTTCAAGTTATATTTGAAACATTTATGATAAAATTTTCCCCGTTAAGCCTATCTAGCCTAGGTCGCCTTCATTAAATTCACAGTTGAAAACTACCAGTATATTTGATGAAAAGTATATAAATAAATCCTGATATCTTGTTAGGTAAATAGTTTTCCCCCTAAAAACTCAGTAAAACTTTAATCTCTTGCTTATCATTGGCGATTTCAATTTTTAATTTGTTTAAATTAAAACAATAAGTACGTCAATGGTAATGAAAAACTATGACTTCACGCTTTAGTATTCCAAAAATTTTTAGAACAAAATGCCGTTTTTGACAGTTCATAAAAAGTAACTCAGATGACTAGTAGTCATCTACCGTATTACCTTCTCTACGATTTTTATAACTGTTATCTTTTTTGTACTTAGTATTTTTATGTAACTTAATATAAATTAAATTAACTTTCTTGTTATATCTTAATGTTTTAATTTATTATTATATTATATAATTATTTTTCTTTCGTAGAATATATAAAAAAGACATTATGCAGCTATCTATAGGTACCTGGCTAATTAGCCAGGTATAGCCGTTTATTTTTTAGTCTTTTCCACCTTACGTGATATTGTGCTACTCGTCTAAAAATCGTCTAAGATTGGCTCATTCGCCACCAACAAATCAACAACCAGTTCAAATCATTTTAATATTCCAAATCCAAACACTACCCCATTGCGCTAACCCGATTGTCATTTGACAAAAAAAAACGCAAACACGGCATAGTCGTACGCAAGCACGGCCGAGCAAACATTTGCTTGCGATCGCGTAATGGATTAGCGCTGTCGCATCGCCCGGTATACTATTACAGCGGCCGCTGGACAAACAACCACTGTCGGTGCCTTTGTACCCCGCTTTACGCTAACGAGTAGGCTTTAGGTTGAATTTCTTTTTAAGATTTAGAAGAAAACTTGAATTTATCTTGACTTTTTTTGAGTTCATTCAGAAAAAAGATTGCTTAGAAAAAAGGTCTTGCAGGCAAGCAGTGCAGATAATTGTTATAATTATAATGACAATCCAACCTATTACACCATCCTATTGAGGCACGGACCTTTAATCGGAGTGAGAAGGGTTAGGCCTTAGACCACCATACTGTCTTAGTACATGTTGGCTATATGGAGATCTGTCTGCCGCTGTGTCAATACTATCATGAGTTGCGTGCACGCATCTGACGCCCTAAGTAATCCTCGGAATTCAAGATTGATATTTACAGTTAGTTAGTTTTATGAAACTCTGAACCATCTCTGAAAGTTGTGTAAGTACAATACGTATACCTACCTATAGCCAAATAATTGAATAATATCTTTAATACCCTTCCAAAACTACCTACGAGCGATAGGTGGTTCTGTTAGTAGGTACCCATTTTTTCTAATAACAATGTTATAAAATATACACAAATAATTCGAAGTCGGAACAAATCCGACACTCTAACACTTTTCCTACTTAATACTATTAAGATTCTCCGCCGCAAAGTACCTTTGTATAAAATATACCTAGCTAAGATGAATAAGGGAGACACTCACCTAAGCTTAAATTTTCATTTCCTCGATATTCGCAAAACAAACTGTCTTTAAAAATATCCACGTAAGTTAATTTAGCCGAACAACCTCCACTTCTGAACATAACACTCCATAGGCAAGCTTTAGTTAATTACCATGCCCGTATCGTAGTCCAACGGAAACGGTCGCATCTGTCCAGTTCACTAGCGGTCCAGCCAGCGTTGCGCAAACAGACAGACAAACACCCGGCCGTGTTTGATCTGCTAACGGGTTGCTGAGGTGACTTGACTAGGGACCGAGGTATAGCTACTAAAGTTGTGAGTTTGTTTGGAGATCAATACATTTGAATCAGGAAGAGAATGAGTAAAGTAGGCAAAGCTTTAGAGAGGCGAATATTGAAAGATTCAGAGTGAAAGGTGGTTGCAATCCCTAACATGAACCAAAAGTTGTTTTCACTTTGATACCAGCTCGTTAAGACAACATAACTTCTTTCTGCCAATACCTACCAGAAGCAGTAATCAGACGAACGTCTTTATTTAATTATATTTTAAATTCGTATTTTTACGAGACGGTTACCGTCGTTAATAAGTAAGTAGGTACATAGTCCAACCATTATCTCATTAAAAGAAAAAACAAGTTGGTTCTCCAAATTCAATCCACTCCAAATTTGATTTGCTCTCTAATTAGAGAGCAAATCCACTTATAATTTAGCATTCGGTGGGAGTTATGTACAGTTATCAGTGTCTCACTAAAGTATAATATTAGTAGTATATATACAAAAGTAAATACAACAATATGGGCTGGCACTTCAGCGTCTCTTTTTCTAAAAGTTTTTAGTGAATATGACGTACATTTCACACAACTATTGGTCAATACTTGCAACACCAATTCATTCCACCATATCAAAACTTCTAACGTAGCACTGTTAGCAAATATATTAATTTCTCCCCTTCTAACACTGTTAATAAAGTTACAAGTGTCGAAAGGATTATCTGGACACATGGACAGGAGGACGGACAGAAAGGGTATTAGTAGATATCGTGTCATTAGTCGTACGCCGACTGTGGATGAAGCTTTTATTTGTTATCTTTCTTACTTATTGATTTAGTCTTAATTCTTCATCTAAATATAGAAGCTTTAGCTGTGCCCGTGACTACGACCGCGTACAAATATTTTGACAAACAAACAACACAAGATTTAACCCGCCGTTTAACAGAGGAGGTTCAAGGAATTATCACAATATTAGGTTTAAAAAAAATCAGTACTTCAGCCACAAACTTAATTGTGTGGGTCTGTTATAACATAACATAGGACCCGGGTACGTCTTAAAACTACGACCAGACAACGCAGGACGGGCAGCAGCTTCCTCTCATTAATCGGTGAGCCACTGCGATTCCCAAGCCGCCTGCCAAGCGTGGGGATTATGGCACTTGGGGGAGGCCTTCGTTCAGCAGTGGACGTCTTCTGGCTGATGATGATGATGATGATGATGATGTTATAACATAATGTTTTATTGTTGATTTCATAAGGCACCTATCCATAGGCTCTAGAGCTCGTGTCTCTACTTACTCATCTTTAATTAAGTTCATTATATTAGAGCACAAATATTTCCAAATTAATTAGCTTCAAGGCATTCAACAGCCTTACGACACAAGGCCAATTCTACGGAATCAAAATATTAAAAACAAACCAAAAGAACACACGCAATATTTGATCGGTTTTTAATGCAAACATTATCGTGCGTGGCTTTGATTCCGATTTAACTTTAGACATGACCACGTCCAAAAACAACCGTGTATTTATTTGTATAACAAACAAAGGTATCAAGTATAATAAGTATGTTTACTTATGAACAATGTTCGTCACAATCCAAAGTTTACCGTGAAACGAGTATGGGCCACTCTTGCGCAGCGGGACGTCGTCTTTAGGCTAATATTGAAATATCTTTTATCCCACTTCTTTTTTTCTCCGGACGAATTAGAAAAAAGTGACACCTGTCATAAATGGACCTTAGAGGCTCCCACGAACTTTCTTTGGTGCGTTTTAAAAAGATTATCCATGGCAATGAGACGTTTGGGTAATCAAACCTGTGCATTGCAAATTTAAAAAAAAATGTATGCATTTGAATGGTCCGGAAAAGGAAGAATAGCAATGTTTACTAAAAATACTTGTTCCGAATAACGCATTTTATTATGAGACTTCTTTGTAAAATATAACTATGTAACTCGGGTTCAAATACTTACTTAACTATCGGTTATTTATGTCCGTTACATGGGAAAGAGTAGTAGTAGATGGAGATTTTAATCTAAAGACTAAAGTGGTTCTAGTCCCCACATTCATTAGCCTTTTTCTTCAATGTGAAACATCTAACACAATTTTTCTCTTGTTCCAGCTCCGAAACTGATGATCCCAACAACCGAGTACGTCAACCAAGGCGGCATCGGGAGCCCTCAGGAAGGCCTTCGCACTCCCACGGGCAACCAGATGCTCGCCAACCCTCTCCTCAACCTGAACAACACAGGACGAACCAACTTCACCAACAAACAACTCACAGAACTCGAGAAAGAGTTCCACTTCAACAAATATTTGACGAGGGCAAGGAGAATAGAAATAGCTTCTGCCTTACAGCTCAATGAGACGCAAGTCAAGATATGGTTTCAGAACAGGCGGATGAAACAGAAGAAAAGGATCAAAGAAGGACTGATAGTGGCCCCCGAAATCAACCCAACGTCGACCTCCCAAGCCAGCGTGGTTGGCTCCAGTGAGAACAGCCGCGAATCTAGTTAAATCGATTGTTTTCAGAGACGATTAATCGAGTGAATAAGGTTTTATCGACTAACGAGATCATCAGAGTGTTTAAACAGATGTCTAAATTGCATAATATTGATTGTTATAACAGTCACCATGCTGTTTTGTGTGTTTTTATTGTGCTTACTTATATTATTTATGTGAATAGATGTTTTCGCCGCATATCTAGAAGTGTCTAGACTATGAATATTTATTTTATTCTCAAGGTGGCACAAGTCACGTCCTACATTATTTTGGTTGGTTTGGTTGACGTTAAAATAAGTTTATTTATGCGACAGAGAGACACTCTCTTTAAGCTTTTACGTCATATAATAGAAGCATTGGAGACGTGGACTATTGATGAAGATATACAGGAATACGAGAAGTATAACTACGGCAACATTTTCGTAATTGCGTATTCATATTACGACAGTAAACAGCGCAATGTTAAAATTATGTAAAAATAATTGACAGTAGGTTAAATCTATAACCTGTCACAGGATAATACTTGATTAACAACCTAAACTTATAAAAGAGAAATCTATTAAAAATCAGAAAAAATTTGCGTCATTAAATTACTAAACTAGATGGAGCGTAGTTTATTTTATTTCAACTTATTTTTTAAATAAACTTATCAAAAGAGATTATTGTTATAATATAAAAATTATAAAGGCTCAATTAACCTGATTAGCGTAATCAAAGGATGTGTCAACGTAATGAATTTTCTTAGATTTAAAATGTAAATTTCAAGTCGTAAGCTAGTTTCTAAGACTATACTTGTAAGATCAAATGCTTTGTACTACAATGCTTTTAGAATCGTCCCATAAGAAATATTTAATATCGATATCATTAGGATTTTTATTTTTTTATTTATTTGTTAAAGATCCTTATTATAGTTAGACCAAAGCTTGTTTTTTTGTTTAATTTATTAGATAGAGTCGGTAACATTATTGAATGAATGTTTTGTGTCTATCTTTGTTGTGTGATTTTTTTTTCCTTTCCATATACTTTCTTGCACTTGCATTTCTATTAAGAACATTCATTGGTAATGTAATTGACTGCGATTAACAAACCTATGTGTTTTAAGATACAATAGTATTCTAAATTTTGTGGACCCCTTGTTTAATACACTGGATAAATAAAAATACTTAGGTACCATAATGCTTAATGAAAAGGCTTAAGTCTATGCGAACCCAGCAAATGAAAGGACACAAGCATTTCTACTAACGTTAATATACATAAGAGCGAAATATTAATTAATTTACCTAATTAATTATATTCGTATTGTGATGTAGAATGCATTGCTTATAAATACCTACTATGAAACATTTTCGATGTACCTTCTGTAGGTAGCTGAGTAGATTCATTGCATTGAGTATCCTTCAACTTTCCTTCTAGAATGATGAAGAAGACTGGATGCTCACAAGCCCATAAAATTGTATGGCCGTTATGAACGAGTCTTTGAATTAACTGTACCCCTAGTGTAAGTTTCTTTTGACAAATTCGATTTCTACATCGAACGCGTTCGGCTCCGATTGGTCCGTTTGGAACTCTCCATCAATAGGAGCGACGAACGCGTTCGATGTAGTAAATCGAATTTGCCAATAGAAACTTACACTAGGGGTACTGTAGCGGTTCATTCTATTTGTCGAAACCTAAGTATAATAGTTTTCCTTAGTACGTTGTGGATACTAGTCTTAATGTTGTAATTATATTGTGTACAAATCGGATATTGTATATAATAATCGTCTGTTAGGTCAGTTTGAGTGTAAATTATGTACTAAGATAGCGATTACTACTTTATCATTAAAATAATTTTAACTATTTTCATTTATTGAAGTTTAATTACCCCACTTTTTTTATGGTGATGATGTTGACAGTAACAGCCAGGATGAGTTTTGCCGCTTTTGCATTTTATTTTATTTTATACAGGGTTCGCGGGCGATTGGAAACGAAACCAATTCAATCATAAAGTGTGTAGTCTTTAATCTGCGAGTAATGTTTTTGCACGGAATCATCGCTATATTTAATTAAGTAGTCGATAAATGATCAGCATTGCTTAGTTAGTAGATATTATATAAATTTAATTTTTCACTAACCTTTGTTTCTTCGGTGTTATGCCGCCGAAATAGCTTGTAGGATTCGTTGTTCAGATAACATCACATGCACTACACGAAATATTTAGTCCAAATAAAATAAAGATTTGCTCGCGGGGTCCCGAGATTTCACAATCACAATAAGTTACAAAAATGCAGTTATTGATTACAAAAATGCAATGCAATTTCGAGAATATGCAATATACCTACGTTTTAAAAAAATTGAAATGAATATATTTTTTATTCGACTTTATGGTCAGGCACAGGAAATGTATGCGTTCTTCCAAAAAGATACGAGCGAGGTGTTTGGCGCACGTAAGTATGGGAATTAAAAAGAGGAAACGAGACAATGCATTTGTATTTTCACAGGAAAATAGGTAAGTACTGGTAGGCAAAGGAAATGTGTTCCTTAACGCAATGAAATAAAGAATCAGCATAGGATGTTTTTTTTTTTTTATTGTTGTTTCGTTTGCTTAGGGCCACGCCTCTTGGTTACTAATAGGTAAAATAGGTTACTAACCACTTCTTTGTTAGATATTTGAAAACTATTATGGACAGGAGTCAAGTATTTTGAAGCCGACTCCATCTAGTTTAAAAAAGACATCTAAAAGTGTTTGAAAAATCCTAATTGCAAAATAAATAAATTCATGCGGCGCGGGAGCTAGGTACATATGTACATATACCTAAGTACATATTATTTGCAACAGAAATTTTCACCACTAGTTTCATTCCTTTAAATTGCTAATATCAACGCAAATTCAAAAAGCATTCGTAACAGGTAGTTTAATTGAGGTTGCCTACTTTTCAATCCACATTATTATACTAGGCTATAATAGGCAAATCACGACTAGACCACTTAGCCGATAGTTATAAAATTTTACAAAGAAATAGCCTGCAATGGGTACTTGAGAAGGAAATTAGTCTTATATTTACTATTGTAGCAAAACACTAATTAGGTAATACCTACCTACCTATATATGTATGCAGAGGCGCCGGCTTTAATAAAATCCCGTGGGTGCTCATGCCCATTTGATGACTCATTTAAAATAACTGGCGAAGTGTGGAAAGAAAAGTAGCCGATTACTGGTAAATTTTTATGCCTATGGTCATGGATGCTCTGCACCCACTATTTACCTCTCGTGGGTGCTGGATAGCTAATTGTTATTCTTGAGTTTTACGAGACAACTAATTTTCAACTGGTGGCTTTTGTTCGGCAAAAGTAATACCCATTTTTGGCCTGAAAATAAAAGACCTAATTTCATATGACCTGGACTGCCACACCGGCGGCGAGGCTACAAAACGGCTATTATCGTTAATATACAGAATTCGAGTGGACGTAAAATCAACATTGAACAGGTTTCAAGTGCCCACTCACTATGATTGACACCAGAATTACCTAGGTACTTAGATACCTCTATACCCTATTATGTCATTTAACCTCTCGGCTCGAACGGATCTTGACACATGACATACCCGCTGATTCGAAGAGCTGTCGCGAATTACGTCACGATTTCTAAGAACTACTGAATTTTGTCCGCAATTTTTATTCCACTATTAAACATGAAAAGTATGTTACCTAATCGATTTAAAGACCAATGTCTACAGTAAATTTATTCATTTTAGTGTTAGTATTGGTCAAACTGCATCATTAGGCTGCGATATGCCTATAAAATGTTAATTTGTACACCTATTACAATATCACGGGTCTTAGGTTAGCTCAAAAAAATTACCTAAGCAAGGTACTTATGTGCTGAATCACTATAATTTGGGATAATTGCACAAACTATCTTTTTATTTAACGATTCATTTATACCATTATTCATACATAAACACATAAAAAACAAGATTGAAATTAACTGAAATTTGAACAAAAAACGAAGTCTCAAATAGTGCTGCCAATTCAGCTAAAATCGTTATAACAATACAAATCTTGCATTCATCCTAATCGATTCACTTACAGCTTGGCAGAAAAGAGGTTATACTCTTTTTTTAATTCTATAAATTCTAGTGCATTTTTTTTTCGCAACTAAATTTCGGTGTTTCTGTCTAGTATCTGAATATTTTTATTATAATATTTATATTTATCCTCTTCAATCTTTCATCCACTTATAATTAATTGTAAAACAATATTTCCCAAGAAAGAATTATATTTTATTAAATATACAGAGAGCAAAAAAGTTTATATATTTGTTCAATGAAAGGAAAATGCTAGAACAGAGGGTTTTTCCAAAACAGTCAGAATTAAAAGATGGATACTAGCTAAGCTAAACCTGCTTATGGTTGGCAATCAAATCAAAGACGACGGCCACTACTTTTTTTGTGTAGTTTGTCAATTTCTTTTGTATTAAGATGGCGGCCATGTTACGGATTTTTTTCGTTCGTATCATAACTCCTGGAAACCAAAAAACTATACCCATGAAAAATTTCATTAAATTGAATAATACATCATTAATTTAAAAAAATGCCGCCATCTTGGGTTAATACCGGCTTAAATCACGGAATAAAAACGATATACAACTCAGACAACTCAACAAGCCCTTGTCCTAGCTCAGCCGTGAAGCGAGCAACACGTCTTATCGGCGCAGCCGTCGTTGTTATAGCCTCGTTAGTGCTCAATGCACATTCAGGACGAGCATTTTTGGCGAACATATGTCATAACCGTTTCCTATAGCAGCGGCACGGCACCAGCGCTAGCCGCACCGTGGGTCCCAGACAGGACAAGGCCTTATTATAAATTAAATACTTGTACCAAAACTAACCGAGTTAAATTTAATAGTTATAAATTGAAAAATGCGGAAGAAAAATGCTCATTCAGGGACATAATTTTCTTGTGCCTAAAAACATATAGTCAGCATGAAAAATATGTATACACGTAGCGAAATTCAAACGCTTATGCTTGGACAACTAATGTTAAATTCACAAATACTGTGTAAAATTCGTCAAGATTTCAATCACTATTTGCTCTTACACTTTATGAAATTCAATAACGATTTGTAATTGAATTTCATAAAGTGTATACATCTTATTGATGCTGACTGTACCTTCTGGAATATTACTTTTATATTTTATCATATAATATTTTTAACATTCATTATATATTTTTTGTATCGATTTCTAGAATTACTCATTTTGATTAATCGATTACGATTCAAATTCGAAAATAAATCGGTTAAAATAATCGTTTCGAACATCTCTTCAAATCTCTTGCAGACAAAATCTCATATGGCGGCAAATCCTTATAAATCGAATTGAGTAGTGATAACAAAGAATTTTTAATATTTACCTTTGAAGTGATATTGACTTTGATATATGGGCATTTACGTGAACTTTATAGATTTTATAACTAGTTTGTGATATATTATTATCTAAGTTAACAGTAAAATGTGTAATACTAGTGAAAATAAAAAATAACAAACGCATGACTCGCGGGAAATTTTTACTTCAGTCATCAAAAACTTTGTTATCACTACTTTATTTATCAAATTTATGGATGATATGAACAACCTAATGAATAAGACGTTATTATCACGCCCAGTTTGTGGAGTTTGGTGATTCAAAATCCACCTTTTTGATGTTTTTTAGCACCGTAGCCGTGGCACTCACAATGGCCGTCATCGCATTTGCGCACTCATATATTTTATAGGTAAACTATGTAATTTGGGCATAAAATTGTTAAGATTTGCTAACTTAGACACATGAACTGTTTATTAAAGTCTTTTGTTTCACACGCAATATTATGATTCGATCATTTAGTATACAATAATTTAGCAAAAATATTTATCGTGACGATTGACATAAGTTGACGTGACGGTTCGGCCCATTTTAGGGCTTATACTGAGCCAGCGGTGACATGAGTGTCAGGCCCATTTTAGCCACCATTACGGATTATAAGGTTAAGTCAGAATTGCAGTGTAGATCTCATGCAAGTTATATGAAAGACCTAGCAGACCAGTCAGCTCGTTGTATGTTGTTGTTGTATGAGTCTGTGAACAATTTTATAAATCAACAAAAAGTCTATATTTTGGTGAAACCTACTACATAGTTAATGTGTACTTACCTATTAAAAATAGTATGATCGACAAACGAAGAGTGGAACGCCCAACCAGTACCTATAGGCAAGTATAATCTATAATATTATCGCTAGAGAACCTAAACACCAATCCCATACACTTTACTGGCGATTCCATAGCGATCGTAGACAACTTATCTAGGAGAGCAGATGTTCTGACGATCTAAAGATGGTAGCTATGATGGACTGGATGTGGAATAATAGACAACTTATGATATGTCATTGAAACGAAGTTTAGGCTGGCGTATATCGGTGGAAGTTTCTTCTTCAGAGAGGGAATAAAACAACCTTCATGATAAACATATTATATTAAAACTCACATTTATAAAATAAACCCTTACACTTTCTCTATTAAGGCAGATCAATACAGGCACTACCGTCGCAAAATATTAATAATTAGGTACCTATAGTTCACATTATTATAGGTATTTATATATTTACCTATAATCTTCACCGAATGCAGTGATATATTTATTATTCTTAAATAAGAAACAAACATTAACTGCCTAGATGGGGTAACTAGTGACATCTATATTAAACAAATGTAAACAGTTTCTAAGGCTATGATGAACTTAGTTCCGAGGTCTGTTGTAGATGGCTCTTTATTACATTTATTTTTGGTAAATGCTATGGAATGACTTGTACAATACAATAATATGGCATGTGTTTTACATTTACATAACAAACTAGATACTTTTACATAACTACACAAATAAAATATTATTAAAAAAGAGTTAAGAAGTGTTACGGATTATAAAAAATAGTGCTTATTAATAACATAAAACAAACATTTTAGAAAGGTATAATAGGAAAATTAGTTTAAGCCAAAGAAAGTATCGTAGGGCAAAACTGAGCCTGAATTAAACCAAGATCCATAAGTTTACACGTACGTTCGGTCATGCGATTGAAAAAGAATGAAATTGAACCGTCGTAAAGAAAGTACGTGTAAATTAATATGTACACAAACGTTTTTATCTGAATGCTACCTACACTACTATAGCATTAATAATTCAGCAAATTATTAGCTCACTGCAATACGGTATTCTCACAATGCTTTCCTTTAAACCGTTCCGTAAACGCAAGAGATAACACAATCTTGTTTTGAACATAAATTGAGAAGATCGAAGGTACGAACCTATTTTTTCGTACCGCAAGAGATATTAAACAAAGTTACTTGATTTTCTTGTTTTGACTTTGAGTATTGTTTTGAACATAAATTGAGAGTATCGAAGGTACGAACCTAATTTTTCGTAATGACCAAGAGATATTAAACAAAGTTACTTGATTTCGACAATTTCGTATTTCAGGTCGTTTTCGTTCAGTTTCTGGATGAGATCAGTGTTCTTGAAAACCATGCCAGGTGTTGATACTCCGCCACTATGAAAAATATAGCTGTGAGTTGCAATTCCTTACTAATATCGCACGGAATATTTGTATGTCCAACAGATACTACATTGTTATGAGATTGTGTTTATGCGAGATTTACTTAAGCTACATGAGGAAACAAAGTGTGGGGCATTATTTAAAAAGTCAACAAAAGCTAGCCCTAATCGTTCGTAGGTTAGAATTACAGTCCTCAGTTTGAGATTCATTGAGATGGGTAAAAGCCTTTAATGCCGTTCGATCTCACTGACTATGCTGTCCTACGTAGCTATGCAAGGTTTGTCCCAAATTTGCGCTCCCGCTGCTGCAGCAGTGTGGTCGCCGACATCAGCAGCGCCACCACAAGTGTGACCACAACAATGTAACCTGACCAACAGTGGTGTATACTCACGGCGCCGGCAAGCGCTCCCGCTGCTGCAGCAGTGTGGTCGCCGACATCAGCAGCGCCACCACAACTGTGACCACAACAATGTAACCTGACCAACAGTGGTGTATACTCACGGCGCCGGCAAGCGCTCCCGCTGCTGCAGCAGTGTGGTCGCCGACATCAGCAGCGCCACCACAACTGTGACCACAACAATGTAACCTGACCAACAGTGGTGTATACTCACGGCGCCGGCAAGCGCTCCCGCTGCTGCAGCAGTGTGGTCGCCGACATCAGCAGCGCCACCACAACTGTGACCACAACAATGTAACCTGACCAACAGTGGTGTATACTCACGGCGCCGGCAAGCGCTCCCGCTGCTGCAGCAGTGTGGTCGCCGACATCAGCAGCGCCACCACAACTGTGACCACAACAATGTAACCTGACCAACAGTGGTGTATACTCACGGCGCCGGCAAGCGCTCCCGCTGCTGCAGCAGTGTGGTCGCCGACATCAGCAGCGCCACCACAACTGTGACCACAACAATGTAACCTGACCAACAGTGGTGTATACTCACGGCGCCGGCAAGCGCTCCCGCTGCTGCAGCAGTGTGGTCGCCGACATCAGCAGCGCCACCACAACTGTGACCACAACAATGTAACCTGACCAACAGTGGTGTATACTCACGGCGCCGGCAAGCGCTCCCGCTGCTGCAGCAGTGTGGTCGCCGACATCAGCAGCGCCACCACAACTGTGACCACAACAATGTAACCTGACCAACAGTGGTGTATACTCACGGCGCCGGCAAGCGCTCCCGCTGCTGCAGCAGTGTGGTCGCCGACATCAGCAGCGCCACCACAAGTGTGACCACAACAATGTAACCTGACCAACAGTGGTGTATACTCACGGCGCCGGCAAGCGCTCCCGCTGCTGCAGCAGTGTGGTCGCCGACATCAGCAGCGCCACCACAACTGTGACCACAACAATGTAACCTGACCAACAGTGGTGTATACTCACGGCGCCGGCAAGCGCTCCCGCTGCTGCAGCAGTGTGGTCGCCGACATCAGCAGCGCCACCACAACTGTGACCACAACAATGTAACCTGACCAACAGTGGTGTATACTCACGGCGCCGGCAAGCGCTCCCGCTGCTGCAGCAGTGTGGTCGCCGACATCAGCAGCGCCACCACAACTGTGACCACAACAATGTAACCTGACCAACAGTGGTGTATACTCACGGCGCCGGCAAGCGCTCCCGCTGCTGCAGCAGTGTGGTCGCCGACATCAGCAGCGCCACCACAACTGTGACCACAACAATGTAACCTGACCAACAGTGGTGTATACTCACGGCGCCGGCAAGCGCTCCCGCTGCTGCAGCAGTGTGGTCGCCGACATCAGCAGCGCCACCACAACTGTGACCACAACAATGTAACCTGACCAACAGTGGTGTATACTCACGGCGCCGGCAAGCGCTCCCGCTGCTGCAGCAGTGTGGTCGCCGACATCAGCAGCGCCACCACAACTGTGACCACAACAATGTAACCTGACCAACAGTGGTGTATACTCACGGCGCCGGCAAGCGCTCCCGCTGCTGCAGCAGTGTGGTCGCCGACATCAGCAGCGCCACCACAACTGTGACCACAACAATGTAACCTGACCAACAGTGGTGTATACTCACGGCGCCGGCAAGCGCTCCCGCTGCTGCAGCAGTGTGGTCGCCGACATCAGCAGCGCCACCACAACTGTGACCACAACAATGTAACCTGACCAACAGTGGTGTATACTCACGGCGCCGGCAAGCGCTCCCGCTGCTGCAGCAGTGTGGTCGCCGACATCAGCAGCGCCACCACAACTGTGACCACAACAATGTAACCTGACCAACAGTGGTGTATACTCACGGCGCCGGCAAGCGCTCCCGCTGCTGCAGCAGTGTGGTCGCCGACATCAGCAGCGCCACCACAACTGTGACCACAACAATGTAACCTGACCAACAGTGGTGTATACTCACGGCGCCGGCAAGCGCTCCCGCTGCTGCAGCAGTGTGGTCGCCGACATCAGCAGCGCCACCACAAGTGTGACCACAACAATGTAACCTGACCAACAGTGGTGTATACTCACGGCGCCGGCAAGCGCTCCCGCTGCTGCAGCAGTGTGGTCGCCGACATCAGCAGCGCCACCACAACTGTGACCACAACAATGTAACCTGACCAACAGTGGTGTATACTCACGGCGCCGGCAAGCGCTCCCGCTGCTGCAGCAGTGTGGTCGCCGACATCAGCAGCGCCACCACAACTGTGACCACAACAATGTAACCTGACCAACAGTGGTGTATACTCACGGCGCCGGCAAGCGCTCCCGCTGCTGCAGCAGTGTGGTCGCCGACATCAGCAGCGCCACCACAACTGTGACCACAACAATGTAACCTGACCAACAGTGGTGTATACTCACGGCGCCGGCAAGCGCTCCCGCTGCTGCAGCAGTGTGGTCGCCGACATCAGCAGCGCCACCACAACTGTGACCACAACAATGTAACCTGACCAACAGTGGTGTATACTCACGGCGCCGGCAAGCGCTCCCGCTGCTGCAGCAGTGTGGTCGCCGACATCAGCAGCGCCACCACAACTGTGACCACAACAATGTAACCTGACCAACAGTGGTGTATACTCACGGCGCCGGCAAGCGCTCCCGCTGCTGCAGCAGTGTGGTCGCCGACATCAGCAGCGCCACCACAACTGTGACCACAACAATGTAACCTGACCAACAGTGGTGTATACTCACGGCGCCGGCAAGCGCTCCCGCTGCTGCAGCAGTGTGGTCGCCGACATCAGCAGCGCCACCACAACTGTGACCACAACAATGTAACCTGACCAACAGTGGTGTATACTCACGGCGCCGGCAAGCGCTCCCGCTGCTGCAGCAGTGTGGTCGCCGACATCAGCAGCGCCACCACAACTGTGACCACAACAATGTAACCTGACCAACAGTGGTGTATACTCACGGCGCCGGCAAGCGCTCCCGCTGCTGCAGCAGTGTGGTCGCCGACATCAGCAGCGCCACCACAACTGTGACCACAACAATGTAACCTGACCAACAGTGGTGTATACTCACGGCGCCGGCAAGCGCTCCCGCTGCTGCAGCAGTGTGGTCGCCGACATCAGCAGCGCCACCACAACTGTGACCACAACAATGTAACCTGACCAACAGTGGTGTATACTCACGGCGCCGGCAAGCGCTCCCGCTGCTGCAGCAGTGTGGTCGCCGACATCAGCAGCGCCACCACAACTGTGACCACAACAATGTAACCTGACCAACAGTGGTGTATACTCACGGCGCCGGCAAGCGCTCCCGCTGCTGCAGCAGTGTGGTCGCCGACATCAGCAGCGCCACCACAACTGTGACCACAACAATGTAACCTGACCAACAGTGGTGTATACTCACGGCGCCGGCAAGCGCTCCCGCTGCTGCAGCAGTGTGGTCGCCGACATCAGCAGCGCCACCACCGTCGCGCCGTAGCCAGGGTTGGACCCGGTCACCTGTACACACACATACCATCATACTCACGCACTAATACATTGGACACAGTTACCTTTGACTCAACAAAACTATTCAAATATAGTGCAAGGCATGACGTAAACATAATCCAACCAGAAGGGGGAAGAGACGTAAGAGTTAGGAAAAATAAACCCGATAGGATTATGCGAATCGGGGGGAACTCAGTGCCCCAACATATAGGTAAGCGTTCAACCTAAGCTACCACAGGATACCTTCCACAAGATTCTGTGACAGGCAGACAAAACATAATAATATGCAGTATGGAACTACTACAACAAACTGTTCAGTTCAACGTTATGCTTTCAAAGGTTCGTCCCTAATAACGCCTTTATATTCATTTCCCCATTTTACCAAGATCCAAGAAAAACATAAAAGAATATAACCTATATAACTAGCTGTTGCCCGCGACTTCGTCTGTGTATTTTGTATTTATTATCCAATTTAATGGCGAGTTATATCAAAATGAATGACCCGAAACTATTTTCCGTATTCAAATATACATATATGTATACCAATTTTCATGGCAATCAGTTGAACCGTATAGAAGTTGATGCGTTACACCATCACCATTTATTGGCAAGTTTAAGCAAAACGGATGGCATAAAAACCTTTTCCATTAAAAACACGTAGTTGTGCCAAGTTGCATGGTCAAACAGTGTTGGAGTTTACAAACTCATATATACCAACATCCATTTTTATACAGGGTGTAAGGGAACCGCTTTCGAAAACGAAAACATGATACAGCTAGTGATTCTAGATACGATATCATCAAAAAAATCGCGAAGAAATTCAACATTTTCCCGACTTCTTTCAGCTGTCAGGACAGTTAAATGAAACAATTATTTGCGCTTATACACATTAGTTTTTTACAAATTTTAAACACTCAATGTATTCGTAAGTAAAAATCAGCTGACTCGCACGTGCCCTCGAGTTCACAGAGAGCGCACGTAGGCGATGACCCTAAGTAATACCTACTCGTAACGCAGCAGCTGATGCGTCGTACATCGACCGAAATGGTGCCATCCAATCCTATCCTTCTATCCCTTACTTGATCCATTGAATCAAATGTCTCAAATCTAAGTTCACTGCTAGTTTTGGCATACCTACTTTCCATTTCCATCATGGAAATGACGTTATTATTTTACCCTCTAAAAGTATTCAGAGGGATACAATTTTGATAAAAATTATCGTAAAACAACCCTACAAATCATTTAGTTAATTTTGCTTAATCCTGAGATTCGGATTGTTCTTTGCGATTATCTCTCATTTAGTAAATAAATCAACAATTTAAAGAAAAATCAGTTAACAGGTGAATACGTAAAATACTTCTGTCAGCTTTCGTATTGTAGCGCGAACGGCTTCTACGGCCACAGCTCGCGCTCGAGCGCGTTGTCCAAGCGATACTGCCGCACTTCGGAGCCTGGCTGGACCCCCGCCTAGCACATGTTAGCAGGAGCCCGCGGGGGTCGCGCTGCACAATAACGAGGGTAACGGGGGGTCGTGCACAACGGGGTGGCCTCTTTACAGTCACCCCCTCCGGGAAGTGCCGTTCGGCATGACACCGTGGTGGGCCTCGGTGCGGTCTTCTAAGAGTTCCCGAGGCCCACCATATGGTGTCGAAGCGGACCACCGTGGTGAGTTTAGCCAGTAGGAGTCCGGTACTTTTGTATTTTAAGTAAGTCGTTGGGCCTTACGAGGATATAGATAGACGAAGAACATAGCCAAAATACCACAAACCTTAGCAACAACCGTCTTATTCGGCTCCGTAGTGTCCACATCGGCGCCGGTTTCCCATCCCTTCCCAACCAGCTCAAACGTGAAGTGTGTGTTATTCATCACATTATCAGTGGGGCCTTCCTTCGTCACCATGCCTAAAGAACACAGCTTCGGATACTTCAGCAAAATGTTCCTTGTAAATGCCGTTTTCGTCATGAAGTATAGCAAGGCAGCACCAAAGATGGTGAGAATGGATTGTATGAAGGTTCCCACTTTGAAATAAGCACGGAATTGTATGGGGCGCTGCTGCTCCTTGTGGTGCAGGTAGCGCTGCGTGCGGTACACCACGGACTCGTCGGCTCCGGGGAATGGCAGGTACCACGAACCATCTCTCTTCTGAAGCTTTCTGTATAATTACATGAAAAGATGAGTTATGAATAAAATTATGATTAAAACCATATTCAAAGCGTTTCTTGTCGGTATTTGGAATCGTGCAGCGATGTTTTCAAATTAACGCGAGACTTTCGATCGTGTGGTTTTTGATTCCCGCATCAGAAAGTGTTCTTAGTAAATTACCAGTTTCATTAACATTGCTGAAATGTCCAGACGAGCAATTCTCACATACTTATTATATTCCTCTATTAGCTTTTGCACGCGACTTCGTACCCGTTGGATTTAGAATCTGATATTTTCCTGCGGTAAAATGGAGCTTATATTTTAAGTTAGACCTCTAGCAATACATCGGTGAAAACTGCATTCAATTCCATGCAGTAGTTTTTGCATGATGCGTGTACAAACATACAAACAGACTGACACAAAAATTCTTCTGTTCTGTTCTGACCCCCCGTATTAGTTTTTCTTCAATATCTATAATGTACAGACATCGGCCTGTTATAATTTTATTATATGTATAGATTACAAATAGTCTCTAAGCTGGGGTATAGAAAAAGTCACCAAAATATCAACTGCAGCCGACCAATAGCTGTATGTCGAGCATTAAAAGGTTAAAATATCTGTTATATAACAAGAATTAGAAAGGTAGGTGAGCGGTATCAACGGTTTTTTTATGTATCTCGATTCCGACATAATCTCTAATAGTTCAAGAATACCTATCTCGCAAAATGGTCACCCCTTATGCCATAGGACTTAATAAACACATCACAGAAATGTTGGTGTAGAACCGTACACCTCAGCTTACCCCTTTGGTACCCTCGAACTACTGTTATGAAAGGTTACACGAATAGCATCGCATCACTCACATGCGCTGCAGTTTGGGCTTCAGTTGCGGCAAAGGATCCGGGTACAGTTGCTTCCTCAGAGGCGGCAGCTCGTGTTGATTAGCGATGCTGGAATAACATATAACTATTATAAATTTAACCCATTATCCTTGCCAAGCAGTGGGACACCCCACTGCTGGGCAAAGGTCTCTTCTTAGAATGAGAAGGGTTAGGCTTTAGTCTACTTGTCGTTTTCCTTCACCGTAAACGCAAGTGATAGTCAAATTCTGATCCGCACATGATTCCGAAAAGTCAGCGGTGCGGGCCCGGTTTGAACTTTGACCCTCTTGCTCTATATAACAATAACACATAACTATTGGTTTTAATATAACTATAAAACAACATTATTGCTGTACCCATACTTCGGGATTTTTGGAGACCCAGACCAATATAATTTTTCCGTCGTATCTGGCAAAACTTTTTAAAGTTTTACACTAGGATTTCTCCTGTGTCGTGGGCACAGTTTACGTACATGTCACATATACAAACACAACCAGATCCGAAACAATTATCCGTAGATCATAAAAATATTTATTCCGTGAGAGAATCGAACCCGCGACAGCTAGCGCGGAAAACTATTCATGCGCTAACGGGTCGTCATTGTGTCAGTTTTGTATAGTGGCTCTGATTACCAAACGTGTTTGGCACGTAAAAATGGGGGTATTTGCATGTCGATTTGAAGACAATTCAGATTCTCGGGCAATTCTCGCGCATTTAGACATAAATCTTTATGAGAGATACTGTATTGCACTATAGAATCTTTAGAAAGAATCTTTAAAATCTCGTCTACGTCGTACCACTATTGCAATTCGTACGTTTGTACTAAAAAAATATGTTTAACGTGATACTACGAGAGTTCAAAAAAAGGCAGCCAGGGCGATATTTGGCATGTATTTTTGATACATCTCGATTTCGACATCATCTCTAATCGCGCGAGAATTGCTCCCAGGCGCCATCTAAAGGTCGTTAGGTCATTAAAAGACCACGCCCCGAAGTATATTTATGAGTAGAACAGTACGTTACCCGTATACAAGTGACTCCCAGGTGCCGTAGTTGATTAAGCCTCGCTCGCGCGACTCCTCGCGCACTTCGGGCGGAATGTCCGTGCTCAGGTACGACTCCACAGAGTTGAGTGTGCCTGGAGACAAATGCTTTACATATAGAATGTTGTAACTTTGAACTCCCATTTCACCCCCTTAGTAGATAAGTTTTGGGAAATCCTTTCTTATTGTTTTATTCTAAATTTTCATTTATAGAGGGTTTAATCACAAACTGATTAAGCCACATTGGTATTCTTCTTCTTCGTCGTCAAACTCTTGGCAGAGTGGTCGTGGTCATCACATCAGGGGTGGTGGCAAGCTTCACAATCCGTCGCCATTCCTCCCGTGCTGTAGCTCTTCTTGCACATTTGTGGAGTGGAGCATTGAGTGCAGTTTTGACATGGTCGGTCCAACGTATTGGAGACCTGCCGCGCGCTCTTGTGCCTTCAACTTTTATTTGCACTACAAGTCGATCCACCGATGTGTCTTCTCGACGTGTGATATGTCCAAAGAAAGTGAGAATATGACTCTGGACAGTGGAAGAGAGACGCTGCTTGATACCGAGTTCTTGAAGGATTGAGACGTTAGTTCGGAACCAGATTCTTAAAGCAGTCTCAGCACCGTAATATGGGAAACATCATTGATAAATTGGTATAGACAATAGTTATTTATTTATATCCCTCCTTAACTACTTTGTACAAGAGTCTTGCATCCTTTGTCAATTTTCCAAAATCGAATGACTTGGATGACAGAGTAACCTACACGCTACATCATCAGTATAAATAAATTAAATAGTAAAAAAAACATTTTTAAAAACAAGCTTTTATTTAAATGCTCTAAAAAGAAGAGAATAAACTTTAAATAAGATCAAACCCATCAAATTATTACATTATACAATTTATATGATGTAAGAGACTGTCCCGAGATTTACCTGTGTAGATTTATTTTATGAATTACATAAATATTTTTAATTACTTGTGTTAAGATCACGTTACATACCTATTATATTCTTGTTTATTAAGTGATTATAAGTCAGTTTACAAGATGACCTAAACAAATAAACTAACTAACATACAAACATTGCAAGTTAAATAAAATCTTGTAATAATAACCGGATGGCGAAACCCTATAAAGAATTGGAAACTACAAGTTTGTTTTTTCTGAGATTTCGTCAATGAGTGAATGGTTTTCCGCTTTTATACATCTATATAAATAAAAATCAATTGTATTGCCGCATGTATGAAAGATCATCACTTGTGAATGGCTTGACCGATTTCTCTGATTATTTATAATTATTTTTTGTGTTCGTAATAGTCAGTTTCGTACAAGGTTAGTGTGAAAGATTTTTTTTTGGCAGATCCACCGGAAACGTCGAAAATTTGAATGGTATTTGCATAGTGATGCACTCATACACAACTGACCTGGGAAGTGTTGCTTCAGGTAGGTGACGCCCATGTCGGCCGGGATACTGTCCCAGCCGCACGCGCTGACGATGTAAACGCCCGCCTCGCGCGCCTGCGCATCGTATCGGAGCTGCATCAACTCCATGAACTAGAATTAAAATTTACAAACATAACATTACACTTTTTCCATGGGGGTAGGCAGAAACTACAGGTACTATCCCTTTTGCATCATCTACATTCATCTATCTAATCAAAAATACATGCCGGGATGTCTTTAGACATGTGAATAAGGACAATAAACTCAACAAGGCCAAAATATATGACAAATCCATTTTCGGACAACGATTTTCGAACTTTTTTTTTTTTTCATAAAATTATACGATATAACGATAATAAAAGCATATCCCTTAACATGAATACTTATGAAGTAAAATGGTAAGCAAAATTGCGTGTGCATAAGCAAAAGTGTATGCGCAGCATTTAATATCGTAGGTGTACTGTGAAAGTCAAAAGAGCACACGGTTATTCTGGTTCTCGCAAACAACTTGTATATTTAACCTATTTTTAAACACCATCTGGCATTGGTAGGATACCGGATATTGAAAATGTTAAAATATATATTGCAAACTTAATCTCGAGCTCGCCTATCGATTTTGCTCATAAATCTTTCATAATCGCAAGTCGTAGCGATTCGACCAATATGATAACCACGTATATTTTTGTCCTTTACCTGTGCGAGTTCGTTCAAAAACTGTTTCTTTAGCTCAGAAAATATCTTAGTATCTTTTCATGATTTCTCACATATAATGCATACTTAGGTAATTGTATTATTTTACATACTGGGCCAAATACTTCGGAAACCAAGGTACAGAGTTTAGAACTGTGGCCGGTTGAAGGCAATAGGCTTGCAATGGAGGTGCACAATAATACATTTCTACCTAACCCTTCGAGGATACAGGCGTGATGCTATGCTATATTATGTCATTAGGATGTTCTCAGCATCAGCTCAAACCTTCGGGGAACAGGCGTATTGCTATGAACACATTTTCAACACATTTTCTATAAACAGACATCTGTTTATAGAAAATGTGTTGCTCTTCACCTGAGGTTCCCCGCTGACGTCCACGTAGTTGGTCTTGTTCTCCACGGCAGCTTTCACGACAGGCTCGCCATACATGCGGTACGGGCCACAGCAGTTGACCAGTACTCTTGTTTGGGCGCACATGTCCTGCAGAGACTTCTCGTCACTTATATCTGCTACTATAATTTTGACGCTGGAGAGATCTTCACCTGAAATTAAAATATTAAAATATGATCCAAGACTGTTTACGACACACAAAATCTAACTCAAAACTTTTTCATTCGTGTAGGGGCCATGAAAAGGCACTTACAAATCGTTTAGCAGTAGCTGGTTCAAATAGTCATTCCATGGACGGGAACCAGCAAGGGAATCCATGGAGGACTCCACTGCCAAACAATTTGTATTATAATCTATCTCTGTGCCAAATTTCATCCAGATCCGTTCAGCCGTTCTAGCGGGATTGAGTAACAAATATCCATCCATCCATCCTCACACACTTTCACATTTATAATATTATAGTAGGATAGGATAGGATGACCTCTCTGTTTATCCCTTCGACGAATACAGGCATAATATCCATTAACAGGTATCGTTTACAGTCCACCTCAGAAAAACTAGAGCTTTGTTGAACTCACATGTAATCTAAAAAATCTCTACTAAAAGGACAATGGCACCTTTGTATGGGTTCCGTCCCAGTGCTATATCAAGTTATGGTGTCATTTTAAAGGTCATAATACTAGTTTTATTTAATTGTATGGCACCTACAATGACACATATGCAGGGAAAGAACTATAGATGTTTTGTTGCTACAGTATAATGGTAAGAATGATGTGAGAGGTTAATTTTTTTTTTTTTTTTTTTTTTTTTTTTTTTTTTTTTTTTTTTTTTTTTTTTGCAATTAGGATTTTTCAATCACTTTTACACGTCTTTTTTAAACTAGATGGCGTCGGCATTTCCTATGACTATCCCTGAGAAGAAACGCCGAAACAAACTCAGGGGTCAAAGTCTATTTTAAAGTCCAGACAGATTGTATTGATGTAAAGGTTTATGTGAGACAAATATAGGGTGGAATAGCCTTTTGAAGAAAGTGCCATAACTATTTGAGCTAACCTGTCGCAACAGAGTGCAAGCATGCATCAGTTATCGTGAGAATTAATTAAATGAAGAGCGCTCAGCCTAGATCTCACTCACATTTACAATGTATAGCGGTTATATATAAGAAATAATTTCAATTTAAACGACATTACAATAACAAAATAATGAAGTAAATAATATAATAATTAATGGCAAAATTTGTATATAAAAAAAAAAGGAAAGGCTAAAGAGCGGCTCAATCCCAAGCGTTTTTGTCATCTAAATAGTCCGAAATTTTATAGTATCCTTTTTTACAAAGTTTAGATTTAATTACAATTTTGAACTTCTTTAATGTTAAATTACGTATATCATTGGGAAGCTTATTGTAAAAGCGTATACATTGTCCCATGAACGAGTTGCTTGTTCTGTGGAGGCGCGTAGCATGTACAGCAAGGTTGTGTTTATTCCTAGTGTTCAAAGAATGAGTATCAGACAGTTTGACAAAGTTCGAAATATTTTTATAAACATATATTAAATTTTCAAAAATATATTGTGAATGCAGGAGATACAAAGTTAGAAAAGATTGCCTTTAAAAAGATTGGCGAAGCAGCGTGCATGACGCGCACATCAGCGTCGCAAGTTCAACCTTATTGCAGGGAACTTAACGATCCGATTTACAACACCACCATCAGTGGGACATTGTAGTGAGCATTGCAGACTCATACTGCCAGACAATAGTTACTTCATATTTGTATTCAAGACGAGTGGTGTTGGGAACTACGTTGGTGGGCAGCGGTACAATCAATACACTTTGTAATAAAGTAAACAAAATAATAATAATACATCTATTATTATGTCATTTAAAATGATGTATGTATAAATACCACAACTTGCTACAGGCCTGTTGAAACACGCCCATTCTTCTTTGGGTTACTATGTTTATCTTGCATTTGTAAGGAGTCCCCGAAAAATAATCGCAAAAACATTAGTACCAATGTACTTAAAACTATTGTCCAATCATACATGGAAAGTTGTACCCCAACGCAACTAGATGGCGTTGGCGTCGAATTAGATGGCGGTATCGTTGTGTTCACGGCGTTTGGCTGGGTAGTCGCCCTCAACATCATATGTTTAACTTTGCGCAGAGGCAATATCGTAACCAATGAGGTTAATCCGAGGTGCGATTATTGCTAGTTGAAAACTTTACCAATACCCCGCCGTGTGGACGTGAAATACCGTCCGCGATGGCAATTTTTGAATGGCCGTAGAGGCCTAATAAAACCCTTAGCGGTGGGCAGTAGCATCTTTTTTGGATAACGAAACGCAACTGTCTATCGGATATCAATAGCGGTTATTAAAACGCGCTATCGTGCTATTGGTCGCTATTTGTCATATCATGAGCAACACGTAATATGAAATTTATTATATATTCATTCATGATGAATGAACGGCTCCGTGAAGTTATGATGAGCTTTTTTTTTTTTTTTTAGCTTCATTGATGCACTTCCATTTCATTGGATAACGAAACGCAACTGTCTATCGGATTCTTTGGATGTTAGCTACTTTAACGTTAGCATGTTAGCAGGTTAGCACGTTAGCAGGTTAGCACGTTTTTCAAATAACCTGCTAACCGTTATTATGACGATAGCTCGTTTCAATAACGTTTAAGTTGCGCAACGACCACCGCTAAAAACCCTAAACCAGAGAATAAAGTGTCAGTTACTTATGTGACACTAATAAAATTACCGAAGTCTTCGTTAGATCTTTTATGTAGAAACCAACGGTAAAATGTACTGTATCCACGCAGGGTCCAGGGAGCTTTGTTGTATCTGGAGACGGCTGCATGCCGTCAGTCCTTCACTGCAATTTTATTTGCTTCGTTTAATAAAAGTTTTAGCTTCGGAGTTCATTGCATTCGGGCATAAGAATCCTGAATGAATATTTCCACTATCTCGTTTCTAGTACCTCTGTTGACGTTAATAGATCTATTGTAGAAATCAGTCTCGGAAAGGACCTCTTCTACATATATTACGAGTGACCTATTTGAGGTACAAAGGTAGGTATAAAAAATATGTGTGTCGTATTGTACCGGTGGCAAGTCATCCCGTTTCCGAGTAAAACACACATATACGTATTTAGCCCCAAGAGGTAAGCCTAGGAAGGGACCGAGGTATACTTTGAAAATGTCCAGAATTAACAAGGAGTATGTTCTCTGAGACTTGAGCCGGTACGTACATCGTGAATAGGTTATATAGAAAAAGGGCAACCTGCCTGTAAGTTCCTTTGGTCTTATCATACTAGCATTTTATTCTATTCTCTGTTCAAAGTTAGTTAGTTTTAGTCATCAATGGTAATATGTGAACAGCGCTGTGGGCTGCATTATTACAGCCATAATGTAGCTGTCTGTACAATACATAATGTAGCTGTCTGCTGTTCCTTATATAAAAAAAAAAACTCCGACTGGACACACGTGCGCCTGCGCATACCATACAGCGTGATTAAATATTGAATAAAAAAAAAAAACGCGGTTACTCGTATTCGAACTTTTCGTTAATGTTTTTGATATGCGCATGGATAATAAAGAAAATTATTAGTACTTAATGGTAAACATTATGTGCATCCATGAATATCTATAATAGAAAATGAATTTAATTACTTAATTATAAAACATTGATACGAGCGTTGACTGTGACTTGATTAGGCATAAATATTTAATGTTTTGTGTGCGGTCGTAGAACGCGTAGGTTTTGCCTATATTTTATCATCGTCTATCGTAATATCCACCTATGTATATTCCGCCTGTATAATAAAACTAGCTTTTGCCCGCGATTTCGTTCACGTGGAATACAGAATCTGATATTTTCATGCGGTAAAATGAGGCCTATATTTTAAGTTGGACCTCTAGCAATACATCGGTGAAAACTGCATTCAATTCCATGCAGTAGTTATTGCGTGATGCGTGTTCAAACATACAGACAGAAAAAAAAATCTTCGTTTTGGCTTCTGTTCCTCTAATAAAAATTCCCCATATTAGTTTTTCTCCAATATCTACAATGTACAGACATCAGCCTGTTATAATTTTATTATATGTATAGATTATATCGCAATCCGACGAAAACATAAATTCAATTCATCGTCATCGAAATTATGCTCATAAATAATAAACTTTTTGAAAAAATATGAATCAATGTCAGACCAACAAAAAATCAGGTAGCAAAAAAATACCTCGGTAGGTATTAATTAATGCGCTAAAGGTCAGATACTAGAGGATTGGTGACGTCAGACTCGTGGTTGGGCATAGCTCATTATACCATCGGTATCGCTATTTGCTATATTTAACAGACCGTCTGTTGTTTTATTATAATGCGTCATCTTTTCCTTTTTACTCAGTGATGAGTAAATTTAGATTGCTAAGCAAACTAATTGAACAATATCATGCGCAAAGCACTAGTTATGATGTAGTGAAATGTAGATTTTAATATGAAATAATCAATAAAACTTACTATTCAAACACAAACTTTGTACGTTCTACGAAATACGAAGAAAAATTGTTGTGGATAGACCCTGGACACACAATGCCATTGAAAAATATCTTTAGAATAATATACATAAGTAGGTACCTAAGCTCAGGGCCAGATGTAGCGTGTAGGGGCCCATAGGCAATCCAAGTCTCAGGGCCATTTTTTACTTTGGATTAATTATATTTAAATACGCTGTTTTTAACTGCATCACTTCATATAATTATAATGAATGCTATACAAAGACAATAAATTAAACAAAACAGTTATTTTTTCTGGATAGCCCCAGAAAAATACCTTTGTGCCCATTGACCTGTTGCCTGAAAGTTTTATACCTGTGATAGTTTTGCTAAATGAATTCCGTTCATTCAAATAAAAAACCTGTAAGTACACAACCAGATTACGCCTAATCATAATTATGGACAATTTCACCGACGATATAACGGACGGTTGAGGCACAAACGGCAGTTTTCATTTTAAACATCTGTTACACATGACCCTTAATGAAAATGAACATGACCCTTAATGTGAATATAATAGCATGTACAAGCAGCACAAGACAGACTGAAAATAATAAAAAAAACGGCAATGAGACGGCAGGTAATTGTGTCCTAATTACGGAAGTAGACACCGCTAGTCACCTATGTAACGATAACAATAAAACTGATGGATGCAATTATATATAATTTAAGAATAGCAAATCATCACTACATATTATAAAACAAAGTCCCTCGCCGCGTCTGTCTGTCTGTCTGTACGCGATAGACTCAAAAACTACTGAACGGATGTTCATGCGGTTTTCACCAATAGGGAGAGTAATTCATGAGGAAGGTTTAGGTGTATAACTCGTTAAGGTTTTGTTTAAACTGGCTGAAATATGATGATAATTGTTGAAGATGTCAGAAAAAATCATGCCGATTGGGAGCTTTACGGGCGTGCGCCACGTAAACTAATAGTTATATCCGTATTATTGAAGAAGGTTGTAGGCTGCTTTTTGACTCGAAAAATTGCACGAGTGACTAATCCACGCGGGTGAAGAAGCGGACGAAAGCTAGTCTACGATAATAAGCAGTAGTCATCTGGTATGCCTCGCTATTCTCGAAATACAATGACAAACTACCCAGCCTTCGTATTATTTTACAGAACAACATTTGAAATTCAGTTATAATATAACCATAATAAAAACACAGAAAATTTACTTATACGTCCTTGTTTTTAAATATTGTTTATTTTTAAGAAATTAGTTATACTTATTCATTGTGAGCGAATATTATGAACTAAATAAAAATATACGCACACACGCCGTACACGTGAGACAGCGAGCGCAACTGCCAGCGGCGAAAAGAGCAGATAAGTGAAGTCATTGGTTCGACCGTTAAACGAAGGGGTAACTGCAATTTACTTTGTTTTATTTTTACATAATAGGTATATAAGAATGGGTGAAATCGATTTAGAAGCCGGTTCTTCAGAAACTACTTTCGATTTGTGGATTTCTTATAGTCCAAAAGCTTCACACACGAGTATAGATGTTACCGATATAATATTCATCATGGTCAAGCTCAACCCAAAGGAGTAAGACTACTGGGTAGGCACTACAGCGTGAAACACTCAAAGGACTTACCAGTCTTTTTGGAGACCTCCGTCATTAAGGTATCGAGCTTCTTTTCGGAGCGTCCAGCGACTCCCCAAGTGCCGATGTTATACTTCTTAGCGAACTTCACCATGTGTATAACGGCCTGCTTGCCGGTGAAGCCAGTCGCCCCGAAGATCACCAGGTCGAGACGCGACATCTGTTCAACAGATACATTTCATTAAACTGATCACATCTGTGGATATTTTTAATGCAATGGCATACAGTAATAGCTTAGTGGTTGAACTCTTGCCTTCTTCCATGCAGGATCTGAGTTCAAACAAGGCCCATATCTCTGGATTTTTCACGTCAGACTTTTTTGGGCTGCCTACACCTGCGGGTACGGCTGTCATAGGTTTACGTATATCAGCCGGAACCAACTGCTTAAAATACTTTCCGAACCACAGAGGGGTCTCGGCTTGTGAAAAACGGTCATCCATCCAAGGTGTGACCGCAGCAAGCGCAACTGGACAGGTCTATGCGGTAGTTACAAACTACTAGTTACGAACCCCTCAAACCTATTTTGTAAAAATAATAATCAATTCTCCTTTAAAAAGATGGATAAGTAGGTTACCTTACATAATGTATCTTTAATATTAATATCAGACTGAATTGGTAACAATTGAATTCCGATTGTCTTATCATGTGAACAGAAACTACCAAATGATGTTTAATTATGAATCACTCATGACGACAGTAACTGAATCAACCATCAGACATCCCGATTTGCGCAGTGGTTACGCGATTCCCTTAATGCGCTACGTGTGCGGGTTCGATTGCCACACAGTACCCCTAGTGTAAGTTTCTTTTGACAAATTCGATTTACTACATCGAACGCGTTCGGCGCTCCGATTGGTGGAGAGCACGGTCATGGCACGGAGCATTGGTCCGTTTCGTGCTCTCAACAGAAACTTACACTAGGTATTTAGGGTTTAACATTGTAAAGCACCTTATGAAACATTAGCATAAAGGTCAAATGAACATCGTGATGTTGTTTAATATTCACCTTATGCAGATATGTTTATGTAAATAAAACTTAAGTGTAAACATTTATTTATGTTGCTAGGCATTTAAAAAGTACCTATATAATTTTAAACTTGCTTGCATTTACTGACTGTTTCTATATATTTTTCCCTGCTGCCATTTTAATGGTATTTAATCCTTCATAATCTAAGGTCCAACATACATTTTCAGGTCTTTAAAACAAACAGTACAGTTATCACTTAAAGAAAATACAGACGGTTCAACTTAAATAGACATATGTAATTACATAAATTGTTGATAATGTTCGTCATGTACTACCAAGACATCAGAATATGTTTAGCAGTAAAAAAAATATATTTAACTATACAATACAGCATAACTAGGTACTCTAACTTTATATATTAACCTGGTTATCAATGTTCCTAATGAGTAATGTAAACAAAAAACTTGTCAGCCATGCCACCTTTACATAACAGAATAAACAAGGTATTGACTGCAATTCATATCTCACATTACAAACAGACTAAAGAAAGAAAGAAAGTAAGAAATATTTATTTGCACAGAATACAGGTGGTATCAGTTTTAACAATGGTGCATAGTTCAAACTATATTCTGCCTGTATTTGGCATGCAAATATTTATAATTATATAAAACAATTAAAATCCTATCCTACTAATATTATAAATGCGAAAGTTGGATAAAGATGGATGGATGGATGGATCTTTGTTACTGTTTCACGCCGGAACGGCTGGACGGATCTGGATGAAATTTGGCACAGAGATAGATTATAGTCTAGAGTAGCACATAGGCCAACATCGCTTCACTTTTTATCCCGGAAAACTGGACGGGTTCGTAAACCACGCGGGCGAAGTCGCGCGCGGAAGCGAGTGCTATTATATTACTTACAAATTGTCGAGTTATATTATTATTTAGCATGTTTATTATTATATTACATTATATTAGATTTTACAAATAATCAGATACATTCGTTTTATGTCGCATAAACTCTTCTATCGTATAAAAGCACGTTCATTCGGAAGAACCTTCACATGTTTAGTATCAATAGCGACGTTCACAACATTAATACTAGAAATAAACACAAAATAGTGGTGCCAAAATTTAGATTGACTAAAACAAATAAATCATTTTTAGGACATGGTGTACGCTTCTATAACAAGCTACCGAAAACTGTAACCGATCTTACCGGTAAGAAATTTAAAATCCACGTTAAATCTATTCTCACAAAGAAAGCATATTATAGGATCAAAGACTATGTTGACGATAGAAACGTGTGGCGTTAAATATCTTCTGCACATGCGGCTTCCCTGGTCATCCATTGTGTCTACTAATTCTATTTTACATTAGATTCGCTTCACATGTCTGGACATTCTTGATGTTTCTATATTTAGTATTCTATTATATTTTCTGTTTTATCCACTTTGATCTGTTTATGCCGTTTTTATTTAATATTCGAAACACTTGTTTAACTCATATTGTATTGCCTCATTATGTAAGTAGCGTTCTATTAAGTTTGTATTTTTTCTTATATACATACATAAAGTCTTTTACGCCTTTTTCCCAGGGGGTAGGCAGAAACTACGGAACGCCACGTGCTACGATACTTACATAAGCCTTTTGCTTCATCTACATTCATGCATCGTTTCATACATGAACGCCGGTTGTGGGTACTGCGCACCTGACCTTTTTGAAGGATATCACCAATAAGGTCCGTATACGTCCTTCGAGGGCGTTCCTGGCGTTTCCACTAACAACCACCATTTTTCTTATATAATGCATGTTAATTTAAGATTTTAATTGTAAATTAACCTTTTGTTTTTGAAAAGAGCATCCAAGAGTTTCTTGCCGGTCTCTTCTCCATAGGACTTCTCCCTTTGGAACCGTGCGCCTAGAGTCTCGACTTTTTAAAAGTGCCTGAAAAGGCCTACTTGATAAAAAAAACTTTGACTTTGATTTTGATCTACTAGCCATTTTCTCAGTTTAATTTTAAAATATTTAAATGGAAGTTCCCTTAGACTCTTAGGCAGTTCATTAAAAACTGATACGCCTTCTATACTGACATTTTTTATCTTTATGTTAATATTATCATCAGACAGTTTATTTTTATTAGTACCAAATTTTATGAATTTTGTTTTTAATAGGTTTACATTTAATTTATTTGCTTTTAACCATTTTAATACAGATTTTATTTCTTCATTTATTTTAATTTAGTGTGATGTATCATTATCCTTTAATGGCACTATTATAAAAATGTCATCTGCGAATAGAACACTTTGACAATTTATTGAATTTGGTAAGTCATTAATGTACACTAAGAATGAATCAGTGCCACAGGTTATTCTCAATCTTTCTTCACTACACCATGGTTGGCGCAATTGTTGAGCAATTCATGGGTGTCTGTGATATGGGTAGTCAGTTTGATTACCACATGGAACAAAAAAATTGTTTGGCATGGAAATAGTTGTTACATGGTCTGGGTAAGTGTGCATGTGTACCCACAAGGCTGGAGATATTCTAGTGTGGGACATTATTATTTTTTTATAACAAAGTAAATTTAGGACATGTAAATAATTCATGCGATGTAGGTAGCTTGAATTTATAAATATATAAGGTACAAATAGTAAATGTTGCCATTATTTTTTTTTATTAAAATTTACATGCAATTCAAAAACTAAATGAATACTTGCAAAAACAGTAAATTAATATATCATTTACTTGTTGATTGTTATGATCAAGTCAACATTTCAGTGGGATTTTCCATTTAACATTAATTATGTTGTCAATGCATGATACTATAATTTGTGAACTTTATAACTAATGAAATTCATTGATTCATCGAAAAATAACAGCAATCTATATAAATAAATAAAATTGAAGTGTCTGTTTGTAATGTCAAAATAACAGCTTTTTACTAAATGCATATGAAAGTATATACATAGTACTAGTAAAAAAAAAAACTGTCTTAATGTCTGTTTGTTCCGGCTAATCTCCACTCAGCCCCTAAGACGACCCTCTGACCTAATCTCCAAAATGGCTGGACCGATGTTGGCTCCAAAATGGCTGGACGGAACTTTCACTGGCGGATAGCTGACGTTATAAGGAGTAACTTAGGCTACTTTTATTTTAGAAAAATAATTAGGGTTCCGCGCGTAGGTAATGCACGGGTTCTTAATCCACGCAGGCGAAGCCGCGGGCTAGTATATACCTATATTGGTACAAGATAAAAGTATGCAAAGGACTTTGCCCAGCAACAAGAATAAAATAATTTAATGTGGGTAGTTACTAACTACTTATACAAAATATTTTCTTAACTCTAAACCATATTATATTTGCCGTATTTACACACAATTGTTTAAATTTATCTCCAATGTTGGGCGTCGGACCGACTCGTAAAGCGACCGGGAATTTACAATAAACGCGCACATCGGTAAATAAATGTATAAGTACGTTATATTTTCGAACATGGATACGTATCGGCTAAAATAATAAATGTCATAAACAATGATAACATATTTACCTTAAATGGAAAATTACCGGCACCGGCTATAAATATTTTGTACCGATAACACGTTCAAGCTTTTTAAATCCGGCGCGCCACACGTCTCACCAAAACGACGAAATTAACTGCACTATGTCATCACTCATCTGTCAATTGTGTCATCAGTGTCATGTTAGACTGTTATTGCCCCTGTCAAAAATGTAAAATCACAATTTTCATTTTTCAATGTGGCAAGCCGTAGTTCCGTAAATGCCAAAGCGTTCGTTTTGCATTTCCCGAACGATAATTTTCATTTGGCACAATTGAATATTGAAGCTGGAGTTTCATCATCATCTGTTATCCTCCATTGCCCGAATTCATCAAATGCTGGGCATAGGCACCTTTTTAAAAATGCCAGTATTTATCATAAAATTTTTAAAACAGAAACGCACAACTTGTGCTTCTGTCACTGTTGCTGCAGTGGAAGTTTATAATCGCTCTTTACAACGTTTCCAAAGAAATCACAATACTTTGCGAAATTTTGATATCATAGGGAACAATGAGAAACAATTATTAAAATTTCACAAGATTCGTGTCGAAGTAAATGTAATCTTGCTACATTATCCCACAAAAGAAGAGCTGACCAGCAACATTCCTTTTGGACTTTCCATCATATTCTTTGGTATATATTATGTCGTATACACAAGAGTCTAGGAGCAACATACATAATATACGTTATGCGAAATTCTATGTTTATGATTGTACTGAACCGAGTACCCGATTTCTTTCGTCGCTAACCCATATAAATAATATGTTCATAACGTTGACCCGACTGACCATCGAAATAATATGTCACCGACTTACTGAGAAACATCGAAATAATATGTCCAGTCCATAGACTTAGAATTTCAATTACGCTAAGTCCAGCAGGGCTATTGGCTATCTTTTCCATTGCCAGTGACTAACTGGCTTCAGTTGTACACCGAACTTTGATGACAACTGAGAATTTCATAACATTGGTATTGCGTATCACATTAAGTGGATATGAAGTTACGGTGACTAACGGACGGGGAACGGTGCTCTTCATCACAGCACTTGACGCCTCTATTTTTTATCGACTATTACATGACTAAGTTGAATAACACCTTTTGAGTGTTAAAATACTACATTTTAGGGACCATTTTATTTTATGCGGTTTATATATACTTGAAATGTGAAACTGGCGGTAAATTCGTTCTCGTGCAGTTGTTTACTTACTCGAGAGTGGAGCGAAGTTTATTCAATAGTGTGTTTACTTGTTTTAATAAAGTATAACTTTGTGAAATTAAAGGTAAGTAAATCACATGAGAAACTAAGCTCTCAATAATTCTATTAAAATGTTTTTTTAAAATAATTGTTAGCAAAGTTTGTTTTAATAGGAGGATGAACTTCCAAGTTTAAGAGCTTCACCGTAAGTTATATGTAATGCGTAATTTTTAATAGGAATATTTGAATGTTGTAGAATATATATGTAGAATATTATCTAATTTTAAGATGCCTGCACGAAGAAGAGTTTCCGTAAGGCAAATGGAGTTACTTGTGGAGTTTGCGGAGTCCCATCGCGATATCGCATTGGGTCGCTTTCCGGGAGGACCACAAGCTGTTCGAGTCACCCGAGAAGTGTGGGAATCCGTAGCGGTCCAACTAAACTCTGTGGCAGAGGGAACCACTAAAACACCAGACCAATGGCGAAGAGTAAGTTTACATCATTTAATAAATATCCTCTAGAAATACACCATCAACTTCATAACATATAATCATAACTCAGTAAGTTTAATCATGTTGCTTTCTCATGAATTTTTTGTCACATTACCCTTGGTTCCTTTTGGACCATAAAATATCCCACTTAAGAACCCAAAGACACGAAACACTCAAGTACGGTACTTGAGTGTTTTGTGTGTAACTTATCAGAAAAAATCATTCTAAAAATAGCTTGTATTATATTATGTTCATTATAGTTTTGCTTGATTTAGATATTTTGTTATTATTTATGTAATATGTGATGAGGGTATATTTTTTGGACATAGTTATAAAATGCTTATTTTTCATCAAGTACTGGATAGAGTTTAAGGCAAAAACAAAAGCCAAAGCTGCAGACTCGAGGAGGAATGCATCAGCAACTGGTGGAGGGCCTAACAAACTTATTCCTCTGAATGAGATCGAAAACAGAGTGCTAGCAGTAATAGGTCCAGTGGCGGTGGAGGGACTGCCTGGAGTGCGCCTACCTAGTGAAGTTAGTTTTATAGTTAATCATTATCAAATTCTATTATGGGTATATAATTCATCATGTATTTCAAGTCATAGACATTTTTTCATTATACGATTTAAAAAATAATAATATTTTTCAGATACCATCAGTAGATGAGACAGAGGCCCCAGCCGATTCTGGAATTTCAGCACCCGATCCTGTCATATCCTATCCCAGTACACCAATAACCATCCCCCAGCCTTCAGCTCCTGATACATTATCCTCAGAGCCTTTAATGGAAGTGGAATGGCTTGAAGAAGAGATTCCATCTCCATTAGGGCTACAACCAGAATCGCAGACCTCTGCACTGCCACCCTCCGTCGAGACACAGCCTGCCGATACTGCTAACATTCTAACGCATTCAGACGAGCAGCCCGAGGTTACGTCAAGAGAAAATAGTAAGTATATTTTAAACAAAGAAATTGTTTTAATGATATGATCATTGAATGCTCTGTGGTAGTGTCATCAAACTACGTGCCGTGGCGAAGGTCGTAGATAAGTATCTTACAATGAGCTTGAACTTTCGATGAAGTAGAAAATTGTAAGGCTGCAGGGTACTTTGTAGTAGGTACCCGCCACCCCTTAAAACCAAACACGTTTGAAAAAAAGTATTATAAGAACCAAATAAAAATCTAATTTTATTTCTAGGGCACGCTCAGCACTCCTCTCCCCCAGTCCGAAGGTCGAGGTCACAAAGGCAACGTTAGTATATCCTATTAAATATTATAAAAACTTTTCCATAGGTTTTTTCAAAAACTGAAGCCAATGTAAAATTATTTAAATTACAGTTCGGAGAGATGAGAGGGTGCCGCGCTGGGCCTACGATATAGAAATCCGACGCGTTGCTGCTGAAGAGCGACTTGCAACCGCAGTTCAAGCAATGGTCGAATTACTGAGGGGGATAAGAGATGATATACATAGTTATGTACATAAATAAATGTTAAGTTTTTACTGTAAATATAAAAATATTTTTTATTTATTGCTTTTTTACATGTTTTACAAACCAAATGAAATTTTAAGTATTATTTCATTATAATTACATGAAATAAACAACAACAAAAAAAACTTAATAATAATACAAGAAAATAATAAATAATTTTAGAATGAGTAACAGTCAATTATATATTTTTGGATGTCTCAATTTACTATAAAAATAAAGAAATGAATATAATTTTAACAAACTATGAATCAGTATGTTTATAGTAATCACAGAATACGAAATTAAGGTCTTAATTTCTTTTTTAATTAAATTAGCAACTAAGGTTTTATACAATACATTATTTATTTAATTATAATATTACAAAATTTTAACTTTCTCTAGCATCCCATAATCTTTGGACTAGTATATCCCTAGCATTATCTGCTATTGGCTCAATACTAGTCACCTCTGTAGAGACTTGGCTCTGTTGGTCATTGTCAAAGTCATCACTGTGAGGCTCGGGCGTTGGAACATTCCTTGCATTGGCTATGTTGTGTAGAACAACACATGCATTCACTATCTTTGCTGCTGTAACTGGGTCATAGTGAAGTACCCTGTGTGCTAACAAACACCGCCAGCGTGCTTTTAAAACACCAATGCAACGCTCAACAGTGTTTCTGACTTTGCAATGAAGTTCTGTAAAATACTCTTCTGGTGAACTAGGAGCCGCGCCTAAGATAGGTGTCATCATCCAAGGGCGCTGCGCATATCCAGAATCACCTGAAATTTGAATAATAGTATAAATGATGGTTATATTTCCATTCCACTATACATAACAAAAACCCTGTAACTAAATTAGTGTTTATATTTATTGAAGACACTAAATAATAATTATGTCTATAAATGTAATGTCATACCTAATAGCCAACAGTGCTCTCCATTCCTTTCCAGTCTTTCCAAAAGAGATTTTAAATGGCATTGATTCCAGACATAGGAATCATGTGATGCTCCACCAAATGATGCATCCACATGCAGTATATTTAGATTGGCATCACAAATCTGAAACAAGAGTTTTATTTTAGGTACCTCCTCAGTAATAATAATATACCTTATGTGTAACAACTGAGTACCTATCTTCTGCATAATATGATACATGATGATATTATATGAATAATAGAGGATTATTCACATATTGTTAAATTTTCTATGGTTATTCTTTATTATACACAGAATATACAGTTTATTTATTTTTTGCTTTTGTACTTACACAATAGGTACTTACTATTATAATAATATTTACTACTTACTATTAAAACATTCAAAGAATGATAATTTTTCCTATTAAAATATGTCTCCTCATGATCTATAGGTCGGATTAAAGCTACATGTGTACTTACACTTTCATAATAATTTCCCTCTCTTGCCGAGATGAGGGGAACTTGATGTGCTTGAGGAGTACTTCCCGGACATTTAGTGCATCAGTAACTTCATGGAGACATTTACTAAATGTGGGCTGGGACATGTTGCAGAGGAAAGAATTACCTACATTGCGTTGGTATGATCCATTAGCAAAAAAGTTTAAGGCAGCCAAGACCTATAATAGACAATCAAAAACATTATTAAGTTTCTCAATCAAACAAGTTATATTTTCACAATAAAAAGACATGACTTAATTAAGAAGATATTCTACTTACTTTAAGTTCATTGCGAACAGCCGTTTTTCGTCGAGCTTGTGGTAGGTATGGACTAGGGATGTTACGGAGCTTCGACTCCGAATCCGATATGTCGGAACCTCCGATTAAAATTACACCTCCGAATCCGGCTCCGGTTCCGATATATCAAAACGGAGGTATATATCGGAGTTACAAGTTATGACTTGCTATCGCTGCAGCGCTACTGAGCGCTTTCTACGTGACACTGACAACTGACGGAGTACATGTGTTCTTTGCAACTGATGAACGAAGAGTGAACGAGTTGCGACAAGTTTTTCTTTCTTATTTATTTAAATTTTACATTCGTAGCTTTGCTCCGACTCCGACTCCGATTCACCTCCGACTCCGCGGAGGTCACTACGAGAACCTCCGACTCCGATTCCGCCTCCGATAAATCCACCTCCGTAACATCCCTAGTATGGACAGAGTTCTTCCAAAACCTGTTGGAATCCAGCTTTACACAAACGAAAATTCGCAATAAACTCTCTTTCGGGCAACTCCAATAAATTGCTAGTGTCGCGCAGACGGCGTCTTTCAATGCGCAAAACATTTTGTTTTCGCTGTTCTTCAGCAATTCCCAACAAAATTAGACGTGCCATACTTCTTTACTAACTAGAAACACAATCAAACACAACAAAAGGAGCGTCTTTTACTAACTTTACTAAATACCGGCTTCGGTGTTAATCACTAGAATCTATAAAACACTACCTTTGAGTAGTGTCTTTCACGAAAATTATGACGCACTAAATGATTATCAATTTCATGTCCACTAAGCTTAGACAATCGCAATCTTATAAGTATCGATACGAAAACACCTGTCAAAATGTGTTACGGTGACTATCAGCGATGCTGGGTGCTCATGACGTCATATTAGTTAGTCACTGGAGATAGCCAATACGAAACAAGCTGTTTGACAGTTCATTGTTGAACACTTTGCTAAGTGATCTTCACTATTAGCTGTCAACAGAGATACGCAATAGCCCTGCAGTCCCTGAAAGCCCTGAATAACATTTCGATGCTGAGAAATCCTGATAAATCTATGCTGAGAAATAACAATGACACTTCGATTTATTGACTGATTATGACATGACTGAATTGACAGTGACAGGCATGACAGCCCCTAATTGCCGTCACTCTGCAGTCTGCGGTTCGTGGCTTTAGATTATTATAACCTCCGAGTTACAAATTAAATACAAACAAAATGGAATTAAACGAAAGGATTCTACATTACCTAGAGAAAAGTGAGAAAGTAGACACTCTAATATTAGCTAGCGAATTCAATGAGGACCATCAGAAAGTGGTGGGTGCTGTAAAAAGTTTGGAAGCTCTAGAGATGGTGGTCTCTGAACCTGCGAAGAGTACGAGGTGGGAGTTGACTGGGGAAGGTCACCTGGTTGCTGATAAGGGTAGTCACGAAGCCGTTTTGTACAATAGTATTCCGGAAAGCGGCATTCCACAGGCAGAAGTTATGAAGGTATTTAAATTAGGTTCAAAGAATTCGCTGATTTTAATTGTGACAGTTCAGTTGTCTTAATTCAAGGTCTAATATTATGGTAATAATATTATAGTGACCTAGTCAAGGGCTATAATACTATTTCCATGGAGTTTCTTGGCATACTTACAACCTACCATTTGAATATGAGTACCCTGAATATTCACGAATAGAGTTTGGTAATAATATTATCGGATATTTCTATCTAATTTATAAGACAGAAATACCCAATAATATTATTACCTGGGCTATCAAAAGCTTATGACAAAAACAGCTTTTTGACATGAACTATCACTTTATTTTAATAAAAACATCTGAATTATAAGTCAATGAACAGAAAATACATTATAAAATCTATTTTAACTTCGTCAAAAAGAAATTTTTAATAAAAGTAGATATAACATTATATTATAACTGTAACGCCTCAACCTATTTTAGTTAGAATTATTGTTAAATTGTTATTATACTTTTCACCTAATATTTGTATGCTGCTATATGAGGCTGAACATGTTTGGACTCTTCACAATGTTTTTTTTTTACCTTGCATGCTTTTGTATGCATATACATGTTCTAACAAATAAAGAATTATCTTGTCTTAATAAAACTTATTAGAAATGAAATACTCAAAAATAAAATACTTTTTTACAGACTGTCCCAAATGCAAAAGTAGGATTTAGCAAAGCAATGTCATCAGGGTGGATATTTATAGACAAATCAGGTGGAGCACCACTAGTCAAACGTAAAGTGGAAAGTATCACAGACATGGTACAAGAACACTTGAATGAAATCAAAAAAGGCATTGATAACATTCCTGATAATGTTAGAAATGATTATAAGAAACGGAAGCTACTTCAAGAAGTGACAGTAAAGAGTTTCCTTTTATCAAAAGGACCCCAGTTTGCAACAACTATTAAAAAGCTAGAGACAGACTTAACTACTGAGATGCTAGTGTCCGGTGCATGGAAAACCTTGCAGTTCAAGCCATACAACTTTGATGCCTTAGGTAAGAAATGTGTATGGTGGCTCAAACTCATGAGTAAGTGACATAATAATAATCCAGCTCAACTTATATTCACTATCTTTTTCAGGTCAGCCACCAGAATGTGGCTACTTGCATCCTCTCCTCAAAGTGCGCTCCGAATTCCGGGAGATATTCTTAGAGATGGGTTTCACTGAAATGCCAACCAACCAATACATTGAAAGCTCTTTTTGGAACTTTGACGCCCTCTTTCAACCACAGCAGCATCCAGCCAGAGATGCTCATGACACATTCTTCATATCGTCACCATCTAGTACAACGGACTTTCCCATGGACTACTTAGAAAGGGTGAAGAAAGTTCACAGTGAAGGTGGCTATGGATCGCAGGTATGTAATACTTACATTTTCAGTTTTGACGTTTAGTATATCCTTGAACAACAAAAAATAACATTTAAAACAAGGTATTATTTCAGTGATGTTAGTTGGAATTTCTGAATTAGCACAACCCACTCATTCTGACACTGACAGCAGATATACATCTGTATATGATATAGGGCGTAGAATTTCACGAAGTCTTTCCCAGATCAATAACTCACATGTTCAAGCTATCTAAGTACATGTACTTTGGTCGCCAGGGTTACAGATACGAGTGGAAAATAGAGGAGGCACAGAAGAACCTACTCCGCACCCACACAACTGCCGTCAGTGCCCGCATGCTGTTCAAGTTGGCGCAACAGAAAGAGTTCACGCCTCAGAAATACTTCAGCATTGATAAGGTAACTTACCCCAATCTTGATTTTTTTTTTTAAATTCGCCCCACTTTATTAATCCACTAATATTTGTCCCGTGAGGGAATCGAACGCTCGATACATAGTGCAGCAGTCTTCGTTCAACCTTTGAGCCTATTAAGATGGTGTATATTTCCCACGGATTTCTCTTTCCCAAGAGTTATAGAGGTTGTATTGGTTTTTTGGGAGGTATTCGGTCATCTGTACCTCTAGTGTAAGTTTCTTTTGACAAATTCGTTTTACTACATCTTACACTAGGGCCTCTAAATGTGTTCGACGAATTAGTTACAAGGTCAGACACCTTTAATATCGGTAGCTAACCTCATCCACGTGCAGGCTCACCGCGTTTGGTAATTAAATAAAATGTTGGGGATCGAGCTTTCTCAAGAGTACTGGTGTTCCAATCCCCAGGTATTCAGAAATGAGAGTTTGGACGCGACGCACCTGGCAGAGTTCCACCAGGTGGAAGGTGTGGTCGCAGACCGCGGGCTCGGCCTGGCAGACCTCATCAGCGTGCTGGACGCGTTCTTCAAGCGCCTGGGCTTCGACAAGCTGCAGTTCAAGCCCGCCTACAACCCCTATACAGAACCTAGTATGGAGATCTTCGCTTATCATACTGGTGAGTTTACCCTTAAACTCATACAACATCACGCCTGTATTCGAGGGATCATGCATAGTTTACTGTTGTACAATTCACAGCAGATATCGGTATTATATAAAAGCGGGCGAGGCCATTCATTGGGTTCAATTTAACAATCAAGGGTGATAGGATAAATTTCTGAAAAAAATAAACTCCCCGATCGAAAAACGAACCTAAAATATCATGCTCAGCAACTGCTATGTAAATATAAAAGAGATAAATTCGTAGTTTTCATCTTTTTAATGTAGGTACGTTATCTTTTTCAGGACTCGGAAAATGGATTGAAATAGGAAATTCCGGCGTGTTCCGGCCCGAGATGCTGTTACCAATGGGTCTACCCGAAGACGTCAATGTTATCGCGTGGGGTCTGTCTTTGGAACGACCAACTATGATAAAATATGGACTCAACAACATTAGAGATTTAGTTGGCCCCAAAGTGGACCTACAGATGGTACAAAACAACCCTATATGTAGACTTGATAAGTGAATTTTTATTTATTTTCATTAATATATTAAAACAAAGAGTTCAGTTGTTTTATTTTGTTCACTAGTACTTTACGCTACTTTCACAAACATGTCAGTTATGCAGCTGGTTTACGTTTCTGTCAAAGATTCGAGAATTAATTAATCTATACATATAAATAAAATTGGAGTGTCTGTTTGTAATATTGAAATAACCGTTTTTTACTACATGCATATGAATATATATACGGTACATACACCAAAATAACATTTTTTACAATTTTTGTCTGTCTGTCTGTCTGTCTGTCTGTCTGTTTGTATAGGCTAATCTCTGAAATGGCTGGACCGATTTTGACGGGACTTTTATTGGCAGGTAGCTGATGTAATAAGGAGTAACTTAGGATACTTTTATTTTAGAAAAAATCTTTTATTTTAGAAAAAAATAGGGTATAGGTAAAAAATAATTGTTAAGTTCCGATATCCACGCGAACGAAGTCGCGGGCACAGCTAGTTATCTATATAAATAAAAATGAATCGCCAAATGTGTTGCTAAGCGCATAACTTCAGAACGGCTGCATCTTTTTGGCTGTCTTTTTTTTTTGTATTTGTAATTTTCAGGCCAAGGTTTGTATGAAAGAAAATTTATGGAAAATCGGAAATTTGAAATTGTAAATTGCACCCGAGCGAAGCCGGGGTGGGTCGCTAGTGTTACATAATTATAATCTATAAATTGGCTGAAATATGATGATGATTGTTGGAGATGTCGGAAAAAATCATGCCGACTGGGAGCTTTAAAGGCGTGCGCCGAGTAAACCAATAGTTATATCCGTATTGAAGAAGGTTGTAAGCTGTTTTTTGACTCGAAAAAATGCACGGGTCTAATTTTCTCAGCTCTCATATGAACCCTCTTACCCCCTATTAGTTTTATCTAGTCTGTGATAATAAATAGCATAGAGAGTACAGGCAAACCGTATAATGTTATTACGGAATAGGTAGATTTGTTTCATGTCATACCATAATTTTGCAGGATTTTAGAAATCATAAGTAGCGGTAGCTATACAAATAGGTTGATATACAACCCTTTTGTATAGCTTCGCTTTTTGTATACAACTGTCACAAAAATAAAATTAAGTACTAAGAAAAGAAAAGAAAGAAAATTATGATTTTGTTTTGTTTGTTTAAACACTTTCATAGTAAACGTTGTAGACATTTTTAGTCGTTTATTTTTTGAATTGTGTAATTTTTTTTTGTCTTAAATATGATTTTTGCGACAAGAAATTTAGTTCCAACGTGGACTACTTCGTCAAAGTATTTTAATCCTACGAAAATCACCACAAGGAATTACGATATTCCGGAACATCTGAGGGAGGTGCCTTGCGAACCCAACCCGAATTTCTACAGAATGGTGGAATATTTTTACCACTACGCCGTTTCGGTTGCGGAACCCGCACTGGTTGAGTATTTGAAAAAACACACGCATATGTCCGAGAAGAAGAGGAAGCAGAGGGTTGCTGGCATTTTGAAGGTAAGACAAAAGGGAGTATTGAGGCCGGCCGCACATTATAACAAATTTCTAATAGAATAATTCTCATTCGCGCCGGTCGAAAGAAATTTACACCAGTCTAGTGTAAGTTTCTTTTGACAAATTCGATTTACTACATCGAACGCGTTCAGCGCTCCGATTGGTGGAGAGCACGAAACGGACGAATCGAAGCGCCGAACGCGTTCGATTTAGTAAATCGAATTTATCAAAAGAAACTTACACTAGGGCCTCTGGCCCTCAGTTGTCTGAGTACGCCACCACGACACACCTTTCAGATTTTCTACGCTCGCACAGTATTATGGATAACGACACGTTATTGCTAATGGCACTATTGTTTAGTATATTAAAAATCTTGCATATCTCAGATATGCAAGATTAGGGAAGAAAAGGGTAATAGGAGTCAGAGGGAGAGTTTAGAAAACATCTGTAGTGTATTAACAATTTTTTTTATATATATATTTTTACAAACTGGTAATAAGAGTCACTGCAATGTGGGCAATGAAAGTTAACGCTCATTGGCATCAACGTCATCTATTCCAATAGATCCAATATCATCTACATCATCTATACCAGTAGATCTAATGCCATCAACATCTTCTGCAACAACAAACCCAATACCATCGATATCATCTGCACCAATTCTGCCAACATCATCTGCTATACAAAAATCGAAGATCTGATTCCACAACCCAGCAAAATAACACCTGAAAGGCCTGTAAGAAAAGGACGAATGAAGCAACACGCACAGATTTTGACATTAACACCGTCAAAGACAGTCTTGTTGAAAAATAAATAAAATTGTAAAGCAGAAAAAGGAAAAAACGTAGTGCCGGAAGCAAGAAGCAAGAAGCAGAAACCTTAGAAGGTAGCAAATAAAGCCAAAAGGCGCGTACTCCAAAAGCAAAACACTTCTTCGGAATCAGATATTAGTCTTAAGATATGTGATGACTTGAATAATTGCCTAGTATGTGGTTAATTTGATCGCAACAATGAAGTATGGTACAAGTGCAATTCTTACGGGTTGTGGGCACACGCAAACTTCACACGTGGGATTCACCACGAGGATGTGTGACCATCGTTAGGCTAGTGTGACTCCCATTGTCCCCTTAGTGACTATAATTACCCTCATATGTGGACAATGGGGGCCAAAGAAGATACCAATTTTTTTAAGTTTAATGTTATTCCAATGGTAATGAAAATGTCTGATACTGATAGTTTAATAACTAAACTACCATACGAGTTAATTTTAATAAAGCTTTAACTAAAATTTCGCGTATTATTTTATTTCTAAAGTGACTCCCATTACCCCTTCTTCCCCTACGCGTTCTTCGTTGCGTGTGTACAGCGTACGGCGCACATTGGAACGAAAATCAAGATGGACGACGACGTTGTCGGACACAAAGGGAGTTGATGGTTTCAGGTGATGGGCTCCTGTAACAGTTGTCTGCGAACGGAGTTCCCGCTACAGAGAAAATCTGGCGAATATGAGATGATTCAGGCTTACCGCGTGCAACACAGTATTCATCGCCTGCCGTGTAAAGGAGGTACAATAAAATCAACTTATTGCACCATAGTCATTTCCGAAAATGTAGGGGGAGGGAGAATCATAAGATTCCATACCTCTAGTTAAACTATCGTAGTATTACCTAAACAGATAGCTAATATCTTCAATTACTTTTTTGCGTTTATCGGGGAAAACATCACAAACACTCGGCAGTGAGCCGAAAGGTGCTCCTGTGATCTACCCTACGGGAAACACCACATTTCTAAACCCAGTGAACCCCTGTAAAATAAATAAAATAATAAAAACCTAAAAGTTATGGAGTAGATGAACTCCATTCCATTCTTACTCAAACAATGTGCAGATGAATTAACCCTACCTTCCTATATACCTACTAATTAACCAGTCATTTGAGGAAGGCACATTCTCAGATCTATTAAAAAATCTCTATTAAAACCCATCCATAAGAAAAACGAAAGAACCACTATTGCCAACTGCACTGTAACTGTATTTACTCTTTCTGTGAAAAATAAAAATCTAGATGACTGCCAAAATGGTTTCCTTAAAAAGAGATCTACAACTTTACGCGTCTATAAATATATGCACGCTATAAATGTTATAAATATCAAGATCTATTACAAGGTGCAATTTAAAATACTATTAGATAAATTACATGGATTCGGAATAAATGGATAAGCTCATAAATGGTTTACCTTTACATCATACCTGAAAGATAGGGAACATCTAGTAGAGACTGAATTTTTTAACAACTATATAAAATAAAGAAAAAAGATTGCCGACCTTAGCTGAAATGACAAAACAGAAAAAAGTTAAGTTTTTAAGTTTTCTTTTAAAAACCAGCAAGACTTAACACGCTCAAAAGCTAGCAAGCAACTGAGAGTATTGCGGCCGGATGGCTGCACTTGAACGGAACACAGTAATGATGTGTGGTGTCATCTCTATACGTAGCATAGTAGCTCAATAATAAATGTCGCTAAATTAATTGTTAGGTATACTGCCAAACAATACTTTATAAATACGTTTATTCATAAATTCTCACATTTTCAGGAATAAGATTCTCGGATGAGGTGAATCTAGATGAGGTGAAAGCTCTGGCTGCCTTGATGACCTTCAAGTGTGCATGCTCCAATATTCCTTTCGGTGGCTCCAAAGGAGGTCAATATCTTTGTAAAACTATATATTTATATGGGACGTATTATATAGCGCAAACAACCACCGTCAGGTGGCTAGTACATATCTGTTACTATTACAATTACTATATTGTTTCAAGATTTTATTAAAAAAATATAAATTTAACTGCGCAATTTTGCTCTATGCTAATTCCAGTTTCTAAGTACCACGATCTGAAAACCGGAGCGTGAGACGGCTTGTCAGTAGTCCAGGGTCCCTCCTCATTCTTAGATATTTAAATATTTATAGGTACCTACACAATCTGTTATTATTTTCAGGTGTAGCAATAGACCCAAAGAAGTACACGGTGGGGGAACTTCAAAGAATTACAAGACGTTACACATTGGAACTTGCAAAGAAGAACTACATTGGTAATACGCTTTCATTATAGCGACCAACTAAAACCGGGTTTATAAAACACAGTTTTAATTAACAACGCACCCTAGGCCAACGATACGTGGTTAATAAAAATATAAATTAATGTGTTTGAAAGGTGCCGGTGTCGATGTACCAGCTCCTGACTTCAATACTGGGGGCAGAGAAATGAATTGGATTGTGGACACCTACATCAAAACCTTAGGTAAGATAACACATGAAATAACAACGTTCAGTACGCAACAGCTGAATGTCAAGGCACTCGTGTAATTCTTCATATCCGGAGTGGATTTGAAGAATATCAATCGGAAACTCGTGAATTTAGATACCAGTGGCAAGATACTTCCTTCCTGTAATCGTGTCTTTAGTTCGACTCGTAGGAAGTAGATAAGTACCTACCTACGTGATAACCACGTTTAACGATTCAGTTGGAATGTCCAATAATTTTCCTATAGGTCTACTTCTCCCCGAACTAGGTTAGGTCTAGTAAGTTGAGTGAGTGTTCATAATTATAAAATATGAATATCGGGAAATTGCGTGATATCTTCTCGTCCAAAATTCCACAGTGCCTGAAGACAAAGGTCTTCAACCAGTAGGTGTTGCCAGTGATGACATATGGCACTGAGACGTGGTCGTTAACTGTTGGCCTCTTAGAGAGGCTCCGAGTCACACAGCGGGCAATGGAGAGAGCTATGCTAGGAGTCTTTGCGCGATAAAATTCGGAACGAGGATATTCGCCAAAGAACCAAGGTCACCGACATAGCTCTCAGGATTTGCAAGCTGAAGTGGCAATGGGCAGGCCACCACGAAGAACGGACAACCGATGGGGAAGAAAGGTTCTCGAGTGGCGACCACGAACCGGAAGACGCAGCGTAGGAAGGCCTCCTACTAGGTGGACCGACGACATTGTGAGAGTCGCGGGCAACCGATGGATGCAAGTGGCGGAATGTCGTTCGATGTGGTGGTCTAAGGGGGAGGCCTTCGTTCAGCAGTGGACGTCTTCTGGCTGATGATGATGATGAATTATAAAATAATGTGATTATAGGTTACAAAGATTTGAACGCGGCCGCATGCGTGACCGGCAAGCCGATCAACGGGGGCGGCATAAACGGCCGTGTGGAAGCCACAGGTCGTGGGGTCTTCATGACCATTAACTACTTTATACATGACGAATATTGGATGAAGTTGATCAATTTGACGCCTGGCTTTAAGGTATCCATTATTCTTTACTTATAATTCGTTTCAATTGAATTTAATCGAGATTACAAATTCGTTTGCGTTTCAGTAACGCATCGTACCTACCTACATTGCGAACGACGACACGGTTGGCGCTGTGGCTAAGCCATTAGCTTTCTATGCTACGTGTTGCCGGTTTGATCCCCGCACGGAACAAATATTTGTATGATCTACAGATAGTTGTTTCGGGTCTGGTTGTGTGTGCATGTGACATGTATGTTTGTAAACTGTACCTGAACTTAGTGCCTGAACTAAAAACGAAATTCACGCACTAATAAATAGTTGCGAAAGGGTTTCTCCCAAAACCATTAGGGACTAAGGCGGTTTATCTGAACAGTTCAGTAATATCTATCTTTTCCTCAGGGTAAAACTGCTATAGTCCAAGGATTCGGCAACGTTGGCAGCTGGGCAGCGGTATATCTTGCCATGCACGGAGTTAAGATTATTGGCGTGCTCGAATTCGACACGTGCCTTTGTGCCCCAGAGGGTCTCAACCCTACGGTGAGTCTCAACGACTAGCAATACATACCCTACGTCATAACTATTTAATATGCCTATTACCTAAATTGTTACTGTCGGTACACAAACAGTTCATACAACAGTTATATAGAAATTAAGTAATAGATACCTTTGCACGATTTCTGTTTACTGCCACTCCGAGATACAATTGCATAGAGCGTAACCACATATTCTGTCATACAGGATTTAATGAAGCACATGGATAAAAATAAAAAGAGCGCCAAGGGCTTCCCAGGCGCAAAAGAATGTGGAAAGGAATTATTTTACGAAAAATGTGACATACTTGTGGTAGCTGCCACAGAGAAGGTATTGACTGCAGAAAATGCTGGGAAAATAAAAGCTAAAGTAAGTTTTGTATTTTTAAGTAGCTAGACAAGGTTGGGCGGCTATCTGTAACAGCCCTCTCTCTTCACTTTGCTGGTCCAGTGAGCCCCATGGCTCTCATTTTTATCTTCTAGCCAATTACCGACTTAAAAATATTAATTTTAAAGCAACGATTAAGCTAATTTTAATATCCAAAGCCATAAATAAATCATTACATCGAAGACAAAGATGTCTGGCGTTCATTTTCGTCCTGCACATGGCGACACTCTGGCACCGTCTAAATTACAACATAGTAATGTTTGTTATATTGTACTTAATGAATTTATTGATTAATTGATGTCAATTTGTTTACAAACCCTTTTCAGAATGTAACGTACGTTCTTTGTACCATAACTGGAAATTATTTTGATATTCTCGTTCCTACTACACTTTTATTTTGCCTAATATTGGATAGGTTAAAACTTGGAATGCATAGAAATCTGGAAAATGTGAGCATGATGTAATCATTAATGTTATCGTTGTTGCTTTATTAATGCCTGTCTATTGGCTGATAATATGAGTCTGTCATGCTCGTTAAAATGTCTCACTTATGGTGGCGTGGTGTGTTGGGTCGCCAAGTTCCCTACATAGTGGTTGAGCTTAGCAATGCTGACGCATGCGTCATGCTCGTGAACGGGTGCCGTCTGCCGGGACTGGGTCAGCTTCTAACTGCCATGGTAATCTCATTCAGAGGCAAGCTTATTTTTTGTTTTACTTAGTATTTTTTTTTTACACATTGAATGATTGTAAGATCGATTTATTTTCAAAGAGTTTCCATGGAGCTTCGTGCCGGTTCTTCTCCATAGGACCTACTTCTCGAAACCGTGCGCCTAGTCTCGACATTTCATAAGTGCCTGAAATTGGTTAACATGAAATAAAGATATATTCTAATGTTCACCCCAAATACCTATATATACCTAAGCCTTTCTCTAAGTACCTATGTTGGGTCCAATTATACTGACTGTATACTGAACGCCAAGTGTCGTTGCTGCATTGAACAAGATGATGCCCCTGCACCTTAGGGGTATTTGGGAACTTCTATTTCAAGAATCATACATTTATGACCACGTTGAAGGATGCTGTGTTGTCTATTATATACCTACCGGTAACCACAGGACCATTGCCCGACCATGAGGATTGTGTGTGTTGTAGATCATTGGTGAAGGTGCAAACGGGCCAACTACCCCGTCCGCCGACGAAGTGTTAAAAGAACACAATATCCTGGTGCTGCCCGACTTGCTGGCGAATGCAGGCGGCGTGACCGTGTCTTACTTCGAGTTCCTGAAGAACCTCAACCACGTCAGCTTCGGAAAGTTGAGCATTAAATTCTGGAGGGATTCTAACAGTGCCCTGCTAGGTGATCTATAAGCATATTATTATTATAGCAGAGCAGAGCATATACATTTTTTTCTGTCGTAGTGTCGTCACGCCGGTAAAGCTCCCAGTCGACATTTTTTTTCGATATCTTCAGCAATCATCGTCATATTTCAACCAATTTACACATAACCTTTTATGAATTTTGCACTTAAACCTTCAAGAATCACTCCGTCCATTGGTAAAAACCATATGAAAATTAATATGTAGTAATACAAGCGAAACACCACCCACTGGCCGAATAATCACTAAACCCCAGAAAATATAAAGTCTGTCAAAATTGGGCAGGTATATGCTCCTTAAATGATTTAGGCACCCGGATGGAATGACAGATGACATAAAAACCTAAGCGAATGTTTGTCACGAGAAACACGAAGAGTAGATGATAGTTCGGTGATATAATTAACCTGGCAATTTTCAGTTCATATAGGCTCATTCGATTTAATCGCTGATTCCTTTTTTGGTTTAGCTTCTGTGGAGGATTCGCTGAAGGCTGCTAGTGTTAACGCACCGATAAAGCCAAACAAAGAGTTCGCGTCAATGATCACCGGAGCCAGTGAAAAACACATTGTCGGCACCGGCCTGGAGTACTCCATGACAAATGCATGCAAGGTATATAATATTGTTTAAACCTGTTTTCAACGGTCGTTCGGTATAGCCATGCCATAAGCCGCTGAAAAGGTCTCCAAAAAGGTAATGTTAGACATCCTAAGCACAGAATAAGAGTAAAGCTTTAACAACTTTTTTGAGATCTACCTGCTCGGCATTTTATTAGTCTTGTCCCTATCGGATACTATTTCATGTGATTATTGGCTGAAGTATCCAGAGTTATGAATGTGTGTTACAGAATGTGTCGGCGGCAGCTAAGACCTACAACCTCGGCCTCGACTTGCGGACGGCCGCGTACATCACTTCTATCGAGAAGATATTCATCACCTTCGACGAACACGGCTTGGCTATGTAATTTACATTCAACGGTTAGGACACTAGTTAGAATATTATTCTTGACAATGACACACGACGGTAAACGATAACCGATGATATAATAAGAGAGGTCGTGCGAAGGAGTTTTGTTTTGTACAATAGGTGGGCACATCTCTCGCTTAGGATGATAATAATTTATATTTAGTAAAAGCTGCGCTATTTATAAAATTTACCCACCGCTGAACTAGCCAGAACTTCACCTGCTTATCAGCAACACTTCTTCAACGGTGAAGGCCCCTGTCGCCCACCCTCGGGCATTCTTAGGAATGTGTAGGTATTGTTTTCCGGGATGTGAACTGAACAAGTCATGCTCTTGTTTCTAAGACCATAAAAAGTCAGCTTATTTCTATCCACCCCAAAAGAGTTGAATTCTTTGATTCGTGTGACAGACCTTTCCCCCGGACCAGTGTGTTATGCAGTTTTATAATCGGCTTAGTTTTGTTCAGTCTCATCACACTACGCGTCCACCTTAGTCGGTATTATTTAGGGTGAATAAATGTAGATTTATTGTCAAATCTCACACTAAAATACTTAAAAACAGAATTCCGTATTGTATAAGGTTACCTACTGTTTAATGAGAACCTAAATCTATTAACTTTAAACATTATATAAAAATGGTGTTGGCGCGATTTGAATTCTGGATAAATGCACCTATATCAAACTGTTTTAAGGTACTCCAATAACTATAGATGGCTATCTAGTAGGAACATGATGATTTTTATTATATACATATATATATTTTATATTATATATACATATTATTTTAAAAAAATCAAAAGAGTTCTCAACTATGTGTAGTGTGTGTATGTGTATGTGTAGAAGTGGTGCCAACTAGTGTTAACTAACTAGTAACACTAGTTGGAACCCCTTTTACAAAATTTCCACTTCTACTTCTTCTGAAAAACCTGAAAACTCTTCTTGATTTTTATTTTTCATTTACAACAATATTCAGTTTTCAAGTTTTTCATGGCCCGTGATGCTGTTACTAATGGGTCTAACCGAAGACGTCAATGTTATCGCGTGGGGTCTGTCTTTGGAACGACGAACTATGATAAAATACGGACTCAACATTAAAGATTTAGTTGGCCCCAAAGCGGACCTACAGGTGGTACAAAACGACCCTTTATGTAGACTTGATAAGTGAATGTTTATTAATTTTCATTAATATATTAAAACAAAGAGTTCAGTTGTTTTATTTTGTTAACTAGTACTTGTTGTTTTATTTTGTTCAACAAATTGCCAATTATTTGTCTGGTTTACTTTTCTGCCAAAGATTATAATCTCTGTAGTCGTGAGCGATGGCTGAGCGATAGGGCTTTCATTATCCCGATTCAGTGGTACAGGGTTCATAACGCAGGTTTACATCGAAAGTGCGCGAATGTTAGGAGGAACTAAGTTATGTAGTAATAAGCAAATAAACTAATAAGCACGAATTGCATTAATATTAAATTGTGTTTATTGCTTATTTTGAAAATTAGTGTTACATTATATGCTTTTCGTTTAAACGCCCACTGACTAGGTACACACTACGGACTCTCCAGACCCCGCCAGAGTTTACGCGCAACGCGCACCCACGTACAACTTGAGTTGGGTCAAGAGGCACCGATTTCTACTACGTAATAACATCGAAATAATATGTCCAGTCCCTGAGGTGTACCACTGGTACTGTCGAACATAATACGGCCAATAGAACCCCTTACTCGACTTTCTACCACAACTTAAGCTTGCTCATCATCATCAAAATCAATATCAACATCGACTGGTACGTGACCCGCTGGTATTTTCCTCTTAGGCTATCGTGTGCATACTTCTATTTCCAGTTAAAGATTTCAAAAGATAACGATCAAAATTTAACTTCGTATGATTTCTCTCTTCGCGTTGGATTAATACTAAGTCGTTTATCAAATTTAGACATTTCATAACATAATTAACACTACTTTCTATGTTCATTGCTGCTTGCTCTCTGGTCTCGTCAATATTTATCTCCGTTTCAGTATCATCAAAAGTTAAAAGAGTTAATGGCCTAGCTATGAGCCCTATCATAAGCTTGAAAAGACTCCCCCCTGTATCACGATGAACCGTACAATTTAAAACTAGTTGCACATTCAATAGAGCCACGGTCCGTCAGACGCCTCTACAGTAGTAAGCATCCCTTTCAGTGTGCTCATCACCCTCTCGACTTGACTGTTGACACGACTTGATCCCGTAGCGATTAAGTGCTAAGTAATGCCATGAGATGCATGTTTAAAATCCTTGCTGGCAAAATAACGGCTTTGGACACCAATAACCCGGTTCAGGGCTTCAAATAGAGACACTAGCTTTCATTTCAAAGCTTCAATCGCTTTAGCAGAATCGATGTGACCATTGTGGTACATGAAGACAAACTTCGTAAAAGCATCAATAAAAACCAAGTATGATGTATCAGGTCATCATTTTCAACACTAAAATTGCCACATATACCGACGTGAACTGTATGCCATGGTACACGAACCTTAGGAATGGAAATTCTACCTGGACATGACCCGAATGAGACTTCGACACCTTACAGGTGAAGCAACCATCTACAAACTTACAGACACAAGAGGCATGACAAATGAATTGTCTGAGCAGATGAAAGTTCTCAGGAGAAGGTAGATTAATCAGAGCTTCGATCTTTCTTAGATTTGAGAGGCAGAGGACACCTATCAGGCACTGTGCGTGTTTAATTCACGATAGTCTACCACCATGCAATCAGACCCATCACGCTCCTCAACGTGAAGGACAGGATTTGCAAATGATGACGCACTAGGACGAATGATATTAAGATCCAATAGTTTTCTAATTTTATAACGTACGATTAGTTTTTCGTCGGGGTAAGCCTATAAGGCGAACGGTAAACGGTACACGGTACGAGTCGAATCTTTAGTTCACCAGTTTTAAAACGTGTTTGAGGGAAGCCAACAATAAAAATGTGCGAACATTTAAGCAAAGATAATAACGATTTTTTGTTCTGAACTTCACTTAAATGATGCATCGATTTAGGTAGGTTACTAGAGACGGTAACAGAGTTTTGTTTTGAAATGAATGAAGATGATAGTCTTGATGATGGTGTAATCTCGTTTTAAAATTTCTCTGCCAATCGTCATATTGTAAACAATAGTCAGGTAGTGCGTGAAATAAAGTAGCTAAACTATGACCATCAATAAAAACATCACAGAGTTTGTTTAGTACAGTCTTCTTAATTTAAACAATACCCTTTATACGAACGTTTGCGTTAAGCATGTTGGTCTATAAAATGACGACTAATACTTTGCTTGACAAGAAAGCATTCAGCATCGGAATCAAAACAAATACTGTACGACTCACCAGGTTGTTGTATCTGCCCGGTAACACCAGCTATTGCACAAGCATCTACGCGTTGCTCGTTCGCCACTTCAGCGACTCGCGCCACCGCTGTAGTCCGGAGAGTTAGAGCCACTCGTGCTGCCGCGACGACAGTGCTGTTTGTGCTCTCGTTACAACGGCAACAAATTACTTGTTTGGCTCCAGATGACGTAGTCGATGCGGATTTCTTCAAAACCAAAATTCTTCCATCTTCAGCAATACAAATATCAACCGTAGCACACCAAGCGCGTGGTGTCTTAGACGACGTAAATATCAAAGACACGATAGCCCTGAAAGACGTATCCCAAGCTACTAAGTACGGTGAAATAAGCAGATGGGGCTCGCCCCAACCGCGTCTTACCCCTCACGCCCCGCATGATTGCCCTGTCTAGACCTCTACCTTGGCCGACTGTATTGTTTATAGACTATGACCTCGTTGTACAAGCGTTCAATAAATAATATTAAATGTTCGGAAACTGTCGGTCAAGGTGAGGGGGGGGGAGGGGGGCGTTCGGGACATTACCCCCAATCGTACACGTTAAATTGACAAACCTTCTAAAAATAAACAATTAACGAATAAACAATTTGCAATATTTTTGTGAAACAAATTCTAATTTGCTCAACTCTCATATGAACACCTCCCAAGCATCGAAATAATAGGTCTAAAACCCTGAACAAACGAGATACTATTTCGATGCTCCCAAGTCACTTTAATGTTAATATGACCCCGCCCCCAAAGTCTGGCTGTGACCGCGCCTGAACATAATCACTGAGTACATAATATATTACTTATGTACTTAGTACCGTAGGTACCTATTAGTGTTATCTAATCTGTGATAATAAATAGCGTAGAGAGTAGAGGCAATCCTTATAATATTATTACGGTATAGGTAGATTTGTTTCATCTCATACCATCATTTTTTTGGATTTTAGAAATCATAACTATATATCAACCTTTTTGTATAGCTACCGCTATCGCTTTTTGTATACAACTGTCACAAAAATAAGATTATGAAGAAAAGAAAATAAAATTACGATTTTGTTTCGTTTATATACTTACATCGTAAACGTTGTAGACATTTTTAAGCCATTTATTTTTTGAATTTGTGTAATTTTTTTTTGTCTTTAACATGATTCCTTTGACAAGAATTTTATTTCCAAAGTGGATTACTTCGTTAAAGTATCTTAATCCTACGAAAATCGCCATAAGGAATTATGATATTCCGGAACATCTGAGGGATGTGCCTTGCGAACCCAACCCCAATTTCTACAGAATGGTGGAATATTTTTACCACTACGCCGTTTCGGTTGCGGAACCCGCACTGATTGAGCACTTGAAGAAACACACGCATATGTCCGAGAAGAAGAGGAAGCAGAGGGTTGCTGGAATTTTGAAGGTAAGACAAAAGGGAGCACGTATTGAGGCCGCGTTCCGCGTTTATTATGTATGGCCGGCCTTACAAGATATTTTGTTTTGATATGATGTCACATGAACTCGCCATGACGTAGTAGTCTTTGATATCTCGTCAATCGTTATGTTGAGAGAAATTTTAAAATTGGGCTGAATACGAACATAAAAAATACGTCGAACATACTGAATACGAATGGACCTCACATTCGGCTCATCTCTAGTATATACATATCAATTTTAAAGGTAGCTTACTTCCTTGTATTTATATATCCTACACAACAAGTATATAAATCCTGCAACGTGCTGACTGTTCGACAACCTATTGGTAGTAAGACTATAGTTTGCACTTTAAATTCAACCTTAAAACATGTATTTTTACGTTCCTAGGCCCGTTTCTGTACAATAGATTAAATTGAAAAATAAGTATCTATAAGACTAGTTATTTTAGCTTTAAAAAATATTATGTAAATGTTTACAAAGTATTCCTTACACGCTTGAAGTACAGGTTCAACGTAGTTCATGCAAATATGCAATTTAGCTTTATTTTGATTGTAAGATAATTATTGTAAAATGTATTATGACTTTTTCTTAATAAATAATTTATTATATTATTATTATTATATCTATCAATGTGAAAAGCCGCAATAGTTGTCAGATACTAAAGAGTTGGTGGTTTCAGGTGATGGGCTCCTGTAACAGTTGTCTGCGAACGGAGTTCCCGCTACAGAGGAAATCTGGCGAATATGAGATGATTCAGGCTTACCGTGTGCAACACAGTATTCATCGCTTGCCGTGTAAAGGAGGTATAATAAAATCAACTTCTTGCACCATAGTCATATCTGAAAATGTAGGGGGAGGGAGAGGCATACGATTCCATACGTCTAGTTAAACTATCGTAGTATTACCTAAACAGATAGCGAATATCTTCAATGACTTTTTTGCGTCTATCGGGGAAAACACATCACAAACACTCGGCAGTGAGCCGAAAGGTGCTCCTGTGATCTACCCTACGGAAAACACCACGGTTCTTAACCCAGAGGACTCGTTTAACGCACCGAACGTGGTCGGCGCTCCGATTGGTCCGATTCCGATTGGTCTGTTTCGTGCTCTCCACCAATCAGAGGCCCTAGTGTAAGTTTCTTTCGACAAACTCGGACCAACTCTCGGACTCGGACAAAACTTGGACAAACTCAAAACCAATTGGTGGACAGCACGAAAAGGACCAATAGGAGCGCCGAACGCGTTCAATATAGTAAATCGAAATTGTTAAAAGAAACTTGCACTAGGGGTACCGGCCACTAAAAATGCTGTTTAGTCGTGAAATAATTTAATTAAATGTTTTCACTTTCTGGTATCAAAATGTACATATCCATAGTCTACTGCCATAAATATGACCTTGTCTGGCACCGTGGCCAGGAAATAACGGAAAACACGTTTAATTCTAGCAGATATCCATCAAAATGTAATACTAGCTTCCGGCCGCGACTTCGTCCGCGTGATCTAAATATATAATTTATAGCCTATCGCACTCTGGTATAATTTAGCTATCGATCAGTGAAAGAATTTTCAGATTCAGATCATTCGTTCCGGTGACTACCCTACATACAAACAAATGTTACCTCTTCATAATATTAGTATAGATGTCAATAAATTAATTGTTAGGTATACTGCCAAACAATACTTTATAAATACGTTTATTCATAAATTCTCACATTTTCAGGAATAAGATTCTCGGATGAGGTGAATCTAGATGAGGTGAAGGCTCTGGCTGCCTTGATGACCTTCAAGTGTGCATGCTCCAATATTCCTTTCGGTGGCTCCAAAGGAGGTCAATATCTTTGTAAAACTATAATATATCTATGGGACGTATTATATAGCGCTAACAACCACCGTCAGGTGGCTAGTACATATCTGTTACTATTACAATAGCTACATTGTTTCAAGATTTTGTTTTTATTCTAACAAATTAATATACGTACTTTCTACATTTAAAAAAATATAAATTTAACGGTGCCATTTGCTCTATGCTAAGCTAATTCTAGTTTCAAACTAAGTACCACGATCTGAAAACCGGAGCGTGAGACGGCTTGTCAGTAGTCCAGGGTCCCTCCTCATTCTTAGATATTTAAATATTTATAGGTACACAATCCGTTATTATTTTCAGGTGTAGCAATAGACCCAAAGAAGTACACGGTGGGGGAACTCCAAAGAATTACCAGACGATATACATTGGAACTTGCAAAGAAGAACTACATTGGTAACAGGCTTTCATTATAGCGACTAACTAAAACCAAGTTTTTATAACGTAGGTATAATTAAAAACGTTCTCTAAGCCAACGATACGTGGTTAGTAAAAATATAAATTAATGTGTTTGAAAGGTGCCGGTGTCGATGTACCAGCTCCTGACTTCAATACTGGGGGCAGAGAAATGAATTGGGTTGTGGACACCTACATCAAAACCTTAGGTAAGATAACACATGAAATAACGTACAGTACGCAACAGATGAATGTCAAGGCACTCGTCTTACTCTTCATATCCGGAGTGGATGAGAAGAATCAACCCATTAATTCATTACGTAATTACGTACATATATAAGTACCTACTGCGGTATTCAAAATATTGTCAACGTCAAGATGGCCGGTCACCTCTTATATATATTATGCTTTAAAATTGTTCTTAAAAATTGCTACCTAATTGCTACTATGTACTACCTATCGTTAAATAATTACTGCCTATGTATTTTAAAAAATAAACCACCTTTTTAGCTGTGTTATTGAGACTCAAAATTGCAATGGTGTGCTCATATTACGACCCTGTCTAGCAGGTTAAGTTCTGCTGCTTTTGCAGTAAGGAAAATTAGGCAACTAACTGACGTAGCCACTGCCCGCTTAGTTTATTTCGCGTATTTCCACAGCATCATGTCATATGGGATCCTGTTGTGGGGGGCAGCGGCGGATGTAGACGCTATTTTTATACTCCAGAAAAGGGCAATTCGCGCCATTTATGAAATGGGATCCCGGGAGTCCCTCAGAATTTTTTAAAGTTACTAGTATTCTTACGTTGCCATCTCTGTATATTTTCGAAAATTCCAGTCTTATTCCAGTAATTTTCCTATAGGATCCTACTTCTACCCGAACTAGTAGGTTAGGTACTAAAAGGTTGAGTGTTCATAATTATAAAATAATGTGATTTTAGGTTACAAAGATTTGAACGCGGCCGCATGCGTGACCGGCAAGCCGATCAACGGGGGCGGCATACACGGCCGTGTGGAAGCCACAGGTCGCGGGGTCTTCATGACCATTAGCTACTTTATAAATGACGAATATTGGATGAAGTTGATCAATTTGACGCCTGGCTTTAAGGTATTATATAATTTAACAACGATTACAAATTCGTTTGCGTTTCAGTAACGCATCGTAAAGTCACCATCATATATATGTATAGGAGCATGCCATGTATTCAAATATTTCTGCACTCCATAGAAAACCAATTACATCAGCACAACACAAGTATTCAAATTATTGTTAACATTCTATGCGTCAAAATCATCTAAACATTCGTATATCAAATATTTCAAAACGAACTAATTTTCACAATTATCTACTGAGGTAATCAAATACAAATAAATATGGATATTTTAGACTGGCTTTTGGTGCGCTAGAATTTCTGAGTCGGAGGTTAGTTCTTCTTACTGAGAATTATATCATTTTATTTGAATAAACACTTAAGTAATTCATTAAAAAAAACTGGTATAAAATATTATTTCGTCAAACTGCGACAAATAGGTGAACACTCAGCATGATGCTGTGCTGTGCTGTGGCGTGAACCACAATACGGTAATAGGTATTCATTGCCGGATTAAGCAAGGTCGGGGCCCGTAGCAAATTCTATCGGGCCCTTGACCTGCTATGGGCCCTTAAGTATAAAGTGACTTTTTGGTAGAACTTGCGTTTATATGATGAAATTCTGTGTTTTATTTTCACTAGTAAAATAGTCGGTTACCGATTGTCTAACGTCGAATGTTGAGTTTTGTGTTTAAGTTTCACGTTTTTGTGACATAAAGTAAATTATTGAATTTACTTTTTACTTAATTTACCACATCTTAATAAAATAAAACACTTAAAATATTACGCTCAGGCGGAGGTGGGTTTGAATACGCGGGGCCCCCTTTGCGCGGGGCCCGTAGCAATTGCTACTCTTGCTACGTGGTTAATCCGGCACTGGTAATATTAATAAAAAAATTAAAATAATTAACTATAAATAAAAACCGACTCCAAAAGACTCAAAAACATAACTTGTTGTTTTATTATTCAATATAGTAGTTGAAGGATATTGAAATCTGTGCTAAGTAAAACATGCAATGATAAACCGATACGATTGCCGAAGTGCATGATATCTGTAATGATATCTCCGACGTTATTGAGACTCTAATAAATCTATGTCTTCTTACGAGTGAAATGATACGCCGACATGATATCGTTTCGTGTGCTACGATTTTTGCAACCTAAAACATTGCAATATCCTATAGTTGCCACACCACATACACTCTGGAGACATACTTGCTACTTTATATGAACTTATTTAATATAGAAAACTAAAATTTAAGCGAAATTTATATCTGTGTTTACGTTAGCATATTTGTTTGACCACCCAAGTGTCAAATTTCACAATTTGTGGCTAAAAAAACGGGCCACGCAGATAAGGACAAAAATAAAGGCTGCATCTCCTTGTTTCGTAAGTGTTTCGTAATAAACGTTCCTTGTTTAACTTGCCCTGACGTCAGTTACGCTCCATCTGTAGGTAGTTAATCTATGGCTTATATAGCATTGTATAAACACAGTGGCGTAGCTAGACGGGGCAGTGCCCCGGGGCCCCCAAGCTCAAGGGGCCCGTCGGACTCTGACTTACAAACTATAAATTGAACTAGTGAAAATTCTATCTATCTATCTATCTACCCTATTAACGTGCCTCCGCTGTGTGTGTGTCTGTCACAGGACTGTATTTTTTGAAGATATTTTCTTTTATTTTCATACAATAGTTTTAATTAGTTCAATAAATTATGTTACAATTTGTATTTGGTTTTTAATTTTATTATGGAGTCGACTGTATTACGCCGAATCTGGATTACAACAAATCTGGAGGTACGTCGAATTCGGAACAAACGATTTTAAATAGTTTAGTTGGGGCCCTAGTTTATTTTTTGCCCCAGGGCCTTTGGTTACCTAGCTACGCCACTGTATAAACATCAACTTTTAGTTTGCTACGAAATATTTGACAAGGCATGTGCTCAGTTATAATTGGAACACTGGGTGCTTACAACAATCAGAAAACTTTTGTTGCATAGATGATTATGGTCACTTTGTATCTGTAGGACTATATAGTAACCTGAATTGCTTAGCTACTTTTGATTCTGACTGTACCTACCTACATTGCGAATATGGAGTGGCAGCAAAAACTACTTTTTATTACCAAGCTACGTCGCGTTTACTACTCAATAAGCTTGTTATTCATTATTAAATTTTGAAGGCTGTATTTTTTGAAGGCAGTGTTCGAACTGAAACTCCCTGAACTAAAAACAAAAGTCACGGAATAATAAACAGTTGCGAAAGGGTTTCTCAAAACCATTAGGGACTATGGCGGCTTATCTGAACAGTTCGGTAATATCTATCTTTCCTTCAGGGTAAAACTGCTATAGTCCAAGGATTCGGCAACGTTGGCAGCTGGGCAGCGATATACCTCGCCATGCACGGAGTTAAGATTATTGGAGTGCTCGAAGCCGACACGTACCTCTGTGCCCCAGAGGGTCTCAACCCTACGGTGAGTCTCAACGACTACCAATACATACCCTACGCCTAAATTGGTAAACTTCACGCTGAACACAAGTAGTGCTATTTTTTAATGAGAAGGATGTATTTGTTTCCTTTTTTTGTCATTTAGCATTTGCATTGACTTCAGTTTTAGTTATTTTTAATCGCAATGAGTCAGTTGTGTGCCCGCCCGGTCGGTCGATCAGTCGTCCTATTCTTCAGGTCCCACCCAATATTCGCTCGCGATCCATACTTTGGGAACCACTGGCTTAGAACGTAACCACATATTGTCATACAGGATTTAGTGAAGTACATGGATCAAAATAAAAGGAGCGCCAAGGGCTTCCCAGGAGCAAAAGAATGTGGAAAGGAATTATTTTACGAAAAATGTGACATTCTTGTGGTAGCTGCCACAGAGAAGGTATTGACTGCAGAAAATGCTGGGAAAATAAAAGCTAAAGTAAGTTTTATATTTTTAAGTAGCTAGACAAGGTTGGGCGGCTATCTGTAACTGCCCTCTCTCTTCACTTTGCTGGTCCAGTGAGCCCCATGGCTCTCATGTTTATTTTCTAGCCAATGTTCAGTTGGCGAAAGGTCGTTTCGAATTCATGCACCTTGAGAAGAGCGTTATTTATCTCGTCAATATTAGAAACACGTCTATCTATTTTAAAAATTAAAGACGGAACGCCACGTGCTACGATCCTTACAAACCCCTTTTGCTTCATCTACATTCATGCATCGTTTCATACATGAACGTCAATTGTGGGTACTGTGCACCTGACCTTTTTAAAGGACATCACCAATCAAATCCGTATATGTCCTTCTAGGGCATCCCCTGCTGGCGTTTCTACTAACAACCGCGTTATAAATAAATACACAGACACATCTTCCTCCCCCAGACGTATAGTATTATATTATCTGTGCCCAGACACATTTCATAATGAGCACTCCAAGAAACTTTGAAAATCATACCCATATATTTTATATTTTGCAAAAAATGCATGTCCGCCATTTTGGATTTCAAAATGGATGTCATTTTCAGAATCATCACCCTGAGAAACCTCGAAAATGACACCCAAATCAATATTTTTCAAAAATTACAAGTCCGCCTTTCTGGTCTCCATTGACATCCCGTCAAGTAGGGTAGACCGGGAACAATGGTAACATTTTTGAAATAACGGGTTGTAGCTCAAAATCTACAAGTAATTATAAAAATCTGCATATACAGTGCACATTTCAGTTTTATGCGCTATACATTTTTGGGGCTTGTATTTATTGATAATAACAGAACACTGAATAAATCGATTTTTTGTCCAACTATATCCACTGTTACGATTGACCCTTCGTGTGGGTCAATTGTACCACAACTTTAGATGTTAATAAAACTCATATTTATTTATTTATCAAAGTGTTTTTATTGTCAATATCTTAAACTTAATCAGTTTCATTTGATACATAAATTTTAAGTCTTAGGATTAATGTTTTAAAATAAAAGATGACTTCTTAAGTTTAACAACGTAGAAAATAATTATCTCGACTTATAAAACTACAATTAACACAAAATTAAATAACATAGATATAGAACATTCCGCTGCAATTTCTTTTTGTACTTATTTGTATTATAAACTACAGTGAGATAAAAAATTTCAAAAATCACAATTTGTATGGAGTTTCCATTGACCCCTGGTACAATTAACCCCATTCCCCAAAATAAAAGTTAATAAACATAATTTTAATCTTAAGTATTATTCATCATTTTAATTACCGCTGAGTCGATCCGAAACGAAGCGACGGGCATCTAATCCAAAAAATTATATTTAATAGCAAAGAATACGCTCGCGTCGGCGCGAAATCAAGGAAAATAAGTCTAAACAAAAACTTCGCGCGCGCGAGTTTGAATTTGTCGAAATAAACTACAATAAATTTGTCGTTTTTTATGACCTAAGTCAAAGGTCAATTTCATATTCAAACAATAGATAAAATTGTTTGACGCTATCGTCCCCGGGGTCATTTGTACCTCTGGGTCAAATGTAACGTTACAATTCACCCCGACTATGCTGTTACAATCCCACTTAAGTAACCAAAATCAGTAAAGTTAAAATATTTCCAGTTTTATACCAAACTGACTCCCAAACCACTACATAACTCAAGCGTTGATAACTAACGGACCAAAATTTAGTGACACTCTAACTTTAAAGTTAAGTTTGGGTGAATAATAGGCCAATACATTAAGCACAGAAATTTACCGTGGTCACTCGTGAACAAAAATTGTTGAATAACACACGCATCGCGCACAGCGTCGAGCCGCCGATTGGTGAGGAGGTTGAGACACACTCGAGGCACGTAGGCATACCCTCACAAGCTTATAATTATCTTAGCAATGGTCGAAATATGGACGATGGTAGTATTGCCCCGTGTTACTTTTGTCCCCGGTCTACCCTACTTATTCTCATGTACTACAGACCGTATCTTGTTGCATGAAACCTCTACAGCGCCTATATGTATTGGGTCCAGTTATAGTGACTGTAAACTGGCCGCCAAGTGTCGTCGTTGCTTTGAACAAGAGGATGCCCCTGAACCGCAGTTGATTTTGGGAACTTCTATTTCCAGAATCAAATATTTATGACCACGTTGAAGGATGCTGTGTTGTCTATTATATACCGGTAACCACAGGACCATTGCCCGACCATTAGGATTATGTGTGTTGTAGATCATTGGTGAGGGTGCAAACGGGCCAACTACCCCGTCCGCCGATGAATTGTTGAAAGAACACAATATTCTGGTACTGCCCGACTTGCTGACGAACGCAGGCGGCGTCACCGTGTCTTACTTCGAGTTCCTGAAGAACCTCAACCACGTCAGCTTCGGAAAGTTGAGCATTAAATTCTGGAGGGATTCTAACAGTGCACTGCTAGGTGATCTATACGTATATTATTATTAATTCATAAAAGCGAGACACGACCCACTCACTGAATAATCACTAAATACCAGAAAATATAAAGTCTGTCAAAATTAGGCAGATATATGCTCCTTAAATGATTTAGGCACCCGGATGGAATGACAGATAACATAAAAAACCGAAGAGAATATTTGTCACGAGAAACACGAAGAGTAGATGATAGTTCGGTGATACAATTTACCTGGTAATTATCAGTTCATATAGCTTCATTCGATTTAATCGCTGATCCGTTTTTTGGTTTAGCTTCCGTGGAGGATTCGCTGAAGGCTGCTAGTGTTAACGCGCCGATGAAGCCAAACAAAGAGTTCGCGTCAATGATCACCGGAGCCAGTGAAAAACACATTGTCGGCACCGGCCTGGAGTTCTCCATGACAAATGCATGCGCGGTATATAATATTGTTTAAACCTGTTTTCAACGGTCGTTCGGTATGGCCATGCCATATGCCGCTGAAAAGGTCTCCAAAAAGTTAATGTTAGTCATCCTAAGCACAGAATAAGAGTTCAGCTTTACCAACTTTTTTGAGATCTACCTGCTTGGCATTTTATTAGTCTTGTCCCTATCGGATACTATTTCATGTGATTATTGACTGAAGTATCCAGAGTTATGAATGTGTGTTACAGAATGTGGCGGCGGCAGCTAAGACCTACAACCTCGGCATCGACTTGCGGACGGCCGCGTACATCACTTCTATCGAGAAGATATTCATCACCTTCGACGAACACGGCTTGGCTATGTAACTTACATTCAACGGTTAGGACACTAGTTAGAATATTATTCTTGACAATGACACACGACGGTAAACGATAACCGATGATATAATAAGAAAGGTCGTGCGAAAGAGTTTTGTTTTGTAGAATAGGTGGGCACATCTCTCGCTTAGGATGATAATAATTTATATTTATTAAAAGCTGAGCTATTTATAAAATTTACCCATCGCTGAACAAGCCAGAACTTCACCTGCTTATCAGCAACACTTCTTCAACGGTGAAGGCCCCTGTCGCCCACCCTCGGGCATTCTTAGGAATGTGTAGGTATTGTTTTCCGGGATGTGAACTGAACAACTCATGCTCTTGTTTCTAAGACCATAAAAAGTCAGCTTATTTCTATCCACCCCAAAAGAGTTGAATTCTTTGATTCGTGTGACAGACCTTTCCCCCGGACCAGTGTGTTATGCAGTTTTATAATCGGCTTAGTTTTGTTCAGTCTCATCACACTACGCGTCCACCTTAGTCGGTTTTATTTAGGGTGAATAAACGTAGGTTTATTGTCAAATCGCACACAGTACTTAAATACAGATTTCCGTATTGTATAAGGTTACCTACTGTTTAATGAGAACCTAAATCTATTAACTTTAACCATTATCTAAAACTGGTGTTGGCGCGATTCCAATGCTGGATAAATGTACCTATAAATATAAACTGTTTAATTGTACGGTCTAGTGATTATGAGAACGTGGGGAACCGCCACAATCGCATTCCCATATCCCATTTTTGTGAATTACGTGCCTTTTCATGTTCTTTGCGCAATAGAATAGAATATTTCTTTATTCAAGTGACTGTAACTCAAATAGGTTAGTGAAACTTACATCTATGTAAGTAACCATTGATGAGATTAATATCTTACCACAAATAGACGGCGTCACCGCTGCGACATCCGATGAGACATGTGGCCCACGTAAACACAATACAGCCAGCTTGCGATCACGCTTATAATATGTACTGTAGGGGCTGGCCCGCACCCTACGCACCAGAGAACCGCAGCTTTTACGCATTGTTGCGTAGAAGCAATCTACATGTACATCTACAAACATTCCCGATGCACTTTAGAAATGGGGCATCCCCTAAACGCATTGTTGTATTGAACTCGGAGGGCGCTGTAAGATCTTTGACTATATCAATCCCACAGGCTGCACGTGTAAAAGAAATGAAATGAAATGATTTATTTTGCAAATAGGATTTTTCAAGCACTTTTACACGTGTTTTGCGTCGGCATTTCTTATGACTATCCCTAAGAAGAAATGCCGAAACGAGCTTGGGGTCAAGGTCTATTTTAAAGGTTTTATACTACGCTCGGAATAATGAGATTTACAACATTTAGTGAGCAGCGTGCAAACCTCCGAACCAGCATGTTGGCTCTGACCGACAACGCCCTCCGTTCTCGTTCAATGTCATCATCGTCTTTGAAGCCAGGACTCAATATATGACCAAGATATTTAAATTTAAACACTCTGCAACGGCATGCCGTTGAATACTACCGGTGGTACTTTATCATGGATTTTACCCTTGGCCTCAAAGACATGATCTCCGACTTTTTACAGTTGTACGTCAAGCAATGTGTTCTTGCATACCCTGCACACCGGGAAACTAGTTTTCGTAAGCCACAGACCGATGCGCTCAGCAGCACCATGTCGTCCGCGTAGCTGATATTATTAACACAGACACCATCTACGTAACAACCGACTCTGGTATTGCTGAGCTCACCGATCAGCTCGTTCACATACAAGTTCCCTGCCTCACCCCGCACTCCAACCCATATAAACAAGACAAGGACCCCCCAGCTCACCGTACATTACTGATCTGGTGTGCATACCAAAACTCAAAAATGTTGATGATTTTCAATGGTAACTCGGTATTTTTTAACTTCTTCCATAAAATATCGTAAGAAACCAGATCGAAAGGCTTAGATAGGACCAGGAAGCAGGCATAAAAAGGCGTGCTGCCCTGTGCATAGTATGTGACAGCATGCTTAAGACACTCGGACAATCGGACTCTCCGTTGACAACCCAGGATGGAAACCAAATTGATTGTCGTGAATTGTTTCCCCGCTTCCCCTTCTGCAACTAGACATCATTTAGTACATTTAAATAGTATCTCACATTAATTATTCATTGATAATATTTTCCGTGGTGTACTGTGCGCCGAAAGATATAGCTGTTAATTCCACTATCGTACAACATATTACATATGTAGATTGAATTCAACGGTCACGGGTGATTGAGTACCGACTGTTCGGTGCGATTTTCTTAGAGTAACGAAAAGATCATCGGAATTCGTACAGGGTATTGTGGGTATTCTAACAGAACTACAGCAGGACAACTTTAACGGGAGTATAGTCTGCTTATAGCTTGGCTATCGAAGTCAGGTTTTTAATAAATCTGAAATTTAATAAGATTTCGTTCTTATTTTGCAATTAAAAACACCCGTCGCTATTCTGTCGTCTGCATTCTGCGACGTTAAGATTTTATAAACTTATTTTACAGTAGAATGAATTTAAGAATTTTTTAATTAAATGTTTATGCTTTTTTATTCTTTATGTCGTTGCGATTTACTACCTTTGTTATAGTATTCGAAACTTGCCCCTTTTACTTTAAAATAAACGAATTTATATACAAATTAAAATATTGTTTTATTTAAAATACTAATAATAATAATAATGTCCTCCTGACCGAATTTCGGTCACGGCGGCCAATCTCACCGGAGATTAGCCAACTACGCAGGAGATATTATAGTGCACAAGTGTGCGCACAAACACAGGTGCACTCTCTAATTCCTTCACTCTCATAGTCCGATGGGACGGCAATCCGACACGACCGGAGAGAGTTAAAAAACTAACGTTACGCTGAATTACAAACACAACACATTGTACTAATATATCAACAATCATGGTGCGGCGCGCAGACAGATCGTCACTATAGCACTTACATATTATTTGTCTTAATCCCTACATAAAATCTTTATTTTTCTGTACCATTTCGATTTTTTTTATCTTTCACCCAAAGGTTGACTGGCTGAGAATGCTTGAAGGCAATAAGTCCGACTCATGTACCACCATTATAGGTACATTTTCTAGGTTCAAATCAAGAAATAAAAAAATATGATTCAATTTTTTATTACGTATAGGTATTAAATAAATTATAAAATATCTTATGTCCTAGCATGTTCCCGGTTTTGTTTGAACCAAGCAACAGTGTCGTGAATGGCGGTTTCGAACGGCGTGAATTTGAAGTCCTTGTACAAAGTCCTCAGTTTCTTGTTGGAAGCAGTCTTCTTATACTGGCCGTCGGCTTTCGTGGAGTCGTAAACGATCTCTCCGGGAAAATTGTGCGCTTTCTTTATCATTTCCGCTACCTTACTGATTGTTACTTCATCTTCTTCATCCACTGAAATAAGGAGTAATATTAAATAACAGAAGCTCATCCCTGTCGCGATTTATTTCCCTGTTTCGATTATTTATGCCGTACGGGTATCGAACCGCAGTGTAGAAAGCCAATCGTTTGAGCACGGCGCAACCCGTGCCGGTAATGATTCAAATGATGAATCATACAGAGTTGGCGGATAACAGGACTCTAGTACATCACAGTCCTGTTACCCTTTGTCCTGTTGCATTCCACTTTTGTACAACAAATATCTTTATATTTGTATGAAAATTAATAATTGAATACAAGGTATCGAGAATCGGAATCGGCTTAGCAGTCTAACTTACAAATCAGCTTGCACGGCAATAAAGAGGTGCTGTACAAAGATATAACTCACCTGACAGTATAATCGGCTCAACGCTCTGGTAATTCCTGAGCACCCAGATGAACAGCCTCGCCAGGTCCAGCGAGTAGATGAACTGACGCATCGGCCGCCCGCTGCCCAGCACCGTGAATGTTGCCTCACCTGCCGTTATTAACTTGTCGTAAACATCAATCAAATGATAATGATTAGTGATGCAACAGAAGTGTCATAACGGAAACAGATACGGAAACGGAGAATGTTCTATATTCGGCTGTGTCTTTTTTTCTAATGTATGTTCTTCGATATTTCCTAACGCGCTAGACGTCCTACAATATTTGAGGGTATCCCTCGATTTCCCTGTGATTCCATCATCAGATCCCGAGTTGGTGACAATGAGACCAACATGGGAGCAAACCAAGTCTTTTTTTTAAAACTAGATTACGTCGTCATTTCCTATGACTATCCCTGGGAAGAAACGCCGAAACAAAGTAAGGAGTCACGGTCTATTTTAAAGTCCAGACATTATAGTAAGGATTTATGTGAGACAAATATGGGGTGGTATGGCCTTTCGAAGAAAGTGCCATAGCTATTTGAGCTGACCTGTCGCAACAGAGGGCAAGCATGGATCAGTCATCGTGAGAATTAATGAAATTAAGAGCATTCAGCCTAGATCTCACTCACATTTACAATGTATAGCGGTTATATATAAAATATCATTTAAATTTAATCGACATTATAATATCAAAATAATGAAGTAAATAATATAATAATTAATGGAAGAAAAAAGTATATCCTGACGGCAATCCGACACCATCGGAGAGAGATAAGACGCAGGACCAACAACTTTTACGTGCTTTCCGATGCACGGTGTGTATTCACATACACAAAGACCCAGATCCGAAACAACTATCTGTAGATCATACAAATATTTGTTCCGTGCGGGAATCGAACCCGCGACACGTAGCTCAGCAGTCGACCTCTCAACCACTGCGCCAACCGTGCCGTCCTGTATAATGGTAACATGTATAAACAAAAGGCCGGATAGCTCGTTCCTGTAAGTTCACCAAATACAAGAGAATGATATAATTAAAGACGGACAAATAACGCAAACGTAGGCATATCCGAGGCCCTAGTATTAAGTTTCTTTTGACAAACTCGATTTTTCGCATCGTACGCGTTCGGCGCTTTGATTGGTCCATTTCGTGCTCTCCACCAATCGGAGCCCCGAAAGCGTACGATACGTTAAATTGAGTTTGTCAAAAGAAACTTACACTAAGGCTTCAGGTGACTGAACGGAACTCACCATCATTAAACTCATAAGTAGAATAAGCTAGATGACTTTATTAAATATAAATTCTGAAATCTTGTTTGGTAAATAATTTTCCTTCTAAAAACTCAGTAAAACTTAATCTCTTGCTTATCTTTGGCGTTTTCAATTTTTTATTTATCAAAATCACACTATAAGTGGCAATGAAAAACTATGACGTCACGCCTTAGTATTCCATACATTTTTAGAACAAAATGTCATTTTTGACAGTTCATAAAAAGTACCTCAGATGACTAGTAGTCTACAGTGCTGTCAACGAGATAGAACATAATATGTTATGTTGTATATTAACATAATAATAATAAAATACATGTATGTTAACATAATATGTTGATTTCGCTTACCTTTCTGCATAGCATCGTCCATCCTCCTGATGAGCGCCGGTATCACGTGACTAGACTCCAAGTTGAAGTTATCGTGTGGTCCGAACACGTTGCACGGGATCACGGATGTGAACGTGCAGTCGTGCATCTCGTGGTAACCTCTACAACATTAAGGATTGTAGGCTAGGAAGTGACAGCGCCAAAAACACTCGGCGCGACGCAACAAGAGCACAGCGGACGAAGGGTCCATACCAGCTATACTCAACCTTTTTTTTATAAGGGCCACAAAAACGTTTCAGTTATGGTGCCGCGGGCCACAACATAAAATTTTGGTGTCAATAAAAAACTTAATTCAAATATAATTTAAAAGATGAAGTGTTCACAGTTCATCTGACTGAATGATCTTATAAGTCTTATAATGTGAGGTTATCATGCAGCCACATGCAATTTTAACAAAATTTTGAAAGAGCTTTACTTTTAATGAAATTTCTGAATCCCTCTATCACTCACTACAACGCAACGCGCGGTAGGGTTACCTAGGTACATATTTTACACCGCGTTCTCACACTTTCTCTGGATCTGTGAGAAATTTAAAGTGGTTCACAACTGGACCACTATGCCAGGTGGGCCACTCACAAAAGCTCGGCGGACCGCAGGTTGAGTATAGCTGGTCTATACACTTTTATAGTCAGTCGACAGTCGTCAGACGCCAGTCTCGAGATGCCAGTTTGTAACTTGAAATTGGTTAGCAATGAGTTGGTATTACATGCTGTGAATGACAGTTGAGAGTAGCATAACTAGTGCAAGATAACTATCTTGACTTCGCTTCTTCGGTTACCTATCCTAAGCAGCGGCGTGCACAGAGTTCTTAGACAGGGTAGGCAGAAAATTTTAAAAGCTCACTTCCCAAAAATCCCTACTGCATGTTGGTATTGGTTCGTCGTCTTGTCGATAAATAATGATGTATGTGATTTGCCACCTCAAATATCTTATAATAAATATTTATCTGAGTTATGTAGAGTAGGCAGTGTCTTTATGAACCGCACGCCACTAATCCTAAGGGTATCTACAATACCCAAAGTTGATGATAATGACTGAGTAAAATACTTGCAATGGTACCTGTTTAATACATCGATCATTCTTTTTGCATAGCTGTACCCATAATTTGATGTGTGTGGTGGGCCATTGTGTACCTGGAATAGAGATATTTAACTAGATATGCTATGAATTGACTGTTTCGCCGACTATCCAGTATCCACCCTAATTTTAAAATCGATTTATCCAAACTAAACTGCTTTATTGGCACGTGACGACCTGGGTTCGATTCCCGGGCCAATTCTGTATAGTTGTTGAGAAAAACAACTTGAAAGTTTGTCAACTTTAGATATTTAGAAAGTCCAAGACCTATATATTTTAGAAAACTAAAATAATTTCTGTAAATTTCAAGGCATCGTGTTATGAAATCTGTAAAACAGTATTTATTAAGCTTTACCGCATTGCCGAAACACGGATCTAACATGAAAATGCAACATTTCATTCAAATGGGTTTAATTATTTTTTTCTCGACTATGTCGCATTTGTAGCACCCAGAAATAGTTTGATAATAATTATAATGTAATATATATTTATTAATACAAAAATAAAAATACCTAATTCCGTGAAGTACCTGAGATAATCGTTTTCTAAAGTTTTAAAATTAAAAACGCCTGTGATTTTGTTAAAGGCAACACGCACGGATAAGATTGCTATTTACTTTTGACATGGCATTTTGATACTCATTTTTGTAAGAAATTACAAGTCTTCAGAAACATTTATTATATCGGGTATATCAGTTTTTATTCCAAGCATAATTATATTACATGCAGTTCAACTTACCATTGTCTCATCAATGGGATATGTAGTTTTATCAGGGAATATGCATGTAGAGAGGCAAGATACTACTTTCTTCACATTGTTCTTATGGCTGGCACTCAGTACGTTGTCGTTAATAGCCATGTTCTCTCTCTGGAAATTAAAATTTAATGAAGTATTCTGATTGAAGGGACATGGAAACATGCTGATCTACTACACCAGCCTAGTATGGATTGGCAGATGTAACAATGACTTTAGATTTATATATGATAATTTGGTTGTACATACACTGGTACGATACCAGTTCTTTATTTTCTAATTCTTTATATAAAAATAAAACCTGCAGGTATTGTTTCATTAAATTAGCAGTTCAGTGGTCAGATAGCACTATAAAGTGTGGATGTGGAGACCATAGAACTATTGTAAATTTTATAACTGAAGCTTAGACTTAGCAGTGGGTGGACATACAGTAATTAAATTAAAGTATAAAAATAACTTACAAAGAAATCTAAATTGTGAGCCATGTTGTGGAATAGACCTCCAACCATAGCGGCCAAATGTATCACATGTGTGGGTCGATATCTCTCAAACAATGCATCAGTTTGGGTCTTATCTCTGAAACAAAGAAATTATTGTTACATTACCGATAACTCTACTAATTAAAATATCATCTGACACATTATTTAGCCAAAGCTGTTGTAATTTAAGTGGTGGTACTTATAATATTGTTGATATCAGATAATGGCATAATCGTACAGTATAAGAATATCTATATTAAAAAAATGGAATGCATAATAAAAAGCACTAGACCCAAACAATAGTAATTTTGAGAAATGGCTATGATCACACTACCCATGTATCTGAAATATTACGGTTTTCATCATCTTAATTTGATTTTATACTCTGCCTCATCATCTGCCTAGCCTTTTTCCCAATTACATTGGGATCAGCTTCCAATCTAACCGGTTGTGGCTGAATATCAGTATTTTACACAGAGCGCCTGCCTTATGACCTGTGCCACCCAATTACTGGGAAACACTGATACTCTGATACACCCGTAATGACTGTCTTCATATGACACCCAGGACCAACTGCTTAACATGCTTTCCGAGGCACAAAGGGATCTTTATATTTAAAAATGGTCACCCATCCAAGGACTGACCATGTCAAGCGCTACTTAACCTCGCAAATCGGCCGATCTGCATGGTAGCTATGATCTAAATCATTAGTTCCCAAAGTTTTCCAGGTAGATTCCCAGGGGGTCTACGGGAGACTCGATGGGGGTCTACATTGGTGTGACAAAAAAATGGGGGTTTACAATTCAATTTACAATATGGTAGAAATGTAGCTGCAGCTCCACCGGAACCAGCTAGAGAAAAAAAGTCTGGGAACCTAATCTAAATTATTATTTATTATTATTAAATCATTTACTTCAGAATAACATTCCATAAATTGTTAGTGCTATGAATGTGTATACTTAATGCTATGTTAATAAATTAAATTAATTAAATTAGTTTAGTCTAATTCAAATTAATTTTACATTCAATTCAATAATAAAATGATCAATATCAATAAGTCATTTTATTAGATACATGGAATAGTAGGATGTAAAATTTATACAGTCAGAAATTTGAGATGGTATAATTATGCTTCATAGCTACAGTCCAAGTAGTAGGATAGTAGACCAAACATATTTAATTTGCTTGACTGCTTGATGATTGATGCTAAAAATAATTACTGCCTATTAGTCTAGGTCAGTGTTAATATTCTGAATTGGGCAGTATTATTGCATTTATCTCTTTGGAAACTGGGTACCAGAACAGAGTTTAGATTTGTAACTTCATAGATCAATATGATAGGACAAATCACCAATACTAAGATTAAGGATTCACTCAGTTCTCTGATGTAAAACCATAAAAAACTGCATGCTTGGATCTCTTCTAAACGTATAACGTGGCCATATAAACGTAAAACGTATGATATTTTATATTATATAAAATTATCTTTAGGACCTACCGGAGATCTCCATCCTTAGATCCACAGAAAATCCAAGTCTCATTCGTGGAACCGGGAGCTTTTTGTTGCTTTTCTTCATCAATTACAGTTTTAATCGCTTGACCGACAAGGCCCGAACCACCGGTAACCAATATCACACTTTTTTCCTCAGTCATCTGAAACATTTTGTCAATTTAGACGGACTACTCAAAATCTTCATTTAAAAATATAAAGGTAGAGGTAATCTAAGTGCTTACTTATCAAAATTTTAAACAAATTCTCCTAAATATACTTACTTTGTACAAAATATTATTTATTTATTTGGATATGTGGCACAGTTCCTAATATTTTAAATTTGACATTGACGTCAGACGTGACATATCCCATCCATCACTCGAAATGTCGGACAACGACCCTTTTATTTTCCCGTCAAGTTTGGATTCGTGTTGTAAATTCTCTATACTTCACATTTCAAAAAAAGTGGATATTAAAGTAAGAAAGATGTCTATGGTTTGTAATTTATCGTTTGACCGGTTTGATCCCCAAGCTTGTAACTTGTCCGTCTAATCTTTTTATGTTCATTTAAGCATATATCGTATAATATAAAAATTTGGAAAAGTTCAGCATATCACCCACCGTGAGCGAAGTATAACGACCACCATGTTGGTAGACCGTGTAGTCTACCAACACTAATATCATAGTAAGTATGTCAAAATAGAGTAACAATCACAGACGCTCCATCCACTTTTTGAAAAGTGGATATCTCTTTGGACAACTTTACTATCACTATCACTGGTTAATATTTATTTATTCATAAAATCGTGCTATTAATTTTCCATAGGGCTAAGTAAGCATTACCTACTATGTTCTCTAAATTATTACTTCTGTAATAAAACGAATTTTCCTAGTATTGCGCAAACCCGCTACTGTATGAGTGTGGCTAATGGAGTAGAGTAGCAGCGCAGACTGTACAGCCTATAGCCTGTATTATGATATTAAGCAACTCCACTTTTTTTTAAAGAATTTTCTGTCCAATATTAATTCGCCTTATTAAATATTAGCCATAAAAATCTAAACGAATGTTATTGTTAACGAACCACATAGCAAATTATTTTTTATAAGGTGATTCCAAATTCAAAAATGTCGATGAGTCACAAACGCAATCATAGTCTATCAGCGCTTTTTAAAAACATTACCTCTCTTATCTATGCGAGAATACTGGATAACGATTGGCCAGTCAATTCTCTACGAACATTCGTTCTCGCTCCGAAAACGCCAAATACGCTTTCAAACCAAAATGGAGGATTTGTCGGTCGAGGTGTACGGTGATAATGGTGCTTATTATAAGGTTTGTAAATTGTGAAGTACGTTAAAATTACACACAACAAGTATTATTTTGATTAGTGTAATGTTTATTAAGTTATTTCCAACGAGTAGTACCTAGGTAATTCTTATACTTACAAAAATATTTTTCCGGGAAGATCATCACGGCTGGAATGGACGCCATGTCCGCCTGTCAGGGCGTGATTTTTCCATGTGTTGTAATAATTATGCTCCTTTCTGTATTTTTAGCTGCGATTTGGGTGTTATGAAATTGGGACGACACGCGACGCATTTTTATATTTGCGCATATACACATAAATGACCTAGATATCTTATTTCTAGCGCATCGCGAAGTTGGTTTTTCGTCGGAATGTTCTAAAAATCTCTTTATTTTTAGGCCATTGTCACCGACGTGCTCGACAACGAGGTTCTCGTAGCCTTTGAAAATGAGTGAGTATTATAGTTTACTGATACAATTATATTGGGGATGAAATAATGCGGGTATTTTTATTTACATCTATATTTTGCTTTGTAGCTGGCAGCCGGAGTCGAAATTCCCGTTCTCCCAAGTGTTCTTACCACCGAAAGACACCGGCAAACACACAGAGTTCGTGGAAAACCAAGAGGTGGAGGTATACGCGAGGTCCAATGAGAAGGAAGCATGTGGGTGGTGGACAGCAAACATCAAGGTATTGAATTACATATTTATCATATCACAAAATGATCCTTATCCAAATATTTTAGAATATTTTTATTTTAAAATACCTTCTGGGTTTACCCAGATTGTTATTGTATAGGTGTGACAGAAGGCATAATATATCTTCAGGAAGTTGGTGCTTATTTTCCATATTGAATATTGTTGAAAAATATATTCATTACAACTTTCACTTGATACACATGTAACAGTACATCCAGGCTCATCAATATTATTATCATCAACATTGTTGCCTTGCAAAAAAAACCTTACATGACTTAAGTGAAAACAGTTCTTTGTCACTTAGATGTACCCTCCTATATTAATATTGCAACATAGGCTGACATTGATCTAAGTTCTTTGTGTAAAGACCTGATAATTTTACCCTTCATCTCATACTAGCTAAGGGGTGTTGAGTATAAATGTCTGTCTGTGGTTGATATAAGAACATCTGAGTTCTTATTTGATCATAAATCATAATTTGGTGTGTTTGGTGATATTATTTATATGATCAAAATGTGACAGTATTGATGAAAAAATCCTTTAAACTTATGTAAGGCAGTGTTATATTTAAATCTTATTGTGCAATCTTATTGGTATCACATTTACTGAATTTTAGGACAACAATATTTAAAATTATTATTTTGATTTGTTTATCTTTTCATTTTGACATCAATGAGCCATTATAAACCTGCGCTTTTAGTCTAACCAGATTGTGATACTGACTACTATGTATTTTGTCTGCTAATAAACATTGGATAAAGCAGTCAAGGTTAGAAATAATATTTATGGTTAAAATGCTGTTGCTCATGACATAATTTTAGTGTATAGTATTAAAGGGAGCTTAGACAGAACAAAATGGAAAATGCTACACTGATGAAGAAGAAATCATGAGGACACTTAAACAAATCACAGGCACTTCATTTTGTTTCACAAAACTAAACATATTACTGACCAGCAACCTCAATGGTCCTGTCAGTTGCCATAATAAAATCCTTCTGGGTTTGGTGATTACTCTTTCTAAATAAGATAAGTACACTACATTATTTTCACTACATTACACAGTATACAGAAAGATGTTGACTATGTTAATAAACCAGGTGTTAATCATCATTTGTAAGATGACATGCAACTTTTAACTCCACCCTACTTTAAACATGCACTTTCACTCAGGCATAACAGGCATGCAGTATTGTATTGTACAATACATTGTAAAAATAATCATAATACTTGACTTTATTGTGAGGCTAGATTCATTGGATATGAATTCCTTGTCCAATATTTAATCTAATTTTGTTGGAAATAATTATAATTGGCAACTGTTTTCCCGAGTTTTATGTTCTGTTAAGTAACTTCTTTATATATCTTTCAATGTTATATCATGCAATGGAGCCCTTCAATTTTCGTTTCGTAGAGTTTGTCATGAGCTCTAAATAATGCCAAATGTTATAAGCCAAAGTACTCGTAGATATATTATTAATTAAAAATCCCAGAGAACAATTCATTTGTGGTGTGTACTAATATGGTCATATTCAGAGCTAGCTCTTTAATTTATTTCTTATCTCGTTAATTTATTTTTCAAATTCATAATTACATAAAATGAAATATATAAGTAATAAATTAACTTATATACTTCCAGTTAAGAACTACATCAACATGAAAATTGGCCTAATCAAAACCAATTACCTAAAAAAGTATATATAAAATGTGAAATGGTGTAATTCAATTAGAGAATTCTTATAATATCGTATTATGGCGCATTGCGCATTTCTTAGGGATTGAATATAGCTAGGATCAATAGTGCATATTATGCTTCAGTGCCGTCGATACCCGGAAGCAATTCCGGGTAATAACGCATTCTTCTGGCTATAACGCCAATATTTGAACTGAATTTCGGCCAGGTTAAAAAGCTTTTGTCCAAAGAGTGTAGGCAATTCCACATCTTTTCAGTCCACTGTTAGACATCTTCCCTGTTGTCATTAAGAATTTCATCACACAAAAGGCAATAAGATAATGGATCAAACCTGGCAATCGAACCGATTTCCACAAGCTCTGCAGTTGCACTTGCAGCCACTAGACCAGTGAGGTAGTTGAAAAATAAGTTTTTATATTGTTTTTTTTTTTTTTTGTTATTATTGTCAAAGCGTGTTGATGAATTCACTATCGGTATTTGCCAAGCAACTAAACAAAAATAGGTATCTAGGGAATCCCAGCCAGTACTTCTACAAAATCTAGTTTTTGCAGCAATTTGTTAAAAAAATAGCCTCATAGGTCTAGTGGTCGCAACCGCGACTGCTGAGCGTGAGATCCTGAGTTCGATACCCGGGTCGGGCAAAGTGTTATTGAGTTTGGTATGGAAAATCTCAGAAACAGTACGAAATCTGGAACTGTGCCCGGTAGATGGCAATAAGCTCGCCCCTATTACATGAGACTCAATAACAGCATCGGCGAAATGTGGGTGTAGAATAGCATACCTCTGCCTAACCCTTCGGAAATACAGGCTTGATGCTATTTATGTTAAAAAAAATCATCTGTATTAATTGTAATCTTTCTATTCGTTACAGATGATGAGGGGCGACTTTCTGGTCATTGAATACCTGGAGTGGGACAACTGCTACACGGAAATAGTGCCAAAGGACCGCCTCCGGGTGAAGACCCCGAAAACACCCATTGACAAGAACACCTTCCATAAGTTTGAAATCCCCGTACCTGATGATCTCAAGGACTAGTGAGTATTACAGTAGTAGAGTTCCACGTAAAGAGCTCCACTGGGGCAGTACTGGAGTCCTATGTATTTCGTCCGTCATAACGATGTGTGCGCTTAGCTTTGTTTGTGGTGAGCATTAGGAGTAGACAAAATTCAAATTCAAATATATTTTTATTCATGTAAACCATTTACAGGCACTTATGAATAGTCAGGCTCTAGTACATACATAAGACATTCCAACTTTCATTATTAAGTCAGCTATTTATCAGTTATCATTGGATTTTCATGTGAATTGATTCTCTACTTGGTATTTTAAATTTGCCTTATCGTCGTATGAATATATTTCTAAGGGAAGACTGATAATAGTGGAAACATAGTCAGTTTCAGCCTCTCCTACGGTTTTGTTGACATATAGATACTTCATTCATAGGATCCCTAACGCCCTCGTTTTCTTTAAATATCTGATCCATAATATAGATATAATGTCTTAAAAACTAACTTGACTTAATTAACTTGAATTAAAAACATTCGATTATCAAAAAAAACTTTTTGATAACAACCTATGTAAGTGTAAAATCTCTAGCATTAAGAAAAACTAATTAGTAATTAATTATCTATTATATTAATGTCATTTAGGCATAAGCAGGCAACTGAATTGCATAAACAATTGAATTAGACATGAGAAAATTTGACTATTTCACAGTATGGACTTTATTTACTTAGCACTTTTTTAATTTGCATCATTTTTTATATGTTTATCCTGGATTAAGAATGTGTACCGCGTGGGATGGAGCACGAAAGTTGCGGTTTCATTTATGATGCGAGTGTTTAAAATATAAATTAAACTCAATTCTGGTTTGGTGAAATTACCTTGTTTACGATCTTCACAGTTTACGTTGGTTGACTGTGTTTTGGTTTAAAACAAGATATGTTTAAGTTGATTTAGTTTTTTTGCATGAAAAGGTATTTATTACAAACATATCACGTAATAATGTTTTATGATTGATGTGGGAGAACTAAACTGCTATTGACTGTGTAAAAAAATCTCTAAAGTAGCTAATTCTTCTTATTTCTAACATCACATTTGCCAAACGGAGTCGTGAACGTGTATTTGATTTTATTTAATATTAACTGCCCCACCAAGATTTGTGGTGTATCATGAGTGCAGTTTGACTCGTAAGTGTATGGTAACTGGTATTGTTGTGTGTTCAGTGCCAAGGTGGAGAACGCGCACAAGGAGTTCCAGAAGGCGATAGGCGCGGCGCTGGTGTGGTACGTGGCCGAGCGCGGCGTGCTCGCCGTCGTGTCGCGCTGCGAGACCTCGCAGAAGCGCGCGCAGATGCTGCAGGAGATGCACTTTAGGTCATTTTATAATCCTTGTTAAATATATAGTTTTAAGTTACGTCAGCTTGAAATATATGATATCAAGGCTCACAGTTAAAGGCTTATGGAGGAAAACTGTCAAGGAAATCCGTGAAAACTATAGAAAAAAAAAGGATGTTCCATTCTTGCAAAGAAAAAATTTCATTCAAGCCGATTTTTCAATACCTGCAAATATCGTAGTTGTGTTTTTTACACGACTGCCCAAAAAAGGAGTGTAATGTTTTTTTACAAAGTTACAAACAACATTGTTCCTTCGTGTTTTATTCGCCCTTTTGGCCATCAACAGCTGACTGTTCTTCGCGTAACCTTACTTCCGAATGTTTGTTCTATTATGGGAGCTTTCTGACTATAATATTTTCATTTAATGGGTAAAAAAATTCAATAACAGCAGCTTTTCGTAATTTACAATAGCGAGAAAAAAATAACTCTTTTTAGGACTTTGAATTCTGTACGAAAAGGAATCCAATCTTTTAGTAAATTTTAACGCAGGTGTATGGTCCAACGTGCACGCCCCGTAGCAATAGGTTCTGACAAATAAGCAGTCGTACGTCTATGTGCCAAGGGTGCTTACTATACCAATATACACTTTTGCCATTATTGCTCGCAGCATTGATAATATCGGTCGATAGCGACCAAGTGAGACGGAATGGTTGGGAACTCTACAATCACATACTATTTAAACTTTTAAATAGAACATTGTATAATTATTTGACAGCTACTATTGTTACTATTGTCATATTCATAGCATTCATCCTTACCAATTTTGTCGAAGAAGCGCGGGAATAGGCAGACGTATTGTTAACACAATTATGTACTTTCGAATTCATGTTTACATTACAGTTGCCAAAAACAAAAAGAAACTAACTAGAAAATAGGTTTTTTACGAAAAAATGTTTTATAGTCATAATATATATCACGTTAAATTTTCTGGTTCTTTATTTGCAATAAATGAAAACTTGTTATTTTCCTGGATTTCAAAATTAATTGTCTTCAAACTTTGGAATAGTAATTGTGCAAACAATTATTATATTTGATGTGTAACGAAGATCTTTAAAGTATATTTCATATTGTACTTAAAACTTCACAAGTTTGTTAAAAATTGGAAACCATATTAATACTTCACCAGCACTCAACCAGGATCTCATTTGTAGAGTATCATGTGAGGTTCTGTTTGTTTGGGCGGCCGACTCACTGCCTGAACAAAATTGTGCTAACATTATCAGATAAGCCACAGGGCCGACGGTAGTAAGTTACCTGCCGTATTGGTAGTATTAGGCTTACGACATTCATATTGTAGTTTATTTATTGTATACTAGATTCAATGAGGAAAATCTTGGCAAATCAGCCGCTTGTGGTCCCACATCAGGATAGATAGAAGGATTAAGCAATGGCAACCATACGTCACGTCGAAGACGCTCCATCATTTCGGGTGTCGTATATCTCTGACTACAAAATGTTCTGACTTGGTCATTTTGCTTCCAGGAATCTAACTCAAAAACTCTTATTGCTGAAAAAGACTGAAGAGGCAGCCAGACAGTTGGAATCCACCAAAATACACAATCAGGGCGGGTGAGTACTTATTATCCATTACACAGCTTGTTACGGGGTATTACCCATTTTTCATGACCTTTCAATTGTTGTGTCATGAGCACTCACGTGGAATTTTTCGCCGTCACTAAACGGGAACTGGGGTATTAGATCGAGAGAAGTTCCGCCATTACATCAATTAATTCTTCGCTTAAGAAACAGTCGTAGTGCGAATAGACATAATGCACTAAACTAAAACGATAATCATCGATTACGCTCTATTTAGTTACTAATCGCAAGTAAAAGTAATTACGAACGGGTTAATTAGCGTCCGTGATGTCATCAGCGAAAACATATCGTTTATTATCCGAGTTGCTTTCGTTATTCATAGATTGTGATACGTTGCGATCGTGTGACGTGCCGCTTTCTCTGGTGATGACGACGTGCAGATTGAACCCCTTCATAATTTACTTTAAAATCAATTTTCTTCGCGAAATTCTGTTTTTAACATTATTTCTCTATGAATAAGGAGTAAGATTATAATCGCAAAATACTCATGCTATGTCGCTTTAAGTTGAACTGTGACATGATGACTTCTCAGAGCGCCATAAAATTAAGCTTTCAATTTGAACTATTGTCTTTGTCGTATTTTTTATTTATATAGGGCATCATCATAAACGGGGATTCCCTGTGTGACATCCGTTTTACATGAGATAACGAACAAAGTTGTCGCTGATAATATAATAGGTAACTGGAATTATATTACAGAGTAAAGCCCAATTAGGTATATTTTAGTCTTTGCCAAAATTCAGAACGAATTTGAGATGAAGTTTGATCGTTATCATTACTTGAGTAGCTTTTGAATAACGTACTGGAAATGTCCTCGTTTAGAAAGGGTAAGGGTTTTAATACCTCCCTATACGTAATGGCTCGAGTGAAATGCCACCGAACTACACTACAAAATACTTTATCTAATATTTCGCATGTTAAAAATCCACACATACTTAGTCAACGTCAAAATTAGTAAAACAAGTTAAAACATATTTTTTTACGTTATTTTCGGCGACACGATTTCCGCATGCCACAGCGACATGAAAAGTAGCACGCATGCAACAAATTAAAGCTTCGTGGACGCATTCTTGCGTGGCGCGTACCCTACTTATAGTTAGATTGCAATCGTGTTAGTCGTTCCTATAATCATCAATGTGTTAAAGAAAAAAGTCATGTGTCAGCCACTTGTCAAGCCGCGTGAAATATAAGGCAATTCTAGAGGGTAATTCTTTGTGGAGGATTGACTCATTTCCTATTTCTGTACAGATATGATCTTGAATAGCTTGCATATACGGCGTTTTGCGTTCCGCACGTGAATTTGTTTTTGTGACGTCGCGATCCTAGCACGGAACGCTTGCTGCTTGCCTGCAAAAAACTGAATATTACTATTAATGGTTTCATTTTCAAACATATTTATAAAATTTACCAATCGGCTTGTTCGATTACTCATTCCATGGAGTAAAAAATCCAATCATTAAAATCCATGATTAAGGAGTATGGGGACTCTTTCCCCATACTCCTTATGGAGTTACGGATAGAGAGTGAATTGACAGCTAAGAATCCACTCATTTGCTAATACGTTATGATATAACTGCTTAAAGAATTATTAAACAAACAATTGGCAGCTGACCGTCGTTTTTCGTAAAACCAGAAACTCCCGATTGTGACCACTAATTTGCGTCCGCGTGGCACGAACACTACTAGGGCATTCTTACAGCATAAATAATAAAATGTATGATGTATTCGCGAAAGACCTTCACAATATTTACAGACGTCAAATAGTAATATCAACGAACTTTGTTTTGTTTGTATTATGCAAACGTTACTCCCACACTAGGAATAACTTATGTATGATGGAAGCGTTTACATCCACAAATATTCGGAACAACTATCTGTAGGTCATACAAACATAAATATTTGTACCGTGCGGGCGTCGAACCTCCGACACGTAGCGCAGCAGTTGATCGCTCAACAGTCATATTACATATTTTCGTTCATGTTCCAGCTATACAGACGAGTTCTCGGTGCGTGAGGATCTGATGGGGCTAGCGATCGGCACGCACGGGGCCAACATACAACAAGCACGGAAGGTGACCGGCGTCACCAACATCGAGCTGGAGGAGGTTTCCTGCACATTCAAGATCTGTGGAGAGGTGATACTATATTTTATCACACAGCTTTCGATTTATGAAAGGCCTAAGGTGTGGGGTCCTCGCTCGTGTCTATTATGGCATGATGAAGGCTATGAAAACACAAGTCTTTCCAACTTCAGCGTCAAGTTGGTATTGCGTCTATATCATGGGCGGTGGTGATCGCTTATCATCACAGTAAGAGATCATAAGTTCGTTTTCCTTTCATAAAAAAACACTTGAACAGTCACGGCCAAAAAATGTTTAAAACGATTGGAACCTTTTCCGTCATATACATAGTGTGATTAAATTAGAAGCATAGTTTAACATAGTAATATGTACGTATGATGTGTGTGTAGTCGGTGGACGCGGTGCGGCAGGCGCGCTCGCTGCTGGAGTACGCGGAGGAGTCCATCAAGGTGCCGCGCGCGCTGGTCGGCAAGGTCATCGGCAAGAACGGGAAGGTCATACAGGAGATCGTGGACAAGAGCGGCGTCGTGCGCGTGAGTACTTCTGCACTCGATACTTAGCTCTCAATATTAACACTCTCACAGAGGCTTATAATCCTCTTATATATGCGGATAAGTGGATGCCACGATTCATATGGGTTCCCTTTAGTGGTGATAAATTAAGCTGCACATGGGTCATGAATAAAATTCACCAAATCAACGTGTATGGATTGGAACCTACTAACACTAAGTATTGCTTTATCTAAAGCGAGTACAATAACAATCCCTAGAATAACTTGCTGCAAACGGCAGTACTTGGTATTTATAATCTGTTATGTTTAGATAAATTATATGATATTTTACCTTTATGTATATATAATACTGTTGTGTTGTGTTTTTATTATAGTGTATCGTGTTAGTCTACGGATGTATCAGTTGTTGACTGTAGAGTAAAAGTTTTATGTGGTGCAGGTAAAGGTGGAGGGTGACAACGAGCCGCAGCCGTCGGCGCCGCGCGAGGAGGGCATGGTGCCCTTCGTGTTCGTGGGCACGCGCGAGAACATCGCCAACGCCAAGGTGCTCGTCGAGTACCACGTGGCACACCTCAAGGTAAGCGTTGCTTCTGTTACACGCGGCAGTCCAAATCCTACCGCCCTTGAACACGCTGCGGAGCGGCCGATCGATATTGACGGAGATCGTAGGCTCGCGACCAGTGCGGACGACGTGTTTTGGACGTGACATCCTGCATGATGAAAAATGTCGAGCCATTATTTTGTCACATATAAGAATTTGGTCTGCCGGTTGAAAGTGTGAATGTCGGGAATAATTTTAGTTGATTGTTTAGTTGGGTAAGATTTTCCATTAGAAAATATCAATAGTATCATGGAGTTAAGAATTCTGCCTGGTAGATGACAGTAGGATCTCCACCGTTACTTGGGTCTCAATCGGAATATCAGTAGATCTGCCGCGGTTGAACTTGCCGCTCTCCGTACGGCAACCCCGGGTAGTAAACACCTATTCTTTGTGAATCTGAATGAAAGCCGAACCGGGATTTATCAGAGAATAACACTCTAGCCCATTGGCGAACGTTCCAAGCCAAATGTTCATTTGCCCATAGTAATCGTCGCCCGCGATTTCCTCGTTGTAGTGAAATCCGAAGTGAGCTACGAGCAGGAAGGTAGACTTTCGTGCAGTCTCCTCCTTACAGTTTGATCGCTCACCAACACTTAGTGCTCTGACTGTAACTTCAAAACCAATTGCCTAGCTGCAGCGGAACTTTTGCCGTTATTTGAAAAAAAAAAAAAAAAAAGGTCTTGTCTTGCGACGGTAATTCGAATATTCCTAGTGTTGCTGCTCAGCCACCTCGCCAGCGAGTCGTGTCCCGGTAGCAAGACTACAATCTTGATGACGCTTTGACTGCTGCATGAGCAACATTGCATTGGATCGCGCCCGCTTCCAGCATGCCTATTACTCTCAACATCTCTTCTCTGGTTAAATGTCGGCGTTCCATGGTTTAGGAAAACCCAACAGTACGAATTTAATAATCAGACTTGTGAGAAAATTAAAGTTTCAATTAAAAGCAATTTAGTCTTTAAAACACAGAGACGAACATTTATAGTGATAAAGTTAATTTAATTTTACCATCTGTCATTCCTTTTTTTATTAGAATTTAGAATACAGAAGACAAATGTACCAGGAACTAATTGACGTTTAATTCTTTTTTATATGGCCAGTACTTTTAAAGTTATGATACTAAACCCGAAATATCCCTAGACAGTGTTTATGTGTGTACTTTATTAAATAATAATAATAATATTCTTAAACCAAACTTCTATCCCACTCTCGCTCACACACAACATTCCACAAACAACACAAAAACAAAGAGACACAGAAAACACAAATCATCACACTCACAAACCTAAATGAGGGATACTTGGCATATGTCCGATCTTCATTTCTCTATTCCGACTTTGTGTCGAGACTGAAAGTATATAATAATAATAATAATAATAAGCTCGCAGGGCACCTTGAGGCGAGGTGACGGGAAGTAGTGACCCCGCGGACCCGAGTGCTCCAGGGAGAAGTCACCGTTCCTCAGATCCGGCTTGCCTTCATTGGCTGGCTGGAGTGAACAATGACGAGGAACAGGTCTCCCGCCTCTGTATTCCTTCATTGGCCTTCATTGGCCGCCCAGAGTGGAGTCGTTAGAGCAGAGCTCTGCTCGTAGGGTGGATGCTGAGCACGGAGTAAATACAAAGAGGAGACGGCCTAAGCAACTGTGCACTGTGATTCTAACTAGGTCCTGACGTCATCACGTAGGCGTGGCCTTAGTCAGTGTATTGTTGGCGTTCGTCCTGTGCACAACTTTGTAAACGTTCCCATTTTACGGTATATTCGCGCTAGAAGAAAAAATAGAATGAAGTGTTGTGTTTTATCTTGTAAAAACTACTCGGATAGACGTTCTGATGCTAAGGATGGCATCACATTTCATTTGTAAGTAATTTTATGAGTAATTTATTAAAATAGTTCTAGAAAAAAAGAAAAAGAAAAATCTCTTAGCGAGGGCGTTTCCAGATATAATTCTCTACGCGACATTAGATGGCGACACTTTGTGTTATGGGAACTAAAAATATTTAGGTACGTAGAGTCAGTATTAATATATTTTAATATTTATAATTATAATATTTTTATATTTAATATTTATAATATTTTTATGTACTGAAATTTGTTCAAAATTCATTCCTAAAGACTCTTTAATCGCCTAAATATTATTTTTGTAGATTTTATATCATATTTTAAACAGGCCGCCATCTATCGTCAACTATGAACAACAAACATAAACATAACAAAAAGATAGGGCCGTAATTAGAATACAATTATTTTAACGAATGTCCCGCGGCTGTCTGATAAATGGAAAGTACTTAAAACATTGAATACGCTGGACATAAAAATATAAATTAAATATTCCATATATATACAGATACAATTTTATGTTTACGAAAATTAGGAGAATTTAAAGATTGCGATTTAACAGAACGGATGCTGTTATGATATTCGTTTTAAGCATTTTGCAACCGTAGAAAACGATAGAGCAACCAACCAACAAAAACTAAACATGGCAGTTTTTTTTGCAGGAAATTGAATTTTGCTAATAATTTTTTTTTAATATTTATTCTCCCTCTGAAATTGGTTTTACCTACTTGACCATATCAATAAAATCATGTTAAGTATGAAGCTTTTTTCGCTTCGCGTCATGCGGCTTTTGATTTAGTCTGGTATAACTTATTTATTTGACATTAATGGTTTGGATGGGTTGTCACGTAAATGGGAAGTGTTTTTTTTTTTTTTCTAAAAATAATAGAAAAACTAATAATCTTCATTCGTCATTCATCAAAAACCGTTTTATTCTAACATATTTTTTTTTTTTTTCATAATAAAATCACTATTTCAACAAAAAAAAAAACGTATCAAGATGGTTCGCAAAATTAATTAAAAAATAAATAAAACAGTTTACTCCTTGGTACGAAAATTCAGAGTACGAGCCTGTTGCATCTTGCACTTAGTGACATCTAGCGTGAGATAGTTATATAACTACAAAGTAAAATCGATAGAACGAGCGAGTAGTTTCGCTATAGACCGGCAGATGGAAAATAAAGAAGTGGGCGGGATCTAACACCCCCTAAAATGTCACGCAATGTTTCATAGGGAAATCGAATTACAACATCTCCTCTTCGTATTTACTCCGTGATGCTGAGCGTAAGTGGAGAGTGGGCCAGTGATGCCGGACCCTCAGGGAGCAAGTGATCTGAGTTTAAAGTCCAGCGAAGCCTCTTCACCCTTCAACCGCTCACGTTCCTGTTGCCCCCTTGTTGCGACCCCAGCAACTATTTTTGGGGGCCCAGTTAGTGAGTTGGCAAGTCTCTGCCTGCCATTTTTACATGTTTTATTACATTGTTTCGGCATGCGCCATAGGTTCCATAGTTCCATTACCCAGTCCACTAACATCCCATCACAATAGCCCCAGTAGTTTTTCTCCACATGTTCTGCAATAGTCCTACAAATCCAGGGATTGTCCTTGGGTGCATTTCTATAGTGCATACAGGGATAATCGTTGGGTATGTCACCATAACAATTTCATTAAAGTCGTCTTAAAGGGCCTCTATGTGTTGGCTTCGCGCCCACGCCTTCCAAACGTCCCGGACTCTGTAGTCCCATGCAAGGAGAAGACATACATAATAATAATAAATTTATTAGAAACTTACTTATTTAGTAATTAGATAGATATATGTTAGTAGTTTCTTATAAGAGGTTAGTGAGTATTTTAAAATATGAAGTTATATTACAAAAGAAGATACTTATTTCTAATTATACTAGAAGCAGCCTGCCTGAGCTAGGTTTTTACAAACCTGTGTTTTAGGCCGTCGCTTGTCTATCCAATGTAAAAGGACTACAATTTATTATAATGTTTAAAAAACTATCTTAACAAGTATGTGTATGTATACAAAAAAAAAAAAAAATTAATACTCACGGTGTAATGTGCGATATAATTTATGAAAATACAAAATTATTCTAAGACGTCTAAGAGTTTTTCTGTGTCTGTGTAATTGAAGTGCCTTAAGTACTCCGGTAACATTTTATTGCATTTTGTATATGTAAAACTATATAATTTAAGGATCTTATCAAGCTTAATAAATAAGTAAGGACCTAGGAAAATGTAAAATCTTTTAACAAATGCATGTTCGTATGGGGGGCCTTGTGTCTGTTTTCTTCTCCTGTCAGAAGGTATGGGGGCAAAAGGTAGTTCAGTGTGCTGTTGTAAAACTATGTGCAGTATGAATAATTGTCGAACTGTTAGTACCTTACATGCCACGTAAAGCTTCTGAGTGGGAAACAAAAAAGGTCGAAAAGTGGCACATTGTAAAAAAAACCAGGAAAAGAAGCTTCCTTCCTGTAAAATAATGTAATTAAATGTTTAAAATTTGCTTATATTGTTTTTTAAGACATCTCGTATCTCGAAAACTACACGTAGCATTAAAAAAATAAATATGCAGTTGTAATCCGGGTACCCAATATACTAAAAATCAGTTATAGTTTTGGCGGCACCAAAATCATTGTAGACCTTGTGTAATCAGTCAAAAGTTTTATTTGTGTTGTTCCTCTTATCCCAATTTTTTCAAGCTTGTGCAAAAGTATAGAGCAAGAAATTGTGTCGAAGGCTTTGACAAGGTCTCAAAATAACCCAATTGTATGCATGCTATTGTCTAGATTGGTTGTTATATAATCAGTCAATTGATGTACTGCTTGACTGGTAGATTTATGCGGTCTAAAGCCAAACTATCTGTCTGAAAGTAGTTTATGCTCCTATAAGTACTTTATTAGTCTACAGTTTATAATAGTTTCTATGATTTTTGAGATAATTGTTAAATCTGAGATTTGTCTATAGTTGTTAATACAGTCTTTGTCTCCAGATTTAAAAACAGGGGTCACTATAGTTTTTTTAAGCAACTTAGGGAAAACACCATTGGTAAAACACAACTGGAAAATGTGAAATAAAGGCGGGGCAAGCAAAAATTTATATCATTTTAGAATATTATTAGATATATTATCCCACCCAACAGAACAATCATCTTTTAACCCTGTTATTATTCTCAATACTTCATCGATGTCAGTATTTAACAAAACAAAGGAATTAACTGTAGAGAATGTTTCAGTCGAATATTTCGGGCAAGAAGTTAAAGATTTTAAAGATTTTTCTGCTAGGTTTTTACCAATGTTGACAAAAAAGTCATTTACATTATTCGTTGCTACAATTGGATCTAACTGTGCTGATAATAAATCAAGCGGTGGTTAAACATTTTTTATTCTGAATGTTTTCATTTTGATAAATTTCCAGACATGTTTACTATTTTTTCCTGCCTTTTGCAATTCGTTTTTATTAAACTGAATTTTTAGTTTTTTCTATAGGTTGTTGCAAACATTTCTATACATTTTGTAAGTTATACAGAGTATGAGTGTAGGAGTAGAATGAGCAGGTAAAAGTCCATGAAATGCGCAAATATTTAGGTAGTTTTGTGCATGGGAATCAGTTTTTCCAGAAGTTATGTTAATGTTCATATCACCCATTAATATTATATTTTTAAAAGACGACAATTGTTTTAAATGAATGTTGAGGCAGTCTAGGAACCTATCAATATTTTGAGAAGGCGGCCTATAAATAGCTTAAATTACAATATCGGAATTTAACTTAATTATTAAGGAATTACTATCTTGAAATAATGGTTCTTCAACTGTTGCGTTAAAAACTTTCTTGATATAAATTACAACACCATCATTTTGATTGATATTTTCATCAGTTTTATGCAAAGAATACCCATCAATGATTGGTAAACTGGTTGTCTGTTTCGACAGCCTACATTCTGTTAGAATGACAATATCACAACTTATATCAAGATTATGTAACAAAACTTCAAAACCATTCATGTTACGATTTATACTGCGAATATGTGTTATTAAAATTAATGATTTATCCCTATGCGGTAGTAGAAGTTTGCATTCTTCAACTTTAGACTTTGTTATCAGACACAGAAAAACTATATCTAAATCATACAGTAGCTGATTAGTCATAATAATTAAAGAATTAGAATAAATGTATAACTTTTAACTCGCGAAAAACTAGTAAATATTAGAGATTTGCCGGATCGTTAAAAATGTGTATCCGCGGATATGGATACGAATACGGATTATTAGTGTCTAGATCCGCGAAAACGGATACGGATCTCAACTTTTTTTTACTCAGCCAGTGTCGGTACACGTGACCTTGAAACGATTGTTGACACTGGATTAGTAAAATGACATGTTTCGACTTGCACTGTGCGGGTTTTTTTTTTTGTTTATAATTTAATGTGACGCGTGGCATTACGTTTGTGTAATAAGTTTAGAGTAATGAATGTGCCAACCGTGTGATTTTAATAGTATTTCATTGCTACCTACGAGGGCGGGTCAAAAAGTTCGCGGAATGGAGGTTTTAGAGAGGGGGTAGAGGGATTTTTTTATGTATAACTACTTGGTTATTCAATACAACTATAAATAATGACGGCACGGTTGGCACAGTGGCTAAGTGATTAGCTTTCTGCGCTTAGTGTCGCGGGTTCGATTCCCGCACGGAACAAATATTTGTATGATCTACAGATAGTTGTTTCGTGTCTGGTTGTGTGTGCATGTGACATGTATGTTTGTAAAAATGTACCCGCGACACAGGAGAAATCCTAGTGTGGGACAATGACAAAGATGCTCGTCTAAAAAAAATGACTGAAGTATCGTTCAGAACCATTTTAATATTCTCCATGACCATCTTGGCATGTCTAAGGTCAGTGTAAGATGGGTGCCGAGAATACTCACACCGCTTTGAAATCAGCAGCACGTTGAGAATTCGCGCGAGTTTTTTTTTTGAGAACGGGGGTGAATTTATGAACCGAATTGTGACTGGGGACGAAACTTGGGTTCATCACTATGAACCTAAGTTAAAGCAAGAGTCCATGCACTGGCAAAAAAAGGCGCAGCACTGCCTAACAAGTTTAAGGTGTCACAATCGGCCGGAAAGATTAATGGCTACAGTTTTTTGGGATTCAGAATGGATTATAGTGATCGATTATAAAGATTAAGGTGTCAGTATCACGGGGAAATAGTACGCTACGCTACTAGAAAAATTAAAGATGCGATTAAAGAAAAAATAAGGGTTAGTGGTCTCAAGTTGTGCTCCTTTTGCACGACAAAATACCCGTTCATAAGAGTCATGTTGCGATGGCTGCCTTACACAAGTGCGGCTTCGAAACTCTAAACCAGACTCCCTATAGCCCAGAATTGGCCCCTCTGGCTATTATGTGTTACCAAACATGAAAAGGGGCTTCGGAGTTAGAAATTTACAGATGATGAAGAAGTGAGGTCAGCGATTTCTCCCTATTTTGAAGGCCTTGACAAAACATTTATTTTTTTCGAAGATAAATAAATTATTTGCAAGGTCTGAGAAGTGTATTAGGGTTAATGAAGAATTCATCGAACAGGAACAACATTTTAATGTTCAATTTCACCCCCTTTCCTTTCATTCCGCGAACTTTTTTACCCCCCTCGTATATTTATAATTTCATATACGTAATGAAACTTAATAATGTGAGAGATCCTTCAAGATCCGCTACAAAATAACGGATACGGATCTTTTCTGCCTCGGATATCCGCGGATACGGATACGGATATCCGGCACATCACTAGTAAATATACCGTAAACTTAACTATACCTACCTACTTTACTATACCGTTAACTCAGATTTTAAAATCAAAATTTACTTATGACAGTTCTTCACTTTTATATTGGGCACGTAAGAAACAAATAATGTTGTGTTAAAGAAACGTAGTATAATGCTAAATTATCAAAATCCGTGTCAGTCCTCGAAAGGTTATTCAATCTCCACAGATTAGACTAAGCTGCACTTTAGTGTTGCCATATTCATGTAATCAGAATAAAAAAATACTATTGGTTTAGTAGATTTTATAATACTGTTAAATATGGGACTCAAGTCTTGTTATTCCCGAGACTGAAGGTATCAGTCTCGGGTCTCGAAAATAACTAAAAATCGTCGAGTTTCGCGAAATTTTCGAGACCGAGATTCCCGGGATGAAAGCGCTAGTCGATACGCATCATAAATTTTGGTGCCGCGCTGGCAGGAATGATGATTTTCACCACATTATATCTGTGCGCAGGAGGTGGAGCAGTTGCGCGCCGAGAAGCTGGAGATCGACCAGCAGCTGCGCGTAGTGATGGGTGGCGGCACTATGGCCTATCCACCACCGCGCGGACAGCCGCCCGCACGCGCGCGCCGCACGCGCCCGCCTCACCACCGGTACCCCACCGGTACGTTAACATTACACAGAGATATCCGCAGCAGTACAGCTGCGCGTAGTGATGGGTGGCGGCACTATGGCCTATCCACCACCGCGCGGACAGCCGCCCGCACGCGCGCGCCGCACGCGCCCGCCTCACCACCGGTACCCCACCGGTACGTTAACATTACACAGAGATATCCGCAGCAGTACAGCTGCGCGTAGTGATGGGTGGCGGCACTATGGCCTATCCACCACCGCGCGGGCAGCCGCCCGCACCCGCCTCACCACCGGTACCCCACCGGTACGTTAACATTACACAGAGATATCCGCAGCAGTACAGCTGCGCGTAGTGATGGGTGGCGGCACTATGGCCTATCCACCACCGCGCGGACAGCCGCCCGCACGCGCGCGCCGCACGCGCCCGCCTCACCACCGGTACCCCACCGGTACGTTAACATTACACAGAGATATCCGCAGCAGTACAGCTGCGCGTAGTGATGGGTGGCGGCACTATGGCCTATCCACCACCGCGCGGACAGCCGCCCGCACGCGCGCGCCGCACGCGCCCGCCTCACCACCGGTACCCCACCGGTACGTTAACATTACACAGAGATATCCGCAGCAGTACAGCTGCGCGTAGTGATGGGTGGCGGCACTATGGCCTATCCACCACCGCGCGGGCAGCCGCCCGCACGCGCGCGCCGCACGCGCCCGCCTCACCACCGGTACCCCACCGGTACGTTAACATTACACAGAGATATCCGCAGCAGTACAGCTGCGCGTAGTGATGGGTGGCGGCACTATGGCCTATCCACCACCGCGCGGACAGCCGCCCGCACGCGCGCGCCGCACGCGCCCGCCTCACCACCGGTACCCCACCGGTACGTTAACATTACACAGAGATATCCGCAGCAGTACAGCTGCGCGTAGTGATGGGTGGCGGCACTATGGCCTATCCACCACCGCGCGGGCAGCCGCCCGCACGCGCGCGCCGCACGCGCCCGCCTCACCACCGGTACCCCACCGGTACGTTAACATTACACAGAGATATCCGCAGCAGTACAGCTGCGCATAGTGATGGGTGGCGGCACTATGGCCTATCCACCACCGCGCGGACAGCCGCCCGCACCCGCCTCACCACCGGTACCCCACCGGTACGTTAACATTACACAGAGATATCCGCAGCAGTACAGCTGCGCGTAGTGATGGGTGGCGGCACTATGGCCTATCCACCACCGCGCGGACAGCCGCCCGCACCCGCCTCACCACCGGTACCCCACCGGTACGTTAACATTACACAGAGATATCCGCAGCAGTACAGCTGCGCGTAGTGATGGGTGGCGGCACTATGGCCTATCCACCACCGCGCGGACAGCCGCCCGCACGCGCGCGCCGCACGCGCCCGCCTCACCACCGGTACCCCACCGGTACGTTAACATTACACAGAGATATCCGCAGCAGTACAGCTGCGCGTAGTGATGGGTGGCGGCACTATGGCCTATCCACCACCGCGCGGACAGCCGCCCGCACCCGCCTCACCACCGGTACCCCACCGGTACGTTAACATTACACAGAGATATCCGCAGCAGTACAGCTGCGCGTAGTGATGGGTGGCGGCACTATGGCCTATCCACCACCGCGCGGACAGCCGCCCGCACGCGCGCGCCGCACGCGCCCGCCTCACCACCGGTACCCCACCGGTACGTTAACATTACACAGAGATATCCGCAGCAGTACAGCTGCGCGTAGTGATGGGTGGCGGCACTATGGCCTATCCACCACCGCGCGGACAGCCGCCCGCACGCGCGCGCCGCACGCGCCCGCCTCACCACCGGTACCCCACCGGTACGTTAACATTACACAGAGATATCCGCAGCAGTACAGCTGCGCGTAGTGATGGGTGGCGGCACTATGGCCTATCCACCACCGCGCGGGCAGCCGCCCGCACCCGCCTCACCACCGGTACCCCACCGGTACGTTAACATTACACAGAGATATCCGCAGCAGTACAGCTGCGCGTAGTGATGGGTGGCGGCACTATGGCCTATCCACCACCGCGCGGACAGCCGCACGCACGCGCGCGCCGCACGCGCCCGCCTCACCACCGGTACCCCACCGGTACGTTAACATTACACAGAGATATCCGCAGCAGTACAGCTGCGCGTAGTGATGGGTGGCGGCACTATGGCCTATCCACCACCGCGCGGGCAGCCGCCCGCACGCGCGCGCCGCACGCGCCCGCCTCACCACCGGTACCCCACCGGTACGTTAACATTACACAGAGATATCCGCAGCAGTACAGCTGCGCGTAGTGATGGGTGGCGGCACTATGGCCTATCCACCACCGCGCGGACAGCCGCCCGCACGCGCGCGCCGCACGCGCCCGCCTCACCACCGGTACCCCACCGGTACGTTAACATTACACAGAGATATCCGCAGCAGTACAGCTGCGCGTAGTGATGGGTGGCGGCACTATGGCCTATCCACCACCGCGCGGACAGCCGCCCGCACGCGCGCGCCGCACGCGCCCGCCTCACCACCGGTACCCCACCGGTACGTTAACATTACACAGAGATATCCGCAGCAGTACAGCTGCGCGTAGTGATGGGTGGCGGCACTATGGCCTATCCACCACCGCGCGGACAGCCGCCCGCACGCGCGCGCCGCACGCGCCCGCCTCACCACCGGTACCCCACCGGTACGTTAACATTACACAGAGATATCCGCAGCAGTACAGCTGCGCGTAGTGATGGGTGGCGGCACTATGGCCTATCCACCACCGCGCGGACAGCCGCCCGCACGCGCGCGCCGCACGCGCCCGCCTCACCACCGGTACCCCACCGGTACGTTAACATTACACAGAGATATCCGCAGCAGTACAGCTGCGCGTAGTGATGGGTGGCGGCACTATGGCCTATCCACCACCGCGCGGACAGCCGCCCGCACGCGCGCGCCGCACGCGCCCGCCTCACCACCGGTACCCCACCGGTACGTTAACATTACACAGAGATATCCGCAGCAGTACAGCTGCGCGTAGTGATGGGTGGCGGCACTATGGCCTATCCACCACCGCGCGGACAGCCGCCCGCACGCGCGCGCCGCACGCGCCCGCCTCACCACCGGTACCCCACCGGTACGTTAACATTACACAGAGATATCCGCAGCAGTACAGCTGCGCGTAGTGATGGGTGGCGGCACTATGGCCTATCCACCACCGCGCGGACAGCCGCCCGCACGCGCCCGCCTCACCACCGGTACCCCACCGGTACGTTAACATTACACAGAGATATCCGCAGCAGTACAGCTGCGCGTAGTGATGGGTGGCGGCACTATGGCCTATCCACCACCGCGCGGACAGCCGCCCGCACCCGCCTCACCACCGGTACCCCACCGGTACGTTAACATTACACAGAGATATCCGCAGCAGTACAGCTGCGCGTAGTGATGGGTGGCGGCACTATGGCCTATCCACCACCGCGCGGTCCTCACACCCGCGAGCTAGCACACGCTGCACATCTCGCTCCCTAGCTCGCTACCGCTACGAGGGTCGCGTGAGCGTTCGCTTATGTAAGTTAAGGTACGCGTTCGATAAGGACCGCTGACTGACGAAGTGTTTATATAGCTACAACATTTTTCCCAATTCATTATAAAGTGTATGACATTGTAAAAGTGATGGTGATAGGAGAGAGTTGAGAGATGTGTATGTTGCAGCGGGCGGGCGGCGCATGACGCCGGAGCTGGGCGAGGAGCGCAGCGACAGTGCGGGCTACCGCGGACGTGGCGGCCGCGCGCCCCGGACTAACAGGTCACATACATTATGTATATGTTGCTATTTACTGCATGAGCTTGCGATATTGAATTGCCGAGTGAATATTGCAAATCGGCCTTACTACGCTTTTAAAATCTTGTGATTACACAGGTACATGTTTCGTGTTAAAGTTATGATGTGGAGGATGAAATTTTATTTGAGTTGTTTTGCATTTTTCGCAAAAAGAGTAGGTAGGAATAATAAATAAATGGGTTGTCTGTTTCATTATTAGTTGAAAATATTAAAATGTGTAACATATAAAGCTGCGCCTTTTTCCGTGACAACACGGTGCGCGTGTACATAGTGGTGGTATTTGACACGCCTATGTCATAAAAACTTAATACTTAAGTAAACCAAACTACTCTTTAGCCCGACGATAATACAGACTGATATTTCAAGATCAACATTTTTCAAATATAATTTAAAAAACATAAATAATACAAATATTGTCAGAAAAGTAAGAAGGTATCAAACTGTACTAAAATACAATGAATTAAATTTATACATATTATGAAGTTAGTAATTAAATTGATTGAGCAATCGTGTGATCATTAATAAAATAGTGTTGGTTTACCATTTTATGGAATGTAATGTTGTGCGGTTTCAGATCGAGCGAGCGCGGCGAGCGGCGCGGCGGCGACGAGCGCGGCGAGCGACGTGTGCCGCTCGAGAACGGCCGCGCGCATCCCGCCGCACCACGCCCCCCGCGCCCCAGCGACGCGCGCGCACCCGTCAGTACCACTGCTACCCCGCCCCGCACCGCACCACCCGCACACACTCACCGCGCCTTTACCTTGCAGAGCGGCAGGCGACGCGACGACCGGCGGAGGCAAACTGACGACGAGAGCTCCGTCTTAGACAGCCAGGACGTGTCCAGCGCCGACAGAGGTACGACATAGTCTGCGCTTTGATACTCTTGTGTCATGTACCTGGGCGGCCGACAAACTCGCGACCATACGGCTATACGTGCTATAACGACTCACCCGCCGCACTCGTGCACGGAAACTGCCCTGCTACTGGCTTACTAACCAATCTTCTTGGATTAGGAAAGAAATACCCACCACATTTCTTCTAATAATATTTTATTATATCCTGAAGTAAAAGTCACACACTTGTATAAAGACAACCGGTGACAAGAGAGAAAGCTACAAATGTTTAAAACAATTATAAGAAAACAGCCTATAAACCTTTATAAGAATTAATTTTTAACAAATCTTTCCTCTAAAGCCTGAGCGTTTCTCATGGGAGCGAGCTCGTGACGACACAACCGAACAAGCACGCCTGCTCGCAACTCTGTGCGTGACTGCACACTATCTATTTACCGGGTGACGTGCATTGAAGCGGGAGACGGAGTGACTCGTTATAGTTGTCGAGTAGCACGTTGAAACTTTTTAGTCTTATCCTAAAGCCTCGTATTCACTAGGCGATAGATGTTGAGTATTACGTTGCGCGACGTGTTTATAATTAGATATGTAGCAAGACTTATTAAGAAATCCCTTTGAACATTCTTGATATGCTGAAAAAACGTATGACTGCATTTTCTTGAAAAAATATTCTCAAGGGTATAAAGTTCAGATTATATTTATATAGGAGTAGTACCTCGTAAAGAACTAAAGTTTGGTTATCGAAACATATACTGAAATTAATCAGTAAAATAATAGTATCAAAATTAAACTACCACCTCTCTAGAATCTGTCAACTTGATTACAATTACTTTATTTATTATTATTTTACAGGACACTCAAACAGGATACTCAAATAATGTATAAAAATATTCAATATAGAGTGTTTCCCAGTCAAGACTTTTGAATTAAGCGGTTAAGTTCAGTCTCAACTTTCTTTAGTTCAAGTGGTACGTTAATACAAATTTTCTAATACGGGTCGTTGAATCCTCACGTATTATTTGGCAATATCTGATTCGTGTTAAGGAACAGATGTTGCTTAGTATGCTTAGTGAATACAAGAGTCACTGAGACTCGCAGGCTGCGGTCAAGCGTCCTGTGTTGCAATCCGAGCGCACTAGGCCACGTACACATCTGCGCACGAACGGCTCACACGCAGATGAGATTTGCGGTTTGTACAAAATTATTGGTTATTCAGTGTGTATTTGTAGGTGTGGATGCTCAAGATAGATTCTGAACAGAACGCAGAACACAGAACGCTTGACCGCAGTCACTTTGGGCGCGTTTTGTTACACAAACCGTATGTCGCGTACTGTTCTTAGAAATAAATGAGCTACAGGTGAAGTCTTGTTTGATGTTGAAATAAAAATATTACTAGACTCAGTGCGTTTGAATTTTCATAGTTTTAGATGTAGATTTGACTTTCAATACGTATATGTATAGGTGCTTACATGCTACGCCACACCACAGCCTGTTATAATTTTGATATTTTAATATTAATTGGAGTGGCCTCAAGTAAAGAAAAACTCGCATCGCTTTAGCTTGGCGATGTTAGATTTCACTTGCTCGTGTTAATTTGCGAGAAGTGAATTGATATCTAAGGCTGTATTGCATTATTTATGGAAATAGGGTTTGAGTTATACAAATAATTTTTGCCTTTAAATCTTTATAATGAGAATTAAGTAATCATGTCGCTGCTATGAAACAAATGCAACCAGCAATTTCCTGATATTTATAAAACTGATTACATGGAATATTTGCAGTATAGATAAAAGTTCTTCGTTATGATATAGAATAATACATTTTTTTATGTAGAGTAACATTTTTTTTACTTCTACCGAACAGCTACTTTTCTCATGAAATGGATACTTGTACTTTTATTTTACCAGAATATTGCCATGTGCTGGTAAAATAAAGTAGTTTCAGTCTAACCCTTGTAAGTTTGTCGACCGCCTATAATAACATTATATTGAGCTATTTATTCCTATTCTATTTAAAACACGTGTGCTAATGAAATAGTTTTCGTATAGTAAAAAAATCTGAAAATATTACTGAATGTGCTAGTTAAAATGTAGTTGTAGCGTTTTATATCTCGTAAGTGTATTTATGCATTATAATGTTTATATGTTTATTTTGTTTCTGTGCACCCCGTTTTACATTTTAATTAGTACATATATTGTAGAAGGATTAATGGGAAGTTTTAGTTATATTTTATTTATCAGTTAGACGTATGGGGTGAATAGTTGTTTGCTATTATTTTGGATGATGCGTTTTTTATTCTCGCTTTTTATTTTACGGTTTGGTATCGTATGGTTACTAATACTTCGGTGAGGGCTAACCGAAAAGTGCTACGACCCGTAATGTCAAGTACTTAGATTATGTTATAGTTTCTGCATATTCTATGGTTTTTATTTGGAACGGAGAATAATATCAGTGTACTCGACGGGTGGAATTAAACGAGTATCAGTGTCGAGTCTGTCGGTGGCGCGTGATAGCAAACGACTAGTCGTCCTCGTGGTGTGGGTGAGGCTCGCGGCGCAGGCGGTACTGTAGCGTGTCTGTCCAGAGTCCAACACGTCGGACGACGCCCGCGGCGCCGGAGAGGCCGCGCGCTCCAGCCGCCGCCGACGCAGGAGGACAGGTACACGCACCACGCCTGTCTCTGTCTCTGCCTCTACTCACTCACGGATCTCTTCCAGACACATTCCAAACTAATCCATTCACCCAGACTTTATTACACTGTCACTCATACGTGTGCACAGCGATATATAAACTCGTGAGTAAAATGCATGTTTGTTTTTATCGTTTGCTACTAGAATTTTCTAGTCTCCTTCTAGTTAACAGCTTTTCATTACCTCTCAATGTAGTAGACGCGCTAAAGACTTAATCGTCGCATGACTTAGTGGCGTTCGCTCACATGATGTAAGATTTTCAGATTGATGAGTTCGCGAGCGAGGCCGCGACGGATCGCGTAGTAAAATATAGTAGTTCCCGACGTCCCGGGTGAGCGAGCTTGGCCGCTCGCTCTGGACGCGGGCTGACGCGTGCGTGTTGCAGGAGGCGGGTGGAAGAACGGGCTGAGCGGGGGCGGCGCGGGGGCGGCGGGCGCGGGGGCGCCGGGGGCGGGGGCGGCGGGCGAGGGCGCGGCGCGCGCGGGCTGCGCGGCGGCGCCGGCCAAGCGTCGCTCGCCGCTGGCCAAGGCCAAGGCCGAGCCGCTGCTGAACGGCACGGCGTAGAGCTGCGCGCCCCCGGCCCCAGGCCGCCCGGCCCTGACGTTGCTGCGCCCGCGCGGCGCATATACTACTCCTAACGTAACATGTAAGGCGTGGCCCCCGCCGCCGCCGGGGGCCCGCCGTCACTAGACTTACTCGTATTATGCTTTTGTAAGAGATTCGTGATTTGTATTCCTGATTACTCGATAATATGAAAAATTAAAGATGTGTACGTCGCTCCCCGGACGATACGCGCCGATCGCGGCCTTTCGGTACCTTTATGGGAGATCGGACATAGCGCAGTACATACGTGTTCGTAGCCTGTACTCTGTGGTTATGTGATTTCCTATAAAATAAACATTTCTGTACATATTTTCAATCGTATTTTTATTTGTACGAATAGTTCGTTCCGTCGTCTCCTCCCTGCCTAAATTACAGAGCGTAGCGACCTTACAAATGTTACAATATACACATTACGATGTTGAAATACAATTAATACTTTATAAAAATAGTATGACTAGTTGAAATGTTACAATTAATACTTAAATTAGTAATACTATAAACTCGAAAGGTACCTCGGTAGGGAAGGGGGCGGACAGGTACATACAATCAGTTTGGTGACACTAAGAATTCAAAATTCTAAATGTGATTTTGATGACACAGATCTATACTTAACAAATATTTACAGATCTAGACTCTATAATATCAGTCATATAACAGTACCGTGATATGCATTATTGCCGGGATATCACTAGGAAGTATTTACAAAGAGATATGACGTCAGGTAAAAGTCAGGAGTACGTAACATACGTGAAGCGAAAAGAAATGGCATGTTCACAAAAGCGGAGACTAAACGGTTTAATGTTGAATTTCAGTATCTACTAATAAAATCGTAGCTTTTAATTACTACTGTGCTTTTGTGAACAAGCCTTAATTCTAGTTTCATAAAAGATTACATAAAATTAGAAGTTTTAGTATCTTTTTTATTAACAATATTTTAGAACTTTTGAAAACGGCGATCTTCCGAATATTTAGACATCGTAAGGATGATCCCGTTTTAATTCAACGAAAATATAATCATTGTATGGCTTACGTACAATCTGAATCAGATACACTGAAACAGTTACGTTGTCCAAATAGAGTGAAACATTTCTAGTATTTTTATCTAATACCTTTTGTATGTCTTCAGCTCGGCAAGTACTAGAATTTAGCGGAACAAGTCTTTTAATTATATTCTTCTTTACAGCCAAAGTACTCTCATAGTAATGAAGTAAGGGAAAATAAACCTTATTTCTTTTATGAAAGTTCTGTTTTAGAGCTGTCGCGTTGTTGTATGTTTTCAAATTATAAATTATTTTTGATTATTTGATTGATAGTATGAGTACTTTACCTGTAATGATTACGACAATTGTTCCACTACATTTTAATAAATTTGGAGATCCAAAGATCATAAGAACCGAGGTTGTTTCGCTATGTTTAGACACTAGTTATTCCAGTGCAACTGACGCTGATTGTATTCGATTTAATTAGATCATTAATTAATATTTGTAACTTATTTCCTCACCAAAACAAAACACTTGAAAATTCATTTCTAACTATAATAGTTATTATGGTTACGTCTATGGCAGTCAAGATTGACTCCTTGGAAAGAAAATAAATATAAAAAATGAAAAACTAAATTAATTGCACAATTATTAACATGTGAATTAAATAATGAGTGACGAATATCGAAACTAGGAGAAAATCTACTATTCTGCTATTTTTAATTCATTATATCTTATAATGAATTAAAAAAGTAGTAACTACCCAATTAAGGAATATGCTTTTTGACAAATGAGCAATTGTTTGCATTAGCCTAAACTCGAGTCTTCTCTTAAATGGTTGTCTTTGTTTTAAGTACTTAGACTAAATTTAATAAGTATGTATGTAGTTCATAATTAGAGACAATTCATTGGAAAACATTCAGGCTATGAATTGATATTGAAATATATTTCTGTTCACTTCACATTGTCCGGCTCCTTTACATAGTAGGTACGTATGCTTGTACAAAACGATATGTGTCTACACTGTACAATAATTAGGCTTCAGTATATATAGTATTATATACTTAGGAATACTGTAATTCTTTCCTATTATAAATTTTCTTTATAACAAGTCGCAATGGTGACTAGTAATATGAGAAAAATCAATATGTTTTTGTAAATTCATTAACATTGTATACTTTGTATGTAAACACTGAAGTCTTTAAGGCCCAGATATAATTTGATTCATGGCATAAAATATATGCGTTTTTTACTGAACTGTTTGATTTTTAATACCTTTGTAGTCTACCAGATGAAGTCGATGTCTAATGATACAAATCTTACATTTCCATATCAGAATCATTACACCATTTTAGACATCGAACGGAATAATTACAGTCAAGAATTTTAGCGTGTAGCTACTGACTAATTACGCACATACACTGAGTCTTACTTTCTAAGCTATTTCTAATAAATTTGATTCCTACAGCTACTCATAGAGTACCTAATCAATTTAATTATTAGTCAGAATATATAAACATTGTCTAATTTATTGGAAAAAGCTGTCGAGAGTAAGACTCGTCGTGAGTTACAATTGATATGTCACGGCAAGATTCAACAAAAGCCCAGATTGATATTAACATGCTATCTTAGAAGTAAAGCTAAATACAGAGATTGAAGGAATATCGAGACTTCTTTGATCTTACTGGGTCATGTATGTAGAAGAACGTCAGTGTAGAAATGCCCTAACCCAGTTTGCTTAGCATTGTAAGTAAAATTAAATGCCAAATTAAAAAAAATCAATTTATATTTCTGTATGAGAAAACAGCACTAAATATTATGGTCTATATAATGTCTATTTGGCTATGTTTGTGATTTTATTGGATTACGGGCGTTCTCCGACGGTCTTCGATACGTAGCTACACGCTTGAATATTCCAGAAGTATTGTACAGAGCTTTTCAGACAAAAGTGCCCAGCTTAGTGGGCTTCTCCCCGGCAATAATGAGGTGGTGGCATTAGAGTAGTCGATGCTTGTCCTCGTGACACTTCTCGAGGTCGCTGTCCTCGGAGTCCGAATGCGAGCAGTACGAGGAGTCGCTCCAGTGCTGGAACTCTTCCTTGTGGTGCTCGAGAGCCATCAGCGAAGGGAACAGGCTGTCGCAGGCGCTGCATCTGTAAAAAAAGAATTCAAGTCTATGGTCAAACAGTGGACATCATCTTTACATATAAATAAAATTGGAGTGTCTGTTTGTAATATTGAAATAACCGTTTTTTACTACATGCATATGAATGTATATATGGTACATACACCAAAATAACATGTTTTACAATTTTTGTCTGTCTGTTTGTATAGGCTAATCTCTGAAATGGCTGGACCGATTTTGACGGGAGTTTTATTAGCAGGTAGCTGATGTAATAAGGAGTATTTTAGGCTACTTTTATTTTAGAAAAAAATAAGGTTAAGTGCATTTGATCTCACTAAAAAATACACTGTTAAGTTCCGACATCCTCGCGAACGAAGTCGCGGGCACAGCTAGTAATAAATAAAAAGTCATTATTATTGGCAAGGAGATGGCAATAGACTTGTGTCCTTTTACATGGAACTTATAAAGGCATCGGCGAAATGTGGGTGTACAAAAGTACACCTGCCTGACCATTCTGAGAATACAAGCGTGATGCTGTGTTATTCATGAAGCGGTCTCCATAGACGCGCTTCTATAGATTTGTTACTCTTATTTTTTCATAAGTATTGGATGGACTATTTACACAATACCGAATAATAATTAAAACTGGTTTTAATAATTGTAAGAATATAGGATAACAGGATCTAACCCATCTCTTACCCAAAATGTCGTTTCTTCTGTTGGTGATCTCCCAGTTGGCGACGTGTCGGAAATGACCGGTCGCACACGTTGCAAGTAAGAGCTTCATCTGAAATAATTGAATTTTAGTTACTATCTGCTGAATGCGTAGGCAGTTACTACCTACAGGCATAGAGCGCCTGATCAAGATTTTCCCTGGTCCCAGGCACGTACCAGATCTATTTTTTGTGAGTATGGTAGGTGTCTCAAAAATGTATGAAACACTACATTCCTGCCTAGGAAATGATTGCCCTCTAATTTTATATGTCGGGATCAGAATCTAGAAAACAAATATACGTGGCTAGATTTCTATAAACAAATAATAAACATCAGTGCAGTGCGGTGTCAGATGACTCATTATTTTTAATATCAGTTGTTGCTGCGGCGGCCCAGCAACGTTATAAGTTTTAAGGACTGTGTAACTATTTTTATCCGAACGCCATATGGTTTCAGGAAGAACATTTTAAGACATCGATGATTTTACTCATCCTTAGACTAATAAAGGACTAGATATTGATAACGTAGGTATTTGTCCATTAGTGATAGGTAGATAGAGTAAATTACGGGTAAAATAACACGTTTTATAAAAATTTCAAGTTTATTTGAAAAATCCTTTTTACAAAAAATATTTTATGTTTTAAAGTTTGAGCATATAAATATTTATAAAAACGCTAAAGGTATATAAGATGCTTTGCTGTTTCAGCGTAGAATTGAATCAACAATAATATATGCTCTTTAATAAAATACGAAAACAGGATCAAAATGTGTAATGATATGCTTTCGATAGTCAATTTACATTATCTGCATGGATATGATATAATAAATGCAACACTGAGCTTAATTTAGTAAAGGAGAGGGATAAATTATTTAACCGAATACGAAGGGCAAGAGTTTCTTATAAATAGATTAATCTAAATAAAAATTACACACACTAATTATAATAACATAAAACAGAGACTTTTTATGAAATTGATAAAAAGTATATTTTAGGAAAGTATGTAATTTTATATAAAAGTAGTTCAGGTGCAAAGATACAATGTAATATTAAAAAACCGAGAAACTCACACGTTGAAGCTCTCAATTATTACTAATGACGTTGCTAATTTAATTGATAGGTCTATGTAAATAGGGCAGTAGGTACAGTCCATTGATCTATTTCACTGGGCGCAACTGCATTAGTACAGCCATCGATCGCGACTGGCGCCGAATCCATTTCTTATCAGGTTTGCAATGTCCCGATGTACGTTTAGCATCTACTTGTGCAGCCGGACAGAGGTAATCGATGCTTTTATCGACACAGCCAGTTTATCCCTAGGTTTTTTCAACCGTACACGTCAGATAGATTAAAACACTACTACACAGAATTTTTCTCGGAATGCGGTAGAATTTACTATGATCAACACTGGTAATGAGCGTCGCGTGAGTGACGTTCGGCATGGAAAAATCGTGTAGTGCAAAGTGGCCTTATACTAGAAATTAATAATTTCCATAAATTCATAAGTTTATTTAGGATTATTCCGATTCTAAGGAGCTGAAAGCAATGTTTATCAGTAATTGCATCATATCCAAATTCAGTTAACTCCAATAGAATATTCTATTACAAAACATTTAAACTTCATCACCATTATTATCTATTAATATAAAAATAACAATCTTAATTACTCATATCAAAACTCATATCAAAGTTTTTAATATATACAAGGATAATAATAATTCGTTCCAGTCTATGCACATATGTAATGTTATATCGGTAAAGTATTAGATACGGATGACTTGAACATGCTGCCAAAGAACCGCATCCCTGATGAGCCTCCGGGAATGGATCCCATCATCATCCAGAGCAAGGCCACCACTTGCATGACTGCACAGACAATGGTCCACGGGGTGCTCTGCAAGTGCAGTGCGCAGTACAACGTTGCTATGAGTGTCAGCATGTACAGGGAGGTGGTGAGAGCTCTTTCTTTACTAAACATTGACTTCAGATGGTTCCATGGGCCGTAGAGGAAACTGAAACTGTTTTAAAGCTATGGTTAAAATCTAGAATCATAACATTATGTGGCATCATGCCTATATTCCCAATATATTTAATCAAATAATGTACACCCATATTTTTCTGATGCTGTTATTATGTACCAAGAAATAGATGGTGGTCTACCAGGCACAATTTCAAACTGAGATTCGAACTCAGAATCTCACCAATGATGTTTACTATACTATTGACGTTAAATTCATGGTTTATTTATTTCAACTTGACATTTGTAGCCACTTTCAAAATGTCGAGAATCTAGGTGTACAGTTCCAAAAGTGTATTGGTCCTATGCAAAATAGATGGGCCAAAAACACCATGGATACTCTTTTTAAAATGGTTTACAATAAATTTTAAAATATAAAATATTCATGTCATAATGTATGTACAAGATACAGATTCAAGACTAGCTAATTATATTAATAACAATTAAAAATGTTATTTTGTAATACAATGCTAACAAATAACATCAGCCGGTTACAGCTTGTTAATGCCACCAGTAATTGTACAAGCAATTAAATAAAGGCAAACATCTTTATTTATTTAGGCACCAGCTGTCACTGAAAACCAGGCTGTGACATTCTGACACAACAATATGAGGAGTGATAGCCGTTTTGCGCTAATATGGCGTATATTTTCCTCACTTTTCTTTCTTATAACTTTTTATTTTTTTATGTAGATTTATTTATTTACTTCTTTGTTCACTTCTATTTTTTTTTTCGAGGTATATTAATTTATTTATACATAAAACAACTTCTGTTGAGTTGTCACAAGTTATCGCATGGACTTAGTCCCGCTATAGTGTAAAGATTACTTAGTAGCATGGGCATAGTCATAGCTTTCACATGAGGGGTCCAAGGGTACAAAAATGTACAATGATAAACTAATATTTGCCTTGGTTACACAGAAAAAGGCAGAATTCCAAATGTCAATTTCAGTCATTTAGAAATTAATACATAAAATTATAAAATACATGCAAGTAAAGCTAGGTTCACATCGGTGTCGACATCCAACCAATAAGTCGTAGGCTATGGGGGGTGTCCGGACCTTATAAACCCCTGCCTTATATACGCCCATGCCTAGTAGCAATACTATTTGCGCAAGGTGCACCAGACAGTCATGATTCATGACTTGCGGAGGCCCTTTCCTTACAGCTTGAAGAACAATAATTACTAATAATAGACTATTAATATAAAAGTAACAGTATATTTCACCAAGCTAAAGGATTTCTTACATCATAAACTTTACCTTGTAATAAAGAACATGCTTCCCAAAGTGAAGAGAAGTGCAAACTTCCTAGCTTGCAGCAGTAGTATAGGTATATATAGGAATGACAATATAAAACATAGCACTCCAAAGAATAAACATATGCCGAAGCCCATGAACCGCTGTGTTCTGCTCTGAAACATACAAAATACTTTTATGTTAATAATTAGCCCTACATATAGTTTTCTTAATGATGATCCAAAACACCTAGTTACCGGAGCATAAAGAGATAAGATGGAATTGAATGTAACATATAAGAGATACCAATTTAATAGTAATAATTTAGTAAATAAAAAGAATAGTTGGTATTATCTAATTGAAATAATGATAGTATAAATGCTAAGCTGTTTTTGTGTACACAGAGATACTGTTGGCATAGTTAAACATTGATCATTTGGACAATGATGTAATTGATGGCAAACTTATTCTATTGTTGTGTGGTTCGCATTGCAAACAAAGTCATTAGGTAGGTAGTGCATAATGATTCATGCACCAATTAATAATTCCGTTTCGACACTTACCAAGGTACAGTACTCCTTCTGGACATTCTCAAACCAGGACGCGGTACTGCTCGTACTAGGACTCTCGTCAGTACTTCGTGTCATAAAACTTGGAGTAGAAAATGATGGTAAACTGAAATTATAACTTCGTCGACTTTCGTTCTTGAGTAAATATTGATCCAAGTCCGTCTTGAGATTCGCCATTATTAGTTAACTCACTTTTGTCACGTTTCAACGATTAGGCACGTAAAATTACAGGATACTTCAATTTCGTCAAAGTATTCTCAAAATGAATAACACGGCCCACTTCGGAATCTTTGAGCAACAAACGTCAATTTGGTCAAATTTGACAACTTTGACAACTATGTTACTGTACCACAGACAATATTTTTTAATGTCAGTTTGAAATAGTGACGCGCATCCTCTAGTCTATGTCGATTTGTACCTTCTTTCAGATAATTATTCTTAAAATATACTTAACGAAAATAATTTTATGTCATATATAATAAACGATTACAACAATTAAACTTACCGTAATCTGTATCATCGCTGAAGTCATCGTGTGCATGTCGACGGACGTTGTTATTATATCGGTCATGCGCACAAGGTGGGCAGACACCGCGCGTGTCACGTTCATCTAAGTCAGTGCTGCTTGCATCCGATTCCACTTCCGCTTCCTCGATGTGAATATCATCTGACTGTCTGTTATCAAGCTTTTCATTTGATGATAATTGATTATAATTCTTCCGGGGGGGTCGTGACTCTGTGAACAATCAAGATAAGTGAATTACAAGACAGGTAAATTTAAAAAAAATCTAGAAGTTTTTGTGTGTAAATTTTATACCTGCATAGAGTGTTTACAAACAGGCAATCCCTTGTTTCCAAAAATAGCAACAAGTTATTGATCTTTGATATTAATTTTACAATAATTGACAGGATTTTTGATTACGTAGATCGTTTTAAACATTAAAGTTTTCACGTGACTTAATATTTTTATTTGTATTCGACGTTTATAAATTGAGTCGTTATCGGCCATTATTATCTTTCTTGACTTTCTTGAGAATTAGATATTAAAATGGAACCCATAGAATTTCTCGTCATTTTGTAAGTTACTAAGGGACGATTAATAATTAGGATAGATAGATATCAATGTTTTCATTAAAATTATTTAAATAATAGATTAAGTCAGCCTTAGTTCGCTCTTGGCCCAAACATGGTGGTGCTTAAGTATCTAATTAGATAACTACCTATGTTCTAGGTAAATATGTGTAGTTGAATGTTGCTGTTCGTTCTTGTCAAGTCAAATTGCCTCTCCTGGTAATCACAAATAGGTAAGCAGAGTAGGTACCACAAGAAAAAAATATTCAGTTGCATGATAATGTTCACTTGTTTTCTTACGCGATTGTCGATCAACAACACTAATAAGTTCATTGCGCTATCTGTGTTAGTATTTTTATCACAAAGTCACAACAGTTGATGTCAAACGCATTCATATACGTAGAACATATTTCGATGGTTCTCCTCTCACCTTCAGAGCTCATTAACTCGGTATACAGTATAAATTGCGGTCAATTTAGTGTAACAATCGTTTGACTTCGATCTTATTTTGCATACATAGATACATACAGCCACTAAGTATGTAAGTATGTAAGTAACTAAATAAATATACGCCAAGATAGTGGTATTTTGTATTCTTATCAATTTATCGTGCGACAATTTAATTTAATTTTGTTATTGTTATATAAAATCTATTTATTTCTACATTACAGAAAGCGTCGTTCCAGCATCACGATGCGCAATCAGCCGAACATAGCGATAGTGGGAGGAGGAGTGGTGGGCCTGACCGTGGCCAAAGTACTGCAAGACCGGCTCACCCACGTTGATATAACAGTTATCGCCGATAAATACACAGAGGACACTACCAGCCATATTGCCGCCGGCATATTTCGTCCCGGAACTAGCTTCAAAGGGCCAACTAGAGCTATCACTAAGAAATGGATTGATGATTCCTGGCATTACTGGCAAGATATACTCAAGACGCCCGAAGCTCCGCAAATTGGTGTTATGAGTCTCTCCACTTACATATTTTCAAAGGAAAACTACCATGTTACCAGGAATCATCTTATGGAAGACTTGGTTCCAATCTATAGACCAGCTAGTAATGCTGAACTCAAGCTGGGACCCGAAGGCACAAGATACGGCTCCTTTTTCACCACCGTGAAAGTTGAATGCGAGCGCTATTTGCCGTGGACTGGAAAATTAATCGTTGAAAGAGGCGGCAAGATGATAAATAACAAAATCGAAAGTTTCGCATCACTATCGAAATTCGATCTTGTTTTCAACTGCTCAGGTTTGGGCGCCAAATATTTGTGCAATGATCACGACTTGGTGCCCATTAGAGGACAAGTGCTCAAAGTAAAGGCACCGTGGGTTAAATCGGCATTTTATGGAGATTACGATACGTATATTATTCCAGGGCTCAACGGGATCGTGACGTTGGGCGGTGTGCGTCAGTACGACAGCTACAATATGAATTATTGTAAATATGATGCGGCGGCTATATTAGAGCGTTGCTGTGAAATGCTTCCTGACTTGAGGAATTGTGAAGTAGTGGCCAACAAGGTCGGTCTGCGGCCTCACAGGGTGCCGGTTCGCATTGAGCCTGAGATTATAAACGGACAGAAGGTGATCCACTGCTACGGGCATGGCGGTTACGGAGTGATGACTGCGCCCGGAACAGCATTCTATGCGGTGGATATGGGGCTCAACTTTTTACGAAGTAGTGTAAGGAATAAATTGTAAACATTATTTTCATATTGTATACGTAAAGTGAATCTTACGAATTTATAACAAAAGGACACGAAACAAAGTTTTGTGAATGCAGTAACTTAATGTCTATTAATATATGTGCCTAATTTTAATCAAATAAAATTCTGTTTCATTTAACACTTTGCTTGGATTGCTCATTTATCTAGAAACTTAGAGACATACCACAGCCCATCGCCAGATATGGGCACGTAATAGATAATGCCAGACACCGCTCTGGGCAGTTGAGTGTGTGAATGGAGACTGGAGACTGGCAGTGTCGCAGCACTACTGCGCATATGCTAAATCATTTTGACGTTATCTTTCGAACACCAAAATTTACGGTAGCAATTTACGATATTTCATTCTATAATTTACCTGATTCTGTTGACACACGGAACGTTTGCTTCACGGAGCGGATTTTATGCTACATCGATAATTTCAAATGGTTTAGCGATAATAATAATGTAATGTCCTCCTGACTGATTTCGGTCACGGCGGCCAATCTCACCGGAGATTAGCCAACTACGCAGGAGATATTATAGAGCACAAGTGTGTGCGCAAACACAGGTGCTCTCTCTATTCCTTCACTCTCATAGTCCGATGGGACGGCAATCCGACACGACCGGAGAGAGATCAGGCGCAGGACCAACGGCTTTACGTGCTTTCCGAGGCACGGTGTGTATTCACATACACAAAGACCCAGACCCGAAACAAGTATCAGTAGATTATATAAATATTTGTTCCGTGCGGGAATCGAACCTCTCTCTCTCAACCACTGCGCCAACCGTGCCGTCACGTGGTTTAGCGATATTATACCGCTGAATGACTGATGACGATATTATACTTTATAGCACTCTTTGGTTGATATTGATAGCCCAGACACCGCTTGTACATGACACCCTTTTCACCGAACTGATATACAGCAATAGCTGAGCTACAGATAAAAAGTTTAGCATTGGAATACTATGAACATCGGTTTACCAAAACGAATTTTACTTTAATTTTCATCTTGCTCTTTGTTTTATCCTGTTCTTTCTGTAAAGAGTTAAACATGAGCCGGAGCATCGATAGAGTCTTCAAAAGTATAATTAATAAACATAGGTACATCTTTTAATAATGATAATGGTCCACTTTAGTTTATATTGGTATCATTATTTACTTATCTCTACAAAATAATAGGGATGTTACGGAGCTTCGACTCCGAATCCGATATGTCGGAACCTCCGATTAAAATTACACCTCCGAATCCGGCTCCGGTTCCGATAATTCAAAACGGAGGTATATCTCGGAGTTACAAGTTATGACTTGCTATCGCTGCAGCGCTACCGAGCGCTTTCTACGTGACACTGACAACTGACGGAGTGTATGTGTTCTGTGCAACTGATGAACGAAGAGTGAACGAGTTGCGACAAGTTTCTTCTTTCTTGTTTATTTACATTTTACATTCCTAGATTTGCTCCGACTCCGACTCCGATTCACCTCCGACTCCGCGGAGGTCACTACGAAGACCTCCGACTCCGATTCCGCCTCCGATAAATCCACCTCCGCAACATCCCTACAAAATAATAGCTTTCAACCTTATTATTGCACGTGTAGGTTAACTGTAAGGATAAGTTGGTTACGAAATAAATTCGTGGTTTTGTTCCATATTGTTGCATAACAAAATTTGTAGTCTTCTATCGTGTAGGTAATCGCTTAAGAATCGCTAAATATTAGCCAATCAGCTATGGAGGTATCAAGGCTACTGCCCAGGGTACACCAGGTGAGTTAAGGTTTTGTCACTCATGAAAGCTCTTTCTTGTAAGTCTATGATTTATAGATAGGTATCTATGTGAAAACTTAACGCTACCCTACTAAATTAACACAAAAAATTATAATATAAGTCCTACTATAATATTATAAATGTGAAAGTTTGTGAGGATCGATGGATGGATGGATCTTTATTACTCTTTCACGCTAGAACGGCTGAAAGGATCTGGATGAAATTTCGTACAGAGATAGATTATAGTCTGGAATAACATATGCTAATTTTTATTCCGGGAAAATGTACGGGTTCGTAAACGTACGAGCGGAAGCTAGTAATTCATATTTCCTAAAGAAATCACGCCACAAGTATCCTAAAGTAAACAAGGTGTAATCAAAATAAGTGTTAACATGTATCATCGCGTAATTACGGCAGAGACACGACCCTCATACCGAGGAGCCATTACGGCCACGCCGCCACGCCGCTCCCGAGACACGTCGGCAATTTAATAACTTCTTTTATGAGCTAATTTACGCTTCTTGTGGGCTGTAGGGTCTGATTTATTTTCTAATTAAATAGTGCAAGTATTACACAGATTGGTTAATAACTTTAAAAGTTTCACCCACTTTTGGGTGGGTGAATGGGGTGACTTGGTATGTCCCGCGTACTCAGCAGTCATTAGAATCTTTACGTGCGTTAGGTACTGCTTGGCTAATCTTCATAGATGCACCAAACCATCGGCATACGCAATTATCTTGTAAGAGCTCATACACACGATAGTAATGGTCGAACCGCGGTATATAGGATATATAGGATTGGTTAAGAACTGGATTTTGAGTTAGTCAGGCAAATGGAATAATCCGGCCCGCGGTCCCGCTATTTTTCGTTCGACACGGAGGTGAAAAAAACCCCGGGTTTATTTGAGAGGAGGTTTATTGCCAAATACGTAAAACATCGGTACAGTTACATGAAGTGACAATGTGAACTAGATCTTAACAATTACAATAATTCCCTCTTTACGGAGCGTGTGACCGAATCTGCGTACACGCCGCAAAGAGCACAAAATGTTCTCCTCGTGTGTTGCCACAGATAAATTATTATTTTTATGCGTTCAGAAACGCCACAGTGTCATTGCTTATTAGATCAAACTTAAAACTTTTTATTCGTGTATACCATGTAAAGGCACTTACACATAGTTTAGCCGATTCTGTTAGTAATTCCATGCAGAAGAACCAGCAAGAAACTCCCCTTTTTAAATATACTAGAAACTAGAAAATAAACTGACTAATAATTAGTCGTTAGGCAAATAACTTAGCGTACTTAGAATTTCCATACAATAAATCCAATAACACTTTGCCCGACCCGGGACTCGAACCTAGGACTCACGCTCAGCAGTTTCGCTTGCGACGACTAAACCAATTAGGCAGTCTCGTGGAAGTTATGATTCCTATTAAAATTACATGAACAGTAATACCCCGAATTTACGCGATATCTTGAACTGAGCGATAACCGCGTAAGTCGAATTCGTGTAAGTCGGGGTATAATTTCAACAAGCACACACTCCGTAGATCAGAAATAAATAACACAAAATAAATTATAGCTAAGCGTCGATTCCATGTGAAACGTCCGAGGCCCCAGTGTAAGTTTTTATCGACAAATTGGATTTACTACATCGAACGCGTTCGGCTCTCCGATTGGTGGAGAGCACGAAACGGATCAATACTCTGGTCAGGTATTGGTGAGTGCAGGCAGACAAAGGAAATTCTCCCTGCCATTAACGGACGCACAACCAGCCAACTGCTTCGACTGACGAAGCAACAACTTCGAACAGTCACAGCAGCGTTCACCGGACATAGCTCCTTCAATAAACATCTTTTCGTTATAGGAATTACAGACAGTCCTCTGTGCAGAGCATGCATGGAGGAGGAAGAAGTGAGTATTCGAGTTGTGTAGCACGACCGACGAGATTTGAAAATCACGGATCTCCTATCTCCTGGTTCGCGTAAGTCGGGGTAGCGTAACTCGAGGTATTACTGTATATCTCTATAATGTCCTCCTGACCGATTTCGGTCACGGCGGCCAATCTCATCGGAGATTAACCAACTACGCAGGAGATATTATAGAGCACAAGTGTGTGCGCAAACACAGGTGCTCTCTCTATTCCTTCACTCTCATAGTCCGATGGGACGGCAATCCGACACGACCGGAGAGAGATCAGGCGCAGGACCAATGGCTTTACGTGCTTTCCGAGTCACGGTGTGTATTCACATACACGAAGACCCAGACCCGAAACAAATAACTGTAGATCATACAAATATTTGTTCCGTGCGGGAATCGAACCCGCGACAGCAGTCGATCTCTCAACCACTGCGCCAGCCATCTATATCAATATACTCGAGAAGGTATCTCGCTTTCATGCTAATTACTAATTCATGACCATGAAGAGATTATCGCGCTCCTAAAGGAATGGGTGGCAGAGTAATTACTTATGCGAGCCTGACTCTTGTAGAATACGTGACGCTAGCACGCCTTAAATAATTACTAAGCAAGTGTTGATTAAGAATTACACTCAAGATATTCATTAGCTATTTTTTGTACAGTGTACACAAACAGTATCACACCTGTATTCCACTAAAGATTGGCAGAGGTGTATTTATTTGTGCAGGCGAATTTAACTGATTGAGGATATTGCATATTTTATTGTTATTAACATTTTTATTTTTATTCTACGTGGTTTTATTCTATATGGTATGTTATCAATTTTTTTTTATCAAATACGTATTATTGAAATTATTAATTACTAGTTTCCGCCCGCGGCTTCGCCCGCATTGATTACGAACCCGTGCATTTTTTCGGTCCACACGTAGCACCATCTAGCGACCTAAAGCGTATAATCTATCTCTGTGCCAAATTTCTCCAGATCCGTTTAGCCGTTCTGGCGTGATTGAGTAACAAATATCCATCCATCCATCCTCACAAACTTTCACATTTATAATATTAGTAGGATAGGATGACAGCTATTCTATAATCTAGGTACATATTTATTCCAAATAAATATTGAAACAAACCCAATAAGACTGGAATGATTTTTTTTTTGGATAAAATTCCATGTTAGTGACCAGATTTAAGATTTTCTTTTTTCTTTCTTTCTTTTATAAAAACGTTGCCCCACACTAGGACTTCTCTTGTGTCGTGGGTACAGTTTACAAACATACATGTCACATGCATACACAACCAGACCCGAAACAACTATCTGTAGATCATACAAATATTTGTACCGTGCGGGGATCGAACCCGCGACACATCGCGCAGAAAGCTCATGGCTTAGCCACTGCGCCAACCGTGTCGTTAATGCTCAAATCTCGTCGTCAATGCTCAATCAATTGCTTTGATCAACGAGATAATACGTGTATTTTTTGTGTACCTACTTTTATTTTAAACAATACCTAGGAATGTGTTAAGTACCTATAATATTAGGTGAAACGCGACACAGTCAAACTAAGATACGTTTTCTGATAAGGTACTTAGTAAGAGCAATAAAATAAAACCCTCCCTAATTACTTTTGTAGGGAACAACTATCAAACTATGTGCCATAATCCTGAGATATCACGCTAAGCTCGTAATTCATACAGTCTAGCACTATTCGTAAGATTTACGAGTTTAGAAACTCTTTAGAACTGTCTCATTGGTTTAATGGTTGCTAGCTTGGCTGTTGAGGTTCTGGATTTATATCTGGGTCGGTCAATGTGGGTTTTCTGTTAAGAAAAGTTCAGTACCAGCTTTGGATTACAATAGGTTTTAAATAAAAATGTCCTCCTGACCGAATTTCGGTCACGGCGGTTAATCTCACCGGAGATAAGCCAACTACGCAGGAGATTATAGAGCACAAGTGTGTGTGTAAACAGGTGCTCTCTCTATTCCTTCACTCTAATAGTTCGATGGGACGGCAATCTGACACGACCGGAGAGAGATCAGACGCAGGAACTCTACGTGCTTTCCGAGACATGGTGTGTTTTCACATACACAAAGACCCAGACCCAGAACAACTATCTATAGATCATATAAAAATTTGTTCCGTGCGGTAATCAAACCTGCGACACGAAGCGCAGCAGTCGATCTCTCAAGGTTTTAAATACATAGAACTTAAGACGATTTAGGTGGATCGTGGATGTTCTATACATATACCTCTGCCCAACCCTTCGAGGATAAGAGGCGAAATGCTATGTTAAATCTAGTCCAGCTTTATTCCTCGATGGATGTTTCTCATCGTCCCAAATAAATTAACTATAAGGTCAGGTTTCTGTTAGCGACAGCTGGCAGAGCATTTGTTGTCCGTGGACGCAAAAGTAGTCATTAGTTCAATTAATTATCCTGTGACCTTTGTAATTAGGACTTATCCCGTAAATAAGGTAAACCATATATTAGAGCTCGGGAAATGGTTGGCACTCGCATTTTATTTTTAGTGTATGAGCGTATGTACGTAATGCCATGTTAATGCAGTTTGGGGCCTTTCAATTATATACTACTAGCTTCCGCCTGCGACTTCGCCCGCGTGATTTACGAACCCGTGCATTTTTTTTGGGTCACACGTAGCGCTATCTAGCGTCCTAAAGCAGTTGTGACCGTCGAAAGTTATTGTTCTTTTCCTCGGGAACAGAACTTTTTTTAGATGAAAGGTATCTTATGTCCTTTTTTGTATCCCTAACAAAGTATATGCGAAATTTCGTGATGATCGGTTCAGTGGTTTAGGCGTGAAAAGGTAACAAACAAACAAACAAATTTATTTTCGCATTTATAATATTAGTTAGGATTAGGATATAAAAATATTTCCTGCAGCATTGCAATTTTATTTTGTTGTTTGATTACCTAGTTGAAACCGTTATATGTGCCTGCATTATAAAATGTAACTCCAGGGAGTAGCCTATTCGGTTAATTGCGAGGCAATTAAATCTAAGCGCATTAAACATTTATTAGGCCATATCATAAACAATAAAGACTATAAAGTTAAGATATACCGTAAAACGGGAAATGGGAAACGCGGGGCAATTTGGGACTAACATTTGTTTTTAGAAATTTTGACATATTTTCTAAACTAAATCAAAATTTCCTTTGTCATTGAAAGCATCCTACACTACCGCTGTTTAAAAGCAGTTACTACTCCATGAGAAGCACACATAATGATCCCTTTACTAAATTTCAATTAGCCCCGCGCTTCCGAAATACCCCATTTTACGGTAGCATTTTAGTTATAGGCCATTAGCTAAGAAAGGATATTCCAAAATTTATTCCCTTGTAGCAACTACTCGCAACATGGCAAAACTTACAGCGCCATCTATAGCAGTGAAGCGACAACAGAAAATCCTGAATCGCATTTTGTGAGTTGACAACGATTTTAACACGTAAAGGAATATCCGACATCAACCGTCGGGCTTCGGCGCAGCGAGCCAGCCACTTTGACTGGACAGAAGAGTCGGAGGCCTTTTCAATGGAGGAAAATACCTCGTTCGTTTCTCCATAGTGTAAGGCATTAGGAGCGTAACTTAATTATTGTAATAGCATTCTTTTAAAGGACCCGGGCACGTCTTAAAACTGCGGCCAGATACCGGAGGACGGGCAGCAGCGTCCTCTCACTAATCGGTGAGCAACTGCGATCCCCAAGCCGACTGCCAAGCGTGGGGATTATGGCAAACCCCCCCTTGTGGGGGAGGCCTTCGTTCAGCAGTGGACGTCTTCTGGCTGATAATGATTTTTTAAATATTTAATTTATGTTTCTTTTATTGTATAATGACAGACATGGGAGTGTTGCTGGGGAGTTTTTTGGGACGTTTCTTCTCCCCAAGCTAAAACACAGGAAGCGGTCAAGGGCGGACGAATTAGTTCTGTCCATAATATTATGTTTGACGTTCAAAAAGCACTAGTGAGTAGTGACTTTTGAGTATAGTAAATCGTGTATTTATGTAAATAGTTGCGTCGAATTTTGAAGACTGTCCAGTTAATCATTTTGTCCATGACAAGTAGGTTGTGTAGGTATTGTGCATGTTTATGTAAATATTAAATCCAATGTTTATTCTATTCGGGCACAGTCAACAAAGCTTCGACGTATTCACGCTAAATATAATTACGGATGGAGGCCGAGGCGGTGAGCAAATAACACGAACAAATATGTAGCTGTTGTTGATTCTACTTATGTTAGATTAAATGTTGATGCTGTAATGTGGTTAACGGAAAAACGTAAAAAAATGTATATTTACTGCAATTATTATAAACTCAGTATACCTATTTATGCTAACCATGGTTTCAAGGAAGGATTTAGCTCGAAAGATGCATCTGGTAATTTAAGGTAATAGGTATTCAAGCGATTATATATCACTGAAATCGAGATATATTGAAAAAACATCGCGGATGTCGCCTCCCTACCTTAATCTATATTCTTATATGTGTGTGTCTTATATATAGATATTGACGTAGTGACTATTTGACTCAGAATTATTTTTGAGATTTTTACTTAGCTACACTTGGGAATTAAATAGTCAATTCGTGAATTGGAATGTTCTTTTATTAGCTCGAAAAACTTTGAACCTTTTGTCTCAAAGTTATCAAAATAATATTAAGACAAATAAATTCGCAAATGGCACGCTAGAGCTAAACACGGAGGCTCTATTAAATTAGCCGAGAAGGTTCACACCTGCGCCAATCTTCTGTATTCGTACAACGATAATAGTCTTAATTCAGTTATTTTGTCAACAAAGAGATCTTTCTCTTCACATTCAAGTCCTTTTTCGTTTCACTGGGTGAATTTTAGGGGCAACGAATTAAATTAGTTGATGTAAGGTTAGATGACTTGATGAATTTAAGATGGCGGTAGGGTTCCATTTTTTATTTTAAATATATTTTTTATTAGTTACATGTTTAAAAAAAAAATGGCGTGTGGTACTGTAGAGGTCTACAATCGTTGGTACGGATACTGGTGAACAACAAAAGAACAAATATTTGAAAAAATGACACCAATGTGTGACACAATGCAGTGATGGGACTTGTTATTTGAATTAATTGTATTTGGGAGCTCGTAGCATTCAATACAGTGTTTAATATTTTAGCAGCAGTTTTTTTCCCGGTCCCTATAGTACCATGTTGTGTTATAATTGAATCGTTGTTGTTGCTCTACTATATATAACTAATTACTATGATGCAATTATTTTTATAACAGATTCAGAAGTGCACAATGTACAATACCTACAGAATAGAAACGCCACCAAAATGTACTGAATTTACGTAAACTGTCCAATACAATAGTAGTGTGATTCGTAATCATTTAAACCATTTATTTGGCACATCATACAAGATACATTAAGAAAAGAAAAGTACAAAAGAAAGGATCGGTGTGTGCGGCAAAGAATGCAGTACGAGTATTTTGCTGTGAGTATAAGCACATATTTAAAATATGGTAACATAACACAGAAAAAAAAACTCAAAATTAAACGTGGACACAAACAAAATAATATCAGCCATAATTGTCTCTAAAGCAGCTATACTCAAAGTGTGTTTCGCGGAGCCCTAAGGGTCCGCAAAGTCTCTGTGGGGGCTACGCGAAAATACTGGTCACTGTCTTCATAGTCGACTCTCTTCTATAAAGCCTGACATCAAACAAATGATGAAAAATAAAAAAAAAAACAATTTGATACCTCCCATTAGATGCAAATTTTGTTCAGTAATATGATGATTAATAAAGTATACACATAAACTACTTAGGGCTTCGTCAAATATTTCGTTTTCCGTACGGGTTCTGTCACCAAAAAAGTTTGAGAAACGCTGCTCTAAAACAAATTATAACGTTCATCAAAGAGTCAATCAGTATCAAACGAAATTGCACACAAATGGCTGAATGAATGGCACTACAGTATTTTTTTTAAATTTCAACTCTGTCCGTTTTGCTTAGGTTTCTATTCTCCTATTGTAGATTGAAATTGTAGGTCGCTGATAATCTATAAGGACAGCTGCTGTCTGTCTCACAGATAATATAATATTAGTAGCTGTGTAAATCTAACTCAATGTGTATAAGTACACAAAATAGTAACGATACAATATTGTGGTCTATAGTATGTTTATATTGTTTATTTTAATTACAAATCACTTCTACTGCCCACTATTTTTGTTTTGTTGTTGTATAAAATGTTAGGAATACCTAGTGCGATGCAATTGTTTTTTGTTAAATTAAACCTTATACATTAATACACTAAATATTATTTAATATAATAATTTACTACAGCTATACCCATCACAATGGCCGCCTGTTCTATAACCGAGTGAATAAAGTGACATCGATACGACACGTAAGCCGGGGCGTTAATAAATAATTCAGGACAGCCTCCTCACAAAGTCTTCACTCAAGGAGAGGTTATATCGAGATTGGAAGGATTATTTGAATTATTGTAAGGACACGGTGGGTTTAGAAACGATAATAATAATGTCCTCCTGACCGATTTCGGTCACGGCGGCCAATCTCACCTGAGATTAGCCAACTACGCAGGATATATTATAGAGCACAAGTGTGCCCAAACACAGGTGCTCTCTCTATTCCTTCTCTCTCATAGTTCGATGGGGCGGCAATCCGACACGACCGGAGAGAGATCAGGTGCAGGACCAACCGCTTTACGTGCTTTCCGAGGCACGGTGTGTATTCACATACACAAAGACCCAGAGCCGAAACAGCTATCTGTAGATCATACAAATATTTGTTCCGTGCGGGAATCGAATCCGCGACACGTAGCTCAGCAGTCGATCGCTCAACCAAAGCGCCAACCGTGTCATTATTTTATTATAGGTTTTAAATACTTAAGACGGTTTAGGTGGATCGTGGATGTTCTATATATACTTTTATATATTCTTCTTGTTCTATATAACCGTGTCGTCAAAAACGATATTTATAATGTAAAGGCACAAATAAAGCATATACTTTGGAATGTAATATGCAAGTTTCATTATAAAATAATATGCAGCTTACTTGGGTCTCCTCATTGGTCCCAAAGGCGACTGTTGAAGTGTCTTGGGTGGAAGTATTAATGATAGAGATATAAATAGTGATAATTCTGGACTGGAAATTCTCCGTTCCCAATTCTAAGACTTTGGAAATCTGTCTAGTAGATAGCATCAGGTTCGCCTTCTATTATAAAATAATAAATTCAGCCCATTACTGTCCCACTGCTGGTCAAGGGCCTCTTCTCAGATTGAGAAGGGTAAGGCCTTAGTCCACCACGCTGGCCTGGTGCGGGTTGGCGAACTACATACACCACCAAGAACTTTATGGAGCCCTCTCAGGTGTGCAGGTTTCCTCACGATGTTTTCCTTCACCGTTAACGCAACTGATAATCAAATTCTGATCCGCACATGATTCCGAAAACTCAGAGGTGCGGGCCGGGTTTGAACTCGGACCCTCTTGCATGAAAGGCAAGCGTTCAACCACTAGGCTATCACTGCTTTTTTCCTCACCTTCTATTATATGCAACTTAAAAATTGCAACAGTAAAATGTGGGTGTACAGTTGTATGCGTCTGTCCTTCCCTTCAGAGAAAACAAGCGTGATACTATTTTATGACCCGGGTACGTCTTAAAACTGCGGCCAGACACCGGAGGACGGGCAGCAGCGTCCTCTCACTAATCGGTGAGCCACTGCGATCCCCAAGCCGCCTGCCAAGCGTGGGGATTATGGCAAACCTTGAGGGAGGCCTCGTTCAGCACTGGACATCTTCTGGCTGATGATGATGATGATGACTATTTTATGTTGTTTGGATACCTAAAACAAATTAATGCTCTATATTGAGCTGACTTCTTTGTTAGATCTGTCAGTTACATAAAATACATTACGCACATTAATTGAAAACTGTATGGTGGTTTCATTACATTTAATGAATTAAAGCTGCACACAAAATGGGGTGACTGATAAATATAAATGGATTATCCATTCTAACTACGTATGTAATTTGTATCTGAGATCGTCTGGCGCACCCGAGGCACTCGATCTCGCTACCACCATTGCTGACTGCCTCAGTGGTCTAGTGGTCGAAATTGCGACTGCTGAGCGTGATCTCCTGAGTTCGATTCCCGGGTTGGGCAAAATGTTATTGGGTTTTTATGTATTAAAATTCTCAGTAGCAGCAATGAGTCTGGCACTATGGCCGGTTGATGGCAATAGACTCGCCCCCTGTTACATGTGACTAATCAGGATCGGAGAAATGTAGGCGTAGGCACAATAGTACACCTCTGCCTAACCCTTCGGAGAAAACAGGCGTGATGCTATGTTTATGTTAGCTCGTGCCACAGAAGAAGCCTATTACTTACACCTGTTCACAATAAGGCCGTAGAATTTTACATCGAAGGCCTCCAAACACTACGAAAGCTATATGGGATTATTTATGGGGACATAATCCCTTAACCCCTACGTTTGTTAGGCGGTTATTGTAACATGTTGTACTTGGATGTTGCATCCAATCACTTAGACGTTTTTCACGACGCCCAAGGGACAAGGAAGGGTGTTATTCTTAGATTACGAGTGTGTTGTCACCTATGGAGATATTTCTGTATTCTGGTCTGGAATGAAAGAATATCTTTTCTTGAAACGAATCTGGTTTTTGTAAATTGTGAGGTAATTTTGGTGATTTTGAAAGCGAATGAATATTGAGTGGTATAAAAAATGTATTTATGTAAATATGTTAGTAAAACGTTCATTTTTTAACATGATAATAAATTGCTTTATTGATTCTGTGGCTCTGAGGTTTTATTTTTGCCAATCGGATAGCAATAATATATATTTATTTACAAAAACATTAATCCCGCCATATGACTTAATAACGGCATTGCTGAAATTTGGGTGCACAATCCTTTAATTCAGTGTTCCGCAAAGTGTGTGCCGCGGCACATTGGTGTACCGTGGTCATTACTAATAAATATTGATTTGTTGATTATTAATAAATATTGTTTTGTTGAATGCGTTGTTGATTCATAATATATGTTGATTAATATTATGTAAAAATTGATCTTTCATTTATGGCGTAACTCAAAAATATTCCGATTTCCTAGATGTACCTTGAACACAAAAAGTTTGCGGAACACTGCTTTAATTAAACCTCTGAATAGTCCTCTAGGAAATATAGGCGTGATGCTGTGACATACAGCGAAATGTAAGGTTTCGCGTAGCACTCGTTCAGTGCTACAGCTGCGTAGCACGTGACGTCATAAGCTTGCTACGCCGTAGCAATCTACGGCATAAACTTGCGAGTCATGAAACTCAAAAGTACTATCGCTTGGATTTTCCTTAATTTTTCGCCAGTTTAAGTAATGCGACTGAAAATCAGTATATTAAAAAAGACTCTAGTTTAGCTAAAAGTTTTCATACAAAATGCGTTAACGTTTTTACCCAACTAAACATGAGCTGATTTTACTGATTTTTAGATGAAAGATCTAGGTCATCACGTTTTTGTTTTTTTGATATTGTTTATAAATTTTGAAATAATTACTAAAAATGTGTTATTGAACTAAAAAGAAAAAATATCCTTATTCTTATCTCATGATAATTATTAAAAAATAAAAAAAAACGAAACTTGTCAACCTAGTTCATAATCTGACCAAACGATAGAGACATTAATTCGTTAAGATTTCGATGTAAGAAACGTTAACGCCTAAACACCTGTTTTGCGAGTATTTCAAGGCAATTTTGTCAGAAGCCGACAGCTAAACGATACTCTTAATCAGAGCCACTGTAATCTAACCTTAAAACCAGTCGAAATAATGGATATAAATGACGTGTATCAACATTACATGACTTGGATACATTGAGAGTTGAACATATTGTGCTGAAGTGATTGACGGTTTCATCTCGGTGAAGACTACAAAGATGTACGCACTTGAGTGATTGCCTGCCTTTCTTGACTGACGCTAGGGATATTATTAGATGTTTTAGAAAATATATACATATAATAAAATTATAACAGGCCGATGTCTGTACATTATAGGTATGGAAGAAAATCTAATATTTTTGTCTTTATTAGAGCAACAGAAGCCAAAACAACAGTTTTTAGAATTTTTGTCTGTCTGTCTGTATGTTTGTACACGCATCACGCAAAAACTACTGCATGGAATTGAATGCAGTTTTCACCGATGTATTGCTAGAGGTCTAACTTAAAATGTAGGCTCTATTTTACCGCATGAAAATATCGGATTCTAAATTCCACGCGTACGAAGTTGCGGGCAAAAGCTAGTGTATAATAATAATAAGTACACGACATTTAAAAAACAAAATGGTTATTTTTTTTCTTGGTTGCTTTTTTTTACTGCAGCACCGAATAGGTTTTTTATGTCAGATGACGCCTTTTGAGGCCAGTTACACCAGTGAATATTATTTTAATCCGACTTCAAACATAGGAGGAGTTTCTCAATTCGACTGTATATTTTTTTTACATGAAATATTTTTTTTAGTCTGTACATTTGGCCTCAAAAAGTTGTGTACACGTAGCTTAATTCAAACGCTTATTCTTGGTAAAATTCATAAAATTTAAATGTCCATGTATTTACGAGTATACGTATCCGCAGATACTATGTGTGAAATTGGTCAAGATTTCAATCACAATTTCTTCTAAAACTTGCTTTTGAATTTCGCTACGTGTATATATCTTTTTGAGGCTGACTGTATCTTTATCACGGTATTTTTCTATACACGTATTTTGGGCCACACAGGGTTTTGTAACGCCCTGTAGAGACATTCGCAACAATAGTGCCACGCGTCATTAACCAACCACCTCGTATATTGCCCGTGACACAATGCTTGCCCCTCTATTGGTACCGCTCATTTGTCTCTGACACGACAACCTTGACATATACCTTAGTGTTTCGCTACGTAAATGTCACTATTTTGTATTAAGTAGAAGGTAATGTGTGGGTGGCGTTTTTTACGTATTTAGTGTTTACATTAAATAATCTTGAATGATCTTGGGTTTAAGCGCTTTCAGATTCGGTTTTTTATTTTTTAAAGATCGGATTTTGGTTTGATTTTAGTTTATTACTGTGCTTTTTTTAAAATAAAATGGTCGACACGGTTGGCGCAGTGGCTAAGCGATTAGCTTTCTGCGCTACGTGTCGCGGGTTCGATCCCCGCACGGAACAAATACTTATATGATCTACAGATAGTTGTTTCGGGTCTGGTTGTGTGTGCATGTGACATGTATGTTTGTAAACTGTACCCACGATACAGGAGAAATGGCCGGTGGAGCCGGTGGAGAACCGCCAATGGTCTGTGTCAATTAAATATTTTGCAAAATGAGATCTATCTGGAAGGCCATTCCTCTATGCGGCAATCTGTACTTTATGTCTAACATCAAGGATATGAGGATGCCCCGTGGAGGGGCGAAACACGTGTCGAGGATCGGTTTGGGTTGCATGTTACATTATATAAATCGCACTTTCTGCATGTGCACCCAAGCCTGAACTAGTTTGGCGGAATTAAAACTAAATATTTTGGTTGTATATCTTGGATATCATGGATTTCCGCAAATTAACGCCTGATTCCATTAATTATCTAGAGTTTGTAACATTAACAATCTCAATAAAAATATAAAGTAACGAAATATCAATAAAACAAGACATGATCATTGCTTGTCTTGTCTCTTTCGAGTTCGAGTTAAATTACTCTTTCGTTACCCAATCTGTTGAAAGGCAATATCATTGAGATCGATTTTTGTCAGAAGAAAATTATAAGGGAATATAAAACCTATTACGTTCTTTGATATGATCGTCTTGTTTTACAAGCGGCAGCAAATTTGGGCCAGGTATAGAAACTTTTTCGTAGGTATCAATTGAAGAATTTAATTAAAAGCAACGTTGGCCTGGATTTGGTCCTGGCAGAGTCAAATCGTAGCTCGTGGGATCGATTACCGGGCCTGCATTAATTGGTCAATTTATTAGAGCTGCGGAGACGTAACGATTAAATACACTAAAAGGGAAGAAAATATAGTGAGGCAATTGAGAATCAATATTCAAAGATGTGTAATGATCTACATAATCTTCGTGATGGATTATGGTCCATCCCCTCTCAGAGAGAAGCTTTTAGTTCAAGCAGTAGCTACATTAAATCGAGTAAAGTAATTTTAAACAGAAGCTCCGAAGCAATCATCCAATTCTAAACACAATAAATATTTGAGTCGTCCACAAACAAACGAACAAAACTTGTTTCAGTACTACCTAGCATAATTTAAAACTTCGCCACAACAGAGCCTCTAAAACCTAACACATTCTAGTTTATAAACCTAGCTTAAAGTTAGACTGTCTCATTGGTCTATTGTTGGGAAGTGCAGCTGCTAATAATAATAATAATATTCCTTATTATCAGGCTACTTTGGCCCATGGCTAAGCATGAGATCCTGCGTTTTAATCCCCGGGTAGGGCCAAGTGTCAGAAAATGTCTCCATAGCCACTTGATGAATGGAATTGTGCTAGATAGATGGCAAGGCAATAGGCTCTCACTAGTGAAATCTGATTATACACTAAGTCAAAGTCAAAGGTTTTTATTTCAAATGGGCCTTTGCAGGTACTTTTAAAACGTTACGAATCTAGGTACACGGTTCCAAAGTGGGTTGGTCCTATGGAGAAGAGACCGGCAAGAAACTCCATGCTGTCACTGCCACTGGTACACTTCTGCGGAGAATACAGCTTAGTAGTAGTAACTTTATCCAAATCCTCTTAAATGTTCGTCAAGCTGTGTCGGTGTTAATATTTCAAGTGAGATCGACATTTGTAATTCTGACAAGGTGTCCCTCACAGCCGGCGCTACTGCGCATTTGCATAGTGCCACGGCGCAGGCACGGACTTAAATAATGACGGAACCAAACGCTTGTTGCACGTCAAAGGGAAATATTAATATGTGAAAGAACCAGGTGACAAAATGTGCTAGGAGTTTTACTTACAGTAGTACTTAGATTGTAGGTTAATTTATTTTGTTTTATTTATATCCATTTAATAATAAACGCAAAAAAAATATGTTAAGTACGACCTATCTACGATAAAAAATTTAGGTAAATTTTAAACTTTTAAATGATTTTATTCATGATATATTTCTATACAGCATTTATTAGTAAGATTAGTAGCATTTATTATAATAACTAGCTTTTGCACGCAATTTCGTACGGGTGGAATTTAGAATCTGATATTTTACTGCGGCAAATGGAGCTTATATTTTAAGTTAGACCTCCAGCAATACATCGGTGAAACTGCATCCGATTCCATGCAGTAATTTTTGTGTGATGCGTGTACAAACATACAGACAGGCAAAAATCCAAAAACTGTTCATTTGGCTTCTGTTGCTCTAATAAAGACGGTATTAGTTTTTCTCCAATATCTATAATGTACAGATATCGGCCTGTTATAATTTTACTATACTTATAGATATGTTTGAATAGAAATATGAGTTTCATTTGAGAACCAGTTTTCTAAAAATATAATAGGTATATAAGACCTCAACGTAATGGTACCTAATGAATTATATTTCAAGACTGATTTACTTATTAAAATAACTCAAATTGTGTCTTTTGTATATAACCTATAACTTTATCATAATATTCTGTTTCATTCTCGGAATAAAATCAAATACATACAATACAAATCATTATTATATCGAACATTTTATTTCTGGAAAATAAGAACGAATATATAGAACGTTGAGAGTTTAATTTATGTTGTTTTTACTAAAAAGCAATCTGGTTGGTTTTAATGATTGGAAAAATGAATAAATTAAATCGTATTGTTGTTGCATTAATATGAACAATATGAAGCCTGTTTTCCTTGACGTTTTGTTTTGAGTTTTTTGATGACTTGCACACGCCCACGCGCAAAATGTCTATATTTACAGAAATGTGTGATTGGTCTAGTGGTCGTAACCGCAGCTGCTCAGCGTGAGATCTCGGGTTCGATAACCGGCAGCCTAATTACCGATGTAGCGACAGGCGTAGATCGCGCGATAGCTTCTGTCAAACGTAATTTTTGTGTCATATATTGTATTGGCTGACAGTGAGATTGCTGTTGCGTTGCTGTCGCTTTTTTACATAATTAGGCTGCGAGTCGGAAAGCGTTATTGAGTTTTACTGACAGAAAATTCTCAGAAGGCAGGTATAGTTCGTAGTTAGTAGGCCCTGTAGATGGCAATAGCTTATCAGGTGGGCCGTATGCTTGTTTGCCACCTTTGTGGTATTAAAAAAGATTGTCTCGTTGATCTAATGGTCGCAAGCGTGAATGCTGAGTGTGTGGTCCTAGTTTCAATTCCCGGGACGCGCGAAGTGTTATTGGATTCTTCTGTATGGAAATTCTCAGTAGCAGCACGGAGTCTGGAACTGTGCGCAGTTTTGATCGACTTTCTCGAAATGCGGGTGTACAATAGTACACCTCTGCCTAACCCTTTGGGAATACAGGCGTGATGTTACGTTATGTTAGTATTTAAAAAAATAAGGACACTCCCTATTACGTGGGGCTTAATAATGGCATCGGTGGAATGTGAGTATAGGTATGGAGGAACGAGATTTGGTGATTGAAAAGGGCGGATCCTTCCACTAGGCAAGATGGTCAGCCTGGCAGTCCGACGTTGATGTTGGACATTCGTATATATGTTAAAATAAATGTAAACTCTCATAGTGCGATTCAGGATGTTCTGTTCTCACTTCACTCTGATAGATGGCGCTTTGCTTTGTGCTATGTTGCGAGTAGTAGTTGCTACAAGTATATTATACTAGCGACCCGCCCCGGCTTCGCACGGGTAGCAGAGCATATACGCCTTAATTTTTTTCTGTCATAGTGTCGTATCAGCCTGTTACGTCGAGCATTTACTCGGCGCACGCAAGTAAAGCTCCCAGTCGGCATGATTTTTTCCGACATCTTCAACTATCATTATATTTCAGCCAATTTACACAAAAACTTAACGAATTATATACTTAAACCTTTTTCATGAATCATTCTGTCTATTGGTGAAAACCGCATGAAAATCTATTTAGTAGTTTTTGAGTTTATCGCGAACAGACAGACAGACGCGGTGGAGGACTTTGTTTTATAATATGTAGTGATAGTTATTACACCTCTGCCTATCCTTTCGGAGAATACAGGCGAGATGGCGATATTTAAATATCTTTCCGTAATTGATACAAGATCATCGGTTGTAATGGAATACTTAAGTGAAGGTTAACTTAGACTGCCTTGAGAAATACGAGATAAAGTAAATAGACAAGTTTAAGATTAACATCGGACTTGTCAGTCGAGTTCAAATATTGAATAATATTGCCAAAGTTATTACTAGAATTGTGTAAGTATCAAAACTATTTAAAGCTATATTATATACTAAGATATTGATGGCTGAGCACGCGTTGTGAGCTCGATTTCCGGGTAGGGCAAAGCGTTCGTCTCCTATGACATGGGACTTAATGTAAATGAAATGTGGGTGTATAATAGTAGGTACACCTCTGCCTAACCCTTCGGGGAATACAGGCGAGATGCTGTATTATGTTACTAAGATGTACGATGATGATAAGAGTATGGAAAATTAGCTTTCTGTGCTAGGTGTAGCGGGTTCGATCATTGATCGTTCCCCCATTGAATAAATATTTGTATGATCTACAGATAATTGTTTCGGGTCTGGTTGTGTGTGCATGTGACATGTATGTTTGTAAAACTGTGTCCACGATACAGGAGAAATATTAGTGTTAGTCTTTTAAAAAAAGATAAGAACTTGATTCATTTTAAATGTAATATTTTCAAATGCTCGCATTTTCCAAGTTCATCCCTGTAGTTTGGTTGCTGTAGGTTTGTGGGCAAATTTTAACTGTGACGTCACAAAGCATGTCAGTGATGTCAGCTGGCTTACTGACATTATGAATAGAGAATGTATTTCTCCACATACAATAAGGACCAAAATATTTATTATATACTTTGTATTAGTTACAGACTGTGACTGAATTATAAAATAATGATAACAAAGGTACCAATAAAATTACCGTTTACAAAACTTTTAAAATATATCAGTTAATTACAATAAAAATCAATTGAAGTGTCTGATGATTCGCGTTATTATAATAACATATTTACTTTATATTTAGGTACTTTCGAAAGCATTGTACTAAATATGATTATACATATTGTATATATCTTTGGATTATAACATCTCAAAGCGTGTCAGTTCTGAGGCATGTAAGACGGCTCGTGGACTGACTACAAAGGCAATTCTAGCTAGATAACGTTGTAATATAATATAAACCTACGTTATTAATTTACAACTAATAAATAATGTACTCCGTCGACACAGTTGGCGCGTTAAGAGATCGACTGTTGAGCTACGTGTCGCGGGTTCGATTCCCGCACGGAACAAATATTTGTATGATCTACAGATATTTGTTTCGGGTCTGGGTCTTCGTGTATGTGTACACACCGTGCCTCGGAAAGCACGTAAAGCTGTTGGTCCTGCGCCTGATCACTCTCCGGTCGTGTCGGATTGCCGTCCCATCGGACTATAAGATTGAAGGAATAGAGAGAGCACCTGTGTTTACGCACACACTTGTGTTCTATAATATCTCCTGCGTAGTTGGCTAATCTCCGGTGAGATTGACCGCCGTGACCGAAATCGGTCAGGAGGACATTATTATTAATGTACTCCGTCTCAGTCGTTTTGAGGTCATGTGCGCGTTCGTTGAGCGTGAGATTGTAGCTAAAATTCCTGGTTCGGGCAGTGTCTATGAGGGTTTTCGCTCCCTATTCGGTTACTCAGTAACATAATTAAAATTATAAGGCTTTATAACAGTACCGTTCTATGGTCCGTGGAGTACGTGGGTGATAATGTTATTTAATAAATATCTTTTAAATTTCTGGGAACATTATGTGTTTCCAGAGTTTCTTTTATAAAAGAGTTGAGATAAATTTTGACATACGATAATGTTGTAATTCTTAGTCATTGTAATTTTAATTAATGTGCCTACCAGTAATATAATTTTGCATGCCTTAAGTGGTCGAATATAGTGAACTGCGCATTCATCCTTCATCTAAATTATAATAGGTTAAAAAAATATATAATAGGTTTAAAAACACGTGTTCTTTTCTTCTCTCCTACTTTTGCTGTGCCCGACAGGGTCCACAATTCGATCTCATAGTTTTAAGCCTACCACCTAAGTACTACATTGTGGAACGCAAATAAAGTATTGAGTATTGAGTATCTTGCAATGTATCTAAATGTACTGTGTTCAGCAATAAAGTATTGAATTTGAATTCTGGATAACCATTATATGCCTCATAGATTGGGCAAGCAAGGTTGCCAAGTCCTGGTCAAGCGAAGTTTTGTGGCAGTTTTTCTATAAGGAATTTACTCTGTGAAATCCTGGAAAACACCGATACATACGATTTCGGCTGATTAATTCTTCTGTCGTGTCGGCACAAACTACGGCATAGATATCACTCATGCTGTGCTGTTCCATTGGACCCACTTAGTAAATAAAGTTTACGGTATAATTCAATCCCTTAAAAATGATCATACTTTTGTATTACATCCTATATTCTACATACAACAGAATTTCACTCGAATGAACTTAGGATTTCGCTTACTATGATATCAAGTTATATATTACAATATTATATAGGTACAATGATATTTACGGGGCGTTATTCCAAGACACGTGTCTAAGGAACGTGGATGGCACAGCGGGGTGCAGGTAGTGGGGGGTCTAGACTCGTCACCGACATTCCTTAAAATAATTGTAAAGGGAAACTCCATAGCTCAATTACGGTGTTTTAAAACATTGTAAATATAGCGCAGGCGTATTGGTTAGTCTGTGATCAAACGATCTCTCCGTGTTTTATTTGTTTAGTTAATTTTTTTCATTTTTTATGCGGCTTATATTGGTGTGAGTAATTTTTATTTTATTTGTTTCCTTATTTATTTTCATTTTATTATTTTGGTTAGCCATAGCCATAGTCTCGCACTCAATCATTTTCAGTGACGTATGCGCTCGATAAATTTGCTGGAGATCAATCATATTAAAGACGAGCCGGTTTCTTCAATACAAGAGATTTCACGTAAAAGTACACATCAAACTGTCAAATTTCGGTTGTTTTAGAAAATACACGTAACAAACATTTTGTTTAGAGTTCCGTAATATGTTAAGTATCTATATAGTATGCGTATGATGTCGTAGTTTCTCGTAAAAACTGAAACAAGTAGGACGAAACCAGCTTTTAGAATTGTGCTAAGTTTTAGCACAGATTTCTGTGTCTGTGCCTCGATATGATAACAAAATAGTTTTGGTAAGAACCTATTATATCCCCTATACTAAAATCTGAGCAGACTAGTTCCAAGTTACGTTATTAAATTTAACTTTGTAAGGCTGCAATAATAATGAAAATGTATTAAAACCAGTTCAAAGAAAAAGAAAGAGGCCAAGAAACACGACAGACGACACGGTTGGCGCAGTGGCTAAGCCATTAGCTTTCTGCGCTATCTGTCGCGGGTTCGATCCCCGCACGGAACAAATATTTGTATGATCTACAGATAGTTGTTTCGGGTCTGGTTGTGTGTGCATGTGACATGTATGTTTGTAAACTGTACCCACGACACAGGAGAAATCCTAGTGTGGGGCAACGTTTTTAAAAAAAAAAAAAAAAAAAAAAAAAAAAAAAAAAAAAAAAAAAAAAAAAAACAACTCAATTTCCAATCACTAAAGATGGCGTAACTAATAAGGACTTAGTAACAACATAGAGTTATTCCACGTTGAAATACAAACATCTATTTTCTCCGGGGTTAGTTCCGATATAGGCCATTTTTAATAATCTATATATAGGTGCCGGAGGTAAGAATTTCTTTATGACAGTCGTTTTGGGTGTCAGCAGCCCAAAAGTCTGACAACCAGTCTAACCTTAGAGTATCAGTGTCTCTTAGTAATTGGATGTCGGAGTTCAGATGAAAGTCGCTCCATCTAATTGAACCTGAATTTTTACTGTACATTTAAACAAGTTCAAAAGACAAAAGTAAAGGGTACGAAAAAACACAAAGAAGATAATGTACCCTATTTTAATGTTACGTATAATATCAAACTCACAAACGAGCTCTGTTTGTCGTTGTACCAACATTTTCTTTCTGCGACTGCGACCTTTGTTTCCACCGAGTGATTTCTCTATAAAAATATAAGGAAAACTCATTACTTCGGAGAAAGGTCCGAGTCCCAAACAAACTATTGGTTTGTGCCTCTAGTTTCCAAGTTATTAAAGAAAGTTTGTTAAACAAATCTTGTTGCGATATTGGCCTTACATATTGTATGCGACTCTAAAGGTTCAGTCTTAATGCTCTAAGGAATACGTTTTTGTATTAACGCTTACAGTTCTCCTCTTCGAACGTGGAATTAAAGGCAATTAGGTTTATCTTCTCTCTAAGGAAACCGCACCAGAACATTTATAGGTATATTGAAAATACGAGCTAGGATATATGTTTCTTTCTTTTCTAGAGAAGCTCGTAGCTACATAGCTACCGCGCAGATTGGTCGATCTGTGAGGTTAAGCAGCGCTTGCCGCGGTCAGTCCTTGGATGGGTGACAATTTTTCACACATTTTTCACACGGAGGAGTCCGCGCCTCGGAAAGCAAGTTAAGCAGTTGGTCCCGGGTGTCATATGAAGACATATGACAGTCGTTACGCGTATCATCAGCCTAAAGAGTCTGACAACCAATCTAACCTTAGAGTATCAGTATATCCCAGTAATTGGGTGGCAGAGGTCAGATGGCAGTCGCTCCCTATAAAATACTGATATTCAGCCGCAACCGATTAGGTTGGAAGTCGATCCCAATGTAGTTGGAAAAAGGCTAGACAGATGATGATATATGTTGCTTTCAGTGATCTCAATTTAATGCGTCGAGTGCATTCTGTGAGCGATTGGCGTGCTCCAAACTCTTCAAGGATCAGAGCACCAAATGAAAGAGAGTTTGTTAATGGACCCGCTGCCTAGGGTTCACGGAGGGGTGTGCCGGTCTCTTGCCGGCTAAAGTTAGCACAATGGTCTCCTTCGGTCCTTGATAATGGGTATCGGGAACTCTTAAGAAACCCCAAATTAAAAGGCACATAACGAAGAAACTCTAAGAACTCAGAGACCTTTTTACTGTCTTGGATCCAACAACGCATAAATTATGCTTTTAAAATCAGACAGAGCAGAGTAAGCTAGAAACTCAATAAAATCGATCTCCATAACCGGTAAAAATATTTCAGCGAAAAGATAAAAGAGATATAAAACCATCCGGTTCAAATTTCCCCAGAAAAACGACCGCTGTTTTAATCTTACCCCAAACATCCAATTCGATTTCGAATAACCTTCCAAAAAAGGTTTACAAACAAGTTATTAAACAAGCCTTTTTCCGAGTTCCATTGGCAGCAGCGGAAGGGTTGAGTTTCCTTCACAAGTTTCGCTCCAGTGCGCATTGGAAATACTCCAATGGGAGTACTTTGCGCTGATTAAACTTTGCTTCAGTTTTTCGAAGCTTCTCGTATATCAAATAGAAAAACTTTGAAGTAATGAAAGGGTTTTCTCCTTTTATATTTACCGTGTATTTCGCTTTTGTTGAGTTGAACTTGAAATGTTATAAACGCTTTAATAAACTGAATATTTAACTTGAACTTGTAGTCGTTTCGCTACTCGTTATTATTCACAGTCGATATAATAATCTTAGCGTATATATTATTATATATAATAACGTTTAAAAATAACTTTTGGTAATTTTGAACAATAAAAGAAATTATATTATTGGTTGGCATGGGACTCAATAACAAAATCGGCGAAATGTGGGTGTATAATAGTATAGCTCTGCCTAACCCTTCGGGGAATACAGGCGTGACGCTATGCTATGATTGTTATGTTATATTATTGTTCTAACCACGACACTAGTCGATAAACAATATTATATTAATTAAAAAAAGTAATGTTAACAATCAGCTAATTTCGTCGCCACCTGTACCACCCAATTGTATTCGCAGGCGAAAACTATTTAAATATAATCACGAGTATTCAAAGCAAATGTATATTTTGGCTGAAATAGGCAAATATGAAAAAAGGCCTTCATAAAAAATGCCTATGCAATAAAAGCTACAATGTAGGCGACGCGAGACGTAGCTAGGGTTCCCAATCATACTGTTAAAACAGTATTATACTTTTTTCTCTCGTTAATATTTTTTACTGTAATAATAAATTGTGCAAGAAGCTCCAAGAATATGTTTTTAACCCGTCGAAAAAATAAAACACTGTGTATTTTTCTAAAATACTGTTCCATTTAGTTATGCGACCTTAATATACTTTATTTCTCTTACAAAAAGTTGGGAACCCTAGAAGTAGCACAATAACATGAATACGTGATATAACCAGGCGATAAAAGAACTATAAGAGCGAGGAATATGAGAGCTCATATCGTAAATTGTTTTGCCTTGCCCTTTCTGTAGTCTAAATATACAGGTATGTGCAATTTATGTACACCCTTTTATATACACCCATGTAAGGTTGAAATTCAACTCGTGGTTCCAGAGAAATATTTTGGACATGGTTTAAATCCGTATGTGTAGTGAGTGCGACGGTTTGCGAAATAGTACGAGAATTTATTTTTATAGTGTTATATTTTGCGTGTGATCTGAACAATATTTTGTTCAAGCTTGCAAAGCAAAGAAGAACTTTTTGTTTATACCCATATGAAGAAGGTTGTAAAGACCTAAGTAAGAAAATAAAGAACATTCACAAAGGCAACAAATGGCATCGAAACGCCATTACATTGTACCTTTATTATAAAAGAACGTGCCTGTACATATACACCCACATTTCGGTGCCGTAATTAAGTCCCATGTAACAGAGTCGACCCTATTGCCATCCACCGGGCTCATTTTCAAACTCTTTGCTGCTACTGAGAATTTCCATGCAGAAAAATCCAATTACACTGGCTTGACTCGGGGATTAAACTCAAGAGCTCATGCTCAGCCGTCGCGTTTGAGAACACGGCCATTCACCAGTATTACAAAAAGCATCTAACAAAAAAAAAAAAACAGATATATTCTGTGTTGACACAAATTACACCGTACAGCCAGAACAATGTTGTTTTAATCCATTAAGCGACGAACTAATTGCTCGTTAATTGACATTGGCCATTTTGAGTGCGCAAAAAGCAGATTAACGTTGAGTTTAAACTGGCCGGGAAAAGTACTGGGCGCCTAAAAACTCCACATTGAGTAACTCGTATAGATTTAATCTCCATAGTAACCGAAACAGATGATTACTGAGAATTACCGTTATGTGAATCATTCAGAAAGATTATGAAGTCGCCATTTTGTTTTTTCATTTTTAAATGTTGCCCCGCCCTATGAATAATTCCTGTATAATGGGTGCGTTTACAAACATAAATATTCACATGAATGACCATCTGTGGATCATACAAATATTTCGTACCTACGATTTTATTTACAGTTTAACAAAATCATTTTTTATCTGCTTTGATTATGCCCGCGTTTCCAGAATTTTACTATAGAGAAAAAATCCTAGAAACCTGTTCATTTCCCACGCAACCAAAATATGGAAGACTAGCTTCCGCTCGCAGCTTTGGTCGCGTGGTTTACGAACCCGTAAATCCAGGATAAAAAGAGTAGCCTATGTGCTATTCCAGACTATAATCCATCTCTGTGCCAAATTTCATCCAGATCCGTTTAGCCGTTCTGGCGTGAAAGAGTAACAAAGACCCATCCATCTATCCATCCATCCTCACAAACTTTCACATTTATAATATTAGTAGGAAGGATTATCTAAAGAGATCCACAAGATAAGCATGGGAATTATAATATTATGTGAGGAAGGTAAAGTGTCTGTTAAACATACGTATGTTACATAAGTTCTTACATATTATGTCTGAGAGGATCAACAGAGTGATTGATAGCCTATAACAATCTGTAATCCTTACTGATTCTCTAAGGTTAGACGGGGTGTCAGACTTTTTGGTCTCCTGACACCCGTAACAACTTTTATATATAGGTCTTCATATGACACCCGGGACCAACAGCTTAACATGCTGTGTGCATGTATGAAAAATGGTCACCCATCCAAGGACTGATCGCGGCAGGGGCAGCTTAACCTCGCAGATAGACCAATCTGCTTAGTAGCTTTGTAGCTACGAGCCCCTCTTATCTTTCAGATGACGTGTGGGTATAAAAAAAATATGGGTATTTAAAGTTATTGCGTCTGTTTGTGAGAAAGACCTGAGACGTGTTTATATTAAAGTCAAGGTATTTTTAAACATTATTTTTGAATCATGAGTGCGGTAACAAACTAATTCTCATACACACGACAACCAGGTCAGATCTGTAGGCTATACATCTTTTTCCGTGCGGAAATCGAACCCCGACACATAGCCCACCCGACACGTGATCCACTACGCGAACTATGCCGTCAAATTAATTAAGGTTTAAGGTGTAATTTACTATCAAGAATTCATGGAAAATAGTTACAAAATCAACAATTATTTTACCTTGCGTTAATAAAAATACAATGAAAACAAACCGTCCTTTAAATAATGTCTTATTTAAATTTTAATCAAGACCTCTTAATTTTTCCAATTAGCCGGACTCGTCTCGAGGTACCAGGAGCACAAGACGCAGTAGGAGCTGTTTTGTTCTAATTAATCCTATCTCACCATAGCTAAGACAATTTGAGACTTAAATGTAGGCACAAAAGGTAGGATATTGCTTGCCACCAATTACTTAATAGTGGAAGATTTCATTACCGCTTCGTATTTGAGACCGTTTTGACGAGATACCTCTCGACCTTCATATCGCTTCTTCAGTAGATGAAAATAGAGTTGGTTTTCATTGTGTAATAAGGTCTGGTAAGATTGGATTCTAGAGGTAATCAGGAAAGGAATTACGTTTATAGAGGTGTTGGTCTTATATGATATAATTGTGTTAAATGGTTTTTTGATGTGAGGTGATACGTTATAGATTTGTGACGTAACCAATCACCATCTGCCTAGCCGTTTCCCAACTATCTTGGAGTCGGCTTCCAGTCTAACCAGATGCGACTGAATGTCAGTATTTTATACGGAGTGTTTGCCATCTGATCTCTGCCACCCAATTACTGGGAGATACCGATAAATATTATAAATGGAACGACTTACGAACCCGTACATTTTTCCTGGATAAAAAGTAGCCTATGTGCTATTCCAGACTATAATCTATTTCTGTGCCAAATTTCATCCAGATCCGTTCAGCCGCTCTGGCGTGAAAGAGTAACAAAGATCCATCCATCCATCCTCACAAACTTTCACATTTATAATAAAAAAAAGTAGGATATTGCCAACGATAAACTTGCCTGATAGTGACACGAGAGAAATTTAGCATGTGGCTGGAATGGGGGTAAAATTAATCACATCACTAAATAGATCTACGTACATGGACCAAGTTAATTAAAACAGATGTGGGTCAGATCAGTGATGACGTGTTTGTTTAATAACCAACATTACATTATCTGCATCTGAAACCTACCCACTGTTTAATTATACAATACAACACACTTTATTGCACACCATAAACTGAAAAAATAGATGGTAAATTTGTGATGTAACCAATCACCATCTGCCTAGCCTTTTCCCAACTATGTTGCAGTCGGCTTCCAGTATAATTTATACCTCTTTGCTTGTCCATACTATACATTTGGAACCGTGCAATCGTTTTCGAAGTTTTGTAAGCAGCAAAGGCCCAGAGGCCTAAGTGTAAGTTTCTTTTGATAAACTCGATTTAACGCATCGAACGCGTTCGGCGTTCCTATCGGTGGAGATCACGAAACGGACCAATCGGAGTGCCGAACGCCTTCGATGCGTTAAATCGAGCTTGTCGAAAGAAACTTACACCTGTTGATATAAAATACAATACTTTGACTTTGACTTAGTCACCACCGTTTCTATAGATCAAAGGTTGAAATATCGAGTTTTAAAATAACAAGATGCTACTATTTTACTTTTCTTTTTAAAAGATTTTAAGCATTTTGCCTGCGTCATGGTAGTACCACTATTCTTTTAACTAAAAAATGGTAATGATTGGGTGAGCTAGTTTCCGCAAATCCACGTTGGTGAGCATATTTTGCGGGGGGGTAGGAATAACGGTTATTCGATCCACCCTAGCTCCTCGAGGAAGGACAGCGGACGTTTTTTATTGCTGACGATCTCTCGCATCTAGCATCTCGCATATAGCATCACACCCGTATCTCGTGTATACTGTTGTACACTCACATTTCGCCTATGCTATTATTAAGTACCATGTTATAGGAGATGAGCTTATTGCCATCAACAGGATACTGTTCCGTGCCGCTACGGAGAATTTCTATACAGAAAAACCCTACAAGACTTTGCCCACCCTGCGAACTGAACCCAGGAACTCAAGCTCAGTCGCGCTTGCTACCACTAGCCCAATGGGTTAATTAATTACATATTTGTGGTGTACAAATTGACACCACAACAATAGAACAACAAGTAGGCATCAAACTCATAACTACGCGCTAATCAGTCAGACACCTCAGCTGCAGAGCTATCGCCGCCTGAAAGGCAATATAAATAGATCGTAAATTCATGCGCGGAACCACAAAAATAAAACAGAATGGTCACTTCTCAATTGTTAAAACATAAACGTCACTATATAGCCACTAAAGCAAATTGATTTAGCACTAAACATAAACCGAGGGTCCGATATAAAATATAGGGGTAAGTTTATGAGCCACATATAGACAAGCAGAGATTGCTTTTCTAAAAATTGTGTGGTCTATGTTTTATTTTTGTAACTTGTTAGTGAATGAACTCGCTTTGCACCGTTTTTTGATTAATAAAATATTTCCTGTCTTCTAGACAAACGATTCTACTTAATAAATATAGTGATCTTAAAAAAATAGTGCTCTATTTAATAATACAAAGGGATCCTTAATTGTTTTAAAACATTTAAAAAAAGGCTTTGTCATTTTAACCGGCAGTTTTTTTTTTCTGAAACAATATGATTAAAAGTGTCTGTTGTTGGTCAAACTTCTCTCTCTCTTTCGAACGAATATTTTGACGTATAGAAACGTATCCGTATCGTTAATGTCAGTAAACTATAAGTCAGTAAAAAAAACTGTCCTATATTTTGTTATATATTTATGCGTGACACATAATTTGTATTATATTTAGATATGAATGAAGTCTTCAATACAAAAAAAATTTTTTTGGATACAAGCATTTTCAATTCAAAATTCAGTAAATTCACGCCCGTTAACGATACGCTTACAGTACGACCTCAAAACATTCGTGATAGAGGTACCTACTGATATTTATATATGCATTTTTCTTTTTTGAGTTGCCTCTTGCAGTTATCTCAGGGAGCTTTTACTGCTTAACCGGGCAAATAGCGAGATTAGAAGGGCCAGCCTATGATTTGTATATACATATATCTTTATTTTACAAGTTAATAATACAGTTATCGGACGTACTCCTACGTATTGCTCTGTTGTATTGTTCAATTTACATAGTTGCACCCCGAGGCTTTCTAACTGTGAAAACGGCGTCTAAATTCAATTAGAGAGTTATGCGAACTGCCAAAACAAATGTTCAAACTGAAAAACATATTATAACAATAGTTTTGGACATGGTCGTGAAAGGTTCTGAATAAAACTGGGACATTTGACTAACAAAAGTTTTATAATATTTTACTAATGAGCTTTTAATTTAATAATGTAAAATAAAATTGATTTCCTCATTGGTCATAAGTACCTAAGTGAAATTCAAGGTTCAATTCTCGGATTGAGCAAAGTGTGAGTGTTCTTTTATGTATGAACTAGCTTCCGCCCGCGGCTTCGCCCGCGTGGTTTATGAACCCGTACATTTTCCCGCGATAAAAAGTAGCCTATGTGCTAATCAAGACTATAATCTATCTCTGTGCCAATTTTCATCCAGATCCGTTCAGCCGTTCTAGAGTGAAAGATTTAAAAAAATGGTTATTGTGGGTTATCCCTAAGAGATAGACATATACCATCCGGACTTTTTTGTAGACCTTTTTAAGGTGTACAATACTGTAGTACATTATTTTGATAAAACTCGTAGGGTTCAGCCTGCGTTTGCAATGTAAGCGGAAAAAATGTAATTATTTACGACATCACATTAGAAACCTCAAAAATAACAGTACTTCTCCACTATTTAATGGATGTTATTATACATATAAACCTTCCTCTTGAATCACTCTATCTATTAAAAAAAAACCGCATCAAAATCCGTTGCGTAGTTTCAAAGATTTAAGCATACAAAGGGACATAGGGACAGAGAAAGCGACTTTGTTTTATACTATGTAGTGAATAGTGATGATAGTGAAACTGTGTCTGTTTGAAATTGTGCCCGGTTCATATCAAAAGCTATCCCCCAATTCCATTTCATCCGCGAAATCTGGGTTCACAACAGTACAGCTCTGCTTAACCATTCAGGAAAACTGCCGTGACGGTATGCATAGATTTCATCAAATCCGCGACTCGTTTCGAGGAAAACCAAACATCTCCGAGCTGTTTATAAGTACTAATCGTACTTCAACAAACCAATTTACTCAAGATTCAATTTGAAATGGAATACAACATAACGGATACCTATATTCGACAGGTGTCATATCAGGTACGGGCCACAGACTTGACCTAAATAGGTACTACGTCGGCCGCCGAACACAAAACTGACAGGTAAAGTGTTTAACCCTTCCGCTGTTGCCTAACAACAGGGTACTCCAAACCGCTAGACGGTCCAAAATATTCTTGGAGGAAAATGGACGACTGAGAGTAATCACACTCAGCGGTTGGTTTAAATTGTTCATTGTAGATTAACCTATATTATTTACTATTATGCCATAAACAACATTATTTTTAGTACATAAGAAAGACGAAACACAAATCAAATATTTTCATTTATAGAGTCTGTATAAAAATAAATCACATAACTAACATATGTGTTCGAGGTTTTCCGCGGTAAACTCAGCAATCCATTTGTACTAGCTTCTTTGAGGCTGCTTGTCCCAAACAGTCGGTTGAGACTTACTGCAAGGCATAGGCTATTTGAGGTCCCCACGGCACGCACTAATATAGGTAAATATGCTCCAGTCGCTAGAGCTATAAAGATAATTTATAGTGTTGGGCGAAGAATAGATGTTTTCAACTGTTCATTGGCGGAATTCGTAAAAGTGACTACTGATATTGTTAGTTCTAAATGACTTGTATTAATGTTGGAATTTGTCGCTGTGTCACTTGTTTGGCCATGCGCTAATGGCAGGCGCGGTTATAAGTTCGCGTAGTGTATCCAACTAGCTACATAGATATGTATATGGTATCTATAGCCTTGTCCTAGCTGCATATAGCATCTGCCTACAGTAGTCGTCTCTATGGCAAGTATATGTGTCAAATACAAAAGTCGTTTGTCTTGTTGAGACCACGTCAGGGTTGTTATTTTGTTGACACTTGTTTTGATTACACCTTGTTTACTTTAGAGTACATGCGGCGTGATTTCGTCAAGGAAATTGGAATTTCAGTGTAATTTTTCGGGTTAAGTTAGTAGGGTGTTAAGTTTAACCTAGATATCTATCTATCAATCATAGGTTTACTAGAAAGAGCCTCCATGAGTGACGAGACTTGAGATCGTTTAGGCGCACCCTGGGCAGTGAATAGAGTAGAATAGAACGTTGATTTGCATGAAATGAGTTACATACAGGTATATAAGATATACAACTAGAATATTTAGTTTTAATTCCGCCAAACTACTGCAAGCTTGGGTGTATGCACATCGCCCTCACGCCCGCCGTCGCGATGACGACCTCGTCATTCTCTCGTGATTCGCGTCCAAGCGGTCGACGAGTCAACATCTCCTGAGAATTCTTCGTGGAAGGGCGAAACACGTGTCGAGGATCGGTTTGGTTGCATGTTACATTATTTCTATCGCACCTTCTGCATGTGCATATATTTGCGGGCGGGAGGGCTGTGCTGTGCATGCACCCAAACTTGCAGTAATTTGGCGGAATTAAAACTAAATATTCTAGTTGTATATCTTATATATCATGGATTTCTGCAAACTAACGCCTGATTCCATTAATTATCTTACATACAAGTGTTACTAACATTTAAAACATAACATTTCGCCTAGGTGACGCAAACTTTTAAGTAAGATAAGCTAAGGTAATCTTTTTTACACAATTCATGTTCAGTGAGCCTCGATACGATTGCTGACTATCTAATTTTTCCGGTATAGACAATTCCCATGTGATAGCTTGTACCTACCGATTCAACAGAACAATATTACCAAGTTTTATAATATCGAATATTTAACTTTATTTCTAATAGGTATACAGAGCGAAATGTGGGTGTAAAATAATTAATAGTACACCTCTGCCTTACCCTTAAGGGAATGTAGGCGTGATGCTATGATATTTCTAATATCTTCCATTATACATCCATTCATCTTTATAAACTGGTTTATTTTAGATGGGACACAAGTCACAATAATCTGGTGTGTAGGCAGGCTTCGTAGATAATACTTTTTTTATCTATGGCATACATAAATATAACAACAGAATAGATTTTCAAACATAATGCTTCGTTGAATCATTGGATTTAATTGATACAGCTACGATTCGTATGGTATCAAATTACGATCAGGTAATAATTTTATTTGTGATATCCTACTAATCCTACTATCCTACTAATATTATAAATGCGAAAGTTTGTGAGGATGGATGGATGGATGGATCTTTGTTACTCTTTCACACCAGAACGGCTAAACGGATCTGAATGAAATTTGGCACAGAGATAGATCATAGTCTGGAATAACACATAGGCTACTTTTTATCCCGGGAAATTTATCTGATTACTCATCTTTCTGTTTGACTGAACATCCTTTCAAAGTCCGCGGGGTGGTCCATTAATGCTTGAAATTAAATAAAATATAAATTAATTTTAACATTTAAAGGATACTTACTCGCAATTTTTATGGTTTTATTTCAATATTTACTTTGATATTGAATTAAAAACCTTTTTACCTTTTCTTATTAAGAGCAGGCGGATCCAGAAAAGTCTTTGATGTTTATTAGAATCAGCAAGTAAATATAATACGAATTTGGGACACAGACTATTTGAGAACAGATGTTGATAAAACACATGTGTATGTAGGTTATTATCATCTGACTAGCTTTTTCTTAACTACGTTGGGGTCGGCTCCAGATCTAACCAGATGCGGCTGAATATCAGTATTTTACACGGAGCGACTGCCATCTGACTTTCGCCATCCAATTACTTGGAGACACTGATACTTTCAGGTTAGACGATAAAAAATATTATGTAGTTATCTTACAAAATCTTTTTTAGTACAAAATAAAACTAACATTTCGTTTGAAGTTTACTTAGTAAAATATCAGCATATCAAAGATCCAAAAGAATAAATTTTCTTTTCTCAGAGTTCAGAAGTAATTGAAATAAATTGTTTATTTGACCTTTTAACTTAAATTATGTCTAAATAAGCAAATATGCGATTACAACCAAGGTTTCTTGTGGTCTGGGTACACACTTAAAAGTTTGCCAAAAAGGGTATTAGGACCTCTAATTATAATAATTCCCGATTTATAAATTGATAGAAAACACAGACTCTTGACAAACAGTGTAGATGATCCAACCACGGTGAAGAGGGTGGGCCTAGCGGGCGTACCGAGGAGATTTTTAATCGGAGGTAAAGGCGTCGCGGGTTTTCATTGACGGAGGAAACTGTTTGCGTTGCCCTCGAGAGTAGACATCGAGCTGCCGTTGCACCCACTGCCCGAACAGCCACACTGCTAAACTCATTATTCACTCGGTACACGGATGCCGCCCCGACGCAAAAAATGCGCTTAAGCGAGTATTTGGGGAAAACAGCCCGTTTATACCTATACCCATACCTATACCAGTACACGGATACAGACAGATATATTTAATGTTAATCCATACCACATTTGTGAATATCTAAATTAGTTTTGAAGGAAAATTTGTTATAGGTATTTGATGATATTATTGTAAATATTAATTTTTCAAATCTAAGTGTTTTGGTCATAAATTACTTTTAAATAAATGAAACGTTTATTAAACCGAACACCACACACATACTTAAGTTGGCAAACATATTTCATAATAAAGTCTCGATTCAAGGCGTATAAAAAATGCCGTCAGCGAATACCAAAAATTCCAAATACCAAAACCGAAAGCCTAATTGAAAAAAATATACGTCTTTGATATAAACTGGGAGCAATATAAATTTGATTTACATTGCGAGTTTCTAAGAAACCCGCAGAACGCAAAATTAATATCCTCATATTTTTGACTTTATATCTGAGAGCGGTTCTCGCCGAATCCCTCCAATTACAGCCCACTGGTGTAAGTCACATGTTTAGCTTACGCCGCGCCGTGAAAAGGTACCTGTAAATCCTAGTCTTTCCCTTTTTTCTTTGTATGTTAAATTTGTTCTTTGTAATGCCTTTGCAAAAAATTTTTATTTTTTGTTCAATTTATCTATTGCAATGTACACACATTCATATAATACGACAAAAGTTTAAAAAAGACGTGTAAAAGTGATTGAAAAATCCTAATTGCCAAATAAATAATTTCATTTCATTAGACTAACGTCGTATTATGAGAATGCTATGTATACATCTATATTTTGTCTATACCTAAACATCTATGTCGTTTACATAGATATGTCCCTTATGTCTGATGTAAAGTTAATGACAGCATATACATAACTGCAGGTGTATTAAATAAATCTTTTAAGGAATTTTATGGAAATCTGAAATTTTAGTGCACTTAAAGAGTTTTAATGGTATTTATAAGTTCTACCGTGTTTTTTTGTTTAATATAAATCTAGATCACTCATTTTCTACTTGAAACTATTCTCTATTGTACAGAGAACAAATATTGGTAGTATTTCCAATACCAATTAATTTTAAAACCACATTGTTTAAATATTGTTACTCAAACAAAAAACAATTCATTGTTAACAAATAGGGTACCTATTTTTTAACAATGAAATATGTATTTGATGTCATTGATTGGTCCAATTTTTGTAAATAATTCTGCCAATCTCAACATGTATAAAACTTGTCGGGTATTCTCGAATTATTCATGTGATTAAACCTGTTAAAAAATTGATCGAAGTCAGGTTAAATCACACCAGTCAGCATCGAATCGCATTTTCTATGGATAAAATGCAAAATATGAAATTGGATCACGTCGTCGCGTGACGTGGCGAACGCTAAACGTGTCTTCACAAAATTGAAACAAATAGCGATTATCCGGAATATTATCGAGAATTTAATTTGATTATGTTTCTATAATACTTTTCCCTCCGTATTATTTCTGCGGCTTAATGAATTTATTACGACATTTAGCATCCAATTATACTGGGAACTGGTTTATTGTGATATTTATTAAGTTGGTGTTTCAATAAAATTATGGATAGGTTTGTTACTTATCTGCGATTGTTGCAACAATTGCTGTTATATAAGCACCAGTACTATATTTATGTCCCTGACAGATACCACTGCAAATGTTTTTTTTATTTTTTATTAATTTTTATATTAAAACGTTGCCCTAGACTTGGAATATTTCCTGTATCGTGGGTGCGATTACATACACAATTATTCACATGCACAAACATCCAGATCTGGAGTCACTAGGTATCTGTAAATTGTACAAATATTTAAATCACGCGTCACAATATATATTTGAAAATTCAATATATGTTTATAAAAATATTTCGAACTTTGTCAAACTGTCTGATACTCATTCTTTGAACACTAGGAATAAACACAACCTTGCTGTACATGCTACGCGCCTCCACAGAATAAGCAACTCGTTCATGGGACAATGTATACGCTTTTACAATAAACTTCCCAATTATATACGTAATTTAACATTAAAGAAGTTCAAAATTGTAATTAAATCTAAACTTTGTAAAAAAGGATACTATACAATTTCGGACTATTTAGATGACAAAAACGCTTGGTATTGAACCGCTCTTTAGCCTTTCCTTTTTTTTTTTATATACAATTTTTGCCATTAATTATTATATTATTTACTTCATTATTTTGATATTGTAATGTCGTTTAAATTGAAATGATTTCTTATATATAACCGCTATACATTGTAAATGTGAGTGAGATCTAGGCTGAACGCTCTTAATTTCATTAATTCTCACGATAACTGATGCATGCTTGCACTCTGTTGCGACAGGTTAGCTCAAATAGTTATGGCACTTTCTTCAAAAGGCTATTCCACCCTATATTTGTCTCACATAAACCCTTACATCATTACAATCTGTCTGGACTTTAAAATAGACTTTGACCCCTGAGTTTGTTTCGGCGTTTCTTCTCAGGGATAGTCATTGGAAATGCCGACGCCATCTAGTTTAAAAATCACGTGTAAAAGTGATTGAAAAATCCTAATTGCAAAATAAATAATTTCATTTCAAATCGTGCGGGAATCAAATCTTCGACATACAGCGCAGCAGTCGATCGTTCAACCATGTTGTCAACTCTGATAGCAACTATTTACTTATATGATGATAGAAAGAAACAGTAGTTTAAGAAAAACCACATTGTATGCTTTACATTATATACTAGTTGTTGCCTGCAACTTCGGATGCATGTATTTTGTATTTATATATTATTACTATGGAACTTATAAATAAATTACAACCTGTTTATAAAAAATCCTTAAATTTACAATAAAAATACTGAGGGTGACTACTTATCGGGATAAAAACGATCCTATCTCTAGTTAGGCCAAACAATACACATTTACAAAATGTCATTAACATCGGTTTAGCGGTTTCGGAGATTAGCGTAAACGAACATCGTGACATGCGATTTAATATATAAAAAAATAGTTTTTTTTTATTTATGTGATGACAATTGACAATCAAAATGCAAGCTTTACTTTGACGGTACTATAATTATTTTTTACCGCACAGTAAATACATAAGATATCTAGGCATATATCTAATATACAATAGGTTTCTATACACTTATGCAACTACATAAATGGAACAATTCTCCCAAAGTGACACTTAGTTTTCCCTCTAAAAATACGAACAAAGCCATAACAGTTAAGTTACATAAAGATACAGGATGCCTAAAGATATGAGGGTTTCGCAAAGTATACTATGGTAGAGCCGTATTTTTTCTCTGGCATTGGCCGGGGGGCACTGCCGTACGCCCCGATAAATTAAGTACGTTTTACCTATCCCTGGTGGGTAGTAAAAGTCGATAGAGGCCGGTAATAATTTGGGCTTTGCAACCTGACATTGGTGATTTAGCACTTTGGGGATTTGCGATCTAACAAAAGTATTTTAAGGTCAATTCTTACACCTGGATTTAATTGTAGTGTGTGTAGCTGCACAATTGGACACTTAGGGCTAAGTGTAATAATAATATAATAATCTCTACCTAACCTTTTATTAAAACCATATTAAAACCACTCATAATACTATCTCTAGTATAACCCCTAACCAGGATAAGGTAATTAGCAATCATAATGCTACGGATATGTTTCAGTTCAACAACTAATCACAAAGCAATTAACATAATTAGGCATTAATTATTGTTAATAGACGACTTGTTACAGTAATTGGCTTTGGTAGGTAATGTGGCAACTTACAGGAGGCATGCGTCCCAGAAACATGGAGCATGTGCGGATTTCCATTAAGACTATAGTTTAGCTAGTTTTTATACATTTTACCCCACTAAACATTGTTTATATGTTATAGACATAAGTAAATACTAGGTTGTCACGTTTTTGTTTTTTTGATAATGATAATAATGTCCTCCTGACCGATTTCGGTCACGGCGGCCAATCTCACCGGAGATTAGCCAACTACGCAGGAGATATTATAGAGCACAAGTGTGTGCGTAAACACAGGTGCTCTCTCTGTTCTTTCACTCTCATAGTCCGATGGGACGGCAATCCGACACGACCGGAGGGAGATCAGGCGCAGGACCAACGGCTTTACGTGCTTTCCGAGGCATGGTGTGTATTTACATACACAAAGACCCAGACCCGAAACAAATATCTGTAGATCATACAAATATTTGTTCCGTGCGGGAATCGAACCCGCGACACGTTGCTCAGCAGTCGATCTCTCAACCACTGCGCCAACCGTGCCGTCAAATTCGTTTTTTGATATGCTTTATAGATTGAGAAATAATTAACCCTCAAAATGCACTTTTTTTAATTAAAAATCTTCCTTATATCTAAAGGGTGGTTTTAGAAAGTAAGAAGACGGAGAAGAGAAGATAAGAAGAACTACGGGATGGATTGAGCAGTGGTTGAGTAATCATACATCGTGTTATGATTCATTTAAACCGGCTTTTTTGGGCTCTAGAATTGGGTTTCCTTCTGGCTTCGTATCACTATTTTTAAGGTGTCCTGAAAATCCCCTTCTTCTGTCGTGTCAATACGTCACATTGGAACTGCCCATGCTGTGGTGGAAAGATTAGCCAGTCAACAATGGTGTTAGCGAGGCTGACTGCCCAGGATGCGCCAGACGATCTCAAGTATAGACACTCGTGGAGGCTCTTTCCTTGCAAAATTGCCTTGAAGCTAAACATACTTTAATACAATTTTATGGAAAAATAAAACAATAACCTAAACCACGACAGAACAATTTGATTAACTTTCAGTTGGTAATGTTTATTAACGGCTTTAATCAAGTCAGTTAATAAAGCACATTTTGAATTAATTGCCAATGATCAATGATTAATCTGATTAGTTGAAAATTTGGGTTACTGTTATTTAATTACTGCTTGATTAACATTAGGTAGGGAGTGTGTTTTTTATTAAATTCAGCCCATTACTGTCCCACTGCTGGACAAGGGCTTCTTCTCAGATTGAGAAGGGCCTTAGTCCACCACGCTGGCCTAGTGCGGGTTGGCGAACACACACCATCAAGAACTTTCTGGAGCCCTCTCAGGTGTGCAGGTTTCCTCACGATGTTTTCCTTTACCGTTAACGCAAATGATAATCAAATTCTGATCCGCATATGATTCCGAAAAGTCAGAGTTGCGGGCCGGGTTTGAACTCGAACCCTCCCACATGGAAGGCAAGCGTTCAACCACTAGGCTATCATTGCTTAAGGGAGTGTGTAGATCATTGCAAACTATATCATTATTTAAATTGCCTTACGGTCTAGTGGGTCAAGCACGAATGCAGTGTGAGCTCCTGATTTTGATACAAAGGTCAAGTAAAAGTATTGAGATTTTCTGTTAATATAATTCTTAGTAGCCAAAGTTTGAAATCGTCGACTTAATAACAGCAAATACGCTTCTGCTTAGCTGGTTTGCAGTTGCAAAGAACATAACATAACATAAAATCACACCAGGTGCATTATTGTACACCTACATTTCGCCGATGCCGTTATTGAGTCCCATGTAATAGGAGGGGAGCTCATTGTCAGCTGTATGGCTTTATCCTCAAAAGACTATTCCAGACCCTACATGTTCTCACATAATCTAAAATACATGTCTGGACTTTAATAAAGAAACGTTTGAGTTTATTTCGGCGTTTCTTCTCAGAGGCAGTCAGTAGGAAACGCTAGCGCAACCTAGATTTAAAAAAGACTTGTGAAAGCTTCCTATACGGAATTATATACAGGAAATAAATCATTATATCATTATTATTATTGCCATCTACCGGGCACAGTTCCAGATTCTGTGCTGCTCCAGAGAATTTCCAAACAGAAAAACTCAATATCAATTTGCTCGAGCCAGAAATCCAGGATCAGTGAGGCAGTCTCAAAGTCGGTTGCAAAGAAGTAATGATAAAATCCCCGTCAAAGCTACTCTGAAATCAGTGGCGTAGCTACCGGGCTAGACAGGGCAGCGCCCCGGGGCCCCCAAGCTCAGGAGGCCCCTCGAACTCTGACTTACAAACTATAAATTGAACTAGTGAAAGTTTCTCCCACATTCGGATTATAAATAAACCAGATTCCAGGAACGCGACTTTAATAACAGCAACTTATTTGAAAAAATACAGGGGAATTCTCAACAAGTCTCGAACATCTTTGTTTGAAACTTGGTACCCAAAGGGTGCTCAACGGGACCCTATTAACGTGCCTCCGCTGTCTGTGTGTCTGTCACAGGACTGCATTTTTTGAACGGTAACAGGTAGATATTTTCTTTTATTTTCATAACATAGTTTTAATTAGTTCATTAGAATAAATTACAATTTGTATTTGGTTTTTAATTTTATTATGGAGTCGACTGTATTACGAAGAATCTGGATTATGACAAATCTGGAGGTACGTCGAATTCGGAACACGACGAATACGGAACAAACGATTTTAAATAGTTTAGTTGGGGCCCTAGTTTATATTTTGCCCCAGGGCCTTTGGTTACCTAGCTACGTCACTTTTATTTCACTGCCTGAAATACATCCATGAAACTAAAGCAAATGCATTCGACTCTATGCTGTTCACGTTTTCAATTTCAGAAACCAGGATTGTAATGGAATGTTTCCCGCTTGTGACGGGACTAATCCGGAGAAATCTGGACGTGTGGCTGCAACAGAACGAGCTACGTCTCAATTTGTTACTCTTTGGTAAACATTCGGAGATTTTATTAAAAGTGTTTTGGCACGGACAGCGAATGATGGAGCGGTACACGGTTCGTTTAAGACACGTTTAAAGCAAATACCGACGAGATTTTTCTCTTAAAATATGCTTCACAACGTAATGTTATAAGCTAAGGCTTTTGCTGCGTGTTGCGGGTTCGATAGTCGCACGGAAAATGTATTAGTATGGTCTAAACCAGAGGTTCCCAGACTTCTCCAGAGGGTCTACAGACGTAGACCCCCGTCGAGTCTCCCGTGGAACTCTGGGGGTCCACATGGACCACTTTGGGATCTAATCAAATAAAAAAATGATTTGATTTGATTATTTAATTCGCAAAATATGAATTCATTGATGGTACAAAGTATTTATGGTAAACCGCATATTGACCATCACTGGTATGCAAGACTTATTAAACAAATACCTACATGTAATTAATTAACCCACAATTTCGTCAGCGTATATTTGGTTTTCTGGTTCTCTACAACAGCGCCACCTATCAGGTCCAACTATAACTAAGAATTATGCAGGTGAAGCTAGCCATTAGTACAAAATAATCGTCAAAATCGATCAAGCCGTTTCGGAGAAGAAGAATTACGAACACATGCACACCGGAATTTTATATATAAAAATATACGTTGATTACTTATACCTAAGTAAAATTTTGGATTCTAAGTATTATTTATAAAAAACATTTCTACTAGCCATTTAAACAGTTTAATCTAAAATTATAACAGGCTGATGTCTGTACATTATATAGGTATATTGGAGAAAAACTAATTTGGGAGGTCTTTATTAGAGCAACAGAAGCTAAAACAACAGTTTTTACAATTTTTGTCTGTCTGTCTGTCTGTCTGTCTGTATGTTTGTACATGCATCATCATCAAAAACTACTGCATGTAATTGAATGCAGTTTTCACCGATGTATTGTTAGAGGTCTTACTTAAAATATAGACTCCATTTTACCACAGGAAAATATCAGATTCTAAATTCCGCGTGTATGAAGTCGCAGGCAAAAGCTAGTACGGAATATATATCAATTTCCAGGACCGAAAGAAACGTTCGTCATTTAAAAACGAACCCACTCGTCATGTAAGTACAGCAACTCGAAAGTAACCCTTAGGCCCTAGTGTAAGTTTCTTTCGACAAATTCGATTTACCACATCGAACGCGTTCGGCGCTCCGATTGATGGAGTGCACGAAACGGACCAATCGGAGCGCCGAACGCGTTCGATGTAGTAAATCGAATTAGTTGAAATAAACTTACACTAGGCCCTCTTATTACTCATATGTTAACCGTAACGGAGAAACGGTAACCATGTCAAATATACAACTAGCGCCGTTTCCAACTAAAGATGAAATCTCCGAGCCGGAACAGTTTGAATCAACACCTCTAGATCAATCACAACAGAATCGAGAACTATCAGATCAATACATTTGTTTTTTTTTTAAGCATCATATGGTAATTTGTTGCATACTTTTACAATAACTGGGTAACAGTTTCTTTTACAATAATTAAGACTTGTTGAAAGCGGTTCCTGTTTAGATACCTAATGCGAGCATGTGATATGTATGTTTAGTAAATCGCATCCACGATACACGTAAAAAAAGGTACAAATGTCGTTTATGAAAAATTGTTACGTCACCAAATAAACGGTATCTCACATGACGGATTCAAATTTACTTCGCTGACTCATAATCCCGAAGTGGATCTTGGCCTATATTCGGATTCATCTGAATTCGACATTGACAACGATACAATGATACTACAAAACTATTTATAGACAGCGGCGTGCACATAGTTTTTAGACAGGGTAGGCAGAAAATTTTAAAAGCTTAATTTCCAATAATACCTACTGCATGGTTGGTCATTGGTTCGTCGTTTTGTCGATTAAATAATGATGTATGTGATTTGCCACCTCAAATATATTATAATACATTTTTATATGAGTTATGTAAGGTAGGCAGTGTCTTTTTGTCTTTATGAACCGCACGCCACTGTTTATAGGTAATATAAAAGGTTTTCAAAGGTACCAAGCTTTTTAAGATTCATCGATACTAGAAATTCTACAAAGTATTTTCAAGTACCTACCCACCTTAGTTTTGAAACACCTGTACTTTTGATAGAGGATAAAATCTTATATCTATATGTTCTGAGAATATGCCTGATTTAATACCTACTTATTATTCAGTAAACCTCTATTCACTAAACTAAGATTAAGTCCAAGGACGGAGCGTAATCTGTGATCAGTGGTCACGTGCGAATTGAAAACGACGCGCGTTTTGTTCGCCTACTCTCGGAATGTAATTGTATAAACAGAAACTATTTTCATGAAAAAAAGGGTTTCTGTATTTCTGTGATTGGTTGTATATGGTTGAACATGAGGTGGTTTAAATATTATTAATTGCAGACGAGAAAAAAAAATTGCAGCTAATAATAATTTTAAATATTGTTTTTCCTGTTTTGTTAATGGCTATACTTTGACGGCAATATAATAGATAAAAAGACTGCACGGTTGGCGCAATGGTTGAGCGATAGATTGCTGTACTAAGCGTCGTGGGTTCGTTTGCTGCATGGAACAAATATTTGTATGATCTACAGATAGTGGTTCCGGGCCTGAGTGTGTGTGTATGTAATTATTTGTGTTTGAAAACGCACCCGCGATACCCAAATTATTCCTAGTGCTAGACTAAGTTTAAAAAAAAAAAAAAAAGTTTTGCGAGATTATGGGAGTAAGGTAGGTATTGCTTTTCTCGAAAAGCTTTTCATCGAAAGCGGATTATCTTGTCTTTATACAAAAAATATACCTATTCAAAGCCTCTTAAAACTTAGATCTTTCACCCAATTTTTTGTTTATATTCCTCGTGTGATATTTGTCATATAGGCTCCGCTATGATATAGCTATATTCCTACCTGACTGTTATATAATTGGTTACACGCTTACCGAACCATATCAACTTAAGGTGCTTTATTTCACACTTGGTAACACTGAACGACGTATATTTTCTCTTTCTACCCGTTATTTACAGTACTTGTGTCCACACAACCGTCTCATGAGCGATGGGTGGTTCACAACGAATTATTACAGTTACTGTACTTACAGAAAGGGTTGGAATCAATTAATTATTTCGCCATTGTCTGATATATTTGTATGCCATATGACTTAGATGGCAAATGTGTTAGACATACTTTGTCCAATGACACCTGTATTGACCACATTTTGACAAATAAATTTGATTTGATTTGATAATACTGCTTCATTGCTCTGGTGTGAGGTCTTGGATTCGATTCTTGGCACGGGTGATTGTTAGAATTACCTCAGTAATAGCTGTTTAGTTTTTAATAGCTTGGTTGATGGCCAAAAGCTCGCTCACCATCGGACTCAATAATGGCATCGGCGAAATGTGGTTGTGCAATAGTATACATTTTTTTTTTTTGATTAGCGTGTTGAGAACCCGTCATAGGCTATCCTCCGCCTGGGGGAGGGGGGGGCGGAGGGGTGTGCCGGACTCCTACCGGCTAAACTCACCACGGTGATCCGCCTCGACACCATACGGTGGGCCTCGGAAACTCTTAGAAGACCGTACCGAAGCCCACCACGGTGTCATGCCGAACGGCACTTCCCGGAGGGGGTGACTGTCAAGAGGCCACCCCTCGTGCACGTCCCGGGGGACAATAGTATACCTACACCTCTGCTTCACTTTTTACGAAACGCAAGCGTATATATGTATGTATATGTAATATGTTATATATAAGTGTTTGAAGTTTTTATACAAGATTTCTGTTGGTAAATATATTCTTTGAGCTTTGCTATTTATACTATCAGCAATATGCTTAAAATGAGCATTGTTATCCAGGTTAGGGGCCATCAATTAATCACGTGATGCTTTTTTAGGATTTTTTTGCCCTCCCCTCCCCCTTGGTGATACGTGGTGAGGTTTAAAACTAAACCCCCCCCCCCCCACCCTAAATCACGTTTTTTTTTTAGTACCTACAAAGAATCTTAAAATTTTTAGAATATTATGTTGAAATACAGGTATAAAGTATAATCTAATTATATTCTGAAATTAAGGACCCTGATAAAAATGTCTAGACAGAAAGGTTGCAGGTTGTTTTTGACTGGCATAACAATAATATTACATATAACATGGTGTAATCATGCGAAAAACATAGATTGTACTAGTACATGAACATATTTAATGTACGTTGTCCTCGGACCACGGATTAGCAGGTGAAAAAATAAACACAGATGATATCTTACTACACCCTTGTGATATTTCGTGATTTTTTCCAAACCCCTCCCCCTTCCGAGCCTCACGTGATAAATGGACGGCCCCTTATCTATATATACCTATAAAAATAAATGTGTGTATGTATGTTCCCTATGGACTCCAAAACGGCTGGAGCGTTTTTAATAAAACATTTTAGGTAATCTTCAGATTAGCCCAGCAGGTGATTCTGTGAAGTATGGTAGCGATCAGATCAACGAAAAAATTTTGTTGGCTTTTTGGTAAGTTTGTGTGTCTCCTACCCGTACGAAGCCGGGGCGGGTCGCTAGTATCCTATATTTATTATAATAAGCAATTAGCCTTATTTAGTGAAACCCAAATTGTAAGCTTTAATTGGCCAATTTCCTCAAAATTTTATCCTCAAATATGTTGACAAGTAAACAAAATATCGACTGCAGCTAACAAGACATACACAAACATAAATTACTCTATTTGAGCTGTGTGTACTGTATAGCACAATTTACCAAACTATACACAAATACACTGTGATCCATTAATCAATTGAAGCCTTAGATGTTGACACAGCGGGTGAAATGTCAAACTCTATGCGTCAATGACCACAGTACTGGACCGTTTCTATTTACTTCAGTAGTCAATAGAGATCTACTAAACAAATAGCAGCTAGCGAAGTAAATAATTTAAACAAAGAAATAAGACAGAGTGAGGGTTGCCCTGTTCTTTGGTCAAAGAATAAGTATTGTCGTTCAACATGGAATCTGTTATTTGAATTAATTCTGGCCACGCTACCAGTTGACAGTGATGTGGCGAAGTACTTTGATGCCTAACTGTTCGTTTTTTATGGTTTTATATTTGTATTTTGTTAGGCTGTTTACAGTTACGTTTAGGATAGGGTTGCCAGTCCCAAATTTTGAACACCAGGATTTGAAAGTAGAAATGCCAGGACAATTCGGTTTAAAAACAGGACGCAGTATAAGAAAAGTATAAGATTTCACGCCAGAACGGATCTGGATGAAAGTTGGCACAGAGATAGATTATAGTCTAGAATAGCACATAGGCTACTTTTTATCCCGGGAAAATGCATGGATTCGTAATCAACGCGGACGAAGCCGCGAGCGGAAGCTAGTATTTCATAAAACATTGTAATTGCTATTCATATTCAATTTATTTTTTCTTTAAAAAATTAAATTCTATAATATAAGAAATGAAATGAACGATTAAATTACAAAATAACGCCGATGATTAAATTTAAGGTTCGAGGCAGTAGTGACGTGGCGCGCCAATAATAAAACACAGGACCTTACGACGACTCTTTAAAAAACCCAGGACGCTACTTAATAACTATCCAGGACAACCCAGGACATTCCAAAAAGCAGGACATGTCCTGGGAAAACAGGACGGTTGGTAACCCTAGTTTAGGATGGTTGGTTTGTTAAGATGTATAAATAATTTAGGTTATCATATAATATGTAAGGAGTTTTATAAAATGTCGATAAAGGCAATCTTTCGGAGTGTATTGAAATCGAAGATGACATAATATTTCACATAACATAGCATCACGCGTGTATTCCCCGAAGGGTTAGGCAGAGATATAGTATTGTACACCTACATTTCGCCGAAGCCGTTATTGAGTCCCATGTAATGGTAGGCGAGCCTATTGCCATCTACCGGGCAGAGTTCCAGACTCCGTGCAGCTATTGTGAATTTCCATACAGAAAAACCCAATAATACTTTGCTCGACCCGGGAATCGAACCCAGGACCTCACGCTCAGCAGTGGCGTTTGCGACCACTAAACCACTGAGGCAGTCAAAGAAGAGGAGATGGTAAATTTCCTAAATGTGTCACCATTATCATCATCCACAGTCTAAACTTACCCACTATTGGGCATAGGCCTCTGTTTGATTGTGCCTGGCTCCATACTCCTTCATAGTCTCATCCGAATTCGACCCGCGATCGTAACAATGTCGGCTTCCCATCTTGCCCCTAAGCGAGCCTAGCTTTCTATAATCTCATAATATTCTTAAATCAATACGTAATAAACGTAAAGAAAATGTTTTTTAGTATAAATCTACCAAAAATATATATGTTTTTTTTTATGAAATATATTGGTTTTTTTCATCTTAGCAACACAAAAAACCGCTCGTTATGATAATGATGTAAATATCGTGTTACATTATAAAAAAATGGTAAAGACTATGTCGTTATAATCTTTAGGTATTGATATTTCGTGTATACGGCCGACAGCCCGGGTGAAAGAGACGGTATGGATAACGTGACCATTTATTTTTCCGACGGGACAATCTCACCGGAGATTGGCCAACTACGCAGGAGATATTACAGAGCACAAGTGTGTGTGCAAACACAGGTGCTGTCTCTATTCCTTCACTCTCATAGTCTGATGGGACGGCAATCCGACACGACCGGAGAGAGATCAAGCGCAGGAGCAACGGCTTTACGTGCTTTCCGAGGCACGGTGTGTATTCAGGTACACAAAGGTCCAGACAGAAACAACTATCTGTATATCATACAAATATTTGTTCCGTGCGGAAATTAAACCCGCGACACGTAGCGCCGCAGTCGATCTCTCACCCATTGCGCCAACCGTGCCGTCAAAATATATATTAGGCTGCTATTGCTATAATTTTTTAACGAATATATTTATGTGCTATGTAATATAACGAGCACCCTTGTTTATGAATGGGACGCCAAAATTATGGTTTGACGTGAATTTTGTGTGTTCTCTAAAACGAACAAAGTTGGGTGTAAAACTGTTGCACCCAACAGCAATTTAAACTTTGTTTGCTTTTTATAATGAGTGATAGGGTTTTCGTGTTTACAAGCCGTAGTTTGAAGGCGATGGCACCAACAAGTACCAAACTGCAATATGTTACACTAGCTTTTGAGTACGTGGTTATTAGATTTTCGCCATACAAATTTCAATACTACCACAAATTACGTGATTGTGTTCAAAAATTATCTGTTTCAGTCTGTTTCTTGCACTCATTAATTAATTGTGTGTCTTCTCTCCAATTTTAAAATACTATCTGTTTGTGATCAAAACTTTAGGGTCTTGTTACTGTGTTACAGCATTTGTAAACTGTTATAAATAAATAAAGAAAAGAAAGAAGGAAAATACCTTTATTCGACCCAAACTAAAGGCACACAATAATAATTTAAAAAACAGAACAAACAGAAAAAAGGAAAACAAATAGAATAAAGATAATAAATAATAATTTGATTCTACAAAACTTCAAGTATGTTAGGTTACAGGTGCGGCCGGTAGCCTAATTCGGTAATTAACATCGGTATGTAGCAATCAGATCTCAATAACAGCACGGAGTTTGGATTTGCGCGATAGAAAGTAAAAAGCCTCGCCGCCTATCACCTGGGACTTAAAAACGGCATCGGCGTTGTTGGCTTTCAAAAGTACACCTCTGCCTAACTCTTCTGAATACTGGCGTAATGCTATGTATGTTGAAGCAGGGTACTAATCCCAAATCAAACAATTCTTCAACAAACGTGATATTTGCCCACCGAACCGTATGGAACCGCAAAGTTTAATTAGTTTTATGATTACGTATCAAAGAAGCAAGTTTAGGTGTATATGAGGATTATTTAGGACCACCCTGTATAATTCGGCTCTATATTGTGTATTGAGGTGAGAGACACCTGTCAATATCCCTCAGGGCTACGGTTTGTGGATTCTGGATAAATTAAAGTAAACTATGATTAAATATGTAGTTAGGACTTCATCACTTTTATGGAAGACACGATTAGTGCAATGGCTGATGGACTGGCTTTCTGCTTTATGTGTCGTGAGTTCAAACTCCGCACAGAACAAATTTCTTCGGGTCTTAGTTTGCATGTGAGATTTACGAGTATGTCTGTAAATTGTCCATATGCTGGAAAATCAAAAAGTGGGGCAACTTTATAAATATATTATAAATAAACTTCATACGATGTGATGTGATAATGTATTAATACTTGTTTTGTTTTTGACTCCAGTCTGAGTGGACTTTCCGCTGTTGAGTATAAGGATGTTTTCAAATACACAAGGGATGCCTGTTGACCCAAAAACTGGGCAAGTTGATCGACGCGTCATACAGACCTACCCTCATTTGTTTCGTAATACTTTTAAACGATATATTTTGCCTTTTCAATGGCTCATGTTACAGTACATAACTTTAAATAACGTTATTATACCTACGCTGTCAAAGCTCTGCCTATGATATACGAGAAAAGGACCGCAAGACATTTAATATCTGCCGCGGAAAACTCAACGTCGAAAAAAGTGAAAAGCCTCCTCTCCTTTGGTCCCGATTTGGGGACACTTTCTGTACAAAAAGGGATTATTTGTTGGCATGATGTGAGTAGGCTCTGTACCGAAATACCGACGCTCCAATATTTGCATATTAATGTTATACATATTAAACATCTCGTTTACTGATAGGTTATTATGGAATTATGCCACCGTAAGAACATTGGAAAACTTTCGGGAAAAAGCTAAAATTTAAAAGTAATGAAATAACAGTCTTGTTATATCATAATGACTAATCTACGTTAAACTGTGGTGAGCTATGCTACGCTATGCTGTGTTTAACTAGGGTAACTTTATCGTGCAATTTTTTTTTTCTAGAAACAACTTTGCGCTGCTCACATTCTGCTATGTGATTTGACAAGATACGGGCGAGTGGGCTCGCATGAAGGTACGAGTCAGCAGTCAGTTTCGTGATCTCTGCTGTGCTTTAACTAAAATGTAGCCACATAAAGGGCAGCGTAGCCTTCTTCGTTTGTTTCCTCATTATAATATATGATGATTATAATATATGAAGAGCAAATTAGTTGAATAGAGCCCACCACAGCACAGCGTAGCACAACTAAATGTTGAAAATTGACGCTAAACTTTAAATGAACAAAGTCACTGTTAACTTACATTACAACCATATTGGTGGTAAACGACTTATGTAAACGATCGACGCCTTAACGTCTTGTAAACAAACGCATTAATGATTTGATAGTGTGAATTCTTATATATACTCAATCGGTCCTATATTCATCACAAGTTCTCCAAAGCATTCAATATATATTAAATTATTCATGATTGATATTGTGTACTCATGTATGTGTTTGTGTCAGATAATTTTTCCTCGTTTGTAATGTAATATAAAAATATAAGTGTAACTATTTTGGGAAAATACCCTTTCCGTTATCATATCCAACATATTAAGAATAATACCATATTGACGGCACGGTTGGCAGAGATCAACTGCTGCGCTGCGTGTCGCGGATTCGATTCCCGCACGGAACAAATATTTTTATGATCTACAGATAGTTGTTTCGGGTCTGGGTCTTTGTGTATGTGAATGTATGTGTTTGAAAACGCACCCACGGTACAAAAATTACTCTTCGGATGGGGCAACATATTTATATTTAAATAAAAGAAAAAAAGAATACCAATCATGGCATCGCTATTGAAAATGATATCACTCATTGGACATTGTCCGCCTAGGAATCGAACTCAGATTGCAACCTAGATGGCAGTTAAAAAAGAGTGTTAATTTATTCGATATATCCCGTTAACAATCAATTGTTTTACCGGGATTTCTATTAACCGAACGCTTTTGTTTTGCCCGTTCGACCACGAAGGGAGTAAACCGGCCGGATCAAAATAGCCCGGACACCTTTCATTTTGCGAAGAGAGCGAGTGGTTGAGTACTACGTTATGAGTTTAAACTTTTTGCTGAGTTTGATATTGATACCTCATTTACAAAAGGCCCCAGTTTTTGGAGGGTGGTGGTATAAGAGGCTGGCGATGACAAAGACATGACTGTGAAGTCCGTCTGTACTGTTGAAGAATCTTACTTAAAGGCCCGTAATATTAAGTAAAGGTGATTTTGGCAATTGACTCGCGGTAAAGAATTGTCATAATAATTTTAATGAGGGTTATTGTTGTCCCACTGCTGGACAGAGGCCTTCTCACAATGTTAGGCCTTAGTCCACCACACTGATGATAGTCAAAGTCATTTTTTTTTTTTATTTCAACTATCCGTTTTCTGCCACTTTAAAATGTCGAGAATCTAGGTCTAAAGTTCCAAAAGTCGCTTAGTCCTATGCAGAAGAGACCCGCAAGTAATTCAAACACATGAATTCGAAAAGTCAGACCCTCCTGCATGGAAGGTAAGCGTTGCAACAGCAAGACTATATATATAACAGTTTTTCTTTTTTTTATATTTAGTGTTTTTTACATTGTATAATTTGTATATTGAAGAAGATTGTAAAACAGTTTTTTTTAAAGAGTATCCTTGGAGTTTCTTGTCGGTCTCTTCTCCATAGTACCAACCTACTTTTGGAACCGCACAACTAGAATCATAACGTTTTAAAAGCGCCCGTAAAGAAATAAAAACAGACTTTGACTTTGACTTTGATTATCACTTATAGACAAAGGTTTACTAAAGGACGTTGAACTTTTAGCGTTACGACCGAAGCCTTAAAATTGTTAAAGGATATGTAACAGGCTCGGATCCCAACGTCTCAAGAGTTACGTAAACGGTACCCTTAGGGTATTTACATAACCATGTATGTAAAATTAATTAGTTTACGTGATATCGTGATTTTGGATACAACGATATTTATGTATCAACTATATTTCTGCTTCGTCTGAGAGAAGTTCGCAGCTAAATAAACATCTTTTATATCATATGTCGCAGATATGAGACATTTGAGACTTTTGTATTTGCTATGTTCACCGACACATAAAATATGTTTGAAATGAGAGCAACCCTTTACGTATGTAAGGGACAAGTTCATTAGCAACATTACAGACTGATGAATAATGGCCGTTTAACTTGATTTTTTGTTTTGTATTTAAACAGTAGAATAAACGCTTTTCATTTTGGAAGTATTGTCTTATATATGCAATCGTTTTCTAGCAAATCAAATCATTTTACGATGTGATGTGTGCAGATATCATGTAATTATATATAATAATAGTACTTTATCTATAGATAGAGAATTCTTTATTGTATACCAAAAAGAATTGTATAGAAAAAGTACAAAGTGAAAATACATTTTACTTAAAGGGTGCAAATGGTAGTCTTATCGCCAATTTCTTCCAGACAACCAGTGCATGGAAAGAATCATGGAAGAAAATATACAGGGTAATGGTCAGTGTACGAATATTACTCATAAATAAACCTTTATATAAACAATTATACGTTGATTAAAATGATATTATATTTACAGAATAGTAGATTACAATAAAAAAACTACATATATTACAATGGATCAATAAAATAAGTAAGTAAGATTTCAGGGTATGGATTTATCATCAAAGTATTAATTATACTGTCGTTGTTTTATACAGGCGTATAACTGTTTATCTACCATCATTATAAATCGAATATTATTCATTCTTTCATTCTTAAAAAGCTAGAGTGCTAAACCGAGAAAGAGATAGTGGCCGTAAACACAAAAACTCACACGAACGCCTGATAGTTGAACGAATGTAGGTGTTAGATTATCGAGCCGATTAAGAAAATATTGGTAATTCTATATACTCCGTAAACTTGATCCTCTGGTTTTAGGAACGTGTACCTTGTTACAATGAAACCGTTACGTTAACATAAAATGAACCGTTTCGTTTTGTTCCTTATTCACGGAGTATGTAATAATCCTCAAGAATTGCTTCAATGCTTTTTTAGATCGGTAGTCAGTACACAAAGCCTTGACTATAGAGAGCGCACGTTTTCAATAGCTGCTACGAAAAACGTTCCATTTACGAGGTTAAACTGTGGTTGCTGCGGCTAATTCTTGGATGGGTAAACTCTCTTTGCAACTCCACGTCTGTAACATTAAACAGTCTGTCTCGGGTGTCATATGAATATCGTGGTATGCGACTACTGACTAGTTGTCCGACAAGTCTTACAACCGATCTAATCTTAGGGTACCTTCGTGTAAAATAGGCTTATGCGACAAAATGCTAAGACTTGCTAACTCTGCTTGTTGATTGGCGGTCTAGATCCCAATATACTTAGAAAAAGGCTAGGCATTTGATGACTTCTGCCTATCTCCCAAATGGATACAAGCGTGAACGCGCCTTCGTAAAGCAGAACATTAAAATTAAACCTATTTACTTACTTTGTTTGTTCACAATTGGACTCAAAATGAGTCTCTCGATACATTTTAAACGCTAATTAGATAAGCTATAACAATATTTGCCTTTGTAATTGTGCAGAATACACATTGTACTTGCTAACAAGACATAACAATTAACGTTTTGAGGTTATTAGGTTTGAACCAACAACAGCAGAAATCTGAATAAGAAACTACGTAGTTAGGTATTTGTAGATATTGCGTGAAGCACAGATTTCAACCAGTTTACATCCAGTATGATAGTTAAAACAGAGATTTAGGTAAAATCCCTTGTGTTTAATTTACAGCGATCGAAGTACACTTGACAAAGACCCAGAAAGAGAGCTCATGGAGGCATTTGAGATGTGGTGTTGGAAGAGGATGGAGAAGATAAACTGGACAGAAAAGGTCACAAATGAAGAGGAACTGAGGACGGTCAATGAGAGGAGAATGTTAATAAACACGATTGAAAACAGAAGAGGAAAGATGATAGGCCATCTTATACGACATGACAGTTTCATTAAAAACATAATTGAAGGAAAGATAGAAGGAACGAGAGGGAGAGGAAGATCAAGGATAAGTTATATGAGCCAAATAAAGGAAAAGGTTGCCGTCATGTCGTATAAAGAGGTAAAGGAGATTGCACTGGAGAGATAAAAATGGAAAGAACTTCATCAGCTACACCGACAAGAGCAGGGCTCTTAAATAAGAAGAAGAACGAGGACACTTGAACAAAGAACGATCAAATCAAAGGTCGCGAACATCTAGTACAGGAAATATAGCGTAGTTAAATATGTTTGTTGCTCAATGCGCGCTGTTAAAAATTCATAGCATATATATCACCGCCACGTAGCTCTATGCAATGGGCTCGTAGCATCTTGCTACAGTCTCGTAGTGACTCGTTATGGTTTTATGGCACCAGATTATGGCTTTGTAAAGAACTGCTACGGTTTCTTAATGTACTAGTACGACGTCATATCGCGGTGATTTGCTACAGTCTCGTAGCGCCAGGCTACGGTCTCGTAGCGATCTGCTACTTATTCGTAGCGATCTGTTACGTGTTCGTAGCTATCTGCTACGTATTCGTAGCGATATGCTACGTGTTTGTAGCGATATGCTACGGACCCTTAGTGTTCTACTACTGCATTTGGAATGTAGGGATCTGATAGTGCTAGTCTCGTAGCGCCATACTATGATTTTCTAAATACTACGAAGCAGATAGCGAAAGGTTTTGCCCTATATTTTCGAAACCTATGTTATGCCAGCTCCTATTGTGAGTGTAATGTTTAAACGCTTTAATGTACCGTAATCTCAATTAAGTTATATATTCAATTAATGATCACTTTGTATCTCGAATGTATTATCTATTAACAAACTCAGACAGCTTTATTGACGAAAACAAACTTAATTCGCAAACAATTAGAACTTAAACACATATTAACACAACACAACTTCTCCTAAACTCATTGGGAATTGCATCACAACTATCAAATTGAGTTTAGACGTAAATTGGACAACGGAATGAAGACTCCAAGAGGCGTGACTCCCTTAGGGCCACTGGAGACACAACATAAGTAACTACAGCAGGTGCACTCCACACAAACACTATTACAAGATTTGATGGCCCGATTGGTGGTGTGGCTAAACGATTAGGATTTGCGTATTATGGGTTCGATTCTTGCACGAAACAAATTTTATGGACTAAGAAAGTTTTTCATGTCTATGGTTATGTAAGAAGCATGTATGCATCATACAATGAGATTATGTAATTAAAAAGCACATAATATCATCACGCCTAAATTTCCCGAACCCGAACTCTGTCTAATTCAGGCAGAGTCGCACTTTTGTAGACTTACATTTCGCCGATGCCGTGATTAAGCCCCCCATGTGATAGAAGATGAGCCTATTGCCATCTACTGGGCACAATTCCAAACTCCGAGCTGTAGGATTTCAGATTCAGATAAAACTGATCATTCTATGAATCGAACCCAGGTCCTTACTCTCAGCAGCCGCGCCTGCTACCGTTAGACCAATAAGGCAGTTATAAAAAGAAAAAAACACAACAAAACAAAATTACTCGCGTGGTGATTGATGATCAAAAGTAATTAATAAAAAGTACACAATGTTACTCGGGGCGCGATTGATGAATTTCTAAATATATAATTTCGAAATAAATTTATTGAAAAATTATTGATATTTCCCACCGTAACAACCGATGTACAAAATAAAAGAGATTAATTTTTTAAAATATAAAATAAATGCAGGAAAAATAATACCTATTATTATAAATTAATTATTAAAATGCATATCAACAAATTATGTGATATTATTATGTTGCTGTACCCTTACTGGGTTTCATGTTGAATCTTATTTTAAAATGTAACATCTATGTAACACATGAATGCACAATAAAGAACTTGAACTTGAACTAATTTTCTAGTCTACAATGTATATAAATACTTACTACTGAAACTAGTCTACCTTTATGTACAAGATATTTATTTGTATATGGAGCCACGTAGGCCTTCTGTAGTATCGTATACCATGGCACAAGCCTCCCTTGAGGTCCCCCCGGATCGCGTCAAAGTTTCCTACGGGAAAGTTTAGATATAATGACATTCTGGCGTCCGCTGGGACCAATCAGACTGCTGCTCAAGCGTTTCTGGAGAAATGGTGCGGATTAATGTATCGACGGGTCTGTGGATTAATCTTTGACGAGCTTCTAGGAGATGGTGGAAGAAGGGTCGGAGTAAATTGAGAATCAGCAGGATGTTGTTCAACTTTTATCACTTGCAGACACTCACGCGATTTGTGATTATTTTAGAATTGATATATATTGAAAAAACATGGCGGTTATTGCTAAACTTTTTTTTCTAATTTTTATTATATCACTTTACTGAATGACAGATATCCTTACTTTAAAACGCTCAATAGGCTACTAACTATTCGAAAAGTGGAATATCTTTAGATTTATGTCGGAGCACACGAGAATTGCCCCCTGGTTATTTTTTTGGTTATTAATGTGCTCATTGCTGTCTCTCTGGTCAATGAAAAATACAAGTCGTAGATTATTAGATAGATAGATAGAGTATTCTTTATTGTACACCAGAGGAAAAACTACAAAGGGAAAATATAGGTTCTATGACAACGACTTTCTATTTTTTCCTTTGTTGCGATCGCTTCTTTTATATTTAAAACTGACAAAGAAATAACTGAAAGTTTATTTGTTGATATCATTCTACATATTATATTGCACACATTACAGTAATGTGTTAACAAATAGTCGTACTATTTGGTATGTCAAATATATCGCAATGCGAGTGGAAACTTAAGATGAAAATCAATTTGTTTTCGCTACGTGTTCACTGAATATATTATTGTCCCAGGCTACACTTCGATAACTCGCATATATTTTTCTTTTGTTCTTTATTAAATCAAAATTCATAAGAAACATTATGTAACGAATTTACAATGTAAAAACCACGGAGTTTGTTCAGTTGATTCATCATTCTGAACACAGTCTCAATAAAGTACCTGCTAAATAATAGCTCATATATTGGCAAATATGTGCCAGTTGCAGTCCTATAAATCATTGATACGGTCTCGATAAAGGTTGGTATTCGATTTATGGTCTGTAATCCCATGAGCATGTGTGCTTGTCGTAGGTAAATAAGCATTAAGAATTATTTTAGGTTACCGTGATCCTGTTATGTTAGTAAAGTTGACGAGTTTTTTATTATATTAGGGACTTTTGCTTACCATGTAGGTTACATGTGTCTGCCAGTCGCTATTAACGTTGTTACGTACCTGAAAAGAAAAATATTTTGATTTAGTACAAGAAATTTTGTAAAAAGGACATCAAATATTCCTTAGAAAAGTATATAAAATAATTTTACAACGAGTCCTTGACGTAGGCAGACGGTAGCCTCATTTTTACTTCAAATGAAAAAAAAATGTATAAGAATTTTTAAACGTTACTTCGCAAACTCCTAAAAAGGTTTTTTACTCGTCATATTTTAGGGAACTTTAAACATTCTTAAATGTTGAGACAGACGAGACTACTAAATGGCTAGAACCCAGACTAACGAGTCTCATTCAAATTTTATTAAAATAACTATGTTATCCCGCGGGTCTGCTCATGAAAATTAATAGTAAAAAAAGCATTAATCGGTTGGTAGATATTGCGCGTGACCAGAGGGTTGAAATGTTCTTTAGGAAGAGAATTAACACTGCTTCAACGTGGCAATGCTGCCAGTCTTCAGTGCACGCTGAGTATTTTGACGCCTAACTTTATAAAGAGAGAACCTCTTTGTAAAGTTTTATTTCAGTATTCTTATGCTAGTTGGTCAATAATTAAGTACATACACTTATATAGTACAACAAGCCATAAATGGACCGACAAATGTAAATTTGCCAAGTTACTTAAGAACTTCTTTATCGAGAATTGGTAATTACGATTAATGTAAACATGTTCCTATTTAAGTAAGTTTAGTTTTTTCGCACAACCATAAAAGTATTACTTTCTTGTTGAACTGTTTCCACAGACAAACCGTGAAAACGGTTTTGTGGGGCCTTGTTTTAGTTATAAGATTTTCTTTTGTGAAACTTTATTAATAATAAATAATAAAAAAAGCATCATAGACAACATAAACATGTAAAAAATACAGTAATACATACATTTCATATACCTATAAAATATTAAGTTAAACATATTAGTGGTTTTAGAACGGGCATTTTTTTATATCCTACTAATATTATAAATGCGAAAGTTTGTGAGGATGGATGGATGGATCTTTGTTAGTCTTTCACGCCAAAACGGCTGAACGGATCTGGATGAAATTTGGCACAGAGATAGATTATAGTCTGAAATAGCACATAGGCTACTTTTTAACCCGAAGAAATGTATGAGTTCGTAAACCACGCGGGTGAAGCCGCGAGCGGAACCTAGTTTCTTATATCAAGACAAGAAGATAGGCAGCAACATTTGCCAGAGCTTTAAAGACAACATGCCGTATAACTAAATCATTTGCCTTACTTCCACAATTTGCTCATTGTTTAACAGTGCAAGCAGCCGAGTTTAACAGTGGAAATTTATGTTAAATTACAGACACTTGGTAGACCAAAGGCTAGTATATTTTTAAAGGTATTATTGTCTATAGCAAATAGTTATTTTCTACGTCTTTATATGCCAGACAGCGGCTTTCATTACAACACAGATTATCCCCTTTTTGTGAATGAACTAATCCACAAGTTGATTAGGTTAGATTTAGTTAGTTGATTGTTTGAGGATGACAAAGTGCTAGTATGAAACAGAAACATTACAATTCTATTAACATTCAACGAGGTTACGTCATGGAATATGAAGATCTGTTTGTAAATAAAATAATAATCTAATATAACCTATTCAAAACTGGTCGATAGACGTTGCCCTGTTGTCCGAATTTCAATAAATTTTGTCAAATAGAAAAAAAATCACTTTCAGTTTTTCCCGAATTTTCTAATTTTTTATTCGGATAAAAATGAATATTTTCCAAAAAAAAAGATTGCCCTATCTTTCCAGCCGTTCTCAAGTTCAACTTACCAACGAAGAGCATTTAAATTTTATTCATTTAAAGATATATACCGACAAATAAAACATTTTGTATATGAAAAACCGCTAGGAACTATCCTTTTCATACTAAGCTGATAAATGAGGGTACCCCAAAATATTGTAATGGCCGCGCCCTTAACCGGGACATCTACAAGAGAGTCGTGATTAGGGTTGCCGACGTTTATTTGCGAATTTGCGAGAGTTACTATAGAAATCACGCGTTAAGGCTTGTATATCACAACACTCGCGGCTATATTATATAATAATAATAATGTCCTCCTGACCGATTTCGGTCACGGCGGCCAATCTCACCGGAGATTAGCCAACTACGCAGGAGATATTATAGAGCACAAGTATGTGCGTAAAGACAGGTGCGCTCCCTATTCCTTCACACTCATTGTCCGATGGGACGGCAATTCGAGACGACCGAAGAGAGATCGGGCGCAGGACTAACGGCTTTACGTGCTTTCCGAGGCACGGTGTGTATTCATGTACACCAAGACTCAGACCCGAAACAAATATGTGTAATATTTGTAATAATATTTGTTCCGTGTGGAAATCGAACCCGTGACACGTAGCTCAGCAGTCGATCTCTCAACCACTGCACCAACCGTGCCGTCAAAATTATCTATATTATGTATGAATTTACTGGGTACATAATTATATAGCAAGAGGTCAGGGAGATTTCGTATAAAGTCAGTAAGTATCAGTATAGCCTAAAAAACAAATATTCTAATATAACAGCCCTGATAGCTATTAATTATTATAGCCGCAAGTTCATTAGTGAGCACGCAAAATCACGTAACCGCACTTTACGTTTTATTAAATAAAAACCGAAAATGAAAATGGTGCGCCGAATTTATTGATTAAAATAATATACATTTTGTTTATCTTCGGAACGTTACGGTTTATAGCTGTTGTACGGTTACTTTTGTTTTAATATTCATGATTCATAAATAATATAGACCCGTGGAAAATGTTCTGGAGTTGTAATAACATAGAATGTATCCTGTCTCATTATAAGCCAAAAATGGGTGAGTAGACGTGTCTCTTGTGTGAGTAAAGGCTGAACGAATGAGGGATGAAGATTTTTCCGCGCGATTAATAAAGCCATTTTTTATACATCATAGATCGCCCGTCCACACGCGTAGTTACAGTCTGGGGGCAATTTTAATGTGATTATAGGTTATGTCTTAATCGAGATATATCGAAAGAACATCTCCTATTTTTAATATCATTGTCCCACACAAAGATTTCTCCTGTATCGTGGGTACAGTTTACAAACATACATGTCACATATACACACAACCAGACCCAAAACAAATATCTGTAGATCATACAAATATTTTATCCGTGCGGGGATTTAATCCGCGACATGTAGCGCAGAACGCTAATTGTTTAACCACTGCACCAGCCGTGTCGTCATTATCACGAATATCGGTCACATATTTTTACTTTAAAATCTTGAATTGCAACTAGTGGTCGTACGCAGTCGAGTTTATAGTAACTTTCTATGGAGGAAAAGATCTCTCATACAGATTTATGTCGACACGCGCGAGAATTTACTCTTGAATTGGGATGTTACAGAACAGGTTATAGTGGTTTCGCGGCTACGTGTGTAATGGTCCCTTACGGCACCACACTGCATGTATTATCACTTTTCTGTAAGCAACAAATAGACTTAAGGCCCTTTAAGCTTTAAGTCTTATAACTAACCAACAGCGCCCCCGCTTTGCACGGGTAACACACAAAATTAGAAAAAAAAATCTTGATCCGATCGCTACCAAACTTCATAGGATCACCCGCTGGGCTACTTTGAAGATTACCTAAAAATTTCATCAAATTTGCAACGCCTGAAAAAGGCCGTTAAGCTGTGCCTGTTATTTCATTTAAGACCTGTTATATTACCTTAACATGCGAATAAAGACTTTGAGTGAAAAAAAATGAGTCCATAGGGAACATACATACACACATTTATTTTTATATAAGTACATTGATTTTGATTTGATTTGATTTTTGTATTATGATTAAACTTACTATGGTCATTGACAATGTTGTCACACAATTCTAAATCCAAACTCCATTACATACAGTTCTTAATCCAAAATGGTCAACTTGTACTTGGATTATGAACTCTATATCGATCACAATAAGGTTCTTAATACAAAAACTGACTCAAAGGTTTAGTGTAGAGGGCACGTTACGCGCGTCAACATACCACATAAGACTTTTGTAGAAGAATTATCAGGTAAAGTGATATATTAAAGGTTATTTTCCCTAAAACATCAGTACAAACAAAAGGTATCTTGTTAAATCTTTATTTTTCGAAGATCTTTATACAAATAATGGTGGTAAGAGAAAATAATCCTATCCATCATTTTGAGGAAGCCTTAATGTGAAAATTGTGTAGAAACGCAATTCTTATATTCAATATATTGTTATACTAAGCAGTAAACATAAAACTCAGTTGAGTGGGAAGTTCTTGTTAAATTCTTAAAATTATTGAAATTGTACTCGTGGTCGATAACTTGCCTCATAAATATATTATGATGTTGAATATTTCAATAGGAAAATCCTATTTTTGGTTTGAAAATCACTGAAAAAACCTAAAATATTGCTGATTATTACATCGCCACCCTGTATGACAAGGTAAAATATTTTAGCTATAAAAACTGTCAAACGAACAACAGCACGGTTGGCGCAGTGGTTGAGAGATCGATTGCTGCGCTACGTGTCGCGAGTTCGATTTCCGCACGGAACAATAATTAATATTATCTACAGATAGTTATTTCGGGTCTCTGTGTATGTGAATATATGTGTTTGTAAAGGCACCCCAAAAATACAGGAATTATAACTAGTGTGAGGCAACGTATTTTAAAAACAATAAAAATAAACCTAGCCATCTATCGGGCACAGTACCTCCGTGCTGCTATTGAGAATTTCCATACAGTCGTCATTGGTCGTCGTCGTCATTGGTGACGTCACGGATGTCAATCAGCCATAAGCTCTCTGTGTACTTCTCGAGTGTAAATAAAACCACAACAGTTTAAAATCGTCCAATTTTATTGTTAAAATACATTTATAAGTGCAACTTACAATCAACATTATTATTTCGTGTTTATGTGCTGTATTAAATACTAAAAACTCTAAAAAAACATACATCGTTTTCCAGCAAGCATTAAAGTACCCGATACTAAAAGGAAAATAAACTGATTTTCGATAGTGAACTGAATATAAACAGTGATCTAACTTCAGTGTGTGCGCACCTTTACGCTGCTATTGTGTGTCAACCTATGGTGTCTATCCGTACCATACACACCCTGAAAACTGCCATAAACGCGATTCTTAAAACAGCGCCATCTGTTGACTGATCGGTGTATCGTTTGATCGATAACAAACAAGCTTGTACTCAGCATGGCTAAGTGCGGCGGTTGCGGCAAGTTTCTCTCGGCGACAGAGGCCACAAATTGCAATAAATGTAAGACCTGGTATCATCGAGCATGCGTAGGCCTACAAAATACTGGCCCAATTACGACTCCTTGGCACTGTCCTGAGTGCAAAAAGAACCTGGTAAGAGATAACCAGTCTGAAACACCAGTAAGGGGGCGTGCACCGGCTGCGCTGGAGGAAAGCCTCGTTAACCTGATGGACACCAGCCCTATAAACAACACAGCCCTAGACGCCACTCAGGAGCTCAACTTGGATATCCTCAGGGCTGAGCTGAGGACGTTTAAGGAGGATTTCATCAACACAGTGCGGAATGAATTCCAGTTGCTCCGTGATGATCTGTCCGAACTGCGGTCCTCTCTTAACGCCACAAATGACCGGTTGAGTAACTTGGAAGAGAGAGTGGCTATAATAGAAAGCAAACCGGTTCAACCCCTGGCTTCAGAGGTGGACGAGCAAATTGCGCAATTGCGGAGTGACTTAAATGACCGAGATCAGGAGCTGCTTGCAAATGATATACAGATCTCGAACATACCCGAGACCAGCGGTGAAAACCCTACACACACGGCTATGCTTGTGGCGTTAAAGATAGGCGTTAAAATTGAAGCGCGCGATATAATTAGCGCGGAGCGTGTCGGAGGTAGGCGCATTAACGCAACGCAGGCGACGACGGCGCCGGTGGAGTCCCGCCCGCGCTTCCTCATCGTACGCCTCGCGCGTCGCGACCTACGAGATGAGCTGCTGCAGAGCGCACGTGTCCGCCGTGGCATGACAACTGCTGACCTCGACATGCCGGGCCCTGCGATGCGCTTCTACCTAAACGAACGCCTTACGAAGCTGAATCGAGAGTTGTTTCGAAGCGCTCGTGAAGCCGGCGCTCGCCTCGGTTGGCAATTTATTTGGTCGAAGCGAGGCCGGATTCTCGCCAGAAACAAACCCGGAGACTCCGCTTGCCTTATTCGCTGTGAGGCTGACATACAACGCACGTTCGGTCCGGCACCGAGTAACGGCGACAATATCACGCCTTAGACTGACTTATTCGCTTTGTTTCTTTGTAGTTACACATTTTCTAATTAAGGCCATACTAATGTTAAAAGTAAGTTTAGTAATAGATTTTATTTCAATAGTTCTTATAAGTTTGTCCAGCTTCTATCTACTCAGTTTTATGGCGGTAAGTTTGTGTGTCACGACACTCATCGGTAAACTATTCGTAAACCAGTTTTATAACATCACACTCATTTATGTACACCTATTTACAAAACTATCATATACAATACCATTATTCACAAATCGCATTTTAAAACCTATTTACATGTTTATTAACTATATAGTAATTACCTGTTTTCACTTTTTTACTTACACTATTTACATCGTATTTGCAATTGGCCAACTAATTATATATAAAATTACAATTATGGAATGTACACGGATAATATTAATATTCGTAAATCACGGACTAATAATAAACCATTACCATGATGATCAAAGGTGAAAAATATCTAAAAGTTGGTTTCCTTAATGCAGGCTCATTAGGTACAAGTCATAATGACTTGATTGGATCACTCGACAGGTATTGTTTTGACGTTATGGCTATTAACGAGACTTGGTTACGGCCGGGGGAGGAGGGACGCGCTCCGGTGGTGCCGGGCTATCGTCTGCGCCACACACCGCGGCCAGTAAGTGTGCGCTCGGGTCGTGGTGGGGGCGTTGGTTTTTATCTACGGCGGGGACTGTGCGCACGTACTTTGACTAGCGCTATTGATCCTAGGTTCGAATCAGTCGAACAAATGTGGATAACGCTTACTTTGAATGGTAAAAAAATTGCTATAGGCACAGCGTACCGGCCACCATGGCTTGACCTTGTCCTTTTCTTGGATGCCATAACGGAATCTATTAGCTTATTGGGAAATTGTGACCACTACATATTGCTTGGTGATTTTAATGTAAACTTGATAGACGTAAACGCGATGAAAACCCAAAAAATTTACGAATTTCTGAATTGTCTCAGTCTTACACAGTTGGTCACAACTCCTACCCACTTCACAGCGTCCAGTGAAACTCTTATCGACCTCCTATGTACTGATCTGAGAGCAAGATATACGTCAGTGGAACCGTTCGGTTCAATTTATGGACATTCTATCATAGTTGGTGAATTTCACATAAAACGCGACAAGTTCAAACCCTACTTGGTGAAATTTAGGCCACTTAAAAACATATGCATGGATAGCTTTATTAAGGACTTATCGCTTCTGTGCCTTAACAATATTTCTACGTTTGACAATGTCACAGATATGGTAGATGTTTTTAATTCTCACATTATTTCCCTATTTGATATTCACGCACCGATAAAAACATGTACTGTAAAGGAACAGTCGTACCCTTGGATTACAGAAACCATTAAAGTTATGATGCGTTTGCGGGATGATGCACTAAATACTTATAGGACAACGAAATCCGAAACAAAAAAAATATATTATAAAGAATTAAAATCTTTGGTTATAAGTTCGTTGTACAATGAAAAAGTTGCGTACTTCAAGCATAATATAAATAATAAAATAAAAAATCCAAAATTGTTATGGAAAAATCTTAAATCTACCTCATTGCCCATAAAACCTAAACAAAACCTTCCGCCACACTTTACAGATCCAGACTTAATTAATAACACCTTTTTGATTGTCCCTGGTAATCCCTTAGCAAGTATATCACTTGTGACTTACTATGAGAATCATAGATATGGTGACGCAATGTTCACTATCAGTCCAGTAGAACGGAGCGATATCTCACGCATTGTTTCTAATCTTAAGAGCAACGCTGAAGGCTACGACAGCATAACTCTGGATATGCTAAATATGACTCTGCCGTACACATTAAATACCATAACTGACATAATAAACTGCTCCATTGTAACGTCAAAGTTCCCCGACCAATGGAAAATTGCCTCCGTTAGGCCCATACCAAAAAACTGTAACCCAATTGAAGTAAAAGACTTACGCCCTATAAGTATCTTGCCGTGTCTATCTAAAGTGTTGGAAAAAGTCGTTTGCCGTCAATTAACGCACTTTCTGGAACAAAATAACGTTTTACCTGACTTACAATCAGGCTTCAGAAAACAGCGCAGTACTGCTACTGCTTTGCTGGATGTTACCGATAATATATTAACAGCCCAGGATAAAGGAATGTGTTCGTTGCTGGTTTTGCTTGATTTTTCCCGGGCATTTGACGCAATAAATATTCCTCTATTACTATCAAAGCTAAATTATTACGGTTTTGACCCCACCGCCAGTCAATGGTTCCGTAGCTACCTTAGTAATAGGAAACAACTTGTGGACTTACGTTTGGGTGACGGCACTACTCTTACATCGTCCCTTACTTCCATAGAAAGAGGAGTTCCGCAGGGCTCTATTTTAGGTCCAATCCTGTTCATTTTATATTGTGCGGATATAGTTAAATGTGTTCGGAAATGCAAGTATCACATATACGCAGATGATGTTCAACTTTATATATCTTTTAGGCCAGACGAACACGAAAGAGCCGTTAGGGATCTTAACGAGGATCTTGATAGAATAGCAGCCTGGTCTCGGGAGAACTGCCTGTCTCTAAATCCAACAAAGACCAAATTTATGGCATTTGGCTCACGACAGCAGCTGGCCAGACTGCCCGTTACATTTAACTTAGTACTGATGGGCGAGCAAATTGAGAGAGTGTATGAAGCGCGAAATCTTGGTCTAGTTATAGACAGCGGACTTCGTTTTGAGAAACACGTGGCCGATTCTGTACGAAACTGTTTTTACCGTTTGAAGGTTTTGTACAAGATTAGGCCTTACTTATCTGAAGCATTACGAGAGCAGCTAGTGGAAACTATTGTTTTGTCCAAGTTGAATTACGCAGACACAGTGTACGGCCCGCGCCTTTTAGCTCGTACGGATCGGCTCATTCAAAGGGTTCAAAACGCTTGTGCTCGGTTTTGTTATAAAATTCCTTTCAGAAGTCATGTAACACCTATTTTAAACAAACATTTTACACTTAAAATGAAATCGAGACGCAAACTACACTTGGCTTGTCTTCTGTTCGGTGTAATCAAGTGTCAGAAACCGGACTACCTGTACGACAGACTGGGTTGGGTTGCGAGTAGACGAGAATGCGGTAGAAGGCAATGCTCACAACAACTCTCGACCCAGTTGCACAATACGGCAGCTTTTAGAGGCAGCTTTTGTTATGCGGCATCCAAAGTGTGGAACAACCTGCCACCACCTATCAGAGTTGTCAACACGATGGAAACATTTCGAAGGCGCTTACGGCAGTATCTGGTTGATGCGCAACGGAAACTCGATATGATCACAATGAATGTTTCAATTATATAACGTACCTACTTAATCGTGCCCATTAAATTATTATTATTATTATTTTTCTTATTACTTTAATTACATTTACTTCTTAATATTTTAATTCCATTAAGGTTGCACGAAATTGTAAAATACTACATAATTATACATATGCAGGTGGGAGGTGTTGCTCACGCTCGGTTCTTTACAGGCTCGTATGTCTTGTCCCCCGTCTCTTGTGTCCCTGGCTCGGAGCGTCCTCTTGCCTCATCCTCGGCACCCGCGTGCCATCGTAGATGTGAGACCTGTGGAAGGACAAAAACAAAATCTTATTACTATGTTAGATTATCCTCCATCTCGTAAGTAGTCGAATCTGACTGTTCTCAACTTACCCAATGTGTCTGGCCTATATACGTATACGACTGGAACGCACGGTGTCGGGATTTCCCGCCTTTTTCACCCTCCCTCCAGTAAAGCTTGGCAGTGGAGAACCTCTTCAGTTTGACAACTTTAAATAAAACAAAATTCACGTATTAGGTACCTATATAAGGATTTTATAACACTTTCTGTAAATGTCTTGTTACATACATATATCACATACCTTTTTATCTTGTTTTTTTCTTTCTACTTCGTCCATCTCCATATTTTCAGTCTTTCACTTTCTCTGATAAATCTTATTTAATATATAACGTACACGTATTAATCAAAACGTTTAAGTATACAAACAACTCAAACAAATAAGATAAAGGTTTCTTTCTTTTAACACAAAATTACATAATCGCTGTCGATCGCGCTCGCCTGCTTGCAGCGTAGTGTGGATAATTTTGAACATGGTTTGTTGTTATATTATAAAATGCGTTTGCAATTCCGTGCACCGTACTAAACAGGTTTCTCGGTATAAAGGCGACAGAGTGTTGTCATGTGATGGTCCCCATTATTTTTGTTTATTTTTTTTACACAAATACAAAATATTTAACTATTATTAATTCACACATTTAACTGTTATTATTTATTACACATTTTTTATTTATTATATTATTTTATTTAAGTATATGGATGGACCCCATTATGATATACTATATATATATATGACCCCATAGATGGTCCCCATTATTTTTGTTTATTTTTTTTACACAAATACAAAATATTTAACTATTATTAATTCACACATTTAACTGTTATTATTTATTACACATTTTTTATTTATTATATTATTTTATTTAAGTATATTTACACACACACAATAAAACTGATTTACATCCGTAACACTTCACTACCAAAGGTGCAGTTGAAAACCAGCGTCAGGCACTAGTTGTCTGGCATTTTGCTGAACTGGACCTATTTGGCGCAGCTGATAAGGCACACAATGCAGCTCTAAAGCTGAGTAGGTATTAGTATCATTATTCTTTATTCTGTTTGTTTTCCTTTTTCTTTGTTCTGTTTTATATATTATTATTGTGTGCCTTTAGTTTGGGTCAAATAAACGTATTTTCTTTTTTTCTTTTCTTTCTTTCTTCTTTACAGAGATACCAAATATAATTTTGCCCGAACCGGAAACCCAGCAAACCTCACGCTCAGCAGTCGTATTTTCGACCACTAGATACATAAGTGAAACCATTTTTACAGCTTATTTAAAACGTACAATAACCGATGAAACATTAATATTTACTTTATATCATATTCATCGAAACTATAGACTTAGAATTTCGCTTAAGCTTAAATCTATGATCGAAATATAATATCGTAATATCAAAGAGTTGATAGCAAAAAGTTTGAATAATACCTTCACTTTTTCCTTTTGATCAAAGACAATGAATTCCAAAGCGGTAGGCGAGAAACTTACCTATTTCAACTCTACAAAGGTAATATCTTGAGCGCTATCTGTGACGGAGATATCTGTGGAATTGCACTGACGGACAAACTGATGCAATCAACGGCAAAATAGATATATGTATAGGTAGGTACATACCGGTTAAAGCTCAAACCTGGTTCCCATTTGATTGAGGTCACCGTATCCGAAGATATTTTGATTAACTCACAGTCAACTCACGAGCAAAGCAAGCAAAACCACATAGTAGTTAAATGCAGAAGCAATATACTACATAGTATGCGGATTTTGTTACATTTTGTGTACCAAAGTCTATCGACAAAACCTGACCGAAACTGCTCAATATTGTCGGCCAAAGAGTGGCTTTCAAACTACATAATAAAAGGCAAAAATAGTACATATATACTTGTTTTAAAGATTAATATCGATTGTTACAATTGTTGATCACGACGGAGCAATTTGACAGTTTGTGTCTGTAGTAAATTGAGAATTTTCGTGTACAAACACACAGAGACATAAAGAGTACGATTGAAGAAATAGTGAATGTGTCTTACCGTTGAATTTACGTACCAGAAAGCAGGCGCGGGAGAGAGCTAGGATATGATAATCCAAAATTCGTGAGTTAAAAAATGAGAGTGGATGGTGCGTCGCGACGCCTGCCACTAGCCCGAACTAAATACCGCGTTATTTTGTCTGCGGGCTTAATAAGTGAGCCCCGTACTTGTGTGCGCGAGTATAAGCGTACCGTATTAAGCTACAATACTTGTGGATACTGAATACTGAAATTACTATCTATGTCTCAGTGACAGACATGGCAGTGTTGTTAGAAGTGGGCATTCTGTACTTTCCTATTTTGTGGCATACCAACTGGTATGATACATTTACCCGCCCGATGCATAGAGGGGAGATGTTTGATGTGTGTTGTTTGACTCTAGGTAATGTACTGTTGGTCTGGCTAGGTATTACGAAGGAAAACCTTGGTTCTTTTTTATAACTGGGTGTGACACAATTCTAATAGGCAATTCAGTTTTGCTCCAAATAGGTTCTTCTTAGCGAAGCGATGGTAAACTAGTTCTTTGGCGCAATATTACGCCACGTGCATGGCGTTATGGAGGATCGAGGTATGGTGTTCTTCCATTGAAAAGCGGGGTGGTAACCCGAGCCGAAGCCCAACAACTGATGTCGGACATTTGTTTTTCTGCTAGAATTGTTGTACACTTACAGTGCGATTCAGCATTTTCTGTTGTCGCTTCACTTCGATAGATGGCGCTTTACTTTTTGTCATGTTGCGAGTAGTAGTCGCTCAGCGTCTTCGGTAGTGATCACGAGAGGTGACAGGACACCTGGTGCAGGATGGGGGCAGAGTTATTGTATGTGAAGAGACGTGAGACGTTCCTTAGTAAGGCGACACGTTCAATATGCAAATCAAATCAAATCATTTATTCATATCTTTCTATTTAGAAAAAGTTCCTATCTTTCTTTTTTGTACGTACAAATCTTTGAAAATAAATATACTATAGAAGTTTAAATAAAAATATGTATCTCACACAATTTCGCTCGTATCATTAATTACTTAACGTGGTAAATGTTGAAGCCGTGACGTAAATTGATGAATTTCAGGCGAGCGAAAATTGTGAGCCTCCTTCAAATAACCGAGTTTTGAAGGAAAGAGGCCGATGTTCGCGATATGACTTTACGTGAGAATTGCAGGCTTCAAAGGGAAGGGTGGGTGGGGGGAGAGTCTATTGTCCTTCTGTTCGCGGGGGATAAGATAATGCGTGAAGTTTGAGAGACGAAGATGAAGATCCTACGACTGGATGACGTACATACCGACTCAGTAGAATTTCTCGCCTTATTTCGTTCAGTATTCACAACAAAATTCTTTAGTACACGCGCTAACGAATATTGGTACTTTCAGCAATTTTATTTGCTAAAGGGATGATCGCTTTGACGAAACTGGTATCGCTAGATAAGGAATGTATAAGAAACGTTTTTTTCGAAATATGCTCTCAATACTTGCTTTCTTCTATTTGGCTGGTTGTGGGCCCAAGATATTAATTTAAGGATATGAAGGTAAATTAAGAAAGGACAACGCCCTTTTTGCAAATAAAACTGTGCACAGTGAAAAAAATACAATCACGCCTGTATTCCCCTAAGGCAGCGGCGTACACAGAGTTTTTAGACAGGGTAGGCAGAAAAAATTAAAAGCTTCCTTACCAGAAATACCTACTGCATGTTGGTATTGGTTCGTAGTCTTGTCGATTAAATAATGATGTAGGTATGTGATTTGCTACCTCAAATATCTTATAATAAATATTTATCTGAGTCATGTAGGGTAGGTAGTGTCTTTTTGTCTTTATGAACCGCACGCCACTACCCTAAGGGTTAGGCAGAGCTGTGCTATTAGACAACCACATTTCGCCGATGCCGTTATTAAAAATCCAATGTAATAGAGGCGAGCCTTTTGCTATTAACCGAGCACAGTTCTAGACGCCGTGCTGCTACTGAGAATTTCTATACAGAATAATGCAATAAAATTTTGCTCGACCCAGACCCAGCTCCAAACGGTCAGCAGTCGTTCTTGCGACCGCTAGATTAACCCTAGATAGCTAACCTCCGTCGATTCGACCGGTACCGTAAGGTAATATCGCTGTTTCTTTTTAAGGGACGCAGGATTAATTTTCCGCATCTAACCAACTCAGTCCCCAACGGGATTCTTGCAGTGGCCCACGCTTCGTTGCTACGCTTCGATTTGGATATACGTTCGCCTTGCCCGTCTTGCCCGTAAGCTAAAAAATACACCTTTTATTTATACCCGTCGTTTCGTTGGTCGGATGGTTAGCTTTAAAGGAGTATCCCAAAAGGTTCGCTTTCTAGGGTTAATAAAGCACTATGCATGTATAGTTTTATAAAATAAAAAAACGTTAGAACCTATGGAAATATTCGCTTACACGTGTACACGGTTGCAACAATGATCTACACAATGTAGTACCTCCGTACTGATAAGATTGATCATCCCATGACTGGATGTGTCACCTTACTTAAATAAAGAAAATAAATCAATGGCTTAGAAACATCTCCCCACATACAACTCCCCAGATCCTATCCTGCGCCACGTGTTAAGTAATTACATTAATCACATGTTTTTCAAGCTGCGATCTCTTCCACATCGGGGTTCGGGACGGCAGGAGGCTCCATATAACGCAAATAGTGGCAATCATGTTTACTTCTAAATACTTTAAAGTACTGTTTAAGAATTTAAGTAATAACTATTACCCTTCTCATTGAATTTAGGTAGAGCTAGCCTCAAAAATTTATACAACGAGAGAAATTCAATAGTACATATTGCAAAAAGTAGTGATTTAAATAACAAAATTTTAGCCAATCATTCTTACACACTATATCTGCAGATAAGCTGTGTAAATTGTTTAAAAGATTTCATGTACTACTTTTTTAAAATTCTCTTTTGAATTTCTCTACGTGTATTTATCTTTTTGACGCTTACTTGCTTCTCAAATCCTTGCAAGATGTTAAATATACCTACACACCTAATATACCAATTAACATATGAATAAAATTCCCTCCCTCCAATATTTACGACTTAATCAAAGTTACAACGTAATATTGTCACGAGAACAACAAAATATCTACATCGATACCGGTTGGAACTGCTTTGAACCGGTCCAAACCGGGCGTGACCGGTGCGGAGCGGAAGCGAGCCGCGTTTTAATTAAATTTCCTGTCAAAATATTGCAGCGAACGCTTTCATTGGGCCTTTGTACCCGGTTTGAGTCAATTGGACAGCGGAAGTGTGCGTTAGACGAAATTGGGTTGTGGATTAAATGGTGAATTATTGTTTTTAGGGTTCCGTACCTCAAAAGGATAAAAGGATCCCTTATAGGATCACTTTGTTGTCTGTCTGTCAAGATCCGTTTTCTCAGAAACGCGTGGAAGTACCAAGTTGAAATTAATATCAAATACTCAGGTTTGCAATCCCTTGGAGCTGTGAAAAAAATCAAACCATAGAAGTTTAATTTTTTCACAGCACCAAGAGCAGCACAATCAAAAGATACGGCCGTTTATACCCCATATTTTGACACTCGCAAGAGAATCCAAACCTATAAGATATTTGGCAAGAAGCAATTTCTTATAGCACAAGTTAAGGGAGAAATCCGAAAACTGTAAATATAATATGGCATAGAATCACGCCTGTATTCCCCGAAGGGTTAGGCAGAGATGTACTACTGTCTACCCTCATTAAATTTGGCCAATTATAAAGTCAAATGTTGGGCGTCAAAAAGGGGGCGAGCCTATATCATATATCTAGATAATATCTAAAAAAAAAAAACAATAACACTTTCTCCAAGCCGGGAATCATATCCAGGAGTAATCATAAGTGGACTCCATATCATTATTATATTATATTTTTCGTTTTTAGTTATCAACTAGCTTCTGCCCGCGGCTTCACCCGCGTGGATTACGAACACGCGCATTTTTTACGTGGAACCCTAATTATTCTTCTAAAATAAAAGTATCCTAAGTCCTTATAACTTCAGCTATCTGCCAGTGAAAGTCCCGTTAAAATCGGTCTAGCGGTTTCGGAGATTGGCCAGAACAAACAGACAGACAAAGACATAAAATAATACTTAAATTGTTTTTTTGTTGTAAGTACTGTATATATGTACTTTCATATGCATTTAGTAAAAAGCTGCTATTTTGACATTACAAACAGACACTTCATTTTTATTTATTTGCATAGATGTGCGTACAATTTTTATTAGTTCCCAATATTAGATTTAAGTATGATCGTTTTTATGTATAAATAAATGTGTAATGTAATAGATCTGTTTAATGTAAAGTGACGGATGTGCCTGGAATATATTGGTACTTAATACCTGCTGTATCATATCCATATTTTTACATGCTCTAATCTTATATTTATCTTAAATAAATTCTTCACTGAGTATCTAAAGAAATAGGCACATAAACAAGAACCATCCAGACTATTTAATCTTTGCTTTGTTGTATTTTTTCTTCTGTGTAATTATAACTTAATTTAGTTACAAAGTACAAACACTGCCTTTGATATTTACTGTATAACATTTATTACTAATTAAGAAACTTAAATTAGTAATTATATCGCAGAAGAAAAAATAACTGTGACCTTAATGAAGGTTTAAAGTAGATTTTATCGTAAATTTTGAACATCACTCAAGAGAGAGAGAGCGTGACGTCTTGAATAGGATCCTATGGTTTAACAAAGTATTGGGTTATTCTGCTAGAACATTTTCAATAGCCCGGAGATTAGTATTGTTCTTGGTAGAAGCCGATAGTCTTGCTTCCTATTACAGAAAAACCCAACATCAGTTCACCCGAACTGGGAATCGACCCCGGGACCTCACGATCAGCAATTACCAAGACAAGGATTCACTTTCTTCTCGGTCATCCTCTTTGTATTTTTGCCTCTATTTTCCCTTCATGATTGGTGGTAATATACTTATCATGCCTTAGTCTTTGTTTTCATGTGCATTACATTTTAGTTTTTCCTTTATTAATAAAATTTTGTGTTTGTGTATGTGAATATATGTGTTTATAAACGCACCCACGATACAGGAATTATTCCTAGTGTGGGGCAACGTTTTTTTTTTTTTTAAAAGTAATAATAAAAAAAATTCTTCATGAGTTACTTTTCTGCCCAAAAATACGTTTTCTATTCTACACCAACATCACATTTCAAATGCTTCGAAGTATACTCGACATTTTAAAAAAAGTGCTTATCTGTCAAAGTCGTTACGATAGCCAAAGATAACACTGCCTCGTAATAATAGCCAACGTCACGGCAAGCGGACGTCGGCTATTTCATATATTATTATGCCGGCTATTAGACAGTCCTTGATTTCTTTTTTTTGTCCAATCACGTCGCTGTGATTAATTTCGGAGGGTAGGACAACAAAGCAAAAAAATATCGTAGTATTTTAGTGTATCTTTTGTTAGGTGTTACTATGTATAGCATCTGTGAGCTAGAGTTCACGGCCGTGGTGGAAAAACGTACCTTATAGGATTTAGGATCTTTGTCTTGGCGTTTTTTGTTAATTGTCCCGAACTATGATTTGGCCTGTATCGCGAGTATGGATTACAAACATGTATCAAAGAAATAACTATATGCAGTATATGTACAACATTTTTATTCCGTGTAGGCATCAAACTCACGACTCTTAGCGCAGAAAGCCAATCGCTTAGGCGTTACGTCTATCGTGAAATGTCTCCCTCCTTGTATGTATAATATTAAAACTTCTGGCGAATATTTTAAGTAAAGCATATTATACAATTTTTGACGCGGAAACCGAAATGTCGCATAGGAAATGTGAGCGAGGCTTTAGTGGCTGTGTTCAGCCATACACATGTTCTGCCGAGGAATAATCTGATAGTAAACTTAAAAAAAAAACTAATCTAACTTTACTTACTTGAACCATACTCTAGTTTATATTTAATAATGTTGTGTATATCCTTTGTTGGAGATCCTTAAATTAAATAAATAAATAAATACCTGTACTTAATATTTTCATCCAATTCTTTTGCCTATAATTCGACGCTGCTTCCAAGAGCCCAAGATTTTGTCTGATATTAGGAACCTCGTTGGTATTTTAATATATTTTATCACTAAGGTCATCATTTTTGTATGGAACTGGAGTCTGCATAACATTTCTACACTATTGTTCACATTTCGCCGATGCCATTATTGAGCCCCATATAAAAGGGGGCGAGCCTGCATTAAATAAATATTACCATTATTGAATTCCAGAATATCTGTTTCAATCTGCCATTGACAAGATTAACAATTTTTTTCGAGCCCGAAATAGTCTTTTTGTAATCTATTTCGTTGCTTTAATACCAAATTATTTTTCTAAATCTGCCATTGAGGGCATAAAGAAAATTATTTTTCCAACATCAAGACTTTTTAATATCCATTTTAAAAATAACCTAAAAGTTATCGTTCTTTAAATTGAAGGTAATATCAGTATCATTTCGCTACGTGCTTCTAACGGCGAAGTTATGACAGATATCAAAATATATTTTATGTCACTGAATCTCCCCTAGGTGTCGCGGTTTACACTCCACGACGGTGTCGGCTCGGTGGGGAACAGTTTGTGGTTAAAATGTAGAAAGCATTTAGGAGATTTGCGCGGAACTTATTTTTGGTAATAACACTAAAACCAATGCAGACAATAACAGTCGGTGTTGATTACACCTTGTATATTTACAATCTCTGTTTTGTTGACCGACTTACGTTGTTGTACGCGTTGAGATATAAAGAGTTAAGTAAAAACTATGATAGATTGTGTGATATTGCAAAAAGTTTGCAGTGACATCAAGAATGGATCACCGATTGTGGAGAGAAATGGTTTGTTTCTGAAAAAGGAACACGTCGAGGAACGTTGCGAAGTTTTTATATAATGATTATATTGAATGCACGGCACGGTTAGCGCAGTGGTTGTGCTCGTGGCTTCGTGCGGGAATCGCACGGTACAAATATTTGTATGATCTACAGATAGTTGTTTCGAGTCAGGTTCTTTGTGTATATGAATACACACCGTGCCTCGGAAAGCACGTAAAGCCGTTGGTCCTGCGCCTGACCTATCTCCGATCGTGTCGGATTGCCGTCCCATCGGACTATGAAAGTGAAGGAATAGAGAGAGCACCTGTGTTTGCGCACACACTTGAGCTCTATAATATCTCCTGCGTGCTAATCTCCGGTGAGATTGGCCGCTGTGATCGAAATTCGGTCAGGAGGACATTATATTATTTATTATTATATTGAACGCAACATCAAAACATTAATTATTTTCGAACACTATCCAATATAAGTTAGTTCATGGCGCTGTATAATTTCACTCATTCCGATCTAGTTCACCACCATAATTTGCAATGAAAGTTTTGTTAATTAAATCTAATTGGTGTATCATTTCTACAGGTTAAATGGCAATTAATACATTCGAGTGCGTTGTTCCAATGTTGACAGCGTTGAGTTTTGGGGTTGGCTTACAATCTAGCTAGATATAGACAATAGAACCTAGCTTAACCTTGGACCCGGCTACGTCCTAAAACTGCGGCCAGACACCGGAGGACGGGCAGCAGCGTCCTCTCACTAATCGGTGAGCCACTGCGATCCCCAAGCCGCCTGCCAAGCGTGGGGATTATGGCAAACCTCTCCCTTAGGGGAGGCCTTCGTTCAGCAGTGGACGTCTTCTGGCTGATAATCATGTTGAACCTAGCTTCATCTTCTAAAGCTGTACATAATATTGAATACCATTACCATAAAAAATTAGGATTAAATATAACATAACATAGCATCACGTCTATATTTGCCGAAGGGTTACGCAGAGGCGTATTTTATACACCCACATTTCGCCGATGCCGTTTTTGACTCTCATGTAATTGGGAGCGAGCCTATTGCCATCAACCGGGCACAATTCGAGACTCAGTGCTGAGAATTTCCATGTAAAAAAACCTAATAACACTTTGCCCGACCCGGGAATCGAACCCAGGACCTCACGCTCAGCAGTCGCGCTTGTGACCATTAGACTTAGGCAGGTTTATAAATATGAACTAAAAAAAAAAACGTAAAAACGGTGATCTGGTGATAAACGTGATATTTTAGATATCGATATCTTTCAGAGTAACCAATCAAAAATTTGATTAAAAAATCGGTCGCATGATATAAACAGCGATAAATTTTCGCGTTACGAACTGTAAATCTCTGGTCGGATTTTATTGGTCGGTCCCATCTCCCACGATTGCCTATCAAGGTGATAAAATCTGCCGCCTTCCGATATTACGTTTTAAACTTGTACCAAAACGTAGCTACACCGAGCTGCCATAAAGTGGAGAGAACATCGTCATTGCGTCTTATCACGGTCTTAACTTTTTATTTAATTGCTCTAATTTAGAGAGTTAGTTTGAAATTATAATAATATAGTGGTTAAGTTACTTAATTGTATTCGAATGAAGACGCTTGTTTTCGCCGACGGATTTGGCAAAGGTCTATTTTAAAGCTACATTTTGAAATGCTGTCTTTAAGTTCCATGGAATGGGGCGAGATAACATTGATGCTTTTAAATATTGGTGTTAAATTGTAACCAAAATTTACTTCAGTTTAGGTCCATCATTCATCATTCTCCTACCCTTATCCCATATTATTTGGGGTCAGCGCAATATGTCATTTTATAACATTCATCTCTATCAGACGTCATCTCAGAGTTTACTTTCATGTCTGAAATGTGACATATATTTCACGCAATCCATCCACCTTTTCTTTTGTCTGTCTCTTCCATTGTATCCTATACACATTCATTCTGATAACACTTTACTTTAGTTTAGGTCCAATTTTCAAAAATGTCTGTGCTCCCCTATTGCTTTCAACTTTTTCCAGGCGTTCGTTGATAAGACAGTCAATAAGCTCTTCATTTTATATGCTGATTAAATCAATGATATTCGATATTCAAAACTCAGTTTCATTATCTTAAACCTCTACCTATTGGTTGTCATTACGTACGAACGTAGGCGTTCAGGAATAAATGCGTTGTCACGTCGCGGCTCGCATAAGAATTGAGGCGGAGTGGGAATGAATGAAAGGGCACGTGAAATCGGTTCCATATCAGATGTGGTGAAGAAAGAATTATATTTCTGACACCAGCGTTCTTTTGTAGCTTTGTTCGGTTGTTGTACTTCTTTAGAGTCTGCACGAGCAATCATGTGGGTTTGCTCTTCCATCCAAAATGTTAGTGCTGTTAAGTTCCATGGAAAAGGGGGCGAACCTATTTGCCTTCTGTGCTATGTTAGTTGATAGTACTTCTTTCTCTTTAGAGTCCGCATGAGCTGTCATGCTGTAATTTCTCTTGCTGTAGTGGAAAACCAGTCAGCAATAGTGGTAGGTATCGAGTCTGACTGTCCAAATTGCGCCAGACGATCTAAAGTTTCGTCACTCGTACATGCTCTTCTCTTACACTCCGTTTTGTGGTTGATATTTGTATATAATTGAAGATTTACATACAGTCATAAGTTACACTTTCATAGCTTAAATAATTGGTATAACAGACATACCAACAATCAATGGATTATCGATAAATACTCGAGCATACAACATTAATCTTAAGAATTATATTAGTAATGCACATTTTTTTATGTGCATTCCTGGTATAAGAATACACAAGATACAAAGGTAAAATACATATCATAGATATATATCATAGATAGATAAGAACGATACATATATACTCGTGGATTATAGAACTTTTAGGGTAGGGGATTTATAGTAGTTGGATTATAGAACCTTAGGCCCCTCACGTAAACCATATCGGGTATGGCATGAAATTAAATACCCAAAAATATGAAATAATGATGTTAAACCTCCTACGAAATATAAAGATTTTATGAAGAAAATATACGATTATTATAATATTATTTACATGTACATATGTATGTATATAATATAATAATAATCGTACATTATTGAGTTGAGTTAATATAATGAGCTAAGATAATATAAAATATATAGGTAAGAGATTTTACTATTACTCAATTTAGGGACTTTGTTATTTTGTCTAATGTTATTATGGGTTAATTATTACTTATATATACTATACTTATATATATATTAACTATGTGTTTATTTTAGACTTTTCGTTAGCTCTTCTCGTCTGAAACAAGGATTAATTAGTTCAGGTACTCGTACACACACACGTATCCGTATTGTATTGTAACAATTTATTGGTCAATAAAGACGAAACGGTTAGCGTAGCGGCTAAGCGATTAGCTTTCTTTGCTACGTGTCACGTGATCAATTCCCGCACGGAACAGATATTTGTTTGAAATAAAGATAGTTGTTTATTTCTTACTAAATGGCTGCCTAGGTTTTGGAATTGTTAATCCTATCCTTATACGCTCATATTTGGCCAGTGACATTTCTACTCATAAGCGTGATTGTACATTATACATAGAAAGCATAAATATGCCTGTACAATACACATAAGTAGAGGTAGTGTTAACACATTAAAAACTTGAACGAGTCCAATGTTATGGGCGAAATGCTCGACAGTGTAACAAAAACTTTGTGAAAAAAAAAAACAGGCGACGCGTGCCAGCACTGCCAGCCCCCGGTATTTAGCTCAAAGGGAATCGGCTACAACGAGTATCAAGCGAAATATCCAATTATTTACGTTTCCACGAGCGTGATGGAAAACCGCTGATAACACTGTTAGGAATAGCTCAAATTGAGAATTGAATCATTGAGATTCCGTGTTAACTCATTTATTTTTAAAGAAGATGATACTGGTTTGTTGCTTCTTATTTAAATATGATGCAAGGATACTTAAAAAAAAAAAAACATTTTTTTTTTAATTCTTTGACTTCCTCATTCGTTGTCACAAGCGCGACTGTTGAGTGTGAAGTCCTGAGTACAATTCCCGGGTCGTGCAAAGTGTGATTGGATTTTTCTTTATGAAAATTCTCAATAGGCTCGCCCCCTATTACATGGCCCTCAATTTGATGAAATTAGTATTGATTGGATGTATTTTTTGACTGAATTGCGTGACTATTTATTTATTTATTTATTGTGATATTTTTTTTTTGGTACTGTATATGTATTGTTATTGTAAATCTGAAATAAACGATTATTATTATTATTAATAATAATAACGGCATCGGCGAAATGTGGGCGTACAATAATACACCACTGCCTAACCCTTCGAGGAATACAGGCGTACTGCTATGTTTACTACGTTGGGATCATTGGTTTTCAGTCTAACCAGATGCGGCTGAATATCAATATTTTACACGCGCTGACTGCAGCTTCAGGAGTCACTTATATCCTAAAGTTAGATCGGTTATCAATCTTTCTGGGGAGTTCACACCCATAACGACTGTCATAGGTTTTGTATGGCACTGGGGGACCAAGTGCTTTACGTGCTTTCCAAGGTACAGAGAAGGAGTGTCCGCATCATACTCTGCTTAACTTCGCAAAACGACTTATCTGCGTGATAGCTATATAGCTCGGAGCCGTGTTATTATACAGGTATTAACATAAAATACGAAACACTCTAAGAATAATGTTTAGCTAAATTATAAACAGCAGCTCCGAGATTAATTCTGTCGGCACTACTCCGTTACAATGTTTTACTTAAGACCAGCGCAAATTATGAATTTAAAGTAGCTTAGCGACCTTGGTTGAAGTGGATTTTGGATAGATTTACCCAGTGAAACGTGTTGAGTAATGTAAAGAAAGGATATATTTTGATTGAAAGTCTTTTGATGCTGTTTAGAGACATGATTGGAAATCGAGCGATTTTTGGTTAAACAAAATGTCAGATTAAAAAAATTGTTCCAAAGCAAGCTGAATGATTTCAGAGGTGAGTTTAAAGAGACAGTGAGCTTCTGATTCTCTGGCTTTTTTAAAAGAATATCACTGAGCATATTCTAATGTCAATGGCGCTAGGATAAAAATAATCCAAATTTGATTACGAAGTCAAAATTATGCATCAAATCAAGATTAACTGAAATTTTGAAAACTGCCATTACAAAAAGCTAGGAACACTTCACAGTAAATGTAAAAAAAAAACTGTCTCCACTCTATGAAAATGAGAATTTAGCAATCAAGAACCGACAAGCGGCCAAAAAGCGCTCATCTTAAAAACATCACTGAAAAAATCTAGCGAAACGCAATAACCATACATCATAAATTACACACGAGCAGCGACGAAATATCCAGAGAATTTCTACGTATCACGGAGCGGGAAAATACGTATAAAAAGCAATCACTGGATATCGCCGGCGGTAGATTGATTTCATTAGTTCGCTATATCGAAGGAACTCCCTCCGGTAGGTGGCAAAGTGATAAAACGCCTTTGAAAACGCGACGAATAATTTGAATTAAAAAAAAAACGCTGAATACGCGGGAGAATTTGACATTATCTTTTAACGTATTGTTCGACGTCACCTTACATTATTCGTTTGAAAATGGAATTCTGTTTTAGAAAATAATAATTAATATTTTTTTTGGTCATCTTTGAATTCCATAATAATGTTGCCAGTAACACTGTGGTCAATTTTGATAATTGGAATTCGAAAAGCGGTCACAAAAAATACGTAAAATTCCCAGGAGTAATTTGTTGTCGTAACCTAGACGAAAGAGGCAATTGGACCCATTCATTAGATAAGTACGGCGAACGAAGATACATAATGAAAAGAAAAAAAAAGTGTATTACGGGTACGCCCAGAGTTACAGCTCTTTGTCCCGACTGATTGATTAATACTATTGAAAAAGTAGATAGTGAGAAAATCATCACTATTTGCTAATAAAATGTAGAAGTCTTCACTTTATTTTCTGTTGTAACACTTACTTTTGTTATATTTGATAGTGGTGAAAATAAAAAAGGACTCGTTCTTCACAAATTCCAAGACATGTATAATACAAATATTTTCTTTTATTTTTATTATTATGTGTTTCAATACACACCACAAAGGCATATTTATTTTTAAAGTATAAATGGATGGACAAGGCCACCGATTTTCAATGCAAAGATTTCATCTTGAATTCAAAAAAGAAATTTTACTTGTGTCAAATATATTTTTTATTTGATTTATGAAATGAAATAATAATATATTTTTTATTCTTGTCAACTTCAAATATGTAAAAAAATAACTAAACTATTTTTAAAACTAACTACTTATACTAATGTATCAAAAAAATAAATAAACAAATATGAAAAAAGAAAAAAAAATAAAAAACCTATCCTAGACGAAAACTTGGGCGTCATAGTACTCCTCCACATCGCTGTCGAATGGTAACGTGCCCAGAAGACTGGCAGCATTACCACGTTGAATGGCAATGCTTATTCTTTGACCAAAGAATAGGCCAGCCCTCTGGTCACGTGTACTGTCGACCAAGCATTTAGCAAGGTCTCTAAAAAAGAGACGTGCATTCGGACCCCATGACCCGAGCGTTTCGACGCCAAAAGGCTCAAATAAATAATTTCCTATGAGGTTATTATATTTGCGCCGTTTGAGTGTCTCTGCTGCTGCAGCGGCAGCGCCTGCGCAGCCAGCCGAGTCAGGAAGATGGGAAGGAGCAAGGGTGTCAACACAGGTTGCATCCCAAACCAGAGGCCTTCCCAGCTTCCATGGCAATAACGACATACCGTCTGGTCTCTTGCCATCGTCACGGGCCAGGCCATTGGGTTCTAAAACAGCTGGCACGCCGGCGGTGACAAGGGCGCGACGGATTATGTCGTTAATATCGGCATGCCGTGCAATGCGACCTGCACTTCTACAACAAGACAGGCCATGGTGCCCGAGGCAGTCGACAGCTTCACCACAGTGACATCGATGTGGAGCACCACAGGGAGCACCCAAGCGAAGGCAGGTAGCGAGCCGAAAGGTAGTGTCGTCCAACATAGTGCCTACGTTGGACGACGGAAGTGCCTGTAGCCAAAGACCCGATTCCCATTCCCCCACAGCTAGGAGACGAGCACGCTCAGCAGTATTGGTGGACGTATTAAGTAATTTATACCGTACCAAGCTGGAAAGCGGCTCATCCCACTGTCTCTAGGACGATGGGTTGACGGGCAAATTTGAATTCGGGCAGGCCATTTTCCAGGCGTTCACAGCGTCAGACAAACACGGTACCTCAAAATCAACCAGTATGGATGCTAAAATTTTCCTGGTTAATTTCTCAGTGCTGTGGACTGAAGACAGAAACGCTGGTAAACTTACACTAGAAATTTTGCGGATGCCGAGGCCGCCCAGACGAATGGGCAATGTTGCTTGCAGCCAAGCTCGGTCGTCCAGAGCCACATTTAAAATGGAAGTTAAACACTTCCGTATAATTTCGTATATTATTATAGTATTGATGTTTCAATACCTTTGTGCAAATATATATTCTATTAAATTACATGTCAAAATAAATAGGTCAAAGTATAGACATATTTTTAATATTTTATATTCGATATCGATATTTGTTAATATGTATATCAACGTCACCTTGAGATTTAAACTGGCCGACTGTGAGTCGAATGTTCAGATCATCATCTGCGTAGCCTTTTCTCAACTACATTGGGGTTGGCTTCCAATCTAACCGGTTGTGGCTGAATATCAGTATTTTACACGGAGCGGAGCGACTCAATGTTCAGATATAGAAGAATCATCATCATCAGCAGCCAGAAGACAGCACAGCTGAACGAAGGCCTCCCCCTAAGCGGGGGGAGGGGGGCAGTTTTAGGACGTACCCAGGTCCTATAAAAGATTTTTTTTAGTTAAATAGAGTTATTATTATTAATTTATTGGGTAAACTTTACACGAAAAAGAGTTCAGTCGAACAATTTATTATTATTTTCATAATTCGGCCATTTCTATTATTTAAAACAAAAGAGAATGAATGCAAAAGTTTTTAGATTGGAGTCTGACCTTTACGCCACGGATGTAGGTGGAAATGCCACGACCCAACGTAGATCAATCATACACTGGTCTTGTTGATAATCTCCATATATACGCCATCATAAAAAAGTAAAAGGAGCTACGTAGTTTCTCCTCTTTCGTTTTTTTAATGCAGGGAAGAATTGACGACACGGTTGGTACAGTTGTTGAGAGATCGACTGCTGCGCTACGTGTCGCGGGTTCGATTCCCGGACGGAACAAATATTTGTATGATCTACAGATATCTGGGTCATTGCGTATGTGAATATATGTGTTTGTAAACGCATCCATGATACAGGAATAATTCCTAGTGTGGGGCAAAATTTATTTAAATAAAAAAAATAACTGCTCATTATTATCTACTGTGGTTCTCCAGCCCCTCAACGCTCTAATGAAAAGTCACATCACCCATTCTATACATAGTATCTAAAAAAAATATTATATTTATAATATGCATTGTTTATATGTGACTTGGCACTCACAAGTACAGGTTTTGATAGTTTATAAAACTTTTAGAAATTTAACTTTTAGAATAAAAGCATGGATGTTGATGTCACACTGTTCGAATTAATTAAAAATATTTTTTTCATTTGACTTTAATCTCTCTGGTTTTAAGCAAAGGAAAGAGCAAACAACAAATTCATGATTATACTAAAATGAATGTGTTTATTAACTCCATGCGTTGGTTTACAATGAAGCACGAAGCACTTTAATTATTTCTTTAATCCTCAGTTGTTATATAAAGAACACATGGTAACAACTTCATTTGCCTTGTGAACTCTATTATTTTACTTTTCCGTTATTCCAATTTGTTTTAGCAAAAAAAAAAAAAAAAAAATAGGTATGATCATTTTGAACTTCAAAAGCGGAAATTAAAAGGGCCCTCATATTTATTTCACAGAGAATTAAGCGATGGCCTTCGTGAAGCTCAAAGCAGAAATCCGGCAGACAACGAATTGGAGATGTTTGGACAGGATCTTTGTATAATAGTGGGTAGATTAAAACTGTACATTAGGGCCAGAGTGCTTGAGAGCAAACCAGGATAAATTATATCTAGTTACCTGAAAGTATTAATCACTTCAGTGTAAATTATACATATACATTTCTGCCTAAACCTTCGGGGAATACAGGCAATGCTTTATTATATTACCCACACTGTGAACAACATTCAAGTTCTTTCATATTCTGTGAAAGTGTTCTCAGAAAAAAATAATCAAACATTTCATAGACAGGAGGAGTTTCCTCGCATTTCAGCGAACAATTCCTCAAGTGAAGCCGTGGGTGAATGCTTGTAATAAAAATATAATACGCTTAGAAAAGGTCGCAATACGACGCGCCAGGCGACACCGCTCGCATATTTCATACTCTACCCTGTAAATAGCTCTGTGACACATTTTGGCATAGGTTACTGGATTTTAGTATGATGACATATCTGGTAATAAGTAAAATGATGGAATTGTTTAAATATTTTTTTTATGTTAATCGTTTAATTGCTGCGCCCTAACAGGGTTTTATATTGATACGAAGAAAATGTTCATTAACAGCTTTTGTACATAGGAACGCAATAGAGATTTGAGTCGAGATATATTTTCATTCATGTATAAAATATGGGTCTACAAAAATACACCTCTTCTTAACTTATATCTGCATATTAACCACGTAGCAAGAGTAGCAATTGCTACGCGCCCCGCGCAAAAGGGGGCCCCACGTATCCAAACCCGCCCACCTCCGCCGGAACGTAATTTTTTGAGTGAAACTGATTAAGACGTGATATATTGAATTTACTTGTAGTCACAAAAACGTGAAACGTTACACCTGTTTCCCGACTAAGACAATCCACGTCAGATAATCGGTAACCGTTTATTTTGTTGGCGAAAATAGAACACGGAATTTCATACTGTAAACGCATAAGTTCTACAAAAAGTCACTTTATACTTAAGAGCCCATGGTAGATCAAGGGTCCCTCGATATATATAATTTGCTACGGGCCCCGGGCGTGCTTAAACCGACACTACATATGTGATGTATTTCAGTACAATTTTTCATCATATTAAGACCATACATAATTAAGAACGCGCCCTTTCGCCCCGACCGTCACTTTTATAATTATTCTCATGCCGGCCAATGTTAAGTGCTTGTGTTGATACATGCTCGTTAGATTCATGACTCTTGAACGAAACTTTATTGCCATTAAATTTTCTTATTCATAATGAAATATACTTAATCTAAGGTTTTATTATGTTTAGTTATCAACAACTAAAATTTCCTCTAAAGCTCTGATTAAAAAAGTTATGCCACTTGTCGATATATTTAGAGCAGCCATATCAAACTCAAAGTCACTGGTGGGCCAAAAGCATAAAGACCGGAGACTAGGTGGACCGTAAAACCTAATCTTAAAGAAGACAAACTACTGAAAATCTTAACGAAAAAAGTATTATTATAGAACAAGTATATTTATTAAATTTCCAATAAAAATGACATTTTTAAAAATGGTTTTTAAAAATGTCACACGCTCGCGGGCCTCATTATCTGGATATTTTCAAAACTGTTCCGGGCCGAGGAAAATGCTCAGTGGACCGCATGTGGCCCGCGGACCGCATGTTTGATATGGCTGATTTAGAGTCACCTCAAACAAACATTTATATGTGTACACTGGCCAAATAAATACGTCCAAACGAAAACTCTAGTCTTCTTGTATTGACTATATCGAAATGACCAGACACGAATGTTACACAGTTGTGTAGGTTTCAGGTTCTTTATGTGTAGGCATAAATCGAATAAATCGTAGTTATTGTCTGAATATGGTTTTTAGGGAAAGAAAAGGGCCTCCACGAGTGATGAAACTTAAGTTCGTCCGACGCAACCTGGGCAGCCAGCCTCGATACCATCATGACTGACTGGCTCATCTTTCCACTACTCGACAGAGAAAAGGAAGAGAAAGAAAAGTTGCCCGGAAAATTTGACATGCAGACGAATTCGCGGGCAACAGCTAGTCACTACATACTTATTATAAAACAAAGTCCCCGCCGCGTCTGTCTGTCTGTCTGTTCGCGATAAACTAAAAACTACTGAACGGATTGTCATGCGGTTTTCACCAATATACAGAGTGATTCATGAGGAAGGTTGAGGTGTATAATTCGTTAAGGTTTTGTGTAAATTGAATGAAATATAACGATAATAGTTGAATATGTCGGAAAAAATCATGCCAACTGGGAGCTTTACTGGCGTGCGCCGAGTAAGAAATGGAGGTGTTTATGCTCTGCTACTCGTGCGAAGCCGGGGCGGGTCGGATAAAACATTAGTATATAGGTAACTGACTGAAATTTTGATTTTCTATTGTGTACAATGTCAGAAGATTTCAATCCCTACTAATTCCTTTCTTCTAACATTTACTTTTAAATTGTGTTGCGTGTATACATATTTATAGACGCTACTGTACATATTGTAAACATATATAGTACATATTATACAGTATGTAGTCAGTTGCTCGTTAGTTTAATAGCTCTTGCACGACGCAACGTTGTCAACGAGCTTGTTAAGTAGATAATATTTCATGTTGGTGCCGATAATATAACTATATTATAGTTATATTCTTATAAAACAAGAAATTTTCTGATTAACTGACTTAAGTACAATGTACTACCCAATCCTACTAATATTATAAATATGAATGTTTGTGAGGATGGATGGATGGATGGATCTCTGTTACTCTTTCACGCCAGAACGGCTGAACGGATCTGGATGAAATTTGGTACAAAGATAGATTATAGTCTGGAATAACACATAGGCTACTTTTTATCCCGGGAAAATGTACGGGTTCATAAAACACGCGGGCGAAGCCGCGAGCGGAAGCTAGTCTGTCATAAAACATGAAAGTACAGACAATCCACATTTTGTCCGGTAACAACGAATTTGTTATAATTAAACATGGCAAAGAACATGTTGCTATACACCCAAGACTGACAAAATTTGGCAAACTTTTGTATTATTCCAGATTCTTCCGCCTTGAACTCTCACGATACGACTGACGGCTATGCTTCAAATTACTTCAAGGGCCGAATTCTTAGTACTCTAAATAGCCCTCAGAATCGCCATCGATGTTCGCTGTAGACATAATGACTTTTGGGGTAAACCTCTTCTTGGGTGAAGACCACCAATCGGAAAACGTAGGCTACGAAACCCAGAGCCCTTACGTGTCTGTAAGTTTGAGCTGTGAGTAAACAAATATATAGCATGTCCGTTAATTATACCTACAATACAAGACCTTACCTATAAACCGACCAGTTCAACAATCTATATCTAAAAATAATTTCAGAAGCAGATAATGAATATTTCTTTCTTTAAACAAATGCGTTCTCGCACACCAGGATTTCTTCTGAACCGTGGGTATAAACAAACACCTATTTTACCCTATATGATGTATATAATAGATGGGCATATACACCCAGACCCGATACAGTTCCATGTGGGGATCGAACCCGCGACACGTAGCGTAGAAAGCTAATCGCTAACCCACTCCGCCAACCGAGGCGTCAAAGTATTTGTATAAAATAGGCTCTTTAATTAAAAAAATAAATGCCTATATTTAATTAAAAGTAATTCTTGCAGCGAATTTGCTTAAGGCATTATTTAATCTCAAAGTAGTCAAAACTTGGGATTTATGTAATGAAGTTAGGATTAGGTTTTACAATAAGCGATGAGCGACAACCGTTCAGTTTCTTCCAAGTTTGTCGTTACTTCGGTCGCAAGACAAAGACAGTAGAATATCGTCGGCTCTTTCGCTTTTGTGTTTGCGAGTTGAGTGCTTTCTCTGTTCTTTTATAAGAAACAAGTACTGTCGACTGGAGAGATGACAGCGACGCTTCACAGATCTAAACTTTGCACTATGTGTACCCAAGGTGTACTTTTAATAATCAGTACCCCTAGTGTAAGTTTCTTTTGACAAATTCGATTTACTACATCGAACGCGTTCGGCGCTTCTATTGGTGGAGAGCACGAAACGGACCAATCGGAGCGCCGAACGCGTTCGATGTAGTAAATCGAATCTGTCAAAAGAAATTACACTAGAGGTACTGCTGTGTAATTTTCTATCACTGCGAAAACAAACGAAATAGGTACCAACATAATAAAATTTCAATTTCGCACCGCAAACTTGCAATTAGCAATCTACTTTCCAGCAGTAATAAAAGAGACTACCAGGTACAGGCATCACAGGTGTACAAATACAATACAACACTTCTTTAGGCACAGACAGTGCCAGCTACCGAGTGGCACTGCTTGAAGGTCGATTTAGACGGAGTTACATGTTTATGATAATGTGTGTTATTGGTTGGTGTTGTGTCTGAGTATCCTACTAATATTATAAATGTGAAATTTTTTGAGGAATGATGGATGGATCTTTGTTACTCTTTCACGCCAGAACGGCTGAACGGATCTGGATGAAATTTGGCACAGAGGTAGATTATAGTCTGGAATAGCACATAGGCTACTTTTATTCCCAGAAAAATGTACGGGTTCGTAAACCACGCAGGCGAAGCTGCGGGTGGATGCTAGTATTTTATATTTATGGAAATTGTCTATCAGTACAGAAAAATTAAAACATTTAAATTTGATGTTTGTCAGACACGTTTATCGTCGTTAATTTGCGAAGCAATGCAAACATTTGCAGGAGCAAATAACACGCGCGCTTCGCCTTAAGTTCTAACTCTATTTGAGATAGTGTCTCTATATAAAAACTCATTAAAACCTCGACTGCATTCGACCATTAGTTGCATGTTGACCGGTAAAAGGATAAATTAAATAAACGTATCTCTAATTTGGTATATTATCGTTGTCAAACCAATATCTGCTATGTGCACTTTTTTGAGATTTTGACCATTATGAATAGTTTATTAACTAAATTTTCATATAAAAAACCTGCTATGTGGCTCTAAGCATTTTACGGGGAACTGTTGTTGCTAAAAAAGTGCTATGTGCATCAACCAGAATATTGTCAAATAAAAACTGCTATGGGACAAAATGTCGAAATCTCCAAAAAGTGTACATAGCAAATATTGGTTTGATAACTACCATATACTACAAGAATTCGGGAAAAAGGTAGGCTTATGCGTTATGCGTCAATCGAATGGTAAGCTAAACGCGCATGCGAAATTGCACGAGTGTATTGTGTATCCCCGCTTTCCTCTTGCTCTATGACGCCGTCCATCTTTGCTAAAGAGGTTTAATTCACAAAGTTACTACAAACTTCACGCTCCAACGGCTGGCCATTAAAATCTTAAAACAACACGCAATTCACTCTGGATTAATCAACTGGATATGAATTAATTCGAATTTAAACTTTATTTAGATATTAACTAATACATACTCGTTTTATAATAATACTAGCTTCCGCCCGCGGCTTCACTCACGTGGATTAGGCACCCGTGCATTTTTTTTTTGTCAAAAAGTAGCCTTCAACAATAATAAGGATATAAGTATAACTCTGTTGGTTTACGCGGCACACGCCAGTAAAGCTCCCAGTGGGCATGATTTCCTCGGACATCTTCAAAAATCATCATCATATTTCAGCCAATTTACACAAAACCTAACGAATTATACACCTAAACCTTCCTCATGAATCAATATGTCTATTGGTGAAAACCGCATGAAAATCCGTCCAGTAGTTTCTGAGTTTATTGCGAACAGACAAACAGACGCGGCGGGGGACTTTGTTTTATAATATGTAGTGATATTATATGAAAGTAAGTGGTTATAATTGTAGGTGTATTTGTTTAATATACGTTTAAAATTTTCCCGGTACTGTTCCCGTTATATAAATACACTTTATAATAAAATTGATTGTTCAAAGCACTTTTCCCTGAAAGCTTCCAATTTAATAACGAGTTTTCTCTGAAATACAAATAGAAATTACATAACATAGCATCACAGATGGTTTCCCCGAATGATTAGGCGGGGAGATGTACTATGGTACTTCCACATTTCGCTGATCCTGTTATTAAGATCTATGTAGGTAATTAGGGACGAGCCTATTGCCACCTACCGGCCAAACTCTCAGCTACTACTATGACTTTTTTAAAAGAACAACTCTTTAATACTACAACCGAGATCGATCATGGACTAATGAGGTTGACAAAATAGAAATTATAATTATCTGTGCCTTATATCTAAATGACAATATTTTATTAATTAAGTCCTAGGAGTATAGAATCAGAATCAAAACTCGAATATAATTACCTAATTCCCTGTGTTAGTACGTTCTCCAGATGTAGGTACTTACACAGTCCAAGTTCAATTTTAACGAGTCACGTAACCTCTACGATGATTGGCATTCGATTAAATATTTCGATAACTTGGTAACCCTACGGGGATAGACATATTATGGCTATGATATATATAAGTTTGGGCTTTTGGGTTTACATAATGTCAAATAAATTTATATTTTATTCTTAGAGTGTTTCGTATTTTATGTATGTAAATACCTGTATAATAACACAGCTCCTAGCTACATAGATATCACGCAGATAAGTCGTTCTGCGCAGTAAACCAGAGTATGATGCGGAGTGCGGACACTCCTTCTCCGTGGCTTGGAAAGCACGTAAAGCACTTGGTCCCCCAGTGCCATACAAAACCTATGACAGTCGTTATGGGTGGGAACTCCCCAGAAAGATTGATAACCGATCTAACTTTAGGATATAAGTGACTCCTGAAGCTGCAGTCAGCGCGTGTAAAATATTGATATTCAGCCGCATCTGGTTAGACTGGGAACTAATGATCCCAACGTAGTAAACATAGCAGTACATCTGTATACCCCGAACGGTTAGGCAGAGGTGTACTATTGTACACCCACATTTCGCCTAATAGGGGGCGAGCCTATTGCCATCTACCAGGCACAGTTCCAGACTTCGTGCTGCTACTGAGAATTTCCACACAGAAAATTCCAATAATACTGCCCGACCCGGGAATCGAACCCAGAACCTAACGCTCAGCAGTTGCGCTTGCGACCCCTAGACCAATGAGGCAGTCAAGCCCACAAAAGCCGGAATATTTTTTGGAGTACATGTATACCTAGCTTCGTGAATCATGATTTACGAAGCTAGGTATACATGTGAAATCATTCGTGAATCATTAAGGTTCATAAAAGCATGATATTGTAATGAATCCTTGGAAGCAAACACGTTGTTAATTTATTTACATGTCCTTGCTAAAATGGACCTTATTAGTTTATTGTTATACTAAATGGAGTGTAGTTCAGTATAAAATCCGTATCCATTATATTATTAGTACTTTAATTTAAGAACTTAGCTCTTATCAGTAGAGCTAACGCCACATTTTCTAGCTTCTAAAAGGTTGCAATATCATTTAGATCTAAAAATAGACATGTTTAACATTGCCCCAGACTAGGGGCACTAGGGGCTACAAACATGACAAGCACACACAAAGATCCAACGACAACTATTTGTAGACCATACAAATATTTTTTCAATGTGGGTATCAAATCTAAGACATTTAACTAAGCTTAACAACTGCCCCAACAATGTCATCTAAGTCTGAAGGGGAACGAAAATAATAATGTCCTCCTGACCGAATTTCGGTCACGGCGGCCAATCTCACAGAAGATTAGCACGCAGTAGATATTCTAGAGCTCAAGTGTGTGCACAAACACAGGTGCACTCTCTATTCCTTCACTCTCATAGTCCGATGGGACGGCAATCCGACACGACCGGAGAGAGATCAGGTACAGGCCAACGGCTTTACGTGCTTTCCGAGGCACGGTGTGTATTCACATACACAAAGACCTAGACCCGATACAACTATCTGTAGATCATACAAATATTTGTTCCGTGCGGGAATCAAACCAGCGACACGTAGCGCAGCAGTCGATCTCTCAACCACCTCGCCAACCGTGCCGTCAAACGAAAATACATGTAATGTGTACCACGATTGCAAATAAGTCTTCAAGTTCTTCTGTTGTGTCTGCATGAGCTTTCACATGAGAATAGCTAGTACTCAATACTCAATACTCAATACTTTATTTGCGTTCCACAATGTAGTACTTAGGTGGTAGGCTTAAAACTATGAGATCGAATTGTGGACCCTGTCGGGCACAGCAAAAGTAGGAGAGAGGAAGAAAACACGTGTTTTTAAACATATTATATATAATTTAGATTGTAGTAGTATTTGTTTAGTAATAGCTTTTATAATTTATTTATATATATATTTACTTTTATATATATATATATATATATATATATATATATATATATATAAGTATTTAAGTAGGTTCTATAGGTATATATTAGTTTTAGGTTATTATACTTATATTAGGCTTTAATTTAAGTTATTGCACGGTTAACTTTATTAACATTATCAATATATCTATATTTTACAAGCGAATAAATATTTATAATTTTACTGAGTCTTCTAGAATGTTATAATATTTTATACATTTTTAGTATGTGATGTTCCATTTTTACTATGAATATATATTATATTTATAGTATAAATATATTTATTATAATTATACAGTATTTGAGTTATTTAAAGCAAATCTATATTTAAAGTGAAATTTGATATTAAATGTAGCTAATAACTAAAAGTGGTTTTTATAGTAGTTGAAATGTATCATTAAAGTATTCGTCTATAGTATAATAGCTTTTGTTTACTAGAAATTGTTTTAATTTATTGATAAAGATGTTATTTGTATTTGTATTTTTGATGTATTCTGGTAACTTATTGTATATTTTAATGGACGTGACAAATGTAGGGGAGACCGGGTACAAAAGTAACGGCGGGTCGAAAGTAACAAATGCTCTGCAGGTATATCCAACAGCCAAACACCGCGTCGCTGTCGTAAGTTGACAGCGGGGTAGTGCCCCCCTCGCTTGCGTTCAGTCGCCGCGCACGCCTCGCGCTGTTAGTTTATGTGAGAAGACGCTTTGTGATTTCGCAAGCCAAACGTAAGTATTTTGACGTTTTCTTATTTAGTGTTTTCGTAGTATTTTAAAGATGATACCAATCTGAGTATTTGCATATTAATTCTTGATTAGATTGATTACACAGTATTTTAATTCATTTTTGTCTAGAACGTTCCGTTTTAAAGTTATCTTTTGTATTTTAACAGAAATATGGTCGGGTACAAAAGTAACATAGCCCTATGGGTACGCAAGTAACATGTTACATCTGTACCCGTATTAATTTATTAACTTTTTTTTACTTATCATTTTTATGTGTGTATTTATTTTAACAGGATGCCCCGACAACGCATTAGAACTACCACACGAGGAACTACTGACACGGAAGTATACCGAAAAGCGGCTGAAGAGCATTCTAAAAATGGTACAAAAATTAGATCCTTGGCAATAAAATATAATGTATGTCATGTGACATTATACAGATGTATAAAAAAAAATTAAAGAAGGAAATACTAGCGCCGTAGTGGGTTATTGTTGCGGCAATAGAGTTTTTAATAATGATGAGTTAACGTAGACGAGGACGTAAGACAGCAATATTGACGGACACGCCCGAAAAGAACGCAAATGAGGAAGAATACCAAGAAAGAAATAAAGCTAAGAGAACGGTTTTACCACCTGATACTGGAAATGGCAAGAAGAAGTTGATATGTACGAAAGGGAAGGGAAAAGGAAAAAAGACAAAGAAGGCAGCTGAAGACAAGGAAAACAAATCTGACGACGAAGATTACTTCCGTCTTGTTTGTTTAGAAACCTTTGGCAATAGCCGGCCTAATGAACAGTGGATTCAATGCCTCCCGTGCAAAATGTGGTCTCATGCTGAATGTGTCCATGATGATGCTAATTATATAATATAATTAGCATCATATGCTGAATAAAATATGGCTGATTATAAAAATGACTACTTAAAGTTTAAAAATACTGATCTCATTACTTATAGAAAAATACATTGTTTTGTTTTCATAAAATATTTTTTTTTAAGTTTTTGAGCTTTTTAAATGCAATTTCTTTTAACACAAAGTCTTTAAATATATAATTTGCTGATTTAATATGTCATACTGTTTTCTTTACGAACCCTTTTGGCCTGTTACTTTCGACCCACAACGTGTTACTTTCGTCCTGCCTACGTGGTCGGAAGTAACAACTACCAATTTTTTTTCGAGTCTCTGTGATTCATATTAAATGAACAATAAAAAGCTAAATTAAGATACCGATGTAAAGACCATTAATGGAATGTTTAAATGGTTATATTCATTTCTATAAAATAATCACACCTAACCAGAAACCAAAGTAAAAGTACAAAATGTTACTTTTGTACCCGGTCTCCCCTACTAGAAGAGTGCATTTTTAATCGTGAAGTGGGTAAGTTTAATCTATTTTCATGTCTCAGGGTAATTTTAGTTGGGATGTTTCCTCTTTTGGTGTAGAATTGCGGATATTTTCGTACAAATTTACAAATCTCCAATATACGAGTATAAAGACAGGGCAGCGTTAATATTTTTAGCTCTTTAAAGTGGGGTTTACAGGAGTCGGTATCCTTGATATTCGTTAAGATTCTTAAAGTACCGTAGTACCGTTGTGTAAGATTAGCCAGTCAGCAATGGTTACCAACATATCGAGGCTGACTGCCCAGAGTACACTTGGCAATCTCAGGTTTCATCACTCATGTAGGCTCATATCCGTAACCTTACACCTCTCAAATCCTAATATCCTACTAATCCTACTCCTACTAATCCTACTAATATTATCAATGTGAAAGTTTGTGAGGATGGATGGATGGATCTTTGTTACTCTTTCACGCCAGAACGGCTGAACGGATCTGGATGAAATTTGGCACAAAGATAGATTATAGTCTGGAATAGTATATAGGCTACTTCTTATCCCGGAAAAATGTAGTCAAAGTCAAAGTCAAAGTTTTTTATTTCAAGTAGGCCTTTTCAGGCACTTTTAAAAAGACGAGACTCTAGGCGCACGGTTCCAAAGGGGGTAGATCCTATGGAGAAGAGACCGGCAAGAAACTCCATGGATGTACGGGTTCGTAAACCACGCGGGCAAAGCCGCGAGCGGAAGCTAGTAAGTAATATGTACAAAAAAAAACACCAACATTCTACTGGCATAATAATTATGTCATCTTGTAGATTAACTTATCACCAAAATAGATAGCGAACATAAAATCAAGGTCTCCAAGCAATTACAAATTAAAATCACATTTCGCTTAAAGATTACTACTCCAAGATGGTGTTCCAAGGAATCGTGTTAAGCCTTATTTACGTGACACGCCCGTTAACGTGACTCGGTATAATCGGCGCGAGGTTACGTGACGCGTCATAATAGAAGCCTCCTTTAACGTACTTAACGCTCCTGTGTTCACCTAAATGTAATTCTTTTTATAACTTACTTTACAATAGAGCAGGGGTGGCCAACCACTCCAGTCGATCGTGGCAAGGCAAAGAAAAATATAATTTTAATATGTGATGTGATATATATATGTGACAAAGTACTGATTATATAATTGGTAGATCACACAGAGTCTTAGTCAGTAAATCATAGATCTTGAATCTAATCGAGTTGGCCACCCCTGCAATAAAGCATATATATATATATATAATAAATAATAATAATGTCCTCCTGACCAATTTCGGTCACGGCCAATCTCACCGGAGATTAGCCGACTACGCAGGAGATATTATAGAGCACAAGTGTGTGCGCAAACACAGGTGCTCTCTCTATTCCTTCACTCTCATAGTCCGATGGGACGGCAATCCGACACGACCAGAGAGAGGTCAGGCATAGGACTAACGGCTTTACGTGCTTTCCAGGCAGCAATAGAATTCCGAGGAAGCATATATATATAGACCAGTGATAGCCTAGCAGTTGAACGTTTATCTTACACGCAGGAGTGAGAAAATTTTCGGAATTATAAAATTGATCAATCACTTGCGTTAACGGTGAAGGAACACATCGTGAGGAAACCTGCTCACCTGAGAACCTGCACTAGGCCAGCGTAGTGGACCCAAGGCCTAACCCTTCTCATCTGAGAAGAGGCCTTTGCCCAGCAGTGGGACAGTAATGGGCTGAATTTATTATTATTGATTATATACTTGTATAGATACTGCCTCATTGGTGGTCTTCATGACGATTCCCATGTAACTAGTGCTGATACGATTAAAAGACAACTTAAAAGTAAATTTAGAGCTTGTCATAACTCATATCTTTTTTGCACCGAAAAACAATGTACATATCGCCATGAAACCTCACACATGGATCATGGTTGCAAGCGCGACTGCTAAGCGAGAGGTTCTGGGTTTGATTCTCAAGTCTACCAATTGTTATGTTATTATATATCTCCTCCTTGCACTGGACTACAGAATCCCGGACGTTTGGAAGGCGTGCGTGGGCCGAAGCCAACACATAGAGGCCCTTTAAGACAACTTTAATGAAATTGTTATGGTGACATACCCAGCGATTATCCCTGTATGCACTATAGAAATGCTCCCAAAGACAATCCTTGGATTTCTAGGACAATTGCAGAACATGTGGACAAAAACTACTTTGGCTATTGTGGTGGGATGTTAGTGGACTACATTATGGGAAACTAAAGAAATATATGGCTCCTGCCGGAGCAATGTAATTTATTACTGAATTGCTATTGATTTTGATCGGAAATTCGAGTTAGAAATCCCGAAGTTTGGAATCGGCCCGGCAAACGGCAAAACGCTTGTCTCTATTACGCGATACTCAATAACAGCATCGAAATGCCCTAAGCCCTCTTATTCTCAAATACTCCCGTGTCCATTAATGGGACAGTAACGGGCTATATAATTATATGTTGATATTCCCATAATTAGTAAAAGCAAGTAATGTTAGTAAACAAATTATCTTACTGAGAATATTAATTGAACAACTCTAGGCAGCGGGTACTTTTGTTTCTTTGACCTTTCTAAACAAGTTTGTGGATTAAACGAGACGTTTTCTTAAGCCTTTTATTACGTGTTTAGAACTGACTAGCATTATAAAACTTGGTAATCTCTTCATCAGATTTCAAAGTTCGGATGTTAAAATTCTTTCGAGCAATAATAGTTGCTGAGACATTTGTTTTTGATCTCTTCTCGGTGCAAATTGGTATGGCATATAATATACACATTAATTGGTTAAATGACAGTCATACAAGGACATGAAAATAACAATGGAACCATTGTAATAATATTCGCAAAGTGTGGAAAAGCCCTTGCGTAACTGCACTGAAGTAAACATACAGTAAAATGGGTCCACGTAGGGGTATGTAGGTCCTCTATGAGTAACGGTACCTACACTGAAAAAAAAAGATTGTTGAACAAGTGCGAATTTTACTTGTTTAAGTATTTCATGTTTAATCCTAAAAAGAAAATTATAATACCTATAAACCATACATGATTATTGGCGATAAAGTCAACATGATCAAAATACATATTAATAATCACACATTATTTTCCTAATAACTAACTTGCTTGAAACAGTAATTTCAATTATCAAGTAAGGTTTATTTAAACAACTTCACTGATGAACACGATTAAGAACTTATTTATTTTTAGTATGATATTTGTTTAAATCAGTGATAAAGTTAGCTTTATTGCTAGCAAACAAGTAGCTTTATGTTCCCATATATGAACATTTTACTTGATAAAAGCTAACAAAAACTTTATGGCAGCCATAATATTTTCTTTTTCAGTGTAGTGTGTTCCACGCGTGCCTTACTAGGAAGATGTGCAGCTATAGATTAGCTGCACAATGGGATGGAGCCTGCCAGATCATCCACTGGCGGGCTGATACCTGCCGGGGGTGCGGTGAATGCGCGAGCGAATCCCGTATCTCCGGCGCTACAGTTATGCCGCAGGAACACCGTGTGGTTTTAGTCGGTAAAAGTCCGACATCACCCGTCGCCTTCCCCAGGGCGGAGGGTATGCATAAGAATTTCCAAAAGTGAAAAACAAAATGGATATCGGTACCTATCTATCTATCGCCGGTGCACACTGGGCGATTGCCCACAATCAGTCTACGAGCAGGTAGGAACCTTGGTGACTGACGAACTAAAACCAACATGCAGTAGGTATTTTTAAGTAAGTAAGCTTTTAAAAGTACAGAGCAATGCCATTGCATGTTTGCATGAATAAAGTTGGACCAGTCTGAATTAATTCATAACGCCAACGCTCCATACTGGGACTCTATTGGTATTGTGAACGTTATAGATTGCATGTACTCGCTCAACCATCCTATGTGTTGACCTTTTATATTGTTGCCATACGTCCGGATTTTCCCGGATTTGTCCTAGCTTTAAAGACTTTGGGGGAGGATCATATTAACAGTAAAATGACTTCTTTGTCTTGGGGTACTAATACCAATAAGAATTTATTTCAGAAAAAACGTGACCTAACCTAACTATTTTTGATTTTATTGTTTAGGTGTTTTCAAAATTAGGCTAGTGATCCCTACGACTCCCCTCCCCCCTCGGATTGCCACTAGCTTGAAGGGTGCCCGGGGTGCATCCTGTTTTCTACAATGTCCGTGAACTAATATATTATTAATAATTCAATCCATTACTGTTCCACTGCTGGGCAAGGGTTTCTTCTCAGAATGAGAAGGGTTAGGCCTTAGTCCACCACGCTGGCCCGGTGCGGGTTGGCGGACTACGCACACCGTTAAGAACTTTATGGAGCCCTCTCAGGTGTGCAGGTTTCCTCACGATGTTTTCCTTCACCGTAAACGCAAGTGATAATCAAATTCTGATTCTGTTTGTGAACTATAATAAATTTATGAAGGAAAAACGCCTCATTGGTTTGGTAGCAAGCGCGACTGCTAAGCATGAGGTCCTGGGCTCAATTCCCGGGTCGGGCAAAGTGTTATTGAATTTTCTGTATGGAAATTCTCAGTAACAGTACAGAGTTTAGAACTGGGCCCGGTAGATAGCAATAGGTTCGCCCCCTATTAAATAGGACTCAAAAACGGCATCACCAAAATGTAAGTGTATATTAGTAGACCTCTGCCTAGCCCTTCGGGGAATACAGGCGTGATACTGTGTTATTTTGTCCTGGGTTTGTCATTTTGTTGATGCGAACCCTAAACCTTATACAACGATGCACACGTTCATGAAACGCGCGAATGATTTGCAACATAAAGTCGGCGTGTGCCTAAGTCCTAATCAGAATAATGGATCGCGTAAGGTAAAATAAACCCAGAGCCAAATTGTTTGTTTGTTTGTTACCTTTTCACGTCTAAACCACTGAACCGATTATTATGAAATTTTGCATGTACATTGTCAGAGGTACAGAAAAGGATATAGGGTGCATTTCATTCAGAAAAAAAAATACTGTTCCCCAGGGAAAGAACAATAACTTTCGACGGTCACAATTACTTTAGGAGGATAGATGGCGCTACGTCAGACCCGAAAAATGCACGGGTTTGTAGTCAATGCGAGCTAAGCCGCGGGCGGAAGCTAGTATTTATATATGGCAGAGTTGCTGCAGCATTTTTTAGTCTTGCATCCGTCTTGCTTTGTAAATTAGCATCATTTTTGCATATTATATGGAATAATAACAGAATAAATACAAGTCCTGATAGTGGAAGAGACGGCACGGTTAGCGCAGTGGATAAGCGATTAGCTTTTCGTGTTACGTGTCGCGGGTTTGATTTCCGTCAAAACAAATATTTGTATGATCTACAGATAGTTATTTCGGGTCTGGCTGTGTGTCTATGAACTGTACTCATCATCGTTTCAGTCCATAGGTTTAGGTAGGTTTAGATGTATAATTCATTAATGTTTAGTATAAATTGGCTGAAATATGATTATTGTTGAAGATTTCGGAAAAAGTTATGTCGACTGGGAGCTTTACTGGCGTGCGCTGCGTAAACCAGTAGAATTGTTATATCCTTATTCAAATATACCCTTATGAAATTAAATTAGACCATCGTTTTTGAAAAATACAATGAAAGCATATATGCTCTAGTACCCGTGAGAAGCCGGGGCCCTAGTCCTACTTTAATATTATAAATGTGAAAGTTTGTGAGGATGGATGGATGGATGGATGAATCTTTGTTACTCTTTCACGCCAGAACGGCTGAACGGATCTAGATAAAATTTAGCACAGAGATAGATTATAGTCTGGAATAGCACATAGGTTACTTTTTATCCCGGAAAAATTTACGGGTTCGTAAACCACGCGGGTGAAGCCGCGCGCAGAATCTAGTACAAAATAAATAAAGGTATAATGATGTAGAACAGCGTTCATAGGTTATGGCGAGCTATTAACATAATACGTGAGGACAGAGTAACCAGTTAATGTAGCTGCCTTCACTGTATAATATGGATGCATTACCTTTACTGTATAATATTGTAGACCCACGTCACAGGGGCCTATTGTTTCTTTTTTTATATTGCCCTCACTTGTTTACACCCAACCAGACCAGAAACAACTATCTGTAGAACATACAAATATTTGTTCTGTGCGGGAATCGAACTTGCGACAAGAAACGCAGAAAGCTAATCGCTTAGCCACTGCGCCAATCGTGTCGTCGAAAGTTTGTTCATACATAAACATACTGATACCAATTTCATTTCCATCTAGGTAGTTAGATTTAATATGAACGTTATCTGTGTGACCCGCCATTTTGTCGTCCAGTTTATACAAACTCATCATGGGTATCTTTATGCAAAGGAGGGCGCAGAATAACTCAAATTTATATTACTTTCTGTATAATAGAGTTTTTGTTACGCCGCTGAAATGTAGGAGCATAATTTGCTTTTGAAACTGGGTTTGTAATTAATAATTTTAATTAATCACATTTTTTTAACAATAGTACCTACCTCTATTATGAGTTTTTTACTATTTACTCTCACAGTAAATGTAAATTTTCATGCAAGCGATTTTAATTCTTAACTTGGTTACATTAGGGATTAGAGTCGCTAACATGACATATCTATAATATAGTAAATCAAAACTTTACTATGACACATATGTCACATAAGCGAATCTAGTCCCTAATGTAACCAAGTTAAGAACTAAAATCACTATCATGAAAATTTACTTTACTATGATAGTAAATAGTAAGAAAACTCGTGATAGCGGTATAGGGCTTCCATTCTTTTTAGTAGGACATATACTGTATATTTCACCAGTCAATTATTTTTCATCACCCTATCATTAACTTGATTAGTGCCATCCTCAGGCACTTTACAGGCACAACAAATAATAGCCACCTTGTTCCTCCCTGTGGGTGTCACATCTGAATAATCGAGTGAGGGATTCTGTCACAAAGAAACATACACACATACATAACATCACGCGTATTCCCCGAAGAGTAAAGCAGAGGTGCATTGTATGTGGACACACATTTCGCCGATGCCATTATTAAGTCTCATGGGACGATTTCAAATACCGGGCTGCTATTGAAAATTTCAGAAAATCCCAATAACAATTTTCCCGACCTTGGGAATCGAACCGAGAACCTCATGATCAGCAGCCGCGCATGTGAGACTAATGAGGCAGTTAAAAGGTCACACTGCGTTCATAATTAGCTACATAATTACCGCGCAGATTGGTCGTTATACGAGGTTAAGCAGCGCTTGACGCGGTCAGTCATTGGATGGGTTACCATTTTTCACATATCGAGACCCGTTCTCGGAAAGCACGTTAAGCAGTTGGTTCCGGGTGTCAAACGAATACCTATGAGAGTCGTTACGGGTGTCAGTAGCCCAAAAAGTCTGATAACCAGTCTAACCTTAGAGTAGCAGTGTCTCCCAGTTCCTGGGTGGCGGAGGTCGGAAGGCAGTCGCTACGTGTAAAATACTGATATTCAGCCGCAACCGGTTAGATTGGAAGCCGATCCCAATGTAGTTGGGAAAAGGCTAGGCAGATGATGATGCCTTCATAATTTTATTATAACATCAATACATTTGCCAAATATTTAGCATGTCCCCGGTACTGTAGTATGACTTCTGTTCCCTCTAATTATATATCTAATTGTATACATATAATATGTAACTGCATCATAGCATCACGCCTCTATTCCCCGAAGTGTTAGGCAGCGATGTACCTTGTACACCCACATTTCGCCGTTCGTTATTGAGTCTCATGTAATAGGGAGCGAGCCTATTGCCATCAATCGGGCACAGTTCCAAACTTCGTACTGCTAATGAGGATTTTCATACAGAAAATCTTTGCCCGACCTGAGATCTGAACCCAGGACCACAAGCCTAGAAGTGATGAGGTTGTAACTGCCTTTGTATTATACTCATTGGCATCAACAAGACATCTCGTTTAATAGTCAAGAATTTAACGTTTAAGCTAATATTAATTTAATTTAAATTAAATTGTCAAGGTATACAAATATATTCCAGTTTGCCTACCAAGGTCTCAATGACCGAGTTTCCAGCAATAAATGTTAATAATTTTAAGTGGCCATCTTTTGTTTTCATTCTAAGAGCCCGGGAATATTTGAGATACTTTGTGATAAACTTTAATAAAAGGCATTATTAAAACACAACGGCAATCTTTTTCGTCGACAACCCACGTTGTGCGGATTTTGTAACTTTAAATGGTTATAAAATTGTTATGAAATCAGGTGTTACTTTTCGGAAATATACAAGAAAAATATACAAAATATACAACTAGAATATTTAGCTTTAATTACGCCAAACTAGTTCAAGCTTGGGTGCATGCACAGCACCGTATGGTTGGTTCCATGTTACATTATGTTTATCGCACCTTCTGCGTGTGCAGCGGCGTGCACTGAGTTTTAGACAGGGCAGGCAGAAAAATTTAAAAGCTTACTTACCAATAATACCTACTGCATGTTGGTACTGGTTCGTCGTCTTGTCGATTAAATAATGATGTATGTGATTTGCCACCTCAAATACCTTATAATAAATATTTATCTAAGTTATGTAGGATAGTGACTTTTTGTCTTTATGAACCGCATGCTACCGTGCATGTGCATATATTTGCGGGCGGGAGGGCCGGACTGTGCATGCACTCAAGCTTGAACTAATTTGGCGGAATTAAATCTAAATATTCTAGTTGTATGTATACCTTGTATAAAATTGTTAAGGTTTAGATATGCACAGTAGCCAAGAGCTTAGCTTTCTACGCTACGTGTCACAGGTTTTATTTCTGTACGACACAAAATAATTATATGGCTATGCATGTACGAGGTAAGTTATAATGTCTGTAGACTGAACCCATGATCCAGAAGAGATATCATCGAATCGTCTAAATGCATAAAAACAAAGAGGGCCGCCGGCAGCCAAACACCACGAATTTCTATTGTGCGTGTATAGACGGGTTTATAATAAAAAACGGTGCTTGCCTAAAGCTCACTGAAGCTACGTTTACAGACTTCGTTTTCTCTGAATTAATACTCATGTTAATTTCATGCTACAAAATTGCCCTTGAAGTCGAAAACACTGACATGATAATCCAGAGATCTGGCAAAGGTAAACAGTAACAAAGCTATTTGATATTATAAAGCTAGCTAGCGAGACAGACAGCGGGGTGGAACTTATATATTTTGATATTACGCTTTAACGTGGTCATGAAGTAGGGAATGCAGGGAAAAGCGCTTTAAATCGGAATAACATCACATTCCATTTTTGTTACGAGCTGGAGTCATACTCGTATAGGGAAAGAATGAAAATATGACACCACAAAGAATGTTAATGTAAATATAATAGAGAAGTTAAAACCTATATTATTGAATGCCTCATTGGTCATGAGGTTTTGGGTTCGATTCCCGGGTTGGGAAAAGTAGCAATATGGAACTTGGAACTGTACCCGGTAGATGGCAATAGTCTCGCTCCTATTATATGGGATTCAATAACGGCATTTGCAAAATGTGGGTATACAGTACATCTCTGCCTAACCCTTCGGGGATACAGGCGTGATGCTATCTTATGTTATTATATGGTTATTATGTTAAACTAACACCAAAAATTCAGTGAAATGACAAAAAAACATATAGACATTTTTTAAATCGTCTACGATAGACGGAATTAAACGACTCAAATTATTTACATATTAATTTTCATAGCATTTTGAGATATCATAGATGATATTTTGACATTCAAAGTCAAAGTCAAAGTTTTTTATTTCAAATGGGCCTTTGCAGGCACTTTTAAAACGTTATGAATCTAGGCGCACGGTTCCAAAGTGGGTGGGTCCTATGGAGAAGAGACCGGCAAGAAACTCCATGGATACTCTTTTAAAAATATTGGTTTACAATGAGTTGAAGCAATTTATAATAACAAAATAAAATAGAAAATACTCTTACAATGCAATATTACATTACATGACATACAAGGACTACTATATAAGATAATAAAATAAAATAAATTAACATTTTCAAAATAAAATGTTCAAGTCTTTGTTTGTTAAACAAAAATGTATAACAATGTTATGTAAAAAAAAAAGAAGAAAAAAAATAATGTAATACAATAAAATAAAATAAAGTACACATAAGATATAAATGTCTAGTCATGCAGAAAACACCACAACTAGATTGTGGGGATTAGAAACAACTAGTCACCAGGGAAGCCACATGTGCAGAAGATAATTAACGCCATACGTTTCTATCATCAACGTAGTCATTGACCTTATAATAGGCTTTCTTTATTAGAATGGATTTAACATAAGATTTAAACTTGTTACCAGTGAGATCGGTGACAGTTTTAGGTAACTTATTATAGAAGCGCACGCCATTACCTAGAAATGACTTATTAGTTTTAGACAATCTAAATTTAGGTACCACTATTTTGTGTTTATTCCTAGTATTAAAGTTGTGGAAGTCACTGTTGACGTTAAACAGTTGCAGGTTTTTCCGGACATACATGATATTTTCTAGAATGTATAGTGACGGCAGTGTCAGAATATCTATATCACTAAAGAAGTCTCGTAAAGACTCGCGGGGGCCCATGTTGTAGATTGCACGAATTGCTCTCTTCTGTAAAATAAATATTGAATCTACGTCAGCTGCAGATCCCCACAACAGAATGCCGTAGGACATGATGCTATGAAAATATGCAAAGTAAACTAATCTGGCCGTGGCTACATCCGTTAACTGCCTGATTTTTCTAACTGCAAATGCTGCAGAGCTAAGTCTCTTCGACAGAGCTCTGATATGAGGACCCCACTGCAACTTCGAATCAATTGTTATTCCTAAGAACACCGTTTCGTTTATAATATCGAGTCCTTTGCCGTCAAGCATCAAATGCAAGCCTACGCTGGGCACATTTGGCAGGGAAAACCTTAAACATTTCGTTTTAGTAGCATTTAGTAATAGGTTATTTACCGCGAACCATTTAGACAGAACAGTTAAGCTATCATTAATATGTGAAACTTCCCTGTCTTTTCTACTTATCTTAAAAATTAGAGAAGTGTCGTCGGCGAATAAAATAATATCTGATAAATTATTCATCATGTATGGAAGGTCATTTATATAAGCAAGAAACAAGAAAGGCCCAAGAATTGATCCTTGGGGCACGCCCATCTTAACAAGAGACCCCGATGAAGTAACACCATTTACACCTACTTTCTGCTGCCTATCAGATAAATAGGAAAAGATTAGATCAGCAGCTCGGCCACGAATTCCGTAATGTTGAAGTTTACGAATTAGTGTATTGTGGTCAACGCAGTCGAAAGCCTTGGAGAGATCACAGAAGATGCCAATAGCATCCTGTGAACCCTCCCATGATTCCAAAATATAAGTGACTAGTTTAGCTCCTGCATCAGTAGTTGACCTGCCTTTCGTGAATCCGAACTGACGACCATGTAAAATCCCGTGTAAGTTAAAATGCGACAACATCTGATCAAGAATGATCTTTTCAAATAATTTACTAAATGCTGGTAGCACAGAAATAGGCCTATAATTAGAGGGATCATTTTTGCAGCCCGATTTGAAAATTGGTATTACTTTACTGTGTTTCATTAAATCGGGGAAAGTACCATTATCTACACATTGGTTAAATATGCTTGTAAGTGCAGGGGCAACGGTGTCGATGATAACGCCAAGAACTCTGACAGAGATACCCCATAGGTCTTCGGTATTTTTTAAATTAAGACCGTTAAAAGCTTTTTTAATTGAATTTATAGAGATATGTTTAAAATCAAAGTTAGGTATGACTTTAGGAAAGTTCTGTTTGAGTAGCGATTCAGCTGACAAAGGACATGAAGCAAGGGTTTTCGTAACCTCTACCGGTATATTCGTGAAGAAATTTTCTAATGCCTTAGCGACTTCACTCTTGTCAGATATGGTAAGATTATTTATTTTAAGAGATAGTTCATTTTCCCTTTGTTTTGTATTGCCAATTTCATGGTTGATTACCTGCCACACGGCTTTTATTTTATTTTTCGAGTTGCCTATTTTATTACTAATTAATTTACATTGAGATATCTATATAAATAAAAATCAATTACCAAAAATGTATGTAAGCGCATAACTTCAGAACGGCTGCACCTATTTAGCTAATTCTTTTTTTGTTGTGTTTGTAATTGTCAGGACAAGGTTTGTATGAAAAAGATTGAAAAACTGTACGGAAAAGTGAAAACTTTGGGTTAAAAAATCTCCATATAAAAAGTGAGCGAGTGAAACAGAAGACAGTAGGTACTGTGAAGGGAAAATTTGGTCTCATTTTCTTTATTAGTGCACCCGTGCGAAGCCGGGGCGGGCAACTAGTATAAGATAAAAAACCATCTTATACTGGGAAATATTAAAAAATGGAAAGTATCGGCTTATCGAAGAATGGAAGGCTTAAGCGCTGTGAACAAAACAACAGATGATACTGAAAATAGATACGCTTCATATTGTCGCCTTTCAAGAAAACCATAAATAAAAGAACTTTTCTCGAAAATGTAAAGCTAAAAAAGTTTATGAGAGCTTTTGTGGGCTACAACTTCGGAAAAGTTAGGCGTTGACGGTTAGATGAGTACTTAAGGCGAAACATAAAAATGATCAGCTTATAGTGCCCTGCAAATCACGGACCCATTAAAAGTACTCAGGCCACTACTGCGACTAATAAGTATGTCAACACCATAAAACCGATAAGACTTATCTGGCCTGGAGTCTCTACCCATTTATCGTCTTTTTTTAAGCTTTGCCCCACACTAGGTGCGTTTTCAAACACATATATTCACATACACAAAAACCCAAACCCAAAAAAACCATCTGTAGATTACATCATACAAATATTTGTTCCGTGCGGGAGTCGATCCCGCAACACGAAGCGCAGAAAACTAATTGCTTAGCTACTGTGTCATTTATATTTATTGTGATCGGCGCTAATTATTATCATATTTTTTTTTTCTTTTTAAAAAAACATTGCCTCACACTAGGATTTGTCCTGTATCGTGGGCACAGTTTACAAACATACATGTCACATGCACAAACAACCACAACAATTAACTTTAGTTAGGCTTATTTAACCTCAAGTCTCTTGACTTCTTTTTTTATCATCTTGCAAAAAGATGGCGCGTTGAGTCTCATATAAGAAATGCTCAAACTGTGGTCGAAAGATTAAACAGTAGGCAAGGTTACTAATGAGCCGGACTGCCCACAATAGGTCGGACGCACTTATATATCGGTACTCGAAATGCTGTTATTGCGCACCCGTGCTTACTTCAGTTCACTCATATTCAAAGGCCCAACAACCTTCGCCTTTAATTCAACTTATTAGGAACAAAGACCAAAGCTTAAATATTCTAAGAACATGTTCTAACTCGGTTTTAATTCTCGCTTATCTCGAAAATGTTCGCCGCCCAAACTACGTGTAAGAACGATAACCAACTTAGTCTATAATAAATCCAGCATAAAGCGCTTTGCAGCGCTGTAGGCTATCAGGAAAGCCACTTACTAGGGCTTACATAACTGAGTGCATTTGGCGAGGCCCGCTGTAGCAAAATGTGGATGCGGTTTTAATAGGGTTGCCACAAATATTAGATGAGAAAATATTGAAATATCCAAGGTTTCCATATTGATATTCATGCATGTTGAAAATGTACGGTGGAAAGATTGTTGGCTCAAGAAAAATTGTAGCTGGAATAATATTTAAGGTAAGATATGAAATCTGTACCATTTCTGATAAAACTTTTGCGATTTTGATATTTCCAAATGTATTTTCAATCCCTCAGACTGTTATCTATACGAAGTATTATTTTTCTTTATAAATTCTTCTGGAATTGTAGAATAACGAACATTTTATTACAATAAAACAGAGAGTGGTTACTTCTTTCTTTCAACTTATAATGTAGTTTAAATTGACCTGGCCAGCTAATTACGCTCATGAGAAAAACTGAACGGCATACTGCCAACCCTGTTCGAGCGTGGTCGTCGTGTAGGGCTGCCAAAGAGTGCAACAATTAACATAATACATTAAAGTTATCTTGATCAATTAACTGTAAAATACATGCATTACAATAATATTGTGATAAAACATTTGAAAGTTTTAAAAAGTATTACATTTTTCTTTAAGCCACTTTAAGACAACTTCGTTTCAGAATAATTAGTGTTTTATTATACAACTAAACGTAGAAATGTATGCTGTAGATATGCAACACCCTATATAGAATTACCTTCATAAAACGGTACCATTAGAAGTCACCTCGAATATATTCATCATCGTAAAATTTTGGAAGAACAAACAAGACAAGAACACATACATACGCTATCTTTCACATAGATTGTAGGAGGACGAAAAAAGAAACTAACCTTGATTAAATCAGATTGTATTGCAGTTCATGGCTCATATGCCTATTGGGAAAATCTATCCCGTATTAACATTCTGGTTACATATAATATTATATATATATAATAAAATATAGACCCGGGTACGTCTTAAAACTGCAGCCAGACACCTGAGGACGGGCAGCAGCGTCCTCTCACTAATCGGTGAGCCACTGCGATCCCCAAGCCGCCTGGCAAGCGTGGGGATTATGGCAAACCCCCCCTTGAGGGAGGCCTTCGTTCAGCAGTGGACGTCTTCTAGCTGATGATGATGATGATGATGATGAATAAAATATATAAGGTTCCAAAGGTCTATAATGTTCTATTCTAAAGGTCTATAATTCAGAAAATTCTAGTGATATCTGCGTGAACGATTTGCCTATTGTCTAAAGTAGGTAACAAATCCAATGTAGAAACGATTTAAATTCGAAACGAAATCCAAATTGACTTCTAACGGAAAAATCACTTAACCCTAAAAGCCTTATCTACGCCTGCGAGGCGTACACGCAATCGAAAATTCTCTATTTCTTTTTAACGGGTGAAGTTAGCGCCTCGTGCTGTTTAGCCAACTCAGTGGCAGATGAGAGCTTACGAATAGTGACTGTGTCGCTAAGGTAAGTACCTCCATTTTGGACTTATTGAGGTACAGTACGCCTGCGAGACGTATGTTTAGGCTTTGTGTAACTTTTAACTAAGACTGTGAGATTTTAATTTCGTTAGTTTTTGTACTTTTTATGTATATCTTGGGATTGTTTCAGATATCAATATGTCATGGTCTAATAGATTAACCAGTGACTATATTTTGGCGATATTTTTCATCTTAAATGAAGAAGATAATCTTTCACTGGGAAAATAAGCTTCTGAAAACGAGGACAACCAGGTTGTGGACGACGTTCAAAACTAAGATAAGAATAACTAAATTACTGAAGAGGTTCTCCCTGCACAAGAATCTGGTCCCACTGAAGAAGCGAAAAAAAAAGGAAAATGTCGAAATTAGTGTGCTATAAGTGCAAAAAGGCTGTATGTTCCGAACGTAAAGTTGATGTCTGTGTAGACTGCTCTAAAATTATAGCTAGTCATTAAAAGTCCCATTATTTTTAATGTTTGTCCTAAGAATAATTAATAAATAGCAAAAAATATTAGATTGTCTAAAAAGAAAAATATGTTTCAGTTGATTTCTGAGAAGACGATTTTTAGTTTGAACATAAGCATGTTCTTTTTATTTTGTTGTAATAAATAACTGTGTATGTAGTTTTTGTTGATATAACTGTGTTTTATTATTAGTTTATATCCCAACCTTAAATTTCCTCCGAAAAATAGGACATAAATTGGTATATTTTAGCCTTCAGATTGTCATTTATACATGTACGCCTTTCAGACGTATGTTAAGGCTTTATGTACCTCCAAAATAGATTAGGCTTCTAGGGTTAAAAAAATATAATTTCTCCTATAATATGAAGACATATTTAATAAGCAGAGTTACAATTTCGGTCAAAGAAATACTTTTCACGTGTTTGCCGAGCATTTTCATATATATTTTTTTTTACATTTAAAGAAGGATAATACTCACAACGAAAAAGTCGGCAAAATATACTCATTTGACATAAGCCGTCGAACGGATCAAGTGATCCGTGAATGTGGAAAACATTCATTTTGCTAGCGTGCCGAATCCCTGGCGATTAGAGATTATCGTCTCGTCAAATCTAGACAAAATATCCTTTACCTGTAACATGTAATTTGGACTGCCTCATTGGTTTAGTGGTTGCAAGCGCGACTGCTGAGTGTGAGGTCCTGGGTTCGATTCCCAGGTCGGGCAAAGTGTTATTGGGTTTTTCTGTTTAAATATTCTCAGTAGCAGCACAGAGTCTGGATCTGTGGCCGGTAGATGGCAATAGGCTCGCCCCCTATTACATGGGACGTAATAACGGCATCGGCAAAATGTGGGTGTGTAATAGTACACTTCTGCCTAACCCTTCGGGGAATACAGGTGTGATGCTATGTTATGTTATGTTATTTGGTATCCATGGTGTTTCTTGCCGGTTCTTCTCCATAGGACCTACTATTTGGAATCGTGCGCCTAGAGTCTCGACATTTCATAAGTGCATGAACTTGATTCACATGAAATAAAGATATTAAATTCTATTCTATTCTACAATACTTTTTCTTCTTTAGTTGCAACTGGGGGAAAGATTAGCCAGTTTGCAGAGGTGGTATTGAGGCTTAGTACCCAGGATGTGCTAGAAGATCTCAGGGAGGGTGCTGTCTTCTTGCACTTACTGATTTTAAGAAGCACCACGGCTGTGATGGGTTTACTTAGAGCTAGGGTAAGGGTTAGGTCAACTGCCGCTTTGGTCCTCTCAAGGTCCTGGGTTCGATTTCTGAAATTTCCAGCAGTAGTTTGGAGTTGGAACTGTGCCCGTATTACATAGGACTCGAATAACGGTATTGGTGTAATATTTTATTTTGATATATTGGTGAAAACAAACAGTAACACATTACAATTTACATAATACATATATAAAAAAATATGAGCTAATGTGTGACCAACAACATTTTCCACAGAATATATAAAAAAATAATCTTTACAAACCATGCGATTTAAGTTTAAACCTACTAACTACAATAACTTAAAATATGGGTGCACAAGTACATCTCTGCCTAACCATTTGGGTAAACGACGTGATTTTATTTTAGGAATGTAATATGAAATGCTAGAATTCTTATGAAAATTATCTGGAAGTATGCCAGCTTCAACCGTCATCCCTGCAAGCCTCTCGAGTTCTCGCGTATGTTCCGAGTGTTTTATTCGATTTTTTTCGCGAGAGCCAGCTGCCGAGTCAGTGTTATTCTGAATTATGAATATCAGCCTTGTTAAGGCTTTTGGTTTTTGTGGGGAGATTTGTTAGCTATCTTGTGTAAATGACGGCTGAATTTTGTGATGTAAAAGCTGCGAGAATCACGGTAATTTTTGTGGTTTAGATTCGTTGTGGAGCTAGTAGAATTAATTTAAAAAGTTGTGGTATTCGGTAAATTTGACAGGCTTTTATGCTTTAGATAGATAATTTTTTTTGGATAATTTAACCGTCGGATTTGTAAGGTAATTTTAGTCGAATAAGGGCCTGTTTTTCTACTTACTTATACTAGCAAACAGATAAAATATTAGTTAGACTAGCGACCCGCCCCGGCTTCGCACGGGTTGCAGAGCATATATGCCAATTTTTTTGTCAATCGTAGTGTTGTATCAGCATAATTATATAACTCTATTGGTTTACGCGGCGCACGCCCATAAAGCTCCAAGTCAGCGTGATTTTTCCGATATCTTTTACAATCATCGTCACATTTCAGCCAATTTACACAAAACCTTAATAAATTATACACCTAAACCTTCCTCATAAATAACTCGATTCATTGGTGAGAACCGTATGAAAATACGTTCAGTTGTTTTTGAGTTTATCACGTTCAGACGGACAGACGCGGCGGGGGACTTTGTTGTATAATATGTAGTGACAGTGATAATTACATTGGAGAAGAAATTTCATAGTGGAAGAAGCAGTATCTTTGTACTCAAATGTTTTTATCTACTACTGTTTATTGTCTCTTATAATTGGTGTGTACATAAATAAATAAACTAGTAGCTGTCATCTCATTTTATCAGACACTTGTGAAACAGACACTATCGCGTTTTGTCAGAAATTGTGGTAAGCCAATCAGCTACTTTATCAGTAAATGATCAAACTGGGAGATTGTACTTTATATGACTTCTCCAACAAGTAAAACGATGATCTATCTCAACTTTTATATGTACACACTCTCTCTAATTACACCAGGATGCTACAAAATACACCTCTTTCGACTGGTGTCTTCAAAAAGATCAAGTTGCACGCCGGTCTCAACGGTACAACATACAATATGCTCCGCCCACACTTCACTGAAGCCCTATGTTTACAGCGAGTATTCGGTTTCTCTCAAGTGTTTAGTTTTTCCGTAGTCTAGAGCCCCCTTTATCTGCAAACTTTCCAGACAGCTCTTTCTTTGGGTCTCTGTTAAATTGCGTAGAAATTGCGTCCTTTTGTGTCGATGTTATTGTTCGATAGTGTATTGTGTATCGATAGCTCTTTGCGATTGTTTCTGTTTATCGATCGTTGTTGTTGTTCATTATATTCTTTAGTAAGTATTACGTAATATTTTATAGTTTTATGTGAGTTTACTGTTTTTGTTGGCGAACTTTAAGTTTCTTTGAGAATTTTTAACGTTTATTTGCGAATCATTTTTTCAACAATTTCTTTGTTTTCATATTTATTATGTGAAATAAGTAGGTAACCGATATTACATTGATATTAAGTACATGTTTTCTACACGTATTTTTTTGTAGGTCTGATAATCTGATGAATTTGAATTTGACAGCCGTAGTCGCCGCGCCGCAATCCGTGTGTGGAGCTCCTTAGCAGTAACGGTGGCCGAGAGATAGGAAAATTAGGGCAGCGCAAAGTTGGACTTGTTTGAACAAGTGCTCTGATTGATGTCGGTCCACAGACTACTAACGGGACAGGGTACTTCTCTATTGCTGTTAATGAATTAATAACTGAAGAGGAAAGTTTCCACAGCCTCATCGATCTAGTGGCAAGCACAGCTGCTAAGTGTGAGGTTTTGGGTTCAAATCTCGAGTCATGCAAAGTGTTCTTTGGTTTTTCTGTTAGATAATTCATAGTAGCAACTTGGAATAGTAATCGTATTGTGATTTCTAATAAAGTAACTGTATTCCGTAAAAGTAAATGTTTAATTGTAATTTTTTTGTCGCTTCAAAAATATATCATATTAGACTAGCTTCCGCCCGCGGCTTCGCCCGCGTGGTCTACGAACCTGTATATTTTCCCGGGATAAAAAGTAGCCTATGTCCTATTCCAGACTATAATCTATCTCTGTGCCAAATTTCATCCAGATCCGTTCAGCCGTTCGGGCGTGAAAGAGTAACAAAGATCCATCGATCTATACATCCATCCATCCTCACAAACTTTCGTATTTATAATATTCGTAGGATTAAGTAGGATAATAGTAGGATTAGTAGGATTATCAAGTAATTTTGTGTAAAATTTCGTAACATGATATGTATAAAGTATGCGTATAATGTAATAGGACTAATATCGTAAAAAAATAATAAAGTTTGAATTTAAATTATTTACAATTAAAAAGTACTATCATAGTTTGTAATGAAACTCTTAAAAACCAATGTTCCATTTTACTTGGACTTGTAAAGTTTTGACAGCGATATCGTTCACAGATAATTTATACTAACTATTCCTAAAACTTTTATAATATTCAACGATCTTTAGATGATCATAACGATATAGATTTGAGCCCCTCTAGATCACTCTACCTACCTATTACCTACAGCGGCGTGCACACAGTTTTTAGACAGGGTAGGCAGAAAAATTTAAAAGTTTATTTACTTAAAATACCTATTGCATGTTAGTATTGGTTCGTCGTCTTATCGATTACATAATGATGTATGTGATTTGCCACCTCAAATATCTTATAATAAATATTTATCTGAGTTATTAAGACACTGCCTACCGTACGGTAGGCAGTGTCTTTTTGTCTTTATGAACCGCACGCCACTGATTACCTATAGATATAAAATAATAATGTCCTCCTGACCGATTCCGGTCACGGCGGCCAATCTCACCGGAGATTAGCCAACTACGCAGGAGATATTATAGAGCACAAGTGTGTGCGCAAACACAGGTGCTCTCTCTGTTCCTTCACTCTTATAGTCCGATGGGACGGCAATCCGACACGACCGGAGAGAGATCAGGCGTAGGACCAACGGCTTCACGTGCTTTCCGAGGCATACACACGGTGTGTATTCACATACACGAAGATCTAGACCAGAAACAAATATCTGTAGATCATACAAATATTTGTTCCGTACGGGAATCGAAACCGCGACACTTATCTCAGCAGTCGATCTCTCAACCACTGCGCCAACCGTGCTGTCATCTTGTCTCACCTATATAATTAACGAGATGGCCCACACGTTTTAATTGATAGTGCATTGTGTTATGAAATGACAACACTTGATTAATTGGTTCATGCATTATTTAATACCTAAAAATGGGACTGTTGCCAAAAATTAATACCTGGAACTATCTACCTACGGTTCAGTGATTAGAGCCCCTTATCACTAACGCTAACAGATATTTAATAGGTTTTTGAACGTTTTTCTGACACATTAATTGTCTGTTAAAACTTAAATAAAAACACAGGTATTGTACACCTTAATTTCGTTAGTTGCCATGTAGGCGGTAAGCTTTTTGCAATATAACGGACACAATACCAAAATCAGGACAGCTACTAAAAAAAAAAACAACCCTTAACTGTTTGCCCGATCCGAGAATCGAACCCAGGACCAAACGCTCTTTTATTATTTACCTTTTTATCTAAGCGAATCTTGGATAAAAAGCCTCAGCCAATGTTTCAGCAATCCATTCAACGTTGATTAAACTAGCTCGTTGCCGTCCGTTGCGTAAAACAAAAGACGAGAGGAGTTTAATTTGCACCGCGCAACAAATTAGAGCTCCGTCTATATTGACACTTAAAGTTATATATAGATTTATGTATATGTACTTCGACGGAGATGAAAAGTAATATAACGACGAAAAATTTGATTGTACTATTGTAAATATTAAGTATTATAATGTAAGTGTTTTGGTGTTAGTACTGTAAGCTTATGTTATTAAATTAAATAAATAAATAAAAGATTTATTACACCTTGTGAGTTATTAAGGTCTTCTTATTTTAAACATGGCTATTTATATTTTAGAAAATTACCTAAATACGTAATGTAATACAACAACTTCACGCCTATATTCCCCGAATGAATAAGAATAAGCAGAGGTATATTGTTGCACATCAACAGAGTGTTCTTGTTATAAAGTATATATAGTAAGTTTAGTAGTAAGATTTTAATTGTAAATTAACTTTTGATTTTTTGAAAAGAGTATCCATGGAGTTTCTTGCCGGTTTCTTCTCCATAGGACCTACCCCCTTTAGAAACCGTGCGCCTAGAATGTCGACTTTTAAAAGTGCCTGAAAAGAAGTACTTGGAATAAAAAACATAAACTTTTACTTTAACTTTGAAATACCACGATTGATAATCGGATGCGATCATCGTCCCTGAAGACCAAGAGGACGTAAAGAACTATATTTGTGTTCTGCGACCCCAATTTGGGACGAAAGGTCCGGACTGGTTGTGTGTGCGTCATGTATGTTTGTAAACTGTACCCACGACATAGGAGAAATCAACGAGTGAGGCGATGTTACCGTTACCCACTGTCAGCCCATAATTATCACCCCACAGCTGGGCAAAGCCCTCCCGCCATGACTTCTACGTTTTTCGGTTCAGAGTCAGTGTGGACAAAGTCTAATCATCATTTACTGTTGGTTTGAACTAGCTCTTCATTCCATCAAGTCAAGGGCCGCTTTACCGCGAAGATCGACCGATCTGCGCGTCAGCTATGTCGCTACGAATCCTTCTCAAGCAATCAATTTCTCATACTATGCTCTTATTTGTTTTCTGCCATTAGCGCTACATATCGTTGCTGCGCCTGCCAAATTCCGTATGTGCATTTTTTAACGAAAACAATTCTCTTTTTAAGTAGTTTTTATAATTTGATATAATTTTATAGAATTGTGTATCTAATAAATGTTTTCAATACTGTATGGAGAAACGTGGTATGGTGTTCCTCCATTGAAAAGGGAGGATCCTCCGACCAGGCAAGGTGGTTAGCCTGGCGAGCCGAAGCCCGACAGTTGATGTCGGACATTCGTATATGTGTTAGAATCGTCGTAAACTTTCATAGTGCGATTCAGGGTTTGTTGTTGTATTTTCACTCCGATAGATGGCGCTTTACTTTTGCCATGTTGCGAGTAGTAGTCCCTATAACTGCATTGTCAGTTTTTTTATTTAATGTATTGTTTAAAATATAGTTAGATTTTTGTTGTTTCACGACACCAAAAATCACAAATCACAAATGGAACTTGGCAGGCGCAGCGACGATATATACATACCCTTAATGTGGTTGGTGTAGGTTGGTATTTGTGTGATAGTAAATAATACAAATACATAATATTCTTTAGAAAAAATCTCTTAGGAATTTTATAACGAGCTAAGAATATAAATTGATTGCAGGCGTCCTCGAGTACGCAACGGCTCAAAATATCAGGAAAAAGCTTTATAAATAAACTGTGAAGTTAAATGTTGTTTGTTTGTTTGAAACTGTGATGATATTATATGAGATTTGAAATAGAATTTCCTATATTATTCATTGTATAGGTGACTCTATAAAGCTTTCGTTTATGTGGCTTCGCTTAGAGTATAATAACATAACATAGTGTAACGCCTGTATTCCCCGAAGGGTTAGACAGAGGTGTACTATTGTACCCAACCCGAACAACCCAACCCGGGGACTGAACCCAGGACCTCACGCTCAACACTCGCGCCTACGACCAGTAGACCAATGAGGTAGTCTCGCTTAGAGTATCTGTAGTTAGATTGACAGGTCCTCTCTTAAGGGGTCTGAATATTGTCATAAGCCAGTGAAATAATATAGATTACACCCCTGACAGTTATCCTGATCACTACGACGCCATCTAGTTTTAAAAAGACGTGTAAAAGTGATTGAAAAATCCTAATTGCAAAATAAATACCGTAAAATGGGTCTATTTGGGAAACGCGGGGCAATTTGGGACTAACATTTGTTTTTAGAAATTTTGACATATTTTCTAAACTTAATCAAAATTTCCTTTGTCATTGAAAGCATTCTACACTACCGCTGTTTAAAAGCAGTTACTACTCCATGAGAAGCACACATAATGATCCCCTTACTAAATTTCAATTAGCCCCGCGCTTCCGAAATACCCCATTTTACGGTAATTTCATTTCACTAGAAATGTATTTACGGTGCGTAGTAGGTAGAATTATTATATTATTTAAGTTGTTATAATGTTATTTTTTATATTTAAAAAGTTCCTTATTATATTATTTATCTAGCTTTTTCCTGCGACTTCGTACGGGTGGAATTTAGAATCTGATATTTTACTGCGGTAAATTGGAGTTTATATTTTAAGTTTGACCTCTAGCAATACATCAGTGAAAACTGCATTCAATTCCATGCAGTAGTTTTTGCGTGATGCGTGTTCAAACATACATACAGACAGACAAAAATTTTAAAAACTGTTGTTTTGGCTTCTGTTGCTCTAATAAAGACCCCCCATATTAGTTTTTCTCCAATATCTATAATGTACAGACATCGGCTTGTTATAATTTTATTATATGTATAGATTAACAATTTACATTAGTTAAATTACAATGTGGCTTTGTCATGGATTACTGATTATATTTTAGATGGTATCTGTACTTTTTCTTCACTAAATCTAAATCTTCACTAATTAAGACGAAATAGACTTGACGAGAAGGATTATCATAATAATGTAAACTCTGAATATATCTTATAATGCTAAGGGCGTACATAAAATATTTGTTAATTACGGGTACTAAATAGCTAATATAATATATATATATATATATACCTATATGTATGTAATATATATAATTGCTTTTGTCCGCGTAAAAATATTTTCAAGCGAATATATAAAAAAAATGCATTCTCTATCAACGTTACCGGAATAAAAAGTATTCTATGTATTAATCCAGAATATGATCTACATACAGGGTTGATACGACCGATGGGCATTAAATTACACCACGTATACTATGCGTGTTCAGTATTAATTCTAAACGGTAAAAAACTTGATCACGTGAAAAATACGAAAAAACTTTTTTCAAACAAACTAAATAGCTTAAAAATCAAAGGAAAATGTGAACACCATTTGTAAACACTGACCTCTAGGTAGGTAACAAAGTGGCAACGTCGCACGCCGGAGCGCGGCGCGTGCGATCGTAGCGGGCGGCCGCGGTAGCGGGGCGGGCGGCGGCGGCTGCCTAGGGCACTGCTGTTTATGTATACGTGTACACATGTATGTAGATAAGTAGGTAAAGTTTTAAAATTCGGGCACAACAATAAAGCACTGTAAATTTTAAAATTTTCGATGTGTTCCCCACTTACACGAATGCACAAATTATACCGACTATAAGTTACTGTTCGTTGCTAAACATTTTAATTTATTAAACGCTAAAATTATCCTATTTTTAGTTCATCAATGGCATTCACTTCTGTGGCATACACTTCACTGTTGCGGCACTATAGGTTTATTGTCCCGTAATCTTTGTACTGCCAATAGTATATTGCGGGCGTTCCTAGGTACCTAGATACCTTCCTCGGTATGTTCGCAGAGCTAAAGCCGCGTTTCCATGGCATTCACCAAAGTCAAAGTCAAAGTCAAAGTTTTTTATTTCAAGTAGGCCTTTTCAGGCACTTTTAAAAAGTCGAGACTCTAGGCGCACGGTTCCAAAGGGGGTAGGTCCTATGGAGAAGAGACCGGCAAGAAACTCCATGGATACTCTTTTCAAAAACAAAAAGTTAATTTACAATTAAAATCTTAAATTAACATGCATTATATAAGAAAAAATACAAACTTAATAGAATGCTACTTACACAATGAGGCAATACAACATGAGTTAAACAATTGTTTCGAATATAAACTAAAAACGGGATAAACAGATCAAAGCGGATAAAACAGAAATAAAAAAATACAAAAAAGAATAGAAAATATTGAAACATCAAGAATATCCAGATATGTAAAGTGAATCTAATATAAAATAGAATTAGTAGACACAATGGATAACCAGGGAAGCCACATGTGCAGAAGATATTCAACGCCACACGTCTCTATCGTCAACATAGTCTTTGATCCTATAATATGCTTTCTTTGTGAGAACAGATTTAACGTGGATTTTAAATTTCTTACCGGTAAGATCGGTTACAGTTTTAGGTAGCTTGTTATAGAAGCGTACACCGTGTCCTAAAAATGATTTATTTGTTTTAGTCAATCTAAATTTTGGCACCACTATTTTGTGTTTATTTCTAGTATTAATGTTGTGAACGTCGCTATTGATACTAAACATGTGAAGGTTCTTCCGAACGAACATTATATTTTCTAGAATGTAGAGGGACGGTAGTGTTAAAATATCGATTTCTTTAAAAAATCCCGTAAAGACTAGCGTGGGCCCATGTTATAGATCGCACGGATCGCCCTCTTCTGTAATACAAAAATTGATTCTACATCCGCCGCTGATCCCCACAACAGAATGCCATAAGACATAATGCTATGAAAGTATGCGTAATATACCATTCGGGCAGTAGCTATATCTGTTAATTGTCTAATTTTTCTGACTGCAAAAGCCGCGGAACTTAGTCTCTTCGATAGAGCTGTGATGTGCGGACCCCACTGCAGCTTCGAATCTATTGTAATACCTAAGAACACTGTTTCGTTTATTAAATCAAGTTTATTGCCATCAAGCATTATGTTTAAGCTTACTTGGGGTACATTTGGCAAGGAGAACTTGAGACATTTTGTTTTAGTAGCGTTTAGTAATAAATTATTTGCTGCGAACCATTTAGAAAGGATATTTAAGCTATTGTTAACATGTATTACTTCGCTATCTTTTCTACTTATTTTAAAAATGAGGGAAGTATCATCCGCAAACAAAACAATATCAGCTATTCCGCTCATCATATATGGAAGATCATTAATATAAGCCAAGAACAGGAAAGGACCAAGAATTGAGCCTTGTGGTACGCCCATTTTCACCAGAGACCCTTTAGATAAGACACCATTTACACATATTTTTTGCTGTCTTTGTGATAGGTAGGATAGAACAAGATCGGCAGCTCGTTCGCGAATTCCGTAATTAAAACACCGTACACCGTGTACACCGTAGATTAAAACCATGTCAGTGTATTCTGACGCCGTGTATGTAACACGAGGCATTGTTGTGAATGTCTTTGATTAATTGATTAACACGCACGATCACACTTCAATAACGTGTCCTATCACAATAAAAAACAGTCATGATCACAAAAAAACATTAACATTAATTAATAATCCATAGTTCCGTGTCCTGTCACAATAGAAAGAAGAAATACTATCACTAATAATAACCTTAATCGGTGCCCTATCACAATAACAAAAAAAAAACAACAACAAAACACAATCACTTTCGGCGCGCATGTCCGACAATAACAAAGCTGCGTAGGAGCTTCCGCGTTGCGTAATGTGCATCCCGGAGGAACAGCGCCGTCGCATTAGAAATCAAAGTTTTTTTGGTGCCCCACTTACCGATCGCACGGATGCAATAGCAACACACTGACCTATTTCTTTTTCTTTCACCCTTTATTACGTTAGAGCGGGATGTTTTACTATGATATGTCACTCTAGTAATGAAAGTGCAAGTGTGTGTATTTCTTGCATCCTTGTTGTATTACTAACTTTTTAGTGTGATATTTGGTTGTGACCTTGTGTTATGTCAACGGCAACGACGTACCGTACATTTTACTCAGATTTATCGTTTTAAGGTACATGACCCTAGATACCTATGCGTATACACATAAACAGCTGTTAGAACAGATACATCATGTTCAAAACGAGCAAAAACTTTAAAAATTTCTTGTGACTAAACTACTGCTCCTATTTAATTGATTTTTGGTATAGAGCCTGAAAATGGTACCTAGTATATGCAGTTTAAAGGAAAGCCCCTCGGTCGTATCAACCCTGTATATGCGGCGGAGTGCACAGAGTTTTTAGACAAGGCAGGCAGAAAATTTTCAAAGTTTACTAACCAAAATTACCTACTGCATGTTGGTATTGGTTCGTCGTCTTGTCGATTAAATAATGAGGTATGTGATTTGCCACCTCAAATATATTATAATTAATATTTCTCTGAGTTATGTAGGATAGGCAATGTCTTTTTGTCTTTATGAACCGCACGCCACTGTCTATATGTATGCCAAGATTCATCCAAATCCGTTCAAAGGTTTATGCGCGATTGTGTGACAAACATCCTAACATCTTCACATACTTTCACATTTATAATATTAATAATTAGGATAATCCATGCGTAAATCGCTTAAACCCAATCAGTTAAGCAACTTGAATTTACATTTCGGGCATTATCAACTCATAAACCTAATACTTTATGTACATAATACAACGGATCATTAAAATGATTAGTAAAGACTGAAATCCAAAGATAATGAAGATGAATTACATAATGTATAGATAATTTCATACTTCAAGGGCGAAGCCATTTAACAAATGGCCCATCCACGTCTATGTCAATTTGCTTAAAAATTAATATTACCAGTCTACACATGCAAAAACATACTTTACAGCTTCCGATTTTAAGTTCATATTCCCATGACGAAGAGAAACTGGATTGAGATCATAAAATACCTTTTTTCATCAAAACGACAAAGAATACGACGAGTTAGAGCCTATACAAAAAATTGCTACACACAATCTGAATTGACTGTTATTCTGTTTGAAATTGTAACACCAAGTGATAAAGTTGAAATTCGTTTGTGATGTAGTTGGGCATGTATTTTTAATGCGACATTATAATAAATTGTTTATTTCGCTTTGTTGTCGCGGAATATGTTACGATGGTATATTGTTTTGATACAAATGGTCTTACATCTACCATGTAACCCCATCAGCTTGTACGATTTTTTTTTTAGACTTTGCCCCACCCTACGAATAATTCCTGTATCGTGGGTGCGTTTACAAACACATATATTCACATGGACATACATCCAAACCCGGAACAACTATCTGTAGATCATACAAATATTTGTACCGTGCGGGAATTGAACGCGCGATACGTAGAGCAGCAGTCGATTTCTAAACCACTACGCCAACTCTGCCGTCGAAAATATTTGTGTACTGCACTTTTTGTCTGTCTGTCTTTTTGTGTGTGCCATATCTATGTCACTGTCATGAAGTACACGATGGGGGGTTTAAACCACAACGTGTTATGTTAGATTCAATACGACGGCAATTTAATTCAATTTGAAGGCACAGATGGCTAAGCGATTGGCTTTCAGTGCTACGGGTCACAGGTTTGATTCCCACACGAAACAAATATTTGTATGATCCACAGATAGTTAACTGTCTTATTAGTCTAGTGATCGTGAGGATCCTGAGTTCGATTCCGGTTCGTTAAAGTGTTATGGGGTTTTCTTTAAATATAGAAATTTTCAGAAGCATATCGGAGTTTGCAATTCTGTCAGTTGGATGGCAATAGGCTCGCCGCCTACATGAGACTTATTACCGGCCTTGGTGAAATGCGGGTATAGAACAGAACATCTCTGGCTAACCTTTCAGTGGATAGGCGTGATAATACATAGAACGAAGAATAAAATAAAGCATTTATTTAATCCCAAATAGCTCTATATTCCTTAAACAGTTGTACAATAACAAGCGTCAAACATTTGCTCTCGTGTGCACGCCGCTTAGGCATAAAGTGGTAAGTACACAAACACGTAGAGTGGCGCTCTATGGCTCTACATAGAGACTCACAAGAGCTCGTTAGTTCGCGCACCTGCTCCTACACAAAGCTTGTAGAGCCCCACATCTACTATCGAACATTTACGATTGTTATTGAATGAAAGTGTTATTTAAGAGCATATTGAATATTATACCACAATACATATTCATGGGGCTCTTAAATACATAGCTACTGCGCAAATTGGTTGATCTGTGAGGTTAAGCATTGCTTGCCGAGGTCAGTCATCGGATGGATGACCATTTTTCACATAACAAGACCATGCCTCGGAAAGCACGTTTAGCAGTTGGTCCCGGGTGTCATATGAAGACCTATGATAGTCGTTACGGGTGTCTGCAGCCCAAAAAGTCTGACAGCCAGTCTAACCATAGAATATCAGTACCCCCGAGTATTTGAGTGGCGGAGATTATATAGCAGTCGCTCTGTGTAAAATGCTGATATTCAGCGGCAACCGGTCAGACTGGGAACCGACCCCAATGTAGTTGGGAAAAAGCTAGGCAGACGATGATTGAATTTTATACCAACAATAATAATCCTCCTGACCGGTTTCGGTCACGGCGGCCAATCTCACCGGAGATTAGCCAACTACGCAGGAGATATTATAGAGCACAAGTGTGTGCGCAAACACAGGTGCTCTCTCTATTCCTTCACTCTCATAGTCCGATGGGACGGCAATCCGAAACGACCGGAGAGAGATCAGGCGCAGGACCAACAGCTTTACGTGCTTTCCGAGGCACGATGTGTATTCACATACACAAAGACCCAGACCTGAAACAACTATCTGTAGATCATACAAATATTTGTTCCTTGCGGGAATCGAATCCGCGGCAAGTAGCTCAGCAGTCGATCTCTCAACCACTGCGCCAACCGTGCCGTCAACCCCCCAACCAACCAACAATACACGAGTACAATCAACATCAAAAGTAAGTGATGTTAATTCGACATTTTAATGTTGCTATTTTATTATATTATATGTACAGAATTCACAAGTTCTGATGAATCTTTTTTAAGAATACGATGCTCCACTCTAAGAATGATTCCTGTTTATGGGTGGTTTACAAACACAAATATTCTCATGCACATACGCCTTAACCCGGAACAACAATCTGCAAGCCATAAAAATGTGTTCATCATCATCAAGTTCATCGTTGACTTTTAATGTTGACTGTACAATATTTTTTACCAACGATACAAGAGCAGTAACTATTGTGAAGCATTGTACGTATATATAGAAAAAAAAGTAAAGAAAACTGCGATCAGTTTTGTGGTTTCCTTTTATAGAACTATCTACGTTTTCCATCGCGATTGCCGCGAACGCCGTTTGAATTAAATAAAAACAATTGAATTGAACTCGAGGAGATTGGCAAGAAATACGATCGCGCACGTGACGCCCTCGGTGTAGTATCAAAGGAAATAGGACCAAATCCAATATATAATTCCCTTCGCTCCGATCTGACAGCAAAAGAATTTCAAACGGATCAGCTGGCACATATACCTATAACTAGTAAACGTTTATTATATAGATGCACCTGACTGCCTCAATGGTCTAGTGGTGGCAAGCGCGACAACTGAGCGTGAGGTCCTAGGTTCGATTCCCGAGTCGGGCAAAGTGTTATTGGGTTTTGCAGTATGGAAATTCTCCGAGTCTGGAAATGTTCCCGGTAGATGGCAATAGACTCGCCCCCTACTACATGGAACTCAATAACAGCATTGGCGAAATGTGGGTGTATATTAGTACCTCTGCATAACGCTTCGGGGAATACAGGCGTGATGCTATGTTTACTTGAATGGCCTTATTAACTAACTAAGATATCTTAAGATTAATGGAGCTCGTAGCTACATAGCTATGATAAGATCTGCGTCGCTAAGTAGCATTTGTCAATTCTTGGATCGACGACCATCCTACTAATATTATAAATGCGAAAGTTTGTGAGGATGGATGGATGGATCTTTGTTACTCTTTCACGCCAGAACGGCTGAACGGATCTGGATGAAATTTGGCACAAAGATAGATTACAGTCTGGAATAGCACATAGGCTGCAGCAAAATGCAAGTGGGCGATGCCGCGAGCGGAAGCTAGTTCTCCATATGTGAGACCCGTCTGTCACTCGAAAAGCGCGTTAAGCAGTTGATCATACGAATACCTATGACAGTCGCTAGGGGTAACACGTCAGCAGCCGAAAAAAAGCTTAACCCTAGAGTACTTGTTGCCTTTAATAAACTCACAGGCGTTTTTAATTTTAAAACTTTAGAAACGATTATTTCAGATACTCCAAGGAATTAGAAGCTGATTTTATTTGTACTAATAAAATATTTATTACATTATATTATAAAACTATTTCTGGATGCTACAAATGTGGCGTAGTCGAGAAAAAAAATTAAAACCATTTGAATTAAATGTTGCATTTACTCATGTTAGGTCCGTGTTTCAGCAATGCGGTAAAGCTTAATAAATACTGTTTAACCGATTTCACAACACGATGCTTTGGAATTTAAAGAAAATTTACTTTTCGAAAAAATATAGGTTTTGTTACTTTCGAAATAACTAAAGTTGACAAATTTTTCAAGTTATTTTTCTCAACAACTATACTGAATTGGCATTCGGGAGTCCTGCTCCTGTGTCTAGAATATTATGACGCTTATTTTATTATATATATATTAATATTATATATTTATATTTGCTTAGCTTCACTCAAAATGTACTGTCACAAAGGATTGTTGAACACTGTGCAGAGGTCTGATGACAGTCGCGTGCAAAATGATGATATTCACTCGCAACCGGTTAGACTGGGAGCCGATCTCACTATAGTTGGGAAACGGCTAGGTCGCTCCGTGTAAAATACTGATTCAGTAGTCACATTCCTACATATTTGAGAAAAGGCTAGACAGATGATGGTGTTAGGTTTAACTTAACCTAAAACATCCCAGTTGTGCTTAGAGTTTGAGTATAGAAATCGGCAATCAGGGTTAAAAGTTTGTATGAGAAAAGCTTTCTACGCGGAAACTCACGAAACAGCTAATGAATAATAATGATTCAGACATTTTTTGAATACTTTTCCTGACACGTAGATATTGAAAATCTGAGTTTCGCTGTACTGAACACACCTCACCTTTTCCAGTATATCTTACGGTAATTATACCTTATATTTAAGGTGACATCGACTAGAATGTAGGTGAACTACAAAAAAACAATTGAATTCTACCAAGAGGACACTCGTTGGAAAATTCGACCTCTATCGCGTGTCTCACTTCAAATGAAACAAAACAAGCACTAATATTTATTGCTTGATAAAGCTAAATAAATATATTTGGAAAGATTCTAGGTATCTGTTGCGAACTTTGGGACCAATGAATCCAATGTTTTTCAAGTATTCGTATAGGTTCGACAAATAGGTTTGTCAAATAGATAAGAGTATCTTCTTACTATTTTCTTTTCGTATGATTGAAAAAAGAATAATACTAAACATAATTACTAATAGGCAGAGGTGTACTATTGCATAACAACTTTTCAGCGATGCTGTTATTAAGTCCCATGCAATAGGGGAGCAAGCGTAATGCCTTCTGCCGAGAACAATTGCTTAAGTACGACGGCACGTTTGGCGTAGAAGTTGAGAGATCGACTGCTGCGCTACGTGTCGCGGATTCGATTTCCGCACGGAACAAATATTTGTATGATCACCAGATAGTTGTTTCGGGTCTGGGTCATTGTGTATGTGAATATATATGTTTGTAATCGCACCCACGATACAGGAATTACACCTAGTGTGGGGCAAAGTGTAAAAAAAGTTCTGCGTTATTTCTCAGAACGTTTCAGTAGGTTTTTTAGTGATACCAGACAAGCCTAATTACTCTTTGCGACCGGTGCAACCAGGGATCGAATCTAAGATCTAATACGTTACGTACAACTTGACCAACGAGGCGGAATGAAATATATCTAACAATTTATCTGCGACTCATTATCAAGTAAACAAACAGCGGTAAAGCCAAGCTGCAACTCTGCCTGTACTCCCAACTTTGTCTGATTTACTATATTGGTTAAGTTTGCCTGTACACCTAACTGAACTCCTAGTTTCTCAGTCTAAACTAAGATCTAGTAAGTAATTAAAGAATCACACAAGTTTTTTATCTTAGGCAAAGTTGATTCGCAATATCTTACTAAACATAAGGGTCCTTTAGTATTTTTTATAATGACTAGTTTTGAGGAATTGTTAGGCACATAGCTCTAGTAAGTAAAATAAGAGTAAAGCCTTCTTTCCTGAAATAGAGCGTAACAAGGTCCTTATATCTGCTGACGTCATTTGTAGATTGCCTCTTAGTCATGAGTCAGTCTAAATACGACCTATTATGAGACACCCTGTATTTCCTTAAGGCTCGAAATGGCAACTTTAGTTGGTACATATTCGAAAGGTACGTCTCTATAAAGCTATCGCGAGGATCAGTTAATGTGTAAGGTTGAGCAGTGCTTGATGCAGTCAGTCCTTGAATAGGTGACCTTTCTTTACATATCGGGACCCCTCCGTGCCTCGGACAGCATGTTCTGCATAACTGTTGTCATACTAATAGCTATGACAGTTACAGGTGCCAGCAACTCAAAAACCGGCAGCCTAATTACGTAAAAAAGCGACAGCAACGCGATAGCCACGCGACAGCAATCTCACTGTCAGCCAATACATTATATGTCACAAAAATGACGTTTAACAGAAGTTATCGCGCGATCTACTCCCGTCACTACATCGCTAATTAAGCTGCCGCAGCCTAATTATGTAAAAAAGCGACAGCCACGCGACAGCAATCTCACTGTCAGCCAATACATTATATGACACAAAAATGACTTTTGACAGCAGCTATCGCGTGATCTACACCTGTCGCAAACTGATTGCTACATCGGTAATTAGACTGCCGGTCACCCGCTGTGGTGTTGGAGGGATCATGTTGTGTGGTTACTGGGTTACTGGTATCATATGTGACTGGCAGTTGATGTCGCTAATTATCATGCTATTTCGTACCCTCTTATGAAAACATACATAAGCGAGACAGGGACGGACAGTTTGTTGGTCGCTGTGATTCAGATTTTTCATACGTAATCAATGCGCCGGTCGCTTAATTTTCGTTTAATCGAAATATCAAACTATTTAATCTATTAATTTAAACTTACCTTTGTTAAACTTTAATTGAATGGGGTAACTACATTAATAAACTAAATAGCACCTGTTTCATTTGCTATGCAAATGTTAAATGGGTTATCGTAAGAAGTTCATCAAGTATTTGCATAGTCATAGACCAATTCACTCATAATTCTGAGTTCAGAGAAATGTTATTATGTATCTCAATTTGTATTTAGTTGAGCTTTTATTATTCTCGCGTCTTTATTAATTAATGTTTTATTTGTAATTACAAAATAAATTGTTTTATTAATGCTGGAATAAATTGCGTTTAAAGAATTTTCATTTAGAGCCTTATAATTAAGATTAATATGTCACGGTGGATGCAGAAGGAGATTGGCTTTCACAGCTAATTGTCGCGGATTCAATTCCCCAATAAAACTAAGATTGGTATGGCCTACAGATATTTGTCCAAGGTTTGGATATGTATGTGACATGTTTATTTGTAAACTGTACAAGATACAGGACAATTAGATGATGCTGAATCAGAGAAGTCTTAACTTTGGCCTCCTCTCTGATAGGAAGACATCCCTCCCCTTTCTTTACATAAATTGTAAGAATATAGTTCTAGGTTCAAATACCTTGTTCGATATAATATTTGTAATAATACATTTGTATAGAACTGGTTTGTGTGAATTTTTAACTGTCTTTTCGGGTAATTTAACAATGAATATAACTTTGTTCCCTGCTGGACTATCATCATACATAATTATAAGCAAGCATTGGTATATAAAGAGAACATAATTCAACTTTACTGTCGAATTGTATTTAGTTGTCAAAAATATCAATTAAATCAGATTTTATGTTTGCTTCGCCTATTACCTATTAAGTGCACGCTGTGGTCTCTTATAATTGGAGGCGCACACTTAATATCAATCTTTGTTATTTCTCAATAAGCCATGTATCTGTGTAGCCAAATAAATAAATAAAATAAAAGAAAACAAAATCAATTTAACAGCTTGTAGGGCATTGTTTGAAGGTGTCTGCCTTGTACATACATAATATCATATTTATTTATTTTCTAAAAGAACCCATCCGATTGTTGTGCGGTCGGTACTCGAGCGCTCTAAGCGTTCATCATCATCTGCGTAGCCTTTTCCCAACTACATTGGGATCGGCTTCCAGTCTAACCGGTTGCGGCTGAATATCAGTATTTTACACAAAGATACTGCCATCTGACCTCCGCCACCCAATTACTGGAAGACACTGATACTCTAAGGTTAGACTGGTTGTCAGAATTTTTTGGGCTACTGACATCCGTAAAGATTGTCACACCCGGGACCAACTGCTTAACGTGCTTTCCGAGGCACTGAGGGGTCTCGATCACCGCGGCAAGCGCTGCTTAACCCCGCAGATCGACCATAAAGCGCGGTAGCTATGTAGCTACGAGCGCTATTAAGCGTCTGCTCATGCGAAAATACGCTCCTATTAGTCATAGTACATATGTATATTACGGTGTAGTAGGCAGACACCTTTATTACAGAATAAAAAACTGTATCTTTTATTTGAAATTAAAGAAGAATAATATTAAAGTGTTAACATCTATAAAATAATTGTTATTGAATGTCAGATATATAACATTCCCAAGAAACAATTGTCATTATATTTGAGCACGAGTACGAAATGAGTGCTACGGGCTACGACCGCCGACTACGAAACCGCTACGAGAGATAAGCTACAAGTTCTACGAAGCCGCTACGACGCCACAGAGAAGGCAGTTAAAAAGTAATTTAACTCCGAAGTATTCTTAACGCTTTGTTACCTGATTTTGGTCTTTGTCTTTGTGGCGGATTTTTGAGAGAACTTCTCATCTTTGATGCGCTGTTTTACTGATTGTAGACTCAAGTAATTTGTAAAGTTTTTGATTACAAATATTTAATGCTGACAGCTGCGCTACGTGTCGCGGATTCGATTCCAACACCGAACTAATATTTAAATAAGCGACTTACAGATAGTTGTTTCGTATCTAAATATTTGCATGTGAATATTTATGTCTGTAAACCCAATTTAAAAACAAGAATATCGTTTGATTGTACTAATTACGAATTAAGGATGTTAATTGTGACTTACTGATGTTAATTTTTTCAAGATTATAAATTACTAGCTTCCGCTCGCGGCTTCGCCCGCGTGGATTACGAATCCGTGCATTTTCCCGGGATAAAAAGTAGCCTATGTGCTATTCCAGACTATAATCTATCTCTGTGTCAAATTTCATCGAGATCCGTTCAGTCATTCTGGCGTGAAAGAGTAACAAAGATCCATCCATCCATCCATCCATCCATCCATCCATCCTCACAAACTTTCGCATTTATAATATTAGTAGGATTGCATAGACCTTTTTCCTTATAAAACAGTACCTCAAATTATGGAGTACAATGACATATATAATGGTAAACATCAAAATTAATTCAACTATTAAATACTTAAATATATTAATTAAATACTCACTTTTACAACAAAATATTTTGGCGACTTTTTTTACAAATGTGTATAAATATACACGTATCTCGTATTTTTAGTACAGATATTCGCTACGAAGAACATTCACGGGTCATTGGCTACGAAAACAACGTAGCACTCGCTACGAAACCGCTACGTGGCTACGCGGTTACGTATAGGTGTAAGCTTTGTAGTAAATTATGGATATCAAGCAAGGCTTTGTATTTTCAACGTTCATTTTAAAGCAGATGTGTAATGAAAATATTTGAGATTTCGTCTTTCGCTGATATGGAAGAGAGATAAAGATAATATCTTTTTTGCGACATTGCTATAAAAACAACAGTGATCTAAAAAGATTGACCTGAAATATTATTTCGCAGATTTTCCTCGTCCTTTGTGAAATAACAGGAAAGTTATTTATGCTGATCTTTTTACTCATAGTCTGTTTTATATACAACTAAGGTAGCAAATAAGTATACGGTCCGCCTGTTCCAAAAAACATTATAGGTCAACAATCTATTAATTACTTCTTATTGTTTTGTAATCAACTTACTTTTGTAGCTCCAACTAGTTGTGACATTTCTTTATAATTGGGTCAGTCTTACCTGTAACAAAAAATAAAAATAAGTGTGTAGATAATATATTACAATCCTACTAATATTATAAATGTGAAAGTTTCTGAGGATATATGGATGGATGGATGGATCTTTGTTACACTTTTTACCCCGGGAAAATGTACTGGTTTATTATAATTATAATTTAACCCAGTAAATCTAGATTTACTGCTAACTAGCTTCCGCCCGCTGCTTCGCCCACGTGATTTACAAACCCGTAAATTTTAAATAAGTAGTCTATCTACTATTCCAGACTATAATCTATCTTTGTGCTAAATTTCATCCAAATCCGTTCAACCGTTCTGGCGTGATTGAGTAACAAATATCCATCCATCCATCCTCACAAACTTTCACATTTATAATATTAGTAGGATAGGATAGAATATAAGGTTGGCACTTAAATAAATAATCAATTTTATTTCTCTCTTCACAAAGGTTTGCTTATATAAGTACCTATCTAATAAGATATTTTAGGGTTTCTATGTGTAGATAAAAGCTTTGTGAGAGACAGGAGTCTGTACTAGGAATTCATATTACAGATAATAACTCACAATAGAAACAGGCATGTTATTACACAGAAAGAGTAGAATATCCTATGCAGATGGTTAATATTTGTATGTAAAAAAAAAAGTTGCCCCACTCTAGGATTTCTCCTGTACTGTGGGTACAGTTTACAAACATACATGTCACATGCACACACAACCAGACCCGAAACAACTATCTGTAGATCATACAAATATTGGTTCCGTGCCGCGATCAAACCCGCGACACATTTCGCAGAAAGCTAATCGTTTACCCACTGCGCCAACCGTGTCGTCAATATGTATTGAGGTGTGATTGTGTACGTGTGTACCAAGTATTTCTTAAATAAATAAATAAACAATGCGTCTATAATATTCATAGTCATACCTGGAGACTTTCTACTCAATAAGTTTTTAGGAGTGGGGGGCATAAACATTCTTAGGTGGGCGGTGCGCCCCCCGCCCCCTTTGCTTCTTATACCTATACCTCCGTACTTTTTCTAATCTGTGTTACCTAATCTAAAGTAACCATTAAAACGAGAAGGAAACCGTAAACCTGAAGCCCCTAATTGGGTTAATATTGCATCATGCCTGTATTTCCGAAGGGTTAGGTAGAGGTACATAGATACACTATACCGTTGTAGCAACTACTACTCGCAACATAGCAAAAAGTAAAGCGTCATCTATCGGAATGAAGCTACAACAACAAACCCTGAATCGCACTATGAGAGTTTGCAACGATTCTAATACATATACGAATGTCCGACATCAATCGTCGGGCTTCGGCCCGCCAGGCTAACCAACTTACTTGATCGGAGGATCCTCCCTTTTCAATAAAGGAACACCATATCTCGTCTATCAAGTCCTATGTAATAGAAGGCGAGCCTATTTCACCCTACTGGGCAGAATTGCAAACTCCGGCTTGGTACTGAGAATTTTCTTAGCAAAATTCAATATTACTTTGCCTGACGCGAGGACCCAACCAAAACCCTCACGCCCAGCAGCTGTGCTTACAACGACTACACCAATGTACCTCAAGAAGTGTACAAACATGTTTAACATGTTACGATGAGTCAAGGTCATAGCCCCAACCTTGTATTTCATCCTTAGATACCCTTCACGATAGGGGGCGTCAAGAGCGCTATCTGGCGGCTTGCAACCTCACTGATAATATTTCTCCCTGTAATGTGGAAGCTGGTTCAGATAAGGATACGGTATTATCGTGTTACATACGGGCTCATTATTTTCTTGTAGGGTAGATATAATGTATAGGATGTATTAAGAGTATTGTTTAGCTGCCGGCTTCTCACATAATTGTCTTGAAATACCCGAATTGGTGTTTTGGGCGTTAACGTTTCCTACATCGAATCTTAACGAATTAATTTGATCCCAACAAAAACATTTCATGTAAAATGTTGCAAAGGTTTGCCACATAAGGTTTGCCCTGTGAAAAAGATATCAGATCTCATGTAGAGTCAAGCTTCTGAATTTACACGGCCTAACTCTACCGACCCTAACTTCACAAATTCTATATATCAGTAAAAATGTATGGCTTCGCCGTTTCGCTACCGTCGTGGAGGTGATGAGAATATTTAGTTTCTGAAGTAAGTAACGTGTTAAACATTTTGAGGATTAATTATTTCTCAATCTATAAACAATATAAAAAAACACAAAAACGTGACGACCGAGTTTTTACTTGTGTCTATAATATATAAAAAATAATTATATATAAAAATCAGCAAAATCAGCTCATGTTTAGTGGGGTCAAAACGTTAACGCATTTTGTATGAAAACTTTTAGCTAAACTATAGTCTTAAGAGTAAATTCTATCAGTTTTAGTAATAACTCATACGGTATTATATTTAAAAACATTTCAACATTTTACTAAATAATACTATATTTTGGAAACATAAAAACAATTTAAAAATAATACTGATACTAATAATGTTAGCACAATCTCACTGCTGGGCAAAAGCAAAAAATAAAACTATAAAAATGAACAATTAGTCGTCAAAGTACTCTTCCATATCACTGTCAACTGAACACAGAAGACTGGCAGCATTTCAAAATGTAAATCCTAACTAATATTATAAATGCGAAAATAAGTTTCTTTGTTTGCTTGTTACCTTTTCACGCCTAAACCACTGAACCGAATATGCACGGGTTCGTAATCAATGCAAGCGAAGCCGGCAGAAGCCAGTCAATATATATTAAGTTAAAAAGACCAAAAAAACTTTCCCTCCTCGAAAGCCATCGTAGCAATAATTCAGCTGCTTATTATTCAATGTAGTAACTGAAATTAAGTGAGAAATGCATGTAATGGATGTCGGAGTCGGACGCGTTGGGTAAGCGATGAAGGCAATAATGACTCCCATTTATGCACAATCATGGACTCGCCCGGAATGGAGCGAATTAAGGTTCTCTACGGAGTAAAACATGGTTTTGATTTCTTTAACATTGTTTGGAATACAACTCTACCAAAAGTTGACAAAGCTTGTTAGATGAAAATGACTACACTGATAAAGTATGATGGAGAACGTGAGCTTATATTTACTATCTTACACGCAGACGAAATCGCAGACTACAGCCAGTATATATAATAAATTCAAAACTATACTAACAACTATAACTAACTATACTAAGAATTCTACCCTACGAACATGACTTATATAAGTTTATTGTTTACAAATGACCTTATGAACTTAACTACCCTCCTAAAAGTATTCCAGAGCCTTAGTGCTAAAGGTGATTGATCACTGGGAGTCGGAATAGGTAGGGTTTTTAAGTAGATAGGTTTATCATAATATGGATATGCCCTATAAAAATCCCGGGATTGCGGGATTTTAAATTTAATAACGATAATGTAGGTGAGTGAGTTAGACCTACTTATTACTGTAACGTATGCGTTTTAAATTCGCCTCTTCATATAAATATGTTTGAAAAATTATTTATTTATTCGAAAATATGAAAGCGATTAATCATAGTAATACAAGTTTCTAAAATATTTAAGTTTAATTATGGACTGCCATTGGTCTGGTAGCCGCGAGCGCGGTTGCTGAGCATGAGGTCCTTGGTTCGATTCCCACGTCAGGCAAAGTGTTATACAGGTTTTCTGAATTCTTAATAGTGGAGTTTGGAATTGAATCTTTTTTTTTGTGTTTTTTTTTTATGGTATTTAAATATAACGTTTTTTATTAACACCTTAATTTTGTGTTGTGAGCCGCGGCACCTTAACTAATACGTTTTTGTGGTCCTTATGGAAAAAAGGTTTTGTATGGCTGTGCTAGAGGGTGCCATATTGGTCTAATGGCCGCAAGCGCGGCTGCTTGACGTGAGGTTGTAGGTTCGATCCCCGGGTCGGACAAAATTTCATTGGATTTTTTTGTCAAAAAATCTGGAGTAACTCCCTGGAATTTGGAATTCTGTGTGGCAGATGATAATAATAACATCCTGCCTAATCCTTCGAGAATACAGGCGTTATGATATGATAGGTAGTTAGAATTTTGATGGCACGGTTGGCGCTGCGGCTAAGTGATCGCGGCACCTAGTGCTTTCTGCTCTAGGTGTCGCGTGTTCAATTCCCGCACGGAACAAATATAAATATATTTTTTTATAAAACAAAAAAATACATATTTTGTAAGTTCTATATCATTGAACTCATGTTCGTACAATTCAATAGATTAGGTGAGTCCTTCTAGTTTCGGATCACGTTGAAAACTATTTAGTTTAAAAGAATTTTCTAAGATCCAGCGGAAATGAGATCATTGAACACAACCAGCTTAGAGCAATAAATAAAAGAAAGACCAGAAGGCTCACTCTAGAAAGCAACATATAATTGTAACAATAATAAATAGTTCAATACTATCTAGGTTAGACTATACATAAAATACTACTAATATCCTACTTATCCTACTAATATTCTACTAATCCTACTAAAATCCTGCTAATCCTACTAATATCCTGCTAATCCTACTAATATCCTACTAATCCTACTAATATTATAAATGTGAAAGTTTGTCAGGATGGATGGATGGATCTTTGTTACTGTTTTACGCCAGAACAGCGGAACGGATCTGGATGAAATTTGGCACAGAGATAAATTATAGTTTGGAATAGCACATAGGCTACTTTTTTATTTTTACTTTATTTTTTATCTACGTTCGTAAAACACGCGGGCGAAGACGCGGGCGGAAGCTAGTCAGTGATAAAGCACCAACGGATCCCCGACAGTAGGATTTCCTATAAGAAGCGGTTTGCGTGCCAAATTCAATTTTTATTTGGTTTTTCGCAAATTGTAGATCAAAAACACACTTTAGTTTCACGGCAATAGTAACATAAAATAGCATCACGCCTGTGTTTCCCGAAGTGTTAGGCAGAGGTTTATTATAATACACCCACATTTCCCTTATGCCGTTATTGAGTCCCGTGTTATAGGGGGCGGTCACCCATCACGGAATAGAGGCGTGATTTGGGTTATTTCTAGTGTGAAACTTCTGTTCTTGAGTTCTAGTCATCTGAAGGTAATCCCGCGGCTTAGTCTGGCCGCACCGTCAGCCTGATAAATTAACTAAAGCTTGCCTCCCTCATTGGATACCGCAAATGTATGGTTTAACTGTCCGGAGAAATGGGACTAAGCTTTAAAGGTTGGAGTTTCAGATTAGTATCTCTGAACTGCTTGGATATCTATACATATACCTAATAAAATTATAACAAGCCGACGTCTGTACATTATAGATATTGGAGAAAAACTAATATGGGGGTCTTTATTAAAGCAACAGAAGCCAAAACAACAGTTTTTAGAATTTTTGTCTGTCTATCTGTCTGCATGTTTATACACGCATCAAGCAAAAACTACTGCATGGAATTGAATGCAGTCTTCACCGATGTTATAGAGATTTCATGTTAGCGACTCTAATCCCTAATGTAACCAGGTTAAGAACTAAAATCGCATTCATGAAAATTTACTGTTTACTTTGAAAGTAAATAGTAACAAACTCGGGATAGCGGGACTGATCCATTAGTATTACAATGCCTCGAGTGTAAGTCATGGACAACAAAGTATTAACACCATTAAAAATCTATTCAGAAATAATCACATACCTCTAGCATCTCTGAATCCAACACCCTCCGGCAACCTCCCAAGTTTTCACCACCACAAGTCACACACATGTAAAAACCGAAAAAATATTGTTCTTTTTACAAATGCGGAACGATTGTCATTTGTCTTCACTGACACCGCGAGCGCAATTGCAATAACAAAATCGATATTCTAAATACACACAAGTGCCGAAATCTATCGACCGAGTACCATCACGTAGGTGCTTCTAACTAGTGCCACTGTCAATATGGCAGCCGTACAAAATAATAAAAATAATGCGGGTACATTTGATAAAGTCAAACCATTTGTAGGTACCCACATTATCATTTATTTGGTAATAACGAACCGGATTTACGCCCCGCTGTTTGGAGATTTGCACGAGTAATTTGCCCAAATCGTGCAAATATAATCACTCCGTTGCTCATTGTTGTAGATCTAATATTAAGTTTGAAAACGATTAATCACGTCACTATCTAGGATTTTAATTAACAAATATAGCGAAATCACACATGTTCTGAAAGATATGAGCCTTATAATATATGTAATAATTTGCACAAACTTACAAAATGACAATATATTATAATTTGCACAATTTTTTATTATTATTGGTATCTGTCGGTAATCTGATATCTAAGCTATGTACTTATCGGGTAATGCATAAATGTATACTAATTATTAATGTCTGTTAATTTATTTAGCTATAGTAATAGAATAGCATTATTAATGTTTACGTTAGTTTATACAACTGCTGGTTCTGGGTTCGATTCCCGGTTTAGGCAGTGTCATCAGGTTTTTCTGTATAGAAATTCTCAATAGCAGCCTGGAGTCTGGAACTGCGCCCGGTTGATGGCAATAGGCTCGACTCCTATTACATGAGAGTTACTAACGGCATCTGCGAAATGTGGGTGTACAATAGTACACCTCTGCGTAACCGTTCAGGCAATACAGGCGTATAGCTGTGATTAAAGAATGTAAATTTTGTAATTCTGTGTTGTAGTGGCGTGTCTGCGGTGGCTGAGCCGTTGGCTCGGCCCGCGAGACTCATTCTGTACGCGTTGGGTGACACATGTGGTCGCAGGATACCGAAATGCATATAAATATAATAGCTTTGTTCCAAATACTTATTTTATTTTTGACTTTCGCCCGCGGCTTCGCCCGCGTGGATTACGAACCCGTGCATTTTTTCGGGTCACACGTAGCGCCATCTAGCGTCCTAAAGCAATTGTGACCGTCGAAAGTTATTGTTCTTTCGTTCTCGGGAGCAGTAATTTTTTTCTGGATGAGAGGTATCCTATATCCTTTTCTCAAAGTCAAAGTTTTTTATTTCAAGTAAGTAGGCCTATTCAAGCACTTTTAAAAAGTCGAGACTCTAGGTGCACTCTGTACTCTGTACCCCTGTCAACGTTTATGCAAAATTTCATAATGATCGGATCAGTGGTTTAGGCGTGAAAAGGTAACAAACAAACAAACAAAATTACTTTCGCATTTATAATATTAGTTAGGATTAGGATTAGGATCACACCGGCCCCATCACATATTATTTGATATAAAATTTAAGTATCCAAAATAATGCCAATTTCGAATACTCGGATCAGGTAATGGAGAAGCGGGCTTATATTTAAATCAATCGATTGTCTCGGGTATCGAATGGTCGACATTGGCCCTGGACCGAAGTCAAGAGGCCTCCCCCCTTTGCGCAGGCGTGGGATGATATGGAGTAACATAAACAGTAATCACAAAGTTGTAGGAAACTTAATGGGAACTGAGATCTACGTCATATCAGTTTGACCTTTGAGTCAAACAACACAAACCTTTTGTAAGCTGAACAAAAGGCATTACTTCTGAACTTCTTTGTACTTACAATTGTTAGTTCTTGAACTAGGAACACATGTGTAACAGGTACTGGCTCTATATGATAAAAAATAAAATATAAATTCAATCCATTACAGTCCCACTGCTGGGCAAGGGTATCTTCTCAGAATAAGAAGGGTTATGATACAATATGTTTAATTATAATTAACGGCACAGTTGGCGCAGTGGCGAAATGATTAGCTTTCTACGCTAGGTGTCTCGGGTACGATTCCCGCACGGAACAAATATTTGTATGATCTACAGATAGTTGTTTCGGATCTGATTGTGTTTATATGTGACATGTATGTTTGTAAACTGTACCCGCGATAAAGGAGAAATATAGGAGTGGAGAAACATTTTTTTTTTAATAAATCGAATTAAACAGAAAATATTTATAGTCCAAAGGAATTTGAAATATTTCTTTATTCATCTTAGTTTTTGTAAAACGATTTTTGTGTAGTTAATTTTTTGGAGTTTTTTCCCGGCCTCTTGTCCATAGGACCCCCACTTTAGAACCGTGCACCTAGAATCACAACGAAATAAAAACCTACTCGAAATAAAAATATTTGACCTTAACTTTGACTAACTTTGACTTTGACTGACTTTGACTTTGAATGAATTTGACTTTGACTGACTTTGGCTTTGACTGACTTTGACTTTGACTGACTTTGACTTTGACTTTGACTGACTTTGACTGACTTTGACTTTGGTACCTGACTGATTGGTGTAGTGGTGGTAAGCACAGCTATTAAGCGTGAGGTTAAAGGTTCGATTCCAAGATCGTGCAGTATTATTGGTCATTTTTGCATGGGAATCCTTAGTAGCATCACGATGTGTGGAAGCGTTCCCGGTAGTTTACAATAGGCTATTAAATTGGTTGAGATGTGAATGTATTAATATGTATGTGTGTAATTGACGACACGGTTGACGCAGTGACTAAGCGATTAGCTATCTGCGCTAAGTGTCGCGGGTTCGATTCCCGCATGGAACAAATATTTATATGATCTACAGATAATTGTTTCGGGTCTGGTTGTTTGTGTATGTGAATATATGTGTTTGTAAACGCACCCACGGTACAGGAATTACTCCTAGTGTCCAACGTTACACCTCTGCCCAACCTTTCAGGGAAAATAGACTTGATGTTTTGTTATACTGACAAGTCTTTAACATAACATTGCATCACGCCTGTATCCCTCGAAGGGTTAGACAGAGGTGTATTATTGTACACCCACATTTCGCCAATGCTGTTATTAAATCCCATTTAATACGGGGCGAGCCTATTGCCATCTACAGTTTCAGACTCCGTGATGCTACTGAGAATTTTCATAAAGAAATACCCAATGACATTTTGCCCGACCCAGGAATCGAACCCAGGACCTCACGCTCAGCAGTCGCGCTTGCGACCACTAGACTAATGAGGCGGTCTTTAATTACTGTTTTATTACCGTTATGTTTTATAAATCTTGGTCAATCTTGAACTTTTTGACATGGCTTAGTACGTAAGGTTTTCTTAGTACACTGCGAGCTGCTAGTTACTTTGACAACATGATTGAGCGATCGACTGCTGCGATACATGTCCCGGGTTCGATTTCCGCACTAAACAAATATTTGTATGGCTTACATATTGTTGTCATATGAATATTTGTGTTTATAAACGCACCTTCGATAGAAGAATTATTCTTAGTGTGAGGCAAAGTTTAATAAAAATATGTAGATAGACAGAATTGTTTTTATTTCAAATAAACCTAGACCTAACCTACTTATGAAACGTTATAGGACTCTAGTTGCACGGTTCCAAAAAGTTGCTCATAGACATAAAACAAAAATATAGATAGACTAGCTACCGCCCGCGGCTTCGCCCGCGTGGTTTACGAACCGATACATTTTTCCGGGATAAAAAGTAGTAGTAGTAGCCTATGTGCTATTCCAGACTATAATCTATCTCTGTGCCAAATTTCATCCAGATCCTTTCAGTAGTTTTTGCGTGAAAGAGTAACAAACATCCATCCATCCATCCATCCTCACAAACTTTCACATTTATAATATTAGTAGGATAGGATAGGATAGGATATACAGTGATTCCTAGTAGCCACTCGATTATGTATTACGATTTTTTTTTGTAGTTTTGTCTATCTTTCTCACACTCGTGATTTAAGCTACCCTTTTGTTTACGAGAACCCTAACTCCCGCGATAGACTATTGATCGTTAAATTCCAACGTTTGATATTTAATACACAATAGGAATAATCCATTTAATAAGCGATAGAAGCTTGTCCCAGCGGCCCGAATCGAACAAAAATTCGTCTCAACAAAATCGTTTAATAATGTCTTGGGACAATATCTATTTATCATCATATGTATACATAAAAAAAAAAAAAAAAAAAAAAAAAAAAATCATCATATTTTATGACCCGTTATTAATTTTTGACCCGTTTGACTCGGCAATTAAATTTGGAGCGTTTCTCGTCTGCTCCGGACGTTTGTTGATAACATACTGTACCCCTAGTGTAAGTTTCTTTGGACAAATTCGATTTACTACATCGAACGCGTTCGGCGCTCCGATTGGTCCGTTTCGTGCTCTCCACCAATCGGAGCGCCGAACGCGTTCGATGTAGTAAATCGAATTTGTCAAAATAAACTTATACTAGGGGTACTGTGTAACTAATGTCGCAAAGTATCTCTACATAAATAGTAGGTAACATGCAACGATTGCATGGCCTGGTTTTTTTTTTGTTTTTAAGCCGTAGTGTTGCCGAAATTAATTCTTCTGATTTTTCTACATTATTTCAGTTTTTTTTTATGCTGTTCCTACAAATATTAATATTTTTAAAATTTGATTTTTGTAAAACATTACTAATTAGTTATTTTACTACATTGTTAACCATGTAGTAAAATAACAATTTAATTAAAATCGTTTTACTTCTTAAAGAAAGAATACCAAAAAAATAAAATAATTAAGACAAAACACCAAATTAGTTGTAAATAATCAGGCGAGCAATCGTTGCCTTACGTTTGATCCATTATTTACAGGACACCCTGTATATAGTGAAAGTACTGTTGATATTAGGCACCAACCTCTAGTTTTCGGTGGTAGGAAGATTAGCCAGTTAGCTATATTAGCGCGTTAGTCGCCCTGGACGCGCCGCCACGCAGGGCGTACTTAAGTTTGGGGCACTTGGGGAGGGACTTTCTGTGCACTACCAGCACGTAACGCTGATACGTCACCGACTAATGACAATTAGATCAGTAAAATACGTAATCTATAGATATAATAAAATTGTAACAGTCTGTACGATGTCTGTACATTAAAGATATTGAAGAAAAACTAATATGGACTCATGATTGTATCAGAGCAACAGAAGCCAAAACAACAGTTTTTAGAATTTTTGTCTGTCTGTCTGTCTGTATGTTTGTATACGCATCACGCAAAAACGACTGCATGGAATTGAATGCAGTTTCACCGATGTATTCTAGAGGTCTAACTTAAAATATAGGCTCCATTTTACCGCAGGAAAATATCAGATTCTAAATTCCACGCGTACGAGGTCGCGCGCAAAAGCAAGGGTTTCCTCCCGATATTTTCCTTCAGCGTTAACACAAGTGATAATAAAATTCTGATCCGCACATGACTTCAAAAAGTCATACATGCGGGCTGGGTTTGAACTTAGACCCTCACGCATGGAAGGCAAGCGTTCAACCACTAGGCTATCACTGCATACATAATATAACCTTACTTTTAGATACCACGCAAGAATTTATCTAAATATAGATAGGTGCCTATAACATTGATTAATTCAAATACTTAGATCTGAAACCAGTATTATAATAAATGATATTGTTTAGAAGGTCTCTGAAGCAATCTTCGCAGACGTAATCTTGAGATAAAACACTCTCAAACGGTTTATTAGTATTCTAACAGAGGATAAATTAATCTGTCTCCTTCAGAGGTGGCAATATAAAGAGGAACAAAAAATCCACTCAAGACAAGACGTGAGAAAGATTGGTTGGTTGCAAAGTTAAGCAGCATACATGAAACTCTTAACAAGCTGATGCTATCACGGTTATATTTGATGAAGGGTTCGACAGGAGTTAAAAATAGCATTAGCCAAATGTTGGTAAAATATACGTAGGCTATAATACTATTTATTGTATACCCAAAATTCGCATATGCTGTCATTAAGTACCACATCAAGCCTACTGCCATCTATCGGGTAGATTTCCAAATTTAGAGATCTGATTTATTTTATTTTTCCGTACAAAGGGCGCTGCTTGCGGTCAGTATTATATGCGTAATTTATGTAGTGGAACTTCTTATTGTACTCCATTGTGGTAAGTGTTGAAGTGCTTGTTTTGTTTTTAATTAAAGAGATTTGGTAGCAAATTATTTAGTGGAATATGTCGATGAAAGATCTATGGTGCTAACACGTAAATCTACAATATGCAATTGAAATATCTTTATTAAGTACTTATATATTAAGCGAAAAACACTCATTGCCTCATTGGTCTCGTCGCAAACGTTACTTCTGCGCTGAACAGCCGCGTGAGAGTTTGGGTACGATTCCCGAATCTGTCTATTTTACTGGGTTTTACAGTTTGAAATTCTCAGTAGCATCCCAGAAGAATGAGAGTGTACAGTGTTATATTACACTTCTGCCTAACCGTTCGGGAAATACACAATGTTACACATGTTACATTCAAAATGTTAACGTTTTTACCCCACAAAAAATTAGCTAATTTTGCTGATTTATAGGTATATCATAGACATAAGTAAAAACTAGGTCGTCAAATTTTTATTTTTTAGTATTATTTATAGATTGAGAAATAATCCACCAAAATAGTTTTTTATCAATTTAAAATCTTCCTCATACTTGTAACATGATAATGATTAAATTAATCAAAATATTTAAAAAAAAACAACACCTGTCGACCTAATTTATAATCTGACAAAACGATAGAGACCATAATCAAATTAATTCTTTAAGATTTCGATGTAAGTAACTTTAACGCCCAAATTCCTATATTGCGAGTATTTCAAGGAAATTTTGTGACTAAACGAGAATCACTTGTATAAATTAAAAGCAGTGCAATCCATTTTTTATTTAAAGCATCCTCTTACTCCACGGAGAATCATTACCTTTATTTCTCAGTCACTTCAGTCGCTTCTTCAAAGTGTAGGATGTGGCATCTTTCAGGCCCTCAATTTGTTCGCTTAAGTGGCATTAACAATTCAAAAGCATTTTATCTTTCTTTTGTACTTTGAAAGCTTGTAAAGTGAAATGTTTTATCATCTTAAGCAAAGCCGGCCGCGACAGCTAGCCTGTTTAAATATTAATCAGTTTATCAATGTTGTCACGTCTCTTACTTAGAGGAGATAACAGCAGTTTGTAAAGAAATCCGGGATGGAAAGGCTACTTTGGATTTATTTGTGAAAAACCACCGGCAATCCATGTGGGATCGCGAAAATAGTCTCTAATCTGAGAATCGCTCGCAATTCTAAAGGAACATTTTGTTTAAAATTCACGTTTGAAGTTCAAAGTTTGACGGCTCATTTGGCGCAGTGGCTGAGAGATCGACTGCTGCGCTCCGTGTCGTGGCTTCGATTCCCGCACGGAACAAATATTTGTATGATCTACAGATAGTTGTTTCGGGTCTAGGTCTTTGTGTATGTGAATATATGTGATTGTAAACGCACCCACAATACAGGAATTATTCCTAGTGTGGGGCAACATTTTAAAACATAAAAAAGTAACCTGACATAACTTTTGAAGCCATATCTGTAACTTATATAGTGATAGGATAGGATAGTTAGTTCGGTACTAAAATCGAATATTTTGATTTACTTATATAACTGTTTTTTTGAACATGTTTGGAAAGTCAAAGGGTTTTGTCATTTTTCTGATAGATGTGAAAATATATGTGGAGCCACAGAACAATTCATAGAAATAGATGTAGCAAAAGGTTTATGAAAGGATCGTAGCACGTGGCGTTCCATAGTTTCTGCCTAACCTATAAGAAAATGGCGTGACATTGTGTATGTATGTACGAGTGTTCCACAACGACTTGAATACCTTATTGTGTCATAACATAAGTAAATCCAAGTAATATACACATAGAACTTCTAAACATAATATGTAAGGGTCATAAATAACTAAGTACCGGTTTGCGAACCATAAATAAATGATAACACATTGTGAGAGTTACCCTTGTATTGAAATCTGTATAATAGAGGACCGGAACAATACAATAACTTGACAAACAATAGCTTACATAACAATATAACATAGAAAAAGTACAGCGCCATCTATCGGAGTGAAGCGACAATTGAATAACCGAAATCGCACTATGAGAGTAACTATACAAATGTCCGACATCATCCGTCGGGCGTGAGCTTGTCAGGTAAAACACATTGCCTGGTCGGAGGATCCTCCCATTTTTATGGAGGAACATACCTCGTTCCTTCATAGTGGTGACCCCGACGTGATGTGATGAGTATGACGTAGTAATCACTACAAAACCCGTTAACGCCCGCTGCTGAACATTTCAAAAACCTGGCCATGGACAGCAGCCTCGCTGTTCAGCCATATATGAACCAAAAATTACGTTTGACAGGAGATATCGCGCGATCTACGCCTGTGGCAAGCTGATTGCTACATCGGTAATTAGGCTGCGGGTCTGGGTACTGGAGCATGTCAAGATTTGTGTTTTTAAACGAATCCACGGTAAAGGAATTATTCCTAGGGAAGCACTTTGTTTTTTTAATTCCTTAATCTGTTACACTTTAGACCGACCTAAAAATTAAATCCAGAACCTTAGTATTACTAGATTAACAAGAATCAGGCGGGATATAATAAACTACAACTACAAATTGAATAATTTGCATTTGAAAAAATTCAAAGATAAAGAAAATAAAAAAAATCCTTTTGGAGACCATTTTACAAAATGGAACATTATTTAGTTGGCACCATGGCGAGTGGATTTAAATAAAATATATAAAGATAAAAAGAAAATATTTTGTTATTGTGGAAGGCAAAATACCTTAGTATTTCATTTTCTTTGAAGCGCCGCGCCCATGCGCCGCGTCGCCGCAGCTCACAAAACTACTTATATTTGCGAATTATCTCTAATCTAGAAGCCTCACAAGTATTAAATCCTTATACAAGGTAACACCTGGTTACTCTGAAAGGCATAAATGATAAAGCTACTCTAAAGACGTAGAGTAACTTAAAGTAGTGTAGTAAAACAACCTTTTTATGCGCCACACGTAATTATTTAGGCTTTAGCAACAGAGTACTGTGCCTCGTAAAGGTACAATGTCCCTTTATATATAAACGGGAACTCTCTGCCTGCGTCTGTGTTCCCTTCCACATTCAACCCGTCTACCTTCAAAAACAGAGTTAACAGACATTTTCTGGGCACGCTCGATCCATCGTAGACCTCATCAATCGCTTTTCATCAGGCGTGATCGAGGTCAAGAGCAGGCCCATATAGTAACAAAAAAAAAATACCGACTAAACACAGGATTCGTCAAGACACCGATGTTATCAGCACTGAAAATATCGAAATATCTGTCACAGTGATTAGTAATAAAAATTACACAATATAACGTAGTATAAATACGCCCATATTCCCCGAAGGCTTGGTTTAGATGTCAATTAGTTCCCGAAGCCCTCCATATGGTGTCGAGGCGGACCACCGTGTTGAGTTTAGCCGGTAGGATTGTATTGAAATGTTTGTATGATCTACAGATAGTTGTTTCGGGTCTGGTTGTGTGTACATGTGACATGTATGTTTGTAAACTGTACCCGCGATACAGGAGAAACACTAGTGTGGGGAAACGTAATTCCAAAAAAACCTATCGCTAACCTAACCTTCAATATAAATGTAAAGAACAATAGTAAGAAAATACGTTTATTTGTACATTAATTATTATTTGTGAAGAACAATCTTAACTTATAACTGACTTATAATTTACGACTATAGAAAAAATCGCACATGCTATCACATTTCAGACAGAAATATAATATTACGTGGCTAACTTCATTTAAAATCTGAACTCACTCACTACATCTTTCTGCAATTTCAAATTTCTGCATTTCTCCCACGTAAAAATCTACATATAGGAAAGGAAAGCGCCAACTCCGCTATATTTAATAGCATTGCGGCTTCTGTTAAGTCAGCGGCTCGCACGAATTACACGAGTTATGAATATATTTTCATCTTGTTAGTCAAAGGTAAATTGTACACCTCATTACTTCGCGAAACGCGTTCGTCTAAGATTGGAAATTCTTTTGCTCGAGCATTCAATAGTTCCCTTTTCATTTATTTTTATAAAGCCATGTTTTTCGTTCGTGGACAGATGCAGGGTGTGACATCTTCTCACGAAGTGTCCACTTCACTATCAGTCCTATTTTGTAGAACCAATGCCATATTTACAATTTCTGCGTTATTTTTTTAAAGATTGTTAGAAATACAACTTTGTTAAAGATACACACGGATTTTAGAATTTTACATCTTCTTGTTTGTTCATTTTTAGATGACTATTTCTATACTTCTGACTGTTTAAATAAGGCTTTGGCTGTTGGGTAAGCAAGCGATTAGGTATATGAGACTAATATCAACCTTCAATATGAAATATGGATCTTTTTATACGAATAGATATTTTCACTGTTTAGTCAATATAAACAGAATTATAGCGTAAAATTATTAACTGAGGTGATATCCCGAGTCGAACTAAGTGTTTTTGATTTTTCTTTATAGAAATTCTCAGCAGCAGAATTTGGAAGTGTCCCCGATAGATGGGAATACGCCCGCGCCCAATTACAATCAACTTAATAACAGTACCGACAAAATGCATCCATTCAGAAAAACAAAATCATAATACAACGTTATGTTACGCTGCGTCAATTAAAGTGCTTTTACCATGACACAGCAAGTAAAAATATTTACAATCGAGCACGAACAAAGCGCGTAAAACAAAATCAGGCATTACTTCAAACGCACCCGGGTCCCGGAACACTCGTTATCCTCAAGCGGTCCTCCTTTTATGTCCGTGTAATACCGGATCCGGGAAATCTTATCCGGGCTTGAGGTCTGTCAAATGTCGAAGTGGGTAGCTGGAGAATTTATACCCGGATGTAATTGCGATTTAAATTGTCTGTTTTATATTGTTTGAGAACTTGGTATTATATACATTCAGCAGTTTCTGGGAACTGTAATTTGAAGCTGAAATTAGAACGTTTGAAGGGGCTTCGGTTATTTGATATTTGAGGTTTATCTGTAAATTATATTTGTATGTTATGTTACGTAGAATAATAATTATCCAATAACTAACAGTAATGTTAAGTTTTTTTTTTCTAAACATTGCCCCAATCTTTGATTTCTCCTGTGTCGTGGGTACAGTTTACATACATACATGTCACATACACACACAACAATCTGTACAACTATCTGTAGATCATACAAATATTTGTTCCGTGCGGGGATCGGACCCGCGACACATAGCGTAGAAAGCCAATCGCTTAACCACTACGCCAACCGTGTCGTCAGGTCGTGTGTCGTACGGTTGCCATCCCCACATTCTGAAAACCAGGATTTGAAAGTGGAAATTCCAGGACATTTCGGTTTAAAAACAGGATTCAGTATAAGAAAACAGTGTCAATGAAACTCAACGAATAGTTATTACGATGTTTTATGAAATTATCTTCAATTAAACGATATAATATTATAAGAAATTAAATGAAGGATTAAATTATAAAATAACGCCGATGATTAAATGTAAGGTTTGACGCAGTAGTGGCGCGCGAATAATAAAACACAGGACCTTACGAAGACTCTTTAAAAAATCCAGGACGCTACTTAATAACTATCCAGGACGACCCAGGACACTCCAAAAAGTAGGACATGACCTGGGAAAACAGGACGGTTAGCAACCCTATATTACATAGTAGGACGACAACACAATTGGCGTTTGCTAGACTTTAAAAACTCGATAAAGTTGCATTGTGTCTTGAATACTTTAACCTCTGAATCGTATAATTATCTTAACTTATAAAGTATCAGAGAGAATATATAATTAAATAAATTGAATTCTCAGTTATTTCATTAAGCCTTAAAAAAATTATAATAAATTGTTTAAAAATCCGCTGTCATGTCACGTAGCGAGAAAATTGCTCATCAAAAGAATTTAATCTGCCAGAGCAATTTAAGAAAATAAATAGAAACAAATTTGAATAATCACGAATTGCGAGAAAAAACGGGGTCGTTATTTCTAAAAAAATGTGAGGCTACTCGATCCCGGGACGAACCCACGGGACGAAACAACTAGATACGATCTGAAATATAGCCTAGAAAAGGACGCCTATTTCTCTAAAGTATCATTTATCCGTACCACGCCCTGTTGAATTTTCAACAGGTCTTACTAGTGATGACCCATTCCCGGGACAAAGGGTTGTAAGTGATCCCGTGGAAGTCTCCAAAATGTTTCAATTTCATAAATATTCATGACACATTAGGTAGCCGTTCACGAAATTTATTAAACTACCGACCCAGATAACTTGGCCCACGGCGCTAAATGTACCGTCTACATTTTTGACTGATTGCGGGAGAACAATCATAAAACCTTAGCTTAGATTTTACGAGTTCATTTTTCCCGGATGCGTAAAGGAAGAAATTTGTATTATTTTTACTTTTTTTTGTATTTTTTTAATATTTCCCCACACTAGGAATAATTCCTGTATCGTGGGGTGCGTTTACAAACACATACATATATTCACATACACAAAGACCCAGAACAACTATCTGTAGATCATACAAATATTTGTTCCGTGTGGGAATCAAAATCACGACACGTAGCGCAACAGTCGATCTCTCAACCACTGCGCCAACCGTGCCAATGTATTTAGCTCTTTTATACAATGATATATTTCTCAAAGTAAGATAAATTGCAGACTTTCAGAAACTATAACTCATCTTCAGTTACTTATTAGTCTGTGTGATGAATTTGCTCCATCGGAATATATTTTTGAAATTCTCAAATTCGTGCAAACAAAATAAAATATTATCTCGAATACGATTCAATTACTTGATGAGTGAACGACGAACACCCAATACAGATGTAACCGTCGTTAATAAAATGGCGTCCAAGTAATTGCTCATTTTTAATAGCAATCTTTTTCAACATTATAGGGTGCAAGAATAGAGCCCACACAGGTGACGAAACTTGAGATCGTGGTACACAGCCTCGAGACCACGGTTGGTGGACTAATCGTTTCACTACGCCATGGAAGTTTCACTTGAAAAGCGACACGACAGAAAAAAGGACCGTCATTCTTTGAGACCAATCCTATTCTATCCTATCCTACTAATCCTACTTCCTACAAATATTATAAATGTGAAAGTTTGTGAGGATGGATGGATGGATGGATATTTGTTACTCAATCACGCCAGAACGGCTGAACGGATCTGGATGAAATTTGGCGCAGAAGTAAATTATAGTCTAGAATAGCACATAGGCTACTTTTTATTCCGGAAAGATGTACAGTTTCGTAAACCACGCGGGCGAAGACGCGGGCGGCAGCTATTTATCCAAAAGAACATACGAATACGCCAAGTAATTCACACGTAACTGCATTCAATATCAAACAGCGACAGTCACGCTCTACTCAGGGGTAGGGTCCGGTGACCCTGGCACGTAAATCAACTGGCCTTTATCGATGGACAGGCTGGAGCAGATTAGTTTGTAGCGCGGCTAAGGGTTGATCAGGGTATGGTGTGATCTGCGCCTTATAGCGGTTCTCTTAAATGAGCTATCAGATACATTAATGAAACTATAACTGCGTCATTGGAGGTGAAAGTGTGGTCCTGAGTTCGATTCTTACATGTGTTACTGGATTTTTCTGCTCGGTGTTTGGAATTGTGGGCAATAAACAATATGTTTTAAATTGTGTATACTTTAAGCTGCTAAATGAGTTAACTCCTCAAGTGTCGCAAAGACAATAGAAAATCAATTATCTGGATGTTGAGTCCCTTTTTGGATTTCTAATCCGGTTAAATGTATATTGTTGACTCATTGAAAATTAAAAAACGGGCACAACGAGTTATTGTTCGTTTACTACAATTTTCTAGCATTTTCATATTTCGAGGATTGAAGGTTGTCTTCTTGTCTACATGGTCTTGTAACATTCATTGTTCACACGCCTGCAGGTCAAGTCTTCAGGTTGATCAGAAACTACCGACGTTTGGTGTTAACACTTATAATATCTGAATACTATATGTGTTTTCACAAAATTAATTTAGAAAGTAGTAATATTACAAATTACAATGTGCATTGTGTGCTCGTGCAATCCGTCGTTGGTCATGAAAAAGTGGTTGGCAAAATGACGATCGGATATCAGTGACGGGTCATTCAGCGCGCTGCTCCCGCTTCGCAGTGTTGCAAACATTAATATTTCTTCTAGTACCGTCGTCGTCGCTAGCAGTGGCGCCACTCCTCTTGACTCCTAACGGAAGTTAGATCTCACTTGCGAACAATGGCGTGTGCTATGCCTGCTTAGAGAACCCGAAGCTCGTTTTTCAAATCCCTGCAGACTTCTATTTCGAGATATTTTACCCTCTTATTGTTACGGAATAAGTAGAGCTGTCAACTGTCCTTTTTATCGATAAGTTTATGACCTTATGAGATTTTGTTACTAAGGTACATTTGTTATTGTAAATGCAATTTATGTCGTTAGAAGAAAGCGCTATAGATCTACCTTTTTGATGCCTGTGAAATCAACAGGGCAAACGACGCAGGGTTTGATTTCCGGACACCGATTTCCCCGTCGTATTAAAGATATTTGTTCTGAGTCTTCTTATTATCTTTTGAAGAGAATTAAATGTAAACGCTAACATATCTAACTGTTCACGTTAATGCTCGTGATGATGTAGTAATTAAAAAATACAAACTATTTTATATTTTGGGGACAATGTTTGCAATAAATATACAGCATCAATTCAATATTTATGTGGTTCTTTCGGATATGTCGTCATATAAGAGCCCACGCAAAATGTGTCACAACCATTTGGAACACGTGTAACAAAAACTTATTGAAAATGGAAAACGAAGTAAACGAGGGTATTGAACAATTTGTGCTTGTGGACGCAACATGCGTCGACACTCTTGCGCCATCTCATCTTCCCTCGACGAGCTGTGCTGGTGCTGCATACGCAGAGCGGCGAAAATGTAATATCCTGATGAGCGGTTATATTTTGGAGCTGTTTGAGGTCGAAACAATTGGGCCATAGGGTCCAAATGCTCGCCGCTTGTTTAAAGAGATCACAAAGCGATTAGTCGACTCTACGCATGACCAAGGCTGGTCTACTGCCTAAAGAATCAGCATTGATATACAGCGTGGCAATGCTGCCAGTCGTGGGCACACTGCCGGTTGACAGCGATGTGGAAGAGTATTTTGATGCGTAATAATATTATGATTTTTACATTTTTTATCAGTTTATTAGTTAGTAATAAGTACTGAGTAAAATGTATATTTAATGACTAAATTTTTTTTTTACTGAAATGGCGCTTTAACTTATACCACTTTCCTTTACACATATAAAAGCGTTGTTACTGTTATTTCACTTGATAAGTTACTCGAGCGAAAACACTTCACGTTCAGTTTTCTTCATCTATTCTGTTTAATAGCGAGAACTTAGGGCAGAATAAACTTTTACTGTTTTATAATACAGAACAGAAACGTCAGTACTTGTCTATAAATAAAGATATGGGTAGATTGTAGTTTTTAGTTTGTTATATAAGTAATCTGTGTCGGTTTATTTTACCTATAGGTACAAATAATTAAAATTGTTTGTAATGTCAAAATAACAGCTTTTTACTGTATATGAAATTTTACTGTAAATGTATATGAAAGTATATACATACAGTACAGTACAGTTGGAAACTCGAGACTGGCAAGCGACTTTTGAAAAAAGATTGAATGCAGTATTTTATAATACTTAAAAAAAATAGTAATTGACCACTTCAATTTTCCACCGTGTATACAATTTTAGACCCATTTCCCCTGAAGTTGCCAAAACCAGATAAAGGGTTTTCTTTGATTAAACCCATCCTCTGCGCATAATATGCGTGGGACATGCCACTGCGCCTTATCTATAGATCCCACTCAATACGTGCGTAGATATAATGAACCTAGTCAATAAAGGTCTAGTAACCCTTAGATTTAAGATAATTGGAGAAATCCCAAAAGGATTGCCTAGTTTGGTCTGCCAATTCGTGGGCATTATCTAAAACAAATAGATTTCTGCGTTTCAACTAATATAGGTATTAATAAATTTCAAAAAGGTATTTGTTAATCTAAATTGAAATATTAGTAAATACTCTTTCAGGGACAATGCTAAATTGTCCCTGATTTTATTTCGTTAAGCTTATTGATTTTATTTAATTGTTTTAATAAATGTATATATTCAATAAATAAATGACTGCCTCGTTGGTCTGGTGGTTGCAACCGCGACTGCTGAGTCCTGGGTTCGATTCCCGGGTCGGGCAGTGTTATTAGATTTTTCTGTATGGAAATTCTCAGTAGCAGCAAGGAGTCTGGAGCTATGCCCGGTAGATGGAAATACGCTTGCGTGAATGTACAACAGTACACCTCTGCCTAACCGTTTGGGGAATATAGGGGCCATAACAGGCCGAAGATTAGCCAACTATGCAGGAGATATTATAGAGCACAAGTGTGTGCGCAAACACAGGTGCACTCTCTATTACTTCACTCTCATAGTCCGATGGGACGGCAATCCGACACGACCGGAGAGAGATCAGGCGCAGGACCAACGGCTTTACGTGCTTTCCGAGGCACGGCGTGTATTCACATACACAAAGACCCAGACCCGAAACAACTATCTGTAGATCATACAAATATTTGTTACGTGCGGGAATCGACTCTCAATCACTGCACCAACCGAGCCGTCGTGTTATGTTATTAAATAAATAAATATAAGTCATGGTCAATGTTAGCCTATGTACCTAGGTGTCTATACATTGCGAAGTTAGTAAAAAAGCAGTTATCTATTCCTCTGAATTTGAACAGAGACTGACCTCTGACCTCTGAGGCCTTCATAAAAGTATCCAGTACCTGGTTTGTTGTCCGAGCCCCAACTCCGCCCTCGCGATCAAAGCGCTGATATTAAATCACGTATTGAAGTCTCATGTTTGCTGAAAAACACTTTTAAGGTAGCCCGTGATATTGGGAGGTGGGTGAGATTGGTTTGTCCTATATTTTACACTAGCGACCCGCCCCGACTTCGCACGGGTAGCAGAGCATATACGCTTTCATTTATTTTCTATCGCAGTGTCGTACCAGCCTTTTACGTCGAACATTTACTCGGCGCACGCCAGTAAAGCTCCCAGACGGCATGATTTTTTCTGACATCTTCAACTATCGTCGTCATATTTCAGCCAATTTACACCTTAAATTAAAATTTAAACCTTCCTCATGAATCACTCTGTCACTTGGTGAAAACCGCATGAAAATCCGCATCAGAATTTGATTATCACTTTCATTTACGGTAAAAGAAAACATCGTGAGGAAACCTGCACACCCGAGAGGACTCCATAAAGTTCTTGATGGTGTGTGTAGTCCGCCAACCCGCACCAGGCCAGCTCGGTAGACTAAGGCGTAACCCTTCCCATTCTGAGAAGAAACCCTTGCCCAGCAGAGGGACAGTAATGGGTTGAATTTATTATTTATTTATTTATTGTGAAATTGTACGGTGCACGTACAGGATTTTTAAAAATATTTGTTAAGTTAGCTAGTAGGCTTGCTTATTTGCACCTTGTGATCGCGACCTACATTTGGAAGTGCAATGACACACAGCGGAGCATACATGAAGCATTTTTAATATCATTAGTTTTAGTTTTCAATTAGACATGATTTGAGACGGACAACTTGCATTTCATTTCAACTCATACCCGTTGACACTCCTTCCATTTTTAGTGACATACATTTTATTTGCATTTACATTGACGAACTTTTAATGTTCAATTATCACACCGAACAGAAATATTACGAAGTATCGTGATCGTTACATGTTCACTTCATTTCCCCAAAAAATGAACTCCGTAAAATTTTTCCTCAAAATTTACATATAAATGAATCGGTCTCAATAAATTCTCCATACCATCCTTGATTCTTCCCGGGAGACAGACGAATGGTAAATAAACTCACAAATGTACTTAATACGGTCGAGAGGCATCGTTAACACGCCAGTTTTTTTTTTTTTTTTTTCAGCCATGATATATGGTGGATGTGTTTTATATAAATGGGTTCCGCCCATACCGAGCAGTGGGTAATGATTTGGTAATGAGATACGGCAATATGAATGAGATGGAGGGGAATGAGAAATATATTAAACTAACTTCAAAGATGTATATATTCGTATATTCATGATGAACTAAATAAGAACTGGATATAATGGCTGCCTCGTTGGTCTCGATAGTACGTGACACTAGTGCGCAGCTGCTGAGCGTGAGGTTCTGGGTTTGATTCCCGGGTTGGGCAAAGTGTTATTGGGTTTTTCAGTATGTAAATTCTCAGCAGCACGTAGTCTGTAACTGTGCCTGGAAGATGTCAATAGACTTGCCCCCTATTACATGGCACTCAATAACGGAATCGGCGAAATGTGGGTGCACAATACTACATCGCTGCCTAATCCTTCAGGGAATACAGACTTAATGCTATATACATAAAACTTTGCGTGGTGTTTGATTTAGGTATGTATAAAAATGGTCACGTTTCCCTTTTTTTTTTAAATCATTTCCCCACACTAAGATTTCTCCTGTATCGTGGGTACAGCTTACAAACATAAATGTCACATGCACACACAACCAGACCCGAAACAACTATTTGTAGATCATACAAATATTTGTTCCGTGCGGGGATCGAGCCCGCAACACGCAGCGCAGAAAGCTAATCGCTTAGCCACTGTGCCAACCGTGTCGTCTTTCATTAAAGAATACTTTTTATCATACATTGCCTTTATAGCTAGAAACTAACAACGGATGAACTTTCAATTTATTATTTTCTACTGAGTACTCTAAAGTAGGTCAGAAGTATAGTGCTATAATCAATATTAGTGTTGCCCAAAATCGGTCTTGGTCTTGCAGTATTCAGAGAAGTCTCGCAGGCTTAGTCTTGTTCTTGCTCAAATCTTGCACGGCCAGTCTTGGTCTTGGTCTTGCTAAAAATACGCGGTCTTGGTCTTGGTCTTGGTCTTGGTCTTACAAAAATGCAAGAACACGACCAAGACTGCAAGACCAAGACCGATTTTGGGCAACACTAATCAATATTAGTGTCCCTGAAACTTGCAAAGAACGTAACATCTTCTGCATCTCTTGAAACATTACTATACTATACATTAATATGTCATACACTAACCACTGAAGGGTATTGTGTGCCTTGCAATTAAATTCACGTATTTTAATTTCTTGAGATTTTCGAACTGCGCATAAATAGCGCGTCGGCCTCGCGTATCCTTAACGTCTGTCATAGTAGAATAATCAAACACGCGGGAATTTAATAGGTACCGTCAATGCGCTTGAGTGACGTGAGCTTAACGCGAACGTTTTTGACAGCTATTGCCGAAGACAAGAGAATACAAAATGTGACGTTTTGATCGAACATAACATAACATAGCATCACGCCTGTATTCCCCGAATAGTTAGGCAGAGGTGTAGGTACTATTGTATATCCACCTTTCGCCGATGTTGTTATTGAGTCCCATGTAATAGGGGACGAGCCTATTGCCATCTACCGGGCACAGTTCCAGACTCCGTGCTGCTACTGAGAATTTTCATACAGAAAACGCATTAATACTTTAATTAACCCGGGAATCGAACCCAGGACGTCACGCGCAACAGTCGCGCTCGCGACCACTAAACCAATGAGGTAGTCAGTATTGATCGAAACTTCACTAAAATTGCACTTCAACCGAAAGTTTTTAATTAAACGAGTAACAGACGTCTCACGAGCGATAATAGCTCATCAGCAACCTAAAACTCAACACTGCAGGGTTAAAAATCTATTAACGACTACTTAGCAAAAAATAATTGATGATGGTATCATCCCTGATCAAGCCCGAGCAATACTAATCAACTAACTTATAAGCAAGGTGCATGTAACAGTCAACTGCTAGGATAGTGAAGAGTCGCGTCTGTCCTAAGAAGAAAAGCTACCATGAAACTCAAAAGAAAGAAGAAGAAAAAAGCCTTTCAATTTTCCAATTCCTGTCAAATTTTTGAATTAAACACGGCCACGAAACCGAATACGATCTCACTACGTTACTCCGACTTCCATAGTTTTTCAATCCATCTCTCTAATCTCAATTCAAGCAGGAACTACCCCACTTAATTCAGAAAACCCGACTCCAAGACCAACACCGTCAGTACAGCTAAGCACTTAATTAGCAAACTTTGTGGCAAACAGTTTACTCCGTACTCCCCCCACTACTTGTGCCACCGAGCACGTCCGAACGGTTGACCTCCTACCAACTATCTCTTAATTACTACTTTTCGTTTCTGTTGAGTTTGGTCTAGAGGATTTTTACGCAAACTTCAAGGTGTAGATATAAAGTTTGACGAAAGTAGGTCTAAGATATCTTCAATGAAATACTGCTGGATGTTTTAATGTCAAAAATGTCCCCATGGTATAGCTATTTGCAGGTCAGACCGCTGAACTGCTGTCACTCGTTCACCCGCCGGCTATAGTCACGAGACCGCTGGCTCGCCTGTTAGTTGACGTGCTCATGGTACAAAATAACCCGACAGTTCACTTTCCATCCAAAATTGACCTGCTATAAGATTTCATGGTAGGTCCCCTGTACAATCAAGATTTTTATTAACCACTAGACACAAAACACATGTAATTATATTAAAACACACCATGGTCAATTCCTATTGGGCTAGGTTCTGGAGAAACACCTACAAAATATGGGAATTTATAAATAAATAGACAATAATTATAAAATTAATTCCTAGATGGATATTTTAAGGCTATAAAGTGCCAGTATACCTATACTGCACAGTACTCCGATAACTTTTGAAACCTAAAACCAGCTAGCATTTAGTTTAGGAGCAAGCAACTATCTTCCATCCCAAGATCGGAAAACTTACCCCACAACCTCAAATATCCCAACAAGACGATTCCATTCGTCGGAAGTACGAACAGCTGGCAGTTCAGAAGTATTTGCAACTGTGTTATTTAATAAAGTAAGTCTGAGTTCAAAATTGAGGCTTGTTGTGAGACTTCAGAACAAATTTCATGGAAGCGGTACTAGCTGATAGATGTTGGTACTTGGATGTCGTTTACACAGAAATATTACGATTTATTACTTGATAAAGTTTCAAATTTAAAATAGCATGTTTTGAACAATGAATTATGTTATTGTATTTAGTAAAAAGAATACCTAAAATGAGTAATTACCATATACGAATTACTTAAAACGATAGAAGGTCGGAAGCATATCGTCCCTTTCTTTGCCGTCGAACACAAAACACCCAACAGATGCAAATCATCTGCTCGTACACACGTGCTACCAATGTGTGAGTTAGTTAGCCACAGTTAGCCGTGTACACACGCTTAGCAGTTGTACATTTGACTTCGGGATCAAGAAAACAACGAGCCGATCAAACAACGATAACATAAAGGAAAGCGAGCATCTGAATCACATTTCCCCTCTCGTTCAAAATAAAACGAAAGTTTTAATAACAATCCGGTCTGAGGAATATTTCTGAATATCAGTAGCCTCAAATAATAGGATTGAAACTTCTGCGATTTGATTTAAGTAATTCCATTTGAGTTTCTGAATTATTTAATTTTCTGTTTTCTGAGTTTAGAATTAAATGGGTTGATTATGGCTGGAATTACAATTTATTTTAAAGCCCTTCACTCTCTTGCGCTCATAATAGGTTTCGAGCTTTGGGAGCCTAACACAGAAAGATAATGATACTAGATCCGGTCTTAGTCCTAGTTTCGTTGGTGTTATGTAACCCAAAATGTATAATAGTTAAAGGTGCAAATGATAATTGGCCTGACGTTCCCTGGTATGAGATGGTATACGATTACATCCAATATCATGAATTGTTAGTCCATAATTGGCCTCTGTTTGTCCTACGTTGAGTTTTAATATTATATAATTAGGTCATATATTTTTTTCGTGCGAGACTTGAACCCGCGACACCTATCGCAACAATCGCTCGATCAACCATTATGCCTTTTTTTTATTATCTTGGTGATAACCCATCCTGGGCTATTCTCCGTCTGGGGGGGCGAAAGGATGGCGGGCGAAACTACCCTGCACCCTGTATGTGGTCGGCATTCGGCACTCCTGCTGCTTTCAAAAGACACGTGTCGCATCTCTCATACATTTAAGTCGCAAGACGCACCTATTTTTGACGGCACGGTTGGCTCAGTGATCGGCTGATTCCCCCTCATCTATGCGAATATTTGTGTTTGTAATCACACCCACGATACAGGAATAATTCCTAGTGGCAACGTTTTTTCTAAAGAGGAAAGAGGGAATTTTCGTTTCCTGTGGCCAAGCCTTAATACCGCATATTATTCTGCAATAAGTAGAGGTAAGTAGACCGCAGTAATTAACCGCAAGTTTAGTGCACGGTATATGGTGTACACGACCTGGGTCACCTACTTCTGCGAATCGACCGATTTAGAAAAATGTATTGCTTTATGCAAATGCATAAACGAGAAACAAAGTGTTTCTGAGAATACTTGTTTATAAAATAAGTCATTTTCTTTATATTGTGTAATATTAGAAACTGCAAATAATACACTCATAAACTTTTGTTTTATTTATTTCAGCTTGTAGATTTGTACTGGTGAACTGAAAACTTCATACACTGCTATGAGGGACGGCCTCCATACCGAAAGAGCTAATGGACACCCCTGATAGCGCAGGGGGCCGATTCCACTAACTACCGGGGGCAACGATCCGATCAACGACTTTTGGACGGCTTTCTTATCGAAAAACTATCCAAAAGTCGTTGATCGGTTGTGTTTTGATTAACTATAGTTAGTGGAATTGGCCCCTAACTTTTGTAGCTAACTTGTAGGCTAGGACTATTTAAATTGTCACCAAATCGCTAAATAGCAGAGAAAAGGATGATCAAGAAGGAATTTTCCAAGCAATCAATTCAACGTGCTTTACCATTTGAATCTCTACTTTTATACAAATAAGTTTTATTTCAGTTTGATCTCGCTACCCACCCGTGCGGCTTTTCTGTGCGGCCTAATGCGATCCCACGTCGATATGTGCGGGGAATATCTTAGTACATGTTCTATTTGATATACCTACATAGGTGTACAATTTAGTATCCTCTGTTTGGTTAGGACTGGAGGTACCCGCAATGGAAAGGACAGGGCCCGAGAAATAATACAGAATTTAAATATCAGTATATTTTTCTTTGTTATGTTATACCTATACTTACATGACAGAACAATTTGGCGGTATTTCAGAAATAAAGCACATTATTATAACCTGTTCTCTGGTGTACTGGGTCACTGTTGAAATAACTTATAGCTTGTACACAAAAATATGTTAAGAACAAAATGGATAATGTTTTCGAATCGCAAAACTACATAAAGAATGAAATTCATCAAATAAACATGATATAAAAAAAATCTAACCCAGATAATCCCAACAATATTAAACAAATATTATAGTTCTCTAAACTAAACTATTTGTTTGAAAACGTATTGTAAAATGTGCTCAAAGCTTCAGAACCAGGGCGATGCGATAACGTAGCAATGAAACCAAATCCCAAGGCTCGTTCAGACGACTCCAGTATTTAGGAGAGTGCTCCTCGTTAGTTACTTGTTAAAATTTACTAGAATAATTATAGAGTCGTATCAAGAGGTCAAAACGCTGGCAGAGGATAGAGAACAGTGACGACTGCAGCAGCGACAGAACTGAGCTCTTAAATTAAATAAGAACATATACGGTTTAAGATTTTTTTGGAACTTCGATAATCCCGTGAGGATTTTATGTAGGTACCTAGTTGGAGTTGGTATGACAATAGAAAGGTATGTTAATAACGGTCACTCTCCCACGTCCTTACCACGAGTACTCTCCTCATTTTATTGGCATACGTGTTCTTAAGATATCGAATGTCATACAAGAAAAAAATGTACGTACGTAAGATGTTATACTTCTTATTTCCACTAATATGGAACATGTGTTACAAATGCTTGAATATAGCTATCAATTCCCAAGAAAATTTAAGAGACATGTACCGGCCAACTTCATGGTGTCGCTTTTATCTATCGGTGTGCGCGCGCATCGTTAGAATTCACACTCATCAAGCGCGCCAAAAGAAGTATAACTTAAACACAAAATATAAAAAATACAAAGGGCGGTTTAGTCTTTTCGCACTCAGCGATTTAAACCAGACAACCTTGTATTTGAAAACGTTGACTTAGAAAATATATTAAAATGATGGAAAGAAAGAAAAGAAAGAAAGAATATATTTATTAGGCTTCACAAACCACACCATCAAAAAGAGAACACGTAAATAAGTAGTAATTACAGGCATTATTACAACAAAATTAAACAAAAAAAACAGTAAAGAAGCTTAATAGTGCGAACTTGATGCGGGATTGTGCGCCTAAAAGGCCACAGCTCAGCAATGCTGCAGGTGAGTGCAGCGCTGATTTTCAGCAGCAGCCTCAGGTGGCTAACTGACACAAAACCATTAGTCATGTCATGTTATAATAACACAACACAAATACAAACATATAAAATAGTCAGCGCTAGTATCATATAGTCATATTTCCGATTGTCGAAATTAATATAAGTGTGTAATGTCAAAGGTAATGTGGATCTTGAGTGAGAAATAATTTTATTACTACGAATCTGTATATGTGAATATGTAAATGCCTGTTGTCCTGTTAATATGTGCTGGAAATATTTTGTATGCCTAGAAGATATTTCTTGAATTTAAACCTAAAACTTTGAGCATTTTCGATGTTCCTTAACGGGGGGGGTAAATTATTCCAGCATTTGGTGGCAGCGTACCTAAAACTTCCACGGAATGCTGTAGTTTTATACTGTGGAATTTTTAAGGCATAGGCTGATGCGCGGGTGGGATATTTGCTATACTCAGACAACCATACCAACTTAGAGTACAAGTAACTTGGCTTTTCAGTTTTGATTACACCAAATAGTAGGCTAGCCAGATGTAATTCTCTTCTATATTTCATTTTGAGCATGTTACCACTGTTAATAAAAGGAGTGACATGACCTCTAGGCGGAATTTTGTAACAAAACCTAGCACAAGCATTTTGTACACGCTGTATTAGGTTTGATGTCTTAGCTAACAGTCTAGGTCCGTATGCTGCGTCCATGTAATTGAATTTAGACAATACTAAGGAGTCCACCAGTTGGATGCGCAGGTCAACATTGAGAAAGTCACGAATTTTGTAAAGTACCTTAAGTCTATAGAAAGAATTTCGTACAACTTCCGATATATGTCTTTCAAACCGCAATTCTTCGTCCATTATAAGACCAAGATTCCTGACCTCATGGACCCGTTCGACTGGCACATGATCTATGTGGATTCGTGGGTTGCTGTTACCTATTAATTTGATCTGACATTTTGAACCGAGTATCATGTATTTTGTTTTACTGGCATTAAGGACAAGGGAGTTACGGTGTGCCCAGTTTGCGATATTATTTAGGTCCTCATTTATACTATTCACCGCGTTAATAACATTATTAGGCTTAAATGACAAATATACTTGGACGTCATCCGCATATATATTATATTTACAGTGCTTTATCACATTGACTATATCAGCGGTGAACAGTATAAACAGAAGTGGACCCAGTACTGATCCTTGTGGAACGCCCCTATCCACGGCTGACAATGTCGATTGAGTCATTGATCCATCAGAATTACGTATTTCCACGTGGCACGATGGCTAGTCACTTTAGTATTTACTCTGCTAAAGACTTGAGAAGTGGAGACGTGTAAACGAGGCTTTAGCTTCAGCTCCCAAGTTTAACCCGTTCACTGAATGGAGTATTTGGGAGCCCACGACCCGAGATAATCCCTAACATCAAATGTATCGACTATTGGAGAACTTTTTGTACAAAACATAAGTTTCTTTTATATGTATTGCTTTTATCCTATCTATAAACAGATGGCAGCGGATAAAGGGTTATTTGGTTCAGATATTTTTATTAGATTGTATAGTGAACTTTTTCTACTTTTAGGTTAAGATGGTGGTAGCTCAGTGACTAAAGCAACTGGTGTATTGAACCAGGTCGAAGATTCGATACTCCATATTCGATATACCACACAGATACAGGTGTCGCCTAGTTTGGGGGCCACTGTAAACCCTTTTATTATGTAAACCATTAGTAACTAAAAACAATTTAATGCATAACGGAATGATCTAGATAATGTCATAAACTTGATAAATGATTACTGCTCCATTGCAATCATCGACTCCCGTGTAAAAGGAGATACACTTATTGCCATTCACTGGGCAAACTTTCAAACACCGTAAACTCTGAGTTTCCTTAAAAGAAACTAACATCACAGCCTAACAAATCCCGGCTACCAAACCTCGGACCTAGTCCTTGCGACCACGAGTCCAATAAGGCAATTCAAAAGTAAAAAGACGTATAAAACGACCCAAATTGAATTTGATCCTGTCTTCAATCGTGAGGGGCTCGCAAGCGCCCACTTTTCCTGACCAATATTAGGGGACATTTAGAGCTACCCAACTTTACATAAAGAATCCTCTATTCAGAATTCTGAATGAATTCAATAATAGGGTTAACCCGGCTTTAAGGATTCAATCTGTCTTTGTCTTCGAGGATGGCATGAAATCTCAGACAATAGAATATTATACACAGTATTATTTATTTACCAAAAAATGGTCTTGTATCATCATCCTCTGCTTATATAAGTACACAGAATTATTTATTTACCAAAAATTGGTAAGGTGTTCTTCTGTACGGTACGAGCTATCACATGGAAATCGCGTAGTGGAAAAATTAGCCAGTCACCTGTGGTGATATTGAGGCGGACTGCCGAGGGTGCGCCAGACAATCTGATGTTTCATCGCACTTGAAGGCTCCGTCTTTGCACCGTGATGCCGCAAAAACAAAAATAATACGAATAAAAAAAGGACGACTCCTCTATTCGTTTTCTAAAACAGAATTGAAGCACCCAGGGTAAATGTGTCCGTGCCAACTGCTAAATGGTGGCCGATCGAGACCTCAAGATGTTCATTTGTGCGTGAGTTGACTTATACAAATAGACAAATCGCTCTATATGTCCGCTAATTGCTAAAACTATCATTTTTCAAATCCTAGGAGACTACCCACTCGAAATTACCGCCCACGTCCATTACCCTATACCCTGGGACTTCCCCAGTTGTAATTAATGGACGAGAGGCATAATTAATAGATACAAATTCTATAGACGAAATTGTGCTAACAATATATAGGTACGTGGACCGATCGATAGGCAATTTCTGGGCTAAAATCATTTCACTGTGTCGAGAACCCCATGGGGGCACACACGACCGTCGGCCAGTGATACGGAAAATAAACAATTCCGTAAGGTTTCACTGGCAACAAAATAAGGGTAAATGTGCCAGTATTTGTTGCTCAGTGTATATGTTGTTAATAACATGCTTTTAAAATTCATATAAATCCATATTCCATACCCTGAAATCTTAATTACTTTATTGATCCATTTTAATATGATTGCGTGTTATTTAAATTTTAAGTCAAATTGTTTAATTTTAAAGTACAATTGTTTAATAACTAATCATTGTAATATATTTGTACGCACAAAACGTTTTAGGAACATATTCATTGTGCGTACAGCTAAGGAATTCCCTGCCAGAGTCTGTGTTTCCTGATAGCTACAACCTGGGAGTCTTTAAGTCAAGAGTGAATAGGTTACTACTAGGCAAGCATGTTACATCTTCGCCCACATCATCGCTTACCTCAGGTGAGATAGTGGTAAAACGCGTGCCTATCAAGAATAAAAAAAAAATATGTTTGTACACCAATAAAGAAGTATTATTATAACTTTTAACATTTAATTTGTACGGCATGTTGTGAGCAAATCAAATTATTTGATTTTAATTCTGAAGAATTGCTTAATTAGGGACCTAAGCTATTGACTTAATTGATTAACTGAAGATGTATACAGCCGTCTAAAAAACCCTATTTCTAAAATACCTGGATTCCCTGAAGGAATAAGCAGAGGTGTACTATTATACACCCACGTTTCGCCTTCTACCGAGTTCAATTACAAACTCCGAGCTGCTACTAAAATTATTCAATCAAAAAATCCTAACGGCGCTTTTCCTGGCCCCGGCATCGAGCTGATAACCTCGAATTTAACAGCCACACTTGCAACCACGGGGCCAATGAAATTATTTAGGTACGTACTATGTATACGTATCTTAAGTTTTTATATGTATTCACGTACTATAAATTGCCTTAATGGGACCTGCCAGGTCAAAATATCTCGGCCCACTTAATCCAATCTTCAACAATAATTGAATGATAAGGCATATAACACTACCTCATTGGTCTAGATTTGCAAAACCGACTGATGAGCGTGATGTTCTTATACCCAGTAACTCCTGATTCCCCAATAAATTGTTCGGCGGCACTTATTTCAAGATTAGACATAGTGTTGTGAGGGATATCCGCCACCGTTTACCGCAGAGCGGTTACTTCGCAAAACTTCCACGGTAGCGGGTTGCGTGTCATAAGTTATTCGATAAACTTATTAAGCTTGGAATAGATGGCGCGATTAGGACCTATTCGTTAAGGTTGTGTTGTGGTTATAATAAACAATCTGTAGCACTGCCTCAGTGTCATTAGGGTCTAATTCCCGGGTCAGGCAAAGTGTTATTGGGGTTTTCTGTATGGAAATTTTCAGTAGCAGCACGGAGTCTGGAACTGTACCCGATAGATGACAATAGGCTCGCACCGTATTACATGGGGCTCAATAACGCGAATCGGCATCGGCGAAATGTGGGTGTACAATAGTACACCTCTACAGAATACAGGCACTGTTTAACATGACGACTTCAAAACCATGCATCCGCAGCATTAAAAGTTGTACGTTAGGTTAGTTGGTCCCGATTGGTTCATAAATCACAGTTAGAGCGGCCGGGGCCGTTTATCAGCAGTTGCACCGAATAGAACCGATCTAAAGTCTAGATAAATATTTTCGAATATTTATGTAGTTCATGGAATAAATTTAATACTTTACTCGTAAGGATGTTTAAAAAGTATATTTTGTTGTATGTGCGTTCAAAATTATAGATAATAATCTAAACATATAAATAAAATTGGAGTGTCTGTTTGTAACATTGAAATAACCGTTTTTTACTACATGCATATGAATACGGTATATACGGTAGTATATACGGTACATACACCAAAATAACATTTTTTTAAATTTTTGTCTGTCTGTTTGTATAGGCTGATCTCTGAAATGGCTGGACCGATTTTGACGGGACTTTTATTGGCAGGTAGCTGATGTAATAAGGAGTAACTTAGGCTACTTTTATTTTAGAAAAATTCTTTTATTTTAGAAAAAAATAGGGTTAAGTGCATTTGGTCTCACTAAAAAATACATTGTTAAGTTCCGACATCCACGCGAACGAAGTCGCGGGCACAGCTAGTTTATTAATATAATAGTATCATAATAAAGCATCGCGCTTATATTCCCCGGAGTATAAGGCAGATATGTACTCTACACGCCGATGCCGTTCTGTTCAGTTTGAGTCCACTCTAATAGGGGGCAAGCCTAGTGCCATTTACTTGCACAGTTCCAGATTCCGTGCTGCTATTTACTGAGAATTTCCATACTAAAAAACACTAAAAATACTTTAAAAGTCCTGCCTATTGCTAAACGCCGAAGCTTAGTGCATGACTGAATTGTCGGTTTCGGTTTCGTTGGCCAATTTGGTTTGCAAATAATAGTTGCAAGGCCCAAAAGCTTTGCTACTGCATCTAGTTTCAACCGCTACCTTAATAAAACTCCATTAAAGCATTTTGTGATGATGACGGCATGGTTGGCATAGCAATTGAGAGATTGGCTGTTGCGCTACGTGACTCGGGTTCGATTTCCACGCGGAATAAATATTTGTGTGATCTACAAATATTTGTTCCAGATCTGGGTACTGAGAGGCACTCACCGATACTAGAATTATATCCAGAGTAGCAATGTTTATTTAAAAAAGGAACAGCTATCTCGGATTTCCATATTAAACAATGAACAACGGCAGAAGCAACATACGATATAAACCGTTTGTTTTATCGGATATAAAATATGATAACATAACATAGCATCACGCGGCACGCCTGTGTTCCCCGAAGGGGTAGGCAGATGTGTACTATTATACACCCACATTTCGTCGATGCTGTTATTGAGTCCCATGTAATAGGGGGCGAGCCTGTTGCCATCTACCGGGCACAGTTCCAGACTCCGTGCTTTACTGAGAATTTGTATACAGAAAAACCCAATAACACTGCCCGAACCGGGAATGGAACCCGGGACCTCACGCTCAACAATCGCCCTTGCGACCACTAGACCAATGAGACAATCATAAAAATATTATTTTACAATACACCAAAAATTATATAAAATTATATCTCGGTTTCGGCCTAAAGAAATTCACACTTGTATCCCTACACTAGTTAAATTAGGCTGATAGAGAGTGTGGCTCGGCTAACCCATGTTGTCTCGCTGTAGACAAGGGTCACATTATTGCAAGACACTGAATAGATACCGCCTGTCCTATGTACCCTTATAGACATGTTAAAATCAAGTAGCTCCCGAAGTATTTTACAGTTTAATCTTAACAAATTCTAGCTTGCTTCAATTTTCTAGTAGTAAAGTTCTGAGTTCTGTGTAGAATTGAATATATCTTTATTTCATGTAAACCAATTACAGGCACTTATGAAATGTCGGGCCTAGATGCACGGTTCCAAACAGTAGGTCCTATGGAGAAGAACCGGCACGAAACTCCATGGAAACTCATTAAAATAATAGATCTTACTATCTTTGTTTGATATTTTTGTGTTAAGAGAATGCGAGAATAATGTAATTCAATGTGTGAGATAAAATACAAGAAAAAAAATGAAAGAAAACCATAATAAGATTGACTCTAAATAAGATTGCCATGACATGCCTTTTTGGGCTATATAAATATTCTCAGTACCAGGCCGGAGTTAGGCAATTTGCCGCTTAACCATAGGTACGACTTAATAACGGCATCGCGTTATGTTGATGTATATACAACACCATACCTTTGCCTAAATCTTTGGCGGAATTCGAGCGTGTACATTTTTTGCCGTGCTTTGATCTTACCTAGAATTTTAACATTAAGGAGGCTGCAGCATGAAGGATATGCTTTGCTACTTTAGGTACAAACAACTTGGTGCGGTTTGAAAAAATAGTAACTAAAATAAAATTTGGTCCGAAGGTCAACCCAGTGCTTATTCCTGTTCAATTGAATTCGTGAGAGCTTATCAAACACTTTTAGTTTTATTACTATCAGTTTACGTGACGTGACTCTAACTATAGTTAGCAGGGCTGGCAGATGTTGCCAGCTATTTATATATACGCTAGCGACCCGCCCCGGGCACGGGTAGCAGGGCATATACTTCTACATTTATTTTTCTAAAACGATGGTCTAATTTAATTTAATAAGGATATTTAACTCTATTGGTTTACGCGGCGCACGCGAGTGAAACTCCCAGTTGGCATGTTTTTTTTTTTAAATCCTCAAAAATCGTCGTCATATTTAAGCCAATTTATATAAAAACTTAAAGAATTATATACTTAAACCTTCCGCATAAATCACTCCGTCCATTGGTGAAAACAGTATTTGTACGGAACCGTACATTACGCAAACGATTTACGCGCGTGCATTCTGCATACGCAGCTTTATAATGTTGCAAATAAATATGTAAAACGTATGATATTAAAGTCAGTGTTAATCTATCATTCAAATCGGTCGGTTTTATTTTATCATCCTAATAAGATCGCCCCCTTGATCTTATCTATCACTAAAGGTGTAGGGATCCCCTACATTTTTTTTTGGTCCTTCGAGCCGGATCTGATCCAGATCTATACCAGCGGGTCCTTATCGCGATACTTTGCACCAACGCGTGTGTATGTAAAGTGGCGTGGACTTTGAGGTACCGCAATCATCAAATCAAGTGTGGACTCAGTTAAGCCGATTGCAGTGATCTACACTTATCATCGACTGGAGCTAGAGCTTGAGTCATTAACACTGTGGTGGTCGTTCAGCCGCAGCGTAAGATCATCATCGGGTTCAGCGTACGCTATCAGCTTCGTTGGAATCATCAGCAGGTGCTCTAGCAGTCACCGTTGTTACGTCATCGCCTGGATCATCATTTATCAAGTAAGACTGTTCCTTTAACTTTCGTCATGGAATCTATTATTGCCCGTCAATCTGACATCATCTCCAATATCACCACCGTAAGGATTAACTTCAATAAAGACTCCGATTCTCGCAAAAACGCCGAATACATTAAGAAACGGTTAGAAACCTTAGACAACCTCTGGGGAGAGTTCGAGCAAAATCATCAAAATATTTCTGAGCATAAGAGTGAGGCCGCTGAGTATTTCCTTGACAACACCTATCAAAAGGGCAAGGAACATTATCAATCTATACGTAATATTTTATCATCTTACGGTAAAACATCAAAATCGACTCAACCAGACGGAAAGTTAGACGAATTACTAGCATTGCAACGAACTAATTTTAGAGCATTTAGTCGACTTATCAAAGGCATCAAGGTTGATATCATAATATATACGACGAGGAATTTAGTCGTCACGAATTAGCTTACAAAAATATCAAACGTGAGTTAAATAAGAAGATCTCATCTACGACTCATTTAGAGAAATCAACGCCGCAACTTGAAATACCTGGTTTCAGTGGAAATTACAGTCAGTGGCCAACCTTTTATGATTTGTTTACCGAGACAATTCATAACAATAATTCTATAAGTAAGGCTCAGAAGATGCAACATCTTAAGGGAAAACTTAAGGGAGAAGCCGAGCGTCTCATCTATCATCTACATATCTCATCGGAGAATTATGATACCGCATGGGAGATCTTATTACATCGGTACAACAATTCTCAAGTTCTTTTCACAAATCAAATCGAAACTTTTCTCAATCAGCCTATTATTCAAAAGCAATCATCATTTGAAATCAAACGGTTATACGATACCACTACCGAATGTATTCATGCGATTCACAATCTCGGCGTTGATACAAACACATGGGATCCTTTATTGGTTCATTTACTGTGCAAGAAATTAGATTTGGATACTTACACCGACTACAAGGAAGCACGTAAGGCCCCTCGCGATTTACCAACGTTAGAAGAGTTAATGTCATTCCTTGAGAGTAAGTTTACCGCTTTAGAACCCATTCATAGAAATGATAAGGAACCCTCACCATCAATCAAGCGAACCCCGAATCAGTCAAAGGTGACAAATAATTATTCTAAACATAACAATTATAAAGGTTTCAATAACAGAAATTATCATGCCGTCACTATTCATAGCTCGAAGTGCTTAGTTTGCAATTTCAATCATACTCGCAATTTGTCTTCATGTAAAAAATTTGTCAACATGACACCGGATGTGCAACTGAGGACAATTACTAAATCAAATATTTGTCAAAATTGCCTTTTCAGTCACGATGGAAATCAATGTACATCGACAAAACGTTGCAAAACCTGTCAAGGTAATCATCATACTATACTCCATGAAGCGTGTATGCCCTCATCAAAATCTGTTCCTCAAGTAACTTCATCATCATCATCTGCAACGACTGTCTCGTCACCAAAATCATCAAACAAGCATACTAATGTCAATCATGTCGCAAATGATGACGAAGAGTTATTGTTAACTACACTATCAATTAATGTTAGGTGTTCTGACGGCACTTACACCACCCTTCGGGCCCTCCTAGATCAGGGGTCACAAATATCATTAATATCAGAGAATGCTGTACAAAGATTAGGGTTGCAGCGGCGACGCTACAACGCATCGATCTCTGGTATCGGATCCGGTGCTAGGCAGAGTAAGGGACTGGTATCTATCAACTGTCAATCAATCTACGGCGATTATCATTTTACTACAGAGGCACTCGTATTATCCAAGGTCACAAACAATTTGCCCAGTATACCATTCAAAAAACAATCATGGTCTCATCTCCAGCATCTTCAATTGGCTGACCCAGAATACAACGTGTCGAAGCCTATTGATATTCTCTTGGACGTGAGCATTTACTCACTGATCATCTTGGACGGCCTGATCAAGGGCCCAGCAAAGGCTCCAATTGCGCAACAGACTGCACTAGGATGGATCCTGTCTGGCAATGTTCGCACGTTTAACTGTCACATCGTGACAAAAGACTTATCGGATCTATCAAAATATTGGGAGATAGAGGACGTTGACACATCATCATCTCTGACCACTGATGAGCAATATTGTGAAGAGTTTTATCAACAATCTACTCGTCGTTTAGACACTGGCAGATACGAGGTAGGCATACCCATGAAACCTGAATACGAAAATCAGCTTGGATCATCAAAATCAAAGGCGGTTGCACAATTCAAGCAGTTGGAACGCAAAATGTTCAATAATCCCTCATTTGCAGAAAATTACAAAGCATTTATGTCCGAATATCAACAATTGGGTCACATGTGTATTGACAATAATGTCGACGAATCAAAACGTGCCTTCTATTTACCTCATCACGGTGTTATGAAATTAGATTCAACAACTACGAAACTTCGCGTCGTTTTCAATGCATCGGCAAAATCATCGTCAGGTAAAAGCCTAAACGACCTCATGTACTGCGGATCCAATCTTCAGAGGGACCTCATGACGCTTATCTTAAATTGGAGAAACTATAAGTATGTTATCACGGCGGACATAGAGAAAATGTTTCGTCAAATCTTCATCAAACATTCAGATCAACATCTACAATCAATCGTATGGAGACAATCGCCTCAGGAGCCTCTTCGTGAATATCATCTTACCACTGTGACGTACGGCACTAAATCCGCTCCGTATTTAGCTATGAGAACACTAAAACAGTTGGCAATAGACGATGCCGACAAGTATCCTCTAGCTGCATCAGCATTAAAACAATCATTTTATATGGACGATCTGTTGACTGGAGAAAATACCATCAATCAAGTCAGGGAGCTGCAGCATCAACTCATTGAGATGCTGAAGGGTGCTGGCATGAATCTTCGTAAGTGGTCCAGTAATAAAGCAGAGCTACTTGGAAATCTGCCATCTGATCAACTCAATAGCCCATTTGACTTCAAGTGCTCAGAATCAAGAAAAACGCTTGGCTTGAGATGGAATCCATCGACTGATAGCTTTAGCTTTCAGAATCAATTACAGCATCATGATAAACGGGTCACGAAGAGACAGTTGCTATCTGAAATCTCTAAACTATTTGATCCCTTAGGTTGGCTGTCTCCACTATCAATCAGAGCAAAACTCCTATTTCAAAATGCATGGTCATCAAATATAGCATGGGATGAAGAGATTCCACAATCTATTCAAGATGACTGGATACAACTCAGGAACGATTTCAAAATCATTGATCAATTTATTATACCACGTTATCTTGGTAACACAGATCAACTTTATCAAATTCATGCATTTAGTGATGCTTCGGACAAAGCATATGCATCTGTTGTGTACGTAGTCTCCAAGGACGATAAGGGTGAGTACATATCGAGGCTCGTCGCAGCAAAAACAAAATTAGCACCCCTGACAAAAAAGGTGTCATTGTCACGGCTTGAACTATGTGGTGCGCTTCTGCTTTCTCAACTTATCAAGAAGGTCATGGAATCCTTATCAAATCAGAAATTTGAGATTTATGCCTGGACAGACTCCATGATAGTATTAGGGTGGATACAAGGAGATGTGAAGAGGTGGAAGCAGTTCGTGGCTAATAGAATCAGAAACATCATTAATATCGTTCCATCATCATGTTGGCATCACGTGAGGTCAGAGGAGAACGCTGCAGATTGTGCCACTCGGGGTCTGACGTCACAGAAGTTGTTGAGTCATCTATTATGGTGGCAGGGACCGAAATGGATAAACAATTTTGATCGCAGCACCTTACCTAAGACTTCATATCAATCACCAGATTTAGAAATCAAAAAACTTAGTGTGAATACTACCTTACATCAAAATCATATTTCATTCATACAAGAGTTATTACACAATTACAGTTCTTTGACTCGCATTGTAAAAATAGTCGCTTGGGTATCACGTTTCATTACGCGAACGCGAGGCAAATTCACAGGAAATACGGATATATTGACGTCATCAGAGATGGACAATGCACTGAATTTAATTATCAAACATAATCAATTGCTTGAATTTTATGATGACATTCAATTTATTAATCAAAAGGGGTACGTGCATGCTAAAAGCAAAATATCATGTCTTAATCCTTACCTGGATCAGCATGGTATCCTTCGAGTGGGTGGACGACTCAAAAATGCATGCATCAACGACGCATCAAAGCACCCTATAATATTATCAAGTCATAGTCGTCTCACCGATTTAATCATTCATCAGGCGCATGTGACTACGTTACATGGAGGCCCGCGATTGACACTCTCATACATCAGAGATAGATATTGGATAATTAGCGGAATCCGAACCGTCAAGAGGAAGTTGAGATCATGCGTTAAGTGTCAGCGCTTCAATCAATCACAATATCATCAGATCATGGCTGATCTTCCACAGCCTCGAGTCACCCCGTCACGTCCTTTTTCTCACACCGGTGTCGATTTTACCGGTTGCGTTGAGTTGAAGGCTAATAAGGGACGTGGAATCAAAACGGTCAAGGGGTATATTGCAGTATTTGTTTGTTTGTCCACCAAGGCTGTTCATCTGGAACTAGTTTCCGATCTAAGTACTCCAGCATTTTTGGCAGCTTTCCGTAGGTTTTCAGCCCGACGTGGTACGCCTAGTCACGTATACAGTGACAATGGGAGGAATTTCATAGGCGCTAATCGTATCATTAAGAAGGAGTACCAAGATATTTTAGCCACTATCAACACCGATTTCTTCAATAAGATCCATGACATGAGAATAGTTTGGCACTTCAACGCTCCAGCGTGGCCAAGTGCTGGCGGTCTTTGGGAAGCAGCGGTAAAAAGCCTCAAATATCATCTAAAGCGGACCTTAGGTGATCAGAAACTCACTTATGAAGAGTTTACCACGCTACTTCATCAAATTGAGGCATGCCTTAACTCAAGGCCTCTCTGTCAGCTCACTGAAAGCCCTGACGACGATTTTCTCACGCCAGGACATTTTCTGGTTGGTGGCCCACTTATATCTAGGCCACAGACAGATCCAAATCACATCAATCTATCATCACGGTGGCAACTCATTCAATCTATGAACAAGCAGCTTTGGAAGAGGTGGTCCAGCGAATATCTTCAACAACTGCAGGCTAGGTCAAAATGGCGTAAGCCAAATAGGAACTTTGAAGTTGATGACGTAGTTCTTATCAAAGAAGATAACTTGCCACCGGGCAAGTGGGCGTTAGGACGTATCCAAGAGGTTCATCCAGGAAAGGATGGCTATGTAAGGGTAGTCAGCATAAAAACGAATAATAATATCATGAAACGCCCAGTCAGTAAACTTGTGTTGTTGCCTACCGATAAAGTCACGACACAAGACAAAAATATCAATACAGAGAGTTCATCTATCCTATCACCACCATCATCTAATCAAGACAAGAGACGAAAGAGCACGCGACGTCCTCGCAACTTCGCATCACTCAAGAACCTATTTATTAGTTCACTATTATTATTTTTTATGTTATCATCGCCTGCCTATCCACAAAATATACAAAATCATGAATTATATAACGTGACGTCTTTGGACGACAATCAAGCTATTTATTTCGACAGAATATCAAATCTTCAGTACATAAAGGATGAATGGCGTCTAGTTGTTTACTATAATATGACGACTTACTGGCAAGGCTTATCGGATATCAAAAGTTATGTGAATCATATAAGGTCATTGTGCATCACCCAAACAAGTGAACAATATCAGAGTATCGTTTTTCAACTAGAGCACGAGATCAGCGAAATTGAACATTATGACATGTTACTTAAATATCAAAGTCCCAAGAGACAAAGAAGAGGATTAGTGAACGGGGTAGGTTATATTGCTAATTCATTATTCGGTGTACTGGACGAGAGGTTTGCTGAAAAATACAAGAGTGACATCGAGCAGATCAGCCATAATGAAAAGCATCTTCAGAATCTTATCAAAAATCAGACAACTATCCTAGAATCGGAATATAATATCATACGTCGTAATGAAGACATCATGATCAAACAATTCTCATTTATCAAGCAACGACTTCAAGCTATATCGCTTGAGATGAATCAAGTACGTATAGCTAATCAAGAAGGTCTCTACATCACATCATCCGCTCTAGCAGCATCAATCATTCTATCGAATATTCGTCGGATTCAGCAAACTCTGATTGGTACTGTTACAGATATATCAAACGGGCGCATTGACAGTCATTTGCTATCCCCGGAGCAGTTATCGTATCAGCTGAGTATCATTTCCAGCCAACTAAATGGTAAACTTATGATACCAGTGGAGTTAAAAAATATTAAGGATCTGTATCGATTACTTAAGGTATCAGCTAGGGTAGTCTCTAATTATTTAATCATAGAAATCAAGGTTCCACTGCTAAGCAATGATTTGTTTGAATTGAACAAAATTATATCTATCACGCAAAAACGAGAACACCAGTACTATCATCTACTCTTATCAATACCATTCATAGCTTACAATCTACGTAAGGATACAGCGTTTCTTCTATCGGAAGTTGATCTACAATCGTGTACTCATGTTCCCAACGATTTATTTTTATGCTCATTGAACATGCCCATGTACGATCTGACGATGAAGCAATCTGTCTGTGACATTAAAATCATTAACCAACTGGAATTATGTAAATCCGTAAAATCGTCGTGCGAACAGCAATGGATCAAATTGCACAGGCCAAACACTTGGTTGTATACGTGTTGTTCGGAATGCCAGGTTCGCATTATTTGCACAGGCGGAATAATAATGGCAAATCTTATAGGCAACGGAATTATTACCCTAGGTCAAGGTTGCACACTGAAAGGAGATACGTTCAGTATTTATGCTCATAATAACTTTTTCAGTCGCTTAAATGTTTATAATCATATCGAAGTCCCAGAGGTGTCTGTTTTAAATCGAATCATGAAAACGTCTGTATCAGATAATGTTAGTGAGGCTGAAGATCATCAACTCATTTGGAGTCAGTTAAGGGCTCAGATTGACGAAGTTAAGGAACAGTCGTCTACAGACCTAAGTATTCATGACGTTCATCAATACACTGTGTTGTACATCAGTGTAACAGCCATTATCATATTGAGTGGCGTCGTTATGTACCTCATCAGGCACCGTCAAGCTGCGGGAGGAGCATCGTCGTTGCCGGCCCCCCAGGGCCAGGAGGCTGCTGGAGCGGGGCCGGTGACGGTTGCGCAGATGGATCCGGCGCCGGTAGTATCGCATTTAGCGGAATCAGTGCAAAGGTGCAGTGAAGTGTTCATGGTTAGTGGTGTAGATAAGGCTACCTCGCCAGAGTTTTCGCGTTCAGTGCACTCACTAAACGGTGATGAAAAACGCTTTTAAGAATGTTAAAAAATTATGTGTTTTATTACCTTGTTCATCATTTGTCATCCAACATTTTATATCATTTAATTCTAATCACATCAGTTTGTTTGTAACTTCAATTATCATTCATCAATACTTGAGTTTGCCCGTTTGAGCGGGCAGGATGTACGGAACCGTACATTACGCAAACGATTTACGCGCGTGCATTCTGCATACGCAGCTTTATAATGTTGCAAATAAATATGTAAAACGTATGATATTAAAGTCAGTGTTAATCTATCATTCAAATCGGTCGGTTTTATTTTATCATCCTAATAAGATCGCCCCCTTGATCTTATCTATCACTAAAGGTGTAGGGATCCCCTACAGTATTAAAACCCGTTCAGTAGTTTTTGAGTTTATCGCGTTCAGACAGACAGACGCGGCGTAGGGACTTTGTTTTATAAAATATATATACCTATATGTAGTAATTATACAACTCCTCGTCATTTATTTTACAGCGCGACTTTAAAGGCTTTCGCCGCCTTTATTGTAAAACGTACGTGGGTTTCGGAACCTGTGTTTTACAGGACGCGTTCGGGCGCACGTAAAGGGTCTCAAAGTGATGAAACAAGCTTTGTAAAACGAGTCTTTTTCTTCAAACATGAATCGGCGCCTGAAATTGCAGCCCGGGGCAAATATCCCGGTTTGCTCTCCCCCAGATCCGGGACTGCTATTGCTGCATTACACTAAGGCATTAGCGATTCCCATGTGACAGCTCGTGAAGAAAATGTGTTTAATAGAATCTAGGTTAGTAGCAGCTCTACGTGAGCCGAACACGTGGCGAGGAGCGGTCTCAAGCCGATTGATTCCTTTGTTCCACGTTCCGATCCGCATAAATAATTCTACTTAGATATTAACTCAAAACGACGAGTGAGCCGAGCACCCGAAGGACATGTCGACGAAATGTATAATATCAAATTTACTCTTACACATATTGATAAATATTAGTAGGTACATCTAAAAATAGAGGGTTTTTTTATAAAAATTAACATCTTGCCTTTTACTATTGTACACCCACATTTCACCGATGCCGTTATGCAGTCACATCGTTATAGCGAGCGAGTCTAATGCTATTTACCGGGCACAGTTCCAAACTCCATGTTACTACTTGTTATTATCATACAGAAATCCAAATAACACTTTTCGACCCGTGAAACGAAGCTGTTATCACGAACTGCAGTCGTGCTTGCCTTTTTTTTTTATTTTGTTTTATTTTTATTTGCGTGGTGGGAACCCATCATGGGCTATCCTCCGCCTGGGGGGGACGGAGGGAGTCGTGCTTGCCTAAACCAATGAGGCCGTTAATTAAGCTATTAATCATTTTAAAATAGAGGTTCTGTAGAACCCCTATTTTAAAACAGGTACATTTTACAATAAGTCACATAGGATAACGATCCACATGAACGCAACGTAACCAAGCCATTACTGACATAGAGCCTAAATACTTTACTGCTTAGTACTTAATGTCTACTTCTTGAAGGTTGGTCGATAAATTGACAAGAATGTTCAACAGAAATTGTCGACATAATAATGAGATGTTAACCCATATAATAATATTTTATAAGGGTACAGGAATTTCCCAATATTCTATAGATGCCTCTGAAATTCCCATAAAATACAGGGTGGTTTTATTAGGAAACGTAATTTGAAATGACAAATTGAACCTGTTCCAATTATAGTAGAATAAGGTTCGACTTGTGATTGGCGGATCAAAAGTGTCAGAATTTAAGATGAACTTTAGGCGTAAATAAAGATATTCTGGTGACGTCATAGTGACGTAATATGTTTGACAGTAAATTTCTACAAAACAGAAGGTTTTATAAATACGTACAGTAACCGTATATCGTGAAAGTACACATCAAACTGTACATTTTTCGGTTGCTTCAAAAATATATTTTTGAGGTATTTTGTTTAGAATTTCATCATAGGTTTAGTATTAAGTATTCGTTTTCACTGATTTCAAATTTCAAATAAAGCATTTTTAATAAAAACAAAGAAATTTAATCAAACCAATACTTGACGTCCTTAAAGATCTACCTAACATAACACAAAGGTACTATAACGAGCCTACTCCAGGCGCCTTTGAAATTCATCCATTGCTATGCGATATCGTAGGTACAGACTCATGCCGACTCAACGGCCAGATTATTACATATATGAACATATCTATCTATATACATATATAACTAAATGACTGATAGACATATGTACAGGGACACTTTTTAAAATATTGTAACAATATCCACTATCGCCCTTTACAACTAATCACAAAATAATACTATAGGAACTTAAAAGCTGGCCAGCTTATAGCTAAACTAGACTTCTCTGAAAATACTAATAAGAACCTAGGTTGGATTTAAAATGTCGAAAGAACATTTTTTATGAGAGTCTAGACCAAATGCTGATAAAAACCTTATCCTCTTGTTAATAAAAACTAATATTTTGTAGTTACTCACCGAAAAATAATGTTGGGGTCCGCTGTTATGAGCGTTAGTGATCATAGTTATGCTGATGCAAATACGACATAATAAAATATAGAAGCAATCAAAACACTCACGTTCCACGCTGACACAGCATCAAATTGTGACATTAGACTTTTAATGTCAACACTGGTTCTAAAGTAGGTACAAATGAAAAAAGAGGTCAGAGGGTTTTTCAAAAATTAAAGAGACAATTCCGTTACCCTACTTAGACCCAGCAAACAAATCGAATTAACATATCAAATACTACAGATCTGAAACACAATAATCGAATAACATGGAGCAGACAAAATAATTCAGTTTAATCTTGTTAGACGTCGGTCCTCGGTTCCCCGATATTTATCACAATTACAACTTTGACTCCAACACAATAAGAAGATAACAGAAGGCCCATTACCAACGCATAAATACGAACTTAGTGAAGTAGATACCGGCAAAAATACCATCGCTACTCCTCGGATTGTTGCTGGTTTGTCTAAAACAGTAGTGTCTTCCTCTAGGTGAGAATAAGATATTGTAGCAAATATTAGGTTATAGATTAACGAACGGAGGCCCTAGTGTAAGTTTCTTTTGACAAACTTGATTTACTACATCGAACGCGTTCGGCGCTCCGATTGGTCCGTTTCGTGCTCTCCTCCAATCGCAGCGCCGATCGCGTTCGATGTCTGATATGACGTCATTCACCTTACAGTTAGTAAAAACATACAGGCTGCATTTCAAATTCAAGCGAATTGTATAATGCAGTTTTTATAAAGTAGAACCACAGTCACTCAGTTGTTTGCAAGCGACAGGCAGTTATCATAAATTACAAATGCACTTTTACTATACTGGCTTCCGCCTGCGGCTTCGCCCGCGTGGTTTAGGAGCCCGTTCATTTTTTATATAAATAAAAAAATAGATAAAAAGTAGCCTATGTATTCCAGACTATAATCTATCTCTGTGCCAAATTACATCCAGATCCGTTCAGGCGTTCTGGCGTGATTGAGTAACAAATATCCATCTATCCATCCATCCTCACAAACTTTCGCATTTATAATATTATATTAAGTAGGGTAGAAAGATAATTTTTGCAGTTGGATTGTCGAACAATCAAAACACAGTTCTTTTATACATCTCCACGAGCCCATGTCCGATAATTGCTTTAGTTATTTGAGCTCGTCCGGCGTTTATAAGTTTGTAGCAGGATCGCAAATTGTACAGAGTTGTACTTGTGTACTATATGCGCCTTCAGGGAGTAATACTTAAAGTTCTTCACGAACTGAAAAACGGAAGTTCTCTAAACTTTCCTTTGTTTACAGGTTTTGTTCGCGGCAAGATATTCAGTGATGGATTAAAATTTAATGTTCTACTCAAGGAAAGGAATTGTGAGACTAAATGGGTTATTAAAAAAGTTTATAGCTTGCCGTATTATCCCTTTTGTGTATCGCGCTTGTGAAAAAATGGGTAGCACAACTTCATGCGCTAATAACATAATATCCTGGGATCATTGATGTATTTTGCCAGGCTTAGTTTGCCAAGATCAAGAGGCCTATGTTCAGCAGTGGATGTTCACGGGAGATTTTAAATTCCTTGAACAACAATCCTGCTAATGACTGCAAACAAAATGTAGTTGAATGAATGTATAATTATATAAAGTATGAAAATTTATCATGGCTTTGTTCAGGTTGAGTCACTTATTTTTTAATTCTACCAATTTACGTGTAGGTATATTGTAACAAAAATGTATGAAAAGCATTAGCAGGCTCTAAAAATGTAAATGAAGAGCTGGGACAAGGACTCACACAAAAACCGCGGCATTAATTTGACAGCAATAAAAAAAGATATAGCTACATTTATGATTTTATGATGTATCGCTTTTGTTGGAGAGGTGCCTTTTTTATTTTGAGGGAGAAAACTTGGCTACCTGCCTCTTAGTACAAAATCGGGGTGGTGGGATGATGGTAGTCTCCGGCACATGCGCAGCCCTGGAGTGAATACAGAAGTTTCATTCAGGGTTCGTTCAGATTCAGTACAATTTTTGTGTGATGTTACATCATTTCAATCTTATCCTACTATAATATTATAAATGTGATAAAGTTCGTGAGGATAGATGGATGGATGAATGGATGGATGGATCTTTGTTACTATTTCACGCCAGAATGGCTGAACGGATCTGAATGAAATTTGGCACAGAGATAGATTATAGTCTGGAATAGCATATAGTTTTTAACCCGTAAAAATGTAAAGGTTCTTAAACTATCTATCTATAAGCTAGTTATCCATATAAGTTATAATTAAAATTAATTTATCTGTTATATAAATAAATAGAACCTATAAAAAACTCGTAGCGTTTTTTCTATACAGCTATTTTGTATATTTTCCCGATATTTCATCACCCCCGAAGATATTTACACAAATAACTTCAACTCCGATTCTGAAATGGTAAATTAGTGGTATTTGAAGGAGAAGATTGTATTCGTAACTTTCAAGAAATGGCACTTAAGCGAGCTCTGAATTCCACAATTTCCCAAAACATTCTCAACATGAACAAGTTTGGACGTCGCGTCGTTACCCACAATTTTTCTTATGAATATCTTATAACATTGACAAAGTTTCAAGGCATACTCTTCACCCACTTCGGGACTGGCTAATGAGACATGAATTGAGTTTTGCTTTTAATAACTAAATATGGCACCTAAGGCCTAATAGAAAAATTCATTGTATTAAACGTATCTATACGAAAACCAATAGAGGTTTTACGGGTCAACCCGTTAACGCAACTATAACCCTGTGGCTGTAGGCAGGAGGGTCTAATTTCGATTTAACGCCTCTAACTATCCGAATCAATCTACTGCAAAACATATGTGGAAAAAAAAGGTCTTGAGGAACCTGAGAGAGCAAAAATTGTTTCCGATGGTGTGTGTACTCCGCCAACATACATCATAAGCATCCTTTAAGCTAATGATAATAATGTCCTCCTGACCGAATTTCGGTCACGGCGGCCAATCTCACCGGAGATTAGCCAACTACGCAGGAGATATTATAGAGCACAAGTGTGTGCGCAAACACAGGTGCTCTCTCTATTCCTTCACTCTTATAGTCCGATGAGACGGCAATCCGACACGACCGGAGAGAGATCAGGCGCAGGACCTACGGCTTTACGTGCTTTCCGAGACACGGTGCGTATTCACATACACACTGAAAAAAAAGATTGTTGAACAAGTGCGAATTTTACTTGTTTAAGTATTTCATGTTTAATCCTAAAAATTTTTTAACAAAAAATAAAAACCGACTCCAAAAAAACTCAAAAACAAAACTAATAACTAAAAAGCAAAAAATAAATCTTTTATTATATAATATAGTAGTTGAAGAATATTGAAATCGGTGCCAAGTAAAACATAAAAGTAATATACCTTGATGCTATAATAGCGACATTGAAACAACGGGTTCACGTAGAAATTGTCGAGTGCGGAGCGAATTATGCGTCGGACACGACAAATGCACTTCGCCAATCGTGTCAGTTTATCATTGCATGTTTTACTTGGCACCGACTTCAATATTCTTCAACTACTATATTATATAATAAAAGATTTATTTTTTGCTTTTTAGTTATTAGTTTTGTTTTTGAGTTTTTTTGGAGTCGGTTTTTATTTTTTGTTAAAAAATTTAATTATTTTACAATTTTGAGTGATGGGTAGACCTAGTAAAGACATTTCTCTTGAAAAGCTTTACAAAGGTCAAATGTATGTTGCCCCAAGTCGAGTGAAAACCTTAGACGGTATTGCACTATGTGATTTTAAAATCAAATAAATTACTTAGCCGACCATCGAATCTGCAATATTATCCACCTCGGCTTAAAGTACGCATCAATACGAATAAAATAAGCCCAAACACTATGTAGCTGCTATCAACCATTAAGGAGTTCCCTAAACTGTACTGCACCTGCATCACGGACCTTGCAGTGGCAGTCATTACCCATCTCGGTGTAAAGATCTTGTCAACACGCATAAAATAAGCCCAAACACGAGTAGTTAAGATGTACCGTTGAGGAGTTCCCTCGATCCTCTGTCGTCTCCATCATCAGATCTGCCCTAAACCTCCATAGTATTGTAGTCTCTTCAGATATACACATAAATATCAAGTTTTTACGCCATGCTCGCCTACAATTTTCAAGAGATGCCCTCGATTTCTCAGGGATTCCACCATCAGGTCCTGACCTGATGACAATGGGACCAAATGACAAGCATACCGTTTCAAATAAAAAAAGAATTTTTGAAATCGGTCCAGGCGTCTTCGAGAAATCGAGTAACAAACATAAAAAAAAAAAAAAAAAAAAAAAAAAAATACAGCCGAATTGAGAACCTCCTCCTTTTTTTGAAGTCGGTTGAAAAGAAGATTATAATACCTATAAACCATACATGATTATTGGCGATAAAGTCAACATGATCAAAATAATAATAATCACACATTATTTTCCTAATAACTAACTTGTTTGAAACAGTCATTTCAATTATCAAGTAAGGTTTATTTAAACAACTTCACTGATGAACACGATTAAGAACTTATTTATTTTTAGTATGATATTTGTTTAAATCAGTGATAAATTTAGCTTTATGTTCCCATATATGAACATTTTACTTGATAAAAGCTAACAAAAACTTTATGGCAGCCATAATATTTTTTTTTTCAGTGCACAAAGACCCAGACCCGAAACAACTATCTGTAGATCATACAAATATTTGTTCCGTGCGGGAATCAACCCGCGACACGTAACGCAGCAGTCGATCTCTCAACCACTGCACCAACCGTGCCGTCAAGCTAATGATATTGAATTAACAAACGTTGCTTCACATAATCTAATCTAATTATTTAGTTACGCATTGTTATACAAACATATAATGTGTTACAATTATCTACATTGCAATTAGGAGACAGGTTTGTCAATACCTATTGATGTTCAATTATTTTGATGAACACAAAGCCCTATACCGTAGAATGCTGTAACTTTGCCTGTACTAATTCTGTAAAGTAGTACAAAATACTTATGGCACTTTCTTCAAAAGGCTATTCCACCCTATATTTGTCTCACATAAACCTTTACATCATTACAATCTGTCTGGACTTTAAAATAGACTTTGACCCCTGAGTTTGTTTCGGCGTTTCTTCTCAGGGATAGTCATAGGAAATGCCGACGCCATCTAGTATAAAAAGACGTGTAAAAGTTATTGAAAAATCCTAATTGCAAAATAAATAATTTCATTTCATTTCATTTCAAACCTGTATTCTTAACTACTAATGAAATATTTATCTTAGTTCCTAAATTATTTATCATTGTAAATGTAATTTGATATAGTAAGTCATTATCAGTTATTCCTAGGCAAAGTTAGGAGTTCGGGCATTAATGGTATTCTACGGTAATGAAGTAGTGTAAATTGATAACTGTGGTTTATATGTTTTTTTTTATTAAAACATACCTACTTGTAAAAGGTTACCGCGTTGACAAAATTTTATAAGGATTAAGTTTTTAACAATAAAAAAAAAACAAAACAAAATTCATTTATTCAAAATAGACTACTACTAGTGCTTTTTGAACGTCAAACATATTATGGACAGAACTAATACGCCCGCCCTTCGATAATCTATTCGATTCTTTCGATCTTTTCGATTCTATCGATTCGATAATCGATATTTACTATTATTATTATTATAAAAAAAATAGTGAACAGCAGTGATAGCCTAGCGGTTGAACGCTTGCCTTCCATGCAGGAGGATCCGCGTTCAAACCCGGCCCGCACCTCTGACTTTTCGGAATCATGTGCGGATCAGAATTTGATTATCACTTGCATTTACTGTGAAGGAAAACATCGTGAGGAAACCTGCACACCTGAGAGGGCTCCATAAAGTTCTCGACGGTTTGTGTAGTCCGCCAACTCGCACCGGGCCAGCGTGGTGGACTAAGACCTATCCCTTCTCATTCTGAGAAGAGACCCTTTCCCAGCAGTGGGACAGTAATGGGTTGAATTTATTTATTTATTATTATTATAATTGATTTTGTGCTATTCAATGTATATAATATGTAATTATACAGACTGACTCTTAAGCCTAGTGGTTGCAACTGCATCTGTTAAATGTCAGGTCCTGGGTTCTATTCATAACATAACATAGAATCACGTCTGTATTCCCCGAAGGGTTAGGCGGAGGTGTACTGTTGTACATCCACATTTATATGCCGTTATTGAGTCCCATGTAATAGAGGGCGAGCGTATTGCCATCTACCGGGCACAATTCCAGACTCCGTGCTGCTACTGAGAACTTCCATACAGAGAAGCCCAATAACACTTTGCCCGACCCGGGAATCGAACCCAGGACCTCACGCTCAGCAATCGCGCTTACCACTAAACCAATAAGGCAGTGAATGGGGTTCTTTTCCTAGGTCTAAATATGTGACTGGCTATTAACTTTTTTTAACAGAATAACTCCACTCTGTCCGTCAAACATTATAAACTATACTCGGTTTGTTTAGGTACTTAACTAAAGGTAAACAATCTTGATGTGACATTTTACACAAACACTTATTAAAAAAAAATAAACTACTGCTTAAACTAGTTCAATTGATTTGGTAATCGTTATTGTTGTTTTACATTGGTTTTTAGTCGCGTTTTATTTTTAAACCGAGTTTTTAAACAAAGAATATTAAAAAGACACATCCAGATTGTTTACCTTTAGTTAAGTACCTAAACAAACCGAGTTTTGTTTCCATCACTTGACGATAGAGGCGGCATGTAAAACCTACTTTGTAATTACAAAATGTAATCAGCTTCACTGTTCTATAAGTTCTTTGTATGCTACATAACACACGAGTCAGCGCAACAAGTGAACAGTACCTCAGGGGCCACTTCAGCAACAATGTAGAAATATGGAATAAAAAAATTGAAAATAATAATAATATATATATGACGTTCGATGTGGTGGTCTAAGGGGGAGGCCTTCGTTCAGCAGTGGACGTCTTCTGGCTGATGATGATGATGATGATATATGATGTTGGAACTTTAACGCCTCAACCAGCTTTAAAGCCCCTTCACACTAGCGTTTTTCCAGCGAAAGGGTTTGATAAACATATGTTCAGCGCAGACGCATGTATGCGAGTATTAGTTTTAATGTTGTACCTATGTCCTTTAAATAAATTTGTGTAAATTTAGCCAAAAGAAAATCATTATCATAATAGCATCACACGTGTATTTCCCGAAGGGTTCGGCTAAGGTATACTATTGTATACCCACGCAAACACCGTTATTAAGTCCCATGTATTAGGGGGCGAGCCTATTGTCAGCCATCGCGCACAGTCCCAGTCTACGTGCTGCTATTGAGAATTTCCATACAGAAAAACCCAATAACACTTTGCCCGACTGAATCGAATCAAGGACCTCACGCTCATTAGTCTTGCTTGCGACCACAAGTCCAATGTGGCAGTCAAAGTAAAATTTAAATAAATATAAAAAATTATACACTCTATATTCAGTCCAATCAGTTGTCACCTAAATATTTTGTGATACCAATATACTCGCACCTGTGTTAGAAAAACCCGTAACGATATTGACACTGTCATCGATCCTTTGTCATCATCATCATCATCATCAGCTAGAAGACGTCCACTGCTGAACGAAGGCCTCCCCCTTAGACCATCACATCGAACGACATTCCGCCACTTGCATCCATCGGTTGCCCGCGACTCTCACAATGTCGTCGGTCCACCTAGTAGGAGGCCTTCCTACGCTGCGTCTTCCGGTTCGTGGTCGCCACTCGAGAACCTTTCTTCCCCATCGGTTGTCCGTTCTTCGAGCGATGTGGCCTGCCCATTGCCACTTCAGCTTGTCAATCCTGAGAGCTATGTCGGTGACCTTGGTTCTTTGGCGAATATCCTCGTTCCGGATTTTATCGCGCAAAGAGACTCCGAGCATAGCTCTCTCCATTGCCCGCTGTGTGACTCTGAGCCTCTCTAAGAGGCCAACAGTTAACGATCCTTTGTCGCTACGGTCTAAAACGACAGATCGTGATGCCGTCATTTCATATATGGTGGGCTTAAAGTACTCATGCTGCTTTGGTAATCCGACGTTACTTGGCAGTTTCGTTATTCTCAGAACAAAGAACTCACTCACTGCAAAGTGATTATTGTGCCTACACCATTTGAATAACAATCAAACATTGTATTTAACAATGGGTACTCATAATATAGGTCATTTGGAACCTATCAAGTTTCAGTTATTATCGATGTAATAGCACTTCCACGTGATAAGTAATGTTTGGAAATAATAAATCAGAAATCTATTGATAAAATGACACCAGAAGGCTGGCTTATTCTTTGGTCAAAGAATCAGCATTGCCATACAGCGTGACAATGCTGCCACAGTGCCGGTTGACAGCGATGCGGAGGAGTATTTTGACGCGTAGGTAAAGTTTTTTTTATAATTTTTACATTTTTAATCTGTTTAGTGTTTTTAGCAGTTAGTAAAAAGTAAATAAATAATACATTCAGCCCCACTGCTGCGCAAGGGCCTTTTCTCAAACTGAGAAGGGTAAGGCCTTAGTCCACCACGCTGGACTAGTGCGGGTTGGCGAACTACACACACCATCAAGAACTTTATGGAGCCCTCTCAGGTGTGCAGGTTTAGAAATAAGTGCAGTGCATGAGATTAGAAAGAGTCAGTCAGCCATCAAGTGCTATTATTACTAAGTCAATAGACCCCTTCCGAATGTTTCTACCATACATACATAAACTATTCTTTATTGTACACCAAAAATAAAAAATACAGTACAAAATAGTACCATTGTCCATAGTGCGTCTTGTCTTAGTAATTTCTACTTTAAAATATTTTATGCGTTTGCTATGATATCAGTCATTGCAAAAGGCACTTAACGGCACGGTTGGCGCAGTAGTTGAGAGATCGTTCCGCTGCGGTTCGATTCCCGCACGGAACAAATATTTGTATGATCTACAGATAGTTATTCCGGGTGTATGTCCATGTGAATATTTGTGTTTGTAAACGCACCCACGATACAGGAATTATTCCTAGTGTGGAGCATATAAACAAATGCATAAAATATTTTTTGGTGCACAATAAAGAATTGTCTATCTATATATAACTTAACCATAAACACGGTATTTCGTGTAGGTATAGGTATTCCAGAAAGAATTGAGCTAAAATGTACTTTACAAAATTGACTCGCTATGATTAGAGAGAGGTATAATAGGCCCCTTGGAAGCCAGCTTCGTTGTGAGCGAGAAATAGTTTGAATACCACAAAGAATTTGCAATACTAGGTAATACAAAAATATGCAAATCTATTTCGAGAAGGCAGTTCATCTCAAAATCTTCGTAGTAAACGCACCGGTGCTGGATTTCATTTGAATTTGAGAGCGTTTACGAGTCCCTCCAGGGCAGCGTCTCACCTTTCATGACCTTTCCATCGTACACCTCCTAAACGACAAGATTTGACCTCGACAGCAAGGCTGGGTAATCCATAAATATAAAAAAAAACCTTTTTTTTTCCTGAAAACCTTGCCAGTAAAAAGGTTTACCCACAAGGGTATTGCACTATATATATTTTGTATACTTACATAAATTATCTTGGCCTTTTAGCTCGGCAGTTTTTATTTTCAATTTAAAAGGACTTGTTGCGCGTTTTATGAGATATAAGACTTTTTTAAGGTCCATTTGTTTAATGATTTTTTAAATATAGTTTTCTCCGCGATTCTTTTTTTTTATTTCTTGATATTCGTTACGGATACTGTACCATGAAACATGAGATTAAGGTTCAATCATACGCTGGATTTGTCTCACTTCAATCCAGTTATTTTCCATACAATGCCTTATTAGTTTTGTGGTCGTAAGCGCGACTTTTAAGCGTCGGCCAGTGTTATCGGGTTTTTCTGTATTGAAATTCTCAGTAACAGCACGGAGTCTGAAACTGTGCCCGGTTGATGGCAATAGACTTGCCCCCTATTAAATGGGACTTAATAACGGCATGGGCGATATGTAGGTGTACAATAGTACAACTCTGCCTAACCCTTCGGGTAATACAAGCGTGATGCTATAGTATTAGAAATGAAATATATTTTTTTTATACCTATTTATAATTTCCCTAGGTTAAGTCCTATTTATAGATAGGAATTTATTTATACCAACCAACAAAAAAATATCGTAAGGAGAAGCATCGAGACGTACCGTCTATCATTGAGCCACATCGAATCGACCACTCAGCCGAATAATATAATCGGCCGTCGCGTCGCCGCTATTTATATTAAAACGATAATCCGTTTAGATCTGAAAACCGTACTTCAATGGCACAAATATTCTATAGGTACTAGCGACCCTCCCCGCCTTCGCACACGTGCAATTTACTAATGAAAAAAATGAGTATCCAGGTGGGTTTTGTAAAAAAAATCTTTCATACAAACCTTGTCCTGACAATTACGAACACAACAAAAAAATCTTCCAAGTCCATTGAGCCGTTCTCAAGTGACGCTCCGTCATACATAGAAATTGCATACGGCAATTGATTTTTATATATTATATATAAACAGAAGATAGATTTTCCAATCAAACATATCTCGAGGACTATACCAATTTTTATTAAAATACTTTTAAAATCTGACTCGCAATTTCCTGTGAACTTGTACATTTTAATTACCACATTTAATGCTTATGTACCTGTTATTTACTGATTAGGATCCGAAAGACTGACAATGTAAAATATGAATAAGTAATCTTTAAATTATATTACGCATTGTAAATCAATTTTTTTAGACCCGGGTACGTCTTAAAACTGCGGTCAGACACCGGAGGACGGGCAGCAACGTGCTCTCACTAATCGGTGAGCCACTGCGATCCCCAAGCCGCCTGCCAAGCGTGGGGATTATGGCAAACCCCCTTGGGAGAGGCCTTCGTTCAGCAGTGGACGTCTTCTGGCTGAAGATGATGAAATCAATTTTTTAAAAATGACAAAAATACCGCAGGAATCATTTGAAAACACTGAGTGTTTTGATCGTTATTGTTTTAAATGTACCGTGAAATCCGGACATAAAGACCGCAACGATTTTTGTAGGTCTTTTTTGATGAAGAATTGTCACTGCTACCATAATAATTTTGTAAATAAACATGTGAGGATGACGCAAATACATTAATTATGGTATGTCAAAGATCATCGCCAATCAAACATCCCAAAAATATGACATTGGACAGCGTTGGCAGTTTGGTGCTACTCTACTAACACACTTGAACACACTCTAAAACAAACAAAAATCTTCAATTAAACAAGCAGTTAGAGAGCTATTACGAATTTCTAAAACATACCATTAGACCTAAGAAAATGTAATAAAAACTGCAATATTCAAAAGAAATTACGTAATCCCTAGCTGAACTGAAACGCATTCATTACTAAATGCACTTTGCGAGCCGGCTAGCCCCATTAACATGATGGAAATAAGACCTCAACAATTTTACGTAAAGGAAAATTCTTTAGAAAATTACACAGGAATCAGTGCATGGAAATCTTGAAGAATTTTAAATTTTCCCCCGGTCCCAAATGGTTTTAAACGTCCTTTAGTGTTGATAGAAATCCTTTGCGTCAAGTATAATTTTTAATGCTTGAAAACTTTTGAATTTTTCTTCGGTACGATGAAGATTTATAATCATTATGCTGGAGTCAAAGAATAACGTTCGGATATATATATTATAATAGAGGGCACAAGAAAAGGTCGTGTCGGTCATCAAATTCAGCCGAATTTTGCATGTTGTTATTTACCAAGGTTAAACCTGACACGATATTTTATACTTCGCACATTTCATAAATATCGTAATTGAACATATTTTTAATAAGTTCTTAGAAAACACTAAAGCAGTACAGGCAATTATAGACCTTATGGTTGCAAACATTTAAAGTCCGTGATTGTAAATAGCCTAAATATACTGTAGAATTGCCCAGACTTTTTTTCTCATAGACCACTTTCAAAATTTAGCTGGTTCCGGTGGACCCCTTGCAGCTACATTTCTACCATATTGTAAATTGAATTGTAAACCCCCATTTTTTTGTAACGCCATCGTAGACCCCTGTCTAGTATCCCGTGGACCCCTGGGGATCCACCTGGACGACTCTGGGAACTAATGAGTGTAGACTATAAATAAAAATCGTTATCTCCGCAAGTAGCATTAGTCGGCCAAAGGTCACGTATAAATCAACTAAAGTACTAAACATTACAAATTAATGAATAAAGATTAATTAGGTACACATGTCGTTGTACCGCATTTGTAGAATTTGTACACATTTAGCGACGCGACCGTGATGAAGGGTCGAATGTGTGGATTAGAATATCATATGGAATTGAATAGAATATTGTTATGTCATAATTTATATTAAACTATGTAGGGTAATTAGTAATTAGTTTCGTGTATTCGATGATTGCTGTGACAGTGCAATATACGAGCTTGTAGTATCGGTTGTGTCATTTATGTACCACCTCCTTTCGAATATAACAAATATTCAATAATTTGCATAGAATGTAGGTATTTAACTAACTACCTACATATCTCGCACAGACACACACACACACACGCACACTCAGACACACACACATCACATCTAAAATATATACTTAAATTAGCTTATCTTTAATCGCTCAAGTAGATCGACACAGTCCACTATTATACCTATAGCATCACATTTTAAGCTGAATCACGGTCTCTCAAGATACAGGTTTACCTAGTTTGAAAGGCAGGGATTTCCCATATTGTGTACAGATTTCAGTTCTCAGAATTGTATTACATTGTGTTACTACCAAAGCTCATTTAAATTGTCTTATATAAAACATGCTAAGTGTGTATTTTATGAAATAAATAAAGTTTATTATATTATATTAACAATATAGTGTCAAATAGCGTACATAATAGGTCCTTGTACATTCTACCATATTGGCATGCAAATAAACATAACATAGCATTTAACTATAGACTCAGTGAGGAATCTGATACAAAGTAATAGCACCTTTCCAAATAGCAAGGAAGTAATGTTATTTTTCGATCCCAGAGTTTTTTAGATAAGTTTTTTAAATCTACTAACACTACTCTCTGGTCATATTTCATGCCATGCGTGTGTTTTTATTTGTTTTGAGATTCCGTTATTTTGTCTGTCTCATTGTTCTACTGGTCGCAAGCGCGAATGCTTAGCGTGAGGTCCTGAGTTTGATTCCCGTGGAAATTTGTGGAAATTTTTAGTGGCAGCACGAAGTCTCGAACTGTTCTCGAACGGCTCCACCCCTATGACATGGGACTCAATAAAGGCATTGGTGAAATTTGGGTGTACATAGTACACCCTTCGAGGTATATAGGCGTGATGCTATATTTATGATATATTGTGTGTTATTTCGGCAGTCACTCGATACGGTGTCACAGTCATAGTATGGTACGGTATGGTGGCCAGAAACAAAAAAACTGTAAAACAATTACTTTATCTTGCCCCCAACAGCTCACCATATACATGGTACTTTTAATACTCCGTCCAATCCATTAACAACTTCAAACCGTTCTGATGTATCTGTACAAGTTATTAAAAGCAGGCACACTTCAAAACATGCCGCTCCCAACTTGATACTATATTGAAATAGAAGTTATACCATCACTTAACCTAAACGGTTTCTGCGAGTTGTGATATAATTTGATTCTGCCAACTGGAGTCACTGATAATATTGGCTTCCCATTTTAATTTGGACCAAATGGGACTATAGAAACTCACCGGTCTTATGGTAGTTGGTTGATAAACATTTGCCAAATACTCGTACTTTTTCGAACATAATCTTATTTTATTTTAGACACCCCTAACGTCAAAACTTCCAAATGGTATTCGCGACAAGAGTTGAACGTCAATATTAATTTCGGTGTTCAATGAAAAGAGTGGCAATTTTTATTCACTTAAATGTTCTTATAAGTCGATTTTATTTTATACAATTTAATTTGCGACATGTTCTTCGGAAGTTCAAACCCAATCAACCGGTATACGCCCTCGGGGACAGGCAGGGAGGTAAGAAAACGACAAGTTTGTTAAGTTTCCACGAGAAATGTTTGCAACGCGGGGTACTGTGAAATTCTTTTCCAGTTCAATATGTTTTATGTTGAGAATTCTCTGGTTTAGAACCGTTTTATGACGCCTGTTTCATATAACGAATGTCACCCGTATCATACGAGACTAATTAACATACGGTTAATTATTTACATCTATTGAGTAAAAAATGCATGGCGCGTAAAAAATCTAATAGAACTATAAGATTTTTAGATTAAGTATTAGATTTTGGCAATTCAACAAAACAAGCGCGTTAGTACCTACTTAATTATAATATGTACTTACATTATACTACTAATTGTTTAGTGCTACCCGTGCCGGGGCGGGTCGCTAATATTTCAATCAACTAGACATTCGTTAAGAACTTTTCATTTTTACTTCTCTCAATAATTAAATCAGTTATTTTACATGCATATTGATGAACAATTACAATTTCAAATGTGTTCCGAACCACAAGCCGTTACTAAAATATTCCTTTTAACCTCACTCTGAAAAATTAAAGAACCTTTATTCAAGTCTTAAAAAAACAATTTGGTTAAGCGTAAATATGCGGCACCCCACATTACTACCTAATTCTCTAGTCATAATGAATGACAAACGAGATTTTTTCATATGTATAATATACACTCAAAAAATATAAGCTATAGGACCTAAATGTAGGTGTAAAATGGCAGTGATAGCCTAGCGGTTGAACGCTTGCTTTCCATGCAAGAGGGTCTGCGTTCAAACCTGGCCAGAACCTCTGTATTTTCGGAATCATGTGCGGATCAGAATTTGATTATCTCTTGCATTTACGGTGAAGGAAAACATCGTGAGGAAACCTGCACACCTGAGAGGGCTCCATAAAGTTCTTGATGGTGTGTGTAGTCACAACGTGGTGGACTAAGGCCTACCCCTTCTCATTCTGAGAAGAGACCCTTGCCCAGCAGTGGGACAGATGCGTTGAATTTATTATTTCATAGGATCGGAAGCTTTTACATTAACAATGCACCAACATAGTCGATACCGTCGCTTCGTTGAGTCCCATGGACCCTATGAGCCGAGCCTATGCTTTCTATTGGTTACAATTCCAAACTCTGGGCTGTTACTATGAATTTCTTAACAGAAAAACCCAACCCCCGTGTCGTCAAACAGGGGTTTGACGAGACACGAGTTTTACACGGCGCAGTGGCTAAGCGATTAGCTTTCTGCGCTACGTGTCGCGGCTTCAATCCCCGCACAGAACAAATATTTGTATGATCTACAGATAGTTGTTTCGGACCTGGTTGTCTGTGCATGTAACATGTATGTTTGTAAACTGAACCCTCGATACAGGACAAATCTTAGAGTGGGGCAACATTATTAAAAAAAAACACACAACAATAAAACTGCCTGACCTTGGATTCGGGCCCACGACCTCACACCCGAGAGCTATTCATGCGACCACTAAACCCAAAAATCCATTTAGAAAAATATAATTCAAAGCGAAATCTTCATAACCCGACATATGGCACTGTCCGACAACAGTTGTCAAAAAGCGCCTAGATTTCTATTAGTTTCTATGAAATCAGTTGATTTGAACAAAAACAGCCCGTTTCAGCTTTAGCCAAACAATTGCTTCACGTGATTCGCGCTCGGATTTCTTAATTATTTTCTCGTTAACCGACAAAAACACATAATTATTGGCGATTTATTATCGAACAATAAGGTTTTATATTTCTAAGTAGGTACATACGATTTTAATTGCGAAAACAAATTTATAAAAGACTTAAAAAACGAATTCAACGGCAAAATTTTAAGACCAGGGGTTCCCAATCTTTACACCGACTTCCTTTAAATGTTGTAATTTTCTTGCGACTCCCTTGTAAAAGAAGATGTAGTGTACTTGTAGATCTAGATTATTTTATTCAAAGAAAACCTCAAAGGTTTCATAAAAAAAAAATTGTAGGTACAATCAATGAGATAGATGAGCTTGCTTTTCTGAGCATAACTTCTCAAATCGGGCCTGAAGTAGGATATTTTTGGGATACATTGAATTACATTGTCTTTATCAAATCATAGTTTAAGGCTCGTATCACAAGATAGTTCTAACAGCTGTTCTTCTTCGACTATTGAAAGTGCAGATGGTTTGCGACGCGACTGCACCGCACCGCCCCAGCGCGTCGCGACGCACAGTTTGGGAACCCCTGGTTTAAAACAATGATTTATCGAATAATAATAATAATTCTGAAGTTCAAATACAATTTTGTGAAGAAATGAAACGTCAATTTGACAGGTGAATATTGAAGTGACAATAACACTGACGTAGGTCCAAGAACGAATAGATATTGTGTGTAGATCCGAATCTGTGACTGAGGTATGATTTTGGCCAAACTCGATTTCAGGAACTAGTTTATGTAATGAATATCAACTAGCAGACCTAACACAAACTACCGTAAATTTCGTGGAATCTTCTTTGAGACATTACTACCTAATTGGTCTAGTGGTAAGTGGCAAGCGCAACTGATGAGATTTACACATATTCTTGATCGAAGTTTCGTCCACCAATATCTACATAATGATAGGAGAGCAGCCAAGCATAAAAAATTAGCTAACAACAAGGTATTTGTATCCTGCGGGTCTACCGCGATATCCAGTCTGCAATACAATGAAGTGAAATGAAACGAAACATTGTACGAAAACTATTTGCATTTTGTATTGGCCCAATGTATGAAAACTCGTTTCACGTCTGTATCCGGGAATAGCGGACCTAAATTTCGCTAGTTTCACAACAAAGGTTTTGATTTTGAAAATCACCAACTAATCCTACTCCTACTAATATTATAATCCTACTAATATCATAAACGTGAAAGTTTGTGAGGATGGATGGATGGATGGATGGATGGATTTTTGTTACTCTTTCACGCCAGAACGGCTGAACGGATTTGGATGAAATTTGACACAGAGATAGATTATAGTCTGGAATAGCACATAGGCTACTTTTTATCCCGGGAAAATATACGGGTTCGTAAACCACGCGGGCGAAGCCGCGAGCGGTTGCTAGTAATACCTATACGATTACACGACGCAAGCATCCCGTTTTGGCTGGTTTAGTTTTTTTTTTAAACATTTACCCACACTATGATTTCTCCTGTATCGTGGGTACAGTTTACAAACATACATGTCACATGCACAAATAACCAGACCCGAAACAACTATCTGTAGATCATACAAATATTTGTTCCGTGCGGGGATCAAACCCGCGACACGTAGCGCAGAAAGCTAATCGCATAGCCACTGCGCCAACCGTGTCGGTTTTGCGAGTTCATGTTGCCGTTTACTGTCAGTTTTGACATTTAAATGAAAAAAATAGATATACTTATGTGTATTTGTGTCTCACGTTGCTCACTTCGGTATTTCGATGTGAATCAGTAAATACTATATTGGTTGGCGAACATTGTGTGTGTCATATTACGTTTTAACTGCTAATTATGTACGATGATACCAAAACGTAATTTTCACAAATGAAAAGTGTATCAGGCTGCTAACGCGCTAAACAAATGCGATCATCTGCGAAAACAAAGAGTTGCGATTCGTGCCTGTTTTGATCCATTACTTACTATTAAAGGATGTTGTGATACGGAATTTAGGAATAAGAACCGCCTTACAATGTAGATATTGGTTTAACTAGCAACCGACCCCCAACATAGTCGAGAAAAGTTAAGTTCATTTTTCTCAACTCAAGCAAAATGTCAAATACATAGTGACGTGTGCATCGGATCGTGGATCGCCTTTTGAGAATCGCGGTGTCAGCACTTGATGAGAGGGCGCTTCAGCAGCTATGAGCACCGAGCTCCCAGCCACCCTCTGCCCATTGAGGGTGTCAAATTCTACAATGGCCGCCGCTTACTTCACTCATACAACAATAAGTAATTTTATGGAGTAGGTAACGCACGTTGAAGTAATTTGGTCTATTCTGTTAACTAATAATAGAACGCTGGCGTCCCAAAACAGTAGATTTATTAATTATAAATTAAAATTTAATAGTATTATAATAGGTTGTGTTTTTTATTTATTTTTTAAACATTGGTTCACACAGGTAGCTAATCGCTTAAGACTATAGTTTAGCTATAAGAGAGCTGATTTTGATTTTTGTACATACATGTAGGTACATATATAATATGTAGACACAAATAAAACCTAGGTCGTCACCTTTTTGTTTTTTTTATATTGTTTATAGATTGAGAAATAATTAACCCTCAAAATGCCCTTCTTTAACTAAAAATCTTCCATATTTACTCTACTACTTATCTCGTGATAATTATTAAATTAATCAAAAATTTGAAAATATCAAAACGTGTCGACTTAGTTTATAATCTGACAAAACAATAGAGACCAAAATCAAATTAATTCGTTAAGATTTCGATGTAAAAAACCTTAACGCCCAAACATCTATTTCGCACGTATTTCAAGGGAATTTTCACTTTTCCATAATTCAGCTTTTAGAAAAGTGTCAACGCTTAGAGGTAGTATTTTTTTTTTTTAATTAGCAATTTTATGTTGCAAATATGATAATTTCGAATAATAATAATATCTGCTAATAATAATATTTTATTTTATTTGTTTAATTTCTAGTCAATGATTTAATATAATGTAATTTCATTTGTATAATTTCCAAACTATAAGTACCTAAGTATAATTTGAATGATTAGTATCACATTATAAGCGCTTTGGTTTTTACTGTAAGCTTATAATTGTTGTTATGAATAAATAAATTAAGTACGGTTATCTGCAACTTCTCAAAATCCACTCAGAATCGACCCATGCACCATAGGGTTAAATACGAGTAGTCGCAAATTGGGTCTAGCATAACCCCTTACAAGGAACAAGTCCAATAACCAATCTTCCTGTTTACTAAAATAGTTAAAACACAAGTTAAAACTATAACAATGTTTCTTCTAACAAAATCAGTAAAGTAGATTTCCAAAAACTCAACCATGAAATGTAGGAACAATAAAAAACTTTCGTGTAGTTGTTTGAAAGTTAACCTTAGTAATTTCAGCAGCTGTGGTAACATTTTACAACCCAAATGCCAGCAATCTGTTGCAGTCGCCCCTAATTTGATTGCGATCATAAAAACTTTGGAAATCTAAAGTTTATAGCTTCTGTGATATCGACCGTCTAAAACGTGGCTAAAATAGCTAATGAATTAAAAAAATATCTTGTTCGCTCCAAAGAGAGACCGATTAAAGATATACCCACAGACTCGCCACTTGAACATCTTCTCTAGGTCCCAAGTTCAGAGTGGAATCTTGTGGATATTTTGTCTACACAACGTGCACACACAGCACAGTTTGATTGTAGTTTATAGAAGTTCGAACGATAAACGATAAAAAGTTACATAGGATACAGCCCACAAAGATAGCGGAAAATCGCGCTCGCGCATTGTTTACAGATATGTAGAATACTATGTATACTCGTTTTGTTTAGGTGCTTAAATAAAGGTAAACAATCTTGATGTGACTTTTTACACAAACACATATTAAACAAATACACTACTGCTTAAATCCTAGATTCAATTGATTTGGTAATCGTTATTGTTGTGTTACATTGGTTTTTAGTAGCATTTCATTTTTGAAATGAGTTTTTAAACAAAAAATATTAAAAAGACACATCAAGATTGTTTACCTTTAGTTAAGTACCTAAACAAGTCGAGTATAGTGTTGGCTATGTAAAATTAAAACTGGTACTATCTACTGGAAGCTTTCAACTTGCGCTTACTTCAGTAACAATGAAAATAGTGAAACACACATTATTATAATTAATAGGTACATTGTAAGCCATTTAATAGAAACAAAACACTCAGGCAAAGCTACCAAGGCCCTCGATAAAAATAATAGATAGGTACTATGGAAAAGCGAACTTAGGCAGCAAGGTGACTCGGAATAAAAGTTAGAATAGTCAGTCGAGTGAAATAATCGATGCGAGAATTTTACTCGGCTGGAAGGGTTGAAGATGATTCGATTAGAAATGTTAGAATCTTTATCCGATAATTTTACTACCGGAGAAGAAAGAAATAATTATCAAATCAAATATAGGAGCGGAGATAACACTGAAATTTTATTGGTTATTTTTTATCCGCCCCGCTTCAATTGATAGGCCTCACTACACTCACCGATAGAGCAGAGTAAGCCTGTCTTTGCACTTAAACGGTGACTAATATAGATATTAATAACCTACCTATAAATATTATTAATTGTTTGCTACCCCGATGTATCACACTGTTGCACGGCAAGCTCTTCGAATGTTTCGAGATACTAAACCTGATTTTAGAGAGTCTAACACATATGTTTGCGGATGTAGGATTACCTACTGCGATATGGAAGTATGATAGTACTTAGGTTATATCTCTAACTGGTCTTTTTTATGTCTTTTCCTTGCACGGGACGACAGAGTCCCGGACTTTTAGAAGGTGTGCGTGGGGCCGAAGCCGTAGCGTAGAGGCCCATTAAGACAGCTTTACTGAAATGTTATGGTGACATTCCCAGCGATTATCCCTGTATGCACTATAGAAATTCACCCAAGGACAATCACTGGATTTGAAGTACTATTGCAGAATGTATGGAGAAAAACTACTTGGGCTATTGTAGGAGGATGTTAGTGGATGACTGGTCTTTTATTATTATTGTTATTTGGTTTATATATTGATTTGCTTCGTTTCACGTATGTAATTGGTTGACGTGCATATATTATAAATAAGGCAGTAGGTACTTTTGTTTTTACTTTATTTGTAGGTTTTCGATGGATTGGGACTTTGAATTTTTTTAAATAATTAAAATATGTAATATTAATAATGTCTACTAGGGGCGTCAACAGCTGCGCCAAATAGGCCCAGTTCAGCAAAATGCCAGACCTGTGAGACAGTGCCTGACGCTGTCTTACCGTACCTAAAGCTGTGAGGTGTTACGGATGTTAATCAGTTCTATATTGTGTGCGTGTGTGTGTGTTTACATAATGAAATAATATGTGTTGAAAATAATAATAAAAAATGTTTTGATATGATTCGATAGAACAAATATAGCACTAAAAGCCTGATCTATCCTCGTCCTCCTACTTGATGAACCCGCATAATTACATACTTTACTAACAATATATTATATACTTACCAATAATACACAGAAAAAGAAATTACGTACCGACAGACCAAGACCTACCAAAAGAACAAAACCCAATCATTCACAGGACTGAACGCTATTTCTGCTGGAAACGTTGATACATTCTTATATGCCTATATACCTACTTAAAATAAATCTATTTCAATATTATTAACATTTCTTATTATTAAGAAGGTACCTACCTGTTTTTATAGTGTTGTTGTTATTAGTCCCCGAAGCCTGGCTGAAGAACGAAGCGCCAGTAAGTCGGGCACGCCGAAGTATCCACCACATTTTGTTTAAAATTACAATGAATCAATTAATATTAATTACGAATTGACTACTGTAGTCTATCAAATGATTTGCAATATTATTTTAAAACACAAAGTTTGCCACAATACTATTAACAATTAAAAGTATTTCAAATATAGAGAAAAATATTATTTTATCACTAGTTTATCACGCCAAGTTTTCTGTGAAAGAATATTATGTAGCTAATATGTATTACAATTGCTTGATACGAGCGATAAAGTTCAGTAGATATAATTATTGTGTCGTAATTAAGTCGTTATCGTGTCGTAGGGGCTGCGCTGAGGGGTGAAACACCCTTACCGCGCGATTGCCAACACGGTACTGGCTGGCTTAAGCTTACAAATACGGCATGCGCAGTACCCCTAACTCACTGGTCCATCAAACAGGTGAATATCTAAACTGTACAGAACTAGTTACAAAACTATGTCAGTAAAAGCACAGTCAGGAAAGGTTACAATATTTTTTACGGTTATTCTGCTGCCACTTGATAAATTTTGCCATTACCCTCTAAGGTCGATTCGTAGGTCTTCAAATAAGAAAATATTTTCACAATTACCCACCTGTTTAGCGTTTTATCTTAAAGAAATTATCTAGAAATATTGAGATTTTTGAAATAACTACCTACGTTTAAGGCATAATTTTTAAAAATTCACGTAATTTTTATTAATAATAATCATTTACCTACTTACATATTTACGTTCGGACCAATCGTAGGAGACTGGTTATTATTGTTAATAACTTATTATGCAATACTTGTAAATTCTTCTCATGAATAAAAATCTTATCAATTGCCATCGAGATAGGCAGGTGGAGATAACTAAAGTCCGTTAAAATTTAATTTAAATAACGATAACCAAACAACTTGTTCACGGTCCAAAATCACGTCATGCAAAGATTGCAGAAGTAACGCAATATGTACTATGTGTTATTAAAGCCCAAAGGAATTTGTGATCGGCAATTAAATTCAATTGAAACGAACTATAGCACATGGGCTTCAGCGCGGATAGATAAAAAAAAAACAATTAAAAAAAATTAAGTCATTTTAATAACCACAGGATAAGATAATCTAATACAAATATTATAATTATAATTGGTAAATGAAAAATTACTGACTAACAATGATTTGAAGGCAAGGCTATAAAAACACGAATAATAATGTTAGGCAGGTAACACAATAGAGCGTAAAAGTACAGCCGATTCAGAAGACATTGTTCTTACAAGCCAAACATGAATGAAACATAACATGAGTTGAACTGACAAATTTTCTTTATATGACGGTGAGGCCGCATTCCACCGAGCGGTGTCCTTGCCTTAGTCTTACTGGTACTGGTAATAACTTATTATATAATTTGTATATTCATAGTTACAATTGTCTTACGGTTTTGCTCACGTGAATATTTCGTGGAAGTCCTACCGCGCTGCGTGACGATCTTAATGGTGAAGGGTTTAAATCCCCTACGACGCTAGTCCCGTCTGCTCCCTTAGGAACTGCCATCGCGATGGGAATTCCTAAAATATTCGCGTGAATTAAATCGAATGACTTACATTCTTGATTCACCTGCAATTACAAGCTAATAATGTGTTCAATATGGACACAGAATATACAGATTAACAGATAGATTAATTATGGTTAGATAAACGCAACTTTTTAAATGTCAGTAACAGTAATTTTCACCATTAACACGAAAGAAAAATATAATTAAATCGATCAATTAAGAAAAAATAAAACAAAACATAATTAGAATGGATAATAATTGCTCCTTGTAGCAGTTAAAGTAATTAACAAATCATACGATGGGGGTAACGTCACAGCTTTACAATCCATACAGTTGGGCATATAGTTGGGCAACAAATTTTAATGTGTTAGTGCAGGGGGCGCATCGTACGCAGCAACCTATTACAAAGGCAGTGCCAAACTATGTGAATTGAAAACCTATGTTAACATGTATAGTTTAGAAAAACCCTAATAATATGAACAAAAATTATGAAACATTTGGCCTAATATAAAGCAACATGTTATGGCCAAGAAATACTAAAACATAATCGTACATAATAATGGCGAGTTTTTAAACGACTAGGTCTCTTCTATGGCCGATGTGGTAATATGGTAACCTACAGATATAGGAAGACTAGTTACTAGAAATAGATCTATTTTCCCAGAAACTGTGAAACTGACAACAACAAGGAAACAAGACAGAGTGATGACCCGGGTACGTCTTAAAACTGCGGCCAGACACCGGAGGACGGGCAGCAGCGTCCTCTCACTCATCGGTGAGCCACTGCGATCCCCAAGCCGCCTGCCAAGCGTGGGGATTATGGCAAACCCCCCCCCTTAGGGGAGGCCTTCGTTCAGCAGTGGACGTCTTCTGGCTGATGATGAAGACAGAGTGGTGATGACATAATGACAATAATTGAAACCATATTCTGGTTATAATATTATATTCAAGGGATTCCACAGGTTTTGTTTTTTAGAATTTCTACGAGTTCTCTGGGCAAGATATAACACATTCACCTAGACGGACCGAGATTTACCTACATACGAATATATCCAAATAAAATTCGCAGCTCAGAAATTATCAGCTAATTAAAAGTATTACAATATTTAAGATTGGAATTTAGATCTTTGAAATTTGAAGTAAACATTTATAAGTATCTTGATTGACTAGTAGAGATCGTGTTTGAATTTACTGCTTTTATGTCGTCACCACTCTATATTACGAACTCTTATCAGTCTTTAAATGGAATATTAATTTGTTAAAAACACTAAATTCTAAGTACAAAACGGTAGATGACTAGACATCCGAGTTAATTTTTATGAACTGTCAAAAACGACATTTTGTTCTAAAAATGTTTGGAATTCAAAAGCATGACGTCATAGTTTGGCATTGCCATTTACATAATTATAGTGTAATAAGCTAGAGATTACGTTTTTACCAAGGAAGATTTCAGAATTTATTTTTGATACAGTTATCTTGCCTAATCTACCTATATATCAGCTTAGCTACTGCTTTTTGCCTTCATGTACCTGTAGGTCTAACCAAATTATAGGGATGTTAAAAAATCACAAATTAAACATAAATCAAAATTAAACCTGCACTTATATGTCTCGGTCATCTGAATGAATTTCCTTATGAATATTAACACACTCCTGAGGACTTTTGCATAAACTTATTATTTCCTACTGATTGCTTAAAAGGTGTCAAAATCCACATAAAGCTTTCATACTGATTTTTGGCAACCACTGCTTGTCCAAAAACTTTTCTGTCTCCTTCTGCGTCGATATTTTCAGCCAACCGCAATTGCTGCCCATACTTACAATTTATAATTGTGAACGCTACCTCACCGTTTATCAGTAATGGCTCCAAGTTGAAATTATACAATAATATATTTTCAGAATTGTTTGAGCTCCAAACTTCAGTGTCCCCCTTTCTGTCGAGTTCTAAATACATATCGCTGTCAACGTTGTATATTTTGAATGAGATGTTATCATTCTCCCAAGTCGGAATAATCTTCCAGCTTATAATGTTACTGGTTTCGTGGTGATTGTCGCCCCAGGCCTGCTTTGTAGAGGGGTCCTCGTCACCACATAATTTCAGCGCCTGATTGTATTTTTTATTGATGATCATCATACACTCACCGTTGAAGATCAGTTTGAACGCCGCCGGGAAATGCTTACAGACCATATCTTTAGCATTGTTAATCCACAGTTTATAAGCGTAAACCATCACATGTGTATCTCCATTCTCGAGTAATTTGTTAACCACGTTACCGACCGCTGTGCAGCAGTAGACGTTATTCAAACATTCAGTCAATATCACGGCAGCCTCGTAATCACCTTCGTTTACATGATTATACAGTTCTCTTTTTAGTTCATTTAAGCTTAAATAAGCTCTGTAACAAGTCTTATAATAAGTCAACTGAAGATGTTCCGGTAAAAAGTAAATAGGACAGTAAAATAACTGTTTACTCTTCTTCAGTTCTTCGCTGATTATTCCAATTGATACATTATCCTGTGTATTGTTGATGTCGCACCCATAAAGAATGACTTTGCCCCAATCGCTATTCACTATACGAACAATATCCTCAGTAAAACTTTCGAATGACAAAACCTTGCAACAAGTCACAGTGAGGACCGAATTATCTTTTATGTAATAGCGAGTATGGTCATGATTAGGATGGATGGGTACTCTGTTTGGTATCCTTCTACCTTTATCTGGACCTTCTCTAACTAAATAATATTGATCATTGACATTATAGCAGTCGCAAAACCCTTTGGTTCCCAAGTTAGTTTCTATTACTCCTTCGCCAAAATAATCCACATGATCTATATAATGATTAGCGTAGAGCGGTATCTTCACCAGTTTGAACTCTCCTTGATATGGTAATTCAGAATATGGATATAGTTTATCCTTGTTGTTGTCATAGTTTGGAGATTGTGCAGATTTCCACGTCTTTTCGGAAGTCATTTCAATTACTTTATATTTTCGAGTAGTACTTACTAATCTGAAAACATACAGGGTAAGTACATATTATTATTTTCCACTTCATAATCTTACTATGATACACAACAAATATGTTGCACTGCCCAGCTCCTTTAAGCGATAGCGTGATGAAATGTGCTTTCGAGGTGTGCTACAGGAGGAACTTGGACAGGTGTCCACTGTTTCTCATGTTATAAGTTTTTAAGAGAACAGACAGGCAAGGTTTCCAAAAAATGTTGTTAAGTAAATTTCACCACAGTTCAATTGTAGAAAAATATCAGGCTCAAGCATCTGTTGTATACCTATGTATAATGTATAATATATATAATCAGATGCAACAGTATATACATACATACATGAATTTTTAAAGTGGGCGTGGATGGCAAAATCCGAAACTATAAGGAATATCGAAAAATACTCAAAGGAGTTGTGGCGTTTCTGAACGCACCAAAATAATAATTTATCTGTGGCAACCAGAGACAGGGACTTGGCGGCGTGTACGCAGATACAAACACACGTTCCACTAATAGGAAATTATTGTTATTGCTAAGATCTGTGTCATATTGTCACTTCATGTTACTGTACCGATGTTTTACGTATTTTATTTGGCAATAAACCTCCTCTCATATAAACCCGGGATTTTCTTCACCTCCGTGTCGAACGAAGAATAGTGGGACCGCAGGCCGAATTATTCCACTTGCAGCCTGCGTCCCCAAATTGGTGACCTGCCGACGTGAGCGAAGATCGTGCCAACGAGAGGTGACATCCGTCGCACGCTGGGCTACGGAATTTTTTTTTTTTTTTTTTTCGCCCGATTTCGCCTAACATTCGCCCGACCACGCCCTGCCCACGGACTCGAGTTACCTACGGATACCCAGCAGCTGACAACGCAAGGCTATACCTGCGAGTCGCATCTCTGCGTCTTACGAGCTTCGGTGGTTTGGATTACGGTAGTGCCTGGGAAGGATTCAGTGTGGATCGTGTCAACCGTGCAGTGTGGTGCCTGAAAAGTGCACGCGTTTCAAAAGTCGTATATTTATAAATACCTAACGATAAACATTCGTGTGCGAGTTCGAACTTGTACCTAGCACTTGAAAATCGCGCGGAGCGCCATCTGTCGCTATACTACGACAACAATATTGACGTTCCAGTGACAGCCGTCATCGACCTAAGTTCCGGTTCACGCAAGTACAGACTTTATAGTTTTATTCTGAACATTATTGGTGTTTACAAGCTGTATTTTGTTGTTATTGTAGTTACTATTTAATACTACGTAACAATAAACCCTAACTGGGAATTGAGCTAAATTTTTCTGCTTACCTTATTATTTTGATACAGGTTATGGTGATTTTTTTTCTTCAAATAATACTGTTTACATTTGTTTTTATTGCATTGTTCATTTATACACCTGTATACTCTAATTGTTTTTACTATTGATCAAGTGTTTACTGCAATATTATTTTGTGCGTTGTCCTGTGTTATTGCTCTGCTATTCATACTTGTGGGTGAGGCAAATTACTATCATTTCATCGTTTTGGTTTGGTTCGGTGTGGTATCTGCTGGTTCTTGCCCTGAATTTAACCCCTGCACGCCTACTCACTATTCACTGCCTAATTAATCATGACTGAAGAAGCCCTGAAAGCTCGCTTGGCTGCGCTCGAAGCTGAGAATGTTGCTCTTCGTTCCTTACAGGAACGGAATGATGTCCAGCCTAAAGCTGCTATTGCTGCCCCTGCGGTATGCCGTGTTGCTGTTAAGCTACCACCATTGTGGCCTGACCGAGTAACAGTTTGGTTTGCACAAGCAGAAGCACAATTTCTTCTGGCCGGCATCACTACAGATGACACCAAATATAGTTATGTCCTAAGTCAAATTGACCACAAAGTAGCTGGGGAAATAGAAGACATTGTAATTAACCCCCCTGCAGAAGGTAAATACCAAAAATTAAAAGACACACTGATTGGTAGATTTTCTGCCTCCGAAGAGGAACGGGTTAGACGGTTGCTGGGTGATGAAGAACGTGGGGACAGGAAACCATCCCAGTTCCTCCGTCACCTCCGGTCACTTGCTGGGTCGACACTTTCTGACGACAACATCCTTCGCCAACTATGGCTGCGCCGCCTACCTCAGCATGTTCAAGGAATCCTTGCCGCCCAAGCTGATCTTAGCCTCGAGAGAATTGCTGACATAGCTGACAAAATTGTTGAGGCCCAGCCAGGCCCTGCTAATGTTTATGCTGCTGCTGGATCTCCACTAGCCATGATGATGGATCGGATAGACGAACTGAGCAGGCAAGTTGCTGCTCTAGCTTCTGCAGCTTCTGAGAAATCCCGGTCTCGGTATCGCTCCTCATCTAGGACCAGGCAATCGACGCGTAGCCCCACTCCCGACAGCACTAAGACCTGCTGGTACCACAAAAAATTTGGTAACAAAGCCAACAAGTGCATCACCCCTTGTGCATGGAAGGCGGAAAACGCTGTGAGCAGCCAGTAGTAGCGGCAACTGACTGCGAATATAGCCAACCTTTCAGCCGCCGTCTTGTCGTTACTGACCGAGTCACGAAACGGCAGTTTTTAATTGACACCGGCTCCGACCTCTGCTGCTACCCCTACCGCTGGCTACCAAATAGGAGACAAACCTCCGACTACGCGCTCTGCGCTGCTAACGGGAGCAGTATTAAAACCTACGGAACAGTCAACTTGATGCTAAACTTCGGTCTCCGTCGGAAGTTCGAATGGACATTCGTCGTCGCTGACGTTACCAGCGCTATCATTGGCTCGGATTTCCTGGCTTACTACCATTTGCTACCAGACTGCCGAACCAAAAGATTGGTTGACGGCATGACTAGCCTATCAGCGCCTGCCTCCGCCGCCACATCTGAGCAACCTAGTGTCAAGGCAGTGGCCTCGCCAAATTCTGCTCCCACACGGGTGCTAGCAGAGTTCCCGCAAATAACTCGCCCTCCTGGCCTTCCTAGGATTATTAAACACGATACTGTGCATTTTATTAAAACCACCGACGGGCCTCCTATTTCTTGTCGTCCTCGCCGTCTGGCACCCCAAAAACTCATTTTAGCTAAAAAGGAATTCGAAGACATGGTCCGTTCTGGCACCGCACGTCCTTCTAAAAGCTCATGGTCTTCTCCGCTTCATATGACTATTAAAAAAGATAACACCTGGAGACCCTGTGGCGATTACCGCGCTCTCAACGCCAGAACGATACCAGACAGGTACCCCGTCCGGCACATTAACGATTTTGCCCACAACCTTACTGGTGCCAAAATATTCAGCACCATCGATCTTGTCAAGGCGTACCACCAGATTCCGGTATTTAAAGAAGATGTTCCGAAGACTGCTATCGTTACCCCGTTTGGCCTCTTCGAATTTCCCTTCATGACCTTCGGCCTCCGCAATGCTGGTCAAACATTCCAGCGGTTTATCGATGAGGTCACACGGGGTCTCGATTTCTGCTTTCCGTACGTGGATGACATCCTCGTATATTCAGTAGACGAATCTCATCATTGTGAACACCTGCGCATCCTCTTCGGACGCTTACGGGACTATGGCGTGGTCATAAACCCCTCGAAGTGCGTTCTTGGCGCACGAGAAGTTACGTTTTTGGGTTACCACATCACTCCCGAGGGCACCAGACCTCCACAGGACCGTGTTCAAGCTATTTTAGACTTTCCCCCTCCTAAAACTGTCCAAGGAGTGCGACGCTTCCTCGGCATGTTAAATTACTACCGCCGTTTCGTGCCTCACGCTGCGCAGTACCAGGCGCCGTTAGTAAAAGCAGTAGTGGCGATTAATGGCAAAGGTGCCAAACCATTTATATGGTCACCCGAGCTTCTGGAGGACTTTGAGGCTTGCAAATCCAGCCTGTCCAACGCCACCCTATTGCAACATCCGGTCAGCGACGCACCTCTTGGACTGTTCACTGATGCTTCTAGCGTCCACGTCGGCTCCTGCCTTCAACAACGGGCTGACAGTGAGTGGTATCCTCTCGCCTTTTTCAGCAAGAAATTGACCGATCAGCAAACGCAGTGGCCGGCTTATTACCGTGAGCTCCTGGCGATTTATGAAAGCGTGCAACATTTCCGCCACATACTGGAAGTCCAGCACGTCACTATCTTTACGGACCATAAGCCTTTACTATACGCTTTCCTACAGCGCCGCGAAAAACTCCCACCATCTCAATTAAACCAGCTGTCGTTCATAAGTCAATTCACCACCGACATCAAATACATCAAGGGAGAGGACAACGTTGTTGCTGACACCATGTCGCGTATTGACGCTCTCGCTCTGGAGCAGGACTACGAGGCCCTTGCAAAATCTCAGGAAACAGACCAGGAGTTATTGAACTTACGACAACAGGGCTCCAGCCTGCAACTGACAAACGTAAGCATTCCCGGGACCAACATCGCTATCACCTGTGACGTAGCTACAGGCAGGCCTCGTCCATACTTGACCCCTTCCTTCCGAAGAGCAGCTTTTAATAAACTTCACAATTTGAGCCATCCTGGCGCGCGAGCCACAATCCGTCTCGTCACTGAACGCTACGTCTGGCCTTCGGTCAACAAAGATTGCCGCGAGTGGGCACGCACTTGCGAGGCGTGTCAACGCGCCAAAGTGTCGCGCCACAACTTTTCTCCTCTCGGCAATTTCGCCCTTCCATCTGGTCGCTTCAAGCATGTCCATATCGACATCATTGGGCCATTACCGATCTCTGACGGTTATTCCTATTGTCTTACTGCTATTGACAGATTCTCGAGATGGCCCGAGGCTTGGCCAATGTCCAGCATCACTGCCGAGGAGGTAGCTGACAAATTTCTAAGCGGGTGGATAGCACGTTTTGGCGTGCCCGTAATGGTCACCACTGATCAAGGCCGCCAGTTCGAGTCAACGCTTTTTAACAAACTAATGGACTTAGGTGCCTCCAAACGCAAACGAACTACCAGCTACCATCCACAAGCCAACGGCATAGTCGAACGATTCCATCGCCAGCTGAAAGCCGCCCTTATGTGTCATCATGGTACATGGCAGCGAGCCCTACCTCTTGTTCTTCTCGGAATACGCTCTGCTCTTAAAGAAGATTTAAATTGCTCCTCAGCAGAACTCGTCTACGGAGAGCCTCTGAGGTTACCAGGTGAATTCCTGGTACCCAGTCCCTCCCTACAAGATGTTTCCGACGATTTTGTCGCTCAATTGCGAGCTGCTATGGCCGAACTCCGCCCGGTACCAGCGTCGCGTCACACACAGCCCAAATCCTTTGTTTTTAAAGATCTCGAAAACGCGTCTCACGTATTCCTACGCGATGACACCGTCCGGCGGTCGTTGCAACCGCCCTATACAGGCCCTTACGAGGTTCTCGAGCGAAACGCCAAAACAATAACCTTAAACGTCGCAGGGAAACGGCACGAGGTCAGCATAGATCGCATCAAGCCGGCATACATTGCATCTGACCCTAATAGGGACATGCGCATGTTCCCTCATGTAACTCCTGTTCCCCCTCCTACTAAGTCTCCTCCGCCGACCTCCTTACAGGTTCCGATGCAACCGACTGATCCAGCCAAAATTCAGGAGCCAGCGGTTACCACACGTTCAGGGCGCAAAGTTAGATTTAAGTGTCCCTATGATGTGTAGTTTAATTTTAGCATTAAGTTTGTAACTTAGATTATAAGTTTACTTTTAACTTAGCCATCTGTTAACCTGGCCAAGCTTTTTATTATTATTTGTTTTTTTATTATGGTTCACGCGTTCACCATTCTCCGCGGGGGGGTGGTGTGGCGTTTCTGAACGCACCAAAATAATAATTTATCTGTGGCAACCAGAGACAGGGACTTGGCGGCGTGTACGCAGATACAAACACACGTTCCACTAATAGGAAATTATTGTTATTGCTAAGATCTGTGTCATATTGTCACTTCATGTTACTGTACCGATGTTTTACGTATTTTATTTGGCAATAAACCTCCTCTCATATAAACCCGGGATTTTCTTCACCTCCGTGTCGAACGAAGAATAGTGGGACCGCAGGCCGAATTATTCCACTTGCAGCCTGCGTCCCCAAAGAGTCTTGAACCCAATTTTCATGAAAACTAAAACTGCATCATTGGATTTCTGAAAAAACAGTATTCCTAGCCTGGAATCGAACTCGTTGAATATGAAAAAAAAAAAACACACTATAATATTACACCATCCAATAGTGTCGCTAATAAGGATAAAATTCTGGGAAATAATTATGTATTTATATATAACATAACAGCATCACACCTCATAGAGTCCATGTAATAGGGGGCGAGCCTATTCCCGTCAACCAAAATCAAAACCAAAACCAAAAACCCAAAAACACTTTGCACAACTCAGGAATCGACCCTAAAACCTGACGCTCGACAGTGCTTTTGACTACCAGACCAATAAGACTTTTTAAAATTTTAAAACACCCGACATACTGTAGCCCAAATGGTAATGGCACAAACTGCTCTTTTATGCAAAATATAAATGTTCTGAGTGTCAGCAATTTTGCCGCAGTGTAAGACTGAGGACAGTGTTAGTTTCAGACTGAGTTTTACAATTGTAATATAGGGTTTAAAAAAAAATTATAAGGATACTGTATATACTTTCATATGCATTTAGCAAAAAGCTGTTATTTTGCCATTACAAACAGACACTTCAATTTATTTGTATAGATTTTACAATAAGGATTTTCCAATCTATATTACAGTTAACTTTTTTGTATACTAGATGGTGCCACCATCCTATAACTACAAATACTTCTGAGAAGAAATATATCATTATTATTAAATACCTAAAAAATACTGTTGAAGCATTAGTTTCTAGAAAATCTTGTTTGTTTGTGTTTGGTTCTGTTTGGAAATTCTCAGTAACAACTATCAACAAAGTAAGCTGTCCCTCATTCATTAATTAAAACAATGATTAAGGAAAACCAACAAAATCACTAAATAATATAGTATAATTCACTTGATACAGAGGGTGGTACTCCTCGACACAGCTCGCATGAGAAGAAGAGAAGGATCCTCTTACTGGGGCCCTAACCATTGGTGGCTGGGACCCTGCACCCAATAGTGATGGTCTCTAATTTTATTTTATATATAAATGTATTTTTGACTATATTTATAAATTAAGAAAAATATATAAAAATTTTAAAAATTCTCAATTTCTATTTGTAAAGAATTGGTGCACTAAATGAAACTATTGAGTGAAAAGCATATTGATTACATTGATTAAGATTTACATAAATCCATTAATTGTTAATGCTGTGTATGGTTGTCAGTTAGAGTCCTCTGATTTTGCTTTGACTTTTGACGCTGATGCACGCGTTATACTCGTGAACGGGTGCCGTCTATTGGGACTGGTCGGCTCATAGCTGCCATGGCAATTTTATCAAAAGTAAATATATTTTTCACAACTATCAGGCTTGAGTTTCAGACTTACATAAGTTAGACTCTTTTAAGCTACATTGTACTCACATAATTGTTGTTCGAGATCAATGTATAAATTAATATTGTATATTTAATTCCGAGTTTAAAAGAGTAACCATGGAGTTTCTTGCCCGTTCTTCTCCATTGGAAATCAACACTTTGGAACGTGGCAACTAGAGCCTGACTATTCATAAGTGCCTGTAAATGGTTTACATGAATAAAAATATATTTGAATTTGAATTTGAATTTGAATTGGGTAAAGTGGCTTTCTCAGTGGATTTATTGATGACTAGCTTCCGCCCGCGCCTTCGCCTGCGTTTTTTTTTATGTACTGTATATACTTTCATAAACATTTAGTAAAAACATTACGAACAGACACTTCGGTTTTATTAATATATTAGTTGTGCCCGCGACTTCGTTCGCGTGGATGTCGGAACTTAACAATGTATTTATTAGTGCGACGCGCCATATAAAAAAAAAAATATTATAAAAGTTACGTGAAGTTAAGAAGACCAAATGCAGTTAACCCTATTTTTTTCTAAAATAAAAGATTTTTTCTAAAATAAAAGTAGCCTAAGTTACTCCTTATTTCATCAGCTACCTGCCAATAAAAGTCCCGTCAAAATCGGTCCAGCCATTTCAGAGATTAGCCTACACAAACAGACAGACAGACAGACAAAAATTGTAAAAAATGTTATTTTGGTATATGTACTGTATTTATATTCATATGCATGTAGTAAAAAACGGTTATTTCAATATTACAAACAGACACTCCAATTTTATTTATATGTATAGATATCGAAGATGTTATACTTTAAAATGTTATTTTAGTGAGCAATTGGGTAACATAATCCGCTTCGGGAGACCTACCACGTAATACACGTAATGTGAAGACCGGATATTTACAGCAATTTTCGAATATATTCATAACCAGCTAAACGATTTGAAAAAGTTTTGAGTTTAAGAACGGTATGGCAATACCCGAAACATCTACGCAAAATATCAGATACAATCCTAACAAATGCTCAATTTCAAATATACGAAAGATTACCGCAGCAGCATCGGTTCAATCACACATAAGTACCAGTTCAGTTTCCTTTATAACTTAGTTTTAAGCTAAGTGTTCAATATAATAATTTTAACGATAAAAACTTAAATAACTCACCTACTTATATACTTGACTTAATTTTTCAGGCACAATAATTATAAAGTTAGCTGTTACGATGCAAACAAAACTTTTAACACGTAAACGTCTCTGGCACTTACTGAAACTCGAATAAAATCAGACGCTAAAGTATAATATTTCCACAAGGAAAGGATTCCCAGAAATACGAATACAGTGTTGCCAAATTATAAAAGAATTAGTAGAGGATATTAAAATGGTGTAGAAGTCGAAATTAGTCGAATTTAATTTAAACGCATAACCATAAAGATCGTTTACACGATCGGAAGTTGGGTGAAAGAAAATATATTATTATCTTTATTTATTGTGTCATGTTTGGTTTTTCGTGGAATGTTTCAAGCAACACAGATAGCCACTTTAGTCTTTAAATTTCAACGATCAAATTGTTTTTTTGTATCCTAATAATTATGTACTTATGCATGAGACAAAAGAAACATCAATTTATTAAATTAATAAATAAATCAGTGATCAATTCTATGAATTAGTGTTTCTATTTTCTCATATGTTGTCGAACATTTAAGTAACCTGTAAATAAGATACACGATATACGGTACGCGATATACGCTTGTAGTCGGAATCAGCTATTCAAGAAAAGCAAATAATTGGTGATTATCAGACGAAGCTAGTTAATTGGTCGCAAAGAACTACTTGCTCGCATTCGAAATTTGATCAAGTTATCGCATCCTGTTTCCCATAAATGTCAGGGGCATAGTCGGAATAAACTACTTTTACAGTCCTAAATAATATTGATCTGTCCATTTTACACGCTGTTTGTAAGAATTTAATATCCTATCCCAGGTTTTTTTTTATTAATATTACTGGCAGCACTCCTTTTGATATTGTGGGAATCCTAAGCCTCTGTCTCACACAGTATTTATCTGTCTAGTCTCAGACCAGTCCCGGACTGGCCATACGGGCAAATCGAGCAAATGCCCGATGGGCCGGTGTGGCACATCCGTCGAATTTCTATTGCTATTTAAAAATAAAAAGCGGTAATTCGACGGCTTAGAAGTTCAACGGATGTGGCTGCAAACATGCAAGGCCAGTATGATGGATTCTCTCCATAGCTTTCCAAAGTCTTGGACAAATTCATGTCTGGTGCTATGCACATGTATTGAATTTAGTATTAGTTCCTTACATATGAAATTGGCGTTTTGAAAAAAAAAACAAAACGAAATAAATAACCTTAAAATGATATTATATGAATATAAAGTATGTAGGTACCATTGCTATCTATGCACTATTACCATTTCATAGGTAGTAACGATACGATTCAAAATGTGCCCTCATTATTGTGCCGATTGAGGAACGTAACGCAACACCCGACGCTTATTTGTTAGTGCTCAATTCATGCGATAACCATTTTTCGAGCTTTTCCCTTTTCAAAATCGTTTTATGTGAATTAAAACTGTTTTATCACTCACACCGAAGTCAGCCGTTAACTCTGACGTTTGTTTGCGATGGAACCGCTTCCACGGTCACTTTTAATTCATCGTTATTAACTTAGGTCTCGTTCGTCCACGAGGCTTGTTCTAGGTAGGTAGCTCAAGAACGAAAACGTTGGAACCAAAAATGTACCATGTTTTCTTTTGCAGTAGCTGCTCCATACACATCATTAATCCTTCGAGCTGTTTCTGCAACGCTGGTGCCACGGTGGACCTCGTATTCGTATTCGTATTAAATAATGCGATATTTTAAGTTTTCCGTATTGTGAATAGACCGATATCAAAGATACAATTTAATTGTCAAGTTGCTTGTGGAAGATCCTTTTCTACTAAAACTTTCGAGAAAAAGATCTATTGAAGATAGCGACGACATAACTGATAAAGTCGCCGAGAGCAGTGAGCGTCTTCGGAAGTCATTGACTAAAATTGAAAATATTTATGATCCACAATTTACATTCGTTACTGTTCGAATTCGAACGTCTCTAAAATGCCCGGGCCGGTTTCAAGTCCCAGTCCGGGCCTGGCTCAGACATAATTATAGTATACTATGTTTAGGTGACATACTCATAATCATACGCAATGAAATAACGCAAGTATTTGATAAAATTGTACGAATTCTACGTACATATTTTATTTTATACTTTAATTTAATTATATGCACGTAACATTTTTTTGAGGTTTGATTGTACATTGTAACCACTATCTTAATAAAAAATACTTGAAGGAACTTTGGAAAATTTACATGCCTTGTTGAAGCAACAATAGCAATAAATAATTGAAAACTTTTATTACCTAATAAACAAACCTCGTAAATATATATATAATGTTTGACTTGTCTATTCCCCGGAATTCCCTGCTTTAATTCAAACCAAATACGTTTATAAAAAAAAAAACTCGCTCCCTGCCCGCCTCCCCACTAGCCCATTCCCCGCCATTAACAGCGTTAGCAGTCCGAATTACAGATTCTATTTTGACAGTTCGGCAATTTACATTCCTTGTTTCCATCAATCAAGCTGTGTGATTTTTAAAACATACTACGCATTGTATATTGTTGAACTGTCAAAATTAAATCCTTTGTTAATTTGTTGTCGTACCTACTAGCCGCTCTCAGATAAAGAATATACAATACATACCTACAAGTATTGACTATTGACTGGTATTGGCAAGTTGGCGTGCAAGCTGTCTCGGTCTTGGGGACGCTACTCCTCTATAACTAAGCTTTATAATAATTTTTTTTTTGTGATTTCCTTCGTGCCTTCTTATAGTGATTTGAAACAATTTACGAAGTGGGTAAGTGCTGTTGTTCCTGAAATACTGACGTGTGCAAAACTTTTCACCAATCTTTTAACAACTTTTGAATTGTTTTTCGTAGTTGTTTCCAAATATTAGAAAAACCACTACACTTTAGTAAGGCCAGAAGAAAAATAAAGTAAGTTATTTTGTAGTTAATGCAGTCTAATACTTCATAATTATAATAATTCAGTTCAACACAATGTCCCACTACTGGGAATACTTCTCTGTTTAAGAAGGGCTAGGCCTTCGTCCACCACGCTACCCTAGTGCAGATCAAAGAGTCGTCTTAGGGGCGCAGTTGGATTAGCATACTAATTACTACGCACACCATCCCTCACGTATAACGGTTTCCTCGCGATGTTTACGTTCACCATTAAGTAATGTAAATGATTAAATGTTAAACCACCAATTATTTCGAAAAAAAAATATCATAGGGGTAGGCTGCCTCCTTCTTCTTCATGGCAGACAAGCATTTATAAATACTGCTAGGCTATCACTACTACTTAACTTTCTAATATTATATTAGCCATGTTAAGAAAATTTTAATCTGTCTTCAATCAACGCTGTTGTTATAAAATATATTACATATATTGATGAACTAATTAATAGTTAGATAGAACATTATTTATTGTACACCAAAAGAAATAGTACAAAGTGAAATTATATGATACACATAGGGGACAAATGATAATCTAATCACTAACAGCAATTTCTTCCAGACGGTTTATACCTATAATACTACAATAAAACTAATTCTACTCTACTTTTCTTGGCATATAGAATCAGATAACCCTGTCTTCTCTTTCATTTTTACTCTTTGAGCACCACAGTAGTCAGTCAGTCACTAGAGACCACAAACAATAAAATTTCTAAATAGAATAATTGTGTCTGCTGCATTGCAGTCAATGGGTTAACTATTATGTTTATTTGTTGATAAATAATTATTTAATAACAACTTTTCAATGCATATTTGACAGTTTTTTATTTAATAAAGAACTTAGGTGCACCAACACAGCCTATTGCAGCACCCATGTGCAGTACAGTCTACTGCTGAACTTAGGCTTGGCATAGACAAGTTTTTTTGATAGTAATAAATATTATAGAAAAAATAAGTTTAAGGCTTTCTTCCTGCCTAGGATTCCAGTTGGAACCATTGTAAAGTGGATTTCCTTCACACATTTGGTGATTTTATGACTTATTTGTTTTAAACTTTGAATAACTTCTTATTAAGTGATTAATTTTCTTGTTAGCAGACCCACCATGAGCAATTCCTTGTAAGAGCTCTTGCCAGCATAATGTGATAGAAGTAAAAAAATATTATTGATGGCACTGTTAGCACAGTGGCTAAGCAATTAGTCTTCATCACCATGTTTCACAGGTTCAATTCCCGGGCAGACAGATTTGTATGATCTGCAGAAGTACAAATATTATTCTCTTGTCTGTTGGTGTGCGTTCAAGTGAGTGCAGCTGTACCTATCTATGTTTGTAAACTAAAGAGTAGGACAATATATAAAAAAAAACTATTATTTAACCACAGATAATATATAATATTATACTAGTACCACATACAGATACTCAGTCTATCATACCATAGATTTAGAATGTTAAGCGAAATTCTATGTATCATACAAAGAAATGACACCTCTCTAAGTCTGGCTATTGAACTAGCTATTTTCTAACAGATGGCAGCATTGTTGTCTCACCAATAGCCAGAGACTAGTTTTACACCGCCATCTGTTTGATGGCAAAGATGCTAGGTATTAACAGAATTCATTTCAGTTCTTATATTTCTAAGTAATGTAATGTATTTCATCAACAATTGTTATAGATACATATTTTCTATGTAAGTGAATTTGTAATTCTTTTGAGAAAAACAATTCTTTAACTATTATAAAATCTGTTATAAATGTGTAGGTGATTAATAAGTGTGTGGTTATAAAAGTGATAACAGGGCAAATTAAGTAAAATGCCATGTATTGCAAAGAAATCAAAACAAAATAAAAATATCAATGGCTATGGTTTATCATTGAAATGTTAAATGGTTTCAATGGAAGTAAAAGGCCTCATTCATCATTGAAAATACGTGATTTATGAGTGCTATTATGTAAATTAACATTAAATAAGACAGAGAGCCAAATTCTGCAATTCTAACTTTTTTAGTGATTCAAATTTTCACTATTATTGTTATATTTATTTATTACCTATGCTGCCATCTATGAGTTTTTTTTTTAAGACATTGTAATTTTCGAGTTGAGTTGAGAGTTGACCTCATGATTGAAAGAAAGAAAGAAAAAACATTTATTCCATACCAGTGTAACCGACAGCGCAAAATTATCTATTACTAATATAAAAGAGCTTTTTTGTTTGTTTAAACGCGCTAATCAACTACCAGTCGGATTCGAAATATTCTTTTTGCATGTTATAGCCTATTTATTGAAAAAGGTTGTAGGCTGCTTTCTGACCCGAAAAAATTCACGGGTTCGCAAATCATGCGGGCGGAAGTAAGAAAAAAAATATATATATACCTACTCCCGAAATTAAATAAAATGTGCTGTCGGGTACCCATACCGAATAGGATACCAATTCAGCATACCTATGCTAGGCTTGACACTCGGCGCTGATTTTCAGTTGTACATAGTTGATTGAACTATGACTGCCAGTGATTGCCTCTTGTGTCTAGTGCTCACAAATGCGGCTGCTGAACTTAAAGTCTGGGTTCTATACCTTGGTTGAGCAAAGTTACTCGATTTTCGGTATAAAAATTCTTAGCCTAGTGTTTGGAATTGTGTCCAGTGGCCCAATGAGCGCAATAGGCTTGCTCTTTTATTTGAAACTATAACAGCATCGGCGAAATGCAGGTGGTTCTTCAGAAGAAGCTAGTTCTTCTTATTAAACTTTGGTTTGGTTTTCAGGTATTCCTATTCGGAAATATTAAAAAGTTGCAATGGGTGATCTCGAGAAGTGGAAGGCTGCACCATCCCCAAACTATAAGACGAACAAGAACAGATTGTATCCTTATTCTGAATTACCATATTTAGGACATTACAAGGTCATTAAAATACCCGTATGTATGAAAAATCTTATAGAACACGTTGATTATCTTGGTGAAGGCAGAATAGACACCGAGTCAAGATTCATTGGCTTTCGTGACTGCTATAATGTCAATTATGAGTATCATTTAGTTTCCAAAGGTCCGGATGAAGGGAGAAAAATACCTAACAGGATACCATTTATTAGCGGCGATGGCAAGACCTATTGTACCCGAAATTACATAAAAGATAACTCAGTCCTCATTATCACTGTTCCGCGTGTTTATTATAACTTAACGAAGTCCTGTGCTGAGGATATTGCTCGCATAGTGAATAGTGAAATGGGAAAAGTCATCGTTTATGGCTACCACGTCAACAACAATAGCAACCACCGCGAAATTATTGAAATTCTCAGTGAAGAGCTAATGATGAAACAGCTAATTTACTGTCCCATTTACTTATTACCGGAACAACTTCAATTGACTTATGACGACTATAAGACTTGTTATAGAGCTTATTTGAACCTAAATGAACTAAAAAGAGAATTGTACAATCGAGTAAACAAAGGTGATTACGAAGACGCCATAATATTGACTGAATGTTTGAATAACGTCTACTGCTGCACAGCGGTCGGTGACGTGGTTAACAAACTACTCGAGAATAGAGATACACATGTGATGGTTTACGCTTATAAACTGTGGAATAACAATGCTAAAGATATGGTATGTAAGCATTTCCCGGCGGCATTCAAACTGATCTTCAACGGTGAGTGTATGATGATCATCAATAAACAATACAATCAGGCGCTGAAATTATGTGGTGACGAGGACCCCTCTACAAAGCAGGCCTGGGGCGACAATCACCACGAAACCAGTAACATTATAAGCTGGAAGATTATTCCGACTTGCGAAAATTATAACATCTCATTCAAAATATATAACGTTGACAGCGATATGTATTTAAAACTCTCTCCAACCATTGAAGGAAACGGAAACAGACAAGTTTGGGGCTCAAAGAATTCTAAAGAATTTAGATATAGATTTGTCTTGGAGCCGTTATTGGTGAACGGTGAGACTGTATTCACTATTTCGAGTTGTGAGTATGGCCTGCGATTGAAGTTGGCTGACGACATGGATTCCGACGGAGATAGATCCGTTTTAGGACACAAAACTGTCAGGGACGAGGATAAGCGCTCTCTATGGATTCTAGCACCTTGGGAACAATTAGATGGAAACGATAAAGTAGTAAGTAATCAAAGTGCTCACGACTGTATGCATAAAAGCAGTTCTATTATTCAAACAGATGATCCATAACTCCTGGAAGCCAAACAACTTTCACGATGACAAGTTAAAAATATATCAAGTTATCAGATAGTCGGTCCAAGTCTTTCCGTGACTCTTTGTAATTTATGAAAGCCAAATAAATTCTATGTCTTCTAACCGCGAAGCGCGGCCATACTCCAGAGTTTCGGCGACGGCGACGTGATGTTCGACTGAAGAGTTATTGTCATTGATACCTCAACAAGCTCAGCACAGATCAAAGATTGAAACAGTTGCACACCGCTATAGTGCAAAATTTATATTGTAAGATATTGTAGAGGCCACTCGACTGTGTGTCAAAAATATACTATTTTTTATTATTTCTATTGTTTCAAATTATTTAACACCGTTTGTTGATGTATCACGCGCCATATATTATTAGTTGCCGAATGTTTTCACTGTTTTCAATCAAATCTGCTTTGGTGAAGAAAAATTCTGCCTGTCCATCCTTTCGTAATTGATGCTTCTCGTCAGATCTAATCCCTAATTTTGATTCTCATGTTTTTTTTTTAAACCTTTCCCCACACTAAGATTTAGGATTTTCGACACGTAGCGCAGAAAGCTAATCGCTTAGCGACTGCGCCAACCATGCGTTCGAAATACCTACCTAACACAGGAAACAAGAAAAATACTCGGTTAACATTTTAATATAAATATTTATTACAAAATATTATATCTATAGATACCACAAAACTTATACAAAAATGTATCTATGTTAAACGAAAACGCCAATTTGATCCAGAAAACAGTCTTTATACATGGTAATTTTTTATTAAAAAATATCTCAAGGAAGTAATATTTCCAGTGAAAAAATTATATGTATCGAGGAAGATACTAACTTACATAGACTTTATCTTGATTGAGAGTTAATTTTTTGACTTTGACATTCCTTCGTGGTGTATTAGCTCAGTATTAGCGACGTTTCAATGAGGCTTGATGAGCTTCATTCTTTCTGACGACAAATGCGGATGGTCAACATTTTTTTAAACCATCAAAACGAGTTTATTATTTCTGTACAAATGAATATGAACCAGGCCCCAAGCTCATAGCCGAATGACCTTATGAGTATATAAGACAGCACCGTTATACGTATGTAACGATATAAGGCCTTTTGACATCAAGGGCGGATCCAGGGGGGGTCATTGGGGTCATGACCCCCCCGGGCTGGTTCTAGGTCGACCACTGATAATTTTTCTAATCGCATTGATCGTACAGTATTTATTATTGTAATCAAATAGGAGCCAGTCCCGACTAGACTTCAAACATGTGACCCCCCCTGACTTGAAAGCTGGATCCGCCCTTGTTTGACATAAGACAATTATACTAGGCTAGTCAAATTAATTATTATTATGCCTTATATAATGTGTTATATTGTATTGTGGGTATTTGATATGCATGGATGTTGTATGTGATATGCATGGATGTTGTATGTGATATGCATGGATGTTGTATGTGATATGCATGGATTTTGTATGTGATATGCATGGATGTTGTATGTGATATGCATGGATGTTGTATGTGATATGCATGGATGTTGTATGTGATATGCATGAATGTTGTTTGTGATATGCATGGATGTTGTATGTGATATGCATGGATTTTGTATGTGATATGCATGGATGTTGTATGTGATATGCATGGATGTTTTATGTGATGTGCATGGATGTTGTATGTGATATGCATGAATGTTGTTTGTGATATGCATAGATGTTTTATGTGATATGCATGGATGTTGTTTAGTAATGATGATTTGTTATGATCGGTTAGATTGCGAATGGGTGGTTTCCACGCGTAGGTGTTAGTCAGATGTGCCGGCTTTTAAGGCAGCCAGCTCTTTCAGCTTGATGTTTTCAGCGACCAGCGCCTGCACTCTTTGTTCATATTTCAGTCTCAGCTCCTGTTGGATGCAGTAAGTATATTTAATATTATTCCATGCATTAGAACATTTACTACCAGACAAACGTGAAAGACTGTCTATCAGATATGTATTTATGTAAATATTTTAACAAATCCTGCAATTATACTAGATTATTTTGTTGTAAAAAAAAAACTGTTCTCCAAATTGCAAGGAACCTTTTTTATTTTGTTATGTATGCTTTTTTTTTTTACTAAACATGCATTTCAATAACTCCTCGCCGTGTAATATTGTGCTAATAATATTAAAGTATGGTCAGTGCCGAATATTTTTTTTTTTAAACTTGTCCCACACTAGGATTTCTCCTGTGTCGTGGATACATTTTTACAAACATACATGTCACATGCACACACAACCAGACACGAAACAACTACCTGTAGATCATACAAATATTTTTTCCGTGCGGGAATCGAACCCGCGACACTAAGCGCAGAAAGCTAATCACTTAGCCACTGCGCCAACCGTGCCGTCAACCACGTGGCAAGAGTAGCAACTGCTACGGCCCCGCGTATCCAAACCTCCGCCTGATTTATTAAGAAGTTGTATATTGAATTTACTTGATGTCACAAAAACGTGAAACGTTACACCTGTTTTCCGACGTCAGACATTCGGTAACCGATTATATTGTTGGCGAAAATAAAACACCGAATTTCATACGGTAAACGCACAAGTTCTACAAAAAGTCACTTTATACGTATTTAAGAGCCCATAGCAGATCAAGGGCCCCTCAATAGAATTTGCTACGGGCCCCGCGCTTGCTTAATCCGGCACTGGGTATGGGGCTCACTCATAGGCATCACTCGCGATAAAACAACTGAGAGACAAGAACGCATCATTTCCGTGGCCCGGCGTTTCACAATATCACGTCCTTACCTTGAATATGGCTAGTTGGGTCTCGTACTCTTTCTTCAGGTCATCGTTAAGTGTGGTGCTTGTCTGAGCTCGTTGTAACACCAGTCCATATTTATCCTTCTCAGCCTTAAAACGAGCTTCCATTGCTTGAAAACGTTCCTTTAACATAAATAGGTACAGCTACATTACATACATTGAAATATCCACATACGTGGCTGTGAAGAGTTTTTTCACGTCACTTCATTCCCCGAAGAGTAGAGGTGTACTGTTTTACACAGTGGCGTAGCTACCTGAGGGCAAGACGGGGCAGTGCCCCGGGGCCCCCATGCTCCGAGGGCCCCTCGGTCTCTGGCTTACAAACTATAAATTGAACTAGTGAAAATTTCTCCCACATTCGGAATATAAATAAACCAGTTTCCAGGAACGCGACTTTAATACCAGCAACTTATTTGAAAAAATACAGGGGAATTCCCAACAAGTCTCGAACATCTTTGTTTGAAACTTGGTACCCAAAGGGTGCTCAACGGGACCCTATTAACGTGCCTCCACTGTCTGTGTGTCTGTCACAGGACTGCATTTTTTGAACGGTAACAGGTAGATATTTTCTTTTATTTTCATAAAATAATTTTAATTAGTTCATTAAAATAAGTTACAATTTGTATTTGGTTTTTAATTTTATTATGGAGTCGACTGTATTATGATGAATTTGGAGGTACGTCGAATACGGAACAAACGATTTTAAATAGCTTAGTTGGGGCCCTAGTTTATTTTTTGCCCCAGGGCCTTTGGTTACCTAGCTACGTCACTGGTTTTACACCAACATTTCGCCGTGCTGTGGACACAGAATTTTCCGGGATCTCATGCTCAGCAGTGGCACTTATTACTAGGCCGATAAGGCACCCCCACTCCTCGACGTTTACTTTTGATCCAGCCCCGAACTCACTCAAACCTCTTAACCTCTACTCGTAGGAACGTACCTCCATAGCTTTCACTTCAGAGTTCCTAATTTCTAACAGATCCTTGGTAATCACGTTGATGTCCTTGAGTGACTGTACTTGCGTGGTCAAAGCTTCTATCTGTAGTTCTTGATTTTTCACCATCTTCGTCTTGTCGAAGATCATACCGCGGGCTTTGCTTAACAACTGAAAAACAACATTGAGAGATTCAATTTACGAGAAACGCGATCGCTGAGTGAAATATCTATGCCGTGACGATGTATAACATAATAAGGTTTCCAGTAGAAAATTGCAGCAGTCTCTTCCATTAATCTAATGAGAGAATTATGATGATATATCTCCCCTATACGTGGACGGCGACAGCCCTTTACCGCTTTGCATGCGCTCACGTATGATTTGCGAAGCCAAAATTGATCCTGAGGCCCTAGTGTAAGTTTCTTTTGACGAACTTTATTTAACGCATCGAACGCGCTCCGATTGGTCCGTTTCGTGCTCTCCATCAATCGGAGCACTGCACGCGTTCGATGCGTTAAATCAATTTGTTAAAACACTAAGGCCTCTGAACCTATGTTCACACAGAAAAGTTTAACCACGTGGCCTTGGAGTTCCGCAACGTGACGAGCGAAGAACGGACGCGCGCGGCAGTCGTGGCAATCTCCTCCAATTGCGATCACTGCCGCGATTAGCACCCGATCTCCGATTCCCATGCCGTCACCGTACCATGTTTCCACCGCACCTCGAATCTCTCATCACCGTTGCTTTTGCTGAACGTTTCCTGAGGAATAAGTGCCTTGTCGCCTCGCCCGATCTCCATGGCCACGCGGTCTATCTATTTTCAACCGACTTCAAAAAAAGGAGGAGGTTTTCAATTCGGCTGTATTTTTTTTTTTTATATTTGTTACTCGATTTCTCGAAGACGCCTGGACCGATTTCAAAAATTCTTTTTTTATGCGTGTCATTTGGTCCCATTGTCATCAGGTCAGGACCTGATGGTGGAAACCCTGAGAAATCGAGAGCATCTCTTGAAAATTGTAGGCGAGCATGGGGTAAAAACTTGATATTTATGTGTATATCTGATGAGACTACAATACTATGGAGGTTTAGGGCAGATCTGATGATGGAGACGACAGAGGATCGAGGGAACTCCTCAACGGTACATCTTAACTACCTCGTGTTTGGGCTTATTTTATTCGTGTTGACAAGATCTTTACACCGAGATGGGTAATGACTGCCACTGCAAGGTCCGTGATGCAGGTGCAGTACAGTTTAGGGAACTCCTTAATGGTCGATAGCAGCTACATAGTGTTTGGGCTTATTTTATTCGTATTGATGCGCACTTTAAGCCGAGATAGGTAATATTGCAGATTCGATAGTGAAGACAAAAAAACAGTTTAAGGATATCCTAAATGGAGATGTTTTCCGACGTTCAAGTATTGGAAGGAAGATTTCTTAACCTCGTTATTTATGTATATATGCTTTTTTTTATGTTTGTTGTTTACTAGGTCTACCCATCACTCAAAATTGTAAAATAATTAAATTTTTTAACAAAAAATAAAAACCGACTCCAAAAAACTCAAAAACAAAACTAATAACTAAAAAGCAAAAAATAAATCACCGACTGCAATATTCTTCAACTACTATATTGTATAATAAAAGATTTATTTTTTGCTTTTTAGTTATTAGTTTTGTTTTTGAGTTTTTTGGAGTCGGTTTTTATTTTTTGTTATGTTGTTTACGATACCTACGGCAAATCAGGTTGGATTGGTAGTTTAATTATAGATAAAATTAGACACTTTACAAACCTCTTCGTGCTGCTGTTTGATATTTTCAATCATCTCGTGATTCTTGCCGCTGGGTTTGGATAAAGCTGCCTGTAGTTCCGTTTCCAAATTCCTAATCCTCGCTTTGAGAAGGTCAATCTCTTCCTCACGGACCTGTGAATAAATGCCATGAGTGTTTGTATCTGTGGGTTATGTGTAGATATAACAACACACTTTGCTGCAAGGAGTGCTCCAGAATAGCCATCAACAACTCTCGAATGCATTTACAGAAGCACTAGCTTCCGCCCGCGGCTTCGCCCGCATTAATTATGAACCCGTGCATTTTTTCGGGTCACACGTAGCGTCATCTAGCGTCCTAAAGCAATTGTGACCGTCGAAAGTTATTGTTCTTTCCCTCGGGAATAGTACTTTTTTCTGGATGAATCCTATGTCCTTTTCTGTACCCCTGACAATGTAGGTATATGCAAAATTTCATGATGATCGGTTCAATGGTTTAGACGTGAAAAGGCAACAAACAAACTTACTTTCGCATTTATAATATTAAAAAGTTAGGATATAGAAGCATAAAGCTCATTGAAAGTGCTATTACAATTTCTTTTTCTAACCGACCAGAGTAAAACTACGCTTTTTTCTCTTCTAAAGTATGAAAACTGTCAAGTTATACTGGCGATATAGGTAAGTTACCTTGAGTTCCAGCTTAAGTCCATCTTCGGTCCTCTCGTTCTTAACCTTCTCCAATTCTTCAATCTTCTTCAGAAGCTGTTGTTCCCTTTGCTGCCAATCGCCCTTTCAATTAAATTATTTAAGTGAAATCAATGTAAGAATACTCAGATACATACCACTTTTCACTGGTCTAAAGTAGTTGTAACTTATGAGATGTAGGCACTTAAGTCGACATCTAAATCGTCTGCCAGAAGCGTAAAGTTATGACGAAAAAGGTTGTGTAGCCCTAGTGTAAGTTTTTTTTGACAAATTCGATTTACTACATCGAACGTGTTCGGTGCTCCGATTGATCCGTTTCGTGCTCTCCACTAATCGGAGCGCGCCGAACGCGTTCGATGTAGTAAATCGAAATTTGTCAAAAGAAACTTACACTAGAGCTACTGGTAGCTCTGAATAATACTCCGCGATTTTACTTGTAGCAATCACTAGGTATTCGTCCTCTGTTCCTATAACTAGCAGAATTAAAAGCAGACTTCGTCAGTCATGTGACGTCATCACTTACAGTTTCTTTTACATTGTTCTGAGGTGCTTCATTATTATTAGACGTCGGCTCCGCTCCTTTTTGTACGTCCTTTGCTTCTTCTGGCTTTAGATCAAGACCTTGTGTGCTCACCACTTCTATCTGTAAGCCACCATACCATAAGATTCCGTTTTTATTCAGTTTCAACCAATTAACGGTTCTTAATTCGACATTTGTTCAAATCACAGTAATATTAAGAAGTTGGGGATCCACTGAATCATTTTAAAAGTATATAACACATAACATAAGATATCATCACGCCTGTATTCCCCAAAGGGTTAGACAGAGGTGTAGGCACTATTGTACACCCACATTTCGCCGATACTGTTATTGAGTCTCATGTAATAGGGGGCAGGCCTATTGCCGTGCCGCTACTAAGTATTACAGTATATAAAAATCCAATAACACTTTGCTCGACCCGGGGATTGAACCCAGGACCTGACGCTCAGCAGTCGCGCTTGCGACGACAAGACCAATGTGGCAACAAAAACACATGTATACTGTATAAGCTATCTTATCACTAGCCTCATGATATTCCGGAATCCAAATTAGGAATTACACACAGGGGCTGTATACTCGTTAACTTACAGTTTTAGTCTCTTCAGCGCTAACCGATTGGTTAGTTGACTGTTCAAGGGCCCCTTCACCACCTCCCGACTCTTGAGGTTGTGTTTGAACTTGGTCTGCCTGCAAACAAAGTGCTAATAGGACTCCAGTAGTTTCTGTGCTTGCATCGACCGTCAGAATCTAGACTTGACTTCAAATCCGATTTGAAATCTTATAAATTAGTAGTTTTTGTCCACAATTTCGTCTACTGTACTGAGTTAATATGGGTGGACGTTTTTTTAATATCTTTTATTCATAATAAATAGAATGGATATCGTTCGATGTGGTGGTCTAATGGAGCTACTTCTTTCAGCAGTGGACGTCTTCTGGTTTATGATGATGATGATAATAGATACATGCAGTTACAATAATACTAAACATCGCCAAACTGCGGAACAGTTTGTTGGCGATAAAGGCGCTTTTTTTTTTTAATTGTGTCATATATTTTATGTATACACATATTACACATTGTATTGTATGCCTGTGTTGTTGATCAGGGAATGTTTTCAACTTTTTTCCATACCTTCGAGAACACAAGACTTTCTGCTGAGTAATACTCGTAACAATAGACACTCGGTAATTGCGAATCGATTCAAATAAGACGGAGATCAGTAATCGATTCAATTCAGACAGATTTCATACCTACCGAAAATTTATGAAGATTTAAAATTTCTGTGAGGTTTATTTCTAGTTATTATCTCCTGAAACATTATTTCCCCTCTTCTATTTTAAAAGGCAAATAGGTGTTACCTCCGTACCTACTGATACTACGGATTACTACTATGGCTAATTTTCTTTTTAATCACGAAAGCTTACAAAATCTTTCGTAGAACAATATTTAATATCGTCTTCGTGATATGAGTCTTGTTATCTTGTATTAAAAATAAGAAACGATTAAGTTCAGAGGTAGGTATTCGGCTTATGACAAAATGTTGTCATTGTTGAGCTAAATTGATTTTCTCCCATTCAAACCGCCTGTGTGGATCTATCTCTCAGCTTTGGAACCATTTGTTTCGCACAAATGGTAACTAAACAGTACACTTGATGTTATTACGTCTATGAAATTAAGTAGGACTCTCTACAATTTCCCTTTTCCATTGTAATGCTAAACAAATGATAATTTAGAAAATAAAATAATCGATTATCGTGTTATATTAAGGTACATATCGAATAATTATTATCTTTTGTATACGGGCCGTAACCGTTTGTGGCATATTTACTGGTTAGCGAAATCAAACACACTTCTTGTTTAGGAATAAATAAAAATATTCAAAATAATAGCAAGAAATTTGTACCAAAAGAAAAAATAGGTCGTCCGCTAAAATGAGTTCAGAAAAGAACATTAGATAGGACACCTGCACAATGCGAGGCTATAATACGAAGACGTGACAAAATAAATAAATAGCTACCTACTCTTAGGGCGACCCTCAAAAATCTTTAACACGATCGTATTAAAGATCCCCGGGCTTTTCAAGATGAATGCCAATCATCTGGTGTTCTGGATAAAATCGCTCAGGCGAGTAGGTACTTGCCGTGAACGAAATAACTATATTAACCGATATAAATTGAGCGAAAAATTGTCACTTTATGACTATGTACTTACAGGTTCAGGGAAATACCTTTTATATGTCCTTAATTTTGTATAAAAATTAGCAACAAACTTTACTAATACTTAGAAAGAGAATTGAAACTAATAACCGGAAATTTGTTAGACACTATCACTATCCGTTGATAGGTCTCTTGGACTATTCAAGAAGGTGAATTGGTCCATACAGACCCTTCTAGTTCCCGGCGCTCCAATTGGTCCTCGCCGAACTTTCCACGAATGCTCACATTAATCGGTTCAGGTTAAACCGAACGATGATCCGAAACATCGTTTTGATCCTTGTGACTAAGAAAAACATATTTAGCTGCCAATTTCAATTTCTTGTTTGAGAAATCCAAATAAAGTGCTAAGTCATTAAAGCTGTAAATTTGATAATGTTTTGGGATTCTGCACAGTCAAGTCTAACAAGACATGAATAGAGCTGTTAAACATCATAACGTAAAGAGTTCCTGTCGTACGGTAAAATATCACGTACCCAACAGGTTTGTACCTTGCATAATAACAAATAAATTACATGTCGTGTCAATGGTTAAACATTATTTATTGTTTTGAAAAGGTGTGCCAGCTATACTAAGTCGCGAGAAACAAAATTATGTTATGTTTTCGCTTCTCGCACACTAGATCTAGTCAATTTTACAGCTATAGCAAAATTACCCTCGTTGTTTCCTCGTAACCACGAACCCTAGTCCAAATAGATCTCATGTTTGATAACTATTTCGTAACAATGTAGCTAAGAACAATGGATTTTATATCGATTTTCTTCATCGGAAACCAACTCCACGTGAAAGAATTTTGACAAAGATGAATTCAACTGACAATAATCGACAATGTTCATAATGTTTTTAGTTGTAGTAAAAAGTTTCACTCACCATTGTGTGAATTTTTGATTATATGTTATTTTTACTGACAAATCTCACAAGCAAAGTATCACGTTCAAAAGCCAAGAGCACGGATAATATAGTAATGCTGAAAACTTGAACATCTATTTTTGGGAGTGCAGACGCACCGATATAAAAATAGAAAATACGAGCGTGCGTCGTGAAATTCGTATATCAAACTTTCCCGCGCGAGTTTTAATTGCAAATACTTAATACTCATCAGTAACGAAATTAGTGGAAGCAGGTACTTTTAATTTAAATGAGTTTACACACGATGGTCGATGCAATGTTTATTGTTGATCAAACCTGTGAAATACCTTCTTTATCCGTCAAGTGATTTAAATGTAACACAATAGCAAATCTGTTGAACCCTTGTCTTCACTCAACGTCCAATGTTGTTATTACGGCCCATATAATATATTTAGGACACGCATGCAGATAGACACAAAAATTAATAGCTGATACACGATTATCTTTTGTCTGATATCGATTTTTATTGAAATATAGTCTGAACTTTCACGATAGGTACTGATCAAATAAATACATACTAGGCTAGGATGTTTTATGCCAATAATGCTATTTCTTACGAGGCAATATATTTTGAATACGATTTACGAGCAAACAGACACGTATCCGTGCACGTAGATTATAAAAAAGTACACAAATCTTTTAGCAATAAATGACATGCGTTTGACAGACTGACGTAAGACAGTTTTTTTGTTGAACGTTGACTTTTGACAATATTATTGTGAACTGACGAACGAACCGCAAACCAGCGTAATATTGTTTTGATGTGAAATTCGAAGTTATTATTGGAATTGGAACCGAAAATATTGTTCTGTCTACTTCATAAAGTAGAAACCTTAATCAAGATCAAATTCTGTAAAGTCATAACCGGTAAACTAATAAATTGTATCAGTAACTACCACCTAGCTTGGTATTTTATTTAAATACATACCACAAATAATTTGTTTTTGTTTGAAATTTTCAGATAAATATATAAATGACTTCAGAAAAGAATGCTCAGGTGGGACAAGCGCGTGAAGCTTTCCAAATGATGTATCAGATATCACAGCTCCTATGCACAGGTTTAGATGCAGACACTCTCTCTATCTGCATAAAGCTCTGTGAACTGGGCGTCGATCCTGAAGTATTAGCCCATGTTATCAAAGAAATCAGAAAAATGGGTGACAATGCTGCTCAAAACAGACCTGTTAATTTACAACCATAAAAAGGTTTACTATAAATATTTTCCGATTGAAAACTACTTCATGAATTGCCCCAATTCAATTATTGAAACATTTTTGTAGGACATATAACTAGGTGCAAGTAAAAATTTTAATTGAAATATTTTTGTATGAGATTTAAACCAAATTGTAAGCATTTTATGCATTATTCAGTATGAAGATCCAGAACCATATATTAGTACATTGAACTGTTAGATTTATTGATAAATGTGTCACAATAAGTATACTGTAGAATAAATTAAGATGTATATGATCAGTATGTTTGTGTAGCATTACAGCAAGATTAATAAAACTTCACATACAAGCTATGGTATGGCTGGTATTCTGGTAGAAAGGATACTACTAAAGACATAGTCAGTGTAGTTTAAATTCATCAAGCTGTTACATTACCAGCCTGCGAGCCACGTTTGAACCGTAAATCAGTTTCCTAGAGTTCTGATATCTTATTTTATTATAAATGTTGATATTACTACAGTAAATTGGCTTAGCAACATACATGGTAGTACCCATCACTTACAAAATAAGTTCAGTTAGTGTGCATTATGGCCCAAGTTATAAGAATGAATTTATGCCCCAAAATTATTAAAACACTACAATGAATAGTCTCTTTAGTATGTAAATATTTTTAACATTTAATGTAGAACTTAGGATAATATTGCATGTCAAACAAATAAAACAACTATATTAAAAAAAGTCTTTATTTTTAAATAAATTCTATGTTCAGGAAACATTTCAAAGAAAATTGCCTGCAAATATTGTTATACAACAATTTAGAACAGAATCAGCATGGGATAGACTAATTAGGAGATGGCGCAAATAATCTCCATTATCAGCCAAAAATAAACTGATGCCGTAAGTACCCTCAACTTTATGGGAACAAATAATTAAGTTGGAGCACACTAGCAGGTAATATTCTGTGAAATGTTAAATTAATAATGATAAATAAGTGTTGCATTGTGCTTGCATTGAACAAAATAATGTTACTGACATACAATAACAATTATAAAACAAAACCATTTCGAGTGAAATTATAAACAATCAGTACAGGACTGAAAATATCACAGATGCAAATAATTCACTCAAAAAAAAACCAAAAGTGATTCTAAAGTCTGGTTAATGATACAATGCCATTATGGCAAGAGATTTGTTTTAAATCTAGATTGTACAGCCTGGCTAAGTTTTCATCTAAAAAGACATTTTTTTAAGTTATTATATAGTAAGTGATATTCAATTAAGTAATTGTGCAATAACATAAATACATAGATATACAGTTTAAATCACATCACAACACAGGAAAAGCATCTAACATCCAGGTACTCAAACAAAGTTTATTGAAAATACATAATACATGACTACTGTAAGTAGGAGAAACAATTTCTTAGTACAACTAGACTTACTTTGAGGCCAATTAGATTTAAAACTGGCTTCAGATGTTTCATATGCAAAGGTAAACTAAGAAAACCAAGCCAACCTGTACAATCAGAGCCTTTATATACTTAACACCTAACTACTGGAACGATTGACTCTGTGCTTGTCCTTGGTTCCCTAACACTGATGGGTCCTCAAATATTGGCTGCTGTGGTTTGAACTGCTCTGCTGTGATCCTAGAGAACATTATACCAATCCCTTCTATTAATGCTAGAAGGATACCACCAACTAGGGCACTGCCAGCCATTGCAGGTACACCTGGAAAGAATTGAAAAATATGTGGTGTTTAAAATATTTTTTAATGAACATTGGTATAAAATAATAACCAGAAAAGAGGCCAAGAACAAAACATTAGGTGGATTTTAAACACTATGTCACAAAAGTGTTTTATTTTTAATAGTAAATCTATAAGTATTCTGGTTTTTAATTCTATATGATTAAAAGGACACACAAGAGTTCAAAGAAAGTGTTCAGAGGCTAATGATTTTTGAAAAAAAAAAAATTGTTTGTAATTTAAAATAATTACCATTCCTGGCTGCAAGTATTCCACCAGTGAGTGCTCCACTCATTATAGAGTTCCATGGGTCTTCCTTCTGCCTCAAGTACACTAGTGAGCAGTCAATAGTAGAGAACATACCACCCCAAACAGCAAAGTTACCACCCACAATAGGAGACCGCTCTTTCATTGATGCTAAGCTTCCAAACTGAAAATATTAATTACATTTATTTATAAACAATGTCTAAAATTTTATCTTTGTATAAAATACACGAATGTTATTCAAGTACATACCATTTTTCTACTGAACCCAACTGGCGCATTTCTGAATCCCTTTATCGAATGAAATATGCCACCACCGATAGCTCCCATGATGAACGCACCACCAGAGTCATCAAGGATCCGCCACGGGCAAGGTTCTCTTGTGTATTCATCCATGCTTTATAATTTTATTGATGTTACTGTCCTGTAATGTAAGTATTAGGTAAGATTCATAACCTCAAAAAGTCCACCCAACCAAACTGACACAGGTTCAAAGAAAATACGTACTGACTAAAGATATGATAAGTTTTGATTTGAATACACAGTTTTTCCAGTAATTTTTGGTTTCCAATTTATCACTATTGTTGCACCATGGCTTTCACGTTTGACATTATCAAGAAAGAAAGAGTGGATTTTTCTAAAAGGACATAACTCGTATCATGCTTGTTATCTACAAAAATGACCTTTATTTCCTTAGATTTTATATCATTCCATTCAATTCATGTGACAGATTCAAAATTCTAAAAATCGCATGGAAAAGTCGGCTTTTCAATAATCTGTGGCGACGTGATCAAAAGGCGAAGCCATAGAACCATAAAGAACAGAAGAAAAATCTAACTGTCAGTGTCACGCAATTTAGAAGTCAGACGTCAACGTTCGACACTTCGATTTTGAGTCAAATAAAAAACGTTCTGTTGTGTATCTATGTTTCTCAGGTATTTTCATTATTTTCAGTTTCAGATTTTTGCAGTTTCTCTTGCGGGTAACCTTAAAGAATGACAATACATAACTTGTATATTTTCGACCGATATGGTACATTACTTTATTACGGCGAATGGAATAGGTCAAAACAATCTGGAATGTCTAGAGAGGAGGTGAGCGAGTGTACCTTTGCTTTTCCGATATTTTTATTCCTATAAGTAACTCTATTGTATGCTTGCATGAATAGGTATATTATTATTGTGCATTATCATATTGACCTAAAGGTGACTATCCACTGCTAAAAATGGGCTTTTAATATTGACCCTTCCATGTATTATTAGGATGCATCTTAACAACACTGTCACCCAATAGTATTCACTAGCTAAGCACAAAAAGTTTATAAAACCTAATCAAAACCTTAGTAAATACTATAATATCCATAAAAAATATTTTTCATTTTCAGGAGGGAAAACTAATGTATGGCATGTTATTCTCAATCAAATCATTTGTTGCTAAAATATCTCCGCTGGACCCAAAAGATGGATTTATGCATTACAAAACATCAAAGTACACATTGCACTGCCTTGAGACACCATCAGGCTTAAAATTTGTCATGAACACAGACAACCAAGCGCAAGGCGTTAGAGAGTTACTGAAGAAGATTTATGGTGAAATTTATGTCAAGTATGCCATAAGAAACCCTATGTGCGGCATTGGAGAACCTATCACTAGTGAATTATTTAAAAATAAACTTGATGCTTTTATTAAACAAACACCTGCCCATGTTAGGGCATCATGATAAATTTGGTAAATAATATCAGATTTGTAAATACTGTGTCAGTAAAGAATTGATGTATATTGTTTATTGCGTTAAGCTCCAAATGGGCTACTTTGCATCATTTTACATGTTAAAATTGTCTTATATTCAGCATTAATTATTTATTTAAGCTTATTTTTATTTAACTTGTTAATATGATTTTAGATGGTAAGAAATATATTATGGTAAGCATATGAAACTATTATTGTCACTTTTTTTTTATCTTACATAATGTCAAAAATCACAAACACTTTAAAAAAATTAAAGCACCCTAAATTCATACTTTGATTTTAGATGATAAGAGATATGTTTCATTTAAATATATTATTATTAAATATGTTATATCTTACATAATGTCATCAACCTCTGTCACATAAAAAAAAAAAACTCCTTAAATTCTTACATTAAAATTTATAAATGTAAAAAAATTAAGATAAATATGGTCTGTACTGGCAAATCAATGAATATTACAATATGTATGCCTCATCGAGATAATATGTTCAGTCTTTTACTATTTCGATGGTATGCCTACATATCTCTTCCCAACCTCTCAATGTAACTGTCAATTTGTGAAAATGAGATCCCACTTCAAATTTAAAATTTAACAATGTGAATGTGATAAAGGTTATCAATGAAAAGATTCAACCCTAGAGTACATCCTATCCTATCCTATCCTACTAATATTATAAATGTGAAAGTTTGTGAGGATGGATGGATGGATGGATCTTTGTTACCCTTTCACGCCAGAACGGCTGATCGGATCTGGATGAAATTTGGTACAGAGATAGACTGTAGTCTGGAATAACACATAGGTTTTTTATCCCGGCAAAATGTACGGGTTCGTAAATCACGCGGGCGAAGCCGCGAGCGGAAGCTAGTACATAATATAGGTCAACTATGCCGTCTTTCATCACATAATGTGAAGTGGCAAAGGATCTGAATTAATATTCATCCATAAAAGTGATGCTTTTCATAAAGTATCTGGGCGCATCATGATTTATCGAAGTCTACGATATGACATTAATCTTACAGCTTTTCGTCATATCCCAACGCGTCCGACTACCTAAAAACACCGAGCTTGAAAAGTGCCAAATTTACTTGGTATTTTCGACGAGCGAGTGGGCGAACATGTCCTCAAGCGAATCGGGGTTTGAAGCGTAGTGACTCGCCTTGGAGCATTACTACGTTACTACTTACTACATTAGATCGATGGAAAGAAATCAGGCTTGTGGAGCTGCTACTTGCACAACTTGCTCCCGTATTGGACGCTCGGAGGAAGACTAAAAGGGAGTGATGATTGTGATTACCTAGAGGTCTTGATTTTCTATATGGAACACCATATTTAATGGCTCCATTGTGTAATATGTACTGTACGGTAAACAAGGACCAAAGAAACCTAAACAGAATTCCATCCGCACCGGTGATCAATGGGATAGTAGCATAGGATGGTAGCGACCTTATTCTTGACCATAGGCCATCTGCCCTCCGGTCTCTCCGTAAAGCCTAGTCACTAACGCTCAACACCCTGGTCTGGGGTAAAGCAACTGGAGTGGTCGCTCTAAGCGCCAGGTGGCAAGGGACGTCATAATGCCAAATGCGAAAAACAATTTCGAATGAAACATAAAATTTTGAGAGGCGCGGGACTGTGCGCCTGTTTATGTTATTAAACACCAGTGTAATCTATACATATAAATAAAATTGGAGTGTCTGTTTGTAATATTGAAATAACCGTTTTTTACTAAATGCATATGAATATATATACGGTACATACACCAAAATAACATTTTTTACAATTTTTGTCTGTCTGTCTGTCTTTCTGTCTGTCTGTTTGTATAGGCTAATCTCTGAAATGGCTGGACCGATTTTGACGGGACTTTTATAAATAATAAGTTTTGAAATAGTTGATAATTATTAGTAACGTATACTGAAATAAAATTCATGTGAAAGCGTCGACTAAATGGTGTCGATATCAATCAATCTTGCTTTCGCAGATCAAGGCGCTACTAACAGTGGTTAAAAGATATCCTGCCTACCCAATCTAAGATTTATTTGTCTAATTAAGGTCACTATCTGAACGTATGCTATACGGCCTCATCAAAAAAGGCAATGCACCGTAGTTTTGATCTTATTCATAGTTTAATACTATTATAGGATATCAATTTAAATTCTAATCCGAGTATGTACATGGCGTACTCATTCGTACAAGGCCTTTACGATTAACGATTCCTGAGTTCCATTATGATACGACTGATTTTGTTTATGTAATCGACTAAAAATATTTAGTTTTTGGCTGACGTTGACAGACTTACAAAAATTTTGACAGCAGAGACAAAAAAAAATGCCATGCGAAGCAAACAAAACAAACGTAAACCGACGAGCTCGACGATAAAATTCCGTTTTATATGATTATACGGTAAAAATAAATTTATAAAACCAGTTAGAACAACATTAATATTGTGAATAATAAAATATAATGGCTCGAGATTGTTCAAAGGCGGAAAGTTTTGGTTGTTGTGATGAGTGAGACCGACGACACAGATGTGCTCCTGCTGATACCACCAAATTTCTTTCTTGTCCAAAGCTCTGGCTCTGAAGATTCTCTGTTAGAGACTTCGAGAACTGTCGTACATAAGCCCTTATCTTGCACAGCACAAGTACTCGGCAAATTAGTGGACCAAGTTCATACGTTGGAGTCAAGGTTAGAAAGTTTAGAGTTAAACAGTGATGCATCCAGTCTTGGGACTATAAGAAGACCAAAAACTTGGGACACAACCGACAGTATTGATAGTCGAAGTTTAGATCGCAAATGCTTTACATTCCCACGCAGGCGGAAAAGAAAATCTGCAAAGAGGCCAATAAGCCGTGATTTGTCCCTGACAAGCTTAGATTCGGCTAGTACGCGCGGGAAAACTATTCCACCTTTAAAATTAGATGATTTTGAACCATTTCATCCAAAACCTGTTGAGGTTGTAAATGATATTCAAAGTATGGACGGTGATATAAGCAGTATAGTATCGTCGCCAAGTAAAAAAAATGATAAATTACTTTTGCATGAGATAGATGAATTCCTCACGAAAGTTGAAAATTACGAGAGTCCTGACACAAAATACAAGGATCAAGAATCAGCAATAAGTCCAGAAAATGTAATAAAAGCAACGGGAGATTATATATCACAAAAATTAGACTCACAGGGTACTGTGGATGAAGTTAAACTTCCTAGTGGGCGTGTTGTACCCAGTAATATACTCGATAAATACATTTATTTAGTAAAAAATAATACTGCAGTATCAAAAGCAGAGAAACCTTTACCTCCTGTAAACTACAGAAGTAATAATGAGGAGCCTAGCATCAGCTGCCTTGAAACCACCTCAAAAGTACCCACAGAAACTTCCAAACAAGATACAAGATCCCCAAGTATTAGAAAACTTAATTTCTCTGATAAAGATGTGCAACCAACCTCTACTCCAAAAAGACCGCACACCAGCTATTTGGACACATTTAGACCATCATCAAATAAAATTTATGATCGAGCATCAAAAGTATTAGAGCAGTACAAGTCTCAGAGCTATAGTAGGAACACTCAGGCATCCATGACGGATAGCTACTCATCACCTAAGAAGGAAGAGTTCAAGATGCCACAAATGAGACCTTACTACCCAGAAAATAAGGATGGTATGAAGTTGAACTCAATGCAGAACAAATACATGGAGTCAATTGACACAGACCTTTTGAGTTTGAGTGAGCTGTGGGGAGAGAAAGGAGATCGAGGGGAGAGAATAGACAGTGTGAAGCTGGAAGAAGAAAGGCTTAAGCGGGAGGTGAGTAACAATAACTTATTCTATGCTGACTTGTATTAACTGTACCAGTAACTTGATAAGGAAACAGTCACTAAGCATAAGTCACTACGGTTTTCTTCCGCAAGTGGTTATACTGCTTACTGCAAAACCGCTCTAAGTACATGCAAAGTCAACTGTGATCAAAAATCAACAGAACTTTCGCTTGTATTGATTTAATGTAGTATACTATTTCAGAAACTATTATTCCCTTGCTTATATGTAGATTTACTGAATAATAATAATAGATTTACTAAACTTAATTTAATAAACAGTTTTTTTTTAAAAGAAGCTGCAAATAAATATGTTTTCTTCTTTTTCTACTATTATTAATTGTATAGTGCCAATACCTTACAATTATAATGATGATGATAATAACAGAAATTGCCTTAGAGAAGCATCTTTATGTATTAACATTGTCCTATATTCTCCAGCACTGTGAATCGTTGATACAACAACTGCAAAAGAAGATTCTAGAACAACAAGAGAAATTAGCGGTGGCAGTAAGAGTGGACCGTGCGAAAGATGCAGCTATTGCCAAACTACGAGAAGCATGGTTACGACTCACTGGCAACTTGGACAAGGCAGAGGAGAGGCACCGGGGGGCACTGGAGAAGATGGTTAGAGAAGTGGAGAACTTTAGGATGGTTGCTGATGATGCTCAGAAGGTATGGAAATGAAGTTATAATAATACTACCTGTACCTGTGACTTAGTGAAGAAAGATTTTTCCATACAAACTTTGAACCCCCATTTTACGCTCTATACAGCTTCATAGATTCTGAGGTTTGGTGATTATTCAGTGAGTGACTGAGTTAGTGGAATTTAACCCTATCCTACTAATATTATAAATGTGAAAGTTTTTGAGGATGAATGGATGGATGTTTGTTACTCTTTCAAAAAACAAAAACTACTGAATGGATCTGGATAAAATTTGGCACAGACATAGATTATAGTCTGGAATAGCACAGGCTACTTTTTATCCGGGAAACTGTACGAGTTCGTATATCACGCGGGCGAAGCCACGGGTGGAAGCTAGTTTTTTTTATATATGAATTTGTATGGCCTACAGATAAATGTATCCAATGTAGCATGTACTTATCTTCACTTTTCTCAATCAAAGTAATTGTCAAAATCCACGAAAATAATGAACAATTATTTTCATCACTTTTTCACTTTATGTCAGTGAGAAAAGTTCAATCAAACATGCAACGCACGCAAAATATTAAAATATCCAATTAAATATTTGCAGAAAACCAGTCATTTTGAAGCAGAGTTGTACAAAGCTTTAGACTTGGCCCATGACTACCAAGAGAAGTGCAAACAGTTGACGACAGAGAAAAAAGAACTTGAAGATAGAATAGAGAAGACTATAGCGAACAAGGATGAGGTCATCGCCAGCAAGGAGAAGGAAATTTTAATGCTGAAGGAGAACTATGAGACGGTTATGAGACTTAATAAGCAGTCCACTGATTGTGCTAAGAATTTAGAAGATGCTTTAGATAAGGTAAGCTTATTTTTCAATCTATCCTGGCAGTTTAAAAATACATTGTAATTCATTAAGCCATAGTCAGTGGAGATGTTTAGAGTTCCCTTAACATCTATGCTATACATGAATGCAATATATATGGATTAGATTGAGTTTTTTCACTATTGGAAAAAGCTTCGGCGTGTCGGCGCATCACAATGTGTGCAGGCGACGCCGGCGAAGGCGCGGGCGCCGGGGATCGAACCCGGCTGCGCGCGCCGCCATGCCTCCGTTCACAGACGCACTGAACTACGGGCATTTCTTAGTTTTATCTACTTATTACAGTATTAAACCATATTTTTATAAAGTCCATTGTACTTTGTTATGAAGACCCGTTTGAGCCTCATCATCTGTATTCAAATTTTGGGCAGAAGTGTAGTGTATACACCCACATTTCGACGATGTCGTTATTGTCCCATGTAAAGAGCCAGTCTATTGCGGTCTATCAGGCAAAATCCAAGTGGATGAAAAAGGTACAAATTTCCGTCCAAGAATACCCAATAACACTATCCGACCTGCGGATCGTACCCTTTTTTACGTTTTTTACGTATACATTTTTTTTTTTTTTTTTTTTTGAAATCATTGCCCGACACTAGGATTTCTCCTGTATCGTGGGTACAGTTTACAAACATACATGTCACATGCACAAACAACCAGACCCGAAACAACTATCTGTAGATCATACAAATATTTGTTCCGTGCGGGGATCGAACCCGCGACACGTAGCGCAGAAAGCTAATCGCTTAGCCACTGCGCCAACCGTGTTGTGCTAGCGGTCACTAGATCAATGAGGGAGTTTAATGTCTTAAGGCAGTCTAACCGACATTCATACACGTAAACTATCATGTTTAAAATTCTTGTTTAGGAAAGATCTGAACACGAGACGACGAAACAAAAGTTAAGCGAATTGAATCGTAAGGTTCAGTCGTTTGACGACGAAATGTCGCTTGTGGCTCAGGAGAGGGACCTGTTGAAGGACAAAGTGAACGAGGAACGAGCGCGGGGCAACCTGCTGGAGAGACAGGTCGCAGACCAGCAGAACCACGCCAGTGAGCTGATGAAGAGATGTGTAAGTGGTAACAACTATGTGATTAGACATCCGTTACGTAGCGAAACTGTGCGTGCGCAATTAGGGCCATGGTGGCTTGCGCGTGCGCGTCTTCAACTCGATGTCGCTGTGTGCGCCGACACAATTGCGCAGCACAGTGTTACCTAGTGCTACACGGGACTCGACTCTGGTCAGGTTAGATTATCCTTGCCTTATCCCGTTGTCAATTTTAAACAGGAAAACTTGGACAACGATGCGAAGACTCTTCGCAAACATTTGGAGCTCCAGAAGACGGAGCTGAAGGGTCACTATCAGAAGCAACTGGAGGACGCGGTGTTGGGCAAACTGAAGGAGTTCCAGCAGCAGCTGGACCTGGCCGAGCGGGAGATGGAGGCCGACACCCGCGCCAAGGAGAACGCTATCGTCGACACCTACAACAAACAAATCGTTCGGATTGAAGAACAGTGAGTCTAGAAATTGATTGTCATTTCCATTAATAGCGAAGAAAAACTTCACTCAAACTCACATACATTACTAATGACATTGGTTCTAGATGTCAGAAGTGCAGGCCAGGTTTGAACTTTGACCCTCCTGTATCGAAGGTAAGCCCAGATATCATGTGCTAGGTTGTCTGGATTCTGAAAGTCGAGCACAATTGTACAGGAGCCTGTTACTAACTGCCATATTTGTATACACATTTTTGTATGATTTACAGATAGTTGTTCCAGGTTTGGGTGTATGTCCACGTGAATATATGTTTGTAAACGGAACCACGATATAGGAATTATTCCTAGTGTATGTTTATTAAAGAGAATTAAAAAATATATTCTTGTTTCTTAATTTTCAGGCACAAACTAGAAATTAACGTTTTAGAGGAGAAACAGAGAGAAGAAATAAAACTGTACAGATTGCAATTAGCGCAGGCTAGCGAGAAAATAGGACTACTAGAGGTAATTATAATTCTATTAGATTATTGGCTTACGTTAACGAAGGATACAGACGGGGCACACATTCAATCTCAATTCACAATGACAATCAGTCATTGTGAAGTTGAATCCTATTTTAGGGATCATCAAGCGTTATTAAATGAGGCCATGAGAACCATAGTGGCCTAAATACATTTTTTACAATATTGAGTTTAACTCAATATTGTAAAAAATGTAGCTAGGCCACTATGGTTCTCATGGCCTCAAATGATGTCGAACTATACAAAGAATAGAACCCAGCTACAGTGCGGAAATGACGTCAATAATTGTAGAGAACACTAAGGTAAATGCTCGTCGAAATGAACAACATAAGATAATATTATGTTTTAATTATGTAGACCATAAACAGATGCTTAAGAATAGTTAAACTAGAATAAAACTAGAATAGTCAAATAAATCTGGTTGGGCTGAAGACGTTTTTTTGTTGATTATCTAGAAAGAGATTTCGAAACGTAACATGAAAGAATCGAGAATCCAGCAGCATTTTTTTTTAAATCTACACCTTTTGTTTCTATTTAAGCTTGATATATATTTGACGTGACGTATTTGATTTGATAGAGTAAACTGGAGTCGTACCGCCGTCGGCGCGGTCAGATCGCGTCACAGCTGCACAGCGTCATGGAGTCGCAGTGGAGGCAGGCGCTGCTCATACTGACCAACGGACACACCAACGTGTCCTCTCTGGACGTCACACGCCCCGACAGCGGTCAATATTACTACTAATTACTACTGGTGACTTTGTTCCTGTTGATTTTCATACCAATCATCAGCAGTAATAAATTTTTTAACAAAAAAAAACCGACTTCAAATAACTCAAAAACAACACTAACTAAAAAACAAAAAGTAAATGTTTTATTATACAATATAATAGTTGAAGAATATTGAAGTCGGTGCCAAGTAACACACAAAAAGAAACTCTCTTAAATTATTTGAGAAACGCTCTGTACAAAATTATCCGGAGTTTCATAAAAATATACTGTGCCTATTCCAATCTCTGATGGTTTAAAAACAAAGGAATATTGTCGCTAGGTGTCCCTCCGGCAGCGGAGCTGTCGCGCGCGGCGCCGCTGTCGCTGCCGGAGCTGCCGCGCGTTGCCGACGGGCTCACCGACAGCGAACTGCAACAGTACGTTAAACTGGTAATTGTACACATTTTTTTATTATTTTTTTGTCCTCATATCAAATGAATATGTACTTAGAGCTGCTCTTTTGTGTCTCTTGAAATCTCTTAACGCCTGGTGGAAATATGAATAAGCCAGTGGAATTAATATAATTTCCATGGTGAAATTATCTAGAACTTATCGCAATAATTTTACTACACTTCGTGTAGAAGTCGATTTTGCTATAGTGACATGGTACTGCAGTAACGGCTAGTCGTTCGGGTCACTATCAAAACGAACTGTTTGCAGCTATTAACAAAGCCGCCGAACCTGGACGGCAGCGGGGACAAGGTGTGCTCCGCGGGCGACGAGCCCACCAGCGACCGGCCCCCCGCGCCGGAGCCGCGCGCCCCCCGTCGCGCCCCCCGCCCGCCATGGAAGGCGCCGTGACGTGGACGGCAGCGGCGACAAGGTGTGCTCCGCGGGCGACGAGCCCACCAGCGACCGGCCCCCCGCGCCGGAGCCGCGCGCCCCCCGTCGCGCCCCCCGCCCGCCATGGAAGGCGCCGTGACGTGGACGGCAGCGGCGACAAGGTGTGCTCCGCGGGCGACGAGCCCACCAGCGACCGGCCCCCCGCGCCGGAGCCGCGCGCCCCCCGTCGCGCCCCCCGCCCGCCATGGAAGGCGCCGTGACGTGGACGGCAGCGGCGACAAGGTGTGCTCCGCGGGCGACGAGCCGACAATAAAGCCGAAGGCGCCGTGACGACAATCATCTATCCATATAGAAAAAGTCAAACCGACTATAATTACTATTATTTTAATAAATTCTTCAATAACGTCGCCTCTGCCTACCCTAAGCTGCGGTATATACTTAAATATTCCCACCGTTACTAAAACAAGTACAACATGGAATCTCCTCAGAAATGCACCGTTTTTATTTGATATTGTTACAAAGACGCGTCAATGCTCATCATTCGTATAAGTTTTATTTGTAGTTTTTTAAGGTGCTTTATTTATAGCTATGTAGAAATTAGAAATACTGTATTTTTATGAAAACTTTAATGTAAGTTATATCATAATTTTTGTATTCAATATTGTTATGAAGTTGAAACATTCCCGATTGCACTCCATATTATTAATGTTGATAAATAAATTATATATTTTTATGTGCGAAGTTTATATGTTTACAATACCGAAACTAAATTCTTGTACGTAGAGACAACTCTTCTAGGGACACATAATACAAAGTTATGCAGCCTACCACCTGTACACAAGTTCATCTTATTGATATTAATGCCAAAGCGATTTTTAGAGGAAATAGTTATTGAAATCTTGACCAATTTTACACATAGTATCTTAGGAAACTAAAAAAAAACAGTCATTTAAATGTTACGATTTTAACCAATGGTTTTCCAAGACAGCTGTCAATTTGACTGTACATTGTTGAATAGATTCAAGCGATACGTATGTAGGTGTATAGTACTTGTCAATAGCACAAACGCACCATCGTCGTCTTTGGGATACGAAGACGCGTCCAGAACGCAGACGCGCATCAGAGAATCTCATTGTAACGTCGAAATAAAACTAAAAAAATATGTAACGATTATTTATTTATGAAGGTAAATGCGATTTAAAAATATATTCCAATTTAATTATGATGGCATCATGATCTTTATACAACACTAAATGTACACTTATTACATAAAAAACAATACTTCATTCACATGAGGCAAGAGCTTAACGAAAATAATAATTTTGTTTAAGTCTTTAAAAATAAAAATAAAATAATGAAACACAGCCTAAAATATACATCAAGTATTCTAAATATTTGCTATTGTGATATGATACGTATATTTATCGATTAATATTACAAACAGAAAGTACTTAATTAAATAATATGTACAGTCACACGCATAATGTTGTATTGTATTAACGTAGCTACATCCAATAGTTATTAAAATTATTGATTAAAATCTTTAAACACAAACCAAGTTATCATAAAATTTGATTACATAGTTTGTGGGAACCGTTTCAAGATTTTAAAAACTGCAAAACTAGCTATGTTATACAAAACGAGCAGTTAGGCATCAAAGTAGTTGTACACTTCACAGTCCACTACGAACAGTAGGAATCCCAGTAGACTGGCAGCTGCTAACATTCACTTTATTTACATTCAATTTCTTTGCACGTGACTGCACTTATTTAACATCAACTGGTTTAAGAGATGTTGCATAAATGTGACCGCTAATCTGAAAATGAAGGACCCCCGCACAGAATGTTCGAGAAACTTTGGGAAAATTTAATCTGTAGCATGTTGAATGAAAATCTATAGGCCTGCTGTATAGCCATTTCAATGTTGAAGCCAAAGAGGTAAGTTGTAGTAAAAAGCAATCATATAAATAACACACGTTTATAAATATGAATGATACACGTTTCTTTTGATATTTTAGGATTTGTGTGGGGGGTCCTTAGAGTGTAAAAAAGAGCAACTTGGTATTGATATTTTAGTGTGAGGAACTGCGGTGTAGTGACATTTAGGCACGGAATATTTTACGGGTTGCATGTAAAAATCAATATGACATTAGTCATCAATGAGAAATCATTGCCTGTAAAATACATTTGATAATAGATGGTTTTTTTTTTCACTGAAAAAAAAATATTCTTCAAACAAAAATCAATGCAAGGTAACAATTATTTTCATGCCCAATATTATGAAAATTTGATTGATATTCTAAGTTATTGAACCTCGAGTCTATACTCCTAAATAAATACGATGTAGAATGAAAAACAAACCTTCTGCCGATAAATATACATATTAATTTTAAAAGTACTTCAACATATCTGATATAAACTTTGTTCCAGATCTCTTGGGTTAGTTTCTAGACCAATTTTTTAATGGTCGTATTATACAAATATACACACTAATATAGCTTGCACGACAGTCAATAATCAGTAAATTCTTGTTTCACTGATATAATACTTTTCAGCTGTAATTGGGGCACTAAATAACAACCGCTTCTGACACAACGAAGAATTTACGTAAAGAAATAGGTACCTATAAATACAATTGCACAAAAATTAAACTAAAAATATTGTATAGCTAACTACATTCTGTTCATTTTAAACAGTCACCTGGGACAAGGTAAAGCAGTCGTTATTGCATTGACATAAGAACTTTGACAGGAGACTGATTTACTGTTGAACACACTGTACTCAATGCTGATTGGGAACCTTCGCGTTCTGTCACATCCCAAATGAAAAAGTGTAACATAACATGTGATATCATGATGTAAGTCTTTTACATGCAAGTTAAATAGACACCGTTGTCTAAAGAAAGTCGCCGGGGGGCCACAAGGGGGCTCCGCAGAGCGAACCTCGAGTTTCGTTGATGTTATTAAACTTAACTTGGAGATTTTTCTAGAGGGTAGATTGAAATTGTAACTACTTTTTGTTACACAAAAGCTCAGCGTTCGGTTTTTTTCGGAAATACGAAGACATCCGATCGGCAATAAGTAAATAGTTGCACCATAACTCATACGGATATTTAGCTTGGTAATGTAAATTTTTATCACATGCATGTTTGTTGTTAGCTCATATGAGAAATAAGTTCCTAATTCTGTCTGTCCTTTTAAAGGAGATGGTCCTTTTTACGGCTTCGTCCAAACGACGAACGTTTTATGATACATTTTCTCGAATATCATCTCTTCGGTAACGCATCATTAAAATGCGGATGTTTAATTGCTGCGATGTTCGTTAAGTATCATTCATAATACCGTAGTATTGTTTTCGAAACTTTGATGTAATGATATTATATATCCTCACTTTAAAAGGCTTGTTTAAGTATAAGTTTAATCTCAAGTATCACTTCGTTTAGATGTAAAAACCAGCATGCACCATGCTCCTCAAAAATCGGGCATAAATGGTCTCCAAAGTCTTACTTTGTATTTTGGCATTATTCTCCAACTATCCTTGGAGAAGGTATATTCATCAACATATTCACCTGTCTTTAGATAATGGGGACACAAGGCCTTTGATCGCAGTCAACACCTAAGATAGTTCAGTTACAAACAAACTGAAGCTCGGACTTGCCTAATATTTCATTGAACCCCGAAATCGCACCAAAGATGTTACTCTTAGCAGAGCCTTGTAACCACAGGAGCAGACTGCGACGGTGAATGTAGATGAGAGAAATGATCACATACAGCTAGAGTGCGTCTCAGGCGAGGGCGGAGGCCGGCAGCGAGCTGTGCTTGGGCTTGGCTTTGTGCACGAACACCTTGATGCAGCCGTTGAAGTCCGCGCTCACCAACACGTGCCCGGTCTGAGAAGACGCCACCATCCCACCTTCTGCACCCTTCTGGAAACAACAGGAAAACAATATTAATCCATTAAGGCACACGAAGCGCCCGGCAACCCAAACTATATATCTTTTACTGTGTATCATTTTTTTAAAACGTTGCCCCCCTCTTCTGTTTCTCCTGTATCGTGGGTACAGTTTACAAACATACATACATGTCACATGCACACACAACCAGACCCGAAACAACTATCTGTAGATCAAAATATTTGTTCCGTACGGGGATCGAACCCGCGAGTGCAGATAGCTAATCGATAAGCCACTCCGCCAACCGTGTCGTCAAATTTTATTCTGACGGAGATAGTGGGTTAGAGATTTATGTCAAATCTTGCGAGAATTACACCCACACAACAAGTATTACAACACACAGAACAAGTATTTATTCTGTGCTGTAATATAATAGCCTATGTGCTATTCCAGACTATAATCTATCTTTGTGCCAAATTTTATCCAGATCCGTTCAGCCATTCTGGCGTGATTGAGTAACAAATACCCATCCATCCATCCTCACAAACTTTCACATTTATAATATTAGTTGGAAGTAGGATAGGAAACAGGATTACATACCACTTCCTCTTTATCATCCGCGTCTTTATTCGCGAGCTTCGCCTCCTCCTCCCGTTCGCTGATCATCCTGATCATATGATCAGGGTTAGGCGCGAACACTGCGCACGTGACCAGCGCATTATGAGCCTTAATGCCTTCCCAGAAGTCGTTCCTGTCTCTCCGGACCGAGGTAAACTTGGAGTAGTCGTGGTAGGTCTTCCATATGTAGATGCACTGGTTCTCCGACCCGCTCACTATGTACTTGCCGTCGTGGGAGAATGACGCTTTTATTTGGCTGGACACGTTGACGTAACCTTTGTATTTGCAGGACAAGTTCAAGTCTCGGAGGTCGTATAGTCTGATCCTGCTGTCGTTGGACGTGACGAGTATCTTGTCGTCATTCGGCATCGGTTCGATCCCGCTGATCTTGCGGCCGGTGGAGTTCTTCCCTCTGGTGGATCGCACGTCGATCTGCGTGTGGTACTTGAGCTGGTCTGTCGTGTAGAATATGCAGCGTCCGTCATACGTGCCGACGACGGCGAACTTGCCGTTTTGACAGAAGTTGGCTGCTGTTATCAGCTTCGTTTTGCCGTCCACTTCGTTCCACACTGCGACCTGCGGTGGATATATTAATTAGAAGTTAAGTTTAAGTATGTTACGATGTTGGTGATCAATATGTAATTTTTTACTTTAATCGCTAAAGATCAGTCTTTAGAAATTAAAACATGCCAGTATTCAAACAATTCACCAACCTTCTTATCAGGTATATTCCACAGCCTCAGCTTCCCATCCAGGCTCCCGGACAAGAAGTACCGGTCGTCCCTCGGGTGGAAGACGATGGCGGTGACGAAGTCAATGTGCTGAAAGCAGCAGAGACACTCCCCGCGCGAGATGTGCCACAGGCGCACCGTCTTGTCCATGGAGCTGGACAGGATGAAGTAGTTCTTGGACCAGGACACGTCCAGCAGGTCCGACGTGTGGCCCGAGTACACGCAGAAGGGCTTGGGGCAGAAGGGCGCGCATGCGCGCAGCGGGCCCGCGCCCTCCGGCGACGGCGGCGGCGCCGACAGCGACGCCAGCGACTCCTGCGACGGCGTGGGCGACGCCTTCTGCTCCGCGTTGTACTTGGTGCGCATGTCCTGGAACATGTGGTGCGCGTCGCGCGTCACCCACACGCGCAGCAGCTTGTCCTGCCCCGCCGTGGCCAGCAGACGCCCGCACACGCTGAACTTGCAGCACCACACCGCGCCGCAGTGACCCGACCCCATCTCCTGCAACAACGTCACAACATTCAAAAACATAAGCGGATCATCCCTGAATTTCAGACTAACAGCTTATGTCTTCAACAGTATATTTGTATACAAACCTGCACGTGTCTCACACACCCGTCGAAGTCGTACGGCCCCTTGTGCGAGTTGGATGCCTTCAGCTTGATGTTGTGTTCTCCCCTGACGTCATCCGCGATGTCCGCCACGTCCTCCTTGTGTCGAGCGTGCGAAACTTCTTGCGCCAAAGACTTCGCGGCGTCTACTGTTTTCTTTACTGTGCTGCCGAAGAAACGCTTTAACCTGAAAGGTTTAAATAATTATTTTATACCGATATAAATGATTTTATAAATAATCTTGATCCAGTTGAGCGCCGCAGTTTTAGACACAATAGAATTCTGTTTGTGTCTGGATGGATCAGTTCGATCACTCGTTATAATGATGGATGTACATCCAACCGAATTCGAGACACCCATTTGCCAGTATCAGTGTAGTCACAGCAGTGTAGTAAAATTACATTATCTGTGGTACCGACCGGACCGGTAACAAAGACCTTAATCGAGAATAGCGGACCGGGGGCGGCTAGTTCGAGTGAGACGTACGGAGGAACGGAACGCGCGATCTGGTTGGGCTGCCGGACCCATATGGGTCCAACGGACACGGGACCAGAATGTAGATCTTTCGAGCTGGATGTACACGACTATGAATTCTCTCGAAATTGACTCCTCGGACCTACACGTCTCTAGTTGACACTACCACAGTAATAATTATGTGTTTCTATATTTGACGGGCAAGTAAACTGTTCTTCATTCCTGATAAAACAAGAAAAAAGAAAAAAAATTACAGTTGTTGTCGCCATTAAACATGCTATTCCGTATTGTTATGAAAAGTATATAAGCGAAAAGGGATGCATCATTTGTTGGTCGTTGTGGCCGTCAGATTCTTCTTACCTAATCTAGACGCGGTTCTGGGTGTAAGCTTATAACTGTACCCATGATATGTCAGTTGTTAATAATAAAGTCAAGAAAAAACAAACTTGCTTGACATAGTAATTATAGCAATAAAAAAATATTCACTCAGAAATATTTCAAACATATTAACTTAAGCACTGTTTAGATGCGAGTAAGGTACTTAAAAAATAAGCATCAAACGTGAAACAATTTACATTAATAAATTGAATCTGTGATAGATAAAAATCGCGTATAGATAGTGCCATCTACGAAGACGCGCCCCACTATTTTTGGTCGAGGCTTTCGAACTGACCGTAATGCTCTTTCATGATCAATTAATATTTTGTAGTGTGCGTGTGCACTCATAGGTAATATAATTAGTGTGTATCAACAGAACTAAAACACTTGCGGAAAGTTGCACACTTGTACTGTAAGCAATTAAGAAGAAGAGTGGGGCGGGTCTTCGTTGATGGCACTATCTGTAGCACTCATCATATTATATTTAAATAGAATATTTTAGGAAGGAGCACAAAAAGCATTATCCCCTTTTTTCATAAAAACTTTGTATTTATTTCGGTCACGGCGGCCAATTCGGTCTCACCGGAGATTAGACAACTATGCAGGAGATATTATAGAGCTCAAGTATGTGCGCAAACACAGGTGCTCTCTCTATTCCTTCACTCTCATAGTCCGATGGGACGGCAATCCGACACAACCGGAGAGAGATCAGGTGCAGGACCAACGGCTTTACGTGCTTTCTAAGACACGGAAAGCACGTAAAGATAAATAAGAGAATGCGCTTTATAAATGTTACCTGTCATTGTCATCATTTTAAACAACAGAAACAGTTTTTAAAGGCATTTTAATTATTGAAGGTTTTCTTAATTGTGTACATGGGGTTAAGGCTTTAATTCTGTAGATGCATTAGACATTGGCATTTCCGATAAGGCGGCGATGTTGCCATGTTCAATTGACGTCATATTTGTAGTTATTATGACAAGTTCCTCATATTGCCACAATAAAAACTATCGGGCAGGTTTTAACATGTTAGTCGGCACTCGGGTCACCTGAAGTTTATGTCGTGTGTCAATTTCTTGTTTATGTTGTCCTGTGAATGGCTTTTCACTAGATTCGCGGTTGTCCTAGAGTTGGAAATTGTTATTAATTTCAATACACGATAAGGTTTAATTTTAACTGACCGACCTATTATGAAAAAGTAATAAACCATTTAAAACTATAATTAATGGATTCAGGCGTTACTTTGGGGAAATCCATGATATTCAAGATATGAAATTTGAATTTTTAGTTAGAATTTCGGCAAACTAGTCTCTTGCGACGGGTCAACATCTCCTGAAGATGGAAGGGCGAATCAAGTGTCGAGGATCGGTTTGGATTGCATGTTACATTACATTAAACGAACCTTCTACATGTGCATATATTTGCGGGCGGGAGGGCGGTGCTGCATGCAGCCAAGCCTGAACTAGTTTGGTGAAATTAAAACTAAAAATTCTAATTGCATATCTTGTACATTTAAAACCATTTATTTTGAAACAGACTTTTTGCCGTGTAGTTTAATATAACAGATGTAACACAAAGGCCACGCGGAGCCTCGCATTAAGTTACTCCAAATCTTTTACGGGAATGTATACTTTATTATAAGTTAATAAAATCCATTTTCGATTGGTGTCATGTCATGTAAAGTATAGTGAAGTCGACTTACTTCTCTGTCTTCCTCTTGATGCCGGTTGTTCTCTCGGCGGACTCCCGCTTCATCTCCTTCGCTTCGTCCTCGGCGCCGCCTGCGCATACGCTCTCGCTTTCTTCGTCAGTTTCCCTGTAATAACTAATACTTTTATATCTTTAATTTTATCTATTGCTCTCTTTGGATAATGAATGAATTAAATCCAATGATAACTAATTTAATAATAATGGATTAATATATATTTTTTTGTATTTCCAGAGAAAAGTAATGTAATACTACGGCAATGAATTATAACAAGACACATGAATATTAATATTAATTATGCCTTATTTATAAAAACACCATAGCTGCTAAAGTTCACACCTTTGCCCATGAGCACAGGTTTACAAACAAAACGCGCACTATGCGCCAGCTCAACATACCAGATTAAAATAATGTTAGCTGAAAAAGATGAAAATAAGCTGCAAAACACGGTTACGTCATGATAACCGACCAAAAACCGCAATTCCACAACATAACATAGCATCACGCCTGGATTCGCCGAACGAAGGCTTAGGCAGAGTTGTAGAGGTTAACCTACATTTTGCTGATACTTCCACAAAGATAAAATAAGCTATTTATATTCGCCAATGAGCCTTGGAATGTCAAAATGTTAGGGACATATGTCCAGCGTTTACCTGTTGAACATGGTCAATGTTAAACAGATTCACGTATCTAACGTAAATGGGGACCAAGATATGTTTTTATTCACGTAGACCGTGTACAGAGACTTAAGAATAGTCAGACTAAATGCTACAGTCCAGTTTTGTGTTCCTATGGAAAAGAACGGGCAAGAAATTCCATGGTTACTCTTTTAAATTCAGATTTCTCACAATCTATTATATCACCACGTTCACAATTTGACGGTTTCACTTCGATAGATCATAATCTACCGAAAAATAATGCGTTAAATTGTTAAGGTTCACAATATTTCGACAGTTTACAATCTCGCGAGATAGATTATAATCTAACGGTATTTACAATTTTACGGTGTCATATATAAATAAAAATCAATTGCCACATATATGACAGAGCATCACTTGAGAACGGGTCGATTTGCCTGATATTTGAAGTTATACTTCTTTTGGCGCGCTTGATGAGAGTGAATTCTAACGATGTGCGCGCATACCGACAGATAAAAGCGACACCATGAAGTTGGCTGGTAAATGTCTCTTAAATTTTCTTGGGAATTGATAGCTATATTCAAGGTAGTTATTGAAATATTTGTGCATCTGTAATACGTGTTTCATATCAGTGGAAATAAAAAAATAAATAAGAAGTACGTGCGTACATAAGTACACACACACAGATTTTTTTTTCTTGTGTTAGTAATTTCCCGGACAAGGTTTGTATGAAAGAACATTTTGGAAATACCACCGAAACATTCGGAAATTTGTATAGTATTTTTGTACGAAAATCTCAATAACTTCTCGTTGTCTTCATGAGCAAATTGCACCTGTGCGAAGCCAGGACGGGTCGCTAGTTTATAAAAGTTAAAGGACTAAGCAAGGGATTATAAGAACAGTATGCGCAGAAGCATGTATTGAACATAACATATTGCGTTATGTTGGCTATGTGAGACCATAGACTTAGAATTTCGCTTACGCTAAAAGACCAACAAAGCGTGGAAAAGAGATATCATTTTAATATGAACACTACCCGAGAAAGAAAGAGACAGATGTTATTGTCAGTATGATACAATTTTTTTTGAAGGATCGTTACCTATCCTTTCCCTTGCTTTAGTGTCAAATATATTTTATTAATTTATAAAATAATCGTGCAATTATTGGCGATAAGTGATACTTAGGCAGTCATAATGTCATGTTCTTTTGCCAGTTGTAATGTGACAAAGAGAAATAATCCAAATAATTACACGTTTCACAGGTAAATGTGATTTTTTCATCGTACGTTTTGAAACCATATTTTGTGTACGCACTAGTATTAATTTGCCGAGAAAACAAATTTTACCATAATATATTAGATTTTCTTCCGATACGTGGTAATATTTTATAGATAAAACAAAAATAAATAATATTTAGTGTAAATATTAAAATGTATGTTTACGCTAGGGTTGACTGTAGAAATGACTTCACGGATATCGATAAAAAGTCGATAGATTTTTATCTGATTATTAAGTAATCGGGCCTAAGGGAACTAGCTATGGTAATATCATACATTACTTTATCATTATCAGTGCACAAAACGGTGACTAGTGGATAGCACAAGGTTAAATCTTTGTACTATACTTATCTGTATGCTGCATACAACATCATCTTAAAATTATTATTATATTTTTTAATACTCATTGTATTTTCATAAATAAAATGATTTTATCCGTTTATTAATTTACAATAAGAGGATTTAATTAGTAGCTTATACACCTCTATGCATTAGGGCAAGATTTAATCTATCGATACTATACTATATTGACAATGCAAATACACAACCCTATTTCCATCTGACATATCAGTCACTAACACATATGCATATTATTTTTCGGTATCTCCTACAAGCTGTCATTGTTCATCTTTTACATTCTAAATCTATGTGTGAGACTCATTTTTAGCAGTTGACGTTTACAAGCTGACAGGGGAAAACACTCGGTGATGAGTGATCCAAATTATGATGAACTAGCTTCCGCCAGCGGCTTCGCCGCGTGATTTACGAACCCGTACATTTTTCCGGGATAAAAACTAGCCTATGTGCTATTCCAGACTATAATCTATCTCTGTGCTAAATTTCATCGAGATCCGTTTAGCCGTTCTGGCGTGAAAGAGTAACAAAGATCCATTCATCCATCCATCCATCCATCCTCACAAACTTTCACATTTATAATATTAGTAGGATAGGATAGGATAGGATGAGGGAGTACTAATATATGTGGAATGAAGTTACGTCAAGCATAACACATCATACATGTATGGTTATAATGATGTTATTCATGGCATAACTGGGAGGGGGGCACCGTAATACTTAAGGTTCGATCGGTTAAAACTTTATGTGAACATGGAGCTACATTTTAAGTGGTATACTAATGTGTGGTGCACATTTTCGAAACTGATTTTGCAAATTTATATTTTCTATTTGTTCTACTGACACCGTCCTCTAAATACTGGATCTAGACGCGACATTCTAATACTTAAGTGATGTTATATTATGTGAATAATAATAATTATTATTATTCTTTACTGTGCACAAGAAATATACATACAGTTTTATTTATGGATAGTTTATGCACAAAGGCGAGCTTAACTCAAACATGTCTTCTCTTTAGTTAAATAAAATGTATGTATATATACGTATGTTTAATTTAGTTTTAATTCGATAACGGTAACTTTGTTACACGCTAGTTTAGGTTAACATCAATTCCATTGTTTGAAAGTATCTCTGTATTTTTTACTATCATTATCAGGTTGTAAACGATAGCATATTTAGATCTGTCAAATTTAATTTACGTCCAGTTTGTGTGCATCTATGTGCTGCGGTTGCAAAAATTCAGGCCAGTGCCATCTTTGAGTTTATATTGTTTTTAGTTCCAGCGCAAACACTTTACAGCCTTTAAACGCAAACGCAACAAAAATTATGATTTACAAGCTTTGAAATACAACCGCAAATAGGATTGCCAGATGTGTTCAGATTTTACAATTATTTTAGACATGGCCACCCTAAATTTACGAATCTTCTACTTCACATTTAGATGCGTCACATTCAACTCATACACAATATACCAATTAAATATAATTTACAAACGCATACAAAAACATGAATACCCAATCCAACTTTTATAAAACACAAGTATTATGATCACATTTCCTGGCAACCCTAGCCGCAAGCGACAAACTGTAAGCTATAACAAGTTAAGTAAACAATTATTAACCGAGTGTCTAGACTGAGGTTAGACGAGTGTTCTGACTTCCAGGCGAGGTTTAACGTGGATATGTTCAGCCGACGCCGCCACGACGCCCGGCGTTTGCCATCACCCCTGAAAATTCACTTATTGCCAGCCTTTTCGTTGGTCTTAAACCTATATATTGCCTGAAAACTGATCCCGGGAAGAGAGAATTTATCGACAAAATGGCGACTAAGGGATTGTTAGATTAAGACAATACCCAGTAGTATATATTTATATGTTGTTATAAAACTGTAAATAAATAGTATAGTCGTTTATGTACCTGGTGTTTTCGTCGTCGTTGGCCCGTCCAATGTATTCGGATGTGAGGCGCATGATGTGCAGGCTGAGCGGGTTGATGCACTGAGGCAGCTTGTGTTCAGCCACGCTCAGTGGGACTCGCTCGCCTGCAAACATGTTCACAAGTTATATCGTTAGTTCTAGGAAAATCTAGGTGCGAAGTAAACTCGTACAGAACGCGATGAGCTTTTGGGTGACAAGGTTGGTTAACACTGACAGTGCTCAAGACAAAATCCTTACATGTAGTTTTAATACGTTTGAAATTCTGAAGGAACAAATAACCCTAAACTTTTTATTCATTTCCCTTTGTATAAAGACATCCTATACATTTATCATTACTGACCAGTATCAAGGTTGAGCACGGTGACTTGCTCGAGTATTTCGATGTCGGTGAGCTGGTTGCCGGAGGTGGTGCGCGTGCGCAGCGCCAGTCCCAGCTGCTGCTCGTCGCCCGCCGAGCGACGCCGCGAGCCGCTCATGGAGTCCGAGTTGCTTCGTCTGAAACATAACCATTGTGTCACATGCGCATGCGCACGCCGGCCCTCGCTGTGCGTGCGCACGCCGCGCTCCTCCTCCGAGCGGGGCAGGTACTCCTCTGACTAATATTATTATATATATATAGCTAGCGTATGAGTGTTGTACCTGGCGCCGGCGGGGCGGGGCGCGTGCGGCGTGCTGCGGCCCTCGCTGTGCGTGCGCACGCCGCGCTCCTCCTCCGAGCGGGGCAGGTACTCCTCTGACTAATATTATTATATATATATAGCTAGCGTATGAGTGTTGTACCTGGCGCCGGCGGGGCGGGGCGCGTGCGGCGTGCTGCGGCCCTCGCTGTGCGTGCGCACGCCGCGCTCCTCCTCCGAGCGGGGCAGGTACTCCTCTGACTAATATTATTATATATATATAGCTAGCGTATGAGTGTTGTACCTGGCGCCGGCGGGGCGGGGCGCGTGCGGCGTGCTGCGGCCCTCGCTGTGCGTGCGCACGCCGCGCTCCTCCTCCGAGCGGGGCAGGTACTCCTCTGACTAATATTATTATATATATATAGCTAGCGTATGAGTGTTGTACCTGGCGCCGGCGGGGCGGGGCGCGTGCGGCGTGCTGCGGCCCTCGCTGTGCGTGCGCACGCCGCGCTCCTCCTCCGAGCGGGGCAGGTACTCCTCTGATGAAGGTTATTATAATTATTGTATATACAATTACTTTTTCCAACAATATTACCCCCACACTAATATCTCTTCTGTATCGTGGTACAGTTTATAAACATTCATCTCACATGCACACACACCCAAACATACTTCAACCATGCGTCGTAATCAAGTGTTCCAGATACTAACTCTTTGTATAAATACGGTACAAAGTTCAAAAGACCCAAGAGGGAATTGATGATGCTACACTTCATTAGAACGGAGAGAATTTATTTAGAACATACACAACGAAACCATAGCGACTCTTAAAACGCCGTCATCATCATATTATAACGTTCCACTAGGGCATGTCCGCGGTTTCAATTGCATGGGAATAAAATCCCAAGAGATATTTTAAGCAAATAAAATAAACAGAAGCAAGGGCCTGTTCTCAGGACGAGAAGGGTTAGACCTTAGTCCACCACGCTGGCCTAGTGCGGGCTGGCGGACTACACACACCATTGCAAACTTTATGGAGCCCTTTCAGGTGTGCAGGTTTCATCACGATTTTTTCCTACACCGCCTAGGTACACAGTTCCAAACGTGGGTTGGTCCTATGGAGAAGAGACCGGTAAGAAACTACAGTGATACTCTTTTCAAAAAATCTGTTTTTTTTTTTGGTTTATTGATAACAACTGCTTGTCACCCATTTCAGCTCTCGCTCTGTCATATTTCTAAACTAAATCGAAAACATGTTTGATATGCACCAAAACCGTTTAATGTAGGTACCTAAATGTAAAATTTTAATTTTTACTTTACTAAATGCCTAATCTCTGTTTTCCGTTTTTTTTTTTTCCATTTCATATTCATATCTATCACCCAAACAACAACAACAGTAAGGTCAGAATTTTTACATTTCGAATGTACAAGTCGCACAATCGTACTTGGCCGCTTTGAAGTTATCCGATTAAATGAGAGATAAACAGTTTCTTTAAAAAAAAAAAAAAACATTGCGCACCTAACTTCAGAGAGGCCAATTTACGTCACGCGACTAAGACAAGTAACAACCGTATTTCCTATAATTCGGATTGTATGCGATGCGTAAGCGCACTATTTAAGTCACAGCAGAATTTTGCAGATTTCCCGACGTGCTTACTGTCAGAATACAAATATCAAGTGTACCTTCATCTATATAAATAAAAATCAATTGCCAAAAATGTATGTAAACCCATAACTTCAGAACGGCTGCACCCATTTGACTTTTTTTTGTTGTATTTGTAATTGTCAGGACAAGGTTTATGGAAATGAAATGAAAATTTATGGAAAATCGGAAATTTGCAATTGTAAATTGCACCCGTGTAGTAATGAAATCATTATTAATGTTCGAATGACACTTAGAGCAACATTAAATGCAATGTTCTTGCTTACCGATGAGAATAAAACATGTTTTATTAATAAAATATTTATTTGGGAACTTTAAAAAAAACACGTTTTGTAAGTAGTTTCTATCGTCAGCGCTGCTGAAAATTCTTCTATGTAACGGTTATTATAAATTGGGTATGTTCGTCCTCGTTTCTTGGAATAAACTTTGCTATAAGAACTTTTACAAGAAGACAGCATAATTCCAAGATTTATTGATGTCACAATACCTTCCAACTGTGCTTTAAAACATATTTAAATGTCCATGATTCAGTGTATAGTTGTTCAAAAAACCTTTCCTAAACAGACTGAAAGTGGTCTTTACCAAATATTGTTCTTTTTTATAACGGAGCTTTCTTTGGTATGAATTTTATTAATAGACTTTAAATTATTTTGTGCATTTGAAATAATTAATAAAATATACTCAATATAATTTGCTCGGAAGTATAATTGAAGTGTTGTTCTAACGCAGTCACAGACATAACTGACGGGTTCGATGCGCCGACTTACGTCATTAAAGCTGAAAATCGATCGCTAGCATTTAGATCGGCAAAATTCGGGTGTGACGGAATTAGCCGAAAGGTCGTTTGTCTCGTGTATACGGCACGGTTGGCGCAGTGGTTGAGAGATTGACTGCTGCGCTACGTGTAGCGGGTTCGATTCCCGCACGGAACAAATATTTGTATGATCTACAGATAGTTGTTTTGGGTCTGGGTCTTTGTGTATGTGAATACACAACGTGTCTCGGAAAGCACGTGTCGCCGTTGGTTCTGCGTCTGATCGCTCTCCGGTCGTGTCGGATTGCCGTCCCATCGGACTATGAGAGTGAAGGAATAGAGAGTGCACCTGTGTTTGCGCACACACTTGTGCTCTATAATATTTCCTGCGTAGTTGGCTAATCTCCGGTGAGATTGGCCGCCGTGACCTATATTCGGTCAGGATGACATTACCACCCCGCGTACCTTTGTGCGTGAGGTCGGTGCAGTCGGGTCGCGGCCTCGCGGACGCGGTGGTGCTGCTGCGCGAGGACTCGCTGGCTCGCTCGCTGGAGCGCGACTCGTGCATACTCAGCGAACACCTGTCACTCGCTAAGGAACGGTTAGGCCTTCGTCGTGGAACTTAAGTTTATGCGCAGGCGTATATCTTAACTACCGTTCTTCTTTTTGACTTTCTAGAAGCTTTGTACCATTTGTGTTTATATGATAACAACTGAGCTGTTTTTTATTTATGTCATGTACAATGGTATTGATATAATTATAATCGACATTTACCCGGTCTTTAAAAATTATAATTTTGATTTTTAAAACAAATATTCTATCTCAACAGTAGTCGACATAATTTCTTACTTTGAATTTGAATTGGCATTAGAATCTATTAGATCTAAATGTCGTGCGCTCACCATATTTGGAGTGTGACAGCTCGAGCGAGTCCTGGAACTCCCGTGTGAGCGACTCGATGGTGCTGGCGGGGCTGGGCAGCGCCATCGACTGGCTGAGTGCGCTGGGCGGCGGCGCCTGCAACACATGTAGGTGTGTGACGGCTCCCTGTACACTGGTGGAGCTGCTCAGCTGTACTGTACCTCTACGACCAGCGACTCCAGCTGCGGCTTGTCGCTGCGTCGCGCGATGTAGCGGTACTCGTCCGTGTCTGTGGTGCACACGCTCAGGTTGTCGCCGTCCGTCATCGAGAGCGACTGAGACCCGTGGAGCTTATCTACGAATGTATATTATATTTTAATAAATATATAATAAGCTGTTCATAATTCTTAATTCATAAAGACACATGCGGTGCCCGGCGACGTTATCACTTGACGGGTATATGAAATAGAATGAATGGAAATGAACGTGTTCGTACTATACGTTCCCCGGTGTGTCCGTCTGCGCGCGCACGCGTTCGTGATCGTTAAAGTGCGTCGTAACACAGATGCATACGCCACGGATTATCTTTATAAGTTGGGTAGTTCAATTACTTGTCAATGACACTAAAATTTAAAATTATTAACTAACCAAAAAATATTTTTACAACTAAGAGTTATATAACAAATCAACGCGTTTATTTATGTTACTTGAAAAATAAATCTGATTTACTCTGATTAATTAGACCAGAATGGTAACGTATTTTTAAAAAGTTTCTTTGTCTATATAATAGACAGATTAAGAAAAAATCTGCCGTTTAACGTTACTTTCACAATGTACACACGGCTGTTTCCAAACAATTTTTATATTGTCGGTCAAGGCACTAAACGCGCAAACAGATTGAACTTGAGTGATGCGCCCCCAGTGAGGTTGGCTAGGGTGCAGTATGCAGCAGTACGTACTCCTCTTCTTGCGGCGCGGGGGCGCGACGGGCGCGGCGCCGCTGACGGCGACGATGGCGCCGCCCGCGCGCGACAGCTTCAGGCTGTTGGCCTTCGTGCTGGCGATCACGTCCGGCTCCGCCATCGCGAGCACTGCCCAACAAACACACACTGTAGCCCACGCTCTACTCACGTCATATATTTACTTCACATTGACATCCATCCAACCTACTAACAATTTCCTAATAGAAAATACCCAAAAACAAAACCCGACCTGAAAATCGAATCCAGGATCTCTCAATCAGCAGCCGCCCTTGCTACCACTAGATCATTTCGAGGCATCTACAGTACACTGTTACATACAACCAGTGCCGGATCAAGCATGCGCGGGGCCCGTAGCAAATTCTATCGAGGGGCCTTTGATCTGCTATGGGCTCTTAAGTATAAAGTGACTTCTTTTACCGTATGAAATTCTATATTTTATTTTCGGTTACCGATTGTCTGACGTGGATTATCTTAGTCAGAAAACAGATGTAACGTTTCATGTTTTTGTGATATCAAGTTACACTTTCAAAAAATTACGCATATTAGCAATTGCTACTCTTGCTACGTGGTGCATCCGGCACTGCATGAAACCTAGAAGAGATGACGTAATTGTTCTCACCGTTCTGCGTTCTGTTGTCGGCTGCGAGTTGTTCGTCGGATATGGTAGAGGGCTCCCTCGATGACACCGATGGTACCGGCGCGGTATCACGGATGTTCGCTGCCAATTTACACACATTCATATATACCAGAAATATTTCTCAAATTTGGTACCAAAATTAATTTTAATTTAACATGTCAAAGTAGCTTTAAGACTGCGTTCTGGGCACTTTCCATCAGCAAAATTTGCTTTCCTAATGCGTAAGGCAGCATCTCCAAACTGCGAAGTATGCAACAAAATAGAAGACGTGCAACATTTGCTGATGGAGTGCGTTAAGAACAAAAATGAAAGAGATTCATTGATTAGGGAGTTTGGTTTGAATATTTTAGATCTTGGGCTTATTTTCACTATTTTGGCTAATCCTAAATCAAATGTTGCAAAAAAATTGTGTGGTCTAGTACAACAGCTTGATCGATTGATTGATAAGAATATTGTTATTATATTTTATTTTAGTGGTGTAATAGTAGTGATAAGGTACAATGGGATTGACGTATCCATGTGGATAAAAACCCCCTATTAATAATTAAGAAAAAAAAAAAATTAGCATGTTTAAACTTATTGTAACTATAATTTTTATGAGGCTTTTATAACTGTAGCTACTTATTTAAAACTTAATGCATTTGTCTGTTTAGTTCTCAATCTAAGATGCTGTAGTCTCCTATAATTGAAGGAGTACACAGACCAGAACCATACTCTAGTTTATCCAACTTCCTACTAATGTTATAAATGTGAAAATTTGTGAAGATGGATGGATGGATGGATATTTGTTACTCAATCACGCCAGAATGGCTGAACGGATCTGGATGAAATTTGGCACAGATAGATTATAGTTTGGAATAGCACATAGGCTACTTTGTATTCCGGAGAAATGTACGGGTTCATAAACCACGCGGGCGAAGCCGCGGGCGGAAGCTAGTATTTAATAATGTTGTGTACATCCTTTGTTGGAGATCCTCCATCCTTAAATAAAATAAATAAATAAATTGATTCAAAATAGACTACACTAATAGTGCTGTTTGAAAGTCAAACATAATATTATGAACATAACTAATTCGCTCGCCCTTGAACGGTTCCTATGTGTTTGGGGAGAAGAAACAGCCCAACAAACACCCCAGCAACACTCCCATGTCTGGCATCTATATACATATAATAAAATTATAACAGGCAGGCAGGTATCTGTACATTATAGATATTGGAGTAAAACTAATATGGGGGGTCTTTATTAGAGCAACAGAAGCCAAAACAACAGTTTTTAGGATTTTTGTCTGTCTGTATGTTTGTATATGCATCACACAACAACTACTACATGGAATTGAATGCATTTTTCACCGATGTATTGCCAGAGGTCTAACTTAAAATAAAGGCTCCATTTTACCGCAGTAAAATATCAGATTCTAAATTCCACGTGTACGAAGTCGCGGGCGTACGCTCTTAGTTATATAATAAAAGAAAAAGAATATATTAAAAAAATACTATTACAATAATTAAAGCTTAGCCGAAACGTTACCACATGCCTATACAAATTAAGAGGAAATTTCGCATGTTACCATCTATTCTCGGTCATTCATCATCAATAGCTCGAATTCGCCTACCACTGGGCATAGGGGTCTCTTGGAAAATACCAGTCTCATCCAGTTTCGTCCCCCGATGGTAACAATGTCATCTGACCATCTTGCCGCCGGACGACGGACATTAGTACTGTCAGTATCACTTTACTAATAAACGCATAGAGTTAAATCAAAGATCAAACATATAATAATATGGAATAAATTGTGTTCGGTTGAGTTGGGACGAGTTATCATATAGAAATCACTCATACCATAGCTATAGTGGAAAGATTAGCCCGTCAGCAATGGTGGTGTCGAGGCTGACTCTCTAAGGTGCGCCAGATGATATGAGGCTATTATGGCATAACTTTCAAAGCGTTTATTCATTGCGGAGAATTTAAAGCTTTTAAATCAATCAACAATACATCCTAACTATCCTAATATTATAAATGCAAAAGTAAGTTTGTTTGTTACCTTTACACGTCTAAACCACTGATCCGATCATCATGAAATTTTGCATACGTCGTCGTCAGGGGTACAGGAAAGGGCATAAGCGTACCTTTCATTCAGAAAAAAAGTACTGTTCCCGAGGGAAAGAACAATAACATTCGACGGTGACCATTGCTTTAGGACGCTAGATGGCGCTACGTGTGACCAAAAAAAAATGCACGGGTTCGTAACCAATACGGACGAAGCCGCGGGCGGAAGCTAGTTTTACTAATACTTACAGTGAGACTCGGAGGCACCGCTAAGTATCCTGCCAATCCTGCCGAGTGACGTCATACTCTGCAGGCTCATCGTGTCATGTGCTATTATTCTGAAATAATATGTCATTAGCAATTAACTGAAGGGTTATATGGGGCTCGTAGCACATGGTGTAGTTTACTGCCTATCCTCATGGGAACAATGCGTGATGTTAAGTATGTAATCGCAATTTCCCCGTGTGAACGGTGGTAAAGAAATTTTTTCTGTGTGAATAGTGAAACCTTATATATTGCAGAATTAGTGTCTACATTGTTTTTCTATTTATTTATTTTTTGCAACGAGTGATAAAGGAAGGAAAGAGTCTCTTTGTATGACAGTTTAATTTCCACAAATCGTTGTTGGAGTGCATATTTTGCTTGAGAGTGGGTGGTTATAATGATTATTCAATCTACCACAATTCCTCAAGAAAAGTCAGCAGACGTATGATACTGCTGACAATCTCTCGGAGATGTGGGTTACTGATGTACTTCGCACTGTACGTAGCAACTTCAGGCAGTTCAGTAGCACTTTAGTGCTTACTTAAGTGTTTACTTACTTGAATGGGTGTTCCAGTTGGAATGTCTGCTGGTCTACGGAGCCAGTGGCATCGGGCACTCCCTCATCTTCTTCTTCCGTCTGCATGCATCTACGTAATTCTTGGAATCTCCGCCTGCCCTGCACCACCTGGAAATATATCAATTACTTTTTATAACAAGTACTCACAAACGGCTGGCATTTAGATGAAGCAATTCTGTTGTTGAACTCTTATTAGTCTTCGTGTTATATTAATGTAACATCTCATAGTGCTCCATTGGTCTAGTTGTCACAAGTACTACTACCGAGCTTGAGGACCTGGTTACGATTGTCCAGTTTGACAAAGTGTTATTAGGTTTGTTTATTAGATTTATACATATATCATTTTCCAGTGGTGTGCGGTACATAAAGACAAAAAGACACTGCCTACCCTATATAACATATATAAATATTTATTATAAGATATTTGAGGTGGCAAATAACATACATCATTATTTAATCGACAAGACGATGAACTAACCAAAATGCAGTAGGTATTATTGGTAAAACAAAAAAAAAGTTAAAATTTTCTGCCTACCCTGTCTAAAAACTCTGTGCATGCTGCTGTCATTTTCAATACTACTCTGGAGTTCTGAATTGTGCCTAGTAGATAGCAATAGGTTGCCTATTGGGGACTCCATAACTACATCAGGGAAATATGGGTATACCCTGCGGATAATACAGGTGTTATGCTTTCTTATGTTATTATCTATATAATAAAAAGAACAGGACAAACAAACTCACACTTTTCACAGTAGTTCTATCATCTTCTACAGCAGTAACTTCTGGAACTTCAGTAACACATGGAGTGCTCGTGGCACCTGATGTTGGTAACATAGATTCCGTCTTTGATTTTAGACCCTTGTCTTTCTCTGGATCCCCAGTCTCCATCACATTTATGTTCTTGCATAGTGATGACCGTCTGAAGTCAATGTTCATTAATATTTTAATAACAAGTAAGATTAGAGTTGTCAAAATACAAATGTCAATAAACAACATTTGAGACTGTTTAAATTGCAAAATAATTCATACGAAGCCATGAAGTAACATACCAGAAAACAATGTGGCAGTTTGATTCATTTAAAAATATCTAACAATGTTTTAAAAATAATCAATGTTATGTTTCAATTCAAACAACATACACATTCATTCAAACTGCTAACATCAATGTTTGTGCGAAAACATTGTCAATACTACACCCATAAGTGGATCAAATTCATAATTAATATGTAAACCATCAACTTATTGACTAATCGTGATGTGGTCTATTAACTCATTGTTCTAGCCCAACAAGCAAGTCTCGCATCGATGGATGACTGTTTTTATTGGGTTTAAACCTGTCGTTTGCGCCAAGGACGCTGATTAATTGCAAATCGAAACATCTGTTTGAGTTATGGAATAATTTTTTTGAATACACAAATAATATGAACTAACTTAGATAAAAATGATACGAAAGAGTAATATTACGACTCAAAAGTCTTCGAATGTAATAGGAGACGCCTGTAGCAATAAAAAAGAACAATTGTTAACGTTTTCGCTACTTACTTAGAGCCTTTACTGGGTGTGAACTCTTCAGCGTCATAAAACTCCTCGGAATCACTACTGTCACCCATTGTGAACCGGAAAATGTGTAGCAGCACACACAAATCACAATCACATGTAAAAATGTTTACATTACCATTATTTGAAACATTATTTTTTTATAAATTATGAAAGTAAGAACCCCCATTCAATCACTCAACTATTCATTAATTTGACAGGCGATTGACATTGGTGAGTGGTGACAGTGACAGCTTGTTGCAGTTGTACTCTGCGAATAAATGTATGATATGAATCAACGATTAAAAACTTTTGTCTCCTTCTAATGTCTGTTGATCGAGCGAGAATTCCAAGAATTCACAGTAAATATTATACTACAGGTATATGGAACGGAATATCTAAGAAATGTTTGAATCTCGTACAATAACAAAATATGCATACCCTCAGAATAATTGCATACCTACACCAAAAAGAGAAGAAATATTTTCTTTTTTTTAAAATGGGATAGCATTCTGGAGTTCATTCCTCAAGCTATGTATTCTGTACCATACATATTATTTCCATGTACAGCATGCTCAATCAAGCTACGTTGTTAATTTAGTACCTAATATAGGAATGAGAATTTATTTTATTTGCGATAATTTTCGGGGTAGTAATAAACATCAGTGAAAGTATAGCTGGTATTAATTTCTGCTTAATTTGCTTAGTTATTAAATAATTGACACACAATCATCACGCCCCACGGTTCCATGCCCTTAATTATATACTCAGGGAGAAGACTATATTTAATTTTTAGATATCACCAACTGTGTACAGCGAATTACTTACCTACAATTAGATTACCAATGGTAGATTTATATCTACGCGATAAGTTATTCGAACCCATCTGGTGATTTATGGAGGTCACGTATCGCCGGGCACAGCACGAGTAACGCAGGATTCTTTAGTGCTCCCCATATGGACGTACATGAGAGATTTGGGCACTTTCTGGAGTGCTATAAAGACGTCACGTCTTTATAGCACTCCAGAAAGTGCCCAAATCGGCGTGGGACCGATTAATTATTCTTATAATGAATTCCTTAAGCCCACCATATTATGATGTCGATGTGGACTGACGTGGTGAGTTTAGCCGGTAGGAGCCCGACACACCTCTCCACCTCCCAGGCGGAGGAAAATCCATAATGGGTTCTTACCACGGTAATGAGAAATGTGCTTAATGAAATACATAATTAAGTTACTTGAGGCTACACCTGAGAAACATGGGTTTTCCGCATATAATGAGCCTAACCGTGTGACTACATATATGACACATTTAAAATGACGTCATTAACTACTGTGTGAATCTCTGCGTGAATGACAAATTTAAAATGAAAAAAGTTGAGTTTGCAAACTTTTAAAATTCAAGAGAATAATGCTTTACAAGACAGGAACCTCAATATATTTTATCAGCCCATTATTTTATATTATATACAACGTATCCGAAGCATTTAAATTTTATAATACTCATGTCTACTGTACTGAAAAGTTGGAGAAAAATGTCGCCTAAGTTTAGAATATACCAGAATGTCCCAGAAATTAGTTTCAAGTGGTAGAGATATCCGAATCACCTCCATGTATATGTTCCGCGGTTTTTTCCACAAATATTCACATGTACATACACCCAGACCCGAAACAACTATCTGTAGATCGCACAAATATTTGTTCCGTGCGGGGATCGATCTCGCATTGCACGCGTTCGGCGCTCCGATTGGTCCGTTTCGAGCTCTCCACCAATAGGAGCGTCGCACGCCTTCAATGCGAGATACAAATCGAGTTAGTCAAAAGAAACGTACACTAGGGCCTCAGATTTTACCACAACCACAAACAAGTGTAGGGCCCGCTTTACTAACGGTACCTGCGATATGTGTACAGTTCACCTCTGTCTAATTCCCAAAAAATGATGAAAAATATCCTTAAAAAATAAAAATAAAACATTATTCTTAGCCTCTTTTGAAATAGTCTTTAAATAATAGACAATTTGAACAGTTGACACCTTTTTTTACCGACCTCATTTTTAATTCCTTTATATTGTTCCTGTTACGGTCGCCGCATACGCTACCAACCCGAACACGAATGACCGGCCTCGTGTCATCCTTGCTGTTGAGGTCACATGACACCTGAGATCCTGAAGGCATTGGCCTAACGGGAAGGACGTCAAGCAACTTGGAAAATCTGACGATTTATCTTTTCCAGATTACTTTTTGAAGTAATTTAAAATTGTATAACTAGGTTCCTGTACAATTCAGTATTTTTATGTACTGTGTAAGTGTGTATGGTTGCAAATAAATACTTATTAAAAAAATACTTTGATATTGATGCAGCCGAAACTAAGTATGTAACTATTCTTTAGGTAAGTCAATAGAGAACGCGATTAACTTGACGTGTGAGTTTTTTTACCCACATTATACAAAAAACTACTCCCTCACTAGTCTAGTGTTCACAGCAACCACAGCGATTGCTGAGCGTGAAGTTTTGGGTTCGTACCGGTTCGGGCAGAGTTATTGAGGTTTACTGTATGGAGATTCTCAGTAGTAATACGAAGTATGGAACTGTGTCCGGTACATGGCAATAGGCTCGATCCCTATATTACATGGGACTCGATAGCGGCATCGGCGAAATGAGGGTGTACAATAGTAGGTACACCTCTGCCTAACCTTTCTGGAAACATAGGCGTGATGCTATGTCATGTTATACCAAAAGAAACAAGAAAAATATAAATGCAGCAGAAATATTACAGCTGGGGAAGAATTAGATGTTATGATGCTTTTATTACAAGCTTTTATTTAACTGCAATGTTTGTATGTACAGTCGGCTTTAAAAAGATGTCTTCAACAAGAGAAATTCAACAGCGAATTTTGCAAAAAATAATGATTTAAATATCAAAATTTAGCCAATCATTCTTATACATTATATCCGTTGATATCCTGTGTAAAAAATTCTAAAGATTCTACGATCTAGTTCTTCTAAAACTCTCTTTGGAATTTCGCTACCTGTATATATCTTTTTGGGCTGACTGTATGTTCGGGTCAAATCTTGCAACTGAATTTTGAAGCAGTTATCCCCAACCGATTGAGATGAAATTTTTAGAAATAAGGACGATGATATCCAACCGTAGCCGGAGAGAGATGCATATTTTTACAACTATTAGGATACTGAGCGTCTTGGATAAAGTAAGTAGCTTTTAAGCAAGGGTCCTTGATCCAAAATCGTGACAAATACGAAATTAAAATTTGAGAATTTCATGTCCAGTTATACCTACATTAATTCTTAATCTTCATCGAGAACAAAACCTGTAATACTTAAAATACTTTTTTTTCTACTTTTGTCCTCTTCAGTCATTCCATCACTTGAGGATCTTTACTGGTTTGAACTAGATGACGCAATGGTTTAATAGATAAGGTTTAACTAAGTAATAACTTAACTATAGTTTCTAATTTTTTAAATATTTCAATTATTTTATTGCATCGACAGTGCATCGCAATTAACTTTATATAATAACCCATTGGTTTGAGGGAGAGCAGGCTGTTTTGTCCTCGACATGCGTCATGCATTCCACGCTACTATAAAACCATTGACCTCCCTCCTCTCGTAGTTATTCACTCCCCGAGTTTCGTGCTGGCTGTACACGCCGTGTAGTGTTTGTTTCCAAAATATAAAGTTATAAAATACGTAAGTTTATTTTTATTTTATTATGGTGTTGTGAGGAAAATGAGATTTCTTGATTTTTGGTATAGCTAGCTTTGGTATCATCTAAACCGGCAAGTCGTGGGAACAATAATTATGTTAAAGGTTTATATGGAAATTAATGCTTAAAAGTCTGAATTAATTCGCGGGTTTATATCCAAATCCGGTTAGCTATTCGTTTTTTTGTGAAATTTATGTACACGCAACTCGAAAATAATAACCTACATAGGTAAACGATTCGGTTTCTTTTTTCACAGCCAATAGTTTATTTCGTAATTATTTTTTATGATTGTTGCGCCTACACGCAAAATAATAATGGTCATTGCTTAAAACAAGTGACGTGAAAGTAGACTAGTTCACTTGATTGGAAGTAGGTGGACTTTCCACTTCCCACGTTAAGATTTAACAACATTTAGCGGACTTGAGAAAGTATCAGCTACACAATCGTGGTAGAATGAGATTTTGTACTTGGTGATGAGTGATGTATTGTTACTAGTAATGGAAGTTCAAAATAAAAATAGGCGATTGTCTTTAATATTTAATAGGTACTTATGGACAAATTATTTTGTTTGGTATAAGATTAGTTTAATTAATTAAATTAACTAAGCTGCCTACAATATATAGTTACATAGCCTATCATAGTTATATCTTCAATTAAATATTATTCAGTCCATGTTTGTTATCGTGTATTTTTGTACGGTTTTATAATCAGTAGACAATCAGGTGCTAATCTAAAATCAAACAAACAACTCTGATACTTACTATAGAAAAGTAAATACCACAAGCGGGCGCGGCAAGAAAACACTCGACTTTGGAGATGTTTTTGCAATATTTATACATAGATATGTATAGATGTACAATGTACATACCTACCTTAGCCTAACAAGTAGCTAAGGATCGAAAGTTTTATGTTCAGAAATAGATGTTTTTTTATGCCATGACATAAAATATGCATAGACACCCGTCACATTCCCATTATTTTTTCTAGAGCTGGCGAAGAAATTTCTTCAGTCGATAGATACTAAAATGCACTTATTTCACAGTCGCTTGCCAAGCTAGAACGTAGAAATAAGATTATATTAGTTCAACCTCTTTAGCAGTTTTTTAAGTTCTTTAGCAGATTTCTCGTACGTATCTACTACCTATTAGGTATTCAGTGACAATACGAAGCTGAGCAATGTTATGTAATGCACATACACAGTAAAAACAATCGTAGTTATCACGTTCGTTAAAACCAGTTAATCATAGTGACTGCACAATTTTCAATACATTGATAAAGTTAACCGGAGTCGGTTAGTCAGAAATACAAATACATTTTCGTTATAATTCCCCACATCAAGGCCACAACGATCATGGGGCCGGACAACAGTGACTTGGCATTATTTACATAATCAGAACTATGGCAAAAACTAGTCATCATGTTTTTGCTGCCATTCTAACCAGTTACATATATTATATACATCGGTTAGATATACGTATTTTACTTTTATTTTAGCTATAACCAAAGTCCGAGCCCAGGTGATAGGGCGTTTTTTTTTCTCGGATGGAGAGTTCTTTAGCCGTTTAAGGCAAGTTTAGCCGTAAATTATTATGAGGTCACAAATATTGATGAATACGCAGATATAATCCTTACCTACTAAAGGCAAGGATTATCTTATCGAGCCGTTCTGGGTGGTTTACGTCATTAAACTGTTACGCCAGTGGAGGTCTGCCATAATAATGTATTATTTGGTTGAGTTATTTATTACAGTGAAACAGAAAGATATTATGCACTGCAGAGTAGTGTATATTAAATACTTACAGCTTACATCATAGACCGTAACAAATAAATATTGATGAAACACTATGCCGCTAAAAATAATTCATGTTATACATATAAGTTTTTTTTACTACTAATTTGAGTACGTTTGGCAGCATATCGTATAACTGTTTGTTAAACCCCAGATAAATAAATAAAAATAGTAAACAATAGAGATCCAAAGAAATAATTGTCATATATGGCGATTAACACAATGTATAAATACGGCGATCCGTCTGTTCGTTTGCCGCCTAGGACATAAAAAAAAACCTACCTGTTAACTTCATATTATTGTGACCATTAATATACCTACTACGAAAATATTACACTATGGGTACCTACTCTATCAAAATAACATATTACCCGCGAAAACAATCAATAACACTAACATTCCACATGTATTATAGATGCCGTGTTTGTATAGAACAATCCCAATAGGCAAATACCCGGTTAACGTACCGTCTACGTCTGCTTGGCTATTTATTTTGTGCCAAATATGAAAAGCAATTAGGAACACCAATGTAACTATTTATTCATATTCCTGACAGGAAAATAACTAGGTTGATGTATAGTGGGTGGATAAATAATAAACAAGTAGTATTTATACATAACATAATAACACAATAGTAGTTAACGTGTCAGTTGATACTACGATCCATTAAATATTACAATAGTATTAGTTAATTCATTTTTAATTAATAAAAAAATTTATACTTAGGAACTAATTATAGTTCCCAAGTAATTAATTTAATACTTAAATAGTTTCAAACTACCGTCCGTAACGGGAAATCTATGAAACTGACGTTTCCTTTTTTTCACCACCTTACCAAATAATGGCTTATAAGGTTTTATTTTGTGTTTGAAAATAGGAATATTTAAAACCTTTATCAATTTCCAAAAACAATGAGGCCTTAAAATAATTAATGTCAATTTAAAAAAAGTCAAATGTCATCCGGGACTTACTGCTAAATTGGAACTGGAAGTCTGAGCGTTGAATTATTTTTTTGTTCTGTAAAAAACAATTTGGTTAATTAAACACCAAGAATAAGGCCGAATAGCAACCATGGCCGGCGAAGCAGTTACTATAACACGGTTTAGGTATTTAAGTTTACATTAAGTACATACGTGATACGTAACGAATATTTTTTCAGTAGCAGCGACTTACTACAACGCTACAAAAACTACGAAACCTTTTGCTCGGTGCTAGCACACGTTCACGGAACATCTATTGCCTGTCTTTGACCTATCTAATATCTCTAGGTACTTAGGAAGTACCTGTCCAAACAATCTACCTGCATAGTAAACGGTACTAATCACGGAACTCGCACACAGCTATTGCATGGCCTTACCTTAAGCCTTTTTTTAATTGTATTTAAACTTTTAAGTCATTTCCCTGGCTATTTGACCTGACCTTCTCTTTTGTCACAGCATTCAATTTGAGAATGTCTTCCGTATCAGGTGTTACCTTCGATTTTTTTTTACCGTTATTGGGTGCAAAGGCTTTTTCTTTGTCTATTTGTTTTATACTCGTCCAACAGTTTCGATTCGACCCTCGATTTACGAAAACCATTTAGATTTTTCTTTTGAACACGTTCCGTGAATATGTCGGCTCCGTTCTTATGGTTGTAGAAGGCTATGTATACAAGGAAATTAGTTGATTAATTATTAAAAATGTATTTATCAATGAAGGGCATAAGCTACTTACGTTCATAAAAATATAGGAAGGTAAAGTCTGCAAGAATATTACAGATATACAGATATTTAATGTTCTTTGGACAAGTTAATTATATCTATTAAAAATAATTTGTTTCGTAATTGTTATAAATCTTACTTGGAGCTTATCTGAAAAACCTAGACAGTATTCTGTCTTTATATAATTTATTAATATTAGAAACTCAATTTTAAATCAACTTTTGTTGTTAGTGACTAGCGGCGTAGCGTCGCGGGGGCGGCAGGGGCGGCCCGCCCCGTGCGGTACTTTTAGGGGGCGATAATACCTTATCTTACAAATAATTGAACCAATTCATTTCATTTCATATTTATATCGCACCTACAATTCGGACCGATTAAAATAAGCACGGAGCTTTTTATTCCTTATTCTGTGACGTCACCAGGAACTCCCCTTTAAAGACCTAAATAAGGGGGCGGCAGAACCCCACGCTACGCCACTGCTTAAAATGTATTTAATATTTTTTAATGCTGTTAGCAGCTCAGACATGCACTTCTCGATATGTAAGTATCATAACGACAATAAACATTACATGCCTAGTCACAGAGTACACAATTACACATAAGATTGTATCCACCTTCGAGTATGTACTTAGTAACATTCGCAGAATAATCGTTGATATTACGTACATACACTACCCAGGTGTACTAAAATCTTTAAATGTATACTATGTACAATAGCACTGTATTAAAATTGATAGTGCGATCGATAGAGTCGGACAAGGACGAAAAAAGGTCAGAATGTCATCTTAGGGGAAGACGAGAGAACATGGACTGCGTAAGCGTAATTCAAGGATCATTAAACCGCCACCAGACTTACTACAAATACATTGTATCAATATATTTGTTGTCAGCAGCGCAATGCCCATCGACCTGTACTACGTGCCGGGCTCCGCCCCATGCCGCGCCGTGCTGCTCACTGCCAAGGCGCTCAACCTCAATCTGAACCTCAAGCTGGTGGACCTCCACCACGGGGAACACCTCAAGCCCGAGTACATAAAGGTAAGTCGACCGATATCCCACTAGCGTTCTCTAAACGCAATGAGAGTATTGGCTACCAACGAACTTCATTGTTAGCCAATTCACAACACTGAATAGGATAAATTCAGCTATATTACAGTTAGATAAATCACGTGTCAGCCAGGAAAACGAATGAAGTAGGTACAATAACTGAGAATAACAATACCTAGAATAGTATATATTATTGCTTCCCTGTTCAACGTTAATAGTTAAGTGGGTATATATATTATAATTAAATGTGTAAGCTTACCTGGTCTAACTGTAATAAACTTTACGTAATAACAGCGTTACCTACCTACTCTTATTAATTCAGTCGCTTAAATGCAAATGTATAATTATTTGTTTGTAGGAAATATTTGTATTAGTTACCTACATAAATTTATTTTTTTAAGGCATTGAATATTTTTATTATGAATAAAATCGTTTTTAGTCAAACAGCCAAATAATTTGCAAATAATCATAGTTATTTCGGCCAACAGATAAAGAAAACACTAGAATTAAATTTTTTAACTTTTTAGATATGTGAATATTTCATCAGATATGACTCCCATGCCCTGCCTTCAAATACTCGAGTTTAATTTCCTAATCTCACACAGAATTGAGAATGCTAGGAACTCATGGCACTTGGCCAACATTTCCTATCGAAGGTACTTGGCCATTCCCCATTAACACGCTAAGTTCAACTCTAAAGTCTAAAGCAATAAGTATAAAATACCATAAAAGTAGTTGAAGGTCAGATAGACTGAGTGATGTAATTTTGCAGTTAGAATTTGCGAGCAGTGAACCTTTATGAGGACACCGTACGTTTCCATTGTACATACAGTTTATTGTTGTGTTATAAAATTTACCACTTTACTCTATGTACTTAGATAATATTTACCTCTGGACTGATTTGAGTTTCTTACGTTTCAAACTCTAGACTCTAGAAAGAGTTTGAAAATCTAGAAACTAGAGAACCATGTTTTAGGTCAAATTGTGTGGAATGCGCACGGTCCGCGTCGATATTTTATTCGGGACGAAAAGCAAAGTCATCGCCTAATTTTATTATAAATATTACGTGTCGGACGTAGCAATAACTCTCCGCAGGTAACCGAAACAAAACCGGTTGGTGTCGAAACTTTGATACAAGAATGCACTGATTGAGTTGATACGAGTTTAGTTGAGGAAAAAGGTTTTAGGAAAGACGAGTTTTTCTTTTTAATTTGTTCTGACTTCATCGTTGGCCGTAATATTATGTTAGAAGTCTACAGTCACGTAGATACTAATTTATTACAGACAAAAAAAAATAGTATTGTAAAAACGTCTGCCGTTGGACTTGTAGGATTAATTAATGGACCACGTTTTTTTGTGGATGATATTCGGAATTAGAAAAGATTGTGTCTGACGTAAGCGCCACAAACCAGAGGCCCTACGATATATGATGATACGATGCGTTAAATCAAGTATGTCTAGAGATACTTACACTAGGGCCCCTGAACCAAGATTTTATGTCTCCTCGTCTTGTGTGCTCTATAGCATTTTCTAAATTTGACATTTTTCCTTTTGCCGTAATGATGTCCAACTAAACTATTTTTATTTTGTCAATCTTCTTATTTTTATATAAATATTAACCGTCTACAATGATCTATCTGTTCCTCAGCTGAATCCCCAACACACAGTGCCGACGCTAGTCGACGACGGCTTCTCTATCTGGGAGTCGCGTGCCATCATCACATACTTGGTGAACAAGTACGGCAAGGGCAGCAGCCTGTACCCTGAAGACCCGAAGGCCCGAGCCCTGGTAGACCAACGCCTGTACTTTGATATCGGCACACTGTACCAGAGATTCGCCGACTATTTCGTAAGTATTAAGTTTGGTGGGGGAAGGAAGTAGGTATGATGGGGAAATCATTATGTCCCCTCCCAAAGGGAGGATCTTCCAATCGGGCGAGGTGTTGTGAACTTGTGCTTGGCGATGGCGTGCCGACGCCCGACAGTAGTCTGGCGTATATATAATTATGTGCACGATTGCGTGATTCAGCCGTTGTTATCTGATTGTTCGCTTCATATTTTTAGTGTGCAGTCCTCAATTTATAACGTTCGATGCCACTACAAGTTCTCTACGTATATATTGTTTTATTCTAGTAATATCTTACGATATCGGACTCTCGTGTATAAAAAAAGTTCAAACATAGCTTGTACGCTATTTTCTATGACCCCTTGACCTCGAGCTTAATATGCTTGGGATATGCATCAAAAGTACGCGTAGGGTTGAAACTCACTTGCCAGTCCAACAAGGTATTCACCGTTGGGCTAATTCCCCTTATATCCCATTGGTAACATTTTTCCTTTCAACTCCGCAGTACCCACAAGTGTTCGGCGGCGCGCCCGCGGACAAGGACAAGCTGGCCAAGATCGAGGATGCTCTGCAGCTGCTGAACACTTTCCTGGACGGACAGAAGTTCTGCGCCGGCCCCAGCCTCACCCTCGCCGACCTCAGTCTCGTCGCCAGCGTCTCCAGCTTTGAGGCCTCCGACGTGGACTTCAAGAAGTACCCTAACATCAAGAGGTGAGGAGAATCATTTCTAACGTATTCAGTGCCCGACACACAAGTTTGGGAGAATAATATCTATGTAGATACGGGCTATAAATGCCGGCTGTTGTCCCTAGTATGGCTTTGTGAGATTCGTCTCATCATAAAACGTCCCCAGATTACAGAAGAAATCCCATTGTTGTTATCGTATATTGAGAGATAAAAACCATCTGTGAAGAAAAAATATTTTTAGATAATAATAATATAATTTTATGATTAAATGATTAAGAAAATATGTGTACTTACTGCCATTTTCATCCGACACTGTAGTTCTTGGGAATAAAGCGTTCTGAACACTGGAAACTAATGGAACAATTTATCAACAGATGGTACGAAACAGTGAAGACCTCCGCGCCCGGTTACCAAGAGGCCAATGAGAAGGGGCTCGATGCCTTCAAGGGACTCGTCAACAGCATGCTCAAGAAGTAACCGATGCGTACCCGTAACAGCTCCATTCATTTATAATGATACCCTAAAAAGACTTGTCAAGGCTTATGGATATAGGACAAGGGTTATAGTGCCTTTGTTGGCCGTTTTTTACGGCAAGGAAATATAACTAAATACCAATTCTTGCCACATAATTCTAATGGCTACCTACCTTTCCTAGAATCTACGATGAGAATCCGGTTTGGATTCCAGTAAAATTTTAAAGTTGTTTGTAAAGGATTTCGGATAAATGAATGGAGCCAATTCCTATCTCTGATACACAGTGCAATGCTGTCACTTTCACAAACTGTTGTTTTTCAAGTTACACCGTTTTACATTCTGAATTTAATATTATAAGTATAGGTTGTAAGGCACGAATAAAAGTTAAAATATATTTTTATGTTTATTATTTAAAGAAATAAAAGTAACCCTTCTGTGCTACTGAATATTACGTTAAAAAATTAAAACTTACTCTTTATAGGAAGTTTACAATTCAGTTTTAGCTTTAATTTGAGCTATCAATTCTTTGAACGCTGTTATGCCCTTTCCATTTGCTTCTTCATATCCTGGAGCGGTAGATTTCACCAGCTCGAACCACCTGTAGAAGATAATGATTCAAAATCAAAACTATTTCATTTGTATAAGCCATAAACACAAACTGTTTAGCTGGTTCAATTATTCATTCTATCGAGAATAACTAGCAGCTCCATGTAGTGGAGTAGCGTAGTGGGGGCGGCAGGGGCGGCCCGCCCTGGGCGGCAAAATTTCGCAATAAATAATAATACCTATATCTTATAAATATTTGAACCATTTCATTTCATATTTATGTCGCACTTACAATCCGGACCGATTAAAATGAGAACAGAACTTTTTATTCCTTATTCTGTGACGAATCCGGGGAATCCCCTTTCTTAATAGATCTAAATAAGGGGACGGCGAAATTTGCTTGCGCCCCGGGCGGCTGAAACCCACGCTACGCCACTGGCTCCATGGTTATTTAAAACATCGTACATGATATGATATATGGACTGTCCTTTAGCAGACAGTCCCAGTGCCATGACAGATTTGAGCTGACCTGTCCTTACAGACGGGACGCATGCATCAGTAATCGTGTAGCTCAACCCTATTTTAGGGAGCTTAACGGCCCGATCTATTTCATCACCACAATTAAGTGGATATCCAGCCATCATGAAATCAGCTACTTAATTAAGCCTTGGGCCAGCATTTCGGTGTGTGAATATTTTTGGGCAGCGGGTTACCATCAGGTCAAAAATACTTACTTGTTGACATTTGGATGGTTGTTCAAGCTGATACCAACAGCGTCAATAGTGGACACGGTTGCTACGAGACTCAGGTCGGCCAAGGTCAGCGTATCTCCCGCGGCGTACCTCTGACCTTCGAGGAACGTGTTGAGGAACACCAGGGCTTCCTCCAGCTTCTTCAACTTAGCTTCGTCTGCTGCCGCTCCACCGAAGATTTGGGGGTACTGGGGGATATACAAAGTCAGTCAATATAAGTCTTCATATACTAATATATAATAGTCTTGAGGGGAATAGGTTAAAATTAATTTAATTATTTTAATAACTGTAATACATAATTAATTAAATAACCGATTTTATTTTAACACGTTAAGAGACGGAATGTCGACGCTGTTTGGTAAATTGTCGCTCTTGTCTGTCCTACCTACCCTATATGATTTTATAGATTAGGTCATTATTTTTTTTTACTAATAATTGAATGTGTTTGGCAGCACTTCACCTGATGGTGAGTGACAATGCTGTCGAGGATGGATCACGAAAGCTCAAATATTGCTTATTCACTCTTACTTTTTAGTTTCCTAAGTTATACTAATCGGAGAATATAGACGTCGGCAGAGAATTCCATTCCCTAGCCGTTCGCACGAGAAACGATGAAGCAAAACGCTTAGTGCGTATAAAAGGAATATCAACGACATACAGATGGTAGACCCTCTCACGTCTGGTCGTGCGATGGTGGAATGGAGATTACTTACGAAATACTCTGCAAATCTTGGGTACAGCGTCCCCAAATCGAAGTCCAGCCTCTGATCAACTACCGCCCTGGCTTTTGGGTCCGTTGGGTACAGGGTGCTCTCGGCACCGTATTGGTTTACTAAATACCTGCTGATGGCCCGGGACTCCCACACAGAGAAGCCATTGTCCACGATTGTGGGTACCGTGTGTTGAGGGTTGAGCTGGAAGTAAGCAAGAAATAATTCGGTTTTCAATTTAGAGACTTTATTTAATGACTCTACATGATCTCCGAGACATAAATCTTTATTCTTCCGTGGCCGATCGGGAAGTACTACAATCGAATTCGCTTTCAAGTCAGCCGCTGCTGACAGAACAGCGACTCCTCCTGGATTTAATGCGACTGCATAATTCCCAATCAGCCCACGCCCCATTTGGTTCCCTGGTCCCCTTGTGCCCTACCCCCTACACCTCGAACGATCTCAAAAAAGCCCATACTGAATGCAAATGTGGGCTCCCAATCCCAATCAGTTCTTGCCACAAGTAATCATGTATCCCTAGTGCTGCTACCTTCACAAGTGAGGATCTCAACAAAGAATGCTGTACCTATAAAATTTATATTAGAGCATTCTCATATTGTTTCTATTGGTCTATTGATCGCAAGCGCGAGTGCTGATGGCAATAGGCTTGCCCTATTACATGGGATTTCGGCGAAATGTGGGTACCCTATAGTACACGTCTGTCTAACCCTTCGGGGATGCAGGCGTGATGCTGTTATGTCTAATATTATTTTATTTACCTTCAAAAAGTCGGGCTTCAGCTGTTCGCCTGCGCCTAAATCAACGAGGTTCAAGTTCAGATGGATGTCGAGAGCAGCCGCTACAAGCAGCACTAGGCGGCATGGTGCTGAACCGGGAGTGTAGTAAAGGTCTATAGCCATTTTGGAACTGTGGATAAATTGAAAAAATCATAAATAAATGATCCCATTAGCAATTTTAAGCCCATTGTTGGGCATGGACCCCTTTCTCATGATAGGTCTTAGTCCACAACGCAGGCCTGAAGCGGGGACATCAAACCATTAAGAATTTTTTTAGTCCTTTGCGATTCAGATGCGCAAGTTTCCACATACTGTTGTTAATCAAGTTAACAAAAGTGATAATTAAATTCTAGTCTCCATGAATTTGAAGTCTGAGAATTAGGTCAGCATGGAAGGCTATAATAGTTGCCTGTTTGAAACGTGATTCAGACATTATCTGTCATACCGGAGGCAGGTACATAAGTAACTGTATCTGTAGAGTATTAATTATTATTCACCAAAAAGAAACATATATGTAACATGCAAAATATTAAAAAGTACAATCTCATAAAAAGTAAGTCTATAGATATGTTATCTCTCTCAGAAATTATGGCATTTTTTGTGGACATATAAATCCAATTTCTTAAAGATTTAGGCTTCATATATTTACTAACAGAAAGTTTAATAGAAGTCAATGTTTACTACAAAATAATTAATAATATCACATACCTGTTCTGCGCAGTGTTCAAAGTAAAGATTCACTGGGCAACCGACGACAAAACAATACAAAAAGCCGGTTACCTTGGACACTGGACTCGTGTTATTGACCTTATCTACAACTCGACCGAATTACGTAGTCCATAGATAACGCCTTTTATGGTATGAGAAAACGCGGATAGGAAGACCTATCACATTTAGTCGGGTTTGCAGCTTGCATTAGGTTAACCGAGAAAATTCTGGAATACCGGTAAGTGTTCAGGAATCAAATATATTTAATTTTATACAAGCAAACTGTCATCATCTATACATATAAATAAAATTGTAAATAATACATGCATATGAAAATATATACTGTACATACACCAAAATAACATTTTTTACAATTTTTGTCTATCTGTTTGTATAGGCTAATCTCTGAAATGGCTGGACCGATTTTGACGGGACTTTTATTGGCAGGTAGCTGATGTAATAAGGAGTAACTTAGGCTACTTTTATTTTAGAAAAAAATAGGGTTAAGTGCATTTGGTCTTCTTAACTTCACGTAACTTTTATAATTTTTTTTTTTTAAATGGCTTTTCACAATAATACATTGTTAAGTTCCGACATCCACGCGAACGAAGTCGCGGGCACAGCTAGTAAACAATATATGTTTGTGAAACGTGAAATCGCCATTTTAAGAACAGGGCCTTGCGATGTCTAGGTCTGTGTGAGAATATGAACTGGGATAGGATGTTGAAGGTAGAAAACAATGTTTCTGGTACATTTGGGGCAATTCGTTGTACATGGCTTACAGGAGATTATAATAATAAAAGGGATAGGCTGTAGAAGCAAATCCACCTTTCAACTGCCTTTTTAATAGGATAATTTATTCCAAGACCTTATTGCAGCTATCGGGGATTTAGTTTCGGGTGGCACATACTGGGTACACACCATTTAAACCACTGCATAAATCCTAAGCTACCCTGCTTAGGATTTATGTAGGATAGTCAACCAGCTAGGCACTTAAATCTAATAAAAAAATCAAAACGCCAAGAAATTTACATTATATTTTATTATCTTTGTCTTTAATAAAGTAATTACAGGTAGGCACTAAAAAAATAATCATGCATATTGAAGACCATAATACAATAACATATTTCTTAGATACAACAAACACCGCATCATCCCTTGAGAAATAAAACAGCCAGTGGCCTTAGTGCCGATGGATTTAAAAACATTCGCTGACCATAAATAGTAATGGCACAAGGCCTAGAACACTTGACTGGGTACTGTGTTCAAGCGAATCGACGGCAGTTAACAATGATTTAATCCCAACGAGATAGCGAACATCAAGCGTGCTCACAGACTAGTACCAGGGTACTGACGTCTCTAACAGTAGACTTTGTCTATGGTAGCCCACAACTAGTCCGAAACGATAACTTCAACATGACGCAAAAATAAACAATAAAAGCTTCAATAAAATGTACATGTCACGCCGTTTCCATAGAAGGCACGTATTCGTAAAAGAAAAAAGGATTTCCTTTTTAAAAAAGCTATCTTGTTACTTAGTAAAAACTACTAGCTAGTGTATTACAAAACAATTAGACGTACTTTAATTATGAAGCTATGATTTGTGTGCTATTAAACAGTGAACTTTAACGCGAATTCCGTTTACCAGCCCAATTATTGCTCATTTTTATAAGGAATTTACGCCTAATACTATGGAAAAAAATAATTATAAATTATAACGGTTTTTAGTAACTTTTCATCATTTATTTATTTTACTAAATAAATAGCATATAACATGAATTATCTACTAACGAAAAATATGGTTTACTCCTAAATAAAAAAAGATAAATTCAGGTATAAATTACACAGGTATAGTGTGCCTAGCGCCAAAATTAATAAACTCGGGTGCTTACTATAACCGAAGCATGGTTCCTTTACTAACTTGTGTTATATTGAATCGTCTCTTCACGTTACGATAATTATTATATATTTTTTTAAACTTTATTCGTTCGGACACTAAATATCAATAATTACACAAAGCTATCTACATGAGCCACTCTTAACCGTTTTTTGAGTTAGTGTTGCCAGATTAAAATATTTGTCGCGCCATAGACAAAGTATGGCAAACTTCATGTATATAAGATTTCATCTTTTGTGTGGGACAGTATATTTTTGCACCGGCAACCTAGTTATTATGTTGGTAAACACCATTGTCTGGGAATGATTCGTAATGATTGCATTTATATCTCCAGCCGCATCTCTCATTTTCGGCTCCGACGTAAACTGGACTTTCTGAAAAAAGTTTAATATTATTATTAATGTTAATTTAAACGGGTGGTGGTGTTTTACCGTTACTAATTCCTAGTTAATTGGGATCTACCGGCCATAGTTCCAAACTCTGTGCTGCACTTTGGTCGCCCCGAGAATCGAACCCAGGGTCTTACTGCCACCAGTCGCCGTTGCGTCCCTTACCCTCGTGAGCAATGATGGAGTTCTTGTACAATATAAAAACTAATGAGTGACACAATATCTATGTATCTTCATATAAAACGAAGGCACACTTATAATAATCACGTCTATGTCAGTATAATTGTGTTTCAGCAATCAACATGGTCATATAATTTCCACTGATAAGTGCAGGTATTGTCTACTGTTGACAGCCGTAACAACATGCTGCCACTAATCGTTACCACGCTTGGTTATGGCAGTTTCTCTTTTCGAATTATCATTCTATATTGAATTAAGACATTAGTTATTATGGACTTCTAAGAAACTGAAACCATTATTAAAAGTAATAAATACAAATATTTTTAAATGTAACTGGTACCCGGCGCGTTGCTGCCGCTGAAGAAATAATTATGAAATTGCAGAAATGCTCTTTCAAATTGGCGGTACGATACGCGCGCCACCTACTGTAAGTTATTTGTACTATGGATATAACCTTTGCGCAAGTGCAAGCAATAAGTTGATAAAGTTTTATTGCAATCAGATGAACAGTATGGCAGCACATAAAATACAAACAAATAAACAAACATTGATTTTTATATATTAGAAAAGATAATAATTTATTGTATGTAATATTATTGTGCTGAGACTAAACAGCAAAGTTTAGTATCTATCAGTGATTGGATTGTTCCGAGTAGAGCTGTGTGAAAGTGTAAACTCACGTAGGATGGCATGACGGAGTACTCACTGTACAGTGCGTGCGACTACTGGCAACACTGCTTGCGAACGTTGTCGGTGTGCGAGGGCCGCACGTCCGTCGGCTCCGCGTCGGGCCGGATCACGTCGCCCTCCGGCGGGTCGCGCATCTGCTTCTGAGATACGATCCTGTAGATTTCTGTGAAACACGTGGTACGTTAGGAAATAAAAAAACTGGTAAAAAATTTACCTAGATGGTTTGAGCTTGCATATAGAAAATTCTTATGTTGTACAATCATCGTCAGATTTACTGGAACACCTTAGTCCTTGTCCAAATAGACCGAAACATCTCATGTACTCAGTATCTTCGGCTCAACAAAACTATTCAGATATAATGGAACAACATCATAATCATATTAACCGTTACAATCAAACTGCTCATATTATTGAGATGGTTGGAAAATTAAATCTTCCCGTTTCCCCCTACTTCATGAAGTTGTTACTGAGCCTAAATAGGATAAAATGATCAAACTGCACTAACAATAAACTATATCGTGTTAGAAGGTTAGTTTGTTTGTGATGTTACATTATCTACCAATTCTCAGTTCCATTTTAACGAGTAAATTACATAAGTGTTACAACACGGCCTAGTTGTAGTTAGATCATCATTTTTAATTGTGCTAGAATTATTAATTTGGATTTATTTTCAAATTTCGTATATTATATTATTTGTATAATAATTAAATTGTGTAATATTCAGAATTTCTGGCCCTCATTAAGGAAGAAAAAAGATAGAAAGAAAAGTACATTTATTTAACACCAAGTGACACCACAAAAATTCTCACTATTTCTCTATGTGAGAAATTTTATACAAATAAATCTATGCTGTCAAGCATGCTCAACATTTGTTGGGTGCAGATTACCCAACGCTGATTTACAGTAAACAGTTCTGTATACTTGCCATCCATAAGGCACAATGCTAAACTCCTGCCGCATTTAGATACCGAATCCAGGATGGTAACGCGAAACTTTTAAATATTCGTAATTTAGACCAATAATAAAATAAAGGCGTCAAATGAAGTCAGCAACAACGTTAGTTCCGTCTGGCCGATATAATTAAGGCACGTCAAATATATCATTTATCATTTGACCTCACTACCGCATAGAGTGAAATGACCCCAAAATATTTGACATTGTAATAACGTGAGCGAGGGAGCTAAATATAGCGACTGGACACTGTTCACTACTGTTCAAACTGTGGGAGGACATTGACATTCATATAAACTTTCTTATCTACATATAAATTGGCCGATTATAATATTACGCCTTCAATTCAGCCTGCTAATTTGGTAATCAAGTCAGTAACAAAAGTTGATTAACAATTCAGTTTTTAATATAAATAAAAAGACAACAAGCTACATCTAGGCTATAAAATAAAATGCAGCTTATGATAAATATATTAACTGCATTTAACAGAGCATAAGAACTGATAGCTCATGTTAAACTAATTTTGTTGCTAAACATACGTAAAAAAAATTCACTCGTTATAAAAATAATGAAAATATCCTAGAGACTTATCCTCCTTTATGGCATCACGACACATGGTCCTTCACCCTTTTAAATACTAACTTTTCTTATAAATTGGGATATTATAATTTACGTATGCCATTGTAAATAAAGTAATATAAATAAATGGGCAGCAGCAGACCCACCCTCATTCATTCATTCAGATCGTTATTAGTATTATGTCAGTCGCACCTTGACTGGCGCCACATGTTTATTATTCAACAGATATTGACTGAGCTAAAGGACATTGGAATCTGATTGACATTGAAATGTTCTCAAATGTAAACCCTTTTTCTGCGCAATTCAGGTCTCCATGAACAGAGCACGGAAGTCTGATATCGCCACACGTTAACCAAAATTGTCGATGGACGTTTTAATAAACCTATAGTGCCCTTTCCATACAGCTGTTAAACGAAGTATAATTACCAGTTAGAATGTTCTGGAATGCAGGCTCGACGTTAGTTGAGTCGAGAGCGGATGTTTCAATAAAACTAAGACCGTTCCTTTCCGCGAATGCCTTGGCTTCTTCTGTTGGGATGGATCTGTGGAATCATACGAAATAATCTTTTAATTTTGGGTGCTTAGTAAAACAAAACTTAATATGAGACTGATGAGATGTAAAAAAGTATTTTAAGTGTGTCATAGTGTAATTAAGTGTTTGTAAGAAGATGTAAATGTACAATGACAAAATTATGGCTGAACTCTCTTTTATACGGTAAAGAAAATTGTAAATAAACACGAACCTGAGGTGCCTGAGATCGCTCTTGTTACCGACAAGCATGATCAGTATATTCTGATCGGCGTGATCGCGCAGCTCGCGCAGCCACCGCTCGACGTTCTCGTAGGACAGATGCTTTGCTATGTCGTACACGAGCAGCGCGCCCACTGCGCCGCGGTAATACGCCGACGTGATCGCACGGTATCGCTCCTGTCCGGCCGTGTCCCATATCTGGGCTTTTATGGTTTTGCCATCCACCTGGAGACAAAGAAATACATAAACAAGATGTTTTTGTGCAAATATTTTTCGGTATTATGTTGTTGAAAAGTTAGGGTATCCGGATATTATCAAATGGCTCAGGTGTTTTTTCCATACGTTAAGGACATGTGGTTTGGTCTAGACGTTACATCAAAAATCCTCCTCCTAAGATCAGGCAGATTCACAGGTGTGGTGTATTCATGAGTATTATCAAGGAAAGTAGGTTCCAAAACAAGAACAAAAGAGATGTAGTCTAACAGATGTACCGTAATCTGTGGAAGTCTTGGTTGGTTTTTTCGTGGTTTAAAAAAAAAAAAACATTGCCCCTCACTAGAATTTCTCCTGCGTCGTGGGTACAGTTTACAAACATACATGTCACATGCACACACAACCAGACCCGAAACAACTATCTGTAGATCATACTAATATTTGTTCCGTGAGGGGATCGAACCCGCGACACATTGCGCAGAAAGCTAATCGCTTAACCACTGCGCCAACCGTATCGTCATGTGCAAAATCCCAGTCCCAGTCATGAGACCAGTCTAAATATATCTAAACAGGGAATGAATGTAGGCGGGAAACCTTACATTTTCGTACCATATTTCGTGCGTAGGTTTACGGTGCATTTGTTATATAGGGTGTGATAACAATGGAACATTATAGGGGCAGGTCGACACCCTAATACTCACGAAAGCCATAACCACTACCGACCCTATTTCATCCACCAACTATTATTTACTAAAGTTTCTCACTTTAAAGGTAGACCGAAATATTTCTATTCATTTATTGAATAATTAGCTTTTGCCCACAACTTCGTACGCGTGGAATTTAGAATCTGATATTTTCCTGTGGTAAAATGGAGCCTATATTTTAAGTTCGACCTCTAGCAATACATCGGTGATAAGTGAATTCAATTTCATGCAGTAGTTTTTGCGTGATGCGTGTAAAAACATACAGACACACAAAAATTCTAAAAACTGTTGTTTTGGCTACTGTTGCTCTAATAAAGACCCCCATATTAGTTTTTCTCTAATATCTATAATGTACAGACATCGGCCTGTTATAATTTTATTATATGTGTAGATTAAGGTGACAAGAACTGAGTATGTATCGACTGTAATGGAAATCTACTTTCTTTTCATTATGCATTAGGTTAATTGAATCCTGATTGTGATTGGTGGTTTCGAATGTTGTGCGTCATTTTGGGAGCCAAAGATAAGCATGGCCCGTGTCATCTGCTTATCAAACGCAAGTCATTGATCAAGATTTGAGTGTGTGGAAGGCCAAAAACAACCGACAACTAAAATTAGTAACAACCTTCAAAGAATCTCTTCGAATTGACAAAAGCCTTCGAAATCGCTCGTTCCATAAGATTCCGTCCGTCAGTTAGGTATTTAAAAATCACAGTTGTTATATTTCCTTGGAGTTTTTACATATACCTAAAAGAAGGGCATTTTCCGACTTTGGTGAGAGGTTTTCTGAGATACTTGTCTCAGCATTACATAAATAAATAATAAAATTTACATATAAATGTAAATGTAAATATTTACTATAGCTGTTTAGTGCTGAAAAGCGTTATAAAAACGGTGTCTATTTATTTAACCATATTAATCCATACAGTGCAACGATTATTTGGAATCTTCGATCAATAGAGCAGAGTCCACCTAACGGTACACGGTATGAATGGGGGTCACAAGTTTGGCGATGTGTACGTGCTGGCGTTATACGTGTATGTATGACGTCACGCTTCTATGGTTACTGTCCGTCCTGTATTAGGCATAAAAAACCTTTTGGATTGATGTGTGTCATCATTCTTCAGTCCGTTATCGATGGACAGCGCCGTCGGATTCATAACCTGACTGTTACATCCCTTACGTCTAAACTTTCACATTTATAATATTAGTATGATATAAATCCTGCCAATATTATAAATGTGAAAGTTTGTGAAGATGTTTGAATATTTATTATTCAAACAACTCCGGATAAAATTTGTCACAGAGATAGACTTTGTCCTAGATTAACACATAAGACAATTTTTATCCGGGTTGATGAAGCAGTTGCCCTAAAATGTGCATGAAATTGAGCTCAACAGCTAGTTAAGAATAATGGAGATAGTAATGTATATTTCTAACAATTTTAGTGAACAATAAATATGTATGTTAGCCATACATCGCCTGCTATCATTACCCTGATTATGGGAGAGAGTAACTTTGTTTTACGTCCTGTAATATAGGCGTAATACGTATTGTTATCATGTCAGCGTTTCAGTTTATTTGTTTAAAATCAGCGTAATGATACGCTGATATTAGTTTTAAAAATACGCATGAGTCAATGTAGTCATATTGTATTATTTTACATTCAGCTGTTAATCAACACGTACTTTTATAAGTTTAAACGACAAATTGCGATATGACGAGTTACTGTTACTCCGCAATACTCCAATGGCGTTGGAAAAAGCAAATTGGTTTATGGATTTTTATAGGTAGCGCAGTAGCATTGTGAACCGACCAATTTGATGAATATGTAATGAACGACTAGCATTAGTCTAGAAGGCAATTTTATAAGAACACCGATCTACGTTTCACTTTCATTGGGGAGGTAATTTACATTTTTATAATTAGAATTTTGTTGTTGTTTGTCTTGTTGATTATGAACCTTATTAATACGACTATTAGGTACTAGGTATACATAATATCTGCTATTCCGTCAACATATAAGATAAATTCACCGCCTTAGGTTTGTATTTTGGAAAGTGCGTCTTCCCAGTCGTATAAACTATACCGAATTTACCAAGTTTATAGGGTAATAGCGTGATGATAGTGTCAATGGTATTTCGCTTATTATAGACAAATAGATGACGGTGAGTCACGAGCCACACTCTTCGAGGACAACCATACGTATAGGACGAGCGTCAAGAAGAGCATAAACCGCGGTGAAGAATAATGTCATAAACTGGTACTGACAGCTTCATGTCTGACACGAATAAACCCTGAACTTCGACATGGAAAGGCGGGTAGCATGACGTCAGACAAATCGATTATTTTATTATAGTCGGAAGTTATCGATATGAAAAACGATTTCTCTATCTCTTAGCTTCTATGCTGATTTAGGAACAGACACAATTTATAATTAAGTATAGTCACCGGCATATTTAAGGTGTGTTATAATATGCAAATACAATATGTTATGTCTATAACTATATAAAAAATAATGCCATCTTACCGGCTTGTATTCAAAAGTGCACTGCGATAGGCCTAAGGCATTAATGCTTAGTTAAACCGATTTCTTCAATATAACATAACATAGCATCACGCCCGTATTCCCCGGTTAGGCAGAGGTGTACCTACATATTATTTTACACACACATTTCCCCGATGCTGTTATTGCGTCCCAAGTATCTAGCCGATTGCCATCTACCGGGCACGGTTCCAAACTCTGTGCTGCTACTGAGAATTTTCATACAGAAAAACCCAATAACATGTGCTCGACCCGAGAATCGAACCCAGGACTCCATGCTTAACAGTCGCGCTTGCGACCACTAGACCAATGAAGCAGTCAAGCTAGTCGGGTTTAAATAGATGATACGCTTAGGCTTATGTGAAATTGTATGTGACAGAAGAAGACAAAAGAACTGGCGGGTCACAGGCGGTAAGCAATAACCGCGACACAAGAACATCCGCAACCTAATTATTACGGATGCGTTGCCGACCTAAGTACAAAGTTGGAATAACTTTGTTTCCCGTATTTCACTGATCCTGTCTCACATGACATGGAATAAGTAAGACTGTAGGACCAATCGAGCTTATAACAGTTCATTTGCCTAGTGGTCGCAAGCGTGGCTGCAGAGTATGGGGTCGTTCGGTTCCTGGGTCGGGCGAAGTGTTATTGGTATTTTCTGAAATTCTCAGTAACAGCCCGAAGTTTGAAATTTTGCAATGGCAAGATAGCAATAGGCTCGCCCCCTATTAAATGGGACTTATGAAATGAAAAATGAGTGTACAAAAAAATACACCTCTACCCAATCCTTCGCCGAATACAGGCGTGATGCTATGTTATGTTAATAATCTACAGCCACTTATATGTTTTGGTATAAGGTGGTGGAATGAGACGCAACTATGCAAATCCACACTAATATTATAAATTCGAAAGTATCTCTGTCTGTTTGTTTGCTACCTCAAAACGACTAAACCACTGATCCGATAGTAATGAAATTTTACAAAGACTTAGCTTGGAACTTAGAAAAGGACATATTTCTACTATTGCAGTAAATCACTAATTAGATAACAAACACAAAGTATAGGCATACAAAGTCGCGGGCAACAGCTTATTATTCATAATTTCAATATATTTTATTTTATTTAGTCGTGTTTGACGTAATATTTATCTGCTTATGTCATTGTAATACACTATGCATGGATACGTGATTGAGCGAAGAAATATGCATACGAGACCTTACTACACTATCAACAACTGATAACAGTTAAAACGATTACGTTGGAATATTTTAATTGTTTTAAATTATATACAGTTAGGTATTATCGCTAAGGTAAAAATATCTAGGTATCTATGTATGGGTATTACAATGAACAATAAAAAGATAAAATACCTACTCAATTTCAGGATTATTAGGATTCAATTAAATGGATCAGTCGTGAATTAATTTCACGAATAACTTGAATAATTGTATTCAATTGGAAAAGGAATAAAACATGTGAATTTCAAACATGATCTCAATGTTTGTTAATTTTTAGGAGAAAATAAGCGAGAAAGAGAAGAAAAATTAAAACATAACACTGTCTAGCGGTTCGAAAGCTTCTCCCAAACATGAGACTCGGTGATGGTACACCAAAATGAAGATTTCTAAAACGTTAACACCTCTAAGCATCCTATTCCAGGGCTAAAAAAAAATCAAGGTACGTTATTCAATAAAATGAAAATTCGCCTAGTAACCAATAACATTATACATAATTCCTTTATCTGATGTAACATAGTTAAAGCTGATAATCAATTAATTGGACATAATTGGCGCCCATGAATTAATTAATTAACAATGTTATTGGATTTATTTATTTAAAATTACTATTTATGTGTTATGTAATATAAATTATATGTATAAAATATTGTTGTCGATTAGGAAATTAAATAATTTATTAATATTCTTATTTGAACTGGTGCGTATGATGAGTTTGTAATTTATCGGCTTTGGAATGTCGTTTAGCCTAGACGCAATTTAGCATCTTATAAATTTACATAAAATACTTCAAAATTTCAATAACTCTTTCTTATTTCTCAATAAGGTGACTTTTTACGAGAAAGGTATCTAAAATTCAGTTTGCGATTCAATTTCTATATACGTACAACGCAGATAAAATTAGGGCCTGTGATGCTCCATATACTTAAATAAATGTAGCCGATCAATGACTAATAAGGTCGTATGTAAGGCCGAATTTTTTTATGGTTATAAAATTGGACATTGTTCCTGTAAAAGAAGGTATTAAGTCTAAAACAATGATTATAAAAAACTAGCGACCCGCCCCGGCTTCGCAAGGGTAGCAGAGCATGTACGCCTACATTTTTTTTCTGCCATAGTGTCGTATCAGCCTATTGCGTCGAGAATTTAGGCGGCACAAGTCAGTATAGCTCCCAATCAGCATGATTTTTTCCGACATGTTCAACAATCAGCGTCATATTTCAGCCAATTTACACAAAACCATAATGAATTATACACCTAAACCTTCCTCATGAATCACTCTGTCTATGGTGAAAATCGCATGAAAATCCGTTCAGTAGTTTTTGAGTTTATCGCGAACAGACAGACGCGGCAGGGGACTTTGCTTTATAATATGTAATGATATTACTATTGTACTAACGAGACGATTATCAGAGGCAAAAATATGAATACTACCTACATTGTTTTTCCCAAATGTCTGTATGACATTTAGGTAAAACCAATGTAGTAATAATATATTTTTACCATGATGTATTTATTAAATAAAATGTAAATACATCCTTTACTTATAATAACAAATAAATTACGTGGTTATAATAATAGCTGTTCCCGACGAAACTGGATATCTAACTGGATAATGTATGGAACTGTGCATTTTGTGTTTAGTGATTTGGTTTCCTATAAATTATGCATTAGAGAGCAGCCCCTCGGAGCTCTCAACCACAATGATGGGAAGCTTTAGAATGTTGTTGCTATGGCCGAAATCAGCTAGAAGGCATCATCATCCTGTATTATGATGAGCAGAGAATGCCCTTAATCTTTTTTAGTAATTAAATATTTAGGGGTGTATTTGGCATTTAACAATATATATTGAGTATACCAGTACAAACACGTCTCTCTATATCATGAATAATATCAGTTAGAAAGTACAAGATATTATCTTTGTTGTTAAATTCGCTTGTGGGTGAACAATGGTTAAGATTTTTTACTGTGAGAGTGTAGTAAAGTATTCATAGAACAGTGATGAAGATGTGGCCAAAAAGCATTGAGTGAGGCAAGCTTTAATGTGACTATGCCTATGGTAAATGAAATAATTCGATTGGTATTTAAAGAAAAATCTTCACTTCTTAACCAATTAGAGCCCGTATCTATGTGAAAAACAAGTGTGATGATTAATAGAACATTATAATGTATATATGTTCAACAAGAAATATTTGAATTTTTTAATAACATTAACTCAAAGACAAACTGTATGTGTATATATGTATATTTTCAAAGAAAGTAAATATCAAAAGTTTGTTATCTTACATGAGTTTGGTTATAATAACTTATAATTGTTTATAAATTGAACTGTTTGGGACCTAATGTAAATGCAAGTTTTTGCAATAACATTTATTATAATAATAGAAGAAATGTGTAGTGTATTTATTTGAGAAAATTGTATATATCCAATACAAAACAACTGCAGTGAAAATTAAAGAGATCCCTGTATTTATTTAGTCTAAATGCCAATGTACAAGACTAAATATTATACTATAACTGTATGGTGTATATTATTGTAGATTAATCACTACACCAAAAAATATATAAATATTTAATTTAGAGTTCAGTTTGTACTGTAAAAGTTAGCACTGCCATAAACATTTCCTTTATATGTATAAATAATTTATAATAGGTATATAGGTATTTAATTGTTGTTCCTTGTTTTAACATTAACAGATATACCTACATGAATAATTATAATGTAGGTACTTAAATGTACTTTTTACAAGAATGTTGGAACATTGCTTTTATTTAACTCAGACATTAAACAATTATCATTTCTTGATAAAAAAAAAATGGATGCTGTGGAGATAATTGAGTGGAAAATATGTAAACAAAGACCTATCAGTACAAACATTATGGTATGTAGTTTACTGACGATCATTTGAATATTATCTTACAAATTAATTGGCAGCTAATTATAGATACCTACTATTATTTAAAAATATAATCACACACTTTCTAGTTATGTCATAAAATCCAAAATTCAATGAAAAGCTGAATTTAAATAGAATCATGTAGCAAACAAAATAAACAAAGACTTTTCTCTGCTAACAATGGTAGTGTTTTTAACGCGTAATTAACATATGTGATACAAAACAAAAAGAATATTTACCTCTATACTTCTTGTTGCAAATTCCACGCCTATTGTGGATTTAGACTCTAAGTTAAATTCATTTCTAGTGAAACGTGACAGCAGACTGCTTTTACCGACCCCAGAATCACCTATTAGCACAACTGGAACAAAGAACAATAGTAAAAATTACCAAACATGAAAATCATGTTAGTTTCCACAATTTTATGTTAGAAACGTAACAGTTAATGATTAGATCATACGTGAGTTGGAAGGTGACTCACGAACAACGAAAATTTACGAGAAATCGATCGATGTGACTCAATCAGCTGATGTGATACAAAGTTGCTTGTTTCGTATCAATACTGCAACAAACATCAATTGTATCACGTCTCACACTTAATACACACAAATTTACGGGGAGTATTATACAAAATCAAGATGAAAATCATATCAATCACTTTTTTCCTACGTCATTCGGAGATGAAACAATGGTTTCGAAAAAGTTACATATCGAATCAAGTATCTCCATGTAAACAACAGTAGGGCAGGTGATATATACGTCCCGGAATAGAAATAACGTTACCTTTGAACAAATAATCGTATTCGTCCTCTCTTGTGCCCATTTTGATTTATCTAGAGTTCTCTTCTAATCGACGTCAAAATCGGTCAACTATAAAACGTCAAGATGAAACGTAAACAAAAATAACTGGAGACACTAATATCACAGTTTTTACAAACACTGCACAGTTTCTGGAATATCACTTTTAGGTAAAGATTAATTAGATTTATACTGGTTTCAAACTAATAAAATCCTAAATTGTCATAGAGACAAAATGGCGGATTGTTTTACGCCCCTCTTGGGTGCGTTCGAAACATAAGAATCATAAAATCAAAAAGTGAAGTGAAACAAAAATATAAAAGTCGGCTATAAATAATCAACATTGTTCACATTTTACTATCAAAAATAATTGGAAGCAAAATCTATTCACGCGTCGTAGTATAAAAATAATATTAATTTCGATTATCTATGTCTCTACAACTCATAAAGCTTACGAGGTACGGTACTCTGTAAACTTTAGAAGTACTATTATGTGCTAGACCATTCAAGTTTCATACTTAATAGAGCATACTTTATTCAATCAATTGGCAAATCACACCATCGGCATTTGAATATTTCGTAGCTTTCATACATTAACATAGGTTATGATTTAGCTTTAGAACGCACTTTTGGTTGGATAGAATGTGACAGATAATCATGACATTGTCTGCCAAAAAGTCAACGTATGGGATGCGTTCGCAAATAACAAAAACACAACGATAACTTTACTGGTTATTTATTTTACAATAATACTATTAAACTACAATTTCTTAAATCTATTATGCCGTAGCGGCTATGGCATCGCCTTCATCGTCGCTGTCTTCTCGTACCTCCTTAGATAATGTTTTCTCAACATACACAAATGGATCTATCTTGAGCTTTTCTTGTGATGGCGGACTGATAATCAAGCACCTGTAATAAAAATACCGTGTTTATTATTACAATTACCTGATTAATTTAATATACAAAAAATATATATCATGGCGCAATTATATTTACTTAGTGATGAAAAGACCATCTCGTTTCGGGCGCGCTGATTGTAAATCCTGTAGTAAAGCCTCGAGGTTTTCTGCTACATGCTTTGGCTCCATATTTAACTGAAAAATAAAGTTCTGAATAAGTAAATTTTTATCAAAGTACACACATAAAGTTTTGTTTTGAGTATTTAAAATTATTTGATACCCACCCTTCCAATAGGAACTTCAACAGACCCAAAGTTTTCTTGATGGTCATCCTTTACAACTCTGTATTGCACACCTCCAGAGAACTTCCTAACTAGATCCTTAAGATTGGGATCTAAGGTTCCCGCACGTACGTTAGGGAACCTTCTCTTCATCAATCCTCGTATCGGGACCAAGTCTGTGAGGATGTTGGGGTGGGCCATCACATAGTCATAGTCACCAAGTTTTATTTGACCTTCCTATGGATCAGAGAGTTATGTAAGAATACATATTTTAACATGTTTTAAGTTTACAAATATTCAGAACATCACTACAGTAATCATGAGTTAAAAATTTCAGAAATGATTCTGTGATAGAGCTTCACTTCTCACTTTGAAAACTTGTTGACATAAAGATTTTTTTGTAATAGTCACCTGAATTTTCTTAACAAGTTCCGTACCGCCGGCAGTAGTGGCTCCCGCATCCATAGCCTCCTTGATCAGATCAGAACCCTTGACGAACGCGAGGATCGTGCGTTCTTCATCACGCGGGTACAGGTGGGGCAAGAGCGAGAGACGCGTGAAACTGTCCAAGTAGCGATTCTGTTAACATAGTTTCAATATCAAGTATTATTGTTTTATCTCTGACAATATAGTCTATAAAAATTATTCTAACTCATTACTCTCCTACTCTTGGGCATAGACGTCTTTTTTACAATCAGAAGAATATAGGTGTTGGTCTATATGCTAACTTATAAACAAATGTAAATTTTTTAAGCCTACCTTTTTGGCACCTGCCATGTTAAATTCAATGTGTGCATACACAAGTGCATCAGGCACATTGTACATGGTAGGGTGGTGTGTTTGTTGGTGTGCTCTCACAGCATCTTCAGCAGTGTACACAATCCAGCGATAGTACTTCAATGGATACACATCATCTTTAGATATTGGCTTGAATGTGTCATCTAAATGCTTGCTGACCTTTGACTTTGTGATCCTGTAATTGTAAATCATAAGTTCACCTGTATCAGAATGCAATACTGATTAAGGCCTTTTTCTTCAGCCCAGTTCATAAAATATGAAATGTACTTTCCTGTTTGGATAGTTTAAATCTAATAAATAAATACTTGACTGTTATGTACGCATATTTCATTTGTGACATTAATAGACAAATGGCCCAAAAAAGAAGAAATAAATTTTAACCATTTCTTTCTTCAAGTAGAACTGTCATGTTGATTAAGGGATGTAGTGTTGCAAAGGACTCGAGTCTTTGAGTCGTAATTTTTAAGATTTGACTCAATTATTTAAGACTTATGACATGAGTTAAAAGGCTTGGAGTGTAGAATCAAGTTGAGTCCGAGTCATTTAACAGTGACTGAAGTCCTAAAAAAGACTTGATACGTTTAAAGTGTTAGCAAAGTAAACAAATTCCTTACATCTATATATTTCTTTTCTAAAACCTTTTTAATGGTCTATTTTTATAAGAACTGGAGTTAAGTATAGCGCCACATTATTATATTAAAGATTTTTTCTAACATACTTATCTTTTCCCCGCTGATTGTGTGGAATAAAGCCAACTTTTGTAACTTCAACCTTAACCTTCTTTGCACGGGCCTTCGCCCTGGTGCCTTTACGGGCTGCATAGGACACAGTGGCAGTATGCAGTGATCTCTGAAAAAAGGCTTATATATATAATGTATTTTAAAATATAATTATAATTCTGACCACCTTGTGGAAGATGCTAATGTACAGGAGTGGCCAGGTTTAATTTGACTGTTAGACTTTTAAACAGTTGCTAATGCAATGGAGAAATCACAGATTTTCAGACCTTGTGATAAACTCTTTGGTTACTAAAATATTTATAATACAACTAGCGACCCTTCCCGGTTTCGCACGGGTAGCAGAGCATATATGCCTTAATTCCTGTCGTAGTGACGTATAATAAGCCTGTTACGTCGAGCATTTATTCGGCACACGCCAGTAAAGCTCCCAGTCAGCATTATTTTTTCCAACACCTTCAACTATCATCGTCATATTTTAGCCAGTTTACACAAAACCTTAACAAATTAGACACCTAAACCTTCCTCATGAATCACTCTGTCTATTGGTGAAAACCGCATGAAAATCTGTTCAGTAGTTTTTGAGTTTATCGCGAACAGACAGACGCAGCAGGAACTTTGTTTTATAATATGTAGTGATGGTCATTTAGTGCAACAACTAAGGAGGGCCCAGTTTATATCATACCATCATCATCATCCTATGAATTCAAATATTGAACTACTAACAAATAAAAATATTAAATTAGATTATGATATAAAATGATAGGAATTCATATAATATAGATTCGTATTATTGTTATTTATTGTAAATGTTGTCGCAAAGTTTTATTCTTGGGGATATTTAATAGATGGTTATAGTGAACTGTAACGATGAATATAATGAACTCACCAAATTAGGGGTATTACTTTTATAAAATGTTAATGTATTGGTGAACAAGGAACCTGAAATAAATGGTAAGTACGTTTAATTAAGTTTTCTAAATCAAGGTCATATGAAATTCAGAACTAAGTTACTATAAGCAACTTACGGAACAGAGTTCCAGCCATGGTAGTAGTTAATTTGATCGAAAAGATGAAAATATCTAATATTATGAGATTTGATGATTTAGGTTAACTATAGACATTTTTGTCAGTGACAAAAGGCATAAGCAATCTTTTAGATGACAACTGGTATTTTTATTTCCCGTTAGAATTGAAACGGAAAACTAGCCTTTTGAGAAATAATATGAAAGTCTCTCAGACTCACTGTTTGGCTCATTATATTGTCAGCTAGGTTCGCGTTGTACAATCAGAGATAAATTTTGATGAACATGACAATGTTTGATAAATCGTTTTCACTTTAAGCATTAAAAGTCCCCGGTCCACATAATATAAGGACCACTGACCACCAAAAGGTTATAAATATCGGTGAAACTACTGAATACGCTCACAGTACAGGATTCGGACATCTTTAGAAATGTAATTTCTAACTAACGTTGTGTATTTATAAGTAATAAATTATAAACAGGGGCCCTGAATTGAATCCGTAGTAATTTGCAACTGAATGACATGTTTTCCCTTAGGTACGTTTAACTATCAAACTTGTAAAAAGTGCAACAGAATGACTGAATATGAATAAATCAATTCAACAAAAGTTCGTAAACATCATCGAAATAATATGTTCTAAGTTCAAGATGAGTTATTTATTGAATGTATATTTAAATGCTGCTTAGGCTTTGTTATCATGTTACGTAATATTAAATCTAAGTAATAGAAAATTTACAAAACGATGACTGGATTAACTGGCCAAACTCTATTCATCTAATGTCTATGGTACTCCTCTGTCTTTCGGGCACTTTCAAAACATTCGTTTATCGGCGCAGTCGTTGGGTTCATTGTTGAGTTATTTATTCAATTTTTCTACCAAAATGTATTGAACCATTTATATTTATAAGTGTAATAGATAAATAAGTGAAAAAACTTACAATGGAGAGGGTAAACTGGAGTTTACTTGCGATATCATTGCTCGTATTATTGTGGGGTGTGGCCGGCCAGTATGAATGGCAAATACGAGATGCTTTTGATGAAATTCGAGGTAAAGTCGACAAGATAACCGCCGACAACTGCTACATAACGCATCTAGATGACCTATACCTGCCAGAGGATTCGGTTTCTCACCACCCTGATGTGAAAGAAATAAATATAAACCCAGTGTTTCCAAATCGTACGGCGATGTTGCATTTGCACAACATGGCAATGAACCGCGCGTTTTTCTGGAGTTATATCCTCCAGTCGCGGTTCATTAGGCCTGCCATCAACGACACCTACGACCCCGGCATGATGTACTACTTCTTGTCGTCGGTTGCCGATGTCTCAAGTAATCCATACATAAACGCTAGTTCGATATATTTTTCGCCAAACATGTCGTACACATCATCGTACAGAGGATTCTTTAATAAAACCATGCCAAGATTCGCCCCAAGAGCATACCGAGCAGACGACTTCAACGACCCGGTGCATTTGCAGAAAATATCTACATTAAATACATTCCATGTTGAAGATCTTGGTGCTTTTGACCCAGAGAGCTTGTCAAAGGATTATACATCAGAGTTTTATAGGATAAATGAGTGGTACAAGAAGTGGTTGCCCGACAGAGTTGCTAAGCGTCATGACACAAAGACTACATACCAAGTGGAGATTAGATATGCAAATAATACAAATGAGACATTTACATTTCACGGACCTCCTGGTAATGATGAGGTTTGTATGGGTTTTATATTTACATACAATAGCCAGTCCATTGTTGTCTAGCTAGGCTGTGTTTATTGTTGTCCTAAGGTACTTATATTACGTTGGTCTTAAATCTTTAAGTAATTGAAGTGACTATGAAATGTTGATGAGCATGACTGAGATTTGGTGGACTATGTAGCCGCATTATTGATTTTTCTCTTCTGTTATCAAGAAAAAAGCTAGGAAAGTAAATTGTACAGGCTATGGTCTTTTTAATGGGCTATTATGGTATCCAAGATGTACTTAAGCATTGTCGCTTGAGGCTTTTTCATAGTAAAATATATCTCACTTAGATCATACAGTTTCTTGCTGGTTCTTTTCCATATGACCAACTTCTTGGAACCATGCAACTAGAGTCCTATAATGTTTCAAAAGTGCTTGTTTTATGGTATAGTTAAAATAAATCCAATTCTATGCATCTAGAGTGATGAAGCTTAAAAAGGCCTTATGTTAATAGAGCAATTGTATTGTGTTATGGTTTCATAATATTTTAATAAAGATTATCTGAATAACAGTTCCAAGTTAAAGGTCAGTATCATCTTAGGGGTTATCCTTGTATCTTTTTTGTGTTATCAGCAGCTTTATATCATACATACATAGGTCAATATCTGTAAAATCTAACAAAAACAAACTAGTCTGTAGGCATCAATACAAGAATTTTGCAAACTATCTCTCTACCTAATTCTGTTTTGATACATGCAATTTATTATTTATCCTATATGCATGCCACTTTGTGCCAGACTCCTATAGAGTAGTAGGGGTAATCTCGGGAACTAAAAAAAAATTTTCAAATTGTTTTTTTAGTTCCCGAGATTACCCCTACATACAAAAAAAAAATTACCTCTTTATAATATTAGTATAGATTTATAGTCAACATTAAGCAGCTTAAAAAAATCGTCTCTAATTATAGTTTAAACTAGCTTCCACCCACATTGATTAAGAATCCGTGCGTTTTTTGGGTCACACGTAGCGCCATCTACCGTCCTAAAGCAATTGTGACCGTCGAGTTATTGTTCGTTCCCTCGGGTACAATTATTTTTTCTGGATGAAAGGTACCCTATGTCCTTTTCTGTACCCTGACAACATATATGCAAAATTTCATGATGATCGGTTCAGTGGTTTAGGCATGAAAAGGTAACAAACAAAAAAACTTACTTTCGCATTTATAATATTAGTTAGGATTAGGATTACAAAAGGAATTGTAATAGGACCTGTAATAAAACTATAAATGAATAATTAGTTATCGTCGAATACAACAGGACATCCTGTTGGAATTTTGTGTGATAAGAACATCTGAAAACTTACCCATTATTCACCATTGATAAAAAAGCATAAAAGCAATATACCTACTTTGTAAAATCTGTGCCTACAATTCCCCAAAAAGTTGTCCAGGGGGATTGTTTAGTACATTATAATCCCCAGTTCCTATTGCCATCCACCATGTACTGATATGACTGATAATTTCAATCTTTGGACTAATATAGAATTATTACTTAATTTTACAGATTCCTGGACCAGTGAACTGGACGCGTCCATACTTCGACTGTGGCAGGCTAAACAAGTGGCTAGTGGCAGCTGTGTCGCCCGTCGCCGACATATACCCACGACACACGCAGTTCAGACACATTGAATACCCTACGTAAGTATCCACTCTTCCTGGAGTTCATTGCAGAGCCTTGCTGTGATTGACTGGTGTGACGTGTGACTTGTGGCTGGGGGTAATACTCGTGCGCTTCGACATAAATCTCTATGAGAGATATTGTTTTACACTATAATAAATTCTCTCAAAATCTCGACGGCGTCCAACTACTATTGCAATTCAAGCGTTTGAAGTAAAGACATGTCTAATTTGATACTATGAAAATTCACAATAAGCCAGGCCAGTGATATCTGTTATGTTTTTTTCAATACATCTTGACTTCGACATGATCTCTAATCACGCGAGCATTACTCCTCTGTTCTGCTGTGCTCGTAACTAAAAGATACTACACGCACGAAAAATATATAACTTGTTTTTCGCTATAAATGCGTAAAAAGATTGTTTCATGTTTTTAGAAAACCCCTATACAGCAAGATAAACAGAAATACTACTACAAGTCGGTATCGTCGTAAACACGTGTTATCATTAATTCTCGTGTTATTCAGGTACACGGCAGCTGTGGTGATGGAGTTGGACTACGACAGGATAGACATAAATCAGTGTCCCCCGAGCTTGGGTAACGATAGGCCTAATAGATTCGCGTCTACTGCGCGCTGCAAAGAAACTACTGAGGTAAATTTTAGTGATATAAAAAAGATTGATTAATCTTAAAAGTACTTCAATGATCTAGTGATCGAAAGCGCGGCTGTTAAGCATGAGGTTCAAGCCCCGGGTTGGGCAGATTTATTTGCTGAAAACCCGAAAAAAATTAGCCACAATAATTCACGGAAATTGTACGGGAATAGTGTCGCCCCTTATTAGATGGGTGGACTTTATAACGGTGGGTGTATGATTATATACTTCTGCCTATCCCTTGGAGAAATACAGGCATGATGATATATATGTAATCTCAAAACTATTAATAATAAAAAAACAACACCTCAAAGTTATCAATAAGTCTCTTTTTAACTATAAGTCGCATCCCTAATCGACCCAACAACGCGTTGTTTAGCGCACACTTATAGTTGGCATCTATTGTGTAGTGCGAGCCGCTGCACGGCTGGGGCTTCCGTCGCGGCGGCTACCAGTGTCGCTGCGCCCCCGGGTACCGCCTGCCCAGCATCGTGCGGAGACCCTACCTCGGCGAGATTATAGAGCGGGCCACCTCCGACCAGTACTACAACAACTTTGACTGCAAGAAGATCGGCTGTGAGTACGACAAATGAGCACCAACGACGTGTGTTTTAACCAGTCTAACTTTGCAGTCTAACACAGCTGAAGCAAATATCATATATAACAAGTACTGTGAACTATATGTGGGCACAGGGAAACTTTTAGTGGGTTCACTTGGCTTCCCAATTCACAGCAAGCGTGAAAAGGCGTATGTGGAAGCGGGTGACTTGAAGTGATAAATTATTGTTGTTGATTCAAATTTGCATGCGGTTTTAAAACGTCATGATTCTCGGTTCCAAGAGTGGTTTGGTCCTTTGGAGAAGAGATTGAGTCATATATAGATGTGTTCTACATATTAGGTGTATATTCCAGGGATCCAGCGGCTCCCCGTGCAGTGGGAGCGCGCGCACCCGTTCCTGCGCGCGATGTACATGGACCGGCACTACGAGTACGTGAACGCCACGAGCGGCCCGGCCGCGCTGCACACCGAGCGGGTCAACGTCTATGAGGTGCTCAACTTCATCAGAGGAGTGCAGCCCAACAATTGCTCTATGTGAGTGTTATATCAATACCACTTTGACACTATGGTACTTCTTTGTCCCCTGCCAAAAATAAATTAGAAACCCTCCAGAAAATTAAACCTTCCAGAAAGAATTGACGACACGGTTGGCGCAGCGGCTGAGCGATTAGCTTTCTGCGCTAGGTATCGCGGGTTCGATTGTCCCGCACAGAACAAATATTTGTATGATCTACAAATAGTTGTTTCAGGTCTGGTTGTGTGTGAATGTGACATGTATGTTTGTAAACTGTACTCACGATACAGGAGAAATTAAAGCGAGGGGAAAAGTTTAAAAAAAAAATTATATAGATATATAATGACTGGAGCATACTGATCACACTCCCTGTTAGTGTGAGATCCCGCACCTATAAAAACCCAAAACTACTAATGTCGAGTAATAGAATACATCAAAAAGATTCTATAAAAATCTCATCATCTGCCTAGCATTTTTGTAAATTTGTATGTTGGGGTCGATTTCTAGTCTGACTAAATGTAATTGAATTTTTCACATAGCAACCGCATGATAACTGCCACTCATTTACTTGGAGGCACTGCTACTTACAAGTTAGGATGGTTATCAGGCTTTTAGGGCCACTGACGAACTTAATGACTGTCATAGGTATTTATTTATTTTAATTTTAGATAGGTGTATATGAATATACCGATTATAATCTATCAACATGCTCTTGATTAATAAATTCAACCCATTACTGTCTGTTACCACTGCTGGCTCTCTTCTCAGAATGAGAAGGGTTAGGCCTTAGTCCACCACGCTGGCCCGGAGCGGGTTGGTGGACTACACACTCCATCAAGAATTTTGTGGAGCCCTCTCAGGGGTGCATATTTCCTCACGATAATTTCCTTCACGATAATCAACTTCTGATCCGCACATGATTCCGAAAAGGCAAAGGTGCGGGCCGGGTTTGAACTCAGACCCTCCTGCATGGAAAGCAAACGTTCAACCGCTAGGGTATCACTGCTTGCCCTTGATTAGTGGATATTTATTTTTTATTGTGTACAATAATGCTGTCTGTGTTCCAGGTACAACCCAACCGACTTATTCCTCAATGGCGACATTGCGTTTGGTCACGAAGAACAGTTTGAAAATCAAGCTAAGATGGCCGTGCGGCTGGCCAATTTCATCAGTGCATTTTTACAGGTAAGGCGTGATTTTCAGGTTACCATACATCAAGCAAAATGCTTAAGAGAAACTAACAGAAGACTGTACTTTGTGCGTGATGTCATGAGCTCTCACATGGAAATAGCTCATGCTGAAGTGGCTCTGACTTTTCAGGATATGGCAGTAGCATTTCAGGAGTTAGTACGAATTGGTAGCTTATAAATATTGCATTTGTACATAGCTGGGCATTCCAACGTGTAGCATTTTGAAAGGACGTATGTCCACTCCGCAACAGCGCGCGACCAGCGATTAAGCAACGCGTTCTAACAAAAATCACGAAGCGCGCGGTTAAAGGGCGCGATTGAATTTGTATGTTATAATCCGGTTACAGATATTACCACAGCGCACGCGCTCTAAGAAGGACGGTTAGGTAGTCGCTACAGGCGATCAAGATATTTAATGTATTATAAGTTATATAACTCGTTCGCTTTTAACTACTCACGTGAAGGTTGCCTTATCACCAATACAAATCAAATCATTTTGACCCAGGTATCGGACCCTCAAGAAGTTTTCAGCGGCAGCCGCGTTGCTGACAAGCCACTAACAGAAGACCAGATGATAGGCGAAACACTTGCCATAGTATTGGGAGACTCCAAGATATGGTCGGCTGGTGAGTACTATTGCAATCGCAAGATTTATGGTATTTTGAATTTTTCGAAGTCCTATTCAAGAATTTACTTATAGTTTTTGTCCATTTGATAGTTTTTATGTTGGAACGAATTCTGTGCCAGAACATAAAATACTGAAGTTAGTCAAACAAGTCTTATTTAATCCAGTCTAAACACAGAGAAAAGAGTTTCTTCCCCAGTATGTTGAAACAGTTCCATATTGTCGAAAGATAAATAGTCTATTAGATGTTTTGTTCAAGTGTCGTACAGGCTCGACTATGGTCCACGCATGCGCTAACCATAGGTTATATTTCTAGGTACCTACTGGGATAGAAATAAGTTCACCAACAGGACTTTCTTCGCACCTTTCGCTTACAAGACTGAGTTGAACACTAGGAAGTACAAACTTGAAGATCTGGCACGCCTAAACAAGACTGGTAAGCGATTTTCAGTCTTATTATAAATATCATAAAGTTACAAAATATATAGTTGAAAAGTCGATTATTATCATTATTATTTTTAAAGATTTATTTTTTGTATTTAATTGTTAGTATATCAAAATAGTTCGTGCACGCAACTGCAAGATATAGTTCAATTTACCATCTGCGCTATTCATGGCGATTTTCCTTTCTTACAAACTCGGCTATCCTTCACAGATGAAGCTTACACCAACAAACCCTGGTTCCAATTCCTCAAACAACGTTGGTCGACCAATTTCGATAGCCTTGAACAATTCTTCCTCAAAATGAAGATTCGGGATGACGTACTGGGGAAGTATTTGAAGAAATACGAGAGATTCCCTACTTTCTACCGGGCGGCTAATTTGAAGCATGGCCACTGGACTCGGCCTTACTATGATTGTAATGGCTATGTGAAGCAGTGGGTCATTACTTATGCAGCACCTTTCTTTGGATGGGACAGTGTAAAGGTCAAACTGGAGTTCAAGTGAGTTAGATTATACAATATTTTTTATTTATTTTATAGCTTTATCATTCTCGATGAATATGCCAAATACGCTAAAGTAGTAGTGTATGGTTCAGCTTAATCAGCTCAATTAATCGTACCAATAATCATTATGTTCATTGATTGTTATGGGAAAGGCAGTTAGGCTTTTTCTTGAAACTGACAATTTATTATGTATGATACTAAATTGTGCGCGATTCTTTTTGCCGCAACATTTTTCATCAATATAAAAGTTTTCATCACTTATGTTTATCATGATAATTATCATTTCAAACAGTTATCTAATACTGTGGACTGCCCCTTCGTGTAATCAGCTGATATTTCACCGAAGAACCCAGCTGAGAAAAAGCTATGCAGATGAGGTATGGTACTAAAATGATTGTTTATATTTCCAGAGGCGTGGTAGCTGTGACAATGGCGCTCATGTCACTGGACATCAACCAATGTCCCGACAAGTATTACGTCCCGAATGCTTTCAAGGGCACCGATAAGTGCGATAGGAGCTCTTCTTACGTAAGTAGCCATTATTTTAACAATTTCAAATTTATACTCGATTTGTTTAGGTATTTAACTAAAAGTAAACAATCTTGCTGTCTTAAAAACTTAAAAAAAATCTTTTCCAGTGTGTACCAATCCTAGGCCGTGGTTTCGAAGCAGGAGGCTACAAATGCGAGTGCCTCCAAGGCTATGAATACCCGTTCGAGGACCCGATCACCTACTACGACGGACAAATTGTTGAAGCGGAGTTCCAGAACATTATCGCGGACAAGGAGACTCGCATCGACATGTTCAAGTGCAGACTAGCCGGCGCGGCAGCTATACAAAGCAGTGTGATCGTATTAGTCGCTGTCTTGTTCCTTGTTTTTAAGCTCAGGTAAACTGGATGTTGTAAGATTTCAGTGGCAGCAGTGATATATTGAATCTAATTGAATAACTATAGGAATGTTACATATAAACTTGAAATTCAGTGAAAAGTGTAACAAACTAATGTTCATTCTGAAGAGAGACCCTGCAGTGGGACAGTAATGGACTGAATAAAGTGAAATGCCCGGTCAAAAAGGTAATTTCATTATAATTTTTAAATTTATAAATTCTCTTATTAATTTTCAATTTGTACTTTTTTACTCTACTGCCACTGAGAGGGTTGAAGTTAAACAAACTATCATAGATTATAACAGTAATATCTAATCTAAGATCTGTTATAATATATCACTATTATTCATTCATTTGAAGTTAATAGCATAGCAGTTACTTGACTGATATGTATTATAAAATGTAAAAGCAAATCTCCATAGATCTAATATTTTTTTATAACAAGTACTCAAACGTGTTACGTAAAATATATATATATATATCGTCGCTAAACCATGAAAACCTTGTAAGTGTAATACATAAAAATTTACAGGAGGAAAGAAAATGGTCAGCCAAAATAACTGAAAGCTTTTGATTTTTAGGACTTGGCGACGATAAACTTTACCGAGTTTGTCAAACGACAATGGCTGAATGAATCTCTATACAAGGTTCTAATTATACATTAGTAGCTTCCGCTCGCGGCTTCGCACGCGTGGTTTACGAACCCGTACATTTTCCGGGATAAAAAGTACCCTAGGCGTGAAAGAGTAACAAAGATCAATCCATCCATCCATGCTCATAAACTCACATTTCTAATATTAGTAGGATAAGCGGCGCTAGGATTATCTGAATTAAAAGATTTTTGGAACTAATACGTGCTTTGAGATTTTATCAATCAAAAGAATAAAAAAAAATAACGTTTTTGAAAAAAAATGGATTTACGAGGTTTTTACTGCTGGGCGACGATATATATATCTGCATACATAGGTCTTCATTCTCATTATTTAAAGCAATATAGTTGAAATATTGTGATCTGTATATCTACTATAATGTACCTACACTTTTACCTATTATTTTTACATGATAGAATCTCTTATTTCGCAATTATTATGCAATAGAAATGTATATTATATGTTTATTAGATTTTAGGATTTATTTTATATTATAATTGTGTATGCTGATATTATTATTTTGATACTTATATGAACTTAATTAATTGATATTATACCCAGTGTTTTATACACAACATAATTAAGAAAGCCGTCCATTTTAGACTGATTTTTTATGTCGTACAGTATCTCGTTGCGATAATATATGGCAACTGTAAGAGTAATTTTAGTTAAGTTTTGTATGCTTAGTTAAGTTTTTATATAGTAAGGTTAATTTTACTTTGCACAGCTGGTTATAAATATATTGAAATTTTTGGTAACCTTATAACAGAATAAAAATATTATTAAGCGTTTTCGTTTGGCCACAGCGCCACTCGAGCGAACTTTAAAATGAGCGAATTACTTGGAATATATTTAAAAACACATACCACAATAACAAATACGGCTGTTTTTTGCAGTCAGCGCCATCTATTGGCTTATTTCTTTCTTAGGAACACATGCCGCCGTTTCACGTCTCAATCATTTCATTGATTGCTAGCGTCTGCCAATCTTTCTATTTCAAAAACATGTTTTAGTATGCGTAACCTCGGGGTTACGCATACTAAAACAATGTACATGTACACGCCTGACAACATTCATAGCCAAAACGGACTTCGTGAGGTAGAATATCTATATTAAATTGATCTGAACCAATCTTCATTTTGTGCAAAGTAAGTTTTGAAACCAAACATTTTCAATTATGTTCAGTATCATCACCATTTATAATGTAGAATTCATTGTAAGTAGGTAATAAGATACAAAAAGCAATACCTATCATTTATATACTTATATTGTACTCAACATAGTACTTATAATTTTAGATATGAAGTAGAAAAAGTATATTATAACATGCATTTTATGAAGTAGTAAAATATGATTAAATTGCACAATTTACTTTATTAAGTATTAAGAACTTTGTACATGTCAATTATATTCAGAGATATTTTAAAACTAGAATTATGTTTGTCAGAAGAAGATCTTTAATCAACATCCAAAATGTATGATCAAGAAATACGACAGAGCCACTTTATATGCGTGTTAGTGTTATTTTGTGACTCCAGAATTTCCCTATGATTATATACCAGATTTTTAACTACTAACAAACTAAAAGCACAGTTTTAAAGTTTAACATTACATTGTCAAATCGATTTTGCATCGGTGACTGATTTGTATCATATTTTACTAAGAATGTATTTCTTTTATTTTAAATATTCTGTAGTAACTGTCACCGAAAAATTGTAACACAATGTAACATTTCAATATTTATAATAGAGCCTACCCTCGTATTTTAAATTCCAGGATTTTGAATATTGCTGCTCCTAATTGTTTTATTATTATTATTTTAAGGAGTAGCAACAGGATGCTGGGTAAACAATGGTAGTCCTATAGTATTTATCTGCGCTTTTAGTTTGTTTCAATAATATATAAACATTCCATTGTAAACGAAGTTTGGATGTCAAAAAACCGTCCATAAATCAGTGCCTTTTTGTGTAATATTTGTAATTAAATTTTTAAAGTATTAATTGTTTTTTATTGTTCAGATTGTGCGTAAATTTCTTCAGGCAAGCTGTAAAATAAAAACGAAAGGTAGTTTGGGAGAATTTTATAATGAAATAAAAAATAATTTCAATGTAGCTGTAAAAAGATGAAATATTATCCACATATATGCGCTCTTGTCGACTTGAGCCGTAGTATGTCTACTGAGGGATTAATAATATACAAAAAATATTATAATATACAAACATCGTCTAAAGATAAATAATTATGTGGGACATAATTATCTCGATTCATTTGCTTGTTTAACAAGTATCACTTTATATTGATAATATTTCTGGCTCCAGCTTAATTAGTGATTCCATGACCATCGTTTCATGCTTCTCTCTCGACAACAGACCGCGTAGAAAGGTAGAATCGACTATAAGAGACTAGTATGTCTGCTTCTTTTATCATATAAAGTTGGAATAAATAACTATTGTACGTACTTGCTGGTCAGTATGAGGAGGTTTCTAATATAAACGAGTACTCCGACTAGACCGAAGTACACGACGATGTATAAGAGCATGTACAAAACGACGAGCATGCGGAATAATCCCATGCTGCGTCCGGAACACACATTTCTGCTTTCCCATATTTTACATGTACGTATTTATAAAGGCTTTTGCCATTTTTTTTTATTTATTGTTTATTACATTCTGATTGAATTATTATTTTCCATCAGACTGAATTAAAATTATCTTAGTGGTTGTATTTTGTAACAGCTTGTTTGACTGATGCTGAAAGCCGTTTTGTTTTAAAATTACCGCCAAATGCCAATTATCTATATAACGTCGTTCAGAAATAAATTGTTTCATGACCAATTTTGACGTATGTAGTTAACATACAATACGTAAAGCGGGCCATGCAATTGCAATGCATGGCTTACTTAGCACCATAAATAAAATCATTATAAAATTCTTTTTGAAAAAAAAAAGAACACAGGCCGTGAGAATATGACAGAACCATGGTGACGCAATAAATATTCTCATACAGATCAAAGGATTTCTGATTCAAATAAAATGACTTCAAAATAGTAAAAAATTGATTCGGAAATTTCTTCAACAGTTCAGTTTACTTTCAAATAGATTCCTAATTGTGATTATCATTATCAATGATTTCTTTGGAACTTCGCCTTCATCTATCTGCTTAACAGCATCGATGGGTGCTTGCCAGTTATCAAGCATGTAACACGCTGTCTGGTACTTGGCCTTGTCGATAAACTGCTGTTATAGTAAGTTTATTCATATTACACATTTCATGGTACTCGTGGTAAAGTGAACGGATAACGGATGTTGCCATTCATATAATTTAAGGAAACATGGAACAATGGGACTTTGGAATAACATATAGACTATGATCTTGCCTCGTTATGTGTTAAACTGAATGAAAAATATCGATCAGATCCAGTAAGCCAGTGACCAGATATTTTTATGCCATTCTTGGGTGCCAAAAGCACTAGCGACAACGAACGCAGCGCCACGCAGAAAAGTTACGATTGTGACCAAGCCGTCTGTTCCGAACCGAATGTGAGTGCTTATAGTTATGAATTATTTTCGCTTTGGCTGCTGATCAATTAATACATACATCATTCTAGTTTGGTACTGTACAATACTGTACCAAACTAGAATGAAACGCTGATGCCATGTTTCTGCTGAACATCTACCTCAAGGAGCACATAAGACACGCATTATATACATACTTATAGTTATAGATTAGATCTTTGGCGTTGCGATGCTTTAGGCGGCGCATAATGTCACTTTGTCAGTATAATTGTATTACATATACGCACAGTAGCGCATGCCGTATGTCGTGCCACCCAGGCAGGGCAAGTCTTTAGGCACAGTTTCATAATCATATTTTTAAGTGCTGTAGAAGCTTTCTAGGTCATGTGAGTTCATATCCAGGTGGACCTACCGGTGAGTAGGTTAGTCGTTTCTGTTATACTTAGTATACTCTTTGGTCAGTCGTTATCGTTACTCGTTTCACGTAGGCTGAGTCTCAGCAATGGTAACATTAATAAATGAATGATGAATGACCATAGCAGCCCCATGTAATTTTGGATAAAATCAGCACAATATATTGTGTTCTATGATATAATAAGTAATAATAAAATAAAAATTTAAAAAGCAATATTTTTGGATGACCACGATCTGATTTTCCGACACTATTCTGCTCGAATTTTAAATTTCTATGATACTCGCACTTTTTGTAAATAGGTACCGAATTATATTTTTGATGTTAGAGTAGTTAGAACTTTTTGGGATATTTATTTATTTATGTACACACGTGGAAACAGGATTGAGTAAATGTAAAAAATGAGACCTGAGCACAAAGGAACTACTTATTTCTTCCAGTAGTCCCGCGACACAGTGTGTAAAAATATATAAAACAAAATACAAATAGTAACTATAAAACAACAGCTATAAGATAAACTACATAAATAGAAAAAAAAAGATAAACTACATACAACTTCAATATATAAAAATAAGTAAAACTATACGCATATATATAAATATTATAAAGGATAATCACTGTAATTTAGTGCGGTAATGTTTTTTGACACGTTTCTTAAATACAGAAATTGTTTTGGAATCGCGTATGTTAGGCGGGAGCGAGTTTCACAATCTCACCGCATGCAGGGGCGGCTCTATACTACTACATAGTGCCCGGGTGCAAAAATTTCCCTGGCGCCCTATAGTAGGCGCGTGATCAAAATTTCATCAAAATTCGGGCGCAAATGGTGCAATTATAAATGACTAGCTTCCGCTCGCGGATTACGAACCCACACAGTTTATTTTCTAAATAAGAACAATGCGCTGCTTTTGCATCCAAGTCCCGCGAGCGACGCTCGGCGCCCCTGAGACCCTGCGCCCATGTGCACTGCACATCATGCATCATACCGCCGGAAGCCGGAATTGACCGCATGGATAGAAAAAGAATAAAATGCGTTTTGTGTGAAGTAAATTCCAGAACAGTTTGAAGGTGAGATCTACAAGTAACATCAGCAGTACGAGTATACGAGAAACGTTCTCGTAGGTACTGGGGATATGCAGGTTTATGGAGGATATTATAGAGGAGACATCCGAGTGTTCCTGCGAAGGCGAATGGGGAGCCATTTGAGTAGCTTGCGGTAGTGGGAGATAGGGTCATACTTTCGCTGTCCGAAAACAAAAACGAATACACAAGTTTTGCAAGCGTTCAAGTTTATTTAATAACTCTTCTATGGCATCCATGTAGCGGGCATCAGCATAATCAATGATCGGTTGGATAAGTGACTGGGCAAGAGAAATTTTAGTTTTCAAGGACAGGAAACTCTGACACTTTAACTCGCTAAAATGTCTAACGAGTGACAGGAAAAGTGCACCTTACGACTCACCTCGTTAACTTGCGCACGCCAAGAGAGGTTGGAATCAATTAAGATTCCAAGATTCTTGGCAGTGCTCGTGTAGGTTAGCGGTAAACCGTTGATAGCTAAAGGCGCTAGGGAAGACATCAAGCGCATTGCGTATATACCTGCTTCTAATAGCCATAGCCTGTGATTTAGTGGGATTGATTTGAAGGCTATAAGAATTTGCTCACTTACTAATACGATCAAGCTCACAATTCATGGCCTCAGTTGCACGGCCAGTGTCAGCCAACGTAAAATGACGATAAAGCTGGAAGTCGTCTGCGTAAAAATTGAAGTTGGAAGAAATTACCTTGGTAACTGTGTTTATGAAGATAGAGAAGAGAAGAGGAGAAAGAACGCCACCCTGAGGCACGCCAGCAGTTAAATCACACCAATCAGAGAACTTCTCTTCAAGGTGGACACACTACGAGCGACCTCGAAAATAAGAATCAAACCAGGCTACAGAAGGTGAAGAGAAATTAATAAAGTGTAAGATCTCCAGTAAGATATCAAAATCTACTGAATTAAAGTCAAAATTCCTCAAACTCACTTGCAAGGATTGTCACCTCTGATGATGGTCCAGGAACAGTTGAAGCTTTCTGTAGTTTGTCTTCATAAGTTGTCACCCTTGCACTAAACAACTCTAGCTCTTCTAAGCTGCTAGTAAGTTTACTGTTCATTGTATGTGTTAAAAACTATGTGGAATTGAAATAAAATATTGTATAGTGAGTATAGTGGGCTTTATAGCAAAACTGTGTGATTTATTTCATTAAACATTTAAGTAGCTGTGTATATGCTGTGCCTACCCACATGAGAAAAAATATAATATATATATTAGAAGTTTTTATTTTTAAGACTTTTTTGTTATTCGTTATTAACAGTCGAAATAATCATTAGACTCTAAATAGCTTATCTTGTGAAGTAGCAGAACTTATCTTTTATCAATTTTACAGAGCTTATATCATTGATATTTGTGACACTGACATTAGCTAGAAAACGAGAAGGAAAGGACGATTTTGAGACTTAAAAGAAATATAAATCAGGTAATTGTTTCATTTATAACAGTAGTGGTTTCACTCATATTTTTTTTTTATTGTATAATCTTGACTTGCATCGTAAGTAAAAGCATACGTAATTCGTATACGTTTCTCCTGTTTGGTTGGAGTCCAGCTCATGCCATCCTTTTGACCTTGTCGTATGGCCATTTGCCGTCAGCCGACTGCTTGGTCAGTAAGCAATTAAACAGGCATAAAAGTTGTAAAGAATACTCTATCTATCATGGTAACCTATGTTGAAATACAAATTATATTTCCATCATTAAACTTAAGTATTAAAACTATGTTCCAAACATTGATTTGAACAGTATTGATATGCTCAGTATAATATTTGCAGCAAGAAATCATACTATGAAAACTGAAATTTAATGTGGCTGCAATGGGCCAATTGAATAATATTAATTAATGTTTCAGGCAGTGATAGCCTAGCGGTTGAACACTTGCCTTCCATGCAGGAGGGTCTGAGTTCAAACCCGGCCCGCACCTCTGACTTTTCGGAATCATGTGCGGATCAGAATTTGATTATCTCTTGCGTTTACGGTGAAGGAAAACATCATGAGGAAGCCTACACACCTGAGAGGGCTCCATAAAGTTCTTAACGGTGTGTGTTGTCCGCCAACCCGCACCGCGCCAGCGTGGTGGACTAAGGCCTAACCCTTCTCATTCTGAGAAGAGACCCTTGCCCAGAAGTGGAACAGTAATGGGTTGAATTAATTAATGTTTTTTAATTTCAGCCAAAATGGGTGGAATTATTGGGAATTTGTTAAAACAGCTGAAAAGCAAAGAATTTAGGGATTATTTAACAAGGTAAAGTATATTTTATAACATACTAGCGACCCGCCCCGGCTTCGCACGGGTAGCAGAGCATAAACGCCTTCATATTTTTTCTGGCGTAGTGTCGTATCTGCCTATTACGTCGAACATTTACTCGGCGCACGCCATATTTCAGACAATTTACACAAAACCTTAACAAATTATACACCCAAACCTTCCTCATGAATCATTCTGTCTATTAGTGAAAACCGCATGAAAATCCGTTCAGTAGTTTTTGAGTTTATCGCGAACAGACAGACAGACGCGGCGGGGGACTTTGTTTTATAATATGTAGTAGTAATATGTAATTTTACTAGTATAATACGCAGAATATGTGCTTTGACGTGGACTTGCAGACGCCAGCCCGTTATACCCTAACATATCATTTTATAAGTTATTGTATTTCGGTTCAAGTATTTCTTTTTTTATTTATAATGCAAAATAGAAATATGTAAAAATATCTCTTTTAACATTTGACTCTAAAACAAGTTATATGGCATGAGCACAAAGCCTTCGATGGCGGACTGCCACTACGGTATTGCCTATTATTAACAGAAGTTGTTTGCATTCATCTACCAAGATGATGGGGCCTAATGATGATGATGATACTCTATCTTGATGCGTCATCAATAAACACTAGAAACTAAATATAAAGCTTCAGGCAGAATGTCTACAACTTTGGATAATTCTACAATATATTGTTTTTATTTTTAGCACTCATTTCTGGGGTCCTGTTGCGAATTGGGCAATACCTTTAGCAGCTATAGCCGACACACAGAAATCCCCTAGCATTATTAGTGGAAAAATGACAATTGGTAAGCTATTAATCTATTTTCCTTTAAATATGACCTTTCCTGAGCATAGGGAGCTTATTGCCTTATAGACATCTAAACCCCATTTTAAATAATGGACATAAAATTCGCTAGAATTGATAATGTCGCAATTCGTTCTTTACTTGGTATACTTGGTACATGGGAAGGTGACTGACCAAGTTGTTTTTTTAGTTGGTGTTTAGGTTTTTTAAGAGGTAACAACAACTATTATATGTATAAACAATGAATATTTTTGTTTTTAGTGGTTCATATTTACTAAATCTGTTTCTATTAACTTTGAACTGTCTTAATTTCAGTTGTAAAAAAAAAACAAAAAAGATTTAATCTGTACTACTATCTAACTCCTGAAAGGTGACCATGGCTGGATGCAGATGGCCAAAATTTAAAATCTTATCCATTTATTATATTTATGTAATATATAGTATATTTGTTTCATCACGTATTTCGCCGAATGCCTTAACAGAGTCCCATGTAATAGAAGGTGAGCTTCTTGCTCTTATCAGGCACAATTCCAAACTCTGAGCTGCTATTGAAAAATTCTAATCAACTCAACTTAATAGCACTTTAGCCAAGCCGAAAATTTAAGCAGGAGCTCCTGTTCGACAATCGCACAAGACTTGTATATTATTTTTATAAATATGTCTATATTTTCTATACATACAGATAAAATATATTCAAAGTAATGACATAGCATGTTCATATGAACTTAATTATAATAATAATAAAAAATAAAAAAATATATTTTTATTCATGTAGACCAGTTAAAGGCACTTATGAATAGTCAGACTCTAGTTGCCTCGTTCCAAAGTGTTGTTTTCCTATGGAGAAGAACGGGCAAGAAACTCCATGGTTACTCTTTTGAAGTCTGATTGTTTAACATTTCATAATAATTATGATGAATACATTATTCCCTCAACGTTATGTGAGGAAAATGTAGTAGGTACTAGGTCTAGACTAGACAAACTGATAACTATAATATCTAGAAATTTCTGATAATACTGCCATGACAGTTAAGAGCTGACCAGTCCCAGCAGACGGCACCCGTTCACGAGTAAGACGTATGTGTCAGCGTCATTCAGCTCAACCATTTTGCAGGGAACCGAACGACCCGACACACACCGCCACCACCAGCAGGACATTTGAGTGAGCATGACAAACTCAAACTGCCAGACAGCTATCATGTCTATTAATTAATATAAAATTACGTCTACTAGCGGTGATCGTTGCGCAACATAAACGTTATTGAAACGAGCTATCGTCATAATAACGGTTAGCTGGTTTCACCGATTTAAAATAACCTGCTAACATGCTAACGCTAAAGTTGCTAACATCCAAACAATCCGATAGTTGCGTTTCGTTATCCAAAAAAGACGCTACAGCCCTACAGCCCACCGCGCTAGGGGCCGTCTATTGATCCTGGCTAAGAGATATTTATGTTGGAACAACAACGACAATTCGGGAATTTTGAGTATCAAGGAAAGCTAAAAAAAAAAGCTCATCAAAACTTTACGGGGCCGTCCATTAAGTCCATTAATCCTTGTTAAGAGACATTTATGTTGGAACAACAACGACAATTCGCGAATTTTGAGCATCAATGAAAGCTAAAAAAAAGGTCATCAAAACCTCACTATCACATTACGTGTATTTTTTTGTAGTACCTTTAGATGATCATTGATGCAACGCGCTATCCTGCTATCCCGCTATAACAAGTAGCGACCAATAGCAGGATAGCAGGATAGCGCGTTTTAAAAACCGCTATTGATAACCAATAGACAGTTGCGTTTCGTTATCCAAAAAAGATGCTACAGCTCACCGCTAACGTCTACACGATTCTCACATAATAACAAATTTTAGGTTATTTAACCCGTATATAAAACAAGTATCATAACAGAAAACAATCCCAAAATAAAAATGTGAAAAAAAAAAATGTATAATTAAACATGTCAGAAATTGTATAAATAGAAAAAAAAAAAAAAAAACAATAATGCCAATGTCAATGGGTAGGTCAGTAGAAAATAAAAATAAAATTCAATAAAAATAAAATCGATTACATAATACAAGAAATTAATTTAAAGTGCCAGCGGGTCGCCTTGTGCAGGATGGAATTGTATGCCAGACATTTTTATCCTCAATATACTGATTTATACTATAATAAGCTCTAGACATCAAGATACGCTTTATCAGTGGTTTGAACATATTATCTGGTAAATTCGTTAAGCTATCAGGAATTTTATTATAGAACCTAATACAATTCCCCATAAATGATTTTCCGGTCTTGCTGAGTCTAAAACCGGGGACTGCAAGTTTGTTTTTATTTCTAGTGTTCAAACTGTGCATGTCACTTATTTTGCTAAAACTAGTTATATTCTTACGGACGTACATAATGTTCTGGAAAATGTAAAGGGCCGGCAGGGTAAGTATATTTATCTCCTTAAATAGTTCACGGAGCGACACACGAGAACCTAGATTATAAATAGCTCTAACTGCTCTTTTTTGTAATATGAAAATTGTCTCAACATCAGCAGCCGATCCCCACAGTAAAACACCGTAGGACATGATACTGTGGAAGTAGGCAAAATATACTAATCTAGCCGTAGCCACATCTGTTAGGCGTCTTATCTTTCTAACGGCATATGCAGCGGAACTCAGTTTGCCTGCAAGAATTCCTATGTGAGGTCCCCATTGTAGCCCAGAGTCGACGGCAATGCCCAAGAAGATAGTCGAGGGTACCAGATCTAATAGTTTTCCGTCCAGTTTAACATTTGTTTTTATACGGGGGACATTTGGTAATAAATCATTTGGTATTATCTCGATATTAACTTAAAACGATGATAAGTGCTGTTATTTTTTTATTTGTATAGTAGTACATGATATTAAGATCGTTCACGTCTAAGTGTATTGCCATCTTCCTTGACTTTGCGAAGGCCTTTGACACAGTCTCGGGTGGCCTACTTCTCAAATAACTTGCAGCCATAGGAGTAAGAGGATTTTTTCTTGACTGGTTCAAGAGCGATATGACAAATTGAAAACAATACACAAAAGTCGGATCATTCGTTAGTGACCGACTCCCCATTGACTTCGCGGTGCCACAGGGCAGCGTATTTGGTCCCATGCTTTTTATTATCTATATTAACGATATATTTAATATGTCAATCGATAATGCTGACATAATCGCCTATGCTGATAATACGGCCTTGTTATTTAGGAGGAAAACATGGGAACAGGTACACTGCCAAGCAGACAAAGGAATGTCGACTACAAACAGTCCTCCGTCGTCTCTTAAACTCAAACTGCATTACTGCTCTCGTGGTAACTTTTTTCCTCTTTTAACTGTCTTTATGTTGAACGTACCATCTTTATTAAATATCTCGGTATCTGGATTCATCAACATCTAACATACAAACAGCATATCTCCTAATTATCAGGCAGTCAGAAAAGTCATAGGTATATTATCATCATACATTGTTTGGCCTTTTCTTGCACGGGACTACAGAGTCCCGGACTTTTGGAAGGCGTGCGTCGGGCCGAAGCCAACACGTAGAAGCCTTTTAAGACAGCTTTAATGAAAATGTTGTGGTGCCATACCCTTCATCATCATCATCAGCCAGAAGACGTCCACTGCTGAACGAAGGCCTCCCCCAAGGGATATATTGCCATAATCCCCACGCTTGGCAGGCGGCTTGGGGATCGCAGTGGCTCACCGATTATTGAGAGGACGCTGCTGCCCGTCCTCCGGTGTCTGGCCGCAGTTTTAAGACGTACCCGGGCCATACCCTTATTATTATGTTAATATTAATATCATCGGCGAGGTTTTTACTGTCAGTTGGATACAGTAACTGCTTTTACTGTACAGATGTACTACGATCAGCACAATGAAATAATAAGTATTGAATAATTCTGTGAAGGTCTCAGTAATGAGGATGATAATACAATACGTTTGCATAATATAATAAAAGGTTTGAAATGTGGGCTTACAATAGTACCTATCGACACCTTTGTTCAACTCTTCGCTCATGCCTTAGTGGAAAGACTAGCTAGTCAACAATGGTGATGTCGAAGCTGACTGTCCAGGAACCGCCAGACAATCTCCCAATTACAAACTTAATAGGAAAAACAGAATAACTTAATAATATAGTTATCCCGACCCGCACGATAATCATGATGGACACAATATACATTGGTGAACTGTCAAAATTTAATCGATTCAGATTACTAGTCAGTAATTGGAATATAGTATATGTATATATAGTATATGTATACATAGTCATGGATGATGCATGCGTGCTGTCAGTTGGGACAGGTCAACTCAAAATAGAATGGCTTTCTCCTCAAAAGGCTATTTCAGCGACTATGACCCATGAGACAGTCTAAACCAGTGTTATTTGATTTAATTTCCAGCTCTCAGCCTATATTCGTTGATGTTCATGCGGTTCGCCCTGAAGGTGCACCCTCGCAACCTGCTCCTGTTCGCGTGCCACTTCACTAACGAGTGCGCGCAGCTCACACAGGGCGCCCGCTACCTTCACTACCATTACATCAAAGACGGCAAAGACAAAATGGTGGCAAAGGTTGAATCTGACACTCCAGTTCTTTTTCTTTTTCTTTCTTTTTTAAAAAACGTAGCCCCACACTAGGATTTTTCCTGTATCGTGGGTACAGTTTACAAACATACATGTCACATACACAGACAACCAGACCCGAAACAACTATCTGCAGATCATACAAATATTTGTTCCGTGCGGGGATCGAACCCGCGACACGTAGCGCAGAAAGCTAATCGCTTAGCCACTACGCCAACCGTGTCGTCTAAACCAATAGTGGCCTAATGTTTATACGTAGATGTGGGTTTTGGCGAACCGTCTTTTTAGTAGAAAATCTATGGCCAGCTTGCGTTTTTCGGCTCGTGGTTTTCTTATCTGAATGATATACAATGTGTAACAGAATAAACGCAGTTTCTGAAAGTAGTTTCACACCCGTATTTGCGCCCGAACGAATAGGGTTGGCAATTTAGACCTCTTGGGTAGGTACATATTGAGTAGCTTTAAAATATAAACAGTAAAATTTATAAACCGACTGTCACACATAAAGAGGATTTCGCAACAGCGAAAATTTATAGCTCACACAAATTATTAAAACTATTACGCCAACACGAGATTACTGTATTGTTGTAACTTGTTCTTGACCGCACGGTGGGATGTCACTATCACTTCGGGTCACACATTCAGGCTTGCTCTATTAACTAGCAAGCCTGTCTTATTAAAAAGCGCAATCAAGTAGTATCACTCCTAGATGGCGGTGTAAAACTACAGTATCTGGCTATTCGTGAGTCTCTGATGCTGCCATCTGTTAGAAAAACGGACGTAAGAAAATAGTTCAGTTGCTAGAGTTACGGAGGTTTCATTTCCATGTATGGGATTGGGTATTTGTACTAGTATAGTATTATATTATGTGTGCTAGTATTAAGGACTACTAGAGTGGGGAGATGTCTTTTAACCCGTATATACATTAGTAAAAGATCGATTGTTTCGACATCTCTTAAGGACGACTCTAGCCATCGCCATAGGGTATCATTTCGTCTGTTTACATGTCTCACGTTGAATTCATCTCATTTTTTTATCCCGGAATTAATACTGCCCCCAAAGTTCGTATCTAAGCAAGCATAGCTGCAAGGGAACTAAGTAGTGTTAAATAAATATTGTTTATAATAAAACAATTAATCGTGCATGTTAATGTAAAGAAAGTCATGGATATTCTATTTCACGAAGTCCGTTTGGCTCTGGTTGTAGTAGTGGCATGTACCGATAAGCGCGCTTGTTTGTGTAAACGAGCATGGAAAGTACAATTAAAATTGTTTCATTGTATGTACGACACCACTTACACATGTAGAAAGCATCCTTTTACACGGTAGCAAACTACTACACGGTCAAATAAAGAATAAGATTATTGGTCGATTTTTTCTTTAATTGACCGTGTCGGAAATCTGTCAATGAGAAAAAAAAAGTAGCTCAATTTTTTATTCTCTTAGAAAATGATTTTAAAGCAATAAAATATTTTTATAGAAATAAATACGAGAGTACGAGCGTACGCAAGACTCCTTGTGACACTGAAGTTGAGAGGACGTCAGGCTGTGCCGACGATACATGTGCCTTGCCTTCTGAACGGAATGTTCCATACAAAAAAAGCGCATGGAGTCATCATTTCTTGTGAGTACTTATTTGGGAACGCGCGTCAAGAGCAAACACTTATATTTTGTATGGAAACTGAAGCTCTTCATCCGTCGCTTGTTTTCCATACAAAATAGAATTAGTGTACAGATAGAATAAAAATATTGATTAGGGCCATTCCTATGTTATGGGTTCAAACTTCTAAATTGCACAGAGTAGTAAAATTAAACACTAATTCGGAACCCAAACTGCCATGGTCCTTTGTTAGGGTTGCAGGCGATTTAAATAGGCCATCGTGCGTTCGCAAATATGTACACACCGATATGCGTTTTTTAAAGAGTTCCAACCTATCATCTTTCAGTATGTGGTAGAGGATATGAACCATTAATTTTATTTGAAGTTTCCGGTTTGCTTCTTGTTATATAAAAATGGCGACGGCCGGCGCCGAGATATAGGACTTCACGTTTCGATAAATAAATACTGAAAATAAAAGATTGTAATAAATAATATTAATTTGTGGACGGAGTTATAAGGTTTGGCGTGCTGAAATAATATAATTAGCAGTAAACTAAATATAGCAATCAGAAACAAGCAGACACTATGAATATGCTACGTTTTATCTGTTAAACTTTGATCAAATTAGTGTCAGTACGTTAATTTTCCGAATAACGCCGTTACGAGAAATTATATCAATCTCTCTTTTAAACAAACAAGAGAAGCAAAAAAGAACAAAGTATGTTTTTAATGATCAAAAATGAATAGTTATGACTTTAACTACCTATATCACATATAAAACCTACGTACAAAAGCTTCATATATTCTACCATACAGACAGGTGCGGTCGCAGCCAGACTTGGGGGGGACGGGTCATATTAACAGTAAAGTGATTTGGGGGGTGTAATATTATAGTTGAGCTTGAACGATTGCGGCGGGGGAGGGGCGGGGGGGTGTCATGACCCCCCCGGACTCTCCTCGGATCGGTTTAAGTTTGACGAACTTACTTTAAATTACCCATAGTGTAGAAATAAGTGCGAGTAGGTTGTACAAAATATCATAATTTATTTTATCATTATACAAAGGTATTTTATGAATATTTATTGTGAATTTAATTATTATTAGATATATTATACTCTGTTGTTGATCTGTCTTTGTGTTTTATTTAATTATTGACAAGGCTTTATATAATGTTTCCTAAATCGTATAATTTATTTTTTAATGGTTTTGTTAGGCCCAAGTAACTGAACAGAAAAATCTTGCTATCACATATACCATTTGCACAAGGCCCACATAATATTATGTATTAGATTTAAAAAAAAGCTTAGCTCACGAACTTCAGTTTCAGGATAATCTTTTTCGAAATGGAAGGGAATGGAAACCCCATTTAGAAAACGCCATGTATTGTTCCTTATAACGCAGTTCTTCATCCTTGCTTATATGGTATGGGATATCGGAATACAGTAGCTACACAACGCGTCTCCAAACAGCTTTATCTAGATATTTAGAGAAAAATGGAGGGGGGGGGGGGCAGATATCTAAATATTCTTTTAAACGATAGCTTTCCAACCTTTCTTCAGACATATACAGCTTTTGCAAGCAAGGAAGGATAAGGTTTATTTTTGAATTGCACATGCTCCCTCCCAGGCAAATTGCAATCAACATTTGTTATGTCAATTCTGACTGCCTCAAAAGTGAGGTCCTGGGTTCGATTCCCAGGTCGGGCAAAATGGTTTTTCTGTATGGAAGTTCTCATTAACAGCACGAAGTCTGGAACTATGCTCGGTAGATAGCAATAGGCTGGCCCCCTATTACATGGGACTCAGTCATGGCATCGGCGGAATATGGATGTACAATAGTAGGTACTCCTCTGCTTAACCCTTCAGGGAATACAGGCGTGATGCTATGTTATATCATGTCAATTAAGTATATTTTGTGGGAGATGTGGTCGCTAAGCGACAAAGCCCATCAATAAATAAAAAAAATAAAAAGTATATTTTGCTAAAATTCGAATAATAATAAAGAAAATCTGGATAATCGCGTGAAAATACGCGATTTTATAAAGATTGCTCACTATATTTTGACATATTAACTGATCCATTGTTTTTGACTCTAACATATCAATGTAATATGTACCTAACCATAACCTAATTGAGCCTTTAAACCATAAACTCAATATACTATGATTTAAACAAAAACAAAGTTCTAATAAAGTTTTAATGATAACACACCGCATAGTAAGTGTGTCGTGAACTTTTAGTTCGCACAATACACAGCGTTTAGACGCGGTAACAATGGCGGGCGTCTCCATTGCCTTTGTCGCGAAATATCGAATATTAATGCATAGCTAAATAAATAAAGTAATAAACATGTAATAATGCAATCATTAAAGTATTATTCCGCATACTATTTTTATCGGTTGTATGCGGAACAGAGGCCCTAGTGGAAGTTTCTTTCGACAAACTCGATTTAATGCATCGAACGCGTCCCGATTGGTCCGTTTCGTGCTCTCCATCAATTGGAGCGCCGAATGCTTTCGATGTGTTAAATCGAGTTTGTCAAAACCTCTATCTTAGGTCAAAACCAACTTACACTAGGGCTTCTGATAACATAGGTAACGTCATTATTAGCTTGCGAACGGTCAGTCACAACTAGTATTACCATAGACTTAAAATTTCGAGTATTACTGTACTCTGTGGCCACAACACTGGCAACGTCAATAAAAAGAGCGGGAAAACAAAGAAGAGAAAAATAGTGTTTTGTTTTTAGCTGCAATGGCTACCGAGAAAAGGTTTAAATAGTTAATTTCAGATACTAGAGAGAGTAAAACAGAAAGAAAACAATTAGTGTGCACAGCGAGTTATTACTTTTAACAGTGTCAACTTATAGACGAGTGTAATGATATTTCTGAGATGTAGGACTGTTCTGTGGAACCGTCCTACATATATATAGTGTGCTGTATAATATGTGAGCTGCCGGAACAGTCAGATTTGTACTGCTGCTGGAACAGTCAGTACAAATGGGTCAGTAAGTAATAAGCAGAACACTGTAGGTGCAAGACAAAACCATTATGGTAATTGTTGTACTATGTGTGTTAATAATAAAGAATATTGATGAAACATAGCTGACTAAAGTAAAATATTTTTAAAATCTGTAAGATGTTTATTTTGGTTTAGGTGTTCAAAAACAGATTTCGTCAAATAATATCCCTAAAGGCCTAAAAAATTAAATTTAGTATAATAGCCTCTGTAGGTATACGAAAACGTTACAGCTTGAATGATCCACTCATGACTTCAATTAGACTCCGACAAATGAATTGATACTAGCAATCGTCCGGAATCTCTTCAACGAATATTTGAGCTATTGCCACTGGCACTGAAATCTCTAGAAGAACAGCAACAAATCGATGACCAATGGAAAGAATTACCCAGCTTCATAAATACCATTGATAGTAGTCAGGCACCTGATATTTTTTGGAACCAGGTATTATTTAATAATAATTCTATATCTATCCTATCTGTCAGAATGTAACTGTTTGTTCCTATGACTTGCCCTTTGTTCTTTTTCATGTGATGCAAAAAGAAGATCTCGAACTTGGCAAACTTCACGCTCGACATTTTAGCACTATCAAATTCAAACGCCATGTGCGAAAGGAACTTTAGTGAAATAAACACAAGTTAAAACAAAGAAAAGGAATCAGTTGATTACAATCGAGTGCAATATTTTAGCACGCCAGTCTGTATTACGTAATTCAACTATGTGTAAATTATGAACCAAACGATAAAATGATAAAAGCTTTCACTGATTAAATTTATAAAGATGAACCTTCTCTAAGTGACACAGATAGTGATTAATTTTCTGTTTATTTAAAATATGAGATTTTCGAAAAATTGAAGTGTATTTTTATTTAAAAACGTAACTAACTTATTATTTATTGTATTTTTATACCAATCTACTGTATTTTCATATACAAAACACTGTATATTTACCAATCTGATCTGGCAACACTGTCACTATCATTGACATTTATGACACTGACATTGGCTAGAAAACGAGAAGGACGGGACGTTTTTGAGAACTAAAAAAATATTTATAAAAAATATAATATAAAATATAAATTAGGTAAGTGTTTCATTTATAACAATAGTGGTTTCACTCATAAAAAAAAATATTTATTGTATAACCTTGACATGTATCGTAAGTAAAAGCATACGTAATTAATTCTAATTAATATAAGCTTATACACGTTCCTCTTATGTAAATTAATATAGGACCGAATGGTCTTGTCATACATAACATAACCTTGTACTAATTTCATAAAAATACTATTATTATTTACGTATCGTGTTCCTATCCAAGACGAAGGCCTTTTACTTGTTTTTCCTGTTCGGTTGGAGTCTGGCTTATGCCGTCGTTTTGATGACGTGCTGCTTGGTCACTAAGCAATGAAATAGACATAGAAGTGTATTGTAAATAATACTCTATTTAACATGCTAATCTATGTTGTTAAAGTTAAATATTAATACTATGTTCCAAACATTGATTTGAATAGTATTGATAGGCCCAGTATAATATTTGCTGCAAGAAATCATACCATGTAAACTGAAATTTAATGTAATTCACTGATGATAAGAAAAACTTATCACTAATAACTTATCACAGTGTGAGATTTTTTATCCCAATTATGTAAATTTATGTGGTCTACAGACCACCACTGAAATGGAAATGTTGCAGCAATGGGCCAATAAAATAATAATATAATATTTTTAATTTCAGCCAAAATGAGTGGAATGGTGGGGAATTTATTTAAAAACCTGAAAAGCAAAGAATTTAGGTCTTATTTAATGAGGTAAAGTATATTTTATAACATATCATTTTACTATGATACTATGCAAAATATGCGCTTTGACATGGACTTGCAGAAATCAGCCCGTTATACCCAAACATGTCATTTTGTAAGTTACTGTATTATGTATTTCTTTTTTTATTTATAATGTAAAATAGAAATAACTATCTCTTTTTAACATTTGGTTCTAAAACAAGTTAAATGGCATGAGCACAAAGTCTGCTAGCATGTTTTTCATCAGTGTAGTAAGTAGACTCCATAAGCTTCTGAATTCGGGAACTGGCTTTTAGTAACAGAAGTTGTTTCCATTCATCTGCCAAGATGATAAAGCCTAATGATGATGATGATAGTATATTTTGATGCTGCAATCAATAAATACTAGAAACTAAATATAAAGCTAGAATATTAGCTTCAGGCAGAATGTCTACAACTTTGGATGATTCTTAAATATGTTGATTTTATTTTTAGTGCTCATTTCTGGGGACCTGTTGCCAATTGGGGAATACCTATAGCAGCTATAGCCGACCTAAAGAATGACCCTAGCATTATTAGTGGAAAAATGACAGTTGGTAAGCTATTAATCTATTTTCCTATTAATATGACCTTTCCTGAGCAGGTAGCTTATTGCCTTAAAGACATCAAAATCCCATTTGAAATATGGACACAAATATGCTAGATCTGATAATGTCACTATTCACAAGATATAACTTATTGCTACTTATACTTGGTACTTGTGAAGGTAACTGACCAAATTGGTTTATTAGTTATTTTTTCATATTATAGTTGAGCAAATTAGAATTTATTTCACATGTACAATGGTCATGACCCCTACAACCCCTCCCTCTGCCTCGGACCGCCACTGCTTTTCTCATTAATTGAACCCAAGACCTCATTCCTAACAACTGAGGCCATGAGAACCATAGTGGCCTAACTACGTTTTTTACAATATTGAGTGTATGGTTTCTTACAGTTAAAATTGATCATTTTGGTATGTATAAATTGCCATTTTAACAATCTATTGGATATTTATTGAATCACTTTTAGGCCACTCTGGAAAACCATTTTGGTATCAATCATAAACTCAATATTGTAAAAAATGTAGTTAGGCCACTATGGTTCTCATGGCCTCCATTGTACTAAACCAATGATAGTCTGTATTATTTTTATAAATATATATTTTCTACTAGCTGTGCCCGCGACTTCGTTCGCGTAGATGTCGGAACTTAACAATGTATTTTTTTGTGAGACCAAATGCACTTAACCCTATTTTTTTCTAAAATAAAAGAATTTTTCTAAAATAAAAGTAGCCTAGGTTACTCCTTATTACATCAGCTACCTGCCAATAAAAGTCCCGTCAAAATCGGTCCAGCCATTTCAGAGATTAGCCTATACAAACAGACAGACAGACAAAAATTGTAAAAAATGTTATTTTGGTGTATGTACCGTATATATATTCATATGCATGTAGTAAAAAACGGTTATTTCAATATTACAAACAGACACTCCAATTTATTTATATGTATAGATGTGGTAAACATACAGATAAAATATATTCAAAGTAATGACATAGCATGTTCATATGAACTTTATTATCTCGATATTAACACGATGATAAGTGATGTTATTTTTATTTGTGTGATTTTATGTGATTAGTACACGATATTAAGATCGTTCACGCCGTTCATGTATGTATGGAATTTGTGCATAGTAATACCAGGCATGTAGGATATGAATATTTTTTAATTCACTAGGACACACGCGGCGCCCTGCGACGCCTTATACTAGTGTGCATGTTTACTATTAACAATTTGTAAAGTTAAAGTAGAAATGTCCTGTGTTCCGGTAATGTTATGCCAATATAAATATCTGGTTACTCCTACACTTCACCCGCAAGGCAACTACGCTTAGGCCGCTTGTGGGCTACACGGAATTTCACAAATTTCGGAGAGCCCGCTCATAATCCGCTCATTGGCAATGTACTCGGTATGAACAGAGTTGCGCAAAATTCCATGCGTGGTGGTCATGATCCCCCCAAAATCGTACACGTCAAATTGACAAAAAATAGACAATTGGAAAATTTAAGCAAATCATTAAAGTCCTGCTTAAAACGTCTAAACAATGAAATCAAAAATAGGTACTTATGATCTTTGTATATTTATATAATATTATAATTAATGAAATAAATTCTAACTTGCTCAACTTCAACTCCCCCCCCCTAGTCATTTTACTGTTAATATGACCCCAAGTATTTGGCTGCGACCGCGCCTGCTTGAATGTGACATTATTACATAACGTGCCGTCTGAAAATTGCGATGCGCATTCAAGTTTTCTTGTTGATCATTTTTTGCTAAGACGCAAGGAGCGTCTCTTATCACTTGTCTTATATGCTGAGAGAGCGAGCAAGCGATTTGGTGACTGTTAAAACAGTCTTGTGTATTTGATAAAATGTCTGCACAATCTGCAGGAATAAAGAATTTGAACGAATAAATACGGCTAAATCTGTGTTGATACTGCTTATCTCGCAGTTCAATAAAGTTTATGATATCTCAAGTGCCTATTTCGTTATCAGTGTTCCTGTATATTTGCAGTCTGGTTGATATAAATCTTTATAAGATTGACAGAAATATGGCATGCTCGTTAAAATAAGGTTCTAATGTCAAAGTCAAAGACAAATATTTTTATATCGAGTAGGCCTTTACAGGCTCTTTCAAAACGTTGTGATTCAAGGTGCAGGGTTCCAAAGTGGGGGTAGGTCCATGGAGAAGAGACCGGCAAGAGACTCCATGAATACTCTTTTAAAATAATAGTTTCAAACTGGTTACAATCTTTAATGGTAAAGACTATGCGAGTACAATGCAAGCCAATGTGCGCAAAACTAAAATGTTGGTCTAGAAGTACTTAGGTACATCTTCGCGCTTGCTTTGACTTTCGGGGAGAACAGAACTTTATATATACAGGATCTCGATATCAGTGATTTTTATATTTTTAATTAAGGAGCTGTTTATTTATTAAAATCAGGGGGATATATGATTAAGTGATTACAGCGTACAAAAACTAACCATTATATGTTAGTCAATGGACCTTGGACTGACCTACTTATAATTATTATATTTATATGTCATGTATATAGTTACAACGTAGGTAGGTAAATACCTACAGCTGTCTACGGGTTTATCTCTTAATGGAACAATCTTCATGATATATGATGACAGATAAGAATTATTCCTTAATTGCCACAATTAGTACGATTTGCGATACATATATAATGTAAAGGCGAAAATAATACTACGCTAAAAGGCGTTCTGTACTTTCTGCCTAGCCCAATGGAGAAAACTCCATTTCCTCCTCGTTTCTTTTACGTCGATGCACCCTTTTATTCATGTGTGCCAGTTGCAGTACTACGCATGATCTATTTGACCTTTATGCGTATATTAATAACAAAATCATCGGCAAGGTCATTACTGTCAGTTGGATACAGTAACCGCTTTTACTGTGTAAATGTACTGCGATGACCACAATGAAATAATACTTATTGAAAATTTCTGTGAAGTTCTCAGTATCGGCTTGGAGTTTGGAATTTTTGTAAGACATGAAGATGATACCTAATTCGTTTTTACAATATGACAATAAGTTTGAACTGTGGGCTTACAATAATAGGTACCTATATACATCTTTGTTCAACTCTTCGCTCATGCAGTAGTGAAGACTAGCTATCGAACAAATGTGGTGTCGAAGCTGGCTGTCCAGGAACCGCCAGACAATCTCCCAATTACAAACTTAATGGAAAAAACAGACTAACAGAATAACTTATTATACACTTTTCCCGCCCCGCACGATAATAATGATGTACCCAATGTATATTATTGAACTGTCAAAATTTAATCGATTTCGATTACTATCGTGTGTTGTAATTACTGTGGGCAATCGAAGCCTCACGATCAACTCCCGCATGCTACTATAACCCATAAGGCAGTCTAAACCAGTGTTATTCAATTTAATTTCCAGCTCTCAGCCTATACTCGTTGATGTTCATGCGGTTCGCGATGAAGGTGCAGCCGCGCAACCTGCTCCTGTTCGCGTGCCACTTCACCAACGAGTGCGCGCAGCTCACACAGGGCGCCCGCTTCATTCACTATCATTACATCAAAGACGACAAAGACAAAATCAAGGTTGAATCTGACACTCCAGTTGAACCAATAGCGGCTTAATGTTTACACATACGTAGATGTGGGTTTTGGCGAACCGTCTTTTTAGTAGAAAATCTATGGTCAAGTTGCGTTTTTCGGCTCGTGGTTTTCTTATCTGAATGATATACGTATAACAGAATAAACGCAGGTCCTGAAAGTACTTTGATAATATTTGACTAGAATACATCAGTTTTGACTTCCGGGCGATTGAGCCAAAACAAATTGAATCTTATTTGAAGGAAATAAGGCTTCATTTTGAATGCAGGAAGAAATGCAAGGCCCAATAATGTTTTTTTTTAAAAAATTTGGTTGTTGGAAAATTCTTTTATCTCAATATTTCGATTGGGATGTGTGAGGTCTTGCGTTGATTAAGTTATACATGTTGTTTATAATATAATTGTAAACTAGCACTAAAAACTACTAGAGTGGGGAAATGTCTTTTAACTCGTTTATACATAAATAAAATATTGATTGTTTGTCGATCCTCGATATCGTGCTCGTTTTGCCGCGAGCGGAAAGACGCTCTCTGGCCATCGCCATAGGGTATCATTTCGTCTGTTTACATGTCTCAAGTTGGATTCATCTAAGAACATTTTTTTTATCCCGGAATTAATATTGCCCCCAAAGTACGTATCTAAGCAAGCATAGCTGCAAGGATTTGATAAGGATGAAGGATTAGATAGTGTTAAATAAATATTGTTTATAATAAAACGATTAATCGTGCAAATTAATGTGAAGAAAGTTACCAAGATTTATACCTAACGAGTTTTTGAATTTAACGGTAAAACAAAGCCCTTAGGCGTCTTATCGTTAAACGCCTAAAGGCGTTGTTTTACACATCACAATTACCTTTTCAAAAATGTTTTATTGACAATTTGAGATATTAAAATAAACAAATATAAATAGGTTAAATAATGACTCTGTATTATATAGAAAATTATTTTACTTTCTATTTATAAACTAGACATAGCCTAGGTGAAGAATAGAATTGCTTAGGTGTGCTGTGCTAAAGATATTTAAAATATTTAATATTTGTGATATTGACGCGCAACATATACGGGTTTTTAAAGGGTATAGGGAGTTGATATATGGTCCTAGTAATGAAACCACGGTATGGATGGATACATTGGTATGACCCGGCTGAATACAAATAGGGTTTTAGCTTCTACACGTCAAATAGAAGAACTCACAAACTTACATAAGGTGTACATAATACTTCAAATTCTTAAACTGTTTGTGAGCATGGAAATTAATATTGTTTCATTGTATGTACGGCACCACTTAGACATGTAGAAAGCACCCTATTAAAACTACTACACGGTCAAATAAAGAACAAGACTATTCGCCTTTCGTTCGCCGGTATGTGCGTGAGCGAAAGGCAAATAGCGAAAACTAACCTCGATCATTGGTCGTTTTTTTCTTTAATTGATCGTGTTGGAAATGTGTCAAATAGAAAAAAAAGTAGCTCAATTTTTCCTTCTCTTAGAATTTTAAAGTAATATTTTCATAAAAATAAATACGATGGATAAAATGGAAGAAAACGATGTGACTAGCGGGGAGCGCATGCAAGACTCCTTGTGACACTGAAGTTGAGAGGACGTCAGGCTGTGCCGACGATACATGTGCCTTGCCTTCTGAACGGAATGTTCCATACAAAAAAAGCGAATGGAGTCATTTCTAGTGAGTACTTATTTGGGAACGCGCGTCAAGAGCAAACACTTATATTTTGTATGGAAACTGAAGCTCTTCATGCGTCGCTTGTTTTCCATACAAAATAGAGTTAGTGTACAGATAGAATAAAAATATTGAATAGGGCCATTCCTATGTTATGGGTTCAAACTTCTAAATTGCACAGAGTAGTAAAATTTAACACTAATTCGGAACCCAAACTGCCATGGTCCTTTGTTAGGGTTGCAGGAGATTTAGATAGGCCATCGTGCGTTCGCAAATATGTACACACCGATATGCGTTTTTTAAAGAGTTCCAACCTATCATCTTTCAGTATGTGGTAGAGGATATGAACCATTAATTTTATTTGAAGTTTCCGGTTCGCTTCTTGTTGTATAAAAATTGCGACGGCGCCGAGATATAGGACTTGACGTTTAGATAAATAAATACTGAAAATAAAAGATTGTAATAAATAATATTAATTTGTACTTCGTTTAACATAATTAGCAGAAAACTAGATATAGCAATCGAAAACAAGCGGAAACTATGAATATGCTACGTTTTATCTGTTAAACTTTAATAAAATCAGCGTTAGTACGTTAATTTTCCGAATAACGCCGTTACGAGAAATTATATCTATTTTGCTTTTAAACAAACAAGAGAAGCAAGAAAACAAAAAGTATGTTCTAATGATTAAAAAAGATTAGTTTAAACTTTAACTATATAACATAACAAACCTATGTACAAAAGCTACATATTCTCTACCATATACACCATACTGATTAAAGTACTTTTATCTGACATGAGTGATGGTTAATTCAAAGTAAGTTCGTCAACCCATAGTGTAGAAATAAGTGCGAGTAGGTTGTACAAAATATCATAATTTATGTTATCATTATACAAGGGTATTTTATGAATATTTATTGTGAATTTTATTATTAATAGATATATTATACTCTGTTGTTGATCTGTCTCTGTGTTTTATTTTATTATTGACAAGTCTTTATATAAGTTTCCTAAATTGTGTCATTAATTTTAATGGTTTTGTCAGCCTCAAGAAACTGAACAGAAAAATCTTGCTATCTCTCATAACAGTTGCACGAGGCCCACATACTGTTATGTATAAGAATTAAAACAAGAAGCTTAGCTCACGATTTTCAGGTTCAGGATAATCCTTTATCGTAATGGAATTACCCCATTACGGAAACACCATGCACCTATATACAATGTATATTATAGAATGTATATTATACATTCTTCACCTTCACCTTGATAACGTAGTTCACGTAGTATCATCGATGCTTCATAAAAATAAGTGGTATGGAAAATCGTAATATAGTAACTACACAACATAAGTATGGTATACATATAGCAGCACCAGGTGTACCGTTGTATTGTACACCCACATTTGGGTGATGTGATGGAGTGGCCGAAACGACAGGTATTTTCATAAAAAGCATTATTTTCTCTCAGAAAAGAATAGCCACCGTGTCACGCAGTGGAGACGCGTAGCGACCCTGACTGACTGACACCAGTAAGTTTAATCTAGTTATCGATAGAAATGAAACAGGTGGCAGATATCAACATTATCGTCGAAAGCCTGTCACTTATCGCCACTGCGCCAGTCAAGTATTTTACAGGAAAGGAAGGTATAGGTTTATTTTTTGAATAGTTAAGTATTATAATTTGAGCAATTTGTGATGGGATTATTGCCACGTGATTCTGATAGTAATAGTAAGTTTTAACTAGGTACCGATATTTGAATACATTTGCCGATTTTTTTTTGTTTTTTTTTTAAACTTTGCCCCACACTAGGATTTCTCCTGTGTCGTGGGTACAGTTTACAAACATACATGTCACATGCACACACAACCAGACCCGAAATAACTATCTGTAGATCATACAAATATTTGTTCCGTGCGGGGATCGAACCCGCGACACATAGCGCAGAAAGCTAATCGCTTAGCCACTGCGCCAACCGTGTCGTTAAAGTTGAAAATAATAATTAGAATACATTAGATATACTTACTTTAGTGCACACCATGAGAAATAAACAAAGTTGGAAAAACGTTAGGTAATAACACCACCCTCAATCCCTAACTCCACCAGTGCCGGATTAACCTCGTAGAAACAGTAGCAATTGCAACGGGCCCCGCGTATCCAAACCTCCGACGGAGCGTAATTTTATGAGTGAAACTTAGATGTGGTATATTGAAAAACGTGAATAGATACACCTGTTTCCCGATTAAGACAACACCACGATAGAAAATCAGTAACCGATTATTTCGTTGGCGAAAATAAATTAAAGAATTTCCTATGGTAAACAAACAAGTTCTACAAAAAGTCACTTTATACTTAAGAGCCCATAGCAGATCAAGGGCCCCTCGAAAAATTTGCTACGGGCCCCGCGCTTGCTTACTCCGGCACTGAACTCCACCCAGACAAATTGCAATCTGCATTCGCTAATAGACAATCGAAATCTCGGCAAATTGTACAGTATTAACATTTTCGAATCACGTGACCATGCGTTCGTTGCATCGGTTCAGTGGTCGGAAGTGTGACTGCCGAGCGTGAGGTCGGCGATGAGCGTGGGTTCGATTACCAGGTCGGGCAAAGGGTTATTGGGTTTTTCTGTATGGAAGTTCTCAGTGGTAGGACGGAGTCTGGAAATGTGCCCGCTAGATGGTAGATGGCAATAGGCTCGCCTCCTATTACGTGAGACTCAAAATCAAACTCAAACTCAAATTTTTATTGCGTTTATAATTATGTTCAAATAACGCCATCGGCGAAATGTGGGTGTACAATAGTACTCCTCTCCCTAACCCTTCAGGGAATACAGGCGTGATGATATGCTATGTCATGTCAGTTTAGTATATTTTGCTGAAATTCATTTCACGCGATTATAAATAGATTGCTCACTCCATTTTGACAAATAAGATTCAGTGAAAAAAAAAATAGAGAAAAGTATGCTTCGTTGGTTTGGTCATGTAGAGAGGATGGATGAAAGGCGATTAACGAAAAAGATTTATAACGCGGTTGTTAGTGGAAACGTTAGGAGGGGACGCCCTAGAAGGACATATATGGACCTTATTGATGATGTCCTTCAAAAAGGTCAGCTGCGCAGTACCTACAACTGGCGCTCATGTATGAAACTGCATGAATGTAGATGAAGCAAAAGGGTTATGTAAGGATCGTAGCACGTGGCGTTCCGTAGTTTGTGCCTACCCCCATGGAAAAAGGCGTGACTTTATGTAAGTACCTATATAGATCCAGTGTTTCTGACTCTGTAACATGTACCTAACCATAACCTAATCGAGCATTTAAATCATAAACTTAATACGGGTTATATGATTTAAACAAAAACAAAGTTCTAATAAAGTTTTAATGATAACACAGCGCATGAGTAAGTGTGTCGTGAGCGTTTAGTTCGCACAATACCCGGCGTTTAGACGCGGTAACAATGGCGGGCGTCTTCATTGTCTCGGCAAAGTGTATGAATGCGGCCACGTTCTGTTTTAGGTCGTGGCCGTGCACTCACTTAATGTGATGAAGTGATATGAATAGGTATGCAAATACCGAGCTTTGTTTTAGAACATTTCATATGCTTCTGCTAACAAAAATAAAGATTTTGTGATGACGGGACAGTTGGCGCAGTAGTTGAGAGATGAGCTAATTTTTTATTATTATTTATAAAATAAACTTTGCCCCGCACTAAGAGTTATTCCGGTATCGTGGGTGCGTCAAAAACACCGAAATTCACATGTACAAACACTCAGTTCCGGAACAACTATCTGTAGGTAAAACAAATATTCGGGGAATCGAACCCGCGACTTGTAGCAGTCGATCGTTCAACCACTGCGCCAAACGTGTCGTGGACCGTCCAATAACTTGAAGCTTTTTTTACCTTTACAAGTTCTAGAAAGAAAAGTATGCAGCCTCCACGCTCTAGTAGGTCGGTTATAATAGGTTTTCGTTAATCACGCCTCGTTCACATCAATTAGTCCGATTTAGATTTACAAACGAACCACTAATTCGGTCCACTGGCTCATGGCGGATTCGTTCTGTCATCGCGTTTCACCATTATTTACATTTCATTTTGGTACGAATAAAATTATTGATGGGTTATTTGACCACTTTATATAAATTTGATAATACTAATTGTTACTTGTTGTCTTTTACAATGCCTATAATAAAACAGCGGAGGTTTTCAAATAGATAGACTATGGTTCATTGTTTTTAATTGTCACCAAATTGACAACTTAATAATATTGCCAACTTCGTCTGCGTACATTTTGTATTAATAATAATATAATGATAATAATTAATAATTAATTATCTAATTAGTGTTTTGCTGCAATAGTAAAAAATAAGTCTATGTTCTTCTCCAGGAGTCAGGCTATTCTTTTTATTTCATAACAATCAGTTCAGTAGTTAAGTCGTGATGAGGTAATAGACAGACAGAATTATTTCGCGTTTATAATAGTGTAGATTGCTATGGATATTATTATACTATTGCTGAGCCTAAGACAGAGTATAGAGCCTACGAGGTGTCCTTCCATTTACATACTTGTCTTCACAGACCTGTTGGACCCTACAATCGGTAGAGCAGAGCTTGGAATCTACAATCCTAAAATCGTATATATTTACGACTTTATATTTTAGTGCCCATAGCAGATCAAGGGCCCCTCGATAGAATTTGCTACGGGCCCCGCGCTTGCTTAATCCGACACTGATTTAGACTATTCGATAGCTTTAGTGAATTAGCAACAGCGATTGTAGCTTGTACCTACAGTTTTCTACAAGTACTGAGCCGTTCCAGTGTATCTGCTAACTGTACCAAACTCATGAACAGAAAAACTAATTAACAAGCAACTACACTTGAAACTCTCAGGTTTAACAACAACGAACTTAAAACTCTACTAGCTAACACAATTTTTATTTACAGACCTAACTAATGCTAATGCTTTTTCGTGCTATTTACTTTAGACTTTTGTGAGATTTACCGACAATGCTGCCACTGCCGAGGTGCAAAACAGCCGGACTGGCCACACATAGATACCGAGTGTTTTAATTAAAACTAAATCGTGTACCGCTAATGGTTGCATGTACTGAATAAACTGTGTTAGTTACACTAATTTTGGTCGACACAGGCGCAATAGAATTTGTGGTTTTGTGAGCGCACACCGAGCGACTGACGCACGGTGTTTGGTCGCCCACTTTATTGTTTTGCCCCGTTTGGTCAGAACGATTTCATTTTAGTTTATGGTGGATTATTTAAAAGATCAACTGTTCGGATGTCGTGGATATGGCAAACGCCAAACCGTCTATGTTTACTTTGTTAGGTTTTATTTTAAAAAGGTACCTATAGCTTCCTTAATTTTTAAAAACGTTGCCTTGACCTTTCTTTTATAAACACAAATATTCTCATGCATAACCATCCAAATCTAGGACAACTATTTGTAGGTCATACAAATATTTGTTCTGTGCAGGAATCGAAGTCGCGACACGTAGCTCAGCAGTCGACAACTCAATCGATTCGGCTGTCAAAAAAGCTGATATATTAAGTTAATACTTCGTTAGTAATTCATATATTTATTTTATATTTGCTTTTTGATGTAGGTATTGATTGAGAATTTAGTTATTAAGATAAATTACCAATCAAATCCTCTGACTCAAATCAAAACTACCTCATTGGTGATAGCAAGCGCGACAGCTGAGCGTGAGGTAGCGACCCGACCCGGGCAAAGTGTTATTGGGTTTTTCTATATAGAAATTCTCATAAGCAGTACGGAGTTTGTAACTGTGCCCGGTAGATGGCAATAGGCTCGCCCACTAATACATGGGACTTAATAACTGGATCGGCGAAATGGTGTACAATAGTAGGTATACCTCTGTCTAACCCTTCGGGGAGACAGGTGTGCTATGCTATCAATCTGTCTGGACTTTAAAATAGACCTTGACCCCTGAGTTTGTTTCGGCGTTTCTTCTCAGTGATAGTCATAGGAAATGCCGACGCCATCTAGTTTAAATAAGACGTGTAAAAGTGATTGAAAAATCTTAATTGCAAAATAAATAATTTCATTTCATTTCAATCAAATCCGCGATCACAGAATGTCGATAAAATTAATTTACTTTTAAAGCATGAAAACGCTACAAACACATCCTTCTGTATTGCTACAGACTTGACCTCTTAATTTCTCTATCCAGACCTGCAAATTGGCCTACAAAAATCCATTAAGTACGAGTACCAGACTAAAACTATTGGGAATGACAAAATGTGTTATATTATCACCATTACGCAGCCAGGAAGGAAGGATATGACTGAAATTTGTTGAAGCACAGTCTTGGATACGTTTCAAATGTAAATAAGTCGGAAAAACAGGGATAAACGGCCCTCGTTTGTATGCCGTCACACGATTTCGTATGCAGTAAACAAACATATTAGTATGATGTTACCCAACCGTATATTTCTATCAGGTTTTTTTTGCCGTCTATCAAGTGTTGTCGTCCGTGAACGCTTCAGTAATACGATATAATGAGGGATTAAGGATATAAATATTTTTTTCAGTTTGTTCATTCACGTGATAAATGTCTAATAGTGTGGAGACCCGGGTACGTCTTAAAACTGCGGCCAGACACCGGAGCACGGGCAGCAGCGTCCTCTCACTTATCGGTGAGCCACTGCGATCCCCAAGCCGCCTGCCAAGCGTGGGGATTATGGCAAACCCCCCCTTGAGGGAGGCCTTCGTTCAGCAGTGGACGTCTTCTGGCTGATGATGATGATGATGATGATGATGATGATGATGAGTGTGGAGACAAAGAAAAACAAACAATAAGCTTGCTATAAACCTAAGTTGGTTTTGACGGTACGGTTGGCGCAGTGTTTCAGTGATCGATTGTTGCCCTACGTGTCGCGGGTTCGATTCCCACACGGAACAGATATTTGTATGATCTACAGATAGTTGTTGCGGGATGGTGGGGAAGCGTTTAAAAAAAAAAAAAATTTGGATTCTGTCTATTAGTATACTTGGTCAAATGTAGAGATTAAGATGAAAATGTGTAATCTACATTTTTATTTCGTGTGTCGTGTCGTGGGTATAGTTACATATAGCTACTCCAATTAAACACGAAAAAACTATCAGTATGGAATACAAAATAAGAGTCCTGTGCGGGAATTAGCCACTGTGTGACATAAACTATGTAGCTTATTGTCTGTCCTAAGTAGGTAGTTATTTTCAACTTTACAACGAGAATCTTGGAAAGAAGAACCCCTTCACCACAATTTCAACGGAAGCAGTGGAAAACTAGCCAGCATTAACGACAATAGCATTCCAATAAGAAAGCACGACGTACAAAGAGCAGAGCGGGCGGAATGCCAGTTTAAAATATTTCTTTTTTACTCCATCGCAGTGTAACTTATTCGTCTACTAAATAAAGTCCTCACACACGTTCACACTCGATTGAGTCTCAAGTGAGAGTTTGTGAACGCACCCGACCCGCCGTTTCCGGACGAGGCGCCGCTGTGACGCCGTCCGGTTCCGACTCAGCGGCAACATGGCGCATGGCGGTGCGCGCGAAAAGAAAAAGATGGCGTCCACACCCATTACCGGCAGTTCTAGTGTGTTAGTTATTGCTTTTCATTTGTTTAACTGTCGCGCTTGAACGCTAAAAACTTGTGATTAATGTGTTGCAGAAGTTGTGACTCTATTGGAACGTATGATGGCAATAAATTTCGTAACGTGTTGAAGCTGCAGTACTTAATTTATTTGAATTTTTACAATATAGGTATAGATATATATATATATATATATATATATATATATAGACATAAACATAAGATAGCATCACGCCTGTATTCCCCAAAGGGTTAGGCAGAGGTCTACTATTGTACACCCACATTTCGCCGATGCTGTTATTGAGTCCCATGTAATAGGGGGCGAGCTTATTGCCAATTACCGGGCACAGTTCCAGACTCCGTGCTGCTTCTGAGAATTTCAATATAGAAAAACCCAATAACACTTTGCCCGACCCGGGAGTCGAACCCAGGACCTCACGCTCAGCAGTCGCGCTTACGACCACTAGACCAATGAGGCAGTCAGTCAGATATAATATATATATATATATATATATATAGGTACTAGAAATATTTCGAGTTTAGATTGATTTCTTTTCTACGACCGCTATTTCGACCGTTATACTTTCTTTTAGCATTTCCCCAGCCTTTGCTGTCTTTAAAGCGTATTCATGTAGCCCCGATTTGTGTTCATGAGCGTACGATTTGTATGCTCTTGTTGCTTGTAGCTTTATTTGGACTTAATACATACAGCCTGGCATTGACCCGGGTACGTCTTAAAACTGCGGCCAGACACCGGAGGACGGGCAGCAGCGTCCTCTCACTAATCGGTGAGCCACTGCGATCCCCAAGCCGCCTGCCAAGCGTGGGGATTATGGCAAACCCCCCCTTGGGGGAGGCCTTCGTTCAGCAGTGGACGTCTTCTGGCTGATGATGATGATGATGATGATGACATACAGCCTATCTAAAATTCCAAATGAAGTGATTCTAGTTGGATTTCATGTATATACATAATACAGATTTCGGTCACATATGCATGTTTAAGAGGTACAAAAGCCTTTGTGCACAGCTCGAAATTCAAACACATCACACGCCCACTTCTCAGTAACGTTATTTGACCAAACTCATCCAATGCTAGATGGCTGCATACACGAAGCGAGTTCTATTGAATTATACACGCATCATTCCGGTCGTGTGTTGTTAATCTGTCTTTGCCGACTGGCGAGGGAAATTGCCCGGAGCCTGGTAATGTTGCCAGTGGTACGCCGCCTTTGTGAGCGCCGTAATACCTGTTTAGGGCGTTTCGTGCTCGCAATTTGTGCAGAAAGACTTAGGATTCAGTTTGCAGTACGACTTACTTAAATGGTAGAACAGTGTTTTGCTTGTAGTTATCTTTAGAGCAACACTTTTAGTGCCAAGGTTTGGATGACAGCATAAAAAAGTATGTATTCTTAGCGTTTACAATAAAATATACACCTAGGTCTTATTTATACAAAAAGAAAAATAAAATAGTTTCGGAATCCTCCAAACAAAATCAACCATTTCCACTTGAGCAATGAAGCGTACGATTTGTCAAACTTCCACCATCACAGCAATAAAACAACACCGTACAATTTCCATTTGTACCGGCCTAATTGATCAAACAGCGAGACGAGATAAAAGAAAAAATATTCCTTTCTTCTTTTCTCTTTTTATCTCCGTCATCCGAGTCTAGACAAAATCGTAATCCGGCAATCGTGGGCCGACGGACCGCGGCAACAATTACGCCGGATACCCCTCGATTTCCCACCGGATATAAATTTTGATCAAGATATAAAATTGTCGATACATCAGTCCACAGTCTCTAATTGGTTAGAGACCGTCGTTTCAAAAAATAAAAAGAATGTGCCTCTAATTGGGGATGGATGAATTTCGTGATTTGGTCTCTTGGGCTGATCTTTATATATTGTACCTACATATATCTATCTCTTCGTTTGATTCAGTTTTGAGTATACCTATTTATTTATCTATCTCAAATTAAAGGTTTGGTAGGTATTTTCAGATCGAAATATAAGCTTAAGTTACATACTTAGATACACCTATTCTTTTCCCTTTTGATTGAAGTATTGAATATAAGTAATATTACATTATATATTAGTAATTAGTACATATGTAATACACTGATTGGGTAGAATAGATGCACTGTATTTAGCAAATAAATGTGTGTCATACATTTATTTGTTCAGAATAATATATCACATTAGCTTCATTACATACTTTTTTTGATGTAGATTAGCCTATTTAATATACTCGTATTTTATAGGATATTATGAAGTTCGATGGATTAATTAATCTATACCAAAAATCTACATTCATATTAAAATGAAGCCATCCAACAATTTGAAAACGTTTACCAAAACGTTCTATTCTCTCAGCGAGACCTTCCGCTAACCTAAAATTAAATCCCAATTCCATCTTTCTCTTTGGAACAAAAGCTCGCTCAATTAGTTAATATAATCCCCGATTTGTCGGCCATGACGGTAAATGGCGGGCAAACTGTCACAATTACCGCTGTTGCCGTCAATAGGCACACAGGGAATGTGTGATGTGAGAAATTTCCGGTCGGTTTGGGCAATTATCGCGAGGCTGGGGCCCGCGGGGCAGCTTCGATTGCTGCGCGGAAACCGCTGAGCTGGCAGGTGCGGTCTGGTGCGATGTTCGATTGTTGATTAGTTAGACAGTCTCTTTTTAATTTTAGTTGTCAGATTGGATAGGATGAAACTGGTGGATTGGATTAAAGGTCACCATTTTAGCTTATACTTTTTATTTGAAGAAGTAAATGTATTTTTGATTGGAGCTAGATGTTGATAAATAGATTCGTCTGGTAGGTACCTACTGGACATTCATTATAAACTTTATACTACTTATCACACGAATCTTCTTTAGTCTTACGGGATAAAATTGGTTACTATTTAACTGGACCGAATCCCGAATTAATAGTTTCAAATTGTATTCAAAAAACTCTCCGGCCGCTTGGACGCGATTGCAAATCAACATCTCCTGAAGATGGAGGAGAGGCGAAGAGGGGAGGCGTGGAGGGGCGAAACATAAGTCGACGATCGGTTTGGGTTGCATGTTGCATTATAATAAGCGCTCCTTCTGCATGTGTATATATTTACGGGCGGGAGGGTGGTCCTGCATATTGCACCCAAGCCTGGAGAACCAGAACTAGTATGGCGGAATTAAAAACTAAAAATTCTAATTGCATATCTTGTATATCATGGATTTCCGCAAAGTAACGCTTGATTCCATTAAATCTTTGCAAAACCACCGTCCACCGTTAGATGGTTTGCGCAGTACCTACCTACTTTTATTGCGTTGGAGGTTTGATTCCTGCACGGAACACGTATTTGCATGGCTACATTAATAGACGTGCATCTGTCAACTCTTCCCATGATACAGAAGAATGAATAGAGCGGTCACAATGTCATCAAAAATATCATGTGAAATTTCGGATTTCATTATTTTGTAGCCATTGTGTATGTATTCTCAAGAACTGAAAATATTAACTTGTAAAATGAATTTTTAGATACTTAATACCTACTCTACTACCTCTTTCACTTAGGTATACTAAAGCTAGGTATAAACGTGAGTATGTATATGTGTTTAGAGGTATTTAGCGTGGTATTAGGGGATTATAAGCCCGGGATTTGAGCAATGTTATTGAATGAGCCTATCGCTAATACTAACTAAGCTATAGGATTGCTTGCCATTTTGAAGCGGATATCGTGCATATGAATCTCCAAAGGTGCCCACTAAATTGCTTGATTTGTCGATCGATATATGCGTGTGCGTTCTTTAATAGATTTTATCAGACAGTTAAACCTATTTGTTTATATAGATATCACAGTCACTGATATAGATGAGGTTTTCATAGGTAAAATAATATTCATTAATAAATAGTTTCAAATAATAAAATATGAAGTTAAAAGATTTAGTTAAAAAACCATCATCAGTTCTTTAGAAAACGTCAAACGTTATTTTGTTGAACAGTACACCGTAAATTTGTAAGAATCAATCAACACAATACAGATATTTTAAAGTCTAATTCGGGTGTTTAAGAAAAATAAAGTACCTATGAACTTTGCGCCAGGTGCTAAATTAATCAGTCATGATTAAGTTACGAAAGCTTATGAATTAAAATATGGTCACGATTGGCGCGGTGGTTGAGTATCTAACTTTGCGCCACGTGTCGCGGTTTCCATTCACGGCGTTCAAGTAATTGTTCCGGGTTTGTGTGTTTATGTATGTGAATATGTGTGTTTGTAAACGCACCCCACGAAACAGGAATTATTCCTCAGTAACGTTATTTAAAAAATTAAACAAAAATGCTTGATATCAAAATGAAATTATCAAACAATAGTACCTATCTAAAATTATAAAAATATATTTTATGAATGGAAAATAAAGCGAAATTCACAAACACTTCGCTGAAACGGAATCTAAAGTGATGCATACGGTTTGAAATGTGAACATCAAAGTAAAATGAAACGTTTTGGCTTTTGACATGTTCGACACGTGTTTTTGCCATGATTTTTCCAGTTAGCGGAGTGTGCAGCTGCCATTTAGTCGACGTAAGCTTAGGACTTAAAATTAGGGCTTATGTTTTTGTATTCATAAGTCAATCTTTGTAGAAATATTACTTACATGAAATTAGGGCAGGCTTCAACCTTACGTCTATGTAAAATGGTGTTAAGTTCGGTCCATTTTCTGTGTCTTGAGAAGGCAAGATACTGTTACCTGAATCAAAAAGAAACTATTTAAGGTAGATGAATAAATATAAATCGACAGATATTATTTTAAGCTCAAACGCTTTATAGCTTTGGGCGCAAAAATAATATCATAACTAAAAATGGATTTGTGTGAAGTTCAAATGAGATTTGTAGAACATTTCGTGATTGAATCAAAAAATTTAAACATAATATTTGCGGATGCATAAGAACACATCGTTTAACATAACTTAACATAGCATCACGTCTGTATTCCCCGAAGAGCTAGGCAGTAATAGGGGGCGAGCCTATTGCGATCTACCGGGCATAGTTCCAGACTCCGTACTGTTACTGAGAATTTCCATAGAAAAACTCAATAAACACTGCCCGACCCGGTAATCGAACCCAGGACCTCACGTTCAGCAGTCAAATATTATAATTTCAATAAGTACTTTCCCTAAGTATCAGTTTTTTAGGTAAGAGTCTTGTTTTTGTTTTGGCTGATCTTTCCTACAATATATTGTTTTCGTTACTTTAGAATATTGGGTAACCAGAGTATCATAAACCTCCTAATAAAATAATTAACTTATTGTGAAAAAACCCTAAATCTAAACGAATACTTGGGCGTCATAGTACTCCTCCACATCGCTGTCAAATGGTAACGTGCCCAGAAGACTGACAGCATTACCACGTTGAATGGCAATGCTTATTCTTAGACCAAAGAATAGGCCAGCCCTCTGGTCACGTGTACTGTCGACCAAGCGTTTAGCAAGGTCTCTAAAAAAGTAATAGCTAATCAGAATCACACCGCAAAACCTATAAAAAATACAGATAGCAAAGGTAACGCAAACATCGGCTCGCCAACCACAGCCAATATCAACTTTTTTATTCGCAAACAAAATTCCTTTTTTTTTAATTACCTCTAATTTTATTCTCGGCAGCGGTAAGTCACTGCAGACTGCCAGTTTGATTTAATTCCTTTTTAATTCTGGCCTGAATCGCTGCTCCCGGGTAACAGAGTTAAGCTTCTTGTTGCCTTTGGATGGATAAGCCTTGGATTTGAACGCTGCGAAGCGACTCTGCATTGCACCACTGCAGTTTATTGGTGGTTTACGTGATTTTTCGAATCTAATATAAATTGTAACTGTGTTTTGTTTGTGGTTTTGTATTGGTGAATGGTCAGATATTGGCATTGTTACAAATGTTGTTTGGATAACTAGCTCTGAATGATAAATATTTACATTTTATATAGTTGTAATGAAATTGGTTTAGTAAGGTCGTGGTGGTGATGGATTATATAAAATATTTGTTTGGTGGTAAATATTGATGTAGTGTTTGCCTGTAAATACATTGTTGGATTTTTTTAACCGTATAGGTAATACGCATACGTATTGCCTAAGTACCTATGACTTGTAATATATGTATATAAAAAATTAGGTAAAAAGTCAGAAATGACATCTTTCGTTTTTCAGAACTTCATAAACACCAGCTGACTAGCCTTTTGCTAACTATATTGTAGTCGGTTACCAGTCTACCTAGATGCGTCTGAATATCACTATTTTATACGGAGCGTCTGCCATCTGACCTCCGCCCCTAATTACCTTTTTGGCCTGCTGATATCCGTAGTTATAGGTATTCGTATTGACCCGGGTACGTCTTAAAACTGCGGCCAGACACCGGAGGACGGGCAGCAGCGTTGTCTCACTAATCGGTGAGCCACTGCGATCCCCAAGCCGCCTGCCAAGCGTGGGGATTATGGCAAACCCCCCCTTGAGGGAGGCCTTCGTTCAGCAGTGGACGTCTTCTGGCTGATGATGAGGTATTCGTATGACAATAATGAAGCAAAGGGTAAAGAACGAATACACATCCATGGACTGACTTAACTTTGCAGTTCGACGGATCCGTAGCAATGTGACTAGAAGCTCCTCCAAAGAAATTAAAAAATAAAGTGTACAACAAACTTTTAAAAAATGTGTGGTATTTCTGCTGAAAAAATAAATGAATACATAATACAAAATGGTTGTTGCAACGCGAAATTCGGTGAATGTATTTAGCGGGCAGTGAGCAACCTGCTTTCAAAATACTTTTTGGAATACGGCGGAAAATAGAATATTGAAAAGTACATGTCAGTTTCGTTCAGATAATAAATCTACAGTTTTTACTCGTAGCACAAAATAATCTGTGTGCTATAACGATCTCTAAAGTTGTTTCGTGATTCTCGTTAGGCTATCGACATTTGAAAGTTTGAGAATTTATATTTACTTATTTAGGTACAGACACAGTATATAACTCATAAGGTGGTGTTAATGACACATGTTTATTTCTACCAACCTCCTCCTACTACTCAAGCGGGCGAAGCCGCGCGCAGAAACTTGTATTATAAATGTAAAAATTTGTGAGGATGGATTGATGGATGGATCGTTGTTACTCTTTCACGCAAAAACTACTGAACGGATCTGGATAAAATTTGGCACAGAGATAGATTATAGTCTGGAATAGCACATGGGCTACTTTTTATCCTGAAAAAATGTACGGGTTCGTAAACCACGTGGGCGAAACCGCGAGCGGAAGCTAGTCTTACTATATATTTGAAACACATATATATAATTATATATATGTGTATATGTGAACGCAAATAGTTAACTAACTAATGAATTTAGAAAAATACATAAAATCTCTCCATAAATAAATAAATAAATTGACTGCCTCATTCGTCTAGTGGTGGCAAGCGTGACTGCTGAGCATGAGGTCCTTGGTTTGACTCCCAGAACGGGCAAAGTGTTATTGGGTTTTTCTGTATGGAAATTCTCAGTAGCAGCACGGAGTCTGGAACTATGCCCGGTAGATGGCAATAGGCTCGCCCCCTATTACACACTCACTAACGACATTGGCGAAATGTGGGTGTACAATTATAAAACACCTCTGCGGAACCCTTTGGGGAATACAGGCGTGATGCTATGTAAATAAATAATAAAAAAAATAGTTAAATCAGTAGTTACTCATGAGACTAAATTCATTCGATGTGTACTGTGGTGTACAATTAAGTTCACAAACTAACGGTGTTTATGATGCTCATTGAATCTACCAATATTAACATAGTCGGGGGAACTACTACGTGATCGAGATCACACCTGATTCTCGCGAAGAACTCGAACGAAAATCTTTTGTAAACGGCCTCATATTGCTTTTCATTGGGTCTTAATAAGCATCTGCTATTCACTGAGTCCATCAACTTAATGTTTATCGACATACAAGCAACGGAAAGATTATATTTTACGGCGAGGGTGAGATTTTTTGCAACTTTTATGAATTAATAGCAGTTGCCTGTGACTTCGTTTGCGTATATATTGTATACTAGTTTCCGCGCGCGGCTTCGCCCGCGTGGTTTACGAACCCGTATATTTTCCCGGATAAAAAGTAGCCTATCTGCTATTCCAGACTATAATCTATCTCTGTGCCAATTTTCATCCAGATCCGTTCAGCCGTTCTGGCATGAAAGAGTTACAAAGATCCATCCATGCATCCATCCATCCTCACAAACTTTCACATTTATAATATTATATTAGTAGTATTAGTAGGATTTAATTATCAAATTAATGTTTTGCTGCAATAAGAAAAATAAGCCTATGTCCTTTTCCAGGTCCCAGTCTACTTCTTTGTAAAATTTCATAACGATTGGTTCAGTGGTTTTGTCGTGATGTGGTAACAAACAGACACACAGAGTTACTTGCACATTTATAATACTGTGGATGACCAATTGGGTCATAGCGCGTATCTATGTCAACAAAAATGCACCTTTATTCACACTCACTACCAATGGTAGAGGCAGCGATGTGCATCGCAATCACTCGACTCTAATAACGTGTCTCCATTTCCGCTACCCTGATGAAAGCATCCAAACGGATTTCAGAACGCGACCTCTTTACGTTCACTAACTTGTTTATGGTACTCCATTCAGCCTCTTTGTATGTAAGACTCTTTTCACAAAATATTTAGCGGGAAAAGCGCTAATGGCGGATATTTTGGCGCCAATTTGGTAAAACGATCGAGGTCGTTGCCGTTTGTATATTCGTATTCCGAAATTGTATTCCGAAATGGTTGGTAAAAATTCTCTTATAATTTAGGCAATTTTTTTAAATATATTATTGCAATAATTGAACTAAATTATCTAACCAATACAATTATATTATTCTTCTCCTGTACTTATGGAAATATCAGTTATTTATTTATTCAGTAAAAATATAAACTTACAGTATAATACCAAAACGCTTACATATATGTGTGTTTGAAAACTATAGATAATTGACGATACTTTACACTGAAATGAAATTATTTATTTTGCAATTAGGATTTTTTTTGCTCAGATACTTAATTAATATAATAATAAAAGAAATATATTTTTATATGAAATACGAATAAAATGCAGACTAAAAAACTTATTATTTATTTTAGTAGCAATTTGTTGACGGACACTGACACTTTTTTATTGAGTACATGGTTCGTATAAAAAAATACGTCTGGATCGCTTTCCACGAGTTTAGCAGAGCAATTGCTCTGGGCGGTTGGACTAATGCGATGCGAGAAGCCGGTGTTACCTCCGCCCAGTGCCACGCATATATCGATCAGGTTATAAAGATTCGTATCCAGGTTGACTACACTGGGTGCCCTGGATGAATTTTTATATGATGTATTGTATATGCGTTTACAAAATGGCCTCATATTAAATATAAAAAAACAACTGCGTGTTGTTTTGTAAATAAACCTATTTATTTTGTTATGTATAACAAATTGGGGGTCAAAGTGAACCCAAGTACACCGTAAAATCCTGCTTACTTTGTTATGGAAAAACTAGGTGATCGATAGTTGGGTACTTCGATTTATGGTCCTTATATGAGCAAGTTACGATGTACCGTGAGCTTTACTAGTAAAAATAATGTCCCTATTGGCGTCGACGTGTGCGTAAACGGGTTCTTATGCGTACAGTGCTACCAGTTTCTCTTGGCAGTCGGCGAAATATGGAACTAAATTTAATATCACTGAATTCGGTATTTCCTTCTTTTTTGCCGTAGAAGGCCGCGCCGCCACGAGCTGCCAAAATACACTGGGCGCACTGTGTATTCAGACTTTGACGTTCAATCCTTTCTACTTAATATTATAAATGTGAAAATTTGTGAGGATGGATGGATGGATCTTTGTTACTCTTTCACGCCAGAACGGCGGCTGCATGGATCTGGATGAAATTTGGCACAGAGATAGATTATAGTCTGGAATAGCATATAGGCTACTTTTTATCTCGGGAATATACGGATCCCGGAAAATTAAACCACGCGGGCGAAGCCGCGGGCGGAAGCTAGTTAGTTATATACCTAGTTCTCTTCGCACAACAACAAACAAAGTCAATGTATTTATTATGCCTCATGTTAAGTTTGAATAAACACATTCTATAAATCTAATCTGAAAATGACACCTAATGAATACCAGACTTTTCAATACAAAAGGATTGGATTTATTTAAATATTTGACAACTCACTTTAAATATTGCAATATTAAAGTAGCATTCAAGCCGCAACAACTCAAAGTCTGGGTCTAAGGATCTCAATACTTTGTTAGTGAAATGTCCTTTTATATGTCGAGAGTACTTAATAAAGTTAACGCCTTGTGATTTGCAAGAATTATAATATAAATAGCGCCTAATTCTCGTCTCAATGTCGCAGTTAAAACTACTAGATGTTTTTTGGTTCTACGATACGACACGATAACGATACCACGATTACGCACTAGACTAATTTGTGTGATTATATTCGTCCAGTATTGACATACGTGTTTATTCATGAGAGGAAATGTAGACTTATTAAATATAATATACAAGCTAAAAATATATAAATAAAAGTACAAACTGTTAAACAAGGGGACGGGAAGAAATCATATCATTGACATATTGTTCAAAAATCGAAATCACCGTACATACATGTTTTATATATTATTATTGTGTGCCTTTAGTTTTGGCCAAATAAACGTATATTCTTTCATTCTTTCTGTCTTTCTTTCTTTCTTCTTTCTTTCATACAGAGTAATTAACAACTCCGTTTTGTTTTAATCGTGGTCGTGTCGTCTCGTTTAAATAATAAAAGTGTTCGTTTGCTCATAAGCTTACAAAATAACGCTCTAAAAAGTATACTCAATTTAATGTGACGTCACATACACACCTCAGCCTATAACAAGCGGACGATCAAGACGCTTCCAAAGATACCTGATTAGTTTAGAAGATACATACATATACACACACATAAATACATACATACATATATATGTAGCGACTACTACTCGCAACATGGCAAAAAGTAAAGCGCCATCTATCGGAGTCAAGCTACAAAAACCAAACCCTGAATCGCTATGAGAGTTTACAACGATTCTAACACATATACAAATGTCCGACATCAATGGTTGGGCTTCGGCCCGCCAGGCTAAACACCTTTCCTGGTCAGAGGATCCTCCCTTTTCAATGGAGGAACACCATGCCTCGATCCTCCATACATACATACAAACATACGTATGTACATACATACATACATATCAGTTAAAATCATAACCCTCCTTTTTGCTTCACCGTAGTCGGGTAGATAATAAAAGCAATATTGTCCATGTTAATTCTATAATTGATTTACTTCATAGACTGAGAACTGGCTATGATTTACTTATTACAATGCCATCACCTCCTCTTAACATTTGCAATTAAAACATTAGTATTAACTATGCAAATTAACCTTTGTTGCTGCTGATATAGTTTATCTTTATACACTTAAAGTTAATTTATTGTAAAACCTGCCTTAACACTGGTCAACAGAGTTCGATATTGAGTAATTGTAAAGCACTTTTGATGCCTGGCATTCACAAATATAAACAATAACTAATTATTTCAAGCATTCCACGGAAATTAACTTTAATAATTTTTGCATAGAGTATAAAATCAGTTGAAATAACAGAAGACTTGAGCCTTTTCGTTTCGATCACGAAATCGAAGACGTTTGGAGTTACCGTTCGAAGTAGCGACAAATCACATTTCACAGTACTAGGTTGTCACCAATTTGCCACCACCGTCTGAGCTAACATCAATAAGAAGTCTTAAGTAACTCAAGGTTGAGTTTATCGGGTCTTAGACGAAACTTATTTGAGCTGATACATATCAGAATCTGAGTTAATGTTAATTGACAGTCAATGTTGCTTCTATGTACCTTTGATATTTTTGAGACTTTTGAAGAAAGATATGATGAAAATAGAGTCGTCAATTTATTTTACAAAAAATTATGAGATTTGGACGTAGGTATTCAATTATAGATCTTATTCCGTAAATGCATAAGTGCTGGTTTCCAAGAGCTTTCTCGATAGTGTGCTAACGACAGTCTTGGCGATTTCCACCTACTAAATCACTTACCTAGTGATCACAGAATTTGTGCACAGATGGGAACCGTAACTTAATAGACTCGCGTAACAACGTAACATAGCATCACGCCTGTACTCCCCGAAGGGTTAGGCAGAGGTGTACTATTGTACGCTCACATTTCATCGATGCCTTTATTGAGTTCCGTGTAAAAAGGGCGAGCCTGTTGCTGCCTACCGGGCACAGTACCAAACTCCGCGCTGCTACTGAGAATTTCTGTACAGAAAAACACAATAACACTTTGTCCGACTCGGGAATCGAATCCAGACCAAAGGCAGTCAAATAAACAAATAGACTCGCAATAATACGAATACGTGTTACAGGTGAACATTTGCATACCAAACCCTACGAAAATCCGCCTTAAAGCTCAATAACTATAAACATAACATAGCATCACACCTGTATTCCCCTAAGGGTTAGGCAGGGGTAGACCCACATTTCGCCGATGCCGTTATTAGTCCCATATAATAGTGGGTGAGCCTGTGAGCTGCCACTGAGAATTTCCATACAGACAACCCCAATAACACTTTGCCCGACCCGAGAATCAAACCTCACGCTCGACCACTGGACCAATGAAGCAGTCATGTATATATACAGGCATTAATATAAAATAAAACAAAAGCACAGAAATCTAACTAATCCATACTTGGATGTATCGAATAGCGACTGTATCGATAATTGGTATAATTTGATTTAGTATCGATATCTGTTTGCCCGCGGCCACCTCGGCCCGGTCCCGTCAGGGTTGCCAATTAGCACGCTCGAATTTGTTTGCCAGTTCTGTTGATATCGATATTATTAAATATTGTATTTGCTTGTGAATGCAGGTTTTTTGGGCTTTAAAATAGACCTTGACCCCTGAGTTTGTTTCGGCGTTTCTTCTCAGGGATAGTCATAAGAAGTGCCGACGCCAACTAGTTTAAAAAAGACAGTTGTAAAAGTGATTGAAATATCGTAATTGCAAAATAATTTCATTTCAATTTCAATTTTGTTTTTGTGATAACTAATAAAATATATTGTTACTGATACAATATCAATAAAATATAATATAAATCTTCCAAGTTTTTACTTCTCTTTAACTGTCTTATTAGTTTAGTGGTCGTAAGCGCGACTGCGAGCGTGAGGTCCTGGGTTCGATGAAGTTTGGACCTGTCCTCGGTTGATGGCAAGGATGGCCCCCTATTACATGGGACTAAATAACATCATCAGCGAATTGTGGGTGCACAATAGTACACCTCTGCCTAGCCCTTCGGGCACACAGAAGTGGTGCTATGTTATGTTATGTAATTTTTACATTAATGAAATATTTTAAATATTAATATTATTATGTTTTTAAGTGGGCTGCTTTGTAAATGTGATAAAATATTAATAGTTATAATAATTCTCAAATGCTTATTACAAGATATATAATATTAACTTTATACTAATATATACGCCGACACGGTTGGCACAGTGGCTAAGCGATTAGCTTTCTGCGCTACGTGTCGCGGGTTCGATCCCCGCACGGAACAAATATTTGTATGATCTACAGATAGTTGTTTCGGGTTTGGTTGTGTGTGCATGTGACATGTATGTTTGTAAACTGTACCCACGACACAGGAGAAATCCTAGTGTGGGGCAACGTTTTTTAAAAAAAAACAAACAAAAAACAAAACAATATATAAAATTATGTGTGTGTGTGAACCTGTATTCTAATCACACTGACATTTTTAACACAAAATCAGAAAGTGATTATTGTGAATGCAAAATTCATTTGCACTTCACACACAGTAAAACTACATTCCAACCAATAACAAACCAGAGAGACAGGAACTGAATTTTAATTTTTATTTCTGTGTTAAAACTCTGCTTTGAAGTCTAGCACGGGGGCCGCGTGACCTTTTGTTTTCCTTCCGTTCCTTCCTTTTTCCTTTAATTGTGCCTACAGAGCGGAACCGAGCGAATTATTGAAAAAGTTGGCATTTGCTGTACTGCTTCCTCTGGCACAGACGAGCGTTTTTGACGCTCAATGTGACACGTTAAATTCGTAGGTCGAAATACGGAATGCATGTTGATGGAGTGTTAAACGCATATTTCTCGCTCTAATTGTGAAGAAATGTTATACATATATATCAGTTATACGTCGCCGCAAATGTCACCAGTCAGAACATACCAGCTGACTTTAATGCGATGCATGTAATAAATAGTGAATTCAACCCAATAATGTCCCACTGCTGGACTACACACACCATCAAGAACTTTATGGAGCTCTCTCAGGTGCAAAGGTTTCTTCACGATGTTTTTCTTCACCGTAAACGCAAGAGACAATCAAATTCTAATCCGCACATGATTCCGAAAAGTCAGAGGTGCGGGCCGGTTTTTCATTGCTTTATTCATGAAGTGTTTCTTTTTTAAAGATATTTTTAATGTATTAGTACGCATCAAAATATTCGTCCATTCGCATCGGCATCGTTGTCAACCGGCTGTGTGCCTAGAAGACTGGGAGCGTTGCAATGTTGTACGGCAATGCTGATTTTTTGGCCAAAAAATAGTCCAGCCTTTTGGTGACGTGTTGAGTCGACTAATCGCTTTGCGATCTCTTTAAACAAGAAGAGAGCATTCGCACCCCATGACCCAAGTGTTTCGACTCAAAACGGCTCGAAAAAATATAAGCACATCAAAAAAGCTGATGGCAGCTACACGTGCTACGAGATCGTAGCTAGTGTAGCTACGAGGATTGCTACGCCGTAGCAACTGTGTGAAATTGTGTGAATTCATTGAATGAATGAAATTGTTCTAAATCGGTTGCCTCATTTGGTTGCCACTTAAAATTATATTACTAAAAATAACGCCCGTCTGCGTTAGTAAGGGGGAATCACTGCGTGCCTGACTCGTTTGCGTTTCCACCTTACCGGTACGTAATAGACGCGAGAATCGCAAGAAAACAACTTCGGCCATTACACGGACCCCCGTTTTGTATGGTCTGTACGAGTGAGGAGCGGCAGCGGGGCTTCGATTTTATGATGGTTATATTGTATTATTATATTTTTTCCATTGGTTTAGTGATGGTAACGATTCTCGATTTGATACCCAAGTTAGATAAAGCAGCAGAAACTAATTCTTTATAATTAAACTAGCTTTCGCTCGCGGTTTTTGCTCGCGTTAATTTAGAATTGTTGTTTTTCTCGGAAAAAGTACTTTTTTCGAGATGTAAGGTAACCCTATGTCCATTTCTGTACACCTGACAACGTATATGCAAAATTTCAAGACGATCGGTTCAGTGGTAACAAACGTACTTTCGCATTTATAATATTAGTTAGGATTGGGATTAATGTCTCACTAGCGCCACATTTGGTTCAATTTTTGACAAGATTTGCGAACTAAAAGTCTTGAAATTGGCTAAACTTTTAGTTTTATGTCTATTATTAGCATAATTCTAAATATCATATAACCTTTTCGCCTCTTGTGTATTGGACCACTTACTAATGCCTTTTTCAAACTAGGGTCCCGATTTTAGAGCAAAAATCTAAATGTATTATTAAAATTAATTGGTTAGTAAAGAAACTCGTTTATTGGTTGCCGCCATTGTAAAATAAGTTTTTCCCTAAACTAATTAACTTTTGCCAAAGTTAACGAAGTTTGAAAACTTCAGTAATATAATAATTTTATTTTTTTGCTGTTTATTCATTGGAAAATAAAGATACTTATTTTTCAATAATGGAATAGTTATTATTGATGTTAATGTGAAGTCCTGGGTTCGAATCTCGGGTCGGGCAAAGTGTTATTGGATTTTTCTGTACGGAAATTCTCAGTGGCAGCACGGAGTCTGAAACTGTGCCCGGCAGATGGCAATATGCTCGCCCCCTATTACATGGGACTCAATAACAGCATTGGCGAAAAGTGAGTGTAAAATAGTACATCTCTGCCTAACCCACCGGGAATACAAGCGTGATGCTATGTTATGTTATGATGTTAATGTGTTTCACAATTTGATCATCAAGTAAAACATTACGATGTAACTTGCGCACCTAAAACGCCCTCAAAAATGTTCTTAACGGTGTGTGTTGTTCGTCAATTCGTCCCGGACCAGTGCTTTTCTGAAGAGGGCTGTTCCTAGTAGTTAGACTATAATGGTCTTGATGATATACTGGGAACAAGTCATGACTAAGACAACGAATTAAAAGAAGTAACCATGGAGTTTCTTGCCCGTTCTTCTTCATTGGAAAACAACACTTTGGAACGTGGCAACTACAATCTGACTATTCATAATTGCATTTAAGTGGTCTACACGAAAAAAAAATATTTTATCCATTTATTATTTTAGTGCTAAGGTTCTCTAAGGTTAGTCGCGTCGGTTACTCAATATTTTTATTTTGTTTTGTTATGTTACGCTTCCTAATAAATGTTCTATGAAGTTATGTCATAAACAACAGTACTTTAACCATAGTTTCTTAAGGTTGAACTTGATATAATTTCATTTAGCATTTATTAATAGAGAAACGAATGCAACATATTTATAAATAACTAGCTGTTGCCCGCGGTTTCACCCGCATCCTAGGGGAACTAATTCATGTATTCGAATAAATAGTATCTTAAGTGTTAATTTAGGACATGGTCTGTCTCTGTGCCAAGTTTCATCCAAATCCGTTCAGTGATTTTTGCGTGAAAGAGGAACAAACATCCATCCATCCATCCTCACAAACTTTCGTATTTATAATGGTAGTAGGATTATAGATATCCAAGTACAAATAATCTTTGACATAACAACTGTTTGATATAACAACATTATTACACAACTTTGAACCTATATATTACATCAAACTTAATATAACTGCACTTTCCCTAACTGTGCATTATTTACAAAATTACTTCTAAAGGAGAAAACTTGTTGTCGAGGGAGCTCGGCAATCTAAAGCGAAGATACTACTCAAACATTATTAAAACCGAGATGTGTAACAATTTGAGGGCCCAAAACAGTTTATATTATTCAGTATTATACCAAGATTTCGCTGAAATTGCGCAGAGTTTGTAGGAAGTGTTAATTTTTAAGCGAAAGGACAAAAATCCTATGCCCAAAGCCGTCGTGAGGTTGTACGCGCGCATATTCTGTACGCGAACGTTTTTTCCATACATTTTGAAGATTAAATCGTGATTACAAATGGAGGTCGTCCTCTCACTAATCGGTGAGCCACTGCGATCCCCAAGCCGCCTGCCAAGCGTGGGGATTATGACATTGGGGGAGGCCTTCGTTCAGCAGTGGACGTCTTCTGGCTGATGATGATGATGACAAATGGAGGACACAGTGACAAGAAAAGACGAACAAGAGGAATATTATAAGGTGTCATTGCTTCTTGAGTCTCTTGGAGTCATAATCCAAGTGGAGTGGAGTAGTGGAGGTATTTGCTAGAAGAGGTAACCTTTTGTTAAATTTAGTTATATCATATTTGACGACACGGTTGGCGCAGTGGCTACGTGATTAGTTTTCGATCCCTGCACGGAACAAATATTTGTATGATCTACAGATAGTTTTTTCGGGTCTGGTTGTGTGTGCATGTGATATGTATGTTTGTAAACTGTACCCACGATACAAGAGATATCCTAGAGAGAAGCAACGTTGGTTTTAAAGAAAAAAAAAAATAATAATAATAGAAAAAAATAATATTGAATTGTTGAATGCAAATTATCTCTTAGTTACACGACACTTGTAACTGAAATAGGAGAAATCTTTTCGTGGATCTAAATCGGGACAGAGACGAATAGAAACATCATTATAAGCTAGCATCCTAACAATAGAAGAATGCTATAATAAAACATTGCAATACTGCCTCACTGGTCTACTTGGTCGTAAGCGCGACTGCTAAGCGTGAGGTAGGTAGGTTCCCTAGGTTCCCGGGTCAGGTAAAGTGTTAGTGGAAATTCTCAGTAGCTGTACGGAGTAAACAATTGTGCTAGGTAGATGGCAATAGGTTGAACCTCTATACATTGGACTGAAAAACGGCATCGATGAAATGTGGATGTACAATGGTACATCTCTGCCTAAACCTTCGGGGAAGCCAGGCGTGATGCTATGTTATGTTATGATAGAATAAAAGAAGTTCTTTTTTTTATTCGTGTTTGGAAAAAATAAGTTTGAGAAAGAAAATAAGTTTATTGAGACAAGAAAAAATAAAGAAAGACATAAATATATAATGTATATATTATATGCAATTAGACCTACATGTTGGACAGTATATCCAACTGTAGTGCCAAGGTTTCCCCACATAACGTTGAGGGAACAATGTATTCATAAGTATGAAATGTTAAAAAAACGAATTTAAAAGAGTATCCATGGAGTTTCTTGCCCGTTCTTCTCCATACGAAAACAACACTTTGGAACGTGGCAACTAGAGTCTGACTATCCAAAGGTGCTTTTAACTGGTCGACATGAATAAAAATATATTTTAAAGAAACACTGATACTAATAATAATGATCATCTATACATCTATACATATAAATAAAATTGGAGGGTCTGTTTGTAATATTGAAATAACCTTTTTTTACTACATGCATATGAATATATATAAGGTACATACACCAAAATAACATTTTTTACAATTTTTGTCTGTCTGTCTGTCTGTTTGTATAGGCTAATCTCTGAAATGGCTGGACCGATTTTGATGGGACTTTTATTGGCAGGTAGCTGATGTAATAAGGAGTAACTTAGGCTACTTTTATTTTAGAAAAATTCTTTTATTTTAGAAAAAAATATGGTTAATTGGCATTTGGTCTCACTAAAAAATACAATGTTAAGTTCCGACATCCACGCGAACGAAGTCGCGGGCACAGCTAGTTATAAATATTAATCAACGAACCAACACAGTGACTGAAGTAATCGCACAAACTCTAAAACTGTGTGTTTCCAAAACTTTCAGTTAATTTTTAATGTAAATATCATTACGGTGTGGCTTTAACGAGATTGACTCCCCGTTGGTTTGTTTCTGAATATTTCCTCTGCATATTTATTATAAAAGGGCTTACTCTAATAATATTAAAAGTAAGAAAACTAATTTATTTAATAATGAACTCGTTAACATTTTCGAGCCAAAATGTGTGACGAAGGGGTAATATTTTGACAGTTTATTTTCAAAATTTAGCGAGAAAATATGTGGTGGATAATTATATTTTCTCTCATATTTAATTATGGTAATAAAACAGTGATGTAGTAGGTCACGTTAAAGAATCTAGGTATTTCTGTATTTAAGACTAGTTGTACGTAGTTCCCACGTTTAGCTACAAAAATAGTCAGTTGTCTTCGAAGAAAATGAGAAAATAAAATAGAATTTATATTGTTGAATTTTCACAAAATATGAAGATCCTACTAATATTATAAATGTGAAAGTTTGTGAGGATGTATGGATGGATGGATCTTTGTTACTCTTTCACGCCAGAATGGCTGAACGTATCTGGATGACATTTGGCACAGAGATAGATTATAGTCTGGAATAGCACATAGGCAACTTTATATTCCGGGAAAATGTACGAGTTCGTAAATTAGGCGGGCAAAGCCGCGAGCGAAAGCTAGAATAACAGTAAATGCGAAGCAGATCATATTTTATTTCACACTGATTAAGATGAAGAATTAATTACATTAATGTGTTATTTATCAGAATGTAAAGATAGATCAACACAGCGACAATTTTTTGACACAATGCGGTTCTTGAGTGACGATACACATAAATACCTACGTCTAGTGGGCTCTGGACCATTAGTTACGATCTTTACCTTTGTCGGATGACTAACACGATAGGAGTATTTGATGATATTGTAGAAAACGAATTACGTAATAACTACTCTGTACTAAATCCAGAAGAACTTAAATCATACTTAAACACAGCTTGCGTACTTAATTGTAGTTCTATTGCATAACTTGAAACTGCTTCCCCCTCAAGCAACAAGTCACAAATACCAGATAAGCAGGAGCACTTGTTAATAAACTTGCCTAATTGAGATCCTCATTACAAAACAAACGAACTGATACCCTTTGATACTTACCCAACTACAAAGAAAACACAATTAAAAAGGGAGAGCTCTTATTACACTGGGTTACCTTTACAAATATGAAATAACCATTATATGCAGGTATAGGGTTACCACAAAGAAGTACCCTAATTACTAAAGTACATGTGTTTAGCTATTTATCTGAAGTTTTAGTGTCCCTAAACTGTACAGCTTGTTGGTTAAACACAAATACTAATGAAACAGACAGTTATTCCGTCTTTTCGTTGTTTTTATTTCAAAATGGAGTACTGTTGGCTATTTCTTTGGGAGCAGGTGTAATACGAGGCACAGTCGTTATATTTAATTAGCACAAATTAATTGAGATTATAAGGATTTTTCTAATTAGCATTCGGCTGCGACTGGTTAAGGTCTAGTTGGATAGGAATGAAGGTTTAATGAATATTTGTTACGGTTCTGTTTTGTATTTTGTAATTATAAGTTTTCTGTGACAGCGTTTTTGTTGATGAAATAAAATTATTTATTTTGCACTTAGGATGTTTCAATCACTTTTATACGTCTTTTTTTTTAACTCGGCGTCGTCATTTCCTATGACTATCCTTGAGAAGAAACGCCGAAAGAAACTCAGGGGTCAAGGTCTATTTTAAAGTCCAGACAAACTATAGTAAGGATTTACGTGAGACAAATATAGGGTGGAATGGCCTTTTGAAGAAAGTGCCATAACTATTTGAGCTGACCAGTTGCAACAGAGGACAAGCATGGATCAGTCATCGTGAGAATTAATGAAATTCAGAGCGTTCAGCCTAGATCTCACTCACATTTATAATATATAGCGGTTATATAATATATAACAGATCATTTAAATTTCATTGATATTACAATATCAACATAATGAAGTAAATAATATAATAATTAATAGCAAAATTGTATATAAAAAGAAGGAAAGGCTATAGAGCGGCTCCATCCCAAGCGTTTTTGTCATCTAATGATGAATTATTATACATTCCATGGACCTGATTAGTGAGTCACCTACTAAGTTCTAAACTCCGTGATGCTTCTGTCAATTTTCACACAGAAATACCCAATCAGGACGCAGGTGGCACTTGAGACCACTAGAACAATAAGTCAGTCTCATAAGAAAATAAAAGCGATTAGTAACGGAACGGAGTAACGGAATCAAGGGAAGGAAGAACGATAGATAGAAGATTATCATTTTCTATACAGACATACCACCTCATTCCATCACTACATATTATAAAACAAAGTCTCCCCGCCGCGTCTGTCTGTCTGTTCGCGATAAACCCAAAAACTACTAAACGGATTTTCATGCAGTTTTCACCAATAGACAGAGTGATTCATGAGGAAGGTTTAGATGATGATGATGATGATGATATAATTCAAGGTTAGGGTTTTGTGTAAATTGGCTGAAATATGAAACTGATTATTGAAGATGTCGGAAAAAATCATACCGACTGGGAGCTTTACTGGCGTACGCCGCGTAAATGCTCGACAGAACAGGCGTACGAAGCCGGGGCGGGCCGCTAGTACAAAATAAAAATTACACAAATCTCGTGTCACACAATCTCTAGTGTAGCATGGTGTTACGTATACATTAATGAAGAACAAAGTTGTGTAGGATCCGAGGATGTGGCTTCGTGTTCACACTTTGTTCTCTAATTAAACTGGTGCGGAGTATCGCTGCCGGGAACTTGTTGAGAACTATTATTATAGACACGCGATGTGCCTTGGCTGTGATTTTTACTGCAGAGGTGCTCAGGCTTGTATTCAGAGTGTCTCTCTCGTTCTCCTGCAAAGCTAATCAACACTGAAACGTGGATACTGGAATCTGACATTTCATAATTGTCAGAAAATGGTTTACATGAATAAAAATATATTTAATACTAGGGGAAAAAAGCTAAATTAGAAATATATTTTTTCAACATAACATAACATAGCATCACGCCTGTATTCCCCGAAGGGCTAGGCACGGGTGTACTACATCCACATTTCGCCGATGCCGTTATTTAGTCCCATGTACGGGTCGAGCCTGTTGCCATCTACCGAGCACAGTTCCTGACTGCTAATGAGATGCTGCTAATGAGAATTTTCATACAGCAAAACTCAATAACACTTCACCCGACCCAGGAATCGAAACCAGGACTACACGCTTAGCAGTCGCGCTCGTAACCACTAGACCAGTGCGTCATTGTATGTTTTTTATAAGTTATATTATTAGAGGTTGGAAAAGCTTTTGTGAGCGACCGAAGTAAACAGAAATAGGCGATCATTATCATCATCATCACCCCTCTGACTCGAGCCATTCACGCCATAAATTATATTCAGGTCAAAATTCATATATTTACACGTCACTGGGGTGAATTCGCAAAAGTACTATTGTTTACACTGTGCTTATCTATGTGTTAATGTGCGTATCTTTATGATCTTGAGATGTATTTTGTGCTTTAACTTTATTTTTGTACATGTGACTTGGCTATCGCATTATGTTAAGACCTGTAATGATAGTATTAAGGCATTTAAATAAGTAATAAAAAAATAAAATAAATCATCATCATCAGCCAGAAGACGTCCACTGCTGAACGGCAAATAGGCAATCATAATATCCCAATCCTTCTTCTTTGATTTTATGAACACGATTTGTACATTTAAGTAACAAAAAGCATTCGGCTCACGGATCCCTAAAAAAAATTAACAGGGAACTCGGTAAGTTGTCTAATGAACTTCCTTAACAAGCTTGCTTGACTTTAAGTTAATAAGTCAATTTGGTACGGTGTATATGTTGAGCGCTGTTATGTATAGGGGCGCTTCCCAATTTTATAGTTCAGGTTTACAGTTTTTTTGGTCCATTTGCGAAAATATGTATAGCGTCACTGATCTTGAGTCGCAAATCCAACTGCTGACTAAGGTCCTGGGTTCGATTCTCGGGTCGCGCAAAGTATTATTGGGTTTTTCTGTATGGAAATTTTCAGTAGCAGCATGGAATCTGGAACTGTGGCCTGAGACGGCAATAGGCTCGCTCCCTATTACATGGGATTTAGTATCAGTGAAATGTGGGTTAACAATAGTAGGTAAAACTCTGCCTAACCCTTCGGGGATACAGGCGTGATGCTGTGTTATGTAAGATGTATGATTTTTGTTAAAAGTATGCTACCAATATTAAGAGTATTTTTAGTAGCACCTAAACGCGTCCTTTAATAAATTGAGACCCGCGGTGTGATTGTGATGTAAATTTAAATCACAAAGCTGTAAGAAACATGGTGATTTATATTTCGCCTGGGCTTTCAAAAGCTTTGACTGAATTGCATGGGAGAAATCACGGGTGATAGACAAGTAACGGGTGACAGAAAACAGCTTTACCGGAAACTATGTCAAAACTGAGCACAGACTTTGCTGGACAGTGATTGGATTATTTTGATGCAGTTCTCGGTACTCTGCCTTTTGCGTTGTCTACTCCAGCTGCTTGTTCTAGGGCCTAGTTTAAAAGTAATGTTAGTCATCATCATCATCAGCCAGAAGACGTCCACTGCTGAACGAAGGCCTCCCTCAAGGGGGGGTTTGCCATAATCCCCACGCTTGGCAGGCGGCTTGGGGATCGCAGTGGCTCACCGATTAGTGAGAGGACGCTGCTGCCCGTCCTCCGGTGTCTGGCCGCAGTTTCAAGACGTACCCGGGTCACACAGTAATGTAAGTAAGTATTTAAAATTCGATTTCAAGCACAAACATAAACGAGCGCATGAAGTACATGAACATACCTACTTGATATTCATTGCCTACATTTTTAACAAGAAACACAAAGTTTCCCCAAAATTTCCAACATCTTTATGCAAGTCAAAACATTTCAAAATATAAACGAAAAGTTCGGGGCGAAAACAATACATTCTGAGACCCTTATTCATATTCAATAGAGTCCAAGTGAAACCGAAAGATCCTCGGAGGAACTTTCCCAGATAACCCTCGAGTTTATTTGTTTCCCCCGAATACGGGGTACGACGGCAAATGTAGAGGAATTATGAATATTTTTCTGTAAAACTTTCGGTAAGTTAAGTGATATTAAAATGTTCGCTGCAAAGTTTTTGGCGAATCGATTGCGGGTGGAGAAGAAATGGGGAAATGATTGAAGTAAAGGTTTGTTCCTGGCTTTACTTCTGGTAAAGACAACTAACTGCGGTCACTTTATGAAGCGTTATCAATATCTGCAGCCCGTGTTCACCCACTGCAGGTCTTAACACTCCTGCAGCAGTCTCACCCATGTTTGATTGATTGGAAAAATTAGAATTAGAAATATGTGTATAACGATTATTTTTTGTTTTGTTTTGTTTTTAAAACATTGCCCCACACTAGGATTTCTCCTGTATCGTGGGTACAGTTTACAAACGTACATGTCACATGCACAAACAACCAGACCCGAAACAACTATCTGTAGATCATACAAATATTTGTTCCGTGCGGGGATCGAACCCGCGACACGTAGCGCAGAAAGCTAATCACTTAGCCACTGCGCCAACCGTGTCGTCTGATGATTTATAATAACATACCAAACGATTTGAAATTACTGCAGCGTAATGTGTATAAAACAAAATTAACATAGTGGCTTCAAAAACGTTGATTCTATAGTATTAAGGAATTTATGGAATATAGAAATTATTATATAATAATAAACAAATGTATGAATATGTAATAATAATAAGTAAATGTAAAAATTTGCAGGCAGAATATAGTGACATTCAGGCTATAAGATCTTACCTTTGTAATATTAATGTATTTCTATCAAAAAAATGTTTGATTCGTTTTGATTAGCCAAAAGAAGCTTTGGACGTTATAATTGATAAATAAGATGGAACTTGGGTAGTCAAAACTCGTGTCAAAGGTATTTGTCCAACAGAAGTAAATTACATATAGTAAACAGTCCCCTATAAACACAGGTATATTTATAAAGATACATCGTCCTATTTATAAACATAACCTATCTTTCATAAACAGAATGAAGCACAGTGAAGGTTGCATAACAAAGAGGTTTCTAAGAGGCCTGTTACCGTTCGTTACTCTAGTAGAATAGACAATTAAGGTTCGTTAATGGATAGGCATGATACAGCCTCCCTATTTAATGCATAACCTTTAGGTTATGCAGTGAAAATAAAGGCAGATGCACCAAACATTTTAGCGAGACTCATTGAAAGGCATAGTTTTGTAAACACACACTTATAATTGTACGTGTTCAATATTAACGGCGAATATGGTGACTTACGTGTTAAATAAAACAGACCTGTTAGATGTTTTAGAGATCTATGCTACTTAATATTCACAGTTTTGTCAAATACTGCTGGAAAGAGTGTGCCACGAGAAATGAAATGAACTGAAATTGTTTATTTTGCAATTAAGATTTTTCAATCACTTTTACACGTCTTTTTTTTCAGTCACGAATATAAGATCCATCTTCGCAGACTGGCTTATCTTTCTACTATGGAATTAGCGATTCCCGTACTACAGTGGGGTGTGGTACATAAAGACAAAAAGACACTGTCTACCCTACATATCTCAGATTAATATTTATTATAAGATATTTGAGTTGGCAAATCTCATACATCATTATTTAATCGACAGGACGACAAACCAATACTAACATGCAGAATGTAAAGTTGCTAAGTAAGCTTTTAAAATGTTTTGCCTACCTTGTCTAAAAACTCTGTGCACGCCGCTGATACTACGTGATAACTCGTGCTGACACGACAGAAGATGAAAAACCTTTGCTGACTGACTAATTCTTTCACTAAAGTATGAGGGATTACAATATGATGCTTCGTGCCTTCATAACAGAAGGTTGGAAATGAAAAACTTTCGTTTCTAGTTCATAATCTAAAGTATAAAACTTTGACTGCCTCATTTGTCTAGTGGTCGCAAGCGCGGCTACTGAGCGTGAGGTACTGAGTTCGATACCCGGGTCGGGCAAAGTGTTATTGGGTTTTTCTGTATGGAAATTCTCAGTAGCAGCACGTAGCCTGGAACTGTGCCCGATAGGCGGCACTAGGTTCACCCCGCCATTACATGGGACTCCATAACGTCATCGGCGAAATGTTCGTATACAATAGTACACCTCTGCCTAACCCTTCGGGGAATACAGACGCGATGCTATTATGTTATGTAAAAACTTTGACTGCCTCATTTGTTACAGGTCGTTAGCATTTAAAACACATTATTCTTTCCTTCATATAAATAGTACACGATAGCGTCAACGTAACGGCACCGATACGTCTTATCGTAAGCACAAAAAGTCACAAGAAGTTATTTATATCGCGAGGGCAATCGAAAGTATTCCGAATAAAAAGGCGGAGGCTGCAATAACGCGGTATTGGCCAAGTTTTCTCATATTTTTGTCATGCGCAGGCCTCTTTACATTAAGCATTGTTGCCGACTCAAGTTGACAAAGTTTGGCGGAGTAACCGTTTATGCGATTGGTGGATTGGTTTAAAATTTTATTAAGAATGGTTAAAAGATGTTTTGTTATAAAGATGGACTTTTTAACGACTAGAATGCGAATTGGGTAGCTGCTGAAAGTTAAAGCTACCCTCAATAAGCGAAAGGTGATAGATTTGTGAGTTATGCAACCGAATATTTGTCGTGTGATCCAAGCCGCGAAGCGAAGCGCAAGCGAAATCCAGCTTATTACTGCTCCACTGAGAGGTACAAAATTCTTTTTAGTCTTAGGCTTTTCATGAATTCGAAAAGGTAGAAGTGCTGGTCGGGATCAAACTCAGATAATCCCATGGAAGGCAGGCATTCAGCCGTTAGCATAATATCACGACGTCATCCCTCTACTAAAAACTTTCTCGCTGTACAATCACTGAACGACCCATTAGAGTTAACAAAAATGTTTGGGTAAGCCTAAAGCTAGTTATTTACGGGCCCAGCAGATTGTTCGGCGGATTTATCGACATGTTATCGATACATTGCGGTTAATAGCATGGCCGCTAAAGTACGCAATAAAAACCAGATAAAGATTTTCTGAAATGTTCATATTATTTTGTGGTTATGTTCGATGGAAATGTGGCCTGGAAACTGTAGGGCAACAAGCTATTGGTAAATGATCTATATTGGACTACGAAGTATATTAAAGTATGTATAAGAAAACAATAGGGGACAATAAACAAGAAAATAATATATCATAATCATCTCAGCCGAAAGACGTCCACTGCTTTATATAGGCTACCAAGTATACCAAGCATCCCCCAAACAGATTGAATAGCATATAGGATTCTGACAAATTATGACTATATAATATTCACATGAAAGACGTCATTGATGCTTCAAATGTTCAAGAGAGGTAAAAATATGAAGCAACTGGGACCATTGAATATTACTATTTATGAGTTTATGACAAAAAGAAAATAAAACCTTTCCTCAAAATATAAACTGAGAACTTGCTACATTTAACCTTGCGCGCGTATTTTCTGAAAGAAAAGCCGCAAAATGTGTGAGCTAGGGAAAATTTTCCACCGGATGGGAGCATTTTGAAAGAAAAATGCTTGTTGCATTCTCGAAGCAAGGTAAGAGTGGCTAGGGTTGGGGAAGTGCGTTTAGTCGAGTGACGGGACGCTCAATAGTCGAGTTGAATAGGGTTTTAGTACATTTTTATGAAAAAATTGAGTGCGTCTGGCAGCACCTGACCTGATGAGAATGGATCACGCAAGTCAGTCAAATAATGAAATTACTTTGTAGCGGTAATGTTGCAAATATAAAGTACGTATCGGTAACAATAAATCTATGTACTTAATGATTCTTTTTATTTTTTGTCATCCCAAACTATCTCGCTGCTGAGCAAAGGCGTCCAAGATTTTCCTTCTTTCCTGCACCTCCTCAAACTAGAGCTGGTACGCCTCTAGGTCATCTCGCCATCCCTTTTGTGCCGAAACCCATTGTGTTGTGGCATTTTCTACCGCCCAGAATGCATTTGGCTGACGCGATCCGCAGAAATTGAATGTGTCAATAAACAATTAACAATTAAACCAGAAATAATACATTTTTGAATTGAAACTAAACTGAATAATTAATTGCCATAAAGTTTCAGGATAGTTCACAGTTTATAAACATTTAGTCGATTGACTGACTAATTTCACAATCGATCTAGTGTCCCGTCACTAGCACACCTCGAACTGCATTGAGTTTGCTCTCCTATATAGGTTTTGTTTCTGTTTTTAGTGTTATGCAGTGAAATTTGTGTGTACTTAATTAAATTCCTGTCGTTGGTATATTGTTGTTGTAGGTGTTTAAGGAGTTTCATTACGATAAACACCAAATAGAACAAGCTGATACTTAAGGAAAGGTTATATTATGTATATATTGTGAATATTTGTGTTTATAAACGTGCCCACGATACAGGAATAATTCATAAAAAAGTTTTTATATTTATTGTTATCTCCTCTATTCATTACGTAACGTTAATTATTTGTTCTAAATTTTTAAACATAGGCACGACCGTGCTTCGGGAACTGGGTCAAAGTGACCTGTTGGCACAATGGCTACGCGAGTAATTTTCTGTGCTGCCTGTCTCGGTTTCAATTTTCGAATGGACCAAATATTTGAATGACGTAGTTGTGTAGGGTCTGGGTGTTCGTTTATGTTTCACTTATGTCTATAAACTGTACCCACGATACAGAGATAATCCTTGTATTTATTGGGCAACGTATTGTTAAGAAGAGAGAAAAATAAAATTATGCAACTATTTGATTCTATTGTTTACTGCATGTACACTTCGTTCAGGCTAATTCTGTTCTAGGTGCATCTATGAGTACAAGCATTGCTTATTAAAAAATTACGTACGCTTAAATTCATTGCAATTAACACGAGCCTCCTGTAATCATTGACCACTGGTTTGTAATTAGTTCCTCTGGAATTTTAAATGTTTGCCAGCAATACCAGTGGCGCCTCCCGCGGTTTAATAGTGTACTGAATGTACAAATAAGCTTAGTTTGTGTTGGTTTGCTAAGTGGATAGTGGACTGTTGTTAGTGTTATAACAGTTTTGCGTTTCTTACGAAGCGAAGAAGATATTGTACACAAATCCCGATTTTTTCTGTTGTATTTTAATTTATATATTTTTTTATGCAACAAGTTTTACCGACATCATTCAGATTTTAATCGGAAGATGGCCGAAATTTATCGACGTCGAAGATTTTGTGTCTTTTAAACTGTTCCATTGGTCGAGTGCTGCTAAGGTTCAGGCATTAGTTTGATTTCTTCAGTGTTAGATTATTTCTGTAAGTAAAATAGCAGCAGAGTGGAGTTAGCCTCACATTTGAATTAATAACGTTATCAATGAAATGTGGGTATAGAAGTACACTTTTACCTACCCCTTTGTGAAATATAGGCGTGATGCTGTTATGTTTCTGAACGTGGTCCATATGTACGTACAAGAATTAAAGGGCGTAATTGAAAAAATTTTCACATGGACGAATTTACAAACAAATACGAGTATATTACATACATACATAAAATTGAACAGTAATTGTTATTCAAACGGTACAAGGTCGACTGAACATGTAAATTATTTGCTACAAATTACTGTTATCGCACCAATGCTGGTATTATTTGAAACTAGGTAGATACAGGATGTTTTTGCAGGTTTTATGGTACAGACAACGATACGACATCGATACAATATCGGATGATCCATGCTCTGAATGGACCACTTCAATACATGTAAAGAACAGTTGAGTACTGAGAATTTTTTATTAATGTTTCTTTATATTTTATTTGAGGTTTACAAGTTATCATTTTCGTATTATTGTATGTGCGCAAAATAAAGATGTGAGATTAGAGTACAGTTGGTGTAAACTCAGTACTATTCATTCTCTCTTGTATAAACAATTTAATATAAACCGTGTTTTCGTGTATAGCTGCTGGAGAGTATGCTCTCTGGTCCACTTTGAATTGATGATTACCACGAAATTGAAGTACATCTTTTGATATTAGGGTAAAAAGTAATACATATTCTGTACATTTTTGCCTACTAGTGCTAGTTACACATTCTAAAGAAGTGGTCCATCCAGAGCGTATGACACACGAATATTTTCAGCTGTTTTTTTGCTCACGGATACGCCGCGCCGTTGACGCGGTATCATGTCGTATCATTATTGAAACGCGAGCCCATTCAGTTAAATACTGCTCTTCGGTGTATGTAAATATACTACCAATGAATTTCTGCCAATAATAATATTATTAAATGATTTTTGTCTAGTTTTGTGCTAACTAGTTATTAACTGCATGATATGTTTGAATGATATGCGTGATACTATGTTATGTACAAAAACAGAGTTAACAGGCATTTTCTGGGCACGCTCGATCCATCATAGACCTCATCAATCGCTTGTCATCAGGCGTGATCGAGGTCAAGAACAGGCCCATAAAATAATAAAAAAAAAATGTTTGGTAACATAACATAGTATCACGCCTTTATTACCTAAAGGGTTAGGCAGATGTGTAATTGTTTTCCCTTATTTCGCTAGTGCCGTTATTAAGTTCCATGTCATAGGGGTACTGTGAACAATTCCAAGCTCTATTATAGTAAAAAAATCTATACAGAAAACACGGGAAGAATATACCTACCCCAAGACCTCACAGTCACCAGTTGCGTTTGCGTTGCGTTGCGTTTGATTGGACCAATGGCAGTCACCAAAAGAAAATAATCCAATAAAAAAAGTACCAGGTAGACGCGTTTAGAGTTTATTGTAATATATAAAACAAATGGCTCGATCGTCCGTCGAAACGTTCCCCCTCCACGGTCAATTTGGGATCCAATTACGTCTAGCTTAGTGGGAAAAAATCCAGGGTAATCCCGATCTTAAGATGTGGGGCAAACCATGAGAACCACGAGACATCTATCCGCTTACTGGCATTGCTTAAAAATCTTTGATTTCTAGTATCGCTTTTATCTGTCGTTGGTGTAAATATTAGTTAGTAAGCTTTGTAATGGGGTTAAATACAGATAAACAGATATACATGAACTTTTCTCAGGAAATATCATTTTTTAATGTAAAACCCCAAAAATCTGACGAAGGTTTTGTTTATCATCAGTTCTCTAGAAAAGTTCTAATATATAACCGGTGATGTATAGCTATTTCTTTGTTTCACTGTACACGTCTATTGTCATTTGAGGAAACTCTTTTCATAAACCTTTTTAGAACACGCCTATTTTATTTGACGACATGATAGGCACAGTGGCGATTAGGTTTCTGAGTTTTAGGCCGCGCGCTACGGTTGGATTCCCTCACAAAACAAATATATTTATGTGCTTAATTTCTGTAGACGCACCCACGATACCGGAGAAAATACTAGTACGGGGCCTTATTAAAAAAAAAACAGTCAATGTTAATTAATCATAAAACAAGTATCCAAAATAAATATTCCTTTAGTACAATTATTTGCAAGCAAGGCAAAAGTTCTACCACTAGGCTATCACTAGAATGTGTGTTTATTTATTTATTTTTACAATTATTTATTCGCTTCAGCTTATATTTTACCTGTCCACTAGTGTCCACGGGATCGGGTCGAGATTCGTCCGCTGAATCCCGCATCAAAACACAATCAGCCCGAAAGGATTAAGATCACTCCAATGCAACTATATGGTGCTTTGTTCTTTAAATTATTTCAAACAATTAATAGCTATCGGAAAATAGCCTGAACTGACTAGCAATAAGAGCTAATATGGCGTAAGCAAAATTTTAAATGTGGAGAGAGAGCATTTGGATAACCTATCCATATTTTTATTACAATAATATTCTACTGCATGCTTTTCAAAAGGTCCCTATCACTTGGGTGAGTTTGTTTTGGGTCGCAATTTAAGGAATACTTCAGGTGTCTCATATTTTCTGCTACTCGTATTCAAGAAATAGGACCCAAGTACCTACATAAAAAAAAATTGCCAAAATCCACAGGTTCATAACAGACATCCTATATTTTCCGATTCCACACGTCCAACCAAATGACCTCTTCACCTACATTTTCCACTTAAAAACATAGACTTTAAAATCGATAGACCCGTAATGAAGCAGAAGGCATCAGCTTTGCGAACAAATAGTCCGCTTGGCACCTCTCCAAGCAATTAAGCCATCCGCACTGACGGATGCTCGGAGGGGGGAGGAGGATTCCACTGCACCTCATTACTGCTTAGCTTTCTTAACTTAGAGTAGCTTAGAGTATTTTAAAAAAGCCGCTTCTATTTTTCTTTTTTTATTTCTGTTAATCCCTCCAGTTAAGCTAGATTTATACAAGGAGTCGGGTTTGAACTCGGGATTTTTAGCCAGGCAGGCGCCTATTACCTATTATTAGTTTTGTTTAGGTCCAACACGTGAGCCTGGTGACCATGAGAAGGACGATCGTGTCTAGATTAAAGCAATATTACTTTTGTTTTTGAAAAGAGTATCCATGCAGTTTCTAGCCGGTCTCTTCTCCATAGGACATACCTCCTTTGGAACCATGCGCCTAGAGTCTCGATTATTTAAATGTGCCTGAAAAGGCCTACTTAAAATAAAAATCTTTGACTTTGACTTGACTATACAGATAGACGGAGCTAAATAATCCCATTACTGTCCAATTTTATGTTACCTACTTACTTCACTGCTACTTTGGCATAATAGTTGCAAGTGCGGCTGTTAAGTATGAGGTCCTAGGTTCGAGTGTCAGGTGAGGTAAAGTGTTATTTGGTTCTTTTGTACGGAAATTCTCAGTAACAGTCTGGAGTTTCAAATAGATTCAGAACACATCTGCCCATCCCTTTGGTGTATAAAGCTTTGTTATTACTGGATAGCTCCCGTCTTCAGAAGCGTGTATTTACTTCAAGGTTTATTACGAGAGGCGAGCAAGTCGTAAAGAATGCTCCTCGTAAAGTTGTTGTGACGTGTCTATTCTGAAATACGTATAGGTCTGTTCTATGACTTCCCGGGGGAGACATGAAAGGCAAATAGATGAAAGGTGATGGTACCTTTTCAAATCATGGTTGGGGGCTTTATTAACATCTAGAATCAATAACTGTCTAGTGGTCGTAAGCTCGGCTGCTGAGCGTGAGGTCCTGGGTTCGATTCCCGGGTCGGGCAAAGTGATATTGAGTTTTTCTATATGGAATTTCTCAGTAGCAGCAAGGAGTCTGGAACTGCGGCCTGGAACTGGAACTCTGGAACTGGAACTCGCTTGCTATTACGTGAGACTTAATAACAGCATCGGCGAAATGTGGGTGCACTATAGTATACCTCTGCCTAAACCTTCGGGGATTCAGGCGTGATGTTATGTTATGTACAGTATATATATATGTGCGCGATAAACACTTCGTATTGAAGTCTTTATATGAAGTAAAATCCAAATAATGTATGATTTATTTATAAGTATGGTACAAATATGAAGATTCTTTTCAGTAGCATCCAACTACATACTTTAATGAATATTGCGACTGCATGTTGGTATTGGTTCGTCGTCTTGTCGATTAAATAATGATGTATGTGATTTGCCAACTCAAATATCTTATAATAAATATTTATCTGAGTTATGTAGGGTAGGCAGTGTCTTTTTGTCTTTATGCACCGCACGCCACTGAGTACACCTCTACCTAACGATTTCGTACCTAAACTTTTATTTTGTTCTTTTATATTTAGTTTCGTGTATCGTTTTTTGTATCGTGGGTGTGTTTACAAACACAAATATTCACATGGACATACACCCAAATCCGAAACAACTATTGGTTGGCGCAGTGGCTAAACGATTAGCTTTCTACGCTACGTGTTGCGGGATCCACGCACAGAACAAATATTTGTATGATCTACAGATAATTGTTTCGGGTCTGGTTGTGTGCATGTGAATATATCGACTGTAAACTGGCAAGATGTCCTACTCGATTTTATGAGGATTTTACTTGGTTATACCATTCTAAACTATTCCATAGCCGGCAGCGCTGCAAAAAGCTTAATTTACTTCAATAAAAATTAGACGCCAATATATATTTTAAATACTATAAAGTAACTTTCGACCGCGACATACAATGTACAACGCGGTCGAGTCCAGTTCACAGTCGATATGTGTTTGTAAACGCACCCACGTTACAGGAATTATTCCTAGAGTGGGGCAACGTTTATTTAAAAAAAAAAAGAACTATCTGTAGATCATACCTTCGGATATTATGTTATGTTTTTTCAGTAAATAAAGTGATGAACGGTTTTCAATGTAACTGGGAATTTGCAACAATATCTATTTGGGTTGTGTACGTTTAGTTAGTCTCTTAGTTTGCGGAACAATGCAGGTGAATGTATTTCTTGCTCCCACGATATCCTCGTTGCTTCTGCTGAATAGTTTGCAGGCTTTTAGTGCAGGTGTAAATTAGTTTTATAGTTACTGGTACCAGTTACAATGTGGTGATAGTAGTTGTTGTCAGACTGGTATCGCTTGGTGTTGTAATGGTAGTTCCTGTGTATTTTGACGTCACCTGGAACTTTGTGTATGAAATTGTTTTTTTTTGGAGAAGCGTCTTCTTTAAATTGTACGTTTTTAATGTTTCTTTAAACTTTGGGTTGATAATTTTTAGTTTCAAAGAGATATTCGGTTTACCAAAATATGTTACTATAAAAATGAATTATTAATTGAAAATCCCTTTTGATTTTCTTGTGTTGTTGGACTTTTGTGATGCAATACAATTTATCATCGTGCAAGGTGCGAATGTAGTCAAGAAATGTAGGACCAGTGTGATCCTTGCTGGCTTCAAGTGTGTGACAACCACACAACACAAATATATTGCTGCACACATGCGTGGTGAACACACATTTCCGTCCCTAGAACTAGTAACCCACGGGTAGAAAAGTGTGGCGTTTTCTTAGCAAAGAATAATCATAATATTTAGAAACTTTTCCCCAAATAATTTCCAAAGCACCTCAATGGGAATTCGGCTTAAGCCTCAACAATTTAATACGTATCTAATATCCCGCAATAATTCATCTTGCGGAGTATGACGCCGCGGATTTCCCGGCGACACTATTTTATTTCGCGCGACACTTTAAATTGGTTTCGCGGGAGTTCGCGCGACAAGGCGACGTGGCGCGTCAGAGGGCGGATTGTTCCGTAAGTTTTATTGTTTAATTGAAATCACCGTCTTTGTTCCACGGAGAAATCTTGGGTTTATTTTTTTGTTGTGGGTTATAGGGAAATGTTTTGTTTTATAATAGAGTGGAAAATGAAAATGGAATTATAGTTTTCAAGATAAAGCTACCTTGTTCTTAAATGATGTAGTATGTAGTTTTTTGTAAAGACTTTTACCTAATAAAGTTATGTCAGCCTCATCGTAACCTAGATTAGGCTATCAATTTAGTACATAGGTACCATAATCAACTGAATTTGTAAATTAAAGCATGAAGGTAGCGTCTGCGTTCTTCTATAGACGGTTGAGTCTTGACTGTCTCATTAGTCTAGTGGTAGCAAGCGGCTGCTGGACACGAGGTCCTGGGTTCGTTTCCCAGGTCGATCAATGTTATTTCTTGCATAGATTCTGTTTGGAGTTCGGAATTGTGCTTGGTTTATGTCAATAGGCTTCCTTACATGGGACTTAATATCTGCGTCGACGAAATATTGGTGTACGCCGTGTACGGTAATACATCTCTGCCTAACCCTTCCGGGAACAGGCGTGATGATGTGTTATGTTGGAGTCTTGGAGAGAGAATTTAATAGGAGTCCCAAAATACAAGTCAAGTGTCATCCTCCTAAATTATGTAATTAATTTATTAAGGAAAATCCATTATTTTGATAAATGACGATATTGTCGTGTCAACGATTTTCGAAATTGCTTCTTTGCTAGTCTTTACAAAGTATCATCTTATAAATATACAGGGAGAGGCCAAATTTGTTGATATCACTACCGTGACTTTCAGGCCATCAATGATTTTTCACCGGTTCCAAAGGACCAACCTGGAGAAGAGATCGGCAAGAAGAAAAAAGGACCAACCCACTTTTCCCGGCGTTTTAAAAATGCCTCCAAAGGCCCAATTGAAATACACTTTGAATATGTGTGACCGTTTTGATTTATCATGTGCAACCCTGAACTTCGGACAAACAAAGTCAGTTTGGCCTCTCCTGTATAAGATGGTAAATTGTAAAGACTAGCAAAGAAGCAATTTCGAAAATCTTTGACAGGACAATACGTCATTTAAAAACGTTTTAACATGTGTTATATAAAACAAATATACATAATATCAAAACATATAGTACAAGTTATTAAAACAAAGAAGTTTTCTTATTACAGTGGCAATCTAGTGGTTAAATGCTTGCCTTCCATGCGAGAGGACCTGAGTTCAAACCCAGCCCGCTCCTCTGACTTTTCAGAATCATGTGCGCCTCAGAATTTTATTATCACTTGCGTTAATGGTGAAGGAAAACATCGTGAGGAGACTGCGCACCTGAGAGGGCTCCATAAAGTTCTCGCCAACCCGCATCGGGCCAGCGTGGTGGACTAATGCCTAACCTTTCTCATTCTGAGAAGAGGCCCTTGTCCAGCAGTGGGACAGTAAGTCGGTGGATACCTGTTCAAAGGGACATGTAACACTATTACATGAAATTAAATGCAGTCATTAACGAAATGAGGATTTACAACTCAGTAGCTACACCTCTGCGTAACCCTTTGAGGAATACAGGCGTGATGATATGTGTAATTGTATTAAGATTAGTAATTAGTCTCGTTATTATCTGTAATGTGGCATGGCTTCAAAGATGTGAATGGCATTTGAGCAGATGATTAGTAAGGGGGTAGCCAGTCAGGTGAAATGCCACACGGAGGTTTGAGTCCTGGTATGATTAATATATAGTGGGTTATAATCCCATGATTCTTGTGTAATAATTATGGGTACGATTCGAATAATATTGGATGAGAGAATTTGTGCAAGTTATCGATCTCGGTGTTAAAAATAAAGTATAGAAATGCAATGTATAAAGTCTTGATAAATCTTTACATATAAAATTCCGGTGTGTTCGTAATTCTTGTACTTCTAAACGGCTTGATCGATTTTGATGTTTTTTTGTACTATGGGGTCATGATTAGCTATAGTTGGACCTGGTAGGTGGCGCTGTTATTAGTTTCATCTTTCTTTTTGGTATCTATACTGCTTTTTACATTTTTGTTTATTTAAATGGAGCTTTAACATTTCTATTCTATTTCAGCCATTATGACACAATAATGGCTGATTTTTCAATAGATGGTTAAATTTCAAATAAGTTATTCCTCTGATAAGTCCATACAAATACTGTTCTAACTTCAAATTAACAGATATTAGAAATCAGGCCGGGCTTTCTGTTGTCAAATGCCAGCAATTAGTCAAAATTACTGTAATGGTCTATGTTCTGTCGTCAAAATAGTGTCGGTTCAATCAACACGCTTCTAGGTACAGTCTGCGTGATGTTCACATCATCATGCAGACTGTAATTGCCGTCACCGAAATATACAATGGCTATCATTAACTATTCTATAAATAGAGGCTGCAAATAAAACTGTTTCATGTACTTTTGAAACGTTGGACCTACGCAGAAGAGTATCTTTATTATATATCATTTAGTAGGCAAGAAATAGAGTCAGTCATTTTTTTTCAAAAGTCTAAAAAATCGGTTGTTAAAGACTTAATACCATAGAAATTTTACGAGAACCTAAAACCAAGAAACAATGCTGTACAATATCAATTAATTCATTTAAAATATTGAGTCTTGTAGCGAAGAAAGATTTGGGAAACAGACTCAAACAACAGCGTATGGCGATAAAAACATTACAAGAAAACCGCTTTTAGCTATGTCAATATCTATGTTCCATTCTCAACTATAATTAAAATAGAATCAACTAACTAATTGTTCCTACAGTCGAATAAAACGCTTGAATAAATTCCACCTAAATTGATTCCTATCGATATGGATGAGGCACAAAAATAATTGCATTTAATCTGTTATCCCGTTGTTGCCAAATTACTCAGTTCTCGACCGAAATACGCTTTGAAAGTACCCTTTGCTGGGGGATAATGAATATTTGATACAGCGTTCGTATTGGGAGCTTGTTGCTCGCGGAGATGTTAGAAATTAGTTTTTATAATGTTGTTTTGGATGTGTTAACTGGTTTTGTTCTTTAATCCTAACTCTTAATATAATATTATAAATGCGAAAGTAAGTTTGTTTGTTTGTTACCTTTTCACGCCTAAACCACTGAACCGATCATCCTGAAATGTTTCATATACGTTGTCAGGTGTACAGAAATGGATATAGGGTACCTATCATCCCGAAAAAAGTACTATTACCGAGGAAATTATTGTACTATAAATTATAAATTCGAAAGTAAGTGTGTTTGTTTGTTTGTTACCTTTTCACGCCTAAACCACTGAACCGATCATCCTGAAATGTTTCATATACGTTGTCAGGTGTACAGAAGTGGACATAGGGTATCTTTCATATGGAAAAAAGTACTGTTCCCGAGAAAAACAACAATAACGTTCTTATGATAATAGATGGCGCCAGTGTCTTTCGCAAGTAGAGTACAACCTGAATTGATTGTAAAATTCTAAATTAACGCGAGCGAAAGCCGCTGGCAAAATCTAGTATGGTATAAAAAAACGTAATAGGCTAATTCACGAAATTAAATATGCTCAATTGGAGTGCAGTTGTAGGTTTAGTTTTATTCGTTTAACCTACTGCCGCCTTGATTATTCTAGTTTGACAGACGCGACTGCCGCGCGGCGGTTGCGACTTGTTCGACGCGTCATCAAATTACGTGAATAACCACAGTGGGAATATCATTCGCCTCCCTTAGAATATAGGTATCTTTACTTACTTACTTTACCCGTTCGATGTTGCGGGTTTGATTCCCACACGGGAATACAAATATTTGTATGATCTACAGATAGTTGTTTCGGGTCTGATTGTGTGTGTATGTGACATGTATGTTTGTAAATTGGACCTATGATACAGGAGAATTCCTAGGGAGGGGCAACATTACAAAAAAAAACGTTAAACTGTCGAGATACAACTGATATTCGGATGTAATCGAGATTTCAACGACATTTTCTGTAGAGAAGAAGACGAGAGACACTCTCGAATAGAGATTTAGGTCGCAGGGCACGAGGATTGAACCTCTGATTGCAGTTTGTGTTCTTCATTTTATGTCGCGATGTTTCTCACACATCCGTGGCACTACAAATTGTTCGGCAAAATGTTATTCAGGTTGAATTTATGTTACTGATAACATGACGTGTGGACGATATTTTGCTTTGTGTTTTTTTTTATTTGGATATCGTGCAAACAAACGTATTTCAATCTGTTATGTTTCCCAGTTTGTGGGTGTTGAAATAACATTGGACAGTCGAAATCGTTTGTTGGTGCGAATTAAAGCCGCACCGAATTCTTTCTTCGTGTATTAACTCATTACGTGGACGTACATACAAAAAACATTAACATGTGCATTGTCTACTTAAACTTTATTGGACCACGGTTTAGTTGGACCACGGTTTAGTTGATTTCATAAGCCTAGCGATTCTGGCAGTCCTTGGGCTTCTTTCTGTTATTGTACCTACAAATGCGGCATATATGACGGCACGGTTGACGCAGTGGGTGAGAGATCGACAGCTGCGCTGCGTGTCGCGGGTTTCTATTCTCGTACGGAACAACTATTTTTATGATTTACAGATAGTTGTTTCGGGTCTGGGTCTTTGTGTGTGTGAAATATATGTTTGTAAACGCACCTATGATATAGGAATTATACCTAGTCTGGGGCAAAGTATAAATATATATATGAAACTGTTGTAATGATTGAGAAATAATTACATGAAGAAGCTGCTTAATTAGATCTACGTTTATGCAAAAGTGGCCATGTTATGCTTCAAATCTCGCTTGTGTCAATTTTTCATGTCCTTTTTGTAGGCAGTATTTTTAATGACTCTTACCTTTGCTTTTGCGGTTCTTCAATAAATGCCACATCGCATCACTCTATAGTCGTAGTGAGATGGCGATCCGCGTTCCCGAACGACTGGTTTACGTAAGTAATTATTTTGGAAATCCGCCAAATAATAACGGAACCTAGGGCTAGAGGTGCTTCCAGATTTGGCAGTATATCCTATCGGACAGTTATATCATAGTTTGTATCTTCGTTTGCATTGAAAATACGAATCAGTTGTGTTCAATAGAGGATTTAATGACATTCTACAAATTGAGAAACAATATAATCCTTTTGGTTTGGCTTGAGGCCTAAATTCAGAATCAATTGTAGATTTTGTGGGATATTAAAAAAAAAATTGTCTTACTGAAAACAAAAGACAAGGGAACTATTTTGACAGGAACTATTGATTGTATAAATAAATAAATAAATTCAGCCCATTACTGTCTCAGTGCTGGGTAAATTGCCTCTTCTCAGGATGAGAAGGGTTAGCCCTAAGTCCACCACGATAGCCTGGTGTGGGTTGGCAGACTACACACGGCATAAATGATTTCATGGAGGTCTCTCGGGTGTTTCCTCCCGATGTTATCCTTCACCTTTAACGCCAATGATAATCAAATTTTGATCCGCACATGATTCCGAAAAGCCAGAGGTGCGGGCTGGGTTCGAACTCAGACCCTCCTGCATGGAAGGCAAGTGTTTAATGTATAAGCTATCACTGCTTTTAAAATTTAATATTTTTTAGTTAAAGTTACAAGTAATCTATCTTTTATGTGGTTAACCGTCGTCGATAAATAGCTTATTAACACCAATCGTAAATTGCCTTTCGTAAAAGAGGGAATAAAGAAGATTATTCTTTTTTGGATTCGCATTGCAATTTGTGAGGAAACGGGGAATATGTTGTAAGAGAGTTTAAACAGAACTTGACAAAATTATTCCTGAGTGTATCAAAATTTTTATTATCTGTCAGATTGTGTAAAATCCCGCGGGATTTTAAAAGGTAGGTTAACTAAATAAACGAATTATATCAATGACATCCAAAGTTGACTACTCAGAAACGAATCGATTAAATGTTATGCATCACTGTCTCATTGGTCTAGTGGTCGCAAGCGCAACTGCTGAGCGTGAGGTCCTGGGTTCGATTCCCAGGTCGGGCAAGGTGTTTATAGGCTCGCCCCCTATTACATGGGACTTAATAACGGCATCGGCGAAATGTGGGAGTACAATAGTACACCTCTGCCTAACCCTTCGGGGAATACAGGCGTGACGCTATGTTATGTATGCAAGGAGCTAAGAGCTTGTTCACGGAATTTTTCGATCTTCAAATAAACATCGAAAAACTCGTACGTGATTATGATCTAGATTAGCAGCTATCTATTTTCTTATTTTTTATAAAAACTTATAATTGGTCTTCTTTCATTAATGTACATAAGTACAATCGATATCTTAGCTATAAGTTTTCTGAGAGAAATAAAAAGAACTACATATTATGTTCCATCTTTTTGGTTGTTTAAAATACATCTAATACCAACATATTCTATTACTATGAAAAGAAATACAAATAAACCAGAACATTCCCTTCCATCATCAATTTTACGAATCCGACCGAACTTTCCAATCCTAGTATTTTTATAATACACCAACTTCGTATACTTAAGTTTTTCTTACGCCCATAAAATCTATGAAACATAAAACTAAGGGGCTAGCAAACTCTAGCAAGCACCAACAATAAGTAAAGTTTTAGGGACTAGTCACACTTGTCTGCATCCGAAAATTATCGTAATTTTATACAAACAGACACACAAAGTAAATACTTAACGTGACTTAATCAGTGGATACGCATCATCATGCAAAGTAAAATTACGAATTTATGCTTTTCTTCTTAGCGAGTCGATGGCTATCTAAATAGTCCCAGCCTAGAAGTTAGCTGCAAGGGCTGTACTATCAGTGGCATCCATTAGTTTTCTGGCATGTTCGTGTAGGGACAAGCCGAGCATTATATTACGTGTACCATCATTTAACTGAATCGCAGTTACACATCAAGTTGGAGTCATCTACAAAGCTCCACTTCAACAGGTTTTCCTTGCTTCGCCCACTCTGAGTTCGAAGTCTGTTTAAGGATTTCCTGCTCAGCTATGGCCACTCGTATCCATGTCAATTTTTGCTGACAGATGTGGACAGCCCTTTACCTCGTCGATGACGTCACAAATCTTAAGGCGGAGTCGTAAAGAGCTGGTCGGCTGGCTATGAATTGTTCTAAGTCGATTTACTCCAAGTACACAGAAACTACACTGTTAAAGGAACCCAGTCTTACTGTGTTAAGGTTTAAGTCGTGTTCTGGTGATATTTGCTGTAATTTAGGGATTCGTGGGAAAATGAAAGCAGACCATAAAAGGTAACTAGGGTCTAGGTAGACTGTTATAACTTCTTCAGTTTAGTGTTTTTGGGCTGTCTGTCTTTTTAGAAGTAAAAAAAAAGCAGGGTGGTCCGGGATTAATCTCCTGTAAGAAAGACAAGCATTAGGATGTTACTGTTTCTTGTTGCACTGGCTTGTTATTGGGATGCAAGGAAAAAGCCTCCATGAATGACGACATCTAAGATTATCTGGCGCACCCTTGACAGTGAGTCTCGCTACCACCATTGCTGATTGGCTAATCTTTTCACTAAGGAATGAGTGATTACAAGCTCGTGCCGACGTGACAGAAGAAGACTGCATGTTGGTCTTTATTAAAAAACTAGCTTTTGCCCGCGACTTTGTACGCGTGGAATTTAGCATCTGATATTTTCGTGTGATAAAATGAAGCCTATATTTTAAGTTACACCTCTAGCAATACATCGGTGAAAACTGCATTCAATTCCATGCAGTAGTTTTTGCGTGATGAGTGTACAAACACACATACAGACAGACGGACAAAAATTCTAAAAACTGTTGTTTTGTCTTCTGTCGCTCTAATAAAGAGCTCCCATATTAGTGTTTCTCCAATATCTATAATGTACAGACATCGGCCTGTTATAATTTTATTATATGTATAGATTGGTTCTGAAAATTTAAACCTAGTATCAAGAATACAATTAAAGTGTTATCCTAACTTCATATTGTTAGTAAAACTTCTTGCTAGAGTTTAAACAAGGAACTTAGAGCAGGAGTTAATAGCGAACTGACACAACTTTGCTGAACCACTCTACAAGTGTAATCAGCTCTTAAAATTGCTTGTTCCTTTACCTAATATTATGAAGAAGGGGATAGCAAGCTTGGACATAATTTCACGCCTGATTCTGAAGGATTAAGGCAGAGATGTAAGATTATACACACACTTTTCACAATTTTTTTAATTATATTATATCTCGTTGTTGAAGATCTAACATGTATGTCAAAAATAACACGTATGTCAAACTCTAGATCTAACATATATGTCAAAAATAACATGTATGTCAAAAAATAACATGTATGTCAAAAATAACATGTATGTCGAAAATAACACGTATGTCTAACACGTATGTCAAAAATAGCAACTTTTCAGGAGAGCGAAAATTCTGCATAATTTTACATAGACACCAGGACAATACCAGTTTATATACATTTCATTTCACGAGTTTCTATTGGACATTGGTTGTTTTTGATTGGCGAAACAACGCGGCTGCCGATTGTTTAGCAAATTGTATCAGGATGTCAAAACCGCCAAAAATGACTGACGTGGTGTTAGAACTTCAACGACGATTTGCCTATTGCCATCTATCGGGCAGAATTTCAAACTCCGGGCTTCTATTAGAATATCAGAGACCTAAGACCAATTTTTTGATTTGGGAATCGAACCTAAGAGCTGATACTTTACAGCCTCGGATGTAACAAGTAGACCAGTGAAGCAGATTTTTTGGAATAAAACTCAGAAGTTTACTTAGATCTTCTCAGAGTTCCCACTCGTAGAAGACCTGACAGACAACTCCGTCCAGCGAACTTATCAATCACAGAGATGACGGCAGCACTGATCATGGTAAATGCGAGAGTATTGGGGGACTACGTACTAGGGAGCTGGATAGTTATGGCATCGGAGAGATCCTCTGAAGTTCCTGGAACCCTTTCTCATGTGCAGAAGACGGTCAATGATTTTAGTGGTTAAGAATCACTTGAAAATCTTTAATATCTATAGAACCAATGTTTATTCTTCTTAGGCGTGTAATTTTTTTTTTTAGCATTATATTATTAATGGTTCATCAGTAGGCACTCCTGTACCTATGCCGTCGGAATATATAGCGCGATGCATGCATACAATCGCACGTATATCTAACCACCCATCAATAAAGCGGCTTACACTAAGACATTAAGCTATTTGATCAAATACATAATGCGGAATAATACGTATATTATCCATATAATGTCTAGGAATTATAATTTCACAAGGCTTAGCAACCAACTAACGCTAATAACCAGGTCCTATGGGCAATCCTGATAATTTATACGTGGTTGATAATATTACAAGTGCTTACCTCAACCAGTATAACATGACACTTGATTAGCTAAACACTTGCCGCGACCACAATTGATTGTATTAGCAATGAGAGGAGGGGAGGGGCTCAAGTGTTGATGGTCGTTAGCGCCCGTAAAGTCGTAATTAGCACCTGCGTTTCGCCAAGTTTGCATCGCGTAACTTTGTACGAATTCCGAACTGGGACACAGAAGACACTGTGCGGACACTGCAGCCGTAATCCGAAGTTAATAGTGACACAGTGTCGTGATTTTGCCTGTTGTTGGAAATGAAAAGTTCAGTTCGGATTGTGGGACATCTAATTGTTTCGGAGCTAACGTTCTGTTAATTGAATGATTGAAGATTATTGCGGATTAGTGGTATGTAGGTACTAATGATGTGTTATTAAAGTTTGTAGTGCTTTTGCGCAAATCAATCATGGTAAATGCCTTAGATTTGTGTGTTATCATATCGCATTTCGAATTGAATTTCGAACAATTTCTGCCAAATTGAAGACATGGCGTAGTGGCGATTGGCTTTCTGCGGTACGTGTTGTGGGTACGAACCCGCATGGAACAAATATTTATATGGCTTACAGATAGTTGTGCCCAGTTTCGTACTTGTAAGATGTATGTCTGCAAACTGTACCCACGAAACAGGCCATCGTGTGGGGACAAAGTAAAAAAACATTGATTTCCGTACAGCCCACACACCACTCATAGTGAGTGTCGTCACTCATTATGTGAGTGTCGTGTGGGGTCTGGTTGTCCCCAACTTTGACTCAAACAGAAGCCGATGTCGCTAACAAACGAGAATCTGAGGATCGAAACATGTGGGATAATTATCTTAGTTGCCAGCCGTCACTGGCGAGAGCATTTGAATTAAAATGGTTTCTCCATTTAAATAAATTCCTACAATTCGAGCGCAAGTCGCGCTTTATCACAAAAGAAAAAATCTGACACTCACACAGCCTGCCTCCCGACACACAAGTACATTCTAGCATGCGTTACAACTTTGTTAACACACACTCACACATTCACCCTACACAATTTCCTAACATTAACTTTTCCGTCCGCCACTTGAACAAAAAAAAAGTCGCCATAAACGGAAAGTTTACCCCACTCTCCCCACTCTTGCTCTCATTAAAAGTTGGAGTAGTTTTGACTAATTACTGAACGCGACACACGACTGATGTCTGCAATTTGTTACTGCAACTTTGCCAACGCTCCCCGTTATGCATAAAGTAAAGGGAATTTCAGCAAAATCAATTTCCCAACGAGAATTTATGTTGTTTTTATATCGCGTCTGGATTTTCAGATTTTATGGTAGGTTGGAAAGTTTGTTGCAAAATATGATGCAATTTTATAAGAGAAAATAAGCCGTGTCATGTAGCGGAGCGGAATAAAAGCGTACAACATTCAAACTCCTCAATTATATACCACCTGTTTGGCGTGCATCTTTGTGCAATTAGGCATAGAATTTCGCTTACGCTAAAATTAGGCTAGATAAAATAATTAAACATTCACAGATGAGACTAAAACAGATGATAGACGATAGGCGTGAGCCTAACAAGTGTCAAACTTGTGACAGGTATTGAACAGGTGTGATTCAACAGTTCAATAAAGCCCAGTGTTCCCAAGTGGCGGCATCTAAGTACCTAGTTGTACGTCTGCCGCACTATGGGCAGTCAGCCCCGAATAAAACTTGCTGACTGCCTAATCTTTCCTCTACGACATGAACAAATTCCATTTGAGAGATAGCGACACAACATATGCGAAATGTCCACCGTGAAGACTAGTACCTTTAATCCAGCATTAAACGGCGATTGCAAAGCAAGGATTACGAAGAGATTAAGTATTTGCGCGAGATCTTTAACATCATCATGCATCATGATGCATTGCGCGTGCAGTATAACAATGCCTTTAGGATGCTATTAGGGTTGCCCCGTTTTTGTAGTGCCTTAACCATGTTCAAGGAAGCGAGAGTGGATGGCTTCCATGCCATCTTACGCAAACGAGTTGTTTCTTTGCTAAGGAGAGTTCGGGACAGCAGTAGTGGCATCCTAAGGGTCACTGCAAATAAATACGACTCCACTATAATGAAGAGTGTTGTTCGAACCATTGTGTCTCCAAGACTGTAAATGTAAATACTAACTTAGGATAAGGATATATTGTTACTAACATCTATGGACTTTGTCTGAATAAATTATTATTATTATTATTTAAACATATTGGTAAAAATCTGTACATATAATAACAATAACATTATGACCTAAAATATATATTTTTTAAAGTAATAAATTAATTCGTTCAACAGGTGTTATGTCAAAAATTAATCGAGTTTCAATATTTAAAGGTATCAATTTAAATTAATTGCTCGTTAATTTGTTCGGGGCACCAGCAGATGGCGCGGTTACGCTTACAAAATGTTACCCTCGCTACCTGAGAGTAGAGTTAGTATACTTATGTTCGTATTTTTATGGACACGTCCGGAGAATGGCTCTTACAATGAATGCAAGGTTAAGATGTCATTTTTTTCCCGAGCAGGAACTCTGAAGATTGCAGTGAAAGGTATAATTAATATTATACCTCCCTATTATAACAACATTGTAAAAATAAAAACATTATATATGTGTGTATAAGCTTGCCATAACTATCGATAGTGTTTAGAGGCTTTTATCTACTCATAGTTTGTACGTTGTTTGTTGTTTTGAATTGTTTAACTAATGATCTACCTGCATCCAAACGATAACGTAGGTTAGTGGGTCCAACCCACTGATTGGTAAATCCAAGCAAAACTTTCCAAAGAGGTCGATAAAGAAAGTCTGAAAAAAAAGTAATAGTGTTACCATGTTCTCCAGATTTGTTATTAGATCGTGTGGCAACCCTACGCGCACGGTAATTATAAGTTGAATCACGTAACAATGACAAAATTTACTTTTAAACCTTTAAAACGTATAAAATTAGAACCTTAAATATAACATAGAGAGTTAACATTTTTTATTGTTGAACCTTCACGATTTCTTTTTAGAAGGCTGGCACATGTATTGAATGATAATATTATTTAATCCAACAATAAAAAGAAATGAAATTTTGATTATTTGAAATCGTATTACAGTTAGGACTTTTAGGTCATTTCAAATTACAATTTAAGCCACTGTAGACATACTAATGCGGGTTATATTAATGTTATTTTAGGCATAAAACAGGCACGATGCGACTGTTGGTGAAGTGGTTAAACGATTGGCGTTACGTGTTCTCTGATTCGATTATAGCACGAAAGAAATATTTGTATGATACAAAATTCTAGGTCTGGATGTGCGTGGAATGTATGTTCGTAAACTGTACCAAGGATACAAGAGAAAAACATGTTGAATCATATTTAAAAAAAGAAAAGGCAGTATTTACCTAGTGCACATTAATTTTGCGGGTGGGATGAAGACTTTCAAGGTGCTGCAAAATATTATAATTACAGGACTGTTTGATCGTTTTTTTCCGTTAAAATGACACCATATGACACTCACCTAAAATTATTTCGGTACCCAGGGAGCCTACGCATACAGCACCTTTGTCTACCAATATTTACTTCACAATGAAACTTAACTTCCTTAGCTCAAAAAATCAAATATCTTCCCGCCAATATGTAACAGTAAACAGTACAACCCTACTCAGGTAGCAGTCAATTTGTGGCGATCGAGGGTTCTTTGAAGCGCCCGCTTGGAACCAGGTACGGACCTATATCCGGCCTTCTTTTGAGACTCGCTATACCGTGAAATTGACTCGCTCGATTGTCTGTCCGATTTAAAGGACTTGTTTGGTGAACGACCGTATCTGCTTCCTGTCCTTTTGTAATTTCGATAATCTTGACTTTTATTCGACAATTTTATTTGCACTTTTATGTATTAATTGTTTTTTGTCTTTTTGATTACGTATTGACGAGGGTGACGTGTTTTACTTTAGGTTTCTGAACGAAACTTGTTAAAGAACATAACGTAATTTGAGGTAACATTATATATTTATTTATTTTTGGTGATTAGAGGAATGCTGTGAATATAGTTAAGTAACGGCTTAGTTTGACAGACATTTATTAACACCGTGTTGATAAAAACGAGAGTGAGAGAGAGCGAGAGACAAGTGTAGTTGTTCTATGGAATCCAATTATGTAACCGTAGGTGATGGCACACCTTCGATTTGCGATGTTAAGCAGCGCTTGACGCGGTCAATCTTGATGGGTGACCATTTTTCACATGTCGAAACCCCTCCGTGCCTCAGAAAGCATTTTAAGCAGTTGGTACCGCGTGTCATACGAAGACCTATGACAGTCGTTACGGGTGTCAGTAGCCCAAAAAGTTAGAGTATCAGTGTCTCGAAGTAATTGGGTGGCGGAGGTCAGAAGGCAGTCGCTCCGTGTAAAATACTGATATTCAGCCGCAACCGGTAAGATTGGAAGCCGATCCCAATGTAATTGGGAAAAGGCTAGGCAGATGATGAGTTGATGGCATACCTTAGAGAGTTAGCAAGCTGAAGTACGAAGAGACTAGGCGTACGTTTTAAAAGACAGCAATGCAAGATTGAAGGTTACAAGAATACACGTTTTTGGAATATAAAATATAATATTTACACCAAATATTTATTTTGTAACTAGGTATACAACATAATATCAAAAAACAAATGTATAAAATATATAAGTAATAATTAATAATTGTGTAAATCATATTCGCCGTTTAAACTTATTGTTGTTGCATGAACTATGGTTATTTGTTAAATCGTATTAATAACTCCATTCATCCATGAAGTAATAAAAAATAATACTGTATTAAAACAAACGCAATCGAGAAATTACGCAGAATGACTATCATAAAAGAATTTGTTTTACTAAGTACTCTACTGGAGACAGTCTTATCACTAAACAAATATTATTACATGAGTATCACATTATATTTCTACTTTGCACAAGAAGCACGATGTAGATATTCACAAAAAACTTACAATTTCTAAAAGAAAACAGCTCTGCAGTTTCCTAATCTATCTCGTCTATAGCCTAAAGGGCACTGGCTAGGCACTGATATCAGTAGCCTGGAATGTTCGTTAACACAATTCCCTTTGCCATCATCCACTGCTCCTTCAGGACACTTGACTTTGAGTCCCTCTTCATTTTCATCTGTCTCACCATTTACTTGTTTTCCATGATACCGAGGTTCTATGATTTCTACTTCACTCTTAGGACCATCTATGTGAGATGTGTTTATAACCACAACAGTATTTTCTTCTGTAGTTGTATCGTCAATCACGAAACCTGGCTCTTCGATTTTCTTCACCCATTTATCATAAATACAGTTCTTGTAAACCAGTAGCACTTTGCTGAAACACGTCGTTATAATATTCTCAGATTTTGATGGCGTACTATCTTCTTTTAATAATTCTTTTTCATTCACTTTGTGGAATGAGAATATCTTTATTCTGTTCACTAATACGTCTGCGAGTATCTCGTTCCACGTCAAAGGTTTCTCGTCTTTTTGGTCTTGGAAATTTTGCAATTTTCTTAAGAGTGTCCTTTGTTCCTCTAAGGTTTTAATGCTCGCAGTGTCTTCAATGAAACACTCTGTTTCGCCCATAAGTATGATTATGCCGACAATGTATATGGATTTCATTTTTTTTTTGCCAGTTTTGTACAACGTTGATACAATGGTGTAGCCGACTGCGAGATTTTAGAGAGATAAGGTAAAAGCGCAGTTATTTGGTATTGTCACGAACAAAAGTGTTGCAAAATAAACATAATCGTAACGCGATATCAATATATTTTACATTTAATAACATGTATTGGTATTGCGGCACAATTTTGATTGCATATACCTACTATATCAGTACATATATCAGGATCTGGACGCAACATTTTGTTTTAAAAGCTTGTTCCGTGTTCTTCTACTTTTTTCTGGGTAACACTTTTATTTACCTACTATTACAACACTGTCAGGTGATTTTTGACGTCACGATTGCCGTAGTGGTTAAGCGATTGTTTTTTTTTGTTGCCTTGCAACAAATATTTCTACAGTCTACATATTATTATTCCGGCTTTGCTCGTGTCTGCATGTGAGATACACTTGACTGCACTGATGGCGCATTGGCTAAGCGATTAAGGTTAAGCTAATTAAGTTTTCTGTGTTAGGTGCCGCGGCTTCGATTCACGCGCGGAACAAATATAAGTATGATCTACAGATACTTAGTTATTTCAAGTTTGGTTGTGTGTGCATATGACACGTATGTTTGTTAACTATACCCACGGTACAGGAGAAAACCTAGTGCGTGGCACGGTTCTTTTTTATTAAACTGTACTTTTCATACAGATGAAATTCTAGTGAAGTAAAATTGAGTTCACAAATTCACAATTAATATGAAATATCAGGGACAATTAATGATATTAAATTCATGGTATTTTACCGTATAAAATCGATTTAATAATAAAACCATTTTTCACCGCGACTGTACACCGCTATCTCTTTGATAACGATAACAGCTAAACCAAATATTGACCGTGTGACGCCAAGTTAACGGAAAAAACTATATTAATACACCACAACTCTCGATGAAAATGGAATCGTTATCAATATGTATCAAGGACGATGATATTGGCTCTAATTTGTTCGGTTGTGAAAATATCGATAAAATAATATTAATCTTGTTTATTTCTACGATAATATTGTGGAGATTTCAGAACACGAAGTGAATACGAGCTCTGAGATACAGTGGTTAGAATTTCATTCACGGTCGTTATTATCACTTGTGTGACAAGTGGAATGATTTTGGCAATTACGTTAAATATTTTTAAATTTTTACGTGGCTTTTGCAGGCATTTTGAAAACATCAAATTGAAAGATCCGTTACGACTACGAGACAATTCGCAGACAGTTAGCGAATATTTAGCAGTCTAAGTTACGTGTAGGTGACATGAACTAAACCAAAAACGAAATGCGAAAAGTACACAATAATAATATTCATCTAAAATTCTGAACTCAAAAGCGTCCGGACAACCCTGCTGATACAGCATTAAAAAAATAAACGCTTACACAATACAAGGGCGAACAGGTAAAGTCAACAACAGGGTTGTACCAGTAACATTGAAAATGCAACAAACGATTGAATTTTATTCTCGTACCATCGCGATAAGAACAGGGCCGGCGGTATTTGATTAGGCTGATATTTTTTTCGCAGTAACGTAGTATCACGCCTGTATTCGCCGAAGGGCTAAGCAGAGGTATACGGTCAGCGACATATGTTGATGAATGTTTCGTAATTTTAAAATTGATTTATCAAATAATTATCGTTCCTGACTAACTATCTTAATGTCCTCCTGACCGATTTCGGTCACGGCGGCCAATCTCACCGGAGATTAGCCAACTACGCAGGAGATATTATAGAGCACAAGTGTGTGCGCAAACACAGGTGCTCTCTCTATTCCTTCAGTCTCATAGTCCGATGGGACGGCAATCCGACACGGCCGGAGAGAGATCAGGCGCAGGACCAACGGCTTTACGTGCTTTCCGAGGCACGGTGTGTATACACGAAGACCCAGACACGAAACAAATATCTGTAGATCATACAAATATTTGTTCCGTGCGGGAATCGAACCCGCGACACGAACCTCAGCAGTCGATCTCTCAACCACTGCGCCAACCGTGTCGTCAAACTAACTATCTTACTCATTAATTAAACTACGTTATTCCGTAATAATTAATTATAGAAAGGAAATAAAGGTTTTCATACATAAAACTTTGTACAATGATCAGCTGCTTTTATTGCTGACTGTACAGAGATTTTGCAGTTGTCGTTATAATGTCTCAACTCCATTGAAAAGGGAGGATCCTCTGACCAGGCAAGGTGGTCAGCCTGGCGGGCCGAATCCCGACGGTTGATGTCGGATATTCGTATATGTGTTAGAATCTTGTGTCAATGTCTCAGTGTAAAATCTGTGCTAAAAGTTCTTGTCAAAGTTCTTATACCGCAAGAAGCAACTAATTAATGAGATAAACTATGTGTATAAATATTTCAGCAAGCATCGTGCTATAACTCTACATCACCACGTCTTAAAAGTGCACCTAAAATCTCGACTTTTTAAAAGTTAAAAGGCCCAGTTGTAATAAAAAACTGTGACATTAACTTGACTTTGACTTTGAGTACCTTCGAGAAATTAACGTAAAAAGTTTATAAATATATTGTTAGTGTAGCAACCCTAACAGTAATTCCCTAAAGGACTCTGCTTGTGTACTGGCTTTTAACACTTTCAGTTGGTGTTTGCGTGATTTAATTGAAATTTTGTTATTTAAAAAGTATTTACACATTTACAGGTTAAAGATTTGTAAATGCCTTCTTATGTCTATACGATTAAAAAGCTTTAGTGTAGCGTTAGGTTCTAGGTTCGATTCTCCTGTTGAGAAAACTGGAGATTTTTGTATGAACTGTGTTCAGTAGATGGCAATAGGCTCGCTCCCTATTACACGGGACCCAATAAGGGCATCGGGGAAATGTGGGTGTCCAACAGTACACCTCTGCGTAACCTTTTGAAAAATAAAGGCGTGATGTTGTTATGTAATGAATTTGTCTTCTTCTTCATGTCAAGAGTACATCGCTTTTCACCAGCCTAGAACTTTACCAACTCTACGACGCTGAGAGGCAGAGAGGTCGCTTAGAGATTTTTTTACCATTTTATGATGAAAGAATGATTTTATATATTTGTGAATGATACATTTAGCTGGTATCTACACATGTCTTATCATTGTATCGGATCTTTTATTACGTAAAAAAAATTATAGGGTTTCCTACCTTTCACCCGAATTGCAAAGGAGTCTGGCTGACATGAAGTTGAACTACTATTATTTATTCATCTGAATTTTACAATATCATTTTTGTTTTGTATTATTATTTATTAATGTCTAACGTTCCTTTTTTAATCTACTGTCTCTTTCTACTGTTAAGTACTGCTGACATCCTTTTTCTCAAGTCAAATATTTTTATTTTGAGAAGGTCTTTACAGCCTCTTTCAAAACGTTGTGATTCTAGGTGCACGGTTCCAAAGTGGGGGTAGGTCCTATGGAGAAGAGACCGGCAAGAAACTCCAAAGATACTCTTTTAAAATAATTGTTTTATACTGGGTACAATCTTTAACGGTAAAGACTGTGACAGTACAATGCAAGCCAATGTGCGCAAAACTACACAAGAACAGTATTAATATAATAATTGGTAATTTGTATCCGTGTTATTTATTTATCCATTTATTTCAGGCATCAAGGCCCATATAAACATATACAATACCATATAAAATATAAAACATAAAAATACTATAAATATATATTACATAATAACTAAAACTAGTGCGTAGTCATGTAGGCATGTAGGCGGCCACGAAACCGACGATACACAACACCTTTCGGCCAGAACTCTTCCTTGAGGAACTTCTCGAGATGGTGTGTTATATATTTATGGGGTTGGTATCTGTGTCACACATAGGGGCCCAGTTGAAAATCAGCGCTAGTGTAAACACCAGCGTAAATCTGAACTGGGTACCCATTTGGCGCAACTGAGGCACCTAAGATTTATTCTCTAAAGTTTCATCAGGTTTTCAGGTGTTGTTGTTTAGTTTTAAAATATTTTTATGTTTAATCATGTGTTAGTGTCTTATTGCATCAAATAAATAATAATTTATTCTATTCTATTCTATTCTAAGTATCATGCCGTATGATTTGTTTTAAGCGATTGGATGACATATGTATACATCATCTGCCTGGCCTTTACCCAACTACATTGGGGCCGGCTTCCAGTCTAACCGGTTGCGGCTGAATATCAGTATTTTACACGGAGCGACTGCCTTCTGACCTCCGCCACCCAGTAACTGGGAGACACTGATATTTTAAGGTTAGACTGGTTTTCAGACTTTTTGGGGTACTGACACCCGCAGCCTAATTACGTAAAAAAGCGACAGCAATGACAGAAGCTATCGCGCGATCTACGCCTGTCGCTACATCGGTAATAAGGCTGCCGGTATAATACGAATATCTATGACAGTCGTTACGGCAGCCTGACCTTCTATCAATCGTCATTTTTATGTTATATAATGTATTGACTGACAGTGAGATTGCCGTCGCGTGGCTGTCGCGTTGCTCAGCCGGGACCAACTGCTTAACGTGCTTTCCGAGGCACGGAGGGGTCTCGATATTTGAAAAATGGTCACTCATCTAAGGACTGGCCGCATCAAGCGCTGCTTAACCTCGCAGATCGACCGAATTGCGCTGTAGCTATGTAGCTACGAGCCTCTCTCAACGGGACGCAAACGTTAATAAAAAATAACGTGTTGGTATGTTCCACGGTCGTAATACAGAAAGAAAACCATGCACACACAACTACCAACATATATATCATTTCTTTCCAACACATTCAGCAATAAAATAGAAATAGTTTCGCCGGCCGGTTAACCGGTCCGTATAATCGACCCGGCCATCCGGGATCCGGGCCGTCGGCCGGCAATGTACGTGTGACCGAAGCGGACGCGGTTGCGTGAACGGCGCGAATTTTGGATGGAAAATGGCATTTTTTGGAGCGAAATAGCAATTTTTGGAGCGAAACTCTTTCAGTTGTGTTGATTTCTAAGCTCACTCTCAGTATAGAAGTTGCGTAGTAAACGGTGAATATTGGACGAAATGTCCTGATGTTCATCAAATGCTACAACGAGCTACTGTGATAGCTGTAATAGTCAAAACCAGTCTACATGGACCTCTCCCAGGTTTAATTACCACATTCAGTCCTCTAAACTCCACATCCAGCCATTTTTCCTTTGTAATAACATAACATGGCATCACGTCTGTATTCTCCGATGGGTAAGGCAGAGGTGTACTATTGTACACCCACAATTTGCCGTCATCCCATTATTGAGTCCTATGTAATAGGTGGCGAGCCTATTGCCATCTACCGACTTCGTACGCGTGGAATTTAGAATCTGATATTTTCCTGCGGTAAAATTCAGCCTATATTTTAAGTTAGACCTCATCGGTGAAAAGTGCATTCAATTCCATGCAGTAGTTTTTGCGTGATGCATGTACAAACATACAGACAGACAGACAAAAATTCTAAAAACTGTTGTTTTGGCTTCTGTTGCTCTAATAAAGACCCCATATTAGTTTTTCTCCAATATCTATAATGTACAGACGTCGGCCTGTTATAATTTTATTACCTGTATAGATATTCGTACATACCCATTAATCATAATCTTTCTATACTACAATACTACTACAATACTAAGACCACGCATTTGTGGTTGCTGTTAACCCTCTGCCAAACCAGTGGCTTTCGGTGCATAAAGACAAAAGACACTGCCTGCCTTAAGATATTTGAGGTGACAAATCACATACATCATTATTTAATCGACAAGACGACGAACCAATACCGACATGGAGTAGATATTATTGGTAAATAAACTTTTAAAATGTTCCGCTTACCCTGTCTTAAAACTCTGTGCACGCCGCTGCGCCAAAGCCTTCTGGGCATCCAAGCAATTAAATATATTACCCTCTTCCCAGTTTCTACCTTTATTCTTACCTATATAATCCACACAAAACAGATAACTGTGCATAGAGATGTATTTCCATATTTCCCTTAGCGTGTAACAAGAGGCTCGCGGCCATACGGCCGTTAATAACAGGCAACAAATAAACGCGTCTTATTACTTGATTTTATGCCCGTTTGCCCGGAGGCCGGTAATGAGCGTAAAGGCGAGGCTCCACTGCTAACTGATAATAATCGCTCTTTATTGGGAAAAAGCCCGTGTGATCCGTTATTTATTGAAAATAAGAGCATATGCAGACCACAGAAGACTGTAGTTAGACTGTGTAGACCATTCCTTAAAGAAAGTTATGATGGTACCCACATTTGGAACTAGAAATCTAAACAGACTAATTTTTCTAGGATTTCTCCTGTGTCGTGGGTGCATTTTTACAAACATGTCACATGCACTCACAACCAGACCCGAAACAACTATCTGTAGATCATACAAATATTTGTTCCGTGCGGGGATCGAAACCGCGACGCTTAGTGCAAAAAGCTAATAACTTAGAATCCGCGACACGCTGCATTAGCAGCAGTTGATCTCTCAACCACTGCGCCAACCGTGTTGTCAAAATTGATTTTTATTTATATAGAAGAAGAAAATAACATTAGATATGATCAGTATTGACTGAACGTCTACCTCTATCAGCGAATGGAAATTGGACAGCAACATATCCGACCTTAGAATTCAGAAGAATAACTTCAATTCTCCTGTGGTGGGAATTGATTAAAATATTTGCATATTTCATCTTCACTGTGAGTCTTCTCTATAGTATTTTTGGTCCCCTATCTATTTTGATTTAGTTTTTTGTGGTTCATATTACATTGTTTTACATGTAGAGCGAATTTTGGGGTTTTATTAATGATTTTTGAAGGTTGCCTGGTGTTAATCCAAATGTATTGGACAACGATACGTATTGTTAAAAATGACTGTATTTTTGTTATAAAATCATGTTTTTTCTGTATAGAAATTCTCAGTAGTAATGCGAAGTCTGGAACTGTGCCTGGTGGATGGCAATAGACTCGCCCTCTATTACATAGGACTAAATAATGGCATCAGCGAAATGTACATAGTACATCTCTGCCGAACCCTTCGGGGAATACACGCGTGATGCTATGTTATGTGTTTTTTTATACTGCATTGTAAGTTTGTAACATGACGAGTATGTATTTTCTATAAGAATACCAACATTTATTATTTTGTTCTTAAGTTTCTTACTTAACGAAATGGCTTTGAAGCTAAAACACTTTCTTAAACTATTCTCCTCGTATCTCCGAATAGTTCTGAGTATAAAATGGATCATTACGTTATCTATTTACTATACACTGTTACAGCTATATATGTCTGTTGTCGTATCTCAAATGGAATCGAATTGAATTCGTTTCAAGTGCAATCGAGGTTGATGAAAGGAGAAACTCAGACGCATCGCTTTGAATGGAGTGACGCCGTACAACTGAAGCGGTTCAGTCTATAACCCTAGTTTGTGACTTCTAAGGGATTAGATAGAGGTGTATTATAAAATACCTACGTATAGGGGATGACGGATTTACTTTTTTTTTCATTTAAAATAATGTTACAGTTTACAAACATCCATGTCACTCACATGCCGAAACAACTATCTGTAGATCATATATGTAATTGTTCATGAAGGAATGGAACTCGCTACATGTAGTACAGAAAGTTAATAGCTAGCCTTATCCCAACTACATTGGAGTCGGCTTCCAGTCTTACCTGTTGCGGCTGAATGTCAGTATTTAACACGGAGCGACTGCCATCTGACCTCCACCACACAATTACTGGGAGACACTGATACTCTAAAGTTCACCACGCGTTATCTTCAAGTCGTTTGTGGTGAGGGTTCCGACTCAACAGCTGGAGAGCTTCCTCAAAGAAGAGTTTTAGCCGAAGGGTGTCATGTATCGACGTTTTCGCGGCCGGCTACGTGATAACAGTCAGCGAAACAGGACTCCGTCACTTCCTTTGCAGTAGTTTATAAGTTTTATGTAAAATGTATTAGTTTATTAATTATATGTAGTTATTTGCTTTATATTTGTGTATTTTTTGTATGGGCTAAGTTGCCTGAAATAAACGAAATCACTACATATTATAAAACAAAGTCCCCCGCCGCGTCTGTCTGTCTGTCTGTTCGCGAGAAACTCAAAAACTACTGAACGGATTTTCATGCGGTTTTGACCAATAGACAGAATTATTCATGAGGAAGGTTTAGGTGTATAATTCATTATGGTTTTATGTAAGTTGGCTGAAATATGATTGTTAAAGATGTCGGAAAAAATTATGCCGATTGGGAGCTTTACTGGCGTGCACCGCCTAAATGCTCGACGTTACAGGCTGATACGACACTATGACAGAAAAAAAAAATGTAGGCGTACATGCTCTGCTACCCGTGCGAAGCCGGGGCGGGTCGTTAGTAATAATAATAATTACTGAATTCAGACATGTTCTCGTTTAGCTTCATTTGCCGCTTCACCCTAACAAGAAAACTATTTTTGTCCGTCGAGTCATGCAGTTAAGTAGTTCTGTAGGCATCGTTAGCGATTCACCGTCAGTTATAACTGACAGCCGACAAAGGTAATTAGTGGTTAGGATAAACGAATTCTAGCTCCTAACTCTACGTAAATATTGGCAGGTCTTAACTTAGTTCCGTTTCTGTGCTGGACAAAGGCTTCGAAGCTGGCAAGGTTTCTAAGGATTTCTAAGCTGTTAATTTAATTAATGTATGTATGTATTCAGTGTTGTTAGATTAATTTGTAACAGAAATGACGATAATTTGTCTATTTCTGAGTTCGATTCCCAGGTCGGGAAAAGTGTTACTGGGATTTTCTTAAAATTCTCGGAAAACAAGCTCAGAGTTTGGAATTGTGCCCAGTAGATGGCAATAAGCTCTCCCCCTATTACATGGTTGGTACTTATAAACGGCATCGGCGAAATGTAGGTGTACAAAAAGTACACCTCTGCCTAACCCTACGGGGAATACAGGCGTGATGCTATGTTATGTTATGTTATTAATTAAATTAAATTGTTTATTTTTCAAGAAGGATTTTATTTACATTTCCTATGACTATCTCTATACAAAAATAGTATCCCAAAAATATATCAAAACTATTTTAAATCTTATTTCACTGGAATAGTATGAAAATGTCTAAGTTGTATTTATGCCGTGACAAGGGTTCAACCAATAAATGAAAACGGTGGCAAATAAGAATAGAAGAAGAAAGAAAGAAAATACAATTTATTTGTCACAAAGACACAAGAAAACAAATTATATATATTATGAATTAAAAACGGATATGCGGAGGTCAAAAATTGCGACAAATAGGTGAACACTCAGCATAATGCCGTGCTGTGGCGTGGATCACATCAAGACGCTGATTTTCAGGGTTCAAAGTTTGTTGTAAACCACGACAAAATGTTTCTATTAGTTTCCAAGTAAATGAAACGATTTATATTAATCTTCTGCGAGTTTTCATCGCATCCGATGATTTAGTAGAATAAATAAATCAGTTATATACAGTTAGTCCCCCGACTTCGTCCGTGGAACTAGTATTGCAACCGCAAAAATTAGTACTGCAACTGCAAAAATTAGTACTGCGACCGCAAAAATTAGTACTGCGACCGCAAAAACTAGTAATAATATCCTCCTGACCGATTTCGGTCACGGCGGCCAATCTCACCGGAGATTAGCCAACTACGCAGGAGATATTATAGAGCACAAGTGTGTGCGCAAACACAGGTGCTCCCTCCATTCCTTCACTCTCATAGCCCGATGGGACAAACTAGTATTGCAACCGCAAAAACTAGTATTCATATAAAAATACTGGTATTCAGCCGCATCTTGTTAGACTGGTAGCCGACCCCAACATAATTTGGATAAGGCTAGGCAATTGATGTATTTTTCTATGTTCATTTCTCAATTTTTTATTGCATTCCATAATGTATTACAATAGTTGGTAGGTTTTATTAAAGGTATCAATAACGGACCCTGTCGGGCACATCATAGTTAGTAGGAGAAAGGAGGAAGAGGGCTTAATGTGTTTGAAAGGAGTTTCAATAAATTATTTTATTCTACGGTAATTTTAGATTGACCGCTATTAAAGTAAATTTATTTATTTTCTATTATTTGATATACAGAGGGATTTTTTCAAGTGGGCGTGGATGGCCAAATCCGAAACTATAAGGAATAACCTTTCCCTTATGTCATTACTTCCCAAAATTTGATCCTTATTAGCGACACAATCGGATGGTGTTATAATACAGATTGTGTTTTTTTTCCAAAATTAACGCGTTCGGTTCCTGGCTAGGGATATTGTTTTTCCAAAAATCCAATGATTCATCTTTAGTTTTCATCAAAATCGGGCTTGAAACTCCTTTGAGTATTTTTCGCTATTCCTTATAGTATCGGATTAGGCCATCCACGCCCACTTGAAAAATTCACCCTGTATTGCTATTTAGTTAATTTATGTTTTCAATTATTAAATGTATTTATTAGATTTTAACGATTATTTATTTAATATTTGGATTTAATGTTAATTTATTTTTTCCCCACGTAACTTTGAGGGAACAATGTATTCATAAGTAAGAAATGTAAAAATAATCAAAATTTAAAAGAATAACCATGGAGTTTCTTGCCCGTTCTTCTCCATAGGAAAACAACATTTTGGAAAGTGGCAACTAGAGTCTGACTATTCATAAATGCCTTTAACTGGTCTAAATGAATAAAAATGTTTTATTATTATTATTTAAAGTTAAATAGAGGGTTGAGATTAAAATAGAATAAAACTTGTTGTTGTTGTATGGTACCTAAGCGTAATAATATAACCTTAAACCAAAGATTTCATACAATGGTCAGCATAAAACAATTTTACAACAAGTTGTTTACACCAAGTAATTACACAGAATACGAAGACGTTGGCAGCCCCCAGGGAAATTACTTGTCTGTCTGTCCCTCATACGGTGTTATTACGTCGTGAAGATGCGTCGAGGAACGCTGATTCTGTTTGACCTCTGAATATAAAATAGATGGTAACATTTTTTTATTTTTGTCAAAGGATTTTCGTCTGGTATGTTTATTGGTTTAGGAAAGGGGTAAAATAGTTTTTTTATGATATAGGTGGCCAATTGAGTGCCTCATTGGTCTAGTGGCCGCAAACGCGAGAGCTAAGCGTGGTCCTGGGTTCGCCTCCCGGGTCGGACAAAGTGTTATTGGGTTTTTCTGTATGAAAGTACTCAGTACCAGTACGGAGTCTGGAACTGTGTCCGATAGATGGCAATAGGCTCGCCTCCGATCTTTTCTTCTTTTTAAATTGTTTTTGATCTACGAATTTTTATTTTTATTAACCGATATTTTGAAAAGAGTATCCATGGAGTTTCTTGCCGGTCTCTTCTCCATAGGACCAACCCACTTTGGAACCGTGTACTTAGATTCATTACGTTTAAAAAGCGTCTGCAAAGGCCTATTTGAAATGAAAACCTTTGACTTTGACTTCGACTCTTATTACATGGGACTCAATAACAGCATCAGGCGAAATGTGGGTGTAACATATAATACAACACCTTCGCCTGACCCTTCGGGGAATACAGGCGTGATGTTATATTATGCTATGGATACATTATGGTTAGGCAGAGGTGTACTATTGTATATCCACATTGCGCCGATACCGTTATTGAGTCCTATTAGGGGGCGAGCCTATTGCCATCTACCTGCCACAGTTCCAGACTCCGTACTGTTACTGAGAATTTCCATACAGAAAAACCCAGTGACATTGATATTCAGCAACCGGTTAGACTGGAAGCCGACCCCAATATAGTTGAGAAAAGGATGCAGATGATGACATAGGCCATGACTTTTTATTAAGAAAGATAAGTATCAACCCATAAAAAAAGATTATACAGAATACTTTATTTCCTAAGTATAGTCATTATTGACGATTATCACACAATTGATATTTTTATTCCAGTTTACGAAGTAGTTAAGACTGTATATAATGGAAAGATGGAATGGGAAGCTACATTTTGATGACCTGTAAAATATTCTATTTGGAAGATATAAAACTAGCTTGTAAAAGTACTGTATTTTACGACTAACGTTAAACTGTTGGCTCGATAAAATTTTATCTTCAATCTTTAGCCTTTGCAGGGTAGCTAGGTGAAGGGTGGAAGGACTTTTATGGATGAACGTGATCGAAATTATGTTCATATCAACTTGCCCCGAAGTTTTTATTGGCACAAGTTGGATATTTTATTACTTTGTTTCTTCGCTTTAAGAATTCCGAGAGCTAGAGTTTTGTGATGTTTTCATAAAATAAGTACTAGTTATTGAAGTGTGTTTGTTATGGCGTTCGACCTTTGCTGTTTTGTGTGAACTAATTTTGAATTTTATGGTGTTGTTTTCCCAATTTCGGTTCTAACGGTTTGACAGTCAATGGACCCTCATCTTACGCTTTATATGCACATGATTTTTCGTTTATATAATGGAAAGTTTCGGGTTTATTAGAAACAACGGCTGCCTTATCCGGTGTCCGGGAAAAGTTACTTATTATACAAAAGTGCTGTCTCATTGGACTAGTAAGCAGTAAGTATGACTTTGGAGCTTGACGTCCTGGGTTCGATTTCTGGGTCGGCAAACTGTTGGGTTTTTTTATGGATATCAGTAGCAGTGGTAGATGACAATAGGATCGCCCCCGACTACATGGGACTTAATAACGGCATCGGCAAAAAACTTGGGTGTACAAAACATTGCGCCTCTGTTTAAACCTTCGGGGAATATAGATAAGATTCTATAGATAGAAGATAGAAGATAGAAGTTATATGAGAGCACTTTTCAACACTCCAAGAACATTGGAGTGTTTTGTTGAAATCAAAGTTATATTATCTAATACAGGGCTTCTCAACCTTTTTCTAGCGCGGACCCCTATTACTAGCTTACTGTGATTTTTTTTTTATGTCATAGTTGGCAAACGAACAGACGGATCGCCTGATGGTAAGCGATTAACGTCGCCCATGGACACCCGCAACACCGTAGGAGTCACAAGTGCGTTGCCGGCCTTGTGATCCCTGGACCCCAATAAATAAAACAAATATAATAATAATAGCTCCTTTAAAAAAATATTAGTTCGACAATATTCGATTGTAGTATGTATTGTTTGTGATGAATGAATATGATTGTAGTATGTGTTATTATAATTGTAATTTAAATAAATTTAATTGTCTTGATAGTTTTAATTATTTTTTTCAATTTCAATTTTGTCTGCGGACCCCTGGGGTTCCGAGGATCCCAGGTTGGGAAACCCTGATCAAATACATTACCAGATACCAGATAATTAGGATACCTAAGTAACACTAGGTCAGTCATGAAGTCCTGTTAAATTCTTTGATCTTTGAGAGCTAATGCTGTACAAAGACGACCAAAAAAAAAACATATCCAAACTTTGCCTGACCAACTATTGTATTCCACCATTGGCATTCAATTCCTGTCCGTCACCACTCCGTACGTAGAAAATATTCGCGAATGCTCCACAAACGTGCCGCATAAAGAATAAACTAAGCGTCTCTATACGAATTTATGTGGTTTGTTCCGAATGAATATAAAGTTCCATGTTCGTGGCTTGTGTAAGATTTCGATGCTGTTTTGCAGAAAAATTGTCTGAATCCGTGTCGTTTGGTTTGAGCTTTGTGGCAGCAAAAGGGCCTTGTCTCTTCTCTTGGTGTACAATATAACGCAATTTTTAATCGACGAATAAAGGAGGTTGTCAAGTCGACGTGTATATTATTTATTATGATCAGGAATAACATTTTTATTGGATATGGTACAGTCGAAGTAGGTTACATTGAAATATAAAAAAAAAAATAACATGCTATATGGCAGAAAAATGAAATGAAATGAAACGAAACGAAACGAAACTATGAAATGAAATTATTTCAATCACTTTACACGTCTTTTTTTAAACTAGATGGCGTCGACATTTCTTATACCTGAGAAGAAACGCCGAAATAAATTCAAAAAGAGGATGATTCATTTTTTATCTACTGAATTTTCACCTGTGAACCGATTCTGTTGAAACTTGGCACACGTATGTAGTTCTGATGACACTACAATATAATGGAGACCTGGAGTTGATCTGATGATGGAGATGGAAGACAGTCGAGGGAACTCCCAACTATTTACAGCAGCTACTTCGTGTTTGGGATTATTTCATTCTCCTTGAGGAGTACTTTCGACCTAGCTGGGTTAAAAGGTAGTAATTAGAAGATTTTACCAACAAAAATTAAAAACTTTGTAACGAAAAGTTTAACTGACGAAGAAAGAAAATGAAAAGCAAAAATTAAACCTAAACCTATTTAGTCTTAATAAGTAAGGTCTTACACTAATTTAAGTAACTAATTTCGAGTCAGCGCCAAACAATTAATCAACGAAGATCATTATACTTATTACTTTAAAGAAATAATCAAAATAAAACATAAACATGCAACGTGAAAACTGCTTGTTTGTTTGTATGGGGTCGACTGAAAATTTGTTACTTAAATGAGCTAAGGAGCTTATTTAGTAAGACTGTAAAGTTTTATTTTATGTTTTGCTTTTCGTTTTATCTTTTCGTTGGTTATATTTTTTGTTAAAAACTTTTTATCTTGTATAATGAGGACAAAATCTGAAAACACCGGACAGTGGAAGACGGAAAGACAGGCGTTTGCCCAACAATGGGACCCTGAGAGCTAAATAAAATAAGAATAATAATGTGCTTTCAGCAGTCTTAGTGCCGATAGTCGTTTCGATCAATAGCTTAATAGCCAAGGATCTTGATCGACTCTCTAATGGCTCTCTTTGGGAGGCTGGATCAAGAGCTTGATACAAAAGGTGGTATTCTTCGACATGGTTCACTTTTTTTTAATAAATACGTTGTCCGCGACTCAGAAGAAACCCTAGAGTGGGCTAGAGTTTCTCCTGTGTCGGGTACAGTTTACAAACATATATGTCACATGCACACACATCCGGACCCGAAACAACTCTAAAGAACATCTGTAAATCATACAAATATTTGTTCCGTGCGGGAATCGAACCCGCGACACCTAGCGCATAAAGCTAATCACTAAGCAACTGCGCCAACCGTGTCGTCATCAACAATTAACATTATGAAGAGGTTGGATTTTGCTCCCGATTGCCGGTTGGTTAAAAGAGGAAAATAAAGAGAAATAATATTAATAAAATGCTCATACGTGGATATAAGCGGCCTATTTTATATACACAACGTTCCCCACCATAACTATCAGAATTAAAGTGACCTAAGTCAAAAATGTAATTTGTGGGAAATGAGCAAGAAAGTCTTCAAAAAAGTATACTTTTTAAGGTCAGTTTTGGTTGTTCAGGAATTTTGAGTTAGATCTCTTTCATTCTAAGGGTGCGATATAATGAAGTATGTTCCAAAGACGTACAACATGTTGAACAGAATCCCATGCTCATTGACGCGAAGTTCACGACTGCGCACAAATCCTTTGAGACAGCGCCGTGTTTCACGTTCAGTGAAGAATAAGTTCAGATCAAACGTTAGCGCTTTCCTCATGATAGATAAATAACAGTAAACCCACTCTTCACAATCATCGATATGAACATCTCTGTCTCTCACGTATACCTGCTCGTTAATGGTCGCTGTAAGAAACTGTCCATTATCACCCTTTTACTGATAAATTGTGAAATAATTAAGAATCTTGTCCTCGTGTATATTCAAAGGACGTGACAAGAATTGATTCCTTACATGTAAATGACTTTTAAGCTTAAAAAAACACTCACTTTGATTCTGTGTGATTGTATTATAGCGACTACTACTCGCAACATAGCTAAAGTAAAAAGCGCCATCTATCGGAACGAAACGACAACAGAATATCCTGAATCGCATGACAGTTTATTCATCAATTCTAACACATAAACGAATGTTCGCCATTAACCTTCGGGCTTCGGCCCGCCAGGCTAACCGCCTTGCCTGGTTGGAGGATCCTCTATTTTCAATGGAGGAACACTGTACCTCGTTCCTCCACAATATGTTATATGGATTAATTCACGTGCATATTTTAAAATCAGTCACAGAGAGAGAGAGATGGAGAGTAAAAACGGCGAGAATTTTTCGCAAATTAAAGTCTAATAACCTTCTGAATATTCTATTTTGTGTTCTGCATGACGTCACACGCAAACTTACCTGCAATTTTATGTATAGGGTATGATCTGGTTTTCAGGTGAAAACAACTGGTAAGCAATATATTGCATTGATACTAAAATATTTTACTGGATAAAATAGTAAAATATCCTTTTGTTACTTACCGATAGCCCGTGGGGGAGAGGGCAACTCATTCTGCTTTAAAACAATGGAGTTGTTCAGATGGCAGAGGAGGTTTGCATTTTTTATATAAAACAAAGAAAGATATGTAATGAACTCCATCTACTGAACTGTCCAAGCTCCTCTAGCTTGGACAGTTCACTAGATCTGTGAGATTAAGCAGCGCTTGCCGAGGTCAGTCCTTGGATGGGTGACCGTTTTTAAATGCCGAGATCCTTCGTGCCTCGGAAAGCACGTTAAGCAGGTGGTCCCGGGTGTAAGTTTGTATTTTTTTTATATGATGCATGTTAATTTAAGATTTTAATTGTAAATTAACTATTTGTTTTTTGAAAAGAGTATCCATGGAGTTTCTTGCCGGTCTCTTCTCCATAGGACCTAGCCCCTTTGGTATCGTGCGCCTAGAGTCTCGACTTTTTAAAAGTTCCTGATAAGGCCTACTTGAAATAAAATAAAAAACATTGACTTTGATTTTGTCATATGAAGACCTATATACTTATATCATAATTTTATATAACACGAAGCTCTTATATTCTATTACTTTCCTTCACTAGCAGGAAGGAAAAATAATAAGCTGTCCATTTCTCGAACCCTTCGTCGTCATTAGTGACGTCAGCCACCGTTAATGACCTTATATCTAAGGCTTGTTAATGTTACCTCTTAATAGCCACTAAATTATATGGGTAAATATATAATAAACAGGTATAATGATAACATAGCATCACGCCTGTATTCCCTGAAGGGTTAGGCAGAGGTGTACTATTGTACACCCACATTTCGCCAATGCCGTTATTGAGTTCCGTATTAGGAGTACTGTACTGAGAAAATTATTGTAGTAAGTGGAGGAATTTAAGTTAAACGGGAAAAGAATTAGGTAGGTATGGTGCAGGGGAGGGTCTCGGGTTGGTTTACAACACAGAATAAAAATTTGGATGATCTGGAATTGTTGTACTGGGTTTGGGTGTGTTTGCATGCGCGATTTATGACTGTAGATTGCACATAACGCATTCTTAGAATGAAAGTGACCTTCTGTTTTTCTATAAATTGACCTTAAAAAGTATATCGATGGTGGGAAGGAAAAATTTAACAAGCGACAATTTGGTCGATATTGAGGTATATATATATCACTAGCTTCCGCTCGCGGCTTTGCCCGCGTTATTTACGAACCCCTACATTTTCCCGGGAAAAGCCTATGTGCTATTCCAGACTATAATCTATCTCTGTGCCAAATTTCATCCAGATCCGTTCAACCATTCTGGCGTGAAAGAGTAACTAAGATCCATCCATCCATCCATCCTCACAAACTTTCACATTTATAATATTAGTAGGATAGGATATAGTAGGAAGGATTACAAATTATTAAAACGATCCGAGATTAAGGAGATTTTGCGTTTATCTCTGATCTAATGTAGCATTAGATGATTATAATCATTCCTGACAAATTATGGCACGTTCACTATCCATAATAACAGAATATCAAAACATCAGAGCAAAAACGGCTCAAATAAGCAAATACGCAATTTTATGGCACACTTGGCGCAGTGGTTGAGCGATCGACTGCGACGCTACGTATTGCGGATTCAATTTCTACACGGAACAACTATTGCAGCGCTTGTGACTAAAGTTATAAAATAATAGGTACCAATAAAACTTGCGCGTTATAACATAACACCCTGTAAACGACCTCCCACGTTTTGAACACCATATTATAGAGTTACACGAACACAGACTTAACAAGCAAGTATGTTACTTTTATAACTTACTTTAAGGCGATTATAAAATTATCGCCGAGTTTCAGGAAGCGGGCTCCATTAAAACTTCACAATCACTTAGAATTAGACTTGTAAAGAACCAAGTTTTTAGCTGGAGCGTCATAATAGAATCATTGCTATAATATCTTATACTTTCGTGTTTATTTTTCTATTTCTGTCGAATCCAAAAGTCGACACGGTTTTTTTTAATAACGTTTCCCCACACTAAGATTTTCTCCTGTATCGTGGGTACAGTTTACAAACATACATGTCACATGCACATACAACCAGATCCGAAACAACTATCTGTAGATCATACAAATATTTGTTCCGTGCGGGGATCGAACCCGCGACACGTACCAACGCCAACTGTGCCGTCAACCGTGCCGGTTGGCGCTTTAGTTGAGCGATCAGAGGCTGCGCTACGCGTCGCAAGTTCAATTCCCGCACGTAACAAATAGGTATTTGTATGATCTATAAAATAGTTGTTTCGGATCTGAGTGTTGTTAACGCACACACGATACAGGAATTATTCCTAGTGTGGATGTTTTTATAAAGTTTTAAATAATAAATAAAAGATTAGCCAGTCAGCAACGGTCAGTGACTGCTCAGAGTGCGCCAGACGATCTCATGTTTCGTCATTATATTTTTTATTTTATTTTTAAAAACGTTGCTCCACACTAGGATTTCTCCTGTGTCGTGGGTACAGCTTACAAACATACATGTCACATGCACACACAACCAGACCTGAAACAACTATCTGTAGATCATACAAATATTTGTTCCGTGCGGGAATCGAACCCGCGACACTTAACGCAGAAAGCTTATCACTTAGCCACTGCGCCAACCGCGTCATTCATGGAGGCTCTTTCTTTTATTTTCTCTTACGAAGCTTTAGTTTCTGATAAAAAACGAAAGCATCTATACAGCTAGGGTCAAGCTTGAAGTAGAACTAGTGCATTAATTGCTCATTGAAGAGCAATTTTTTCTGTGCAGTTTGAATCTTGTAAGGATATTTAATAAGAACTTAATATAATATAGCATCACGCCTGTATTCTCAGAAGGGTTAGGCAGAGGTGTAGGTGCTGTACACCTACATTTCGTCGTTATTTAATCCCATGTAATAGCGAGCCTATTGCCATCTAACGAGTACAGTTCCAGACTCCGTGCTGGTACTGCGAATCTCCTTATAGAAAAACCCAATAACACTTTGCCCGACCCGGGAATCAAACCCAAGACCTCATACTTAGCGGTCGCAAACCGGTTCGCGTAACAAAAATAATTATATGATCTACAGATGGTTGTTTCTCAAGGATTCATTTACATATACGTAAACTTACGTGTTATGTAAACTGTACCCGCAATATAGGACAAAAATCTCAGTGTTCAAATCACACCCAGAAACAACGATAAAAAAAATTTAGTAATTTTCTTTATATTTACTGAATTTCAAAAAAAATTTAAAGCTACCGATCCCATTCCTCTCAGCCTAGTGTTACAGAATTATGTTATTCCAAAATTCAAATTAGGTCATCGGCATCAATATCGGCGTACTCCACACGTGTGGGCCTTAATCCCTTCCACGTAGAACAAAGGGCGGATTCCCCTTCATGATTTAGATAAAGCCCTATATCCCTCCGTGTTGCGCTATTAATCTAGCAGTTAATGAGTTGACATGTTCATTATAATGTAATTAATTATGACTGTATAAACGCCTTTGTTGTTAACCTTAAACTACATGTATTATGTGTTCGTGTATACACGTTTCGTGTAGTATTAGATGTAAGAATAGTTGAAAGCGTGACGTCTTAGGTTTGACGTTCATTTCGATTAGTTTTTTTTTTGGAAATTTAGAATAGAATAGAACTGTTTTCTATTTTTTTATTTAAACGTTAATAGGACTCTAGTTGCACAGTTTCAAAAAGTTGGTCCTTTGGAGAAGAATCTGGAAGAAAATCCATGGATACCCCTTTAAAATCTCAAATCTATTTCAATTCAATAAGAATATCAATACGGCTATCAATTCGGAATAATAAGGGTTAGGTAGGGTAGGCTTTAGTCCACCACACTTGCGTGGTGTGGGTTGGTGGACTACACACACCGTTGAAAACATTATGAAGCTTTCGGATATGCAGGCTTTGATTCACGATGTGTGCCTTCACCGTGATAATCAAGTTCTGGTTCGCAAATGAATTCCAAGAAGACAGAGGTTCGTGTCCGTGTTCTATTTAAAACTAAACTATTGCTTATCGTGATGTGCAATAAATTTAATTCTATTCTATAAACTTTTGATTAAACATAAATACAGCTGGTGCCTTTGAACAACTATAACATTGGTCCTAAAGTCCAAAAAATATTGTAAAAGTTACCAGCCAAACATGTTAAAACTTTTGAATTTTATTGACATAATTTATGAGAGAAGGGTGAAAAGCGAATAACGCTATTATTTGGTAACAACCCTTTTCTCATGTAAAGTGTGAACTTTTAAAGTTATTAAAATAATTGAGTAACTTTATTAAAAAATAAAAATATTCAACGCGATCTCGTTTTAAAATCTAATTTTAAAACTATGTCACTTTATCATTAAATTTTAAATGAAGAAGGTATGAAACTGCTTATTGGTGTAGTAACCTCAAACGCGGCTGTTGAAGGTGAGGTCCTAGGTTCGATTCGTTAGCCCAAGTGTCAATGGAATTTTTTGTTGAAAAATTTTCAGTAACTGTCTTGGAGTTTGGCGTTGGGCGGGTCTAAGGACTTAATGACGGCATTAAGTCATGTAACCCTTCAAGAAATACAGGTGAATATAAAAGTAGGTATACTACTGAAATATATGAAACAACAAAACCTTTTAATTTTATTGACACAAACTTATATGCGTTCTGTGTAATTTTTCAATTATCCATAACAATCACGTTAACAGCACTAACAGTTCATGTCAGAGCGAATAATCAATTCATTATTTCCACAAAATAAATTGCATTCACAATAATACACGTCGAATTTATGCCCACCGTCCACTACCGAAACAACAATAGGTTTTAAACAATCCATCGGGGCGGAGCACTGAGGGCGAAAATGGCAACTTTTAATGGGCCCACGGGGCACACTTTTGTGCATTTTGGAACAAATCCAACTTAAAAACGAGTTGCATTCAGAACTTTGCAATATACAATATCCATTTACAGTTTTATGTGAGGAAAGTTTGTTCGAACTCTTTTTGCGCGAGCGTTGTATTTTGAATATTATTTGTTGTGATAGTGTTGTTGATTTTGTAGTAAGAGGCTAGCGTGTTCGCTGTTCGTCCATAATTCTGGGTTTCGAGCAAATTTCAATATAGTTAGTTTTATGTATCACTTTAATACTATTGTTGTTGTAACACTGAGCGCAAAATAATGTGTTGATGTTTTGTTTGTGATTATTGTTTGATACTTTGGTCCTTTGGTACGAATTTAGGATAGATTTCTTAAAAGTTCTTCAAAGTACAAATATATGTTTTAGGTCTGGGTGTGCGTGCATGCGAGATGTATGGTTGTAAACTGTGTAAATGATACAGGAGAAACGTTAGTGAGACATTGATAGTTGCCCATATATCTGCACCATGATTAACAACCAGGCCGTAGATAATGGACTAAGTCAATATGAACTAGTGAAAAAAATAAACAAAGATGGCTAGAATGATGACACGGTTGTTGAGCGATCGACTGCTGCGCTACGTGTCGCGGGTTCGATTTCCGCACGAAACAAGCAGGAATAATTCCTAGGGTCCACACCCTAGGAATTATTCCTGTATCAACGTTTTTTTTAATAGAAAGAGAAAAATATCCACTATGCGAGCCTAGTGTTAGTATTGATTAACAATATAGTGGTGTATAACGTAATGTAAAGCCACACATTACGAACCGACAGCGCGCTCGTTATGCGGTCGAGACGAAACTGCGCGGTTTTTGTGATATATTGCTCTAAAGCTCTACTAGTGTTAATATTGAGTACATAGGTGTGAATTGTAGCACACACATATTTCGCCATGCCGTTATCTAGCACGCAGGCCCAGTGCGGATTGGTGGGTAAATTACTCCTGGAAAATGTGTATTGATGCATGCAAAACACTTTTCTATGCTGAATCGACGATGGCAAATTAAGCCAGTTGAGCAAGTTGAGTCGAGTACGTGCTCGAGGTTGATTCGCAAATCTGTATTTGCTCTTAAAATTTGGTTAATATCAAACGCCAACTACGGATGACCCTAAGCCCTCCTATAATTACAATTACATATATAATGCCGTTCAGATCCGGGTACGTCTTAAAACTGCGGCCAGACACCGGAGGACGGGCAGCAGCGTCCTCTCACTAATCGGTGAGCCACTGCGATCCCCAAGCCGCCTGCCAAGCGTGGGGATTATGGCAAACCCCCCCTTGAGGGAGGCCTTCGTTCAGCAGTGGACGTCTTCTGGCTGATGATGATATAATGCCGGTCAGCTCTACTTCTAGAAATGTGGCCGAATTTTTAATCTTACTATGAAGTTTTTGTTGAAATAAAAAAATCTACATTTTGTTTTTTGTTTTACCGATTTAAAAAAGTAAACCGTTGCCTATAGTTTAATAATGACAGTCTAGTGGTTGAACGCTCAATTTCAATTCAAGAGGTTTTGACGATCAAAACCGGCTCGCACCTCTGCTTTCCGGATTCACGCTTGGCTCAGAATCCATAGACACAGACTAGAACAGACCAGTGCGGTGGACGAACATCATAACCCTCATTTTCAGAAGAGCTCCTGCCCAACAATGGGACAGTAATGGGCTGATCATGAAGTTTATATGAAACTGGCTAAATCCTCAATTCTTTATTGAATTTCATAATGTATTATAATAGTTGACAGGCTTAAATTATACAAGCGCAAACACAGGTGCTCCCTCCATTCCTTCACTCTCATAGCCCGATGGGACAAACTAGTATTGCAACCGCAAAAACTAGTATTCATATAAAAATACTGGTATTCAGGCGCATCTTGTTAGATTGGTAGCCGGCCCCAACAAAATTGGGGAAAGGCTAGGCAATTGATGTTTTTTTCTATGTTCATTTCTCAATTCTTTATTGCATTCCATAATGTGTTATAATAGTTGGTAGACTTAAGTTATAGTATCAATTACCGTGGTGGGCTTCGATGCGGTTTTCTAAGAGTTCCCGAGGCCCACCATATGGTGTCGAGGCGGACCACCGTGGTGAGTTTAGCCAGTAGGAGTCCGGCACACCCCTCCGCCCCCCCAAGGCGGAGGATAGCCCATGATGGGTTCAATGGTATCAATTACGCAGCCTGTTGGGTACAGCATACTTAGTAGGGGAGAGATGGAAGATCGCTTAATGTATTTGAATGCTATTCAATAATTACTATGCATACATAAACGACAATGACTGTTTCATTGTTCTAGTGGTAGCAAGTGCGACTGTTGAGTTTAAGGTTCTGGTTTCGATTCCCGGGTCGGTGAGTGTTATTGGGTTTTTCTGTATGAAAATTACATAAGTTAGACTCATATAAGTTAGACTTACAGACTTACATAAGTTAACTCTTTTAAGCTACATTGTATTCACATAATTGTTGTTCGAGATCAATGTATAAATTAATATTGTATATTTAATTCTGAGTTAAAAAGAGTAACCATGGAGTTTCTTGCCCGTTCTTCTCCATTGGAAATCAACACTTTGGAACGTGGCAACTAGAGGCTATTAGAGCTATTCATAAGTGCCTGTAAATGGTTTACATGAATAAAAATATATTTGAATTTGAAAAATTTCAATTTGAATTCTCAGCTGCAGCACAGTCAGGAACTTTCTGGGACTGTGCACGATTGATGGCAATAGGTTCACCTTCTATTACATAGGACTCAATAACGACATCGGCGAAATGTTCCTCTACAATTATATCTCTGCCTAACCCTTTGGAATACAGGCGTGATGCTATTTAATGTAATGAAACATAAACAACAATGTTCTTTTATTCTCTATAGTGTCTTAAGAGATCTTTATTAATTAAGTTATTTAGGATCTCCCTAAAGCTATGGGACAAAGGGGAAGTGTTTCAGCCTTTCAATGAGCCTCCACGGCTGTAATTAATCATTGGCTTTTGGTTCTTTGTCCTCGGTGTTTAAGACGATGACTATGTCGAAGAATTGACTTTTTGTGTTGTGTTTTACTGGAAGATAATGGGTTTTGTTGAACTGTGTACTGTTATTTTTAATTCTTAAAGGCTATTGTAGAAGTGTTATTGTTGTAAAAATATCGGTTCATGAAAGCCTAATACCTGAGTGATTTATTTTCATAGGATCATACAATGACCATTACCTCTACATATGTTAACTAATTTGAATTTAAGTTGTTGGTGTGCCTTATAAATAAATAAATAAACGTTTGAGTGCGTGGATTTGACTAAATCATTGTCTTAGTTGTAAGGCTTCCACGAGAAAGGCTCGACCTAGCGTGGAAGCCACGGGTAAGTCTTTTTGTTCTTGAAGTACACAAAAAATTGTTGATTTTTTTATTCTAAGACTAATTTTAAGGTATTGTAAAGATGGTAAATAATTTATTCTTATTCTTAAATTTATTCTTATTCTATGTTAGTGATCTGAAGCGCGGCTGCTGGACCTGAGAACCTGGGTTCGATTCCCGAGTCAGATTAAGTATTAGCGGGTATTCTTGTAATACTCTTGAAACAATACTTACACCGTGCATCTAGATCCTAGAATCTTCACTTTTGAAAGTGCCTGTAAAGGCCCAGTTGAAATAAAAACTTGACTTTGATTTTTACCTGAAACCAAACTCACACGGTTGTTTAACTCTTGTGTTTGAGGCGCGGCTTCCTTTCTTTTCTATTCGTTTGAAGTTCGGCTTTGAATATACCGCCCAAAGATTTTGATAGAAAAATACAAATTTTAAATTAAAAACACGAAATCAAATATTATTCCTGACTATCTTACCGTTTTAATTTTGATAATTTTCAGTGAAACCAGGGTAGAGCATATTAATTATTTCTGAGCCGAAAACATTTGAAAACTTATTTTTCAAGAGTATTTCCCAGCCATATATTATCTGTGACAAAGGACGCATGATGTATCGGTTGTCGACTGTACCCGTATATCCCTTGTTCTAGCTGGACTGCGGCGCTACTCAGCCAGGACAAGGCCCGAAAGTCGCTCTTTAATATACGGCTATAATTAATCATTTTTAGGCAATCTTTGACCTTTGTTCTTGCTGGAAGTTATACCGTCCTTTGTTAAAGACATATTTATGGGAAGGACAAGGTCGCTCTTTAAAATAATTGATTTATTTTCTACTATTTTTACTCAAGTAGTATGTTTCGACCCGGGTACGTCTTAAAACTGCGACCAGACACCGGAGGACGGGCAGCAGCGTCCTGTCACTAATCGGTGAGCCACTGCGATCCCCAAGCCGCCTGCCAAGCGTGGGGATTATGGCACCCCCCCCCCCCCCCCTGGGGAGGACTTCGTTCAGCAGTGGACGTCTTCTGGCTGATGATGATGAGTATGTTTCAGATCGCCGTATAAGAATGTTTTATTGTGATTCATCATCATCATCATCTCAGCCGAAAGACGTTCATTGCTGAACATAGGCCTCCTCCAAGCATCGCCACATCGACTGGTGCTATTGCGATTAATTGAATAAATATCTATAGATAATAGTTTACTGCTATCACTTACAAGTAACTATTAAGATAGAGGAGGGGCAAGTTATTCGACTTCTTAACTGAATAAGACGTTCAAAAAATCTATCATCGTACCCAATCCACACAAAATAAAAAAGTCCAACTAAATCCCAAACTGACCCTTAACAAAAATCAACGGATTAAGAGTCCGTTAAATCCGTAATGATGTAAAGTTCATCCCTTGTTGGAGTCAATTAGGACAGATGTCGTGGCTCGTGGCACGTCCGCCTTATTTACGTTGACCTAATCTTATTTCAACTTAATTTGGGCCGAATTTACAACAAAATATGTTAATTTAAATGCAATTAGGGAGACAGTCAATAAAGTGAGTAGTGTACTACAAGAGCAGAAGAAGTGTATTGACATCTTTATAACATAACATGGCATCATGCCTGTATTTCTCCAAGGGATAGACAGAGGTAATGTACACCCATAATTTAAAGATTTCCTTTGAATTTCACAGTCAAAAAAGTCGAGACTCTAGGCGCACGGTTCCAAATGTTAGGGGGTAGTTCCTATGGAGAAGAGATTCCATTCCAATCTCCAACTTCTCTTAAGAATATTATTATAAGCAGTTTATCTTATAGCTCTCTCTACACCACTGCCCTAACCATCAAACCTTCAGTATTTATTTAGACGCAGACAATTAATCAGCCAGCACTGTTTAGTGACTGTTTGAACAACACTAGTCCATTTGAGATTCTGTCACTGACTTCATTTTAGACGCGTTTATAATTTGTTTGTCTCTTAAATGGCTTCGGAGCTTTGTTTATTTATACTTCTGGAGATGTACTGTATGTTTGTAGTTGTCAGTATTGATTACGTGTGTAGTTTTCCGCCTATATCTTCTCTTGGGACTTGTACAAGGTGACTAAGGGATGGCGCTGTGAATAAGCGATTGGCTTTTTGCGTTACGTGTCGTGTGTAACCCTGCATGGAGCGGATATTTATATGGTGTAAAATTAGTTGCGGGTCTAGGTGTAAACTGTGCATATGATACAGCACAAATCTCTTGAAAGTAAGACGAGAAAACTCTTGTCCTTTGTGCTAATAATACGTGCGTACACCAATTAGTGAGAATTTACATCTTACAGTAACAAACAGGTACTATGAATACAAAATAATTATTGTGTTTTCAAAGACATCTAAGGAACCGCTGACCTTTCGCTCGACAGTCCGACTTAGCCGACATGCCGCTTAAATAAAATAAATACCTTTACATCAAATTCCTCGAACCCAATTGACGTCATAATCCTTTTTACGTAACAAGCTTCTTAATCCTTGCCTTCGAAATAAAACGCGTAATCCGCACGTCACTAGTCTATATAATATTCTTAGTGCGTTCCGTCCCATTAGCGATTCCCTGTGAGTCCGGCAGGGTGGGTAATCCCAAATATTCTAGGGATGGGCTATAGCTTTATTATATTTGTGTAAACTATCTAAGAAAAACAAAAATCGTAATTGAGTGGAAAAAGTGAAGATATGCCTTTACGCCTTGTGTGTTGGTTAAATATCACAGGCTGAAATAATAATTTTAAAAAATAGTTTGTGGTGTGATAGCGTAGTTGTACGGCGACTTATGTTGTGTTGCTAAATTTTAAAACCGGTATCGGATTAAATGATAACTTCACAATTAAATGATAAATTCCTAGGTTTAAACCAATAATAATGCTATATTTAACATAGCGTAGAGTCAGGTTGGTAGAATGTGCAAATATGCTAGGCTTACGAGACATATGTATATGTGTGTTCGTGTGTTTTCTTCCAGTCTATTAACAAAACATTTCTCAATGTTTTTGAATAAATGAATATAAGATGATATAGAAATGGACCATCGGAAATGTATGTACGTTTAGTCGATTGTAACACCGTTGCCTTATGCCTCCCATCTCTATAACTCATCATTATTAAGCTTTGATGTCTTTCATTTTGGGCGTTAAATGTATGGAGAAAATTCCAAGGAAGCCCAAGATCAAACACATGACATGTACGCTGTATTTCCGTATTGGGAATCCGGGATTACTGTCCGTCAGCCAAACGTATTGGTTACATGATTAGGGAACAAAAAAAACATATTATTGCTTTGTTAGCTCTTGTTGCATTGTTTATGAAATTATTGGTCCTTTTATACGAAGTTCTGGATTCAATATTGTTGTGTCGATGTAAGAACTCGAATTATCCTAGTCCTAGTCCTAGTAATATTATAAATGCGAAAGTTTGTGAGGATGGATGGATGGATGGATGGATCTTTGTTACTCTTTCACGCCAGAATGGCTGAACGGATCTGGATGAAATTTGGCACAAAGATAGATTATAGTCTGGAATAGCATATAAGCTTTTTATCCCGGGAAAATGCACGTATTCGTAATCCACGCGGGCGAAGCCGCGAGCGGAAGCTAGTTATGATATACTAATATACAAATTTTAATGATGTGTTTAAGCCTTCAAGTGATGCAAATGAGACACAACAGAAAATGTTGTATATTGTGTCTTGTGTCTCCCGTGTATCTTAGCAAATTAAGAAGGTTATTTTTATGTAACTTTTATGCTTTTAGTTACTGCAAATCTGTCGACGAATAACCAAGGATATTCAAAAGACTTGCTTGGGCATGCTTATGCTTACCATGTCTCTTTGTCTGAAATCTGGATTTTTATTTTTAAATATAGAAATAGTCTTTACTTACTACGTAATGTAATACATACATTCCCAAAAACTACACAAGGCTTCTAGTCCTAATTAGCTATCATTAACATATACATTGGTTTTAAGTTGAAAGCTTCTATATTCTGTATCTATCTAGTCTTTAGAACCGTATGAACACAAGACCAAATAATACTGAAACTCTTGTTACATAATTTTACTGGTAACTAAAGATTCGGAGTATATAAAAGAGGATACGTGTATTTGAGTCTTCAGATGTGGCAAGTTTGTTCGCAAGCACAATTTACGAATAAAGATGCTTACCGAACCTCTTGGCTTGCTTGTTATTTTTGTCAACTTGACATCTTTTTGAGGCTTGAAGATTAGAGACCGGTGTAGTCTGGAACTTGGCCTAGTTTTACATTAATGCTATTCTAGTACCATCTAGTATTGTAGCTTATGGTCTTGAACATAGAGAAATAAATTATTTTTGGTATTCAAAGTGTGTGGACCTTAGATTTTATTTTTCGTATGACGACTGATATGTTTGCGTTTGACAACTATGTCACCTAATGTTTAGCGATGATGCGGTAGACAATGGTGCACGATCTAGAAATAACATTTTACTCGAGATTTGAATATTGATGATATATAATTATATAACAAAATACGCATTACACCCGTATTGCCTAAGAGGTTCAGCAGAGATCTAGTGTTGAACGAACAGCAGACTTTGCCAATCCTGCTGAACTTATTGATGTTGCTAGTAAGTTTTTTGTAGCGAGCTTATTGATATAGACCAGCAGACTTCTAAAGCCTAATCTGCAATATTCCTGACCTGAGTGGCGAATTCGGTCCTTGTAACCTATAGAACATTGAGACTGTAAGAAAGTTTTAATTCGAATAGCTATGTATGTACATATCTTCAAGTTACTTATTGTGGTAAATATTTATGTATTTCAGTACAAAATATGGAAAGTGTCCCTTTCTGTATATTGTTGCCTTAGTGGCTTGAAAGAGGTCCTTCTCGTTAGGCACGGGCTAATTGGATCACTCTTAAGTGAGCAGCTCTTATCGGCAAGAAGAAGCCGGTCCTTTATGGACTCTGTGAATATGTGGGCGCGTACATACAGCTACTTAAATGTAATGAAATAACAACCTAAAGTATATTAGTATACACCTTTGTTACTAAGCGTCGTGGTTTACTCTCAGCTTGGGTAATTTGTGTAATTTTTGTTTCTTTTTAAACATTGTCCCACACTAGGATTTCTCCTGTTTCGTGGGTACAGTTTACAAACATACATGTCACATACACACACAACCAGACCCGAAACAACTATCTGTAGATCATACAAATATTTGTTCCCCACTAGCTGTTCTCTTCGACTCCGTCTCCGTCTGCATATTTTCCATATATAGATTGAATTTTGAAAAATCCTTCCTTAGCGAATACTTATACCTTATAAAGTACCTGCCAAAAATTCAAGTTTAATAATTAATAATAATTCTAGATTTGTAGTTGCTGAGACTTCGTGATTAGACCGTGAGAGAGTGGTATTTCACTTTTAATACAGATAGCTGTTACCCATGTATCAAGTTGAAATAGTAAAAATAGGCCTATGTCCTTTTCTAGAACCCAGGTCACCTCTATGTGAAATTTCATAACGATCGGTTCAGTGTTTTACTCGTGATGAGGTCATAAACAGACAGATAGACTTTCGCGTTTATAATAGCCTGGATGTTGTGTGTGTCGCCTTATCCCAATACCTATACTAATTCAATTTACTAGCTCCAATACAACACCACTAAAGGACCAAACAATCGAACGTCCTCACGCTAAATTAAACAAAATTAATTAGATTATAAATCACAGAGCCATATCGCCACGTTGCCACTTGTAACCCCTTTCATGTTAACGTTAATTAATCAATTACGTGATGTCAAGACAATTTATTATTCCGAAAATTATATTTGAATTGCGTTTTCGCACAGAGCGTGCGGGAACGTCCCGCGGCCTCCCTATATTTTACGGAGTTGCCTTAATTATTAATTCGTACAGTTTCTAGCGAGAAAATAAAGCGATTCTGTTATCGTATTCGCAAACATTTGACTCCGCAAGCGACGTGGAGCTGAGAAGCAGTGTTTTAGAGTGAGCGTCTCAGGACAAATAATAATAATATAATTATTCGACTGCCTCTTTGGTCTTGAAGTAGCAAGCGCGGATGTTAATCGTGAGGTCCTTGGTTCGATCCCTCGGTAGGGCAATGTAATTGAGTTTTTCTGTTGGAAAATTGTCAGTAACAGCCTGGTAGGAATAGGCTCCGAAGTAAACGTGGCGAAATACCGGCGCGATTTATTATGAGAGTTATGTAATTTTTTGAATTTCCATCGGCGTACTAATTTGGATTGAATGACTCTACGGTTTTATAAGCTGATATCTGAATAATATTGTTTTTATTTCATGTTTGTCACGTCGAAGTGTTTTACAATTTATGACTAAATGAAACATCTGTAACTACTTCATCAATAAGCGGCAATCACACAATTTATCTATATTGTGTGACATTGTTTGCCAATTAAAAGCATATATTCCATGCAAATTGTCGCCCAATTACACCAGTGGCGATATTTTAACTATGTTCAAAGCACATTATAATTTAGACTCAATATATATTTTGCGTTTCGTAATTCCACACAGTCCACAATTTGAGTTGTCGGCAAATAATTAGCATTTTAATTGTGCGGCGGCAAACAACGAACGCGTGAAATAGGGCGACGGAGGGGGGAGGCTTGGGCGGCGGGCCGCGGGGTGGTGGCGAGTTTATTAATAGGGCTCTTCTAAAATGCTGATTCCATCCTTTATGTGGTTTCGTGTTCTGTGATATCAGGGCTGTTCCGTATTTAAAATTATTATGTATAAATATATAATTATAGATGTGCCTGTGACTTTCACCCCCTTAGGGATTGAGTTGCTATTTATTTGCCTACAACTGGAAAAAATCTTGATAGTGAGAATGTAAGTGTACTATGCGGTTACCGTGCTAACGATAACTATTGTAGAGACCAAGGAAAACTCGTATGTACCACATATTCCCAGATTGCTATCTATAGTTAGTAACTTGCATTCATATTAATTCATACATATATAATTATTACTTGACTGCCTCATTGGTTCAATGGTCGCAAGTGCGCCTGCGACGACTGACACGAGTCCTGGGTTCGATTCCCGGTCCTGGCAGTGTTATTAGGATTTTTGGAGTTTAGCATTGTGCCTGTTGAATAGGTAATATTCTGCAGACATGTAACTCAATGTGGTGCTCTGTCTACCCTTGCGGGGACTACAGGCGTGATGAAATATATGCATGAGTATCTATTTTAGAACCAAATCATATTAAACAAATATTAAAAATACAAACGATTGAATATTGAACAAAATAATACAAAAGATAACAAATGTGGAATAACATATTGTATGTTTGTTCCGCTGATTGGAAACTCGGAAAAATCTCATTTCCTCCGGGATATGGGGATTCTTTGAAGGTCCCATTTGTGGAACAATTGGGATTATAACAATATTTATACGATTTATACCTTTACTAATCTGTTACTCTGTTATATTTGGTAAAACGCCACTTCATATCTTCGAGTAAGTTTATGAAAAAATATTGTTGTTTGTTAACTAGTATGGTTTGCTTTTTAATAATCGTTTTTATGCATTTTTATAACTCAACTATAATTAGGATATCTGACTACAATAATATATTTATCTCTCTCCCTATTCTATTTTCTTAAACACACTCCCTCACTAGGGTTTTTTCTGTATCGTGGGTACAATTTACAAACATACATGTCACATGCACACACAACCAGACCCGAAAAAACTATCTGTAGATTATACAAATATTTGTTTCGTGCGGGTATCGAGCTAATCGCCTATCCACTGCGATATGTGTCGCGAATAAATAAATTCAGCTCAGTACTATCATATTGTTGGGCAAGGGCCTGTTTTCAGGATGAGAAGGGTTAGTCTTTAGCCTACCACGCTGGCTTAGTGGGGGCTGCCAGACTACACACACCATTGAGAACTTTAAGACACCCTCTCAGGTATGCTGGTGTATGGGTTTCTCCCTTCATCGTTAACGCAAGTGATTATGATCAAAATATGTGTAGTGCAGGTCGAGTTTGAACTCAGGCCCTCCTATGGAAGGCAAGCCTACAATCGCTAGGCTATGACAGCTTCCCTACACTATAGTTACAAGAAAAAAATCACCAAGTTGTGCTAAAGCTAAAGCTGCTATGCAAGGCACGTCCAACTCGAATTTGCAGGCAATTCATTCGACATTGGATTATTAGGAATCGATCTTTTTAAATTTTTCCGATTTACTGCGGAACACACGGACGATGACAAAAGATGAGGCGGGAGAGCATGGAAAAACTGACGGTTTTTCAAACGAAGTAGGTACCTATTTGACGTTTCTAATGTCATGTAAGTATGTCAATGTCAATGTCAAATGTCAGTATGCTCTCTATACTATTAAATACTGACAGTGTCTGTTATGCGTTAATGTAAAATGTGTTTTTGATCGTTTTACGGCTGTGGTCCTCGGACCAAAAGTCATTATACCTATTAGGAATCCATAGAAATAGAAATACACATCTATTTGTACAACATAGCATCACCTGTATTCCACGAAGAGTTAGGCAGAGGTGTACTATTGTACACCCACATTTCGCCGACGCTATTATTGATTAAGAATTTCCATACAGAAAAACCCAATAACACTTTGTACGAAGTTCTTATAACTGTACAGTATATATACAGTACAGTGTGTTCCGCCTTTGTAAAGGCATGCACATATTTGTTTTGTTATAAATATAGTACGAAGTGAATTATAAATTAAATCATGATAAGTTATAATTTACAAGTGTATCCACAATATAGCGACAGTCAACATTTTGTAAAGTAGTGTGTAGTTTCTGTGTTTGTAATAAGCGTAGAACAAAAGGGGCGGGTGCGGTCCTGCTATCATGTTCGTATGTTTCCACATTAGGTGCGTAAGGCACTGTCCCCAAAACCCAATTTGGTCCAATGAGAAAATAATGTAAAACGATCCGATTGTGCGCGTATAGAATTTTAAATGTTGCGCCTTTTTGTGAACGCGCGTTTTTTCCTTTTTTTCGACAATCAAAGGCTTGTTAGGAGGTTCTCGATATTAAATTTATTTTACCTCGAATAAGGAGCTTTTATTAAAAAATCTTTTTGTAAGTTAAATATATCCTGAGATAATTTAATTCTTTTTTGTTAGTGTAAAAATGTTTGTGAATAATTGTTTTCATTAATTGAAAGAAACCATTTTAATTATCAGATTACCAGCGAGTTTCACAAATTTGCTCGTGCCAATAAATTCAGTAGTAAGTATTATTATTATACTTAAGTATATGAGCTAATTTTTTCTCAAATTTAGGAATATTGATGTATAATATATCCTGTGACTTGATGATGTCAAATAAAAGAGATTGATTGAGATATTTCATACCGTTTATTATGATCTCTTGTTTTGGAAACTTTGTTTTTTATATAATATTTCTACTAGTATGAATGCGAAAATTTGGATAAATGGACGTTTGTTACTTAATCACGCCAGAACGGCTGAACGGATCTGGATGAAACATTGGCACAGAGATAAATTATAGTCTGGAATAGCACATAGACTACTTTTTAATTAATGTACGGGTTCGTAAACCATGCGGGCGAAGCCGGGGGTGGAAGCTAGTAAATAATATATATTTAGGTATATATACCGAATTACTCCATTAGTCTAGTGATCAAATCATCGGCAAAATGTGGCGGTACAATAATACCCCTCTGTTTATTCCTTCGAGGAAATCGGACAGTAATACCATATTATGTTTAATTCACAAAATGATTACAAGTGCACCTAAACAAAATTGTAAAGATTCTTTCAAACAAGACTCAAAACATTTACAACATCCGCCCGCAGTCTGCTTATCCGTCAGTTTATGAGAGTCGCGTCAACCACAGCAGAAGTGTGAGACAACTTTTAATTAAATACTAATGCTATTCGCGAGCGAATGTACTATTAAAGTAGGGAGGGTTAACAACGTGTTGTCGATGTTTAACTTGTTTATTTTTACTTGTTTATTTCTGCATAATTTATTATTTGCCTTACTGTTTTGCAGCGGACTAAGCCCGTCAGAGGCCCGGGGCAAAACTGAATGAGGCCCCTAGTTTAAGAAGGTGATGTTTATTTAAAATCTTGCAAGTGAACATTAAATTCAACTTAAATAAACATACATATGGATATGGATGAGTAAAAACAAACCTTCTAACTCCAAATCATCTCTTAGATGGGTACTAAGGATATTTTTAAAGCCTTGTTTAGGATTTGATCAAGGGAACATGGAGGCGTTTGGAGGCCGCCCCAGGACCAGAGGCCCGGGGCGGTCCGCCCCTTCCTCCCTGTTAGTTTGCCACTACTGTTTTGTGGTTGCAATCGCGGCTGCAAACCGTGAGGAACAGATTTCCTGTTCAGACAAAGTGTTATTACATTTTGTTATAAACAGTTCGGAGTTAGCAAGATAACAATAAGCATCATGATGATGATGAATATCATATGAAACTTAACGGAATTAGATGAAAAGTAGATATAAATATACAGTGCTCCCTTCGGGGAACACAGGCGTGATGTTAATTTTTTATTTTTTTTATTTAGCCCAAACTGTTCCACTGCTGGGCAAAGGCCTCCCCCAAATTCTTCCACCCATCCCTATCCTGCGCCACCTTGAACGAGTTCCTCTGGTACGTGTCTAAGGGATCGCGCCACCTCTTTTTAGGCAGACCTCGTGATGTTAATATTTTATTTAAATTTGTACTATTTTTAATTTTACTTTTCATCGATGTTTCCTTTCGTCCAACCTAACCCGCACATGTGAGGCGGCAACGAAGAAATTACTTCATATTTTAGTTTACATGTTTTAATGTAACAGCCGACTGGCTTCCATTAATAACAACATATTCAGATTAACAACAAGCTTGCAGTTGAGAAACGTTCTTTAGTTACACTTATATATAAATTTTTGAATAAAGAAAAAATTAAGTGCTTTCATCCCCACCAGAGCAACACGGTGGACCATGGCTTAATTCTTCGTAGTCCGATACTAGGTCCATGTCTATCAGTGGACCAATAATAGGTTGAATAATTAAAATATTTTTATATTCAATTGGTATTATCCTCGTCTGGTATTCAGGCCTTCTCTCTGAGAGGGAGACTTCAATGTTCCATCACATGGACCAAGTGTGGACTTGGAGCATTTTCGAATTTTTAAGTTTATGTCATAGCGTGCGTTACCATGATATCACTGTTAGATTGATGAAAAATTATACACAGTAAACATAATCAAATTACAATTACATTTTTATATAACGTAACATAGCATCACGCCTGTATTCCCCGAAGGGTTAGGCAGAAGTGTATTATTGAATACCCACATTTCACTTATGCTGTAATTGAATCCCATGTAATAGGGGGTGAGCCATTTGTGTGGTGCTGTTACTGAGAATTTTCATATAAAAAAACTCAATAATTTTCCCAACCCGGGAGTCGAAGGACTTCACGCCTAGCAGTCGTGCTTGCGACCACTAAACCAATGAGACAGTCAAATATTTTTTTTTGCGTAATAACTTATGCATCTTAAAACGTATGCGATATCACTTTCATTATGAAATAAACACACGTTACCACTCTGTTAAATATTTTTCTTACATTCCATGGCATTTTGACGTTGATATTATTTTGCATTTTGACGGCACGTTTGGCGCAGTGGCTAAGCGATTAGCTTTCTGCGCTACGTGTCGCGGGTTCGATCCCCGCACGGAACAAATATTTGTATGATCTACAGATAGTTGTTTCGGGTCTGGATGTTTGTGCATGTGACGTGTATGTTTGTAAACGGTACCCACGATACAGGAGAAATTTTGTGTGGGGCAATGTTTTTAAAAAAAAAAAAAAAAAATTGCGCTCAAGACTAGCTTTATTTATCGCAAGCCTATTAGTAATTTGTTAAGCGGTTTCAAAGTAAACATCTCAACTGCCAGTGACTTGGCACGCAGCAAAAAGTATCCTCTTACAGTGAAGTTGGTCGTTAAGTGGAAATTAAATAGCTCCATTTAGTGGCTGCAGCCAGGATTATGCACTTTGAGTCAATTGGTTATGTGCCTACCCGGATAAAAATCCTTTGAGTTTGCTTTTGGCGCACACCAATATTTTAGGGTTAAATTGTCGTGTATATACTTTTGAAGAAACTGCCAAAAGGAGGGTTGTTTTTAGAAGTTTATTTGTTTGCTGGGATTCTTAAATTGAAACGGCTGGATGGAGTTTGGTAAATGTAGTGTTGTTAGAATTGTCAGTATTCAAGGAGTAGTAATGAAAGAAAGATTCAGATTCAGTACCTCTATTATGTGTGTTTTACAATTTACTTTCATAGAAAATGTAAATTTTCATGCAAGCGATTTTAGTTCTTAACATGGTTATAATAGGGATTAGAGTCGCTAACATGACATCTCTTTAATATAGTAAATAGTAAATCAAAACTTTACTATGACTAGATGTCACATAAGCGACTCTAATCCCTAATGTAATCAAGTTAAGAACTAAAATCGCTATCATGAAAATTTACATTACTTTGATAGTAAATAGTAAGAAAACTCGTGATAGTGGTACAGATTCATTTATTTAAATTTAAAAATAGAGTACAAATCTATGTTAATTGTCATAATCTATGTCAGTCTCATCTATTTAGCTGAAGAACAGCATGCGAAATGTTAAGTAAACATAAATAAGATATTAAAGAATTCAATCGTTAGATTATACAAATAATAGATCATAATTAACAGTAGACATGTCATGTAATATACAATTGGAACAAGTCATACAAGAACAAGAAACAAGAAAGAAAATACGTTTATTTGGTCCCAACTTATGGTACACAATAATAATATTTAAAAACAAAAGAAAATTAGGAGCTACAATATACCCCGCTGATCGGTCAATCTGCGAGGTTAAGCACCGCTTGCTTCGGTCAGTCCTTGGATGGGTGGCCATTTTTCACACATCGAGACCCCTCCTTGCCTCGGAAAGCACGTTAAGCAGTCGGTCTCGGGGTTCATATGAAGACCTATGACAATCGAAACGGGTGTCAGCAGCCCAAAAAAAAGTGTGACAACCAGTCTAACCTTAGAGGATCAATGTCTCCCAGTAATTGGGTACGGAGGTAAGATGGTCTCCTTCAGCCGCAACCGGTTAGACTGGAAGCCGACCCCAATGTAGTTGGGAAAAGGCTACGCGGAAGATGAAAAACAGACAAAAAAGCAAAAGCAAAAATGATAACAGCTACTCACTTCTAAAGCAGCATTGTGTGCTTCATCAGCTGCGCCAAATAGGCTCAGTATAGCAAAGAATCACACGTATGGGTATTTGACGTTACTTCAAAACCAATATGGCGGACTATTGCTGACTAACTAATCACAAATTTCGATCAATAATGAAAACAGTACCTCTATTATGAGTTTTTCACTATTTACTTTCAAAGTAAATGTAAATTTTTATGCAAGCGATTTTAGTTCTTAACTTGCTTGTATTAGGGATTAGAGTCGCTAACATGACATTTCTATAATATCGTAAATAGTAAATCAAAACTTAACTATGACACATATGTCACATAAGCGACTCTAATGCCTAATGTAACCAAGTTAAGAACTAAAATCGCTATCATGAAAATTTACTTTACTATGATAGTAAATAGTAAGAAAACTCGTGATAGAGGTACAGGCTCGGAACCATCCACATTAAGTCTACAATAAATATAATTATTTACTTCAACAATAACTTTTATCCCCAGTCGATACTATTGCTCATACAATCTATATTTGTACTGTGTTATGAGACAAACAGTATCATTGAAAGTTTTATTCTCAATAAAACAACAAATGCTAACGAGATAGTCGCCCAAATAAATACAAACAAGGGGAGGCGGTGTCGCGGCGGAAAAAACAAAATAGTTTTATTTTTTACATCAAAACTTATTCGTTCTGTATTGGTAGCGATGTTACAAGGAATTTAGAAAAAAAGAGGGTTTCTTTCAGATGAATTATTGGGAGTAAATTACTTTTAGAAACACATGGGTTATGTTTAGTTGTAACTTGTAGAAATACTAGAAAGAAAACTAAAAAAATAACAGACAAGAGCAGAATTTGAATCCACGCATTCTGGCTACCTAAGACATGGTCCGTCATCTTTTGACGGCACGGTTGGCGCAATGGTTAAGAGATTGGCTGCTGCGCTACATGTCGTGGGTTCGATTCTCGCACGGAACAAATATATGTATAATCTACAGATAGTTGTTTCGGGTCTGGTTGTGTGTGCATGTGACATGTATGTCTGTAAACTGTACCCACGATCCAGGAGAAATAAAAGTGGGGACAAAGTAAAAAAAAAATGTACATATATGTAAACCGGGATAATCCGAATTTCCATACATAGGAGGGTTATATAATCAACTTGGTTTTTTATTTTGTCAATGTTAATTTTGAGGTACATGAACTGACTCATTCGTGTAGTGGTCGCTATCGCAACTACCAAACGTGAGGTTCTGGGTTCGATTCAAAGATTGAGCAAAATGTTATTGGGTTTTTCTGTATAAAAAATGTCAGTACCATATGCCCTCTATTACAAGAGGTTCAATACCTACGTTCACGTTCACGTAACAACACATGGTCACACTATCAAAGCGATTTTTCGTTCGTTCAGTGACTCGTCGACATTTATACCTTTAAATATTCTATCAATCAAATTCAACCTAACCCTACATGTTCAATGGACCTGACCTCAAAGGTTAACACCGAATCCTGTCTGTGCCTCAAATATTTAAGGTACGGGATCGTGGCCCCGAATTAAATGCCGCTATGTTTGTCGCAAATTAAGGTCACCTGTTCTAGCTATAAACTATGAGGGGTATTACTGTTTAGCAGTGGCGTGCGGTGCATAAAGACAAAAAGACACTGCCTGCCCTGCATAACTCAGATAAATATTTATTATAAGATATTTGAGTTGGCAAATCACATACATCATTATTTAATCGACAAGACGACGAACCTATACCAACATGCAGTAGGTATTATTGGTAGGTAAGCTTTTAAAATTTTCTGCCTATCCTGTCTAAAAACTCTGTTCACGCCGCTACTGTTTAGTGTTTTCACTGTTCTAGTGTTAAAGTAAACAAAAATTGGAATAAACACAATAAAAGCCATCCACCGGGATTATTTAAAAAAAAATACGCCTATATCTTTTTAGCAATCTTATTTTTTAATATATTTAACACTAGCTTTTGCTCGCGACTTCGTTAACGTGGAATTTAGAATCTGATATTTTGCTGCTGTAAAATGGAGCCTATATTTTAAGTTAGACCTCTAGCAATACATCGGTGAAAACTGCATTCAATTCCGTGCAGTAGTTTTTGCGTGATGCGTTTACAAATATACAGACAGACAGAATTCTAAAACTGTTGTTTTGGCTTCTATTGCTCTAATAAAGACCCCCGTATTAGTTCTCCAATATCTGTGATGTACAGACATCGGCCTGTTATAATTTTATTATATATATAAAGATTATTTTTATGTCATGTACGCTACAAAAAATATCTGTAGCATAAGCACACATAACATAGCATCACGCCCGTACCGGCTCCCCTAACGGTTTGTGCTGCTACTGTGAATTTTTATACGGAAATACACAAAATTTTACCTGACTCAGGAATCGAACATAGGCTCTCACGCTTAACAGTCACGTTTGCGACCACTAGACCATTAAGGCAGTTGTTATTGCCCTGGGCACAATAAAAAAGAATGAAGTTTGCTTCACAAGACATTTCAGTTCGAACACGAAGTGTGTGGGCGTATGAATGTCCTTTTACTCTTCAGAAACAAGGCGTTAAAGTTATGAATGGTCAAATTACCAAACTATATGTGTAACAGTTTTAATGCCTTTACTGAGCGAGCGGGTAACTGAGGCCCTAGTGTAAGTTTCTTTCCACAAATTCGATTTACTACATCGAACGCGTTCGTTCGATCGATCGATCGATTCGGCGCTCCGATTGGTGGAGACCACGAAACGGACCAATCGGAGCGCTGAAGGCGTTCGATTTAGTAAATCGAATTTGTCAAAAGAAACTTACACTAGACCCCTAGTATAAGTTTACTGAAGGTAGAAAAAAGTTAAATGCAAATATCATGTAAATAAAAAAGTTTGATACTTGGAATACTACTTACCATGGCTCGACGTTAAGATTAGCGAGTAGCTAAGCCAGGGGTTCCCAATCTTTTTCAGTTCACGGCGCACTAACAGGTTTAGTATTTTGTAAGATATCATCATCATCATCATCAGCCAGAAGACGTCCACTGCTGAACGAAGGCCTCCCCCTTAGACCACCACATCGAACGACATTCCGCCACTTGCATATAAGATATAAGATATACATATGCACATCTCTACGAGCCTTATGTTAATACTATGTGACTATAGAATTCCAAGAGACATATTTCTGCGAAATTCTAACATTATAATAAATACTGGCCGGCCCGTGTGACGCACATTTCCATATCGTTACCTTCGAAGCTTACACGGCCTCACCCTTCAGTAACCATGGAACCAAAACAATGAGCGATCCATAACTAAACCGTGCGATTATAACCCACAACTTGATAATACCAACTAAGACCATAAGACAGAATACTCCAATATTTTACTAGCAAACCGAGTTCTAAGCCCGGTCCCATTATTATGTATGAAGTTTGAAGCATGTCTCAATTGTCCGCAAACAAACATTGAACATTATGCGAAGGCACGATCCGTTTGAGATACTCGGCTCTAAGACGCGTCCACACATCACTGGGTGGCCGTTTACATTGGATGGGCGTTTTCTTACTGCCCGATACGACACCCATCTTTTGTGATATACGAGTAAGAGCGTTCGAGTGTGCGGGACACTTCATAGAGGTAATCATCGCGGTAAATCAAATATGCAACAACAGAAGAATGACGATACTGTTCCGACCTTTGATCTGGGGTTTGGATTTTCGATAGTAACTAAATTAAAGTAAGCAATATAATTCTGGTACATTGCGTCAATATTTTGCAAGATTCTGGTAGGTATTTTCTCTGTAGAAACAGACTATTAAACAGTTGAAGTCACCTTGAAATCGAAATAAATATAATATATCACACACTCACCTTTTCTGAATTTTCGTAACAAACAGAGGTATTTTTAAACACTCGAAGTGCAATATGGGTTCTACGCAATCGAGATTTAAATAAAACAAATATATTTGTATAGAACGCGACTATCTCTAAAACGACCCCCTGTATCGTGTATCGTGTCGGTATCGTGAACGGCTACTATAAAACCTTCTTCTTGGACGGTTTCTGTTTGGTTCTAGATGTTTGTCGGTATGTGCCTGATTTTAAGGAGAACCCATCGTATTTCTTGCTATATATCTTAGACGCAGCGTAAGAAGGCCTCCTACTAGGTGGACCGACGACATTGTGAAAGTCGCGGGCAACCGATGGATGCAAGTGGCGGAATGTTTTGATGTGGTGGTCTAAGGGGGAGGTCTTCGTTCAGCAGTGGACGTATTCTAGCTGATGATGATGATAATGATGATGATGATCCTTGCCGAGTATACGTTCGCAACGTTGGATGCAAATATATTAACATCAGTAATAATATGAAAAAATAAATATTTCGGAAAAATACTAATACATAAGATTAAGATACAATTAATATAGTATAGTTTTGGTATAATTATGTTAGGGGTCGAAAAGCTCCCAAATTATTTAGAAACTTGCCTCCACCGGGTTTGTACCTTGGCCTCGTTATTGCCTCAATAAGATTCGGGCAAGGATACAACGTTCAATTCGCTTAGAAAACGTTGCCAAACTATGTCTGCCTACTTTGCCATCCTGTTTTCGAGTTAGAAGGCTTCGCTCCGCGCTCTATTACGTAGTGTATTTATTTACATACAAATGCAACTGTTTTCATGCCATTTTCTGAATGGTGCAAAACATTTTATTCTGTTAGTTTCCAAGTGCAAAATCGCGTTTGAATAAGAAGCTTTCAATGGGCTTACCTATTAGTATTCTTTTTCGTGACTGATATTAGAATATCAAAAGGGAATATTAATTATAGTGAATGTTTGAGAATCGAATCTGTATTAATCAAAAAGTTTGATTTAGGAAGGACAAACAAAAAAAAAAATTGCCAAGGCTTTCCCTGGGCCATCTTTCAAACTTAGATTTATAAATGTTATATTCACATAATAATATTTCAGACGACAAGAAATATCGCAGTACATATATCTATACTTTTTTTTAACTACAACCACATATTTTCTAGTAAAACTAAACAAAAGCTTGCGCACCTTTTTCAGTACCTCTTGTCCTACCTGTCGATACTAGCCATACTTCCAGTATTTTTACGACGCTGAACTTGCTTTATGTCCCCACTGGGACTAAGCCCCAGTTTTTTGGTCCTCGGGTACGGAACGGCAAGTTACGGTTTTCGGTATATTTATTTAAAACAATTATGGGTTTGGATACTGGCTTTGGTTATTTCAATGTTTGTTTGTAAATTTAGGAGTTCTATAGAGATTGATGATATGTCATGCCTATATATCCATCGATGATCAGTAAATCAAGTCATGTTATGATTGGTTGTTAAATATATTCCAGGAACTCGTGGCTAAGCAACTGCGAGGTAAAGCAGCATTTGCTGGGGTTTTGATGTGTGAAAAATTCATCCCCCGTTCAGCAACCCCGTTCTTTATACATTTACTGATAAATATATGAAACTAACTTCCGCCCGCAGCTTCGCTCGCGTGCTTTACGAACCCGTACATTTTTTCGGGATACAACTCTGTGCTAATTTTCATCCAGATCCGTTCAGCCGTTCTGGCGTGAAAGAGTAACAAAGATCCATCCATCCATCCATCCTCACAAACTTTCACGTTTATAATATTAGTAGGATAGGATAGGATGGTATATGAAATGGTTGTAGGTAGTATCCTACTGTCAATTTATTAAAATGAACACTGTTCTTTTGTTCTGTGTCCAATTTAGTATATATTTTTAGCAAAACAAAATACGTGACTAACTGAGTTAAGATTAATTAAATTTGTGATTTCATGTAATATATATTAAGTAAACTAGTCTATATATCTCTTAATATTTTTCTGGTAATTGAAATGTTGTGGTGTATAAAACAAAATAAAATAAAACTCTTGTTCATTTCTTACAACAAATTCATCGAATACTGCAATTGGCTACATATCTACACGAATTATGGAAACAAAAGAATGAAATACAGTTCCCGTGAATCCCACAAAATAACACAAAAAGGTTAATTATCAGTGGTTTAACCACATAAATACCTTCACAGTGAAACTGTTTCACTACCAAAATAAAATCCGGATTATTCAAACAGTAATATATTGAAATTAACTTTAAATCATGACATTATTATTATCGGTTCATTTAACCAGTGCAATGCATTGGTAGGAATCAATTTTAGTAAATTCACAGCAATTGTAAACATGTGACGTAGATTAATTAATGTTGTAAACGATTGTAATTCGGTAATTGGGATGGATCTCGTATGAAATAATTGAAGGCACATTTAAGGCGATACATGTAGGTTTATTGTAAATTTAAAAGGTCTTAAGGCTGATCTTTTAATAAATAAATAAATAAAATATATTTTTTATTCATGTAGACCAGTTAAAGGCACTTATGAATAGTCAGACTCTTGTTGCCTCGTTCCAAAGTGTTGTTTTCCTATGGAGAAGAACGGGTAAAAAACTGCATGGTTACTCTTTTAAAGTCTGATAGTAATAGTAATCTGATAGTAATAGCTGATTAAACCGCAGATAATTGTGTAAATGTTATTTTTCAGTGATGACATATGGCACTAAGACGTGGTCGTTAACTGCTGGCCTTTTAGAGAGGCTCAGAGTCACACAGCGGGCAATGGAGAGAGCTATGCTCGAAGTCTCTTTGCGCGATGAAATCCGGAACGAGGATATTCGCCAAAGAACCAAGGTCACCGACATAGCTCTCAGGATTTGCAAGCTTAAGTGGCAATGGGTAGGCCACATCGCTCAAAGAACGGACAACCGATGGGGAAGAAAGGTTTTCGAGTGGCGGCCACGAACCGGAAGACGCAGCGTAGGAAGGCCTCCTACTAGTTGGACCGACGACATTGTGAAAGTCGCGGGCAACCAATGGATGCAAGTGTCGTTCGATGTGGTGGTCTAAGGGGGAGGCCTTCGTTCAGCAGTGGACGTCTTCGGGCTGATGATGAACTTATTTCTCTGATAAGTCTATACAAAATTTGTTTTAATTTCAAATTAACAGCTAGTTAACTTTTATATGGGGATCGAAAAATCACGCCATATGTAAAATTGGCGTCTTCCAATATCGGATAAACTATCGTCCTGAAATGTTTATTTGCAATCATATAACAAGAATTTCATCCATAATCTGGGAAGTTTTAGGTTTTAATATATTTTTTATTTCAGAGTAGATATGTATAAAATAACAGGAACATAGCAACACACCTGTATCCCCAAAGGGTTAGGCAGAGATGTACTATTAGTGCACCCACATTTCACCGATGCTGTTATTAAGTCCCATGTAATAGGGGGTGGGTCTATTGCCATCAACCGGGTACAGTTCCAAAGTACTGCTACTGAGAATTGTTCGGACTGATCCCTGCCACCTCTTTCCGCCATCATTCTACGCGACATCAGTTCCATCACCATCATTTAGATGGTTGGCAGTCCACAACTGTGCGTTTATCTAGAAACTTTCTGCCTCGCACAACAAAACTGTGGAATGAACTGTCGCCTGCGGTATTTCCGGACCAATACGACCTTCAAACCTTCAAGAAAAGAGAGCATTCGTTTTTAAAAGTCCAGCAACGCACTTGTGACACCTCCAATGTAGCGGGTGTCCATGGGCGACGGTAATCGCTTACCATCAGACGATCCGTCTGCTCGATTGCCGCAAATTCCATAAAAAAAAAAGGATTTCCATACAGGAAATCTCAATAACACTGCCTGACTCAGGAATCAAACACTACCCTCAGCAGAAACGCGAGCGACCATTACCATTGAGGCAGTTTCAGAAAAATATATTGCACATTTAATACTGACCTTAAACTGTGCTCATCCATCACTGCTTAGGACAAACATAGGCTAAATTTGTTCGAGGTAATTATTTAGAAATGTACATAGCTGTGTTAGTTCAATGATCACTTGTCAAGCGAATTTGATTTATACGTTTTAAATTAACTGCGATGTCGTCGAGAGTACGAAATTAATGATCGATAATATTATAAAAAAGGAGTGATAGCGTAGTAATTGAACGCTTGCCTTCCATGCGAGAGGGTTATAGTTCAAACCCGGCCCGCATCTCTGACTTTTCGGAATCATGTGCGGATCAGAATTTGATTATCATTTGCGTTAACGGTGAAGGAAAACATCGTGAGGAAACCTGCACACCTGAGAGGGCTCCATAAAGTTCTTGATGGTGTGTGTAGTTGGCCAACCCGCACTGGGCCAGCGGGGTGGACTAAGGCCTTACCCTTCTCAATCTGAGAAGAGGCCCTTGCCCAGCAGTGGGACAGTAATGGGCTGAATTTATTTATTATTAGGATCTGTAAGAAATATTAAAGCAATCCACTGATTGTTAACATGAAAAAATATAGACACGAGGAAGATCCATCATTTTTCAAATTTTCTCTGTAGAACTGCTACGGATATAGAGTTAATATGGCTACAGGTAAATAAAACTGATTGATTTAATGTGGGCCTACATAGATGAAACACATCACCACAACAACGTTCGACATACGTCTCCATTAAGAAACGTAAAACCACAAAGATAAACGGAATACCATTGACTAGCCGGCAACGCAGTTGTGACTCCTCCGGTGTTGAGGGTGTCCATGGGCGACGGTAATCGCTTACCATCAGGCGATCCGCCTGCTCGTTTGCCGCCTATCGCATTAAAAAAACTGGAATAAACAGATAATATTCTTGATAGTTTTGATGGCTTAGGAAGAAGAAAAAATATATGGAAGAAGTTATTATACTTAGCCCTGAGTGTCCCATTGTTGGGCAAAGGCCTCCCCTGAGTCTTCCACTGTTCTCTATTTTGAGCGGCATGTTGCCATGCCTGTCCCGCATATAAAATCAGGTCGTGGGAAACAAAATTAGGCTATTAAAAAAAAACGTTGCCCAATACTCAGAATAAATTCATATATCGTGGGTGCGTTTACAAATATTCACATGACGTAGGTACTACATACATCTTAACCTGGAACAACTATCTGTAGATCATACAAATATTTTACTCTAGAGGGAATCGAACTTGCGACGCGTAGTCGATCTCTCAACCATTGCTCTAACCGTGCCGTCGATGTATGCGTATAATGCTTGTATGCATTTACTATGGTGACCTGGAATATATGGCCGCTCATTGTACAGGATAATTGCAATTTCTATATCTGTTACTGATTATTGTGGTGTTCAATAAAGTGTATTTCCATCCATCTATCTGCCTCTTTGGTCCTGGGTTCGATCCCCGGGTCGGGCAAAGTGTTATTGGGTTTTTCTGTAAGGAAATTTTCAGTAGCAGCACGGATTCTGGAGCTATGCCCGGTAGATGGCAATAGGCTCGCTCCCTATTACATGGAACTCAAAAACGGCATCGGCGAAATGTGCGTGTACAATAGTACATCTCTGCCTAACACTTCGGGGAATACAGGCGTGATGCTATGTTATGTTATGTTCTATCTATCTGCTACTATCGTATATCATGTTAAGTGACTTCGTGGTCATCAATTAAACACGCGTGCGCACTCCGCTACACCTTACACTTAATATATTTTGACAAGCCACTTCCAGCCACACGATAATTAAACTCAAAATCTCACCAAAAGATACGGTAATGAGCTCCCTATCTCGTTCATTGACTCGACAAGATTACTCGATAAGCCTATGTACCCGATATTTACTTCACGCATAAATTAATACTAATTAACATCAGTTTTACATATATTTTAGGATTTTGGGGAGAGTCTTTATCGTTGAGAGTAATTGAGTGGTTTTATCTTGATACTCTTTATTAAATTAGATGCAAAAGATATACAGAAGATATTAGGAGGAATGTCACTGGGTAAAAGTCTTATTTTTAACGAGTCAATAATAATATAATCGAAACTAGTCAGTGGCTGTCAATAGTATTCATAAATCTGCCTAGCCTTTTTCTCAACTTCATTGGGGTCGGCTTCCAATCTAACCAGTTGCGGGTGAATATCCGTATTTTACACGGAGCGACTGCCTTCTGACCTCCGCCACCCACTCACTAGGAGACACTGATACTCTAAGGTTAGTCTGGTTTTCACTTTTTGGGCTGTTAACACCTGTTAAAACTGTCTGTCTTCATGTGACACCCGGGACCAATTACTTATCCAAGTTAACCTACGGAGGTTTTTCGATGTGTCAAAAATAGTCTCCCATCCAAGGACTGACCATGGCAAGTGCTGTTTACCCTTGCAGATCGACCGATCAGCCCTGTATGCGGCGACCTCAGGGCAGTTCAGTAGCACGTGGGCTCTCGTTTCTTCCTCCACCCTGCATGCTCTACACAGAGGACTGTCAGTAATTCCTAAAACGAATGATGTGTAGGTATATATTTTCCGTACTCGGTGCGAATCCTATCCTACTAATATTATAAATGTGAAAGTTTGTGAGGATGGATGGATGGATAGATCTTTGTGACTCTTTCACGCCAGAACGGCTGAATGGATCTGGATGAAATTTGGCACATATATAGATTATTGTCTGGAATAGCACGTAGGCTACTTTTTATCCCGCGAAAATTCACGGATTTGTAGTCCACGCGGGCGAAGCCGCAGGCAGAAGCTAGTCCCGAATATAACGAAGTAAGATACCTATATAAATTATCCTTCCTCAATGTTTTAACCAAGAACGCACTGAGTGGCACAGCGGTACCAAGTTTGTTTATAAATTTAACTAAAAGAAAAGTATGGCTCTGTGTTGGGCCGGAACTTCATCAAAGTTTTCCCTTTACATTTATTTCTGTTTTTGAGATACAACCTTAAGTAACTTAGGTATGTACAAGACGTACCCACATAATGCTGAGTGATTTCGAAAATAAAACTATTTTTCTTTGACATGTTTGGTTATGTCAAGATGGTGGTAACGTGGATATCATATGACATTATCATAGACATAGAAACACACGCTATTAGCAAGTTATAAGATTTTAATTAATCTTAAAACGTAGGTATAGCTTAATTGTTAAGGGGGCAATGTTTTTTTTAAAGGATTATTGTCATAGAATAAGTAATAAGTAATAACACTATTGAATTTCATTATAATTGGTTTAAACTTAAAATCGATATAATTGTGCCTAGCAGACTGGTAGCGTTGCCATACAGGGTGGCAACGCTGCCAGTCTTCTGGGCACACTGCCGGTTGACGGATGGTTAATGTTTTTATAATTTTTAAATTTCTAATCTGATTAGTGTGTAAATATAAAGGCATTGCCTATTAAGTTCTAAAAAGGATGGTTTTGATTATGCTTCAATCCTAAGTCAATTAAAATGATTGTATGGCCAGCAAAAAATGTGCATGGCATAGTCATTTTTATAATAAATACTCGATTAAATGCAGTAAAATGTTTACCTACTGCAACTAAATATGTAAATTGTCTAAACATAGCATCATCAAGTCTATATTTCCCGAAGGATTAGGCCGTGGTGTACTATTGTACACCCGCATTTCGCCGATGCCGTTACTGATTCCTATGTAATAAGGGGCGACCCTATTGCCAACTACTGGGAACAGTTCCAGACTCAGTGATGCTACTGAGAATCTCCACATAGAAAACCCCAATAACACTTTGCCCGACCCGGGAATCGAACCCAGGACCTCACGCTCAGCAATCGCTAAGAAAGTGATCACCCAGAAAAAATCCTTTCTTCTCTATTTGTTTATATTAACTCCATTGAATAGTTTTCTTAGCAACACGGAAAATATTCACCAACAGATTCTCTGTAACATTTTCTTAACGAGTACAAAAGAATTAAATAAGTAAGCACTTTGTTTCAGACCGCTGTTTCAGACTCGAGGTTCAGAACCCGGGGGGACCGAACTAACTCGTATTCATTATGAAATTTGTAATGCAATGCTTTGAACACGAGGCTTTGAATTTGCAGACTAGCGTTTTAATGTAGAGAAGTTAGATGCTATAGAATTATACAGAGTGGTGACGGTGTAACGACCATATTCTATCAAAATATATTTTGTTGATTTTTTTTATCGTTTCCCCACACTAGGATTTGTTCTGTATCGTGGATACAGTTTACAAACATACATATCACATGCACATACAACCAGACCCGAAACAACTCTCTGTAGATCATACAAATATTTGTTCGGTGCGGGAACCGAACCAGCGATACCTGACGCAGACAGTAAATCACTAGTAAATTTGGTGTTACATCGAAATAAAAAAATGTAAACTGTAGCCATAAATATCAATCACAGCGCACATTTTACATTTGATTGTATGTATGTTATGCATGTAGGTAAATCTACATTGTTTCGCTCTGTTTAAGTGAACTTGCCTGGAGAACACGTACAATTTTTAAAAGTAAAAAAAATTAAATTAAAATAAACCTGTGTAAGTTTTTTTGTGTTTTTATTTTATGCGTCACATCTTGGCGGAAATAAACAGTTTTTGTTTCTTTCTTTTCTTTCTGTGGTTATATAACCTTGAATATAATTTAATAATTTTTGGTGTACGAACTACTAATGCGATACCCAAAGTATGGTTTTAATAAAATTATTGTCGTTATGTCGTCACCACCTTGTATACGAAAGTTTGATAATAACTTCTTGTCACAGAAGGACCTCGATATGTGTTAAATATGGACACAAAGTCAAATTCCTCCATAGCTACTGACCCTTCAAAATTTCATTGTCACGTTTGTACAAACACATAAATATTCAAAAAGGAACACAAATTACGTAACATTGGCACAAATTATGTCACAATCAGACTTGTTTTACAGCCGCCATCTTACAACATAACCTTACCTTATCTGAAGCTCGTGAATTATGACTGACTTGTCACATGTCCGCGTGGAGCGACGGGTGACGGGTATAAACATGCTGGGACAAGTCGAGACATGTTGGGGTGATTATGTGACTGATTATGTAAAGTAAGTGTAAATATGGTGTATTTCGGATTATTTTAAAGAGGAGTTATTTTTTGAGATATTCAGTGGCAAATGAAATTCATTTGTAAATGATTTCTTGTTTTGCATTAATTATGGTGTGAGTGAACTTAGCAGATCATTGTCCAGCAGATCAAAAATAAATGAGAGTTCTCTTCGCATGCAGCTGAGTTCTACAGTTCCTGATACTTTTTAGAAATAGTTCTGGCGTTTAAACTTGAAAAAATCCGATTGGCAAAATGATCTGCTAACTTCCCGTAGCAGATCATTTTGCAGCAGATCAAAAAAAAAGCGAATTCCTGTCACATGCGGCTGAGTTCTATAGTTCCTGATAGTTTTCGGAAATAGTTCTGGCGTTTTAACCTTGAAAAATGCCGATTGAAAAAATGGTCTCTCAACTTCCCGTAGAAGTCGAAAAATACATTTTTATCGATTCAAATCAATGCTAAAGGCTAGAACTCTTTCGTTTATCATTGGCCCGTAGTAGAACTACAAAGGAGAACTTGTCCCGAGTCCAGAACTCAAGTTCCGGTACTAGCAGATCATGGTAAACCGGTTGAAAAGTCGAAAAATACATTTTTATCGATTCAAATCATTGTCAAAGGCTAGAACTCTTTCGTTTCTTATAGATTTATAACAGAACTCCAACAAAGAACAAGTTCCGAGTCCAGAACTCACGTTCCAGTGCTAGCAGAGCATCATAGAGCAGTTGAAAAGTCGAAAAACACATTTTTTATCGATTCAAAATAATGCTAGAGGCTAGAACTCTTTGGTTTCTCATGGAGCTGTAACAGAACTCCAACATAGAACAAGTTCCGAGTCCAGAACTCACGTTCCAGTGCTAGCAGAGCATCATAGAGCAGTTGAAAAGTCGAAAAACACATTTTGTATCGATTCAAAATAATGCTAGAGGCTAGAACTCTTTGGTTTCTCAAGGAGCTGTAACAGAACTCCAACACAGAACAAGTTCCGAGTCCAGAACTCACGTTCCAGTGCTAGCAGAACATCATAGAGCAGTTGAAAAGTCGAAAAACACATTTTTTATCGATTCAAAATAATGCTAGAGGCTAGAACTCTTTGGTTTCTCATGGAGCTGTAACAGAACTCCAACATAGAACAAGTTCTGAGTCCAGAACTCACGTTCCAGTGCTAGCAGAGCATCATAGAGCAGTTGAAAAGTCGAAAAACAATTTTTTTACCGATTCAAAATAATGCTAGAGGCTAGAACTCTTTGGTTTCTCATGGAGCTGTAACAGAACTCCAACATAGAACAAGTTCCGATTACGGAACTCACGTTCCAGTGCTAGCAGAGCATCATAGAGCAGTTGAAAAGTCGAAAAACAATTTTTTTATCGATTCAAAATAATGCTAGAGGCTAGAACTCTTTGGTTTCTCATGGAGCTGTAACAGAACTCCAACAAAGAACAAGTTCCGAGTCCAGAACTCACGTTCCAGACCCAGCAGAGCATCATAGAGCAGTTGAAAAGTCGAAAAACACATTTTTTATCGATTCAAAATAATGCTAGAGGCTAGAACTCTTTGGTTTCTCATGGAGCTGTAACAGAACTCCAACATAGAACAAGTTCTGAGTCCAGAACTCACGTTCCAGTGCTAGCAGAGCATCATAGAGCAGTTGAAAAGTCGAAAAACAATTTTTTTATCGATTCAAAATAATGCTAGAGGCTAGAACTCTTAGGTTTCTCATGGAGCTGTAACAGAACTCCAACACAGAACAAGTTCCGAGTCCAGAACTCACGTTCAAGTGCTAGCAGAGCATCATAGAGCAGTTGAAAAGTCGAAAAACAATTTTGTTATCGATTCAGAATAATGCTAGAGGCTAGAACTCTTTGGTTTCTCATGGAGCTGTAACAGAACTCCAACAGAGAACAAGTTCATAGTCCAGAACTCACGTTCCAGAGCTAGCAGAGCATCATAGAGCAGTTGAAAAGTCGAAAAACACATTTTTTATCGATTCAAAATAATGCTAGAGGCTAGAACTCTTTAGTTTCTCATGGAGCTGTAACAGAACTCCAACATAGAACAAGTTTCGAGTCCAGAACTCACGTTCCAGTGCTAGCAGAGCATCATAGAGCAGTTGAAAAGTCGAAAAACACATTTTGTATCGATTCAAAATAATGCTAGACGTTAGAACTCTTTGGTTTCTCATGGAGCTGTAACAGAACTCCAACATAGAACAAGTTCATAGTCCAGAACTCACGTTCCAGAGCTAGCAGAGCATCATAGAGCAGTTGAAAGGTCGAAAAACACATTTTTTATCGATTCAAACTAATGCTAGAGGCTAGAACTCTTTGGTTTCTCATAGAACTGTAACAGAACTCCAACATAGAACAAGTTCCGAGTCCAGAACTCACGTTCCAGAGCTAGCAGAGCATCATAGAGCAGTTGAAAAGTCGAAAAACACATTTTTTATCGATTCAAAATAATGCTAGAGGCTAGAACTCTTTGGTTTCTCATGGAGCTGTAACAGAACTCCAACATAGAACAAGTTCTGAGTCCAGAACTCACGTTCCAGTGCTAGCAGAGCATCATAGAGCAGTTGAAAAGTCGAAAAACAATTTTTTTATCGATTCAAAATAATGCTAGAGGCTAGAACTCTTAGGTTTCTCATGGAGCTGTAACAGAACTCCAACACAGAACAAGTTCCGAGTCCAGAACTCACGTTCAAGTGCTAGCAGAGCATCATAGAGCAGTTGAAAAGTCGAAAAACAATTTTGTTATCGATTCAGAATAATGCTAGAGGCTAGAACTCTTTGGTTTCTCATGGAGCTGTAACAGAACTCCAACAGAGAACAAGTTCATAGTCCAGAACTCACGTTCCAGAGCTAGCAGAGCATCATAGAGCAGTTGAAAAGTCGAAAAACACATTTTTTATCGATTCAAAATAATGCTAGAGGCTAGAACTCTTTAGTTTCTCATGGAGCTGTAACAGAACTCCAACATAGAACAAGTTCCGAGTCCAGAACTCACGTTCCAGTGCTAGCAGAGCATCATAGAGCAGTTGAAAAGTCGAAAAACACATTTTGTATCGATTCAAAATAATGCTAGACGTTAGAACTCTTTGGTTTCTCATGGAGCTGTAACAGAACTCCAACATAGAACAAGTTCATAGTCCAGAACTCACGTTCCAGAGCTAGCAGAGCATCATAGAGCAGTTGAAAGGTCGAAAAACACATTTTTTATCGATTCAAACTAATGCTAGAGGCTAGAACTCTTTGGTTTCTCATAGAACTGTAACAGAACTCCAACATAGAACAAGTTCCGAGTCCAGAACTCACGTTCCAGAGCTAGCAGAGCATCATAGAGCAGTTGAAAAGTCGAAAAACACATTTTTTATCGATTCAAAATAATGCTAGAGGCTAGAACTCTTTGGTTTCTCATGGAGCTGTAACAGAACTCCAACATAGAACAAGTTCTGAGTCCAGAACTCACGTTCCAGTGCTAGCAGAGCATCATAGAGCAGTTGAAAAGTCGAAAAACAATTTTTTTATCGATTCAAAATAATGCTAGAGGCTAGAACTCTTTGGTTTCTCATGGAGCTGTAACAGAACTCCAACACAGAACAAGTTCCGAGTCCAGAATTCACGTTACAGTGCTAGCAGAGCATCATAGAGCAGTTGAAAAGCCGAAAAACACATTTTTTATCGATTCAAACTAATTCTAGAGGCTAGAACTCTTTGGTTTCTCATAGAACTGTAACAGAACTCCAACATAGAATAAGTTCCGATTCCAGAACTCACGTTACAGTGCTAGCCGAGCATCATAGAGCAGTTGAAAAGCCGAAAAACACATTTTTTATCGATTAAAAATAATGCTAGAGGCTAGAACTCTTTGGTTTCTCATGGAGCTGTAACAAAACTCCAACATAGAACAAGTTCCGATTCCAAAACTCACGTTACAGTGCTAGCAGAGCATCATAGAGCAGTTGAAAAGCCGAAAAACACATTTTTTATCGATTCAAAATAATGCTAGAGGCTAGAACTCTTTGGTTTCTCATGGAGCTGTAACAAAACTCCAACATAGAACAAGAAATGAAATGAAATGAAATGAAATTGAAATGAAATGAAATGAAATGAAATGAAATGAAATGAAATGAAATGAAATGAAATGAAATGAAATTATTTATTTTGCAATTAGGATTTTTCAATCACTTTTACACGTCTTTTTTAAACTAGATGGCGTCGGCATTTCCTATGACTATCCCTGAGAAGAAACGCCGAAACAAACTCAGGGGTCAAAGTCTATTTTAAAGTCCAGACAGATTGTATTGATGTAAAGGTTTATGTGAGACAAATATAGGGTGGAATAGCCTTTTGAAGAAAGTGCCATAACTATTTGAGCTAACCTGTCGCAACAGAGTGCAAGCATGCATCAGTTATCGTGAGAATTAATGAAATGAAGAGCGCTCAGCCTAGATCTCACTCACATTTACAATGTATAGCGGTTATATATAAGAAATAATTTCAATTTAAACGACATTACAATAACAAAATAATGAAGTAAATAATATAATAATTAATGGCAAAATTTGTATATAAAAAAAAAAAGGAAAGGCTAAAGAGCGGCTCAATCCCAAGCGTTTTTGTCATCTAAATAGTCCGAAATTTTATAGTATCCTTTTTTACAAAGTTTAGATTTAATTACAATTTTGAACTTCTTTAATGTTAAATTACGTATATCATTGGGAAGCTTATTGTAAAAGCGTATACATTGTCCCATGAACGAGTTGCTTGTTCTGTGGAGGCGCGTAGCATGTACAGCAAGGTTGTGTTTATTCCTAGTGTTCAAAGAATGAGTATCAGACAGTTTGACAAAGTTCGAAATATTTTTATAATTTATTTATTTATTTATTTTTATAAGTTCCGATTACAGAACTCACGTTCCAGTGCAGAGCATCATAGAGCAGTTGAACTCGGAACTTATTCTATGTTGGAGTTCTGTTACAGCTCCATGAGAAACCAAAGAGTTCTAGCCTCTAGCATTACTTTGAATCGATAAAAAATGTGGTTTTTGACTTTTCAACTGCTCTATGATGCTCTGCTAGCACTGTAACGTGAGTTCTGGACTCGGAACTTGTTCTGTGTTGGAGTTCTATTACAGCTCCATGAGAAACCAAAGAGTTCTAGCCTCTAGCATTATTTTGAATCGATAAAAAAATTGTTTTTCGACTTTTCAACTACTCTATGATGCTCTGCTAGCACTGGAACGTGAGTTCTGAACTCGGAACTTGTTCTATGTTGGAGTTCTGTTACAGCTCCATGAGAAACCAAAGAGTTCTAGCCTCTAGCATTATTTTGAATCGATAAAAAATGTGTTTTTCGACTTTTCAACTGCTCTATGATGCTCTGCTAGCACTGGAACGTGAGTTCTGGACTCGGAACTTGTTCTATGTTGGAGTTCTGTTACAGTTCCATGAGAAACCAAAGAGTTCTAGCCTCTAGCATTATTTTGAATCGATAAAAAAGGGGTTTTTCGACTTTTCAACTGCTCTATGATGCTCTGCTAGCACTGTAACGTGAGTTCTGGACTCGGAACTTGTTCTGTGTTGGAGTTCTGTTACAGCTCCATGAGAAACCAAAGAGTTCTAGCCTCTAGCATTACTTTCAATCGATAAAAAATGTGGTTTTTGACTTTTCAACTGCTCTATGATGCTCTGCTAGCACTGTAACGTGAGTTCTGGACTCGGAACTTGTTCTGTGTTGGAGTTCTATTACAGCTCCATGAGAAACCAAAGAGTTCTAGCCTCTAGCATTATTTTGAATCGATAAAAAATGTGTTTTTCGACTTTTCAACTGCTCTATGATGCTCTGCTAGCACTGGAACGTGAGTTCTGAACTCGGAACTTGTTCTATGTTGGAGTTCTGTTACAGCTACATGAGAACCCAAAGAGTTCTAGCCTCTAGCATTATTTTGAATCGATAAAAAATGTGTTTTTCGACTTTTCAACTGCTCTATGATGCTCTGCTAGCACTGGAACGTGAGTTCTGGACTCGGAACTTGTTCTATGTTGGAGTTCTGTTACAGTTCTGTTACAGTTCTATGAGAAACCAAAGAGTTCTAGCCTCTAACATTAGTTTGAATCGATAAAAAATGTGTATTTCGACTTTTCAACTGCTCTATGATGCTCTGCTAGCACTGGAACGTGAGTTCTGTAATCGGAACTTGTTCTGTGTTGGAGTTCTGTTACAGCTCTATGAGAAACCAAAGAGTTCTAGCCTATTGCATTATTTTGAATCGATAAAAAATGTGTTTTTCGACTTTTCAACTGCTTTATGATGCTCTGCTAGCACTGGAACGTGAGTTCTGGACTCGGAACTTGTTCTATGTTGGAGTTCTGTTACAGCTCCATGAGAAACCAAAGAGTTCTAGCCTCTAGCATTATTCTGAATCGATAACAAAATTGTTTTTCGACTTTTCAACTGCTCTATGATGCTCTGCTAGCACTGTAACGTGAGTTCTGAACTCGGAACTTGTTCTATGTTGGAGTTCGGTTACAGCTACATGAGAAACCAAAGAGTTCTAGCCTCTAGCATTATTTTGAATCGATAAAAAATGTGTTTTTCAACTTTTCAACTGCTCTATGATGCTCTGCTAGCCCTACAACGTGAGTTCTGGACTCGGAACTTATTCTATGTTGGAGTTCTGTTACAGCTCCATGAGAAACCAAAGAGTTCTAGCCTCTAGCATTATTTTGAATCGATAAAAAATGTGTTTTTCGACTTTTCAACTGCTCTATGATGCTCTGCTAGCACTGGAACGTGAGTTCTGGACTCGGAACTTGTTCTTAGTTGGAGTTCTGTTACAGTTCCATGAGAAACCAAAGAGTTCTAGCCTCTAGCATTATTTTGAATCGATAAAAAATGTGTATTTCGACTTTTCAACTTCTCTATGATGCTCTGCTAGCACTGGAACGTGAGTTCTGTAATCGGAACTTGTTCTGTGTTGGAGTTCTGTTACAGCTCTATGAGAAACCAAAGAGTTCTAGCCTATTGCATTATTTTGAATCGATAAAAAATGTGTTTTTCGACTTTTCAACTGCTTTATGATGCTCTGCTAGCACTGGAACGTGAGTTCTGGACTCGGAACTTGTTCTATGTTGGAGTTCTGTTACAGCTCCATGAGAAACCAAAGAGTTCTAGCCTCTAGCATTATTCTGAATCGATAACAAAATTGTTTTTCGACTTTTCAACTGCTCTGTGATGCTCTGCTAGCACTGTAACGTGAGTTCTGAACTCGGAACTTGTTCTATGTTGGAGTTCTGTTACAGCTACATGAGAAACCAAAGAGTTCTAGCCTCTAGCATTATTTTGAATCGATAAAAAATGTGTATTTCAACTTTTCAACTGCTCTATGATGCTCTGCTAGCCCTACAACGTGAGTTCTGGACTCGGAACTTGTTCTATGTTGGAGTTCTGTTACAGCTCCATGAGAAACCAAAGAGTTCTAGCCTCTAGCATTATTTTGAATCGATAAAAAATGTGTTTTTCGACTTTTCAACTGCTCTATGATGCTCTGCTAGCACTGGAACGTGAGTTCTGGACTCGGAACTTGTTCTTAGTTGGAGTTCTGTTACAGCTCCATGAGAAACCAAAGAGTTCTAGCCTCTAGCATTATTTTGAATCGATAAAAAATGTGTTTTTCGACTTTTCAACTGCTCTATGATGCTCTGCTAGCACTGGAACGTGAGTTCTGGACTCGGAACTTGTTCTTAGTTGGAGTTCTGTTATAAATCTATAAGAAACGAAAGAGTTCTAGCCTTTGACAATGATTTGAATCGATAAAAATGTATTTTTCGACTTTTCAACCGGTTTACCGTGATCTGCTAGTACTGGAACTTGAGTTCTGGACTCGGGACAAGTTCTCCTTTGTAGTTCTACTACGGGCCAATGATATACGAAAGAGTTCTAGCCTTTAGCATTGATTTGAATCGATAAAAATGTATTTTTCGACTTCTACGGGAAGTTGACAGACCATTTTTTCAATCGGCATTTTTCAAGGTTAAAACGCCAGAACTATTTCCGAAAACTATCAGGAACTATAGAACTCAGCCGCATGTGACAGGAATTCGCTTTTTTTTTGATCTGCTGCAAAATGATCTGCTACGGGAAGTTAGCAGATCATTTTGCCAATCGGATTTTTTCAAGGTTAAACGCCAGAACTATTTCTAAAAAGTATCAGGAACTGTAGAACTCAGCTGCATGCGAAGAGAACTCTCATTTATTTTTGATCTGCTGGACAATGATCTGCTAAGTTCACCACCATTTAATTATGGGTGTACAAACATCGAGTCAATTGAAAAAAAAGTTAAAAACTGTGACCAATAAAAATCTCCGTTGAGTGTCATTCTGCAATATCGATCTAAAAATAATTTTGTAAAATCAAAAGAAAGGGTTTACACCCCATTAAAGTAATAATAATTTTAAACGAAATTCATACATTACTAAATATATAACAGATGTTATTATATAAAAAATGTAATCCACTATTACATATACACACACTCATAGACTCACACAAACACACATAGACACACACACACAATTTCACTAGCACTAAACCTACAGCGTGGTATTGTTCTAATCCCACCCCAAGGAATATGCACGCGACAGCAAGAGTTATGAACGATCCGCACAACCATTAGTAATCTAGAAAATGTGAAGTTTAATTCTGTTCTAACAACAGTACAAGACGTCTGCTCTAATTCTAACGTTAACATCACGCCTGTATTGCCCGAAGGGTTAGGCAGAGATGCATAGTCGTATAGTAAACCCGCCGATGTCGGTCTAATGTGCTATAGGCTGACTTATTGCCATTTAACAGGCACGATCCCTAACCCCGGGCTGCGACTAAGGATTTGTTGCGATTCTAACAAAAAATCTCAATAACACTTGTCCCAAAACAGGAACTCATAACCTCATGTTCAGTAGATGGACCTGAGACCACAAGAACAACGAAGCAACTACATAAAAATAAACGAAGAACTACATGAAAATAGTCCTTGTAAATTTCACTATTGACCGGTAAATTCTTCGGAAAATCAATTGCGAAACCTATTAAATATCTTTTAACGTTAAGAGTTGGAGAAAACAGGCCATGAAAATATTTCTTTGGACAATCTTATTGGGGTGAGGGATTAGACCCTCCACGAGTAACGACGTCAGATAACGTCTGCTGCACCTTGGGCAGTCAGCTTCGATACCACCATTGTTGACTGGCTAATCTTTCCAATAAATCATGGGCACACAGCTTGGCCCGACTGGACATAAAAATACCGCCTCATTTTCTCATATCCATGGCAAGTAGGGCTGCTGTCACATAAGCGCTTTACGGCATATTAAGCTTACTTCAAGGGGTAAACAGGAATACTAGACTGCATCATTGATCTAGTGGACGCAAGCGCGACTGCTGAGCGTGAAGTCCTAGGTTCGATACCCGGGTCGGGCAAAGTGTTATTGGGTTTTTCTGTATGGAAATTCTCAGTAACAGCGGGGAGTCTGGAACTGTGATAACTATATAATTGGGACTCAATAACAGCATCGGCGAAATGGTGATGTAGAATAGTACACCTCTGCCTAACCCTTTGGGGAATACAGGCGTGATGCTATGCTATGTTATGTTCGGGAGGTAAACAGGAATACTAGAAAGTCTAGACAGGTTGTGTTATCCGCAGAATAAAATACACAGTAAACAACAACATAACGGTTTTATAGTTTAAATTGAATTTCGCTTGTTCATGAGCGTGTGGTGTTTTAATCTTTAGACGCGTTTCGTGTCAGCTCCACGCTTCGGAGGCGTTTGCGGAGTGCCTGTATTGTGGCATTATTTACTATAAGAATCTTTTATATGAGTACTTACACACATATATATATATATATATTTTAAAACGTTTTCCCACATTACGATTTTCTTTCGATTACATGTCATATGCACACACAATTAGACTCGAAACAACTATCTGTAGATCATACAAATATTTGTTCCGTGCGAGGATAGAACCCGCGACACGTAGCGCAGAAAGCTAATCGCTTAGCCACTGCACCAACCGTGTCATCACTTATTTACTCCAGCTCTAATAAACTTAAGTAATAATCCTACTAATATTATAAAAGTGAAAGTTTGTGAGGATGTATAGGCAGTGGTTGAGAGCTAGATTACTGCGTTACGTGTTACGAGTTCGATCCCCGCACGGAATAAATATTTGTATGACCTACAGATAGTTGTTTCGGGTCTGGGTGTTTGTGTAAGTGAATATATGTGATTTTAAACAGACCCACGATACAGGAACTGTTCTTAGTGTGGGTGCAATGTTTAACCAGAAAACAAAATAACTCTTTCAAGCAAAAACTACTTTGATGAAACTTTAGACAATTTTTTTCACTCTAGGAATAATTCCTGTATCGTGGGTGTGTTTACAAACACATATATTCACATGGACATACACCTTAACCCGAAACAACTATCTGCAGATCATACAAATATTTGTTCCGTCTGGGAATCCCACCCGCGACCAGTAGGTACCGCAGCAGTCGATCTCTCAAGCACTACGCCAACCGTGCCGCCTTTTATAGCTTATATATCAGAAAAACATATTAAAATAATAGGCCAGCCCTTTATTCAAAAGGCAAGTACTCGGACCCCCTAAACCAAAAGTTACTTGTCCAAATGTCAGTATTTTTTTTTGTACAGTGGAAATATTAGCTAATGGTATCATTACTTGGGGAGGCTTTTTCTGAGCACCCTATTTACATAGATAAGTTATACTGACGTTCTGCATCATTCTGACCATAATAATTGACCAAAACTAAGAGCCGTGCTCGGAATAATTAAGCATAAATTCAAAAGTGGAAAAGTCCCTTCTGTCTAACAATTTCTAAAGCTTTAAAAGTAAAATTAACTTAGTTACAACGAACATCATACTTCACAACCTTTAGTGATGATTTTACGACTGGTGGTTGGTGAGATGAATATCCGATTTCTAGACTCAATACCACCCACAAAAGTTCACTTTGGGTGAAGAAACGTGTTTTCATAAGCGCTACGAGTTACGGCTACGTCTGTAGCTGTCGTAGTATATGCTACGTATCATACATTTGCTACGACCTAACACCTACGAGCGTAGCAGTGCCCTACGGCACGCGTAGCGCCGTCTACGTATCTGCACAGTGACGAAGACAGCTTGCTGAGATAACAATGCATGAAAAATCGTGCACAATTTAACCCCACGGTGACCAACTCGTAAGCCACGTGGGTTTAGATTAGTGCATCATTGACTTAAGCAAAGCTGGTTATTTACTTCATCTTCACACCTTGCTAGTGGATTTTCTCGAACTTTAAGGCAGTTACTATAAATCTCCGATGCACGATTAATCTCCGAAGCGAAGTCTTACGTTTGATTTGTGACGCCCAAGTCCTCAGTCACTTGAAGCAGATGGTGCAATAAAACCTGGTTCGGAGGTACGTAGATTGTAAAAATAAGATTGGGAACGTTATGTCTGCTCTACAGTTCGACGGAACAGTTCACGCTGTGTGCCTTAAAGGTATAGAAGGCAGCGATTTCGTATAAAAATCTCATAATTTCCCACATAGTGTAGTACTTTATTTAGTGAAACAATAAGCTAAATTACTTCATCAAAAATAAATTTTGAAATCTTGTTTGGTAAATAGTTTTACTTCTAAAAATTCAGTAGAACTTAATCTTTTGCTTATCTTTAGCGTTTTTAATTTTTAATTGAACAAAATCACACGATATGTATGTCAATGGCAATGAAAAACTATGACGTCACACTTTTGTATTCTAAACATTTTTAGAACAAAATGTCGTTTTGACAGTTCATAAAAAGTAACTCAGATGACTAGTAGTCATCTACCGTATTGATATCTATAGTATTTATATGGCAACATTAACTGTATTTTTTATTTATTAAGATATAGTAACACATTTTTTTTTTATAAATACTCTCTTACCTGTTAAAGCTTCCATTTACAAGCTGATTAACAAGCCATGCTATGCCAAATCAAACAAAACGTATTTTTTTTTGTTTTGTATGAATCGTTTCGACACGTGCATTCCAGGAGACCAAGCAAGCAAGCAAGAGACAAACCTCTTATAATTTTTTTTTTATTGGAGAATTAAAAAAAAAAAACGTTTTTATTAGCAACAGTTAGAAAGAAGAAAGAAAGAAAGAAAATCTGTTTATTTCCGCCATGATGTGACGCATACAATAAATACACACAAAAAAATAAGAAGAACAAATGAGGAAAATATGCGCCACATCCGCGCAAAAACGGCCGTCACTCAGCATATTGCTGTGACAGGTTGCCACAGCGCTGATTTTCAGTGATAGCCGGCGTTGACATGTTGACGCCAATCGGTGGAGCATACATTTAAATATATAAGATTTTAAAATAATATATATAATGGTTTAAATAAAAACAAAGTTAGTAGTAAAGAAAATTTTCTTAGAAGGCTGATCGTAATCAAGCAAACAAGGATCCCATTCTCCTACAGTATCTGCCTTGCACCTCCATCAGAAACGTGAACACAATATAATGAGGGAGTGGAGCCTCAGAGAGCAAAGTTTGGAGCGGACTCAAAAGTGCTCTCAGTAATTTTTCCTGCTTGATTTAAAACGATCGCATTGTAACAGTTTTGGTCGTCCATTCTTGTTTGTAATCGTGTTTAACTTATTTCTTCTTCTGTCTTTTCAAAAAAATTTTGACTCACAGTATGATTTCTCCTGTGTCGTGGGTACAGTTTACAAACATACATGTCACATGCACAGACACCCAGACCCGAAACAACTATTTGTAGATCATAAAAATATTTGTTCTGTGCAGGGATTGATCCCGTAGAAAGCTAATCGCTCGCAAATCTTAGTTTTTTTTTCTATCCTCTACTCGAAATTTGGAACACTCAATTTTCGAATGGTCCCTTTTAGAAGAAAATATAAAGCAGATCGGTATTTATGTAAATGTCTGAAGTAAACGGTTTTTAAATCAAGTTTTGCATTGCAAAGAAAATGAATACAACACAATGAAACACAATGAAACTCTTTGGTTTAAAATGCGGAACGATACAGCTTAAAAATATATATAATTCAGCTTGTCTCATGGTCGAGGCTTCGAGGTCTTGAATTCGTGGGTTGGGCAAAGTGTTATTGGGTTTTTCTGTATTAAAATTCTCAGTAGCAGCACGGAGTCTGGGACTGTGTTCGGTAGATGGCAATAGGCTCGCCCGCTATTACATGGGACTTCATAATTGTATCGGCGAAATGTGGGTGTACAATATTACACTTCTGCTTAACTCTTATGGTAATACAGGCGTGATGCTTTGTTATGTTATAATTTAGCTTTTAAAATGTACAAACAATGTTCGACTATCTTCATACATAGAAAAAGTTTTTTTTTTGTTTTATAAATCGTTGTCCCACACTAGGATTTCTCCTGTATCGTGGGTACATTTTTACAAACATACATGTCACATGTACACACAACCAGATCGGTACTCGGTAACTCACCGTGCGGGAATCGAACCCGCGACACTAAGCGCAGAAAGCTAATCACTTACCCACTGCGCCAACCGTGTCGTCTAACATTATATATATGTATATATTTTTTTTTTGTATCAGCAATAGTATGACTCCAAGTATATTTTTTACAAGTGACGGTGCGGATGACAGTGTAATAGAGAGATCGGTTGCTGCGCTACGTGTCGCGGGTTCGATCCCGCACGAAACAAATATTTGTATGATCTACAGATAGTTGTTTCGGGTTTGGGTCTTTGTGTATGTGAATATATATGTGTTTGTATATGCACCCAAAATACAGGAATTATATCTATTGGGGGCAAGATATTGAAAAAAAAAAAAAAAAAAAGGAAATGATGATGATAAGTCTTGCTATGGAGCCATTGCTCCACCTGATGGATACTACAACTCATTCATGCTGTACATAGCTGCCACGCTGATCGGCCGATTTGTGAGGTTAAGCAGCGCTTGACGCGGTCAGTCCTTGCATGGGTGATCATTTTTCACGAGACCCCTATGTGCCTCGGAAAGCACGTGAAGCAGTTGGTCCCGGGTGTCATACAAGGACCTTATGACAGTCGTTACGGGTGTCAGTAACCCAAAAAGTCTGACAACCATTCTAACCTTAGAGTATCAGTGTATCCCAGTAATTGGGTGAAAAGAATAAGTATTTATTTCTATGTTGTAATTCTATCGAATAATAAACACATGAGAAGTTTGCAAGCAACACGACGGTACCGCGGCCCTAGAAATGCATGAAATGAAACATGTATGAAAAGTGCCCCACAAAGGAGTCGCCATAATGTGTGAAGCTGTAGGTCGGAGCTGCCCGTATAATATTGTACTTAGATGCTGTACTGAGAAAATTATTGTGGTAAGTGGAGGAATTGAAGTTGTTGAAGAAGAAGAAACGGGAAAAGGATTAGGTAGGTATGAGTCTGTGCAGCAACACAGAATAAAAATTTGGATGATCTGCAATTGTTGTACTGGGTTTGGGTGTGTTTGCATGCGCGATTTATGACTGTAGGTTTCAGATACCGCATTCTTAGAATGAAAGTGACTTTCTGATTTTGCTATAAATTGACCTTAAAAAGCATACGACGGTGGAAAGGAAAAGTTTACCAAGCGTCAATTTTGTCGATATTGAGTTATATATATCACTAGCTGTGCCGGTGACTTCGTTCGCGTGGATGTCGGAACATAACAATGTATTTTTTAGTGCGAAACGCCATTAAAAAAAAATATATATAAAAGTTACGTGAAGTTAAGAAGACCAAATGCACTTAACCCTATTTTTTTCTAAAACAAAAGAATTTTTCTAAAATAAAAGTAGCCTAAGTTACTCCTTATTACATCAGCTACCTGCCAATAAAAGTCCCGTCAAAATCGGTCCAGCCATTTCAGAGATTAGCCTATACAAACAGGCAGACAGACAGACAAAAATTGAAAAAAATGTTATTTTGGTGTATGTACCGTATATATATTCATATGCATGTAGTAAAAAGCGGTTATTTCAATATTACAAACAGAAACTCCAATTTTATCTATATGTAATATGTATAGATTAGAATAGGAAAAATAATCTGAATCCTTTCCACCGTAGATATACTTTCATTTTGGCGGTGCGGTAAGAAAGTGACTATTTTTTTTATTAATATGAACAGCTAACAGTTACATCATAACAACTTACAACTAGTATTACAAAGAGCATATATTGACCATAATGTGACTCACGACGCTGTCCAGAGATTGACTTAAAAGATTAGGTAAATTAGAACATATCGCTAGGGGGTTTAGTAGCATTACATAAGTATGTAGTTGATAATGGTATGAGAGCATTAAAATGTACTTAACATACAAGGTATTATGAAGAATAGAATAATAGATACACAAGCGGGAATTAATTTTACAAAGAGCTGTGGATAAGGCTTTTGAATCTGTTTATTATACTGTTGAAGATATCAATATTTTCAAATGTTTTATTATATGAGTCGACCATACGGTGGACAGGTGAGCGCAGGCCAGTATTTGTTCGACAAGCGAGCTAAGTAAAAAAATGCATTTTGTGAGAAATGAATAAGAAAGTCTTTAAAAAAGAATAATTTTTAAGGTCAGTTTATGATAAAATCAGAAGTAACAGGTGTTTTGAGTTAGGTCACTTTGATTCTAAGGGTGCGAATGACATAACATAGCATCACCCCAATATTCCGAGAAGGATTAGGCAGAGTATTGTACACCTACATTTCGCTGATGCCGTTATTGAATCTCATGTAAAAGAGAGCGAGCCTGTTGCCAGCTATCGGACACAGTTCCAGACTCGTGCTGCTACTGAGAATTTCCATACACATAAACCCAATAAAACTTTCCCAGATCCGAGACTCGAACTCAGGACCTCAGTTTCAGCAGTCGCACTTACAACCACTAGGCCAATGAGGCAGTTAAGTCAGTCAGGTATAGTATGAGTAAGTTTATCATTACGCCTGTAGTCCCCGAAGGGTTAGGCAGAGGTATACTATAGTAACATAACATAGCATCACGCCTGTATTCCCCGAAGGGTTAGACAGAGGTATACTATTGTAAAAGAAAGAAGAAAGAAAAGAAAATACGTTTATTTGGCCCAAACTAAAGGCACACAATAATAATATATAAAAGAGAACAAAGAAAAAATAAGTAAAACAAACAGAATAAAGAATAATGATAATAATACCTACTCAGCTTTAGAGATGCATTGTGTGCCTTGTCAGCTGCACCAAATAGGTCCAGTTCAGCAAAATGCCAGACAACTAGTGCCTGACGCTGGTTTTCAACTGCACCTTTGGTAGTGAAGTGTTACGGATGTAAATCAGTTTTATGGTGTGTGTGTGTAAATATACTTAAATAAAATAGTATAATAAATAAAAAATGTGTAATAAATAATAATAGTTAAATATGTAAATTAATAATAGTTAAATATTTTGTATTTGTGTACCTACGTGTAAAAAGAATATATGGGGACCATCACATGACAACATTCTGTCGTCTTTATACCGAGAAACCTGTTTAGTATGGTGCACGGAATTGCAAACGCATTTTATAATATAACAAACCATGTTCTAATTTATCCACACTACGCTGCAAGCAGGCGAGCGCGACCGACAGCGATTATGTAATTTTGTGATAAAAGAAAGAAATCTTTATCTTATTTGTTTGAGTTTTTTATATACTAAAGCGTGGTTTTGATTGTGTACGTTATACAAGATTTATCAGAGAAAGTGAAAGACTGAAAATATGGAGATGGACGAAGTAGAAAGAAAAAAAACAAGATAAAAAGGTATGTGATATATATATGTAACGAGACATATACAGAAAGTGTTATAAAATCCTTATATAGGTACCTAATATGTGATTTTGTTTTATTTAAAGTTGTCAAACTGCAGAGGTTCTACACTGCCAAGCTTTACTGGAGGGAGGGTGAAAAGGCGGGAAATACCGACACCGTGCATTCCAGTCATATATAGGCCAGACAAATTGGGTAAGTTGAGAACAGTCAGATTCGACTACTTACGAGATGGAGGATAATTTAACATAGTAATGTGGTTTTGTTTTTGTTTTTGTTTTCCTACAGGTCTCACATCTACGATGGCACGCAGGTGCCGAGGATGACGCAAGAGGACGCTCCGAGCCAGGGACACAAGAGACGGGGGACAAGACATACGAGCCAGCAAAGAACCGAGCGTGAGCAACACCTACCTACATATATGTAATTATGTAGTATTTTACAGTTTCGTGCAACCTTAATGGAATTAAAATAATAAGAAATAAATGTTATTAAGGTAATAAGAAATACTGTACACCCACATTTCGCCGATGCTGTTATTGAGTCCCATGTAATAGGGGGCGAGCCTATTGCCATCTTCCGGGCACAGTTCCAGATTCCGAGCTGCTACTGAGAATTTCAATACAGAAAAACCCAATAACACTTTGCCCGACCCAGGAATCGAACCCAGGACCTCACGCTCAGCAGTTTACTGTATATAGTGTACTGTTGTATATACACCCACATTTCGCCGAAGTCACTATCGATTACCCATGAGAGGTAAGCCTATTACCATTTATCGGACAGAATTCCAAAATGTGAGTGCACGACAGTACATCTCTGCCTAACCAGCTATGGCACTTTCTTCAAAAGGCCATTCCACCCTATATTAGTCTCACATAAATCCTTACTATAATGTCTGGACTTTAAAATAGACCTTGACCCCTGAGTTTGTTTCGGCGTTTCTTCTCAGGGATAGTCATAGGAAATGCCGAAGCCATCTAGTTTAAAAAAAGACGTGTAAAAGTGAATGAAAATCTTAAAAAAAGCAAGCAAGCAATAAAATAAAACATTTCATTTCAATTTCATTTCATATCATTTCATGCGGGCAATACATGCGTGATGCTATAATAATAATAAATGAATAAATAATAAAATATATTTTTATTCATGTTTCAATTAAAGGCACTTACGAATACTCAGACTCTAGTTGCCACGTTCCAAAGTGTTGTTTTCCTATGGAGAAGAACGGGTAAGAAACTCCATGGCTATGTTACTATGTATACTTAGTTATGTAATGTTGGGACGCATGAAACCTGGTGATTATCCTTCAGCTTCATCCGTAGCAATTAACTAGGGCGACCGATGTCTTCAATTACCTTTCTAGCGCGCCTTTTAATCTAACTAGCGCTCCCTAGGTTGCGTCGACAGATTGTTTAATTGTTTGCCGTTATGTTCTCGTTACATTATGTAATACTAAATAAGGTTCTTGATTAGGAAGTACTTCAACAAGGTAATAAGTAACATAACATAATATAGCATCACGCCTGTATTCCCCGAAGGGTTAGGCAGAGGTATTATTGTACACTCACATTTCGCCGATGCTGTTATTGAGCCCCATGTAATAGGGGGCGAGCCTATTGCCATTTATCGGGCACAGTTCCAGACTCGTGCTGCTACTTAGAAATTAAACCCAATTATACTTTGCCCGAACCGGGAATCGAACCTAGGACCTCACGCTCAGCAGTCGCACTTACGACCACTACTCCAATGAGGCAATCAACCCTAATTCTCTTTTACTTTAAACACTGAATATGTAGCAGAGGTTAGACGCAGTGGAAGTTTGAGAAATAAATTATAGAGGAAGAGAATATCTACGAGATTTTTGTCGAAGAGAGTGAGAAGCCCCCTTAGCACTTTCAAAAGCCATTCGACATCCCTGTAAAGCAGAATCATGTTACATTTCGTGTACCACATACAGACTCCATTCTATGTTCTAAATCACTTTGTTACATTGTACGAAGCGCCTCCGCGAGCTGTCGCGAAGGCGAGTTCAAACAAAATTTAATTGGGCCGCTATTTTACAAACAACCGTTCGAATCGAAACCAATTATCGTTTTCGCGTTCGAATATCGAAAGTTTGTAGCAGGTGTGCGTAACGTCTCGGTTTGAGGGAAGAGAGGAAGCGGGGAAGGTAGGGTAATAGAAAATTAAAAAGTTATAAGACGGTAGGTATAGATTATATAGTATGAGAGGGGATAAGAATATTGAGGAGTAAAATGGAGCGTAAAGGAATACCGCTTTCCTTATTCCTCGTCTCAAAAATTGTATGTGAACTTTTTCTCTTAAAACTGTATGTGTAATTCGGTATATTTTTCTTTTCTTTTTTTCGTGTGTATGTCACTGAATTTGTCCTGCATGGCTGGACCGATTTTGATGAATTTTTTGTGTGTGTTTAGGTGGGTCTCTGGATTGTTTAAATTTACAAAATTATTAAAAAATTGCTGAAAAATTAGCAAGTATTTTAAACCATTTCTATACTAACCAAAACTGCAACAGATCTATACAAAAAAATTATAAATCACAATATTTCTAATTCAAACAGTATTTTCCTCTATCCAGTGGATATGAGTGAAATAGTAAATATAGTAAAAAAAAATAAAAAACAAAACTATATATACAGCGCATCTATGGAAAGGAAAGAGCCTCCACGCGTTCCCTAGGCAATCAGCCTCGAGACCACCGTTGCTGACTGGCTAATCTTTCTATTAAGACATGGGGAAATTCCATGTGATATTTCGTGCTGCCCCGATAGTAGTATAACATAACATCATCATCATCATCATCAGCCAGAAGACGTGCGACTGCTGAACGAAGGCCTCCTCCAGGGGGCGGGAGGGTTGCCATAATCCCCACGCTTGGCAGGCGGCTTGGGGATCGCAGTGGCTCACCGATTAGTGAGAGGACGCTGCTGCCCGTCCTCCGGTGTCTGGTCGCAGTTTTAAGACGTATCCGGGTCGACATAACATCGAAGCATGGAAAACATAGAAAACATTTAAAAAAAAAATACTTCTTTCCTTTGTATGTGTATCCGCTATTAGCAAATAAATTATACCACCTTTATAGCCATCGGTGGTGGCATATAAATCACGATCGGCCAGGCTGGCCGAGTCATTAGTGGGCGACCGCGGTTCCAAGTCGGATTGAATTGTGACCATGTTTAGCGTCTACACTACCTATCCTGTTTCAGACACTAGTTAGTGTAAATACGCGACTGTGTCAGGAATGTATGGTTTTGATTGGAGAGCTTAATGAGCTAATTTATGATTAACTTCGTGATGCCAAAATGTATCCTAGGTTACTGAATGGCTGGGTTCAAATTCAGATCCTCCCGAAAGCAAGCGTTCAAACGCGTGACGACACGATTGGCGCAGTGGTTGAGCGATCGACTGCTACGCTACGTGTCGTGGGTTCAAGTCCCGCACAGAACAAATATTTGTATGACCTATAGATAGTTGTTCCGGGTCTGGATGTCTGTGCGTGTGAATATTTGCGTTTGTAAACGCATCCACGACACAAGAATTATTCCTAGGGTGGGGTAAAGTCTTTTAAAAGAAAAGAAAAAGAAAGAAACGCTGGATTACAGAATAGTGTTACAAATATGTTATTAACAAATTGACCAACGAGACAGTCACTTTGACTGTCTCATTGGTGGAGTAGTCGCAAGCAGTCACCCCCTCCGGGAAGCCTTTAACCCTTAACGACCTTAACTTGCCCTTAATGGCGTGGCACCGTGGCCTCGATGTGGTCTTCTAAGAGTTCCCAAAGCCCGCCATAGTGTCTCGAGGTAGACCACCGTGAGTTTAGACGATAGGAGTCCGACACATCGATCACCCCCACCCCCAGGATGGGTTTTCCCCAAGCTAATTACAAAAATATCTCAGTACTAGTATTTTAGTTCGTAGTTTTGTATTGCCTTTTTTGTTGTTGTTTTACTTTACGTGTTTAATTGATAATTTGTCCTTGTAAACTGTGAGCGTTGTTATATGGTGTCGTTTGTGTCGTTTATTAAATTCTTTTTCTTTCTTTCTCTTTCTAAGGCTTTGGTGAAAACATGTTGCTATATTATGTTCAATCAAGGCACACTTGACATACTCTTTCAATCGAGATCACACTCAAAAGCTAATACATAATACACGTAAATGAATATTAGGTACATTGAAATTATATTCATTGGTTTTTCGACGAATTAATAAACGAGCTTAACCTTCAAACGCTTTATCAAACATAACATGTAAATGTAATATCTTATGAATGTTTCACATGAAAGAGTACTTAAGACTGTGGAAACTTTATCCATCTGTCTGTCCGTTTGTAACTTTGCATGTATAATATTAACTTTAATTACTTAAAGAAAACTTAAGATATAGGTTCAGTGAATTTAGAAAAATGAAGTGATTTTATGTCTTAATTTCTAAAATGTTTCGAAAGGGGAAGCAGCCCTTTAGAAAAACCGAAAATGCTAGTCATAAGCGCAGCTGCTTACTGTGGGGTACTTGGTTCGATTCCCAAGTCGAACGAACTGTATAGGTGAAATTCTCCGTAGTAGCTCAGCGTTGGGAATTGTACTCGTTGATCTTGACCCGTCAAGTGTCTCGAAAGTAAATTTATTGTGTCTGGACGCCAGCGGCCACCTGTCTTTATTAATGATGGGTCTTTTGTAGTACATTGCTGGAATTAACTTGCTTAAGCGAAAGCGTATATTCCGAGAACATCGAGAATACCGTGTAGACAAAATCAATCTTAACATCCTCCGAATAATAGAGTTAATCTGACTTTAGAACCAGGCGAGACAGAGACAGCATGAATGCACGTCGCTGACAATACAAATGCAATAACTCAGCGGAGTCCGGCTAAGCGGCTTATGTATTGACTCTGATCTGTAGCGCTTGCGCCGGGACAAAACGATGCGGTTCGGGTAGACCTTGATGTGTTCTTTTTATAAATTTGAATATTTGAAATGGTTGGTAGCAGGATTCTATGTAGTTGTGATGCAATTCGCAAAATTTCTTTCAGTATTTTTAGAGGTTTGACTCTGTGTGACTATCTGTTGGGGCGTATGACAATGCTTAATATATAATAGCCATTTTCAATACATGAAATGTGAATCAGTGCCAACGGGTGTGTTTCCACTCTTAACCTATTTTTCTATTTATTTTCTATATCTATTAAAAAAAGCATTGCCACATATTAGGATATTATGTATATTTCTATTCCTTCAATCTCATAGTCAGATGGGACGGCAATCCGACACGACCGGAGAGAGATCAGGTGCAGGACCAACGGCTTTACGTGCTTTCCGTAGCACGGTGTGTATTCACATACACAATGACCCAGACCCGAAACAACTATCTGTAGATCATACAAATATTTGTTCCGTGCAGGAATCGAACCCGCGACACGTAGCGTAGTCGTTGATCGCGCCAACACTGTCGTCAAAAACGTCTTAGTTACAGATAAAAATTGCAAGCTATTATTGTTCATAAGTTTGAACTATTATACAAGGTGGCGACGACATAACGACATAAAATGCGAATCAAATAATTAAAGAAATATAACTATTTGGGAAAATTGTTTTCGTGATCAATCGACTACTTCATTGGTCTAATGGTCACAAGCGTGACTGCATTGCGTGAGGTCCTGGATTCGATTCCCGGATCGGACAGTGTTACTGTTTTTTTTTGTATGGAAATTCTAAGTAGTAGCATTAAGTCTAGAACTGTACCCAGTGCAGTGTATAGCCATAGGGTCGCCCCCTATTACATGGGACTAAAATGGCATCGGCGAAGTGTGGGTCTACAGAACACCCCTGCCTAACCGTTCGGAGAATATAGGCGGGATGTTATTTAACCCACAAGACTATTTAATAAACCGGTACACATATGATATGTGTAAAAGTTTCCCCAACATAGTTACCAGTATTGGGTCAATGTACCGGCACATTTGGTCTAACTACGTCAAATTACGAGCAAAGGGTTCCGTTGCGCGCTTCGATCTAATTGCGACTTCGTGACTGCTCCTACCCTCTTCCATTAGCACCATGTACCACGGAACTCCGATACCAAATAATATTTACACGTAGACCAAAACCATTGCCGCGTTTGTTCTGATTTTGAAAGTTTTGTCGTCATGTTGAGAAAGTAATGGATCGCAAACAGTTTGGTAGTAATGCAATTGTTGTGATGTCGCATTCGTATCGCGTTCGAATCGTTAAAAGTCTAGACACAGGGCGATTCAATTTCTTATTTACGTTGATTTCTATATATATATAAAATGGCGTTCCGAACGTTTTGAGTAATTCGCTCAAGTTTAATAAGAATCATGTTCAGATTTCGGCTCGGATTGATATCTCATTTTTGTATGAGTAGTTTTAGATTAAATTTCTTACTGGAGTGTTTATTGAGTTTTTAAGTGTTTTCTGAGTGCGAAATTGGATCACATACTTTGCTCTTAGTCTCGGACAAATGATCAAGAAAGGCGTAGTTTTCTTACACAAAAGTGAAGCACACACTTTAATATTGATTGGGACTGTATATCTTTGTTTGCGGCATTGATACTAAATTGAATTATTTTACAGAAAATCAGATTTTTGTTACGGCATTTTTGTGTTACAAAAGTCTTAGTGCGAGACATCAATTTTAGTTTCAGCAATTGTACATTGCGTAGTATGTCTTAAAAACCATAATTCAGACGGTTGGAAAAACGCAATGAATGTTTAATTTGAATCTATTCCGTTTACCAGTGCGTATCGTAATTACCTAGCTGGAGTTTGGAATTATGCCCGATAGAAAGCAATAGAAGAAAAAAATGACAGGCCTTACGACATGACAGTTTCATTAAAAACATAATTGAAGGAAAGATAGAAGGAACGAGAGGGAGAGGAAGACCAGGGATAAGTTACATGAGCCAAACGAAGGAAATGTTTGCCGTCATCGTAATCCTAACTTATATTATAAATGCGAAAGTAAGTTTGTTTGTTACCTTTTCACGCCTAAACCACTGAACCGATCATCGTGAAATTTTGCACGTACATTGTCAAGGGTACAGAAAAGGACATTGGTTACCTTTCACCCAAAAAAAATACTGTCCTCAAGAGAAAACAACTTTCAACGGATATGCTCTTTTCTTGAAGGTCGGCTTCCAATCTAACCGGTTGTGGCTGAATATCAGTATTTTTCACGGAGCGACTGCCTTCTGACCTCCGCCACCCAATTACTAGGAGACACTGCTACTCTAAGGTTAGACTAGTTATCGGTCGTAAGGACTGTCATAGGTCTTCGTATGACACCGGGGGCCAACTGCTGAACGTGGTTTCCGAGGCACTGAGGGGTCTCGATATGTGAAAAATGGTCACCCATCCAAGGACTGACCGCGTAAAGCGCTGCTTAACCTCGCGAATCGACCGGTCTGAGTGGTAGTTACGATCCCCTATGTATGAAAGTACTAGTTCCTGATTCATGAAGAAATCTGTACTAAGAATTAACACTGAAACGTGACGTTTAATGTAACCTAGAATTAAGTAAATATGCATATGCCTCTTAAAGTGGCGGATTTGCCTGGAATGTCTTAGAAAGTAATCACTTTTTTTTTCTTAAAAAAAAAAAAACGTTGCCCCACAATAGGAATCATTCCTGTTCGTTGATGCGTTTACAAACATAAATATTCACGGAACAAATATCTTTAGATCATACAAATATTTGTTCTGTTCGATTCTCGGGTCGTGGAAAATGTTATTAGGTTTTTCTGTATGGAAATTCTCGGTAGCAGCACGGAGTCTGGAACTATGCCTAGATGCCAATAGGCTCTTTATTACATATGACTCAATAATAGCATCAGCGAAATGTGGGTGTACAATAGTACACCCCTACCTAATCCTTCGGGGAATACAGGCGTGATACTATGTTAATGTATACATAAATATATAATGTAATAGATAAGTTTAATGTAACCGAAAATTAAGGGATAAGTAAATATTCGTATCCCTTTTCAAGTGGAATATATTAGTCGTTAATAACTGCCGTACCATACTTTCGCGAATAAATATCTTTATCTTTATCAAACCTTGACAGTCTACAAGACAACTTGTCCCTGAGATCGTGATTGAGAGGATTAACAAGATGAACTGCCCCAAACTGACCAATGTCCCCATGGGTTTGGAGCTTAGACCTCGGGAAATATTGTGAGAGATTACTTCGCACCTTGAGGATGTCTTTGGTAAACTTTATGGGGCACATCGCTATAGTAGGTATGGACATAGCATAGCATATTTGACGGCAGGGTTGGCAGTGGTTGAGAGATCGACTGATGCGCTACGTGTCACAGGTTCGCATTCCCGCACGGAACAAATATTTGTAAGATCTACAGATAGTTGTTTCGGGTCTGGGTCTTTGTGTATGTGAATACACACCGTGCCTCGGAAAACACGTAAAGCCGTTATATTATATATAGATTGCTTCATTGGTATGGGTTCGGTTCCCGGGTCGGACAAATTGTTATTGGGATTTTCCGTATGGAAATTCTCAGTAGTAGCACGGAGTCTGGAACTGTGTACCCGGTAGATGGCAATAGACTCGGCCCCCATTACATAGGACTCAATATTATCATCGGCGAAATTTGGGTCTACAATAGTAAACATCTGCCTAACCCTTCGGGGAATACAGGCGTCATGTTATGTTATGTATTACATATAGATTTTAGCGTTCTACGCTACTTCTGTGCGCAATATGCTTAAAAAGGAGTACAAAGTTTTTTCTTCAAGTACTAATAAATATAACATTATTTATTCTTAATTTGCCTTATTTCCAGTTGTTACAAATCTTGTCCTGTCCGAGTCTTGTCCAATTTTCACCTTTTCTACATCAAATTAAACAAGCCGGATTTAGACGACACTTCCATAATTACATTAAACCAAGTTTAAAACATTCGCTCATAGTTGGACTGCGAGTAATGTAACTTCTATCTTTGAGAAAAAAGTGTCTTGTAGGACCGAGAAAAAGCTATACATAAGGGCTCTAACACACTGGCGCTAGTGTACGACAGGTCTGCGCTCCTCTTTGAATACAATAGCGTTGATGCCTGATCAAGCTCTTTCTGTCTACTCCTGAGCATCGTTAGAGGTGACTATGGTGTGGCAAAGCCATCTTCCGTGATTCAATATCAACATACTTGCAATGCGATAAATGCATCATTGGTTTATTGGACGCATGCGCGGCTTCTGAGGGTTCTATTAGGCCGTGCGCTACAATATGCGGACACGGTTGGCGCAGTGGCTAAGTGTTCGTGACGATCTGATTATTAATGTATAAGATGTGTATGTATGTATCCAATCGTGATTGTTTTGTTAATTAATGCCTATATTTGTGTGTAATATTCGTACATTGTAAAATAAATAAATGAGGGGAAGAGGTATGCGCGGGAAAAAGGTAGCCACGCGAACGCGAGTCGCGCGCGCGCATTGTATTATGTATATATAATGTGTGTATGCACATAGCGCTCGGTGCCGCGCTCGCGCGCCGCCGCGCTCCGCCCTTCGTCCAGTTCCGCCGTAGCCACGAGTCGAGACGCACCTCGCTCGCGCGCATACTGATTTCTCGACGTTCTATGATTCTTAATCCTGTTTTATTTAATTCACTAGTACACAGTACACAACATAACAAGTAAAAGTTAAAATCATCTCAATACAATAGTTAGGTACTGTTACCACATTAACTCGTTCCCACGCAAATCCAGAAAACGCGTGTGTCGTTCGGTTATCTGCCTACCGTCCGCCACATTTATGGTCCTTCGAGCCGGATACTACGTGGAATAAAGAGTTACAGGTATCAGTAACACGATGCGAGTCACCAGATCGACTGGTCGTTCCCGCGCGCCGGAGGTACAAGAGAACACGTGTGCCGCCATCTTGCCGTTAGCCACCGCCGACGCGCACGAAACACCAACGACCAACGAAGCCACTCCTGGGGCTCCTGTATCATCACCAGTGCCACCACCATCGTCGAAGTCAAGAAAATCAGAGCGCGCGTTACGCCTCGCGAAAGCGAAAGAGGAGCTTCTCAATCTCAAGGTTGAACTCGCCGCCGCCCGACTAGCGGCAATAGAAGATGAGTCCGACAGCGACGTCGGCAGTGAAATCTCCGTACAAGATACGGCGAAAAGAGTAGGTATGTGGCTGAACGACAGTCAGCTACACCTTGCCGTGGCCGCCGCCACAAACGATAACAAGTCGCATCAGTTGGTAACTACTGCTGCTACTGCCGCGTTATCACCAAATCACGCTACGAGTGTCAAGTGCCCGTTAATAGAACAAACCGCCGTTCGCGCCATAAATGGGCAACCGGCCTTCTCGTCAGCGCCACCCGCCTTTTCGCACGTGCCAACTGCCGTCGCCTCGACGACAAACCCCGTGGACGCCACCACGCCGCCTGTACTGCCAATCGCTGTCGCCAACACCGCCAACGATGTTGCCACGCCAACGCCACGCGCTGACTTCAAAGATCTAGCTATTGCAATCACCCTCGCCGCGAGATCGAATCGATTTATATCAGAACTGCCATTCTTCGACGGATCTCATCAACAGTGGCTGTCTTTCCGCGCTGCGTATTACGAAGCATCGACAGTGTTATCAGAAGCAGAAAACATCGGAAGGTTACGACGTTGTTTACGCGGCAAAGCACGAGAAGCGGTCGCAAGCCTGCTGTTGTACGGTGCCGCCAAATCTGACGTCATCATTAAAACATTAGAGGCCCGCTTCGGTCGCCCAGACACCATCGCCATCGCCGAGCTGGGATGTCTACGTACCCTGCCGCGCCTCACCGACACGCCTAATGATATATGCATATATGCAACGCGAGTGTCAAACATAGTTGCCACGCTGACCGCATTAAACCGGGTTCATTATTTGTATAACCCGGACGCCATAAGGACAACGATCGAGAAGTTAACCCCAGCCATGCGGTATCGTTGGTATGATTTTGCCGCCGAACAGTCACCAGACGAAGCTGACTTATTGAAGCTCGCGAGATTCCTGGAGCGCGAAGCTGAGCGATGTAGTCCCTATGCCCAGCCCGAGACCAACGATTCGTCTACGCGTCGAGTACAAAAAACGTTTAGTACTGTAGGTAATAACAATGCGAGTGTGAAAAATAAAAATACCTATAAGTGTGCCGTGTGCTCCGTGGATGATCACAAAACGACGGACTGCCAGAAATTTATTGACTCCAGTAGTGATCACCGATGGGACGTGGCAAAGTCCCGACGGCTGTGTTTTGGATGTTTACGTTTGCGTACGCAATCACATCGCTGTATACGTAAAAAGTGCGGGATCGATGACTGCAAGTATACTCACCACAAGTTGTTACACAACAACATAACGCCGTCGGACAGTGAAAGAAGTGATGTGAATATAGAGACAGTGGCATCAACCCGCGTGACAGGTATTCAGGCTTACCTTAAAATCATACCTATTCGCGTCATCGGACCGGCGGGAGAGGTCAACACTCACGCCCTCCTCGACGACGGTTCGACCGTCAGTATCATCGACTCGGAAGTAGCTAAACAAGCGGGAATTTCTGGACCACTCGACCCATTATACATCAATGCCATCGGTGACTGTCAAGTGTCATTATCAAACTCACGCCGTGTTACGTTATCAATACAAGGTGCGACGTCAAAGTCATATAAAATTCACGCGCGTACAATGGGCGGCATGCAGCTGTTGTCGCAGACTGTAACAAAAGAAGACGTACTCAACTGCTCCCATCTCAAGGACATCGATACTCAGCTTATGTACGAAGCAGCAGAGCCACGTGTACTGATAGGTCAGGATAACTGGCACCTTCTATCCGTCTCGGAAGTTCGTCGAGGAAATATACACCAGCCCGTCGCCTCACTGACTCCACTGGGGTGGGTACTGCACGGTGCACACACACGCACCTTGGGCCGACCTACTCAACACGTCAACTTCGTCAACCCGTCACACGATGTCAGCATGGATGATCAGTTACGAGATTATTTTGCACTTGAGTCACTGCTTATCACCCCGAAACGGCCTCAAAACGACCCAGAGGAGCGAGCCATGAACAAACTGAAATCCGAAGTGCATTTAAATGAAGCCGGCGAGTATGAAGTGCCTCTACTCTGGAAAAGTGATGACGTCACCATGCCGGCCAACTATGAAAATACATTACGCCGTCTTCATGGGGTCGAGAAAAAACTAGACCGTGACCCAGCACTCAAACAGAAGTACGGCGAGCAGATGGATGCGTTAATTAAAAATGGATATGCCGAGCCCGTGCCAGCTGTACCTAAGAGCGACCGCACATGGTACTTACCACATTTCGCCGTACTTAACCCAATGAAGCCGGGTAAAGTACGTATCGTGCACGACGCCGCCGCAAAAACTAAAGGTACATCACTTAATGATTGTTTACTCACCGGACCCGATCTGCTCCAGTCACTCCCAGGAGTCCTTATGCGTTTCCGTCAGCATGAAGTAGCCGTCACTGCGGATATCAAAGAAATGTTTCTACGAGTCAAAGTAAAAGCCGAAGATCGCGATGTACTGCGCTACCTGTGGAGGGGAGAACGCCGTGATGATAAGCCGCCCGATGAGTACAGGATGACGTCACTCGTATTTGGAGCAACGTGTTCGCCGTCGATCGCCATCTATGTAAAAAATGCGAACGCGTCCCGCTATGAAAAAACACAACCTGAAGCCTGTCAAGCGATTATAAGAAATCACTACGTCGACGATTATTTGGGTAGTTACAAAACTGTCGAACATGCTATCGAAATAGCTACACAAGTCCGTGAAATACACAAACAAGCTCGTTTTCATCTCCGACAGTGGGCATCAAATTCCAAACAAGTAAGGGAAGCGCTCGACAACGAAACTACGCAACCAACGGTCATTGACCTCGAGACAAATACTGAACGAGTCCTAGGTCTCATATGGCGACCGGACACTGACGAATTAAGTTTTAACTTAAACTTGTCACGCTTACCACCTGGAATATTAGAGAAGACAAAGCCCACCAAAAGAGAAGCCTTGAAGATATTAATGTCATTATATGACCCCCTCGGACTCGCCTCGCCTGTTACTGCTAGGGCGAAACAAATTTTACAAGAAATATGGCGCCGAGGTACCGAGTGGGATGAAAAAGTAAACGACGACCTTGCCCAACAGTGGACAGAGTGGGTGAAGCAACTTCAAAATCTACGAAACATAGCTGTACCTAGATGTTATGTTAGGTACAGTGACGCCGCCGCGTCAGTACAACTCCATGTGTTTGTTGACGCCAGCGAAGCCGCATATGCCGCCGCCCTGTACTGGCGTGTAACCAACCCTGACGGCGAAGTCTACGTCACACTTATCGTGGCCAAGACGAAAGTGGCCCCTCTTAAACTCACATCTATTCCCCGACTCGAATTACAAGCCGCTGTACTAGGTTCCCGCATGGCAACAGCTGTAATTGAAGAACACGACAGACAGCCAGACTCGAAGACATTCTGGACGGACAGCAGGACAGTGTTGACTTGGATCAAAACAGGCGCGAGATCATACCGACCCTTTGTAGCACACCGCATCGCCGCTATTGAAGAGCAAAGTTCATTGACCGATTGGCGCTGGGTACCTACAAAATTTAATGTAGCCGACGACGCGACACGCGATGTGCCACAAGACTTTAACTCAAGTCATCGCTGGTACCTAGGACCTCAATTCCTGAGAGAAGACCCGTCCACGTGGCCATCCGAGAAAACCGAACTTATCGTTACGGGTGAAGAAAAAGCGACGTTATGCAATGTTATCAACACAACAACTAGTTTAAAAAACGTGGTACCTAACTACAATAACTTCTCAGAATGGGAAAGACTACTTCGATCGACAGCACGTGTACTACATTTCATTGAGCTTTGCCGCCCTAACATCAAACACACCGCGGCTGTGCGCGGCGCCGTCAATGCCTACACACGAACAAGGAAAAACACAGATAGTGACCGAGACTGGAAGAGACGTACGCTCAAAAAATTAAAAATTAATAAAAATCACATGAAGACTCGAGAACCAAAATACCTACCAATAGAATGTAAACATTTACAACGAGCTGAGAATCTATTGGTTAGATTATGCCAGGAAGAAAAGTTTAGCACTGAGATAAAAAATCTAAAAAATAAAGAAGCCATATCGCGTAACAGTCGACTACGCTCTATATCTGTGGAACTGATAAGCGGTATTTTGGTAATAAAAACACGAGTCGGCGCGGCGTTTGGGCTCACAGAAAATCAAAAGAACCCGCCGATACTCGACGGCGATCACTACATAGCCCGATTATATATAGACTATGTTCATCGGCATCTACTACACGCCGGAGTTGAACATACTATTAATGAATGTCGGCAGCGATACTGGCTGCTCCGACTACGCCCTATAACCCGTTTCATTGTTCACAGATGTCTACGTTGTCAAATTAAGAAAAACCATCCACCAGAGCCGCCAACTGGTGACCTACCTCACTGCAGGCTCGCTCACCACAGCCGGCCATTTACTTACACCGGGGTAGACTACTTTGGCCCGCTCACCGTCACTGTGGGCCGTAGTATACAGAAAAGGTACGCCGCGCTCTTTACATGCCTCACGACGCGCGCCGTTCATCTAGAAATGGCCACCTCGCTCAGCACTGAGTCTGCAGTCATGGCGCTGCGCAGAATGATCGCGCGCCGCGGCTGCCCCACCGAGATCTGGTCCGACAACGGGACCAACCTTCGAGGCGCTGACAAGGAGCTGAGACGAGCCATCGACAGCGCGACCCAGGACGAGGCAAGCAAACGCATCATCAGCTGGCGCTTCATACCTCCCGGCGCCCCATTCATGGGCGGCGCTTGGGAACGCCTCGTGAGAAGTGTGAAGACAGCGCTGGCTGCCGTACTAAATCAGCGACACCCCACTGAGGAAGTATTAGTTACGCTATTCGCCGAGGTCGAGTTCACCGTCAACAGCCGGCCCCTAACTCACGTGTCGGTGGACCCCGATGACCCCGAGGCCTTGACACCTAACCATTTTCTTCTACATGGACCGGCTGCTACTTCTATACCTGGCATGTTCGACGACAAGGATCTCATCAGGCGCACACACTGGCGCGCCTCTCAACGCCTGGCAGACATGTTCTGGACTAGATGGCTCCAAGAATACTTACCTGACCTGCAGAACCGGAGACAGCCCCACGGGAGAGGCCCCGTATTGAAGATAGGAGATGTCGTGCTTATAGCTGATAACACATTGCCTCGAAACATGTGGCCGATGGGTATCATCATTGCTACTTACCCAGGCAAGGATGGAGTCGTGAGAGTAGCCGATGTCCGTACGAAAGGAGGTGTCTTACGACGGGCTACGAAAAGATTAGTCATACTACCAACAGAACGAGAACAGATCGCCCTCCAGCCAGCCGAGAGTGAAACCGCCCGGTAGACGGTTCACGGCGGGAGAAATGTTCGTGACGATCTGATTATTAATGTATAAGATGTGTATGTATGTATCCAATCGTGATTGTTTTGTTAATTAATGCCTATATTTGTGTGTAATATTCGTACATTGTAAAATAAATAAATGAGGGGAAGAGGTATGCGCGGGAAAAAGGTAGCCACGCGAACGCGAGTCGCGCGCGCGCATTGTATTATGTATATATAATGTGTGTATGCACATAGCGCTCGGTGCCGCGCTCGCGCGCCGCCGCGCTCCGCCCTTCGTCCAGTTCCGCCGTAGCCACGAGTCGAGACGCACCTCGCTCGCGCGCATACTGATTTCTCGACGTTCTATGATTCTTAATCCTGTTTTATTTAATTCACTAGTACACAGTACACAACATAACACAGGAGGAGTTGCACAGTGCGGTTTCCACTATCTATTGTTTTATTTCCCGTTGATACTGCCCCTTTTGATAATTCACTTGGTTTTGACTTTCGTTCTTAAAATCAGCTTGGGTTGGTGTTTCTTCACTGTTCAAATAACTGCTGAATGAAGTAAACGCCATGAAGTAAAATGGAGTTGGACTACTTTAGACTATCTTTAGTCGATTTCAATGCATCTATAAAAATTTTTTAAATGGTGGACAGTACAGTACAGACGTGTTTTTCGTTCTTTTACCCAAATAATGGAGCATTAATAATATAATAACATGCAATATTGAACCATCATGTGTATTGACAATTAAGTGTTATAAGTACTAAAGTGGAGTGAACTATAATATTGTGATCGCGCAGTTCGTCAACGCTGAGGTGGCTCTTCCTCACCTCGAGTAAAAGAGACGGGCTGCGAAAAATAAATAATTCATCTTTGTCGCACTACAGTGAACGGCGCCAAGTACGGCAGTTACACCTGCGATTTGAATTTTGGATAGCAAAACAAAAATGCCCAACAATTGCGGCGCGTGTTGTTCAATAATAACAAAGTTTTATATGGAATGTTCAAGTGCAAAATGCAAAAAGCAGTACCACTTGACTTGTCTTAAAATAAATACGATTGCGTTTGAAACATTTACGCAAGCATACAAGGAAAAATGGGTATGCCCGGAATGTGTATGCTCAAATCCTAAAAGAGGGAACAATGAAACTCCAGTTCGAGGGAATAATACACCCACCACCACCACCATCACCTCTCCCATGAATTACGTAAATACTCAGAGGGGAAGTAAGCCATGTTTTATGGATACCGATACTGATCTGCTGGAAGAACTGAGAGAATTTCGAGTCGATATGATGGCTCGTATGGATAGCCAAGCAAATACAATAGCACTCTTGTTGGATCAATTTAATCAAACAAAAGCTGATTTAGATACCATTGTTAAAATGATGAGGGTACTGGAAGAAAAAGTCGATTCAAAACTGATCCAGGATGGACGGACTCAATACATTACAGATGAGATAGTAGGGAATCCATCCACTTTTGCAGAAGTCATCAGTCAACAGAACAAACCTAGCGAAGACATGTCTAAGAAGTCACCTACATTACAACAGATACGACGCACGAACACCAAACCGCAAAAGGTAAACAAAGGTGGGGCCACTAAATCTGTTGAGCGGTCGGCAACAACTACGGCTATTACCAGTCTAGAAGCAAGTAACGTTGAGGTGGAAAGTGATCAATCTGGCTGGACGACGGTACAGTATAAAAAAGTCAGTCGGCAGCCAAAGGATGTCAGAGTGGGAACAAATACCGATTTGAAAGCTTTACAAGCCACGGAACGGAAGAAGCACTTGCATGTGTGGAGATTACACCCAGAAACGACTCTCGAATCAATGACTAATCACGTAAAAAGTATATGTGGGCCGGATGTACCTGTAAAGGTGGATAAAATAAAACATAGAACCCAGCGCGATTACTCGTCGTTCGTTATTGGAGTGCCAGAACAGTGGTTTGATAAATTGAACCAAACTGAAATATGGCCCATAAACGCTGAATTCAACGAGTGGATTTGGTTTCGGAAGCATACCAAAAATACATCAAATTAGTACCATTGGAATTTTTTACCAAAATGTTAGAGGTCTCCGAACTAAGTTGGACAATTTTAGAAATAACATGGATTCATTGAATTCAGACTTGTTTGCAATTACTGAATCGGGTTGCAATGATTCCATTCATGATTCTGAAATAGTCCCACCGGGTTACAATATACTTCGTAGCGACCGAGTGGATGGGCGAAAGCAGGGAGGCGCGTTTTTGGTGGCCACACACCGCTTCGAGCTGCGGCGAGTACTTGTGCCCGACGTATCGATAGACAACTGCGTTTTTGAAATGGTTTGTGCGACGGTACATTTAAATAGTAGATTTTTATTTCTGTGTTCTGTTATTTATATTCCCCCGGGTAGTTCTGAAAATGATTACATGATTCTGTTTGCAGTAATTGAACAACTATGTACTAGATATAAAGAAATAATTGTGTTAGGTGATTTTAATTTACATTCGTGTCCTACAAATGTGACTAATTATTATGAATGTTTCTTGTCCTTTTGCGAATTCACCCAAAGTAATAAGGTACCCAATTGTTTAGGTCGTCAATTAGATCTTGTGCTGAGTTCAGGGTTTCGAGGGAGGGTGTCAGTAGTGGCGGCATCCGAGCAATTAGTGCCCATTGACGTGCATCACCCGCCGCTCGAAGTGAGCGTGAGCCTCGAGCCCGCGCATGACTTCCGCCCCGCCGACACTGTCCCCACTACCTCATCGGCCGCGGCTGTGTCCTCCATCGATACCGACTCGCGCGCTGGTGCATGTGCACTCAGTAATAGACCGCATTGGAACTTTTATAAGGCAAATTATCAATTGCTTTATTCCTTGTTAATGTCAACGGAATGGGATAATATGTACGAGATGCACGATTTGGACGATATATTAAACTTCTTCTACAATAAAATTAACAGCATTTTAGATGAATGTGTCCCCAAGAAAAATCGTAGTATGAAGTCACGGTACACGTATCCTAATTGGTACACAAGCGAAATAATACAAGATCTAAAAACCAAAGCTAGACTTCACAAGACGTTCAAGGAAACAAAGGATTTAAGAGTTTACAGTGAGTATTCTAAATATCGAGCACTTATTAAAAACAATATTCATACTGCACACAAACAACATCAAGCTAAAATACAATGCCAGTTTGCGAAAGATCCAAAGTCATTCTGGCAATATATACGATCTAAGACCAACACGGCTACCAGACAAACTATTATTAAGGATGGTCAACACCTAACGGATCTTGAATGTGCCAAGCAATTTGCGATGTTTTTCGAGTCGGTATACGGTAGTGAGCCACCACAACTTGACCCACAAGCGGCAGCGGCGACGGCGGCGGGGGCCATGAGTGGGTCGCATGTGCAACTAAACTCGCTAAGTCTTAAGGACGTTAGAGGGGCACTCGAGCGCCTAAAACCGAAGTGTTCAGCAGGCCCGGATGGTATACCAGCCTTCCTATTCAGGGATTGTAGTAGGGCATTAGCGGAACCTCTGCACTATATATTTAATACATGTCTCCATTCAGCGACGTTTCCAACTCGATGGAAGATAACGCGTGTCATTCCAGTCCCTAAAGGTAAGGCAGGATCGGACATCAGTGGATATAGACCGGTGGCCGTGTTGTCGACGCCGGCCAAGGTTTTCGAGTCCGCGATCCAGCGCAGCATGCAGGAGCAGATCCGCGCTCAGCTATCGGATGCGCAGCACGGGTTCCGGCCGGGGCGCAGCACTGCCACCAATCTCCTTAACTTCATGTCACGGGTGGTGCCAGCAGTGGATGCTGGTGTGCAGATTGACGCTGCTTATTTTGACTTCAAAAAAGCGTTCGATACCGTCGATAATGACATTTTATTACGTAAGATAGCAGAAATCGGTGGCACACCGCATCTATTGCAGTTCTTAGCCAGCTACATGCAAGGCAGACAGCAGTATGTGGACTACAACGGTTGCGAATCCGATCCGTATTACACCTGGTCTGGGGTGAGTCAAGGCAGCAACATGGGGCCTCTGGAATTTATAATAATGATAAACGATTTACCAGAAGTCGTCAAAAATGGATCTTGTCTGTTATTCGCAGATGACCTCAAGTTGTTGTTTGAGGTCAGGACGGAGTCGGATTGCAGAGGTTTGCAGGATGACATTGATAGGATAGTGGAATGGAGTCATGAGAACAGGCTCTACTTCAACTTATCCAAGTGCTCGGTGATAAGTTTCACCCGCGCACGGGCACCTCTACTCTACGAATACGTAGTGGATGCAGTACCGATGCAACGAGTCACACAGGTAAGAGATTTAGGGGTTGTTCTCACTCCTGAATTGTCGTTTCGCGATCATATAACTAAGATCTGCAAAAAGGCATTTAGAAATTTGGGGTTCGTTCTGAGGCAGACGCGAGACTTTACCAGCATCACAGCCATCAGAGTCCTGTATGACGCATTAGTCAGGAGTCATCTGGAACATAGTGCTGTCATATGGGCTCCACATGAGACTAAGTACTCAGTGATGTTGGAGCGAGTCCAGAACAAATTCACGCGCCACCTGTACAAAAAACTTTATGGGGTATACCCATTTTACCCTTTGAGGTACCCCACTCTATTCGTACTGGGTATGGTGGGGTACAATCAACTCGGTGTGCGAAGGGAATTTGCACTAGTGTCGTACATGGTGAAGCTGCTCCGAGGCATAGAGCACAACCCAACAGTGCTGCGGCGGTTGCACTTGTACGTACCTGACCGTTATGTATGGAGGCGACGGCCCCCGCCACTGCTTGTCGTACCATCAGCCAGGACCAACTTGCTGGCCAAAACCCCTCTGACTCGAGCAATTCACACCATAAATTATATTCAGGTCAAAATTGATATATTTACATGTCACTGGGGTGAATTCGCAAAAGTACTATTGTTTACATTGTGTTACAACCAATGATCTTTATGATCTTGAGACGTATTTGGTGCTTTAAATTTAATTTTGTATATTTGACTTGGCTGTCGCATTAGGTTAAGACCTGTAATGATAGTTTTAAGGCATTTAAATAAATAAATAAATAAAAAATAAATAAATAACAAGTAAAAGTTAAAATCATCTCAATACAATAGTTAGGTACTGTTACCACATTAACTCGTTCCCACGCAAATCCAGAAAACGCGTGTGTCGTTCGGTTATCTGCCTACCGTCCGCCACACTAAGTGATTAGCTTTCTGCGCTAGGTGTCGCGGGTTAGATTCCCGCACGCAACAAATGTTTGTATGATCTACAGATAGTTGTTTCGGGTCTGGTTGTGTGTGCATTTGACATGTATGTTTGTTAAATTGTACCCACGACACAGGAGAAATCCTAGAGAGGGCAAAGTTTAAAAAAAAATGGCATTTTAAGAAATTATAACCTACAACCTATTTTACTACCTATTCCCTATTTTGGCTGTCGCAATATCTACGTGTCAGCATCGTATGTTGTCCCTGAACACTACAGCCAGAGAAATAGGACTCGGGCATTCTAATATTAGTCTCAGGTCGGCAATGCACCCGATCATTAGGTTGTTCGAGTCTTAGACGGCGGTCATTTACCTATCAACAGGTGACCGCAAGCTCTTTTGCCTTTCCCGACCGTATAAAATACCTGGGGTAAGGAAAGAGCCTCTACGATACCCTGGGCAGTCAGCCTGGATACCGTCAATGCTCACTGGATATTTTTTTCACTACGGCTAAGCGATTTCTATGTGGTAGCTTGAGCTGACGGTAAAAGAGGATGGATGGATGGATAGATCTATGTTACTCTTTCACGCCAGAACGGCTGAACGGATCTGGATGAAATTTGGCACAGAGATAGATTATAGTCTGGAATAGCACATAGGCTTACTTTACTTTTTATCCCGGAAAAATGTACGGGTTCGTAAACCACGCGGGCGAAGCCGCGAGCGGAAACTAGTAATCATATAAAAGACGTCAATGAAACACGTTCGCCAATACGTAGTGTTCAGTGTAATAGCGCCTTAAGTTCATCCCCACCTCCCCCGGAAGTCGATGCTCCCCGACAAATTCACTTTTCCTGTCGACGAACGGAAACGAATCCAGAGCACCTTTATACCGTAATAATATTGTATTAAAGAGGCCCTTAAGGTTAGAATTCTTTTGTAGAATTTCCGCTGCGTGTGTGTGGTAATGATTTTATATCTCATATTATTTTTCTGACGATTTTCGGAATATGGGAGATATTGGTTTGTGATGAGATTATTGAAGGGATTATGTTTATAATCATATTGCGATGTTTGTTTTATATGACTCATATTTTTTTAGGTAATATGAAATCTCATTGGTCTCGTGGTCGCAAGTGCAAATGCTGAGCGCGAAGACCTGGGTTTGATCGATCTGGCAGAGTGTTATTGGGTTTTTCTGTATGGAAATTCTCAGTAGCAGCACGGCGCCTGGAACTGTACCCGGTAAATGGCAACAGGCTCGCCCCCTATTAGATGAGACTCAATAACGTTGAATAGTACTCTTGTCTACCCACAAATACGTCATACAGGCGTGATGCTATGTTATGTTATAGGAAAATCTGTAGTGCCTTATTGTTTAGTCGGGTAAAAATGCTATTATTATTCCTTCGCCAGCGTCCTCTCACTAATCGGTGAGCTACTGCGATCCCCAAGCCGCCTGCCAAGCGTGGGGATTATGGCACCCCCCACCCCCAGGGGGAGGCCTTAGTTCAGCAGTGGACGTCTGTTGGCTGATGACGACAAAAAATGCAGTTAATGTAATTCCTCTTTTGAATTCTATATCACATAAATCATCGTCTAATCATCATATTGTTTAAATAACAATCACTAAACACACCACAAGTCACCAAGAATATACCATTCAACTAAAACATCAATAAACGATATCAAAAGTCGGTAAAAATTCATGGGAATGGCAAAGTGAAGGCATAGGCACTTGAATAAATTCATTTTTCTTGTTATGCTCAACGCTTCGAGCGAGTGGCCCGGTAATCGAATCTCGTGCCTTGGTTGGCTGTCGACTACTCCACGCCTTTCCTTATCAGCTATAGTGGCTATTGGGGTAGGCATTGTGTGAAAAGAATATCGGCTTATTTGGCGCGGTTGGCGCTTTTTGTTGTTGATATTGTCACAGAAATTGGTGCAGTTTCAGCATGTATTATCTATTGCTATATGGCCCATTAGTATTAAAACATATTATTTATATGTTATTAAAAACCCATATATTGGTAAATCTTAGGCTTAACTAGTAAATCTTAGGATTTACCAATAGGAGTTGGTAAATGTAAGGTTTTTATAAACAAGGGATATTTTTTTAGACTTTTACCATTACACATTCTAGGTTTTACCAATACCGGTTGGTAAATGTTGACTATAGGAATAAAACAATGAGTCAAAACTTTACATGTACTTATTTATTAATCACGCTTATACGTCATGTCTATTTTTCAACTTTTACCATGACACAGGGTTCAAATGAAGTTCGAAATGAACGATGATCACAGAACATTTCGAACTTTTACCATTCAGAGGTGTAATACCATTCAGAGGTACCATCTTCAGATTTATTGGAAAATCTTAAGATTTACCGTAGTTTGGGTTTACAGTAACATATACATATATGCTTTTGTCCATATAGGAAGTAATTGATAGCTATGAAGCATGGTAAGGATGTATGATGTACCTAAATAATTTTTTTTAATGACGATTGTCTTGATAATATTTTTATTATCATTTTTTTTTCTCTATATCTTTTAATGTTAGTTATTTTATATAAATTTTTTTGTTTTGTTACAATTAGTTATTATTTGTTTAAGATTTCTAATATTATTTATGTAATTTGTTTGTTAGACGCTAGCAACTTTAAATTGTAAATGTGCGAGCACAGTGTAGCCAGTAACTTTACATTTACTTGTCGGACATTGTGGATTGTTGCACTCACTTGGGCCAGCATATCCATCTAATGAGAGTGGCGTTGAGTACTGCATCGCTGGGTCTCCAACTATTGTGGCTGAACCTAGCTACACCAATTATTCTATTATATTAATACTGTTCTTCGTGTGTCATTTTGCGCACATTGGCTTGCATTGTACTCGCATAGTCTTTACCGTTAAAGATTGTAACCAGTTTAAAACTATTATTTTAAAAGAGTATCCATGCAGTTTCTTGCCGGTCTCTTCTCCATAGGACCAACCCCCACTTTGGAACCGTGCACCTAGAATCACAACGTTTTGAAAGAGCCTGTAAAGACCTACTCGAAATAAAAATATTTGACATTGACTTTAAAAATTAATATTTTTGTAGACCGACATAACATAAATATAGTATCACGCCTGTATTCCCCGAATGGTTAGGCACAGGCGTACTGTACACTCACATTTCGCCGATGCCATCTACGCCTATGTTATAGGGGCATGCCTATTGCCATCGACGGGGCATATTATCAGACTCCGTGCGGTTATTGAGAGTTCCCATACAGAAAAACCCAGTAACATTTTATGCGGCCCGGGAATCGAACCCATGATCTCACGCTCAGCAACTGCTGTGATGACTACAGTCGAGTGCGACCAAGTCTTTTTCATTATATATTGCATAACTAACTTCCGCCTTCGGCTTCGCCCGCATTGATTACGATCCCGTGCATTTTTTCGGGTACTTATATTTTAATATTATAAATGTGAAACTTTGTGAGGATGGACGGATGGATGGATGGATCTTTGTTACTCTTTCACGCCAGAACGGCTGAACGGATCTGGATGAAATTTGGCACAGAGATAGATTATAGTCAGGAATAGCACATAGGCTTTGCTTACTTTTTATCCGGGGAAAATGTACGGCTTCGTAAACCCAGCGGGCGAAGCCGCGGGCGGAGGCTAGTTTATAATATTAGTATGATAGGACTAGCTGTTGCCCGCGGTTTCACTGCGCATCCTAGGGGAACTACTTCATGTATTCGAAAAATAGTATCCTATGTGTATATCCAAGACATGGTCTGTCTGTGTGCCAAATTTCATCCAAATCCGTTCAGTTGTTTTGCGTGAAAGATATCCAAACATCCATCCTCACAAACTTTCGCATTTATACTAGTAGTAGGATTAGTAGGAAGGATAAGATAGGATTAGTAGGAAGTCGTGTGTTATTGTTTTTAAAAACTAAACATAGACACAAAGTAACGACATCTAAGTAACTGAAATTCAACATATATACTTATTGAACTGTTACTAGAATAGCGATACGTTTGATTTGCCTTCAACAACGACTGAACGTAACAGCATTCAGTTTTGTTGAACAAATTCGTGTTAATAATGTTTGTTGAATTAATTGGACTCTATAGTAATTAAATTACTGTTGTGTGTTTGATTTGTGTTGTATGTGATATGTGTGGGAGCTATTTGTGATACAGAACGAATTGTTGTGTTTGATTTTGAAAAATAGTTGATTTTTGTAAATTATATAACAAACTAACTGTGCCCGCGACTTCGTTCGCGTGGATGTCGGAACTTAACAATGTATTTTTTAGTGAGACCAAATGCACTTAACCCTATTTTTTTCTAAAATAAAAGAATTTTTCTAAAATAAAAGTAGCCTAAGTTACTCCTTATTACATCAGCTACCTGCCAATAAAAGTCCCGTCAAAATCGGTCCAGCCATTTCAGAGATTAGCCTATACAAACAGACAGACAGACAGACAGACAGACAAAAATTGTAAAAAATGATATTTTGGTGTATGTACCGTATATATATTCATATGCATGTAGTAAAAAACGGTTATTTCAATATTACAAACAGACACTCCAATTTTATTTATATGTATAGATGTATAGATGTAATACATTTTACTAATATAAAATAGCATCACGCCTGAATTGCCCGAAGAGTTGGGCAGAGGTGTACATTTGTATACCCATATTTCGCCGATGTCGATATTAAGGGTCAATTCAAACTGAGCGAGCAGCGGCCGGCAGCGGCTTTTTGAGGCAAAATATTACAAATCATTTTGAATCTTATCTACGTGATTAAAAAGTCCATAGTTATTTGAAGATAGAGGAGGGGCAGCGCGGCGCCGCGAATCTGCACGAGCCATCTAGCGCCGCATTGCCCCTTCAGTGGGAATTGACCCTAAGTCTCATGTAATGGGGGAAGAGCCTCAATTCCAAAAATCGAGCTGTTACTGAAAATCTCTAAACAGAAAAATCCAATAACTCTGCCTGACCCAGGAATCGAAACCGGGACCTCACGCTCAGAAGTGCTAACAATCAGATCAACGAGACAATTAATAAGTTTTTCACGCATTACATATTAGTACAGCGACCAATTGTAATTCAAAGGGGCTCGTAGCTACATAGTTACCGCGTAGATCCGTCGATCTGCGAGGTTAAGCAGCGCTTGACGCGGTCAGTCCTTGGATGGGTGATCATTTTTCACATATAGAGACCCCTCCGTGCCTCAGAAAGCACGTTAAACAGTTAGTCCCGGGCGTCATACGAAGACCTGTGACAGTTGTTACGAGTGTCAGTAGCCCAAAAAGTCAGACAACCAGTGTAACCTTAGAGTATCAGTGTCTCCTAGTTACTGGGTGGCGGAGGTCAGAAGGCAGTTGCTCCGTCTAATATACTGATATTCAGCCGCAACCGGTTTGATTGGAAGCCGGCCCCCTAATGTAGTTGGGAAAAGGCAGGTAGATGATGATGACCAGTATAACGTCGTTTTATATTTTGATAATATTTGTTAACTCCCGCAGTAGTTGCAATCGCGACTGCTGAGCGTGAGGTCCTGGGTTCGATGTCCGGGTCGGGCAAACTGTTCTTGGGTTTTTCTGTATGGAAATTCTCAGTAGCAGCACGAAGTCTGGAACTGTGCTCGGTAAATGGCAATAGGCTCGCCACCTATTACATGGGACTTAAAAATGACATCGGCGAAATGTGGGTGTACAATAATATTCATATTCATATTCATATTCATATTCTTTATTGCAAATCCACAATGTAAAGATAAGATGGTAATATAAATAACATGGTAGCAATCGTGGACCCTGATGGGCACAGCAAATAGTAAATTAGAAGAGAGGAAGGCGTTGTATATAGAGAAATATTTGTTTATGCTCAAGTATTCATATTCCTTTTTAATGTAGGTATCTAAGTATGTATAGTATTGTTATTATGTTTGTATTTTTAGTAGGTATTTAGATATAAGTATATTTTTTTATATTTTAGGACATTATATTATTAGGTTATCCGTTCTAAATTTTGTATAACCTTATTGTGTTATATCTATTTTATTGTATTTATATTTGTTGATTGTATTGAATATTTTATAATTTTTTTTTGTTACGACTGAATATTTTATTGTTCATTTTTTATATTTAAGTTTACTTTTATATTATGTATTTATTTATTATTTATTATATTTATATTATAGGTAAGTATGTATGGGTTTTAGCAGGAAAAGGTGTTTGTTAATATGATTATATTTGTATAAAATTAATATTTTCATGTTATTTGTTTATCCGTAAGATATTCACTGATCGTGTAGTATGCTTTATTTATTAATATTTGCTTTAGGGTGTTTAGGAACTTCGTGTCGCTAGGCTCATCTTTTATTTTGTTGGGTAATTTATTATATATTTTGATGCACATTACATATGGGCTATTTGAGTGTAGTGTCATGTTGGAAGTAGGTAGCATAAGCATGTTTTTGTGTCTCAGTGATCTGTTTGTGTGTCTGTCTCCGCGCTTTGTAAAGAAGGTGGAGTATCTTCTAACGAATTTACATATTTCTAGAATATAAATGCTTGGCAACGTAAGTATTTTATATTTTTGGAAATAGGGTTTACAACTGTCTGTTTGTTCAATGTTTGTAAGTATTCGGATTAGTTTTTTTTGTTGTATGAAGAGTGATGGTGCGTCGGTGCTGTTGCCCCACATTATGATGCCGTAGCTGAGTTGGGAGTGAGCGTAAGCGTAATAAGCACTCAATGCAGTTGGTAGGTCTGTGGTTATCTTTAGTTCTCGAAAAGCGTAAGTAAATTTGGAAATCTTGGATTTAATGTTTTGGATGTGTGTCTTCCAGTTGATGTGAGTGTCTATTGTAAGTCCGAGAAGCGTGAAATCGTTGACAACGTCTATTTTTTTATTATTTGTAGAGAAGTTAATTGTTATTGGAGATTTTTGGTAGGGGTAAAAATTCATAATTTTTGTTTTTTTGTAGTTTATTTGTAAGTTATGTTGATCCATCCATTCTGTAGTTTTATTGAGTATAGTTTGTAGCTGTGTATTTATTTCTGTTTCGTTACGGCATGAAGTAAGAAGGGACACGTCATCCGCGAATAGTATACAAGGCTCATTCATGATTTTTGGAAGGTCGTTGATATATATAAGGAATAATAAACATCCAATAACGCTGCCTTGTGGAATTGATGAGTTTAGGATTTGTCTATCTGATCTTATATTAACTATTTCGTTATTATCTAGGTTATAATATTCAATTTCTACATATTGTTCTCTGTCTTTAAGGTATGACTGAAACCATTTATGAGTGACTCCGCGAATTCCTATTTTATATAATTTGTCTAATAATATATTAAATTTAACTCTATCATACGCCTTAGTCATATCAAGCAGTACACCTACTGCGTATTTTTTATCGTTTAAGATATTGATTATTTCCTGCATATATTTATAAACTGCCAGTGTTGTTGATCTTTGTTTTCGGAATCCATTTTGTCCCTCATCAAAAATTTCAAATCTCTCGCAGAAGCTATAGACCCGGTCGCAGATGGCTTTTTCAAAAATTTTTGATGCAGTCGGTAAGAGTGCAATGGGGCGGTAGTTGCTGGGGTCGGTTTTAGAATTTTTTTTGTAAATCGGTTTTATGATAGCTTTTTTTAGGAGATCAGGGAATGCACCTTCTTCGAAAGACTGGTTTATTAATACGCAAAGTGGTGGAGTGAGTTCATCAGCGCAATGTTTAACTAGGGATGGGGGTATTTCATCTATTCCATGACTATTCTTGTTTTTTAAATGTTTTATTAATTTGTTGGTTTCATGGTAGTCTACTGGTCTTAGGAAAAATGTGTTCTCTAACTGTTGAGTAAAGGGCAGATCGCAGGATTGAATATTAGGTGGGTTTATTGGTTCATTGCCAATTTTTGCAAAGAAATTGTTAAAGATATTTACTATTTGTTTAGGTTCACTGGTAAGTACATTATTTATTTTTAATTGAATATTTTTATTTTCAGCTTTAGGTTTTTTATTTGTGCGTTCTTTTATCATAGCCCACATAGTTTTAACTTTATTTTGTGATTTTTTAATTTTATTTATGTATTGTAGTTTTTTAGCCGTAGTTATTGTCCGCTTTAGTATTTTTTCATATTTTTTATAGTATTTTTTAATGACTAGATTATTAGATTTTAGACAAAGTATTTTTAATAGTCTCTTATTTTTGCATGCAAGTTTAATTCCTTTAGTTAACCAGAATTTTTTATGGCTCTTTTTTAATTTAATTTTTCTTTTTGGTATAGTTTTATTTAGTGTAGTAGTTAGTATATTATTAAAAGCTTCGTAATTTTGGTTTATATTATTATTAGGTACAATGTAATTGCTCCAGTTTATTGACTGTAGTGCCGATTTAAATAAGTTTATGTTTTTCTTATTATATAATCGTTTTTTGACGAGGTAAGTTTTGTTTTGATTTTGAAATTGTGGTATTTTAAGACTAATTATTGTGCTACAATGGTCTGAAAACCCTAGTTCTTCGACTGACGTGTTTGAATATTTTTTATTGAAATTTGTAAAAATTAAATCTATACAGGTTGATGAGTTATATGTTATACGTGTAGGTTGTTTTATGTGTTGTGCAAAATTAAATTCGGACATAAGGTCTAAGAGATTTTTTGTTTTAATATTATTTTGTTGTACATCTATGTTAAAGTCACCCCCGAGTATGATGTTATACTTAGAATATTTTTTGTTAATATGGGTTAGCATTTTGTTTAATTGGTTGTAAAATACGTCTTCATCTCTTCTATTCCAGTATATGGTAACTAATAATATGTTTTCATTGGCTAGTTCGATTGCGCAGACTTCTACAATATACTCAATGGACATTCTCGTAATATCATTTTTTTCTATACAGTCTATATCTTCTTTTAGTAGGATGCAGGTGCCGCCACCTCCATGGTTTTTCCTGCAGTACGATGCAGCCACTTTGTATCCAGTGAAGTTAATTAAGTCGAGTTTTTCTTGTGAGAGCCATGTTTCGGTCATACATATTGCTTGATATTCCTGGGTCTGGTTTATAAATGCTTCTATTATGTGTAGTTTATTATATATACTTTGGATGTTCTGGAACATTATTGTGAAGCGTTGATCGGTTGTTTCATTATGTGGTAATTCCTTCGGTTTAATCGTCTCGAAATGTTGATCGATTGGTTCGAAAAGTATGGTTTCTTTCATTTTTGTCGTCATGGGATATTGGGTCTTCGCTTTTTTTGTTATCCTTGGTGTGTGTTTCTGTGTTAATGTTGCAATTTATTTGCTCTCCTTCTATGTACAGTTGATTGTTTTTGATAATAGCATACTGTCCTTTTTTACGGGCTGTTAGCATTTTTTCTCGCATTATATGTCTCTCTTTCAGTGCTTCTTCATCGAGGAATTCGGAAATGTGGAGTCCAGTGCCACGGAAGTGTCGGCTATGTTGTACTAAGTATTTCGTCATTCTTTTGCTTATCAGTTCTATAACAAGAGGTCGGGTATTATTTTTGTATTTTCCAATCCTATGGGTATCTTCAATATATCCTAACAAGTCAACTTGCAGAATATCTCGGAATACGTTTAAAATTCGAGAGTCAAGTTCATTTTCAGACTCTTTATAAATTTCTGGGAGACCGTACATACACCTCTCTCTCTCTCATACGTAATACACCTCTGCCTAACCCTTCCGGGAATACGGGCGTAACGCTGTGTGTGTGTGTATTTTGTTAATTAAACATTTCACAATTTTCCGTCTCTATCCACGACTCAATCACTTGAACCAGTTATATCGATTCATCAGAAATTGGTAATTGGATTCATATCGAGTAACTGTTCGTTCAGCTGGAGTTGATTAAATTATGATAATGTATCGATATGTATTGAAGACTAGCTGTGTGCGTGACTCTGTCTGCGTAATAAGATTTTTTAATAAACTTTGAACCTGCATTTCACCTCCAGGGTTGAATTTTGAAAAATCTTTTCTTAGTGAATAAGGAACACCTGTATGTACCACTACATACTGAGTCATCGTTGAGGTCGGCTGCCAGTCTAACCGGCAGCCTAATTACCGATTGCTGTCGCGTGGCTATCGCGTTGCTGTCGCTTTTTTACCTAATTAGGCTGCCGGTAATTAGGTGGCGGAGGTCAGAAGGCCACGCTCCGTGTAAAATATTGATATTCAGCCGCAACCGCAGCCTGATTACGTAAAAAAGCGACAGCAACGCGATAGCCACGCGACAGCAATCTCACTGTCAGCCAATACATTATATGACACAAAAATGACGTTTGACAGAAGTTATCGCGCCATCTACGCCTGTCGCTACATCGGTAATTAGGCTGCCGGACATACTGATCTTCGGTTAGACCGGCTGTCAAATTATTTAGACTGCTGACACTAGAACGGTCACCAATCTAAAGACTGATTGCAGTAAGCGCTGCTTAACCTCGCAGTTGGATTGATCTACACGGTTGTTATGTAACTACAAGCCCCGTTATATTAAAGTTTAAGTATATCTATTAATTAAATAATAATTAATGTGTCTATAATTATCTCCGATCTGGTGACTTTCATCTAACCAATCCAACCAATAGATAGATAGATATATCTATACATATATAATGATTTGTCCTGAATGACTGACTCATCAACCCAGAGCCTAAACCGCTGGGGCTACAAACTTGAAATTTTGGCAGTTGATGCTTTTTATGTTGTAACCACTGACTAAGGAAGGATTTTTGGAAATTTCACCCCTAAGGGGGTAAAATAACGGATGAACGTTTGTATGGAAGTCCGTCATTTTAAAAGTGAGAAGCACTAAACTTCACATACCTGTTTCTGGTTAGAAATAAATGTACACATATATCGGTGTTTTTCAAACGAGCCTTATTTTAATATACACACACACAGCATCACGCCTGTATTCCCCGAAGGGTAAGGCAGAGGTGTACCATTGTACACCCACATTTCGCCGATGCCGTTATTAAGTCCCATGTAATAGGGGGCGAGCCTATTGCCATCTACCGGGCACATTTCCAGACTCCGTGCTGCTACTGAGAATTTCCATACAGAAAATCCCAATAACACTTCGCCCGACCCGGGAATCGAACCCAGGACCTCACGCTCAGCAGTCGCACTTGCAACAACTAGACAAATGAGGCAGTATTTTAATATACATATATGCATATCCACGTGAGCGAAGCCCCCGGCAACAGATAAATTGCAAAAAAAAAAACTAAATATCTGTGTACCTAATTAAGTCATCGAAAGTAGTGAGTGTCGTCCATGTTGTGCAGTAGTCATCAGACATAGCAGCGCAATGGTCTCGCTAAGTGGGAACAATTTGCTGATGGCAATCGACGGAGGCCATAATAATCCATTTCCCATCGTCGGCTTTTGCTAAATGCGCTTTCAAAAGCAGGTGATACACTGGCGAAATGTTATCTCTCGTAACAAATTAAACACAACTATTAGAAGTCGTTTTTATGACGGTACTGTTGGCCTAGAGGCTAAGCGATTGGCTTTTTGAACAAGAACAAATCTCTTAAAGATAGTTTGAAAGAAAGAAAGAAAGAAAATCTACGTAATGTGCTGGTGTGATTCGTGTTTGTAAACATACCCACGATACAAGAAAAACCATAGTGCGGATAACGTTCTTTTTTTGAATAAAATTAACGTTTTGTTTTACTTTACGAAAGTTCAGAGTACAGACGTGTCTAATGTTAATTTTGTTTTGATTTATGATAGAGAATGCTAATCTAGCTGTCAGGTAGCTGGATATGTGACCAGCGAAGCTATTATAAAGTACTTCACAATGAAACACTTTTAAATTAACCTTGTAGTACTTTTTAACTATCAACAAAGTTTCTATAGAACCGCACTTGTCAGACGTCCGAACAGTACGGCGATTTACCATTGAATGACCCCACTTGCCGTGTGCCACCTCGTTAACAATCCTACTACCCTCCATTTATCATTTTTATTCAGAAAAAAATAAATGAAACACTATACTGTCTTGGATTTAGGGTAACAGGCAGCGCAGTAAAGCCGCCTACTATCTTTTTGCGCCAAGATCTTCTAGAAGCACAAACGATACACCCATTAGGGTCAATTCCCACTGAAAGAACAGCGGCCGTAAGAGCGCGGCGCCGCAAGGGGCAGTGCGGCGCTAGAAGGCTCGTGCAGCTTCGCGGCGCCCGTCCTTTGTCTTCAAATAACTATGGACTTTTTAATCACGTAGATAAGATTCAAAATGATTTGTAATATTTTGCCTCAAAAAGCCGCTGCCGGCCGCTGCTCGCTCAGTGTGAATTGACCCTTATCCTTAAAAAATACTTAGACATTAAGGCTGTTACACATGCCATGATAAATCGGGTCCGAACGAAGGTAAATATAGTAGGTATAGCATGTACTGCGTTTTACTTTATATTCAGTAAACGGGGAATAAAACCACGCCCATGTTATTATGGTGATGTTATTTATTGCTCGGAATATTTCGCAACAGTGGGTACGATGTATTTGAAAATGGTTGCGGTTAGAATACTGTGGTATTGGGGAGGTCTGTTTCCTTAACATTTTACTAAATTTTCATGTAATTTACGGGTAAAGAATTTTATTTTCTCAAAAGAATTATAAATTCACTTATAGAGAAAATATGAATCTAAAACAATAGGAGCGGTCAAGCGTGGCTTGATTATAGATTAACATTAACATAGCGATTGCTTAGACTAAATTATTATTAACTTATTTGCTATACACATTGGCAGCGAAGGTAATTTCATATATTAAAATTTGTGCATTACCTACTAATGAGCGGTACCGAGTACGCCGTACTGTTATGTTTAGTAAGGCCTATACCACAGTGGGAGGATAGCAGTGATATTCCTTTGCGTGGGTTGTGTATTAGTTTATTTATTATGTATACAATTATCATATATTTAAAAGTTTTTTATATTTATTGTAAATATAACTTCTATTGTTTCAACATAGGCTTTAAAATAGCTTGTCGTGCAAAATAAAATGCATGTCAAGCATTCAAGCAGTGTTTTTTTCAGGAATACGACTTAAACTATTAATTAACTATTAATTATCTACGTGATAAATTGACTGTCTCATTGGTCTAGCCTGGGTTCAATTTCCGGGTTGGGCAAAATGTTATTGGGTTTCTCTTAATGGAAATTTTTAGTAGCAGCACGGAGTCTGGAACTGTCCCCGGTAGATGACAATAGGCTCGCTCCCTATTACATGGGACTTAATAATGGCATTTGCGAAATGTGGGTGTTCAATAGTACACGTCTGCGTAATCCTTTGGGGAATACTTACTAGATAGTTTTCAATTATGTCTTAGCTTTTTACATTTCGATAATCTTTCGATATTCACTGGAATGTACTAATAAGGTTAGGCAAAATTTCTAACGATAAACATAAAAAAAAAAATTGTCCTGACTGACTGACTCAACCTAGTTTAGCCTGGGCGTTCATAGATGCTTGAACTAGGGCGAAAAACTTGAAAATTTGACCGTAGGTTACTTTTATGACGTAGGTACCTATTAAGAAGGTGTTTTTAGAAATTCTACTCCCAAAGGAGTAGAATAGCGGGTGATAATTTGTTTGAGAAACCAATATTTTATTAATATTCCAAACATCTCATGCGAGTAACGCCGCGCCTAGAGTCCCGACATTTCATACGTGCTTGAAATTGGTTTATATAAAACACTAGCTTCCTCCCGCGGCTTCGCCCGCGTGGTTTACGAACCCGTACATTTTTCCGGGATAAAAAGTAGCCTATATGCTATTCCAGACTATAATCTATATCCGTGCCAAATTTCATCCAGATCCTTTCAGTAGTTTTTGCGTGAAAGAGTAACAAACATCCATCCATCCTCACAAACTTTCCCATTTATAATATTAAGTAGGATATATAATGAAAAATATTTTATTCTACTCTAAGGTAAATAATAAACGTTGATTAATAAACTACTAATAGCATATAACAGTATTTTCACCCTCGTGACACATCGACCGGCATCACACACACAGCTCTAATACGTAATATGCGGGGCTTCGCTGCCGACAGGAGCTGTCAATCATGGGTCAGTGTTTACAGCTCTATTTACCGGTAAAATGTACCACAGAAAATTAAACAGTAATTTCAGTTACTCAAAATCAGCGCTGCAAAATCTTATTTTGGTAGTACGCCGCTTCAAAATTGTTTACTGTATAGAAATGGATAAATATTCGAAAATTGATTTCACCACTATTATTATAAGGCTGTACAGTTCTACTGCTAGGCAAAGGCCTCCCTTCCTTCTTTCCACTTTTCGTGGTCAAGTCTTGCTCATTCCGCCATCTTCTTCTGGGCCTGCCGCGTTGCAGTTTCTTGCTATTTGGGCTATATAGATAACATAGCATTACGACTGTATTCCCCGAAGGGTTAGGCAGAAGTGTATTGTGTCACACACGGATTTCGTTGATGCCGTTACTGAGTCCCATATAATAGGGGGCGAGCCTATTGCCGTCTACCGGACACACTTCCAAACTCCGTGCTCCTACTGATAATTTCCATAAAGAAAAACCCAATAACACTGGCCCACCCAGGAATCGAACCCAGAACCTGACGCTCAGCTGTCACCCTTGTGACCACTAGAACAATGAGTCAGTCTATTTCATACACAGAACAGATACAAGAGGTTTCATATATACGAATACATATTGCTAGATAATAATAAAAAGACAGTTGTACAAAATGTAAGCAATAAAACTACTGGTGGACACTCCCCTTTAGATCTCAAACGCAACTTGTAAATGTAAAAGGGTTTAATAAAAGCAAAAGAGTTGCGAGACAGCAAGAATAATGATCGCGTGATCACGACTCTCTTAACCATTCAGTTAAATGGTTGCAGTAGGGGGGGACCTCTCTACAGTCTCCCCCGGGACTTGCACGAGGGGGTGGCCTCTTTACAGTCGTTCCCCCTCCGGGAAGTGTCGTTCGGCATGACACCATGGTGGGCTTCGGTGCGGTCTGCTAAGAGTTCCCGAGGCCCACCATATGGTGTTGAGGCGGATCACCGTGGTGAATTTAGCCGGTAGGAGTCCGGCACACCCCCTCCGCCCCCCTCCAGGTGGAGGATAGCCCATGATGGGTTCTCACCACGTTAATAAAAAAAAAACAATGTACTATGAATACCGTATACTTTACTATGAAATAGGACATTTATTTACAGGTTTTAGTAATGACTTCCTCATTTGTCTAAGCGTGTGATTTCAGGTTTGATCTCCGATGCGGCGAAAGTTTTATCGAGCTTTTCTGTTAAAACATTCTCAGTAGCAGGCCTGAATTTAGATTTTGGTAATAAGCTCGCCACTTGTCAGATGAGACTAAATAACAGCATCAGCGAAATTTGGATGCAGTTTGGTACACGTTTGTCTTACTCTTCGTAGAATACATGCGCAATGCTATTATATATATCTATACTAATGAATTCGTTGCCACTCCTAGCACAATCTGTATTTAAATGATTAGTCAAATAGTATGTAACGTATTACTTATATATGTGGAATTATCTGTCTAATACTATAGAGAGGTAAAAATTGTTTGTATGTAGGGCGTAATCTCCGAAACGAATGATCCGAATTTGAAAATTTTTTCACTGGTATATAGCTACTTTATATCCGAGTACTATAGGGTATAAATTATCAAATAATATCTAGGTCACGCGAAGGAAGTCGCGGGCAAAAGCTATGATAAATAAAATTTAACTCTACAACGCTTCTGCTTAAGACTATAGTTTAGCTAAAAGTTTTCACACAAAATGTGTTAATGTTTTTACCCCACTAAACATGAGCTGATTTTGCATTTTTTTTTAAACTAGTTCGTCACATTTTTTTTGATATTGTTTATAGATTAAAAATAATTAAAGCCCCAAAACAGCGTTTTTTAAATTAAAAATCTTCCTTATATTTATCTCGTGATAACTATTAAATGAATCAAAATTTTGAAATACCATAACCTGTCTACCTGTTTCATAATCTGACAAAACGATAGAGACAAAAATCAAATTAATTCGTTAAGATTTCGATGTAAGAAATGTTAACGCCCAAAACACCTATTTTGCGCGTATTTCAAGGCAATTTTGTCAGAAGCCGGCAGCTAAACGATACTCTTCAGCTTCGATAATTATAGGCGTAATGTAGTTTTCATCCATCTTTCAGCCATCGCGGTAATAATTCCTTTAGAAAAATAACAAGAAACTCTTATTATATTTACCAGGACCTGAGAACCGAGTCATTCAAAGGCACTTGTCTTTGTCCTGGCGAGGACCCGAATGTATATGTTTATTGGTGCCCTCTAGTGCCGGGATGGTACGTAAATAAGGCTGGTACTGTAGTGCCCGAGCTGCACTGCCACTAACTGCTCGTTTAGCGGTCACCAACTGTTCACGGACGTTTAGTTACTGGATGCGGCAATGTTTAATCAAACGGTGAAATATATATAGCCTGCTACAGATAATGAATGGCTTTAGTGTATACAGAATGCCATTAACTTAGGTTCAATGTGTGTACATTAGGCCGATGCCGTTATTCCACTCATATTTGACGACACGGTTGGCGCAGTGGCTAAGCGATTAGCTTTCTGCGCTACGTGTCGCGGTTTCCATCCCAGCACAGAACAAATATTTGCATGATCTACAGATAGTTAATTAACGGGATCAGGTGTTACTTTGCGGAAATCCATGATATACAACTATAATATTTAGTCTTAATTCCGCCAAAACTACTGCAAGCTTGGGTACATGCACAGCACCGCCCCTCCCGCCCGCAAATATATGCACATGCAGAAGGTGCGATAGAAATAATGTAACATGCAACCAAACCGATCCTCGACACGTGTTTCGCCCCTCCATTGAGCATCCTCAGGAGATGTTGACTCGTCGACCGCTTGGACGCGAATGAGCGGCTGGGTAGTGTGTAAAATATAAAATGGCTGTGTTAAAATATAGGCTGGCTATTGCAATACACAAGTGTTGGAAGTTACTCCAAATTCCCTAAAAACCTAATATTTATACATTGCTTAAATATATTTGACAGTGGTCGCAAGCGCGACTGTTGAGTATTATGTCCTGGGTTCGATTCCCGTGTTGGGCAAAATTCTCAATCATGCAGCACGGAGTTTGGATCTGTGACCCGTAGATGGCAATGGACTCGAGGCACGAGGTAGTACTTTCTTATATCTAAAAATAAATATTTGTTTTTTTCACAACGTGATTTGTTTTGATGTTCGATGCGTGGTTTTCGTTCTCATTAACGGTATTTTTACACTTTTTACATGTAATAGGGATAACAAAAACATTATATATATAATAACGGCTTCAGAGTGCTGTTGGGGCTGCCGAGATTTTGTAGCGCGTCTACTATGTTTGCTGAAGCGCATACAAACGCCTTCTATGCGATTATGAGAAATAAGACCGCCTCACTATTGAGTAGATTACGAAGCAGTTCCAATAGCATTTTGAAGACGTTATCTGATTACTATGACTCGCCAATGATGAGTCATTTTATAAAGGTCCTAGTGCGTCAGGACAAACCCTTACGCTAAATACACATACATAGATTAAGTTACTAACCCTTAGATATAAGCATTACTAACAAGTGAGCCTTTGTAGCATTATTGAATAAATAAATTATTATTATTATTATACGTAGTCTCATCTAGTCGTCGAACATCCGTGTGCTTGTGTTGTGGACAATTCAGGCGGACACGAATACAATTAAAGCGTTACTGCCTCGATGCTGCATACTCCTTGCTTTCCACTTAATTTCACCACTCCACATAACGCAGTTCTACGAAGAATTTGAACTGCTTTATATCGGGTTGCGTCGACGGAACATTAAATGGAACGTATGTGTTATCGCGTTCTGAGGACGATAAAAATTCAACGATTTTCACGTATGGTATTTTTTTTTGTTCAATACTAACAGAACTAGGGAGACGTTTTTTGTTAACCGACTTCAAAAAAGGAGGAGGTCCTCAATTCAACTGTTTTTTTTGTATGTTTGTTTGCCATCATCCCGTCAATTATGGATCAGTTTTAAAAATTATTTTTTTGTTTGAAAGAGTATGCTCCCAAGTTGGTCCCATTGTCACCAAGTAGCTGAAGAATATTGAAGTCGGTGCCAAGTAAAACATGCAATGATAAACCGACACGATTGGCGAAGTGCATTTGTCGTGTCCGACGCACAATTCGCCTCGCACTCGACAATTTTTAAGTAAACTCGTTTTTTCAATTTCGCTATTTTAGCAGCAAGGTGTATTACTTTTATGTTTTACTTGGCACCGACTTCAATCTTCTTCAACTACTATATTGCATAATAAAACATTTATTTTTTGCTTTTTAGTTAGTTTTGCTTTTGAAATTTTTGAAGACAGTTCTTATTTTTTGTTAAAAAATTTAATTTTATCTAAATATTTCTGAAAATAACGCCATGATGTGCTTTCTAGTGGCGAGTTATAACAAAACTGATGGCGAGAAAAAAAGTTCCGTGTTAAAATATTTATGAATACCAATTTTCATGGCGATCGGTTGAACGGTCAAGAAGTCGATGCGCTGCAGCGCCATCTATTGGCGAGCTAGAGCAAAATGGATACTATAAAAATCGTCTCCATTAAAAAAACACTTAGATGTTCCAAGTTTCATGATGATTGGTCAAACGGCGTTGGCGTTTATCAATCTCATACATACAATATATCTACATTTTATATATAGATTTCAGTCTGCTTTCATTTTAAGTCAAAAGGACATCGAATTGAAAAATTACTAAGATATCATCTTCATCTGTTTTTCACGTGTAATTAAAGAACATTAGTATGGCGTACTAAAATGGTAAAAAAGGAATAGAATCGTTACTAAACTATGGCGTCAGTGCCTCTGTCCGACCGTTAGTCTATCCCGCCATTATATCTTCGAAACTGCTAAATCTAGCTTCAAATAGGGAACAGTCCCAATTTTTTTACATTTATAAAAATATTTTTTCTTGAATATATTTATTAATTTAAAGACTATGTAAAATAACAATTATACGAAATAATAATGTATCTTATACATATATAACTAGCGACCCGTCCCGGCTTCGAACGGGTAGCACTGATTATATCTATAGCCAGATGATTTGTAGGAAACATATGGCATAAAATGACAAAAAATAATTGATCTTATCGCTACAAAACTTCACAGGATCACCCGGCGGGCTAATCTGAAGATTACCTAAAAATTTCATTAAAATCGCTCCAGCCTATTTGGAGTCCATAGGGAACATACATACACACACAGATATATATTTATATGTTATATTGGTGTCCATTTTAGTATGAATACAACTTAAAATTAATTAATAAATGTCCTTTTCTTATGAGTATATACGCCTACTGCTTGCTTAGAAGGTAACAGAACCCTCGACACGCGAGTAACATTCTCACTTAACCGGTTTTTGAAAGGCATCACTTCAAAACATAACTGCAAAAGGGGCAAACTTATAAAAAAACTTTGTTTCGTTCATTTATAAAATAAGCAGTGCAAACTTAAATAAATCTTTAAACTACGTCTTTTAGTCTCTGGCGTCTCTGACGTCATTGGACGTGCCTGGCTCTCTGATTGTTTACCAGATCTATTTACAAATAGCTTTAACGAAGTTGGCACGAGAAGTTAAACGTCAATGAGCGCTGTTGATTAGAGCTCATAATTATCTAGGTATCTGTATACATAATAACCTCCATATAAAATCTTTTTTTTTATGTTTTAAAACAAACGTTGCCCCACACTAGGATTTCTCCTGTATCGTGGATACAGTTTACAAACATACATGTCACATGCACACACAACCAGACCCGAAAAAACTATCTATAGATCATACAAATATTTGTTCCGTGCGGGGATTGAACCCGCACGGAACAAATATTGGTCAAGTGGTCGCAAGTGTGACTGTTGAGTGTGATGTCCTGGGTTCGGTTCCCGGGTCGGGTAAAGTGTTATTGAGTTTTCTGTTAGAATATTCTCTGTAGCAGCTCAGATTTCGGAATTATGCCCGGTTAACGGCAATAGGCTCGCCACCTATTATATAGGACTTAACAACATTGCCGAAAGGGAACCTCTGCCTGACACTTCGGGAATACAGGCGTGATGCTATGTTATGTTTCAGTTTTCATTTCAAGGATGTACATGATACATCTGAGTAAACAGCGATAAAACTAAAATCGCCCTAATTCAAACAGATAATTGTTTGTTTACCTATAAACCGGTTCGAAATGCAATGTATGTTGACGAATGCGGTTTTAAACGAAAATAAAATGAACTGTTTGAGGCCGGCACGTAAACCTGCATTAATTTTGCGGTGGTATCGAGTAATGATTATGAATGGTCGAATTTAAATAAACTCATAAGTTCCATTTTGTAAAATTAGGTTTAAATTGTAAATGTAAATTTGGGGAAACAGTTAATGGTGCTGGGAGGAATTGGTTATGAAATTTGGGATTCGCTTTTCGTAATTAGGTTTTTACTGTGGCTTTTGAGCAGAATAGTTCGGGTTTTTAGCTATGAAAACTGAGTAATTATTTCCTTTGGCAATTGAATTTGAAAGAGTGCGGTCGTGAGTTTCGATTTCCGGGTCGCGAAAAGTATTATTGGGTTTTCTGCATGGAAATTCCAGGAGCAGCTCGTAGTCTGGAACTGTGCCCGGTGGATGGCATTAGGCCCGGCCCCTATTACATGAGACTAATAACAGCATCGGTAATATGTGGGTGTATTATAGGACACCTCTGCCTAAGCCTTTGCAGAATACAGGTGTACAAAGAACGGGCCAGAAACCTGGAGAGGACGCCGTTGTTATGGAGCCTCGTCAACAGCATTGCGTAATGGATTTTGTCGGAACGATGAGTAACATCGTTTTGGCTATTTTGCCCGGCGCAAATATACGTTTGATTGATGGTGGTAACATATATAAATATAATAAAGTCAAACATATGTATGTGATAAGACCTGTTATTGTGCGAGAATTACCTCTTGACAAATTTTTCATATACTTCAGTGACGCAGTAGTTGAGCGATTGACTGCATTACGTGTCGCGGGTTCCATTCTCGCACGGAACAAATATTTGCATGCTCTACAGATAGTTGTTTCGGGTCATGGACATACACCCATGTATGTCCATGTGAATATTTGTGTTTTTAAACGCACCTACGATACAGAAATTATACCTAGTGTGGGGCAACGTTTCTTAAATAAGAAAGCAAGCAAGCAAGCAATGCAAGATAAATTAAAGATTATTAATTGTCAATCAAATTCTTATTTTTTGCAAAGAGTTTTCACGGAGTTTCATGCTGGTCTATTCTCCATAGGACCTACTCTTTTTTGGAACCGTGCGCCTAGAGTCTCAACTTTTTAAAACTGCCTGAAAAGGAAGAGAAAGACTTTGACTGATTGGACAGAAAACTAGCTTGCATCGTACTCTTCTACTTCCATTCTTAAGTCTGTTATTGTTCTAAGCCATAACACAGTGTGAAGCTAGCGGCAATAACATAATGGCTCCAAAGATTACGACCACGCCGCAACATGTTACACGAACATGATTTATAACACGAACAACCCCGCTCTTGTTTACTTGCTTCATACAGCTTGTTTACTCTAGTTTCTGGCTTCTCTTTTATGTCATATCACAAGGTGATAATATCGAAGGTGACGTGTTGCGGACGTTCTGTTAAAGAATACTTAACATAGAACATATATACATACATAAAGTCACGCCTTTTTCCCATGGGGGTAGGCAGAAACAACGGAACGCCACGTGCTACGATCCTTACATAACCCTTTTGCTTCGTCTACATTCATGCATCGTTTCATACATGAACGCCGGTTGTGGGTACTGCGCACCTGACCTTTTTGAAGGACATCACCAATAAGGTCCGTATACGTCCTTCTAGGGCGTCCCCTCCTGGCTTTTCCACTAACAACCGCGTTATAAATCTTTTTCGTTAATCGCCTTTCATCCATCCTCTCCACATGACCAAACCAACGAAGCATACTTAACATAGTATCATGCCTGTATTCGCTGTAGGACTGGGCAGAGGTGTTATTCACTCGCATTTCACCGATGAAGTTATTAGGAGTGAGCCGTTTGCCCCCACTATCGGGCACAGTTCCGATCACTAGGCTGTTAGGGATAATTTTCTGGAGAAAAAAAAAATAGTTACACTGTGATCAAGACCTCACGCTGAACAGCTGCGTTTGCGACCAGTGATAAAGTTCTTATAAATACGTTCTATAAAATTTTGCATCATTAGTCTAGTGGGCGCAAGTGAAGGTCTACGGTCTAAGGTACGATATCCAGGTTAGGTAAAGTATTATTGGGTTATCTAATTTGTATATTATGAAATTCTCAGTATCTTCTTATTTAAGAGCGTTTGCTCTTGTCGGTGTAGCTGATGAAGTTCTTTCAATTTTTCTCTCTCCAGTGTAGTCTCCTTTACCTCTTTATACGACATGACGGCAACCTTTTCCTAATTTGTCTCATGTAACTTATCCTTGGTCTTCCTCTCCCTCTCGTTCCTTCTATCTTTCCTTCAATTATGTTTTTAATGAAACTGTCATGTCGTGTAAGATGGCCTATCATCTTTGCTCTTCTGTTTTCAATCTTGCTTATTAATATACTCCTCTTATTTTTTGGTTTTTATAAAACGTTGCTTCACACTAGGATTTCTCCTGTATCGGTGGTACAGTTTACATACATACATGTCACATGCACACACAACCAGACCCGAAACAACTATCTGTAGATCATACAAATATTTGTACCGTGCGGGGATCGAACCCGCAACACGTGGCGCAGAAAGCTAATCGTTTAGCCACTGCGCCAAACGTGTCGTCATCTCATCATCATCATCGCCTCTCCTTCACCCTCCTCAGTAACTCTTCATTTGTGACTTTTTCTGTCCAGCTTATCTTTTCCGTCCTGCAGTAACTGCCCAAAGTTTACTGTTGCCTACTAGACGGCATTAGACTCGCCTCCTATTCTATGGGACTTAATAACGGCATTGGCAAAATGTGGGTGTATTATATGTATTACACCTCTGCCTAATACTTCAGAGACTACAAGCTACATTCTAAATGTTTGAAGCTTCAACATTTAAAATTTTCATCGGTTTACACATGACGAGAATACCTCTAAATTAATTAATTTCTCTAACATGAACATAAGTAATCGTTAATAAGTTCCAAGAAAATAATTTGAGTAATAAATGAGTTTCTTAACGTGGAATTCATACTTGCAAGTTATATTAAAAGCCTCTTCGTGAGTACGTCATAATTACCGCTATGAGTACTTGCTTTATAAAGGCTAAGTTTTTCAGCGATAAAGCTGCGTACACAAAGTTGAGGGGCAACCGGAGCGTGAATAGGATTGCATTGTGCGAGTACTAATTGCGGTTTTTAAGCGGCAGTGCTGTATGAGGCCAATTATGTGCGCCACGCTTTATATTTGGATGGCTGTCACACCGAATTGTAATCGCGAGCGTTTTGAATTTGGAACTTTAGTTTTTTAAGTACTTACATAAATCTACACTATTATAACTGTGAAAATAACTGTGTTGGTTGTTACCTCATCACGACTAAACCATTGTAATGAAATTTTAAAAATGGATAGCTTGGGATCTGTAGAAGGGCAATGAAAATACTTAAGAGATAATACACGCAGACAAAGTTGCGGGTAACAGCTAGTATAGAATTAAGTATTATTTAATGTGACAAACAAACAAATTATACATTTATAGAAAATCAAAGTCAAAGTCTTTTAAAAAGTCAAGACTCTATCCACTGTTCCAAAGGGGGTAAGTCCTATCAAGAAGAGACCAGAAAGAAACTCCATGGGTACTCTTTACAAAAAATAGAAAGTTAATTTACAATTAAAAATCTTAAATTAACATGCATTATATAAAAAATATATAAACTTATTAAAATGTGACTTACATAATGAGGTAATGAAGTAATACAATTGTTTCGAATAAAAAATAAAAACGGCATAAAGAGTTCAGAGCGGATAAAATAGAAAAAAATGAAATATCAGGTGAGTCGAGACATGTGAAGCGAATTTAATGTAAAATAGAACTAGTAGATACAATGGATAATCAGGGACGCCACATGTGTAGAAAATAGTTAGCGCCTCACGTCTCTATCGTCAACATTGTCTTTGATCCTATATATATACATTTTTATAAGCATTACAGTGTTTAAAAAGTTATCACAATTATATGATTACTGTGCACTTTTTGAAAGTAAAAGTTACCAAAACCTAACCGCATAAAATAATCCTTTACTAACAGAATCTAACTTACAAAAAGTCGTTAAGTTTTGTTGAAGTATCATGAACCAGTTTTACTTAATTAGGATTCGGCTTAGTAAACTTGGTAAAGGGTTTTATTCAATTTGATCTTAAAACATTAGCCAAACGAAAATTCTTGTAAATCAATTATTAACACGTTAGGTTTAGTCTAGAAATTTCGTTTGACTCTTGTTTGGATTTCGGATTAAATTTAGTATTGAGCATTTTTTTATTTCATTACTGGCCCATGGCAAGGCAAGGACCTTTGCTCAAAATGAAAATTTCTAGGCCTTAGTCCACAACGCTGGCCTACACAAAGCGCGAGTGGCGGACTATAGACACTATCAACAACCTTATGGAGCATTGTTAGGAGTAGCAAGTAATTTCTCACCATGTTTTTCTTCACCATTAACGCAAGTGATATTCTTTGTTTCATGCATTTGAAATTCAGATTTATACGCTAGTTTTTTTCCATAAAACAGTGCAAAAAGGCATAGTTTTAAGGTTGATAAAAACTAGTTTATTTACGGTTCTCTTCTATTTGTTTTGAAGGTTAATAAATGGAATCAGGCGTTACTTTGCGGAAATCCATGATATACAAGAAATACAATTAGAATAATTAGTTCTAATTCCGCTAAACTAGTTCAAGCTTGAGTGCATGCAGAGCATCGCCCTCCCGCTCGCAAATATATGCACATGCAGAAGGTGGGATAGATATACGAATAATGTAACATGCAACCCGACCGATCCTAGACACGTGTTTCGCCCCTCAACGGGGCATCCTCAGGAGGTGTTGACTCATCGACCGCTTGGACGCGAATGAGCGTTTTGAAGGTTTCCAAGTTTCATGAAGATTGTTACACATTGGTGTGACAGCGGAATTTCTTTCAACATACTTTAGAATAACGCCAGGTTTATTAAATCGGCTTTTATGACGACCTCAGTTTTGCCCAGCCCTGAATGAATGCACGGTGCCTTATACAGAAATTAAAACGAACTCCAATGAATTAGCTTTCTTTGTCATATTAGATCGTTGATATTCATAATGTGAAATGTGTGGATTGCAGATAATCGCTTTATACTCCAGAAACAGCCCTACAACTATGTTACTACACTTACCGGGTTGGAAACGCTATAAAACACAATCAGTGTTCAATAATAATAAATTTAATTAGGTCTCACAGGGTCATATTGCACGTATGGACAAGGAAAAATGGACACAGAGAGTAACTATCTGGCAAGGACCATCAAACAAAAGAAAGAGAGGTAGACCGAGAGAAAAATGGGTTGATGAAATAATAAGAAAAGCCGGTGAAAACTGGATCTCAAAAGCAAAGGACAGACAGACGTGGATGTGGAAGAAAATGGAGGAGTCCTTTACCCGCTGAGGGGTCCATATGAATTATATGAAGGATTTTTTTGAATTTTATTTAATTCAATTTATATAAAATTAACGAATTTATTTAATTTAGAAATTATTTGTTATTCGATTGTAACTATAATCATGAAATGAATTTTAATACTTTGTTATTTTATGCATACACATATGTAATAATCCTTAGATATATTTGTTTTATAAGTCATTCATGAAGGAAATAAAGAGGCTATATAAATATAAAGGTCTCACAGACGGGGCGGCGACTGGAGACAACAGAATAACACATTACATTGCATACATTATAGTCGTCAATAAGAAATCATGTTATCGCTCCGGTTCACGAGATGTTCTGTTAACTTGTGAGTAATGTGGTCTAAATAAAAGGCGTTAGCGATTATGATCCTTTTAAAATATCGTTGCTTAACTACCAATAAGGATAAGTTACATGAGTCAAATAAAGTAAAAGGTGGCGGTAATGTCGTATAAAGAGGTAAAGGATACCGCACTGGAGAGAAAAAGATGGAAAGAACTTCATCAGCTACACCGACTACTACCAATAACGAGTTAGTAAAATTAGATAAGTATAAGATAAGTATAAGTATAGACAAAAAAAAATTACTATCTGTTATAAAACATTTCGAATTGTCCTGCTGCTAGTCTTTTTGTAAAATTAGATTTCATCTGCATTTCAAATCAAATTCATCATCAACATCATCATCAGCCAAAAGACGTCCACTGCTGAACGAAGGCCTCCCCCAAGGGGGGGTTTGCCATAATCCCCACGCTTGGCAGGCGGCTTGGGGATCGCAGTGGCTCACCGATTAGTGAGAGGACGCTGCTGCCCATCCTCCGGTGTCTGGCCGCAGTTTTAAGACGTACCCGGGTCAGCAAATCAAATTAAATCAAATATATTTTTATTAATTGAAACCATTTTCAGGCACTTATGAATAGTCATACTTGCCACGTTTCAAAGTGTTGATTTCCAATGGAGAAGATGGAGATTGGACATCTAGAGCATGTTATTTTTGTTAACTTAATCAATTACAACGGTATTACACCAATAACAGTTATTAATAATATCAGGAAATAGAAAGAACGAACAAAAACATCATATATACACACAAATTACACACAACAAAATGTGTGTGTATTTTGATATTTTGGTTTCTTCGTATTATCGTGACAAATAAAAAAAATGTGTGTACTTATTTCCACTGATATGAAACACGTGTTACAGATGCACAAATATTTTAATAACTACCTTGAATATAGCTATCAATTCCCAAGAAAATTTAGGAGACATTTACCGGCCAACTTCATGGTGTCGCTTTTATCTGTCGGTGTGCGCGCGCATCGTAAGAATTCACTCTCATCAAGCGCGCCAAAAGAAGTATAACTTCAAAAAAATAGAACCATATTCAGCTTATTACTTAACTTTTTTGACTGAGAGAGCACAATAAAACCTTTTTCGTGTAAATAAATTATTCAAGGGCATTTGCGAAAGTCATACTAAAGACATGTTATATTAAATTCAATTTTATATCTGAACTTATTAAAGTGTTAATTAGTTTGTTACTTAACTGAAGCAATTTAAGTGGTATTGTGGTTGTAGCGGTTACAAAATTAGTATCAGTAACAGCTAATTATGAATTTTCTGACATAACTGTGAAAGCAAAGCATTTAAATTACACTAATTTTAGACTTGATTTTAGTTTAATTGGAAAATTATTAATTAATTGACTATTTCATTGGTCTAATGGTCGCAAGCGCGACTGCTAAGCGTGAGGTCCTGGATTGGATACCCGGGTCAAGCAACCTTTTATTGAGTTTTTCTATATGGAAATACTCAGTAGCAGCACATAGTTTGGGACTGTTCTCGGTAGATGGCAATAGGCTTTACCTATTACATGGGAATTTAAAGCATCGACGAAATGTGGGTGTGTAATAGTACACCTCTGCCTAACCCTTCGGGGAATACGAGCGTGATGCTATGTTATGAAAAATACTTAAATATTGGTGTTAGTGGTATGTTATGCTATTATGATACATGTTGAATGCATAATACTGCAATAATGATTCATTTTCTGTAAATAATTCCGTATAAGCTTTCATAAGTCTTTTTTAGATCTAGACGGCGCCGGCGCTTCCTACTGACTGCCTCTGAGAAGAAACGCCGAAACAAACTCAAAGGTTTCTTTTTTAAAGTCCAGACGTTTAATTTTGGTTTATGTGAGAACATGTAGGGGTTTGAAATAGCCTTTTGAGGATAAAGCCATACAGTTTTGAGTTGACCTATCCCAATAAGGTAACAGTACGAATTCTCTTATGCAATTCTAGGAGGAAATTAGGGGGGTGTTGCAAAATCTGAGGTTTCATTTTTCAGCATGCATATTTGTAATATAGCATCACACTTCTTTTCACCGAAGGGTTCCACAGAGTCCTGAAACTATATTATGAGTTTTTCACTATTTACTTTCATAGTAAATGTAAATTTTTATGCAAGCGATTTTAGTTTTTAACTTCCTTACATTAGGGATTAGAATCGCTAACATGACATCTCTATAATGTCGTAAATAGTAAATCAAAATTTAACTATGACACATATGTCACATAAGCGACTCTAATCCCTAATGTAACCAAGTTAAGAACTAAAATAGCTATCATGAAAATTTACTTTACTATGATAGTAAATAGTAAGAAAACTCGTGATAGAGGTACTGTTGTACATTCAAACTTTGTCCATACTGTTACTGATGCCATAGTACTGGGCACAGCTTTAAACACCCGAGAATCGAAACCCTCATGGTCAGCAGATGCGCTTGCGATCTTAAAAAAAATAGAAACGGTTACAACAATTATTTTTAACCGACTAAAAAAAAGGAGAAGGTTCTCAATTCCACTGTATGTTTTTTTTTGTAAGGTTGTAATTTTTAAATTTTTTACTTGGCACCGTCTTCAATATTCTTCAACTACTATATTGTGTAATAAAACTCAAAAACAAAACTAACTAAAAAGCAAAAAATATTTTTTTTTAGTTTTTTGGAGTCGGTTTTTACCGTTACCTATCCAAACTTGTCTCGTGATAATAAGCTACATATAAACACAATGAAACATGATTCATTGTGAACACTCGCCGGCACTAACACCGTAGCCGCGGCCACAGTTTTGCGGTATTATATTTGTCCCTGGGGCCAAATTGTACGGTGTTATTGCGCTCATACCTTGTTGCACAATCTTCATTTGTTTATTTCGTATTTTAATGTCATAGCATCACGTCTGTATTCCCCGAAGGGTTAGGCAGAGGTGTACTATTGTACCACATTTCGCCGATGCTGTTATTGAGTCTCAAGTAATAGGGGGCGAGCCTATTGCCATCTACCGGGCATAGTTGCAGACTCTGTGCTGCTACTGAGAATTTCCATACAGAAAAACCCAATAACTAGTGTAGCTGGGTAGATTACCCAAAGATATCAGTGGACTGGGACCTTTATAGTTTTAGATTAAATTAGTTTCACATCAGAGCTCGTGAGTAACTGGTTTAAGATTGGTTTAAAGGTAGATTGCTTACCAATATTCCTTGCGATAATAAAGTTGTTGACAGCAGTGTTACCAACCAAATAGCTTCAGCAAACACACGGCCGTGAAAAAACGCCCACTAAACAAGTGTTTTCATTCAATTCCCGCGCCACCTTTACAATAAGATTACACGAATTATCTCAAGTTTAAACAAGCCTTACAAATCCGCGACTCGAGTATATTTTTATATCTCTTTGGAGGTGACAAGACGGCATCTTCACGCCAGTAATGGAGTAATCGAGTTGACAGTAAAAGTTATGAAGAGTCGGCGTCGCCGCGTCGCCGCGCCGGATATCAGACCTCCCCGCCACTTTTCTTTAACTCCCCTCTCCTATTGCGGATACGGGCGTACTGGCAGCAAATAAGTTTATTTGCATTTTCTGTTGGACGAGATTTAGTTTTGTAACTATGAAATTATGTTGATGGAGAATCGAATCATGATGGCGGAGATTTTTATTTTATTTATATCAGATTTATTTGTGAAGGAAGTTTTTATATATAAGTATTTATATAAAATTGAATAAATCGTAAGAATGATTGGTGCAGTGATTGAGAGATTGAGCGTTACGTGTCGCGGGTTCGAATCTCACCCGGAACAAATATATGTATGAACTACACCTCATTGTTTCGGGTCTGGGTATTTGTGCATGTGAATATTTGTGTTTGTTAACGCAACAGCGATACAGGAATTATTCCTAGTGTAGGCCAAAGTTATTTAAACGAAAAATGAAAGGTGAGATCAAAAGTTTTGCAAGAAGAACATATACATTACAAAAATTGTAGATATACTATATCGTTGAAAGCAAGTTCTTGGAGCGAAATCGGAACACGTTGCGTAGTATACCTCCAGCCAAATGGATTCTACAAAACATCTTTCAACTGGAGAAGAATGGATGCAAAGGGTGATTTATGTTTTGCATCGTGGAGTAGGTTTGAAGAAGCCCACGTCTAACACTGGACAACAGTACCCCGAGTTGATTTGATGAAATACCTACGAAATTTAATTAAAAATTAAGTGATATTGATGACTACCAAATTGTTTTGCAGTCAGTACTTGTAGAGAACTCATTCTAAAGATCTTACGATGAACTCAGAGAAAAACTTATTCGTGGGAAGTGAGACAGTCATTTATTTTTATTCGGCCACTATTGTTTAGTCATTTCTCATTTGGAGGCTGTATCTTTGCTATGCCCTACTGTTATATAATTCTGCTTTATTTATTTATTATTTGCTTATTACAATACAATACACTTTATTGCACACCAGAAACAAAAAAAAATATGCAACAATGGAAACCAATAGAGATGTATAAGGGGCGGTCTTATCGCACTTGGCGATTCTTGCCAGACAACCTTAGCATGGACAGAGTAGCAAGTAAAAAGGGAAGGGAAAACTTATTTTATTACTGGTCTGATCTTTGAAGGCATGATTAATAAACTAGCTGATTGTCTAGTCAGAACTTAACATTATTAGTACTACACTAGCTTTTGCCCGTAACTTCGTATGCGGGGAATTTAGAATCTGATATTTTCCTGGGGTAAAATGGAGCCTATATTTTAAGTTAAGCCTCTAGCTATACATCGGTGAAAACTGCATTCAAATCCATGCAGTAGTTTTTGCGTGATGAATTTAAATATACAGAAAGACATCACTAAAATTCTAAAAACTGTTATTTTGTCTTTTGTTGCTCTAATAAAGACCCTCATTCGTTTTTCTCCAATACCTATAATGTACAGACATCGGCCTGTTATCATTTTATTATATGTATAGATATAGCAGACTCACGTATTACAAATTTTATGTCAATGTCAATCTTATCAGAATATTTGTTATTAATTTAAAAATCAGGCTTGTTTAGTTTAGACTTTTTTTTTACATTGTCCTCACATAAGTTTTCGAGAACAATGTATTTTAACAAAATATTGTAAGAAATTCTGAATTTAAAAGAGTAACCATGGAGTTTCTTGCCCGTTCTTCTCCATTGGGAGTCAACATTTTGGAACGTGGCACCTAGAGTCGTAACTATTCTTAAGTACCTGTATATGGTCTACATGAATAAAAACATATCTTATCATATCTTATCTTATCTTATGTAGAACAATAAAAAATTTAATACTTATTATAAAGTGAAGCAATAATTGAAATTCCACTTACACACTTCACCTTTAAGTGTTGAAGTACACGTATTAGTAGAGACTAGTCTTAAAGAACAAAGCAGACAATTTCGAATACTATTCAAATATTGTATCATCGCACTTCAAAGCACATAATTACGTAAGCAGAGCCTTATAAGATCTCAAGATTGTTGAGACATCAAAGCGAGCCTGTCTGGTACCTAAGTGTTGTCGGAGTGTAGTGGGCGAGATGATTTCTCACTAAATCGAGTTCTGTAGGCGCGAGTAAAGGTCACTAGAAATAAAAGAAATAGACAGGTGCTGTTTGAAGTCCTCGTTTCGGTTGCTAGGTTGATAAAAATTAGAAGACCATGTTGAAATCGAAATGTACTACGTGATGTCAGACGCGAAACTTTTTCTGATTTCTCTTTGTATCGGGGATAAAACTTGCACTCAGTCGCCCGCGGACCTTGGAAGTGTTAGAAACGTAATTGCCAGGCTATAATTAGATTCGATTGACTGGTTCATTGGTTTAGTGGTCGCAAGTGCGACTGCGCAGCGTGAGGTCTGGGGTTCGATTATTGGGTCGGGAAAAGTGTTATTGGTTTTTTTTTGTAGGGAAATTCTCAGTAGCAGCACGGAATCTGGAACTGTGCCCGGTAGATGGCAACAGGCTCGCCCCTATTATATGGGACTGAATAACAGCATCGGCGAAATGTGGGCCGGGGAATCGAACTCAGGACTTCAGGCTCAGCAGTCAGATACTCCATTATCACTTACTGAGTATACATGAAACAGGCGTTATAATAAATAACTATTATCTTGATAATTACGACCCGGGTACGTCTTAAAACTGCGGCCAGGCACAGGAGGACGGGCAGCAGCGTCCTCTCACTAATCGGTGAGCCACTGCGATGCCCAAGCCGCCTGCCAAACGTGGGGATTATGGCAAACTCCCCCCTCGGGGGAGGCGTTCGTTCAGCACTGGACGTCTTCTGGCTGATGATGATGATGATGATCTTGATAATTTACTTCGTTGAAATGGTCATTATATATTTCTATAAGCAAGTTGAAACTAGCACGAGTTTGCAGATTTTAGGGCCTGTTAGCGGACTACACACACTATCAAGATCTTCATGCAGCCCTCTCAGGTGTGTAGGTTTTTTTTACCGTTAAATGAAAGAGTGTCATTCCAAAATGACAGAGGCGCAGGCCGGGATTAAACTCAAGCCCACCAGCATAGAAGCAAGCGTTCAACCGCTCGGTTATCACGGCCAGTAAAAATAGTAAAAAAAAAAAATAGCTAATGATGGAATCTTTTGAGCCGTGGCCACAACTTGTTAAGAAACATCACTAAATTTTCTCACATTTCTTATAGAGAGCTACTGAAAGGTTATTTATTGAAAATGGCGTTTCAATATTTTTCTTTTATGGCGTTCATTTTCAAAGTAAAGGGACCCAGAGCTAATAAGCTTTCGTTTTGTTAAATTTAAACTTGACTATATTAATAATTACACTATAAAGGTATATTTCCATCGTATTTATAAACGGACTGCCTCATTGACACTGAGCGTGAGGTCCTGGGTTCGATTCCCGGGTCGGGCAAAGTGTTATTAGGTTTTCTGCATGGAATTTCACAGTAGGAGTACGGAGTCTGAAACTATTCCCGGTAGATGGCAATAGGCTCGCCTCTTATTACATGGGACTTAATAACGGCATTGGCGAAATGTAGGTGTATATTATTGTATCTCTGCCTAACCCTTCGGGGAATACAGGCGTGATGCTGTGTTACTTATATACGTTTAGCATGATGAACTGGACATATTTAGCAAAGGCTGATCATCTTTTCCCCACAATAGAACAGCTTGGAAATCAAGAGAGGAGAGAGGAGTGGAAGGTCACAAATGGCCAGTGTCCGCTTGATGTTGATGGTTTTCTGCGGCATGAGTCACGGGATTGATTCCCCCACGATATAAATACTTTTATGGCCTACAGATAGTCCGTGTCTGGGTCTATGTGCTTGTGAGATGTGTCTTTGTAAACGTAACTACGAAACGGGAAAATAATGCTACTATGTGTAATTGGCAGTGTAAAAAAGAAATGTTTAGATTTATTTGACGATTAATTGATTGGTTTTATCTTTTTCAATTTTAACGGCACGGTTCCCTCGGGTTCTAGTCCCGCATGGAACAAATATTAGTATCACTTACAGATAGTTGTACCGCGTCTGGGTACTTGTGTGATACATGAATAATTTCTAATGTTATAAATGCGAAAGTTTGTGAGGATGGATGGATGGATGGTTGGATCTTTGTTACTCTTTCACGCCAGAAAGGCTGAACGGATCTGGATGAAATTTGGCACATAGATAGATTATAGTCTTTTTATCCCAGGAAAATGTACGGGTTCGTAAACCACGCGGGCGAAAGCTATTAATAAATAAATTTAAGATAAATAAGTTCCTAGCGCCCTTTTAAAAGCATTAGAAATTGGACCTTTTAGAAATCTGATCCTCGATTCCAATTATCGACAGCCTACACCTTAATCTTCAATATCCAAAGGCCAGACTCTTGCCGTATTTTATTAAGACACCTTAACGAACAAAAGAAAAAATCTAATCTAAAGACACTGTCCCATATAAAACGCCAAGACATTTTACGTCCTATTTCCCTTACTAAACAGGGCCGTACTTTACAACGATATATATTTCCGATATAAAAAGGCAGCAGAATTCGAACCGGTACCTGGTTTGCGTCGGTCCCCACTAATGAAACACCATTTATCATTCTGACTGCCAAATAAAAGCTTGGAATAAGGTGTTGGAGCAAGTTGTGGGTGTAAGCGATTGGAGGGAAGAGTATCAACACGCCGGATTCCTTAAAGATGTAGCAGATGTACACTACGATAAAAATTTCATTGATGACAGTATTACGTCACATGTATATTGGGGACAAGCTTTTGCCCGCGACTTCGTATGCGTGTAAATTTAGAATCTCATATTTTTCCGCGGTAAAATGAAGCCTATATTTTAAGTTAAATCTCTAGCAATACATCGGTGAAAACTGCATTAAATACCATGAAGTAGTTTTTGCGTGATGCGTGTAGAAACATACAGACAGACAGACGGACAAAAATTCTAAAAAGTGTTGGTTTGGCTACGGTTTCTTTAATATTCTCCAATATCTATAATGTACAGACATCGGCCTGTTATAATTTATTACTATGAGTTTATTACTATTTATAGCATACAATTTCTAGCGTTGATACAAAAGAAATAACGGACGAATTGTGCACGACTTCGGAATAAACCGAGTCTATTTATTGGCGACCTCACGCTCAGCTGCCGCGCTTGCGCAATCATAAAGATAGCTCACAACAAAAGTAACGCTCGCAGTCAATCAGTCACAAACAGAGCCTGTTGTAAACCATCTCTTATCATAGATAGTATAAAGTATTATTAAGTGTTCACGCACCAGCAACCAGAATCTATGTCCAACATAGAAATCAAACCCAGAGGCACTAGTGTAAGTTTCTTTCGACAAACTAGATTTAACGCATCGAACGCGTTCGGCGCTCCAATTGGTGGAGAGCACGAAACGGACCAATCGGAGCGCCGAACGCGTTCGATGCGATAAATCGAGTTTGTCGAAAGAAACTTACACTAGGGCTTTATGATATCACGCGCATTAATCGCGTTTCCGACTAGACCGACTGTTACCACAACGTCGTCACTAATTAACTAGGTTATTATTAACGCTAATATTATTCCCTTGGGCCACACCAAGAATTCAGAGTGCTCGCTATAACTTTAATTAGAACCCGGGGGCAAAGAAAACAGATCGAGAAGGTGGACTTTCATAAAAATTGCTTGATTTCCAGGAAATTCTGTTCTGACACTTACTAACATTTGTTTTAAAATTTCTAGAATTAGGAACTAGTTTAAACTGTATTACGCTCGCTTCGCTGAGTATAATGATGTATCGTTAATTTAGGGGCTAAGCGACAGTCTTTGTGGGAGGCCAGTTGCAGGTTCGGTTCGCGCACATAAAATATATTTGTATGGTATGTTATATATAGAATGATTTTGGTGTGTGTGTGCGTGTGTGTGCATGTGTAAAATTTATCAGTGAAAGAGAAGAAGTGATAGTGTGGTGTAACGTTTAAAAGCAGCCCCAAGGTAAGCAAAATGTTATTTTTAGTTTGGTATTGTGCCCCGTAGATGGCAATAGGCTCGTCTATTTTTACATAAGACTTAAAAACGGCGATGACGAAATGTGGGTGCACAATAGTACACCTTTGCCTAACTCTACGAGGATTACAGATTCTACGAAAAAGACATTCTGTTAAAGAGACATTTTGCGAAAGAGACATTCTAAGAAATTGAGCTTTTGCGACTGAGTTATGAGAAACACATTAACGCTTGGTTTCTGAAAAGCTGAAATTAATAATCTAATACTATCCTATCCTACTTAATAATATAAATGTGAAAGTTTGTGAGGATGGATGGATGGATGGAAATTTGTTACTCTTTCACGCCAGAACGGCTGAACGGTTCTGGATGAAATTTGGCACAAAGATAGACTATAGTCTGGAATAGCACATAGGCTACTTTTTATCCCGGGAAAATGTACGTGTTCGTAAACCACGCGGGCGAAGCCGCGGGTGGAAGCTAGTATATAATCAGACGTTTAACTATACCTTTCACTTTCAAATTGTGCTGAAGCGTGCGCTATACGCACGGCCGCATTCAATATGTGTTAAATGAAGCGTTTAGATTAAACGTTAAAATATTTTAGAGATATGTTAATACGCACTGAATTTGTGCGCACAGATTATGATTTCTTTTTTAATTTTTCAGATTTCTAAAACTTATTATTATATGTTACTAGCGTCTGCCCGCGGCTTCGCCCGCGTGGTTTACGAAATCGTACTATTTCCGGCATAAAATGTAGCATATGTGCTGTTTCAGACTATAATCTATCTTTGTGCCAAATTTCATCCAGATCTGTTCAGCCGTTCTGGCGTGAAAGAGTAACAAAGATCCATCCATCCATCCATCCTCACAAACTTTCACATTTATAATATTAGTAGGATAGTAGGATATAATTTTACTCCTTTATGAGGTTAAGTAGAGGGGTTCCAATGAACCGCCACACTTCATTGATGCTGTTATTAAATCCTTTAATATAATAGAGGGCGAGCCTATTGCAATCAACCGAGCATAGTTCCAAACCCTGACTTGCCTTCGACTGCCTCACTGGTCTAGTGGTCGTAAGCGCGACCGCTGAGCGTGAGGTTCGGTTCCCGGGTCGGGCAAACTGTTGTTGAGATTTTCTGTATGGAAATTCTCAGTAACAGCACGGAGTCTGGAACTGTGCCCGGTAGATGGCAACAGGCTCGCCCCCTATTACATGGAACTCAATAATAGCATCGGTGAAACGTGGGTGTACAACATTACACCTCTGCCTAACCCTTCTGGGAATATAGGCGTGATGCTATGTTATATTATATTATGTAGCTCCAAACTCCGGGCTACAACTGAGACCCGGGAATCAAATCCGGACCCTAAGTAAACTGTAGGAAATCTTGTACACAAAAATAACCACATAATAATATATATTTCGTAATATAATATTTTCCCTAAACATATAATGTATTACCAAAGTTTCTTGACACCATAATATTTGTCGGGGCGAAAACCCTCGTTATAATGGTCCGATTATTGGCAGCTTTCAATATGGACCGTAGTCACGTGTAGTGCACCCGGCGCCCGTAGCGTGACCCCGACACGAACCCCGGAGCGTATGGAAAAAATAATATATCGTTAAACTGTTAAGGCAGGATTATGTTTACGTTCTACGGGGGTAAATGTTGTTGACGACATGACTGGCGCAATAGTTGAGCGATGGTGTATATAGATTGATATAGACATTATTTAATAAACCTATATCCTTCTTTAGATCTCAGGCTACCTGTATGTAAAATTTCATTAAGATCGGTTCAGTGGTTTAGTCGTGATGAGGTAACATACAGACAGACAAAGTTACTTTCGCAGTTATAGTAGTGCAAATGTAGATTGAGGCTCAGAATCACGATTTTCATTATGTTTTCACCGTTTACGCAAGAGATAATGAAATTCTGATCCGCAAATAGTTCGAAATCTATCCCTCTATTTTATAAGAGCAACTACTAATCGTGGGTGTACATTAATCATAGTACAATTCGGCCTTACCCAATACAATACTACACCAGCTATACCTAATCCTTTGGGGAGGACGACCGTGATGCTTTAAGGCCGGCAACGCACTTGTGACTCCTCCAGTGTTGCGGGTGTCCATGGGCGACGTTAATTGCTTACCATCACGCGATCCGTCTGTTGGTTTGCCGCCTATGCCATAAAAAAAAAGCTTTGTATGTATGCTTAACAATAATTAAAAACACAACATAGCATCTCGTATTTATTTCGAACGATTATATATAATTGGTTTAGTACTGTAGAACCACATTTCACCGATGCCGTTGTTGAGGACCATTTAACAGGGAGCAAGTCTATTGCTATCTAACGGCCCCAACTCCGAATTCAACTGCTATCGAGAATTTTCTTACAGACAATCTCAATAGACGCTAAAATCTAGGGCTTCACGCTCACCAGTCGCGCCTGAGCATTCGATCATAGAGGCCCTCTTTTTGAAAATTTTCCTTAAAAATAATATGGCATAGCTAAACCGAACAAAAACTGTGAGCTTTACGCAATATTTCACAACAAACCTGCTGATTACGTATTCTTAAAGAAAAATTTCTAGCATTAAGGTCAGCCCCTGAATGTAGAATGAAAGATAGATACGGCAAAACAGCTGTGCTTGAAATGCTGTTAGAAAAATAATATTTTGTTTGAAAGCGATGTTCAATATATTGTTTGTTCCAGCTGTCAATTAATATTATGCAAGTAAATGATTTGAATTCATTGGATTTGATTGGAAACTGCTGCCAAAATTATTTCCAAAAAAATGGCATTACTTTTAGAAAGGCATGTGAATTCAATATCGATTAAAATTGCTTACAAAAAAATTACTCCACTTTAAGACTGGGGCGCGGGTGTTGAATTAGAGGTCCTGGATTCAACCCCAGAATTTTTTTATTTTTAGAAAAACTTTGCTCCACACTTGGATTTCTCCTGTATCGTGGGTACAGTTTACAAACATACATGTAACATACACACACCACCAGACCCGAAACAACTATCTGTAGAACATACAAATATTTGTTCTGTACGGGGATCGAACCCGCGACACTTAGCGCAGAAAGCTAATCACTTAGCCACTGCGCCAACCGTGCCGACCGCCGATAAAGTGCTATAAGATTTTCTGTTATACAATTCTTAGTAGCCCGGAGTTTGAAAATATGCACGCTAGATGGCGACGGGCTGACAGGCTCGCTTCCTAACACTGCCGTCTTTACCAAGGACATACACGAAATTTAATTTATCAAATTGCGACATCCCCCTAATTTGCTTCATCTGTACCATCAACAAATCACTTGCGCTCCCAAAAAAAGTAACTTCAAACTCGTAGCGAAGCAAAAACCAGTGATCGTATGTAACCGAGCCTTATAAATAAAGATGCGGAAAGTTGAGCTAGCGTGTTTGTGTAGTTGTACATCACCATATGATTCATGCGGAGACTTGTGACCAATCAAAACTTGGGCCCGCCTTCGGTGTGGTTGAATTTCACACGTACGTTTTTGGACGTTGCGTTTTTGGAGTATTTATGTAAATTTTTGTTGGTTTTATTATTTACTAGCTGTGCCCGCGACTTCGTTCGCGTGGATGTCGGAACTTAACAATGTATTTTTTAGTGAGACCAAATGCACTTAACCCTATTTTTTTTATAAAATAAAAGAATTTTTCTTAAATAAAAGTAGCCTAACCACTCTATTGTGTAATATGTAACTTTTGCCGCCAAAAATTGCGCAGAAGCACGTTATCGCGCCGCAACGTACTCGGGCCTCAAGTGGGTGTAAACAAACGGGATTTTTGACCGCTTCGAGAGGTTTCTTTAGAAACAAACGACTGTTTTGTTTAGTTAAAGAAATAGCGCACATAGTTCAAGTGTTATTTGAGTAGTGTGATGACATAAATATTTATAAAAAAATACTAGAAGTTGACAGACAAGCAAAAAACAAAGGAGTTGTGCTAGAAAAATAATTTTAGTTCTGAATTTAAAGCGATAACATACGTTTTTTTTTTTTTATTTATAATGTATATCAGTTAACCTTTCCATCTAGCGTTCAATAAATACAATATTGATACTAAAAATATAATAAAGACAGTTTAATCTCGGCGCAAATTCATCGCAATCTGCCGCGTATACATGCGCGATCTTCAAATCCATTTTATAGAAAATCTAGACTACTTAGGACAAAAATAAAGCCAGTTTACAAATGAAGAAGTCTTTAGCTTCAATAATAAGTTAGAAATATATAACTTACGACGGAAATGTTATTAAAACAATTTTTAAAACAAATATTTACTATCGAAAAACAGTCATCAACTTTGCAGCGTGATTATCGAAAATTCTTTACTTTTTTTTAGAAATACAAAATAAGACACTTAAAGAAGAAATCCTCTACTTTTTATCCATAGGAATATCTTACATAACATTTTCAAAAACAGTATTACAAAATGTGAGAAGTCGCGCGCATGTACGCCGTAAAACAGCTGGCCGCCGGACCATGCTGCTCCGAGTACAATTTTTCATACTTTTTCAGCACGCTTGATTAATAATTTATATAAAATCATTTAGAGGTATAAACAACGATTATTTTGATGTATTAAACTTAAAGAAACATTATGAAATGAATAACTTACAGCATTTTCCAAAACACTCAACGTCGCTTCACTTCACAGCCACGTACACAACCCAAGGGAAATAATTATTTTATATATATCTATCACGTCACACTCACTTGTTTTTATTCACACAATAGGTTTCCGCACTAACACTTTACACGTAAAAAAAAGCTTTAAGAATGAAAGACAATAATTACGTTAATATGTTCACAATCCCGAAAAGTCGACCGCACGGCGCGCCGTTGACTTTTAGACTGCGCTCGCTTGGTTACATTTGTTACCAGGCGACACTTTGCGTTGGCGCGTATCGTCCCGTTTGGGACGCGACGCAATGCAGTGGCTAAGTTACTCCTTATTACATCAGCTACCTGCCTATAAGTCCCGTCAAAATCGGTCCAGCCATTTCAGAGATTAGCCTATACAAACAGACAGACAGACAGACAGACAAAAATTGTAAAAAATGATATTTTGGTGTATATACCGTATATATATTCATATGCATGTAGTAAAAAACGGTTATTTCAATATTACAAACAGACACTCCAATTTTATTTACATGTATAGATGTATAGATGTATAGATTTTAATTTTATTGTTGATAGGCACGCGTTTGAACATTATCTCACCTAATGGTAAGCGATGATGTGGTCGAAGATGTAGCACGCTTGCCTAGAAGTAACCTATTCACTCTTGATTTAAAGACTCCCAGGTTGTAGCTTTCAGGAAACACAGACTCTGGCAGGGAATTCCACTCCTTAGTTGTACGCACAATGAATGTGTTCCCAAAATGTTTTGTGCGTGTGGGTTTTTTGTTAATGGTGCATATAATTTTAGGGATATATTGTTAAATTATTTTTTAGAACAGAATAGAATAAAATATATCTTTATTTCATGTAAATCAATTACAGGCATTTATGAAATGTCGAGACTCTAGGCTCACGGTTCCAAATAATAGGTCCTATGGAGAAGAACCAAGAAAAAGCAAGAAACTCCATGGAAACTCTTTTAAAATAATGGATCTTACAATCTTTATTTGCCACATTGTTGTGGTGAGAGAATGCGAGAATAATGTAATTCAATGTGTGAGATAAATTTTAAATGTTTCTTAGAGTAGAGGACGCACAATAATATTGATTGCCCTATTAATTGCCTTCACTGCACCGTTTTCAGTTAACTTCTCAAGTGATGCAAAAGAGACACAATAGAAAATCTGTGTCTTGTTGCGGGGCGCCGAGTGTGTCTTAATGAATTAAATGTAGTAATAATAACCTTCAATAAAGTTAATTTTATATTACTTAGCTTAACTCATGTGTAATGTAATTGCACATTACATGGTTAACAAATTTTGCGCATCAGTTAAATTACATTCATAACGAAATAGTTTCGCTACGATCCTGCTACGCCGTAGACCGTAGATCTGTCTACGCTGTAGAACGTCTACGAAGTGTAGTAAAGTTGCAATGCGTAATTGTTTAAGTTCGATAAACTTAAACAATTATACTTAGAATGTTATTTGAAAGGTCATTTTGATATAGTCTGTAGTTCAGTGAGTTTTTAATTAAAGAGAGGCAATCACCGAAGTCATTACGCTTTGCAAATGGATAGGTGGCTTCAGAACAATATTTTTTGAACTAGTTACTCGTATATGGTACCTATTTCGAGCCTGAAACCTGATTACTAAAGAGCACAGAGAGAGCAGGGAATTTTATAACATGACATAACATAGCATCACGCCTGTGTTACCCGAAGGGTTAGGCAGATGTGTACTATTGTATACCCAAATTTCGCTGATACCGATATTGAGTCCTATGTAACAGGGGATGAGCCTATTGCCATCTACCGGGCACAGTTCCAGACTTTTGCTGCTACTGAGAATTTCCATACAGAAAAACCCAACAACACTTGGCCCGATCCGGGAATTAAACCTAGAACCTAGACCAATGAGGCAGTCCGTTTATAAGTACAACGAAGATATATGCCTTTATAGTGCAATTATTAATATTCTCAAGTTTTAACTTAACAAAACGAAAACTTATTTGCTCTAGAAAGAAAAAATTACGCTATTTTCAATAAATAGCCTTTAAGTAGCTCTCTATAAGAAATGTGACAGACGGCACGGTTGGCACAGTGGTTGAGAGATCGACTGCTGAGCTACGTGTCGCGGGTTCGATTCCCGCACGGAACAAATATTTGTATGATCTACAGATATTTGTTTCGGGTCTGGGTCTTCGTGTATGTGAATACACACCGTGCCTCGGAAAGCACGTAAAGCCGTTGGTCCTGCGCCTGATCCCTCTCCGGTTGTGTCGGATTGCCGTCCCATTGGACTATAAGAGTGAAGGAATAGAGAGAGCACCTGTCTTTGCGCACACACTTGTGCTCTATAATATCTCCTGCGTAGTTGGCTAATCTTCGGTGAGATTGGCCGCCGTGACCGAAATCGGTCAGGAGGAAATTATTATAAGAAATGTGAGATAAGGCAGTCAATATTATTGAATATTATTTGCTTCATTATATCAAGTCAAATGACCCGAAAACGTCTTAAAACTGCGGCCAGAAACCGGAGGACGGGCAGCAGCGTCCTCTCACTAATCGGTGAGCCACTGCGATCCCCAAGCTGCATGCCAAGCGTGGGGATTATGGCAAACCTCCCCTTGAGGGAGGCCTTCGTTCAGCAGTGGACGTTTTCTGGCCGATGATGATGATGATGATGATCAAGTCAAAGCGCAAATGGGCAAAAACGCAGATTAAATAAACGGTCGTTTTTTTTCGCCACTGTACAACCGCATAACTTTCACACAATACTATACATAACTTTGAAAAAGTGCGTCGAAATGTCGTCTCAAAGAAAAGGCTTGTACGGAATTGAGATTAGAAAATTTATTGATGTTTTTGTGATGATGTAGGAGAAAGGACCACATTGGTTTGTTACCATAGATTGAAAGCAAGACGTCAAAGAAAAACTGTCTCATTGGTGTAGAGGCCATAAACGCGACTGCTAATCGTAATGATCTTGGTTTCGATTTCTGGGGTTTTCTGTATAGAGTCTGGAACTGTGCACGGTAGACGGCAATAGGGTCACACCCTATAACATGGGACTCCATAACGGTAGCAGCGAAATGTGGGTGTTTAATAAACTAAATTTAATTATTATTTACTAACACATGTTTTATTTTATAATATGTATACTTAGGTTAAGGTATATAACTTTTTTTTTAAACATTGCTCTAGGAATAATTCCTATATCGTGGGTGCGTTTACAAACACATATATTCACATACACAAACACCCAGAGCCGAGACAATTATCTGTAGATCATACAAATATTTGTTCTATGCGGGGATCGAACCCGCAACACGTAGCGCAGAAAGCTAATCGCTTAGCCACTGCGCCAACCGTGCTGTCAGATGTTAAATATATAAGCGAAAAGTACATAACATCCAGTAGAAAATACCATCTGTAACTCCACATGATCTGACCTCGTGTTCCACCCTGGGGAGTTACCAACTTCGGTAGCACTTTTTTCCCCGCATCCGTATTTGACCGGTCTATATATTTTTTTTCTATCCCCACAGTTAGAAGAAAAAGTTGATTTATTTTATGTACTTGACAGCTTTCTTATGTTTACGACAGTTATTTGTTGAGGGTAGGCATGATAAGTATGTGTGGCAATATTTGTGTTGTGGTAATATAGTCTATTCATATAAAAAAATTTGAAAGATATATAACTGGAATACGAGTATCTATACAGGGTGAATTTTTCAAGTAGACATGGATGGCCAAATCCTAAACTATAAGGAATAGGGAAAAACACTCATAATGAGAATCATAATAATGAGTTTTTTATATTATATAAAGTGACTTAGTCCACCACGCTGGCCCGATGCGGGTTGGCGGACTACACACACCATCAAGAACTCTAAGGAGCCCTCTCAGGTGTGCAGGTATCCTCACGATGTATTCCTTCACCATTAACGCAAGTGATAATCAAATTCTGATTTACACATGGTTCCGAAAAGCGAATTGCGGTGTCAGAGGAGTGTCAGAAGTGCAGGCCGGATTTGACTAAGGCCTAATCCTTCATTCTGAGAAGAGACCCTTGCCCAGCGGTAGGACAATAATAGGTAGAATTTATTATATTATATTATTATTAAAGTGACCTTACAGTGATGAAGAACGGTTGGAAAGTTTTGGACTTTCCTTAAGCCAATCTTTGGAATTTATGTTCTAGAAGTTTTTAACCTTTCTGTTCAATCAAACTTTTAACTTCAATCAAAGAAGGTAAAACTTAATTGGACGTTACATACTGAAAGGCAGATAAATGATCCAAGGAAGGTATTCCTGTTATAATAAGGGTATTTTTTAAGAACGCCTAAAGCGATTTCGTCATTGCTCCGAAAACATTTGCTCGTTCTTTTTCTAATACGTGTTTATTCGCGAACTCCAAGCAAAATAGAAAGAAATGAGACAGAAAAGTTTCAAGGAACATGTCCTGAACATCATACATTTTATTTTCACACGGGAGGCACTTACCCTAACAACTGTACAATACAATCTAACTGCTCAAGTATTTTTGCATTTTATAATAACCATCCCTTTTCAAATCCAAACAAAAATCACTCTTACTCTCCACATTTAAGACTCAACACGCCTGCAAAATTAACTATGCTTTGCAACAAACTTACACCAGTTTACAGACAAGCGAAAACCTACGTTATTGTTTAAACATAGAGTTACTAAGGATGGTAAAGTAAAATTTGTCTGCACATAATTTCGTTAGCTACGAGTCGTCACGTACAGGTTATCGTATCCGTGTCGTGGCATAACAACTGCCTGTAACTTGGACTCCGGATAAGTGATAGGTATTTGCTCTTTAATAATGCTTGGCTTTAACGGAATATGGGTCGTATTGGTCATGTTTGAAGTGAAATGTGCTAAAGTTTCAAATGTATTTTCACGCTTGTGTTCAGTTCTGATGAATAAAGATAGGTGTTTCGGGTTTGGGTGGTAACCATGATACAGGAATAATTAACATATAACCACGAAAGGTTAGGTTAGATTGTACTCTTGTACACATCTACGTTTTCATTATCAAGTCCTATGTATAGGGGGGCGAGCCTATTACCATCTAGCGGACAGAAGTCCCTACTCTAGACTGCCACTAATAATTTCCAATTACCGAAAAAGCCAGTAGCACTTTGTAGTTAAACCCAGAACTTCAGGCTCACACACGAATAATTGACAAAAATCATCGTACACGGTAACGTAGAATGGTTTTATTTTTAGAATCTTAAGAACGTGTATCCCAGATACTCTGATTTCAACAACAACAACAAACAACTATGCAAATCTCTTTAGTATAAGAAGATTAAGTAATAAAAAGTTAATTCTTCTCCAGTGTGTATTAAGTTCTGTGATGCAAACTTGATGCGTAGTTAAGTTCAGATTTATGTTCGAGGAAAATCCAAGTTTGCTCACTTTGGAAGTTCTAACTACAAGCAGGATAAGGGCGGTATAAATATTCGAAGTGGCATATGTCGTGTGGTTACGAGGAATAAATAAAGAGAGAGGTTGTTTAGTGTTTAATAGGCCCCGTATAAGTTAAGATTTAACTGTTACCAGTCATATTGCCTATGCAGTATACCTGTACAGGCCATATGACTTTGAAAAACACCATCAAGCACTACGAAAAATTACATGATGTGCTTAAAGAAAGTGAATTCTGAAAAAGTGTGAAAGAGATGAGACGATTTGAGGGCACGGTTATCTCAGTGGTTTAGCGATTAACCGGTGAGCTACGTGATACGGATTTCATTCCTGGATGGAACAAATATTTTGTATGACGTATGGGTAGTTGTACCGTGTTATGTGTTTATTTGTATAGGAATTTTATAAGTCCTAGTGTGGGACAAAGTTTAAAAAAAAAATAATAATATAAGGAATAAAGATACACATATTGCGGAGACCCAATTAAAGTGGATAATGACAGAAGGATGCTGATGAAGCAGCAAGTCGGTTAGTGGTAATTTGTCGGAGTGCGGTTAAATCAGAGTCCTATACACCTGTGTAGACTGCAACATAGAACCTCGTGGTAAGCTGATTTCCCCATTTCCCCAGGCTTCTGCAAGAGTTTCGTAAATCAGCTGCACCGTGTGCAAGGTTTGAAAACCTAGAAGGCTTTACTATATCACTGCACATTGAAGTATCATTGTCTAGTCCAGTTTTTTATATCTCTAGTTTCCTTTCACTACCCAGCACATGCTGACGATGCATTTTTCAACGAATACAGATGAAATCAAAATAAAACTCCATCATGCCATCATCTAGAATTGAATTTCCGAACAGGCAGAATAAAATCCGACGAACATTCACACACGCAAGGACCAAAAACCAATGGCTCCCAAAAAGAACTCGGCTCGTAACTTTAGATCCACATGGGGAAGAGAAAAAAATATTTTCGCAGATTTCTGCCAAATTTAATATCGTCATTTCAGCGAAATGTTCAAAATTAGCATCGACAGCAGCTCGGGTCGGTTTCACCTTCACTCCTAAATTCCAAATTTCATTTCACTTCGATTTTATTGGAAAAGTTAAGCAGTACCTATAAGTTGTTGTACACACTGGCGGGTAGGATGGCATGCTATTGGGCTTGCACAATCCAAAGCTGGATTATCTAGATTATGGATTATGTAGACACAGGATTATGTATAGTATGATACGAATATAGATGGAGTAAAATGAGTCGGTTCAAATTAGACATTTATTTTGAAGCTAAACGAAATACCAGCTAAGGATATGTTTGCTGACTGCAGGAGATGACGATGTTAGAATGTTTGCGGTTCTTTGAGAATAGATAAGAGTGATAAATAAACTTGGGTTCGGTTGGGTTCTGGATCGGGCAAAGAAATTGTCAGTATGGAGCAGCATGGAGTTTCGAACTGTGCCCGGAAGATGGCGATAGGCTCGCCTCCTATTACATGGGATTCAATAACACAGCACGACACACAACAGTACACCTCTGCCTAAACCTGTGGGGAACATAAGCGTGATATTATGTTATTATGTTAAAAAAAATAATTTAGTAACTCCTACATTGCGTGACGTAAGGTTACTTCTCTACAATTCAAGTATTTGACGGACACCGATAAGTATTTGAAAGATACAAAGTTCTGCATACATATTTATCATCATCATCATCATCATCATCATCATCAGCCAGAAGACGCCCACTACTGAACGAAGGCCTCCCTCGAGGGGGGTTTGCCATAATCCCCACGCTTGGCAGGCGGCTTGGGGATCGCAGTGGCTCACCGATTAGTTATATTTATATTATTTAATTTTATATAAAATTTTTACTTTAGTCAAAACGCCCTCAGGTCACTTAAATTAATCAAAGACATTTCATTTATACGCTCACCTCAAAGTACTCTAACCATACCATACATGACTGACTTCCATTCGTCCGCAAACACGTCACAGGCAGGTTTGACCTTTGGTTTCTACGTCTATGGTTTTACCTCCTAGAGGACGTTTGGGGGGGGGGGGGGGGTGTTACTGTGTTGACTTTCCGATCACCTTGTGTGCTAGATAAAAGACATAGGTAAGTTCTAGATATCATTAAGATGTTCGCCAGATGCGACGATTTTTGCAAATCTATCGAAATAGAATTTAAGTTAGTAATTATGGAATAAAAAATTGACGTCCATTAACCACAACCATGAAGACACGGCTGGCGCAGTGGTTAACGTGGTTACATTTAGCTTTCTGCGTTACGTGTCGCGGGTTCGATCCCCGCACCGAACAAATACTTGTATGATCTATAGATAGTTGTTTCGGGTCTGGTTGTGTGTGCATGTGACACGTATGTTTGTAAACTGTACCCCCGATACAGTAGAAATCATAGTGGGGGCAATGTTTTTATAAAAAAAAAAGTACAAACCATCTAGGAGTTGTCTCGTATATTATATAATTTCCCACGCAAATACTCGCTCAGACGTGGATTTATTATAACACTAGTATCTAATAATATGGGAAATATTATCTCTTACATACACATGCTTACCTGGTACCTATTTCAAAAATTTCTCAAGAATAACCCGTATCTCCAGTAACTCCATACATTGCTCATATAAAATGCTTCCGTTTTACAATAAATATTGTAACAATAGTCCAATATTCCATTGTTAACGTTCCGCCTGGAAGGTCCCGGGTTCGAATGCTACGATCGATCTATTGTAGTGACTCACTTATGCACGTTTATAAGTATCTTCGACGTTCTTGTGAATGCTTCAAACTCGTATTGAACAAAATCATATTGAAAGAATATGGTTACTCGTTCATTTTAATTTTTTAATAAAGAATATGTATGTGTATGTTTACGTTCAGTTAAATTGTATTAATTTTACATTTTAGTATTGCGCATAGGTAAAGAATGGGTTAGGGTCGAGCTATGGTCAATGCCTACTCAGCATAACAATTAATAATCATAAACATGTGGCTCATTTGCATTATAAATGATTATGCAAATGCGCCACAATAGAAAATCTATTATCTCGTTGCCGGGCGCCGCGTGTGTAATTAAGAATTAAATTATCTATAAATAAAAAAAGAAATACATTTCTGCTTGTCAATCATGTTGCCCGTGTGTATTAAAGACGTTAAAACAGAGCTCAAATTCCTTTCTGTCACGTTTCTTTTATTGACTACCGAAGTTTATTAGTGAAATTTCACCTGAGGCCAGCCATCGTGACGTCACGACGGCGTGAGCGCAGACACAAACTTTTTGTTAAGAACATTCATCAGTCAGCGACCTGGCTACAAGTTGCCTTTTGGTGTTCCTAATAGAATTTTTGTTTAAACCCGTTGTTGTATAAAATTTAACAGATTCATGTGGAATTTCTTGGTAAATATAGCCTGCAGCGTTAATTGCGTACCTACGTATTGATTATCGTGACAGGCAACATTTAATTAATCAAACCGTCAAGAGACGCAAATAAGACATAATAGAAAATAATATACTTAGGAATATGGTACGCAAAACTATAGAAGTACGCTAGGTCACCAATAATAGGTGCCTAGTAAATTGACAGGCACACATACGTATAAAAATGGACAGGATATAAAGATAGATAGATTAATAGGTTTAAACTATTTTATGACTGACCTCAGGTGCAGATTTCCGTGCTCGTTCACGGCAGAGTTTCTTCTCTCCTTCCACTTGGTAACACAAATACACAGCTTCACTACGCACTAACACTAGATAACACTATCAACAGTCTGTGAACGGTATAACCACGTGGCGGACCTGGCTCAGAGACCATCACAACCCCGACGAGAATCGAAAAGCGGTAGCCGTCACTAAAGGCACGAAAATCGGAATCCAGTCGAGCGATGCATTCATCAACCTTAACGAAGGCCAAACGTCAACTGGTCGAGAAGCGTAAGAAAAAGACAAGGATGCATAGATCAAAATATGAAGAAAACTGTGGGTAGATTAAAATAAATAATTAGCGCACCTACATTGGCGCGGATTGGGTGAAAAAACAGTGGGTAGATAAATATTAATATTTAATTATGAAATAGTAATGGTATATTTGCAAGTTTGCTTGTTGTTGTTATTAAATAATATTAATCAAAAATACATAAATAAAAAATTAATTGGTTATAGTAAAACCAATGAACCTCAGAACAATATATTGTTCTAAGCATAGACTTAGAATTTCGCTTACGCTGTTCTAAGCAATGAACGAACTAAAAAGTGACATTTAAGCATCTGTCACGAATGTAAAACTCTTACGAGTGTTTGTGACTAATTGCTATGAATTATTCTGTAGGAGTTTAGATGGATTGTGCAATGAACAATCTATATTTTAATAATATTATTAGTGCATTTAATAGAACATTTGGACGAAACTATTCAAAACTTTATTATTGTACTCTTACCATGAATAGAAATCTGCCTTTTTGTATAAAACTTCGTGCATATCAAAGTAAACTATCGACACAAGGATAGTTATAATGAGATGATTTCTTTGTGTAGTAATAGTAAGCTAAGAGTACGGCTTTACCCTCTTAAATCGGAGATTATCCATCTCTAACCTCTTAGTAACTGAGGAACAACGAGATTTCACATGGATCTTTGATATAACGAGATGTTGTATTAAATCAACGCATATATGATCTAGTTACTCTGTTATAAGATAAGATAAGATATGTTTTTATTCATGTAGACCATATACAGGTACTTAAGAATAGTTACGACTCTAGGTGCCACGTTCCAAAATGTTGACTTCCAATGGAGAAGAACGGGCAAGAAACTCCATGGTTACTCTTTTAAATTCAGAATTTCTTACAATATTTTGTTACAATACATTGTTCTCGAAAACTTATGTGAGGACAATGTAAAAAAAAAAGTCTAAACTAAACAAGCCTGATTTTTAAATTAATAACAAATATTCTGATAAGATTGACATGGCAGCTATGAGCTGACCAGTCCCAACAGACGGCACCCGTTCACGAGTATCACGCACGTATCGGCATCGCTCAACTCAACCACATTGCAGGGAACTCAACGACCCGACACACACGCCACCATCAGCAGGACATTTAAGTGAGCATGACATTCTCAAACTGCCAGACAACTATCACGTCAATTGAATAAAATATCTCTTTAGGGCTACATGGTGCTCACATATTACAAATTGCCAACATAATAACAAAAAATAGCAGGTAATACAACAAGGCAGATACAAATTAACAATAAAAATGCCAATAAAGCCAATGAATGTCAATGAAAAATAATAAGGCCAATAAAGCCAAAAGATGTCAAAATAATAATAATAATACAATAAGGCCAATAAAGCCAAAAGATGTCAAAAATAATAATAATACAATAATGCCAATACAAGTCAATACTAAACTATATTGCCAATAAAGCCGAATCTAAGTCAAGATAAATACCATATGAAGCCATATGAAGTCAATAGTAAGTAAAAAAAAAAAAAAAAATATATATATATATATATATATAATATCACAAAAAATGTCACAAAATCAATAAATATAATATACATATATACAGCTACCTTTATAGGTGCGTATGTATATAGATGTACAGTCAGCATCAAAAATATGTATACACGTAGCGAAATTTAAACGCTTATTCTTGAAAAACTATTGGTTAAAATCATAAAATTTAAATGACTATGAATTTTAATATATCCACAGATATTATAAGTGTAGAACTGGCTTCTTCTAAAAATCGCTTCTGAGTTTCATTAAGTGTATACATCTTATTGATGCTGACTGTACAGGCAGGCTCAAACGACGTTCATAATTCCTTCATTTTACGACTTTTGTAGTATCTTTAACGATATTAACCATCTACAATACTCCTATAGTTAAAACGGACATCGATATTCATCATACTATCACTACTGCCAACACATCTTTCTTTCTTTCTTTCTTTCTTGACGTCCATTGCTGTATATGGGACTCCTTATGACTTCTAAAAAGTATGTAGTTATTAACAGCTTGACCAGAGGAGGCAAATAGGATCAAGCATAATATTATTAGATTTTTCGATTGGGATATTTGCAGTCATGAACAAAATTAGGCTTTAGGAAATATATGAAACCTAGGAATTGTATACATTTCCTAGAAAATGTGTCTGTTTTCTAGGCATTTTACGCAATTCTTAAACTATTTGTTATTCACTGTGCTCACGACTTCACCCGCATGGGTTTCGTATGCTTATACTTAAAGTTATAACATAACATAACAGCATCAGCCTGTATTCTCCGAAGGGTTAGGCAGAGGTGTACTATATATGTACACCCACATTTCGCCAAAGCCGTTATTGAGTCCCATGTAATAGGGGGCGAGCCTATGGCCATCTGCCGGGCACAGTTCCAGACTCCGTGTTGCTTCCGAGAATTTCCATACAGAAAAACCCAATAACACTTGACCCGACTCGGGAATCGAACCCAGGACTTCACGCTTAGCAGTCGCGCTTGCTACCACTAGACTAATGATGCAGTCAATTATTTTAAGAGCCTTATGTAGATCGAAATCGGTGCACTTTGTTTTAAGTATGAATGTTCAGAGAGATTGGCATACAAAAATAACATAGAGACATTTTATTATAAATAGTGGGTATACATTTAAACTGATCGCTCCCTCTTATAGCTCACGGCTGACATTTACACTTTATTGTTTTAGGTCGAACCGCACGATCTTAGTTTGACAACTCTTCGGAATTTGAATAATCCATCACAAGCCATCCGTAACCATTTGTAAAGGACCGAGTGCCATATACGGACCAGTGCGCAATTGTTAAGTAATTAGACTCAAAATAACATTTCTTGAATTCAGGGTAAGCGTTATTGGGTTTTCCTGGCAAGAAATTCTCAGCTCGGGGCTCAGTAGCGACGCTCTTCGATCGAGCCGCGAGACCGTGTGTCAAAAACAGGCCATTTAAATTCAACCATTATGTATTGTAGCGGGTGAATTAGCGATTCTGTTCAAAGGTCCTCTTATCGCGATCCTATTGTAGGTTAGTTTCAGTAAAATTTGCCATAAGTTAGAGGTGAAAATTTCAGTATTCAGCAAAACCAAGTTAAGTCTTTTCCTACTTTGTTCTTGACACTGCACTAGTGCACACATTTATTTTATACTAGCTTCCGCTCGCGGCTTCGCCCACGTGGTTTACGAATCCGTGTATTTTCCCGGGTAGCCTATATGCTATTCCAGACTATAATCTATCTTTGTGCCAAATTTCATCCAGATCCGTTCAGCCGTTCTGACGTGAAAGAGTAACAAAGATCCATCCATCCATCCATCCTCACAAACGTTCGCATTTATATAATAATATTACTAGCTTTTGCCCACGGCTCCGCCCGCGTTTTCCCGGGATAAAATGTAGCCTATGTGCTATTCCAGACTATAATCTATCTCTTTACCAAATTTCATCCAGATCCTTTCAGTAAGTTTTGCGTGAAAGTGTAACAAACATCCATCCATCCATTCTCACAAACTTTCACATTTATAATATTAGTAGGATTAGTAGGAAGTAGGATAGGATAGGAAGTAGGATAGTAGGATTTACTTCAATTTAATCTAATGTCGTATTACGTGAATAACACACATATAAATGTGTCTATAGCTATACATAAATAAACTATTGGTGTTTTAATTAAATAAATAAAAGAACTCTGGGATTAAATTTATTGTTTCTTGAAGCTCGAACTAGCTTAAAGCCTGGCTCTTTCCAGGCCATTTAATGACATTAATAATACAAGCGGTATATGACACATGTCTCATAAAACACATCTAACTCGCACCCCGGAGGTTTAAAGCGATATCCATTAAAACAAGACGAAACACTCAAAACTCGTCTCGTTTTGACTTCGTCAGCTATAAAAACTTGCACAATAACATTATGACTTCCTTTCTCATTCGTGAATGACTTACAAGTTACCTGACTTGGATTACTTCTTCATGGAAGCTGTATCGCTGGGAAAACGAAGGAGTTGCCAAGCGTGGGGATTATGGCAAACCCCCCCCTTGGGGGAGGCCTTCGTTCAGCAGTGGAAGTCTTCTGGCTGATGATGATGATTGTCTATGATGGATTAATGACAACACGGTCGGTGGAGTGGTTAAGTGATTCGCTTTCTGAGTTATGTGTTGCGGGTTCTATTCGCATGGAACAAATATTTGTATGGCCTATAGATAATATTTGTGATCCTAATATAGGATAATGCTCTTTTCAATAAATGAAAATATGGTCGTCTGGTGCAAGGCTAGATTTAGGGTAAAGAAGTCGCCTATCCATTGGTAGAGATATCGATAATCTTTATGTGTACACAACAAGCAACCTGAATGGATTCTGTGGTCAAACTTGATGGGCTCTTAACTTCTCTCAGGCAGTATTCAGTGCAGGCAGTGCCTGTGACGTTGACCATATGACTCATCCATTCTCCAAGATGCAATGTTTAAATATCGGGTACATTTTAATATCGCCTGTCATTATTAAAATTAGTATTTCAGAGACATTAATTTCAACTGGTCTTGTACAGTTTTGGCTGAAATCTACCTATTGTAAATTGCAGGTTGATGTACTGTAAGTTGATGTTAGTCACCCATGAAATAGAGGGCCAGCATTGCCATCTATTAGGCTCAATTCCAAACTCCAACTACTCCAAATTTCTCTACAATACACCCTGAAACCAGAACCTAACGATCAGCGGCTAAGCTCAAAATAAGTTGTCAAGAAACCAGTTTTTGAACCAGATCTTAGCGCATCCGAACTGCAAAAATACCTTGCAGAGCTGTCGATGTCTTCGTTTGTTTTTGCTCTGTTTATATAACTGGTTCAAACGACAAAGTTTCAGTTTTTCCCTCTCGAAAGCTGCCCGCCGGGACCGTGATTTATATACCAAGTTTTTCGCCTTGTTCTAAGTTAGCTATAGTTATAACTTGATCACTGTTAGAACAATATCTGTGGGTATTATTTTTCAAACTTTGTGTAAAATTATTTTAGGTGTCATTCGGTGTTGATAGTCGCTATTAATTTACAACTGATGTTTATAAATTCAACCCATTACTGTCCCACTGCTGGGCAAGGTTCTCTTCTCAGAATGAGAAGGCGTAGGCCTTAGTCCACCACGCTGGCCCGGTGCGGGTTGGCGGACTACATACACCGTCGAGAACTTTATGGAGCCTTCTCAGGTGTGCAGGTTTCCTCACGATGTTTTTCCTTCACCGTAAACGCAAGTGATAATCGAATTCTGATCCGCATATGATTCCGAAAAGTCAGAGGTGCGGGCTGGGTTTGAACGCGGACCCTCCTGCATGGAAGGCAAGCATCACTGATGTTTACCCGCTGTTATTCGTCGTATTATTATAGCGTCGTAGAGGCAATATTAGCTGTCTGGACTTTAAAATAGACCTTGACCGACGAGATTGTTTCGGCGTTTCTTTTCAGGTATAGTCATAGGAAATGGCGAGGACATCTAGCTTAAAAAAAAAAGACGTGTAAATGTGATTGAAAAATCTTAATTGCAAAATAGATCATTTCATTTCATTTCATTTAGCCAGTCAGCAACATAATGGTGGTTCCAAGGTTGACTGCCCAGAGTGCGCGAAACGATCTCATGTGTCGTCACTCGCGAAGCTTTTTCCTAGCGCCCTACTTATAAATACAGGCCGTGGCTATTCATGACGCTGTATCAAAGTAAATTTCAAACTTATCTAAACAAAGTAGATTTCAAGTCCAGTTTGACCTTCCCATGGAAGATTATATATTTAAAGACATGCAAACAAAATAGTAGTAGGAAGAGTCTCTTAACACCCTCAAAAAGGAATGAAGGAGAAAAGTACAACGGAATGAACTAAAATTAAAATCGAACATTGATATTTCAGTTCAAAATAATAAACACCACAAAATGTTTCTTTATGCCTCAACAACATTATCTAGCCAAACCTCGTGTTTACAGAGTCCATTTGAAAAACTAAACTGTTTTGAAGACAATACGAACGTATGCATTGGCTCGCACGTAGCCGACGCCAATCTAATCAACGTTGAACTGTGGTCCAAAGAGAAAAGAAGGGCAGATTCAAGTAAAACAAAAATCTAGATTGGCACTGTGTCGAATTACTCGGTTCTTCACGTTACGTGTCGTGATTCTATTCTCGTACCGAACAAATATTTGTATTGTAACAACTAGGTACTATTTGCAGCATGGCAAAAAGTACAGCGCCATCTATCGGGGTAAACTGACAGCTAAAAATCCTGAATCGCACTATGAGAGTGTACAACGATTCTAACACCGTCAACCGTGCCGTCTCAAAGTATAAACAGAAAAAGTTAATAAACTTATTTACTTAAATTAATGGTTGCATGTTAGGTACATATTATCTTATGCTTGAACTAGTTTGGCGGAATTAAAACTAAATATTCTAGTTGTATATCTTGTATATATATTTATTTTATTACTAATTTGATTGCGTTTGGAAGCACTTCACCTGATGGTGAGTGACAATGCTGCCGAGGATGCACTCTCGCCTTGCCAGCCGCGCGGTACCCCGGCGCGCTATATCAATGAGCTTGCGCATGTGTGCGGATACTTAGCGGCGGCATACTATACGGGAGTGTTTACCTGTGTGCGCGCAGTAGCGTCTTACTGCTCATCACTGGGTCTATCCCTTTCTCAGACGATGTTGCGTGAGATAGCATGCATATTAGCCACGCCCATCAACGAGTTCGTGCTTTCGACTAGCGCACCCTTAATTATCAGAAAATGTCACGTTTAATAAATAGCCACGTTTCGTTCTCATGAGTTCATAGCTTCCACCAACCCCACAAGTTTCTCTGGACTGTGTCCAAGTGCTTGCTGCTACCTCAGAGGTTGAACGTAAACGTATATAAAATTGCTGTATACTTTACTGATTGCGGCCACTATTGGTTAACATGGTACCAAGTACCAATAAAGTTGCACTCGATTGCTGTGTGTTAAATTTTATATCGATGTTATGATGTAATGAATGCTGATGTTTGTGCTGCTTTCATGAACACAGTACAGCCAGAAAAGCTGGATTTGAGTTAAGAATAAGAATGATTTTTCTGCAAGAATATAAGTAAAATTTGTTGTAAAATTAATATAGAGATAAGTTTCATCATATTCTACCAGACAGATGACTGGTGTGCAAATATTATGATTAACATTATGTTTATTGCGACAACCATGAAGCTAATAACAAATCAACGTAAAACATAAAAATACGTTGTGGAAATAAATGTCAATCAAGAGGAACATGATATGAAAGAAATAATTACAAATATTTATTCAATTTTAAATTATTTTAAAATTCTATTGAATGTCAAGTAATTAGGATGTCACATATTATAATTAATTTAAGTCTAAGGCTTGTGTCTTTATTAGCACAAAATTACATTCACATCTTGTTAGTAAGAAACTCGGAAATATTATAATAGCCCTTAATAAAATGCTGCCTTGTCACTGAGAAAGTAATCCTATCCTACTATCCTACTTCCTGCTAATCCTACAAACCTGAAAGTTTGTGAGGATGGATGGATGGATGGAAGGATCTTTGTTACTCTTTTACGCCAGAACGGCTGAACGGATCTGGGTGAAATTTGGCACAAAGATAAATCATAGTCTGGAATAGCATATAGGCTACTTTTTATCCCGGGAAAATGCACGGATTCGTAATCAACGCGGGCGAAGCCGCGAGCGGAAGCTATTAGTAGCTATTAGTATATATATGTAGTATAACTATTAGTAGGCTAGGATAGGATAGAATGATACATTTTCAGTAACCATATTTGTCCAGAAAGCGCAATAAAAACCTTAAAGTTTACTGTTTGTAATATAAAGCAGGTGAACAACACTGTATGTGTCGTATCTACAAGATACTTTGTACTTGAGCGGCGTCATCCCAAAACTTAGAACTAACTTAGAAACAGGTAGTTTACTTGTTCCTGAACTAGGAATTTGTCAGGCACTACGAAGTACCAACTACATAGGTACATACATACATAACTTCATAACAATGTATTATAGTACAGAACTTTACCTCTATTCTGAGTTTTTTACTATTTACTCTCATAGTAAATGTAACTTTTCATGCAAGCGATTTTAATTCTTACCATGGTTACATTAGGGATTAGAGTCGCTAACATGACATCTCTATGATATAGTAAATAGTAATCAAAACTTTACTATGACACATAAGCGGCTCTAATTCCTAATGTAACCAAGTTAAGAACTAAAATCGCTATCTTGAAAATTTACTTTACTACGATAGTAAATAGTAAGAAAACTCGTGATCGTATATGTTGTAGTGGGGAGATTAGCCAGACAGCAATGATGATATATCTACAGGCTGACGGTTCAGAGGGTGGTAAATGATTTCTGGTTTTGTCACACGTTTCGTTTTTTCCATAAGGGTATAATAATTAAATATATTTTTATTCGTGTAGACCAGTTAAAGGCACTAATGAATAGTCAGACTCTAGTTGCCACGTTCCAAAGTGTTGTTTTCCTATGGAGAAGAACGCACAAGAAACTCCATGGTCTTTTAAATTCTGATTGTTTAACATTTCTTGCTTATGAATTCATTGTTCCCTCAACGTTATGTGGAAAATGTAGTACTAGGTCTAGACTAAACAAACTGATGACTTTAATATCCGGAAATTTCTGATAGTACTGTTATGACAGATATGAGCTGACCAGTCCCAGCAGACAGCACCCGTTCACGAGTATGACGTATGTGTCAACGTCACTCAGCTCAACAGAATAGGGAGGTAAAATATAAAAGTTGATACAGGAATCATGTCAAGATTATTAACAAAGTCCTACAACTTACTTGTGATTACCAATCAGCCTATTAAGTTTGATGATTATGACAATATTCATTTTGTCTGTAATTATAGCGGTTTTAGCTCATGCTTAGTAGTGGAGGTTAATGAGTGATACAGAAAGTAGAGTGATGAAATGAATGAATATCTTTCAATTATAAAACATAATACCCACCTATACTAATAAAAATATGGTCATATGAAGCATCAACGTCAAAACAAAAAATTAAATACCGTTATTCATGACGAGAGAAGCTCGTAGCTGGATGGCCACTGCGCAGATCCACCGATCTGCGAGGATAAGTAGCGCTCGACGCGGCTCGACGCGGCTCGCGACTCTCCTTGAATGGGTGACCACTTGTCACAAATCGAGTCCCTCTGTGTCTCGGAGAGCATGTTACGCAGTTGGTCCCGGGTGTCATACGAAGACCTATGACAGTCGTTACGAGTGTCAGTAGTCCAAAAAGTCTGGCAACCAGTCTAATCACTGAGTGTCAGTGTCTTTTAGTAATTGGGTGGAGGAGGTCAGCAGTCGCTCCGTGTAAAATACCGATATTCAGCCGCAACTGGTTAGATTAGAAGCCGACCCCAATGTAGTTGGAAAAAGGCTAGGTAAATGATGACCGTTATTCATAATGATATGTATAAAATACATTTAGATAAGGATTATGAGCTTAAAAATTTCGCATGTGCACATAATTTTAGACCTTATTGAACTAAACCTATTTAAAGCTGAACTCATATGCAATTACTTTTTCATACAAAGTACAAAATACGTTGTATCATGTTTCCATTTTGTTTACCATATCATTATCGCTTCAAGGAAGATCTTTATCATAATACAATTCAACACAATGCATACGAATTATTTCATTAAGCGGATTGAGCGCTTTATCTGATCCTGTTATAACGCTGTTTATGTTAAAAGCGTAGAAAAATATATATCATGAATGTAATTTTTGGTACCCACTGGTTCTTCTCAAGGAATCCTAACTTCCTAACTTTTAATATTATAAATGCGAAAGTAAGTTTGTTTGTTACCTCTTCACGTCTAAACCACTGAACCGATTATCCTGAAATTTTGCATATAATTTGTCCGGTATACAGAAATGGACATAGGGTACCTTTCATCCCAAAAAAAGTACTGTTCCCGAGGAATACAACAATAACGTTCTTATGATAATAGACGGCGCAATGTGTCTTTTTTACGACCCCAATTGATTGTCAAATTCTAAATTAACGCGAGCGAAAGCCGCGGGCAAAAGCTATAGTATAATTATAACGTAGTTCTCTGTGAATGTCACCAAAGTATATTTTAAGAAAATGAGGCGTTAACATGTTAATCGGAGAAAACAATGTTGTAGTAAACAGCTTATAAATAGGTAATATTGTGTCAGTACAGTAATACCCCGAACTTACGCGATAGATGGGACTGTGCGATAATCGCGTAAGTCGAATTCGCGTAAGTCGGGGTATATTTTTCGCTATAACTTATTTTCCTAAGCTAAGCTAATTATAGCTAAGAGTCGATTCAGCGCGACACGTCCGAACATGTACATTAGCTGAACTATAATGAGGGGAGAGTGAGTTGTGTAGCACTCAAACAAAAGGCGAATCGGCGAGATTTGAAAATCGCGTAACTTCAGGTTCGCCTAAGTCGAGGTAGCGTAAGTCAAGGTATTATTGTACATATGTATATAGTTGACTAGCAGATAAACGTTGTCCTGCTCGAACCTGTCCTAGAAATCGATTGCAACGCCACCTACCGGGGACAATTGTAAATATAAACCATACAGGGACCCAAAAAGCGATTCAAAATCGGTCCAGCCGTTCAGGAGGAGTAACACAGGAGTCAGTAACATACATACGTACAGAATAATTATACATATATATAAAGATAAGCCAAATAAATTAATCCTTATACAAAATCGTGAGTCGGGTCGAAAGCTTGATTTTAATGTGCTCTATCCTTTTTCATTCTCATTCAAATGACAGTGACAGATATAGAGGAACACATAGGTTCATCTTACGATCGTTAATCCTAGGATAAAGGTACCTTAGAAAATCGACCGAAGTTAAAATACCTCATTGGTCTAGTGCAAACTGCTGAGAGGTCCTGGGTTGAGGTTCAATCCCCGCGTCGGTCAAAGTAATTTTCTGTACGGAAATTCTCTTGCTCGGAGTTTGGAACTGTGACTTGCCTCTGTGGGACAATAAATCATCGGAATGTGCGTGTACAATAGTCTGCTTCTGACTTACTAGGAATATAGGCGTGATGCTATGGTACGATAGTTCAAATAATTAATTCATCCTTTGAACGCCACCGCGGTCACGGGTGACCGTGTACAATAGATTTTTTATTTTGTGTTAAGCAATGGAATAGAAATCTTTCACCAGATTAACTTTTAACTGTAAACCCGCCAGATTGTTTCAAGAAGTGTTTCAGAAACACTAAGAGCTATTTAACCTGTCAGAAACAACAAGTGCTATTTGTAAGAGACTGCGGCGGCGCAGCTAAAGTCTTATCAACACAGATGACATGTAACAGAATATCTCTGTATCTCATCTATCTAATGGTCACAAGCGGTCTTTTGAGCGTTAGGGTTTCATATTTATTATGAAATTTAAATATACGGCACACTTTGCCACGTACGTTTGAATTCCAATGTAACACGGTTACAATATAGTGCGCACATTTGCGCCGCAATATACAAACGACAGACATCAAAGTGTTCTTCGGCAAAGAACTGAGATTACACTTGCGAGCACAAAAATGGAAAGAACTATCTTCACGATTTTTATCGGATGTTACAAGCCTCAAAAACAAAAATTCCATCTTATTAAGTTTTGTAAGTGATGAGCCTTGATGATGGGTTCCGGGACCCTTTTTTGTCTGTATCAGTATATAGGACAATTTGATAATAAAATTTAAATGGCATGGCTTCCACTATATTTGTACAAAAATGTGCAAACAATTGAAATTAAAGTATTAGGCAAAGAACTGAAAAAACACTTGAAGCAGGAAAAGATGTCGTCGTATACATCATAGTAAAATGATAGGTGAGGTGATGACGGACTTTGGACCACAGAAATTAACGATATAATAGAGGCAGCTGGTAAACTGGATTAAGAAATATCACTCACTGATTCATTACTTCCTGACAAATTACCAACTAATTCACCAGTTGATGGTATACTACTTTACCGCATTCTGTCTGATAAGTTATGGGTAGGTAATCAGCTAGTGTATCAGTAATTTTTGGAACAGGTCCTGAGTGTCGTATGTTGAGGGTAAGCTATTTCCAGTAGTGGACTGTAATATAACACAATGTGAGTTGATTGATATTACCTATAGTAAAAAATGGGTTATGTTTCATCATCATCATCATCAGCCAGAAGACGTCCACTGCTGAACGAAGGCCTCCCTCAACGGGGGGGGTTTGCCATAATCCCCACGCTTGGCAGGCGGCTTGGGGATCGCAGTGGCTCACCGGTTAGTGAGAGGATGCTGCTGCCCGTCCTCCAGTGTCTGGCCGCAGTTTAAAGACGTACCCGAGTCAGAGTTATATTTATGAAACAGGTAAACATAATGCGATATATAAGAAAATTTTAAATAAGAAAATAAAATGAAAATATTTACAACTTAATGTATTTAAGTAGTTTATAAAGCAAATATGAATCCATACAAAGCTTATAGCAAAGTTTAAACCATTAGTTTCTTTAGGTGCTATAGAAGAGGAGATATAGTGGATATAAAATTTAATTATACTGTGATCTATCGTAAACTTCAAGGTAATTTCGACGTTAAATACGCTGTTGTTAATCAGGTTAATAATTATAATCCTTTCATAAGATATATAATTAATCTTAGTCTCATTATAATAATATCTGTATTTTACATAAACTACAATGATTAATTTCACTCAGGATCAAAGGAGTATGTTTTATAAAGAAACTTTTAACAGTCAATACCATACCTATTCAAGCGCTGCTTATTTCTCCAGAGGACAATAGACTTCAAGAGCATTCATCTCGTACGAATTAATTGAAAATAAACAAAAGCCAAAACTGAATTCTAAATTTAAAACTAGATTAAATTTCTAACAAAATTCTTAAGTAAACCTTTCAAGTTGAACTATCAATACACTGTCTACAAAGTACACCGCAACTTTAAGTTTTAAATTTACGAGAATACTTAGATTCATTCCTCTTATCGGCCTCAAGTGTAACTGAATTCTTTGATCTGCGTCACAGTTAGCAAAAAGCGTTTCAGAGAGAAAAAAGTTCCACGGAAAATTCGTTATGGCGCCTTCAAAGGGGGAACTATTAAAGCCTTTTTCTTTGTTATGTAGACGCAAACAGAATAGTGGAGTTATGGGAGTATTTAATTTTACGCTTTTTAGTTTTGTGGGTCAAGTGCAGTGGTGTGATGAGTACTCAGGCGGGGTCGCAGGCAAAAACATGGGGGGTGGGGGGTCATATTAATAGTAAAGTGACTTCAGGGGGGTTAATATCAAAGTTAAGTAAATTAGAATTTATTAAAAAGAAATATAATATTATAAATAAAAATCTTACTATTTTTGATGTCATTGATTACACGTCCGTAATAATTCACTTAATATTTTCGAAAATTTCTTAGTTTTCGGACCGACACTGTGAGTACCTGTTTGTGTCTTGCGTTCTTTAAAGTATTGAACCTAAAAACCTAGGATATTGTCGTTTTGGTCTTTAAGGAAGCGTGAAGTTCTTGAGTGCGAAATGTTATTCGGTTTTTCTATTTAGAAATTCTCTGTAGCGGTTCGGAGTTCGGAAATTTTCTCGGTAGATGGCAATAGGCTCGCCCTCACGAATTTAATGGTTAATATTAAAACAATTACACGTAACACAGCCTGGATTCCCCGAAGATTTAGGCAGTGTACACGCATATTTCGCTAATACTGTTATGGAATCACATTTAATAGGGTTGAACCTATCGCACTGCTAGGATTGGCAAAGACTATAATGAAAACTAATTTTAGTTCTAATGGTTCTAATTAAAACTAAATAATTCCAAGCCTTGCTTATAACAAAGGCTACGAAACAAGAATCTACAAATAATATTCTGTAGTAAGAAATTTACCACAGACACAACGTTACTTGTACAAGATAATCTAATTAACATACAAGTTCGAACGCTAGTTGCGAACTCGGTTTATCGCATAGAGTAGTAAGAAACTGGAGTGTTAATACACATAGATCTCTATAGCATAAAAAATTTCAAGTAAGGTGCGAGAATATAATAAATAAATAAAAAAAGACGACCACGATGAGCCGAAAAATAAAACAGACTCTGCCAACCATAGCAATATTCCTATGTTCTTTAATTGCTGTTTTATAAGGAGGTTTATGTGCAGGAACGATAATAGAAATTTCTTCGTAACATAACATAACATGACATCACCTGTATTCTTCAAAGGATTAGGCAGAGGTGTACCTACTATTGTACACCCATATTTCGCCGATGCTGCCCATTGCCATCTGGCACAGTTCCAGACTCCGTGCGGCTTCTGAGAATTTTCATACAGAAAAACCCAATTACACTTTGCCCTGGAATCGAACCCAGGACTTCACGCTCAGTAGTCGTGCTTGCGATCACTAGACCAATTACGCAGTCAGCATTAACTATAAACGCGCCACATATTCAAGTAGCGTTCTTCACACAAAAAATTAAAACCAAGCACGCTTGCCTTAAAGATTCATTTTCTCTTCGTTTGCTATCCACTCTGTGGTTTATAGTCTTTATCGTGTCTTCAACAGACTACCTTGTATACTTGGCTACAGGTTGGGTTAGCACAATGCCTGCAAGCTACTTTCATAATGTTGTGTACTGAACGAGAATTTAGCTAAGTTGCACACGTTTTGTGGTAAATTTTAGAGCATATTATGTAGGCGAAATGTTGGCCGTGTCATATATAGTATCCGTGGGTCCAGCAATATATATATTGATTCAACGTAGGTATGACGAGTGACGAGATTCGGGGGTCAAACACGAATTTATCTTATCTCAAGCAATGTAACCCAAAAAAGTATGAAAAAAAATTTGCGCGTGTTAGCGACTTTTTCAACCATTTTTGGCTTAACGGTAATTAGTTGAAGTCAAAGAAGTCTCGTACTAGAGGTACTGAGATCTGAGGTCTGCGACTGTCTATCGGACCCTGCGCAGTCAGCCTCGATACCGCCATTGCTGACTAGCTAATATTTTCGCTACAGTATGAGTGATTCCTATGTGATAGACGTGCCAATACGACAGAAGAAGCAAAAGTACCTGTGAGCAGTTCTGGCTCCAATTCATTCTTTTTTATGGGAAATTAACTAACAATAGGATATTAATAGGTACCTATATTAGCAACTGTTGTATATGAAACCTTTGAGTACAATAATCTATTCAATTGTTATTTCTAGTAGTATTATATTTTGTATTTTAATTTTAAGTAGATGCTTTTGTCGTACCTTGAAAATAGTATGATCTATTGTAAATGATAAAAGGTGGACTCCCATCTTCTCCCCAATCGGAGAACAGAAGATAGCCAGACGTTTGAACCGTGATATGATCATAGCAAGGTTAAAACTAAAATCATTGTATATACACAAATACCTGCCTTTCCATTCCATATTTTTCTAAATGATTTATTTACTAAAAGCCACACCACAAGCGAACCCACGTACGAACCTAGGTCGTATAATAAGCGCAGTCAATTTTACAGTCCTATATCATGTTGGGATGGCTGCGGCCTGACATGATATATAGAGTCGGCGGAAGGTTAAAATATTAGAGGATATCATGTGACTACGGACCTAGTGTACGGGTTATGTGAGGCAGTTTTTTAGTAAATATATGACCCTTTTGTGTCATGAATAGAGATGAATTTAAAGTAAGATCTGCGACAGCCTGGTTAAGTGGTTTCAAGCGCGGCTGCTGCGTGTGAATTTCTTGGTTTGGTTCCCGGATCAGTCACAGTGTTATTGGGTTCAGAAAATTCTAAGCAGCGTGAAAGATTGAACTGTGCTTAATAAAAGGTAATAGGCTCACCTCCTACATGTAACTTCATAACGGTCATATGGGCACAGTGGCGTGCGGTTCATAAAGACAAAAAGACACTGTCTACCCTACTTATCTCAGATAAATATTTATTATAAGATATTTGAGGTGGCAAATCACATACATCAATATTTAATCGACAAGACGACAAACCAAAACCAACATACAGGAGGTATTTTTAAGTAAGTAAGCTTATATAATTTTCTGCCTACCCTGTCTGAAAACTCTGTGCACGCAGCTGTATGGACATTCGTTCATTACGCTGGCCAGTGTGTGTGTTAGTAAACAACAGATACAATTAAAAACTTTTTAGAGTTAAAAAGAAATGTATGACAACAATAATGCGCTCGCTGTCGATAGAAGTTCTCTTAAATGTTATGTAATAAGTTACATAACTTTTTCTTTTTCTCTAACGCAAAGATCAAAAATTGTTAGAATTACTAAATCCCATCGCCCGCATCTGTTTCTAAAATAAAAGTAGCTTACGTTACTCCTTATAACATCAGCTATCTGCCAGTGAAAGTCTCATTAACATCGGTCCAGCCGTTTCGGAGATTAGCCGGAACAAACAGACAGAGAGATAAAAAAATTCAAAATTGTTTTCTTTCTTAATTTTAAGTACATTTTATACTTTATAATGCATTTAGTAAAAAATGAAGTGATCAAGATAATACCAAAAAGGGTGTTTATTCAGTTAAAGATGTAACCCGGAGCCATTTTCCAGGATACATCTCGCAAGAGTTCTACGCTATAAATCATCAGCAACTTAACGATGTACTGAAACTACTGAAGTAAACGACAGTTACTGCTGAGCTCGTAAATGTTAGCAACAGGTAATTACGTACACCGTTAATACTACGTTTTTATTATCTTTAGCTTTCGTAAGTAGCTTAGCTCTTTATGTAGAATTACCTACATTTGTGAAACATAAAATAGTAAGTAAATGGTATCGTGGGGAGCTTGGTGAACCAAAAACAACCGAACAACACTGATGATAGAAAGTGCATAGATTTTGAAAATGGAGTCTAGTACGATCTTCTGCGACGTTAAATGTCGTTGAAGCGACTACTACTCGCAACATGGCAAAAAGTAAAGCGCTATCTATCGGAGTGAAGCAACAATAGAAAGTCCTGAATCGCACTATGAGAGTTTACAACGATTCTAACACATACAAATGTTCGACATCGACCGTCGGGCTTCGGCCCGCCAGGCTAACCGCCTTGCCTGGTCGGAGGATCCTCACTTTTTTTCTTTGTTCTGTTTTATAAATTATTTAATTATTGTGTGCCTTTAGGCCAAATTGACGACACGGTTGGCGCAGTGGTTAAGCGATTAGCTTTCTGCGCTATGTGTCGTGGGTTCGATCCCTGCACGGAACAAATATTTGTATGATCTACAGATAGTTGTTTCGGGTCTGGTTGTGTGTGTATGTGACATGTATGTTTGTAAACTGTTCCCACGACACCGGAGAAATACTAGTGTGGGGCAATGTTTAAAAAAAATAATAATAAATAAATAAATAAACGTATTTTCTTTCTTGAAAACACCGTGCGCGCGCATTGAGTGAACTCCTTTTGTAAAACTCCATTGGAATTGGTGGATTCTAAATACGAATAAGATATTAATGATTCTGTGTATATTCGTATATCTATAATAAATTTGATGTAAACTCTCATAGCGCGATTCAGGATTTAATGTTGTCGTTTGACTCCGATAGATGGCGCTAGTTGTTATGTAAGCTCGCAGTCGCTCCTGTCCTCTTCACCATCATACACAGCCTGAGTTCACCCACTGCTGGCCATCCCTTTGATTGGGCGCAAGAGCATGAAGATTGTTTCATGCTCTTGTGCCAGTTTCATTCGGTTAAGCCCGCGATCGTCTTATGTCTATTCAAATTGACTCAAGTGTGTGGCGTGTGGTGTAGATGTCATAAACGTCTATAGACAGACTTGTTTTTGTAAGACAAGCGTGTCTAGAGACATATCTACCCACTTCCAAGGGTCATACCCAGTTACTGTGTAAATAATAACCCAAGTCGAACTGACCCTCACATAACCTCCTTTGCTGTTTAAAGTTGAAAATTTAATTAGTAGCCTCTAGCCATTGTCGGTGGCAAAGGTTTCTCTTACTTGCTTTTAATATAATATTATCTAATTCATTTGAACAATACTTTCTGTGTCGGATATCTTTTAAGTAATGTTAATTAGATTTATTAATTGTTTCTGTTTATTATTGCAATTGTTTTACTGTATTATAAGGTAAAGGTAGGCGTAGTGGATAAGTAATAGTCTGTATGCGGCATGTATGTGCGCTGGTTCGGCTTCCGCACTTTATAAATATTTGTATGATCTACACATAGTTGTTTCGGCAACCGAATTACCGATGTAGCAATTAGTTTGTGATAGGTGTAGATCGCGTGATAGCTACTGTCAAACGTCATTTTTGTGTCATGTATGTATATTGGCTAACAATGAGGCTGCTGTCGTGTGGCTGTCGCGTTGCGATCACTATTTTTATTTAATTAGGCTGCTGATCTCGGTGTGTGCATCCGCAACGCATAATAATGTTACCGATTTCTACAAGCCATAATTTCCCTTCTTACTGGCAACCACTACATATTCTTTGTCGAAAATTCCATAGCATAAAGGCATCCCATAGCATTTTAACATCATTTTGTTGATGCCGTTATTGAGTCCCATGTAATAGGGAGCGAGCCAATTGCATTACATTTGTAAACACTCGGCGATTTATGTTTCAATTGAATTTTTTATACAGCTTGGCAAAACAGAGTATGACGCGGTGACAGCGGGAACTAAAAATTTATATCTGTGGCAACACTGCTGTACTTGTCAACTGTTAGGTCAATTGTATGTCAACAGTGCGCTCATGCGAGATGTTTTCATAGATTTTCTAAAAATTTTAACGATCGTAGCATAAAATAGCCGTTTAACATAAATAAAACTCTACAAGTATCAAAAAGTTTCGACTCGTAGTATTTCGGGTTGCCAATGATACGAAACAGGCGCCCTCATTTGTTCCATACTCTTTTTTGCCAAGCTATACGACACAAATGGCAAAATTTGTAGCTACTACCTAAAACGTAACACCTTATATAATTATATTTTTCATTGAATTTCCCACTCATGTTTTAACAAATTTAATTTACGGGATATAAGATATATTTTGCTTTGAAATTAACCCATTACTGTTTCAAAGCTACCTAGCTTTAAGGTCCCCAGATTAGAATAAAACAAGAGAAAAATATAAGACCTACAAATTCCGTTTCTACAAAATTAGCGTCAACATAATACAGTTACGAAACTGGAATATTCCATGAACATGGCAACACTTCTCCCACGTAATTATCTTGGATTCTTGCCAGGGTTACCCAGACGGATGAAGATATGTTTAGGTTAGCTAAAAGTTAGTACAGTAATATAGTAAAGAATACATAGCATAAGTTTCGTTTGCAAGGTGTTAGTAATTAGAAAGTAATTTTAAATGATCAGTAACTACATATAACATAACATATCATCACGCTTGTATTCCCCGAAGGGTTAGGCAGATGTGTACTGTACCGCTATCACGAGTTTTTTTACTATTTACTATCAAAGTAAAGTAAATTTTCATGATAGCGATTTTATTTCTGGTTGGTTACATTAGGGATTAGAGTCGCTTATTTGACATGTAGTCATAGTAAAGTTTTGATTTACTATTTATTATATTATAGAGATGTCATGTTAGCGACTCTAATACCTAATGTAACGAAGTTAAGAACTAAAATCGCTTGCATGAAAATTTACATTTACTATGAAAGTAAATAGTAAAAAAACTCATAATACAAGTACTGTTGTACAATCACATTTTCGTCGATACGGCCGGACGAGCCATCTGCCATCTACCGGGCACAGTTACAGACTCCGTGCTGCTACTGAGAATTTCCATACTGAAAACCCCAATCATACTTTGTTCGACCCGGAAATCGAACTCAGGACCTCACGCTTAGCAGCTGCAATTGTGAACACTAGACCAATGAGGCAGTCCAATTTTAAGTACTTAAACTACTTATTTCGTAATTTTAATCGTAAGTGGAGTAGTTGATAATTCAATAGCTAAAACCTTGTTAATCTTAATCTTTGACTGCAATCACTGGTTAAGAGTTCGGGAAAGCGGCTTCTTAACGTCGGGCAAGTCGCCCAAGTCGGACAAAGTATTGGTGGCTTTTCTATAACAAAATTCTCAGAAACAGCCCGTAGTTTGGACCCGGGTACGTCTTAAAACTGCGGCCAGACACCGGAGGACGGGCAGCAGCGTCCTCTCACTAATCGGTGAGCCACTGCGATCCGCAAGCCGCCTGACAAGCGTGGGAATTATGGTAATCCCCTCCTTGAGGGAAGCCTTCGTTCAGCAGTGGACGTCTTCTGGCTGATGATGATGATGATGATGATAACAAAATTCTCAGAAACAGCTCGTAGTTTGGAATCGTGGCCGGTAGACGCCAGCCTACCTATTACATGGGACTTACAAACTGCTGCACGAAATATCGGTGTAGACATCAAACTAACCCTTTAAAAATATTTTATGTTTAAACAGAGCATCGCATCATCATTCTTCTCTTGCAAAGACAGCTGAACACTGGTTTCGCTAACGATAGCCACGAAGAAGTGAATCTGGGGTTGTGTGTGTTATAGTCAAGATAAAAGCGATTAAATTAGATTAGCTGCTCTGAATCTTCATATCCTAATTGCAGGAGGAAATTTTTCAGTTTTCTTTTGCAGGTTAATACTGAAAAGTTTTTGATGTCGCAGATTTTGCAGACTTCATTATAGATGTGTCTAAAGGATCAACTTTAAAACATCACAATGATTTGTAAACGGTGTTATTTTATCAGCGAACATGTTAGACCGTCGTCAAATATTTATACGAGTGACGTAGTATCAGATATCGTGTGTGTTTTGAAGTGTCAGCGTTGTAAGTTGTCTCTCCTACGTTTCACATGTATGTACTATGATACAATGGAGAGATATTGGTACGATAGTTATTGAAGTTCTAGTTTTCTACTCTATGTATATACTATAAACTTTAGTTACGATACAGGAGAAATGGTAAATTTTGAAAAAAAAAAAATAAAACGCAAAAAAAAGCTGTTTTTATAAAAAAAATCTCAACAACAACATAAACATATAAAAATGAAAAAAAAAACAAACTGTTTCTAGACTCTTACAGATTCTAGAATAAACGTTATTTCTGTCTGTCTGGACAAAAAGTACTCCATCAAACTTGATCCTTGATGACGACAGCCTGATTTTGCTGTGCTTTGCCACCCAAATACAAATTATGGAAAGCCATATACCATCTAGCTATCATTAACACAGTGTATAATTAGTTAAGAATAACTATAGCCAATTTTTTCTCAGACATCACAAAGAATCTGATTTCTTAGCGATATGGCTCTTGTTTTCACTACACCGCTAATACAAAGAGGAAAACTATGTTTTCAAACTAATTTTACCTGGAAATCAAATTCAAGACCTTGGAAAGCGTAGTGCCAGAACCTTCGACCGCCAGACAAATGAGTCGACAATTAATCACTTCCGCTACGCCAATGCGATAGTCGCCGCACTACCATCCAGTATAAGATACGGCGCAAACGCACGTGCTGTGAATATTTAAGAATAATATGTGTAATTTATTATTAGGAATATTTTCTTTTTATCATTTTCTTCAAAACCAACTGCAAAATTTATAATTAATGTTATTTTAAACCAATATTTAGAAAATACTTAACACATATAATGCCTCGTCAGCCACACGTGGCTGACATTTTTCAAACCAATTGAGCCTTATCAGCCATATGTGGCGGACATCGTTTTTACACCGTTTTTATTTATTCATTTGTCTTTTCCTTGCACGGGACTACATAATCCCGGACTTTTGGATGGTGTGCGTGGGGCCGACGCCAACACGTAGAGGCCCTTTAAGACAGCTTTAATGAGAATGTTGTGGTGACATACCCACTACCCAGCGATTATCCCTGTGTGCACTATAGAAATGCACCCAAGGACAATCCCTGGGTTTGCAAGACTATTGCAAAACATGTGGAGAAAAACTACTTGGGCTATTGTGATGGGATGGTAGTGGACTGGGTAATGGGGAACTATGGAAAACTATGGCGCCTGCCGAAACAATGTAATAAAACACGTAAAAATGGCAGGCAGAGACTTGCCAACTCACTAACTGGGCCCCCCAAAAATAGTTGCTCGGGTCGCAACAAGGGGGCAAAAGGGACGTGAGCGGCTGAAGGGTGAAGAGGCTTCGCTGGACTTTATTTATTTTATTATTATAATATATAAAATGTTGTTATAACGTGTTATGTGAAAAATTAAAATAAAAAAATGGCAAGTATCCACGTAACAATATACATTTTCCATATATTTTCCCTTACCATCCAATCCCTCGCTACTCGATAGCACTTGGTATAGAATACCACACCTCGTAATGCATACTTGCGAAAGTATGTGACGAGCGAACGTGCAATAGAGAGGTTATGTTTGCCATACGTACAATTCTATTGTATATACAATAATTTAAATTATATTGTATATATAAAAAAAAATATAATTTTTTTAAAACTTTATATTGTAAATTTCGTAGAAATCCATAGAGCTGTTTTTGAGATCGCGATTACAAACAAAAAAATCCTACTAATATCCTACTCCTACTAATCCTACTAATCCTATCTTATCCTATCTTATCCTACTAATATTATAAATGTGAAAGTTTGTAAGGATGGATGGATGGATGGATGGATCTTTGTTACTCTTTCACGCCAGAACGACTGAACGGATCTGGATGAAATTTGGCATAGAGATAGATTATAGTCTGGAATAGCACACAGGCTACTTTTTATCTCGGAAAAATGTACGGGTTCGTAAATCACGCGGGCGAAGCCGCGAGCGGAAGCTAGTATAACATAAACTGTCTCATTTGTCACACAAGCGCGACTGCTAAGCGTGAGGTCTTGGGTTCATATTATGCAAATGTGTTTTGTATGATAAGGCAAAGTGTTATTGGTTTTTTCTGTATCGAAAATTCTCATTAGCAGCACGGAGTTTGAAAATCTGATCGGTAGATGGCAATAGACTCGCCCCCTATTACATGGGACTTAATAACAGCATCGGCGAAATGTGGGTGTACGATAGTACAGTCAGCCTCAAAAACATGTATATACGCAGCGAAATACAAACGCTTATTCCCGGAAAGTTTTGGTTAAATTCATAAAATTAAATGACCATGTATTTTAATGTATTTGCGGATACTATGGATGAAATTGGTCCAGATTTCAATCACAATTTCCTCTTAAACTCGCTTTAGAATTTCGCTACGTGTATATATATTTTTGAGGCTGACTGTACACTTCTGCCTAACCCTTTGGGGAATTCAGACATGGAGGCTATGTTACTTTATGTAAATATATAATACATATAATAAAATAGTATAGGATGATACGCTACAATTCCTATGCATCTAACCCATCGTCGGTACTCGATAGCACTTGGTATAAAATACCGTAACTTGCAGTGCATACTTGCGAAAGTATGTGACGAGCGATCGTGCAATAGATATGTGGACGGATACCAGATGCCTGCGATTTTAGCGTTCCTGGCCGAAGCCATGTTGCTGAATATTTAAAATACGATACACGAGGAATAATGCTTAGTAGGTGCTATATTTACGACATCGTTTTTAAACATACGAGTTTCACATGGCAGTGAATCCATTGCGCTTGCGTGATCTATCCTTGGTAGCATCGTCACTTACCATCAGATGAGGTGCTGCCAAACGCACAAAATTTTACTTAAAAAAATGGACCTTATTGGTGATGTCCTTCAAAAAGGTCAGGTGCGTAGTACCCACAACCGGCGTTTATGTATGAAACGATGCATGAATGTAGATGAAGCAAAAGGGTTATGTAAGGATCGTAGCACGTGGCGTTCCGTAGTTTCTGCCTACCCCCATGGGAAAAAGGCGTGACTTTATGTATGTATGTATGTAAAAATAAATAAATAGTAAACAAACATTTTTAAAAACAAACTTATTTAAATATTCTAAAAAGAAAAAAAAAATGAGTCGAACCCATTACATTTACCTACATTACACAATTTATATGATATAAAAACATGTCGCAAAATTTACTTGTGTTGATAAACCATTATACAACTCGCAACAAACTTTATCGCTTTATACATAGCTTATTGTATATTCGTATTCTTCTCAGCAAACCCTTTCATTTGATATCCATATCATGGGAGTGCACAAAAAATAACTAGTCCGCCATATTGGATTTAGAATGACGTCACTTAGCTAACCATGCATTGTCATCCAAGCTAAACGTGTATGCAAAATTTCATCTCAATCAGTTGAAGATAACTGCTTTAAAATTCAGTTGCAAGATTTGACCCAAACATACATACTTACATACAAACATTGCAAGTTAAATAAAAGCTTGTAAAAAAGACGTTGCCCTACACTAGGAATAATTAAGAATAGATTTAGAATAATTCATTTATTAATTTTAGCAGTGGCGATTGCTCCACCGACAGGAGCTAAGCTCTTAAATTAAAGAAGAAGAAGAAAGAAGAATTAATTGAGGTAGTGTAGCAATCCATCGCTTAATCACTGCGCAACCTTGCCTTCAAATTATATAAACCAATTGTAGTAATAAAGTCCTCCTGACCGAATTTCGATCACGGCGGCCAATCTCACCGGAGATTAGCCAACTACGCAGGAGATATTATAGTGCACAAGTGTGCGCGCAAACACAGGTGCACTCTCTATTCCTTCACTTTCATAGTCCGATGGGACGGCAATCCGACACGACCGGAGAGAGATCAGGCGCAGGACCAACGGCTTTACGTGCTTTCCGAGGCACGGTGTGTATTCACATACACAAAGACCCAGACCCGAAACAACTATCTGTAGATCATACAAATATTTGTTCCGTGCGGCGATCGAACCCGCGACACGTAGACCAGCAGTCAATCCTTCAACCACTGCACCAACCGTGCCGTAAAGCAATTGACGCAAACATTGATTGATTCAGACAACAATCACCGTAAGTAAAAAATGTGATACTGCTATCTCTTTCTAACTATTGGCTCTTAATAAAACCAACGTAATCAGTTCTATCATACAACAGACTGTGTATTCATCGCGTTATTTGTTCTATATTAGTATTCTTCGCGTCTTCGTGTGTGCCCCTCTCAATTACTGCACACGCTAACTACGTCACACGTTATATTTTCTTGCAAGCGATGGTAAAATGACGCTTTAACTTGTATTCAATAATAATTCGACTTGTTTACTATTTAATTTCAGCATCGGCGAAATTTTGATGTACAAGTAATACACCTCTGGCTAACCCTTAGGGAATACGAAGAATTATTTAAAAATGAAGAGGTTTTTTTTTTTTTTCTTTTTTTTTCTCTGTTTTTAAAAAACATTGCCCCACACTAGGATTTCTCCTGTGTCGTGGGTACAGTTTACAAACATACATGTCACATGTACACACAACCAGACCCGAAACAACTATCTGTAGATCATACAAATATTTGTTCCGTGCGAGAATCGAACCCGCGACACCGAGAGCAGCAGTCGATCTCTCAACACACTGCGCCAACCGTGCCGTCGGATTTACGAAAATATACACTCTATAACATATTATAACATAGTATCACGCCGGTATTTCATAAAGGATTAGGAACATATGTACCTACTGTTGCAGACTCTTATTGCGATGATTTCATTATTCAAATTTATTGAAATTCAAATATTTATTAGTTTTTAAATATTGTCACAATTGGTGTTACGTAAGAATAATATTCAATAGTCCAGTGAAAATGACATGCAAATATTAAAGTTCACAATGACTTTTGTAATAAGACTTGCTAGCTTTTATAATTGAGCTTCATGTAATAGGGGGCGAGCGTCATGCCATCGACAACAACGTTAAATATCATCATGGCATTTCATCTGCCTGCCTTTCTCCCAACTACATTGGGATCGGCTTCCAATCTAACCGGTTGCGGCTAAATATCAGTATTTTACACGGAACGACTGCCTTCTGACCTCCACCACCCAGTTACTGGGAGACACTGATACTCTAAGGTTAGACTGGTTGTCAGACTATGGGCTACTGACACCCGTATCGTCCGTCATAGGTCTTCGTATGACACCCGGGACCAACTGCTTAACGTGCTTTCCGAGGCGCGGAGGGGTCTCGATATGTGAAAAATGGTCACCCATCCACGGACTGACCGCGTTAAGCACTGCTTAATTGCTCGGTAGCTACGAGCATTTAATAATGAATAACCCATATTTTAGCAGAGAAATTTAAAATACCTATTCAATAATGGTTCCAACTCATTGAAAGGTGCTCCATGAATTAGATTTTGGCTTTCCCGTGAGAGAAATACTACATGAAGATAAAGAAAAGTTATCTCAATGAGAGGCAGCGTAAATAAGCAGCATTTTAGGGGTCTTCCTCCCAAAGGAATAACCTTTCCTTGTTGGGAATTATCTGTATCGCTCCGCGCGCCAAAATTCCCTTTGCCAAGGAAATATTATGCTTTTTATGTATTTTTTTTTTCTTATTTCTATCACTGATGTTTTGGAGGAAAAGTGTGGTTTCATCCGCAAGTCGTGGGTCGCGGATTCGTGTCCTGTCGCGTATAACTCATCTCTACTATCCTAAGGATAAAGGAGGGGCTCACAGCTACCGCGCGATCAGTGGATCTGTGAGGTAAAGCAGCGCTTTCTGAGGTCAATACTTGGATGAATGAACTTTTTTCAAACATAGAGAACCCTCCGTGCAGTTGGTCTCGGGTGTCATACCTCAAAGTCAAAGTCAAAGTTTTTTATTTCAAGTCGGCCTTTTCAGGCACTTTTAAAAAGTCGAGACTCTAGGCGCACGGCGACTCTAACCTATACACACACCTCCGCCAAAGGGGGCAAAAGACATAACTCGGGGCTGCCTCTTAAAAAAATTCCACAGAGAAAAAAAATATTAGCCCGTTCTGGAAATTGAACCTAGAACTTTACGCTTAGCAATCGCGTTTGCACTAGATCAATGAGACAAATAACCGTTGCATAGAAGATGTTTCAGGCGCAATCCGCACAGACTGAAAGTGCGCACAGATTTGACATTGACGTGACACAGATTGGACGTGATGTGTCAGACGTGTTGGTGTCCCGTCGCCATTCCGTCATCTCTTTTAGCATTGCTGAACGACGTTTCATAAACGGGTATGAAATATCATAACATAATATAACATTGCATAACGCCTGTATTCCCCAAAGGGTAAGGCAGAAGTGTACTATTGTACACCCACATTTCGCCGATGCTGTTATTATTGAGTCCCATGTAATAGGGGGCGAGCCTATTGCCATCTACCGGGTACAGTTCCAGAATCCGTGCTTCTACTAAGAATTTTCATACAGAAAATCCCAATAACACTTTGCCCGACCCGGGAATCGAACCCAGGACCTCACGCTCAGCAGTCGCGCTGACGACCACTAGATCAGTGAGGCAGTCAAATATCATGAAAATCATTTATATTTGTTATAGCTGTTGCCCTGCCTATGTTTGTATTTTGTCTTCTGATTCTCGACCACAACGCCACCTACCGGACCTGGCACTATAATTAAGAAAGATCCAGATGACAATATAGGTACAAAAAAAAAACACTAAAATCGATCAAGACATTTCGCAGATGAAGAATTACGAATATTAGCACACCGAAATTTTACATCCTACTTCCTACTAATTTTATAAATGTGAAAGTTTGTGAGTATGGATTGATGGATGGATGGATCTTTGTTACTCTTTCACGCCAGAACGGCTGAACGGATCTGGATGAAATTTGGTACAGAGATAGATTATAGTCTGGAATAGCACATAGGCTTTTAATCCCGGAAAATGTACTGGTTCGTAAACCACGCGGGCGAAGACGCGAGCGGAAGCTAGTAATATATAAAGATTAGGGTTTGCCTACAATAGAAGAAATAAGCTTTTAACCTTTTTCAGAACCCACGCTACCTATTTGTAAAATTTCATAACAATCAGTTCAGTGGTTTAGTTGTAATGAGGTAACAGACAGATAGAAGCTACTTTCGCATTTATAACAGCGTGGATAGACCAAAGAGCACTTGAGCTTAAAGGTTTTCTACGGTATAATTTGGGATCAAATTCTATAGACAACAAAAAACCTGTCAAAGTCAAAGTTTTTTTTATTTCAAATGGGCCTTTGCAGGCACTTTTAAAACTTTTTTATAAAAATAATATTATTAAACTACCTATTTAGTTATATTTTAATCACTGTTCAGTTCTACTTCCTGGGTCTAGTGAGGGTTCGATTTCCGGATCAATCAAAGTGTATTTTTTTTACATATAATACATACAATTTGATACATAGGCTCACTCTATATTACATGGAACTCAATAACTGCATCAGCAAAATTTTATTGGAGAACATTACACTTCTGCCTAGCCCCTCGGGAAATACAGGCGTGATGCTATGTTATGTTTATATAACTTATTTAACAGCAAGCCTTCTTCAGAAAAGCCATTTACTTCCTATCCTGTAGCGTGACACAATCAGCTGTTGGTCCTTAGAGACGTCAGTAAGTGACGTCGGTCGTTAGGGGACCTTGCCGGCCTTTAAGATGCCTTGAGTTCGTTCATTCATGTTATAGGAACACGCACTTTTGCTTAGGACGGCGTGACACGTCACTCGCAACTTAGACACAGCTACTTATTAAACGAAGAACATATTGAAGGCCTAACCAGTAATTCATTCTTATTTTAAATTACTTTTTGGAATCTGGCAACTAGTCTTATTAAAGTTTCAAAAGTGCTTGTCTACAATACACAACAAAGAATTATTAGAGAAAGATATCTGCCTAGCCTCTTCCCTACTACATCGGGGTTGGCTTCCAATCTAATTGGTTGCGGCTGAATATTAGTATTTTACGGAGCAAATGCCTTCTGACGTTCACGGATCACCGTGGTGAGTTTAGCCGGTAGGAGTCCGGCACACCCCTCCCCCCCCAGGCGAAGGTTTCTCACCACGTTAATCAAAAAAAAAAAGGTACGAGTCCCTCCTTATTAGTATAACTATTAGAGAAAAACGACCTAAAAAGTCTCAATAGCAATAGCAATTTTATAAGCAATTGTCAAATCACTATTTACTCTTCATAGTAGCATAATAAATTAATAGCTTATATGTGATAAATGTTTATTGTTCAGAATTAAAAATGCCAAATCATGTCTATTCACACTATTTTATAATGCGGGTAGATATGGTTTCAATGTTTGGATCTACCCGCATTTTATTTGATTTTTTTTTGGTACAGCCGAGTTACGATTTGACAGCTGTGGGTAGTTTGTTATTGGAATTCAAGATTAGACGGAGTGTATTCGTATGTTCTTATGTTATCGGTTTGGTGTGCGCACGCGTTGATTGAAGACTGTAATATTATTGTTAGTTTTGTTTTCTATATTTTTATCGTAGGTAATTGCTGATGTAATAAACTATGTATAATAGTTATAAAACAGTTTATTCATTTATTCAAAAATCATAAAGTGCGTCAGTCAACCGACAACGTGTATCCGATTACCATATTTTTGTCTTGTCCAAATTTTGTGCAGTGATATTTATTAAACTTTTTGATTAGTAGCAACAAAAGTGTTTTCTTTAAAAGGACCCACAGGTCGCCAACCTTCGTGCCCACAAAGACAAACCACGGCAGCGAAAAAAACAATAGTTCCAAAGTGAAAGTGAATTCTAAGTGAAGTGTTCAGTGGCATGTGTATGTGACAACTCAGGGGGCCTAGACAAGATACCGGTCCTAGTCGTGGAATTTATAATTCCCTATTTTTTCCCTATTTATTTTTGGACTTTTCTCTTATTGTTAGAAAATATTTATTATATCTAGTTTAAGTGCCCAAGTCCTCAATCATTCGGTGTTTGTGTGGTCACGCCTTTTGGTAAGTTTTTCTTTAAATACATATATTTTAGTTTCTTATATTTCTAGGCTTGTGTAATTTTTGGTTTAGAGTTTTACTGTCATTGTGTATTTTCAATATTATCTTATATTTTTAACCTCTGACACAAAAAAGGACGGGTGTTATAAGTTTAACGTGGGTATCTGTGTGTCTGTCTGTGGTATCTTATCTCCTAAACGGATAGACCGATTTTGATTAGATTTTTTTTTGTTTGTGTGTTTGAAAGCCGAATTAGTCGAGAATGTTCTTAGATGAAGATTCAAGATCTGTTCACCAGTTTAAAGATCATCAGCTCTTTTTTGATTGCTGATGATGTATTTATTCACCAAGCAGATCCTTCGAGACCCCAAACTAAAGATTTTTAATGTATCTATTTTACGTAATTCGGATGGTTAAGATGATATTTTTACATCCCTCCTCCTCGCGTCGTGTTCCTTATTACTGAGAATCGTGATTCCTCCACGGAATCATTTTCTGTTTGTCCTGGGTTCAATTTCCTATTCTCGGGCATAGTGTTATTAGATTTTTCGTTATAGATATACTCAATAGCAGCATGGAGATAGGAACTGTGTCCGGTTGATGGTAATAAGCTCGCCCAATTTTACAGGAGACTTAATAACAATACCGGCGCAATGCCAAAAAAAATCGACGGCACGGTTGGCGCATTGGTTGAGTGATCGACTGCTGCGCTGCGTGTCGCGGGTTCGATTCCCGCACGGAATAAATATTTGTATAATCTACAGATAGTTGTTTCGGGTCTGGTTCTTTGTGTATGTGAAATATATGTTTGTAAACGCACCCACGATACAGGAATTATTCCTAGTGTGGGGCAATGTTTTTAAAAAAAGAAAAAAGAAATAATAAGAAAGAATGTGCACGTTAGTACATCTTTGCTTAACCCTTCGGCGTCATACATCAAGTTAATGTTTTGTTGTTTATGATGTTAATACCAACAAGTAACATACTGCCATTAAATCCTATATTGACGTTACAATCTGCTGTAAGCTCATTATGCATTAATAATTGTGAGTAACTACCGACTACGTTGTTTACGTCTACGTACAAACAGCGACGTGAGCAAGTAATACGGGTATGTAGCTGCCGTAGCAAATGTGCTACGCCGTGAGCTACGACTGCTACGAGATCGTAGATGCTTTTGATATAAAATTTACATGTTAATCCTACTTAATATTATAAATGTGAAAGTTTATGAGGATGGATGGATGGATCTTTGTTACTCTTTCACGCCAGAACGGTTGAACGGATCTGGATGAAATCTGGCACAGAGATAGATTATAGTCTGGAATAGCACATAGGCTACTTTTTATCCCGGAAAATGTTCGGGTACATAAATCACGCGGGCGAAACCGCGAGCGGAAGCTAGTAATTAAATAAGGGTATGAATATTTTGTTTAAATAATTACGTTACTTTATAAAAATTTTTGACCCGGGTACGTCCTAAAACTGCGGCCAGACACCGGAGGACGGGCAGCAGCGTCCTCTCACTAATCGGTGAGCCACTGCGATCCCCAAGCCGCCTGCCAAGCGTGGGGATTATGGCAACCCCCCTCCCTTGGGGGAGGCCTTCGTTCAACAGTGGACGTCTTCTGGCTGATGATGATGGTGACAATATTTTTTTTTAATTTTAAAATTATATGAGCTTTGTTTTCTATTTCTATTCTATTGTATATATGTGGGTACATTTAAGAAATTCTAATTGGGGAACAGGTGTTGCTTTTAGAGAGCTTTAGAGGAAACCGAGTAAATGCGTTAAGAGAATACAACCAAGAAGCACTTAGTTGGGTTTTGAATCAAAGTGTCTAATGAACTCATGCGTTGAATATTTCGAATTGTTTGAAGAAGGCTTTTCAGAGCACTGTGCCCAGAATTAGGATAATAAAAGCCTAAGAAGATGGAAGATATAATTGTGTTTATTCTTTATTTTTCTTTTTTTTTAAACGTTGCGCCACGCTAGGATTTCTCCTGTATCGTGGGTCCAGTTTACAAACATACATGTCACATGCACACACAACCAGACCCGAAATAACTGTCTGTAGATAATATAAATATTTGTTCCGTGCAGGGTTCGAACCCGCGACACGTACGACTTGTTTACAGACATGCACACAACAGCTACTTATCCATACTAATATGTTTTATGTGCAAAAATCATAATATAATAACATAACATCACGCCCGTATTGCTCGAAGGGTTGGGCAGAGGTGCATTATTTTACATCTACATATCACTGATGCCGTTATTAAGTCCAATGTAATAGGGATAGCCTATTGCCATCTACTGGGCACAGTTCCAGAATTTGTGCTGCTATTGAAAATTTCCATACAGAAAAACCCAATAACACTGCTCGACCCGGGAATCGAATCCAAGACCTCATACTCAGCAGTTGCGCATGTGACCACTAGACTTATGAGGCAGGCACATGCGAGAATCGAACCCGCAAAACATCAATTAACAGTTCAACCAATACGCCAACCGACATCAAACCCAAATCAAATCAAATCAAATTAGATATATTCAATTAAACAAAACCCTTACCAAACAGAAATCAGTTGACCTTATTTTCGTCATCAGGCGTCAACACACCCCAAAAAAGGCAGTAGGTCCCAAAGGCCCCAGCTCCATTAATTCCAAGCAGGACGTAAATCTGCCGACGCCGACACTGGGCAACTAAATTACCGGATTACGAGTAAAATCGCGACCGGAATAGCGTAATGATTGCATAATGAGATGCCGGGAGAATGTCCTGTTAATGGATTAAGTATCCTGCTTGTTTTGGTGTTAGGGACTTGTATATGGCGGGTATTTTTTGGACTCGGAGGCTTGTCCCTCTTTTTTAGATGATTGAAAAGTTGTTTAGGAATTGTGAGTAATGAAGACAAGAAATTAAAAAAAAATCGTTTAGCAGCTTTTACACCTTCCAGCCGTAATGACTTGAGTTCGATCCTCGAGTCGGGGAAAGTGTTATTGGGTTTTTTTGTATCGAATTTTATAGTAGCAGCACTGAGTTTAGAACGAATTTTGGGTGTACAATTCTTCCTAGCCCTTTGCGGAATACTGGCGTGATACTATGTTATGTAGTATGTACGAGAGTTTCAGGATATGAACGTCAGTTTAAACAATACTCTAGCGAAAACTGACTGTACTTCTTTACCTATAAAATCCGTATAAAAAATGTCTCACACATCCACAGACCGTCAAAATTACTAACAACAATTGTTTTCTTTGGTACGAGCGTCCGGCTTGTCTAGACGCCGTGGGCGATCGCTCAAAAATACATCGCTGTCCGGCTGTCCGGTTGTCCGGAATAAAACGAGGGACAATGTTTACAGGTCACAGTTGGGACACTTTAATCTGGTGTGAAAAAAGTAGAAGATAGGCTGCTAGTTGATAAAGGGATGAAGTTTTCGGTCACATGGAGTATGTTGTTTTTTAAAGTTTCTGGCTTTAGAGAAACAGAAACATTGTATGGTGTTCACAGAACAGACATTTCTTTCTATAATATTGTAATGTATCATCCTGATACTTGATTTATAATTTTTTTTTAAACTTTGCCCCACACCAGGTATAATTCTTGTATCGTGGGTGCGTTTACAAACACATATATTCACGTACACAAACACCCAGACCCGAAACAACTATCTGTGGATCATACAAATATTTGTTCCGTGCGGGAATTGAACCGCGACACATAGCACAGCAGTCGGTCTCTCAACCACTGCCTCAACCATGCCGTCTAAAACTAGCTTTTGCTTGAGACTTCGGCCGTGTGACTTACATACATAAATAATAGCTTATAGCACCCGGGAGTAATGTAGCTATCTGTCAGTGAAAGAATTTTCAAAATCGGATCATTAGTTTCGGAGATTACCCCATGCATACAGACTAACAAATTTTATCTCCTTATTAATAAATTCAACCCATTACTAAGGGTCTCTTCTCAGAACGAGAAGGGTTAGGCTTAGGTTATGTCCTTATTAGTACAGTTTATTTGAGATGCAAATACTAAGATGTATGTGTGGTGTGACAAGAATGGACAGGATTAGGAATGAGTATATTAGAGGAAGTCTGAAAGTGGCACCGGTGACAGAAAAGGTAAGAACAATCGTTTGTGGTGGTATGGACATGTGATGAGGAGGGATGAGAAACATGTCACTAGAAGGGTTATCAGTATGACTGTGGATGGACACAAGGGAAGATATAGACCCAAGAAAAGATTGATGTATTGTGTGAAAAGTGACATGGTGTACAAGAAAGTGAACTCTGAGATGACGTCTGATAGAGATGAATTGAAGAAAAAGACATATTGCACCGACCCCAAATAATATGGGATGAATATAGGAAGGAGAATGATGATGATTGTGATTAGTACAGTTTATTAAAGTCTTGTTTAACAATTGCTTCGACTTATTAAGGGCGCTCGGTTTTCGGTTTCTCAATGTATAGGTTTAATTAATTGATGGGATATTTATAATTATATCTTAGTTCAAAAATCGGTAGGTCTGTGTTCGGGATACAATCGAAAATTATTTATGTAGGTTACTTCATGTTCAACGCTCCTATTCATAATCAACAGTCGGCCGTCAAGTTCAGGAATAAGGCTGTAACATCTCTCCTAAATATCCCCCTTCATCGCAGTCTTGCTTGGAGAAATATTCTTGTTTACCGGTATTTTGTGTCCTTGCTTCTTTTCGAATGTAAATTTTGAAAACGATGTGTACGTATGAATTTATTTTAGTTTTTAGTTTCTATTTTAATCCAAGTTTTTAGTTCCGAGTTCAGTTATTAATTAATTCAATATCATCACGCCCGTGTATTCCCCGAAGTGTTAGGCAGGGGTGTACTATTGTACACCCACATTTCGCGAGCCTATTGCTATCTACCGGGCACAGTTCCAGACTTTGTGTTGCTACTGAGAATTTCCATACAGAAAAACCCAATATCACTTTGCCTGACCGGGAATCGAACCCAGGAATCTCGGTCAGCAGACGCGTTTACGACCATTAGACCAATGAGGTAGTCTAAATCAATTATTCTCATCTCAATATTATATGATAACGCAAGTGACGTACAAATTCGGAGTTTTGGCCCATACAAGCTGAGAACAAAGAAATATCTGCCTTCAAAAGATGCTTTGTCAATAAAGAGGCAATTAGAGCATCACTTATATTAGACTAGCTTCCGTCCGCGGCTTCGCCCGCGTGATTTACGAACCCGTACATTTTTTCCGGGATAAAAAGTAGCCTATGTGCTATTCCAGACTATAATCTATCTCTGTGCCAAATTTCATCCAAATCCGTTCAGTCGTTCTGGTGTGATTGAGTAACAAATATCCATCCATCCATCCATCCTCACAAACTTTCACATTTATAATATTAGTAGGATACAATAACAGTTTGATGAATATGACGTAGTCTTAAATTTTAAATTAATTCCCAGAAGAAAAATTACAGTTAAACAATATTTTTTTAGCTAATTAATTTAATTACGCGCTTAACTTAATAATGAAACAGATTCCTTATCCCCATAAAGAAACGCCCTCAATTTTTTTATTAGATATATAATTATAATTAAATAGATCGTACGGAATAAATCTTAAATATTGAAAATGTCCTCGGGGAATCTCCACTTTTCGTTAAGCAAATTTTTCATAAATCATACCGTTCTCCGGATCGCAACAAAAACTTTTTCTATTACGAAGCTTATTTAAAGCGAAATTTTTTGAACATTTTTTTCTTATAAAATGGTAAAACAAATCTAACGCTTATTATTTTTTGCCCTCCGTTTTAGTTAGAAGTGGATAATTAAGTAAAATTTTATAATGTTTTTAATTAGAACTACCAAAATTAACATAGCCATGTACATGAAAAACTGTTGAAACAAGAATATTATGTAGAATATAACATAACATAGCATCACGCCTGTATTCCCCGAAGAGTTAGGCAGAGGTGTACTATTGTACACCCACATTTCGCCGATGCTGTTATTGATTCCCATGTAATAGGGGGCAAGCCTATTGCCATCCACCGGGCACAGTTCCAGACTCCGTGCTGCTACTGAGAATTTAAACCCAATAACACTTTGTCCGACACGGGAATCGAACCCAGGACTTCACGCTCAGTAATCACGCTTGCGACCACTAGACCAACGAGGCAGTCATTATGTAGAAATGGCAAACAAATTAGGTAATTAGTACAGTTGTGTCTGGTTAATCTGGATAGTGTCTGTCATACCTACTTAAAGTAACAAGAAAAGAACCCGACCTGGGCAGTCCTTCCTACTACCTACTACTACCTTCGATAGGTACCATTATTGTTGACTATCTAAACTTTTCATTACAGCATGAGCAATGCGCATGTGCTAACCTGTGCTGACTCGACAGAAGATACCTACTCAGATCCACTAAAAACGAGAGACCGATTTGAGCCATAAGAATTATAAAATTCAAAATTCAAAAAATTCAAAAAATTCAAAGTTCAAAATAGACTACTACTAGTGCTTTTTGAACGTCAAACATATTATGGACAGAACTAATACGCCCGCCCTTGACCGCTTCCTATGTGTTTTAAATTGGGGAGAAGAAACGGCCCAACAAACTCCCCAGCAACACTCCCATGTCTGTCATTATACAATAATAAAAAATAATATAATTCAAGAATGCTATTACAATAATTAAAGCTTAGCAAAAACGTTTCCACATGTGAGCTAGCGCACACCATTTCACCCAAAGGTATAAGGCAATATAGCCTCCGTTGTCTTAAAGATGAATAATATAAATCTATCTATTGTCTTCTCACTGTTGAGGTTAATGAGCCTCCTGTTTTTTTCATCACTTTTGCTGGTTCTGAGCTAGTCCCATCCACACTCACGTATTGAAGGTTTTTCTGTCAGTTAAAAATGCGAAAGTAACTTTGTCTGTCTGTTACTCATCATGAATAGAACATCGAACTCATCATCGGTTTGTATGAAATCTGACAAAGCCTGGACCCTGAATAACAATGGCTTATTATTACTATTGCAGCAAAACACTAGTTAGGTAATAAATGCAAAATATATACAGATGAAGTCCCGATCAGTAGCTAGTAATAAAAAATAAAAAAATATATATATAAATTATTCTTGACGCAAAAATTATTAGCAAACAATAGTCATTTCATACAAAGGCCCTATTTTGAATATATCTTTTTTTAAATTAATTTGATAAACTAAAGTAAATATCATATATTTGTAACACTTATTGTCCTTCATAAAATAAAGAGAATAATAAAGATTGTTAAACAATATTATTAGAAACAAAAAACATACCGATATTTGTCAGGCGACCTGCCAAATATCATCTCAAGCCGACTTATAATAAAAAAAATCTTTAAGAAAAAGCAAAATCATTGTCTGCTTTATTGTTTGTTTCTGGGCCAAGTAAATTAATTATTTTTCTTTTATATTAAGGAAACAATGAGAATTGTTAATGAGCGCTGGCTATTCTCGTTGCTTTTTTATCTTTCTTGTATTGCGTATTCATTTAGAAATATTGGTTGAAGTTCGAGTGTCAGCGGATATTTGCGTACACCTCTGAAAAGACAATAATAATATAATTCAGCTCATTATTCCAGAGCCTTTTCTCCGAATGAGGGAGCTAGGTCTTACTCAACTATGCTGGCTTGATCCGGCCTAGCAGACTACACACACCATCAAGAGCCCTAAGGAGCTCGCTAAGGTGTGGAATGTGTGGAAAGTCTTCTCGCGATTTTTTTCTTTCCCGTTTACTTACCACAAATGATAATCATTTTCATTCATTTATTCAATACAATTACAATTATATCAAAACCTGATCCGCAATGATCCGCAAGGCAAGTTTAAACTCAAATCTCGTGTGGAAGCCGAGCGTTTACAATCGCTGGGCTATCACTGGTAACACAACTAGCATCCACTAATGTAAAATAATTCTCACTGCAAATTTAAACAGAAAATCTTACAAACTAGTAATAGGAGTGTTTTGTTTTCCTCAGACTTTTTATACACATGGTGTACATCCCACCTACACGCACAAAACGTTTTGGGAACACATTCATTGTGCATACAGCTGAGGAATGGAATTCCCTGCCAGAGTCTGTGTTTCCTGATAGTTACTTGGAGTCTTTAAGTCAAGAGTGAATAGGTTATTTCTAGGCAAGCGTGCTACATCTTCGACCACATCATCGCTTACCATCAGGTGAGATAGTGAACAAACGCGTACCTATCAAGAATAAAAAAAAAATGATTGCCAAGAAATACATAATTAAAAAAGGTGGCTTGTAGAAGAAGCTGAGAAACAAAATCCTCTTGTAGCTTACATAGGTATTTTACTGGTTATATTAGCCTGCGCCATTCCAGAACTGAAAAAAGGCCTCCTCTCTTTATTTCTGGACATTTCAGTTTAGACCCAGTGTAGACATTGACATTGCATGTATTTTTAAACATGATTTCTTCATGATCGAAGACTCTTTTCACAATATTTACACACGTTCTTCATTCTCCGCTGTAACTAGGACCCAACCCTAATGGGTTCCCGTTTCCTTGGCACTCGGAAACTGAAATGTCTGATGAATTGCTAATGATACGACGAGTTTCTTTTTGTTAAATCTTGTAAATGTTATTCTTATTGGTGCTCTGACGTTGTGATAACCTTTGGAGGTTAATTGTGGCCTTTTTTATGGCCCTTTTGTATAGGACTATCGAAAAGAGGTCGGTTAGGTCACATCGCTTTTTAAGTCAGAATATTTTTTTAACTGAAACGTTGCTACGCATTAGGAATAATTCTTGTATCGTGAGTGCGTTTACAAATACGGATACCCAGATGTGGAACAACTATCAGTTGATCATAGAAATATTAATAAGTTCCGTGCGGGAATCAACCATTGTGCCAACCGTGCCGTCAATACGGGACGGGAGACCCGGGTACGTCTTAAAACTGCGGCCAGACACCGGAGAATGAGCAGCGTCCTCTCACTAATCGGTGAACCACTGCGATCCCCAAGCCGGCCTCCAAGCGTGGGGATTATGGTAACACCCCCCCCCCCCCCCTAGGGGAGACCTTCGTTCAGCAGTGGACGTCTTCTGGCTGATGATGAAGTTCTAGTATGTAATTACACAGCATCATGCCTGTATTTTCCGGAGGGCAAGGCTGAGGAGTATTGTACACCAATAATTTGGAGAAATGCCATGTTTAAGTTCCTTGAAATAAGGATCGAGCTTATTGCCATATGCTGGGTAAAATTCCAAATACTTTTGGGAATTTTTGAAAATCTTAACATTTTATCTGACCTGGGGATCGAATCTAGGAACTTTGTTCTAGACTAATAAGGCAGTTATTTTAGTATATTAAATTATGGAGCTACATGTTTATTAACCCGTTTTCTATACGAACATAATTCCAAAGGAGTGTAATGTTATCATTTAACTTTACGACAAAATGGCGTCAATTTTGAACTAAACATAAACTGAACACGAGTAATATCCTGTGTGTGTCAGCTCTAACGTGCACGAACTAGTGCAACGTGCCAAATTCTAGTGCATCATATTACAATAGCTGATAATTAAATACCATTGCTGGAGGGAGTGACGTAATGAATGAAGTTTGTCGTACTAGTGTAATTATGGACTCCTTATTTCAGCTTTATAAATTCACTAGCAGTGTCATCAACATATCATTAAGCCTATTTTCATTATCATCGCTGCGCCTGCCAAGTTCTATTTGTATTTTTTGATAGGTTTCGGGAAAACAACAAAAAAGAAAAAAAAATGTAAACAACTCATTAAATAAAAAACTGACGTTGCAGTATTGAAGACATTTATTAGATACACAACTCTATAAAATTATATGAAATTATGAAAACTACTTAAAAAGAGGGCATTTTTTTCGTTAAAAATGCACATATGGAAGTTGTATGCGTTTAACCGACGCAGATGAGAATTTTCTGACAGAAATACCCAATAACAATTTCCCCGACAAATAAAGTCGAATATTTTGGGCCTTTGCAAGCTCTTTCAGAACGTCGTGATAAGTGCAGGGTTTTAAAGTTGGGGTAGGTTCTATGGTGAAGTGACCGGAAAGCAACTTCATGGATACTCTTTTAAAATAAAAGTTTTATAGCAGGTACAACATGATAGTTTCATTAAAAACATAATTGAAGGAAAGATAGAAGGAACGAGAGCGAGAGGAAGATCAAGGATAAGTTACATGAGACAAATTAAGGAAAAGGTTGCCGTCATGTCGTATAAAGAGGTAAAGGAGACTGTACTGGAGAGAGAAAAATGGAAAGAACTTCATCAGTTACACCGACAAGAGCTAGGCTCTTAAATAAGAAGAAGAAGAATAAGTAGATACAATCATTAACGGCAAAAACTAAGCGAGAACTACGCAAGCCACACAAGAGCAGTATTTTTGAATCCAGAGCCTCACGCTCATTAAACGTCGCCTATTTAAATCTACGTAATTCCCCTTGTTGACTACGGACGATACTTTAAGCAGCTGACAGAATCAGATTACCAGAATATTAAAAGCAATATTTCAATGCCGAACCAATTTTGCATATTAACATCCAAAAATTTGAATAAAGGTAGCACCAGTTTGCGTTTGAAAAATATATGATGTTTTATGTTAATTTTGAAGGCTAATTCTGTGGCAGGCCGTTCTGAACACGTTTAATATAACAGTTAATCCAGGTAATACGAGATAATCTTCTATATAATGGAACTAGCGCTCGCGACGGCTTCGTTAAGCCTCCTATAATTGTACCTCAATATGCCTGGAGTTTGAATTTCATGATTCTTGCTAAAGTGATTTATAGAGTAGGTTAGTAGGTCTTTAATTTCTATCGAGAGGATGTATGTGGTTGCAATATTATAAACATATAGTGTTTATTACTTTGTGTCGACTACTACTTACAACATCGCAAAAAGTAAAGCGCCATCTATCGGAGAGAAGCGGCAACAGAAAATACAGAACGGCATTTTCAGAGTTTACAACGATTCTAACACATACAAATGTGCGACATTAACGGTCGGGCTTTGGCTTACCATCTTGCCTGGTCGGAGGATCCTCCTATTTCAATGAAGGAACACCACACCTCGTTCCTCCATAACTTCAATGCCTGTTCAACTCTTTGATGACATAAGTTAATATATAATTTATTCTGCTTAGCCTTTCCTTGGGTATAGGATTTTCTAGGAACCGACCCCAACTTATTCAGCTAAGTTTAGATCTGCTTCCAGTCTAACTAGATGAGACAGTATCTTACAGAGAGCGACTGACATCTGATTTTCATAACCCAATTATTTTTCATGTTGTCAGAATTTTTGGGCTGCTAACACCTGTAAAAATAGATATGTTTTTACAGTACAGTTTCATTAACGTATGTCTTAAACAGGTTTTAATAGTACTCAGATTCTAGGTGCCACGTTCCAAAAATGACGGCACGGTTGGCGCAGTGGTTGAGCGATCGACCGCTGCGCTACGTGTCGCGGGTTCGATTCCCACACGAAGCAAATATTTGTATGATCTACAGATAGTTGTTTCGGGTCTGGTTGTGTGTGTATGTGACATGTATGTTTGTAAACTGTACCCACGATTTTTTATATTTATTAACATAGCATCACGCCTATATTCCCCGAAGGGTTAGGCAAATGTGTACTACTGTACACCCACATTTCGCCGATGCCGTTATTAAGTCCCATGTAATAGGGGGCGAGCCTTTTGGCATCTACCGGGCACAGTTCCAGAACATACAGGAAAACCCAATAACAATTTGCCCGACCTGGGAATCGAACCCAGGACCTCACGTCGCGTCGCAGTCGCGCTTGCGACCACTAGACCAATGAAATAGTTTTTATATTCATTTATTTAATTTTTCTTCCTAATATAAAACCTCACTGTAGGCTAGTAAATATGTGCCACGAAAATAAAACTTTAGAGACCGTTTGCCATAACTGAGGCCCTAGTGTAAGTTTCTTTCGACAAATTCGATTTACTATATCGAACACGTTCGGCGCTCCGATTGGTGGAGAGCCCGAAACGGACCAATCGGAGCGCCGAACGCGTTCGATGTAATAAATCGAATTTGTGTTTAAAGACCACATGAGCAATATAGGTAGGTACAGTAATTATCGGTGCAATTTGTATCAAGCGATGGTACTCTAGATGGCTCTAGTTTTATTGTTCAATCGTCTCCAGATATTATAATATATTGCTGCAAGATTTGTCTATAAATATTCTTCATTCTTTATCACCTCTAAACTACTATAAATTGTAAGTACTTAAGCCAAAGTTATCAATTCGCTCAAGAAACCAACACGACGCAGGTTGGTATCGAAACGCTCACAGCTGAAACTTGTGCGGAGTTGTGGAGTTCGGCGTGTTACGCGACCGACTAATGACTGCGCATCACTAATCTTGCGGAGGATTGCACCGTGGTAGGGTTTAGGTTTACCGGCCAATAATTGGTATTTAAAATAAAAATCTCCGTTTAACCATGTCATGTTGTTTAATGGCTTTTTGTTTTAATTAACTTCTAATTACCGGTGAATATATTACTTTTCATAGTCTGAAAAACATAAATATCACATGCCCATACAAACACCTGAAACAATAAGAACAGTACAAATATTTAATCGGTGCGTGATTCGAACCCGCGGCGCTTAACGCACACAGCTAATCGCTTAGTTATGCACTGCACCAACAGTACCGTCATCGTGAGCCACCGTATTCATAACTACCGAACTAAAAATAATACGGGGTTATGAAATTTTACAAAAAAACAACCTGAGTCCACGCAAGGTACAGCTCAATTTTGGAAGAAGGAAATATGTTTTTATTTGGAGCCACACAAAGACCGATTTTAAGTTATTACGTAGCAAAATTGAAGATAATATTCTATTATATAATTGTGTCTTGTGGTGTAGTAATCAATTCAAATAAACCGAAGTGCAGCAGCAGGTATATCAAAACAATCAGAAGTGGAACTTCTCCGTAGTTGCAGAGTTCGGCGCACGGCGCCTCACGCGAGCGACTAATGACTGCGCATCACTAACCTCGCGGGGGATGGCACCGTGCGGTTAAGTGACTGCTAAAACAACAGTATTCCGTCGTTCATAGCGGGGGATTAGAGGTTTCTCTATTATGGAAAACTATATACTGTACTAGCTTCCACCCGCGGCTTCGCCCGCGTGCTTTACGAACCCCTGCATTTTTCCGGGATAAAAAGTAGCCTATGTGCTATTCCAGACTATAGTCTATATCTGTGCTAAATTTCATCCACATCCGTTCAGCCGTTCGGGCGTGAAAGAGTAACAAAGATTCATCCATCCATGTTCACAAACTTTCACATTTATAATATTAGTAGGATTGTTTGATAAAAATAATCTGATGAGATTAAATAGAACTAAGCTAGAATTAAGCTACCATTTTTTGTTATGAAGTTAACAACACGTGGATAATATAATTATTTGATCATTCTGTCACGAGCTATCAAAGTGAACGGATTTATTTACAACCAGATTGTTAGCAAACATCGTCTTATATTGTGTTCATAGGTTCCTACCTATGTTTATGAAAATGTTTTGGTTAATTGGCTTAAGAAAATCATGGATTGCGATCACGTAGCCTGATGGTGTCAGGAAAAGGATATAATTATTAAAATAATTCACATACCTACTAGTAATTTAAACACTTAATATGTTCTAAAATTAAACAGTCACCTTAACGTTAGTTAACATTGTGCCTTCAGTCGTACAGTCGTGAACTTAAGTGAGTTAGCAGCAAGTGCAGACTGCATTTACAAAGTTAGCGGGTCGACGCATGTTGAGCCTTTGAATGCTGACATACCGACGACGCAACGCCTTGATTTATTTAATTGGATTTTGGATTTATACTAATGTGGTGTTATTAGGAATCGAGAAAGTTATGGAGCCTCTTTTCTTTGTGGTTCTAAAATCAAATAGGTCTTTTTTGCTCTTTAAAATAAGGATTTCAGGATTGGTCCTTTTTTAAAAGTTACTCGTATTGATGAGTACGAAAACCCCTTAAATTGATTGGGACTAGAAAGGTAGGACATTGTATAATGCCGGTTTAGCGCTACAACCAACGCTGGTGTTAAACACGAGTGTGAATAAACCCTCAAAAACCACCACAAAGACGAATATTGGTATTCGAATAACCTATTCTAAAATAATGACCCGAATGTGTGAGCTAAGTGAAACAATTCTACCTTTTTGAAAAGGTCGGAATACCAAGAAAAATCTGTGAAGTTATAAATGGTTCTTTGAAAGGCTCGTAGCCCAGTTATGTAGGGTTTAAGTTATTGCTTCACGGAGTCCCTCTTTGATATATTTCTGTGAATTTATTTTATTTGAACGCTTAGGAGTTCAAGATCGATGGCGGGAAGTGAGGCTGAATGTACTGGAATTTATTTTGTGACGCTAGACCATTTGGCTTTGCCAAGTATGTTCCGTAAATAACAGTATGTTAGTGATGGTACATGGTTAAGTATGTATTTGTCGGCATCAGCGATGGCCGAGCGATAGGGCTGTCATTATCTCGATTCGGTGGTACAGGGTTCATGACGCAGAATTACAATAAAATCACAGTTCCAATGTAAATCAGTTAATATTTCACTTTCACAATACAATTAACAGTTGTAGGTAATTCACTCGGTACAAAATCACAAACGAAGAAGTGTATCCGTTCGATGCTCGCACACGACTGCGCTTCTTCACAATCACCTCCCTTAACACGACTCTGTCAACGCGCGGCCATCTTGCAATGACGTCACGTTGTTTACCCTCACTTTAGTACTAGGGTACTCTATTGAGTGACTAAAAATCGTTCCCCACGACATATTTATAATAGACCTTGTCTCACTGACAATGTCAATTCACATTTCGTCTTTTATACTGTGAGCTCTCTCATGGTAATTTCCATGGGAATTTCTCATGTATGGAGGAAACATTAGCTATTGAGAATGGTTTGTGTTGAGCCCGGCTATCCATTGTGGCTCTTGGGAGGTTCGCTTTGTACACATGATAGAAGACATATACGCACGAACAAATACAGTAACATCAAAGCATTTGCTTCACCAAAAACTTTATAATGATACAAGAAAGGTGGCCAAATGTAAAAAGAAACTCTAAAAATACTAACGACATATACAGTGTAACATATTAAAAGAATTAACAAACAAAATAAAAACAACACAATGACACCCCAAACATAAAAAACTTCTTAACGACGAAAAAGTTGAAATGAAAAAAATCCCTTAAACACTGTTAACGAAAGAATGAGAGCCGTTTCAGCGTCTGATTTTCAACTACCGAGATTTTTGATTTCGAGGCTTAACAAAAATACTAACGCCCAAAAATAAACTCTAAACATAAAGTTATAGAGTGGATTTTCGTCTGTGGTTTGCTAAGTAGCGTTACTTTCAATGTAACGCAGTTTCTTGCAATCTGAGATCAGTAAGACGGGGTGTATCCGTTGCGGGAGGAAAATGTAAGTTTTATGGGAGGCGTTAAATGCCGAAGTGAATTCGGCCTAGACTTTTGGGATCCGTATAAGCTGTGAATCCACATGCAGATGTCCAATAAACAGAGTTATCTAGCGGAAAAATCTCGAAGGAAATGCGAGGCCATTGACTTTGTAAAATAGGAATAACATTCTATAGCGTGGTCCAAAATGGAATATTGACTTCAAGATAGGAACTTTAGTTGGTTAATCGTTATTCTTAACATAAGATAACATAGCATCATGCCTGTGTCCCCGAAGGTTAGGGAGATGTGACCTATTGTGCACCCACGTTTCGCCGATGCTGTTATTAAGTCCCATGATTTAAGGGGCGAGCCTGTTGCCATCAACTGGGCAGAGTTACAAACTCCGTGCTGCTACTGAGAATTCATATACAGAACGGCCCAATAACCCTTTACCCCACTCGGGAATCGAACCCAGGACCTCACGCTCAGCAGTCGCACTTGTGATCACTACCCCAATGAAGCACTTATCATTAATTATTCATGTGGTTCCAATCAAAAAACCTCTTTTGTTTCGAGTGTGTATTGTGTTGAGTGCGGAGAAGAGTGGGCGATTCTGTCATGTTATTTTTGACATTAAAGAGAGTTTTAACAAAAAGTTGTACCTATTGCTACAATGAAAGTAAGTCGAGAAAATATAAAACAATTTCTTTTAGATATTTTATGAACTTAAAAGCTCAGCCAGTAAGGCTAAAATAATAAAACACTCTTATCTTAGTCTTAACAGCTAAATCTTTTTCACTGGAGAAAAGATAGGTTATATCTACAGAACACTGATACAAAATTTACAATCGAACTTTAGAAAATTTCTTCAGGTTATATTCTTATTTGGTCCCATTTTATTGGTCGAAGCGCCTTGCTGATTTTACCGCGGTGATTCTACAGATGCCATTCTCTTTACAATGTAAAAAGCAAATAAAAGATAATACTGGCATAAAAGAATGAATGTCAAAGGTTTACTTTTAAAAGGAATAGGTTTATTTGTGAATGGAAGGTGGTATTTTTTTCGTACTTTGGTTATTTTCGTGCCATTATAATGTTTCCTGGTGGATTAAACAGATGAAAAAAATTAAGATGAGGTGATAATTAATTTTTAATAGTGTTCATCTGTTGATTTTGGAACGTCAATAACTGTTTCAAAGTCAAGTCAAAGTCAAATGTTTTTATTTCAACTGGGCCTTTACGGGCGCTTTTAAAACATTATGACTCTAGTTGCGCGGTTCCAAAAGTGGGTTGGTCCTATGAAGAAGAGACTGGCAAGAAACTCCATGGATACTCTTTTCAAAAAACAAATGTTTGTTATTAATATTCCTTTCAATAAGATACTAAACTTTAGTCTAGTGGTAGCAAGGGCGGCTGCTGAGAGTAAGCTCTTAGGTTCAATTCCCGGATCGATCAAAATATTATTGAGTGTTTCAGTCAGTAGAAATCCGGGGTTTGGAATTCTGCCCGGTAGATCGCAATAGGCACGCTCTGTATTACTTAGGAGTTAATAACGGCAACGGCAAAATGTACAAATGGGTATATAATTTTCAATACTCAATATTTTTTGCGTTCCACAGTATAATCTAGGTGGTAAATGTTAGAATAGAATAGAAACATTTATTCGTATAAACATGTGTATACATATGTACATACACACGCAGGTGCATGTATGTACGATGATGAAAAAAAAAAAACAAACAAATAATTGTATGTACTTAAAGACATGTTTGCCACGTGTCATGGCATGCGAATATTTTATCAATTATTAAGTATATATAAAAATTACTTGAAATTAAATGATTTTGTCATCGAGAAATTCCTTAACATTATAGTAGACTCTCTGTACCAGAAACAATTTAAGCCGACGTTTCCAGTCTTCGATACTTAGTTCTTTCCAGGTTTTAGGCAATTTGTTATACAGAATGGGTGCCATACAAAATATACTTCTGCGCATAAGTGTAGTTTTACAAGGATGGAGACAGAGTTTGCTATTATCACGTCTATTTCGGTGTGTTATATCCTCTAGACGTGGAAATAAATGAGGATTGCACTTAACAAACATAACAACTTCGAGAATGTTCCGCCTAATCCTTTAGCGAACACGGACGTGATGCTATGTAGGTATGTGAAATAATAAATAACATGAAGCTTCATTGTGACAAGATTGTTCTCTTGGATTTAGCGAGTACTACGATCACTGCAGACAATGCAACTCAATAGAAATGCTAGAGCAAAACTTGCCTCTACAAAGGCATAGTATCAAAGCCCCGACCAAGTATCTGTGTCAATTGAATTGTAATCCTCGCTGCATGATACTTGGAGCCGAATGACGCCGCATATTGACACCCTTTGAAACCTTGCTATCCTAAAAACACACGAATAATTTATTCAGCGTGCAGATTCCACACGTAGTGAAACAAAAACACCAATAATCCCTTCGCATCGGATCTACAAAGCTTCTGACAAAAAAAGAACAAACTAAACTGCATCACGCGTTGATAAAAAAAAATGAAACTTTTTGATTTGTCCGCTTTGGAACAAACGGATACGTGTACGGGCCCTGGGCGGAATACTAATGAATTGGTTACCTACTGGCTTGCGGAAAAATATGCGACAAGCGTGTTTTCTGATGTACGCAGTTGGTCCTATTGCTTTTTGGTCCTTTTATCCGAGTGGGGAACGAGCTTTTAATGTATGCATTTTGGTGCTGCGTTATTTATTTAATGAAATACATCATACTATATCGAGGTCTATATATGGGCACAAAAATGTTTATTTCCATGATTTTTCATAAGAAAACAATATTACTCACCTGTAGCAATGATGTGTCCGACTTTGCCTGCCCCAAGAACCGAACCCTAATGATTTCACAATCATTTATTCAAGCAGACAGATGTATTATAACACCGAGGCGCTTATTTCTATCACCTGATGCACACACGGAATCCTAAAACAAAATTCGATAAAAACAAAATAAAAAAACATGAGATACACGCTTTTTGATGGCGACTCGGCGCCGCCATGCATATTCATAATCGTAGGATTTTCTAACGTGCATCGGAAAATTGAATATTACGATTGTGGGATTGTAATTTACATATACAGGGTGTTATTACTGGCTTACATGAGACTAGGATATTATTTATCTAGATTGCAGCTACGCTAGAATTTATGCTCTGGGTTTCAGTACGATTCCGTGTGGTCTTGGCTAATTAGACTATCATACTACTTACCGCTTGGTGTAACACATTGGTCTAGTGGTTGCAAGCACGACTGCTGAGCGTGAGGTCTTGACTTCGATTTCCTTGTCGAGAAAAGTGTTATTGGGTTCCTCAATACAGAAATTCTTAGTAACAGTACGGAGTTTGAAACTGTGCCCTCTATTACATGGGACTTAATAACAGCATCGGCGAAATGTGGGACCACAATAGTACACCTCTTCCTAAACCTTCGGGGACCCAGCCGTTATATTATGTTATGTTGAGAAAGAAAGCATATTATAGGATCAAAGACTATGTTAACGATAGAGACGTGTGGCGTTAAATATCTTCTGCACATGTGGCTTCCCTGGTTATCCATTGTGTCTACTAATTCTATTTTACATTAGATTCGCTTTAAATATCTGGACATTCTTGATGTTTCAATTTTTTTGTATTCTTTTTTGTATTTTTTTATTTCTGTTTTATCCGCTTTGATCTGTTTATCCCGTTTTTAGTTTATATTCGAAACACTTGTTTAACTCATGTTGTATTGCCTCATTGTGTAAGTAGCGTTCTATTAAGTTTGTATTTTTTCTTATATAATGCATGTTAATTTAAGATTTTAATTGTAAATTAACTTTTTGTTTTTGAAAAGAATATCCATGGAGTTTCTTGCCGGTCTCTTCTCCATAGGACCTACCCCTTTTGGAACCGTGCGCCTAGAGTCTCGACTTTTTAAAAGTGCCTGAAAAGGCCTATTTGAAATAAAAACCTTTGACTTTGACTTTGTTGGTATGTATCATCAAAAGCCTTTAAAAAAACAATTACCTACGTTGAAATAGAGGAAGTCAGATATGTAAATGGAAATCAAGCCAGCAAAGATAAACAAAAGAAAATAAGATTCATAAAAGTTCTCCGATTTCAGGAGGATAGAAAAACAAAATGTAAGGCTGGGTTCAGACTGAATTAGCAAACTTAAGACAACTCAACTAGAGCAATGCTAATGTTAAAAATGTAAAAAAATACTTTTTGATTCGCATTATATTAAAGCTTGCACTGTATTCACGATACACGATGCGATTTTCTCAATTTCTGTGGGTCCAAAAGGCCACATCGTTATTTATCTACAAATCTCGTAGCTACTGTCAAATTGTTTATTGATTTTGAACCATATGCGAATAACATTAAGAGTCGTTACTTAATGTGGATATATTGACATTAGTAATGTAACTTAATTTATGATTGATATGAAACCCTGATTGTTATTCTAGCCATTAATACAAATTGCCCTATTCTAAGAATAATTCAAGTATCGTGGGTGCACATGCACAAAAAACCAAATATGGAACAACTATCTGTAGGCCATATATTTGTTTTGTGCGGGGATCGAACCCGCGACACGTAGCGCAGAATGCCAATATCTCAACTACTGCGCCAATCGTGTTGTTGTATATATATGTATATGTGTTAAATACATAGTCAGTGTCCATTTACCAATTATAAAAAAATAATTAAATTTGCCGGAGATTTCAGTTGCCGGAGAAAGTTCCTTAGAATAATTCGACGACACGTTTAGCGCAGTGGCTAAGCGATTAGCTTTCTGCGCTACGTGTCGCGGGTTCGATCCCCGCACGGAACAAATATTTGTATGATCTACAGATAGTTGTTTCGGGTCTGGTTGTGTGTGCACGTGACATGTATGTTTGTAAACTGTACCCACGATACAGGAGAAATCGTAGTGTGGGGCAACGTTTGAAAAAAAAATACTAATATCTACCATCTAGTAATTGTTATTCTGAGAAAATGATCCCCAGTTACAATATAACAAAATTTTGAAGGTGAGAAAAAAATGAAACAATTCTTACTAATAAACGTATAATAAAATTAATTATAAAGATAGATCAAAAATGTATTGTTAAACTGCCGTGACTTATGACATAAATTTATAACTATACACACTATATGGTATGTCCTAAGTCATTATTTTGTGTCAGATTATTTTATAAAGGTTTCACTAAAAAAATATCATCTGATGCATAAATAAATACGCTATACATTTACTACAAGCACCAAACCGTCTAAACCCTCCCTTAAAATAGGAAGAAAAAGAATATTGAAGCGAAAAATATACGCTCAACTCAAGTACTTTTTAATTAGATTCCTCTTCGACTTGTTTATTTTTTCTATTTTTTTTTATTTCGTTTATTCCCGTTCTCACCTCTTAAATTACTTCCTTATAATGAGAAAAGTTCGCAGTACTGGCTAGTCGTCGAGATAAGATTCTTAAATGGTGATATAATAGTTGGGTAGCAATGAAAATGTTTAAGAAATTCTTGGTGTATCACTTATCTTATCTGTACCCTCCTATATTACCAAGGGGCGGATTTAAACGGTATTACCAATTGTGTATTATCTGCTTTAACGGTGCTAAGGTTTTGAATTTAAAGCGATGTAACCACTGGATAGCGGTGTTTTGAAAGTCATCGAGTTAAACAAGGTGTTCGTTTGAGAAAATTAAGAACTATATTATAATCTAAAATATTTATTTACATATTACTTTATTAATTACTAGGTAAAGCTAAAAGGAGTCATATTTTAGTGTTTGAACGCTTGTCTTCCACGCAGGAGTCACGCAAGGTCTAAATTCAAACCGGCAGCCTAATTACGTAAAAAAGCTATAGCAACTCGACAGCCACGCGACAGCAATCTCACTGTCAGCCAATACATTATATGACACAAAAATGACGTTTGACAGAAGCTGTCGCCTGATCTACGCCTGTCGCTACATCGGTAATCAGGCTTCCGGCCCAAACCTCGGACTTTTTGGAATCATGTGTGGATCAAAATTTGATTATCGTTAACGGCGAAGGAAAACATCAGGAGGCAGCCTGCACACCTGAGGGGGCTCCATAAAGTTCTTGGTGGAGTTTGTCAAACCGCACCGGGCCAGCGTGATAGACTAAGATCAAACCCTTTCCCAGCAGTGGGATAAATTTATTATAATTACACTAATTTATAAAGTGTCCGATAATAATTAAAAATAACAGCTACTAAATCTAAATTTTAAGGCATACAATTTCATACAATTGTTTATTTAACTTGTATTCTTCTACTGCAGATAGAACCCCTCCATTCCCTTGAACTTTTTTCTTTACCTGACACCTCCAATCGACAGCCTAATTACTGATGTAGTGACAGGCGTAGATCGCGCAATACCTACCTTCTGTCAAACGTCATTTTTGTGTCATATAATGTACTGGCTGACAGTGAGATTTCTGTCGCGTGGCTGTCTCGTTGCTATCGCTTTTTTACGTAATTAGGCTGCGGGTCGGCCGCGATTAATTAATATTCCAATTTTAAAACTAATTTACAATCTCCTATAAACAAGTTATCCTCAATGTTCAAACTTTTTAATATTTTTATATAAGCAAACAGGCTGGTCCGTCTAATTAAATTAAGTAAATTAAACATTGAAAAAAAGATTTATTTTTCTCCGACCCTGACTACAAAGATGACTTTTTAAATGAACCGTAAAATCTAAGAGATAATTATATAACACGATTCATTTTGGAAAAGCAAGATTTTAGTATATATATTTTTTTCTAGATGGTGAGTGAATTCATAGGCGTATGGAGGAACAAGGTATGGTGTTCCTCCATTAGAAAGGGATGATCCTCCGACCAGGTAAGGTGGTTAGCCTGGCGGGCCGAAGCCCGACGGTCGATGTCGAACATTCGTATATGTGTTAGAATCGTTGTAAACTCTCATAGTGCGATTCAGGGTTTGTTGTTGTAGCTTCACTCCGATAGATGGCGCTTTACTTTTTGCCATGTTGCGAGTAGTTGTCGCTACAGGCGTTTAACCATTTGTTATATGAACCAGCATATATGTCGTGTGATATTCGACACAGTTCCGAAAAGGCTATCCTCTTTTCATCTCGAATGTAACAAGAAGCAACTCGTAAATCATAGGTTCGAATCTAGGCAGAGGTGCTGTAGTAACATTTGACCTTACATAACATATTCTCACGCCTGTATTTCCAGAAGGGTTAGGCAGAGTATATGTACTAATGTTCACTCACATTTTACTAATGTAGTTAATATCCCAAACCGAGCTTATTGCCACTTGGCGGGCAATATTTCAAGCTTCGGGCTACTGTGAAATTCCAAACATAAAAACCCAGGTGTAATTCCCATTACTCGGGAACCAAACCCATGTCGGACGTTTGCAACATTGACGGTTCTACAAAAGCGAGAGGCAACTAAGATCTGTTATAATTATAAATTAATTAATTAATAAAAAACATTTCCTCCTTATCAAGTTTCTGACTTACACCACCAACTAACGACCCTCTTTCAAACTGAATATTTATATAATGTTCGCGAAAGGAGCGTGAAATCGCAAAGAAAACAGAAGTTAACCTCACTTTGATGTCTTTTTTATAATTTAATACTAATATGTACGAGGCTTTTGACAGTTTTTTGTCTCTACGAAGTTCAAATAACACTTTCGGTGCCATGTGTTGAATAATATTAGCATTTTTATAAGAAACTAGGCAAAACTATTTTTGATGCTGGATTAAAATTTTGGGATTTTTGTCAGAATAAAAATATTTTTAATATGCATATTTTTTTTGCAATCAAAGTATTTCATATTTCTATATTTTTAATGAGTGATAAAACATAACACTATTACAGATACATTAAACACAATTTAATGTTTCGATTTCTGACAAATTAAAGATTTAAAAATAAGTTATTTTTTTAAGAAAAACATTTATGGTTCCACGCATAAAAATGCACTAGTTCGTAATCCACGCGGGCGAAGCCGCGAGCGGAATCTTGTACACAATAAAACCGGACATCCAGGAAAAAGTTCGAATGATTAACACTAAACAGTAATTGTTTAGTCTATAATACTTAATTCCTACGCTTTTCAAATCATTACCTACTCAAAATTAATTACTTATTATATACACTGTATTTACACACTAACCAGATTAGAAAAGTAAAAATTATAAAAACATTACGCATCAAAATACTCCTCAGCATCGCTGTCAACCGGCAGTGTGCCCAGAAGACTGGCAGCGTTGCCACCCTGTATACTGACGATGATTCTTTGGCCGAAAAATAGGCCAGTCTCACTCTGTGTTTACACTAAACATGAGTGAAATAGGCAACTTGATGCATTAAAGAAAATAAACATATTTTTGGATATTAAACACTGATATGAAACATCTCAAACAAAGACAGTAACAGTACCATACGGTCAATGTAATTAATTCTCCGCTAGTTCGTGCGCTTACAGTGCTCAATGCCTTTCTGTCATCATCGCCAGAGGCCCTAGTGTAAGTTTCTTTCGACAAATTCGATTTACTACATCGAACGCGTTCGGCGCGATTGGTGGAGAGCACGAAACGGACCAATCGGAACGCCGAACGCGTTTGATGTAGTAAATCGAATTTGTCAAAAGAAACTTACACTAGGGGTACCGAGTGTGATTTGTTTGCGATGCGATGGATGGATGTGTCGTGAGAGTCTGTGAGATCAATAAGAAATTAAATTAAATTTTGTGTTATATGAATGCAATTTTTTTGTTATGATCTTTTTATTTTTTGTCATTTATTCATTATGGTTTCACTCTTTTTTATTATTATTATCTTTTATTTTGAACTGTGTGACGTATTTGTATATAATGTAATGTGGTTTGTGTAAATTCGAATAAATAATGTAAACCGTAAATAAAACAGGCGAGTGTCACTACGTAAAATGATGAATTAAACACTATTTGGACGAACAAACCTGACGATGCAAACGCTGGTTGAATAATGTCACCGGAACTTACTTATTCTGCAAGAATTAGTATTTTATACTGTGGTATTCTCAGATTTTAAAAACGAATAAAATTTGCCAATCGTCCTATTCAGCTGTAACAATATTTACTCGTATGTGAGATTATTGATCTTGGCTGCTAATTATATTTATTAGGTAGGTACTAGCTTTTGATTTGATCACGGGAGTACATTTTTCCTACACTAACTTCAAAACCCATTGCACACCTGAAGGGTTGGAATTTTTGAATTTAATGTTGTGATAAATGTATTTTCGTTTAAGAAATTTCTTTATTCAAAAAACTAATTAAAAAATGTTGCCCTAATCTCAGAATTATTCCTTTATCGTGGATGCGTTTACATCCAGCCAGAGTCAGAACTAATATCTATAGGCCATACAAATAGCTATTCGAAGCGTGAATTGAACCCACAGTGGTTCGCTCAACTACTGGACCAACCTAACGATAAATAAATTCAACCCATTACTGTCCCACTGCTGGGCAAGGGTCTCTTCTCAGAACGAGAAGGGTTAGGCTTTAGTCCACCACGCTGGCCTGATGCGGGTTGGCGGACTGCACACACCGTCAAGAACTTTATGGAGCCCTCTCAGGTGTACAGGTTTCCTCACGATGTTCTCCTTCACCGTAAACGCAAGTGATAATCAAATTCTGATCCGCACATGATTCCGAAAAGTCAGAGGTGCGGGCCGGGTTCGAACTCAGACCCTCCTGCTTGGAAGGCAAGCGTTCAACCGCTAGGCTATCACTGCATTTTTTACCTAACGATAACTAACTAACGATGACTATGTAAAACAGTTTAAATACATTTCCTAAAAAGTTCTAACGTTATTCTATCTCGGTCACAGTCTACCATAATACGTACGTTTCATTTTAACATTCACGGAGCGCAGTGCCTCCATGCCGCCATGCCGCCGGCGTAAGAGACGCGCGGCTGACTTCAAAGCGCGGCTTAAAAAGGCTTTCAGCAATTAAATATTGAAGACAACGTCTCTAAAATGTAACGGTATGGTACTGTTGGACCGTATCGGCTTTGACGGGTTTACAAAGAATTATTTTGTTGTGGTTTGGGAAGAAAAGAATATGAGAAATGCTTTTAAAGCAGGATATAGCGCTTTTTTATAGAGCTTTTACAACCAACTGACACAAGTTAGAGATTAAAAATTATATATTAGATCAGCATATTATAACATAAAATAGCATCACGCCTGTATTCCCTAAAGGGTTAGGCAGAGGTGAACTATTATACATCCATATTTCGCCGATGCCGTTATTGAATCCCATAGGGGGCAAGTCTATTACCTGGCCTTTTCTCATGATGAGATGGGTAAGGCCTCGGTTCACCTCGCTGGCCTGTTTCGGTTTGGCGGATTATACATACCATCGAGAACTTTATATAGATCTCTCAGGTGAACAGGTATACTCACAATATTTTTCTTAATCGATGTCTTATATACATTGTCTCATGTAGTGGAGAGGGCGAGCCTATTGCCATGAACCGGCCACAGCTTGAAACTCCGTGCTGCTATTATGAATTTCTATGAAATTTCGGCCGACCCGGGAATCGACCCCAGGATTTCACGCTTAGCAGTCGCACTTGCGACCACTAGACCAATGAGCAATCGTTAGTCGTTAATTCAAAAAATCAAAATTACGATTTGCCCATTGTTTCAGAAATCAGATGAATCAGGGGCTTTAAATCAGACTCAAACAAGCGCCTTAAGCATTCCACGAGATTGTTTGCCTACATTTTTTTATATAATATTTTTGATGATTCGAATACTGATTATTTTAAAATTAATATTCTGTGCAATAGCCCATTAATTGGAATTTCAACCTTCAGTGGTCAAAATCCATAGAGGTTGATTGAGCTTCAGCTAATCTCTTATTCTAGACAAATATTAATCTAAATCTTAGGATTCTAGAATTACGTTTATCGAATATTTAATAGGTTTCAGCTAGTAGGTATTGCCACTCTAAAATTACATCAGCTATTTTCGTCAAATCATTTATTTTCGAAGAATCCAACCATGTTCTTGACAGATCAAATAAGAGTCTATGTATTTAGAAACGACGAAAGCATCCAAATTACAATGGTTCTCTGAATTATTCATATTATTACAAGTTTTGGATTTTAAGGTGAAATATTTTATTGGATTATATGATATATTTAATTATATTAAATATCCACGAAAATATATTTAAAATCATACTAAAAACGAACTAAATAAATCGAGAAAAAAAGTACTAATAAATCAAAAATCGTTTTATTAGTCCATCTTAATGCATTTTTGACGCCCTTTCCAGTGGTCTAACCAATAAACGGAATTAGTAATAGAAAGAAAATTACTAGAGGTAATAACTCACTAAAGTGACCACGTTTAGCCATAACTGATGACTGTAACAAAGTAACAATTTAATATTTATTGGGTTTGAGACTATACCCTCGAAATACTAATATCAAATAGTGGCCTAAGTTTGATTCCCGGGTCGGGCCAAGTGTTCTGGGTTTTTCTGTAAAGAAATTCTAGCAGCACGGAGTTGCCCAGTGGATGGCAATAGGCTCGCCTGGACCTGATAACAGCATCAGTAAAGTGTGGGTACAAACGTACACTTCTGCCTACCTCTTCCGGATACTGGCATGATGCTATGTAATGTTATGTATGTAAATATATTATTTAAATTAATAAAATTTAAATTTCAGTCTATTAGCGATGAATCGCACGGCGGTCTAATTACCGATGTAGCGACAGGCGTAGATCGCGCGATAACTTCTGTCAAACGTCATTTTTGTGACATATAATGTATTGGCTGACAGTGAGATTGCTGTCACGTGGCTATCGCGTTGCTGTCGCTTTTTTACATAATTAGGCTGCGGGTAAAGGGATGTGATTTTTAAAACGGTGTAAAATGGTTTTAGAATTGTAAAACGGTTGGTCGACATTATGCGTGACCTGCCTGGCGAGGTTTTTGTACAAAGAATAATAAAGCATTGCCATTCAACGTGGCACTGCCTATTTTGATTGCTCGTTTTGTAAAGTATATTTTTTAATTTATCTAAGCAGTATATAGACGATTTAATATTATGTATTTTAAAATTTAAAATGAAACGAAATTTTACGCAGGATCATACATTTATCAACGGATATAATGTATACGAATGATTGGCTAAAATTTTGTTATTTAAATCACTACTTATTGTAAAATTCACAATTAAAAAAAAAAACGTTGCCCCACACTAGTATTTCTCCTGTATCGTGGGTACAGTTTACAAACATACACGTCACATGCACACACAACCAGACCCGAAATAACTATCTGTAGATCATACAAATATTTGTTCCGTGCCGGGATCGAACCCCCGGTACGTAGCGCAGAAAACTCATCGCTTAACCACTGCGCCAACCGTGTGGTCGAAGTTGAAATCGTCGAAATTGAATTTGTCTTGTTGTATACGTCTGTTTGAAGTTTAAATGAAAAATAATTAGGTAATTAAAATTAAATGAACATAACTCGAAGACATCTTATTAATATAATTCTTTTTTAATGAACTTCCAAAGTTTAATTTGTTACATAAGTAATGTTCTACAATGCTAATGTATTTACTTGATAAACTTCGGTATTATACTAGTTTTAACAATACTAATTATAAATTTACAGTGTTGGGTAAATCACTTACGAATTAAAATTAATTTATTACAAACATAACCTAAAATGTATGATTCATTAACGTTCGATTATTGGATCAGACGAAGTACTGTCTGGTGGACCCTGGGCAGGCTGCCTTTCTTTACTGTTGATAGGCACGCGTTTGACCACTATCTCATCTGATGGTAAGCGATCATGTGGTCGAAGATGTAGCACGGTTGCCTAGAAGTAACCTATTCAATCTTGATTTAAAGACTCCCAGGTTGTAGCTATCAGGAAACACAGACTCTGGCAGGGAATTCCACTCCTTAGCTGTATGCACAATGAATGTGTTCCCAAAACGTTTCTGGCTTATACATATTTGTACTACGTCATGAGCGATTCTCACGATACGACGGAATGCATTTGTAAAATGAAATTTTATTTACTTTAATCAATCTATAGATCCCAAAAACACACAGTATTAACTGAAATACGCAGATAATAGGCAGAACAGCCTGCAGCGATGCGTCCGACAATTGGCTGGAAAGCTAAACGGCTATAACTTTGTGATGGCGATAATGGGGCTCTCGGGACGTGCCACGCTTTGGCTTTTGTTGGAGAGTGAAATTAGTGTTATTAGTTCGATGGGGACTACAGGATGAAGAGTTATTGTTGAGTGTTGTGGCATTAAACGGTATATGATATAAATTAGTGCGTATATGTACGTGCTGCATACTATATTTGTGATACAATAAGACGAATTCTCCTCTATAATCTGTCACAAGATTATGAGTTACTAGCTTCTGCTCGCGGCTCCGCCCGCGTTTTGCCGGGATAAAATGTAGCCTATGTGCTATTCCAGACTATCTATCTCTGTGCCAAATTTCATCCAGGTCCGTTCAGCCGTTCTGGCGTGAAACAGTAACAAAGATCCATCCGTCCATCCAGCCATCCATCCATCCTCACAAACTTTCACATTTATAATATTAGTAGGATATTTCTAATGTTTACATAACAAATGGCTTAAATTTGATTTACATTTGATGTTAATTTTTTTACATCAATTAGAGTGTAAAGTCAAGTTTGATAGGAAATGATGGTCGGTTTAACCCATTAAATACCAATGTTCCCATTTGGGAGGACTTCATCACATTTTATTGATTAATTCAAGTCCCAATGTTCCCATTCGAAAACAAATATAAAAGCAAATTATTTGCAGTTTCATCTGGTTAAATATTTTTAATTTTTTTTTTATGTTTTATATTCTGTAAAAAATATGTCTAACAATATAGACAAAAGTTGGTACTTGGTTGGTAATGGGTTAAAGATGATTAGGTCGAAAACTGTGACAGCCTTTTCACAATTATCGACGTAAAACGGGTATCAAAATAATTGTTAAGCAAATGCCTAAGAGATTCTGAGATCTTGAAATTGAATTGGTATTTTTTTACATTGGAGTCAGCTCTTTCACTATTACATTTTCTCATAACTTATATAAACACAATACCTGACTAGAGTTTAGGGTTAAAATTTAATCATCTTAAAAATATTTCTACATTAAAAATACATTCCCAAATATTTTTATCCCAAAAATTTGCAAGCCACGTCCCTTCGCAATCTACTTAACTTCACCAATCTATTAGGGTACAATAAATTGATAAAATACACTACATATTTCATTGCATACCTTTCTCGTAGTTAATGCAAGTGAAGGGTCCTGAACGGCAGGTGAATACTGAGTGGATCCCTTCGGATAATGCTGTTCAATTTATGATGGCCATCAGGTAGGTAAACTTCTTTATTGACGCCTCTCATTTTCATTTGAATTGAGGAGAATTTTTCAAAAGGTTTATGTTTGGCGGTGGGGTGTGCCGGACTCCTATCGGTTAAACTCACCACGGTGGTCCGCCTCGACATTATGGTGGGCCTCGGGAACTCTTAGAAGACCGCACCGAAGCCCACCACGGTGGCACGCCATCAAAGGCACTTCCCGGAGCGGGTGACTGGAAAGAGGCCACCCCCTCGTGCACGTCCCGGGACGGCTAGGGTACCTACATTAACTGTAAATTCAAATATAATTATTTTAAGTTTACTTAAGTTTTAATTACAGCTAACTTTTACACTTAAACTTAATACTTTATTTAAGTAGAATGAACCATTTATAATTATTAATAAAACAACTCTTTAGACTTTGTAGACATGGATCTTAAATGATTGATAGACAGATATTCATATTCTTTTTGTTCACAAACTATATTAAAGATCTTATTAATATTCTGTTTACTTTATTAGAAATAATTCAACATTATTGAGTTTTTGTTGTTGAAACTTATATTGAAGTTATTTTTATGATCTATGATTCTTTAATCATCACTAAATCATTATCTCTCTACGGTGATCGCTGCAGAGATGGTAAGTTATTTAATTAAAGTGTTATAGAAAACTAATGATTGACAAGAAAAGGAAATAAAATGTGATTAAGTAAAATACTTAAAAAATACATTGCCCCAAACTGTGCATCATTCTTGTATCGTGGGTGCGTTTACAAACACGAATATTCACATGCACAGACACTCAGAACCGCAACAACTATCTGTAGGTCGAACTAATATTTGTTCTGTGTGAGAATTGAACCCGTGACACGTAGCAGTCGATCACTCAGCCACAGCGCCAACCGTGCCGTCAAATAGTAAGCATATAGTTAGGAGACTGTAGATAACTTTCAAAAAGTAGTTTAGATATATCGATGAAACCATTACCACATAAATAACAATGAATTAATAGATATATCCAAACAATACCACAGTATCTACAATATTTTATATTTTTTTATGACGTTAACTTATCGCGAACACATATAAATTATCAAATTTACCCTAATACTATTCAGCACTCCGTAGCAAAATATCAAAAAGCACAAAATACAGGTACCTACTAAAATATCAAAAAAACATGAAATTCACAAATCAACACCCCTATTCAGTTGTAAAATTAAACACAATTCAAAAGTAAATAAAACAACGCTAAATGTAAACACACAAAATTTAGTTGCGTGATAAACGATAGCTATAATTTAAAGCACCTGACCGCTTCGCTATCGCTTCGCTTCGCCTCGCTTCGCGTACTGAAAAATGTCGCTAAAAATATGCCACATGTTATATTTGTGATGGAGATTGATTGTTTCCGTTAAGGGGTATATACTTCTAGTCAAGGGTACCTATATTAAAATGGGGTAAGCAGTATTGAGAGTGTGTAACTACTACGGGTGTGAATATTATTCGTAATAATAGAATTTACAAATACTGCCTCATTTGTCTAGTGGTCTGAACGTCCTGGGTTCGATTCCCGGGTCGGGCAAAGTGTTATCGGGTTTTTTGTAGGGAAATTCTCAGTAGTAGCACGGAGTCTGCAACTGTGCCGAGTAGATGGCAATAAGCTCGCCCACTATTACATGGGACTTAATAACAGCATCGGCTAAATGTGAATGTACATGGTATACCTCTGCCTAACCCTTCGGGGAATACAGGCGTGATGCTATGTTATGTAGGATTTACAGGATTATTCACAGGTACACTGCTTTAATTATTTATTTGAAGTGTTCGTTTCTGGGTATTTTATGGCAATTAAAACTATGATTACAATTAGTTTTTCCAATATTAATTACAAAATATTTATTTTAATGTTGGATTTCTAAGCTTTTCGGTAATATTTTTTTTTCAAAATTTGCTCTGTTATGCAATAAAAGTATCTAAAATAAAGACAAATACAAAAAAAAAAATATGCGAAATCACCAGTAACCAAGTCCAGTAGGGTTTAGACACGATGTGACAGTTACCAGAGAAGCCTTATTTGCAGAAGAAAATTAACGCCACACGTCTTGATCGTCAACATAGCCTATAATCTTATAGTATGCTTTTTTTATTAGTACTGACTTAACATGTTTTTTAAACTTGCCATCCGTTAGATCCGTTATTGATTTGGGCAGTTTAATATAAAATCGGGTACTATTCCCTAAGATTTCCCTAAGATTCCCTAAGATATGCCGTATATCAAACCCTGCGACACTCCTCATCAGTAGTCCAAATTTACTATTACTTAAAGATTGTCATTACATTTGGTTTCTATGACAAGACAAACCTAAAATAATTCATGAGAATTATATAAACCTGACGGAGGAAAGAGGTATGGTATTCCTCCATTGAAAAGAGAGGATCCTCCGACCAGGCAAGGCGGTTAACCTGGCGTAATTCCTAATTCGTATATGAGTTAGAATCGTTTTAAACTCTCATAGTGCGATTCAGGGTTTGATGTTGTAGCTTCACTTCGATAGATGGCGCTTTACTTTTTGCCATATTACGAGTAGTAGTCGCTAAAGCCAATAATCATTATAATACATAATAATAAATAACTATCCTCTTCTATCTCCCCAAGCCGCCTGCCAAGCGTGGGGATTATGGCAAACCCCCCCTTGGGGGAGGCCTTCGTTCAGCAGTGGACATCTTCTGGCTGATGATGATGATGATCCTCTTCTAAGTTCTCTTTCACGAGTTGGCTAAGGTCTTAGTCCTCCATACATAATTTATCAAACTCGAAACAATTATAAATTGAAATACTTTTTGTCAAATCTAAAAGCAACCTTCCCCTTAACAGATAAGGACTCCAATTTGATGTCGAGTTGACCCTCTCGCTTTTCCGGCCTAAATAAATGTCATTAAATATGTCATTGATTGATTGTGATATTTATTACTGTGCAGTATATATTACTACGAGCCCCTGCTAATAATTTTATTTGTTTTTTTTTTTTGGTCCACGCTTACCAATTTGTTCCGGGAATTATTTTTATTGTTTCCAATTTTTTATTTGGACATAGTATCCCTGTTTTTACGCATATAGCATTATGCCTGAAGGGTACAGGTGTAGTGTTCGACTGATGCCGTTATTGAGTCCCACGTAACAGAGGGCGTGTCTATTGTCATCCAACATAGCCAATCGTCAAAATTACCAAGCTCATCAAAATTAGTTCAAATTTTGTTTAAAAACATTTTCCACAAAGTCTCCCCCTTTTATAAATATTTAATTTGTTGAAACGAATAATCACAAGAATTCATCAATATACAGCAAATGAACATCACACATTTTACGTCTAATTTCGTTACGAATAATTCCGTTCGTCTCCACTGACGTCGTCCACCCCAAGATGAGAGTTCATCTATAAAATAATAAAATAGGTCTGAATGATCCCCCTCGAGATGATCGGGGAAAATAGAACCGCGAAATGGAAGGGGACGGGGGATTAAATTTAAATGGCCGGGGTCAAGTGCCCTATCATAAAGTGTGGGTAATGAAATGTTTTGTAAGGGTTCATATTAAGGGGGTGCATTGGAAAGTAATGAATTAATTGAACCTTGAAACTCACACAGTAATCTGCTTTCTGTGTAAAGAGATGAGTTCTAAATGGTGATGATATAAAGTAATCGTCATCATCATCAGCCAGAAGACGTGCACTACTGAACGAAGGCCTGCTCCAAGGGGGGGGGGGGTTGCCATAATCCCCACACTTGGCAGGTGGCTTGGGGATCACAGTGGCTGAAAGATTACCGAGTCTGAATGTTTGTTGCAATAATTTGTAGATATAGCTGCTAATATAGAGTAGCTGTTTGGCAAAATTCAGCTTCACACGATGGAAAACTGGTCCATGAGCACATGTTAATCGCGTCATGTGGCGTGTCGTGCTTTTCTGGCTTAAAAACCAATATGTAAAACTAATTTTATTCATTGTAAACCAATATTCTAAAAAAGAGTATCCATGGAGTTTCTTGCCGGTCTCTTCTCGATAGACCAACCCACTTTGGAACCGTGCACTTAAATTCTTAACGCTTTAAAAGTGCCTGCAAAGGCTTGATTGGGCTAAAGTCACCGTGTGGTAAAGTGTCAATTATAGTCTTGTCTTGTCGGTGAATGAAATATTTAGTCAATAAGACTGCTTTGTTACAAGGCTACTAAAGGCTGAGAAAGATTCACAGCTCTGAGAGTTGTGAATCTTTCTCAATAAAAAGAATCACTAAACTACCGTATCGTTATTTAACTCTCAAAAATCCAGAAAAAGCGCGTGATTGAAACTGGTATTTTATCTAAGCAACAATTTATAGGGGGAGGTCCGCCCAATTGATGGGGTGCTAACCGTTGCCCAAGGGGTCTTAGATAAGGATTATGGTCTTAACGGAACAGCCGAAGGTTTTTCTCGAAGGAAACCTTTTATGCTTACTACACACGACGTAGAATACTGTATGGTTTTAACATATTTAATTTCAGGAAGTTAATTTTTACAATATTTTTCGCTTTACCTGTTACAAGAATTTACATTAGTAAATTCGTTTGAAGACGCCGACCATTTCTCTGCTTAATTTACATCTTAGCATGTTTTTGAGATGTACTTTGATGTATTATGAAGAGCCTGTTAACAAGCCTTTGTTTTTATTAAATTGTGTGTTGAAATCTACAGGGCTTAGCAATGAATATTATCCGACAAAATACCAGATGTTTAAATAAGATAGTTGTATTTAGCATTGATGAAAGTTTGTTTAAAACGGCCGTTTTACCATAAACTACTGTTTTTTTTATCAGTAAATACTCATAAAATAGTTACTAGTAGATACACATATTTAACTACTAGCTTCCGCCCGCAACTTCGCCCGCGTGGATTACGGATCCGTGCATTTTCCCGGGATAAAAAGTAGCCTTTGTGCTATTCCAGATTATAATCTATTTTTGTGCCAAATTTCATCCAGATTCGTTCAGCCGTTCTAGCGTGAAAGAGTAACAAAGATCCATCCATCCTCACAAGCTTTCGCATTTATAATATTAGTAGGATAGTAGGAAGTAGGATAGGATTATATTCGAGGGGGTGCAAGGGCAAACACCTCCATAAGAGACGAATTATGAGATCGTCTGACGCCCTCTTGGCAGTCAGCCACGATGGTGGTAACCATTGCTGACTGACTAATCTTGCCACCACGGCATGAGCTACCTCCATGCTCGTGCCTTACTCGATAGAAGAAGAATAATTATGTTCTACTAAACATTAAAACACAATAACCCATGAAAATAAAAGGGTAATCACTATTATAGAACGCCAGATAGTGTAAAACAAGCCTTAGCATGTTCGTCGCACGATTCAATGGCGGGGTCGATAAGGGCTGAGTGATTGCAATTGTTTTCTGATATCGGAACACGATAGTCGTAGTGTTACTAAATGTTCTACAACCAACATAAATTGGAAGTGACTGTTAATGGTTTTGGGGTTGCAACTTGGATAAAAAGTTGTATGTGATTTATGATGATGAAGAATGTGGTCCTTAGGCAGCTTTTTAAGACAGGCATTTTCTTTTTATACTTTTACCGTAACACAGCGTCATACCTTTATTTCATGAAGGGTTATGTAGAGATGTACTGTATTTGAAGTCCCATATAGGGCCGTACCAATAAGGTGTGGGCCTATTGCCACTTACCAGGTACAATTCCAAACTCCAAGCCGCTACTGAGATTCTTTTAACCCGAACTCTACTCGGCAATCGAAACCAGGACCTCACGCTCAGCACTCGCGCTTGTAACTATCAACACGCCGAGTGTGCCAGTCTTGACTAATGAAGCAGATAACTTATTTCACCAAAAACAACTATCGCCGCCATTTTACTTTAGTCTCGTTAGCGAACATTTTTAAATGAAACTAGCTATAGTCCGGTTCAATATTAATTAATAACACCTAGTGCAGCGCTCTTGTGATTAGCGGATGCCGACATTTTCTTTTTTCATCAAGCTTGCTTCGTAACATAAAAATGTCCTGAGATAAGATAAGAATTCTGTGAAAATTACTGCAATGTAATAACCTCATATCACATACACCTTAATAAAGGTATCGATATAAGTGAAATGTGAATGTACTCCTCTATCTAACCCTTTGGGAAATACAGGCGTGATGCTATATTATCATAAAACGGACTGCAATGCGTACACACGGGTAGTAAGGTACTGTGTTTACCCACTCACAGAACTTAGGACGAAAGACTTTTGGTCTTTCGACACTTTTTGGTCTTTGTGATTTTTCCTGCGTGTCGACAGGACACTGAACGATACTGTTGTTGCTGTTAGTATTGAAATAGAGCGAAGATGGCAAAGCGTGATGACTATAAAGTATCTATTCATTCTCCTACCAGTTCGAAGCACTAAGTCTATTTCTTCCATTCATCGGTATCAAACGTCAAAATCGAACTTTATTATCAGCCATGTCATATGTCACAGAACGCGTCCATGTTTCTTTGTCTTCCACAAACCATTTGTAATAAATCAAAATTAGATAGACAGCAGTAGCGATTGCTAAACCGACAAGAGCTAAGCTCTTAAATTAAAAATGAAGAAGACATCAAAATTGGCGCTCCGATTGGTTAGGAAAACTACCAACACTACACACAACCGACCGTCGTACCGTCCTCGCCGGCGAGGCCCGTCGCGAAGACCCGTTCATTCTCCACCCCGACCCTTGCTCGAGCCAGCCCGCGCTGAGCCAGTAGTAATAAATCAAATGTCCCCAAATAATCACAATCAGATCCAGCAAGTCCTCTCTTGTATGCCCCCCAGCAACGCCCTAAGCCGAGGTTCGAGTCCCACTATGGGACACCCTTAGCAGTGTTGCTTAATATTATATAATTTGCTCGGCTGGAGGCCCTTCTGGTCTCGCCATTTGCCCGGTATAGCAGTAAAAGCTCCCTGAGCTAACTGCGAGAGACAACTCAAAAAAAAAAAAAAAAAAAAACATCAAAATTGTATCTATCTAACACATTTTTAACCCTCTCAGCAATCTATTTAGCAGAAATGTACTTTTGATACGAAAAAGGAACCGTTTCGAACTTTCGAACTCTCCTCTTAATATCTCTCCACATTCGTACTTAAAACACGGATTATTCCCTCAAAATAATTCAATATTAATTAGCAACATCGAGTGGTGCAGTGCTCTTATTATTTCACAGCGGCCGACCGACAGTTTTCTTTTTACACAACGTTGTCTGCTAACTTGAAAATTTTCCGGGGTAGCATTGTATGGAAACAGAAACTTTTATTTAATAAATATTTCAATGAACATCTAAAAGCCAACTGAAGTTTAGGTTCCTTTTGGTCTTCTAACATAAAGATTATTTAAAAGTGATTATGTGGTTGTAATGTTGAAAAAATAATATATAAAATATAAATATGGTTATTCAAATATTACAAACTGAATTTTTGACTAGTAAGGTCTAGCACTAATACTTTGACATATAGAAACGAGAATTTTGAATTGAAATTACAACTATCCTATGAGATTTTGTTGTAATTTTATGGGTAATGCACAATTTGTATTATAGTTAAATATGAATAAAGTCGTTAATTCAAAAAATATTACATTCGAAACGAGTATTTACTATTAAATATATGGTATGGATATCAGACGTCAAAACATTCGTGCTAGACCTACTGTGTGTCAAATTACGCTCTCTTTACATATTTAACCTTAAAATCTTAAATATATAAGATAAACATAGAGAGTTACTTTATTTTGTAGGTGCCTCAGGCGTTCCTTCACAAAAATCCGATATGGAAATTAGTATTGAAATTATAAAGTCAGCGAGCGGCAGTTAAATGAACAATATTGTCTAGTACCCAAATCACAGTCACTATCCAGACTCAATTTACATACATATCTTGTATCACGGTTATACCCGAGAAAGGGCTTGGCAGATGTGTAGGTACCGATATATCCTCGATGCTGTTATTAAGTTCCATGAAAAAAAAAAGCGAGCCATCTACGCGATTTTCAAGCTCTAATGTGACAATTGCGGTACAGAATGTAACGTGATACATATATATTTCAGGTTTTTGGGGCCGTAATCACAAACAAATTTAAGGCTTATCGTCTTAACCGTTGTAGATCGGACGAAGGATTGTGCGAGCAACAGTTTGCGCGATACGTACTTAGATAAAAATGGGGTCCCTGTGTGATGGTTTAGCTCATAAATTCATACTTCTTGTAGGCAAAGCATAAATCTATCAGAGAAAAATACCTAATATGCTCCAAAATGATTTTTTTGGTACAATTTAATTAACAAACGCAACTTTCTTTCTTTCTTATTTTATAAAGTTGGACATTAGGATTTCTCCTGTATCGTGGGTACAATTTACAAACATACATATCACATGCACACACAACCAGACCCGAAACAACTATATGTAAATCATACAAATATTTGTTCTGTGCGGGAACCGAACCCGTAACGCAGGAAGGTAATTACTTAGTCACTGTGCCAATAGTGCCGTCAAATTCTCCAAAACTTAGTTCCTTTAAGCCGTACTTTCTAAATCCTTTACAGACTTACAGGCAACACACAGGGCAAGTGGACAAGGTGTGAAGCTGACCCTTTGTCTCCCACCAATGACGCTTTTCGCCAGCCCGTTACCAGCCTGAGTTATTTGGACTAGCAGTTTGGACTTCCAGTAATTCCAATATCTCACCCTGAGTCCAGTTATCTCACCACTAGTTACGTTATCAAGGCCTTAAAAGTAACTCAGTAGCAATTGAGAGCTCTTCTGCATAAAATTATATTATATATAAAAAGAAAAACCTTCATTAGTCTAGTGGTTGCAAGCGCGACTGCAGACCAGGGTTCAATTCCTGGGTCACGCAAATTGTTATTGGGTTTCCCGGCATGCAAATTCTTAGTATCATCATATCATCAGCACGAAGTTTTGAACTGTGCACGTTAGATGGCAATACGCCCCTATTAAATAGCACTCAATAACGGCTTCGGCGAAATGTGGATGTTTTCGTACTAGTCACATTTGCCTAACCCTTAGGAGAATACAGGCGTGATGCTATAAACAAAATATATAATTTGGAGGTTTAATAATGCTTGCTTTTTTATACTTAAGCTCGTTTTTATAAATTATTTTCTAAAAAGCCGTCTCCACGTTAATTTTATCTTCAAATGACCAGTTAATACAGCTTCGCTTTTAATCCGCCAACGGATTTCGTTCCCGGGGAATAATTACGATTTTCATAGTAGAACCACTGGGCGTGCGACCAGCGAGATCTGTGCAAATGGTGAAAAACTACTCGCGTAGGGAAATTGATTTTACTTCAGTTGGTACCTCCATCTTTAAGAGATATTTTGTCATTTCCTTGAATCCAATATTTATCTCAAATTCAATAACCGTGTAGTTTGTGGCTGAAAATAGGCCATTCTTCGTGAACAACTACATTTTTGTGATGCCTTTTTTTAATTAACCTATTACTGTCCCACTGTTGGGCAAGGGTCTCTTCTCAGAATGAGAAGGGTTAGGCTTTAGTCTACCATGCTGGGCTGGTGCGGGTTGGCGGACTACACACAGCATCAAGAACTTTATGGAGCCTTCTCAGGTGTGCAGGTTTCTTCACGATGTTTTCCTTCACCGTTAACCCAAGTGATAATCAAATTCTGATCCGCACATGATTCCGAAAAGTCAGAGGTGCGGGCCGGGTTTGAACTCAGACCCTCCTGCATGGAAAGCAAACGTTCAACCGCTAGGCTATCACAGCTTCTGCCGTTGTGATGCCGTTGTTAAGTCCTAATTACAGTAATTACAAGGTCACAATTCCAAACTCCAGACTGTTACAGAACTTCCAGGAAATTCTAATAAAAAATTCCAGATTTTAATCAAATCCAGTACATTAAGACTAAAAAAATCATTCAAAATATTTTCGTGTTGCCCTTTAGACAACCTCATCATAAATACCAAGTGTCATTGTGCGAATGGATCCACGTTTCTCATGATTGACTGTTAAAACAATGTTATCATCAATCATACTGGCCGTACAACCTACCTATAGCGTTTTATTTTTCTTCAGACCTACCTCGTTTATCTTATTCACAGCAGTGGGATTTGCGCTCAGTGCTGTATTTATTTTACAATAAAATGAAGGAGCTAAAAATGTTTTAATTTTTAAGATACCTGGATCGATCCATCATTTAAGCCTGTCCTTGTCTACTGCCAGAGCCTATCAAGTTGCGCCATACCACTCGGTTCTCCACATTGTTCTGTCGTCTACCTCAGCTGTTTTGTTCAGGTCTTCGTTCCATATCCAGTTCTTATTCATCTTCTATTGAAGACTTCAAAATATGATCAGAGAAAAAAAAAAAAAACCCATTACTGCCACTGCTGGCCAAGAATGAGAAGGGTTTAGGTCTTAGTTCACCATGCTAGCCCGGTTCGTGTTGGCCGACATACGTACACACACCATCAAGAACTTAATGGAACCCTCTCAGGTGTGCAGGTTTTCTCACGATGTTTTCCTTCACCATTAAACGCAAGTGATAATCAAATTCTGATCCGCACGTGATTCTGAAAAGGCAGAGGGATTTTTTTTACGTAGCGAAAGTCTGCCTGGGTAAACAGATAGCGGACTCTGTAGTGATGGTGGACCTCAGGAACTCTTAGGACTAACTACAAGCCATCGTTGTCATCTACAGTGTTTTATATAAGGAAGTTTATTTTTGATGTAGCCACCTTACTATTCCTATACACTACAAAACTTTGGAAGAAAAATACGCACTATCAAAATAAGTAATAGTTTTATTATCATAAAACCGTCCATTGTCCTGATCATGAAGACACGAAACTACACAACTTTCAGCCAGAACATGCAAATGTTTCCTTTAACGACGCGATAACTCAGATTTATAAGATACAGAATATCGTTAGGACCATCGATAGATAGGTAAAAACAGAAAAAATCCTCCATGGAGCAATATAGGCGGGTTTACAGCATTTTTACGATACCTCCTTATCTTGAGTTATGAGAGAAATCGGTGATTTGCATTGCAAATATTTTATGCCGTCGCTCGGAGCGATTTGTTGGCGCTCTTGCTAGGGAAATATGCAATCGATGATATAAGTGGGTTGAGGGTGTTCAGTTAATTTGGAAGGTCGAAGGTTTAAGGAGTCTTGTTGGTTATTATGTTATTAATATCGTTTGTTACCGTTCTTTTCTTTGTAAGGGATAAGGTAAAATGTTTTTTTTTTTTTTTTTTTTTTTTTATTGAATAAAAACTCAAACATTCACATAGACCCAGACCCGAAACATTATCTGTAGATCATACAAATATTTTTTCCGTGTGGGAATTGAACCCGTGACACGTAGCACAGCAGTCGATCGCTCAACCACTGTGGCAACAGTGTTGTTTAAAGGTTAGAATATAAAAGACGTATTTGCGGTATACGTATTCCTCCACTTAAAAATGTCATGTCAAATACTCATCATAATAGTATGAAGAAAAGTAGACATTTTGAAAGAGAGAAAAAATATTAGACCCGGGAATCGAACCCTATCGCTCAGCAGTCGCGCTTGTTTTATTATATAGAATGTTAATTAAGAATCATCAGAGTGTGATGTATTTGCGAGTGATAGGAGAATATTTTTTTCAGAATGTATCAGAGGTTCTGCGAGAGAGAGGAATGTTTTTTTTTTTTAAACTTTGCCCTACACTAAGAATAATTACTGTATCGTGAATGCGTTTAAAAACATATATATTCACATGGACATACACCCAGACCTTAAAATTGAACCTTTCTTATAATTTACTGTTCATACTGTGTACATTTTTTTTTTTAAAGTTTATAGTGTAGTGTTTATTTGTACTGTTCTATTTACATAAATAAATAAATTAATTGTTATTATAGTAATGTTTGAAAAGGGCGACTACGTATAACAGAACAGCTATTGAAAAATATATACCTTTGAATCTTTGATTATGAAAGATTTACTCACGTTTTGGTAAGTAACATAATATTCTACTTTTCTCTGAAATTGAACTTCTCAACATCACAAGTAGGATTAGCAGAGTATCAGCTTGCATCTCTACGAGGAACATCTTAAGTGCTTGTAAGTAAACGATCTCATTCGCGTCACGTTTCAAAGAATACGTGTTATCTGTGTTGAGACTCTACTGGAAAACATTAGAACCGTGACGCTTGCTATAATTAATTCTGGAATAAATTGTAGCTTTTCTGTTAGTGGAAAACATCATTCGGATATCGAAGGTATCCTATAGAATTTAATCTATATATTAAATAAAAATCAATTGCCAAAAATGTATGTAAGCGCATAACTTCAGAACGGCTGCATCTATTTGGCTAATTCTTTTTTTGTTGTATTTGTAATTGTTAGGTCAAGGTTTGTATGAAAGAAAAAGATTGGAAAAATGTACGGAAAAGTGAACATTTTGGGTTATAAAATCTCCATATAAAAAGTGAGCGAGTGAAACAGAAGACATTAAGTACTGTAAAGGGAAGATTAGGTCTCATTTTCTTCATTAGTGCACAATGATTAGTTTTGTTGTTTCCATTAAATGTAGAAAGTCTAGTCGCTAGCGCGATTGCTGAACGCAGGTTTGAGTCCCGGATCAGGTATTTTTCTATATGAAAATTCTCAGTAGCACCACTGAGTTTGGCATTGTGCCCGCTTGATGGCAATAGGCGCACCACTTGATTACTCGGGACTAAATAACGGCATTCGAAATATGTCTGTGTAGAGTACAACTCTGCCTAACCCTTTCAGGAATGCAGGTGTGAAGCTATGTAGAAATAAAAAAGTTCAAGAGCTAGAATCGTGCAAGCTTGTTAGATACATAGAACTCAGTAACAGCATCGGGGAAATATGTGTATGTATGTGCATCTAACTTAATCTAACCTAACCTATTTCTTTGGTGAAACGTAATGTGTGACCTTTGATAACACACATTTGACGACACGGTTGGCGCAGTGACTAAGTGATTAGCTTTCTGCGCTAGGTGTCACTGGTTCAATATCCGCACGGAACAAATATTTGTATGTTCAACAGATAGTTGTTTCGGGTCTGGTTGTGTGTGCATGTGACATGTATGTTTGTAAACAGTACCCACGTTACAGGAGAAATCCTAGTGTGGGGAAATGTTTTTTTTTTTAAGAAAAAAAAAATACCTTTGATTTTCTAGCAACTGTCATCTGATCTCGATAACTACTAAGACAAGTTCCGTCTACCTATCTACCTATCCACCTAGATATACAAGAAAATGCGGGTTCCTATTCTCAAGGCATTCGGTATTATACCTACTACCGTTGCCTCCTTTTACGACACGGGAAGAAACGAGGCGGTCTATTTTGATCCCTACACCACAATATCCTCATTTTATGCACCATTTCCATATTGACACGAGGCACCGTGTGATGTGTAAGATTAATTCCAGGTGAGCTGTGACGGTTTATTGACTCGCGCGATTGAGGAAATCGTTGTGTGTTGAAGAATTTTATTTTGGGATATGCCTATGCTGTATTGCAGGGTTTCTCAAACTGGGGTACGCGAACCCTTAGGGATTCGCCATTTGATGGTAGGGGGTTCGCGACGAAATTTACGTAATGGCTACTGGATAGTTGGCAAGCGCGTGCGAAACAAATGATAGCGCGTGCGTGACATAGTAAGATTAAAATTATCCAAAAATTTTCGTAAAATATACTCAATTTGTGCTAAAAAACAAGCCCATCCATCACATTAATAACTTTTTATTTTTAACACTTACCTTTTACTTAGTACTTACTATTTTCGTTTTTAGTATTATTTTCTAAACAGCTGTATTTTATTTTGTTATGTTAAGGTAGAGGGGCCTGGGGTTCGCAGTAGTTTAGGAACTTTAACAGGGGTATGTGGGGGCATAAGTTTGAGAAACCCTGCTGGATTGTGAGAAAAATATATATATCTGTGTGTTTCTTGGTAGTATTGCCAGTTCTATACTTAGCTAGAAAGAAGGAGAATTTTTAATAATTCTTACCAGAAAAATCATGGTTCCTACATCCAAGACAAAAAGATTTGTTCTATGGAACGAGTGATTGACGTCTGACGCTATGAAAATAATAGATATAAATATTCAGAACTATACTTACAATATAAATTCACAATAAATATTAAATAAAGAATACCAAATTACTACAAATAATGATAATAATAAATAGGTATACTTACTGACATATGTATATTCTACCTATATACTTTAAATAAAAAAATACTTACCAGTGTTAAAAATACCTACTTACCATTGTTCTTCCTCTTTCCTAATGTTTGCGTGCCCAACAGGGTCCACGATGTACTATACAATTTTACTTACCATCTATTTATACCATTGTGGAAAGCAAATCAAAGTTTTGAGTTTGAATTTGTAAAGTTATGTAATCTAGAAATAAAAAAAATATATACACACATTGCATTCCGTAGGATTTTCTCTAGAATCGTGCGTGCTTTTCCAGAAACATGTCTCATACACACAAACACATGTTTGAAGGTCGTATAAATATTTGTTTAGGTAATTATATGCTCCATACGGCAATTGAACCCACGACACCGCCGAGCGGCTGCGGTAACCGTACCGCCAAAGATATACCGTCTATTTAAAAAAAACCTCTGTAGGTAACATTACCAAACATTAAACAAGAAGTTAAAAAGAGCGGTCCTATTATTCTGCAATGCACGATCCCTTAAGCAAAGCGAACTCAGACATGACCGGAAAACGATAGAATCTACTTACGTTGTATGCAAAATAATATTCAACTATTCAGTTTCAACTATGAATATAAACGGATAGTGTTGGGAAGCCGACCATCCGATCCTTTGTCTGTATTTGTAAGCTGTATTATGATGTACGCAACGTCACGCGCACACGCGCGCGCATACCAGGGCGCCAGCCGTGCTCTCGGAATCAGTGTTAGTGTGCGTAGGACTCACGACCGTATACAATGAAGACGCACACTTCCGAGAGCATGGTAGGGCGCGTATGCGCTGTGGGTGTAAGGCGTCTGCGCGTGTGCGTGTGCGTATGATAAAGATATATAGGAAGAGCCGGAAGTGGGCGGTCAATACATAGCGTGTTTTGGCAATTCCTGACCAAATATGGTAGCGAAACACGCTCTGTGCTTGTGATTGGCCGCTCACGACGGAATATTCCGCTATACTTAGCGGAACGAAGAAAGCGCGGGTGACAGGGGTGAGTGACGCCTGCGCGCCTAAAAGGCGATTGGTCGCAGGCGATCACCTGAGGGATGCCTCGCCCTCTTCACCCTTTCACCCGCGGTAGGGTTTATAAGCCCCTGCTTGGGACGGAGCAGTGAGTTGTCGTCGTAATTCTCGTCATTGTCATAACCGTCGTTAAGTCATCGTCCTAATTATTGTAATAATCTATAGGAAATTAATTTAGGGCAGTTGTAATAAGTCGTTGTGTCTTTATTTAAAGTAAAATTATAGTAAAAATATAATCAAGTTACCGTGTCAAAGATTTTCCTGTAAATTGTGTATTTTGGTAAAAGTGAAATTAAAAACATTGTGTGCGTCAAAATTACACTGGCTCGTTTTATCAATACTACCTTGATTCCTCCGCTTACCCGAAGAACAATTCCGGCGTCGTGTCCTAGGCAGGCAGAGTGGCCCGCCGACGACACTACCTAGAAAACGCACACCCCCCAAAGAAAATACAGTCCACTGCCGTCCCGACGCCCGCAACCACGAGTACCGGCGACTTGCGTCGCAGGCAAAAGCGGCAGGCGCCGCGCGGTGATTGCGAACAAGGGCGTAGGCAGAGTAGTCCAAAACTACTACTCGCCGCACGAAGAATTAGCGCGCTGCACGTCGTCGTCGTCGTCTACGGAGACATACAGGCGACGCGCAAAGTAGACTCCTCTCTAAAGTGAACTGAGTTGTCTACAATTCTGGTCCTTCGAGCCGGATCCGGTTCGCCCAGGCGCGAGTAAGGGTTAAGGACAGTAAAAATGAGCCAAGGAAGCAGCATTAAGACACGCAGTCAAACAAGAAAAATGGCTGAAAAGGTAACTGACACGACTATTACAGACTCAGGATTGCAATCAGAAAGAATGCCAGGATCGCCATCGGTAGCGCCGACTATGTCGTCAACGCCAGCGCCTGTCATTCCGCTAGCGGGTGGTAGATTGATTGATCACACCAGGCGCAGTACGTTAGCGGAAACAAGGACGGCGCCGGAGGCGGCGAGTAGACAACTTATGACCGCATCCAGCCGAGCATCGACGAGGCGAAGCCGCAGAAGCGCGGAATACCTCAGGAAAAAGGTCGAGTATGAGGCGGAGCTGGAAATAGTGCGTATGAAGGAAAATCTAGTCAAGAAGAGACTAGAAGCCGACCTAGCACAGATAGACGTAGACGACGACGACGACTCCTGCTCAGAAAATGACGGCACGGCAACAGCACGCCGTGTCGAGGATTGGGTCGCGGAAGTAACCCCTATGAACAAGGGTGACCGCGCAGGTGAGCAGAAAAACGGGATAAGTGAAAAGTTGATTGAAAACAGTGAAATGAGTGCGCAGCCGATATCGGGGAACAACGTGCCGGACACCTATATGGATGCTCCGCACGCGTCAACAAGTAGGGTGTCAGTGAAACAAACGGACTTCCGTCCGCCAGACGGTTATGCGAGGAAAGCACCTTCGGTCGCAGAGTGGCGACACGAAAACGAAGGGGCCGACCAACCAATGTGTCGTGAGCCGCCGGGTGAGCAAGGAGACGGGGTGCTAAGTAAGCTGGCAGACGCGTTGCGGGGGATGACACGCCCGAGACCCATTCCGCGGCAAGCGTACGAATTGCCACAGTTCAACGGAGATCCCGCTGAGTGGATATCGTACCGGAACATGTACTGGGATACCGCTCATTTGTACGAGTTCCGTCCACACGAGAACATAGCGAGGCTAAAAACGTCGCTGCACGGTGAAGCGAAGATCGCCGTAGAGGACTTACTACGTACCTCCCGGGACCCAGCTGAGATAATAGCGGCTCTCGAGGAGGAGTATGGTCACCCTACACTTATACTACGGTGTGCACTTAAGAAAATAAGAGATTTGCCTAAAGTGAGTGAGAGTGGACATGAATTCAGAAAATTCGCCACGACGGTGAGAAATTGTGTATCGTTATTGAAGAATGTGCGCGCGGAGGGGTATGTAAACAACCCACAGCTAGTGAACGAGTTATTACAGAAACTCACACCTGTACAACGATCGCAGTACGGGGAATACGCGATGCGACTAGACCAGACGCGGGGTGTCGATCTCCGCATATGTCCTAATCTACAAATGTTATCAGAATACCTAGCGCATCAAGCTCGCGTATCATCATACCACGTGGGCTTCGACACAACGACAAATACGACACCAGTGTCAACAAACAAAAGCAACAAGAACGCGCCGCCACAGATACACAATAAATTCAAACCGACCACTAGAACAATAACGACTCAACGCGTACACGTGCATCAAGATAACACGGGTACTGATAAGGAAGAAATAGAACAAAAGTGCGCGATGTGTCAGGCAAAACACACCCTAGTGAAATGTGAAAAGTTTTTAGGCGAACAAGTGGACAAGAGATGGGAACTGGTCAAAGAAAACAGATTGTGTTTTAAGTGTTTAGAGTGTAAACACGCGAAGAAATTCTGTAAAGCGCCGCGGTGCGAGAAGTGCGACTACGCGCATCACGTGCTACTACACGCCGATAAAAAACGTGCTAACCCAGAACGCGTAACGAATGTGGGTGCGGGACATACGTCAGCACTACTCAAAGTGTTACCAGTGACAATCGAAACCAAAGACAAGAGTGTAAAGTGTTACGCGCTTCTGGACGACGGCGCGACAGTGTCACTAATTGACAACCAAGTGTCAACGGGCATGGACGGGCCTAACGAGCCCCTGGTTTTGCGCACCGCACGCGGGCACGACGTGTCTGACTTACAATCGCGCGTCGTGTCGGTGAACGTGACGGGCCCAAGCGGGGTGGGTCATTCCATAAAGTGTCACACGATTAAAGATCTCAACTTACCACCACAGACCATCGATGCTGCGGTCATCCGTGACAACGCGCACCTGCGGGACCTGGGATGCGAGGAGATGAGGGCTGCGAAACCGCTGCTGCTGATCGGCCAGGACAACTGGGAGCTGCTGGTCAGCCGGGAGATTCGCCGAGGACGATCCGGTAAGCCAGTCGCCTCTAATACTACCTTAGGGTGGGTCATCCACGGCCCACATAGTAAGTTTATCCACAGTAAAGATAGTATCAACAGTGTTGCGATATCCCTCCCCGACTTGCATGGGTTAGTTAAATCACAGTTTGAGTTAGAGGCAATAGGCATTACGCATCAACCCAGGCGGCATCATGAGGTGGACAGGGCTGTGAGAATACTCGATGACACCAGTCAGCGCATCGAGGACGGTAAGCGTTGGGAAGTGGGCCTCCTGTGGAAACGGGACGACACAGAGCTGCCTGACAACTATGGTCAGGCGCTGCAAAGGTTAGCCGGTATAGAGCGCCGCATGAAGCGGGAGCCGGCCTTTGCAGAGGCCTACAAGGCACAAATAGATAGACTTCTAAAGGAAGGCTACGCCCGTAAAGTCTGCAACTCTGACCGAGCAGTTGGGACAACTTGGTACCTGCCACACTTCGGAGTGGTAAACCCAAACAAGCCTGGCAAGCTTCGTTTGGTGTTCGATGCAGCAGCATCATATCAAGGTAAGTGTTTAAACGACAGTCTACTTACCGGCCCGGATCTACTCAACCCGTTGTTGGGAGTATTATTGAAATTTAGGATTGGCAAGGTGGGGTTCTCCGGGGACATTGCAGATATGTTCCTGAGAATAAAGGTACGACCCGAGGATCAAGGCGTTCAAAGGTTTCTGTGGCGAGACACAGAAGGGTCAGAGAGACCCAGCATGTACGTAATGACCTCAATGATCTTCGGGGCAGCATCGTCACCTACCACGGCCATATATATCCTAAACAGAAATGCGGGTGAGTACGAGGACTCTAGTTCTAGGGCAGTGAAGGCCATCAAGTCAAAGCACTACATGGATGACTACCTTGACAGCGCAGACACAGAAGGAGAGGCCGCCAGCCTAATAGAGGAGGTGACACGCATCCACGCCTCGGGTGGATTTAATATACGGGGGTGGGTCACCAACTCAAGTTCATTGAGGGAGCAGCTGCAGCTCACGATGCCAGAGCGAGTGGCGCTGGAGAAGGGCGAGGACGCTACAGAGCGCACCCTAGGACTCATATGGGCCCCAGGCACAGACACTCTGGCATTCGATTTGTCGTTTAAGAGGTTACCAACTGAAATAAGTTCAGGTGAGTCGGTGCCAACTAAAAGGCAATTTTTAAGTTTTATTATGTCCATATTCGACCCACTAGGATTCTTATATCCCTGCATAATCCAGTCAAGAATGTTGATGCAGAGGATCTGGAAAGCCGGAACCCAGTGGGACGAGCCACTTAAAGAAAAAGATGCAAAGTTGTGGTTTGAATGGTTAAATAATTTACATAAGCTAAACGACATCAAGGTACCCCGATGGTACGGGGTAGTAGATGAAGAGGTTGAGCTGCACGTGTTTGGCGACGCCAGTGAGCTGGCATACGCAGCTGTCGCCTACATAGTAGGAAAAAATGCGGTCGGGGGAAGGGAGGTAGCCATACTTATGGGGAAAGCTAGGGTGGCGCCTCAGAAAGTCATTTCAATCCCTCGATTAGAATTACAAGCCGCAGTCTTAGCTAGTAGACTAGGAGAGACAGTTACAAAGGAATTAGGGTTGCGAATAAGTAAAAAACATTTTTGGACTGATAGCAAGACAGTTTTAATGTGGATAAATTCGCAGGCCTACGAATTTCAGAAATTCGTGTCGCATAGGTTATCAGAAATAGACAGATTAACTGATAGGGGCGACTGGCGCTGGGTCCCCTCGGGGGAGAACCCGGCGGATAAGGCAACCCGGCTGGAATGGCCGAGCAATTGTAGTGAGTGGATTTCTGGCCCTTTGTTTCTGCGCTTTCCAGAAAACCAGTGGCCGACGTGTCGGAGGGCCGAGGCTTCGGAACACACGGAGTCACCCGAAGCGGCCAGCGAGCGAGTGCAACGGGTCCACACCACGGCATCAACAGGCGCCACTGCGAGCTCACCGCTGCTACAGCACGAGCGGCAGTCTACGTGGACGCTGACGCTGCGCACCATGGCGCGCGTGCTGGCGTTCGCAGAGCGCTGCCGCCGCCGCCGCACCACCGCGCAACTGCGCGCGCAGGATTTGCGCGACGCTGAGCTACACCTGCTGCGCATGATGCAGGCGGACAGCTTCGCGGAGGAGCTGCGCACCATTGGCGCAGGGCTGGCCTTACCCAAGGGCAGCAGACTGCGCAGCGTCGACCCTATGGTGACATCCGACGGGCTGCTACGCGTGAGAGGCCGGCTTGCGGCCTGCGAAGAAATCCCCTTCGACGCACGGCACCCCGTCATCCTGGATGGACGTCACCCGCTCACCGTGAAAATGATAAAGAGATATCACGCCGCCGCACTACACGCCAACCACGAGACCGTGGTGAACAACGTGCGCGAACGATTCTGGGTACTGCATCTGCGACCAACAGTGATCAAAGCAGCGGCGAGAGCAACCTCAAGGAAGGGGACGTCGTCGTGGTCGTCATCGACGAGCTGCGGCCGCGCAACAAATGGGCCAAGGGCATAGTACAGAAGGTACACTACGGCGCCGATAACATAGTGCGCGTAATAGATGTAAGGACGGCAACTGGGGTCCTGCGTCGGCCCGTGGTGAAGGTGGTCGTGCTTCCTACAGATCCTGTGATGTAAGCGGTGGAACCCTTTTACAGGGGGTGGAATGTTGGGAAGCCGACCATCCGATCCTTTGTCTGTATTTGTAAGCTGTATTATGATGTACGCAACGTCACGCGCACACGCGCGCGCATACCAGGGCGCCAGCCGTGCTCTCGGAATCAGTGTTAGTGTGCGTAGGACTCACGACCGTATACAATGAAGACGCACACTTCCGAGAGCATGGTAGGGCGCGTATGCGCTGTGGGTGTAAGGCGTCTGCGCGTGTGCGTGTGCGTATGATAAAGATATATAGGAAGAGCCGGAAGTGGGCGGTCAATACATAGCGTGTTTTGGCAATTCCTGACCAAATATGGTAGCGAAACACGCTCTGTGCTTGTGATTGGCCGCTCACGACGGAATATTCCGCTATACTTAGCGGAACGAAGAAAGCGCGGGTGACAGGGGTGAGTGACGCCTGCGCGCCTAAAAGGCGATTGGTCGCAGGCGATCACCTGAGGGATGCCTCGCCCTCTTCACCCTTTCACCCGCGGTAGGGTTTATAAGCCCCTGCTTGGGACGGAGCAGTGAGTTGTCGTCGTAATTCTCGTCATTGTCATAACCGTCGTTAAGTCATCGTCCTAATTATTGTAATAATCTATAGGAAATTAATTTAGGGCAGTTGTAATAAGTCGTTGTGTCTTTATTTAAAGTAAAATTATAGTAAAAATATAATCAAGTTACCGTGTCAAAGATTTTCCTGTAAATTGTGTATTTTGGTAAAAGTGAAATTAAAAACATTGTGTGCGTCAAAATTACACTGGCTCGTTTTATCAATACTACCTTGATTCCTCCGCTTACCCGAAGAACAATTCCGGCGTCGTGTCCTAGGCAGGCAGAGTGGCCCGCCGACGACACTACCTAGAAAACGCACACCCCCCAAAGAAAATACAGTCCACTGCCGTCCCGACGCCCGCAACCACGAGTACCGGCGACTTGCGTCGCAGGCAAAAGCGGCAGGCGCCGCGCGGTGATTGCGAACAAGGGCGTAGGCAGAGTAGTCCAAAACTACTACTCGCCGCACGAAGAATTAGCGCGCTGCACGTCGTCGTCGTCGTCTACGGAGACATACAGGCGACGCGCAAAGTAGACTCCTCTCTAAAGTGAACTGAGTTGTCTACAGATAGTGTAAATACACAGATATCTAATTTATTCATACTCAATTTCAATTTCGCAGCACCGAGAGCTATCGACGGTTCAACTGGTTTTGTATGCAGAAATGAGCGATTGAATGAAAATTTTCGATGCACTAAATATATTTGAACCATCAACCTGCCAACGGCAGGCGGTAGCATTTTAGTAAAGATACTGTTAATTTTAGTTTTTATTTTTACAAAACGGGTAAACAGAAATATACTCAAAAATATATTTTTTATGTTATCTAGGATGCATCATCATCATCATCAGCCAGAAGACGTCCACTGCTGAACGAAAACCTCCCCCAAGGGGGGAGTTTGCCATAATCCCCACGCATGGCAGGCGGCTTGGGGATCGCAGTGGCTCACTGATTAGTGCGAGGACGTTGCTGCCCGTCCTCCGGTGTCTGGCCGCAGTTTTAAGACGTACCCGGGTCTTAGATCTTAGGATGCATAGTTTAATTAATGTCCCAATTTCTTTGTACAGTAATCCGATCTGCATCCCTTGTACCACTCATGTTGACGATGTTCAACGAGCTTGCGAAGATCAGCCCAGGGTTGAATGTGTTTCCTGTTGATTGGAAGACAATAATGTTTGAATGTTTGCAGTTCTGTGACAAGACAGAGTGATAGGTGTAACTTTATTTAGTGCTAATAAATAAATTCAGTCCATCACTGTCACACTGTCTGGCCTCTTCTCAGAATAAGAAGAGTTAAGTTTTAGTCCACCATGTTGGCTTAGTGCGGGTTGGCGGACTTCACACACCATCGAGAAATTTATGTTTGTGCATGTTTCCTCACGATCTTTTCCTGTGCACATTGGCTTGCATTGTACTCGCATAGTCTTTACCGTTAAAGATTGTACCCAGTATAAAACTATTTTAAAAGAGTATCCATGGAGTTTCTTGCCGGTCTCTTCTCCATAGGACCTACCCCCACTTTGGAACCGTGCACCTAGAATCACAACGTTTTGAAAGAGTCTGTAAAGGCCTACTCGAAATAAAAATATTTGACTTTGACTTCACCGTTCATGCAAGTGATCCTCCTTTCATCCTTTTGTTGGGCTTAGTACCTACGCATCTGAAATTACCTTCTGCATGAAAGATTTGTCGCGCTATCAATGCTCACTTATTTGTGGTAAATGTCGTTAGTTGCAATAAAGTTAAAAAAGAAAGATGTGTTATTGTTTGTTATCCTGAATTTCCTACTGATATTATAAATGTGAAAGTTTGTGAGGATGGATGGATGGATGGATCTTTGTTACTCTTTCACGCCAGAACGGCTTAACGGATCTGAATGAAATTTGGCACAGAAATAGATTATAGTCTGGAATAGCACATAGGCTACTTTTTATCCGGGAAAAATATACGGGTACGTAAACCACGCGGGCGAAGCCGCGCGTGGATGCTAGTATAAAATAAAAGCTTTTGGTCGCATTTCCGTTAGGAAGGCACTCCTAGTCACCGGACTGTGGTTGCCTTGGTCGCCTTTTATAATTTTCGTACCAGTATAAAAACAAGTACGAATACAGATACTCGTCAATATATTTGCAAAGGAATAGCTTGGAACGGGAATACAAATATTCAATATCGCGCAATATCTAAAACTGAAATCTGCGAAATATTGAATAAAATTGGGACATGAATAAAATGTTTTGGCAGGTAAGCCTATTAAGTTTTTCGGGCTGTTTTAAAATTTGTGTATTTTTAGGATTACATCATCAATTGCATACAACGTAATTCAATTGAATAGTTGTATTTACAGTTTTATTAGGACTAACGAACAAAATGTTTGGCAGTAAATAATTAAATGCTTCATTGAACTAGCTGTCCCAAGCGTAGCTACTCATCGTGTGGTCCTGTAATCAATTCCTGGATCGGTGTTATTCCATTTTTCTTCGTAGTAGAAGCCTGAAGTTGGGAATAGTGCCCTGTAAATAACTTTAGACTTGCTAGGATATTACACGGAGCTTATCCTATCCTATTAATATTATAAATGTGAAAGTTTGTGAGGATGGATGGATGGATGGATATTTGTTACTCAATCACCACGGACGAACGGTTGAACGGTTCTGGATAAATTTGGCAAAGAGATAGATTATAGTCTGGAATAGGACATAAGCTACTTTTTGTCCCGGAAAAATGTACGGGTTCATAAACCACGCGGACGAAGCCGCGGGCAGAAGCTAGTATGTAAATAACGGTGAAATCTCAAATACGCGACTTCCTCATCCGTTTATTTGTCCTGGATTCAATTCTCGGGTCGGGCAAAGTATTATTGGGTTTTCTGTATGGACATTCTCAGTAGCAGCACTGGAACTGTGCTCGGTAGGTGGCAATAAGCTCACCCCCAATTAAATAGGACTAAATAACGGCATCGGCGAAATGTGGGTGTATAATAATAGTACCTACACCTCTGCCTAACTTCTCGTAGAATATAGGCGTGATGCTATGGAATGGATGAAATATAAATATGTGTTCTGCGTTATTGCCATTTATAATCTTGTTTACCCTCTCATCAATTACTCCAAAAACCACATATAAACGTTAAGCCATACATTAGTATACATCATTGAACCAGACCACTTACACCGTAAATCATAAGAAGAGCTTCCTTTATATTTGTCAACGTTTATCCTCAAGTACTGAATGATGGCTGGTCATTAATGAGGGACTCCATCTAAGGCCATTGGGGGCAGCCCTCCTTGAGCCTATTTGTCCTCGGCTGTTGGTGATAAATGGGAATGTCCCGGCCACTGGTATTAACCGGAGACATTGGAAAAGAGCCGCTGGGGGAAAACATACGGGTTGGCGTTGGCAGCGGGACCGGAGTTTACAATAGAGGCATAACATCGTCACGCGTGTATGCGCTGACAGGTTAGGCAGTGGTGTAGCTCGATTGTACAGCTACATTTTGATAATGCCTTTATGAAATCCTGTAGAATAGGGGGAATTCCAAAAACAATTCTAAACTTTAGGCTGGGACTGACAATTTCTGAAATTAGACAATCATAGTAACACGTTACCCGAATGTTAATCAAACACAGGACGTACTCCCTAAGTAATAGAGGCCTTCATTACACGAATGACATCACACATTCGAAAACGTGACGTAATTCAGAGTGGACGGCCAAATAACAAGCCTGTATATTCCACTCACACACGAAAATAATATTTATCATTACAAATACATGTTTTCGCACAATTTTAGCTCTTATACCTCTTACAATTAATGTACATTTTCCCATAAAAATATAACTTTGGTAATGAATGGTTATCGATACGATGTTTTGGCGAAGGTCGCTATATGATATTGAAAGAAGGATAAATTATTAGCTGTATACGTAGCTTTTAAAAAGCTTTTAACATTAACTAGATAAGTTATTTTTATATAAATAAATCTATCGCGATAAATAATGTGAGAACGATAAAAGCTTCTGAGCTTATTTTTTCTTAAAAATTAGATGCTTGGGTGTATATGGACAAAGAGCCATTCTGTACTGAAGCAGTTTTTGTAACTCGTTGTTGGTTTTTATTGGCGCTTCTCGGTGTGTCGCAAATTACTGCTACGCACGTAGCCGGGCGCCTACGCGTGTCGTAGCACCGATCACACACATTTGCGTACAGTAGAGTTTGTGGACACGCGCGTAGACGCCCGAACGACATTGCAAGTAAAAAGGCAATCAATTAACGGATTGGTCTGAGAACCGATGGACAGACCACTTCACGATAACATCCATGCTGCAGAAAACATTTCAGTAAAACGACGGTGACCTGGCTGATGCCCACTAACTTTGGCCCTCACCAGAAGTTCTCCTATATCGTGAGTTGGTGAACAGGCATAAATCTCATGTGCGCTAGACCTGGAAATGTAACATAACATAGCATCACGCCTGTATTCCCTGAAGGGTTAGACAGACGAGCAGTATTGTACGAGTACATCAACATTTCAGTCCGTTATTGAATCCCATGTGATAGGAGCAGGGCTGCATGGAACAGTTTCAGACTCCGAGCGGCTATTGAAAATTTCCATACAAAAAAATCGAATAACTCTACCCGACCCGGGAATCGAACCCAGGATCTCACGCTCAGCAATCGCGTTTGCAACCACTAGACCAGTGAGGCAGTCTAATCTTAACACTAAAACATGAAGAACGTGTGAGTTTTCTGCTCCTCGGAAACATGTGCGGATCAGAATTTGAATATCACTTGCGTTAACAGTGAAGGAAAATGTCATGAGGAAACCTGCACACCTGAGACGGCTCCATAAAGTTCTTTATGGTGTGTGTAGTCCGCCGACCTGCACCAGGCCAGCATGGTGAAGTAAGGCCAATCCCTTCTCATTCTGAAAAGAGACCCTTGTCCAGCTGTGGGACAGTACTGGGTTTTTATTTATTACTAGCAACCCGCCCCGACTTCGCACGGGTGCAATTTATTAATGAAGTCATACAAAAATACCATCCAAAATTCCGATGTTACCGTGGATTTTCCAAAAAAAAAATGTATCATACAAACCTTGTCCTGACAATTACAAACACAACAAAAAAAGAATTAGCCAAATAGGTGCAGCCGTTCTGAAGTTATGCGCTCTCATACATTTTTGGCAATTGATTTTTATTTATATAGATATATCGAAAATGTATATGTAATGGCACAGAAATCCGATTGCTTAACCTCAGGACCCATCGTGTCACTAACTAGGTAGGCAAAATATATAATATAGACGACGTGTAGGGCTGAATATATTTCAGAGTTCTTTTAAACTGCTATAAAATGAAAGTCTTTATTCTTAACGCACTCAATAACTTACAGGTCAAACAGAACAAAACTGGCCGATCACAAGAATGTAGGTCAACAAAAGCAAAAAGTGTCGGCAGTTTGGACTTTCTGAAAAATGGCCCTATAAAGGCGCGGCGATAATGACCTTTATGGTGTTTTTCGGCAGTAGCTATCTATCTCGTTATAGGTACCTTTACGTTTCCCTTATGGGACTGCTGATGGGCGTGCCAGCCATGCTTATGTAGGTATTATGTGTTTGAATGTTTTCGACTCGGTAAAGTGTCTGTGATTTCGATTAGGAGGTAATCCGAAAGATTTATAAATGCTGTTTGTCGCGCCTGATTACGAAACTTGGTAGTAATTTAATTTGTAAGGAAAATGTCGGAATAAATACTTAAACTTTGTTTTGATTCCCAAAGTGGTCCAGGTGGACCGTTGGCGTGACAAAAAAATGGGGGTTTACAATTCAATTTACAATATGGTAGAAATGTAGCTGCAGGGGGTCCACCGGAACCAGCTAAATTTTGAAAGCGGTCTATGAGAAAAAGTCCGGGAACCTCTGGTCTAATGGTTGCAAGCGCGACTGCTGACCGTGAGGTCCTGGGTTCGATTCCTGGGTCGGGCAAAGTGTTATTGGGTTTTTCTGTATGAAAATTCTCATTAGCAACACGGAGTCTGGAACTTTGCCCGGTAGATGGCAATAGGCTCGCCTCCTGTTAAATGAGACCCAATATCAGCATCGGCGGTGGGCGTACAATAGTACACCTCTGCCTAACCCTTCGGGGAATACAGGCGTGATGCTATGTTAAACTTTGTATACTACATCCAGCATTTATTATACTAGCGGCACTTGGCCGATGACATATAATTTGTGTGGTTTAGTTGTTAATTCATATTTAGCAGCTCAATATTGAGACACCCTACAATGAAGTATGGTATTTGTTTCCTCACACTTAGCCGTCGATATTTATGTAATTCATGAGCGTGTGTAAGCTGGGCGCACATTTGATATTATCTATAAGTACATAAGCGAAAACATCGTAGCTATAGGCCAGCTACGCTATCGTAGTGTAGGTGCGTATCCATGATCACTTTGTCTACGCCGTAGTACTAATATCAACGTAGCCAACGTTGTCAAAGCCCGTCTATTTTGCTAAAAAAACCCTATGTTAATATGGTACACACTAATTTAAGAATCTTAATATCATTCGTATAAGGTTCATATTCACCCATCATCTGCTTGATAGGTACTATGGAGATTCGTACACGGCGCCCGTCTAAACAGTCGCGAACATCGTCGCTGTAACAATACCGCGCAAATAAAATTTGATAAGTGTCAGAAGACACGATAAGTGCGACGACACGGTTGGCGCAGTGACTAAGTGATTAGCTTTCTGCGCTAGGTGCCGCGGGTTCGATTCCCGCACGGAACAAATATTTTCATGATCTACAGATAGTTGTTTCGGGTCTGGTTGTGTGTCATGTGAAGTGTTTGTAAATCTGTACCCAAGAGACAATGCTTCCCAATAGTCATTATCTCTTATATAAAATTTCGTAAATTGTATGTGTATATTTGCGTAAATATATTTACACAATCTACACAATACAATACACTTCATTGCACACCATTTACGGAATATTTTTCATAAAAAACAATCAGTTCTTTGTCCCTTTAGAAAACAAAAATTTTACTTGCGCGGTATTATTACCTAAGCGACGATATGTAAATAGATTGGCAGTTCTGGAATCTTGGATATTTTCTAGTAGTGTTTTAGGGCAAGTGTAAAGTTCAGTGGAGGATTAATAATTATGATTAATATAGAATGATTTTGTGAAATATTTTATTTATAATAATATAGTGTACAACATATTATAATCACTTTATTAATTATATTTACAAAAGCAGACGAGATATCACATCACCTAAGTTGGCGTACATCTGAAGATAACACAAGTGATAAACATTTAAATAAATCATAAACATTCACAATCACAAAACGATATTTTGGTTTAAAAATATAGGAACTAGGTGCATTGAGATATTTTAAAAACGATTGGCTGTAAGAAAAACAGAAATCATAGATTTTTTTTGAATTTGAAATGAACACATTATAGAATGAAATGATTTATTTTGCAATTAGGATTTTTCAAGCACTTTTACACGTCTTTTACTATTGAATTGTACAGTAAAAATGCCAAAAGTGCCAATACACCATTGAAAGCCGGTTTCGATATCAAAACCACAAAAATATTTAAGCTAAAATTACACAATCGAACCACAATTTCATAAGTAAATAACAAACATATGCAGTGCATTCCAATTTTGGCCCCTTTACCACGGATAAGAAAGAGACAGATATAATCATTATTCGGTCGCTTGCGTGCGCAAAACTCGTGCGCAATTTCTACAAATTATGTGACCATCTGGATCAGCTAAGATAATTATCGATCTCTTTCTTACCAGTGCCTTAATGCTCCAGATATTCTTGTAACTATTTATTTCTTATTCTTTCTTTCATTTTCACAAACCCTATCATAGTAAAATATAGTTATTTCTCTATTGCTTTCTACTCCAATACGAATTCTATCGAATCCTATATTTTCCCCACACTAATTCCATCACTAGAAATACAAACTATGGGTAAACTAAAGTAACGTCATTGTTAATAGAAAAAAATATGTTTCAAATGATTGCATCATTGATTTTCAATTTATTTAGTAGGTACTAAATCGTTAGTGTTTTAGTCGATTTATACTTGTTAGTCTGTAGGTTATCGATTTAAATATTTTTGTGAAAACATTGCGTATTGCTTCATGGTGTACGTAAACAACATCCCAAAGTGACGCGATACACTAAGCTCTCCATTTCTATGATCTTGCTGATTTCCTAATAGGTATTTGCACCAAATGCAATTGCGATTGCGAATTTCTATTTGCTAGCTAATTCACGAGAAGAACAAGACATGACTTCTTGCTTCGTCAAAAGATTCACGACAACCTAATCTGTGAAGAAAGACTTCTCCTCTAGAAGTTCCTTTTATACTTTAGTTAGAAATTAGGCAGAATGTAGTGCCGTGTCGATGAAAGTAATTCGGTGCACCAGCATTTTCTTAGCAAATCGAGAAGATCTTCAGACGTTGCCAACATAAGAGTTTATCCTAAATGGTGCAGGTGTAGTCGTAACATGAGGACTGCTCCTGTTGTCTCCTCTCGTCGTTTGATATGCGGATGTTGGATGAGGAGCCCCCCGTCTCCCAGAGACCGGGCGTCTCTATGATCTAGAGCAACATAGAAATAATACTGAAGACATAGATCACGCAATTGGCAAAATGCTGATAACGTTGTACAGTGCCCTGGCCGCTTTGCAGGTATTAAATCTGAACACCGAATCCAAATTCGCCAGTGATAGTCGTACCCCTAAAAATATCATACAAAGAACCCTAAAATTCGATTCGTTCGGTGTGTATTGGGGTTCACCTTTAATAAGTCCATAATTACAGAATAGTATAAGGAAAAGACCCGGGTACGTCTTAAAACTGCGGCCAGACACCGGAGGACGGGCAGCAGCGTCCTCTCACTAATCGGTGAGCCACTGCAATCCCCAAGCCGCCTGCCAAGCGTGGGGATTATGGCAAACCCCCTTGGGGAGGCCTTCGTTCAGCAGTGGACGTTTTCTGGCTGATGATGATGATTATAAGGAAAACAGGCACCATCAATCCTGGATAAATGGTCGTTATTTAAAAAAAAATGTATGATGTAAAAACCTTTACCTTCTGTACTAATTCTTCAAAAGCCAAGCTGATGCCTTCCTGAGTCTTAGCACTGCTCTCAATGAACAGCATTCTGTGTTTCTGTGCGAATGCCTGGCCCTGGTCCCGTGGTACTGCACGATTTTGCTAAACGAAACAATTTATGTTACAAAAGTTACTTGGTGGGACTGGTTCGGAAAATTTGACAAAAAATGGCTTTCTAAAGGGTGAAAGGGTGAAAAGTTCGACTGGTAACAAAAATGGATACCAAGCTACTGCACATGTGATGCAAAAAACAAAGCGTTTGTATAAATATATATTCTGAAATGTAATCTCAAGGTAAAATTCATGTTCCGTTTTTGTTCATAAAACATAGAATAATTTCTTGTTCAAAAATCAGAACAAAATATAGTTATAAATACTCATTTATAATTTTAGATCAAACTATGTTTATTTGTCAAAGACATTTACTTGGCGTCTCTCTCTGTCGCTTTCTTATTAATTGGTAATTTTTAGGCTAATGAATAAGGTTTGTAGCAGGGCCGACAGCCCATAGCTCGCCAGACTTTGTACCATCTTGGGTAAGCTCCTTCTGTGCACCCGATTAATATAACATAGCATCACGCCTGTATTCTCATGTAATAGGTAGAGAGCCTATTGCCATTTACTGGGCACAGTTCTAACTTACTTACTGCTACTGAAAATTTTCTACAGGAATACCCTATAATGACTGCGAATAATATATTTATTTAATTGGTACATAAATAGAAAGCAAATTAACTTACTTTATCAATTTTATTGCCAACAACTAAACATACTATATTCTTCTTTGTGGAGTACACTTGAAGTTCTTCGACCCATTCATTTAGTTTTGCCAATGATTTTGGTTCTGACACATCATACACTAGAATAGCACCATGAGCGTCTCTGTAACAAGGTTATCTGGTAAGAAATCAGTGTCTTCACATCAGTATACAGGAAAAAAAAACAGCAAATATTCAAGTTATGATATTTTTTTAAAGTAAATATTAAAAATAGATTTTTTTATTTCATTGAGATAAGTTAATTTCATTTAAGATTAATTGGTTTTTAAGAGGACTATTGTTTGGAATAAGTACTTATGATGAAACAATGCAGTATAATGCAGTACAATATTACATATAAATCTAGCATCCTGCTTGTATTCCCAAAGGGTTAGGCAGAGGCGTACTGCTGTTCACCCACATTTCACCCTTGCTGTTATTAAGTAGCATTTAATAGAATAGAAAAATGTGATTCAGGGGTACCTGTAAAAACTTGATGTCAGCGTTCTGTATCGTTCTTGGCCAGCTGTATCCCAGATACCGAGCTTAACTTTGACACCGTTAACATCCATAACTTTACATTTGTAGTCAACTCCGATTGTGGCCGGGAATGAAGCATTGTAGTCTCCAGTTGTGAATGCCAAAATTATGCTTAAAATATTAACATTTAAAAAGTTAACATTGATTATATTTTTCGGTAATACTTTTTCTAGACTAATACTTTTTTATTTTTTCGGTTTTAGAAGTCAGATATAAAATATAAATACTGAGTTTCATTTTTTTTAAAGCTATTCCCTACCCTTGTATTTCTCTTGGGTACAATTTACAAATATACATGTCATATACACAACAGAACCAGACCCAAAACTACTATCTATGGAGGAATGAGGTATGGTGTTCCTCCATTGAAAAGGGAGGATAATTGGTAATGGATTACTGATTGTTTGTGCACAAATTATCAGATATTTACTGAAATAAAAGATATTGAGTTTAGATTAGCATATTAATTAATACCAATACACATTACATATACAATGACTGGTGCAATAGTAAACCAAAATTTGGAATGTTCCTTTATTAGATTGATATTGCTTTATGAAGAATGAATATGGAATGAGTAGACTAGTTTATCTTTCTGATTAGAGAAGGGGTCAAAGTGATATAAATTAAAGAAACTGCATTGCTGGCACAACTATAAATAAATACATATAATAATTTAGAAAGGTGCCAACAGACACCAGTATTCATTTCACACTATCTTCAAGAAAAACAAATGAAACTGGTATCCTTATTAGATTAGAAGTTAGATACAACAAGTATACACAATTTTGATAAAAAATGCGAAAACTATGCGCTACTGTAATTACAGTTAATTATTTTGCAACATATTGTAGTTTAATCATGATAATTTATGTCAAGGTTAGAAAATACAAACCTTTGTTGAAATTAGAACTGTTTTGGTATTTTAATTAACAATTTTACGCGTCAAATGACCCGTTACTACTTCCGTTGACTTATCATACACCATGAAAATGGTAGTATATGGGTGTAGTACTCAATTGCAATACATGACTCAATCACTTTATTTAGAAAATAGGAGGACCTCTTTTAAGGTTAAATATAGAACTTTATATCTATTCTTACCTGGATTTACCCACACCACTCTCACCGATAACTAGAATCTTCAATGTTGTAACGTAATCCGTACTCGACATGGTTTACAAAAGAAATTTAGACAAATTTTGTAATCACGAAACCACAGGGGATTCCTTTGTTACGCACTTCGAGATAAAAAGTAATTTAATTGTATTAAATCCACACGTCGGCAACAATATACTTCTTTAATTTCACGGTAAGAAATAACGTTTATTGTACGATAATTTACAATAATTAAAATCACAATTTTCAACGTAAAATACGAAAACAATTCTTGACAGTGACGTTTCGCGTATTGGTAATCCCATTCCCGTCATGAGTTACGTTTTGTTACTGCGTTGTAATGAATGTGCACTAGAAACTTGTTATAATAAATTGATTATAATTTGACAGCACTTTGACAATATATTATGTTTGAATGAAAAAATATTGGTAAGCATAATAATCACTATACTTTTTCACTCATGAAAATCATGGTTGAATTCAATCGATTGGCTAGCAACAACCATGGAATCAAGCAATTATTAAACGTAATTTTAGGTCGGCTCAAGCTGATAGAATAATAGAACTTTGTTATGGGAGTATTGGTAGTAGCGTTGCCAACATTTCTTTGGCGAAATAATCATCATCATCATCAGCCAGAAGACGTCCACTGCCGAACGAAGGCCTCCCTCAAGGGGGGGTTTGCCATAATCCCCACGCTTGGCAGGCGGCTTGGGGATCGCAGTGGCTCACCGATTAGTGAGAGGACGCTGCTGCCCGTCCTCCGGTGTCTGGTCGCAGTTTTAAGACGTACCCGGGTCAGTGGCGAAATAATATAGTACATATTTTTCAAACTGATTTATAAAAAAATATAGTACACTTAAAAATATAGTATTTTATGGAAAAGGCAAAAAATAGATAAAGAAATATTTTTTACATAATTATTTTATAGATGAAATGGATAGCTGGCCGGATACCGGATACTGGATATTAGGCCAACCTTATAGCCGGATAGCCGGATATCAGGCCGAACATTGCCGTTTGGTGAATCGCAAGAAGCGAGCTTTGCGTAGGTGGCGCACGAACGATCGGACGGACTCGGTCGAATTTGGGTTTTTTCGTTCATGAGGGAAGTTAGCAATTGTTTTATTGACTTATTGAATTGATGGCAAACACGATCGTTTGAGGTTATTACAATACGTGCTTTTGTTATTTAAAGTATTTTTTAAATTCTAAAGAGATTTAACGACAAAAAATGACATCGGTAAAGAAATGATCGCCTTTAAGATATTTTGATATAAACAGTGACGATCATAAATTATCTGTTTGTTTATTATGCAATGTTAAAATTTTGATTTTATTTGTTAAGTGATAAATGTAAATAGTCCTTATCTAAATTTGATATTTCGTATTTTTTTAAATCCAGTATCTAGCCGGATAGGCGCTTATTATCCGGTCTCTGGCCGGATAGTAATTTAGGCCAAATAGGCCAATTACCAGATAGTTACCGGATATCCGTTTCATCACTAATAATTATTATTATCCTACTTACATGTGGGTAAACGGCTGCGGGTGGCCGATCAGCACCTCATGATTAGAATGTGAGAATGAATTAGGGAGCCGTTTATAAACGGCGTCTCTTGCGTTCTTCAAAATTATTTTAGACAGCGAGACTTCTTTTTATTCGTTTGAGATTCTAACTTGTTGGTAAGATTTTTCGCAGCCAGCATAAAGAAACTCTTGGAGACCTCTCAAGTTCTTGCCAAGTTCGCTTATTTAATAATACAAAGTCACTCCGACATCAACGCAGTAAAACTAAATTGAAATTTCATTTTTCAAATAACTAGGTACTTCAGAAACTTGGTCAGCTGAACTGAAGTTTAAAAGTAAAGTTTATATTGCTTTCTGAATAGTATAACGTTGTTTAGAAATTCGAGTGTTAGAAGTACCTACCTAAAATATCTGAACTACATAGCATCACGCCTGTATTCCCCGAAGGGTTTTGCAGAGGCTCCATTGTACATCCATATTTCGCCGATGCCGTTATTGAGTCCCATGTAATAGGGGGCTAACCTATTGCCATCTACCGGGCACAGTTCCAGACTCCGTGCTGCTATTGAGAATTTCCACAGTGAAAAACACTTTACCCGACCCGGGAGTCGAACCCAGGACCTCACGCTCAGCAGTCGTGCTGGCGATCACTAGACCAATGAGGCAGTCATATCCGAACTAGAGTGATACAAAGTAAGAAAGGTTTAAGATAAGACAGGAGAATAAACGAAACTTTATTTATTTATTGATGGTACAATTAGGTATGATCTAAATAAAAATATTGGTTAAGTTTTTATCCTTTATCCTGTCCTATCCTACTATTCTGTCCTATCCTACTATCCTGTCCTATCCTACTATCCTGTCCTATCCTACTATCCTACTAATATTATAAATGTGATAGTTTGTGAGGATGGATGGATAGTTGTTACTCAGTCACGCCAGAACGGCTGAACGGATCTGGATGAAATTTGGCACAGAGATAGATTATAGTCTGGAATAGCACACAGGCTACTTTTTATCCCGGAAAATTTGCGAGTTCGTAAACTACGCGGGCAATGCCGCGGGCGGAAGCTAGTTTTATATATACCTACAATCGAATTAGATTTTGATGAATGTGTCTGCTATCTAATTCATCTTCTATGGAGTTCGCACGCACCAGTGCGAAAAACGAAATTTACTGTCTACTAGCTTCAGCCTGCGGCTTCGCCCGCGTGATTTACGAACCCGTACATTTCTCCGGGATAAAAAGTAGCCTTTGTGCTTTTCCAGACTATAATCTATCTCTGTGCCAAATTTCATCCAGATCCGTTCAGCCGTTCTGGCGTGAAAGAGTAACAAAGATCCATCCATCCATCCATCCATCCTCACAAACTTTCACGGTTATAATATTATAGTAGGATAGAATTAAAATTGCCGACGCCATCTAGTTTAAAAAAAGACGTGTAAAAGTGATTGAAAAATACTAATTGCAAAATAAATAATTTCATTTAGCATTGTTGATATAATAGGTTATCTGCTCAGGGTATACCAGAAGGTTTTAGTTTCATCACATTTGTAGGCTATTTCCTTGCAATCTGCTGCTACTTAGCTTAACTTCATAATTAATAATAATTTAATTTTTCGGACAAATCATTCATCATCATCATCATCATCAGCCAGAAGATGTCCACTGCTGAACGAAGGCCTCCCTCAAGGGGCTTTGCCATAATCCCGACGCTTGGCAGGCGGCTTGGGGATCGCAGTGGCTCACCGATTAGTGAGAGAAAGCTGCTGCCCGTCCTCCGGTGTCTAGCCGCAGTTTTAAGACGTACCCGGGTCAGTCATCAAATCAAATCATTGATAGTGAAGGCTATTTTGCATATGCAATTTTAGGTAATGAAAAACGTACATACCTATATTTTTTTTTGTATTAGGTATGCATTTATTGCAGTTATAGAAAACAATAGAGCTATAGAGAATAATCTAATAATTTTTTTAAAAGAAAAAAAAAAAAAACTGACAATATAATTATTTTTGTCACGTTGTAACATACAAAATTGTAATTAGCAAAGTGTGATATTTAATCACACAAACAACATCTTTCAGTTCAGCTTTTCCTATCCTTATTATAAACATAAAGAAAAAAAAAATAGAACCAACACGCCTTACAGCTGCATAAATACATAAAACTTCCCATTCACACGCTGAAAAATCTGCGATATCAACAGATACGCAGTGAATAGCCCGCATAGACTCCATTCACCGTATTTAGGTCTCGAGTCAATGCAACGCGGGACAAAACGTTTCTTTATTTCATTAGAATGCATTCACCGAGCTCTCCATTGTGTGATAGACTAGCGCCCCTGCAGCCTCCTTTCTAAACAATTGAGTTTTATAGCGAAGAAAATGAAGTGTCTTTTCATGATATTCCTTGGCATATTTCTTGGAGTAACTAAATCTATTGAACTGCACTCAGGGAAAAGTTTGCAGGTGTATTATTCTTGTGCACTTTCATTTTTATTTACTTGTTGATTTAAAATGGAAGTGAATAAAATGTTGAGTATTTTTATTGTTTTGCTTTTAAAGAAAATTAATACGAATACGAACTTATAGTAGTTACTTAGCCTACGATCAAAATTTCGTGTTTCCTCGCTTTATGATCCAAACCGTATGAAGTCGACAGATTAGGTATCTGATTTTTGACCTTTGCAGCCAGGTCACCAATGGAAAACGTAGTAGTAGCGTCCGCGTTTCGAATTAGCAGTTGTCTTGCACGCTACAGTTTCGGGGCGGGACATCATTATTGCGAAATTACTACGCAGAGTACACTAAAAGCGATGACAATTAATGAAGCAGATGACAATCACTTTGGACCAAATCAGCTATTATCAAAGATATAGTGCACTGGAGTACGTTACCCTAGAAAGGGAAGGATTATTATTGTACACTATAAGTAAGTACTTATTATCTAAATGAACCTTCTTACAATGTCGGGAAAGAAAGTTCCCCAACAGCGCTTATTTTGAATGGAGATCGGAGGGCGCGTAAGTGGCTTTACATTGCGCGAATTGACGTCTTTATTGACGTAAATATATGACGCAGTGAATTAAAAAATAATTAGTATGTAGCAGTATACCTACTTTGTTAGTTAGTTTCCAATTTAAAAACCATTCGGAAAATTCTTTTTATAAATCATATTCCGATGTCGTCATAACATTCAATTGCAACAACCCTCCAAATGCGACCGTATTTTTTCATCGATATACATTGTGATCATTCGTTCGTTCGTTCAACGAAAGTGATTTATCCTCGTATTGAATAATGAAGCGCTTTGTACAGTGGGATGAGCGATGAAATGAATGGCCGAATTTAAATACCTGTATTTATAACCCTTTGTTAGGGTTGTCGGATGTCGCTTTGTGTGTTATAGTTAATGTTTTGGGATTAATAGATAAATTTATTGTTTTGTGGGTTATATTTTGGACCAGAGATGGCCGGAGGTTCGATGGATATTATAGTCTGAACTATAGACAAGTTATGACCAATAAATAAATGAAATAACAAAGGTTATGAAATACTAAAACGTCTTATGTAATTATGGTAAAAGGTGGAATATAGCTAAGAGGACTTGGCTTCATAGCATCTATCCACTTCTCATAATTTCAAGTAGGTATCATTTTGTATAGCTGTTATGATATGAGTAAATGTGTTTACATAGGCTCTCATCGGCCATCCTGTAGCAGCTCATAGCATCTTCTGATGAAAAAACATCATGTTACTATAGCAAAACTAACAGCGACAGCTTTTTACACGGTATTTAAAGGCTGGTGATGAAAGGAAAATCTACAGCAACGGTTAACAATAAAAAAAAAAACGGTTTAAAAATCAAGGTGCATATCTGCCAACCCTATGTTTTAATCTTCGTTCATAATGAGGGTACAATCTCTCCTCATATAACGGTATGTAAACGTTTTGTATCTGATGATGGTGAGGTTTCTACAAGTATTTAGGTATAGGCTTGCCTATAATAACTGCCACGTGATTAGTTGATACAGATTTATATCATAGATTGTAACATAGTATTACCCACATTTTGCTGATGCAGCTAATAAGTATTACGTAATAGGGGATTACTCTATTGCAATCTATTGAGCATAATTCCATACTCGGGAGAACCACTGAAAAATTTCCGTGCAGAAAAATCCAGTTAGTGACTAGATCGCTTACTGCTGATAATCATAAATAACACCATCGCAAACAATGCTACAATATAATAAAGGTCAAAGCTAATACACGTTATCATAATCTGATTACTCCTCGGAACATAATTAAACGCGTTTATCTGATATGTCAGCTGATACCGGTAATTACTTTGTTCAATTATAAACACACACAAATTCCGTTTATATAATAGTACCTGTATTCAGCTAGTCCTATTATTCACACTTGCATTGCGCAGTTGCAACTAACTTGACGTAGATCTATGGTTACTGTAGAGAATAATTATAGTGTGAGAAGTTTATGTTAGTGAGTTTAGATCCTTCTGTCGAGTCTGGTATGAGCTACATGAGAATCGGTTATGCTGTAGTGGAATCATTAGCGAGTCAGCAATGGTGGTAGGATAATCTCATGTGTGTAGTGAAGTGAACTTTTCCTCGACTATTGATTAACTTTACCATCTTTACAAATGAGCAGGCGTAAGAGTTGATTGAGGGATTTTATTAAGAGGATATGTAGAACCTACTGTTTGTTTGGCAATATGCTTACCCCATGAGACTCAGTAACAGCATTGTCGAAATGTTGGTGTTATAATCTCTGCTCCCTTTGGGTAACACAGGTGTAATGCTATAGTATGAGAATAGGTCAGATCGTATTTTGCAACCTAATCATCGTATAGTAAGGTACTCGAACTCAATATATCCATCACTGGTAGTCCATCCTCAACGAGACAGGCGTTTCTTATCGCTGTGCTCAGGGCATTTCATACGTTACATTAAAGGCTATATTCTCGCCCAGTTTGGCAACTTGAAGGAAGATAAATTATGACAAGATTTATTGCCTAATTCCGTGATGGAGATCTACGAAAAAACGCTTTATATGAAATAATATTAGGTATCTCAAAGGAACATCTCAGAGTCGTAATACTCAAGAAGTGTCTTATGAAGTAAGTCGTTTTATTCATTTAGACTTCTAACTTAATTTACAACTAGGCAAAGTAAATAATTCTGTAAAAGTGTCCATGTTTGAAAGGTCAATGAATGAAAATAGTATATAGGCACTAAAATCATAAAAAATTGGGATCATAATATAATACTTGATTGAAAAAATCTTGTATTAAAAATATAAAAATTATTGTTGTTTTAAATTGTTTGGTATTTATTACCTCTATTTTCAGCAAGTAAGAAAAGCGAACGATTCGTGATACAATGAAAGCACAATGTTAAACTTAAATACACTTTATACACTCTGTTTAGTATTCCTCTTTATTGCCACTTAAACACAACATAAGGCAGAACTTGCAGAATATGTTTCATAAATTAAAATAATTGCCATAAACATTATGTAAATCGAGCAGTCTTTGTTCACTCGAATTCACCATAGTTGCAGTGTTATTAAGATAGATTGGTGTATTTAAATACAGTCGAATAAATAAATAGTATATTTATATAATAGCTTTGAAAAGGATGATGATTGGATTTTTAATAAAAAAAGTACTTATTTTGTAAACTAGTTATTTTATTTATCAACCATAGCAACAGAAAAAAATACACACCAGCTAAAGTGTATAGTATGGCTAAGTCTTTCCTCTGACAAAAAACTGACCAGACCCTAGGGTTTTACTGGGTTCGCCCAGTGTCACATCAGTTCCATAAAGCTGCTGTCAAATAATGAAGAGTATTCATTTAGGTTCTACCCATAAAAGCTATCATCAATAAAAAAGATTACAATAAATATATTCCGTCATAAAAACTAGTAAAAATTTCATTTTATTCAATCAAGGAACGCACGAAAATTCCATAAATAGATTGAATAGAAAACAAACAAGTGAACGAGTCAGCGTTTCAAATTATCCGCCGAATGGGACCGATTGAACGAATGAACGGGACGGGACCGAATGGAATGGCTAGCTCGACGGATCTTTAGGTGCTGCTATTATTTTGATTGGAGGTACGAATGTACCCTGAGAATCTTGTATGGGTTAACTTAAGGCTAAGTTCTGAGGAATTACGATAATTTCGTAAATTGAAGGTGGTTAAATTGGTTATTAGGGGTAACTCAAGTTACCGTATCAACGATAATTTCTAGGGTTCCATTTTACTTACATACATATCCTCACATAAAACTTAATAATATAATGTATTCGATCATCGGATTGGTTTCATGAAACCTAAGAGATATTTACACAAAAAAAAAACACCGCTTTTGTAAATAAAAGTTTGATTGTGTGTCCTGTACATTTATGTTCAATAAATATTATTAGCGAGTTGATGGTAAATTAGATACTAATTAGAGACCGACGGCATTCTGCGACTGTCTGCACTAACTGTCGCGGGTTTGATTCTCGCACGGAACAAATATTTTTTGAATCTATAGATAGTTGTTTCGGATCATATGTGCATGTGACATGTATGTTTGAATACATGTATGTATGTTAGAAATTCTAGGGAGGAGCAACGTTTCATTTCTTAAAAAAAAAAGTCCCAGTTCAGAACTATTTTTTCCTTCGTTAAGGTTAATTAGATAAGCAAAATAGATAAGCGAATACCAAATAGCTATCATAGTCCATCAAAATAAACGCCCATCTTTAACAATGCACGTCCACATTTAAATATTTGAATAAAAGAGGGACAGAAAAAATAGACCAAATAAATATTTGCTTTAATTTCCGGATTAAAACCCGAATAAGGCGAGGTGGTTGTCCATTTTAACACCACCCAGAGGGGTGATTGTACATTTAACATTCAGAATTTTAATAGCTGTGTGTGAAATGTATTTTACGAGTACATTCTGTTCTCAAATATAAGCTTTCTGTTTTTCCAATTCTGTTGCGTACAATAAAGATACTAATAAAAATTCTGATTGTATATTTTTTTATCTTATTAAGTGGTTTACAGTCAGTGATTAACAATCAGATGTCACAAATTGTAAATCTGTCTTACATTCATGAATGATTAACACGATCAAATTTTACTGATGAGTTTAATAACTTTTTTGTGTTGACACATTTAATGTTGATTGTACAGTTAAGTTTGAGATATACGGACGTTATCGGTGATGTCCTTCAAAAAGGTCAGGTGCGCAGTACCCACAACCGGCGTTCATGTATGTAACGATGCATGAATGTAGATGAAGCAAAAGGGTTATGTAAGGATCGTAACACGTGGCGTTCCGTAGTTTCTGCCTACCCCCATGGGAAAAAGGCGTGACTTTATGTATGTTATGTATGTATTTAGTTTGAGATATTTAAGTTTAGTAACACATAAACACATAAGGTTTTAAGGGGTACCGGACCCGGGTACGTCCTAAAACTGCGGCTAGACACCGGAGGACGGGCAGCAGCGTTCTCTCACAACTCGGTGAGCCACGGCGATCCCCAAGCCGCCTGCCAAGCGTGGGGATTATGACACCCCCCCCCTCCCCCTTGGGGAGGCCTTCGTTCAGCAGTGGACGTCTACTGACTGATGATAATGATGATGATGATGAAGGTTTTAAGTCTAGTTGTATCAAATATTAAATAACAATGTCTGGATTTATAAATTAAAAACAAAAATCGCTACCCACCTTATTATTATACTCGTAGAAAGTTATTAAACTGAGCTAATAGAGTTCCTGAGATTACAATTACTGAGGATTTTTTTTACAGAAAGCAGTCTATATTTGATTTCTCGTTTCCAAAGTCTGAGCGAAAAAAGACTGGCTAAAGCAAGAAGTGATATAAAAGCAAATTCAACCAGACTTTGCCTTAAGCTTCGGCCTAAAACACCGTGGGCATTTTATTCTTTCGGGCAGACGACCCACTCTTTGTATCTAGAGAAAATAGATTTTCCTAGTACCTAGACCCGCTTGGGTTCATAGACAAGTTAACTTTTAACCTCGATTGACTTGATTTCTTTATTCACGGATTGTTTCACGTATTTCGGATTTTATTTAAAGGATTTTATTTTGTTTATAGGTTTAGAGAGTTGATTCTCGCGCTTCAAAAAGATTGTAGAAGAGAAAGTGGTGTTTGAACAAAGATAGAAGAGACTAGACAAAAGGGTTCGAGGTTAAAGCTCAAAATGAGGCTCAAAGGTGAGTGTAGTTAATTGTTATACACACAATATCACAATCTCTTTGAATTTATGTTGCCTTGGTAGGTACTAAATCAGCTCTTCTGGATTTACTCTCTTCTGCCTGGTTCTGTATTTGGCCTACACTTCCACAGATTCTAGAGGAATACACATCACTTCCATTTTCTCAAGATTACTGGAAAAACTGAACGTATAAACAGACGTGTCTCAAAAAAGGATGAAATGCTGGCCATGCGGCTTGGTTTACAAATTTGAAATCCTTTTATTAACTGAACTTCATGTGTTCAAATGAAAACAAAAACTTGCTGTCGCTTGTTACGTAATAACGTCAAAGAAGTCGTCAAACTGCAAATCTAAAAGCTAAAACGATTAAAGTTCTATGCCACTCACCCGCTACAACGCTGAATCAGCATTAATTCGTCTAAGAAGAAGCGCTTAAAGCGATAAATGTCACGGCTACTGATATAATAAAAGTCATTGCAGTTGTATCGTAAAATACAATTTTTATGTTACTTTTAAGTATCAGAACTTTGTTTTACGGCTTCGATGTGCAGTCGTTGTCATTTTATCGATTGTACTATTCTTTGTTATTATTTTAGTTCGTAAAAACTTTCCTGTTTGATGGGGGATGGTGGCTGTAAAATCGTGAGGGTCGTCATTTGTTTTTCGATTCGATTTTGTCATAGATCAGTAAGTAACTTCTTCATTATATTTTTATCCCCTAAAACGAATACTCCCCTTATTACAAAATAAAGTTTAATATCATTCTTTTCTTATTTCTTCTTTCTTTAAAAAAAACTTTGCCCCACACTAGGATTTCTCCTGTGTCCGGGTACAGTTTACAAACATAAATGTCACATACACACACAATCAGATCCGAAACAACTATCTGTATATCATACAAATATTTGTTCCGTGCGGGGATCGAGCCCGCGACACTAAGCGCGGAAAGCTAATCGGTTAACAATTGTGGCAACTGTGTCGTCTTTATAACAACTTTAAAAAATCGGGTCTGTTTTTGTATTATCAACCTTACTTATGTCGAAATACAGTTAGGTACAGTACAAAACTTACAAGTTAGTTTAGTACTGAGTTGAGAGTTTTGGATCAAGAACTGGCTCGAAGGATTAAAATTGGTCTGAAGATATACTTTGTTTTGTAATAAGGGTGACTGAGTTTTTTCAAGAATATCTTCTGTATAACCAAACATTCTCCTTCTCTGTTCTCATTCATTTTCTCTATAGCCAGTCCAGTTTATGTTCTTGTATAAAAGATTTTTTTTTAAACGTTGCCCCACACTTAGGATTTCTCCTGTGTCGTGGGTATAGTTTACAAACATACATGTCACATGCACACACAACCAGACCCGAAACAACTATCTGTAGATCATACAAATATTTGTTCCGTGCGGGGATCGAACTTAGCCACTTTGCCAACTGCGCTGTCGTGCCGCCGCTTGTTTACTTCTTTACTAATGTTCTTATAGATAAGATTTCATTTCTATGTTGTCTCCTTTGCACGGTTTTTCCTTATTCATAAGGTATATGGCTTCTAATAGTTTTACAATTTCAACTACCTTAAAACTATGTTGGTAGCTGCGTTTAGTTATCATCTTCATAGTAAGTTTCATTGTCATCGATCTCTCGGTAGCGCAAAGCTGTATACACTTTGAATTTCCAATTCGCACAACGTAAACATTTTGATATGATCATAAAACACAAGAATATACGTGTTACATGCTCCGCCACAAAACGTGATGACGTTTTGAATGGCAATTTGTACCGTTTAAACTATGTGAATGTTCGAATACAACTTTGTTTCAAATTTTTACGTATACCTTAAGACATGTGCATAAAGTTGAAAATTGTATGTTTCATTTACACTGTTAAAATTGCACACAGTGCCTACAATCTTGGAAATTGCGGTCGATGTTAGTCGTATGGAGTTGTGATAAGGTATAGATTCGCTTGTGTTTTAACTTATAAAGTTGTAAAGTCCGAAAATGCAACGGCCAGAACGACAAAGTTGTGTTGTAGGTGATACAAACTTGCAGTTTGGGTCGTAACTCCTCGTGTATATTGTTTGGGATACATTCGTTTTATATAGTTACGATTCGAATGATGTATCCACAAGCTGGATTGTCTATAAATGCTGAAATTTTAGGACCTTAACAAAATTGCTGGGGCGGCTATTTGGCATTGCACGAGACGCAGAATTTGAAACAGCAGATTATGTGCAGTAGCATTTTGGTAAGGGTGGTGATTTATGAGGATCTTAAGGGTTGTTTGTAGTAGCTTGCATCTCGAAGTATGAGAGCATGTAAGTTTCACACGCTCTCGTAAGCGAAGCTTCAGCACTCGTGTCGCAGTTGATAATCGGAACTGGCGGAATATTTCCATCATGTCAGATGCTCCATTGCCTCTTGTTCTGTAGTTGACCAAAAAACAGCTTAATAACAGCAGAATCACTTCATATTAGCTCATTACCAAATTGTACCTTATCACACACACACACACATTCACTCATTCTCCGTTTCCTTATTAAGTCCCATATTTGATCCTCAAATATCTTAGATTTGTAATCATCTCTCAAAAATACGCTTTTCCATTCCAAATAAATAATTCAGAAGATAAATCGGCTCAAAGTATCAAAATCACCTAGTTCAAGGCTTCCAAGTCTTAATTGCAAAATGATACCGTTGAGAATTTTTTAAATATTCACTAAAGGCGGTATCTAAACGGTTACTCTCTTAAGGTAATTTAAAGCTGTAGGGCAAGAAGGCTAACCTTACAGAAAATTTTCTTCACCTTGCCGAGGGAAAATAGACTTTATTGTAAAGTTATACAGTTGAGGTGAGGTTGATATTGGTGTAGATCTATGTTTCACTTATCAGAGACGTTTGCCTCTTGGGCTTCGACGCCAGATCCGATCTATCAAAATTTGGATTGGAATGCGTTAGGTGAATAACTGAGTAGAACTCTTTGGAAAGAAGAATTTCAATTCAGAAACTGATTATATAAGAAAGTATATATAATAATATATTTATCATAAGGCTTGGTTCAAAGCTTACCGCTAACCTGCCTGATTGCTAATATACAACTTATCTGAGACTGCATTAAAATTTCAGTTTCACAAGTGACTGATAAGTAAATCAAGCTGATAAACTCTGATTCAAATTATACATTTAGGGATGATTTTTCAATCATCTGAAGAATCGATTTTGCAATTTGTCTGTTGTTGTTTAGAAAATATGTCAAACGACTATATCTGTTTACATACATAAAGTCACGCCTTTTCTCAGGCAGAAACTACGGAACGCCACGTGCTACGATCCTTACATAACCTTTTTGCTTCATGTACATTCATGCATCGTTTCATACATGAACGGTTGTGGGTACTGCGCACCTGACCTTTTTGAAGGACATCACCAATAAGGTCCGTATATGTCCTTCTAGGGCGTTTCCACTAACTACCGCGTTATAAATCCCTTTCGTTAATCGCCTTTCATCCATCCTCTCTACATGACCAAACCAACGAAGCACACTTTTTTTATCCTTGTTACTACATCTATTTATTTTTCTGATAAAAGTTATCTGACAATTTGAAAATCAGACAGATGAAAATTTACAGCTGCTAGTGTTTTTTTTTTCTAATTAATATTTTATCTGTTTGCTAGTTTATCAGTAACTGGTGGAAAATGCCTTTAGAGTATCTTTTCTCTTTTTCAGGTAGTTATTTGATTAAGGCGATAGGAATGGTAGCTATAGACTGGATTCGAATGATGGAGGTCCAACTACTGATGAGAAACTTGGGAGAGGTCTGTGTGCAACAGTGTTGAATATTCCAAAGATAGGCGGACGTTGAGGTTTGTTGTTTTGTATTTGTAAGCTTAAGACCGATTCAATAACTCGTGACGAGATAGTAAGAAATATAAAGAAAAGGAGATCGAGGTTTATTACAAGGCGCTTTCAGTAGCCGATTGGCTTTGGTGAAAATTTTTTTAAACATATTTCCAAAAATTTGGATCGGTAAAAATAACCTTCAAGCCTTCAAACAATAGTATCTCTTCTCTTATCAATCATTTCAATTATGCTTACGCAAGTAAACAGATGTTTTTGTCTCTTTCTTACTATAAGCTCTTATCTCTTATGGAACTGCTAACTACCACCTGAATTTCTAAACTAACGATGTTTTTTTCTGTGTTTTACAAAACGAATCTTTACGAATTATTTTGAGTACTCTATATTCTAGAGCCTTTGAACTAAACTGGAAATGGTATCTTCTAGATATTCATACGTTCAAACCCGTTATCGTCCTAGTCAAGAGCTAGCTTATCTTGAATAATAAAAACAAAATACAAACTGGCAACTTCTCACCCAATCGGAGATTCACGTATGTATTATACAGAAACACCTCTGGGAAGATCAAATATTGGATTTGTTTCGTATAAGTCTATTATTTATGTATGAACCGGTGTCTCTGAAGTGTTGCGAGGTCGACTATTTCCTGGAACACTTTGTGCTTCTAACATAAATATAATAAGTTTATTAATTTTAATGACGCTTGGATATCGTCTTGTGTTGCTTAGGTTGATGGAAAATTTGTTGAGGAGTTTCATTATCTACTCTGGAACTGCTACTTTCATAAAGGGGACGATCACCTTACAAAAGTTTTTCTTTTGTTTTTAGATCAGCATAAAAAACAACTGCCGAACGATAAGAAAACATAGCATAAATAACTCATTAACCCCTTATTTACGAACGAAATCGAAAAAAATACTAAGAAAACATTATCGTAAGTGGTGATCAACTTTACATTTCGCGTTCGGCTCGAACATAAACCATAACTTTATGTGATCTACGGGACTCGTGAGGGCGCAGACTGAATTTTTATATGCCTCCTACACTCTGAATACAGAGAGATTATCTTGCATCACGTTTTGGGTTTTTAATGCTTGCTATATTTTTTGCTTTTTGATCTAATTTTGGCACGTGACAGCATCGACCTCAGCTTTTTTGAATTACTACTGCACTCTTATACTCTTAGTCTTAGATTTATATTTTGCGATCTTGATTGGAACGATACCTTTGCTACTGTCGTACTTATTTCACAATGCACAACAATGCGTTAGCGTAGATGTGTTCCAGGTGAAGGGTAGGGCAGTCAGTGAAATTATCGGAACACAAGGCATTCCATGGATGCGATGGCCGCTCATAATGAACCTCATAAGAAAGCTCAAGGTCACACAAAGGGCAATGGAGAGGGCTACTCGGAGTTTCCCTGCGTAATCGAATCAGAAAATAATTGTAGCCGATGTAGCCCAAAAAATACTAATGTTAAGAAGCAGTGGGCGGGGCATATTGCACGCAGAACGGATTCTCGGAGTCATAAAGTACTGGAATGGCGACCGTGTGCCGGAAGGTGCAACGTGGGGAGACCTATGTCCAGCAGTGGATGACTTTTGGCTGAGATGATGATGATGATGAAGGCATTCCAACTTTAGTATTAGTTTGTAAATATTCACTAGATACATTTTTATGGGCAGCAGAGATTGCTTAACTCCAAGCGACCAAGCGCGATTCTCGTCCTCAAACACATACTTTAGATCTTCAAAGAGATCTGTTCTCAAATAGTGGGTATACACAGAAACAGTTGACTGACACGCTACGTTTTGGGTATCAGCGTTAATCCTCTCCGTCAGCATTGTCGCAGATTAATGTTCACACAGTTGTGATCTATAACCACGATTTCAATTCGCTACGGAGCACAGTAATCCCGAGATAAAGTGATACTTTTTATTTATTTATAGCTGATGCTGGGTAAAAGATTGTTAAAGAGTGACATAACTCCGACTAGGCTTAAGTAGTAGTAGATGTGTTGCAGTGAAATGGCAATATCAGGGATTTCGTGAAATCTCTAGGGATATCAGGAAATTTTTATTTAGGTTTTTAAGAGTGTCAGCTACATTATGAAGTGACTTATTATGTATCATGTGGTGTTATTTGATGCACTGGCAGCTGTTCGTAGGAAAACTGAACAGAGTTATCTTTAGGAGTACCTATGCTACCTTTGTACGGTAAACACATATATTTTTGTTTTTTTTTTTAAACCACAATGCACCCCGAAATTGTTAACTCTAAAGCTTAACATATTATTTCTAGTTAACATCGCAATCTTAAGACCCTTTCATTAGCAATAAGGACATGTGCAAACTAAGCAAGAGTTAGATTAATGTTTGCGTTGCAGTGAGACGCTGTTGTAGACGTCCTGTTCTGATGTCATGCTCTAAGCATCCTGTGAGATAACCTTAATAAGGCTGTTGGTGGATTGTTAGACTTTAACTAGAAAATCGTGATATTTAAGATTTAGAAATGATAAAAAAGTTGAACAGGACAATAATTATTCAATCATTTGTCATGGGCACATAATTCGCTGTCTGCTGTATATAACATTTATTTAATAAATAATATATAAGGCGGTTATTAAAATTTCCTGCATATTTAAGCGTCCTACATAATTATATTCGTAACAGCGAGATTCCGAATTTCGCAGATTCTATGCTTCTTTGACCTCATAAGAACTTAAGCTTTGTAACATAAGGAATTTTGCAGTGTAATTTTTATCAGTACGCGTCTCACGCTGGCAATCCACATAATATAGAACAATGACACAACGTTATGTGTACAGAAAGATTAGAATATCCTTCATTGAGAACAAAAGAATTAAGGAACCGACTACATGCCTTTTGCATCTAATGCAGTCACATTTTTACACGCGCACTCTCAATATTCTGTTGTGCTACAATACTTATAATTAACTCAAATGGAGTGACAGAATCACCACCTGTAATGGTAACATAGGTATTTAGATTTCTGCGTTTCCGACGCGACTTCGGAAAGGCATATCGTCGTTGTCAAACCAATATCTGCTATGTGCACTTTTGGAGATTTCGACATTTTGACAAAATAGCAATTTTTATTTGACCATATTCTGGCTGAAATACAAAGTTAATTTTTTTAGCGACCAAATTTCACCGTATAATGCTTAGAGCCACATAGTAGTCTTTTTATACGAAAATTTGGTCAGTAAAATAGTCATAATGGTCAAAATGTCGAAATCTCCAATAAGTGCACATAGAAAACATTGATTTGACAACGACGATGCGATATGCCAAGCATAAGTCTGTAGTCAGATCATTTGATAACAATAAATCGAACATAAAACTACTGTAAACCCATGTTAGTTCTAAAATTAACACAATTGTGTTAAATCGTAAGCCTGTTTTGTTCCTAACGTGTTCGCATGTCACAAACACAAACCGTATCCAGTAAAACGCATGACGAGTTTAATTATTTCGAGCGAATGTTCGAGAAACACTCTGATAATAGAATGCCTCGGAGACACTAAGGTGCGCGTGCATTAGACTAAAATGTTAATTGGTATTGTTGATTGTAAGTTGGGGTGAAGTAAATAATTGGATGCAATTTTTACAAGGGAATTATTTTGCTGTAGTTAGCGACTAGTCCTTGATCGTCGTGAAATTACATGAATTAGCTATTCACGTAATTTCATGATGTGCCGATCAAGTTGCAGTGACGCTGCCATCAAGTTGTAGTTTGAATGCAAAATAGTGTTATGTAATTTTTTAACTGCGTGGTGAACTAGTAGGAATTTTGAAATTGAAGTTATAAAGAGATATTTTTATTGTTATTATTTTACTATATATAAAATAACGTTATTTTTTAATAAGTTATTGAAAAAAGTATGAATTTTTATTCATAAATTGAACTTTTAAAGCTTTGTAACACAATCAGCGACTTCTACTATTTGGTATTCATCAACAACATTTTGCAGTCCACCACGAGACACATAGGATGCTCTTAATCATAGACCCAGATCAATATATTTTTCTACAAGAAGCAAAACAGACAGAAATATTATTCAAGTTCAAACCAGGCTCTTTGCTTAGTGGAGAAGCATCTTTATTTCAGTTGAATGTTGTGTTCACGTGTTCACGTTTAGTTAACAAAGATTTATTACTAAAGTAAAGGATTTCTAGCCTTATTACATTGCTTATATGCAGGGGTATATTTAAATGTTAGTGTCTTGGTTTTGTATAGGCTGATAGGGATGTCTCTGCAGTAGTTATTTGAGCTTAATTAACTCAATCTATTTTTCTACAAGTCTTAAAACTGCGGCCCCGGGTACATCTTAAAACTGCGGCCAGACACCGGAGGACGGGCAGCAGCGTCCTCTCACTAATCGGTGAGCCACTGCGATCCCCAAGCCCCCTGCCAAGCGTGGGGATTATGGCAAACCCCCCTTGAGGGAGGCCTTCGTTCAGCAGTGGACGTCTTATGGCTGATGATGAATTAACTCAATCTCTGTTAGATGGCTGTAGTGGGCTGTAATAACAATAGGGTCTCGATTACTTACATAACATAACATAGCGTCACGTCTGTATTCCCTAAGGGGTAGGCAGAGACGTAGTTTTGTATGCGTAGGTTTAACCGAAGCTGTTATTCAGTGTAACGAGCGGTTGACGATGCCATCTATCAGACAGAATTTAAAACACCGAGCAGCTGCTAGATTTCCTGAATTTCTCAGTATCAGCATTGACTTCGGAATTGTGTTCAGTAAATAGCATTAACCACGCCCCCCGTTACACGGGACTCAATAACGGCTTCATCCAAATCTGGATGGACAAGAGTGGGCACTTCTCTGTTTAACCCTTAGGTATACTCAAGCGTGATGCAATATTAATTAGAGTAATTTTTCTTGTTGATATGGTTTGTTAACATAAATATAACACAGCCCGTGTATTTCCCGAAGGCTAAGAAAGAGGAATTATGCACCCGCATTTCACCGATGCCGTTATTGGGTCCCATCTAATCTAATCTAAGGACAAGCCTTTTGCTATCTACCGGTCACAGCACCAAACTGCATGCTATTACACAGTATATCATTTCAAAACATTTTGTCCGACCCGAAAATCGAACCCAGGAGGTCATGCTCGACAGTCGTGCTTTTGACCACTAGGCCTTAAAGGTAGTTGGCTCGTAAACATCCACCGTAAGCTTAGATTGACAGTACAGGAAGTAATTTAGGAATATGATAATGGGCTTGTTCGTTTAATTTCGGAGCAACTTTAATTGACTCTGAATGTAGGTTAAAATGAAAACTGGCAGGTTATTATAATAATTTACGTATCGAATATGTATAGCTTGTGGACACTACTAACTTTTTAAACTTATCATTGAATATACATGATGCTATATTATGACTAAGTTATATCAGACTTTTCTGCTCGTTACAACACTCTTAAGATAATTTAGAATCTTCTTTGCCCTCGCCTCTTCCTGTTACGCGAGGTCGGCTTTCTTAATGTTTTGGCGCCATTCACTTCTGGTGAGCATCGTCATCTGTAAGGCCAAGTTTTCGGCCTTGAGTTTGAGTTAAGATAATTTAGAATATATTATAATAATAAACTTTATTAGATGAATGTTTTTTCTTTGACATATGTCTCTCGCAGTTATCTCACGGAGCTTTCACTGCTTAACTGGGCTAATGGCGAGACCAGAAGGGCCTCCGGCCGAGCAAATTAAATAATATCAAGCAACACTGCTAAGGGTGTCCCATAGTGGGACTCGAACCTCGGTTTAGGGCGTTGCTGGGGGACAGACAAGAGATGACTTGTTGGATCTGATTGTGTGAATGAATTTTGCGATTGATATAGCGAACCTTTTCTGGATCTCGACAAACAGCGCTACTTACCGGGTTCAACTATGGCTAAGAACCATCCAGGAGACCCCATAAATACTGAAAAACACATCAAAATCGATCAAGCCATTTAGGAGGAGCAGAAATACAAACACATGCACATCAGAGTTTTATATATAAAGAATAAATCAAACCGCCATATTCGTTCTTCAGATTTACGCTAAACGATTGAGACATCGGCCTTAAGTGAAACATTCTATAATGCTAGAAACCCCCCTGCCCACCCTCACCCAAATCAGTGAAGGTGTGAAGCTAATATAAGACACAGTTTGACAACAATTTACAAATCAAAATATATTATCTCCATATATAGAGGACATTGCTACCCCTTTAATGCGGGCGGGTCGGATTCTATTACGGCTGGGTCTCGTGGGCCGTTGCGGCGAACCACTATTTTTGGCTGGGATAGGCTTTATTAGGGCCCTCCTAATAAAGAGAATTTATTCTCATCTAGAACACACGGATATTCTGCACGTTGTTTTTTTATCAATTTAACGGTCGAACTGTTTTTCTTTTTCGTATGGGCGCAGGTGGGGCAGCGAAACGAGGCATTTCATGATCGTAGATGTTTAGACCCAGTTCAATAGAAACAGCGTAGATGGTTATCATTGGCTAAGAATAAGTCATCCCATTTCGTCGTAAAACATACTAGTACTTACTTATATCATACTTATATTGACGGCACGGTTGGCGCAGTGGTTGAGAGATCGACTGCTGCGCTACGTGTCGCGGGTTCGATTCCCGCACGAAACAAATATTTGTATGATCTACGGATAGTTGTTTCCGGTCTGGGTCTTTGTGTATGTGAATACACACCGTGCCTCGGAAAGCACGTAAAGCCATTGGTCCTGCGCCTGACCTCTCTCCGGTTGTGTCGGATTGCCGTCCCATCGGACTATGAGAGTTAAGGAATAGAGAGAGCACCTGTGTTTGCGCACACACTTGTGCTCTATAATATCTCCTACGTAGTTGGCTAATCTCCGGTGAGATTGGCCGCCGTGACCGAAATTCGGTCAGGAGGATATTATTATTATATCATATAAAAATCGGTTAGCGCAATGGCTAAGTGATAAGTTTTCTGCGCTAGGTGTCGTGGCTTCGATTCCCGGACGGAACAATTATTTGTATGATCTACAGATAGTTGGATTGTGTGTATATGTGACATTATGTTTGTAAACTGAACCCACGATACAAGACAAATCCTAGTGTGGGACAACGATTTTTTTAACATTAAGAAAAGAACAACATCGAGATCTGTACATTGGACATCATCATCATCATCATCATCAGCCAGAAGACGTCCACTGCTGAACGATGGCCTCCCTCAAGGGGGGGTTTGCCATAATCCCCACGCTTGGCAGGCGGCTTGGGGATCGCAGTGGCTCACCGATTAGTGAGAGGACGCTGCTGCCCATCCTCCGGTGTCTGGACGCAGTTTTAAGACGTACCCGGGTCAAACACGACATTGGACATAATACTACTGAAATATATTTTAATGAGGATTACTGGAGAAAATGACGGTAGTTTGTTGTCGTATTATAGATTAAGGCAGATTTTACCTGTTTCTCGTATTACCTGATCTGGCTAACAAGTAGTAGTATCCTGACAAGTAACTTAAAGCTCAATATTTCTGAGACTTTTTCTTCTTTGTACGTTCAGCTTACCTGGACAGTTAGCACTGTTACTTGACTAACAGCCACATACCATATGACAGCCCAACACCAAAAATTAACACCACTTCTCTACATATTTATTGTAGTTTCACGTAGTTGGCATTAACTTAAAAGTCTACATGTACCGGCATGAAGTCGAGCACTGGCTATGTGACGTCCGGCTGCGTGACGCTCTTTATATACAGGCTGATCTTTTTTAAGGTTGTTTTCAAATCATTCGGTTCCGTTCAGTTAGTTTCACGTGAGAATAGCGTGATTATAGGGATGTTGGTATAGGATAGTCGATTTAAAAAACAAAATTTCTTCCATCGTGAAAGGTTTGACAAAAATTGTACTTAATCATCGTATAAGAGATACCCATATTAGTATTTTTTTGTACATAGTGGTCAAGAGAAAAAGGAAGGAAGAGAAAAGGATTATTCTGAACGAATAATCAGATGATGCAGTTTTTAACATAAATGAATAAAAGTAACACCCTGTACTAGACATTTTTAGTATGTTTTATATTTCACTAGGGCATAAAGACCCTGTTATTCATACCCGTCGTATCCGGCGGCGCTAGTTCACTCGTTTCCGTGTGACGTGTCGCTCTGATGCCCCACCGTGACCCAATGACCAAATGTGGGCCACACTGGGCCCCATGAATTTAAAAGAACATTTTTAAAATTTTTAGTTATTCAATATCCATATTTTGTTTTAAGACATGTTATTCATTTTAGCGCTAAAGTTTTATGAGCTAGATTCATGGTGTTCTGGACTTTGACAATGAAACCTCTGAGTTTGTTTCAGTTCTTTCTTCTCATTTAGTAGTATAAAACAGCGCCATCTATGTTTATTTAAAAAAGCTTCGTGTAACGAATTAATTACGAAAAAGTAATCATAACTGCGTTATGAATTATTTATAGTGAGAGTTAGAAAAAGTGTTATAGCCCCATCTATTATACATTTTTGGAAAAATCATATATTCTTCTTATCCGCACTATGCTTCTTGCCCGGATTTCACCTAATCCTGCGTTACAAACCCCGTACTACCATCAAATACAAATCGAGATAATGACAGCTCTATCGCTCAGCCATCTCTCACGCCGAACCATATATCGTATATTTAGATATATATATATTTAGGTATAGGTAAAGAGTAAAACCATATATCGTTTGATTCCGCAAGTAATACGGAAGTCGGTCACACGTAATCCAAAAAACTTGCCATATTATCATCGATGAAGGAAAATAATAATTCTATATAATAAACTGGTTCAGTTCGAACAAGTTGTTTATACCAAGAAGTCTGTCGTTTCGTAGAAGTTATGAAAGATAATGGAGAAAATGGAAAATATTAATATTATGGAGAGCAAAGTTCTGTTTATTTGCATTCGTGCAACTTTGTATTAATACGGTTTATTTGACTCGCGTCAAACTGACGATATTTTCCTTCAAAGTTTTGTGTAAACAAAAATAAAGGTATTTATGTTTAATCGTAGGACATATTGGGGACCTATCAGGTTTTTTTTCATGCGGATGGAAGCTATTCGGCCCTTTGTCGAACTGTTTTTTTTTTTTAAACGTTGCCTAATTCCACATAGACAAACACCCAGACCCGAACTTGCAACCACGAAACCTATAAAGAAGCTTAACTCCTCTGGTGAGCAGGATATAGTTCTCATAACAGATTACCAGATTATAATGTCATCTTTATGATAGTAAGTTAGTTTGTCGCACGGTTGGCGCAGTGGCTAAGCGATTAGCCTACTGCGCCAGGTGTCGCGGGTTCGACTCTCGGAACAAATATTTGTATGATCTACAGATAGTTGTTTCGGGTCTGGTTGTGTGTGCATGTGACATGTATGTTTGTAAACTGTACCCACGATACAGGAGAAATCCTAATGTGGGGAAACGTTAAAACAAAAAGAAAAGAAAAAAGACTAGTTTAATCCAAAAAAATCTGATTTTTTTTAGGTACCTATTCAACCTTCCAAACTTCAATACCTAGTTGCTAACTTAACCCAAAAATTAAAATTCCATTACTTTAACCAAACTTGCTACCAAGGTTTAATCTTCATTACAAATAAGATAAAATCCTATCACTTTTTACCCCCATACCTATCAAACAAGGAAAGGAAAAGATATCGTCATCGCGGGGATGAAAGGAAGTCCCCTAATGTCCCCCTTATCATTATCCTTTGTCCGTAATCTGCTAATGCTGTTAGGTCAGATAGACTGACCGTTAGCTCCTGTTAATTGTTTTATTACAATAATTAGGGGTTCAAAAGGAATGGGGTATTATAATCAAATTGTAATTTATGGATAAAGAAAGGTTATAATCAATTATATTGGATTGTATCGCGGTGAAGTTTGTTACGCATTTTGTTAAGCTTAAATAGGATGCGTATGGGGGATGTTTCATGTTAAAATCAGAAAGAACTAAGTTCTAAATCCATTTTGAATATCAAAACTAAGTTAAGTAAAATTTAGTTTTATACCCAGATTTTTTTACTTTTTATCAAGTTTTGCATGTCGTGTGTACTTCGCTTAAATCCTTAGTATTTGGGCTGTGCCTAGCAGTGTCAAAAACAAAGTATTATGTTTCAACAAGGCCTTCGCAGGCACTTTTAAAACGTCGAGACTCTAGGTGTACCTTTCCAAAGGTGAGTCGGTCCTATGAGAAGGAGACCGGTAAGAAGCTCATGGATACTCTTTTCAAAAAAAGTTGGTTTATAATTAATAAATTCAAATTAAATCATTTCAAAATAATGGCTGCATAAAGTTTGAATATATATAAATTATTACGCACCGAGCCAGCGTGGTGGACTAGGGCCTACCCCTTCTCATTCTGAGAAGAGACCCTTGCCCAGCAGTGGGACAGTAATGGGTTGAATTATTATTATTATTATTATATTATATAAAGCCAACAGAAAAACTGTCAATAAGACCGAAAAATATCACAATCACGACACCCCTTTTATATTTTACCGATAAAAAATAAACATGGCGTCCAATTTATATTCAGGCACATTTCAATCACATTTAAAATTCGCTCCAATCAGATAATGGAAGAAATACCTTCCCAACTCAGGTAACAATAAAACTTGGCGGGTCAGTTACCCTCTGCAGTTTTGATGACTTAACCGTACTAAAAGCTCAATTTGCTTGAAATTTACTCTGAAACTCGCTCAGAGTTTCGATATTACCGTTTCTTTATTAAATTGTATAGGCACTCGGAATATTGTAGCGATTTACATTTGAATTTTAAAAGGAAAATTCCCGTTTTCACTTGTCAGTCTATATGGTTCTTTTGTATCATTATCAAGGGTTGCAATCTTCTGAGTTTCCAAATATTGAGTTTTTTCGATACTGAACCGTTATTCATTCTAGCTTAAAAATGTATGAGAATGGTGTGCAACTACTCGAATGCGCGCGCATGAATTTTTCATCCATTTTTTGCTTATAGGTAGCCACGGTTGAGTTTGAGGAAAACTCGTGAACAACTTGTGAACTATAAACGACGAAAGGCTTGACTTAAACCACATGGAATCTGGAAACAATAGCGTACTGCACACTCCTTTTTGAGTTAAAAGCGTGATGGTTCTGAATTTAATCAAAGTCCTAACTAAGGTTATTTTATCAAGAATTAAGAGCGGTAAATTCGGCTTACGGGAACCGGATTATACGGTAAAAAGGAATGACCCATTTCAATTACTGCTCAATTAAAGGATAATTTCTGATTTCATTAGTGTCAACAGATTTTCTAGGAATTGGGGAAAATGTTGTTGCTTAAGTTGTGGTCACAAGGTAATTTGAGTTCATTCAGACCCAAAAGGTGGGTATAATATACAATTACTGAAATTCAAAAGTGAATTTCAGAAGATAATAGTGATTGAACTATAAAGAAATTTTATGCGTGATATCAGTGAATACATAAGAATATATCGACTACTATTTTTTCAAGGGACCCGGGTACGTCTGAAAACTGCGGCCATACACCGGAGGACGGGCAGCAGTGTCCTCTCACTAATCGATGAGCCACTGCGATCCCCAAGCCGCCTGCCAAGCGTGGGGATTATGGCAAACCCCCCCTTGGGGGAGGCCTTCGTTCAGCAGTGGACGTCTTCTGGCTGATGATGATGATGATATTTTTTCAAGAATAAGTGTATTTGAGGCCATGAGAACCATAATGGCCTAACTAAATTTTTTAAAAATATTGAGTTTATGATTTCTTACGGTTAAAATTGATCATTTTGGTTTGTACAAATTGCCAATTTTAACTATCTTCTTAATATTTATTGATCACTTTTAGGCCACCCTGGAGAAACCATTTTCGTAGAAATGAAAATTATCAATTTTAAGTGTAAGAAATCATAAACTCAATATTGTAAAAAATGTAGTTAGGCCATTATGGTTCTCATGGCCTCATTTATATACATTACTAGTTATATTTTTGAGGCTGACAACACCAAATGCTCAGGTAGGTAATTTAACGTAATAAACACTATTGAATTTGATTTGAATTTAAAATCAGAATACGATTATCTTTTTGTACTGTTGAGCCTGTGCAAGTGTGTGTGAATTTTATGTAAGATATTGGTTTTTAGGACGCAGTATTGACTGAAGGCTGAAATTAGGATCGTTAAAAATAATTATTATTAAGCCTATTACTCTCCCACTGCTAGGCACAGGCCTCTCCTCAGAATTACAATGGTTGGCCTTTATAAAAGCTTCGTTGACATAGTGTCATCACACCTGTATCCCCGAAGGGTTAGGCAGAGGTGTACTATTGTACACCAACATTTCGCTAATGCTGTTATTATGCCTCATATAATAGGATGCGAGCCTATTGCCATTAACCGGGCACAGTTCCAACCTCCGTCGGTACTAAGAATTTTTCTACAGCAAATACCCAATAAAATGTTGCTTGAACCGAGAACTATAAAAAAGTAAAAAATATTGCCCATTGTGCTTACTCCAAATTGTAAAAGAGCATCAAACCCGACAAAATCATAAAGTAAATCCAACCATCGTAGCTATGTTCCTCTGGTACAGGTGGGGAAAGGGGGAAGCCACAAGTAAAACAATTTAGGCATGCCATGTCTCAACATATGGCGCGATTTACCATCCTCGCGATATTATGAGGGTTTTGTGTTTATTGAACAGGTGACTCGTTTGCGAATATATCTCGATTGGGGAAAGATTGGTTGTGATAGTCTCAGTTTGGTAGGGTTATGTTAAGTAGGGATTACAATTGAAATATAGGCAGAACAATTAGAGGAATATGGAAGCAAAGTTTTAAACGTTTCTTTTTATAAATGAAATATGATATTTTAATTTCTTTTTGTAATTAATGATTTTATATAATGAATATCTTTGATAAGTTAATTTCAAAATTATTTTAGAAAATTATTTTTATATTGTTCATCAGGGACAGGAAATATCCAATGTAATACGAATAGAACATTATTAATTTTTTTTAAAGAAAAGACAAAAGAAAGAACATGTCAAGTGATGACGTCACCGATGTCACAGCAAATGGCGAGTGTCAGTATCATAGCTGTAAGTGTAAGGTGAGAATAAAAGTTCATTAATGAAATCAGGGAATACGAAAATAAAAAGTTCGTAAATATTTAAATTGGTGAAATTCAGAAAATTTGAAACAACATACAACAAATATGGAAATATATATATAAGTCAGCAAGCCAGGCAGCCAGAAAATATTCTATAAGCAGATTAAAACACAACACAGTTCGGTACAATAACGACTCTCTATAATATAATTGAATTTTTACAACGCAATTTTAACCTTCCGCTAAACTCCACAAAAACGATGCCAATCAAAACCCGAATTTAAACCCCTCAGTTACGTCTTTAAAAGCTATATACGGTAAAAGAAAAGCAGAACACGATACATTGCATTACATTACGACGTCAAGTCGTTACATCTCAGTTTTGATCAGGGCTCCAGTAACGTTTTCTAAAATAAATAGAGGTGTTACTTGGACAAATGCACGACGATTTAGCCACGGTGCATCGTTGGCACACAATTTATAGACGCAAGTTATGGGGGACCGCGTTTTGCGCTTGAAATGTTGGCAAATAAAATAAAAGGAACAAGAGATATTTTAAATGTTTATGAGGGATGGAAGAAAAATAAAAATACATTTTTAAAATTTTATACATGGAACGGAGCTCGGAGGACCAAAATGAGAATTATAATTTTGTTCCACAATTCAGTGTATCGTTGAATTAATTAATATTGGAATTGATTTATATGTAGATATGATGAAACAAACGTAAAGTCAACAAAGAGAAATTATTATTTTAAATTTTAACAATGTAAGTAAATCATCGACTAGACCAGCGGTAATTGACTGAATTTTACTTTCTTTTTGTATTACCAGATATTATAAAAATTACCTGTAAGTTGCGTAGTATGTAATGATTAGAACCTGCTTGAAGTTTTATTCCATTTTTTTTCTAATTTGTTCAAAGAGGTGTTATTTCATTTGGTGTCTCCTCGTTACGATCACGATTCAAAAAATACTGGTCTTTATATCCACAAATGCAATTAAATCAATTCCAACAGTTCTAAACATCTTGTAACTTAGATATCCACAACAGAGACGTATTCGGAACTGGCAACGTTCAAGCGGTATGGATTGGCTCGCTGAGTACGATTGAGGACAGCAGTGCGCGGCTGACTAGCGTTCTGATACTGCACTTGTCTTTGATGGTACGATACATACCTGACACGTTACGTTTGTTAACCCGATCACTTTGGACTATTCGAAATGGAAGGGTAAGGGGTGAATTTAGGTTTAGTGCTCGATACAGCCATCATGCTTTCTGCTCAGGTTGAATGTCTATGATTGGACGCGGGACTTGGGATGTGGATTCTGGAATACTATTCCAAGAGTGAATTAATTTTGGCAGTAATAAATTCTTTTTTATCTTTGAGCCTAAGTTCCCTGAAATTAAGTGGCAAATAAAAATTATTGTTATTCAAATGTAAAGTAGGTTCCTTTTAAATGATAATGTGCAATTATCATTACATATTATAAAACAAAGTCCTCTGCCGCGTCTGTCTGTCTATTCGCGATAAACTCAAAAACTATTGAACGAATTTTCATGCGGTTTTCAGTAGTAGATAGAGTGATTCATGAGGAAGGTTTAGGTGTATAATTTATGGTTTTGTGTAAATTGGCTGAAATATGACGCTGATTGTTGAAGATGTCGGAAAAAAGGGATTGGGAGCTTTACTGGCGTGCGCCGCCTAAATGCACGACGCAACAGGCTGATACCTTATATAACTGTGCGAAGCCGGGACGAGTCGCTAGTATATAATAATTTCCTGCATCTCAGAAGTATCTATGTTGGTCCTCGGAGTCATGTGTTGTGAGGTAACCTGTCCCTCTCCTATTCGAAAATACAGATAGATGATAACATTGGGACTAACAAAGACAATTTAAACATAGTAAATGCGAAAACTCCTGAAATATTACCAACACAAAAAGGACTGCCCCACTGAACTCATAAACAGTTGAAACTCTTTGATAAGCTCTCGAAAATAAAATAATATTCAATTTATCAGAAAGTTAAATAAACTGTCCACTCTAATGTTGTTTATAGACCGCAGAAACAAACAAAATTGACTAGCAAAACCTGCCGCCCATTGTTTTCCCAACAATGGGAAAACATGAATAGGCGTTGATTGTGAGATGCGAAGCGAATTTAATTCTGTTTGGAACGTAGAAGGGTGTCTGGTGATGGTAGGGGTTATTTTTTTGGACGTGATGTTAAAGACAAAGTAAGTATTTGACGGCACGGTTGACGCAGTGGCTAAGTGATTAGCTTTCTGCGCTAGGTGTCGCAGGTTCAAATCCCGCACGGAACAAATATCTGTATGATCTACAGATAGTTCTTTCGGTTCTGCTTGTGTGTGTATGTGACATGTATGTTTGTAAACTGTACCTACGATACAGGAGAAATCCTAGTATGGGGCAACGTTTTTTTTTTAAAGAAAGAATCTTGAGGATATGATTGAGTTAAAAGTAATAATATAATTATATCAATTCGAGTGGTTTTCATCAAAGAAAAAAACTATCTCCTTTCTTGCTGAGGATGACGATTGTGGAAGGCCTTGTGTCATGAATTCAATAAATATAGATATATCTGACGAACACAGAAAATACTACAGTATTAATAAAAATAAAATATAAAAAAGAAGTGATGCGATAATACTCTTCATGGACGGATTTCATGAAATTCCGAGGAATACTATGAATTCAAGGAAAATATATATCGAATATATCATCATTTTGAATACATTATATATTTCAATTTCTATGGTGTTTATAAATATATAATGAGGGTTTTCATGAAATTCCTGGTAATATCGTTTCTATATGGAATGTCATCATTTTCTTGCTGTCATCAATATGTCTTCTTCCATTCATCTTAGAGTTCACTTTCTTATCAGCCACGTAAAATTTCGCACAGTATCTACGTTCAACCTTTCTTAAGTCTGCCTCTTCTCAGTATACTCATCCACACTCTTACTTAAAACTCCTAAAACATAAGCTTATAATAATAAGAAATCATAAAGCTCTCGTTGGGCGGCTGGGTCAAGGGACTGATTCAGAAAGCGGTATTCCTCGATACGGCACGTATTGTGAGGAGGTTTCTGTCTCTGGAGCCCTAACCACCGGTAGCTTGCACCCTGTTCCCAATGCCGGTTGGTCCCTATTTTTTATATATTTATAAATGTATTTTTTATACTAATAATTATATTTATAAATTTAAGAAAATATGTATTACGATAAATAAAAGAAATAATAATATATATTTTTATTCATGGAGATCAGTTAAAGACTTTCGACTTATGAATAGTCAGACTCCATGGCAATCTTATCAAAATATTTGTTTTGTTAATTTAGAAATCAGGCTTGGTTAGTTTAGACTCTTTGACAAAATATTGTAAGAAATTTTGAATTTAAAAGAGTAGCCATGGAGTTTCTTGCCCGTTCTTCCCCATTGGAAGTCAACATTTTGGGACCTGGCATCTAGAGTCATAACTATAATTAACTAGCTGTATATGGTCTATGAATAAAAACATATCTTATCTAGTTGCCACGTTCCAGAGTGTTGTTTTTCTATGGAGAAGGACAGGCAAGAAACTCCATGGTTACTCTTTTAAATTCAGTTGATGTAACATTTCATACTTAGGAATACATTGTTCCCTAAACGTTATCTGAGGGAAATGTAGTACTAGGTACGCATGAAATAAAATCTAAAATAAATTATCCGATATACTCCTTTAGAAATTCAGAGCAAATCTAGACACAGATTTGAGCAAAACGACCTCTATACACCATGAACAATGTTTGTGCTATTTCGTTCTATCCAAGCATTTATCCGGTATTAGGGTAACGACACCAATTCTCGGCACGTCTGCAAGGTGCCAGTTGTTGCGTCATTAGTTTAGCATGTCAAAGACAGGTCGGACGGACACTGTGTAGGGAATACCATAGGTTAACTTTGGGACGTATAGAGGAGCGATTACGTTTTAATTGTAGGTGACTAAGTAATGAACCTTTAGTTATATAGCAGAATGTCTGAATAATCCTATTGTAAAGTATCATGCCCCTGTGTTTAGGGGTGTTCAATCGATTACTGAGATCGTCTTCTTTTTAAATTTAAGAGCTCAACTCTAGTCAAAAGAGCAATCGCCACTGCTCTCTAGACTCTGTCTTCGTTTTGACCTTTTGATACAACTCGACCCCTACCTTCTCCTTCACTTGTTGTACAAAATTGATTTATGAAATACAAAGAAAATGAAAGTCTTCAGATATTTTCCACATGTATTAAAATAAAAATAAAAAATAACTGATGGATAATAATATTTTAATATTAATCGATGAACCGAATGTGCAATTCAACTGTTTGATAACTTATTATAATAATATTTTGCGCTGCTAGAGTCACGTTTTGTATTGGTTGATGATTAGGCAAAGATGAAATAATTTATTGCCACATTACGCCGATGCCGCTATCAGTCCCCTGTAATAGGGGGCGAGATTATCGAGCCACCATACATTAGACAAAATTCCGAACTCAAAGCTGCTACTAAGAATTTCCAAACCCCATAAAACATTGCCCGACCCGGAATCTAGAGTGGCATCTGTAGTGATCGTGCTTACCAGACCAATGTGGTAATGGATTCATTTTTACCGCAAAAATTATATCCTTGCACCGTTCACGGCGCATCACTGCATGCAGATTGATATTTCTTCGTTATTTGATAGGAAACCATAGAGTATGTAATATCCCTATAGGTCATCATCTGCCTAGCCTTATCCCAAATACATTGGCGTCGGCTTCCAATCTAACTGTTTGCGGCTGCCTATCAGTATTTTACACGGAGCGACTGCCATCTGACCTCCGCCACCCAATTACTGGGAGATACTGATACTGTAAGGTTGGATTGGTTGTCAGACATTTTTGGTCCGCTGACACCCATTACGACTGTCATAGGTTTTAATATGACACCCGGGACCAACTGCTTAACGTGCTTTCCGAGATAAGGAGGGGTCTCCATGTGTGAAATATAGTCACCCTTCCAAAGACTGATCGGGCAAGCGCTGCTTAACCTCACAGACCAACCAATCTGCTCACTAGCTATGTAGCTACGAGCCCCATAGGTGTCGTATTTTACCACCAGGTAATCTTATTCATACCCGACCTGTACTATTGTATGTTGTCTGCGTGAACTAGCATTATGGAATAGAGTTTCAGATGGTTAAGCGACGGATTCAATCGATTGTGGTCTCGCATTGTTTCGTCTCTGTCGAGTATTCAGAGTACTCACAATATCGTGAGGATTACATAGAGAGCTGAGATGAAGGAATTACGTGAACTTGAGTGATATTTGAGACCGTTTAGCTCATAAACACCAATGGAATCTAAACTAGCCAAGTTATAACGATTATGAGGATATTGCATATAAAAATCTACCATACTTAGAATATTTTATACGTATTGAATCCGACCAAGAGTGTCAGTTATTTTATAATATTTCATTAATATAAATTGCTATCTCCCCTTTTTATCACAGCCATGTAAGACTATCTATGCAGCTCTACAGAAAATCAACGTCAAATAATTTATATTGCAGCCATGTTTCGTCGATGCCGTTGTTAAGTTCTACATAATTGCCATCTACCGTCCACAATTCCAGACTCCGGGCTGCAAACATTTCAAGACATCCCTATTTAAAACATTCCCCAACTTGAGACAAAACTCGACTTTACGAAGACCAAGCGGTCACCACTAGAGTAATAAGGCAGTTACTGAAACCAGCAAATTATTTCACGAACTAAAGCTACACTAACTTCATCAATAATATTACAACGGACTACTTACACGAGCTGAAGAAAGCAATTCAATTTGCCAATTACGAAGGTGGGGGGAGCGCCCAAGGCACCGTCATTGGTCCCACTAACGATGTTATGTAAGGAAGAATTGCGTCGTGACTGTCAATATTTGGTGTTTCAACCTAACTTGCCGTGTGATATTGTACCGTTTTTTGTAGGAGAAGTTGGGTAAAAGAAATATATACGCTGCGAATTAAGAACCTTCTTTTTTAAGTTGTTGAAATAAATTGTAGGTTGCGTGAGTGTTTTTGTAGGTAACGTCTTAGTCGGGTTTAACTATAATTTTGTTCTCACCGAGAAAAGTAGAATTTTCAGATACTCGTTTCAATATTTGATATGAAAATGCTAACTTAATTTGTCTGGCTTACTGTCTAGGTCACATTTTATGAATATACTTTTATCGTGTTTATCCTGCCTTATCTTTTTTATTAACATATAATCTTTTAAAAGTTCCTTGCGCTCATTACCAACAAGAAGTTCTATAGCGATGATTTTTGGTTTGCCAAGAAGCCCTTGTCGTATATGGGTATATAAATCTTGATTTTGTTGCCCCAAGAAGTCCTATAATTATGGATAGATAGAAAGAGCATTCTGTATTGAACACCAAAGAAAAAAGTGTAAAGTGAAAAAAACATTTTACATAAAGGGTAAAAATATATAAACTATTCTAAGAATAAATAGAGATCCTCTCGACTCATAATAATCAACTTCTTTTTCACACGCAAAATCTTTTTCAAGACTCTTGTAAGCAAGGCGATAACAACCAATCTATCTGATGCGCCCCCTGGTAGGACAAAGGTTTTAATGAATAGTTGGAGACAAGCCATTACACCCTTTAATTCCCATAGACCGATAACGTCAACAGCATGGGGAATTCACTGCCTTTGGGCGTGTACGTAAAATGTAATTGTAATTATTGCCTACGGAATGTTCTTGAACAAAAATATATCCCTTGGGGCAAGCAAAATAGGCAGCAGATATAAAATATGTCGCCGGATTTTGGGGCGCCTTCTTGGCATAATTACGGAATTACGTTTTTTGTGGATCGAATTTTACGAGGAATTTTCTTTTAAGGAGGTTCTGATAATCAGGATTGGAGGAATAACAATTAATTTTGGTCGTTTAATTGGTAAAATTAATATTGATTTTTAAGGATTGACTACTTCTAAGTTTATTCTTCTATATTACTACTATATTACTGACTAGTGTATTCTCATCATGCTTGTATTGCCTGAAGGGTTTATCGATATTAAGGCGATGCCGTTATTAGTTCCCTCTATTTTTTAACAATATATAAATTACAGCCATACATTTGACTACTAGACCCTACGAGCTGAATGCTGGGAGCATCGCTGTGTTATCGTGTGGGCATAACGTACCATATTCCTCTATGGTGAAAACATTCACAATTCTTATCACCGAAATTTCTCTAGACCCGGGTACGTCTTAAAACTGCGGCCAGACACCGGAGGACGGGCAGCAGCGTCCTCTCACTAATCGGTGAGCCACTGCGATCCCCAAGCCGCCTGCCAAGCGTGGGGATTATGGCAAACCCCCCCTTTGGGGGAGGCCTTCGTTCAGCAGTGGTCGTTTTCTGGCTGATGACGAAATTTCTCTGAAAATTTCAACCCTTAAAACTAGACCTTCTATTCTACAAAAACACTCTTAAGAAATATAATTTACAGCCTCCATTATTGCGCTACCAATTTAACGGTGTGATAACAAAAAATAACACCGTAATAATGTGTAACCTAACCTAAACAAACACGGTATAATGGCGGCAGCCATGTTTGTTCCCGCGGCCGTGTCATACATGACCGGACGGGGATTATCCGGCTACTGAGAGCCGGTTGTGGGAAAAAATTGACCGGAATATATATTGCTGGCGATTTTCAATGGGTTTTTGCATTCATTTTTATTAAAGTGAGTGCAGAATGGGTCTGTTCCAGTTTTGTTTTCGTTAAAATACTTCTGTTTTTTGTTTGGCTTTAATCGATCGCCATAAGCGTTTCTACAATTTGAAGAATAATTTAAAAAATCTGAATAATTTCATATGGTACTTACGTGTATATTGTAATTTCAGTAACGGATAAATACTTATAATGTAAATGCTTCTGTACCTATAATAGTTAATCAATATGGTTACCTTGCATCGTAGACCTAAAATCAAATGAAATATTCAAAGGAGGAATTAAAACTAAAACTGAACGTATACAAGATAATGTACCTTTATTATGAGTTTACTAGTATGTATTGATTAATGGAATGCGTGCGCGCTTCTAGCGGCTACTACACCTAACTAAAAAGGTTCATAATTATCTATCTCCTGTCTGTTATAATATCGATGTAGAACCGTGATCTCATTTTAGAGAAACCTTAATAGGCTCCTTAAAAATGAACCCCATCATGAGTATTACAAAAAGCAAGCGAGAACAAATTTTAGCAATAACTTTCTTTAATAAAAGAAAAAGCTCAATCCACTTTGTCCCTAGAGCCACTTGAAGCAAAATCTGTCCGAACAAAACTAGAGAAAAGTAACACAAACTGAAACGAACATTTATTAATTCTTACTCGTAAAGTCAGAGACAAAACGGCCTTTTTAATTATTAATAGGAAACGGATAAAGATTCTCTATTCGGTTCAAGTAAAGCAATCAACTCGGACCCTCCTCTGTTACTGTCATGTACAATCAAATGCTAGTGCTTCGGGAGAAAATGCCACGACACCTTTGCAGATTTCAAAACCTTTATTTCTTCGGTAACAAGGTCGGCTTTGAGTTAAAGTAGACGCAAATAGAAGGGTCAAAGAATGGGCTATTTCTGATATAACGCCCAACGTTAGAAAACAAAGAAAGTTAGCGGTAAGTTTGACAGACATGTTCTATTTCCGAATTGTGTGCATTTATGTGGTTCCGCTTGTAACCAGTTTGATCTAGATTGAACCAGATTGATCCGGTAAAAGCTAGTTTTATAGGCAAAAAACATTTTTGGAATCAAAAATGTATGAAAATATTCAGCCTTTTAGAGAATATTGTTTAGTGTTTCAAATTTTTTGGACTACCGTAATATTTTTAATATTAATCAGTATGAATATATTTTGTCTTAAGTTTTAGACAAGATCCTCCAATAAACAACAGTCCCTCCTATTACAATAATACTTGAGAGGGTTTCCCACCATTACTATCGCAGTAAACCCCATAACGTAGATGACAATGTCAATGTATTAAGTTAAATAGGGCTGCAATTATGGGATTTTAGTGTTATAGGAGTATTTTTAAAGAATATATCAGCGCGTTGAAAAATAAATGCACTTACTACTAAAAACTGCCTAGATTCAAATAGTATATTATATGATATGATAATACATATAATTTGACATTACATTTTTTACTTGTCCTGATTGACTGATTTATCAACGCAAAGCCTAAACCGCGGGGCTACAAACTTGGATTTTTTTCAGTTGATGCCTTTTATGTAATATGCATCTACGAAGGAAGGATTTTTGGAAATTTCACCCCTTAAAGGGGTAGGCACGTCCGTCCTTTTCAAAGTAAAAACCACGAAATTTCACATACCTGTTTCTGGATAGAAATAAATGTACACGTATATCGGCTTTTTTCAAACAAGTCTTATTTTAATATATGTACATTATATCCACGCGAGCGAAGCCGCGGGCAACAGCTAGTATGATAATATGTATGTAAACATACATAATTTCAGTACAAGTTAATTTTAAGGAACGATTTAACCGATTTGAAGAGATCAAAGGGCTGTAATTTTTTGGTATAATGAATCGGCGCCACAAAATATATTCAATATTGCAGAAAATTTCCAACTAAATTCCAAGTAAAACGTTAAACAACCCTAGATCTTCTTGTACAGAAGCCATTGCTGTTACATTGGTTCTTTTTAAACATAGTTTTCTAAGTAACCGGTTCAGCCGTTTTTGAGACAGTTTCTCATGCAGATATTGATTGAACACACTTAGTTTAAATAATTAAATTTTATACACCATCTAGAATCTTTATTGTCTTCGCTTAGCAATCACTTATGAAGCGTCGAGTGTTTTATGGATATTTTACGGTCTACCATAAAATGTTATCAGGGGCAATTACTTGGCCTGATTACTAGTTGATAATTACGCCTATTTTATTGGTGACCCGACTTGAATGTCAATCGAGTCTACGTGATTAAAGGAGATATTGTTCATGGTTAATTTGATTGATGGCTGCGGTTGATTAATAATCGTATCCTTTTGAATATCTACCGTTTCTTAGGATTGTTTTTCTTTCATCTAGTAGCAAAGCATCATGGTATGCGATTATGACTCCACCTATCTCTCGGATTTTTATTAAATTTTCTCAATATATAGGATCAATTTTTCAAATGGGCGTGGATGTCCAAATCCGGAACTATAAGGAATAACGAAAAATAATCAAAGGAGTCTTGAGCTCGATTTTGATGAAAACAAAAACTGCATAATTGGATTTTTGAAAAAAAAAAAATCTAGCCAGGAAAAGAAAAGGTAGAGATTGAAATATATATACATATATACTAGCTTCCGCCCGCGGCTTCGCCCACGTGGATTACGAATCTGTACATTGTCCCGGGATAATAACTATGTGCTATTCCAGACTATAATCTATCTTTGTCCTAAATTTCATCCAGATCCATTCAGTCGTTCTGGCGTGAAAGAGTAACAAAGATCCATCCATCCATCCTCACAAACTTTCACATTTATAATATTAGTAGGATAGGATTAGTCGGATAGGATTAGTAGAAAGTAGGATATATGTATATACACGCTGTATTATTACACCATCTGATAGTGTCGCTAATAAGGATCAAATTCTGGGAAGTAATGGCATACGACAAACTAAAGAACATCCTTCAAACAAGTACCTAAATAGACTTCAAACAATTTATGTCGAAGAAAACCATCTATTTTTATAGTCATAATGATAACTATAGAATTGTAACGGTGGTATAGTCGTAAATATAAGGTGTACGTATACAGTACACAACTCATTAAAAGTAAAGCTCGTGTGTTGGGAGGTGCTTCCTGCAGAATTTATTGTGTGTCCCGGCGTAATACGCCGATGGGAGAACCTTTATTGCTAGTGTTTATGGTGATACGAGCTGATCAGTCGGGGTCCAGGATGAAAGCATAACAGTATTAGTAAAGGCAATGCTAAGTGTGCTCGCTTGTGTTAGTATGATTTTCAGTATTTTTCGGTATTTTGTGTTCCCGTGGATGGTATTCCTCGATGGAAAAGGGAGGTTTGTCAGAGTAATTGTCAGGATTTTGTGTTGACAGTTCAGTCCCATAGATGGCGCTTTACTTTTTGCTATCCATAAAACTAGAAGTCACTCCAAAATTTTTGATAACATATCATTATAATTCAACCCATTACTGTCCCACTGCTGGGCAAGGGTCTCTTCTCAGAATGAGAAGGGGTAGGCCTTAGTCCACCACGCTGGCCCGGTGCGTGTTGGCGGACTACACACACCGTTAAGAACTTTATGGAGCCCTCTCAGGTGTACAGGTTTCCTCACGATGTTTTCCTTCACCGTAAATGCAAGAAATAATCAAATTCTGATCCGCACATGATTCCGAAAAGTCAGAGGTGCGGGCCGGGTTTGAACTCAGACCCTCCTGCATGGAAGGCAAGCGTTCAACCGCTAGGCTATCACTAAAATATAATTATTTATCCTTTTTTTTTCATAGTTTTACTAATCCTTCTCCCTACGTCACTACCTACTAGAAGATTTGATATGTTGCTGAGGAGTATCCATATCCGAACTGGCCATGTCGGCAATACAAAGCGATTTTCTTATTTTCAATCAGGATGTTGAAGATAGTTGGCAGTTGCACATGTTATTGGCTCCGTCCACAGCACTTTATATTCCCAGCTTAACGGAAGAGGGAGGCGACGATGCTACAATATATTATCGGCACATCGGAAACCATATATAAAGTACAGTCGGCCCGTAATGTCGCATTCTGGGTACATTTTTAGATAGATTTTTAGATGTCTGCTATTTGGACGTTTCGTCCAGTTTATTTTTCCGGGGTGTCGACAATTTGAATAGTAAACGTATGTATTGACTATTCTTGATGTCCAGTCGCAGTGATTTGTGAGGATTGCCACGAGAAAAAGTGCGTGAGTATCGTGTTTTTCTTTTTATTTGTATTTCGAATCAAACTAGAGGCTTACTGTTTAGTATGGTTCAGTCGTATTCGGTTTTACTGCTATGAATATTTGACGTTTTGCTTTGGGTTTTCTATCATCATACATAACTAGATTTCAATGACTGCTAGGTCTATACTTATATTGAAGTTGTTTAAATATTTAAATAAACCGCTAAATAAAAATAAAACATGTATTTCCAGTAACTATCATGTAATCTGTATTATTATAACTACAGCGGTAACGATTGTCTATAGAATGTGTCACCGGTCACTATAATTTATTTTTCTGATATGTAGTTTTCTTATTTATTGTCTTTAAGCTTATTATTCATAGGAAAAATGTTACATGCTGCAACCAAACGGCCAAATTTGTGAAACTACAATTATCTGCAGCAATCCTGAACCAAAATTTGAAGCAATAAAAAGAATATCATTATTATGGGCCTCTCTTTGATTGTGTCAATTTCCAAGCTAGTAGTCCTTCGCTTGCGTAAGACAGTCCCTGAGATAGCTTATATGGCAGCACACAGTACGATCGGTAGATTTAAAAAGATCTGCAGAACAAAATCTGAAATATTAAGTTTCCATTCCGAAGACATATTCAGAACTAGGGATGTTACGGAGGTGGATTTATCGGAGGCGGAATCGGAGTCGGAGGTTCTCGTAGTGACCTCCGCGGAGTCGGAGGTGAATCGGAGTCGGAGTCGGAGCAAATCTACGAATGTAAAATATAAATAAATAAAAAAGAAGAAACTTGTCGCAACTCGTTCACTCTTCGTTCATCAGTTGCAAAGAACACATATACTCCGTCAGTTGTCAGTGTCACGTAGAAAGCGCTCGGTAGCGCTGCAGCGATAGCAAGTCATAACTTGTAACTCCGATATATACCTCCGTTTTGATATATCGGAACCGGAGCCGGATTCGGAGGTGTAATTTTAATCAGAGGTTCCGACATATCGGATTCGGAGTCGAAGCTCCGTAACATCCCTATTCAGAACCATGTAGGAGGCCTTACAAATCCCTTTTGCATCAGTTTATTATCATTTCTTACATTGTCTTTATAACCTGGTCATAAGGTTTCATTTCATGTGACCATATCCACAATCCAATTGAATTTTTATCTCTATTTCTTTGAATGAAGATTGAAAATACTTTAATACGATGACTCTGTCTGGTTGATATCAAAATTTGTACTATAAGTCCTTTAGATAAGGTCGGATATTCGTTGGTAGTTTTGCGTGTGTTACACGTATGGTCAGTAAATTCGGATGTCTTTCTGGCCGGATCAACTATTTCAATGAAATACGTATGATATTGATAACAGTAAGCATACGGTTTCAAGGGTCATACATTTATTGTCCGCAGTTTAGAAAGGTTCTATAGACCATGATTGATGGCATTTTGAAGGATAATTGGTCTTTCAGTAATTTCCACCCCTTTATATTTCTGTTTGTTTTCCATTTTTGTTCTGTCTGTTTCTCTGTGTTTGGTGTGCAATAAAATGTATTGTATTGTATATTTCAAATTAAGCTAAAAAGTTCATGTTATAATTGACGACACGGTTGGCGCAGTGGCTAAGCGATTAGCTTTCTGCGCTACTTGTTGCGGGTTCGATCCCCGCCCGGAACAAATATTTGTATGATCTACAGATAGTTGTTTCGGGTCTGGTTGTGTGTGCATGTGACATGTATGTTTGTAAACTGTACCCAAGATACAGGAGATCCTAGAGAGGGGCAACGTATTTTTTTTAAAAATAAATAAATGAATTTTGGCTAATCATTAACGAATGGCGGATTGATATAATTAATTATACTAAACTTATTTCAAATTAAAATTTACTGCTCGCATCTGCTGTTATAGATATGACAACATTGACCAACAGCTCAATGTGCTTTCCGAGGAATGGAGAGGTCGCGATGTGTAAAGAAGCAAGTACTGCTCAATCAAGCAGATGGACCAATTAAAAAACACCTAAGAAAACGTTCCACACTAGGATATTTTCTTATATCGTGAGTGCGTTTACGCACACAATTGTCATAAACATTCGACTAAAATAACACAAATTACCAAAATGACTGGTAGTCAGTCTAGTGGTTGCAAGCGCGACTGCTGAGCGTGAGGTCTTGGGTTTGATTCCCGGGTCGGGCACAGTGTTATTGGGTTTTTCTGTAAATTGTGTTCGTCAGAAACTTGCAGTAGCAGCGCGGAGTCTGGAACTATGCCCGGTTGTTGGTACAGTCAGCATTAAAAATATGTAAACACAGCAAAATTCAAACCCTTATTCTTGGAAAGGAATTGGTTAAAGCCTCCATGACATTTAAAATGACCATGTATCTTTATATATACACAGACACTATGTATGAAATTTGTCAAGATTTGAACCAATATTTCCTCTAAAACTCGATTTTGAATTTCGCTACGTGTATATATACATCTTTTTGATGCTGACTGTGGTTCTAACAGGGTACAATCTTTCGTATGAATGCTGGTGAGCGATAAAAAACATATATTTGAAAAGACGTCAGTATGTGACATAATACAGTGAGGGACCTTGATTGAATCAATTGTATTTGGGACCTTGGATCGGTTTGCTCATTGCGAACGATACAGAGTTTAAGATTATAATTGCTGTTTCATTTTAAAAAACCTCTATAGTTCACTATAGTAAACCTCTGCCTTACCTTTCGGGGAATACAGGCGTGATGCTATGTTAAGTTACGAAGATAAACTCCAGATCTGTCACTGAAGAACTATCCCTATTACGACTAATTCGCTCCCGATGTAGAAACATACGATTCGTCGCCGTCAGTTCGTTGATGATTTGTCCCGGTAATGGCAACATTATTCTCGTGGTACGGGGCTGGCTGATGGCACGAATCAATTCGGTGCCTATTGTCTCATTGTTTATTGGCTTCGGTTTTTGGTAAACGACTTTCGGAGCAATGTTTTTACGTTCGATGTTTCAATAGATTTTCACGAGGGTTGAAAACTGATGCCTGTTGTAACTAAGGGTTGATTAGATATTTTGATTTTTTTTTCCTCGCTAGTATGAATAATGTTTTTAATTATGATTTTATGTTGTAGTTTGTAAATAAGGTATAAAAAATGTTTCATCAGGGTCCTCATCTTACTTCTCAAATTTTCTCTGGCATCTTGATTTTACAAGTCCAAGACATGTTATCGTCAAAATTTCGGAATAGGAAAGTAAGTTTCTTAACGAAAACAAAAATAATAAAAATCCTTCGTATTACTTATAAACTTTAAAATTGCTAGCTACTTCAGAAATAAAATATTGGAATTAAAAAAAATCTCCTAAAGAAACAATCCAATAAAATGTTTGCTGAAACAAATTTCACGAGACAACACATTGGTTGAAATATTAAACTTCTAGGCGTGGTCAGGATTTATAAGTTCAATCTTAATTTGTTGAACAAAGTATGCCACTAGAGATGTTAAAAGTTTAATCGGAGTAATTTAACTTTCGAATTCATAATAGCTTTCTTTTATTTCGTTTTTAATTTTCGAATGTCAGCGAATGAGCTGAGTTTTAATATATAGTAATAGCAGGTTTCGTAAATGCAATCAAAGTTCTTTGGTCGAGATAATCTATACATATAAATAAAATTGGAGTGTCTGTTTTTAATATTGAAATAACCGTTTTTTACTACATGCATATGAATATATATACGGTACATACACCAAAATAACATTTTTTACAATTTTTGCCTGTCTGTCTGTTAGTATAGGCTAATTTCTGATATGGCAGAACCGATTTTGACGGGACTTTTATTGGCAGGTAGCTGATGTAATAAGAAGTAACTTAGGCTACTTTTATTTTAGAAAAAAAATCTTTTATTTTAGAAAAAAAAAAATGGTTTAAGTGCATTTAGTCTCACTAAAAAATACATTGTTAAGTTCCGACATCCACGCGAACGAAGTGGCGGGCACAGCTAGTAATGTATATATTTTAATTCGGGTAGCATATGCAGGTCCATGTTAATTTACGAATTATTGAATTGTCTATTGTTTTAGCTTTTGTAATTAAGGAGATTGTAATGGAATAATTCTCGCGCAATTAGAGATCATTAAGTAATCGAGATATTTAAAAAATCCAGCGGGTAATCTAATAATTACAATAAAATATATATTTATTTTAAAGGCTTAAAATGCACCGAAACTATGCAAAAAGAGACTATGTATCATATATGACTTTTGTATTGAGTATTGCCTTAGATTAGACTGGCAGTTGATTCCAATAGAGTCATAATAAGGCCACACTAAAGATCCGAAAATGGACAAAAGTTATATGTCATCGTTCCATAATTCTTCTTTCAACTCATTAAGCACCTTCCATATTCATATTTCTATCAGATTAACACAAGGAACACGTGAATTGCTCATAATTACATGCAAATTCCAATATATTATGTATGTATGGCGTTCGTATGGCTTGACTTAGTGTCACCTTTCATACAGTCTGACGCAAAGCCAATAATCTATCTTTTTGCACTATATAGGACAAGGGATTTAGAAAGGTAGGACCTAGGGTTTAGGATCAAAGGCGAGAGAGAGTAAATCCTCGTTTCCAAATACCTATATCTTCTTTGATATATTCTGTTTTATGATTGAATTAAGGATCAAACTGCAAAGCGGCTTGGATTTTCAACAAATATATAATACATGTATATGTATTAAACTTGTTGTTTTATTATATTTTTTATTATATTAATTGTTTCCGCTTCATCGATGTAAAAATATTATTCATAAAACTGTGAATCCTAATATCACCTACTGAAGGATTGAATTATGGAATTCTTCGCTTAATAGTTTCTGAGATTTGATGCTTAGTGAGTGGTATTTCGCTTATGATAATGTTTTAATATAACTATAGATTTTTTTAAAGAGTCTACACGAATTACGAAACCTTAATTCGTTTGGCGCACTCTGAGCAGTCAGCCTCGATGCCAGTATTGCTGACTGGCTAATCTTTCTACTATGGCATAAACGGTTTCCATATGATAGTTCGTGTCGGCAGAAGAAGAAGAGTCTATGCTATGTACTATATAGGTCATCTTTTAATGATTATAAAACTCTTAGTAATGAAGGCCTGTGGCAAAATACTTCTGTGGAAATTAAGGAGTACCTTTATGGAAAATCTGAATAAAATATTGAGTAGAAGTGTAAAGACATTTGGTTTTATATATGTACTTAAGATATTATGTTTCATATATTTACCTTTTTTTCACTGATAGGTTAGGCAGAGGTGTAAATATTACTGTGCAATGTACGCCCACGTTTCACCGATGCTGTTATTATAACCCAGTTAATAATAATAACCAATTTGCATCTTACGCTCAGTAGTCGTCCGTGCAATCACTAGACTAATGAGGGAGTAAAAGTTGCTCACATTACTTTTAATATTGAATACACTTACATCCAATTGCATTTGATGTTTGGTTTTAGTTTTTTCAAATAGTAATTCAGATAATTACTACAAATAGTTCTTGTTCTTTTCTTCTTTTGATAAAACGTTGCCCCACACTAGGTGTTATTCCTGTATCGTGGGTGCGTTTACAAACATATATATTCACATACAAACACCCAGACCCGAAACAACTATCTGTAGATCATAAAAATATCGACACGAAGCACAGCAGTCGATCTCTCAACCACTGCAACAACTGTGCTGTGCAATACCCACGATACAGAAGAAAACCTAGAGGAGGCTATCGAAAAAAAATCAAGTAAAAAAGCAAACTCTAATCAGCATAATAGGTTTAGACTGATAAAAGTACCGCTCAGCTAAAAAGCATAAAAATTACGAAAATCAATTCTCGACATATTAAAACCCTCACACACAACACTAGATAGACAGATAGATAGATTACAATAAAAGTTTACATCATATCGTGAGTTAGGTCGTATTACACTGAGGGTAGCAAAATAAAAGTGTATCCTTCTGTAAGGCGATATTAGGATCCTCGCACATAGCCGACATGCGTGTGGAATTTTTATTAGGTGCCTAACAGAGCGTTTTGCTTTATGTTCTATTGTGGGTATATACGGGGGATTGTTGGGCGGGCCGGTACGATTTGACGTAACAAGGAGTATTCTTTTGAAGAAGTTTTAGAATTTGGAATTTGTGGTTGGAGCTAATCCAACTCTCAAGGCATAGAATAGCATCACGCCTGTATTCCCCGAAGGGTTAGGCAGATATGTACTATTGTACACCCACATTTCGCCGATGCCGTTATTGAGTCCCATGTAATAGGGGGCGAGCCTATTGCCATCTATCGGGCACAGTGGTAAGATGGCAATAGGCTCGCCCCCTATCATTGATGAAATGTGGGTGTACAAAAGTACATCTGTGCCTAGCCTTTCGTGGAACCGAAGCGTGATGTTCCCGGATATGTTAGGATATTAATAAGAACAGAATAATTGTCAGACTTTGTGGGCTGCTGACATCACGACTATCCTGGCTGCATATTCTCTCCAAAGGATTGAGAGGCCTTGATATGTGAACAGCGGTCACCCATCGAAAGTCTGACCGCAGCAACAGCTTCTTTTCCTCACAGACGACATAATTGTGCGGTAGCTATGCAGAAACTGCTAAAATTCAACGCCCCAACATGTTCGCACATACAGCGCCCCCTATGTTTCCTAAATAGGCTCTCACCTTAGATCACAGTGAGCCGTGGACAATGCAATATGAATTGAAAGGGATTGTTCTACGGTACGCGATAAAAATAACACGAATAACGATCGAAGTTACGTAGTTACGGAAAATAGCGTTTATATTGTGGGTTATTTTTCTATTATATATTTTTCCTTTTTTTTTTCAAACGCTTCCCCACTCTAGTATTTTCTCCTGTATCGTGGGTACAGTGCACAGACAACCAGACCCGAAACAACTATCTGTTATATCATATAACTATTTGTTTCGTGCGGGGATTGAACCCGCGACACGTAGTGCAGAAATCTAATTGCATGGCCACTGCGCCAACCGTGTCGTCAATTTATATGTTACATACTTATTAATACTGGTATTAGTGTGTATATTTAGAGTGGTAATCACTACATATTATAAAACAAAGTCCCCCGCCGCGTCTGTCTATTTGTCTGTCTGTTCGCGATGAACTCAAAAACTACTGAACGGATCTTCATGCGGTTTTCAGCAATAGACAGAGTAATTCGTGAGACGTGTACACACGGGTTTTTCAAGCTTTTTTTCAATTTTTACTGTAGGATCCATACATTAAGCTCATGTATAAATTCAAGTATTTTTTGTAGAAAGTAACGCCATACTTTATTTGAATTTATGAAATCTTTGGCTTTGAAGAAACCGACTGTTATACTGGAAAAAAAACAACTGAATCACAAATATACCAGCCTTGACTGCCTCATAGGTCTAGTGGTCGCAAGCGCGACTGCTGAGCGTGAAGTCCTGGTTTCGATTCCCGGGTCGGGCAAAGTATTATTGGGTTTTTCCATATGAAAATTCTCAGTAGCAGCACGGAGTCTGGAACTGTGCCCGGTAGATGGCAATAGGTTCTCCCCCTATTATATAAGACTCAATGACGAAATAGGCGAAATGTGGATGTAGAATTAACACCTCTGCCTAGCCCTTCGGGTAGTACAGGCGTGATGCTATGTTATGTTACGTGTTTAAATGGAACAAAACAGTTTGAATGACAAATACATTATACATACACCTTTAATCATTCTACATAATAAATCCGACCTTTTCCGACCCAATTGTCTTTCTATAGGCGACAGATTAAAATGGATTTTACAGAAAGGTATAACCTGCCGGTTTGAAACAAAAGCTGATGAAATTCATCAGTTTTCAATTAACCTGGGTCCGGCGATCCGTTTGTTTGAAATAGATTATTCCCGGTCCAATGGGCAAAGCCGAAAAACTCCAATTTCATTGATTACTGTCTATAGCGTAGCTATTGTTACAGCTTGTCAATGGTGTATGGGTTTCAAACGTTTGGGACAGTTGAAAAACTAAATTTTTGGCTATCTGGCTATGTCCTGTAATTACTTGTCACCTCATATTGGAAACGATTATTTAACAATACTAACCATAAAGCTGATTTTATGCAAGGCTTTTTAATAACAGAACATAACATCACGACTGCATTGCCCGAAGGGTTAAGCAGAGATGTATTGCTGTACGTCCACATTTGTTTGATGCTGTTATTGAGTCCAGTGCAATAGGTGGCGAGCCTATGTCATCTAGCGGGCACAATTCCGAACTCCGAACTCTTGAAAATTTCCTTGGGGTAATACAACTGGTAAGTTTTTGCTCGACCCCGAAATTGAATCCAGAACCTCACACTTGACAATTGCGTTTGCAACCACTAGATGACTAGACCAATGGGGCAGTTACAATAGATTAATATTTATACATATAATAAAATTATAACAGGCCGATGTCTGTACATTATAGATATCGAAGAAAAACTAATATGGCCCCCCCATATTAGTTTATTAGAGCAACAGAAGCCAAAACAACAGTATTTATAATTTTTGTCTGTCTATCTGTTTTGTGTTTTGTGATAGCCTAGCGGTTGAACGCTTGCCTTCCATACAGGAGGGTCTGAATTCGAACCCGGCCCGCACGTCTGACTTTTCGGAATCACGTGCGGATCAGAATTTGATTATCACTTGCGTTTACGGGAAGGAAAACATCGTGAGGAAACCTGCACACCTGAGAGGGCTCCATAAAGTTCTTGACGGTGTGTGTAATCCGCTAACCCGCACCGGGCCAGCGTGGTGGACTAAGGCCTAACCCTTCTTGTACTGAGAAGAGACCCTTGCCCAGCAGTGGGACAGTAATGGGTTGAATTTATTTTATCTGTTTTGTACACACATCACGCAATAACTACTGCATGGAATTGAATGTAGTTTTCACCGATGTATTGCTAGAGGTCTAACTTAAAATAAAGGCTCCATTTTACCGCAGGAAAATATCAGATTCTAAGTTCCACGCGTCACGGGCAAAATCTAGTATCAAATAAAAAATTGAAACTGGTGAATATTGTCGTTCCTCTTGCGACAAATATACCAAGACAGGAACATAAGCTGTATAATCAACGTACTCCTAAGCTACCTTAAGGCATTACGTATTCTACGGTCAACTTGAGGCTTAACTCGTAACGTGTTTGCAGTTTGTACTAGCGAGCATAAGTTCCGGGAGGCAATTTCCATCAAAACTTGAAATAACTGGGATTTACAAGTAAAATGCTAAGTTAACGTTTAAGTTGGAAACATTAATTAGTAGAAATAAAGTTGAAGCTTAATAGGACTTTTCATTTATTTTCGTGAAACTAAAAGTCAGGAAAAGTATGTTTCGTTTGATGGGTGTTGTAAGGGCGAGTTTAAAAGTTGATACGACTTTATACGTGAGATATAAAGGGTCAATTTATTCATATGAACTATTTAAATAACCAGGCCAATAAAAAAAAGGAATATTAATTTTTCATCCAAAATATCGATTTTATTTTGTAATCCTAATCAATCGTTTTGATTTGTTCGTAGGTAAAGTGCATATAGGTAGTCTACCAAACGTCCTAGCGCTCACACATAACGTTTTAGATAGGCCACTAGTGATTACAATATCGCGTTATTTTTTATACGTACAAGATCAAAAACTTTTTTTATGTGTTTAGTTGTGGAGTTGAAATAATACAGTTGACTGTCGCATTCTGTAAAAGTTGGCTAATTTTCTGACATTATTGTATAATTAAATTTACTTAATTCTGTCGCATGATAATATAAATAATTTTGCTATTACACGTAGCGATTTTGGTCGCGGGTCTACGCAAGTGTCTCTGGCCGTAGGCAAGCCGCTACGTGCGTAGACGCTCCGCTACGTGCGTAGACGCTCCGCTACGTGCGTAGACGCTCCGTTACGTGCGTAGACGCTCCGTTACGTGCGTAGACCCTCCACTACGTATGTAGACGGTCCGCTACGTGCGTAGACGCTCCGCTATGTGCGTAGACGCTCCGCTACGTGCGTAGACTCTCCGCTACGTGCGTAGACGCTTCGCTACGTGCGTAGACGCTCCGCTACGTGCGTAGACGCTCCGCTACGTGCGTAGACTCTCCGCTACGTGCGTAGACGCTCCGCTACGTGCGTAGGCGCTCCGCTACGTGCGTAGGCGCTCCGCTACGTGCGTAGACGCTCCGCTACGTGCGTAAACGCTCCGCTACGTGCGTAAACGCTCCGCTACGTGCGTAAACGCTCCGCTACGTGCGTAGACGCTCCGCTACGAGCGTAGACGCTCCGCTACGCGCGTAGCACCTAGCGTAGCCTTGACACCAAGCTGCATTATACAATTTGTGTTAGCGTGAATTCAGTAAAGAGTAATTCCAATCAACCTTTAAAAATATCTTTTTAAAAAAACATCCAAAAACATCATAAAATATTTTAATAGTCAGAACGCATTCAGACGATTCGTCGTCACAATAAAAGTGATAAGCCAGAGTAATAACAAGTCCACTCACGTAACCATAAACCGTAGATTCTCAGGAGATCGTAAAATTATTACTGCCGTCTGTCAATACCGATATTGGAAATCTACGTTCGCGACGTATTACGCAAGACAAAAAGATTACGCGGAAAATGCGTCACAATTTGAGATTACGTATTGTCGATATTTTCGGTAGAGATCACATCATGCCTATTTACATAGTCACGTTTCGCCATATAAGCGTGTAAACGTTTATTGCTTCACATGGGGTTTATAGACAATTGTGAATAGTTGTGAATGAAATTTTGCGTTTAAGATGCAAAATTACGCATTTCTTAATAGCTCACGTAAGCTCGCACAGAAACAGTAACCCTAAGTGTTACGTACGTATAGACAGCGTCAATGTTATATATTTTGGTAATTAATTATTATAGTGTAAAGGTACGTAATTATTTATAACATGACATATCATCACGCTTGTATTCCCCGAAAGGTTAGGTAGATGTGTAGTATTTACACCCACATGTCGCCGTTGCCGTTCTTGAGTCCCATTTAATAAGGGGAGAGTCTATTGTCATCTACCGGGCACAGTTTCACTCCGTGCTGTTATACAGATAAACCTAACGAAACTGAGAGAAGAATACTTGGTTCAAATTAAATATTAATTTATTCAAACTAGATTATAAATTATCCTTTTTGGACGTCAAAAATAAGTATGATTTCAAAGACAGAACCCTTTCGCCCTCGTGTGACCTTTTCATAAGTAACTTAGGAAAGCTTAGCTTAGGAAGATGAAGGCCTAACAAGCACTACAGAAACAAGCCCCTTTCAGTCAAAATAAAATAAAAAAAAACGCCATTACAAAATACTAAAGCTTGGCAGAAATATTGCAAGCTATTTCACATGATATTCAAAAGTTTAAGATTAACTGTTGAATACCAACGAGACGGTTGGCGCAGTGACTAAGACACTAGCTTTCTGCGCTTCGTGTCGTGGGTTCGATTTTCGCAAGGAACAAATATTTTTATGATCTACAGATAGTTGTTTCGGGTCTGGCTGTGTGTATATGTGACGGAGAAATCAAAGGCAATGTTCTTTTTCTTAAACTCAAATCAAATTAAGGATAAAATGATTGCATGTTCCGTATTGATAGATAGGCTCTCTAAAGCCTAATCTACACTTGTATGAAAAACCTTCAACAGCCTAGTACAAATAACAAAATTCTAACTGCTAGATCTCTACTATCAGTTTGAGCTAACTAAATTTCATGGTCGAGTGGCCAACTCTATTCTGTAAAGGCTTGCCTCCACTGCTAGAGCTGAGCTTCGTACGTAATAGTGCGTTTATTTGGTTCGGATTTGAATTCTTTCGTGTTTTTTGGCGATTCGTGTTTTCAAACGAAGTACTGCATTGCTGCTGAATAGTTTGGAATTCAGTTGAGTATTTTAGACGTTACAATACAATACAATACATTTTATTGCACACTAGAAACAGAAAAAAATAATATACAAAATGGAAAGCAATAGAGATGTACAAGAGGCGGTCTTATCGCACTTGGCGATTTCCGCCAGACAACCTTAGGATGGACAGATGTGTCATTGGATGCTATGTGTTACATATTTGTATGATTAATTGTTTTTTTTTTGGTTTCTACATCTAACTTTTCGAATTTATGTACAGATCAAAATTTTTGATTATGACAATCAAATATTTTGATCCGCACATAAATACGATAAAGATGGATGAATCCTGTGTACACCTGAGAAGGCTCGTGGCAGCGTGGTGGACTAGGGCCTAACCCTTTTCGTAACATTATCAGTATTATAAAATAAACGACTGCCTCATTGGTGTAGTGGTGACTGCTGAGCGCGAGGTCCTGTGTTCAATTCCCAGTTCGGGCATTGATGTTGGGTTTTTTGTATGGAAATTCTCAGTGGTAGCACGGAGTTTGGAACTGTGTCCGCTAACTGGCAATAGGATCGCCTCTAATGGAATCCAATAACGGCATCGGTGAAATGTGGGTGTACAATAGTACAATTCTGCCTAATCCTTCGGGGAATACGAAGCATGATGCTATGTTATGTTATGAGTTTTATAAAATAAATGCTACAAAAATTACAAAAATCACTATTTTAAATATTACTTTCCTTTATTAGCTTCGCTCCTTCCACGCTTCTTAACTGGATGATTACCTTAAGGCTGCGGTAATGGCCACGGAAACTCAGCTAAAGTTAGTTAGTTACCGTTTTAGACGGTTGTATTTAATTTTACTCGAGAAATTTGAATAGAAATGTTGGATTGCTCACACTTCCTCCGTTTACTCGGTTGCAGGATTTCGAACGGTGCCGATATTATGTTGATACCATTTGAGCTAGCTACAGAATTGACTTTAATATGTTTTGAGTACCTATATTTATATATTTTTTTTCCAGAATTTCCTCAGAAGAAACGCAATAACTCTTTTCTCGACCTTAAATCTCAAATGAAGCGAGCACTACACTAGTGAGGAAGTCTAAAGTCTCTGGTTCTTTAGTCTTGTGGTCGCAAGCGCTGCTAAGAAGAATGATCTTAAAGTATTATTGCGTACTTCTGCTTGGAAATTCACAGTTGTAGCCCGAAGTCCGAACTCTGCCTAACTCTTCTGGAATTCAGGTGTGATGATATGTATAGAAATGAATAATTATATCTGTTTTAGAAACAACCTTGTACTTATTGTGGTTGCGTTTACAACCACAAATCATCACATGTATAGACACCGAGAACCAGAAAAAATATCTGAAGATCTTACAAATATTTTGTGTGGAACTCGAACCCGTGACAATTACTCCGATATACTCGGTAATATTATTATTATCTTTATTCTTTTTGTTTTCCTTTTTTCATTGTTCTGTTTTATACATATTATTGTGTGCCTTTAGTTTGGGCCAAATAAACGTATTTCCTTTCTTTCTTCATCAACAATGCCGTCAAAATTGTTCGGAGCTACATAGTGATAAATTTCATTTATTTATTTACATTAAATATTCAAATACAACCTAAAGCAATCAGACGAAACTATAACACAATACCTTTACCCATTTGTCTCGCAAAACTTTAAACATTCTGACAATAACAACTTCCAATCATCCGCAAATAAATCAAAAACTGGGTTTAAGTCCAGGAGAGCGTTAATAGAATAGAATATTTCTTTATTCAAATGACTCAAATAGGGGACCAACCTGCTTGCGAACATGCTCAGGATACTGTTGGAGCTGGCCCGTACCCTGCGCACCAGAGAACCGTACCTTGAACACATTGTTGCATAGAAGTAATTTAAATGTGCATCTACGAACATTCCCGATCCGCTACAGAAGCAGGCATACCTATCGTAAAGAAGAAGATATTTAAACCAACATTTACTAGAAATTTCCAATTACGGGATATCGTGAAGTTAGCTATGAGCGGAGAGTAACTAATAATTAATAGAACACGCCACTTCAAGGTGGAACTGAGTTGTTGGTGAACTAAATTGAGGATTATTTTAGTTGCTTTCTTTACGGGAACGTTTTCCAGGAACCAGTAAATTCAACTTTGCTTATTACACTTTGTAAATGGAATCATACTTTATAACTATTGAAGCGGAAAATTTAATGTTTTGGGAAAAAAAAATTGGATAAAGAAGCAGTGATAGTCTAGCGGTTGAACGCTTACGTTCTATGCAGGAAGGTCTAAGTTCGAACCAAGCCCGCACCTCTGGTTTTTAGGAAACATATGCGGATCAAAATTTGATTATCACTTGCGTATACGGTGAAGGAAAACATCGTGAGGAAACCTGCACACCTGAGAGGGCTCCATAAACATACTGATGGTTTGTAAAGTCCACCAACCTTTACAGGGCCAGTGTTATTGGGTTTTTCCACACAGAAGACCCCAATACCACTTTGCTCGACCCGGAAATCGAACCCAAAACCTGACGCTCAGCATTCAAACTTGCGGCCACTAGACCAAAGAGGCGATCTAAGAGCGAGTGCCTATCTAAAACCTAATTTAAATCCACGCAAGCTAGCTAAAAGCTAATACTCCATAACGCTAGGCAGCCAAATTTAACCACTGACCATCAGTTGGGCAGTAGAACAAAGTTTCGCCTCAGTATAAAGTTTCTCAGAATTTAGCTCTACACTAAAAGCTAGATTAATACTAGTAGTTATGACTGGTAGATTGAGTTTGGTCTTGTCGCCTTCGTAGATTGAACTTGCTAGAATAAAATGGACACGGTAGTTAAATGATTTAGGTATGTCAGTGACTGTCTTATTTGTCTAGTGCTAGCAGGCGAGGCTGCTGACCGTGAGGTGTTGGTTTGTGGTGGGGTTTTCGTCATAAGCCCGGAGTTTTAAAATGTATTGTACAATAATGGGTAGGTGCAAATCTGCGCAACCTTTAAGGACACACAAGGGTAATGATTTGTTGCGTGTATTGGTAGATGTACACTGAAACAAACTTGTTTTAAATAGAATGAATAATCAAATAGAAGAAATAACTGCCCATTACTCGGTACAGCCTTCTTCTCAGAATTAAAATCCTACTATCCTACTAATATTATAAATGTGAAAGTTTGTGAGTATGGATGGATCTTTGTTACTCTTTCACGCCAGAACGGCTGAACGGATCTGGATGAAATTTGCCACATAGATAGATTATAGTCTCGAATAGCACATAGGCTACTTTTATCCCGGAAAAATGTACGGTTTCGTAAACCACGCGGGCGAAGCCGTGGGTGGAAGGTAGTATTTAATAATATTGAGGCCTTAGTTCACGACACCGAATTGGTACAGGTTCGCAGACAACACAAGTGAGACATTGTTGGAGCCTTTTGAAGTGTACAGGCTTTCTTACGATCTTTTTCTTTACCGTTAACGCCGCTTGCGTAAATCAAATTCTTATCCATTACAAAGATTAATGATAATTGAATATGATGTAAAATGCCATACCTCCAAAAACATGACAGTATCTGAGCTATAACATAGGAACTGTCAATTTGACAGTATCCGCCAACAGTCCCAATATATTGCGCACACACTGGCGAATAAAAAGGTTTTTGCTGTGCCGACGCATATCCACGTATTATCATAATATTTATAACTAGTCCTAAATAAATATTCTGAGTTGGTTTTTTGAAATGCGAAACGATATATTTTTCTTTCATTTTATATTTTTATCTTTGTTTTTATCGGTTGGTGAAGCGAGTTTGTTATGATCAAGTTTTTATTTACATTTTTGTAGAGAATTCCTGTTGAAGTTTCCTCCCTGTCATAATAATTTATTCAATAACCAGGTTATGCCTACGACTTTTCTAAATTTATTGACTTACTAGCTTTCGCTCGTGGCTTCGCCTGCGTGGTTTACGAACCCGTACATTTTTCCGGGATAAAAAGTAGCCTATGTGCTATTCCAGACTATAATCTATCTCTGTGCCAAATTTCATCCAGATCCTTTCAGTAGTTTTTGCGTGAAAGAGTAACAAACATCTATCCATCCATGCATCCTCACAAACTTTCACATTTATAATATTAGTAGGATATTATGTAAGTGACTGCTGAGTGTGAGTTACTGGTTTTGATCTCCGCTTCAGGCAGTGTTATTGGGATTTTCTGTTAGAAAACTACATATATTTTGCAACCAGGAATTCAGAAATATGTGTAACTATGTTATGTGAAAAGACTAAACTTACTCCTGTTATGTTGGACCTAATAACGGCATCGGCGAAATGTGGGGGTGCAATAGTGCGTCTCTACTTAACCTTTCGGGGGATACAGGCGTGATGATATGTGATGATAAATTGTAGTTCTATAAGAACCACAATTTTATAATGGGCCTTGATAACGGCATCTGCGAAATGAGGATAAGGGTGTAGAATAGTATGCCTCTGCCTAACCCTTTGGGGGAATGCAGGCGTGATGACATGTTTTATAATCACAGTGTTAGGACTTGGCTAAATAGTTAATCTAACATATCGACTGTAATTAAAATAAAATGACCAAATTAATTATCTATTTTAATACTCAGTATTAGGATTATGTGTATAGACTTTGTATTTAAGCTGACTAATAGAATTTTACTTTAGCAGTTGAAATTGGTATTCATTTTACAGATTAATAATATTCATAAAGCTTTCTCAGACTATCTACGTGTTCATTAATCAAATTGCGTTTGGCATGTAGCGTTTTAATATATTTAACAATCAATCAAATCAAAAGATTCATTATTAAATACCTTAAATTTTATGAATTAATTGAAAGTTGGTACAATCTGTATAATATGTGTTTTTAAGATTGTCCCTTACTAATATTTCTTCTGTATCGTGGGTACAGTTTACAAACATACATGTCACATGCACACACAGTCAGACCCGAAACAAAAATCTGTAGATACAAATATTTGTTCCGTGCGAGAATGCAGCCCGTAATACGAAGCGCAGAAATCTAATCGCTTAGCCAATGCGCCACCGTTTCGTTTTGAAAACCGAATTAAGAGTTAGGACTACCCAGCATTTCAAAATTGTACTATTAACCCTATACATGAATTTACACTTTTGACATTGATATGAAAGTAATCCCTTCATTTTAAATTCATAAACAAAATTAAAATGTAAACTTACGTCAATCAACTTTCAAACAAATAACAGACTTTACACGCGTGATTCCCGTACAAAGCCCGGGATCAAAATAAAGGCATTACCAGCCAGGATTGGCAAACAAGGCTATCTCCAAATTTATATTACAATCACACCAGAATAATCAAGAACGATCGTCTCAAGTCTATTTTTAATACGAAAATCTCACGATCTCTATTCCAGGCATGTTTGGAGGCTCCGCTGTCCCTTAAGCCTTGTCACCAATACCCTATCACAATAAAGTAATAAATCTCATACATTTTTATAACACAATTTCAAATAATTCATATGGTTCTTGTGATAGTTCGTCTCCTTTGAGATTCTCTTGATATTCTTTGAAGCACACTTGTTTCAGTTGACTTACAAAAATCTTGTGGAATATGTAGTGTATTTTCGGGTCGAATTTGTGGTCAGCTAATGTATCGAATAGGGTATGTTTTTAGATTCAAGTAAAGACTTTTTTGAAACTTCAAATAGCCTAAATTCAATATGTTTTAATACATTATTATTGTTGTTTATTTTATTCTTACCAATGTGGCTGACGCGCAAATATACACTGAAAAAATATTTGTGAATAATTTATAATATTCTTAAATATTAATGACTTGTGTATTTATTCGACGTATTCGATCAATATTCAATCTCGGGTCATTGTGAATGTTATTTTTGTATAACTACATGTTATTATATAAATAAAATGAGTTCACTGTACTCGTTACATTTAACGCGTTTGTAGGTAGTTCTATATATAATATGTTTATTACAGATTTTTCTAAATAAAGTTTTCTGAGTGATATTAATAAGCTGTAAAAAGAAAATCTAAAAACGTAATAACCACTGAAATTAATGTCATTATTGCAAACTAGCTTCCGCTCGCGTCTTCGCCCGCGTGGTTAACGAACCCGTACATTTTTCCGGGATAAAAAGTAGCCTATGTGCTATTCCAAACTATAATCTATATCTCTACCAAATTTTATCCAGATCCGTTCAGCAGTTTTTGCGTGAAAGAGTAACAAAGATTCATCCATCCTCACAAACTTTCACATTTATAATATTAGTAGGATAGTATTTATATTTAGTAGTATATATATTTAGTAGTAACATATAAATATTGGGGTCGCTACTCTCTATAGTATTGTCAAAATCGTTCGCATAGCAACATATTTTTCTAATAGTTCACAGTATCAAAAATATACATAGTTACTTACTCTCAGTTCAATTTTCCTTAACGATGATGTGATTGTGAAATATCTGTTGTTGGTACTATTCTCTATCAACAACAGATATTTCACCATATTCAATTGTTACCGCTTTATTCATCCTTGCAATAAAGCCTCCTTAGAGCAATATAAACAATAAAGTCATTCCAATTAAATTCCAAAGAAAAATAACCTAAAATTTTCATTTCGCTTGTAACACTGTCCAAATGTTCAACATAATCTAACCATCGCTCGTCCCTAAATTTACCCTGGAATGTTGACTGACTTGACAACATTCCCAAAGTAAATACAATTTGCATTGCCGACACCTTGCCGATGTGAAAATTTCAATATTTAGCTTTTCGGCCTCCGAAAATATCGATTTGATTGTGAAGTGTTAACGGTTGATTGACTGTGTGTTTGTTGAAGACGAATTGGATCGTTATAGAGTGCAATAGACTGGTTGTAGTGTTATTGAAGGCTTTAAAATGACATTTATATATTTATTGTGTACTAGCTGTGCCCGCGACTTCGTTCGCGTGGATGTCGGAACTTAACAATGTATTTTTTAGTGAGACCAAATGCACTTAAGCCTATTTTTTTCTAAAATAAAAGAATTTTTCTAAAATAAAAGTAGCATAAGTTACTCCTTATTACATCAGCTACCTGCCAATAAAAGTCCCGTCAAAATCGGTCCAGCCATTTCAAAGATTAGCCTATACAAACAGACAGACACACAGACAAAAATTGTAAAAAATGTTATTTTGGTGTATGTACCGTATATATATTCATATGCATGTAGTAAAAAACGGTTATTTCAATATTACAAACAGACACTCCAATTTTATTTATATGTATAGATAGGTCTTTGTTATAACGTGTATATTGCTTGAGTTTTGTATTATGTTCACAATAGAGCAATATATTGGACAATGAAGTTCGTGCATTGGCTTTATTAGGAGACTTATAATTTGATAAGACCTTTTACACTTCAATAGTTGGAGTACTGAATAAAAATAGAGAAAAGGGGTCAATATCAATTACTTTATCTTTACATATATGCGTTAAAAACAATGAATGCGAATTTACACGAGATACTATTATTTTACCCTTCATAGATTTACCATACTCAAGATTTGGGTAAAAAGATAGATAGTTTCATTAAGTAGACAACCATTGAAAGTTAGGTAGATCATAGATATAATGCCCGATAGAAGAGATAGACTAGTCTCAATCATCGCATTCACAATGTTTTCCTAGCTGCCTAAAGTATAATTTGTGTCACCGGAAAAAAAAAAACAATAACAAAACATATCCGATCCCTCGTTTTTACTCCGTGAACTAAATCTCGCAAACTCCACAAGATATCAGAATCTATAAATAAACTAATTAAACAAAACTTAGCCATGGAGATAAGGCGTCGAACTTTGCCAAATGGCGAACAGCAAAAACAGGAAGCGGGGCAAAACAGAATTGGCCCCTCAGCTGGCGCCTGAGCGTTTCAACGGTTAACGATAAGAACGTTCGTGTTAGTAAAAAAGCAAAATGCATTAAGATGAAATAATGATTTTAATGTACAAGAAAAATGCTCCAAGAGAGTTCAACTGTTTTATATGAAAAGTCTATATTTCATAAAAAAAACGGAATATTTTTTGTTATACAATGTGGTAATGACATAACGACAATAATTAAAACCATAGTTTGAGAATCACGTTAGTAATGCGTACACGCGTATAGCCACAGGTTTTATTTTGTTTAAAAATGTGTTGTAGTTCTTAATACAACTAACAATAAATAAAGTATGCGTCTCGGAAATTATCAGCTACTTTCGAAGTAAGACAATATACATACATACACTTTTGTTACAACTATTTTAATAATTTTAAAATAGTTTGATTGACTATTAGCAATCGTATTTCAATTTATTTTCGTTATGCCGTCACCACTCTGTATATTTTCTACTTTCCCTATAATCGTCATGCACTTAAAATATTTAAATTCAATTTTGCTTTGTTGTATGTGGTTATACCTTTACCTAACAAATACAGCACTATGTAACATTTTGTTTTCCTGATAACATAATTCTTCCGCGACGTCATACCTCCTTTTTTCCCCGAACTCCGAAGAAGTTCCATCAACACTCATAGTTCCGTCAAACAATTCTTTATCGCGTAACACAATTACGGCCTCGCAAATTCTATTGGCATCGCTAACCTCGTTTCTAGTTTGAGAGCACCGCTAGGAAATAAAAGATTCCCCTTACAAGAGAGTAATCCAAGAGCATGTGCCGCGAATGGCCAGCGAGATAAGGCAGCTAATTTATAGCGTTTCAATACCTCCTCGTCAAGGACTTGAGGAGACTGGAAGGGAAACATTGTAAACAGTTGAAAGTTTGGAGATGAATGAGAGTACAATATTATAATAGTATTTATATATCATATATCGTTTGTTGGTTATCTTTACATCGTGAATTACCCTTCTCTTTTTACTTGCTACTCTGTCCATCCTAAGGTTGTCTGGCAGAAATAGCCAAGTGCGATAAGACCGTCCCTTGTACATCTCTATTTGGTTTCCATTTTTGTGTATTTTTTTCTGGTGTGCAATAAACTGTATTGTTATATTTAAATTAAAATCGATAAGTTTGATGTCATTGGAGAATGATTTGTAGAATTCAATTAAATTTACATTACCGATAAACTTAATACCTCTTATGAGTAAACAATTTTTAAATGTGGATTTACCAATGTCGATACATTACAAAGATAATGTCCAAAAAATATAAGGAATGTTTTTTTTTTCTCTTAAATAAAATTATGTTTTAACATTTTTCAGTAACACATTTTATGTTTAAACGAAATTCGTTTCAAAGATTCCTAGCTTAACCCGTACCGAAAAGCTAACGTTACTACATCGCGTGAAAAGTATCACCAATTTTGTAGATAAGAAACCTAATTTAGGCTTTATTCGATTGGACCTATTATTTTCAAGTACTATCGCAGGTGCGCTATAAGAATCTAGGTTACAGTACAACACAACTATTAAGTTACATCGATATACCTGATCGAACAACTAATGGCAGTCACTACTTTACAATATTTAAAACTTATTGCGTCAGCGTAAAGATCATTTTTTACTGCAGTACTAATAAACATTCGTAGTCTTGAAGTCGCGCTCAGTTCGGAAGTGATCGGTTTTACGAAGTTTGCCGATGTGACTTCTCAATTGTGTTGTACTGTATATTCCCAAACATTTTCTATAAATAATTGATAGTACATTAAATAGAAGATCTGCTCCGTCGACTGGTAAATAACAGTTTTGTTGTTAAAGTAAAACGAATAAAATAGTTTTGTTTCAAGTGGGTGTGGAATGAATCATTCTTCATTGTTATTATCTAGATTGCTTTTATCGTGAACAAAGGATGAATCAGATGGCCTGTGCCTAAGTGTAGTAAAAGTCAAAGAGGTGAATAAAATCTTTAATAATACCTAAGCATTCCGATAAATAGCATTGCTTTATTTTTTCGTGATTCACATAGCGTTACTTTGTATGAAAACAAGTTACATTTTTATGAGAGATTGGCAGCCTAATTACGTAAAAGTAGCGACAGCCACACGACAGCAGCCTCACTGTTGGCCACTAGATATATGACACAAAAATGACATTTGACAGAAGCTATCGCGCGATCTACGTCTGTCGTAGACTGATTGCTACATCGCTAATTAAGTTGCAATTCAGTGTAATTCTGGGTACAGAATCTGCGACCATCTTCATCTTTGAGTGTCATAAAGGTGTCTTATGGATTGATTTAGGTAGATGGACATCAATCTATCTTCTGTGCGCAAGTCAACAATATACTGTGTCATCACTAGTCTATCTTTCAATCTTTATTTTTTTTTTTTGTTTGCTCCTCCCTTATTTTTTTGGTGGGTACACTAATCTTGCAAGTACACACTCATACCTTAAACAATTATCAGTATTTTATACATCATTATATATACAATTCTAGTGTGCGTGTGTTTGTAATTCTTCTCCTCCTAAACGGCTTTTTTTTGTACATATGAGGTCACCTGGATGGTTCAAAGCCATAGTTGGACCGGCAGCCTAATTACCGATGCAATCAGTTTGCGATAGGCGTAGATCGCGCGTTAGCTTCTGTCAAACGGAATTTTTGTGTCATATAATGTATTGGCTGACAGTGTTATTGCTGTGGCGTGGCTGTCACGTTGCTGTCGCTTTTTGACGTAATCAGGCTGCCGGTAGGTAGCGCTGTTGTCGAGATCCAGAAAATATAATACACGCGGAAGATCTTGAGTTGAAAGACTAGTATGATTATTATATTTCCATTCTAAACATAACGTGTCGACGTGTCTTTATTATAAAGCGTTCAATGTGTGAAGGAATATTATATAATAAAGTTTTAGAATTTTATTCTTATTATCACATCTAGTGTCCTTACATCATTGTCAAAGCTCAGAGGTCAGCAGATGTTGAGAATTTAGTTGTGCTCACGTGTTATTCTTTCTCAAGCTATTTGTGTCTTGTGAGACTTCCTCTTGTTTTGTTATTATATTACTTGTTTCTATAAAGTGTGAAACCGATATGTTCACGTATTTTATCTGAGTATAACTTGAGGCAATTTGATTACTAGATCTTATCAGTAATAATGGACTATTGCCGTTACGTGATTTTCTCATGAGTAACGCGGAGTCCGGAACTGTACCGGGTAGATGGCAATAGGCTCGCCCCCTATTACATGGGACTTAATAACAGAATCGGAAAAATAGATCTGCAGCTGTGTATCTCTACCTAACCCTGCAATTAATTTAGGCGTGATACTACGTTGAAAAGCGAACTTTCATGTGATTGTCCTAAATCACGCGTTATCAAAAGTAAAAGACGCATAGATATCGATATAAAGTATTCAATATACTGAGGCCCTAGTGTAAGTTTCTTTTGACAAACTCGATTTATTTTTTTCGCGTTTGGCGCTCCAATTGGTGGAGAGCACGAAACGGACCAATCGGAGCGCCAAACGCGGTCGATGCGTGAAATCGAGTTTGTCAAAAGAAACTTACACTAGGGCCTCTGTATCGAATCTATATTCGATACACTGTATCGAATTCAACTATGGCTATTGTATCCATCAATTCACGAAGCTTAGGATATTTGTATTTAACTATATTACAGGCTGTCGTAGACTGTTAATTTACTGCCTGTTCCCGCGAATCCGTTTCAATTTCTCACTCTTACCACACAATTATAATCTCTAATACCTTTAAAATATGGTTCAGTTTTAATATATTTTTCCTCTAATTGTCTCCGGATGAGAGCAATTACAAACGCTTTAAGTACGTTAGTATTATAATGTTGAAATTCGTTGGAAATATATCCAAATGGACGGTGCGGTGTAATGGCTTTTTACAGGATAAATGGATTGTCTACGTGAGATAGAATGTTTAATTGCTGACACTTCTAAATTTAGTTTGTCATAAATTTGGATTAAATTTACGTTTAAAGGTGTTTTGAATGAATAAAAAATTAGAAACTTATGTATTTTTAATTAGAAGATGGATAAATGAATGCTTCATTAATCATAGTGATTGACGACTGACGATTGACTAGTCATCTGCCTAGCCTTTTCCCAACTACATTGGGGTTAGTATTCAATCTAACTGGTTGCGGTTGAATATCAGTATTTTACACGGAGCGACTGCTTTCTGATCTCCGTCACCCAGTAACTGGGAGACACTGATACTCTAAGGTTCAACTGGTTTTCAAATTTTTTGGGCTACTGACACCCGTAAGGACTGTCATAGGTCTTCGTATGACACCCGGGACCAATTGCTTAACGTGCTTTCCGAGGCACGGAGGGGTCTCGATATGTGAAAAAATGGTCACCCATCTAAAGACTGACCGCGTCAAGCGCTGCTTAACCTCGCAGATCGACCGATTTGCGTGGTAGCTAAGTAGCTACGAGCCTCTCGACGATTTACTAGTATAATGTCATAAATATAATAATACTTATGTCGGAATAAATCGTTGTTATAAATAAAATTATACAAAATTCTTCGTAATTTTTCTCTCCTAAATGGCTTCATCAATTTTGATGATATTTTCTGTACTTATGGGTACACCTGGGTTGTTCTTAGCTATAATTGGACCCAGTAGGTAGTGCAGTTGTCAGGAGAGGGTCCACTTGTGTCTTATAAAACCAAGTCCGTCTAGTATCAGCAAAATTTACCAGCATGATGAATACTTTAACACAATATACATCCTTTGGTGAAATGTCTCAGACAGATCTAACAACACTCAGCAAGACTAGTATGACCATTACTTGCCTAAAGACATAAAAAAAAAGTATTTATGAATGTTCATATCATACTGTAAATGTTTGTTATACTGAAGCAACATAAGGTGACAGAATAGATTAGCAGTACGAGACATAAACGCAAAAAAGATCAAACTTTAAGCGGAAACCTACCAAATGTACACTGCTAAAGAATCTACCTGTGTTAAGTTTATTATAAATTCTAATTAGATGCGATTACATTAGTCGCTCAGTTCATTAAACATAGGAGAACATTTTTTAAAATAAAATATTGTAAGCTTTTCAGCTTTATAAAAGTGCAATGCCAACTATATTATTGTAGCAACATTATAAAAACTAAGTACCTGTATATCATGTTGGTGGCCGTAATCTTTATGACCTAAACGCCAGAGAGTGGGATTAGCACTAAATTTATGATACCTAAACCCTCGGCAGCTTTGTTCTCGAAGCTTTACAACCGCTAGCTAGGATTATGGTGACTAACGGTAGTCAACGGTCATGCGGTGATATTGGGAACAGTAATTAGGGATGGATTTGCGAGTTTAGAATTGAATCGGATGGTAATCTTTTGGAATGAATAACCTGTGGCTGTTAATTTGGAATGTGCGTCACGGATTTAAATCGTGTTGGGATTATTGAGATACGTGAAGATTCATTGATTCGCTTCTAGAAATTTTCTAAATTGTATCTAATCAGTCTTAATTTGAGTTGCTGCTCCTTGTAGGAGAGAAAAACGAACTTATTTCTGACGGCTCAATTTTTGAGACACAAGAAAATATAAATGCAATAAATATACAAAAAAAAAAATGTTAAAAAGAATACCTACAAGACATAATAATATATTTATATCAAATTGTATAAACCGATCGAGAATCACGGAAACACCCGCATTCAACGAAGTGAAATAAGTATCAATACAAAATAAAAGAAATTACGACATGAGCCAGAGTTATAAACTTCCAGAAACACCTTCCAATAAAAATATTCCATTGACGAGGGCAAATTTATTGAGCTGTAGCAAGCTAAGTAGACCCAGTATAATCTCTGCCGAAGTTACCTACAAAATGTATACGAGGAATCGATAATGCAAATTTTATGTAAAGAGACTGTGAGAGGGCAAATTTCAGTAGGGGAGCTCGGAGCCGATCCAATCAGTGAATCTTAATAATATGTATCGAATGTTTAGTTTTCACAGGTTTACATTTACCCCTACTAAGGAAAATTTCTCAAAGATGGACGGGAGCTAGATAAAAATGTGATGATTTAGGTTTGTTTTGTCATTACATATAAAAATTGTAGACTTGTAAAAATATCTTTTGCTTTAGAATTGACTAATGCTTTTGACTTTCTAAATGTGTACATCGTTTTTTTATTTTTTTTTAGCAAAAATGGTATACATGTGTTATTCTTAACTAACGAAGATAAATAGAACACTTAACCTTACAAATGAGGATTAAAGAAATAGCTAGATGCCAATCAGTAATCTTAAACAATCAATATTCTCTAAGACCAAATTTTCTTCGTAATATAATCCTCTAGAAACACAAAACCTTCACCAAATTATATAATTATACAGCAGAAGGTTGGCACTATGGACATTATATAACTAATTATTTCGCTATTACTGTGTACGAGATGTATTAAAACAAAGCACTAAATCTAACTAACACGGTCGGTCATTCTCCGCACAATGTAATTGTTTATTGAAATGTGATCCAGAAGCCAGGAGAACTATTTGTTTGATACCAAAGGTTTAGATTTACGTAGTTATTGTAATCAATATAGAATGTTTCCATTTGTAATTGTATGTTTGTAATTTTTAGTTCTAGAATGGGGTGTGAAGTGAGAAAGGCGTGAAAAGTTTCCGACGAATCTATTTTACTAACGGATAACCAACGACTTAAACGTTATTCATGACTTCACTTGGTACTTTGAATAATTTTACCTGGCTATAACGATGTTTTTGATGCGATTTTTTTTTCTTATGGTTTATTTATTTATTCATTTATTTGCTTGAAATACGGAACACAAGTTATTGTATAAAAATTAGACCCAAACATATTTCACCAATAATACATAAAGGCAGCGTGCACAGAGTTTTTAGACAGGGTAGGCAGAAAATTTTAAAAGTTTACTTTCCAAAAATACCTACTGCATGTTGGTATTGGTTCGTCGTCTTGTCGATTAAATAATGATGTATGTGATTTTCCACCTCAAATATCTTATATATTTATCTGAGTTATGTAGGGCAGGCAGTATCTTTTGTCTTTATGAACCGCACACCACTGCATATAAGCATGTAAAATATTATAAGTTATTGACATGTCAAATAAAATTAAATATTAGAATTAAATGAACATTATATAATATAAATTTCCCAGTTACAATCAATAAAAATAGCAAATATATAACAACTAATCTGACACCATGATACAATGTCTCCCAATAGGAATTAATTTTGAAGTTTTGTAAATTTGATAGAACTACAACGTAGTAAAATATCATTTTCTTGAATACTCGTACTTTTAAGTACTGTTCAAAGTAAAATCTCTTTTATAATAACTTCATTTGAAATTTAGAAACACAATCTTAGAACAATTTATTTGACTGGGAAACTCAAATTTCAATTCTAATCGATTTTTCAAGTTCTTATCGAGTTTCCTTAGTTATTCCAGCTGTTAATATATGTAAACGTGGGTGTAACACATTGAATAATGTTTGTGTACGTTTGTTCTGAGGGCATATCATGGATATTGATATGCCCTCAGAACAAACGTCAGCCCTTTGGCATAGTTCACGAAGCGGAAAGGTCGCCTCATCCCTTTCATTAACTGTTGCAATGTTTAAGCATTCCTGTCGGCTAGAGTTAGGACTTCTGCTCTCTCGAAAATCGATAGGGTATTTCGTACAGTGAAAATAACTTATGTTATGAACAGTATAAATTATTTGCTGTTTGAGATTGACTTAATTTTTTGTATACATATGCATTTTCCTAACTATTTATGCTAATAATGTCCTCCTGACTGATTTCGGTCACGACGGCCAATCTCACCGGAGATTAGCCAACTACGCAGGCGATATAGAGCACAAGTGTGTGCGCAAACACAGGTGCTCTCTCTATTCCTTCACTCTCATAGTCCGATGGGACGACAACCAGACACGACCGGAGAGGTCATGTCGGACACTTACTTATACAAGACTTACTAATCAAGCCTTATACAAGACAAAAATGAAAACCTATCCTAATCGAATACTTAGGCATCGTTAATCATATTTTTGTTGCTAATTTCTCTGATATCTTTTCAATTTATCTTTTCAACTTTTATGACATCGTTGGTAAGTATGCGTTATAAACTATGGCCCGATATTCCAATAGCCAATAGTTATCTAGCTGCTAATTTGTATGGAATTATCATAGTCAAAGTCAAAGTCAAAGTTTTTTATTTCAAGTAGGCCTTTTTAGGCACTTTTAAAAAGTCGAGACTCTAGGCGCACGGTTCCAAAGGGGGTAGATCCTATGGAGAAGAGACCGGCAAAAAACTCCATGGATACTCTTTTCAAAAACAAAAAGTTAATTTACAATTAAAATCTTAAATTAACATGCATTATATAAGAAAACATACAAACTTAATAGAACGCTACTTACACAATGAGGCAATACAACATGAGTTAAACAAGTGTTTAGAATATAAACTAAAAACGGGATAAACAGATATACATAGGATTACCACCATTAATAACTCCATACAAATTAGCATCTATAGTATGTTGGACTGTTATAACAAACTACTTCTCTAAATGATGCTTCCCTTGTACTTACATACCATCACTAAATAAACGAACTTATGCAATAACTTTATGACACATAACTGTGTGTTATTGGGTTCGGGCGTGTCAAATTGGCTCTAACTCGGGGCCAAACTTGAGACTTCGCATTGGACAGAAGTGAATTTGTAACTCCAATCGCCCCTTGGCGCTAAGTTGTGAATGTGGGTTGATTGTGCATACAGCTTTATAGGTTGAAGTTTCATCGTCTGAGGATTCCGTATAGAATTTATTGGATGTTACTGTGCAGGTATTGGGTTTGGTGTTTTCAAATATTCTTGCGTGTCATAGGTTCTCACTGAACCGACAGAATATTTTCCCGCTTCTACAGCTTTTTCCGAGGTTTTGTGAGATTTTCCTGTTTGTAAATGTTAGGACACAAGAGAAACGTGATCAAATAAGCCATAGACTGATTGTAAGTTCCATAATTCCATTATATCTGGCAATAATTAAATTAAAAAACCTCTGAAAAGAACGTTTACTGTGTATGTGTATTATTAATTAGTAAATGACTATATCTAACTACGCTAAAAGTCGAAAATATTTGCATTATTAAAAATAATTTTATATTGATTTGTTCTAAGAACAAGTTTCTTGAGATTTCCTTCAAAGCTTTCCTTTCGATAACCTCTTTTAAAGTTATCTCGATTTACGAATTCTTCAGAAATATATTTTACAATATCCTCAGTTATTTTTCATTTAGGATCTGGTCTCAACTAGAATAAAAATCCGTCATATTTTTAGACGAGCCTACGATTTTAGAAGTTAATTGGAATTTCATTTCCAACGAATCCAATCACTAACCAATCAAAATCAATTTAGTCGATAGGCAAGTGATCATTGATATCGAATACGGACCCCTAAAACATTCCACCACGAGATCCATATTTAGGGAACACAAGAGGCGTCTGATTCCGCAACAGAGAAACTTCTCGATTTAATTTATACACTTGTTTGGTTTTACTCTTATCGAATGCGGGGACTAAGTTTGCTGAAATCAGGGAGAAATTACTGGAGCCATTGTGAGATCTCACACGTAAAAGTTTCGGTGTCGGAATGATCAAGTTTTGAATAGGTTTGTATTTTAGATATTCGATATTCCAATACTGAGGGAATTTTGTAGCAAGAGAGTCTATTTATTGGAGCGAAGTGGAGGATTTCTGGTACAGTAGAGTTTTATGACTCACAGTTTTGCGTTGGAAGTTTGTGTGAAAATGATAAAAAGTAGCGTTAAAATTGTACCCCGAGAAGCAAGGTTTTAAGTAGTGTCATAACATAGTATCATCCCTCTGTTCCTCGAGGTGTTAGGCAGATCTATATTGTTGTATACCCAGATTTTGCTCATGCCATGCGAATATGGAGCAAGCATATGGCTATCTACCAGCCACAATTCCAAACTCTGGCCAGCTGCTGAGAATTTCAGATTTTCAATCATACTTTGTCTGATCTGGGTATCGAACGAGAAACTCATTATTAGACCAATGATACTCTTAGGGGTATATGCTAGAAGATATATACGAGAGTGGAGCGAGAATTTTTATTTTCATGGTTTTTATTTCTGTATCATCAATTATTGGTATATGGCCTTAGATGTATAAATCCAAACTTTCAGTCTTCTACGTCAATATCTTCAGGTAGCGCAGTTCAATTGAAGTTTTAAAAATTAAACAAAAATATGAGTTGCAAATAGGTAGTAATAAAATATACAATATATATAAACGCTTTTTTCACATTTTATTAGTTTAATATGTTAGTATTAGAAATTTTTTCAATTTTTTTGAAATTAGCTCAAGATTCAAGCCTTATTGCGATCAATTTAGTTTGAATTATCGGTAAGTAATAATTATGAAGGCAAGACAGTTCTTCATAAAATGCGAAAATAACATACTACCGTCAAATTTGTATTAATATCGCTCTGGATTGAGGGTAATAACAAGTAATAAAAATTGTTTGTTTTTTAAATTTTCCCTTATGTGCGTCACCTCGCCACGCGAAGACCAAGTTTCAGGTTCTTGATTTATTACATAGCCGATGTGCTATTATAGGATCAACAGTTAATAACACAGGAGAAAAGAAATGTGAAAAAAAAAAAAACATCAAGCCCTTTTCGCTCCGCTCTAATATATACACATTAACTAATATAATATTTTCTAGTGAACCAATCCACTAAAATACTTATACAGCTTCATAAATTTAAGATTTGGGATCAAAGGATCAAATACTTAGGCAAAGTTAAGTTAACTCTCCATTTAATTCAGAGGTTAACTGTGATTCTAAAGTTATCAGTCATAAAGACATTGGTGAAGATCTAACTCAATAACAAAACTTGACCGTTGAACAATAATAATCAAAACTACAAAGTCAAATCCTAGAGAATTATTCAAAACATCTAAAACTGTAAACGTTGGACTAGACAAACTATTCGTAAAATAGTTTTCGATGGAACTTTCCTTTAACCAAACTCAAAACGTTCCTGTTTAGCATCAAAGTGGAAATCCAAAATCCCTTAAGCCGTGTTAGCGATTTACAAACTTGTTTATGCAAATCAACCAATTCGAAATTGATACTTATGTTCTTGTCAATAAAGTTGATGTTGGCGGTATATTTAACGTTGTTTCGCACTAAATGTGAGCGAATCCAACTGGCAACTTTATTTTCAAAGCGACAATTGCCCAACTAGGTTTTGCCAACTAATTGTTGAGATTACAGTTCACTTCGCTTACCAACTTGGCGCTTAGATATTCGGATTTAATCTTGTTTAGGCTTTCTGCTTTGCTAGTTTCATGTTTAGACTGGATTGTTGGCAATCGGAAAGTAAAGGGAATCTGTGGTATCCCAAGGTAATCCTTGGAAAACCAAAGTCAGGTGTAAGTTTAAATAAGTATACTTTTGTCGTATTACCTACAGATAACATTGTTTTCTTACGAAACGATCGTTCACATGGTTTATGGCCATAAGACTCAGTTCAAGTGCCCTAAAGTATAAAGCGATCATTACTATCCTTAAGTACAGAAATATAAAGGAGTACAAATTTAAAATTTCACAAAAATTAACGCCGCAATAATAAATTAGAACTAGCAGTGCCTAGAATGGAAATGTTTAATAAGTTACCTGATTATATAAAAGACAGTAAAATGATAAATACCTATATTTAAAACTAAGTTAAAGATAATGTTATTAAAGAAATGTAATTATACCATTAAAGAGTTTATGGAAGATTCATTAAAAAAACTAGCTACAGTATATACCTATGGAGTTATCTTATATACAAATTAATTGTTATTACTATTTAATTTTAAGCTTAAAATAAGATGTTATAGCTAGCTCTAAGAGAGCAATAACACAGGGTCTATGTGTGTTAAGGTTAGCGTAATTAATTTCTGTAACAATATAGTGCAATAAGTAAATAATTTAGGGTTCTTTCACAGTCTGCACCTCTGATTTAGGATTTGATTACCACTTCGGTTGGCGATGAATGAAAATATCGTGAAGAAACCTGCACACCACATGAGAGATCTGCGTAATGTGTTTGGTGGTGTGGGTAGTCCACCACCCCACACCAAATTAGCGTGTTGGGCTATGGCCTAATTCTTCTCGCGAGAGAAGTGGATCGTGTAAATGATTAATATAACATAGCATCGTTCTTTTTCTCCTCGAAGGCTTAGACGGAGTTCGCCAATGCTGTGATTAAGTCTCGTCTAATAGGGGGCGAGCCTATTGTCATCTACCGTTACACGTTCCAAATTCAGGCTGCTACTGAAAGAATTTACAAGGAAAATCCAATAACAGTTTGCCCGACTTGAGAATTCAGCCCAGGACCTTACGCCCAGCCGTTGCGCTTGCGACCACTTGATCAATGATTAATATTATCAGTATAATCAAGTCAAAATAATATAATCTGTAGTGACTCGAAACTAGCATCATGTTCCGCCCGTTGTGTATATAGTTGCTAGGTACGTTTATTCGCGCCAGCGCCGCGGTGGCGTTACCCCTCTCCCTCGCCAGTCCGGCTCGATCCACCGTTGCGTGCGGATGCGCACGCTAGCTCGCGCCTCGCATTCAGTCACTAAATATTTTCATAGTGTATCCATCCATTTTGTTATTATAATTTACTCAACATAACCGTTTTTTTTTCCTCCAAACCACGACTACAAATCTTTTTTTTTTTCACTACATTTAGTCCAACAATCACTCAATTCTAATCTTTTCATCTACCATCATCACAAATTTATACTGCCTCATCGGTCTAGTGGTTACAAAGCGCTGCTGCTGAACGTGAGGTCCTAGGTTCGATTCCTGAGTCGGACAAAGTGTTATTGGGTTTTTCTGTATGGAAATTCTCAGTAGCAGCACGAAGTCTGGAACTGTGCCCGGTAGATGGCAATAGGCTCGCCCCCTATTACATGGGACTCAATAACAGCATCGGCGAAATATGGATGTACAATAATACACATCTGCCTAACCCTTCGGGGAATACAGGCGTGATGCTATGTTATGTGATGATATCATCACAAATTTAGAGTATGTAAACATTCGTCTAACATTATTTTCAAGTAAAAAACATGAAATGAAAAGCGGCAACATTTAATATTCACATAAAGATATTTCTATGAAGACGGAGCACAGCGCCAGACGTTAATGCTGTTGATGGTGTAAAACAAATTAAAATGCATTCTTGCTGCAGTCATAAATAACTTCACGGGCTATTGGGGCGTGGGATTACGTGTAAAAAGGCTTTTTTAATTAGTGTTTTTTGAACTTTTTTGATAGATAACGTTGAAATCATGTTTATATTGTTCGTTAGTTTAAAAATGAACAGTTACAATTAGTAGCCAAATTTTTTGAATGGTACAGATAAGAATTTTTTTTCTTTAAAACAAAGTATTGCCCCTTAATATGAATAATTCCCGGGTACGTCTTAAAACTGTGGCCAGACACCGGAGGACGGGCAGCAGCGTCCTCTCACTAATCGCTGAGCCACTGCGATCCCCAAGCCGCCTGCCAAGCGTGGGGATTATGGCAAACCCTCCCTTGGGGAGGCTTTTGTTCAGCAGTGGACGTCTTCTGGCTGATGATGAAGAATAATTCCTGTATCGTGGGTACGTTTACAAACATAAATTTTCACATGCACAAACTACCTGAAACAACTACCTATAGATCATACAAATATTTGTTCTATTCGCGAATCGAACCCTTGACATGTAGCGCAGCAGTCGATCGCTCAACTACTGCGCCAATCGTGTCGTCAAATACCTATATGAAAACAGACCTTCAATTCGTCCAGACAACTATTCTTAATGTATCTATTGTTTAACATAATTAAACTTAATCCGTCAAGTGATATAAATGAAACACAACAGAAATTCTATTGTTTCTCATTACTAGGCACCTGTGACTTAATGAGTTTAATATACATATTTAAAACCCCACTGTGATATTAAATTAGGGCAAAAATTATAAAGGAACCATCTCTAGCTCAGTTGCGTGCATACTCTGTGACCTGTGTTTTCATGTTTGTAGTAAGGAGTCGAGATTAGTCGCGAGCGGTCTCATCGCGCGCTTCACGTAACGCGGCGATAGCATCAACACTCAACACTCTCACGAGATGCTGTGCCACTAGAGATGGGAGCACGTCGATTGTTTTGTGGATTATCTTTTATTTTAAGTTATAATTCTGTAGAAAAAAATATTCAACCGCAAGCGGGATGGCGTGCAGGGATTCTCGTGGCTAAGAGTGGCTGGTGTTGGCAGGTTTGATTACTGCTTCGCATTCGTCAAAGCGATAGCACAGTAATGATTCTGGATAAGGAATTGTGGCTGCGTCTGTCCTTATAGGTGTCTGTGTAAAAGTAGTGCCATCACTGATCTAAAATGTTAAAGTTAATCGCCTCCATCAACATCAACAATAGTCATTAACATATCCTGTACATTTAAAAAGCATACTTTCCTATATCAGTTCATCTTATTATCTCTGCAGATAAAGTTTAAAAATTGCCACGATCCGTTTTCTGACTGATTCTTCTCCACTTCAACTCTTTTATTATTTGAATTTTATTCATGATGATATAAAAATATCTATTTTATATATCGACAACGTCACCTCACTAGTTCCGACGCACAAGGTAAGTGTCGGGGCTATCGCGACGGATCGTTCTAAGCTCTGCTGTGAACAACAGTCAGAGATCTGATTACAAAGAGGGACACTCAGGGAGGACCATCTATTTACCTTTATTCTTTGTTTTGTTTTTATTTAGGTGTCATGCTATTTATTTATCGTGTCTTTCCTCTTGTAACTGCTCGGCTTTCATTGACTCCGAGTTGAAGTTGTAGATAGGGTAAGTAATTTCTGTCTTTCTGACTATTTTGACTTGGTGGCTTTCTACGAGATATAATAAATTTCAAAAACAATCTTTCTTTCTTTCTTTCTGTCTTTCTTTCTTTTCTGACGAAAAATAGTGATTGTCATACCACCGTGCTAGGTAATTATGATAGATGCTCGTTATCGGAGCCAATTCGATAGTTCAACAGTGTACATTGTGTTATTTCTATTGTCGAGCCGAGTGATTTTTAAAGTATACTGCGCAATGTACATTGATGGAGTGTCAACACTGAATCGATTACGAACGTGTATTGTAATTATCCTGCTTGTCGTTACTGAGGAATTTTGTGTAATTTGCAAATGTCACACTAGTTCTCAAATGAAACCTGAATTTTGCAAGACTATTCAAAGTAGATTGCTAAATATTTAGAAAACCTACTATCTTTCTCTGCTTATCTATTTAGAGTTCACAAGCGTTATGTCAAGGTATCATTATGAATTCTAGTCGTATGCATCGACAAACACATCTCTAGTAGGAATGCAAGATGAGTACACTCGACTATCACGAACCATCGCTTTAAGCTTGTGAGAGTAAAATCGGTACTGGGAATGATAACGTACAATGAAAACCATCTTTATAGAATATAGGTATATAAACCTCCTTTGTGGCTTCTAGTGATGAGCACCTGTGTTCAATATTCGTTAAAGTCTATACAAGGTGGAAAAAACTAACGTAACACAGAGATGAAGTAAAAAATATGGCGTTACGGTTAATTAACAAAACAAATCCTGAATATAAAATGATTTCCCTCAGCGTCTCATTCATTTCCACTCTTCATGTTCCACCCCGTATACAAAAAGTACATAAACATAAAACACGAGCAGAATATACATTGCTATGCATTTAAGGGTTCATAGTGTACTGTATGTACAAGTACCTGTGATAAATACCTGTGCGTTTCAAAATAGTTAATTACTGGCTAATCTTTCCACCATGACATGAGCTATGGCAATCCGATTCCAATATGATAGCTCATACCAATGACAGAAGAAAAATTATTAGCTGAGAAAAGTTGAGCTTATTTTTCATTGATGACTAGCTTTTGCCCGCGATTTCGTCGGCGTAACCTACATATTATATAATAATTTATAGCCTACAGCACTCGGAGATAATGTAGCTATCTACCAGTGAAATCTTTTTTAGAATTGGATCATTACTTCCGGAGATTACCATTACATACACAATAACAAACAGATTTTACCTCTTTGTAATATTAGTATAGATAATGTGACAGGTCAGGGTTTAAGTACAAACCTCAAAAAAAATGTCATAAAGACCATATTACATAAATAATCATGATGTATTCAAGCTAATATACAAATTAATTCAAGCGACTACCTAAAATAAAAAATCATCTTTAGTATTAAAAATCGTTATTGACTTTTCTTTCAAGCAACTTTTATAAGTTAACTAAATGATCGATTCGCAAATTGGGAATTCAATATCAGAATTTTAAGTGTAGGATTTTTTTCCTTGAGGAAAATAATACTTTAGTCGAAAATATGTTTTGAACCTTGAGCTTATATTTTTATTCAGGAAATAATCTTCTTACGTACGCTTTTATTTCTGGACTTTCTAGCAAACATTCTAATCCTGAAACGATGGAAAAATATCGAAAATTCTAGTAGAATGTAGTAAGAACCTTTAGATTTCGTTTATGATCCATCTCTCTACCTGTCAGTACATTATATTTTATTTATTTATTTATAGATCTTACGTTACTGAAATAAAATCAACAGCTATACAAAGTGAACAGATAAACTGCAGAAGTTACATTAAGCCAATTATCTATATCTATATTTTTCTATATTGAAATTATCAGTAGGAGCCCGCTACATGAGACTCAATAACAGCATCGGTGAAATGTGTATGCACAATAGTACTCCTCGGCAGTACCGAATTAGCAAGCGCGGGGCCCGTAGCAAATTCTGTCGAGGGGCCCTTGATCTGCTATGGGCTTTTAAGTATAAAGTGACTTTTTGTAGAAATTGTGCGTTTACCGTATGAAATGCTGTGTAATCGGTTACCGATTGCCTGACGTGGATGGGTTTAAATACGCGGGGCCCGTAGCAATTGCTACTCTTGCTACGTGGTTAATCCGGCACAACTCCTCTGCCTAACCCATCGGGGAATACAAGCGTTATGCTATGTTATGTTTATAAACTTTATGAAAATAATCATAATAATTGTTTCATCAACATTAAAAAGCTGTATCTTCAACCTACTCAAGTAGAAAACATTATAAAAACAGATGAAATACGCTTAAACACGAGCTAGAACGATATTTAATTTTGTGCAGCGCTTATGTAGGCCCCCAAGGCTTTACGTAGCTTTCGGTGGCACGACACCGCGGAATGCGAAACAACGTGTGAGCAGAATAGAAAGAGGTCCCGGCCTCGAAGGTATAAAAGGATTTCTCCCTCAACAAATTTTTATTGAGGATTTAGAGAAAGGATTGGAATTTACGGATTCTACGGCTAATATTGATGTGTGGGAATACGGTATTCGTTTTAAATATTGTTAGGTTTATATTGTAATTTTATGCGTAGAATTAGTTTCTATATTATTATTGGTAGGTAATTTCGTTTCATGTCGTGTTCCTCGTTATAGTGGGGGCCTTGTACCTAGATGATGTGATAAAGCAGTATCAGTAATTTTCCTATAAGAGATACCATAACATAACACTTATAAATCTACGAAAACACAATAAATTACCGACTTACTTAAAGTTCAAAATATTGCAGTATTTATACCATTGGCATTTCCAAATGAAACAAATTACCAAATTCTAACCGAAACAAAATTATGGATAGTATATATTGTCTTGAAAAATTCTCAACCAAAAAAGAAAAATACTGCGAAGACAACGTAGGTAATAAATAAAATGTATCATCTCCAAATATCTTCCGGGTTTCATGTACGGCAATTTGGCTGAAATATGTTTCATAAGAGCGGCCCCTGGTGAGAGAAACAAAACTGATAGACCGCACAGTTTTTATTACTGACCGTGAGAAGAATTCGCTATAGAACTGCATATTGCAAGGTTTTTTTATGATTTAACCACAGCCGCTCAACAAATTGCGGGAAATAAAATGTTGAATAGAATGTATTGGTTATTTGGTTTTAAGGAGGGTGTACAATTGAGTTGAGAAGAGATAGATTTTATATTTAGCTTTCTAGCTTATAGTGTCTATATATTACGTAATTATTTTAAGAAGAGATGCGTAATACAATAGTCGGAACTTGGTCTTTATTTTGGTTTTTAAAAACTTAATCATTAAAGACGTGATATAAATATACTATGACATATAATTCTGTGATTATAAGTGTGTACTGTATTAAGGATTTTTGTTCAAAAGTAAAACCAATCTTATCTAAAAGCAATATTTATTAACTCGTAAAAAACCTACTTATAACATTATTGTTCGATATAACATAACTTAACCTACTTGGTGAGAGTAATGATTCTGTTTCTAACAGGTCTCACATATTTCTTTGTGTAATTCGTCCTCGACCTCGATATTATAGGTTTGAACTTGAGCATTATTGGCTTCATTGTTGTTATCACCTTTTCACCTTCTGTAGTGACAGGAGCATACATTTCAAAGTTCTGTATTTGACCTTTTTTGTTTATGCCCGACTGCTCTGCCATTTTTCTCAACCACATTTCAAAGTTTGATAGTTTCATGCTAGTCTTCTTTAATGGTATGTTGTATTTCTTCGATCGTCCCTTCTTTGCTATCGCCCTTTTCGTATGGTATTTCGTTGGCTTTTGTACTTCTATCCTAATTTTGTATAGCACATTAAGATTCTCTTGTCTTGCCATTTCTTGGATCTGATCGAAATGTTTCTGGAATTGCGAAATTCCATCGTTACCCCTCACTTCGAACGATTTAGGTATTTCTTTGATGTGTGTCCCATATTTTGAGTCGTGTAGATCTGAAAAACATATCTAAAATAATTAGGAGGTCTATTTAAATATCTTAACATCAATCGTGCTGTTAAATTTATTAATTCATCAAACAGCACCACAAAAGATTTAAAAACATTATTGATGCAATAGAAAATAGTTTTCAGGCCGTTTCGGTTCCACTTGCCATTGGCGGATGGTTCTAAAATGCAGAATCAAGCCAGTAGACTACAGATGAACCCGTTTTGCAACCCTGAAATATTCTATTTGTCTCCAAGTAATCATTATTATCCTTGCATTTAACGTGGTTAAATACTTACCACCATAATTACCACCATTTAATTACCTGATATGGCTGAATTTAATCTTTGTTTGCTTAAGCAATAAGTTTAATAAACATACTGTTACTTACTCTCTATATACTCTTGTGCATAAGCCCAACTTGCAACTAGGATGAGAGTTACAAATTTGGTTTTACTACGCGTCATCTTCTTCTCAGGTTCTGTTGAGAAAAGAATAAAGATCGTCTGCACAGATGGCTTATATCCAGATAGGAAATTTTAACAAAAACTCGTAAAAAATTCGCCAACACACAACACTTGTCGCGGCGCTAAGCCTATTAACCCTACTTATGCTGACGTGTTTTTTGTAACATGTTTCAAAGGTTTAAGTTTTTGCCAACAGAATAATGTTTTGAATTTTGAATGGAGCGTGTATTTTGTGAGGGTAATGAACTTTGATGAAGCAACTGGGCCTAACGCACATAGTATATTTTCAGCTACGTACATGGATTTGGCAACCTTCCTAGAAATACTATGGTAGATATTTTGAAACGCTACTATGTAGCTTTGTACAGTGATAGATATAGAAAGTTGGCCAGGTCACTAATTGGAGCCAACAAACAACTTGGAAACCTGGAGCTTCATATAGAAATATCGACCAAGCTTATAGACATCGAACAAGCTGCTATGTTCTCGTTTATAAAAACGTGTTTCTATCTAGTTGTATCTAGTTATTTGCGAGCATTAAACGTGATGAGATAGTCACCGGAATCAAAATAAAGACCTAATGGTCTACAGTTATGATTACTGCCCCAGTTTAATAAAGTAATCTTGAGATAATCTAGGAACGAGGTTGTAAAACGGTCTTTTATTATCATTATCTGAGATTCAATCAGTAAAATAATAAACCAGATATAGTTGCGTTTCGCTACTGGTCGCGGTTTCGATTCCCCCACGGAAAAAATATAGAAAAAAATACGTGTAGAACACTCTTTATTGTACACCGATAAAAATTTGCATACAGCTTATGTATTAAAAGATACATATGTACAAAGGAAGGTCTTATCACAGTCGGCGAACTCTACCAGACAATCTTATATACTTAAATAAATAATTAAATATTTGTATTATCTATAGATAGTTGTTCCAGGTTTGGTGTGTGTTTGTGTGAATATTTGTATTTGTAAAAAGCACCTACGATACAGGAATTACTCGTAGTGTGGGGCAAAGTATTGTAAAAAAAGTTAAATATTCTTCATGTAAAGTTTTCACAATAATTAGAGTTTTATGCCATGATCTTATGAGTCCAATAATTTTCATTAAAACCTCATTAATAATGCCCATGCCAGATCCCATAACTTGAAGCGAATCAATATATTTGTGGACGAATTAGTAGCGCCTTTATACCGTGTGGACCCGTATCATGAATTACAAATAGGCCAATATAATTACCATCTCAAGTGTACGGCCATCGTGTGCTATTGTGGCTATAATGAGGTATTAGGCCTCATTTCAATATAAAGGAGCTGATAACTTGAAGTTAATTGGGACTGCATTTGTATTGATATTATATTGTACAATATAGCTGTTGCCCATGACTGCGTGTGTTTTGTATTTATTAACTAATAAGTGTTTTGCTGCAATCATAAAAATAAACCTATGTTCTTCTCTAGAACCCAGGCTATCTCTTCGTGAAATTTTATCACGCTCGGTTTAGTGGTTTAGGCGTGATGGAGTAACAAAAAGATGGACAGAGTTACTTTCACATTTAGATTCTTTTTTTGTTAGTTATTTACGACTTGCTTTTCGTGTTATAATTAGTACTATTGGTCGCCAATTAGAAATGAAAAAAGGAAAAACTAGGAGGAAAATTACCTATTTTCATCACGCCATGCTGTCTACGTATTCGAAAATCTTACGATTTGCGTTTTATTACTTCAGATCCCCGCAAAGATTGAAAGGTATTAAAATCGAAAAAAAAGAAAAAAAAAAAGAATCGTAGGGTTTCTTTACAAATATTTATTTCATCATCATCATCATCAGTCACAAGACGTGTACTGCTGAACGAAGGCCTCCCTCAAGGGGGGGTTTGCCATAATCCCCACGCTTGGCAGGCGGATTGGGGATCGCAGTGGCTCACTGATTAGTGAGAGGACGCTGCTGCCCATCCTCCGGTGTCTGGCCGCAGTTTTAAGACGTACCCGGGACAATATTTATTTAATATAATTTATTACACACACCATCGCTTCTCATAAAATTTCTTGAAAATTACTCTAGAACATTTTTAATTTTGAAGGACACAACAAAAATCCTCTTAAAATGCTATGGACGTATTCAACCAAGCATTATAGTGTTAAAACCTCTTTGAAATGGCTCCTTATCTTCGCCATTGTTCCGAAACAGCTGAATACATGTTTATGAAAAATTTTAGGTACTCGTTAATGGAAACTTCTCATTCTCTACCAGTCGACAGATAAGGGTGATCTCAAGGGTATCTGTGAAGTTGTAAACATTGGATTTTTCCACCTCAGGTGGGTGAACAATAGTGAAAAAAAGTGAAGGAAAGATAGGAAGATTGATTGGTAAGGCCGTTGTGCCAACTGAGACTAGTCGCGCCAGATACTATGAAGATGAAAAGTAGTGTGAGCTGCAATCATATCGTAATATTACAGTTACCAAACGGCTAAATGGTGATAACAGCATAATTATTACATAATTGCAATTCTTTCCAATCACTGCGTGATCGCCGATCATTAGAGATGGACGTGTATAGTTACATAGATTTAAGAAGCGTAAAAGTATGTCACCTTACTACGCACGCAGGTGAATGATAATTCAACGTACATTACTGCATTTATATTTTAAAGACTATCAAGTTGATTAGTTACTCATCAATGGAGACTGAATTGTAACACGGATTATTTTTAATGTGAGTATAGTGAACATCATTTGTCAAATATTGATGATCAAATATTTAATACCATCACGCCTACATTCCCCAAAAGGTAAGACAGAGGTGTGTTGTACAGTCAACATCAAAAATATGTATACACGTAGCGAAATTAAAACGCTTATTCTTGTAAAAGGATTGGTTTAAATCATAAAATTGAAATGATTATGTATTTTTATGTATCCGCAGATACTATGTGTAAAATTGGTCAAGATTTCAATTACAATTTCCATTAAAAATCGCCTTTGAATTGCATTAAGTGTATACATCTTTTTGATGCTGACTGTACACCCACATGTGGCGAACCCATCGCCATATATAAAGAACATTGCGGCACTTAAGATTTGACCTAGAACCTCATGTTTACCAGCCGCGCATGCGATAATTAGACCAACGAGGCCGCTATTAATTAACTATTTACCTTCTATTAGGTAATAATTTTAGAAATAATATTTGGGATCATGAAAAAGTATTATTAATAATAATAATACCTTTATTTCAGACAATATCAGTCCATAAGTTGTTAGTGATGAGTTAGTAACAGATTGTGCTTATACGTTATATTAGTGTTATTAGTGCTTAAATTACTGAATAATTATTTATTTATTTATTTACATATTCCTATAGCTACCTCCACCCAATGTCTTTGGATGGGACAGTCCGATCTGTCAACAATCATTTTCAGAATGCTGTTCCGAGAGTTATGTAAGCGGTGCAGTAGGGAAGCCGCTTTCTTACGCATTATGGCCTGAAAGCCATCCGTTTGAGCTTCAGCAAACATGCCCGACGCACTACAATTTATTATATTACTAAATATATCATTCACTATGAAACTTCAAAACTCCGGGTGTTAAATAAACCATCGGGCTTCGTAAGGTTGTTTGAAGGAATAAAATAGATACGGACCTATAAATCGCAATCAGGACTAGTTAAAATTTAATAATGTCCTCCTGACCGATTTCGGTCACGGCGGCCAATCTCACCGGAGATTAGCCAACTACGCAGGAGATATTATAGAGCACAAGTGTGTGCGCAAACACAGGTGCTCTCTCTGTTCCTTCGCTCTCATAGTCCGATGGGACGGCAATCCGACACGACCGGAGAGAGATCAGGCGCAGGACCAACGGCTTTACGTGCTTTCTGAGGCACGGTGTGTATTCACATACACGCAGACCCAGACCCGAAACAAATATCTGTAGATCATACAAATATTTGTTCCGTGTGGGAATCGAACCCGCGACACTTAGCTCAGCAGTCGATCTCTCAACCAAAGCGCCAACCGTGTCGTCAGTTAAAATTTACTTCATTATAGAATAATCATTTATCATCCTTACTTTGCTGCTGATCACGCATTGAAGATTTTTTCCGTTCAAACTCCTTTTTAAATTCCCAAAGGCACCTATTACCATTTCGATTCCGATTCTATTGAATTAAATCGATATAGATTACGATACATTTGATAACAATAGCATTTCACATCGAATGCTCGCCAATCGGTTAAGTTTAATCTGTTAAATCTCTGTGATAATATGGAGGAATTCTTGATGCAAACTTGGCAAAGGGTACAAAAGTTTTCGTTGAAATGTCTACGCTTTGTGTATTAGATTAGTTTGCTAGATACGCTTTAATATCTATCTAGGCCTTGGTTTAGTTAGGCCAGTTTATTGCTTTACAGATAGTGAACGTAAATCTTAAACTATTGTTGATTTGTTCGCAGTTATGGCTAGGATTTTGTGTTTTGTGTGTGTGCGTGCCTGCGTGCTTATGTGTTTGTGTGTGTTATGGTGGTTATTTTTTAATGCAACTATTTTGTACCCTAATCTCCAAAGGTTAGGCAGTTGTGCTTGGACAATGGGCGCATTGTCCATGTAATGGAGGGTGAGCCTATTGCCATCACCGGGCACAGTTCCAGACTCCGTGCTGCAGAGAATATCCATACAGAAAAACCTAATTACACTTTGGCCGACGCGGGAATCGAACCTAGGACTTCACGCTTAGCAGTGGCCTTTTCCACCATTAGATCAATGAGCCAGATCAGATTAAATTAAATCTTTATAAGACAAAGTTTTTTAAAAATGTACTTACCGTCTATCACAATAAACTGCGAAGTGACACCTTCAATATTCTTCAAGAAATTATGACGGCAAGCAGTGTCCACTCCGGACAAAGTTTCTCTTAAAGTTATCACGCTCAATCAATACTTATTGTGAAGTTCCGCCAACACTGTTCCCAGATGCATTCGCTATGATGTGGCGCCCTCTGGAGGCGACAAATAAAACTTATTTATACAAGACTTGCTTTGGAAGTATTGGCAGTGTTAAATTGTGTGTTTTGATTTATTTCGACGGGTATACGGGTAACTTTGTATCAACATAAAACAGCGTTATGCTTATATTTTCTCAACGATTAGGTAAAGAGGTTCACCCACATTTCGCCGATGCCGTTATTATGTCCCACGTAATAAGGAGTGAGCATATATGACTATATACTAGACCCGGGTACGTCTTAAAACTGCGGCCAGACAAGGACGGGCAGCAGCGTCCTCTCACTAATCGGTGAGCCACTGCGATCCCCAAGCCGCCTGCCAAGCGTGGGGATTATGGCAAACCCCCCCTTGGGGGAGGCCTTCGTTCGGCAGTGGCCGTCTTCCGGCTGATGATGATGATGACTATAGATAGATCACTGATGATAGATGGACGATAAAAACGACTTGTTGGAGGGGACCGGTAGGGAAAAGAAATGTCGGCAGACCAGCTAGATGGTGGGCTGATGATATCGTTGCAAAAGCAGGGCAAGACTGGATGGCCCTAGGCAAAGATAGACCATTATGGAAGGAGAAGGAGGAGGCTTTTACCCAAGCAGGGATCCACATCCCAGAAAGTAGTTAACCATACTAACACTCGATTAATAAGTTATTAGTTAATAAGTTACTAACACGACTAACAAACATTTAGAATCCTACTAATATTATAAATGTGAAAGTTTGTGAGGATGGATGGATGGATGGATCTTTGTTACTCTTTCACGCCAGAATGGCTGAACGGACCTGGATGAAATTTGGCACAGAGATAGATTATAGTCTGGAATAGCACATAGGCTACTTTTTATCATGGGATGTACGGCAGCCTAATTACCGATGTAGCGACAGGCGTAGATCGCGCGATAACTTCTGTCAAACGTCATTTTTGTGTCATATAATGTATTGGCTGACAGTGAGATTGCTGTCGCGTGGCTGTCGCGTTGCTGTCGTTTTTTTACGTAATTAAGCTGCCGGTTCGTAAACCACGCGGGCGAAGCCGCGCACGGAAGCTAGTGTAAAATATTCCGATGTGGACTTAAAAAGGCTTATTATTATTATTATATATGAGTACTAGTAATTTGAACGAAACGATAAGAAAGAAAGAGAAAAAAAAAACTATTTACTGTAGGCAAGCTTAACAATAAAACAAAAATAACAATAAAAGATAAGAAACATAATTATAGTACACTGAGTTATAATATACTTAAAATAATTTTGGTGCCAGCAATGGGACCCCTTGTTCAGCTGTATGCTACAATACGGCTTATTAAGCTAGGGTTGCCATTCCCAAATTTAGAAAACCAGGATTTGAAAGTGGAAATGCCAGGACATTTCGGTTTAAAAACAGGACGCAGTATAAGAAAACAGTGTCAATGAAACTCAATGAATAGCAATTACAATATTTTATGAAATTATCTTCAATTAAATTATATAATATAAGAAATGAAATGAAGGATTAAATTATAAAATAACGCCGATGCTTAAATGTAAGGTTTGAGGCAGTACTGGCGCGTGAATAATAAAACACAAGACCTTACGGGGACTCTTTAAAAAACCCAAGACGCTACTTAATAACTATCCAGGACAACCCAGGACACTTCAAAAAGCAGAACATGTCCTGGGATAACAGGACGGTTGGTAACCCTATATTAAGCAGTACTACAGCGCTGTTTTTCAACTTGGGACCCAGTAGACGCACGGTCGCACGCATGATCAGAAAATTCGCCAACCCGCACCGGGCCAGTGTGGTAGACTAAGATCTGACGCTGCTCACTTAGAGAAGAGGCCCTTGCCTAGCATAGGGACTGAAATGGGCTTTAAAAAAAACTACAATCAGAAAATTACATTTATTTAGCGATAGTCTTTAAATGTCTCACTTCTGATACCTGGGCTCTTTTCTTGGAGAGAAGAACTGCTCAATAATCTACCTCTTGGTCCTAGTAGGCACATAGATGGAAACCACAAGTTGATTCTTGGCCGTCCGGATGTTTTACTGAGCAACAATGTTAAATAATACACATCTAAGTTTTTTAGAAGACTACATTGGTCTAGTGGTCGCAAGCGTGACTGCTGAGCGTGATGTCCTGGGTTCGAGACCCGGGTCGGGCAAACTATAATTGGGTTTGTCTGTATGGAAATTCTCAGTAGCAGCACGGAGTTTGGAATTGTGCCCAGTTGATGGAAATAGGCTCGCTCCCTATTACATGGGACTTATAACAGCATCGGCAAGATGTGGGTATTCAATAGTACACCTCTGTCTAACCCTTCGGGGATACAGGCATGATGCTATGTGTGTATGTAAGATTTTGACCGCATAGAATCGAACTAGAGCTAGATAGCGACTATTCGGAGCCCTAACACTGGACCCCTACCGTATCGTGAAGGTTTATAATTAAGTAATATAGGTTGGTCTACAAAACTCGTATAGATTAACCCAAAACTAAGCCGGGTCCTAATTAATAATGTCGTAGTCACATTAATTAGAAGTTTAGAAATCCGATTAACGCGTTAACTTACTTTTATTTTAGATTCTACTCTATATATTTACTCTTCAAATAGAATTTTGCTAATACGTTATTAGTTAATTATATGGGTTTGCTATATACCTACTTACTTAAAACGTTGCCTCAGCGATTTAAAATGTGTCTTGACCTCCGAGAACGCCACTCGTCAGCTCGAAGCTTCCGAAGATCCAGTAAATCGCTCCAGCGGCACGTCGGTCGACCCACGGGGCCTCGCTCAGTCGGTCAGTCCAGATATGCTCTCTTTACCCCACGATCATCTCCCATCCTACATAATCTAATTTCATTGGCATAGACGACACGGTTGGCGCAGTGGTTAAACAATTAGCTTTCTGCGCTATGTGTCGCGGGTTCGATCCCCGCACGGATCAAATATTTGTATGATCTACAAATAGTTGTTTCGGGTCTGGTTGTATGTGCATGTGGAATGTATGTTTGTAAACTGTACCCACGATACAGGAGAAATCCTAGTGTGGGGCAATGTTTTAAGAAGAAGAAAAATTTTTTGGCAAAAACAAGCTATATGTTTTTTTTCGTTTTAAAAACGTTGCCCCACACTAGGAATAATTCCTGTATCGTGGGTGCCTTTACAAACACAAATATTCACATGGACATATGTATATAGATTGATTGAGATCCTTTGTCATCTAATAAATATGTTCAAAAGCAATTTGATAGCGTATCTCCCCTCAAAATACAAGTAACATTACTATTTTCAAAAAGTTTAACATAAACACGATCACAATTAATCATTTTGTATAGGCTTGTTTTCAACTGCTCCTAAATGTGAATAGTTGATTTGGAATGGCCGAACTCTAGCCATTATCCGTCGGCAAACAAATAAACGAATATTATTCGGCGAAATCGATCGAGAAATAAATGTATATTGGCAAACTTTGCCAATTATTTTCTTTGTATATAAGTGGGGGTGATGTTAATGATGATTTAAGTCATGGGAGACGTAATGAGGAGATTTTGTGATATTTTAGCATCACGCCTGTATTCCCGAAAGGTTAGGCAGAGGTGTACTAATTGTGCACCCACATTTCGCCGAAAAAAGTTTCAGATGGACAAACATCTAGACCCGGAACAACTATTTGTTCCGTGCGGGAATCGAACTCACGAAACGTAGCGCAGCAGTCGATCGCTGAACCATTGCGCTAATCCTGTCGTATTAAGTTCCATGTAAAAGGGTTCGACCTTATTACCCTCAACCGGGGAGAGTATCAGACTCCGTGCTGCTACTGAGAATTTCCATACAGAAATACTTCAATAACATTTTGCCTGACCTAGCTATTGAACTCAGCAGTCACGATTGCGATTATTAGACCAACGGGGCAGTGATTTTATAAAGTGCAACCACTTATTCACAGGTCTTAAAAAATATTGTGAGCTACTAAAAATAACTACTTTTTTAGACTGCTTCATTGGTCTACTGGTCGTAAGCGCGACTGTGACAGGCAATCGAACCCAGGACCTCACGCTTAGGAGTCGCGCTTCTGACCACTGGATCGTTGAGGCAGTTTTCTTAATACTACTATTTCCACTCCACCACCTATTTACTGGTGGACGCTGAAAAAACCTTTACAAAATTATATCTGTATTATATATGTACCTCCCCCCTTCTGTCACAAGAATTTTTGACGTTTTCTACCAAAAAAAGTCTAACATAAGATTACATAATTTATTTGTCAGTGTCTCGTGAACATTTTGCTGATTACAAAATATAAACAAGCTTTTTCAAGTCTTGTTACTTTTCTTCTGATGAAGTTTGCTGTTGCAAGACAGTTGTAACTTTCTTGAGGGCACTACGGACATTATTTTGCATTTTATTATTAGTTTGCAAGACTCAGTGAAAATGGGCGACAGAATAGATGGTCGGATAATTTTAGTGAATTATTATATTATATTTTTTATACTATTCTATATTAAGATTTTATAATTAACACAGACGAAAATCTGTAGACTATATTTTGGTTGGTTGGTCTGGTGTATGGCTCTGGTCTATGGTTTGGGTAAGATCGTTAGTTTGACTAATGACCTTAATCACAAAAAACTCATGGCATAGCTAAGATGGTTGTAATGTGTAATAAGTGTCCATGGGCGACGTTAATCGCTTACCATCAGGCGATCCGTCTGTTCGTTTGCCATCTATGCCATAAAAAAAATAAGATATGTTTTTTATTCATGTAGACCATATATAGGTACTTAAGAATAGTTACGACTCTAGGTGCCACGTTCCAAAATGTTGACTTCCAATGGAGAAGAACCGGCAAGAAACTCTATGGTTACTCTATGCTTTAGAGATAAGCAGAAACTAGATAACATAACGTAACACATATCATATTAATTTGTTCCTGCATCATAGCAGTACACGTGTGTCCCGAAAAGTATAGGCAGAGATGTTGTGGACCCACATTTCCCATGCAATAGGCGGCGAGACTACTACCATTAACTGCAGTTCTAAACTCCGTGCTGCTACTGAGGATTTCTACACAGATAACCCCAGTAATTTTTTTGACACAGGAATCAAATCCTCTTCTCACGTTCAGCAGTTTCCCTTGCGACCACTAGACAAATGAGGAACTTTTAGCCAAAAAAAAAAAAAATTATCTTATTTTTTTATTTTAGTCATCTTTGCTTTCCCTGCAACGTTCAACATCTTAGTTTACGAAGTATTATACAAAAAGCTAGATGGGTAAATTATTTATCCTTTTTTCGCACTCAGTACGACGTGAAAGTAATAAAAGAATCTACATACATATAATATAGCATCTTGACGTGTATACCCCAAGGGAGAGGAGTTACGTAATATTCCCTGTGAGCAATGTACTTCTCTTAAGGGAGAAAAGGGTGAAAGACTCTTCAAAGTTTGCTTGATGAATCAAATAAGTAATATTGGAAAAAGCTTCAAGTGTAAAAGCTGAGAGGTAACTTTATTTTCACAGCATTTTTTGCAGTAAGAGTGATCAGAACTTTTGTCACGGTTTACTGAAAGGTCAAATTTCAAATTGGTGTCATATAAGGCACGGACATCTTTAAACGACTTAAATATTTAATAATACTTCAGCTCGTTACTGTCCCTGTGTTGGGCAAGGGGTCCTTCTCAGACCTAAAAGAGTAAGGCTAGGTCTTAGTCCACCACGCTCGACTGGTGCAGTTGATGAACTACACATACTAACGAGAAATTTATTGAGCCTTCTGATGAAGCTTGTACACCTGGTACAAGCTTCATCACAATATTTTCTTCATCATTAAAAATATGATAATCATATCCTGATCCGATACTTTGGGCTAGATTTGATCTCACACCATCCTGCATGGAAGGTAATTATTCAATCATCAGGCTAGCAGTCCTTACTCTTATATTCTAGACCAGCCTTACTCAAACTGAGGCCCACGGGTCGCATGCGGCCCGCCAGGCTTTTGAAAGTGGCCCACCCGTTGTAACTTCAAATTCTATTAACGAAGTTACTAAGCCAATTACCTATTTAAAGTCCCGCGGGAATAATATTGCAGGTCACTGATTGTCAAAGTCAAAGTTTTTTATTTCAAGTAGGCCTTTTCAGGCACTTTTAAAAAGTCGAGACGCTAGGCGCACGGTTCCAAAGGGGGTAGGTCCTATGGAGAAGAGACCGGCAAGAAACTCCATGGATACTCTTTTCAAAAACAAAAAGTTAATTTACAATTAAAATCTTAAATTAGCATGCATTATATAAGAAAAAATACAAACTAATAGAAACGCTACTTACACAATGAGGCAATACAACATGAGTTAAACAAGTGTTTCGAATATAAACTAAAAACGGGATAAACAGATCAAAGCGGATAAAACAGAAATAAAAAAAAATATACAAAAAAGAATACAAAATATTGAAACATCAAGAATGTCCAGACATGTAAAGCGAATCTAATATAAAATAGAATTAGTAGACACAATGGATAACCAGGGAAGCCACATGTGCAGAAGATATTTAACGCCACACGTCACACACATTGTACACGTGACACGACGCGTGATCATCATTCTCACTAAAATTTAAATAAACAATTAAACGTAATAGGTTTTTTCATTAACACCTAAATAACAGATGTTGTGATTTATCTAGCGGACCACGGGACACAGTTAAAATTTGAAACAGGCCCAAGACTGAAAAGATTGAGTATACTGTACGAGACTATCAAACCATATCAGAATCTTTTCTCTCCCATGCTCAAAAATATGTTTCAAGTTTTTAGTTGTCTGTGAACCAACTGCCATCTGACATTCGCATTCGTGAGGAACTAGGTCACAACAAGCATTATAATGTAATCAGTACACACATACAGGTGACCGAGGCAACATTTATCAACATCGAATAAAAAATGAGTAACAAATCATTTTCACATTTCATAGCGCTGATGTATGTATCTCGTTTGAATCGAAACGTTATCGCTCCGCACAAATATTTTCGTCGACGTCTTGAAGCAACATAGGTACTGCACAGATTGTTCGATCTGCAAGTTTAGGGAGAACTTTCTGTGGTTAGTCTTTGGATGGGTGACCGTTATTAACATGTAGAGATCCATCCGTGCCTCGAGAAGGACTTTAATTTATCTGACAGTCGTAACGGGTGTCAGCAGACAAAAAAGTATGACAATTGGTCTAACCTTAGATTATCCGTGTCTCCTAGTTGTGCGGTGGAAGTTAAATGATGATGATGATAATGAAAAGGCTGGGCAGGTGATGAAGTGATGTAGGATTTCTAGGTATACTATTTGTACGTATACACGTCCAGTTTGCATGGAGTTATTATTTTATAACTAACTTATATTTTAGCTAATAAAAGCAAACAGTTTACACCTTCAGAAAGAATGATGTAAATCAAACAATGATTAGTTTTTTCAAGAATAGAACTCTCAACTCACTATGTAGTAACGTTTCATAAGTTTGTATTTTCCTTATATAATGCATGTTAATCTAAGATTTTTAATTGTAAATTTACTTTTTATTTTTTGATAAGAGTATCCGTGCAGTTTCTTGCCGGTCTCTTCTCCATAAGACCTACCCCTTTTGGAACCGTGCGCCTAGAGTCTCGACTTTTTAGAAGTGCCTGAAAAGGCCTAGTCGAAATAAAAAACTTTGACTTTGACAACACTTTCCACAGAATACATTGATTCCAAACATTGAGACACTGCACCATTCCAGTCGTCAATAAGCAACCAACAGAAAAAAAACATGTTTTTCAGTTCCCCGATCAATCCGGAACTTACAAGCAGTTAATACAACATTACTTCGCCTAATAAAAACAGAAATGTTACAAAATAAAAATAAAAAGAGTACTAACGAATACAGTATTCAACATCGTTCCGAAATAAACAGGATGTGTATAAAACGTGACGAAACAGCCACAATGCTTCGTGACAGCCCGATAATGAAGAGTGCGCGGAATTGAGTCATAAAAGTTTTATAGACCATAATAGTGGTCCGCAAAGGGTTTTTCTACGTTAGGTTTTGACCCTGAATTTTGACATAACATAACATAGCTTCACGCCTGTATTCCCCATAGGGTCAGACAGAGATGTACTATTTATACAACCACATTTCGCTGTTGCAGTTAGTGACGACACGGTTGGCGCAGTGGTTGAGAGATCGACTGCTGAGCTGCATGTCGCGGGTTCGATTCCCGCACGGAACAAATATTTGTATGATCTACAGATATTTGTTTCGGATCTGGGCCTTCGTGTATGTAAATACACACCGTGCCTCGGAAAGCACGTAAAGCCGTTGGTCCTGCGCCTGATCTCTCTCCGGTCGTGTCGGATTGCCGTCCCATCGGACTATGAGAGTGAAGGAATAGAGAGTGCACCTGTGTTTGCGCGCACACTTGTGCACTATAATATCTCCTGCGTAGTTGGCTAATCTCCGGTGAGATTGGCCGCCGTGACCGAAATTCGGTCAGGAGGACATTATTATTAGTGAGTCTCATGTAATAGGGCCTAGACACAGTCCGTGCTGCTACTAAGGAATTCCATGCAGATAAATCTCCACTACTTCGCGCGGCCCGGAACTCGAACTCAGGACCTCAGGCCTGCGACCACTAGACGAAGGCAGTGGACTCTGAATTTTCTCGTTTAATAAACAGAACCAAAGCTTTGGTCACAGTTATTACAGAAATCACATACATACATGAACCCTAAAAACATTACACTCGGTGGGCAGTTGTGTAACAAAAGATCGCATCATGATATCAAAAAGATAGATAAATCTGCCGTTATCACCGTTTTCAAAATAATCAGATCAGGATTATCAGTATATTACACGGAGCGACTGCCATCTGACCTCCGCATTTCAATTACCGGGCCACACTGATACTAAGGTTAGATCGGTTTACCAGACTTTCACACATGCAAGGATTGACAGCAGAAAGCTCTGCTTAACCTCGCAGATCGACTGTTCCATTTCTTATAATAAAACTGATTTCATTTTATTAGGTAGAATTTATTTAATGCTAAGGGACTGCTTCACTTCTTACTGATCCTCTCTAACCACACATTATCTGAGACAATGCGTTATTTCTGTTTCGCAAATGTTTGATAAATAGATCTAGCTGATAAATACTCAGATTTATATGCTTATATTCTGGGTAAAAAATTACAGCTACGAGTATAGTTTTTTATTCAACTGATATTTATAAAAGTAAAAAATAAAAATAAAAACATTAGTGTATAAATATAGTTTTAATATTATGTCCTTAATTTAATTAGCTTGTAGATAGATCATGTAATATTTAGTCTTTCGTTACACAATATTTTTGCAATTTTGTAAGCGAAATCATAATACAATTCAATTTCTGGATATTCAGATAAAATAACGCAACGAAATATTAAAGACTTGTCTACTGATATTTTGTCTGTTTGTAAGAGAAAGAGAGAATAAAATATTAGTGATCCTAGCAACACACATTGCAAGTGTTCCAACTGTGCCATTTATTTATTTAACTAAGCGAGATTTTCTTTAACTTTATTCATTGTTACAAAACAAGCCCCAAATAAGTAATTGTGTAGGTATAAACTTAATATTTACCTCGGTTTATAACCAAAAGTAAATTCTAATCTAGTTTTAAATAATCGTAGACAAGATTTACGATATCAGACACTAAACTAGTTTCCTTTCATAATTTACAAGATAAATTCTCCCCCAAACCTCTAAATTACAACAGAAACATCCCTAAAAATAATAATCGAAAGCCTTTCGAATCGAGTTCTCAACTTGTTCGATAGTTTCGAACTTGTCAAAATAACAAAGAACTAATGAAAAGAGCGCTATCGAGTGTCAACAGAGCGTATCGATAATCGATAGTAGCGATAGTCGAGTGGCTCTCGTACGGGGAAAATATCGTTTGTGGCGAGTTTCTTGTGTGGAGCGTGAGGTGTCAATCAGGTAGTATATTACATGTGTTGATAGAGTTAGGCGATGCTTTTGCTATGTTAAAATGGGAATGAATAAATATCAGGGGATATTTTTTACGGGCATGACGAAAATCTTGACCGAGATTTGGTTTTTTCAAGATCTTTAATAATACATAAGTTATTACATTACTGATAACAAATTATGTTACTCTATTTACATAGAAATCGTGTCTTATTTTGTTACACAAGCTATATCGCCTTATAAATATTAAAACATGTTTTTGTAAATACTATTTTGTATTGACATTTCTTACTAGTTTAAGTACATCGTTAAAAACACATGTACAAGTCTTAGTATTGACACACACATATTTGAAGTAGGTAACTCCCGAAATTTTGCTACATATAGGAGATTTTAAAAGAATGATCATGAAAGGAGAAAAGCCAATACTTGTTTTATTTGATTACCTACCTTTATCGGCCATATCTGCAATCAAAAATATCTAAAAATTAATATTAATAAAATTACCCAATTACATATCTTTTTCCTGATGCGAAAAATAGACTATTTCTATCTTACTAACACGATTCTTTTAATCATGCAGCTCTAATGGAAATCCACAGTAATATTATATAGGATAGCCATTCAAAATGAGTTTCCATACGAACACGTAACCGCCGCCAAGTTGCCTGGCGTCAAAAAGTTGGTCGCACATAAAACTGCGGTTACTCCTGTATTCATAGAACAAGTTGATGGACCGTCAAGTCGCTTGGCAAACATGGCGGGCAAGTTTCGTCTCCGCTCCGCTAGCGACGCCTAATGACATCATGATAGGTGTGTACCTATATTTTGATGTATGGTTGTATGGAGACGTGAATATGTTTTGTAAAGTGTCTTTTGAGAGTTCGACAGATTCATCAACGAAATTTTGAGTTTATGTGTGACGCAAGTTATACATGCAAATGTATAACTAGCCATCATGTATAACTAGCCATATCATAGTCGTCCTACCCTTTAGGAATACAAAAACAGACAGACAGATGTCTACAGTTTTCGGTACGAGTTGTCAGCAAGGATCGCCCCTGTACACTCCCGAGCGTATTACTGAACACTACACTGAATACTACACTGACCACTATACTGAACACTACACTGAAGACTATATTGAACACTACACTGAACACTACACCGAACATTACACTGAACACTACACTGAACACTACACTGAAGACTATATTGAACACTACACCGAACACTACACTGAACACTACACTGAACACTATACTGAACACTGCCACGACTTGTTATCAGTCAATCTCATGCAATCCATCAATCAAACCAATTTTCATTTTTATAAACGTTACTCCACTTTAAATGTAATTCCAGTTCCAGTGTGTGTGTTTACAAACATAAATATTCACATGCACAAACACACAGACCCAAAATAGTTATCTGTAGGTCATATATACATATATTTATGCTATATAAAATTGAAATAGTATTTTTATGTCACTTATATTAAAATATTTTAATTAAAAAATCTTTCACGTCTTATCAATTTAGTATTCACAATTTTGACTTCTTTTAATTAAATTGAAAAAAAGTATAATCAATTTCAATTAAATGAAGGCGATCAATTTAAGCTGTCATCGATAAAAGGTCTGTGTCTCTCTTCTTATACAATGAGTTAGGCCCAATGGATCAAGTACAATAGCCTAAGTTTAAGGCCGTTCACTTTATCAGTACCTTATAAGATTAATCGTTCTGGAATCGATTCATATGTGACAACACACATCGATTAAGTTGTCAGTGTAAGCCTGCCTTATCGAATTTGAAATAGATTTGTATGAATTTCAAGGAATTCGCGTCATAGGCGGAGTCAGTTAACCGGGATAATATATTTCTTGCCCTACACTTACACAAATAATTACGTGAACTGTCTGTGCGTTTGTTGTCAGATCGGAGACAATAACACATATTAAAAATTGTAACACATAGAGCAGATTTTATATCATACAGATGAAATCTTTGGATGATCTAAAGATCTACGCTACGTATCGTTATTTATTTCCTAGCCGAAATAGAACCGGACAATGAGTTTGAGAGGAGTTTTCTCCCACGCACGCTGAAGTCGTGAAATCAGTTACCCGCTAAGGTTTTCTCAAATACCATGGGGATTTTCAGACAGGCCCGAAATTATTTATGGTGTAACCCTGGTGTTGCTTCCATAGATTACGGCAAGCCTTTACCATCAGGCGGGCAGAATGCTGGTTTTCCACCATAGTACAAAAAGAACCAGATTGCTGGTACAAGTATAGTGTCGTCAGCGTGAGGACAAACGTTGCTTTCTTTTACGAGACCCTCGAAAATGTCGTTGGCTTATTCTTTGCTACAATTCCACAAATCTAAATCGACTCCCAGTACACTATCAATAGAATAGGCACCATTTCTGTGCACTTATACAATACAAGTCAGAACCATTAGGCCATACAAAACTGTACAGAAACATTAGGCTATACAAAGCGGTTTAACGAACATCATAGTAAACGGCTGGCACGTCAGTAATGGTACTAAATCACTTGTGAACAGAATTTGTCTCATCAATTTATATGCGAAGATATATTTTAGGATGTACGTGTAGTGTAGATTTGTCAGTAGACTGGGGAGAAGGATTGTGTCCTATATAATTTAATATGAGTTAGTGTTACTCTATGTAACTACCTATATGCCGTTTAAAGTAAGGTAAGTTGCATTGTGAGCTCAAGAAGCAACTATGAAAATAAAAGCATGGAGTGATATTCCATTTTCAGTGGCTTTTTCAGGATAATACTAAGCTTATATTTATTTGGATTTTGAAAGATCAGATGGTCAATTCATGATTTGTTTTTTTTACAAGCACAGCCTTCTATAATATATATTTGCTGCTTCTTCTTCTATTGTGTCGGTACGAGCTATCCCAGAAAAATCAATCAAACCGTAGTGTAAAGATTAGGCAGCCAGAAATTGTGGTTTTGAAACTGACAGCCCAGTTGCGTCACTCGTGGAGGATATCTACTTCCATTTTTTTTTACTGTAAATAAAATCAGCATTGGGTACAAAAAGTAAGATGTATGACACCTAATATTTTAATGGTTTGTGTAAATGTAAAATATAAACGCCCTAACGTTGTACAATTACCCTATCCTATACTACTAATCCTATCCTACTAATCCTACTAATCCTATCCTACTGAGGATGGATGGAAGGATCTTTGTTACTTTCACGCCAGAACGGCTGAACGGATCTGGATGAAAGTTGGCACAAAGATAGATTATAGTCTAGAATAGCACATAGGCTACTTTTTATCCCGAGAAAATGCACAGATTCGTAATCCACACGGGCGAAGGCGCGGGCGGAAGCTAGTATTATAAATGTGAAAGTTTGTGAGGATAGATGGACATTTGTTACTCAATCATGCCAGAACTACTGAACGGATCTGTATGAAATTTGGCACAGAGATAGATTATAGTCTGGAATAGCACATAGGCTCCCGGAAAAATGTACGGGTTCGTAAACCACACGGGCGAAGCCGCGGGTGGAAGCTAGCCTAATATATTTTAGTTACACTTGCCTTGTACTTGACTCAAATAATACCCACTCTGTATTTATAAGTAAAATTAATGTAGAATATACAATTTCAAACATTCATCGCAATTGCTACCATCCGTCTTACTTTACGTCACCAGGAATGTACAACCGAAACACTGAATCATTTAGCTTCAACAATGTGTTTCATTACCATTATAAATGAAAAAGGATTTGTTATTCCTTTAAAGTAAATTTAAGAAGAACAAATAAATAAAACCGGCGAATACAATCTATCAAAGATTTTGGAGTATTCTGTGTTTGTTTTTCCAGCAAAACATATATATTTTATAAGTTTATGCCTTAAATCATCTTAGTATGATATTGTCTCTATCTGTTCTAAATTAGAAAATGTTTCACTGTGAATTTTTAAAAACTTAATTTTTGTTTTCCCAAAGCTCAAATTTCAATAAATAAATGTAACAAAAAGAAAAAAGAATAACAAAATAGAAACAGTCTTTTGTATAACTGGTATTTTCTACACTGTGTCACATAAGCAGAATACGGTTGGATTTCGACGTTTCATTAGGGGAACGAGCAAATCTTTCGGAACGCTAAACGCGATGGAGAATTTGATTTCGTGGTTAGTTATTTTCCTTCTGCAGTCATATGAATACCTACCTCATAAGTGTGTTATGTTATGCTTGTGACGTTGCTCTCTCTGGTTTTCGTTATTTTGCGTTTACTTTTTGAAGATGCAGTATTAATGTATTACATCATGTCTTTTTTAAATCTATGGTGGACAGAATTCTATGTGATAATTTGTATTATAGCAGATTACTACCTAATAAGGTTAGTGGCCGCAAGCGTGATTGCTGAGCGAGAGGTCCTGGTTTCGAGTCCTGTGTTAGACAAAGTGCCATTAAGTTTTCGTGTGAAAATTCTCAGTAACTTGGGATTTGGATTATGCCCGGTAGATGGCAATAGGCTCGCTTCTTATTATTGGATCTCATTGGCGAAATGTAGGTTTGCAACTAATTCTCTATTCTCTGCATAACCCTTCGATGCTTTATTCACAAATATTGTTAAGTAGGCAGGTATTTTTGTCGATTTCTATCAAGTTTGCTATTTGTTGCACAACATAGCTATTAATCACCGTAATCTGCATATTTTTTATGTGGGTACGTAGGCGTTTTATGTAGATAACGTAACGTCTATCCTACTTGGAATTTTACTCGACGAATAGGTTAAAATGAGCGTAAAAATAAAAGTTGTTATTCTTCAGGCTATCGGTTCTTTATGACTTGGTAAAAGTTTTATAATGTTCTTTATAACTGATTTCAATATCGGGGTACAATTTCCATTTTTGGCCAAATCTTCAAAGCGAGTAAATTGACTCTGGAAGTTAGAGACATACATCAATCTTTTAATTGATTTTAATAATAAATTATGTCATTTATTACAGGGCTTGTTGTAACATAGCTACCACACATATCAGCAGATCTGTGAGGTTAAGCAGCGCTTGCTGAGGTCAGTACTTGGATGGGTGACCGTCTTCTTACAAGTATGCGCACCTTGTTTGGTGTCTTAGACCTTGGTAGTTTGTCTTTTTTTGTCGTTACTGATTGTGCCCAGTATGAAACTTTTATTTTAAACTAGCTTCCGCCCGCGGCTTCGCCCGCGTGGTTTACGAACCCGTACTTTTTTCCGGGTTATGGAAGCCTATGTGCTATTTCAAACTATAATCTATCTCTGTGCCAAATTTCATCCAGATCTGTTCGGCCGTTCTGGCGTGATTGAGTAACAAATATTATCCATCCATTCATCCTCACAAACTTGTACATTTATAATATTACTAGGATAGGATATTATTAGGAAGTAGGATTAGTAGGATAGTAGGATTAGTAGGAAGTAGGATAGTAGGATAAAAGACTATTAATATAATTTCCTGCCGGTCTCTTCTCCATAGAAACTACCTCCACTTTGGATCCATGCACCTAGAATCATGACGTTTTGAAAGAACCTGTAAAGGATTTCTCGAAATAAAAATCTTAGACTTTGTCTATGTTTAATTTCAGCCTTATCTATGGGTTGCACAGAACCGTACAGTGATATTTATTCCATCTATCTTATACGAACACACCACTTAACCCTTGGATGAAGTTTCGAAAATAATCCAACGGTTTATCGGATCTGGTAATTGTAACGAACGCCAGTCAGCGTCTCCAAGGGACTGGCTCCATTCGCTTCCATTAGAAAAATGGAAATTTATCCGCATTCCCGTTCCACAAAGTAATTTTCGATAAAACAATTTGTCGCCGGCACCGTTCCACACATCTGTGCGATCCGGGCCTCCATTTTTCCTCTGCTACATTTGAGTGTTAAGTTTTTTTTTTACTTATTTTTGTTATTTTCTTTGTTGGTGATGAATTTTGTTGCCTTGCAGATGCAGGAATGGAAATACTAGAAACTGGCCCTAGGAAACTTGATCGCCATCTGCTTAAATTTTGGGTACTGGTCTGCTTGGAAGCTTAGCGGTTGGAAGAGAATGGCCGAGGATCGGGCTCAGTGGCGTGCGTTGTTGGACATAGGCCTCCTATGTCCAGCAGTAGACTAATACAGGCTGATGATGATGATGATGCTTGGAAGCTCGCGGCAGTCACCTTATCTAAGAAATGTGAATATATTTGGCTGCACTGATGGCCAATGTAATGTCAGGGAGAAACACATAACTTTCTGCTCCCTCTGCCAACCTCACCTGCACGCGGTACATCCTGCAGTAACTGACGAGGCTCTGGTGACTGGTTGATGGCAGTTTAGCCCTTCTTAAATAAGGCACCTATATTCCCACGTCTGATGACTATGTTGCCGTCTTATTCATCTTACATTCCCACATATAATTTGCTATGCAATTTTTTTCTATTTCTGGTGTCCCTATATACTTGTCTCTTTTCAGCTGTATATGAATAAAACACAAGTCTACAACATCAAGTTTCAATAAGCTAGTATGATCGGTTTCAAAGGTCGTGAACATTGAACTGCGGTTAACTATGTAGTTAGTATACAATATAAACTTACATAAACCTAACGTAAACAGTATTGTTTAGATTTGTTGGTTGGGTTAACCAGCGGGTCTACAGCGTAATCCCGGGTAATGGATTTCAAGATGAAATTAAGATCCTTTTAAGATCAAGCAAGCAGTGATAGCCTAATGTTGGAACGCTTGCCTCCCATGGATCTGAGTTCAAACCCGGCCCCCACCTCTGACTTTTCAGAATCGTGTGCGGATCAGAATTTGATTATCACTTTTGTTTACGGTGAAGGAAAACATTATGAGGTAGCCTGCACACCTGAGAGGGCTCCATAAAGTTCTTGATGGTGTGTGTAGTTGGCCAACCCGCACCGGGCCAGCATGGTGGACTAAGGCCTAACCCTTCTCATTCTGAGAGAGAGACCCTTGCCCAGCAGTGGGACATTCATGGGTTAAATTTATTATTATTATTAATTTTATTTTTTAAGGTCAAGCTACATCACCTACTACATTTCTACCTAGCCCCTCGGAGAATATTTCCAGGCAATTTATTCAAGTCTGACATAATCATACGCATGATAAATTAAAGTCTTTTCAAAAAGACTGAAACAAAAAAAAAAAAAAAAATGGAATAATGTATAACATAACAGGCCTTCGTTCAGCAGTGGACGTCTTCTGGCTGATGATGATGATGATGATGATGATAACATAACATAGCATCACGCCTGTATTCACCGAAGGGTTAGACAGAGGTGTATTCTTGTACACCCACATTTCAACGATCCCACGTAATAGAGGGCGAGCCTTTTACCATCTACCGGGCACAGTTCTAGATTCCGTGCTGTTACTGAGAATTTCTATACAGAAAATTCAATAACATTTGGCCGACACGGGAATCTTACCCAGGACCTCACGCTCATTGTCACGCTTGCGTCCACTAGACCAATAAAGCAGTCTCTGGATCTTATGAGGATATAATTATACGTTCTCGGCTTTTGACCTACAAAAGTTCTGAAGGAATTAACTAAAGTTAGCGCCCTATATTAAAAATCTGCATGAGTGAAACCGTGATTACTTTTTTAATAAAACCTTGCCCTCACTTGGATTTTTCCTGTATTGTGGGTACAGTTTACAAACATACATGTCACATGCACACACAACCAGACCCGAAACAACTATCTCTAAATATTTGTTCCGTGCGGGGTTCGAATCCGGGACACGTAGCGCAGAAAGCTAATCGCTTAGCCACTGCACTAACCGTGTCCTGTATTGATTCTGTGTAATCTGTTATTAAGCAAAGGTCCTCTATACTATACTGTACTCCAAGCATCTCTAAATTTCAATTTAATCTATTATATTAACTTTTATCACGACGATACATCGAAATTTTTCCCGTCCAAAAGGTGACTTCAAAAGCGGAAGAAATTCAGTTTGCGAATTCCGACTTAATGACAAAAGTCGTAACTTACAAAAGTCAATGAAATTGACTGACACGGATCCTTATAAAACCCGCCGACTCTTAACACGAAGAGTTTTAAAAATAAGCTCTATATTGACTGCATCTCCATCGCGCTGTGTCTTAAATTTTTAATCGAGCTTTGGGTATCCATTTCTGACCCAACGAGAATTTTGCATAAATACAGATATACGGATAGGGGTCGGTTACTTTATTAAGGGCTGATTATTCAATAGCTGAATAAACTTCAGTTAAGTTACTCCTCTAATAAGTCCATACAAAAACTGTTCCAATTTCAAATTATCAGCTAGATAGCTTTTATTTAGATTTAAAAAAATCAGGCCTAAAATATTTAATAATTCAAGTATTTTAATTACCTATTATGAAGAGTGATTTTTTACAAAAACTAGTCAGTGTCTTCAAATAAATGAGGCCATTGATACAATGGTCTCAAGCGCAGCTGAGCGTGAGGTCCTGAGTTCCATTCCCGTGTCTGACAAAGTGCTATAAGAATTTTCTTATAGCACTTCGTAATTTTGCACTTTGTCACTTTTATTCACTATGAACTTTAGAGTTTTGATGGCCTCTATTAAAAGGGATTTAATAACGGCATCAGCATAGATATAGATATACCTCTGGTTAGCCCTTTTATTATTTATTTCAACGTATAATTTGGACCTACTGCAACAAAAAAAGTTTGTAAAGGTACGCTCGCCAAAATAGCGAAGCCAATTTATTTAATACATATCCAAATTCATTGCTTTGACGACGTAAATAAAATTAACTGCAAAAAATCATTTATACCATGAAATTGCACTAGTTGGGGATGCCGTTTAAAATTTCGAGTTGTTCATCAAAACTGCAGCATGATTTCACCCCCAATTAAGCTCGTTATTTATGTATTCGGTTAAATTTAGCAAGCCAGTGGAAGCTGTATTCTGAAAAACGGTGCGAAATGCATTTTTTAGCTCTTCTTCTGTTTTAGAGAAGTCTGAGGATGAAATAACTTTTGACTTTATAACCTACAAAACTGAAAGGGCTCCAAGAAGTTCTCGAGTTTACTCCGCCCTGCACATACCCAGCGTGGTGGAGTAACTTTTATCAATTTAGGAAGACGCCCATACCCCCCAGTGGGATAGCAATTGGCTGGATTATTAGGTTTGGTTACAATAAAACTATCTATAAATATTTTAACTAAACATTTTGATCTGGTTATTACTACTACTGTATAGTTTGATTACAAAGTCAAAATTGCAACAATTCTTCAGTACTTTAAAATTAATTCTTCTTTAGATAGATTTTCTGGTCTTCTTTGTTTTGTAATCTCTTACATTCCTGTGATTACACTTACCGAAAGGAATGAGGTTAAATTTCAACATTAAACTTTTATAAGATGTTGCAGATATATAGCAGTTGGATTAACGAAATCTCCTCTACCCCTTCGCAATCCATTAGCACTCAATCCAATTCAACAATTCCGCTGAAAATCTGTAACAGCAACCGTTTCCCCGTCTCGCGTTACCAATCATTTTGCGCGACGTTTACAAACATACAGAATACGGTTCCCATTCGGTGCAGGAAGGCCGAGTATTTGGCAAGCTCGTCGAGAGCCTTGTATCATTTTAAATGAGTCGGTTAATCGGTACGATACCGCCTTTTTTAAATGGTCGTATCGTGGCAGGGTTTTGATTAATTTTTATTAGACTTTCAATGCTCAACAGTAGCGTTTGGGTAGCTTGTTTTATGGTTGCTTCGTTTTATTGGATGATGATTTTGAAATTAAATGGAACAGTGAAATGAAGTAGCCATTTTATTGCTTGTAGGAGTAACATGTAAATGTTTAGGTTGGTTTATGAGTATGCGTCCAATGGTTATGATAACTAAGTAGGTACATCTTATCCACCCAGGTTTATTACCCTATTGCTGATTGGCTAATATTTCTACCAGGGCACAGATGCTACTCTACGATATTTAAAGGTCATATGTTTTTGTATGACCCAAAGGCCTACATTTCTCCGATTTCGTAGTAGGGTCGAGAATATTCTCATCTACAGGGCTTAGTTCCAAAGTGCGGGCTACCAGGTACTGCGAATTTAGTTGCAAAACCAAAGAACATCACACTTAGAAGCCGCGCTTAAGACCACTATACAAAACAAGCGGTCTTGTATTAACAATTTTACTAAAATCAAATAACATACGTTAGTATCGATAGCCTATAAATGGTTTTACGATCGGCACTTAGCGCGGCTTTGCTTAATTTCTGACGCATGGTCCAATCTGTTCCGGTTGTAACTAACTATAGTTTAATTGAACTCGTGTAAGCCGCGCTTTGTGTAATCCCTCGGAATTGCAGATTAGATTATACCTACGTATCTCATATTACGCGGGAAATACTTTATGGAAATTGAAGCTGTCTTTGAAGAAGTCACTCTTCGTAAGCTTATTAAAAAGATATAAAGTAATTCGTATTACATTATCTCTTTCTTACAAACATAGCTGAAAAAGGTTAGAAAATATGTGGAACTGTAAATTTTATCATACCTGTCGCAGTGGTTGAGAGATCGACTGCTGCGCTAGGTGTCGCGGGTTCGATTCCTGCACGGAACAAATATTTGTATGATCTACAGATAGATGTTTCGGGTCTGGGTATTTATGTGAATGATGATGAAATGTGAATATACGTGTTTGTAAACGCACCCACGATACAGGAATTATTCCTAGTGCGGGGCAACGTTTTCTTTAAAGAAAAAATAAAATACATTAACTCTTGAAATGTACAAAGATACCACTTCAGAAGGTAGCTTTTGACATATCACATTCAGAATTCCAAGCAGCACTCGGCTACATGATCAAATCTTTTCATTCTTTGAGTCACGATGAAACGTCTGTCCATCATAATCCTGTAGGCATTTGTAGGACGGCCCCAACGATGCTTTCGAACTCAGCTTGAATACTGATAAACTTATTTTTTATTTAGGTATTTTTTACGTAAAGATGTGTCTATGGTGAAAGTTATTTTCGCGTTTGTTTTGGATGTTGAGGGGAAAGGGGGGAGTTTAGACAAGTGTTCATGTATTATGAATGTGGGTATGTGGATTTTTATGTCTGTATTGTTAGGGTAGAGTGACGATCAAACAGAAGAACACCTGTCCTCGAGCAATACGGTAGATGACTACTAGTTATCTGAGTTACTTTTTATGAACTGTCAAAAACACACATTGTTCTAAAAATGTATGGAATACAAAAGCGTGACGTCATAGTTTTTCATTGGCATACTTAGTGTGTGATTTTCATAAATTAAAAACTGCTAACGCCAGACATAAGCAAGATATAAAGTTTTAATGAGTTTTTAGAAGGAAAACTATTTACAAAACAAGATTTCGTAATTAATTTTTGATGCAGTTTGATGCGATTACATAGGATAGGCTAGTTGCTATTGTATGTTATCGAAATAAAGGCCACATTGATTATGACTGTAGGTATATTTTATTTTGTAATTAGCGGCGATAGATTTGTTTATTAAATTTATTAAGTGTAGCAAATATGATTTAACAAGTTGGAATGAACAAATGCCAAGTCGACAAGCACTTTATTGTTTTTTTAGCAAAATTTTTGTCTGTACCAAAATCGATCTATAGTAATATTTTAGGCACATTTTCTTCCACCTATAATTAAAGTCGCTTTATATTTTTTTAACACCTATAAATACTGCTCACCCTACAAAAAAAAAACACAATCAGATCCAGCAAGTCCTCTCTTGTCTGCCCCCCAGCAACGCCCTAAGCCGAGGTTCGAGTCCCACTATGGGACACCCTTAGCATTAGCAGTGTTGCTTAGTATTATTTAATTTGCTCGGCTGGAGGCCCTTCTGGTCTCGCCATTTGCCCGGTTAAGCAGTAAAAGCTCCCTGAGATAACTGCGAAAAAAAAAAAAAGCTTTGTACCATTCTTACACACCCATTCGACATCACAATTGATTCAAATTATTCTCCTCCTTCAGTCAGTCCAAGTATGAATACTGTATTTGTTCCCCAATGTGTACAAATCTTTAGGATCTCATCAGAATTCAGTTCTGTATTGCTTTTCATTAGTTCAAATGGAACGCTATTTGTCATAATCAACGTTATTCAGGTAAAATGATCAGCTTTTTGTGAAATGTATGTTGAATTGCGTGAGAAGAATATTGTTTGTGTGTTATGATAATTATTTTAGTTGTTTCATTTTGTGTTTTGAAATGTTCCATGGTTAGTTATTAAACTCATAAAAATCATATCATATGTATTTTAACATGTCCAGTGGACCAACCGATTTTATTGTGGCACTGAGTTGTAAATAACATACTTTGAAATCCGCTTGCCATACGTGTTGGTAAACCTATGTATATTTTTTACTAACATAACGTGCAAAACCGTTATAAGGTTTCACCTGAAAATCCAAGTCAAAATATAACCTCCTCCTTTTTTGAAGTCGGTTAACATGAATCACTATTTAAAAGCACTTAACTTATTCACAGCCAAATAAAACCGCCAGAATATAGGACGTAAACAAAATTCGCCACTTAACCATCCTTAAGGTCCTAAAGTAGGCCCAACCCTTCAATAGTCGTTATTCAGACTCAATGATCGACATTTCCGCTCGGCTTCGCTCGAAACGCTCGAGGAAAGTTCACACTCAGTTAGCTCAGCCAATTACATTGGTACAATGGAGGATTCATTCGCTTTAATTTCTGACTTGACTTATCTATTCATTCCGATTGAATAGTTGTGTTGTTCTAGCTAGGATGGGAAGGAATCTACTTAGTGGTTAAGATAAGGTATCAGCAATTAATTTAGATGGGCCTGCCTTAATCCATTGCCTAATCAAAGACATTCTACTTGTTACTTTTTTCAAAAGCAGTTACGACTAATTTTAAATTTGAAATGTATTTATAATTTGTATGCCATTAAAAAAAAAAAAAAAGTTGCCCCACCTTATACTTGGTTTGTTTAGGTACATAAATAAAAGTAAACAATCTTGATGTGACTTTTTACACAAACACATTAAACAAATAAATTACTGCTTAAACTAGTGGTTCAATCGATTTGGTAATCGTTATTGTTGTTTTACATTGGCTTTTAGTCGCGTTTTATTTTTAAACTGAGTTTTTAAACAAAAAATATTTAAAAGATACATCAAGATTGTTTACCTTTAGTTAATTACCTAAACAAAACGAGTATAGGATTTCTCCTGTGTCGTGGGTACAGTTTTACAAACATATATGTCACATGCACACACAACCAGACTTGAAACAACTATCTGTAGATCATAAAAATATTTGTTCCGTGCGGAGATCGAGCCCGCGACACCTAGCGCAGAAAACTAATCACTTAGCCACTGCACCAACCGTGTCGTCAATTTGACCTTTTTGTACATGTTGATGTTCAACTTTTTTTTAAACTGAACAAAATGTGTAGTCTCTTTAAGTCAGTATCTCCTTAAGTCATAGCCAGCGCCGCCCGGCAATACAATACATTTTCTACTGCTGCTTTGAATCATTTGACGTTCAAGCAATTTCTACAAAGATGCTTTCGACAACGATGCTACGAGTATTTTGATGAACGTCGACTGACGGACCGTGACGTCACGTAGCTGCGTGAGGCACGGAACAGAATGTAACTGCGACACACGTCATCGCGACAGTGAACGCGCACACAACTGTTGGTATCTCACGCACACTTAGAAAGCGCTCGCTCACATTGTCAAGTTGTTTGTCAGAGTAGTCTTAGAAACGAAATTTTGTCGAACATTCGTTTTCTGTGCCATATGCATTTTGATCCAGTTTTGTAAAATAATCACGAACCATTGAGGACTAACACGTAAAACAATTCACTTTTTATATATAACATAGGATTACGCCTGAATTCCCCGAAGGGTTAGGCAAAGGTGTACTATTGTACACCCTCATTTCACCGATGCCGTTATAGAGTCCCATGTAATAGGGGGCGAGCCTATTGCTATCTGCCGGGCACAGTTCCAGGCTCCGTGCTGCTACTGAGAATTTTCATACAGAAAAACCCAATAACAATTTACCTGACCCAGGAATCGAACCCAGGACCTCATGCTTAACAGTCACGCTTGCGACCACTAGACCATTTAGGCAGTCAGTTTTTATACATAAAACAATATAGTATCTATTAGACAGCTTGTTCTAAGAATGCGTATAAACATGGCTTTTTGAGCGGCTATAGACCATCTAACTATAATTTTGACTATGGTCTACGCAGGCATACATTTATTTTTGATTTCAATACCAGTAACACATAAGTCCATGACCCGGGTACGTCTTAAAACTGCGGCCAGACACCGGAGGACGGGCAGCAGCGTCCTCTCACTAATCGGTGAGCCACTGCGATCCCCAAGCCGCCTGCGAAGCGTGGGGATTATGGCAAACCCCCACTTGGGGAGGCCTTCATTCAGCAGTGAACGTCTTCTGGCTGATGATGATAATTCCGTGGACTAATATCCAAGACATCGAAATCGAATCGAATCGAGAATGTTCTCGATACAAAACACTAATACATCGCCGCCATACAGTTCATCCACCTGAACAATGAACATTCTAAAAAAGTATTTTCTCTATAAAGCCCGTAATCGCTCCCATTCCGTCGCCGTGTCGCCACCGTAGTCTGCATACTGCCCGAACAATAATATCGATGATTTTCAACGGTAACGATCCTCTTGTACCTCGTTGTATTGTCTCCTGGCGCTAGGTTATTGTGGACTCAACAAGACAGCTCTAGTTTCGAAAATAGTGAGGGATCATTTATAACACTACTATGGTGCCGGCGTTTCCTGCCAAATTACCGCTTGAGAATAATCGCTAAAACTAACTCGGGGGTCTTTTTGTGTATTTTATAGATTTTTTTTTCAGTAGTTCAAATATAAATAGTTATTATATAATTTAATTTAATCCTTTGTAAAAATGGTTTGCATAAATGCCATCATGTAGCTAAATTCTTTGGTTTTCATACATTCGCGATTTCCTGGAATCCCTTTGGAAGTTGTCTGAGTATTGTAAGGTGTAAGTATCAACATACTGGTCTAGAACTGCTCTCGGTCTAGTGGTCTTAGATTCGATTCCCGGGTCGGGCAAAGTGTTATTGGGTTTTTCTGTATGGAAATTCTCAGTAGCAGCACGGAGTCTGGAACTGTGCCCGGTAGATGGCAATAGGCTCGCCCCCTATTACTATTACATGGGACTCAATAACAGAATCGGCGAAATGTGGCTGTACAATAATACACCTGTGCCTAATCCTTCGGAGAACACAGGCGTGATGCTATGACGCTAGATATCAACAAGTTAGTTAAAAAAATACGGTTTTAGATTTGTAATTAGACATTTCTTAACACTTAAATGCATGTCGTTACTTTTTCAAAACATATTAAAATAATGTATTATATTATATATATGTCGTGGAGAACGATGTTTAGTCTCTCAATTGATTACCACAGTACTGAGGTGAGGGTAAACAACGTGACGTCACTGCAAGATGGCGGCGCGTAGACAGAGTCGTGTTAAGGGAGGTGATTGTGAAGAAGCGCAGTCTTGTGCGAGCATCGAACGGATACACATCTCTGACATGAAACTGGCGGTTTGCCCGGAGTTAGAAAGTAGTTATTTTGTGATATGTGTCGAGTGAATTACCTACAATTGTTAATTATATTGTGAAAGTGCAATACTAACTGATTTACATTGGAACTGTGATTTTATTGTAATCCTGCGTCATGAACCGTGTACCACCGAATGGAGATACTGACAGCCCTATCGCTCAGCCATCGCTCACGAACATATAAATAGGCTGCTCCAAAAGTACGAAACACACGAAACATAACCCGCTATCACGAGCTCATAATAGTATTACTAAGTCCATCAAACTAACAGAAACTCATCCACACTAAGCCGTGCTCGGGTACGGTCGGTATAAAAATCGCGGGATCCATTCACGGTTGGAATGAGTTACGAGTACTATCCGCAACGGCTAACGGTACACCTGTGGTACACCGGGGATTGTGTAATAGAGTAGATAATTTTTTATTTTTTCAGTTTTAATTTTTTTTTTACTTCTAGTTTCAAATTCCGGTTGGGAACGGCACGGTTGCAGTGGTTGAGAGATCGACTGCTGCGTTACGTGTCACGGTTCGATTCCCGCACGGAACAAACAACAATATGTATTTGTATGATCTACAGATAGTTGTTTCGGGTCTGGTTCTTTGTGTATGTGAACGCACCCACGGTACAGGAATGACTCCCAGTGTGGAGCGACGTTTTATAATAAAAAAGAAAAAAAAAAAGGATCTTATTCGACTTTTAATACAGAATCAAATAAAAACGACTACGACCGCCTTATTATCTAGTGAGGTGTTAGGTTCCAGTCCCGTGTGGCAAAGTGTTTTTCTGTACTGAAATTCTCAGTAGCAGCACGGAGTCTGGAACTGTGCCCGCAGATGGCAATAGGCAAGCCTATAACATGGGATTTAATAACAGCATCGGCAAAATGTGAGTGTACAAATTGTACAATAGTACCCCTCTGCTTAACCCTTCAGGCAATACAGGCGTGATGCTATGATATGTTATATAAAATAAAATAAACTCATACCTGATTTCTACGCCACGAGTTTGATTCCCGCTCGAAACAAATATTTGTATGGTCTATAGATAGTTGATACTGATTTCTGCGTTCAATTATACTGACGATACAGGTTTCATGAATAGTACATACCTATATTACAATAATGCGTATAGAAATTAATCAGTGTCCGCATCAAAAAGCGTTTAATATAATAATTATAACTATTAATATAAATGGTAATGTCTCATTATGCGACGACACGGTTGGCGCAGTGGTTGAGCGATCGACTGCTGAGCTACGTGTCGCGGGTTCGATTCCCGCACGGAACAAATATTTGTATGATCTACAGATATTTGTTTCGGGTCTGGGTCCTCGTGTATGTGAATATACACCGTGCCTCGGAAAGCACGTAAAGCCGTTGGGCCTGCGCCTGATCTCTCTCCGGTCGTGTCGGATTGCCGTCCCATCGGACTATGAGAGTGAAGGAATAGAGAGAGCACCTGTGTTTGCGCACACACTTGTGCTCTATAATATCTCCTGCGTAGTTGGCTAATCTCCGGTGAGATTGGCCGCCGTGACCGAAATCGGTCAGGAGGACATTATTATTATTAAGGTCTCATCATAAATATTGATGGAAAATGAGGGACTATATGACTAACGTAGAGATCAGTAGGTCTACGAGGTAAAGCAGCACTTTCTAAGGTTAGTCCTTGGATAGGTGACCTTTTTCACCCATCGAGACCCCTCCGTTCCTCGGAAAGCTCCCGAATGTCATACGAATATGGCAGTTGCTAAGGGTATCAACAGCTCAAAAAGTCTGATAACCAGTCTAACCTTAGAATATCAGTGTCTCCTAGTTGTTTGTTGGCGAAGGTAAGATGGCAGCCGCTCCGTAAAATACTGATATTCAGCCGCAGCTGGTTAGACTGGAAGCAGAAAAAAAAGCATTTTTTGACACATTTTTTTGAAAAAACGTATACCCGTTTTAATCTTATTATATAAATATACACATTAAAGATATTATTACTTAACGTTAGACATGTAACTGGTACTATATACAGGGAGAGACTATTTCTAAAACAGATTAATAGACCTAACATGTGAGAATTTGAATTATTTTGTAATTGTCAAAATACTCTGCTTTTTTTGTACTGGTTGTGATGTGACACCAAAGTTTATAACGTTTTCTTTATTGTTGTGTGTATGTGTTGATGAATTAGAGCATCAAGCTTAGATAAATCAAAGACTTTTTGTAATTTTGGACCTTTTCTTCCTTCAAATGAGTCCACACTGCGAGTTTCAATTATTATCCATAACGAGAAATAGCCGGGACACCTGCTGTGTACGGAAATTTCCGGAATTAATTCTTTAATATCCAAATAAAGATTTTTGTGGGACATTTTAAGAAGTAATTTGGTAATTACTTTGTGAATAGGTATTTTTACTTTTACTCATTATCTTCGAGTACGTGTTTTCTAATATCATGACTAGAAATTCAAGTTCGCTGGGGTCGTTAGCGTGATTTCTGCATGAGGTGAGGTTTCAGATCGTGTCAACTGTTATCAGTTATTTCTGTTACAGTAATACTCAAGAATTGTAGCAAGTAGTGGCAATATCAACCATCCTCATCTCTTCTCACATTTTATCGAGAAATTTCTAGTTATTCAGATTTGTAGTCGCCAGTGCATTGTTAAAGATTGTGGAAATAAAAATCTAAACAAAACAATCGAATCTTCCCCGAAGGGTTTGGCAGAGGTGTACTATTTTACACCGATATTTCTCCAGAGCCGTTATTGAGTTCCACGTAATAGGTGCGAGCCTACTGCCATCTACCGAGCACAATTCCAGATTCCATGCTGGTACTGAGAATTTCCATATAAAAAAACTAAATAACACTTTGTCCGGCCTGGGAATCGAGCCCAAGACCTCACTCGGTTGCATCCACTAGATCAATGATCCAGTACCAGTATATTTTTTCTATCTAACATTATAAAGCGTCTAAAATCTTAATTTAAACTACATATAAGATCTCATAGCGCCCTCATCTTAACGCCATGATGGCCAGCGCTATTCAGGGCGTTGAATCGACATTTTAATTGATACGGTCTGGGTACTAAAGACCTGATGTACGGCGTTTAGATAAAATATATTCCAGATGTGAATGAAGGTTTATAAATATGAGAGTGAAAAGATTTTTTTACGAATTCGATGTTCATATTTTGAAAGGATATGGAGATATACAGGTTGTTTTTTAAATTGCGTAAAATTGTTATATTAACATATACGCAGTATCGAATTTTAAGTAGATATAGGAACGTCTAAAATATGTAATCTTTTCAGAATAATATGGTATATTAATTTGTATTTTTTTTCTTATAGTTATACAAAATTTCTAAAATGTTATATTTTTAAATACCCAATATCATAACTTATAAAATCTGGTGATTTCCTGGTCAGATCATGGATTTGAGTCCCTGGTCGAGCAAAGTCCAAAGCTAATCGAGTTTTCTGTGAGAAAATTCTTAGTATTAGCCCGGAGTTTAGTAGTGGTCCCGGTAGACGCCAATAGGCTGCTTTTACGTGAGTCTTATTAACAGCATTGGCGAAACGTACTTGTATAATAGTACCTACGGCCTTAAATGCCTTATAATGGTACGTTTAGTTTAGTGAAAAATAAGCACTCCACTTAAAGCCTAAAAACGTTTAACATCAAAATCCTTTCGTACATTTTGAACCCATACATCAGCGCAGAAAATATATCTACATGAATAAATAGAACTTCCACTAATATTTTCCACATTTTTTCTTCGAATTTTTTTATGCCCCCAAACTACACCCAGTGATTGTACATTTACGCCATGCGTTGCCCCTCTAAGTGACTTTCGATAGAACATATTGGTCGGGCCGACCTTTTCAGGCGGTAGGGGGTGGTTTTAACATTTTTTCTTATACATTCAGTTCGATGTTAGCGATCGTAACAGGCGACCCGTTGCGGTGCGAAAATTTGTAAATTGTATGAAATAGTTGTGGCTGGAATATGGTTGTATTTTTGGAGAGTTAAATAATAATTCTGGAAAAAAAAAAACACTTAAACGTTGCCTCGCAATAGGAATATTCCTATATCGTAAGTGCTTTTACAAACACAAATATTCACATGGATATACACCCAGATCCGAACTAACTAACTGTAGATCATACAAATATTTGTTTCGTGCGGGAATCGAATTCACAACATGTAGCGCAGCAGTCGATCGCTTAACAACGCCAACCATGTCGTCTTCATTCCTTATCCGACGGTTTCATGGTAATCTGGTAGATATAAAATTAGTAGAAGTAGTTTAATCGCCAGATTGAGGGATATCTTAGTGGTTGTATCTGGATTTTGAATATCTGTTTTAGTAACAGTTTTGGAAATTTCCAAAGTCGATATTTTCTTGTACTCTAGCAATGATAGCCCAGCGGTTGAACACATGCCTTTCATGCCGGAGGCTCTCAAACCCAGCCCGCACTTCTGATTTGTCGGAATCATAATCTCTTGCGTAAGCAGTAAAAGAAACAAACCATAGAGGGCTCCAAGTTCTCGATGGTGTGTGTAGTCCGCCAACCCGCACCAGTTTAGTGTAGTGGACTAAGGCCTAACCTTTCTAATTTTGAAAAGAGGCCCTTGCCCTGCAGTTACTTTAGGTATTGGACTGAATTTATTATTTATATTTATTTGAAATTCCTCAAAATACTTTCCTCTTTGAAGTTGATGAAAAATTGTAATACATGTTCCAAAAACTCATTTGACATCGTGATAATAACGTCAATTTGTTTGATCTCTCACTTTTGAACATTCATAGGAGACATTTCGTGTGATCTTTGAAAAGGGTGATTTCTCCATGTGCACATATACGTAAACACTTTGCAAAAGCATACTGTTGTAATGCTTGCTGAATACAATATTTAAGTCCATGTAATAAAATGATATAATAAGTAATCACTACATATTATAAAACAAAGTCCCCCGCCGCGTCTGTCTGTCTGTTCGCGATAAACTCAAAACCTACAAAACAGATTTTCATGCTGTTTTTACCAATAGACAGAGTGATTCATGAGGAAGGTCTAGGTGTATAAATCGTTAAGGTTTTGTGTAAATTGGCTGAAATATGATGATGATAGTTAGAAGATATCGGAAAAAATCATGTGCACCGAGTAAATGTTTGACGTAAAAGCATGATAAGATACTACGACAGAAAAAAAAAATGAAGGCGTATATGCTCTGCTACCTCTGCTAACCCTTCATAGTTAAAACCGACATTATGCTAAGGAAGAGACAATTAACTCAAAACGATGTACATAAAACAGTAACAGCCAACTCGATGATTAAATAGATAACAGTAAAAAAATCTAAGTGCATATAACAGGCTATGGGCCCATAAAATTTTAATTGGATTTACTGAATTGTTTTTCGTTTGATTGGACTATCTATTTGCATCTTCATTGACGTATCCTTGAAGTTTTTGTACAGTCGATACTACATGACCTGCCCCATACATGGCCCCCAGACATTACATGATAAATTCTAGTGGGGTCAGGTAATGTAGGGCACTGACTGTACTAATACTTTTATGGAGCGACTGCCATTTGAACGCTGCTACTGAAAATTTTCATACAGAAAATCCCAATAACAGTCTGCATATCGAATCGAATCCAGGACCTCACGCTTAGGAAACGCGCTTGCGACCATTAGACCACTGTATTATTGAGTTTTTCGGTATGGAAATTCTCAGTAGCAGCACGGAGTCCAGAACTGTGCCCGGTAGATGGCAATAGGCTCGCTTCCTATTACATGGGACTCAATAACAGAGTCGGCGAAATGCGGGTATACACCTCTGCCTTTTGGGGAATACAGGCGTGATGCTAGAATGATGAAGATGATAATATTTATTATCAAAACTAATATTATAGATCCGAAAGTAACATTGTTTGTCTGTCTGTTCCGTTTTCACACCTAAACCGCTGGAACAAATTTGATGAATTTTGGTATAGAGATAGATGGGACCTTGTAGAAGGACATAGGCAACTTTTTGTCGCGATTTGTCTACAAATCTGTGAAACTTAATTCTCAAGAAATGCACTCACTAGATACTCCAAAACGCATTTCAACTCAAAGGTATAGCTCATATACCATTCCTTCAATAAGACGTAAAGACAGCTTGGCGGTTTCCATGGCCACTAAAACTGGCATTACCCTTGGGCCTTAATAAACCTGCGGTGGCAAGGTAAATCTTTTTGCCGTACTCGTAAAAGTAAGGCTTTACGATGCGTTTACCGCGTTATATATGGCAGTATGGTACATAACACAGATATAGGGAGGTAGATAGGAGTTGGTGAAGGAAGCCAAACGAATCACTGTTTTGAAAGAAAGAAGAAAATCAGTTTATTTCCGCTAAGTGTGACGTATAGAATAAAACACAAAAAAAAAAAACAACAAACGAGGAGAATATGCGCCACAGCATATAAAAACGGCTATCACTTAGAATATTCGTATATTTATATTTTGCACTAGATTGTGTTTAAAAAGAAATTGAGTGGTACCAAATTAGTTTGATGGCACGATTGGAATAGTGAATAAGTGATTAGTTTTATCGCTAGGGGTCGTGTGTTCGATATCCGCACCGAACAAATATTCTCTGCGGATAGTTGTTTCGGGTCTGGTTGTGTGTGTATGTGACGTGTATATTTGTAAACTGTACCCACGATACGGGAGAAATCGTAGAGTGGGCTGCTGGGCAAGGGCCTCTTCTCAGAGGCTTTAGGCTGGCCCGGTGCGGGTTGGTTGTCTACACACAATATAGACCTTTATGGAGTTTGAACAAACAGATGTATTTTTAAATTATGTATTATGTAATGATAACAGTGATCTCTTGAACGCTAGCGCACTTAAAACGCATTTTGTCGTGGTTTTTGTAGGAAACGTATATTTATTGAAGAGGTTTAATTTTGACTATTAAAAAAAATCTTTTCTTCGTTTATAATTACTGTGTCAAAATAATATTGCGTCATCCACATTTCTCTATATCCGTGGTACAAAGGTACCTTAACTCGGCAAAATCTTTCCTTAACACCACAGGGAACAATTACTTTGGTGCTTGTGATGATTTTTATTGATATTTTTATGAATGGATCCTTCTTGAGTTGGTAATGGATGGTTGCCGTTTTGGGCAAGTAGGTACAATGTATGTTATGTATTGCACTAGTAAATCAAAGGTCATGCCTTTCCCCTACATTTAAAAGTAGAAACGTTACAGTATTTTTACTAGTCAACATTTACGTGCCATTTTATATACAGCATCACGCCTATATCCCCGAAGGGTTAAGCATTAGTGTACTATTGTACACCCGCCGATGCTGTTATTAATGTCCCATGTAATAAGGAGCGAGCCTATTGCTATCAACCAGAGCAGAGTTCCAAATCCCGTGCTACCATTGAGAATCTCTACGGAATAGGTACAGAAATACCCAATAACACTTTGTCCGACCCGGTAATTGAACCCAGCACCTTACGCTCAGCAGTGGCGCTTGTGACCGCTAGACCAATGAAACAGTTTACATAATACCAGTATTTTACTCTTCCACCTACTTACTGGTAGACACTGATACCCTTAGACCAGTTGTCAGTCGTTCTGCAGGGCTGCTGATCCCGGAACGACTGTATTTCTATGATACCCGATGTGTGTCGAATCCTTAGTATACCTTCCGAGGCACGCCGGAATCACGATGTGTGAATAGAATAGAATATATCTTAATGTCATGTAAAACAAGTTCAGTTCACTTATGAAATGTCGAGACTCTAGGCGCACGGTTCCAAATAGTAGGTCCTATGGAGAAGAACCGTGCGCCTAAAGTCTCAATATTTCATAAGTTTCTTTGGAGAAGAAATGGCAAGAAACTCCATAATATTGTGAGGACGGTGACCCATTCTAGGACTGCGCTATTTATCGTGGCAAATCGACTGATCTGCGCGGTAACTATGCAGCTACGGGCAGTGACGTGCGGTGCATAAAGACAAAAAGATACTACATAACTCAGATAAATATTTATTATAAGATATTTGAGGTGGCAAATCACATACATCATTATTTAATCGACAAGACGACGAACCAATACCAACATGCAGTAGGTATTATTGGTAAGTAAGCTTTTAAATTTTTCTGCCTACCCTGTCTAAAAACTCTGTGCACGCCGCTGGCTACGGGCCCCTACTTTCAATACAATACTAACTGATAGACGGCTTCCAATTTATCTACGTGAAATTGATGAGACATAGTCTACACTTTTAAGGTAACCCGTCTGAATTTTCGAATTCCTATAGAACTTTGGGAAATGGGACTGGGCGGGTCACGTCAGTCGCATGCATTTCGACCGGTGAGCAAAGGTCTCTACACCTATGCCTGAAGATGGGCGACGTCGCTGAGGTCAGTCTATAAAGAGTTGGCGCGATGACCTAGACGCGTACCAGAGGAGCTGGTTCAAGGTGGCGCAGGGTAGAGATGGGTGGAAGAATTTGGGGAGGCCTTTGCCCAGAAGTAGGACAGATTAGGGTAAATAAAAAAAAATATATTTATCACAGAGCTGATATTTAAACAATCTACAATCAAGATCAAAAACATAACAAATCAAAATCTCACTGTTTCAATACATCGCTCGCGTCGCTAAACAGTTATAGAACAAATGAATTGAAACAGAATTTCAATGGCATCGTTTTTATAACAAAATGAAGATGATTCACAGAGTTCAATCGGGTATAAGAACGGTTCTGTGTGCCCAATTAATTTTTTATTGCGAAGTCTTATGTAAGGACTTAGCCGTTTTATTGGTACCTATCAATATTCATGTTTTTTTTTTTCATTGGTATTGGCTAGTGACCAATACCAAGGAAACAAGAACTTGTGAGAACTTTAGGTCCTTCATTCATAGTCATATTTCAAACTAGCTTCCTAGCCTAACTTACTCCTTATAACATCAACTATCTTCTAGTGAAAGTCTCGTCAAAATCGGTCCAGCCGTTTCGGTGACTAGCCGGAACAAACAGACAGACAGACAAACGTTTTAAAAATTGTTTTTTTTTATAGATATACCATATATATTTTCATATGCATTAAGTAAAAATCTGTTATTTTGACATAACAAAAAGACACTTCAATCTTATTTATTTGTATAGATTAAGTGAAAGAAATACAGATGGGTCCTACAATTTATATATTCTACTATTGTATAAAATATTTTTTTGATGCTTGGTGCAGTAATTTAGTACATGGAGTAGTTTAGCTGCACTGAGTGCCACTCAAAATCTTATGATAGCTCCCGTATCATGGGTACAGTTTACATACATACATGTTTGTGACATGATGTTTTAAACTGTACAGCACACACAGCTAGACCCGAAACAACTATCTGTGGATCATACAAATAATTGTTCCATGCGAGAATCGGACCCGTTACACGAAACGCAACTCAGTGCTTAGCCACTGCGCCGACCGTGACTCTTGAACGGAGTTATTCCAAAAATGGGGCAAGTTTAAAAAAAGTACTTATGATAATTACCACATTTACTCACTAGCAAATAATGTTTCACTTGGCAGGAGCTATGAGCCCGACCCGGGAATCGAAGGCAGTCCTGTACTTTTTAGAATTTATAATTATTTCACTTACCTATTTAAGCAATAATAATATCTCACGCTACTAGCTAAACAAAAAACCTGTTCAAAGCAGTAATAATACATATTAAAAAAAACACGGCTATTCAATATGAATAAAATATTTACTCAAAATAATTAACAAAAAGGAAGTCAAACTTGCTACTGGATGAAGAAGAGGGGGTTTCTGCTATCTTTCAGTCATTCGCATTTTCAACAAATCTTACAACTCTAGAAACAGGGGCCGCTCTACCAAACATGAATTAATCAAATTGCGTGGACTAGCGAGACTTGAGTCCGGCCCTCGCCACTGCCGGTCTTCTCAGTAACAACGGACTCCCCGACCGTAACACGAAACCGCTTATATATATACGAAGTGTGGAAATAACTTTGATATCGCGATTCAGGCTGCATGATCTGATTGGTTGGCGTAAGCGCACTCGCTGGAACGGCGGCGGCGTGTCCGATCCATTGAGTGCGCTCGCGCAAGGAATTTGTTAAACAATAGCAATAATTACGTTGTTACAATGGATTGATTCTGTTTATATGAACAAACAATTACTTATATCAAATAGAATGTATCGTCATTATTGTAACTGAATATTAAAAAAAAATCGCATTAGTAAAAAGTTTCATGATATTGCTATGCTGCAAAAATTCTAACGGTAATTGTCTGTCGTGCTTTCAAAAAAGAGATACAAAAAAATGTTTGGTAAAAAATGCAGACGTATTGTGAGGAACACGGAATTGTACGATGAATGAAATATTTTTTGTTGCAGACAGAGGTGTACTATTATTGTACACCCACATTTCGCTCATGTTGTTATTGAATCCCATGTAATACTTAGGGGGCCTTTTGCCATCTACCTGGCACAGTTGCAAACTCCGTGCTGCTACTGATGTTTTCCATACAGAAAAACCCAATAACACTGCCCGATCCGGGAATCGAACACAGGAATTCACACTTAGCAGTCGCTTTTGCCACAACTTACTATACAGGAGAAATCTTATGTATGGGGCGTGTGACGTGTAATTTTTTTTAAAGTACGTTGCCACACCCTACCTATAAGTTCTGTATTTTGGTTTGGTTTACAAACAAAAATATTCACATGCACAAACACCCAGACTCAGAATAACTATCTGTAGATTTCACAAATATTATCCTACTTATTTTGTTATGCGTGACAGACCCCCATAGTGATTTCATAAATATAAGTTTATCACGTAACAAAAGTGACTCAACGTCCCGTCAAAACTTAAACAAAATACTTAACATCAATGACAAATGAATACTCGTAGAGTTATGAAAGTACGTCTCTGCTCACGTTCTATCAAAAAAGGCGCAATCCAACATTTTAACTCATGTTCAATCCATCGAGGCATACCTTTTTCATCGCATCGACTTTCTCTTTCAAACTTATCGGAGCTATCTATTCATTCGTTTGCGATCGGCGCGCTGAAGATTCCACACATTTCTCTGAGCGCATGCATTTCTGTTCCTACTGCTATCTGCATTTATTTTGCTTTTAAGCTTTTTAATATATCTTCCTACCAAATGGGTTCAGCACGGATTTCATACCGGTTTTCAGTTTTTGAAATAAACAGATAAACACAATTTTATTTAAATAGTTTATGCATAAGCAATTCTCATTTGAGAGCTCAGACTTTTTAGTGCAAACAAAGTACTATTTACTCATTACCAGGATTCTTACTAGATGTTGTTCATAATGAAATATAAAAATACAACCTATTACTGTCCCACTGCTGGGCAAGGGCCTCTTCTCAGATTGAGAAGGGTAAGGCCTTAGTCCACCACGCTGGCCTGGTGCGGGTTGGCGAACTACACATACCATCAAGAACTTTATGGAGCCCTCTCAGATGTGCAGGTTTCCTCACCATGTTATCTTTCACTGTTAACGCAAATGATAATCAAATTCTGATCCGCATATGATTGCGAAAAGTCAGAAGTGCGGGCATGGGCATGGAAGGCAAGCGTTCAACCACTAGGTTATCACTGCTTTTTATATAGATACGTGTGAATATTATATATCAATATTTTATACGAAGCGATTGCCTCTGACCTTCACCACCCAGTTACTGGGAAACACTGATACTCTAAGCTCTCAGACGTTTTGGGGTACTGACACCCGAAACGTCTGTCATCGGTATTCGTATGACACCAAGGACCAACTGCTTAAGGTGCTTTTCGAGCCACGGAGAGGTCTGGATGTGTAAAACACGGTCACCCATCCAAGTACTGACCGCAACAAGTGCTGCTTTACTTCACAGATTTTACATCTACGCGGTAGCTACATAGCTTAAAGCTCCACAACACATGAACGTCAAACCATCTTTCGTACCAGTTACGTAAGCTAAACTAAAGCGAGTTCAGCAGGGACATAAATATTAAATAGCTATTTACACATACACAATTCAAAATCCTAAGTCCTCGCTGGCGTTGAGTAAGCTACGCTATAAACATGTACACTTAGCTTGACCTTTCCGAGATGCACTATATCTTGAGTACTAGCTCATCGTTCTTTGTCACTAATGCATTTTCCTTTAGCATGTATTTCTTTTATGCAAATCGGATATTGCATGCACATTACGCTTGTACTCCATGAAGGGTGAGCAGATGTGTAAGTACTATTATACATCCACTTGTATTGTATTGTATCCACATTTTGCCGATGCTGTTTCTTTTTTTTTTTAAACCTTACCCCCCACTATAATTTCGATTTCTCCAGTGTCGTGGGTACAGTTTACAAAAATACATGTCACATACACACACAACCAGACCCGCAGCCTAATTACCGATGTAGCGACAGACGTAGATCGCGCGATAGCTTCTGTCAAACGTCATTTTTGTGTCATATGATATATTGGCTGACAGTGAGATTTCTGTCGCGTGGCTGTCGCCTTTTTAAGTAATTAGGCTACCGAAACAACATACTGTAGATCATACAAATATTTGTTCCGTGCGGAGATCGAACCAGCGACACCTTGCGCAGAAAGCTAATCACCTAGCCCCTGCGCCAACCGTGTCGTCACTGTCATGGTCAGCTATTATTAAGTCGATACTATTAACGATTCTGACTCATCCTTTTCAATAAAACCTTTTCATCAGTCTAGTCTAGATTCTCTCTTGCCCCTGTCTATTGTTATCTACTGGGTACAGTCGCTAATACTGGGCTGTAACTGAGTTTTATTTACAAAAAATACAAAAAGTACATTCGCCTATCCGGGAGTATCATAGTACGCCTAAAGCCGCTCGCGGCTTTGCCCGCGTGGTTTACGAACTCGTACAATATTTCCGGGACAAAATGTAGCGTAGCTACTATTCCAGACTATAATCTATCTCTGTGCCAAATTTCATCCAGATCCGTTCAGCCGTTCTGGTGTGATTGAGTAACAAATATCCATCCATCCATCCATCCATCCTCACAAATTTTCAGATTTATAATATAAAGCTTCCGCTCGCGGCTTCTCCCGCGTGGTTTACAAACCCGTACATTTTTCCGGGACAAAAAGTAGCCCATGTGCTATTCCAGACTATAATCTATCTCTGTGCCAAATTTCATCCAGATCCGTTCAGCCGTTCTGGCGTGAAAGAGTAACAAAGATCCATCCATCCATCCATCTTAGTGACTTAGGTACTTACATTTATAATTTTGAAATGAATAAAAGACGATGTGCATTGTTCTCATCCCCCATGACCATATTTAATAATGTAACGCTATTTTATTTATAATTAAAAGTGATTAAAGCAAGTTCATTGATGAAAATAGGTATCTATTTATTAATATTCAACTTGGTACAATAATCAGTTACTTTTGTCTTTGACTGTACCGGTCTTTGGAAGACCATTGACGCGCAACTTCAAGTTCCTGTCAAAAAAGTATTAATTATTTGAATAAATCAAATATTAATAACCTTATATTAATAATCTGTTTATGCCCAATGAAACACTCCAAAAGTTTAAACACGACAATCGCAACATTTGTGCCAAACGAAAAGTTGTATGAATTAATAACACATACAAACTTTGAATAAATGTATGAGCGTGCAACATTGTCGATGTTGAAGTTAGAATAAACTTTGTTTTGATTATGATAGAGTTTATAATATGTATGGATAGTTCAAGCCGCAGGCGTCACCACGTTTCTGAATAATCCGACCCTTATTTACACATCAAATTAATCATATTACTTTTCATCACTCAAGCTTTGAAAGTGTGTCATTGTTTGCATGAAAAGTGGACAAAAGTACCTCTTATGTGTAGAGGCATTTTCGGAATATTCTATACGAAAGATCTCATTTTGAAATTCAAACTAATATTTTCTATGTTTGTCTAACTCTGGAGTTTGACCTCATTGGTCTAACGGTCGCAAGCGCGAATGTTGAGGGTGAGGTATTGGGTTCGATTTCCGGATCGGGCAAATTGTTATTGGGTTTCTCTGTATGGAAATTCTTAGTAGCAGCACGAAGTTTGGAACTGTGCCCTGTGCAACTGTGCAAATTTTCAAATTTTATGATAACTAAGTGAAATGTGGACCGAAGGCGTGGTGAAGGTCGCGGGAACCCGTTAGATGCGGGCAGCACAGGACCGGTCAATGTGGCGATGCTTGGGCAGGCCTATGTTCAGCAGTTGACGTCTTTCGGCTAATACGATGATAATGAAGTGATATACATATAATGACTCCTTTTTGTACGTACTAATATATTTGAAACGAGAATCGAAAACTCTATACCTTCCTTCAATATATTCATAGTGTAACCAATCACTTTGTATAAAGTAGGTACTCGATGATTAGTTTCACTGTGTTGGCAATATGGTGATCGGTTAAGCCAAAGCCATAGCACCAGGCTGCGATGTGACTTAACCCTGTTGTGTTAGTTTATCGAATTAGTGTAGTTTCGATTACAATATTTGGTAGTTGATTAAATGCGTGAACGGTCACAGCCGTGGGCGTTTATCTCTCCCTGCATAATTCATTCTTGTGTTATCGTTGTGAACTAGTTATTTAGAAATAACTTTTTTTTTTTCTTTTAGCTTTTTTTCGGCCAGTGAACGTTGAACAGAGTGCACGCGTGTCAATTGTCTTAGGCGATCCTTAACTCTTTAATTCTGTGATTGGTTCAATTAGTATACTTTGAATTCCTTGTTACTCATTAAGTGTTTTTACCTATGGGCTACTCCCACTGGGCGGCCCTAGAGTGAGATATAAGTAATTTCGAAAACATCGCTCGAAGTGTACCCCAATAGTGGTCGGTGATTGCTGGATTCGAACCGTCGACGACGCCCCGGAGTGTAGCTAGTGTCGCCCACCTTGTCATCGCGCCACTGTGCAAGTAGCAGCGAGCCACGAAATAGCGATACGCTACGCGCGGTCGTCACCGCTACGATCGACGCGGAAACTAGTGCTACGGTTCTACGGCGTGCTACGTACGGCGACATCGGCTACGCCGCGCGCGCCTCCAGTAACAAACTGGGACGCAATCTATAGTGGATTGGTTTACTATTTTTCGCTGTCAGTCAACTCAGGTATATAATAACATTAAACATACCTTATTATCAGTCATCTAAAATGGCAGGCGTCCAGCGCACTCCACCCCAAACGCCTAAAAGCCAAGACAACATCAGTCTTAGTCAGTCTCAGACCCAATCCGAGCCGGTTATAAAATCGGCAGTAGCGGCGAGCGACTATGTAAACACGAATAGAAACACACGCTCTCGCAAGGGAAATTCACCGCAAAGCGGGCAAGTAGATCAAGATATATCAAAGACGTTAGCGGAACAGACTGCCTTAATGACGAAACTACTGGCTGAAATAAAGGAAATTAAGACCCAGAATACTGAGATACATGCGACAAATTCTCAAATTCAAAAGTCAAATGAAGAGATCGTCCTGTCTATGACCTTCATGAATAAACAATTTGAGGACTTGAAAAAGGAAGTCGAGGACCTAAGAAACGAACGCCATGAGCAACAGTGTTACATTGAAAACTTAGAAAAAAAGCTACTTGATCTACAGCACATGTCACGCTCATCTGGGATAGAAATCCGCAACATTCCACAGGAACCTACTGAAACATATGCCAGCCTTAAAAATACTATGACCAGGATCACTGAAGTTGTTGGTGTGTCTATCCCTGAATCAGGGATACGCGATATATATCGTCTACCAGGAAAATCATCCAACCCGACTACCCCCCGCCCGATTATTGCCGAATTTACAACTGTGCACGCAAAACAATCGATCATATCTGCTGTACGGTCGTTCAACAAAGAAAGAGGAAAAGAAGAAAAATTAAACACCAAGCTCATCGGTATATCGGGTAAACAACAACCGGTATACATCGCCGAACAGCTGCCTGCTGGTACCAAAAAACTATTTTATCTATCTCGAGAATATGCCAAAAACAAAGATTACCAATATTGCTGGATTTCCAATGGCAACATCTTCCTACGCAAGATTGAGGGAGACAAGCAAATAATAATATATTCAGAGAAATGTCTTAAGGATCTTGAAAACAAGAATCTGTGACTAGTTTTACTATGTCTCACTTCCGTGTTTAGTTTATTAATTGTCTTTCCATATTTTACTTTTTTTGAAATGTCAAATTACATACTCTTATACTCACCCAACAAAACAATAAACCTGAAACATTCCATACACAGTAACAATGAAACACACAAACCATTAACACATAACATGCACATCGTATCATTAATAAAAGGGCGATGCACCAATCATATACACTCCAAGTATATCACATTCACTATTCATTCATACCTCAACCTACTATTTAGTTATTCTAATAAGTATAAATGGCTACCATAAATACTATTAACAGTGATCTTGACCACATAAACCTAGAAAACTCCTTTTTGTGTAGCCCAGAGGACTGCGTAAAATACGTGGACGTATTTAATAGCAACATAAATATATTACATATAAACATACGCAGTGTAAATAAAAATTTTGATCAGCTTCAAGTATTGTTAAATTTGACAAAAATCAACTTTGATATCGTTGTTCTGACTGAATGTTGGCTTAGAAAAGCAAGCCACCTGCCAGATTTGGATAGATTTGAGTGTCACTCGACAGCTATTAACTCTAATCAAAATGATGGAGTTATAATCTACACAAAATTGGGGTTACAAACTACCGTCTGGGAACCAAGTTTTAAGGGTGGAAATTGCCTTGTCTGTCAAATTGACAAACAGTTGGCAGTGGTTGCTGTATATCGTTCTCCATCATTTAATTCTAAGGAAAATTTCGATGCTTTCACGTCTAGCTTAAATAATGTCTATGAAAGCCTGTCCTCCTGCCCTAATACTGTAATGGTGGGCGATTTAAACATCGATATTATGCCGACAAACAGGAGCGACCGGAGTTTTGACTACCTTACTTTAAATGCGTCTCACGGTCTCATGCCAACTCACTTATTTCCTACTCGGCTAGAACACTGTATCGATCATATCCTCCTTAAGTCTAACCTGCCATCGATTACACTTGTTTTAGACTCATATGTCACAGATCATAAACCTATCTTACTTAATATTGCCGACGCCAGCCCTGCACAAAAAACATGTTACACTACCACTCGAATAAATCATGACGCTATCTTACTAGACTTGGAAAGGGTGGATTTTAGTATAATTTATCACATTGACGATCCGAACGAATCTATGAATGAATTTATTAATATAGTCAAATCTGTCATTTCAAAACACTCAGAGCAAGTTAAGATTCCAAGGAAAAAAAGAACCATAAAAGCTTGGATTACTCCTGGTCTTCTAAAATGTATCCAAAATCGAGACAAAATGCATATGAAAACGAAAAAGGCACCAGATAACTTAATTCTAAAAGTAACTTACACACGTTACCGAAACTTTTGCAATGACTTACTTAAAAAGTTAAAAATTGCCTATGAAACCAGTGAGCTTGAAAAAGCCAGTAGTAATCCTAAGGCTTTATGGAAAACCATTAAGGAAATAACAAACACACGGAGAATGCATACAAATCCTATCGAGCTGTTGGGAACACGAGAAAACACTAAATCTTACTTGAATGAGGTATGTCACTTTTTTAGTAACGTGGGCAAAAACTTGGCGGCAAACATTATAAGAGATTATGGTCCACCAACCCTGGCCAATAGCCAGTTCCCCTTAAACAGTCATGACACACAAACCTCTCCTGTTAACTCTCTTGCTGTATTGGAGGTGGGTAGGGCAGAAGTCGAGTCTCTTATTCTGCAACTTCGTAACGACTGTGCCGTCGGTTGGGATGGCATATCGTCCTTGCTACTTAAAAACTGCCGTCACGTCCTGGTTCCGCCAATAACCTACCTCTACAATCGTTGTCTAGAGATGGGAGTGTTTCCAGATGCTCTTAAAAAGGCAATTGTTCATCCGATCCATAAGGGTGGGGACAGAAGCTGTGTCAATAACTACAGGCATATTTCAGTTCTGCCTGCACTCTCCAAAATTCTCGAGAGGATCCTTAACAAATGTCTAAGGGGCTTTCTTGACAAACACCAAATAATTGCTGACAACCAGTATGGCTTTCGGTCAGGAGTGTCCACTGAAGATGCCGTTCTTGATCTTACGCAGATGGTTGCTAGGAATCTAGACGGTAAAAATAAATGTCTCTGTATTTTCCTGGACCTGTCGAAGGCATTTGACACAGTTTCTGTTCCCATACTTATCTCGAAGCTCGAACTCCTGGGCGTACGAGGTACTCCTCTTGATATCTTTAAGGATTATCTAAAAAATCGTAAACAGTGTGTCAAAATTGGTAATTACCTTAGCGATGAAATATCGGTGGTTTACGGCGTCCCTCAGGGAAGCATCCTGGGCCCTACATTATTTCAAATCTACGTCAATGATCTCTGCAGGATGAGTCTTCCTAACTGCAAAATTTATGCCTATGCCGATGACACCGCGGTCCTCGTCTGTGGACCTACTTGGGATATTGTTAAGTCAAAAGCAGAAGCAGCTATGACTTATATAATAAAATGGCTCAATTCGAACCTACTCACACTGAACTTCCACAAAACTGTCTATATCCCTTTTGTAATACGACGAAACACCGCACCTCCCTGTAACTTTTCTATAGTTGCTCACTCATGCTCAAACATATCAGAACCCTGTAACTGTTCCACACTCACTAGAACTGACAATGTGAAATATTTAGGAGTACAGATAGACGATGGACTGAGATGGGATAAACAAATCGACGCCGTAACCACCAGAACAGTGCGACTTATTCACATCTTTAAGTCTCTTAGGGAGTCGGCGAGCCCTGGCACACTAAGGATGGTCTACTTTGCACTGTGCCAATCGATCATTGGATATTGTATTAATGTTTGGGGCGGTGCTCCAAAAACTAACTTTATTCGAGTTGAAAGGGCGCAAAGAGCCATACTTAAAGTCATGACAAAAAAGCCCTACAGATATCCAACTACGGAACTCTATTCTCACTGCCAGGTTCTTACAGTAAGGCAGCTATTCGTGCTCCAATCAGTTCTTAGGAGGCACACTAGCCTGCCTCGGTCAAATCCAAATAAGAGAACAAATCTTCTCCCACGTCTTCAGCACAAAACCACGTTCGCAACACATCAATATTACACACTAAGTACACATATCTACAAAAAACTTCATAAAGAACTAAATCTATTAGACCTAAATACACACAACGTTAAATCTAAAGTAACGCAGTGGTTACTACAGAAAGATTATTCTTATACGGAGTCTTTACTTACTTACATCGCCTAATAATAATAATCCATACCCCATTTCCCCCCTCTCACACACATACACACACTCATGCACACCTATACCTACTTAAAACAATCACACAATAACACAACCACTACACAAGAATGTAATAAATAAATAGGTATATGCTAAGGACCGATCTCAGATCGACTCTGTTCAACGTACAAGTAATTGTACTTATATAAATCATGTTTCTGACTCTCATGCCGTACACTGTCTCTTAAAATACAGGGTATCCTAGTTTAAGAGGCAGGGTTACATAACAATGTACAGATTTTGCAATACAATAAGTACTGTTATCCCAAATAATATGCTACCTATCACCTGTTATTATGATATATCTTGTACCTATCCTATCTGTAGTTTTGGTAAATAAACATTATTATTATTATTATATTAACTGTTACAGTGATTTATGTAAAACTAGCTTCCGCTCGCTACTTCGCCCGCGTGGTTTACGAACATGTATATTTTCCCGGCATAAAAAGTAGCATATATGCTATTCTAGAGTATAATCTATATCTGTGCCAAATTTCATCCAGATCCGTTCAGTCGTTCTGGCGTGAAAAAGTAATAAAAATCCACCATCAACAAATGAACCAGGCGGGCGAAGCCGCGAGCGGAAGCTAGTCCTACTTTAATATTATAATATTATAAATGCGAAAGTTTGTGAGGACGGATAGATGGATGGATAGATTTTTGTTACTTTCACGCCAGAACGGCTGAACGGATCTGGATGAATTTTGGCACAGAGATAGATTATAGTCTGGATAATAGTCTGGCATATATTTTTTATTTATATTTTATGCCGGAAAAATTTACGGGTTCGTAAACCACGCGGGCGAAGCCGCAGGCGGAAGCTAGTACTATATAACAAAAAGTAAGAAAACAAGGTATTTTACTGACTGTTTCGAAGAACGAATTAATGAAATACTTCAAGTAGTTTACCTGTACTAAAAGTTAAAAGAATTACCATTATTTACGTGAGTAACCAACTGAGTAATTACCGTAATATATCATAAAAGAAAGTCAAAAGTTTTACTCGGCGAGCTACTTTGAATATAAACAGTTTTGGAATTCAAATAAAATAGTTTTGCAGCCTTCTTTAGTAGTAACCTTCTTTAAAACAGTTTCTTTGCCGGCCGTATGTTACACCGTAGGTACTAATTATAGAATTATAAAATATTTTATTATTTTCTGCATTACTTAAATTTGATTTTATTGAAGGAATTTCACAGGCGTTTAATGACATCAGAGCATGTTACATCACTGAAGATTTTTAGTAGAATAGGGAATACGCATGTATTTTTTATTTGCTCAATAAAATATTTATAATCTCTAGTAAATAATGGTGAAAGAATTTTTAAAATATCTTCATCAGTGATAAAGTTATAAAGCATTGAAGTAATGAATTAGAAAGAGAGGTCCGACGTGTTATCTGACGTCAAATGACATCATGCCCATAGTACTGCCATAGAAAACAGCGTTTTTTGCGAGAGAGACAGCAATATTCTTTTGAATTGGTTATATCTTATTTGTTTTTCGATCAATTTTGATTATGATTTCACTAATGGTATTCCCGAGTCGGCTAAAGTGTTATTGAGTGGTTCTGTATGGAAATTCTCAGTAGTAGCACGGAGTTTGGAACTCTGCCTGGTTGATATTGTAGAAATAGACTCGCCCCCTATTACATGGGCCTTAGTAACAGCATAGGCGGAATGTGGATGTAGAATAGTACCTGCACCTCTAACCCTTTGGGCATACGGGATGCTATGTCATGTTATGATGTTGTTTGTGATGATATTTTTAGTAAACATTACACTATAGTAACGATACGTCTCGGTGTAATGAACAGCCAAGTTGTTCCGGCAGGTCCAGCTTGATCACATAAGACTTGCGCAAACTCCGAGCTGCGCCGCTCAACTGCAGCGACCCCTTGGACTTTCACGTTTATTTAGTAAAATTTCATAGTATTTGTTTTTATATTTTATGAAGGTTCATTAAATTCTAATGAGAAGAGTAGTTTAATTTAATTTAATTTTTATTTTACACTGTTTATTGTTCGGTTACATTAAACTTGGTGATATGGAGATACTTTTAGTGAAACATTTGACTAGTGCAGTGCAAGCTAAAAATTAGTACTGATCTATGAATACAGGTTTAACAATTTTAGAAGGTGAATTTTAGTGTTTGACGAAACGACAAACATATAATAAAAAGCATATTATCCTGATTACTAGGTGTATATTTATGCTACAGTCCATTCGTAAGAATAAAAAGCAACACAGCAAGTAAATTATGACTCAAGTAACAGACAGCAAAAATTACTCAAAAATATTGTCTACACTTTACAATGAAAATTAAACTAAGTACCTACATTTTCTTTCGTGACCCGTGACACTCGCATAAATATTCTTGCAGAACTCTATACAAAAGACGGCCGCTAAATCTAAGGGCCTGAGCCAAATCAAGCGTCTGTCAGCTAATAACAATAACTGTGTCACAGCCGTTCTGGGCATTCTGAGGATTTACGATCGTCGTTTATTTTGCGCAGGTGCCTGCGATAGGATTACTTGCGGTCAAGCTGCGCCCCAAACAAACGCGGCGGAAATATACCTGGAACAGTTTGGCGTGGACGCGGCTTTATTTGTTGCGTTTAGATAATTGATATTTTGTTTGATAAGGAATTTGAATTGAATTTGGAAAATATGCAGTAGGAGTAACATCAACATCAAACGTTTAAAGTAAAATGGTTCGTTTATGTATACATGTTTTTGTCATTCGGTGATTTTTGTCGTTAAAGTCTCGTTTACTCTCTTCAATTATCAACACTTAAAGTAAAGTATTTTGTTGCCGTAGGGCCTTTAAGAACTTCGATATTCTACATACACGGTTCCTAAAATGGGTTGGTACTATGGAGAAGAAACCGACCAGGAGAAATGTTGGTCTTTCTGGTCGGTTTGTGAACTTTGAATGTTGATTAGGAAGTTCAAAGCTCATCATTTTTTTTTTTTTTAAACTTTGCTCCCCACTAGGATTTCTCCTGTATCGTGGGTACGGTTTACAAACATACATGTCACATGCACACACAACCAGACCCGAAACAACTATCTGTAGATCATACAAATATTTGTTCCGTACGGGGATCGAACCCGCAACACATAGCGTAGAAAGCTAATCGCTTAGCCACTGTGCCAGACGTGTCGTCCAAATTCAATACCATATATCCATAACCAATAATCCATTGAATTAGTTAATAAATTAAAAAATAAACAAAAAGGCCGAAGTCCCATTGCCTCCTCCAAAGTTTAATACAGAAATGTACCACTCCCTAGTCCTACGTAGTAACAATGGCGGAATATTTTCTGAATATTTACGCGTAGGTGCCACTGCTTTTACTTACCTACATCGATTATTTGCGAGTTTTGCAATTATTATTATTTTATAAAGTGAATTACCTGATTGGTGTAGTGTTTGCCGTTCCTGAGAATGGGTTCCCGGTTCAGGCAAAGTGATATTCGAATTTTATGTTAAATACTATTTCTTTCAGAATTGTTCTCGGTCTTTAGCTCATAGAACTTGTTGAGTTACCGTTATTGAAATAACGGTCAGCGAGAACGATGAATGATGATATACAAGTAATATTTTTATATTTACAACATGCCTGCATCCTCGAAGGGTTAGGCATTAGGACTACATAGAGTGCATTCATATTTCACTGATACTGTTATTCCTATAGGGGGCGAGTCTGCTCTCCACCGACCACACTTCCAAACTTAGAATTTCTATACAGAAAAAGTGTTATTGACACTGCCCAATCCGTAAATCGAACACAGGACCTCACGCTCAACATTCGCACTAGCAACCACTAGACTCACGAGGCAGTTCTATACGTACATATCTACTAGTATTATAACGGTATTTTATAGCGCCTTAAGTTAACGACTTAGGAACTTGTTGTAGTTTTGATCTAAGCTATGAGTTTTATAACAAAGTCACATTGTATACAATGCTGAAATCATTTCACACAGGAATCGCTCATGCCGTCGTGGAAAGAGACAGACAGCATGGTGGTAGCCAAGCTGATTGCTAAAGGTGCGCCAGAGGATCTCATATCTTCACTCTTGGAAGCATAACATACAGATTATAAAATTCGGGTGGGCGTGTGTTCGTATATATATTCTTTTTCTCCTAAATGGCTTGATCGATATTGAGGTTTTTTTTTTAATACAGACTTCGCCCCTCACTATGATTTCTCCTGTGTCGTGTGTACAGTTTACAAACATACATGTCACATGCACACACAACCAGACCCGAAACAAGTATCTGTAGATCATACAAATATTTGTTCTGTGCGAGTATCAAACCCGCGACATGTAACGCAGAAAGCTAATCGCTTAGCCACTATGCCAGCCGTGTCGACTTATGGATTACCTGGATGGTTCTTAGTTATAGTTTGATCCGGTGGTGCTCTTTTCGAGATCTAGAAAACAAAATAGGTACACGCAAACGAGGTTGTGGGCAATAGCAACAATTATTTATAAAGGCCCCACGCACGCCTTCCAAAAGTCCGGGACTCTGTAGTCCCGTGCAAGGAGAAGACATACCTACAAATAATTATAATATTTATGTGCATAAAACATGGTACAGGCACATAGGCACTAATATTAGCCTTACACTTAATCATTAGAGATGTTGTACTAATTTAATTACCATTTTTTTTTAAATTAAATTAAATCTCACTCCCATAATCTCCACCCTCAATTGAGATTTTTATCCGACGAGTCCTAAGCACTTATACTGGTGCAATCCTAGAAGTGGCGAAATCAATTTTTTTTTACATTAAACGCATTCAAGTATACTATATTTTGTATCCTGTAAAGTTTACTTTATAAAACCTAGTTTCGAAAATAAAAACGTGTTAACTGGAGTAAATGACATCGTTTTAAGCCAAACAATTGTCTACTTTGATGTAAGTAACAGCACACAAATGCAAGATGTGCTATTTTATAAAATATAGATAAATATTAAAAACTAACGACCCGCCCCGGCTTCGCACGGGTGCAATTTACTAATGAACGAAATCAAAAATTTCATACAAAAATACCATTCAAATTTCCAACGTTTCTGATGGATTTTACAAAAAAAAAATCTTCTTACATAAAAACCTTCTCCTGACAATTACAAACACAACAAAAAAAGAATTTGCCAAATAAGTGCAGCCGTTCGGAAGTTAAGTGCTTAGCAACACATTTGGCGATTCATTTGTATTTATATAACTAGATTATTTATGCAATTCTTTTCCAATAAGATACAAGAATAATATATAAAAAATTAAAAAAAAAAAAACTTAATTAATGTTAAAGTTACAAGCTTCAGACCCTTTAAATTGCTCTCTTGTAAAGTTGTGTTTTTGCACTTGCACCAGTATACGTAGGACCCGTCGTATCATTGGAAGTAAAATAATGATAAGAAAATGCAATATTTATAAACCTTATCTATCACAAGTAAATAGCTCGCAGTTAATTGCAAAAAAGTTTAAATGTTATGAGGTTTTAATTACATGAAAGCCTGAAACAGTTGCGGTGTAGCGTAGAATTCGACCTAGCAATTAAAAATGGACAAATGAACAAAAACCTGCCTCATAGGTCTAATTCTGACTTCGATTCCCAATTCGGGCACCCAGTATTATTGTGTTCTATAAAAGAAAATTCTCAGTAACAAGTCTCGAATTATGAATAGCGTAAGTATGGCAAAAGGCTTACCCCATATTCAATGGCACCTAATAAAGGCATCGGCACAATATGAGTTTACAATAGTTTTCTGCCTAACCCTTCGCGGAATTCATGCGTAATGTTGTGGGTAACCTTTAACTGCGCATGACCACTTCGCTGTTAATTACAAAGTTTAAACATAATGAGGTTTTAATTAAATGGCAATGTTGCTGAATCGCTCGTAAGTGGATTAAAAAGTATTTTGTGTGGACAACGCAAAAAATACAAGTGAAATGGTTGCGAATAAGCTTGTTAGTTAGTTACTGTAAGTGGCCCGAATTGTAGAGATAATTAAAATATGCGCATGCATTTTTTATGTTTGGATTCTGAATTTAAATTTATATGACAACGCGATTGGTGCAGTGGCTAAGCGACTGGCTTTCCTTGCTGCGTCACTGGTTCGGTTTGCACGGAACATCTAGTTTTAGAACTATATGTTCCGTGCAATAAGCCTTAGGGCCTACCGATAGTTCAAACGTTTGTGAGATTATATATGTAAATTGTACCTACTGTAGCGACTACTACTCGCAACATGGCAAAAAGTAAAGCGCCATCTATCGGAGTGAAGCTACAATAACAAACCCTGAATCGCACTATGAAAGTTTACAACGATTTTAACACATATACGAATGTCCAACATAAATTGTTGGGCTTCGGTCCGCCAGGCTAACCACTTTGCCTGGTTGGAGGATCCACCCTTTTCAATGGAGGAACACCATATCTCGTTCCCCCATAATACGGGAAAATCCTAGTGTAATGCAACGTTATTTAAAAATAAAAATAACAAATATTGTGAAGGAATCTTATTGTGCAAATATTTTTGAGGACAATTATTTCAAATAATACTTATTGAAATTTCACTATGAAGCGATATATTGTAGTTTCATTCATGTTTCCTACATATAATGATTGTCTAGTTACCACATCGCAAAATGCACACCAATGGTCTAAATATCGCCATGTCATACACGTCCAACAATGGTAATATCAAACATCGATTTTCAACAACCATCGCCTTAATTGTACACCAGAGAACCGTCAAAGTAGGTTCAACGGCAATGAAAATTGACCTGCCAGTATTTTGTTCACAAACCATTAAAATATGCCTCCAGTATAACTTAATTAAAAGCTTCGAATAAAAACAAAATCCTATCCGACTCTTGTGAATTTAATGAAAACAGTTTTGCCTTCGACCCGAAATCAGAAACGCCACTTAAATTTTCAATGAAAACATTTTTCTGAATATCAACATCGCTCAAAAACCAAAACAGTACACCAAAACCGGGATACAATTTGACAACAGGATTTCGTGTCCATCCGAACAATTTTGGAGAAATATAAACTTTTAAAAGCTGAACCAACAGTACCCCTGGAGCTTTTGTTCGAATGCAATTATGAATATTTTGTAGACGCGAATGGAGATGTAATAAAAAACATGGACCCAACGGTTCGGATCTCAATACTTTAAGAGAATTACATCAAAATCAAAATCATTTATTTGTAAAACATAGGTAATTATCAGAGACACGGTGTTAATTAAGGAAAATAGAGTATCATTATGCTTGGCTTTGGTAGGCATACAGTGCAATACATCAGGTCTGTATCCGTTTATTACAATAACTAAGCGGCCTTTGCCGCGGTCAGTCCTTGGATGGGTGAACATTTTTCACACATCGACACCCCTCCGTGCCTCGGAAAGCACTTTAAGCATTTGCTCCTGGGCTTTATATAAATACCTATGACAATCGTTACGGATGTCAGCAGGTCAAAAAGTCTGACAACCAGTCTAACCTTAAAGTATCAGTATTTTGCAGTACCTAATTGGGTGTCGAAGGTCAAATGGTGATGTCCTCCTGACTGATTTCGGTCACGGCGGCCAGTCTCACCGGAGATTAGCCAACTACGCAGGAAATATTATAGAGCACAAGTGTGTGCGCAAACCCAGGTGCTCTCTCTGTTCCTTCACTCTCATAGTCCGATGGGACGACAATTTGACACGACCGGAGAGAGATCAGGTGCAGGACCAACGGCTTTACGTGCTTTCCGAGGCACGGTGTGTATTCACATGCACGAAGACCCAGACCCGAAACAACTATCTGTAGAACATACAAATATTTGTTCCGTGCGGGAATCGAACCCACGACACGTAGCGCAGCAGTCGATCTCTCGACCACTGCGCCAACCGTGCCGTCGGATCGTCGTCGTCGTCAGATGGTAGTCAGTCCGTGTAAAATATTGATATTCAGCCGCAACCAGTTAGACTGGAAGCCGACCCCAATGTAGTTGGGAAAAAGCTTAGCAGATGATGATTATTTTGTATCGGTTTAAATTTAATTATCGGGAGTACTAACTTCATTTGAAAATGTGGACCAACCAACAGCTGATATGGTTATCAATTTGATATCATAAACGGAATATGGAATGCGTTGCTAATTAAAGTTCGTTTCGAATTCAAAAAGGATAAATCGATTGGTCAATATTATGCAAATATCAGTCTCGTATTCATCACAAGCTTAGGTTTTTACAGTTGGTCAATCGCACATTCAAACATCCATTTAGTTGGGCACTGGATTGAATACAACCCCATTTACAAAGGAATTATTATCTACTCGTACCACTTAGCCGAAAATATTGGGATTTGCATAAACCTTAACAGTTTCTTTCTTACGTATTTACATTGTTTTTATATCTACAGAAGCGATAAGTAAGTGTAAAATTGATTATAATATTTGATGACTTATTTCTCCTAGAATGATAATTTCTGAGATCGTCTAGCATACCGTGGAGATTCAGCTTCGCTACCACCATTGTTGATTGGCTATTTTTCCACTACAGCATGAGCTATTCGCGTGAAGTAAGCTTGTGCTGACAAGACCGAAGAAGGATCTTGAACGCAGTCGTTTTAAACCATATTTTTCGAACTACCTCCCTCATTGGCCTAGCGGTAGCAACCGTGACTACTGAGCGTGAGGTCCTGTGTTCGATTCTCAGGTCGAGAAAAGTTTTATTGGGATTTTCTGTATGGAAATCCTCAGTAGTAGCACGGAGTCTGGAACTGTGCCCGGTAGATGGCAATGGGCTCGCCCCCTATTACATGGGACTCAATAACGGCATCGGCTAAATGTGGGTGTACAATAGCACATTTCTGCCTATCCCTTCGGGGAATACAGGCGTGATGCTATATTATGTTATTATTAACATCAATTCTCGAATAAACAGTTCTATAAAATACAATTTTAATATTGCACACAACATTGAACCTATTGTCGGCAAAACCAAATATTAGCTCCTTAACAAAGGCCAAATCAAATCGTTCCAACAATATCAAAAAGTGGAAAACGACTTCTAATAATTGTGCTCTGAAAACTTATTGTGAAAAGGTTCCATTGTCGCAAAACCAATAAGAGAGCTACCTTATCCAATTCTCACTTCGTTCTGGGCAAGCACTTTGTTCTTTGAAGGATAGATAGGATCGCGAGTGGAATACTAAGAGATACTCTGAGAAAATAAAGGATATCGTACGTTTAGATGGCTATGCCGGTTTCGTTGATGATATTGTCCGAGTATCGAAGAAATAAAATCGGTCTAAAGCGTTCAACACTTCAATTTGTTATAACATATTTTGATAACTAGTTTTTTATTAAATCGGATTACAAAATCTGTTTCATTATTTCTAGATTTTTTTCGGAGTAATGTTACTGATGACCTTTGATGGCACGGTTGACGAAATGGGATCGACTGCCGCATTAAATGAAGCAGATTCGAGTCCTACATGAAACAAATATTTGTATGACCTACAGATAGTTGTTTCGGGTCTGGGTATTTGTGCATGAGAATATATGTGTTTGTAAACGCACCCACGATACATGAATTATTACTAGTGTAGGGCAACGTTTTATTAAATGAATAATTAAAATGAATAATGATTCTATCTGATAGTATACATATTATCTTACACTGGGATCCGACCCCCACGATGATGTCTAAACAAAATGTAAAATGAATACTGGTAACTTTGTACTGGCCACTACAACAAATAGTAAGCACCGATTCTGATCACTAGACCCCAGTATTCAAGTAATTGCCTCCCTAATAGCCAAATAACTTGGTAGTAGAGTAAACACTATCAACTACAATCAATACTACAGTGTATGCGATGCATCCATTGATGTTTGCAAACATAACATTGGCCAAGATGTTGGACGTAATAACTGGCTACCAACTATCTATTATTAATAGTTCTACGAATATTAATTACTAGCTTCCGCTCGCGGCTTCGGTTGCGTGGTTTACGAACCCGTATATTTTTCAGGGATAAAAAGTATTCATCCAGATCCATTCAGCCGTTCTGGCGTGAAAGAATAACAAAGATTCATCCATCCATCCATCCATCCATCCTCACAAACTTTCACATTTATAATATTATATAGTAGGATAGGATTAGTAGGATAGGATAGGATAAGATAGTAGGATTAGTAGGATAGTAGCATAGGATAACTGTTTTCCTAAGATCGTTTTAGATTGCGTGATAAAAATTTATGCCTCATTAGTCTAGTGATCTCAAGCGCGATTGCTGAGCGTGAAGTCTCACATTCTATTCTCAGGTCGGGCAAAGTGTTACTGGGTTTTTTCTGTATGGAAATTCTCAGTTGTACGGAGTTTGGAACTGTTCCCGATAGGAGGTATTAGGCTCTTCCTCTATTACATTGGATTCAATAACGGCATCGGCGAAATGTGGGTGTACCATAGTAACTACACGTCTGCCTAACCTTTCAGGGAATATATGCGTGATGCTATGTTATGCTATTATATGATAATGGTTTATCTTGCACTTAACATCAGTTGAGGTGATGTCGAACGCTCACATATATTTCCTAACTAATATTATAAATGCGAAAGTGAGTTTGTTTGTTTGTTTGTTCGTTTATTTGTTACGCTTTCACACCTAATCCACTAAATCGATTTTAAAAATTCTTTCGCCGATGGAAAGCTACGTGATCAGCGATTAAAATAGGCTATATTTTATCCCCGTATTCCCACGGAAAGGGATCCTAATTAATATTATAAATACGAATGTCAGTTTGTTTACGTTCATACTGCCAATCTCAAATGTCAAATCAGTGTCACTCGCAACCATAGATTTAGAGTAAGCGGAATCCTAAATCTATGCTCGCAACTGACGAAATAGAAGAAAAATTAAAATAAAATATTTGCAATGACTACAGAGGTATACTCTTTGACAAACTCTTTGAAAGGAACCTCAATAATATTCAAACTTAAAAATTGATACGGTCGAATTTCGGCCACAAGGCGACTGGCTGGATTCGGTTATGCTTATAGAAGGCAATTTTATAAGATAGGTTACACCAATAGATTTTAGATCTAAGAAGATTGTTCTCAGAACTCTATCAATATCCTACCATCCTATCCTATCCTATCCTACTATAAATATAAATGTGAAAGTTTGTGAGGATGGACGGATGTATGTATGTTTGTTACACTTTCACGCAAAAATGGCTGCACGGATCCGGATGAAATTTGGCACAGAGATAGATTATGGCCTGGAATAGCACATATGCTTTTTATCCCGGGAAAATGTATGGGTTTGTAAACCACGCGGGCGAAGCCGTGAGCGGAAGCTAGAACAATAATATATTAGGACCCATGACATTATGGGTGCCCTCTTAGGGGTCAGACTAATTTATGACATTATGATAGCCAGTGCTCGTAGCTCGTAGCTACTGGGCAAATCAGTCGATCTGCGAGGTTGAGCAGCGCTTGTCGCGCTCAGTCCTTGGATGAGTGACCATTTTTCACACATCAAGACCTCTCCATGCCGTCAGCAGCCCAAAAAGTCTGACAACTAGTCTAACCTTAGAGTATTAGTATATCCCAATAATTGAGTGGTGGAGGTTAGATGGCGGTTGCTTCGTGTAAAATACTGATATTCAGCCGCAGCTGGTTAGATTTTAAGCCACACCCAATGTATATGGAAAAAGGCTAGGCAGTTGATATTCATAGCTAAAGCATAGCAGTAAAGGAAAACCTCGTGAGGAAACCAACCGATAACGAGCGCTTAAGTGTCAGAAATCGTTTGTTAACTGTTTCGATTAGTTAAACAAGGTGTCCTATCACAACTTTTTGACGACCCCTTATTGTCTTAATTACCAAAACTCTCCATAACAGACCAAAGAATTCCCAACACGGTGCCTCGAACAAGAATCTCTTTGAAATGCATAATTCATTTTATTAAAAACTTTGAGAAGTCCCACAGCTCAATTAACTTGTGATTATTATTGCAGACTCGAGATTTCAGTCTCTGGAGTTGCAGTTTGTAAGTATTGGTCTACACTCAAAGCTGGACGTTTGAATTATTAAACAAATGAAATATAGTTGTCGGAACTATGTTTGACTTGGTGATGTTTGAAGCAGATTTGTTTTTGATATAAGTTGCTTGTGAGACCCGGGTTTGTGGTGTCTAGTTTTGGTTCAGTTGGATTAGAATTCGTAGTGGGAATAGCTTTGTGAATTGCAGATGTGGTCGGTTGTATTGAATTTCTGTTATTACGAACATAACACATAACATAGCATCACGCCTGTAATCCACGAAGGGTTAGGCTGAGGTGTACTGTTGTATACCCACATTTCACAGATTCCGTTATTGAGTCCCTTCTAATTGGTGGCAACTCTACTGCCATTTACCTGGCACATTTCAAGACTCTGTGCGGCTGTTTAGAATGTTCATATAGAAAATAACACTGCCCGACCCGGGAAGCGCACCCAAAACCTCACGCTCAGCAATGAGGCAGTCAAGTGTTATGATGAGAAGATAGATATTACCATTGCTATATAACACCTGTATTGCTTGAAGGGCTTAACTCTTGAGGCGATACGGTACATTGTGTGGTGCGCTATGGAAACTCACATTTAAACTATAGTCATCTACTGGGTACATTTCCAAACTCCGAGCTGCTACTGTACATTTTCTAACAGAAAAACTCAAAAAAAATTGTCCGACCCGGGAATCGAAAACGACCTTACTCAGCATCTGCGCTTGCGACCACTAGACCATTGATGCAGTTAGGTCATCATCATCAGCCTCTGATGAACGAAGGCCTCCCCCAAGGGGGTTTGCCATAATCCTCACGCTTGGCAGGCGGCTTGGGGATCGCAGTGGCTCACCGATTAATGAGAGGACGCTGCTGCCCGTCCTCCGGTGTCTGGCTGCAGTTTTAAGACGTACCCGGGTCAATTAGGTAAATGATCGTAATAAATAAATAATCCATAATAAAAAATAAATCGAAATCAATCATAAAGAAATGTCAAGTCAATATTAAATGTTAATCCATCATAAAAATACCATAATTAAATTATAAAGAAAAGTCAAGGATCAAAGTACAATATTCCATCACTTAAATATCTGTGAGGTTTATGGTGAAATATTTTTTTTAAATATAGATCCTTAATCTTTTTAGGGTTCCGTACCCAAAGGGTAAAAACGGGACCCTGTTACTAAGACTTCGCTGTCCGTCCGTCCGTCTGTCTGTCACCAGGCTGTATCTCAAGAACCGCGATGGATAGACAGTTGAAATTTTCACAAATTATATATTTCTTTTGCCGCTATAACAATAAAAACAAAATAAAACAAATATGTAAGGGGGGCTCTCATACAATAAACGCGATTTTTTTGCCGTTTTTTGCTTGATATAAATAATGGCAACACTTGAAATATTCACAAAATACTCAGTTGTATTTTCACTTTAATAATAAATACCTACTGTTGTTTACCTAGTCACTGGTACGGAAACCTTCGTGCGCGAGTCCGACTCGCACTTGGCCGGTTTTTGAATGAAATTGTAGCAAGAAAATGTACTTGAAGAAATATGAATTGCCTTAGTGCATGTATGAAATTGGTTAGCTATCTATCAATATCTTTTCGCAATCATACAATCCTTCCAACGGTTTACAGCACCTGGCTTCAAAACTTACAGTATCCAAGGTCTTATAATGTTAATTTAAAAGAAAACACTTTAAATATCCATTAGCGATTCAATCAATGGTACAATTTTTAAAGACAATTCGAGAACGCAATGAATACTAAACGTTTGACCTTTACCCCACCCTCCTCTATAGACGAAATCACCTCTCCCCCAAATTACAATTCGTTCAAATCAACTTTCCCTTTACACAAAGGATCAGGGTATTAAGCTTCAATAAAGCTATAATAATAAAAGTTTTATTCAAACCTAATATTTACGTAAGATTCGAGATCCCGGGGGAGATCGGGGCGAACTTAACAACCGACAGGTTTAATTAGGGAACGAAGCTAATTCCCAAGTTTTGATGAATGCGATTTCATGGATACAACCCCATTTCACCCTCGCTGGGAGAAGCATAATTTGAAATTTTGATTTAAAGCCTTGTTTAGTTAATTGCTCTTAATACTATCTGCGTTGGGTTGGTTATGGTGACCGAAGTGAGGGCAACCCTTTTGTGATTAATATCGGATTTTGTTTGCCCAGTTTTTAATTGGATTCTTCTTGCATACAGTAATACCCCGAACTTACGCGATAGGTGGGACTGAGCGATAACCGCGTAAGTCCAATTCGCGTAAGTCGATGTATAATTTCAACAAGCTCACACTCCGTAGTTCAGAAATAAATAACACAAAATTAATTATAGTAAGCGTTGATTTCGCGCGAAACGTCCGAAACATTAGCTGAACAACAATGAGGGGGAGTGAGTAAGTCGTGTAGCTCTCAATGTAACGACGAAATGATGAGATTCGAAAATCGCGTAACTCCAGATTCGCGTAAGTCCGACTAGCGTAAGTCGAGGTATTACTGTACATTATTGAATCTAAGGGATAGCGGAAGCATTTAAAAACAGATTAGAGTTAGGCTCTATGTGATTCCTCAAAAGTATATTTTTTAACAATCCTTTCTTATCTTATATTTTCTTCGCTATAATAGGTACAGTTTACATCGCTATAAACATACATCCAATGGACGACTGAAATCAGGACGAAACGCAGAATACGATTAATCGAGTAAAATCTCTAAGTAGTCTTATTTTCGAACAATCATATTTTTTTAATAAAGAATAATTAAATAAATGAAACCAGATATTTCATTTATTAAAAGCTGTTTGTTTCTGGATCACCTTATAGTATAATAAAAAGTTATATCAACTATCTTACCGATCGTTTTCGCCAGATATTATTTGAATACTAGTGCAAGCCTAACCTTGCGCAAGTAATTCCATTCGAGTGGTTTCGGATTAATGTCAGATTATATACTCACTAGTGCCACATTTGTTGAATTTAAAGGAAATTAGTAGATATTGACTACACGGTTGGCGCAGTGGATGAGAGATCGACTGCTGCGCTACGTGTCGCGGGTTAGATTCCCGCGCGGAACAAATATTTGTATGATCTACAGAAAGTTGTTCCGGGCCTGGGTTTGTCCATGTGAATATTTGTGTTTGTAAACGAACCTACGATTCAACAATTATTCTTTAAAAAAATTATAGGTAAATTATAATAATAATTTATTGAACTAAAAGACTTTGGAATTAGATTGAAATTGAAATTATTTTCGAGTGTCCCAGAACCCACTCATTTATGCACCAAAGCACGGGAGGGAAAGATATTTTTTCGAACAATGTAACAGAAACCTTATTTTGTGCATTGAGATTTACTGAGATATAGCTAGGATTTGTTTTTATAGATGTCTTGTTAGTGTTTCAATTCGTTTAACACATTATTGATTAACTTTTAAATATAATCTTCAAAGTTAGAAAATAAAATAATTAAGACTACTTTGCGGTTAATTAATTTGTTAATTTTCGGCTTTCAGAACCAAATTATCGAACCTCGGAAACATGGTGGATTTAATTAGGTTTAACTGCGGAAAAGGGAACTGACAATTATGAGAGTTCAGCCCGAGTTATAGAGGGTCTAGTGAAATGTGGAATTAAACGGATTGGTTTTCGATGAGAATACTGTAATTTGATGGTAAGGTTGTGCAATTTAAAAAATATATTCGTAAAGTTTTGTCAGTTGAGTTGCAATTTTCTTTTTTACTGTGTGGTCTGACTAAGCTTTTATAGCTAATATTCTTTCAAAAGAGATTTGAATGTTTTCGTTTTGTTTTATGCTAATGTTAAGTAGGGATGTTACGGAGGTGGATTTATCGGAGGCGGAATCGGAGTCGGAGGTTCTCGTAGTGACCTCCGCGGAGTCGGAGGTGAATCGGAGTCGGAGTCGGAGCAAATCTACGAATTTAAAATGTAAATAAATAAAAAAGAAAAAACTTGTCGCAACTCGTTCACTCTTCGTTCATCAGTTGCACAGAACACATATACTCAGTCAGATGTCAGTGTCACATAGAAAGCGCTCAGTAGCGCTGCAGCGATAGCAAGTCATAACTTGTAACTCCGATATTAACCCCGTTTTGATATATCGGAACCGGAGCCGGATTCGGAGTCGAAGCTCCGTAACATCCCTAATGTTAAGTTGTATAGCTATGTCCTTCTAAAAATAGAATTAAACTCAAGAAAAAATAACTCCTTATCATAAACTAGGTACCTCATTAGTCTAGTTTTTCAAGCCTGGGGTTTGATTTTGTGTCCGGTAAATGGCAAAAGACTCGCTCTCTAATACATGGAACTTATTAACGCCAACGGCGAAATACAAAAAGTATGTACTACACCTCTTGCTTACCCTTCAAGGAATACATGCGTGATGCTATGTTAAGTTTTAAAATATCAAACGTACGATTTTATAAAATGCATATATTGCCTTTTACCGCTGAACAAGTTGTGAGTGGACTACGAACAGATAACTCAATAGAACTTGTACCCAATAAGCTTGTCAGTAACTCGTACGTTATATATAGCTAGGACTGTGTTTGTTTGTGCGAGTTTAGTTATTTTACACTTTTGAATTTTCCACGAGGCTTCCCAGATTCCGAGAAATGATAAATTAATTATAGTCAGGGTGATTTGTTATCATTAATGACCACAGACATACCAGCATGTCTGCATTGTAATATCAAATCTCCAAGCCAATTTCGGCTACGGCGATTAGATTTTACTTTTGAGCATGGGTTATGTAGATAATGTATATTTCGGCTGAGAAAATCCATGCACACTGCAACATATGGTACAAAAAAAAAAAAAAATTGTGCAAGATATTGTTTTTTCTAGTCAACTTTCACCACCGTGTCACCAAAATTGGTCCCTCGAGCTGGGTTTTGTTCATGTTTCACCATGCACTGTACAGAGAGGGAAATGGGGCCTTTTCACAGACTTCCCGAGATGTGCCATTACCATCGCCGTTCCTGAGTTCCTGAGTCCTCGAGGCCTACCATCATGTTCTGAACTTGACTAACGTGGGGAGTTTAGCCATTAAGAGTTACCATATACTTTCGTATACATTATGTGAAGGATAGTTAACGACGATTCATACCACGTAAAAAAAAATACTACGTAAAAAAACCCAAACTCTTTTTCTAGTCAACGTTTAATGCACTTCATCCGGACAAACGAGTTCGTTATTTCAAAGAATAGCTGAGTCGAACAAAGTGACGCAGACATGCCTTAGTTTCTACTGGATTTATTACTGCTGGCGTTCATAGCCAGGACTACCTACTAAAAGAATTTACTATTATGTACTTACGACTTGAATTCGTCTACGACTTCGGCGGAGTTAATGATTCGTTGAGATCTGTTATTTTATAGTCTATGTGAGAAATTATGTTCAGTAGACTATATGATTTGAAAGCAGTGATAGTTGGTTGAGCGCTTACTTTCCATGCACGACAATCTTATTTAAGACCCGGCTCACAATTCTGCCTTTTCGGATTCATGTACGGATTAGTATTTAATTATCTTATGTGATATAACGGTGAAGAAAAACATCGTAAGGAAACCTGCGTACCTGAGACGGCCTCATAAAATTATTGATGGAGTGTGTGGTCCACCAATCCGCACCAGATTAGCGTATTACCCTTACCATCCTTAGAAGAGACCCTTGCCCAAGAGTGGGACAGTAGTGGGTGGGATACTTCTTGCACATGATTTGGTAGTCACCGTACAAGTTTTAATACCACTTACATTATTTTAAATGCTCTGCCTATCATATTTTAAACATTAATTAAAAAAAAAACCGGCAAACCGCCTCATGGATCGCTATGGTCTCTATGGCCCACAATGGCCCTTAAAGAGTGATTATAGGCTTATAGGGAGATACTTATTATAATTTATTTTAAACGTGAACATAGATTTTGAAAGTTTAGAAAGGTGTAAATGAATTTTCTGCTTGTTTTATATCCAGTTTTGTATTTAACAATTCTTCATAACAACTACGTTTGAAAAATATATCAGGAAGCTCAGGGACTTATAATACTACATTTAAAACCCTAAGAAGACCCTGTTAAACCTAACCTAGTCTAGGTAAATTGAATTGAATAAATTTGACTTTTAGTTAAAAAAAAATTACAAAATGTTCCACTAATAAATATTTTCGAATCCGTTTCAAAGTACACACACATTTTACTATAAAAATAATAATTCATAGAATACGGTCACGATTTTTACTGTTGTTGTAAAATTTGATACGCTATGTATATGTGTGTGACCTAATTTCAAGACAACAAGAGATTTAGCTCAAGCTAGTAATAAAGTTGATCATAAAAGTTTGAAAGCATAGACGAAAATAAAATATAATACGATATACAAAGATCTTAAGCTCTTATCTTGCTATATTACTTAGGTTATTTCAGAACTAAAAACAAAATGGTATAATTGTGATTGTATAATTGTGAATGACAAAATGGTATGATTGTGTGAGTGTCTCCATTCCACTTTATTATAAATGATAGGGCAAAAATGTATTCTTCACTGATTTTATAAAACAGGTATGTGATTTTCAATAATGTGCTGGTACAAATTATATTCAAAGTATTCAGATTAATCCTAAAAATAAATGTATATTATAATCATGCTAAAAAGCTTAGTTAAACAAATACCATCACGTAGGTAAACAGACCCACGCTAAAATATACCAAAATATTCAATAGCAACTCATTCTAATTCAGCCAACTTTCCACCCAATTTTAATCGTAAAATTTCCTCTCGGCCACCATAAAATATTAAACAAACCCTTGAAACACAAAAGCCCATTAGCATGATATCAAACGGCTCCACCGGTCCGGAACACCTAAAAACTCGATTGAAACATTTATCTTGCGATCCTCAAACATTCAGTTTTTCATTCACCATTCTCCGTATTTTAAACTGTGACACTTCGCTTTAATAGTTCCCTCTAACGATCCCTGGGTACATAAAAGATAAGATAATACCAGCTATCGACACGCTGAACGGAAAATTTCCACAGTATTTGATCGCCGGGGCGCGGAGAAAGGACCATTTTTAGGTTAAATTTTAAAATTCTCATTTTGATCTTTATTCTTTCAGGCCATTGGTCGTTATCGTCGTACACAGTAAAGCTTGCAACTAAAATACGTTATAGTATTCTATTCTGCTTAGTTTCTAAAATTTTACGTTTTTGGAGAGCTCGTAAAACTTGATTGACGTAAGGGGATTTCCTCGGTGCTTAAATTCGGGAGTTGCTGTTGCACTTTGCACTCTCTAGTTTGAAACGACGTAAATGCACGAAGTGTTTTATTTAGTACGTAAGATGGCACAGGGCTGTAGAGTCGCTAATGTGCTATTTCGCCGAATTATTTCATCATCTCCTCTAGAGACGTTGCTTTAATTAGGGTTTTCATCAAAACTTTCAGTGATCCGCTCTGGCGGATGATCGTTAACAACTAGTCAGACTTAACGTATTGCATAAGTTTTGATAGCTATTTTAAAGTAATATCAAACGCCTTTGTTTTGTGAGTACAGTTTGCAGATATAAATCTTACTTGCAGTCTCTCAGACCCAGAACACCTATAGGTAATACTAATATTTTCCGTGAGCTAATCGCCAGCTATGCCATCAGTACTGCCATTGAATTTAACGGGTATTGTGATGTTATTGTCCCTAACCTATCTCTCTAATCTCCTTTAATTCAATTTATATCGATGACGTTCAAACTATTAAATGATAATCACTCCAAAACATCTCTACCAAGAAAACTTCCAAATGGACAGATAACATCAATTAGAATAAAATCTCTATATTACGTGCTGAACCGAACTACTCGTTAAGTGTAGCTGAGTAAATCCAAATGAAATGAAGGGTAGCTTGTCTAATTACAGTGGTATTAACTGTAATGATCTCTAGGCACGGAATGGGAACACGCGAGCGTTGCGCACCGAACCAAAGAGTTGGTACTACGAAGACTAGACGAAGTAATTTTTTCCTTTTATGAGATTCTGAGTGAAAGGAAATTATAGAAGGGAAGAATTTTTATTTTTATAGAATAGAAAATGATTTATTGTTATTTCATGGAAACCAAGTTCAGGTACTTACAAACTGTCGAGACTCTAGGCGCTCGGTTCCAAACAGGTTCTATGGAGAAGAACTGGCAAGAGACTCCATGGAAACTCTTTTAAAATTATCTCACAATCTTATTTAGTACATTGCTAGGGTAAGAGATGCTAATGTAATTTAATATGTAAAATAAAAAAAGAAACAAAAATAAAATTACTATTGCCTCTGAATACGATTGCCATGGCAGTTACAAGCTGACCAGTCCCGGCAAATGGCACCCTTCACGAGCATGACGCATGCGTCATCATGATTAAGCTTAACCACTATGTAAGGAACTCAGAGACCCAAAACACCACACCACCAATGAGACATTTTAGTGAGTATTGTATTACTAGGCAAGGAGATGTATAGTTTATCAACAACTATCCCATTAATGATTACATCATGCTCACATTTTATAGATTATATGCATTCTGACTTGAATCAAATGTATATCACGATTTTGCGGCCTATCTAGGTGTAGGTTGATCTCCTTCTCTGTCTCTCTCTCTCCTTCTTTATGTGTTGTAGATCACATGCTATAAGGTTGTTGCACATAAAAACAATATTCATAAAATTTTCATGTATTTACAAAACAAGTATACATTTTTTGAAAAACAATCTAAGGTCAACTTGATTTAATATCGTTTATATGTAGTATGACACATTCTTTCAGTAGCAACTTAAAAAAATGGTCAGTATAATTATCTAGGATACGAAACCTATATAATATAAACATCTTTATTTCATGTAAACTAAGTTTAGGCACTTATGAAATGTCAAAACTCTAGGCGCAAAAACAATTTTGAAGTAGCTCCAATTATCCGAGCATGCAATGTTGCTGAAACACAAATACACTGAGCGGCATATCTTCCCACAATGTCTGGTATTTTGCTTTCCATAGACAGCAGTCTATGCGAGAACTAAACGTTCCTGGGGGATATTGCCGTAATCACAGCGCTTAGCGGACTACAACTAGAGTGAAGTGCGATGTTATTAATTCTGAAGTGAATAGCGCTGCGTATCTTTTTAATACGCTTTATATCTTCTTTTTATGATGAGACCAAGAGAAAACTTTTATTGTGTAACAAGATCTTTGAAATATTATAGCTTTCATTGGGGAAGTAAGTGGATTCGTGACCTTTTAAAAAATCGAGGTATTTTCTTTTTAAATCCTCTCATATTTTAAATTTATGCTTTTATAAAAAAGGTGCTTTACCTGGTTTTACGAGTTTTTTTATTAATTCGAGAGCTCAGCTCTTGTCTGTGTTTAGCATACATAAAATTAAAATATCTGTATACTAAATATATAAATAGATAAAAATACAGAAGATATATGCTGAAGATAATACAATACAAATTTATTTATAAAGTCACCTACGAGGATAAATATACTTTTTTAGACTTCAACAAAATAACAACTGAAACGAAGCTTAAAATAGAAAATAAATCAATCATTTGCCAATTTGCCGTGTTAAACCGCCACCAACGTAGCTATTTCAACAAAAATAACGCATGTCTGCGCGTTTATTCGTGCGACAATAACTAGAAGCGGAAAAAAAACGTCGCTTCACGTTTGTTTTTTTTTTTGTTTTGTTAGTGTGAAATATTGAACCTTATTTATGGTAGATAAAGGGAAGGTAGAATGCTTAAGGGTGATATGCGAAGACAGACCGAAACATTTCAGGCACCTAAAATTTTTGGATCAACAAAAGATATTTTAGAATAACGTCATAATCATAATATGAGTTACAGTAAAAGTGGTCATATTATCGTAACAGCTGAAAAAAACATACCTTATTCCGTTGGTGAAATTTCCGTTTAAATGCTGTCAAGTGATATCCTTTTGACACACACAAATGTAAAAGTTTTGAGATAGATTTCTCATAAGAATTTGGGAATGGGAAAAGATATGATTAACATAATACGAATATTTTAAAAGTGTTCGGCTTGCAGGTAATTGAAACAATAGAAAAGTAGAGTCATTGTAACAAAACATTGTCCCAAAAGGTAGTTTGAGAAATAAACATTGCACTAAAATGACAATATTACACGGAACGAGCGCATTTGAAAACGGCATCCTTTATGTAGGAACTTATTGAGTAAATAGGTGTATTTTTTTTAAATATTATCGAGATAAAGTTAATTTTTCCAACTGTTATAATAATATGAACAGTTTCATTTTAACAGCTGATATGATAATGACGTTATTTCACTATATCTGAATACTATTGTTAAGCCAAATATAACTTAAGTACTCACACTTCAAGTGGTTCGGCCTAATGTCCTCCTGACCGATTTCGGTCACGGCGGCCAATCTCAGCCAACTACGCAGGAGATATTATAGAGCACAAGTGTGTGCGTAAACACAGGTGCTCTCTCTATTCCTTCACTCTCATAGTCCATCAGTGTATTCACATACACGAAGACCCAGACCCGAAACAACTATCTGTAGATCATACAAATATTTGTTCCGTGCGGGAATCGAACCCGCGACACGTAGCTCAACAGTCGATCTCTCAACCACTGCGCCAACCGTGTCGTGTGTGGTTCGGCCTATTTGAACACTTTAGGTGTACCAGTACATCTAACGCTGACGCAGTTTATAAGTACATGAATTAATGACAACATAACTACGAGACAGCGTCACGTTTGTTTTTAAGTTCACCATACTGTAGTCTTGACAAATTTGCGTCAAGTTTAAATGGTGGCATTTCTACATCGCTTAACAAAAATAACGCATGCCCGCGCGTTCACTCGTGCAGAAAAACGCCGTGAAATGACAAAGTATCTCTTATAGCGGACAAAAAAAAATTGCTCCATTTTAATTGTATTTTATACTAGCTGTGCCCGCGACTTTGTTCGCGTGGGTGTCGGAACTTAACAATGTATTTTTTTCTAAAATAAAAGAATTTTTCTAAATTAAAAGTAGCCTAAGTTACTCCTTATTACATCAGCTACCTGCCAATAAAAGTCCCGTCAAAATCGGTCCAGCCATTTCAGAGATTAGCCTATACAAACAGACAGACAGATAGACAGACAGACAGACAAAAATTGTAAAAAATGTTATTTTGGTGTATGTACCGTATATATATTCATTTGCATGTAGTAAAAAACGGTTATTTCAATATTACAAACAGACACTCCAATTTTATTTATATGTATGTATAGATGAGGATAAACGTTTTATAATTAGTCAGTAGATGTACCAACACTATATCTACGTGTAAGCCGGTATATCAAAATAAAAAATATGGAATTGGAGACAGATGCTGCATTTAAATGTATGAGATTCTGCAAGCGCAGTTATCGTTGTTGGTGTCGGCAGTTATTGTGTATATTAACGTGAAAACTCTATTATTTTATCATATCTTAATGAAACCTTAAAATATTTGATAACCTAACATGTACACAGACATTTCGATTGGATTATTATAAACTCCGTTCTGCTACTGAAAATTTCCTAACAGAAATACCCACTAACACTTTACCCGACCCGGGAAAGGAACCGAAGACCACTCATCAGTCGTGCTTGTGATAACCTAGAATAATTGGCCAGTCTAATAATACTTCCTATCAAAATAAAACCCAACAGATGCCGCTCCAAAAAATCAACACCCCCATATTCCAGTATTCCCCCACAGTCGTGCCACCTTTATCTCTTACATTGTTTACAGCGCACCGCTTAATTTCTCCAACGTTATAATTGAAACACGCACGAGTCACGTGACCTGCATTCATAATGTTATAAACGGTCAAACTTGACCTTTTTTACGAATAATAAAACCTTTTTAATGCAAAAAGTTTTAAGATCGCTTTTCTGGCTGGCTATAACTTTTGGGGAGATTCTGTTTTTAATTTTAGATTAAGAACGTTTTCTGTCGTTGTTTCGAAGCCGCTTATTGTTTTTTTTTTTTGTTATTATTTATTGGGAAGACGCAAACTCAAGGAGAATAATTTGTGTGCAATCCAAAGTTATTATTTTTGGTCCAATTTGAAAGTGATATTTTCTACAGGATATCAAGAAAGCCATTTAATAATAGGCTTTTTAAATATAAATGGAAGGCACGAGTCATAAATATAATATTCATTACATTTCACCTTCTTATTCCAAATTCGTATATTAATTTCCTACTAATTTTACTCTTCAATACAGCTTGCATACATATCCAGCCCATTACTGACCCACTGTTGGAGACGGGTCTCTAAAAATATGTAAGGTGACGTTTAGTCCACATCGCTGACCTGGTGCCAGGTTGGCGGACTACACACTGTATGTGTTTAACACACATCGTCTACAGCATTTTGGAGCTTTTTCAGTTACGCACGTTTTTTCTTACCTATAACGCAAGGGATAATTTTTTGTCAACAAATGAATGAATGACAACCTCAACGAACGCTTGGCTGGTATATAAGAGATACAATTAGAATATTTAGTTTTAATTCCGCCAAAACTCTTGAAGATGCTCCGTGGAGGGCCGAAACACGTGTCGATGATCGGTTTGGTTGCATGTTACATTATTTCTATCGCACTTTCTGCATGTGCATATATTTGCGGGCGGGAGGGCGGTGCTGTGCATGCATCCAAGCTTGCAGTAGTTTTGGCGGAATTAAAACTAAATATTCTGGTTGTATATCTTATATATCATGGATTTCCGCAAAGTAACGCCTAATTCAATTAATTAGCTTGGCTGGTAATATCACACTAATATGTCGCATTCTCCTTTTTTAATTTATTGAAATACAATATTAAATGTTGCATTAAAATATCGAAATTTCCATTAAATAATTACCGTTGAAATAATTTAAACATGCGAAGTACTGAATACAGGTTTCATTTAGTATTCCGATGGTAATCACCCAAAATATTAATTTGGTATGTACCACTAAAATATATCTATACGCTTGAACACATTAAAATTTATTTGGTTTAATTATATGTTTGTTTTATGTCGAGTAAATATTATTCGTCATTTGAATAGACTGTGATGTTTTATCAAAATTATATTATATTAATTAAAGTTTGTTGGACCAATTTAACAACTAAAAAAGGTGCTAGGGTCAAAAGTTACCGTATAGATAAATATTTAAATTATAACTGTAGAAATTATACACCGATTCTTGACCGACTATTACAGAATAATGGTGAAGGGCATGGTCAATTCAATACAAAAATGGTTGACGGTAGATCGAAAAGAATGAGCTAAAAAACGTATAACTGCGTTCAACAAAATTATTCTTAAGATTCTGCGTTCCTCGATTTATAAAATTACTAGCTTCCACCCGCGACTTCGCCCGCATTGATTACGAACTCGTGCATTTTTTCAGGTCACACGTAGCGTCCTAAAACAATTGCGACTGTCGAAAGTTATTGTTCTTTCCCATGGGAACAGTACTTTTTTTCTGGATGAAAGGTACCCTATGTCCTGATCTGTACCTCTAAAAACGAATTTGCAAAATTTCATGATAATCGGTTCAATGGTTTAAGCGTGAAAAGGAAACAAACAAACAAATTTACTTTGGCATTTATAATATTAAAGTTAGGATGTTTATTTTTAATATTTACTTCCCCAGCAACAATCGCAGAACACAATAAAATCCACATTGATTGCCAGTATAAGGGCTCTTAACATTTATTTCAGAGGAAATACGTTCCAGCGAAAGTTCTAAAACGTACGGAGTTCGATTGACGATATCTAATTATATCTGACCGGATCCGATCGGAATCGGGTATGTCCTAAAACTGCGGCCAGACACCGGAGGAGGGGCAGCAGCGTCCTCTCACTAATCGGTGAGCCACTGCACTGCACGCGAATGCATTTTTTTATATTTGTCGTACTAAGGGAGAATATGCCAACACGAGAAAAGAGATGCAGATGAAGATCAATGAAGATAAAGATAGAGATCGAAAGTAGTAATTTAAATCCAATTAATTAACTTACCATGACGCCTATATTTTTAGGAGGGTAAGGCAGAGATGTGTTGTTTACCCATTTTACACGATACCATTATTAAGTAATCTATACTAGGAAACTAGCCTATTTTATTTCAAACTCCGGGTTGCTACTGACCCAAGTTAGCTACCAAACCCAGGACCACATGTTCAACAGCTAAGCATGTGACTCCTTGACTAAGGAGAGAGTTAGAAACCAATGAACTATCTATATATGTTAAATACCAAACCGCAGTCCACTCCGAATCGATCGAGTACCACTAGAGCAAATTCAAAACTTTCCGAAGGTAAGAAACAAAAAGAAAAACAAAACATGAGTATTTGACGTGTTTTCCAATACCGGAGAAGAACTTAGTTCTAACTTCGAATGGCCCAGTCCGGCAAAAACGTGGCGGAAAGTTTTTAATTTAACTTGAAGCACAGATTTTGTAGTCTTACTTTAATGTAAACCGTTATTTTGTCGTGGTATTAGTTTTGATATAGTGTTTACTTTAAAGAGCGAGCAGGTTGGTATTGTTCGAATTTTAAATTGGTTTATTTTTTTATTAGCTGCGATATTTTCCTCATCACCCACATCCCTACTTCAGCCATTGCTTAGATGTGTCAGTTTCCTTATACTTGCATCAGTGTTATTCAGGTTCGACCCACGATGCCAACAATGTCGTCCACCCCTCTCGCCTTTGGCTGCCACTCAGTCACAGCCTTACTCCATTTGTCATTACCTCACCTTACCAATAATATTAAAGATATATTATAATTATAGGTATATCTCTTTATATAAAAGTGAAATCTCAAGAAATATAAAGGCTAAACTTAGAATGTTATATGCAGATTCTTATAACGTGAAGAAAGCATTTCTCATAAGTCAATCCCTAAAGGAGTGAAATGGAAGCTTAAAGTTTATATGAAACATCGTCTACGCAGACGGAGTCGCGAGAACAGCTAATATAAACATTTATATTGTACTAATATAATAAAGCTGAAGAGTTTGTTTGAACGCGCTAATCTCTGAAACTACCAGTCGGACTTGAATAATATACATTCGATAGACCAATTCTTGAGGAAGGTTTTAAGCTATTTAACATCACGCTACGACTCTTAGGAGCCAAGAAAAAGGAAAAAAGTCAGATAACAAAGTAATAACGCGGGCAAACGATGCGATGCGGTAGGTCAGGCCCGACGAGACTAGATAGTATTACAGAATACGGAAACTTAAACTAGATAAGTTAATAAATAAATATCAAAAGTCCACTTGGCGGAGAAGGTAAGGATCAGTGTGTTACATTACATTTTTAAACAAAAATAAAACGACTTCAAAAAACTAAAAAGCAACACTAACTAACAAGCAAAAACTAAATGTTTATTGTTACAATATAGTAGTTGAAGAATATTGAAGTCGGTGCGGTCGGTGAAATGATCGCGTAACAAACATACAAAAAAACATACAGTCGAATTGAGAACCTCCTCCTTTTTGAAGTCGATTAAAAAGAGCAAAGAAGATAAAATATACACGATCACCACGATCGAGCTTTCTGTAAATGCACACACTACACAACTGTAATTTACCCAGAACAAGATCATTATCAAAAGGCCGTTCCATTCCCTTATCATTTCCTATTCACAAATAAAACTGCCCATCCACAGCAATCAATTACATTCGCCACACTAATAACTCAGTGGCGTTCCCGTGAAATATTACCATACGATAAATTTCAAAAAGTCCATCGAAGTTATCTGTGTTGAGAGCTAATATCAGTATATCACCCAAAAAGAAATATGGCAGAACAACAATGGAACTAGATAGTTTGGATCCCCTAGAGTATCGACTTCCCGACAGTACATCAACAGTTTGTGAAAAAAAAGGATTTATTTGAGGGAGTTTCGGTATCGGAAAAATATTTTAGACTGTTGTAAAGAGTAACGAGTGATGAAACCTGGGATTATTTGGTCCACCGAGGACAATCGGCCTCGATAAATTGGTCACCGGCTAATCTTTCTATTTTTTCTTTCATTTCTTTCTTTTTTTTAAAACATTGCCCCACACTAAGAGTAATTCCTGTATCGTGGGTGCGTTTACAAACATATATATTCACATACACAAAGACCCAGACCCGAAACAACTATCTGTAGATCAAACAAATATTTGTTCCGTGCGGGAATCGAACCCGTGACACTAAACGCAGCAGTCGATCTCTCAACCACTGCGCCAACCGTGCCGTCAAACTCTTATCTTTATATAAATCTTTCCACTACGGGACTACTGGTATCAAGGTGTTATCTACCATGGACTGTTATGAATAACTTTTACAAGAGAAGCAACCATGACAAATAGAAAAAAAATGTAACTGGTCCATACAAACACCATGATTCATAATTATGAGTCCATTAACCCCCTTTCAGGCTAATACACTTTCTTCTGACTGTCCTTGTACGCAAAGTTACGTTCTATCACACAAAACACTCGACATCTTTATAAAAAAGATTTCCAGACTCATATGTGAGTCTAAACTAGGCTCGTTTGGTTCATATATGACACTGGAGATACACAAAGGGCAAATATACACATATAAATATTACCTAACATAATATTTTTTCATAAAATGGCCAAAATATCACACAATATTTTTCCACCATTCTCATATAAGCATAGACATATTACGTTGGACGTATACAAAATAAACATCGAAAGTAAAGATCTTAGTCAGCGAGATATTTATCTTATACATCAAAATGGAGTTATATTTCACGATCCTAGCTAATATTATAAAGGCGAAAGTAAGTTTTTTTTGTTTGTTACCTTTTCACGCATATACTACTGAACCGATCATCATGAAATTTTGCACATATATTTTCAGGGGTACATAAAAGGGCATAAGGTATCTTTCATCCAGAAAAAAGTACTGTTCCCAAGAGAAAACAACTTTCAACGGTCACAATTGCCTTAGGACGCTAGAAGGCGCTACGTGTGACCCGAAAAAATACACGGGTTCGTAATCAATGCGAGCGAAGCTATGGGCGAAAGCTAGTATTTTATAAAAGACTTCTCAAGATCTATGGGACACTGGATATAACTAACAGTCAACAGATCCAAAGACATTATTAAACTCTTATCTAAACGATTTAAATGATAGACGTTATTTTAATAGCCCCACTTTTGAACATCGATTTGTTTGAAATTTTGCTGAAACAATTAATTTAATTTCCCTTTGGAAAATCGGCGACTAATGGCCAAAGTGGCACCGAACCTGTTCACTCATAAAAGCCATTTTACGAGCCATTTTGGACCACAAAATGGTCGTTTGCAGGGTACAATGTGTTTTTAGAATCACGCATCCGACTCCCCTGCAAGCTATTAAAAATAAATATTATATACATTTTTGGGTTAAAAAATGATGACTACGTTTGAAATGAGGAAGTGATGGGTTGTAAGTCAACAGTCACAGGGAGGATTTAAATAAATTCACAGATATATCGAGACATCATCTCCGTGCGTCAAAAAGCACGTTAAGATGTTGGTCCCGGGTAATACATGAAAACCATCAAAATAGTCGTTAAGGGTGTCAGCAGCCCAAAAAGCCTGACAACCAGTCTAATCTTAGTGTATCAGTGTCTCTCAGTAATTGGGTGGCAGAGAACAGATTGTGGTCACTTTGTGTGAAGTACGTAGTAAGTTAAGTGATATTCAGTCGCAATCGACTCCAATGTAGTTGGAAAAAGGCCAGGCAGATCTAAACATTATCATGGGAAAGTGACATACTTAATATTCTTTGAATATGGTAGTTTAATAAGTATCATGTCGAACCACTTTAATGCGTAAGAGCGTTTCTTGCATGGCCCCCATTATTTACAATAAATTACCGAGTAGTTGGAAAGCTTTAAATAAGGCACAATTTAAGAGTAGATTGCGGAAATTTTTGGTAGATAAAACGTACTACAGTGTAACTGAGTTCCTATCGGAGAAAAATATTTGTTAATTAGTGACATCTTGATTTTTGAAATTTTGATGTATGACATGTTAAATGATGTAATGATAATGATATGATATTTGTAATAGTAATGATATGATATATAATCTTATCATACTAATTTATATTTTCCTTTTAATACAAACATATATTTTTTAATTAAGTTGATGATTTAAGAATTTTATAATAGTAATTTATAAATTGATCTAAATAAGTGTAATAATAGTGTGTCAAATATTTGCATGCCGATTGGTGCCTGAGCTAAATGTAATCTTAAGAACTATTATGAATTATTATATTAAGAGAAAAAAAGTTTTCAAACACATCTAAAAATTCACAGGTAAACACTGTCCTACTGGCTACGTCTACATGACAAGCATTTTCGATCTCTTTTTCTCTTATTGGTGTACTGCAATATCGGATTTTGGTGTGTGTCCAAAAATCTCACATAGTGAGTATCTTGTTTCACAGTTTTAACGTAATTATTTCTCTGTTGTGGCTGTTTTGAAATTCGTATGAGTGCTGGGAAATATAAGGATTTTTCAGTCTTCCTGTTGGGATTTGTTGATGGCTTTTTTGGGAGTTGCTTTTTCTGCTTTTATTCTGAGTAGGATCACAATATGCTGTGCTAGTTTGGTGTTTACATCATTTTCAACTCTCTTTGAAAGGAAGTAGGCTTAGAAAATGTTTAGCCAAGTCTTTTAACTTCGATTTAACAGTTTTAATATGCGCACCGGGTTTCACAGCATTGATGGTCTCTGAAGTCTGATGAAACGTGAGGTTCAGAGAAATAACAATGTTTATTAGTACTGCAGTGAAAAATGATATTTATGCTAAGGCAATAAGTTTTAAATATTGTAAAGAAGCGACTGTTATTGGTTGTTCGATCAGGTACCATCGATGTAACTTAATAGTTGTGTTGTAGGTACTGTATAATAAGACTTGAAGTTCGTGGGCGTTATATTGGTTTCCAAAGTCCAGCCACTCGAAGCAGATAGATTGGTATTGTATGTTCAATATTGCTTCTTATACCTACCTATATATGTGTGGACATAGGTATATTTTCCACCACTTGAGAAACTGCCTCATTCATTTCGTGGTTAATAACCACCGAGAATCTGGGTTCGATCCCAGGGTCGGGCAGTTTTATTGGGATTTTCCGTTATGTAAATTCTCAACAGCAGCCCAGAGTTTAGATTTGTGCCCATTAGATGTTAATAGGTTCGCTCCCTATTGCATGGGATTTCATTACGGCATCATCTCTGCCTAACCCTTCAAGAAGACAGAGGCTGTAATATTAGACAAAAATGAACAGTTATATCATTTGGCAGCATTTTTCAACACCTAAAAATAGCAGTGGTTTGTTAGAAACAAAGTTACGTGATCACATACATTACCAGATATAAGGAATAAATTTGAAAATTTTCAATTCTATTCCGAAAGCATATTTATATACAAACTTTTGTACGTTACTCTTTCGACCATAAACATGGGAGAAACACACTAACAGCATAATTGAATCAAAGTTATGTTATAATAAAATCAAAATGGGTTAATTACGAATTCAACACTAATTTATTCATGAAATTGTCGGTGTAAGTGCGGTCTAAACCCAGTTTCTAATTGCTCCTTTGCAGAAGCATGGAAGCTAATATTTTGTCTTCAAGTGTATGAATTACGTTTATATGAAAATTGGTTGTAGAGATTATTTCAGATGATATCTATTTTATTTATCCGTCTTCAGTAATGACTTTGGCTAAATGCTAGTGTTTACATTATTATAATTGTACTATTATACATACAATTAGAGACTTACTCAATATTTCTGACTACATCGCGTTATAATAAAAGTCAATCCCAATATTATTTACATTTCTATGTGGACCATTGTAGTGATTATGGTCCATTCAGAGTCAAATTAATACAGACCGGTGGGTAAGCAGTGAGATTTGACTGTGGCTATAGACAAAATTGTAAAAAATTCAATGTACGTTTAAGCCTAAGAATATAACATTAGTCCTCTCATTCATCAAAACGTTGGTAAAAATAAGAAACACTAAATATTGTTTTCAAACGTTGGTATCAACAAAATCTCTGTCACATTGAATTTTGACAATTTTTTTTTTAAAGTAACCTTTTTCAAACTTATTAAGTTTAAGCTTAGCGTTAGGAATTTGTTGATGATTAAGTTACTTATTACTTAGTCTTAAACTTCATACCTACATAGCTGAACTCCCTTTTCAAATTTGCTTTGCCAAGTCAAAGCAACATATTTTACATTAAAACTCACACAAGAAGTTTAATACGATATTTATCCGTATATTAATACAGATATGTCTAATTAGGATACTTATTACCGACTCAGTGTAATTGAGGAGTAAATTACACGACCTATTTAATTATGCTTAATAAAAGTTTTCGGTAAAAAATATTTTAACTGTTTTAGTAAAAACAATATTTATGTATTTATTGTTATACCGAAAATCTCAAATTTGGTATGGTTTCGTATAGATACGCGCTCGGCACACCGAACACTGACATGTCTGTCAAAGCCCTATTTTTAATTTCTTTTTTCCTTTTTTTTTCATTATAAACGTTTCCCCACACTAGGAATAATTCCTGTATCGTGGGTGCTTTGATAAAAAACAAATATTCATATGGATATACACTTAAATCTGGAACAACTATCTGTAGATCATATAAATAGATATTAGAGCGCATCAGTCAATCACCATTGCCATCTGTATTCCTATATCTATGTTACCTACTTTGTTTAGTTTATTTATTATGAAATTGTATAATGATGCCTACATAAAAAGTTCCCCATGCTAATCTAAAAAACTTCGCGGCCTATTTAGCAATCTAAATATTACGTAATATATTTCAATCGTCAATTTTACGCATCGTCTGAGTTCTACGTACTGATTGGCTAGCTCCGCTCTTTACTAATAAGAGCGTTGAATGTGTGAGTAAATAAAGTGGGACTTCTATATGTCGCACTAGCGTGAATTCAAACGTTTAAATTCACACATTTTTCTGTCGCACTTGCATACCAGGGCACTACTGGTACAATCAGCAGTTGAAAAATATTAAAGCTTCAAACGTGTTTTTATGTAAAACAACTATTTCATTTCATTTTTTTTTGTTACGGGAATCAGCGTAACTTTATCGACCGGTATAAGGATTTATTTAAATCAATACTTTTCAATATTATTCGTATATAACTTTATGACTGACTATACCTTCGAAAAATTCCATATTCATTTGACTATTTTGGAAAATGATGATAAATGTCTAAACATCTCTCGAACAAAATAATAAAACATTCAATTGCGTATTTAGTTTTTATTCAGACATTTGAATTTATTTGTATAATACCTACTTGTAAAATTTCTTCTCTACGTTTTCTCAGCTTGTTGCTGAGTTTTCCTTTACTTAAGGAACTTACTGCGTACGGTCATAAAACCTCCAGCGTCTTTAAGCGTAACCTCTAAGAGCAGCGGGTGCTGTCTGGTCTTCATTTGGATAACCAGGTTCCGGCCTTAAAATAGTGCTACCAGAATATAAATTGAAACACAAAAGTACTTCTGTATTTCAATTTATAGTCGAATAAAGATTTAAGGTTATCTTCACTTCACTATCACTACATATTATAAAACAAAGTCCCCCGCTGCGTCTGTCCGTCTGTCTGTTCGCGATAAACTCAAAAACTACTGAACGGATTTTCATGCGGTTATCACCAATAGACAGAGTGATTCATGAGGAAGGTTTAAGTGTATAATTTGTTGAGGTTTTGTGTAAATTGGCTGAATGACGATGATAGTTGAAGATGTCGGAAAAAATCATGCTGACTGGGAGCTTTACTGGCGTGCGAGTAAATGTTCGACGTAACGGACTGATACGACACTAAGATAGAAAAAAATTAAGGCGTATATGTTCTGCTACCCGTGCGAAGATGGGGCTGGTCGCTAGTATGTAAAATAAATGAAATCCAAAAGTAATCTGTTAAGAATCAGCTACTAAATCAATGCCAGCCATTTTGAAATTGAATATTTTTATGCAAATAAGAATTAAAACTAAGTTAATTGTAGTTTCTGGCTGAACAGTCGAAGAACAATGTAGGTACTGTCGGCTCTTTTCGCCGCGGGCAATAACGCTCACTGGCCTCACGTCTGTGACTGTGTGCGTGCGTAATGTGTCCATATTACTCGCCCGCAAAGAGTTTAATTATTTACATAAATTAAAAAAAAAAATATGAAGTTTTTTGCCGGTCTCTTTTTAATAGGACCTCCTTTTGGAACCGTGCGCCTAGAGTCGAGTTTTTAAAAGTGCCTGAAAAGGCCTATTTGAAATAAAAAACTTTGACTTTGACTTTTGACTATTACATATTAAGCTCAATACACAATTGGGGTGTTTGAGTTTGTACGTTATTCCTGTTACATGCATGCTGTAGTTCAGATATGTCTATAAAATAAACATTGCATTAGTTGAATTAATTCATAATTTCTGGAGAAAATTTCATCCACACAGAAAACAACATCACAGAAGGAATCAATTAAGTGAAATTGTATGTTATACATGAAGCTTTCATCAGATTAACTGGAATAACTCTGGAGGGCTGTCTGTCCAAATTATTCACTCGGTTAATTTCGTGAGGTAGTCGGTAATTTTCGGGAGATGACTTCACCTACATAAAATCGTGTAGGTCCTAATGGGTCTCTAAGCTGGAATTTTAACACTGCTTTTAATGTAGGAGTTCTTTTTAAAGGTTATTCACTTTTTGTGGTGTAATGTAGAAAAAATATTTGATACACAATCTGTCTAGTAGGTATGTCATGAAGAATTTCATTACTATTTGCAGTTTCAGCCATTAGTAATTTCTATTGAAGCGCTACTAGCTGCTGATTAAAAAAATATATTTTATAACATGGCATCACGCCTGTATCTCCGAAGGGTTAGGCGGAGGTGTACTGTTGTGCACCCACATTTCGCCTATGCTGTTATTTAGTCTCATTTAATAGGGGGCATGCCTATTGCCAACAAACGGGCACGATTCCAAACTTCTTGCTACTGAGAAATTCTATACAGAAACCAATAATACTTTTCCCGACCCGGAATGAAACCCAGGACCTCACACTCAGCAATCACGTTTGCGACCGCTAGACCAATGAGGCAGTTTTTTATATTAGTAAGAAGAAAGAAAGAAAGAAAAAAAAAAGCATTTATTCTGTATCTGTGTAACCAACAGCACAAACATTATAAAAAATAAATAAACAAAGAAAAATAAATATCTACACACTTAAATAAAATGTGCTGTCAAAATTTAATGGCACACCCATACCGAATAGGTTACCAACTCAGCATATGCTAGGTTTGACACCTAGTACTTGTCATAATAGGCTCATTTTTGTTATTGTTAATTGATGATAACATTAATCTAATTTTAATATAACAGTTATGTTTAAAATTATCAAGAGAATATTGTGTACAACTTACCAACCATTATTAGTCAAAATCAAAAATTGTCGATTTTAGTAATCATTAATAATACCTAGTCTCCATTAGCGTAAAAGACTCTTCTACATATGAGATTTACTGAACATACCATTAGCTGCTGTTAAAAATGACAGGCTTTAGACAAACATGACCTTTATTTCCATCGTCAAAAAGATCTTATTCCCATAAGCACTGTAGTGGTGTTTACAAAAAAATCGGACAAACATAAGTATTAAAGCCACTTGTTTGTCGCGAAGCGCAATAAAGCCTTCACACCCAAAACCGGCACAAATGAACTTTTTAATTACACTTCCTCCTCAAATTCGTTGCTATGTCGTATTGACGTACAAAGCCGGCAATGGAAATTGTATTTTGGAAATTTCAGAGGTGTGACGTGTTTACATTTTTTTTTATTGCTTTGTTTCTTTGGTATAAAATTTTATTTGATGAGGTCGTTAATATTTTTTGTCATTTTCATCTATCGCGATTTCATCGTCGTGAAGTACCTACTGGGATTTAAAAGATTAATCTTCATCTGCAGTAGTGTAGGCTCTATGCAGAATTTATCGATGGAAGGTTATCGATATGCTATGAAAGTGTCAGTATACATATAACAGTTATAATTTCAATGTTTCAGATTGAAACAGCTCGAATCAGTAACTTCTGTTTGAAATCTGCTTGAATTCGGTTTCAAATATCGGTTTAGCTTCAGGTTTCAGAACAGTGCGCTTAATTTGGGCCTGAAGCTATGAAATCGTAGAACGGGAGTTATATTGCGGTTTCCTTTTCTCAAAATTCCTTATGGTACTGGTAATGTTAGGTAAAAGTTATTAAGTACTATATTTTACCTTCACACGTCCGCTTTCATTGGGAAATCATATTTCCCTTAATGTTATTCAATTGTACTTATTTACTCCTTATTTTATTACGTTTAGGGGTTTTCTTTCATGGACGGATCGTTTTCCAATACATAAAATGAAACAAACATCGACATATATATAATTTGTATTAAATCAACAATATCCTTAAGTCTTTACATTCTTTGGCATAGTCGTCAGCTCATTAGGTACAATTAACTATTTTTCATTTAAATTCACAATTTCATCCGACATAATCGAATACATCTACTTATTTATATTTTATCAATTATTTTATAATTTATACACTTTTATATTTTCTTGCTTAACGCCTATGTATTGTTTGCCCAAACAATAATATGCAGTAATAATAGAAATTGGCACACTTGTAGGTTGGACGCTGATCCTGGCGATGTAACTGTAACAAAATATATGTATTAGTGTACCGAATAACATACAATTACTATTTACTATGATTGGGTAACACTGATGTTGAATATCACGGAATAATCAATAAAGCCTTCACGAGTTACGAGATATGAGATTGTCTGGGTAGTTAGGTCAGCCTAGAGACCACCATGATTATTGACTAGCAAATCATTTGTGACAGCTTTGTGATAGCTCATGCACTTACGACAAAAGAAGATTTACTTAAAAGTGATATGACACAGATTCGCTACAAATGAAATGATACATTTGAAATTTCAGTTATCGGCTCGTTTGGAATTTTGAAATATCATGGCAGGGTGTTCAAGGGCAAAAGGTGTCATGAGACTTCAAAACACAAAACGAATTCATTGGCAATCTACATATGAGAATCTAAACCATATATTATGTTCATAGTAAGACAAAATTATCAACCGACAGTATGTCTACCACTTTAAGTTTAAATAAGAGATGGAGAATAGATATCAGAAGAACGAATAACAATTTCAAAATTGTAGCTAAAACTGTAAACCAAAAAACACCATTGGATAACCCGGCACTAGATCTAGACTAACGATCTGGTGTAGTTTTGTGGGAAACCATCGAATGTAAGCGATACAGACAGCCCATGTTAATACTAACCTGCCCATACATCGTAAACATGGACCCACGTACGAGTATATAGTGTGTCTATGGGGATTTAGCTTTAACATTGGAAATTTTCCAACTCATTAGATTCTCATATATTTCAATATACATCGAATAGGATGTGCTAACGAGCTTCGATATTACAAGAACACAAAATAATGAGATGTTTGTAACTCTAATGAGTAGAAATAATACAAATAATGATCATATAATTAAAATACTGGTAGAGTAAGGTCAACTCAACCTTCAACAGAAACGTTCACGTCTCTGAAACCGCAAATAAATTTTCTTCATCGTTAACGGTAAAAATACATTTCTTAATGTAAAAACAACTATTGTAATCATAGCATATATTTCATTAAACGCCTTTAATATTCATGCCATCATCCATTTTCCTAATTCAATAAGTAAGAACAAAATTAATTCCCTGTGTGTAAAGTTTGAAACTTAAACTCGTTTTATGAAATAGATCTATCAACTTACGAAGTGGGTTTAGGTACCCTAGACTAGAGCATTGGTTTCAACAAATTTTCCAGAATGAGCTCTAACACTAAGTTACGTACTCAAAGTATGTGGAATAGCAACGAGCGCTGAGGAACCCTATGTTGCCTTTGAAAGCCTTTACTAATTTAATTTGCGCCTTAAAGGTTTACGTATACTGGGAATAGAAAACGCTGAATGTGAGTGAAAAGTTGTGAACTGTTTGTATTGTTTTTCGTCTTACCGTTTTTCCTTGTGCTATTAGAGCTTCAAGCGAAAACGGTGTAACACGAAATGAGCACAGTACTGGCTTTCAACCATTTCTTAAGAATTCTGGTATCTCTAATATGTTTAATTTTGCTTGATCTTTAGATATAGAGGTTTTGAAAATATGTTTTGTTTTGTTACATACAAAGACTATATTAATTATCTCCCTTCATGGAATTTGGGTATGTATTTGTATATTACATTCATATTGTACATATCATGTTATATAGGTACTCATTTCCAAAATAAATTTATAATCATTAGTTACATTCTATACTGTTATTTAGAGTAGGTAAATTTCTGGAAATAATTATTTAAACTTGCAATATGTTGTAACATGCATCAAAGGCCCGTATTATAAGTCCACACTTTAAAGTGAAACAGTCACAATATATTCTTAGAAAGCATTCCGACCATTTTATATTACCATTCAATAGTTATGAGAACATTAATGTCGGTTACACAACTGCAGTCTTTTCAAGCGCTATCCATATCAGCCACACAATTTTGCGTTTATCAGAAATGAAAATATCGGGCGTTATATCCAACAGTTCCTAGAATTTACAAAATTCCAACAACAAGGCGTTACCGCTCGTCAGTGTGCGTACTTCCTGCAATAAACGCTCGCCGTGTACCGAAGATAAATTTATTATCCATCGACAAACGCCTCACTGTTGCCCTCAGAGGAAATTGTCTGGGCAAATGAGACGGGAGGCAATAACTCATTGAGCCCTCAATGCCCTCTTTGGTTCTCGTAATCTTATTAGCCGAGCTTCCTCTTCACGGATATTAAAGATATGCGGGTGTGTTAGGTGCTCTGCCGTTTTTGGAATTTTGTAATTTGGTGCTTGAATTTTTTGCGTTTCCTGTTGAGTTTGTATTTTCATTAAATTTGTACTTATCTGAACGTGAAAACAAAAATTGAATGTTACAGTTGGTTATATTCTTGTATAACTAGCAAAACTTGACTGAAATGTACTTCTGTAAAACAGAAGACACATTAGTTGGCAACGAGCCAAGAGGAGAACTTCTTTTACAATTTCATTTTGTGAAGCTTCTTTTAGATATTATGTATCCCAAATACACTTAATTAGAAATAAAGTACACACCAAGTTTCTATTATAATTATCATTATACCCAAATTCAGAACGAAAATATGAACAGCTACCATTCCCAATAACCCATATGTTGGCCTGCGTCATACGGCCTAACGTTAACTATAATCGTTATGTAATGGATAATGACGGGACGTTAGTGCGTTTGACGACATAATCGATTTCAATATAGCAGGTGATAGGTTAATTAAACGTTATACAATCACCGAATAACGCTTTGTTAGCGTTAAATTGGAATAATAATATTACATTTGACGTTTGATTGTACCTTTTGAAGTTTGTACAAGAAACTGAAATTGGTTGTGGAGACTAATTTAAGACGATGTTACTATGTATGTTTACGAAGTAACGCTTGTAAACTAATTTATAGTCCTGACAAAGTCAATACTATGAATAATGAGGCACTCAACCAACAGTACGCACCACTTGCGCAAATTCATACTGATGGAGTTGTTTGTTACTTTATTAATAATCATTTACATATAATCATAAACGCACTAAGCGTTTTGCTTCATCGTTTCTCATGCGAACGGCTAGGGAATGGAATTCTCTGCCGGCGTCTATATTCCCCGATTCGTATAACTTAGGAATCTTCAAGGCGAAAGTGAATAGGCATTATTTGAGTTTGCGTGATCCATCCTCGACAGTATTGTCACTCACCATAAGGTGAAGTCCTGCCAAACATACTCAAATTAGTAGTAAAAAGAACCATAACATTAATACTCAAAACATATATCAATGGTCTATTATATACAATAAATACTAGCTAAATCTTTTTCAGTGCAGTAGTCAGCTCCCAACCCTAAGTAAATTAGGTAAACATTTCAACATTTCCTTTAGAATCGTCACAACATTCCCAGTCAATTTTCCCCCTTATGGAACTTCTAAATATTAACAGCAGTGCTTGGCGCCAGACTTCCATAATATGTGATGTGATAATGCTCAGATTTAATAATACACAAACATTATGGGCCGTCATGAAAATTGCAATTATGCTTGAAGGAACCCTACGTACAAGCCCTTTCTCAGAACATCGTAATGAATAAATTTCCTGAGAGCTGTTGGGTACTTTACATAATTTGACATTATGAATCCACCCTTGAGATTACTGGAATCCAGAATCCAGTAAAAGGTGTAATTTTAGTTGCGGAAATTCAAGAAATTGTTGCAATTAGAGCAAGATAATTATAATTTTAAAGTAACGTTATAATTTTATGTTTTAGAGGGCATTCTTATTATTTTAGGTTGTTTTGATTTTTCGTAATTGTGTAAGTAACTATATATATACATATGTAGGTATTTCTACTTCTTTAATTTTATCAAGATTTTATCACAACTTTTTTTTTTCAACATCGACTATCCAATCGGTTTCATTTTAAACATTATAACATTCCCTATTATCATGGTTCTATTGAAACAATATTATGACTTCTCTTAAATACAGTACAAGTTTTTATTTTGTTCGCATACTTTACTTGATTTAAATCATTGGAAATTTGAACTTCTCACTTTAACTTTTAAGTAAAATATTTCTTGATTCACTTGCAATTTTAGCATCATCTTTATTCGGATTTTCAATCTCGACTTTTGAACTTTACAAAACTAGTTTCAATGTATTCTTATGTGTAGACATGACGTCTTTCATCTTTAAGTTCACTATTCTGTGTGGAACGCAACTACAGTATCAGATCTTAAAGCAGTTCTTAATACAGTGTTTTGACAATTCCAAGGGTATTTATAATTAATTACCAAATTAAACTTAACTTTCTTGTGAACAAGAGAAAATAATTTACGATATTATACAATCCTATGTATCATATTGTAAATTAAATGATATTATTCATCCTGATACAGGCGAGTGGTATTTATTTCTTGCAGATACACTGCTTCTACTGGATAAAGTTGGCTATCAATATTTATGTAGCACAACTGCGTCATTTGCTCTTTTCTCATTTCCTGTCTGTGACTTACATCATTTCTAGAATCCTGAACCGAGCCAAATGTTATCTAGTTTAATCTAATTTCAAATTACTCAAACTTCAACTCACCTCTCTCAATCTTAGGGTCGCTATTCCCTGAATACAATGCGACTGCGGCATCATCTCTGTACAGGTCACCGATCTTGGCCTGGCAGCGTAGTATGGGAGCTCCTCGCTCGTAGTGGGCAGGCCATAGCTGGACTTGCACGTAGAGCTCCGAGCGGAATAGGCCTTCGGGCGCTGGGTGCACTTGGTGGGAGCCTGGTGTTACCTGATGAAGATAAAAAAAATTAAAATATTGCCTATTTTTTCGAAAACTTTATTGTTATTCTTCTTCGACTTTCTTATTTTTGTTTTTATATGATAATTACATTTATGGATGAGAGTGGCGCAGGAGCGTAGAAACTGGTACTTTCAAAGAGAGGCCTATGCCCAGCAGTGGGCGAAGTCTGTGGATGATGATGATGAATACTATTTAAAGGATACTAACGCTTTTTAAGGCCCATGTTCAGGTCAGGTCATAATAATTATCTTATTACCCTGGTAGGCGCAGACTTTTTCATTGGTATATCGGAGTAAATTTTATTATAACTTAAAATTGACAGACTCATTGGTTTAGTAGTCTTCTAGTCTTTGGGACTTCATAACGGCTTCGGTGAAATGTACGTGTACAATATCACCTACATCGCTGTCTCACCCTTCGGGGAATACAAGCGTATTACTATATTATAACTTAAATGAGTCTCTTTATGTTGAAAATGCACTATTCATAAACTCAAATTATTTAACGCAATATTTGTGCATGTAGGGACGTGGCTTCATAACAATGTCGATAAGCTTTGTCACTTTATCGCGACTATGTCAACTCCATACAAGAGCATTACGAAAATGATACAATGCGAAAATTTCACAGCACAACTTTCACAAATTAAACAAATCAGTTTATTAATCAAAACAGCGTAAGCGCCCAAGTCGAACAAACAAATTCGTACTTTATGCATATTCATATAAAGTTAAAATTTCCATAATAGCGGCCAAAGCAGATGTGATTAAATCTGAAGAGTCCTCGTGCCAGACGAAGCTGCTTAAAGTAGGAAAATTGCAAATATCAACACAACAAACAATGAGTCAACAATTGTTGTGTTCGCGCCGCAACGAATTCAAGCGTCTGTTAACGGATTGGCGGCATACGAGAGTTGGTTTTGTGCGAACTGGTGACGAGTGTGGCTTTAATTAATTATATAAAAAACTTTATAGCGTACTTTTTAAATGACATTTCACACAAAGGTTACCAGAATGGTATCAAATTTTGCCAATTACATTGGGGTCGGCTTTCAATCTAACCGGTTGCAACTGAATATCAGTATTTTACACGGAGCGACTGCCTTGATACTGATACTCTAAGGTTAGACAGGTTGTCAGACATTTTGTACTACTGACACGCGTAACTACTGGTAACTGTCATAGGTCTTCGTAAGACACCCGGGACCAACTGCTTAACGTGTTTTCCGAGGCACGAAGGGGTCTCGATATTTGAAAAATGGTCACCCATCCGAGGTCTGACCACGTCAAGCGCTGCTTAATCTCGCAAATCGACCGATACTTGCCCTTCTACGAGTAGATATAATAATGTTATGTTCTATAAAAACATTAATAATCTGTTTCGCTTTTATATGCATATAGTATTATGATACTAAGTATAGCATGGTAAGCTTCATTATTGCGTGTAGACATAGCATCACGCCTGTATTCCCCGAAGGGTTAAGTAGAGGGCCTATTGTATAAATGTACACCCACGTTTTGCCAAACCTAACGTCCTCATACCAACCATTAGATCAACAAAAGAGTTTGTAATATTAAAATTAAAAAAGTACAGTTTGTTTTTGAAGATACACACTAACTCAGGCCATTGTATAACCGAGGGAACCGCTTGCCCGTCCTACGAATCACGCCCTATGTTTCCATAAATATGCAAATTCATACAACCGGTACTACACAAATATTTTGTTTAAACAAGTTTTATTCAGCGCTGTAATGAGATGTGGTTACCAGTTTTAATATTTAAATATGTGGTGATTGAGTTACAAAAGACATAATATATACATAACGACGACACGGTTGGCGCAGTGGCTAAGCGATTAGCTTTCTGCGCTACGTGTCGCGGGTTCGATCCTCGCACGGAACAAATATTTGTATGATCTACAGACAGTTGTTTCGGGTCTGGTTGTCTGTGCATGTGACATGTATGTTTGTAAACTGTACCAACGATACAAGAGAAATCCTAGTGTGGGGCAATGTGTTAAAAAAATATATATTTATTGCTCTTTGTAAAATATAAAACTTAGATTTGGATTTAAGAGTTTCTTGGTTGCTAAAAACATAAAGCTAGGTATGTGCTCTTTAGATAGGAATTTTGACTGCCTCCTTGGTCTAATGATCGCGAGTTAACTGCTGAGCTTGAGGTCCTGGGTTCATTTATTGGGTCGGGTAAAATGTTATTGTGTTTTCCTGTAGGGAAATTTTCGGGAGCAGGACGGCAGTCTAGAACTATGCCCGGTAGATGCCAACAGGCTCGCTCTATATCACATGGGACTGAATAACGGCTTGCCGAAATCTGGGTGTAATATTACATCTCTGTCTAAATCTTCAGGGAATACAGGCGAGATGCTCCCGACCCGGAAATCGGACCCAGAACCTCACAAAATTATTCATAATTGTGTTATATACACCTCTAATAACTTAACACTTTAAAAACTGTTGGCATCTTTCTTCTTTTATATGAAAGTAACAAAGACAGGTTATAACAGGAAGCATTTAAATTCCCAGATCCATCAATACATTCAGAACAAAAATATAATTCAAATACCAACAAAAATAGAAAGTTTAATTTATTCAAATCCGTTGCACCATTTAAAATATCTCACTTAAATCATAATATCGCCACCACAATAGTTTGTTCAGCGTCCGTGGAACAAAAGCATCAGCACCGCGTCCCAAATACTGAAATCTCAAAAGGATTCGCGGCGCGATTCGCGAAATGTGAAACTGTGAAGGCATTAAAACTTGCCACTATAGAATTTCAGTTGGAACAACTGTAGCTTTGGGGAAGTTATTTTAAGTTAAAACTCTTGGAGGATGCTAAGATGTGAAGGCGAGAACGGATTTTGTTAACGGATTCGTGAGCTAGATGGGCTGTTAGCATCACTAGTTTTTAAGTACACAGACGCACACAATTCATAAAATCACACTTCATAAAATCATCTCTGTGAAAGACAAATTTAGATAAAAAAGAGTAAACTTGAATATAATTTATGTATACTTCATATTCAATAGAAAATTTATTTCCAGATCTTCCTAGAATTCTGATATTTCCTCTTTAGCGATTTATTCTGTATTCGCATCCAACGCCAACACGATCCTATCCTTAGAACATCCTTCATAAAATATGCAGTTATTGTTGGCCAAGGAGTTGTTTATAGCAATAAATTGGGTTTCTGCGAAGCCATAAATACAGGCTGGATGTTCCCCTGGAATGTTTAGGATAACGCATTTGCGGTTGGATCGCCGTTCAGTCTTGGCTTTTGCCGCAAATTTCCGGATTCGATGCCTAAATCTATTTAATCGAGCGTGTGTACGGTAAACAAGGTAATAATATCACGCCTGTTTTCCTACAAAAGGATAAGGCAGAGGTGTACTGCACTGTATTGTACACGAGGAGGATATAGAGGTAGTCCGTATTCCGTTTTGGTATTACAAGAAATTCCAAAATCTTTTGCATTTATAATAGTGTGGTTTAATTATTTTTTTCCATAATTTATATTAAATGTGTAATAATAATAGTGAAATAATGTTTTATTTTTTGTAAATAATTCCTTACAGGAAGCTTTCACAAGTCTAGATCTAGATGGCGCCGGCGTTTCCTACTGACTGCCTCTGAGGAGAAACGCAGAAACAAACTCAAAGGTTTCTTTTCTAAAGTCCAGATATGTATGTATTTTAAATTGTGAGAACATCTAGGGGTCTGAAAGTAGCCTTTTGAGGAGAAAGCCATACAGTTTTGAGTTGACCTGTCCCAACTGATGGGGCACATGCATTAGTCATCTGTCAATGTGAGTCGCACTCAACTCAAGTAATTTTACTAACTACTAAAAACACTAAACAGATTAAGTTTATTAAAATTACATAATTCCAAAAAAAAAAATGTATACTATATTGAGATTATTACTTAATTATTGCGTTTGTTAATTTTAGTGATCTTCATTAAAATCTTTACTGCAATCATGTACTTGTCAAGAAATCTCAGAAAAACTTAAGGAAAATTATAAACTCTAATTGCGCCGATTCGTCCTCCAAGCCTGTCTGGGCTTGGGCAATTAGTGAAATAAATATGTGGGTGTATTTTTAAATATTTTGGGAATAAATGTGTTCTTTGTGAGTGCGACTAAAACCTTTATTTTTTAATAGTACCTACATTAAAATATTATTTAAACTTTCTATGAAATAAATAAGAAAGCGTTATCTCTATTTGTCTGGACCGCGCCGTTATTCAACAAATTCTTACAAAAACAAATGAAAGTACAACTGATTATAATCTCCGTGTTATAAAAAAAGAGCTTTATCTTGATCTGGTATATTTTTTGTCTCTCGTCCCACCTTCATAAAATCGATGATTTTTTATTTATTTATCTCAGTTCTAAAAAAAGATGAGCATATATAATGTTTTTTCAGAGAAAACACAGCGTGCCCACACATCAATTTATATCACTTAGTACCACGCTCTCGTCTATTTTATTTCATAAGTTCAGGGTCATACAATATACCTTTTATTATTTTCACACTGACGTTCTCGAATGGCAGAAAATATTTACTCATCCGTATGGCCATATTGCCACGTTCAAAAGCAATCCTATGTAAATTTTGGATTGAAAAGGGTCATTCCCGACAAATAAATCCAGGGTTCGAACTGGTTGGTTCCTAGATTGAAAAGGATTACCAATGAGGTCAGATTGGTGAAAGCACAAAATTCACAGGAAATTCAATGTTATAATTAACCTTATGTGGAGATAAGAATCCCACAGGTAGAACCCCAGGAGTGGGATGATGTAGGCTGAGTTACAGACATACCATAACGCATTTTTCCTATATGGGATAGGAAGAAACCACAGAACGTCAGGTGAAAGATTATTAATTAATAAACACAGATAAGAATTGCCTCATTGGTCTTTTGGTCGCAATTGCAACTGTTGAGGCTGAGGTCTTGTGTTCTATTACCGAGTCGGGCAAAGTGCTCTTGGGTTTTTCTGCATGGAAATTCTCATAAGCAGCACGGAGTCTGGAACTGTGCCCGGTAGATGGCAATAGGCTCGCCCCCTATTACATTGGACTCGATAACGGTATGTTGTTATTCTTTCGGGAGTACCTACAGGCATGATGTTATGTTATATGTTATGTAAATACATTTAAGAATATTCTCTAAACTGTATTCTTTTACTCCGGTTACTTGTAGAATGCCTCTCACTGAAGATTTCTTGCAGAACACGATTGGACAGGAAACGACCTGCTTCTGACATACAGTCGGTACACAACTTTAGGTTGTCCCCCTGTATATAGCCACGTTGACATGTCTGTGCTCATATCTTCTGCAAGGAGAGTGCATGCGCTTTAAAATGAACTGGAAAGCCTTTGTGACTTGACTCTGTTACGTAGAAGGTTAACTCGCGAATATTTATTCATACATAGCAGTATTGTCAATGGTTAGACAGAGGTGTAGGCAGCGGCGTGCACAGTTTTTAGACAGGGTAGGCAGAAAATTTTAAAAGCTTACTTACCAATAATACCTACTGCATGTTGGTATTGGTTCGTCGTCTTGTCGATTAAATAACGATGTATGTGATTTGCTACCTCAAATATCTTATAATAAATATTTATCTGACTTATGTAGGGTAGCCAGTATCTTTTTGTCTTTATGAACCGCACGCCACTGCCAGACGGTCTCAGGTTTCATCACTCTTGGAGGCACTTTCCTTACACCAATCGAAATCGATGAGGAGGACCATACATTTCTACATCTGTTTGGCCAATATTTGCACATCTGTCTGCCGACTGATCGCTTGATTAGTCTGTGATACTTGTATAGAGTAGTACTTACAGGCATATCGTTGATGAAGAAGGCGAGGTCGGACGGCGGGCGACTGGGTCCTGAGGAGCAGTTGGCTCGCAGCACGTCGCCTGGGATGTAGTAGTGTTGACTAGTTTGTATCGTTGGCAACGATGGTGGGAGGGCTAAAATGAAAACAAGTATTAGAGCAACAATTCAGCTTATTACTGTCCTACTCCTGGGTACGGGACTCTTCTTAGAATGAGGAGTTAGGCCTTAGTCAATCACGTTGGTAAGATAATCACGTGCAACCTACATACACTTGAGAAGGTCGTTGTCTAGGAACGTCAGTACAGCGAAATTTTAAGGCTATGCACCAGTAAAAAAAATGCCATTGACATTTACGTAGCACGTGGCTGTTTGTCAGCTTACGTCAATTCAGTATATACATTATGAAGGAACGAAATATGGTGTTTCTCCATTGAATATCCGACGACGGATGATGAGGATGATGGATGAACTCAAGACTCAAAGAGCAATTCAGGAATTTCTGTTACCGCTTTACTCTGATAGATGGCGTTTTACTATTTGCCAGTAGTACGTAGTCGCTACACATTTTGCCAATGTTTCTAGTTACCTAGCGATTGAAGATGTCTTGTCTACAGGAACAGGTCAGAGATGTCCACTTACCAACAACCTCCATGGTATTGGAAACGATTGAAGTGGCGAAGGACGGCGCGTCTGCGGTGACCTCGCAGCTGAAGTTACCCGACAGACCAAAACTGACCCTGGTTAGCACCACTTGGCTCTGATTGGATCTCGCCAACTGTTGGACAAAAATAATTATTTTGTAGAATTATTATAATTTCACATTCGGATTAATAATCTAATGGCCGGTGTCTGCAAACTTCATTTGCTTTTTACTAATATGATGTAACGGAAAAACAAAAATAATTGATAATTTCAAACATGTTTTATGAAGCAACCGAAATTTGTAGTTTGACATCTATTTTTACGACATACGATTACTTTATACCATTAGTTCACAAAGTGGTCCAGGTAGGTAAAGTCAAGCCAACATTTTAGTTCTTCAGTATCGAAAGCATACACGATTGACGCAGTGGCTAAGCGATTAGCTTTCTGCGCTACGTGTCGCGGGTTCGATCCCCGCACGGAACAAATCGACTTATCCGTAGAACAGAGTTCGATGTGATCATGGAGCAAAAACGAGTTAAATAGCGAAACGAGATAAGGAATACGAACTCTACAGACGTACGTTTTTAGATTTTTTATATCTTATTTAGTTTTGGAAATATAGAAACGAATAACGTTCAATCTGACATTAGCTCCGTATAAAAACGCACGGAGTGAACAAGCGACGGCGCGCGGGCAGCGGGGTAGGCGCGGGCGCCCCGTCCGTTCGTCAGTCCGGCCGCTGTTTGTTGGAAGGAGAGCTTTTTTGTGTCATGCGCTTAGCTTTTCTTCGGTTTGATGAAAATAATAATTTATCAAGTGTTTTACATGAAAATACATATTTTTAAAGATATCACGATCACGGAAAATGTCGGATATACTTAAAAAAGATGCAGAAAGGCCTGAGCTTAGTTCATTTTTTTCAAATTTTCCTGCTGTTTATATGAAGAAAAGTGTAAATGCAGTAGGTAGACGATTTCAGTTGTATTATTTCGTGATAAACACTATTAAGTTCTTAAATTAATAAACATTATGTCTATATTGCTTTTTTGTCTCAGTAAACTGTTGTGGGCGATCGTTTTTTATATAGGACGTTTTTTGACGGAAAGGTATAGAAACGTATTTTTAGTGTGAAAATACGATTGGCGTAATGCATATTCACAGGGTAATCATTTTTTCTGTAATAATAAACAGTAAAAAGTAGAAGTCTTATGACATATTAGGATGATTTTATTCGAACATTATTGAACTTCTAAGCGTTTCATGTGAATATAGGACGTTTTTCTACGGAATCTATGATACGATTTGTCGGTTCGATATTAAGATGGGACGTTGTTACTGGGATAATGAAATCAATTAGAACGTTGTTCATTTAAAAAATATCGTTAAATATAAAGATTTTTTATTTAAGATTTGTTTAATTAATTGCTAGGTACATTTGTCTTGCAATATAAATAGTATATTATGAATACCTATAATAATATACAGTTTTTTTTTTATTTGAGTTGTGAATGTTGATGACAACTGCATGACACAACAAATATCACTTTTGCCTCCTGGTGCAGAAGAAATCAGTCAGGAACTAGCTGATATATGGGAAGAAGTTCGGCATGGAGACGGTGGGACCAAAGAAATTACCTGCGACAGCTCAACACCGAATGTCATGTCTAATCTGTCTGCCAAGGATGTTTACAGCAATCTACCTAGTAAATTTTCTTTGGAAGTGCCTTCTAGTTTCGATAATTCACCATTAATACAGCTTGAAGAGCTGTTAAAAGTTTTTCACCACAGATCTACCTATACCGTCTCCTACTAATGTCCATTCGATCTACGATGGCACATTCTGTCCAAATCATGTAGACATGTTTTCTGTGATTTTTTCGTCTTAATTGAGCACCACGAATTCGCCTGCTACTTCGCATTTCGCAAGCGATCGCACCGTGACTCCCAAAAATGACTAGAAAACAACAGAGGCGCCCAAAATAATGGACAGACCTTAAACGCAAATGCCTTAAGAACTTAGGTAAGAAATATGTAACGAAAAATGGAAATGCCGTAGACGAAAAAACGATGGGGCCATCATGCAAATGCCGTTACAAATGCCCTGATAAAATATCTCACTAACAGCGATTGGACTGCTTCACAAAACTTTGGCAATTGGGAGATCGAGCTATGCAGTGGAATTTCATCATCAAATATTCCGATAAAATGAAGAAGAAAAGATGCCTGAATCAATATACTCCTAATAATAGGAAACATACTTTTAAGTATTATCTGCCGCTGATCACAGGTTCTAGTGAATCTCACTGCGAGAAAACTGAAGTATGCCAAACTATGTTTATTAATACTCTTCTTGGAAACATGGTTACTGCTGTGTTTGATTTTGAAAAAGTATTGCAGTGTCCTCATGGCAATATGAACATATTTTTACTATAAGAGAAAGCTATCTTCTTTTAACTTCACGGTTTTTGACATGGGTAAAAGGAAAACCGTTTGCTATATGTGGGATGAATCTGTGGCAAAACGTGGCGCAAATGAGATTACCTGTTGCCTCTTAGATTTTATCCAGGTTAATGTTGACCAAGGCGCCAAAGAGTTTCGCTTTTGGTCAGACATTTATGCTGGCCAAAATCGTAACCGCTTTGTATTTTCATTGTACGTTTACGCCGCAAAATAGTTCAACATATTACAGAAGGGACACACCCAAAATGAGAGTCCACTTTGTCATTGAAAGAGCTTCTCAAACCAAAACTATATATACCCCTCATGAATGGCGTTTATTAGTAAGATGGGCCAAGAATGAAGGAGAACCCTATGTTGTCCGCAACGTAACCCAGAATGACGTGTTTGACTTTGAATGTCTTGTTTATAGTAAGGTTAACTGGAGGACATTAAGAGCAAGAACTGGAGTAACATTCGAGAAGTTCAAGCAGACGGTAGTGATCCCAACAAATTGTTTTTTTAAATATGACTTGACTCAACTTGATTATAATATTTTAGTGATTCACGGTAACACGAGGAACTCGGTACAAACTGGACTAAAATCTGCATATTCTGAACCTATTATGGTTCCTGCTGCTAAATATAAAAACTTAATGGATATGTGCCGCTCAGAAGTAATTCCCTTAGAGTATCATCCATACTTTAACTCTTTGCCATATCACATCACTGTTGATGTTTCTGAAGAATCAGATGATGACCTGTCGGAATAAGAAATATTTTAGATATTTTTTTCTTTCTTGCTGCTTCTTTTTAGGCCTGAATTCTTCCTACTGATTTAGCGAAACAATGCATATTATAATAAGTACTCAACTAAGTAATTTAATGTAAGTAATTTTTCTACGTGCAATTTCATTGCTATTAAGTATGTGCACCCACGTCTAGGTCACGATGTAAGACTGATTGATAATACACACCGGGATCTATCGAAGCAGTTGTTGAAGATCTGTATGCATTCGCCTCTGTGTTGGGTGTTCTGTCTTGATGTATTATGAAGGTTGGTTGTTATATGATTTATTTTGAATTAAGTAACTAATACGAAGTTTAAATATTTTCATATACATATTTCCGTTGTTATGATAAATATTTACGTACACTTATAAGTTTAAGACTGCCAATTTAAGTCCGTGCCGTAGTCGTGTAGGTTACCTAGTTACCATGCTGTGATACAATATGTCATTTAATTACTATTTTAAGCTTTAACTATTACGCCACCAAGGCAGTTTTAGGTATACGTACAGTTTAATTGTTGTTAAGTATAGAACCTTGTGTAGGCCACTATGCTTTTGATTGTTAAAATTATAAAGACAATTTTTTTTAAAAAAAAAAAAATGTTATTGTTGATTTTATAATTAATGTGAAGTTTAAATTTCTTCATGCGCGTCTCCTGCATTGTCCTGATAGGTACATAAATCTGTAAGTTTTAGACCAAGCTAATTTTAAACCCATACCTACCTGTGATGTGATTGCTGTTCAAAATGATGCCATGTAATGGTCTTGTTATCTATTTTGAGATTTATAAATAATAATTTCATTTTTTATTTAGTTATATGGGAGGGTAGTCATAATATGGCTAACATTATGTTCAAATATTATAAGGTTATTCACAAAGGACTCGATAAGGAATGGGTAATTCCAATAAAAAATGACCCATGTTAAAATAGAACGTCACTTAATTCAGACGTCTCCGTAAAACAATGTATAATGTTCACTACGGACCCCCGCTCTTCCGGCATAAAACGTCCTATGTTGATATGGAACTCACTATCTCATGAAATAAAAGGATAAGAAATATATATTACATAGCATTTAACTAGGCTGGGGCATTGTTACAACATATCAAAAAATCGAAATGTCAAGTCTTACCGTTTAAGAGTTACACAAGTCAACAACTTCTTTAGCCTCTACTGAAAACCATCAATTTTGCAGATCGGACTTTATTCTACGGATGAGTCGAAATATTTGTATGATCTACAGATAGTTGTTTCGGGTCTGGTTGTTTGTGCATGTGATATGTATGTTTGTAAACTGTACCCACTATACAGGAGAAATCCTAGAGTGAGGCAATGTTTTTATAAAAAAAAAAGATAAATTTTCGTGGACCCCCGCTTACGAATTGTAAACCACCACTTTTTTGTCACGCCAACGTAGACCCCGTTGAGTCTCCCGTGGACCCCTAGGGGTCCACCTGGCCCACTTTGGGAACTAATGCTTTATACGAATCCATGAAATATTTTGTTTTGAATAAACTGCATGGATGATCCTGGGTGAAACCTTATATTTATAGGACCAGGTTAGGCAAACCTTACATTTTCCAAATTAAATTAGAAGCCCTTGATATTTTTATTAATCTTGTTAAGTAAATAATGCTTTCTCGAAAGTCTGGCTTAATTATTTTATCTCGGCAATAAGCTAGCCTAATTTCCAGACCTAAAAGAAAGCCACACCTAAAAAGGGATCGAAAACAAACAATTCATTCATTATCCTAACAAATTAACATCGTTTGTCTCAGTAACAAGTTAACAGCGTACTTTAATCTAATTCAGACCGAGATTGAGTTCAGATTCTTGGCAATTAATTCTTATTCTACGTATTTTTCTAGGTTTTCTTAATTCATGTGGCACTGAAATTGTATGTACTTAGGACTTTATTATCCAATTAACTTCAATTTGGTATTCATAATTAGAATTTAGTAGATATGTAAGCTGTTTGGTATTTTCTGTTTTTTAGGTTATATTGATGATATGGAGAAACGGTATGGTGTTCCTCAATTTAAAAGGGAAGATCCTCCGACCGGGCTAAGTGTTCTGCTTGCGGTCCGAAGCCCGACGGTTGATGTTGGACATTCGTATGTGTTAGAATCGATGTAAACTCTCATAGTGCGATTCAGGTTATTCCGTTGTCGCTTCACTCCGATAGATGGCGCTTTACTTTTTGCTATGTTGCGAGTAGTAGTCGGTACAGTCGCACTAAATTAAAAAGCAGTCCAGTACAAAAAGATGATTGTCTGCTTCTGCACTAAATGTCATTCAGATTAGTTCGGCCATGATGGCGTGATTAAGATGGCGTCTGACGTAATATACATACAGTTGTATAATTGAGTAGGTTTAATATATTTGGCGGCATGATTGGAGCAGTCGCTAAGCGATCACCTTCCTGGTCTACGGGTCCTGGGTTCGACTGCTACACGGAACAAATATTTGTATGATCTACATATAGTTGGAGTGTCCGTATCTGTGAGATTTGTCTGTAAACCGTATACACACTACAGAAGGAATATTAGTGTATTGCAGCATTTAACTTAAAAATAAAGGTTATTGGCAACGAGCAAAACGAAATGTGGGAATTTATTATATTTGGTAACATTGTGATTATATTCAAAATCAATACCCACAACGGTTTAGAATCCTTTCTACTTATTAATATTTTTAATCTTATCCTACTTTCTACTATCCTACTAATATTATAAATGCGAAAGTTTGTGAGGATGGATGGATTGATGGATCTTTGTTACTTTTTCACGCCAGAACGGCTGAACAGATCTGAATGAAATTTGGAACAGAGATAGATTATAGTCTGGAATAGCACATAGGCTACTTTTTATCCCGAGAAAATGTACGGGTTCGTCAACCACACGGGCGAAGCCGCGAGTGCAAGTATTACAATATTCCTTACATATTACATAACACTTAAGTACAAGAAGAAAGTGAGAACGAAGTTATAACTTTATCCTTTGTCCTCGTAATTACGCAATAAAATATTATTACAACACAACACAATAATATTTACAGATTCAAATTGTAGGGTTTCCAATAAAAAGTCAATATTGCGAATATTGTATAAACATTTCACCGTGTAATTTTGTCCTGCAAGATATTCTTTGTTGAAAGTGAAATATTTTTATTTTGATAGCTGCTACAAAAATTTGGTAGGTATTATTTTTATATCAACCTAAATTTAAAAATTGTTGAAATTGTCACACCTTTTTTGTGACGGTAATATTAAAAAACAGTTACCAAATTACGTATGCAAACCTCATTCTGTTTTACGAATTAATCAATCCGATATCGAAATTCCAATATTTTTGGTTAACAGTTAAATTTAATAACCACATTTACCTTTAATTGTCATAGTATTTTAACCACATAATTAAATTTCGTCCACATTGTATGCTTGTTGAATTCCTTTGTAAATTGACATGATTGCCTCTGACAGAGCTCTGAAATATGTAAACAAGTCGCGTTCCGAAAACCTATAACAATAAGCATGATCTATATTCTCATTTCGTCGATCAATTCCTCATTCGGACGCGTATTGTGTTATAAAAAGGAACGAGTGTCGTTTTAGGCTGAGCGCTGGCAGGAAAACTGGTATAAAAACGAAACAAAACGACCCATAGGGTTATTATCGCTGCGAGACTGCGAAATAAGAGGCAGTGATAAAGGGTTGGATTTATGAACACGTGCCGCATAGACGACGAGGAGAAATGGGCTCTTTTCTAAGGAAAAAAATGTACAAGCCGTTGCTTGGGACACGGGAATAAAGCATGTGAAAATTGCCCGGATTTCCCTTCATAGAGTGAAGTGAATGGCTGATTGTTTTTTTAGGGTTGACGCAAAGGAATGGGGAGCAGCTGTTCCAAAATTAACTGTTGAAATTGCTAGGGGTTTATTTTGTAAGAAAAGATATCATATTTCTGTCTTGAGACGGTTGTTTTTGTGATGTCAAAAGGAAGATTAAAGTAAGAAGGTTTTATTTAAATAACGAAATATTTGATGTACCTACACTGTTTATTTTCTATGAAATTGTTTTCGACAATTATTTTCGTCGCATTGTTTGTCGTTCTGCAGTCTGATTGGTAAAGAGCTTATAGAAAATAAATCAGGATAAAGAACGCATTTGATACGTAAAACTCAGAACAGTTACACGATCCTCGGATTCCAATGGGTAATGTGTTTTAATATGCTTCTGAGATAAATATTATGATTGTTGAAATCGTCAATAGTAGATGCTAAGACAATCGTCAGTCTAACTCTGCAGACCTTTCTTCCACCTTCAAAATATGCAATTAGAATATTAATTGTTAATTTCTCTATCTAGTTCGTCAAGTTTGGATGTAGTCCAGTACCTATGGAGCAAGGCCCCGCAAATATATGCACCTACAAAAACATCAATTAATTTAATAAAACATAACCAAGCTGATACACGACATCTGTTCCATTAGTTATATCTTTTTGTAGTAAACCAATAGAATCTTTAGTCTAAACCCTAGACAAACACCTATCATCTACAAACGAACTTGGCTTGCGCAAAATAAACACCCTTACTTTGTGTACAAGATCAACGTGAATAAAACAAACAATTAGCTTTGAGTTCGGACAGATAAATAATTAATCGGCCTCCTAAGCCTGGTCTAACATGAATAATTAATCACTAAATACTTTTTGTTGAGCTCCATTGTCCTCGCCAAATCATGAACCAGTTTTTGTAAAACCAAAATATTCCTTTGTAAGCGAGTCATTCGATTCATAATTAAAATTAATAATGTTTGAAATAAAACCTTATTGAACCGATTGAGCCATCCAACTTGAAATTTGTTGAATTGAAACTGTCGAAAACATAACAAATCTTCTTGGTCATTTATTATTCGCATTATAAACAATATTTACCTACATTTCCCTTTTGAATTAATTAAATTCCTAGTTATCTGGGCCTCCCTATTTAAAAGGGTTAGGGTTGCAAGTGACAGGAGCTAAGCGGGGGCGTTGCCATAAAATGAAGATGATTAAAATTAGCACATTGTAGGTACACTCAAAGAGGAAGGTCCTTTCCCACCAGTGGGATGTGACAGGCTAGGAGTATCAGTATCAGATACAGTCAAACAAAGAAATAAGTATAAAGGATCTTGTCACATAACTGTATACAATTTACATTTCTCGAAAAAAGCAAGCACTATATTAATTTTTTAAAGATTATAGGACCTTTCCTCATCTTGGAAACACACACCCAGAAACTTCACTTTTTGCAAAAGCCTTTAAAGTCTGTCTTCAAGAAACAAAAATAATTGACTTATACATTAAACAAATTAATAAAAAAATTGTCTTGACAAAACCATCTGCTAAAGAACTTTAAAGGAAAAGAACAGAGCCTCCACGAGTGAACCCTGAGGTCATCAGGCAATCAGCCTCGATATCACCATTGTTGAATGGCTAATCTTTCCACTACGGCATGAGCGACTTCCATGTGGTAGCTTAGCCAAGAAGAAGAGAGAACTTTTACTTCTGTATTTCGATGAACAGTATCTCAGGTTTGTTCAGTTTCATAGCATAGATCACGAATTTCCCCAGCTATATCTCTACCGCTCGTAAATCACACCAAAGGTTGGCAGCACAAAGCAGGTCCGCTTCAACGCCTCCGAACAATATTCTATAATACATTGTAATTGTTATCTTTCCCTGCCTTTGTAGGACGGACACACAAGCATTTAGATTAAACTATTTAATTGAATATCCTAATTTTGTTTGCATAGTTTTGTTGTTAGGAATAATAAAGGTTTTGGCAGATTGGGTAGTATTTAGGACCTCGTTTGAAGTGGAGTGTTTATTTGATTGTTATAAGAGATGTATATGGCGGTTGTTTATTTGATTTATAATAGAAATTATTCGGGTTTAGTTTTAACTGGGTGAAGTTTTGAACTACCAGATTGGTCTAATGGTCCCAAGTGCGGCTCCTGAACAAACTGGCAAAAGTGTTATTGCGTTTTTCGGTGCGGAAATTCGTATTAGCAGCACGAAGTCAGAAACTGTTCGATCTCGGCTAGGGAATGGAATTCTCTGCCGGCGTCTGTATTCCCCGATTCGTATAACTTAGGAATCTTCAAGGCGACAGTGAATAGGCATAATTTGAGCTTGCGTGAACCATCCTCGGCAGCATTGTCACTCACCATCAGGTTAAACGCACTCAAATTAGAAGTAAAATATAAAAACTCGTCCAATCGACCCGATGACGTTATTAAGTCCCATTATTTTAAGGGCGTCGGGGAAATGTAAGTGTACAGTAATTATACCTCTGCCTTACCCTTATATAATATAGGCGTGATGCTCGTTTGTATGTAGTATTATGATATATTAATATACAATATTCGAGCAATTCTGTAGCCATCATGCAAATATCAGGCAATAGCGAGACATTGGTAATTTGGTCACTATGTTAAGGGGTGGTAATTGTCCCTATAGTCGGCTTAACCCAATAGATTATTATTGTACTGCATCTGTGACATATGTAGCCGTAAACTATAATTACGACAGTAATTCGTAAGGGGTTAGGCAAGCGTGTATAGAGATGTTCATGCTGAAATTATCTTAATGGCGAAATGATAATATGGAGTGAGATATGATTATTGGAAGGAACAACAATGAAGGTTGAGACTTATTTATTTTTATATCATCTCGCCTGATTTTCTCAAAGAGTTAGGCAGAATTAGATATTTTAACACACCCATAATATTGACCATTCACTTAGCGCAATTCCTAATTCCGGGCTCCTAGTTAGGGTTTCCAAAGCGAAAAATTCAAGATCATGCATTTTACCCGATTCCGATATCGAACACACAACTTTACGCTCAGCAATTTCTATCAAACACTAGACCACAGGTGTAAAAAATACCTAGAAACACACAATTTTCACAAAACTACAGAATTCGGTGCTTCTAAAATTACCAACCTCAAAGAAAAGTGGGAGTGCTTCTTTCAAGAATAATTCAAGGTTGCCTTCTTAATTTGATAATAAAGACTGACGTCATTACTAAGACAATTCGTCAAACAACCATTTTCGTACTAAAACCACTAGGTATTTTCTTAGTACTTCAATCTCAAAGAGTAATCTTATAATAAGTAGGTACCACTAAAAGCTTAGGTTTCGAAATCAAATTAATTTTAAGAGCACTGTGTTACTAAGTTAAGATTATAAGTGAAATGAAATGAAATGAAATTATTTATTTATCAATTAGGATTTTTCAATCAATTTTACATGTGAAAGTGAATTTCACATCCACTTATTACTGTCTGAACGTGAACAATAAGAATAAGATCCGTTTACTTTAAAACAAAATACCTAAGTTGCCATTGTTGACTGCTGAGTGTGAGGTCCCGGGTTCGATTCCCAGGTCGGGCAAAGTGTTATTAGGTTTTTTCTGCATGGAAATTCTCAGTCGCAGCACTGAGTCTGGAACTGTGCCCGGTAGATAGCAATAGGCTCGTCCTCTATTACAAGGGACTCAATAACGGCATCGGTGAAAGTGGACGTATAATTGTACTGCTCTGGCTAACCGAATACAGGCGTGATGCTATATACATACTTAACATAAGTACTTAAGTTATACGCGTTTGCTGAATTGCCTACTCAAGCCAAAGTACTTAACTCAGTAAAATATGACGAAAGCAAAACCGTACTTGGTTATGCCATCAAATCAAAAGGCCTACTTATATATTGTTCATCCCTTTTACCAACAAGTAAGTTTTACGACGAAACATTAATCATTAAGTGAAAGACTAAAAAAATTCCACTCATAAACAAAAGAGCGTCACTCATACTGAATAAGAATATCTCTCGAAAACAAAACAGAAACAAACAGATTACAAAATTATTTAACCGAAAACGTTTCGGAGATTCTAACAGCGACTCAACACATTTCCCTTCCGCTAAACTGAGCCAGTATATTAAACAGATTCCACACCATAAAATACATTGTTTCAACAGCTCAACAGGTAAAAATAATTGCTGGGAAGTTTTGCTCGACGACAAGAAATATGGCCTTTAGAAGCGCTTCGCTTGATATTCTACATTTTTCTTCAGTCGACACCCGAGATTCGCATATTTTTCCGACGAGAGTTTTTACATTAGATATAATAAATCTGTTTTGTGAAATGAAGTTTTGAGATGGTGTACACTGCGGGCGAGGCTAATGCGACTTTGATGCGATATAAACAAGTTTTTTAAAGCTCAAAGATTAAAGAATAAGTTGCGGTTTGTTTTAAATAAGATGAAGTGGTTTTTGATGATGTTTTAACATGATTTTTGAATATTAATGATTTTAAGCCAACTGAGGTAAGGTAAGATGTATAAGTTTTTTTATTTTATGTCTAAATATTACATATGACATAACTGGCGTAGTGATTATACTGTTGTAGATTGACTTTCCGCGATTCTTTTTTTATTCACACACGGTATTCATTGATAGTTGTTACGGGTCTGTGTTTTGGTGTGTCGCGTTTCGATTTCTTCACGAAACAAATATTTGTATGATTTACAAATAGTTGTTTCTGACCCGAGTTCATGCGAGATTTATATTTGTATAAGTAGTGGGACATTGTTTATATAAAAATATGTTTAACATACAAAAATCAGTGATAGCCTAGTGATTCAACGCTTGCCTTCCGTGCAGGAGGGTCTGAGTTCAAATCCGGCCCGATCAGAATTTGATTATCACTTGCGTTTACGGTGAAGGAAAACATCGTGAGGAAACCTGCACACCTAAGAGGGACCTATAAAGTTCTTGATGATGTGTGTAGTCCGCCAACCCGCACCGGGCCAGCGTGGTGTACTAAACTCTAGCCCTCCTCATTCTGAGAAGAGACCCTTGCCCAGCAGTGGGACAGTTAAGAGTTGAATTTATTTATTATACAAAAATCAATACCATTTTTTTTTGTATTTTTCTAACAAGAACAAGAAACAAACAACGTAAATACTCAACATATTCCCATCGTTTCCAAATAATTTGACATCTACAACCCTTCCAACATCAACTTGGCACAGTCCCCAAGCATTTACAATTCCCACGCTACCAATTTTAGCTTAGTATAGCGTCGCAAACTCTTCGATATGTGTGTCTTACTTTATTCACATGCATTTACATGACACGAGCAGTCGTTTGTGACAGCTGTAAGAAGACAGATCGTGTACATCGTGTACGAGTTTCCAGGAATTGTAAACTCTAGCCCTCCTCATTCTGAGAAGAGACCCTTGCCCAGCAGTGGGACAGTTAAGAGTTGAATTTATTTATTATACAAAAATCAATACCATTTTTTTTTTGTATTTTTCTAACAAGAACAAGAAACAAATAACGTAAATACTCAACATATTCCCATCGTTTCCAAATAATTTGACATCTACAACCCTTCCAACATCAACTTGGCACAGTCCCCAAGCATTTACAATTCCCACGCTACCAATTTTAGCTTAGTATAGCGTCGCAAACTCTTCGATATGTGTGTCGTACTTTATTTACATGCATTTACATGACACGAGCAGTCGTTTGTGACAGCTGTAAGAAGACAGATCGTGTACATCGTGTACGAGTTTCCAGGAATTGTGTGTAAGAGGGAATTCATTGCAGTGACTTACGGGAGATTTACGAAGCGTGAGCTTAAAAGCCTGTTTAAAGATCTTTATTGCTGGATTTAATACGTGAAGGAGTTTATACGTAAAGTGGTGAAAGATGAAGTAGATTATTGTGTCAGAATTTAAGTGCAAGAGTTTTGTTATTTATTTCCGTAATAATAAGGCTTTTTATCGTTAAATGTATGATCTTCGTCTTTTGTCTTCTCGACACAAGCTACCACATGGGAATTGTTCATGCCATGGTGGAAAGATTGATGGTATCGGGGCTGATTGCCTACTTCGTCACTCTTGGAGGCTCTTTCTTTGCATCATATCCGATATAGCGATTTCAAGATAACTTTCCATGAACGTACTAAGTCAAAAATGCCACTACTATTCTAGCATAATAATAGCAAATTATAGCACACCTTTATTGTACTGTATTTACTAGCTGTGATATCGTCTGTGTATATTTTTTATTTATTATGTAAATAATGTTTTGCTGTAATATAAAAAAAAGCCTATTTCCTCTTCTAGGACTCAGGCTACCTGTATGTTAATTTTCGTAACGAATGCTATGTGTTGTGTGTATAAATATTGTAGGGACGCTGTTGACGCATTAGTTTTGTATACACAGGCGCACTTTTGTATTAGCGCGGCGCAGCAGTCGTCTCCCCGCAACCGTACAGTCAGGTCGTTAGTTTAATCCTATGTATTTGTAACATGGTCCAGTAAAGTATAATACATGTATCTAACGTTAACTTCATTTAGCATCCCAAATAAGTATACCCCTACAAGTTGTTTAGTCGTGATGAGGTAACAAACAGAAAGAAATACTTTCGCATTTATAAATAGTAGTGTGGTTTTAAAGGTAAAATGAGTAAAGAAATAAAGAATTGCAGTTGCTACGACCTATCTGACGATGCGATAAAGTCACCCCTACGCTGGCTACGCTGTCGTAGCAGATAACCGATCTGCTACGCCTCGAACTACTCACAGAATATAGGATGTGTATATTTTGTCTGTTTTTTAGTTTTACGTTTCATGAAAGACTAGTTTTTTAGCAAATGATTCCATTTACTAATAGTAAATATGACGTATCCAACCATGTGATATCGACATAAATAAATGCAATCTTGCCTACAAACTATCACCAGAAGATGAATTATTTTATTTAAATTTCAAAATCTGTAAATCAGTACATTTTCCTATAACTCGTTTTTTTTTTACCCTTGTCTCTCGCAATTAGCTCAGGGAGCTTTCACTGCTTCACCGGGCTAATGGCGAGATCAGAAGGGCCTCCAGCCGAGCAAATTAAATAATACTAAGCAACACTGTTAAGGGTGTCCCATAGTGGGACTCGAACCTCGGCTTAGGGCGGTTTGGGGGCAGCCGAGAGAGGACTTGCTGGATCTGACTGTGATTATTTAGGGACATTTGATTTATTACTACTGGCGCAGCGCGGGTTGTTTCGAGCAAGGGTCAGGGTGGAGAACGAACGGGACTTCACGAGTATAACTCAAACTTAGTTAAAAACGCTTGGGATTGAGCCGCTCTTTAGCTTTTCCTCTTTTTTTTATATATATACAATTTTTGCCATTAATTATTATATTATTTACTTCATTATTTTGATATTGTAATGACGTTTAAATTGAAATTATTTCTTATATATAACCGCAATACATTGTAAATGTGAGTGAGATCTAGGCTGGGCGCTCTTCATTTCATTAATTCTCACGATAACTAATGCATGCTTGCACTCTGTTGCGACAGGTTAGCTCATATAGTTATGGCACTTTCTTCAAAAGGCTATTCCACCCTATATTTGTCTCACATAAAACCTTACATCATTACAATCTGTCTGGACTTTAAAATAGACTTTGACCCCTGAGTTTGTTTCGGCGTTTCTTCTCAGGGATAGTCATAGGCAATGCCGACGCCATTGTTAGTTTAAAAAAGACGTGTAAAAGTGACTGAAAAATCCTAATTGCAAAGTAAATAATTTAATTTAATTTAATTTCTTAAGGTAGCCCCGCTGAAGCTGACACCCGTAACGACTGCCATATAGGTCTTCGTATGACACCTGGGACCAACTGCTAAACGCGCTTTCCGAGACACGGAAGGGTCTTGGTTTACCATGACCTTGTTTTACCGCGTCAAGCGCTGTTTAACCTCGCAAGTCGACCGATCTACGCGGTAGCTATGTAGCTACCCTCTACGCTACCTAGTCTTAAAGTTGGAAAAAAATGTGGCGCAACCAACTCCCTAACAAGTCTAAAGGTCTCCTATCACTAAAATAAAATATAAATTGTAACTAAAAAAAAAATAACTTACATCCACATTAATCCCAGCGAAGGGAAATATCTTGGTACTGGGGATTTCAGTTGGGGAATACCGGTAGAACTCGTGCCGCCCTCTGTACCACTTGACGGAGTAGAGAGGGGCGTCCGTCAGCTCATACAGACACGCTAGGGTTGTGTCGTTTCCCCGCTGGACTACTGGGGGAGATATCCGAAGATCTGTCGCACGGAGACCTCCTACACCTGGGAAAGAAGTGGAAATGTCAGTATGTGGTTTAAGGTTATAGATGGTGTGAGAGGAGTGCGTGAGAGGAGTGCCTATTTCTTGAACTTATTCTACCTTGGGGTATCAGCCCAGAATTATTCTGTCTGACTTTTCTTTCTACAACAGCATGAGTAGTTCTCATGCGGGTTTATTAGCCAGTACTATCGATATACTACGAGATAGGCATGTCATCATCATCATCATCAGCCAAAAGACGTCCACTGTTGAACGAAGGCGTCTCCCTTAGACCGCCACATCGAACGACATTCCGCCACTTGTATCCATCGGTTGCCCGCGACTTTCACAATGTCGTCGGTCCACTCAGTGGGAGGCCTTCCTACGCTGCGTCTTCCGGTTCGTGGTCGCCACTCGAGGACCTTTCTTCCTCATCGGTTGTCCGTTCCTCGAGCGATGTGGCCTGCCCTTCAGCTTGCAAATCCTGAGTCGGTGACCTTGGTTCTTTAGCGAATATCCTCGTTCCGGATTTTATCGCGCAAAGAGACTCCGAGCATAGCTCTCTCCATTGCCCGCTGTGTGACCCTGAGCCTCTCCAAGAGGCCAACAATAGGCATGTAATTGTACAGAATTCAAAATAAATTTTAAAAAAGTATCGATTATTATATCTTTGAATACAAACCAAGTATTTACATTAAACGTTTGTAGTACTAATAGTATGTAGGTTTAATATTAAGTCAGCAACAATAATCAAAACGCACAAGCGGTAGGTCAGTTTGACAATATAAAACTTTCTGTGTAAAATCTCTTAGAAGCGTTAAAGTAATTATCTGGAACTGAAGCCAACTCTTGTTTGTTCCTCATCATACATGACGTCTCCTACTAAACTGACTATCTCTTCATTCAGTTCTCTATTTGTATTTAACGATGGCTCTTGACCCTCTTTTTAATGTTAGCTAAATTCTGCAGAATATAAAATCTTCACCTTTTGGTTTTAAAATGATAATCCGGAAATTCTTATCCCAAATTAATTTTTTGGTCGTAAAATGTTCTCTGCTTAACCTAGCTTTCCCTGAGGACCGCTGTGGCGAGCTACGGGTGTTTTGCTTATTACCGCACTTGGCAGGCAGATTGATGACTGCAGTTTAATGTTATATTATGTATAATGTTATATCCCACGCTTAGAATGAAAGTGACCTAACTCAAAATTCAGATTTTGCTAAACTGACCTTAAATAGTATATTTTTTGAAGACTTTCTTGATCATTTCCCACAAATTGCATTTTGACTTAGGTCACTTTCATTCTGAGGCTGCGATAACACTACATATTATAAAAAAGTCCCCCGCCGCGTCTGTCTGTCTGTCTGTTCGCGATAAACTCAAAAACTACTGAACGGATTTTCATGTGGTTTGAGTGATTCATGCGGAAGGTTTAGGTGTATAATACGTTAAGGTTTTGTGTAAATTGGCTGAAATATGACGATGATAGTTGGAGATGTCGGAAAAAATCATGCTGACTGGGAGTTTTATTGGCGTGCGCCAATTAAACGTAACAAGATGATACGACACTACTACAGAAAAAAAATGAAAGCGTATATGCTCTGCTACTCGTGTGAAGCTGGGGTGGGTCGCTAGTATGTAATATTATACATAAGATTGTAACGTCACTTGCATGGGCAATGGGCATAAGGTGCACAGAAAGAACCCCGCGGGTCTACCGCGTGCTACCGATGGTAATGGCTAAGCATTCTGGTCCTGAATTTCAAGATATTTAAAAGCCTTAAGTTAGAGTTACCGTGTATATTTTTTCTTCTATGCAATGATGAACGACAGATTTAGCCGCCTGGGCCGCCTGCCGTTATGCATACCGTTATGGTTTTGCTAGTCTTTTAACGATAGACGACATATGAGATTTTAACCTGACATGGTCACTAACACTGAAATGAAATGAAATGAAATGAAATGATTTATTTTGCAATAAGGATTTTTCAGTCACTTTTACACGTCTTTTTTAAACTAGATGGCGTCGGCATTTCCTATGACTATCCTTGAGAAGAAACGCCAAAACAAACTCAGGGGTCAGATTCTATTCTAAGTCCAGACAGATTGTAATGATGTAAGGGTTTATGTGAGACAAATATAGGGTAGAATAGCCTTTTGAAGAAAGTGCCATAACTATTTGAGCTAACATGTCGCAACGGAGTGCAAGCATGGATCACTATATTTTTTATTACTTAAAACGGGATATTTACGATGTATGTATTAATTTGTTTTGAGCTTTCGATATGTCTGCACTGTTCACGCCCTATATTTATGGATAAAATATCATAGCTTTATCCCTAAACATCATGCATTCTTTAACTTGTAAAAAAGACAGAAGACATATTACGTCCCATTTTTTTTTGTATTTTTTTACAAAATAACAGTCAAAGCTTCTTTCTCATAAGATCGTGTAGTGACTACTAGGTAAAATAAATAAAAAAATAAATTCAACTCATTACTGTCCCACTGCTAGGCAAGGGTCTCTTTTCAGAATTCGAAGGGTTAGGCCGTAGTCTACCATGCTGGCTCTGTCTGGCCTCACGATGTTTTCCTTCACCATAAACGCAAATGATAATCAAATTCTAATCCGCACATGATTCCGAAAAGTAAGAGGTTCGGGCCGGGTTTGTACTCAGACCCTCTTGCATGAAAAGGAAGCGTTCAACCGCTAGGCTATAACTGCCACTAGCTAAATAACAAAAAGTAATTAAGCGTAGTAATTAAGTGAAACTACAACATCAATTCTTAATCGCGCTAGAGTTTATAACGATTCCAGTATAGATAGAAACTACTGAGATAAATGGTCACGTTCAATGGAGGAACACACACCTCGTTTCTCCACAATAGCTTCAAAATTATAATAATTCTCATCTTATATTATTATTTTGGCCGCAAAATGTTCGCCTCTAAACATGAAGCTCTCCCCGCGGGCCGCTGCAGCGTTCTACGGGTGTTTTGCTCATTACCGCACTTGGCAGCCAGATTGATGACTACGGTATGATGTTATAATATTGTGGCTAAAATTATTCTAAAATTAAACTTCTATTTAACTTGTACGGTGTATTTTACGTCATGACTGGGTATTTATTTCCTTTTTATCTATGTAGTATACAATCGTTTTCTATCGTAGGCCCAATCTAGTAGAAATAATCTTAGTTACCCTAATCTTCAAGCTAAGGAGTGGAATTCCTTGCCAGAGTCTGTGTTTCCTGATAGCTACAACCTGGGAGTCTTTAAGTCAAGAGTAAATAGGTTACATCTTGGACCACATCGTCGCTTAGTGAGACAGTGGTCAAACGCGTGCCTATCAAGAGAAAAAAAAAAAACTATAAGACCAAATCCGTAATAAGTTTGGAGTACAGTCAATATAGAAAAAGTAGTGATATAAAATTCTCAAAATTTGAATTGGAAATGCATAAAAAAATGCACCTGATTGTAGATAAATGTCTTTAAAAATATCTTTTGAAGCAGTACATTGTTAAGTTTAGGATTTTTTAATCATAATTGTTTTTCATTGTTGTAGCTTTAGAATAACGTTTTACCAAGAAAAAAGGTTTCTGATCACAGAAAATTGGTTCCAGGGATTTCGTGGTAATAATTTTTGGTGGGGCATAAAAGAAAAACAAAGTGAATAAGCTATTTGTCTTCCCGCCAAGTTTAAGGAGTTAAACGAAGGAAAATCAATGGTTTGTGTTTGTGTTAGTGAACTTGCGGAGAAAGTTAGATAAGTCAAGTTAAGAAAACGGTTTCAAGTATTTTTGGGAGTTTTAAACTCTAGTCTTGGTACAAGTAATTTATGTGAAAGGAATATTGTATAGTGTACTTATTTGTATATTTCCTTTGACCAATTGGATTATTTCAAGTAAACCTTGCAAGAACTTGTGCAAGATCGCAATTTGTGTAGATAGGGCTTTAGCCAGGAGTACACAATATAAGAGTTATATTACCGAGTCATAATTTTTTATACAGGGTGGTTTTTTTTTAAATTTTTGCTAACCGTTTGGGCGTTCTCAGCGCGCTAAAAGTGAGATAGTGTGATCAGACAAAAATTAACCTTTCTAAAAATCCTTAAATGCTATTAATTCCCTTTAAAAACTATTTATACATTTAACCTGTATTTGTCACTATTAGAAAGTAGCTTTCGTTAATCACACATTGAACTGATGATGTCTGATTGTATCTATCTCAGTCTTCCTTGGGGTGTAAGGTAAGCGAGGAAATATACTTTCCACTACGCCATGGGCGATTCCCATGCGATAGCTCGTTCTGGCTGGAAAGATGAAGATCTATCTTTCTGTCAAAATTGTTTACGTGTATACTAAGTAGTAGTGGGTCGTCGTCGAATTTTTGACGAACCAAACGCACCCATTTTCCCGATGACGAAAACGGTTGCAGAAAACGGTCGTCGTTGCAACTGGTTTATCTGTTAACAGATTATCGACCTCATTTCGTTAACGAAAAGCTCACTTTTCATTGTTATATTAGAGAACTGTTTTGCTATGAGACGAGCGTGATAGTTGAGTCATTGCGTTCTCGACTGTATTTTCTTAGTCGTAAAGTAAACTATCGCATTAAGTAGTTCGAAGACTGGTTTGTGCAACGAAGACTGTTTTGACCGAGGACGTTAAACGGTTCTATTGTCGCAGAACAGAAAACGGTCTTTGGAAACGGTCCTACATCGCAACGCCTATCTCTAATACTAAGTGCATCATTGGTGTAGTGGTCACAAGCGCGACTGCTGAGCGTGAGGTCCTGGGTTTGATTCCCGGCAGCCTAATTACCGATGTAGCGACAGGCGTAGATCGCGCGATAACTTCTGTCAAACGTAATTTTTGTGACATATAATGTATTGGCTGACAGTGAGATTGCTGTCGCGTGGCTGTCACGTTGCTGTCGCTTTTTTAGGTAATTAGGCTGCCGGTCGGGCAAAGTGTTTTTGTGTTTATCTGTATGGAGATTCTCAGTAGCAGCTCGGAGTCTGGAGTGTGCCCGATAGATGGCAATAGGCTCGCTCGTTATTACATGGGACTCAATTACGGAATCGACGAAATGAGGGTATACAATAGTACACCTCTACCTAACCCTTCGGGAATAAAGGCGTGATGCTATGTGATGTATATGACGAATAATAAGGTGTCATCAAATAGGGAGATACAGTAACTCGAGCATTAGCCTTAAATAACAATTACTTACACAAGAATTCTTCAGAACAATTTCTTACAAAAGACTAAGGCAGTACTTTTTTCCATTTAACAATAGAAAGTAATCACGAAGACACTACTCGTATCTCTCACTTTCAAAACAAAAAGAACAAACCAAAGGTAACCGTATACTGGTATTCAATTTCCTAAATATTCCCTATTCCGTTCTACCCTCACTAAGTCGCAGGTGTGTTGCATACCCTTCTATTTTTCTATACCCTTTGTGTTTCACATCACATTTTTATGATTCCACCTTTGTCGCCCATTGTCTGTTACGGTCAAAAGAGTTTTAATAATACCCGTTCCGTAGTATTTTTTTCGAGAAAATGTCGGTAGAATGTGATATTTGAGTACGAGTGACGAAATTGGAGATTCTCGTGATACTTTACGTTTTCGTTATAGAAATGTATTTTTGTTGTGTATGTGTGTGTCTGGAGAGATTGTACTAGTTCGGCTGAGGCTTTCTTATTGTATGAGTGGAATTGATTCTAAGGAAACTTCAATGGATTCTGGGTATTTTCGTTTAGGTATTTCCATCTACCCGGGTACGTCTTAAAACTGCGGCCAGACACCGGAGTTCGGGCAGCAGCGTCCTCTCACTAATCGGTGAGCCACTGCGATCCCCAAGCCGCCTGCCAAGCGTGGGGATTATGGCAAACCTTGGGGGAGGCCTTCGTTCAGCAGTGGACGTCTTCTGGCTGATGATGATGATGATGATTTCCCTCTAGTCATAGACGACATGGTTGGCGTGATTGACTGCTGCGGTACGGGTCGCAGGTTCGACTCCCACAAGAAACAATATTTGTATGACCTACAAATAGTTGTAACAGATCTAGGTATCTGTGCATGTGAAGATTTGTGTTTGTAGAACCAGCCAGGGTAAAAAAAATAATACTAAGGGCAAAGGTTTAAATAAAATAAATTAACATAACACAACATAGGGTTAGGCAGAGGTGTACTATTATACACCCACATGTAGCCGATCCCGTTATAGAGTCCTATTTAATAGAGGGTGAGCTTATTGCCATCTACTGGGCACAGTTCCCGACTCCGTGCTGCTACTAAGAATTACCATGCAGAAAAACCCAATAACACTTTGCCTGATCCGGGAAACAAACCCAGAACCTCATGCTTAGCAGTTGTACTTTCGACCACTAGACCAATGAAGCAAGATTAAATAAAAATCTGTATATTTTCTCAGACTCAAAGAAAGAATTCATAAATAAATAAATAAATTCCTTCCTCCGACAAAATACATAGTCGAGATTCCTTGACATCATTAGAAAATTAGGAACAGGAATATATATAATAATGTCCTCCTGACCGAATTTCGGTCACGGCGGCCAATCTCACCGGAGATAAGCCAATTACGCAGGAGATATTATAGAGCACAAGTGTGTGCGCAAACACAGGTACTCTCTTTATTCCTTTACTCTCATAGTCCGATGGGACGGCAATCCGACACGACCGGAGAGAGATCAGACGCAGGACCAACGGCTTTACATGCTTTCCGAGGCACGGTGTGTATTTACATACACAAAGACCCAGACCCGAAACAACTATCTGTAGATCATACAAATATTTGTTCCGTGCGGGAAACGAACCCGCGACACGTAGCGCAGCAGTCGATCTTTGTACCACTGCGCCAACCATGCCGCCATGACAGGAATATATATCAATATCATTAACGAGGAAGCCGAAAAAGTGTATATAGGTCAATTTATGTAGCTTTGATTTCATACATTTTTTTCCTGGTGTGTTGTAGGTCCACGTTATGTAATGGTTTTAATGAGGAAAGTTATTATGTAATTAAAATTTCTCATGAACTCAATAGAAGCTCAAGCATGTAACGAAAGAGCTTCCAACACACACAGTACAGGTTTCACCCTAGACAGTACTAATTGCTGACTAGCCAATCTTTGAACTACGGCTTGAGCGATTTATATATGCTCGTGCCGACTGAATAGAAGAAGAAAAATGGAATAGTGGCCTAAATATTGTAATGTCGTTTAAATTTAAACGGTTTCTTATATATAACCGCTAAACATTGTAAATGTGTGGGAGATCTAGGCTGAATGCTCTTAATTTCATTAATACTCACGATAACTGAGCCATGCTTGCCCTCTGTCGCGACAGGTCAGTTGAAATAGTTATGGCACTTTCTTCAAAAGGCTATTCCACCCTATATTTGTCTCACATAAATCCTTACATCATAACAATCTGTCTGGACTTTAAAATAGATTTTAACCCCTGAGTTTGACTCAAAAATCCTAATTACAAAATAAATAATTTCACTTCATTTCAAACTTAATCGTAGGTCGTAGGTTAGACCCTAGACACGTACCAGGAGATGAGATTTATTCGTCAAAGTCTCTAAAAGAGTACCGGCATTTAATATAATTTTACTAACTTTGCCCCTCTCGTTGGTTAATTAATTCCGGTTTCAGAACAACTATATGTAGTAGGTCGCATAAACATTTGTATTGTGCGAGAATCAAACCCACAACACGTACAGCACAAAGCTAATGAAAATAAATTATTTATTTTGCAATTAGGATTTTTCAATCACTTTTACACGTCTTTTTTTAAACTAGATGGCGTCGGCATTGCCTATGACAATCCCTGAGAAGAACGTCAAAACAAACTCAGGGGTCAATCGCATATTCATTGCACCACTGTGCCCCATGTGTGCTTAATAAACACTGCAAGCTTGCTATTTATGTGATTTTTTGACACAAATTTATGTCTTAACTAATAGTTCTTATCTGACTAACTTCAGGCAGATATTGCCTAAGTTATCTGCAACTTAGCAGTTACTGACGCAAAATAGAGTTGTAAACAAGTTTGGCAAACGCGCAAGTTCGTGACTTCAGCTTACTTTGTGTTTAAATGTTGGTACGCTTGGTTTAATTTTTAGGGTAATACCTACATTGCTGTAAACATTACGCTTGGTTAAATTACTCCCTATATTCTACTACATACCTAAATAGGTATCATAAGTCAGCATTAAATGTTAGGCAAACTAAATTGGACTTCAATGAAGTTCGATCCTCAAGATAAGCCGTCATAAAAATACCCATCATCATCACGTTTTGAAAGTGAGTTTTTAAAGTCTATTGAATCCTCGCATCAAACGCCTATCCACGCGATAAGTAATGGTAATGTATTGTGACAGTAATTCAAGGATAATAAAAAATATTAAACGAGCCGTGCCTGCAACTTCATTCGCGTAGAAAGATTTTTCATTCAAAATTTTGGACCTTCATTAAATCCTCTCTCAGGGGATGCCTATGCCTACTAATGAGGAATCCATAGCTAAATATCCAGTTTAAGCCTTAGGCTTTACGGTTTCTGGAATTTCGTGATTAGTACGCGCTAGAAGAAGTTCTTGTGGGTATTTAGATAAAACCATTTTTAGTGTTCACACAAGTTCCAATTTTCCCGTTTCTATATTCTATGGTTTAGGCTACGAGTCAGTCAGTCAGTCAGTCACGGTACTATTTTTTATGTCATCATCTGCCTACCCTTTTCCCAACTACATTAGGATCGCGTAAGAAGTTCCTGGTGGATACCAGTATTTTACACGAAGCGAACCCCATCTGACCTCCACCACCCATTTACTGGGAGACACTGATACAGGATACTGTAAGATTAAACTGGTTGTCAGACTTTTTGGGCTGCTGCCACCCTCAACTACTGTTATAGGTATTCGTAAGGCACCCGTAACCAACTGCTTAACGTGTTTTCCGAGGCATGGAGGGTCCTGATGTGTGAAAATCGGTTACTCATTCAAGGACTGAACGCAGTTGGCTCTGCTTGACCTTACCAATCGACTGATCTGTGCCGTAACTAAGGAAATGATTATTATTAAGCTTCATTCAGATACTTACCAACAACATCAAGCCTCGCTGTGGCGGTATAGTGTGGGTAGGAAGGAGCGTTTTGTATAACTTCGCAGCTGTAGTTGCCGCTGAGGTTGGGCACTACCCGTAGCAGGACAACATGCGTCTCATTGGACCTTAACCTCTGTGGGAGAAAGGTTTCATCACTAAACTTTATATGTAACGAGGGAAATAGGACTGTATTGTCTTATGCTTAATCTTCTAATTCATATGTTATACCTGTCATTGACATTATCGGATAAATGAAAAGAGATGTCAACGGTTCTAAAGTCATTTTAGTTATAGGTTTATGACACGATTATGAATGAGTAGGCAAGTTTATTTTGCTCATTTACACTTTTTTTTTGTGTAGAAGAATACTCAAATCCACATAACTGAGTTTTGAAAGAACAAAGAAGGTTTAGATCTAAGAAAATCATATATTGCTATGCTATCTATAACTTTAATCTAAACTATATCTATAACTAGAAGTTTATGAAACAAAATAGTTCGCAAGTTAATTACATCAACGAAAAATCAACTAACGATAAAATAAGAAAAAAAAAAGTGCATCCGACCGTTTGCTTTTCTTCAAGAACAAAAGTAAGTAGATCAAATTAATTCAGAAATAATACACACACACAAGCACTCTCCACATCTCCATACTACACCATCACACTCAATTATACACAAGATACTTACATCAACTTTAATTCCGTTCACAGGCATTACCCTTATAGTGGGGCTCTCCAGCGGAGAATACCTGTAGAACTCCTGAGTCCCCCTGTACCACTTTACGGAGTAAATCCCGTAATCATGTAGCTCGTACAAGCACGCCATTGTGACGTTTCTTCCTCGCTGAACGACACGCGGCGTGATTCGAAGCTCCGTGGTACGCAGGCCCCCGGCTCCTGTAGACAAGATTGGATTGATGTTAGACTTCAATGGATTTCTTGGAAACGATGTTGGAAGTAATAAGTTGTTTTTAGAAATACGAGATATAAACAGGAAAATAAGCTTATTTTTTTTTTTCATAAACAGCCAGTTGTTAGTTGCCAGGAGTTTAATATAAATATAGTAACAAATTGATAAAGTACCTGGTACCTATATATATACCTAATTTCGCAGATTTGCTTTGATCATTAATGGTTTGCTGGAATCTTTTGTTTGAATACAAATAAATCGGAAAAGGAAATCATCGAAGCAATGATTTTATGTCGATCTTCTATTGGCTATAAAAGGGATGCAGCGTCGTTTGGCGCACCCTGGGCAATCAGGCTCGATACCAACAATGCTGACTGGCTAATCTTTCTGCTACGGCATGGGTGACTTCCATGTAATATTTCCTGTCAACTCGATACAAGAAGACTGGGTATAAGATATTTTAAACTAAGCAAAGACATTCTGGCAACAAGGCACAAACTAAGTCAACCATATTCTAAAAAGAACTCTGAACCCGGGCCAATAAAATGGCTAGCCAAACAAGACTGCCATTAATGTACAAAACGATTTCAGCCCAATAAATAACGCCACAACCAAAAGCCGACAAACAAAACCACTCAGATCTAAAGCTATCATTAGCCGAATATCCTTAAAGGTACAGTTGAATAAAAATATAAGTATACAGGGTATACAGGGTCCTTAGATATTAATGCAGATTTTTTAAAAAGGTTTTACATAAATGAGCTATGTCTGTTAGGTGTTTCCTAAGAGAACTTCACCTACGACCTACATACTTATCTCTTTGTTGGGTTGTACCATTTTTGGCTACCTACCATTTAATGAATTTTCAGTTTAGTACCTACTAAGAAAATGCCTTATATAAATTTTTATAATACGATTTTAGTATCCCCCCTGTATTCTACGTTAAGTTAAGACGGCGACACGGTGTGGTCCCGTGTCGCCGTGCACACAGCATCCAGCGAGCGTAACGGGGGGGCCTCTCTACAGTCTCCCCCGGGATGTGCACGAGGGGGTGGCCTCTTTACAGTCACCCCCTCCGGGAAGTGCCGTTCGGCATGACACCGTGGGCTTCGGTGCAGTCTTCTAAGCGTTCCCGAAGCCCACCATATGGTGTCGAGGCGGATCACCGTGGTGAGTTTAGGGCGGAGGATAGCCCATGATGGGTTCTCACCAAGATAATAAAAAAAAAAATTACGTATGTAATATGGCTCTATTTAGAATGTTCTAACAAAAAAATCTTAATTCTAATTTCATAATTTCGCAAAGAATTTAATATACCGTAATGTATGGGTGTTGTAATTGTATTCAATTAATTATTCGCCCAACTGCTGGAGATTATTAAGTCTGTTGCTAATAATAAATACTTGTTGCTTAACTTAATATGAGAAGGTATCTATTTGTTTGTTTTTCTCATTAAGATCGCGCGTAGTGTCTGAATAAGGCTTGTTATTAAACTGATTATCTTAGGATGTAATGAATAAACTGCCGCATTAGTCTCGTAGTCGTAAGAGTGACTGGTGAGCGTGAAGGCCTGGGTTTAATTTTCGGGTATGGTAAAGTGTTATTGGGTTTTTCGGTATGAAAATTCTGCGTAGCAGCACGGAGTTTGGAACTAGTAAATGGCATCGCCCCCTATTAGATGGGACCCAATAACAGCATCGACAAAATGTGGGTGTACAATAGTACACCTCTGCCTAACCTTTCGGGGAATACAGGCACGATGACGATAAATTTGGATCTAAATAGATATATTAATAATTAACTCGAAACATTTTTTATTCCAATTTTTTTTTTATTAATCCTTAACCTGTATTTTTTTATATTAGGTATCAATGTTAACATTCATTTAAGCTGGAGTAATTTTTTTTATTATTCATTAGGAACCAAAAGTGATAGAAAAAAAATACTAAACTCTAATTTATAGCGATTATATAAATATTGAAACACGACCAAATCATAATGTAGTTTATCTCTAGAGGTGATTTTACTTACCGGATCAATAGAGTCATGTAATCAGTTAATTAATATGGACCTAAGATATTAACGTGGTAACAGAAAAAGGAGGTTATTATTTTATATAATAAACCCTCCAGAGAATCTTGTATGAGCGAGACACATTACGAAACATATTTTTGCTAATTAACGGGCCCAATATTGTTTCTATCTTGAACACCAGAATAGCTCATCATCCTACTAATATTATAAATGTGAAAGTTTGTGAGGATGGATGGACTGATGAATAGATGAATCTTTGTTACTCTTTCACGCCAGAACGGCCGAACGGATCTGGATAAAATTTGGTACAGAGATGGATTATAGTCTGGAATAGTACACAGGCTACTTTTTATCTCGGGTTCGTAAACCACGCGGGCGAAGCCGCGAGCGGAAGCTAGTAGTTTATAAAAATCTAATCTAATAAAACGATTGATCAGCGCTAGGCCAGGCATGTTCCTTGGTCAAATAATAAGCATTGGCATTAAACGAGATAATCCTGCCCAGTCTTCTGTGCACTTTGCCAGTTGACAGTGATGTGGAGAAGTACCCTATACCTATACATAATTAGTCGTTTTCTAAAGGTTTATTTTATTTATATTTATTTTTGATCTCTGCAATATAAAAACTGTAGGCATCACAACATATTTCATGGGATTCTCACTTACTAGTTATATACATTTTTACTTCACCATTTGTAGTACCTATTGAAACTTTCTTATTTGAGAGCGAACTGACTCAGTAATTCCCAGTTCCGAAGCTCGTGATGCATTACGTCCAGTATTGTGGTACATTAATCCCTAGCCGAGAATAATTGGTCCTACTGATGTGGGATGAACTCTATTTTAGTCTGTGTCGTGTGCAGTAGCAATTTCAAAGGCACTTTTGTTGTGCACAAGTTGTGTTCTTTGTTTTTGCACTGTTACTTTTGTGGAAAGTCTGAGTAGATTTTGATATACACGGTGGAGAATAGGTTATTTACTTGTATGCTATGTATGTGTGACGCCGGTGTCAACCAACTCCAAGATAAACAAATTCGCCAAGATTGAAGAAAACATTTCAAACTTTGTAACTTTCTCCTGTCTAACTTTGAATGGATATTCGTTCAAAATATTGGAACTAGCCAAGCATTTGATTCAGTAGCTCGATGTTTTGTTCCACGAAGCGTGCTTGGAAATTTCAACAATATTTCTTAAAACAAAAGATGAGAACTCAAACACGAAGGTAAATAAATGTTTTTGTAAATACATCTTCATCTTCATCTATTTATGAAAGTATTGAACGTGAGCTCTGTTTGTAAAGAAAAAAAGACATATCACGAAAAATTGTAATGAATTTAACAATGTTTCTTCTTTTTAGTTCTGGATGTGAGTGCAGGGACATGTAGGGTGTTTGTAAACTAAACCCACGATACAAGAGAAATCTTAGTGTGGGGTAACATTTAACAAAATTTAATTTTTTTTTTGGCATTGTTATTATAACAAGAAATAATGTCACAATCAGTATCGAAAGTAATTTGAGATGGAAAAATACTTATAGTGAAATTATTGTGTTTATTTGATTCAATAAGTTTGTTTTTTAATTAATATTAATTATATCTAAAGCACTTCAGTTGTTTCATATTTCTTTCGTTAAAAAGTCGTTATCAAAGTAGTTATCCTTCAATGGACAATAATTAATAAAAAACATTATTATTTCCAAATTAAGTTAAAACTTTTAGACACTTAAAATAAAACCAACTTCAAAGACATCTTATAAAATAAATGCAATATCAACAAAATAAATAAATAACAATAATGGTGAAACTAATGGTAGTTTATAAATATGCGCCGACGCATTGTATATTTTCGTTAAATTGTAGGCAATTAGTACGGGCGTCAATTAATTCCTTTTCGTTTCTAAGATCTTTGACTTAAAAAAACTATTATTAGTTCCCTTCTCTTTATATGTTGCTATGATTATTTCTAACATTTGAATTTGAATTCAGTAATAATGTGCAACTAGCATTGAAATGTCAATATTGAGTTTCAAGCATTCAGGGCATCACTCAACAATCTATTAAGTATCTGCTATCTATTAAGACGTCAAGTGGCATCGGATGCCCAATCAAGACCTCTTGCGCCAATACGACGAGGACTTAACACAGTATTCCTTTGAGCACCTATGTAACTAATTTGACTTGAAGCCATACCAGACACGTATTCAGTGATAGTTAGATATAAGTGAAGTTTATAGTTAAGTATTGTAGAATTCAGTTAATCAAATATGACACCTTCATTCGTCTAATGGTAGCAGGTGTGACTGCTAATCGTGAAGTTCTGAATTAGATTCTTGGGTCGATAGATGGCAATAGGCTCACCATTGATTACTTGAGACTGAATAACGGCATCGGTAAAATGTACGTATACACTTTACACCTCTATTTAACCCTTTCGGGCATATAAGCGAGATGCTATTTTGAAAAAATCTGTAGCAAGTATCTTGCAAGCTTGTTACAGGGTAGCTTCAAGATTCTATTAACCTACCTCCGTTATCTTCAAAAAGCGAATTTAGCTTGGAGTCCAATGCATCACAATGAGCTTCTTTTTTTCTTTTTTTCAGATATCATAACGCGAACCTGTCCCAGAGGATTACCAGGAACAATGAATATAGAGCGTGGATTCTTTTTTTTTTGGGTCGCGGCAGAAAGCTGTACAGTTTATTTAATTTCGCCCAGCGATATTTATCTGGCGTATATTTTTTAGCTTTTATGAGGAAGGTCGAACTGGCTTTACATAGGTATGTGTTGTTTTGTTATTTTTGTGTTACCAATGAAAATATCATGGAATAATATTGGGATAGATTTTTCAAAATAATGTTTCATATTTCTGAGAACGTGAAAAGTAAAAGCAAATAACAATGACAGATGCATGATTTTGTTTAATTATGGCAAAAGTTTAGAAGATAAAAATATCTGAAGCCATTGAGAATTACTTCTTGAGGAACTTAGAATTAATATTATTAATGGAGAAAGACTAGAAATGAAGATATTGCCGTTTGTTTGACAATTTTGCACACGAATCTCATGAAAGTATTTTTTTTTCTTTTTTTTAATACCTCGCCCCTCACCAGGATTTCTCCTGTATTGTGGATACAGTTTACAAATATACATGTCACATGTACAAACACCAAGACCCGAAACGACCATTTGTAGATCATACAAATATTTGTTCCGTGCGGGATCTAACCCGCGACATGAAGTGCAAGCAAGCTAATTAGCCATTGCGCCACATCTTGGGGTTAGGGGAATTATTTACCAGTTAACCTGTTAATCTTTAACCAATGGTTGACAGAATGCCTTTAGACGTTTAGTCCAAGTACTATGTTATATTTTATTTGTACCTATATTAAACCTGATACAGAAATAAAGCAAAAATATGTATAAATTGTTAGTATAAAGTCCTTTAAAATGTTCATACACCTACATAACAAATAACAATTAATGTCAAAAAGCGTTCAGTGAATAAAACGCCATTAATTTAACTGACAACTCCTGCAATTACTTTGACCACAATTCAAAATAACTTGAAACAATTCAAATATACAGTCAATCATTCAAAAACGAATGAACTTTATAACATCTGAATGTTAATTTATATTAACTAAACGGCCCATAAAAATGTACTCCCAAAAATGTTTGAGTCAAAACATATTTTTTACCTTTAAATAAATATCCTCATAAATCTACTACTAAGCGTTTGAAACTCGCTCTAATATCGTGCAATAATCGTAAGTTTGAACGAATATAGACTGGTTTAGTTCTTATTGGTGTCGAGAACGCACCTGCTACTGCCCGAGTGGTAATATTTCTCGCTGTCTATACGTTCTGTTTTCTTGGACAGATGGGGCGTAGTAGGGGATCGGTGGCAGCGATTTGTGTGAGCGATTTATTGTGCGCCTACGTGTCTTGAGATTAAATAATATTTATGGAAAATGTCTCTTTGTATTTATTTATTGTAATTGGTAAAGTCACTGATACAGCTTTATGTGATTCCAGTACATTGTTTTAGAGTTTTATAGGTAGATATTCGCGATGATTATTTAATTGTTTCAGTAGAATAAGTACTTAATCCAGTTTTATGAATTTTACCATAATCATCGTCATTATTATTATCAGATTAGACTAAAGGTGGACCCTCCAAAAGATCTCTCAAATAAACGAAACTCTTTTGGGTTTCCGCAGATGGCAGAATTAAGAGACCGGGCTGCAGCGTCCTCTCACTAATCGGTGAGCCACTGCGATCCCCAAGCCGCCTGCCAAGCGTGGAGATTATGGCAAACCCCCCCTTGAGGGAGGCCTTCGTTCAGCAGTGGATGTCTTATGGCTGATGATGATGATGATGAGATGGCAGAATTTATAACCAATCACACTGTTGCATTTACCTGATCACGTGTAATTCTTCATTAATGGTTTGGTTTGGTTTTCACGTGTAATTCTTCATCAAATGTTTATTCATTCTCAGTAGCAGCGCGGATTCTGGAACTGTGCCCAATTACATGGGACTCATTAACAGCATCAGCGGAATGTGGGTGTACAATAGTACACCTTTGCCTAACCTTTCAGGGAATACAGGCTTGTTATAAGCATTCGAAACTTTTAATTTCGTCTAATTTTTGGATCAGTGAGTAGGCTGTCTGCTGGGGTCACCATCACCAGTTCATTGAAGCGTCTCGCCAATTCTAAAGCCCATTCACATAGCTATAGTAAAACAGTTAGCAAAATATTGACCAGTCCTTATATCCCGCTATCGCTTATGAATCCTCATCCCAAACATAAACACAGTTGTATCTTATTGAAGGCTAATTTAGAATTCATTGTTTTATTGTTGCAATCCGCTGTTTCTTGTTCTTTTATGTGTAAGCTTCGTACGTAAATCATGCGTTCAAATCATGTCTGTTTCAACAGAATACCGAAGTTCTAACTTTGCTTTTTGGTTTCATAAACTAAGTTTAATATGCTGATGTATTTTGAAAATAAATATTTAAGATGGTAAGAATATTAAACTTAAAAGCTTTAACTAATATTTGAGAGAGGAAAATGCTAAAGTTTGAAAGGCAGGACTTGACTGTTTCATTGGTATAGTGGTTGCAGATGTGAGTGATAAGCGTAGGGTTTTAGGTTCGCTCCCAGAATCCAGCAAAGTATTATTGAATTTTGCTTTTAGAAAATTCTTAGTTGGAACCCGGAGTTTGGAACTGTGTCCCATAGATGGCGGTAGGCTCGCCTCCTATTACATGAGACTTAATAACAACAGCGGCGAAATGAAGGCGTGCAATAGTACACCTCTTCACAACTCTACGGGGAATACAGGCGTGGCTATGTTATGTAAAAGGCAAGGATAAATAGTTTAATTTTTTCTTTCCAATAGGTACCTAAGTAGGAAGATTTCTTAATGCAGGTATAGATAGGCAAATCAAAATTAAATGTAATGTACATATTTTAGAAAAGAAACAGAGAACATTGAAATCGGAATGTATAATGACAAATTAAAATTCTTTACGCAAATTCCCTTCTTCAGTAATAGTCACATTAAAAAAAAACCTCAATTTATTCATCATTTATTTTTCTTTTGATCAAACAGATTTTCTTGGTTTCAGTTGAACACTTTTTCCCCCTCTTTTTATCTAGCAAATTACCCGAAAATACCTGCCATTAATTCATTCGAATTTAATTCAGCGGCGAAATGGTATATACTTGAATACCGTAGCCCCCATCATTCCTTACAATTTGGAAGGTAAGTTAAATATCAACACGATAAGTTAAATGTCAACAGGGGCGCTGAACGCGTCGCTAACACGACGAGAAAAATAATAATTTATGTAACAAAAAGTAGGTAATGTGTTCGTTTGCGAAATCGAATGTGGAATATACGGGACAACAATTGGGGCGTGCGCGTTATTTTATTCTGAAACCTTCACTAGTGGTGTCTCTATTTTAATGAATCTAATACCAGATTCGTTGCCGTACATATTTAGAAGATAACCGATGAAAGATGCCTCTAGAAGATTTGGTAACAAACTGATACCCCAATTAACAAGAAATGTACCATCTTCATTTCAATTACATAACATCACGCCTGTAATCCTCGAAGGGTCAGGCAGAGGTGTACTATTGTACCCCATATCGTTATTGAGTCCCATATGATAGGTGGCGAACCAATTGCCATAATTTATCGGGCATAGTTCCAGACTCCGTGCTGCTACTGAGAATTTCCATATAGAAAAACCCAATATAACATTTTGTCCGACCCGGGGATTGAACCCGGACCTCACGCTTAGCAGTCGCGCTTGCGAGCAGTCATTTCAATTATAATTACTTACTTAATTACCCTGACGTATCTTGATGAATCTCTTTATAGAACTACAAAAAGTTTTATCAAATCAAATCGAATATATTTTTGTTCATGTAAACCACTTATGAATAGTCAGGCTCTAGTTGCCACGTTCCAAAGTGTTGATTTCCAATGGAGAAGAATGGGCAAGAAACTCCATGGTCCAACTCCACTCCTTTTTAAATCGGAATTTTACATACAATATTAATTTATACATTGATCTCGAACAACAGTTATGTGAGTACAATATAGTTCAAAAGAATCTAACTTATATAAGTCTGAAACTCAAGACTGAAAACTTTAAAACTTTCTACTCATCTAACAAAGTACCTACCCTCCAATAAAGAATTTAAAAAACTCCAAAAGTACTGCCTATAAATATCACGTCCAAAAAGTCTCACGGTTAGGCAGGGACTTTTTTGTTTAACTTACGTAAATATCTTTGAGGTAATCATGGAGCCAGCAACGGCTCATTTAAATTTAATCTGGCTTCAGGAGATATATGTGGGGGAATAGCGACTTAATTGCTTACTCCACATCCAGAATATATTCCAGTTGACTTTGGGCAATAATATAATTAAGAGAGTATCTTAATTAAGTGAAGCATTTTCAACGGTAATGAGTATTTATCTATACATATGTATAATAAAATTATAACAGGCCGACGTCTGTACATTATAGATATTGGAGAAAAACTAATATTGGGGGTCTTTATTAGAGCAACAGAAGCCAAAACAACAGTTTTTAGAATTTTTGCCTGCCTGCCGTCTGTCTGTATGTTTGTACACGCATCACGCAAAAACTACTGCATGGAATTGAATGGAGTTTTCACGGATGTATTGCTAGAGGTCTAACTTAAAATATAGGCTCAATTTTACCGCAAGAAAATAACAGATTCTAAATTCCACGCGTACGATGTCGCGGGCAAAATGCTAGTAGGTCATAAAAATGCTTGTACCGCGCGGAAATCGAAACTGCCAACAGTGAAATGTGGGTGGGGAAATAGTTAAATTCTGCCTATACACTTTAGAAAATATTATAACTACGCCGTGAAACCCTGACACAGAAAAACAGCAGCGCGGTAGGCCGCTAAAAAGATGGCGAGACGAATTGGACACATTTGGAAGAAACTGGTCATCTTTGTAATGGAACAGGACGGCCTGAAGATCAAAGGGGAGGCCTTTTCGCAGCAGTGGGATGTGATAGGCTAGAAGTAAACAGTAATGTAAATAATAAATAAGAGACAATTTCTGCATCACTGTATATCTCACCGTTAAAAATATTTCAGCCCATATTATCATTTCGTTATTAAGATAGGCTCTAACATCAAACATAATATGTATACACACTTGTCTAACCTCTTACGAGTTACTGTTATAATTAACATCCCTACATCCTTCTATCCTATCCTACTTCCTAATATTATAAATGTGAAAGTTTGTGAGGATGGATGGATGGATGGATCTTTGTTACTCTTTCACGCCAGAACGTCTGAACGGTTCTGGATGAAATTTGGCACAGAGATAGATTATAGTCTGGAATAGCACATAGGCTACGTTTTATCCCGGAAAAATCGACGGGTTCGTAAACCACGCGGGCGAAGCCGCGCGCGGTATCTAATATTATTAACTCTTAAGATTAAACTGTCTCATTGGTCTAGCAGTTGCAAGCGGGACTGCTGAGCGTGAGGTTCTGGGTTTCATTATCGGGACGGGCAGTATTATTGAGTTTTTCTGTACGAAGTTTGGAACTGTGCCCGATAACGGCAATAGGCTCGCCCCCTATTACATGGGACTCAATAATAATAGTATCCATGAAATGTAGGTGTACTATAGTACTCCGCTGCCTAACCCTTCGGGGAATAAAGGCGTGATGTCTAGTTATGTTGTGTCTTAAAATTAAATTCTGGTTTTGTAATCGTTCGTCCCTGTGCATGATTTCGTATGTTTTCACTATATCAATACATTTTTATTTTACATTAAAATGTTTGGCGTCTGAAATGGGTTTATTTTTATAGATTGGATGTTTGCTTATTTACGTAAATACGATATTAGTGATTGAATTATATTGTACTTGTACATAGATTTTAGGAGGCAGAGAATAGTGATGGATTTTGCCCAAAGAGGCAAGATTTTTTTTTTAATCTTGGCCCCTTCCTTGGATTAATTCCTGTATCGTGGGTGCGTTTACAAACACATATATTCACATACACAAACACCGAGACTCGAAACAACTATCTGCAGATCATACAAATATTTTTTCCGTGTGGGAATCGAACCCGCGACACGTAGCGCAGCAGTCGATCTCTCAGCGACTGCGCCAACCGTGCTGTCGATATATACCTAAGGTTGGTTTGGTAAACTGATGATAAAATCGTCAATAATATTGTAGGGATTTATACACCTAAAAATAATATAACACACACAATCATAATTTGTCTGGTATGTAAAGATGATGAAATAAAATATTTATATAATTGACGCCTGAGTTGATGACTGACTTATATGAGTTTATTTCAAAGACTCATGTTAGGAACGTTCTTATAATCGTGGAAGGTTTATTACAGTTTTCGATGGGAGGGTTCGATTGTTCTACGAGTGGAGGGTTCGATTCCCGCACGCAATAAATATTTGCATGACCTACAGATGTTGTTCAGGCAGCCTAATTACGTAAAAAATAGTGACTGCAACGCGAGAGCCACGCGTCAGCGGCCTCACTGTTTGGCAATCATAGACTTAGAATTCCGCTGTTGGCAATAACAATATGACACAAAAATGACATTTGACAGGGGATATCGCGCGACCTACGCCTGTCGCAAACTGATTGCTACATCGGAAATTAAGTTAGGTCTGGATATTTGTGCTTGCAAATATTTGTGTTTTTTAAACGCACTTACGATACAGAATTTATTTTTACTGTGAGGCAACGTTTTATAAAAAGAAACTTAATAAAAAATCGGGTAGGTGCCTGAAAATACGGTAGATATTGTTCTAAAAATGTTTGGCTTACAAAGGCGTGACATCATAGTGTGTTCATTGCCATTGACATACTTAGAGTGTGATTTTGATTAATTAAAATTTGAAAATGCCAAAGATAAGCAAGAGATTTAGTTTTACTGAGTTTTTAAAAGGAAAACTATTTTACAAATAATATTTCAGCATTTATTTTTGATGCAGTCATCTAGCCTATTGGTGTCCATCCACAAGACGCAAAAGTCCACTTCTTCACGTTCTTTTCGTTTCTCTTCATAAAACACTAAGAGCATACGGATTTCAGCCGTTAGACGCGATCAATGTAGCAAGAGAAATGAAATATTCAATATTGTGAATTTCTAAATCTTTCCTCTGTATTCTAGCTTTACGATTTGATTCTATTGTTTCTAAACTTTCCGATTCGTCCATTCATATTTCAGGGATAAGCTCCTTTATATGTATATTTGCAATGGTAACATCTCTGTTTCGGGCAGTCTTGCGATGTTTCGTTATTATTTTTGGATTTGGTGACTGCAGGACATCAACATGGCTTATTATTTTTGAAAATTGTAGAAGCAAGTGTGTCTTCTGTACCTATTTGATATCTGTTAGTGTATCAAAACTTTAGTTTAATTTTCTTTTTCTATGTTAGTTTTTCTTTTGCTTTTGGTTGCTAACTATAATAATATATGTAAGTTTCGGATGTAAATAAATTAATCATTTTATTTATTTCGGTAAAAGAATGTAATAATGTCCTCCTGACCGAATTTCGGTCTCGGCGACCAATCTCACCGAAGATTAGCCAACTACGCAGGAGATATTATAGAGCACAAGTGTGTGCGCAAACACAGGTGCTCTCTCTATTGCTTCACTCTCATAGTCCGATGGGACGGCAATCCGACACGACCGGAGAGAGATCAGGCGCAGGACCAACGGCTTTACATGCTTTCCGAGGCACGGTGCGTATTCACATACACAAAGACCCAGACCCGAAACAACTATCTGTAGATCATACAAACATTTGTTCCGTGCGGGAATCGAACCCGCGACACGTAGCGCAGCAGTCGTTCTTTCAATCACTGCGCCAACCGTGCCGTCATTAAAAGAATGTATGTATAACTTATATATGTACAAAGGTCTTATAGTCATAGGTATTTATTTCTTCTTCATTTTGTTCTTTTTCCTTTTAATATACGTATAACGTCTGAGATATTATATCAGATACTTGAGTATAAAAATTTCTTAGAGCTAATTCCTCAGGTGATTTCAATAAGACTCACAAAATTCAAGTGAGTTTAGATTTTATTACAACTTGAATATGATTTTGATTATAACATTACCAGTGTCAACTTTTACGACTCTCTTATTCATCCTAAACAACCTTCAGATTTACCTACCCTTTGAAACAACATAAACTTCTGTACGTAATAAGAATTTATTTTCAATCATAAGCACGAGTTTAAATCTAATACACGATGTGTCCCTAGACAGCAGCGTTCAAACGGGCCAGTACATTCTGTTGAGCAATATAGAAAATGACTCGTCAGCTATTGAAATTTTCCTTCAAACATTTCAAAGCGTTGCTCGGTGAAGCGTTAACTGCCATCTGTAGATATGAAGCTTCCGCGATTTTATAAGACTATGCTGGTTTTAATTTTGGTTTTAGCCTTTTATCAGCGAACGTAACGAGCATTTTCAATTTTTTTATTCACTCTGCCACTGACTAATAAATTGGTCTCTCTCTCTAGTTGACGTGATAAAATGCTAAAGGCACTAGTCAGATGATAACTGCACGCATTACATTATCTTTGATAATTTCTTGCAAAAATAGTTTCATCTCAATAAACGACATCTATGACCAGAAGTAGATTCAGATAGACTTTGATGAGCATTTTAAATGTATGTAAGTTACGAGATAATTAATAGTAATTATATCTTTGCCCTTACGCTATTAATATATTTGCCAACAACATGATTCAGTGCGGAGTTCCTTCATAATTTGCTTTAAATGTTGAACATGTATCAGTATTCCATTTTAAAGCTGTATTTAAAACAATTCGTAATTGGTAAATATTGGATGAACATGGTAATTAATGTACACTCATCGAGTACCTATTCACTATGAACATAATATTGTGTACTTATGACGAAAAATCTGTGTTAAAATCACGGAATCTTCTGACTGTTCCTAGCATTTACATATTTCTAGTGGAAAAAATTGTGAAGCTTCACTTTTTGAATATAACGACAATAGTAACAAAGAGTATCTTTTAGGTGCCGGCAAAATTGACAAAATTGTCTTGAAATACGGGAAAAGAATCAACAAAATCAGCTCATGTTTAGTGACGTAATAACGTTAACGCATATTGTATGAAAACTTTTAGCTAAACTATAATCTTAAGTACTTATTAATAGTAAACCTATTAACAGATGACTTATATGATTAAATAATTCCCTAATAATATCGTATAAAGATCAATGATATAATCTACCATATCACATGTCAAGCCAATAAATGTTTTATTTGTTAAGATTTTAAAACTTTTTTACAATAACGCAGCGTTAACTTATGCTATAAAGCCTGTGAATCCTTTCAAGAAGTGTTAACATAGTGTGTAATAACGGACACTCACGATATTTTATAAGGATATTAGGTCCCACACAACCTATAAAACGTAAACCAATTGCCATTTAAGACCCGGTTCCAACCCCGATTCAATTTTTCTACAAAAAACATGTTTGTTAACATAGGTCATACAACTGAAAATGTCTGATCAACAAGGCTTTTCATAAAATATATTACGCCGTAAATGTTCACAAAAATAGATTTAGGTGAACTACCTCTCGTGTTAAGCTTGACTGACCACAATGTGGATTACGTTGAGTGATAGGCTTCAACGCCATGACAGACACCTCTGGTTTCCTAAATAGAATCGCACTGAGAAGAATTATTGTATAAACTGATTAGTGGTGACCAAACTGTAAATAATAAAGTTAGAGTGACATTCTGTGCCAATCGTAGAAAAAAGGCCAAAGAAAATTAAGAGTGAGAATTCTTAATAAAAAAACATAATTACACACACAAGTTCTAGTGAGTCGAACCCATCTTACAACAAGCAGTCTACACCAATGAGGTGGTACGTAATTTATTAGATTCATAGACCATACACCATTAGAGCGCATGCTCGTTGCTTACCATCGGTATCATCAGACAGTAGTCTGGTCTTTTAAAATTAAGTCTAGATATGAACTTCTGATGTCTTCTCTGTGAAATGCCACAGGCTTGTCATTGTAGTTATGTAGTCTATTAGTCAGTTTTTTATCGTGTACTTCATAATCATAATTTGTATTTTCAAAGTGCTTTAACTTATTATGTTACTTGTTTACGTAAACAGACATGAACGTCGCTCTCGCCACTCCTAGTGTGAGTGTATAATCATATTGTAGATTTATTGAACGGCATGTTATCAATAAGATAAATGTCACCTACTCCAGACGACCTCAAACAATTATTTATGATTATTAGATGATGATAATATAATATAGAAGGAGCAAGAAATTAAACAGTGTGATTAAGAAAACACAATTCGACAGTAAAATACTATTAAAGTTATGCAAAAGAAAGCAGCAAAGTGATTTGCAAATTTCAAAGATCGCAATGATTGCAGTAGTTAAAAATTCAATCCTTATTTTAGCAAGAATAATTATAATAATTACTAACACATCTCAAATTTAAAAATTTAAATTGAATACTTTAAATCTAGAACATAACATTAACATTAAGTATTTCACCTTTTACAATGAGTAAACAAATTGAATATAAATTCACGTCACTAACTATAAGCTTGTCGGAATCCGTTTTAGACATATCTCCTCCATTCTCTCCTACTCAAACATTCCAGCCCAAACCACTCATTACCGTTTACTATGAGCGTCCGTTTACGAGCGATATTGTGCCCGACAGTCTATCAAACGCCTGATTGCAATCTCCCGCACTACCAACCGGAAACTGTTCATACCACCCGCTATTAACTACAATGGCCGGTATAGTGACGTCGTCGAAGGCTATTCGACACACGCCGCTTGTCAAAGGTCGCTTATTGAGTGGGTGGCTAAAAATCTTCGACGTTGATTGGCTTAAGATGGAGGAGAGGCAAGGCTGTAGAGGTCTGAACATAAATCTATGGTAGATTTCTTTATGGGTTAAGCTGATCTCCATGAAGAAGGCACTGGATAAAATGATTTTAAAAGTGTTCTTTGAACGTTATAAAATGTATGCTGAGTATTAGTATTAAAGCTAAAATTATAGAAATTAGTTGTCGAGAAACATTCATCTGTTGTAGGTAAGATCATTTGAAATTAAGTTTGTCTGTAATGAATTTTCAATTTAGTGATTTTTTTAACCATTTTTCTTTAAATTCTGTTACTCCACTATTCGGAACTGAAATGTAATCTAATAAGGAAAGATTTCGGATAAAGTTAAATGGCAACTTAATCAGAATGAAACGAAAAAAAAGCTCGCTATATGTAATGAGATAAATAGAGTAGCTACTTAACTCGTAATGAGCAATCGTAAATTTCGATCAATTAAGCTGAAGAACTTAATGGTGAAGAAGTCAAAAAAAGAAAAAATACAAAATAAACTAGAATTAAATTAACGTTATTAGACCCTATTTTACAAAAACATATAGACCAAGAATACTTTTCTCAGTCTAGATAAAAATTGATACTACATCTCTATTTTTATAAAATCTTTTAAAACTAAGTTCTCAGTCTTAAAGAGTTCTGTTATTGGCAGTTTCCCCTCTTTCGTTTAGTTAAGCAGTAAATATATAGTTCAAGGAAATTTTCTCGACGATGCGGAAAATGTTAAACTCTTTTTTAAGCTCTTCAAAGTTTTTTGATTAAAGTAAACATGCCTCGTTAGGAACAGAAATAGACGGCCCCGTCTCAGAATATTAGGTTTAGATTGTTTTTCTTTTTAGGACTTATAATGTCGCAGAATTTAAGCTAATAACACCGAAAGCAATTTATTATGAAGTGGTAAACAGTCCTTGTTTTATGCCTATGACTTCATTTTAGGGCGAAGCTTAAATAATATAGAGGTTTTTATTATTTCGTTTCAAGTTTGAGTTTGCGATAACTTTTTATATCAACGTGTGTGTAACAATGTTTTTAAAACTCGTAAATGTATACACACAAATGAAACGTACATAATATGTTGAACATAAACAAGCTCGCAGCGCCAGAGAAATGATCAACATAAAATTTAAAATAAATAGTTTAAGCTTTTTTTCTAAACACTTATAATACTTATTTTTTTATTATTTTCATTTACAAACCAACTTAAGTTTAAAATCAAAGAAAAATATTTCAAGTATTGAAAGTCCACTCATCATAAAGTTCTTAAAAACAATTTTAAGTCTTTCAATTTGAGTGCTCAACAAAAACTGTTTAACTTAAACTTGGATAACTTTGCTCTTTCTTGTGCATTTTTTTTTAATAATGCAAAGGAAATTTTCCTCTTAACATTTCATCGGTCCATGACTGGCAAAATTTGCTTCTTCGTTCGGCAAAAAAGCTTTTTATTGAAGCTGTGTTGAGTGAGATTCGGAATGCATTTTCTTGTTTCCTTTGTTATGCTTATTTTGTTTCAACTGGACACTATGAGTATTGTTTGTGGGCTTACCTTCTATTTCTTCTATTGTCTTTGTTGTGTACGCTACTGGAATTACATCGTGTGGCATATGGAGAAAAGAAGTCTACTCACCCACTATCAGATCCCATGTTGTAGATAGATTTTAGATTATAATAAAATGCGTTTTGACTGCCTGATTTCCTAGGACTGGATACTATTATAATGTTAAATCTATTTACATAGATAGTTAAACATGGTGGGCGAAAATGATAACGGAAATCAACTTTTTGGTTTATTTACGTTTTAGTTTGAGCCAAATTATTTTAAGCCTTCACCCAAAGAAATTTACTAAAAATCAGTTAAGTAACATTATTTGCTTTTGCCTATCGAAAATATTTTGAGCTGGCCTTACATCGCCTCAAAGAATACTACAAAAACACGCATATTTCAAATGAATAAAATCTTACTCTTTATTCATGCCAGTCTATAACCTAACCTCACTTCCTACTCAAATCTGTATAACATATCAAGAGAGATTTATTTTTGGAACAAAGCGCATCTTTCAAATGCTATTGCTTCGGAATCATCAAAATAAACTAAGCTCCAAAGGGTTCTAACGACACATCGTAAACACTCAACAAAGAGTGGAGTACTAGTACAATTGTTTGTTTGTCCGTCGTTCTGAAGCCAGCCACCTTCACCATTAGCCGTTAATGCGTTTTTGTTTATTTTACTGGTCCGATCTAGTGAATATTTCCTTTAGTTAGATTCTCTATTTTGATTTCTGATTCATTTAATTTTGACCCGGGTTAAGATAGCGTTGATTACGTAAAAAAATATATTTATATTTAAAGTTATTATTCCCACCATCGGTTTTTTATGGCAATGTTGAATTATGACCATTTAAAGTTCGTGAGTAGGTTTTGTTATTTGCACAAAAAATTTGCCCGATTTTTAACAAATAAAATAGTTCGAAAGAGGACATATTGGACGTATGCAGACTACTAAAAGTGATAATGTCCTTTATAATGTAATACATACATTGAAAGTAGGTAAGTACATGAATTGAATTCTAAATAAAATGAAGTCAAAAATAAGCATTACTTGGCTATAAATAAAGTTAAAACATTAATAATAAAATAAAAACACCTTAACACCAACTCATCTGCCATTATTCATTTCACCCCACAATCGTTCTATTTCAAGTCACAAACTTTCTAAAAAGCAAAAAGTACCAGACAATCCTTTTTTCATACTTATTTAGAGAGCAACAAAGCGCGTATTCGGAATATTCGCGGCAACAAATCATACGCCGCCTTTTAGAAGCCATGAAAGCATTCTTAAAACAAGAATATAAAAAAAGAATCAGAACAACACTGTTAAAGAGGCGTTTTGAGTTATAAGCGGTAGCGTGTAGCGGGTGTACTTGAGACACTTTCAGTGGCTTGAGTTACGGTCACTACATGATCGTTAATAAGCCCTTGTGAGTAATGACCTCTAAAAGTTATAGATATAGATAGAGATTTTTTCTACACCATGTACGTCATGTACGCATGTGTGAAAAGCCGTAGTATCAGTGTACACGTAGGTTCTTTTCGACGGCCCGGTTGTCGCAATGGTTGAGAGATCGACTGCTGCGCTACGTGTCGCGGGTTCGATTCCCGCACGGAACAAATATTTGTATGATCTACAGATAGTTGTTTCGGGTCTGGGTCTTTGTGTACATGAATACACATCGTGCCTCGGAAAGCACGTAAAGCTGTTGCTCCTGCGCCTGATCTCTTTTCGATCGTGTCGGATTGCCGTCCCATCGGACTATGAGAGTGAAGGAATAGAGAGAGCACCTGTGTTTGCGCACACACTTATGCTCTATAATATCTCCTCCGTAGTTGGCTAATCTCCGGTGAGATTGGTCGCCGTGACCGAAATTCGGTCAGGAGGACATTATTATTAGGTTCTTTTATGGGATTTTCGTGAAAACCTAAATTACAATCATAAAAGCTTTTCTCGATAGAATTCACTACACACTTACAAAGTTAATTTATAGTTGTATTGGCTATACTACAAGTTGTATTTGCAACTTACGCAATTTATTAATTTAATTCCGAGATCCGAACGGATAATTAATTACGTGCCCCGAATAATAATGTTCGATGTGCTCTTGAATTTATTTGTGGAGTAAATATTTAGATATTTAATTATAATTAGAAACATGACAAAACACAAAACAACGTAATTGCAGTTGTTGGATATTAATCGTGAATCGGTTTATTTATTGTTTCACATACGTGACATGATGGACATCATTTAATTAAAAGTTAAACCAATTAATGATGGACATCATTTAATTACAACTTAAATTATTGAAATAGTTTTGTACATGATCGGAAACATTGTCATGTTTGTTTTGATTTATAGGGATACTATACTAGCGTTAGTGTATGATGGCTTTTGACAGCTTACGCGCTCATGAATTCCATAAATATTGACAACTGAACTATGATTAACAAATGCCATACTTCATCGTTGTAAGTGTCGCTATAGTGCGGCGCTAAGTACAATTTAACAACACAATTTGTAAGCTGTCACAAGCGATTAAACAGTACTGTTAGTAATATGACACATTGAATGCTTATGGATCTAGGTATAATATGGATTGGGGCCACGGCTGGAAGATTTACAAGAGAACCATGATTTATTAAACAATTAAACTCTTAGTTTACACGAACAGTCATCGTAGTCCTAATAACATCAAGTCACCTGAGACCTAAAAAAAGGTATCGTTTATCTAATTCAAAGAGAATAAGCTTTAACCTTTAGCTATTGATATTTTATCTTTGTGATATCGACGTAGAAGACTGACAAATCCCTAATTTTATATGAAATACACAAAATAATAAAGGATAAAACTATTAATCAATTAGACTAAGTTAATTTTACAAATAACTTTCAATGAAATAACGATGAATCAGACCTGTTGCACCCGCGAGATCTAATGACTTGTACCATACCAGAAAAGAAGCGTTTGAAATGCGCCAGTGAATCACAGTGGGAAGAAGGGAATGCGTTAATAAGTCCCGAGGCAGCCCCGGATAGCGAGTTACCATACAATATGGGTGCTACATATGTTATGTATATATAACAACGGTGTATGAGTGAAAACCCTCCTGAAAAAATAACGAGGTGAACACACGATTGGGTGATTAAAAAGGGAGGGGTCTGCTTGTTCGCCTGTTCGGTTGCGTTGATATTTTTTGAACAAATAATTTGAATGTAATGTTTTTTTGTTGTTGTTGTACCTGTTGTTGTTGACTGCCTCATTGGTTTCGTGGTCGCAAGCGCGACTGCTGAGCGCCTTATGTTCAATTCCCGTGTCCGGCAGTGTTATTTGATTTTTCTATATAGAAATTCTTAGTAGGAGCACGGAATTTGGTACTGTGCCTGGTAAATGGCAATAGGCTCGCTCCCTATTACATGGGATTCAATAACATCATCAGCGGTATACAATGGTACCCCTTTGCTTAATCCTTCGAGGAATACAGGCATGATGATATGGTGACCCGGGTACGTCCTAAAACTGCGGCCAGACACCGGAGGATGGGCAGCAGCGTCCTCTCACTAATCGGTGAGCCACTGCGATCCCCAATCCGCCTGCCAAGCGTGGGGATTATGGCAAATCCCTCCCTTGGAGGAGGCCTTCGTTCAGCAGTGGACGTTTTCTGGCTGATGATGATATGCTACTTGTGCTTAATATTTACGTCAAAGTTACAAAAAAGGTCTAAATCAAGTACCTAATGAAATTTCTTAAATAATTATAATTTGAAGAATGTCGAATGGTTTTTAAGCTATATAATAGTTTAAACTTACTCGAGATCTTTGAGTCTGAAAGTGCACACCCCTTCAATGTCTTAACCCCGCTAAATCCAAAATAGTGTCTATACACTATTTTGCATTTAGCGAGGTTAAATATTGATGAGGTCGTCATTATTGTGTCTATACCCAATACAGACGACCTCGTCAATATCATTGGTTCTTTAATCACCGGCTAGACATCGTTAAATATCTTCTGCACATGTGGCTTCCCTGGTTATCCATTGTGTCTACTAATTCTATTTTACATTAGATTCTCTTTACATGTCTGGACATTCTTGAAGTCTCAATATTTTGTATTCTTTTTTGTATTTTTTTATTTCTGTTTTATCCGATTTGATCTGTTTATCCCGTTTTTAGTTTATATTCGAAACACTTGTTTAACTCATGTTGTATTGCCTTATTGTGTAAGTAGCTTTCTATTAAGTTTGTATTTTTTCTTATATAATGCATGTTAATTTAAGATTTTAATTGTAAATTAACTTTTTGTTTTTGATAAGAGTATCCGTGGAGTTTCTTGCCGGTCTCTTCTCCATAGGACCTACCCCCTTTGGAACCGTGCGCCTAGAGTCTCGACTTTTTAAAAGTGCCTGAAAAGACCCACTTGAAATAAAAAACTTTGACTTTGACTTTGACACGAAAGTGGGATGCGATGATTGTAGCGCAAATATTTCTTTTCACAGGCTTAAATAATCAGGTTTACTGAAGGTGTGCGTTTTTAAACTGAAAGATCTCTTCTTAGTTATAATAATGAGTATACCTATTTTGTAACAATTTGCGTGCTCTGCGTTATATGCTGAAATGTGTCTTTACACCTACAACTATAATGTCCAATCTTCTATATCACATTTTAAGCAAATAAAGTTATTATTATTTTAACCATTTTACACCGCCTTAGATGCGTAGGTATTCAAGACGGGCTTACTTAATATAAGATCTAAGTCGGACCATCATATCTCATCTCAAAATTTATTTAATATTTCTTTGCTACCTTCAGTCGCGAGTGTCATAAATAGATTACTTTATTCGATGAGATATTTATTTAAGGTCAAAAAGGTTTCTTAGAAAATAATATTAGGTCTACTTAGTAGAGGATGAAAGCTGATTATAGAGAATAAGACTTTTCCATTTACTCCAAAAATATAGTCATGTATTCTGACTTCTCAATTCAATATGGAAGGCACCAACCACTAGGCTGACCGATTTCAAATCAGTCAGCCAAGTGGTTAAATACTTGCCTTCCATATTGAAGTGTCTGTGTTCAAAATTGACCCACATCATTGAATTTTTAAAATCAAGTGGGGAACAGAATTTGAGTATCAATTGCGTTATCGGTGAAGGAAAACATAGTTAAGAACCCTGGACTCCTGAGATGGCTCCATAAAGTTTTTGATAGTATGTGTAGTCTGCCAAACCCACACCAGGGCAGCATGTTGAACTAAGGCTTTTACCGTTCTCATACTGAGAACAGACTCGAGAATCCATCATAGAACAGAGATGATTATTGAGTCCTTTTTGTTTATTTTTTTTATTTCTTGGTAGACGGATACGAAACCGAAATTGTGTTTAATCAAAATAGTCTCCTGATCTTAGTTTTTTTCAGAACCCTGTTACGCTCACGTTTGATCAACATCCTTACACCAACCCATGGAGTGGGAGTAATCATAGCAGACTTAAGTTTAATCTAAGATATTGTAGAATAAAATGGTATTCCGCGAAGGCTGTTAAGCAAAGGTGTATTTACACCCATATTTCGCTGATGCCGTTATTGAGACCCATGTAATAGGGAGCGAGCTTATTGCCATGTACCGGGCACAGTTTCAGACTCCGTGCTGCTACTGAGAATTTCCATTCAGAAAACCCAGTAACACTGGCCGACCCGGGAATCGAATCCATGAGCTCACGCTCAGTAGGCAGTCTAAATATTGCATCACTCCAAAAAAACTCAACCAGCCCTACTGGGAAAACCAACTAGTATTGGTGACCTAAATGATCATCACTGTACGCTTTTTGAATTTCGCAAATGTCCCTCACAAATATTCGCAGACAACTATATAAAATATAAACAGTTATGTACTGTATCACGGAAACTGATTTCCTTTCTAAGCTAAACTCCAGACGATATTCGCGCAGAGTGTTGGCAACGCTCGATAACATATATAGCATATGGACTGAAAATATACCAATACCGCACACATGAACCGGTATCTATTTTGTGATGTAGGATCAGTCGGGTAGATACCTATTTTCTTCTTGTAACTTGGAAACTTTTCAAGTATTGTCGGTTTTTAAGAATTTTCACAGTTTGCACGATTATGTTTAGTACGTAAAGCCAGTCAGATAGTCTACTGTTTTAACGATCGCTTTGGTGTGACTGAACGGCAGCCTAATTACGTAAAAAAGCGACAGTAACGCGATAGCCACGCAACAGAAATCTCACTGTCAGCCAATACATTATATATATGTCACAAAAATGACGTTTGACAGAAGTTATCGCGCGATCTACGCCTGTCGCTACATTGGTAATCAGGCTGCCGATATGGGTGAATCACAATCGGTTTAACATACCACAGACAGTATTAGTGCAATGTTTGAACTGAATTTTTTCTTTAAAAATACTAATTATTTTGATTATACATCGTTTTGTAGATCTATCTAAGATTGTGAAGTGTTTATTTCTAGTATTTTATAGAGCAATAGAATAGTTATAATATTACCTACGTACTATTTACTAAATTTCGTTATAATTACTTCCAGTCTACATAACATCGTCTTCATAAACGAAATCTATTACAATTTGATGATACTTAAACATAAAATCGGCATAAAATATCTACTTAAAATGTTATTGCGACATAAAAATGATACAATTGCTGAACCATGAAGATACAAATTGTAAATAATTATCTGATTTGCGTCAAAGTAGAGCAACGTGTATACTGTTAATCTCGAATCACTTAGCAACGGATTGAGAACTTGTAGGATTATGTATATAAGCTTTAACATTGGTAATGATCCGCTTTAGACGGTTTCACTTTATGCGTTACTAGGCTGTGTGTCAAGATTTTGAGAAACATAATCTAGAGTTTACTGATTGTAAGTTTATATGTACAGAATTATGAAGTGAACAAGTTTATTTGTAAATCGTTATAGTCACAAATATTCGGGAGTTGTCTGTGTCTTTATTATTGGCAATGTAACGTATTTTCACAGAAGTACAATCATGTGCAATTCTTAAAATTTGGTTGTTCACTAATCTTTTTATTACCTATGGCAGTATAAGAAATTTAAAAATTTTGACCATCCTATTATACAAGTTATGATTTTTGAGTATAAAATAGGATCTATTGCACAATGGCACAATAGACTCAATTTGTCGTGTGGACGACAAATTGATTTAATTCAAGTGCAATGTCTGAAACTTGAATAAATAAATACAGCCCATTATTGTCCCACTGCTGGGCAAGGGCCTCTTCTCAGATTAAGAAGGGTAAGGCCTTAGTCCACCACGCTGGCCTGGTGCGGGTTGGCGAACTACACACACCATCGAGAACTTTATGGAGCCCTCTCAGGTGTGCAGGTTTGCTCGCGATGTTTTTCCTTCACCGTTAATTCAAATGATAATCAAATTCTGATCCACACATGATTCCGAAAAGTCAGAGGTGAGGGCCGGGTTTGAACTCGAACCCTCTCGCATGAAAGGCAAGCGTTCAACCACTAGGCTATCACTGCTTTACTGAATCTTGAACAATTTAATAAAATTTGTGTCCACGTCCAATCTCCAAATTTTTACAAGTGAAGCCAATACGTTGGCCCGCCAATAAGTTCTGACGCTGTAATCGAATCGTGTTCTGGGAGCGAGCCAACAGATATCTATGATAAATACCAAAAAAAGAAGTAGAAGGCCTTTCTGGACTGAGCAAAGAATAAAAAGATATCTGGACATGTATAATATACCTATTAATATTTTTTATTGCAAAATCATCCTTTTTTATATGTTTCTTTTTTGTGTTATCTTCAAGTTTCAAAATATTAATAATATTGCTTTTGATTTATTAATTAATTATAAAAGTTCAAACAGATTAACGAAGCACATTAAAAACGTTGTCACCTTATGTAAGTTGATTGTAAACAGAATATATTTGATCGTGATACCGTTGTAACCTTCGGCCTCGTAACGATTCTGCCATTTTTAACGTTTCCAAAAACCGTAAAAGTAAAACTTGAACAACGAACATACAATTTCATTTGTACTCTCGCCTCCGGGTGTACTATTGCAAACTTCGTTCCTCAAATATTTGCTTACGTTGATGTTTCAGGGAAATTTGCCACCCCATAAAGAAGAAAAGCAGGAGCAATAAGTTTATTTTGCTATAATACCTAACATCGTTTTGTGAGGAAGCTCGAATGTTCGTAATAAAAACATTAATGTATGAGAAGCTCTGAGAGTGGCGGCGCGCCGACGATAGGCGGCGCCATCTATCATATCTGGAATGTATTAACGGAACAACGGAAGCAGGAGTTGAGTGCTAAGTATAGACTTAATAGTATTATTAAGGCAGCGTTAAAGTAAATAGTGCTAAACACAGTTCTATACATGCTTGGATGTATTCTATTGGAGAGATAATGAGAAATGAGATGCTACTCCTTAAAATTGAAATCGAGATAAATAGTGAAATCAAAAAGACTTGTGGCCTCCTATCAGCTGGCCTAGGTGAGTTAGCTGAAAGGCTGTCTGAGTTAAAGGTATTATTCAGTCAGTACTATTCATCAAACCCAATATATCAAAAATCCAAAAGCTCTAAAAGATAACACCTAAAGTGACGTCACAGGTAATACTTTTATACTAACTATACTAGGTATAAATATATCTGAATGTAGAGCGAGTGACATCATTTATAACAATTTCAGACATGGCGACCTCTTCTAGGCAATAACGAGTGTTATGGAGCACGGAATATATTTCAACTAATAGAATGTGAATTTCAATAAAAATGACTGGTGTGAACAACGCTGAGAAATTTGGTTTAGCTTAGGATTGAATCGATAGCTAGTAATGTCACGTTAATCTTACTTAAAGTTATTCTTTAGTAGTCATAATCATTGTGATCGAATTAGGTAAATTATGAATTAATAAATAAACTATTATTCTTAAAAGTTGATAAACTCTCAAAGAGTAAGTTTTTAAATACAAATATTTGTTGTTTTGTGACTTTTGATAAATAACCTAGAAAATGATTACAATGAATAGAATAATTATTCTTGAGCTTCATAATGAGCACACAGGCATCTTAGTAATAGACTAGGAAAACGCCAGAAGGAAGACAAGCGGCATAATTAGAGACGCGATATAGCCTTGTTTAACCATAATAAATTAGACGGTAAGGTCCATCATTAGTGACATGTTTCTGGCCAGTTTCCAATTAGAATATACGATGAATTTACTAAGAAATCGCTTCAAACAATCAAAGTGGATTGTAATACAGGAATAACAGATAGTTATGTAAAATCTTTCTAATTATCCAGTTATAAAAAATATTTCATGTAAAATATGGCATCATTTACTAAACTTCAATAACATATATTTAGTTAGATAAATGGATATATCATATAAAGCACATTTATTAACTGAATACTAAAAAGATAGAATAAATTTCAGGTTATAGAATGTAAATCTCAATGCAGCCAACCCATATCTGGGAATGTGAATTTATGGCGTTGGTTTCAATATCCGTGAATCAAGGTCTTCGGTATTAAGATATATGGGAATGGATGTGTGACTCATCGTAGATCAATCTATGAAAGGTAGAATGGATCTGAGTTCTGTGCCAAAATTTCGGGGAAATATTTTAAGATTTAGTTACTTTATGCCAGGTTTGGGAATTTAGGAATAAGAAAATGCATGGAAATAGAGAATTATTAGATTTCAATTTTTCAATGGACTTTTCATTTAGTCAAGCATGTTTATATAGGATCTAATTTCTTTTATTAATAATCTCGTTGAAAATAATGTTACTTGTGATATTAGCTATAAGTGTGTTTACTATTTCGTGTTCTTCTTTTAGTCCTAGATCGACTAGAAGAATAACATGAACAAAATTAATGACTTTCTTTATTTCATTTACATACACATATAATTAATCCTATATTCAATGTATCTCATATTCAACCTAAATATCACGTGTTATAATCTTATTTACCCTGTCATTACATTTACCTTCCAAGGTAAGGCTGCCTATAGAGTTTCACAAATAATTTCATATATATCTTATTGCCTGAGGCATAATGTTCAGAGTCGAATAATTTTCTGTTATTTTCGTAAACGCTGAAATAAGATACTATTGAGTGTTTGATAACAAGTATTTTTTATGTTTTCTCGTCGTGAATACCATTATGTGTTATAATGTCGTAAATAAGATACTTTGGTATGTCAAAGGGATTTTATGAGTTTATTATTTCCGGCATTCGCCCTTTGAACTTGTCCAGCCTCCGATGTTTGATTCAATATATCTGATGGTATAAAATGTTGTCCTTTCATGACAGGAACGAAGTCAACTGAATCGTTGTTGGATGTTTTTTCGGCTATAAAATCTGATGCTTATTGGAATGTGACATTCATGACATTAATTTTAACAATAGCAGTAAATTTTCATTTTTATCAATACTGATATATAGTTTCAAAACGACAACATTTTCTTAATAGTTGATAATCTTAATCCTACTTCCAACTAATATTATAAATGTGAAAGTTTGTGAGGATGGATGGATGGTATTATGATATATGTTACTCAATCACGCTAGAACGGCTAAACGGATCTAGATGAAATTTGGCACAGAGATAGATTATAGTGTGGAACAGCACATAGGCCGAGAAAAATGTAGGGGTTCGTAAACCACGCGGGCGAAGCCGCGAGCGGAAGCTAGTAGTTGATAAAATGTTTCTTTAAAATATTAGTGTCTCTAATGAACAAGCTATTGGTTTATTTATACCCATTATGGTTATAAGTAATTTATAATTGAATAAGTGTGGTTAATATCGGGTTTCAGAAATAAATACTATTATTTTAAAGATACCTTTTTATTTTACTTTTTTTATTTGACTTATTCGTTGGTCTAGACGTCGTAAGCGCGACTGCTGAGCGTGAGGTCCTGGGTTCGATTCTCGGGTCGGGCAAAGTGTTATTGGGTTTTTCTGTGTGGAAATTCTCAGTAGCAGCACGGAGTCTGGAACTGTACCCGGTAGATGTCAATAGGCTCGCCCCCTATTACATGGGACGCAATAACAGCAAGGGCAAAATGTGGGTGTATAATAGTACACCTCTGCCTAACCCTTCTGGGAGTACAGGCGTGATGCTATGTTATGTTATGATGCTTTTTATTTTAGAGCAGTACAGCGTGTATAATTATCAAATTCATACTTTTACACTACAAAACATATTAGGTCAGTACAAAAAAAAATATTATTATAAAAAAATGTCTCCTCTTTTTATACAAGATACATTTTTTTTGTCACACTTTATATGAACAAGCAAATTAAATTTAGTAATAATACCGAACACACTTTCAAGAGATTAAAGGCCTGAAATGCAAATGAAGTTCGTTAATGTTAGATGAATCCTCAACCCTAAAGAATGAAGGTGTAAGTACACTGGAATTTAATATCGTTATACAAGATGCAAGATACGATGTGTCTGGACGCAAGTATGCCAACGATTCGAGGGGCACCGAAACTAAACAAGTGGGCTCCTTGCAGCTCTTATAAATTGAACTGTTCCTTTGACAATCTCCAAATTTTGACCGGGTCTATTTCGTTCTTTTATACGATTTCTTTGTAAAAGGGTTTCGGCCACTTACAGTAAGTTATCCAATTTCAATATGTCCGAGTTCTTGAAAAGTTTTCAGGGATACTTCCCAACGACGGACTTCTAAAGACAAATAAGTACGTGGATAACGAGACCATTTTTGTTGAAAATAAAATCGCTATTTTATTAGACATTTTGTGTACCAGTATTATTTTTTTGACCTGGGTACGTCTATGTCCTGGGTACGTCTTAAAACTGCGGCCAGACACCGGAGGACGGGCAGCAGCGTCCTCTCACTAATCGGTGAGCCACTGCGATCCCCAAGCCGCCTGCCAAGCGTGGGGATTACGGCAAACTCCCCCCCTTGGGGGAGGCCTTCGTTCAGCAGTGGATGTCTTCTGGCTGATGATGATGATTATTTTTTTACAACTTGAATGTCTGTAGTTGAGGGTGGGTCATGGATATAGTTTCGATCGATCTGTAGATGAAACAAATATTTATTTCGTGCCATAATTTAACCAGCGACATGAAGCGTAGAAAACTAATCGCTTAGCCACTGCGCCAGTCGTAGTTATAATAATTTTCTCATTACCTATAAAAAAATATGTAAGAGAAAATGTGAAGCATAATTTAATATTTGATGATCAGTAAAGGAAAATTAATAAAATATTTACTTTCAAAAATTGAGTTAAATAAGGGTATAACTCGATTCATTTTATTGTTATAAGGCTGAAAATGTTGGGACTGGAAGTCACTTCCAATATAATGATTTTTATTTTTTATGCTATAGGCGGCAAGCAAGCAAACGGATCGCCTGATGGTAAGCGATTACCGTCGCCCATGGACACCCGCAACACCGGAGAAGTGATAAGTGCGTTGCTGGCCTTTTAAAAAGGAGTACGCTCTTTTCTTGAAGGTTGGAAGGTTGTATTGGTCCGGAAGTACCGCAGGCGACAGTTCATTCCACAGTTTTGTTGTGAGAAACGCACAGTTGTGGACTGCCAACCATCTAAATGATACTGAAATCGATACGTTACCACTAAGTTTCGAAATAATTTATGCATCTTATGTAAAAAAAGTATTCATTTATTACATAATTAGCATTATGTCTGTATATACATATATTTCCGTACAAAAAAGCAATAATACTTTTACTGACCCAAAAATCGATCACGGACCTCATGCTCATCGGTCGCGGTTCTGACCACTACGCCAGCAGCAGGTATTTATTTATAAAAGCTTTAGGAATCCATAAGTTACTTACGTATTGAACTAGGGTCCCAACTTTCATTACCAAGATCATGTTATAATAATAATAATGATTCAGAAAACTTTGGTACCATCATCTGTTTCAACATTAATTAAATTGAGTAAACGACTGATTTCATTTTAAACATCAGTTGTTTTGTCCGTGAACATAACTCTTAATAGGCAACAACTGTATACAAACAAAAAATGTATTTACGTACAAAGTATGCCCACAAAGGATTAAACACAATCACACAGATCGGATCTGAATGCATCGGCGCGTAAGAAACTTATCAATGGCATCTGCACGTCACAGCAACCGGACGCGACCGTCCGAGAACGTCAGTGAACGCACGGATACGTTTCACGAACTTGCTCGTACTAGGGAGTACACTAAAACGAGATCCGTTTAGAGGCACTGACGAAGGACTCTTCCGCCACTATTGAGTGTGATCATGTAGATGCATTTGACCCTTGTCTACTGCATATTCGTAAGATCCTCGTATAAATTCGGATCTAGCCGAACGTTTACGTCGGAGTCGCTTTGAGTCTTGTTAGACGTGTCACATTCGTCTATTGGCGTGTGAATTCGTGGAATTGTTTTGGCGTCACTTTAGAGTTAAGCGTTTATTAGGCTATAATTATTTTGTTCTTCAGATTTCAAAGAGGTACAATATTTCAAAAGGTCGAACTTTTAATCCGAAATGTATGGATGAGTTTACAGGGCTGTAATAATAGACTTGTAAAATAAGTGAAACCCTACTTGACTGCCGTGTACATCGTGATTGAGAAAAAAAATGTGATCAAAGATTAAATATTTATGAATACATTTTTATAAAAGCTAGCTACTAGCTACTTTATAATATCGTGGTAGGTCCAATTTCAGGTTACAAAACAAAATTAAAAAACCAAAAATCGATTTTCATACGGTTTAGATCAATATAGCGATCACAAATTGTTGCACAGAATAGCCTAAGTTACCACAGCATACCGCGGTCAACTATGCCAACTAATAGGACGACCACACGATGAATGAATTTACAAGAGACAAGGGAATTCAATTTATCGAAAAACGGTTTTTGTCCGCACCCGTGGGAGTTTTCGAATAAAAATAATGGACAAGCGCTGATGGGATGTTGTGGTTGACGTTATAATATAAAAGGTACTTTTATATGTAGTTAATAAAAGGCTCCAAAGCACTCATACGAGCACCTTTCTGTCGGCCGGGAAATAATCTCATATAGAATATTGAAAATGAAATTACTAGATATTGTCGAAGATATTGCTTCAAGAAATATTTCTTTTTATAGTTTTTCGATAGATGGATGACGGTAATACGGGTAAATAAATACTTCTTTGTCGATTTGGGGTCTGGGTAGATATGTGGGTTTCAGTGGCTTATGATTCTGCATAAGTTGAGAGTCGACAAAGGGAAACCGTTATTACGGTTCTCGTTCTTATTCAAGTTGCGATTTACATACAGGTACTCGTGTCTGTATACGAATCTTCTTTAGTGTTTGATGTGTAGGTACTATTGTTCTCACTAATCCCGTGAATGCGGAGCTTATAAACCTGCGTGTATATACAGGTAGGATTATTATACATATTGTACTCGCGACTCGCCCCGGCTTCGCACGGGTGCAATTTACTAATGAAGTCATACAAAAATACCATCCAAACTTCCGACGTTACCGGTGGATTTTCCAAATATTTTGTTTCATACAAACCTTGTCGTGACAATTACAAACACAACAAAAAAGAATTGGCCAGATAGGTGCATACATTTTTGGCAATTGATTTTTATTTCTATAAATTGTGCCTTCGTATAATTATAAGGAAATTATTAATCTGAGAGATTCTTTTGTCATAAACCAAAGGATTACTCTCTCTCTTTCTAATTACATATTACTACTAATTATTATAATATAACACGCTCCAAATTTAAATTTCTCGCTGTTCGGTTCTTCTTTTAATATATAATAAAAAAGAAAAAAAAAACCTTGATGGATATATTAAAATTAATTTTGTTACATATAAAATTAATACTAATTAAAAAAACATCTAAATAATATACATAAAATTCCAACAACAAGAACAAAAAAAAATAATGTTACAACAAATTGGAATAAAATAAAATTGAACTAATCGTTTAACAAATCACTTTATTCAAAAGCCCTAACGACTTCAGACGGTTGAAATACGAATCTTCAGAAACCGTTAGCATATTCCATATATCACAATCACGGCGTAACGTCTATTAGTCAATTCCTTTTTAGAAAGACGGACGGAAATGAGAACAAACGATTATGTATATTAGACACAAAAGATTTATTTCCATAGTGAAATGGTGGGGGAAAACATTGAGGGTATTATCAGATGTCAGTTTATACAGCTTTTTGAGGCATTCATTTCATGTCACTGTTGATATCAGGCGGGTTGTAAACAAAGATTTGGGGAGAGGATCAATTTAGCCCAAGAACAGTTTCGTATCAATAAAATAAAATATAAGCAACGATTTTGGCTTAAAAATATTTGTTGTTGGCATTTACTCAATAGTTTAGTCAAAGTCAAAGTCAAAGTGAAATATTTTTATTTCGAGTAGGCCTTTACAGGCTCTATCAAAACGTTGTGATTCTAGGTGCACGGTTCAAAATTGGGGGGTAGGTCCTATGTAGAAGAGACTGGCAAGAAACTCCATGGACTCCACTCCTCTTTTAAAATAATAGTTTTACCGTTAAAGCCGTTAAACCGTTAAAGATTTTAACTAGTTTATAGTTACAATCTTTAACGGTAAAGACTATGCGAGTACAATGCAAGCCAATGTGCGCAAAACTACGAGTACTAGAGACGGTTTATTTTATAAACATTTTCATGACAGTAGACATTGCGAGCAATTTTCAAACATTCTCACAAAGATGTGAACATAAATAAACTACAAAAAAGTCACAGTGTATTTTAGCCATTCACAACGAGTGACAACGCACTCAAACCGTTCAAAACAAAGCTAAAATACAACACTATATAAAAATAACAAACAAAAAACAAGTGATATCGTGACACAGTTTAGTTTAAAATATACCAAGTGGGTTGACATTGATAGACGGCTTGTACGAAACGAGCTCGTCTGGTTCCAGTCGTGCCAAAAATGGACAACCTTACTGTGATGAATATTCTTAGGGAGCTCAATCCGTCACTACACACTCGTTTACGTCTGACAAAGCAGAAGGGGAACTTTTGACTACTGCATATTATGTAAATGTTAATAGTGATAGATATAGCTAAATAAAATAGCATTGGTGACCGTACAAGTGCTATTTTTGGTTATTTTTAGTTAACTGGTCTTTCCGCCACCAGGTAGAAAGACCAGATAACTGAAATTGAAAAAAATCGGATTAGAATATGCGCATGGAAAAACATTTTTTGATTTATTATGGAAGAGAAGAAACTTATATTTTTACGGAATTTACAAAAAAATAAGTAGTTTCGCCTCTAAGTAGAAAACAAGTCTCTTTATCATGTTGCACGCTCACTTTTCATTGTATAACAAATCCTACCAAAATGAAACAAGCACAGCAAATTGCTAGTAAATCCAAAAAAGATGGAAAGAAAAATCATGCCAGAAGCAAGTGAAAACATCTGCACTTTCAAATTAAAAACAAAAATAAATAAAGTATGCATCCATGAATGTTATACAGGGCGTGTAAAAATTATTTCGTCGTAAAAATGTGACACTGAATACAAAAGTTGCAAATATGGAGCAACATATTTTGTCATATGTTTTTATACGAGTACCGACGACGTGTTTGCGTGATTCTGATTTCTCTTCGAAATATTTTTTGCAATAAATAAATTTACAGAGTCATACCTTAATATTGTAAATATTTTTAATGCCTGTTTGTGAATTAAGGCCATGTTTTTTGGAATGTTATTATTGTTAATTTTTAATAATATCAATCTATTTGTCATAACAACATAACAATGCATCTCGCCTGTGTCCCCAAAGGGTTACGCAGAGGTGTACTATTATGCACCCACATTTCGCCGATGCTGTTATTTAAGTCCCATGCAATAGGGATGAGCCTTTTGATACAATTCCAAACTCCGTGCTGCTACTAAGACTTTCTGTACAGAAAACCTCAGTGACACAGGACCTCACGCCCACCAGTCCGGCTTGCGACCTATTTGCGATCTATTTGCCAGTTTTGATTAATTGTATCGATTTGTAAGAGAATATGATGTTCGATAATAAAAGAATTAATATTATCTCAAATCTCAAAATCAGTATTAAAACTTGACAAAACGAGCCCACGAATAAATTATAAACAACAGCAACTAAACTTAGAACTCAATATAAGAAGCAACTTAATTAACTAAAACACACAGAAATTAAAATGCTGCAGAGAACTTTGGTAACGCAACACAAACTTCCAACTACCCGCAGGCTGCCATCAAAAACTATTGCACTGTTAATAACTTGTTCATAATTTGTTGTGATCTAGCCTCGAGTATATGCTTTATGAACTAAATTCTCTATGAAATTAACGACACGTATTTAGCTGCCGAAAATAGTAACTTTATTAGTGAGGTTATTTTAACTCACGCTTTGGATAAGGTAATATCGTAAATTGTTGTTTAAAATATGAAGCGGCAAGGGTAAATTTATTTTTGGTTCAGCTTTATAAAGAGGCGCTTCATTATTGATGAAAAAGTAAACGCGGCTACGGATCGGTTCTGTCATAACTACTAAATTAGGAATATTATAGTCTGGATTATTACAATATAACACAATACACCTGCACACTAGAAACAGAAAAAATATACAAATATGGAAACCAAAAGAGATACCTATACAAGGGGGAGTCTTATCGCACTTGGCAATTTCTGCGAGACAACCTTAGGATGGACAGAACAGCAGATGAAAAGAGAAGGATAGTGCAGATATTTAACATAAAGATAAAAATAAATAATATAACAAAAATACTATAACAATACAACAATAATATATGCGTGTGTGTAAGTAAAACACTATAGATATAAATGACTAAAATTAATACAATAATTTATAGTTAATTAGTGTAAATATAGGAAATTTTTTGATACCTCAATAACTCTTGATCATCGGCTACTTCTTAGGTACAGATATTATCAGCTTCATAAAGATGTATCTATATCTTAGCGAAATTCACACTTGGTGATTCTTATCTTCATTTTACACAATAGTATCTACGAATGCTGAAGAATATATAGTAATTAAATTATATATTATAAATTAGGGCTCCATAAAAAAGGGTTGGTAGGCGATGGTCCTCCTTATTTTGAGAAGAGACCTGTGCACAGTAGTTATGCGGTAATAGGGTGCGTTTATATATTGTCCTTTCTTACCTTTCAAGATTATAATTTCGTAGTCTTAGTTTTATTTTGACGACACTAACTCTTCCATGTGATGAATCCTTCGAAATTTGATAAAAAAAAAAACTTACCCCACATTAGGATTTCTCCTGTATCGTGGGTATACTTTTCAAACATACATATCACACCCAACCCGAAACAACTATCCGTAGATCATACAAATATTTGTTCCAGGCTGGAATCAAATACGCGAATAGTGCCATGACATACCACACAATTAGACCAAGACGTTGCATCAACATCCCGCTAACCATTCATTAGCAGCCTCAATATCCCCATATACAGGGGACACTACAAACATTTACACTGGCATTGACCTCCCCCTGTTAACATAATAACACGGCTTTGATGTCAAAAGCCTTCATAAACACAGCGCCGTGCCTTAACGATGCTCGGCTAGGCAATTTGGGAGGCTAGGATGTCTAATTAATATGTGGCTTAATTATTTTGACAGAGTTAATTGGAGCCTGGTGTAGATCTTCCACCTTGTATATTTAGCTGGTACTGCTAGAGGCATGTGTTTATACCTAAATGAAATGGCTGGGCTTTCTGTAATAGGTTCTTGGACATCGGTTGAGCATCTTTCTGTGTTTATACCTTAGAATTTTGATATTATTTTGTTTGATTTTTTTCTCAATTGAACAGCAATCAACTTTAATGTTTTTTTAAAGTACGAGTAAGTTATGAAGAACATAGACAAAATAATAAAATACTAATAATATAATACTCGCACAAAAAAAAATTACTGCCTCATTGGGTTTGATTCCCAGCTCGTTGAGAGTGTTAGGTTTTGCTGTATAAAAACTCTCAGTAACAGCACGGAGTTTAGAACTGTTCCCCGTAGATGGCAATAGCCTCACCGCCCATGGGATTTAATAACGGCATCAGCGAAATGTGGGTGTAAAATAATTCACCTCAGCCTAACCCTTCGGAGAATACAGTTTTTGTCTATACAGAATGGCGATATTATTTTAACTTAAATTGTACCGCGAAGCCACTTGTCGCTTGTCGATTGTATAAGTACCTAATATATATAATTCCGTAAACATTTTTATTTGAGTAATTAGTGTTCCTAATTTAAATTCATACAGCCAGCAACAAAAGTTGCTAAACAGTTGGATGTCTGATACCAGTATTAAAAAAAGAATGCTCACTTATTTAACTGACATTTTCTTTTATGATATAAAAACTATGGTTTTTGAATGTAACTGCATTTAATATAGTATAAGAACAGTAAATATTATTCCAAGTTAATCTACTTTTGTTAACCGTACCTACCAGCTGTTGGAAATATTCTCGGAACATTACTCAAATTATTGTTTCTCTGTGGGCTTTTATCTCTACAAATTAAATGTGCGCAGCAAGTTTTTTCTTATTTATCCATTCCGTGAAATTAGCTTTTGATTTCAGCGGAAAAAAAAAGCCAAACACCATTTATTTTGCACTTCAATGAAAATTCGTAATATGGAATTCGGAATTTCCTACGCTACATTACGTTCGTTCGCACCTTAAATATCCATTGTTGGCTTAACGTTCTCCAAATTTAGGTAAATGAGAGAGAAAAAAACGATAAAAACAACTTTCTGTCTCAGAACACGTGTCAACTTCTAAAGGTGATTTAATGAATCTGTATAAAAAAAGGCATAATTAAGGTTTAGGTATTCGGGCTGCGTGCCGGGGTCCGATAATTTTGCCTCCGTTGCTTCTCGTTAAAGATTTCCCGCTTATGTTGATTTACTTCGTTTCAGATCGTTCGGCGTTTTGATTAATACTTTTTCATCGGACCAGAAAGTTGGATGAAAAATTTTCTCGTTAATTACCCGAGATTAAGAAACGTGCCTCCTTTTTTCCTCAAAAAATAAATGTTTGACGTTTGATTTTTTTCACAAAAAAGTTCGGTCCAATATTTTTTTAGGCTATCTTTTCCGCTTGTTTTTGGAGAGTAAGCACTTTAAGTTTGTGCGAATGTTAGGCATGATTGATTGATTTCCCTAAGTTTAAATATGATAATTTTAGGTATTCATCTGCAACATTCTCCTAGATATTTTTTTCATATTATTTTTCTGAGAATATAGACGCAACTATGTTTTCTTGCGTCGCCATTTTTAGCATGAAATATTATACATTGTAAACTACACAGTTGACGTAAAGTCTCACATATTTTTCTGGATTACCGTCTATAAGTTATTCAGTCCTGAAAACTTTAGGTAATACCGGTTTTTACGATCCAAACATAAACTTAAGTCTTATGTATCCAGACTTTATGGTCATATGTGTAACGATAGCTAGTAGCGTCCTGAATATTTGCAATGCGATGGAAATGGTTTGCAAATAAAAATATTACATATAAATTTTTGCTTCTACACTAATGGATTTTTCATTATCTTACCTTCCTAAGTTTCCATATCGTAAGTAACCAGCATCGAAGTTTAAAGGCTTCATATTATTTTACGAGACCGTTATTTACCGTTGAAAATAACTAATAATTTATTTGCACTTTATAAAATAATGAAGCGAGCAGATATTTTTATAACATCAATTCTGCCATTTTATTATGCCATCAGAGTGATAATCAAGTTTAAAAGCTAGATGTCAAGGTAGTAAAAAATACTGCTTATAATTTTGCTAAATGACTAATTTATGATAAGAAAATAACAATGATATAATTAATCGCCAATTCAAGTCGCCTAAAACGACTCCACGTGGTCTGGTATGTTTTTACTCCTAGAATATTTTATTGACCCATAAAATCTCGATGTAGGTAGGACCAATGAAGTCTTCAGGTCTGATTCTGATTCGCTTTACATAATCAACTAATTACCTCCAAACAAATGAATGGTACTTTTTAAATATAACCTATTCTATTTCGTGAAGTTCAATTTTGTTCAGTACTACACAGATATTTTATTAGCTTACCATAAAAACATTATTTACTGATCTTATTTTGGTGAAACTGAATTAGCCTCTTTGCTGCGCAAAATATGATAAATAGATGTTTATTTAAATTATACCCTTTTTTTGTATTTGATATTAATTTTTTGATGAAGGTTAACATTCCGAGAAATATTACTCAATAAATGAGTCAATTGGCTTGTTCATCGTCAAAAACTTAAAAATATATTTTATAGCGTATACAAGTTTGGTCCATCTAAAATAAGTACACCATTATTGCTCAAACTTCTCCTACACACAAAATTGGTAAAGAATTTGTACTATGCTATACTGGTTTGAAACAAAGCCGCGAAGCAAAGGACCAATATCCTATCCTGAATTTAAACATGAGCATAAATATTAAATATTTGAAAGTGTGTGTTATGTATGATATTTTACTGTCTTGTAGGTCATATCTCTTTACTTAGTAAGCTAATATAAGGGCAAAGGACCGCACTCGTTATTACGTAAATACTAATTATAATCTAAGGTGACTTATTAGATACTTACAAAGCATAATACCTAAGCATCTAATCTTAAGAAACATCATATATTATTACGCCTGTTTTCAAAAGGGTTAAGCAGGGATCTAATTTTATTCCGATGCCGTTATCAAGTCCCTTGTAATAGAGGCCGATATAATGACATCAGTGAGACAACAGTGTGTAGAATCGACGGCACGATGCCGTAATGGTTGAGCGATTGACTGCTGTGCTTGTAAACGCACCCGCGATACAGGAATTATTCCTCTCGTGGGACAAGAACAAAAAATAAGAAGTGAAGAACTGTACACCTCTGCCCAACCCTTCAGGGAACAAAGGTGTGCTGCTCCGTTATGTATTCTATAGCTTACAAAGCTCAATCAATAGATAACACCTACATTTTCCTTTAATCCGAGTCTAGACTAAAACGTTGCCTTACCGCGTCTACCTAAAAAAATCTATGACCTATATTGGCGCTGGGATCTTTTAGCGATATTTTCATCCTAGATTTACAGGCCAGTATATCATGGTTGATAGCACAATAAAGCCTTCCAGTGTGTTGTATAAAAGAGCTGGAAATTACACTGAAGAAAAAAAGTCTTAATTAATAGGAGAGTTGTTTTGCAGCCATTTAAATGGCTGATACTTTTTCTTGTAGTACAATATTTTTCTTCCTCCCTGGTGTTCTTAATGACTTTTTGTCACGGGAAAACAATGGGTATATATTTTTATGTGTCTTATTTATTATCGCGGTATTCCCTGAGGCGTCAGCAGAACGAAATAAAAGGAAAGTTATTTCTAAACAAACGCGTGTATCTATAATAATATTATTTATTAAGTTTGTTATCTAGATAGTTCCAGTATACATGAAAATTAAATTATTATATTTCTTTCTAGTATCTAATGGTTGCCATGATAAAAGGTTAACAGTGGCCCTCAAACTAAGCGACGGCTGTACCCTTTTTTTTTGCGTGTGGATATGCTCATGCATACCCGCCGCCCTGGGGATGGCGACGGGTGATGTGGGACTTTTACCGACTAAAACCACACGGTGTTCCTGTAGCATATCTGTAGCGCCGGAGATATGGGATTCGCTCGCGCATTCACCGCACCCCCGGCAGGTATCAGCCCACCAATGGATGGATGGAGGCTCCACGGCACCAGGCACATCTTCCTAGAGAGGCGCGGGTGGAACACACTCGCGCCGCCGTCTCAGGACTGACGCTTCTCGAGTGACGGACAACCCCAAATCCGCTGTCCGCAACTCAGGGAAAAGAAATCTTTTTTTTTTACTATTAATTTGAGTGCGTTTGGCAGCACATCACCTGGTGGTGCTGCACCACAGTGCCATCTATCGATCTATCTATTGCTTTATATAATATTTCATGAGTTTTGCTTGATATACCTATGGATGGCTGGCAGGGATATGCATGAATAACTTGATTTGGAAATTAAATCAAAAGTACTACTCATATTTAGCAGAATTGTGGTAATTGATAACCAATATTAATTTCCTAAGTACCTACCACTGAAATCTGAGCTTCACAAAACACTAGAAACGTACCGAAAACTCGACATGTTACGTAGTAATCCGAGCTTTCAACGTCAGCTTGATAAATCCTGAAATTCACTGAAAACTTTCAATATGATAAAAAATACTGAATTTAGTACAGTAGTGTGACATTCTGCAAATACTTTATATTTTCATTAATTTTTATTTTTTTAAAACTTTGCTAGGATTTCTCCTGTATCGTGGGTAAAGTTTACAAACACACATGCCACATGCACAGACAACCAGACCTGTAACAACTATCTGTAGATCATACAAATATTTGTTCCGTGCGGGGATCGAACCCGCGACACGTAGCGTAGAAAGCTAATCGCTTAGCCACTGTCGCTAACCGCTAACCGTGTCGTCAATACGCGGGGAGCAACTAGGAAAATCAGTGGACCTATAGAATCATTTGAAGCTTTGCCATAATACATTACATTTAAAAAAAAAACAAGGTTCCTAATACCATCATAAAACTCAAACTCCTAAAAACCTACATTATGTAAAATAACCAACTATATACATAGCTCCATTTTGATTAAAAACGGACGTACAATTTTGTTCTCGGAAGAACTTTTTAGCAAGACAAATAAAACCTTCCTTTGAACCGTATACAGAGATGTTATCTGGTTCCTTGCCTCATTAGGAAAAAAAACTACAAAAGAAAATAACTGAGCGAATGCACGTATCGTATAATTTTTTTACTTGTAACTAAGGGAAAAAAATTGTATAATAAAATAATGTAAATTATGAAAGAGAATGAAAAAGCAAAAACATGAATTTTAAACATGTAAGCTAAGAGTTTACGAATATAGCGTGAGTTTCAGGAAAGTTAAGCATTTTATTTATGTTTTTTACATGTCTGACTGGACGAGTATTAATCTGTAGAGTTTTAGGGGAACGCCTACTAAGAAAGTAAGACTGACTGTTCATCAAGAATGAACAAGCGTATATTTCGCAGCCATTCAAATGAAATTGGTCGTCGAGAGTTTCTTCAATATCAAGTAGAAGACATAAGACGCTTATGTCATGGAGAGTACCTATTATTTTCCTATGTTTTTCTAACCGATGTAATCTCGGGAAGAAAAACAATGTGTCAACTTATTTTGTAACGTAAGAGGGTAAACTGGGGAAATTGTGATAGTGTGATGCTTCGTACAGATAGGCCAAGGTTATGTGACTCCTTATGGATTATTGCGCCCTCGCTTCATAACGGAAAAGTGTGACCGTTCATACATAAACACACACGGGGATTATCCTCAAATGACGCAATGGCGGAGCGTTGGTTTTCTGAGTTTACATTCGCGAGACGAATAAAATATTTGTGAATAACGCTGGGAATATTTCGGGGTTTTATAAGGGATCGAGAGTTTCTTTTTTCAAGATCTTCAAAGCAAAAAAAAATAAAACAAAGATAGTTTTCTCAAGATTATCTGTCTATTCTGTGCCTATACGAAAAAAAGCTTTTGAAAGGACCAAAGTTTAGAAATCTTAAACTACCAAAAGAATTACAAATGAGCCTTTAAAAACATAAGTAGTACGTTTTAAACAGATACTGTTCGAGCGAGACAGTAAAATATACGACACTATGTGTAAAAGAGAAGTAAGAGACAATAGAAGGGGAAGTTGGTCGGAAACAAACCATGCAGTTTCATTAGAGACGTCGGCAATTAGTCCGAACCGCGCGGTTGTGATGGGACAATTTTCATTCCCTGCAAATTGTGTCGAGATTTTTTTTTTTTACTGGGATTTATTAAGAAATTTTAAATTCAAGCTTATAGTGGCTCTGCAGATCTGTAATTTTTTATCAGTCCATGTTTCCGATCTACTCGCTTTCTAGATAGATATTGAGATGCATACTTGTTCCAGACAAATGCTTCTTAACCTTGGAGATCGACTGATCTGCGCAGTAGCTGTGTACCTACGAGCTTCTCCGATAGCCAAAAAATTAAGTAAAAACGATTAAGTAAAAAGTTACATAGACCAGATATAAATAACTCAATAATAAATGACTAAATAACTTTAAAAAAAGAAAGGAGCCAGGACGGACGACGTCGCCGAAGTAGACCTAAAAAACACTGGCTTGATGACTTGGATGCCTTGACTATAAACTGGCCGGAGGAGGCAATGCAAAGAGAGGTGTAGAGAGATATGGGAGAGACCTTTCCCTAGCAGTGGGACATTAAAAGTTAGAAAAGAAAGAAGCCAGTATAAGATAATTAGAGACTGAATAGATAAATATAGTTAAAACAGAAATTATGACTTAAAATCTTTAACATAGTACAAATTTGACCCGCCATTGTGGCTGGCTTGGCACTCGACTACATTCTAAATAATTCTCGACATGACATGTTTACCGTCGTCTCGCCATTTTAGGGCACTAGGGTCACAGCTCATTGTGAGTGTTTGGGTCTGTTCATAAAGTTTTTCTTTAATGGTTTGAACTAAATTAAATAGTGTGATAGGGAACTATAGGTTATTTTAGATTAAACTTGATTGTAAGCATTAATAAATGTGTCGTTTATTTTACGAATCTCAATCAAGCAAGAGCACGTCACGAACAATTTTTTTGGTATTTTTGATTCCTACCAAAACATTGAGGAGATCAGACGAATACTCTAACAAGGCAGAGGTACCTACTTATGGTGTATTATTCTGTATGGAAATTCTCAGTAGCAGCACGGAGTCTGAAACTGTGACACGTAGACGGCAATAGGCTCGCGCCCTATTACATGGGACTCCTTAACAGCATCGGTGAAATGTAGATGTACAGTATTACACTTCTACCTACTCTCTAATCTCTCCCCTTCGGGGAATACAAGAATGATGCTATGTTATGTTATTGTCAACAGTTTATTTTTAAATACCATACATACATAGACTAACACACCAATTATTAATAATTCCATATGAAGCTTTACATACATTTTCCCTATTAATTCAACTATCACGACAATATAGATTTAAATTGTCGTCGCTTAGAAACAGAATTTCTCAAATTACACTATTCATACGCCAAATGATTTGAATTTACGCAATTAGCGATTTCCTTCAGTCAGTTCTATAAATGTATGCGTATTGTCAGCGATGGTTGAAAGGCTTGTAATGATTTTAGCTTGGTTATTGAAATAATTATTTCAATACAAAACCGTAATATACTCATTATATAATATAACATCACGCCTCTATTTCATAAAGGGTTAGGCAGAGGTATTGTCTTTGTATACCCATATTTCGCAAATGCCGTTATTAAGTCTCATGTAATAGGGGCAAGTCTATTGCCATTTGGGCACATTTCCAAACTCCGGGTTGATACTGAGAATTTTTGAATATCCCAATAACACTTTGCCCGACCTGAGAATTGAACCCACAACCTGCGTAATGATGTAAGTAAAGAGTTTAATAATCATAACATTCTACAGAAGAAATCCTAGTGGGCACTCTATTTGAGAAAAAACAAATTGTTTAATGAATAATAAAAAATAAAAAAAAGAGTTTTTAAAATCGGAACAATCGCGTAACAAACATAAAAAAAATCATTCAGCCGAAATGAGAACCTCCTCTTTTTTGAAGTCGGTTAAAAAACGGCTTTATCACGCAAAGAGAAAAATATGATATACATAAAAATACCATAAAAATCCATGCACGTGTATTACAGAGTTATGTAAAAGCCACAATTTGAAAGAATCCTCAGAAGTGGGCTTTCTGACAAGAAATTGAAAGGAGATGACTGCTAATGGATGTAAAGAATTCCAATAAATGAAATGAATAAGTTGTTTCAAAAACAGGCGATTACGTGTGAATTGAAAGGAAGTATTCCGTACATTCTTTGTGTTAAGATTTTCAAAGGAAAAAATATTCATACTCTTCATAATATTCGAAAAAATAAACGGAACATCACTTGATGGCATGTTGGATGTAGGTGCGTGTTTTATAACGAGAAAATAAAATATAGCATCACGCGAATCGGAGAATATTTCCAAAGGGTTAGGCAGAGGTGTATTGTATAACAACATTTCGCCAATACCGTTATTGAGCCCCATGTGATAGGAGCTTAATGCCATCTACCGGGCACAGTTCCAAACTTCGTGCTGCTACTGAGAATTACTATACAGAAGAACCAAATAAAACTTTAGCCGAGCCGCGAATCGAATCCAGGATTCCTAGTGTAAGTTTCTTTTAACAAATACGATTTACTACATCGAACGCGTTCGGCGCTCCGATTGGTGGAGAGCACGAAACGGACCAATCGGAGCGCCGAACGCGTTCGATGTAGTAAATCGAATTTGTCGAAAGAAACTTACACTAGGGCTTCAGAACACCACGCTCGGCGTTCTGGCTTGCGACCTCTATAGTATTGAGATAGTCAGAAAGTAATGCATTCAAATAATTCAATTAAGAAAAGTCTAATTTATTTCTATAAAATGCTTTATCAAATAAACACTTTTCTCGAAAATTTCATATATCTCTGCTGACCTATATACCTGTCGGTTTGTTCAACTGTACATTACACATTATTAACTTTAAGTAAAGTAGTAAATTAACTTTATATTTTTTTAAAATTTATATCAATGGAGTTTCTTGCCGATCTCTTCTCTATAGGACCTACCCCCTTTGGAACCATGCGCCCAGAGTCTCCACTTTTAGTGCCTGAAAAGGCCTAGTTGAAATAAAAAACCTTTGACTTTGACTTTGACTTTGACATACATAAATATCACATCATATCTTCACATATCCAAGCCCTATCTGTAAGTAGATTAAATGAATATTTGTGGCTGTGCGGGAATCAAATCCGTGACACGTAGCGCCACTACACTATCCATATCGTCGAAAATGCGACAAGATATAGATTATACCTTTTCATTTCGCTACCCTTTTCAGTCTTCGTATCTCATTCACCGAAAGACGTTGGACACAAAAATAAAAAGAAATCAAGAAAATTCTAACAATATCTCCTTGAATGTATTAAGACATATTGTACCGATAACACTTGAAATTCTATTCACTCCTCAAAGAAAAATGGCGTGAAAAATGCAATCACAACAGCTTCAGCACTTGCGAGTGACTTTGTATGGAAGATTGATGGCGTTCTAATGAGATTTCTTCCATGGAACAATGGAGTCTTTTGGTGAATAATCGTTTTCTGCTTAGGTGTGTATACTGTTATAAAGTATGAAGAAATTATAGTTTAGGATTTTAAACCAACTTTGTAGGGTATATCCTCAAACTCGTAGGTCTTAAAAAATATTGCAACTTTCTGAAAAATAATATATTTATTCATTTAAGCATTACGCGTGTATTCCCCGTAGTATGAAGCAAAGGTGTACTATTTGGCACCTACATTTCCCCGATGCCATTATTGAGTCCCATATAAAAGGTGGCAAGCCTATTGCCATCTACCGGGCACAGTTCCACACTCCGTGCTGCTACTGAGAATGTCCATACAAAAAAAACCCAATAACACTGCTCGACCCGGGCATCGAACCCAGGACCACACGCTCAACAGTCGGGTTTGCGCCTTTAGACCAATGGGGCAGTGATTTTATTCGCGGGTCTTAAAAAATATTGCAACTTACTAAAAATAATACAGCTTTTTTATATCACAAACCTAAAGATAATTATTATCGTGAAGGTTTGAGGTCACGTCAACAGACTCAAGAATAAACCCCTGGATACTTCAAATTGTGTCAAAGAGTGCTTTCCACACAAGTGGCTGAAGTCACCCATAATATTTATTATTAAGTGTGTCCACGCGCTAAGAAAAATAAGGAAAAGTGTGGTCCTCAAGAATTAATAAAAAATATTAATGCCTGACCCTAAAAATCTGACAAACAAGCAAATAAAACATTTTGATGTATCACGTCTTCTCTGGAATTGCGAGTTGCCGAAAAATTTGAATAAACACATGAAATATTTATCATATAGTTGTACGTCATATGTAAATTTTCTTTGGACATATGTAGATATATGTGACTTCACCTTGAATAACAAATATCTCAGATAATAATCGTAAGAGCAGGCTCGTTGGTCTAGTGGTCGCAGGCGCAGCCGCTGGGCGATATTAACGATTTAAATCCTATCCTACTTAATATTATAAATGTGAAAGTTTGTGAGGATGGATGGATGTTTGTTACTCTTTCACGCCAGAACGGCTGAACGGATCTGGTAAAAATTTGGCCCAGAGATAGATTATAGTCTGGAATAGCACATAGGATACTTTTTAACCCGGAAAAATGTACGGGTTCGTAAACCACGCGGGCGAAGCCGCGGGCGGAAGCTGCTTTTATTATAAGTATACTGAAATAAATTATTTTTATCGTCGTTAAAAAGAGTATTTATGATTTATCAGTAGTTCAAATGTTTTTTTTTTGTTTCTTGTGACGTCTATCTATTAGTGCATACTTTGGGATTTTTGCAAAAAACAGCATTTTTATTGAAGAATCTTGTTATTTATTATATTCAAGTAATGTCAGGCCCGATTTGAATTTCAGGACAGACAAACTGTTACTGAGCTTTTCTGTTAAAAGTCTCTAATACCAATCCGGATTTTCGATTCATGCCTGGTAGACGGCAATAAGATCGTTACTAATTTGAGACATAATTATGGCATCGGGACGGTGAGACACCTCTGCCTATCTCTTCGGGGAATACAGGCGTGATGTCTAGCTTAATTTGTCTTCGAAGGTGAATATAATTTTAAGTAATGCTCAAACATAAAACAATACGTTGTTTTTGAAAACAGGCTTAAATTTTCACAACCTAACATCAACATCTTTTAGTGTAACGTTCATGCTTTCGCGTTTGGAAGCAACAGACAGTTAGTTTACTCAAATTTAAGGAATCTAGTCGCCTGTTGCTGCCTTAATTTAACAGTAAGATCAGGATTACGCCTACTCAAGTTCAGTGGAGAAATAAACGAAGAGCTTTGTTTCGGTGCAAAATGACAATTTTGTTAAGCAAGAGACGACTGGATGGAACGGTTCTCGGCGTAGCAAATTAAGATTTCCATCACGCGTGTTTTCGCTAAAAGGTTAGGCAGAAGTGTGCTGTTGTAAACCTACATCATTAACACCGAAGCCGTTTTTATGTCTTTTAAAATAGGGGGCGATCCTGTTGCCATCTACTGGACACAATTCTAAACTCCAAACTGCTATTGAGAATTTACAAATGGAAAATCTACAATGAATCTTTTCCGACCCTAGATTCAGACTCAAAACCTCTCAGCAGCGTTTGTGACAAGACTAATTAGGCAGAAAGTACATACTGAGTGATTATTTAAATATTTTTACCTCCATTACAAATAATGGACATTTTCACCAAGCCACCAACACCTTAACATTTCCATTGTTTGTAACGACTATAATTATCCAATCCACGGAACAAAACATGGCAACAATACCCTCATTTCAACTAATAAACCACAATATACCGTGTTTATGACAGACAAGAGCTTACAATTTAAACCAGAAACAATGGAAGAATGGGTCGGCAACCATTTGTCTTGGATCCGTCTGAGGAATGGAACTGGTCTCATTCGATGATTCGATCCAGGTATTTTGAATGTGGATTATGTGACTGTAGGTGATTGTTGTATTCAGCGTGTTTGGTAACATTGTTTGTAAATCTTAGAAAACATTTTGGTGCTGTTTTAGAACAAATAGTAACAAAACAATTAAATAAACATCAACAGATAAAGTAACTATTGATGCTGATGAATAACGAACAATTAAATTTTTAATATAAAGTAGAGCGTAAGAAACTTCAGTACGCTTTAAAAATGTTCCAGATATCTGGAAATTAATATTTAATTTATTTATATTTTCTATATATAAAGGTACGTCATAATGAAGTCACATTACATATTATCACGTCTGTCTGTATTTCCAGAAGGGGTAAGGCATATTTCTCCAATGCAATTATTAAATCCTAAGTAAGGAAGCAAGACTAATGCCATCTGGTCGGTCATAATGTTCAGCACCCGCGTTTGCGACCAGACCATTGAGGTAGACAATCACTAAATAATACTAATCCCTCTTGGAATGCTAAAATAAATTATTTAATTAAAAAGAAATGGCGTCAATTGAACTTCTAACGATACCACTCTTATAAGACAGTTAATGTCAGCTCCAATGCTAAGTGCGCTAAACTAAATGTGTATGAATACAACACTTATTTCGGGAGATAACCTATAAGCGTGTTTATAGACGACATCGTAAAACTTTCGTGATGAATACTCGTCTGTAAGACTTTTATTGTACTCCAAGTTTTACTTCAAGTCAAGTCAGATTGCAGCAACAAGAATAGGAAACCTCTCACAGAACCCATTACGAGCGTCTCACTAAATTAAATCTTCAAAAAGTTTGTTCAAGTTCGTTAAAGTTCCCATCACTACATTACTTACGTGAACTTAAGTGAGAAATTTCATTGTGTCAAATAACCTCGCTAATCTGGCCTCTCTGACATTTTACATATTAAGCTCGGAGACAAGTTCTTCAGTGAGCGAAGTTAGCAAGTCGACAAGCGCAAAGTGCTACTCGTAAAGAACTTTCTGGAACATTCTAGGACTTGCAGTTTGTAATTCGAAGTCGGAATCTGCGTGCAGATAAAAATTGTGAAAAAATAGTTTGGTCTTTATTGAGCTGATGACTTTATCATTAATTTATACCTGATTTGTAACATCTATTATCTACATATCTTTATTATTTGTTATCGTAAGTACCTAATAATATAACTCTCTAAGATTTTTCAATTTTCTTATAACAGAGTGTCTGAGAAGTGGAATAACAAATCAATGTATAGTGCCCAGATACACCATTCATAGTGCGTACAGCTAAGGAGTGGAATTCCCTGCCAGAGTCTGTGTTTCCTGACAGCTACAACCTGGGAACCTTTAAGTCAAGAGTGAATAGGTTACTTCTAGGCAAGCGTGCTACATCTTCGACCACATCATCGCTTATCATCAGGTGAGATAGTGGTCAAAGGCGTGGCTATCAACAGTAAAAAAAAACCTACTTTCATGAAGAAAGATAATTATTATATATTCTTTATTCTATTATATTTATATATTCTATAGTCGTTAGCCTTGCTTTTACAAAATGTATTGTTGCCGGCTTTCCATATACAATTAATTACAAGAACGTCCATAGTTTTAATAATCATATTTCTTTAACATATAAAGATACGCGTTCAAATGCCGTACCGGTTCATAGAATATAATCTAGCAAAAATTTCTCGTACCTTATTCCGGAAAAAAACGAAACAGTAGGTAAGGATTTAAGAATATCAGGCCCCGGGAACCTTAATTAATAATGTCAATGTCAGCCAAATCCAATTTGCTTTGTTCCTTATCCCTTAAATATTAGGGCTCTTATGTAACAGCGACTTTGATGCGCATTTGTCAAATTTTGGAAAGTCTCGAGGAGTATTATTATTTATTATGTTATTCAGGTTACAAATATATAATTACTGTGCTTATTTGGGAATAAATAAAATATATCGTGGAAAAAAAAATGAGACAGTTGGGAAGAATTTTAAGGTAAATTATAGAGGAACAAGGTGTGGTTTTCCTCCATTGAAAAGGGAGCGAGCTGGTTAGCCTGGCGGGCTGATGTCCAACGGTTGATCTCAGATAATCGTATGTGTATTAGAATTTGTGTAAACTCTCATAGTGCGACTCAGGATTTTCTGTTATCGCTTCATTCCGATAGATGGTGCTGTACTTTTGCTACGTTGCGAGTAGTAGCTACAAAATTAATAAGCCTACAATATATGGAATATCTGTAGTTAGAAAACGCAAAATTGATTCGTAAATAAATCTTAAGAATTTATAAAATAATGACATTAAACTTCCATTTTTATCTTTCCATCTTCGCTCATTGTGTCACATTTCATGTTGACCTTAAATTAAGGAGAAGTAGACTAAAACCACACATTTCTCTAAGACGTTTTAACAATAATTGGCTCGGACGACGCTCGAAAGATTTTTAGGTCGACAACGTTTCCATGAGGCTTGCCAAGATTTTTTAAACAAGACTTTCTTGTTAAATCGTAAACGAGTACGCCGTAGACATACATTGTGGTATTTTACAAAGAGATGTCTTTCATAAGTCTAGAAAATACATAAAATTGTGGCTATGTCCCCTTTTGGACGAGCATAATATTATTACGCCTGTATAATACCTATCTTTTGAAGGGTTAGGCAGAGGTGTACAAATTTCCACCCAAATTTAGCAAATGCCCCTACATGATAGGACGCGAGGCTATCGGTTACACCGACTCCAGAAGGTTACTGAGAATTTCCATACAGAAAACACCCAATATAGCTTTTCCCGATCTCAAAGTTGAACCCATTAGACCAACGACGCAATTTGTCGTCGATATACGAGTATAGTCGGTGAAATTGTGCAATGAAATAAACGCCACCTTTAACAACACCCAGGGACTGCTTTTGAACACGAGGGAAACTATCTACAAAATTTCTACAAAATAAAATTCTCTGTAGAACCAAACTGTTCAATTTGGAAGCATTAGCCACAAAACTTGTGCATTCCGTTACAAACGTGTGTGTGGTAGATTGAATAACTTTCTGTAGCGAGTATTTATCTGATCGCTTTGCTCGAGATATTACTTGTTTCACTCTTGGCCTCTTGTTTCGTTATTGCATCGCTTTGTCCCAGATTTATTAAGTTGGAAGTAATTCCAGGTTTATTTTCTGTGATATAGAGTTGTGTTTAGATCGGATAGGCTAAAACCATTTCGTAATGTGCAGTCGAATACAATTAAAGATGTACTTTTCTAAACGTTGCTCCACACTCCGGTACCGTGGGTACAGTTCCCAAACATACACACCACATCACCTCGATATGTATTATGTAAATGAAGAAATATTTATTCTTTGCAGAAATTGAACCCGCGCAAAAAGCTAATCGCGTAGCCACTTCGCCAAACGTGCCCCTGATGAGGTCACAAAAATAAAGATTGGATTTCCTAAATAACATTCACAATTAGTTATGATATTTTTTTTTTTCTAGTTTTTTCTTGTCTATTAATTATGTATGTATTTATACATTACTCGAATGCTTTTATAATTTCTCGACAAAACATGTCATATTCATAATAAATTGTATAATCACATTGATGTATTCGGCACAAAGTTAACAACCTACAAAAATTCTGTAAAAGCAGTTATTGGTTTAACTCAATAGAAATTTACTTTTTATTGTTATTCTACTTTAAGTGATAGTGAATAAATAATATTATGCATGTTCACTCCACAAAACTGTAGGTATTATGCATCAGTGAAAACTTTATTGGCTTTATGTGTAATTTAGGTTTATTTTGGCTTATTGTTATTGATAATGCTGTATGTTTTCCTGGAAATAAATAAATAAAGAGACAAAATTACATATATATCTGCTAATCGTATAAACTAATTTCTTTGTCCCAGTATACTGAATTTTCTTTGATGGTACTACAACAAAGTTTGCTCTAAAAAAGGACGTGAAGACATACGTCGAGGAGGAAAAGCTTCTGTGGATCGATTCAATTCCCACACTGCAACAGCCGAAGTATTTCGTAACGAAGCCTGTATGAGTGGCATATTGTCCATAATACTCAGAATTCATGAATAGAGAAGCAATACAGATAAAATACATTTTACAACTAACTCGAAACCTACACTAGACATGAATCAACATTCCAAGTAATCAAAACGCAACATTTCAATAATAAATAATAATAAATTCAACCCATTACTGTCCCACTGCTGGGCAAGGGTCTCTTCTCAGAACGAGAAGAGTTAGGTCTTAGTCCACCACGCTGGCCCGGTGCGGGTTGGCGGACTACACACACCGTCAAGAACTTTATGGAGCCCTCTCAGGTGTGCAGGTTTCCTCACGATGTTTTCCTTCACCGTAAACGCAAGTGATAATCAAATTCATCATCATTCATCAACATTTCAATAATTCAATTTATCAATAACATATACAAAAATTAATCAGCCAAGCGACTTAAAAGAATCAATGACCCAAATCGATCATCTATTGTTTTAAAGGAAATGTTGTAACATTTAATGCACTGGCATGGTTTCGTTAAGTCTTTGTAACGTAACTCATGAATTCCTCGTTAATTTTAATGGATATTAACTAACGGGTTTCTGTTTATATTGGCCGTTTTAAATCATGAACTGTGAATGAGATATTTACTGTTATACGATGGTTATCGTCTTTTTAGTCGTAAAAGTCAGGTGAGTTGATGTAGTTAATTTTATCGGTGTTGTCATTAATGAGTTTACTGAGTTTGATTAAGACGCAATGGGTTAGAATTGATTCATTAACTGTTTACATCGCACAATGATAAAAACTAATTAAATTCATAACACACAACATCACATGGCATCACACCTGGATTTCCCGAAGGGTTAGGCAGAAGTGTACTATTGTAGACCTTCATTTCGCAGATGCTGTTATTGAGTCCCATGTAATATGTCAGTGTATTGCCATACCGGGCAAAATTCAAGACTATGTGCTGCTACTGAAAATTTCCAAACAAAAAATTCCATTAACACTGTCCGACCCGGGAATCGAATCTAAGACCTCACGCTCAGCAGTCGCGCTTGCGACCACTAGACCAATGAGGCAGTTTCAATTTTGAATGAAACACAGTAAACCTTTATTACTAGAAATACTAAACTATATTGACATAAAAGCTATTAACGCTTTAATCAAACTGGAAATCAAACCCCAGACCTCACCCTCATCTATTGCTTTCATCGACTTCCTTGAATTTAATTTGCAGCTCCAAATGGTATTCTTCAAGATATCTCGGATCAGAACTATGGCGTTGATTTCCACTGACAGTTTGCGGATTCAAATCTTACCACATTGAATTATTACTGAGAACCTTTCTTAGAAAAGTATTTTACTGTAAATTTCAGTGAATCTGTATAAAGAAAACTATTATTTATAAAAAAAAATGTAAATGCCAAAGACACTCACAATGTAGAAAAATCTTAAATTAGAGTAAAATAAGTATCACATTTCTTTAGACAGTAAAATCAACTAGTAACTGACGTTCTTATTAAAATTTTCTTTTAGAACCACACATACATATTTATGCAAAAAAGATATAAAATCTCAATCAGTCTAAAAATAGAAGACTATTTTTGGCCGCAAAATAAAATCAACTAAAGATTCGATGGTACACCAAATGCGTTGCCAAACTTCCAAAGATAGGTACTTCAACTTTGTAAACTCCATTTGAAAAATACCGTTAATATCGAAGCACTACACTAACCGTACGCACTGCATTAAAAAACACCAAACGAAATACAACCTTATCAGCATCACTTAAAGATTTAAATCCAACGATGTTAGAACCAACGACTTCAGGCGCCGCCATTTCGACGTTTCCCTCCATTACCATTTTACAGAGAGTTTCAATAAGCTTCTGCTTTGAAATTGGCTTTTTCATAGTTTTTTTTTCTTCCCTTGATAACATTATATTACTTGGGTAAATAAGGTCATCATTCCTTGTATTCAAATTGAAGATCGTCCCTTGTTCAATTGTTCATTTTGTGAGACTTTTAATGATACCTTTTGAATGGGGGCCTATTTGAATAGAATTATCTGGGCTAAGATAAGACGTTTAACATCCATGCTTAGAATGAAACAAAACATGGTTTATAGTAGTCGTTTTGACTTGCTTGCATATTGTAAGGGGCTATAGAGGAAATGGATCATCTTTGCGTCGTTGGCAACAAAGTAGCACTCTTTATGAGCCATTACGCATTTTATTTCGATATGCTACCAGTTAACTTAGCTTTAAGCGATACCTATAAATGTTTGTGCTATTTGAATTGCTTTATTATTTTATGCATAATTTACGGTTCTTTTACAACGTTGGTAACAAAAATAATATAATATAACTTAGCATCACGCGTTTTTGTAGGCAGAAATATACTAATCATTTTACACTAATGATTTTCACATTTCGTTATTGAAACCCATTTAATAGGGGGCGAGCTACTAAGAATTTAAGAGCAGAAAACCACTTTGCCTGACCCGAGAATCGAACCCAATGATTATGCACATCGTTTTACTCACTAAATATAGCGTTAATAATTTATTATTATGCGTTGCTTAGGATCATGACGTCTCTGACAAGTTCAAGAAAGATTCACTGAAAACTACACTGTGAAGTGATATTAACATTGTGTTTTAATTTTATTTAAACAGTTTAGCAGGCTTCAATGTGGTAAGACAAACTCTCGGAACATAAAAAAAAAAACAACATTGTTTTAATGATTGTTGATATGAAGTGTCCACTTGAAGAATTGTTCTCTCCTGATACAAGAGCACCAGAGCAAACATTTCTTTTTTAAACCAAGGTAAAAAATATTGCCTAAAATATAAAGAAAGTTACAAGAAGAAACAAAAAAAAAAAAATAAGAGCTTTGTAAAATATTTAAGGATATCCCAAAGTTTGACATCGAATAACATTAAAATTTCTCTTGAAGATTATTCTGGTGCGATTATACTTCACTTATTTCAGAGAAGACATTTAGCGAATAACGAAAAAGTCGGGCCAATAAGAAAAAAATCAAAAGAAACGTTGAACACAATAGAAAACTGAAATTTGGTATAAAGTTCAGGGCTCAGAAACCTTTTACCGCGATGCCAAACTCACAAAAGTGATTTAATTCCAATTCATTCATGACCCACTGAATGAGTCTATCTTAATTCGTTCCCTGCTCTTCACTTCAATAAAAGTTACAAGATTCCGAAAATTACTTGTTCAATTGAAAAGTTTGGTATTGCCAGGGAGGAAAATAATTAAATTTAGCTCAAAACTCAGATGGCAGTGACTAAGTTTTATTATGTTTTACGACAGTATGGATTTATTAAATTTGTATGATAATATTTCAGGTGCAGAAAAAGATTACTCGTGCCATTTAAATATTATAAAAGGATTGTTTTTCATTAAATGCATTAATACCTATTCATTTTACAGCTGACATAAGACAGGGCAAAGTGGGTTGCCACGGTATTTGTGCCAGGAGCTGTCGAGATAGCAAGCTGTCACTGTGCGTAGATTCAACGAATACGATAGTACCCCCTAAGGTTCAGTAGCATCTTACGAAACAAGGTGATGTTATGTATAAATGTAGGCTCGCAATACATATTTGTGTATTTTACACAGGATATTCTGTAAAAAGTAAATAACTCCATTGAAGGAGCGAAAGGAATTTTCGTCTACATAAAAATATAGAAAATCATCATCAATAAACGAATTAACTTCCTACTGTATTTATATTTCAGAGTCAGACAATTAATTAAAATGACAATGTTTTTACAATAATAAAAGTGAGTAATCAAGAACGTAATAACAAAGATTGAAGTGACTGCAATAAGTACCCGACCGGGGCATCCGATATAAAGACTTTGGCAGGTCGTGATAAGAGGCTTCAAGAGTCCTTACACACAAGAGTGCTTCAAGAAAACTAAAGAGTTTTATTAATTAGTACGTGGTTTGAAGAACGATTAAGTATGAGAAAGACAAACATTTATAATAGAGGAACATCGTTACTTTATCAATGTAGGTATTTACTTTAAGAGAGAGAGAAAAACAGTTTTTGTTTATAAAACATAATCTGATAATAATTAAATTGTTTAATCCAACTTGAAGGTACCTAATTATTCGTAAAATGTTAAAAAATATTTTAATTTAATAACAAACCAATTTTGCAAGTTGTTTTTTATTTGACCAACTTTAATCAAGAATTTACCACATTAAGAATTAAACGATGCAATTGACTAAGTTCTAGAGTCAACTGAAGCAATTTAATGTACTTTTTAACTCGGTCACCACTTCAACTTATAATAAGAAAACTTACACATTGGTTGGTAAATTTGGTGGCATTCATTTAAACGCTCGAAACTACACTTATACTGTCAGCATCATCATAGTTGGTAATAAAATGGGAGTACTACAAGGGCTTACACTAGGACCATTATCATAATTACTCGCACGGACCAACTGTAACATAATTTGAATAAGTGGGTGAGTGCAAAAGCTTATCCTTTAGAGATTAATGTTGAAAGAGTACTACATCACTCCAAGTAATTACTGACAGAAGCAATTAATCCAGCTACGGTCTTTCCTCTCCGGTTGAAATGTTGTCGGAACACATAAGTTTTCAATCTGCGTCGATGAATTTTGTTCTAATTGCACTGTATCTTTTGGTTTCAGTTTTGTACAAATTATTCATGTTTTTAATTTTGATTTATAGGTAGCATAATCGGCTTATAAATCGAATTTCAATAAAGAGCTGGTATACGCTTTTTTAAAATTTATCTACTATAAAATACTGGTTCATTTTTGCAGAGTATTAATACTCAAAATTTCATTCAGTAAATCGGCTTTTATACTGTTATCATTTTCATTCATAATTAATTCAATTCAAATTCAATAATCCGACAAAACATCAATTCTATCTCAAAAACGAAATTTTATCCGAACAACATGAAATATCACAAAACTTATGTAACTGAATATTGCAGATAAACATGTATCCACAACGTACTCATTCCAAATTTTAATTAAAAGATCAAGCTTATTCTAATTAACTAGATGCTACATTAACAAAATACAATGACTCACCGTAAATCATCGAGATGAATAGCAGTATCGCATTCAATATGTATGAATGCCTCTTTATTCTCTTCAAATCCCCGGCCATTTTGTTTTATATTATTTTAAATGCTATTTTAATTTGACACTCTTCTTCTTTTCATCGTCACTTAACACTTCATGTATTGTTTCAATAATTGTACCTTTTACATCTATCTTCTAATTACTAAATAGCTAAACATCTTGTCACAACTTATTTGGTTTTACAACTCTACTGGTTTCCACTAAATACGTCAACATTTATTCTACGTAGTAATTAACGCGCTGACAAATAGTTTTATGACACTTAGTTAAAACGAATGTCGCTTCATATATTAAAGTTCCTACTTAATGCTCGTCTATTTTTATTTTATCCTTAACCGATGTTTGGCGCATAAATTGTACGGCACTGGTGACTTTAGTAACGCGTGCTTGGATTACTTTACTCAACATAATGAGCGAAGAGCATCTAAAATTAACCCGAAAATCTCCGTTGTTTTCAGATATAAATCTTCTTTTAATCCCGGCGCGTAAGTTTAAAAGAAATTTTCGTTTTGGTGCGACATTCCCGTTACAAAATTTACGGTCACTTGACACACTAGTGTACACTCGTGTTCATAAAAGTTTCGCATCACAGGAGTATTCACTGATATTTTTTGCTGTGGGGAACAAGTTGAATATCGGCATCGTCGATGGATTTTTACTGTCGGAGCGCGCGCGTCCGTTTGGGGAGGCAGCTGTGAAAGCACTGACTTACATAAGGGATTCGCCCGGTGCCAGCCGAGCGTCTGTCGGAGAGGGATGGCACACGAATTTCGTAAGGGTTGCAGGTCGCGTGCGGTATGTAGCGAAAGGGACGGAAGAGATTTTCGCATTCAGGCCATGGTCCGTTGAAACGTAACGTTGAAATCTTGTGTGAAGACGCAATTAAAATGTACATAAATCTGAAAGAGATACGTTTCAGGAGTAACACCTCCAAGTTAATAAGTGTTTAATCTGGCAGTTAATAGCTAATCTGTATGTATGACTCTCAATGAGAGATTATTATCTAGTGTTCTTTTGATGCAGAGTATATTAACTAAGGACTCTTCAAACCATTTAGTTCAAAGCTTGTTTTTAATAAATTCGTGTTATTGAGTGGAGACCGCGAATCGGCAAACGTATAGTAGGCTACCCTTCCTAGGTGGAGCGATGATCTTTGAGGAATGGCTATAATATATATATATATAAGCAGATAGATGAGAGTAGCCGAGAATTGAGATGGATGGCTTGGGATTGGAAAAGCTTATATCCTGCTATGTAATAACTAGAGGCTCATATTCAGCAGAGTCGATTCATTTTTGATAAAACAACAATATACGTTACGTTATTTCAATTGAAGGAAGAGTGATTTGTATTTGGATTGATTCATTACATTCAATTTTGAATTGTTTCCGATTACATGCATTGCTAATACCCGGCAGCAGTAAAGTGCTATAGGCTGATGAGAATGATGTAGATGATTAATAATTTGAGAACATTTTCGCTATTATATTTAATACGGTTTAAATATGCCTTGATATGCCAACCTATTTTAATGTTCCTCAGTTTCATTTATAAGTATAGAAATTGTTGTTGCCTTATATTATTATTGGTTACTAGCTTCAGCTTGTGGAACAATGCGTTAAATAGATAATATATTTACATACTATAATTATACCTAATGGAGTTTTTAAACCAAAGATCCAATATCTTTATTACAGTGTAAAACTTGAAAGGAAGAATTACCTACTTCTAATAAACGACATAAGAAATTTCATATTTCACGTATCCAATGTAAACGTAAAATAAGATTTATTGGACTGAATAAAAAAAAACATACGTCGTTTCATAAAAAGTTCAATCGATCTCGATTTTACTGAATTTCCAATATATAGGAGCAGTAAACCGTACGTAGTTACCTTTTGACGAACATAATCGTATTAACAGATGTTGAATTAAAAACGACTTTATTATTCAGCGGGTTAGGTTTAAAAAAATAGGAACAGTAAAGGTATTATTTTCACAGACATACATACATAATTATGCTTTTCCCAAAGTGGATAGAAGAGTACACTTATTGTACACTACATTTCGTCGATGCTGTTATTAGGTCCCCTGATATATGAGAGGAGCCAGTAAATACCGGTTACATTTTCAAACTCTTGTTAAGATATGTTTTTATTAATGTAGGCTTTATACAGGTACTTAAGAATAGTCAGACTCTAGGTGCCGCGTTCCGAAGTGACAATTGCCTATGGAAAAGAACAGGCAAGATCTAACTAAAGCGCTGATCGGGTTTTTCTATTAGAAAATTGTCAGTAGCAGCATGAAGTGGATTAAATATTATTTTGGAAATCAGGCTTGTATAGAATTTGTTATATTAATAAAGAATAATACCTAGCTTTACAAGCCACAGCCACAGTGTCAAATACATAGTTCATCCCTTTCTGGTTTTTATATTTCTTCATAAGAGGATACGAAATAGCATGTTTATTAGTAACAGCAAATGTCACATTTTTCTTACGTAATGTTATTGAGACCGGGCCTCGAACCTATAGTCAGCAGCCGCGCTAGACCACTGGCTACATATTCTATTCATAGAAATTAGTATCACGAATCAAGATTGTTTCATTCTGTTCAAAATGCAAATCTGTTCTAAACTGTTTTTTAAAAATAATTTCTGCCAAAAGAAATTCGTGGATATAAAATTCAAATTAGCCCGTCTTTCTGGAGTCAAATCATTAAGCAGTTTGTCACCGATTGTCCTGCTTCTTGCAATACACAATGAGTCTTGAATTATGTCGCCTTTTTCCTTAACACAGCTTTTTTTATTTTATGTTAATTTAGAATCCTTTATTCAAAATTAGCTTGAGAGAATCTTATTATTTTCAGTAATTGCCTTCATTTGTATAATCGTTATATCTGTACCTATGTGTATACTGTGTGTTATATAATAAGCAATAACTATTCTGTCGTTAATGTGCTTATAGTGAAAGTTTGTAGCTTATAATTTATCTAGACACAAAGCATTCATTCTGATGTTCTTTTTTTTTTCCTTAACTTTAAACGGTGCTTTGTGAATATCCAAATATGTGTGTATATAATTTATAATTACAATTATTTTCATGTATTACGTCCATTCATATCTATGTAAGATAACTGCTCTATATATTTGTAGATGAAGGTTATAATATACTAGCTTCCACCAGCGGCTTCGCCCGCGTGGTTTACGAACCCGTAGGCACAGTCTATAAACCCTTCAGTCAGTCGACGAAGACGTCTAGACAGGGCAATCGTGCGGGGTGTGAGGGGAGAGACGCGGGTGAGGCGAGCCCCAGCTGCATACTTCACCGCACTTAGTAGCTTGGGACACGACTTTGAGGGCTATAGAGTATTTGATATTTTAGATATTTCAATTTATTATTAATATGGTGCATACGACATGTGCTGTCATTGGACTGGGGGGTTGGCATTGGATCGTGGGTTTGATTTATAAATTTAAAAAAATCTACCTATTTTTGATTTAATTGTTTAGACTTTAGGCAGGAATTTAACGATTTGTTTAAAATTTAAGTAAATTGTCTATTTGTAGAAGGTTTTTCAATTTGACGTCTACGATTGGGGGGAGGTCATCAATCCCACGAACCTCCCCCTCGGATGGCCACTGCGTGCATGTGCGAACGTAAACAAAATGGCGTTCGTAAAAATACCGAGTATATTGCACACCCCCGTTTTGTCTTTATAAGATCGAATGTTTTGAGGTCTCTCAGGGTGCTGTCACACGAAATGAAACTTATAAGACATTCATTTTAAAATCCAAAATGGCGGTCCTGCATTTTTTGAAACATATAGATATGGGTATCGTTTTCAAGGTTTCTTGGGGTGCTGATTTTGAAAATGGCATCCATTTTGAAATCCAAGTAGGTGGACATCCATTTTTTGAAAAGTATAGATATGGGTATCGTTTTCAAGTTTCTTGGGGTGCAGACGACTTAAAAAACTAAGACTTAAAAAACATGATATTAATGATTAGGTATATATGTATCTTTTTCAATTTGTGACAACCCTTCCGCAGTTGCGTAAATGCCTACACAGGCGGCGGCATCGCCCGACATCAAAGGTGTTAGCCTACTGTTGGAATACTTATACTGTGCCGTAGGTATATTTTTCCGAGATAAAAAGCCTATGTGCTATTCCAGACTATAATCTATCTCTGTGCCAAATTTCATTCAGATTCGTTCAGCCGTTCTGGTGTGAAAGAGTAACAAAGATCCATCCATCCATCCTCACAAACTTTCACATTTATAATAAATTTATTAATATTAATTTATTTAAATTTATTTTACATATAAATTTTTGTGTTAAATTTATTTTATTTTAAAAATAATTTATATTTTAAGTAGTAATTAATATTAAATATTTAAGAAATTAAGATTTAGTAATATTTTAATTATTAACAAATTTTGTGCCAGCAGTTGCGGTTATACAAAAATTAAATTAAATTTTATTAGTAATTAATAAATATAATAAATTAATTTATTATTAAGATAGTAGGATAGTAGGATAATAATGATTATCGCTGATGTCATCAACAGGGTAATTAAAATAAAAACATGTATTAGAAAATTATTAAAGCTGAGCTTCTTCGACTGAATAACAACGAAATTTAAAGTTAACGGAATATTGTATCAAGTTCAACATCCAAACACATTTTGACAAACAAATTTTACATTCTAAGCTACTCAACAAACAATTTAAAACACTAAAAACTTCAAACAGAGTGAAATGTAACAAAGCAAAGCTTGCGAAAGTGCTCATATTTTTGCAACAATGCTCTAGGAATTTAGATTCTGCATATCATTAATTAAAATTGCCTTTGTGAGGTCGTATTAAAGTTAAACACCTCGAGGGTCGTCTCATCTAGGATTATATAATAATTTTTTTTAATCCTTGCCCCACACTCGGATTTCTCCTGTATAGTGGGTACGGTTTACAAATATACATGTCACATACACACACAACCAGACCCGAAACAACTATCTGTAGATCATACAAATATTTATTCCGTGCGGGGATCGAACCCGCGACACATAGCACAGAAAGCTAATTGCTTAATCACTGCGCCAACCGTGTCGTCAAGATTGATACATTAGGGTTTCGTATTGTCGGTCATGTACAAAATCTTTGAATATTTTGGGTCATTTGTACCTATACTGTCTTTTTTTAGGTGAACCGAAAACATTAGGTGTTCCTTATAAATTGTAACCAACGTTTTTTTTTTATAAGTTTTCAAGCAGTACTTAAACTGGTGAAGAAGATAGATGATACAATAGCTAAGATAATTTGATCTCTCTCTACCTATGCAATACCTATCCCTACCTATGCAACGTCCATGAGAAAATACTATTTTATTATTTTTATTGAGTTTTACTGCCTCGTTGGTCTAGTGGTCGCAAGCGCGACTGCCGAGGGTGAGGTCATGGGTTCGATTCCCGGGTCGGGCAGTGTTATTAAGTTTTTCTGTATGGAAATTCACAGTAGCAACACGATGTCTGCAACTGGGTCTGATAGATTTCAATAGGCTCGCCCCTACTACATGAGACTCAATAACAACATCGGTGAAATATGGGTGTACAATATTACACCTCTGCCTTTCTCTTCGGGGAATACAAGCGTGATACTATGTTATTTGATTTTATAATACCAGCCAATTACATTACATCACACGTGAAATGTAACACTTAAAAGACCGGAACTTTCTTAACCAAACGACCCATTAACTATTCATCTCCTGGTTCCGACCCTCAAATCCTTTACGTAACAGACCGATACAAAACTTATCAAACCACAGTTTAACTTTATGAAGAGGTTACATTTCTATGGGTCATTGGCTTTGGGGATAAAGAGGACGATTTTATTAGCGGAAGCAATACTCGTACCTTCAAAGCTTTACACACTGCTTTAGATTTGATTTAAGATTTGTGTACATTAAAGAACTTTAATATGGCAAGTTAAGTTACGCTAAAATATACTTTATTCAAACACATTAAAGTCGAAATTGAAGTGAAGTGAGACGGGCAAGAGTTCCCGAAAATAGAGCGGACAATAAGAGGGGACGGATTTTATAATTAACTGCAATCAACACTGACGTATTGAATTTCGAGAATTTTTGTACAGTCGCGGAGACGAGTCGTTTTGTGACCTTCTTAAAAGAAATATATTTTGTATGATATCACGACCAATTTCTAAAGCAAAGTATCAGTAAGATAAAAACGATTTAACTGCCAAAAAAATACTTTGCTTAAACATAGATATCGTAAAAACGTTCTTTCTTTTTGTCTACCGGTTCAATTTTACTTTTTGTGTATTAATATATTTTACTGTCTTGACTTGAGCGTATATTTTTATTTATAATATTATGGCACTCTATTTTATTATTTTCCTAGTAATTCAGACTCAAAACCCATTAGTTCCTAGGTTCTCGAAACGTGTTTCTGACTACTAGAACTAAAACTCACGAAAATGAGAAGCAATAATTCATCAAGTGTACGCCTTTCGCCTTAGCTCGTGCTTCCCGACAGATGTTAACATACGTTGTTTGTTTTCTTACTTCGAGAGATATGTTTGTTATTTCCCCCTCCCAAGGAATGCTTCTCGTTCCCTTTTTATTTATGTCACGAGAAATTAACTGTCGTGAGTTTCGTACGTTAAATTTCTTAATACGGTTATTAGTTTGCGAAGCTTGAATTTCAGTTTCATGTTGATTGTACTTTTAATTTTTGTGACGTTATTTTGATCATAATCTTTATTAATCAAAACAATCATTTTAATTAACTTTTGGTAAGAATATCATTAGCTTTTGAATTTTAAAACAAATATTGCCTTCATTTTACTCGTTACGTACAGATTATTCTAGAAAAATATGTGTCAGACATTTTATCAGCAGTGTATAATATTTGTTCGTTAAATCATATCCGTAGAAATAAAAAATACCGTGTGTAGACAGTTACATCCTCCTAATATAATAAACATATACATATAAATGTGAAAGTTTGTGAGGAGGGATGGATGGATATTTGTTACTCAATCACGCCAGAACAGCTGAAGAGATCTGGATAAAATTTGTCACAGAGATAGATTATAGTCTGAAATACCACATGAGCTAGTTTTTATCCCGGAAAATGTACGGGTTTGTAAACCACGTGGGCGAAGTCGGGGGCGGAAGCTAGTAATTAATATTAGTGTAAGTAGTTATTGAAGCAATAATTGACCCGTCCAAAATTCAATTAGATTACTTTTATTTGGGAAATATTCCATAGAAGTTTGCTTAAATTCAGAGCCAAAAATTCCCACACTTCCATTTTGCCAAATACCCCAGCTTTCTTATAATAACAAGGGTAAGCTGTGTATTTATAGAAAAAATAAACCATAAACATTGACAAATGTTGAACATCAAACATGACTAAAATCAGTGCAGAGGGGAGTTTTAAAAATGACTCCATTTCAATGAGACATGTACAAAATGTTATTTTGGTTCCTCGTTTGGTCTCAAATTTAAGTTCCAATTTGTCTTCGTGAGTCAAGTTTCTGGGATTTTATGGTTCAGTGTATTTTGTAAAGTTGTACCAATTTCATTACTTAAACAGTCACATTTAAATTATCGAACGAAAATATATACACTTGGTCAAGAAGAATTTGAGCTAAAAATGTATAGCGTAATTTTAGAAATTTATCAATTCGTAGATGTTTATTTCGGAGTTAGGTCATGCTTGTAAGGGTCAAGTCGTGGTCAAATAATATTTTTTTCGTACATGACGTTTTATTTTCACTCTCAGATTATTTCAACTTTTTTATATTGAATTTGACGTACAGATCATACATTCATATAAGCTCAAATAAATACCCATGAGTATATTACAAAAGTTCATTCGTATGTTTTCCTTGGTGGCTCAGCTGCAGGTGACTTTATAGGTAATTACTGTCTCTTTACGATTCGCTTCTTTTTTATTTGTTTCCTGAGGGAAGCTGACTTTTGTTTTTTTCTGTCCTGTTTTTGTTTTGTTTATTTGTGTAATTTCTTTGCCTATTTGTGTTGGCAATTTGTGGGGGTGTTTTTTATTTTATTTTTAGGTTGTGCCGTTATTGAGTGAAATTGGCCGGTTTAATGGCGTATAAATTTGCATACGACCTGCTATGGTATGAATATGCAGTAGTACTTGTAAATTTTACCTTTCATCTAATGTAATTATATATAATGAATACTAATTTAACTTTAGAAAGCAAGTAGGTAAAGTATTTGATGACTATAACGTATATGGTACGATTGTGAGCAAAGTAAATATACATTAATTTATTTTATGTGTTGTCTATAAATTTAACAGTCTAGTAGATTATATTTATCTATTATATATTTAACGTTCATCTTTAAAATGCTAATAAACAACATCGATATTTTTGCTTCTGTAGCGTCGTCATAAGACTTGAAATTAGAATTGCTCAAGTTGCATGCATGTGCATCGGTCAAAATGATAGCAATTAGTAAGAATTATACGGAGTTCCATGTGGTGGTCTAAGGGGGAGGCCTTCGTTCAACAGTGGACGTCTTCTGGCTGATAATGATGATGATGATGATGATACGGAGTTACTTCTACTAGCTATTACTAATTACACAGATAGCTATGATTATAAAAGAAACCTAAATAATCTTGCTAGCTTATAGCCAAATGCTCATTTACAACACTTAAAGCTTTGTTCTAATTGAGCATTTGGAAAAGGTAAGCAAAATAATTAGTACTGATTTAATGCTTACAGCAAATCAAATAGAAGTCTTTATAAACGAGTTTAAATGTATCATTACCGTATCTTTGCAGACAATTGTTTCGTAACGTTTTATTTAAAAATCTACGTGTAATGAGCATTGCTTTCTGTATTTACGAGATCTGTGTCCATTCAATACTAACAAATCACCAGAAATAGTACGAACAAAAAAGAACATAAATGGTACAAATGTATTAAACTTACACTTAACGATGTTAAAACGTTTATTGGAGGAAACAAATCCCAAATAGAACGTATAAAATGCACTTTTATTGCCTTTTGATTTGTGCTCTTTGTAAACATCGATGATCGTTACAAAATCCACAAAACAAAATGAGCCTTGACTTTATAACTTAAAGTATGTTTTCGTTTAACAAAAGTTTTCCTTCACAGAAAAATTTATAATTAGCTACAATACAATTAGTTAGACTTACGTGTTTTGGAATGAAGGGAATACAGATTTCTTTGGTAATAAATATAAAACTAATCAATATTATTTTGTTAAGGAATGTCTTCACTATTGTGACTGTGTTTAACTGTACTAAAACTATAATTTATAACAATTTATGAGGATTATTTAAAAGGTACAAATGAGCTGTCCAAAATATATGGCCTAAAAACATGTAGTCTCAGTTGTAGGTATTATTTGTTAGGGTACGGAAGCCTCTACATAGCCTGAGGCCTAAAAGAGGCATTCGTTTCGGTAGCCCACTATTTATAATATTATGTAAATGGCCTGGTTCGAGGCCATTTCCTGAATAAAGTCCCAGCATGATGTTTTTTGTTAGACTTTTTGGGTTTAGAGGTTGTTATTTTGCTCCATAATTTGTGAGGCTACAGGATATAGTTAATTATCTAGAGATAGTTGAAGGGATTTACTTTTTACAGGAATATTTATATTATAATCCCTTTTTCTTTTACGTTTCCCAACAGATAAGTGTTCCAATTAGAAGAAAAAAAGCTAATCTCCTCAAATAACAACATCATCTTCCTGGCATAATATTTTAAATGAAAATGGTTTAAGCCATAGTGGCTACTCAGATCTAGGGTTCCTAACTTTTTGTACGAGAAATAAAGTAAATTAAGGTTCAAGAACTAAAATGAATAGTATTTTAGAAAAGTAAACAGTATTTTTTATTTGAAGTTTGAAAAACCTTTTTTTTTTGGAGCTTCTTGCACAGTTTATTATCATCTAAAAATATTCATAAGCCTCTCCACAATTTAAGATAATATTAAACTAAATGAGGCTCCATATACCAGTACCAAAGCAGTATTTTGTATACTTTTTTTTATAGAACTGTAAAAATTATTAACAAGGGCAAAAAGTATAATATTGTTTTTAAGAGTATGGTTGGGAACCCTACCCAGGTCTAAAAGTCCCTCAACCGCCTGTATGGAATCACTGCGAAATGGGGATTGTGAGTCTCTTCCTGGAGCAAATGCGTCCTAATCAAACCATGCCGTCACCAACCATGATCACGTGTTCCTGTGCAGGTAGGACAGGGACGATCTCAACAAAGCCACCGACAATGCTGTGGAAGTGGCAAGGTTTTATGTTGGTACTGTGTGAACGGCATACTTGACGGCACGGTTGGCGCAGTGGCTAAATGATTAGCTTCATGCGCTAAGTGTCGCGGGTTCGATTCCCGCACGGAACACATATTTGTATGATCTATAGATAGTTGTTTCGGATCTGGTTGTCAACACAGGAGAAATACTAGGGTCGGGGAAGGTTTTATAAAAAAAAAAACTAATCTACATCGTACATCAATAATCATAATAGTATAACTGATAAACTGCCCCTTCGTGTAAATAATAATAATTTACAGTTTTAAATACAGTTCCTCAAACAAAAAAATAAAAACTTTAATTAATATGTACAAGTAATTACGGGCTGTCAGTGCTCCGCACAACATATCCATGTTCGAACATGTGATCATAATTCAAACGAGGCGTGACAGGTTGTAGTATTTTATATTTTATTCTATAATATCAAAAGTATATCAGTGGTTGTACAGAAAAAGTATGTATTTTCCCTAGATATTTTCTTGTGTGTGATAAATTTTAAAATTTTCATAGAAACATAATAAAAAAAAATAAAAAATAAAAAGTAACAATCGGACTACATATTCCAGAATTATAATATCACCACATAACGGATTTTTTACATTGTCCATAAACATCTGTAATACGTTCTTAGCGTATAAACTTTACTTCACGACTGTACTTTCGGATAAACCTGACAAGTGCTAAGATAATACTGATGAATTCTTTATTCGAAACAACAACATATATGAGAGAATTCAAAGTAAAAACAATTCAAAAGTTTTGTCGCAAAAAATGGAACACCAAATTCAAAGTCACACGTAAGGCGGTCGGCACGTGCGGATATTTATACTTAGAACACTTACACTGCTCACAACTGTACAGACGACTATAGCCGACAGATGTTAACATATGCCCGTGTTTTCTTTATTTAAGAGATCTGTTTGTTACTTTTTGTTACGTATCCGCGGCGCCTCCGGTCTCTCACTTATTATTTATGGCAGCGAATGTACCAAGAGTGATGTATGCACACTGGAAGTGTTGGGCAATTAATTTTGAATGATATTAAAAATGCAAAATTAAATATATTTTTCTGCTATTTACAATTTGAAATGCAATTGAAATGTATTATGTAATGATATTTTTCTGCTGTTGTGTAGGCATGAGCTATCACAGAAATCGCGCATAATCGATAAGTTAGCTAGTTAGCAATAGGGGTATCGAGGCTTTTTGCCCAAGGTCTGTCAGATGATCTCAGGGTTCACCACTTGTAGATATTTCTTCCTTGTAGCGTTTTTTATCATAGTAATATTAATTAAGTAGGCATATGGTATGTTTTTGTATAATGTTGCCCCACTCTAGAAATAATTCCTGTATCGTGGATGCGTTTACAAACACAAATATTCACATGCACAAACACTCAGACCCACAACAACTACATATACGTTGGCCATCCAAATATTTGTTCGATAGCTCAAGCTGATACTTACTGAATTAAAGGAGTTAGCTGAAAATATTAAATACTATGATTTCTAGAAACCAATTAATCGCGCAAAGATCGGTAAAACGCATTAAGCAACTTAAATTCTGACCAATCCGTAATCAATCCGGCATTTTTATTTATGACAGAACAAACATAGTAATTCCCTAAAAATATTTTTTTATTACGAGGCTGCCATAAACATAAATGATAGACAGTATAAAGGAAACGGAAGTGGCTCTATAGACAATGACCAATTGACTAAAAACAATGGGAAATGACCTCTATATTAATATACTGTAATAATAATGAAAAAAATCTTGCTAACCGGTATCATGAAAAATTTTTACGTATTAGTTATATTTTTAACTACCTCAATGGTCGCAAATGCATCTGCCGTTCTTTGGTTCAATTTTCAGTTTGAGCAAAATTGTTACGAGTTTGTATTAGGAAACTGTCAGTTGCCCTCGAATTTAAAATTTTCTTCAGTGAGTAGCAAATGGCTCGTCTCATTTTACATAGGACCTAATAACGTCATCGGCGGAGCTTCAGTTTGCAGCAGTAAACTTCCGTCGAACCTTATTGCGAATGCTTACATTATGTTTTTCAGCACGAAAATTGCACTGAAATGTGTCGTTCGTCTTTCAAAGAGCTAATGCATACTCTTCTTCATTTTTCCTTCTAGCGATTTACCAACCAACGTCAGTTATGCTAATGGAATTTGCGATGCACTCATTAACGAGTACAGAAACTGCAGCTATGTTCATTATATTTATATGCGGTATTGGATTTACATTGAGACCTTGCTGAAACCTTTGGAATATCAAATTTTTACTCCAAGAATACACCTTTGTCGTTTTGAATTCTTAATATTTTATGGATCAAAATTTTATAATTGCTTGTGATCATGGTTGGTGATAAAATATATTATAAAGCAAAAAAATCAATAATTATTAGAGCTTCACGATAAAACAATTCTACGCCAAGATCTGACCAATACCACAGGCCGCATAGTCTAGACCAGTGTTCCGCAAAGCGTGTGCCGCGGCACACTGGTGTACCGTGGTCATTAGTTGGTGTGCCTCGAAAAAATAAGGTTAATTATTATACTAATAAATATTGGTTTGTTGATTATTAAAAAATATTTTTTTGTTGATTAATATTATGTAAAAATTGATCTTTCATTTAGGTGTACCTCCAAAATTTTCCGATTTCCTAGATGTACCTTGAACACAAAGAGTTTTCGGAACACTGGTCTATACAATATACTAATCTAATATTTCCATCGTGCACTACACGCACCGATCGTTTAATACTCAAAAGCGCACACGGTTCTGAAATAGGCCCATGCCATTGGCGACTAACTTGAGTTCAGGGCACTATTTTTGAAAACACAATGGAACCAAAAAACAAGCGATAGACTTTTGGTATTTTTTTCATAAATCAGTTTCAACCACAGATCAATATGTCTTTTCCATTGTCCATAGCTGCACGTCCCCAAATGTACGCCCGTACGGGGTCGGACAACTTTCCACATAACTCAGGCCACTCGATTTGGTAGCAGAGTTTATTATTTGTGTTCTCAGGCCCGCTGTACTCCTAGTATCGTACATATTTCGTGTTTTATCACTGTACACTATATCTGTGTTTCACTTCAATAAACGACGGAGATTCTTGCATTGTTTCAAATTGTATTGTTATTTTTCTGGACGTTTGGTATGTTAGTTTATGTAAGAGTAAAGAAAGTGCTAGAATGGAGGGTAGGGGTTCGTTGGGGGTCGTTCGTAATGTCGTAAAAACGATAGGTTATTGAGACTACTTATATTGGTGAGTTCCGGGTTCTGGGTAAAATCAATATTGCAAACACGGTGTTTCTTCAATGACTGTAAAGTTCGTACAATATAAGTTCTTTATTTTTATTTTAGCCTCACACTTTGCATTATTCCTATATCGTGGGTGCGTTTCCTAACATACCCGGATCGACTACCTACCTATCCCCTTCGGGAATCAAATCCGCGACATGTAGCGCAGCAGTCGATCACTCACGCACTACGCCATGAAGATTAAAATACTTGAAAATTTAAACAGAATGAAATAGTCTAAACAAACAAATCCAGGTTCCAGTGGCGATAATTTTCCCCTAAACCAAATCCAATTTTATCATCAAATAAATCAACGGCCATCTGAACCTGTTCTAACATAAATAACCAAAAAAGAGAAAAAAAACCGACCCATAAATATTTTCATCGTCAAAACAGTCCAACAGAAGCCAAAGAGTCCAGCAAAATATTAACTTTGAATAAGGAAGTGTACACATGACATGACACCGAACTATCGATACGAACAAAAATAGTTGGACCGACAATAACTCGATGAAATATCTATTCGCAGTGGCGATTGTCTGTTCGACGCCCAAAAACATATAAAACACATCCAGTTTGAGATATATTACCAGTTATCCGGTTATCCAAATGTTTTAATTTACGCCAGTAGGGTTCCGTGTTGTGAGGGCTATTGTGTTGTCAAATTGAAGGTCCCCGCTTTCATTAATTCTCACGATAACTGATCCATGCTTGCCCTCTGTTGCGACAGGTCAGCTCAAATAGTTATGGCACTTTCTTCAAAAGGCTATTCCACCCTATATTTGTCTCACATAAATACATCGTAACAATCTGCCTGGACTTTAAAATAGACCTTGACCGCTGAGTTTGTTTCAGCATTTCTTCTCAGGGATAGTCCTAGGAAATGCCGACGCCATCTAGTTTAAAAAAGACGTGTAAAAGTGATTGAAAATTCCTAATTGCAAAATAAATAATTTCATTTCATTTCTATACTAAATGAGTCTGGATGACTAGACGGGATTATTCGCGGAGTGAGTTTGATTCTAGCACGAAACAATGCATGATTCGTATGACCTATAAAATAATATACCTACCTATAGCTGTGCTGATTCTGTCCTGTTAAGGGCAAATTTTACACACGATACAGGAATCATAGGAGTGATTTTAAAATAATGAGCGTGATACTTAGAAATAAAACAAAACTATCAAAATACCTATCTCGATTATTTTACATAACATAGCATCACGCCTGTATTCCCCGAAGGGTTAGGCAGAGGTATACTATTGTACACTCACATTTCGCCGATGCTGTTATTGAGTCCCATGTAATAGGGGGCGAGCCTATTGCCATCTTCCGGGCACAGTTTCAGACTCCGTGCTGCTACTGAGAGAATTTCAATACAGAAAAACCCAATAACACTTTGCCCGACCCGGGAATCGAACCCAGGACCTCACGCTCAGCAGTCACACTTACGACAGTAAGACATAACCTTGACATTGTTATTGTGAATACATGTTTACTTCGAGAAATCAATCGATTGAAATACATAGGTATGTGTTGTTTGGAAAATAACTTTATAGTTAGTTGACAGAATTGATTTTTTTTTGAGCATAATACTAACAATGTAAGAAAATGTAACGAAAGAAGAGTTTATTAAAATGAATACGAAGTAGAGGTAGGTATTTAAATATATAAAAATTCAAATCTTTATTGATAATGTTAATATTCCTAAATACTTAAGAATTAAAAAGGAGGGGCTTGTAGCTCCATAGCTACCGCGCAGATTGGTCGATCTGTGAGGTTAAGCAGCGCTTGCCGCGGTTAGTCCTTGGATTGGTGACCATATTTCACACATCGAGACCCCTCCGTGCATCGGAAAGCACGTTAAGCAGTTAGTCTCGGGTGTAATATGAAGACCTATGATAGTCAGTACTGTGTCAGCAGCCCAAAAAGTCTGACAACCAGGCTTACCGTAAAGTATATTGGAAGCTGACCCCAATGTAGTTGAGAATAGGCAAGGCAGGTGACTTAAGACTAAAAAAAAACGTATATACATTTCTGTCAAATCAAAACATGTGAACAATTTTTATAAATGCTAACATTCTTCAACCTCGTTACGGCTTATTAACATGTAAAATGCAAAAAAGGCTGTTTACACGTAAACGGAACATATTTTACATGTCCAATAGAATAAGTCAGAAAAAACCTGTAAGGGACATACCCTCTTCATTTCAATTCAGCTACACGCTGTATTTGTGTCGGCCACTCGATGACAGAAATTGAATATTATAAAAATAGAGGATGTTTTCTTTTTTCTTTTTTTTTTTGGGAGCAGATGGCAATTAGGTTTCTGGGAAAAAAGTTTTTGCGTGACATGAATAAATTTAGAGATTTAGGAATGAAGTATGCTTTGGGACAATTTAAATTGTTTCATGAATTATTTTGGTATAATATCTTATTGGCAGTGTACTTTTTATACTTTTTCTTATAAAATAAAAGTATGTTAAAAATGTTTTGTATATTATCTTGATTTAAATAAGAAAATTTTATGTTCGCTTCCTGTGTCGGGCAAATTATATTATTAGAGGGATATTTTGTTAGAAATTTATCAGCCCGGAGTCTGGAATTCCATCGATGGCAATGGACTCCCTATTACATTGGACATTAATGGCATCGGAATGAGCAAAACTACGTTCCTTTTTTTTTCATTATAAACAGTAGGGTATAATTTTGGAAAACAAAATATATTGCCATTTAATCGATTTAGGCGACATCTATATTTATATAAAATTAATGTGTGTATGTATGTTTTCTACTTACGTTTTTACTCCAAAACGGCTGGAGCGATTTTAATGAATTTTTTAGGTAATCTTCAGATTAGTCCCGCGGCTGATCCTATGAAGTTTGGTAGTAAACGGATAAAAAAAATGTTTTTTGGCTTTTTGCAATTTTGTTTAATATTTTTCCTACAAATTATCTGGCTATAGATAAATATTAGGACCCGTACGAAGCCGAGGCGAGTCGCTAGTAATATATAATATTTAAAACATTCATAATAGCGGTAACGTTTGAACACACGTATGAACCTCTACATAAAATTATTAGAACAAAGCCTTATTTTTTTTTACGGTAATAGGTGCTAATGAGATCCCTAAAACACCTAAACTTTACATGTTACTGCAACAATTATAACAATCGCAACAGACTAAACTTTGGTCTAGCTAGTTGTGCATCAAAAATAAATTCTGAAATCTTGTTTGGTAAATAGTTTTCCTTTTAAAAACTCGATAAAACTTAATCTCTTGCTTATCTTGGGGTTTTTCAATTTTTAATTTATCAAAATCACACAATATTTATGTCAATGGCAATGAAAAACTATGACGTCACGCTTTTGTGTTCCAAACATTTATTGAAAAAATGTCTTTATTGATTATAGTTCATAAAAAGTAACTCAGATGACTAGTAGTCATCTACCGCATTGTCGCTAGTGTTGAAGAGCTCCCGAGGTCCTGGATATGATCTCCGGGTCGGACAAGATGTTTGTGGATTTTTCTGTTTAGAAATAGAACTATTAGATAGTACGATCTATCGTATTATGCTACTTACAGTGCTTGCTTAAGGATTTGTCAGAGAGCGAGAGAGAGCAGTACTTGTATATATATTTCGTATTAATTACTACGATAGGGTAACAAGATTTTCGAAGCCTTAAAAAAAAAAAACATTCGTAACGACAAAACGTTTTCCTGCTTCCCGAAGGCCATGGCCTTAGAATATCAATTTGTCACAGTAAGTCTTCAGTCTTCACGTCAAGGTTAAGGGTGGCGCCACCTTAATCAGACCAAAGCCTTTACGGCTGCGTCCTTCCTTATACTGGCTTCACAAATGGCTTTGGAAAATGTTTTCTAAAGAATATGTTGTAGCTAAGCCGGCTTAGGGTGGCAGATGGACGCCACTTTGCCCAAGATGTTTAGCTTCCAACCGTTATGCTTCTATATCTCGGAGATTAGGCGAAGGGGTATCATCAACGGGGTGTAAAACTTTATACAGTACGGTAAGTCGCGAGTAATAGATAATAAGGCAAGTTTATTGTCATTTACCGAGAAAAAATTCTTACCTCCAGGTTCACTTTGACACTACTTCTACTTCTTATGCAGAGCAGTGAGGTCTATTTGCTTCACTGCTCTGTTTAGGACTCAATTCAAAACGCCACTATTCAGCCTGATTTATCGAGATAGATCAGTATACACATCGTCTTTATATACAACAAAATTCTCTCCCTTCAGATTTTCCATAGAAACCCATCAAAATAAATCGCCCTTAAGGATCGAACTTAAGACATACATATTCGCTCTGCACCACAGAATATCTGTTTCAGATCTCTGTATATCCCCTCTATATATATTCTATTTGCACAGTTCGATGTAGCAGTCACTATCGAGTCCATAAAGTACATGCACGCACCACTGCACTGATATTGGTTCACAGTTCGGTTCATTTCACTCATTACTGGTACATGTTGCCTTATCTAACTGTGTCGGGATCGAAACAGCTAGATATCATTACATTAATTATGCGTCAGAAGGAAAATTTAGCTGATTAAAATATGCATCAGCCGTATTTATAATTAAGTTCATTGTTATTTCATGGCCGGGAATCTCAGAATGAGAAGGGTTGAGCTTTAGTCAAGCGGGTCATATTTGCCGCAGAACCGATAACCCTTGGGGTAGACGTGTTCTTGAGTGGAGACCGCGACTTGGCAAACGTAATCCAGAATGCCCTCGAGCTAGGTGGAGTGACGATGTACGCAAAATTACTGGTAGCGGTTGGAAGAGGAAAGCCGAGGATCGGGCTCAGATTGGGACACATTGGGAGAGGCCTATGTCGACCAGTGGACTAGCACAAGCTAATGATGATGATGAGCTTTAGTCCGCCAAGCTGGCTTGGATTGGTGGACTACACACAAAATCGAGATTTGCTTTTTTTTTGGAGCTCTTTACGTGTGCTGGTTTGTTCATGATGTTGACCTTCATTAACTAATGCTATTATAGTGCAGACAAATTTCGATCCGAAAATTAAATAAAAATTCGGTGTTGAATGTGTATCGAAACTTTCCTTGATATGGATTTAAAATTACATTGACCAAATAATAAATATATTAAATAAGATATTATCAGTGGCGTGCGGTTCATAAAGGCAAAAAGACACTGTCTACCCTACATGACTCAGATAAATATTTATGATAATATATATGAGATGGAAAATCGCATACATCATTATTTAATCGACAAGACGACGAACCAAAACCAACATGCAGTAGGTATTTTTGGAAAGTAAGCTATTCAAATTTTTCTGTCTACCCTGTCTAAAAACTCTATGCACGCCGCTGGATATGTAGAGACGCTGTATGTTAGGCTCATTATAAACCTAAAAAGCTTCTCTTTAAAAGCCATCCTACTATCCTACTAATATTATAAATGTGAAAGTTTGTGAGGATGGATGGATGGATCTTTGTTACTCTTTCACGCCAGAACGGCTGAACGGATCTGGATGAAATTTGGTACAGATATAGATTATAGTCTGGAATAACACATGGCTACTTTTTATCTCGGGAAAATATACGGTTCGTAAACTACGCGGGCGAAGCCGCGAGCGAAAGCTAGTTAGATATAATTTACCATCTATTTTTAGAACTTAAAGGGTTTTTTTTTTCTCAAGTTTATTCACAAAAGATTGCTCACCCACGTAAATCTGAGGGCAATCTTCATTGTTTAGACAATTTTCCGGTTCTTTTAATTGGATTACCCGGGTTGATAGCAACTGATAAAATCGTTTAAGTGATTTAAATATTTCCATGGTAAGTTAAACGGTTGTCAGTTTGGAAAGGGGAGTGAAAGAGGGGCTTAGGGAATTATTGGCTGCTTGTTCTGGTGTTCACTTTTCTCAGAAAGTTATTATTTCCTAGCTTAAAGTGTAGGATAATAATATTACCGGCTCTAGGTAAAAAAAAAAAAAATATTTAAGGATTTAACGGAATACGCAGCGTAGGAAGGCCACCTACTAGGTGGACCGACGACATTGTGAAAGTCGCGGGCAACCGATGTATGCAAGTAGCGGAATGTCGTTCGATGTGGACGACTTCTGCCTGATGATGATGATGATGATGACATTGGAAGTATTTTCTTCTAAAATGAAAAAAAGATCTTCTAGAAAAATAAAGATTACCGCTTAAGTGACCGCTTTTTAGGAATATGAAAGCCGTAAACTTGTCAATATTGGGAACTTGTAAGTGGGAATAAATGTTAACATTTGAATGATCGGCTATTAACGGTGACAGATTTTAGGTCTTCTAGGATTCATCTTAAGTTATAAATAATGCATAACTAGAGTGCTGGGCTTTAGTTCCTGGATTCGATTTCTGGGTAAGTCAAAATGTTATTAGGTTTTCTGAATTCAGGCAATACAGGCATTATAATTATCATGTTACTAACTTCCACCCGCGGCTTCGCCCGCGTGGTTTACGAACCCGTACATTTTCTCGGGATAAAAAAGTAGCCTATGCTATTCCAGACTAAAATCTATCACTGTGCCTAATTTCATCCATATCCGTTTAGCCGTTCTGGCGTGAAAGAGTAACAAAGATCCATCCATCCATCCATCCTCACAAACTTTCAAATTTATAATATTAGTAGGATGTAATGCAATATATAATTTTGTTTGATAACATGTTATTTAATAATACTATTTGAATATTTCACAATGCAGCTTGGAGCGCAGTTTACGCATGCGCACTCATACCTATGCATTAAAGGTTGCTATACGGAGTCACCTACATTTCTAAACTGACAACAGCACAGCCATATTACTGAATCGGTTAGCCGTTTATCACCTAACACTGCAAATTTTAATACAATTAATTCTTCTATTCTACACTATAATTTCTTTTAAATCTAAGCTACCATACCTCTATGTATCTACAATCCACAAATATAATAGGCAGCCCTAACAGTTACAATAAACACAACGCTCGCGCTCGCTCAGTAAGAGATACAGTAACAAAGGGTTGGCACTTGGCATGGATCGGTGGTCGCGTTCGCTACAAGCTATCCAGTGCGCTCTGTAAACATCGACCTGCATTGATTAAAATAGAGATACGACACTCTTTTGAACATTTTATTTTTCATTCATAAATACAGTTACGCTTGAATTCCATGCAGAAGAGTCTGAGTTCAAACTTGGCCTGATCTTAATTTGATTATCACTTACATTTATGGTGAAAGGAAACATCATGAGGAAACCTGCACACCTGAGAGGCCTTCATAAAGTTCTCGATGTTGTGTGTAGTCTTTCAACCCGTACCAGGCCGGCGTGATGGTCTAACAGGCCTAACTCTTCTTTCTCATCCTGAGAAAAGGCCCTTGTCCAGCAGTGCGACAGTAATAGGCTGAACTTATTATACTTTTTTAGGATTTACAGGCACTTAGTGAACCTTTACATCACTTTACAGGCACTTACAATACTTAGGTTTTAGATGTCATGGTGTTCTGTTTTCCTATGGAGAAGAACACACAAGAAACTTCATGATTTGTCTTTTAAACGATGAATATGTGGAGGAACGAGGTATAGTGTTCCTCCATTGAAAAGGGAGGATCCTCCGACCAGGCAAGGTGGTTAGCCTGGCGGGCCGAAGCCCGACAGTTGATGTCGGACATTCGTATATGTGTTAGAATCGTTGTAAACTCTTATAGTGCGATTCAGGGTATTCTGTTATCGCTTCACTCCGATAGATGGCGCTTTACTTTTTGCTATGTTGCGACGATAGTCGCTACATCACTCCCCCCCGAGACTCGTTCTCGCTGATCGAACTATCTTCGTGTTGCTGCAACTGTACGGCGAACCACGTGGACTGACTGCCAGTACACCGGTGTGAAGACCCATGCCGTCCCGTTTTTCCTTTGTCACTGTAGCCACCTGTTGTCTTGTTCTATACCGGTCGCACTGCAGTGTTCTGTCGCCCGGACGCTGGTGCCGCATGTTGCCCTCCTCAAGTCGTTGGGTTAAGTCCAGGATGCGTTGTCTGCTGTCGTGGTAACCCTCGTGACTGTATACTGCTACTGCTGGTCTGGATGCTGGGGGTGCTGCAATGGAAGTGATGGTGCTGATGCTGCTGGTCTGCTCCATGGAGGTTGCTCGCTGATGATCACGTCTGCTGCAGGATGATGATCACGTCGGGGCCTCCAATGTGGAGGAACGAGGTATGGTGTTCCTCCATTGAAAAGGGAGGATCCTCCGACCAGGCAAGGTGGTTAGCCTGGCGGGCCGAAGCCCGACGGTTGATGTCGGACATTCGTATATGTGTTAGAATCGTTGTAAACTCTTATAGTGCGATTCAGGGTATTCTGTTATCGCTTCACTCCGATAGATGGCGCTTTACTTTTTGCTATGTTGCGACGATAGTCGCTACAAATATTTTATAATATTTTGTGGAGAAAGAGTAAAAGACTTCATATTATACCTACTCTGCTGCTTCTTCTGCTATTTCTGAACTCAAAAGCTGTAGTACAACTATAAGGAGTGAGATGTTAGAAAATAAAATATAATGATGCAACAGTATATAGTTACATACCCTTTGGGGTGTTTGTAAAACATCTCAATATTAATTTGAAGCAATAAAATAAAACGCTATCCTACTTATAATATTATAAATGTGAAAGTTTGTGAGGATGGATGGATGAATCTTTGTTACTCTTTCACGCCAGAACGGCTCAACGGATTTAGATGAAATTTGGCACAGAGATAGATTATAGTCTGGAATATATACTTTTTATCCCGGGAAAATGAACGGGTTCGTAAACCACGCGGGCGAAGCCGCGGGCGGAAGCTAGTGTACTGTAAATCTTAATGTACCCGTAAACTTTCTAAATGCAAAACTTTCAAATATCCAATTGATTAATCAAACAAAAGCATACTAGTTTTATAACGCTTTCCTAAATCAAGTAATTTATTTCTCCTCAGAATAAGTTCTCCTTAATAAAATTACTTTTTTCCTTATAACCTCACAGAAATACAGATGTAGATACTTTTTTTTACAAGCTACGTCAATTTGACGGCCTTTGTTGTGACTTCAAAGTACCCATATGTCGTGGATTTAGTTTTGAAGCGAGGATACTAAGGTAAAAATAAACATACATTCAATGACTATTTTTGTTTTCTATTTTTATATTGATACTGAGTATGAAAGGTGCAGTATCTTTTAATGTTTATAAATGACTAGCTTCCGCCCACGGCTTCACCCGCGTGGTTTACGAATCCGTACATTTTGTCGGGATAAAAAGTAGCCTATCTGCTATTCCAGACTATAATCTAACTCTGTGCCAAATTTCATCCAGATCATCTTTCAGCCGTTCTTAGTTTAATCCGCTGACCTGGTGTATTTGTATGTGTTTGTACTTTGCGTATCACCGAGACGTTTTAAGATCCCTGCTCTGTGCAGTTTTCCTCATAATATTTTCATACACCGTTAAACACACTGATTGTAAACTCATAACTTGTTATTCGCACTATTAAAAGGCACTTACAGATCATTGAGCTGGTTTGATAAATTCATATTCCATAGAGTCGAATCAGCAAGAAACAACACGGTTAAATTAAATTGTTAGGATAGTTAAAAATAGTCAATCATACAATTGATAGAAGATGTGTTAACGTCTGAACTGGCCTTTAAGACAAAGCTTCTGCCATAGCAGATTTGAGCTGAATGAAACTATTAACAAATCTGTCCTTGTCACTATGCAAGATATATTTACAGTTTATCACACCGCTCTTTCTGTTTTAATTTACTGATCTATGACCATTTTGTATTGGGTTTAACCGGGCGTCGCTACACGCAATATATTTGGGTGGGTGTACCTTACAGGCCAACGCCCATAGCCTATCTGAGAAGCGATAAAATTCTTTTATGTATCTTTTGGAAATACTCAAGATAGCTGCTAATCTGTTCGTGTTTTCTTTTGTGCTAGTAAGTGTGTATTTTTGTTGGCGCAAGATTAAGTTATGAGGCGAAATGTAGTGCATAGACTGGGGAGTCGTTTTTTGAAGATTTACGTTTAGTATTAGTCTTGTTACAGTACATCCCTATAGAGATTAGCTAGGATATGGCCGTGGTAATGCAATGTTTGCGTATGATTGCAATAACGGCAAAGGAAAACATCGTGAGGAAATATGCACACCTGAAAGAGCTCCATAAGTTCCTAATACTGTGTAGACCAGAAACCCACACTAGGCCAGCGTGGTGAACTAAGACTCATGCCAAGAAGACTGAAGAAGATTATGAAAAGAGACCCGCAGTGGAATAGTAACATTATATTTTTGACCGCTCGGTTGGTGCAGTGGTTGAGAGATCGACTGCTGCGCTACGTATCGCGGGTTCGATTCGGCACAGAACACATATTTGTATAATCTACAGATATTTGGTTCGGGTTTGGGTATTTGTGTATGTGAATATATGTGTTTGTAAACGCACCCACGGTACAGGAATTATTCCTAGTGTGGGGCAACGAACTAAAATACGATTGTGACAATTAATTATCATACTATGAAACTGACAATGAAAATAATTGAAAATCCAATACATTCCTTGCGCTCAAATCAAACGAAGAAAACAACAGAGAGAGAGAACTATACTTTTAAAATTTCATAAAACTTCATCGCTGGGATTTAATTTAACCGTTGCAATGTTTCATCGTTAAACCACTCAGTGGCCCAATACCATTGTAACCACACATTTCTGTACTCTTTGTGGCAATTTTACAAATGGTCGCGGTTTATGGTCAGGAAATTCGTTCAATTATGTTCGTTTAACGACATCCGACCGTCTACTGTTAACTAACTATCTATAGTAATATTATAAAACAGAAACGTTTGTTTTTGAGTAATTCCTTACTACAAAAGGTTTTCTTTTTCTTCTCTACTATTTGTGTACATTTTATTTTTAAAATCAACTCATTTAAGGGTGCAACGGGCTATTAAAGTTTGTATGGGGAAAATCCTAAATCCACGCAGACGAAGTTGGGTTCATTCAATGGTATATTTAATGAAATAATATTTAATTAAAATACTACATAATTACGAAGAAGTATTAAACTAGTTAATTAAATTATTTTAAGTGGATATTTGCAGTCGTATAGGTATAGGTATAACGTGCAGTTTTATGCTTGGGCGCATTTTTTACGTTAGGGTGGGAATAATGTCAGTTTATTAGATCCACCCCAGTTCTTCGAGAAACGCCAGCAGTTGCTTGACGTTGCTAGCTATTTCCCGGAGGGTACCTGGGTTTCCGAAGTACTTGGCCCTGTATGTGGCGACCTCACGGCAGTTCAGTAGCACGTGGGCTGCCCGTTTCTTCCTCCTCCATGCATGCTCTGCACAGAGGACTGTTTGTAATTCCTATAACGAAAAGATGTTTATTGAAGGAGAAATTTCCGGTGTGTGACTGTCCGAAGTTGTTGCTTCGTCAGTCGAAGCAGATGGCTGGTTATGCGTCCGTTTATGGCATTGAGAATTTCCTTTGTCAACCTACACTCACCAATACATGACCAGAAGTTTTTATGTTTGCATTTGTAGTCATATTTATAATGATTATATATATTTTTATTTATATTTTGATTATATTATACATCGCTCATATTCCAATGATATCGCCACTAAAAATGGTCCGAGTGGAAATGCCATAACCATGATATGCCTAGGATAAAGAAATGAAGATATTATTAAAAATCGGGCAAACAAATACAGTTGTACTATTTTACGATGTATAACTTCTAAGTTTGAGTACGAAACACCAATGATACTCAAACTCGCATGGACCAGACTCGCAAACCCAAGGCCATATATATATACGGCAATAACATTGTATTGTATCGATATAATGAATTTCCACTTCGATGCGTAGCGGTTCGCTACGTTATCTGCTACGACGCTTAGCTCGCATATCGGTGACAGTAGATGGTCTAAACGTCAGTCTGCTTTGTTTACCCTGAAAAATCGGAAATGTCTTCCACATATATGTACATACATCAATGTTTCTGTTCTTGAGATTTTTACGGGGGAATTCTTTATTCTGACAATTAGTCCAGAATAGTAGGTTTGTTTTATTTAAAGCCTGACAACTTATATTTGTACTCTGAGATAATTAGTACATTTTTATAAGTCAATTTTTTATATTAAACATTGGTAATAGCCAGGTTTTACACATTTTGAGATAACATTAAAGTTACTTACATCGAAAATTGCCAAAAAATGTCAATCTCAATCCGGCGATCACACCATTTTCCGAAAAAAAAATGCCAAAGATTGAATATAATTAATGATGAAAAATAATAAAAAGAATGAAAATTGATCGATCCATCCATTCACAAGTTATCATAAATCTTTGACATGAAGATGGATTAGCATTAACGAGAATACTTTTATTCGCCACAAATTATACATTCTAGTAAGTTTCACTCAAAAAACCGGTCCTTTTGAGGTGAGTAACGCGTATAGGTATTAGCTGTAATACCAGTCATACTAGCCTGCCAAGCGTGGGGATTATGGCAAACCCCTTCCTTGAGGGATGCCTTCGTTCAGCAGTGGACGTCTTATGGCTGATGATGATGATGATGATACTAGGAGCTCGATTAATATACCTTTTTGCCTCAATGATTTGTAGCAATTGATGATTCGGTGACGTGATTTTTAATCGAGTTATTACAATCCAGTTATTAATTACAAATGTGTATTGACTGTTCGAACATTCCCAAACTATATTCCTGTCCTCCTAGCCTAGCCTAGGCCTAACCTTTTCTCAACTACATTCGGGTCGGCTCCCAGTCTAACTGTGTGTTGCTAAGTATCAGTATTTAACAAGAAGCGACTACCATCTGACCTCCGTCACCCAATTACTGGGAGACACTGATACTCTAAGGTTAGACTGGTTGTCAGGCTTTTTGGATAGTGGCTTTTTTCGGGTCTGGTTGTGTGTGCATGTGACATGTATGTTTGTAAACTGTACCCGCGATATAGAAGAAATCCTAGTGTGGGGCAAAGGTTATTAAAACAAAAATAAAATGTCTAAACTGCATGATATTGGCCCCTTTGTAACTAGTGTGTCATCGGCAAGAAGGTGCTTAACTTCTTTCAATAGGTAGCTCATTAATTTGTGTGAACTGGTTAGATTCTGAAGGTGTCATAAATATTTTATTAGAGTCGTACGCAATATTACATTCTCATACTTACACTTACTTACTACATACATCTAAATTTATACAATATCTATAAGCGAAGACTTGTCTTTGACTATATCTGTGTTATTTTAGGATTTTGTAACTATAAGTCTTACACGTTTCTAAATAAATAAACTGTTAAACTAAACATACATTCTAAGAAAATCAGTAGAGAGCAGAAAAAAAACTACTACTCGGAATATTATAAACTAATAATGTCCTCCTGACCGAATTTCGGTCACGGCGGTCAATCTCACCGGAGATTAGCCAACTACGCAGGAGATATTATAGTGCACAAGTGTGCGACCGGAAAGAGATCAGGCGCAGGACCAACGGCTTTACGTGCTTTCCGAGGCACGGTGTGTATTCACATACACAAAGATCCAGACCCGAAACAACTATCTGTAGATCATACAAATATTTGTTCCGTGCGGGAATCGAACCCACGACACGTAGACCAGCAGTCGTTCCCTCAACCACTGCGCCAACCGTGCCGACAAACTGTGTATTATAAACTATCTAACCAAATACCGTAGATTATAATTAACAAAATAATTCTTAATTATAATAACAAACCGTCTCAATTTACGTGACCCTTTAAAAAATAACGTAATCGCAAGCCCAAAACACAAAACGCGGCAACAGCCAAAATTACTGAAATTTTGCGCCAAAAATAAATAATACGTTGCAAAACAAAATAATTAGGCGCTATTCGTCCGAGGTTTAATCAGCTCTCTCATTAAGGAGCGGTGGTTAACCGACCAAATGTAAAGTGTTGTTTATCTAAACATAGATCTGTAGTAGCCGAGTGGTCTGCGGTCATCAACGTGTTGGAGCCAGATTGCATTTTGTTTCAATGGCATATTCGGTTTTGTAAGACGTGTTCGTGGTTTTTGGATGTAAGAAAGATATGGAGAGATGTGATTCTAAATATTTAAAACATAACATAGCATCACGCCTGTATTCCCCGAAGAGAGCGGCAGTGGTGTATTATTTAACACCTACATTTTGCCGATGCCGTTATTAAGTTCCATGAAATAGGGGGCGAGCCTATTGCCATCTAGAGCACAATTCCAGACTCCGTGCTGCTACTGAGTATTTTCATATAGAAAAACCTAATAACACTGCCTTACCTGGGAATCGAACCCGGGTTCTCATGCTGAGCAGTCACGCTTGCGTCCACTCGATCAACGAAGCAGTAAATATTTATGATTCTAAATAACTAATTGATTGCCTCATGCGTGTAGTGGCCGCAAATGCGGCCGTTGAGCGTGAGGTCCTTAGTTCGATTCCCAGGTCGGGCAGTGTTATTGAGTTTTTCTGTATAGAAATTTTCAGTAGCACCATGGAGTTAGGAATTATGCTCGGTTGATGGCAATAGGCTCGGCCTTATAACATGAGACTTAAGAATATAGTTTAGCTATTATATTTTATAGTGCTTATAGATTAAGAAATAATTAACCCTCAGAACGCATTTTTTAAATTAAAAATCTTCTTTATACTTATATCGTGATAATTATTACCTAAATAAATCAAAATTAAAAAAAACGTGTCTAACTAGTTTCTAATCTGACAAATGATATAGTTCAGAATCAAATTAATTCGATAAGATTTAGATTTAAGAAACTTTAACGCCTAAACACCTATTTTGCGCGTATTTCAAGGCAATTTTGTCAGAAGCCTGGCAGCTAAACGATACTTAATAACAGCATCGGCGAAATAATAATAATAATAATAATAATAAATAATAAATTCTTTATTATCCAAAAAGCCAAATACAATTTTTCCGTCTCAATCAAACATAAAAAAAAAATAAAAAATAAAACTCCATTATAATGAAGTACAACGCTATGCATTATTTGAGACAGAGTGAACGTCTGTGTCCGTGCTAGTATAAACTGTGTTACAGACACAGGCGCCTTCCTCTTACAGTTCATTGACAATTTGCTGTACTTGTTTTGGCAAGCATAAAAGTTAGTTTAACATAAGTACTTAACACTTATTAACATTTTCAATTTATGTACGCGAAATGTGCCTGCATAGTATACCTCTGCCTAACCTTATATTATGTAATTGTTTTGTTATGCCACATCCATTACAACTACTGTCTTTATGCATCCCACACATTGGTTTCCCTTCGGCCACTATTAACATTTTAATCACCTGTTTACAAGCAACGGAATTAATTTTAAATTATCCATGTACCATGAAATCCAATTATGTTGATAGCTAATTAAAAATTTCGTAGTGTTTACACCTTTTTAGGTACTGTTTGTGTTACTTTTTGGTACTTATTAGTGTGTATATTTCCATCTGATTTTACTCTTGATTATTTATGGTGTAATTTCACTAAGGGCTATGTAAGGATCGTAGCACGTGGCGATCCGTAGTTTCTGCCTACCCCCATGGGAAAAAGGCGTGACTTTATGTATGTAATTTCACTAAAAAGTAACGTCAGAATTAAAAAATATATACATCGAATTTAAAGATAAAGTTTTCAGTTTAAAGATAACGAATGGTCATTCTTTCACAATTGCATATCGACGGTGGAATGGAATTTACCAAGCGACAATTTGGTCGATATTGATCTGATCTCTCCTTAGTCGTTTCGCTCTTGACAGAGCGGTCGTGGTCGTCATGTCGTAGTATCGGAGGCGGCATGTGAAATGCGTTTCACGATGTCCCGCCATTTCTCCCTGTTGGAGGTTATCCTGCTGCACTCGTTTAAGGGACCGCCCACAGCAGACTTAATCTGGTCAGTCCAACGCATTGGTGACCTCCCGCGCCGTCTAGTGCCTTCTACTTCCCCTGAATGACGAGGCGTTCTATGGACTGCTTGTCGCGTCTAGAAACGTGTCCGAAGAAAGCCAGTATTCGAGATTGTACTATGGAAAATAAGCTCTGCTTGATGCCGAGTTCTTGAAGTATCGAGACATTCGTGCGAAACTCGATCTGATCTAATGATATATAAATATAACTCAACATCGACCAAATTGTCGCTTGGTAAATTTTTCCTTTCTGCTTTATGCTTTCCCCAAAGCTTTTAAACAAAAATATCAGCCAACAAACAAATGAACTGTCTACCACTATACCCAACCGTCTCTTTCAGTAAACACTAGCAGTCAGACAACTTAGCCTGCATCCCATATCAATGCAGGCTCCGCATAAAACGAAACGACTTGGGCGGGATCTTTCCCGTTCACCCTTCGAAGGAAATTGCCGCCATACATCGATGTTTATCTCCCGATCTATTCACATGTTCGCCATGTCGCAATGGGTTGGTTCCTTCCTTTTCGTTAAGTGTTTCGTATTTGATGATGAGAGTGATAAACAAGATGCTGAAGGATTCAATAGAAGCTGATTTTGTCAAAGTACATAATATATTTTTAAATGGCAATAAATGAAATATATTAATGTTTGTTAGGGCAGTGACTAAGCGATAAATAATCGACTTTCTATGCGGGTCGTAGGGTCTATTCTTGTGTAGAATCTACGGATACTGGTCTAGACTAAGTACCTACGTGTGTTATTTTCTATGATGGTGAGTTTATTTGAAACCTTTTTAGAAATAACATAAGTGGAGTCTTATTTTCAGTATGATTAAGCTTTTCATTGATGTGATCGATAAAAAAATATATAAACACTGAATCACTCCTCTGTTTACTGTAGACATAAATTTCGCCGTGTCCGTAATTAAGGCATAAGTCCAAACATGCTCTTAAAATTTTCTAATACAAAAACACTTTGTCCAACTCAAAAATCGAACCAAGACTGTCACGCGCTTACGACTATTAGACTAATGAACCAGTATAATTATTACGATTGATGCCAAAACAAATACCAATCAAAACGAGAAAAAACGTTTTTTTTTTTTTCAAATGCTCACAATTAACCAGTGGTTAACCAAAACTCCGTTATCGAATAGCTTAATGTCCGTAATCTCATTTATATTGGTGAAAAATAATTGTTGGACATAAATCGAGTTGCGATGTGTGTGGGTGAGCAATTTGCAAAAAGCAATTGCCGCCATACATCAATGTCTTATCGTTGGATCTGTGCGTCGATTGTCACTGAACATATGGAGGGAAATGCAGTATGTCAAAAAATAGGTACATAAAATAAATTCAGCATATTGCTGTTCCACTGGGGCGAGAAGGGTTAGGCCTACCACCACGCTGGCTTGCGGGTTGGTCGATTAGACTCACCATCGAGAACTTTATGGAGCCCTCTCAGGTGTGCAGGTTTCATCACGATGTATTCCTTCAAATTCTGATCCACACATGATTACGAAAAGTCAGAGGGTGGGCCGGGTTTGAACTAAACTGAACTTCATGGAAGGCAAGCGTTCAACCGCTAGGCTACATTTGCACTGCATCATATCGAGTATGTCAAGTGCAAACAAAATTCAACAGCAAAACTATAAACGCCTGCGCAAGTCTTGTGGACTGCACAGTGTGACTGTGATGATTTGTGACTATTCACAGAATGTCTAATAGTATTTCATGCAGAACGGACACGCCTTCCCACCCAAGCTTTAAATACCCCATCGCGCTCCGCACTTCGTTCTTGTGTTCGTTGTCTTTCAATAAAGATGCGAGCGTTTAAATTGAAGATTATCTTTAATATGATATATGTATATATATATTTTACTATTTTTATTAGTTTCTCAAATGGGATGTGACAAAACAAACAAGATTGAAATTTCTAAATATAAACAGAATAACTTGTGTCCCTGTGGCAGTGAGCACATCATGCTTAGAAAGCGATTACTTTAGCCAAATGAATGGGTTTTTAATATAATGTTATTAACGGTAGATAGCAACTTAAAACTATCTAAAACTATACGAAGATCAGGAAAAAATGGGCGAGTGATATTCGTTATGGTTTCAATAAAATCTTGCAAACAAAACATGATCTGAAATCGCGCAACAATCGCCCCATGTGACATACATCTTTTTACGTACTTGTTCAAATATAGCCTACTCCAAATTCCCTGCTTAGTGACGCTGTATCTATGTTTGTTTTTCTAGCATTTTATTCAGGCGTTCGTAACGTTTTAACTAAACTTGTTCGCTTCTCAATAGGATTTGAAGAACAGATTTGTATGAAGTTAAAATGAATGAGGCTCACCCGCGTTTCAGATGAGTTGACATTATTTTCAAGTCTAAATAGAGAGCACTGTTTTATGAAGACTGCTCTTTTAGTCACGGAGCTCAAAGGCGATTCTCTTTTATATAATGCGTAATAATCACCGCGTTTAAGACTAAACATTTAATATTGTTTCTATGCATGAAAATAGTGACGATAATGTCTATCTAATCCTGAATTGTTGCCTGTTTTCTAATTTATTATTTAAAGGTTCATCATCATCATCATCAGGGGCATCCCCTCGGGGGGGGGGGGGGGGGGGTTGCTATAATCCCCATGCTTGGCAGGCGGCTCGGGGATCGCAGTGACTCACCGATTAGTGAGAAGACGCTGCTGCCCGTCCTCCGGTGTCTGGCCGCAGTTTTAAGACGTATCCGGGTCCTTTTTAAAGGTTATCTAAGGGATATTGCCTGGGTTTCGTAACTTTTAGAATTATGAGCCCAATTTATATAGAGCTCAATAAAACGTTGAGACGCACTATGTGTCGTTAACAAACATAATATATCACATCCCGACCCATAGAAAGGTCATACAAATTTTATTTTAATAATTAATTACGTAATTTTTTTCTTATTTACGCTTTGCCCCGCTCTAGGAGTAATTCTTTTATCGCTTTTACAAATACAAATATCCACATGGACATACACCCAGAACTGAAACAAATATCTGTAAATCATACAGTCAATCATACAGATGTCGGCACGGTTGGCGCAGTGGCTAAGCGATTAGCTTTCTGCGCTACGTGTCGCGGGTTCGATCCCCGCACGGAAGAAATATTTGTATGATCTACAGATAGTTGGGTCTGGTTGTGTGTGCATGTGACATGTATGTTTGTAAACTGTACCCACAATACAGAAGAAAGTCCTAGTATGGAGCAAAGTTTTAAAAAAAATACAAATATTTGTTCCGTGCGGGAATCGAACCCGCGACGTAGACGTAGCGCAGCAGTCGCTCCACCACTAGGCTAACTGTGTCACTAAGAGCCGTTAATTGATTCTGATTATATTCATTCTAACGTATTTCTTATCAATCCATTAGTGAAGTAAACTACACACAAATAAAATCTAATTGTGTCTGCGCGTCGACGAAGAGGTCTCGCCGTCTTTATGAATTTAAATCTAATAATAATTTTAATGAAAGCTTAATTTATTTACATCACAGAGAGAAAGCCTTAACACAGTAATAATTTTCTTCAAATCAGCATAAAAAGCACAAGGAACAACTAACAAACAGGCCATCAAAATGTTGCTTAGTAAACAAAATCATTTTTTAATGTTGTTACGACTCACATTAAAAAGGGGTACGGGTTATTTGCTTGCAACCCTTAACAACGGTATGACAAACATGACACGACAACCCTTTCTAAATAATTAACAAACAAATCAGCTAATTACAAGCTAGGGTAAGCAAATCCTTAGCAAACAATGATCTTGAAATAAACGCTGTAATCTCTTTCTTAATTGAGCGGAAAAGACAACGAGGAAATTTCTGACGTCGAATAAAAGTTTAGGGGTTTAGGGGGCCAAGAAAAAGGTGTCTAAAGAGGCCACATTGAAATAGAACTCCATGGTAACTGTCAAACAATCTGACGTGCTTGTCTCGTTGTGTTTCGTCTAAAGCGGCCTATTTGAACCCATGGTCTAAGATAACGATGGAAATCATTGTTAATTATAAAACAATGTGTGGATTGAAGGTAAGTTTTTTTAATATATAACATGTTTAGACCACAGGGATTCGAGCCAGCTTAAAGAATAATGTTACAATGTCACAAAACAAGTCCATCTTTTTTGTGTTCACGTGGGATTTTCAACGTTAATTAAAGAGTTATACAGGACAATTTAATTTGATTCATTAGTTATTAAAATCATTGTAACAAATGAATAACAACGGCTTTACAATAACAGTTAAATTACAACCGTATTATAATTCGGTATGTAAAGTTTTATTAAAGATTTAATAAATTATGAAACTTTTATACGAGATATGCAATTAGAATTTTGAGTTCATCGGCTCATAAAGATAGGTTTGGTTTGCATGTTGCATTGATACGGTTGGCGCAGTGGTTGAGAGATCGACGCTGCGCTAAGTGTCGTGGGTTCGACTCCCGCACGAAACAAATATTTGTTTGATCTACTGATAATTGTTTCGGGTCTGGGTCTTTGTGTATGTGAATACACACCGTGCCTCGGAAAGCACGGAAAGCCGTTGGTCCTGCGCCTGATCTCGCTCCGGTCGTATCGGATTACCGTCCCATCGGACTATGAGAGTGAAGGAATAGAGAGAGCACCTGTGTTTGCGCACACACTTGTGCTCTATAATATCTAATCCGTAGTCGGCTAATCTCCGGTGAGATTGGCTGCCGTGACCGAAATCGGTCAGGAGGACATTATATTAATCAGACCTTCTGCATGTGCAGATATTTGCGGGCGGGAGCACTGCTGCCTATTGCGCCTAAGACTGAACTAGTTTAGCGGAATTAAAAACATACATATCTTGTATATCATAGACTTCCGCATAGTAACGCCTGATTTCATTAATTATATGAAACTTTTGTTATAAATGACCTCTCAAAGTATGAATTGTTTTAAGCAACATTGTTTTACATTTCAAAATGAATTACAATGGTTTTGCAATTACTAACAGCAGCATTAGATAAAAGCGGGTGGCATTAATATAAACTGGCTCGAGAAATATGATCTAATTTGGTTCCTAATACAATCTTGTAAACTCAATTTGTTACTGGGGACTTACAATTATATTTGAGCTCTAAGGTATAAGCATTTAGAGATTCGATTTATACGTAAATAAATTACAATAGGCTAGATGATTACATCAATAATAAATTCTGAAATCTTGTTTGGTAAATAGCTTTCATTTTAAAAACTCAGTAAAATTTAATATCTTGCTTATCTTTGGCGTTTTCAGTTTTTAATTTATCAAAATCAAACAATAAGTACGTCAATGTCAATGAAAAACTATGACGTCACGCTTTTGTATTCCAAACATTTTTAGAACAAAATGTCGTTTTTGACAGTTCATAAAAAGTAACTCGAATGACTAGTGGTCATCTACCGTATTATCGCTAGTGGCACTGATGAACTCCCGAGGTCCTTGATTTGATCTCCGGGTCGGACAAAATGTTTGTGGATTTTTCTGTTTATAAAAACAGTGACTGTAAATTATTCGTAGCAGCCCAGTGTTTGGAACGTGCCGAGTACATGGCAAATATTACATAAGCCGTAATAACGGCATTGGTGAAATAGGGCTGTATGCGTATACAATATTACACCTTTGCCTAACTCCTTGTGGCATTGAAACAAAGCTATTTATAAGTAAAGTATTTCGGGGAGTAACGCTGTTTGTTCTTCCCAGATAAGCGGTAAATGTTTAGTAAATTAGATACTGACTAGTAACTTCAAAAATAACTAAGTTTATAGTTTGCTTAAAACTTCAGGTACATCCTAACTGACTTTGAATAACAATTAATTTTTTAAGCATTTTTTCTTTGGTTTTAGATTTTTTTTCAAGTATAAGACAACAATCTTGATATGTAAATGGCGTCATAGACATATGACACCATTTCTTAAACATATCTAATTAATTTTAGACGTTTTTTATCTAAATATAGACTTATACCAGTCTATTTATAGCAGTGATAGCATAGCGGTTGAACGCTTGCCTTCCATGCAGGCCGATCTGAGTTCCAACCTGGCCTGCACCTCTGACTTTTTTTTGACTAATAATCATTTGCTGCTCAGAATTTGATAATTTGATAAAACCTGCACACTCGAGAAGGCTCTGTAAAGTTCTTGATGGTGTGTGTAATCCGTCAACCTGCACCGGGCATGCGTGGTCGACTAAGGCCTAACCTTTCTCATTCTGAGAAGAAATCCTTGCCCAGCATTGGGACAGTAATAGGTTGAATTAATTTTATTTATTTTTACTATTATATTTTGGATAACCATTACCTATTCCTATACTTAGAATGAGTAAAAAGGAAACATTATACATATTTTTCTTTCATTTCAGTTCATCGTGGGTTCCATCAAAACAGGAAAGTTTCACATACAATTATAATTCGATTACCCTCTCGCTTCCTCTTGACACTTGGTCTAATTTCTTAAGTAGGATTAAAGCTCGAGAGGACACCGTCACCCCAGAAGCTGCGACCCTTATCAACAATGTCGACTGTCTTGAATTCCTTAACACACATACTGCCACCCGAGCGTACAACAACACCAACCGAAATTCAACTGTATTTATAATCATTTAAGACACATTTTTGGGTGGAGAACCAATGATTTTAAGGTCATTTATAGACAGACAATTGTCAGTTTACTATCGCCTTCGATTTAACTCAATTCTCGTGTACTGCTTACCGTTACCTTATTTTCAATCACTTGGTTATACAATTAAGATGAATTTATTACGTGTTCCGTACCCAGTTTATTTATAAAGGAATTGGGTCAGTTCATATTTGACATGCAGATTATAGGTTAATATGATTTTGGAAGTATTTATTTACTTAACTCGTAGTCGCAGTTATGTAAGATAGTATTAATTAAATCTTGTTTAACCTTTTGATTTCAATAACCACATAAAAAGTATTAAAAAACTATGCAGCTAGATGGAGCATATGCTATGTCATAAGACATTAACTGTTAATAACATAATATAGTCACGCCTGTGTTTCCCGAAGGGTTAGGCAGAGGTGTACTATGGTACATACATATAAAGAAAGAAATAAAGAAAGAAAAACTATTTACTGTAGACACGCATAACATTAAAAAAAAACAAAAGAAAAAAGAAACTTACTTATAAAATATTTTTTCGGTGCCTAAAATAGGACCCCTTGTTCAGCTGTATGCTGCAATACGGCTTATTAAAGCATATATCGTCGATATCGTTATTTATCCCATGTAATAGGGGTGAGTCTTTTGCCATCTACCGCAACTAAGAATTTCCATATAAAAATAAACTCAATCACACTTTGTCTGACCTAGGAACCGAAACCAGGACATCAGTTTCATGAGTTTTGCTTGCAACCACTATACCAATGAAGCAGTCTTCATTAACAAGTAAAATAAACTTTAAACAGACATAAAAGGTGCATTTTCGCCCGAGATCTAAACCTTCATGGACTTTTAGGAGCTATCCACGACGAGAAAAATCATCGACCATACGAGTTTATGATAAACCACATAATTATTAATCATCTTCTACAAGCTTTAACCACAGATGTTGTTTTGGTCATGAAAGTTGAATCCGTGGTCATTAATAACGGGTTTCATCATTATTTTCTTTTTACTATCTTTTTTTTTTAAAACGTTGCTCCACACTATGAGTATTTTCTGTAGCTTGGGTGCATTTCAAACACATATCTGTAAATAACTATAAAAAGAAACAACTATCTGTAGATCATACAAATATTTGTTCCGTGCGGGAATCGAACTCGCGACACGTAGCGCTTCAGTCGATCTCTCAACCACTGCACCGACCGTGCCGTCAAACGTACATTATTAAAACATTTTACATACATATTGGATCATGGCTGTATTTCTCAAGGGTTAGGTAGAAATCTATTATTGTACTGTGAACACATACATTTCTATTTAATACGGACCAAGCTTAGTTCCATATGCAGTGAACAGTTCCAAACTTAAGGCCGCTCAGAATTTTCTTATAGAAAATCCCAATAACTCTACCCAACTTGATCAAACTCTAAAGCTCACACTCAGCCTTCATATTTGCTACTTCTTAGCCAATAATGCATTGCAGTCTAAAAATCTACCTCTCCAATACAAATAGTCTTCCTCAGTCTTCCCTTCGGAGGATCATCATCTGAATGAACTGGTTACCATATACCATGTAATACAATTACAAGGGAGGAAAGGGTCTGGTATAAAATATGTTCTCCCGTTACCAGTGTCTTCGGTTTACCTTGAGTAATGTTTCGGATCATTTGAATTTCTCCCTTAAGGGATGAGAAACCTTCAGGTTTTGTCCTTGCTCCTACTTTATTTTTTTAAGGTTTCGTACCACATAAAAAATATCCTAGAATCATTTTGTTGTTGGTCCGTGTGTCAAGGATTTAAAATTGGCTTCAGGTATCAAGTTAAAATTAATACTGAACAGAAAGATCTATGGCTTTATACTGTTGTGAAAAGAGTATTTCAAAGCGTAATATTATACAAGTCTCACTCACTGACTGACCTTCAAAACTTATAGGGTATCTACTTCTCGTTAACGTAAAATCTTGAAATTTCGCTTCAAGAGAGGCATTAGGTATGTCTATGTCACCGTAAATTTGTAAAGACTGTTAAATATCTCGCGAGATTGTAAACTGTCGAAATATTGAGAACCGTAACAATTTAACGCATTATTTTTCGGTAGATTATAATCAATCGAAGTAAAACTATTAAATCGCAATCGCGCGTTAAATTGTGGTAGGGCCGGTCTAGTCAATAAGGCTACGGTAGGTAATCAAACTCACCCCTAGATTAATAGTTCAACACTATAGCATTTTGGCTATCGATCTACAGTTAATTGCGATAAATCCACAACCTCAGAAACATATAATAATAATAATTTATTTATTATTCACTAAAAGAAAAAAACAGTAACTTTATGCGATTAATCAAATGACAATTCCTTGCCTAACTGGCAATAAACGTATAACCTAGAATTTTGAATCATCATCATCTTCATCATCAGCCAGAAGACGTCCACTGCTGAACGAAAGCCTCTCTCAAGGGGGGGTTTGCCATAATCCCCACGCCTGGCAGGCGGCTTGGGGATCGCAGTGGCTCACCGATTAGTGAGAGGACACTGCTGTCCGTCCTCCGGTGTCTGGCCGCAGTTTTAAGACGTATCCGTATCATATTTTGAAGATAGATGTTACAAAATATTCTTAGACACTCTAAAAATGCATGTAATTCTTTTATTTATAAATTTCTCTTCCCTATTTCGCATCACAATCTTCTAAAGTTCGACAAAACTAAATCCAATAGCACATTAACCACAAAAAAGTGACCATGAAATATAAAGCAAAATCCGATTTTGTTGGTACATTGGTACAACTGTGCCGTCGACCCGCGTCAATGCGGAGTGACAGTTAGAACAAGAATGAACGGCATTTGGGTGTTGTTACGAAATGTGGGCCTGGTTAGTTTGAAGACAGGGTATCGTGTCCATTAATATCTAGATTCCAGAGTCCAACTTGAATTTAATTTTGGAATGAAATGCCACTTGTCTTCGTCTGGCTTTAGCGTCTTGGCGACGCAATTGACATAGTGAATGTGACTTGGCTTGCTGCGAGTATCTGTACTAAACTTAGTAACATGGTGGTAAAAATAATAAATCCTACTAATATCCTATCCTACTAATATTATAAATGTGAAAGTTTGTGAGGATGGATGGATGGATGGATGAATCTTTGTTACTCTTTCACGCCAGAACGGCTGAACGGATCTGGATGAAATTTGGTATAGAGATAGATTATAGTCTGAAATAGTACCTACATAGGCTACTCTTTATCCCGGAATAATGTACGGGTTCATAAACCACGCGGGCGAAGCCGCGGGCGGGAGCTAGTAATACATGACATATCATAGCATCACGCCTCTTTTTCCCGAAGGGTTTTGGGAGAGGTGTACTATTGCACACCAACATTTCGCCGATGCTGTTATTAGGTCTTATGTAAAAGGGGCCGAGCCTATTGCCACCTACCGGGCTTAGTTACAGACTCCGTGCTGCTACTTAGAATTTCCATACAGAAGACCCAATAACACTTTGCCCGACCCGGGAATCGTACCCAGGACCTCATGCTTAGACCAATGAGCAAGGAGAGTAAAAAAAATAATGTAGTTCCCAAAAACAGTTTCCCCAAGGTATTCATCAGAATAATCGCTCAGACCAGTTCAATTATGCCCATAGGAAGCATAGGGTTGTTCGTAACGAAGAACCATAAGGCATGTGAACCACTACAGTGAAACATTTCCTTTAGAAGATATTGAACTGACGATGGGTGGTCGTTTCGCCTGTCAGGTCAATCCTCGGAGGAAGGCAGAGGCGCGGTTTCATGAATTCAGTGTAAGCATTTCAAACATTACATTAGATAATTATGAGCGCCTTGTATTTATTAAAAAAACACCTTAATCAACTGAAGACGTAACAAAAGGATAAACAGAATGATGAACTCGCTGCGTTTATAACAGCCTAACATACCATCACGCCAGTATTTCTCGAAGGGTTAGGCAGAGGTGTACTATTGTATACTGACATATCACCAACGTCGTTTTTTCCATGTATAAGGGGGCAAAACTAACTTTTATAATCAGGCGTTACTTTGCGAAAATCCATGATATACAAGATATGCAATTAGAGTTTTTAGGTACGATTCTAAACTCCAGGCCGCTAACCTTGCTAACTTTTATACCTTTAAAGCTCTAACATCAGATCTCAATTAGCTGTAAGCTCGTTTATCGCCATTAATCGGATCCAGCCCTAATATATTTTTGTTAATGCTTTTAACACAGGACAGTGTGAAACCCCTGAGGGTTGTAGAAAAGGGTTTTTCGCAAGACATAGCCCAAGCATTAAAAGTAAAATTTACCTTAATGGGACATTTTTTTTCCGATTAGCCATTTTTATCTCCTATCATACGTTTCGAGTATGTGGAAACCTAGAGAAAGTTAAACAGTTGGTGTGAAGTTATAGATTTAAATTATTATTTGAAGCGAAATAATAATTATGAATTTTGAAATTTAAAAAAAAAAAACTGTAGCCCGATATCTCGATTATTATAGTAGCTAAGTAATTGAATTATTGTGATAGGTGTCGCGGATTTGATCCGCGCGTGTAACTAATATTTATATGACCTATCGATAATTGTAACTAGTATAAGTGTGTGATTTTTGTTTTCAAACCGTAGTTACACAAAACACAGGAGAAATTCCAAGGAGAGGCAACGTTTTTAAAAACAAAAAAATGCATTTTAGGTTGTGCAAGTTGAAAAACGGTGACAAATAAAAAAAAAGGTAAACAAAACAGCCGGTAGTTTTTGTAGAGACACAAGATCCTTGCATATGAGTGAGTGGGCGTTGACATCCTAAAAACCTTCATTCCGATGGTTATAATCCAAACCAGTTAAAACCTAGAACTTGCACTCACAATTACAAAGTTCAAAACGGTACAAGTTCTGTTGTTTTGTTAAGCCACTTATCTGTGTATAAAAAACAAAACAAAGTCATAATTAAAACTTCTTTTTCATCTTTCCACTATTCGACTACTAAGGTAGCTTTTATTTGAGTTTTATTCCGATTCAGAGCTCATTCTCAAAAATAGAACTCAATGAAGAAAAAATAATTTACTGAGTTTTTGTGTTTACTTTTTGCCATCATTATTTATTATAAATAAGAACATATGTACTGTGTGAAGTAAACATGTCAGTTTATTAAAGTACATTTTGATTTACGAAGATAAAACGAATAACCCAGACATTTCATTCTAAAGCACAAATGTATAGCAAGAAGTACAAATATTTTTGACGCATATCCTCTCTTCAAAAAACGGATAAAAAATCTACACAAAGCTTTGTTGTACTCGCATAAATGGCTACGAGTTGTAGCTCTGACGTCATTTCGTAGCCGGTGCTACGAGTGCTACGGTTCTCGGAAAAAGCGTATGCATTTTTATTGAGTTTTATTTCGGAAACTTATTAGCCGCTCCTTTTGAAGTTAATTAAGTGGACTAATGAATATTAGCATAGAATAACACACAGCAAATAACTAAATACGAGTAGGTTTAGATAAACGCCTTTTTTTTAGTAAAGGATTTTGTTACAATATTTCAAAGCTTAAACCAAAGATTTTTATTTTAACTGGGCCTTTACAGGCGTTTTTAAAACTTTGCGATTTTAGTTTTACGGTTCAACATTTCATATATGAGTAGTATATGAAAACAAAATTAATTCAATATTACTTTTTTTTTATAATGAGCCAGTTAAATATATTATAATTTTAAGAATACTTAAAATCCAGATTATACTTACACCTCATTACGTATAGTAACTAGGAACATTATAATATCAAATGCCATAATTTCCAAATGGCCATTAAAGTCCAACGACTTCCAATAATGGTTACCCAGAAGCTGAAGCCAAAAACCTGAAGCAGCAGACACCTTATATTTTAATCTGAATTACTGTAATAATGGAATTAATTGGACGGAAAAGTGAATTAGCAGGAGCTGTGTGTAGCGTGCAATAGTCACCATCTGCCTTCTAACAACTAAGACACACGGGTGAAATGGTCAGGCAATGTAACGCATATTCAACTTATATTTTTTTTTATTCTGAATCAATAACTGCCTCTTTGTGGAATGGTTGCGGAGAGCCGAAGACAATAGTGCGTACTGGCAGAGGCCTATGTCCAGTAGTGGAGGAATGTGGGCTGATGATGATGACGATAACAGCCTATTTGTGGTTGTAGTCGCGGTTTCTAAGCGTGAGTTCCTAGATTTTTTTTCCCGAATGGGGCATATTTTTACTGTTACTGCTAGCCTATCACATCTCAGTGCTGAGCAAAGGCCTCAACTTTAATTTTCAAGCTAACGATAACCAGTCTTGGGCATATTGTTAAGGATTTTTTTTTAATTCTCATTAGCAGCCCGGAGTTTCAATTGTGCCCAGTGGACGGTAATTAGCTCACCCCCTATTACATGGGACAAAATAAAATACAATAGTTCACCTCTGCCTAACCCTTTTAGGGAAATGGGTATGATATATGCTGCTTGAGTTGCTGGAACTGACATTCTAGCCATCTTTCGTCTTACAGTTCGCCAAACGTATTACCCATGTGTCTCAACAAAGGCCATCGCGGAGGCAACATTATCATAAAAAATTAACATAATTCGCGACATCCATTCCAGTCTGTGAGGCTACGGAGCAATTTGCTTGCCCAACTGAACGGTAATGTATGCTATAGTTATTAAATTGATTAGTCTTACTGAATTAAAAAAGACTCGAGAATTCCCTTTTAAAGTTCACAAACTTATTTGCATACTGAATTATTTTCATTCGTGTTGATTGGCTGAGAAAACACAGCAAGAAGGTTTTTTGTTTCGTATGCTTCTTGGAAAAGTCAACTGGGGTGATTGAACTGTCTTTTTACATTATTGCTCGCTAAATTTCGCCCATGCAGCTAATAAAGTCTTATGTTATAGACGGTGAGCTTATTGCCATCTATCGTAGACAAAGTCTGAGCTGCTGCAGAAAATTTTCTAACAGAAAAATCTAATAACACTTTCCCCGACTCGGGGGTCGAACCAAGGACCGTGAATTAATACTCGATTTCGCAAGACTAATGACACCGTTGCTGTCATATCACATTATATATGATATGATTGATCGCTAAATTGATTGTTGATTTTGGTAAACCAATCACAATAGCTTGAATTGACTTATCAGATATTTGATAACTGTACTGGGTTCGATAACAGGTTTTTTTTTTTTTTTTAAACTTTGCCTCCTCAATGGTTTCTCACGTATCGTGGGTACAATTTACAAACGATGGTTGGCAGTCCACAACTGTACATTTCTCGCGAAACTTTCTGCCTCGAACAACAAAACTGTGGAATGAACTGTCGCCTGCGGTATTTCCGGACCAATACGACCTTCAAAGATTCAAGAAAAGAGCGTGCTTCTTTTTAAAAGGCCGGCAACGCACTTGTGATTCCTCCGGTGTTGCGGGTGTCCATGGGCGACGGTAATCGCTTACCATTAGGCGATCCATCTGCTTGCTTGCCGCATATCGCATAAAATAAAATAAAAAATTTACCCACACAACCAGACCCGAAACAACTATCTGTAGATCATACAAATATTGTTCCGTGATGGAATCGAACTCGAAACGCATGGCACATAAAGATAATCACTTAGCCACTCCGCCAACCGTGCCAACCGTTCAAGATTGAGGTTGGACAAAATGATTTTCTATACAGGAATTCTCAGAAGCAGTGCAGATTTGTAACAAATTTATAAATTCTGTGGCCCTTGTTAGAGCCTACATAAAGTATTTAGTACAGGAGCTCACACTAACTTGAGATACCGTATCTATTCAGAACTTTGGTGTAGACATTATTATAATTGCCATCATAACAACTACGGAATGGAAGCCAAAACTTTGCACTAGCTATTTGACCCTCTAAATAACCTTCACGTAAGCCTAGAACTTCAAACGGCTTACTGTAATATAATTTTACCTAACTGGAATTTATAAGATTAAATTGTTATCAGTATAATATCTATATAGTCTGACGGTACGGTTGGTGCAGTGGTGGTGTCGTGGTTTGGTTCTCGCACGGAACAAATATTTGTATGATCTACAGATAGTTGTTTCTGGTCTGGGTGTTTGTCCATGTGAATATTTGTGTTTGTAAACGCGAGTAAACGGGCAAAGTTTTTTTTTTAAATGTAATTGTCTTGGTCCAAAGTTTTCATACGAAAAAACCCGATAACACTTTACCCGACCGGGGAAATGAACCCAGGACCTCACCCTCACCAATTGCGCTTGCGACTACCAGAACAACGATGCAATCGTAAAGATATATAAAATATAACACCCTAAAGTTAACCCGAAAATATACACATTACAACCCATACAATGATTTTATCATACATAATATACGACAAACCAGCCCCATAGCACCTGAAATAAATCCACATAAACTCATAACCGCTTACAAGCACAATACGTCACAAAAAAACTTCCTTCCCCAAAGAAAGGGGGAAAAAAAGTAGAGACAAAATGGATACGACCCCGAACAATCCATCAAAGGTTTGGAAACTAGTCGGGGAGCTTGCCGATATCAAAATGTAGTTACTATTGTCCCCCGGTTGATAAAATATGAGCGGTGACGTTGACAAATCGCCGAGGCATAAGAAAGAAACGCGTAGAAGTTAACGCTGGCTTTAGTTGGCTAGCAATTGATTGAGATGTTTTTTTGCGTTTTTTGAGTGTTATTAAATCGTTACAATTTTATGTTCATGGCTATGGGTCATGTGAAGAAAAGAATGAAAATAAAAAGAAAAATGTTTTTAATTTGAATATTGGTTTCATGTATTAAGTGTCAAAGGGAAATTATCTATTCGTATGAAAATTGGTCTTTCACAACCAAATTTTTTTATACTTTTTTTATATTGATTGTTTATTTATTTTTTTATGAATAACGACACACAATTTGACGACACTATTGGCGCAGTGACTAAGTGATTAGCTTTCTGTGCTACGTGTCGCGGGTTCGATCCCCGCACGGTACAAATATTTGTATGATCAACAGATAGTTGTTTCGGGTCTGGTTATGTGTGCATGTGACATGTATGTTTGTAAACTGTACCCACGAAACAGGAGAAATCCTAGTGTGGGGCAATGTTTTTAAAAAACAAAATATACTATAGGTAAACTAAAAGTAAACCATATTACAAGTATAATATAATACCTGTAAACCTTTGCTTAACTTTTAAGTTATCGAGTTTGACACATAGACCTAAGTGACTAGCCTAAACTAGCTTAAGTTTTCCGAATATACGTTGTAAAAACAAAATTATTTTCCGTCTAAAAATATTAAAAAGAATGGTACACAATTTTAATTATCATATCAACCCAAAAATGTCTAAGGCAAACCATGGAGTTTCCATATTACGTGTACTTGACCCGGGTACGTCCTAAAACTGCGGCCAGACACCGGAGGATTGGCAGCAGCGTCCTCTCACTAATCGGTGAGCCACTGCGATCCCCAATCCGCCTGCCAAGCGTGGGGATTATGGCAAGTCCCTCCCTTGGAGGAGGCCTTCGTTTAGCAGTGGACGTCTTCTGGCTGATGATGATGATGATGATGATGATCGGTTTAGGGGACCGTCTTCGTCATCACCACACATGGCAGCCATGTTTTTTTGTACATTATTTCTAATAATATAACTGGTTAGACTGGGAACCAACCTCAATGTAGTTGGGAATAGGCTAGGCAGATGATTATACTCAGATTAATAAAACTAAAGGTGACTCAAATAAATTATAAAACAATTTATAAAAATACATACAATAAATTATTATTATTATCCTAATTCACTTTTTATTTCCATCTTTATCGGGACAGATGGAAATAATACCAAGATATTTGAGTGAAATTTAGGACCTTCGTTCATATACTAGGCAACACATAGAAGGTGTTAACTTGAGGTCCGGGTTTAAAAATCATTTAAAATACTAAACTACGTTATTTTAGTTTGTTAATGTGATTTTTCGAGTACATTAAGACTAATAATTGCCATGTATCGTTTGTGAAACCGTAGAACAGTGAAGTGTCAAAGAAGAGTGATAAGAATTATAGACGCTAGCCGGTGTTTACAAACAATAATATTTCAAGTATATTTCACAAATAAACTACAATTCAAGGCTATCACCTAGCATAAAACAACATTATAATAACACGGAAGCGAAAAAATTATTAAAATGGACGTTAAAATAGAAGTACATAAATTTGTAACAGTGAAAAATTGATCGTTATTTTTATTATAAAAATAACAAAGTGCGGGTGAATGAACTTTAAATTAACTTTAAATAGCATCAGCTATCTGCCAGTGAAAGTCCCGTCAAAATCGGTCCAGCCGTTAGATCTAAGATTAGTCGGAACAAACAAACCGAAAGAAAACAATTATAAAAACTGTTTTTTGTTTTATGTACCGTATATACTTTCATGTGTATTAAGTAAAAAGCTATTATTTTGACATTACAAACACATATTTCGATTTTATTTATTTGTATAGATAGTATTATTCGTCAACAGAACACGCAAGTAGGGCTGAAAAAAAAAAAACACACACACAGTCAAGTTTTAATATAACCTCCTTTATTTTTTTATTTATATTTATTAATTATCCTCCTTTTCCAAAAATGTTTTAAAAAAAAGTTAGTAAAAGCATTATTTCATTTCTTTATGGTAGAAACTCTTCCAATGAAACTGGACTACCAAACCATTGCCACAATTTTTCTCATCAATCCACAGCACTACATCAAACGAATTCCCTACACCCGTTTGTCATCCCATAAAACTGACTACATAAATGTTTTTGACGTATCAAAGCATTAATCAAGGGAGAGCGAGACAAAAAATGTTTTGGGACAAACATAGTGGCATTTGAAGTACGATGTTTGTAGTCCGGGCTCTTATCACGTTCCCCGGGTATTTATCTTGGCATGAATAGGCTTCGCGACTTTGACAGATCGTTTGTACCCGTGTTTTGTTAAATAACTCAAGATTGGATACGGGTAACTTTTTGCATGGCAGCTCTCGGACTATATTTTATGAACAATTATTGGGTTAATACAGTTGTCTCATTGGTTCACAAGGTCTTGTGTTCGATCGTGGATTGAGCAGTGTGACTGAGATTTTCTGAAATATTTTTTAGCAACCCGGAGTTTTAAATTATGCCCGGTAGATGGCAAAAGGCCCACACTATTACGCCATGGGCGAAATGTGGCTGCACAATAGTACATATATGCCTAACCCTTCGCCGAATATAGGCGTGATACTATGTAATTGGCGACACGGTTGGCACAGTGGCTAAGCGATTAGCTTTCTGCGTTACGTGTCACGGGTTCGATCCCCGCACGGAACAAATATTTGTATGATCTACAAATAGTTGTTTCGGGTCTGGTTGTGTGTGCATGTGACATGTTTGTTTGTAAACTGTACCCATGATACAGGAGAAATCCTAGTGTGGCACGCTGGCAACGCTTTTTTTAACAAAGAAAAAAAAAGAAAATTTATTTGATTGTTACTTGGTTTATAATGCATAATTAATAATTTACTGTTAATTTAGTTACATAAAATTATGCAGTTATTAAGATAAATGTATTGTATATCGAGAAATGTATTGTACCTATTGTAATGTATATTGACTGGTCTCTTTTCATAATAGCATTTTGATGGTTTCCAGAAACGTCTTTTTTATTAGGGATAATGGGGTTATTAACATAGAATATGAAACATTTCGTTTTCATGGAATCAAATTTAGTTTGTCCATGTGACAGGACCAAAATTGAATAAGTATTTGCAAAACGTTAATAAATGACACAATTTTTACAGTCAATTAATACAGTAACGAAATAAAACTAAATTGTTTATTTTTCAATTAAGAGTTTGAAGTCACTTTTACATGTATTTTTTTATAACTAGATAGCGTTAGCCTTTCTTATAACTATTCACGAGAAGCAACACCGAAACAAACTCAGGGGTGACGGTCTATTTTAATGTCCAGACAGATTATATTAACAATTTATGCGATTTTAAACCTTTGTCTAAGCCTAAATGGACCACTTAATAAGTGTGAATATCACAGCATAAATATTACACAGTTAAATTAAAGAAAAATAAAATAATAGGCTATTTGACAGTGTGCAAAATAATGTCATAACTGTGGATATTCGCATAGAAAATGTGCATTAATCTTAATAAAAAATAATAGGTAATTTTACCAAAAACCCCGAAAAAACATAATTTTTATTTGACTTGCGCCATGTGGTCGAAAACGATCTAAATTGGCTGAATCTATGATGACGTCACACGACAGTGTCATTGAGAACCGCAGCCTAATTACCGATGTCGCGACAGGCGTAGATCGCGCGATAGCTTCTGTCAAACGTCATTTTTCTGTGAGATTGCTGTCGTGTGGCTGTCGCGTTGCTGTCGCTTTTTTACGTAATTAGGCTGCCGTACCATTGACTTTTGATATTTATTTTGTGACATGTGATGTCACAAGCCAGTGCAACGTCATATTGCACAATACGATAGCGTTTGGCGACTTATTTAATTGTAGCATTTTTATTTCTATTTTTTGAAGAAATACATATAATAATTCAAAATAACCACTATTGTGAGATCGATAAACACCACTAAATAAACTGAGATGGTTTCAGGAGACCAGTTAAATAGCCTATTATAACACTACAAATCAACCGAATCAAATGTAAGGCCTGCGTTTTCAGACAAGTGAGACAAGACAAACAATGAGATACTTGATAAACAGGATTTACGTAGCACTATTCATTCTAAAGCCTATGTCCCACATAGTAATCTAACTTTAACAACCCGATATTACCACCCTACCAATATTGCCTTAGGGGTAAATAATTGCTTAACACATAAATCACGTAGAATCGAGGCGTTCAATGACATACTAATGATTCATTGCAATCGGTAAGGTGTATGATTCACTCGCTCACTATGTGGAGTTTGGGGGTTTGCTTGTCTTAATTTCGATATCGACGGTGGAAAGGAAAAATTTGCAAAGCAACTAGTGACAAAGCAAAAAGTGACAATTTGGTGGTCGATATTGAGTCATCATCATCGTCATCAACATCATATATCATAAGAATCAGATTATTTTTCTGATTCTCTCTGACTTTTCGACATCATGTGTGGATCAGAATTTGATTATCACCTGCGTTAAGGTGCATTTTATTTTACTTATGTAAATATAACGGTACAAAATCCACTTAAACTTTAGACTAAAATTATGAAAACATTAAAAATATACACAAAATAAAATTTCAATCAGTCAACGTTTTTTATTTCATCTGGGCCTTTGTAGGCAAGTTTAAAATGTCGAGAATGTAGATGGACGGTACCAATCATTCCTCTCTTGGAAAACCGAATACATTGGGACAAAAATAACTGGTTTAAAATTGAGGAATCTGTTACTTATAGGTTGGTAATAGGTAATTGACGGCACGGTTGGCGCAGTGGCTAAGCGATTAGCTTTCTGCGCTACGTGTCGCGGGTTCCATTCCCGCACGGAACAAATATTTGTATGATCTGCAGACATTTGTTTCGGGTCTGGTTGTCTGTGCATGTGACATGTATGTAAACTGTACCCACGATACAGGAGAAATCCTAGTGTGGGTAAGGTTTTTGTGAAAAAAAAAATGAGACTGCGAAACAACGGGAATTTGGTTTTGACAACAGTTCTGCATGATAACATTGCATGATAGCCTATGCCCATGAAATCTAAAATATAATGACACTACCGACCCGTCCCGGCTTCTCACGGGGAGCAGAGCATGTACGTGTACATTTTTTTTCTGTCATAGTGTCGTATCAACCTGTTGTGTCGAGCATGTAGGCGGCGCACGCCAGTAAAGCTCCCAATCAGCATGATTTTTTCCGACATCGTCAACAATCAGCGTCATATTTCAGCTAATTTACACAAAACCTTAAAGAATTATACAGCTAAACCTTTCTCATGAATCACTCTGTCTATTGGTGAAAACCGCATGAAAATCCGTTCAGTAGTTTTTGAGTTTATGGCGAAAAGACAAACCGACAGACAAACAGATGCGGCGGGAGACTTTGTTTTATAATATGTAGTGATATATACACACATACATATTTCTACTTGTATACCTATCACTAAGGAACATTATACCGGATAGAAACCTATGATTTACTGCCTAACTTATCGATTCCGAGTTCCAGCAAAGCAAATGATTGAGAGCGATGTTACATATGGCACTTTTGCGATATCTCAGTTTCAATACATAATGTTCTATGTGTGAATTGCGATGGAAATATGAATTATGTTTTACTTCAAAGCAGTCTGGAGAATAGGTATTACCTACGTTATGGCACTAAGAGATCATTTATATTACATACTAGCTGATTCATTATTGAAATAAAGAATATTGAGAGGTACTGGGGGGTTGAAAATGTTAGAATTCTAAAAAAAAAATTTTTAAATATAAGGTAAGAAAATTAAAAAACAACTGGATCTCATTTACCGCCACCTACCGTGTCCAACTATAGCTAAGAACTATCCAGACGACCCCCATAAGTAAATCGCCAAAGCCAAACAAATGATACTTGTTCTTCTTTTATTTCAATTGAAAAGGTTGATATTTAACAAAATTTCGCGATCTTAGGTTCGGCCTTCCGCAGTCCGCCTATTGCCGACCACCCCTATAGACCAAGTACATACATTTTATCATTATGATTTTGAGTTCGAGAATTACCGGTCAGCATTTTTCCCAATTTTCGTAGAATCAAATTACAGATATCTTAGTATAGGTTCTCGAAAAGCAATGGCGCTTGGATTTAATCGAGATATTTCAGTTTTTTTTTCTATTTGTATACAGAAAGACTATCTCTAATAGAAATTAACTCGAGCCGCACTAGAATTGCTTCCCAGAGAAATCGTATAACAAAAGTTACTGACTGGTAATGAAATTGTATTCGGACTTTTCTACTCGCTGGCCTGAAAATCCTGAAATCAATGAACTATGTGTGAGCACCAGTCTCTCAACTTTTCAGGACTACAAACGAGACGTTATTGTATGAGTTTGTATTATTATTCACACACACACACACACACACATACGTTCATAATGATGTTCTGTGAAGTTCGTCTACTGCTATTGCTTCTGTGCCGATAACAATGGTGTGTGACGTCAAACGATGTCAGTGCTCCTCGTATGTCATTATTCTCACATGTAAAGGGAATGTGAACATACGTGTGAATATATAAGAATACTAGCTTCCACTCGCAGCTTCGCCCGCGTAGTTTACGAACCCGTACATTTTTCCGGGATAAAAAGTAGCCTATGTGCTATTCCAAACTATAATCTATCTCTGTGCCAAATTTTATCCAGATCCGTTCAGCCGTTCTGGCGTGAAAGAGTAACAAAGATCCATCCATCCATCCATCCATCCTCATAAACTTTCACATTTATAATACTACTAGCTTCCGCTCGCGGCTTCGCCCGCGTGATTTATGAACCCGTACAATCCGGGATAAAAATTTGCCTGTATTATTCTAGACTATAATCTATCTCTGTGCCAAATTTCATCCAGGTCAGTTCAGCCGTTCTGGCGTGAAAGAGTAACAAAGATCCATCCATCCATGCATCCATCCATCCTCACAAACTTTCACATTTATAATATTAGTAGGAAGTAGGATAGGGTACTAGTAGAAAGTAGGACGTTTTGATTTAGGTAAAAATATATATATAAGTTCAAACGCCCGATTCTATCACCGACTTCCCAGTTGAAACTGCACTTAACAGCTGTTCTAACTGCGCAAACTTGGCTAATTCATCGTTACTCCGATGTATGTAAACTTTATTTTTACTGCGGTACCTAGTTTACAGCATGTAGGTACGATAAATTCGTTTAATCGATAAAGTATAAGTGGAAAGTGCCACGGAAAATGTTTTGAGAATTATTTCCTAGTATCATGATGTAAGAGGAAAACTTGTGAGTGCTTAAGAGTTTATTATATCCTGGAGTTGTAAAACTTAATAGGTATATTAATTTTCCTTATACAGGTATTCTATTTTATTTTCTTTTCTATTTTTGTATTTTTATTTTAGGATGGTGTATATATGCGTGGAGACCTCTTTAGCTGAGACTTAATTTACTGGTAGTGCCCTCTAAAAGGGTAAGGTTTTCAGAGGCCCTAGTGTAAGTTTCTCTCGACAAATTCGATTTACTACATCGAACGCATTCGGCGCTCCGATTAGTGGAGAGCACGAAACGGACCACGGCACGGTTGGCGCAGTGGTTGAGAGATCGACTGCTGCGCTACGTCTGCACCTATTTGGCTAATTCTTATTTTGTTGCGTTTGTAATTGTCGGGACAAGGATTGTACGAAAAAAATCTTGGAAAATATACCGTAATATTCGAAAATTTGGATGTTATTTTTGTATGAAAATCCCAAGAAAAAAATGTGACGTCCAGACTGACAGTTCTGCTGTCACATAAATTGCAGCCGTGTGAAGCCAGTGCAGGTCACTAATATGATAACACGGTTGGCGCAGTGTGTTGAGAGATCGATTGCTGCGCTCGGTGTCGCGGGTTCGATTCCCGCACGGAACAAATATTTGTATGATCTACAGATAGTTGTTTCGGATCTGGTTGTGTGTGCATGTGACATGTATGTTTGTAAACTGTACCCACGACACAGGAGAAATCCTAGTGTGGGGCTTTTAAAAAAAAAAAATGATATAATGTATTCTAGCATTTTAAATGATTTACGTGTTGGTTTAAACTTAACGGCTATCTCATTGGCCTAGTATTTCTATGCACGCAACAGCATGAGGATTCACGGTGTTCTGTTTTGCCCCATATTAGAATCTCTCCTGTATCGAGGGTAGAGTTTCCAGGCATAAAGGAGACAGGGCAAATTATAATGGGAAGTTTTCAATAAATAATAACACACCATAGTCAGAAAAACACATTAGTGTTATATTATTTAAACTCAGAAATACCCTTTCAAACAATGAAGTATCAAAAACTTATCCTATCCTACTTAATATTATAAATGTGAAAGTTTGTGAGGATGGATGGATGGATGGACCTTTGTTACTCTTTCACGCCAGAACGGCTGAACGTATCTGGATGAAATTTGGCACAGAGATAGATTATAGTCTGGAATAGCACATGGGCTACTTTTTATCCCGAAAAATGTACGGGTTCGTAAACCACGCGGGCGGAAACTGCCAAATCCGATTTTGATGCCCCTTTGCACCGAGGCATAGATGAGATATCCACACAAATATGATAACTATACTCCACTGTCGTCCAGTTTCCTTTCACACTAAATAACAGAGATATTCTGGTTTTAGTGTAGTGTGTGTAGTTTTTCAGTCTCTCCCAGTAATTTGGTGACAATGCAAAGGTCGGGTGACATTCACTCTCTTTTAAAATACTAATATTCAGCTGCATCTGGTTAAGCTAAAAATCGGCTTGAAGATCATTACGGTTACGATGATGATGACAATAACTATCGTTACCTGAAGAGCCGTATTTTTAGTTAGACATAAGAAAAAATCTCACACTATATCGAAGTATATAACATTCGTGTAGCTGAGCACAAAGAAAGAATTCTGCAGATCTGATTTCTGAAAACAGCTGAAAACAAACCTTTGGTGAGCGCTGGAGAAGTTAGTGAACCGACTAGTGATGTTCTAAGTTTCTTTTAGATCCCGACTTTATACGATTGTGTTTCTTATTGATGTTTCAAAGATCCTTAATCTTTTTTTATTTTTATCACCTACAAACTACTAACACAAAGAGATGTTTATTCAATCAAATTGACAAAATTAATAGCCCGTTAGAAAAGACTATAGCACTAGATACTTTGAAGCCTAAATCATATGTACAAACTGTAAGATTGTACATATCTTTCGTGGTATTGTGTGAAATTAAACTAAAATTATAGGTTGATAGTAAGTCAATACGTAACTCTAATAAGTTCCTAAGCAATCAATAATTGATCAGACCTCACAATAACAGCTACCTTCCCAACAATTACACATAAGCTATTCACACAACGCTCAATTTGTATTCGACGTGACACCTAGATGACGCCGTATACAGCCATAACATAAAATTCTTGCAGTTTCAATTTCCACAACAAAGTTATCCCGGGCATTTAATCCCGTTCGCGGAACTCACGCACATGTTTCACTACAACACGCTAGTTTCCAAAACAAAGTACGTTTTGAAAACAATAGAAGTGGATCACAAACACAGCTTTTAGGTTGAGTGTGTACCAAGAAATAGATTAGATTTGACTTGTTTCTGTACAGCTCATTTATTTAGAACTTATAGTATGTGCAATATGAGCAATGCGGCTACCGAGCGTGAGAATACTTTTTTTTAACATGTGGATATGCTCATGTATAACCGCCGCCCTGGGGATGGCGACGGGTGATGTCGGACTTTTACCGACTAAAACCACATGGTGTTCCTGCAGCATACCTGTAGCGCCGGAGATATGGGATTCGCTCGCGCATTCACCGCACCCCCGGCAGGTATCAGCCCGCCACCGAGCGTGAGAACCTGGGTTAGATTCCTGGTCCGGCATAATATTTATTAGGTTTTTTACCGGAGTTTAAAATGTTGCCTAAGTAGGCAAAAGGTCCGATCTCTTTTATATTAAATAACGACATTATCGAATGTGCGTAGACAATTAGAATACTTCTGGTTCACCCTTCAGGTGAGACAGGTTTGATGTTACATTACCTTAGCTCATTTTAACTAACGGGATAGGCAGAGTTACAACGTAGGTACGTACATTAGCTCGAAATTTTGAATTAACTTACCATTAATTTGCTATGACGGTCTTGGATAAATTAGGTCAATATTTTAGAAAACGTAACTCCCAGCCTATATTATGGAACTACACCATGCTCAACTTGAGGAAGACATTTGCTTCACAAGAAAATTACTTTAGACTAGCCTTTGTCCGCTATTTCAACTCTAAACTACTTTCAAAGTCCTTTGAAAGGCCTCAGTGCAAGTGGTTGAATAACTATTGCGTTTTTTTTTTCAATTTCAAGTTTCTTGACTTGGTTCATATTTTATGTTGATATGTCAGTCATTCAGTTTGTCAATTTCATCTTTATAAAGGTCATTTCATCTTTATAAAGGTTATTCGTCTTTAAATGAAAACACGTATTTGGCTTCATTTGCTATGATCATGTACTAAAAGTCGACAATTTCGAAGCTTGTTTTTTTTTTAAATAATATTTTTCTCTGCTCCCTGTATTATGCAAAATATCTGGGCAACCGAACGTCTGCTTGTGACAAAATCTTTTTTTTTTCCTGATAAAGAATTTTTCCAGAGATGAGACCTAACTAGATTGATTTTTCACCCTTAAAAACCCCTTTTTGTAAAATATCATCGAAATAATAACAGCAGTTTTCGAGAACGCATTTACTAACAAACAAAATTTAGATAGTATAGAATAGGATAATGCTCATCAGGAAACAAGGCTTTGAAAGAACGTATTGCTTGGTTGCCATTGTAGCAATATTTTCTAAAAAAAACCTCTGCATCACTGCAAGGTGGAAACTGCATGTGTGTCTCCAACTCTTTTCGTATAGTGTTAGTGCAAGTCGGTCGCGCGATGCTGGTTCAATATTGTTTGATCGTCGTCATGTTCTTTTTGTGGCCCCAGTATGATTCAGTTGATGGAGGTACCTATTTTACTAATTATTTTAATATTCCCTATTTGAAGCGCTTTAAAGCACAAAATTCTATAAATTATAACATTAGGTGAACTCAACTTATTTCGGTTCATATCGAAAAAGGCATAATTAAATTTACTAGTATAGCATCATGGCGGTATTCTCCGAAGGGTTAGGCAGAGTTGTACTATTTTATACATTTAGAAAATTCCGTTATTAAGTCGAGGGGCAATCCTAATGTCATGTAAATTACTGAGCATGAAAAAAACATCACTAATACTTTGCCCGACCCGGGAAGTGAACCTAAAATATCACACTCAGCAGTCTCACTGGCGACCACTTGACTAATAAGACAGAAGATATATCTATAACCAGCTTCCGCCCACGACTTCGCCCGCATTGATTACGAACCCGTGCATTTTTTCGGGTCATACGTAGTGCCATCTAGCGTCTTAAAGCAATTATCACCGTCGAAAGTTATTGTTCTTTCCCTCTAGAACAGTACATTTTTCTGGATGAAAAGTACCCTATGTCCTTTTCTGTACCCCTGACAATATATACGCAAAATTTCATGATGATCGGTTCATTGGTTTAGGCGTGAAAAGGTAACAAACAAACACACTTACTTTCGCATAAATATTAGTTAGGATTATAAATATACTGGTAATCCATTTTAGGTACCTGTAAATGCTTATTAGATACACGTGTCGTAGTTTAAACTATCGATTAATAAGAAACAGTTCAACAAACATACATTGCTTTATTATAATTGTCGAGTGGAGTGATGTTGAAAGCATACTGCGCAATGTACGTTGTTGGACTGTTTTTTGTCGCACAACCGTCGGGCGTAAATCGTCTAGTGGTCACAAGCGCGATTGCAGATCGTGAGGTTCTGGGTTCGATTCGCAGGTCGGGGAAAGTGTTTTGAGGTTTTCTGTATGTAAATTTTCAGTAGCAGCACGGAGTCTGGAACTGTGCTCGGTAGATGGCAATAGGGTTGCGCCATATTACCTACACAGGTGTATAATAGTAGGTTCACCTCTGCTTTACCCTTCGGGGAATATAGACGTGATGAAGGTACGGTTGGCGCAGTGGCTAAGCGATTAGCTTTCTGGGCTACGTGTCGCGGGTTCGATTCCCGCATGGAGCAAATATTTGTATGATCTACAGATAGTTGTTTCGGGTCTGGTTGTGTGTGCATGTGATATGTATGTATGTTTGTAAACTGTACCCACGATACAGGAGAAAATCCTAGTGTGGAGCAACGTTTTTAAAAGACAAGACAAGACAAGATGTTATATTACGTGAATTGTAAGCATTAAGTACTAAAATCTTCATTGTTTTTCAGTAATGCCAGACTACATCAAAAGGGCTATCCTGCAAAAGAAAGCCTCTGGCAACCCTTTAGTTCGGGACAAGACCAGGACCCTCGGGAACCTCACGATACAAGAGATCTTCGAGAAAATAAAAGACATCACCAGAAGCCTAAATCAGAACGCTAAGAGAAACGGTTATAAGGTCGATTATAAGTTTAGGATATTAGATTAAAAGTGGTAATATTTTGACATTTTATTTTTTGATGTTTCGAGTGGCATCTGGTTTTACTGCAAGCACTCATATGCTTGCAGTAAAAGCCTAGTGATATGGGGGTTCTAACGAATTGTATGAAGTTTAGTTGGTGTCCTACAACTGGGTACGACTTCACAGGTCTCTTCAGCTTCTTTCAGGTCTTATTGCAGCATATTAGCATGTTGGGGGATGTCCAGAACTTTGTGGAAGCCTCAGGTTTGCTAGTGGTTTCCACCACCATCGACGCAAGTGATTATGATATTCTTAAAAGTACACAATACGGTAGATGACTACTAGTCATCCGAGTTACTTTTTATGAACTGTCAAAAATAACATTTAGTTCTAAAAATGTTTGGAATAGCAAAGCGTGACGTCATAGTTTTTCATTGCTATTGACATACTTATGGTGTGATTTCGATAAATAAAAAATTTAAAACGCCAAAGATAAGTAAGAGATTAAGTTTTACTGAGTTTTTAGAAGGAAAACTATTTATCAAACAAGATTTCAGAATTTATTTTTGATGCAATCAACTAGCCTATTTTAGCCTGTTTCGTAAAGAACTCAGACTGGAGCTTGCAAGGCATGCATTCAAGAACCGAGGCTATGACTGCTTCAAAGTAAATTATCGTCATCATACAATCATTGTAGCATCACGCTTGTATTCCTTGAAGGGTTAGGCAGAGATTTACTATTGTACAGCCACATTTCACCGATGCCACCGATTAATAGGGGTCGATATATTATTTTTTTCTTTTAAAAAACTTTTCCCCACACTATGATTTCTCCCGTGTCGTGGGTACAGTTTACAAACATACATGTCACATGCACACACAACCAGATCCGAAACAACTATCTGTAGATCATACAAATATTTGTTCCGTGCGGGAATCCAAACCGCGACACTTAGCGCAATTGCCACCTCAGAGCTGCTACTGAGACCCACAAAAAAATCTAATGACCGAGAATCGAAGCCAGGACCTCAACATCAGCAGTTGCGCTTGCGATCACTAGACGAGTGAGGTGGTAAACTATCACAACTATCGCTTACTATCAGGCGATCCGTCTGATCTCTTGCCGCCTATCGCATAAAAAAATACCTTTAAGTTTTATACTGAATATCAGAGCGTAATAAAACAAGTTCCTTAAGCAGTGAGAGCCCAACAAACAAGATGTATGTATGCAAACAAAACTTTCATACAAGATTACCGACTCCCAGATATTGTTTTATCTCATACAAGTACAAGGTAAACATGATTTAACTTCATATAAAATAATGTGAGGCACTAATACTGGAAGAAGTCATGAAATTCTCACACAGAAGAGAAAGTAAGTGAGAACTTAAATGTTATTAGAAATTGGATTTAAACTTTTAAAAATAATAAAGACATATTACAATATATCCTTTAATATTATAGGTACAAGCAATTTATTATATTATTTATACATATATAAATACATTATTTGTATGTTTGTGATCGAGTTCTCGAAAACGACTCGAAAACTTTCGGGGTATAAGCCTCATTTTTATAAAAAAAAAAAAACCGGGTGGGCCTTCAGTTGTCCAAATATTTAATATTATATGACTAAAGTAAAAGTTGCTTAGAAATAAAGTTTAAAATACATACTATATACGATAGTCACACGTGTCAATTAAATTAACAGTTCTATAAACTTTTGTCTCATTTTATGTTGCCAGTAATGAAAAAACCAGCTGGTAATTTTTTACAGAATTGGCAATCATGTGTAAATTCTAAATTCAAACATAGGCAAATGGCTACTATTTCAGTGCTACAGCCTAATCTGATCTGATCATCAGATTAGGCTGTAGCACTTCGGGCACTGTGACGCTAAATCTAAATTGTTAATCTAGTTGTTAAACCTAGCTGCCTAGATTAACAGGTAGTTGCAAAGCAGGTCATCGCATGGGTGACCTTTTGTCATTTCAGTAATACGGTAATTATCCAGTGTTTAACAAACATACTTATACAAGATATGCAACTTGAATATTTAGTTTTAATTCCGCCAAACTAGTTCAGGCTTCGGAGCAATATGCAGCACGCCCTCCCGCCCGCAAATATATGCACATGCACCTTCTGCATGTGCATATATTTGCGGGCGGTACTGCACTCAACCCAGAAAAGCCTATTAAAATCATCATCGTAGTTTCAACATGCACGGACTAACACTACATACGTAATCAGTCGTTGAATAGACGAAAATGTACAAAAGCTCTTAAACTGACCGTTTATAGCATATTTAAATAAAGAAAACATTTTTAATTCAGAATGTTGTACGTAAAATGACGTCAGTTCGCGAACCCATAGTAAAGCAACGAGGTAAGTTATGTTATTCCGAAATACCTAAGCAAACAGTGAACGTTGAAGCATGTTTAGGCCAGGCCCTGGTTAAACAATAATTCTGTTATTAGATTTCTCCGGAGGGCCAAAAATTTGCATTCACTTCGTATTATTAGAAAGTTTATTTGAATAGGGATATTAAATATAGTGTGTACGGTACGGTGTTAGTATATCAAGTAAATTTAATCCTTACTATGAAGTAAGGATTAAATCTCTGTTTTGAAGTCTTTGTGATGTGCGTGTCTTTGTAAAGAATTAGGGTTAATCCCTTATACTTTTAATCACTAATATCTACCTTTTACCAAAATTATGTGTGAGTTCACAGTGAGTTTAGTGACATTAGGTATATAGCTAAATATTAACGAAAAACACATAGGTATTAACGAAGTGTATATTTACCACAAAATACAATTAAATAAAAGATACATCGACAGAACAATGACAAGATTATGGAGCTATATAATTGCTTTTTATTGCGTGATCAATTCAACGTTACATCGGTATGAAAAGTACCTTGAATAAACAGAAGGTACGGCCGCGCCCTTTTTTAAATAATAAAATATTTTATTTCATAAGCAATTAGTCGTTTAGAATATATTGGTGATTGGAGCCTCCTTTTAAGCAAATAATGCCTGTAGTAGGAGACTCCGCTCTTCCATACCTTAAGACATTTTTATTGAAAATTTATATATTTGTTGTATAGCTCGACGAATAATCTCGTGCACCTATGTAGATCAATCATTGACAGCATCTTGGTAGTTAAACGTACTAGTATTTCTCCTGTATCGTGGGTACAGTTTATTAACAAGTTTTATCTTCTTTCGGTCTGTGTGTATGTGAATATATGTGTTTGTAAACGCACCCACTATACAGGAATTATTCCTAGTGTAGGGCTTTTTTTTGCAACTTAAGCCCTAATTTCACACTCACACACAACCAAACGCTAACTTATCTGTAGATCATACAAATATTTGTTCTGTGCAGGAATTGAACCCCGCGACACGTAGCACAAGCATCAATCTCTCAACAAGTGCGTCAATTATGCCATCATGATGACATAATAATGTTTACCTAACCAAACAAAAAATGCCCCTTCCGTACCAAACAAAGAAAAAAACAGTTTTTTTTTTTATCTTATCCATTCCGTAAATCCATTTCTGTCAACAACACGGCTAATACACCTTTACAATCCACATTCAATCGGCTATAACCCATTTTCAGTACATCCCAACAATAAACACAATAAAATAAAGAAAATGTCCTAACAACTAACCTCGGTATGTTTTTGACACAAAAGGGAAAGCGGGGGCAGATCGTAAAGTTGTCAGTGGCAGAACGCAGTAAATATTGGACCACTGGGCTGCTCGGTATGTGTACAGCGATTATAGTTTTGTGAACAAAATACTTAGATATTGGTTTAGACTCGTGTTATAAAATCTTTTTGGGATTGAAAAATGTAGGTACCTACTTGTATTTTGATGCTAGGGCTCCGTAAAGTCTTTGTGGGGGATCTGCGAGGGCTTCGCGATAATACTGATCACTATTTTTACAGTCAACTCTTTTCTATCAAGCCTGACATAAAACAATTTCATACCTCCCATTAGATGCAAATGTTAATGTCAAGTAATATGATTTATTAATAAAGAGTACACATAAGACCAGTTTGACCCGGGTACGTCTTAAAACTGCGGCTAGACACTGGAGGACGGGCAGCAGCCTCTCACTAATCGGTGAGCCACTGCGATCCCCAAGTCGCCTGCCAAGCGTGGGGATTATGGCAAACCCCCCCCTTGAGGGAGGCCTTCGTTCAGTAGTGGACGTCTTTTGGCTGATGATGATAAGACCAGTTATGATTATTTTAGGGTTCCATCAAGTATTTTGTTTTCCAAAAGTGTTCTGTCGCCAAAGAAGTTTGAGAACCTGGATTCGATGACGAGGTAGGGTGGTGATATGCGGATTTTTAGAAATCCTGAGTAGCTCGGGCTCTATAGGTGGTGAGCCTATTGCCATCTACTGAATTCACGAAATCTGAATAACATTTTTCCCTATCTGAGAATGGAACTCAAAACCTAATACTTAGCAGCCGCGCTTGCGACTACGATACTGAAACAATTGATATTTTGTAAGTTATTCGGGTTTTGCTCGAAGATCGCAACATCATTTAACAATATGGTAGATGACTACTAGTCATCTGAGTTACTTTTAAAGAACTATCAAAAACGACATTTTGTTCTAAAAATGTTTGGGATACAAAAGCGTGACGTCATATTTTTTGAAAACGCCAAAGATAAGCAAGAGATTAAGTTTTACTGAGCTTTTAGAAGGAAAACTATTTACCAAACAAGATATCAGCATTTATTTTTGATGCAGTCATTTAACCTATTATTATTTATCCGTACATCAATAAGTGTTCGTGGTTATAGCGTACAGTCATCCTGAAAAATTCGTATGATTTTACAAGCACATACAAATACCTAAATAAAACCGTACAATTATCTCATTTCCCCTCTCTCCAGAGACTAAGAACTCTCCGCTATTTATCTAGCCCTTAAACCGTTGTATAGTATAAATTGCAATTTTCCTGGAGCTAACAAGTGAACTTCAGCAGGTGATACCGGGGGAACACTTAGTGGAGCTATCAATCTCAAACTTGGGCACAGTGGGTAAGTAAAACGGTTTGAGGACAAAATATTTTATTTTGGTTTTTCGTTGATTTGATAGTAGCGTTCAATCGAAATAACGTTTTATTCGTATTACATAATTTACTTTGATTGTTTTGAAGGATAGTTTATAACGCAAGATTTATTGAAGATACTCCGTTTGATGGCTGGTTCTGATTATAATAAAAATAGTTAAGTTGTTAACATACGTTTGATATAAGTTTTGCATAGCTCTACAGAAATGGTTAATAGAAGAGAGTTTCTATTCTGTAGACGAATTCCTAAAAAAAGTTTGCGTCTCACTCCTATTATTTTGGAAATGCATTGTGTAGGCATTTATTTTTGTAAAATTGTATAGAGTATAATTTATATTTAACTTATTATTTAAAATAAGTTTGAAATTTGGTTTTGATATTTGTGTCCAAGGTGTATGTTACAACAAAATAATTTTATTATGTGGCCTTACCTAAAATATTTGCATGCTGTTATAATACTGCGGAATGTGTCTTGTCCTTATCCTACAATTTTTGTACCAGCTTTTGTAGCACATTTTATGCAAATAAAAAATTTAAAAAAAGTATTGGCGTAATAATTCGAGACAATTTTATAATGATAAATTTTTATTCAGCTCGTATAGTTACCACCGTTACTGCACTGTGTCATACCCTATGACATAATGCAGTAACGGTTGGCAAATTCTTACTGTTACGCGCTCTAGGTTTGTAATACAATACAATGCTAATATTTATGTATATAAAAATTATATTTTTGTCTATCTCACGTGCACGGTTGCACCACAGTGCAGCGACATGAGATGGATTCAAACTCCCTACCATGTTATTGCACCTACCATGTTTGTAGTATGGCAATAACAATTAAATAGGTACTTTGAACAGAAGTTTTAATTGAAACTGTCGATTATGTCACTGAAGTTAAGGGGTTTAAACTCATTATATGTAGTTTAACTACGTGGAGAGATTAGTTTGAAACTTATAGAAACTCATAACTTAACCTTTTTAAATTAAATGTACTTGAGCACAAAATCGCTGCCCTGGTTTCAATAAACTCTTTTGAAGACTTGTAACATACTTTGACGGCGCGGTGGCTAAGCGATTGACTTTTTGTGCTACGTGTAGCGAGTTCGATTCCTGCTTGAACAAATATTTGTATGATCTATGCATGTGAAATTTATGTTCGTTGACTTTACCCACTGTGCGCTGTGGATAGCTTTCCATTTACTTAGCCCAACATTGAGATCGCGGAAAACCTTCACACTTTCAAGGGCTCCATATTATTCTCGATGGCGCGTGTAGTATACAAACCTGCAGCAAACTAACGTGGTGGACTAAGGACTAATGCGAGTCATTTTGAGAAGAGACTCGTGCCCAGCGGTAAGAGAGTAATTAACTTTTAAGTTAATTAATATAAAAAAAAAAGTTGCTTCGCATAGGAATAATTCAAGTAACGTGGATGCGTTTACATACATCAACAAACCTAATTACCAATGTAGCGACAGGCGTAGATCGCGCGATTATTACTATCAAACGTCATTTTTGTGACATATAATGTATTGGCTGACAGTGAGATTGCTGTCGCGTGGCTGTCACGTTACTGTCGCTTTTTTACGTAATTAAGCTACCGCAACCCCATTACCGATATGACAATCAGTTTGCGACAGACGTATATCGCGCAATAACTTCTGTCAAACGCCATTTTTATGTCATATAATGTATTGGCTGACAGTGAGATTGCTGTCGGGTGGCAGTCGCGTTGCTGTCGCTTTTTTATGTAATTAGGCAGCCGGAACCATTTATCTATAGGCCTTAAAATTATTTGTTCCGTGAGAGGATCGTACTCATGACACTTTGCACTGAAAAGCCAGTCTCATAACTACGCCAATCATGTCGTCAATGAGTGGGTGTCGCGCAGTAGACGGTTTAAATCAGAGGTTCCCAGATATTTTTTCTGATAGACCACTTTCAAAATTTAGCTGGTTCCGGTGGACCCCCTGTAGCTACATTTCTACCATATTGTAAACTGAATTGTAAATCCCCATTTTTTTTTCACGCCAACGTATACCCTCGTTGAGTCTCCCGTGGACCCCTGGCGGACCACTTTGGAACTAATGGTTTAAATTATTATTTAGACTGTCTAATTCACGACACCTACTCAAAAATATGTAGTGGTATTCCACTAAATATTTTTCCTAATTTCTCTGAAACCTACATTAACGTAACCAATTTATAACACCAGCCATTCAAGATCTTAGATAGGAAAAATTCAAAGTAATTGGTGTCGGCATCATTTATCATGATCCGTCTTCCAAGTGGTACCGTGTAAGCGTTTAGCTAAACGCGATACATTGCCCCACTTTCCTCTCGGGCGTGTATCGTATATGTCCCTATTTTTAACGATATAAGTCCTTATTTAAGTGCTAAGATGATGTAGTGGGTGTTACTTTTATTTTTAAGTTGCTTTAAATAAGTTGTGATAAATGTGGTAGGGGTGTTATCTATACATACATATTATATAATAAAATTAGAAAAAGGCCGATGTCTTTACATTATAGATATTGGAGAAAAACTAATATGGGGGTCTTTATTAGAGCAACAGAAGCCAAAACAACAGTTTTTAGAATTTTCTTCTGTCTGTCTGTATGTTTAAACACGCATCACGCAAAAACTACTGCATGGAATTGAATGCAGTTTTCACCGATGTATTGCTAGAGGTCTAACTTAAAATATAGGCTCCATTTTACCGCAGGAAAATATCAGATTGTAAATTCCACGCGTACGAAGTCGCGGACACAAGCTAGTAAATGAATAAATTCATTCTATTACTGTCCAAGAACTGGGCAAGGGCCTCTTCTCAGAATAAGAAGGGTTAAGCCTTAGTCTGCTACGGTAGCCTGGTGTGGGTTGGCAGACTACACTCACCATCACTTAAGAACTTTATAGAGACTTTTCAGGTGTGCAGGTTTCCTCACGATGTTTTTCTTCACCGTTAACGCAAGTGATAGTCAAATTCTGATCCACACATGATTACGGAAAGTCAGAAGTGCAGGCCGGGTTTGGAAGTCACATCCTCCTGCATAAAAATCTGTATTGTTGCAAATTTTAAATGTAACCTTGAGGAATTGACTCTTATTGGTTTAATGGTTTGAGTTAAAGCGACTTCTGAGCGGAGGTCCTCAGGTTGATTCCCGAGGTGGGCAAAATGTTAAGGTTTATCTCAGTAGCAGTACCGGTATATGTTAATAGGCCTATTCTTGTCCATATTCCATCGGACTCATAATTACTAATTGCACAGTACACCTCTGCCTAATTCTTTTGGGACACATGCGTGGTATGTATGAAATTCAAAGCTTCCCTACTTTGTTTTTACAGTTTACTACAACGAGACTGTACCTACATTTTTAATTTTAAATCTTAGTAATCAAATCAAGATTCACTGATCTAAACTAATATTATAAAGAGAAAAAAAACGATTTTGTGTATGTTTGTTTGTAATTGATAAACTAAAAACGAAAAAATAGATTTTAAAAATTCTTTCACGTATAGAAAGCTACATTATCAGCGAGTAATAAATGATGTTTTTTTTTTTTTCATAAAATTATACATTGACTGGACCGATTTTAACGGGACTTTCACTGGCATTTGATGTTGTAAGAAGTAACTTAGGCTACTTTTATTTTAGAAAAAGAATAAGGATTCCGCGCAAAAAATGCATGCACGGGCTCGGTTATTCACGAGGGCAAAGCTGCGTGCGGAAGCTAGTACGTGATAAATAATGATTTTGACATTTTGACAGTTGTTGCAAACTGCAAAAATGGAGTTTACCTATGCTTTATTTTTACTATGAATAATAAAATAAATCCTAATAATGAACAAGCGTGATTCGTACTATTTTATGTTTTCATTATTCACAGTATGTAAAAGCACTATTTCTACTAGTCTCAAAGAGAAATCTAGAAATACTTATCTGTTTCATGAGTCTCACAACGTTCATATATTTTACCTTGCGCTATGATTTATGAGCCTATTTATTTAGGCACACTCCAAAGCTAAATTCTAGATGTAATTTTTGTTTAGAAAATGTATGAAGGCACAAGTACATAATGATAAATGCTATCCATATATTCAAAATGTTTTAATAAATGGATTATTTTTTCAAATCTTATATAAAGACTGAGTGAAAATTTAGTAAACATTTTTAAAAGTTTTTAATGTTTTAGCAACTCTAAGAAACATAACATAGCATCACGCCTGTATTCCCCGAAGGGTTAGACAGAGGTGTACTATTGTACACCCACATTTCGCCGATACCGTTATTGAGTCACATGTAATAGGGGGCGAGCGTATTGCCATCTACCGGGCACAATTCTAGACTTCGTGCTGCTACTGAGAATTTCCATACAGAAAAACCCAATAACACTTTTTGCTCGACCTGGGAATCAAACCCAGGACCTCACGCTCACTAGTCGAGCTTGCGAACACTAGCCCAATGAGGCCACTCTAAGCACTTCACAAGTTTATATTAACTTTTCAAGGTCCAACTGCTTGGACTACAGAATCCTTTCTGAGAGAAAATGGCTTGTTTAAAATCCACCACGGAGACCAGTACCGCTATCACGAGTTTTCTTACTATTTACTATCATAGTAAAGTAAATTTGATAGGTATATAGTAAAGGAAATCCCTAATGTAACCGAGTTAAGAACTAAAATCGCTATCATGAAAATTTACTTTAATTTGATAGTAAATAGTAAGAAAACTCATGATAGCGGTACAGTGGTGGATGCCAAAACTATATACATTTTTAGTTTAGGACTTTTATGGATTCCACAAGTTTTCGAATAGTCTTCACTTTAGAGGTGTGGTAATGAATAATGCAATTGTTGATTGGTAAGCGGAACTTAGTACGACCGCCCACTACATGGATGGACGCTCTAATGAAGACGAAGAGACGAAGGGAGCCGTTGGATGCAAATGGTTCAAAACGTTGAAGTCTATAGGGAGGCCTTTCTCCAGTAGATGTCGTGAAAATGCTATTATGATACATAATAAATCATCGATAAATGAGATGAATGATGGAGTAGAGCTGTGACCGAACAGCGGTCAAGAACTGGGAGAAGAAATGTCGGTCATCCGACATTGTTGCCATCGGAGGTCGAACATGGATGAGACTGGCGCAGGAGCGTCGAAATTGGCACTTTTAACGAGAAGTCTATCCCCAGGAGTGGACGAATTCAGGCTGTGGATGATGATAATGATGATGAAATGTGAGCCATTCAAGCGTGAGCGTTCAACTGCACACTGGTGACAAATTAAGGAAAATCATGCCCCACAAAATATAGGTCCCATTTCAGCAAGATTCCTCTTCCCCAATACATAACTAAAATACACTAGCAACCACACAACAACATTAATTACCCAAAAACATCACAATAATTCGCCATCTTAATTTATTAGCGCAAAAGACATTTTCTACAAAGCAAACACGAATCTGAGTGGGACGCTTCAGGCCGTAATGTACCCACTATCACTCAAAGTCAGACCTCTTATTTATCACCAGACATATCACCAAATATACATGCCAACAACACACTTCCACCACAACCGTATCTCGATGTCATAAAGTTTAGACTGCCTCGATTTGATGTTTCGTAGGTGAATAACATAGTTTGCAGGACAGTTCCTATATTTTTATGAGCCTGCGATGACGTCTAAAGGTTTTGTTGATTCCCGTCTGCTCGTTTAGGCTTTTTCACTTTAGGTTATTGACTTTATCATAAGTCTAAGAGTTAAGTTAGGACTTTATATAGGGATATGGATTCCTTTTGTGGTGTAAATGGACGGTTAAAAGGTTTTTTATTAGTAAATATTTGCTGAAGCTACGATATATGATTGGACTCATCCAATCGTGTTCATCCTCATTCATTCGTGTTTACTCCAGTTTTTGTTAGGTTTCAATGACGTCATGTTAGAGGTCATAAGTGCCTATTTGGTAAGAGGTGAAGTGTAATCTGTACGTATAATCTGTTCTTCTATATATATATATACATATGTATATACAGGGTGTCCCAAAACTCAACGTCAAGCCGAAACGGGGTGACAGGATTGATCATAACCATCACGAGAAAAATCTGAAAAAAAATCTATCCCATGCAGTTTAAAAATTATGGGCATTTTAAGAAAAACCTAGAAATTTGATCAAACTGTACCATTTTTCGGTTATTGTGGTTATTCTTTTTTATTTTTGTTCATTTGAACTTTGGAAACGTAATCCTAAATAACATTTCTAGAATCCCAATAAAAAATAATGACACAATTGCCTCAAGTTTCCGAGAATTGAGACTATTTGTTAAACTACGAATTTAAAATTTTCAAGATTCGTCGACTTTGACAGGCCCTCCTATAAAAAAAATGTACTAGAGTGCCTTGGCAAGTGGCATTAAAAGTTGGCGCATTTAATCAGAATTCTAAAATGGTACAATACTTGTTAGTTCCATACAATAGAAAAGAGTAAAAAAATTAAAACCTCAAGTAACCCGATTTTTGCTATCTCATTTTACTCAGTTAAAATGTTTTTAATTCACACAAGCTCTAGGTAGGTTCTTAATTTTAAGACAAAATGATGAGACGTTCGGGCACTATCTCGTGGCCCGCCCGTTCACCAGATTTAAATCCCCTGGATTTTTTCTATTGGGGAGTTCTCAAAGAAAAAGTTTACTCAAAGCCCATTGAGAACGTAGCCGACCTGCGTGAACGCATTTCTCAAGCAGCTGTCAAAGTCGACGAATCTTGAAAATTTTAAATTCGTAGTTTAACAAATAGTCTCAATTCTCGGAAACTTGAGGCAATTGTGTCATTATTTTTTATTGGGATTCTAGAAATGTTATTTAGGATTACGTTTCCAAAGTTCAAATGAACAAAAATAAAAAAGAATAACCACAATAACCGAAAAATGGTACAGTTTGATCAAATTTCTAGGTTTTTCTTAAAATGCCCATAATTTTTAAACTGCATGGGATAGATTTTTTTTCAGATTTTTCTCGTGATGGTTATGATCAATCCTGTCACCCCGTTTCGGCTTGACGTTGAGTTTTGGGACACCCTGTATAAATAGAAAGAAAGAAAATTTGTTTATTTCCGCCATGATATGACGCATAAAAAAAAGCAATAAAAAATAATAAGAAATAAAAATAAAAATCAATTGCCAAAAATGTATGTAAACGTATAACTTCAGAACGGCTGCACCTATTTGGCTAATTCTTTTTTTGTTGTGTTGGTAATTGTTAGGATAAAGTTTGTATAAAAGAATATTTTCAGAAAAGTCGGATATTTGGAAGGTATTTTTGTATGAAAACCTCAATAAAGAGTGAATTGCCATGCGAAGCCGGGGCGGGTCGCTAGTTTTTAATAAATCTATTTATAATTTCACTCATTGTGAGACATACCCATATTTTATTTATTTTATTTTATTGCACATATTACACTGAAGATTTATTTTCAACCATCAACATTATTTTGAAAATAGAATCCATGGAAACTAGACCAACCCACTTTTGGAGCCGTGCACCTAAATGCTGCCTTTTAACGCTGACTGTAAAGACCAATTTGAAATAAAAAGCTTTGATTTCGACTTCAACGGCAGTCAAGGTAAGTAGAAACATTCATGCTTGAAGTTATATACCTGTATATACTAATATACTATTTTTAAATAATTGTGAAAAATAGTAACACCATCAAAATATTCTGAAGTGACGCAAGAAGTCGTGTTTTCGTAAATGTTTGGCGTTCCAATCCTCTACCGATTACAGAAAGCAACTTGTCTAGGGCCTGGTTTTAACCAAAACACCTTACTGAATAAAGGTTTTCGTGAATAAAACCACACAGTAAAAAGGACTTTAGATTTTATTAAGCCCTACATTTTAGATATGTGGGCGAGGCAGTGCGTAGAGTTTGCGATGCGGTCTCATGAATATTCCTGGCGGGTAATGTGTGCCACGTTTAATATCGCCACCCGAACTGCAAACTGCGACACTGTGTTACAGATTTTGCTAACTGGCGGGCTTGACTTGAGTTCGCTGTTTTTTTTTTAAGTCAATGGGGTGTTGAGTTTCATGACAATTTGATCAGAGAACATAGATAGGTTGTTTTAAAAAAAAATGGTTATAAACAGGGTTGGGCGGTATTTGAATTACTTGTAATTAAAATACGTAATTGAAATACAAATACGTATTTTGTATTTGTAATTTAATTACTTCTTAAAAATGTAATTTGTAATTGGTATTTCAAATACCTGACGCTGAGGTATTTTGTAGTTAGTATTTCAAATACTTATGGCTTCAAAATACATTTGAACGTAAATACATTTAGCGTGGGTGCGTTCTGCAGAAAATAGCGCTCGATAGCTTTCGTAAGCAAAATGGCGACCGCTCCTGTACTGTACGTCAAATTGTCATTATCTTGTCAATTGCAATGTTGCCGAAAGTACGGCAATTGCCGTTTCATACGGCAACGAAGCCTCCAAAACATACGATGTACGGCATACGGCAGGGTGCATATAAAACTTTTTAAGCCGAAAAAATCAAGAGATGAAACTTGTTTCGTTAGGTTTTGTTTTTCTTGTGAAATTAAACTCAGCCCGTAGTATCATATTTTTGCTTTTTGTCTTGCAACAAGATAACATAGCATCACGCCTGTATTCCCCGAAGGATTAGGTACAGATGTTTTATTGCACACACATTTCGCCGATGCCGTTATTGAGTCCCATGTAATATGGGGCGAACTTATTGCTGTTATTGCCCGACCCAGGAATCGAACCCAGGACCTCACGCTCAACAAGTGCGCTGGCGACCACTAAACTAATGAGGCAGTCAGACTGCCTCAACTAGATAATCTGTACTTTTTGTTCTTTTTTTGTAAATGAACGGCAATTTTTTTAGAATATTGCAATTTTTACCTGGTTTACGGCATCCCGAAATCTAGGCAGCGGCAACACTGGTCAGTTTTCATTTTCATTCCAGGCTGGGTTGAATTAGTTCTATTCTATTTACATAACCCTAACACCTGACTGTATTTTGTAATTTGTATTTTGTATTTTAAATACAAATAGTTAAAATACTGTATTTTGTATTTTATATTTCAAATACACGACTTAAAAATATTTTGTATTTCGTATTTTAAATACATGCGAGATAGTATTTTGTAATTTGTATTTTAATTAAAGCAAAGCATGTATTTTGCCCAGCTCTGGTTATAAATATAGAGCGTTTTTTTTAAATTCTAGCAAGCGATGAATGTTTACAATTAAAACATTTATTGTATTTTTAACAAAAAGTTTTAATGAAATTGTGTGTTTTGGTTAAGCCTAGCTTGAACTTGTCGATTCTTTATAGTTAGCCCTGTATAACAACACACCCGATACGTTAAGGTACGAGAAACTTATTTTTCTTAAGTCAAATAGGTATACAACAGTAATACTTGAAGAAAGAATTGATAAGAGATATCAAAGATTTAAAATTCAAAGGAAAAATCAGAAAATACGATGCTTAAGAATGTTGCAAAATTTGTTCAGATGTGTGCCAGCGCCTGGCAAAATATTTATAGCATTGATACATTTACACATAATTTAAACTATTTAACAGGCGCCCACTTAACTTGCAAAATCCTTCAAGTTTAGATAAAAAGTCAGTAATCGTTAAACTGACTATTAAATACTAAAGAATAATTATCAGAACTCCTACTAAAATAGTCTAAATGTTATCTCTAAAATGAATCTCGGATCTTTGCTGCAATGAAAATGGAGATAGAACACTTAGGTTGCAATCGAGGAGTTATCTTTTTTTCTCGTCAGTAATTTTACACGACTCAACTTAAGTGAGCACTTAACGGGTGATTCTTCGGTTACGGAACGGTGTTGAGGATTTTCGTGAATGTCGTCGCTTTAGGTACGGTCAAGATTTTGATGAAGACTGTCCATTTTTTTAATATTTTTGAATGATCCAATGATGCTATTGATCTTATAGGTGATGTGAATGATGGCTAAAGTTAAAATAGAAGTACATCAAAAGCATCCTCATGCTAGCCAGCAGTAATCAGTTAATTGGGTGATAGAACGGGTGTGATTATAAAGACAGGCATAAATCTCACACATACACACTCAAAGCCGGTGCTACTAACATAGGTAGGCCATACAATAATATTTTGTTCCGTGTAGGATAAACCCGTGACTCTTCGTTTAGATAATACTTACTCCACACTACAATGGAGTTTCTTGCCGGTCTCATCTCCATAGGACCAACCCACTTTGGAACCGTGCGCCTAGATTCATAACGTTTTAAAAGTGCCTGCAAAGGCCAATTTGAAATAAAAAACATTGACTATAGTCTCAAGGCTAAAAAAATATACGAGTACCTTTTGCCCCCGAATACAGTTGTGTGAAATTTCTGTTCACTCCTCGGGTGTTGAATTTCTAAAAGATAGGTAGTTAGATAGTTTACACCTATATTAGCTAGTGCCAGTTCTAACATTGGCACAACACTACACATCTATATTCGTTTTCAGCTTTTTTTTCAATTTTTAACAACAGACTGTGAATGTTGATTTTCCAACCCGTTGTGGTCCATTTTATTAGTTTCAAGCCACGAGTTCTGCTATTTCAGTTAATTTGTACAACCACAAGGGTTAATATTTTCACTCAGTGAAGTGTTTTCAATTTTTGCCTTTTAAATTCAATTATAATTTAATTTCCTTTATTCTATATCTGGATTAGACAAAATGCTATTGGATTTATGTTAAGGAAACTCTCAGTAGCAGCACGGAGTTTAGAACTGTGCTTGATAGACAGCATTAGCTCGTCACCTTTCACGTGGGTCTCAATAACAGCATTGGTTAAAAGCGAAACTTTTGCCTAACCCTCTATGTAATGTTAATTTTGCGTTCATTATTTCTAGTGGTCACTTAAATTTAACCTCGGTCCTTAACCCGAGCATGCCGCCTGGCTGGGTAAATAAGAAAATTTTCCCACCCTTCTAATGGCGACCTACACCGGAGTTGTTCGCGTGGTAAACCAAATATACCGTCTTCCCGCGATTATAGGGGTCCAGTTGGCCTTCCGGACGGCTCCTTGCGAAAACTGAGCCTCAGATCAAAGAAACAAGATATAGGAATGTTGACTTTGGAATAAAATTCTTGACTTTTATAACAGGCATGTTAAGTAGTATTTTAGGAAAAAAAAAATCATTTCCCAAAATAGGTTTTTATTCCCAGTATAACACTCAATGTTTTTAATTTCATCAGGGCCTTTGGAGGCAATTTTAAAACGTTGAGTGTGTTAGTGCACGGTTCCAAAAGCGAGTTGGACCTTTGGCCCTGGCAAGAAAAACGGTATTCTAAAGATCTAGTTCTATTCTTCTTTAAAAAAAAGTATAGAAGTGAATATTTCGTTGGGATCTTCAACGTAGCTCTACTTGGCAGTCCAGCTCTAATAAATTAATATTATAATATTTAAAAATGTTATTGCTCATAAGATTTTAATAACTTTCACGAGTATACAGAATTCATTTGGACTATTTCGCGACTAAAACTAGTCTTCTTTAACTTATAAAACAGTACCATGACTGACTGACAACTCATAGTCTAAACCACGGCAGTTAACAACGTGAAATTCAGTACATGTTTCCCATAGAAGGTGAAAATGAAGGAGAGGATTTTCAAATTCCCCTGGAAAATTCATCCAGCGCGGGAAACACCGCGGCACATCCTCTATTATGAAATATACACTGAACTGACAACACAGTAGGTATCTGTTAACATTTGCAAATATATAGGGCAACAAATGCCACGTTGTTTTAGCGTATCGCTATTCTTTCTATGTTCCGAGGTGTGAACTTACGACAATACGGGCCGCCAATTTGTGGTTAGACCTAAAAACTAGTATATTTTGGAGCGGAATATTCACAAGTTTGTTTTGGGAACAGGTTGAGACTGTGTGAAGCCTGGTTTACAGTTACAATATACGCTTACAGCGTATTGTACCAGTTTTTTTTAATAACTTCGGCATTTTTTAAAATATATCAGTCAGATTTTTGAGAAGTAGTGTCGTAAATATTTCAAATAAACACACCAAAATTCTGCCGGAATTTGTGCGGCACAATAATTACTTAAACGAGTAAGTAATTTAGGCTTGCAAAATGTCGTAGTGTGGTTTTTTCGTTCCGTTTATTGAAGCGAGGCCCAAATCGACATACAGGTACGCACAGTTTAGGTATGTAAGATCATCATCATCTGCCTAACCTTTCCCAACTACATTAGGGGGGTCGGCTCCCACTCTTACTAGTCGCGGCTGCACGCCGGTAGGTTTACACGTTGTGAATGCCATTTGACGACCGCCAACTAATTACAGGAAAACACTGAGACTCTAAGGTTAGACTGGTTGTCAGACATTTTGGGCTGCTGACAGCCGTAACGACTGACATAGGTATTTGTACGAAATCCAGGACCAATTACTGAACGTGCTTTCCAAGGTTAGAAGGGGTCTCGATGTGTGAAAAATGGTCACCCATCCAAGGACTGTCCGCGAGAAGCACTGCTTAACCTATAAAATATAAAGGTAAATACGAGTAGAAATGGATTATTGAAGGTACGATCCATTTTTCGATTTACCAACATAATAAACCATTAATCTAATTACAGACTACAGTTATCCAATTCTTACGTCGAATAAAATTATTTAGTTCAATAACATCGCAACAGATGGCGTTAACTGGAGCACGACGCAGTGTAGTATTTAACGCGAGTTTCCTCAGGATGTTTTCCTTTACCATGCGGCGCTGATTATAAATTTAAATGGCGTACATACATATGTTTGTACAACAAGCTGGTACCTACTTCGAAGTTGGATAATTTTTGTTATTGTGACTTCATACCTACAATAGGTATGAAGTTCTGTTTTTGTTGATATGTAAAGTAAGAGAAACACGAATGTTTATGAGAGTATTTCATTAAAAACTGCTAGCAAAGTAACGAGGAAAGTTGGTTGTTTTGTTCTAGCATTATACGTTATAGATACTTATTGTGATTTTATAACTTACTAGCTTCCGCCCGCGGCTTCGCCCATATTGTTTACGAACCAGTGCATATTTTCGGATCACACGTAGCGCCATCTAGCAACTGTGACCGTCGAAAGTTATTGTTCTTTCCCTCGGGAACAGTACATTTTTTCTGGATGAAAGGTACCCTATGTCCTTTTATGTACCCCTGACAACGTATATGCAAAATTTCATGATGATCGGTTCAGTGGTTTAGGCGTGAAAAGGTAACAAACAAACTTACTTTCGCATTTATAATATTATAAGTTAGGACAGGCGTGATGCTATGTTATGCTAAGTATCCTATACTTAGCATAACATAGCATCACGCCTGTATTTTCTAAAGGTTTAGGCAGATGTAGCTATACCTACTATTTAAACCCATATTTTACCAATACTGTTAATAAAGCCCATGTAATAGGGAGGAAGCCTATTGCAAACTACCGGGTTCCAAAATCCGTGCTGCCACTGAGAATTTCCATAGGTACAGAAATTTCAATTAGTTGGTGTGCCTCGGAAAAATAAGGCTATTTACTAATAAAATATTGGTTTTGATTATTAATTACTTAATATTGTTTTGTTGATTAATAGTATGTAAAACTTGATCTTTCATTTATATGTACCTCCAAAATTTTCCAATTTCCTAGATGTACCTTGAACACAAAAAGTTTGCGGAACACTGGTGTAATCAACACTGTAGCTTACCCAAAAATATTTCAACACCACAACAGACCCATTCTGGTTCGAGTATATCAATTACTGTCAGCATCAAGCTCGTAAACAGAGCCAAGACCGGCCACCAATAATATTGATTGATCACTAACATCATAAATTACTGCGGTTCTATGGGACATTGTGACGAAGAAGGTATTTAGACCGATGCTCTCTTTGGGGATATCAGTTTGAATTCGGTTAAGAGTAAAGATTACTAGTAAACAGCCTCACTGATCTCTTGATTGGCGCAGTGGTTAAGCTATCGACTGCTGCCCTACGTGTCGCAGATTAAATTCACGGAACAAATATTTTTGTATGATCTATAATAAATATTTGTTAATCATTACGCAATATAAAAATTTTGTTAAAAAAAAATATCTACAAAATATTTAAATACTAGCTTCCGCCCGCGGCTTCGCCCGCGTGGTTTATGAACCCGTACATTTTTCCGGGATAAAAAGTATCCTATATGCTATTCCAGACTATAATTATCTCTGTGCCAAATTTCATCCAGATCCGTTCAGCCGTTCTGGCGTGAAAGAGCAACAAAGATCCATCCATCCATCCATCCATCCATCCATCCATCCATCCATCCATCCTCACAAACTTTCGCATGTATAATATTAATTAGGATTACTATTTTTATATAACATCCCTTAAACCATGTTTCCAGGAAATAAATGTTCTTATTCTTAGAAGTAATTATACCACGCCAATTTTGTAAAACAAAAAATATGACCAGCCACTTGTAAAAATAGAACATTGGCAAAAAAGACGGCGAGCTACATAGAATTTTACGCATGATAAAAAGTCGCGTCATTATGGTTTACTTTTTCCTTTTTTTTTGCCCAGAAATCTTAACCTAACATGTACAATATTACAGCTAGATACACTTCTCCCTAAGACGCGGTCTTGAGACGAACAATTTCTGTGTAAACCACACCACCCGTGAACAAAAGATTCTGGTAACAAATATAAAAATAAAAGTCCTTTACTATTCGCCTTAATATATGAGCCAAAATATATTCAACCGAGACGAGCACCTGAAAAAGACCGTTACAGTACCTATTTTTTATTCCCGTATCAACAGGGAAATATGGCGTCATAATGTCGCAAAATACCCAAACCTTCGCGCGCATTACCTACGTTTCTCGTACACAATGGAAAAAAGGTTTGGTATTAACGCATAACCTAATGGTGTGAGACGGTGGGTATTAGAAAAATGTGTTCAACGTACAAAATCGTTGAACTGAATGAATTTTCAGCCACAATATCGCGACAATGAGGTTTTGGATCCTTCTCTAACATTCGAACGTTCTATAGGTGTAAGAGAGATAGATAGTGGTCAGTTAATGACTTTAATCTGTTACGTTTAAAGTTCGAATTTCCGAGTTCCGATTTAATATCAATAGTAGCTTCTAACTATGGATTTACTTATAATGTCCTCCTGCCCGTTTTCGGTCACGGCGGCCAATCTCACCGGAGATTAGCCAGCATGCAGGAGATAGATATATTATAGAGCACAATTAGTGTGTGCGCAAACACAGGTACTCTCTCTATACCTTAGTTATACGACCGGAAAGAGATCAGGCTCAGGACCAACGGCTTTATGTGCTTTCCGAAACACGGTGGGTATTCACATACACAAAGACCCAGACCCGAAACAACTATCTTTAGATCAAACAAATATTTGTTCCGTGTGGGAATCGAATGCGCGACACGTAGCTCAGCAATCAATCTCTCAACCACTGCGTCAACCGTGCCGTCAATTGAATTTAATCAATCGGATTTACTAATCCAATCTTACTATCCTACTTCCTACTTTAATATTATAAATGTGAAAGTTTGTGAAGATGGATGGATGGATATTTGTTACTCAATCACTCCAGAACGGCTGAACGGATCTGGATGAAATTTGGCACAGAGATAGATTATAGTCTGGAATAGCACATAGGCTACTTTTTATCCCAGACAAATGTACGGGTTCGTAAACCACGCGGGCGAAGCAGCGGGCCGAAGCTCGTTATATAATAATTGAATGAATGATTCAATATAAGTAATTATGGATTTGCTTGAAAAAGGAAAATAGTTTTCGGATGTATTAACTATCAAGGAATAACCCGAAGTGGACTTAATAGGTTCGTATCAATCATACGGCGAATGCATGACGCCCGATACATCAATATTGTTCAGATAGCGTCGGCACAGAGAAAATGAACCTATTTTAAATGTTGGAGTTTGATTTATAACGTAATAACTTATTAAATAGAAAATTGCGAGACGAACTTGTGGCGACAAGCGGCTAATAGTGGAGATCAGTGGAAGACTCAAGGGGAGGCCTTTGCCAAACAATGGGACATTCAATGGTACATTGACGGCACGGTTGGCGCATTGGTTGAGAGATTGACTACTGCGCTACATGACGCGATTAGAATCCCGCACGAAAAAAATATTTGTATGATCTACAGATAGTTCCTAGGGCGGGGCAACGTTTATATAAAAAAGTACTTATAATATAAAAAAAAATAAAGCAAGTAAAAGCTATTATATTATATTTGCCCGCGACTCCATCCGCGTAGAAAGGTTACATAGTTTGAACCATAGATTTTTAGCGTAAGCGAAATTCTTAGTCTATTTTTTGAACCCATATTAAAACAAATACACCTACACATATTAAACCCCTTAGGGTTTAAAGTTTGGAAAATCTTAAAGGATATTGACGACACGGTTGGCGCAGTGGCGAAGCGATTAGTGTCGTGTGTTCGATCCCCGCACGGAACAAATATTTGTATGATCTACAGGTTTTGTTTCCGGTCTGGGTGTTTGTGTATGTGAATATATTTGGATACAGTGAGGGGCAGTTTAAAAAAAAAATATAATTACACCAAAAGAACCTATCTCTGAAAATTCAATTTTTTTATGTTATTTGCTTTATAGTTCCTTGATTAGTCAGTTAGTGGCTTGTATTTTGGCTTTTATGTTCACTGTGTATTTCCATTTAAAATAGATATTCATTTCAGAGCTGTTTATTCTAAGCATTAGACCTTCTCCATATAATTGCGAATCTTGGCATCCAGCCTGGTGACCACAGAATGTTGTTATGAGCGCAAGGTTAAAACATAAATTTGGCTTGCAATTTGGCGACTGCTTGACGTTTTATATAATCCTTTAAAAATAACTTTAAATTGGTAAAGTGGCTCAGTAAGCTCTGTTTCTTATTAATTTTGCACATAATTGTAGGAAAGAGAGTGAGAAGATAAGCTACATTAGTCAAAAGGAAAATGTTGCTGTTAAGATGTAAAAGGAGATTAATGAGACTGCACTAGAAATGGAAAAAATAGAGAGACCAGTACCTCTGTTATGAGTTTTTTACTATTTACTTTTATAGTAAATGTAAATTTTCATGCAAGCGATTTTAGTTCTTAACTTGGTTACATTAGGTATTAGAGTCGCTAACATGACGTCTCTATAATATAGTAAATAGTAAAACAAAACTTTACTATGACACATATGTCACATAAGCGACTCTAATCCCTAATTTAGCCAAGTTAAGAACTAAAATTGCTATCATGAAAATTTACTTTACTATGATAGTAAATAGTAAGAAAACTCGTGACAGCGGTACAGTAGGTGTCAGCAACACCGACAGCAGCAAGTATTATGAAGAAAAAGAATTTAGGACATTCTAATTTGTAAACTGTACCCACGATACAGCAGAAATCTTAGTGCGAGGAAAAGACTTTAAAACTAAACAAACAAAAAACAAAACTGACAACTTACACTTAATCAGTAAACTGTCCCAATATCGTACTTAATACTCAAAACATTGCAATACCAACCGATATAGTATCACTTACATATCAACAGATTCCACAAAAAGCCCAGCTCCTCGAACACATGTGTGCGAATGATAAAAATATCACTTCTTTCGTTACTTTACTGTATTCGCAATATGTTCCCGGCTATATTGCTTTTTACGGTCCCCTCTCTATCTTTTGCAATTGTATGAAACTGTCGTGGTGTGAGAGAAAGGATTTGGAATACCGCTGTCGATTCCTTTATTGTTCAAGGTTAGATAAATTTTTTGAATTAGCATTTTAGCGTGTTTATTGCAGCCTTTTTAATGTTGGTTGCTTTAAATCCTTCGGCTACGAAGGAGATCGTGTCATGAATGTTTGTCATTGAATTGTATTAAGACCAAATGCTTATGTCTGTTTTGTATAGATATAATATTGCTCATGGGTCTAAAGCTCTAACAAAATATGTATGTAAAAAAACGTCAACCAAAAAGTGGCCGGCAAGGTTGACCGACGCCGACGCGTAGCTGGACATATATGATAGGCAGACATGGCACCAAGATGCTCAAAATAGAGAAGAAAGGAAGAGAAAGGAGAGGCTTTTGCCCAGCAATTGGACACAGTATTTATAATAAATAAATTCAACCCATCACTGTCCCACTGCCGGGCAAGGGTCTCTTCTCAGAATGAGAAGGGTAAGGCCTTAGGGCCACCACGCTGGCCCGATGCGGGTTGGCGGACTACACACACTATCCAGAACTTTATGGAGATCTCAGGTGTACAGGTTTCCTCACGATGTTTTCCTTCACCGTAAACGCAACTGAAAATCAAATTCTGATCCGCACATGATTCCAAAGTCAGAGGTGCGGGCCGGTTTTGAACTCAGACCTTCCTGCATGGAAGGCAAGCGTTCAACCACTAGGCTATCACTGCTAATATTTATAGGATGTAAAAAAACAAGTTTTTGCAAAAGTACTGCCGGGTGACCGCAAATGCATTGACTTAAGCTGAAATTAAAGAGCTAAAAAATTACACAAATCTTTCAATTTCACCGTTACCTTGTTTATGTTCTGCCACAAAAATGACAAACAAACGAACAACATACCATTAAAAATAATTGTATTATTACGGAATTTATCGAGCAAAGCGATTCATTAATTACTGTGCTCAGTTTTACGGCGCACACAAATAAAGTGAACAAACAACCCACGCCCGTGTCGAGGGGATACTTTTTAAATAAAGATGTCGCTTATTAGAGTGGTGGCAATGAGAATAATTAAGTGATACTGAGTAAAGTCCATTTTCTGTTGGCATTTGGTCTCATGTTGGAACTGCTCACGCCGTGGTGGAAAATATAATTATGTAATGGAATCACATTGGGGTCAAAAGCGAGAACAATCTTAGACAGTTTTTCTGTTGTGAGCTTGGAACTGTGTCCATCAGATTTGCATCCTTGCACATGGGACTCAATAAGGGCATCGTCGAAATGTGGGTGTATTGTATAATGATACATGACCGCTGCCTAATCCTTCTGGGAACAGAGGCGTGATGCTGTTTCTATGTAATGTTTTATTAGTGTGATCATGCAGAGCTTACGTCCCAAGTTGCCACAATGTGACTCGGGACATGACAAGAAGTTTGCACTTCCTTTTTTTTAAATATATTTCGAGTATTTATGGTAATGTTAATAACAAAGGCAAATCCACACAGCGTAGGTGGTACAACGTACACCTATTGTGCTAGCCAGACACCTCATAAAATGAAGTCTAGACTCATATTCAGGATAAAAATAACATTTGTTACTTTCATCTATTTAAAATTCTTTTTAGTGGGTGTACTCGTATATTTGAGGTTTTATTCTAACTTATTATTATATGGTTAAGCAGTCATAGGAGTGCGGTAAAACAGTTGTCTTTCATGAAGGAAGGTTGATATTCAAACCCCGAGTTCTCGAATCCGAGCATCCGAGTTCTCGAATTCCTGTGCATCACAATGAAGATCATGATTTATCTATCACTTCCCTTAAATGTGAAGGAACAGGGATGATTTGTGTAGTCTGCCAACCTACTAGAGACCAGCGGGGCGGACTAAGGCCCCTGAAAAGATACTCATGCTCTGTGGTGCCATGATAAGTTGAATAATAAAGTTCTGTTATTATATATACACATCTAATGCTAGATGCAATTGGCACCGGTCCTATCTCCTCGGAACCTGATCATATCTGCTCGTATACATTAATTTGACGGCTACAATGAACGGCTATTGAGGCAATATTGCCTTACCAAGCACTCGGCAAATAGATTCATGATTTTTAGAGCAATTCAGTTGATGCATGTTGAACGTCACCTTGAATTCTTCTTGAAAAATATATCCTTTGTGTGTATTTTTTCTTCTCCAAAACATTCCGCAAAACTTCATTCAAATATCAAAAAAAATTTACAATGAAAATATTTCACCAATTTTTACTTACATACAAAAACCTTGCATAAAATACCTATGTACAAAAGAAAATGCTTCAAAAGCGTTTCAACAAACAACATAGTAACGCATACGACCTGTTTCAATAAATGAATAAAAGAAAAATCTAAAATTGAAAAGAACAAAGAGGTACCACAGACTAAACCAAATTGTCTGGCCACAAAGGATGCTAGTTTATTTTTAAAAGTAGTTCAAACAATTCTTAGGTAAGCTAAACAGCAATGGCACAATGGCTACATGAATCTAGCCCCGAGGTTTCCACTTCAAATCGATTTGGCTACTGCTTGACCTAACCTGTACTGAGATATCCAGTAGGCTTCAGCTCGAGAAAATATCGTTTGGTTCAAAGTACATTGGTGTTTCAATTTTTTTTTTCCGAAATTTTAAATTGATTTTACAAGTATAAAATCCTCGCTAGCGACTCGAATAAGATTAGTATGAAAACAAGCGACCTCTAGCGGCTACTACACTAAATAAAAACAAACTTACTAATACTGTTCGATAGTTTCTAGAGCTCATATATACACTATGTAGTTTGTAAATTCCTAAAAAATAATGTCGTTTAGTAACAGTTGTTCAGTAGTCGTTAGTAGCTTTAATTAAGCCTTTTGTTCATTAATCTGAAGTTATATTAATAAGGTACGATCGGGTTGACATGTCCGTGTCGGATAAAAACCCTTAAATATAAATAAATATAATAAAAAATAAAAAATATAGATGTAATGATGTGTTCATCTGTTGCAGAATGTGTTCAATTTCATAGGGGCCAACTCTATTGATATTTTCCGGGCATATTCCAACCTCAATAACATCAAAAACTGAACAATCTATATTCTGCCTAAAAATCGAACCTGTGTGCTCATGCTCAGCAGCACTTGTAACCACTAAACCAGTCAGGTTACTATAGGGGCCGTCCATTAATCACGTGAGGTTCGAAAGTGGGGGAGGGGGTATGGCAAAAATCACGAAATATCACAAGGGAGAGGGGGGTGTAGTAAGATATCACGTGTATTTATTTCTTCCCTTGCTAAGAAGTCGTTATGTTGTAATTACAATGATTACTCGTGAATTTTGGCCATCAATGAGCATCTAAAAAAAAAGCTCATCCTATGAATTAGGTACTACAAAAAAAAATACACGTGATTTTGGATGGCGGGGGAGGGGTACTTTTAAATCTCACCACGTATCACCAAGGGGGAGGGAGGGGTTAAAAATGCTCCTAAAAAACCTCACGTGATTAATTGACGGCCCCATACATAATATCAATGTTCACAAAGAAAACTGAGATTGTCTCTCTGTTTGCCATTACTGACTATACATTTTAAATTCATGAATCTGCAGTAGGACTCCCGTGGCCGACATACAAAAGAACCAACAGCAAACGATACTATTTTCGTTGCTGCGCCTACCCAAATCCCAAAATACCAGTACCATAGACAATCTATACAAACAAATAAGATTGAAATGTATGTTTTGTGCCAAAATGTCAAAGTAACAGCTTTTTATCACATGCATAATTATAATATATATAAAAAAAAAAAAAAAATTAGGGTATCTCGCAATAAAATGCACGGGTTCGAAATCCACGCGGGCGAAGCCGCAGACGGCAGCTAATATACAATAAGTCTATACTAGTCAATGACTAACCCATAATCGAGTGTCACATGAATACGATTTGAATTACCGTGCCAGCCACTAAATAGCGAAAGCTAGCACTCTTAATTAAGTTAGACCTTAATACCGTCAGCGAGGTTTAAATGTACTAGACACCTCACTGTGGACCTGCGATAATTTTAGGAATAATTATTGAAAAATTAAATGGTGTTTATCCGTTAGTCTGCCTCATTAGCCTTAGTGGTCGCCAGCGCGACTGTTCAGCGTGAGGTCCTGGTCCAGGAAATGAAATGAAATGAAATGAAATGAAATGAAATGAAATGAAATGAAATGAAATTATTTATTTTGCAATTAGGTGTTTTCAATCACTTTTACACGTCTTTTTTAAACTAGATGGCGTCGGCATTTCCTATGACTATCCCTGAGAAGAAACGCCGAAACAAACTCAGGGGTCAAAGTCTATTTTAAAGTCCAGACAGATTGTATTGATGTAAAGGTTTATGTGAGACAAATATAGGGTGGAATAGCCTTTTGAAGAAAGTGCCATAACTATTTGAGCTAACCTGTCGCAACAGAGTGCAAGCATGCATCAGTTATCGTGAGAATTAATGAAATGAAGAGCGCTCAGCCTAGATCTCACTCACATTTACAATGTATAGCGGTTTTTCAGGCAAAGATTTTTTGGGTTTTTCTGGAAGGAAATTCTCAGTAGCAGCACGGAGTCTAAACCTGTACCCGGTTGATAGCAATAGGCTCGCCCCCTATTAAATGGGACTCAATAACGACATCGGCGAAATGTGGATGTACAATAATACACCTCTGCCTAACCCTACGGGGAATACAGGCGTGATGCTATGTTATTATGTCATGTTATGTTTATCCGATCTATTTGCTATTTATTTTAAAATAAGTATGCTAGAGACTGCTTTTACTTAAAAATATTTTACTTACAAACCTTTAAGCTCAATTTCTTCGCCTTACGAGTTCCATTTTGACGACAATTGTCTTCGTTGTATAAAGAATCAGAACTGCCAAAGGATAAAAAAAAAGAAAAAGTTATCATTACTATTTTGTCGATTGTTCTTCCAGTTTGTTGTGATAAGTCTTCTTGACAAGAGGTATCGCTTATGCCGATAAATGAACACTACCTAGTCAGCAATGTAGGTAATGTACTATCAAAAATCAAAGAACAAAAATACATTTTATTATAAGGTAGTTATTTTGAAAGAGGTACCAACATTTCGAAATTACATTGTTTAATTTTTGGCAATAAAATAGTGTATTTTCCACTAAAACTAATTTCTCAATACAAAACCATCAATGTACTCCAAACAGCCGAATACACCCGAAGTTAGCCGAACCTCTGAAGGTAGCGCATCCACGGTAGCCGAGCAGCAAAACCAGTGGAAGCCTGCCAATGGCCCGCGACATATGCTCGGCCTTTTCTCAATTCCGAGACTATTTTCGGTAAGAGAGTGCTTGTAAAACGCTTTGTTAAGAACTCATTTTGCTGCGGTTTCTGACAAAATAGGTTTTAGTTTGGACACAGCGCAAAATTTTAAATAAAGTAGACATAGTATTCAAAATTCAAAACTTTATTTTTTTATTTCTTTTTTAAGAATTTCTAAGGAATGAATGTACCAATAGTCGGATAGCATATGCTCGTATTCCATGGAAGCATTAGTTGCCCACAAATGTCACTTTATTCCGATTGGTACGCAATGTACTCAATAATAACTCAATTATTATTTAAAAAAAAATCCTTAGGGTTGTCAAGAATATTCATAATACCGGTCATTTTCTGTACCTTCACCGGGATTCCCAATATCGCCTTATATATCGGGAAACCTGTATTGTGAACTTAACTTTTAGTAAGAAAATGTTAGTTTATACATATTTTTACATTGCAATGTTATCTAGTAGGTAATTTAAGGGTTATTCGTAGGTTACAAATTGTCTTAACTGCCTCATTGGTCCAGTGACCGAAAGCGCGACGGCTGGACGTGAAGTCCTGGGTTCGATTCTCGGGTCGGGTAAAGTGTTATTAGGTTTTTCTGTATGAGAATTCTCAGTACCAGCACGGAGCCTGGAACTATGCGCGGTAGATGGCAATAGGCTCGCTCCCTATTACATGGGACTCGATAACGGCATTGGTGGAACGTGGTTGTACAATAGTAGGTACTTATCTGCTAATCAATTCGGGCAATACAGGCGTGCTACGTTATGTTATGCTATGTTAAAATTGTCAAATCATGCAATAAAAAGAACAGTTTTCAAAAATTCACCTGATAATGTCTTCTCAGGCGAGAATTTCCAACACGTTCCGTGTCACAGACAAAATAGTTAAATCGATCATTTCAAAAGAGGTTCCTATATTAGGTACGATGAATGTGTTGGCTTACAGTCAAGCCACATAATATTCTCACTTCATAATATAATGCTCATCATAAGTAATAAAAATAGGTCATCAGTCAGTCAGTCATCATCAATCTGGTCTCATCGATTAATCTCAGATATAAATCTCACTAGCGCCACATTAGTTTTTTGGAGGAATTTGCGGATATTTATTGAACTAAACGAGATTGAAATTGGAATAACATTGTAATTATTTTCGAAGTCAAAGTCAAAGTTTTATATTTCAAGTAGGCCTTTTCAGGCACTTTTAAAAAGTCGAGACTCTAGGCGCACGGTTCAAATGGGGGTAGGTCCTATGGAGAAGAGACCGGCGAGAAACTCTATGGATACTCTTTTCAAAAACAAAATGTTAATTTACAATTAAAATCTTAAATTAACATGCATTATATAAGAAAAAATACAAACTTAAGAAAATAACCCATTTGGGTTTATCACCTTTATGGGCAACAGAAATGGTTTGCTCCTAATAATACCATACTGCTATCGCCAGTCTACTTAACGTGGTTACTTTGGCAATACTCCAGGACCCTCACATAATTGGCAAGTCTTCATTAAGTCTAAGATAAAAATGTTTGCTGAATTTAATTCCGCTGCAAAGGTCCTAGGATTTAGAATACTTCTGGAAGTGGAATATACTTAAATGACATTGGTCTAGTGGTCGTAAGCACAACCGCTGACCGTGAGGTCCTGGGTTCGATTCCCGGGTCGGACATTGTTATTGGGTTTTTCTGTATGGAAATTCTCAGTAGCAGCACGGAGTCTGGAATTGTGTCCGATAGATGACAATAGGCTCGCCCCCTATTACATGAAACTCAATAACAGTATCGGTGAAATGTGGGTGTAATAGTGTGTAATATTAGGTACACCTCTGCCTAGCCCTTCGGGGAATACAGGCGTAATGCTATGAGAAAGAAAAATAAACATAAAGAATAAAGAAATAAACGCAGAAAACAAACACGTACAACAGATAGATGAACATAATATTTACAAATTGTTGTGCCAGCAAGGTCACTGCTCAGCATAATGTCATGATGACCAGACTGTAGTGCTGGCCACCCGACGCTGGTTTTCAGCTGCAACTCATGAGTGCCATACGTTATATTAATGCCTTAATATCTTTTTGTTTTTCAACATAGCACCTCGACTGTTTTCCTCGAAGGGTTAGATAGAGATGTCCTAACGGGGGGACCGCTTTACAGTCTTCCCCGGGACTTGCACGAGGGGGTGGTCTCTTTACAGTCACTCCCTCCGGGAAGTGTCGATCGGCACGATACCGTGGTGGCTTTGGTGCGGTCTTCTAAGAGTTGCCGAGGCCCACCATATGGTATCAAGGCGGACCACCGTGGTGAGTTTAGCCGGTAGGAGTCCGCCACACCCCTTCGCCCCCCCAGGCGGAGGATAGCCCGTGATGGGGCTATAACCATTTCCTTCCAACCAGACACCGTTCAAAAAATTTATTATTCCCCAGAGTTAGTGACAATTTTTACTTAGCCCATGTTAATACTTAATTACTAGGACAGATCGGGTTCGTTTGGCTAACGACCACAAAAGCGGGCTGTCTGCCCGGGCAGCTATCGCTTGCAGGATGATGTTGGGACTGTCACGCAACCTACGAAGTAGTGAGGTACATACGCCATACTGCGTCAAAGCGTCGGCAAACATCGCCAAAGCTCTACCATTGCACACCTCGGACTGTTGCAGGGAACATTCTTACAGAAAATCTTAAAAACACTGACGCCTACGCATGGATCGGATCGGGACGTCAGAGTTAATAGACACAGTTGCGACCGTTAGACTGTTACAATTAATATTTTTATTTATTTCTCTTAGCTAATTAATATGAGAAATCCAGGGCGTGTACTTGTATGGATGTTTTTTTTTTGCCCCGAGGTGTCTATAGTACCTATCATGAGTACTTTTACAGATGTAAATCTCACAAACACTTCCACCCAGACACAGAATAATTATCAATCAATTCTGACGTCAAAATGTACACACAACAATTTTACAGCAAAGTGAACTTACATCAACTTATAAACTAAACTTGGCAACGAAAACCCGACTTAAAGAGATTCCTGATAAAGTTCATAATATAGGTCTGAAATCAAAAAAACATTTTGACAACATTTTAATCATTATTTTTTCTCAGTGATAGCCTAGTAGTTGAACGCTTGCCTTCCATGCACGATGGTCTGAGTTCAAATCCGGCCCGCACCTCTGACTTTTCAGAATCATGTGCGCATCAAAATTTGATTTGATATGGTGAGGAAATCTTCACACCTGAGAGGGCTCCATAATGTGTGTAATTCGACAATCCGCACAGGACCAGCGTGGTGGACTAAGGCCCAACCCATCTCATCCTGAGAACCTCGTCTCAGGATGAGAAAGCTGAACAAAGGCCTACCCTTGCCCAGCTGTGGGACAGTAATGGGCTAAATATATACCTATATCATATAATATAATGTACTTTTTAAACTTCGAAACAACTATTCTAAATTCAAACAATAATATTCGAAATTTAAACGTTCTCCCGCAAGAAGATTCATACCACCTTTTTGCATATTAACAACACCGTAATCCGTAAGCTTAAATCATCAACCGCGAGAGACATTGCATCATAAAGTCTTCGTTTTATCGCCTGTATCTACTTATAAAACTTGGGCATATAATATTCAGTTGTATTTGTGAAGGCTGCGTATTTCAAACGCATATTTCATGAGGGTATGCGGTTTGGGCGTACGTCATAACGGCGGTAATAAAGGCGTGGACTCATTGGACCCGTGGGCTTAGAAAAAATAAAGCGGTAGATATTTAAAATTTAAAAAATATTATACTATAAGTACGTAATTACTTATTATACTACACTCCTTCATTGATCTACTGGACTGAGGAGCGTGAAGTTCTGGTTTCGATATCCAGGTCGGGCAAAGCGTTTTTAAGTTTTTTTTGGATGCAAATTCCTTGTAAGACGCAGTTCGGAACTGGTCCCGATTGATGGCAATAGGCTCGCCCCTTATCATAGCACTAAATAAAAATATGTATTAGCAAATATAGTGGTACAGTAGTATCTACACTTTTGCCTCGCATTTCGGAGATTACAGGCGTGATGTTTTATATGTCCTACCTCGGTTAAATAAAACGGTTGATCAGTGTGTTTAATCAGTCGCCAAACAAATCGCGGTTTCCTATGTAGGTCTCAGTCTGTTATTAAGTCGGTGAACTTGATTTTAAATATCTCTTAACGTTAGAAGTTTGTTTGTCATAACGGCAGTAATGACGTAAAGAGATTTTTGCTTCACCAAAAGAGGAGTTCTCAAATAGTAAATAGTGATCAGAGTCGCCGCCATCTAGTTTGCACAAGGAAAAGCGAGATTCCCTCCCGCTAATGGGTCATTTATATTGTTAGCGATGCTGGGTGGCCCGCATGTCTCATTTGTCTTTCAATCATTTGTCTCTTTCTAGCCTTTTTGTGATTTTCGGAGGACTTTTACACAAATTCCTAGAAATTTTACCAGAGTAGATCGTGTTTGTTCTTTCTATAGTTGCTTTTATACTAAAAATTAAACTGCATTAAATTACCAAAAAAATCCTTTAGCAAATGTTTTACGATCTAATTTTGCTGATGATATTTTTAGGTCTTAAAATGTAAGCATAGGTAGGCTTTTGTCCAGCAGACAGGGATATTACTCAAAATAATTGTTGGTACACATTTTTGTTTCCCTAAATAGAAATCAAACTCAGACCCTTAACGACAAGGCAGCTAATTAGTCACACCTGTTTGACAATAATACAGAGGGCGTCTCATAAATAATGTCGGTTTCCAATGTTCACTTTGTTTATTAAATAATCATACAAAAAGAAAGCCTTAATATTCAAAGTATAGCCCATCGTATTCTATAGTTTTAACCCAACGTTCAGCAAGCTCTTTGAGACCTTGGTAAAACCATTCTTTGGGCTTAGATGCAAAAAATTGTCGCACTGCATTTTCAACATCTCCTTTGGATTCAAATTTTTTCCCACGCAAGAATTTCGCCATGGATCTGAATAAATAGTAATCTGACGGTGCAAGGTCCGGACTAAATGCTGGATGTGGTAGGAGTTCAATACCACCAAGTTCTTCGATCTTATTCGGCGTAACTTTCGCAGTATGTGGTTTAGCATTGTCTTGTTGTAAGAGAACCCGCTTTCGGTTAACTAAACCTGGATATTTCTCCGATAAAACCTCATACATTCGCATCAGCTGTCCACTATATACCTCGGCATTGATAGCTCGACCATCTGGAATGATTTCGAAGTACACTAAACCTTCATAATTCCACCAGACACACAACAAGACTTTCCGCTCGAATCGACCTCTCTTTACGACGGGTTCTGGTAATTGTCCTTTGTCTAACCACTGATTTTCCATGTTCGGGTTGTTTAGATAAATCCATTTTTCATCGCAAGTAACAATGCATCTAATAAAACGATCATCTTTCGGCAGGGCAAGGAGCTGTTTACACACCTCTACTCGACGTTTCGCTTGAATCTCGGTTAATTCGTGTGGCACTATTCGACAACTTTTATAGATCTTACCTAATGATTTTAAATGGCGATGTATGGTATCTTTAGAAGGTCCAAGGGAGTCCGATAATCGGCGAGTGCTGGTACTAGGTTGGTTTTCTACTGCTTCCCTTGTAACCTCAATATCCCACGCAGGTGGACGACCTGAGCGCGAACGATCTTCAAGCGTCAAATCTCCACTATTAAAACGATTGAACCAACGCTGTGCCGTTCGCTCATTAACTGTGTCTTCCCCTTCAATTTCACATAAATTTTCCTTGCTGCCACGGCTGCTTTAAACTTTTGTTTCCAATAATGTCTTAGCAATACACGAATTTCATATTTATCGCACTCCATACTATTTATTATAAAAACGTACTGCGTCGTCAATAAACAAAGAGAGAATGGTTAAAATAAAGTAAAGCAATTGTACTCTTCGTAGAATTAGAGACTAGTCTTAACATGTTACGATATGTTTAAATTGACGCGTAGGAATTTTGACATATGAAAACCGACATTACTTATGAGACACCCTCTGTAAATTAAGAACGGAATATAATAATTAAACTACTCGTTCGTTAAAAAATATAACACGTGCCAGTGGAAACTAGGCTTTAAAAGAAAGGTATTTACGCACTGGCGCGGAATAAACGCAGCGTTTGTCCCGCGGTTTATGCCGTCGCAAAAATTCACAACACTGGAAAATCCCGGGATGAACTGAATGGGTAATTTCACCTGTATAAAGATTTGTCCTAATATGTTGTTCCTCACAGTTATTTTTAATTGACTTAAAAGGTTTCGGTAGTGGAATAATCTGATGAACAGTATCTTGGGTAACTGTTGTTGTAAATAGACTATATACCCCAAGAACATATATAGACTATAATATAGCGTTACGGTTTCGGTTGGGTTATATGATAAGTTCATTCCATCCACAATATTATAAATGCGAAAGTAACTCCGTCTGTTTGTTACCTCATCATGACTAAACCACTCGACCGATCTTTATGAAATATTACAAAGAGGTAGCCTGGGTCCTAATGAAGGACATGGGCTTATTTTTACTATTGCAGCAAAACAGTAGTTAAATAAGGATTACAAAATAAACGCAGGTGAAGTCACGGGTAACAACTAATACCATAAAAATACTTTAAAATAATTGTCCCACTGCTGAGCACGGACCTCTTTTCAGAATAAGAAAGGTCTTACTATAATTCCAGATAGCCCGTATTTTCAGCCCGATAAAGTAGATTTTGCGCGTTTATCTGATATGCGAGTATTACAAATGGACACGCGAGCACACGCACACCTATTTGTGTTTGTCAGTATGGCTTGAATATTGGTCGCTCGTACAAAATTGGGTCTGTGGCACGCGTCGTCATGACGCGCGTTTATCAGTCTGTAATGGCACTTACCTGCGGTGACCTGGTGCGAGTTGGCGGACTAAACATTCCTTCGTGTACTTTTTGGAGCTCTCATACGTATGTAGTACGTATTTACTCACACTTTTCTTTTAGTTTTCACCGTTTAATGAAGGGAAACTCAAACTTTATTTTGTTCGTAAATAAAAAATTAACTGTACGTTGAAGATAAACTTAATTAGGTTTAATATTTTTTTAAATATTTTAGCTATAATTGGATAATGTTAAAATGTTAGATATATTTAAAGAATGTTTGTGGATTTGACCGTAATAAAGCTCAGCCCTTCCTACTTGGAAGACGAGTGTTCAACCGCTGGGCTAGCAGTGTTAAAGCCCTATTTTTATTTTCTTTACAAAAGTAACCCTGTACTATGAATAATTCTTGTATCGTAGGTGCATTTACAAACACAAATATTCACATGGACAAACACCCAGACCCCGAAAAACGACGAGGGAATCGAACCCGTAACACATAGCGCAACAGTCGATCGTTCCATTACGATTCACGGAATACGGTAACCAGGATACTCATAAACCTGTGTTGCACTTACACTGTAAAGGGAACTAGCAAGTTCCATTGCTTATTTCGGAAAAGCGCCTTGATACCCTTCAAAACGCCGTCTAATTAAGGGAACGCCGCGTGAAGAACTTTATCCTTCACTATTTTCATATCGTATTTTTTATTTCTTAAAAAAAAAACATTGCCCCACACTAGCATTTCTCCCGTATCGTGAGTACAGTTTACAAACATATATGTCACATGCACACACAACCAGACCCGGAACAACTATCTGTAGATCATACAAATATTTGTTCCGTGCGGGGTTCGAACCCGCGACACGTAGCGCAGAAAGCTAATCGCTTAGCTCAGTCGAGTTCGACAACATAACAGGATAACGAGGTGCCATAATGTTTAAGGTAGTGTACAGTCATACAAAGTGATAAGTATGCCACTTACAGATGGTCTTTGCTAAATAAATTACTAATACATAACATCACGCCTGTATTCCCCGAAGGGTTTGGTAGAGATTGCTTTTTCTACACACGATACGCCGTTATTTAGTTCGATGTCATATCCCAGCCTATTGCCATCTACTGGGCATAGTTCCAAATTCCTGCTGCTATTGAGAATTTTCTAACATTAAAACCGAATAACACTTTTCATGGAGTTTCTTGCGCTTCTTCTCCATAGGACCTACTATTTGGAACCGTGCGCCTAGAGTCTCGACATTTCATAAGTAAGACTGAACTTAGTTTACATGAAATAAAGATACATTCTACTAGCTTCCGCCTGCGGCTTCGCCCGCGTGGTTTACGAACCCGTACATTTTCCCGGGATAAAAAGTAGCCTATGTGCTATTCCAGACTGTAATCTATCTCTGTGCCAAATTTCATCCAGATCCGTTCAGCCGTTCTGGCGTGAAAGAGTAACAAAGATCCATCCATCCATCCTCACAAACATTCGCATTTATAATATTAGTAGGATGTTACATTAAAATCATTAATTAAATAGTAAACCGGTGAACGCGACTCGTCTTGTCCTTTTTTGAGGCTGGACAACTCGTCGTGGGGCCCGCCTGGGCTAAGGGCGGGCCAACGCCTGCCGGGGCTGCGAGCCAATATAACAGATATCGCGGCCCCGGTACACCAGGGGCGATCATGGGGACACGGGTGGGTTTTAGTCAGTAAGAGTCTGACACATCCCTTCGCTCTTGCCCAGGGCGGAGGGGGGTCATTGGATGATTTCCCACCCAAAAAAAAAAAAGGCTGGACAACTCCAAATATGAGTGCTGTATGCATAATTTACAAGTACTTCATCTACCATACTTATTTCTTGTTCGACAGTGGCGTGCGGTTCATAAAGACAAAAATAAACTGCCTACCCTACACAACACAAATAAATATTTATTATAAGATATTTGAGGTGGCAAATCACATACATCATTACTTAATCCACGAGACAACAAACCAATAACAACATGCAGTAGATATTTTTGGTAAGTAAGCTTTGAAAATTTTCTACCTACCCTGTCTAAAAACTCTGTGCATGACACTGTTGTTCGACTGTACATTTTAGATCGATAGCAGGAAAATATTCCCGATCTAAAATTAGGTGGAAATTTCCCGGAATGTCGGAATTTTCTTAAACACGTAGCAATTTATCCAATCATTTCTAAATTGTTGTTATTCTACAAAAAATGGCGGAAAACAGTCTTTCAATATGATTTTACATAACATCACGCCAGTATTCCCAGAAGGGTTGGGCAGAGGTTTACTGTTGTAACCAAATTTTTGTGTATGCCGCTATTGAGTACCATGGAAAAGGGGGCAAGCGTGTTGTCAACAATCGGGCACAATTCCAAGTTTCGTGTTGCTAGAGCTGCGTGAGAATTTCAAGTGACCCGGGAATCGAACCCAGGACCTCGTGCTCAACAGTCGCGCTTGCGAACACTAGACCAGCGAGGTATATTTGATAATTATTATATAGTCCATTTTAAGCTGTATTTGTGCTAAATGTGACGTATAACAATTCACTTTAATGATGCGTGCTGTGGCGGGGGTAGGACGGTGGAAGGGAGTGCGGGGCAATGCACCGCACTCACTTCTGATCGGGCAGCCGTAACGACCGCACGACTAACGAGGTATAATTGCGAACTGGTGTTTTATTTCCAGAGCCAAAACCACATTACCACATCATACAAAGACTAAGGCCCTTTAAGGTAAAAAGGGTCACCTAACGTTACTTATGTATTCTGTTACCTACATGTAACAACCCTTAAAACTTTAACGTTAAAATCATGCTAAGAGAGTGTACATTTTGACAGTGTATAAATAAAATAAAATATGCGTAGGTGTCTAAAAATATGATATGAAAGCTTGCGCGCGCATATTAGCGAACTTTTATTGAAACGTCAATTTAATACAACTGGTTTCGTCTTCATTTATTTTTTACAATATACTATTGAATTATGTATACTTGTCATGCCCATACCATAAGGTATACATATATAGATATACATATCATCATCATCTGCCTAGTCTTTTCCCTACTACATTGGGGTCGGCTTCCAATCTAATAGGTTGCGGCTGAATATCAGTATTTTACACGGAGCGACGGCCTTCTGAGGACCTAGTGTAAGTTATATTTGACAAACTCGATTTAACGCGTCGAACGCGTTCGGCGCTTCGACTGGTGGAGAGCGCGAAATGGACCGAGTTTGTCAAATGAAACACACTAGAACCTCCGCCACCCAGTAACTGGGAGACACTGATACTCTAAGTTTAGACTGATTGACAGACTTTTTGGGCTACTGACACTCGTAACGAGATCGACGGATCTGTTTGGTAACTATGTAGCTACAATGTAATGGAATTTTAAACTAAATTATGAAATAAAAATTAGTACTAATTTTTCGAAGCAACCGAAAATTGACAATTTTACATCTACTTTTACGGCATATGGTTTTTAACCGGCTATTACACTCGAGGTTCAGTTTCCACAAGACTATTTTGACGTATCTACAACCGAGTATACGAGGTAATAGATTCAGCAGTGAGAAATTACTGGTATGCTCTAGACTACAAACGAGGATGTATGGGCAGAGCGGCGCTGTGAAGCCCTGACCGATATTTAGAGGCGCTGAGGCGAGATAGGTAATGTCGTAAATACAGGTATACGGTTTATGGTACCCCCAGAGTGTACATCGGACCGACTTCGGTGATAATGTTCGGTGTTATGAATGAAGATGGTCCAAAGTTAAATCTTGATTATTAATTTGGTTATCTTGTTAAATGATTGTACTTTGGAAACGTAAAATAGCAGTGAGAAAGAAAGACTGAGAGAGAGAGAGAGAGAGAGAGAGGTTACTTTCCTTGACTGTACCTATATGCTCCTTGAATATAGGTACGGACGGCGAAAAAGTGGTCTATGTATTTAATGTATAGCTACACATTTAAATAATAAACATATATAATAATAATAAATTAGACAAAAATGCATCAAACACAGAACAAAAAAAAACTTAAATTAATGAATCTTCTGTTTCTAAAACTTCAAGGCATCCAATCTCGTGTGTCTCTCTCTCCTCAAGCACTACAATTTAATTCACCATAAACCTTGATGGTCTGACCAATTAATTTTACCCAGAAACTGCTACTAATTATGACTTATTAATTGCCCATCTTCGCGGACTCCTGGGTAATGGCCTCCATTACTTCGACTTTTCACGGTGTTGTGCGACATCTTGCACGTTCCTCAAGAAGACATTTAGTTCATGCCGCCATCTTCATCGTGTCCCCGCCTCAACGCCTCAGAAGAACTCAAGAAGACTCAAGGTTTATATAACTATTAAAACAAGTAACATTCTCTAAAAGGTAGGTTGTGACATTTACTTTCCTTCATTACTTTTGTCGTCGACTAGGAAATAGAATTGTTCCCCCTATTTTGCGTAATTTTGATTGAACCTTGCACAAGAACAATCAATCTTAATTTAAAGACTCATCCAATTTGAAACCCAATAACCTGGAGTTTAAGTTGAAAATTGTGTGGATTGGTATCAATAAAATAGATTGCCGACTCGACAAATGTATTAATGGTTGTATTGATTGAGTTTTATGACGCTTGAGTGTTATAGTCTTGGGAATTGCGTCATGGGTTCTGAGACACAATGATTCCATTTGGTAAAAGCACTAAGATAAAATATAAAAAAAAACTGTAATTTGAGTAGAGATCTAAATAAATTGAATTATTTTTAGGCTTTTATGTAATATAAAGACACAAAGATTTGATATTAAGTCAAATATTTACGATAGTGGAGCTTTTGTCATACCTAAATGTATTGTCAAAGAGAATGTGGGAGAGTTCAATAAAGCAATAGCTGATTATGAGTCTCCTAATAGCTTATCGCAATGAAGGTACGCGAAAGGTTCTATTGTACATCTAAACTAATTTTAATTACATTTTATATCACTTATTTTAAGAACATAATTTTAAAAAGATAGAAAATATTCATGCTCGTCAATTAAAATTTGATTCAGGTGGTAACATGCAATTTGATTAATTTTACATGACTGAACATCCTCCATCCTTTTCTAATGTTTTTGTTAGAAGGACGCAAAGTGAGACTCATGTAGTTTTGTCTATACACAGAATTGGCGTCACTATAATACTTTAAAAAGTTTTGTCAGTTGATACTCTGAATACATTCTAACATTGACGTATCTATGAGTATACCTATTCATTGCAATGAGCTGTATCAATTTGACCCACTTTCAACCGCGTACATTGTAACTTTTCTAAAAGATCCTTGATTAATAACACGTCGGCAAAGATTGAAACAAAATCAAGGAATACTAGTAGAACGAGACACGTATAGATTTATGGGTTTGTTGTTTTGCCAGAATTCATTGTTCATGTGATTCGTAATACGTAAATTGGATGGATGATGTATTATATGACATCACGCCTGCTTTCCCCGAAGGGTTAGGCTGATATATATTATATAAAACAGAAACCTTCAAAGCGATCTTGATAGCTTGGATTAAAATTTCAGAACTTAAAGGACTTTTATACTTTAAATCTGTTCTATGTCAAACTAAACTACGGTTACACATACAGTTCTTTGTAACAATTGCCAGTTTAATTTTTGTCGAACTGAACAACGAATTTAACGAAACAACATCGCGGTCGGTACGAATATGTTTTCGTTGATAATTTTAGCGATCACTGAAGTAAAAAAGGTTGTTGAATTTGACTTTGGCTTTGACTAAAATATTACAAAAAGAAAATCGGGGAGGCGGTGAAACAATGCGAATTATTCAACTCAACAATTAGATCGAAGCTAATATCTGTTGATCTAGTTCTCATGTCGTGTGAGCATTTATTTGCCATTTAACATTCGAATGCTCACTACAAGTAAGGTCAGGTCTATAAATCCTTTTTATTTATTTATTCAAGAGTCTCTAAACACAACATAAGGTATCAAATAAAGTGGACTACTTAAATTATAGGAAACCATGGCATGCACAAATAAATTAACAACTAACTTAACGACTAATAAATAGTAATAAATATTTATTAGTTGTTAAGTTAGTAGTGTAAAAAAGCAGAGTTTATAAAAACAGTCTAACAAAAATAAATACAAGACTTAAAAAAAAATTCCTTACAAATTACCATTTTGTCATTCTAAGTTATCTGTCAATATTTTTTTATTCTTAAAGTGATTCGCAGTTTTTTAAATTTTGAGTTTAAGATAACATGTTATATTGCCTACAAAGTCTTAGTACAGATCCGTAGTGACGTGTTTTACCTTAAAACAATGCAATACAAATACAATGCAATTCTACAACACACTACAATTGTTGTCAAAAAGCCGCAAGCGTATCGCGTCTGTCACACGATTATCGACTCTATTACACTTATCTTTTAATCCCTAACTTTTCTGGTCCATTTCAACGTCATCATAGATATTAGAAGAGTTCTTTCCATCCCAAAGTAGCCGACATTCATTCTGAATGCACTCGCTATTCATTACACCGATCTACATAACCCGACTAAATAAAAAACCCATACACTCCTATATCCGACTCCAATTTCTTAACATTCTCAATTTCGTACCATAATCTCGGATATAAAGAGCAAAATTGAACTCAAACGTGAATATTTACAAGTGAACATGGCAATATCTCGTCCGAATATACGTGCAACACTCTATGCGAAATTAAAATTGGCTTGAGGCCAATATAATCTTACTGTGGGTTCGTATTTATCGCTTTGGATAGGGCAGAACGGGGGCTATTATGAAAATCAGGATGAAACTAAACCCGTATCCAATCGATAAGTATGTTTGGCGTGAAAATATACCATTCCGATCACATTTTTGGGGGGGCAATTCACGTGCGCTGCGACATACATAATTTCGATATACTATCGAACCCACCCGACCCGGGTATGTCTTAAAACTGCGGCCAGACACCGGAGGACGGGCAGCAGCGTCCTCTCACTAATCGGTGAGCCACTGCGATCCCCAAGCCGCCTGCTAAGCGTGGGGATTATGGCAAACCCCCCCTTGAGGGAGGCCTTCGTTCAGCAGTGGACGTCTTTTGGCTGATGATGATGATGATCGAACCCACTCTCAACCGAAAAAGTCATCCAAATCACAAAGTTTCGGAAAAATCGTATTCTCAGCACGAATCACGGTTGGCTTCAGTAAGTAGTGGGCTTGAATAAGGTTTATTTTATTTAACTGTTAGAATGATATGAGCACTTTGGCTGTGATAGATTTTAATTTTTCTGAGCCCAAGATAATGACTGCCTGAAATGTTATAATTTTTTTCTTCTCTTTCTTTATAATTTTCCTCGTAAGTATAACGTTCTTTATAAAGTACAATCTACTAATAGTAGTAGTATGAACAACGACCATGTATCAGCTCTAAAATCGCTGTAACGGGAATCTTTCCGCTTCGGTCTGAAGCACTATTCTAGGTATATTCTTTTTACAAAAAGAAAAACAAAAACACAGGCCTTACGAGGATATTTGAACAGCTAAGCTGTTTCATTGAATCTGACCCTCTGTAGGTTCTCAGAACGAAAAATTATGCATATTATCTCAGAGCGTTCAAATTAAATATAACACTGTGGCCTTATTTTTAATTCACTTTTATCTCATAAGATGTCAACAACGTCTTACGTTTCTATATGCAATTGTTTGGACATAATAATGTCTGAATTTCGGCCAGCCAATCTCACTGAAGATTAGTCAACTAAGCAGGAGATATTATAGAGCTCAAGTGTATGCGCAAACACAGGTGCTCTCTCTATTCCTTTACTTTCATAGTCCGATGGGACGGCAATCCGACACGACCGGAGAGAGATCAGGCGCAGGACCAACGGCTTTACATGCTTTCCGAGGCACGGTGTGTATTCACATACACAAAGACCCAGACCCGAAACAACTATCTGTAGATCATACAAATATTTGTTCCGTGCGGGAATCGAACCCGCGACACGTAGCGCAGCAGTCGATTGCTCAACCATTGCGCCAACGGTGCCGTCACACAATTTGACATACTTACATATGATATAACATAAAATAGCATTACGACAAAATCCCCCAAGGGTTAGGTTGAGACCCCTGTAATAGGGAACAAGCCTATCGCCATCTACCGGGCACAGTTCCAAACTCCGTGCTGCTACTGAGAAATTTCTATACAGAAAAACCCAATAACACTTTAGCCAACCCACGAATTGAACCCAGGACCTCACGCTAAGCAGTCGCGTATTTACATTATTATATAAAAAGTAATATATACATTAATTTTACTGACATTTTTACTCGAAGAAAGCAACATATATATAACAGTAGAATATTGTCAAACCATTGCATACTACGATAACATATTCATAAAATAAGCGGCCAGTATCACTCACAGACTTCACAAAAACAATTGCATACCATCCAGGATTCCACTGCATCCTTCAGTGATAATCTACAAGGTCTATTTAGCCTAGTCCACTTACCCACGACATAATTGTATTGGCTTTAAGCCAAGCATGCACAGTTTCATCTCTAAATGGCCACGTATATAATTTTTATTGCAGTGCTTATGTCCAAGTGCTTGTATGTGGCAAGATATTGTGCTATGCTCGTTTTAGCGAACTTATCGTGGCCGATGGTGATTATTTGAGTTACGGGTTAAGTGATTTTTTATTATTGCTCGTTGTGAAGAGTTATTTTTGTTGCTAAATGCTTTTGTTTGAAAACAGTACTATACTGACTGCCTCATTGGTCTAGCTAAGCCTTAGATGGGTTTTTTGTATAGAAATTATCAAAGACACGGAGTTTGGAATGGTCCCTTTAGATGGCAATAGGCTCGCCCCCTTATTACATGGGACTCAATAACGGCATCGGCAAAATGTGGGTCTTCTAATAGTCACACCTCTGCCTAGCCTTTCGGAGTGTACCAGGCGTGATGCTATGTTATGTTGTGCAATACTATACTAGCGGTTTTCGTATTTCGGAATGTGTTCTTGCTTTTTTAGTTTATGGTAAATTAGAAGAATAATAGCTATTTAGTTACTATACCACCCATTCCCATTTAAACATATGTTTAAGAATCTTTATTTCTCATAAAAATAAATACGCTTAAAAACTGACAAATCAAATAAGGTACCTAGTATAAACAATAATTCGTTCTTTAAACAAGACTTGCTTCCGCCCGCGGCTTCGGCCGCGGCTTCACCCGCATTGATTACGAACCTGGGCATTTTTTCGGATCACACGTAGCGCCATCTAGCGACCTAAAGCATTTGTGACCGTCGAAAGTTATTGTTCTTTCCCTTGGGAACAGTATTTATATCTGGATGAAATGTACCCTATGTCTTTTTCCGTACCATTGACAACACACATGCAAAATTTCATGATGAACGGTTCAGTGGTTTAGGCGTGAAAAAGTAACAAACAAACAAACATACTTTCGCATTTATAATATTAGTTAGGGTTATTATCTACTTTAAGATTTTATAAAATAACAGAACAGACAGACACCTAAATGGTTTTCGGATTTCTGCGTGATGAATCAACGCTTGCGGTCAGTCCTTAGATGTGAGATCGTTCTACATACGACGAAATCACTCAGTATCTAGAACGTACGATAAAACGTTGTTCCTGGTGATGCGAATACCTCTGACAGTCGTAACAAGAGTCAGTAGCCCAAAGAAGTCAAACAACCGGTTTTAACCTTAGATCACTTAGTGTCTCATAGAGACAATAAAAATTCCATTGTATCTCGCTTGCCTTTCGAAATATGAGGGCTTCTTCTTCTGGTGAGTCGCCATGGGCTCGCTCATACCGTACTGGAAAGATTAGCCAGTCAGCAATGATGATATCGAGGCTGACTGCCCAGGGTGCCCTAGAAGAACTCAGAATTATTCACTCGTCGTTTTCTTGCACCCCCAGGGGTTAAGGAGTAAAATGCAATACAAAATAATTTTAGTTGGCTTCTAACTAAAAATAAATGTTTTTTAAATAAAATTGATGACACGGTTGGCACAGTGTCTAAGCTATTAGCTTTCTGCGTTACATGTCGCGGGTTCGGTCCCCGCACGGAACAGATATTTGTATGATCTACAGATAGTTGTTTCGGGTCTGGTTGTGTGTGCATGTGACATGTATGTTTGTAAACTGTACCCACGATACAGGAGGAATCCTAGTGTGGGGCAACGTTTTTTAAAAACGATAAATTAAATAATATAACTGTAAACAAAACACGGACTATGAAATTTTTAAACATATTTCGTAACGAATTTTGCACAGTAAACTATAGTAGGTTGAATACACAATACCGGTGATTTAGAGCGCTAAAATATATTCGGAAACAATAGGATTGAATGGGAGCAACTTATATAGCAGCAATTAGTCTAACAATCACTCAGCAAAAATGATTAGATACAATCAACTTCTATTATATGGAGTGTTGCAATAAACTAAATGTAGTTGTTTTGCACGGTTGCTAGGCAACGACATTATTGATTTCTCCTTATCAATCAACTACTGGCCATTTTGTATTTATTCATAATATGATATTCAATTGTCTTTATAATCGGAACTAATATTCGTGTTTGAGTTTAGTGTCTCAAATTTATTTAAGAGTTTAAGTTATTTTGATTAATTTCTTGGTATTCTTATTTCTTCAAGTTTACTATATCTATAGTACTGTAGAGGTTTTATATGATAGGATAGTCTTTGATATAAAGACTGGTGACCGATGAAAAAGAATAAGTATTTGAAGGAATGTCAATATTTATAATTAAGTTATGGACGTAGAATTAAAATAATAAGAATTGTGTTTCGGAGCTCGTAACATTCAATACAGTGATTAATATTCTAACAGCAGTTCTAGTAGCAGTTTTATTCCCGGTCCCTATAGTACCTATATTATGTAATAAGCTTTTGCATCAACGGTCTTTTTTGTACATGCGGTGTCCTACTTCCTACTAATCCTACTATCCTACTATCCTACTTAATATTTATATATGTGAAAGTTTGTGAGGATGGATGGATATTTGTTACTCAATCACGCCAGAACGGTTGAACGGATCTGCATGACAGTCTGGAATAGCATATAGGCTACTTTTTAACCCGGAAAAATGTACGAGTTCGTAAACCACGCGGGCGAAGCCGTGGGCGGAAGGTAGTTGTTAATACAGTGAAAATTATGCGTCAAATTCCTTGAAAACATAAATACCTTATATACATAATTTCATTGATTTTTCTCATGGAACTAGGCAAAAACTACGGAATGCTTCGTCCTACAATCCTTACATTACCTTTTTGCTTCATCTACATTCATGCATCGTTTTATACATGGACGGTAGTGGTCGCCGGAAGGAACGGAAAGCCGCGGGCGGAAGCTAGTTTATCAATAAGTGGTTGTATAATAAGTGTGTTATGCTAAAAGTGTTTTTATTTTTGTCCATGAGAAAATGTATACAACTGTTGGTAAACATAATAAAAAAAGGGGGCTTGTGTGTGCACATGCATCTTAATCAATGCTTAATACAAGCTCTCGCTCGAATCCATAGCTTTTATTTGTAGTCAGTGAAAAATGTACCTACCCGATCATTCCACAAAGTTCTTTTTAGAATGATACTAGCTCCTTGCAATGTTATTTACTTTTCGTTGTGTATTACTTACTTCAATTAATACCTAGCATTTGTACAATCAACGACAAAAATAGCTACCTATCCAATGGTTGTCTAAAGTGATTCTTATAGAACGAAAACTTGCAAGATTTATTAATTTTTTTAAGTAATTAGAATAGATAACATTATCGATTAAATGTTAGGAACAATAATTACTTTCATAAATTAATTTCAAAATTACTTAGTTCATTTACCTAAGTCACTGCTTACCTACCTAAATCATCTTTATACAGGGTGGTGACGTCATTACGACAATAAATTAAAACACGATCGCTAGCTATCTAGCTAGCTAACTACACTCAAAATACTTTAAAATGATTAAAATTAGTGGCATCAAAATTAAAAAATCAGGGTTGTGTCTTACTACGAAAGTAGCTGATAATTTCTGAACCGCACATTTCATTTAGTTGTATTTCACGTAAATTTAAAGTGTTTCGGAAATTGCTTAGAGAAATAGTACATATTTTTAAAGTACAAAATAAAATCTGTGGCTATACACATGATTAGAATTTTATAATTTTTGGTGTACAAACTACTAACGCGATTCTCAGAATATGGTATAAATTATTGTCGTAATGTCATCACCACTTTGTAGTACAGTTTATTGATCGATCGATCGCAAATTGGTATAAGTGTATATCGTTTACTGAGGAATTAAACTGGACGCTATTTCCGAAGGAAAACGTACCTTATTATTAAATTACATACCATTTGACTTCAGCTAATAGTAGCTCGTTTGTTCCACTAGTAACATGACATAGCATCTCGCCTGTATTCCCCGAAGGGTTAGGCAGAGGTGTACCAATGTACACCCAAATTTCACCGATGCTGTTATTAACGAGCTTATTGAGATTTACCGGGCACGATTCCAAACTCCAAGCTGCTATTGAAGATTTTCGTACAGGAAAACCTAGTAACACTGCCCTACATCGGATTGAACACGAGACTTCATGCTCAACAGTGGCACTTACAACCACTAGAACTATGAGGCAGTAACTTCTAAAGACGCCTTCTATACTAAAATTATAAAGAGGTAAAATTTGTTAGTTTGTATGTAGCAGATAATCTCCAGAACTAATGATCCGATTCTAAAAATTCTTTCAAAGTCAAAGTCAAAGTTTTTTATTTCAAGTAGGCCTTTTCAGGCGCTCTTAAACAAAAATCTACATTATTCTTGAGTGTTATTATAGACCTTGTGTGTTCAAGGTACATCTAGGAAATCGTTAAATTTTGGAGATACACCATAAATGAAAGATCATTTTTTACATAATATTAATCAACATATATTATTAATCTCTTAATTAACCTTATTATTCCGAGGCACCCCAACTAATGACCACGGTACACCAGTGTGATCCCCAAGCCGCCTGCCAATCCAAACCCTCCCAGTAGGGGGAGGCCTTCGTTCAGCAGTGGACGTCTTTGGCTGATGATGATGATGATGACACCAGTGTGCCGCAGCACACACTTTGCAGAACACTGCTATAGGCTATACATTTTAAATTAAACGTAGATTACCAGGTCGAAGTTGCGGGCAAAAGCTATGTTAAGTAATTATACTCGTTATCAACATTCCAAGTATGGGTTCTTAGAAAACTTGCTCGTATCTTAAAATACTTAGGAAATTGGTGTGCTATAATTATCAGCTGCGTTTATCATACCCGTTTCTAAAGCTTGCTCAACTGTAGTTCTAAGTTAGGCAAGTCCTAGGTAATAAACTTTTAACTAGGCCAGATTCTAGGTATTCGCTGTGATATTCGACATAATTTATCTCTCGTTACGTTTTCGTTTCGTTTTTTTTATGAAAACGTTGCCCCACACTGGGACTTTCACCTGTATCGTGGGTACAGTCTATAAACATACATGTCACATGCACACACAACCAGACCTGAAACAACTATCTGTAGATCATACAAATATTTGTTCCGTGCGGGGATCGAACCCGCGACACGTAGCGCAGAAAGCTAATCGCTTAGCCACTGCGCCAACCGTGCCATCAAGTTTCTACTCTGTATAAATTATCAAATAGTCTTTCTGTAAGGAATTTTTTGAGTTATTCAAAGATATATTTACATAAAGTATTGCCTGCTGATCGTACTGACTCGTTGGTGCAGTGGTCGCACCTACTGAGCATGAGGTCCTGAGTTAGATTCTCGAGTCGAGCATAATGTGAAATTCTCAGTAGCAAACTGGATTTTGGATTTTTTTCCGGTAGATGGCAATAGGCTCGCATGTAATTCTATGGGACTCGGCATCGACGAAATTTGGGTGTACAATATCATATCTACACCTTTGTCTAAACTATTATGTTACTGTAAGAGATTAGCATGTTACGCAACAGGACAGAATGCCTTAAGTGTAACGGATGTTGTACTTAAGTGTCATTCAGAGAGGCACAGGTATAGTTTTATTAGATAATACTTACATGGCATCACGCCTGTATTCCCCGAAGAGCTAGGCAGAGGTGTACTATTATACATCCACATTTCGCCGATGCCGTTATTGAGTCCCATGTAATAGGAGGCGAGTCTATTTCCATCTACCGGGCACTGTTCCAGACTTCACGCTGCTACTGAGAATTTTCATGCAGAAAAACCCAATAACACTGCCCCAGGATTCGAACATAAGACCTCACGCTTAGCGGTCGCGCTTGCACCACCCCGACCCTTGCTCGAGCCAGCCCGCGCTGAGCCAGTAGTAATAAATCAAATATCCCTAAATAATCACAGTCAGATCCAGCAAGTCCTCTCGTCTGCCCCCCAGCAACGCCCTAAGCCGAGGTTCGAGTCCCACTATGGGACACCCTTAGCAGTGTTGCTTAGTATTATTTAATTTGCTCGGCTGGAGGCCCTTCTGGTCTCGCCACTTGCCCGGTTAAGGTTAAGCAGTAAAAGCTCCCTGAGCTAACTGCGAGAGACAAATAAAAAAAAAAAAAAAACAGTCGCGCTTGCGGTCACTAGACTAATATGGCAACCAAGTCAAGTTTTATCAATATTATGCTAATGTTTTTATTATTAATGTGGTGAGTAAATAAGGTTGACCTTGTCGCGTGTACAACAATTACTAGACTAAACTTCATAAATATTACAGTGTAAAAAATATATTATGATAAATGTATTTATTAATGCTAATCGTTTGTTGTCGAACAGCTGAACTCAATTTATTGTGATGTTGTACATTCCTGAGCGCAAATATGTATGATATGTATAGTTATAGTGATAGTCGTAGATGAAATTTAGAATGAATCAAAAGTTTAGGAACTGGTTACACAATACCTCATATGTGTTCAAAAATTTCACAAAAGAGTTTTTTTTTTTTCTTAATTTTGAATGTCTCTACAAAGGTAAACCTATGTACGTATGTACATATATGTGATCGAAACTAATGAAATGAAATTGTTTATTTTGCATTGAGGATTTCTCAATCACTTTTACACTAAGTAGATGGCGTCGGTATTTCTTAAGACTATCCCTGAGAAAAAACTCCAAAACAAACTCAGGGGTCAAGGTCTATTTTAATGTCCAAATAAATTATAGTAAATATTTATGTTAGACAAATATTACAGTCTGGAGAATTTTCAAAAGAAAATATATTATTTACGTATTTACAAGAGAAGTCGAAAGAGAAAGACACTTCACATCCAGACGTCACCGAAGTCATATCAAGTGTATTTTCGGATTTATTAGAGTAACAAAGGGTTGTTACGATGACTGATGAACCGATGACTCATACCTCTCAGGTCGATGCTGTCATAGCACTGGCTAGTCGTAGGATCAGTCCAACTCCAGATGTTGACCTAACTTGCTCTCAGACATCTTCCATGAAATATTACGAACAATATTTTAAAAGGGTATCCATAGAGAAGAACTGTGGGGATACCATGGTTTCTCTATAATTTGTAAGGGTCTTTTATAGTATCTTTTATACAAAAAAAGTTTTATATTTTAAATTTGAGCTAAAACTGGGATGGTATTTACTTAGAGACGAAGTGCTCATGTGTTATGGACGAAGCACGGACTGTAGCAAGCGCAGATCGATCTAGTCGCTGTAGTCCTTTTAGCTAAGAGCTCCTTAAAATTGAGCTTCTTCTCTTTATATTTTATAAATTTTACTTAATATTTTATTAATCATGTTTCGCTGTTACGGCGTACAAATATCGGTACTGAAGGATTTGTGTCATAGGTATTTTATCGATTTTATTAAGATCTCAAACATTCACAGTCAACACTCTCTGTTCTCCCTCGGTTACGGAGCGTCTGTGTAGACGCTGTTCTACCGAACCAAATTCCATTGGATAAGTTTTATTTTTATTAACACAGACATTTTACTGCTAGCATCATACTGCTGGGCAAAGGCCATATTTGCAGGCGATACAGTTGGACCAGGATCAGCACGCAGTAAGTACCTGAAGATGGGCTCCGTCACCGAGAGAGATTTAAGAAATGGATAAGTTGACAGGAAACTAGCAAGCGAATAAAACGCAAAAAGAGGAGTGGAAGGCTACGGAGAGTACTTTGTCCAGGGGAGGGTCAGAAAAAGTTGAAAAAAAAAACCACCCATTACTGTCCCACTGCTGTCTCAAGGGTCTCTTCTCAGAATGAGAAGGGTTAGGTTAGTAGCTGGCACGGTGCGGGTTAGCAAACTACACACACCATCAAGAAACTTTATGAACCCCTCTCAGGTGTACAGGTTTCCTTCTATGATTCAGAAAAGTCACAGGTTCGGGCCGCGTTTGAACTCGGACCCACCTGCATGAAGGTCAAGCGTCCAACTGATAAGCTATCATTGCTTAAAAAACTGGTTATCCTGAATTATCTATATTCAAAGTTCACAACTTGCAAAACTATTCTCGTAAGTGGGTTTAGTGAAGTGTTACCTGGTCACCGTTGCAATTTAAACTAAGTAAGTGGTGCTATACATCGTCTAAGAACGCCTCGAAAAGTGGGTCAGCAGGGATGCAACCCATCACTTCTCAAGCACTTAGGTACAATTATTAACTACAAGACCTTATTTCACTGAAATTGGATGGCTTTATATTGAGTTGGTATGTTGTCATTGGTTTTTCTGGCGTTATATTAATGATGGTGGTTTAAGATTTTTTTAACTTGTTTAATGTTTACTTCTCACCGTGATTTTGATATCAGATTATGCTTGCCTTCAAAAAGCTAATTGTTAGTTGTTAAGGAGAAATTGGGTTCGTGAAGGTGTTATATTATAGAAGGCGAGCCTGGGCACAATTTTAACATCTACAAAACACTACTGCACAAATTAGGCGGAGATAATATTCATGCGATTGTAAATCATGTCGAAATCGAGATTTAAATCGTAAAAATATCGTGGATACAGCTCCTTTATTCGTCTTGGGACCCACCCTTTTCCTGGTGTACATCAACGAGCTCTGTAAACTTGAACTAAGAAACTCCAAAGTACTCGCTTACGCCGATGACACTGTTATCCTGGTTCATGGCCGTGACTGGAACGAGGTGCGGACTCACGCTGAGTCAGCCTTGCTAGCTACTATGAAATGGCTCACACAGAACTTGCTCACCCTAAACCTTGATAAAACCAAATTCATAAGTTTCAGTCCAAGGAAAGCTTCACAACCAGCTCCGGTTTTCCGCCTGACTGCTCATGTATGCCATACAGTTAGAACTGCCACTTGTGGCTGTCCTGAAATTATGCGTACTGACTCTATCAAATATCTTGGAGTCTGGGTTGACAGCGCGTTGACATGGAGTGTGCAAATCAATTCACTAGTGTCTAGGGTTAGAAAATTAATTTTCGTTTTTAAAAACTTAAGGACCTCTGCCGATTTTTCTATCCTGAGAACTGTATACTTTGCTCTTGCCCACTCCATTTTAACATACTGTATTTCGGTCTGGGGTGGTGCTGGTAAGTGCCTTATGCTACGTTTGGAGAGGGCGCAGAGGGCTGTCCTTAAGGTAATGGCCTTTAAACCCTACCACTTCCCTACCCGCGAACTGTACATGCTGTGGAAGCTACCGACGGTAAGGCACTCTTTTGTGCTAAGTACAGTGTTGCGGAAACACTTAACCCTAACTTTTGAACCTGATCTTAAAAGGAAAAAACGAAGAACTGACAGAGTCTGTCCTACATCAAGTGTCAAACTCGAGACTGCCCGCCGGCAGTTCGTTTTCTGTAGCCCTGTGCTATATAATAAAATAAATAAAGAGCTTACTATTTATCCATGTACTTTCCGAAATTGCAAAAAAATCATTAATGAATGGCTCCACTCTCTAACATATGAGGAATTAGAAATGTTTGTGAAACCATAAAAAATATTTCTTCCGCTAACATGCACACCAGACACAAGGTAGCGTGGAGTGTGCTCATGGGGAGGTCCCACAGGCACACCCTACACTTACACCCTACAGACATGCGCTACACTCACACACAACACTACCACATGCACTACCTTAATTAGTTTTAATTTTTCTTTACATTTTGTTTAAATTCTTAATTTTTCATCAATCTGTAGTCAATTATTTTACTTTTTAGTTTCATATCTGAAATTTGGAACGCTGTGTCTTTCCTGGAGGTGGGCGTTAATGGCTGCAACACAGTTATTTAACTAATGTAGCTATTTACGTACGCAAATAAATTGTAAAATTGTGTTTTTGTTCCAATAAAGATTATTATTATTATTATTATTATTATTATTTATCTCTTTCGGAAGCCTATTAATATCATATTACAGATAACTTTCCTTTAAACGGTCGACATGCAACTAATAATCGGAATCTATGCTACTAATTATGATTTTAGTTTTAGTAACTTTTTTTATAGAACAAGCGACAGTCTGTAATATACTACTTTCAATATAATACTGTCTACTCAATATGCGAATCGAAGTCGATATCAAATGAAACACGATTTCATTATGCCACGCACTACAAGTTTGTGTCTGCATCAAAATCATCGTGTTGTGCATTTTCTATCATGAATATGGTTTGTCACAATTCCTAAACATACTTGGCATATTTCAAGACTATATACACTTCACTTGCTCATTTAAAATCGGTATATCAAAGAAATTGATAATTATTATCTATAACATACATACATCTACATTAGGGTGGTCCAAAAATTTTTTTTTTTGTTTTTCAATTTCGCCACCCCGTAAATTTGTAACATGTATCTATAGTATTAACGTTGTAAAATTTCAGGTGACTAACTTAAGCGAAAGAGGGTGCTCAAGGGAGTGTTATTTGAGAAATATTTGTGAAAAATACTTTGGTTTGATTTCTTGGTTGCAGGTTAGTTTTCAGTGCTAAATTGATCTTATAGTAATATTGAAATAGAATTTATATAGTGTTTAATACACGAACGCAAAAGAAACCTAATTACTAGATTGTGAATCAGTGTACCAGTGCATTAAAATGCTTTATTCAACACGTAAAAAGATGACATTTTTCTACTTAGATGTCGGGATCGGCAAAGGTTGCGAAAAATTGTTAGGCGTACCCAAACTGATTGCAGGGACGGAGAAAAACATGTCTGATGCTATTTTTGATGCAATGGAACACATCAGTCACAAATCAAGTTCGAGCTATGAGTTTTGACACTACTCCGCCTCTAACACCGGTGCCAATAAAGGCGCATGTGCTCTCCTAGAAGCAAGGCAGGCCGTGGAGTGTTATGGCTTGCTTGTCATCATCACATGTTTGAAAAGTACATATATACACTGTTTTGGTGCATCAAGCTCACCTGAGATCCAATTGACCAAAAGATTTAGGGTTGCTCGGGATACATTTTCCCGAGAACACTACAATTGCATTAATTTCAGTTCTAGCACGGAACAGTTTGTTCAAAGTGCTCTTGAGAGTCTTACAACTGCTTTAGCTGCAGAAAAACAAGTCCGGGATGATTACAAGGAGCTACTAAAGCTCACAATGATAGTTCTGAACAAGACACCTGCGAGGATTCATTGGCGTTCCCCGGAACCAATACATCATGCTCGTTGGATGGCGAAATTGTTATATGCAATGAAGATTTTTCTCTTCAGATGTAATTCAAACACATTTAACAAAAAGGGAAGAAAAACAAATCATCCCATTTGTTAGTTTCGGCGCCTTAATTTACACCAAGATTTGGATCGAAGCACCTTTGGCACCAGATGCACCGATTAACGACTTGCAACTTTGGAAAAGATTAAAATCATACGGTCAACGATACTGCGGAGAGAGTTGAAAAATTATTTGAAGATTATATTACGATTCTTACTAAAAACGAGGAAGAAAAACAATTTATACTTCAAGTAGTGGAACATAACTGAAAAACCGTTTCTAATGAAACATCCAAAAAAAGCGTTAACAAACTTAGTTTCAGGTTGAAAAAACCGAACTTTATTATTAATATTTTATGCCTTACTTTGTTAATAATATTTTGTGTGTTTTTAAATATTATTTTAAAATAAAACTATATATTTTTGAGAAGAATTTACAAATTTTTCTTAATATTTTAAATTTCATAAAATTCTAATATTTCAAAATTGTTGAGCACCCCCTTCTACATAAGATAGGGGGCTGAAATTTTAACAAGATAATACCTTAGGTATGTGTAACAAAACAACGGGATGGCGTAACTTCTACCTGCAATTTTTTTTTTCACCATACTATCGTGGACCACCCTAATCTACATACATGCATCGTTTCATACATGAACGTCGGTTGTGGGTACTGCGCACCTGACCTTTTTGAAGGTCATCACCAATAAGGTCCGTATATGTCCTTCTAGGGCGTCCCCTCCTGGCGTTTCATTAACAACCGCGTTATAAATCCCTTTCGTTAATCGCCTTTCATCCATCCTCTCTACATGACCAAACCAACGAAGCATACTTTTCTCTATCCTTGTCATTACACCTTTTGTCAGACCGCAACGATCTCTTATCACGCTATTTCTTAATCTGTTATTCCATTATCTATAAGATATTCCTTATTGCCTGAATCACCCATTACAAAAGCCCTCACTACTGCCACTTGAGTTTCTAGATCCTCATTTCAATGGTCGATCTCAAAATGATACTTTACGGCAAATTAAGAGCCATACATATTCATATCACACTTGAAAGGTCGTCTATTGAATCGGTCGGCTTTCGGTCGGTTTATTATCACTACATTGTTTTGGAGGTATTGTTACAATCACTCCGCTTGTCAAACAGAAGGAAAATCGCAGTATTTTGCTATCAAATCTTCCTTATTACAAGTCTTAGTTGTAAACTGACATTCTGCCGCTGATATTATCAAGTCCCATATAATAGGGGGCCAGTCTATTGCCATCTACATGATTCCAAACTCCGAGCTTTTACTGTCAATTTGTCTCATAGAAAAGCCTAACATTTTGCGACCACTAGCCTAATCAGTCAGTAAACACATGTTTTTGACGACACGGTTGGCGATTAGCTTTCGTTATTAGCGCTACGTGTCGCGGGTTCGATCCCCGCACGGAACAAATATTTGAATGATCTACAGATAGTTGTTTCGGGTCTGGTTGTGTGTGCATGTGATATGTATGTTTATAAACTGTACCCACGATACAGGAAAAACCTCAGTGTCGGGCAACATAAAAAAAAAAAAAACATATTTATAATTATTTATATTATTTGCCTTCAAAACTTTTTACGTTCCCACCGCAACAATGGAACGATTATACGTTTTTTACGATACCTAATAATCCAAGGTACTTAAACCACTCAATCGATTAATCATTATTAACGTGTTTGAAAAATCTTGTAAAATTTATCTCGTAGCGAGTCCCTGTTGAAGAGGGTTCCCTTCAAACATTTAACAGTGTTTAGCGGTTAACAGGAATGTAGGGTTGGCACATCGGACCGCGAAATGTTCTCAGTACAAATTTCTATGATTGGAAATGTTTTACAAGAGTCAAAATATAATGTAAAACGTTTGAGGATTCTATCGCCGCCTTGAAGTATTGAAAAATTTCCTCTAGCAGAAAATTATCTCATATTTCATGAATAATATACCTAATTTCATGTACCTACTTAATCTACGTAGGTCTAGTGGTTGCGAGCATGATAAGATCCTGAGTCAGTGGCGGTCCGAGGGGGGGGTCGTGGGGGTCATGACTCCCCCAAATCACACGTCAAATTGACAAACCTCCTAAAAATAAACAATTTACGAAAACTTCAATTTGACAGCCCTGCTAACTGGTAACTTAATAAATAAACACGGAGTTTAGCATGTTTACTGTTTACATTGAGGAAGATTACTAGCGGCGCTTCGGAGTCTATTGAACGGTAGTAAGTTAAATCAATAACATTTAAAGATGAAGCACGGTGCTTTGGGTGCACGCAAATAGACTCCCCAAGTGATGATAATTCTATGTCGCAAGAACGTATAGTATTTTTACACCACGAAAATTCCTCATCATTTTCTAAGTAACAAAAGAACCGACGGTGAATCAAATAGTCTCGTTGTTTCTCTTGCAACGAATTCTTGCTAAAACTACGTGACAATATGAACACTCTCAGAGGACTGAGAAATTTCTGTTTTACACTTTGTTTTTCACTTTGACACATTTTGTTTTAAAATGTCACTCCGTATTTGGTTTGAATTAAGAATGGCAGAAAAGATTTAATGAAATGGTAGATCCGTTTCATTAAATATTTAGCGGGATATATTTATAATGGGATATTATGAATTTAAAATTACCTTAATAGGTATATATTTAGTAATTCCTACATAATTTTAATTTCATAATGTCCTACTGTTCTGTTTGTTAAAGTGAGAACTTAAATCGTCCATGCTGGCCTGGTATGTGTGTGGGTTTCGGATTACACATACTACCGAGAACTTTATAGAGCCCTCTTAAAACATATGTACCATTCACTATTATTACAAGTGAAAATCTAATTCTGATCAAACGATTATTTTAAAACTTCATTGAAGGCAGACGTTAATCCATTTTTTACGTACCCACTGTACGTATTACTAATAAATTATTTAGTTCTCAATTGGATATTTAATGTTCCCATAACAAATGTTACATAGACAATCGTGGAGGAAACTTTGGTGTTTTTATTAACCAGGAAGTTATTGTAGAAAATAAATCATGGGATTTCTAAAAGACGCCAATTAATGGTACTTGTTGTTTTCCCCACAAAAGACACAAATAAGGATAATACTAATGGTACCCCTCGACGTTCTGAACACATAAAACTAACTTTGAGTATTTGGAAATATGTTAAGGGCAGACGAATAAGTTCTGTTCATAATATTATATATTTTTGACGTTCAAAAAGTATTATTTATAGTCTAATTTGAATACATGAATTTTTTGATTTTGAATTATATCCTCATATTTGTCTTGTCGTCTTTTATTTGGAAACTTAAGCCATAGGTAAGGTTGTAACGGAGGAGTTTTCGTAAAGTGAGCTGGATGAACGGTAGTGTTATTACTCGGGGAGGTGCTCTCCGCGCTCCTCACAGCCGACGCGGACATCAACGAAACTTGATTCACTATTGATTTTTTATGAAATTATTTATTTTGCAATTAGGATTTTTCAATCACTTTTACTTTTATATGTCGATATTAAAAAAGGAATACTTCTCTTATTTGCTTTAGATTTTTATACAGTAGCTGTTTGTACCGAAGCCTATAGCCAGAACTCTTTATTTTATTTTGTTCAACGCTTGCTTTTACTACTATTGTATATCATATAATGTATTATGTATAATATAATGTGAGCATCGCCACAACATTCACCGAGTGGACTTCATCCAGTATGCCTGCGGACCTCGCTGCTATCTCCCTCCAGTCGCGACTACTACCCTTTAGGCGTGAATATCCTCGAATGTGGTTCATCCAATTTGAAGCTATTGTGGAACCTCAGAAGACCAGCGACGACAACAAATACCGCTACGTCCTAGGTCAATTTCAACCAACGGATTAGCAACACCTAACTGATATTCTCATCAAGCCACCAGAAACCGGCAAATATGCAGCTATCGAGCAAGCCTCCATATATGTCTTATGAATTATTCGACAATAACTCACTTTTTTCTGTTTTTTCTTTTTTTTATACATTACTACCTATCAGGGAAAAATGTTTTATCATACAAATAACCACTTGCAGTTACTTCATTTTATAAAAATATAATTTATTTAATAATAGATACCTAAATATAATATAAAGAAATAAACAAATTAAACGTTAAGTAAATAGTATTTTTTATTCATAATATTAGGCATTACATAACACAGCATTACGCCTGTATTCCCCGAAAGGTTAGGCAGAGGTATACTATTCTACATCCACAATAGTGGACAACGGAAACGTGGAACGAGTCCTATGTAATAGGGGGCGAGCCTATTGCCATCTACCGGGCACAGTTCCAGGCTCCGTGCTGCTATTGAGAATTTCCATACAGAAAAACCTAAATAAAACTTTGCCCAACACGGGAATCGAATCCAGGACCTCAAGCTCAGTAGTTGCGCTTGCGACCACTAGACGAATAAGGCAGTCTATATAATAATGGTTGACTACTGCGTTTAAAGTAAGAGCTTCTTTGTATCTTCCAAATTCAAATTAGAATTTTTAGTCTTCGAATATATGAGCATCATCATCGTCTTCTGCACAACAAAGTTCTGATACCCTAGCAGTTGAACACTCGTTTTCCAGGAGTGTTTGAGTTCGAAACCGGTCCGCATCTTTTCGCAATGTAGTGCGGGTCAAAATTTAATTATATATACTGTAGAGTAACATTATCAGTGACACCAATTGTCAGTGGTGCCAATATCCACCAGACTCTAGTAATTCTGAGTAGGACTTGTCCTGAAAGTTACGGTCTGAATTGTTATATTCTATACCCTTTATTATACGCGTTTGGGAACTCAAAACCTTCTGCATAGAAGGAAAGCATTAAATCAGTCAAACAACAATAAAACAAACTTGCCTTTCCAGCTATTTTCAACAATACTGTACGAGAAGAAAATCTTGCCGTCAAACATACCGCTACCGGAGATATTGTACTGTTTCTGCCAAGGAACATTGGTCAATGCACGGACGATGGATCCTGACGTATGCCCCAGCTACGTATTCAATCTCACGAAGTCTTGTAGCCATGGAAAGTGAGATATTTTACTTTATGTTGAGAAGAGCGTATTTTTGGTACAGGCAATATCGAAAGTAAATTATTGTCAGTCAAATGTCAAAACTGGTAATCATTCCATATTGCGTTGCATGATCAGAGTAGTTCAGCAATTTGAAATATTTTACTTTTGGTATTGACTGTAGCTTACATAGCTAGCGATCATAGTATAACATATTATGACAGCATAAATAAAATAATACAAGCGTGATATTATTATTTATTTTATAACACTGTTATTTTCTTTTGTTTCAGATCAGAATTGGTGTATAAGAGTTTTTATGAAGTAATTAAAAAAGCAATGTGATAATTTTTATTTATGGTATAATCACCTTAGACGAATTAATTAATGTAGATCTATCTAATATATTGGTGCCGCCATGCCGTGCTAAAGGTACAACTAAACGGTAAAACTTATGGACTGATAAAAAATCTTGGAGACTGTATACTTGAAGAAGTAAAATGAAATAAGTTCAAAATACCTGACAAAAAAATACACAAAAATCAATATACCGCTCAGCTGGAATTCTCGTAGGATAAGGAAGCGGTGTACTCTGGTATACCCGCTTATTACCGTTTGCATTAGTAAGTCCCATTAATATGCGAGCGTAATGCCATCTACCGGGCACAGTTCCAGACTCCGGACTGAGAATTCTCTGGCAGAAAAACCCGATAGCACTCTGTTCAGCAACTGTATATAGTAAGTTATTATTGAGCCAATTAAAAAATATATTTAAAACAACTCAATTGTAGAACGAGACAACAAGATGATAATTTCTTTACTTAAGAGTATCGTTTAGCTGCCGGCTTCTGGCAAAATTGCCTTGATATACGCGCAAAATAGGTGTTTATGCTTTAACGTTTCTTACATTGAAATCTTAACAAATTAATTTGATTTTGATTTCTATCGTTTTGTCAGACCATAAACTGTTTGTGTCAACAATTTGTTTTTTTTTTTCTAAATTTTGACTGATTTAAGAATCATCATGAGATAAGTATAAGGGAGATTTTTAGTTAAAAAACCGCATTTAGGCGGTTAATTATTTCTCAGTCTATATACAATATCAAAAAAACAAAAACGTAACGGCCTAGTTTTTACTTGTGTCTATAACAAATAAAAAATCAGCAAAATAAGCTAATGCATTTTGTATGAAAACTTTTAGCTAAACTTTAGTCTTAATTCTATCATTTACACGTCTAAAATGAAAGAGACTAAGAAATACTTAGTTAAAAAAGAACTAGGCCAAAGAAATTATGCTAAAACACAAGGATGACTTAAATATGAAGCGATTATGTACGTTACTTAATCAATTTTGACTATCCGTATTTATATTTACGTCGAGAAATTTGAACTGAAATATCATATAAAACTAAACATATGGGAGAACGAGGTATAGTGTTCCTGCATTGAAAAAGGAGGATTCTCCGACCAGGCAAGGTGATCAGCCTGGCGGGCCGAAGCCCGACGGTTGATGTCGGACATTCGTATATTTGTTAGAATCGATGTAAACTCTCATAGTGCGATTCAGGGATTTTTGTTGTTACTTCACTCCGATAGATGGGGCTTTACTTTTTGCCATGTTGCGAGTAGTAGTCGCTACAAAAATATATTTTGAATATGAGTTCCGAACAAAAAAAAAATGGACAAGTAAAAAATGTGTCCATTTTATCTATATGGACATTTTAATAGGATACTACAACCACTCCACGTATATAAATATTAGTGACATTTACAGGCCTGGGCGTGCCAATTAATTTTGAAGTCTTATTTTATTTTTTGCGATAGACTTCTGGTTAACCGATTATAAAGCTCTCAAAAAATTCTGACGGCACGGTTGGCACAGTGGTTGAGAGATCGATTGCTGCACTACGTGTCACGCGTTCGATTCCCACCCGAAACTAATATTTGCATGATCTACAGATAGTTGTCTCGGGTCTGGGTGTTTGTGTATGTGTATATGAATCCGTTTGTAAACGCACCCATAAGACAGGAATTATTTTTAGTGTGGAGCAACGTATCTTAAAAAAATAAAAAAGTAAAACTTTTAGTTTATAAAATAAAGTGTGTATACATAAATTATGGCATTGGTGTCTGAAGTATCAGTTCATGAACAAGCCCATGTTATTAATATACTTTAAGAGTTCATTGTAGCTATCATCATCAGTGGCGTGCGGTTCATAAAGACAAAAAGACACTGCCTACCCTACATAACTCAGGTAAACATTTATTATAAGATATTTGAGGTGGCAAATCACATACATCATTATTTAATTGACAAGATGATGCACCAATACCAACATACAGTAGGTATTTTTGGTAAGTTAGTTTTTAAAATTTCCTGCCCACCCTGTCTAAAAACTCTGTGCACGCCTCTGATCATTATACATAACGGTGAGAACGGACTATTATTTTCGTCATTGTAGATTCTTTATGGTCTATAGTAGGGATGTTACCGAGGTGGATTTATCGGAGCCGGAATCGGAGTCGGAGGTTCTCGTAGTGACCTCCGCGGAGTCGGAGGTGAATCGGAGTCGGAGTCGGAGCAAATCTACGAATGCAAAATATAAATAAATAAAAAAGAAGAAACTTGTCGCAACTCGTTCACTCTTCGTTCATCAGTTGCAAAGAACACATATACTCCGTCAGTTGTCAGTGTCACGTAGAAAGCGCTCGGTAGCGCTGCAGCGATAGCAAGTCATAACTTGTAAATCCGATATATACCTCCGTTTTGATATATCGGAACCGGATCCGGATTCGGAGGTGTAATTTTAATCGGAGGTTCCGACATATCGGATTCGGAGTCGAAGCTCCGTAACATCCCTAGTCTATAGCCCTGCTTTATCAGAACAATATATTCTTAATAATTAAAATCGTGAACTACTTCATTGGTCTAGTGGTCGCAAGGACGACTTCTAAGTATGAGATCATTGGTTCAATTCCTGGGTTGGGCAGTGTCATTAGGTTTTCTGTATGAAAATTCTCAGTAGCAGCACGGAGTCTGGAACTGTGCCCGGTAGATGGCGATGGATGTCGATGGATAGGCTCGTCCACTGTTACATGGGACTCAATAACATCATCAGCCAGAAGACGTCCACTGCTGAACGAAGGCCTCCCTGAAGGGGGGGAGGGGGGTTGCCATAATCCCCACGCATGGCAGGCGGCTTGGGGATCGCAGTGGCTCACCGATTAGTGAGAGAACACTGCTGCCCGTCCGCCGGTGTCTGGCCGCAGTTTTAAGACGTACCCGGGTCATACGGACTCAATAACGGCATCGGGGAAATATAGGTGTACAAAAGTTGACCTCTGCCTAACCCTTCGGGAAATATAGGCGTGTTGCTATGTTATTTTAATTAACATCGTAATTTGTGGTAACACTGGTGTTTATTTTTAATTTGGTTTCAGTTCAATGGCATGTGAATAATGATTTATAGACTTAAATATATTTAAATTATGTTTGAACTTAGGTGTCATCAATTGTTCTTATTACACAAAACTAGTTACACAATGTACATACATAATTATATTATTAAATGAGGATATTCAGTATTGAATAAAGATTTTATTTAATTAACTTATAAAATACGTCTTAGATATTATTTTTGTTCTAAGTCGGGTTTGAAGTATGAAATGAGAACGACGTCCTCCCTACCTTATCAAAGGTCATTCGATCCATGCAGGCGCATGCGCAAGGATACAGTCACATTTTGCATTTATTGTCAGTTTTCTTTTTTGAGTATAGGTAAGTGTTTTTATTTTGAATAAAAATTTGATCCGTTACATATAACTGTGAATTGTCATTGAATAAAAACTTATTTATGTAATAATAACTTATATCGCTCGTACACTCAACAACTTAAGTTGTTTAACAGTTGATTTTTAATATATAATTTAAAACAGAATCCTCATCACGCCTGTATTCCCCGAAAGGGTAGGCAAAGTTGTACTATTGTATACCCAGATATCGCCGATGCCGTTATTGAGTCTCATGTGCGAGTCCCGTACTCGCCTATTGTCATCTACCGGGAACAGTTCCAAACTCCGTGCTGCTACTGAGAATTTCCATAGAGAAAAATCCAAGAACACTTTGCCCACCCGGGAATCAAACCCAGCACCTCATGCTCAGCAGTCGCGCTTACGACCACTAGACCAAAGAGGCAGTCAATTTAAATATTTATAAGAACGAATTACTGAACAAATATAATGTATATTTTACCGCATTTAACAAAATATAAGAACATAAATATTATAAATATTATACATATATCTCTGTCTCTATTCCACTTTTGTATGCTGACTGTACGTTGAGTCATATCGTACAAATAGATAAACGATATAATGCTATCTAGCTCTTTTTTTTGTGATGACGTCATGATGATAGTTAAAATCGACGACACTGTTGGCGCAGTCGCTAAGCGATTAGCTTTCTGCGCTTTGTGTCGCGGGTTCGATCCCCGCACGGAACAAATATTTGTATGATCTACAGATAGTTGTTTCGGGTCTGGTTGTGTGTGCATGTAACATGTATGTTTGTAAACTGTACCCACGACACAGGAGAAATCCTAGTGTGGGGCAAAGTATTTAAAAAAAAAAACGTGCTCTTTTGCGCATTATCTAAATAATATTGTTTTATCTGGCCTTATATCTTATCGTGATAAACAACATTTTGAGCTGATTAGCTGACTGACTCATCGATGGATAGTACAGTCGGTGCCCTACATAACCTGATCCCCCTAAACATTATATGATAAATTCTAGGGGGGCTCAGGTTATGTAGACTACTGAGTATACGCTAAAAATAGGTCTAATGACACGTAACTTGAGGGATGCCTATACTGCGCTACTTTTATAACGATTTCCAAATTTTCACAGGGTGTTTTACCCATGAATATGGACAAGTTTCACTATGGGACCAACTCGGAAATCACGAAAAAAACAACTGTTTCATACAAAAGTTTAATACCTACTCGACCAAAATGTATGAAAGAGCCAATTTTTATTTCGTAATTTCATAATTTGTCCCATAGTTTTTTTTTTTTTTTTTTTAACTTTGCCCCCCTCTATGATTTCTCCTGTGTCGTGGGTACAGTTTACAAACATACATATCACATACACACACAACCAGACCCGAAACAACTATCTGTAGATCATACAAATATTTGTTCCGTGCGGGGATCGAACCCGCGACACATAGCGCAGAAAGCTAATCGCTTAACCACTGCGCCAACCGTGTCGTCATAGTGGAAGATCACCCTATGAAAATTTGGATAGTGATAAAAAAATCGTCCTGTATTCGGGATGGGGCTAGAACGGGCGCTGTTTTTTTATAGTAAAGAGTTATTTCTTTTAAACGTGCCTACTTTATTAATCGTACGATTGGTAATGTCAAAAAAAAAAAATTTTGGATAAAATTAGATTTTTGCCACGATTCAAAGCAATGTCGCATCTGTACTTTACTCTATTACTCTACAGCGTAAACTAGCGTGTAGTTAGCAACACAACAAAGCCGGCGCACGTACACGGCGCGCGCGCCGCTTCGCGATCAAAGGGCATTCGCGATGTTTTAATTAAAACTGTTCAATTTCCAATCTTCTGTTCAATATTCGTGTTGATGTGGAACGGTGTGCGTCTGAATTTGAAGTGCCAGTAAATGTTTTTTTTTTTATAATTTGGATTTTTTTACTTGGTAAGATATTTATTTAATTTATAGTTTATTTTTTATTAGAGCTAGTGTACTTCTATATTTTTTTCTAAATCTTGGTTCATTAGGATTTATTTAAAACCGTGGATGAAATTTAGATTAGATCTCATGCAAAAATAGCCCATACATGACAGCTAGATAAACAATAATAATAATAAAAATCCGTGAAAAAGTTGAATATATAACCAGTAGCCCGGGAAGTCGAGCCCTTTTATTCACTGCGCCAATCACCCCGGACAAATACGAATATGTTTAAAATTAACACGATACTTTTACTGTTAGCCTACATAATCCCACTGCTGGGCGAAGGCCTATATAAAACCCTACACAAACAGATATATCAAAAAAAAAAAAACTACTTTTTCAAATATTATTCGGCCAATAAATTTTAAAAGATTTATATTATGAACAGAACTGATCACTTTACATTCAGAACATAAGTAATATCTATATAATAAATATAGTATCACGCCTGTTTCCCCGAAGGGTAAGGCAGAGTAAGTGCCGAGGTCTCTACTATATTAGGTATAGTGTTTCACCAATTCCTCCACAACCGTTATTACTCTGGAAAGGATCTGGGATTGTTCCCAGAAGGAGGTAGATACATAGAGTAGATACACCTGTATCCCCAAAGGTGTAAGCAGAAGAGTAGTCTAACACAATAATGCACTCATATTTCGTCGATGGTGTAAAGTCCCACGTAATACGGGGCGAAAAAGTGCTATTGAAAATTTCAAAAAATCTCAACGAACTTTACTCAATAACGAAATGGAACTCAGGATCCCATTCTCGGCAGCAGTCCATACGGCCACTAGACAGGCAGTTATGTAATCAAAACAACGTCATCATAGCCAATTGGTCAGGGGCAACTTTGTTTATAGGAGTTAATTCTTGTAATAGTTCAAATGTGCGACCTGTTGTTTTGATTCATGATACTTCAAGGTTGTTCAACACTTAATGACTAACCTTTGACCTTCACAATCATTAGGAAAAAAAAACACATTTTCATTTTCAGTTTGAAATATATGTAAAGTATGAAATATATGTTAAGTTACTAAAATAATAATGGTTATAATATTAAGATTCATAAGATATTTTTATTCAAATTAATATATGTTGAAAAACAGCGTGTTCTCTTCCTCTCTCCTACGTCTGCTGTGCCCGACAGGGTCCACAATTCGATCTCATAATTTTAAGCCTACCACCTAAGTTGACTGCTACTGCTGACCCGGGTACGTCTTAAAACTGCGGCCAGACACCGGAGGACGGGCAGCAGCGTTCTCTCACTAATCGGTGAGCCACTGTGATCCCCAAGCCGCCTGCCAAGCGTGGGGATTATGGCAAACCCCCCCTTGAGGGAGGCCTTCGTTCAGCAGTGGACGTCTTCTGGCTGATGATGATGATGATGACCTAAGTTGTGGAACGCAAATAAAGTATTGAGTATTGAGTATGTATGACCTACAGATAGTTGTACCGGGTCTGGGTATTTGTGTATGTGAATATATGTGTTTGTAAACGCTCCCACGATACAGGAACTATTCATAATGTGAAAAAAGATATATAAAAGATAGTTTTATTATTCGTTATAAATGAATATTCATTTTATTATGTAGGAAATAAGTAACATAAGATAGCATCACGCCTGTATTCCCCGAAGGGTTAGGCAGAGGTGTAGGTATTATTTAACACCCACATTTCGCCGATACCGTTATCGAATTCCATGTAATGAGGGGCGAGCCTATTGCCATCTCACCGGGGACAGTTTCAAACTCCATGCTTCTCCTGAGAATTTCGATAAAGAAAAACCCAATAATACTTTGTCCGACCCGGGAATTGATACCAGGACCTCATGCTCAGCAGTCGTGCTAGCGAAAACTAAATTTTATAGGAAATCAATGCGTTTATTTAAATATTGCATTTAAGTATCTTAATACAACCGTTAAATACAATTTTTATATTCTTTCTTTCTTTTTTTTGTAATTTTTTTTTCCCCACACTAATATTTATCCTATAGTTACAGTTTACAAACATACACGTCACATCCACACACGACCAGACTCGAAACAACTTTCTGTAGATCTTATAAATATTTGTTCCGTGCGGGGATCGAACCCGTGCAAAGTAGCGCAGAAAGCTAATCGCTTAGCCATTGCGCCAGCCGCGTCATCAAACCTTACCTACTTAAGTAAAAAGATTATTTGTACATATTTTTCATCTAGGAGATATCATTAGAAGTTTACCTCTTCAGTCCACCTGGCCTGTAGGTACCTCTTAGACACGCCACGTGAGGAAAAATGCTTATCTAGAGTGTAAACCCTCTAGGCGTAGTCCCATCCCGTGGTATAACTCTTTACCTCTTGACCTTTTGAGGTGAAAAACCGGGACGGTTTTTCTAAAAATCATACTTTAACTTATCAAAACATGATAATGTTTTTATAAGGTGATAAGGTTGTCTGCCAACCTACACCAGGCCAGCGTGGTGGACTAAGGCCTAACCCTTCTCTTTCTGAGAAGAGGCCCTTGCCCAACAGTGGGACAGTGATGGGCTAAATTTATTTATTAATTTATAATGTTGAACAACGGAATGACAAATAGTACCAACTTAAATAGTACCATTTATAATAAAAAATATCCTATTATAATTATTATAAATTGTCATGATTATAATTTAGAAAATCATTTCTATGGTGATTTTGTACCAATGTTTTTTAGATCAATAAATATCCGCTAATATCCACAAAAAATAATAAATGTAGCGCTAGTGAGACGTATCTTTCACATTCCGAAACCGTTCGAACGGAATTATTTTAGACAATAAAGAGATTAAAGTATCGACAATTGTAACTCTGTAAATAACGTAAAACAATTGAACACCCTTATTTAAATTTATGCAAATACAGAACTTAATTTAATTTAATTTAATTACATATTAATAGACTCCGTATCTATTGAAACGGAAAATTGAAAATGAAACTATTTTCTTGTCAATACAAAAAAAAAATTAACTCGTTTGTATTTTTGCGACATAATAACAGATTTTGCTGAATAGGTACAGTCAGTTATCAACTCTTTTCAGTTCAGCATACAATAGTATTAAATTTTATATCGCTTTCATAAAATCGGACTAAAAAAACGAATACTGCAATTTATTTCAAACAGAGTTTGAAATTGCTCATGTCAAATTGTAATGGCCCCTGAATGGTATTATTGTTTGCATAAATATAAACTTTATAACGTCATTTTTAACACTGAAAGTTAACGGTTTAATACCATGTACCAGACACTGTTCTATACTCCGAGCTGATAATGAGAATTTCTGTATAGAAAACTCCAATAACACTTTGCTCGATTCGAGGATCGAACCTATTATCTCACGCTCTGCAGACACTCTGGCTACCACTAGAACAATGTATGTCACTACATATTCTAAAACCAAGTCCTCCGCCGCGTCTGTCTGTCTGTTCGCGATGTACTCATAAACTACTGAACGGATTTTCATGCAGTTTTCACCAATAGATAGAGTGATTCATGACGAAGGTTTAAGTGTATAATTTGTTAAGGTTTTGTGTAAATTGGCTGAAATATGACGATGATAGTAGAAGATGTCAACAACAAAAGTTCTAGGTAATTAATATGAAATTCATGTGAGATAATCTATAAATCTAATGATGTTATAACTGGTGATTGACTGATACGAAATCGTAGTACCTACGAAGGTCTTTAAGAACTAATTGAAGATCTTACAGATGGAAATAAATAATCTAATCTATTCCGAAGGGTCAGGTAGAGGTACTAATATACAATAAAATTGTACATCATCATTATTATGATGACCAGCTACACCATTGAAACATCTATACCGATACATTAATTTCCAAACAATGATACGACACCAAATATTTAAATATTTAATGTATGGTCATCACATACGGAATAAAACGCTACATTCATATTTATAAAACACTAGCTGTTGCCCGCGACTTCGACTGTATTTAATCTCCGTTGTGTATTTTTTAAGCTTATATCCTACTTCAGGTCCCAGGCCGCCTCTATGTTAAATTTCATAACGATCGATTTAGTGGTTTTGTCGTGATGAGGTAACAAATAGACAGAGTTACTTTCGTATTTATAATAAGTGTGTGTGTAGGACAAATCCGGAACGAGGATATTCGCCAAAGAACCAAGGTCACCGACATAGCTCTCAGGATTTGCAAGCTGAAGTGGCAATGGGCAGGCCACATCGCTCGAAGAACGGACAACCGATGGGGAAGAAAGGTTCTCGAGTGGCGACCACGAACCGGAAGACGCAGCGTAGGAAGGCCTCCTACTAGGTGGACCGACGACATTGTGAGAGTCGCGGGCAACCGATGGATGCAAGTGGCGGAATGTCGTTTGATGTGGTGGTCTAAGGGGGAGGCCTTCGTTCAGCAGTGGACGTCTTCTGGCTGATGATGATGATGATGTGTGTGTAGATAGTGTAGTTTATTTTACCGCTTTTGGATTAATTTGGAAACACAGTGCTACACAAAAGCCTGTTATTTCCTGGAAGGAGCCTCCACGAGTAACAAGAAAAATATAGAGAATAAGAGAACAATTCTAAGATTATCTGGCGCAACGAGCAGTCAGCCTCGCTATCACCATAGCTGACTGGCCTTTGTTTCCACTACTGGAACAGTCGTTTACTTTGTAAAATAAATGTCCCCAAAACCCGATAGTCAAAATTAAATACGTGGCAACCCTGATTATTAGTCGCCGTAAACAGGCTTGTCTCTGAAGATAAGGTTGAATACATACCTAATTATCATTAATTGTTATCAAGGAGTGCAGTAACATTTCTATCATGATCCGGCTTAAAAAGATAAGTATTATTGTCGTTCATTTTTAAGATGTAACGGAAATTGATTCCTGTGTTCTGTCATGTGGTGGGTAGCCATCCACTGTATGTCATTGGATGGGCAATGTTTTACGTGTGGTAATGACAAGATAGTGATAGTCGATTTAAGTTCAAACCGGCAGCCTAGTTCTGTAAAAAAAGCAACAGGCACGCGACAGCAGCCTCGCTGTTGGCTCATACATTGTATATGACACAAAAATGACGTTTGACATTAGCCATCCCACGATCTACGTCTATCACAAACGGATTGCTTCATCACTAATTAAGCCCGCACCACTGACTTTTCGGAATCATGTTCGGATCACTACGAAAACGTCATGAGGAAACCCACAATGAGAGGTCTCTATAAAGTTTCCGATGGTGTGTGTAGTCTGCCAATCCGCACCAGGCCGGGGTAGGCCAGGTCTAACGTTTCTTGATCTGAGAAGAGACCCTTGTCCAGCAGAGGGACAGCAATGAGATAAATTTATTTATATTTCAACGCTAATAATACCAATGTGTCCATTTTTGAGGAGTTCACCACCAATACGTAACTTTAATTGTACTGACTAGTTATAATTTTAATAATAATATTGGTCACACAAACATTTGTTTCGTGCGGGAATCGAAACCACGACACGTTTTGTTGTAAAAATGATCTCAGATAATCAAAATCCCACAAATCATTCTGAAAGATTTAGCCTAATATCTAAGTTGACGATGACAAGTACAAATCATAGACAAAGCTTGGGTAGAGACATATATATTATTATATATTTTTTTCCTTTTAGAAAACAAAAGCCCTCAAAGTACGTCATAAACAATGGGCCTATTTAAGTGACATACACAGGTGTTCATTCACGCAGAAATAATAATCAAGCCAACAGGTTCTCTTCAATCTAAATTCATGGGCCTTTCATCAAACTAAAAAGTGTGCCCCGTATATATAAGACAGAAAAAAAAACAGGGGTTCCAATATCTAAAAAATCATTTTATTGAAAAAATATCATTGGTCTCTGTACTGTCGATTAGACGAGTTAGTAGGCAGATAATATGGTATCGTTTCATTTTTTATTTCAAATTGTATAAAATGTAATTCCCAAATATAGTAAAAGTTAAGTTTTTCTAGAAAATGACGTACCTACTTAATTGAAAACATATAATTAGGTAAGAAGGTTCTGCTTATGGACTATCAAGTTAGGAACCAGCGTCCAGCTGGCTGTACAGCGGATTGAAGTTCTTCGTTCTTAAAAATAATTGGACTTCATTGAACCTCACATTATTTTTTATATTTTACTAGCGGACCCGACACACGTTTTCATGCCCGAATCAAAAAAATATAATCCTATAACTCGATCACAGCGCCACCTACAAGCTACACCGACAGCGTCACGTCCAATTCTGTTTTCAAACCATCCAGGAAACCATTAAAATATACACACGAAATTTCATCCAAATCGGTCCAGTCGTATAGGAGGAGGTAGGTGACAAACACACGTACAGAAGAATTATATATTAAGATCAACATTAACATAGCATCACGCCTGTATTCCCCGAAGGGTTAGGCAGAAGTGTACTATTATACACCCACATTTCTCCGATGTCGCTATTGAGTTCCACGTAATAGGGGGCGAGTTATTGCCATCTACCAGCCACAGTTCTTAACGCCGTGCTGCTACTGAGAATTTCCATACAGAAAAACCCAATGATACTTTGTTCGACTCGGGAATCGAACCCGGGACCTCACGCTCAGCAATCGCGCTTGTGACCAATGAGGCAGTCCTTTTTATTTTACATTTTCAAAAATATTTTTGAAGTTATACTTCTTTTGGCGCGCTTGATGAGAGTGAATTCTTACAATGCGCGCGCACACCGACAGATAAAAGCGACACCATGAAGTTGGCTGGTAAATGTCTCTTAAATTTTCTTGGGAATTGATAGCTATATTCAAGGTAATTGAAATATTTGTGGGTCTGTAACACGTGTTTCATATCAGTGGAAATAAAAAAATAAATTTATTTTAAGCTATACCTCTGTAATTAAACCTTTATCAATTACGTGTCTTTATTTTATTGTTTAGAGAACTGGCACACCGGATGAAATTTTTAGAGTATTTTTTTGTTTTGTTACGTCAAAGAAGTATAACTTCTTACGTGCGTACATAAGTACACACACATTTTTTTTTTTTGTTAATTATTAACAATAATGAGCGATGTTTCATTGAAATAACTGTCTTACTTACTTTCCTATGTTTATAAAACAAAGTATCACGCAAACGCGCCTCGCTTCTTCAATTCTGTTACACAAACAAACAACCAAACAAAACAATTTATTACACACTGTTATTATAACAAACAAAAAAACTTTCTCTACCGTTGTTTAGTACAAATGTCATTGTGTAGCAGCCCGTAAAACAGTGTCCTCTAACATAAATATTGAGTTACTGACATCACGAAAACGTTCAAACCGTGAACCATTCGGCCTCGAACCATTTCCCTGAGAAAACCAATAATCAACCTTATTATGGTAGAAAAAGGGTTCGAATTAAAAGTTTTAGGGTTTTCGGACACTGGTGCGTAATGCCTGAGTAAACTAGACTTAGTACGATACGTAATAAGGCTGGCTTTAATGACGGGTTTGTTAAGACAGATACGATGCTGACATTGTGTAATTCCCTTTGCTTTATTTCATACAGTACAAGGATTACCTGGCAGGGTAAGCACTAACTCACTAAGGCAACAACGCAATAACAACAAAAAAAAAATAAAAAATATTTTTCCATTTTCCACCACAGATAAGTAAACCATCAATGTACCTCGTAACCTAGTAATTTCTAATTTTATTTTTATATTTAGTTTTGAGTATCCCATTGTTGGGCAAAGGCCTCCACCGTAGTTTTCCACTGATCTCTATTTTTAGTAAATCCTAATATTCTTAAGATTATTAAAATTTCAAGAAGCTGTCTCATTGATAAAGCAGAGGTTTACTTTTGTACGGGAATATTTTGCCGAAGCCGTTATTGAGGCCCATGTAATAAGGAGCCAATCTACCGCGCACAGGTCCAATTTCGTCCTGGTACTGCGAATTTCTTTTTCCTATCCGGGAATTGAACCCAGGACCACACGATCAACAGCCGCACTTGCGACCACTACACTGCAATCCATATTAGATTCTACATATATTTAATAGTACTCCAAAGGTAAACGCACCTGTTATTGACTATTCTAAAATTGCAGTTCAATGCGTTACCTCACTAAACGGTGCAGTAACGAACAGTGTGCCAAATAGTTAATGAATCGTTTCGTTGTTACGTTTTGAAACACGTTATTGGCAATTGCTATGGTATAGTTATTATTACGCCAAAGAGACTAATCACATTCTTAGGGGCCGTCCATTAATCACGTGAGGCTCGAAAGGGGGGAGGGGATTTGGGGGTTTTATTTTTTTCACTTGCTAATAGACATGGACGAAGTCGCTACTTTGGAATTACAGTGACTCGTCGAAAAAATAAGCATCTAAAAAAAGGTCATCCTATAATTACTGGGCTGTACGGTGACAAGCCTTAAGAGAAGACAAATAGGTACTTAAAAAAATACACGTGATTTTGGGTGGGTGGGGGTAGTTTCAAACCTCACCACGTATCACCAAGGGGGAGGGAGGGGTTAAAAATGCTAAAAAAAACATCACGTGATTAATGGACGGCCCCTTATATACGGCTAGCCTGTCACAGCCGGGCGAAGACCTCCTCCCTCGATTTCCAAGCTGTTTTGTATTGTGACAAAGATGACAATACTTTACTAAATGTGTCTAGTTCATCCTGCCATCTCTCTAATAACATTTAGTTAAAAAATAAATTGTAAAATGGAACACGGTCATATAGGTGAAAGGTAATATGAACAAACTTCAGCATGTTTCGCCAAAAACTGACACAAAACTAAATGAAACAGTTCAAACTTAAAAACATCAACTAAAACCAATTAACGAACAAGTAAATGCTAAATTAGTACATTATCCTTGAAAGATAGAATATAAAATAGGTGACAATAAGTTGTCTTTTTACCACAAACGTCATATCTTATTTATTATGTAAACATGTTGTTAATATTATAGAAGGATTTATTCAGCAGCTATGTGTATAATGTCATTTATTTATGTAAATAAAAATCAATTGCCACATGTATGACGGAGCGTCACTTGAGAACGGCTCGACCGATTTAGCTGTTTTTTTTTTTTGTTGTGTTTGTAATTGTCATGACTAGGTTTGTATGAAAGAAAATGATGGAAAATTCACCGGAAAAGTCGGAAATTTGGATGGTATTTTTGTATGAAAATCTCAATAAAAATCATGTGCCTTTCAGTTTGCTAGCCGTGAAAAATTGGGGCGGGTCGCTAGGTAATATATATATAATACTTCAGCCGTAACTCTTTGATGTTTTGAGGGATGTTGTTAAGTATTCGTATTGCCATACAGTAACTGTTTTTACTCGTGAGAGCGCTTCTATGTTGTGGTATCAACAGAGAGGAAAGAAATTACTCTAATACCAAAAGTGACCATACCCGTTTTGACTAGACGTACAAAACAAAGCCTTGAGTTATGCTATGTTCTGATATAAGGGCTCAGAGTGCTCATTTGAGTAATGAATTGCATTCCACCTGAGATAGGAACTATTTACTTACTCAAATCTTTATAGATTTCAGGATATCCGAATATTATAGGTAAAAATTCTCTATATGCATGAGTCATTCACAAGCGTAAAGTTCATTGGCTTAATCGTCATTTGTGTGACTGTTAAGCTGTATGATTCCCGGGTTGGGCAAAGTTTTATTGGGTTTTTCTTCATAGAATTTGTTTTTACCAATTTTTTTTTCATGGGATTCAGTTACGACATCGGTGAAATGTGGGTGTAGAATAGTAGAGATACAACACAAAACAATCTTTCGTTGCCCTTAGCAACATTCAATGAGACACCTTGTCTACATAACACCTACATGAATGAACCAAGAAATAGAACAATACAAGCGTCATTATTGACTATCAAAGTAATTGCATCTGATTGATACGTGGGCGCAATGATATTGTGTGTAAGGAATACTACATATCGACTGTGAACTGGCAACTGATACTATCTCATTTTTGACAACATCACAGGATTAAGAAGAAACTATCGACCAAGTTGTGCATACAATGCGGTCGATGTTAGTACATATAAATTGAATGAATTCGATTTTAGCGTCTAATTTTGATTGAACTAAAATATCTTTGTTGCAGCGCTGCCGGGTATGAAATAGTTTAGAATGGTATAACCAAGTAAAATCTTCATAAAATCGAGATAGGACATGTTGCCAGTTCACAATCGATATACTACGATTCCGCATACGATTCTAACAAATAACAGTGTGAGCTGTCGACCATGATGCCGTATCAAAGGAATATGAGTAAACTTTAATTTGGTCCTTCTTTCTCTTCACGTCGTTAGCAAATTTTAAATTTATCCGGCCCAAAACGTGGTTAGCTAGACAGCTCTTTGATTGGCCTCCATTAAGTAAATGATGTAACGACAATAAACAACTTATATACTCGTAGAAAGACAGTGTGCAAAATATCAAATAAAAAAATACTTTAACAAAGACGAAACTTTTGTTTGGACAAAAAAATAACAATAACAAAAAAATCAAGGTTTTCGTGAAAGTAAAACAGTAATTCTATTAATTCTAAAATATGGTATTGTAATAGCCACATTTATATCGAAAATCTCATTTAAAACTAATATTTAGTAATCCTCCACATGTATTGTTTATAAATCCTAACAAAGCCTTTACCATTGTCAAATATAATATCATTATATGAAGTTTTATTTGACTATGGTTGAGACTACTATAATCGCTGCCATTAAAACGAACCTATGTACTCATAAATATTGCAATTACGCTAAAACATTAGCCACATCTTTCAGAATTAACATATTATTAAATAAAAGATTGTATTAAACAAGCATAATCTCTTCAATGTACGAGTCGCATAAATTTGACGATAAAACTAAATGAGCGTGCGGTCGAAAGAAAGTCGGTGGCGTGTGAACGGCCTTATAAAAACAAATTGATATGCTTGCGGCTTCAGTTGTATTAAAAGGAGACTGGCCAGTTATGTTAATAGAATTTTGAAAGGGTTTGCGTTATTCTTACGTTTTGCTTTTTTTTATTAAACTAACAATATTATAAGCTCTTGTAATATATAGAAATATCCCAAAAAATTACACAAATAGTTTTATATTTAACGGGATAACGCATAACATTTAATATAACATGTTGATGTATTTGTTTTATTTTTATATAACACTTTTTATTCCCGCGCCTTATCAGTGGATTTCTAAATCACGACAACAGCGCCCCCTACCGGGTCCAACTATAGCTAAGAATATAACAGGCGACACCAAAAGTACAAAAAAAAAATCATCAAAATTGATTAAGCCGTTTAGGAGGATGAATTCCGAACACACGCACACCGCAATTTTATACATAAAGACAATTATTATCAAATTTCTTTAATTTTCTCTTTTCCATACTACCAACATACTTCTGTAACCGTACACCTAGTCTTGACGTTTTGAAAATGTCTGCAAAGACCCATCAATTGAAATGAAAATCCTTGACTATAGATTTGCAGTATAGGCATGATTTACTTAGCAATCTAAGTTATGTATTCTCTAATTTAAACGGCACATTTTTTTTTTTCTCATAATCGTCATCTTCCTGCTATATTGGTAATGTTCTTAGTGCTGACCAAGTGACCTCTCCAGAGAGGGACTGTGTTATCACACGACGAGTCTTCAAGTTTTGGATTTTAGGAGTTCCATAAGATTTAACAAAAATACTGAAAATGCGACGCAAGAGCGTCAACGTACGACTTAAGATCGTCTGGCGCCCTTGGCAGTCACCCTCAATATTATCATCGCTGCCTGGCTAATCTTTCCTCTACAGCATGAGGGATTACCATGTGATACAAATTCATGAACCAGGACTCAGTCAGAGAACCACTGAGCCATCATTACACATAAAGAACACAAATCATTAACAATTACTTAATTCTTCTATCACGTGACTATAGCAAAGATATTATTACCCTTATACAGTTAACTTTGTTAAAAAAAAATGCAACAGGAAATTAACAAACGGCTGCATACGCAACACAACGTGGTATTGCAATATTGTTTGCATTTCCACACTGTTCGTCGTATGTGTTTTAAAACACAAACATAAATAAAACGAGTCATAAATATTGTTTTCATTGCAGATATTATAAAAAAAAATTGAGTTGCGTGGTAGTGAGAAAAATCAAGTTGTGTTTCAATATTTTAATAAATACAATACAATATAAATACACTTTATTGCACACCAGAAAATGAAAATTATACAAAAAATGGTCTAAAATCGGTCTTAGAATAATAATAATAATAAATCCAGCCTATTACTGTCCTACAGCTGGATACTGGCCTTGGTACGGGTGTGTGGACTACACATACCATTGATAATTCTAAGGAGCCATATAATGTGTGCAGATTTCCTTACGATTAATATTAAGTTCGCTTTCATTAGTAAGGGGGATAGATTTTTTGTACCGACAAAAAATATAAAATATAGATACTGACATAATTTTTCTTTTGTCTGCAAGCCCTAAAAATACTCACCGTTTATAATGGGCCCGTATTTACTTTTTCATACGGCTAGTAATATTTTAATTTGACCGTTAACTGGGAATATAAATTAGTATTTTTTTGAAGGTCATTTCTAATTTAGGCGTCTGTAATTAAGGGTGAAATTTTATCTGTCTTTGATGCATGCTATTAACTTAGGAGGCCAATTTGGCCGCTCATAAACTTTGTTATTACGAGCCATTAATCTACGTAATGTGTTTATAAAAATATTTATAAAACTAACAACTCCGCCTCTTTGCTCTCTAGACTCAATGAATAGAGTTATCAATCGAGAAAAATCTTTATTATGTATTTAGAAATATTGTATAATTTGATAAATATTGGATAATTTGATACCTAGGTACTACTTAAAAAAGTAATCAATTGGGACACGGCCTACATTTTCAGAGGACCAGATAATACCCAAACCAAATTAAATTAATATTAACTTCTAAAAAAATATATCTATAGAGAGGCCAAAAAAAGCGCACATTTACAAAAACGACAACCATTGACAATACAAACGTGTACATACAGAGGTCAGTACATACAGAGGAATGGTATTGTTTTCAAAAGAAAACAAAGTTGGTCCTTTGATACAAATCGGGCGAACCTTGTAGTTAGCATCCGAGCGACAATCATGCATAATTACGCAGATCACAAAGTCCATTATGCATACAATGCAATGTGCTAATGAAGTGTGTCATTTGCATTAATGAGTAAATATTCATACAAATAAAGATAAGTACAGAAGAAAACAAAAAACAATGCAAGGATGATATGATAATTTATAAGTAAGCCAATTTTTTATATTATTTCCAATTATCACATTTTACTTGTCAAATGTTGTGAAATTAATTAAAATTAAAATTATAAACAGATTTTTGATGCAGTATATCTAAACTGTTAAAATGTACACTGAAACAAAAACTATAAAGGCCTATTTCACCACTAACGGGTAATCTAGCTGATTGCTTATCCGCAACTTAACTGACAGAATGCGTCAAATTTTCTGTTTTACAATTGCCTGATATGTAAATCTAGCTGATTAACTCTCTGATTGATACCTCCTTGGTCACTTGGTCACTTGTGACCACTAGTCACAGATGCGACCCCTTGAAATTGCATGTAGAGTCTAAGGTCCTGGGTTCGATTTCCGGTCGTCCAAAGTGTTATTAGTAGAGTAAGTTTTACTGTACAGAAAGGCGAAGCGTGGGTACACTCTAGTACACCACTGCCTAACCCTTCGGGGAATACAGGCGTGATGCTATGTTATATTATAAAAAATGACAACCATCAGCCGTTGTCATTTTTATCTAACTGATATTTTATCTGTTTTCTAGTTTATCAGTCAACCAAACAAGCCCTAACAAGATATCGGACTTATAAAGATAATTATTATAAGAATAGACTGGTGAGTCATCGTCTAAAAGGACGATTGAAATTAAGTTGCCCGGCGTAGAGACTATGAAATAGCTCAACCAAAATTATAACGCAAAATATATATACATACATAATATAATACCACAAAAATGTAGTGTTACAGTTGAAACAAAATGTTTAATAGACTAAATTGTCTAACGTCAATGCGAAACCGTCTCAAGGCTGCCGTTCATAAAAAATACATCTAATAGACATCTAGGTATTAGACTGTAGTTTGAGTTGTTTCTGTAAAACCAGTCTGACTTATTACAGCCTTGAATGTGGCGACTATGGTCTACAAGCTACCCCTAAGAGACGCTATTTTTTTTATATTCCTTTTCCGAAAGCTTACAGACGAATAACTTTTCAGTTACAATCTTTATAAATGAAATTTCGGTGTACGCGTGTGCGTAATTCTTCTGCGCCAATTTTTTTTGTAGTTTTACTTCTTTTGGCGCGTTTTATGAGAGTGAATTCTTACGGTGCGCGCGCGCACCGACAGATAAAAGCGACACCATGAAGTTGGCTGGTAAATAGTCTCATAAATTTTCTTGGGAATTGATAGCTATATTCAAGGTAGTTATTGAAATATTTGTGCATCTGTAACACGTGTTTCATATCAGTGGAAATAAAAATAAATAAGAAGTATAACTTCTTACGTACATAAGTACACACACATTTTTTTATATTGATCGAGATTTTTCCTCTAGTAATAATTCCTGTATCGCAGCTGCGTTTACAAACACCAAGACACAGACCCGAAACAACTATATGTAGATCAAACAAATATTTGTTCCGTGTGGGAATCGAACCCACGACACGTAGCGCAACAGTCGACTTCCCGACCACTACGCCAATCGTCAAATCAATTAAACGGTTTGATAGATTTTGAAGATTTGTTTTGTGCTTCGTTCACGGTAGTTGGCGCTATTGTCGAGTTCTATAAAACAAAATACACGCAATATAAATTGTGAGTAACAGCTATTTATAATATATAAACAGATTGTTAGCAATAAGCATATGCTCCTATCACGCTAGTAGTCCCCAAGGGTTAGGCAGAAGCGAACTATTTAATTGTAAACACACATTTCGTGGATGCCGTTGTTAAGTATTAACAGGGTGCATAATTTTAGAACTCATAGCTGTTACAATAATATTTTTCCCGTATCTACTAAAGATCGAACACAGAACTTCGCGCCAAGCAGCCGCGTTTGTCCCCACTAGACTAACGAGGCAATTAAAATGAAATATTATGGTCAATATAACATTATATATAAATAAAATATTATTTATAACCTCACATTGTACTTAGGTACATTATTGCCACAATAACGCTCTTGACCGAGGGTCTAAAGGTTAAATTACTCATAACGTGCCACATTGTGAAGGTCACAGATTCGAATCCCGGCGGAGAGTTTCGTGGAATTGTATTACTCTTGTTATTACCCTGTAGGACATTGACTAAAATATATTTAACACACGAAAAATTTACAGTTTAAGAAAAATATATAAATATTTTAAATTTAATGTTGTCCTTTTATCAATGTGTTCAAGTAATGCCAAGTATTTGACATAAAGTAAAAACTATATTTATACACTAGCTTCCACTCGCGGCTTCACCCGCGCAGATTACGAAGCTGTGCATTTTTTCCCTAATTCTTTTTCTAAAATATAGCAGCCCAAGTTACTCCTTATAACATCAGCTGTCATTGAAAGTCCCGTTAAAACACAGAAACAGTCAAACAGGCAGACAGAAAGTCAATTTTTTTTATAAATACCTTATATACCTTCTTTTATATGCATTTTGTATAAAAAAAAAACTATTATTTTGACATTACAAACAGACACTTCGATTTTATTTATTTGTATAGATTTTTAACAGTAAGATAATAGGTAATGTATAACTACTTAATAATTTACAATGGGCACTTTGATATGATGTATCTAAAAGGTGCAGAGCAACTTCTTTTTAAATTTTTATTGATGTTATCTACCAATAGCAAAACATTTCCAATGCAAGTATGGATTATAATTTGATCATGAAAGGCATCGTGAGGAACCCATCAAATCTGAGAGAAAGTTCTTAACAGTTGTGTGGTCCTTCTACCCGCACTAGGCCAGCGTGGTATACTTAGGCCTTAAGTCTTCTTAGTTTCAGAAGAGGCCCTACAGTGGGGCAATAAATAAACTGAAATATATTAGCTTTATAAGGTCATCAGGATCTTTTCCGAGGAAGTCTTTTATTTTGGCCTTGTTTTGGCCAACATTTTAATTATTGCTCGTAATAAGTATAATCAGAATCTAAGTGCCACGGTTTCCTGTAGAAAAGAATTATTCCTCAACATTCGTCAATACATATTTACCATAATTTTTCTTGTTTGCAGACCTATATATATCATATATATCATAAAGGAAGTACAAATTCAAAATGGTGGCAGTTAGCAAGCAGCTGTTCGACGCTGCATGTCGTGACGTCCACTGCAGTGTCATCATGCACCCATGGAACGAAAGTTGCTTGGGAAGTGCCCCTTACTTGTACAAAGCAGCCCTCATAGGCAGTGCGAAGTTCTACTCCATAATTTATTTAGTAAGTACCTTTATATTATTTTGTTTGTTGTAGTTCTTGATACTAGGGGCTCAGAATCAAAGGGTACTAATAAAATATTTAACTGTTATTATAAAACTTACGCTTACCGAAAAATAAATTATTGGGATGAGAACAATACTTTTATTGATGTTGACTGATGAGATTTGGTAAACACGTGAACACAGAGATCGTATTGGAGTGCACTAAACCCCAATCAGGGGCTAGTAGATCTACTAGCTTCTACCTATTTGCAGTAAAAGGATGTTCTCTGAATTATATGATACTTCTTTGTAAAATTATGCTGGGTCATTGATTTTCTCCCACATACCCTTATTTTAACCATTTTTTAAGAAGCGAGTTTATAAAACAATCATGACCGATAAATCCGTTCATTCGTTACCAGGCGCAAATCCTGATGCGGGGCAAGAAGATGAAGAAGAAGGAGCAGTGGATCAAAATGGGTGAATACTACATAAGGTCCACGCTTCTAGGACAACTGGGCACAGCCACTGCACCAAATATTAGTTGTTTCATTAGGTAAGGTATGTTAAAGTAAGTTTCATGTTTTATGCCATTCTGATGTCGGTACTATGACGGCAGCTTAAAGTCTTCAGTGGGGCCTCGTTAGATTATATTTAAGCCTAAATGTTTGGAAGCAATTGTTGCTAAGTGCATAGAAAAAGTCTTGGGACAGATCTTTGGGAAATCCGTTAAGAATCTTGATAGCTAATCTTTCTAATAATTATTGTATGAGAGCTTAACCATAGCGATTGCAGAAGAACACTATGTTTTAATCGGTATTTCATATTACATGCCATTTAAATTTCGAATAAAATAGGTACTAACAACATATTTGGCATTTCAGTAAAACATAATCCTCTTTCTTTAACAACTTTATTTTTTCTTCCAGAAAGTTGCTAGGTGACAAATACAATTACTATACGTACTTATTCATTCCGTTTGCGATTAATGGGCTCCTGATTTACATGGAGCCGCCGAGCAGGAGAGGGTTGGTCATTAATCTATTTTGTAACTTGGTAAGTTTCTTCTCATTAGAATTATTTTAATTTTAAAGCAGCGTCCTCTCACTAATCGGTGAGCCACTGCGATCCCCAAGCCGCGTGCCAAGCGTGGGGATTATGGCAAACCCCCCCTTGAGGGAGGCCTTCGTTCAGCAGTGGACGTCTTATGGCTGATGATGATGATGATGATGATCAGTATTTTACACGGAGCGACTACCATCTGAATTCCGCCACGAACTTACTTAAACACTGATACTCGACGGTTATACTGGTTGTCAGACTTTTTTGGGCTGCTAACACCCGTAAACCATCCAAGGACTGACGGCATCAAGCGCTGGATAACCTCGCAGATCGACCAATTTACACGGTGCCTATGTAGCTATAAGACCCTCTCCCATTCCATTCTACATTACAATATAGGCTTAATATTTTTATGAGTGAAGGCCTTTAGGCACTTATCCATCAATTACTCAACTTGGATCATCAGTCATCATAGACTAATATAAAAAATAATCGTACATGTATAAGTCGCAGGGAGATTACGAATCCATTAAGTTTAAGTAATCTGATTTAATAAAGAAATAACGTAACCTATTGAAGGTACGGTAAGTTATGGTGTTTTTAATTGATGATGAAATCAAAGTGATTATAATAAACTGACAGTAGGTATTTCTCAACATTATATAGGATTTAAAATCCACCGCCTTACCCTTTAAGGAATACCGGCGTGATGATGCTTAATTTCATACGATCTATAAAGTGACTATTCATTCATTTATATCGTCCTTGAATCTCGTATATTTTCCAAAACTTACATACAACATAAAAATGTGGACGGGTTATGAAAAATCGCAAGGATTTCTCATAGATACCCAAAGAAAAATGTCTGATATTTTCTCCGTCGTTATGCTCCTTTTCACGCTCCACCACACATCAAGTCACGTGTATAAAAGCGTCAGAAATGCTCAAAGCTATGTCCATCATTGAAACTCTGTTTTGACGTAACTACATATACTAACATAGGATTTATACTAATTCCCAATAACTGATGAAGCTTTTCTTTACTGATAGAAAGAAAAATTATAAATGTAAAATAGAAAAATTATATATTATTATGACCCGGGTACGTCTTAAAACTGTGGCCAGACACCGGAGGACGGGCAGCAGCGTCCTCGCACTAATCGGTGAGCCACTGCAATCCCCAGGCCGCCTGCCAAGCGTGGGGATTATGGCAAATCCCTTGGGGGAGGCCTTCGTTCAGCAGTGGACGTCTTATGGCTGATGATGAAAATAGAAAAATTAATGTTTGTTTGTTTGTTCGTATTTTATGCACTGCCATACCGCTCATCTGATTGCGATAAAACTTTGTCAACTTATTGCTTGCACTTGTGGAATGGTTATAGGTAGTGAGAGAACTTACAGTAGGTGGCGCGCGTGTCGTACCGGCAAATGTATTTGAAAGAGCAAATTTATTTCTTCTGCGGCAGCAATGCGGCGTGTACCAGCTAGTATTTGATATAAAATGCTTGTTCTTATCGTTTTCCATCACATCATGTCCATTTTTCATGACACGGAACCTAATAATAGCATCGGTGCAAACAGTTTGTTCATAAATAAGTAATAAACATGTCAAACATAAAAAAAAATATATATATTATATTTATGAAAGACTAGCTTCCGCCTGCGGCTTCGCCCGCGTGGTTTTCGAACCCATACATTTATATGGGATTTATATTCCCGGGATAAAAAGTAGCCTATGTGCTAATCCAGACTATAATCTATCTGTGTGCCAAATTTCATCCAGATCCGTTCAGCCGTTCTGGCGTGAAAGAGTAACAAAGATCCATCAATCCATCCATCCATCCTCACAAACTTTCACATTTATAATATTAGTTGGATAGGATAGGATTATATAGTAGGATAATATATGTATATATACCTCATATATATCTATATATAAGGAAGATAGTATTATATATTTATGAAAGATTACCATTCATTAATTTTTTAACAAACTATTGTTAGTTTGGTGTAAAGCAGCGGGCAATTTATTAGATATTTTTATACAAACAATAGTCATGAATCAGCAGCGCGGTAGACATAGACGGGCGGGTTCGAGTCAGTATGAACGCAGCTTTATCACTTTTTTTAACCACTCTAGGATTTTGCCCGTACGCTGTATACAATCCCTGACCCAAAACTACTATTTCTAGATCATATAATTTTGTTTCATGCCGATATCGAAGAGCTATAAGAAAGCTAATTGTTTAACCACTGCGCCAATTGCACACATTCTAATCATCAGTTTAAAATAAGTTCATCTTTTGTTTTCAATTAAAATGTATTTTTATTCCAGTTGATTGAGTACTACCTCAAGATTTTGCAGAGAGCTGGATATCTGTCAATAACGAAGTCGCAACAGACCGTGATGTTCATGTTAGGGAGCTCTCTTCTGTTCTACTTGATGAGGCTAGAAGGAGACAAGAAAGAGAGGACTCCGTTGTTATGGTAAGGAACTTCTCATACCTAGCCTTTTCCCAACCACATTGGGGTCGGCTTTCAGTCTAACCGGTTGCAGCTGACCTCTGACCCAATTACTAAAAGACACTGATACTCTGATCTGAGACTGGTTATCAGACTTTTTGGGCTGCCGACAACAGTAACCACTGTCTTAAGTATTCGTATACCTAGAACCAACAACTTAAAGTGCTTTCCGAGACGCGGAGGGGTCTCAATGTGTGAAAAACGGTCACCTATCCAAAAACTAACCTCAGCAAGCGCTGCGTAACCTCGCAGATCCACTGATGTCTGCATTGAATAATCAGTTACTTCTATCGATGACTGTACTGTCATGAACGATAAATTCACTGATATTAATATCTGTAGATTTCTACATTCTAATATAGTTCTATCTATGGAATGATAACGTTAAATGAATATTACTCATCATTATCAGTGATTGTTCACTGCTATTACGTAAGAATCTAATCTGTTTGTTTATATACCAAGGTTTGTTGAGTTTACGACTGGACAATTCTAACGAGTATGTGTACTGTTGCTATTTTCATCTTGTCAAGAATTTAAATAAATAGAATAAACGGTTGCCGTAAAAAAAAATATTTAGGAAGGAGAGTGATTATTTTTCTACTAAAATTTTACACATTTTTGTTATAGCAATGATAGTCCATAACAAAATTGGATGTAGGACTTGAAAGATGTAGGCCGCCCGTTCGAATCCAGACCAATCAATGCCGTTCGTCGTTCACTCGTAAATCGTCTTCACAAATAATACACCGACAACTGAAAGTTTTTAGTTGGGCGCCATTCATTTATTACGTAAGACTATTTTTGCTAGTTTTTGACCCCCTCCCCCCTTACATAAGAAAAAATAAGAATAAGCCGACCCCCTCCCCCCCTTTTTAATATTTATTACCTAAGAATGTAAAGGAATTACACTCCTTTTTTGGTTAGTCGTGTAAAAAATGAATATACGTTTGGTTTGCTTTTATGTTTATTTTTCAAAGTAACAATTTTTAAGAATTTTTATTTGTACCTACAAAGGCAATCGCGCAGTTGCCCACGCTTTTTCAAAGTATAATATTAACTATGCGCATTTTTGTGATCTTACGTAAGAACTATCAAGACTCCCTCCCACCCCCTTGTAAGAAAAAATAAGACATGGTCGAACCCGCTCCCCCCCTAAATCGTCTTACATAATAAATGAATGGCCCCTTGTGAGACACAACACAATAATCCGTATTTCTAATAAAAATTTTTTTGAGTATACCTGAAATTATTTATTTTTCTTTCTTTTTTTGAAAATCCATCCTTCTTATTAAGAGCGAATGAATGCTCAGGTCCGTCGACTGTTGACGATGTGCTACCAAAAAAAGAAAACAAAACATAAAAACAAAACATATTTTAAAGCTGGGTTCCGTCGATTTCTACACAATACGCGAACAAATATTTTTATTAGAATTTTCATTGACGGAGTTTTATGTGTTAAAGCCGTTTTATTTCCTGTTTGACGTAATAATTTATTTTTTATAGTGTAAACTTTCAATGTTATATTCATAATAGTGAAAAAAAGTGTCGCAAAATTTTGAATATATTCTGAAACTGTTTAGATTGATCAGTCTGTATAATATAAATCTATGGATTGCTATGGATATTATGGACTTTCTCGACAAATATTATATTTTTTTTTAACTTTTGTACATAACCCGCATTTCTTATCTATCATTTCTTATCTATCTATGCCAATACAAAGTTTAAATAAAATTCAAGTCTTTTTTAATAACCACACATCATTTTACAATAAAAAGTTAAGTATACAGGTGAGCATATAATACCTAATGTTTTCATAGAAAAAAATGGTAAGTTTTCTAGTAATATGGTCATAGTAAGACTAAATATTTAAACCTATTCAAAACCAATCTTCATTTGTTTAGAAAACTGACATAATTACCTATCTTGTTCAATTACTATGCGAGAACAATGTAAAGCAGGGTCCAGTTTATAGAGTTCTGAGAAAACTGCTATAGGTACTGGTTTTGTCCTAGAGTTCGCTCGAAGTTCCATGAACCTATATTTGAGATTCTCTCGAATTATCGATATCGATATAACATGCGATCGAAAATACAACGGTTTGGACGTATTGTTGACAAGTTTAATACTTTTTGTTAACAGGTTATTCACTCCAGAAAAAGTCAGAAGAAAAACTGACGACTCAACAAACGTGTGTCCTCATGAAGGACAATGCGAAAAATATGTTACTAAGGCAAGTATTTATGAAAACCCGACCTCATTAGTTAGTCTGCAGTTAACAAATTAATATAGAAAAAGAAGGAACCTAGTAAAAGCAAGGAAGCCATTGCACCTAAGAGATGGTAATCAGTTTTTGTCTCGTCTCAAAACTAAGTTCACTTACGCGGTATTGTTATCTAAGCGACGGTATTTTACAATAATAACGATCCACTTAAAAAAAAAACCTAGTTTAGCTGGAAACATTAAAACAACAACTAGGCAATAATAAAATAAATAATATTTTTAGTCAAGCAGACCAGCTAAAGGCACTTATGAAGAGTTAGACTAGTTGTCTCGTTCTAAAGTGTTAATTAAACAACTACCATTTTATCCAATAATTTGCCCAATAATCTTCTATATTCTGCATAGCGCCGATAATATTATAATAACATCCCTTAATTGATATACAACCTAGAAGTTAATTAGTTTCACGAAAAGACAAAAAAAATATCTAGCAGACAAATGTTATCATACTATTTTTGAATTCCTGGTCGATAAAAACAGTATCTAATTTTTTTTTTTTTTTAATAATTTAAACTTAAATTAATTAAAATTAAATTAATTTAAAATTAAAATTTAAATTAAGTTAATTTAAATTTAAATTAATTTAAATTTAAAATTAAATTGGAACTTTCATTATTTTCCTTGTAACATTATTTTGAGTAAAGTGTGCCAATGCGGATTGTTATATTTTCTTAATTTGTTCAATTTGTAATATTGTACCACCAATGGGTATGTCACAGACATACATTCTTATTTTTAGTACCATCTGTATTTCTACTTACCTACAGACAATAAATAAACTATTAATTTCTATTGTTAGAGATTTAAAAAGAAGTCACAATAACTACTACACATAATAATACTCTTTCAGCTTCTCTACCAATAAGATACATGTAACAACTGAACATGTTATTTTTCCACAGGGCATTGCCACATACTTTGGAGTTGGTATCGGCATTTCTTTAGCACGACTGATCTTACCTCAGATTCGGACGCCGATCAAAGCGATATCGTCGATAAGAGGGAAGCACTTCAAGCTAGGATTATTCTTCGGCAGTTATATCGGTATTTACAGAGTACGACTAATATAACTATATAAAAAAATATTTCTTAAGTTGAGAATATAGGCACACATCGCCACAGTGGCTAAGCATTTGTAATTTTGCACTACGTACCGCGGGCTCGAATCCCTTACCGTAAAATATTTGTATGGCCTAGAGTTACTTGTTTTGAATTTCGATGTGTCGATATAGAAGAAATCCGTATGGGTTCAAACATTATCATCAACAAATTTTTTGTCTAAGAACTTGAACCAGAACCATACGTCAGTGTAATCTTTTGTGGTGCCTCTTTTTATCTCATTATTACATCTTTTATATTTTACTTTATTTTCAGACACTACCTAATATTCCCTTTTACATTGCAGGCTGTGATATGCTACTTGTGTCGTAAAAAAGGGTTCGACTCGGCAATGTACGCGCTACCGGCTGGATACGCTGCTGGAATATCGTTCTTATTCAGTCCGAGCCTTGGACTCTCCATAGCTTCGTTGACTGCTGCGTTTAAAGTAAGAGCTTCTTTCTATCTTCTGATTTCAAGTTTAAATTTTTTGTATCCGAATTTACAAACTTCATCATCATCTTCGGCACAATAAACCTTTCCTAGGGTTGAATGCTTCCTCTTTATACAGAAGGGTCTGAGTCCGAGAGTAGTTCACACCTCTAACTTTTCTAAATATTGTGCGGATCAGATATTGACTACACTAGCACTATCGATGAAAGAAAAAATCTGAGAAGAGAGAATGAAAAAATTGCCCAGGAGAGGGATAATTATGGACCAAATTATTATATTATATAGCCTAGATATATTACAGTCGGATGTGAACTCAGAACCTCCTTCAACCGCTAGGCTATCACAATGTCAAAAAATAATACCAAGCTTGCTTTTCCAGCTATTTTCAACAATACTGTACGAGAAGAGAATCTTGCCGTCAAACATACCGCTACCGGAGATATTGTTCTGTTTCTGCCAAGGAACATTGTTCAATGCACGGATGATGGATCCTGACGTATGCCCCAACTACGTGTTTAATCTCATGAAGTCTTGTAGCCATGGAACGTGAGTTATTTTACTTTATTTCGGGGAAAGCGTATTTTTAGTACAGGCAACATCGAAAGTGAATTATTGCAGTACGGAGTTTGGAGTTGTGGCCAGTAGATGGCTGTAGCCTCGCTCCCTGTTATATGGGGTACATTCTCTTACCCTTCAAAGAATACAAGCGTGATGTTTATTTAATAACACCGTTCTTTTCTTTTGTTTCAGGTCAGAATTGGTGTTTAAGGGTTTTTCTGAAGTAATTAAAAACGCAATGTGATATACTTATGGTAAAGGCACCTTAGATGTAGATATCGCCGCCCATCAGTGAAAACCTCGTAAATGATTTTTTTTCACAACCGTTTTTTTTTGTTCTTTAGATTGATAAAATCATAAAGAACGTATTAGTTCAAAATACTTTTAATTCAGATACTCCTAGCGCCGCCTATGAAGTATAATGAGAACCTTGCATAGAGATTCATTCAGCCATTGTCGTCTGAGAAACTCGGTAAAGTTTATCGTCGCCAAGTCCTAAAAATCAAAAGCTTTCATAGTTTTTTTTTTTTTTTTTGTTTTTTGGCCATACATTTTTTACATTTACAAGGTTTTCATGGCTGAGCGACGATATGTGAATTTTAATATGTCGTCGCTGTAACAAGAGTTAATTGATAATTATGATATATGTAGCCAAAGGTTTTAAACTTATTGACTGATAAAAAAATCTTTAATCGACTGTTTACTTGAAGTAAAATTAAATCAGCTCTAAATGTCCAACGAGAACCATCAGCTGCATAGCCTATTCCCAACTACATTGGGGTCGACTTCCAATCTAACCAGCTGCGGCTGAATATCAGTATTTTACACGGAGCGACTGCCTTCTGACCTCCGCCACACAGTAACCGGGAGACACTGATATTCTAAGGTTAGACTGGTTATCAGACTTTTTAGGCTACTGACACCCATAACGACTGTCATAGGTCTTCGTATGACATCTAGGACCAATTGTTTAACGTGCTTTCCGAGGCATGAAGGGGTCTCGATATGTGAAAAATGGTCACCCAGCTAAGGACTGACAGTGCCAAGCGCTGCTTAACCTCGTAGATCGACGGATCTGCGCAGTAACAATGTAGCTACGAGCCCCTCCAATGTCCAACGAGAACAATACCACAAAAGTCAACGCATAATGTTTCACATTTGCGTTTATGAAATAATTTTTTTAGTAAATATTTTAGATGAAACGCTAGCATTTACAAATACGACTGTTAGGTACCAATTAATAAATTATAAGCAAATTATATTTCAATTTATTGGATGGAAGGAATATCTTCTTCTATTTAGTGTGTTGTCGATGCCGATAAATTTGTTAGGCCCTGTATTCCGGGTACATTGCGGTTTTAGTAAGTAACGGGCGTTAGTTCCAAGATGGATCATTGTGTCTGGGAGAAGCCGCACCAATACTAGAGGTGGCCTACCTCCTTGGCCCGATATCTTTTATTTTTTACAATATGGCGTCTGCGTATATTATGGTCCGTCAAAACCATTCGTCTCCTCTTTTTTTTAATACATTGGTTTCGGATTTTGGTTAATTTTCAAAAGTGATTTATTGTGTAGTGTCAATAAATTGAATAAATGAGATTTGTATCTTTTTATTTGAATACCTACACTGATTTTTTGAGGGAATTAGTAAAATTAAAAAAAATGACTGTTTTTGTTTTGTTTCATTATTTACATCCCAATATATGCAGAAAATTATGATCGAATCAATAAATAATGATGAAATTAATTTAATGAAAGAAAAAAGAAACATGTACGAAACTAGGGCAGTGCTACATAATAAAAATCTTATCTACTCATAATTGCAAATACACTACGTAACTTAATAAACACAGCCAATATTTTTTATTAATATACGCTTTCTCAAAAAATATCTAAATCCTATCGTACTTATATAATATTATAAATGCGAAAGTTTGTGAGGATGGATCTTTGTTACTCTTTCACGCCGGAACGACTGAACGGATCTGGATGAAATTTGGCACTGAGATAGATTATAGTCTGGAATAGCACATACGCTACTTTTAAGCCGCGAGCGGAAGCTAGTCGTCTTGTAGACGGTTATGGGCGGCAGTGATCACTTTAAGTCTGTTGAATCTCAAGTGCATTTGCCGTTTAGCAACTCAAGCGTATGTTGTATTCACAGTTACCTGCGTAGTCTCTAGAAGTCTAGATAGTCCATAGTTAATTTTCTTCTTTTTCTTTTGCCTCACATTAGGTCAAATCTTACAAGCACATTCACTTAGACACGGAACAACTATCTACAGGTCTTACAAATATATGGTGTAATATAATAATATTACACCATTAATTACCTAATTATTACACCATAGACCACCCTTATCTTCTGGTCTTCTAAATAAAAGGATTGCATGTTCTGTTCTAAATAACTAATTATATTTTGTAAAGCGTACTTGGTTTTCTCACATTTAAAAATTTATTATTGTATTATACGTGAAAACTTGTTATTGGCTTTCCGACGGTTAAATTGTTGTTATTTAGATTAATTTCGCTGTAAGTTTTCCACGATCTAAATAAATAAATAAGTTGTATCCAAATGTTTATCAGTGTACAATAAAGAGTATTCTATTCTATTCTATTAACACGTATTTAACATACTTATACTTTTCTTCTAGCTTACTTGTAAATTATTCAAAGGGTATTATGAAAAAAGCAGTTCAAAAAAAATATTTTTCTCAATATATTTACTGTTGAAACTAATCTATATTAACAAAAACTCATTTTCATAATGTTCATCTTTTTCCTCTCGGGCCTGAAACAAATAGAAGCAGAAGCATTGTTTGTTAATTAGAATGCTACTTAAACTGTAATTCACTCGCTTAACGCCAGTAACTCTAGAACGATGGGCAACCAACATTCAGTGAGAAGGTTCGCATTTATGGATATCGAAGTTGACGATGTATCGACTTTTTGTGCACTATAAATAAAATAAAAATAATCATTTTTTAACCTATTAAGGTAGCAAACAAGAATACGGCCGGCGGAATGCGTGATAGAAAGCGTTTGCATACGCACATGGATTTTGCAAAACCAGCTAATTAGAAATATCTTTTTGACCATACAAACACTCCGCTTAGTAGCATATCGTCGCTTATATTACAACACCGCGAATACGCAATTTAACCGTTATGCATGTTTTAAACCCATTGGATAGAGAATTCAATCCCGCTTCAATTGCGCCAATCGGATTCAAGAAAATCCGCCAATTATAGGCTATAATACAAAAACTGTGTCACTGCCAATGTTATCATATTGGTCTGTTCGTGAAGAAAACACCGCAAATCAACGCAGTCGCCATAGTGGTTTTGCGGCGCGAGTTCCCGTTAACATTTCTTAAAATACAAATTACAATGTATTACGCTTCTCCTGTAAAATCGTATAAATGCATTTTCACGGTGTTGTAATATAAGGGACGATATACACTTATATATTGCCTTATTGCTGTACCGGTTACATCCAAAAGAAGACTGGCTGATTACAAACACACGTAAATTTTATATAGCTGGCGTCCATGTATGTAACGATGCACGAATGTAGATGAAGCAAAAAGGGTTATTAAGGATCAGCTGAAGAACCGACCGCCTTCTAACTTGACGTACAACTTTATGGCTGGTACTCTGATGTATCCACAGCGCAAGGAATTCCTCGGCCAAAACAGGGTACATCATGCTGCGTGCTACATGAGAGCAAAACACACATGCTCTCAAAATTAAAAGCCTAATTGCTGTAGCAGAAATTGGCTTGGATAATAATAAATGGATCGTAGCATGTGGCGTTCCGCTGTATCTGCCTACCCCATGGGAAAATGGCATGACATTATGTAGATATGTATGTATTGTAAATTATTTCATAAAATACTTGATGAGCCCCATTATTGTCAGTATCACGCGATAGTCGTGTCAGTATGAATGAATGAGCAGCAACTGAATGAAGGATCAGAAAATCAGTATGTGGTTTATCTGACCTACAAGAAGTCGTTGGCTGTGACTCATCTATCGATATTTATCACTTACCCGACCCATTGTGTCTCGGTACTTGGACTCCTCCTCGTCTAGGGGTGGTGTTCCATGGGTTGATGATCAGCACCTTCCTGGTGCCTCCGGTAACTGCCCTTGGTGTGGTTATTGCACCAGTACCGAAACGGCACACAGCTTCACACTGCAACGTTTAATCATCATAACATTACGCCTGTTTTCTTAAGGGTTAGGCTAAAGTGTACTATTGTGCACCCACATTTCACCGATGCTTTTATTAAGTCTCATGTAATAAGGGGCGAGCCTATTGCCATCTACCGGATATAATTCCAAATGCCGTACTGCTACTGAGAATTTCTGTACAGAAAAACTCAATAACACTTTACCCGAGCCGGTAATCGGGCCCAGGACCAGCTCAGGAGAAGCAGAAGTTCAGTAGTCGCAAGTTCAAGTTCTGATCCGCACATGATTCCGAAAGGTTAACGGTGCGGGCCGGATTTGACCTCAGACCCTCCTGCATTGAAGGCAAGCATTCAACCGCTAGGCTATCCTTTTGTCGAGTCTTAAGAGAAAAAAATCTATAGAGGGACTATCCCTAATAAAGATTAGGATGGTTCTGGTCTTTTTCATGTCAGTAAAATGTCTGGCAAAGGCTTCTTCTCAATACAATGTTTAGTACAGTACCAGGCCGTAAATTTTTTAAGTATTATGGATGGCAATGATGGCTCGCATCGATGGAACAACAGTTGGGAGCTCAACAATATGCTTCTGCCTAACTCTTCGTCAAATACTGATATAAGACTAATTTATGCGTACTTTTAGGTACTAAGGCATGCTCAAAATATAAAACTTAAAGCTCACCTGCTGTAGACCATAGAAGTTATTCTGGTTACCACCACAACCGGAGTAGAGAGTGGTCTTGCAGACTTTCCATAAAGGATCATAGTAATACCTCTCTACTGCTCCGAAGCAGAAACCGTAGTCAAAAGTCAGGCTACAATATCTTGGTCGGTATTCTGAAAACGAATTTATCAAACATACACACAATCCAAGAGGGATTGTGTGGTGAATAAGAATCAAGTTCCATAGATTTCAAATAGTCCTGTGAAGGCTGTGTTGATGAACTGACTACTTATACCTATTACTGCTAGGCATAATAATTTTCATCACGACTGCTCTAGGGTTGAAGGAAAATGTCGTAGGAAAATTGTCTTAAGACCAAAAATTCGCTACATTCTCTACTGTATTGGAGAATATCACCAATGTTCGTTCATAATCTACTTCGCAGGCCTAAGGCCTGGAGGTCTGTCCTACCAGTTCAACAATACTTAGTTCATGCCAACTACTCGACCTTCAGAATAGAATAGTTCTTTTTTAATTCAAATAAACCTATCGCATGTACTTACAAAATGTTAATACTATATAAATAACTAGCGGACACCAGGGATATTTTTCTGCCCGAACCTATCCTAGAACTCGATCACAGCGCCACCTACCGGGTTCAATTGGTAAATCTGAAGTTTTCAGGGACCCGTAGAAAGACAAAAAATTTCATCTAAATCAGCGGTTTAGGAGGAGTTCAGTGACATACATACGTAATGTCAACATGACCGACTTTCGGTCACGGCGGTCAATCTCACCGGAGATTAGCCAACTACGCAGGAGATATTATAGAGCACAAGTGTGTGCGCAAACACAGGTGCTTTCTCTATTCCTTCACTCTAATAGCCCGATGGGACGGCTATCCGACACGACCGGAGAGAGATCAGGCGCAGGACCAACGGCTTTACGTGCTTTCCGAGGCACGGTGTGTATTCACATACACAAAGACCCAGACCCGAAACAACTATCTGTAGATCATACAAATATTTGTTCCGCGCGGGAATCGAACCCGCGACACGTAGCGCAGCAGTCGATCTCCCAACCACTGTACACACGTACACACGTAGAGAAGAATTATATATATGTATAAAGATACTTACTAGTAACTCCAGGCTTGCTTAAACAAGTTCCCCTGCATTCTTCGAAAGTATCAAACCTGTTACCGTTGCCTTGGCATCCTCCCCATTCAAATATAGAGCAGTTCGACGATGAAGGCTCATAGTACCACATACGAATCTTACTGCGACATGGCCCGTATTCTGGTTTCAGCAAACAAGTCTTGGAAATCACTGGAATTTACAATTTTTATGTCGTTTGAAAATATATAATAGTGATGCTATATTAATACGGGTCGGGTGCGTCTTAAAACTGCGGCCAGACACCGGAGGACGGGCAGCAGCGTCCTCTCACTAATCGGTGAGCCACTGCGATCCCCAAGCCGCCTGCCAAGCGTGGGGATTATGGTAAACCCCCCCCTTGAGGGAGGCCTTCGTTCAGCAGTGGACGTCTTCTGGCTAATGATGATTACTTAATATCTTGACAGAAGGGACACTAGGACAATGGAAGCTATTTATTTCATACGTTTGTGAAATGATATGCTTGCAATTAGCAACGTTTTTCCTTAGCTTAAGTTTTGTTATGTTATTCCTATGATACTTAAGTAGTTTTAAAGGGGGAGGTTGTTGGATCGTTTCTTCTCCCCAAGCTAAAACACATAGGTAATACATGGCCTGACCAAAGGCGGGCAAATCCGTTTTGTCTTTGATATAGATAATATTTTTGGCATTCAAAAAGCACTGTTTAGACTCCAGATTGAATATATGAATTTTGATTTTTTTGACTAGATGAATGAGTTAGATTTTTTTATTTTTTATTTTGCCCCACACTAGGATTTCTCCTGTCTCGTGGATACCGTTTTACAAACATACATGTCACATGCACACACAACCAGACCCGAAACAACTATCTGTAGATCATAGAAATATTTGTTCCGTGCGGGAATCGAACCCGCGACACCTAGCGCAGAAATCACTTAGTCACTGCGCCAACCGTGTCGTCAAAGATATACAGAAACAGACACAAAAAAATAAAATTATGACAGACATTACCTGAAGGGCTGAATACTGTAAACACACTACTAGGTTCTGCAACCGTATTTTCAAAAATTCTAACAGAATAAGTTCTGTGCACATTGTTACAAATATATAAACAAAAAATCCACCGCGAAAAAAATGATATCATTTTTTTCAACAAACGCAACACATTTGTGATGGCCGAACGGAAATTGTAATAAATATTGAAAAAATAAAAATCAATTTATATTTTATTGAAAAAATATTGTGGACATTCGAATTTACCTATTTCATGTATGTTTTATGGGTTAGTGAGTTTCCGTTGTGTTTGAACATGTGAAATTTAATATTGTTTTCCACTAGCTGTACCCGCGGCTTTGCCCACATTAATATGTATGACACATTCGGGAATAATTTTTCTATAATTATGAACATTTTTTGTGTGTGTTTATTTTAATTATATCGCTTTTAACAACCTAAATTAAAGGACTTTTAGAATAGTGCTTCACTTCATTCTCTTTCCAGAAAGCCATAAATAAATAAAATAATATTAAACTTGTATTTCTCTAAAAGTTAGGCGGCGCACCCAGATATTCAATCCCATATAATAGGGACCGAGCCTATTTCCATTTACTCAGATTTTTTAATAAAAATATTAAAATACCATTTCCCCGACATGGGAATCGAATCGAGAACCTCACGCTCAACAGTCAATATAACATAATACATGTATAGAAATAACTGTGTGCGTAATTTTATTGCAAATAGCGCAGTTTACTGCACCACGCTTATCAGCACGAAACTTCGAAACAAGAGCCGCCGCGAAATCCTAACGAACTAAAAACTTCGCGTAAATGAGACAGACTGAGAAGATCTTCCGTTGGATCTTAACGAGCCTCAAGCCTATACTATGACGTTTTTCTTGTGTTCAAACCCAATTACCATATGTATACTCGGTATGAAATTCAGAACGGCTTTCGCACTTTGTAAATTTGCATTGTTAATTGTGGCTGCTGCGCTGTTCCAAGTTCCCCGGTGCGGTTATCCATGTAAATGTCACTATTGGTGCATTTTTAAATTTGGTGTGCGCCTACGCTTATCTCAAGTTGGGTTTTACTTGTACAATGCAGTTTTGGGAGCGTTTGTTGTGTTATTATATGGAAATGAAGCTTAGCACTGTGCGATGTTTCTGAATATTGGAACTTAGATGGGCGGATTAGAGTGTCGTGATATTTCCTTAAGATGAAAAACGTAATTACCTATACAATAGTTAATATAACGGTTGGGGTAATGGTTGAGTAATTGACTAATGCGCTACGTGTCGTGTACGTGTTTCGATTCCCGTACGTAAGAACATTGTGTCAGATAAGTTGTGGATAGACCTGGACCCGGGTACGTCCTAAAACTGCGGCCAGACACTGGAGGACGGGTTGCAGCGTCCTCTCACTAATCGGTGAGCCACTGCGATCCCCAAGCCGCCTGCCAAGCGTGGGGATTATGGCAAACCCCCCTTGGGGGAGGCCTTCGTTCAGCAGTGGCCGTCTTCTGGCTGATGATGAAGAGATTATCACTAATTTCATGGATAGATACAATATTTGTATGACCTACAGATAGTTGTTTCGAGTTTGGGTGTATGTCCATGTGAATATTTGTGTTCGTAAATGCACTCACAATTTTATTCACGTATTACGTCCAGAGCGGGGCAATGTTGAAAAAAAAAAATATATTGTTCCGGCTCTGGGTTTTTTCGCAAGTGAATATTTGTCCTTAAACACACCCATAATACATGAATTATTCATAGTGTGTGCAAACTTTTACACAAAATAAACCGAAGACATTATGACAATGATAATATTATATGTATAATGTATTTTAAGAGTTATATTATTTTAAGAGCTCTCTTGCTTTCTTCTCTTAAAAACTCCTCTTGATCTATCATTTTCCAAATCGGCCTCTTTTCTGCCAGTACTTTCATTTGTTTTTACTTTGACATCCAGCCTTTCTTTTTCAAGTGTCTAGCTTCTTCTTCATCTTTCTCTTCCTCTCTTTACAGAAAACAAGTTAATGATCTAGTCTAAGAGACTAATCAAAGTAATAAGGAACTTTAATTGATCATTCTTATCTGGATCAAGAGACTAAACCTAGATAACAGAATGTTTGTCTGTCAAAGTCCATTTTTCTAATGATTTCAATTAGACTTACAATTAATTGCACAATATTATTCCATTCAATAACATTATTTTGAAGATAAATACAAAATATATTGTCTTATTCAAAGAAACGATGTAAAACTGAACTAGGATAAGCGGCTCATGAAAACAATAGCTGATCCCAAAAACGTTTCTAATAGCAAATAGATAAGCATCTCATATTGCCTGAACTGCAATACTGAAAGGTTACTTTTATCTAAGCCTCAGGGATTTGTGGTATTTGCTCGCTTTGCAAAGCTAGCTGTACCTGGTTGCCAAAAGCAAATTGATGTTCATAGTAACAGAGAAATTCTTTTTATTTGATCGCTATCGGAATAGCGATGAGATTTTTTTGGAACTGTGTTCCATCGGTTTTCACAGCTAGTATTATAAAAGTTATTTTCATTACATAACATAACATCACGCCTCAGTTAGGTAGAGGTGTACTATTGTACACCTACATTTCGCCGATGTCGTTATTGAGTCCCATGTAATAGGGGGCGAGCCTATTGTTATCCACCGGGTATAGTTCCAGACTCCGTGCTTCTACTGAGAATTTCCATACAGAAAAACTGAATAACAATTTGCTCAACCTGGGAATCCAACTCGGACCTTACGATCAGCAGTCGTCCTTGTGCCTTAGTAGTTAGAAGGACCAAATATAATACTTTCCATTATAAAATTTATAAAAACAGAAAATAATGCAGTAACAAAATAATTAAAACATAATCTTGATATCCGAAACAGTTAAACGTAGAGAGGGAGAGAGACAATAGCAGTACACGCAGAAATCTGTACCTTCAGTGAAAAGTGATGTAACTGAAAAATCATGATTTTGAGAAAATTGATGTTGAAGTTTTAAAAAATTCTGACACTTTTTCTACCTCACTAAAGTAAGAACTGATTACTGTCATTGATAAATAATATCTTAGAACATGTCTTAGTGTAAAAAGAAACGGATTAATTTATTTAGTTTTTTTATAATTTAAAAAACAATCCAGTTGTATCACTTAACGCAACAGATTAATAACGTAGTTTTATGTGTCAGTTAATTTAAAATTACTTGAACCACTTTACACACTGTTTATTGGCTTGGTGTTAAATGATTTATGCTTCGTATTTTGAAGATTTTTACATTAATGAATCATTAAAACAAAAAGTTGTAAAATAAATTTTGTTAATTTGAATATTAAAAAATGTAATTTATATTGTAACCAGGAATTGGTACGACAAATTTAATTTAAATCGTTATACACCTGGATCGTTTTTAAGATAAAATGTGAATAATGATACAAACTGTTGTTAATTTCGATACATTTTAAAAATATTACGTGTTTATTGATACAAGTGCAATACATATATGGGTAGTTCTACAAACTAAGGAAGAATTCGAGTCTGATTTCGGCCCGACATTTTTTATACATTCTGGTGGCGGAATTCAGTCTAATAACTAGAGTACAGTGTCTTTTAGCTTATCCTAAAGGGAACAGTCAAAATATTTAATATTTTTTGATTTATGGCCATTTAAAAAAATCGAGCCACAGGAAACTGAGAGTGTCACCAGGAAGCTGAGGAAAACAACAAAAATCAATCGAGGTTAATCATTTATTTAATTTTTTTTTTAAATTTGCCTCTTAAAATTAATTTGTAATAATCAAAGTATCTTTTATAATAACAAAAAGTAGTTTTAAACTTGGCTTAGATACTAATTCTATACCTAAAACAGCCTTCAACAGGAATATAAATCATCAAATGATTATTGAACATAAGAATAATAATAATCTCTCTTTCCATAATAAAATATCTCTTAAAGGTAACAATATGAAGTTTTTGTAACAAATTGTGACTAAGCGATACTTCAATCTAGCATTTTACTTAAATCTAGTAACAAAAATAATATCTTTGACAGTCTCATTTCAATTCTTTTAAACTATTTTTTGTAATGACAATCAGCTAAACACCCAGGGCATGTAAATAATGTAGATTCACCTTTAATACATCCATCTTGTGCCCAATTATTACATATTAGACACTGGACCCAGTCATTTCCTGTCGTATCTCATCATTTCTTTTTCCTTTTTTGGTTGTTCGGTGACAGTATCAACTTTTATTTATTGGGTTTTAACTTTTTTTTTATTTCTTTTTTCTCTTAATGGCTTCTGTGATAGGTCTGGGAAGAGAGTAGTCGGGTCAATTTGCAAATCAGGCATGGCGGCTAAAACTTCTGGATTTTCCAAAATTAAAATAGGATCGCTTGCAACGCTCATATCATCTGGCTAATCTTTTGATTCCGTCTCACTTTCGTAGACGTCTTTAAATATTTGCCGCGATCCTGCCGAGTATTCTAGTAACTTTTAAAAGTAAATTTTTGTACGATTTGTCTGAGTATTCCCTCCAATTTTTGCGAGCTTGCCTTTTTTTACGAGCCGACATTTCGAAAACTACTTTTTTTTCAGCTATTTTTTCTTTTCTAATATATCTACTTTGGTCTGTTTTTTTTTGGCGCCATTTTTCCTGTGTAACAAAATATAATATTCAAATATAATATTTGTAAGATCGATTAAATGTTTGTTTATTTTATACTTTTAATCCAACGTTTCGAAACAACTATAAGAATACTTTTACTTAGACCACCACCAAAACTAAATAACTGTATATAAACAAATTACGAGAGTAAGTTCAATTTGTTTATTAAATTATTTATTTGTAGTTTAATGTTTATGTGCTAAAAAAATACTATTATTGCACGGAAATAATATTCTTAATATGATCTGCTCAGGATCCTGGATGGTTCTCAGTATCCTGGGTACCAATTAAATAAAAAAGGACAGGATCCTGAGGCCAGGTTCCTGATAATTTCTGTCTAAAACTAAAATAAACACACCAATTATAACTTTAAACAAAAATTAACCTAAACTAGGCCTATGCGTTAGCATCTTACATATCAATACGCTAAAATTAGTCATATTAATTATTTATTTCGTAAATAAAAATCTTACCAGGATTCTGTGAACTTCACTGATTACGACACCACTTCACTCGCCGAACGCACTCGGCTCACTAAACAACGTGCTAGATGAGAATAGATAGATGACATTCTTTGTCTCTTTGGTAGGTACTATCGACTCAGCGGAACGGTAAAGACGCACGGCAAATAGTCTAGTGAATATTTGCTAATTCAACAGCGAACAGGATACTGATATAAAATCGTGGGGACAAAATGTAAACAAGATTTATTCAATATTTTTTTAAGGTAATACTGTAGTAATTGTTCTACCTAGTCAGGAAAAATAGTAAACTTATTAATTTGGGATTCTTTTAAGACCCTAATGTAGAAGCAAATGTATCACGACGCACTTTGAACTAAAATTTGTACGAGGGACACTGCAGGATCCTGAGAATTTGGCACTTTGAACAGTAATTTTGTTCAGATAAGAATTGTGAATCTTAATTATTTTTAGTGACCATATAGAAACAATTGTAATTAATAGTATTCCATCCAAAAAAAATTGTTATTAACAATTTTTTTATCATATTTTGGCTCAGCCGCCAAAAATTCCTTAGTTTGTAGAACTACCCATATAATAAAACATTACTGTTTTGTGTAATTTGATTAAGTAGAAGGATTTGTATGAGAGAAATATAACCAACTTTAAATGAACATAACAAAATTTCTTTATTTTTATTAATCATATTTATTTAAACAAAACATTAAAACTTTCATAGAAAATTAAACTAATCAAATTAAACTTTAAATAATTTATCAAATAAGTCCTTTCTTTACTTATACAGGGTGTCCCAGAAGTCGAGGTCAAGCCGGAAACGGGTGACAGGCCAAGTCATAATAGTTATTTTAAAAATAGTTAACTTACATTTTTATATATTTTTCTGATAACTTTTATGACGCTCTACCATAACCCGTTTCCAGCTTAATGTCGACTTCGGGGACCCCCTGTATGTATCGATAATAGGGTAGCATGTTCTTTACACTAATCAATCAGTGCTTATTTGTCATGCTTAAACTTATTACCATCAAAATCAGTCGAAAATACGCTATTAATATTTATATATTATTTGTTTACCATAAGTTTTTGTATTCATACTCAAACAAGAGATTAGTCTTAGAGTAGGTACATGCTTTTGTACTTTCATTCATGTTCTGAAAGGATATCTGGATTGACGTCACAATATACATATGTGTTAGTAAATTATTATACAATTCATTCCTTCTTCACTTTTACGTACACGACCGTACTTTTTTTATTTAAAAACATTTTTTTTCACTTTATGAGGTATACGACTGTTGTAATTCATACGACACTCTGATATCTTAATATAATCTAATTTTTTCTGTCTGTTCTTTTCTCTTTTATTTTGCCTCCAACTTACTCGTCTTCCTCCATCACGTTTAATATTTTGTCCATCTTCTCTCTATCTTGTTTCTCTTGCTCTAATATGATTATTCTTTCTTCTATTTTCTGATTATTATGATTCTCTCCATCGTGGCATTCTTCCAAGTTTATCTCATTTTCATCTTGATTTAATTTCTTCACACTATCTTTATGCTCCTTTTTCCGAAGACCCTCCATAATCTTATTAATTCGAGTTAACACTGGTGTATGAAAAGAAAAACGAAAATCACTTAAATCATTAAGTAAACTTAGTTCTACAGGATTTTAGTCGTTTATGAAGTCAATTAAATGAGGTCGACAAAATTGGCTTTTTCTAGACGTCAACAATACCCGGTCACTGATAAACCCTCGTTTGTTTACACTAAGAATATTGCGAATAAATACAATACAAAATAAATTAACACAATAAATAATTTATTTTTTATTGCATCTATTCGCAATAAAAAGAAAAAGAAAATATAATAATTTATAGAAGCAAATAACATACTAATAAAATAAAATTATACTAGTAGAATCTGGCATTGTGTTAAATAAAAAATAGGAATATTATTTACGAAATATAGGCACTCTCAAGATCAAAGTTTTGCCACTGACGACTGTATAACAAGAACGTTACGCTTGCAATTTATTTATTAGAATCCGGTTATGTAATAACGTTACATAATATAGTTAATATTGTTTGTAATTTTTATGGTACGATACATACCTCCTAGAAATGTATAACAATTTAAATTATGTATTTATAAACAATATCACATGTAATTTGTGTAAATATAACTCAGTTACCTTACGCATCGTTTTGCTATAGAAAGCACGACGCTCTAGCTGGAATATAGTTGCAAAACTAACTTAATCGACGCTCATTCGTTCTAATTTCCAATATATGCATTTCACTCTTCGATAGGGAGGGGTGCGAGCGGTGAGCGCGATTCACTGACTTCTGCGTCTCCGAGAACTTGTATCACAATACACTTATTATAAGGTGTATGTAAGATGTATTCAAATGGATAATTTTTGATTTAAATATATTCATATTATTATTCACTTATTCCAAAATTATGCTATTACTGATACAAATTAAATAAGAATCAGATATCACATCAAATTTGATTTGAAGAAAAGAATATAAAATGATATATAAAGAGTTGTATCATTATATACATTTTTTCTTATTAAAAATATCTACCTTTATTATGATTTAAATATAATTATTCCGGTTTTTACAACGATGAATAGAGGTAATGATAGAATGTTTATTCATACGAGTGTAGTTATATCAGTTTGTACAAATTTACATTTAAATATTAAGATCGTGTAATAGGGGTTTTTTGCATTCGTATTAATATACATTAATGAACTTAAAATATTTGTTCAGTTCACTTTGATATTACTTCAAGTGTATTTCTGTACACATTGGTAAATATAAAAAATGCTTAGTTAAATCACTTTGCACCAAAATCAGCTCGCTCAATTTTTACCTTAGAGAGACATCAATTAGACCAAAAAATAGCTAATTTTTTACTGTTAAACATAATGGGAAAATATTAAAACTGATATAAGTCAAGTTGTATCACTTTTCACTGAAGGTACAGAAATAACAAGGCACAAAGGGGATAATAATAAACAATTTCAATTCTGTCAATTGTAAATCCGTTGCCCCCGGAATACCTGGAAACTTACTGCAGTATGCAGAACGAAAGCATTTTCTTGCCGACTTGATTCGCACGGTAAATCCCGGCTCAATCTCGCTCCAAGCCCCCGCTCCTCAATCACGGAAAAACGGGATTCTTAGGTATACAAGCGAACGATTTGCGCCATAGTGTTGGGATCCGCGTGAAATATTTATCTCATCTCGTACGACTGCTTGCATTGTGTAATTGTTATTTGTATTTCATTTCTGGTAACGTCAATGTCAATTTGAACGGTTTTAAATTAGAGTTTGATATACTTATTGCGTTTAAAATCTGGCATGGCATTACGTCTGTTTTCTCAAAGGGTTAAGTAGAGGTTTACTTGACTTTTGTGATGCTTGACTTTGAGTAATAAATTCTCATTTTGAGTCATTTTCATTGACGTTTATAATATTATAATAAATTCAACCCATTACTGTCCCACTGCTGGACAAGGGTCTCTTCTCAGAACGAGAAGGGTTAGCGGCTTTAGTCCACCACGCCGGCCCAGTGCAGGTTGGCGGACTATACACACCGTCAAGAACTTTATGGAGCCCTCTCAGGTGTGCAGGTTTCCTCACGATGTTTTCCTTCACCGTAAACGCAAGTGATAATCAAATTCTGATCCACACATGATTCTGAAAAGTCAGAGGTGCGGGCCAGGTTCGAACTAAGACCCTCCTGCATGGAAGGCAAGCGTTCAACCGCTAGGCTATCACTGCTTTGACGTTTAATACGATATAAACACAAATGTATACTAGTCACTAACCGTTTTTTTTATTATTTTCTTATACGGAACTTGAGTATCGTAAGACTTCTTCATTTTTAATACAAGAGCTAAGCCCTTGTCGGTGGAGCAATCGCCACTGCTCTCTATTTTCTGCCTTCGTTTTGACCTCTTGATACGACTCTACTCCTACTGTCTCCTTTACTTGTTGTGCAAATCTTCGTCTAGGTCTTCCCCTTCCTCTCTTTCCTTCAATTTTTCCTACTTAAATTGTCTTGAAGAAGTGATCATGTCATATCACGTGGCCCATCGTTTTTCCTCTCCTGTTATCTATGGTTCTCAACAATTGTCTTTCTTCATTAACCATTAATAAAGGCTTGTAAGACTTCATACACCATAATTAGAATACCTCTAAAATTAAAAGCGTAACGCAGCTTATCTATTTTAAAGTACTTTTAGATATTTTTTATTGAGGTTTAAAGAAAATATATCCTGGGCAGATATATCCTCGATACCGGTACCTCATTGTTGACTAGCTAATCTTTCGACAAGACAGAAACAGGGCTTCTTTTTATTCTGTTACACGTTCTATCTGGTTATTCGTCGATCTTGCATCAGTTGAAAGTCCTCTAAAGGAAAGCGAGCTAGTTAGGTACATAGAGCGAGCTAGGTACATGTATATAGAGGGCACGTGAACGCCATTATATCTTTATTAAAATTTTGCTTATAAAATTTCCATCTCCGTTAGTATCACGTTGTAAGTTAATTCACATTCCGCTTGCTAGAAAACAGTGGTTCAACTCTTGTTTATTTATTTTTAAAACAATGTCTTTGTTCTGCTGTCGATAAAGATACAGTAAAATCTTCTTAGCATGTACATATACACATGGTTTAATAGAAATATTTGCCAGACAGCAAGACTCATGTCGGGGCAGACGATATTCAGCCGGCATTTTTATCTCAGAAAATTCTTCAGGTTAAAGAGTCTCCAGGAGTGACAAGTAGGTACTTGTGAATAGTACTTGTAGGTACTTAGGTAAGTATCGTCACTGTAGGAGGCTGTTCAAAGCACCTCAAGACATATCAATTTCATGATAACATTAGTATCTCTTAATTATAACATAGTATGACACCTTGACCTTGACCCGGATACGTCTTAAAACTGCGACCAGACACCGAAGGACGGGCAGCAGCGTCCTCTCACTAATCGGTGAGCCACTGCGATCCCCAAGCCGCCTGCCAAGCGTGGGGATTATGGCAAACCCCCCCACTTGGGTGGGGGGCTTCGTTCAGCAGTGGACGTCTTCTGGCTGATGATGATGATGATGATGACACCTGTTTTCCCCAAGGAGTTAGCCAGAAGTATATAAGTATACACCCCAATTTCGCTGATACCGTTTTGGAGTCGGAAGACTATTGCCGTCTACCGGGAACAATTTCAAACTTGGAGCGACTACCGAGAATTTAAACAGATACAGAAAAACCCAGTAAGTAACTCAAACACACTTTCCCCATCCTGGATTGGAAACTAGGAATTCACCCGCACCAGTCACGCTTGCGACAATTACACCAATGATACATTATTATCAGTCGGTAAAACAAGCTATCTGGTCTCTTCATTAGCATAGCAAACAAAGAAGAATCAATGCGCATAGTAAATAATTGACGCAAAGTTAAAGCAGAATAAAATTCTTAGCTAGCGCTTTGTGGCTCGTGGCTCCGGGTGCCCCTGGCGGAAGCTGCGGAGACTAACTATGCGACGGGAACACTCTGAATAACTTGGCACAGGCTAGGTAGGAACAGAGGGTTTTGGTATTATGAGGTAAGAAATATTTCTTTGTTTTAGTTTAGAGAGAGGCGCTACAACGGGTCCAACGATAAGATATTTGATTGAAGGTGACATGCCTAAGATTATTTTGCTTTCGTGATAGACCTAGGTATGGTATGTTTGATGATTCGTCACGCATAAAATACATCTCAAGAAAATAATTGGATTTTTTAATTAATAATGTTCACTGGATCAGACCAGACACGAGCAATAATAATGTTATAGATGAGAATAGTCATTTAAAACAAACTTACTAAAAAAATACCTCAGTGATCTAGTGGTCGAAAGCGCGACTGCTGAGCATGAGGCCCTGAGTTCGATACCCGGGTCGGGCAGTGTGATTGAGCTTTAAAATGTTATTGGGATTTTGGACCTATGCCCGATATATGGCAGTAGGCTCGCCCCCTCTTGCCAACGCCATCGGCGAAATATAGGTGTATACATCTCTGCCTAAACCTTTGGGCAATACAGGCGTAATGTTATGTTAATAAAAAAATAAGTACCTTATATTTATCTGTGAGATCTATCTCGTTGTCTACTCTGTGCTGCCAACCGGCAAACGCCTCCCGCAATGTTTGTTCATTAGAGGTTTTAATTTGATTTTTCTAGCGCGGTCTAATTGCAGCGCGCTTATAATTCCCTACTCATTCATAGAAGACAATTAGGTTGGGCCGTTTATTTTTATATGTGTTGCAATTGTTTTTGTTCTGTCCAATATTTTTTTCAGAAATGTCGAATTGGTTAGAATTTTTGATTTTGCATCGTGTTGATGGTACGTCCCTAGATTTTATTTGGTTAACATATTGTCCCCTCTACACATTGAATCGCAGTATCTATATAAATAAATGAAATTGAAGTGTCTGTTTGTAATGCCAAAATAAAAACTTTTTACTAAATGCATATTATGAAAGCCTATCAAACCTGGCCCGCACCTCTGACTTTTCGGAATCATGTGCGGATCAGAATTTGAATATCACTTGCATTTACGGTGAAGGAAAAACATCGTGAGGAAACCTGCACACCTGAGAGGGCTCCATAAAGTTCTCGACGGTGTGTATAGTCCGCCAACCCGCACAGGGCCAGCGTGGTGGACTACGGCCTACCCCTTCTCATTTTGAGAAGAGACCCTTGCCCAGTAGTGGGACAGTAATGGGTTGAATTTATTTATTTATTATATTATGAAAGTATACAGGGTGAATTTTTCAAGTGGGCATGGATGACCAAATCCGAAACTATAAGGAATAGCGAAAAATACTCAAAGGAGTCTCAAGCCCAATTTTAGTGAAAACTAAAACAGCGTATTTTTGAAAAATCAGTATTCCTAGCCAGGAATCGCACCCGTTGATTTTTGGAAAAAATAGCCCATCGATGTCAGTATCGTGTTCGAGATTAAAATGCGCAAATTTTGTTTATCTAAACAATGGATTAGCCGATGGTCGCCCCATAAAGTGGATAATCTTCAACTCCAACATATGTTTAAAAAAATAACGTTTTTGTTTTTGTGTTTCGGCGGAGTTCTATCTTATGCATAAGCAGATTTTGATAGTACTGTTTTTGTAGTTTTTGTAGTGACATATTTCCAAACTCTGGGTTAGTACCTAATGAGAATTTTCTAGAAAAGAACCCTATAACATTTTGTCTAACCTGGGAATTGAACCCAGGATACCCTTGTTTGCAGCCACACTAGACCAACGGGACCGTTTTATGCATAAACTCGAGTCATAACGTAATTATAAGACAATTTTGAACTATATTACTACTAATTGTCTCTTTATTCGACCGTACCTCCGGTTCACCCTGGGCACAGCCCAATTACAATATTTCTGATTGGCTGCTTAGCACCACGGTATACATGAGTACTTTACGTAGTTAGTACTCAAACCGACAGCTTCCTCTGGCAATCTCCTCTCTGGTGACTCCGGTAGTATTTATCAGTTCGTTGTTAAACAATCGTCTAAAATCCAGCTTGTCCGTTGTCACATACTTGCTACCAAATGCCTCTATGAGCTGCTAAATGGCCGCTACTATAATTGCAGTCCAGATGATGGAATACTGGGCCAAATAAACTAATCTTGCCATCGAGACGTTATGAAGAAGAACTTTTTTCTATAACAATAGACATTTATTAACAATAAACAAAAGTGGGCCACCAAAGCACTAATATCTTTTTAACAATTTCTTCAAATAGTGTTTCAGCTCCTCTTGTTAAAGTTCTGTTAAGCATTATTGTTGAATGCTAATTTAAAATATTATCTTGCTAATGTCTATTGCTATATAAAATAAAGTACCTACTGGTATTTTTAGGACAATAATTACACCGTCTCACAAAAAAAAAGTGGTCAATACTTTTGACTACACCCATCTAGGGTTATGTATTTCGATGCGCTGAATCCGAATTTGAGTCGGTTTAACCCAAAAAACCGCTAAAAATTGCTAAAAATAGATATTAAATGTAATTATACAAAACTTTTTACTTTACGAAGTAGATAAAGTATGAATATTATGTATTTCGATGCGCTAAATCCAAATCTAGATGGGTGTGGTCAAAGTACTGACCACTTTTTTGTTTTTTTTTTTGTGTGCCGGTGTGATTCTAGTTGCATGGGACACGATTGCTGATGAAACGAGAATTACCCAGGAGTTATCCCGTTCAGCTTTAGCATATGTGTTCAGACAGTAATAGCAGTTGGGTGCAACAAGACACCTGAGTTTTTTTTTTTTTTTTTATAAAACATTGCCCCACTCTAGGATTTCTCCTGTGTCGTGGGTACAGTTTACAAACATACATGTCACAAACACACACAACCAGACCCGAAACAACTATCTGTAGATCATACAAATATTTGTTCCGTGCGGGAATCGAACCCGCGACACCTAGCGCAGCAGTCGATCTCTCAACACACTGCGCCAACCGTGCCGTCAGTTCTTCTGGTACACCCAGGCAGTCAGCCTCGATAACATCATTGCCGACTGGATTCTTTCCACTTTCACTTTAAAGTATAAGCGATTCCCATGTGATAACTTGTGTCGACTCAACAAAAGAAGAAATAATCTAGATAATACAAATGAAACAATTGCAAACGTATTTTCAAAAATGTATGTTTATTTACAAGTTTAGGAATAAATTCTTTGAATAAATTATCAACAATTCAAAATATATTTCATAATTCGTGCTTTGTGGTGTACATTCAATGGTAAAAATATAACGTAAAGCAGCGACAAAATTAGAAGAACAACGTGCTCGTTATAAATTGAAATGTTTTCTGAAGCAGGTTTCCCTTTATAATAGGTACACAAGCAAGATAAGATAAGATTTCTTTATTTTTTAGACATACATAAGTGTTTCAGTTTGGTGTAACAAAACACATGAAGTTACCATTATTTGAGTCAGCGACTTAAGTAGATTAAAAATTAACTCTAATTCGTTTGCCATAGATGACACTATTGCTCTTAACTTACCACTGGTAGTATGTAGTGTTAGAGATATTTCAGACTAAAAATGCACGCCCCTCGTGATTATTTAAATTTGTGAAAAGAAATATTTGCACTACAATCGACGCATTCCACTTTCGTGTCTAGCCGGTGATTAAAGAATCCATGATATTGACGAGGTAGCGAGACAATATTTTTCATATAGCGGAGTAAAGACATTGGAGGGCCGTGTATTTTTAGACTGAAATATCTCTTACGCTATTTTTTAATAACTAGTTACAAAAAGTAATGAAATTCATAAAAAAAAACTTATAATCTCTTTACAATGATCATTGACCAAGCTACTTTTGTCGCTGACTGTAGACCAACTAACTTGAGCTTTATCTCAATATTAGATTTGATTATAAAAAAATCTCTCCTATGTTTCCTATCTCTTGTATTGATTAATCGTTCCCATAATAGCCGTCTTCTTTATCTTTACTCAAATGGGTTTCAAAATGGAAACATCCCACAAACATTTTGCACTTCCCAGACCCTTTCCTGTGATTACATACAACAACAAATAAAAATCAATGTGGAGTGCAAAGAAAAGCCTCCCACGAGTGATATTACGATCGTCTGGTGCTTCGAGGATAGTCAGCCCTCCTTTGCTGACTGGCTAATCTGTCCACTAAGCCATGATCGATTCCTATGCTTGTGGCAACATTCTTTATGAAGCATCAATATTTATGGACAAACATTTGTGTAAAATCAATACGTTCAATTTTTCATTGCATTGAAAACGTGACATGAAATACTACGAAAATGTGATGCTTCGTATCATTTTGGTGCTCAAGAAGTATTTATACAGAGATAGGTCTTTGAAGACTCCGCTAAACACATCAACTTAAAAGTAATTATGTAAACAGTGACAGTATGCATGGGAATTAATATTAAGAAACGATTTAGTAATGAGTATTCAGCGATTACAGAAACAATATTGAGGGTTGATGTTTCAAATTTTATGTATTCAATTGTTTTATTGTTAATTTTAACTTGAAATAAAATTATGCTTAATTGTTATATTATGTATATTATATTATACGTATAGTTTGGTGGCATATTTGGTAATTACATGACATTTTCCTTTTCGCAATATGATACAGATGTCCAAGTGTAAGTTTCTTTTGACAAACTCGATTTAACGCATCGAACCAATCGGAGCGCCGAACGCGTTCGATGCGTTAAATCGAGTTTGCCGAAAGCAACTTACACTAGGTTTATAAAAATGTTCACATGTTAAAAAATGTTATCGATAAAACTCTAAGAACCATCAGGGTTCTTTGATTTTACAAATCTCTTTTTCATATGACAACAGACAAATAAATCATATTTTAACATGAAAATGTACAGAAATAAACAAATATGTCTCAGCTCCCAACAAGGATTCAACGTGGTTCATCGTATGCTTTTGTGAACCTTAAAGAGTCGATAAAGAAGAGCTGCCACTCAACTTGAAGGAACCGTACCACTATCACGAGTTTTCTTACTATTTACTATCAAAGTAAATGTAAATTTTCATGCAAGCGATTTTAGTTCTTAAGTTGGTTACACTAGGGATTATATTCGCTTATGTGACATCTAGTCATAGTAAAGTTTTGATTTACTATTTACTATATTATAGAGATGTCATGTTAGCGACTCTTATCCCTAATGTAACCAAGTTAAGAACTAAAATCGCTTGCATGAAAATTTACATTTACTATGAAAGTATATAGTAAAAAAACTCATAATACATTGAGTGTTATTCGTTATTCGTTTCAACGACAGGTAACAGAGGTATTGCCAACTCCCCGAGTGTTCACGACGCCATATTGACAAAATAATGTTTTAAAATTAATTTTAACGGAATATGGTTTAATTTTCTTAATTCTGACCACTTCAGCTGTCTCAACCTATCTGACAGTGGATCTTCATAATGATAGACATACCAATTAAACTTAAAATTATATGTTATGTTTCATTGTGTGTGTGTTTTTTTTTATATAATTCAAAGTTACCACCTTTATTTTATCGTTTTTACATACACACTGAAAATTTTATTTTCCCTGGTATACTTAAATTACGAGGCCTAGTTTAGCCCTTATCAGATATCACAATATCTTAAAACAGTTTTACAATATAAAGACAGTATTATTTACATGAAGACTTAATCTTAAAATTGTGTAGAATGTTACATAGAAAATGGAATGTACAAATTGTGATTTTTATAATGTTTAGGTAAATAAAGCAACATTTTAGGGCATACACAACTCATAGTCAAAACTGTAGTAATAAAACACTAATGTTAATCAGCCAGAATCTCTCTTACAACCATCATAAAAAATCCCAGAAAATATTTACTACTATCAAATTAGTCCAAACCATTCTCATTTAGTTTTATGGACAAGTAGACGCAACCTTCCTATATCTTCCATCCTTTTCTCATGTTTCTTTTGTTAAAACGAAACAGTGAGGATTAATTAAATTTCTGAACATGAGAATCAATAACAGTCGTTTTCTCTACCAAATGAAACTTAAGATATTTATACTTAATACACAATAATTTTTAGTCTATTAGATGTCTTGTTCCAAATGTCTTTGATTACTTTCTAACTCATCGTTTACACCCATAAACTAGTTGTGATACTAGTTTTAAACAAAACCTGTCAAAAACATGTCATGATCATAACTTTTAACAACATTGTTTCAAACATGTTTTGGTTTTACTCTTTTGTTCACACACATCTATCAAGAAGTATATACACAATTTGTGTTCACACCTAGTCTGTTACATGTTATGTTCTTGAATAATACAGGGATAGCGTTTACATAGATCAAAATCCGCCATGTTATAGTAAAATTGCAAGTATTTTATTGCACATTGTGAATCAGAATAATCATAAACAAGTTTGATACTTTATCTGTCACAGGATATTGATTAAAAAAAAGTTGAAGATACAAAATAATACAAGTAGAATAAACATACACAATTTTTTTTTTATATACCTGTATCAAACAAGAAAACACTTTTGACAAGTTTTTTGTGCAACTATGTATTATCACAACTTGTAAACTATAAACGAAAATAGTGGATACAACGTGTAGAATACATGTTGTATTAACTTGGTGTAAACGCGGACTTAGAGCTTTCGTCTGTATGTCTACAGTTTTGACTCTGGCTTGCGTAGGCTCTTAAGCGTTATACAAGTTCATTTAAAATATCAACAAAGCGAAAAGAAAAAATTGAAAATCAGTGAGAATAAATTAATTAGTAGTAGTAAATTGAAATAAGGCAAGTTCTTAGTAAGGTAGTAAGGCCATAATGGGTACCTTGACCAATGTAATAGGGGACAAAGACTGCCATTGACCTGTCCAATATGGCCAGTTATAATAAAATCCAGCAACAGTTCTTAAGAGAACTATATTATATATTTGGTGGTATCTTGTTTAAGCTTTGGTATTTCTTATACCTTCTTTATTTTTCCTTTTCTTTTTTAAAAAAACGTGGCCCCTCTCTATGATCTACTCTGAACATTTCTTCAGTGCGGAGATCGAACCTGTGACATGTAGCGCAGAAAGCCAATCACTTAGCCACTGCGCCAACCGTGCCGACATCCTACATCTGACAGGTCAATGGCCGTAAATGCACCCTGAGTGAAAATATGTCTGTTTGAACTCAAAACTCATTTACGATATTTAAGGTTACGTAACAGATTTTTCACTCGATAAACGATTTTTGTTTCAGTAACACAAAAAAAGTTACACAAAAAAAAATTATTGCCGAAAACAAAAATTATCCAAATCTTTAAAAAAATTAGTGCTTAGTTTAGTATCGTGTTCTAAAGTATTTATCAGACTAAATTCGTATTTTTAAAACTACTTAATTATTTAGTCATTTAGCCGCCAACGAGTGACGCCAAGGATGCGGGGTTGAGTGTAGAGTCATAGTCAACATAGTCCTCGATGATTATCAGGGAGTCCTGGCCCATCACCACTGGGAGAAGAAACAGCAAGAACAGGAGGATCCAACTTTGGAAGCACTTTGATGCACTGTTATGAGTAACTGGAATATAGAAAATAAATCAAATGTTAGTAAACACAAACAAAAACACTCACACGCACCCATTTTTTTAAATGTTTTACATCATTCACAGCCTTTGCCCACTGCTGGGTAGCCTCTCTTTGAATGTGTCAGTCTTTACGCTCTTGTGCTAGTCTCATCCATATTCCACTCATGACGGTAACGACGCCATCCACCCATCTCGCTGCCAGAGGACATATTATATTTACCTATATACAATTTGAAAACTGTGTTATGAATCTCAGTTAAGTTTTACTTTATTTATTTTTTAGGAAATTGGTTTCATGAAACAATTTTGTTTTTTCCATCCTATTTCACTGAAGACGATTAGCGCTGATTGAATTTATCTTAGCAGAGTTTATATGGGAACTTTCAACGATTTTATTTCTGAACTATCACTAGAGAGTTGATGCCTCGGGTTCGATCGTCAAGTCGGGCCAAGTGGTACTCGTATTGGTTGTTACTGCACCACAAACAGTAAAGCACACGTCTGGCATCTCTTCTTTGGGCTGAACCATGACACTAGGTTACGTTACCACTAGAAAAATATACTTACTCCTCTCAGGTCGAGGATCTGTGTCTGGTGTGAAGAAGTCCAGGTTTGCCGATTTCCTATACACGTCATAGATTGTGCACAGGCAGGCGACCCTCAACCGTCCGCCCACGAAGAGTTCTGGAGTCACTTTGACGTCAGCCTTGACGCTGGTCCAGAGGAGACCACTCTCGTAGGGATGGAGACTCGTTTCTGATGAACGAAGCTGGAATGAGACGGAGATATCATTAATACGTAAGAATTTGAGTCGGTACATGTACATACTTTGCTGGAAGTAACTATCTTAATATAATAATACGCAAGGTTTGCGGGCTTCGCTCGGATCTGACTCTGACCCATTTCATGTCCCTTCAATCATGCCCATTGTTTAACGATTGTCTGCTTAGCGGGTAGGAAATTTGAAGTATAATATGGAGGATTAGAACTTGACTATCACTCGTTAATGGCGAAGGAACATCGTGAGGAAACCTGGACACTAAGAAGTCTTTAGAGTTCTGCATGGTGTGCGTAGTCCGCCAATCTGGACAACGCCAGCGTGGTGAATTAGGGCCCAACCCTTCTCATTCTGAGAAGAAGCCCGAGTGTTTGCGTGAATTATTATGATTGAATCGTTTCATTTTTATTAAATAAATATTATATGCAGAAGACACGTGAAGGAAAGAAGAAGAATATTAAATAAGTGCCTCCTTAACATGTATCAAAACTGAGAAGCGAAACAGAAATCTTAGTAATTATAATAAATAATTATTTTACTTTGAAGTTAACAAATTATTCATAAGGTATGATTAAAACTGGAGTTTTGACGATGATAAATGAGAAGGTATTTCAGAAAGCCATCTGCTCTCATAAGTCTTGTTGAAATAAGTTCAAGAGTACTTATTTTTGTTACAGGTGGCCTACAAAGAAAACTAATTTTAAAAGTTTAATGTCTGCAAATTAGATCATTAATATCCCTTACAATATAATAAGTGGATACTTTTCGTGATAAAACCAGAAGTTTTTTAAAGGATCGGAATTATTAAACTATTTTTCTGGATAATTTTAATAGCGGGCCTAAAGAACTTTTCTCTGATAATTGAAAAGTATGACGCAGACAGTAATTTTATGTGCCTACTATTCAGTTTCATTAAAAATATCAGCGTCCCGTTCAAACTTGGTGCAAGCCGGTTCGTAGGATAGAATTACGACATGTATCACATGCGTGTAATGTGTAACACGTGCGTGTAACATGTAACACATGTGAGTAACATGTAACTGGGGCGTGTTACAAATCAGTGCTACGCTGGTCATTTTAAGAACGAAAAAGTACACTCACAGGCTCCTCGTTGATATAAATAGTGAGGTTGGCAGCAGGTCTTGCTGGAGCTGACGTGCAGTTGGCTTGCAGCACTTCACCTGGCTGGTAGCGATCCTTATCGGCCAACAATACGGGAGCCGTTGGTGGTAATGCTGGAGAAGAATTAAGAAAGTTATTAACACAACAGAACAGCATATTGGAGTAAAGATATTGATTTATGAAGGTTTTTTTTCTATTCTACTTATTTCTTGTGTTTTCATTGTATTGGAGGGGAACGTGGTGTCATATTCCACCCCAAAACCGTAGGATTCCTCTACCAGGCGAGGTGATATTGCCTGGCGGGCACAGGCCCGACGATTGATGTCGCGTGTCGGTATATATTTCTGATCAACTTTCACTTGTGTAATTCAGGCTTCGTGCGTTGATTGTTTGATTCGAATTGTTGTCGACGTTCTAGCCCTAGATGTCGCTACAGTGTAATATGTATGCTATTATCCCCAAAGGTGTATTGTTGTTCACTCACATCGCTGATTTCGTTATAAATTCTCAGGTAATAAGGGCGAGCCTGTTACCGCCGTTGTGTCCATCGGTTTCAATTCCAAATCCACTACTTCTGAGAATTTCGTAATAGAAAAACATCAAATGTTCAATAATCTCGCTATTGTTTAAAGGGAAAAATAAGCACAAGTTATTTTCTGTCTCAGTATTTTGTCTCTCTATTTTCTTCCATTTATAAAAAAGCTTAGAAGCTACTTAATTTCAGATCGGATAGATCGAATTTCTAACCGACAATACCTCGTTATTTCAATTTCTAAACTTACATTTGTACTACTACTCGAGAAATAATTCTATATACAATAAAGAACTATTTCTCAAGTCTTATTTTAAGGTTTATGTGCCTTAATTATATTTGACATTCGTTTGTCGGCTTGAATGAGACTGTGGATACTTTCGCGGCCTATCATTTCTTGCCGTTTTCGGAACGCTTTTCTTGCTCGAATGATGCATATATTTGGAGCTGGCTCAACGCTCGTGTGATGATTATACTTCTATATTACCCTTGGTACACACTGATCCACTTTAAAATTCCATTCACAGAAGTAATTTGTTTGATACAATATTGTTTGGTAACAGTGCCGATTCACTTAAAGATCTAGAACAGTTATAATATAGTATATAATTAATACCTGATATAATGAAAACCTCATATTCAGGATTCATTAGTTAAAGCCTGGAGCACAATGATTAGACGTAGACAATGTAATTGGTTGCGGTATTATGATCTTGTTGTTTCACTAATAATAATCAGAACAAACATTGCTTATGAAATTGTTATGGATAATTAGAAACATACATTGTTGTTTGATAAATATTTACCAATACTATCAACAGTTCTGAGAGGGGCTCGTAGCTGCAAGGTTCGATCTGCGAGGTTAAGCACCATTTGGTGCAGTTAGCTCTTGGATGGGTGACCGTTTTTGACAAATCTAGACACCTCTGTGTTTTTGAAAGTAAGTTAAGTAATTGGTCCTATTATCTAATCTGTACCCGAGTCACATAGGTATACCTGTAACAGTCGTTAGATGTCGTTGTCGTCGACAACCAGTCTAACCTTGAGTACTTATCAGTTTCTACCAGTAAGTGGGTGACAGATTTCAGATGGCAGTTTCTCCAGATAATATTCAGCTCGGATAAAAACTAATATTCAGCCATATCTGGTTAAACTGGGAACCGACCCCAACATAGTTTGAAAAAGGCTAGGCAGATGAAATATAAAAAAACATAAACACTCCTTACGATATTTTTTTTTTTATGATTAAGGGACTTTGAAACTAGACTTTACCTTTTCATAAGTGTATTATTGACTAGCCCTGTTTATATGATTCGACAACCGCTTATGCTAATACTACTTCTATTTGTTGTCTCAATGTAATTCTTCAAACCTAATTTTATGAAAAGAAGGGAAAAAAAAGTTGATGTCCTCAAAAAAAAACACTCAATTAATACGAGAATCAAAAACGGTTGCACCACAAAAAATGAGGCATGATGATTTCGCTACTATCGATACTAATTTTGTATAATTCCATCGAAATAATATGTCCAGTCCCTGAACAACTATAATTCATACATTTAGTTCCTATAAAATCCGCAAAATGGCCGACTCTAACAATATAAACGGAGCTAACAAAGCGTGTATCAATCCCAATACAACTGAAAGCTAGTGCAAATACGAGAAATAAACATGAAAATCTTTATGTTGTTTTCTTCCGCTTTGCATAGCAGGATTTTATCTACTAATAAAACAAGATCGAAGATATATTTTTCCTCCTTTAATATAATTTGAAACATACGCGATTTATGTAGTCAGAGATAGGATATATTTGCAACGAAATATTGCAACGTTTTAGTTTCAAAAATACAATAACAATGAGGTGATACCTACATAATAATGAGCACTATTAAAAAGTATATTCTTGGTGTTCTAATGATGCTGATATAATTCATAGAATATGTAGGTATATAAATTGTATGAATTTACGCTTTTCTTTTTTGGTAGATGTCTCCTGCAGATTCATCTTCACCGGGTTAATGGCAAGACCAGAAGGTCTTCCAGCCGAGCAAATAAAATAAACACTGCTAAGAGATCCCATAGTGAGACTCAAACCTCAGCTTAAGGCGTTGCTGGGGGGGGGGGGCAAAACAGAAAGGACTTGCTGCATCTGATTGTGGAATTTACACTTAACAGTCAGTATATAAGAGGTTCCAAAATAAAGCTTAAATGATGACTGAAATCAGTAACTGCTACTAATAAATACCTCCTTTACAGTTTCTCTCCAACAAAAGTTTTAATAAAAAGAATAACAGAACAAATTAAAAGCAACGCAAAATTCTTCAAGAGCACGTCAAGTCAGAATAGACCATATTGTTTTTAAACATACAACTCTTGAAATTTGACCTTTTCAAGTACAGGTACAAGTTTAATTAACAATGGCAACACTGACGCGTTGCACTTGAAGTATCAGTATCTTTCAATAATTCGGTCGCGGAGATCTGATGGCAGTCGCTCCGTATAAAATACTGATAATCAGCCGCCTGGGAGCCGACCCCAATCTAATTAGAAAAAGGCCGGACCAATGATGATTCTTCTAAATTCACTAATAGCTTTTAAAACTAAGACTAAGACCAGTGTGTGCCAGTTTGGTACACAACAACGGTTATCAACAACTTCCCCATTACAAACTACTGGATATACCCAAACTTAGCCTATCCAATCCCCAATAAATAGAAGATCGGTCGCCGATAATGGTACTGATATCCAAAACTTTATGTCCCATAAAATAACAACAGGGAGACTGTTATGATCAAACACTACGAGAATATGGTATTAGGGCCCTTCCAAAATATTATTAATGTGCGCAGAAATTATACGACTCGGTTGGCGCAGAGGTTGAGAGATCGACTGCTGCGCTACGTGTCGCGGGTTCGATTCCCGCACGGAACAAATATTTGTATGATCTACAGATAGTTGTTCCGGGTTTGGATGTATGTTATTTATTATATTAATATTTGTGTTTGTAAACGCACCGGCAATACAGGAATTACACCTAGTGTGAGGCAACGTTTAAAAAATATATATAGAAGCGGTTGAAAGATAAATAATAATTTGACTCAAATTATTATGACGAATATAATGGACGACACGGTTGGCGTAGTGGCTAAGCGATTAGCTTTCTGCGCTACGAGTTGCGGGTCGATCCACACACGGTAAAAATATTTGTATGCTCTACATAATATGCGCATATGACATGTATGTATGTAAACTGTGCCCACGATACAGGAGAAATCCCAGTGAGGGGGAAAGTATTTAAAAAAAATACATTTATTCAAATTAGACTTTATATACTAGTTTTGGAACTTCAATAATATAATATGTAAAGCTAGAGGCAAAACTGTCATGTACACTAAAGTATTCTTGGGATCCCACGATACAGACTTGTCTAAATAAGACCTAACTTGATAACACACAACAATGTGCAAATTAGATGAGTGGTTTATGATCTCTTATGTAGGTATAATAAGATCTGTAATTTGTATCTTGACAAGACCTTGGCAACGAACTTGGAACCTCACGCTCAGCAGCCACGTTTGCGGCCAAAATACCAAAGGAGCACTCAATAGAAAGGGTAACACACTCAGAATCCACAAAGCCTCTTTAAAATTTAAGGGCCTGACTACTTATTATGAATAAGTCAATAAAATTGTTATGACACCGTAAAACTTTAACTGTAGAAAGTTAAAAAGGGGCGCTAAAGCACTAAGAATTTAATTAAGAAATGACCAACATAATATACTTTGTTTCTTGTATATACAACATTATCTTTAGTATATAGGTACTAAACCTGACAGTAGTTTGTTCAGAATGAGTAACAGAACCGATAAAAAAAAAAATACCATGTTATATTTTATCCAAATAAGTATAATTTAAAAATTCTTTAGCTGACGGTACTTTCACCTGCACATGCCATCGACACATGGCCAAATACTCGACACAGCGGCATGCGCCAGCGCACTCACCCCGGTACCCCAAGCCACCGTAGTCGCACGGAAACTAGGGATGATCATGTTTATGGGAGGACAACGAGGCGATACCATAAGCTTGTGAGTTTTCACTATACATTTTTGTATTTTTTTTTGTATGCGTAATCTATACATGAAAATATTTGACACGTGTTTCGGCGTTCGTATATACTAAAAATAATGTTGTTTATATATAATATACTATCTTCTGTCCGCGGCTTCGTCCGTGTGGTTTACGAACCCGTACATTTTTCCGGGTTAAAAAGTAGCCTATCTGCTATTCCAGACTATATATCTATCACTGTGCCAATGTTCTGGCGTGATTGAGTAATAAATATCCATCCATCCATCCATCCTCACAAACTTTCATATTTATAATTTTATTAAGTAGGATAGGATATATTTAAAATAAAATGATATCCCTACATTATAATTATGACTAAGATGCGATAAGACAGTGACTAAGTACTTAGCTATTTGCATTACCTACGTATCACAGATTCAATACCCGAGTCAGCATAGGGTCGGTGTTATTGGAATATTGTGTGCTGAAATTCCCAGTGGCATGAGTCTCAATAACAGTTCCGGTTAAACGTACTTCAATAAACTTCTGCTCAACCCCTCGGGGATTACAGGCGTGATGATATGTCATATATTTGACCACTGTCTTACTAGATACGAGTCACATAAAAATTAAAGTTCCCATTATATCGTATAAAGTTATTTCACGTTAGAAAGTTTCATTCATTTTTTTAACCTCATTCATTTAACCCTCCAGTTAAACCGTCATTTAAGGACCCGTTTTTGATAGCAACAGTTAATTAAAACTTTTAATTTTATCATTGAAAATGTAATACCTATTCAAACTGCGACCAGAAGTTCCGAAATTGAATTAAGGCGACAGAAGGTTTGTTATAAAACTAGACTTTAAAATAATAACGGCGGTTATTTAAATGTAAGGTGCATTGGGGTAAGATCAGCAATGGGGTAATATGGTACCGAACGAATTCACGGCTCGAGATTAAAATTGATGATGTCGAAATCGAGATATAACGAAAAACCATCGTGGATTTCAATCTCCTACAGTCACCGGAATACTTATGAGATAACTCTAACGTGATATTATTAGAGTTAGCTTTACCGTTTAACACTCGACATGCAACTTAGGTATGACGCTAATAGAGATTTATCTAATAGAGATTTATATCGAAGCCCGTGAAAATTGCGCTGGGGGGCAATTCTCACCCGATTAGAGATCATGTGAAAATAGAGATGAATATCACCCACCTGCCTTTTTCTGAATTCTTGTAGTACCACATCAGACGTATCTTTACTTCAAAAGCTTGAAATATAACAGAGTTTGGAAGCATTCGAGATTTTAGTGATTTTATTCTACAGAGCAAAACATTATTTCTAATGGAATCTATATCGAAGCACGTGAGAATTGGCCCCCTGCCCGCATCAAAAGTTTTGAGTTTCTCGGAAGAACAAATGACTGCTTCACACAGTTGCAACAAACGAAACATCTCGACTAACACAGGTGCGACAGGTCACGGCTGCGATGTATTGCGACTAACGCGAATTGCGAACAAAGCACATGGTTTGTTTAGTAGTTGAGGAATTAGGTAAAAGGATTCTATATCGGCCATACTCAAACTTTTTTTTCTTGGGCTTCTTATAAGTGTACAGATTTTAGAAGGGACAGGAGTTGCGAGTGCTGCCCAACTGTTTCACCTCGCGAGAAACAGAGAGAAGTTTGCACAGCCTTCGACCCTCGCTAGTCGGAGAGGCACCTTAAGAAGCTGTGTCCCGAGGACCGCTACATAAATCACAACATCTGTTATTTAGGTGTTAATGGAAAACCCTATTACGTTTAATTGTTTATTTAAATTTTAGTGAGAATGATAATCACGCGTCGTGTCACGTGTGCAATCAGTGACCTGCGGCTATTATTCTCGCGGAATTTTGAATAGATAATTGGCTTAGTAACTTCGTTAATAGAATTTGAAGATACAACGGGTGGGCCACTTTCGAAAGCCTGGCGGGCCGCATGCGGTCCCTGGGCCGCAGTTTGAGTATGGCTACTCTAGATATATGCTTAATCTATTATATGTAAATTTTAGCTCCAAACTGCATTTATGTAATGGTTGATAATATTATTTTTTTTACTTTGCCCAACTTTAGGAATAATTCCTATATCATGGGTGCGTTTACAAACACATATATTCACATGGACACACACCCAATTGATGACTATAGCATCACCCTCTATTACAAAGGACTCAAAAACAGCATGGTAAGCGAAATGTGGGTGTATAATAGTACACCTCTGTTTAGGGAATACAGACGTAATCCTGTTGTAAAGGCCTATGTTCACGTACACAAATATTCACATGCACAAATATTCGCAACCACACCCGGAGAAACTATCTGTAAGCCGTACAAATGTTTGTTCCGTGTGGGAATCGAACCCGCCGACACGTACCGTAGAAATCTAATCCCTTAAGACTATAGTTTAGCTAAAAGTTTTCATACAAAATGCGTTAACGTTTTTACCCCACTAAACATGAGCTGATTTTGCTGATTTTTTAATATGTTGACACAAGTAAAAACTAGGTCGTCACGTTATTGTTTTTCTTAATATTTTTTTATAGATTGAGAAAAAAAATGAAAAACAAATCGTGTTGACCTACTTTATAATCTAACAAAACGACAGAGACGATCAATCGTATAACCGTCTATTTTAAATAAGATAGGTACATTAAGCATATTATTTGTGAATTATTTTTTAATTTTTATAAAAGAATATCTATAGTTTTTCTTGCCGGTCTCTTCTCCATACGACCTGCCCTCGTTTGGAACCGTGCGCCTAGAGTCTCGACTTTTTAAAAGTGCCTGAAAAGGCCTAGTTGAAATAAAAAACTTTGTCATGACTCAAACGGCAGATTTTTATTCGAACCACCTGTTATACTTTCGATGACATTGTGTTTACTTACGCGTAAAAAGAAAAAAGAATAGAATTTCAATCAAAGTCATACAACCAAACCCATATAAAGTCCATACTATTTTCCATGAAATAAGCAACGCTGCAATGTATATCCTCGATGTATACACTCAATTTATCCTGGTTACGCGACTAGCTACTAGCGCCCACTAGTTTACGGCCGCGGTAACAGGTGGCGCCATTTGTCGCTATTCAGAACGACACGGTTTATGGCTTATTATTTATCGAGTGGGCTTGTAACACTTTCTATCTATAGTACTCTAGGGTATAGGATGAAAAAGTGTTTTAGTATTATTTCTAAAGCATTTTTGCACAGGGGAGCCGCAGTTTTTTTTAATTTGGCTGCATATATTGTGATCTAATTGAAGTGGATAAATGTATTTAGTAGTAAATAGCAATTAATATTATATAAGTATAACACCCATTGTGGAGTGTGGAATAAATAAATGAAAGGACGTGTTTGTAATAAGTTCCCTACTTCATGGAGATCGTGCCATACGCGTTCCGGGTGTATGATTTTTTTTAGGTATATCTCCTACCACCTATAGATTTGTAAATTTAGTATCACGCCTGTTTTCCTCGAAGGGTTAGGCAGAGATGTACTGAAGTACACATACATTTCGCCGATGCCGTTATTGAGGCCCACGTAGGTAATTTGCCATCTTCCGAGCACAGTTCCAGAATCCGTGTTGCTACTGAGAATCTCCATACAGGAAAACCCAATAATACTTTTCCCGACTCGCGCATTGAACCCAGGACTTGACAGAACTCGTGCACCAAAAAAATTAGGAACTCTTTAATTATTTTATATTTTAAAATTGTCTGTTGGAAAATAATTGTTTTTTTGTGTGTTAACTATCCTTTTGCCGATTTCATCTGGGTGAGTTTCATCATAGACTCTTCAATGGTCAAGTTATCAGCTCTTCAATGGTGTCACTGCTAGGCCTTATCATGAAACTCCGCAATAATTATTTATCCGACGCCATCTAGTTTAAAAAAGACGTGTAAAAGTGGTTGAAAAATCCTAATTGCAAAAATAAATCATTTCATTAAATTAACAAAATTTGTATGACTGAAATTTTAGAGTCATTCAAAATTAGTCTTGCAAAAAACTCATTAAATAATTAACTAAAAAATCTCGTACCAACAACATCGATGAACTTGGTAGCGATCTGCGTGGCGAAGGAAGGAGAGTCTGCTGTCACTTCGCAGCTGAAGTTACCGGCTAAGGTGAGGTCCAGGCGCCGGAGCAGCACCTGAGTTCCGTTTGATCTGTTCATCTGAAAATCAATACGAAAAGCTTGAAATAAGGTGGCGTTATAAAGGTTAAAGTAAACTAATAGCAGCAACAAAGTCTCAAGAGTACATTGTCCGTGTGGTCTCAGCAATTACCTAACTAAAGATAATCACTTAGTAGGTGCGCAAACCATGTCTTTATACAGTATGTTGTTATTATCACAACAATGGCGATACTGCCAATTCTCTTGACAGCTTAATAATAATGTCCTCCTGACCGATTTCGGTCACGGCGGCCAATCTCACCGGAGATTAGCCAACTACGCAGGAGATATTATAGAGCACAAGTGTGTGCGCAAACACAGGTGCTCTCTCTATTCCTTCACTCTCATAGTCCGATGGGACGGCAATCCGACACGACCGGAGAGAGATCAGGCGTAGGACCAACGGCTTTACGTGCTTTCCGAGGCACGGTGTGTATTCACATACACGAAGACCCAGACCGGAAACAAATATCTGTAGATCATACAAATATTTGTTCCGTCCGGGAATCGAACCCGCGACACGTAGCTCAGCAGTCGATCTCTCAACCACTGCGCCAACCGTGTCGTCAAGTCTTGACAGCTTAGTCACCTCTCAGACACCGATAAGTGAAGAGGGTCTCCGTCCCTTAAAAGGCCATATTGAGCAACTCATCTACGAATCGCCGTGGGTACAGTTTACAAACGTACATGTCACATGCACACACAACCAAACCCGAAACAACTATCTGTAGATCATAAAATCGAACCCTCGACACCTCGCGTCTGTTTGAATATTTCTTTATTTCATGTAAACCAATTACAGGCACTTATGAAATGTCGAGACTTTAGGCGCATTTTTTTTATTATCTCTACATGAGAACTGATAGGTACTGAAGCAAGAATGATTGTTATCTTTGTTATATTTCAAGAATACATCTGGATTAAGAAATGAACAAAGATTTTGTTACTCATTGATCAAAATTCAAGAAACCTTTTTGGTAAATTTGCTTCACTGAATATAATTTAGATTTTCCATCTGATTTGAACTTGCTAAGGGTCAAAGGTTATTGACCGCTGGCAAAATGAATTTCGACCACATCTATTATTATTACGGTCAATTTCATCAGTCAATTTCAAATATTACTGAGTAACTATGAGAAGCAAAATACATCATAAAGACACAGACAGCCGTCGGCGCCGAGACAAAAGATTTTCTATTGTTTCTTTATTGCATATATCATAGCATCACGCCAGTATTCCCCGAAGGGTTAGGCAGAGGTTTTCAATACACCCACATTTCGCCGATGCCGTTATTAAGTCCCATGTAATAGGGAGCGAGCCTATTGCCATCTACTGGGCACAGTTCCAGACTCCGTGCTGCTACTGTGAATTTCCATACAGAAAACCCCAATAACACTTTGCCCGACCCGGGAATCGAACCCAAGAACTCACTGCTCAGCACTTGAGCTTGCGAGCATTAGACCAATGAGGCAGTCAAATTTAAGTTTATTGCATCATTTTATGGATAATAACCTACCATGCGGGATCAGGTGGGCATTATTATACATGCCTGTATAATAATGTCCTCCTGACCGAATTTCGGTCACGGCGGCCAATCTCACCCGAGATTAGCCAACTACGCAGGAGATATTATAGAACACAAGTGTGTGCACAAACATAGGTGCACTCTCTATCCCTTCACTATCATAGTCCGATGAGACGGTATCTCCGACACGACCGGAGAGAGATCAGGCGCACCAACGGTTTTACGTGCTTTCCGAGGCACGGTGTGTATTCACATGGACAAAGACCCAGACCCAAAACCACTATCTGTAGATCATACAAATATTTGTTCCGTGCGGCAATGGAATCCGCGACACGTAGCGCAGCAGTCGATCTCTCAACCACTGAGCCAACCGTGCCGTCCCATAGTCTGTATACACAGAGGTTGAGGCAGAGGTGTACAAAAAACCGACGTTTCAACGAATAAATTATTGAGTCTACAGGTCCTAGTGTAAGTTTTTTTGACAAACTAGATTTAACGCATCGAACGCGTTCGGCGCTCTAATTGGTGGAGAGCACGAAATGGACCAATCGGATCGCCGAACGCCTCAGGAATAGAGGGGAGCCTATTACTTATTATATATTACACAATTCTAAACTCCGTGCTGTTACTAAGAATGTTTGTAAATCTCATTATCACTTTCAACGACCTTTAAATCTAACCGAGGACTCTTGAGTTATACCAGTGACGTAGAATATGAAAGTGGTTAGTTAGATCACAGCATGTCTGTGATCACGGGTGCGAGAGCCAAACCTACGACACGCAGCGCAGCAGTCTATCAACGGCAGTCCAACAGTGCCATGAAACTATAAAAAAGAAATGTGTGTGTGTGTTTACTTATGTACGCACGTAAGAAGTTATACTTCTTAATTATTATTATTTTTTCCACTGATATGAAACACGTGTTACAGATGCAAAAATATTTCAATAACTACCTTGAATATAGCTATCAATTCCCAAGAAAATTTAAGAGACTTTTACCAGCCAACTTCGCGGCGTCGCTTTTATCTGTCGGTGTGCGCGCGCATCGTAAGAATTCACTCTCATCAAGCGCGCCAAAAGAAGTATAACTTCAATAATATAATTTATCTTTAACTTATTTCGAGAGTTTCTTACCTAATATAATATAACTCAAAGCTAAGCTTAACATTTCTTCCAACTATAACAAATCTCAAATTTATGGACAACAATATGAGATCTCAAGATCACCCTCCATCCTAAATGTATCATCAGTTTATTAAGCACGGATCTTCTCTTCATTTTCCGGATCACAGACGCTGTTTAAGATAAAAAAGAAAACACCCAACACAATGCATCTCTTGCAGTAAATATTTCGGAATGGATTTTAAACTACCACCAACAGATATTCCCTTTAAACACCACAATAACAGTAAAAGAGATCTGAAAAACCTCATTCGTTGTAATGAAAAGAAGACTCCGCTACACTCGCTGGATCGCACCTTGAAAATCGTTTTCAATCCCAATCCAGTCTTTATCGGTTCAATCTAGCAAAGTGAAAGCATACTAGTGACGTTGAGAGCGAAATTCGGAATGTTTTCAAACAGGTACACAATATGTGTACTAGATTTTTGTCGCTGAACTTTTTTACATGCTCCTTTTTCGCTGACCGTATTCAAACGTGGAACTGGCAGACTTTGTTTAAATTTGAAACGTTTGCTGTCAAATTGTGCTAAGTCGGGGATTTGACTTTTTTTGGAACGTTGTGTTTTCAATTTTCGTCAAGTTTGAAACCGAAAAAAAATATGTAGGGAGAGTATTACCACGTTTAGAAGTTACATGAAAAATTTGCCATTCGCCATTCATATACCTACGCAATAAACTATACTTACATTGTCATCTGGTAGTTGTTTGCCGTAAAATAAACAATTTTAAACGAAAATTTTCGTTGTAACTTCAAAACGTGGTAACTTACACCGGAACAATTTTCAGCTTTGGCTTATCGGTGACGCGCGATACTTTATGGTTACTACGTGTGAACTACTTTCCTGAATCCATAAACATAACAAGCCAATATACAGTATTCCAGTTATGATTTTTGTTTGTACCAGGAATTAGGAAGCATATTTTCGACAATAGACATTAACAGCATGACAACAAGGAGCATTTAAAGAAGTAATAAATATTGTCAAGAAATAAATTATTATTTTTATTTTATTATTTTTACATTACCACACACTAGGCTTTCTCCTGTATCGTGGGTACAGTTTACAAACATACATGTCACATACACAAATAACCAGACCCGAAACAACTATCTGTAACGACACGTGTTTCGCCCCTCCACGGGGCATCTTCAGGAAATGTTGACTCGTCGGCCGCTAGGACGCGAATCTTCGCGAGGATCGGCAGCATTACGTAAAAATAGCGACAGCGACGCGACGGCCATGCGACAGCCACGCGACAGCAACATCACTGTTTGGCCATACATATTATATGACACAAAAGTGGCGTTTAAGAGAGGATACCGCACGATCTACGCCTGTCGCAAACTAATTGCTACATCGGTAATTAGGCTGCAGTTTGGGTTGCGTGTTGCATTATATTAATCGCACCTTCTGCATGTGCATATATTTGAGTGGGAGGGTGGTGTTGCATATTGCACTCAAGCCTAAACTAGTTCAGTGGAATTAAAAACTAAACTTTTTTTTTTTTTTTTTTTTTAAAAAACATTGCCCCACACTAGGATTTCTCCTGTGTCGTGGGTACAGTTTACAAACATACATGTCACATACACACACAACCAGACCCGAAACAACTATCTTACTATAACTTGTATTGAATCACCAGCCAATGACGACCAATAGACCAATTCTTGTCTTTTTCTTTCATTCTTTTTTAATAAAACACGTTGCCCCTCACTAGGAATTATTCCTGTATCGTGGGTGCGTTTACAAACACAAATATTCACATGGACATACACCCAGACCGGCAGCCTAATTACCGATGTAGCGACAGGCGTAGATCGCGGGATAACTTCTGTCAAACGTCATTTTTGAGACATATAATGTATTGGCTGACAGTGAAATTGCTGTCGCGTGGCTGTCGCGTTGCTGTCGCTGTTTTACCTAATTAGGCTGCCGAAACAACTACCCGTAGATTATACAAATATTTGTTTCGTGCGGGAATCGAACCCGCGACATGTAGCGCAGGAGTCGATCGCTCAACCACTGCGCCAACCGTGTCACCAATGAGACAGAAAACTACCCTTAACGAACCTTAACTAATGTAATTACATTACATTGCACCATTTTACTTCCAATACAACTCAATAAACTAAACCGGGCTCCTTCCCTTTGTTTATTGAAGGTGACTCCGAAGAATTAGATTGCCGCTATCGTCTGCTATCCATCCGTGTAATAGCATCCTTAATCTGTCCGTGAGGGGTACCGATACCAGCCAATGCTGGAGCAAGGAAGCATATTGGAAGGTAATGATTCTAATTATTTTTATGGAACTCTTGGGCGGAGTTCGAATTTTGACAAAATTTTACTAATTGTATTTGTAATTTCGGTAATAGTTTGCGCAGTGGTGAGATTAGCGTTCTGCGCACGGTATAAATATTTTTATATTATAAATAGTTGTTTTGCATCTGGGTGTGTTCTATATGTGAGTTTCATGTTTGTAATCTGTACCCACGATACAGGACAAAAAAATAAAAAGAGAGTATACTCACATCAACATAAATCCCGGGCAATCCAAACACCCTCGTATCTGGCTCCTCCATGGGCGTATACCTGTAGAACTCATGGTTGCCTCTGTACCACTTGACGGAGTACAACGGAGCACCTTGCATGTCCCGGGAACAGATCAGCGCGGCTGTGCCACCTCTGATGACTGTGGAAGGCTGTACTAGGAGCATGACGTCACGAAGGCTTGTAACACCTGGAAATTAAGGAAAGGTGTTCCGTGAGTGATGAGAGCATTTGACTGGTTCTCTATAGTACTTAAATGAAAACTTCTTTGATATCTGTAATAGTCATTATAGTCAAGATTGTCGTTAGTCAAACTATTGTTCCAAATACAAGCCTGTCTTGTCTATTAAATGCTTCACACTTGAGACAGATTCGCATAGAACTAAGACAGTTGAGTCCACAAAACGTTGTTATTGAGTTCTCAGTTGCAGCACGGACTCTGGAACTGTGCCCGATAGATGACAATAGGTTCACCTCCTATCACATGGAACTCAGTAACTGAATCGGTGAAAAGTGTAAGAAGGTGTATGATAGTACACCTCTGCCTAACCCTTCAGGTAATACAGGCATGATGCTATGTTATATAAACGACTGATTTTAAGTATGCAAATTAATATCTTCCAACAAGAATCTGTCAAACTACAGTATTTACTATTGCCTCTTGAAAGAGATAGAAATAACTTAAAGTCCATAGGTATTAGTAAATTCAAACTAACATTATTAAATAAATCCACAGACAGCTTAATCAAAAATGGCCTCAATACGCAATGATCTTCAGAATAAAGTTCTCATATATACTGAGCATACATTTACGTTTATACTGAGCATTATACGTTGAAGAGATATTATCATATAACTTATTTCAAAGCAAACATTCTCCGTAATACATTGAAAAAGATTCGTAACTAGAATTCTAAATCCTTTTCTAAGAATCAGCGCTTGCTTTATCATTATCGGTTCAGTGATTTCAAACATTAATACGATAGTACTAACATTATAAAGAAGAGTTATTTTTCCTTTGTCGTCTGCAAAGATTAAAACTGTAGATTTAAAATTACTGAATTAATTTTCTGTGAATATGATGTAGATCTCTATTATATGCTACTAGCAATGCCCATGCTTCACCCACTTAAAAAAAATCATACAATAATTTTGAGTCATATTTCAACTTCTTTAGGGTTGAATTCTGTTTGGATGGCTACACTCTATGAAGAAACTACCTGATAAAGTGTGGTTGGAATGAATACAGACACCCTGACTCTATAGGACCTACTACGTTGTTACACGCGGTTAAAATTAAATATCTAATAATAGCCAGGTGCAAGGAAAGAGCCTTCACAGCCAAAGAAACTTCATGTCATCTGGCGCACTCACACACGACCATTGCCGACTGGCTAATCTTTCCGCTAAGGTATGAGAGCTCGTGCTAACACAACAGAAGAATCATGCGGGGTTTTATCCTGAAGCGCTAACTGAAGCTTGCTATTTATAATTATTATATTTGCACCTAAATGAGACTAGACTCACTCAGTGTAGTGTAGCGTTTGATAAATTGTTTCTGTAAGCATATTCTCACGGAGCCTACGGCATCTTATAATAAAACAACGTAGGTTTAAAATACACCGGTGCGTCTTCAGGGTTGCTATTTATAATAGGGTGTCTGCAAATGTGTGTATGAAAAGGCATCGGCGGAATGTAGATGTACAATACACCTCTGCCTAGCCCTTTGGGGAATATAGGAGTGATGTTATACTAGTAACGAAATAAAGACCTATAAATAAAGCTACTGAAACCAGCTCAATAAATCGTCACATAGATTCTAACGTCACAAGATATCGCGTTATTCTTTCAGCTTTCGATACAAAAAAAAGAATGACAAAGTATGAACACACTTCTTGGATATCTAATGGAGGACCTTTACCAAAAACTGAGATCGATCGTCCCATAACTCTTATGAGACATGCCTCATATTGTCCCACCGCGTTCAGACCAATAAAACATAAGTATTTGCCTTGTCCAGGATTTCAGTTCAAAGAAAATGATTTCGAGCCAAATTTCGTTTCTTTTTTTTTTCTGGAGAAACGCAAACTGCACGTTTACAGTTGTGTTATCGTAGAAATTTGTAATTCTAATGTTTTTATGTGGGTTCACGAACTTATCACAAATCTTTTATTAGGGCCACTAGCCTTCAAGTTACGATAATAAAATAAAATAAAAACGATTGTCTGCTGGTGGCCGCCACAACTTATTAACTGACTTATATTAAAAAAAGTCTTGTTTTATGCTCCTTTAAACGTCGTCACGACTTAAAACTGATGTAAACCTAACACTGCAATGTTTGTATCGCAATGTATTTTAACAAGTTTTGCAGTAGTTTTTATCCAGACACTTCAACTTTTGCAGTAGTTTTTAATTTATCCAGAAATTTTTGAAGGTTGTGACTTCATTTGTAAGTACGGATTAGCTCCGTCCCTTTACGTGTATTTTGTACTAGCTTCCACTCGCGGCTTCGGCCGTGTGGTTTACGAACCCGTACATTTTCCGGGATAAAAAGTAGTCTATGTGCTATTCCAGACTATAATCTATCTTTGTGCCAAATTTCATCCGGATCCATTCAGCTGTTCTGGCGTGAAAGAGTAACAAAGATCCATCCATCCTCACAAACTTTCACATTTATAATATCAGTAGGAAGTTGGAAGTAGGATAACCACAAAAATGCGACGCTAATACTAATAAGTTCATAATTATGTCACTTGTTCAAGGTTCAAACGTAAAACATGTTTGAAACGTGCAGACAAATGACGTCCAACAATGTCAAATGTATCTTTCAATTTCTTAGCGACGTAGACACAATAGAAAATCTGTTGCTTACGGGCAACTGTTCGTAGCCTAAAACCTAATTAATACGTGTCGTTACCTATCACCGAGTTCTGCTTATTATGTATATCATAGACATATTGATTTCTGTCCGTAAGCGAGTCTCAGTCAACTCATTACAGCTATATTATTAACGTGTGGCCGTCAAAGGGTTTCCAGGTACACTGGCACAATGCGGAAATATAAAATAGTATCAGTAATATATGTACATATATATACATACGCATGTAATTCACAAAATAATAGATAGATTCTGGTTTTTTTTTATAAAACTTATCTTGGAATCGAACTCTGGTAAACAAAATTGGACTAAAGCAAATTTTTATATCACAGTACACAGACGTAGGACACCGTAAACCGAAGTTGGTACATATTACAAACCAGAAAAAAATGGAGTGTATTGTCAAGTGTTCAAAGGAAAGACTTATTAAATAATATTTTATAAAAATAAAATAGTATTATGATAAAAAAAATCGTAAAGCAGAGCTCAAAAAATATTTTCGTCACATAATTCTCAAAATTTTGAGCGTAATCTATCATATTTCATGTAATAATAATAAAGGGATTCAATCAACTAAAGAAATACCTAAAAATTATGCCACTGAGCCGTGCATTTATTTTTCAATTACCTAAAATATGTCTTCTTACAGCGCCTTAACATGAACATCCATTATCATGCATCACAGAAATAGAGGCAGCCCCAGTAAGTTATAAAATACTTGTGTTCAGATTGCCTCGCATCTTCCCTTAGCACTATATTAACAAAGAAAGTAATTTATAGTAACAGAACTAAGATATTACAGACACAATACATTTTCCACTGTTTACTTGGCGTCATTTGATGAGTTATTCAATTAAAGGCACAGATATTATTGGAGCATGTTAAAGACAACCAACTACAATATTTTAATAAAAATACTCATCTCAAAGTTAAAAAATTACTCGGAACTCAAACTATTTATCATTATTCGCCTAGCCTTTTACCAACTACGTTCAGAGGCCCAAGTGTAAGTTTCTTTCGACAAACTCGATTTACTACATCGAACGCGTTCGGCGCTTCGATTGGTCCGTTCCGTGTTCTCCACCAATCGGAGCGCCGAACGTGTTCGGTGCGTTAAATCGAGTTTGTAAAATAAACTTACACTAGGGCCTCAGGTAAGCTCCCGGTGTAACCAGATCGGGCAGTGATACCAATCCAAGGACTGTCCGCGGCAAGCGCTGATTAACCTGATCAAGATCGACTGATCTGCGCAGTAGCTATTTAGCTACGAGCTTCTCTAATTACTTAAATTAAAGTTAAAGTCGAACTAAAGTTACAGACGGAAACAACGAACAGTAAATATTCACCTTCCACCGCACTTCCATACTTTGAATGTTTGCGGCTAAACAAATTTACAGCTTTCGAAGTAGATCGTATATTGGAGATATCAATAATAATAAGTTTACTGATTTGTACGTATTGTGGTTGAGGCTGGCAAAATTTGGGTGCACAATATTTTAGTACACCTCTGCCTAACCTTTCGGGGATACAGGCGTAATGCTATGTTTTATTGTTTTTCCATAAAGAAAAAATGATTTAGTGTACTTGCCTTTAGATGGGATTACATCATTTTAAGGTACCTAACAACGAAATCAATTTTTCATTCATTCTTTATATTTTTTTATTTATTTTAAAATGCATCATCTTTTTCCTTTGAAGCTGTTTGTTCGGATTTATATCTCATTTATTTCAATTAATTAAGTCTCCTCCATTTTACATGTCTAGTTCAATACTTAAATTAATTAATTTTATTAATTGTTGCTGAGGATTATGATTGTAATTTGCATTGTGCAAGTGTCTAAGAGACCTAATTATGTTCCTTTCATGAGTTATATAACCATAGTCAGGTCTTACCAATGCAATTTACTTAATAGAGTCTCACGTACACGAATAATTCATGTTCAACCCAACAGATGGCGCAGGCTGTCGCAGCTCATGATCTCACGCCTTGAAAGTGAATTAATTAATAATGTGAGGTTTAAGGTTTAACACCTGATAAATTTTGATATGTATAGTCTGTAGGGGACTAAAATGTTCATATGCAGTCATTACGAAGATTTTCAACGTCACTATGGTGTACCGTATAAGTGACGACATGTAACACAATTTCAAAAAAGGCTGCAACGTACAAAAAAAAATCTCTGAAAGTCTCGGAAAATTCAAAGTCAAATTTTTTTATATCAACTAGGCCTTTTCAGGCACTTTTATAAATTCGGGATTAGGCGCACGGTTCCAAAGAAAGGTAGGTCCTATGCACTATGGACTCTTTACAAAAAATAAAAAGTTAATTTACAATTAATAATTTAAAATTTAATATGCATATAAGAAAAAACAAACCTTTCAAAACTTTACATTACATAATGAGTATAATAAAAAAAATAAGATAATACAATACAAGTTATACAAGTGTTTCGAATAAAAAATAAAAACGGCATAAACAGTTCAAAGCTTAGTTAGGTAACCTACACACCTAAGAGGGCTCTATATACCACTTTGACGGAGCTGGAAATCGACCCTAGGACAACTCAAGCTCAACGTCCACACTTGAGACTACTAGACTAAATCACCTCAGTATTTGGGTTTTTTATTTTACCCTAAAACAATAAGACATATTTTTAGTAGTAGGACACCGTAAACCGAAGTTTTTTGTCGCACAGTGTTGGTAGATATTACAAGCCAGAAAAAAATGGAGTGTATTATCAAGTGTTCAAAGGAAAGACTTATTAAAAAATATTTTATAAAAATAAAATAGTATTATGATAAAAAATCGTAAAGCAGAGCTCAAAATATATTTTTCGTCGCATAATTCTCAAAATTTTGAGCGTAAACTATCATATTTCATGTAATAATAATAAAGGGAATTCAATCAACTAAAGAAATACCTAAAAATTATGCCACTGAGTCAAATAAGACATATTTTTGAATAAGACATATTTTTAGGCATCAGAAAAGATGATATGACCAAAAAATTGAGATGTCATCACACTCTTCTGTGATCAATTTCCACAGTTTATCTGCGATAAGTTATTCGTCCTAATTTTTTTGTTCGTAAATCACAAAAATCACAAATCACTACGAGTGTGGATGACAGGTTTGCAATTCTAGATAATATTCGTTGGTCGGACATTTTTCTTGATGATGTCTTTGCTATTTCCAGATCATGGTCGAGTTTTGTCGGTAAAAAAGAAGAAGAATTAAGAATTTTCTAGAGAATTAAATAGTGTTTGCTAACTCAATTGACAAAGCAGTGATAGCCTACTAGTTGAACGCTTGCCTTCCATACAAGAGGAATGGAGTTCAGACCTATCCCGTACCTTTGACTTTTCAGAATCATGTGCGGATCAAAATTTGATTATCACTTGCGTTAACGGTGAAGGAAAATCATCGTGAGGGAATCTGCACACCTGAGAGGGCTCCATAAAATCCTCGATGGTATGTTTAGTTCGCCAACCCGCACCGGGCCAGCGTGGTGGACTAACTGACCTAAGTCAAAAAATGCAATTTGTGGGAAATGAGCAAGCAAAAAGTATACTTTTTAAGATTAATTATCAGAAGTTACAGGAATTTTGAGTTACGCCACTTTCATTCTAAGGATGAACTACAATTTAAATAACACACAACTATTTGTATCTATAAAGTAAATAACCATTTCACTTCATTTCTAGGTACCAATAACAGGAATATGAATCGTCTCTAAAAATAAATAAAGTTCAAAAAGCACAGAAATGTATTCCATCTCGATGCGATTTATTTTTATTTTCCTGTTTTGAAATTGATGGGTTGCATCATTAGTGTTCGTAAAGAATCGTAAAGTAATATGACTCCTCGATCAGACATTGTGATAAAAGGGAGCATTTTTGACTTCTGTTTCGAAAAATCGAACCCAATGCTTCAACATACTAAAGTTAGTACTAAATTAACTAACTATTTATCTCATTGGTCTGGACGGTGTTTCCGAGTATCATTGCTTAGTGATGTGAAGGTTCGATTCCCAGATCGGGCAAAGTGTTATTAGCTTTTTTTTTTTGGATAATTCTCACTCGCTGCCTGAAGTCTGGAATAGAGCCCAATATATGGCAAAAGGTTCCCGCCTATTAAATATATGATACTTTAAAACAACATCGGTGAAACGTCTGCGTGTACACACACACACACACACACACACACACACACACACACACTTATGCCAATCCCTTCAGCAAATATAGGCGAAATCTATATTCCAAAGTCTCATCCTAAAATCCTTACTCCTTCAAAGATTTTATACTACTAAACAGATCCTGCTTCGCTTGCACAATAAAATCCGGGGCCCAGTAACAAACCCACAGATTATAAATGTCACATTACCAAAGCTTGAACACGGATGTCGAATCTTTATTACTCCCCAAAAACACTTTCTGATGCCAAAATAGATTAGGAAGCTATCCTCAGATAGAGATCGGGTTGTTTTCCGAAGAGAAAATTTAAATAATGACGCGACTTTACTTGTGAAGCGGAAAAGTTACATTAAAATTATGTAGATTGAAGTATATTTCTTTTTTAACGACCTATTAATGTGTCGTTTTAAGTCCACGGATCTTTGGAAGGTGGAACGGGATTAACGAAGATTTTGTAGATGACTACTTTATAAGCAAATGACTTACCACAGACCTACTCGTGGGTTTTATGTACCGTTTTGGAAACAGGAGGAGCTTCGTTAGAATTAATCTGGTTGTATATCTTCAGATAGTGAAGTGCAATCAGGTTTTAAAGATATTTAAACGAATTTATCTGGTTAGTACATGTACATTAAATGTTCGTCAAATCGATTCCATAAGAAGCTTCGAACGCGAAAATATATTGGAGAATTAAGATTTCTAATAACTTATCCTGTGTACCCAAACTTTTGACAAGTCAAATTTTAAGTATGGGGTAAGTAAGAACCGATTAAAAAAAGAGAAAAATGAAACTATGTTTTCATACTAGGTATGGCATTTTGCCATACAGGGTGGTTATTATAATATAAAATCCATGATACGTAATAAAACACGCACATTCGTCGAGTGAAAGGACGTTAAATTAAATATATGGATATGTGAGCGTTATCTAATCTACACGTCTTAATATTAAACTTCGCCTATGACACCATGAAATGCGTAAAATTCAATTACAATCATTTCAATGTCAAATAATTTTCAAATACTTTAATTGAACTATCTACGTATAAAAAAGGCACATCAAAAACCAACCGTAGATACTCCGCAGACGTATCAAAGAACAAATTGAGTAGGGACTACTATGATAGTCCGAACACGCAGTTAAGGGTCCGACTGTAAACATCACACGGTTTTATTTGCTGTCATTCAGATGACGCAGGTAGAGTGAAGTGAATGTTAAACGACACCCTGTATTATGAGATCCTTTTTGATAAAAATTTTATATTATGTGTTTCATTTTTTTTTATTGTGAGGACAAAGTATGGTTTAGTGAAAATAAATTGATACAATTTTTATAATGGACTAGCTGTGCCCGCGACTTCGTTCCCGTGGATGTCGGAACTTAACAATGTATTTTTTAGTGAGACCAAATGCAATTAACCCTATTTTTTCTAAAAAAATATTTTTTCTAAAATAAAAGTAGCCTAAGTTACTCCTTATTACATCAGCTACCTGCCAATAAAAGTCCCGTGAAAATCGGTCCAGCCATTTCAGAGATTAGCCTATACAAACAGACAGACAGACAGACAGACAGACAGACAGACAGACAAAAATTGTAAAAAATGTTATTTTGGTGTACGTACCGTATATATATTCATATGCATGTAGTAAAAAAAGGTTATTTCAATATTACAAACAGACACTCCAATTTTATTTATATGTATAGATGTATAGATGTATAGATTAGTCTTAACAAACTTATTATAAAAATAATAAAATTATTTTGAAAAAAAGTCCTATTTTTTTTTATATCTATCCCTGGTAACTACAATATGTTTTACTATATTATTATTTATTTTTAACTGTCACATCCTGGGGAGCTAAAGAGCTAGAGCTAGAGAGACATTTAATGTCATGTTTTCATAACGGTAACTCGTATCGTAATATTCAATACGATATAATCTCGTTGTCTTCTGCATAGTCTTTCCCAACTACGTTAGAGACAGCTCCCAGTCTACCCAGATGCGGTTCAATATCAGTATTTAAGACGGAGTGACTGCTATTATTGACATCTGCTACCAAATTACTGACATCCCCTAGGGATTCAATGTCTTCCAGTAATTGTCTAATCTTAGACTGGTGGTCCGACCTTTAACCTACTGACTGATAATAAGTATCATGATGTATTCGTATGACCGACTGTTTAACATGCTTTCCAAGACACGGAGAAGTCTAGATGTGTAAAAAATGGTCACCCATCCAACAAACTGACCACAGCAAGCACGCTTTTGCTTTGCCTCGCAGATCACCTGATCTGCGCTGCACTTATGGCGCTACGAGCCACTGTACGATGCATCTTTAGTGTTATGGATTATATATTCTATACCGTGTTTAAGATTTCTGCAGAAAGTAACAATATATAACATAACATAGCATCACGCCTGTATTCCCTGAAGGGTTAGGCAGAGGTATACTATTGTCCACCCATATTTCGCCGTTGCTGTTATTGATTCCCATGTAATAGGGGGCGAGCCTATTCATATCTACCGGGCACAGTTCCAGACTCTGTACTGCTACTGAGAATTTTCACACAGAAAAACCCAATAACACTTTGCCCGACCCGAAAATCGAACCCAGGACCTCACGCTGAGCAGTCGCACTTACGACCACTAGACCAATGACGCATGTAACAATACAGTAGTTGAAAAAAGCCTTTACCTACCAATCTACTTTATTGAGTCGTTATTCTTCCGAGGGTCAGGTAGGTCAAAACGTGAAACAAACGCTACAAACTTTTACCAACGTCTTCCATCACGCAGACCGCTATTATCCTAACTAATATTATAAATGCGCAATTAAGTTTCTTTGTTTGTTTGTTACCTTTTCACGCCTTAACCACTGAACCGAACATCATGAAATTTTGAGTACACGTTGTCAGGGGTATAGAAAAGGACATAGGATACCTTTTATCCAGAAAACAAGTACATTTCCCGAGGGAAAGAACAATAACTTTCGACGGTCATAATTGCTTTCGGATGCTAGATGGCGCTACGTGTGACCCGACTTCTTAGTTTATCTATCCGCACCTTTGGGACATATAATGGAATGGTCTCTAAAGGAGCGCCCAACATCATTGGTATAAAAAGATACTTCATAAAAAAAAAGGATTCTTGCAATTGAATTACTAGTTTCTGAGAAATATGTGGTCAAACATTCATATAAATAAACATACATACATACATACACTCATGAAATTATTTAAAAGCCCACATAGATTAACATATACCTACGAATATTGTACAATTCCAACATTATTACATACATACGGGTTGAACTGATAACTTCCTTTTTTTGAAGTCGGTTAAAAACCTAAGATGCACATTCATCGACAAAGTGTGACAAGTGGGAAAAAAATATATAAATATCAATTTTTCGCCAATTTAGTGGTATTGTTTCGAAAGACAGCTTAGGCATGTCTAAGTTTTATTACAGTACATCAAGAACGTTTCAAAAGACACGATTTTTTAAACAACAAACAGTTAACCAATAAACAACCTTAACAAATAAAATGTTGCCTTTGACTCATATATTGTGCGCAAATGACGACACTTGTAAGTAAGTAAAATGTATAAGGAACTGTTCATCTAAGTTAGTGACGATACAAATTAGCATATCAATGATAATTCTTTGAAATAAATGAAAAATATGAAATAAGACATTCAAATTGAATTCAGATATAGGTCCACACAAATATCTGAGTGAGTTATTTATATAGAAACCATATCAGGTAGTTTTATTTTAAGCAGAGTATCTTAAATCCGAGATATGTGTCTCGATTTGGAAAGGTATTGTACACAATACTCTAAATAATAAGCCAATAGAAGTCGTCAAGGTGATTGAATTTATTGCCGCGTTTGAGTAATTATTGTGCACTACTTGACGACACAGTTGGCGCAGTGGTTGAGAGATCGACTGCTGAGCTGCGTGTCGCGGGTTCGATTCCCGCACGGAACAAATATTTGTATGATCTACAGATATTTGTTCGGGTCTGGGCCTTCGTGTATGTAAATACACACCGTGCCTCGGAAAGCACGTAAAGCCGTTGGTCCTGCGCCTGATCTCTCTCCGGTCGTGTCGGATTGCCGTCCCATCGGACTATGAGAGTGAAGGAATAGAGAGTGCACCTGTGTTTGCGCGCACACTTGTGCACTATAATAGGTATCTCCTGCGTAGTTGGCTAATCTCCGGTGAGATTGGCCGCCGTGACCGAAATTCGGCCAGGAGGACATTATTATTGTGCACTACATCAAAATATCGAGACACACAGCTAAAAATGTAACATAATTGAACGGGATTAAGTTTAATTTATATTGCATTGGATGATAAAGATATTGTGTGCTGTAAAATATATTTCATGTGCTACATAAAATTTCAGTTGACTAAATAAATGGTTGAATGGTTTATGGTTTAATTACCTAAGTAAATAGATTTTAGTTTAGAAAAGATGTTAAATTAGATCCACATGACAATAACGTAGTAACATTGTGTATTTCAGTCTGATGAGAACGCCAAATAATTATATCTTATTAAGCTACAAAGCTTATTAATTAATCTCGTAAACACACAATATCGCTTTGTGCTGCTGTTGTGAACACTGTGACAAATTGATTCAGATGGGATAATATTACAAACTGATGTAGGTATATGTTAGTCTGTAATAAGAACAGAGAGAATACATAACACCACACTGCACTCAAAGACGGGAATAATAGAGGCAGGCAATAAGGCTGCCAGGCTCAAATGAAACTGGACGGGTCACATCAGTCGCATGCATTCCAACCTGTGGGCAAAAGGTCTTCACGATTGGTGCCTGAAAAAAGGCTGCATGGATCGGCCTTCAAAGAGGCAGCGAGATGTTACTTGGACGGCAGACGCGTACCAGAGAGGCTGGTTCGAGGAGGAAAGAGATATGTGAAAGAATTTGGGGGAGCCCATGAGGCAAAAAGAAATTGTTGTAGCAACAATATCATCTAAATACACAAATTCCAAAAGAACTATATGCATACTTTATCCAGATATTCTAAAATAATTACTAAAAATAGGTAATAGGGTTTATTATTCTTCATCTGTCGAGTCGACACGAGCATGACGACATGGAAATCGCTCATGCGTAGTGGAAAGGTTAGCCAGTCACCAATGATGGTATCATATGATTGCCCAGGGTGCGTTATAAAATCTCATACGTGACGAATCACACGTGGAGGCTTTCATCTTGCATTTCTTGGTTTCAATAGAATAGCAGTAAAAAAGACCATTTGGATTTACCTATAAAAATATCTAAAATTCAATCAATATTTTCACCATGTTCAATGATATGAATAACGCAACCGATATTGTCTAGAAATACGAATTGTATTCAAATTCATAGCGTGCATACTAAGAAAAGTGAAGCACCAACCGTCACTCTGTTGGTAGGCCAAAAACCACTCTAACACTTGACATTTATTCAATATCGTATCTGAATTCAAAGTAAGAGTGTTTACAAAATTTAAACCACAGGCTAAACCAAAATATACCTCTCATATGTACAGTAGAACTTTTGATGTAACGATATTCTAGACGCCTACATAGAGTTCCAAAAGTTTCCTAGGGAAAACAACGAAAAAAAAAAAACTGTTCCATTTAGGGTACCTACTTACACATAATGTGATTGAAAAACAAAATAAAAAATTCAAGGACATCTTATTCTAAGAAGAGTTCGGACTTAATCGAACAGACTGGCCTGGTGCGGTTTTGCGGACTACAGACACCATCGAGAACTTAATGTAGCCCTCTGAGATGTAATACTATCCCAACAACGTTTTTCCTTCACCGTTAACGCAAGTGATGATCAAATTCTGATCTGCACATGTTCCCGAAAAAGTTACAGGTACCGTTCGTGAAATTATTCGTCAAAAACGTTCGAAGAGCTTTTTCTACGATTGCTTCTGTTAATGAAATTGAGATTTACTCTAAGTTCGTCCTGAAGTTTTGACCCACATTCAAAAAAATCTTAATTTGTCCCTTATCACTTATTATTGAAGTTGTGCTTCGTCCTAAATTACAAGTACATTAAAGGTACAGTCAACAAAAAAAATATAAAACACTTCGTCCTTTAATCTTCTTAAAGCGGCATGAAAGATAGATGGGATCGATGCAGCGATATAATTCCTCTTTAATGTCATGTTTTGATTGCCTAGAAAACAGATCCCAGTGACGTCAGCTGTATACGTATAACTTGCTCACAGAGCGGCTAAAGAGTGTTATTATTAATACGAGTAAATTTTGAGCAGTTGTTTTAAATAGTTGATTGATGTTAAATATTTAATAATACGTAACCCTTTTTTCCGATTGCACAAAAAAGTAAGATTGGCATATACAAAAAAAAATATGGGCCGTAGAAGGAATATAAATTAGGACGAAGCGGGAATAAAATAATTAAAATTATATTTTGGGACGAAAGAAGCATATTGTTTGGGACGACCCAGGATTTTTTTATGTAGGACAAAACTCAATGGGCCAAACGAAGAATAAATAGAATTTGACCAATTTGAGCAAATTTAGCATTTGGTGACACTTTTATATTCGGTATATGAACAAAACAATTGCAGTTTTACTATCAATCGATATAATAATAGTGTTTATACTTATTTTCACCTCCATTCTGCTCTCACAGACGTAATTAATTTGATTCACTCATTAACCCCAATAGAACTATATTTTAACGAGAAATATGAACGAAAATCAGTAGCCTATTTACTTACTAGGGCGTATTTGCTCACGCCTTTTAGTATACTGTAACCGTTTATTACATAAAGAGCAAACATAATTTAATCATGCAGCGATGGCACAGAGCTTGCGGTCCTAATTTACGAGACATTGGTCGTAGGTTTGAGTGCGCACGCATATAAAATAGCTAGGCACGACCTCTTCGCAACATGAGAAAGGTTATGCCTTAGTTCACCATGCTGGCCTGGCGCCGGTTGGTAGATTAAACACACCATTGAGAACTTCATGGAGCCCTTTTAAGTTCGGAGGGTTCCTTGAAATGTATTCCTTCATCGTTAACGGTAGGTGATAATCAAATTCTGAACTACACGTGATAACGTAAAGTCAGAGGTGCGGGCTGGGTTTGAACTTAGACACTCCTGCATAAAATGCAAGTGTGCAACCGTTATGCAGACTGTTTTTCGACGCAGCAATCTATCTATAGATATGTAATTACTTGTCCTGACTGACAGACTGATTCATCAACGCTGAGCCTAAATTGCAGGGGTTACAAACTTGAAATTTTGGCAATTGACGCCTTTTATGTTGTAAGCCATCCACTAAGGAAGGATTTTTAGATATTTCACCCCTAAAGGGGTATAATAATTAATGAACGCTTGTATGGAAGTCTGTCATTTTCAAAGCAAGAAGTACGAAATAAACCCGCTTCTGGTTATAAATAAATATACACATATATCAGCGTTTTTCAGACGAATTATATTTTAATATACATATGTATATCTACGCCAGCGAAGCCGCGGGCAACAGCTAGTCCTACTATTCTACTAATATTATCCTACTAATATTATAAACGTGAAATTTTGTGAGGATGGATGGATAGATGGATGAATGGATCTTTGTTACTCTTTCACGCCAGAACGGCTGAACGAATCTGGATGAAATTTGACACAGAGATAGATTATAGTCTAGAATAGCACATAGGCTACCCTACTATTTTTTATCCCGGGAAAATATACGGGTTTGTAAACCACGCGGGCGAAGCCGCGGGCGAAAGCTAGTAGGTTATATTTATTCATGACTTAGCATTATTCATCAGAACTGCTCAAACACTGATAAAAACTAGTCTGACTAGTCTATCTTCAAAAAAGTTCCGTTGTGTTCAATTTATCGAGGTGAAAAGTAAAAGGGAATACCTTTTTTATACAGGTACTTAACACGTAACAGAGTCTGGCTAATCACTTTAAAGCACGAGCCAAGTTAACCATTTAATCGATCGATCGTGCTGTTAAATTAGCCGAAGGTTAGGGTTAACTTTATGGGCAACCCACTCTTTGTTCAGACCACTAACTTTTCCAGAGCCTATAGGTACATTTCGCGTTCGATTTTCTGTTCAAGTAAAAGTGTAATTTAACCCTTTAACGATACCGTATCGAGGACATATTAAAACAACATAATTTAGCACCACGCCTGTAATCCCCGAAGGGTTAGGCAGAGTTGTACTATTGCACACCCACATTTCACCGATGCCGTTATTGAGTCCCATGTACCTAATTGGCGGAGCCTATTCCCATCTACCGGGAACAGTCCTAAACACCATGCTGCTACTGAAAATTTCCATACTGATAAACACAACAATACTTTTCCCGATCCGGGTATCGAACCCAGGAGCACAGAATCACTAGACAGATGAGGCAGTCAAATGAGGTCCTCATTGTACATATTGCGTGTTAATCCGAATAAGCATAAGCGTATTATCATATAAAAGCAACCAATACTACGATCTAAGAACATTGTTATTAAATTCTACATCATCGTTCCATTCCATCTTAAATTTAATCAATATATATTTAATTAATATTTGATCGAACAAACATTGTCTGAGAATTGGATGGAACGAATGGAGCACAACGAAACATTTTATCCGGGTCTAATATTTATAATTACAAGTCCTTTGGGAAATCCGTACTTGTTTCACGGTTAATTACTGAATTGGGTCTACTACTGAAGATCTTTTGGAGCGATAAAAATAGACTTATGATGTTCGGGATGTACTGCAAAATATTGAGGCTAGTGGTCGACTACCCGCCTATACCTATTTAAGATAAGATAGACAAGATTCATTTATTTGTTAACATGAGTTTACATACAGAGTATGCAGTTTCTAAAAATATATTTTATACAAGAGCAGACATGTTAGACCTTTGTTGCGTAAAAATATTACTAAAATTTCATACACAACTAAGAATTAAATTTGTACAGACATATCACTTACAATTAACCACTAACAAATATTAATATTTAAACAAAAAAAAAAAACGAACTTATCTGTTTCTTAATAAGTTTGTGATGTGCAATATCTATCTAATCTGTCTGTTCTGCACGAGGGTATAGTTACGGTGTACCTACACAAATATCACGACCGTGTCCGTATTCGTTCATATATCACTTTCATCCAGTCTCCTTTATATTTTATTTTACATTATTATGCTTATACAAAATTAATGTAAGGTCGTAGTAGTGATTAATCTAACGGCACGGTTGGCGCAGTGGTTAAGAGATTGACTGCTGAGCTACGTCTCGCGGGTTTGATTCCCGCACGGAAGCAATATTCGTATGATCTACAGATAGTTGTTTCAAGTTTCAGAGCAAAAGTGTGTGTGCAAACACAGGTGCTCTCTCTATTCCTTCACTCTCATAGTCCGATGGGACGGTAATCCGACACGACCGGAGAGAGATCAGGCGCAGGACCAACGGCTTTACATGCGTTCCGAGGCACGTTGTGTATTCACATACACAAAGACCCAAACCCAAAACTATCTGTACATCATACAAATATTCGTTCCATGTGGTAATCGTACACGTAGCGCATCAGTCGGTCTTTCAACCACTACGCCAACCGTGCCGTCGAACTCTGTTATATAAATAATAAATAGGTAACGTGCTAATTTACTTTTGTTGGTGACTCTGCTATAAGTGTTGTATTTTTTTGTCGTATAATATTCAGCCCATTATAACTGTCCCACTCCTGGCTAAGGGCGTCATCTCAGAATGAGAAAGGTTAGGTTAGATTAGCCTTAGTTCACCACACTGGCCTAATGCGGGTCGCAAACTACACACACCATCGAGAACTTTATGGAGAACTCTCAGATGTGCAGATTTCCTTACGATGTTTTTCCTTCACCGTTAACGCAAGTGATAATCAAATTCTGATCCGCACAAGATTCCGAACAGTCAGAGGTGCGAGCCGGGTTTAACAAAAACCCTCTTGCATGGGAAGGCTTCAACCACTAGGCTAGGCTATATAATATACGTTTATACATTTTACGTTACCGGGCAAGGCTTTGAGTATTCCTATTGTATATATATATCACTTCGCGAACCTTCATTACGAGTAATGAAGAAAGCAATCGATTGCTTATGAGAAAGGGAGACGGCGATATATTTTGTGCTGCTTAACGCACATCTGCAATTCAAGTAGATTTGGCGTCAAGCATCTAGCAATACTCGCCTGACTGTTTCCAATTCAGTTTTCAATTACCCGGGTTTCAAAGTACCCTTTGACCTTTTCAAGGGCTTCAATTGCGGACGGCACGGTTGGCGCAGTGGTTGAACGATCGACTGCCGCGCTACGCATCATGGTTTCGATTCCCGCACGGAATAAATATTTGTATGACCTTCTAAATACTTTATTTGTGTTTGTAAATGCACCCACGGTACAGGAAATATTAAGAGAGCGCAGCGAAGCATAAAAAACACAAATATCTCCCTCTCTTTATCGCCATTTCATCAGTGGCTAAGTTAGTTAGAGACACGTTACAGATGGTGTTCATGTATGGTGTTTTAAGAGTAAATAAAAAAAAATGTCTAAATGTAAATCGATCCATTAGTCATTCCTCATCATCGGCCATTTTTATGATTCTTTTTTATTGGTTGCTGCTACCGAAGAGTAGTCTCTCTTGAGATTCCACATTCCATCAAAGAATACCCCGAGAAAATTGACTTCTACATTATAATAACCAACGTAACGCGACGCAAATTACGGACAGTATAAAATTTATTGTTGGCGAGTAACGGCGACTCTACGAAGTATAATTCTACTAATATTATAAATGCAAAAGTTTGTGAGGATGGATGAATGGATGGATGGATCTTTGTTACTCTTTCACGCCAGAACGGCTGAACGGATCTGGATGAAATTTAGCACAGAGGTAGATTGTAGTCTCGAATAGCACATAGGCTACTTTTTATCCCGGGAAAATGTACGGGTTCATAAACCAGGCGGGCGAAGCCGCGGGCGGAAGCTAATGAATTATAAAGCTCGTATTACGTATGTATAGTCTTCTCTTTCTATAATCCACTGAAATGAAATGAAATGAAATTATTTATTTTGCAATTAGGATTTTTCAATCACTTTTACACGTCTTTTTTAAACTAGATGGCGTCGGCATACTGTTTACGGATCAACTCATAAAACAGTTAGGAAGCAACAAAAATTGTACCAACTTAAAAAGAAAATAATTTTCTAAATAATACATCAAAAGGATCATGAAATCCAGGAACCTCTTAACATCGCCTTCAGGTTTTCACAAACAATTAACAACGCCATCTATAGGAACATTTAGTACTAAACCCAACCTACCTTAGGGTTGTATGGTAGCCTACAAAACAGGTCACACCGACTGGTAACTTATACATTTAGTATTCATAATAGGAATCATTACTCGCTTGATGTTTCACAAAACTAAATACATCACGAACTCGAAAATTGGTTGCTGTTGGCGAAATACTAAAAAGCAACGCATTTCTTGTCAACCCCTCAGATTTGCATCACTCCAAAGCACATATGTAATTAATTTTTAATATGAACTTCAAACAAATATAAAAGGAGAATATAAATCCGGCGCATGGTTGTCAACCCTACGGGATAAGGGAGCGACGTACGATATTTAAACAAACATATATGTATGCATAGATATATGCCTATACGAGTATATATGTACAGCACAGTACAATCCAATGTACTATAATTCTCTCCAAGATTAACTTATTATTTTTCATGTATCTATCAGTTCTACACTTCAGATCTAAAATTAAGCAATACTACTAAGCTACATATGTTATATTTTGACTGTTTCGTGGGTTTAGTGGTCGCAAGCTCGGTTACATCAGGTCCAAGTTTCGATCGAGTACGGGTAAAAGTTATCGGGTTTTTCTGTTATAATATTGTAGTTCTCAGTAGTAGCCTCCTAGATGGCTATAGGCTCTTACTTGATTTTTTTAATTATATGAGGTTTATAACGGCTTCGTCAAAATGTGGGTGTATCGCAGTACATCTCTGATTAAACATACCGGGAATTCGGGCGTTTTGTTTGTTTGTTTTTTTTTTTAAACTTTGCCCCACTCTATAGTTTCTCCTGTATCGTGGGTACAGTTTAAAAACATACATGTCACGTACACACACAAGTAGACCCGAAACAACTACCTAAAGATCATACAAATATTTGTTCCGTGCGGGGATCAAACCCATAACACGTAGTGCAGAAAACTAATCCCTTAGCCACTGCGCCAACCGTGTCGTCACATGCGTAGCGTGATGCTTTGTTGTATTTAAGCAATATTATTTTTAAAATTTTCCGATAAATACTTTTTATGCGTATAAAACTCGAAAATACAATATTAAAATATGGTTTCAAAGGAGGTGGCAGCCCTAGATCCGTGTTAAGCGGATTAGCAACATTGCGGAACGAACACAGAGAATCACAATATTTTCATGAAGGGAATTAAAATATAAAAATAACACGCCATATTGTGAGTTTAATCCCATGGTGTACCTACATAATTTGATGGTCTTTATAAGTCACTAGCGCTTTACTAGTCACGTCCCGGCTTCGCTCGGGCAGCAGAGCATATACGCCTCCAATTTTTTTTTCTAAAACGATAGTCTAATTTAATTTGATAAGGATATATATAACTCTATTGGTTTACGCGGCCCACGACAGTAAAGTTCAGTCAGCATGACTTTTTCCGATATCTTCAACAACCATCGTCATATTTAAGCCAGTTTACACAAAACCTTAATGAATTATACACCTAAACCTTCCTCATGAATCACTCCGGCCATTAAGGAAAACCGTATGAAAATCCGTCTAGTAGTTTTTGAGTTTATCGCGTTCAGACAGACAGACGCGGCGGGGTGACTTTGTTTTATAATATGTAGTGTTAGTGATATTTGAATATCCATAAAGCATCACGCATCTTATTCTGAGGCGTTAGGCAGAGGTGTATTATACTTCCACGTTTCACCGATGCCGTTCAATCCGTGAAACAGGAACCTATCGCCATCTATCGAGCACACTTCAATATCCGAACTAGAATTGAGAAAAGCCAATAAAACTGACCAACCTGCGATTGAATCTAGAACCTTACTCTCAGCAGTCTTGCTTGTGACCAAAGAGCCAGTCCATTTTATATGTCACTAGCTGGAAACCGGCGCGTTGCCGCCGCAGAAGAAATAATTGCAGAAATGCTCTTTCAAATACATTTGCCGTTGCGACACGCGCGCCACCTACTGTAATTTAACTTTACTATGCCTATAACCTCCCCGCAAGTGCAAGTAATAAGTTGACAAAGTTTTATCGCGATCAGATAAACGGTATGGCAGCGCATAAAATACGAACAAACAAACAAACATTGATTTTATATATGAGAAGATTAACACAAACGTGTAGATAACAACGATATCATATTCCTGTGACGTCACATTCACTATATATTCCCATAAATAATTCATGTTACACCAACCCTCTGATGTTTGCCGTGCACGTGGCACATCAGTTAGTCTGATATACAAACTATGGGTTTAAATGGATTACTTGGAACAAGAACTTCACTTTGGGCTCATGGTACAAAGTTAATAATCCAATCGGCAGTTCTAAGATATCGTAATTAACTTGGAAATTTCTTTAATAATGAAGAATGAAGCATCACACCTGTATTCTCCGAGGGGTTAGGCAGAGGTGTACTATTGTACGCACATTTCGCTAATGCTGCTATTGAGTCCCGGGGGCTACCGAGCACAATAGGGAATATGCATGAAAAAAATATTTGTAGTCTAACCAGTTAATCGAAAAAAATACATAAATATCATACCATTAGTGAAATCATAATCAAAATTGATCGAAAAACAAACGAGATATAACCAATTTAAACGAATATTTCTGTCTCTTTCGCAAAAAACGCTGTTTTCTTTGGCAGTTCTATGGGCGTGATGTTATTTGACGTCAGATAACACGTCGGACCTCTCTTTCTAATTCGTCACTTCAATGCTTTATAACTTTATCGCTGATGAAGAAATTTTAAAAATTCTTTCACCATTATTTACTAGAGATTATAAATATTTTATTGAGCAAATAAAAAAAATACATGCATATTCCCTATTCCAATGCCCAACCCGGGCAATGGAATTGTGCTCGGTAGCCCCCTGTTACATGTTACATGCTAATAATAATTTCTATACAGAGAAACTTAATGATACTTTACTCTGAGATCTCATGCTCGATAGTCCTGATTGGAGTTGTGCTCGGTAGCCCCCTTTTACATGCTAATGATAATTTTTATACAAAGAAAATTAATAATACTTTACTCTCAGATCTCACGCCCGATAGTCCTGCATCCGATCATTAAACCAATGAGGCAGTTTATATCTAACTAGCAGATACCCGGCGCATTGCTGACGCAGAAGAAATAATGCTCTATCAAATACATTTGCCGGTACAACGCGCGCGCCTCCTACTGTAGGTTAATTTTAATATGCCTATAACCTTCGAGAGTGCAAGCAATAAGTTGACAGTTTAATCGCAATCAAATGAACGGTATGGCAGCGTATAAAATAGGAACTAACAAACAAACATTGAGTTTTATATAATACAAATTTGAAAACAGAAACAAAAAATGTATGGTAAATTTGTAATTCGAAAAGGATTATTTTTGTTTTTAAAGCTTTTTACAGCCATTTCTTTAAAGAAAGTTCTCGACTATGAAGTTTTTATATCCAAAATAAAACTCTGTCTTGTGTACTTAAATAGTTTTTCCAATTTTAAAAGTGTGATACTTAGTTTTGCAGGCCAGTGTAGATAGGTATTGCTATATATCTCTTTAGTCTTTCTCTTGTTTTGCCCCCTTCTAAGAAGTCCTGTAGAGAAAACTACAAGCCTAATATGACTTACTTCAGTTATTATAACTCAGTCTCTTCAACTGCATGGTTTTACTCAGTATTCGGTACAAGTGCTCAAATTCAATGGAAGATTTCCCCACGTTGTAGATAAAGTAGCAGCCAATTATAACTTGGGAAATTGAAACACGCTACTACATGCCGCTTTTAGTTGACCCCTGATGGAACAGGTCATGCTTTTGGGTCACAAAACCAACTCTATTATGAGGAACGAAAAGTCGAAATTTACGTAACATGATTGTTTATATGCGTACTACCAATATTTCGTAAAAAGCGAATGAAGCTCGAAAAATAGCTGTAAGTAAAGTAGACTTTATTGTTTCTGAACCAGGAGGTAGACAAACTACCTCATTGGTTTAGTGAAGAAACATCTATTTTTAAATTATACAAATATTTGATCTAAGTGATAATGTCCTCCTGACCGATTTCGGTCACGGCGGCCAATCTCACCGGAGATTAGCCAACTACGCAGGAGATATTATAGAGCACAAGTGTATGCGCAAACACAGGTGCTCTGTCTGTTCCTTCACTCTCATAGTCCGACCGGAGAGAGATCAGGCGCAGGACCAACGACTTTACGTGCTTTCCGAGGCACGGTGTGTATTCACATACACGAAGACTCAGATCCGAAACAACTATCTATAGATCATACAAATATTTGTTCCGTGCGAGAATCGAACCCGCGACACGTAGCGCAGCAGTCGGTCTCTCAACCACTGCGCCAACCGTTCCGTCTAAGTGATAATCAAACCTACGATCCGAAGCGCAAAAAGCTAATCACTTGGCCTCTGCACCAAATTATATACATTTAATAATAATAATTAAATAATAATTTAAATTCTGTAAATAATTCCGTATAATAAGCTTTCACAAGTCTTTTTTAGATCTAGATGGCGCCGGCGTTTCCTACTGACTGCCTCTGAGAAGAAAGACCGAATCAAACTCAAAGGTTTCTTTCTTAAAGTCCAGACATTTATTTTAGATAATGTGAGAACATGTAGGGCTCTGGAATAGCCTTTTGAAGAGAAAGCCATACAGTTTTGAATTGACCTATCTCAACTGACGGGACACATGCATCAGCCATCGTGGAACTCAATCCTCTTTTTATTAAAATATAGTATAGCATAGCATCACACCTATATCCCCAAAGAGTTAGGCAGAAGTCTACTATTGTACACCCATATTCCGCCGATGCTGTTATTGAGTCCCTTGTAATAGGGGGCAAGCCTATTGCCATCTACCGGGCACAGTTCCAGACTCCGTGCTGCTACTGAGAATTTAAACCCAGTAACACTTTGCACGACCCGGGAATCGAACCCAGGACCTCACGCTCAGCAGTCACGCTTGCGACCACTAGAACAACGAGGGAGTCAATCAGAGTCATTAAAATATAAACTATACTATATTAATTAAAATCTAAACGTACATAAGAATAAAAAAAAAATTGTATAGAAACGTTTTTCTGTTAGCCATTGGCCACTAGTCTTAAAATGTTTTTCGTTTCTTAAATAGTTTCTTACGAAGATATTAAGTAGATCAGAGAGGCTCACAAAAATGTGTGTGGATTAAGAATGATTGAGAGCTCGTTTAGTTCGCTGAAAAGACCGCATAGACCGGTATTACTTTAGTTTCATGAATAGCAGTTCTCAGTATCAGAATCTTGAGTGGGCTAAGCATTTTTTCGCATAGAATTTCATAAATAAGTACCCTTTCATCATAATATATTCAAAACCTTTCTTCTACTACGTTTACAGAGCACCCATTATAAAGGTTAATTAATTGTTGTTGTATGTTTTTACGTCCATTTTTTTTTATCAAATCAAGACTACATGGTGGCGCCGTGACTAAGAGATCAGCTTTCTGCGCTACGTGTCGCGGGTTATATCTCCGTACGGAAGAAAAATTAGTATAACCAACAGATAGTTGTTTCAGCAGCCAAATTACGTAAAAATGCGACAGCCAAGCGACAGCAATCTCACTGTCAGCCAATACATAAATGACACAAAAATGACGTTTGACAGAAGCTATCGTGCGATCTACGCCTGTCGCTACATCGGTAATTAGGCTGCGGCAGCCTAATTACGTAAAAAGCGACAGCAACGCGACAGCCAAGCGACAGCAATCTCACTGTCAGACAATACATTATATGTCACAAAAATGACGTTTGACAGAAGCTATCGTGCGATCTACGCCTGTCGCTACATCGGTAATTAGGCTGCGGCAGCCTAATTACGTAAAAAGCGACAGCAACGCGACAGCCAAGCGACAGCAATCTCACTGTCAGACAATACATTATATGTCACAAAAATGACGTTTGACAGAAGTTATCGCGCGATCTACGCCTGTCGCTACATCGGTAATTATGCTGCCGGTCTGGTCATGTGTGCATGGAACATGTATATCTGTAAATTATACCCACGATACAGGAGAATCATAGCAACGTTAACAAACATTAACTATGAAAATAAGTCGTAAACGTGTCAAATATAGTTAGTTACTAGTTGGTATTCAAACCAAGAACAAGCTAACGAACATATAACAACGCAATAGCTAGATAGACCGATTTGATTCAATTATTCTCGTGTCTAGACACCATTTTTTCTAGGCTCACAATTTGTTAGCGTTTGTAGATCTAAAAATTATGCCTACATCTATCAAAAGAAGCTGCAAAAAGGATAGAATTCCAATCATATGGAATTGTTGCCGAAAATATGTCTTATTATCAGCACCTACCGAGGATAATAGAAATGATCATATATTGCTGAAATTGAGACTCGTATTAGACTGCTGAAATGAGCTATTAAGTGAGGGTATATCATCGAACTCTAAATCACTTAGGCAACTGATGGGGGATCACTGACCATTGCAAATATGCTGCTTCTTAGTTGAAATAATCCCTATATCTATTTCGGTGACTGTGAGAAGAGCGTGATATACGTGACGGCACAGTTGGCGCAGTGGTTGAGCGATCGACTACTGCGCTACGTGTCACGAGTTCGATTCCCGGACGGAACAAATATTTGTATAACTTAGGTACAGATAGATGATTCGTTTATGGGCGTTTGTGCATGTTTATATAAACGCACCCACAATATAGGGATTATTCCAAGAGGCGCAACAATTTTAAAAAAATAATTATTTAATTTTTTTTTTTTTATACTTAGGCGGCAAACGAACAGACGGATCGCCTGATGGTAAGCGATTAACGTCGCCCATGGACACCCGCAACACCGGAGGAGCCACAAGTGCGTTGCCGGCCTTTTAAAAAGGAGTACGCTCTTTTCTTGAAGGTTTGAAGGTAATTATTAATAATTAATTAATTATTAATAATTACTAATAATAATATAATATATTAATTAATAATTATTATATATTAATTACTAATAATAATATAATACATTAATTAATAATTAATTATTAATTTATTCCTTCAAATTTCGCAAGAACACGGAATTTGAAGGAATAAATTAATTTAATTAAGTGGCGCACCATAATGCTTTTACGCCATAGATACTTGGAAGCAACAATCATTACCTTAAGAAGGAACGAGATATGATGTTCCTGTATTGAAAAGGGAGGCGCCCATGCGAGGTGATATTGCTCGGCGGGCCGAACTTTAACGGTTGATGTCGGCAGTACGGTGTCTATGCTAAAATCATTGTAAACTCTTACAGGGTGATTCAAGATTTGTGTCGTCGGTAGATGGCGCTAGATTACTTTTAACATTGTAGCTAGTAGTTGCAACAACCTTAACGGCTATTAGCGAGCGAGAGGTCGTAAATTTGAACCACCCTTTGCACAACAAAAATAAAATAAATAACATAACATTGCATCATGCCTATATTCCCCGAAGGGTTAGGCAGAGGTGTACGATTGTACACCCACAATTCGCCGATGCTGTTATTGAGTCCCACGTAATAGGGGGCGAGCCTATTGCCATCTACCGGACACAGCTCCAGACTACGTGCTACTACTGAAAATTTCCATACAAAAAAACCCAATAACACTTTGCCCGACCCAGGAATCGAACCTAGGGCCTCACGTTCAACAGTCGCGCCTGCGACCACTAGACCAATGAGGCAGTCAATCAAAAAAGTCAAAATAAAATAAATAATAAAATAAAAATTGTTTATTCTCTCCTCTAAAGATTCCAATTTCACTGATACACATTATATTACAATTTGTGATGATTAAAGTGGGTAGCGCAAAGTTTTGACCCTATCCCCTGAACTAGGTGTAAACCCGTATCTCAGATATCCCGTTCAGGAGATAGTGTGTAGCCGTCGAGAGCCTTAAATTAATAGAGACCTACATATATTTTTATTTTGATTTTTTCAAAGAGTCATTCTAAGGAATATTGATAGTGAAATACTTGGAGGGCTCCTAGCTCACTAGGAATATTAAAAAAGAGAAACTTTCAGTTCAGTAAAGTTTCAAAGCAATCTTCGAAAAATTTTCACGGACAGTTATCGAAAACATTACTCGAATTTGACGGCACAGTTGGCGCAGTGGCTAAGCGATTAGCTTTCTGCGCTACGTGTCGCGGGTTCGACCCCGCACGGAACAAATATTTGTATGATCTACAGATAATTGTTTCGGGTCTGGTTGTTTGTGCATGTGACATGTATGTTTGTAAACAGTAACCACGGTACAGGAGAAAATCGTAGTGCGGGGCAACGTTTAAAAAAAAACAACGTAACAAATTTTCTCAATCGACTGCTCTCTGTTTACTTCGAAATTTGCCGACCTTTACCTTCCGAATACTTTAACAAAGACCGCCAAAGGAATACATTTAAACACTTTCCTTATACGAATTTCGTGACATTGACTACCTACCCAAACAGGGTACAAGATTGACCTGTGTAATGTACCAGAAAATGGAATTTGCGTATGTTACCGATAAAACGGTAAGAAATTACGCACTCACCGGCCGAATTCAATAATGTCTGGAAGCCTTTAGACGATTTTCCACGTAATTTTGGTACCTTTTCAGCACGCTTAAAAGGTTCCAATTAGATTTACAGATGTTACCGCGATGGGGTACACCTGTAATTTATTTTTCGTATTACTCGTTATTGATATAGAATGATGGGTAGGTATTTTATTAGTAATCTCCTGAGCTGGGACGTGTATTAAGGACGAGAAGATTTTACTTTTATTAATACGGATGAGTCTCCAGTGACTACGTTGCTAAGGGAACCGTAAAAATGGAGCAATCATGAGATGACCACAAAGATACTACCACCGTAGTGGGTAGAAATATAGAAATGTTAGTATTAGTAAATGGTAGGGTCAGTGACGAAAGTTTGGTTTTAAAAGAAGTATTGCAAATTACTACTATTTGTAATCACTATCACCACATCTTATAAAACAAAGTCCCCCCGCCGCGTCTGTCTGAACGCGATAATCTCAAAAACTGCTGAACGGAATTTCATATCGTTTTCATGGATGATTCATGAGGAAGGTTAGGTGTATAATTCATTAAGGTTTTGTGTAAATTGACTGAAATATGACTATGATTGTTGAAGATGTCGGAAAAGTCATGCCGACGGGAGCTTTACTGGTATGCACCGCGTACACTAGTAGAGTTATATCCTTATTCAATTAAATTAGACCAATGATTAAGAAAAAAAATTAAGCTTAAAAAATTATGCTCTGCTTACCGTAAGAAGCCGCAGGCGAATGCGGGGCGGGTCGCTTATTACTAATAAAAAAATGGTTTAACTGTAACGACACTGATTACTGGAATGTTAAAAATATTAATCTAATTCTTTTGTCAAATCCTCAAGAGCTATCACAATGGAATCGCTCATAGTGGAAAGATTGGCCAGTCAGCAATGATGGTACCGATGGTATTCTTTTTAAAAGTGCCGGAAAAGGCCTACTTGAAATAAAAAAAATTGACTTTGACTTTGACTTTGACCGGGGCTGACTGCCCAGGGTACGCCAAATGAACTTTATTATCGTAACTCGTGGAGGCTCTTAATGATACTTAAATAAATAATAAATTTAACCCATTACTGTCCCACTGTTGGGCAAGGGTCTCTTCTCAGAATGAGAAGGGTTAGGCTTTTTAGTCTACCACGCTGGCCCGGTGCGGGTTGGCGGACTACACATACCATCAAAAACTTTATGGAGCCCTCTCAGGTGTGCAGGTTTCCTCACGATGTATTCCTTCACCGTAAACGCAAGTGATAATCCAATTCTGATCCGCACATGATTCCGAGAAGTCAGAGGTGCGGGCCAGGTTTGAACTCAGACCCTCCTGCATGGAAGGTAAATGTTCAGCCGGCTTTATGATACTGGATAAATTAATTTCAAAATTAATATAATCATGAAGTTTGGTAGCTTAAGCAAGAATATTTTGTTGTATAGAAACGTAACCGTATCGGTAAAATCAGTGAATTTTGAATCGAAAATACAACTGTCCTACAAGATTTTGTTTTAATTTTAAGCGTGACGCACAACTTATATCATACTTACATATGAATATAGTCTGCAATTCAAAAATGTATTACATTCGATACTAGTATTTCCAATTCAAAATTCACGCACATTAACGACATGGTTGCACTGACAGGTGTCAAAACATTCGTGCTAGGCCCACTGATGTTCGTATTTTGTTTTTATATAAATGTTTCCAAATATATTTCAGTGATGTGTAAAAAAGTAATACCAAATATTTATTAGAAATTTCATATTTAATATCGTCCAAAAATCAAGGAAAGACGGCATTGTTTCACTAAAAGTCTGGAATTGGAATAATACCCGGACATTATTTATTTATGACAGTAAAATTGCCCCCTACAACTCAACTTCATAACGGCGGTAAAATAAATAGCTCTAAAAATCCATTAAGGACCACACACACACATTACGTTATGCCATAATTATGATCATGATTTGCCTAGCCTTTTCCCAACTACATTGGGGTCGGCTTCCAGTCTAACCGGTTCCGGCTGAATATCAGTATTTTAAACGTTGCGACTGCTATCTGCCCTCCGCCACCCAATTACTGAGAGATTCTAATACTTTAAGTTTAGACTGGTTGTCAAACTTTTCGGGCTACTGACACCTGTAATGACTGTTATAGGTCTTCATATGACACCTTGGACAACTGCTTAACGTGCTTTCCGAGGCACGGAGTGGTCTTAATGCGTGAAGTAAAATGGTCATCCAAACAAGGACTGAGAGCACTGCTTAAACTCGCAAATCAAGCCTCTCTTATGCCATAATTATGTGTATATCACAAACAACTTTCAAATATTCTTACATAATGTACTGAGGATAATCCCACAGGTATTAAGCATAAGCTGAAAATAAGTTTAACTTCAATCCACGTAACTTGGCAATTTAAGTTTTCAAAACTATCTTGAAGTTGGCGCTAGTTAAACGCTAGTTGTACGGCCCAAGAGGCTTCCTATTTAGCGTTGGTCTAAAGGAAACGATTAAACGAATTCATTTTAATATTTATCGCTACAGTTAACTGAATTGGTCTAGTCGTCGCATGCGCCGGTGCTGAGCATGAGATCCTGGGTTCGGTTAGGTAAGGCAAAATATTATTGGGATTTTCTGAAACTCTCAGTAGCAGCAGAATATGAAACTGTGTGTATTGTATACATGGGACTTAATAACGGCGAAATTTGCATGTAAAAAAGTACACCTCTGACTAAACCTTCGGGGAATAGCTGTGTTGCAATGTTATGCTTATGTAGATGCACTAAAGAAAGAAAGAAAGAAAATATATTTAAGTATTTCAATAATAACTACAGATCTTTAATGTACCTAATAGAGAGGCAAGCTGGAAAGAAATAAACATGATTGAAATATACTTTGGGGTATATGCCTAACCCTTAAACCTTGATAAAGTAAAATAAACAAGAAGCTCATTAATTTATGATCGTTACAAATCGTTAACTGTCAAGTTAGAACAAGTAGACAGAATCTCCCATAGCGTAATAGAAAGATTTGCCAGTCAGCAATGGTGGTATCGAGGCTAAATGCCAGGGTGGGTCAGACAATCACGGATCTCTCATGCCTAATAGAAAGATTTGCCAGTCAGCAAGTATCGAAGCTAACTGCCTGTGTGCGCCAGACAATGACGGATTTTGTCAGTTGTGGACACTCATTTGTTGCACCCATCTTATCTTTATCGTAATGGGTATCGTTAAATAACGAGAACTAATAAATTATTAATTAAAAATTATGAAATTTGATGGCTTATTAAAACCAGCTACTCGAAACTAATTAATAGTAACATGTATAAAATGGCTGATTAATTTTGGATTGTTCATAATTTTTCATTTCATTTAAATCATAGTCTTTTTATCAAAGCTTTGGTTTCTGAGTAACATGTTTACCTTCTATTTATTATCAATGACAGCTTAAGATATAACAATATAAGTTCAGTAGAAAATTCTCTATCAAAGGCAAAGTTAATTAGGGATTCGAATGAATTCCCATTTCGCTAGAATAGCATTTTATCGGCACCAAAAACGACCTGGCTCGCTTTTGATTTCTAAAAATATAGTCACTTTGTTTCTGGCAATAGACGATAGCACTTAGCTTTATGCGCGTCATTGCCGTTTCGATTCCCACACGGAATAGATGAAGAAATATTAGTATAGCGTACAAGGACCTGCGCGTTGATTATGCAACAATTTCTTTTATTGAAAAATCTGACAGCCAGAGCGATGAATAAACAGTGCATCCCATTGTCGCTTATGTATTTTGTCATAAGAGAATACAACAGCATGTTTTTAGCGATAGCGATAGAAGTGCTATTTCTCTAGTAATTTCTATAAGGTTTCACTTACAATCAATCCGCTTCATCGCTTAACTCAACCCGCCATATTAGCCGGTTGATGATGCTTTTAACTGTAATTCCAGCAATTTGCGTTGGCTCAAGTCTGTTCAGTGTTGCCATGCGTGCACTCCAACTTTCCCTCTTTTGTTCATTACGTAGAAATTTTGAGCGAACACAACAAGAAAATGTAGTTTCAAGTGTCGAAAGTTTAGTTATGTGTTCAATTTCCTACACGTCTATCAGAACAATGGAAGAATTTATGTTTCAACAGACAATACCTAGAACTAGCGCCTTGATTAACTACGCAAGAAAAATCTGACAGCCACAAGTGCCAATAAACAGTGTATCCCTTTCTCGCTTTTATATTTTTTCATAAGAGAGAGCGGAATAGCATAATTGATGATGAAAATTGAATGGTGACAGCAACTATCAGTAGTGAGATAAATCTTCACAAAACAAAACACGGGACATTTTTTAGTCAAAACTAATTTATTAGAATAATTAAAGATAATTGATTATTTTAATGAATTAAATGATGGTGTTTATTACTTGACACGGGTACGTCTTAAAACTGCGACCAGACACCGGAGGACGGGCAGCAGCGTCTTCTCACTAATCGGTGAGCCACTGCGATCCCCAAGCCGCCTGCCAAGCGTGGGGATTACGAGGCAACCCCCCCTTGAGGGAGGCCTTCGTTCAGCAGTGGACGTCTTCTGGCTGATGATGATGATGATGATGATGATGATGTTTATTACTTTAAATTGATCAGTTACAGAGTATAGGAAAGTACAAGGTAAAAGAAAAAGAGGCTGACATAGTCACTAAATGCACAATGAAGCATTAACAAAAGTATGTAAAAAAATATTTCAAACCAACTTCGAAAACAAAATAATGCAGAAAACTGTAGCACAACAGAAAAAACAAAATAAAACAAAACACGAAAAATTAATCGCATACCGGTAAATAAAAACCAACGCGCCATACCCGCAGAAAAAAATATCGTCTTGCAACTAATTCTAATTTTACAATTTGTCTGCAGCGCACTGCGATGTTTTTAATTGAAATTTATTCGAAAAAAACGCCATTTTTATTGTACTCTGTCCGTTGGATGGCGTTTATATTTATGAATAATTTTTTTACATTCACGGGGAATATCACGTTGTGGTAAATAATTAACTGTGGGATTACCATGCGATGTTATGCCGCTTGTTTGATATGAAGTACGCTTTTAAAAGCACTCATACAAAATCATTTTAAAAGCGGATCATAATCCGGAGTACCTATTTATGAAATCATTGGGATTATGTGGTCCCCCGGTTGAATAAGAGCCTTTTATTTTAAAATATCTCTGATTTCAAAATCGTTTGACTCGCGTATGGGCCGGCCCATATGACGTCATTCAGAAATAACTCTTATTATCCGGATGCTTAAGGTTCAATAAAAATTTACAGGATTTGCCAGGATTTGTGACCTTAAGTAAGGTAATATTATTCAGATTTTCAGATTATAGGTGTGCGGTTTTAAAGTATGGGTTTGTCCTATGGAGGAGAGACTGGCACGAAACACCTAACAATAAAATCCTAACTAATATTGTAAAGGCGAAAGTAAGTTTGTTTGTTACGTTTTCACACCTAAACCACTGAATCGATTAGCCTGAAATTTTTCATATTCGTTGTCAGGTGTACAGAAATGGACATAGAGTACCTTTCATCCCGAAAAAAAGTACTGTTCCCGAAGAAAACAACAATAACACTCTTATGATAATAGAAGGCGCCACGTGTCTTTCGCTAGCAGAGTACAACTCGAATTGATTGTCAAATTCTAAATTAACGCGAGCGAAAGCCGCGGGCCAAAGCTAGTCTTCAATAATATTAGCAACTGCGGCTGCTGAGCGTGAGGTCCTGGATTCAATCCCCGGGTATAGTATAAGAAATAATGGCAGCCTGATAAATAGAATATTGCCCAGTAAATGGCCCATGAATAGGCAAGATTTGCCCAAGCCTTCGGAAAATAGAGCCATGACGCGACGACGTTCTTTTATAGCCACATCATTCGTCTGCAAGTCATCACGAAAGAGAATTCTATTTCTAGAAAGAAAGAAGCAAAGTCTATATACATCGGTTATTATTATGCAACTCTATTGAAAGTACCACAACTATCTACAACGCTTGCAACAAAATCGAGAGAGACGGGTCCAATCTGTTGGCGACGGACTTTGACATCGTCGTTTCGTTGCGACGGATCCAACACTGGTTAAAGCCTCAAGTTGGATTTTCCCTCCAATACACGCAACTGATAAATTGATACCTAACACATTGTTAAAATACATTTCGGTAGAATTGTTTAACTAAATTAGTAAAGGGAATTCGATATTATTTTAGTATCGATACCTAATAATTCACATTCGGCGAAAATTTGCTTACTATATATATTATACAGTGAAACAAAACGCATATTATACACTTATATAGATATAAAAACGTTACATAGAATTATATATATTGGGCATAATTAGTCTAATTTATAGATTAATATTTAGTGGCACTATCTGGGCAGTGGTTAAGTGATTGGCTTTCGATGCTTTGGGTGGCGGGTTCCATTCCCGCACGAGATATTTTAGACCTACTACCAAGTTATTTGAGGTCTGGGTGTGTGTGCAGGTATGCATAAATGTATCATAGATCCGCCATCAAGTGGTCATCGTTTAAAAAAAATATATTAAAAATTTCCATTCATCTAAAGAGCGATTTTTTTATTTCGAAACCTATTTTGGGTAATATTAATCAAAGCTTTTCTGTTATAAAATGATTTTTGAAAAACTGAATTATTTAATTTGGTTTGCTTTTATAACATATTATGATATACATAATTGGGCATGATTACTTTTTAATTGATTGTAGTTATGTATATGTTATGATAGATAAAACATTTACAGGAAAGTTTCAGGAATGCATTTGAGTAGCATGTTATTCAATTGAAATACACAGTTGAATTATAAATTTGAAAAATAAAAGCATCAATCATCTGTACTTTACAGGCGTACAATTTTATCCTCCCCAATGCTTTCTGCGCTATGTGTCGCGGGTTCGATCCCCGCTTGTATGACCTATAGATAATTGTTACGGGTCTGGTTGTGTGTGTATTTGACATCTATGTTGTAAACTGTACCCATAACACAGGAGAAATCAAAGAGTGGAGCAAGGTTTTAAAAAAAAAATAGTTTGATGAAACGGCAAACGATTGCAGTTGTGTTATCTATATATATATTTTTAAAAAATGTGTGTATGTATGTTCTATATGGACTCCAAAACGGCTGGAGCGATTTTAATGCCGGGGCGGTTCGCTAGTATTTAGATAAAGATACTTACAAAGATAAATGATATTATTACGTCAGATTGGAGGATATTGTTTAAAGCACTCTTACTAGTACTGCTTTTAATAAAAGCTTTTTAGCAAATTGATATTAAAAGCCTCATCAAAATGGATTCATATCCGCTTTTGTTTTCGTTTAAGCTTTTAATCAAACAGAAATTGAAGTTTAACAAAAACCGAATTTATTTCTTTTATACAAATCATTATGATAAAACGTTATAAAAGGTGACAGAGCGATATTAAATGAAACCACGTATTTAAAAATCTCGTTTTATGTCCGTACATAAATGTCAATCAAATTTTCTTCAGTAAGTAGTCCAATCTTAATTTAAAAAAAATGTCTTGCAATTTGAAAAGTCTTTAACGTGTTCTAACCAAAATATTCTTTATATATACCTGAATTAAACAGATTGTTGTGCGTCAATGTATCTTTACTTATATAAATGAAGACAGAAAAAAAAAATTGTAATTTATTTTTTATGCTTTTTGGTTCGATTCTAGATCTTGATACCAATATCATCTTGTACATATCAGATATATTAGGGCTTTTGTATGAATCAATCGAATAGAAATCTACTGGATCTAATAATAAAGATTATTATTATAAAATGCCTTTATAAAATGTACCGAAATCGCCGATCCGCCCAATTCATGGCTCGTATTCAAAACTCCCATGAAAATACCCGGGTACGTCTTAAAACTGCGGCCAGACACCGGAGGACGGGCAGCAGTGTCCTCTCACTAATCGGTGAGCCACTGCGATCCCCAAGCCGCTTGCCAAGCGTGGGGATTATAGCAAACCCCCCCTTGGGGGAGGCCTTCGTTCAGCAGTGGACGTCTTCTGGCTAATGATGATTCAAAACTCAGCTTTGAGACTGATGCTAATTATACCAAAGCGTACAGTATTTTGTTCTAGAATTTAAGTATCCCCTTTCATTCCCGATCAACACAAAAGTAGAAAATAGGTTGAAAACACACCGATTCAAGGGAGTGTCGCCTGTTGACGATTCGAATGAATAAACCCCACTGTAGGCTACAGCGCTGCATGCCTAACGAAATCTGTCGGTTTACAACTCAACGCGAATCTGAATAAGCAGAAACAAGTTCAAAACTGACTCCGAGACTAAACACTAGGGTTGGCACGGCGAAGTTTTAGGTGTTTTTTTTTTTTTTTGTTTAATCTTTATTTTTTTACCCTAGTTACTATTGTATATTAATATAGGTGAAACAAATATTTGCATGATCCACAGATAGTTGTTTCGGGTCTGGTTGTGTGTGCATGTGACATGTATGTATGTTTGTAAAAATGTACCCACGACACAGGAGAAATCCTAGTGTGGGACAACGTTTTTTTTTTAAATAAAATAAAAAATATATATCATATATACATATATAACTAAAAAATATACAGTTCTCATTACTCACAGTTGCAGATCACGAAAAAAACACTACGAATAAACGAGTATCGTTTTCAACACAGTAATCACAAAGGTAGTTTATTACCAATCCTCGTATTACCGGGGCAATAAAAACCTATTTCCTTTACTTTTATAGCCCTCTTGAGCCGATAAGCAACTCATTTATATTTTCTTTTATACTCTCGGTATAATTGCAATTATATTCAAGGGCGTTGTTAATAACGTTACATGGTTACGATCGTAAAATACCAGTTAAAAATATAGCCTAAAATTCTGACTGGCTCATTGGTCTAGTGTGTGGGTTTGATTCTCGGGTCGGGCATAGTGTTCTTGGGCATTTCTGTATGAACATTTTCTACATTAACCATGTCCTGAGATCGCTTTACACACTACCGCCCTCTATATTTGTATAATAAGTTCGTGATTACTAGACAAACTTATTTGGTAATTTCTCGAAAACACTAGACACACACGTAAATACATGACTTTCGTAGCTAGCACGTAGCATGAGGTGTTCCGTAGTTTCTGCCTACCCCCATGGAAAAAAGGCGTGATAATACATTCCGTAGTTTCACAAAACAACTAAACTAGAATCAACAATTCAATAAAATCGCATAATCCGTTAAGCTAAAGCCGAGTTTTCTGAAAACCCCGCGTGTCTTAAGTTAGACCCAACGCATTGATTCTTGGAATCGAAATAAGGAACGAATGTCTGATTAAATGTTAGACGCTGGTCTGAATAACTTGACCAATATAAAGTGGGGAAATTCAAATTGAAGGCCCGAGATGTTTATCGAACATAAGCAGTCTGTACTTGGTTAAATGTCGAACTAGTTCCATCCAAACTATTTGCGAATATATTTGTGCGAAAGTAAATCTGTCTGTTTGTTTGTTTGTTTGTTACCTCATGACGACTAAACCACTGAACTTATCGTTATAAAATTTTACCTAGACGTTGCCTGGGTCCTTAAAAAGGACATGGGCATAGTTTTACTATTGTAACAAAACATTAATTAAATAATAAATTAGAATAAACACGCAGGCGAAGTCACGGACAACAGATAGTAGTTTATAATACTGTTGACGGACGAGCAGGCAACCAAACCCTATTCAGTGCCTACTCAATTAAAAGTGACACAGTAGTATTAAATGGTAATAATATATAGGTATATCTTACAGTCTTTTACCTGTATTATATAAAGTGCTTTGTTAACCATCTACGGATAAAGTATCCGATGATAAACTACAATATCTGTTAGGTAATAAATTATAGCCACAAGATCAATATGTTACCGAATCCGAGTTTATTTAATAGATTTACTTAACAGACAGTTGTGAAATTTGAACGCATTCTGTCAAATAAGTTGTGGATAAACAATCAACCAGTTTATCAGAAAGCGGTGAATGGGGCAAAAACTAATTTTCTTAAAAATAAGTTTCTAATTTATTGCATGGATAATGGATATGCCAGAAATCTAACGCTGATTTTGTTGACAGAAAAACCGGTTTTCTCTCATCTGTGGTTATCAGACCATTAAAACCCGATTTCCCGATACCGATATCCGGATAAAATTTATCAAGCTCTTAATTTAAAATTGGAACAGTTTTTTGTATGGCTTTATGAGAAGAATAACATATCTAAGGTTTAAACAACCCTAAATTATGTAAATTTCAGATAATAATGTTTCATTTTACGTGCCATCCCTAAAACTAATACGTCCTGTACCATGCGCCGAGTAAATCTAGTCTGGTCATGCTACAAGCTCTTTGATTAGAAACCTCCAAACTGATAGGCAGGGGTCTATTCTACACACAGTCTGATAATGGCGGTAGGTAAGAGGTATACTATAGCAGAATTTCTAGACAAAAGACTGAATTACACTGTGACGTAAAGGAGATCGAATGGGCTTAGAATTGAACACGGAAGATATACGAGTGATGCACACTCATCATCATCAGCCTAACCTTTTCCCAATTATATTAAGGTCGCCTCCTAGTCTAACTGTTTGCGACTGAATATTCAGTATTTTATACGAAGCAACTGCCATCTTGACCTCCACCACCCAATTACTGGGAGACTCTATGGTAAGATTGACAGACTTTTTGGGCTACTGATTCTCGTAACGTCTGTCATAGGTATTCGCATGACTCCCGACCAATTGCTTAACTTGCATTACAAGGCACAGAGGGGTCTCGATATAGAAAAAATATTCGGTAAATTGTAAGCAGTATGTTAAGGTTCACAATCTTTCGACAGTTTACAATCTCGCCAGATAGATTATAATCTAACGGTATTTACAGTTTTAAGGTGACACATACACCCAAAAATTATATGAAAACAAAATCTATATGAAAACAAAGATAAAGATATTTTTATTTGTTGAAACATCAGTATACACACAGAGGCATGCGAGGTATTTAATAAATGAAATCAAGACAGTCTCTCAGTGAGTGTTTAGTTATTACGGCGTACAAAATTAAGGAAAGAATCATATGATATTACAAAATAATATAGCAATTTAAATTAATGGAACATTAAATCAGCTGTCAATTTTATTACGCAGGAACTCGTCAATATTATAATAACATTTTATTGCTAAGAATTTATTTAATTTCTTCATAAATATTTACTACAAAATTCCACTTACTCCCTGGTGACGAAATCTTAGGACCTATAAGGCGTGAAACAGCTTGAAATTTGGCAGTCGGATTCCAAAAAGAGCGTAGACATGCAACTGTTTCAAAGTTTTCATAAAAAAAAAAAAAAAACTGTACAGGAACACAAGAAGTTACGTATAAAATTGTGACACCCCTAAAAATGTCCTTAACGTTACCGAGTGAATCCAGTCTGGTGACGTCACAAGTTTGTTAATTGGTACACTATGAATATATTTTCTTATCCATATGTACCGAAGTTGTAGTTTAAAGTTACGTACATTGAGATAAGTGAGATTAACCTGAGTGTTTTGGAAGTTGGGAAGTTGTAGCGGTTTTCGGGATCTTAGGATAGGTAGGTTTATTTAAATAAAGTAACATAAAACCGTAACATAGTAGACGAACAAGTTGGGTATACAAGGTTAAAATATAGATAAAGAAAAAGATACACTTCTTCTTGAAGAACTGATATTGGATTTTTTTTATTAAATAGGCATAGTATCAAGCCCATATTCTCCGCAGGGTTAGGCAAAAGTGTAATATTTTACACCCACATTTCGCTGATGTCGTTATTGAGGCCTATTTAAAAGAGGGTGACGCTATTGCCATCTACGGGGCACAGTACTAGATTCCGTGGTGCTACTGAGAATTTCCATACAGAAAAACCCAATAACACTTTGTCCGACCCGGGAATAGCAGCAGACGCGCTTGGGACCACCAGACCTATGAGGCAGTCATTTAAATTAGATTTTAAATAGTTAAATAATTTATATTTTATTTACGTAAGCAGGTATTCGTTATTTTCGTTTTGAAACGAACTGGATAGCTGACGGCACGGTTGGCGGAGTGTGTTGAGAGATCGACTGCTGCGCTCGGTGTCGCGGGTTCGATTCCCGCACGGAACAAATATTTGTGTGATCTACAAATAGTTGTTTCGGGTCTGGTTGTGTGTGCATGTGACATGTATGTTTGTAAACTGTACCCACGACACAGGAGAAATCCTAGTGTGGGGCAATGTTTTTAAAAAGAAAAAAGAAAAAAAAGCTACATTTAAAATTTTATTCTTCAGGATATTTTTAAAATATCTACAAGTATTGTATTGTAATCTCCACAAGGCCAAACGGACCACACGAGGCCGGCCGTGTGAATTTCAGGCACGTGGTCGTTCAACGAATTCGCTTAATACCAGAAAACTTCCAACAAGATTTGTATTGTGTAGGCGTTATATTTAACTTGATCGAAGGGTAGCCAAGGCCACAAAAGGTACATAAAATGTAGTTTGTGTGTGTTCAAGTGAAATTATCTCATAAATTGAAGAGAGTCCTCCTCGAAAACGGTAGGCAACGCATCTTGTCCATAGGCGGCAGTGACCATTTACCAGGTCAGGTACCATTAATCAGGTGGGCCGCGTGCCCGTTTGCAACATTATGGCACAAAAAAAAAATGTGTGAAGTGACCTGACTCCGGTGCTAAGCGTGTATTGGCCTGTGTTACGAGAACTAGTAGTAGGAGATATTATTTAATCTTATGCAATAGAATAAACAAATGAGAAAGAAAAAAGGTGGAAACGGACCCTTAGACTTGAAGTAAACACAATATATTTATTGAGATATTTACTATATGTACATACTTAAGAAAAAGACTACCTAGAGTGATAAAATCTTCCTGAACTAAGATTTATTATATCTAGAGATTATTAGTCATATATATAATATTATAATTATGTAAGCATGAAAATTTTTAGAACGGTATAATAGCTGCTAGATGCGCCGAGCCATAACAATTGAATGTCTAATGAAATAATTTAGTTTGAGAAACTGATTCTTTTTTTTTTTCTTAGGCAAAATATATCGTATTATATAAGTACGACAATATAACGTCGACGCTTTAATTTCGCATACACGGGAATTGCTCCCTTGGTAGTAATAGAAAAAGAAATAGTGACGATTTCAATTCAAAAGACGACTAGTGCTGACCATCCTCTATCTCTAAAGTAATCACTTAATTTAAGTGCCTGCTTTTAACAGAAATGTACACAACTGTCCAAAACCTAATTCTCTCATTCAGTGAACAGAAATTCTAATCCACATTTAGTTCAACTTAAGCATACTATTATTTCATCATAAAATACATCAAAATCCCTCGTTTCCGAACAAAGACAAATAAGCTCTAAAAATACTTTTTTTTTTCTTTTCAATTCTATAAAGTCTGTGGACGCGATGCTTCATCTGAAGGCTCATAATTAAAAACCAGAAACAATAGAGTTGCCAACGTTAAAATGGCTGGTTGGTGCATCACATGAATTACGCAGCCTGTGGTTAGCTTCTTGTTTATTTTTTGTCTGTGACTGTTTACTTTGTTTCTTCGGCGGGGATTTTTGATACCGAAAATACAATTTGAAATATGAAATGAATATGAAATCATCATCATCATCATCAGCCAGAAGACGTCCACTGCTGAAAGAAGGCCTCCCCCAAGAGGGGGGGTTTGCCATAATCCCCACGCTTGGCAGGCGGCTTGGGGATCGGAATATGAAAAATTACTCAAAATTAAGAGTTAACTAGATATTTCTAGATATGTACACAAAATACACAGAATTATGCTGACTCCTAGAAAAAATCTTTTAGTACATTTCATTCGGCGATAAAAGAAAACTAAAGCATTTATATTCTAAACTAAATTTGATAAAAAAAAAGACTATTAATGTAAATAACCGATCCAATCAGTAAATCGATCAAATAGCTCTAGAAAATTACCGTTGATAACACAAAGGTTTCTAAACAACTAATTCGTAACTTTGATCTAGACTAGTCTTAAATTGAACGAACGAAATCAGTTTGAATATACTATACCTACGCTAAAATCACTATTGTTTTACAAAAGACTGTGTAACACGCAATGTAATCAACAGTGCAACGTAACATAGTTTCTTGAAAAAGGAGCATAGTGAACCAAATACTTCTTTCTTCCAATCTTTCAATGGATTCAAAAGAATGGGTTCGTACTCACCTCTTAATATTCACGAGCTTCTTTTCAAAATGAGAAGGTTTAGGCTTTCGTCCACGGTCTGAGGTGAGGGACTGCGCACGCAATATAAACATATATAGAGCCCTTTCAGGTGTGCGTGTTTCGTTACGATTTTTTCCTTCATCGCTAACGCGAGTGATAATCAAATTCTGATCTGCACATGAATTTAAAAACCCTCCTCTATGGCAATCGCTTGTCTGTCACTGCTTGAACAAAGCGACACTTAGATGTTACTAGATAGAAAATATGTGCTAAGTTATTTTACTTCTTATCTTCTCATAGTCTACAATCCAATTTCGAATAATTAGAAAACATGACACACACAGGATGATACAGCCAAGACTGGTATTTGAGAACCATGAAATTAAATTTTGCTGCCAGAACATATACCACGACATGTGTAACGAAACAGTTGCAGTAACAAAACGCTTTACCACATGCCAAAAACAATTTAAGAAAACGCAGGCAATTTAGGCTTATTGTGAGTTTAAAATGCTTTTGTCAAATCTAGATCTCTGAAAGTGCAGACAATTTAAGCTTATTGTTGGTTTGAAAGCGTTGTCCGGTTTATGTTGTTTGTAACTAGAATATATAAAACTTTATGGATGATATTAAGTTGTGCTCTGTTAAATTCGTACAAAAATTTGGACGGGGATCAAATAGTTGTTTAGGTCAAATTTTTGTCGTATCTATTCAAACTCAAACTCAATTTTTTTTTATTCGTGTAGGCCGTAAAAGGCACTTACAAATCGTTTTGCTGGTTCAAATTGTCATTCCATGGAGAAGAACCAGCAAGAAACTCCATGGTTACTCTTTTAAAATATGGTTTATGACACAGTACATGGAAGACGTGTAAGAACAATGTAGGTCAATGTCTGGACTGGCTTTTGGAAGAAAGTACCAGTGCCATGACAGAGTTGAGCGGACCTGTCCCTACAGACGGGACACATGCATCAGTAACCGTGTAACTCAACCCTATTTTAGGGATCTCAACGACCCGACGCACGACATCACCAGATCTTCGGGACATTCGAAAAGACCCCATAGAATACTCAAACCGTCAGACAATAAGAATTCTTTTTCTATCGCATATACCCTTCAATGTCCTTACATTTACAAGTAATTTTTATATTATGTTACGTATTGTACACCCATATTTCGCAAATGCTGTTATAAATCCTCTGAGATCAGCGGCGTGCAGAGAGTTTTTAGACAGGGTAGGTTACCTACTGCATATTGGTATTGGTTCGTCGTCTTGTTGATTAAATAATGATGTATGTGATTTGCCACCTCAATGTCTTATAATAAATATTTATCTGAGTTATGTAGGCAGTGTCTTTTTGTCTTCATGAACCGCACACCACTGCCTGAGATACTGCGAACTTGTTCCCATTTAGTGGGTACAACTTTACTTTGTTATTATTAAAACTATAATTTTTCTCCTGTCGAATCAACACATGGGAACGCTCATGCCGTAAAGGAAAGACTAGCGAGACAGCAATGATGATATCGAGGCTTACTGCCCAGGGTGCGCCGAATGAGCTCTGATTTCGTCACTCGTGGAGGCTCTGTTCATGCAATTTAACATTACAATGAACAACGAGTGTTTAAGTGATTCTATATCTTTCTGTGTTCCAAAGAGATAAACAGTGGTATAGTTTCGCACCCACGTTTCGTAAATACTTATGACCAACTTCTGTCCGGGGTTTCGCCCGCGTGGATTGCGAACCCGTGCATTTTTTTGCGCGGCACCTTAATTCTTTTCTAAAATAAAAGTAGTCTAAGTTACCCCTCAAAACATTAGCTATCTGCCAGTGAAATTCCTGTCAAAAATGATTCAGCCGTTTCGGAGATTAGCTGGAACAACTTCAATTTTATTTATTTGTATAGGTACATAGATAAATTACTTAGATTGGGCCGTTACCATGGCCCAAATATTAGAGAGAGTGAGCAAGATCTTTTTTTTTAATATTTATAATTTGCATTGCTCTGAGCATCGCTGTCGGCAATCTTTCCAGTCATTTCAATAAGGGTGCCCATCCACTCCCACTAAGTATTAAGTATCCACGTTTCCAATAACGTAATGATATCTTTGTAGGGCCGAGAATACACCGATAGCGTTGAAATATCCGCTGTATGTGTTATCCTCGGATCTTTTATAGGCCTGAATATTTTCCTTTATTATTTTTTGTATGGACTCGTATACGCCGTTTCTTTAAAAGGTCAGGGTAGTGTTAAAGCTTGTTTACACAAGAGAAGTTTCGATATCTTTCAAACGCTTTCCCTACATTATAAGGGTCTTCAAGTATGCTCTTTGCATGTAGAGAAATTCTTTATTCAAATTCCCCTGGTGTTGTGTCCGTAGGTTAGGCCACGTAATATTAAGTGGGTTGTTCGCCATCTTAATGGCTTATAAAAAATATTTAGTGACTACCGTGGCGACTAATGATGATGATGATTGAATGAAGTCAAAGTCAAAGTTTTTTATTTCAAGTAGGCCTTTTCAGGCACTTTTAAAATTTCGAGACTCTAGGCGCACGGTTTCCAAAGGGGGTAGGTCCTATGGAGAAGAGACCGACAAGAAACTCCATGGATACTCTTTTCAAAAAACAAAAAGTTAATTTACAATTAAAATCTTATATTAACAAGCAAAAAAGAAAAAATACAAACTTACTAAAACGTTACTTACATAATGAGGTAATACAATATGAGTTATACAAGTGTTTCGAATAAGAAATAAAAACGGCATAAAACGTTCAAAGCGGATAAAACAGAAAAACAAAACAAAAAAGAATACAAAATAATGAAATATCAAGAATGTCCAGATCAGTACCGCTATCACGAGTTTTCTTACTATTTACTATCATAGTAAAGTAAATTTTCATGATAGCGATTTTAGTTCTTAACTTGGTTACATTAGGGACTAGACTCGCTTATGTAACATCTAGTCATAGTAAAGATTTGATTTACTATTTACTATATTATAGAGATGTCATGTTAGCGACTCTAATCCCTAATGTAACCAAATTAAGAACTAAAATCGCTATCATAAAAATTTACATTTACTATGAAAGCAAATCGTAAAAATCTCATAATAGAGGTACTGTGAAGCGATCGATTATTATAATCGTTATTATGTCATGTTTCATCCTCGACTTTTGTATCCTTGGAAGTTCATATTAGGACAATTCCCTCCGCTCATGAATTTGAAAAGCCAGTGGGAGATACCGTACTAAGATCCCCCTGTGTGGTAGAAAACCTATCAAAGTCAAAGTCAAAGTCAAATATTTTTATTTCGAGTAGGCCTTTACAAGCTCTTTCAAAACGTTGTGATTCTAGGTGCACGGTTCCAAAGTGCTATGTCTCTGGGCTATCATTACTGCTCTCCATCTACCAAACTTATAAAGCATAACATCACGCCTGTATTCTCAATGGCACTGGTAGAGGTGTATCCTATACACCCACTTTTGGTCTTTGTCGTGAGCCAGCGGCGTGCACAGAGTTTTTAGACAGGGTAGGCAGAAAATTTTAAAAGCTTACTTACTAATAATACCTACTGCATGTTGGTATTGGTTCGTCGTCTTGTCGATTAAATAACGATGTATGTGATTTGCCACCTCAAATATCTAATATTAAATTATTATCTGAGTTATGTAGGGTAGGCAGTGTCTTTATGCACCGCACGCCACTGTCGTGAGCATAACAGTATCAAACTTCGAGCTGCTACTAAAAACCTCATTAAAAAAAACGAATAACTATAAGTCGAACTAAATCGAACTCCAATATATAGTCTATTAATATTATTGTCCTTCTACCTGAGTTAAGTAACTATTTAGAATGTGATGGACACTATAATATCGTTTATAGACGCGTCAGACACAGAGTTAATTTAAATTACTAACTCGAGCTCTTGTTACACGTGTGGGAGTTACTTTGATCTTTGTCAACTACGCACCAACCTACTAAACTAGGTACTAGTCTTCTTGGTAATTACTTTAGATAATAAGGACTGTGAAGGTTTTACGCAAGCAGATAGCCTCCGTGGTAAAGGCTGGCTGGTGATTATAAAGATTTGAATATTTTAGCATCATAGCTTCACGCCCGTATTCCCCAAAGGGTTAGGCAGAGGTGTACTATTGTACAGTCACTTGTCGCCGATGCTGTTATTGAGTCCTATGTAATAGGGGGCGAGGCTATTGACATCTACCGGGCACAGTTCCAGACTCCGTGCTGCTACTGAGAATTTCCACCTAGTAAGACCCGGGAATCGAACCCAGAACGTCACGTTCAGCAGTTGCGCTTGCAACCAACCAACGAGGCAGTCAATTTGAATTTAAATTTGATTTGTCATTGAATTAGTTCTGAATATATTTTTTTTATGTTTATACCTAGAAGTAGGTTTACTAGACTCATCATGTCATAAGACATGACTTTTTTTAAAGATTGTCAGGTGGAATTCGTCTCTTGAACCAAAATATAACAAATAGGTAGTACTGACCTGCGCACTGCTAAGTCCTTTAAAAAATACTGCCTGAACAATAATGGCTATTTCAGTCATGTCTGTGGCTTCGGTTATGTAGAGTTCTTAGTTCAAAGGTCGTATTTTTACAATATGGGAGTCTCTAAGTCAAGAGTGAATAGGTTACTTCTAGGCAAGCGTGCTACATCGTCGACCACAGGCCTAATTACGTAAAAAAGCGACAGCAACGCGGCAGCCACGCGGCACCCACGCGGCAGCCACGCGACATCCACGCGACCGCCACGCGTCAGCAATCTCACTGTCAGCCAATACATTATATGTCACAAAAATGACGTTTGAGAGAAGTTATCGCGCGATTTAGGCCAGTCGCTACATCGGTAATTAGGCTGCGGATCATCGCTTACCATCAGGTGAGATAGAGGTCAAACGCGTGCCAATCAAGACTAAAAAAAAATACTTTCCTTATTCTACCAGTAAATTATTTTGGTCAATCAAAAACAACAAACTCTTACAATATTAATAAAAATCGACTGTGTCATTTATAATGGTTTCACATTATAACCGGTTCGGTTCACTTTTGTATCCACTGTTATATGAAACATACAATCTGAAATTGTTAAAACTATAGTTTAGCTAAAAGTTTTCACACAAAATGCGTTAAAATTTTTACCCCACTAAACATGAGCTTTTGCTCTGAGCTCTGATTTTGCTGATTTTTATTTATATACATAGGTAAGTATTATAGACACAAGTAAAAACTAAGTCGTCACATTTTTGTTTTCTGATATTGTTTATAGATTGAGAAATAATTAACCCACAAAATGCGTTTTTTTTTAACAAAAAATCTTCCTTATAGACAGATATGTATCTCGTGATAATAATTAAATTAAACGAAATTTTGAAAAAAAAATACAATACGACCTTGCGTGTGGACCTTGTTTATAATCTGACAACAGAGACCAAAATCAAATTAATTCCTTAAGATTTCGATGTAAGAAACGTTAATGCCCAAACATGTATTTTGCGCGTATTTCAAGACAATTTTGTCAGAAGCCGGCAGCTAAACGATACTCTTAACGAGTTACCATCCATTGTAATATTTAAATCAAACTCTTCAGACCCGGGTACGTCTTAAAACTGCGGCCAGACACCGGAGGACGGGCAGCAGCGTCCTCTCACTAATCGGTGAGTAAGCCGCCTGCCAAGCGTAGGGATTATGGCACCCCCCCCCCCCCCCCCCCGGGGGAGGCCTCCGTTCAGCAGTGGACGTCTTTTGGCTGATGATAATGATGATGACACTTCAGCAAACTAACCACAGTTTAGCATTGTTATCAATGTTTTTCTTCGTCTTTGTAGAAAAAACAAGGACGCAAATGTAACTCATAGAACTTCGAATTTCAAATATCTACTTCAGATACTTTTTATAAATATTTGCCAAGTAAACAGATATTCACAAAATGGCCCCCGTCCGTCGTCGTTTCAATGAAATGAAGGCATTCAACGAGTGAAGTGAGATTCACAAAATGGCGTTCGAGCATCTATGTCCTTATTTCAAATATAGTAATTTGTAATAGATATCGTTTTCCTTTTAAACATTCTCACATGTGAGAATGTTTAGTAGGCCAAGCATAATGCTATGAATATTTTGATGTGACCGTATCAATAATGCCAGTGAACTTTGAATAGAAAATACAACTGTCCTACAATATTTTGTTATAAGTTTATGCGTGACGCACAATCTGAAATAATGAATAAAGTCTTCAATTAAAAATATATATTACTTTCGAATTGACGACGCGGATGTCGCAGTGACTAAGCGATTAGCGTCCCTGCACGGAACAAATATTTGTATGATTTACAGATAGTTTTTTTTTATGGCATAGGCGGCAAACGAACAGACGTATCGCGTGATGGTAAGCGATTAACGTTTCCCATGGACACCCGCAACACCGGAGGAGTCACAATTGCGTTTCCGGTGTTTCGGGTCTGGTAGTGTGTGCATGTGACATGTATGTTTGTATTCTGTACCCATGATACAGGAGAAATCCTAGAGTGGGAAAAAAAAAGAAAAAAAGTATCTCAACTCAAAATTTACGCACATTAACGATACGGTTAAAATACCAGACGTCAAAACATCCGTCCTACTGGTGTATTAGATAGAGTTAAATAGCTAGTAATTAGCGCTCAAGAAGACTTCTAATAGGTATAACACTGCAGATGACAACGAAAAAATAAGAATTATACTTGTATTGAAAACAAGAATAGAAATGGAGCGCAGTTTCTCAGAAGCGAACGAAATCATTCTTCACAACAAGACGGGAAAATAAATTTAAAGATCTATTATGGAACGTATTTATATTTAGTTTCTTATTTAATTTGAACGTAAGTTACTTGAAGTAAAGAAAGCTAATAATACCTCATGTTTACTAGAGACTTCAAATGACTTAAAGTTATTTTAATTCAGGTTACTGCGTAGTAAAACTTTCAATATTATTTTAAAGTCGGTTTCCTAAGACTTTGTATAATTTTGTATTCCTATGATCTACATTGTAAATAAGATATAGTTATTTTAAAGCGAGCGGTACTATGGGTTTTCATTCTTGTAATTAAATAAACAAAACCACTGGTAGATACACGTAAAGTTATCAACAATATAATCTACCAAAATATTGTTAAACGTACAAAATTTTGAACAATCTGGCATGTGCTTACACACACCTTGAGTCTGTTGAGGGATTATGACTAGATTCATTCAAAGACATATTAAGGTTATACTCCCCATGGTGTACACGATTTTAATAGACCACAGCTGAAAAATCACTTAAAATAAAACAAGATAAAGTGCTTATTCACGTAAACAAACAGTGCGTATTACTGATAGTAACTATTCAATTTGCAATATTAACCACAAAGGACAAAGAAAACAATGAAAATAAATAATAGGACAGCGTCCACTTTCTCTTGAACGAAGCGAAAAGGCCACCGAGGCGAATGAGCAAATGAAACGTGAAATAATCTGAATGGAGACCACTGCCCACTACCCCCTACCTCCTGTGTGCTGGGATTTCAACTACGTTAAGTATTTATTTTGTTTTTGTGTCAGCTCTCGTGTATAGGGGCACTAAGGCATACATTCGTGTACGGTCAGCTACAAAAAGGTTTATACACTTCACGAAGTACAAAGTTTTATTATATTTAAAAAGTGTCATAAATATATAATAAAACTAGCTTCCGCTCGCGTAATTTACGAATCTACCTACCCTATGTGGTATTTCAAACTATAATCTATCTCGGTGCCAAATTTCATCCAGATCCGTTGAGCCCTTCTGGCGTGAAAGAGTAACAAAGATCCATCTGTCCATCCATCCATCCATCCATCCATCCTCACAAACTTTCACATTTATAATATTAGTAGGATTTGTCCAGCCCATCACTGTCCCACTGCTGGTCACTGGTTTGTTCTCAGAATGAAAAAAGTTAGGCTTTAGTCCACCTCACTAGCCTGGTGCAGGTTGACAGACTACACACACCATCCCGAACTATAAGAAGTTCTCTCAGGTGTGCAGATTTCATCACGATGTATTTTCTTCAGTTTTGTCGTACGTGATAATCAAATTCTAGTATGCACATGAATTCGAAGTCAGAGGTGCGAACCGGACCCTTCTGAAAGGAACGTTCAAAGTTCGGTTTGCCTTGGTGTGGTTTGTCATTTGTACTGTATTAATTTGCTTAGCTGTTCATAAGGTCTCAACCACAGATATATCTATATCTGTGGTCTCAACAGTCTTGCCCTCTCTTAGATACAAGAGACAATAAGCCTTCGACAAAAGCGTTTTTCTGTTAGTGATTATAGGCATTTATTTTTGTTATAATTCATCCCTGTTTCAACTATATGTCACAATCCGACGTTATCCCTTAATTTTCAACGAATCATAAAAATCAAAGGACTTCATAAAAACATTTATTTTTTAATGTTCCCTTAATATTTTGAGCATGAAATTCAAAACACTATCATAAAATGCAACGTTCCTGTCATTCACATTAAACGTGAAAAGTTAAAAGCAAGAAAGGCATATTATTTCAAATATTCATGTCGTTATCTCTGCATTTGATGTTAACAGAATCATTTTGAGATTCCAGAAATTAAGCCTGTCGGCGTGGTAACCATGGCAACAGTACTTAACTCACATATACCGTCGTATACTTCATTATATTCTAACTCAAACACCGTTTTGTGATCTCGTTATCCGTAAGCTTGTTCTATATAAACATAACATTAAATAGCATCACGCTTGTATTTCCCGAAGGGTTAGGCAGAGGTGTAACTGTTCATCAACATTTCGCCAATGCTGTTATTAAGTCCTATGTAATTAGGTGAGCCTATTATCATCAACAGAGCGAAGTTTTAAACTCCGTGCCGCTACTGAGAATTTTTATACTGAAAAACTCGATAAAACTTTGCCCGACTCGGGAATGAAACCCAGGATATCACGCTCAGCAATCATACTTGCGACCAGTAGACAAATTAAACCGTAATATACTTTACTATATTCAAACTCAAACATTGTTTACAACCTCCTAATTTGTAAAGCTTGTTATGTATAAATAGGAACAAAATTAGCTAGAGTTTCAAAATATTTGAAGGTTTAATTGAAATTAATATGAGTTTGGCCTTCGTTTAGAACATCATACCTAAATTAAAACGGTGAGAAAAGATAACAAAGGATAAAGGTGTTAGCAATATTATGTGAAAAGATGAAAAGAGCTTACTGTCAATTATACAGGGTGTTTACTAAACACACGGAAGCTTTCAGCAGCATTAACGTTTAAAAAATGTAGGTGTACTAATTTAAAAAAAAAGCTTTTATTAAAAACTTGACAAATATAGCGAAAATTTCCATAGAGCGAGACATTGTCTATAATAGATATTTATGTCGAAGCGCCCGAGAATTGTCCCCAAATTGCACTAATTAATTAGTTGGTATTTTTAGGCGGGATTGAATTGAATGATATTGTGTTATGATATCGTATCTGTTTATGTAAGTTTACTTTATCTTAATTGGCTTTATGAAACTGTTAAGAAAGACGCGTTACGTTAACAGTGCCGGATTAAGCAAGCATAGGGCCCGTAGCAAATTGTATTGAGGGGCCCATGATCTGCTATGGGTTCTTAAGTATAAAGTGACTTTTTGTAGAACTTGTGCGTTTACCGTATGAAATTCTGTGTTTTATTTTCGTCAACAAAATAATCGGTTAAAGATTGCCTTAGTCGGAAAACAGGTGTAACGTTTCAAATATTTGTAACATCAAGTAAATTTTAAAAAATTACGCTCCCTCTATGCGTAGGTGGGTTTAGATACGCGGGGCCCCCTTTTGCGCGGGGCCCGTAGTAATTGCTACTCTTGCTACGTGGTTATTCCAGCACTGTACGTTAATGAACTATAGTTTGAAATAAGATATTACTTCTTTCAGACATTCTTTAAAGAAAGCTTTTTTTAATTTAATTAAATACATAGATAACTGAAACCTTTATGCTTCATTAGGTGATTGCTATTTTTGTTTTCATTGCTTAAGACTTTAATTATGGAGCTAATAATATAAAATTAAAAAATGTGTTACAAAAAAAAGAGTATTTCAATTTTAACAAAACATTTTTAAATACATTTCAATGAGCGTTTACTTAATAACGTCGTAAACGGTAAACGAACCCTATAAAAAATAACACTTATTATATTAGGGTCCTATCAAACATGACCCTAAACAAGGAGAATATATTACAAAAAAAAAATAAAAGAAAGAAAAACAAATGAGCAGTGGAATAATGGCGTCATTCCCCGCCATTATTTATACGGGTACCAAAAAAGGGACAGACAAAGGACCTTGGATCGCCAGTCAGTCATACCAAAGATATCTGAAGATGACATGTTAGGAAATTCCGTATTTCTTCCGTGAAGAAAAAGCGTATTGGTGTAGTAAATATGTACGCGAATACAGGGTGTTGCTTAAACAACAAACGAGAATAAGCTGTATGTGTGGGAGAACCAATCACCCTTACATGCGTTCGATTTTTTATTTCCAAATCAATAAAAATGAATGCTTTGTTCGCAACGATGAAAAAAATATATATTAAAAAAAAACAATAAACCCGAGTGAACGATTTTCCATTATGATATTCACTTACGAACTTTTTAATCAAGTTAGTAAAAGTTAACAGGTTATTCAAAAGTTCCGCTTGTATTTTAAACTTACTAGCTTTTGGCACGGTTTGATCGACACGAAATAAATTATTTATTTATCTCCTAAAAGGCAAGTTAGAATAATCACAAACCACTACAAAGGAAAACATGTTTCTGACGTACAATCTACGGTTTCCATACTTCAATACCGAAACATAATAAATATTTATTTTTAAAAAGTACAGCTTGAGAATTTGGTAAAAAAACTGTACCACAGAGGAGAAAAGCACTATATTAAATAAAGAAACTGCTACTTAATTTTGATGGATAGGCAAGGCAAAAATATACGATTTTAAGAAACCACCCTGTATATTGTTATTGTTGATCTTCATTCATAAGCATTCACGGGTATGAAGGGCATCGACATTTTGTTTACGTAATGTTCCAGCAAACGAGGTCTTGAGGCTGCTCTTTGCGAAAACATGTCAAATGGAAGAGACTTGTACGTTGTACTTAAATAAATATACAATGTAGGTAGTTACGTAAAATATCAGCTAATAAACGTTGTATAAAGTTATGTAACTGTTATCGGTCCAGTGATCGCAAACGCGACTGACAATCGTGAGGTTCTGAGTTCGATTAAAATGTTTAATCGGTTTTTCTGTGTGGAAAATTCTCAGTAACACCTCGGACTTTGGCACGGGATTACCAAAGTCTATGGATAGCAATATGGTCACCCTCTATAATATAAGACTCAATAACGGCATCTACAAAAGTGGGTGTACAGATAACACCCCTCTGCTTAACCCTTCGGGGATTAAGTGCTATGTTATGTTTATGTGTTAAAGTTATGGAATGTCAGAATAGGGTAGACCTGTACCGCTATCATAAGTTTTCTTAATATTTACTATCAAAGTAAAGTAAATTTTTATGACAGCGATTTTAGTTCTTAACTTGGTTACATTAGAGATTAGAGTCGCTAATGTGACATCTAGTTATAGTAAAGATTTGATTTACTATTTACTATATTATAGAGAGGTCACGTTAGCGACTCTAATCCCTAATATAACCAGGTTAAGAACTAAAATCGCTATCATGAAAATTTACTTTACTTTGATGGAAATTAGTAAGAAAACTCATGATAGCAGTACTGTTATGACGTCTGACTCATGACTGTGAGCCATCTGTAGAGAATGGACACACAAACTCCAAAGTATAAATATAACTAAATTAATCCTACTATAATATTATAAATCTGAAAGTTTGTGAGGATGGATGGATGGATGGGTGGATGGATGGATGGATCTTTGTTACTCTTTCAAGCCAGAACGGCTGAACGGATCTGGATGAAATTTGGCACAGAGGTAGATTATAGTTTGGAATAGCACATAGGCTACTACTACTAATGTACGGGTTCGTAAACCACGCGGCCGAAGCCGCGGGCAGAAGCTAGTATATATAAATAATTGCCTAGGTTGATAATAAAATTGTTTGGGCTTTTTTTGTTGAGCCATTTAGTAGTGTAAAACAGTTCTTCATCCTATCTGTTGAATATGTTATACTGGTTTATATGTTTTAATATATTTAGACGTATGTAATCTTATTGAGCGTTTATTAGTAGAGGGAGTATATTTATAGTTTACTAGTAACCCGGCCCGGCTTCGCACGGGCAGCAAAGCATCTACGCCTACACTTTTTTTTTTAAACGATGGCCTAATTTAATTTAATAAGTACATATAACTATTGGTTTACGCGGCGCACGCATTACAGCCAATTTACACAAAACTTTAATGAATTATACACTTAAACCATCCTCATGAATCACTCGGTCCATTAGTGAAAATCGTATGAAAATCCGTTCAGTAGTTTATGAGTTTATCGCGTTCACACAAGCAGACGTGACGGAGGGACTTTATTTTATAATATGTGTAATAATATGTCAGTTGTAGACAAGGAACTAATTTTTTTTTTAACATACATAGACAATAAACTAAATACTATAATATGTAGTGATTTCACACTTTTCGTGGGGTACAAGAAAATATTAAATGTTTATTAGAGTTCACTCAAATGCGCAATATATTGTCTTAACAGATAGATCATAACTTTAAGGAGAGTTGAATGGTGTGTGAAGTCCCCACCAGGGCAGCGCGAGCGTGATAGAGAGAAGAGGCCGACCCAAACTGTGACACAGTACTACAGTACAGTACAGGCTATATTGAAGTTGATTTAATTATCGATATGAACATACACGTGTACAGTTCCTAAAGTAATTAACAACTGTAAATAAAATTCATATTTCCATATATACAAAGCAATTCTACTGTGTACGTCAATCGTAAATAACAATTTTAGTTTTTCAGCTATACATGTTGTTTTGTTAGCAAATAATGTATGCTTTCTAGGATTTTTTGATTCAAATAAACTGAAATATAATTGTAAATATATTTTTATCCAAACATGTGAAACAAATTGTTTTTAATAAGACGGGACAATTAATTGCTTTCTTTCAAAAATATCGGTTATAGCTATCATGTTCTTGGGCCATTTCAGCTTTCCTGCGATCAAAGAGACAACCACAACGACACAAAACGCCAAAACCGGTTACGTAAACAATTTTCAGAAAAACTCATAATCAAGTGACCTATTATTTCTGACATTTAAAGATAACATAACATAGCATCATGCCTGTTTTCCCCGAAGGGTAAGGTAGAGGTGGACTATTGTACGCTCACATTCTGTTATTGAGTCCCATGTAATAGGCGGCAAACCTATTGCCATCTCCCGGGCACAGTTCCAGACTCAGTGATGCTACTGAGAATTTTCCGACACGGTTGGCGCAGTGGTTAAGTCACTGCGCCAACCGTGTCGGAAAATTCTAGGATTAACTTTCTGCGCTGTGTCGCGGGTACGATCCCCGCACGGAACATATATTTGTATGATCTACAGATAGTTGTTTCGGATCTGGTTGGTTGTGTGTGTATGTTTGTAAACTGTACCCACGACACAGGAGAAATCCTAGTGTGAGCAACGTATAAAAACAAAAAAAAAGTATATATATTGGTCTAATCTTGATTAAATTAAGTACAGGCAATACAATTTCAAGCAATTTTGTAACACATACTTAAATATAAGGCAGAGGGTGTACAATAACGAAGATCAAAAGAAATGTAAACACAAACCAAGTTTGACATCATGGTTAGCGCTATGGTTGAGCGATCGACTGCTGCGCTACGTGTTGCGGGTTCGATTGCCGCACGGACCAAATATTTGTATGATTTACAGATATTTGTTTCGGGTCTTGGTGTATGTCCATGTCAATATTTGTGTTTATAAACGTACCCACGATACGGGATTTATTTTTAGTGTGGAGCAAAGTCAAAAAAAATGTTTTTATATTATATTTTTGTAGGTATTATAATATGTAATATGTTTGAAGATTTTAATCATTAATTATTTTAAATTACACTTTTATATTTCGCTTGTGACTGTACTATCGGCCTAAACTTTATTAAAGTAACTAATAAGTCATATTATGAGGCCGGTAACCTTATATTAAAATAAGTATACGATATTATGAGACGTGTAAATACTTTAGGAATCTCTATTGTGTGTGTGAACGACTAATTGTTGTCAAAGAATAGCCATTGTGTTAACTGAAGACCCTCAGTTTCATGGTTTGTTTACTACACCACTGTATAAAGTACCTACCGTTAATTTAACTGTTTTGATTGTATCTATGTATAGATGATTTAACAAAGCCTATATTCCTCGCCTATGCAGTGATAGCCTAGCGGTTGAATGCTTGCCTTCCATGCAGGAGGGTCTGAGTTCAAACCCGGCCCGCACCTCTGACTTTTCGGAATCATGTGCGGATCAAAATTTGATTATCACTTGCGTTAACGGTGAAGGAAAAACATCGTGAGGAAACCTGCAGTACCTGAGAGTGCTCCATAAATTTCTTGATAGTGTGTGTAGTCCGCCAACCCGCACCGGGCCAGCGTGCTGGACTAAGGCCTAACCCTTCTCATTCTGAAAAGAGATCCTTGCCCAGCAGTGGGACAGTAATGGGTTGAATTTATTTATTATTTATATTCCTCGAAGAGTTAAAAGTGTACTAAATACTAATTTGGCCGATGCTGTTATTAAGTTCCATGTATGCCCATACTATGTTCATGTATAAAATTCCAATATTATTTTCTCCGACCCGGAAATTGAACTTAGGACCTCACTCCCAGCAGCTATGCTTGTGAACAATGAGTCAATGTATAGATAATTATGTTAGAAGTCCCCTGTTTCTAAGACCATGGCGATTATTTTCCAAATTCAATGTCCGAATAAATCAACCGCCCCTCAAATAACAAGGAAACAAAACACTGCTATAAGATCATTCGTAAAACAATTCGGTCTTATTCGTTCTATTTATTTTGTTATATTGGATAAAATGGCTGTTACCGTCCGCCATATTTGATTTGGCATGACGTCACGTATTCCATAGCACTCTGGAACAATTGGAATTCAACGGCACCTAATTTTTCCTCCAAATTGGTTGGGATTCCAAGTGATGTGTATATGTATGTTGTTGTAACATTACATAACATAACGCCTGTATTCTCCGACGGGTTAGACAGAGGTGTAGGTACAAAGTTGTTATTAAGTCCTACGTATTAAGTGAAACAGGAGGTCATCCTATTGGCATCTACCGAGCACAATTCTAAACTCCAGCTTGTACGAAAATTCAGAAAAGCTCAATACCATTTGCCCAATCTGGCAATTGAACCCACCACCTCATTATACGAATTAGGCTTTCTATTGTTGTTTATGTAAGTATACAAGGTTTAATATAGGATTAAAGCAAGTTTAATCCTCCAACTCTACTGGAGTTACCCAAAACTTTGAATAGGCGCGTAATGTCATATTACTATGGGGTAAAATAGCCCGAGGTATGCAAATAAAAGCAACTTTGGTCAAAAGTGATTACACATAATATAATCATTTATTAATGAACGCTGAATAAAATTATTTGAAGCTGTCAAATGTCAAAAATAACAGAAATTATTTAAGACATTACTCACAGGTCATCTAAGTATATACCTAATACTAGCAGACCTGACGGTTGGCGCAGTGGTTGAGAGATCGACTGCTGGTCTACGTGTCGCGGGTTCGATTCCCGCACAGAACAAATATTTGTATGATCTACAGATAGTTGTTTACATTTTTCCGGGATAAAAAGCTTATAGCCTACGTGCTATTCCAGACTATAATCTATCTCTGTGCCAAATTTCATCAAGATCCTTTCAGTAGTTTTTGCGTGAAAGAGTAATGAAGATCCATCTATCCATCCTCACAAACTTTCACATTTATAATATTATACTAGCTTACGCCCGCGGCTTCGCCCGCGTGGTTTACGAACCCGTACATTTATCCGGGATAAAAAGTAGCCTATGTGCTATTCCAGACTATACTCGTAATATATCTCTGTGCCAAATTTAATACAGATCATTTCAGCTGTTCTGGCGTGAAAGAGTAACAAAGATCCATCCATCCATCCTCACAAACTTTCACATTTATAATATTAGTGGGATAGGATAGGATAGGATATATATAAGTAGGAAGTAGGATAGGATAGGATTATATTGTACCACTAAAGTTAAGGAGATTATAAAAGCAAATGGCTATAAGCAAATATCCTTCATTCGAATCTTTACAATCTATTATTGTTTACAGCCCACTTTTAGTCTCGTTTCAAAGGAAATAGCTTTTATATTGGCTTTTATTTTTAAATCAAAGTCAATCGCAAGTCTCCCGTTTACGTTTTTAATGAGATTTAACAGGAAATAATTCCGGTACAATTATTTATGACAATCCAAGCTCGTTTATTTTTCAGTACTTGACGGCACGGTTGGCTCAGGGTTCGACTGCTCGGCTTACGTGCGTATCGTGAGTTCGATTGCCGCACGAAACAAATATTTGTATGATCTTACAGGTCTGGGTGTTTGGGCATGTGAATATTTGTGTTTGTAAATGCACCGATCATATCTTAGTGTGGAGCAAAGTATTGTACAATGTGGCACGTGGCTCCAGAGTGGAGTGTATCTATATTGGCATGATTACTTGGTTTGGCACATAAAGGGCTCGTAGTTAAGAGACATTAAGCAACGATGGACGCAGTCAGTCCTTGGATGTATGACCATTTTTCACATGTCATAGCTAGACCTCTCCGTGCCTTGGAAAGCACATGAAGCAGTTTGTCCCAGGTGTCGTACGAATACCTATGACAGTCGTTACCGGTGGCAGTAGCCCAAAAAGTCTGACAGCCAGTCTAACCTTAGATTATCAGTGTCTCTCAGTAATTGGGTAGTGGAGGTCAGAAGGTAGTCGCTCCGTGTAAAAAACTAACATTCAGCCGCAACCGGTTAGGTTGGAAGCCGACCCCAATGAATTAAGGAAAAGGTTAGGCAGACCTACTTGGTTTGGCAAAGAGACTCGTTGCTAAATGCCATCTGAATGCAACAAAGCAAGCGTTATTTTCATTGTCCTAAAAAGATCTGACGGAGTAGGTACTTATAGTCGGAGATTTCACCACCTAAATTATTCAACAACTAAAGCTAAATACGGAAGCTTAAGCGTCTGCGTACGATATCGTCAGCGTTGAGCAATTTGAAGTCCATGTAAACAGTCGGAATGTTAAACTAAGCAATACATGACACACAGAGCTTCGCAGAGGGCTATGTTGAAGATATTCCCTCGTGGTCGAGGCAATTTAAAGATTCACGCTTGGACGAAATTAACCGACGGAGCCCGAATACTCAGTGGGCCACGTAAATAGAATCTGAAGAAGCTAAATTATAAAAAGGGAGCGAGAGGTAAGAACAAATATCAACAGAGTGTTTAACAAGAAAGTTTTAAACAACATTCTTTTTTAAGACGTTGCTCTGCACTAGGAATAATGCCTGTATCGTGGGTACCTTTACATACACAAATATTCACATGCACAAACAACCAGATCTGAAACAACTATCTGTATGCCATACAAAAATTTGTATCGTGCGGGTATCGAATCCACGACACGTAGCGCAGAAAGCCAATCGTTTCGTTTTTTTTTATGAAAAATCTTTTAGCTATTCCATTTTTTTTTTAATGTGCCTTAAACTAGGACTCCTGTATCACAAATATCACTTCTCAAAACAACTAATAATGATGGCGCAGTTGAGCGATCGCCTGTTGAGCTACGTGTCATGGGTTTGATTCCCGCACGAAACCAAAATTTATTTTGTATGATTTACAAATAGTTTTTAGGGTTTGGGTATTTGTGCATGCGAATATTTTTATTTGTAACCACACCCACGATACAAAAATAATTCTTATTGTGAGGCGAAGATAATTAAAAAAAAAACTAGGTTAAAGAAATATTTTTTACACGCGAGAATCGAACGCAGAAATTCGATCAGTTATTGTCGTCAAATTGATGAGGTGATTGATTTAATGCCGAAGAAAAAGAAACCAAGTTATTTTTAGGATACCTACGTACCTACATGCTCTACGAAGGTATTCTATAGACCCACCAGATATATACTCACCAGCCATATATCCATGAAACGAAAACCAGCTTCAACCGCACTAGACAAGACTGCAAGGCAATTACATAAATTATCGCAGCGAGTAATTGCTGCTAATTAAACCGTTCTTGCGTTATTCGGTAAAGTATGCATCGCAGGCAAGAAAATAACTAGTTATAACGTAAAGCTATATTATATCATATTATGTGTGGTACGAAAGCCGAAAGATATACAGTATGTTATTAAACATTCTTTCGCTGGCATTCACTAATATGAAACTGCGTTTTTGTTCTCGAAAAAATATACGGTCTGTTATTTTTTAAATTGAACGAATGAGGTTGAACAAATCGTTTTTATGTCTGGTTTCTGAAGCTAAAATTATATAATTGCTTAGTTTCGAGTGGAATGTATCAATTATACCATTTTTTTGCAACTAGTTTATCAGCACTGAAGATGAAACTGGAAACTGTCTTAAACTAAAAATTCCGTTAGTTGATGCCTTCATACAATATTTATTTTGCTATTATTTGTAAATTGAATTAAAAGGGCGTGTCTATAAGTTAGTGTAATTCACGAGGCTGGTTTACGGACAAAATCAATTGGATACCATTTCTAGTACCTACCTACTTGTTTAGATTGTTGTGGCACACACAGCAAAAAGTAAAAAAGGTTCTAAAGAAAGTCGGTGTGAACTGCAATAATTGCTGACCAATCCAATGCAATACTGATGACGGTAGGTTAGAATTTTAAAGGGGAATAATATCGGTGGTATTTCATTTTACGTCCCACAAAATCGGTTTTCGATTCATCAATGTTCGATAAAAATTTAACAACTATCGAAAATATTTTTTTATGTCAGACCATTTCCAACAGCGTTTAGTTCGATAAATATCCACCAATCAAATCAAATGTGGCGCTAGAGTCCAATCTGACGTTAATCCAATAGGGAGCGATCAAAATTCAAGAGTCAGAAGCAGATATCAAGAATTTTACTTCTACTTTCCTTTATAAACTCGTATTTTATTACAAAGAGAAAATCCGAGCTCAGCTCTCCATAGCCTGTAAACTTAAGGCTTTATGAAACCTGCAAGCGACCGAAATTTCATACAAAGTAGAATCACACATACTTTGTAAGCTTAAAGTCTATAACCGAGTAAGGCGACTTCAAAGTCGTAACTGAATAATTTATTTTGTAGTTTATTCGATTTTCTATGTAACTTGTTTACTGGGTATATCTTTATTCGTTGAAATTACATTTTCAGTTGATGAAAAAAAGGTATACTGTTATAATGAATATATATTTTCACAACTTCGAGATAATTTATTTACTTAGAATTACACAAATAACCAAACTGGTACTGAGAAAGGTAATTTATTTTAAACACAAGAAGACTCGCAATTTAAAACATTCAAATTGATAAAATATAAAACACTTCTGATGGATTTGTAAAAGCGCAAATACCACAATATCATCCCTATTATCGGACTCAATAACGACATCGGCATAATTGTACACCTCTGTCTAACACTTGGGGTATTGCAGAGGTTATGGTATGATCTGGTGGTGTCGTGCATCGGGTCGTTGAGCTCCCTAAAATAGGGTTGAGCTACACGGTTACTGATGCATGCGTCCCGTCTGTAGGGACAGGTCCGCTCAAATCTGTCATGGCACTGGTATTTTCTTCCAAAGGCCAGTCCAGACATTGACCTACATTGTTCTTACACGTCTTCCATGTACATAACCCATATTTTAAAAGAGTAACCATGGAGTTTCTTGCTGGTTCTTCTCCATGGAATGACAATTTGTAAATGCCTTTTACGGCCTACACGAATAAAAAAGTTTGAGTTTGAGTTTGATCGTATTTAAATATCTTAGACACCTCAAAAGATCATTGATAATTATTTTTTGTGGGCCTCAAAACGATAAGCCCAATGTTCTGTATATGCCATATATGTATGCCCTTTTGGAACCGTGCGCCTATGGTCTTGACTTTTTAAAAGTGCGTGCAAAGGCCTTCTTGAAATAAAAAACTGACTTTTGACTTATAGATAAGTCAAAAGTCAGTTTTTTATTTCAAGAAGGATTTTATACTTATAATAAATCTGTAGAGAGGTCAATTCTGTACATGAAATATATTTTCAAAATAACTATCAGGGGGTGATTAGTGATCGATACTGATGCCAAAAATGCAATCAATAAAATTTTTGTGTCTGTATGTCTGTCTGTCTGTCTGTGTGTTCCTTATAGAAACAAAAACTACTCGACGAATTTTAACGAAACTTGGTACAATTATTCTTCATACTCCTGGGCAGTTTATAGTATACTTTTCATCACGCTAAAATCAATAGGAGAAAAAAAAAAAAAAACCATTGAACCGTGAGGAAGGACATACGCTACTTTTTTTAAGAAAAACGACTGAAACGCGGACGAAGTCGCGGGCAAAAGCTAGTGTAATTTAAAGTTAGAATTAATGTTAACACTATTTTTTTTTTTTTTCGATGGTATAATTTTTTATATAAATAAGGTTTAAATTCCTGTGGAGCACATTGCACTGGAGTTCTTAATTAAAAACTCCAAAACTTTCAAAGTGTATATAGGATGTGTTCTTTTTGTGCGTCTGTTTGCTCAGACACACACAAAAACCTTTGAAGGGACTTTGATGGGGTTTTCATCATTTGAAAGCGTATGACCCAATTAAAGACTGCGGTGTAACATTACGCTTGCAACAAATATTAAATTAGGGACCGTTCAAGTATTACGTAAGCAGATTTATTACAATTATTTACCCCCCATCCCCCTTGTCAGCAAAAGTAAGCAAAACTCAGCACTCAAAACTGAGCAGCAGTTATAATTCTAGAAATAAGAAAATAGATTTAGGATAGGGGACTTTAGCGCACATAATATTCATTTAAACAGACTTTATTGACACGGTATTCAACATAAAGCAAGGTACAAATATTATAATCTTAAGTAATATTACGAACAAAAAAAAACTTCTTTTAAATTTTTGGTATACATATTAATTCCAATTAACAGTCTTCAGTCCATGACACCCGAACCCATGATTCTAAGTTTTCGATGATATTGAATGTTTGCTGCTCAATGTTGTATGTCTACTCACTTTCATCCGATTTTGGAATGTGTAGGTCGTTCTCATCGAGCCATTCAACATCGTGCCATTAAACAATTCTTTGGCGAAAGTGGATTAACGGTAACACAAACATTAACTTGCTTTGCTTACAATACGTCAAATCGTCAATCGTACCGAAACGAAATAATAGATCGACGGAAGAAATTTAGACAATAGTGAGCGGTAATACTCGGTTCTAAGCTAATACCTAAACGTATACATTATTTGTGGGAATCCCCGAAAATGCGTTTCGTTTTCAAACATAGACAATGTGTGACTTGCCATATGTGTAAAAAAAAATAACTACAGCTGACGTAATCACCATCTAGACCCCCATGTCATCAAAAATAAGCAAAGCAAAGACCCCCCCGCCCCCCTATAGTGCTATCGTAATACTTGAACGGCCCCTTAGGGATAAAGCTGGAATAAGGCTGGAAAAGGGAATCGTGGGTAAAATCTAGACCGTAATCATATATTAAGTAATAAAGTTACCCTTATATCTATTTATTTATTGTATAAATTAAATTCGATTGCCGCATGTATGAAAGATCATCACTAGATAACGGCTCGACTGATTCGGTTGTATATTTTTTTTTTTGTTGTGTTTGTAGTTGTCAGTACCTCTATCACGAGTTTTTCACTATTTACTTTCATAGTAAATGTAAATTTTTGTGCAAGCGATTTTAGTTCTTAACTTGGTTACATTAGGGATTAGAGTCGCTCACATGACATCTCTATAATATCGTAAATAGTAAATCAAAACTTAACTATGACACATATGTCACATAAGCGACTCTAATACCTAATGTAACCAAGTTAAGAACTAAAATCGCTATCATGAAAATTTACTTTACTATGATAGTAAATAGAAAACTCGTGATAGAGGTACAGGACAAGATTTCTATGAAAGAAATTTTTTGTAAAATCCACGACTGAAATGTCGGAAGTTTGGATGAAAACCTCAATAAAAAATATGACATTCGTGCGAAACTGGGGCGAGTCGCAGGTTTAGAATAAATTTGATTTAACATAATTGTTCCATGAAAATGTGTCGATCCTATTTATCGGGTCTTTTAAAAATCTGGTCACTTCTGACAGAAATTGAATTGCGGCTCGCGGTATTATTTATTATAAGATGCGTCTGAAATAACATAACATCACGCATATAATGTCACTGACTGTACCTAATAAATGGAATTTAGCTTATTTTCACCAAAAGAAAATTAACCATCGATTAATAAGAAGTTTACAACCTAAATAGGCGATATTTAATGCTTTAACCCGTTTTCAATTACATTGAAATTCTTCAATTCCCTGAATTACTTTACTTGACGTCCTAGCTTTGTGAGGTTGGCAATACTGGGAATAAATTAGAAATTTGAAAACTTGCTCACTGTTAAACCAATGGAGCTGTCAGGTACATTAATTTAATTAAAGTTGCATTCATCGCAACTAAATAGTTCATTAACTGCGCCTTTTAATTGAGTCTCAGTTTTAATTAACGAGATTCGATTCTCAGAATATGTAGGTAAAAAGGTAGTTAATTTTTTGTTAAAAAGAAAAATCCTGATTCTAAACAAAATACGGAGTTGTATGTACATCATAAAAATACCAAGGTTCGAAGTTTCCTCACGTAGTCAAATACGGTAAAAGAAAGTCCATGACAAAACGATTTCAGTGACAATAAGCAGGCCACATAGCTCATAAGAGTGATAACCGTAGGAAATAAAGGTTTTCGGTACCACTATGGACCGGGAAACGTGTTTGGGGACCGACCCTAGCCGTAATAGATAAGTTTTTGAGATTTGTACACTAAGGAATTGTCACGTTTAGTTTTTTTTTATTAGTTCCCGGATTTATTTCAGAAAACCGGTTACAGTGTTAGCACGTGCGTGATCATTGAAAAAATTTAAGAAACAGAATGAATCAGAATTGAAATATTCTCTAACTAGCTTTCGCTCGCGGCTTCGCCCGCGTGCATTACGAATCCGTGCATTTTCCCGGGATAAAAAGTAGCCTATGTGCTATTCCAGACTATAATCTATCTCTGTGCCAAATTTCATCCAGATCCGTTCAGCCGTTCTGGCGTGAAAGAGTAACAGGGATCCATCCATCCATCCATCCTCACAAACTTTCGCATTTATAATATTAATAGGATTGTTATACCGATTATCTAATTGTTATAACAACGATTACAATGACCTAGGTGTAAGATTAAAAATCTAAAATGCAAACTTAAATATTGTATCACTTCTAAGTAGCTGATAATTTCTAAGCCGCACATTTTATTTGATTGTATTTTACGCATGTACAAGTAAATCTAAATTGTTTCAGGCCGTCTAGAAGAAAAACCTAGTGAACCTGCCTAGAGAACTCGTATAATTTGAAGTAAAAGAGAATGCCTGTGACTATACCCTTGAATATAATTTTATAATTTTTATTAGTCTAGCTGTTGCAAATGAGGCTGCTTAGCGTCACGTCCTGTACCTCAATGATGAGTTTTTTACTACATACTTTCATAGTAAATTTAAATTTTCGTGCAAGCGATTCTTAACTTGGTTACACTAGGGATTTGAGTCGCTAACATGACATCTCTATAATATAGTAAATCAAAACTTTACTATGACTAGATGTCACATAAGCGACTCTAATTCCTAATGTAACGAAGTTACGAATTAAAATCGCTATCATGAAAATTTACTTTACAGTAAATAGAAAGAAAACTCGTGATAGTGGTACTGGTTTCGATCCCGAAGTCAGGCAGTGTTATTGGACTTTTCTGTCAGAAGCCCGGTAGATACCGATATGTTCACTATTACATGGGACTTCATAACGGCTACAGCCAAATGAAGTTGTAAAATTAGAATCTACAATTCTACACCTCTGCCTAAGCCATCGAGCTATGCAAGCGTAATGCTATCTTATATTACATTACCTCTAACAAAACTCATTCTATTGTCGCAACTTAAACTCCACTTAATACAATATAAAGAGAGTGTAATTGTGTACAGAGTGAACAGGTGGATGTAATGTGTAGCGTTTGTTCGTTTAGCGGAACAAACAGCGTTGAACTGACCGCTATGAATAAAACAAGAGGCTTCTGCTAGCCAAACAAAAGTGGGAATATAATTGTTTTCTGCTTTTCTAAAATAATTCTATAAAACATTGTTATATTTGTGAGAGGCTAGTACATAGCTACCACGCAGATTGTGAGGTTAAGCAGTGCTTGCTGAGGCCACACCGTGGGAGACTGACCGTTTTTCATACATCGTGCCTCGGGGAACACGTTCCGGGTGTCATATGAATACCTATGTTAGTTGTTATGGGTGTCAGCAGCCCAGGAAGTCTGCAAAACAGTATCAGTGTCGCCCAATAATTGGGTGGTAGTCACTCTGTATAAAATACTGATATTCAGCCGCAACTGGTTAGATTGGAAGCCGAGCCCAATGTAGTTAGGAAAAGACTAGCCAGATGATGAGTGTTATAGTATGAACAGTATTATTTCATTAAATTTTCCTACACGCTATAGGATTATTATAAATCGTGAGCACTTTCGCTAAATTGTACTCGCATTTCAATCGGCATATTAATACGCCTTCTATTTCATATATTTATTTGGGATTCAATAAAGCATCTGAAAAATGTGGGTGTACAATATTAAACCTCTTCAAACCCATTACAGACGTGATGTTAATCCGAAAAACACTGCGCCACAAAGCGCTCGCTCACAGACAGTTATACCGACAAAAGAGCTTCAAATAATAACCTAATTCACCACGCTTTACGTAATTGATTGATTGGGGAATTATATCATTAGTGTACAAGTAGAACCTGCTCGTCATGCACTTGATTACATATCTCATTGTCGGTTCTAAAGATACCCGAAGCCTCCCGAACACTCCCGAAGTTTTATCATCACTATAGAAGTCACATAAAGACCAAACTGAGAGAATTTAGTTGAACGAAAAATGTGTATTTTATGTTAAAAAAAATTTTAACAACAGCTGTACACTCTGGCTTCTGCTTGGGTTTGTTAGTTACCTATATAAAACATAGTTTTGGTGTATAATATTCTACTTAGCAGTGATAGCCTAACGTTTAAACGGTTGTCTTTAATGCAGAATTATGAACCCGGCCCACACCTACGAGTTAATGCATTAATGTGTTCTTAAAAAAACGTTGCCTCACAGTAAGAATGATTCCTGTGTCGTGGGTGAGCTTACAAACACAAATATTCACATGCACCAATACCCAGATCCGGAAAAAATATTTATTTCGCGCATCTGTACACGTAGCGTAGCAGTTAGGTTCCTCAGCCACTGTGCCAACCGTACCACCAAATATCACCATACCTAAAACCTGCAAACCCATAAAGTTCTCGGTGGTGGGTGTAATTCATCAACTCGTCCCGGCTAAGACTTAACACATTTTGAGAAAAGACCGTATCTGGGCAGATTTATTAGGCTGAATTATTATTATTTTATTTTGAAAGTCATAATTTTAATAGCCCAGGTTTTTTTTTTTACTTTTTAGACTTCGCCCTACACTAGGAATAAGTCCTAGGTGTGTTTACAAACACATATATTCACATACACAAAGACCCAGACCCGAAACAACTATTTTTACATCATAAAAATATTTGTTCCGTGCGGAAATCGCGAACCCGCAACACGTAGCGCAGCAGTCGATCTCTCAACCACTGCGCCAACCGTGCCGTAAGTACCTAATAATTGCCTGCCTTCATTTTATTAATAGATTTAGCTAAGTGTAATACCCACGTTGTACAGTATACACTTATCAGGCTGGTGTCAAAACCCGCAACAGAACAAATCAGATTCTAGCGAGAAGCTGGAAAAGACTAGATACTTAATTAAGGCAAATTACACCAATTAACATAGTTCCATCTCACAATTTGAATAGAATAAAGTTGGAGCGATGTTGCTTCCTCGAAATAATTTTAATTTCCCAGTTTGCTTTCGCTTGCATTTGAATAACGCGATAGGTATGAAGGTAATATTGGTTTAGTTCTGATAACACGCAAAATTGTTATACCAAGGAAGTTATTTAGCTATTTAATTAAATTAAATGTAGATGAATATTCTATGATTCTCGCTTTGGATATTGAAAATTCGAAACAGTTCCGAACTCAGTTGGCGGTTGGTATTCGTATTATTTGATTTATTAGTGTACAAGTCCGGTGGAAATCAAAATAGATTTAACATCTGTCTTCGGAATATCAGCTGCTGAGAATTCCCTAACAGAAACACTAATCAATACCAGAGCCTTAAAGATCAGTAGACGTTTTAGTGAACCTAACAATGTGCCAGACAGAATAAGAAAAACATGTTTAACAATAACATCATCTACGTTTGATAAACACCTATGTTCTGTGTGAAAAATACGACTAGATATTTTCCACGATAATAGCCGATACATTTTCTTTATCTTGTAAAATAAGGTTCGCCCCTAACAACAGTACCTACTTATTGAAAACTTATAGCGAAGTCCAGTTACCAAGCTGCGCAAATGCCGTTCTACGCATGGTTAGCAACTCCGCAGTTTCCTTCAAACAATTGCGTCCAACAATCTCACTAAGCCGTAAAATGTTATGTGTCTAGAGCGTTGGTATAAAAAGTTGAGATGCACATTCAGCCACTAAATAGAAAACGTCCGAGAAAAATACGCGCACACATCTAAGTATGCCTAATAGTTGGGAAAAAGAAGAAAAAAAAGTGAATGTTCAGTTTTCATTACGTAAAAATGAGCTTTTGTACGTACAGCGTATGATTTTGCACCAAACTGTGTATCTTGAAATTTTTACATCAATGGTTGTCAATAAAATTTTGCCTAAGAAGGATGTTCGGAGCTACATTTTTCTTGAAGAAAATATAGTTCCCAAACGGCTCTTTGGTGTCGGTTCGCCGGTGTTAAAATACAGCAGGAGTAATAGTTGTGTATATTCTACGAGCTTCCCCTTGAGGGCAAACTGAACTATCAGCGCTATAGCGCTTGTATAGATATCTATCTATGTACGAGTTGGGTTGAATATTAGTCGTAAATAAAAAATAAGCTTCAAAATATTAGTATACTGAGGATGAAGCTTCGTTATAGAATGTATATGGTGTTTGATAAAAGTGACTCATACTATAGTAGAATCTGTGAGGTTCCGCAAAGAATAGGCTACCCGAACTCGATCCTTTGATGACGTAAAAGGATGAAGGGATGAAATTAAATAATGTACATAAATAGCATCACGCGTATATTTCCCATGTGGGTCTATAGACTAACGGTAGTGTATAACCGAAAAGAAATAGATATATGGATAGAGTATTCTTTACTCTCTGTACATCAAAGGAAATAGGTAGTACAAGTAAAAATACCTTTCACACATAAAATCATGGCATTAAGAGCCTTATGTTCGGGCAGTCATGTAATTTTTTTCCTTATCATAACGACCGTCACCAGTTGGCAAAGTGGTTGAGAGATCGAGTGCTACGTATCATGTGTTCGTTTTTCGCACAAAACAATATTATTTGTTGTTGTAAACGCACCCACAATACCTGCAAGAATTATTTCTAGTGTGAGGCACAGTTTTGCAAAAAAATCACACGGATTCGTACTTATATTACATATATTACCATCTGCGTTACGCGGTGGTCTCCTTGGTCCTCACACTTAAGGACCAAATGCCGACCGCATCAAAAGAGCAATTAGGCAGCGGGAATTATTTTAGACTTATTTTGGACAGAATTGTACCCCATACTGTCATATTGGATTTTGTTATCAGTTTTCATTTCCGATAGTGACATGTTTATTTGTTGTATTCACGTAATAATTATCTATATTTCGTAGTATAAGTACGAGGTTACAAAATATTCCAGCTCATGTGAACTCAATATCACTAACCCGTTCGCGAATACCGGTAATCGTTATTATATGTAACACTTCAAAAAAGGCCTTGTACTGAAAACCTAACTATGAAACTGAAAATTTTCTGAAAATCCCGCTCTGAAACATTGCTCTGGCGTTACGGGTTAAATGTAAACAATATTATTGAAAAGCAATTTTTTTTTTAATACCTGTTCTGTATTATTTTTACTTACTTCGATTATTAAATAGAATTTAAATTTTATTTATTTTGAATACTTTTTGGAATTATATTTTTTAGTTCATTGCAAGTTCTCTCGTAACGAAAGTTTTTAATATTCTATTATAAAAATCCTATGCAAGTTAAGTTTTTGGTTTTTCTTCTTTTATAACGTTGCCGTACACTAGAATTTCTCATTAATGTGCAATTTACAAACATACATGTCACATGCACACACAACCAGACCCGAAACAACTATCCATAGATCATACAAATATTTGTTCCGAAAATGGTCTTGTGGTCGCAATCGCAACTGATAAGTCCTGGTCCTGATGGGTCCTGGGTTTGATTCCGAGGTTGGACAAAGAGTTATTGGGTTATGTTTTTGAATATTCACCCCGGAGTTTGGAATCGTGCCCGGTAAATGGTAATAGGGACTCAATAACAGTATCGGCGAATTGGGGATTGCAGATAGGGTACAATAGTACACCTTGGCTTAACTAAAATATATAAATTTGCGCTATCCTTCCAAAAAATATACACTGAGTTATCAAATAAAAATATTAATGTTAGATGATAATTATATGTATAATTTTTATTTCTTTTTTTTAATGTTGCCCCACACTAGGAATAGCTCATGTATCATTGGTGCGTTTACAAACACATATATACACATACACAAAGACCCAGACCCGAAACAACTATCTGTAGATCATACAAATATGTATTCCGTGCGGGAATCGATCCCGCGACACGTAGCTCAGCATTCGATCTCTCAACCATTGCGCCAACCGTACCGTCGATATTAATTTTATAAATTAATTATACCATAAATATATACTTTTTCACATACATTGTCTCACACTAGTACCTCGTAGTAATCTAATCCGCAAGTGATAGGTACTTGCAGGGGTGTTGAACCTTTTGTACGAAGTTACTCCTTTGTTGGACAGATCTAAGCGCAACAAGGCCCTGTTGTTGAAAACCTTACAATACGTCGGGAACCGCCGTGTATTGTTTGCACCTCTGAAATTTGATACGGAGTAACAAATATACAATGAGTGTTGCCTTTTTTAGTTTAGATTTCTTTTGTTGACACTTTAGTGGTTAAAAATGGCTTAATGGAGTCAAGTGATATTTGGAAAGCTAAACAATCAACGTAATTACGTATGATTGCCCGCGATTTCCTCGCAAGTATTTTGTATTTTATCATCGGATAAGTATTTTGCTGCTATAGTACGAATAAGCATAATTTCCTAGACCATCTCTTTGTAAAATTTTCGTAACGATCGGTTCAGTAGTTTACTCGCAACGAGGTCACAGAGTTACTTTCGCATTTATTATAATGAAAAATAAAACAAAAAGGCTTGAAAAAGTATTGAAACTTTTATTTGAATCCACGATGTATGACGATAAATACGGTTAAAAAAATAGTTATGCTCATAATCAGCTTCCTTGCCTTACACTACCAACAATACATATCCTATTATATCATGGTATTGCAGCATAAACACTGTCAATCTTTTTAAATTTCATCTATATAATGGACCGTTAAGGATCATGATACAAGAGCTAATTCAACTTCAGTTCATTGTTACTGAGTTAATTGCTTTTTATTCGGCTTTTTGGGTCTATTGTTTGTACCAATTGAGAACTCGAAAACAAGATGTACTCTTCAGATTTTTTCTCGTGGAGCAACTTCCTTTTGGCCTTCATATAGTATAAATTTTCCCAGAATTTTACCTATGTACCCTCCCATCTCCCGTATTCCCTGAAGAGTACGGCAAAGGTATACCTTTACAAACAGGTTTCGCGTCCATTAAGTTCTATTGCAATCCACTGGGCATCATCCCAATTAATTTACAGGGTACATGTATTACTAAAAACGATCCAGGCTGGAAAACCCAATATCACTTTGACCGATCTAGAAATCCAATGAGAAAGTTTAAAATTTTACCAAATTAAATAATACTTATTGCCTATTCTCTAAGTATTCTGAAGGATTTAAGCAAATAGTCCGCCTCTGTCGTGATAGCTGGCCGGAGAAAAGGCCATTTGAATATGTTTTTAATTTAAATTTAAATACTAAAAGCAAAATTTTTGTAGTTTTGTTTAGATAGTGACATTGAATAATAATTTATAATGAAAATAATAATTATCGATCCTGTGAACTGAATTAACATAGTATTTACTACAATACTGGGAGGTAAATTCTGTAACTCCACAGACATTTAAATAACAAATCATACAAATAATACCTATATTCTACTCCCGTGACGCGTTATACCGGTTCGTAGCAATATAATTAGAACTTAATTATACGTGCAAATACGTCTCATTTTTACATGCACGCTCTCGGTGTTTTGTTATCCTGCAGTACTCATAATTTGTTCATATGTGGTGAGAAGCTCACTCATCTTTACCACTTCTATTAATTCATTGGATTTCTATGTCTAGCTCGCTTCGCTGCAGCACTTAATCTTTCTTTCTGTACAGTATCGACCCAACATTAAGCTTTGTTTCAACTATTCGTAATTATGTCTACAATGCGGTTCCTAGCTTCTATTTGCCAATAATTTATTTTCCCGTTGCATCGCAAGAGACAACTAAATAAAATGAATTACAATAGCGCTCGTTTGTCTGCGTACTTCGAACTGCCTTATTGGTTTAGCTGTCGTAGCGTGACTGTTGACAATAAGTTCCTAGATTTGATACCCGGGTCGAGAAAATTGTTAGTGGATTTTTCTGTTAGAAATTCTCGGTAGCGGACCGGAGTTAAAAGTTGTCCCGGGTATATTGCAATAGGCTCGCCTTCTACATGGGGCATCATTGTGATATCGGCGAAATATGATTTCACAAAAGTACACCTCTGCCTAACCCTTCGGGGTGTGAATGATATAATTATTCTTAATATGCCTGCCAAGCATGTAAAGAAAGAAGGAAAGTTTTTTTTTTTTTTTTTTTTCATTATTTATATGATCCTTTTATATAGGACTTAAATATTGATAGAAGCTAGATAACACCCTCACATTTTTGCAATATAAAAACAAGTATAAAAATCTTATCTTCACCACAACTTCTGGCGAGACGTGCCACGGGTCACGGGTTCAAGCCTCGTTCGTGTCAATAATTTTTCAAGTATCCTTTGTATTTTTTCTGAATGTTTTTCTCTTTCTTGTCGGCACGAGCTATTCTGTGATAATCGTTCGAATACTCGAAAAGTAACTTAGGCAACAATGGTTTTATCGAGGATTGCCCACGGTGCGCCAGACGATCTCGTGTTTCGCCACTCGTGGGCAGTGCCGGATTAACCACTTAGCAAGAGTAGCAATTGCTACAGGCCCCGCGCAAAAGGGGGTCTCGTGTATCCTAACCCGCCCATCTCCACGTGAGCGTAATTTTTTTAAGTGAGGTATATTGAATTAACTTAGTGTCACAAAAACGTAAAAACACAGAATTTCAACGGTAAACGCATAAGTTCTACAAAAAGGCAATTTATACTTAAGAGCCCATAGCAGATCAAGGGCCCCTCGATAGGACTTGCTACGGGCCCCACGCTTGCTTAATCTGGCACTGCTCGTGGGACTCTGTCTTTGTTTTATAAATTGTATTAAATAGAAATAATACCTATTTCTGTGAACTTATCAATTTTTACTTCAGCGTCTATTCAAGTTATCTAAATATCTAAGATTCTTTCAATACTTAAGTAAACGAGTACCAAAAACATGAATTTATTATTATATATTATTATTTTATATATATTTATTTATTATTCTATATATATTTATTTATATATATAATAAATAAATAAATATATATATATTTATTTATTTATTTTTACATTATTACACTAGGATTTCTCCTGTATCGTGGGTACAATTTACAAACATACATGTCACATACACACACAACCAGACCCGAAACGGCTATCTGTAGATCATACAAATATTCGTTCCGTGCGGGAATCGAACCCGCGACACCTAGCGCAGAAAGCTAATCACTTAGCCACTGCGCCAACCGTGCCGTCATTAATTAAGATTATACTTAAAGTGCTTTATACTTTCAACAAAATGCCGAACCCCTTTCCTTTTAAAGTTTCCAGACGCTTGTCCATAAGAAATTTGGCAGAACTAAGTCTATTTTTAGAGGAACTGCGCTAGAACCACTAATGACTTGAGTCTCGAGCCGCCAGACGGTCTGTCAGGGTCTTAGTATAGGAGAAATTTAGAAAGCAAATGTTCTTTGTTTGAAACTCGTTCAAGACTTGAATAATACTGGCCACTTTTCGTAGCAAAAACGCAGGTTTTAGCTGCATTTTTATTTTGTGAAGTAATTAATAAAAAACGGAATGTAATTTAAAAAAAAGAAGTTCATAAACATCCCAACTTTTTTTAAAACAATGAAATATTATATATTTTTTTCCATGTGAGAACCAAACACACGACACTGATGAAATTGAATTTAAAAAAAACCCAACAAACAAACGTTATAATATATTTTGTTCGTTGTAAATAAAGATATTTTGTTCAGTTTAGGAGTCGAACCAGTAGTACAGGATACCAAAGCGAACCGTTCTAACTTGAATACGTTATGTCGACGACACTTATTTTTGGCAGATAGGTAATCTAGAAAAAGCCAAAAGATACCTTTCACGCAGGAATTATAGTATAGGAATACAACATTCCAGAATTTAGGAAATTTCTTGCCAAGAATAGCACTTAAAATTTCGATACATAATGCAACTCTACGCTTTACATAGACGTAATTCCGCGTAGGTACATACTCCTAACTAGGTGTTACTGCATAAATTCATACAATAGATACTCCAAAGCTGTAGAGAACTTGCTTATCATCCGAGGAAAATGCAGAGTAACGAATGTGTTCGCTTGCACTACAGAGTGTGTTCCAACTATGTTCAGATTTATGAAGAAAGTCTTGAAAAATACAATATAGAGATTTATAATAATAATTGTTAGGAATTTGAACTCGACTCAGCCGTGCCATTCTAGTCAATAATTTCGAGTAGCATATTCTTCAAATTTAGGCTTAATATGGCTTCAATTATGGCTTAAAGCATGTCTATAAAGAAAAATTTTGTTATAAGCATTATAATGCGCTAGCTTCCGCCCGCGGCTTCACCCGCATTAATCGAATACGAACCCGTGCATTTTTTCGGGTCACACGTAGCGCCATCTAGCGTCCTTAAGCAATTGTGACCGTTGAACGTTGTTTACCCTTAGGAATAGTACTTTTTTCTGAATTAAAGGTACCCTATGTCCTTTTCTGTACCCCTGACAATGTATGTACAAAATTTCATGATGATTGGTTCAGTGGTTTAGGCGTAATAAGGTAACAAACAAACTTACTTTCGCATTTATAATATTAGTTAGGATTGTTCATATCTGACTTGAATGTTATACATTTTCTTATATTTAACGTGTCTGATGATGTGTTAAATTGTTATTGCTCATACGGTAGATAAATTGAACAAAACGTCCAGAAATTGGAAGTTAATTACGCAGGTCAATATAAAAATATAAAATAGAACAAAAAACGAAAATAAATTTTAAAACTGAAATGTTTTTACTTAACAAGTTTTGCGCGTTGCGCGTTTTTATAGAAAAACAGAGCTAAAAACTTGATGCAGCAAGAAGGAAATCTACATCAACAGATTCTTTTACGTCGCTCATAAAAATTCATTAAACTTTTCTTAAAAAAAAAAAAAAACAAAAGCGGATAGCCTGGTCCGAAGACTGTAACAAAATTTGAAACACCCAATTTTCTTTTCAGGAAAGACTTATGTAAAATGGCCGTCGGCTCTCCGGTAATCCTTGGGCCGAATTCGTTGAGATTATGTATATTGGAACATAATTGGATATAGGAGGGGACGGTAAATGAATGGAGGCATTTGTGACATTTGGCCTTAATGTTTTATGTTTTAATACGTTCTGGTGTATAACGAGTGGTGATAATTGGATTAGCAAGAGTAAAAATGTTTTGTTAATGCGAGTTATCACGCCGTTCCCTATAGGGTATAGAACTCTTTATTATTGTTCTCTTATGCTCATGTATAGAATTCGGACGACACGTTTGGCGCAGTGGTTGACAGATCGACTGTTGCGCTACGTGTCGCGGGTTCGATTTCCGCACGGAACAAATATTTGTATGATCTACAGACAGTTGTTTCGGTCTTTGTGTATGTGAATACACACCGTGCCTCACGAAAGCACATAAAGCCGTTGGTCCTGCGCTTGATCTCTCTCCGGTCGGACTATGAAAGTGAAAGAATAGAGAGAGCACCTGTGTTTGCGCACAGACTTAGGCTCTATAATATCTCCTGCGTAGTTGGCTAATCTCCGATGAGATTGACCGCCATGACCGAAATTCGGTCAGGAGGACATTATAGAATTACATCCAATTCCAAATTCTAGTCTACTAGAAAGAACGCAATCCTAACAGTTTGCTTAATCTAGGAGTCGAACTTAGGATGTTCCACTCAACAGCTGCACTAGCGGCTACTAGACCAATAAAACAGTCGTTTGAATATAGCTCAGGATTTGTACCTACATGAAGCGAAGCGAGAACAAAACTGTGTGTTGCGTACACATTGCGATGGGCGTGCAAACATTTGATAAAGGCATCAGTTAGTATTCAACGTGGAGTCAGATGAATGTGAGTTACGGCTAGTGTTGAACTTTCACGTACTATTTGTGCCGAGTGCATTGATGCTTAAAACTCACTGCGACACGAAATTCTAGGTACTTTAATGTTGTCATCTATGCAGTTTCTTGCCGGTCTCTTCTCCATAGGACCAACCCACTTTTGGAACCGCGCAACTAGAATCATAACGTTTGTCCCAGTTTGGCCCAGTTGAAATAAAAACATTTGACTTTGACTTTGTCGTAGAATCGTTGAAAAGTTTTAATTTTTTGAAAATGTTACCCCACGCTTGTATTTTCTCCTGTATCGTGGGTGTGTGTACAGACACAAACTTCACAAACAAATACACTCAAATACGGAACAACTCTCTTTGCAGGTCATACAAATATTTGTTGCAAACGGACTGTTCAATCACTTACTCGTAACATGTGTGATCAACACCCAATCAAGCATCGCTGCTTATCGCATAAACTGCGTGTTAATAGCGGTCGTAATTAGCCACTTAAACCGGAACAGGCCATTCAGTATAATATCCGTGTTAATGGTGAAATCACCCGTTAGGAGCTAGCTATAATAATAACGATAATTTCTAACACAAAAGTACCGATAGCCTTCGTGACACTTCCCCTAGGTACCATAAGGGGATTATTTCAGGAAAACTTCACTAAACCCTGTATAGTGTATACACAATTCTGCCTTTACACTGTAAGAACTGGACAAAGCAATATGGTACTAAGTAAAGGCTTCATCTACGGATCTGTATAATAGCAGTCAAAGTGATGATTTCTGAATATCTATCTTATGTGAATGATATTAAGAATGGTTAATTTTTTTTTTTTTTTTAAACTTTGCCCCACACCCGGATTTCTCCTGTATCGTGGGTACAGTTTACAAACATACATGTCACGTGCACACACAACCAGACCCGAAACAACTATCTGTAGATCATACAAATATTTGTTTCGTGCGGGGATCGAACCCGCGACACGTAGCGCAGAAAGCTAATCGCTTAGCCACTGCGCTAAACGTCAATTCAGGGGATATTTTGAAATTTGCAATGTTAATCATATCACAGTTCATCTTTTTCATCTGCTATGTTTCTTTCAAAAACTTTGACTGCAAACTTCGCCAAAATCGATTTAAATTTTTACGGGATTCTTTAAGCAAAAAATTGAGTGGAGTGCAAATGAATTATGAAATTACTAAAAAATTATTTTGAGTTCCTTTAATTATAATACTATGAACGTTGTACAGAACCTTTGGACCTGGTATTAATTGAACGCACTCGTTCGCTCTTTTATAACAATGTGAATATTATCAATGGTGAATAGGCTGTAATCATATGTAAGTCTGGCATAAGCTTAACAAAAAACATAGACAGTATTATGATTCAATTACCAAAGTTAATAATAACTATTAAAGCAATTTGTCCTTCGCTATTTCATCACGATTTGTTACACTGAAATATAAAATTGCTCTACGTATGAAAATTCAATTTTATAATTCTTTTGAAAATTACTCTAACTTCTTATCTTGCGAACTGCACTAGTATGATATCTTTCATAGACCTACTGTCTACTGGATACCAAAAATAAGTGATGATAAAAAGAAAAATGTTCAAAACAATATTCATGATACATATAAAAAGTAATTAAAATAAAATTCACGCCAGTAAAGTATATTTATTCCGAAGTAACAGTTTTTCACCTCAACTGCTCTTGTTACAATGAAAGTGTTTACTGAACACAGGATTCTCGTGATAAAGTATTTAAAAATTCTTTTGATTGCTCTCAATGAAACATTAACACTACAGAATTTCGAAAATAACGTGTTCATGGATACATTATTTTGTAATTTAAAAATTTTCATATAATTTTAATTTTGTGTGAAGTATTTCGACCGATCTTGGGACCTGTCTGGACCACAGGTAATCTAGCCAATAATATCAATATACTCTTTAATATGATACAAGAATATTGTAACACTTTTTATCATGTAGTAAAGAACGATTATTATGAAAATATAGAAACAGAAGAGCATGAAAAACAGCATTAACATCATGAAAATAAAAAGCTAGTGCAAAAGATTTGTGTTCTTGAAGCAAAATTAGTAATACCACTGCAGTGTATTCCACATAAATTTCTCTGCAAACGTTATTAACACGAAATATTTTAATACTCCTTTTGTTTTAGTACAAAAGTTTATTAATAGTGTAGAATCCTTGCACCCGGTGGACATTGCCAACTATCTACTGCTGATACCTACTCCTGTATTTTGCAATTAAAGATTCCTATAAAACCTGATTTTATAGTTCTATCTCCTATACAGTTGAAAATGAATTTCTGTTAAAATTCAATAGTTCTTTATGCAGATAAGTTGTCTCTTGTTTTTCCTCTTTCCTTTGTGTAAGCTGATTTTACAATGAGATTAATTATTGGAAATTCATATCTTTTTCTGTGAAATACTCTTTATTATATTTCTTTGAAAAGTTTCCTGACCTACTTGGTTCTTAGTATATTTATTTTAGTAAAGATCTTTTGAAAAGCTTTTTTAACCTTTTCATGTTTTATAGTATTAATATTACCTAACAAAATTTCTGATTTATTTACATTATTTAATCTCAAGGCTTACCCAAATGGAGTCTCTTTAAAATGATCAATTAAATTTTCTCAATTTATTGGAAATTTAGTTCCCGTCTCATTCTTATTTAAATTTTAACTTACTTTATATTGTGGTGTTCAGTTCCTAGAGTTGTAAGATCTTTTAGAATAACGAGGGAAAGGAGAGTTTATAGGCACTTTACTTTGTTAAAGAGAAAAGTATAATGAATCATAAATTGAACGAGCTGAGCGAATTTCCAGAGGAAATTATGTTCAAATATATTAAGCTATGTACCTTCTTGCATTTGCCTGTAATTAGTAAAGCAAAGATGAATTCAATCTTTTCACTTTTCTACTAATAAACGCTGGATAAAATGAAGAAGAATTTAGAAGTTATCCGTCAGAATATATTTGGATAAAATTCCGCTTTTTAAAAATACCCGCATATCATTTAACTCTGCGATGTTGACCATACTAATATTAAACATATTGTTACATAAACATAACATCACGTATATATACCCCAAAGGGTTAAGCAGAAGCGACTATTGTACACCCACATATCGCGGATGCCGTTATTGAGTCCCATGTAATATGAGGCGAGCCATCTACCATAATTCCAGACTTCGTTCTGCTACTGAGAATTTCTATACAGAAAAACACTATAACATTTTCCCGACCCAGGAATGGAACCTAGGACCCTGAGCTCAGCAGTCGCGGTTGCGACCACTAGACCAATGCAGCAGTCATTTAAAACACACACTTATAAACATACCGTCGATATAAAGAATTGTGGGTATGTGAAACTACAATGGGCACACCTCTATAGCCATTAATCCCCTTGACGTAATTCTTAGTTGCCATGACAACATCCGTAGGTTAAAATGGCTAACAGAGGTAACACACCCCTACAAGATTTTATTTATAACTAATATTATACATTTTATGTACACTTTTCGAGGTTTTGCCATCAGTATAGCATACCTGAGGCCCTAGTGTAAGATTCTTTTGACAAACTCGATTTAATTAACGCATCGTGGAGAGCATGAAACTGACCAATGGAAGTGCCGAACGCGTTCGATGCGTTAAATGGAGTTCGTCGAAAGAAACTTACACTAGGGCCTCGGAATTCAAAGAAGCGATTTGACGCCACGGTTGGCGTAATGGTTGAGCGTTTAAATGCTGCCCTACGAGTTGCAGGTTTTATTCCCGCGCGGAAGAAATATTTGTAGGGCCTGCACATTTTGGATTGAGGTGTTTGTGCATATCTCTTTCCCAGTCTAGCCCCGAAACCCCTATATTCTGAATTTCATCGAAATCGTTAAAGCCGTTATCGAGAACACGATTATTAATAAATATTATATTTAAATATTGCTTGTATCGGATTACGATTACGACTCGGAGCGTCCGAGTTCAAACCCAGCCCGCACCTCTGACTTTTCAGAATCATGTGCGGATCAGAATTTGATTATCATTTTCGTTAACGGTGAAGGACAACATGGTGAGGAAACCTGCACACCTGAGAGGGGTCCATAAAGTTCTTGAGAGTGTGTGTAGTTCGCCAACCCGCACTAAGCCAGCGTGGTGGACTAAGGCCTTACCCTTCTCAATCTGAGAAGAGGCCCTTGCCCACCAGTGGGACAGTAATGGGGTGAATTTATTTTATTTTTTGTGTCGGATTACCTATAGTTTATCTGGGTGGCTTGCCACTACACTACGAAAGTACGAGACGCGAACTTTGACCCCTTATTTGCCCGTTCTGTTTTCAACGATAGTTCCGTTAAGTTGCTTTGTGCAGCGAACTGTATAATGAAACTCTAGTTGATCTTGTGTATTCTCCGTTATTTATAATAAGGTGCCACATACATTCTTAAAAACATTTTCTTATTTTAAAATATGTCATAGCATCACGCCTGTATTCCCCGAAGGGTTAGGCAGAGGTGTACTATTATAATTGTACAACTACTTTTCGCCGATGCTGTTATTGAGTCCCATGTCATAGGGGGCGAGCCTATTGCTATCTACCGGGCACAGTTCTAGATCCCGTGCTGCTACTGAGAATTTCCATACAGAAAAACCCAATAACACTTTGCCCGACCCGGGAATCGAACTTAGGACCTCACGCTCGGCAGTCGCGCTTGCAACCACTAGACCAACGAGGCAGTCTCACTCTAAAACGTACAGAATAATCCAATAACAAGTTCTTAATAAAATTATTATTTTAGTCTAACCTTCACACTGTCACAATTCATTGTCTCTATCCTATTATTGGAGTAATCTTTCAAGATTGGACATCACAGTCTAATATCATCATCTGCCTAGTCTTTTCCCAACTATATTGGGGTCGGCTTGCAATCTAACTGGTTGCGGCTGACTATCAGTATTTTACACGGAGCGACTGCCATTCGACCTCCGCCACCAAATTACTCGGAGACACTGATAGTCTAAGGTTAGACTGGTTGTCAGACTTTTTTGGGTTACTAACACCCGTAACGGCTGTCATAGGTCTTCATATGACACCCGAGTTCAACCACTTAACGTGCTTTCCGAGGCACGGAGGGGTCTCTCTCGATGTGTGAAAAATAGCCACCCAATCCTAAGACTGACCGCGGCAAGCGCTGTTTAACCTCGCATAGCTATAAAGCCCTTTATGTCACAGTCTGATAATACAATGATAATAACGACAAACCCGACTCACCAACGTAGGTGTTAGTCTTTAATGGCGACCGGCTTTTCATGTAAGTACCTATAGAATTTAGTTTATGTGACCTATTTCTAGATTTAATGATATTTGATGTACAGTTAGCGACAGAAGCAGTGAAAGAAGCTGAAGTTTCCAAAAGATTTTTCGAGAATGAAAAATATCCGATTGTATTATTTTATGAAATAGCGTAATTTTATCGATTGTGCAATGTTTTATGCAATGATTTTAATCGGACGATGACGACACTGTTGGCAGTGATTGAAGGTTCGATTCCCACGGAAGTAATATTTGTAGCATAACATAGCGTCACGCCTGCATTCACCGAAGGGTTAGGCAGAGGTGAACCTTTGTACATCCACATTTCGCTGATGCCGTTATTGAGTCCAATGTAATAGAAAGCGAGCCTATTGCGACCTACCGAGCACAGTTCTAGACTCCGTGCTGCTACTGAGAATTTCCATACAGAAAAACCCAATAATAGTTTTCCGGATCTGGGAATCGAACCCAGGACCTCACGCTCAGCAGTCGCGCCTGCGAAAACTAGACCAATGAGGCCATAATAATAATATTTAATCTAATATTTGTAAGGCATATTAATAAGTTGTTGCAAGTTTATATAAATAACATATTTGTGCACGTGAAAACAGTATTTTTTATCTCTTTCATAGTACAAAAATAATATCAACCAATTGTTTTAAAAAATATAAAAACTTCTATTCACTGTCTACTTATGACGCCAACTGTACCTCGTTGGTTAAGCCTAGGGTTGCCAATCGTCCTGTTTTCTCAGGACATGTCCTGCTTTTTGGAGTGTCCTGGATAGTTATTAAGTAGCGTCCCGGGTTTTTTGAGTCCTCGTAAAGTCCTGTGTTTTATTATTCGCGCGCCACTACTGCCTCGAACCTTACGCTTTATCATCGGCGTTATTTTATAATTTAATCCTTCATTTCATTTGTTATATAATATAATTTAATTGAAAATAATTAATTTCATAAAACATTGTAATTGCTATTCATTGAGTTTCATTGACACTGTTTTCTTATACTGCGTCCTGTTTTTAAACCAAAATGTCCTGGTATTACCACTTTCAAATCCTGGTTTTCAAAATTTGGGAATGGCAACCCTAGTTAAGCCTAACGTATTTTGCAGGTGTAGCTTTGATCCTTTATAGTTAGTTTAAGCCTCCGCGACCTTTGTGCTTACAATATCCACTTTAAACGCGAATTGTTGGGTCTAACATAATAGGCCCCTGTTTAGGATAAGCTACTTCAATACACAATAGGCAAATATGTATAGGCGATTATAAATTCTTGATGTTGTTAACTTGCTTTGTAGTTCCTTTTGTTTTCTGTGACTGGATCGAAACAGTTGCCTAAGGGATGTTGACATTCCTTCTCTTCTCAGTCTAGCCTTAAATCAACAGTACTTCTGGTGGTAAAGACACTTTTACTTATTGGTCGTTCTTTGTTTATTTTTCAAAAGAATGCACGAGGTCCGAGGTCCAATTCTCAAGTCACGCAAAGTGATGTGTGGATTATCTAAAATTCTCATTATCAGCTCGGAGTCTGAAAATTTCCCCAGGAGATGTCAACAAGCCCGTCCCCCTTTTTGTTAGTACGGATTTGCTAAAATTAGTATGTACCTGTACACATTCATTTTACCAAATCAGGCTTTAAGGTTAGGCCTTAGGGTTAGGTAAAGGTCTACTTAACCCTTTGGAAATAATATGGACGTGATGCTATGGTAAGACATTAACACTAAACTCTGCCTAGGTCTGACTTCCTCATTAGTCTAGTGGTCGCTAGCGTGACTGCTGAGCGTGAGGTCCTTCGATTCCCGGTCGGGTAAAGTGTTATTGGGTTTCTCTATATGGAAATTCTCAGTAGCAGCGCGGAGTCTGGCACTGTGCCCGGTAGATGTCAATAGACTCGTCCCCTATTACATGGGACTCAATAACGGCATCGGCAGAATGTGTGAATGCTATCTTATGTTATGTCTACCTTGGTATGTCAATTGACACATGACACTGACAGTTCCAAATTACATCACCATTCGTCTTTATTTTATTTTTTTCAAATACCGAACGCAAATTCTCACGCAATACAAACAAACAGAAATGCCCAGTCATTGCACTGACAATTAATAACACTGTCACCATTACTGGCGCTGACAGCTAGCAGTTGAAATGTTTTAGCGTCGCTCTCACAGCACTTGTGAATGTAAGTGTACATGAACACAATACGTCGTAACCTCAAAACGTTGATTTTGACGTTAGCAACTAGAATAGAATATGTTTTTTTTTCTTGTTTTTGAATCGAGGTTACGTTTGTTACATACGACTCTGGTTCGGGACAAATGTTTTTATTGGTATATTTTGGGGGCGTAAAGAATGAGAGCAGAAGACAGTCTAATACTTTTACCTCGAAGTATATAAGTATATCACTTAAAAACGACTGGACCGATTTGGCTATATTCTATTTTTAATGTTCGTGTTATTCCGAATATATTTTTTTTCAGGGAAATCAAAGTTGGAAAAGGGGCCTGGAAAATTTGGAAAAATTAACTGAAAGTGCTTTTTTCAATAGGTTTTTTTTTTTTTTATTTGTATGAACAACAAAACCAGGAAGAAAAGACATCTGTCAGGTCTATTAGTATTGAATAAAAAAGGATACTTACATCGCCCACTACATAAGTATTCTATTTCATCTACTAAATTGTACTCTAACAGAAAAAGCAAAGAACAAAGCCAGCTCCAAAAATTCCTAAATCAATCCTAAAACTGTCTAACATTTTACTAGAACTTAGCGGTGGGCAGTAACGGCTTTCTTGGATAACGTAACGGAACTGTCTACCGAATAACAATAGCGGTTGTTAAAACGCGTTATTTGAAACGACCAATAACGGGATTTACGGCACTCAACTGCGGGTCGCACGAGCCCGATAGTGTTTAGCGATGTAGACCCGACCCGGGAATCAAACCCAGACCACTAAACCAATGAAGCAGTCAGACCTAGGCAGAGTTTAGTGTTAATTTCTTACCATAGCATCATGTCCATATTATCTCCAAAGGGTTAGGTAGACCTTTACCTAACCCTAAGGCCTAACCTTAAAGGCTGATTTGGTAAAATGAGTGTGTGCCTGTACAATACACCTATTGTGTACAGGCACACACTCATTTTACCGAATCCGTACTAACAAAAAGGGGTTAGATGTTAGAGGATAGATGTAAGCAGGTTATTTCAAAACGGTGAAACTAGCTATCCGCTATTGTGACGTTAGCTAGTTTCAATAACCTTTACGTCGCGCAAGGACCACTGCTACTACAACTCCAATACCATTTTTGCGTAATACTACAACTTTTAGGAACCAATCAAATATTACCCTCAAATCCAAGCCGCATCAAAATGATTGACAGAAAATCTATTACGACTCCATGTAAGTTTGAACATGAATTATTTATGAAGTAACAATAGAGCACCCAAACTTGCAACAAAGGGAGAAACTTAGCTCTGAACATGCAAAAAAGTAAGATATTTATTCCTTTGACCGATTTCTGAGATTATATTGGGAAAGTTAAGATTTGTTGTGTATATCCGCATTTGTGACGGAATCTTTTAAAGTTTGCCCTACACTAGCATTTCTCGTGGGTGTATACAGACTAGGGCATGCATTTCGAAATTTCGAAATTTCATAAATTCGAAATTTCGGACCATATTTGCATGTTATTTAATTTCGAAATTGAAACCCCTAGTTTCGAAATTTCGAAATAATAAATTTTAAATTTGATTATTTTTGTTTGAAAGAGTATCAAACATACATCCTCACAAATAATGACTTATAAGCTAATTTATGATACCTTGGGCACAGATAATATAATATTACCCTTGTGAGAAAAATCTTGTGAGATCTATGTCTGTATTACAAGATTTTTTTCATTCACACAAATATTTATTTTGCGTTAAACGAACCTGCAACCTGTAGATCAAAAATCAAATCATTTAGCCGCCTAGCTTGTGTGGGATAAAACGTTCGGATGATTTTTATTAACAATTTGACGTAGGTATTGAAAATGGGCCCAACGTTATTCAACGATATTTGAATGTGTATTAATTGAAAAAATGTGAAAAAAAGCCCAGAACTTTTAACACGTAATACCTATGTAAGTCTATGCAATTGATGCATTTTTATAAAATCTGACTCTCGTAATATTTGAGGAGCTTGTAGCTACTTAGCTTCCGCGCTGATCAGTGGATCTGCGAGGTTAAGCAGCACTTGCCACGGTCAGTCCTTGGATGGGTAACCATTTTTCACACATCGAGACCCCTCAGTGCCTCGTGAGCACGTTAAGCAGTTAATAAGGTTTCATATGAAAACCAATGACAGTCGTAACGGGTGTCAGCAGCCCAAAAAGTCTAACAACCAGTCTAATCTTAGAGTATCAGTGTCTCCCAGTATCGGCTTCGGGTGGTGGAGGTCAAATAGCTGTCGCTGCGTGTAAAATACTGATATTCAGCTGCAACCAGTTAGACTGGAAGCCGACCTCAATGTAGTTGGAAAAAGGCTACGCACACGACGAGGGGCGTTATATTTATAACAACGTACTTCGGATAAGTACCAATCGCATTTTAATAAACTTTCAATGATATAAAAACTAAAATATCACTTAAGTGTGTTTTAGTCTTTAATAATATCAAATAATCTCCACCAGTATGGACGGTCAGTGTGGATTTCGAAGATGATACTGATTAAGTAGGTACGTTAGTCAACTCCCAGTCAAATCAAATCATCTGAATATCAGTATTTGCAATGGAGCGATTGCCATCTGGACTCAGTCACCCAATTACAAGGGGAAACTGATATTCAAAGATTACCCTAATCATATTAAGAATGATAATACTTATCTTGACAGCCAGTTGACAGCTGGTGCTAGTGACGTTTACGCAAACGGTACAAGCGGTAGGGATGTGGCAAGTCCTACACAGATTAAAAGTATGATTAAAAGAACTCCATATTACGAACTAATAAAAATCCACTTCCTTTTTCCCGTTTTCTCCGCGAAAAAACAAAGTTAAGAATAATAAACTCAATTCTCAATAACAAGGCAATTTCTGGGCGATTTTTAATTTCAGTGTTTTTAGAAGTATCGGTTTTTGTTCTGCTCTTAAGCTCCTCGACCTAGTTTCAACTCGGGTGTGTTTTTAATTATAATTCCTAACTTCTCCACAGTGTTGTTCTTGTTGAAACTATAGAGCGTAAGGTTTCAGATTTTGCGCGATACTTTTTAATTGATTTGTGGGAATTGAAGTTACGGTCAGATTCAAAAGAAACAAAGAAATATTGCTTATTTGATTATATAATAAGTGACCATATTTTTTAAGTAGTCGTCGCCCTACTAGGATTTTTCCGGTATTGTGGTTACAGTTTACAAACATCCTACTAATCCTACTAATATTATAAATGCGAAAGTTTGTGAGGATGGATGAATGGATCTTTGTTACTCTTTCACGCCAGAACGGCTGAACGGATCTGGATGAAATTTGGCACAGAGATAGATTATAGTCTGGAATAGCACATAGGCACTTTTTATCACGGGAAAATTTACGTGTTCGTAAAACACGCGGGCGAAGCCGCGAACGGAAACTAGTATTATAAATGAGAAAGTTTGTGAAGATGGATGGATGGATGGATGGATCTTTGTTACTCTTCCACGCCAGAACGGCTGAACGGATCTGGATGAAATTTGGCACAAAGATAGATTATAGTCTGGAATATGCACATAGGCTACTTTTTATCCCGGGAAAATGCACCGATTCGTAATACACGCGGGCGAAGCCGCGGGCGGAAGCTAGTATTGTATAATATATCTCATATATCTCACATGTACACATAGACCAGACCTAGAACTATCTGTAGTAGGTAAAAGTATAAGTTCCGTGCGGACATCAAACCCGCGATACCTAGCCCAATCCCGCGTAATATTTTAATTTTTTTTTTTTCGGATTATTACATTTATTTCTCAAAAGAAGAATACATTCACTTAATTAGAGAACCATACAATAATTATGTTGTGATAATACGGGAATGAAAGAAAGTTTATTAGATATATATATATATATATATATATATTTTATAAAAACGTTGCCCCACACTTGGATTTCTCCTGTATCGTGGGTACAGTTTACAAACATACATGTCACATGCACACACAACCAGACCCGAAACAACTATCTGTAGATCTTACAAATATTAATCATATTCATCATCATCATACAAATATTGCAATTCAGTTGTTATTTAATATAATATATATCTCACCGCTAACCATTTCATATGCATTCCCTTTATCCACAACATGTAAAGACGCTAGAAAGAGCTCGCTTTGTATCCACATTTCAACATCAGCAATATGCAGGTACGTCAGACTTGACGGAGAGTGCAATCTATCCCTGACCACCATCTTACGGTGTCGGTAAAATAAAATGTCAATTCCGCATGCAATATTTGAAAACAACAAACATTACATATCTTAAACTTACGATATAAAGGAAATGTAGCTTTCAACTGTCACGCAAAAATAACATAAATGTATTTTGATATGGCAAGCTTTTAGAAAGCAAATTGTGGGTATGTTTTGAAAGATCGTCTCGTGAAGCAGTTTGAGATGTTCAGTTGTGTTGGTGACGTAAGCTTTTGTTGACGCAGTGTTTGAGATCAGAAATGACATTTACATTTTAACACTACAATATCTAAAAATAAAGCCCTTTCAATATGTGTGGCCCGATTTTTCATTGCCCGAATAAAAGTTATCTAGCTTATATATATGGACTAATTTATCTATTGTTTAAATCCTTTTTCCATTCACATCTGACATTGACAGAATTATCAAGATACAATCGTTTGACGTCTATTTTGCTACTACTATGATTACTAAGATACCCTCAGAACAATAGTTATTGTTCTGAGAAGATACCAATTTCTATGGAATATTCTATTTCTTTGTTGCAATATGGTGTCAAAATTTAAATTATGCTTTGACGAAATATAGCAAGAATGAGACAGATGATTTCATATGAATTCGCAGACGGTACAAGTGTCGATTCTATAGACATTTATTTGAATTTTTTGAATCTCCTATCATGTTTAGAAGTAAGTATGAATGTACTATAAGTACCTATAATGTGAAAATGTAATCATCATTAAAAATGTTACGATTTCAGAATTCGTTCGATTTTTACGATAATTATACCAGCCATTAAGATGGTGATTTGATAATAATATCTTGAATTGACATAATTCATTTAGCTTTATAATTACATTTTAATTTTGACAGCACCTTTAGGAATTCTCCTCCCTAGCGCCACGTTGAGAACGGTTAATTAATACGGGCTTAAGACTTATCAGATTATAATTTATAATTCTCTAGACTGTGCGAAATTATACAGCTGATTATGATTTTCTGTCAGAAAAAATTATCGTTATTAGGCCGGTTTGGAATGGTAACCAAAATATCTCGGTAAACATAACATTTCTAAATAAAAAATAGCATCAAGCCTGTCTACCCTAAAATAGTCAACTCTACGTAGTAATTTCTAGTTTTATACCACGACTGCTTTTAATCTATAATTCATTAAGACACAAAAGGCGCCCGGCAAAAAATCACAACACATTTTCTAGATCCTAGAGCGCCCTTCAAAATCTGGTTAGTAATATGGAAAAAAAAGTTCATCGGCGGGAATCGAACTTGTGACAGTCTGGTTCAGTAAACCAGCCGCTCGCCGCCGCTAGAGCGGCTGAAAGCAGAAGCTTTACATCAATCCACACTATTATAAATGCGAAAGTAACTCTGTCTGTTTGTTACATCGTCACGACTAAACAACTGAACCGATCGCAATGAAATTTTACTTATGGGTAGTCTGGGACTTGGAGTACGACAAAGGTTTATTTTGACTATTGCAGCAAAATACTAATTGTATAGTAAATACGAAATAAACCCAGTCATAGTCGCGGGCAACAGCTAGGTACATTAAAAGAACTTGTTTGATCGTTTTTGCTTGATGTTAGACCGAACCTTATACCTATGAAAATAAGGTTTATATTGTTTTACCTTGATAAATATTCTTGAAGGCCTCTCCTTCAAAAAGCCAAACGATATAGAAGAAATCCTCATAACAATAGGTCGGCTTCAAGTGCCAAATGACGTCAATCTTCATACAATACCCACGCCGTACATCTTTCAGCTTTGCTGGCAAACGTGACTGAAATTCGTCTGGACCTAACTTAGCCACACAAAAGCACTCCTAAGTAAGTCTCTTCCGTTACTGTGTAGGGCATATACAAACAAATGTATGTATGTACTTTGTATGAAATGCTTATACCCATACAAATTACACTAAACAAAAACATGCCACATTGGTCTAGTGGTGACATGTGTGAATGCTAAGCTTAGGGTCCTGGGTTCGATTCCCGGGTCAGGCAAAATGTTACCTATAGGGTTTTTCTATAGTTTTTTTGCTTAGTAGCACGAAGACTCGAACTATGCCCAACAGATGGCAATAGGCTCGCCCTCTATTACATGCGACTCAATAACAGCATCGACAAAATATGGGTGTACAATAGTACCCCTCTGCTTAGCCCTTCAGGGAATACAGGCTACTTTTACTCCGAATAAAGTATACAGCGTTTTGGTTTAACGTCGTGCGCAATGTCACGCTTGTCACGGTTGCTTAGCGTTGAATCTTGGGTTTGTTTCCCGGGTATAAATATAAATTACGGTTCTATTGTATATCATAATGTAATAAGTAATATTTAGGCCTTCCAAAGCTTCCAATTCCTCCATCCGTGTTTACTTTCCAATCAATATTAACATAGTCATACACTATAACCGGAATATCATGTTTCCTTTGAAGTAAATGCCCCTAGCGATCTCATGTACAGAAACCCTTTAGCATCAAACGGTTCTAGTATCGCCTCGAGTGAAGATCAAAGATATTACATAAGTAATCGAGAATTAGTAACACCTTCAATAAATACGTAAAGAAACTTGGCATCTTCTGCCTAATCTTTTTCTATCTGACCTCCGCCACACAATTTCTGGAGGACACTGATACCCTAAGGTTAGACCGGCTGTCAGAGTTTTGGGCTGCTGACACCCTTAACAACTATCACAAATATTCATATGAGACCAAAAGCTAGCAGGGAGGTATCTCAATGTTTGAAAAACGGTCACCCATCTAAGGACATACCGCAAATCTGCGCGGTAGTGATATAGCTACGATCCCCTCTTAAGAAGCATGTATAAATGTAAATATTAAAATCAAACAAAGTTATAGCGTAATGATAAATATTTTAAGCAATCAAGTAACCGATTACAATTCCGGAGTATTTCGTAAGATTTCATAGATATAATAACAAGTTATTTGTACGTTTTCGAAAAGACCAATTGATTAATCTTATAGCTAAACATTTTGACGAGAAAAAGCCACGGTACATCCCTACTTCTGATAATAAAACGACAAAATATAGTAGGTTATTCATAATTTTGAGATTAATATAATATTATAGCTGCTATCCAATTTTACCCAGCCAAGATTTTATCACCCCATTTTCCCCATAACTTCCATTAAAATGAACAATATAATGTATTCTTGTAGGCACAAGAAAATAATCCAAAGCAACAAAACGTTGACAAATTCCAGAGTAGGGTTCGTATAAAAAAAAAATGAAAAAACATATCAAAAGTAAAGGCAAAACATTCATACACTTCAATATATATTAAGGCACTCGTATATATCTAGAACACACTATTTCAATTTTGTCTAGAATTCATATAACAACACAAATATTACAGAGATAAATAAATCTTTAAGAAAAGCTAGAAGAAAACCCGGAGAAAACGTTGCGCTTGATTATATTTCACAGTCAGATCAAGTCACAACAGTATTTGATTTCCCCAAAATATTCTAAACTAATCCAACATAAACAGTATAATATCGTGTTCGCAAAGGCTCGTAAAATTCGACCACTGAGGGTGAAGGATCCGTCTTACTCGCACTTGATTACAAAACGCCGTAACTCCATATTTGTTGAGCCAAATGTCGGTCAAGTGTATGGGGAAGGGCATCTTACAATTTGTTCTGACGAATTGCTTTAGGCATCGAAGCTACATGAGTCTCTTTTGGAAGAGCAAAAGATAAAGATATTTTATTTTGCAAATATGGGTGCAAATACATAGTCATATTGGAAGGAAACAATTCAGCCATATTTTACCATTGGGCATGCAAAATTACATAAAATATATACAAACTTTAACATTCAGGTAACCTAGCAAAAATGGAAATTATATAATAATAATAATCATCTTTATTTCAGCTCAATGTCCATACATAGTTTCAAAAATAATGAAATAAAAAAAAAAACATTTTTTTACAAAATTTGAGCACGTATAAATGCCTTCAGGATGCCTGAGTCCTGCTTTTCCGCAATTACCTGTAGGATGCTGTTGGTGCTGCTCCTGACTCTGCTCAGTAATGATGCGAGCCGCTTGCGAATTACCGCATGGAAGCCGTCTACCCTGGCTTCCGCAAACATACTAGAGGCACTGCAAAAACGGGGCAGCCCCAACAACATCCTAAATCCATTGTTATATTGGACACGTAGGGCATTGAGCGTCCTCTGCGTATATTTGAACCACAGGTTGCACGTGTAGAAAGTCTGGCAGTAAGCTTTAAATAGTGTAATTATTTTGGCTTATACTATATTTCGATTGTGGAATGCAGTACCTGAGTCTGTGCGACGTGCTCAGTCGTTGGTCTCCTTTAAACAAATGGTAAAAGATCATTACCTGGCCCTGTAGTTGTTATCTTCTATTCTGTGTATATAATATATTTAGATTTATTTATATATTTATTTATTATGTATGAGTAGGTAAATGTATATATATTATATTGAGATATTTGTATAAATAAATGTTTATTTATGAGTTAATATTCGTACACCGACCACTACCCTTTATATTTTCTTCCATGATTCTTTCCATGGACTGGTTGTCTGGAAGAAATTGCTTTGGCGTCAATATCGATATGTCAGTTCGTCTATCTGTCAGTGTCTGTTGTATAGATGAATTAAATTATTGTCCATGGGTATCTTTTTCAGGAGTAGGTTCTCAAAATACACAAACACGATGTTGCGGGCATAGCTATACTGACACTAAACATAGATACATCGTATTCCCAAAAACTCGTAAAACGCGACCACTGAAGGATCCGTAGCTCGCACTTAATTACAAAACGTCGTAACTCCACATTTGTTGAGCCAAATGTCGGTCAAGTGTGTGTTGAAGGGCTTCTTATAATTTGTTCTGACGAATTGCTTTGTACACATAAAATGTACGAGTAGGTATATTATGTTTGTATAGCAGTGGGGTTAGAGTTTGAGATATTCGAGCCATAAACCCGCCTTATTGGCCATGAAGTTACAAGTGCTAAGCAACAGCCAAGCTTAACGACGAGTTTGTAATAAGTTTAACTTGATTTTTGTGTTCCAAAATTTACAATACTGTAGTACCTCGATGTTGCTTTTGTAAATTATTTAGCTGAAACTTGGTCCAGTTTATTTAGACACGCTTAGTCTTAGAACTGAGGCCTAATACGGTCATCTGTGAACTGACTGTATGAACGTGTCACATAAGTCATACTCCTATAGTAAAATTCATGAAATGAAATCCACTCAAGGAATCTTTAAAATGTTTGGTTCATCCAAACGCATAATACTATTGTATATTTATATGCTCCGTCAAGAATATCTCGGTTACAGATATAATATAGAACCACAAACTGTGCCGACTCCATGCGCGAACGATTTTTCATACAAAGTTTGAACCTCCATTTCTCTCTCTCAGGTGTTCAATTTTGGAAAACCCTTACTAAGTATACTATCTCTACACCTAGATAAAACCCAAATTTCAAGTTTGTATTTCTCTTCCGTTACTTGAGACTGACTAAAATTTTAATAATTTTTATATACTCTAGTTCTAAAATAAAATGTTATGGAGGAACGAGGTATGGTGTTCCTCCATTGGAAAGGGAGAATCCTCCGACCAGGCAAGGTGGTTAGCCTGGCGGGCCGAAGCCCGACAGTTGATGTCGGATATTCGTATATGTGTTAGAATCGTTGTAAACTTTCATAGTGCGATTGCGTTGTTGTAGCTTCACTGCGATAGATGGCGCTTTACCTTTTGCCATGTTGCGAGTAGTTTTCGCTACAATGTAAATCTTTCCTCTGAGCCGATCACTGCGAATGCCTGTCCATAAATAAAACGATCTCTCAGGAAACTTTCAAAACTTGTGTTGGATTATAAACACCTAATACCTCTTAGGTACTAATTTTCTTTTCTCCTGGATCGTGTTAGAAGAAAACGAAGTTTGTATTAAATTGTTCTTCGTTGAACAAGATAAAGTTTTGTTTTGAATCTGATCTAGGTAAGAAAAACTTTTACTGGATTATCTGTTCATCGAGACGTGTTCTTAGGGAACTCAGTCTTTGTACACAATACTGTCGGATAAATTCTTGGGTGTTAGAAATACCCAAATAGGAATATCTCACGTCAGAAGATTGGATATTTGTATATTCAACTAGCTTCCGCTCGCGGCTTCGCCCGCGTTGTTTACGAACCCGTACATTTTTCCGGGATAAAAAGTACCCTGTGTGCTAATTCAGACTATACTCTATCTCTGTGCCAAATTTCATCCAGTTCCATTTAGCCGTTCCGGCGTGTAAGAGTAACAAAGATTCATCCATCCATCCTCACAAAATTTCACGTTTATAATATTAAATATAGTAGGATTAGGTACTGACAATTTTTGAAAATAATAACACAGCGTAAATCACACCCTCAATGTTATAGAGTTGTTGGTTTACATACAGTTGGGTTTAACATAGGGACTCCTATATTTTGCAGGTTAAAAAAAACGTATGCAAGGCGAACGTATACCACTCAACTACCTATTCACAAGTACCTGAAAATTGTTTCCAAGAATAAAAATATATTTGATTTGATATTTGATGAATGGAATAGTGGCGGAATGTCGTTCGATGTGGTGGTCTAAGGGGGAGGCTTTCGTTCGGCAGTGGACGTCTTCTGGCTGATGATGATGATGATGAATGGAATAAAATGAAACTGCTTAATGTATCTTCGGATTAGAGAAACTGTATCGAATTGGGAATTTACCACCCTCTCGGGCTAAGTACATCTAACTGATCTTTTTTTGATTACCTCATTCAACTCACTGTTATCAACGCAGCTAGCAATGGAACATCAAATTAATTTATATGGCTTTCAAAAGCACTTCAAACAGCTATTTTTGTCACCATATATAACAAACCGCCATCCAAATATCTATGCCAAGAACTTGTACAACGCCAACAAACAAAACACACATACCTCAAAAGTCAACAAAACTCCAAAATGAAATATTCCATGATACACTGTCAAGATATACGTCCGTTGGTCTAAAAGCTCAGTTTTGGTCATAAAGGCTTACCATCTATGCTTGTACATCGTCCATTTGGATTTTCCATGTAAAATCGTGGTTTCCCCACTCGTCCATCATGGCGGATGTACGGACCTTTTGCGTTTCTGTGTAGTGGTATAAATTGGAAATGTAAATATTTGTAAACAGAAGTTAGTTAGGTTTATATAACATAAAACAGGGGGGTATTTGTGGTTGTAAAGTTTATTGAACCCAAGGTTAACGAACTCACAACGCTTTGAACTGTGACCAAGATATATTCTGAATATGATAGCTGTGTTTCTGTCAAAGAACCCATTTCCCTAAGGAAGACTAAGAGAGCGTGGCAATAAGATCGGCAGCAATATTATCTTGTTGTGTGTGTTTATAAAAATATATTGCGAACACAAAATCGACCAATGTTAGTCAAGCGTGATGATAAGATATTGTTATTTGTTTTCCTCTATATTTCAGGCAAAGGCCCATAAACAAACTTATACAGGTGATTTTTTATATGCTTAAGTATTATCAAAGATAAGATTTTTCATTCATATTCAATACATTTTTGAAAAAAGAAATGGTTGGACAGATTTTCATGATAAAATAATTTTTCCGTAAAATTATCAATTCAGCGTTTCAATACTAGTTTTGTCGCGCCTGTAGACAATAAGAAAAAGACGCGCCGGTAAGTCGCCGTGTGTATGGTATCCACTAAAGTAAAGCCTTTCATAAACAACTTTGTCATGTTATATCTTAATATTTGAATACTATGATACTATTGAAAATAAATTAAATCAGAAGTCAGTATAAAAATTTGCTAATTGTTAGTGGTTCCAATACCGCCCTATTAAAGAAAAGTATTATATGCATGGGTCCGATCACATTTAACAAAATACCCGATCTAATAAAAAATGAGACATTACCACTTTTCAAAAAGAAATTTACAGATCTATTAATTGATAAATGTTATTACTCAACTGACGAATTTTTGACCGATAAGAATTTAGGTTGATAATATGACATCTCTGTATTCCTGTTTTGTAGTGAATCATTTGTATTTTAATTTAACTATATTGACCTGGATCTTGACGAATCTATAATCTTTTTTTATTAAACTTAACATTAATATTGTATGACCTATTTAAAATCATTTACTAAATTTCATCTTGACATGGTAAACTTGTTTTGACTGGATTTAATGTTTTAATAATATATATTGAATGAGTCTTTATTATTATATAGCTTAAACTGTTTGCATGCCTTAGTTGAGGTAGTTAGTATAAGGATCATTTTTAACTTAACATCTGTCATTTGTACCTACTTTCTGTGCAAATAAAGTATTATTCTATTCTATTCTATTCTAAAACACACTAATTTAACTACTAGCTTCCACCCGCGGCTTCATCCACATTGATTACGAATCCGTGCATTTTTTCGGGTCACACATAGCGCCATCTAGCGTCCTAAATCAATTGTACACGTCGAAAGTTATTGTTCTTTCCCTCAGGAACAGTACTTTTTTCTGGATGAATGGTACCCTATGTCCTTTTCCGTACTCCTGACAACGTTTATGCATTTCATGATGATCGGTTTAGTGGTTTAGGCGTGAAAAGGTAACAAACAAACTTACTTTCACATTTATAATATTCGTTAGGATGTTAGGGTTTGGATATAACCAAAGATCATAATATTTCAATTTAGGTGATTAAAAAATCTTGCTGTATACAATATAAAAAAAAAATATTTTACATATCTATTAATATAGTCACTCTCAAAAATATGTATTCCTTGACAAATCGTGTGTTTTTTAGACTGACTGTGTATACACAATTGTAGCGACTACCAATCGCAACATGGCAAAAAGTTAAGCGCCATCTATCGGAGTGAAGCTACAACAACAAACCCTGAATCGCACTATGAGAGTTTACAACGATTCTAACACATATACGAATGTCCGATATCAACCGTCGGTCTTCGGTCCGCCAGGCTAAACAACTTGCCTGGTCGGAAGATCCTCCCATTTCCAAAAGTGTTCCATTAGTTCCAAAAGTGGTCCACATGGACCCCCAGGGGTCCACGGGAGACTCGACGGGGGTCTACGTTGGCGTGACAAAAAAAATGGGAGTTTACAATTCAATTTACAATATGGTAGAAATGTAGCTGCAGGGGGTCCGGAATTAGCTAAATTTTGAGAGTGTTCTATGAGAAAAAAAGTCTGGGATTCTCTGCTCTATACAATAAAACTCAACACTATAGGTACACTTAATAGCGTCGTGCTTCCTATCAGTGTGGTGTCACATATCTCTTGTCTCAAGATATTGTGTCGGAACCACAAACGATTAGAAATTTGTGTTGTGGCGCGAATCCAAGTTCTCGAAACAGATATATGAGATCTTCAAAGAGCACCCATGACGGATAGATATAGTTTAGTATCGTTATCTTATGGTACTCCGACTAGTCCAACTGTACCCACCATCACGCTTGATACCCCAAAGTATTAAGCAGAGGGGTACTATTGTATAATAAATAAAATAAATTCAACCCATGACTGTCCCAATGCTGGGCAAGGGTCTCTTCTCAGAATGAGAAGGGGTAGGCCTTAGTCCACCACGCTGGCCCGGTGCGGGTTGGCGGACTACACCCACCGTTGAGAACTTTATGGAGCCCTCTCAGGTGTGCAGGTTTCCTCACGATGCTTTTCCTTCACCGTAAATGCAAGTGATAATCAAATTCTGATCCGCACATGATTCCGAAAAGTCAGAGGTGCGGGCCGGGTTTGAACGCGGACCCTCCTGCATGGAAGGCAAGCGTTCAACCGCTAGGCTATCACTGCTTACTGCTGTATCATCATCAGCCAGAAAACGTCCACTGCTGAACGAAGGTCTCCCCCAGTGGGGGGGTTTGCCATAATCCCCACGCTTGGCAGGCGGCTTGGGGATCGCAGTGGCTCACCGATTAGTGAGAGGACGCTGCTGCCCGTCCTCCGGTGTCTGGCCGCAGTTTTAAGACGTACCCGGGTCTACTGTTGTATACCCGCACTTAACTTATACGGTTATTGAATTCCATGTAATAAAGGATGAGCCTTTTGTCGGACACAGTTACAAACTCCGCGCTGCTACTGAGAATTTCCATACTGAACTATTACACTAATTAGGACTCCAAGTCCTCACACTGAGCATCCCGGCTTGCGGCCATTAGTGAGGCAATTCATTTTAAGTACCTATTTAATTTATTCTATTTATTTTGTTATGTTTACTTATATCCAGCAGCGAGTTTTTATACAGGGTAGGCCGAAAATTTTAAAAGCTTACTTACCAATAATACCTACTGCATGTTGGTACTGGTTCGTCGTCTTGTCGATTAAATAATGATGTATGTGAATTGCCACCTCAAATATCTTATAATAAATATTTATCTGAGTTATGTAGGGTAGGCAGTATCTTTTTGTCTTTATGCACCGCACGCGCTGCTTATAACAATAATTAGTATACCTACTGTACTCGTACTAGTTTACCTATTACGTGAGGTCCTGGGTTCGATTCCCTGGTCGAGCAAACTGTTATTGGGTTTTTCTGTATGGAAATTCTCAGTAACAGCACGGAGCCTGGAACTGTGCCCGGTAGATGACAATAGGCTCGCCCCCTATTACATGGGACTCGATAACAGCACGGGCGAAATGTGGGTGTAGAATAGTACACCTTTGCCTTACCCTTCGGGGAATACAGGCGTGATGATATGTTATGTTATGTTAGTATACCTACAAAAATAATAATTTCAGTGATAATGTATTCTGTGAGCGATAGGTTTCAAATTAGAAACAAAATAGGTAACAAAGAAAAGTAACAATAAATTATAACGTGAATTACAAAGCTATCAAAATTCTATTTACATAAAATTGAGGGCGCTGTTGAGTTCAGAAATATCATAGTATCACACCTGTATTCCCCGAAGGGTTAGGCAGAGGTCTGCTGTTGTACACCTACATATTCACATTTTAAGTCCCCTATTGCCATCTAATGAGAAATTTTCTAACAAAAAAACTTATTCAAATTTTGTCCGACCCTAAGTCAAACCCAGGACACAACGCTTAACAGCCACGCTTGCGATCGCTAGACCAATGAGGTGTTATTGAAATCAAGCGCTAAGTAATGGTTTTCATTTACTGACTCTAAAAAAGCTTCATATACTCACTCATAAATCAAATAATTATTGTACCTATTTCAAATTATGATTTTTATAGCTGTAGCTATTTAACTATTCAACATTTAACCTTATTACCATCACGTCAAGTAGCTTTTTTGCGCCTACTTCCCCAAATTACTCCGCTACACGTTTTTTATTAGAGTACTCGCAGGTGTAAATCGAATAAGCCCCTTATTTACTCTGTGAGCAAAATAAATGATTTATGAACAAAATAAATAAAAGAAAAAAATCATATTTCGTTACAAAATGGAAAGTCAGTAACATTAAAACATACCGACACTGCCTACTTCCTCACATTTAAAATATCATTCCGAATTTTAGGGAACCCATATCAGGGGCACCTATATTATATTGTATAAAAAATGGTTGTTCTGAGGCAGCGGTCCTCAACATTTTTTTATTCGAGGCCTGTATAATTAAGTCAAAGTCAAAGTTTTTTATTTCAAGTAGGCCTTTTCAGGCACTTTTAAAAAGTCGAGACTCTAGGCGCACGGTTCCAAAGGGGGTAGGTCCTATGGAGAAGAGACCAGCAAGAAACTCCATGGATACTCTTTGCAAAAACAAAAAGTTAATTTACAATTAAAATCTTAAATTAACATGCATTATATAAGAAAAAATACAAACTTAATAGAACGCTACTTACATAATGAGGCAATACATTATGAGTTAAACAAGTGTTACGAATATAAAATAAAAACGGCATAAACAGATCAAAGCGGATGAAACAAAAAAAGAATACAAAATATTGAAACATCAAGAATGTCCAGATATGTAAAGCGAATCTAATGTAAAATAGAATTAGTAGACACAATGGATAACCAGGGAAGCCACATGTGCAGAAGATATTCAACGCCACACGTTTCTATCGTCAACATAGTCTTTGATCCTATAATAAGCTTTCTTTGTTAGAACAGATTTAATGAATTATGAAGTTAGAAAGCATTTTTGTGCAGCATTATTTAAATTATTTCTTACTGGGTGCTATGACTGCCTCATTGGTGTAGTGTTCGCAAGCTCGACTACAGAACGTGATGTCCTGTGTACAATCCTCAGGTCATGCAAAGTGTTATTGGGTTTTTCTGTATGGAAATTCTCAGTAGCAGCATGGAGTATGGAACTGTGCCCGGTAGATGGCAATAGGCTCGCCCCCTATTATATGGGACTCGATAACGGCTTCGGCAAAATGTGGGTGTACAATAGTACACCCCTGCCTAATCTTTCGGAGTATACAGGCGTGATGTAATTTTATGTTATGGTTGCTAAAAAGAGTGTTGAAAATCCGTTCAGCAGTAGGCTAAGGGTTAGACAAACCAAAATCGCGGCGATGGCTTTTAAGCTACAAACTAAATGCTTTATTGTAAGTAGTGTGACTCAGCTCTAACAAACAGCTTGTAGCACAAGCACAAATAGGTATTTCCAATTTTATGAGCGCCAATTAATTTCCTATGGTTGTTGATGATAGACGAATACATAAGACCAAAAAGTTCACAGGCCCAGGTAAAAGCCAACCTCAGTTTGAACACCACTGTCCTTAGGGATACGTGTTCGCAAAATTAATGAATAGCTACATCAAAAGTCGCGTTAATACTTAAAACCCTCTGTTACCTAAGCAAATTGAATTGGACCGCGTACTTAACGGGGAACGCTTCCATTTCGTTACAAAAATGCTGACGCGGGTCTTTTTGTTACATTTATCATGTGGTACATTTTCATCTTATTGATTATGGCGGGTTTTTGGTCTGTTTCCAGGAAAAATATTCTTGTTACTGGTTGGTTTTCTCATTTACATTTTACCCTTGCCTAGATAAATGGAAATATGACAATGTGATTGTACAGTTACACCAACAACGTTGCTCGATTTCTGCTTCGTCGTTTTATTTTTAAAAACGCTGTTTTTAAGACCTGTTCGAGGCTTTTGGGGAAAATCAACAGCTTGACAAATTATTCTTTTGCACTCCTCTGTCTCCTATGTTATGTACAGTCAAGTACAAAGAGATAAGGATAAGTGAGTAAGGGGTCACTGGAGGAATCATTATCTTAGTAACACCCTGTTTAAATAACCCAATTTCGGTCCTTTATATTGTTCATGAAGGTTCTTGTCGGTTCTCCTCCATAGGACCTATTTGGAACCGTGCGCCTAATCTCGACATTTCATAGATTCCTGAACTTGGTTCACATGAAATAAAGATATTATATTCTAATCTATACTTGTTTCGGTATGAATGTTCAATGAAAGCAAGCAGCAGAGTTTATTAAGATTGATATGAAGTAGTGAAAGCGATATATAGACAGTAATATTTCACGCTTATTGGTTTATATAAAACGCTTTATTCCTCAGTCTGCTATCATGCTCACGCGTTGATTTAATTTTCACTGATAGCTCGTTTTTCACACGTGGTTTTATTAATATTTTAAAAGTAAAATATTGTTATTTCATTTTTTTTAATGAATAGGTCAACCGAGCCAGCCTTTATAAAACAAATATATAACATACACTAAAATTCATTTAAATAATGAAGAGAAAGGTTCAAAATGTGACAAGGTAGATCAGACAATCTTCGAAATTAAGCAACGCTTGCTGTTAGTCCTTGGATGGGTGATCATTTTTCTAACATCGAGTCCCCTCCATCCATGTCTTGGAAAACGTTAAGTTGTTAATTCCGGATGGCAAATGAATATCTACAGCAGTCGTTACGGGTATCAGCAGACAAAAAAGTCTGACAAGCAGAAGATTTCAGACATTTAGAATTCGGTAATACCAAAATGTCAAAATAAATGTAAAATCAATGTCCCTAACACGCATTTTGTATACCTTCACCGGTGTTATCGTGGTTAACCTCAAGCTTACACAACAAATGCATGGTTAAAATGCCATTATTTATGACATAACTTCATACAATGTTCTAGATGTGGCACGTTTATCACGATCGACTGCTGCGCCACGTGTTGCGGGTTCGATTCCCGCACAGAACAAACATTTTTATCATCTACTGATTGTGGTTCCGGGTTTGGATGTATGTCCATGTGAATATATGTGTTTGTAAATGCACCCACTATACATTTTTTTTAATTAAACATAAACACATATATATATATAACGTTCAATAGTAAGAATTAATCAACTAATTGGTACACCGACTCAACACTTTCCATAAACAAATACTTTTACCTAATACTTAGGCAGGTCGGCACTTGTCCGTAAAACAATTGATTTCGCCACCTCAGAATTAAACCGTATTTTATAAGTACTTATACTGAATCCGCACTGAAATGGCAATAGAGCAACGTCAATACGTCAATCAATGACAATTGACTGACGGCCATCAATGAAAATGAGATGCTAATCGACATTCAAGTGGATTTACAGAATAGAACGGCTACACGCTCGTGACACACCCTACCTTCCCACTTTTTTGACATACCGACATACATTCCGTGATATACTCAGATGAATTCGTAATCCAATTTTAACTGCGGAAACCAGTTTTGATGTATAGAACCCTGTCATACGTTCCACGCTATGCGTAGCGAATTATCTGATACGCGTAGTGGTACTACGCTACGCGTAGCGAATTATCTGCTACGCGGACAGTTGTCACTAAAAGCGTAGCCTAGAGAGTACTATACTATGCGTAGAGTATTGTACGCTACGCCCACGATGCCTACGCATTGTGTAGCGTATTCTGTGCTACGTCTTGCTACGCAAACCGTAGTACACACATTACACTATGTGATATAGTGTTGATTATTATTAAATCTAAACAAATGAGTCGTAAATATAAATCTGTCATACTAGTAGGTATAGGATAAATAATTATTGTAATCTATGAATATGACAATTATATCCCTAAAAGTCTAACAACTGTTCGTAATCCTGCATACCTCCTCTTACTTGAGATAGGATCGCATTACTGCTCATGCCATAAAGGCAAACGAGGGTGTAGATAAGTCTACACTCGCAGCCTGAAATCGCGCTTTCACAGGCTTAATTAGGTTAGCTGCAGCCGAGAATATTAGTTAGGCATCTAACACGCTTAGTTTTAATTATTGGGGTGGCACATTTTCTTTAGAAATAGGATTTCAAAGTAATTAGGTTATATTTTTATACGATGAAAGGAATTTATCAGTGTCTGTTAATGACTAGGTAGACCACACGTTTAGTAGATCACGGGTAAATATTATCTAGGTGTCTTGGTTGGCTGGCTGAATTTATTAATTATTTTTTACACGTGTAATAAAAAATAAAAAACAAATTCAGCCCATTACTGTCCCACTGATGGGCAAGAGCAAACTTCTCAGGATGAGAAGGGTTAAGCCTTAGTCTACCAACCTGGACCTGTGCGCATAATCAAGATTTGATCCGTTGATTCCGAACAGTCAGAGGTTCGGGCCGAGTTTGAACGCAGATTCTCCTGCATGGAAGGCAAGCGTTCAACCACTAAGCTATCGAATGTATATTTATAGATTTGCAATAAGTATATATATAATTGGGTTACCAGGGTTATGAGCCCTAAAGGTATTGAATTTTAGAACTGGGAGAGAATATGAGAATACGAGAATTTCCTCGATTTTGTCCAAAATGTGCACGCGACGTGTCTACGAAATGAGTTCACTCGAGTGCGCGCGCACAATTTTTTCATACAATTTTGGCAAACGGTAACAAGATTGAATTCGAAGAAAACTCGTACTAGATACCCTGTATACAGGGTGACGACGAAACGACATGAAGCCACGTATTTGGTGTCACGTCAAAAAACTATACACACAAACTAAACGATTTGTTCTACATAAATGTTAATAGAAATAATATAATTTTGGATACTTAAATGATATTAGAGACTTATGTTTCTTGATTTCTTTAATCTTATATTGTGACTATTAAGAAAATTTTAACTATTTGCTATAGCTAAACAACTCAGTCTTTGTAAACGGTCAGTAAACAGTAATACCTAGTACAAAATCAAAATCATTTATTTGCAAAACATACATTTATTATTTAATGTCGTTCGTTGCAACCCTGTATACAGTCGACCCTTCTCCAATCAGATACAACATAGATTTAAAGAAGACTTTACATTAGCCCGCCTTAAAACACGTTACAAGAGGATATTAGACCTTTTTTAACCCAGATTACATACAACCGAAGTTATACGTCACAATTCAGCATTGTTAAAATAAATCTTTTAAGGGTATGGGCAAAACCCTCACTAATTAGATGGGCCCGCTTTCGTATATCACTTAACCCGTTTCCTAGAAGATGGTAATCTGTCCTGGCTTGTTTTGGGTATCCTTTGAGGATTTAGGGAAAAAAAGAGTTCATTATTCGCAATTTGGGTCCTCCGGAGAAACGGCTATGTATGTCGAGAAATATTTGCGGGACCTATCGCGCGCTACATTAGATTAAATGTCCTACCCTGCAAGATTGAATAATTGGTCAAAATTGAACATACTGTCGTTAACTTTAATAATTTAATTTCTTATGAACCAATACATTAAACTATATTTACACACTAATCAGATTAGAAAAGTAAAAAATATAAAAACATTACGCATCAAAATACTCGTCCTCATCGCTGTCAACCGGCAATGTGCCCAGAAGACTGGCAGCGTTGCCACGCTGTATGGAAACTACTGTCTACTGTAGATCGTAATAGGCTCGCCCCCTATTACATCTGCCTCAATAACAGCATCGGCGAAATGTGGGTGTCATCTTTGCCTAATCCTTCGGGGAATACAGATAATGCTATGTTATATTGTGTCTATTCTTTTCCTCAAACTCAAACTCAAAACTTTTTTATTCGTGTAGGCCGTAAAAGGCACTTAGAAATCGTTTATTTCAACTGGGCCTTTACAGGCACTTTTAAAACGTTATGATTCTAGTTGCGCGGTACCAAAAATGGGTTGGTCCTATGGAAAGACCGGCAGGAAACTCCATGGATACTCTTTTCAACAAAACTGTTTTACAATGTGGTTAATAGATTTGTCGTTTTGGGTCGGAATGTGTGTCTGCATGTAAAATGTACCTACATATGTTTGTAAACTGTACCCACGATACAGTAGAAATCATAGTGTAGCGAATCGTTTAATCAAAAAAAAACTACAAGTAGAACTGGAAATTCTCAAATAGTTATGGTACTTTCTTCAAAAGGCTATTCCATCCTATATTAGTCTCACATAAACCCTTACATCATTACAATCTGTCGGGACTTTAAAATAGATCTTGACCACTGAGTTTGTTTCGGCGTTTCTTCTCAGGGATAGTCATAGGAAATGCCGACGCCATCTTGTTTAAAAAAGACGTGTAAAAGTGATTGAAAAATCCTAATTGCAACATAATTTCATTTAATTTCATATCACGCGCGTCGAAATGTATTTTCCTGAATAAAAAACTCTACTTCCATTTCCTGGTTTCAAGTTACCTCCACCAAATAACATCAAAACATTTTGGCAGTTTAGCTTTGAAGTTTCTTTCAGAGGCTTTTAAGAAATATGAATAGAAGATGACTTTTAAAATTGTGTTGACTGTTGGAATACAAAATGATTTCCTTAAAGATTGGGTCACACGATCCTTTACTTGAAACAATATTAGTCGCGGTGGATGAACCCTGAGGGGCTATCCCTTTGAGCCAGCGAGTAGCTAGTCACACCAAGCAGCGGTAACATTAGCAGCGAATATTCGCTCCATATGACAGATAAGATGAGTTCCCATACTATATTTTTAGAACACCATCATAATCATACCACCGTGGTAACGGCCCTTTATCGAATATGGTCCTCTAAACATGTGCCCGATATCACAAAACGTATCTGAAAACGGTTGCCAATACAATAACTAACGTATCGATATCTAAAAATTTACCAACCGCTATCACAAAATTCACAATAACAGTCTAATGGCATCTAATAACTAACATAATTATAGCTTCTTTCTCTAACTAGATATGTGCTTAGGCGCGTAAAAGAGACGAAACGAATATTGTCGCGAGTTTGGTTAGCGCCACGCTACATTTATGCGAGTTGAGTTTTGTAAAATAGACTTTAAATGTATGACCATAAGATGTTAGTTATATTTACGTAACGATCAAAGATGTGGTCCTTCTTATTCAGTTATATAGCTTTATATCTGTACGTTATTATGCAACCAACACACCAAGGTACTGATACCGATATTAAGCAACAGATATTGGTATCGATATCGTAAATAAATATCGGTTATCTAACTGATATAAAAAAAAACGGTAACGCCCATGTCTATGGTCCTCCCGTGGTATACAATGAACGGGTATAACGATATTCAGCTTTAATCAAAACGTTTTGTGTTGCTGTACAAAGAAGGAAGCTGCTGCCCACCCTCTTGGCATATTCCCTAAGTAACCTTTAATATACTCATGGCTAGAGATACGCCTATCCGAACATTTGTACTTGTAAATTTCATACTGTGAAAACTAAAATATGTATAATGTTACTTTTTACTGATGATAAACATTATATTTAATAAACACAAAAAAAAAATCTAGTGATCACAAGCGCGACTACTGAGCGTGACGTCCTGGGTTCGATTCCCGGATCGGCCAAAATATTATTGGATTTTTTGTATGGAAATTCAGCATCACGGGGTCTGAAAAACTATGTCCGGTAGATGGCAATAGGCTCGCCCCCTATTACATGGGAGTCAATAATAGCATCGGCGAAATGTAGGTGTACAATAGTACACCTCTGCCTAACCCTTCGGGGAAAACAGGCGTAACGCTATGTTACGTTAATCAAAATGAAGCATATTTTATGGTAACTAAACTACACAAACCACTAGTCCGTGAGTTCTTCGCGAATCCCTAACTCACGATGTAGTCGAACTCATACATTGAGGCCCATTTAATTGGCAAAACTTTACCGCGTCATTGGGCCAGTCTTTATTCACTAATAAAATGAATCTAGATAAGCTTATTATTTGCCGAGAATACACGATATTTTAGTTTTAAGACACATTAACCAACTATCGAAGGTCCCTTTATACAAATGATAATGTTATTTGCTTCAACCAATTTATTACGTTTAAACAAAAGCCGCGATCTGTACTGACATGACGTCATAATTATATTAAATTTTCTGTGTTCAGGTTGTAATGGGGAAGCGCACAATATTACGCTTTACAACGTCAACGTCACCTGCAGGCAACGGTAGCTGGAGCTTCGTTCACACGATGAATGTTTTTCTGGGATACTCGATTTTCTCGAATAAAAACTTTGCCTGAGTTTGTTTCGGCGTTTCTTCTCTGGGATAGTCATAGGAAATGCCGATTCCATCTAGTTTAAAAAAGACGTGTAAAAGTGATTGAAAAATCCTAATTGCAAAATAAATAATTTCATTTCATTTCATTTCATAATTTCATTTAATTTCATAATTTCATTTAATTTCATAATTTCATTTAATTTGTAGATGTTAGATTTTTTAAACGATAAGAAAAGTTAATTTTTAATTTACTTCAATTTTAAAGGTTAACAACCAATTCAAATAATTAAAAACACAATTATGGGATAAAATAAAAACAAAAGAAAGTTAAAGCCCAAACACAGCTAGGTTAGAATCACTTTCACTTAAATAGTATAAAATAGCGTAACTTTGCCTAAATAGAGAATTTCTTACCTCTGCGTTCCACTGTGGTGAATTAACGTAACACCCCTCCGGATTCCTTAGGCAAAAATCATGAAAGGATTCTTGCCAAAAAAAACTGGTTTTACGTTAATTTTAATAGTAAAAAGATTGCATTTTAATATGATTAACTCTAGAGTACTAAACTATCGTAAAAATTACGACGGCAAAATCGAAATTCCTAGATAAAACAAAGTTCGCTTTATTCCAGCGTCCCCCGCTTCATAATACCTTCCTAATTAGTTCAGTCAGTGTGCCACGTGCCATAATTGTGGTCAAGAGTTATTTGGGTATTGACCTATAGCAAGGACGTCGTAAAATATACGAAAGATTAGTATTTGCGTGACATTAGAGAGAAAATAATTAAAGTTTGTGATTCTCGTATTTATTTCTGTTTTATTTCGATGTCGTAATTTTTACGAATGTTTAGTAATAACGTCATCAATAGGATAGTTTAGTAATCTAGGGTTAATCAACATTCAGCTGTGATGTGCTAAGCAGTACTATGTTCTATTTAGCTAACTCCCTAGTCATATTACAATAAGGAAATAAACAAAATAATCAAAATGTGCTGTGCTGTGTTTTGTGCTAACACAAAACACAGCACAGCTTAATGTTGATTAGTGACTCAGCCACGTCAAACTAAACTACATCCTTTTTCTTTTCATTTCCTATCACATATAAAAACAGTATCTTGTACTAATAAATCACGGTAAATAAGAACACTTATCTTATTTAGGAAAAGATCCGGATTGCCGCATATATCAAAATTACATTCGGCGTAAGAAATATCTACTTTCTCAAGAAGTAAAAGCGATAGGATAAAGTATTCAAGAATGATCAAATAGTGTTCAGTGTAAAAGAATTCCCAGTATTTTGTAGAAACAAAAGGCTGTGTTGTTTCGAATATAAACGAATATAATCCAACATTGGTCAACCTGTTATCAGATTTTGTGTATCTAAATGTTATAACGATGATTGTAACTGTTAGATCATCATTCAAATATTTATGATTATTATTATAGCATCAGTAAATCACACCCAGTGGCGTGCGGTTCATAAAGACAAAAAGACACTGCCTATTCTACATAACTCAGATAAATATTTATTATAAGATATTTGAGATGGCAAATCACATACATCATTATTTAATCGACAAGTCCACGAACCAATACCAACATGCAGTAGGTATTTTTGGTAAGTAATATTTTAAAATTTTCTGCCTACCCTGACTAAAACTCTGTGCACGCCGCTGATGACACCTGTATTTCCTGCAAGCTAATCTTAAACGCAGAAGTGTAATATAGTTCACCCACATTTCGCCTATGCCGTTATTGAATCCCATATGCAAACCTATTGCGTCAACTAGGCACAATTCCTAACTCCGGTATCCTCCTGAGATTTTCCTAATAGAAAATCCCAATCACACATTTTGTCCAATGAGGCACCCGCAATTAATAAAAGCGTTATCTATGACAGAAAGTCTAATAACAAGATCGACCCCAAGATTCTAATTATTTGGGTTGTGACTTTGATCAAACTAGGTCTTCCTTCTCCTAATTAGCGTTTGCTATGAGAAATTTTAGAATAGTTTGTAAGGGTAGTAGGCTGACCAATTCAATGATGAATTTCAATTTTGTCTTCGTCAATATTTTTCGTACCTTTATTGGACTTACAAAAACTTTAAACAGAAACGTAATATTTTTTCATAAACTTGAACATGAGATGATTAAAACTAAAACTACTACCTAGTAAAAAAACCCTTTACCATTAAAATAGAATGTATATTTTACCTGGCTCACAGACGGTTTCCCTCTGTTTTAGGAACTTAAAATTATTTGACAAACTAGCAAAAAATAGGAAAAAGTAAATGCGGAAGAGGTTGGTTTTTATTTTTATTTTTGTCGACTCTGCCTGACCCTTTTAGACACAGTTTGAACTTTGTCCACAGTGAGCCGGCGAAGACGTTTCGCAAATGTTGGTAAAAAGTAATTTTTTTATATAATTACAGTAGTTACCTCAAAAGAATTTTATTTTTATGTGAATAACTGAGCTTTTATTAAATTACGGATTTGCGGTAGTAGTTTAAAATTTCTTGTGTCTGACCAGTGCCTTTATAAATTAGTTTACTTTTAAATAAAAGAACATAGTAATACAATACATTAACCATATTCTGTATTAGAAAATTCTGGGTGCACGTTCCTGTGTTCGTAACAAGAGAAAATATCGTGGAGCATCGCTTATTAAAGAAAAATAATGGTTTCTAGCCTTATACAGGGTGAACGGTTTCAGAACGTGATACAACATACGTATACTTAACAAGTTATAATTATGAAGTTTTTGAACCACAAACTCAACGTCACACATGTCAAAGCTCAAAATCCATGACGCTCAAAAAATATTTAGGACCATTTTATTGCAAACTAGCTTTTGCCCGCGGCTTCGTACGCGTGGAATTTAGAATCAGTACAAATATACGTACAAATATACAAACATACAGTATATATGTACAAATATACAGACAGATAGACGAAAATGTTAAAAACTGTTGTTTTGCCCTCTGTTGCTCTAATAAAGACCCCTCATATTAGTTTTTGTCCGATATATATAATGTACAGACATCGGCTTGTTATAATTTTATTATATGTATAGAGTGTCCCTCAAAAATACACTTAGACTACATAAACCTAAATTAGATAGTCGAGTAAGTGACAACAGAATGTAAATTATCCAAGATTCTGAATTCAAGTATATTTCCTTCTAATGTCGTACCTTCGTCGCCGCCCTGTATAACACGCAACTCTTCTATGTCCCAAAATCGTTAGAACGTTTCATAAGAATGACCTTTATTTCACAGCAGGACATTCCCATTTCCATTTTTCTTTTGTTTTAACCTGTAACTACCCACCCTATAAAGGATGATACTTTATCACCTTCATAAAAAAGGGCCTAATAATTACGTAGAGTAACAGACATTTTTAAAGCTCTGCATTTTAAAAAGAGCTGGTAGACAAGCGTGTAAAGATAACGGCTATGTTATTATAATACTCATTAATATTCATTTGAAACCGTTACTGTTCTAAAGCTCTTAAAATAACCGTAATGCGAATTGAAATTCAGGTGGACATTGAAGAGGAATAGAATAGGAAATAAACATTATTCTGCTTTAAAACGGTGATGGCACGGCTGGCGCAGTAATTAAGAGATCGACTGCTGTGCATGTCGCGTGTTCAATTCCCGCACGCAACAAATATTTGTGTGATCTACAGTCAGTTGTTTCGGCAGCCTAATTACCGATGTAGCAACAGGCGTAGATCGCGCGATAACTTCTGTCATACGTCATTTTTGTGACATATAATGTATTGGCTGACAGTGAGATAGCTGTCGCGTGGCTATCGCGTTGCTGTCGCTTTTTTACGTAATTAGGCCGCGGGTCTGGGTCTTTGTGTATGTAAATATAAGTGTTTGTAAACGCACTCACGATACAGGAATTAAACTTAGAGTGGGACAATATTAAAAAAAAAATGTTTATGTTACCTCCGCCTTCCAAATATGGTGGTGCACTAAGTTTTGATGCATTTAGCAGATGAGGGATAATCCGCGGAAACTTTTTTGTCTACCGCAATAGACGCACACGAATCAGGCGTACTTAGAAGACGCGTACGTATAGGAACTTATACCGTCTATTTTAGGTGACGAACATGTTCACCGCAGAACATCTGCAGTAGCAGTCCTTATCGAGTTACTGTCTATAACGGCGTCCTAAGTAAATAAGAGAACCTTCAATATGAGAACTTGCTGCGTGCTGTACAAGGCACAAAACGGTATATCTATGTATAAACAACTGCCCTATTGGTCTAATGTTTGTAAACTGCTTAGCATGAGGTCCTAGAATCGATTCCCAGGTCCACCAAAGTATTATTTTATTTTTCTGTATAGTTTGATGGCATTAGTGTCGCTCCCTATTACATGGGACTTAATAACAGCATGGGTGATACAGTGTAAAATAGTACAGTCAACCTCAAAAAGATGTATACACAGCAAAATTCAAAAACGAATTTTAGAGTAAATAGTGATTGAAATCTTGACCAATTTCTTACTTAGTATCTGCGGATACATAAAAATACATGGTAAATTTTGTGATTTTAACCAATACTTTTCCAAGACAGTATGTGTATACACGTAGCGAAATTCAAACGCTTATGTTTGAATTTCGCTACGTGTAGACACATCTTTTTGATGCTGACTGTACAACCACATTTTGCCGATGCTGCGGAGGTGTACATGTACACCTCTAATTTACCCTTCGGGGAATCAAGCGTGATGCTATATTATATCTGTAAACAACGGTCACTCATCCACGCAATGACCGCGGCAAGCACAGGTTTACCTCGACTGAACTCCAATCTGTACGGGACCAAGCGTAAAAGATTTCATATATTACAGCTTTTCTAGTTCAGTCTAAGGCTCGTCGAAAAATTAACGAGTATTTAACTACAGACCGTACTGTTCACACGTTAACAGTCGTATTTTTATTGAGCTGTTAATTTCATGATTCGTTTTTTATTTGCGGAAGTGGAGCATGTACTATTACGGGCGAGTTCACACGAGTTCGGATTCGATAAATAAATATGAGAACTTCACTCCCCAGTTCAACTGGGAGTTGACAATAATTGTGCAATGTTTCAGCGGTTTTTCATGTTAAGAGAATTGCGGTAATAATGACGGAACGCTAATTTTCAGTTTTCAGTACTAACTGAGTATTTTCCTGATTATAATACCTGTAAGATAGAGAGGAGTTTGCAAAGCTGATTGCCGACCTTCGCTAGTCGGAGAGGCGCCTTAAGATGAAGAAGAAGCCAAATAGAAAGAAATCAAAAATGGCGGCTCGTATCAACGCAAAAAAAAAAACATTCATATTGTAATCTTCTAACTAACATAACATAACTTCACGTCTGTATTCCCCAAAGGGTTAGGCAGATTTGTACCTACTATCGTACATCTACATGTTGGCGATACTGTTATTGTATCCCATGTAACAGGGAGCGAGCCTATCGACCGGTTTAAGTTCCAGACTTCGTGCTGCTACTGAGAATTTCCATCCAGAAAAACCCAATTACATTTTGCACGACCCAATCGAACCCAGGAACTTATGCTTAGCAGTCGCACATACATTTTAAACCACACACGAAAACTAACAATAAAAGAAATTATTGAAACTCAATCATTACAATAGAAAAAGTTACTGGAAACGGCTATTTTTAGCAATAAATTCGTGATAACTGAACACGTCGACAACGATACGAACGTTTTTTTTTTGCATGCTGCACGCCCCTATGTGAGTATAGACAGAAATATTGTGCGAGTGAGAAGACATGAACACCTCTGCCATTTTAGATTCATTTCTTTATTGGTATGAGTTATGGTTAACTAATATTATAATGAAGATGATCTCAGGACCAATAATAATCAAACGTTTCTAAAATTTTAAATACTAATGAATGAGTCTTGATTGCGCCTGCGTGATTATGTTGTTAAATTAACTTTACAAAACTCAAGACCACAATCCAAACTAGGATTCAAACTCATCTTCGGCTCTTGTTATTAAACAGACATATCACCTCGCTTGTATTTCCCTAAGAGGTTGGCTTTGGTGTACTATTTGTACACCCACATTTCACCAATTCCAATATTTAGCCCAATGTAAGTACAAGGGGTAAGCCTATTGCCCTATACTGTGAACAGATCCAAACACCGAGCTGCTACTAAGTATTTCCATACAGAAAACCCTTTTCTCAAGCCGCGAGTCAATCCCAGGACCTCACGATCAGCTGCCACGCTTGCTGCCACTAGACCAATGAGGCAGTATTAATAATACAACGGTTTACAGACATATTAATACTAATTCACCCACCATATAATATTTGGGTAGATTACCTCATCGGTTTAGTGGTTTAATACCGGCAGCCTAATTACCGATGTAGCGACAGGCGTAGATCGCGCGATAACTTCTGTCAAACGTCATTTTTGTGACATATAATGTATTGGCTGACAGTGAGATTGCTGTCGCGTGGCTATCGCGTTGCTGTCGCTTTTTTACGTAATTAGGCTGCGGATCGGGCAAAGTATTACTGGGTTTTTCTGTATTAAAATTGTGAATAGCCGCACGGAGTCTGGAACTGTGCTATGTATGTAGGCAGTAGGTTCGCCTCCTATTAAATATAGGTGTACAATATTACACCTCTGCCTAATCCTTCAGTGTATATAGGGGTGATGCTATGTTATATAATTATAGGGGGAAACCTAGTGTGTCCTGATAATGTCATGATCCGGTGTTATTTGCGGAAGCGCAGCATGTATGTACGAGAGAGTTCACACGAATCCGGATTCGATAAATGTGTATGTGAACGTCACTTCCGTGTTCCACCGGGAGTCAACTAATGTAGAATGTTTCAGTTGATTTTTATCCTTCAGGAATTGTAGAAATTGTGTTTGAAAACCAATGATCAGCTCTTTAGGATGTTAATTGGCTATAATAGCGAATTTATCTTAAGTAAACGTAGCGACTGAAAGACTGGTGCGTATTCTGTTGTTTGAACAACAAACAAACAAAACTTTGACAGTTCTTTCCCTGCACATGTGTCATTGTTGATGTCCTACAATAAAATAAAGCCATTATTATGACCTTTAAAAACATACACCACAACCTGTTCCAATGACCACAAACTTGTATTATGCAGCACTGAAGATGGAAACCGTACAAAGAAGCCTATTGTCCTTTGTCGTATACTAATAAAAAACATGAAAAAAGTATGGAAGATATTTAGTCCCGCTAAAATACATCATCATCATCATCAGCCAGAAGACGTCCACTGCTGAACGAAGGCCTCCTCCAAGTGAGGGATTTGCCATAATCCCCACGCTTGGCAGGCGGATTGGGGATCGCAGTGGCTCACCGATTAGTGAGAGGACGCTGCTGCCCATCCTCCGGTGTCTGGCCGCAGTTTTAGGACGTACCCGGGTCACCAAAATACATATCGACGTGTATTCGCCAATACCTTAATTCGAGTCTATTTTCCAGTAAATAGAATAAATTAACAGTTCTATATAGTTCTTGACCTTAACACTTATAAAAAAGAAGATATAGTGTGTGAATCACTGACTTCCCTATCAAAGTTGTTGGTTGGTTGGCGCAGTGGCTAAGTGATTAGCTTTCTGCGCTAAGTATCGCGGGTTCGATTCCCACACGGAACAAATATTTATATGATCTACAGATAGTTGTTTCGGGTCTGGTTGTGTGTGTATGTTTTTAAACTGTACCCACAGCAACGAATTTAAAAAAAAAAGTACAGTCCAATTCGATAGCTCTACAAACTCTCAGGTCCTAGGGTACGCAGGTGTCGAAGTGGAGCATCGTAATGAGTTTAGCTGGTAAAAGTACAACACACCCCTCCATCTAACCAGGTGAAGGATGGTTTGTTGGTCCAAGAGGATTCTCACCACGTAAAACAAAAAATAGATCTAGGAACTTAATATTTTGACCGACAAGTAATTAAACGGGAATTTCAACGACTTAGGGGCTTGCAAAGAGTAATAACGTATAACCATAGTACCTATCTTAATATATATAATTCTTCTGTACGTGTGTTTGTCACCTAACTCCTCCTAAACGGCTGGACCGATTTGGATGAAATTTTGTGTGTATATATACAATATTAACAATTCCTGTATCATTGGTATGTTTAAATAAATAAATTTCAACCAATTCTTAGAAACCGAACCGTGTTCTTCATATTTATACTACTTAGACGTAATTGTTCACACTCAAGACCACTCATTGGGTCTATTGAGAGTTCTATATTCAGCTGTGAACATTTTACGAGATGTATTTATAAAGGTAAAAGCGTATTACCGAAGTACATATGCCAAGTTACAGACCTTGTCTGATTTCTTTAGCATCCTCACTGAATCTGGTCGCCGAAGGAAAAAGGCTTGACGATCTAATCCATATATTAGACAAAGGCAGGACTATGTCACAAGGGGCGAGTATGGAATTAAATGTAGTCAAATATATAGGTTAGATCATGTTTGATAAAATTCTCTAAGGGTAAAGTTTTTCAGAAACGTAAGAAAGTGACACAATAGGAAAACTATTGTTTCTTCGCATCGCTTAATTAATATACCATTCCAATATCGTATATTATCAGATCAACACTGGATAAAATTGTAAGCTGCGAGTTACCAATCAATCGCCTAAAAATGTTCCATTACCAAAACCAACTTTAACAACTCTATTTTTCTGTAACCATTTTAGGATTACGGTACCAAAAATCTTCACATTTGTCCAATTCAAAATTGAATCTATGTAAAAAGGACGTAATATGTATGGAGAACAGAACTAGGTACTGTACAGCATATAGATAAGTACTCAACGACTGTATCGTGTGATGTCGGAGCATTTCAATAACCGGTCTTCTTCCGTTCAACCGGTCCACATGCCTGGGTTCTGCAGTACCATACACAGATATTTTCACTTTTCAAAACCAGAACATCTATTTCCAGAAATGGCTGAAAGCTTGGCATGAATGGTTTGGATTTCGTTTTCAAAATTCGAACAGAACCTTTTTTTTTTTTTTTTTTTTTTCAATAGAGATGTAAAAGTTTTTGTTTTTATAATTGTATACGGTTCTGCCCACGTACGTTTTTCGGGTGTTACTCTACTAAATTCAGACTCGCACGGAACCCTTAATCATGAGCTCTTCACGCGATGAGGTCGCGAGCCGAATTCCTCGCACACCCGAAAAACGTACGTGACTAACCATATACAGTGATTATGATGAATATCACCCACGAAACTTATGATATTATAAAGTTCTTGTAGGTATCATATATGTATAATTTCTGGGAAACACTTCATTTTCACAGATGTGGCAACAGCTAGGTTAGTATATTTTGCTTACTTTCACAGTATTATGTCTTACGGAATTTTACTGTGGGGCTCGGCTGCAGATGTTGAGACTATTTTTATACTACAAAAGAGAGCAATCCGTGCAATTTATAATCTGGGCTCACGAGAGTCACTCCGTGAGAGATTTAAGGATATAAATATTATTACTTTTCCTTCTCTTTATATTTACCAAAATATTATGTACGTCCGTAAAAACATAGCCACTTTTAGTAAAAACAGTGATCATCATAGCTTGAATACTCGAAATAAACACAAGCTTGCGATACCTGGTTTCAGACTTAGTAAAACCAACAAGTCTTTTATGGGAAACAGTATTAGGTTCTATAATAAAATTCCTAATTCTATTACTGAATTACCTATTATAAAATTCAAGTCTGTTATAAAGAATACCTTAATGTCTAAAGCTTATTATAATATCAATCATTACATCGAAGATAAAGATGTCTGGCGTACGATTCCTTCCTGCATACTGCGACCCACTGGCACCTCTTAATTGGCTTAAAAATGTACTTAGTGACTATTATGTGATACTGTAACTAACGACTCATAAATCTTTTTGACATTGTGATATTATTATTATTACATTAGGTAATTATTTATTGATGTTGCTAAATATTGTCTTAGCATTATTTTTTATTTTATTTTTTATTATATTTTTTTTTTTACACCCTTTTTGTCAATGTTATTGTCAATATTATTATATTTTTAATCAATTTTGTTGTGTGAATTTGTGCCTGTTATTGTTAAGTGCGGCTACTTTTGATTGTAAATTTGTGTTGACAACAACGTGACTCTCATTGGTACCTACATTTTGTTTTGTATTATTAAAAATTACCATTGTTATATGTGAGCACTACGTAGCCGTAAATTTTAAATTTTATATCTAATAGACGTGATAGCTGTCTGGCAGTTTGAGTTTGTCATGCTCACTTAATTGTCCTGATGATGGTGGCGTTGTGCATCGGGTCGTTGGGTTCCCTGCAATATGGTTGAGCAAAGCGACGCTGATGCACGCGTTATACTCGTGAACGGGTGCCGTCTATTGGGACTGGTCGGCTCATAGCTGCCATGGCAATTTTATCAAAAGTAAATATATTTTTCACAACTATCAGGCTTGAGTTTCAGACTTACATAAGTTAGACTCTTTTAAGCTACATTGTACTCACATAATTGTTGTTCGAGATCAATGTATAAATTAATATTGTATATTTAATTCCGAGTTTAAAAGAGTAACCATGGAGTTTCTTGCCCGTTCTTCTCCATTGGAAATCAACACTTTGGAACGTGGCAACTAGAGCCTGACTATTCATAAGTGCCTGTAAATGGTTTACATGAATAAAAATATATTTGAATTGAATTGAATTGAATTTAAAATTTTCTTTACCCATGAGAAATTCCGATTCTCAAAGTTTAAATTAAATACAGAATTTAATGTCACAATTATTTCAATCACGTCAAAGTACAAAAAATAAAAGGGAAACGCCGTTGTGTTACAATATCAAAGAATATTATTAAACAAAAAGAATCACTCTACCTGTCATTCTATTATCGGAGACAAAATTGATCACCAATTCATTTCATTAGCTTTGGACGAGAATTCATTAATAAAGGCGACGGCGACGTTATTCGATTTCCTGTATAACTCAACAAAATTAATGATAACAGATGGTCTATTTTTAAAAAGTATCTATACATTTTGAAAATCTTAAATCACACAGTATAATTAGAAACTCACCCCCGAAAAATGTCACTAACAAACATAAAAACTTGATAACTCCTTGCGCTAACATTTTACCACTCAAACAAAAATCACAGCACACTTTATAAAAAAAAAGTCAAACTTGTCAACCGAAAGGAAGTTACATAAACATTATTCAGACGATATAATCAAACGGTCCAAATTCGAATTTGGAATTAGGCGGCAAAAGCGCGCGAACGGCGTCTACTCTCCCCCGAGGCTAGTTGAGTACTGAAAGTTGGGATCGCTACCTGACTAGGACGTCAGATTTCAGCGTGCCACATGCGAGCAACGTTGGAACAAATTTTCTTGACATACTGAATGTTCTAAAGATTTTTCTTAGATTATTTTCCCGTCTGTGGTTTTATGACACCTCCGTAGAGAATAGGACCCAAAACGATTCATTTGGGTGGATTTAAATGACAATTGTCTATCCAAACGCCAGTTATGCCTTACGTATCACGAATTCTCATTTCGCGTTGTTTGTAGTTGTACCAGTTCGGGTTCGATTTAACGATTTGCAAGTCAATTGTTCGCAAATTACGACTATTATGTCGCTGTTTTATTATTTTGTGCTCGAATAATTTTGTGGAGCGTAATTACGTGTGTCCAGGCTTTTTATTTATGGTCGGGATAGATATAACAAGCGATTACAGATAAAAACAAAATAAAGAGAAGTCGGTTTTATAAACAATTTTGATTTATTTTATTTTGTGTTTTTGGGAAATGGATATTTTATCATCTAGATCGTGTTTTTAATATTGATCATAATAAAATGGTAGTCTTAGATATCGATTGTCTTGATATCTGGAGAAGATTAGATATGGAGACACTTCCATCTTCAAAAGTCCGCAATGTAGTTGGTCCGGGGAGTCATATGAATACTTATGACAGCCGTTACTAGCGTCAGCATCTCAAAAAGTCTGACAATCGGTGTAAACATGATATGAAACTAATGCTAGATAATAAAGACATTTTAATTTACTGTAACCAGAGAGTCTACTGCGAGTTTTCCTCGACCTCCATCGTAATTACCGTTAAACCAGAACTGTATGAAAAAATCATGCGCACGCATGTTATCTTAAACGCATTTACGTGCTTTTGGCTCACGGAACTATGGTCGAGATCAGGATTCAGGATCAAGTCATACTAGACCCCTGTAATCCCAACAGTATGGCCTGCAAAAAAAATTAATCCATGTGTCAACATCGTCATCATCAGCCCCCATCATTCATCCAGGGCTCGATCTTCGGCTCTCCGCAACTTTCTACCAGCCACCTTTCGCAAGTCATGACTCCAACTGGCCGGGTGGCGCTCTACACTACGTTTACCTATTCGCGGTCTCTCGCGAACTCGTCTACCCCAACGGTTATCGGTTCTTCTACTTACGTGACCAGCCCATTGCCACTTCAGCCCACTAATCCTCTGAGCTATGTCCCACGATACTGGAGAAACCATACTCCGGAATCTTACGTAAGTTTCGTTGCATAAGTTCTACAAGTTATCACTGACAAGGGAAGCCGACATAACTAATGTTGATACTAGACGCTTTAACCCTAAGAGAGAAAGTCCATAAAAATAAGTAAATGTGTGTTCACGCGTCCCACTTCATGGCGATTACCCAGAGAAGCGAATATTCGTATAAATTCAGGTGAAGGAAACACACGAGGAAATGCGCACTTTAATAATAAATCGTAAGTGTGTGTAATTAAAAGAGAAACATTGGTTTGAGTTTCCTCGATGTTAGTGTACAGATTTAATGCGACAATTTGTTTAGACAACTTGGTGCTTTGGCAGTAACTTTGGTGTTGTCGCAAGCATGGCTGTAGAGCGTGGGGGTTCGATCCCCAAGGCAGTGTTATTCAGTTCTTTTTTTTAGAAAATTCTCCGAAGCTCCCTGGAATTTGGAATTGTGTCCGGTAGATGGATAGGATGACTTATTACGTCAGCTCAGAAGACACGCTTGCGCCTACTAGACCAATGAGACGGAGTCAGTCTTTGATTCATTATTTTCAAAAAAAAAAACTTTCCCCATACTATGAATAATTCCTGTATCTTAGATGGGTTTACAAACACTACATTCTCATACATAAAGACCCAGACCCGAAACAACTATCTATAGATCATACAAATATTTGTTCCGTGCGGCAATCGAACCCGCGACACGTAGCATAGCAGTCGATCTCTCAACCAATGCACCAACCGTACTGTCAGCCGTTTAAAAATATATAGAATAGAATAGAATATATCTTTATTTCATGTAAACCAAATTCAGGCACTTATGAAATGTTGAAACTCTAGGCGCCCGGTGCCAAATAGTAGATCCTGTGGAGAAGAACCGGCAAGAAACTCCATATACTCGCATATACCGCGTATGTCGACTATGGGCCGCGCGGCCCACATTACGTCATCCATATATAACTCTTATTGGCCGATGCTTAAAGTTCACTTAAGGTTCACAGGATCTGTCATTATTGCTGACATTGGGTGCCAAAAAATTAAGTAGTATATATAGGTATCTATACTCCCATAAAGGAAACAGTACATTATAGAGGCCTTTTCCCCCGTCACCATCATACATGACTGACTATGCAAATACAACATAATATTCCCAAGGCGGTATAACGGAACAATTCCAACTATTAATTTTTCCTGTCACACGTGTTTTTTCCTGTTCCATTTCTTAAATTAAGGGCAAACAACCTGTATAATGTTAGCATCTACAACATGAGACTCAATAACAGCTACAGAAATGTGGGTCTACTTTAGTTCATCTATGCCTTACCCTTGAGGAATATAAGCGTGATGCCATTCTAGGTGATATGTTCTGGACGTTACAAATAACTGTATCGCGGTTTTCCCCACGTTGCAATATTTGGTTTAATCAAAGATGGTTATAGATACTCAAACGTGTAAAGTGAAGACCAAATATGAGACCTGTGCAATAAAATACCTACTTTAAATCAAAATACTACCATAACTATGAGTTACTTCATTGGATGATAGATCTGCACTCTCCTTGAGACCCGCCCTGACCTCAAAGTACAGCATAGATCACTCTCGCAACTTTTTAGTATCACACATTCAGCACCGATGCAGTTTCCTCTAAATATGTTGACTGATTATTAAGCCGTCAAAGCGCGTTTCCATATAGTAATAATATGCTCTACAAATAATCTCGTTCGAAGGGCATGTTTTGTGTCATAACCTCCGTGATGTACCTTTTATTGGGCGTCGCCGTCGCACCGAGACTTTGCATGGTCTCGTGGTCACCAGACACCCACCATCAGCTGCCAATGTAGACTATATTGGTGAGTTTAGCTGACACGAGTAGGTATACCCTGGGCGGCGGATAGTTAATGATGATTCTCAAATATAACAAAATAAGTTTTGCTCCGAAACAGCGCTTAAAAGCATATATCCGTGGTATTATTTTTTCGTTGCGAAGCCGCGCCGTGTAAATTCTTATCGTTTTCACCCTGTAACTCTATTGAAAGCAGTCATGCGTTATCTGGTCCACCGCAACACGACTGACTGAGCCAATCAAACATGTGTGTTATCGGATTGACTGCCGCAATGTTGTTCCTGCTAACTACCCTGTGTGTTTTCTGTCTCAGAAACTAAGCGGACACATGCTTATAGGGCTTAATGCTCTTAGATAAGGATTAGCCAAGTTCGTTCCTATGACTAATTGTGATAAGTACTGTTGAAAACTTAGAGATAAATTGTATAAAGATTTCGATTAGATCTTTTCCTGTTTTTTTTTTTTTTTTTTTTTCATTGTGCCCCACTAGGTTCTTCTCTCATAGACACTTAAACTCGGAACATACAAATATTTGATGCAAGTGGGAATTAAACTAACGGATCGTAGTGCAGAAAGCCAATCGTTTAGTCACAGTACCAACCGATACTTCTAATAAATTGAATAAATATATATTTTGTTTGTTTAAACTAGTGTTTTATGTAACCGTGTCAGTATTACCTTAAAAGTGACAAGTGAAGTAATAAGTGACAGCCCTGCTTACATACAAGACTCACTCATGAACATATACACACACAGAAATCTATAGCATAAGTCAATAGCATTGGTATATACAAAATTTTACTGTCAGGATACTTCTACATCCAGTGCAACCTAAAACAAACTTTATTCTTTGGAAAAACATCATATTTTTATACGCGCGCTCTCGATGTTTTGTTGTGTTACAGTACTCATAATTGGCTCATACGCAGCGACTAGGTCAGGCGCCTTTTCCACTTCTATCGAATTATTATTTAGATTTATGTGCATTCAAAATCATGAAGTGCTGATCAGACGCCGTTTTAACAAAAGGCAAGGTAAACGTTCTACTAGCACTAAAAGTGATATAGCATAACGATATTAATATCTTTTCTTGACACATTTCTTGAAACTGCGCAAATAAACCGTGATAATATTATCTGCCAACTGTGATAAGATGGCACGGTCGGTGTCAAAGGCCAAACGAATACCAAATAAAATGTTAATTTCTAAACTGTAAAAAAATACATAAGATAAGAAAAATATACAGAAATATACATATATTTGTAATTAACTATATAATGTTTGTGGGTGTGTGAGAGAGATGCATGACTGGACGTTAATTTTCTTTTTAATACTTGTTTAATTAGCGTTATTGGCCTCTAGCCGTTCTAGCTACACTAAAAGTAAATAAATATTTATATCATTATCACTTCACAATATGTTAAAAGGCAATATAATATATAATTTCATTTATTATTGACAGTGTACGTGTTCCTTCATGTTTGTATCCATACTTTCATCATCTCACACTTGAATATCTCATCGGATACCTACACATACATAAGTGATAGTCATGATTGTTGCAAGAGGTGGTTGGATCACTGTATAACAACAGAGGTAGCGAGGCAGTGTATTACGGATGTGAAGGTACGTTTTGATATTTTTTGGTCGGATCATTTTCCATTAGAAATTAATTATAAAATTGGCAATTTACCATGTAAAGTACAAATGAAAACTTTTAGTTGTAATAAAGTGAGGTGGGGCGAAAGAGACAATGGACAGATACTTACGTATAGTGAGGAATGTAGAATAAGGCTTAGAAATATAGACTTTCCTATAGAATTTACACAATGTGCGGACTATTCATGTCACAATGTTAAACATAAGATAATAATTGATAATTTATATATTAAAATTGTAAGTGCCATGAGGGAAGCAGCACAAGTTTCTTCTAGCCATAAAGTCTATAAGAAGAGAAAACAAATAATTGGTTGGAACAAACATGTTAAAATATACCATCAAGAGGCGCGACTTAGGTTCGAATTATGGATTCTTCAAGGTAGACCTATGGTTGGAGAGGCTTTTGATATGATGCGTGAAACAAGGAAGCGCTTTAAGTCTCAACTTAAATGGTGTCAGGACAATGAAACTAGAATAAAAATGGACATACTAGCAACACATCACAAGGAAAGGGACTTTAAGCGTTTCTGGAAACACACCAAAAAATTGGAGCCTAGATCTTATGTGCCATCTTCTGTAAATGGGCAGTGTGAGCCCGCTCAGATTGCAGAATTGTTTAGAGAACACTTTAAGGTTCAAAACTCTCTTAACTCATATCTGCAGGTGCTTGATACTGGGAACTTCATTGGTCACAAGACGCACAGATTCTCAACAAAAGAAGTGGCAATGGTTATAAAAAATATGACGCGTGGTAAATCACCTGGATATGATGACCTGAGTATCGAGCATCTGCAGCATGCGGGTGCACATCTGCCCCGAGTATTGACTATGTTTTTTAACTTATGTATTAGTCATGAGTATTTACCTCGGGACCTTATGAGGACAATTGTTGTACCGATTGTCAAGAACAAGACGGGTGATGTCTCCGACAAGTCTAACTACAGACCAATTTCATTGGCTACAATCGTGGCGAAGGTGCTGGATGGTTTGCTCGATAATCAACTTAGCAAACACATGCATTTACATGAAGCTCAATTTGGCTTCAGGCCTGGGCTTTCTACGGAGACTGCTATTTTGAGGCTCAAGCATACTGTCCAGTACTATGTCACTAGAAAAACGCCAGTATATGCGTGTTTTTTGGACTTGTCGAAGGCATTCGACCTGGTCTCGTACAACGTTTTATGGCATAAGCTTCTGACAGATACGGATACACCTAGGGAAATAGTCAATACTTTACGATATTGGTATGACAACCAACGCAATTCCGTAAGATGGGCGGGCTCATGCTCAAAGGATTATGGGTTGGAGTGTGGGGTGAGACAGGGAGGCCTGTCTTCACCTCGACTCTTTAATCTATATGTTAACGGACTGATCGAGGGACTCAGCAGAGCCGGAGTCGGATGTTCAATTGACGGTCAATTTGTGAATAATATCAGCTATGCAGATGACATGGTTCTGCTGAGTCCGTCGATCAGGGGGCTGCAGGCACTTTTGGAGATTTGTGAGGGGTATGCGGAGTCCCATGGCCTCAGGTACAATACTGACAAAAGTGAGTTACTAGTTTTTAAGTCAGGAAATAAATTACCGAACTCCATCCCTCCGGTCCAACTGCGAGGTGAACCCTTAAGGAGAGTCAGTAAGTTTAAGTACCTGGGGCACTGGATCACCGAGGACCTCTCGGATGATCTTGATATAGAGAGGGAGCGTAGGGCGTTAGCAGTGAGATGTAATATGCTGGCCCGTAGGTTTGCTAAATGTACAAATAACGTAAAAATTACGTTATTCAAGGCTTACTGTCAGACTTTTTACACCTGCAGCCTATGGGTCAGATATACGCGCAGATCATTTGATGCCCTACGTATCCAGTATAATAATGGATTTAGGATGCTGTTGGGTTTGCCCCGTTTTTGTAGCGCATCAGGCATGTTTGCTGAGGCAAAAACAGATTGCTTTAAAGCTATCGTGCGTAAAAGAGTAGCTTCTCTGATGCGCCGCATTCGGGACAGCACCAGCAGCATCCTAAATACAATTGTAAGTAGGGTTGACTGTCCTGTGGTGCGGTACTGGAACACCATACATATGGGCTCCAGACCGATTATGTTTAATATAAGGTAATAATAATGTAAGATACTAACATAGTCTTAAGTTTTTACTAACAATTATATGGATTTACATGTACAAACCTGTGTGTGTGTGTTATCTGAAATAAAAGTCTATTATTATTATTATTATTATCTACGTCATGTTGTGTTGGTACAAGCATGGTCGTTTTCAGTGTCTAATATTTAATAAAGATATTTGATTATAATAAACATGCATTCATTCAATAAATAAACAGCATAATATCATTCAGTCTGGATGGTTGCAGGTCAAATAAAGAGAAAACAATTTCAGCTTTGATTGGCAGAGCCCTCAACTCGCATGTAGGGCAAGATGGGCGCAGTGGGTAGCTGATTAGTTATAACGCGAGTCGTGGGTTTGATTCTCCACATAGATCTTTGGTCAATATAATTATTCCAGTGGGGTCCAAGGATAGAGCCTCCAAAAATGATGAACCATGGAATATTCTGTCGTAGGTACACTGCCCTTCATCATTACTATAAAAAAAAATATCCGGCCTATCTTTACTACGACAAGTCATTTCACGTGAAATCTGATGCCGACCTTGTAGAATAATATTCCAGTTATCATCAGAAATAGTAATTAATCTAAATTACTAAGGTATTCTTGATATAAATTAACAAAGGGTTTGTTCTCGTTATTTTTACTGAGCCATTAAAAAGAAAAGGTCTAATTGTATTAAAAAGACTCCCGACATTTTACTTTTGACTGAACTATCTTTTTTTCGCTTTTCTTTTACGAATAAAGTCGGCAAAATAATGATATAACTGCTGGAAAATGTTCAATGCAGATTTCTTTCACGTTATAATATCTTGCGTCTAGATCTTGCATTTAAGAGAGTACTTAAAAACCAAACCTTTTTGGTCCAGTAAAATTTTAATAATGTTAAAACAGTACAAAATTGGACCGTACCTTCATATATAATGTATTATCTTAATAATTTGTTAAAATAATAAGTTCAGCTTTTTACTGTCCCACCGTTGGGCAAGGCCCTCTGCCCAAAATGAGAAGAGTTAGACCTTGGTCCACCACACTGGCCTGGTTAGCGAACTACACACACCATAAAAAACTTTATGTACTCCTCTCAGGTCTGCAAGTATCCTCACGATGTTTTCCTTCACCGTTAACGCAAGTGATAATCAAATTAAGATCGAAACATGATTCCGAGTCAGAGGTACGGGCCGAGTTTGAAATCAGACCTTCTTGCATGGAAAATAAGCGTTCAACCACTAGTCTATCACTGCTCAAATAATTATTTGTTAGAAGATACATATTGATACATTTGATTACATAATTATTGAAGAAAAAACTTATTTAACCGTTATCTTTTTTTTTTGCGTAATTATTTTGATAACTATGAGTGTTCCTCTTTAGACGCTGTAGCGTACTCGAAATTAAATAAAAGAAAAATGTAAAGCTTTTATTTCAAATGTTTCTGCCCAACACAGAGAATTTGGACAGCAAATAACGTGACAGATCGAGAGAGCTCTATATATCTATGGAATTATGCAGTGTGTGCGATGTAGCAATGCAGAGTTATTATATAAACCTATCAGGTATAAATTTCCCCGTAGAAGAGGTTTGATACTATTAATGAAAACGTTCAGTATTTTCTCTAGTTTCGTGGATAATCTTTTTTGAAGTTATACTTCTTTTGGCACGCTTGATGAGAGTGAATTCTTACAGTGCGCGCGCACACCGACAGATAAAAGCGACACCATGAAGTTGGCCGGTAAATATCTCTTAAATTTTCTTGGGAAGTGATAGCTATATTCAAGGTAGTTATTGAAATATTTGTGCAACTGTAACACGTGTTTCATATCAGTGGAAATAAAAAAATAAATAAGAAGTTTAACTTCTTGCGTGCGTACATAAGTACCTACACACTTTTTTTTTTTAAAACATTGCGCCAAACTATTATATCTCCTGTGTCTTGGGTATAGTTTACAAACATACGTGTCACATACACACACAGCCAGAACCGAAACAAGCATCTGTAGATCATACAAATATTTGTTCTATGCGGGAATCGAATCCACAACACCTATCGCAGAAAGTTAATCTCAGCCACTGCGCCCACCGTGTCGTCAAATTCGGTTCTTTGGTGACTGTAATCAGTTGCCATCAGTTGAACCCCATGATTATTTTCTGACTACTTACAGAGTAACACTTGAACGTAATTTCACGTTCAATGGGATGAAGTAACGTCTCTAATGGTCTTTACACGCGGACGCCCTCCGCAGAACAGTTGGTTATTAAAGACTGAATGGTTGACCTGCACCGTACCCAGACGCAATTTGGTGGCAAAACATGTGCCATCGCCTTTAATGAGCACTGTCCATCACCCCACAACCACAGGGGTTCCATAGCCTTTGGCCTGAAACCGCGGATAGTAGGGCCCCCATAAAACTGATATACGACATATTAAAAGTAAAATATTTACGTCGTTAACTCTTTTCCTAAAGAAAAACAAAGCACCAGTAACGTATTGATAAGGGCTCAAGTTATAATGGTTGTTGACTATGCGGAGAATATATCTCATAGTACTTAATGGACCGTTTAGACGACGCCAGTTAACCAATTCTCTATTGGCATCGTGTAAATATAGTCAGTTTCATTCGTCAAGAAATTTCAATTTTTCGTTGCCACATATGTACATACATAGTTTAAGCAACCACTAGTAATCACGATTGCCTAATTGGTCTAGTGGTCGCAAGTGCGACTACTGAGCATGAGGTCCTGAGTTCGATTCCCAAGTCGGGTAAAGTATTATTGGGATTTTCTGAAATTCTCAGTAGCAGCCCGGCAGCCTAATTACCGATGTAGCGACAGGCGTAGATCGCGCAATAACTTCTGTCAAACATCATTTTTGTGACATATAATGTATTGGCTGACAGTGAGATTGCTGTCGCATTTCTGTCGCTTTTTTACGTAATTAGGCTGCGGGTGCCTAGTAGATGGCAATTGGCTCGTCCCCTATGAAACCTAATAACGGTTTCACCAAAATGTGGGTATACAAAAAGTACAACTCTGTCTAACCCTTCGGGGAATACAGGCGTGATGCTACGTTATGTTGTTACTATTGCAAGTATCATTATCCGCACAAGTCGTGAGCACGTTTCGCGCATGCGCAGTATACTTCCAGGCTGATCACTATTCCTACACTGAATACGACCGGCAGCCTAATTACCGATGTAGCAATCAGTTTGTGATAGGCGTAGATCGCGCGATATCTACTGTCAAACGTCATTTTTGTGTCTTACATGTATTGGCCAACAGTGAGGCTGCGGTCGCGTTGCTGTCGCTATTTTTAAGTAATTAAGCTACCGATAACAAACATGATTATCCTATTTGATATGATGTTGATCATATAATGAGATCAATTTATATTTCATCGACTCAATACTCAATATTTTATTACGTTCCATAATCCTATCCCAAAAATGTGAAAGTTTGTGAGGATGGATGGATGGATGGATGTATGGATGTTTGTTACTCTTTCACGCAAAAACCACTGAACGGATTTGGATCAAACTTGGCACACAGACGGACCATGTCCTGGATTAACAAATAGGATACTATGTATTCGAATACATGAAGTAGTTCCCCTAGGATGCGGGTGAAACCGCGGACAACAGATAGTATTATAAATGTGAAAGTTTGTGAGGATGGATGGATGGATATTTGCTACTTTGTGGACCCTGTCGGGCACAGCAAAATTAAGAGACAGGAAGAGGGAGGATTTGATTGATCACCTATTTATGTTTATAAATCTATTTCGACACAAATGGACAAACGCCACTATCTAACAACTAGTGTCGTTAATTATATCTCGCTTTACATAAAACACGACACAATTGGCGCAGTGGCTAAGCGATTAGCTTTCTCTACTTCGTGTCGCGAGTTCGTACGGAACAAATATTTGTATGATATGATAGATGTTTCGGGTCTGGTTGTGTGTGCATGTGACATGTATGTCTGTAAATTATACTCACGATATAGGAGAAAGCCTAGTGTGGGATTTTTTCAAGAATACAAAAATTTGTTGTTTTTTTTAAGCAGCACTGAAAACTAGTCAAATCCTAACATGTACAACAATTAGCAGTATAAACTGACTCTGTTACTGCCCTGCGCACGACTGGCTCATAGTCTTAGCTTGGCTTGGCTTAGTGAAATGTCTCAGTGGATTATCTTCGTGTAAATGGTCTATAGCAGCTAGTATTAAGGTTGCTATGGCAACGAGGTACATAGCTCTAGAAGTTTCAAATCATATTAAGTGTAGTACAAATATTTTTAGTACCATTGTGTGTCCGACAAGTACCAATCAATGTTAAATTGAATGGAGTGGAACTGGACATTGTGGATTCGACTGTTTTTCTAGGCATCACTATAGACGCCAAACTGCAATGGGGCCCGCAAATAAACAAATTATCGGGTAGGCTTAGTTCTGCCGCGTTTGCTGTCAAAAAAATTCGGCACTTAACTGATGTGGATACAGCCAGAATAGTTTATTTCAGTTATTTTCATAGCGTTATGACTTACGGCATCCTCCTCTGGGGAAACTCTGCAGACATCAATACTATATTCGTCTTGCAGAAAAGGGCTGTCCGAGCTATTTATAATCTTGGTCCAAGGGTGTCGCTGAGACACAGATTTAAGGAAATTAATATTCTAACTGTAGCGTCACACTATATTTTTGAAAATTTAATATATGTTTATAAAAATATTTCGAACTTTGTCAAACTGTCTGATACTCATTCTTTGAACACTAGGAATAAACACAACCTTGCTGTACATGCTACGCGCCTCCACAGAACAAGCAACTCGTTCATGGGACAATGTATACGCTTTTACAATAAGCTTCCCAATGATATACGTAATTTAACATTAAAGAAGTTCAAAATTGTAATTAAATCTAAACTTTGTAAAAAAGCATACTATAAAATTACGGACTATTTAGATGACAAAAACGCTTGGGATTGAGCCGCTCTTTAGCCTTTCCTTTTTTTTTTTATATACAAATTTTGCCATTAATTATTATATTATTTACTTCATTATTTTGTTATTGTAATGTCGTTTAAATTGAAATTATTTCTTATATATAACCGCTATACATTGTAAATGTGAGTGAGATCTAGGCTGAGCGCTCTTCATTTCATTAATTCTCACGATAACTGATGCATGCTTGCACTCTGTTGCGACAGGTTAGCTCAAATAGTTATGGCACTTTCTTCAAAAGGCTATTCCACCCTATATTTGTCTCACATAAACCTTTACATCAATACAATCTGTCTGGACTTTAAAATAGACTTTGACCCCTGAGTTTGTTTCGGCGTTTCTTCTCAGGGATAGTCATAGCAAATGCCGACGCCATCTAGTTTAAAAAAGACGTGTAAAAGTGATTGAAAAATCCTAATTGCAAAATAAATAATTTCATTTCATTCATTTCATTTCATTTCATTTCATTCTAGATTTAAGTGCGATTAGACTACAATGACTGCATAAATACTTCTAGGCGACCAAAGAATTTGGCGGCACAGTTGGCGATATTCTGCTATCACCAATGCATTTTCAAGCGTGTGGATCACGCACATTCTTTGAATTAGTACAAAAAATTAAACATGATTTTTATATTTAAAAAAAGGAAAGCGGCGCGCTTCTAAAAATAAACGAATGAAAGTTATTAAACTCTAATTGTTATCGTAGAAACTTAGGTAGGTATGCATTAAATGAACAAACATTTTTATTGTTACTGTAAGTAAACTGCAAGCATAACAGTTGTCTTAATCAAGTTATAAGTTGCACAACTGTCAAGGACCATCTGGTCCATAGTTGAGTATTTATCTAGTTTCTTCTGAAGGAATAAATATTTCACTTTACCCGACTACGGCGAAGCAAAAAGGAGGGTTATGATCTCATTCACTAGTTCACTGTTAAATTTTAATTTTACACCGCCTTACTGGTTCAGAGCTTGCAATCGTGGCCTAAGCGTGAGGTTCGATCTGTTATTGAATATTTCTATCAGAAAATTCTTAAAGGCAACCGAAGTTTGGTACTATGGAGGAACGAGGTGTGGTTTTCCTCCATTGAAAAGCGAGGATCCTCCGACCAGGTAAGGTTACCTGGCGGACCGAAGCTCGACGATTGATGTCGGACATTCGTATATGTGTTGGAATCATTGTAAACTTTCATAGTGCGATTTAGGGTTTTGTTGTAGTAGCTTCACTCCGATAGATGGCGCTTTACTTTTTGCCATGTTGCGAGGAATAGTCGCCACAGTACCTAGCGGTATATAGACTTGTCTTCTATTATATGGGACTTACTATATCGGAAAAATGTAGGTATGCAGAAGTACATCTCTGCCTAATCCTTCTGGCAACAGGCGTGATGCTATGTTGTATGTTATTTAAAAATACCTATATCTATAGAGGTCGGTTGATAATAACAAATTCCCGATTAAACACCTACCAGAAGTTCAATATTGCAATATTAAAACAAAGAAATATTGAATGGATTTAATTATGTTCATACATTCAGTTTTCGAATAAAATAATATTTATCATCAATTACGTATCCCAATAAAGAAGCATTATTTTGTTGGAAATTCGGCATAAAACTTCCGTCCCAAATTATAACCGAAAAGTATTTTAATATTAAATATTTTTGTACTGTGACATAATATTCAGTGACTAAATAGAACGGTCCAATAAAGAACATTGACGTCACGGTTAGTGCAGTGGCTAAACAGTAAGCTTTCTGCGCTACGTGTCGCGGATTTGATCCCCGCACGGAACAAATATTTGTATGATCTACTGATAGTTGTTTCGGGTCTGGTTGTGTGTGTATGTGACATGTATGTTTGTAAACTGTACCCACGATATAGGAGAGATACTAGTGTGGTGCAACATTAAATATATATATATAAAAATATTAAGCTCTTTCGAAGATGGGCAAATTATGAATATAGCTGCACAACAAAAGATGAGAAGATAGCGCATATAAAATTGAGACGTATTTGCACAGAGTGAAGTTTTACATTGCATTGGATGCAAAAGATGTGTGAACCGGTGAAACGAGTCTCTGTAATAAAATTTAGTATACAACGTTTCTCTTGAATTATTATTATACTTATGACCTCTAAAGCGTAATTATTTCGAGGCAAAAGTGATAATGTGCTTAAAAACATAACTCGTAACATACTACATAATTAAAAATGCTTTGATTATGTATTTAAGTATTGTATTAAAAGAATAATGGGTTCATTTTGTTATATATTGTAACATATTTACAGCTGCGCGATTCACTCATCGAAATTATCCACATAATTAGTCTCTATACCGGGATAAATGCGGTTATATCACAATGTTTTGTACAATGTTACCGATAACATTTCGACAGTGAATCAAATTCTCTAATTATCACTGAAATTATTCTTCAATGCTGATTGACTGATTGAATTATTCTTCAATGTATTCGAAAATAAAAAGTTGAATTTGTTAAACAAAACAAAACATAACATGAGTATTAGTCATGTTTCTTTTGTTTTCTGTTTTAAGGAGGGTTATTAAGCTAATGTAAATTTTAAAATGAAAGAAAGTAGGTCTTTTTTTAAATCACATTTATTTTCCGATAATGGTGTGTAAATAATTGCATAATCCCAAGAAAAAAGGAATTATCGGAAAATAAAAATTATATTTATATAAAGAATAAATTAGGCGACAGCCTCATTGGACTTGTGTGTTTCATAAATATAGTAGGTTTAGTGATTGCAAGCGCAACTGCTGTGCGAGAGGATTTTGGACATTGTTTTTTTAACCTAAGCCAAGCCAGTTTCTAGATGAGTAAGTGAGCAAGTTTCTAGATAAACATTTCTATATCAACCTGAGAACTTTTCGGTTTTTATAACCTTAATAATACGATACCATTTTCTTTTCTTCAATATTTTTAATCATACTAAAGAGTTTTCATTTTGTAACAAAATGAACTGTAAGCTATATATCAATTTTCAATACTGAAATATTATCCAACCAGATATCTATTATTGAAAAATCTAATTAGAATTATAGATAAATTGTCTGAGATCTTTCATATGCCTCTCAGTATTTTTTCAATTTGTAATTCTTTTCTAGGACCTGATATCTATTGCAACAGACTCATATTTTTTTTTTTTTTATAAATGGCCAGTCCTTTTCAAATTAATGACATTATAAATTGGTAACAATCGATCAAAATGAAGGTAAAATTAATTAAATTCGGCAAAATTGATTAGATATCACAATGGCAGCGGTCGAAACGCGCGTTCGAACCGCTGGTGTGTTTAACATCCTAAATAAACATTGTTATTTTCTTAGTTTACTTTGTCATCTTCGTTTACTCTGTTTTGATTGAATTATAACCCGAGACGATAAAGTACCTTTCTTTCTTATAACCATGGTATATACATATATGTAACTAAATATAAAATTCCGTGTAGGTACGTATGTTCGTAATTCTTCTGCTCCTAAACGGCTTGATCGTTTATGATGTTTTTTGTACTTTGGAGTCACCTGGTTGGTTCTTAATTATAATTGGACCCGCAGCCTGATTACCGATGTAGCGACATGCGTAGATCGCACGATAGCTTCAGTCAAACGTCATTTTTATGTCATATAATGTATTGGCTGAGAGTGAGATTGCTGTCGCGTGGCTGTCGCGTTGCTGTCGCTTTTTTACGTAATTAGGCTGCCGGTAGGTGGCGCTGTTGTCGAGATCCAGAAAACAAAATATACATAGACAAAATTGTGGGTAACTGGTGGTATATATTTTTAACTTTAATCTGTTAAAACATTACCTACCATTGTACAAACATATTTTCCTAAAGTTAACAGTTTTGTTTGAATGGGTAACCATTCTGGCAATGATTTTCTACATGATCCTTAATCTATATTAATGCTGTTAATTTAATCTTAAAATTCGCTTTTTAATTACAAGGCAGCTATAAAACTACGGTGTAATTTTTTCTTGATCTTGACGACCACTCCTAAACGACTAAGTTAAGATTGTTTAATTTCGTCTTGAAATACATTTCCACCGGCGTTACGAGGTAGACCCGCTTGTTTAGATCCTCGGATGGGCATCGTTACAATTCGATTTTTCTGTTAAAAAATTCTACAAAGTCTATACGTAATATACTAAACCTAAAAGTAGTTTGTTCAGAATCAGTAACAGAACCGATTGTAATCATTTTTATACCATGTTTTGTCATTGTGTCCAAATAATATTCAAAAATTCTTTAACTGACTGAACGTGAACATTCATCCGCGCCTGCCATCGGCGCATGGCCAAACACCTGACACAGCGGCATGCGCCAGCGCACTCACCCCGCTACCCCACGCTACCGCCCTAGTCTCTCGGAAATTAAGGGTTTGTGTGAGAAAACAAGGCAACACTACAAGCTTGTCACTTTGTGAGGTTTCATTGTATATTTTTTTTATACAGACTGTATAAATGAAAATATTTGACACATGTTTCGGTTTTCGTATATACTATAATGGAATGGAGATTCAAAATTTGTATAAAACGGGTGTTCTTCTACGGGGACGGAGCCGCGGTTACTCCTAGTTTATTAGAGAGTAGGAAAAGGTAAACAATAGGAATGTGAACAAAGCTTACGTTCTCGTTGTTACAAAACCAGTCGACGTTTTTGCTTGGGAATATTAATTTATTGTTTAGCTTTTCTTACGATACTGAAGCACTTATGTTCGTTACCCCACTCCAGTGAATATTCAAATCACGTTACCGTGTATTATTAAGTAGCTCTTGTTAAAATATTCCGTTTAGTGTTTTAATTACAATACGAACTTTATTTCGTACATATTGTGGAATATTTTCCTGTGTTGTTTAATAAATTAGTGGGTACCATTACTCTCTCGTCTGTGATCTTGGTACCAATGGCGGACTAAGCCCGTCAGAGGCCCAGAACGGCAAAGCTGAATGAGGCCCAAATTTTAAGAAGTTGATGTTTATTTAAAATCTTGTCAGTGAAATTTAAAATCGACTTAAATAAACATACATAGAATATGGATATGGATGAAGAAAATAAAACTCCAAACCACCTCTTAGATAGGTACTAAGCATATTTTTAAAGCATTGTTTAGGATTTGATCAAGGGAACATGGAAGCGCCAGTCCGCCACTGCTTGGAACATTCGTAAGCTGCTATCAAATCTTCTGTAATATTAAAATAAAAACAATTGACAATAATAGAGTATATTCGTCAAAGAATAAGTCACGCTTTCTTCCACTTGTGGATGTCTTAGTACAGCGAGTAGGGCCTATGGCACACGGACGAAATACTGTGAATACAGTTGCCAAAGCAAACACGCTTAATATGACAAGCTATCTGCAACAGCAACCTTCTATGGCTAATTTTCGTCTTGAGTAGCTATATGCGAACAAACTCGCTTCGTGTGACAAAGGAATAATGTTAGGATGTAAGGAAAAAGCCTCCCCGAATGACGATACTTGAGATTGTCACGACACCATTGCTCACTGGCTATAATCTTTCCACAATGGCATGAGCGATTTCAATGTAATAGCTAGTTTCGACACGACAGAAGAAGAACAAGGGATTACGTCAAGGCGGTGGCCATCTTTGATTCTGTTTCCTAAAAAACAAAATACGATCAATAGTCAGTCTTTGAAGCTTGGCGAATATGCCAAAAAATTACTCGTTGTCATTTCGGTTACCCTTGTTCAGCAGCGAGCGTTCACAGTCTAATAATAATGTAGAACTAAAAACCTGACACCGCTATCAGGTGCTTTTGCTGATTTTCAACTATACCGAGTGATTTGTTTAGATAAGTCAGAATAGAAAAATCTGAAATCCGTAGAATCCTGTACCACTATCATGAGTTTACTTACAATTTACTATCAAAGTAAAGTAAATTTTCATGATAGTGATTTTAGTTCTTAACTTGGTTACATTAGGGATTAGAGTAGCTTATGTGACATCTAGTCATAGTAAAGTTTTGATTTACTATTTACTATATTATAGAGATGTCATTTTCTCTATCCGTATCTAATCGTAATCTAATCCGTAACCAATTTAAGAACTAAAATCGCTTGTATGAAAATTTACATTTACTATGAAAGTAAATAGTAAAAAAACTCATAATAGAGATACTGTGTCTTAGATTTAAAAAACACCTAATATCACAACAATATTTTTTAGTGTTATATCTTGGAAAGCTTAGCCCTAAATTTCTCACCATCCATTAATTAATTTTCCATTCCTATCTCAATGTATCGTATACTATGCATTTAATCAATATTTTAGAGACATTAACTAAACTCAAAGCATAATCCCTCATAACTTTACCAAGAATTAATTACGAGTTAACAAGAGGGTTTAACTGAGAAATAATTAAGGCACCAAAGGATCCGCTGTGTCCATAACCGGGCTCTATTAAAGTAGGACACTGTACACCAGGAGCATTGTATGACAAACATACTAAGCAATAAGAGTAAGCTCTTAGAAAAATAAATAAATTTAGCACGTTACTGTCCCACTGCAGGGGAAGAGCCTCTTCTCAGAATGAGAAAAGTTTGGCCTCAGTCTACCACCCTGATGTGATTTGGTTTGGCGGACTACACACACCATCGAGAACGTTATGGAGCCCTCTCAGGTGTGCAGGTTTCCTCAAGATGTTTTCCCTCACCGTTAATGCAACTGATAATCAAATTATGACCTGCACATGTTGAAGAAGAAAGCTGATACTTTTTTATAATAGGTATGTAAGCGTTTGTTATTTAATGTAAAGGTCCTAATTTGGTATCTACTTATGTTAATTTATAAAAATCTTCAATCAAAAGTTAAATTAAATATCTGTCTACCTGCTTGAAGAGACTGTAGGCCATTAATTAATATTACAGTACAAAATATACATTCTAGCATACATATATGCTGATGATGGCACGTTTGGCGCAGTGGCTAAGCGATTAGATTTCTGTGCTGCATATCACGGGCTCAGTTCCCGCACAGAACAGTTAATATTAGTCGGGTAATCTACAGATAGTTGTTTCGGATCAGTATCTGTTAGTAGTTAAGTTCTCTGTTTCCTAACAATACCCACGATATAGAAGTAATCCTAGTGTGTGGAAAATTAAAAGATATCTAGTAAAAGACATTTAATAATTGTGTTATTTGGGTGGTTGTGTATTTATCATTATTCATTCTAAATAGAAGATTTCTGTACTTCACTGCGCTTCCTAAATTAATTAAATTTTCAGATGGAGTCTTTGAAAGTGAGTACTTATTACAAGCGAAAGTGGAACACGCTTTATATTACCCCCTATTTACATGTTTAATGTATCAGTACATGATATATTCTCTCAGTACATAACCATATCACAATTACTCCTAATAAAATAACGCCTCGTTGCGTAGGTACCCTTTGCCCGTTCAACCTCCTCATCACTCAGTATATCATACCATAAAAATACATCAATAATTTTCTTTTTTTTTAATTAATATGTTTAGAAACATACTCACGAAAATAATTTGATCATTACCTGCTTTTGGTGAAGAAAATTTAATATGAAAACCTGCATAAATGAGAGGTCTCCAATAAGTTCTTAATGGTTTGTGTAGTCCGCCACCTGAGCGCGGTGACTGTAGACTAGGGCCTAATTTAGGTCTTCATTCTAAGAGGCCTGACGTCCCTCGGTGGAACAGTAATGGACTTATTTATGTAGCGCTACTGAAGGTAGAATCCGGCAGTAATCCAGTACCTATCAATCAAAATTGTTTTCTAAAGTAAGGCCCTTACTATTTACCGTACTTAGTATTACAAAAAAAACAACCTTAGGTAAAGATATAAGAATACCTCAGTATCCTATACTGAGATATTCTCATTCATACTCTTAGCTATCTCTAACGAAGGTACAAAAATCCTCTAGTAAGCATAATAGCGCACCCAAGCTCACTTACAAAAGTACTTAAAAAAATTGCTTTGCCCAACGAAACACTTAACTTCGGGAGCTACAACAGATTATTACTTTCGGGCGTACGATTCTTTTAAAGATCCCATATTCGTAATTACGAATCCTCCATTATTTGTGCAGTTTCTGGAAACAAAGGGGGTAGGAATTAAAAAAATCACCGTGCTCTCACTAATGACTGCAAAGCATTTGTGATAAAATCTAAACGACACATCATTGTCATGGCGCAAACAGAATTGTTGTCGGACCATTTTAACCAGAAGACGCAAAGGATTTCGAGTTTTATTGTAACAAGCTAAAGCTTGTTTTAGGTTATCAAAGGCACACAATTTGTTAAATCTTTTTTTCTCCTTTCGGCGATGAAATCTAGTATTCTCGGTATGCGCAGGGTTGCGTTGTTTGATGTCGTTAATTCCCGTGTATTGCTGCAAAAATATAACATGTATGGACTGAGATGAATACGAATTGTATCGAATACCATTATAACGACCAATTATTTGGTGGAACGCCTCTTTTATCGTTGTTAACTGTACTTCTTTTATGTGCGATAAATTGAGATTTGAGTATTAATAAAATATGAAAACGGTTATAACATTTTTCAGTTTTAAATTTTGTGCGTATTTATTATAAATGGTCTTCTCTCTCTCTCTTCTTCCTATGTAAGAGCTTTGTTTTCGTCTCTTTATACGCTTCAGCCCCTACTTTCTCCTTCACTTGTACAAAGCTTCGTCTATCAGTATTTTACTTCTATGTGTTATTAAATGCATAAGTGGACCTTTTGCTTGACATTTCTTCATAGTCGTAGAATAACGACGGATTAAAAACAATACATTTTATTTTTTTGTTTTTTGCATAACATATTTAAAAAAGGGGATTATCACTTAGTAAATTTAATTGGCAAAAATTTACCAAGTGATAATGCACGTTCTTTAAGACATTTTATGACAATATATAGCAATAGCAATATATATATAAGAAAATTGCAAATTTCCAGACCGTCGTTCGACAACAAAAAAAATCGACAACCTTTACATTTCAATGTTTTTTTTATTTCAAAGTTTTTTCTTTGATCATGTATATTTAGTTACCATTTAGATATATACCTATATATATACATTTATGTTAAGTAGAGTTCTAATAAATTAGAACTATGGTCTGTAAATAATTCAAAGATACGTTTCATATCTAAATATTTAGTTCTATGAAAACAGTCTACATAAATATCGGAGATCAATTTGTTACTTGTGTTACCCTAAAGTTGATATTTATAAGGGATTCGACATCGAAAAGTTTGATATCAATTCAGAATATTGATAGCATCACGGTTGTATTCACCGTTGGGTTAGCCAGAGTTATCAACTTATAGTACTGGCTGTACATACTCCAGGTTACTATTGAGAATATCCTATCAGAAACACTCCTAAGAACCTATCTATGACTTAACGTTTAGTAGCCGTGACCTCTAGACCAACGTGTAAAATGAGGAAATATTCGAATAAAGAAATAAACCCGGATTGTCACGAATTAATTCGAAGTAATTTTAGAACAAAGCAACTGAATTTCATTCTAAAGCGAAAATACAGTTATAGTTACAGAAATATTATATTAAAAGATAGTCTGATCCGTCGCCAAAATTTGGATTAACTTTGATAAGTCTTTGAAATTCATTGTGACGCAAAAGATTTATATATAAGGACCATTACAGACGGTCGCTTATTTTTGCTCCGTCAACAGAATGGTAACAGTTAGATGGACTAATTTAGTTCATGAAAACTTTCATAGATATTTGCATGACAACTAGTATCAAAGGGCAAAAGGGTCGCGAAATATAAGCAGTAATAACAATTCAAGACTTGACTCCGATAACGATCGATGGATCGCATGCGCGTACCCAGATTGTAGCTTCAGAGGAGGGGGGAAAATCATTTTTGACAGTACTTACGCAATCACACATAATTGCCCAGCAACATAGAGGCTGGACTGTACTCAGTGGGCCCCCATTGAGTACACCCACAGTAGATAGCTCATTCATTCATGGCCCTCTAAAAAATTCTAAGCATGTTGGAATTTTTTTTGTCTCGTTCTTAATGCACATTTGGATTTTCTGCGGACTACAGGACTTCGTCCAAGAGACCGATGTTACTGTAAGGGTTAGTGTGAGTCGTCAGGAGAGAGAGAGAGAGAGAGTTTCGTTAAAAACATGTTTGATTTCATTCATTCCGTATCTTTCCGCTTAGTTTCAGAGCTCATAGAAGAATTGAGAGGTTTAGGTACCATTATAAAAGAATGTTGACGATCTATAGGGTGTTATTATTGTTATTAGTAATCGACCGATATTTAAACATTCTCATTTTTTTTTATCAAAACAAAATATTTGTATAACACATTTCCAAATTAAAAATAATTCAGCCGCACTTATTGTGAAAAAGTCTCCCCCCCCCCCACGCCCCGTATGTTCCTTTGACGCACAGCCCAAACAAACTAGCCAGTTACCTTAGTCAACTCTGGAAGCGGTTCCAAGCTTTTTTTAAGGGAAAGTAAAAACAAAATAATATAACGTTCTCTTTGGGGAAAGTTGTATGTCATCATGAGTACAATTATGTGTATAAATATCGGTCACTAATAAGCGAACACGCTGTACAAACCTACCAAACAAGATCCGATTTCGTCTTGAAAAATGAGACATAAAAAAATAATAAAACAAGCGCGCTGGAGGCGGAGATCTCATATTAACAAATACCAAAAACATGTATACATACAAAAATTGTTTCATAATAATCTTCTGCGGTAAACAGTGTCGCATTACAAACGAAAATATTTTTGCCGTTTTCGAGAAATGCCCCCATACAACCGAAATTAAGTTATATGTAGTGAGGACATACAAGATTGTTTTATTGAGAGCTTTTGATTTATTATTTGTATGGAATTTACAACGCGGTTGTTAGTGGAAATGCCAGGAAGGAACGCCCTAGAAGAACATATATGGACCTTTCATCTATGAAACGATGCATAAATGTAGATAACGACACGGTTGGCACAGTGGCTAAGCAATTAGCTTTCTGCGTTACGTGTTGCGGGTTCGAGCCCCGCACGGAACAAATATTTGTATGATCTACAGATAGTTGTTTCGGGTCTGGTTGTGTGTGCATGTGACATGTACGTTTGTAAACTGTACCCACGATACAGGAGAAATCCGAGGGAGGGGCAACGAAGTTCTAAAAAAAAAAAATTAAAGAAATAATAACTAAAAAGGTTATGTAAGGATCGTAGCATGTAGCGTTCCGTAGTTTCTGCCTACCCCCATGGGAAAAAGGCGTGACTGTATATGTATTTATTTACATATATAGTCACGTATTCAGTCATCTATGTATGTATTCGTACATATCAATTTTGGCAACCTCTATTTTTGACTTATTCAATGTACCTAATGCTATAAACAAGAATTTTGTTTTTCATCGGCCAACAACATCATGGATTCTCGATTCACCCCGAGAATTACAATAACATAATGTATCATCATAACTCCACGCCTTTATTCCACGAAAGTGTAAGCAGAGGTGTATAATATTATTGTACACCCACATTTATCCGATTTATTTTATTACCCACATTTGCCATTTACCGGGCACAAAAACAAAAAGACCTTAATAACGCGGAGATATATGCCAAGACTACCAGCAGCAGTCAGCATTGCGAATACAATGCCAATAAAGCAGTTCAAACGAAATATATATCTTAAGATTAGGTATTTATTCAGTATATAAAAGCGGAATATAGCTCACTCACTAATAACAAAATCTCAGGTACCTAATAATAAAGCCTCCAAACTTACAATTTGACAGGTACAAGAGTAAGTATTAAGAACGGGTTCTACGAAAATCCCTCTTTAAAGGGGTCGACGGTTGGCGCAGTGGTTGAGAGATCGAATGCTTCGCGGCATGTCGCCGGTTCCATTCCCGCACGGAACAAATGTTTGTATGATCTGCAAATAGTTGTTCCGGGTTTGGGCGTATGTCCATATGAATATATGTGTTTGTAAACGCACCTACGATATAGAAATTTTAAAAAGTGTGGGGCAACGATTTAAAAAAATGGAATTGAAAAGCTTGTTCGTAAAAAATTCTACACACACCAATTCGCGGGCACATCTAAACTACACGTTTATTTAAGTGTGTATTTAAGTATCACTCGTGTTAGGTTCTAACTTTTCAGCTTATCAAAGGCCACTGCCTTAAAGAACCTTTACCTACCACAGCTCCCCAACTCTCTCAAATCATTTTAAAATCTACTATTATCATGTTGGAGGGCCTGACAGTAGCCCTTCAACATCAAATCCGTGAACTCCTTTTAAATAGTCGTCAAGACTCGCTGGATCCACTTAGGCGTAAACGATTAAATTGTTCCAGAGTCTATACACTTCAACTCAACTCAACTGAACTGAACTGAACAGCTGAAGTATCTGTACAGTGAACACTCCAACGACTTAATAGTTTAGACTAACTCAGCATAACAGAGTTGTCTCAAATGTGCTTGAGTGTTACAGCGATTATATGGACCATCATATATTTTGAGGGTACGGATGCCGCAGTGCCTGAGTGATTGGCTTAGTGCACTATTTATCGCGGCTTCAACTCTCATGCAGAACAAATATTGGGATTTCTTACAGATTTTTCGGGTCTAGGTGTAGCTTTGTGTGATGTTTGTTAACGTTTACCATGATACAAAAGCTGGTTAAATTGGGTTAACGTTATTATAGCTTATTGAGTGATTTATTTATTATTATTTATTTAGTACAGCGTTTAGCCATTTAAACTAAATAAATCTAGATAAGTGAACCTAGCACATTGTCTTCTCACAGAACCGCAGATTTTCTAACATTATCGTTTTCCATTCATCAGCAAACACCTCCACTCCTAGGCTAGATTAAACCGCAGCGAATGGACGATTAGTAGCCAATAACGATATCGATATGAAACCGGTGTTTGTGGAAAAATCGGTTGTGTAAAATCGGTCGAAATTCTATACACACTAATAACGATACCCGGTCAGTCGCGAAATCAGCTTATGCGAAGTCGCCCCTAGCATTCATTTGATATCAGATTATAATACATTCCTACCTAAATATTCATTAAATGATATTCATATATTATGCCAAACTTATTTACTTAAATACTGCCAATAAATGAAAACAAAAATAAATTTACAAATATCAAGTACTTTATGTAGCATAATATTTGGATTAAACAAAACCAAATAATTACGAAATAAACTAGGTCACTAAAACTTGGTCAGAACTCGGAATACGGAACTCGAAAACGGCTGTGAAGTAAATAATTAAGAGAGGAAGTGGAAAGTTGCGAGGCATTCATTTCCATTAACACAATATATTATTGCACTAAAAGCAAGGCGTTATTGTATAGTTCCGCATAATATCGATGAATAAATATCTGTATGATCTACAGATAGTGGTTTCGGGTTTGGGTGCGTGTGTATGTGAAATGAATGTGTGTAAACTGTACCCACGATACAAGAGAAATCTTAGTCCCAGCAACACGGGCACAATTTACATTTGACAGCAGAACTGTCAAATAGATCGTCACATTTTTTTTATTGAGATTTCATACATAAATACCACATTAATTGGATTATTTGTTCGAAAACAATGATCACCACAATATTTTAATGATAAATATTATATACTGATATTCAGCCGCTTTTGGTTAGGTCGCATAGCTGGGAAAAGGCTGATAAGAATTTAACGATAAATAACAAATATGTTTTGATCCATTGCCATCGTCACGCCTGTTTTCTCCTAAAGGTTAGACAGTGATGTACTATTTTATATCAACTTTTCATCGATGCCATGGGATGCGATGGGAGGTTTTAACTCATTTATAGTAGTCAAACTCACACATGATATAGGAATGAATGAATGATAGCACAATTAATTATATAATAACACACGTAAAACCCATATTCGCAAATAAATAAACAAATTGACTGATTGAGGATAATATACGCGTGACACTTGCGCATCCGCAAAGTCATGCCGGTGGCTAATGTTTTTTAACGTAAAGATATGTGTACAATAATTATGGAGACCATACATGTTGTATTTAAATGTGGCATCATCGGTGAGATTGGCCCGCCACTACTGAGACTGCAAGAAAAAATCCCCAGGAATGACGAAATCGTTTGGCGCACTCTGAGCATTTAGCCTCAATCACTAGCTAATATTTCCACTCTAGCGTAAGCAGCTCGTGCCGATTAGACATGAAGAAAAAGCTAGTTCATTGAGACCATATCGACTGTGAACTGGCAACTGGTACTATCTCATTTTTGACAATATTACAGGATTAATAAGAAACTATCGACCACGTTGAATGCACAACGCGGTCGATGTTAGTACAAATTGAATGAATTCAATTTTGGCGTCGAATTTTTATTGAAGTAAAATATGCTTGTTGCTGCACTGCCGGGTATGAAATAATTTAGAATAAAATCGAGATAGGACATGTTGCCAGTTCACAGTCGATATGTCTAAGTCCTAATGCGCCTCCATGAGCCAAATACTATTCTATCATGTACACACACACACACACACACATTATGCATCCACTATTGGAGCCAGCATTACCTGTTTATGAGCAATCAATCATAGGCTAACGTTCGTAGCGTGTGTGAGATAGATATAGAATGCACACACTATGAAGATTTATGTCTCTGAAACGTTTCCTTGAAACGCTGAAATGCATACAATGGATGTTTATCTAACATAGTTCCTATGTTAGTTCTGTAGGTACCGTTTTTGTTCCTATATGGCAATAAAAACTGTCTCATTGGTCTAATGCGCAAGCGCGGCTGCCGAACGTAAGGTCCAACGTTCAATCCACGGTGTTGTTATTAGAACCTTCTCAGATGCAGCCTGGAATTTGGAAATGTGCCCGATAGATGGCAATAGGCTCGATCCTTATTAGGAATAAATGACGGTATTAACAAAATGTGTGTTCATAATAGTACTTACGCCTCGGCTTAACCCTTCGGGGAATACAGGCATGAGGCTATGTTAAGTTATGAAGTACGTATCATGCAGTAGCGTGCGGTTCATAAAGACAAAAAGACACTGCCTACCCTACATAACTCAGATAAATATTTATTATAAGATATTTGCGGTGGCAAATCACATACATCATTATTTAATCGACAAGACGACGAATCAATACCAACATGCAGTAGTATTGGTAAGTAAGCTTTTAAAATTTTCTGCATACCCTGTATAAAAACTCTCTGCACACCCTGTATAAAAACTCTCTGCACGCCGCTGGTATCATGTAAAACCTAGTTAGCTAGTTTTATTAAATGTTAAGTTTAACCTTATTCACTATCACTCAAATAATTCCAGTGAATCTATTTCAAAACATATTCCAAAAACCAATTCCACTCTACATAACCCAATTTCCAGAGACAAATTTTAGTACAATTATCATCATATTTTCCAACAGTATCAACTACAGACCTGCTGACCGTACTAATCCCGTAATAAATAATCCGAAACTAGGCGAAAAGGTTTCATAGATAAGGGAAGGCATTATAACTGGTGAACCCCACTAGAATCACGACATTTGATTTATACATACTGTTTTATAATTAAATGTGCGGCAATCATAAAATTAAAAGGTTCTATTTTTAACTTTTTTATATTACTGTCATAATTTATAACGGTAAGTTTGCTTCATTGGTCTAGTGGTCGAAGCGCAACTGCTGAACGTGAGCTCCTGGGTTTGATTCCTGAGTCGAGCAATGTGTTATTGGGTTTTTTTGTATGGAAATTCTCAGTAGCAGCACGGAGCCTGTAATTGTGCCCGGTGAATGGCAATACACTCGCCCCATATTACATGGGACTCGATAACGGCATCGACGTAATGTGGGTGGACAACAGTACACCTCTGCCTAACCCATCGGGGAATACAGGCGTGATGTGTCATGTTAATAACGGTAAAATTAAGTATAAATATTTTATTTGGTAACTTTTTTGTTCAAAACATACGTAAAGTTTGATGGAGTAGAAATGGCCACAAATATGAAATTAGCCACTTGAAAAAAAATTAACACAAAAAAATTTAATGTTTAATGTCTTCTTGTATCCTAACCGCGGCCGGTGCACATTGGTCTAAACGTCAAGAAAAAAGAAATAAAGTTAACGTAAAAATTATTTATTCAATGAGACCCAAAACACAGTGTTGATATAAAAACGAAATTACATTTACCTTCGTTCATCAACTCTGGTAAAGATAAGGCAGATAAAATATTGTAGATGTAAAAAATTGGTTACACAGAAAATATGATCAGAATTACATTATTCTTACTTAAACAATTCCTATGAATAAGAGACCAATATAAATTCCACCACACCTATAAACTAATACTCTTTTCAGAGCGTCCAATTTAATATGGTTGCCTGGAAGAGAATTTTTCTTTGAGTCATACGATACAGAAAACTAATCATGCGAAACTCGACTTGCACTTGTCTGGTTTTATCTTTCATGTCGAAATGAGATCTAAAACCAATTAGACTGTCGCTAGCTTTTATAGAAGGGTTGGATAATATTTTGAAATCAAACCTATGCTGAACTGATTTTAAAACGACGCCATTTTGAGGTTACTCAGTATCTATATTGAGGTTGCAACGTCTTTTGTTTTTTGCTTAAGTAATGTAAGAGTTCTCCTGAAAAAAAATACCATAGAAGTTCATCTGTTTACCGAAACCTAATGGCCATTTCAATAACAAGAGTATTAGTCAACTCCAGAAAACATCTGCTGTTGATTGATCGCTTCAAAACATTGATTTTTCATACAAAAAGAGCCCTTATGTTATAAGAGATAAGAAACAAAATGTCATCGAATGAAGCAGAATGACGTCAAAGATTAAAAAAATAGCAAAATAATTTTAGACTTAATGCTTTATCAGACTACTTCATCCACAAGTTCATACATTTTTGACATGTAAGTCTTTCAGTTTAATTTGTGATTCTAGCTATACATTAGATTGACTCGATAAACAGAAAAACGTCAATGAAAACAATATTATTGTGGTATAAATAAAAAAACAAAAGACTCACCGATACAAGACTGTTTACACTGGCAGTTAAAACTGTAATGTACCGTGCTATAAAATAAACTGGTTAATGAATAATTCAAACACAGGGTGGGGTTAATTGGTTATACAGTATTCCCTATGTCCCAATAGATACGCGTTTAAATTTTACGCGAATTCAGGACAATTATTCATTTTTTCGCGACTTCGTAAGCGTGGAATTTAAAATGTGATATTTTCCTGCAATAAAATGGCTAGCCTATATTTTAAGTTAGACCTCTAGCAATGCATCGGTAAAAACTGCTTTCAATTCCATGCAGTAGTTTTTGCGTGATGCGTGTACAAAAATACAGACAGACAGACTAAAATATAAAAACTCTACCTTTTGCATCCATGCGATATGAATTAAACTTATTTCTATGCAAATATATCATATTTTTACGCGCGCACTCTCTGTTTTGTTGTCCTGTAATACTTATAATTTTCTCATACGTATCGATTATGTCACTTGATATTGTCACTTCTTATGACTTATTATGTCTATGTGTATATACAGCACGGTTGGCGCAGTGGTTGAGATCGACTGCTGAGCTACGTGTCGCGGGTTCGATTCCCACACGGAACAAATATTTGTATGATCTACAGATAGTTGTTTCGGGTCTGGTTCTTTGTGTATATGAATACACACCGTGCCTCGGAACGGAAAGCATGTAAAGCCGTTGGTCCTGCGCCTGATCTCTCTCCGGTCGTGTCGGATTGCCGTCCCATCGGATTATTATGTGTATTTATGTAGTACCACATTAAAACAACGTAGTTAAAGTTGTCAATAGCGATAATTGCATTTACTAAAAGGATAGTAAATTAATCTCGAAATAAGACGCCCGGGGAAACGGAGCATGCGCAATGCTCTAATCGTCAGTAATGTGTAGTGCCTTCTAATCAAGTCTGTTGCATGTGGACCCAACCTTTAATCTAGGATCTTGAATTCTAACCCCTTTTGTGATATAACATAGAACTTAGGTACAAATTGCAACTAGTCTTAATAATGTTTCAATAGTGCCTACGATAAGTTTATATTATCAAAAAAACTACTGTATTATGTTGATTAGTCTTAGACGAATTGAGTTGAAAGGAATCCTGACAAAACATACTATCTTATCCTCTGTCCTAATGTTTGCGTGCCCAACAGGGTCCACGATGTACTATACACCACCATGTACTATATACCATCTATTTATACCATTGTGGAAAGCAAATAAAAGTTTGAGTTTGAGTTACTATAAGTCCACAATTTCTTTTTAAACAATAGAACATTTATTAATATGAAAATTCACTCATTCATTTAATTAATTTAATCCAAAAAAAAATCGGTGACAGAGAAAGATATAACTTTTTTCGTAAGTGTGGCTACTCGCTTTGATAAAATATTGATAACAATTGATTGGGCCAAGTGATAAGAAGTTTTAACGTTTTACAAAAGACTTCGTTGCTCCATACAAATTTTGGTCTTAATGTATTCGATGGTGGCGACAGCGGTGGTGCGGGGTTTGGGGTGCGGCGCATGCGGAAATGCAAGGAAATAATAATGATTAAATATATATTATTATTATTAAAAGCACACTCGTGACAAAAATATATAATAAATAGACCGACAGACATCGTTCTGTCCTGCAAAAAAATAAAATCCTAGAACTCGATCGCAGCGCCACCTACCGGGTCCAGTTGTGAATCTAAATCATACAGGGACTCCAGAACAAAAAAAAACATCAAAATTGGTCCAGCCGTTTAGGAGGAGTTCAGTGACATACACACATACAGAAGAATTATCGGGATAAAAACTATCCTACCTCTCAAGTTGAGCCAAACAATACACATTTACAAAATTTAATTAAAATCGTTTTGGCAGTTTCGGATTCTTTTTTTTTTACATAGATTTGACGACACGGTTGGCGCAGTGGCTAAGCGATTAGCTTTCTGCGCTATGTGCCGCGGGTTCGATCCCCGCACGGAACAAATATTTGTATGATCTACAGATAGTTGTTTCGGGTCTGGTTGTGTGTGCATGTGACATGTATGTTTGTAATCTGTACCCACGACACAGGAGAAATCCTAGCGTGGGGCAACGTTTTTTAAAAAATAATAATATATATATATGTACCTTTTTAAGGCTAATTAACTGACTTTATTCATGTGTTCTTTTATTATTTTTTATCTGTAATTCGTTAGACGCTATTCACTTGCACCAAAAACCATAGTAAACACGCGAATTGGGTGTGGAAATGTATCTATATTATTATTCCTTCAATTATTTCCACTAACAAATTCGTCACCCACTAGTACAGCGTAATGCAATATTCTAGTACATACTGCTTTATACAACGGATAAGCTATTCATAAAATATGCATGTTCAAAGCGGTCTATATTATAATTTAACCCGCCCCGGCTTCGCACGGCATATACGCTTTCTTTTTTTTTTTCTGTCATAGTGTCTTATCATCATGTTACGTCGAGCATTTACTCGGAGCACGCCAGTAAAGCCCCCAGTCGGCATGATTTTTTTCGACATCTTCAACTATCATCGTCATATTTCAGCCAATTTACACAAAACCTTAACAAATTATACCTTTCTCATGAATCACTCTGTCTATGGTAAAAACTACATGAAAATCCATTCAGTAGTTTTTGAGTTTATCGCGAACAGACAGACAGACAGACGCGGTGTAAAAAATAAATTATAGATACGTTATTTAATAATCTATATCGTATTACATTATTGATTTCTCTTTTAATGCGAATAATGGATTCTGAGAACCAGTGATATTTGATTTTTCAAACGAGATTCTGCCAATATTAATAAGTGCCAAAATCCGTATGTAGGGTAAATTGAAAAATATATTTAAAAAAAACTGAGTTTTTTACCAATATATTACCAAAAAAAATATTAACACGCAATTGTATGTTCTTGAGTAAACTAGCTTTTTTTAATAATAATCTAACAAATTAATTACTTTAATAACTTATAGGTACATTGTTAAAACGCGATGTTTGACAAGTGAGTTTACACTAGCGACCCGCCATTTAATTTTATACACAAACCTCGCCCCATTCGTGCTCCAACATTAAGTCATCCAATCATTCATATTTAACTGGCAAAAGTTAAGACGCACAATGCGCTCCTAAACACCTGCCTTAGATTGAATTTGTTTGCTGATGAATGGAAGGATAGAATGCTTAAAGTCTTGTAAGAAGACAGAGTGAAGTGTTAAATTTAATCAGTGTACTAAATGTTGTTTTGTGTTGAATGAATAAATAAAATAAATCGTTTTTATGGAACTCAAACGTAATCATTGCGTTTCTGACATGACCCAGTAGACTATTTTCTGCAGTCGCAAAGGAGGTTATCTAAAAAAAAAATGAAATGTCTGTTTATCAAGGCTTTTTACTAAATGTAAACGTATATAAAGTTACTAAAAAAAAAAAAAAAAAAAAATTGTCTCTCTGTTTGTTTCGGCTAACCTCCGAAACGGCTGGACCGATTACCGGGACTTTAACTGGCAGATAGCTGATGTTATAGGGACTTTGGCTACTTTTATTTAAGAAAAAGAATTAGTGTTCCCCGCTAAAAAAAATCACGGGTTCGTAATCCACGCGGGCGAGGTCGCGGGCGAAGCCCCCGGCGGAAGTTAGTATTACAAAAGATCAAATGACCACTATCAAATTGCTCAAACCGTTCACAAAAACTTGAGCACAATCTTCAAAATCCTTGATCGTTTTTGTATGCAAGTCGCTTAAAAACTATTGAGTGAAGTTTAATGGAATTTCTTCTGGCGCGATACTTAGCCTCGATAACGGCCCCGTCTGCAACACTTCAATCTTTTTCCTTTCAGATAAACAGATGTCGAAGTTTAATATTATTTAAGGCCGTAATAAACTAATTTCGTATTAAGATAATATACTTTTGACAATTGATAAGACGTTATAAGTAGAACAGTTGTCAAATGTATGAAGTTGAGCTGACGTTTGTAATTTGACGGCTGTCAATGTCTTGACGTTTAAGTGTAATAAATAGTAGCCAATTATGAACAAACTACTTTTACTTTTACTACTACTGTTACACATTGTATATTAACCTTAATTCTGTAAAAATACGTCACATTTTTGTTCGCGCATATTCGATTTTTTGTTGTACTGCAATACTCATAATTTACTCATCGTGATGGCAAGATACCGCGCCTTTATTAATTCTATTGGCTTATCTATTTCTGTGGTCTGAAGTTACCACAGTACATAAACCACGATACCATCACGCAGTATTAAATTTTGACATACATGTCGCGGGTTCGATCCCCACAATAAACAAATATTTATATGATTTACAGATAGTTGTTTCGGGTCTGGTTGTGTGTGCATGTGACATGTATGTTTGTAAACTGTACCCACGATACAGGAGAAATTTTAGTGTGGGGCAACTTAAAAAAAAATGTATTAAATTTTTCGTACTGATGACAAAAAAGAAACTATGCAGAAAACTTTCAGACCCATTGTCAGTGAGTTATATAACTGCTGAGTGGCCAAGTTACTGCCATCGTTTGTCGTGTGCCTAAAAAGTTTTACGCACACAATAACAATTACACTTGCCTGCATTATGTTCGGTAGTTGGCATACTCCGTGGCTACATGAACAGTTCGGTGGAGTTATTGGGTCGCACATAACGGGGAGTCTGTAACTATCAGTCATCGGGCACAGTTCCAACTTTAGGCTGTCTAAAAATACCTAAACAAACATGCCCAATTTATTCAGTTTTAGAAGATTCAGTTAACAGATATAAACGACGAAACATGTATTTGTGTATATAATCTCTCTAATATAAGATCGCAAGCGCGGCTGCTGAGTATGCGGTCCTAGTTACTATTCCCAGGTCGAACAGTGTTATTGGTATTTTCTGAAACTTCTCAGTAGCAAGCCGGAGTTTGGTATTGTGCCCGGTAGATGGCAATAGGTTCGACCTCTATTACATGGGACTCAATAATGGCATCGATGACATGTAGTTGAACAAAAACTTTTACCTAACCCTTCGGGGAAAACAGGCTTGATGTTATGTGCATATAAACGGTCCAAACCGAAAAATATCTGTGTTAGGAAATACCGATATGAAACTAATGTAGAATAATGGGCGTAATGAATACGGAGATTAGCCAACTACGCAGGAAATATTATAGAGCACAAGTGTGTGCGCAAATACAGTGCTCTCTCTATTCATTCACTCTCATAGTCCGATGGGACGGCAATCCGACACGACCGGAGAGGGATCAGGCGCAGGACCAACGGCTTTACGTGCTTTCCGAGACACGGTGTGTATTCACATACAATAGACCCAAACCCGAAACAACTATCTGTAGATCATACAAATATTTGTTCCGTGCGGGAATCGAACCCGCAACACGTAGCTCAGCAATCGATCTCTCAACTGCGCCAACCGTGCCGTCAATAGTACAGAACCCAATAATAAAGGACAATCGCAAAAGTTACAAGACAATTTCTGCGGCTTCTTCGTATCGTAATTTATTCTGCTGTAAGTACATACCTTTTACTCGCAGGAGTTCGACAGGGGCTCGTAGGTACATAGTTACCTTACAGATCAGTCAATACGCAAGGTTAAGCAACGCTTGCTGCGGTCAGTATTTGGATGGGTGATCGTTTTTCATACATCAAGATCCCTCTGTGCCTCGGAAAGCACGTTAAACTTTTGGTCCCGGGTGTCATACGAATACCTATGACAGTCGTTACTGGCGTCAGCAGTTCAAAAAGTCTGGCAACCAGACTAACGATAAAGTATCAGTGTCTCCCAGTAATTGCGTGGCGTAGGTCAGATGGCAGTCGCTCCGTGTAAAATACTGATATTCAACCGCGACCGGTTAGACTGAAAGCCGACTCCAATGCAGTTTGGGAGAGGCTGGGCAGATAATAATACGTATCTTTTATTATGCTATTCTTCGTTTTTTTAATCCTGTTTCTAGTAGTAATATCGAAGACAATAATCTGAGATAATTTAGGAGCTAAGCTATCGTCGGTGGACCAATTGCTATTGCTCTTTGTTCGCTGGTTTTGACCTCTTGATACGACTCGAACCCCTACTTTCTCCTTCACTTGTTGTACAAAGCTTTGTCTAGGTCTTCACCTGATTGGTCTGTCACTAAACAAATAAGTTCAAATTTGATGTAACAATAATTTTTAGGTATTAGCGCCAGACAATGTCAGAATTTTCACAATATATTGTCACAATACAGTACACACTTCACCCCAAAACCTGGCATTATTTCTGCCATTTAAATAATGCCAGTGTCTTTGTACACTGTTGGTAATTTCGGATCATCATAAAATTCACATTCTTTTTACCAGTCCTTGACCGCAATTGAGTCACAGCTTTACTCCATCTGTCATCACCACCAGGTGTCGAGGTGGGCGGACGATATTGTTGCCATCGGGGGTCGAAAATGGATGAGACTGGCACAGGAACGTAGAAATGTCCAGCAGTGGGTGGAGTCGGGCTGATGATGATGAAAAATTCACAGCATTTTAACTTTTATCATTATATATCTTCCTTACGTGTCTCTTTTTTTTTTAAGACGTTGCCCCGCACTTGGAGTAATTCCTGTATCGTGGGTGCGTTTACAAACACATATATTCACATACACAAAAACCCAAACCCGAAAAAACTATCTCTGGATCATACAAATATTTGTTCCGTGTGGGAATCGAACCCGCGACACGTAGCGCAGCAGACCTCTCAACCGCTGCGCCAACGGTGCCGTCATGCCGTCATGCCGTCTCGTGTTATATGTATGCTATACAAGCTGTTTTAATTATAATATTCTAAAATTAAAGTGCTTATTGTTTCAATAGCTGTTAATGACAATGGAAATATCATACTACCGTCAACATATTCTTAAAAATCTTACTATTTTCGGGGCGTTTATATTGCATTGTTTTATAATCGAATCTTAGTCGTTAGAAAGACGACAAGACATTGACTTTTTCCTAAGAATTTTCTATATAAAAACGTCGCAAAATATTCATAAATGCGTAATGTGCCATATTCTTGCACGTCTCAGCATATTTTACCACCGTGTCTAAGTGCTAGCCAATTTTTCACGAGAGAATAAAAGATATTCATAAAAAGAGCGTAAACCACTTCCTGTTCTAATATTCTCGTAAGGCTACGCTTTTAGTAAACGATGAAGCGATTTTACTTGCGAAAATTAAATAGTATTTTTTGAATAACTGTAAAAATAGAGGGACTCGTAGCTACATAGCTACCACTTAGATTGGTCGATCTGCGAGGTTAAGCAGCGCTAGCTAAGGTCATTCCTTGGATGGGTGACCGTTATTTACACATCGAGACCCTTCCGTGACTCGGAAAGCACATTAAGCAGTTGATCTCGGGTGTCATACGAAGACCTATAACAGTCATTACGGGTGTCAGTAGCCCAAAAAGTCTGACAACCAGTCTAACCTTAGAGTATCAGTGTCTTCCAGTTACTGGGTGACGGAGGTCAAAAGGCAGTCGCTCCGTCTAAAGAGGCTAGGCAGATGATGATGAACTGTAAAAATATGTTAAATTTAAAAGCTGACGGCCTGATTATGAGTTATGAGTGATGACTGATCATTGGTGTAGTGGTTGCAAGCGCAACTGCTGATCGTTAGGTCCTGGTTTCGATTCCCAGGTTGGGCAAAGTGTTATTCGGTTTTTCTGTATGGACATTCTCAGTAACAGCATAGAATCTGGAACTTTGCCCGGTAGATGGCAATAGACTCGTCCCCTATTACATGCGGCTCGATAACGGCATTAGCGAAATATGGGTGTACAACAGTACACCTCTAGCTAACCCTTCGGGGAATAAAGCCATGATGTTATGTATTTATTTATTCATTCATTTATTTACTTGAAATATGGTATACACAACTTATTATATAAAAATTACACCAAGACAAATTTCATTTCATCAATAATATGGCAAAGGCATGCAAAATATTATAAGAAGTTATTTCTATATCAAATGAAATTAAATATTAGAATTAAATAAATTAACATTATATAATATAATTTTCCCAGTTACAATCAATATAAATAGCAAATATATAACAACTAATCTGACACCATGATACAATGTCTCTCAATAAGCGTTGAAAAGACAAGAGCAATTCTTTTAAAAATCCCTAGTAGAGTAAAAGCTCTTCCTTAAGAACCACTCCAGCAATGCACAGCAAAAATTTTTATAGGGTTACCCCACCAATACCAATTCAATTAGTACTTTATATACGAGTATACAGTATATTATTATATTACTTTATTATATATATATTATATTACTTATATGTAAGTTATTTTTAATTTCATTTCCCGCTGTCTCTCACTACAGTATCTCCTAACGACCCACCACAACTGTTCCCATTGCTCGTGTGACATTTCACTCGATCCCGAAAATAATTCGATCTAAACCGAGGGAGCATAGTTTCGTGGTTCACGCCAATCGTCGAAATAATAGGAATTCCACCGAATTCATTGAATCTAGAATGCATTAAGAATTTCTATTGGTGCGGCTTTTTGTATCAGACACTTGAACACTCACAGCTAAAGGACCATCAAGTCAATTTCTTTATAGTTGATTTCCTCATTGGTCTAGTGGTCGTGAGGTCCTGTGTTCGATTCCCCGGTCGGGCAAAGTGTTATTGGGTATTTCTGTATGGAAATTCTCAGTAGCAACACGGAGTCTGGAACTGTGCCCGGTAGATAGCGATAGGCTCGCCCCCTGTTACATGGGGCTCAATAACGGCATCGGCTGAATGTTGATGTACAATAGTTCACCTAACTGTTAGGCAGTTAGGTGTACTATTGTACACTTCGAGTACAGGTGTAAGGCTATGTTATTGTAGAGGAGCGAGGACCAGGCAAGGTGGTTAGCCTGGCGGGCCGAAGCCCGACGATAGATGTCGGACATTTGTATATGTTTTAGAATCGTTGTAAACTCTCATAGTGCGATTCAGGGTCTGTTGTTGTAGCTTCATTCCTATAGATGGCGCCTTACTTTTTGCCATGTTGCGAGTAGTAGTCGCTACAGTTATATTGCAAAAAAGAACAGATCGCTTTATAGAATAACTTTTTTATTAATTACGTATAGTATACATGTATATATAGGACTATTATAACCAATCAACTTATACTCGGTTTATTTAGGTACTTAACTAAAGGTAAACAATCTTGATGTGTCTTTTTGATATTTTTTGTTTAAAAATAAAACGCGACTAAAAACCAATGTAAAATACAAAAACGATTACCAAATCAATTGAACCACTAGTTTAAGCTGTAGTTTATTTGTTTAATATGTGTTTGTGTAAAAAGTCACATCAAGATTGTTTACCTTTATTTAAGTACCTAAACAAACCGAGTATAGGTGCCGATGATTACAGCAATTTCCTTAGAGGAAAATTTGCTTTAGCAATTCAAGCCTAATTAGGTAAAAATAGCGACAGCAACGCGACAGCCATGTGACAGCAATCTCACTGTCAGCCAATACATTATATGACACAAAAATGACGTTTGATAGAAGCTATCTCGCGATCTACGCCTGTCGCAAACTGATTGCTACATCGGTAATTAGGCTGCCGGTCGGGCAAAAAGTGTTATGGGGTTTTTCTGTATGGAAATTCTCAGTAGCAGCGCGTAATCTGGAACAGTGCCCGGTAGATGGCCATAGGCTTGCCCCCTATTACATGAGACTTAATAACAGCACCGGTGAAATGTGGGTGTAGAATACTACACCTCTGCCTAACCCTTCGGGGAAGGCGTGATGCTATGTTAAATCAATACAAATTATATCTTCTATATTTTGCATCCAATGCGATGCAAATTTAATTTAACTTCCGTAACCAGGACCAACTGCTTTCTGAGGTACCGAGATTTGTTTCTACGAGAAGAACGGTCACCCATCCAAGAATTGACCGCAGTAACAGCTGCTTAACTTCCCAGAACGACTGATTTGTGGCAATAACTATTTATCTGCGTATCCTTCGATAATGATTCCTCTCCTATTTGTTTGGCTCAGTATTCAGACCACGTAAATATTTTGTAGCGTTTCACAACCAAAGATAATATTTAAATACATACTCTGCCAAAATCAACACAAAGAAGTTTATTATATTCATTCTGCACTATAGTTTCAGATTTATTATTCATTATTCGTAAGTTTTCGTGCCTTTTTGTTTTTGTTAAGTTAAGCGAAACGGACCTTTTCACGGTGAAAGAGTCTCCCAAACTTAGTCCTTATTGCTTTTAAAAGCTTTAATAAAATAGTTTTAAGTAACTTTTAAGCGTAAGTAATCTAAATCCAGAATAATGCGTGTTTAAAGTGACTTGAAGGGTGTCTCAGATGAAACGATGGCACGTTTTAAAATTATTCTTAAATTAACTCAAAGATTTTGTTTCGTTTCTCACTAATTTAAATTCTGATGACAAAATATTAATAACACGTACAGAAATTACATAAAGGTTTATTTATACGAAAACGAGTGTCGTCAGACTGACATTGAACATTAGATAAATGTTTATTTATTTAATACACCAACAGTAATAGGGGAGAGCGGGGCTAAACGTTCCGTTTTTTATTTAATATAATAATTAGATAAGAAAAAAATGCTTAAGCATTAGTTTTACCAGATCACAATCTGGAAATATATGTAACGTTGATATAAAGAAGGTTTTTTGGGGTGTTTTTCATTTGATTTTTTTACATTTAATATTACAATACATAAAGTCAGAAAGTAACAATTTACCCCGTCTTGGGGCTAGTTGTTAATAGGATGGGGTAAGTTGTTGCGAGATCTAAAAAAAACAAAAATAATTGCTTTAATCAACTTTTTAAGAACAAATCAACATATTAATTATGAATAATCAGTTGTTTTCTCTATAATTGTCTATAAACTAAACATATTTAAGTTTTAACTTATGGTATTTGTACTCAACGGTTCAACATTAATTTTACACATATAATTAACAGCTTTAGTAGCTAATCAGCCTTGATAAATTAGATGAGTCTTTACCCTCAATCATATCAGAAAGTGGTCTTTGACCGGAAATAACAAAAAAACATATTAATTAATCATCACAAGATTCATCAGATTGACAATTCGGACAAATGTATGTTAACAAGTCTCCGTATTTATTACATCTGGAATGGGCCCAGTTCTTACATTCTTGACACTGAACCCATTCTTCACCAGAACGTGAGTTCGAATAACTGTCACAGCAGACTAGACAATAATACTCTAAACTGTCCTCTTCATCTTCAGAACTTTCACTGCTCGTTTGAAGAACCTGTCGTTTAACAGACTTCCCTTTTCCTGTGCCCTTTCCCTTTCCTTTACCCTTTCCTTTATTTCTTCTTGCTTCTACATTCTCGGTGCTTATTTTCCTTTTCTTGGTTTGCTCTTCTACTAAGGTTTGTTTCTCTGGGGTGTCTGTTAGTACTGCGGACTTTCTAAGATGCCTCTTCTTTGTCCCACTCCTCGGCGGAGCCTTTGGAAAAGGACGTATAAATTCCGGGGAGAAAAGAACATGTTTCCCATCTATTTCTTGAATAACACCAGAAGATGTTGGCAAATTTACAACCCCTGATGGCCCTGGCTGATCCAAGATTTGTTCATCAGTTATGCTTACAGTTTTAGGTGCACTATTGGACTCGTCTATCCGAGTTTCAGTCTCTGAAACTATTTCTACAGTCTTATCGACGTTTTTGGAAAATATGACACCTGACGATGTATCAGAAGCATTCACTGAAACCAAAGGACGATCTGTGACGAAAGATGGTGCATAGTCATCTTCTGTGAAAACGTTGGGGTCATAAGGCCAAATGCCAGTTTTTTTGAAAGAGTTTATTATATTAATTGGAGTTGCTGCGTTAGGTAGTGCATATTTAACGATTTCTGGGATTTCATATATTGACATTGTTTTGCCAGGATTACTGCGTAGCCAGTTATCTTGGGCCTTAGAACAATAATTTTTGAATGGTGCATTTATCCCAACATCCAAGGGTTGTAGGCGGTGTGTACAATGAGGTGGAAATGATAGCATTACAATCGAATTAGCTTTTGCTTTTTCTACCACGTTGATATCAACGTGAGACTGGTGATTGTCAAGCAGTAACAATATGGGATCTGCTGGTGATGGTCTGGTGTGTTTGATAAAGTGATCCATATATATGAGAAACTCCTTAGCTGTCATCCACCCAGAGCTATTTCCTATACCAATAGATTCCGGTGGGCCGCCTTTGATAAACAAATCTTTGTATTTAAGTCTTGGAAACACAAACATGGGAGGAACAGTGTGACCTAATGCGTTTACTGCCAGTTCTACGGTGACTAATGTACCTCGTTCTGCTGATACTATCGCTCCAACTTGTTTTGTTCCCTTTTTGGCGATAATTTTTCTTGGCTTCAGAACAGTTGTAACACCTGTTTCGTCTAAATTATAAATTCGCGAGGGCGGAAATTTATATTTGTCCAACACTGCGCCCAGCTTGGTAAAAAAATCCCGAACATTGTGTTTGTTAAAAGATGTTGCTCTGCTGGCACTGGTAGACTCCGGGGCTCTTATTGAGAGCTGAGGATTTCTCTTTAAAAAACCAGTAAGCCAATCTGGCCCAGCTTTTTCATTTTCATACCAAGATACCGGTATATTAGGAGCGTTGAATTTTTGTGCACATTCGAACGCTAATTTCCGTACTTCTTCTGGTAAAAGACCGAAGAAAATTGCTGCACATTTTAACAGATACTCTGCTAATTCATTTTCCTGTTCTTCACTAAAGACCAATCTTACTTTTTTGTAGCCAACTGCAACGTTTTCCACTCCAGATTTTAGCTTTTTTATAAACCTGTGTAATGTTATATGACAAATATCTAATTCCTTAGCAACAGTTTTTATTTTTCTTCCATCTTTGATGACTGCATCCGCCGCCCTTTGCATTAACTCCTGAGATACAGAACCTCGTTTTGTTTTTCGAGTATAAGTCCGCATGCTACAAAAGAAAAAAGAACAATATTTTTACTGCCTTACTGGTACAGATTAACTGGGGTAAGTTGTTCCGAGGTCACAACATGCCCCAAAAGAAAGGAACTTCTAGCCCCAATAACACATGTCTTCAAAAAAGTAAATTATAGGTTAGGTTACGAAACATATGCAGTTTTAGCGTAATATATCAAGATACTAGATATATTTTTGTATAAAAACACCAAATAATTAAAAGCTACTTATTACAATTCGTGAGATTGACCATAAATAGTAAAAATGAAAATATTTACTTACGTGGATCAGTGACGCACGAACTCACTTTCCGATGTACCGGACGCCACTGGCCAAACTAAGATGGCTGCCGTCGGTGCGCTGCAACGTTCAGTTTTACGACGAATTTACTAAATATTGTTATCTCTTTTTTTCACGGAGCTATTTTAATCGGAACAACTTACCTCGGGAACTTTTAACCCCGCTCTCCCCTACACAAACAATACATATACAGCATTAACTTTAAATCTACTATAGGATACTTTTCAAGTGTACACCTATAATTTGTCTATTACCTATAGACAAATTGTAGATGTACAAAAAATTCACAAGATACGAAATTAAACAGTATTGCCTGCCTACTTGAATGATCGAGAATGGCATTCATAGCGGAGTTAAAGCCTCGACAAACCATCGTCTCTAGGCACTCTTCATCGATAGCACCGTGATGCGGTACCAGTTTTGATTTCTAGGTGATATAGCTATTATAATGCAGCAATAGTTTGGCGAACTATCCTACTGTCCTATCCTATCCTACTAATATTATAAATGTGAAAGTTTGTGTGGATGGTTGGATGGATGGATATTTGTTACCCAATCACGCTAGAACGGCTGAACGAATCTAGATGAAATTTGGCACATAGATAGATTATAGTCTGGAATAGCACATATGATACCTTTTATCCCGAAAAAATGTACGGGTTCGTAAACCACGCGGGCGAAGCCGTGGGCTGAAGCTAGTTATAAATAAATACAATAATTTATAAAAAGAACGTGAACAATACTATAAGTTTCCAGAACACGCTTTATAAAACTGCTGCCGAAATCGTTATGAACCGTCCAGCCAAATATTATTTTAAAACTTGTCCTAACAATATTTATTCGGCCTAACCCTGCGCCCGCTTGGTATACAAATGGACGTTTGTCCATTATGTGGAGGCCGAATGGCTGGAGGACGAAATATTGAGCCATATGTTTCTATGACCATTTCACTCGTCCGAACGTGTCTGGATTACTGTCCTATGAAGGCCTAATGTCATTAGGGTCATAGATATTTGTAAAAATGGCCTTTTACGCGAATAAAAGGGACTACGACTACATAGAATTAATTCGTCGGCACAACTGGCGCAGTGGCTAAGCAAGCTTTCTGCGCTACGTATCGCGGGTCGATTCCTGCACGGAACAAATATTTGTATGTTCTACATATAGTTGTTTCTGGTCTGATTATGTGTGCACGTGACATGTGTGTTTGTAAACTGTACCCACGATACAGGAGAAATCCTAGAGAGGGGCAATGTTTTTTAAAGAAAAAAATAGAAAGGTACCTATCGAACGAAATAATATAAGTATGGACAAGTGCCGAAGTTGAATTGTAGTCTGGTTAAAGATGTTTCTATTGTATAACAAGAACCTTTTGTTGTACAGTCGAATCAAAACATACTTAACCCATATCACCGTATATAGATGAAGTTATGTTGGTTGGTTAATTTAAAAAAAAGGGTTTAATATCAGTTTTTTAGTAAATATAATTTATATCTGGTGAGCTTGTATACCGTTGTCTCTGTTTGTCTGTTCCTCATTATAAACGGTCTGGCCAAACTGTTTTAATAAAACAAACTCCATTTTTTTGCGATATTTTCAGCATGTGTTCGTGTGGGGAAAAAGCTTTCGTTGATATCGCAAATAACGCATAATTGTGGAGACTTAATATCGCCAGTGAATATAAAAACATCGTGACAACTTTGCTAAAATAAATAAATATAGGTATGTACGTTTTATCTATAACTGACTCATTAGTGTAGTGGTCTCAAATGTGTCTACTGAACATTCCTGAGTTCGATTCCCGGGTCAAACAAGGTGTTATGAGGTTTTTCTGTATAACAATTCTCAGTTGCAGCACTGAATTTGGAACTATGCCCCGTAGATGACAATAAGCTCGCCCCTTATTACATGGGACTCAATAATGGCATCGACGAGATGTGAATATACAGTACACCTCTGCAAAACCCTTCAGAAAATCATCATCAGCCAGAAGACGTCCACTGTCTGAACGAAGGCCTCCCTCAAGGGGGGGATTTGCAATAATCCCCACGCTTGGCAGGCGGCTTGGGGATCGCAGTGGCTCACCGATTAGTGAGAAGACGTACGCGGGTCTTCAGGGAATACAGGCGTTATATTATGCTTTGCTTTTGCCTTTATTCATTCACGAAGCTGCGAAGGAGCATCGGCGCCCCTTCACAATAGATGTTCTATTGCAGTGTTCTGCAAAATGTGTGCCGTGGCACACTGATGTACCGTGGTCATTAGTTGGTGTGCCTCGGAAAAATAAGGTTAATTACTAACAAATATTGGTTTGTTGATTATTAATAAATATTGTTTTGTTGATTAATAATATATGGTAATTAATATTATGTAAAAATTGATCTCTCATTTATGGTGTACCTCCAAAATTTTCAGATTTTCTACATGTACTTTGAACACTAAAAGTTTGCGGAACACTGTTCTATTGTGACACTAGACAGCTTAAACAAATATAGAAACGTACACATCATAAAACCATACACCAGTTTAACACAAAATAAAAATAAATAAGCGGGGTACACAATACCCCTCAATATTTACTGGTTGACAAAACATTGACGTCATGCCTGTGAATGATGTCGAGAGCTATCTTATTCATCGAAAAAATTCAAGAGTATTGCCTTTTCGTATATAATAGCGGCCATAATGGCTAGCACAAAGAACCCGAAAATTATGGAGCGATGATAACACGGTATTTTTAGGAAAATAAGTTTTGTTGAAATTTTGGGTAATGTTTTTTTTTAAACTTTGCCCCACATTAAAAATAATTCCTGTATCGTAGATGCGTTTACAAACACATACATATGTATATTCACATACACAAACACCCAGACCCGAAACAACTATCTATAGATCCTACAAATATTTGTCCGTGCGGGAATCGAACCCGCGACAAGTAGCGCAGAAGTCGATCTCTCAACCACTGCGCTAACCATGCCGTGAACCGGTGGTGACTTAAATTTTATTATTCATTGTCTTTTGTCTTTGTCTTTTTCGTAATTCTGTCAGACGCGACGCCAACCAGACATGGAAGGGATGCAGCTGCATATGAGTCTGACAATAGTACCCCTGGCACGAACACTTCAATTCTTCCACCCCAACCCTTGTTCGAGCCAGCCCGCGCTGACCCAGTAGTATCGAACATATTCCTAAATAATCACTGACCAGATCCAGCAAGTCGCCCTAAGCCGAGATTCGAGTCCGAGTCGCCCAGAGTGGATTAATTCTATTTAATTTGCTCGGCTGGAGGCCTTTCTGGTCTCGCTATTAGTCCGGTTAAGCAGTCAAAGCTCTCTGAGCTAACTGCGAAAGACATGTACCATAAAATACATTTCAATCTTGCGTATCGTGATCGTTGCGTGATGAATGGTATAGCCGCGTGTCTTGAAAACCTCTTCTCTTAAATAATCCTGTTACTAACTGTACGTACAGGCAGAACTCCTGCTTCGTGAGTAAATGTTTCTACGACACAAAAAAAATATATTTAATAATAATAAAATGAAATATATTTTTATTCATGTAGACCAGTTAAAGGCACTTATGAATAGTCAGACTCTAGTTGCCACGTTCCAATTTCCTATGGAGAAGAACGAGCAAGAAACTCCATGGTTACTCTTTTAAAGTGTTATTATTTAACATTTCATAATAATATCAATGAATAAAATATATGAATGGATCGGGGGCTTTTAGCTACATAGCTACTGCGCAGATCAATCGATCTATTTAAAAGGTTTAAGGAGCGCATGCCTCGATCAGTCCGTGGATGGGATACATTTTCACACATCGAGACAACAGCGTTTTTCATTTGTTTGTTTTCTTCTTTACTTTGTTTTCTGGAATGTACGAACATTTGAATTTTTACTTTATGTTAATCAGATACAGCTCAGGATACAATACCCCGAAAACGAACATTTCTATGCTACGTAAACACGCTAGGATTACTTTACGCGGATTGAAATGTTCGTGCTCGGGCTACTGATAACGTAATGTCCATCATCACGTGCTCTTTTTTAATATTATTTAACCAAGCAACATTCAAAACGTCCTTTAATGCCATCTTGTTAGTTTTAATTACTGTATTCTCAGAAGGTATCACATATAAATGGAACGTATTTACTTAGGAAGATAGCTCTCATAATGGTTTTAACTTTGACTTCTACAAGTAACATTTATGTTAACCTAACATAGCATCACGCCTGTGTTCCCCAAAGAGTTAGGCAGAGGTACTATTTACACCCATATTTTGACAATGATGTGATTGAGTCACATGTAATAGGGGACGAGCCTATTCCCATATACCAGGCATATTTCCAAACCCCGTGCTGCTAATGAAAATTCCCATACAGAAACACCCAATAACAGCCATTTTTTAAGGTGTATTGGTAGAAAAAGCATAAATTTAAAATTAAAGCAGTGCAAATACGTTCCTTGAATAGTATGTAACTCTGAATAACTGAGTGAGACAAAGATTGTGAGGTTTAAAAGATGTGGTGACAAATACAGAGAAAAGCATGCTTCGTTTTTTTTTATGGCATAGGCGGCAAACGAACAGACGGATCGCCTGATGGTAAGCGATTAACGTCGCCCATGGACACCCGCAACACCGGAGAAGTCACAAGTGCGTTGCCGGCCTTTTAAAAAGGAGTACGCTCTTTTCTTGAAGGTTTGAAGGTCGTATTGGTCCGGAAATACCGCAGGCGACAGTTCATTCCACAGTTTTGTTGTGTGAGGCAGAAAGTTTCTAGAGAAACGCATAGTTGTGAACTGCCAACCATCTAAATGATGGTGATGGAACTGCTGTCCCGTAGAACGATGGCGGAAAGAGGCGGCAGGGATCAGTCCGAACAATTCCTCGGAGCACTCCTTCCTCCTCGATTCGGTCATGTAGAGAAGTTGAATAAAAGGCCGTTAACGAAAGGGATTTGTAACGTGAATGTAAGTAGAAATCCCGGGAGGTGACGCCCTAGAAGGAAAATACAAATTTCATTGGTGATTTCGTTGAAAAAAGTGAGGTTTGCTGTACCTGCTCTAGATTTGCTTGCATGTATGAATGAAAAATGAAAAATTTATTTAGTTTTTATCAAAGAGTATAACGGGCTCGTAGACTTGTCTTAACTCGTAGCAGACTTCTGCTATGCAACGCTGGCGTAGCCGAGACGTCGTAGCATCAGCTACGTCGTAGCAAAAAAACAATACATATCAAATATATTTCAATTCATTTTTTCTAATGTGACCTACGATCGTGCCCCATTAATCTAAGCCAACTAAAATATTTTCAGGCCCAACCCTATAATGAAAAGGGGCTTAACCAACTAAAAGCATAAGCGAACAAATCTGGGTTGATTGTCAAAATTTAATGTAATGTGTGTCATGCCTGCCGTCATTAATGCGGAATGTGATGTGACACGCAAATGTAACATATTTGTCTAATATATATGTTATAATTATAATTTATTTTTAGAATTTCGGGGATGAGTAGAGTTGTTTGTTTGGGTGTTGTTGTGCACAGTCTAAAAGACTAATGACTTTATTTTTTCACCATTTTGGGTATTTTAATGATAATTTTGTGGTGTCACTAGTGCAGATTGGTGGACTACACACATCATCGGAAGTGTATGGTACCCTTTCAGTACCGCTATCACGAGTTTTCTTACTATTTACTATCATAGTAAAGTAAATTTTCATGATAGCGATTTTAGTTCTTAACTTGGTTACATTAGGGATTAGAGGCGTTAATGTGACATCTAGTCATAGTAAAGTTTTGATTTACTATTTACTATATTATAGAGATGTCATGTTAGCGACTCTAATCCCTAATGCAACCAGGTTAAGAACTAAAATCGCTTGCATGAAAATTTACATTTACTATGAAAGTAAATAGTAAAAACTCATAATACAGGTACAGGTGTGCGGAATTCCTCACGATATTTTTCCACCCATGTTTTATTGAATAATTATAGTCTCCACATGAATTTGAAAAGTCAAAGTTTCGGGCTCAGCTAGATTTCCTCATAAAATTCAGACGAAATGCAAAACAGTATATAAATAGGTTTAAAGAAATTTATTTCTCAAAAAATACAAGGTTTACAATTCACTTAAATCGAAAAATTACATGATAATAATTTAGTTATATTTTATACGATCTGAGAATCGAAAAGAACTTTTCGTTATATAATATATAAACTATTAGTATATATTATGCTTGAAGACAGCTAAGCTTTTACTATTTATAATTTTATCCAGTAGTTTATTGTAAAGTAAGTAAAGATCGCTTTAATATCCTCCATTACTCCATTTCACAACGACGTATCACAAAATTAACTAACCTCTAATATGTACTAAAATATTTAAACGCAAAGTAAACGGGTCATTCATGCACAAATACCGCGACGTCAGCATATGACGTCACTCGCTCCGGGCACAACAATTTCCCGCGCTACAGTTTGACAGCGGACTGATGTGTTGCCACTTTTCAAAACTTCCCGCCAAAGTCACCCGCCATATTTAATCTGTGGAATATACGCTTTTAACTTTTCAAGTGTTTAAGGCGGTAAATGTCTTGAGGTTTTCTTTTGGTTGGGCTGTTTTGTCTACAATGTGGCCAGTGTTAATTGGTCTTGGTGTACGTGTTGCTCGAAAATCCTAAGAAGCCTTAATTTGGCTGGCCTATTGTTGGTGGTTAAACTTTATATGTCAACTGAACTTAGGTACCTTCAGTAATAAATAGTCTAACTATTAAATAAACTTTGATAACATTAAATAAATTGAAAACATTTCGAGTGGTGTCCAATCTTTGTGACTAAATAAATTGTAGTTTTTGCTCTCTTTTTTCATAAAGATTTCATATTTTGTCTAGGTATTTTAAAGATTTGGCCTTTTATTTTGAAGACAAGCTTTTTATATCCACGACTTGAAAGTAATTGAAAAAGGTCAATAGTTACAGAATTCATCAAACGAACCGTACAACGTCTGTTATATGCCAAATTAAGCGTAAAATTATCTGGATAAACGTCTTAAAAACAAGAATCCTAAAATAACAGTTCAAGAGTAATAAAAACTGAAAATATATCTATTATGGTTGGTATTATGAGTTCATCATCATCATCATCATCATCATCACACAGTTCCAGACTCTGTGCTACTGAGAATTTCCATACAGAAAAACCCAATAACACTTTGCCCGACCTGTAGGCTAATTACCAATGTAGCAATCAGTTTGCGACAGGCGTAGATCGCGCGATAGCTTCTGTCAAACGTCATTTTTGTATCATATAATGTATTGGTTAACAGTGAGATTGCTGTCACGTGGCTGTCGCGTTGCCGTCGGTTTTTTTCGTAATTAGGCTGCTGGGAATTGAAACCAGGACCTCACGCTCAGCAGTCGCGCTTGCGAACACTAGACCAATGAGGCAATCAATCGTTGTCAGTCATTGATATATTATTTAGATATCTGTGAATACAGTGCTCGCTGACTACAATATTATACAAGGTAACAATAGTAAGTTCATATACACGAGAGTTGCTTCTCCAATACGAAGCTAGAATATAATTCATGCAGTCTATATCTACTGCGTACAAATTTGAAATGAGTTTCACAGTCCGTTGGGTTTTCCACGCGATATTTCTTCAATACTCGAGTCTGTGGAGTGTACAAGTTTATTATAACATCACCAACAAAGTTCATAACTTGTTTATAATTTTGAATATTCTGTTTACGGTGTGTGCGTTTCACATAAGAAAACGCGTAGATAGACGCCATTTTGTTAATATCTGTTAACTTCACTTCAATTTGTTTATCAAGCTACGCAAGGGCCCGGGATTCCGAATCGTAATATTTTTATTGTATCTACTGTACGCTGCTTGAAGGATTAATGACTTCACTTCCCTATCAGAACCGGACGGAGTGGCAGCAAGGATATTATTTAGTGATGGTGATGAAGCAACTGATAAAATGGCAAAAAAGTAGATAGGTAGGTACTTTAGCGTCACCTATCGCAGTGAACCTGATCCAACAATTTTAGCATATTATACAAACTTAAACATTCGGGCTACAGCCCGTCCAGCAGATCACGGCACCTGTTTGGAGGATCGTCCCTTTTCAATGGAGAAACAACACACCTCGTTTCTCCACAAATTCATGACGCAAATCAGCTGACATTCAAAGAGACTGAACATTAAAAACCTCACCCTATCATCCCTATACCTTTGGTCCGTTTCATGATATCCATCAATTGGAACGCCGAACTCGTTTGATGCGTTAAATCGAGTTTATCGAAAGAAACTTACACTAGGGCCTCTGGTCATTTGTCTAGACAATCCGTTTCACGAAAAATACTTACAGCTTCAACTTATAATTATAGACACAGTGAAAGGTAACTGCATCGGAAGAAGGAAGAAGTTAGGGTTACGACATAGTGGACTAATATAGCTAGCGTTGAAGACCTCTTTCGCGTAGTACGGTATAGAGAGAAATCTCTGAACTGACGACCAGTCTCCACTAATAAGGAGATACTTGAAGAAAACGAAGAAAATCAACCTTTTAATGTTTTTACTGTTGGGACTGGGCCATAATACGCTACGTGCGGGTCCCGAGCGGTTACTGGATCTTCATATATCGACATATCAATTTTCTCAAGATGTGAATACATCCTGTGCAATGATGAATTGAATTCGCAACACGTAGCGCAGAAATCGCTTACCCACTGTGTCCCAATCGTGGCGTCAAATAAACTATTATTTTATATGACTAAAGCTTTCACCCTTTCGCTCCATCGCAGTCACGTTGTAATCTCGTAATCCCTTTCAATCCGCCGAACTTCGAACAAACTGCGATTAATCGGAAAAAAAACAACCTCCTAACTGGAAATATGCATGTTGAACTGACCGGATAAAATCAAAGTTCCGGCTCGTTGGAATGGAAGAATTTTACACGATTCTATAGCTTTATTTTTTATATAGCTTTTTTGGCGAGCTATTATTTTTCTTCATCTGCCTAGCCTTTTCCCAATTACATTGGGGTTGGGTCATCTAACAGGTTGCGGCTGAATATCAATATTTTACACGGAGCGATTGTCTTCTGACCTCCGCCACCCAGTAACTGGGAGACACTGATACTCTAAGGTTAGACTGGTTGTCAGACTTTTTGAGCTACTGACACCCATGATGACTGTCATAGGTCTTCGTATGACACCCGAGACCAACTGCTTAAAGTGCTTTCCGAAACATGGAGGGGTCTCGATATGTGAAAAATGATCACCCATCCAAGGACTGACCCCGTCAAGCGCTGCTTAACCTCGCAGATCGACGGATCTGCGCGGTAACTATGTAGCTACGAGCCTCTCCATAGTTTATCTAAATTAATGTGGATAAATGGTGCATAACCACTTATTATTATCGACGTATCTAGCCCAAAAATCTACAAATTTGGGCTAGCTATTTCTGCGAAATGCCTGATGAGCTGTGGACCATAGTAACCACTGAGCGGAGCCCTGATACGGCGAAAAGGCGACGCGTCAAAAATAAAAGTTTGGAAATCATGTACAGGCACTGGGATGATACATAATATTATATGTATTTAGGTTAACAGAGCCGTGTTTTTTATTAATCAACTCACTAACTAAGCCGTCAGGACAAAGCTTTATCCTAACTGGAGACCGCGAGACAAATAGTTGCACTTTTGTAATTAACCTTTCGCAAACAAAAATATTTCACAAACATTTCCATTTACTGTACATATGTATGATATATTCACACATATGTACAGTACACGTATGCAAACTCTAAAGTTCATACGAATAGAGAAATTGCAGCTACGCTTGCCGAGCGCAAAATGCAATATTGTGGCAAAATATCGCGACTTCTGTTTATATTTTATTTCAATATTCACGTCAGGACTGGATTGCGCAAGAATTTGTGAAACAGAGATGCAATTTTTGAATTATTCAGAACATAATCCCTTTGACTTTGTGTTTTTATTTTTCTAATATCAGCTGATGTATGAATGTGGAAATTACACGTAGCAGCTTTGGTTTGTGTTGTAGCGAAGGAATAGCGAATGATCATACTAAAAGTGATTTGTATCTCGGTTCTAAAACCTTAAACCAAAAAAGTTTCCCGAAGCGTTTCGCTGATGCCGATATTAAGTCAAAGCCATTTACTTGACATGTCGAAATCTCTACCTGGCTACTAAAAAAATCTAACACATTGCCCGACCCGGAGATAGAACCCATAGCCTCACGTTCAGTTCAGTAGCCTGCGTCACTGAACTTATAGCTGCTATATTAGTTTAGTGCCGCATGCGCATCTTACCAATAACGACGTTTAATTTCAATTATATGTATTTTTTCGTCCGATTTCCAGTTATCATTCCTCTAACGTTTAAGATTGACGCATGCGCTTTTAAAATATCAAAGCTGCATATTGGGACATCAAACACACAGCAAATGCGGCCATGCGTGCATGCCGAATCCACGAGTAACAATATTAATTGTTTAAGTAACTCAATACAAATATTAAAATCTTTCAACATCATCATTATTGGCTTCAAAACACCTACTCTATCACTTACAAGTCGACTTGACTGAAATGATTTTGATATTGATATAAAAGCAAACGCATCTGTGAGATACAAACACGTCTAACATCTTCATAGTACCGATTGGTTACTCCGAACATGTATTTCTCAACTCAAAGATCAATGTTTGACCCAACACGTTATTGGCCGCAGTTTTGATTGGTGCATGTTGCTATTGCATCTATCTCGATTGGCATTGACTGGCAATAGTTTCTAGATGTTAGTACGAAATATCTTAGTTTTGATTGGACTTAATTTCATTCAGTGTTAAAAGGTTAAATTCTTTGTTCTTTTTGCTTTATCGATATCTGTCTATATAATATTAGTAGCTATTTTTAATAAATAATATAAATAAATGAATTTTAGAATAAGTAGTGTTTAATATCTTCAAAACCTAGAACGAAGCATGCTCAAAATTAGTAAAATGCAAAAAATAAGACATACAGAAATAAGAAGTATGTATATCTAAAGCTACCGATGCCCTAAACTATGCTCAAAAACTGAAATCGAAATGGGCGGGGCACGTGGCAAGACTGTCAGACGAGCGGTGGACCATAAGAGTGACTTGACGACACGGTTGGCGCAGTGGCTAAGCGATTAGCTTTCTGCGCTACGTGTCGCGGGTTCGATCCCCGCACGGAACAAATATTTGTATGATCTACAGATAGTTGTTTCGGGTCTGGTTGTTTGTGCATGTGACATGTATGTTTGTAAACTGTACCCACGATACAGGAGAAATCCTAGTGTGGGGCAATGTTTTAAAAACAAACAACAAACAAACAAAAAAACAAACACGGTGGAGAGGCCCAAATGGGAAACGCCACAGAGGAAGACCACGTATGAGATGGGCGGACGACATCAGTAAAACGGCTGGCTCAAGCTGGATGCAAACAGCCCAAGATAGAGAAAGTTGGAATTCTTTGGAGGAGGCCTTCACCTGCGGAGGGGTTCTTGCAAATTAATAACTCATATTGTATATAGGTTAAGATTAGTTTACTTTGTTATTGCATGAAATAAAAGGCTTATATATAATAATATCTTCAAAAATACATAATGTTTAGCGATGCGCCGATGGCACGCGCGGTTGAAAGTTCAGTCAGTTAAAGATAATTTAAATATTATTTGGACAAAATATAACATTCTGTTACTGATTCTGAACAAACTAATTTAAGGTTTAATATATACTACAAATAATGTTGTATAAATATTTGCTTTATCGACAATCTTTTGAATGCACTTTATTTTTATGTTTTATCTTTTACTTTTATGTTACTGTACATCAATTATTTTTCCAGTTGTTTGTAAGCATTCCTAATATTTTATGGATCGAGTACAGTTTATAAAGAGGATAGTGTGATAGATTCTTAGTTTCACTTTATCCGAGGAAACTTCACCGTCAGTATTTTACCATAGCGTCACGCCCATATTCCCTGAGGGGTTAGGAAAAGTTGTACTATTACACCCACTTAATATCAAACTCAAAGTTGCTAATGAGAATTTCTTAACTCAATAACACTTTATTTAACCCGGGTACAGAATCCAGGACCTTAAACTCGGCAGACTCGCTTGCGACCACTACACAAATATACTTAAATTTCAAAAAGAGAAACATCTATTAATATTCTCGAGTTTAAAAGCCTAATCTACCAATCTCTAAACAAAAGAATCTACCGCAAAATTATCGAGACTTACCTAAAATACCGCGCGTCTTTCCTCCACAACATTAATGTACTTTCCACTTCACCTACTTAGAATACTTGGCACTAACGATGGAAACAGGATGTAAAAGTGAAGGCGTCTTCGGCATACTAAAGGGGAAGCTCTAACTTGCACAAAGAGTACCTATTCACATCTGGGGCGAACACAATAAAGTTTGATTGGATACTCAACGATCGAAGCGTTTCGTTCCGGAGTTTGTGATGTATGTAGGTAGGTAATTAGTTTTTTAGGTGAAAAGTGTTGGTTGTAGCTGTGAAAAATAATGGGGAGAATTTAGTGTTTATTTTCAAGCGTTACTCGTATAGCAGACACTTCTGTCTGTAACTCAATATTAATATGCCGTGTTACGGCTTTATGAAATGATTAAGACCATATTCAACACTGGCCATATAGAAGAATTATTTATTTAAATATATTAATCAGTAGTAGTGATTGGTACATCAAATTCACGATTTCTACCACTCTGTATGTAACTTTTCAAAAAAGAAAGAAAGGATATCTACTTTCTATTTTTATCTATACATATAAATAAAATTGGAGTGTCTGTTTGTAATATTGAAATAACCGTTTTTTACTACATGCATATGAATATATATACGGTACATACACCAAAATAACATTTTTTACAATTTTTGTCTGTCTGTCTGTCTGTCTGTTTGTATAGGCTAATCTCTGAAATGGCTAGACCGATTTTGACGGGACTTTTATTGGCAGGTAGCTGATGTAATAAGGAGTAACTTAGGCTACTTTTATATTAGAAAAATTCTTTTATTTTAGAAATAAATAGGGTTAAGTGCATTTGGTCTCACTAAAAAATACATTGTTAAGTTCCGACATCCACGTGAACGAAGTCGCGGGCACAGCTAGTCTTACCTATATATGTATTCTATAGATTCGTAGATTCATTTATTTCACTTAAAAGTGGAGTAGTAGTCTCATCTATTTAGCTGATGAACCGCATGCGAAATGTCAAATAGACAAAAATAAGATATTAAAACAATTCAATTGTTAGATTATACAAATAAGTTAATAGATCATAATGAACAGTAGACATGTCATGTTCTAATATACGATTAGAGCAAGTCATTAACAGAATATAATGTTTTCTCTACTAGCCACAGCCTGAGTTTATTTTTGAATTTAAATATTGTTAATACTTTTATAAATGCCATAACCATTAGGTTAGGTTAGATATCTATACCCATAAAAATAAATTATTTCTTGATAATATTCGTAATATTCCGAATAAGGTTTTGAGGAAAAGAAACATTGGTAAAGTTGCCCGGAGAATTGGACACGCAGACTAAGTCGCAGAGAACAGCTAGTTTAGAATGAATGTAACAAAAATCACATTCCTGATTTTTACACCGCTATAAGAAGCTGAACATGGTTATAATCACAAGTAAAAATCCTGATTTCTGATACTTAATGAACAGCGATTAAAATGTTATATAAAATTATGAAATAACGCCGATGATTAAACTTAAGGTTCGAAGCAGTAGTGGCCCGCAAATAATAAAACACAGGATCTTACGAGAACTCTTTAAAAAACCCAAGACAACCCAAAAAGCAGGAAATATTCTGGGCAAACAGGACGGTTGGCAATCCTAGACTATTGTGACTTATGTCGTCCGATTCTTCATCGCCGGTTTTCTTATTACTTTTATCTATATCAACGACAAGATTCAACATGATCATTTACCTAATGCAAGCTATATGAATAGCTATAAGATGTAAAGCCAAGTGTGTGAATGTGTAACAAAGTTCCTGTAACTCCGAACCTAAGCACTTCGGTAAACTAACAATGAGTGTTCTAACCAACAGTAGCGATTCGGTAATTAATATCACCCCATTAATCAGAACATTTCACAATACATAATAGGCCTTTTAGTTACTAGGAAATCAGGCCGCACACACTCAACAGTATTAAATATTTTAGTTTATTTTGTCACAGTGTGTCAGTATGAAATAGACCTCAGAATGAGACCTTTAATTACCAAGAAGATGGTAAAGAAATAACGACCATTTTTTTTTTTTTTTTTCATTTTTTTATATATTTATGTCTTGTTTCGATCACACACTAGACGAGGATATATTATATTATTAGTTATGATAAAAAAATAAAAGCATGAATAAATAAAAAAAAAAGAAATAAAACCTAGCGACCACTACTCGCAACCTGGCAAAAAGTAAAGCGTCATCGCAGTGAAGTAGGAGAGTTTACAGCGATTCTAACACATACGAATGTCCGCCATCAACCGTCGGGCTTCGGCCCGCCAGGCTAACCAAATTGCCTGATCGGAAGATCCTCCCTTTTCAATGGAGGAACACCATACTTCGTTCCTCCAAAAACAGTTCCATACAAAAACAATCCACTTGACATTTTTGTTTGCTCGGTAAGACGTTCTTTTATCTTATTTTCAAAAATCTTCTAAAAAAAAGTCGCTGGCACGACTATAGATAGATAGAGTATTATTTATTGTACAACAAAGGAAAAAGTACAAAGTGAAAATACATCGAAACTCGGTTCGAACAAAATTTTATAGAAAAGTTCTTACTACCGACCTACAGATGCCTTTAGGCTCACCCTCTTTTACATGGGACTTAATAAAAGCATCGCGGAAATGTGGGTGAAGTAACTCTGCCTAACCCGTCGGAGAATACTGCGTAAAGATTTAAAATAAAACATACAGAAATCAGCAATCATAAAATACGAAACTCCGAGAAAATAATGAACGCAATTCCTAGGAAATTTTAATTTTATTCCTACCTAGAATTATATCTAGGATCTGTCCTATGTAAAATAATATTATATAAGTGTCCTAACACTTCAATAGCAAAACTACCTAACTGCATCAGTCACTACATTAAGCCGAACCACTGCGAAAACTTTCTTCAAAACAGACCAAGTTCGTATCAGTCACGCATCAAGATAAGGTTCCGTAGTTATAATAATAATAATAATAATAATAATTCTTTATTCAGGTAACTAGGACCCACAATGTGTTAGTAAATATTTAAACAATACTGTTAGTAGCATTTTATTACATTTAGTTTATTACTTAAAAACTACGTTTCGGCTGGATTTTCTCCACATGCACCGCCAAACAGTGGTTCATGTAGAAAGAATCCAGTCGGCCAGCTATCATGGCTATGACGCTGTTGGGGCTGGCTCGCATTCTGCAGAGCAACGACGCGCATCGTTTGCGTATGACGGTGTAGAAGCAATCTACACCTGCTAGCGCGAACATTCCTGATGCACTGCAGAACCGAGGCAGCCCCAACAACGCCCGAAAAGCGTTATTAAATTGAATCCGCAGGGTATTGTACGATTTTTGACTATATCTTGCCCACAGTGCACTGGTATAGAAGGATGTACAATATGCTCGGAACAAGGTGACTTTTGCCTCCTGTGAACAGCGTGCAAACCTGCGAGCACGCATATTCGCTCGCACGGACAACGCCCTACGCTCTCGTTCAATGTCTACATCGTCTTTGAGATCAGTGGTAAGCAGATGGCCTAGGTACTTGAATTGTTGTACCCTCTTCAGAGGAACACCGGATAATATGATAGGTGGCACAAACTCTGGACATTTACCACCGGCCTCAAAGACCATATATTCACTTTTCCTACTATTATATTTCAGGCCGTGACAATTCACATAAGATTCGCAAATAGATAACAGCTGCCTAATTCCATCGACAGATGCGCTCAGCAACACCATGTCATCCGCGTAGCTTAAGTTGTTTACGCAGACATTGTCAACAAAGCAACCAACATGTCGGTTGCTGAGCGCAACTATCAGTGCATCCATGTATAAGTTAAACAGTTTGGGTGACGTAAGTCCACCCTGTCTGTGTTATGTGTTTAAGGAATAAGTAAAGCGTATGCAAACAGTTTTTCAAGGCTTATATCACTGACCACAAAATTAACTTCATAGATGAAAAACAAATCATCCACATCCATCTAAATTCAGTCAGCCTGAAAACCTTTTGCTCACTGAATATTATTTTCACTACGGCATGAGCGAACTCATTGTAATACCTCGTGTCGACTCGACAAAAGAAGAACTGTGATACAGGTATACGTTAGTGTAAGCAAAAACCTAAGTCTATAATTATCAGCGGTTGAAACCACCCAGTAAAATTTCATCAGAACGGATAAAAAGTTGGCAGACTTTTTAATATCGGATGAACAAAACGAACGACACGAAACGAAATGTCAATATTTCCGTTTTTACCATATGGCTATATAACCCTAAAAAGTTGGTCCAATAAAATAACTGGACAAACAATATCCGAAAATTCGGCGATCCAGTAACTGTGACCATAATATCTGCGGTCGAATGCCGAAAGCCGAATCCAATAAAAGTGGCCGACAAACATGGACGGCCATGATACTTTGTCGGATATCGGAAGCCATGAGTGGGTACTGTTGTTGTCATACGCTTGTTTTCTAACTTCAGTGGAAAGTGTCCAGGTTACTTTACCTCATTTTGGCGTAAATAAGTGGTAGGAACATCTGCCTTTTGTTGTACCTGCAAGAAGACAAGTAAGTGCTCATGACATCGATATTATATTCATGGGCCTGAAACTATTCTTGCATTATTAAGATACAGTCCAGTTAATACTGCGTCATTGGTATTGCACCAAGCGTGGCTGCTGAACATGAGGTCTTCGTTTCAAGCCCCAAGTCGGGCAGAGGGTTTTTAGATTTATCTGTAAGAATTTTTTTAATAATATAGTTAGCCTATAGATTGAAATTGTGCCCGGTGGCTGGCAAGACGCTCGCATCCTATTAGGAGTTAAAAACGGCATCAGGGAATGTGGGTGTGGTATGTACACCTCCGCTTACACCTTATCTCCGAAGCCGTATATACAGCATGATGCAAATGTATGTCCTCTAAACAATATCTAAACTACAAAATACATCAATGAAGACCCTAAAGGCCCTAAAAACCGTCTAACCGTCGTCGTCTAAAAAAGGTTGAATACGTGTGTATTCAACCTTTTTTGATTAGCGTGGTGAGAACCCATCACGGGCTATCCTCCACCTAGGGGGGCGGAGGGGTGTGCCGGACTCTTCCCGACGAAACTCACCGCGGTGGTCCGCCTCGACACCATATGGTGAGCCTCGGGAACTCTTAGAAGACCGCACCGAAGCCCACCACGGTGCCATGCCGAAGGGCATTACCCGGAGAGGATGACTTTAAAGAGGCCACCCCTCATGCACGTCCCGGGGGTGACACACTTACATAACCTACATTCAACTCCAGACATAACCCACTTTAGTGGCTTATCTTCACATCCAACTTTACAATTAAAATAAAGCATTATCCTCATCGAAACTAGAACATCCTCCGAGTATCACAGTGTTATCTCAATCAAAGAGTCAGTGTTGAATATTATACGTGTCTACATGAATCCCGGATACATTATTCATTAGAGCAATCTACGTTGGAGGTTTTCGTTTCTGACAATATAGTAATGAATTCTAGACCAAGATTTTAGACCCAACTGAATCATCATTATATAACCTAAGTACTAAAAATGTATGTGGTCATATAAGTTTATCGATGAATAATGACGACAATATAGGTACCAACGAATTCTTCTAGTACTAATAATATTTGTTGGGGTGCACAGAAAGGGCCTCCTCGAGTGACAATACTAAGTATCTCCGACGCAATGGGACGGCAATTTTCTAGCTATTGTTTTCACAACAGCATGAAGGATTTACAAAAAAACGCACATGACGTAAGAAAGAATTAAGCCTTTTTCGATGATATAAGGCCATTAAACGTATACGTCCACTGCTGAACATGGGCTCCTTAAAGACCGGTACAAAGAGTTACATATAATGTAAACAAAGTCGTAATTTCAGACTTAAACCTTTGCCTACGACATTCGCGTGTAAAGATGGGAAGCTTATTACATAATAATTAATTCTTGCTTGCGATCATGTGAGCAACGTAATCCAATTAGAGGAGATATTACTGTCTAAATAATTGTACATTTCCCATCTCAAATATTATCAAATTGCAGATTTGAACATACAGTAGCTCTACAACAGTTGTATATTTTACAATAATATAACATACAGGGCATAGCTTTCTGCGCTAGGTGTCGCGGGTTCGATCCCCGCACGGAACAAATATTTGTATGATCTACAGATAGTTGTTTCGTGTCTGGTTGTCTGTGCATGTGACATGTATGTTTGTAAACTGTACCCACGATACAGGAGAAATCCTAGTGTGGGGCAATGTTTTTTTTTAAAAAAAAGGGCTTTAGGCCTGCCTCCCTTCAAATTTTAGCTGCTTTTTATGCATTTCTCTCGCATTTAACCCAGGAAGCTTTTACTGCTTAATCGGGCTAATGGCAAGACCAGAAGGGCCTCCAGACGAGCAGGATAAATAATTTCAAGTAACACTGCTAAAGGCGACCTATAGTGGGACTCGAACCTCGGCTTAGGGCGTTGCTGGGGGACAGACAAGAGAGGACTCGCTGGATCTGATGGTGATTATTTAGGGACATTTGATTTATTACTACTGGCACAACGCGAGCTGGCCCGAGCAAGGGTGGATAAAACCGGGTCTTCGCGAAAATTTTATCTGCTGATAATTCTGCTTCCATATATTTCATTAAGACACTGACTGTCTCATTGGTTTAATGGTCTGTTTGGCATTATTTGGTTTTTTTTTGTGTGAAAATTCTAAGTAGCGTCATGGAGTTTGGAACTCTGGCCGGTAGATGGCAATAGGCTCGCCCCATATTACGTGAGGCTCAATAACGGCATCAGCGAAATGTGGGTGTACAATAGCCTCTGTCTTCTGCCTCGGGGAATACAGGCGTGATACTATGTTATGTTTCTTAATGTTTTTCCTGATGTTTTTCGGGTTTTATTACAGCGACAAAGTTTCTCGTTTGAATTCTATATAATTATAAACTACAAAAGCTTGAATTTTCATTTGAATAATTAAATTTAATACATATTGTTATAGATAACAAAGACCCTCATAAATAATTCCTAGTATTTCTCTTTAAATCTGGTTTAATATACGGAACCCTCGCGAAATCGTAATATTTTGTAGCAACTGTTCAATGTTAATTATTTGCGTACTGAATAGCCTAATTGTTACCGATGATTTCGACAAATGATTATAATTACTGTGAGATTTTGGTAAATGATGAGCGTATCTTAGGGCTGGTTCACACGATGGATGTGTTTTCGTATACGAGACACGAGATATTGAGAAATCAGGAACGCGCCGCGCAACCACATATCACCATGTTTTAGTTGTGCATGTGACGTCATGGCCACAACGCGGACCTCACCGCTGGTATCATCACACTACACACGCTGCCTTGCCATGACCTAAGAAATGTATGACGCAACGCACAACGCCTCGCGCCTCCGTAAAAGAACCCTAAAGTTTTAAAACTCCGTCGATCTGCGAGGTTAAGCAGCGCTTGACGCGGTCAGTTCTTGAGTGGATGACCGTTTTTCACAGATCGAAACCCCTTCGTGCCTCGGAAAGCACGTTAAGCAGTTGGTCCCGGGTGTCATAAGAAGACCTATGACAGTCGTTACGTGTGTCAGTAGCACAAAAAAGTCTGACAGCCAGTCTTACCTTGAAGTATCAGTGTCTCCCAGTTACTGGGTGGTGGAGGTCAGAGCAGTCGCTCCGTGTAAAATGCTGATATTCAGCCGCAACCGATTAGACTGGAAGCCGACCCCAATGTAGTTGGGAAAAGGCTAGGCAGATGTTGATTCGACAAAATATCACATGGACGCTATATGAACGCTCTCATAATATTGTTATACGAGATTTATGTTGGAATAGAGCAAGAATGTTCTCAGATTTATAGTTAAATTTTTCAGTACCTACAAACTTTTCACAGCAATTTTACAATATAACGAACTGGAACCTTCACAAGTAGATCTCTCTAACAAAGGTTATTTGACGCGACACTTTGTACCAGCAAGATAATATGAACGATCTAGTTTGAAAGTCTGTTGCTGACCTAGATAAAAATTACGCTTAAACTCCATATTTTCTTCCAAGCCTAGATCTTTATTCGCCATACAATAATTTTTCATCAACAGATCTTTGGCTAACAGAGAATCTTTTAAACTCAACGGTTCATTATTTTTCCGCTTCAGTATAACACTTATCCGAAATTTAATAGATATGCAGTTTTCAGAAACTTCTTAGCTCAAGCTAACTTTTAGTATACCTCCTTTGAACTTTAAAGTGTTCGTTTCTCGACGTCTTAACTTTAATGCATATAGAATCGCATTTGTAGGTTGCATGAGCTGGTGTGCGCCTGCCCTAAAACATATGACAGCTATTCGTCTGGAACCGTTAGACCGTAAAAGTAGAGTGTGGCGTAAGCTTAAAGAATATTGGATATTTAAGCAGTTTTCTCATAAGTACAGTCGGACAAAGAAATAAATGCATTTGGCCACAAAGTTAAGTTTGCCGAAGAACTGCTGATGTTATTTTTAACTATAATTATTACTTTTACATTAATATAAATTAATCGAATGAATTCATAATATCTTGAAATATATTCATTTATATATAGTGACCGATTCCTATTTCTTTGTGTGACTGTTCCTAATAAAGAAACAGAAAGATGGACGTGTGTTGGAATGACACATTTAGAACAGCGGTTACAGATAGTGCCATCCAAGAAGACGCGCCCCACTATTTTTTGGCCGAGGCTTTCCAGCTGACCGTAATGCTTTCTCGTATTTAGTCAATTCATCGTACTGTGCGTGTGCACTTCTAGGTAATTAGTGTGTATCAACAGAACATAAAACACTAGCGCAGTTCTTGAATTCATTTACATTCTCCGAAACTATGCAAAACAGACTTGAAGCTACATAATTGTAACTACACTTACATTAAAACAGTAAAGGAACTTAGGGGAACTTAGGAAAACATGAGAATGTTTTTTTTTTCGAAATAAATCGGTACCCTCCACCATTCCGAAAAAAATCACAAAAATATCAAATGGCGGATATTCATTTATGATAAAATATTTACTTCAACGCGCTCTGTATTGAGGAATCTCTCGTCTATATTATACATAATATACCTACCTAGCTACATCCATTTGTTCAAAACAACTAGTCTCCCGGGAGCCTCTGGAAGCCGATATTTTGGAGCTCATAAATAATTTAATCAGAAACAAAATGGATGAGGCTGGAGTTTGGCTACCGGTATTTTTTCTGGCCTAATAGTATTTCGGTAAAAGGCTGTTTAGGTAGTACGTACTTAGATTGAAAGCGCCATTGGGATGATGTTTGGAAAAAATGTTGCAAATATGATTTAGCCACTAAGGTTGTTTTGTTATAAAAATGCCGTTCCGGAAGAATTGACTATAGTACATAACAAATTTTGTTCCGTGCGGAAAAACCCGTAACACGTAATGTAGCAGACGAAATCTCAACCGTGTAAAAATGTCTTAGCGTAACTCTGTAGCTTCATCATCATCATCAGCCAGAAGACGTCCACTGCTGAACGAAGGCGTCCCTCGAGTGGGGTTTGCCATAATCCCCACACTTGGCAGGCGGCTTGGGGATCGCAGTGGCTCACCGATTAGTGAGAGGACGCTGCTGCCCGTCCTACGGTGTATGGCCGCAGTTTTAAGACGTATCCGGGTCATAGACGTACCCGGGTCATGTAGCTTACCTGTTCGTTAATTCCAGTGTTTGTTGAGTCCACAGGTATTCTAGTTAGAGGAAAAGGTGATTATGCAGTCATCAGTAAACCCTTAAGTAATTAGGACACCATTGGCGCCGTGGCTAAACAATTGGCTTGGTGCGCTGCGTGTTGCAGGTTTGGTCTACATACGGAACAAATATTTGTATGGCCTACAGACAGATTTTCCGTGTCTGGTCATGTTCTTGACAACTTTATAGAAAGTAAATGTTTAGCGAAATTAAAAAATAAAACTGAACTAGATTGTTTCGTTCAATTTCAGATTTTTGTAGTTTTCACAAACAATTTCCACCGAATAATCGCTTAGCGACGTTCCACTTCACACTTCTACTTACCCCGAAAGGCTAAAACGCGAGAATATGCAGACAAAACGAAATTACCCAATACATATACTCCATAACAACCGCGTTTTATTTACCATCAGGGATTTATAACTTGAACAATACATATTTACAGACATACTACCTCTTGTTCATGGCTCCTCCGCGAATTCAAGTATATTTAAACCAATAGGTATACATAACAAAGAAATATTCATAGCGACCTCGCATATAATTCTTAAAAGAAAATATTCGATGGTTTCCCGGAAAATCTCCATATATTTTAAATATAATATATTATAATAATTCCATACATCACCATATTCCGAATATATCTTATTTTTAGATATCAGTATATTTATAAATAGTTCATATCACTAGAAAAACATTTCTCGGAAAAAGCCAACCTGGTAATCGAACTCAAAACCTCACATTCGACAGTTGCACTTGCGACCAAAACCAATGGTGTAGCTACAGTACTCCATCAAGTCTCTTTACTAAACAAACACACATACATACTTCATAAATATAGCGCTTGAATTATGCCGTTCGCCCACGAGATAAAACACGGGAGTCAAAATATAGGAGCCGCAATAAAGCTTCGCACAGAGTAATGGGCTTTAACAATGAATACGTTGACGCTTCAGATATATGGCGCGTGGGAAAGGGTTGGACTGGGAGAGTAGCGGGAGAAATGCCTACAAGTTTGCATCATTTGGATAGGGATACAAATAACACAAACACAACAAAACTCTTTTCTTTTGTTTGGTAGACTATAAAGTTTACAAGTGAAAATGTCGCGAAAAAACACATTTTTATGACGGACGGATGAACCTCCTTATAACTTAACACGATACAGAACACCTGGATATAGAAGGTTGTACAACAATTTTTTAGAACCTACATATATAAGTAAAGTTATATTGCAATGTAAGAGTATATTTTTTAATTTTTAAATAGCTTCATGTACTTAAAAATAATAACTTTACTCATTGTAAACCGATATTTTGAAAAAAGTATCTACGGAGTTTCTTGCCGGTCTCGTCTCCATAAGACCAATACACTACGGAACCGTGCACCTAGATTCTTAATGTTTTAACAGTGCCCGCAAAGGCCCGTTGACTTTGACTTTGAAGTATCCAATTCCTTGCTCCTAAACTAATGCACGCAGTGTATTTTAGGAGTCAGAGTTTAAGAGTCTTCAATTTTAAATACAACCGTGACATTTCTGTTACACAATATATAATTATTATTCAAAAATCTGTAGGTATAAATATTTATGTGACCGTGTGCGATTTTTTAATTTCCGTCTTCTTCAGTAACAAGCTAGAAATATATAAATAAAAGTACAAACTGTTAAAAACGGGCAGGGGCAGAAATCATAGGGCATCGTAAAATTCGTCCACATCGCTGTCAACGGGAAAGTGCCCAGAACGCTGGCGGCATTGCCACGTTGTATGGCAATGCTGATACTCTGACCGAAGTAGAGGCCAGCCCTCTTGTCACGTGAAGAGTCGACTAACCGTTTGCTGATTTCACGGAAAACCCGATGAGCATTCGGACTCCACGGCCCTAGTGCCCCAAACGACTCCAACCTATAATTCCGTCTTCTTTGTTTATTCTATTTTTATTATGTGTTTTATTGGATTTATGACAAAAGTCCACTTTATACGTGGTTTGTATATATTATTTATTGAACAGATGACAAAAATTCGGACTCGTAATTACTGAATGATTTGCTATCATTGTTTAAGTATTATTGTGAGGCAAAACATGTAACGAATAGAGATATGCAAGCCTTTTGTCCCTCTTGGTATGTACTTAGATTAAAGTACAGAATGACATTTCACAAACATATAAAATACATATAATATATTTTCAAAATTTCTGTGATTTGGACGACACAGTCAATTAAACACAATTGAGTTTCTCTGTAAGAAAAGATTTATTATGTTAATTTTACTTGTACACTGTTTCACATGAAATAAAAGTGTTTAGTAACAAGACCTTACATACCTGTAAGAAAAGAAACGACATTTAATGTTATTTATAACAATGTCAGTTCCTAAATCACAATTAATCAAATTGATTAACAATGGTATTTTTATAAATTGTTTTCTCATGAAAACGAGACGCTTATAGGTTATGTCTTTACCATAGATTACAAAATTCATTTGTCATGTCACGGTCCGACTCGATGAGGTTTGTTGCGCGGGAAAATTTAAATTAAAGAAAATTATATTTTTCTTTACATCTCCCCTCCCAGAGAAGATAAAACAATGCGTTTGTAAATGCATGCTCTTCAAGCGCAGGCAGGGGCTGGTGTTAGCTTCGAGATGTGGAAAAAGTTTGACTCTGATTTCTTATGGTCAGTGTTTATCTTGTAAATTGAGTTTGATATTCTTTCTAAGATTTTGTAGGGTCCAAGTTTCAATTCATCGAGCTTCTTCCTATTCAGTTTGTTTCCATTCTCTACGAAAACGGTATCACCAACTTTGAAGTCTATATGTTTTCGATTTTTATCGTAAATTGTCTTGTTGTAATTATGTGATCTGATTGTGTTTTCCAGAGCTCTTTTCCTGGCCTGGATTAAATCATACTCGGTCTTCTTCTGTTTCAGCTCATTTGGCAAAATCGTAACATCTGTGCCATAAAGTAGGTACTTTGGAGCATATCCAGTAATAGTGTGCTCCGTTTCATTGTATATTTTTACACAGTTGTGTGCTATAGTTGTCCATGCTATTTTTGTGTCACGTTCGTTTATCTTGCATCTGATTTTATTTACCAATGTTTGATTTAGTCTCTCGTTTAAGCCATTTGAGAAAGGAGAGTTCACTGCTGTAAAAATTATTGGAATATTCTTCTCATCCAAAAATCTCTTGAATTCCTTAGAATTGATACCTGGATATTGGTCTGAGAATATCAAGTCTATGTCACCAATTTCTACACAGTTTCTTATCAGTTTGATGAAATCGTTTGCATTTTGAGTACTTGATGTCAAAATATATGCATACCTAGTGAAATGATCTGATAGCAGGTGTAAGTATCTCTTTGTTGATCTGGAACCTCCGAAGCCTCCAATGGTATCAATAGAGCATATCTGAAAAGGTTTTGTGGCGGGACCCAAGTGGGACATCAATCCATATTTATGTTGTCCTCTTGATTTATTCTTTAAACATACTATACAACTCTCACAGATTCTTTTTATGTTTTTCGTCATGTTTTCTGCTGTATACACTGAGCTAATCATTCTTTGCATCTGTTTGACTCCTATGTGACCTAGATCTGTATGTACATTTTTCATGAATTCTATGCTGAATTTCTCTGATATCATTATTTTTTCTTTTTTCTTTACTTTCTTGTAGTAAACATTGTTTTTTGTTATTAACTTGTCTTTTCTGCACTGTATATATTCATTTTTAACTTGATCTTTTAAGATATCTTCTAGTGTTATTGTGTTAACTACTTTTAACTGTTCCTCTAGGTTTTCATTTGGTTCAAGGACTGGGTTTCTGCTTAGACAATCAGCTTCGATGTTGTATTTTCCTGGAGAATATTTAATTTGGAAATCATATTGTGATAAGTAGTATGTTAGATCACCTAATTCTTCATCTGTTCTAGACCTTATGTTCATATTCTCCAATGGCTTGTGATCTGAAAAAACAGTAAATTTCCTTCCTATTAATAGATGCTGCCAATACTTTACACATTCTTTAATTGCCAGGCATTCCAGATATATAGCTTTCTTCCTTTTTTGTACATCATTCAATTTTTTTGAAAAATATGCTACTGGTTTTTCTTCATTGTTTTCTTGTGGCTGTTTTAGGACTGCTCCTACTCCTAGTATACTAGCATCTGTGTATATGTGAATAGGTAGGTTTGGGTCAAAGATTTTTAATATTGGTTGAGAACATAATATTAGTTTCATTTCATCAAACGACTCTTGGCAAGCTTCAGTCCAGTTAAAGGTTTGTCCTTTTCTCAAAAGGTTATGCAATGGTTCCAATTTTATTGCTATATTTGGCACATACTTATGATAAAAGTTTATTTTTCCCAAGAATTGTCTCACATTTTTTTGGGTTTTTGGAGTCGGGAAATTTTTTATTGATATTAAGTTGTCTTTCAGCGGTCTGACTGAATTATTCTGTATTACATGACCCAAATATTTAACTGTGTCTGCTGCAAATGTGCATTTAGAGAATTTTAGTTTTAAACCTTCGCTTTTAATTGCTTGAAATAGTTGTTTCAGATGTCCCACATGATCCGAGAAAGATTTTGAGAATAACAAAATGTCATCAATGAAACATACTGTGAACTCTCCAAGCTTGTGCTTCCGTATTATGTTACACATTATTCTCTGGAATATGGCTGGGGAGGTTTTTAAGCCAAATGGCAAACAGGTCCATTGATAATGTCCCTCTTGTGTCACAAATGCAGTTTTGTGTCTATCTGTGATACGCAAAGGTATTGCCCAAAATGCTGAATTTAGGTCCAGTGTTGAGAAAAACTTGCAATCTCTTGTTTTTACTATTAGGTCCTCAATAAGAGGGAATGGCTGTGATTGTGGTACAACTATTTTATTTAAGTCTCGAAAATCGATGCACAATCTTGATCTTTTATTTTCATCTCTTTTATAGGCTAATGTGACTGGTGCTGCGAATGGGCTATATGATTCTTCTATTATATTTTTTTCCAATAATTTTGCAATCTGGTTTTCAATCTCCTTCTTGTCTTCCATTGTGCAACGATATGGCCTTTTACTGCAATATTTTTCTATTAGTAGATCAATGTGTGCTTCATAATTCGTTACCTTTCCTATGTCATATTTGTCCTTTGCAAACACAGATTTATTTTTCGATATTAATTTATCAATCACTGCCTGTTTTTGATAGTCTAGATGATTTATATAAATTTTGAAGTTTTCTTCACTGAAGTCTTCATTGAAGTTTACTAAATTATCAGATTTTATTTCCATAGAATCTGTTTTATTTGTTTCCTTAGAAACTATTTTGATTCTTTGTATAGGTATTTTCTGATTAATTTCTAAGTTTTCGTTTTGAACTAGGTAAAATTCTTTTATACAATCTAGTCCCACTAAAAAATCGTAATCGAAATTTTCCTTGTCTATTACAAAAACATTCATTTTTTTTTCTACATCAAAAATGGCTACATCGAGTGTAAGTATGCCATTTGCCTTTTTAACGCCATTAATCGTTTTTAAATTAGTATTGTTGGAATGACTGGCTTCCTTGTTATTTATCTTTAACAACTTTGAATTTATCAATGAGACATTAGACCCTGAGTCATAGATCCCAATTACTTCGACATTTTTATTGAGTACTAATTTTATTTTGATCAATGGCGGCACTATTAGTTTTTTTGGTCTTCACACTGCAATTCACATTCCAATTCTGAATTGTTGACAAGCTTTATTTGCTTTTTATCCTTTTCAGTATTTATTTTTGTTTTAAACCAACATGAATCTTCTGAATGATAGCGTACACCTTTCTTTAATTTTTCACAAATACTACATTTTTCTTTAATCGGCTTAGTATCTTCTTTTTTTTTGATAAATTTTTTCCTTATAACCAAATGTTCTAATCTGCCAAGTTCATTAAATAAGTCCTTTGTGTGTACAATTTCTTCTTTGTTAATTCTATCTGTTATAAAATCTGGTAAACCGGCAGCAATTATGTCAATTAGGGTCCCTTCATCTATTGTTTTTCTTACTTCTAGTAAAAGTTTTTCTTTTTTTACTGCATATTCTAATAAAGATCCTGATTGATACTTGAAAGATAAAGCATACCTGCTAGTAGTCCAACCTTTATTGGCATAGGTTTGCAGAAAACTTGATGTCCATTCTGACCACTTGGAATGTAAACCAAGCTTGATCATCATGGAAGAATACCAATCAGTGCATGATTTTTCTAGAAACAATCTGAAGATTTCAATTTTTTCTTCCTCTTTTACTATATCGAACCTTGCACATTCTTTTTCAAATACTTCCATCCACTGACATGCACTTGAATTTTTTCCATCAAATTTTTCAATCACAAATCTGTCCGCTAACTTTTTCATACTTTTTTTTTCTTTGTTTTGTTGTCCTTCAACTAATTTTTCCAAAATTTTTACTATAGGATCTTCTGAACACTTTTTATTAGCAATAGCTAATTGTTCTTGGGTAGTTTCCTCTAGGAATTGGTCCTCAAAAATCATGTTTCCATCCTCATCAACATATGTTTTCAATATATCCTCTGTTGTTTTTATCCAAACACTTCTAGTTTGATATCTTTTTTTCAATGTATTTCTCACTGTAACGAAGGTTTTCGAGGTTTGGATATGTTTGTGAAGAGATATTGCTTGATACTCTTCAGGAATAAGGAAAACTTTGTCATCTTGTGTGGCAATTGAGGTTATGGCGATATAGTTTGACTTTCCGTCTATTGTTGGTTTTATTTGAAACGTAAATTTTATCTTTTCCATTTTCAGACAATAAATGTCGTTTTATAATATATTTTCAAAATTTCTGTGATTTGGACGACACAGTCAATTAAACACAATTGAGTTTCTCTGTAAGAAAAGATTTATTATGTTAATTTTACTTGTACACTGTTTCACATGAAATAAAAGTGTTTAGTAACAAGACCTTACATACCTGTAAGAAAAGAAACGACATTTAATGTTATTTATAACAATGTCAGTTCCTAAATCACAATTAATCAAATTGATTAACAATGGTATTTTTATAAATTGTTTTCTCATGAAAACGAGACGCTTATAGGTTATGTCTTTACCATAGATTACAAAATTCATTTGTCATGTCACGGTCCGACTCGATGAGGTTTGTTGCGCGGGAAAATTTAAATTAAAGAAAATTATATTTTTCTTTACATACATAAAAACTCTTGTGACACAATCATGTTTAATTGTCATGTAAATTATACAGCCAGCGTTTTCTTTATCAACAAACCGAATAATGTTGTAAATATAAAAGAAAAAAAAGAAATTTCAAAAAAGCTTTTTCTTTTCATAAAAGATAGTCATGGAGTCAAACTTTTGTGTAACAAATTTTAACGAGACCTTCGAAGTTAAAATCTTTCAGCGACGCTAACCAGAAAAATGTCACTGCTTTAAATTACAGCGACCAGTTTTATGTATGCTATAAAAAGTAACTTAACTTATTTTTATAACTCGCCATCTATGTAACTTATGCCTTATTTAACTTGAAGAGACGCGGTTTGGGGAATCAATTGAAACTTTCTATGAAGTAAGTTTCATTTATGTGAGGAAGTATCTTAATGACTCAACTATACACATAACGTTCTACAATGGCTTCTAATCAGTATCAGAAGTTCATCTACGGAATATCTTCGAGTACACTCAACATCAAAAGTGTAACATTCGGATTTCAAAACTGCTGAACTAATATATTATACCTACGTAGAGTTACGTGACCCGGGTACGTCTTAAAACTGCGGCCAGACCGGAGGACGGGCAGCAGCGTCCTCTCACTAATCGGTGAGCCACTGCGATCCCCAAGCCGCCTGCCAAGCGTGGGGATTATGGCAAACCCCCCCTTTGGGGGAGGCCTTCGTTCAACAGTGGACGTCTTCTGGCTGATGATGATGATGATGATGATGACGTAGAGTTAATGATAGCACATGATTAACTAGTTCTGACGTCAGCCTGATCATCATTTACTTTTGATGTTGACTCTACATATATGTACATACTAACTTCCGCTCGCGGCTTCGCCCGCGTGGTTTACGAACCCGTACATTTTTTTCGGGATAAAAAGTAGCCTATGTGCTATTCCAGACTATATTCTATCTCTGTGCTAAATTTCATTTCGGCCAGATTCGTTCAGCCGTTCTGTCGTGAAAGAGTAACAAAGATCCATCCATCCATCTTCAAAAAACTTTCACATTTATAATATTAGTAGGAAGTAGGGTATCAGAAACAGCTTATTAAACACGTCAGTACTCCTCGAAGCTCCATTCCCTAGTGGCTGAAGTGTGGATAGTTAATCAAGTATCATTAATTGTATGGAATGGTTGACACTCACGTTTCCTGTTCACTTTATACCAGTAATTACAAATCAATGCGATGCCAACGTGAGGGCTCCAAAGCATTTTTAATAAGACGTTATGGGAAATAGAACCTTCTAGTGGAGAATAATAAAGATAATATTTCAATGTTCTGTTTTTTCAAAATTCAAAATTCATTTATTCAAAATAGACTACTACTAGTGCTTTTTGAACGTCAAACATATTATGGACAGAACTAATACGCCCGCCCTTGACCGCTTCCTATGTGTTTTAGCTTGGGGAGAAGAAACGGCCCAACAAACTCCCCAGCAACACTCCCATGTCTGTCATTATACAATAATAAAAAAATATAATTAAAGAATGCTATTACAATAATTAAAGCCTAGCAAAAACGTTTCCACATGTGAGCTAGCGCACACCATTTCACCAAAAGGTATAAGGTAATATAGCCTCCGTTGTCTTAAAGATGTCATACACCTAAGTGTGAAGAGCGCGCCCGCCCACACCTGCAATCGCTTTGGAATAGCAGTCATAAGGGCTTTACGGCTCACGCATGCAGAACTATGATACATTAAATGCAAGGCAAATGCATGTATGTAAATGAATAAATTATAAATTCATTAATCTCAGCCAGCAAGTCGACCAGTCACCACAAGCAGCACCCGTTCACGAGTATGACGCAAAGATCAGCCATCACCTGCCTCGCCATTTTAGAGGGAAGCAGGTGACCCGACCCATGACGCCACCGCATGCAATGACATCAAAGGGAGCATGACGAATTTGCTACCTGAGAATTGCATAAAAATAAAATAATATAGAAATTGCAATGATCACCAGTTAGTCAGTTTTTCTATCCTATCACATTTATAATATAAGTAGGAAGTAGGATAGTAGGAGTAGGATATTTTTTATGAAAATTTTCCCCCACTTCACTATACCACAGTGTATTTCTTCTGTACATGTCACATGCACACACACTCCGACCCGAAAAACTATCTGTAGGCCATACAAATATTCTTTACGTGCGGTGTTCGACAGCTAATCGCTTTTTTGAGGCTAACATTGTCGTCATTTGTTTTAAAAAAATATACTGTATATCTTACGTACCTATTCAGAATGCAAATGATACTAATATTTTAGTTGAATGTGCAAACTTAATGGAAATCACGGCTTTAAAGTAGTTTAACTTGATATCTCTGTTAATTAACATTTAACTGCCACTTGAAATATATTCCAGTAACTTTGAGAATTAAATTAGTATTTCTACTCTCCAAATTACTAGGTACGAGAACATGAGAAAATTTATCTCAGCAAATTCAAACTCCAAAAATTTTCTAAAGATTAACTAAGTTTCTACGTAATATTTCTTGAGATCGCCATTGGCGAACGTGACGTCCTCAAGCCCTAGTGTAAGTTTCTTTCGACAAACTCGATTTAACGCATTGAACGCGTTCGGCGTTTCAATAAGTGGAGAGCACGAAACGGACCAATCAGAGCGCCGAACGCGTTCGATGTGTTAAATGGAGTTTATCGAAAGAAACTTACACTAGAGCCTCTGGTTCTGATCCTCAGGTCACGCAAAGTGCGGAGTTTCAAAATGTGTATATTACATAGAACTTAATTACATGTAACTGCCTCAATGGTCTAGTGGTCGTAATCGCGATTGCTGAGCGTGAGGTCCTGGGTTCGATTCCCGGGTGGGCAAAGTGTTATTGGGATTTTCTGTATGGAAATTCTCAGTAGTAGCTCGGAGTTTGGAGCTGTGCCTGGTTGATGGTAATGGGCTCGCCCCCTATTACACAGACGAAATGTGGGTGTATAACAGTACACCTCTGCCTATACATTCAACGAATACGGGCGTGATGCTATAAACTAAGTTTCCACATAACGTTTCTTGGAATATTTTATCACAGACAGACTCACATTTGATGTACCTAGGTTCTATCTATAATTTCGTTTGTCACTCACGAGTTGAAACCTTTGTGAAACTCGGTCTTTTCGTAAGCTCACGTGTAAACATCTAAAATGAAATGGGATACTATATATAGACTAGATAAATAGGCAAGAAATACCATTAGAATATTTAGTTCTAATTCCGCCAAACTCGTTCAAGCTTGGGTGCATGCACAGCACCGCCCTCCCGCCCGCAAATATATGCACATGCAGAAGGTGCGATAGATATGTATAATGTAACATACAACCCAAATCGATCATCGACATGTGTTTCGCACCTCCACGGGGCATCCTCAGGAGATGTTGACTCGTCGACCACTTGGACGCGAAATTTCATTCACGTTGCAGTTTGGGTTGCATGTTACTTTTGGTAAAAACGACGAATGACTAATCAGAAAATAAGTAAGTGGGTATCAGTTGATTAGGATTGAACGGCCACAACTCTTCAAGGAACTAGGCTATTTTGGAAAACTGCACGAAATTAAATTGCAACTGTTTACTGAGCTTTTATTTTAGAAACCAAGCACCAAGAATATAATTCAAAAATGTTCGAACCGCCGAAGCCGCGCACCCGCTCCTAGTCAAAACTCCGATGTTATGGCGGGAAAATCCAGCTCGCCAATTGGCTCACGTATGTCAGGTGATGTTAGTGTCGTAGTCCAATCGTGGAGCAATATATTATCCAGCCATTAGTTCTACCAATCAAAATGAATCAATTGTTGCCAATCTCAAATAATAAAAGTTAACCAAATACAAAACAATCCTTTGAAATTATTTAAAACACATTTTTAGGAAAGAAAAACCCTAAGAAATTTATTAATGTTAACAGTTATTCTTTTAAAAACAAACTTATATTTATTAAAAGGAACAAAACCTAACACATTGAAGTCTCAAACTCCATAAATCCAAACCACCATTACAAATGTAAAATAACACCAAAATTGTACTTTAAATTGTACTAATTAAATCAGCTATTCAAACAGCCTTTAAATAAAATAGTATAAAATTTTAATGCAATATTTCACGGACAATTGGAAATTTCGACCTACACTTCCGAAACGAAAGTCGGCTTTCATTACGCTCGGTTAATTGCCCAAATAATATAGAGCCCTGAGGAACGCTGCCTCACTCCACATTCATCCCCTCCATATTATCTCCTTTAACGGCTACAGTGTCCACAAGACTGGTTGAAATGAGAGTTTGATCATGCAAGCATTTCACCATATATATCGGATATAATTGGTTTTAAATTATTGTTTAATTTTTTTATTAATACTCTAGGATTATAATCTGTGCTTAAACATAACATATCATCGTAGGCCTTGGTTCAGCAGTGGACGTCTTCTGGCTGATGATGATGACAACATTAAAATAGGTCACCTAATTAGGTATTGCCTCATTTAATAAAATGTTAAAATAATTAAAAACTAATGACGAAACACTCTGATATCGTTTTATGGCATAACCAAATTAGAAAACCAACATGTTGTTTAGTCAGTTTAATTAAAAATATTAACACAATTCTTGGAACTGAGGAAAACTTAACGTTTCTATTTTGTAAACACTCACTAATTACCTATACAAATTAATTTCAATGCAAAATTGTACTTTATAATAATACCAGTTCAGAGAAATTCTGTTTACAAAATGACATTAACAATCTAACACTAATAAATGGAATCAGGCGTTACTTTGCGGAAATCCATGATACATAAGATATACAACTAGAATATTTAGTTTTAATTCCGCCAAAACTACTGCAAGCTTGGGTGCATGCACAGCACCGCCCTCCCGCCCGCAAATATATGCGCATGCAGAAGGTGCAAAATAATGTAATATGCAACCAAACCGATCCTCGACACGTTTTTCGCCCCTCCACGGAGTCTAACACTGTTTTGACGCCATATTTTAATAAATGACCTTCCATACCTCGTTCCACGTGTAACCGACTTTACTGAACTTACAAATTAAGTTCACAATCCCTTTTGTAAACTTGAACCGATTAACGTCTTCAATGTATTTACCTTATCTGGTACCAAAAACGACGCCCACTCTTATTATTTTAAATAGAGTGAAGATCATCGGCGAAATTTGGGTGAAGAAAAGTAAACCGCTCTTTCTTTCTTTCTTTTAGAAAAAAAAAACGTTACTCCACACTAAGATCTTCTCCTGTATCGTGGGTACAGTTTACAAACTTACATATCACATGCACATACAACTAAACCCGAAACAACTATCTATAGATCATACAAATATTTGTTCCGTGCGGGGATCGAACCCGCGACACGAAGCGCAGAAAGCTAATCGCTTAACCACTGCGCCAACCACGCCGTCTGCCTAACCCATCGAGGAATACAGGCGTGATGCTATGTGTAGAGTGAAAAGTCAGTACCTCATCTAATTCATGATCTACAGTCCCTGGATGGTTTAGTGATCGTAAGCGCGGCTGCTGACCGTTCAAGTATTACCTAAGCACTATAGGGGGACGGGGGGGTCTTTGCTTTGCTTATTTTTGATGACATGGGGGGTGGGGGGGTCTAGATGGTGATTACGTCAGCAGTAGTTTTTACTTTTTTACACATATGGCAACCCACACATTGTCTATGTTTGAAAACGAAACGCATTTTCGGGGATTCCCACAAATAATGTATACTTACGTTTAGGTACTCGCTTAGAACCGAGTAGGGGAATTACCACGCACTATTCACTTGTCTAAATTTCTTCCGTCAATCTATTATTTGGTTTCGGTACGATTGACGATTTGCCGTATTGTAAGCAAACAAAGCAAGTTAATGTTTGTGTTACCGCTGATCCACTTTCGCCAAAGTTGAATTGTTTAATGGCACGATGTTGAATGGCTCGATGAGAACGACGTAGACATTACAAAATTGGATGAAAGTGAGCAGACACACAACATTGAGCAGCAAACATCCTATATCATCGAAAACTTAAAATCATGGGTTCGGGTGTCATGGACTGAAGACTGTTAATTGGAATTAATATGTATAACAAAAAATTTAAAAGAAGTTTTTTTTTTTGTTCGTAATAGTACTTAAGATTATAATATTTTTACCTTGCTTTATGTTGAATACCGTGTCAATAAAGTTTGTTTAAATGAATATTATGTGCGTTAAAATCCTATATCCTAAATCTATTTTCTTATTTCTAGAATTATAACTGCTGCTCATGAATCAATAAAAAAAAAACAGAATACATTAAAAGAAAAATGCATATAACAATGTTTACGTGATCATGGGGGGAGGATTACGGGGTAAGACCTTTGCTTACTTTTGCTGACAAGGGGGATGGGGGGGTAAATAATTGTAATAAATCTGCTTACGTAATACTTGAACGGGCCCTAAGGTCAAGGTTCAATCCCGAGGTCACGCAATGTGTTATTGAGTTTTTCTGTTCGGAAGTTCTCAGTAGCAAGCCGTAGTTTAGAATTGTGCCTGGTAGTTGGCAATGGGCTTACCTTTTATTACATAGGACTTAATAGAGGCATCTGAAATGTGGGGTACAACCGTACACCTCTGCCAAGCCGTTTGGAGAATACAGGCGTGATGCTGTGTTATGTTTTATGTTACAGTTATTGTGTGAGAGGTATGAGTTACTCGGATAAGGCTATGGCTAAGATTTTGGATGAACAGTTTTAGAAATGTACGAGTTGGTATTGGGGTAAAAATGTATGTTCACTGCAATGGGACCCCCGCGGCTAAATACCTTACTAGTTTTCGTCACTTAACGTATTAAATACGCAACACATTCTCTCCGTACCAAAAAAGCATTACCGTTACATAATTTACAAAATAAACACAGGTAGTCAAACATAAAACATAAATAAATTTGACAGACAAAAGGCCAAGCGACGATATCGATTCAAATAAATTAATCCAAACCAAATATTTCCTCCCATATTTGATCACCCCCTTCCGGAGCCTCCTGTATAAGAGGGAAGGTATAAGTAACATAGATAGAGGGTGTTGTGAGAATTAATGCAGACACGGCAGACTGTTTTCCTGACGTATAATGTTACTACTTGCCCTAGTTAAAGTGGGTTGAGGCTCTTAAATCCGTTTGTCGTGTGAGAAACTTCAACAACGTGTTACTGCAACACGGGTGTACACTATTTTTTAAATGCCGTAATTTAATGCCGTTTAAGTGCCGTATGAGATTTTTTCCGTTGTACGGGTTTTGACGAGATTTTTAGTGTTGAAATGCCCATCGTTCGCTTTTGTATATTACCAACAAAAATAGTTAAAGATTTACTTACAAGTAAAACGAATAGTAGGCGAATTTATTTATGGCTAAATTCTGCAAAAAATAATATTTAACGAAGATTTATTTATTTATTTTTTTACTGATGGCAATACGGCGTCTATTGCCAAAATTTTAATGGGCTTATCTGTTAGAAATTCGCAGCGCGGTGATAAAAATTGTCCCCAGTATATGACAAAAGTCCCCTATTTATTATATGGGAGTCATAACGGCGTCGGTGAAATGTGGGTGTAAAATAGTACACTTCTAATCCTTTGGGAAATACAGGCGTAATGCTTTAGTATTTCTTAACAGTGATTAAATTTTTGTTGTTCATAAAATATTGGTAAGACCATTATCAGACCCTCAGGCATTTAACTGCAATTGACGATAGATTAGAAGCCCAATCTGAACAGTCTGAACTGAGTCGGTAAGTCTGGACGAATGCATACACACACGATGCCATTCTATTTTGTTTCGTTATATTATTAAAAAACGAAGGATGGTGTTCCTCAATTGAAAATAAATGTTGATGTCAGATATTAATTTAATTCATTAACACACAAGAGGCGCCCGGCGTCGTGAAAAAAAATAAAAATCTATTGTGTCAACTTTGCGTCACTTGACGGACTAAGCGTTCCAGTCGTTGTAAGCTTTCATGATAGTCGCTTCACTGAGGCAGATGGCGCTGTAGTACTTTATGCCATATCTATAGCTGCCATGGTCATTGGCGATTTTTTCACTATAATCGTTATTTATTTACGGAACATATTATAATCGCTTACTCTACAGCCACACATTATACAAGAAAACTGATATTTTACCTTAAAGTCATTCCAAGGGGTATTTTTATACTTACTTTATGTCATATGTGATCCTTATAGGGGGAATTGAGTTCGTCACGTTTATTGGATCATATTATTGTGATGAACGATGGCTCACTTTGACATTATTACGTCCGGAACGATCGTTGAAGACATTCTAATATTATTATCCACCTGTATAGTACAGATGTTTACGTGGGTGATGTACGCGGGAACCAGGAAAGAGCCTCCACGAGTGACGAAGGGCAGTCAGCCTGAAGACCACCATTGTCGACTGGCTAATCTCTCCACTTCAGCGTGAATGATTCCTAAGTGATACCTCGTGCTGTCTCAACAGAAGATATCGACGTTCACTGCTGAACATAAGCTTCATCGTAGACTGCTGTTAATTATAAAAAGTAGTACAGCATCAAGGACCCGAGGGATAGACAGAGGTGTACTGTAGTACAACTACAGATTTATTCCTTTATTGAGTCAAATGTACTAGAGGTTGAGCGTATACAATTGGCATCCACCAACTATGGGATGTCTCTTAGAATTTTTCACCAGAAAAACCCATTAACGATTTGCTAGACTTGGAAATCTAACGCAGAACCACAAGGACACGTAGCCGTGCTTGTGACTACCGTTCGCCAATTTGGCAAAAATATTAGTGGTCCAAGTAAATAGTTGAAATTTTCATGCAAACGATTTTAGTTCTTAACTTGGTACATTAGGGATTAAAGTCGCTAAAATGACATCTCTATAATATAGTAACTAGTAAATCAAAACTTTACTATGACACATATGTCACATAAGCGACTATAATTCCTAATATAACCAAGTTAAGAATTAAAATCGCTATCATGAAAATTTACTTTACTACGATAGTAAATAGTATGAAAACTCGTGATAGAGGTACAGGTCATACGAATAAAATCTAGATGATAATTGAACAGTCACAAAATATCGAAGTGTTTATTTTAGTCTCTTTTATCTCATTGCTGAAATTGCCATTGAAACAAATATAATCGTAAAACCAATGAAAATATATTTTACAATAGCATCACGCCTGTATACCCCGAAAGGTTAGGCAGAGGTGTATTGTATATTCACATTTTCCCGATGCCGTTATTATAAAATAAGTAAGTATAAAACAAGTAAATAGTTGCAATCACACAGACGAATTTCAGCTGACCTAGAATGCTTAAAATGTACCTATCATATCTATACCCCGTACCAAAACCAACCACACAATACCAACCAAAAGTACTATTCTAATGAAAAAAGTTCTACAAGTAAACCTATTATGGCGGGCCGAATTGAGTTGATAACAGTATTTCCCTATCTCTAGCTCCTAATTAAATTCGGTGCCGACTCCGACACAATATAACTTTTCTACTGACTGGCACAGGATAACTGATGCAAGCTTGTTTCTGCCATAATAGGGAAGAAAGGCCACTCTATGAATAATAAGTTTTAGACAAAGAGCTTGCGACATACTAAAATCCAGTATTTGTTAAGACTATAGTTAAGCTAAAAGTTTTCATACAAAATCGTTTTTATCTCACTTGACATGCTATATTGCTGATTTTTTTACAGGTAAAATAGAGATCGTCACGTTATTTTTTTTTATATTGTTTATAGATTGAGAAATAATTAAATCTCAAAATGTGTTTTTTTTTTTAATTTAAAATCTTCCTTATTCTTATCTCATGATAATTATTAAATTAGAAAAAATTTTGAAAAAAAAAAAACAATACGTTACGACCTAGTTTATAATCTGTCAAAACGATAAAGACCAAAATCAAAGTTCAAGTTCTTTGGAATATTTCTGGTAAGTAATAATTAGTCGATTTTCCGGTATAAGTCAAAAAGGTATGTTTATCATGAAAAGCTGTCCATGAAAATGGCTATTGTATACAGTCCAGATAAAAAAAAAATTACTGAAGCCAAAATTATTTTGCCCAAAATTACATAGGACTCAATAATGGCATCGGAAAAATGTGGATGTACAATACACCTCTGCCTAACTTTTCGGGGTATACAGATGTGACGCTATTTTAAAATATATTTTCATTGGTTTTACGATTGTATTTGTATTAAATAAAAGAAACTAAAATAATCACTTCGATATTCTGTGACTGTTCAATTATCATCTAGATTTGTTCGTATGACCTATAATTCAATTGACTGCATAAATAAATACTGACCAAGTATTATTTTTTACGTTGCAATCTTACATTAGGTACTTACATAAAAATAATTTGTTTGAGTTGTTTTGTCTCATAGCTCTCGAACTACTTCTATTTGCCTATTCGCGTTTATTTGATTTATTTCTGCTGATAAGAGAATGTGGAAAAACATCGTAACAACCTATCACTTTCTTCGCATACTGATTAAGTTATATTTATTATTAATATATATATATATATATATATATATATTTAAAAGAAAAACGTTGCCTTACTCTAGGAATAATTCCTGTATCGGTACTTTTACAAACACAAATATTCACATGGACATCCGGAACAACTATCTGTAGATCATACAAATATTTGTTCCGTGCGAACCCGCGACCCGTAGCGCAGCAGTCGATCTCACAACCACTGCTCCAACCGTGGCGTTGTATAATTAAAACGTGTGTTCCTCAAAAAAGAAAGGGCCACTCCCCTTTTTCAAAAGACTGTATAAACAGATTATGCAGTATGTAGTAAAGCGAAGAGCAATCTTTGAAACTGGTAGATTTGGTAGGTTAAGTATAATGTCCTCCTGACCGAATTTCGGTCACGGCGGCCAATCTCACCGGAGATTTACCAACTACGCAGGAGATATTATAGTGCACAAGTGTGCGCGCAAACACAGGTGCACTCTCTATTTCTTCACTCTCATAGTTCTATGGGACGGCAATCCGACACGACCGGAGACAGATCAGGCGCAGGACCAACGGCTTTACGTGCTTTCCGAGGCACGGTGTGTATTCACATACACAAAGACCCAGACCCGAAACAACTATCTGTAGATCATACAAATATTTGTTCCGTGCGGGAATCGAACCCGCGACACGGAGACCAGCAGTCGATCTCTCAACCACTGCGCCAACCGTGCCGTAACACAATCATATATACGTACTTTTGATAAAAAGCAGCCTACAACCTTTTTCAATAACAATCAATCTTTTTATAATCATTCATCTCGGCTTTATATTAGTAAATAGACAGTGGAGCTGTCTATTTACCCTGCGGTGTTACACGCGGTTTAAAGTGACGCTGACCACCTCGCGGTAACAGTGTCTTTTCGGGATAAAAGCTAGCCTATGTGTTAATCCAGAGTATAAACTAACAAACTGAAGCATTTATAATATTAGTAGTAGGAATCTTAAAATAGAGATTTCGATTTAGTATCATTTTTTTTTTTATTTAATTTTCTTTCGGCAGAATTTTAATTTGTTTCGTTAATAGAAAGCTGTGTGTCTTCACCTCACACGTGCTACTCAGAACTTTGAGTGGTCCAAATGCAAATTACGAGTGTGTTAGTTAAGCTTAGAGACTACTCTCTAATGGAACATGAATATGTAATAAGAACGTAGAAAAAACAGCTGCTGGAATATAGCACAGAGTACCTACATTAACTTGTCGGCCTACATCAACGTCTTCTCGACTTTTCTGACTCACATTAATCGTGAAAATCCGTGATAAAATCTTATTTAATTACTTGTTAAGCACCATATCCTATCCTAATAATATTATACCCTACTATTATCCTACTAATATTATAAATGTGAAAGTTTGTGAGGATGGATGGTTGGATGAAAGGATGGATGGATGTTTGTTACTCTTTCACGCCAGAACGGCTGAACGGATCTGGATGAAATTTGGCACAGAGATTGATTATAGTCTGGAATAACACATAGGCTACTTTTTATCTCAGCAAAATGTACGGGTTCGTAAACCACGCGGGCGAAGCCGCCGGCGGAAGCTAGTGTTGGCATAAATAAAGCATTTTTATTTATTCCTTTTTCATTTCATTCAATGGGACGTAATAACGGCAACTGGGAAATGGGCGTTCAATCTAACACTGTAGCGACATCTATCGGAGTGTATTCTGAATCACACCATGAGACTTCATAACGATTCTAACACATACGAATGTCTGATAACAACAATCGGGCTTCGGCCCACCTTGCTTGGCTAGATCTTCCTTTTTCAATAGAGGAACACTATACCTCGTTCCTCTTTATATACTCTCTGCCTAACCCTTCGGGGTACACAGTATCATAAGAAAAAGTTTTTTGAGAAAATCCTAGTATTGGCAGTCCAATAGTTTTAGACATAACTTTTAAAAGTTCAGTAGATCAGTGATCGTGTTAGATCTGATTTGCTGTGAAATATTGACTAACATTTCGGTTGACCGTCTTGGACCGACATATATCTATGGCTATATCCATGGGAATAGCAGTTTGGAAAGAAGAAAATCATGTTATCAGTTCTAAATTCAATTTGTTGAGTCGCAAGGCGCAGTGGAAGTTTAGCTTTTGTATATAACTTTAGCTAGCCCAAATACTGATATGGAGAAATAAAAAAATATATTCATACTTACACATACATAATGTCACGCCTTTTTACCCATGGGAGTAGGCAGAAACTGCGGATTGCCACGTGCTAAGATCCTTGTATAACCCTTTTCTTCGTCTTTATAATATTATTATACATGTAATATAAAAAGTAATAAATTATTGTAACATAACAGCATCACGCCTGTAATCCCCGAAGGATTAGGCAGGGGTGTACTATTGTACGCCCAAATTTCGCCGATGCTATTATTGAGTCGCATGTAATAGGGAGCGAGCCTATTGCCATCTACCGGGCACAGTTCCAGACTCCGTGCTCCTACTGAGAATTTAAACCCAATAACACTTTGCCTGACCCGGGATTCGAACCCAGGACTTCACGCTCAGCAGTCGCGCTGACCACTAGACCAACGAGGCAGTGTAATTATTGTATGCTACTTTACTTATTTTAATGTTACAAGAACTAATAGGGCCGGCAACGCACTTGTGACTCCTCCGGTGTTGCGGGTATCCGTGGGCGACGGTAATCGCTTACCATCAGGCGATACGTCTGTTCGTATGCCGCCTATGCCATAAAAAAAAAATAAAAATAAAAAAAAAACATATATTATCTTAACAATTATTTATTAGTGTAAGTGTATTTTGGAGCTGCATTTTTTTAAGATTTTTAATTGATATTGATATTCTAAAGGAGTCGTAGCGACCCCGTACCAAAGCGATGTCTTAAATAAATCTAATAACAATAATTCAGGCCATTACTTTCCTACAGCTGGGCAAAGGTTTATTTTCATAATGAAAAGGGTTAGGCCTCAGTCCACAAAAATGACTGACTGGTTAGGGTCTAGTGCTAGATGAGGGTTAACAAAACTTGCACAATTTACAGGTCTAGTACGGACTAATGTAATCGCGAGTCTTTTAGGGTCCTCTCAAGTGTACTCTCAATGTTTTCCTTCACTGTTAACGCAAGTAATAATCATATTCATTTAATTTTTATTTTTTTAACTTCGCCCCTCACTCGGGTTTCTCCTGTATCGCGGTTACAATTTACAAACATACATGTCACATACACACACAGCTAGACCCGAAATAACTATCTGTAGATCATACAAATATTTGTTCCGTGTGGTGATCGAACCCGCGACACGTAGCGCAGAAAGCTAACCGCTTAACCACTGCGCCAACCGTGTCGTCATATACTTGTATATAAGATATGACGAAGATATTACATAATAATAAGGATTCTAAATTCTATCTTCGTCACTAGATCATTTTTTGCCCTGCGCACATAATATTATAGTTATGTATAGTATACAAAAGCTTTTTATAGGTTTTCATTTCATTATCTTCCATTCATAACCACTTCAGTACATTGTGTATATGGCATTCAGAAATTTGAATGAAACCATTCTTGAATAGGTACATATCGGAAAAAATATTACTTGAACCAAATATTATGAACGAAAATTTGAAAGCCTAAATAACCGGGACTCGTTCAATAACCTAAAATATCCTAAGAATATCTTTCTAAATATAACAAAACACTACAATATCGTTCTCAATTCAAATTTTATTTACTTTGTCAACTTGTACCCTTCGTATTTCTTACGCTTATGATAGGCGCCTGTGACGTCATTTCTCTGCAACCATTTGTCGCAAACTTAACGTGTTCAGCCAAGTTTGACGAATTTGAAGTGCCGTCTGCCGTACTACGGGTTAGATAGTAACTTTCAAACAGTTTGAAGGCAAAGTGGATTTTATAAATGAAAGTAAACTGTATATAATAAGATTGTCTTGTACCGCAGTATTTTTCTAGCATAAGACTTAAAAAAATTAGCTAGGATTAAACCGAAAAACACTATTGTCTTTTAGGAGGAAATAGAACTGGGTGAGTCCGATTTCCCTGGGACCCGGGTACGTCCTAAAACTGCGGCTAGACACCGGAGGCCGGGCAGCAGCGTCCTCTCACTAATCGGTAAGCCACTGCGATCCCCACGCCGTCTGCCAAGCGTGGGGATTATATCAACCCCCCCCCCCTCTTGGGGCAGGCATTCGTTCAGCAGTGGACGTCTTCTGGCTGATGATGATGATGATGAGTCCGATTTACTTCCATATGAGTAAAAAAAACCTCTTTGCAGTGTAATATTTTCAGTGAATAATCTAAATGAATCCAACCTATTACAGTCTCGCTGTTTGGCACGAGCATCTTCTCAGAATGAGAACCATTGGTCTACTGCGCTAGCCTGGCGCGAGTTAGCGGACTTTTTTGAGCAATGTAAGCAATCCCATGACCCCTGACCCGGGTACGTCTTAAAACTGCGGCCAGATACCGGAGGACGGACAGCAGCGTCCTCTCACTAATCGATGAGCCACTGCGATCCCCAAGCCGCCTACCAAGCGTGGGGATTATGGCAACCCCCCCCCCCCCTTGGGGGAGGCCTTCGTTCAGCAGTGGACGTCTTTTGGCTGATGATGTTGAAGAAATCCCATGTAATTTTTATGTTTTTTTCAGTATCATCACCTATCAACTAGGTCAGATTTTCACAAGTTACTAAAAGTTTAAAAGTACATCTGGCATTGTCAGGTGATCCGCGATCGAAGAAAAACTCTACCTTTATAAAAGAATCTACCAAGTAGGTACCAAAATGTATTTCTTTCTTCACCCAAGTAGCTAAATTATAGAAGCTTGTTTTTAAAACCACGACAAACAACATCGTAAACAATATCGATATTAAACGTGACTCGATACTGTTTCTCGATTATTCATCCTTGAACGAACAATCGATTATCGGCGATGATGGATTTATTCCCCAAGCTTGATTTTAGCTCACTCGGATCGCGTTTTAAGAAAATGTTTTTGAAACACTTTGAAGCTGGGTTTTATAGCTTAAAAACGGGGTCAACTGGTTTTAAACTTAAGAAAATAACATTTTTTTCTTTGCGATTAAAATGAAAAATATGACGCTCAATCTGATACTTTTTTATCTTACCAAACCATTCACCTAGAAATTATTCATCGACTGTTAATTTCACGTACAAATGAGGATAATTCACCATATAAATCACTTATGAAAATACAAAAGCATCATGGCGGAATATACACAGATATTACGTATAAGAAATTGTTGACATTCGATAAAAATGGAAGGCGATTGACTTACGATTAAGTTTATAAATTTGGTACTTTGGCTTGGCTCTATTATTCCGGTTGAGCAGTAAATACCCCCTGGTTCAAAAATGTATTTCATCAAGAATGAGTATAATATATTTCGGGAACATGTTTTTCACCCTCTACACATTTTATTTCGACTATGTATAATACCTTATGCATTTACATTACATTACAATAAACTTTATGCATTTTATAATTTCGGCTGTAGAGGCAACCGCCGCGATAAAAAAACACGCTCATCTACATATGTATTCTTTAATTATAGTTAGGTACTTATATGAGGTAACTATTAATAGTGGGAACAGGCCCCGAATCCCGTTACTATATAACGTGTAACTTAATTAACGCAAAACCTCATGCGACCCAATTAGAATATTGAGTTAGGAGCATAACATATTATTAAAACTTAAGTTTATCATACTTTTCTATTATTTATATGAAAATAATCTTCAGACTAGCTCACTGTATTTAGAATTGTGTGCTTTGAAATAAGTTTTAATTGCTTTTTTGGTTCAAACGGCCGTCAGTTTAAGCGAGTGCAAGTTTTTGAAACAGAAATTACACTAGTTATTGAAATCTATTCGGCAGTCAATTATGAACAAATTACGTTCAAGATTTGCGTTTATTATGTTACAGGTTGTTTTTAAGATATACATAAATGTATTGCATTACAAAAAAATTATGTGTTTAATTAAAAATAAGATTCTTTTCAACGCAATTTGCAACCTAAATAGGTATCAAAGACATTTAGGTATACGGTCGAGATGATATTAGAATTTTGATAGCTTCTTAACCGTCTTAGGCCTTCATCAATGTATATAAAAAAATACATCACACATTTACTGAACATGTAAATGCTCCACCTGTTTGAGCACATCAAAGACATGCCAGACGCTACGTGTGGGATAGCGCAATTGTTGCTTCAGCTAAACCCGCTAGAACCGTCTTAGAACAGTCTCAGAGGACGCTCTTAATAGGCAATTTGTATTGTTAACCAACAATTTAGCTAGCACAACAGAAAGCTAGGCGGAGAATAGAATGGATTTGAATAAGATAGCGTTCAGATACATATGCGTAATACAGGGTGACTACTTATTTAGCACGTTCTGTGATCGTACACAAAAAGTAAAACAATAAAGTCCAATGTATAGTTTATCTACGGGAAATAAAGTTTTCTTAATTATACTACATCTAGGCGAATTTCAAAAGGTCTCTTACCTGTTACCCAATATGATTTTATTTACACGTGTATAATATATAAAAATAACATACGTCTCTATGCCAATGTCTCCACCTAACTAGACGAATTGGAGCAAAATAAAATATCCTAAATATAACATGCGGGAATATCTTCTTTGTACGGCTTCAGAACGTGATACCAAATACGTGGTTTCATTTGCTGTCTACCCCGTATCACCCACCTACCCATGGGGAGGTTGAAACAAGTTGACACTACATAATTCTTTGCATCCTTCTTGTCTTTAATCAGCATGCCTACAACGGGGACAAGTACCTGACCTTTTTAAATAATAGGTAATCATATCTGAAAAATCTTGTATTTAGAATTTTAGATACTCTGTTATTTCACTGAGGAAATGAAGAACCCTTAAAAAATTGACGTGAATATGTAAGAATATTGCCTTTATACCAAAAAAAAATCCGGTGTGCGTGTGTTCATTATTCTTATTCTCCTTAACGGCTTAATCGATTTTTGATGTTTTTTTTGTACTTATGCGGTCACCTGGATGATTCTTAGCTATAGGTAGACCCGCAGCCTAATTACCGATGTAGCGACAGGCGTAGACCGCGCGATAACTTCTGTCAAACGTCATTTTTATGACATATAATGTATTGGCTGACAGTGAGATTGCTGTCGCCTGGCTATCGCGTTGATGTCGCTTTTTTAAGTAATTAGGCTGCAAGTAGGTGGCACTGTTATGTAAAAATAAAAGATGCAAAAACCTTTTTTACGTGTTCTCTAGTTTGCTAAGATATTATAATATATTCCGTTTGAGGAACTATTAATCTTTTATCTAGCACCTTTTGCTATAAAGATAAGTCGTTCTAGGTGGTTCTTTAGCGAAACAATTAATTTCTTAACCATTATTAAATTAATTTTAAAACTAGTAGATCGGCGGAACAATACATTCCGTTTACTTTCTTTCTCGGAGTACTACTTACTTCAAGGTTAAACAGACCAAGCGATAGGGAAGGTATTAAATTTCTGAATCTGCAAACCATTCAAATCGTCACTCTTTTAAACATTTATGACTAATTCCACTTAGGCAAATAATCAAAATTATAATGGCCCTATATTGATTGCGTCATTTTGAATAAATCGAGAATTTTGTATATGACAGCTCAAATTTATTATTATTTTGTATTTATCAATAAACAAATCTCTCAACAAATAGGTCTTAGACCCTCATTTCTTTAAACGCAAGTTAAGACTTGCATAATTCTGCGTGACGCTACCGCGCCGTCAAGCGTAATATGTGGGCCATAACGACCTTTAATTTAATCGACAGAATGTTAACACGACCAAAACTCACAAAACAAAATGCGACGTTTGACATCAAAAACAAATGAAACGCGTTCCCCACATTCCAAACATAAATGAATTCTTTTTAAATCCACACTATTCGAAACGCGAACGACGCGCGACGTTGAATGTAAAACGGTTGAAAAAATTAAACATTCATTGTTGGAACAAAAGGTGCTTCTGTTATGTTTCATAGCTCAGTGTGGCTGCGGATTACCATACGCTTGCATATGCATGCGTGCCGCGTTTGGCTAGCTCACACCTCGTGAAATAGGCAGATAATTGTTCGTGTATTGTGAAATACGGAGGCTAAGCTATAACATCTCATGTTTAATTTTTTTGGATGGATGGGTTTTACGCTTGCGTAATTTTATAGTTAGATATGTACCTGCCGTACTAATTTGGCGTTAAAGTGCAATTTGAAATCAACGTTTAGCTCTTGAGTGGAATAATCTGTTTTGTTGTTGGTTTTCAGTACCTTTATAAAACTGCACTTCGCATTAGACAGTGATAATAAATAAATAAATTCAACCCATTACTGTCCCACTGCTGGGTGAGGCTCTTCTCAGAATGAGAAGGGTTACGCCTTAGTCCACTACGCTAGCCCGGTGCGGGTTAGTGGATTACACACACCATTAAGCACTTTGTGGAGCTCTCTAAGGTGTGCAAGTTTCCTCACGATATTTTCTTTCACCAAACGCAAGTAAATACTGATCCGCATATGAAACTGAAAACTCAAAGGTGGTGGCCGGCAGTTTAATTACCGATGTAGCGACAGGCGTAGATCGCGCGATAACTTCTATCAAACGTCATTTTTGTGACATATAATGTATTGGCTGACAGTGAGATTGCTGTCGCTTTTTTACGTAATTAGGCTGCTGGTTTGATCTCAGAAACTCCTCCATGAAAGACAACATACACTTTAGACACGTTACAAATTAGACAATGACACTTGATATAAACTTATTAAATGTCATCTGTAGCAATGTGCTTATATAATGTGAAAGTGACCCAGTCACCATGCAGTGTTCATTTTAGAGTTGATTTCTTTTATTTGTAAAAATATTTCTAGTAGATTGCAAACCTTTCTGCAACGAAAAGAATTGACTGAAATCATAATATAAATACCGTATTGTATATTATGTGACCGCAGTGTGATGTGTAATTTTTTTCCAGAAATACGAGTCAAACAGGATTTCAACGAAAACCTTTTTTGGAATATCACTAAGTGACACGACAGTGACATCTTTTTTAAACTGTACTTACTGTACATAAATATCGGAGAGGGTCTTACGTACCTCCACTAATGCAATAAAAGCCCTATTTAATATTCCTTGATAGAATAAACTTCGCGGAGGTTAATTAACAGCAAATTAATTCTACATTTTAACTTGAAACCACCAAGCATCAAATACTCTGAACTATATATAAAAAAAAAAAACATTTTAAACCGCATTAGAACTAATTGTAATTTTATTCAAGCTACAGATTAACATAGATCCGGAGTCCGAGACTGGGAAGACCTGCTAATGGCCAGCATGCTCGCATTAGGATGCAAGTGGGATCACAATAAACTGGGAAATTACTATCACACTTCAGTGCAAAATGGACCTGGATAAAACAAGGATAGCTTATCTGTTTAGTAAAAGAATTATCAGTTACTCATCTTCATTTTATCAACGTAACATAGCATCACGCTTGTATTCCCCGAAGGGTTAGTCAGAGGTGTACTATTGTACACCCACATCTTGCTGATGCTGTTATTGAGTTCCATGTAATAGGGGAGAGCATATTGCTACTCATAGGTATTATTGGGTTTTTCTCTATGAAAATTTGACATTTGAAAGACGTCGCGTCGGTCAGTCCCAACGGAATATTGTTTAGGTTAAATAGTTTAGGCTTTTGGTATATATTGGTGTTTAGCTTAAACGGCTCCCATGTAGGGCAACAATGACGGTTCTGGCATTGCAAAGGTACACGGATGCTTGTAGGTGACCCTCTAGCTCGTTTCCATGAATCCTTTTTAACAGAACAACTCAATAACACTGCCCGACACGGAAATCAAACCAACGCGCGCTTAACAGCCGCGCCTGCGACGACTAGACTAATGACGTAGATTTCTCGTAGTTTTTTCAGACAAATAAAGACTACACGATATAATCTTATAAGCACTCAAACAGTGCACAAATTGGTGCGCGAACTTTCAACCAACAATCTATTACAGCGTGAAATATTAAGCGTTAAATAAATTTCAAAGCACTCTAGCTTGTTAGTCCTCCAATGTTTGGCATTGGCCATAAATGTGGCCATGTATGCCGCAAATCGCTGGCGGTTTTGGCATCGGTCGCCACTCATAATGGGGTACTTACAAAATTGATGTGAACGTTTAGCAGTTTATTGGCTGGCTACGGATTTGCGGGATTGCAATTTTCTTGGAGTTTTGGCTAATTTTATGGTTGGTATCAAAGTTTCTGATAAAATGTACAAAGTGAGAGAGACAGAGGTTTAATAGTACAGATGTAGTGAACTTTAGTAGCGGAAGAAAAATGTTTATACAAAAAAGAATAATAGTTAAATCAAAATTCTACCAAAAAGAATTTTGACTGGTTAAATTTGATAGCCGTAAAAAGGAGGGAAAACAAAATTACCTGAGTTTTTAGTTCGAAAATTAACAGAAATATCTTGAAACTTAGTAGATACACCGTAGGTCTCAGACCTACATATGATTTAGGAGATATTGTAGTCGATGCACAAAGCCAACAATTATGTAAATACGATGTTCTATAATAAACAAAGAATCATAATTCAAAAAAAAAATAAACGATTTACGAGTCATAAAAATAGTTGTTCTGTGCCAACCGTGCCATCAAATTGTGCAGTGATCATATAAAAATTGTATTACTAAAACAAAAAAACAATCACCTATTGTAAAATCGTAACGGCCTAAGGCTTTGAACTTTGTCTGTGCAATAGATAAACTAACTAACGTACAGCCCTAGGCTAAATTGTTAGGCTAACTAACACCGCCTCTTTTCAATTGAGGTGCCCTAGTCCATCGTCAATAGTACAGGCTAGAATTTCTGGCCATTTCACCCATTTCTAGGTCACAATATATTGGTAGCAGTTTTTTTTATTACAGAATTTGTTTGATAACAGCTTGCAGTGGTTGAGTACTTCTGTTTTATAAAACATGGCAAATATCGTTAGCCTACTTTTTCCGAATTCTCGTAATTAGATAAATTTTTACTTACGACTTTCGAAATGCAACTAGTGAAGCTAAAGCTGACAAGATTTTAGTAACTCTTTATGCAGAGAGAAAAACTAGCTCTAGAGATTCATATTGGAGCCCGGAAAATCGCCCCCAGTTCTCTCGATTCGTGGGATAAGTTCCACTTTTACGACATAAACTGAACTCAAATCAATGTTCTGCGAATACCATGGGAGAATAATAATTATTCTCCCTCTCGCTGACTGGCTAATTATTAGCCATTCAGCATCATAACGAGGGCCAGCTTCCCAAGGCGATTAAGCTAGGTACTTCCCTGCTTATGTTTTTTCTCGGGGAAGCTTCTTCTTCTTATTACAAATTTGGCTTTCCAAAGAATATTTCTCCAGGAACATCGTGTTTTTGAAGCTTGGTGTTACAATTTTACCATTTGACGGTTCACTTATTCAATTAACAGCTACCGCACGAAATAATGCAAATACTTTACACGTCGCTTTTTAGTGTCACATTGAGCTCTCATTCAGAAATTACTGAAACAGGAAATACAATTTAATCCCGATTATTAATACAAATATAAAATAAATTCTGAATAAAAAATTAAACGTAAAATTACGAGATTATAACAAAAGTCACGCTTTCCAATCCCAAGCTATCACATCTCAAAGAATAATGACTGGCGACATAATACGCATAATGATGTAAAAACGACATTTTTTTCCCCTTAAAAGATAATTAATAATGCCGACTGACAAGTATCTCTGGTCAAAATGTCGTGGCTGTGAGCGATTCATCACTGACTTAGATTCGCAAAATTGGAAGATACATACATGTATTCAACGAACAAGTATAGGTGAACAAAGGGATTGGTATACAACGTGACAAGGTATTATAGATGAAGTTATAGTAAAGAACTTATGATGAATTAATATTTTAGCCCGCCAAGTCACGCAAAGTAGACACAACAACAAATCTCTCGTGATCGTCTGTATATAAATAGGGTTTTATATAGTCTCTTTTAATTAAATAAAAGAATATTACTCAAGTACAAAATAATTTTCTGGGTTAAGCATCTGGGAGTTTGGAATTGTTTTCGGAAGATGGCAGTAAGCTCGCTCTTTATTACATGGGTCTAACGTACACGTATGTGCGTGGGTGTGTTAATATGTGATTGTGTACCCCTTATTACTGTGAAATCTAGGTGAACAATATTACACTTTTGCCTATTATGCTATGCTTTTCAGTATAAAAAGCTGTATTTTAACACCATAACGGCAACTAGCTAAACGGCAAAATATATATCGGAGTGAAGCGACACCATAAAATCCTGAATCGGAGAGTTTACAACGATTCTAACACAATTTCCGACATAAATCGTCAGGACTTGGCCTGCCACGCTAACTACCTTGCCAGGTCGGAGGATTCTTCCTTCCAATGAAGGAACACCATACCTACCTCATTCCCCCATGCTATGTATACTTTGGTCATAATGACACTTCAAATATTTTCACACTCTCACGTCATATCCTTGTTTCTTTGTTCCATGATCATCGTATTATGATTCATTATGTTAAAGATAATTCTCCTTATGATATCGCAGCTTTCCTTGTGCGAGCAAATTATTTTTCCGGCGGCTACTAATAACTCGGTAAGGTTTATTTATTAAGTACACTGTTTACGGGCATTTTGTTGTTGAAATGTGAGACAAATATGAGTAATGTGTAACATTCGAGTCGACTAAAATGGGTAATTCTTGTTTTAGTGCTGGATGAGCAGATTGCCATTCTGGTAGGTCTTTGTAATGTTGGTTAGGATTATCTACCGTTCTTTTTTTTAATTCCTGTATCGGGGGTGCGTTTACAAACACATATATTCACATACACAAAGACCTAGACCCGAAACAACTATCTGTAGATCATACAAATATTTGTTTCGTGCCGGATTCGATTCGACTGCTGCGCCAACCGTGCCGTCAAACATTACATTATTACATTTAACTATTTAGCTTAGCGCGGCAGCTAAGCTTGAAGTCCTGGATACGATGGCCGAATCGGGCAGTATTGTAGGGTATACTAGAATATACCAATGAGGCAATCGATCGAAATATTGCAAAACAATAACGAAAGTACGAAACGGAACGACAAAGATTTAAAAGAAAACAAAAGAAAAAAGTACGGAGGAACGAAGTATGGTGTTCATCCATTGACAAGGAAGAATCCTCCGGCCAAGCTAGGTGGTATGTCTAGATAGAGCCCTACGGTTGATACGAACGTTGGTTTGTATGCCGAAAACGTACTATCAGAAATCATCAACTGTTCTCATTGAGAGTCCGCACCTAACAAAATATTTTAAATCAATTTAGTTTTGCTTGTTAATTACGATGAAAAACCACATCGATTTAAAGATTATATCGAAAATGATATCGTGCTAGAACTTATCGTTTTACCAACTTTTACTAAAGTACCATTTAGTATAATTATACTTGTAGGTAAAGATAAATTGAAGTCAGTCTTGTACAATGCAGTGCCCCTAGTGCTTTTACCAGCGAAGCATGAACCGCGACGTACACCTGAAGTTTTAAGTCTATTAATAAGAACTGGAAATACCAGAGCACAACGGTAGTTGGTAACTTGAACAAAGCCATCATTAATCGGGCCAGTGTTCCCTCGGAATTTCTATTTCCGACCAGAGAGATTGTTTTGAAATATTGTTCAGCGTACCGCGCCGATGGGACTAATTTCGTTTCGGTTAGTTGTTGCGATTTATCAAACGATAAATGATTTTGCGTGGGTGATGATCTTAATTAAATTATTAAAATTAGAGCCTAGCTTAAAGTTTCTCGGGGTTATTATTTAGATTGGAAATATTTTTGAGTATATCATTGGTCTAATGGTCACAAGCGTGACTGCTAAGCGTGAGGATTGGGTTTTTCTGTAAGGAAATTCTCGGTAGCAGCACGGAGTCTGATACTGTGCCCGGTAGATGGCAATAGGCTCTCCCCTATTACATGGGACTCAATAACAGCATCGGCGAAAGGTGAGTATACAATAATACACCTCTGCCGAACCCTTCAGGGAATATGAACGTGATGTTTATGTTATGGAAATATTTTAAGTGTAGTAAGTCTTTTTCAAAGTTGTTTTGAGTACAAACTATAGGTAATATGCCCTCCGTTAATATAAAGGGCCGCAGGGTAAAATTGGATGCGACAGGCAGCAATAAATTGGCATAAAAAAAGAAATGGTAACTAAAGAAAACCTTGTTTCAATTGAATTAATTTAAACAAGAGCAACGCAATTAATTTCAGCTTTAATTACGGAGTGAATATTACGTTATTATTTGAAAACAACTCTCACACAAGGAGACGAGTCAATAGAGCCAGTTTTGTAAACAATGTCTATTCGTTGTTTACGAAACTGACTCGAACTCAAAATACCAAAAGTTGCGACGTGCAGCCTATTTCCGTATTCGTTTCTAACTTTAAACTTTCAGTCTGTAAACAAATAACAACCTTAAATGAATTTGCAGCCAACAACACACCACTCACGTATCAAAACTAGATTAGTTGTCACATTTATCATTAAATAAAAATGGATAGCAGAGTATGTCCAACTGTCCATAGTTTTTTGAAAGATTTTGTACAGCTACTTATAATAAAGGTTAACCAATTGCAAAGTATTTTTAACTAAAGATTAGCAGTACATTGGATAGATAGATAGATAGATAGAATTGTTTTTATTTCAAATAAACCTAATACAGGCACTTATGAAACGTTATAGGACTCTAGTTGCACTGGAGGAAGCTTGTATTCCCCGAAGGGTTAGGCAGAGGTGTACTATTGTACACTTACATTTCGCCGATACCGTTATTGAGTCACATGTAATAGGGGGCGAACCTAATACCATCACACTAGACCAATGAGGTATTTTCTCCAATCAGATGATTGGAGAAAATACCTCATTGGTCTAGTGTTCATTCTCTCATTGGTCTTAGATTAAGAAGTGATTAGATAATCACTTCTTAATCTAAGAAGCTTGGAAAAGGCCCGTACAGCTAGTATATGTACCTACACATATATCGTACCCTCAGAACGAAAGTGACCTAAGTCAAAAAATGCAATTTGCGGGAAATGAGCAAGAAGGCTTAAAAAAAGTATCTATACTTTATAGCAAAATTAGAAGTTACAAGAAAATAGACCTTGACCCCTGATTTTGTATCAGCGTTTCTTCTTAGGGATAGTCATAGAAAATTCCGACGCATTCTAGTTTAAAAAACACGTGTAAAAGTAATCGAAAAATCCTAATTGCAAAAATAAATCATTTAATTTCAATTTCATTTCAATTTCACTTCAGTTTCAATTTTAATTTCAATTTCATTTCAATTTAATTCCAATTTCATTTCATAATTTCATCTTGAGTTAGGTCATTTTCATAAGGTGCGATATTTTAAAGCGACTTACTACTGCATCTAACAACTAATTCAAACCAAAACTGATCTAACCACCAAAAACCGACTATCAGCCTACATACGAATAACATGTGCCCAACAAGTCTATCAAAACCAGATGATTCGGCAAGTCTAGCGGGCGGCGCGGATATGACAGATGTAACCGAGCTCCATGATTTACGTTCTAGATAATTTAGCTCGACCGGCTATTAGGGAGAACATTTTTCTTATACCGTCCAACTACTTTGACTTCATATTAAGTTGGCTATTACTCAATCGACAATAAATATTAATGGAATATTAAAATTATTGTGTCAGAAGGCTATGGCTAAGATTTACGAGGAAAAGTTATAGAAATATACGGGAACAGTGGGGTAAAAAAGAGTTCAGGTTTGCGAATTCAGTGAAGTATGGGTATACAACATTACACCTTTGTTATGTTGCTGCTGATGCTTTTATAACGATTAGCTTTCAGCGCTACGTGTCGCGGGTTCGATCCCTGCACGGAACAAATATTTGTATGATCTACAGATAGTTGTTTCGGGTCTTGTTGTGTGTGTCCACGATACAGGAGAAATACAAGTGCGGGGCAAAGAATTCAAAGTAGTGTTCCTGTTTATATCTCCAACTAATTTATATAATATATACATACATACATAAAGTCACGCCTTTTTCCCATGGAATGCAGGCAGAAACTACGGAACGCCACGTGCTACGATCCTTACATAAACCTTTTGCTTCATCTACATTCATGCATCGTTTCATACATGAACGCCGGTTGTAGGTACTGCGAACCTGACCTTTTTGAAGGACATCACCAATAAGGTCCGTATATGTCCTTCTAGGGCGTCCCCTCCTGGCATTTCCACTAACAACCGCGTTATGGGAGTTTGTCGAACTGTCATCCTTTTCGAGGGTCTGATCCAATTGCCACCTGATCCAGTCTGGTTCTGATGCTTCCAAACGAAGATTCTTTGTTGTCAATGAAATTGATAATTCTCAAACAAATGTTAGTTTCTTTCCCATTAACAAAATCTGCAACCTCAAATCTAGTAAGCTTTCATCACTTTGATATATCGAAAAACATTTTGACCTCTCTTACTTGATCTGTTTTATGTTTGCACCAAACTCCGAAATAATTTAAGATAAATACTGTAAAGCTGAATGCACACAATCGATCAGACTTCAAATATTGAATTTGCATTTCAAATGTTCAAATCAAGCGAAGTTATAAAGAGAAATCGAATGCAAGAACTTTTTCAAATCTAGAACTTTAAATAAAAATCTTTGACCTGTTAGCTTGAGTCTAACTGATTGACGTTGATGCTATTTATATGCAAATTAACAATTTAATCGAATCAAAAATGTGAGGCACGGTTTTTGGAGTGGCTAAGCGATTAGCTTTTTGTCACGGGTTCGAAAACCACATGGAGAGATATTTGTATGAGCTATGTATGTTTGTACACTATACCCAAGATACAGAAGAAATCGAAATTTTAATACTACGCAGCAAAAATATTTTTTTAACAAATTTTATGATTTGACCGCCTCATTGGTCTAGTGCTCGCAAGCGTGGCTGGTGAGCATGAGGTTCTGGATTCGATTCCCAGGTCAGGCAAAGTGTTATTTGGTTTTTCTGTATGGAAATTCTCAGTAGCAGCATGGAGTCTGGAACTGTGCCCGGTAGATGGCAATAGGCTCGTTCCTTATTACATGGGACTTAATAACGGCATCGGCGAAATGTGGGTGTACAATAGTACACCTCTGCCTATCCCTTCGGAAAATATATACGTGATTTAGCAAGAATCTACTTAAGTGTCAATACCGAAGTGTACTAAGTGCAATCTAGGCCACCATGCTACCACCATGCTCTTCCCATGAGTGGCATCTTTGGCATGAGTTACCTCGCTAGCTTAAATCCCACAAATCAAAAGAAGAAACAAAATCGTAATATCATAATTATGTTTAACTGTCTACAAAAATGATAGATAGTCTAACACGGGATAGGATACCTACAGATTTGGATTTAAATGGTACAAATTGACTTTACTCCGGATCAGGATGTATTTGGGTAATATATTATTTAACTGACATAGTGGAACTACAATTAAGTTAACCGCTATTTAAAAATAGGTAGCCTTTCTTTGGAAAATTTCATCTGTTTTGTAACACTGTATAATATTTGTTTGTCTGACTGTACATACGTAATAAATAAGGTCAGCAATAAGCCTAACAGAATCGGCCGTGACTTATGACACTAACAACTAAGGTTATAAAGGCCAGGACACACATAACAATATAAGTTTCATGCTTCTGAATCTTAAAGAGGTAAATAATGTAATGTACACACTACCCTATATACTATACACTACTATTTTCAGTACGAGCCAAAATATTTTTCTGATCGAATTTCTAGCATGAAACAATTAACAATCTGGGTATGAACTCATGGAACAAAGGCTAGATGACTGCATCAAAAATAAATTCTGAAATCTCATTTGGTAAATAGTTTTCCTTCTAAAAACTCAGTAAAACTTAATCTCTTGCTTATCTTTGGCGTTTTCAATTTTTAATTTATCAAAATCACACAGTAAGTACGTCAATGGCAATGAAAAACTATGACGTCACGCCTTTGTATTCCAAACATTTTTAGAACAAAATGTCTTTTTGACAGTTCATAAAAAGTAACTCAGATGACTAGTAGTCATCCACCGTATGTCTTTCGAATACTGACTACCTCATAGGTCTAGTGGCGAATACTGAACATGAAGTCATAGGGTCGATTCCCGGGTCGAGCAAAATGTTATTGAATTTTTGTTTCTGAAAATACTCAGTAGCAGCACGGAGTCTGGAACTGTGCCCGGTAGATGGCAATAGGCTCATATTTCAATAGTAAGTACTGCGAAAGATTATAAGTAATACTATTTACACTGATGTGGATTTGTAGGAACAAAGCTGTCAGCTGCTTGTTCTCACAACTTAACAGCAGTATAATGAATACACTATAGCAAACTGGCACATTTCTCTTTATTTCCATTGTAACTTAAATATTTTTCAACTTATTTGAACATCAAGCGAGGTAACTAAGAGTACATGGAGAGAGCCTCCTTAAGTGGCAATATTTATTATACATTTCATCAATTTTTTCATCAAATTTCATCCATTTTTTGACTAACCCTTAATGTGTCTAACGTAATCAGGTGTCCTGACTTGGGCAGTCTCTTTGGGCGTCCAGGTAAACTTGAGAAGAGAGACCTTTAATATAAAATATATCTAGCTTATTCCTGTCCTATGGGCACGGGCCTCATCTCAAAATGTTTAGGGTTAGCCCTTAGATCATCACGAGGACTGATACGGCTTGGTAGACTACACACACCATTGACAAATTTATGGAACTCTCTCAGTTATTCTCATGATATTTACCCTCATTGTTAATGCAAGTGATAATCAAATTCTGATCGGGATAGATTCTAACTCAGACCCTGCCTGAAAAGCAGCCGTCTAAGTGTTACTCCATAAAACCTACCTAACATTTGTTTATCCAGTTTATTTTACACAATATCAGTGAAATGTTTTCCATATCGTCGTAGCCTTCAACTCAAACAATCCAATTCAAACTATCTTGGACTGACTTTGGCCATCCGCCCACAAGCATCTATGAATAAAATTCACAGAAGTTTGTTGAATATCTTCATGCATAACGCGTTCTGTTTGAATTCCTACGACTACGTCACGAGTCCTAGCGTAAACCTTTTCGCGTTTACGTAATCTCTCTCGGTTTGATGAAAACGAACTATAGAGATTAGGCTTAAATCACTTATGTAAGAGAGAAGAACAGAGGTTCGGTATTTCATACGTGCCTAGCCTTTCACTTTTTCTATCCGTTGAAACCTTTCAAGCAGTGTATTGCCATATAAGTTTAAGCTTTTGTATTCTAAACATTTTTTGAACAAAATGTCGGTTTAGACAGTTCATAAGACAGTAACTCAGAGGCCCTAGCGTAAGTTTCTTTCGACAAAACTCGATTTAACGCATCGAACGCATTTGGCGCTCCAATTGGTGGAGAGCACGAAACGGCGGCATCAGAGCGCCAAACGCGTTCGATGCGTTAAATCAAGTAACTTACACTAGTGCTTCTGATGACTAGCAGTCATCTACCGTATTTTTGAATAAGGGGTGTAAGAAAAGAACCACGAGTGAAACCTGAGATCGTTTGGCGTGTGCCCGGACTAAACTAGCCTAGGTAGTATAGGACACGGGAACAATAATGAAACTATAATTATAATATTAATCTTTGTATTGTTCACAAGGAGCGAACATCTTTAAATTCTCAAATACAATTGAACATTTTCCATTCCTGTCACTTACGTCACGCATTGACTTCCTTTCAAATACTTGGGTCTTTTATCGTTCACCAGTGTTTATATCAAAGACCGTACCTTCCTCCATGAAACCTCTACAGCAGTACGCCTCGATCATCATCATCATCATCATCATCAGCCAGAAGACGTCCACTGCTGAACGAAGGCCTCCCCCTTAGACCACCACATCGAACGACGATAACGCCTCGATACCACCATTTATTTATTTATCTATTTATTTGTTTAGAGCATGGAAAACTTACAGCTAAATTAATCTAAATAACAACAATTTAACCGTCGGAAAGCCAATAACAAGTTTTCACGAATAGAAGTTGGTTAAAATTTTAAATGTGAGCAAACCAAGTACCCTTTACAAAATATAATTAGTTATTTAGAACAGAACATGCAGTCTGTTTATTTGAAAAAGTTGAGGCTCAATAACCTTCTTACTGAGGGTACACTGGTTGTAAAATGATCTATATTGCTGACTACAAATGCTAGTGTCAATTAGACAAAAGAAGATAGCTTTCTTGACATAAGGGGCTTTACCAGAACTTTATGGTGAAAACCAATGGAATGTCAACAGCTAGCCTATTAGGACCGTGATAAAACCTCGTATTCCTTGCCTTTTAAAAGATTAAACCATTTTTTGTGAAACCTAACATAACATAATGAATAAAGTAATTACTTAGTCGTACGCTTACAAATGAACGCACGACTAATTCTATTGTAAGATAATGTACTAGAATGAAGAAAACATCGAGAAAACATTATTGTTAGCGGCTTTCTTAAAAGCAAAACTTAAGTATGACTTTTTTCTATCTTAGGTTTAAATATACATAGCTGCCGAGAATGAGATCTGAATTTGATTCTGAGGTGATAGAAATTGAAATGATCTTTTTTTTCTGATGAATATCTCTGGCAATTCATCATCATCATCAGCCAGAAAACGTCCACTGTCCACGTCCCCCAAGCCCCCCTTAGGAGAGGCCTTCGTTCAGCAGTGGACGTTTTCTGTTTCTCGTTCGTTTGCCATATTCCCCACGCTTGGCAGGCGGCTTGGAGATCACAGTGGCTCACCGATTAGTGAGAGGACGCTGCTGCCCATCCTCCGTTGTCTGGCCGCAGTTTTAGGACGTACCCGGGTCCCGCAATTAGCTCATTGGATTTAATGTTAAGAAATTTCATTTATCAGTAAATGCCAGTAGATTAGCCGCCATACTTGGGACCAAAAATTGTCTTCGATAAACTAAGTGTACAACACAATCCCTAAATATAATAATATATAGATAGTGCCATCCACGAAGACGCGCCCCACTATTTTTGGCCGAGGCTTTCCAGCTGATCGTAATGCTCTTTCGTGATCAGTTAATATTTCATAGTGTGCGTGTACACTCATATTTAATTAGTGTGTATCGACAGAACTAAAACACTAGCGGAAGGTTGCACACTTGTACTGTAAGCAATTAGGAACAAGAGTGGGGCGCGTCTTTGTGGATGGCACTATCTGAAATTTAACAACTATGTTCCCCAAAGGGTTAAGCAGAGATGTACTAATTGTAGACCCTGATTTCGCCAATACCGTTATTTAGCCAGATGTTATAACAAGCCAATCTACTGCATTTTCTTAAACCATAAGATAAAATAAGCGTATATATGTATGTATAAAGAATTTAAATATCTAAGAGTTCCATTCTGTTCACGCCTTAACAAGCCGAGCGAGCCGATTCCACAATCATTAGTTAGATGGTCTTAACTCTAGTTAAAGTTATAGTGTGGCCGTCCCTTTTAATGGCATTATGTTGTTTGGGTCAACTCCGCTAAGACTAACTCGGCTAAGTTGGTGTTCAGCACAAAAGCCTCATACAGCCTTTTTGTTTGTGATATATGACTCGACCGGCTGGAGGACAGAGATAGGGTACAATAATCTTAATGACGAAGCTATACTTAACAATGAAAGACCTTGCGACTTTTTTTATAAAAGAAAAAGAATAACAGATGATACGTGATTAAGAAATTATTAATACAGAAGTTATTGCTATCAGTATTTTATCTTTGAGTAATATTTTAATGGGTAATCTTGAAATTTTTGATATGATATTATTAATGTCCAATTAACAAACAGAAAAACATCACAGATGTATTCAGGCCTGTTTAGACTAAAATGTAATAATGTAAACCCACATTTAGCCAATGCCGTTATTGAATTCGGGCACCGTTCCAAACTCCATAGCTGCTATGAATTTAAATACAGAAAAACCCAATAACTCTTTACTTGACTAAGGAAGGAACACAAGACCTCGCACTCAGCCGTCACGCTTGCGACTTACCAGACCAATAAGTCAATATTTATACAAACATAAAAACATGCGCAATACGCTTGAAAATACGACCTTATAAACGCTCTATTGCACAACGAACATAGTGCAACTGTGCTGTACGTTTTATCATCTAAGCTCTTCCAGTAAAACCTACTTTTATCTTCCTTTCCTTTCGATAAACACTCAACATACTGCTAATAATTTAATTTATGAACGACCCCCGAACATACACCTCATATGAAGCAAAAATGTGTCTCAGGTCATAATGGCGAAGATTTTTATAGCAAAATGTCGTTATTCCACCACACGATACAGTGAGCTCGTGTAAGTTAATACACTGCCCGACCAAACTGTTGGGGACATTAAATCTGCGGGAAATTGTGACACAATACATATATAAAATATTGTTCAGTTATTTTATTTACCACTTGATGTCTGACAGAAAATCGGACAAGAAAAAATATTGATCGTACTTACAAAGGTAGAAATCTTTTCCTTCTTCTTTAAAAAAGAGTGAGAGAGAGTGTTGAAATATAAACACAGTATATAACGTCTTCTTTCTTCTTTTTTCTTTCTTCTTTTATTTGTTGTGAGAGAGAGAGTGTTGAAAATGAATAAATATGAACACAGTGTCGAGCGCTCTTTGAAGAAAGAGCGCTCATTGTTTGCATTCCACTGATTATGACGCACTTCTTCACGCGTTGGTTTCGTAAATGTCCATGGAGATTTACAGCAGTGTTGTTGACACTAGTTATGTTGATAAATGATTGAAATAGAGAATATAATATGGGTTTTACTTCTGCATATCATAGATTTATTATCATAGATTCGCAATTTTTTGAAATTTCACGATATAGTGTCGAGTTCTACTGATTAAAATCTCAGTCTGGGTGTGCATGTGAGGTTTATGTTTGCGCTGTATCCACGCTATAAGATAAATCCCAGAGCGGAACAAAGATTTTTTTAAATTAAATAAAAACTTATCACTTTTTCCATCCAACATCGGCAAAGCAGTTTCCCAACTTCATCGGGGTCGGCTCCCAGTCTAACTGGTTGCAGCTGAATATTAGTATTATACACGGCGTCTTCCATCTGACCTCCGCTACCCAATCACACGTATTCCGTCCACAGGGTGAAATCAGGATAAACTAAACTCAATTTTAACAGTGAATTGCTTACTGACTACAGTAGTTATCTACAATATCAGACAAAACTTTATACCCAAGTTCAATCACCTATGCCCCGCTAATCTCAGGCCCACAACGCAGGGAAGCAATGCCACGCATGAGCGACGCGACTGGACGTCGAGATAAAGGGATTTGCGCTTAATGCCTTGTTGTCCGTGAGTGTACCTAGGAGTGAATGGACCAGCCGACGGTTGGCCGGCCTATATCGCGGCCTATATCCCCCACAGTAATGGCTTTTCAGTTTTTGAAATAAACACTCCTCCAGTGACACATTAAACACCTGGTTAATATTTGATTGGGTACATTTTTGGAAGTGCCAATCAAATATTATTACAGTAGAAATGAATATTTAACTTATAAGTTACTAAAATATTATTTTTTATAATATTAATATACTATATTTATAAGATATTTTTATTAATTTAATTGTGAAATGGATATGTTTGTCTGAAAAAAACACAGGCTATCTTCCTCTCTCCTAGTTTTGCTGTGCTCGACAGGTTCCACAATTCGATCTCATGTTTTTTAAGCCTACCACCTAAGTACTAAATCATGGAACGCAAATAAAGTATTGAGTATTGAATTTTATTAAAACGTTGCTAGGATCATTTTTGTAGGATATCAAATTCTTTAATATATAATTTTCGAAAACCATAATATTGATAGATAATGCTTGATTCCAAATTACAGACTACTTTACTATTGATTGATTTGTTGAACAAAGTATGGCCACAATTGATATCGCATTAGGCAGTGACGGGTTAACCGGCCCATTGTTAATTGGCGTGCCACTCATCTACGAGCATGCTCCCAGCCATAGCCGCTGGGTACCCTTTCACGCCGGTTGAATTTTAAACTTGCAAGCGTTAAATGCAATCAGTTTTCATTTTCATTTATCATTTCCTCCACAATAAGCATAAAAACTATCTCCTTTGAATTATTTCTTTAAAGAAACAAAAGGAAATGTAGGAAGGAAGTGTCTATAAAGTCAGATAAAAATATACCACGACTATTGCACCTCTTCAAACTTTTACCATTTCCTGAGAAATGAAGTTTCTTTTTCATCAGAGATAACCTCCGGTCCGCTAATTATTCTATCTGCGAGAATTCCAGACTAACAATTGTTGCGAAGTTGCATTCTCTAGTGAAAAATGAAAACCGCATAGTGGGTGATGATGAAAGAAAGGCATAATTAGCCTTTTTCAAATTAAGCTTCAGTTTTTTGCATTGTGCAGACGTTTTTGTTTCTGTTGCAAACTTTTTTATTCATAATATAAAGTACACCCGCTGTGCAGTCAAACTAATTAAATTAGGTATGTTAGTTTTTATTTTTTTCTTAATTATTTAAAATGCGTGCCAGTTTTGCACCTAGGAAAATATTAATAATTTAAACAATAGTCTGAAAACATTTGATGAGATGCAAATCTAAAGTAAAAAATAAAAACAAAAATGGCCGACAGGTATTAATTATTCTTAGCTTTTTACAGGCAAACAAAGAGACATGTATTAGGTAAAGGTTACCAAACATAAATACTTAGATGGAGTTTTAATAGAAATAATTGATCTAAATTTATATGAAACCCAATTTAAAAAGTTCATCAGCTCTTTGGAAATCATCTTTAGCTAGTATGCCACTTTATATCTTATGCACTTAAAAATAAGACATATTTTCTTGTACTATACTTCCTACAACCAAGGCGTATTAAAAAACAACCCCAAATTCCAACTTTTCAATAAAAATACCAGCTCATTAAGAAGTAACAGAAATCTTATCGACCAAAACTTTGAAAGCTTTTTAAAACGAACTCAAACTTCCAACTTAAACATTCAGTAATCGAAGTGAGAAATGGAGTATCGTGAATCAAGTTTTCAAGATTCAGATAATACCTACCACGCAATTGGAAAAGCTTTACTTTGCAATAAATTCAGGTTTTACCTATAACTAGGTATGGTGGAGTTGAGCCATGCTGATACATCATCTGCCTAGCCTTTTCCTAACTACATTGAGGTCAGTTTCTAACCTAACTGGTTGCGGCTGAATATCAGTATTTTACACGGAGCGATTGCCTTCTGACCTCGGCCACCCAATTACTGGAAGACACTGATACTCTTAGGTTAGACTGGTTGTCAGACTTTTTGGACTACTGACACCATAATGACCGTAATATAGGTCTTCGTATGGCAGCCGGGACCAATTGCTTAACGTGCTTTCCGAAGCACAGAGGGATATGTGAAAAATGGTCACCCATCCAAGGACTGACCGCGTCAAGCGCTGCTTAACCTCGCAGTTCGATTGATCTGCGCAGTAGCTATGTAACTACGAGCCCCTCCATATGAGCTTTAATACAAATAGGTACATTAATAAAACAAGACGCAGAACAGGTTTCGTCCTAAATAAATTTTCCGTTTCCATAAGCCTTCTTGTGACATTTCCCAACACTATTCGGTCTGTAAACACTACATTAACTGAGACAATAGCCAGCCAGTCCTATTTTATTTGGTGCCCGTCTGTAGTTCATTTAAAACCGGATTAGGGTGACCATGATGTATGAAATGCAACTGGATAAATTTGTTTCGGGATTTAGGATGTGAAGTGACACGATTTAAGGCTTAGTCCTTTTTGGGTTGGATTTAGAATTTAAATTAATTATGTGTATGGTGACGCGTGCAAATGTTGTGTAAGAATTTAAAATATTACGTTGCTTCGTTTCTACTTTTAGTTTAATTATTTTTACTTTTACTGAGAAATGTCTTTCTATTTAATGTGCATTGCAGTTCTGAATCATTGCTAACAATTCCTACTTAAAGCTGTTAAACAGAGCTTATTAAATTTCGAATTTCTAGTATTATTAGTTATGTTATAAAAAAACCTACATATTAAAAGGACTCTACGTTTGGCGGGACATTTTTTAAATATCGTATTGTTTTTATAATATTGGTATGAATCATCTCAAAACTAATTATATTATTGATCACCAGTCAAGGATTACTAAGAATGATAAACGAAATATCCAAAGCCTATGATCAATACAAGACCCGGGTACGTCTTAAAACTGCGGCCAGACACCGGAGGACGGGCAGCAGCGTCCTCTCACTAATCGATGAGCCACTGCGATCCCCAAGCCGCCTGCCAAACGTGGGGATTATGGCAAACCCCCTCTTGGGGGAGGCCTTCCTTCAGCAGTGGACGTCTTTTGGCTGATGATGTTGAAGAAATCCCATGTAATTTTTATGTTTTTTTCAGTATCATCACCTATCAACTAGGTCAGATTTTCACAAGTTACTAAAAGTTTAAAAGTACATCTGGCATTGTCAGGTGATCCGCGATCGAAGAAAAACTCTACCTTTATAAAAGAATCTACCAAGTAGGTACCAAAATGTATTTCTTTCTTCACCCAAGTAGCTAAATTATAGAAGCTTGTTTTTAAAACCACGACAAACAACATCGTAAACAATATCGATATTAAACGTGACTCGATACTGTTTCTCGATTATTCATCCTTGAACGAACAATCGATTATCGGCGATGATGGATTTATTCCCCAAGCTTGATTTTAGCTCACTCGGATCGCGTTTTAAGAAAATGTTTTTGAAACACTTTGAAGCTGGGTTTTATAGCTTAAAAACGGGGTCAACTGGTTTTAAACTTAAGAAAATAACATTTTTTTCTTTGCGATTAAAATGAAAAATATGACGCTCAATCTGATACTTTTTTATCTTACCAAACCATTCACCTAGAAATTATTCATCGACTGTTAATTTCACGTACAAATGAGGATAATTCACCATATAAATCACTTATGAAAATACAAAAGCATCATGGCGGAATATACACAGATATTACGTATAAGAAATTGTTGACATTCGATAAAAATGGAAGGCGATTGACTTACGATTAAGTTTATAAATTTGGTACTTTGGCTTGGCTCTATTATTCCGGTTGAGCAGTAAATACCCCCTGGTTCAAAAATGTATTTCATCAAGAATGAGTATAATATATTTCGGGAACATGTTTTTCACCCTCTACACATTTTATTTCGACTATGTATAATACCTTATGCATTTACATTACATTACAATAAACTTTATGCATTTTATAATTTCGGCTGTAGAGGCAACCGCCGCGATAAAAAAACACGCTCATCTACATATGTATTCTTTAATTATAGTTAGGTACTTATATGAGGTAACTATTAATAGTGGGAACAGGCCCCGAATCCCGTTACTATATAACGTGTAACTTAATTAACGCAAAACCTCATGCGACCCAATTAGAATATTGAGTTAGGAGCATAACATATTATTAAAACTTAAGTTTATCATACTTTTCTATTATTTATATGAAAATAATCTTCAGACTAGCTCACTGTATTTAGAATTGTGTGCTTTGAAATAAGTTTTAATTGCTTTTTTGGTTCAAACGGCCGTCAGTTTAAGCGAGTGCAAGTTTTTGAAACAGAAATTACACTAGTTATTGAAATCTATTCGGCAGTCAATTATGAACAAATTACGTTCAAGATTTGCGTTTATTATGTTACAGGTTGTTTTTAAGATATACATAAATGTATTGCATTACAAAAAAATTATGTGTTTAATTAAAAATAAGATTCTTTTCAACGCAATTTGCAACCTAAATAGGTATCAAAGACATTTAGGTATACGGTCGAGATGATATTAGAATTTTGATAGCTTCTTAACCGTCTTAGGCCTTCATCAATGTATATAAAAAAATACATCACACATTTACTGAACATGTAAATGCTCCACCTGTTTGAGCACATCAAAGACATGCCAGACGCTACGTGTGGGATAGCGCAATTGTTGCTTCAGCTAAACCCGCTAGAACCGTCTTAGAACAGTCTCAGAGGACGCTCTTAATAGGCAATTTGTATTGTTAACCAACAATTTAGCTAGCACAACAGAAAGCTAGGCGGAGAATAGAATGGATTTGAATAAGATAGCGTTCAGATACATATGCGTAATACAGGGTGACTACTTATTTAGCACGTTCTGTGATCGTACACAAAAAGTAAAACAATAAAGTCCAATGTATAGTTTATCTACGGGAAATAAAGTTTTCTTAATTATACTACATCTAGGCGAATTTCAAAAGGTCTCTTACCTGTTACCCAATATGATTTTATTTACACGTGTATAATATATAAAAATAACATACGTCTCTATGCCAATGTCTCCACCTAACTAGACGAATTGGAGCAAAATAAAATATCCTAAATATAACATGCGGGAATATCTTCTTTGTACGGCTTCAGAACGTGATACCAAATACGTGGTTTCATTTGCTGTCTACCCCGTATCACCCACCTACCCATGGGGAGGTTGAAACAAGTTGACACTACATAATTCTTTGCATCCTTCTTGTCTTTAATCAGCATGCCTACAACGGGGACAAGTACCTGACCTTTTTAAATAATAGGTAATCATATCTGAAAAATCTTGTATTTAGAATTTTAGATACTCTGTTATTTCACTGAGGAAATGAAGAACCCTTAAAAAATTGACGTGAATATGTAAGAATATTGCCTTTATACCAAAAAAAAATCCGGTGTGCGTGTGTTCATTATTCTTATTCTCCTTAACGGCTTAATCGATTTTTGATGTTTTTTTTGTACTTATGCGGTCACCTGGATGATTCTTAGCTATAGGTAGACCCGCAGCCTAATTACCGATGTAGCGACAGGCGTAGACCGCGCGATAACTTCTGTCAAACGTCATTTTTATGACATATAATGTATTGGCTGACAGTGAGATTGCTGTCGCCTGGCTATCGCGTTGATGTCGCTTTTTTAAGTAATTAGGCTGCAAGTAGGTGGCACTGTTATGTAAAAATAAAAGATGCAAAAACCTTTTTTACGTGTTCTCTAGTTTGCTAAGATATTATAATATATTCCGTTTGAGGAACTATTAATCTTTTATCTAGCACCTTTTGCTATAAAGATAAGTCGTTCTAGGTGGTTCTTTAGCGAAACAATTAATTTCTTAACCATTATTAAATTAATTTTAAAACTAGTAGATCGGCGGAACAATACATTCCGTTTACTTTCTTTCTCGGAGTACTACTTACTTCAAGGTTAAACAGACCAAGCGATAGGGAAGGTATTAAATTTCTGAATCTGCAAACCATTCAAATCGTCACTCTTTTAAACATTTATGACTAATTCCACTTAGGCAAATAATCAAAATTATAATGGCCCTATATTGATTGCGTCATTTTGAATAAATCGAGAATTTTGTATATGACAGCTCAAATTTATTATTATTTTGTATTTATCAATAAACAAATCTCTCAACAAATAGGTCTTAGACCCTCATTTCTTTAAACGCAAGTTAAGACTTGCATAATTCTGCGTGACGCTACCGCGCCGTCAAGCGTAATATGTGGGCCATAACGACCTTTAATTTAATCGACAGAATGTTAACACGACCAAAACTCACAAAACAAAATGCGACGTTTGACATCAAAAACAAATGAAACGCGTTCCCCACATTCCAAACATAAATGAATTCTTTTTAAATCCACACTATTCGAAACGCGAACGACGCGCGACGTTGAATGTAAAACGGTTGAAAAAATTAAACATTCATTGTTGGAACAAAAGGTGCTTCTGTTATGTTTCATAGCTCAGTGTGGCTGCGGATTACCATACGCTTGCATATGCATGCGTGCCGCGTTTGGCTAGCTCACACCTCGTGAAATAGGCAGATAATTGTTCGTGTATTGTGAAATACGGAGGCTAAGCTATAACATCTCATGTTTAATTTTTTTGGATGGATGGGTTTTACGCTTGCGTAATTTTATAGTTAGATATGTACCTGCCGTACTAATTTGGCGTTAAAGTGCAATTTGAAATCAACGTTTAGCTCTTGAGTGGAATAATCTGTTTTGTTGTTGGTTTTCAGTACCTTTATAAAACTGCACTTCGCATTAGACAGTGATAATAAATAAATAAATTCAACCCATTACTGTCCCACTGCTGGGTGAGGCTCTTCTCAGAATGAGAAGGGTTACGCCTTAGTCCACTACGCTAGCCCGGTGCGGGTTAGTGGATTACACACACCATTAAGCACTTTGTGGAGCTCTCTAAGGTGTGCAAGTTTCCTCACGATATTTTCTTTCACCAAACGCAAGTAAATACTGATCCGCATATGAAACTGAAAACTCAAAGGTGGTGGCCGGCAGTTTAATTACCGATGTAGCGACAGGCGTAGATCGCGCGATAACTTCTATCAAACGTCATTTTTGTGACATATAATGTATTGGCTGACAGTGAGATTGCTGTCGCTTTTTTACGTAATTAGGCTGCTGGTTTGATCTCAGAAACTCCTCCATGAAAGACAACATACACTTTAGACACGTTACAAATTAGACAATGACACTTGATATAAACTTATTAAATGTCATCTGTAGCAATGTGCTTATATAATGTGAAAGTGACCCAGTCACCATGCAGTGTTCATTTTAGAGTTGATTTCTTTTATTTGTAAAAATATTTCTAGTAGATTGCAAACCTTTCTGCAACGAAAAGAATTGACTGAAATCATAATATAAATACCGTATTGTATATTATGTGACCGCAGTGTGATGTGTAATTTTTTTCCAGAAATACGAGTCAAACAGGATTTCAACGAAAACCTTTTTTGGAATATCACTAAGTGACACGACAGTGACATCTTTTTTAAACTGTACTTACTGTACATAAATATCGGAGAGGGTCTTACGTACCTCCACTAATGCAATAAAAGCCCTATTTAATATTCCTTGATAGAATAAACTTCGCGGAGGTTAATTAACAGCAAATTAATTCTACATTTTAACTTGAAACCACCAAGCATCAAATACTCTGAACTATATATAAAAAAAAAAAACATTTTAAACCGCATTAGAACTAATTGTAATTTTATTCAAGCTACAGATTAACATAGATCCGGAGTCCGAGACTGGGAAGACCTGCTAATGGCCAGCATGCTCGCATTAGGATGCAAGTGGGATCACAATAAACTGGGAAATTACTATCACACTTCAGTGCAAAATGGACCTGGATAAAACAAGGATAGCTTATCTGTTTAGTAAAAGAATTATCAGTTACTCATCTTCATTTTATCAACGTAACATAGCATCACGCTTGTATTCCCCGAAGGGTTAGTCAGAGGTGTACTATTGTACACCCACATCTTGCTGATGCTGTTATTGAGTTCCATGTAATAGGGGAGAGCATATTGCTACTCATAGGTATTATTGGGTTTTTCTCTATGAAAATTTGACATTTGAAAGACGTCGCGTCGGTCAGTCCCAACGGAATATTGTTTAGGTTAAATAGTTTAGGCTTTTGGTATATATTGGTGTTTAGCTTAAACGGCTCCCATGTAGGGCAACAATGACGGTTCTGGCATTGCAAAGGTACACGGATGCTTGTAGGTGACCCTCTAGCTCGTTTCCATGAATCCTTTTTAACAGAACAACTCAATAAAACTGCCCGACACGGAAATCAAACCACGCTAACAGCCGCGCCTGCGACGACTAGACTAATGACGTAGATTTCTCGTAGTTTTATTAAACAAATAAAGACTACACGGTATAATCTTATAAGCACACAAACAGTGCACAAATTGGTGCGCGAACTTTCAACCAATAATCTATTACAGCGTGAAATATTAAGCGCTAAATAAATTTCAAAGCACTCTAGCTTGTTAGTCCTCCAATGTTTGGCATTGGCCATAAATGTGGCCATGTATGCCGCAAATCGCTGGCGGTTTTGGCATCGGTCGCCACTCATAATGGGGTACTCACAAAATTGATGTGAACGTTTAGCAGTTTATTGGCTGGCTACGGATTTGCGGGATTGCAATTTTCTTGGAGTTTTGGCTAATTTTATGGTCGGTATCAAAGTTTCTGATAAAATGTACAAAGTGAGAGAGATAGAGGTTAATAGTACAGAAACGTAAGAAAAATGTTTTTACAAAAAAATATTAATAGTTAAATCAATCCTACCGAAAATAATTTTGACTGGTTAAGTTTGATAGCCGTAAAAAGAAGGCAAAAGAAAAGTGCCCAAGTTCTTAGTTCGTAAATTAACAGAAATGTCTTGAAACTTTGTAAATACAAGTACATCATGAACAGATACCTACCTATAATTTAGGAGATATTGTAGTCGATGCACAACAGCCAACAATTATGTAAATACGATGTTCTATAATAAACAAAGAATCATAATTCAAAAGAAAGTAAACGATTTACGAGTCATAAAAATAGTTGTTCTGTGCCAACCGTGCCATCAAATTTGTGCAGTGACCATATAAAAATTGTATTGCTAAAACAAAAAAACAATCACCTATTGTAAAATCGTAACGGCCTAAGGCTTTGAACTTTGTCTGTGCAATAGATAAACTAACTAACGTACAGCCCTAGGCTAAATTGTTAGGCTAACTAACACCGCCTCTTTTCAATTGAGGTGCCCTAGTCCATCGTCAATAGTACAGGCTAGAATTTCTGGCCATTTCACCCATTTCTAGGTCACAATATATTGGTTTCAGTTTTTTTTTTAATTACAGAATTTGTTTGATAACAGGTTGCAGGGGTGGAGTACTTCTGTTTTATAAACCATGGCAAATATTGTTAGCCTACCTTTTCCGAATTCTCGTAATTAGATAATTTTTTACTTACGACTTTCGAAATGCAACTAGTGAAGCTAAAGCTGACAAGATTTTAGTAACTCTTTATGCAGAGAGAAAAACTAGCTCTAGAGATTTATATTGGAGCCCGGAAAATTGCCCCCAGTTCTCTCGATTCGTGGGATAAGTTCCACTTTTACGACATATACAGAACTCAAATCAATGTTCTGCGAATACCATGGGAGAATAATAATTATTCTCCCTCTCGCTGACTGGCTAATTATTAGCCAGTCAGCATCATGACGAGGGCCAGCTTCCCAAGGCGATTAAGCTAGGTACTTCCCTGCTTATGTTTTTTCTCGGGGAAGCTTCTTCTTCTTATTACAAATTTGGCATTCCAAAGAATATTTCTCCAGGAACATCGTGTTTTTGAAGCTTGGTGTTACAATTTTACCATTTGACGGTTCACTTATTCAATTAACAGCTACCGCACGAAATAATGCAAATACTTTACACGTCGCTTTTTAGTGTCACATTGAGCTCTCATTCAGAAATTACTGAAACAGGAAATACAATTTAATCCCGATTGTTAGTACAAATATAAAATAAATTCTGAATAAAAAATTAAACGTAAAATTACGAGATTATAACAAAAGTCACGCTTTCCAATCCCAAGCTATCACATCTCAAAGAATAATGACTGGCGACATAATACGCATAATGATGTAAAAACGACATTTTTTTCCCCTTAAAAGATAATTAATAATGCCGACTGACAAGTATCTCTGGTCAAAATGTCGTGGCTGTGAGCGATTCATCACTGACTTAGATTCGCAAAATTGGAAGATACATACATGTATTCAACGAACAAGTATAGTTGAACAAAGGGATTTGTATACAACGTGTCAAGGTATTATAGATGAAGTTATAGTAAAGAACTTATGATGAATTAATATTTTAGCCCGCCAAGTCACGCAAAGTAGACACAACAACAAATCTCTCGTGATCGTCTGTATATAAATAGGGTTTTATATAGAGTCTCTTTTAATTAAATAAAAGAATATTACTCAAGTACAAAATAATTTTCTGGGTTAAGCATCTGGGAGTTTGGAATTGTTTTCGGAAGATGGCAGTAAGCTCGCTCTTTATTTCATGGGTCTAACGTACACGTATGTGCGTGGGTGTGTTAATATGTGATTGTGTACCCCTTATTACTGTGAAATCTAGGTGAACAATATTACACTTTTGCCTATTATGCTATGCTTTTCAGTATAAAAAGCTGTATTTTAACACCATAACGGCAACTAGCTAAACGGCAAAATATATATCGGAGTGAAGCGACACCATAAAATCCTGAATCGGAGAGTTTACAACGATTCTAACACAATTTCCGACATAAATCGTCAGGACTTGGCCTGCCACGCTAACTACCTTACCAGGTCGGAGGATTCTTCCTTCCAATGAAGGAACACCATACCTACCTCATTCCCCCATGCTTTGTATACTTTGGTCATAATGACACTTCAAATATTTTCACACTCTCACGTCATATCCTTGTTTCTTTGTTCCAAGATCATCGTATTATGATTCATTATGTTAAAGATAATTCTCCTTAAGATATCGCAGCTTTCCTTGTACGAGCAAATTATTTTTCCGACGGCTACTAATAACTCGGTAAGGTTTATTTATTAAGTACACTGTTTACGGGCATTTTGTTGTTGAAATGTGAGACAAATATGAGTAATGTGTAACATTCGAGTCGACTAAAATGGGTAATTCTTGTTTTAGTGATGGATGAGCAGATTGCCATTCTGTTAGGTTTTTGTAATGTTGGTTAGGATTATCTACCGTTCTTTTTTTTAATTCCTGTATCGGGGGTGCGTTTACAAACATATATATTCACATACACAAAGACCCAGACCCGAAACAACTAACTGTAGATCATACAAATATTTGTTCCGTGCGGGTTTCAATTCTTCTGCTGCGCCAACCGTGCCGTCAAATATTACATTATTACATTTAACTATTTAGCTTAGCGCGGCAGCTAAGCTTGAGGTCCTGGATACGATGGCCGAATCGTGCAGTATTGTAGGGTATACTAAAATATACTAATGAGGCAATCGATCGAAATATTGCAAAACAATAACGAAAGTACCAAACGGAACTACAAAGATTTAAAAGAAAACAAAAGAAAAAAGTACGAAGGAACGAAGTATGGTGTTCATCCATTGACAAGGAAAATCCTCCGGCCAAGCTAGGTGGTATGTCTGGATAGAGCCCTACGGTTGATGTCGGACGTTGATTTGTATGCCGGAAACGTACTATCAGAAATCATCAACTTTTCTCATTAAGAGTCCGTGCCTAAGAAAATATTTTAAAGCAATTTAGTTTTGTTTGTTAATTACGATGAAAAACCACATCGATTTAAAGATTATATCGAAAATGATATCGTGCTAAAACTTATCGTTTTACCAACTTTTACTAAAGTAGCATTGAGTATAATTATACTTGTAGGTAAAGATAAATTGAAGTCAGTCTTGTACAATGCAGTGCCCCTAGTGCTTTTACCAGCGAAGCATGAACCGCGACGTACACCTGAAGTTTTAAGTCTATTAATAAGAACTGGAAATACCAGAGCACACCGGTAATTGGTAAACTTGAACAAAGCCATCATTAATCGGGCCAGTGTTCCCTCGGAATTTCTATTTCCGACCAGAGAGATTGTTTTGAAATATTGTTCAGCGTACCGCGCCGATGGGACTAATATCGTTTCGGTTAGTTGTTGCGATTTATCAAACGATAAATGATTTTGCGTGGGTGCTGGATCTTAATTAAATGATTAAAATTAGAGCCTAGCTTAAAGTTTCTCGGGGTTATTATTTAGATTGGCAATATTTTTGAGTGTATCATTGGTCTAATGGTCATAAGCGCGACTTTTTTCGACGTTTTTCTTTAAGAAAAATCTCGATAGCAGCACGGAGTCTGATACTGTGCCCGGTAGATGGCAATAGGCTCTCCCCTATTACATGGGACTCAATAACAGCATCGGCGAAAGGTGAGTATACAATAATACACCTCTGCCGAACCCTTCAGGGAATATGAACGTGATGTTTATGTTATGGAAATATTTTAAGTGTAGTAAGTCTTTTTCAAAGTTGTTTTGAGTACAAACTATAGTTAATATGCCCTCCGTTAATATAAAGGGCCGCAGGGTAAAATTGGATGCGACAGGCAGCAATAAATTGGCATAAAAAAAGAAATGGTAACTAAAGAAAACCTTGTTTCAATTAAATTAATTTAAACAAGAGCAACGCAATTAATTTCAGCTTTAATTACGGAGTGAATATTACGTTATTATTTGAAAACAACTCTCACACAAGGAGACGATTCAATAGAGCCAGTTTTGTAAACAATGTCTATTCGTTGTTTACGAAACTGACTCGAACTCAAAATACCAAAAGTTGCGACGTGCAGCCTATTTCCGTATTCGTTTCTAACTTTAAACTTTCAGTCTGTAAACAAATAACAACCTTAAATGAATTTGCAGCCAACAACACACCACTCACGTATCAAAACTAGATTAGTTGTCACATTTATCATTAAATAAAAATGGATAGCAGAGTATGTCCAACTGTCCATAGTTTTTTGAAAGATTTTGTACAGCTACTTATAATAAAGGTTAACCAATTGCAAAGTATTTTTAACTAAAGATTAGCAGTACATTGGATAGATAGATAGATAGATAGAATTGTTTTTATTTCAAATAAACCAAATACAGGCACTTATGAAACGTTATAGGACTCTAGTTGCACTGGAGGAAGCTTGTATTCCCCGAAGGGTTAGGCAGAGTTGTACTATTGTACATTACATTTCACCGATACCGTTATTGAGTCCCATGTAATAGGGGGCGAGCCTAATACCATCACACTAGACCAATGAGGTATTTTCTCCAATCATCTAATCACTTCTTAATCTAAGGAGCTTGGAAAAGGTCCGTACAAGTAGTATATATACCTACACATATATCGCACCCTCAGAACGAAAGTGACCTAAGTCTAAAAATGCAGTTTGTGGGAAATGAGCAAGAATGCTTAAAAAAAGTATCTATACTTTATAGCAAAATCAGAAGTCACAAGAAAATAGACCTTGACCCCTGATTTTGTATCAGCGTTTCTTCTTAGGGATAGTCATAGAAAATGCCGACGCATTCTAGTTTAAAAAAACACGTATAAAAGTGATTGAAAAATCCTAATTGCAAAAATAAATAATTTCATTTCAATTTCATTTCAATTTCACTTCAATATCATTTCAGTTTCAATTTCATTTCAATTTCATTTTAATTTCATTTCAATTTTATTTCAATTTCATTTCAATTTCACTTCGATTTAATTTCAGTTTCATTTCATTTTGAGTTAGGTCACTTTCAAAGGGTGTGATATTTTAAAACGACTTACTACTGCATCTAACAACTAATTCAAACCAAAACTGATCTAACCACCAAAAACCGACTATCAGCCTACATACGAATAACATGTGCTCAACAAGTCTATCAAAACCAGATGATTCGGCAAGTCTAGCGGACGGCGCGGATATGACAGATGTAACCGAGCTCCATGATTTACGTTCTAGATAATTTAGCTCGACCGGCTATTAGGGAGAACATTTTTCTTATACCGTCCAACTACTTTGACTTCATATTAAGTTGGCTATTACTCAATCGACGATAAATATTAATGGAATATTAAAATTATTCTGTCAGAAGGCTATAGCTAATATTTACGAGGAAAAGTTATAGAAAAATACGGGAACAGGAAGGTAAAAAAGAGTACAGAGGCCCTAGTGTAAGTTTCTTTTAAGAAAATCTATTTACTACATCGAACGCGTTCGGCGCTCCGATTGGTCCATTTTGTGCTTTCCACCAATCGGAGCGCCGAACGCGTTCGATGTAGTAACTCGAATTTGTCAAAGGAATCTTACACTAGGGGTACAGGATTGCGAATTCGGTGAAGTGTGGGTGTACAACATTACACCTTTGTTATGTTGCTGCTGATGCTTTTATAACGATTAGCTTTCAGCGCTACGTGTCGCGGGTTCGATCCCTGCACGGAACAAATATTTGTATGATCTACAGATAGTTGTTTCGTGTGTCCACGATACAGGAGAAATACAAGTGCGTGGCAAAGAATTTAATAAAAGTAGTGTTCCCGTTTATATCTCCAACTAATTTATATAATATATACATACATACATAAAGTCACGCCTTTTTCCCATGGGGGTAGGCAGAAACTACGGAACGCCACGTGCTATGATCCTTACATAACCCTTTTGCTTCATCTACATACATACATCGTTTCATACATGAACGCCGGTTGTAGGTACTGCGCACCTGACCTTTTGGACGTCACCAATAAGGTCCATATATATGTCCTTCTAGGGCGTCCCCTCCTGGCGTTTCCACTAACAATCGCGTTATATATATGTATGTTAAACGCAATAGGAGGTTGTCGAACTGTCATCCTTTTCGAGGGTCTGATGCAATTGCCACCTGATCCAGTCTGGTTCTGATGCTTCCAAACGAAGATTCTTTGTTGTCAATGAAATTGATAATTCTCAAACAAATGTTAATTTCTTTCCCATTAACAAAATCAGCAACCTCAAATCTAGTAAGCTTTCATCACTTTGATATATCGAAAAACATTTTGACCTCTCTTACTTGATCTGTTTTATGTTTGCACCAAACTCCGAAATAATTTAAGATAAATACTGTAAAGCTGAATGCACACAATCGATCAGACTTCAAATATTGAATTTGCATTTCAAATGTTCAAATCAAGCGAAGTTATAAAGAGAAATCGAATGCAAGAACTTTTTCAGATCTAGAACTTTAAATAAAAATCTTTGACGTTGATGCTATTTATATGCAAATTAACAATTTAATCGAATCAAAAATTTGAGGCACGGTTGTTGGAGTGGCTAAGCGATTAGCTTTTTGTCACGGGTTCGAAAACCACATGGAGAGATATTTGTATGAGCTATGTATGTTTGTACACTATACCGAAGATACAGAAGAAATCGAAATATTAATAATACGCAGCAAAAATATTTTTTTAACAAATTTTATGATTTGATTGCCTCATTGGTCTAGTGGTCGCAAGCGTGACTGGTGAGCATGAGGTTCTGGATTCGATTCCCAGGTCAAGCAAAGTGTTATTGGGTTTTTCTGTATGGATATTCTCAGTAGCAGCATGGAGTCTGGAACTGTGCCCGGTAGATGGCAATAGGCTCGCCCCTTATTACATGGGAATTAATAACGGCATCGGCGAAATGTGGGTGTACAATAGTACACCTCTGCCTATATATAGTTGAACCCTAAGTTTAATTAAGTTAAACCCTACTTAAAAATTGGTATCCATTCTTTGGAAAATGTCATCTATTTGGTAACACTGTACCTATAACATCTGTTTGTCTGACTGTACATACGTAATGAATAAGGTCAGCAATAAGCCTAACAGCATACCTAACAGAATCGGCCGTGACTTATGACACTAACAACTAAGGTTGTAAAGGCCAGGACACACATAACAATATAAGTTTCATGCTTCTGAATCTTAAAGAGGTAAATAATGTAATGTACACACTACCCTGATTTTCAGTACGAGCCAAAATATTTTTCTGATCGAATTTCTAGCATGAAACAATTAACAATCTGGGTATGAACTCATGGAACAAAAGCTAGATGACTGCATCAAAAATAAATTCTGAAATCTCATTTGGTAAATACTTTTCCTTCTAAAAACTCAGTAAAACTTAATCTCTTGCTTATCTTTGGCGTTTTCAATTTTTAATTTATCAAAATCACACAGTAAGTACGTCAATGGCAATGAAAAACTATGACGCCGTTGTATTCCAAACATTTTTAAAACAAAATGTCGTTTTTGACGGGTCATTAAAAGTAACTCAGATGACTAGTAGTCATCTACCGTATGTCTTTCGAATACTGACTACCTCGTAGGTCTAGTGGCGAATACTGAACATGAAGTCATAGGGTCGATTCCCGGGTCGAGCAAAATGTTATTGAGTTTTTGTTTCTGAAAATACTCAGTAGCAGCACGGAGTCTGGAACTGTGCCCGGTAGATGGCAATAGGCTCATATTTCAATAGTAAGTACTGCGAAAGATTATAAGTAATATTATTTACACTGATGTGGATTTGTAGGAACAAAGCTGTCAGCTGCTTGTTCTCACAGCTTAACAGCAGTATAATGAATACACTATAGCAAACTGGCACATTTCTCTTTATTTCCATTGTAACTTAAATATTTTTCAACCTATTTTAACATCAAGCGAGGTAACTAAGAGTACATGGAGAGAGCCTCCTTAAGTGGCAATATTTATTATACATTTCATCAATTTTTTCATCAAATTTCATCCATTTTTTAACTAACCCTTAATGTGTCTAACGTAATCAGGTGTCCTAACTTGGGCAGTCTCTTTGGGCGTCCAGGTAAACTTGAGAAGAGAGACCTTTAATATAAAATATATCTAGCTCACTCCTGTCCTATGGGCTCGGGCCTCATCTCAAAATGATTAGGGTTAGGCCTTAGATCATCACGAGGACTGATACGGCTTGGTAGACTACACACACCATTGACAAATTTATGGAACTCTCTCAGTTATTCTCATGATATTTACCCTCATTGTTAAAGCAAGTAATAATCAAATTCTGATCGGGCTATATGCGAACTCAGACCCTGCCTAAAAGGCAGCCAAGGTTTAAGTATAACTCCATAAAACCTACCTAACATTTGTTTACCCAGTTTATTTTACACAATATCAGTGAAATATTTTCCATATCGTCGTAGACTTCAACTCAAACAATCCAATTCAAACTATCTTGGACTGACTTTGGCCATCCGCCCACAAGCATCTATGAATAAAATTCACAGAAGTTTGTTGAATATCTTCATACATAACGCGTTCTGTTTGAATTCCTACGACTACGTCACAAGTCCCAGCGTAAAGCTTTTCGCGTTAACGTAATCTCTCTCGGTTTGATGAAAACGAACTATAGGAGTTAGGCTTAAATCGCATAGGTAAGATGTTAACAGTGGTCCAGTATTTCATACGTACCTAGCCTTTTACTTGCCATATAAGTTTAAGCATAGAATATGTATCCAATTTTTTTTTGGGTTTTACCCTTAGGCATCCACAACAGAACGTGGTATTTCTATATTAAAATAGGCTGTATAATAATTGATGACGCTACCAATCTATTAGTACTGCTGATCGATATAATATGCTAGATTAATTCTGAAATCTTGTTTGGTAAATAGTTTTGCTTCTACAATTTCAATAAAACTTAATCTCTTACTTATATATGGCGATTGAAATTTTTTATTTATCAAGATCACGCAATAATTATGCCAATGCCAGACATTTTTAGAAAAAAATGTCGTTTTTGCCCGGTTCATAAAAAATAACTCAGATGACTAGTAGTCATCTACCGTATTTGCGAATAAGCCGGGTGCAAGAAAAGAACCTCCACGAGTGAAACCTGAGATCGTCTGGCGTGTGCCAGGACTAGACTAGCAGTATAGGACACGAGATCTATTGTAGAATAAAACTATAATTATAATATTAATCTTTGTATTGTTCATAAGGAGCGAACACCTTTAAATTCTCAAATACAATTGAACATAATCCATCACTGTATTACGTCACGCATTGACTTCCTTTCAAATACTTGGTCTTTTATCGTTCACCAGTTTTTATATCAAAGATTGTACCTTCCTCAGTGTCAACTAGACAAAAGAAGATAGCCTTCTTGACATAACCCTTTATGTCAAGAAGGCTATCTTCTTTTTATATATTCTATCTAAATTCTATTCTATATTCTTCTTTTTTTCTTCTTCTGTTCTTAACCAGAACTTTAAGGTGAAAACCAATGGAATGTCAACAGCAAGCCTAATAGGACCGTGATAAAACCTCGTATTCCTTGCCTTTTAAAAGATTAGACATTTTTGTGAAACCTAACATAATGAATAAAGTAATTACTTAGTCGTACGCTTACAAATGAACGCACGACTAATTCTATTGTAAGATAATGTACTAGAATGAAGAAAACATCGAGAAGACAATAAATGTTAGCGGCTTTCTTAAAAGCAAAACTTAAGTATGACTTTTTGGTACCTTAGGTTTAAATATAGCTACCGAGAATGAGATCTGAATTTGATTCTGAGGTGATAGAAATTGAAATGATCTTTTTTTTCTGATGAATGTCTCTGGCAATTCATCATCATCATTAGCCAGAAAACGTCCACTGTCCACGTCCCCCAAGCCCCCCCCCCCTTAGGGGAGGCCTTCGTTCAGCCGTGGACGTTTTCTGTTTCGTGGACGTTTTCTGTTTCTCGTTCGTTTGCCATATTCCCCACGCTTGGCAGGCGGCTTGGAGATCACAGTGGCTCATCGATTAGTGAGAGGACGCTGCTGCCCATCCTCCGGTGTCTGGCCGCAGTTTTAGGACGTACCCGGGTCCCGCAATTAGCTCAGGGAAAGGATTTAATGTTAAGAAATTTCATTTATCAGTAAATGCCAGTAGATTAGCCGCCATATTTAGGACCAAATATTGTCTTCGATAAACTAAGTGTACAACAAAATCCCTAAATATAATAATAAATAGATAGTGCCATCCACGAAGACGCGCCCCACTATTTTTGGCCGAGGCTTTCCAGCTGACCGTAATGCTCTTTCGTGATCAGTTAATATTTCGTAGTGTGCGTGTGCAGTCATAAGTAATTAGTGTGTATCGACAGAACTAAAACACTAGCGGAAGGTTGCACACTTGTACTGTAAGCAATTAGGAAGGAGAGTGGGGCGCGTCTTCGTGGATGGCACTATCTGTAACTTAACACCTATGTTCCCCAAAGGGTTAAGCAGAGATGTACTAATTGTAGACCCTGATTTCGCCAATACCGTTATTTAGCCAGAGCGTTTTATTAAACCATAAGAAAAAATAAGCGTATATATGTATAAAGAATTTAAATATCTAAGAGTTCCATTCTGTTCACGCCTTAACAAGCCGAGCGAGCCGATTCCACAATCATTAGTTAGATGGTCTTAACTCTAGTTAAAGTTATAGTGTGGCCGTCCCTTTTAATGGCATTATGTTGTTTGGGTCAACTCCGCTAAGACTAACTCGGCTAAGTTGGTGTTCAGCACAAAAGCCTCATACAGCCTTTTTGTTTGTGATATATGACTCGACCGGCTGGAGGACAGAGATAGGGTACAATAATCTTAATGACGAAGCTATACTTAACAATGAAAGACCATGCGACTTTTTTTATAAAAGAAAAAGAATAACAGATGATATGTGATTAAGAAATAATTAATACAGAAGATTTTGCTATCAGTATTTTTGCTTTGAGTAATATTTTAATGGGTAATCTTGAAATTATTGATACGTGATATTATTAATGTCCAATTAACAAACAGAAAAACATCACAGATGTATTCAGGCCTGTTTAGACTAAAATGTAATAATGTAAACCCACATTTAGCCAATGCCGTTATTGAATTCGGGCACCGTTCCAAACTCCATAGCTGCTATGAATTTAAATACAGAAAAACCCAATAACTCTTTACTTGACTAAGGAAGGAACACAAGACGTCGCACTCAGCAGTCACGTTTGCGACTTACTAGACCAATAAATCAATATTTATATAAACATAAAAACATGCGCAATACGCTTGAAAATACGACCTTATAAACGCACTATTGCACAACGAACATAGTGCAACTGTGCTGTACGTTTTCTCATCTAAGCTCTTCCAGTAAAACCTACTTTTATCTTCCTTTCCTTTCGATAAACACTCAACATACTGCTAATAATTTAATTTATGAACGACCCCCGAACATACACCTCATATGAAGCAAAAATGTGTCTCAGATCATAATGGCGAAGATTTTTATAGCAAAATGTCGTTATTCCACCACACGATACAGTGAGCTCGTGTAAGTTAATACACTGCCCGAACAAACTGTTGGGGACATTAAAACTGCGGAAAATGGTGACACAATACATATGTATATAAAATATTGTTCAGTTATTTTATTTACCATTTGATGGCTGACAGAAAATCGGACAAGAAAAAATATTGATCGTACTTACAAAGGTAGAAATCTTTTCCAGGAGACTTGAGAGAAGAGAGTGAGAGAGAGCCTTGAAAAAAATAAAGAGAGAAAGAGTGTTGAAATATAAACACAGTATATAACACTCTTTCTTGTGAGTGTGAGAGTGTTAAAAATGAATAAATATGAACAGTTGAGCGCTCTTTGAAGAAAAAGAGAAGAAAGAGCGCTCCTAATTTGCATTCCAGTGATTATGACGCACTTCTTCACGCGTTGGTTCGTAAATGTCCAAGAAGATTGACACCAGTGTTATTGACACTAGTTATGTTGATAAATGATTGAAATAGAGAATATAATATGGGTTTTACTTCTGCATATCGTAGATTTATTATCATAGATTCGCAATTTTTTGAAATTTCACGATATAGTGTCGAGTTCTACTAATTAAAATCTCAGTCTGGGTGTGCATGTGAGGTTTATGTTTGCGCTGTATCCACGATATTGGATAAATCCCAGAGCGGAACAAAGTTTTTTTTTTAAATGAAATTAATAATTATCACTTCTCCCATCCAACATCTGCCTAGCAGTTTCCTAATTTCATTGGGGTCGGCTTCCAGTCTAACCGCTTGCAGCTGAATATCAGTATTATACACGGCATCTTCCATCTGACCTCCGCTACCCAATTACATTTCTTCCGTCCACCGGATGAAATTAAGGTTAAACTCAACTCAATTTTAACAATGAACTGCTTACTGACTACAGCAGTTATCTACAATATCAGACAAAACTTTATGCCCAAATTCAATCACCTATGCCCCGCTAATCTCAGGCCCACAACGCAGGGAAGCAATGCCACGCATGAGCGACGCGACTGGACGTCGAGATAAAGGGATTTGCGCTTAATGCCTTGTTGTCCGTGAGTGTACCTAGGAGTGAATGGACCAGCCGACGGTTGGCCGGCCTATATCGCGGCCTATATCCCCCACAGTAATGGCTTTTCAGTTTTTTAAATAAACACTCCTACAGTGACACATTAAGCACCTGGTTTATATTTGATTGGGTACATTTTTGAAAGTGCCAAACAAATGTTATTACAGTAGAAATGAATATTTAACTGATAAGTTACTAAAATATTTTTTTTTTGTAATATTAATATACTATATTTATAAGATATTTTTATTAATTTAATTGTGAAATGGATACGTTTGTCTGAAAAAAATACAGGCTATCTTCCTCTGTCCTAGTTTTGCTGTGCTCGACAGGTTCCACAATTCGATCTCATATTTTTTTTAAGCCTACCACCTAAATACTAAATTATGGAACGCAAATAAAGTATTAAGTATTGAATTTTATTAAAACGTTGCTAGGATCATTTTTGTAGGATATCAAATTTTTTAAGCTATAATTATTTTCGCAGACAATAATATTGATAGATAATGCGTGTTTCCAAAGCTAGAATCACAGACTACTTTACTATTGATTGATTTGTTGAACAAAGTATGGCCACAATTGATATCGCATTAGGCAGTGACGGGTTAACCGGCCCATTGTTAATTGGCGTGCCACTCATCTGCAAGCATGCTCCCAGCATAGCCGCAGGGTACCCTTTCACGCCGGTTGAATTTTAAACTTGCAAGCGTTAAATGCAATCAGTTTTCATTTTCATTTATCATTTCCTCCGCAATAAGCATAAAAACTATCTCCTTTGAATTATTTTTTTAAAGAAACAAAAGGAAATGTAGGAAGGAAGTGTCTATAAAGTCAGATAAAAATATACCACGACTATTGCACCTCTTCAAACTTTTACCATTTCCTGAGAAATGAAGTTTCTTTTTCATCAGAGATAACCTCCGGTCCGCTAATTATTCTATCTGCGAGAATTCCAGACTAACAATTGTTGCGAAGTTGCATTCTCTAGTGAAAAATGAAAACCGCATAGTGGGTGATGATGAAAGAAAGGCATAATTAGCCTTTTTCAAATTAAGCTTCAGTTTTTTGCATTGTGCAGACGTTTTTGTTTCTGTTGCAAACTTTTTTATTCATAATATAAAGTACACCCGCTGTGCAGTCAAACTAATTAAATTAGGTATGTTAGTTTACATATTTTTCTTAATTATCTAAGATGCGTGCCAGTTTTGCACCTAGGAAAATATTAATAATTTAAACAATAGTCTGAAAACATTTGATGAGATGCAAATCTAAAGTTAAAAATAAAAACAAAAATGGCCGACAGGTATTAATTATTCTTAGCTTTTTACAGGCAAACAAAGAGACATGTATTAGGTAAAGGTTACCAGATATAAATATTTAGATGGAGTTTTAATAGAAATAATTGATCTAAATTTATATAAAACCCAATTTAAAAAGTTCATCAGTTCTTTGGAAATCATCTTTATCTAGTATGCCAATTTACATCTTATGTACTTAAAATTAAGACATATTTTCTTGTACTACACTTCCTATAACCAGGGCGTATTAAAAAACAACCCCAAATTCCAACTTTTCAATAAAAATACCAGCTCATTAAGAAGTAACAGAAATCTTATCGACCAAAACTTTGAAAGCTTTTTAAAACGAACTCAAACTTCCAACTTAAACATTCAGTAATCGAAGTGAGAAATGGAGTATCGTGAATCAAGTTTTCAAGATTCAGATAATACCTACCACGCAATTGGAAAAGCTTTACTTTGCAATAAATTAAGGTTTTATCCATAACTATGTATGGTTGAGTTGAGCCATGCTGATACATCATCTGCCTAGCCTTTTCCTAACTACATTGAGGTCAGTTTCTAACCTAACTGGTTGCGGCTGAATATCAGTATTTTACACGGAGCGACTGCCGTCTGACCTCCGCCACCCAATTACTCGGAGACACTGATACTCTAAGGTTAGACTGATTGTCAGACTTTTTGGACTACTGACACCATAATGACCCTAATATAGGTCTTCGTTTGGCACCCGGGACCAATTGCTTAACGTACTTTCCGAGGCACAGAGGGATATGTGAAAAATGGTCACCCATCCAAGGACTGACCGCGTCAAGCGCTGCTTAGCCTCGCAATACGATTGATCTGCGCAGTAGCTATGTAACTACAAGCCCCTCCATATAAGCTTTAATACAAATAGGTATATTAATAAAACAAGACGCAGAACAGGTTTCGTCCTAAATAAATTTTCCGTTTCCATAAGCCTTCTTGTGACATTTCCCAACACTATTCGGTCTGTAAACACTACATTAACTGAAACAATAGCCAGCCAGTCCTATTTTATTTGGTGCCCGTCTGTAGTTCATTTAAAACCGGATTAGGGTGACCATGATGTATGAAATGCAACTGGATAAATTTGTTTCGGGATTTAGGATGTGAAGTGACACGATTTAAGGCTTAGTCCTTTTTGGGTTGGATTTAGAATTTGAATGAATTATGTGTATGGTGACGCGTGCAAATGTTGTTTAAGAATTTAAAATATTACGTTGCTTCGTTTCTACTTTTAGTTTAATTATTTTTACTTTTACTGAGAAATGTATTTCTATTATATTTAATGCGCATTGCAGTTCTGAAAGATTGCTAACAATTCCTACTTAATGCTGTTAAACAGAGCTTATTAAATTTCGAAGCTTTAGTATTATCAGTTATGTTTTAAAAAAGCTACATATTAAAAAGAGTCTACAATTGGCGGAGCATTTCTTATAAATACTGTATTATGAATGATCTCAAAACTAATTATATTACTGATCACCTGTTAAAGATTATTATTGGGAATGATCAATACGCTTATGCTAATAAACGAAATAGCCTAAGTCCATAATCAATACTTGGCATATTTAATCGATTTATAAAAAACACTTCCTTTCAGCCACATAACACTTTACCATACATTGTGGTTACCCTACACCCGCGATACAAGTACAATTAATTCCGCGTACCACTGAGAAATATTTTAAAATTAATTATAAACTTGCTCCGGGCAGAACAGATTGTTAACACTTTAACACAATGTCCTTTGTACATTACTTATAAACGTTTCTGCAAACTGCACGTTTACACAACGTGAAATTGAAATAATACAAACCTCAGACACCGCAATTTATTTGTTTATAAATTGATCAAGCAAATAAGGATTTATTTATTTATTTTTGGTAGAAGAGTTTATTGATCCTCTTTGACATATTCCGTCAACGGCAAACCTTGTCAATTTTCAAGACGAGCCACATTTATTGGCTGGCGAAACCAAATTTACTCGTAATTTTAAAGGCCCTGTTACAACGGTCACACTGGAACTGACAAGTAGAAACATATGTATATGAAGGTGTTGGAATGCTTTGGTCGCGTTTTGCATCGAGATCTAGTAACCAAAGCTGTTCAGACATTGCAACAGCCTTACTAACACATTTGTCCGACCCTAATCTCTACTGCAGCTGCTCTTCGCAACTCTCTGGGGAATGTCCCGCGCAGTGAGATGACGCTTGAGTACAATCCTGTAGCTTAAAAATTTACGCCCTGTTTAGTCATTTGTTTCATTTTTTTGTCTATTATAGCATTCTGGCAGAGCAGCCGGTTTACCGCCGGTGATAATGAATTTTAAGTTGAATTTAAGGGCTTTAACTTTGACCAATGTAATTTTTTCCTAATCGTGTAGTTTTGGAGTGATTGTCGTGATGAGAAAACAAATGATTGTCTTGAAATTCTTTACCAGAATATTCAGTTGAGTTACGGCATAGACTTGCAGATGGCGCTGATCACAGGCTAAAACCTTTATCGTCTGACCTGGTCCCATAGCCAAATCGATTACACAGTTTCGGGGATTATGCCAACTATCGTGTAAAAAAAAATGATGTGGTAAATCGTTTTTTTCCAAACCACTGTAACAATTAATACGTGCTTTCAGTTCAGTGTGGCACAAGAAAGAGCGTAAGTAACTTAATTAACTTTTTTAACTCGCGTTTACCAGCCAACTTCTATTTACATTAGAACCACGTACAAACTATTGAACAAAATTAGATTGAGTTTTTATGGCTAAGAATAAAAACAAGTGAACGATCTTTTATAGTTATACATTAGGGATCAAAGAATTACAAGTACCTATTGTCTTTTGAAGTAAAATTCAAAATAGAATTGATTGCCTCATTAGTCTAGTGGTTAGAAGCGCGACTGCTGAGCGTGAAGTCCTGGGTTCGATTCCCGTGTCGGGCAGCGTGTTGAAAAATTACGTTTGACAGTAGCTATCGTGCGGTTTACGCCTGGTAAATGCTGCTGCTGTTTGAAAAAAAAATGTTATATTTTATAAAGAGGTCAAACTGGTTTGTGAGTTTGTATGTAATCTCCGGAACTATAGATCCGATTCTAAAAATTCTTTCACTGGCAGAAAGCTACATTATTCCTGAGTACTATAGGCTATAAATTATATATTGCACGTAGCTTACGCGGACGATGTCACGCGCAAAAGCTATGATACATAAACGTTGACATTGGACACAACAAACTGGGACCAAACAACCGAACAACCTGGGACCGTTCTAAATCATAGCATACAGAATAATTTTATCAGTATCTTGGTCCAAAATTGACAGAGTTATACTAACTAGACTATCAGGGGATCGGGACAATAATTGGCCATTACTTAACCCGACGATACAAAGTTGTGGTCGCTAAGCACTCCGATTAGAAATAACAGGTACCGATCTCTAAGGAGCCGAACGGTTAAAATCAGCTGTAGGGTTGAAGAGAATTGGAATGAAGTGTCATTTGTTTTTATTTATTATATTTTAAATTATTAACTGAGTACAAACTATTTTTGATTAGGCGCTTAGGTTCAACCTCAGGCCATGCCAAGTACTTCGGAAACCCAGGTACCCTCCGCGAAATAGCCAGCAATGTCAAGCGACTGCTGGCATTTCTCGAAGAACAGGGGTGGATCTAATGAACTGACATTATTCCCACCCCGACGCAAAAAATGCGCTTAAACGTGTATTTGCGGAAAACAGTCCGTTATACCAATACCTAGGTTCAACTTCTGCAACATTTGATGTACTTTGCGTCGTCGGAAGATGAATTAGGAGTGCAGGTTAGGAGGTATCAAAATCCTATGGGCGCGTTCGCAATCGATTCGATAGGCGACGCAAAAAGGTTCGTGCTGCCGATTGTGTTCCAAAAGTGAACACGGTGGCGCTGATCAATTCACATACATTCATCTACTTCAATTTAAAAACAATGTGGATAGATGATTCAATAGCAATATCGGCTCACAAATATCCATCATATTCAGGACATGAGACTTTTCTATTATCATTAACAATTACAGGAAGACATTGTGAGGTGATATTGTCATAATCATCTGAACCAAGGTCCTTGAAAAACCTCCCGAAGTGACAAATCACTGTCTCAAGCCTGATGGGTCTGCATCTTCATCCTAACTTAATATTATAAATGCGAAAGTAAGTTTGTTTGTTATCTTTTCACGCCTAAACCACTGAACCGATCATCGTGAAATTTTGTATGTAAGTTGTCAGGGGTACAGAAAAGGACATAGGGTACCTTTCATCCAGAAAAAAGTACTGTTCCCGAGGGAAAGAACAGTAACTTTCGATGTTCACAATTGCTTTAGGTCGTGACCCGACGTGTGACCCGAAAAAATGCACGGGTTCGTAATCAATGCGGGTGAAGCCGCGGGCGAAAGCTAGTGACCTAATAAATATGGTAGTATTACCATCAACCATGTTAGTTTAAACATGAATATAACATGGATGGACGAAACTAGAGCAAGGTTTAAATTGCATACCATGCTTGCATAAAAACGATATACTAAAATATTTGCTATTGAAGCGTTAAAATATTTGTATGAAACAATAAATATGAACCGTTAAAAATATTGTATCGGATATTTCAAATAACCAACAACATTTTTAAAGTTAAATCTATTGAATATAAACATAACATAGCATCATGCCTGTATTCCCCGAAGGGTTAGGCAGAGGTGTACTATTGTACACCCACATTTCACCGATGCCGATTTGAGTCCCATGTAACAGGGGGCTAGCCTATTGAAATCTACCGGGCACAGTTCCAGACTCCATGCTGCTACTGAGAATTTTCATACAGAAAAACTTAATAACACTGCCCGACCCGGGAATCGAACCTAGGACCTCACGCTCAGCAATCGCGCTTGCGACAACTACGCTAATGAAGCAGTCGTTATAATATACTCATAACAATTTTGCTAACAATAAAATAGTAGGTACTGGTGTCACATAAAAGAGTTTATTTTAATCCTTGAATCCATTCGCATTGCGACCTAAGCGATGCTCATGGCGTAAAGGAGCACTTGCCGAGATCACCCAATGGATGGGTGACCATGCTTCACAGATCAAAATCCCCAAAAGTCAACGATATCAATGCATGGAGTTTCTTGCCGGTCTCTTCTCCATAGGACCCACCCACTTTCGAACCGTGCGCCTAAATTCATAACGTTTTAAAAGTGCCTGGAAAGGCTCATTTGAAATAAAAAACTTTGACTTTGACTTTGACTTTGACTTTGACATTGACATTGACATTGACATTGACATTGACATTGACATTGACTTTGACTTTGACTTTGATAACAAACTGGACTGGATTTGACAAACTGGTCTTCAAAGGATCTTGGTGTCGTCCAATTGGGTTGTGAAACTCCGATGTTAATCGTTTCGTATAAAATCATAATATTCAGTCGCATCTGGTAAAACTATAAGACGATCTAAACTTAAGCCTTTGAGCGCTGGAGCAGTCACCGGTGACCGAGTATTATAGATTTTCTATTGGGAGTCAAAGTGTTCGATAAAAGTCTTCGCAGATAATGGTTGAAGATTACGTTCTATCTTTAACCGACTTCAAAAAGGAGGAGGTTCTCAATTCGACATTTGTTTTTTTTATAACGTTCTCCTAGCACACATCCAGATCAAAAACAACAACTAGTGGGGTATACAAATATTTGTTTAGTGCAGGAATCGAACTCGCAACCCTTAGCTTCTGCGCCAATCATATCGTAGCTGATGTTGATGACCTACATACAAACATAATCCCAGGCGCACTTAATGCGTATTTTAACATCGGACGACCTTCATCCTTTCTGCGAAAACCTTTCATACGTATTCCATTACAATTTACAATGCAAATATATAAATTAACAATTTTAAATCTGTTCAGCCCTAATCCCCAGGTCAAATGCTAGTAGTTGAAGTTAAATTGATCAATTAAAACTTGCGCGCAACGTCTCAAAGATAGCTTTGAAGTTGCCTCAAATGGTCGCACTATCTCCGCCGTTTTTTTTTAGCTTTATTGGCAAGTCAACAAACCTTTTTGATTTTCATTGAGTTTTGTTGCCAGTTTGTTTCAAAATGAGGCAATCGATAAAATGTTTAGCTGTGAAGGTAGCTCTTTAGAAAATGCTTACCTCTAGCTTCAGTATTGCCAAAATCACCAAGATTAGCAAATAAGAGATACCTATAGGTACATGCGTCTAATTTGTCATCTAAGATGCTTGGAGAACGCTAAAGTGGGCACTTTAAGAATATGATTCTCGTATTGGTAAAGATTTTTTCTTACGAGAATCGAGTTTGATCTGTGTCGTTCTCCAAGCATCTTAGATGACAAATTAGACGCAGTGGTTGAGCTACCAACTGCTACCCTACGTGCCGCGGATTCGATTCCTGCACTGGTGGTTCTGTGTTTGTAAACCTACGATACAGAAATTATTCCAAGTGTGTCGCAACGTTATTAAAACCAATCTTTAAACCAATATACCAATAACATTTTAGATAAGACTATTTGATAATTAAATAACTTATATAGACACGAATCAAAACTTTATATTTTATACAGTATATTATCATAAGAAAATATTCATACGTCGTTGAAATTTTCAAGTCAAATTACGAGTAAAATTATGAAGCCAATATTTTACAGCGAAATAATTCAATGTGACATCTCTTAATGAATCTTAGACGACTTAAGTGTGAACGTCATCAGAAAAAAATAATTGGACGCTCGATCTAAAGCGTGATTAAACGACGATAAATAAATTATAAACACAACATGGCACTCGTAGTATTCAAACCTATTCGTAAAATGTCAAAAACGCGGGACACTAGAGTGAAGAGTGATAAAAAATAACTATAAAATAACGAATAGCATGGATGCTTGAAAAAGAGTTAAGTATTTAAAAAGTTTTACATTACTGCCGGGCGCATTTTGTCGCTATTAAACGTGAAAAATGTTGACGATCGCTGTGTTTTTGTTTCTTTTTAATAATTATAATTGCTATCTTGTTTTGCCATCTGTAAATGGGTCTGTTGAAGCAAATCCTTTGAGTTCTAGAAGACCTATTAATTTTGGGGAAACACCGGACTATTTTGATTGGAGGGACAGGGAAATGGTATCGCCTGTCAAAAATCAACTGCATTGTGCGGCATGCTGGGCTTTCAGCACTATTGGTAAATCTTTGATTATTACGATTAAATATATTATAAATACTATAAAATTCTAATTTACAAAAATTCAGAAACTGGAATTCCTCTAGTTTACAAAAAATTAGAAACTGGAATTCCTACTATTCGAGAAGGAATAAAAATAGCAGATTATCTAAGAAATCTGGAATTCAGTTTAAATTTTTTGTGCCTGCTTATTCTAGTTACAAGGATATTATCGTAGCGATATATGAATTCCGACTGATAAGCGTTAGCATATCTCATGTTTTCATATAGCTATATGTTCTACTTCGAAGTCATATTCATTCGATCATTCATTCAGTATTCAGTACACTCAACTTGCGAAAAAAACTCTGTGTGTCTGTTTGTTACCACATCACGATTACACCACAAAACGGATCAACGCAACAAAACACTAATTAGATGACAAATCAAAATACATGCAGATGACATTACGGGCAAGACCTAGTTCAGAATAAGTGTAAACAAACTCGATATTATAAACAAACTCTAATTCGGAAAACATCTTTCACAATTCAGCAAAATACAGCAAATACAGCTCTCAAACACTTTATGGAATATAAAGCAATGGAATATCGTGATAATATAATATCGCTATTTCGAGATATCTGACAAGTACGGCCAAAAACGTATTGGTTATCGCGATAGTTATCAGGAAGTAGATTGCTACGCTACCCATCCGTTCAATATAGATAATCCCTGAAAGCGTATGAGAATAGCACACACCAGAGCAATATTCTAGAACTTAATTCCGCAATTAAGCAATCTAGGCAAATTGAACGATAATAGACCTATTATCTCAATTGCAAGTTGAGTCGTAGACGAAAGCTGTGCATTTGTAAGTCTTACGTATAGTTTCACGATATAAGTTGAGATGTTGAGATGTTCTGTTCTCATTTTATATTGTCTTTTACATATAAGTTTATTTTAAATGGGGCTTGTAGTTACCGCGCAGATCGGTCGATTGTCAAGATTAAGTATCGCTTGACACGGTCAGTAGGTACTTGGATGGGTGACCATTTTTCAGACCCCTACGTGCCTTGGAAAGCACTTTAAACAGCTGGTCCCGGGTATCTTACGAGGACCTATGACAGTCGTTACAGGTGTCAGTAGTCCAAAAGGTATGACAACCAGTCTAACCTTAGAGTATCAGTGTCTCCCAGTAATTCCGGCGCAGGTCAGATGGCAGTCGCTCCGTATAAAATACTGATATTCAGCCGCAACCAGTTAGACTGGAAGCCGACCCCAAAACACTTAAGTAAAGGCTAGGCAGATGATATTGAACATAATTTTGTATCACTGCTGTACGGGACTCTAGACATCATCAATAATTTAAAATTTTAATAGTTCGTTTCAATTAAATTTAATAACGATTACAAATTCGTTTACGCTTCAACATCATATAGTACTTACATTTAACGTTTCCATTTCTACTGTCGCGTTGCTTTCGCAATATATGGAAGAGTTGTTTTTGGAAAATAAGGTTGGCATTCGTTATTAAATTCGATTGAAACGAACTATAGACAAAAATTTGAAAAGTCTGTGCAAGCTGGGAACGCAAAACCTCCAGCAGTGATAACTCTGTTAAACTGCTTTCAGTGTAATATATATGTTTTTTTCCCTTTCAGCAAGCATCGAGAGCCACGTAAAGATATACTTGAACGTAGAAGAAACGTTGTCCGAGCAGTTTCTTATCGATTGTATCGACGGCAACAAGGGGTGTGGCGATGCGTCTCTACTGGAAACATATTCGTTAGTCTAGCTTCGTCTATTTATTTATAAAACTGCTTCATAGATAGAAGCTGCCGATAGCCGTAGTTTGAAAAAATATTATAAAAACGGACTTACTGCGAGCGAAAGTAAAAAAAGAAAAAATATCGCTCCAACGGTCGGTTCATCATCAAACTTCATCCACTTTTTATGATATACAATTACATGATACTTATCATAACATAGCATCACGCCTGTATTCCTCGAAGGGTTAGGCAGAGGTGTGCTATAGTATACCCACATTTCGCCGAAACCGTTATTGAGTCCCATGTAATAGGGAGCGATCCTATTGCCATCTATCGGACACATTCCAGACTCCGTACTGCTACTCAGAATTTTCCTACAGAAAAACCCAATAACACTTTGCCCGACCCAAGAATCGAACGCAGCACCTCACGATCAACAGTCGCGCTTGCGACCACTAGACTAATGAGGCAGTGATGATAATGAATATGACATAGGTTCTAGAAAAATCCAAATATATTATGAAACCAACCGAAAATTAACAGTTCGACCTCTACTTTTACGGCATACGGTTACTTTATGTGAATCCATAAACCTTTTGTATTGAAGAAACTGACTGAGTCTATGGGGCGGCAGGTAGTTTGAACGTAAGGTAAAGTTTCATCAGTCCAAATTTTTTTACAGGGACATAGTAACAAAATACGGCGGTGTACTCAGATACAACGATTACTACCCTTACGCCGACCGCCGCATGCCCTGCAGGTGGTCACCATCAAACCCTGGTGTGTCCAAATATGGATCATTGCCTTTCTATGACTTGTTAGGGGATCTGAGCACACCAAAGCCTCAGCCAGTTCCTGTAGTGGGTTTCAGGAGGGTGTACCCTGATGAAGATGTTATGGCCGAATTTGTTTACAAGTATGGGCCACTGTCAGCTGGTAAGTGAGAAACATTGATTATAAATGTTTTATGTTTTCCGAAAAATTAAAAATAAACGCTGCAGACCTCTATCGAAGATTTTCAATGAATTCACAATCTTTGTGAAGTAGCATTTGGTACATTTCAATCAAACCTATAAATGTTATGTGTATGTCCATACATAGCATCACCCCTATATTCCCAGAGGGGTTCGCCTGAGACGTAAAATTGTACAACTATTTTTCTTTGGTGCCGTTATTAAGGCCCATGAGAGACTTTATTATGATCTACCGGGCACAATTCGAAACTCCAAGCAAATACTGAGAATTATTTAAAATGAAAACTCAATATCACACAACTATGATATTATATTTTATATACTATAATATTTTTGCAGCTATAAATTCAGCGTCTATGGTAAAATACACGGACGGCATAGACGAGCCCACAGAAGAGAACTGTGACCCTAAACAACTAAACCACGCTATTTTGATCGTTGGGTACAATGTCTATGGTATGTACCTACACGTTTTGAATTTGATATTATTTTAAATTTGGACTAAGTCATTCAGATTTTTACGCCAGATTTTGGTGAAACTTTGCCATATACCTTTTACCTATAATGTTGTCGGTTTATGGTTTAAGAATGTATAACGCGCTTACTAGTGACAATTGCCTCGGCAAAAGGATGGTGTCTGCAGTTTGTCGTCATGTGTGCATAATCTCCTCTCTCGCAAGAATAATAAGTAATGTTGTTACCGTTTTCCTGAGTTTCGGTCTAACTGAGGATCGCAAACATCGCTACTACCGTAACAATAGGAAAGTTGTCTTACTTATCCTTTTATTTTATAGCCAATAAGCCCATATCTCAAGAAAATATTTCATAAACTACACGAAGTTCGTAAGTTTATCTTGGCTGCATAACATATCGGAATCGTCACTTGGGGAAGCTCTTTCCATACAGTGTAAGGTATACTAATAAGTTACATCGATGTATCGAACAACCAATGGCAGTCGCTACTTTACAAAATTTACTACATATTACGTCAACGTAAAGATCACTTTTCACAGCAGCACTAATAAATATTCGTAGTCTTGAAATGGCACTAAGTTCGGAAGTGATCGGGTTTACGAAGTCTGCCGAAGTGTCTTCTTAGTTGTGACGTACTGAACTGCAGAGGGTCCAATTTATTACTCAGTGGTTGTTAGCCGTATATATTATTTGTTACAGTATCCAAATCTGGACATAAAGTACCATACTGGATTATAAAGAATTCGTGGGGTAAGAATTGGGGCGACAAAGGATTCTACTACTTGGTGCGCGGCCGGAACGCGTGTGGCATCAACAGTGACGTGGCGTTTGCTTATGTCAACTAAATGTACTTTAATATATTTTAAAGATTGCAATTTAATAAACAATACATAGATTAAATCTATTTTTTAAGGTTGAATGCATAAGTATGCAATCCCGGTTCCCAGTCAAACCAAATATAGGGCAATAAAGACCTTTATGTTTATCAACCATGACCAGCATTATAGAATAAATATTTGATAACAAAGTTAATACAATATTATGCCACGTTATCCCAAACGTCGTTATTATTTGATTATGTCTGGACTGGCCCAAACAGTTTATTAGTAAGTTAATGTACTGGGGCAGGTGAGGTGGAGGTGACCGGGTTGTGAACCCAAATAATAACATAATTGTGAAGGTAGGTCATAATCTTTTTTAAATGTATAATGTGTCCATTTTTTGGTCCTAACTAGGAACCAAAATATGGACACAACTATAACTGGACATGGACACGGAGAAGACAAAAGTGGCACAAGATATGAAATGAAATGAAATTGTTTATTTTCCAATCACTTTCTCGCGTTTTTTTTTTAAACTAGATGGCGTTGGCCTTTCCTATGACTATCCTATCTTATCCTAGAATAGAATGATGATGGAGATTGCTACACCTACAAATGCACTTAAGAAAAGACAGAGATAGAGATAAATGGACATCTGCTTACTCAATCTAGTAACACTTTGACTTACTTGGATATCGAACCTAAGACCTTACGGTCAGCAGCCGCGCTTATGAGCACTTAATCTTTTGCTTTTACATGTGATTTAATCACAGCATCTTCAGAGCCTATTGCCATCTACCGGGCACAGATCCGGACTCCGTGCTGCTACTAAGAATTTCCATACAGAAAAACCTAATAACACTTTGTCCAAGATTGTAGTTGAACGCAAGACCTCATTGTCAGCAGTCACGTTTGCTACCACTACACATATGATGCAGTAAAAGATTAAAAAATATCTATTATATCACTGGCCGTAACGCGTCACTTCAAGGTTTGAATGGAATGAGGTTTCATTTGATTGCTTGACCGTTCCATCTCGTTACAGTCCGGGTTCACGCCAAGGGACTATCTAACCCTCATCATAGCCAAGATAACTCCCCGGTGGCTGTTGACGTCTAGAATAGCAATTGATTTATAAATTAGCTAACTGCCCGTACTGGCTTAGTACACGTGATAAGATTTGAAGTCCATTTTTTATATTATTATTAATTATTAACACGCGTTTATTAGCTTCACCTGTATCTGTATTATGAGTTTTTCACTATTTACTTTCATAGTAAATGTAAATTTTTATGCAAGCGATTTTAGTTCTTAACTTAGCTATATTAGGGATTAGAGTCGCTAACATGACATCTCTATTATATCGTAAATAGTAAATCAAAACTTAACTATGACACATATGTCACATAAGCGACTCTAATCCCTAATGTAACCAAGTTAAGAACTAAAATCGCTATCATGAAAATTTACTTTACTATGATAGTAAATAGTTAAAAAAACTCGTAATAGAGGTACTGTAACTATGTAAAAAAATCTTGGAAGTTAAATTTGACCCACTTCCCGGTTTTCGATTAAGCTGAAATTTTGCATACACGTTTAGTTTGGATGACAATGCATGGTTAGCTTAGTTAATTGTTATATCAATTGAATTTGTAGAGCGCTTTGTCTAAATTAATTGAAAGTGCATATAACCAAAAAGCTTTCCACGCTTTTTGAATTAGTCATTGGATAATATATATTAATTAACTTGACGACACGGTTGGCGCAGTGGTTGAGAGATCGACTGCTACGCTACGTGTCGCGGTTTCGATTCCCGCACGGAACAAATATTTGTATGATCTACATGATAGTTGTTTCGGGTCTGGTTGTGTGTGTATGTGACATGTATGTTTGTAAAACTGTACCCACGACACAGGAGAAATCCTAGTGTGGGGCAAGGTAAAAAAAAAATATATTTTAGAACGTGATAAAAGCGTGTTTTTTAGTTTATAATAATATGTGTGTTTATCATAAATATATAATCACGGGGGAGGAGTGATGTAGCGACTACTACTCTTCACTGCACTACCTCGACTCACTGAGGACTCCGCAGCATCACCGCACCTAGTTCCGACTCACTGCGAACTATGCGGCACTCGGTTCCGACTCACTGGAACCATCACTGGCCCTGGCAAGCACTCTTAAGTTTCACCAGCATCGACCTCCGGTCTGGGGGGGAGTGATGTAGCGACAACTACTCGCAACATGGCAAAAAGTAAAGCGCCATATATCGGAGTGAAGTTACAACAACAAACCCTGAATCGCACTATGAAAGTTTACAACGATTCTAACACATATACGAATATCCGACATTAACCGTCGGGCTTCGGCCCGCCAGGCTAACCACCTTGCCTGGTCGGAGGATCCTCCCTTTGCAATGGAGGAACACCATACCTCATTCCTCCACATTTTAAACTATTATATTTTATTATATGTAGCTGTTATTAAAAAGCAAATATCTAAAATGTATTTCAACATCATAGCTGCACGCCTGTTATCCCCGAAAGTTTAGGCAGAGGAGGTTCATTATACACCCACATTTCGCAAATGCCGTTATTGAGTCCCATGTAATAGGGGGCGAGCCTATTGCCATCTCCTTGTACAGTTTCAGACTCCATGCTGCTACTGAGAATTTATATACAGAAAAACCCAATAACACTTTGCCCGACCTGGGAATCGAACCAAGAATCACAGGCCCGGTAGTCTTGATTACGAACTCTAGACCGATGAGGCAGTGAACATGGAAAAACATTATAGAAAATTAAACTACACAGATACAAAATATTTTAAGGTAAACATTGCTAGTCACTTGTTTACAAAAGAATAAAAACAACTCTGATCTTTAGCACGGAAAAGATCATTCTATCATTTTATAACGAGATACTTCACCGCTTTGGAATTTGTTTGATATTCTTAATATTTTTGTTTCAAAAGAACGGTGATAATTAAATTTTCTGTCTTATCCCATTGAACGCGATCTTTGCCCAATCGCTTTCAGTTATATCTGTCTCATCCAATCTTCTTTTATATTTTTTCCGGTTGTTGCTAGGTAACGCGCTTAAAGAGACCCTGTTTTTCAATTTTAAATATAAAACAAGTTTACTTATAATTAAATACATTAAAATCCTGTCTCATTGGTCTAGTGGTCGTAAGCGCTACTGCTTGCTTTACCCGGGTACGTCTTAAAACTGCGGCCAGACACCGGAGGACGAGCAGCAGCGTCCTCTCACTAATCGGTGAGCCACTGCGATCTCCAAGCCGCCTGCCAAGCGTGGGGATTATGGCAAACCCCCCCTTGAGGGAGGCCTTCGTTCAGCAGTGGACGTCTTCTCGCTGATGATGATGAAGCGCTACTGCTGAGCGTGAGGTCCTGGGTTGAATTGCCAAGCCGGGTTAAGTGTTAGTGGGGTTTTCTGTATGAAAATTCTCAATAGCAGCACGGAGCCTGGAACTGTGCCCGGTGGATGGCAATAGGCTCGCCTCCTCTTACATGGGACTCAAAACGGAATCGGCGAAATTGGTCATACACCTCTACTTAACCCTTTGGGTAATAGTGGCGTGATACTATGTAATGTAATGTAACATTAAAATCCGTATTTTTAACACGTATTTTAATAGTTATTACGCACAATAATCACACTCATAGTATTAATTGAATTAAATACTCATTTCGCACCACAAATAAATCACATTGTTATAATCAGTTCACTCATTAAAGTAATTTCAACAATAATATTTGATTGTGGGTTTTAATGAGCTGTTGTGATAATGATATTCGTTTATGGATTTCATATTTTATTGTGATATTTGAGTCTGAGTCTGAGTGTAGGTCCTGGGTTTAATTTTTCAGAATCACTAAAGATTTGTAGTGTTTTTGTATTAGGAAATTTTATATAGGACTTAATATCGGCGTCGTATAAAACGTGTGTTCTCCAGCAGACCAATCTGCCTAACTCTTTGGAGGCTACAAGCATGTAACCTGGCATGTTAATTGGGGGCTGAGCCACCAACAGTGACAGATTAAGTACCTATTCTGTAAGTACATAAGCTTTCTTTTCTCTCCTACTTTGCTTCCACTCCGACCCTTGCTCGAACCAGCCCGCGCTGAGCCAGTATTAATAAATCAAATGTCCCTAAATAATCACAATCAGATCCAGCAAGTCCTCTCTTGGCTGTCCCCCAGCAACGCCCTAAGCCGAGGTTCGAGTCCCGCTATGGGACACCCTTAGCAGTGTTGCTTAGTATTATTTAATTTGCTCGGCCGTTCTGGTCTCGCCATTTGCCCGGTTAAGCAGTAAAAGCTCCCTGAGCTAACTGCGAGAGACAACTCAAAAAAAACCTACTTTGCTGTATCTAATTGGATCTGTGACGAGCTCATCGTTTTAAGCCAACTATCATTGCATACTAAACTAATTTAATCTCGTTATTTCTTAAATGAAAATATGAGTAAAGGGATAGAAGTAATCCTGTCAATTAAGAACTACTCTGTTCTGATTTGTGCTGTCCTGTCAATTTAGAGATAGCAAGCCTATCATAACTTAGTTGCCATCGTTATTACGTCACGCCTATTTTTCCATAAATACATAGACCAATTTGACTGTTCTCAATATTTCTGCCCCTTTTTAATTACAATAATGAGAAAGATCGTTTGATTTTAATTTATTTGTTGCGATCTGCAACAAAACCAGCTAATCCAATAGACGACAAACGTATATCTTCGCCAATAAAACCATACGCTAGTCTCCAAAATTTCAAACAATCTCACCCACGTATAATATCACTGCGCGATAATAAGACAAGGAATGTTCAATCTCACCTGCCAAACATTCTAGGCCACAACTTTTCAATCACTACGCTATAATGCGGTTTGATGTTCTTCCAACTGGCTTTTCAACTCGACCGCGCACTCGCCTAGTTCGTAATAATTTCACTCACTGAAATTCGCAATTACAAAGTGAGTAATTTTAGTTAAGTTCCCTTTGGCACTTGACTCAGTATGGGCGAGTGGGTTTAATCAAGAGAAAGTGGATTTTCTGTTTTTAATAATTTACTGGAATAACTTGAATAATCTTGAAACTTCCAACTATTCATAATTTTATATTTCGACGTCTGTTGAGTTTATATTGTTAGATATCTATGAATGTAATACAGAATTTGATGACTAATTTAGTGTAAATTTCTCCTAAAATAACGTTGAACATGACCGCTGTAAAGAAAAAGGTTATTCTAATATAACATCGTTATTCGCTGTCTCGATTTAAATTCTACTATTTCTGTTGTTAATATCTAGATAAAAAACTATTTTTTTAATAGTAATTGAAAAATACATACAAGTAGTCAACACTTTCTCTTTAAATTTTTGAAACTGTTTAAAGTCGATCACAAAAGTAGCAGCTACATATTTATTAAAACCTTTCTTTATAGTGACAATAACGCAACTGATCTGAATGGCGATTGAAGATATAAAATTAGCCAGTGGCTATCACCATATATTTACATATGTATATACATACTCGTAATGTTACAATCATCCGGAAAAATACTGATACGGCAGCATTAAATGCAAAAAAGATAGCCATGATTGTCGAAAGACTGATCGCCATTGAAACAGACAAGTTCTGTGAACTGCCACAAGATGGAATAAAGCAACAAAGCAATTTGATACCTAATATTATTTCACACCTATGTAAATAGTTCATAAACATCTTTGTCTTTGTCTTGGGAGATCCTATGTCAAGCGTGATTACTATCATATTAAAAATATCGATATTAATGGTGTTTCCCATCACCACTTGACATTTGCACTTCACTAATTCAATAAACTATCATAAAATCAACGTACCAAACGCTCCACAGACTAAAACTTCTACAGAAATTGAAATGGAAGTTCCTAGCTTTAACCGGTAAATGCCAATAATAAGAAGTAAACTCATTAGCAAAGTTTTTGCGGTGAACCGTGTTGGTGTCAGGAGCGATAAATAATTTTATAAGTCAGGTGATTTATTGACTAGTTAAACTTATTAAGGAGTCGTCTGCCTTACCTCCAGTCAATGTAGTAAAAAATTCTTCTGAGTATAAAGAAGATAAAAGGTTAAACTTGTTGAAGACTGACCCTCGGTTTGTTAACAAAATTTTCACAGATGCTATTGCTTTTAATAATTCTATTGCTAATGAAAACATATATGAGAGAAAAGAGTTTTTTTTTTTTACGCAACCAAGGCGCTCTGAAATCTAATTAGGTAGGCATTTAGCAAGCAAGATGATAGCTGGTGGAGCCGAGTCTTCATAAAATGGAGATGATGGAATTGAGCATTGAACATCAGCATATTTCAAAAATCATCGCAGGCTAATCTGAAGGCCATTCGCACAGAATATTAAAGACAGCCTTAAACTAGGCTTTAGGTAGATTGGTGTTGGTAGATGATGATCACTAAATATAAAAAAAAGAAAATATAAATTCACTATTGCAACAATTACTTAGCGATAACAAAATATAACATCATGCCTGTATTTCCCAAAGGGTTAGACACAGGTGTACTATTGTACACCCATATATCGCCGATGTTATTGAGTCCCATGTAATGGGTCACCCTATGCATCTTTTATCGTCTATACTATGGGGAGTGCTCCGAGGAATTGTTCGGACTGATCCCTGCCGCCTCTTTCCGCCATCGTTCTACGCGACAGCAGTTTCATCATCATCATTTAGATGGTTGGCAGTCCACAACTGTGCGTTTCTCTAGAAACTTTCTGCCTCGCACAACAAAACTGTGGAATGAACTGTTGCCTGCGATATTTCCGGACCAATACGACCTTCAAACCTTCAAGAAAAGAGCGTACTCCTTCTTAAAAGGCCGGCAACGCACTTGTGACTCCTCCGGTGTTGCGGGTGTCCATGGGCGACGTTAATCGCTTACCATCAGGCGATCCGTCTGTTCGTTTGCCGCCTATGACATAAAAAAAAAGTCTAATCTGAAGGCCATTCGCACAGAATATTAAAGCCAGCCTTAAACTAGGCTATAGGTAGATTGGTGTTGGTAGATGATGATCACTAAATATTAAAAAAAAGAAAATATAAATTCACTATTGCAACATTTACTTAGCGATAACAAAACATAACATCATGCCTGTATTTCCCAAAGGGTTAGACACAGGTGTACTATTGTACACCCATATATCGCCGATGTTATTGAGTCCCATGTAATGGGTCACCCTATTGCCATCTATCGGGCACAACTGCAGACTTCGTACTGCTAATGAGAATTTCCATACAGAAAAAACCGCAATTACAGTTTGCCCAACCAGGGAATCGAACCAAGACCTAACGCTCAGCAGTCGCTTGCAGTCAGTCTTATTTTAAAATAAGAATAACTTAACAAATTATTCTTAGTATACGCACGTACTACAAAATTACTTATTAAGAATTTCTTACTATTCATTCATTATTATTGTTTAATTCCAAGACAAAAGTGAAATAACTTGTTCAATTAACTTCACATCATTTACATTATTACAATATCTACACAGCTTGAATTTTTTTTTAATATTCAATTACTGCAACAACTTTAACAATATTATTTTCTTTGTATAAGTTCATTCTTCAATCCAGTTCAGTAGTTGTAGATTAATGAAAATGAAATGAATCCATTATTCTTTTTTTATTGTACTTATCTAATTATCTGATTTCAGAATTATGGTAATCCCGTAAATGTGACATCATCTACATCTTCGGGCAATATTTGTATTGCCCGAAGATTTAGGCTCACACGTGACGATGACGGTATATGGGCTGTTCAGAAAATTTATAGGTAATACAGAACGAGCCTCTTCTCAAAATGCGAAGGATTTGGCTTTAATATGGCAAGCTAGCCTGGTCAAAGTCGGCGCACGCACCATCGTGAGCTTTTTAGTAATCTTGATCCTGACTAATTGAAAGTCATAGGCAGTAGACTCGATAAACTCAGACCCCCTTGGATGAAAGACAAGCTTTCAAACTAGGCTAAGTTATTCCAAATTCACAACCGAGAATTTCCGTACAGAAAAACCCAATTATGCTTTGCCCAATTTGGGTGTCGAACCTGGAACCTCATGCTCAGTAATTGTGCTTGCAACCACTAAACTAAAGAGGCAATTTATATAATTTAAATCAATTCATAGTACCGCAATCCACAGTCAGACTAATTCGAAAACCATTTTGTTTCCGGCTTATTCCAAAACCTTCGAAGCAATATTGACAAGTTGGATTTTAATTACATTTAAAACTCAGATAACTCTAAAACTGTTTACAATTAATGCTGTAACTAGGCTTATTGACATTTAGTTAATAATAATTATTATTTATTTATTTCAGATAATTACATCCATACTTGGTACATTTTTTTATTTTTTTTTGCTATCTCACAATAATTTCAATGATTCCGACACAATTAATAATAATACAATAATAATTCAATCAAAAATAGTCAAATAATTAATAATAAACAATAATTCAATCAAAAATAGTCAAATAAATTACTAACGGCAAAATAAAACAATATAAAAATAGAATAGTAGTCACACATACAACACACACACACTAGTGACCCAACATAATTCTCATCCATGTGTATTGGATCGGACAGTCAGCACGTGAAGCAATCATCTTCAGAATGCTGTTGCTACTGTCCCTCACACGTCTAAAGATCGAAGCGACTTTCTTGCGAATGATCGCTTGAAAGCCGTCCGTGCGCGCCTCCGCAAACATACCAGACGCGCTGCAGTAGCGAGGCAGCCGCAACAGCATCCTAAAGATATTATTATATTGAACTCGCAGAACGTTGGCGGCCCGGCGTGTATGATTCACCCATAGGCCACCCGAGTAGAATGATTGGCAATATGCCTTGAAAAGAGTTATTTTAACATCTCTCGAGCAGCGAGCAAACCTACGAGCAAGCATGTTTCCCCTGACCGCCAACGCTCTACGTTCCCTTTCCAAATCGGCGTCATCAAATAGGTCTTCGGTCACAATATGCCCTAAATACTTGAAACTAGTTACCACCTTCAAAGCCTCACCGTTCAGCGTAATACGTGGAACAAGTATCGATGCACTGGAACTACTCTTAAAGACCAGCACTTCGCTCTTTGTTGAGTTATATTTGAGCCCATGTTCCACTGCATACGCCTCACAAATTGCCGTTAGTTTGCGAATCGCACCCACCGACGGCCCTAGCAGGACCATATCGTCCGCGTAGCTAATATTGTTGACGCACACACTATCAATGTGACAACCAGTATGCGTACTGCTAAGCTCGCCGATAAGGTCGTTTATATATAAGTTGAACAACAGAGGAGAGGTAAGCCCCCTAATTAACTCACTGTTTTTGTTCAGTAAAAAAAGCCCGAACGAAATAAAATGAGCGTCTCAAAAGTTTTAAAGATAAGATGTTTCCAACAATACTCAGCACTACAAAATACTAGCAAACTTTTATTGTAGAACACAATACCTCCTCACTGAATATAGAAATTGATTGTAACGTTTAGTATCAATTCTCTCAAGTGTATACAGTACACCCGGCGCTACGTATTTTTCAACGAATGACATCACAAAAACTAGGGATGTGCAGGACACGGGAATTCGGATCCCGGATGTTCGGGACTGATTGCTTTTCCGATTTCGATATCTTTAATCGAAAATATGACGACAATCATTACTGATAGAGATGTTTGTTGGAGTTTGAGTCGGAAGTGGTCTGATCGTTTTGTTTTCCGAATGATTTAGGTTCCGATTGAATAATCATGTGTATCGTGTACATTTGAATAATGAACACTTTCTCTTAAAATATGGTTTAAATTCTGTTTTTGTTTTAAGAACTATTTTCATAAAAACTTTTTAGGATTCCAGCTTTTAGACGTTAAAACTAAAGTAGAAATTCAAGTTTTAATGATTCGCTGATGAATATCTGAAAAAGTATATTTTTAAATTTAAGATTTTATAGTTCGTTAATGCTATGATTAAAACACCGGCTCTCGATATAACATCCATTGTTCATTAATTGAGTTTTAAATTAACTACATGGACACTTTTTATTTCGTTTATGAAGAATATGGCCTCTTTATTTTCACCCAGGGTTCATAAACTACAGATTAATTTTATAAGTACACTTAAAATGAAATAACAGTTTTTTTTAAGCTATTCGTATTATATCTCTTCTTTTTTACTGATCATCCTTGATCAGATAAAATTTTGAAAAGAACAAATGTGTCGGTCTCATCTTTATGTCGGGGCGTAACCGTGTGACCCATGGTTTTACGAAAACAAGCGGGGTTCCCAAAAAATTGGATGAATTACATAATATATATGTACATACCTCTGCACACCTTCGGAGATTTAAGCGTGATGTCATATTGTATTGTATTGTGTTGTCGAGGGGAAAACGTGCAAACAAATCCATTAAGCAATGTTACACTTTAATAAACTCCGACAGACAGACAATAACAAACGTATACGAGATACCGATAGCAGATCCGATACATGATATCAGTAACATCTCTAGAAAAAGTACTCGCAGAACATTGCCCGGGGAATCCAATAAGCGAAGGACGCAGACATTAAAATATTGAAAGGCGACGAAAACTTTTCTAATAAAAAACGCTCCATTTGTTAAAATGAAAAACGATTTCCACTTTGCCTCCCTGTCTAACTTCTAGAGAAACTTATGTCTGGATGAAGATCCTATGCTCATCAATTATCACCCCTACTGCGTTGGAATAATGAGTAGATTAGAAAAATTAAGTGAGATTAAAGTGTTAACAACTTAATCATTTTGATTCGCTTGATCTTGTCGAGGAATAACATTGTGTTAGCCGCTCTTGCTGCCTAAGTAAATGTTAGTCAACTAAGTTTGGCTCTGTTCATCCTAGAATTTTCATATTCTGTGGAAAATTCTTGCCACTTAAATTATTCTATTTACATTCTTATATTTTTTTTTTATATTCTACTACTTTCCTCTATACGATTCTCTCTAAACGTAAAAGGTGTAAATCAAAATGGTTTTGTGAAAAAAAAAAAATTAACTGCAAGTTTTAAGGTAAAAGTACAAAAGATGACCTTTAACAAAACCTTTTAAGGATTATACTTTTTCTTATTTCGGGCAATTTTAAGTTTTGAACTTTTTCGTTAAAAAAAATCTAATTTCTAGAAATTTTTTGTTCGTTTAATGCAGCTGTAACTACTCAGTCACCATGTAGTTATTTTATAAAACCGGCCATGTTATTACTATCTACGAGAAACTAAAGTCATTCTATCAAAGCGCCTACGCAAATAAACGCGAGCAAAAATATGAGTTATCACAATTTTAATTTAAAACTTAGAACAAAAAGAGAATTTTCTCGCAAAGAATCCACAGGTTAATATAAAAAAAAAAAAAACTTGAATAATGCCTTAAGAAGATAGCTTATTACCTACCAAGTTTGGATATCAATTACTCAGTTTGGTATAATAAAACTTAATTTCAATAACTCCTAAACATTAGGAGTGAGTTGTATTTATTATTTATTAACACAGATTATAAAAAATTAACAGCTTTTAAGCTTCTGTCTATTTCATCTATTTCACATGTTCCAGTGTTCCACGATCATAGATTTTCTATAAGTATTCTAGAGTAAGGATGTTTTCTGGGGGCCAAGACGAGCCAAACGAAGCGCAAGGGCACTACCTACCTTTTCTCGAAGTGATTCGTCGTTTTTTTTGAACCCTCATAGAGTTGGTTTCCGATGTACCAAATAGTTCATATTCTCAGGATATGATGTCAATAATAGACGAATTAAACATACAAAGTCTCAATTGAATAGCTCTAATACTTTAGATTTTATTGATATCTAAAATACACCGATTTCGTCACTGACACACTCACTGATACACTGACACACTGATGATCATCAAAATGTTTGGCTACTTCCTGAAGTGCTAGAAAGCTGAAATTTGGTATGTAATCTAAGTTTAGTATACAACCAACAAAAAAAATCATAAACTTATAACCTTCGCACCCCATCCCCTAAAATGGGGGGGGGGGGTGGAAATTTGTATGAGACTTCAAAATGTTAGGGTACTTCCTGAAGTGCTAGAAAGCCGAAATTTGGTATGTAAACAAAGTTCAGTATACAAAAAAACACTACCGTGCCCCCAGATAAAAAAGGGGGGGGTGGAAGTTTGAATGAGACTTCCACCAATTTTATGAATTAGGACATGAAAGTTTACACGGGACTGTAGACAGTAACTAAAAAACCTATTAATAAGTACTTACAAGAACCTCCGCCTTAATCAAGAGTCTCATGGTAGGTCTCAGTTATTTACGCCATTTGACGACGAGGTGAGCAAATCGACTGTAAGTATCAAGAGTCTCATGGTAGGTCTCAGTTATTTACGCCCTTTGACAACGAGGTGAGCAAATCGACTGTATGTACTTAATTAATACGATTAGATATAATACTAAAGTTAGGTATATAATTAAAATAATTTTATTAATAATACCTTAGCAACTTACAAAAAGAACTGAAATCCCACCAAAAACACTTCATGTAAAATGTTGCCAAGATGACCACATTAGGTTTGCCATGTGAAAAAGATATCAGATCTCATGTAGAGCCAAGCTTCTGAATCTACACGGCCTAACTCTACCGACCCTAACTTCACAAATTCTACATATCAGTAAAAATGTATGGCTTGGCTGTTTCGTTACTTACTTCAGAAACTAAATATTCGCATCACCTCCACGACGGTAGCGAAACGGCGAAGCCATACATTTTTACTGATATGTAAACTTGGAACAATTTGTAAAACACTCTTTTCTCCTCTCACTTACTGTATAGCATCTGCAAGTTACACTTGGTTTAATCATAAGGCTATAAAAGCATGAAGGATTTAATACTAGTAACCAATCGGAATGAGAATACAAATAATAACATTCCTTTTTTTAGAAATGTTACTTCAGTATACGATTTCTCCTGTACCGAAGGTAGTTACAATTTACAAATTCTGCATTATTTAGGTGCAGGCACTTGCGAAAAAATTGCCATAGATTAGTTCGTCCAAACTGTCCCACTGCCGGGCAAAGGTCTCTTCCATGTACGTCCATAAATTCCAGTTGATAGACCTGAGCATCTTCTTGTAAACGAACATCGAGCGTTCAGACATATTATATTTTTACGATCTAAAAAACGAATAGAAACAAAATTTAACAAAAAAAAAATTGTCAATCGTTCTAGCAAAGGCTCAAGCTTTTCAAAAATACTACAAAAACAAATAAGAGAGGTCTAATAGGGGAACATTGAGAATTGCTGGGCTTAGTAAAAAGCTCAACGCAAATTTGTTGATTCTTACCAACCAAAAGCTGTTGTGTGAGCATTTAGTTGTAATGAAAAATGCGCTAGAATGCTTATTAAACACTCAACCTGTTTCTTACCGTAACCTATAGGTTGGGCTGCAGAAGAAAAAACTATATCAAGGTGCTCGATTCATATTCTTACCTAATTTTGCATAGTTACCCAATCAGTAAAGTTTCTCTTATAATATAATTAGTACCATTCTAACTTGTCTAGACAGTTATATAGGTGCTATTGAGTTAGCCCTCGTCTAGACTAAATTATACCGCGAACATTCGTCTAGAAAATATCCATTTTAGAATAATCGAATATGTATGAAGGATCCTTTACCCCCTGGTGAGATGCCATTCTTTATTACATTACTGAATTTTAAAGTTAGTACTACACACTTGCAGGTTTTTGAAATCGGCTTCCATCAGCACATTTGCCTAAAAATACGGTTCAAGAATTTATAATAACAATTGCTGAAATAACAAATTAAATTGTTTAATTAATGTTGTCGAAGGCATCAGATAGTTCCTTTAAGCTGTTACTACATAAATCTATGGTATTACAATATAAATGCGAAACTAACTCTGTCTGTTTGATACCTAGAAAACTTGGCAAACAATGTACACTCAGCGAATTTTGAACTCGAACCTCTATTTTTCAATCCGGGCTTTCCTGTGAGGGAAAAGATATAAAAAATAAAGTAATCATCCCCCTCATCCGTGAAAAGGGAAGCGAAAGCTATTATAAATCTCGCTCCCCTCTTCCTAAACATATTTTTGTTTCTGTCCCTTGTCTTATAACAATTTCAAGTTTGTCTGTGAATGTCGAAGAAGTTTCATAAGAAAAATGAATACCTGCACTGATACGAACGAACTCGTCCAATCACTATGAAATGCGTTTTGCATACCTGAGCAGAAATATGTCACAGTACAAAGTTGCAAGTTTTCGAATAAGTAAGTGCATATTTTCCATAAATTTACGATGCAATGCAATAAAACTACAAAACTGTTTCTCCAAGAATAAAATATTTATTAACATTTATTCTGTTTTTAGTTTGTTTTTAGAACGAACATTAATCTTTCCCAATAATGTATATAAGTAACTCCATACAAAAATTACGCGCACTATGGCACAAACATAAAACAAAATAAAAAAATATTTTTTAAAATTTGGCTAACAATTTGTCACAAATTATCTCATGCAAATATAAATTGTCGTGCAAAACCCATTTTATGGCAAAAAAATATATTTGTTTTGCTCCGTTGGCTGTTAATCATAGGAGCTTTAAATCCATATATCATGGCATTTGACAAGCACGTCGAAACAAATAACGGTCGAATGGGAGACTTAGTACAAAATATTAGTTTATTAAAAAAGTTTTCGTTCCAACATACATTTTTATTCTTATTTTTTTCATGTAGGTACAAATATTTAACCTTAGCTATAAATTAAAGTAATTTAGCATTCACATAATCTTTATTTTATTCGAATAAATTTGTAATCAAAATGCTGAAACTTGATGTATGTTTGTAATTACATATTTATTCGTAATGCACGTTAGCATGTAATTCTAATTTCAAATAGTTTATTTTTTTTATATATAGGTATAAAAAGGTCAAAGGTGAGTAGGTGCGGTAAGTGATCCGTACTATAATTTGTTTTTATCTTGGTACCTAAGTAAAGTTGTCCTAACCAAGGGTAACGGACACGGGTACGTCTTAAAACTACGGCCAGACACCGGAGGACAGTAGTAGAAGTAGAAGTAGGAAACAAATGCATCCTTTTCATTAAAAAATAGCACTCCTTATATTTAAATATTAACACTTTGGATCAGAACCGAATGGTTGTTTGAACAGTTTTTCATTCATATAGTTATGCCCCTTTTTTCTTCACGAAAACCAAGAGGTGAGTCCCGAATTTGGAACTTTTTGCTAGGTGAGTCGCGGTCCAGTCAACTTTGAGAACCACTGCTCTAGTATGCAATAAACAAATTGCACATGCATAGCACACCGTAAAAGCAGGTAATATCACTTGTCTAACTGATCTTAAAGTACCAGGAGAACATACACTGTTAAGGAGTATACAAACTGTCAGTTACCACCATTCCTGGCACTCAATTAAGCTTAACCCTTAAAGAAATAGGCTGAAGACAGCTTATAGACATAATGCTCTTTGTAGGACACAATTCATTCGAATGTTATATATTGTCCATTAATTTTCCGTCCCCAACATAAGCATTAACCGCCGTCACAATACATATGCCAGTATATCTTTTTTTTATTATTTTATTATTTATGGAGTTTTGTATACATTTATAGGTGTTCTTTAAAAAGTTTAACTTTTTGTGCCAATTCTTTCCTATCCTAACTAAGACTTGTATACGACACTATACAGTATATATTTTTATATGGCAAACTATAATATAAGTAGCATAACTGATTTCCATTGGCGTAAGACAGAACTACGAATCCCGTGTTTTTCGAAAGTGTCATTCAACTAAGACAGAAAAGAAAGAAACTAAACATATTTAAGTGAGCACATAGAATGCTGCTTACACTTTTGTGAAGTAATAATTACATGAAAATTAAAACAAACAACTCAGCTGTAGTGCAGTGATTGTTAAAGTTAACTACTTTATTTGAACTAAAACAATCACTAGACCAAACTAAACCACTTATGCATTTATTGCTTAATCTCCGCTTGGCTTTGTTAACTTGAATTAGCTAGAACATTTTAAACACAAACTGCTTTTAATAACCTACTGTTCTCGCTACTTTGCAATGAAAGAAATTCAAACAAACTTTGAACTACCATCTGACAATACTATACTGTTTTATAGTAGATGGTGAGCGTGAGGTGATGGTGACCCGAGAATCGAACCCTCCTGTGTCACCGTAGCAAGATGTCATTGGGTTTTTCTGTGTGGAAATTCTTAGTAGCAGCTCGGAGTCTGGAACTATGCCCGGTAGGTGGCTGTGGGCTTACCTGTATTACATGAGACTCAAGAACGGCATCGGCAAAATGTGGATGTACAATAGTACACCTCTACCTAACCCTTCGGGGATAACGTAACGTTTCGAAATAAAAATAAACTTCTACGTAAAGGTGCAATACTTTTTTCTAACCGCACATGCTCCCATTTTATCCAGAACTGAATTTGCATACCCTAAACTTTTGAAGGACATCACCAAAAAGGTCTGCATGTCCTTCTGTGTCCGATGCGGCACTTCCAATTACATGAAAACTCTTTTTCGTTAATTACCGTTCACTCTGTTCCCCTTGGCCGAACCTTTTTTTTTCTCTTTCAATACGGTGAAAAAAAGGTTTTATTCCTCAAACAACAATGACGAAGTTTTTCCTTACATTATTTGAATAGAATAACGTTTTCTCGGTAATGTTTTAGCCTGACGTTCACAAATGCGACAGAATTTAGACAAGCCGCTCGTTTCTATCCGAGTAATGTACTTGCCGCTCTGAATTTAGATAGCCGGTAGACTGGCAGCCGATGAGAGTACAGTAAGATTGGAAAAAATAGGGAGTAATTCGTGTTACTCGTTTCTGGAACAAAGAGGCATACTCAATAAAATTAGATATGTCCCAAAATCAATTGTATCAATCATCTTTTTTGTAAACTTTTCCCCGCACTAGTAATCATTCCTGTATCGTGGGTGCGTTTACAAATATATATATTCACATACACAAAGACCCAGACCCGAAACAACTAATTGTAGATCATACAAATATTTATTCCGTGCGGGTATCTAACCTGCGATACTTAGCGCAGCAGTCAATCTCTCAACCACTGCGCCAAAAGTGCCGTCAATGTCGTGCCGTAATTAAAAATATAATCATAAAATTCCGGTGAATACTTTAGAACTCAAGAATAAATTGCACTTTTGTTATGACTAGCATTAAACGTATTTGTATCAATTCAAAAACACAATAAAAATATTATTTTATTTGTGCTTTAAACATTTTATATATGTACAGTCATATTCTTGTATGATGGTGGTCTAAAATTTTAATATTTATAGTAAAAATCATTTCTAAGGGCCCAAAACCTACTTAATATTATTTTTTTGTAACGATAAGCATGTATGAAATTCAAAGGAAAAGTGTACTTGGTTTTATATACAAATAATGCAATATATAAACAAAACATATCCATATATGTATGTATATGATATGAAGGTTTCGTATGCTACAACAGCCGAAATGCCTGCTTCGACATTACTGGCAGCTCACCCTTTTCAGGAAATTACAACCAGATTTTGGCATAATTGGGGATGATTTTGTAAATAAGTCGATGAATTTTCATTTTTGGCATCGAATTATTTCGTGATTGTTTGCACACACCCTCCCTTTAGAAAACAAAAAAAAGCCAATGGTGTCTCTCAATCTTAATGGTTTTTTGACACTTGGCATCTTTTGGCGGGGCGGGGTTGACCAAAAGCCTAACAAAAGCCGGACAGGCCGGATTTATATATATATATTTGGCCGGACACGATTGTAAAAAGCCGGACATGTCCGGCTAAATCCCGACACCTGGCAACCCTATTTGCGATTTAGGTTTCAACAAGAAGGTGCAACCGGACACACTGCGGTCAAAACGATATTTTTTGCAGTCAAGGTTTGCTGGGCGATTTATCTCACGACATGAAGTTGAAAACATTGGAATTTTTTCATTGGGTTTTTCTGAAGACAAGACGTCGTGACATTTTAAATTCAGTTTCAATAAATATGAGATTCATTAAAGGAAAAAAAATGAAATGCAAGAAGATTTTGTGACACCCTATTTATATGTTTCCATTTATGTCAAGAGAACTCTCAACTTAAATTTAATCCATTTAAAAAAAATATTTGTCTATATTAACCGTAGTTTTCAGTGAAGTTGCATATGACGTCACACAAAATCCAATATGACAGACTGTTAAACATTTCATGTTTATTTTCTCGATGGAATATATAAATGCCACCGGGAGAATACAACATCAAATCTATTTAAAAGAGCAATGTAAAGCATGTAAATAAATAAACGATTCACATCAGCATGTATACACATACATCGGAAGTAATGTTTGAAATACAAAGAAATATCTATATATACGAAGCCATTCAAATATTTGTACTGATACTAAAATCAACCCTTCGACAGCACAGAGGGAGCTTCTGATGCATTTGACACCAGTCCATAAAATCTTTATAATAAAAGATATGTTACCAACATCGTATCATGGTACGCTTTTTATTGAGCGAACAATATTTTCTACTTTGACTGCCTCATTGGTCTTATGTTTGCAAGCGAGACTGCTGAGCGTGAGGTCCTGGATTCAATCTCTCTCGAAAAAATTGTTATTAGGTTTTTCTGTAACTTTATGCAGACCTCTCTATGCAGGTTTCCTCACAATGTTTTGCTTCACTGTTAACATAAATGATAACCAAATTCTGATCGGTACAGGATTTGGAAAAGTCAGAGATGCGGACCGAGTTCGAATTCAAACACAGAGCTTGGAATTCAATCGTTCAACAGAATAATAAATAAAAAAAAAAGTATGTAATTTCTTCATATAATAGATGTGTTTGGAGCACACGCAGCCATAAATGTTCAATCCCCTCACCATGAGACATAATGAAATCATTAACTTCCACTACCAAATCTAAAACATAATAAAATATAGGGCAATAAACTTTGCAAAATATAACGCACCTCGGGACGTTGTTACTTTTGTTATGATTCCTATAAATTTTATGGTTTTCGTCTGGAACGCCAATTCTTGTTTTATATCAGTCCCGATATTTTCCGATGATAGCCGAAATACAATAAATCTGATAACTAACTGGCTATATTTCTCTTTGAATAGACGGCGCGGTGCGTCCGACCCTTGTTTGTGAACGGTTACATAGTCTTTCTGATATTTTATTGTAGGTACACGATGTAGATTGCCAATTTGAATTTTGTTGGTTAAGGAAGAATTTGTGATTTTTAGGGGATTGAAGGGGGAGGACGTAAAGATTTTCCTGTTGATTCTATTCTTTGTTCGAGTATTCCTTATTAAATTATTGCAAGACATCTTGACTGTGGGTTTGATTTTCATCGTGTTCAACTTGCTTCAATTATTTCTCTTTAGTAAGATGCTTGTAGCACACTATCTTAAAAAAAGTAGTTATTTATAGTTATACAAGTTAGACTCACTAGCGGCTATTAACATAAAAATTTATGAAGTACTAAATTCAAAACAATAACCGCCGCTTTTATACTGCATCACAAATGGCGCGATATTCTCAAGAATATTTTGATTACCATTGAAAACAAAGCGGCAATTTTATTACCAGAAAATATAAAGAGCTCGTAATTAATTCACAATACCTTTATTACTTAATCTTGTTAAACCAAGAACACAGAAGACGAGGCTAACTAATGCTCCGGTGGTACGGAGTGTGCGGTATACGTGGCTGGGAAGGAATCTTAAACTATTTATTACCCTGGCTTTACTTTGTGGGCTGAACCGAGATGTAGTTAAAACACAAAATGTCGTGTTAGACAAAATAATAAACGTATAAAATTTAATAGTTAATGACATAGGTTGTAAACAAGCACAGGCTAGTCAACGCTTTTATAAAAGAGAGACTTTGACTTCGAATTCATGTGCGGATCACAATTTAATTATCACTTACGATAACGGTGAAAAAACATCGTAAGAAAACTGGCACATCTGAGAGGGCTTCATAAGGTTCTTGATAATATTTCCAATACGCTTACTGGTAGTGGACTAAGGCCTAACAGTCTAACAGTTCTGATTCTAAGAAGTAATAGGCTGAATAATCATTATATTCACTATCTTGATTCAACTCCCGCCGCAGACCATAATCCTCTACAAGGAAGGGACAATTTATCTCAAATCATAAAACTAGAGCATCCCAAATAAATTGCCACAATCAGCAAACTTTGTCTACCAATCGGAAAAGTTCATAGTCTAGGTAATCTAGGTAAGGTAACAATATAAGAACGATATCTAGATTTACTTCGTTATTCGAGTGGTCATATGCGATGATGCGTTCGTATGTCTAGAATCTAGAATACTATTCATAATATCATCTATACATCCATATAAATACAATTGGAGTGTCTGTTTGTAATATTGAAATAACCGTTTTTTAGTACATGCATATGAATATATATACGGTACATACACCAAAATAACATTTTTTTCAATTTTTGTCTGTCTGTCTGTCTGTCTGTTTGTATAGGCTAATCTCTGAAATGGCTAGACCGATTTTGACGAGACTTTTATTGGCAGGTAGCTGATGTAATAAGGAGTAACTTAGGCTACTTTTATTTTAGAAAAATTCTTTTATTTTAGAAAAAAATAGGGTTAAGTGCATTTGGCCTCACTAATAATACATTGTTAAGTTCCGACATCCACGCGAACGAAGTCGCGGGCACAGCTAGTTTTGAATATATAAAGTTTCATCAATACAAGCAAAATTTGATTTACAATTTACAAGTGGCATTGTTATCTAAAGGAAAATTTTTTTTATACAGATGCGGACAGCGAGATATAGCTGTAGTTCTGAAAAACCATTGGTCATAATGAATCAGAACTTTTTTTTTATGGCAACTGAGCCGGTACGGACTATTCTGCCAGTATCGAGTAGAGACGGGGATGGAAAATCCGTCGAAGGTAGATTAACAATCGAATAAGGAACTCGATATCACAGATCCAATATTAATTCGCGCGTTAAGTGCCAAATTCGATCGACAAAACAAAATATCAATTATGTATTGGGTTAAAGGTGAAGAGTATAATTAACTTGACTGCCTCATTGGTCTAGTGGTGGCAAGCGCGAATGCTGAAGGTGAGGCCCTGGGTTCGATTCCCAGGTCGGGCAAAGTGTTATTCGGTTTTACTGTATAAAAATTCTCATTGCAGCACGGAGTCTGGAACTGTGCCCGGTAGATGGCAATAGGCTCGCCCCCTATTAAATGGGACTTAATTACGGCATCGGCGAAATGTGGGTGTACAATAGTACACCTCTGCCTAACCCTTCGGGGAGTACAGGCGTGATGTTATGTTATGTAGTATCATTAAATAAGCACAAGTAAATGTTCCATGTTCTGTGAGGAACAATGGCTGCCTGACTAATGTTTCAGCATACTGGTGCGGACGGCGAGGTTTGTCCGAAATCTTGAACGATATGTTAGCCGGGACTAGACGTGGCTTTAAAATGATACATCGGTGCAACCGTGTGCATTTGTAAATGTTGTTTTGTGGTACATAGATCAGATGCTCTTTGAATAGAAGATTTGATGAGGGTCCGATTTTTCAATGTGCGGGTAAAAGTTGTCCAGCTGTTGTTTGGAAATTAGAAAAGTTACTCCATCGGATACGGCATGGTTTATCCAGCTATTGAAAAATCAGCCCAAATTCAAGTTACTGATATGAAAAAATATTACGGTAAAACTGTAACCGAAATTAGAAAGAAAAAAAAAGGATATTTATTTATTTTATTTAAACAAAGAATAATAGTAATTTAAAAAAAACTAAGTAAACAAAACATCCAAACGTAATGCTAGACGAACGTCGAAATCCTACACAACAATACACAAACATAATTACAGTCACAACACAACATAGATCTATAGGTACGTAGGTATCGTCGCAGATTAGGATGAACGACCTGAATTTCGCAGAATTGAACAGATAAAATGGTTTTACTAGTTGTCATGGTATGAATTAAATTAACAGCTGTAACATCAATTCAAACACCGCGATGAAGGAGAAGTCCTTGGTGGCTAATAAAATCACGTTCATCGGATTATGGATAAGAAACTTTAAATGTATATCCAACACAGAGAAAACGAATTTTTTTAGAAACTATCGCCATTTATTTAACCGCTAACTGATTTATTGATAAAGTTGAACACAATATTTTTGAAGCGACATTACAGACTTTCTATTAATGCGATTGCACAAAAAATATTTAGGTATTTCGGATGTGCGCGCAACGCCAACAAAATACCTATATATTTTGTATATTTTATACAAAGTGCGTAAATAACGGCAATAATTAAAATCATGTTGGGGGTATCGCGTTAGTAGTTAAAATACAATCAAATAAAATGTACGACTCAGAAATCATCAGCTACTTAAATGTAATAGAATATTGATGATTGCAATTACGATTTCTTAATTTTGATGCAACATCTAATTTAATCATTTCAAAGTATTTTGGTTGTATAGTGGCGATCGTGTTTTATTTTATTGTGGTTATGTCATCACCACTCTGTATATTCTATCCGCTGCGGCTCTTGTAATAACAAATACAGCCAGACACCGCGTAGACAGCAGGCATCGCATCGATCTCAGGATTAGCGAACGTTCATGGCCGGTGGCGACGGCGAAATACCATTAGCTTATCAGAAATCGAATATCCCGTTATTATAAAAAAAAGGTAGAAGGCGACTGCAAACTAAACGAATTCCAAAATCATACTGCCGGAAGTTCCGGGTTGAGGAATGTTACCAGGGTTTTCTTTTGGAAAATTCTCATCAGCAGCCCGGAGATAGATAAATAGATATACACGTTATTGCACACCACAAAATTATTCAGAAACACATAAAGAAATTACAATTATCACGTACAATGGGCGGCGTTCCTGGAGTTTGGAGTGATGTCCATCAGATGGCAATAGGTTCACCCCATAATAAACATGGGAATTCAACATTATTTTGTATTTGCCTAACTTTTCGTGGAATACAGGCGTAATATTAAGTTATGTAATGTCATACCCAAAATCGGTCATCGGCAGAAGTCCGCGATTGAAAATTTCCAATGTGCCGCAAAGTTATAGGCCTGTAATTCCACCTGTCTACGTCCTAAACAGAGTTTGATGACGGCTGGTTTGCTTAACACGAAGTTCCGATGAATCTGTGAAGTTTTCAGAGGCGAGGACTTATTTTATACGGTGGAAAATTGTGTCAAACATATTTAAAATTAAATTAGCTACCTACTGTAAGCACTAACTCACTTAGCAGTGCCAGAAACTTTATGTTGTACTAATGAGACTATAAATTGATCAATAAAAAGTGGTTTGGTGGTGGATGCTTTAGTGCGGCCCATGGCCCACGGGTCGCATGCGGACCGCCAGGCTTTCGAAAGTGACCCACCCGTTGTAGCTTCAAGTTCTATTAACGAAGCTACTAAGCGAAGTACCTATTTAAAATTCCGCGGGAATAATAGGCGCAGGGCACTGATTGCACACGTGACACGACGATCATCATTTTCTCACTAAAATATGAATAATCAATTAAACGTAATAGGTTTTTTCATGAACACCTAAATAACAGATCTTGTGATTTATGTAGCGGCCCGGGGGACACAGCTAAAATCTGAAAGTGGCCCAGAAAAAAAGTTTGAGTATGGCTGCTTTAGTGGAAAGAGAAGCAATGATTGCCTCGGGGCTGACTGCCCAGCGTGCACCAAACGATCTCATTATTCGTCACTTGTGGAGGCTGCTTCCTCGCACCCATATCAATTAATACGTGCATAATTCATTAATACGGCCATGGGCTTCATCAAATGTTAATCTAAGTAATTTTCATGATTTTAGACTGATGACAAATAGGCAAAGTCAGGAATTGTACAATCGAGTATTGAGACATAACAGGAAAAAAATTGTTGACAAGCGCGGGTTTATTGATACAACTAAAAACTTCTGATCAAAGTCTAAGTAAGATGATTTATTTAAATTCTACATTTGACTGTGACATATAGATGGACACAAACCGGTACAAAAATAAAAATTAAGTCCATTTCGGTCCCTCTGCTGGACATAGGATAAGTTTAGTATTAAGCCTGCACGCTAGCATCTAGAACCTAATGGACCCCCAAAAAGAATGCTCAGTTAGCTAGTTTACTTTTTGTTTAAGCTCGAAAGAATACGCTCCCGTATATTTCCACGCACTCACAAGGAATTAGTTGAAGGAGGATTTTCATATTATTTCGTTGAAAAAGTATCGTCTTTCCTGTTCTGTACTGACAAATTGCTTTTATATTATACAACTCAGCACAAGTGTCTTTGTTTTAGCTTTAAATTAAAGGCGTTTAATAAATCTTTAGATACAGAACTTTTTGTTTTAAAACATCATTGAAATGTTAGGAGTTTACTCTAAAATTAATCCGACTTTATGTTTTAAAGCTAATAATACTAAGGTTATGAGTTTTTTTACGTCTTTTAAGGTAAAGTTTTGGTTACTTTTAGTTAAAAAATATTTATGTTCTTTTAGTAAAATGTTTTTAATTTTTTCCTCATTTCTTTTTTCATCTGTCTTTTTATTTCTCTTTGATCTATTGGTCTCAATCGCGATTGTTGACTAAGAGATTCTGTGTTCGATTGCCAGGCCACACACAATGCTAGTGGGATGTTCTTGCAACGCTGAGACATATTACTTGAGAACTATCTTTGCCAATATGTTTGCCCAGGGTGGTAAGCATCTTGGGCAACGTCGGAAAGACTTTTAGCCACCTCTGTTCTATTTACATGGCTAATATGTTCTCCACTAACGTATAAAAATACTAGGAAATTTTCCTGACGTCATGGTCCCACATTCAATTCAATATGCACACTCCATTGCGCTTTTTCAATCTCGTCGACCGTTAGAAGCGAATCCTATCCATAAAAGAGTGATGTAATGACACACATATTTCTCCTTCACAGAGTCACCATCGCAGAATAGTAAAAGTATGTGTTGCCATGTAGAAATAACTTTGAGTGTAATGTGAAATCTGTTAGTAAAAATATATTTGCGGAAAATGCCGATTCATAATTCGACACCTTATTTTTTTAATGCCTCATTTGGTCTATAGGTCGTAAACGCGCCTGAACATAAGGTCCTGGATTCGATTCCTAGAATTTTCGTAAGTAAAAATCGCAGTAGCAATACAGAGTGGCCCGGTCGATTGCATTAAGCTCGCGCCCTATTGGGAGTTAATAATGGTATCACGTAAATATAGGTACAGCTTTGCGTTCGGGGAATATAAATAATATGCAATCAAGCCTTCTCAAAAATATTGAGGGTTGGCTTTTACTCTGATTATTGACCTTCGCTACTCAATTATTTGAGTTGCGAAGAAATGTCTGGCAATTGGTCTAACCGTAGTGTATCGACCCTAAGGTTAAACCAATTTCAAGGCTTTTCTGACTGTTGATTGCACAAAACAGTGCCATATTTAAAGATAGAGTCCTCCTAACCGAATAACGGTCACGGCGGCCAATCTCAACGGAGATTAGCCAACTACGCAGAAGATATTATAGAGCACAAGTGTGTGCATAAACACAGGTGGTCTCTCTATTCCTTCACTCTCATAGTCCGATGGGACGACAATCCGACACGACCGGAGAGAGATCAGGCGCAAGATCAACGGCTTTACGTACTTTCCGAGGCACGGTGTGTATTCACATACACAAGGACCCAAACCCGAAACAACTATCTGTAGATCATACAAGTATTTGTTCCGTGTGGGAATCAAACCCGCGACACGTAGCGTAGCAGTTGATCTTTCAACCACTGCGCCAACTGACTGATGATTCCAGTGCCATATGTATTCATATTACTACCGACAATATTGTTTAAGCCACTAGCACACCACTGTATATTATACAGAATGATCCGCCATCCAAGTACTGACCATTTACCATTAGCCTCTCGCCACAATCACACACATAGTTCGATCTGCGCATTCTACAATACCCTCAGATTGACACATTGACCAAGATATATAGGTATGAACAAAAAATATATAGGTAATATTTTCAGTCGGTTCATTGTCCCCAGTCTCAGATGTTAAGCTCAAATTCATCAACAGGCGACAACAAGTTTGTAAAGTTATTCGCAAAGTTTCAGCTTTGTTAGAACATGTCGCGTTCAAAAAACTTGTCAAGCGAATACTTAATACGAGTCTATTTTTATACGAACATGTTGTGTTTATGATATTCGTGCGGTAGTTAGTTTTTTACAGTTAGTTGTCAGAAGATTCATTTTTACGTGTCTATTAAAAATTAAATTAGCACTATATTTATATAAAAATATTTATTTATTTATTTGTACTTAAATTATAGGTTTAAGAACTGCCTTATTGGTCTAGTGGTTGCGCAACTGCTAGGCGTAAGGTCCTGGGTTCGATTCCCAGGTCGGGAAATATGTTGTTGGATTTTTCTGTATGAAAATTCTCAGTAGCAGCATGGAGTTTGAAACTGTGCCCGGTAGATAGCAATAGGCTCGCCCCCTGTTACATAGGACTCAATAACGGCATCGGCGAAATATGGGTGTACAATAGTACATCTCTGCCCAACACATTGGAGAATAAAGGCGTGATGCTGACAGTACACCGGTGGTACACAGAAGTCCCTCCTAGAATGGCTTTGTACTTTATAATCCCTCAGTACACGGGCCTCTTTTCATTGACTTTTATGTATGGTCACAAAACGTGATATTAAATACATGGTTTCATTTATTTTACCAACTTTACCACCCTGTATAAACAAAACAAACAATCAATACAAAAATATCACAAAACGTATTCCAATACCAATTCAGTAATACTTTTATTTATAACAATAACATACACAGCGATCAGGGCAATCAATCAGAGATTCCAGTAAAAAATAGAGCTTTTATTTAATATCACGGACTATTTACTTGACGATTACAGGCCTGACCGTAAAAATTGGTAACGTATAGGTACTTGTACTAGAGACGTGCTGGATCGTTAAAAATGTGTCTGTCATGTATCCGCGGATACAGATACGAATACGAATCACTAATCTCTCGATCCGCGAATACGGATACGGATCTTACTCAGTCGGTGTCAGTACACGTGACATTGAAACGATAGTTGACGCTTTGGGTTAGTAAAATAAAATGACATGTGCGGCGACTTGCACCGTGCGGGTTTTCTTTTTTGTTTATAATGCATAGAAAATTAATGTTTGTGTACTTAGTTTAGACTTTAGAGTAATGAATGTGCCAAACATGTGATTTTAATAGTATTTCATTGCTACCTATATTTATAATTTTATATACGTAATGAAACTTAATAATGTAAAAGATCCGTTCAAGATCCGAAAAAAAATAACGGATACAGATACAGATCTTTTTTCTCCCTCGGATATCCGTGGATACGAATACGGATACAGATATCCGGCACATCACTACTATGTAACCCATAAAATGTAGTAAGGTTCGTCTGTTTGTTCGCAAAGGCTTTGGGGATGACATAAGACTGCTTTATGTTTTTATATGTGTATCTAAATGCTTAGTTACAATCTGGGTCTGTACAATCAATTCCAAAATGGTTTGAATAAAAGATTACTCTAGCGAAGTATTTATTTAAATTTGAACTATATTATTACAAATAATCATTCTCCTCTAGCTCCTGCTGTGCTAGTGATGCTCCTCAATTAAATATTTACAGATTTTCTTTCAGTGTTTTACGGTTGGTCATATCCTCAAGGAGTTTTTAATCTTAAGAACTCAGTACAACCATAATAATATACGGTACAAACTGTAGGCAATCATTTTATTACTTAGACCAAAAATAATCAATGACTTAAATAAACAGCCAGCCTTTAAAAAGAAAGGTTGACGATTTCCATAAAACCCTCAGCAGCCGTTAATAACCGATTGGATTATTCAATTTTCATTTCATAGCAGCGAGATTTCAACAAAATAATTACCGACCAAACCGCGGGACTGAATGTACTCAACAAGTCAATGAAAGCCATAAAACGATTCAACGGCATTCGGCTATGCTCGGTCATTTCCGTACATACGGTCATTTGGTATTACGCCCCAACGAGTACAATTCCACTTATTGTGTATAATTGGATATTGAGCCGATCGGGTGTATGGATGACATTTGATATTATTGGAGGGATTGGAGATGTTTTGTTAGGATTTTGATTTCGTTTTTGTTTGGATATAATTTCCGGTTTATTGGTAGCAATTGCATGAGGGCCCCATATATCCCCATATTTTTTTATTTAAATTATTGAAGTTACCGTATATTAACTCGCGATTCCGTATACGTAGAAAGGTTGAAAAAAAAGTATTACAAACAAATATTTATTAATTCAAAATTGACCCTATTTCACTACTTAATTAGGTAGGTGTGAAATTTTGAAAAATCTAAACCCTCACCTGCCAAATTTCGAGTTTCAAGTAAGCTCACCGAACCAGAAAGATGATCTAATCTAGCACGCAGAAAACAGATCTTATATTACATTGTTATAACAAAGATGGGTGGCAGTTTTGGTTTCAGCGCCTATGTACGCCTAAGTATAAATATTCTGTATGACGTAAATCAAGAAAAGGTATTGGGGACGCTTTCCTTCACCCCTTATGCAAGTATCAAAGTAAAGTAAATTTTCATGATAGCGATTTTAGTTCTTAAATTGGTTACATTAGAGATTATCTAATCCCTAATAAAACCAGTTTAAGAACTAAAATCGCTTGCATGAAAATTTACATTTACTATGAAAGTAAATAGTAAAAAACTCATAATAGAGGTACTGATCCGCAAATGCGCACATAAACTTCAAAAAATCACACGTGCCTGGATCAAACTCAGACCCTCTGCATTGAAGTCAAGCCTCCAACCGCTTCTATCTATTACTACAAATCCAGGTTTCATTTAGACAAAAATAGGTATTAAATCTGAATCCTATACGAAGAGCTAAGTGCAATTAATCACTTCCCAGTACCAGGCATACATAAATCACTGAGAAGTTTCCTTAGCAAATCCTACACATGTACAATCGTCCATTAAATTCCATTACACCTGTACATTCAGTGTCTGACGGCAATACCAGCAATTAATTCAACCCTGTATATTAGAGTGTGATTATATGATAAAATTTATAAATAAATATTAGATTTAAATAGCTGTTTTCGAACGTTATATTACGAAAACTATGGTTTTGAAGGCACAGATTCTGATTTAAACTTAAATTCATTAGTTCATTATTATAATAAATAGAACAAAACATAGTTGTCGCCTAATTGACGGCACGGTTGGCGCAGTGGTTGAGAGATCGACTGTTGCGCTACGTGTCGCGGGTTCGATTCCCTCACGAAACAAATATTTGTATGATGTACAAATAGTTGTTTCGGGTCTGGGTATTTGTGGTACGATACAGGAATTATTCCTAGTGTGGTCCAATGAGACCCGGTGAGCCCAACGTTTAAAAAAAAAGAGTTAGGTCATCATCATCATCATCAGCCATAAGACGTCCACTGCTGAACGAAGGCCTCCCTCAAGGGGGGGTTTGCCATAATCCCCACGCTTGGCAGGCGGCTTGGGGATCGCAGTGGCTCACCGATTAGTGAGAGGACGCTGCTGCCCGTCCTCCGGTGTCTGGTCGCAGTTTTAAGACGTACCCGGGTCTTTAAAAAAAAAGAGTTAGGTATATTCAACATTTTTATTAATTTTATTTACTTATTATTTAGATTATACTACCTCAATGGTTTAGTTGTCGCAAGTGCGACTGCTGAGCGTGAGGTCCTGGACTCGATTCCCGGGTCGAACAAAGCATTATTAGGTCTTTCTGTATGGAAATTCTCAGTAGCATCACGGAGTCTGGAACTGTGCTCGGTAGATGGCAATAGGCCCGCCCCCTATTACATGGGACTTAATAATGGCATCGGCGTAATGTAGGTGTATAACGCTCTGCCTAACCTCTCGGAAAATACACATGTGTTTGTTATGGAAATGTTCTGTTAAGGGAAACCCATTATCCTTTTATCTACCTTGTACTTTAATGCAGGGTTTCAAGTACCACAAGTACCGATCGACCAGTGAGGTAGCCCCCGACACGGATATACTTTTAAATGTAGGTACTACATAGGTACGTAAATAAAATTCTCAGTATTACCGCGGAATCTGGGCGAGCTAATGGAAAGGCAAGGGTTCCCAAACTGTGAGTCGCGACGCCTCGGGGCATAGCGGTGCTGTTCCACGGGCGTCAAAAATCGTCTGCCCTTTCAATAGTCTAGGAAGAAGAGCTGTTGTGATCCGAGCTTAAACTACAATCTGATAAAGACAATGTAATTCAATTTTGGAGCAATGTATTACAAAAATATCCTACTTCAGCCCCGTTTTGAGATGTCATGCTCAGAAAAGCAAGCTCATCCGTCTCGTTGATTTTACCTACAATATTTTTGTTATTATTATTCTATTTTTTTGGTGTTTTCTTTGAAGAAAATAATCTAGTGCAAAAAAAAATACAACATGTAAAGGGATCACACAGTATAGATAAGATTGGGAACCCTTGCTTTAAGGAATAAAAAAAAAGAAAAATCTGTCGAATTAGGTTGAATAGTAAATATGTGGATGTGGAGAGCCGAACACCGGGCTCACTGGTGCTTACTGGGAGCCTATATCCAGCAGTGGACGAATGACAGCTGATGATGATGATGATGAAATAAATATATAAGTTTAAACAACCCAAACTCATTTTTGGTTTCAGCGATAGACTGCTGCATTACATATCGTGGGTTGGATCCACACAGACAAATTATTGCCCACCCACGTTGCAGGTTTTTTTAATACACTCAATAATAAATCAGCTTGTATCACAGGATGTTCCTCTTTTTAAAATAAGAAGGGTTAAGCCTTAGTCCACCACCCTAGCCTTCTGTGCCTTGGTGGACTACATAAACTACCCAAAACCTTATGAATAGGTGTGCAAGTCTCCTCACGATATTTACCTCCACCGTTACTTCAAATGATAAATTAAATGGGTGAAAGGTAGCACAATTTCTCACAAGGAAAGCCTATTATAAGATCAAAGACTATGTTGACGCTATCGTCAAGATACCTAGTTTTTGATCCTTTAGACGTGTGGTGCTAACTATCTTCTGCACATGTGGCTTCCCTGGTTATCCATTGTATCTACTGGTTCTATTTTACATTAGATTAGCTTCACATGTCTCGACATTCTTGTTATTTCATTATTTTGTATTCTTTTTTTCTATTTTATCCGCTTTCAACTATTTATGCCGTTCTTATTTTTTATTCGAAACACGTAAATGAAATTTAAATAAATTTGTATTTTTCTTATATAACGCATGTTAACTTAAGATTTTTAATTGTAAATTAACTTTTTTTTTTTGAAAAGTTTATCCATGGAGTTTCTTGCCGGTCTCTTCTCCATAGGACCTACCCCCTTTGAAACCGTGTGCCTAGAGTCTCGACCCGCATAGTTGAAATAAAAAACTTTGACTTTACTTGACTTTGACTTTGTGAGAGGCCTGTTTCGACTTGTGGACTTTCAATAAGCTGTGTTGATTGATTGATTGAATTAAGCGACAAAATCAGACTAGTTGGATCCTAGCTTTTTGTTAGAGGAATTTTAGAGGCGGTTCAATTTGTTAAGCCAATAATCTATTTAAATTAAGGCAAAATACTGATTAATCACCTAATGTCAGGAGATATTTTTTTTTTTCTTTTACTAAAACTTTGCCCCTCACTAAGAGTAATTCCTGTATCGTGGGCGCGTTTTACAAACACAAATATTCACATAGACAAACACCCAGACCCGAAACAACTATTTGTAGATCATACAAATATTAGTTCCGTGCGGGAATCGAACCCGCGACGCCTAGGGCAGCAGTCGATCGTTCAACCACTGCGCCAATCGTGTTGTCAAACTTTATTTACTTAGTTTAGAAATATTTTTACTCATATAATATATGAAAGATATTTCTACGCGGTCGGAGACGCGAGCACATCTAGTTATATATTAGCTGATTTGGTTATAGACTTGCGTATTGGCTACAAACACAAAAAAAAACAGTCTATATTATACTACTATACTATATTTGACGGCACGGTTGGCGCAGTGCAGTACATGTTGCGGGTTCGATCCCTGCACGGAACAAATTTTTATATGACCTACGGATAGTTGCTTCGGCAGCCTAATTGCCGATGTAGCGATAGGCGTAGATCGCGCGATAACTTCTGTCAAACGTCATTTTTGTGACATATAATGTATTGGCTGACAGTGAGATTGCTGTCGCGTGGCTATCGCGTTGCTTTCGCTTTTTTACGTAATTAGGCTGCGGGTCTGCGTGTTTGTGTATGTGAATATTTGTGTTTGTAAACGCACCCACGATACAGGAATTATTCCTAGTATGGGGCAACGTCTTGGTAGTTTTTTTTTAATTTTTTTTTATATAATACAGACGTATTCCCAGACAGATTTTCTTAAAGCTTCGCCTAATACCAGTATCTACCAGTTAATACGACAAAGACTTCAAAGCCAAGACTCCTGTAGAATACTAAAGCGATAATAAACGTTCATTTTCCACATCATTGTGTATTTCGACAAACCCGCGATGGCTCGGAAAATTCAGCGGCAGTTGCAGAAGGACAAAGGAGCCAATTGACCGTATAACCGCGAAATGAGGAGCCGAGCGAAACCTGCAACTACGTGTTTTATTATTTTAAATAACAATTGTAAATGGTTGTGGAATATTGAAGGAGTTGTAGCAGGGTACTTAATATTGCTCAGTGATTAACTGGTCCTTTATAAAGATAAATATATTCGTAATTTTTTTAATGACTGTCTAATTGAATTGAATTAGTGTTAATTCTATCTATCTAAGTATAAAGTATTGATATAGTTTTTTTTTTCGATTATAGAGGTTTATTTGTTTGGTAAATTGATTAATTTATATCGCAGGGACCAACTGAAAATCGATGCTCTTTACACTGCGAAAACTGAGCTAAATCCCTTGTTATCCCTTGCTACTGAGAATTTCCATACAGAAAAAGCCGATAACACTTTGCCCGACCCGGGAGTCGAACCCAGGACCTCAGTCTCATCAGTTGCGCTTGCAGCCACTAGATGAGGCAATACTCAGATACACAACATAGAAATAAATAAATACCTCAGGTATAGGTAGTGGTGGTACGAAGACTAGTGTGAACAGGCGCTTTAGGGCCCTTAATAGCCTCCTCATAACAGCTGGGAAACTAAACTATGTAAGAAAATCATCCATCTCAATTTAATTAAATAGCACACTCCATATTTGACGACACGGTGGGCGCAGTGGCTAAGCAATTAGATTTCAGCGTTACGTGTCGCGAGTTCGATCCCCGCACGGAACAAATATTTGTATGATCTACAGATAGTTGTTTCGGGTCTGGTTGTCTGTGCATGTGACATGTATGTTTGTAAACTGTACCCTACGATACAGGAGAAAATCCTAATATTCGAATAACGTTACTAAACTGAAACTTAAATTAGTACTAATATAGCCCGGGGCTAACCCAAATAAGGTCAATTATGGTAAAATAATATATGCTTCGCAGAAAGGTCGAATGTCCACGTTCATTGTTTTAATATAGTTAAAAGCTCAGTTTCAAAAGTTATTATAAACATTCCTGTTTCATTTCACTTGTTTTCCTACTCTCTATAATTAAGAGTGTTTGTTTTGTGGGTACAGTCAGTGAAGTTGTATGAACGAAAACTTTAAAATGTCATAACATTTTAAGCTTAACTCTATTTAGTAGTATAATGTTTATGCTGACGACACGGTTGGCGTAGTGGTTGAGAGATCGACTGCTGAGCTACGTGTCGCGGGTTCGATTCCCGCACGGAACAAATATTTGTACAGATATTTGTTCCGGGTCTGGGTCTTCGTGTAGGTGAATACACACCGTGCCTCGGAAAGCACGCAAAGCCGTTGGTCCTGCGCCTGATCTCTCTCCGGTCGTGTCGGATTGCCGTCCCACCGGACTATGAGAGTGAAGGAATAGAGAGAGCACCTGTGTTTGCGCACACACTTGTGCTCTATAATATCTCCTGCGTAGTTGGCTAATCTCCGGTGAGATTGGCCGCCGTGACCGAAATCGGTCAGGAGGACATTATTATTATTTCATTATTATAATGTTTAGTAAAAAGTAATTATCTTCTTTGATAATTAATTCCCAAATTCTTCTAATTATGTGGCTGACTGTACTCACTATATGAGCTGAGATTTTGTATTTTAAAACTTGATTGCCTACTCGTAAGTGTGGCACGTTTAACGCAGTAATAAAGCGATTGCCTTCCTGAGCTACGGGTCACAGTTTCAAATCCCGCCCGGGCCGTATATTTGTATGACCTATGGAAAAATGTTCAGGCTCTCGGTGAATGTGCTAGTGAAATGTGTGACTGTAAATGCACCCACGGTACAGAATCCTACTATATCCTACTTCCTACTAATATTAGAAATGTGAAAGTTTGTGAAGTTTGTGAGGATGGATGGATGGATGGATTGATATTTGTTACTCTTTCACGCCAGAACGGCTGAACGGATCTGGATGAAATTTGGCACAGAGATAGTTTATAGTCTGGAATAGCACATAGGCTACTTTTTATCCCGGAAAATGTACGGGTTCGTAAACCACGCGGGCGAAGCCGCAAGCGGAAGCTAGTAAAAAATATATTTTCATTTCATAACATGAACATAACATAGAATCACCCCTTTATTCCCCAATAGATTAGACAGAGGTGTACTATTATACACCCACATTGCAGTGATACCGTTATTGTGTCCTATGTCATAGAGGGCGAGCCTATTGCCGTTTAACGGGCATAGCTCCAAACTCCGGTATTGAGTCTCATGTGCTTAACCTCTCGGCTCGAACGGATCTTGACACATGACATACCCGCTGATTCGACGAGCTGTCGCAAATTACGTCACGAATTCTAAGAACTACTGAATTTTGTCCGCAATTTTTATTCCACTATTAAACATGAAAAATATGTTACCTAATCGATTTAAAGACCAATATCTACAGTAAATTTATTCATTTTAGTGTTAATATTGGTAAAACTGCATCATTAGGCTGCGATATGCCTATAAAATGTTAATTTGTACACCTATTACAATATCACGGGTCTTAGGTTAGATCAAAAAAATTACCTAAGTAAGCTACTTATGTGCTGTATCACTATAATTTGGAATAATTGCACAAACTATCTTTTTATTTAACGATTCATTTATACCATTATTCATACATAAACACATAAAAAACAAGATTGAAATTAACTGAAATTTGAACAAAAAACGAAGTCTCAAATAGTGCTGCCAATTCAACTAAAATCGTTATAACAATACAAATCTTGCATTCATCCTAATCGATTCACTTACAGCTTGGCAGAAAAGAGGTTATACTCTTTTTTTAATTCTATAAATTCTAGTGCATTTTTTTCGCAACAAAATTTCGGTGTTTCTGTCTAATTATCTGAATATTTTTATTACAATATTTATATTTATCCTCTTCAATCTTTCCTCCACTTATAATTAATTGTAAAACAATATTTCCCAAGAAAGAATTATATTTTATTAAATATACAGAGAGCAGCAAAAGTTTATATATTTGTTCAATTAAAGTGCTGGAACAGAGGGTTTTTCCAAAACAGTCAGAATTAAAAGATGGATACTAGCTAAGCTAAACCTGCTTATGGTTGGCAATCAAATCAAAGTCGACGGCCATAACTTTTTTTGTGTAGTTTGTCAATTTCTTTTGTATTAAGATGGCGGCCATGTTACGGATTTTTTTCGTTCGTATCCATAAAAAATCGATGAAAATGCACTTCCGCCATCTTGTATCATCAGTTTCAGTGTCAGAACCCTCGGAACCCAAAACCTATACCCATGAAAAATTTCATTAAATTCAATAATATATCATTTTATCTATTTATAATAATATATTATTTATTTATTTTTATCATTAATTTAAAAAAATGCCGCCATCTTGCGTTAATACCAGCTTAAATCACGGAATAAAAACGATATACAAAATAACATAAAAATATAGATACATAATGATATTAATATAATTTGGTTGAAATAAAATAGACGGTAATGGACAGCAACCCCTTGTCCTAGCTCAGCCGTGAAGCGAGCAACAGGTCTCGTCGGCGCGGCCGTCGTTGTTATAGCCTGGTTAGTGCTCAATGCACATTCAGGACGAGCATTTTTGGCGAACATATGTCATGTTTCCTATAGCAGCGGCACGGCACCGGCGCTAGCCGCACCGTGTTGCCCATACAGGACAAGGCCTTATTACAAATTAAATACTTGTACCAAAACTAACCGAGTTAAATTTAATAGTTATAAATTGAAAAATGCGGAAGAAAAATGCTCATTCAGGGACATAATTTTCTCGTGCTTAAAAACTTGTACAGTCAGCATCAAAAATATGTATACACGTAGCGAAATTCAAACGCTTCTTCTTGGACAACTAATGTTAAAATCATAAAATTTCAATGGTTGTGTATTTTTATGTATTCACAAATACTGTGTAAAATTCGTCAAGATTTCAATCACTATTTGCTCTTAAAATCGTTTTTAATTTTATAAAGTGTATACATCTTATTGATGCTGACTGTACCTTCTGGAATATTACTTTTATATTTTATCATATAATATTTTTAACATTAATTATATATTTTTTTGTATCGATTTCTAGAATTTCTCATTTTGATTAATCGATTACGATTCAAATTCGAAAATAAATCGGTTAAAATAATCGTTTCGAACATCTCTTCAAATCTCTTGTAGACAAAATCTAATATGGCGGCAAATCCTTATAAATCGAATTGAGTAGTGATAACAAAGAATTTGTAATAATTACCTTTGAAGTGATATTGACGTTGATATATGTACATTTACGTGAACTTTATAGATTTTATAACTAGTTTGTGATATATTATTATCTAAGTTAACAGTAAAATGTATAATACTAGTGAAAATAAAAAATAACAAGCGCATGACTCGCGGGAAATTTTTACTTCAGTCATCAAAAACTTTGTTATCACTACTTTATTTATCAAATTTATGGATGATATGAACAACCATGAATAAGACGTTATTATCACGCCCAGTTTGTGGAGTTTGGTTATTCAAAATCCACCTTTTTGATGTTTTTTAGCACCGTAGCCGTGGCACTCACAATGGCCGTCATCGCATTTGCGCACTCATATATTTTATAGGTAAACTATGTAATTTGGGCATAAAATGGTTAAGATTTGCTAACTTAGACACATGAACTGTTTATTAAAGTCTTTTGTTTCACACGCAATATTATGATTCGATCATTTAGTATACAATAATTTAGCAAAAATATTTATCGTGACAATTGACATTAGTTGAAGTGACGGTCCGGCCCATTTTAGGGCTTATACTGAGCCAGCGGTGACATGAGTGTCAGGCCCATTTTAGCCACCATTACGGATTATAAGGTTAATAGGGGGCAAGCTTACAACCATCTACCGGGCACAGTTCCAGACTCCGTGCTACTACTGAGAATTTACATACAAAAAAACCCAGTAACACTTTGTCTGACCTGCAGCCTAATTACGTAAAAAAGCGACAGCAACGCGACAGCCACGCGACAGCAATCTCACTGTCAGCCAAAACATTATATGACACAAAAATGACGTTTGACAGAAGCTATCGCGCGATCTACGCCTGTCGCTACATCGGTAATCAGGCTGCCGGGTATCGACACCAACCGTTTTCCAGAAATATTTAAAAACTGTAAAATTCTATTTTATTAATCGAATAGTATAATAAATAAAAAAAAACCGGCCTCCAAACGCTTTCGGGGAATACTACCTATTTTCTAGTCCAATAGTATACATTGTACCCCGGTCTGTCTAACTTCCATCTACTCAAACATTTCTGATAAACATCAAACACTACAATAAACTGAATCTAAACTAGACGTCCGAGTTGCACGACGAACGTTGCACTTTACAAATAGTTGTCGGAACATCTCCTACTACCTTTGATTTCTTTCACGACTTCACTTAAATCCGTTACAGAACTTCGTGTTCACGCTCACGACTTTATTCACGAGTCTTTACTATGGCGCATGCGTTTGTAGGCAGCCTATTCTTGGAGTTGTTGAGATGCTCTTTATGCAAACTGTAAAGAGTGAAATTGTTTTAACTTATTTTGAGTATATTACCATTAACCAGGTACAGATCCAAACTCTGTACTGAGAATGTCAGAAAAATTCAATAACACTGTCTAATCCTGGAATCAAACCCTAGACCTCACGCTCAGCAGTCGTGCTTACAATTACTAGACCTAAGAGGCAGTCAAAAAACATGCACCAACTGTTCTAGCCAAACTATAAGCAGCTAATACATTTAATGCTTGTATCAAATTGCCAGTCAGAAAAATCCACAAAATGCTACACAAATTGAAGTAGAAATATTCAACATAAAAACAACTAATAAAACAAAGCGAAACCCAACTATCTCTTATCTTTTTTATTTCTCACAAATGTACCATTAAATGCCTAACCGAGAACATCAAAAATATATTTGTACGTATCCTATAACATTTGGCAACAGATATAAATGCCGTATAACGCCACATTAGTCTATCTTATTAGGACAAATTCTAAATAAGGCCATCCAATATAATACGTTTAGTTACAAACCTGTGTAATTTGGCAATTGAGGACTATAACACAAAGTGCAGTTGCACGAAATTGGGAGGGGTAAAGCGTAGGTTCCATAGAAGGCCCAGCGGGAACGCCAAAGCCTACATGGAATAAAAAGATTATTTTCCATGAAACACGTCCGATGAGGGTTAATCTTGTTATGGTTTGACGAAAGAGGCAGTAACACTTACAGATGCAGTACAGAACGATATAGTCTATATCGATCCAGCTAAATACCTACAGTCTATGGTTGCCTGAAAGAGATCGCTGATTGCGATAAGGCCCCCCATTGTACATGACTATTGTAATTTTTATGTCTATGTTTTTAAATAACTATGAGGTATGTATCTATTTGTCGCAAATTTTTTTCTTGCCATAACCCAAAAGGAAAAGATGTCACACAAAATAATGCGCACCATGAAAATTAACTTCTGTAAAAATCGTTTTTTTTATACGACTCCAGAACTTGATACGAAATACGTGGTTTCATTTAATGTGGTACCGTCTTTGCCACCCTGTATACTGGCAAGGACATTATAAGTACTAGATGTTACACGCGACTTCGTTTGCGTGTATTTTGTATTTATTATCTTATTAATGTTTTGCTGCTATAGCAAAAATAAGCATAAGTACTTCACCAGGTTCCAAGCTACCTCTTTGTAAAATTCCAGTACGATCCGTTTAGTGGTTTAGTCGTGATTAGGTTACAAACAGACATACAGAGTTACTTTCGCATTTATAATAATGTGGATTTATGAGGAGGAACGAACTTAATATTATGTGAAGTGCTTATCAGAGTATACAATTACCCAATCATTGTGGAATGGACAACATTAATAAATGACAACGCAATTAGGGGGTTAGTTTAAATCCGCTTCGCTTTCCGTATGAGGCGCGCTCAAAGCCGTTATCTGTCCGGATTTAACCGGTTTAAAGACTGGACGGCACCCGAGACAGATTGACACCGCAATTCCCGGTGTTTCGAGCGGAATACGGGAACTAGACCATCGGTAATCTGTCGGTGGAAAACTAACTTGCCTTCACGCTATCTCACTTACGAGGGGAACACAAATCCTGGACCAAGACCTATTTGGGTGTGTTGATTGCAAAGCGGTTGAATTAAAGGCTTCACCTTTATTTCTGAAGTGCTAAATATGATATCGAGTGTTATCGATGGTGAGAATATCGCATGTTTTAGGCAGACCGAGGGGAAAATTATGGTATGAGTTAGCCGTTATTTTCCCACAGCTGGGCTCTTACTCCACCATGGTTCAGCGGACTACGCACACCATCGAGAACTAATTATTATATTATAAGACTCTGTCTCACCGTTAAAGCAAGGGATAATCAAATTATCAGAATTTTAGTATGCTTTCGTGCACGGAATGTAAGTATTCAACGTTTTGTTGTACTAAATATTATTTTAAAAGCACACGCTCCTCTTTTCCCAAATGTACCTAATACACAAATATTATACTGCCTCATGGTTCGACACCGAGTCAGGCGAAGTATTTTTGGATACATCTATTTAGACATTCTCAATAGCAGCGCGGAGTTTAGAACTGTGCCCAGTTGATGACAATAGGCTCGCCCCCTATTACATGAGACTTGATAACAGCATCGGCAAAATGTGGGTATACAATAGTACACTTCTGCCTTACCCTTCGGGGATACAGGTGCGATGCTATGTTATGTTAAATATTATACCTGCTTCATTCCATCATGGATAAAAAAAGGCCTCAGCATAGAATAAATTCAGGCTGTGGAAGATGATAATAACACTTAAGTTTACCCACAAGCTATCACGAAGTAATCGTACTGGAAATATGCCAGTCAGCCATTCAGGGTATCGAGTCTGACTGCCCAGGGTGCGCCAGACGATCCTAGTTCACGTCACCCGTAAAAACTCTTTCTTTGCACCCCAATTAGTACCTTAATTATTATCATAATATTACCAGCAAATAGACTCACCGACATTAATTTACATTTCTGCTTCAGCTACAATTATTTTAACCCGAATTAATTACCCTTTACACGTGACGAAGCTTTGAGAGCAACGCCAATTAGTCACTTTACTTCTAAACGCTTTCACGGTTGGCGCAGTGGCTAAGCGGTTAGCTTTCAGCACTACGTGTCGCGGGTTCGATCCCCGCACGGAACAAATATTTGTATGATCTACAGATAGTTGTTTCGGGTCTGGTTGTGTGTGCATGTTACATATACGTCTGTAAACTTTACCCACGATACAAGAGAAATCCAAGTGTGGGGCAACGTTATAAAAAGAAAAAAAATGTATGTATATATATACTCTCGTAGCTCGTGTTTCGTATTCATTATAAATAACAATTAAGCTTATTACTGTCCCACACGGGCCTCTTCTCAAAATAAGGGTCAAGGGCATCTATAGCTATCCGACCCTATACTCCGTTTTTTCAAAGAAGCATTGCTTTTACAGCGAAATATGTTTCTGGAAAGGCAACAGTCTGAAGCATCGATTCTGTGAATTCTGCAAAGGGACACATGTCTGGACATTCTTGATGCTTCAATATTTTGTATTCTTTTTTTTGTTTCATCCGCTTTGATATGTTTTTTTTTGAGTTGTCTCTCGCATTTAGCTCAGGGAGCTTTTACTGCTTAACCAGGCAAATGGCGAGACCAGAAGGGCCTCCAGCCGAGCAAATTAAATAATACTAAGCAACACTGCTAAGGGTGTCCCATAATGGGATTCGAACCTCGGCTTAGGGCGTTGCTGGGGGGCAGACAAGAGAGGACTTGCTGGATCGGATTGTTTTGATCTGTTTATGCTGTTTTTATTTTATATTGGAAACACTTGTCTAACTCATACTGTATTGCCTCATTATGTAAGTAGCATTCTATTGAGTTTGTATTTTTCTTATATAATGCATGTTAATGTAAGATTTTAATAATTGTAAATTTATTTTTGTTTTTGCAAAGAGTATCCATGGAGTTTCTTGCCGGTCTCTTCTCCATAGGACCTACCCCATTTGGAACCGTACGCCTAGAGTCTCGACTTTTTAAAAGTGCCTGAAAACCTAACCTAATGTCGCGTATTAAACCAAAACCATGACTACAGAAACAAAGCATTATTATTATTAAGCTGGCGTCGCCAGGAGCACAATTGGTGCTACTAAGAAGCCTGTGCCCGTAAAGGAACCGAATCGGGCTGACGATGATGGGTTCGTGACGGTGCAAAGGAGGAAGCGCCGTCAGCGAACAAACAAGAATCGCTGCGGCACGGCTCCGGCGGAGCCCAACATGAAAATACGTGCTGCAATGCCGAACACCCCGGTGTACATCTCCCGCCTACACTACACCACTAAGGCGGAGGACATTGTTGAGTACGTGCGTCAGAAGTTGAAGTATGCCCCGAGAGTGCAGCTGCTGGAGTCGCGCCATAACGCCAACTTCAAGGCGTTCGTGGTGCGAGTGCCAACGTGTATTCTGCACCTCGTGTTGGATGAGAACTTCTGGCCACAGGACGTGGTGTTCCGTCGCTTCCGCGGGCAAGTGCCACCCGAGCGCACAGTGACATAGTGCATAGGAAGTGATACTAACATAGATTTAAGGTTCTATATACTAACAAGTTTTGTATATAATAATATATATGTTAGTCTGTAAGGTATATATCTATGGGCCAATGTAGCCTGAAAATAAAGGTATTTTGATTTTTTTTTTTTTTATTAAAAGTCGCGCAACACTTTCTTTAAAAAATTTAAATACTTTCCACTTTGCACCAACCTAAAAAAAGACATGAAAAATCCTCTTGTAACCGGAGAAATAAAGATACCTAACTATGACACCGTTAAATGCCAACTAGCTTACTTAAAACTTAATGGTAGTAGTTAACAGAGATCTTCGCGACTTCGTCCTTTACTTAGTAAGTCCCTGTAATCCTTATATCTCGGTCAGGTTAATCTTGTGTAATTGTAAGCAGTAAGTTGGGGGTACGATGTTTCTGCGATATAGAAACGATATAAAAACGATAATTTTGATTTTCACTGGTCCGTATTCCCCGTAAGATTAGGCAGTTTTGTGCAAGTGAACAGCTTTACCAAAGTCAAAGTAAAAGATTTTTGAAGTTATACGTCTTGCGCGCTTGATGAGAATGAATTCTTACAGTGCGCGCGCACACCGACAGATAAAAGCGACACCATGAAGCTGGCTGGTAAATGTCTCTTAAATTTTCTTGGGAATTGATAGCTATATTCAACGTAGTTATTGAAATATTTGTGCATCTGTAACACATGTTTCATATCAGGGGAAAAAAAAAAAAAATAAGATGTATAACTTCTTGCGTGCACACATAAATACACACACATTTTTTTTTTTGTTAAGCTTTGCCGATTTCTTTATTATGTCCCACGTCATAACCATCTAACAGACACAATCCTAAACACCGGAATGTTAGATGTTACAGCGAATAACTATTTCATTGCGCATATTCAGACTTGCACAAGTATGCAGTCGCGAGTGTGAGAATACTCACGCTAGAATGTCGACTTGCAAAACCCGTCAATTATAGGAATTCAGGGTTATATTATATTAATATTTAAAAAAAATAAAATCTACTTAAATAACTTTAAACGGTTAAGATCGTTGTCATCGTCTCTCATAATAACCGACAAACCGTAATAAAGTTTACGGTGAGGATGGTCGTCTCAATTTAGCATATTTTCCTGGTGCAATTAAGAAAACCACTCTACTACTAATTGTACACAATTTTATCTTAGGTCAGTCTTACCACTGTGTATTAACTGGCAGTCGTAAATATCTTGCTCTGACATTTTTATTTACGTAAAGTTCGTTATTCAAATGTAGTTTTTATAAATGCGTCGTTTTTCTAGATAATCGAGGTAACGTGCATTAATACATGATACCTATTAAATTAATATTTGATTATAATAAAGACTTCATTCTTTGCTCTTTCTATATTGAGTTAGATCTATTTTAACTTCAAAATATAAGTATTCTCTTTGTTCAATTCTCCTTATAGACAAGCCAAGAACAAAGTAAAGCGTTCTGAGAAATTTTATGCATTCAATATTCTATGAAAATATAAAGTAAAATTACTAGAATATTTTCCTATAACCTCACTTTGTCTTACAATTAATTATGGAGAAAGTTCAAGTCTACCTCACCCCACTGCGCAAAACCTCAGTGAACTAAAGTTAGAAATACAAGGTGACTCAGCTTTGTTAAATGGCTATCGAAAACGACACATTTATTACTCGCGCAGCCTGTAAGTATCAGAAACAGGAAATTGTACCGTAATGTTAGAACGATGTTGCTTGCCATAAGTTGTTTTCTATAACTTGTACGACTAGTAAGCGAAAACTTAGAACAAGACGCAAGTTGATAGAGACAGGCCTGTATTTATTAAATTATGATCTCGATTCCGACAAAGCGTAGATATCAGTTTTTTTTTTTTTTAACTTTATTCATGATAATCTCAGGCTTCTGGGGCCTATACGTATATTTCTTAATTACCGATGATATGAAAACATTTGTGTAAGGGCAGACTTTCGCATTCTTGTAAAAGATAGTCAGGCAATTTAAAAGTTGATAAAATGCAAATAATTATCTTCTAAGAATGTATTACTGTTGCTCCTTTGGTTTAAGATATAACTTAACTGTTCCGGATAAATACAACATACTGTATATACTATATATATACGAGTATAGGTACTTACTTAGGTATATATACGACAGTTCCGATGTTGATGAATTTATCATAACATCAACGGAGATTCAAAGCTCTTTCCGGGGATTATAATATGAATTCTTAACAAGATTATATTCAATGAGCTCACTAATAGAATCATTGAACTCTTTTTCACCAAAGGGCTTTAAACAAAAACTGTTTAAAAATCATTTAATTACTGAAAATATACTTGAAGAATTGAAATCGCATTTCCACATTGCGCATGTCTAGAAAAACAAATGACAGACATTAGTTGAAAAAGTACTACACAAGTACTGTTTCATCGCACACTTTTGAGCTTATTCTGAGCCTGAATATATATGATTTTACCTAAACATATTATTTATCTTGTATTTAGCGAGCATTAGCACATAGACAAGGCGTATAGCCGCTGTGCTAATCGAGATGTCAAAACTGTAATGAAAGAAAAAGACTCCAGACTCCAAACAATCAGAAACAACTCAAATAGCCATTTTATAGTAATATATGACGATAGTCTAGCGGTTGAATGCTTGCCTTCTATGTAGAAAGGTCTAAGTTCTCAAATAGCCATTTTATTGTAATATATGACGATAGTCTAGCGGTTGAATGCTTGCCTTCTATGTAGAAATGTCTAAGTTCAAACCTTACTACTACTCCAACTGTTTTTTCTGCGGAGCATAATTGTTTATCACTTGCGTTTACGTTACCTTAAGGAGCTCCAATAAAGTTCCCGATAGTGTGAAGCCTGGCAACCCACATCACGCCAGCGTGGTGGACTAAGGCCTGAACTCAATCTGAGAAGAGACCCGTGCGACAGTGGGACAGAAATGGATTGAATTTATTTTATACTAGCTTTTGCCCACGGCTTTCGCTCGCGTTAATTTAGTTAGAATTTGACAATCAATTCGGGTTATACTCTGCTTGCGAAAGAGACACGTGGCGCCATCTATTATCATAAGAACGAACAACAATATTGTTGTTTTCCTCGGGAACAGTGCTTTTTTTTCGGGATGAAAGGCACCCTATGTCCGTTTCTGTACACCTGACAACATATATACAATATTTCAGGATGATCGGTTCAGTGGTTTAGGCGTGAAAAGGTAACAAACAAACAAACTTACTTTCGCGTTTATAATATTTATTTTATTATTTTATATTTTGTAAAATATCAACTGCAGTCCAGTCTCAGTTTAAGTTCGGTGTTTCCAAATGCGGCATCGTCTCATGAGACAACGATGACTGGTAACTACGAGGGTGTAGGCTTCGATAAAAAAGTGTGACGGGCTAAACCGTCAAACATGTGGGGCCTGTCCACAATATGGATGGTTGTGGCGCATGTCACGTGTTACTGCTATTTGAAGGACAACATGACGACACAAAGGAGAAATTTGAAAATTAAACCTAAAAAATTTAGTGTTGTTATCTAGTATAATTATTATTTCTTTCGTGTTGTACTACATAATTATATACTACTAGCGGGACAGACATTGTCCTGCCCGAATCAAAAAAATGTAATCCTATAACTCGATCACAGCGCCACATATCGGGTCCGATTGTGTTGTCCGATTTCAAACCATCCAGGAACCCATTGAAATATACACACAAAATTTCATCTAAATCGGTCCAGCCGTTTAGGAAGAGTTAGGTGACAAACACACGTACAGAAGAATTATATACGAGTATATTAAGATTGTAAAGAAAGGTTCAATGGCTGATAATAGGTACCTACTAGCCGAGCCCGCGTCACTGTCCGTGTAAAAACGATTTACCTACCGTAAACACTGACCTCCCGTTGCACGGCTTTGTGACTTGGATTTTGGGAAATCCTTAGCCGATATTGCCTAAAAGGAACCAAAAGGCTTCATTCATATCATCACGCCCGTATTCTCCGAAGGGATAGGCAGAATCCACATTTCGCAGATGCCGTGTTGTGTGAGTGGATATAGATCTCATGTAATAGGTGACGTGCCTATTGCCATCTACCGGGCACAGTTCCAGACTCCGTTTTGCTACTGAGAATTTCCACACTGAAAAACCCAGTAACACTGCCCGACCCGGGAATCGAACCGAGGGCCTCACGCTCAACAGTCGCACTGGCGACTACTAGACCAATGAGGCAGCTTTTTATAATATATTTTTTTATTTATATTTAAATTTATATTTATAAATTTAAATTTATATTTAAATTTTTTTATTTATATTTTTATAATAAACTTTTTATAATAAACTTTAACTACTAGTGTAATGGTTAAGTAACCACAATATTCATAATTATATTATTTAATTTGGTAACTCAGAAACTAATTTCGTCCAAAAATATCGGTTAGACATCAGCTATAATCTACCTTCCCTTCCACCTGAATTTGTTGTTTTCCAAACAGAGAATAATTCAGAAAAATATATAAACAATCATTGCTTTCGCGGAGTTTAATTGAGCTCTTAACCAAATCCGTCAAGCGTGAAAGCACCTAGACCCAAATATGACCTTTACGAATCCCAATATTCAAATATGAGGACCTAACAAATAAAAAAGTTTTTCACTTTTCATTATTGGCTCTCGCTTCACGAACTTTAAGACGAAATTCTATAGATTTTAATGTTTTTTTTTTTTTATAAATCTTGAGCCGCAATCGTGGGTTTCTTGGTGCAGAATTAACTCGGAGTCGTATTGTATTCGACTGGAATAAACCCGGGATGACCTTTCGCTGTTCGGGAAGTTCGACTACGTATCCGCCGTTTTGATATCCGCTTCGCGGATAAATAAAACTCTAATTTAAATATAACAAAATTAAAACAGAAGTTACGAACAGGAAAGCCTGTTTTTTTTTTTCTATATCTTCTATTTATAGAAATTTACATGAGATGTAAATTTTTCATAAAAATTCATATTGTGCAATTGATTACAATTTTCATTTTGCTTTAAATCCATTAACGTCCTTACTTAAGTGTTACAGGATATGCTTGGCAATAAAATCCATTTATGTATAATAAATAATAATAATATTTGTTTACTAACGACAGCAAATACGAGCCAGTCTAAAACACATCTATATGTTCAAAAATCAAACTGCGCCAAATTATTTATCACTAACCGTGGTTTCGGATATCCGCGCAGGCGTATCCGAACTGGCGCGGATACGGGAAGCCGCAGTTATTTCAAACTTCAGCCGACTGGATTGGAGGAGTGTTGCAAAATTTTAGCTATTAATGTGTAAATTTTGAGCTCCGTCTCACAAGTTATTTAACCTTAGATTAGATGAAAAGCCTCTTTATAATAATAGTAATATTTCACAGTGTTCTATAGTTTTATAACTGTTTTAGATGTCGTAAAAGCTGGGCTTAAGCTGTGGTACACGAAATTTTGGTGCAAGTTTGAGTTTTAAGCAAACTGTTGTATAGTTAATTAATACATAAACCTTTTATAACTTTGTCTAGAGTTCTAAACACAAGCTCCTGAGCTTTAAGCTTTGTTACTTTATAAAGACCGCGCAGAGCTTAAGTGTGTTTTTATATCAATTTAAAACTTTAGTTGTAAAAGTAATTGTCATACTTTGTGGCTTATTTGGTTAACTAGTGCCTGACTGCCTATTTAAAACAACTTTAGGAAAATTCGACACAGTCCTACTTTTTTTAATTATTCCACTGAGAAAAAAATAGCAAAACCCAATAAAACTTTATCCGAACTAGGAATCAAACATAGGACCTCACACTCAGCAGTCCCGACACTAAACCAATAACGCAATTATGGAACTAAAGCAATAGAATTGGATTGACATTGAATCACTTTCGACAGTAACCCGAAAGTAGCTTCAACTAAAAGAAAACTCGCGAACATTAACACAAGTGCCGTAATATTGAAGCTCCGAATACCCAGCAAACGGCTTTCCGTCTATAACTCAGAGAACCGGACGGAACGCCGCCGCGCCGCCCTTATGTCGGACGGTTTTCCAACGGAAAGTCGCCGAGCGCCGAGCGCCGAGCGCCGCGTGAACTTCCCAAGGTTGCACATTACCATAAACTCGGTACTTTTACAAATTCCTCTTTCCTCGAAGACGCGAAGTTGCGACACTTTTTATTATCACGTCTCAATTTGATTTAGGGTTCAATCTGAGTGGAGTTATGATCTGATCTTTAAGTTGTTTTGATTAAGGTCGTGATTATATTGTTAGCTTCACTTTGATCAGTTTTTGGACATATATAAATAACAATTATTTTCTATGACTGCCTCATTGGTCTAGTGGAAACGGAACCCGGGCCGGACAGTGCTATTAGGAGTTTCTATATATAGATATACTATCTTCCGTGCGCGGCTTCGCCCGCGTGGTTTACGAACCCGTACATTTACCCGGGATAAAAAATGCCTATGTGCTATTCCAGACTATAATCTATCTCTGTACCAAATTTCATCCAGATCTGTTCAGCCGTTCTGGCGTGAAAGAGTAACGAAGATCCATCCATCCATCCTCACAAACATACACCTTTATAATATTAGTAGGATAGTAGGATTATTATCAAAAGCATCACGGAGTTTGAAATTGTTCCCGATAGATGGCAATAGGCTTGCCTATAACACGACTCTAAAAGGATAATTACACAACACGATAAATTGGTCCTGACCGATTGGAGGGCTTCTATCTAGGGCTTACATATCAGAAGTAAGGTGCGTTGGGGTAAGCTCGGCAATGGGGTAAGATCGTACCGATCGAATTTCCGGCTGATACGACCACTTTTTATAGGTATGTTGTTCTCCAGTCAATAGAAGCAGTTTTATTAGCTTGTATTGCCTGGAGAACAAGTTCAATAAAAAGGTGTTCGTATTAGCCGGAAATTCGATCGGCCCGATCTTACCCCATTGCCGATCTTACCCCAACGCACTTCAGTAGATTGGCTCCAACCATCCTAACTGATATTAGGTACACTACGCGATTAAACGGGTAATGGCAAAGCGACATACTACAATACATACTACAACAATACTCCAACGCCATTTCTTTTCAATTACGGGACAATTTCAATTCGTCCATTATAACTCCTTATATAATGAATTCATCCGTCTTATTATGTAGTGTGAGTTCAAATCTTTTATTAGAGAAGCAACCATTGTGCCATCAGTGCTATACTCCATAAAGAACCTTGGCTTTAAAATCAAATAAAATGTGAAATATACCTAGTCACCGCTAAAACTACGTTTAATCCTCCTAAAAACACGGAAACCAATCAAAGTTAAACAAATAGAAACAAATTACGTAAAAAAAACTATTCAGATAAATCCTATTGTATCCGCACAGAGGTTTAATATCCTATGCAAATCTCGTGTGTGCGTGTTACAAGGTGCACACTAGTTACTGACGACGCAATAGATACCGATTAATCTATACATCTATACATACATATACATACATATAAATAAAATTGGAGTGTCTGTTTGTAATATTGAAATAACCGTTTTTTACTACATGCATATGAATATATATACGGTACATACACCAAAATAACATTTTTTACAATTTTTGTCAGTCTGTCTGTCTGTTTGTATAGACTAATCTCTGAAATGGCTGGACCGATTTTGACGGGACTTTTATTGGCAGGTAGCTGATGTAATAAGGAGTAACTTAGGCTACTTTTATTTTAGAAAAATTCTTTTATTTTAGAAAAAAATAGGGGTAAGTGCATTTGGTCTTCTTAACTTCACGTAACTTTTATAATATATTTTTTTTTTTATTGGCGTTTCGCACTAAAAAGTACATTGTTAAGTTCCGACGTCCACGCGAACGAAGTCGCGGGCACAGCTAGTAAAAAATATATTTTATATACATTCGATTAGATCACTCTTGAATTCCCGGAAGGGTAAAGAAGAAGAATAAAGAAGAAGGGTAGGACAACAATAGTACACCAACATTTCGTCGATGCCGTTATTAAGTTCCATGAAAGTAAGTACTTACAAATTTGTAACAGTTTTCTGTTATTCCATGTAATCGGGGGGCAAGCTTATTGCCATCAAGCGGGCACAGTTCCAAACTCCGTGCTGGCTACTGAGAATTTCCATACAGAAAAACCCAATAACTCTTTTCCCGACTCGGTTGTGGAACACAGGACCTCATACACTGCAGCCGCGCTTGGAACCATTAGACTAATGAGGCAGTCGAGTTTCTGTACTTCATCATCATAATCGGTCCATCTATGTTCAAACTGCTGGACCTAAGACCTCCTTATTGAAAGGACCGGGCCATAAACCACTCGGACCCACACATATATGTATGTACCTACTTTGTTATTTATTGGAAACAAAATGTTGATCGTAACTCGTATCGACATGTTGAAAGTAATTGATGGCACGGTTGGCGCAGTGGCTAAGCGATTAGCTTTCTGCGCTACGTGTCGCGGGTTCGATCCCCGCACGGAACAAATATTTGTATGATCTACAGATAGTTGTTTCGGTTCTGGTTGTGTGTGCATGTGACATGTATGTTTGTAAACTGTACCCACGACACAGGAGAAATCCTAGTGTGGGGCAACGTTTTTTAAAAAAAAAAAAAAAAAAAAAAATGACCCACACATGTATGTATGTACCTACTTTGTTACTTATTGGAAACAAAATGTTGATCGTAACTCGTATCGAGATGTTTAAAGTAATTGACGGCACGGTTGGCGCAGTGGCTAAGCGATCAGCTTTCTGCGCTACGTGTCGCGGGTTCGATCCTCGCACGGAACAAATATTTGTATGATCTACAGATAGTTGTTTCGGTTCTGGTTGTGTGTGCATGTGACATGTATGTTTATAAACTGTACCCACGATACAAGGGCAAAACCATAGTGGGGGGCAAGATAAAAAAAAAATACTCTTCTGTTTGTTTGAAATTTTAATAAAATAACTGCTTCATTGATCTAGTGGGCGCAAGCGCAACTGCTGAGTGGGAGGTCCTGGATTCGATTTCCGGGTCGGGCAACGTGTTATTCGGTTTTTCAGTACGGAAATTCTCAGTAGCAGCACGGAGTCTGGAAATATGCCCGGTTGATGGCAATAGGCTCGCATTACATGGGGTACATATTACATGGGACTTAATACCGGCATCGGCGAAATGTAGTAGCACAGTAGAACCTACACCTCTGCCTACACTTCGTAGATACGGGCGTGGATTTATGTTTTTTTACATATGTATGATATTAATAACTCAACTGTTAATCTTTTTTTGTTACTGTCTGTCCTAGTACATTATAATTATCATCAACTGACCCCGGCCGACCGTCAAAGGACCTAAGAATAGAAACAGTCCAATTTAGCGGACAGTTAGAACACTAATCAGCAGTGCAATCACGCACTCCTGCCTTCAACGATAATTGAACTTTTTGTGCACTCACACAGAATTCAATTCCAATTACCATTCAAGTGACATTACTTGGCTTCTAGCTTTCAAATGAGAAAAACTTAAATGAACTATGTGTAATGTAGCTAAATTTAGTGTCTGCATAAAAAAAAATCATGAGACTTCAAACACGAGGGGAGACTTTTTTAATTCAATTTGGGTCCCCACATCAACTGGAAAGGTATTGGAGCATTCACCTCGCCACAGTCTGTCATTGGATGGGTGAACATTTTCACACATCACACCCCTCCATGCCTCGGAAAGCACGGAGGGGCGTGATTTGAAGACCTATGATAGTCATTGCAGTTATCAACAGCCTAATAAGTCTGACAACCAATCTAACCTTAGAGTATTGTCTCCCAGTAATTGGGTGGTGGAGGTCAGATAACAGTCGCTCTGTGTAAAATACTGATATTCAGCTGCACCCGTTTAGACTTGATGTCGACCCCAATGTAGTTGGGAAAAGGCTAGGCGGATGATGATCGCTTACCATCAGATGAATCTCAACACTTTATATACTCTTCCTGTTTCATGTTTATTTATCTCTTTGCATTAATGTAAATCCTAATAATATTATAAATGTGAAAGTTTGTGAGTATGGATGGATGGATGGATGGATCTTTGTTACTCTTTGACGCCAGAACGGCTGAACGGATGTCGATGAAATTTGGCAAAGAGATAGATTATAGTCTGGAATAGCACATAGGCTACTTTTTATCCCGGAAAATGTACGGATTCGTAAACCACGCGGGCCAAGCCGCGAGCGGAAGCTAGTACAATATATAAGCCTTACATTACTTTCATTTTTACAGACCTCCATGCAAAATTCAATATCCCAGAGATGATTGAATAAAACCCCAAAACACACAAATGCGCAGTATCAAACATAACCGAATAACCCGGAGTGTCACGCGAACAAATCCACAGAATTCATACATCCGACGCTGAAATCCAATCAACCAAACTATTTTTGGTAGCGGTTGGTCTCCGGATCAGTGTTCACTTTCAGCAAAAAATATTGGCCCCACATCCTAAACAAACGTGAAAGCGTTGCTATGCAAAATGTTGGCTCATTAAAATTCGTACGTCTACGCGCTGTCAACGGTATCTATTGAATATTTGAACAGGATCCGTGACGTGGTCATAACGTTTGGGTAAGACAGGTATTCATGCGTAGTTTGGCCAAAAATGTTGGCTTTAACCCGGCAAAAATCTTCTAAATATTTCGATTTATCTTTGACATCAAACGAAATTGGTCCATCATCCTAAATATTTTTCTGCCCATTTTCAAAGATGCCATGTCAGTTTACTCATTTCTATCATCGATGTACCTATATAGAACTCGATAAAAACCATTTCAATAAAACAAAATGGAAACACTACTTATAAGAATTTCAACTGTTTCAACTGTGATAACAAAAAGTTCTCAATCGATGTTGTAAAGGCAAACTAAACTAGTGCGATGGAAGCGATCGAGGCGGTGAAGAATTCTAGATCTTATTGGCCTCAAGGTCTGACTCCAAACGTTTCTAGTGTCTATTATCCGAGTTTTGAATGATCAATTTAACTTTGCCCGCTGAAAAGTGGTGGACGCGTGAAAAATTGATGCGGTAAATTGTAAAATTAATATGGAGTAGCAAAAATATTAGAATAACGAATTTTCTTTCCATATTGTTTATAGGTCGCAAACTCTATGGGAAAAATCATCTTATTGGTTGCAGGCAAAAGATAAACTAACATAGCATCACGCCCGTATTCCATACACACATTACGCCGATGCTTTTATTATTATATGGGACTTAATAACAGCATCAGCTAAATGGGTGTACAATAGTACACCTCTGCCTAACCCTTCGGGGAATACAGGCGTGATGCTATATTATTTTCTTATGTATTTAAGAGCACCAAGCTAAGCTTGCCTGGACGGAGGATCCACCCTGTTCATTGGGGGAACACCATACCTCGTTTCTCCATAAATAAATAACACCTATAGCATAACATATCCACACAGGATACAGGATTTCCATACAGAAAAACACAATAACACTTTGCGCGTCCCGGGAATCGAACCCAGGACCTTACGCTTAGCAGTCGCGCTTGTGACCACTAGACCGATGAGACAGATAAATATAATATATGACATAAGAAAATACGTTTCTGAGGGATTAGGCATGGCGGGTGATTGGATCGTAATGATATATAAGCGTGCTCGTTATAAGTTATAGGTTAAGAACAAAGTTTTTGGGGACACAGAATAATTGTATTTAGTTACTTTCATGTTCGTACATCTATACAGAGTGAGTTACGGTAGTGGGGTATACTGGGTGCAAATAGTGGTCACTTATAGCCGTGCTTCGTCATCCATGTTCCATGAAACACTCTGTATATATAAAAGCAAAATACCACTCACTCACTGATTAATCCCAAAATTTCAAGTAATCTCAATTTAACATGCTCCAAAGCCTAGAACATCGCTGTAAAGTGGCTTGCCTATCGGTTTTCTACAGGATTCATTTCGGAGAGTGTGCCCAGGAACTTCACGACCTCATACCACCTTCTCCATTCCACCATCGCACGACCAGACGTGGGAGGGGCTTCCATCCATATGTCGTCTATATTTCTTTTATACGCATTAAGCGTTGCTTCATCGTTTCTCATGCGAACGGCTAGAGAATGGAATTCTCTGCCGGCGTTTATATTCCCCGATTCGTATAACTTTGGAATCTTCAAGGCGAGAGTGAATAGGCATTATTTGAGCTTGCGTGATCCATTGTCACTCACCATCAGGTGAAGTGTTGCCAACGCACTCAAATTAGTAGTAAAAAACAAAAAAAAATGCCTGTAAATTAAAAAATTTGTCAAGCATCATACACGATGTGTAGAGATTCATTGAAAAAATGTTTCCTAAATATAGCAAATTTTCAGTCGCTACCAGCAACTAGCTGGCAATAAGAACAGGTATTATACAGGTCTACAGGTCCCATTCGCTACTGCTGAGCGTAACGTCCTGGATTTGACACCAGGGTCAAGCAGTGTTAGTGAGTTAATCTGTTAGAAAATTCTCACTAGTAGCACTAACAGCTTTGGCGAAATGTGGGTGTATAATAGTACACGTTTACCTTACCCTTTGGGGAATACAGGCGTGTTACTATGTTATGTAATACAGGTTACAAATTGTGAGGACATAAGGAACCTCTCCTATGTACAAATTCATAACTCGTTGTACAGCACCGCCCATAGCCACGTCAGAGTTGGCTCTAACGAACTCATTCATGCGCTCGCTGCCCGTATTGTGCCCATAAGATATGCTCTCTTAAATTTAATCAAACTTCGCAATTAAAAGTTACTGTACTAAGGTGACAGGCTGTGAGCTGTCAGAAGGCTTCTAGTGCTCAGCTTGAGCTTCCAAATAGATGTCAACGCACAAGTATGACAGGATTTGGCTAATGTATTACAGCGGTACTTAACTACCTAAGGCTGCGTCCACTTAAGGGGTTACATCTAGTTCATCATCATCATCATCATCAGCCAGAAGACGTCCACTGCTGAACGAAGGCCTCCCTCAAGAGGGGGTTTGCCATAATCCCCACGCTTGGCAGGCGTGATATACCCTTTATGGTGAATAAAGAAGTTAAATTTCGAAACCTGCAACCAATTTCCCAAAAAAAATAACAACCTTTTTCGGCCGCTTACTAGATGTAACCCCTTAAGCTTGTGGGATGCAGATAAGAAAGAATAAGGTTTCTAATGCTTTCTGCGCTCATAAAAGTGACCATGGGACTGCGCGACTGCTGAGCGTGAAGTCCTGGGTTCCATTTCCAGGTCGGGCAAAGTGTTATTGGATTTTTCTGTAGTAGTACGGAATCTGGAAATGTGCCCAGTAGATGGCAATAGGCTCGCCCCTTTTACATAGTATTCAATAACGGCATCGGTGGAATGTGGATGTACAATAATACACCTCTGCCTAACCCTTCGGGGAATACAGGCGTGATACTATATATTTGAAAGTGACCTGATAATAGTACCCACGTATGATTCCCCGAAGGGTTATACAGAAATGTACTACTGTACACCCACGTAGTGTTAACTTTGCCCGATCTAGAAATCGAACTCAGGACCTCACACTCGGCAGTCGCGCTTGCTTTAGACCAGTGAAGCAGTGAAACCTTTTATGATTCCGTCGCCATAAGTTTGCTGCAAGCTCGCAGCTCAAGCTTAGTTCGTGTGATCAAGGCTTTAACAAACACATGTGGTTGGAGTCCGCAGCGTGTTGTTATACTATTGCCAAAAGTCCTACCTTTGCAAGGAAAGAGCTTCCACGAGTAACGATACCAGAGGTTGTCCGGACCCTGGGCATCAGATTCGATGCCACCACTGCTGACTGACCAATCTTTCCATTACGGCATGGGCGATTCTAATGATATAACTCGTATAACCCGATACGAGAGAAGAAGAGCTTTGGTGCCAGACCCACAGGCACAGAGATGGTCAAATATTCTATACTCGCAACCGAAATGCAGGCGAACTCTCAAAATCAAATTAAATTCCCAATGATATGTGACACGCGTTCGGTGTCGGACTTTTATTTATATGTTACAAATTAAATTACAGTTGTGGATTGTCGTGATAATTTGTTTGTTTACAGTTAACTCGTTTCGACGTCAATCATTTGGCGGAATAAATTGTTTTGGCATAATTCTCTGAAGGTTGCGGTTTGTTTAAAACAAATCCTTCTCCGTGTTGGAGTTTACCAGAGTTTTAAACTACTGTTGTAGGCTGTTTAGCGCCGAATTTTCTGATGAATATGAGGTTTGTCATGACAGTCGAGTGTTTACATCCTGAGCGCAATGGCTAAGATTTTGCTTTCTGCCCCACAGGTAGTAGTTTCGATTCCTGATGCAAGATTCTGGGCCTCTGTGCATGATTTAAATCTATAAACTGTAGGTATCGTGATACGTATGATATTTCTTTTGAGTAGCAAGATGCGAGCTTTTATCAGGTGAAATAATGTAACAACGAAATTTTTTAAAATAAATAAATTAGACTTCCATCGGAATTCCATCTTATTTCAACATACTTAGCTCGACATCAATTGATGGAGCGGTGCCTTCAAGAACCGCTCCGTATGCGAGCTGAATTTCTCCGGCAAAAGGCTTTCAAGGCTATTAAGCTAATGTAGCTCTAAAAATTCTCACAATAATTGGAAATCGATCAAATGGAGTACTGTAAGGTTTTTAAATTTCACGTTTCAAAAGTTTTATTTGTGATTGGTGAAGTGAACGGAATTTCAATCGGGATAAAGAAAGACCTAGAGATTCGTATGAAGTATCTGAAACAGATATTTTTTGTCTAATTTATAACTTATGTATGTTTCTACCACGGATCTTTCTTACCAAGGATTCTTTTATAGAATTGGAAGATAATGTTATAATCAGGAGAGGACACCTGTTAAATTTTACTCTTTTAGTATCTAGGTATAACTAAATACAAGTTCTGTGGGCAAATAGCAATTACACATTTACGTTTTGCGTTTTATTTTTGTATTTCCTATTTGATTTACTATAAGATATACTGTACTCTATACACAATACACAAGTTGCAATCTAGAATGGCTAGAGATACATTCAGTCAAAAAAGTATCGGGAATGGATGATGTGTTTATGGTTCCAAATTCAAATTTTTGTTTTTTTTGTTGTTGCTAGATTGGCACAACTGTTTTCCATATTGGCGCGGAGTTTGAGTTGCATCTGTTATTTATATTAAATACAGTGCTGCTTTTAGTTATATTATATCTAGTGTGTATTGCGATTTTCATAATGGACAAAAACATCGAACAAAGAATTTGTCTTAAATTTTGCATCGCCAATGGAATTTTGAGTTCGGAGTCACTGAAAATGTTACAGAAGGCTTACGGTGAATCGACTTTATCGAAAACACGTGCTTATGAGTGGTACAAAGCGTTCAAAAGCGGTCGAGATGTGATGGAAGATTCACCTCGCTCTGGTAGGCCATCAACGTCTGCAACTGAAGTTAACATCGCAAAACTGACTGTTTTCTTCGAGTATCGTGGTGTTGTGCACTCGGAATTCTTGCCAGAAGGTCAAACGGTAAATAAAGAATATTATTTGCGCGTTATGCGGCATTTAAGAGAGTAAATTCGACGAAAAAGGCCAGATTTGTGGAAAGAAAATTCTTGGATTTTGCACCACGATAATGCGCCTTCGCACAAGGCCGTCATTGTGAACGAATTTTTGACCAGACACTCAACAAATACCATCGAGCAACCACCATATTCACCAGATATGGCTCTAGCCGACTTCTTTCTTTTTCCTAAACTCAAATTACCACTTCGTGGCACCCGTTTTCAATCGATAGAAGACATAAAGGAGAATTCGCGGCGAGAACTGAACTCAATTCCGGAAACAGCGTTTAAAAAATGTTTTGATCATTGGATTATTCGTTGGCGTAAGTATATCGTTTCTGAAGGAGCATACTTTGAAAGTGATAAAATAAATTTGGATGAATAACAAACATTTTGTGTATTATTGATCTTTTCCCGGTACTTTCTTGACAGAGTAGTATATTGTAATTACGAATCACATGACTATTTGACATGTGTCATTATAGTACAATTTTCTTCTTAAACTAATGTAACTGTACACACATCTACAGGTGCCGATACCTCTAGAAACTCACGTTTGTTTAATTTTCCGACACCATAAAATGTTACACAGCTGTTTTCAGAAGCATTGTGACAAAACAACATTTTCACTCCATTTCGAATATTGGCTTCAAGCAATCGAGTTGTTGCACAGACTGAGTCCCCTATATTAGTATTCTTCGACAGTAGTCCCAGATGTTCTTCTATTTTAAGATGTGCAAGACCTGAATTTCAATAAAACACTTTATCCTAACAACACAGGAGCCGGCGGACTGGAAATATAAAACAAAAATGTAGACATTTTGTTTGTTTGCAAACAATAGCTGGGACGTTTTAAAATACTTGCTTATGATATTTTTTGTACAATGGCTGCGAGATGAAAAGAGTGTAGCCATTACTTAAACCTTTAGACAAATTGTGGGAGTCACGAAGGGATTTCGGTAAATACAGGCGATGATGGTACAACATTAAATTGAACCATGTATATGATATTACGATTTAAAACCGCACACAAAAGGAAATTGAATCCAATCTGTGGTTTAGCCCCGGAAAATAATTAAAATTTACTATTTTACGAGACTGTCGTATTGATCTAGTAGTCCCAAGCGCGACTGCTGCACGTGAGGTCCTGGCAGATGGCAGTAGAGTGCCCCCTATTACATATATGGGACTCAATAACGTCATCGGGGAAAATGTGGGTGTACAATCGTACACCTCTGCCTAAACCTTCGGGGAATACAAGCCTGATGCTATGTTATCTTATTTTACACAATAACACTATTACTTGGTGAAATATTTACTTTATACCTTCCTGCTAAGATGACTTCATCTAGACATATGAAAACAGAAATCGTAGATAGATTTAGAATCGTAGATCATCCCTATATTCTCCGTAAAGTAAGGCAGAGGTATAGGTACTGTTGTTTTTCGCCGATGCCATTATTCCCATTGTAATATTACCATCGATCGGGCACAAATCTAAACTTCGGGCATGACCCAGGAATCGAAACCAAGAGCTCACGCTTGATCAATGAAACATAAATAAATAAAATCTTTTAATACCCGAAAAAATAATATTCCCACGATATTTTCTGGGTACATTTCCCCTACACAAATGGGGCTTGGCGTAGCGTGAATCACGACATGTATTGCTAGCAATTAATATGTTAATTAGTGGCCGACACGCAACGGGATGAGCGTGATAGTGTATCTGACGGGTCATGACACCGTGACACTCCGTGCTCAATATTGTGGGTGTTATGAATTACATGACAACGTAACCTATCAAAACAAAGATTGTAAATCAGTTTTTTAGATTGTAAATAAGTTTTTTGAAAAGAGTATCGTGGAGTTTCTTGCCGGTCTCTTCTCCATAGGACCCACCCACGTTTGGAACCGCGCAACTAGAATCATAAAGTTTTAAAAGCGCCCTTAAAGGCCCAGTTGAAATAAAAACATTTGACATTGACTTTGAAAGTTATGGAAGCGTGAAAATTAATATCGAAAAGGAAAATCGATTTCAAGAATGTATTGTGGAACATCGAAGCAAGAGAACACCATCAAATAAATGAAGATTTTAGAGAGTTAATCATAGATTTTTTAATAGGGTACTATATTATAAAACGACCCGGATACGTCTTAAAACTGCGACCAGACACCGAAGGACGGGCAGCAGCGTCCTCTCACTAATCGGTGAGCCACTGCGATCCCTGCCATGCGTGGGGATTATGGCAACCCCCCCCCCCCCCCAACACATAATATTTTTCCAATATATAACACATTATGTATAAACAGTTACTTATCGTTGAAGGTGTCCTATAGAAAAAAAAATAAAAAAATATTACACATATATTATTTGGACGCGCCTCAAAAATTGCGACACTAAAATATATGAACACGTAAAAAAAAAGTGATTATAGACTTTAAAAAATGTACACGTAGTATCAGCAGATACATAAAAGTCAATACATAATAATTGCTTCAAATAGCTTACACAATGGTGACAAAAATAGAAATCATGAAATAAATAATGTTTGTACGACACAACTTTGTAGCGGTGTCTTATCAGGCTTATTTAATATTCGCGACGATCTTATAAAGTTATCTCATTAGGTGGGCGACGACGCTCGAGTAGCGCTCACTGGTGTCAGAGCTCGTCAAGTAATAAATTGAAAATTTCAATCACTTTTAAAGCTAATTAAGTAAAATTATGTATTTTTGTTTTATTTTTCTTTTACGGAGATAAATGTATGACTTATTATGACATTAATTTTCGGCTCTACCTGTTTATTTAAAAAATATATCTAAGGGACTACCCAGTTTTCAAAACTTGGCCCTAAATCTTCTGTAGCGGAGTAACAAAAAAATAACATTTATTATCGTTCGTTTTATAGACTCTTAAAATTGTTTACTGTTTTGCATCATTAAATCTATAGGCATTTCATCGTAAATAAATATCACAAACAATTTTACAGTCTTGGATAGTAATAATATTATTATTGCAAGCATAAGCATTTAGTTAATTTAGGAACTAAAAATGAGCCTATTTAAATTTTATAATCTGTCTAATTTAGGATTATTTTCTTTTTGAACATTATGTAATAACTCTTTGATTGTTTATTAATTACTTTAGACTGTTTTAGCTCTTCTTGCCTGAAACACAGGATTTACCTAGTTCAGGCACGTAAGAATTAGGAATATAATTAACATTTAAGCACCTCTGTATAATTTTACCTTGTAATGATTTTTGAATAAATTATTATTACTATATATTATTATTATTATTGCATTTAAATCATATTTTCATCCGAAATATTTAAATATCTTGCTCTTTCAGCGACAATAACCCAAAGTGTCCGACTGGCAACACGATGTCTTCAATTCGAACCCCTTCTATTGCCCTATCGACGAACCTGATTAGGTTCAGATTAGGTATAGGTAACACTAAACTTGTCATGAGTGGATATTCAACCCATCACAGGTTTTGTTTTAAGTAATTTGAAAAAAGAAAAAGACATTTCTCTATGTCTCCCTTATTTTTCTAAAAGTCACTGTAGGTTCCGTAAACGAAACTAAAAAAATATCGAAATTTATGGCAACGAAAGATATTTACTTTGAAACATTTTTTTTTATGGTCACCCTAATAAAACCGGCTTAAAGTTATCGTGTGGCGCACGCCCGGCCTCTTTGATGACAATTGAGAAAAGATTACATCTATGCCTTTTTTCTAAAATACGAAACATTGTTAATGTTAATAAATATTAAAAATACAGGACCAAAAAAAATATTATACACACTTGTTTAAATTTTCCTGCATATCATTATTTTGGCGTCTCATTCACATCGTGTTGCAAATCCCAGAAAATCGTAACATCTAAAGTTAAGATTGTAATTTAAAAACAAGGAGTGCCATGACTGTCGCGAAATGTGTTCACTTTTTTTAATTAAACCTACCGGCCCTATCATTGCCGCCATTTTGGGGATGAACGGGTGCGTTCGTGCATCACGCGACGCTAAAATTTAAACTAATACACGAAGAGTAATTAAAGGCTAAACGAGGGTGTGACCGTGCCAAGGTCCTATTCCATACTACTACTAACTAGATGACACAATAGGCCTAAGGGATTGGTTTCCTGCGCTAAGTGTCGCGGGATCGATTCCCTTGCGAAACAAATATTTTTGTGGCCTACAGAATAACAGAAAGTTGGTCTGGTTCAGAGTGTTTGTCTGTAAACTACCCATGATAAAATAACAATCCTAGTGATATTCTTCTGTCGAATCGATCATTCTGTTGTGGAATGATTAGCCATTCATCCTAGTGTGGAGTCAGGCGCGGCCGCAGTAAGTAAGAAGTAGTAAGACTAGTTACACACTCTGTTTGACAACACGGTAGGCGCAGCAGTTGAGGGTTCGCTGGCTACGCTACGTTTCGCGGGTTCGAATCCAACACGGAACAAATATTTGTATGACCTAGAGGTTGTTGTTCTGAGTATATTTTGTGCATGTGAATATTTATTTTGTAACCCACGATACAGGAATTATAACAACGTATTTGGAATATAATATAATAGTAGTGATCGAAGGTAATTTACGAATAAACAACCATTAACCTGATGTTGTGTCCCACAGCCTCATCGCTCCATTCACTGGTCCCAACCGCAAGGGCTGCGCGTTATCTCTGAGTTCAAGATTCTGAGGAGATGCGCTTAGATAAAACGCTTGCTTAATCAAATATTACTCATCGACAATTTGTGGTTATATGAAACTATAACGATTAAACCCATACGCCTATCGCGATAGTACAAGCGAATTGGCGGGAAGTACCATACTATCGTGGTTATCATCGCAGTGCTGGCGAAGTGTGTTAAAAACTTAAAACTTCAAATTCAACATATTGAATGAAAATGGAAATTAATTTATACAAAAAATCATTTCCCATTTCAAAGTGGTATGTGAATGAGGGCTTGAGATATTGGTGTTATTGGTACACATACAGAGTCCTAGTAGCGCCATCTTTTACGTTAAGCTAAAACTAAGGAACCCAAACGAGTCTCAGTTGTCTCAATTTTGAGAAACTTTATTGAATGCATGTTTGAAAATTATGGATTTTATTTGCAACTTAGTAATTTTAGTAACGAAGTATTAGTTTGTTTTATAAACAGATATAAAGGGGGATCTACTGTCCTATAGTATAAAGGTCTTGAATTTTTACTGCCATCTCTCGATAAAGCTTGGAATCACGATATTTTGTTATGAATCTTTCAATTTGAGCACAGATAATTATTTTGTTCTGATGACGTTTTGTTTACAAAACGTCATCAAATATGTTTCATTCACACTCATAACTAAGGTTCACACATAATCATGACATGATAATTATTAAAAACATTATTTAAATAACAAACGTAGAGATTCGATGTTAATTATTTCATGGTATTGGTTTGACATTTTAGTTTTTAAATTGCATAAACAAGCAGGCATTCAAATAAGTACGATTATAATATATAAGCGTTATATTGTACCTGTTCATGTTTATTGGCCTGCAGTTGATGAAACATAAACTCAAATAATTAAATAATTTGATGCATCCTTTCAATTAGCTTTCATTGGGTTGATAAGTGCATGCATCCTAAACGTATTCTCCTTTCAGTTACTCTCCTGATTCTAACAAATACGGTTTGGGTTTGGTATAAATATACAAAATAAATTCAACGAACAAGAAAACATAAATATATCAAAATTTTAATTTATGTTTCAACCTTATCAATATTTCAATAGAAGCGTACAATGGAAAAATCTCAAGTTTGTTCATAGACTTTAGTAAGTGATAAATAATTAAAATTTATTTATGGCAATACCGACACAGTGAGCCATCGCCCTGCTAACGGTGTCATGGCGGTTTGACTTGTTAAAGGTTTTTTTTGCGATAACTAACTAGTTAATGTGCTTTTTAGCAATTTGATCTTTGATTTAAGTTGATATTATCACGTGATACAAAATAGTCAATAATGCGCGAATACAAAATAGTCGTGTTAGGCAGCGGAGGCGTGGGAAAGTCCGCCCTGACAGTACAGTTCGTACAAGGCATCTTTGTCGAGAAATACGACCCCACCATCGAGGACAGTTATCGGAAACAGGTGGAAGTTGACGGACAACAATGCATGCTAGAAATACTGGATACTGCTGGTACGGAGCAATTCACAGCTATGAGAGATTTATACATGAAGAACGGCCAAGGTTTTGTCTTAGTATACTCCATCACCGCACAATCGACGTTTAACGACTTACAAGACCTACGGGAGCAAATCCTGCGAGTGAAGGACAAAGACGATGTGCCTATGGTGTTGGTCGGCAACAAGACCGACCTGGAGGCGGAGCGCGTGGTTGGCAAGGAGCAGGGCAGCAATCTGGCACGCCACTTCAACTGTTCCTTCATGGAGACCTCGGCGAAAGCAAAAATACACGTGAACGATGTGTTCTTCGACCTAGTACGTCAAATCAACAGGAGAACACCTATCAACAATGAGATTAAAAAAACCAAGAGATGTTTAATTCTGTAAGAATGCCACTGGAGCCTCCGAAGCGTCTAGGTATAAAATATTTAATAATTTGAAAGACTTCTGGTACCCGGATTTGGCTCTCGACTGTTCCCAAAGTTAACTAGGTCGGGTGTCGAGCATCGTTTCTTGGTAATAATACATGTAGCATTTGGAGAATGTGCATTTGTTGAGTTATTGTGATGGAGTGCTGTAGCACAAGTGGAAAATTCACAGAGCGTTCTGGATTATATCCATACACCTATCCATACAAATGTATCTCTCATACCTTCTGGTCTATATTTTGATAGTTATAATATTCAAGGATAGATTCAACGATTCTGTGTGTGTTTCACTCTAGAAATTCCAATTGTAATGTGTGGATGCTGTTAGGTTCAGAAGTTGTAAATGGTTATAAATTTAAATACTACTTGATGTAAGTATAAACATATTCATTTATTTAGAGGCTATGAGGAGTACATTCTAGAACACCTGTGACAATACTGACTATTCATTCATGTTCATTCCAGTTCAATCAAACACTGCACTACTTCACTCTAAATGTTATTCTAAGTATGTACTTCTCATTGTATCTCAATTATGATTTTCAAATATATGAAAAGCAACTAAAAATATTTTTGTTTTAATAATAATAATATTATTAACAATATTAGGTGCAGACAGTCCTCTGAAATTTAATTGAACAGGAAAATGAGTGCATCCACTTATTTACCATGAAATTATCTTTCAAGGTCCCGTTGTAGTGTCACCATATTATGGTACTGTTCATCAAATGGTCAACATGTTAGTGACTGCATTTATAGTTATATATACCTGTCTGGACCTAATATAGATATAGTTTACCATTTAGTAGTTATTATCTAATCATACTGATTATAGGGAGAGCCTGAAACTTCTGAACAGTGGTGTGTAAGATGAAGCAGGCTCCGAAAAGACCTGGGTAATGTGCCCAAAGGCCTGAACCAGTATGTAATGTTTAAATATGTGAATTAAGGATACATTAAATTTTTTCAGAATATATTATTGTCTTGTTATATAATTCAAATGTATCAAGTGAAAGTTGATAATGTGACACCGTTTAGGACTCGGTAACTTTTGAACAAATATTAGAGAGCCTTAGGTGATTGCACCCTGCGACCGTAGTGTCTCCAGTGTATTTGGTGGTGCCCTATGCCTTGTGTTATGAATGTACACCACCGGCCACCATACTATAACCCCTAACCTACGAAATTGAGAAATAAGAAATTTATCGTTATTGTAAATGAATTAAAGTTTTATGATTACTGGCTCATTTAATATAAATAAAATTATCAACCTATGTTTTGCTGCTAGAACTTTGTTAAACGTAATAATTATATAGGTGTTCAAATATTGTTACGGAATTAGATGTTTCCTCCATTATCTTTTCTGTTAACATGTAAGATTTACTGCACAAGGATATTGGATATGACTTTGATCTGAGTTGAATTATATTTTTATATATATTGTGGAAATCAAGAACTTGTATATTTTTATCTTTTCAATCAATAATGGACATGTACAATAATCAATTAATTTCATTTTTTTGCATCAATAAAACCAATTTTAAATATTATCGTTTTGGGGTATGTTTTGTCCCCCCCGCGCTGCGCTCCCGTGATGTCAATCGAGGTCGCGCCGGATGAGTCACATCCCAGGCCCGCGGCCGCTCCGCACGCCCGCGCCGGTACCCCCACCGACTATCAAATAAACGTCAATTGGGTCGGAATTTTAATGGAATTTAATTAATTGAAACAACCATATACCATCTACAACTATTTTATTGACTTAATGAGTGTAAAAAAGTTACATAAATGTGTCTATACTTAATTCTAAACTAACTAAACAGTAGGTACAATACAAACACGATAAAAAAATAATGTATCCAGGCAGTGTGACGTGGCGGGCGTATGTCGATATTCTAGTAACATAAGAATTGACACAGTCCAGTGAAAATGAACACAATACGCCTAACTTAATATCTATGTATGAACTCGATAACTAAGCAATCTAATCTACGATGCAAAACAAGTGTTGAATTACAGTTGCGTTAGTTTTGTGTTGACACACCCCATGATGTGTAACAAGGTCTCGTACATAGATCGAGCTCACTATGGGGCGCGTGTGACGTACGAAATAATGTCTTAATAGTAAATACTGTAAAGTCGTAAACTGGAAGCAAGTATGTGGGAGTGAATCTACATACAATAGGGTAGTCTACAGTGTCGCGCCGATAGCCGGCGAGATAGAGTTTAATGAAATGGTGTTGAACCATTTTTATCAAGGCGCCCCGGGCCTGTCTGCGGCGCTTATCTAGCGAGCTGCAACAGGGTCAAATGTTAGCGAGGAGCATCGTTATGTCCTTTTCACTAACGAATAAAATAACCCAATTCTAAGTGCAAGTACACTTATCAACACAATTTGCTTTTTGATAAATACTCATAAAATTACTCTGATAAGCGTTATCCGCGTCATTTATTCGTGTTTAATAAAACGCCACAACTAAACTGACTCGCCCCCTTTACGATAAAGCGTGAAGCGAAACTTAAACGTATTTTATAAACTTGTGAGTGTAAATATAAAACATGTTATAATACAATGGATTGTAACACAGTACAGTTTGAATTGAATTTCGGGAAAACCCACTATATTTTTGCTATGATGCTATGATATAAATGGGTACGTTGAAATAAACGTTATTACGAGAATATTTTAAAAATAATATTCATAAGTCGTTGAGGCGGAAAACGTGTTAATTAAAGCGCCGATACATTGTAATTAAAACGGTCCCGGACGGAATCTCGCTAACCTTAGTTAAAATACTATCATGACTAGCTCAAGTGGGTATACCTAATAATACTTATATTTTAATGATTTGCATAATCACACAATAGATATACTATATCAAACTAAGAAATCTTCACATTATAATTATTTTTTATAAACACGTGAACACATGTATAAATTTATACTGAATACGAATGACGTATTCCAATTAATTAAAACAATGATGTCATATAGTTATACCTACAGGTAAATAAATAAGTTTCTAGTACAAAATTAATTCAAATAAACTAATAATACTTCCTTGTAGTAATTTGGAACTAAAAAATAGTAGTTTTCGATTTTAGATCTCCATAATAAATGACTAGACAAGTAAATGTTAAACAATAAAATATCAATTTCCGTCATGAGGCCCGATTCTGTTGTTTTACAATACCACATTCATTGTTTAGGAAAATTGAAGCTAAAACCTCGTTGACACAGTTTCCTTATTTTTTCAAGCATTCTTAATTAGATCAGGGCCGCTATTGTTGTAAATAAATACACATGTATAAGAATTTAATGACAAAAACTTCACTATCGTCGTGTCAACCTCAATAGTTTCCAAAGAATTTAAATTATCACATAAAACATTTATTTTGACTAGAAAAAGCATACTCCACTTAATTTACACATAATCTCACTACTTAACTATATTATTACTGAGTCATTGGCGTTTAAAAAATCGCTTCCTCCATATTTCCGGTCTTTGAACTGACCTCGCGTGAATCATCGTTCAAGACGGATTGACTCATTCGTGTTATCAAACAAATCATTGCTAAATGACAAATATACTTCGCCTACTTTTTCGTGAATAGTTCGTGCATTACTTCTACCTATGAGAATCTTAAGAATTCGATCGTTGGAATTACAAAATACAACATTCCAAATAGATTCATCTCAAACTAGTGACCACATGTGTATTTAAGTCGAACAGACCCAGATGTCGAACTAATAAAATTTGTTAAACTTTTAAGTAAACATTGCGTCTGATGTGACACACGCAGTGGTGACGTCACGTGTACCGATAAGTACATGTACAATGGTTAATACTTTTACTGATTAAAGATTTCGTAACAACTTTCAACATTTGGTCCATTATGACTGAGGCCTGTTTTATGACTACAGAATGTATTTTTTTAATCGTCATAAATACTCGCCCTCGCGAAATAACAGTACCATATTTGTACTGAAGTTGTTGACCAATTTACATTTTGGAATTTTCGAACAAGACTACCTATATATACATATATAAATAGATATCGCTGTAATTTGAACAACTGGTCGTAAACAATTCGAGGATGGGAATAACATAGCCGTCATCTATTGTATCGATTGTATCAGCTAATTTTGCACACCGATTCCACAATTTTCCTATAATAGAAACTTGAAACTACACGGCCGGTTATAAATTACACCATCTGTATTCCTATTGTGTGTTTTTTCCACAATGCTCGAGCGTCGGCAGCTCATTATTGGTAAATATCGCCTTGTTGCCGCGGCGTTGTTTATTTGGACGAGTCGTAACTGTCGTTGAGCGGGGGCAGGCTGTGGGTGAGCGTGCTGTCCAACTTCCTGGCCTCGTGTTCCAAGGTGTAGGAGTCCAGCGCTGGGTCCTGGGTACAAAAAGGAAAGTGTCAATGCCATTGATAACCAACAACTACTTATAATGAATAAACAGATGTGTGTTGCGTTGTATTATAATTGTGGATGAACCTGTTCACACGATAAATGCAACGACTAAAACATTGAGTAACGACACGGCCTACATTAAGTGGTTTGTATTAAAATTTTAATGCATCAGCGCAGTGATCGTTGTATCACGGGTTTGATTCCCGAACGGATCGAAGATTAATTGTTTGGCCTACAGATGTTCTGCCACCTTATGTAAGAAAAATCTGACAATCAATATGTACATATATTGTCGTAAAATAATACGGAATAGCATGCTTATTTTATTAGCGACAGCAACTAAGTTTTCTTAGGTATTCGGTTGAGGAGCTTATAAACCCTCTCATGATATTTACAAGAATAATTCCTACTTGGTGTGAAAATTTTCTCTTGATGCTGGGATCGAACCATCCCTTAGTAAAAAAAATTACAAACTCAAATATTTGGAAATTACAATTTGCAAATTACTGATTTCTGAAGCACGCTTTTTGCTTTAAATAATTATATAGGTAACTATTTGCCGCCAAGTATTCTAAGAATTTTAACAACATAACTATTCACGACCGTTTTCCTCACGACTCACGCGTAATTGCGCAAAAATGCTGTGCATCACACAGATGATGCATCATCCATCATCTCTAAAATTACAGCAATTAATTCCTCTTAATACTCAAATTGTTGAATCAATCAGCGCACAGCCATCGTGAGTTCGAACACCACCTGTTGCACTGTTGACGTGAATTAATAGGCACATGCCTATACCTATACGCCTTGGGGTCAGCAGGAAAACTAGTAACTAAATATAATGTGTAACAGATATTGTTGATCCATCCTCAAAAAAACAAATGACGTCAGATGAAAAAATATTTTCCTCAAATTAAAGGAAGTTTAATCGTAACGAAATGTTGTGACTGCTAATCCTTTTGTACTTGTTGCGTGATAAGGTAATGTATACAAAATTGGTACAGATTGAAATACTCTATGTAAAGACTGAGAGCCGGAAACTAGAACCCGAATACATAATGCAAGGGATGCATAATGCATGCACATGACTTGCATTGATTGCATGTTGACTTGCAACGTTCGACGGACATTTAGTTTCAACTACACATCGGGTGAACCAACGTTTCAAATATGCAGTTTAATCTAATTTCTCATATTAGGTAAGTACAACTTTTATGTAGTAGCCACAGAACATCAACTTAGATACTCGTTCTTGAGACGGCATTCATTTTAGTAGGTACTAGCGAAGCGTGATACTTAATTGACTCATTGATCCTATGAACTATAGGTTACCCCTCCTATTGAGCAATAAACATGACGATTTTATAAACGAGGGACGTATTAATGACAAAAGGCAAAATATAACGGCGTACGTTGTTTTTAAATGTCGCTGCATATTCTCTACAACATAGATGTTACGCGTTTACATTCGTACAAACAAAACTTCGGATATGAGCAAAGCTTTAATCCGTGATAATTTCGAGATAGATATAGTTAGGGACGTACAGTCAGCGTCAAATAGTTAGTGACACTCAGGGTATTCAAATAAATAGCCGCAACCAAAACGTCAATAATATCGGTACAAACAAAGTTTCCTTATTTTTGTCAACAATATAGGCGCTCAAAAGGTCGAGACGTTTAAAATGTCACATAGATAGGTTCAGTCAAACCGCCATAAATATGATTACAGTCATCCCGCCAATGGTATCCAAGCATTCTAAGTGTTCAAAAATATGGAACACTAGAAAAATAAACTTTATTGCTATATATTTTAAATATTATTTCTCACATCAATTAATATTAATACACTAAATGAAAGGGATAGAAACTATGCTGTCCTTTTCATTTTAAGCATGACGTCATAGACATGTCTTTTGTTTTGTAAAGAATTTCGTGCATAGCCATTTACGATACTTATATTGTAAGGATTGAAGTGTGATATGACTGAGAGGAAAGTGAACTCCGATATGACGTCTTATAGAGATGAATGGAAGAAGAAGACATATTGCGCCGACCCCAAATAATATGGGATAAGGGCAGGAGGATGATGATGGTTCGGAACCCTCGGTGGGCGGGTCAGACTAGCACTTGTCCGGTTTTTAATTGCTGGATAGTTTTCCATTGTTCTTGTATCATCATCATCATCATCAGCCCATATTCGTCCACTGCTGGACATAGGCCTCTCCTAGTAAGCGCCACTGAGCCCGGTATAAAGATAAACAATTTATTTTTAGCTCTAATTTATCTTTATTTTTTTAACTAAAATCGTGTATAGCCACCGTCTGCTAGAATTACATCAGAAAGAAGTCTTCGCATGGATTGTACCGCATTGTAGCAAAAATTGTCTCCTCTCATGGTCTCCCAAACTTCTTTGACGTGAGTCCTTAAATTTGCGGTGGTTCGTGCTCGAGTACTGTCCCATACTTGAACCATTTTGCCCCACAAATTTTCGATCGGGTTTAGGTCGGGACTGTGAGGTGGCATCGAAATTAACTCCAGGTCCCTGTTACCTTCCAAGTAATTTTGAACAACTCTGGAGTTGTGCACCGAACTGTTATCTTGGACAAACCTAATCCTTTCATGGGAGAAAAAAATCCTGGCTGTTGGAAACAAAACGTCTTCGAGGATGTCCTTGTATCGGAGGCCATTCATTCTTCCTCCCACCTCGACTAGCTGTCCTGGTGCGCTTTGGGTCATCCATCCCCAAAATGATGTTTTGAGGTGTCGCTTATGCGATATGTCGCCATATTTAAGCATGAAACAATATTATTGCTTCAATAGATCTTATATTGCAATTGACATTGATATGACTGATAGATAATAGAATGATAATTATGCAATGATAGATAAAATAATGACATGCAAACAATACTTGATTGTCTAAAGAGGTTTTCATCTTTGGGAAACCGTTTATTTCTGTAACATGCTAGTTTATTTTTCTAATGTGTTCCACATTTTTGAACACTTACAATGCTTGGATACCATTGGCGGGATGACTGTAACCATATTTATGGCGGTTTGACTGAACCTATCTATGTGACATTTTAAACGTCTCGACCTTTTGAGCGCCTATATTGTTGACAAAAATAAGGAAACTTTGTTTGTACCGATATTATTGACGTTTTGGTTGCTACTATTTATTTGAATACCCTGAGTGTCACTAACTATTTGACGCTGACTGTACGACCTACATACATTTCATATGGTGTCTTAATTAAGTAAAAAAATATGTAATTACTACGCTCTACGTAACGTTGGACTTCCCATCCTGGAATTAAGTGTAGTCACAGTCCAAGAATCATGCGGTTATTGGAAACAAATACCTATTATAAGAACAATTCAAGTTTCCACCTATACCTGAGTATAGTTATTTTTCCAACTGTTACGATATTAGGAGTACTTTGTCTGGTAAGAGTTATGTTAACCCTCTATATTTGAACATTTTGAACACTCGCTGAGCCGAAGATAATAATTTAGTCTATTTGTACACCTTAGTTAGGTGTTTCAGTATTTCTGCTGACGACTGTATCTCCCTGCTTACATATACCTTAACATAAGCGTAACTTTCATACATATGTTGAATAACGCGTAATTTATTTACGTCATCGCCCATAGTCCAGTTATTTTTCCTGAAACTGTAGATAAGGTTCTTATTATAAATAGAATTACAAACAACCGTTAGGCACCTACGTACATCAGTCCGTTCTGTGACGAATCCTTATAAATTTAATATACCTAAGTAGCCTATAGGTAAATATATGTGGTAAAGTTCGTTTCAATTGAAATTAACAACGACTACCAACCTTATTTGCGGTCCAAAAACACGCCACCCATGAACTGCGAAAGCAGCGAAATAACAGAAACGGCTTTGTAATACAATGTTATTTTTGCTGCCGAGCCACGTTCGCAATGCAGGTATGATTTGTTATTCAAGCGCAAACGAATTTGCAATCGTCATTCAATTCAATTGAAACAAACGATATAAAATACATTTTTTCTGTAGCAACAACGATTGATGCTTCGGGATCATCAGTCAGATCGGTGATGGCTCTGTGTATTATTATGTATTAATTAGTACACCAGATAATGTAAAAAGGCGGCCGCACAACACTACTCTTAAATTTCCATGAAATATGTAGGTACCTCGACGGCACGGTTGGCGCAGTGGTTGAGAGATCGACTGCTGAGCTACGTGTCGCGGATTCAATTCCCGTACGGAACAAATATTTGTATGATCTACAGATAGTTGTTTCGGGTCTGGGTCTTTGTGTATGTGAATACACACCGTGCCTCGGAAAGAACGTAAAGCCGTTGGTCCTGCACCTGATCTCTCTCCGGTCGTGTCGGATTGCCGTCCCATCGGACTATGAGAGTGAAGGAATGAAGAGAGCACCTGTGTTTGCGCATACACTTGTGCTCTATAATATCTACTGCGTAGTTGGCTAATCTCCGGTGAGATTTGCCGCCGTGACCGGAATCGGTCAGGAGGATTATTACCTCGTAAGTACAGTCTGCGTAACTACTGGCTGTGATGTGTAAATGAATACACATAACCATGCCATTAGTAATAAAACGCTGTCGTGTTATATCATCATCAATTTAAATCTTATTATAAAGAGATAAGGTTTATGAATCGATTTCGTTGAGTGATGATTCTCTGACAGCCAACAGGCCTTACGTATTCTAGAGGCCTTCGCGCTCATCAAAACACTCAGCGCTGTCTATACGGGGAACTAAACTTTATGTCTAGCGGTAGGGTGAGAATATGCTGTGATTTTGATAGATTTTGTCAATACCGCTGCAACAAGAACTTACTTTTCAAACCAAATGATTATACCGATATCCACACATTATACCGATATATCAGTACCTACAGCTACTGATATTTTCAAGAACTTAGGTTACACTCGAAAATAATTTCAATGCTAGTGAGACAATCTGACATTAATCTAATACCTATCGATTGTAATTAATTTGGCGAATGGCGAGTAAGTGGTGTTGTTAATTACAGGATTAATAAATTAAAGGATAATTTTTAATAAAATTATCTTACCCATTCAATATGCTCAGCATCACAACCATTTGTTTTTTTTTCCTTTTGTTGTACAGTCAGCTTGGTTGAGATAGAATATTTTCCGTAAACATGTTATTACGACGTCTTCATGGAAAACCCTCCCTCATTTCGATTAAATAGGGATTTTACCCATTAAATCATAAAGTGTACTCAATGAAACTATGGCACATCAAAGTGATTTTTTAAATCTATTATACAATGAATTTAAATCGAGATAATTACGACTCGTATTATTTTTGAAGTCTAAAAAAAATATCATAAATATATTGTGTAGCTCGGTACTCCCATGAGAACGTAAAATAAATAGACACTCATTATAATTAACACCGAGTATTTCGAAACCAGTTAATTTATAGTAGGTATTTAATGTTCCTACTTGGAAACCATTTCATTAGTTATCACGCTTACGATGCAATATTTCCGATTCGTGCTCTATCTAGCACGCACTGTGATAACAGCACTGTCCCTAACAGTAAATGATAGGCCTTGTACCCTAATTATGTAGGAAATATATCCAGAACATCCGTTCCATCCGTTGGACCAATTTACTGATATAAGCCGCTATACATAAGGCTTTTAAGCTACATAACTTCCTCATACAACATTCAATCTGCGAGAGTACATAGAGCTTGCCGCATATCAATCCTAAGATGGATGACCGTTCTTCAAACATCGAGACCCTTCCATGCCTCGTAAGGATCTATAAGTTGGACCCATAGTTTTTTTTTTTTTTTTTTTTTTTTTTTTTTTATTATTACAAAACAAGTTTACTTATCTGTATCTTAAATCTATGCCCCACAAAACCGTTTACACGGTTTGTCTGCAGGAACGGAACATTTACATAAGCAATAGGTATACCTATGTTTTTATTAATGCGGACAACTGTCTTATATAGTTAAGAAACAAAAACAAAAAGTAAAATAAAGAACAAAATTAAAATAAAAGCAATTAAAACTAGTAATTCTTCATTTTTATAACGTGCTAAGAAAGTACTGCTTGAGCAATTTGGCAAATTTACTTTTCCCCTTCTGGCTTCTTATATCGGCAGGTAATTGGTTAAGAAGATAAGGTATTCTTTTATCAAGAGTGCGGTCACCAAAATAATTACTAACTCTAGGAACATCAAATTTACCTGCCGATACTGTCCTAGTTGCATGGTTATGGGTTACCAACGAGTGACGCTCCCAACTGCCGTGACTGTTAACCAGAATTAGGTACTTATGTTTTAAGCTGATTGGAAGGATTTTACATATTTTATATAACTTACTATAATTATCTTTGCATTTATTTTTAGTTTTGTTATTAACTAATAATTTTAAGAATCTAATTTGCTGTGCTTCTATTTTATCTAAATTAGTTTTGAATGTAAGTCCATAACAGTCGAGAGCGTAACTGAGTATTGGTTCGACTAATTGTAAATAAAGGCACTTGAGTGTATTCTTTGGTACTTTAAAGCTGAGATGGTAAAACTTACCGAGTAATGTTCTTAGTTTATTGCACAAGTACTCTATATGACTGGACCAAGAAAAGTTCTCGTCAACCTTCAATCCGAGATATGTTACACATTCATCACGAACAATTGGTTTACAATTGCAATTTACATAGTTATTGTGTATGCACGCATAATCATGTGTGTACATTGAAGGAGGGTCGCCAGGTAGCGGTAAGTAAGGTGAGCGAATTATAACTAGCTTGGTTTTCTCGGCGTTTAGAACTATTCCGTTGTCATGCGACCATCTAACGACTCGATCTACGTCAAGCTGAACGAGTCGACAAGTCTCAGCGAGATCGGTGCCGGCGCGTAATGTGCACAGGTCATCCGCGAACATGTACGCCGAGCAGTTGCGTAGTACGCCGCACAAGCTGTTGACGTGCATGAGGTAGCATACCGGCCCACATCCCGAGCCCTGCGGCACCCCGCACCTCACCTCCCTCGCGTCACTGTACGACTCGTCCACCTTTACGCGGAATTGTCTCGTCGTGAGATAGTCACTAAACCATTTATTGAGTGGTTCCCCCACCCCACATTCCTTCATTGCGTTTAATAAAGATGTTGTTTCCAAAGTATCAAATGCCCTTTTAAAGTCGAAAGAAACTGCTACTACAAAATGCTTTTTATTCAAATAATTATTAATTTCATCACAAAATATAGATAACAAGGTGGTTGTACTTTTGCTCTTTTGAAATCCATGTTGACATTCATTAATAATGCTATTTTTTTGAAGATAATTTCCTATTTGATTAACAATACATTTTTCTAGAATTTTGTCTACACTTGATAATATAGCGATCGGTCTGTAATTTGACGGATTTTTACGATCACCTTTTTTATAAATAGGACGCACGATGGCCTCCTTTAACTTACTCGGGCATGTATATGAACTTACACATAGGTTTATTAAACGTGCGAGCACGGGACTTACTACATTGACCAAATATTTTAGATCAGACATGCGTATGAGATCGCTTCCGGGTGATTTATTTGTATTCATACCCACAATAACTTTCTTAACATCATTACTACTCACCGGTTGCCATCGCATACTCACGTTCTGCTCCTTGACATATGTACTTCTATCCAACCACTTCACATCACAATCGTGTTTTATATTTTCGATTTCGTCCGTAAAAGTTGACGAGAACTTATCACAAATGTCTTTTACACTGCCTTGCGACTTAATATTATTTAATATTACACTATCCAATGACTGTTTATTTTTCCCCATCATTACATTTATTCTATCCCACAACATTTTTATATTGTTATTACAATCTATTATACTTTGCCTATCGTATTCAGTTCTACACTTTAATAGTATTTTATGACATTTATTCCTATATCTTGTATATTCTAACCGCTTAATCATATTCTTTGGATCGTTACTCCATATTGCAAAAAGCCTATCCCTTTCTAATAACAACTTCTTATGATTATTCATTATCCAGTTTTTCTTATTACGGACACCATTATTAATGACTTTATTTCTATAGCACGATTCATAAATATCAGAAAATATTTTTCTAAAGGATTCATAGAGTTTCACAGGACATTCCATATGTAAAAGTTCGCTAAAATCAATGGATGATAATTTCTCCCGCACCGCGCGGTTATCAAGTACACGTTGTCGTCGCGTAAGCTCAGTGTGCGCGCGCGAGTTTGTCGCTTGTACAGTCTGACTCGTAACAAATGATTCGCAATTCCATTGTACCGCTATGGATACTGGGTAATGATCCAGGGGCGTATTTACCCTTGGGCCAAAAGGGCCATGGCCCGGGGCGGCAAGCTGCGAGGGGCGGCGCAAGCCGCACCTCGCGCTCAGCTTAGTGCGACTTTCTTTTGGACTTTACATGCCTGAAGAAATTTAAAAAAAACCTACCTAATTAAGAAAAACTAAAACTCATTTGGTTGTAAGTTTGATAGACGTCAAGGCGGGCGGCCGCGGCGGGGCGGCGGCGCGGCGTGTCCGTCGGACTCCATCGCGACTCGGGACTAGTCGGGATGTTTCGACGTTGCTCGTGTCGTTTTCGTTCATATTCATAGGCAAAAGCGGGTGGGGCGCGGGGCGGCGCTGGTGGCTGGCGGCTGGAAACTTGTTCAATTTATGGGGCGACAAATGTTACAAGCCCAGGGCGCTAAATTTTAAAATACGCCACTGTAATGATCGGATATTTTAGTTCGTATTATTGCTGATTGAAAATGTGCATGGGGCGCTCTAATAAAAATGTGATCTAGACATGATTCTGTCAAACTACCCATGACTATTTCGCTACGTGTGACTTGATCTATACATTTAGTAAACCCATATTCAGCTAAAAGGTCTTCATATGAGGTCACATGTCTATCCTGTTGATTAATCAAGTTAATATTTAAGTCGCCGCATAATATCACTTTAGTGTTATGAGGTATATTACTAAGTAAACTACGAAATTCGTCAATAAACTGTATAATTTTGTCTTGTTTGTTTATTCTAGGCGGTCTGTATATAGAAATTATATGAATTTGCTCGTTTTTGTGTTTGAAAGAGATAGAAACACACTCCGCGGAGCGCATCTCAGTAGGTATCGACAGCTCGATCACCTGATCCGCGAGCCCCTCCCGCGCGTACACCAATACCCCTCCCCCGGTCCGCCCGGTGCGGGTGAAACTATTTATTGTGTACCCATCTATTTTATAAAAACCTAAACAATCAAAGCTTACATTTGGTTCTGTAATTACTATAACATCAATATATTGTAGATTATTATTTAAACTGACAAGTAATTCGTTAAAATTTTTCTTAAGGGATCTTACATTAATATGAATTAAGCACAAATCATTTTTTTCACTGAACGTTGAAGTCCAGCTTCATACGTTATCAAAATACACTGGAATAACTTGACTGTCTGTTATGGTTTCAATATTGTCGAGGAACGAGAATGTTGCAAATAATGTTATCAGATAGCCATCGCATAGTTATCTACATACCTATTTATGGTTAGATACGCGATCGTGTTCACTTTTTAAGCAATTCACGAATATCACCTTCCGATCTGACCCACACAGATTTATCACCTTCTTCCTTCTTCACCAGTATTCTGCCGTTTACTACCCAGATGTACTTATAAATGTCCTTCAGTTGGTTCTTGGTGTTCCATAGCAATTCTCGAACGGTTTTAGTGAGATCCTCGTTGACATAGATCTTGTTTTTCTGCGAACCTGATGTAATGTTACTGCTGTTTATTTTAACAAGCTTACGTCGATTTGCTAACCAAGTATTCCGATTTTCGATACCCGTACTCTTGAATCCCACAACTATCGCCGCTGGTTTGGCGCTTGTTCTGTTCCGTTGTTGGCGTCGGCTGGCCCATTCGATGTTATCGCAGTTCACCTCAAGTGCATCCCCTAGTTTTTTTACCACCTCCATAATATTTTCATCAGGGATTTGCTCGATTCCTACGATTTCTAGGCTGTGTTTGCGTGTGGATTGTTCAAATTCGTGCACTTTTTGTTCCAGAGCGGTATTACATTTTTCTAGGTACACACATTTATTATTAACACTTTCAAGGGTTTTTTCGAGCTTACTAATCTTCTTCTTCGATTCCTCGTGTTCTGCCAAGATGGTGTCATATTTCTCAGAGAGGACCGCCATGCTAGCAATGATGGAATTTAGTTGCTTTTTAAAACCCGGAAGCGAATTGACTTTATTCTGTATATCTTTTAGTATTTTTTCGAACCCTTGACCCTCAGTTTCCTGCTCCTCTTCCTCTGATTCTTCCTCCTCACAGTTATTGCAAAAAATTCTTGTTCTGCCTGCTTTCATGTCTGCTGCCAACCCTTTTACACAGTTCCTATGAAACGTCCCTTGGCATGTTCCTTGGCACAGAAAATGAGATCCATTATTGGCCAGTTTCTTCTTGCACTTTTGACACTGCATATTCGAATCAATAATAAGAACAGGTGGGTACTTATTATTACGTTTACGCGCGCGTCCGCATTGCACGGCCGTTGCCGTTGTCATACGAATATTACGATACGATATTCGGATAATTATAATTGATCCACAACCCTAGCGTATCATATCAACGTCTCTCGGACGGCAAAAGTCAGATGGCAGTCGCTTCGTAAAATATATTAATATTATTCAGCTCCATCACGATCAACATCTAGTTAGACTGGGTGCCGAGTCGAGATGATAACAGAAGGATGATCTGATGTCAGAACTGTCCCAGTTTGGCCTGTTTTGCTAAACTGGCGCAAAATACGTCGAAATCAATAAGTAGACCACACGCCCAAGTATGGGGGGCGCCGGCATGGTTGGCGCTGTGGCTTAGTGATTAGCTTTCTGCGCTTAGTGTCGCGGGTTGAATTCCCGCACGGAACAAATAAAAAAAGGAAAGAATAATGTATCATAAACATATAGTAGACTTAAAGTAATATTTTTATGCAAGATTGACAAATTAACATTTAAAGCTTTAATATAAAAAACCTATCAAATTAATAGTAGAGTAGACTGTTATTTAGTCTATTTCATTGCCAGTTCCTAAATCGTACAGTGCCTCGCAAATGAAATCAAAACAAAGTGTAGCTGTGGAGATAACTGTAAACTCTATAAAAACAAAACAAACATCAAACAAATCGCATCACTCCATATGTTAAATAACGAGTCGGAAACTCGCTAGATAAGGTATTGTGTTATCTTTATGATTGGTTTATTTTGACCGATAGTCTAATATAACGAATATTTTGTGCTATTCTATAGATATGGTACCAACATATAATGATTTGCCGGTTTTTGGTCTTATATTATATATATTTATATATTTATAGTAGCCATTGGCTGCTGAACTTATCCTGAATCGAATCGAGTCGAGCAAAGATTATAACGGTGTTTCTGTGAGTGTGTTTCTAAGTGCGCACTCATTATCCTACTTTCTATCCTACTAATATTTCTTATTCCTTCTATAATATTATAAATGTGAAAGTTTGTGAGGATGGATGGATGGATATTTGTTACTCAATCACACTAGAACGGCTGGACGGATCTGGTGAAATTCGGCAGAGATAGATTATAGTCTGGAATAGGGATGTTACGGAGGTGGATTTATCGGAAGCGGAATCGGAGTCGGAGGTTCTCGTAGTGACCTCCTCGGAGTCGGAGGTGAATCGGAGTCGGAGTCGGAGCAAATTTACGAATGTAAAATATAAATAAATAAGAAAGAAGAAACTTGTCGCAACTCGTTCACTTTTCGTTCATCAGTTGCGAAGAACACATATACTCCGTCAGTTGTCAGTGTCACGAAGAAAGCGCTCGGTAGCGCTGCAGCGATAGCAAGTCATAACTTGTAACTTCGATATATACCTCCGGTTTGATATATCGGAACCGGAGCCGGATTCGGAGGTGTAATTTTAATCGGAGGTTCCGACATATCGGATTCTGAGTCGAAGCTCCGTAACATCACTAGTCTGGAATAGCACATAGGCTACTTTTTACCCCGGAAACATGTACGGGTTCGTAAACAATAATATAAAGATTGGTCTAGATTATATATTTTATATATGTACTTAAAGAATGTGATCCGGTTACCCATCCAAGGATTGACCTTCGCAAGCGCTGCTTAACCTCGCAGTTCCATAGTCCTGTGCGGTAGTTATGTAGCTATGAGCTCCTCTAGATATGTATTGGTAGGTTTGTAGGATAAATGACTATAATTACCTGTGACACTGTCCTGAGCGAGTCTCCCAAAGCCGAGCGCAGTCTCTGCACATCCCTGGCGGCGCGTCCACTGCGCGCGATGTACGCTTGTCGACGACGGATCTCCGCTGTTAACTGCGAGCGGAGCTGAGATGCCTAACAGATAAAACAGATTATTTTTTATGTTATAATGCAATGAATTTAAAGCTTAGTTAGCATAATCCGATGTTCAACTTCTAGTATATTTTAAATTTAGTAACACATAATTTGAAATCCGTTAGCTTTTTTGTGTCATGTTCGGGATAACCGCCATTTTATTCCTCTGTGTAGAGCATGCATGGAGGACGAAGAAACGACAGCCCACGTTTTTGAGGGGGGGTCATATTAACAATAAAGTAACTTCGTGGAGGGGGGGGGGATAATATTAAAGTTGAGCAAATTAGAATTTGTATTTTATATCACAAAATTTTTCATGATCCCTACGACACCGGACCGCCACTGCCCACGTGTTACTGATCTAGTACTTCGCAAACCCTATAGAAAATATATAAAAAGGTAACCTGACATAACCATATCTCCAGTATAAGAAACTAAAGAGATTGTTGAAAATGGTCGTTAAAGAAATACTCTCCAATTAATCGATGCTCTTTCTAATTCGGTTATAAGATAAAACAGTATGGTAGTGTAGTGACCTGTGTCTCGAGCCGCATGATCTGCTGACGGTAGCTGGCCTCCCTGGACTCCAGCAGTCTCTCGGCCTGCAGCGCGGCCTGCCGGTAGTGCTCGCTGTCGCCGCGCGACGGGGAACTCGACAGCCCCGTCAGGTAACGGGTGCGAGCCATCGCTAGTTCCGCTTCCTAAGAAAAAAGGTAAATACATAAACTAAATTAGATAATACATAAACTATAAACTAGTTAAATGAGATTTCAAAATTATACTTTGAAAGGACAAGAACTGTGAGACTGTAGTGTAGATGATGTATGACGTATGTATCATGAGATTTTGCTAGTAAGTAACCACTATATAAGCGATGCCTAAATCTAAATAAAGTTAGTTATAGTGCAACCAATCTGCTGTTTCATTGCTGATTTAATCCTAACATTATATGGCGACCTTGCCAAGATCAACTCGGATGGGTCTTACAGTGAGAAATATATTCCTATTTTTGCTACTGGTCACATGGTAGATTGCAATAGGTTCCCCCCATTGAGAGTGTACAGTGAACCTCTCCTTAACCCTTCAGAGAATACCTGACGCGATTTTCTTTCTAATACATGGTAATCTCCCACACAAACATCTAAATCAAGGCCTAAAAAGGGGGATTTGTCAATCATTAGATAACTTTTATTTGTACAATAAATAATTGTGACGGATTCACATAATAGGTATTTGTTATAAAATAACCGTCAAATCGTAGAATTGATTCCACAGATACAAAATATGTGATGATTGAAAAATCCTTACTTTAATAAATCTGAATGGCCTTATTTTTAAATAGTAACCAAATACCGAAAGTCTTCACTTACTTTATCAGCCAGTTCCTTCTCCAAGCGCCTGATCTTCATCCTAAGCTCCCTGTTCTCCAGTTCCAGCAGACTGAGGTCGGTGGTGAAGCCTTTGTCCTTGCACGGTATATGGGCAGAGTCCTTGTAGCCGTGCGCCGACGAGTCCTTAGTCGAGTCGGGACCTAAGACAAGTATAAAGATTAGTTGTTGAGAATTTTTCCTCAATATGTCACATAAATGCTCGACTGATTTATGGCAGAACATTTGTCGTAAAACTGCACCTTACAAAAATGAGGTACTCTTTTCCGAAATCTTGTACACAATACATGTATATCTTTACTTTGAAATACTCGAGTCCTGACCCTTTCTATAGAGGGAGAAACTCTCAAATACATTTGTGTCGAAGCGCGAAATACCTTTAGATAATTTAAATAATAATATTTTAATGTTCGACACGTTCATAGTTTTAGGTCCACGCAAATCATTATTTTATTGTTACCGCAACGCAAGATATAAAAAAACTAAACAATAGAATCAATTTGAGATAACTGAAATACAATGTACAGGTTGTGGTGGTAAAATCAATAACAATGACATCATACTGGATACGTTTTGTATGAAATATTTCCGTATTACATATGTTGGTTAGTTAACGGCAAAACAGTGCTATATGTTTACTGATAATATTTCTAGAAGCCAGTGGTTTCCAAAGTTGACTGGACCGCGAGTCAACTAACAAAAAGTTCCAACATCGGAACTCACTTCTGGTTTTCATGAAGGAAAAAGGGGCATAATTATATGAATGAAGGACTGTTCAAACAAGAAAAAAACATTCAGTTCCGATCCAAAGTGTTATATTGTGTTGATTGATGATATTTAAATACAAGGAGTGCTATTTTTATAGAGAAGTGTGCACACTTTTTTTAAGGCTGAAGAAATGCTTAGGGCTAGTCGTATATATCCGGCACCGCTGCCAAAGAATAAGAAATACATTCTAAACATAAATTCACCTCAGTTCAGAGATTAGAATTAGATTTCCCAAGCGATGTTAAAACAATAGTCACGTCAATTCCATCCGACAACCACAACGGCAACAAGCTGGCGGAAATATCTGAGGACTTTTCTTTTAGCTACGTCACCTCGTTTTTGTAATCAGATAAACCCAATTATTAACGTTAAGTATTAATGAAAAAATAATTAAACAAATTGAAATATTCTATCTGACGGATTTTTTGTGCACAGAATCCACACTATTATAAATGCGAAAGTAATTATATAGGTATGTTTGTTACCTCATGATGACTAAACCTCTGAACCGATAGTTATGAAATTTTACAAAAAGGTAGCCTGGGTCCTGAGGCTTATTTTTAGCAAAACACATACTAGATAAATAAATGCTAAATATACATAGACGAAGTCGCAGTCAACCGCTAGTATGATATATGATATAAAATATGTGCAGTGCATCTATATAAAATACTGGTCCATTTTTAAAAGAAGTGAAGTACTGACCGGAATCGATGTCGGAGTAGTAGACGGTCTTGTCTCCCCTGTCGTGGCTCTTGCTCCTGAGTGCGGGGCGCACGTGACGTCGCTCGGCCTCCAGCTTGCGCACGGTGTCGGCCAGTACGTCACACTTGGACTTCAGTTCGGATCGCTCTCGTTGTAACTGGTGAAGTTCGCGCTCTAGCTCGCTGTCTGCGGTGCTTTCTTTACCGTCCCATGTTGTCATGCGCAGTTGAGACTCGAAGGCGGATCTTTAAGTAACAATCTGTTATGATTTACGCCCTTTTCGGATATTATACAAGTTTTAGGCGTGTTTTATCACACACGTCATGTGTGTGATAAAACACGCTTGAATCGTAAGACCGCTATCCCACTGGCGTTTTACGAGCGTTGGTGCTTCTCCAACGTCTGCGCAGCGCCAACATTGCGACGTTACGTCCAGACGCGACGTTAACGTCGCGAGTTTCTAGTGGTAAAGCGCCAACGTTGCGCAGACGCGACGTTAACGTCGCGACGTTTTATGGCAACAGGTTCAAATAAATGATGATTCAAATAAATAGATGCCAGCCGATAATAGGCGGGCCGTATGCTTGTTTGCCACCTTAGTAGTATAAAAAAAAGCGAGAAATCTATCTGGTTTCTGTCGACTGTATCAGTATTTGAGGTTTTCATCTTTGGGAAACCGTTTATTTTTGAAACATGCTAGATTATTTTTCTAACGTGTTCCATATTTTTGAACCAAAAGAATGCTTGGATACCATTGGCATCTTGTAATCGATTGGACCATAAAGGATTTACCCAAAATTGACAGTTAAACTTTCTTTTTCTTTTACGTAATTTTCGTCGAAGTAGCAAAGCCAACAGCAGTGTTTCCTCGTCGGAATCCATTTTGTTTCAGATTATACTTCTCAAATCGCAGCATGTGTCCGACGTTAACGTTGCGTTCAGCGGATGTAACGCTTGCCACTAGAAACTCGCGACGCGAAGCGCCAATGCTCGTAAAACGACAGTGGGATAGCGGCCTTATTGAACATTCCTTACCAGCCAGAGTAGCAAGTTAACTCTACACATAGCATCAAGCCTGTTTTTTTCCGAAGGGTAAGACAGAAGTGTACTGTCATACACCCACTTTCCGCCGATGGCGTTATTAAGTCCCATGTAGGGGTGACCCTACTGCCATCTACCAGGCACAATTTAAACTACGGATCGTTATTAAGTATTTCTTTAAAAGTGAACACTTTACCCGGCCCAGCTATGGATCTGAAGACCTCATGCTCTGCAACAACGCTTGCAACCATTAGACCAACGAAGCAGACTAATCGGCTAAATTAATTATATTATTAAAAAACAGATACACGACTTAAATGTAGTTGATAAGAACAGTTTTAAGGACAAACGTGTATTTTGACACAAGTAATCTCTGAGACTTTTACAATCGGCATATTCTCAGAAATGAGTGGCTATGTACTACAAAAGGTAGAAAAGACGTATTTACCTTTGCACCTCCACATTCGCCAGCTGGTTGGTAAGTCTGTGCACCTGGTCTTCTAACGAAGAGTTCATTCTCTTCAGCTCACCGAGCGCCGACTTAGCGCTGTCCAACTTTTCAGTCAGGACCCGCCTCTCGTTCTCACAGGTCGCTGGAAGAAAACAATAATTCAAGTCGAAGGAAATGTTTGGCCAACTTAATTTAAAAAAATACTATGTTAGTCAAAGCCTTGCGTCAAGCGTGTTCAACTTTAGCCGCGATCATCGGCTCGTTCGTATACAGAAAGTTTAACTAATTGAAAAAGGTTCCCGTTATAATAAAAGTAGAAGATGCTGCGCAGACGCAGACTGTTGCCTCAGTGACCCAATCAATAGTAAAACATTTTGTATCTAAATTGCCTGTTCGCTGTTAAGGTCACTCATGTGGCTCCGCGGCAAATTTAAACCTAAATAAGTTTCCAGCCACTCACAGACGCTCTTCTGTATCTGCCTCAGTTTGTCCACAGCATTCTGTTCGTTATTCTTGGCCTCGTTGAGCTGTCGCGTCACTTTGCCCACTTCCGCTCGCAGCTCGCTCTCGGCCGAGGCGGCCTTCTGTAGCGAAGTGGACAGCTGTTCCACGGTACCCTTGAGAGACGTGCACCGGTCTTCTAGCTGGGCTATCGTGCGGGTGTAGCCTTCGCAACGCTCTTGAAGTTTCTAGAAGAAAGCATGATATTCGGTGTTAATAGTTAACGTTATTTTATCGTCATGATATTACCATAAGTTATTGTTTTACATCACGCCTGTACCCGAAGGCTTAGGCAGAGGTGTACTATTGTATTTCAGCGATACTTTTATTAAGTCCCAAGTAATAGGGTTCATCTGTGGGCACAATTCCAAACGCCAGACTGGTACGGAACATTTCCGAATACCCCCAATGTCACTTTCCTCGACCGAGAGATCCAACCTCAGGAATGCTAGGTCAGCAGCTATTGTTCTTAATGTTGTAATAAATACCTTCAAAGCCTGGTCTCTGTCTCTCGCAGCAACAGCGGCTCTTTGCACATCACCCTCCAACTGAGCGCGACGGACGTCCAGCCTGGCTGCGCGACCTGGTGTGATTACGTGACATATAACACAAATATGACATTAAAAATGGCAAGTATCCTACTATCCTACCAATATCCTATCCTACTAATCCTACTAATATTATAAATGTGAAAGTTTGTGAGGATGGATGGATGGATGGATATTTGTTACTCAATCACGCCAGAACGGCTGAACTGATCTGGATGAAATTTGGCACAGAGATAGATTATAGTCTGGAATAGCACATACAGTTTTTATCCCGGAAATAAGTACGGGTTATAAACCACGCGGGCGAAGCCGCGGGCGAAGCCGCGGGCGGTAGCTGGTAATAATTAAGCTTAGAAACATATGTGTCATTTGTCTCTAGTAATGTGATGATGACAAAATAACATAACATAGCATCACGCCTGAATTCCCTGAAGGGTTAGGCAGAGGTCTACTATTATACACCCACTATCCCGATGCTGTTATTGAGTCCCATGCAATAGGGGGTGAGCCTATTGCCATCAACCGAGCAGTTTCAAACTCCGTGCTGCTACTGAGAATTTTCATACAGAAAAACCCAATAACACTGCCCAACCCGGTAATCCAACCTAGGACCTCACGCTTAGCAGTCGCGCTTGCAACCACTAAACCCATGAGGCAGTCATATGATGACAACAGAACCAAAATTAACTCAACAAGTTTGTTTGTATTCAATTTTATTATAACATAACATAGCATCACGCCTGTATTCCCCGAAGTGTTAGGCAGAGGTGTACTTTTGTACACCCAAATTTCGTTGGTGCTGTTATTGAGTCCCATGTAAGAGCAGGCGAGAATTTAGAATTTTATTACAATCATAGTATTAATACTGTGACACTACCAATAATAAAACATGTTGCAATTGTTGTCTTATATGGCTACCTACATCGAGGTTGCTAAATATATAGCCAAAAATGTATGAAAAAATCGTGCGCGCGCATTTGAGTGAACCCATATCGTACACGCGCGGACATTATTTTCATACATCTGGCTTAACTACGGTAGCGATCGGACGAAACCTGTACTAGATTCCAGTGAATATGAACTAGTGTTTTGATACTTTGACAATAATCAGATTTGTACCTTCAGCCGCAGCGAGCGCTTCACGTAGTTGCCCGACTTCTTGTACACGCTCTGCTAACTGCACCCGAAGATTTTCTGACTTGTTCTAAAAGCCAATGCAACAGTTCATTTTAGAGGCGTCTTTATTCGCCTAACGCGGGGATTATAGCAATTTTCTACGACCATTGATTGAAGCGGTCTGTGAGACAGAAACACAAGTATAATTAAAAACAAACTGTAGTTATAATTTCGGTGTTTACCTCGTTCTGTACTTTCTCTTCAGTGACAGACGTCAACGTAGCCTCGAGGCTGGTGATCTTGTCGCGCAAGTTGCTGATCTCCACCGTCTTACTCTGTACTGACTCGTTCTGAAATGATAAAAAATCCACACTATTATAAATACGAAAGTAACTCTATCGGTCTGTTTGTTACCTCATCACGACTAAACCACTGAATTGATTGTAATAAAAATTTACAAAGAGGTAGCCTGGGATCTGGAGAAGGACATAGGCTTATTTTTACTATTGCAGCAAAAGATTAATTATATAATAAATACGAAATATGTACACGCAAAGTCGCGGGCAACAACTAGTCCAATAAATATTATCTTAGTCTTAACAATTATTGTTTTTTTTTTTGGGGATTTTAACGTACGCACATACATATGAAAATATCATAAAGTTAGCCCGGTTATAAGAATTTCCTGCTGGCTGTCTAAAAACCTAGGCCGACAACTTAATGAGCTGAACTTAATGAGCGAATGTTTAAAGATGTTGTATAACCAAATTGTTTTTTTTATTTTTTGTTATATATTTTCTATTACATTTTACATGTTCTTTATATAGATAAGAAATAATAATATTTGAAAATTTTTTTTCCTTCATGTTTTGTTATGTTTCTTTATTTTAATGTGTTTCTGTTTTAAACTTTTAATTATAAGTAAAATAGATATAGCTGGACTATAAATTTTTAAAAAATGTCCTGATTTACACGAAATAAATAAAAATAAAAAGTTAAAAAACAAAATGAGCACTTGCTGTTCACTGTCGAGTGCTACACAATATAAGTAAGCACTCACCAGCGCATTAAGCTGCGCCTCCTTCTGTCCGTAGGCGCTCTGCAGACGAGCCTTCTCCTCCTGCAGGCTCCGCAGGCTGGAGGTCACCGACTGCAGCTTGTTGTCACCCTTGCCTTGCAGTTCGCTCGCGTCTTTGAGCTGCTTCTTAAGCATGTTCACTTGGGACTTGTAGTCGTCCTGCAATAAAATATATACTTCGAATATATTGCGAAAATCTTGATTATAGATGAAATTGATTGAAAAGATTACAGATGCTAGAAAGATAAAATTGTCCCTGTATTTCTAGGCCATGATAGTTGCAGTGGCGTGCGGTTCATTAGACAAAAAAACACTACCTACCCTACATAACTCAGATAAATATTTACTATAATATATTTGAGGTGGCAAATCACATACATCATTATTTAATCGACACGACGACGAAGCAATACCAATAGGAGTAGGTATTTATGGTAAGTAAGCTTTTAATTTTTTTCTGTCTACTCTGTCTAAAAGCTCTGTGCACGCCGCTGGATGGTTGTTATAGGACTTTACCAATAAATATATTATAAAAGACTTTTTTTTTAATTCAAATCTATCAGACCTACCTTCTCACGTTCAATTTGGCACACATCATGCATCAAGTTGCGCATGCCTTTCTTAACCAGCTCCGGATCCACGTCTATGATCTCGTTGCGTTCTTCTGAATGATCGCGACCTGCAAAGAAACCAATGTCTAACTATCAACCACACTACGACGACCCAACATGAGTCATTCATGTTTTGTTAACATTCCATGGGACCTATTTTTTTACTACGTCAATAGTGTAAAAGATTAACGAATTTTCATTTATAAAAAAAAAAAAACATGTTCACTTAAGAATAAATATAAAATTAAATAAGTTACAATATTATAGCTATAATATTATAGGCTATATCGAGGGGCTCGTAGCTACATAGCTACCTCGCAGATCGATCTGCGAGGTTAAGCAGCGCTTGCCGTGGTCATTTCTTGGATGGGTGACCATTGTCCACATATCGAGACCCTTCCGTGCCTTGGAAAGCACGTTAATCAGTTGATCCCGGGTGTCATACGAAGACATATGAAAGTCGTTATGGGTGTCAGTACCTCAAAAAAGTCTGACAACCAGTCTAACCTTAGAGTATCAGTGTTTCCCAGTTACTTAGTGGCGGAGGTCAGAAGGCAGTCGCTCCGTGTAAAATAGTGATATTCAGTCGCAACCGGTTAGATTGCAAGCCGACCCCAATAAAGTTGGGATAAGGCTAGGCAGATGATGAGTATGGTAGCGCACCTCTGTGCGGCGAGTATCTGCGTGCGGGGCTGGCGAGCCTCTTCCTGGTGGCGGCGTGCACGCTGCCGTCGGGCTGCACGCCGCACACCCGGCGCAGCGCGTGCGCTATGGACGACAGCTTGGCGTCCGCCTCGCGCTTGCCGCCCTCGCACTGCGACAGGGACGCCTCCAACGCGCGACAACGACCCTCGCTGCCGCCCAGACGCGCCTGCACGATGTATAACACCATTAAAATAACACTCGACTATAGAAAAATTGCAAGACGTGTTACTGATGCATGCGTCCCGTCTGTAAGGACAGGTCCGCTCAAATCTGTCATGGCACTGGTACTTTCTTCCAAAGGCCAATCCAAATGTTCACCTACATTATTCTTACACATCTTCTATGTACTGTATCACAAACGATATTTTAAAAGAGTAGCCATTGAGTTACTTTCTAGTTTTTCTCCATGAAATGACTGTTTGAGCCAGCTAAACGATTTGTAAGTGCCTTTTTATGGCCTACACGAATAAAAAAGTTTTGAGTTTATTCTTGTGAATCGTCGCTACGCCTGCAAAGTCCATTTGTGATTTTTGATAGGTTTCGGGAAACAACCAAAAAACTAATTATTTTTTAAACAATACATTAGATAAAAAAGCTGACAATGCAATATTCAAGACATTTATTAGATACACAACTCTATAAAATTATATCAAATTATAAAAAATACTTAAAAAGACAAAAAAAATATTCGTAAAAAAAATGCACATTTGGAACTTGGCAGGCGCAGCGATGAAATAAAACTTTAAAATTTATTGACCAGTTTAATTTTTTCAAATATTTTTTCCTCGCTCCTAGACTTCACTTAATAAATTAGAATGTATTTTTTTATCTTAACTGACCTTAAGTTCCTGTATCTGCTGCGTGGCATCAGCGAGGCACACCTCCAGGTTATGTTTCAGCTCCTCCAGACGACGCTCCTTCGAACGACAGTCTTCCAAACGCAATACCAACTCCTAAAATATAAATATATGAGAACAAGCGACTTATTTGAATCCAATTTAACCTAATATTATAAATATTGGAATTTTAATCAAGAACTAAAAACTCTATTCTATACTATTCGAATATTTATCATATTTATCTAATATTATTTTAAGGATTAACATAAGACATAGTATCACGTCTGTATTCCCCGAAGGATTAGGCAGAGGCGTACTATGTACACCCACGTTTCGCCGATGCCGTTTTAAGTTCCATGTAATAGGGAGCGAGTCTATTGCTATTTACCGGGCACAGTTCCAGACTCCGTGCTGCTACTGAGAATTTCCCTACAGAAATACCCAAAAACTATTTGCCCGACCATCATCGATCAGCAGTCGATGCTCAGTTCAGAAGTTGATGTCAATGTGTAGTAAGTGTTCGCTTAATGTTTGTGTGGTGACCTGGTCCCTAGCGCGGCAGGCCTCCTCCAGCTCAGCGGCGCGCTGTCTGCACGAGGCGAGCTCAGCGCGCGCGGCTCCCAGCAACGCTTCCAGCTCAGCGCCGTGACGTCGCGCGGCTGCAGCGTCGCCTGCAGAACGCTCACGCTCTTCACACTCGTTCTGCAACCTACAATTTTAAGGATTAATTGCTGCAGTATAATGACCGTCTTTTAAATCAGACAATATTTTTGATAAATTTTTAAAATGGTGTAATCGAAAAAGCGTGGGGATTATGGCAAACGTTCAGCAGTGGACGTCTTCTGGCTGATGATGATGAATCGAAAAAGAAAAAACAATTTGATGTAAAGTAAATCGTATAGTGCAGTGCAATGGCGCATCTATACAATTATTTTATTGTACATCTTTATAAAAATAAAAAATTTACGTAAAATATTGTATAGTAAAACCTAGGATAGTACAAATAACAGCCTTATCGCATACAGGGATTTCTTCCGAGCACAGTGATTTCTACCAATTAAATAGTAAAACTCAACAACAAAAAACACATATTCAACGTTGGTTGGTTTTATCCGATATCCCTTAGCTAGACTGCAGAGCTAACTACAAAAAAAAACTTCTTTCACTTACCTGGACTGCAGCTCCTTGATGTCATGATGCGCCTGTTCCAGCGCGGCTCGCTCCCTCTTCAGTTGTCCTTCAGTGCTCTTAAGCTTCTGAGTCACGTGTTCACCACCCGTCTCACATTCCTTCAACATTGTCTGGACACGAGACAACTCCAACTCCAAAGACGTGCGGTTCTCTTCCAGACCTGGACACATTTTTAGGGCATTCAGAAGTCAGTGAAATATTACATTACACATAAACGATTCTGCACCAATTAGGTGTTCCTTTGATTAAGGGTACGAGACAATTCGGATTTTAAAAGCTCTTTCAATGTCATACTATTGTCCGTCCCATCGAATGTATCTACAATATGTAATGATGAATGTACCTAGCTATAATAACTTAATTATCAACCTATTTACAGAATAAATATAGTAATTGACCTGCAATCTTATGATAGGCCTCGTCCCTCGCCCTTGCAGCCTCCCTCCTCTCGTGCTCGGCTCGCTTGACGTGGTCGCGCAGCTCGCGACAGCTGCTGTTGTACTTGTCTCTCTCTGCGATACAGTTGGTTAGCTGACGACGGACGTCTGTGAGCTCCTTGCGTAGACTGTCCGCCTCGTTCTCCACTGGGAACAAACAAGGTAAATAAAGAAAATGGGACAAAACTGCCAAAGAACGCACGCACATTTTGTATTAACGTTATTCATTATGATAAGATCCCATTTACAAATTCTCAACACAAAGTTCAGATCAGTCTGAGACAGACAAGAAACTACTTGCCAATTTGGCGTGTAGACAATGAGCAATCCTAGTCGCGTTCAAACCTCGCTCTCGAGCTATAGCCGTTGGCGAATGGGTATGTAAAACCATTCCATACATTATACGAAGGTCTGTTCAGATCAACGTTCAACTTTGAAAATTGTGAGTTCGTATACATTTGTTTAAATGAAAATGATAAACAATATAATTATTTGAAATGGGGAATGCGGAAACCCGGCCGCGTTTGGTCCTCTTGATGTATACTCACACTCCTTAAGTTTCCTCATGGTCTCCTGCAGCTGCGCATACGCGTTGTCATACTTGTCTTCAGCTAGAGACAGTTGTGCGCGCACCTCTGTACATTCTCTCATGACGGCTTCTTTCTCAAGGTGAAGCTCTTTGATGCGGTTCTCGAAGCGAGCGCACTCGTCCTCTGCTGTGGCCCTGTTTTTTAATATGATGAGGATAGTCAATATAATTTGTAATTTTGCTGGATCCAATGGACAGAAAATAATTAGATCGGAAGTATGTAGCATGATCATAAAACTTATAATAAAATAAACTTTAGAGATAGATGAGAAAACTGACGTTTTTATAAAATTTCCCAACTATTACCTCCTTTTTAAAATAATAATTCCAACTTACTTGGCCTCGTCAAGCCTGGTCTTCAACGCAGCGATCTCATCCTTCAGTTGGTTAACAAAGGTACGGTCTTGTTCAAAACGCGCATGCGCATCTCTTCGCACTCGTTCCAATTTATTCTGTTCGCAGTCAAACGCGCGCTTCGCTTCTTCTAGACGCTCCAGAAGAGCTTGCTGCTCTTGGTGAGCTAAATAAAGAAAGTACATAATATTTCTGTGTTCAAAGTAATCTGTTCTACGAATAATAGAAATATATTTTTGATTCCAATTATCTCACAATTTTTCATGGCATCTGTTTGAAAAAGAAATGTACAAAATCGCGTGAATGACCGTCAGTTCAAGAATCTACAGTAACTGGTTTAACCCAATCAGGGACTCGTCTGTCCAAAAGTCCTCGGCCCTTCGTAATAAGCCTTTATAAATAACTAGGGACCCGCCACGGCTTCGCATGGGTAGCAGAGCATATACGCCTCCATTTTTTTGGCATAGTTTCTTATCAGCCTGTTGATTGGAGCATTTACGCGGCGCACGCCAGTAAAGGTTTCAGTCGGCATGATTTTTTCCGACATCTTCAACAATCATCGTCATATTTCAGCCAATTTACACAAAACCATAATGAATTATACACCTAAACCTTCCTCATGAATCACTCCGTCCATTGGTGGAAGCCGTATGAAAATCTGTTCAGTAGTTTTTGAGTTTATCGCGTTAAAACAGACATGCGGTGGGGGGACTCTGTTTTATAATATGTAGTGAAGTTATCTACATTACTTACCCATGAGCAACGCCTGCTGCTTATCGTTCTCCGCTCTTAGCATAGCCTCATCATGCTGCAGTATTAGCTGATCTCTCGCTATAAGTAACTTCTTCTCCCTCTCCCGTGCGCTAGCCTCGGTCGACTCTTTCTCGCTTGTCAGAGACGCGATGGTCTGACTCAGCTTGTGTTCCAACGCTTGTCGAAGTTGTTCCTACAAAGAATTATACTCCATAAATTAAATTAGGATACCGTTTTATAAGAGTATGTCGCGCGGAAGAAATATTTGTGTGGTGTATGCATAATTCTTATAGCATGCGTTTAAGAGCGTTGTACACATTGGGCCATGTATTTTTTTTTTTTATCGTTGCCCCACTCTATTATTTCTCCTGTATCGTGGATACAGTTTAGAAACATACATGTCACATGCACACACAACCAGACCCGAAACAACAATCTGTAGATCATACAAATATTTGTTCCGTGCGGGGATCGAACTTGCGACACGTAGCGCAGAAAGCTAATCGCTTAGCCACTGCGCTAATCGTGTATCTTTTTGATAAAAAATATTTAATAAGAATAGGCTTGTTTTCTTTCGAGATTTTGGATGACATCTACCGTTGATCAATAAATGTATTGTCTCGCATACGAACACGACACTTTACTAGCATAAAGAAAAAGGTAGGTATAGTTTTTGATAGGCTTTGGAAAGAAATACCTTCTCCTCCTTAAGTTTAGTGATATTCTCTGTAGTGGTGCGGTTGATGTTGGTGATGATCTGCTGGTACTCGGCCTCCTTCTTGCCAGACTGTTGCTGCATAGAGTTGCGAGTATCACGGACCTTACGTTCGCTGTTCTCCAGGTCTTTCGAGAGGCGGGCGATTTGACCTGGTCGCAACGAAGGAGATGTTAGACATTGCGAAAGAGAATCGATGTTTTTTTGTTGTATGTATGTAGCAAAAGGTAAGGAGACATTGGGCTGCACCAACTTGACCAATTTATCCGGGCCAATGTTATAGTGGAAGGCCTCCTACTAGGTGGACCGACGACATTGTGAGAGTCGCGGGCAACCGATGGATGCAAGTGGCGGAATGTCGTTCGATGTGGTGGTCTAAGGGGGAGGCCTTCGTTCAGCAGTGGACGTCTTCTGGCTGATGATGATGATGATGATGATGAATGTTATAGTGTACTCGTCAAATGACGCAAACTGGACACATTAGATATTGGACACATTAGGTATATTTCTTATATAATGCATGTTAATTTAAGATTTCAATTGTAAATTAACTTTTTCGTTTTGAAAAGAGTATCCATGGAGTTTCTTGCCGGTTTCTTCTCCATAGGACCTATCCTCTTTGGAACCGTGCGCCTAGAGTCTCGACTTATTAAAAGTGCCTGAAAAGTCCTACTTGAAATAAAAACCTTTGACTTTGACTTTGACTTTAGTTTATTGTTTCTCCCAACCAGCGCGGGATCCCTCCTATGTCTTAACGAATTAAGAAATTTGATTAAACCAATTCTCTTTTGTCAATCAGAATTTAGATTCACATAAAAAATATCTTTTTTCAGATAGAATTCTTCTCCATATTACAGTACCTTTATAGTTCTCCTGTTGCACTAAAGTCTCCTGCAGCTCATGTTCGAGCTTGGCGCGCTTGTTGTCGGTGTCTTCCAACATGTTGGCAGTGTCAAACAACACGGCCTCCAACGCGTCCTTCTCTGATCTCACTCCGGCCAACTGCTCTTGTAAGTGATGCTTATCTTTCTCTAGAGAGTCTATGAACATCTGTGAGAAATGATGATGATGAATGGTTTAAAAAAAAATTCATGTTAAATTTAATATTAATTATTTTAAAACTTTTTATTTTTTGAATAGTGTATCCACAGTATTCACCGGTCTCTTCTCCATAGGACCGAGAGTCTAGGCGCCTTTGGAACCGTGCGCCTAGAGTCTTACTTTTTAAAAGTGCCTGACAAGGCTTAGTTGAAATAAAAAACTTTGACTTTGAGATTGAAGTGATTCATATACAGCATATATAAATGATCATTTATGTTAAAAAAAAATGGTTATATCCCAAAAATCCAAATGCCCACCGTATTCAATAAATCTAATATGGACTTATGAATAGTTTAATCCAGAGGTTCCCAGACTTTTTTTCTCATAGACCACTTTCAAAGTTTAGCTGGTTCTGGTGGACCCCCTGCAGCTACAATTCTGCCATATTGTAAATTGAATTATAAACCTCCATTTTTTTGCCACACCAACGTAGACCCCCGTCGAGTCTCCCGTGGACCCCGGGGGTCCACCTGGACCACTTTGGGAACTAATGGTTTAATCAGTTGATTTAAAAAGGCTTTTTATTTTAGTTAAACACATCATAGAGTATTTTATGTTAACACACAACTTAAAAAAAAAACCTTATTTTAAATCATTCTTTCTACTCCAAATCTTAAACTTCTGACAGAGAACTAAATTATGTTACCTGTTTCTCTTCACCATCCTTCACATGGTCTTCTAAGGCCCTGTTGATTCTTCCAATAGTCTCATTGGCCTGTTCCAGTCGTTGCTGCAAACGTATTATTTCTTCGTTCAGAGTATCTTTCTTGCGTACCATCGCTGTGAGCTGGGAACTTAATTCGCCACGCTCCCTGAATGAATTAATGGAAGAAGATAATTAGACTGATAAAGAAGATAAAAGATAAGTGAAATAATGCCGCAGCAATCACAACGGAGAGCACACTGATGTTCAAACCTGATCTACAACAGACACGCCATTTAGACGTCATATATATATATATATATATATTTGTATTCTTTTCTCTTACAATCTGTCACTAGGGTGTAGGACATTAATTGTTCGGTCGGGAGATAGATCTTGTATGGTACATGTCCTATGACACATCCAATATTATTTTAGTGCCTCTTATTTTTATAATGGATCCTGTGGTAGTTTACGTTTTAGTCTACGAACTCCATCTAGGTCATTCATGAGATGGTTTGCCAGAATATTTGGGTGGCATGCGATTCGTTTTTTGTAGGATACTGAGTATTTAGTTATCTCTTCTCTTATTGTTTGAAATTCCAGGTCATGGTGTAGGACTTCGTTCGGTACAAACCATGGGGCATTTGTATAATTATCAGGACCTTATTTTGAAATCGCTGTATGATCTCTATATTTGAGTGTGAAGCCATTGTACATTGGAAAGGAACCTAGGAATAATTCCTGTATCGTGGGTGCGTTTACAAACACATATGTTCACATGGAAAAACCAGAACAACTATTTGGAGATTATACATATTTGTTTCGTGCGAGAATCGAACCCGCGACACGTAGCGGAGCAGTCGATCTCTCTACTACTGCGCCAAGTGTGCCGTCAATATAAAATTAAGGATTGTTTTTGCCAGTTAACAGGAAACAGCCTTACCTCATGACTTGTCTCAACTCTAACTCTACTTTGTCCCTTTCTCCTTCAAGGAATTTGATCTTCTCGCACAGAGAGGCCTTATCTGCCTCTAACTCCATTCTCGTTTGTTCCGCAGCCAACAGTTCTTTGCGCAAGGAATTCAGATCTCCTTGCTGTTCTGAAGACTGGCTTGAGAGATTCGACTTTTCGTCTTCCAACTGATGAGATAAAACATATTTAAAATATAAATATACTAGCTTTTGCCCGCGACTTCGTCTGCGTAACCTACGTGCAATATATAATTTATAGCCTATAGCACTCAGGAATAATGCAGCTTTCTACCAGTGAAAGAATTTTTTGAATCGGATCATTAGTTCCGGAGATTACCCTCTCACATACAAAAAAAATACCTCTTTATAATATTAGTATAGATATAGTATGAAGTTAATAGTATACGATAGATTCGTAACATCCAAACGCCATTATTTTTGCGCATCAACGCATTATTTTTGTATTACACCCGATCATTTGTACAGACGTGAGTTAAATTACGTCGCGTCGAATGCTATATGTCTGTTTAGGCCTTTAACGTTACTTACGTGTTTAACATCTTCGTGCAATTTCTTCTTGTCACACTCTAGGTTCCTCACAGCTGCTTCCAACTTCTCAACGAGGTCTTGGAGATCACTTCTCTCCATCAGAGTCCTTTCTAACTCTATCTCTAGGTCACCTAATGATTAATACAAACATTCGATTTTTAGTCTCGCTGTCACAAGCATGTGTAACGTGATTCTGATGGATAATTGCAGACAAAACTAGTATAGCTATGATTTAACTGATGATCAATCAACTTAACTGTTCAATTGTCCACTCATCATTTGCCTAGCCTTTTCCCAACTACATTGGGGTCGGCTTCCAATCTAACCGGTTGCGGCTGAATATCTGTATTTTACAAGAAGGGACTGTCTACTGACCTCCACTACCCAATTACTGGATGACTGATACTCAAGGTTAGACTGATTGACAGACTTTTTGGGCTACTGACACCCGTAGCGACTGTAATAAGTCTTTGTATGACACCCGGGACCAACTGCTAAACATCCTTTCCGAGGCACAGAGGGGTCTCGATATGCTAAAAATGGTCACCCATCCAAGGACAAACCGAGTCAAGCGCTGCTTAACCTCGCAGATCGACCGATCTGAGCGATACCTATCTAGTCACGAGCCCCTCGGTTCAATTGCCCACTATAGATAGAAATAATAAACAAGTAGATAATTATAAAATGACTTACTCCTGTGTTTCTCCATCTGTGAGAGTATGGTGTCTGCCTCTATCTTCTGTTGATCCAACAGATCTCTCGCTAAGGCAGTCTTGTTGAGCTCTTCCCTGGTCGTCACCAGTTCCGAGCGTAGGCGCGTAGAACGTTCTTCTTCGGCCCTGTGCAAAAGAAAATATACTTAATAGGTGGCATAATAAAGTCTAAAATTATATTTGATGTGTCGTCTAAATGTAAATGCTTCGTAGAAGGCGCAGGATGTATATTGTCAATAATACCACATTTGTCAGTCATATACAGGATTTGTTTGTAAGTTTAATGACATTATACAAGATGCTGTGCCCATTATTTTCTTTCAAGCAGAATCAGAATACTGGCCATCAATTTTAAACCCTAAGCTATAAGTAATAAGATTGAAAATCAAATGTTACCTCAACACTGCCTCTCTATTAGTAGCTTCGCGGTGCAAATGGTCCACTTCAGAGTTCAAGTTTCTCTTCTCACTCTCCAGCGCTTCTATAGTCTTCTCTAGTCGAGAGTTTATCTTCTGAAGCTTCTCATAGTCTGATGTTAGAGATTCCACCTAACATGGTCAAATACTTCAGTATAGTAAACACACTCTGCTAGTCAAAGATCACCTTATTCATAACAGTTGTAATACCTTTAAAAATATTAAAGTCGCTTTAAAACATAGCATCACACCTGCATTCCCCGATGGGTTAGGCAGAGGTGTACTACTATAGTACACCCAAATTTCACCACTGCCGATGTAACGGAGAGCGAGCCTATGGCGATCTACCGGGCACAGTTTCAGACTCCGTGCTGCTACTGAGAATTTCCATACAGAAAAACCTAATAACACTGCCCCACCCGGGAATCGAACCCAGGACCTCACCCTTAGCAGTCGCGCTTGCGACTACTAGACCAATGGCAGTCATGACAGTGACAAAAACATCTATAATTATTTATTTGTTCAAACTAAGATTTTCTTATTTTTTAATCCATGCGTCAGATTTATAGAACCAAAAATATACGTAATTTATTTATTTATTTATTATAACACACTATCTTTACAGGCAGACCCAATACAATAGTGGTTTGCAAATACACACAAGATAATTGGAAAATAACTTACGGCTATTACTATAATTAAAACACTAAACCTTAAAAATAACTTGTAAAACACATAAATAATCAAATAACCCAAAAAAAAAAAAGTACAATTAAATATAAGAAACAAAATTCAACAAAACTCTTGCGAATTCACTCAAGTTATACGAAAATATGTCTATACTCTCATGCACTTCATTTAGTACACGTAATGTGCGGGTGAGGGGTGTTTTTGACAGCAGGTTGGTTTTGGCAACAGGCACGGCCAGCAGTGGCGGTCGCCGCCGCCTCCACACGTACCGGTCCGGCACGCACAGCTTCAGGTGTCGCAGCACTCCCGGGTTATGTGCAACTCCACGCAGGAGCTTTAGCACATACGCCGCGAGTGTAAATTCCCTGCGCACTCTGAGTTCGTTGTACCCTACCATACCCAGTACAAACAGTGTAGGATACATCAGCGGGTAAAATGGGTAAACTCCATAAAGTTTGAAATACAAGTGTCTTGTAAATTTATTCTGTACTCGCTCCAACATGACATTGTATTTCGCTTCATGAGGAGCCCAAATCACCGCACTGTGTTCTAAGTGACTTCTCACCAACGCGTCATACAGCACCTTAAGCGTGGTAAGGTTCGTAAATCCCTGCGACTGTCTCAGGACGAAACCCAGGTTTCTGTACGCCTTCTTGCAAATCTTAACTATGTGATCCCGGAAAGTAAGATCCGGGGTAAGCAGTACTCCTAGGTCTCGTACCTGAGATACTCGCTGCATCGGCGCCTCCTCTACTTTATAATCGTAGGCCAAGCTGGTCTTCGCGCGCGTAAATGTCATCACTGAGCATTTCGCTGTGTTGAAAAACAGTTTATTTTTATGGCTCCATTCTACCACTCTATCTATGTCTTCCTGCAATTTCTCACAGTCCGACCCACTCCTGACCTCGAGCAGCAATTTGAGGTAAGTCATTTATCATTAAAATAAATTCGAGAGGACCCAAATTGCTGCCCTGGCTCACGCCTGACCTGGTGTAGTATGGCTCGGATTCGAACCCGTTGTAGTCGACGTACAAAACAATAGGGAAACAATTCTAAAATTTTCTGACTAGCAAACTACAGATATATATTATATCTAGCTAGATATTTCGTCGTTGAAGTTCTAACACCACATATGCCCAAAATTGCAACTTTTCAGGAGAGTGAAAATACTGCACAATTTTACATAGACACCAGAACAATACCATTTTATATTCATTTCAGTTTACGAGTTTCTATTGGACGACGCTTGTTTCTGATTGGCCGAAACAACGCGTCTTCCGATTCTCTAGCAAATGCCGTCAAAATGACTTACGTGGTGTTAGAACTTCAACGACGATATGTACTTTAATTCACTCCTATCAACGATTATTGATACTATAAAGTTCAATGGTCATACCATAGCGTTAATTTCGACCCTGTTCCTCTCCAGGTTGTTCTTATCGATCCTGAGCGCCTCCAGTGACTTCTGCATGGACTCTTTTTCTTGTAAGAGCTGGTGAAGATCAGCGTTGGCTTGATCTAATTTACCTGTTCACAAATGTTAAGTTTTATAGTAAAATTATTCACTAAAACAAAGACAACAAAACGACAGCCGATTCAATTCACAGTAATCATTCAACTTGTGAAAGCGTCTCTCTTCTGACTGTGATTTCATATTTATGCATACATATGTACACACATAATGTCACGCCTTTTTTCCATGGGGGGGGGGGGAGCAACTACGGAACCCCACTTGCTACAATCCTGACGTAACCCTTTCGCTTAATCTACATTCATGCATCGTTTCATACATGAACGCCGGTTGTGGGTACTACGCACCAGACCTCTTTGAAGGATTGGAACATCACCAATGAAATACTTCTAAGGCGTCATCCTAGCATTTCCACTATCAGCTGCATTATAAATATAAAAAGAAGATTAAAAAGTAGCACTAGTACCTTGTAGATCTTGGACCTTGCTCTCCAGGGATGCGACGTTCAGATCAGCCGTCTCGCCGTGCTTCCTACAATTTATTAACTGCTCTCGCGTGTTCTGCAGTTTTACCTAAAATATATGAATTTTGCGTAAGTAAAATAGGTATATTATTATATTGATGATTTTTTTTAAATGATACCTTTTAAAATGGTTTGTACCTACTATGTTTTTCAACATATTATTTTTAGTTTTAAATTTTGTTCTACCTTGCACGCCTTAAATGGTCGAATATGATGTGACTATATTTTAAAATGTTAGACCTGCGAACTATTCTAACAAATAAAGATATTGTATTGTATTGTATTGTATATTTTGCATCGGCAATATGCTGGGGAAAATATAAAAATAATATGATACCATCCATTCCATTAAGGGTAAGAATTTGTATTCTAAAACCATACTTGGGTCTTAGTTATGATCAAAAAATATATACGATTCTAAAACCAAATAAATCAAATATAATGCTGATATCATACTTGCAACTCGTGTATTTGTATCTGATACTTGTGAAGCGCTGCTTGGACGGCCGATATAGTGCTCTCAGCAAATGCAGTCGCGTTTGCGGATGACGACACGCGTTTTGGTGACCTAAAACCACATCTAGCATTATCACCATCTAATTTAAATTAAACACACTTTTATGGCATACTTCTCTTCTCTCTTTTCTTCATATAAGTAAGAATTATGTAAATTGGAGAGACTCAGTAAACATAAAGTGAGAGTACCTGTCATGCAGATGTATGTGCGCGGCGTGCGCAGAGGGCGCGTCGGCGTCGGAGTCGTGTATGAGCGCGCGCGCCACCTCCTCCAGCGCCGCGCGCATCACGCCCGCCTCGCCGCACGCCGCCTCCGCGCACTCACACCGCTCCTCCTGCGCACACATTACTGATACTACTTTTCATGAATACAAGCTTACGCCAAACTTTTCCATATTCATTATATTTGTGTTGCCTTTTACAAGTTACGAGGAAAGTCGGCGAATCGCCTGATGATCTGATGATGACTATCATAATATATAACTCTTCACCACTTATATCACTAAGGATATAATTAAAATATATTCAAAACTCACCAGCCCCTGCAGTTCCCCAAGCAGCCGTTGTATCCTAGCGTCGCGTTCGCGCAGCTCAGCCAAGGCAGAGTCGCGCTGTGACGTCATATCGCGCAGGTCTACGCGCATGCTCTCCACGCTGTACGGACCCGCAGTTGACGCGCCGCCGGTGGCAGTCTGGTGATGCCCTTGGTGACATGGCTGATGGGCAGTCTGGTGGGATACTTGATGAGAGGTCTGGTGAGACATCGGTTGGTATTCCGGCTGTGGGTAGATTTTATTTTTTAAATCTTTACCACAATACTAATTATTTCTGTATTGTTGGTGCATTTATAAACACAAATATTTACATGAACACACACCCAAAACTGGAACAACTATCTGTATATCATACAAATATTTGTTACATAACCGCAGCAGTAGTCACTCCCTTTACTACTGTACTAACCGCTTTTAGACTCATATCACCTTACCTTAATACTCTGAGCTGCAAACGCATTGATGGAATATCCACTGAGCATCCCAACCAGTTCCCGCGCATTAGAATCGAATTCATTCTTTACGCGGTACAAGTCGCGCTCCGTGTTGGTCTGGAGTTCGGCGAAATGACGCTTGACAGATACGACTTCACGCCACAGACTGAGAAGGCGGTTATGCTCGCTGGAGTAGTAGTCGTTGAAAGCCTGTGTGAATATGGAGACATTATAATACCTACTTTTTAATCTCGTTTAAAAGCGAAACCAATTTTATAGGAGGTTGCTATCGGCAATTGTTTTAACATAATATTGGAGTCCATACATCATTTTATTAGTTTATAATGCATCCTAAAAATATTAGTCAAAATCTCTTTAATTTCATAAATATGGCAGATTAAAGCATTCAAGAAGATTTTAATTTGATTCAGATCCTAATAAGTAAACAAGAGCCAGTTAAATTAACCTTCTCAGAGAAAAGAAGCCAATGAAGTAAATATTATACTTTTTATAATTATAGAACCAACATCATTTATATTTTGCATAATTTTATCAATATAATTATTCTTAGATCTCAGATTCACCTGTTCTTCATCCTTCCACTCATCCTCCTTCATGCTCATCTCATCTCGCAGAGCCTCCCAGTCGTTAGTAAGCTTCTGAAGGTCATTGGTGAGAGCCTCATTCAGATGGTGCGACTCCTCCAGCTGGTCACGGAGCAAGTTGTTCTGCTGCACAAGTTTCTCACACCTGTGTTGTATTGGATATTTTTGTGAGTGCTATGGCATTACAGGTAAGTGTCATTTTGACACTCATATAACATTTATATGGGACTAGCAGATTTATTTGACCAAGATAGAAAATTTAGGATGGGTCCCACTGTCTTTTTGTTCTTTCATTGTTGTGGTTAAGTGTATGGCTGGAATGTAAAAAATCAATTCACTTGTTGAAGCAAGTAACACCAATAACAACAGCTTGTTTATATTTATAACTTTGTCTAAATTCATATATCTGCCGTCAGACACTAGTGACCAATAAACAGTAGATTTTCTATTGAATCTACTTTGCATCACTTGATGAGTTAATAAAACACTAAACTATCAATATAAAGCATAAGCCTTTACCAGAATCACATGGTCAGATATGTAGTTGTGATCTATGATACAGGTTTTACCTACAACAGAGACCAGTCTCTATGTAATTGTTCCTTTGACTGTGTACTTTGTTTGTGACGATGAGAGAATAAATAAAATATTATTATTATATAGTTGTTGTTCATAATCATTATTTATAGCATATTGAAAAATAGATCTTTTATTTGTATGCATAAATTATAAAGGAGGCACAGTATACATATTTGGAGAGGTGAAGCAACAAAATGCATTTTATTATTATTTATGTGTCACCGTAGATACTGAGCAAGAGATTAAGAGCTTGATTTGAATGTATAGCCCATGCCAATTTCACAATAATTACTAATCAACTTTCAACCTAACTTCCTAAGGGTTTGCTCCTTGATGCATAGTCAAAACTGTATAATTTTATTTTTTTAGCTAATCTCTATTTTTTTTATATAACAATGAAGAGTATATAAATAAACAATGTGTTTGCTTCCAGAAGGGATTTATCACAGTATAATTCTTTTATGTACTATAACTTTAAGAAGTAGTTCAAAAGATTATTATGCTTTAGAGCCATGGAGAGCTGAGCACTTTTGTCTTTAGTTTTTTGAAAATTGTTACATATTTATAGTAGGCTGATAATGTTTTTCACAGGTCTCTGTTATCTAGCCGAACAAATGGTCACTTTTATACTATGGATCAAACAACTCATCTTTGGTTAGTCTAGACTAACTATGGCTTGATTACAACATTAAATGTAAGTAGATATTGGTAAAACTAAAATTGCACAGAGTCAAATCTCATCTAGACAATATCACATATGCGTAGGTCTACAAAGACACTTACTTGCGCTTCTCTTCATCCAAACGCCTCAATGCGGTCTCCACATCGTTGATCCTCGCGTCTGCAGCCGACACGGCGGCAGACGCGCAAGTTGTCGCAGAGGGCGGCGGCGGGAGTGAGATGCTGCTGGTCTTGACAGGCGGAGCGCGGAAAGTGGAGGACGGCTCGCTGCGCGGAGTCGTCTCCAACATTTGGGTCTCCAGTTCCGAGCATCGCTGCTTGTATTGCAGCACCTTTGTAATGTTAGAATTGATTCAGTAGGGTTCTAGTAGTAGTTGCTTCAGTTGAAATGAAGATTTACTGCATGTTCATTAAAGAATTCTGTTATCATAAATAAAACTTTGTAATTTAACTGTTTGTAAATAAAGCTGTATGACATTTTTACACATTTGATAGATTTTGACATTAACAATTGTCATTTATTGACAGATCACATTTTAACGTGCAAAAATCGTCTACTGGCTGGCGTATGTATTATATATTACGTTTGGAAATTACTAGCAATAACTTTTTAGTGTAAATCAAATCTTGTTTGTTTGTTTGTTGAGCGGAAACAAAAAATTCTTAAACTCAACCTTCCACAACAGCAATAGAGATACATGGATCTCGAGATATTTAAATATATTATCGTCCTCCATTTATTACTCTGCCATTCAAATTCAAAGCCACCAAAGTAAATTGACTTGAGTTGCTGCCGCTATCTCTATGAGCCCGTTCTATATATCCAATGAATAAAGTAATTTTATCAATGTACCTTAGATTGAAGCCTAGATACCAAAGCGGCTTGTCCCTGCTGCGCTCTGCGATAAGCGTCAAGCCGACGCTTATGATCAGCAGCCTCTCCGGCCAAACGAGCGCGCAGCTCTTCGTTCTGCCGCCGCAGATCGCTGCCGACGCTGCTCACCGGAGAGTCCATCTCTGGAGGACTGTCCAGGGACTTCTGCATGATGAATAAACAAGTTAAACAAAAAGTTCCTGACGAAAAGCGATGTTGCGGTTCAACGTATGTTCCTTGATATATTAATATGTTATCTGTGGATTGGATGATGAGGAGACCTGAAACAGAAGTCCGTTTTTTATCAGATACCCACTTACCTCCTTCTTCAACCGTTGATGAGGAAGAGTGCTAGGTCGCCTGCCGATTGGAGCTCGAGCGCTCCGCGGCGTAGTCAGACCTTCCCTGCTCGGCAACTGAGACAAAGAGTTTCTTTTATCAAATAAAATTATACACCGGTAAATCCCTACTAACCAATTTAATTTCCGATATGAAGTTTTCAAATTAATAAGTTGTAAAAATACAATTAGACCCGATTAGATTTCCAGTTAAAATATTAAGTGTCGGAAAAAATATATTCGAAAATACTTATAGCAAGGATAAAATAAAATTAATAACTCGTAGTGACCTGAAAAGTAACTTTCTTCTTAACTTTCTTTTGTTTCATTTCCAAATAAAAATGACGAGCTGACTTAAATTCAAAAGACATTTTGCACGAAAGCTTAACTCATTCACTTATCTGAGATTTCCACAAAATAAAACGTCCACCGAAGCCCGAGGAAATAGAAAGGAGGTCGTAATAAAAAGTAAAAAGAAAACATTCTGAGGTGTGGCAACAGTGAAAATGCGGTTTGTACTGCAGAACGCCGGGCAAGCTTTTCGTAGGGCGGCAAGAAACACTGGCTATCGGACTAGGCATCTAATTATCGCCGCCCACAATGCAGTTACTCACCAAGACCCCTTGCCGAGGTGAATAAACCTGTCCCCCTAAGCACTAAATAAATACTGTAGGTACAATTATGCAATATGTTGCTACCCTAATGAAACTTTAAATTAGAGTTTGAGTTTTAATTAACAAAAGTTCTATATCTGAGAACAAAAGGATTCTATTTTCAATACGGGAGTTCCTCCGAAAGTAGATAGGTGATAAAGCAGGTCATAGACAAATTCGGTAAAAAATAAAAAGATAAAATACGTAGGTACCTACGAGTACTAATTAGGAAAATGTAGGTACCTGTTATTGCAGTTATCTGAAGAAAAATATGTCGCACCTACTAGTTTGGTGTCTTTTCCTTAGTTTCAAATGTGGTACAGACATACTTACAAACACATCAATTGTTAAGTATGTAGATACTTATTTGGTTGCTTTTTTATGTTGGTAACTAATACCTTAATAAAACCAAAGATTGAATTCTCGGTCGGAAAAACTCAGCACGCAAACCTTAATGAGCATACCTACAAATGAACGAGCGTTCTAAAAACTGAAATGTTTTGTCAATAAAAATACTTTTTATGTTCAGCCTTTCGGGTACAAATACACGGAATAATGTTGTTCATTGTTCTTTGGCAATAGTAAAGTTGGAAACTCAATGTAGGTCAGGTAATAGGTCAATTACCTTACCTACCACTATCGTATGCCATTCACCACTAGTAAATTTAACCTTGTGGAACAAAACATGTAAACAAACCATCGTCTAAAGATAAAAATAACTCTTTTTGTATAAACTAAAAATATATTAAAAATATAAATAAAAAAACCTCACCTATTTGGACGAAATAGCGGCCGTGTCCATGATTCGTCGGGGTATCAAAATTTTGTGAAAAATTGATAATACGCACGTATCTTAGCAACGCAATCAAGACGTATTGAAAGTTATGTCAATTAAGTATCATAACGACGAATATTAATTATTATTATACCTGTAGACACTGTCTTATCAAGATACATGTTTTAATAACCACACATTTTACAAAATACTTAGTATTTTTTTATTTTTTATTCAAATATGAAAGAATCGATTGGCTGCGTCGTTAGGCACGATATCGAAAAATACGAGTTCCATTTTTAATTTTGTATTCGCGCCAACTTTTACGCCTGATGCAATAGTTATTACAGCCAGTAGTATTTGCAAGTTATTGCAGTGGATACTTTAACAATTTAGTTTTGTGTAATGTAGCACTAATATTATATCGTATCACACGTGTATACAGCAAAAGCTGATAGGGTGAACTGTTTAAAAATTTACGAATATTATTATTCGAGGGGTGAGCGATTCGCTTGACTGATCACCGCCCCCTATAGTTCAGGTGCTTACTTCAATGTTATGACGATGATAACACTTTTTTATTTGGGTTCCACGGTCAAGAAACCATGCTACTGTCAATAAGCCACTGGTCACTAACGGTGCAAAAACAATAAATCATACACGGGAAATGGTGTAAAGGTAAAGTCGATTCTTAGGAATTATTAATATTTGTTACAGATTTAAATACTCAATGATTGGTTGATTTTTTAAATACTAATGTACGGAACTATTTTTTGATATTAGTATTCGTAGCAGACCAAAGTACTGCTTGCTGTAAATATTGATTCTGATTGCTGTCCAGAATATTGTCATATAGGTACTTACCTACTTGTAGAGATTTTGAAAACTCCAGAAAAGACTGCTTGAGTAGTAGTAGTAGAGGGGATCAAAAAGTACCTACTTCTGACAATAACACTAACATTAAATAATAAGTTTAGGGATTAAGTGATATTCATGTAATCTGTAACTTTACGTCCCTATAAAATCATTGTAATCGTGCAATTTACCTACTTTGCTACTGTAAGGAATGTTACAAAAATGTAAATAAGATAAAAAATTAAAATAGCAATAAAGGCAATTACATACAAGAAGTTTTTTTTTAATATTTATTTATCGAAAAAGTTGTTTGCACGCTAATAGGCTTTTCAGCAAAACCACTCTGTAAAGAATTTGTAGCGTTTTCGACTAAATTTTGAGTGTAAGTACGACTGTTGAGTTGACGCCATGCCTGGTGTACAGCCAGATTCTTCGTTGAAAATAATTTTCTGTAGTAATCTGGATTGGTGTGCCCGGTAAATAGCTATAGGCTCGCCCCTGCCCCAACGATGACGGCGCTGTGTTTGCTCAGTACACTCACTTTAGCCCTTGAGGGAAAGCAAGCACAATGCTAAGTTTTTTATTACCTTTCATTTTATAGAAGAGTAATTCACGAGAAAATTCCAGCTACGCACACAAGTTTATATAATCTAAGCCTTATAATGGTCTTACGCACGTCACAGCTGTGCGTGCACCGCGTGGGGTTCGATGGCCGATATCACAATCCGTGATAAGCGACAATTATTAAAGATCCGCCTAGTATCAAAAGCCAATTTTTTTTTTTTTATATTTATGTCATCATCGCTAGCCAAAACTTTTCCTAAGAATGTTAGAGTCGGCTTATTTGACAACTGTTAGTAGGTGATCACACTGATCACCGCCGATAAGAACACCCGCAACACCAGAGCAATCGGTGGTGCGTTACCGACCTCGCAACCGTGGTCGTTCTCCTCCATCTGTCAAGTCTTCAACATTCTCAAGAATAGACTATGCCGTAGTAGATTAGCTGGTCAGCAATCGAATCGAGGCGGACTACCAGAGTATCAAAAACAAGTTTTCCTGGACCTCGATCGTAGTTACCGTTAGTCAAAAAATGTATGAAAAAATCGTACGCGCGCATTTGGGTGATCTCCTGTCGTAAACGCGCGCAAATTATATTTACATACATTTTTTGTTTATGATAAAAGCTACAGTACAAATCGAAAAAAAAAATTTAGACCACCAGTGCGTTGCGTGTACTATCCCACTCAAGGAAACACATTTTGCAAACCATAAACAACTACTGACTAGATAGAGCAGATAAGAAGTTAGTTAAGTATTTACCTTACAGTCTAAGCAGATGCAGCTGATTATCAATATTTTATATACGAAGTGATTGCCATCAGACCTCGGCGACCCAACAACTGGGACAGCGATATCTGCAAATCATACTGTAGTTGCGAATTCCTAATTATGTTTCGTTTGTATGCTGAACAGGCATTAGGAAAATTCTTAAAATTTGTGCCACGTACTGAGACGATTACTGTTTTTTATGTATTAATGACTCTTTTATTTTATTTTATTTTATAATAACTGTTATACAAAAATATTTACATCCTCTGATAATAATTAGACCATTTAAGTGACAACTTATTAAATCTACAATTTAAAGTTAGTTACGCTACACACTCTGCCTAGCCTTTTTTCAAATATATTAGGGTCGGTCAGTTTTTATTGATGTTAAAACGGTGTATGTAATTAAATAAAATATATAAACATAGAATTTTTTTCAACTTAACTAAAAATATGTGGTAGGAGGCTTATATTTTTTCATTTGTTTATTCTTAAATACGAGCTAGGTGGAGCGACGATATATGTAAAGTAGCTGGTGGCAGTTGAAAAGGATAGCCGAGGATCGGGCTCAGTGGCGTACATTGGGAGAGGCCTAAGTCCAACAGTGGACTAATAAAGGCTGTTCATAATGATGATGACGTGAATAAAATGACCACAAAGCAACATCAGACACAACTTCTCTGCAGTCTATCTTTTATAAAGCATCGAGATCATTTTGGCCACGTAATGACTTAGAAATTAGAGTATTTATTAGACTGATTTTAATATTCGGTGGTACTATAGCTCTATCGTGAAAATGACTCGCCCTCTACACGTGCAAAATTAACATTTTGGCTGCATGGTCAAGGATGGTGACAAATCCTGTGAACCTTAAGCATCAGACAATAAGAGTTATTTATGAATGGACGTAACGTGGGCCGTGCAGCCCATAGTCGGGTTAGTGCAATTACTGCGCGTCAGTTTTGTTTGAATGACCTCCTTTACAGCTGGACTAAGCTCACTTTAGTACCTCAAATATATCTAAACTACATTTCTATGATTAATAGATTACATAACATTGCATAACGCTTGCATTCCCGAAGGGATAGGCAGAGATGCATTTATGTGAGAACCTCACGCTCCACTAGCGTTGCCAACATTTCTTCGGCGATATATAGTATTTTTCAAACTAAGTTATAAAAAAATATAGTACACTTCAAAAAATATAGTATTTTATGGCAAAGGCAAAAAAATAGACAAAGATAATATTTCTTACTTATTTATTTTTATAAAAACAATATTTTTTTGCACTTCTTTCATTTTAAAACGAAGGATTTGTGTGTTAGATTTCGGTGTTGAAAATATAGTATTTTTGCGTACTATATATTTCTTCAACAGTATATAGTACGCAGACCCGAAATACAATAAAATACTATATATTATAGTACGGTTGGCAACCCTACGCTCCACAGTCGCGCTTGCGACCAGTAGACCAATAAGGCAGACCAATTAATAAATTATACTCTAAAAAATACTATATTATTTTATGTGTTCTGCTATTTATATCACAGCAATAGGGTTACAGCTGTTTTTTGTTGTGCTCTTTGACACTGTCCGGCACGGTAATCGAACCCAGAAATTCACGTTCAGCAGTCCACGAGATCAATGAGCCAGTCAAAAGTCAATGACCCTTTGTTTTATTATTTAGAAAGAGGTACAACTTACAAAAAAAAGAAATGCGTCTATAACTCTTTCAAGCGATAACTTACTAGTTCTAAATAACATGTGTGTCATAATAAAAATAAAAAATAAACGGGAGCGCCTGCATAACGATATCTTATCCCATTGTTTTTATTGGAAGCTGTGCAATAACAATTGTTATATTATTTATACTTCAATCGATAGCCCTTGACCCGAACTGCATTTTCATATCAGGCACTACCTATATACGACACGGTTGGCGCAGTGGCTAAGTGATTCGCATTTTGCACTAAGTATCGTGGGTTCGATTCACGCACAGAACAAATATTTGTATGATCTACAGATAGTTGTTTCGGGTCTGGTTGTCACTAGGGTTAGTGAGGAGCAAAATTAAAAAAAACGTTTGTTATTGCACAGACAATAATTTGGTAAGGAAATAGCCTATGGCAGACTATACGTTAATTATCTTTCCATTTTTTTTTGTGATGAAACGAATTTTATAGCAGTTTTTATGGAGCTCTTTACTAATTCATGTAATCCCTTCAAATAATTAATGGAATCAGGCGTTACTTTGAGGAAATCCATGATATACAATAAAGTTCCTCGCTCCAGTCTAACAATGAATTTCTAATTGAGAGATTTTTTTTTTGTTTATTATTTGTACAAAATAAAACATGGTTTAATTTTTTTTACAATAAACAAATTATTTTCAGGTTTAGTATAGGTATACTAAATATCATGTTGTATAAACTACTAATCAAAGGACCAATATAATTGTCGAGAACCACAACTTATATATAAAGGTTTTAATAACAATTGCTCATCAAAAGATCATCCTAAGATTAACAATCCAAGGTTGATGCTAAGTGTAACTGTACTGCCGTCGCTGTTGTTTGTTTCAGAACGATAATGGATAAAGAACTTTTACAATAATCTGTCATCCACTTTTTTATTGATAAGACAGACAAAGTGAACTTTGAACTCTCTGACTACGTTAAAAACTTATCTTGAAGATATCACCAAATTCTTGGACAATATTGAAGCTAGAAACAAAAACTGAACTTCGACCGTTTTAAAATAATATATTTTGAACTATCAAAGTTCGACAGGCCAGAGTCAAATAAAGAACGCGCCGAACGCAATCACGGGTACTAAACTAAAAAATATTGGCTAACACACAATAACGAACTAAAACCAATTATAATATTTATAATTATAATTATTAAGTATAAGAGTATTATTAAAAAACAAATTACGATCATAATGAAATCATTACGTTCGTACGACATCCCCGCCGCGTTGCGAGAAGTTTAAAAGTACAATATCGTAAACAATCATTTATCTATAAGTTGTTGATTGCCGTTGTTGCTAACTCCATCGACCTCGAGCCTCATCAGTTGATTGGCTATCAGTCTGCATCTGGAGCGAGAAAATAAATTATTGCTGAATTCACATCTCGTAGTAGTACAGAGGCCCTAGTATAACTTTATTTCGACGAACTCGATTTAACGCATCGAACGCGTCCGGCGCTCCGATTGGTCCGTTTCGTGCTCTCCACCAATTGGAGCGCCAAACGCGTTCGATGCGTTAAATAAAGTTGGTCGAAAGAAACTTACACAAGGGCCTCAGATGGCACTTTCGGGGAACTCTATAGTAACTATGACCTATTTATTTACAACTAGACCGTTAATATCACATCTAGACACGCGGCAGCGTGTCAAGCCAAGTTCAAGCAAAGGAACTGGCTAGCCAGCGCCGAGTTTAATATTACACGAACTACTTGGTGCCACTTTTGACCCTTCTATAACTCAAAACCTCTTTAACGTAAACACATAAAACTACTTGTGTTTAATTATGTAGAAGCCCAAAATTCATGAAGCTAGCTCAAACGGTTATAAAGATATGAAGGTCAAAAAGTCGTAAATTTTAGCACTGACTGACTGACTGACATATAGTACCTAAATCTAACCTACTTCCAGATGACCTAGAAGGATGAAATTTGGAATCCAGCTCGGTAATTGTGTGTAAGCGTAGGAAAAAATCAAAAAATTAAAAAAGTCAAAAAATATGTGGTGTTCCCATACAAAAAACATGTAATATGCGCTAAACAACCGGCCAACGGTGTGTCGTCGGCGGCGCGCGGCACCACATTATTATACACAGAACAGAAGTAAATCTACATAAAAGCGCTCCTGAGCAACACATAAACATAGGCACCGTTTACGAATACCGATTTAGTTATTTATTGTTTTATTACATTTATGTTCATCCTGCTTCTTTCTCAACGATGAATTAAATGATTGTCATATAACCGCCTGAGATCGTTATATCGCCCGGACTTGGCTAATTTAAGCATAAACAGGAAGCGTATTAAAAAGGTAGCAGATAATGAATGGGCAATGCGCACTATTATCTCTAACATTCAAGAGAATGTAGACAATAGCATAAAAAAGAAAACCACGCAGCGGAAACGCAAGAAAAAACATTAAATCTCAATACCTGCCTAGTTTTCTTTACAAAAAGTAATGATATCCCACCAAAAACATAAATGTAAAAAAGGAGAGCCAAGGTCAATACAAAAATTATGCTTGGCTGTGGGCTTCGCCGCAAAAAGAATGGAGATCTAAATGAGTGCCAAGTTCTATGCAAAATCGAAATATGTATTTATCGGAACAAAATAACATTATGAACAAGTATTAAACTCTATTTCTTTGCTTTATTGGATATCTATAACAATTGCTGTTATTTAAAAATGTGAGATCTTAAAGTAGGTTAGATTTGACTTGGCCAGTTTTTATCAGAATTAAAATGTTGAATAACTTTATAAAATGACTGATGTAATGAAAACTGGCCAAGTCAAATCTAACCTACTTTAAGATCTCACATTTTTAAATAACAGCAATTGCAAAGCAAAGAAATAGAGTTTTATATTTGGTCATAATGTTATTTTGTTCCTATAAATACATATTTCGATTTTGCATAGAACTTGGCACTCATTTAGATCTCCATTCTTTTTGCGGCGAAGCCCACAGCCAAGCATAATTTTTGTATTGAACTTGGCTCTCCGTTTTTACATTTATGTTTTTGGTGGGATCATATTTATCACCAGTCGGTTAGAAAGAATATTATTAGGTTTATGACGCAAGTAGTGCGTGGTCCAGCGTCGTAGAGCAATCATTCGGCCGTTGACTCACGTAATCTTATCACACTCCTTTGTTATTGATTTCTAACTCAAAATATTATGAATCGAATTAATTGTGAGTACAAAAAAAAACTGCGTAGTGACTGGAACTACATATTATGTATTATGGCTACTTTGTGAACAAAGTTCATGAAAATATTTACCAGCACTGAAATATCTATTTAAGTTCTTGCAATTGACATAGTTGAACTATATTTATTTAAAAATCTAATTAAATTTCCATCATTTGTTCTTTAGAAAACTTTATCTATATCTGGTAGCCTTATATCTTTATTCGATTGTACGAACTCGGAAATGCTATCTCTGCATCGAAGTCCTTCATCGGCCTTGTCGACTTCCTATTGGTGGTCAACACTCCTGCAGTATGCAGAATTCGCTTGGCCACCTTTTAACATAATAAAGATTTTGTCGACTTCAACGTTGGTACCTTTTACCAAAGAGCTATTTCACAGTAAGTGGTCCATCGAAAGGGAAAATTAAATTAATCGAGTAAGTAGAGTAATACTAGAGTTCTTTCTAATGAACCGTAATACTTCCGCATTGGTCAAGTTGTTGCAAGCCTGTCTGCTGGGCGACAGGTCCTGCGATTCCTAGATCAACAAAAGTGTTATGAAGTTATTCTGAATAGAAATTCTTAGTAGCAGGCCGGAGCTTGGAATTGGTCCCAGTAAATGGCAGTAGGACGGCCCCTTATTTCTGAGACTCAATAACGACAACCGCAAAATGTGTATTGACAACCATACCTAAACCTCAGCCCTACCTTGGGGAATACAAGCGTGATCACGCCGAAAACTCTAACAATCAGAATCAATTGCAAATCAACCAAGACAGTAAAACCTAAATTGAATGAATTAGCAAAAACAGAGGTTTGTAAGTTCGGGAACAATTCTGTTATTCTGTTTATTTGTATCGTCCGTGCGTGTCTGATCGTCCTAGCTAACTGGGTCACAATAAACGTTTACGACCAAAATAATAATCTTGGTAAATAACGGCGACGGGACCAGACAACCGGGCCGAGGGTATGCGTAGCTATGTCCTGACGCGTGTTTTGTAACTCGTGTTGATTTTGCGAATTTATTGTAGCAGTATATCAATGCAGAATTAAACAATGTAATGAGGTTTCTGGATATTCGAAAAACGACAGTTTTCTTACTGTACTGTTCTTTGGCTACAAAACTTCACGTTTAGATCGAACCCCCGAACCGTAGTGCTGATCGCTAAGTTCTTATAAGATATTGCGCCAGCATATTCTATTTCTAATCCAGTATTTTCTGCCATTATTTGCCTAACCCAGTATTTTCTGCCATCCTTTCCATTCGATTAATGCTTAAAACAATCGAACCTGAATCCCATGTTACGTCATAGTTATCATAGGCAGGTATAAGCAAGAAATATTTTCATAGCGTATGAGATGCGAAAGAAAAACATACATTGTTGAATCTTTATAAAAGACAACTGCTTGCTTCACTCGTTCTCACCAGTACTCGTACGTCTTGTTTATGTTATAAAGCAGAATATGTCAATTTGTAGATAGAAGCATTATGTGTTTATATGTTCGTCTGAACATATCAACAGATCACTGGAACCATATTATAACGTACTCTGTGACTGGAACTATAAACGTTGCAGTTGTATGTCTATCAAGTTATCAACTCCTTGTCTCTCAATTTTGCAAACAACCATTTGCACTACCAACTTTTTCGATCCAATATTTTTTATTACACGGAAATAATCGTTGATCACGTCTTTTATACTAATTAAGTGATATTTACGACCCGACTATGCATTCCGCAATTTTTTTATTCGACATTCGCTTCGCTCCCTATTTTTCGCGTGGGCGAAAACTTTGGCTCATTAGTGTCAAACTTTTCGATAACAAACAGCTAACTGGTTATTAACAATACTATCCACTGTTATTATGGCGTAGTCTAACTCAGTCTCAAGTTTAAATTTGGAATGTTCACTTCGGCGCGTGAGTGAATGAAATCATAGATTTAGTTAATTGCCAGTTGGCTTGTTTTAACTAGCTGGTGTTCTAGATTAATCAGCTGATTCATTCAGACTGCTGTGGTTATTATATTTTACAGTGAAACTACAGCACTGAACAGCTCTATTTAAACACTAGCTTTAATTAATGCTAAGTCAATTCAAATAACGTGAAGGGTAGTGTCTACAGCGTCAATAAATGTCTTTATTTTAATTGTTGTTCTTTGTGTACATGTCTGCGTTTAGAGCTATGTGTCCCATTTTGTTTTCAGACTATTCTTGTATTATAGTATCTTTGCGGGCCATTTTTATTCTTTGATAGCGACGAGGTAATCGTCGTTTGGAGACATGCAGCCCTATCGTTTAAACTCTGCTTACCTGTTTAAACAAAACATTTCTTGTAACTTTATGAGAATCGTAAAAGTTTGCTACAATTTTCCCGGTTCAACGTCTTGTTACTGTTACTCCATGCAAATTACGTTGACAACTTGTGAATTGTCCTCGACATGAAGTCGGGTCCAAACCGTTGTTTGAGCATTAGCATAATCGTATAAGGAACATTCCTCAGGTTTCGACATGTCCCGTGTCAGCCTTCCTGCTACACATAAAATCGTCATGAATAGAAATCGTTCATTAAATCCGTATATCCGCGGTTCGTGCCGGTCTCGCATGTCGCATCCCGACTCGCGAACTTCCCGCCCATAAATATCGTTTTATGTCACGTGTCAAAGCCGCCATCTTGGCTAACCGGTAAAATATACAAACATAACTTTGCCGTTAGTATACTTACATTTCAAAATTAGAATGCGTTACGCCCTTGACATAGAGTCCAATATTTCGAGAGGCATATTTTAATGTTGGTAAATTTTAGCTGTACTTTATAAAAATGGGAGTGCTCGTCTTTCTATCGATTGTGCCAACTGGTGCTTACCGCCGATCTCGATTCGTCGGCAATCGGCCGGTAATCGAGTAAATTACTCGAATTGTAACAACTAGAGATGTTACAAGAGGTGTAACTTGAATCAAACACTCACTAAGTTCAGTTTTGTTGGTTCGCCATTTCTAGGTAATTATGGGCGTCATTTAGAAGTTGCAAAAGCCTGTTCTGACTAGTAACAGCTGTTGTTAGTTAGAAGGCAAATCGTGAGGTGAAATAGACATAAAATTCTAGCATTTCATTCATAAATTTTGTAGGTAGCTTTTAAGTATTTAAAATTGAGTCTTATTCACTTCATTTAGTCAATACTTAAACTTATTTACATAAAATAAGTTATTGATTAAGGCCTTTGACACACAAAAATCTTTTCGTGATGGCACACATACCTACCTGTATGACAAGATTACTACATCATATAACATACATACAACATACATCATCGCTAACTCAACAATTCAGTCTCCTGCATCTGCGAACAGTGTACGCTAAGTAATAGGTACTGCTACGCGATTCGTAGCAAGAGCGATTCGTAGCAATATTTGCGAAGCGTCGTAGGAGCACATCTTGTTGAAGAAATATTGAAAACAAAGACCACAAGTTAGCTATCAGATTATGAAAAAATATTATTAATATATTTTAATAACCCAACATCTTAATATCAACTTTATCTTCAGTTGATATTACAATGGGAAGTTCAAGGAACTTCACAAACTAACCAAAATTATCTTGTGCCAATTTCCCCAAATTACGAAAAAGCTATTTCTTTTACGAGATACACAATTCTTATGTAAATTAATTTGAGTTTAGTACCGTTCAGAAATGCCGAAATTTTGATTTACCCTTGCACGCACGTAGGCTTGCAACAACACGAAAAAAGTGTTTTTCTTTAAAATTCACGCTTAAGGAAAGTTGTAAAAGTTTCTAAATACTTCCTATTACGCTAATACTAATAATAGAATATATTTTTAATATAGTTCATCGAGAAACAATTGAACTTTACTAACTACTAGAAACACTAAACAGATTGAACAGAAAAAATATAAAAACATTACCTACGCGTTAAAATACACCTAGTTCTTATATTATCGACATAATAACAGCTAGATATGTAGGTTTCGTTATTGTAATGAAGAAATAACGTTACCACAAACCGGCTTGCAACGTTACCTGATAAAACGAGGTAATTAAAATAGTGTCAACATTTAAAATAATAGGTATTCCGTAAAGGATATATACTTTGGAACTTGAACCGACACAAACAGTGTTATCTTGTCGTTAAATAGTCGTAAGATGCAAAATTTCAATAACATAATTAATTATATTACTTGGTTAACTTGGTTGTAATGTTGTGTAACAAGCAATTTATCGCATGCTACAATCATTAATTTTCTACAAGTTATGGCGTACCGCTCGGGGTTTTCGGTCACCCCATGTAAATCGTGACAAGCTGAAGCTGTCGTTGCAAAATTGATGAAGATCACGGTATAGTTTATAGTAGCTCCTATATAAAAAGGTCTATATTGGACTGGCTGACGGTAATATACTAAACCAACTTGCCCAAGTGATTAGCCTCTATTCATAAAGCTATAATTCGTAATAAACTCACAATATCACTTTAACTGACTAACATAACGACATAAAACCGCAAATGCTCGCAGATTTTTCCTCTCACATAAGTGAATACTTTCATGCTGATATGTGAATTTCAAAGGTCACTATTCACTTGTGTGCACGAGTAACATAATTATTGAAAGGACACCTTTTGTCATGCTCATGTGCAGTGGCGGACTAAGCCCGTCAGAGGCCCGGGGCGGCAAAGCTGAATGACCCTAGTTTCTCGCCTCTTAGATAGGTACTAAGCATATTTTTAAAGCCTTGTTTAGGATTTGATCAAGGGAACATGAAGGCGTTTGGAGGCCCCCCAGGACCGGAAGCCCGGGGCGGGCCGCCCCTTCCGCCCCCCCGTTAGTCCGCCACTGTTCAAGTGTACATAGTCAATAATGTTAGTAAAGGGGCTGATTACTGTTTGTAAAATTAACTAGCTACTTTTTTCGCTGCTATCATCACAATGACAGTCAAAAATAGATTCGTGTTAACCCGTATAGTAATACAAAGTCATCTGACTGTGGATTCATGAATATCCAGGTTAGAGTTGACAGTTCTGTACATTGATCAAATCCGGGTAGTCCTAGTTTGTATATAACACAATGCTAACATGCACATCTCTATACCTTATCATAGGTCAGTGTCGAGGCGGAGGTCGGCTGATAATCACGACACATGATTTTTACGCGTGAGGTGTGTCCAACGCGGCATCTCGTGGTGGTTACGTGCAGGAATCTTTGATGCGTTTTGTTTTGTGACATTAGCTTTGCCTATTAACCGTTTAATCACCAACGACGATTTAAAGCATCAATCAAGATTTCAATCCAGAGGCCTATGCCGCCTTCAAGCGTAATTTTTTAGCCTTATGTTTGACAGTGAAATAAGAAATAAACACTATTTTCGCATTTATATGTGGATTGACGCTTGAAGGCGGCGGCATTGGCGTCTGGATTAAAATAGTGATTGACGCTTAAAATCGTCGTTGGCGGTTAACGGGTTATACATAGGAATTATTATGAATAACCTAACTTTACAGTTGTTGACACGCTTTACGTATTCTATAGTAGGTACCTACTACTGCTACAAAGATAATAAAAGTACACAATTATAACATTTTTTTTAATCATTTATATAATAGTCCCTCATATACCGGCTTCACCTGTGCATTTTTTCGAGTCAAAAAGCAGCCTACAACCTTCTTCCATAATACGGATATAAGTATAACTCTATTGGTTTACGCGACGCACGCCAGTAAAGCTCCCAGTCGGCGTGATTTTTTCCGATATCCTCAACAATCATCGTCATTTTTCAGCCAATTTACACAAAACCTTAACGAATTATACACCAAAACCTTCTTTATGAATCACTCTGTCTATTGGTAAACACCGCTTTTTTTAAGTTTATCGCGAACAGACAGACAGACGCGGCGGGGGACTTCGTTTTATAATATGTAGCGATGTAGTGATTATATTAAGTATACTTACAGTATATGAGTAATAGATTAATTCATATATTTCTAATTTCAATATATAAGTGAGCAGTGAGACAAGTTCACCACCCAAATCCAAAATAACGACGATTGATTGATAGTTTAATAAATCAACAACATATTTTTAATAACTATTACATGAGATATAACTTAAAAGATAAAAACTGTCAGTAGGTAGGTACCTGAAAATGTCTTTAATCTCACTAAATATTTTGTCTGTTGTTTGAATCCGTCACTGCCGGGTGTGAGGTCTTAGGTTCGATCTACGGATTGAACAAAGTGATATAGGGTTTTTGAAATTGTGCCCGGTAGATGGCATCCTTATTACATGGTACTTAATAGGCGTAGGCAAAATATGGGGGAAGTACATTTCATTCTAACCATTTATAATACAGTCTGATGCTATTTTACTGTGTCTGTGTCAATAAGGAATTTATAAGAATCATATTATTATTCAAGATTCTCATTAATTTATGAATCAACTAAACTTGAGGAAAACAAACAGATAACACGAGCAAGAGACAACGTGATTACAAAACTAAACGAAAGGCGGAAACTTTGTCCATATTAAAATTCAGTAATAATTTTACCATAGGTAGTCAAAATAGTAGAATAGTAAAATTATTATTACGACTAAACTAATCTGGAGGGGCTCGTAGCTACATAGCTACCACGCAGATCGACCGATCTGCGAGGTTGAGCAGCGCTTAAAGCTGTCAGTCCTTGGATGGGTGACCATTTTTCACATATCGAGACTCCTCCGTGCCTCGGAAAGCACGTTAAGCAGTTGGTCCCGAGTGTCATACGAAGACCTATAACAGTAGTTACGAGTGTCAGTAGCCCAAAAAATCTGACACCCAGTCTAACCTTAGAGTATCAGTGTCTCCCAGTTACTGGGTGGCGGAGGTCAGAAGGCAGTCGCTCCGTGTAAAATACTGATATTCAGCCGCAACTGGTAAGATTGGAAGCCGACTCCAATGTAGTTGAGAAAAGGCTAAGGAAATGATGACTAGACTAATCTAGTCGTTACAAGCACGACTGCTAAGCGTCAATTCCCGGGTTGGGCAAAGTGTTATTAGGTTTTTGTGTATGGGAATTTTCAGTAATAGCACAGAGTCTGGAACTGTGCCTGATATATGGCAATAGGCTCGCTCCCTATTACACGTGACTCAATAACAGCATCGACGAAACGTGGGTGTAGGATAGGGTTGCCAACCGTCCTGTTTTCCCAGGACAGGTCCTGCTTTTTGGAGTGTCCTGGGTTGTCCTGATTAGTTATCAAGTAGCGTCCTGGGTTTTTTAAAGAGTCCTCCCTTATTATTCGCGCACCACTACTGCCTCAAACCTTACGTTTAATCATCGGCGTTATTTTATAATTTAATCCTTCATTTCATTTCTTATATTATATGATTTAATTGAAGATAATTTCATGAAACATTGTAATTGCTATTCATTGAGTTTCATTCACACTGTTTTCTTATATTGCGTCCTGTTTTTAAACCGGAATGTCCTGGTATTTCCATTATCAAATACTGGTTTTCAAAATTTGGAAATGGTATCCTTAACCCTTCTGGGAATACAGGCGTGATGCTATGTTATGTAATAATTTTACACATATTAACAAAGTAGGTACCACAAGGGCAATTCATTGTCAAGAGTCGCAGATTCCACAAGAGGCATGATGCAAAGTTCGTTATCAAATATCTTATTAATCTATTAAGGCACGGTTGGCGCAGTGGTTGAGAGATCGACTGCTGAGCTACGTGTCGCAGGTTCGATTCCCGCACGAAACAAATATTTGTATGATCTACAGATATTTGTTTCGGGTCTGGATCTTCGTGTATGTGAATACACACCGTGCCTCGGAAAGCACGTAAAGCTGTTGGTCCTGCGCCTGATCTCTCTCCGGTCGTGTCGGATTGCCGTCCCATCGCACTATGAGAGTGAAGGAATAGAGAGTGCACCTGTGTTTGCGCACACACTTGTGCTCTGTAATATCTCCTGCGTAGTTGGCTAATCTCCGGTGAGAAGGGCCGCCGTAACCGAAATCGGTCAGGAGGACATTATTAATCTAATATTATAATTATTCACTACAGTTGAAAGACTTCCGTCAACCATCACATGCCACACGCTTTATTAATATAATATGAGAATGTTTACAAGCAGTGTCACATTAACTTGCCCTCAACACGCGGAGACTGCGTGCTCAGGTCTATGTACACAGGGATTGGACCCGCCTAACTGCAATCGTTTAACTTATGTTCACCGCTTATCGTTTAATGTTGTTTACTTGAAAGTTATTTTTATATTTTATTACTGTTGGCGTCGCGGATATTGTCGAGAAGTCCTTTTGATGGTTAACGTGAGTCATATCATGCATTCTTTGAATGAATTTCGTACCTGCTTCAGAAGAAACAGGCCAATTCTACTGACTAAATTGCAATCGAAATATATACAACGATTTGTGGAAGTCCTTGATTGGCTGTGGCATTCGGAATGTGGACTTGTGCTCTAGATCTTTATTTGCTAAAAAATTATCGTATACGTATAATGTAAATATCCAATAGTGATCGCGTTACTTGCGTGAATTTTTTGATTTGGAATAGCGAATACTGGCCAGCTGAGACCAAGTCCATTGCTGAATATAGATCCTAATGACGACTACCTGCTAATAATCCTGTAAGTTTCTTATTAACATAACGAAGGAGGCTGGTCCTCTTAGCATAATCGCTTAGTCACCTTGGTAGAGGGACGGGGGAGGGAGCTATTCGTGGCCGGAACCCACACTCCACAAATAAAAGGATATGAAAACTGTGACAGTATGTTATAACAAAATAAACCAAGAGCCATCTAAAAATAATATACAGCATCCTCTGATAGTGGACTATAAAGGAAATTCAGTTCATTGCATGCTTTTTGTGCATACAGCTTTGTGCAGCCCACTTAGTCTTTATTTCAAGTGAATAAGATCTGTTTTCCCCTGGAGTTAATGAGAACTGCATTACAATTGGGTCGTAAAAGAATATTCCGCTATCCGGTGCAACGAACTTGAATTTATAGTTGAAAATATTTGTGGTACTATTGCGTAGTGATCTAATTGTTTTTGTCAATTTAGTTGTTGTAAATGTCGAAACAAGAGAAAGTGTCTATAGCTATGAAAACAGAATGCCATTGTAGATCTTATAGAAATTAACAGAACATAAAAATAACGACGCAATAAATCGAAACAAAATATTTTCAGGATTCTTAAAATAACTACATTACTTGCACATTGCCAAAAACTGAAAAATCTGCTCGCCTTTGCCAATGAAACTTTATTTGGACTGATGGCATCGCCAAGATAAAAACATCACACTGAACAAAAGACTATCAGAAATAACTTTACGTTTTGTCGTATCTCCCTTTCTTTGTAGAGTTCACTAACCTTTGTCTTATCCGTCACATAGGCTCAGTTTTTCGCCCTACAATGGCGTACTTACGTCGCAATACATTGAATCTACATAATAAGTATTAGATGTGTTATGACGTTTTCAATAGCGACGAAATCTAATAGGTACGAATTTTAGCTAACTATCAAATACTTCTTATCATTACACAGTAATTAATGTAATTCGGCGTTAAATACCTATCTATCATGAAATCATCACGGGTTTCAAAGTCCACCAGACTATCTTAACGTGACCAAATTATTTCAGCGCGATTATTATATATACTTAGTAACACTTCTTGTATGTTTCGTAAGGACTAGGGGCTAGAGGCTAACATGTGGCTTATGTAACTTGTTTACAATTAAATTATTGTTAAATAATATCAATGTCTATTAATAAAATAGTGGCGTAGTTAGCGATATAGGGAAATTTAATAATAGCATATATTTATGTATGGTATATGTCGTGACTTTTATTTTTATTAATAAATTCGTTGTTCAATTGTTTTCAACCAAAATGTACCAAGCATACATAACCAATTGCCGTCCAATAAACTCAGACAAAAGCAATATCGTTGTAAACAAATACAAAAGTATAAAAACTGAATACTTCCCCGTTAACTTTTATTTACATAAGAACTGTATACCCAAATTAAAACAAAAACAAAAATATCAACATGACGTCGTGATTACCTACTCGTACCTATGTTCGAAGAATTAGCGATAAGAGTTCTGACGCATCCGTAGGCCATCACCAAGTCCATTGGCCGCTTAAACCAATCGTTCCATACAAACGAGTACACGAAAGAGTAATATTTGCATTAACGTCTGGACCTTTGACGACACGGTTGGCGCAGTGGCTAAGTGATTAGCTCTCTGCGCTAGGTGTTGCGGGTTCAATTCCCGCACGGAACAAATCTTTGTATGATCAACAAATAGTTGTTTCGTGTCTGGTTGTGTGTGTATGTGACATGTATGTTTATAAACTGTACCCACGACACAGGAGAAATCATAGTTTGGAGCAAAGTATCAAAAAAAGTAACATTAAAAAAATAACTGTGGTCTTGATTGACTAGTGTGCGCAAACCCTAGCTTGATTGTTCGGTCTGATTCAGTGGTCAGTAAGGGGCCATTCATTAACTACGTAAGGGTCACGAGGGGGAGGGAGGGTCTTTAAAATCTCTATATGTCCTTATCTCGTGAGGAGAAGGGGTAAAAGCCATTCTTATGTAATATTTTATAAGTCGAAATGTGCGATTTCTAATATAGAGTGATGGTTATTTGAGAGCTAGAAAAACAACTCTGATATGTATTTTTATTTTTTAGTGTACCATTATATTTATATATATTTTTATTGAAATTTTTTATTGCTTATCAAGTTTTCATAACCAGATAAAATCTTACGTAAGAAGGGGGAGGGGGAGTCCGAGAAATCTTATGTGCTCTTACATGGGGGTCAAAAATGGCCAAAATTGTCCTTACGTAATAAATGAATGGCCCCTAATATTATGACATCATGTCACGATTCCAAAATACTGACCGCAGCCAGCGTTGCTTAACTTCATAGATTGATTGAACTGAAGTTGAGATATAGCAAGACTTAGTACCTAAGTATATAATAAATAATAATAATAAGTTCAGTCCATTACTGTCCCACTGCTGGGCCTTTGCCCAAAACCTAGTAATATGAAAAAGACTATACATAAATCCATTATTTACCAACAAATTGCAGGCACTGCTTCATTGGTCTAGTGGTCGCAAGCGCAACTGCTGAGCGTGAGGTCCTGGGTTCGATACCCGGGTCGAGCAAAGTGTTGTTGGATTTTTCCGTATGGAAATTCTCAATAGCAGCACGGAGTCTGGAAGTGTGCCTGGGAGATAGCAATAGGCTCTCCCCCTATTACATGGGACTCAATAACGGAATCGGCGAAATGTGGGTGTACAATAGCAATAGTACATCTCTGCTTAACACTACGGGGAATACAGGCGTTATGCTATGTTAAAAATTATAGGCAACGCTAAAATAGTCACGTAGCCAACCAAATAGTGAACGTTCACAGTCACAGCAGTTATAGATAAATATTATTTTAATATTTTTGCGTCTATTTGAGATCTTAATGATATACTTATTAGTATTCTCGTATACACTCATAACGATAATTTTCACTTTTCTAGGTCTTGATACGATATTATTATACTGTCAATCAACGGTTGGCGCGGTTTTTGAGCGATCGACTGCTGTGCTGTAATTCCCGGGTTCCATTCCTTTATTTTTATGGCAGAGAGTTGTAGAGTTCTTCCTTTTTTAGGAATAAAGTCACAAGAATTAATAATAGCATGCGGCAATATTTAAAAAAGAACTAAAGCTAGTTAGAATTCCCAAGATTTGGAAATGGAAAAACTTTCTATCCTGCCACGCTTTGACCTATGATCATACGAACCAAGCGCTGCGCTGTCCGTAAGCTTCAACGCTTATTTCACGTTCGCGTTTAGTTTCGTTTGCTCTGCTTTTAAATGCACTTTGAGATTTTTTAGACAGTACGTTTATAATTGTGATATCCTATATATATATATTTATTATAACTCGTAAACTTTTACGTAGATCGGTTAATTTCATATAAAACGCAAATCCGACAACATTATCATTATCAGTATAATACCAGCAGAGTTCACGGTAAAAGATTCCCCACGTGACCTAGATATATGTATATAAAAAATACATTTTCATTTTTAATTATTTTTTTCTAAATATTGCGCAGTGCAACCTGCTTGCAGGGTTAACCTTCCATACGCGGTCTGAGCAATTTCGATGAATCCAGAATACGAGAGTCACCAGTCAACACACCCAGTAATAAAATGACGATGATGTAATCATTCACTTGTAAACTCACGCAAATCGTGCGTATTGTAAAACTGTAGTAAAGCCATAGAAAAGTTGCGCGTTTCGCAGGCCATTACGTGCTAACAGAACATTAGTACATTGCGAAACGGTTGATATGAAGCCATTTCACCCTCCCAATCTGCCCCTATCGCGTCAACAGTAATCACGTTTTTATATGAGATTGTTTCATTAAACTTTTAGAACTTGGCCCACTTTTTATTATTTGCAAATTGAAGTTTTAGTACTTGACTGCATTAAATAGACTTTTCTACTACCATTGGTCTCTGAATAGATAACAAATTTATTTTGAATCCTTCGTGCTAATACCAAAATTTTCGCAAGCTTAATGAACTATCCTTAACAACACTCTTAAGCCCCATATAATATTGTATATTATAGTGTCTAATCTTTTGGTCCTAATAACGTGGTCTTTTGATCCGCAACGGAAGTTACCTATTAATTTCAGGTATAACTATTTAGTTGACTACTCACGTTTTGAAGCAGGACTGATAAAGGTACGCCTCATCTAGACCATGATAATTAGTGATAAGTTCAAATTGAGGCCATCGCATTTGATACCAGTACTAGTATCAAATAAATTAATATACGTTGAATGTACCTGTTTATTATCGCTCGCCTCCTTCATATCGCATGGGTCAACCGGCGGCGGCGAAATGTGGGTGTGCTCAAAGGCGCGGTACAATTATTACAACAGTAATAAAACATATAAGGCTTAGTCAGAGACCTAATCTTAATCTAAAAACAAAAATATTTTGCTTATGTTTGATTGTGACGTCTGTTTTCCCCAAAGGGTTAGGCAGAGGTGCATCGTTTTTCGTCGATGCCATTGAATCCCACGAAGCGAATCGTTTGCCATATACCGGGGTCTATACCGAACTTCAGAGAATCAATTTTTCCGATCCGGACATCGTACCCAGGACTTAACGCTCATCAGTAGTGTTTGCGACTACTAGACCCATGAGGCAATTGGCGATTTTAAGGTAATTAAGGTAACTATATCCAAAACAAAAATTATAATGACAACAAGTAATCAAAATACTTTCCTATTTTCTATATACTTAGGAAAGATAATTCTTTCTCTTTATCCTATTTTCAATACACAAAACGAATGTGCAATGAAATGCAATCAAAAATTGCCGCCTCATAACACTGCTAACCTTTTTAACACGACCATATAATACACTTAATCCCGATTTACGTTACTAAAGCCTATAAAATCTATACATTAAACAGCTATCGTAATAAATCCATACGTAGTCCATGTTAACAAAAAGTCAGGGTAGATCCCGGAACCCGATTAGTTCGCGATGGCATGACTATCGGTTATTCCCTACATCGCACTGAAATGTTTACTGCTTTCAATTTGAGTCGATAACATCCTTGCTGTAAGGAAATAGACTACGGAGCTGTATGTGTCAGGAAAAATACTTTTGTCTAGCAATAGTATATGTAACTGTAACTTTTGACCAAAAAAAAATGGCATTTAGACAGTTTTTACTACAAAAAAAACCTGAATGAAATGCAGGGGATGAAACTAGTGAATTATATCCGCACACACTAGACACATGTATAGCTGATTGTTGTCGAGATTCATCTCATAAATTTCAAAAAAGTATCAATGTCACGAAAATACAACAAATCTTGCGTCAACACGGTTTCCGTAACCGAAATTCTTAGATTAGATAAAGTGCAGTGACTTACCGGCATGTCGATCCTCGAAAGCCCGCGTAGTCCACCCTCCGCGCCCGCCGCCCTACTGCCACGAGGAGCAAGCCTCCACTGTGCCAGCTCACCACCTGGCCCCATCTGAAGCCTCCTCGCGTGACTGACATCCTCAACAACGAAATCCGCAATTTCAACTTTACTGCCCTCGCATTTAATACCAGAATCCTCCTTACATTCACCGTCACGATTTACATTCGAATTTGATGTTTCTTCGACATTGTCTCCAGTTAATAAAATCGTTGGTATTGCTTTAGTATTGTCTCCCTTATTGGTATTACGTATAGATTGTATATTGCTGTGTTGTAGTGGGCCTCCAAATTTTTCTTTCAGTGAATTAATAACTGCTTGCCTAGCTTGATCGTACCTTGTTTTCGTTTGGCTTTCCCTCCATTTTTTGAGTGCTTTACCTTTAGGATCAACATTTTTCACTGTTCTATCAATAAAGTTTCCATAGAGTTTTGAAGTTAATGCTCTTTGTTCTTTTAAATTATTAGTATTGGATGATTTCTTGCCATCGATAGGTTCACTATTTTTGTCTGCTGGTAAATCTATAGCTTCGTTTTGCACATAGAAATCTAATGGTTTGTCTTGGTCACCGAATATTTCCCACCATCTTACACTAGCTTCATTGATAGGTGCTCTTGAGCGTGCTGAAAGGTCAGATTTTGGTGGATCACCCAATTCACCCATATCACTGAACTCATAGAAGAGGCTATTCCTATTCGATAGTATAACTAATATTTAAGGCTCCTTATTAAAAAGAAAATAATATATCAACGTACTACTGACACTAGAGTTCTCTTACGACTGATCAAGATATATTTTACCTGGAAATTATCAAAAATCGCAAGTCAGTTATTGTCACAATTACCCCGTACCACTATTTCTCTTTTACAGAATTATTTTTTTTTGTCTTTTTCTATATACGTTTCTGCGAAAGGGACGAAACAAAAATATCGTGTTTTCATGTCGTGCGTAATTTAGCGCAGTAGAAGTTTGAAAAGAGCCGACAATAGCTATTGTTACCCCTATTATTGAATGTCTATTTTTGTATTTGTAGGTCAGTATGTGAGGCATCGATTGCAAATCACTGTTAGGGTTCTCTAATATAAACTATGAGTAATATTTCTAAATAAGGAAGTTAAAAGGACCAATAATGTTAAGAAAATCAAAAGACCAAAGATGTTATTACGACAAAATTATATCCGTAATAAAAGCTATAATAAAAAGGTAAGTATCATGCTTTGTCACACGCAACGCTTTACTGATACTGAATCGGGTGTTCTATCGTACGCCATTTATTTCTTGTATATCTTATTTATCTAAAGATCTATTCGTAAACAAAGAGTTCCAACAATGTAGGCACTAGCTCGGAGCAGCACGCGAAATTTTGTGTTTCATCCGTAATATTTGCCTAAATTCATTAATAAATTATGTAAATAAATCAAATAACATGGCATAAACCACAACACTAATTGCGACATAACCCGTGATCCGGAATTTCTATATCTTGCGATCGAAGTCCGCCCTCAAGCATCCCGGATACGCAGTATCCAAACGAAGTGGTATCGTTATCTTAATTCTATCGAGTTAGTATTGACTGGCCTCTGAACTTGCTATACAATAATTAGTGGGTTATAATATTACGTAACATTTGCTTGCTACTTGCTTCTTACATATTATAAAATCTAATCTTTTAACTCAACCTTACCCAACCTGAGGTCCGCGAGCAAAACCTGGGGGCCGCAGATTTTTTTAAATTATACTCAGTGTGATGATTTAGTATTATAGTTCCTACTAATTTCTACTATAACTGGCGATCATTATCTTTATTATTATTTTTCACAGTTATTTAAGAAACATACTCAAAATATGATAAATGTGCTAGCAACGACCTAGCACCACATAACCGTTATATTACACTAGGCTTGTCCCCTATAACTGAGACCATGGGCACCGGTAGTATTATTTTTAGGGGGGTGCACTAAAGATGGGTTTAGACCAAACGAATATAAAACTAGCAATAGAATAAGAGCACAGAGCTTCGTTTTTGTTTATTGCTTTTTTGGTGTAAACCATAAAATTAGTTTTCATTTCCTCAGAGATAAATTCTAGTTTTTTGAATATGTACTTTCTTCCAAACCAAGGTGCAAGTGCACCTACTTGCACCACCCTCCCGGCACCCATGACTGAGAAGAACGGCATCAGCCAAATTTATATACCTACAATGAAACAACTCTGCCGAACCATTTGGAGAATAAAGGTATGTTTACTAACCATCTCTACAAAATTACACAGATATTCTGAAGTCTCTACAATTAAATTGAAGCCAAGATAAATGACCCAATAATTATTCAAATAAGTCACATATAATTAATGCCAATCGCTCCGACCTTTTACACACGGCAATATATTTATCATAACGAGATGCTTAATTAACAGCGTCTGTAGAATTATTAACATTAATTTGATAAAAATATTTTATACTGTTCCAAGGTACGCGGATATCACGCAGATTGAACATGACAGCACAAGACTTAATTATATTTACTAAGTTTTATTTCCAATAATGAAACAATCTTATCATTCTTACTAATTATAGGCATTATTATTTAACTTCTAATTTGCTCTCGTCGCTTTTATCTTTGGACGGCCCCTACAAAAGAACGCACAATCTAGTGAAGATCGCGAGTTATCTGTCGTACTCGCTAGCTGTAGAATGAAATAGAATATATATTTATTTCATGTAAACCAATTTGTACTTATGAAATGTCGAGAAACGTACTTAGGTATCGTCACTCAACGAGGCATTTTTCTTGCACCCCAACACTAATTCTTACTTCACCAGCACAGTCATCTAACGCAATCCCACCAATACATGATACTGTAGAAAGAAAAGATATCTTATCTACTACGGATCAAACGATAAGTAGGTGCCTCTACGCGGCGCTACGAGGCTACGAGAATCTACGGCGTAGTTGCTACGGCGCTTCCGTGTTTGTTGTGTAATGTGCCGTAGGTGTAATGTTTATTTCACCTGCAATTATCTTGTTAAGGTGATATTTATTCAGTGTAGACTTTGATGAAAATGCATTTAATTGTACTTTTATAATGTATGTAATAAAAATAATTGGCTTTCGTAGATTATAGTGGTTATAGGCTTATTTGCAAGCTGGTAAGTTATTCATTCGGGTTTTAAGTTTTATAAGGAAACTTTTTACACTTTTAAGCCATGAACTATTGTATCGATAAACGGTTGTTTTTCTTTTAAACGTCGTGTTATTTTGACGGTGAGCTTGGCCCTTAGTAATCCCATGTTTTCGTTGGGAATTAATATTAAAATAATAATATAAGTGTTTGTAAACGCGGTTCTGGGCTCGATCAAAATCAAATTCAATTTAAATATATTTTTATCCATGTAAACCATTTTTAGGCTCTTATGAATAGTCAGGCTCTAGTTGTCACGTTCCGAAATATTGATTTCCAATGGAGAAAAACAGGCAAGAAACTCCATGGTTACTCTTTTTAACTCGGAATTTTACATACAATATTAATTTATACATTGATCTCGAACAACAATTATGTGAGTACAATGTAGTTCAAAAAGTCTAACTTATGTAAGTCTGAAACTCAAGCCTGATAATTATGAAGAATAAATTTACTTTTGATATAATTGCCATGGAGCTGACCAGTCCCAATAGACGGCACCCGTTCACGAGTACGATCCACGAGTCGAACAATGTTGATGACACGGTTGGCGCAGCGGCTAAGTGATTACCTTTCTACGCTACGTGTCGCGCTACGTGTCGCTACGTGTCGCGGGTTCGATTCCCGCACGGAACAAATATTTGTATGATCTACAGATAGTTGTTTCGGATCTGGTCGTGTGTGCATGTGACATGTATTTTTGTAAACTGTACCCACGATACAAAAGAAATCCTAGTGAGCGGCAAAGTTTAATAAAAATACTATTATTAGGTTTTCTGTTAGAATATTCTCAGTAGCAACAGTCTGGAGATTGGAATTGTGCCCAGCACATGTCAATAAGTTAACCTCTCTCTCTATTTCATGGGACTTAATAAGCATCGGTCAAATATGAGTGTACGATAGCAAGTGTTCTGCCTAACCCTTCGGAAAAAACAAGCTTTCCATACTTTTTTCTTGTATCTTCACAATATATTCTAACAAAAAAAAATAACACAAGATTGTCCTCGTGTTATCTAAATAACATCCACTTTAAGTAGTTTACATCACGTGAACAAAGCACAATGATATCCTTGGATATGTTTACAATTTCATATGTTTATGTAACAACAAGTGGGTCGCGTCGTCTGGACGCGGACGAACTTTGTACGTCTGGGTGTAATGCACTCACGCGCAGGAAAATCACCGGCGACCTGTCATCGCAACCCGACTAGAGACATTGTTAATTTTTCTAGAAGAGACTTCCTTAGATCTACAGTACTTTTTGTTTTAAACTTTGCTTCATACTAAGATTGCTTCTGTATCGTGGGTACACTTTAGAAACATACATTTCACATGCACACAAACCCAAATCCAAAACAACTATAGAATATGGAGCCCGCGATTCGTAGTGTGGAAAGATTAGCCACTGCGCCTAACCGTGCATTCCCCGAAGGGTTAGGCAGAGATGTACTATTGTACACCCACATTTCGCCGATGCCGTTATTAAGTCACATGTAATAGGGGGCGAGCCTATTCAAAAATTCAAAATTCATTTATTCAAAATAGACTACTACTAGTGCTTTTTGAACGTCAAACATATTATGGACAGAACTAATATGCCCGCCCTTGACCGCTTCCTATGTGTTTTAGCTTGGGGAGAAGAAACGGCCCAACAAACTCCCCAGCAACACTCCCATGTCTGTCATTATACAATAATAATAAAAAATATAATTAAAGAATGCTATTACAATAATTAAAGCTTGGCAAAAACGTTTCCACATGTGAGCTAGCGCACACCATTTCACCAAAAGGTATAAGGCAATATAGCCTCCGTTGTCTTAAAGAGGACTCCGTTGTCTTAAAGATATTGCCATCTACTCGGCACAGTTCCAAACTCCGAGCTGCTACTGAGAATTTCCATACAGAAAAACCCAGTAACACTTTGCCCGACCTGGGAATCAAACCCAGGACCTCACGCTCAGCAGTCGCGCTTGCGACCACTAGACCATTGAGGCAGTGGTGGCTTGATCGATTTTGATGATTTTTTTTGTACTTATATGTTCACGTGGACCGTTCTTAACTATAGTTAGACCCGGTACCCCGTTGCAGGACCAGGAAACCTACCTGCTACGTAATCCGACAATCTTCTCTTGACAAGCCCGTACTATCTCAGTCTACTTAAAAAGTAAATTGGCAGTCACATCGTGTAATGTGTTACATCTGGGACCTATCGCTATGCCTTACGTGTCCACGATAAGAAAACTAAGTACCTAGACTGACTGCCTCATCGGTCTAGTGGACCCAAACGCGACTGCTGAGCGTGAGGTCCAGGATTCGATTCCCAGGTTCGGCAAAGTGTTATTGGGTTTTTCTATGAAAATTACAGCATAGAGTCCAGAATTGTGCGCCGTAGTTGGCATAACACTCGCCCCGTATTACATGGGATTCAGTTAAAGCATCGGCGAAATGTCAGTGTACAATAGTGCGCCTCTGCCTAACCGTGCGGGGAATGAAGGCGTGATGCTATGTTATATTAAAAAACAACAATAGCGCGTAACTTGCGCGATATTTTTTCATGTGACATAGCTGATACGGAGCTTAGAAGGAGTGGAGGCCTCATCATAAATAACTCACTAAAACGAGATACTGACATTTATAAGAGAATGATTGAAAAACACCTCATTGTTGTAGTAGTCGAAAACGCGTCAGTTGACCATGGTTCGATTCCTAGGTTGAGAAAATGTTATTAACTTTTTCTGTTATGAAATTCTCAGTAGCAACCCAGAGTCTGAAACTGTGCCCTGTAGGTGGCAATTGGCTGAATATTAAACGGGACTTAATAACAGCATCGGTGAAATGTGAGTGTACAATAGTAGCACTAACTTTTTGCCCTTGTCTGAATACCGGCGTGATTCTATGTAATGTTTAAATACGCTTTGTTGACCGTGATCAATAATAATTATATACAATTTCTATTCATCCTATCCTATCATACATAACATAGCATCACGCCTGTATTTCCCGAAGGGTTAGGCAGAGGTATACTATTGTACACCCACATTTCGCCGATGCTGTTATTGAGTCCCATATAATAGGGGGCGAGCCTATTGCCATCTTCCAGGCACAGTTCCAGACTCCGTGCTGCTACTGAGAATTTCAATACAGAAAAACCCAATAACATTTTGCCCGACCCGGGAATCGAACCCAGGACCTCACGCTCAGCAGTCGCGCTTACGACCACTAGACTAATGAGGCAGTCTAACCTATCCTATCCTATCCTACTAATATAATAAATGCGAAAGTTGTGAGGATGGATCTTTGTTACTTTTTCACGCCAGAACGGCTGATCGGATCTGGGTGAAATTTGGCACAAAGATAGATTATAGTCTGGATTTATCCCGGGAACATGCACGGAAGCTAGTACACATTATAACAAAAAAGTTTATCGAGTCTTAATTTGCCTTCATCGGGATTGCCAATCATATTGCCTAACTCCATAGATAATTCGTTCTTCGCCTATTGCACCCACTGGTGGAAAAAACAACGGCAATTTTGCCGAAAATCACACGGAAGTACGTTTACTCACATATATGGATATTTAACACAAGGTAGCGTTACGCTAAATAATTAATGAAATCAAATCCTTGATTGCTAATCCGGCTATCTAATCAGTGAACATATAGGTATCGTGCTCAGGTAAATGTTTATATCACGTTACATTACCGTGAAGTATAAGCCGAGGCAATATTACGGCATCTGTACACTCGACCTGTCCAAACAATCAGTGAAATCATATCATTCAAATAAACCCTTCAAGGAAATTGAAGCATAATCATTCGCAGTGACTTTTGGTGGAGTGATTCAACTATTTCCAATGTTAATGTTTAGCACCCCTGCTTATTATAAACATTACAAAAGTAACCGTTTTTTTTTTCTTAACCTGGTGTGAACCCCTCTCGGGCTATCCTCCGCCTGGGGGGTATAGAGGTGAGCTGGACTCCTTCACTCACCACTGTGGTCCGCGGGAATTCTTAAAAGCGTACCGAAGCCCAACATGGTGCCACGCCGTTAAGAGCACTTTCCGGAGAGGGTGACTGTATAAAATCTACGACTGAATACGACCATTTCGATAATATTAATCTTGGAAAAATAACATCACCAACGCAGAAAAACGAAAATTTTGCGCCATATAATTCTGCGGAAATCAGAGAAAATAAACAAAAATGTAATTATATTTTCAAATGAATTAGCGCAAATGTCCCTTAAAATACTTCAAGTCTCTCAATATTGACCCCTGCAATAAGACCATTTTCCTAATTTCTCCGGCAGTTATAACGTAAACGTCCAAACACACTTTTAACTTAGTGATAACGTCTAATCAACGTCTGCGATGCGTCTGCGCTGCAACCTTGGACAACGGACACTACGCCTTTTTTATTTTATCAAAATCTATACTGTTGTTATTATAACAGTAAAGATAATGATATAATATATAGGTTTCGAAAAATAATAAATATTGAACTAGTTTTGTGTAGTGATGTTTGTTCTTATCATTAAAGAAGGGTTGCGCCGAAATCCTACTAATATTATAAATGTGAAAGTTTGTGAGGATGGATGGATGGATCTTTGTTACTCTTTCAGGCCAGAACGGCTGAATGGATCTGGATGAAATTTGGCACAGAGATAGGTTATAGCCTGGAACACAGGTTGCTTTTTATCCCGGGAAAATGTACGGGTTCGTAAACCAAGCGGGCGAAGCCGCGAGCGGAAGCTAGTACACTTTTACACCCACATTTTGCCCATTCTTTTATTAAGTCTTTATAATAGGTTAGCCTATTGCCATCTACTTATCAAACTGCAATCTACTAATTAAGGTTTTGCAAATAGAAAAATATAATAACACTACCAAACTCGGGAATGTGGGCGTGGACTACGCCCATCAGCCGCACTTACCACTAATAAACCAATGAGGCTATTTTGTTTCGATGCCAAGTCTAACTAAAAATAAAAATTTGAAAATTCATCGTAGCATAACCGACTTAACTTTAACGTCACTTACATGTTTCAAAAATCACATTAAATTTCTTATCCTAGAAAGCCATACATACATAGATACATAATCCCGAACCCTCATCATCCGGGCAGAGAGCAGAAAACATCGCGTTGCACCGTTTGGTGAATGCTGTTCATTCTGCTGTCACCGTGCCAGATTGAAAAGATACCTGGCTAAAATGTACTGAATTTGTTTATTATATAGTGTTGTATTCTGACTTTATTTCATACCGAACACGAAATTAATTCAGTGCCAAACTGAAAAAGTCAACTGAAGGACATCTAATTATAGAATTGAATTTTTACTTTATTAGTTCATTCATGGGTTCACAAGATTTCAACGTGAAATTTATTCTTAATCCATAATTTTTTCTGCAAATTAACATACTTGGTTTTTTTATTGAAAAATTAACTACCAAATGGAACGAACATTGAAGGTCTAACAATGGCGGCAGATAGCGACGGCCTCGGTGGAAAATTTTAATATTACCGATAGCATGGCCAGACATTACAACATTATGTTATATTTATCTTCAAGCCCTTTGTCCTTTTGTCTGAACTGAGGTCTATAAGTAATCATAGTGGCATCCATCATTGGAAACCTAATACACCGATACTAAGAACCTTGAAAGAACCTTGGCCGACGAATCTGTGATAGCAATATATTATGTCTAGCGCACAGAAGCATTGTACTGCCCATGCTCTCGACATACGAATAGTCTTATGGTAGAATAACGCTTTATCGAGAGTATCATTCAGTCAGCGCCATCAGATAAGGGTTGTTACGCTGTTAGGAAAGTTATTTGCTTTGTCAGCCTAGCTATGAATAGACCCACCCGTAGATAATATTTTCACTAAGTAAATCTTTGAACCTTACTTAACTAACTAATAGATAGTTAGCGGTTAAAGGCTCTATGCTCTAGGTAATAAGCAAGTTTTTTCAGGGCTTTATCGCATCGCTCGCACTTATTGTAAATTCATGTTTATTCTTTGACCACGAGTCAAACAACCCTCCTATATAATAATAATAATAAAGAACATTGGTAGCAAGGCAAGTGTGTTAGTGAACGCAGTTTTTAAGAAATCCTTCCTCTCTTGACGCAAATACTACTGCCAGGGTTTTTAATTTCCAAGTAGAACAAAGAATTATGACGCACACAAGTTTCCAGAAGCATTCTCAAATATTGTTTGAATGCATTCAATTGATATCTGTATAAACAAATTAATCAATCGATACCAATAAATTTACACGGACGTTCGTTTCCTCGATTTAAATAATATTGAAAGTAAATAATATATGGTCACGTTCGAGGCGGATCTGTCATTGAGGACATAGATAAATGAATCAAGAGGAAACTCCCCGATATACCTAATTAGTATAAATTAAAGATACTATAGTTCTCAAAGTACGACTACTCGTGACTGCCTGTGAAACTTTTATTCGTAGTTTAAGTTTGCAGCTTGTGCAATTGTAAAATATGTACCATTATCCCTTTTTTATATGCCCTAAGCATTGTGAAATTCAGTTCTGTAATTGTTGCCCATTCCCATGGCAAAAATGTGGTATTTTATATATGTTTGAATAAAATACAATTTTATTGTTATTATACATAATTAATTATCTAAATAAAGATAAAAATAAACACGTGGTAAACAGTGCACTTTTATCAAATTAGCACGGACAATATTTGCGATTATCAAATAAAGGTGTCGAGAACCATTATTGTCACTTGATATTTTAAACATTACTTTACAGATTTCGCCTCTGCAAGGAGCTATCCAGCTCGAAGGACCAAAATGGAATCGTTTTAAATTCCCTTTCTTCGCCAAATCGTTTTTGGAATATTACCCTATAGATGCAATCACTAACCTACCTACGCTTGATAACCAATTAGTGATCGTAGAATATTGTTAGAAGCTCACTAAGAATGCTGTGGCTCATCCAATAAAATAATATAAAAATTTAAGATTATAATTATTTGAGAAACTGCACTACCATTATCTGTCTAGACAGGATAAACAAAACGGCCAAACATTAACAAGTGTCCACCGTCCAGTTAGACTTTGTACCGTTCCAAGTAGTCACGACGTCGCCTGCTGGTCTGTTCGTGACAAATTGGGACAGCTTGATAGAGTACGTGACCGTGGGACCGTAGCCTATAACCTCGGGGATCGGAACTTCATAAATGGGAAATGGTGTCTTTTTACCTACATACCTTTAGTCTCTACATGTAAATGAAACTTAATAAGAAGGTATATTGAAAGCTTAAGGCTTCTTCATTGTTTTAGTGCCTAGTTACGCGCGTTTTTCACATTATCCACGCTACTCAAAAAGTAACAGTATGCAAAAGTAACCTGGGCCCTGGAGAAGGCTTATTTTTACTATTGAAGCAACAATTTAGATATTAAATACAAATTACACACAGCCGCAGTCGTGGGGAACGGCTTTTCTATAGGTACTAGATAGACAGACAGACGCGGTACTCTGTTTTATAATATGTAGTGATGGTTTCACTTCCTGCTGTTGGTTTTGTGTTGTTCTTCCTATTTATAAAGATTAGATTGAAAATGTCTAGAATTATCTCGAAGTTTATGCATTGAAAGTAATGGCTATTGATTAGTATGAAAGTCCTGGAGATAAGCACACGACAATATCTATGTATGTGATACGGAACTCATGAACTTCGAAAATAATGTGCAGCATATGTTGTACACGTGATCGCTCACTGCACGCGACAATGTAATATAGCTTTTATTATCAACTATTGTGTATTCTTGTGTTTCTTGATAAATATTGTCTACTTTGACAAATCCGGCTGATTAAAGTTTTTTCATAGAACAACCAGTGTTTGGACATTTTTAGTTTGAGAGAATAAAGATGTAGATAGATAATTCTTGAGCAAATCACTCTGGAATACAGTATGTAAGTATAATTCCAATCATCATCAATCCAATCAATCGGTTGGCGCAGTGGTTGAGAGGTCGACTACTGCGCTAGGTGTCGCGGGTTCGATTCCCGCACGGAACAAATATTAGTATGATCTACAGATAGATGTTTCGGGTCTGGCTATTTGTGTATGTGAATATACGTGTTTGTAAACGCACCCACGATACAGGAATTATTCCTAGTGTGGGGCAACGTTTTATATAAAAAAGCAATAAGGGTCACAACAAGATAATTTGTATTTTTATAATTTGTCCATGTATCTAAGTATTAGTTAAGGAAAAATAAAATTAGCATGCGTTTGCGATTGAGTTCACGACCTACTTTCTTTGTAAATAACATTTTTTGTTGTACCAAAAAATTACGCATGAGTCATAGCCGCAGAACTCACGCTCTGAGCACGAAGCTTGCTCTACAAAGAACAGGTACAGTCAACGACGAAAGTAGGTGATTATTGTTAGGAGTTTCAGAATTTTTTTTATGAATGAATACTTTTTTTTCTTTAATTAATTACTGACTGGTGAGATGGTTTGTAAAGAATACCTATTTCTTTCTCAAATCAATTACAAAATTACGAAAAATTCATCAACTTATGCCGCTCACTGTATCTCGCCTATTTACTAACAACTGGAAAATGAAACACAATAAGAAATACTAAAGTTCATTTTCACCAAAGATATTTCTTGATACATAGAAGATTAAAATGTTCGGTTATAATTTATATAGGTATACTTAAATGGTTGATTAAATAAAAAAGAATCACGCCTGTAGTCCCCGAAGGCTTAGGCAGAGGTGTACTATGCACACCCACATTTCATCGATCCCGTTATTGAGCCCCATGTAATAAGGGGCGAGCCTATTGCCATCTTCCGGGCACTGTTCCAGACTCCGCGCTGCTACTGAGAATTTCCATACGGAAAAACCCAATAACGCTTTGGCCGTGGAATCGAACACAGGACGACGGCGACAGTCGAGCCTGCGACCGTAAGTCCAATAAAGCAGCCAGGTTATATTTTTAAGCATATGATTTTTTCGGTGAACATTACCAAAGATAGAGGCGGCACGATATACCTAAACATCGCTTTACGCGCGATATGTCACAGGTTTGATTCCTGCCCAAAAACAATATTTGTATAAATTATCCTACAAGTTGTTCCTGTGTGCATGTGCATGCAGACCAAAAAATAAATTAAATAAGTTTGCACACTAAAATTCAACCAAAATTGTTGGCATAACTCATTTAATTTGTTTCTATTTGATAGGTACATACCGATAAAGAAAGTTATAAATACGAAGAAATTCTTATCAACGACTCAAAGTTCTTAAGAGATTACTTACCTTAACAAACAACTTACAGTATTTTTCTACTTCTTTCATGATAAGAAGCCCTGTGTAAGCCATGTCTATCACGTAGCCATTCGGAAACGGGTATTTTTCCTTTCGCTTTATTGAAAAACATGTATTATTAAATTATAAATGTATGTAAAGTAAGCTGATTTAAGACGTAATTTAATTATATTATCTATAAAATAAATGGGACTTCGGAGGCTCATGAGAATATTGTTTTTATTTTTTACCAGCGACCCGCCCCGGCTTTGCATAGGTAGCAGAGCATATCCTGTTACGTCGAGCATTTACTCGGCGCACGCCAGTAAAGCTCCCAGTCGGCATGATTTTTTCCGACAGCTTCAACTATCATCGTCATATTTCAGCCAATTTACAGAAAACCTTAACAAATTATACACCTAAACCTTCCTCATGAATCATTCTGTTTATTGGTGAAAATCCGCATGAAAATCCGTTTTTTAGTTTATCGCGAACAGACAAACGCGGTGCGGTGGACTTTGTTTTATAATATGTGTGTATATTTGCCATTATCGCTATTCTACACCTTGTTTAAACCACTTGGGATTGGCTATATCTAGTTGTACCCAATAAAAAGAAGGCTAGATCTAGTTTTAGTCGAATGAAACTGGCTATAACTAGTATTAGCTAGCCGGCTTACAGAACTAACGCAACGGTTTAAACGCACTTCGGCTTTTAGCCGTAACATACATAAATACACAATACAAGAGAAATCATATGCACATATACCTGTAACAACTATCTTTAGGCAATACATATATTTGAACGGTCCGGGAATCGAAACCTCTTATGCCAAAAAGCCAATCGTTTAGCCACTGTAGCAATCGAGCTATCAAATATTTACCTACATTACATAACATATAATCATGCCTATATTTCCCGAATGGTTACGCAGAAATGTAAAATTATACACCCACATTTCGCCGATGCCATTATTTAGCCCCATACATTAGAGGGTGAGCCTACTGCCATTCACCAGACAGTACCAGACTCCGTGCTGCTACTGAGAGTTTTTGAACAAAAAGAACCCAATAACACTGCCCGACCGGGGCAAGTCGAACCCAGAATGACCAATGACCAGAGTGACCACTAGACCAATGAGGCAGTTTACTTAACTTTACCTACCTTGTACGTATAAGCAGTGGCGTAGTGTGTTCCCCCCCCCCCCCCCCCCTTATTTAGGTCTTTAAAGAAAAGGGATCCAGTTTCGTCTCAAAATAAGGAATAAAAAGTTCCGAGCTCATTTTAATCAGTCCCAATTTTAGGTGCGAAATAAATATGAAATAAAATGTTTCAAATATTTATAAGATATAGGTATTATTATTATTATTATTTATTGTGAACTTTTGCCGCCCCCTAAAAGTGCTTTCCGGAGCAGGCCGCCCCTCGCAAGAACTCGGCTGAAGAACCTAAATTTATCTCCAATTGTTCACTGCAGTTCGTGGCTATTTCTATTTTAAGATCTCTTGAAAATGAGTAATTTGTTTGATATCTAAATGAAACATCGAACAATGAGATTATTTTCACACTGGCGATATTTATTTTCGTAAACTTAATGATTATATGTTGTTTACGTATAGATATTTATAATAAGAGTCATGCTATATTCATCCAAGATATGGGAGTCTAGAAATTAGGTAGCTACTGTTGCATAACTTTACGCACTTTGGAATCCAGATGTTTCCACACTAATACAGCCTTACACAGTAAGACTGTGAGTCATACTAATTCTCTTGTAAAAAAAACCAGATAGATAAGAAATAATTCAAATATTTAATAATAAGGGAAATTAATAATATAACCGTTTTTCCTCTCTCCTACTTGTTTACAGTTTTGCTGTACCCGACAAGGTCCATAATTGTTTTTATATTTGATACTTACCACCAGAACCCTTAGTCCGATCCCTTAGTAGCTCCGATTGGTCCGTTTCGTGCTCTCCACCAAACTGTACCCCTAGTGTAAGTTTCTCTTGACAAATTCGATTTACTACATCGAATTTGTCAAAAGAAACTTACACATGGGGAACTGTATGACTGTAAATTATGAACTGAAATAAAGATTTGATATTGAGATTGAGACATAAGAATAGAGAATAGGTGTTAGTTGTAAAAAAAGCACTTTTGGAAAATTAATACCTATTTAATCGCTTAGGCTATCGACACTGTTGACTATTAATTTTAATTAAATTAATACAAATGTCAAGAGTTCAAAATAATAACTACATTTCCGCATTAGAAAATAACAATTCTATCGACTGCTGTTACATAAAATAAACTAAACGCGTATAAAACATAACTATGACGCCTGTATCTCGGAGGATTGGGTGGAGGTGTGAAGAACAGGCCGAGGTGTAGTTTGACATAATATCGCCCCTTTTACATGTTAATAGTGCAACGAACGGGATTTGACCTCATGCCCTCTCGATCGTAAGAAGGTACCTATCTACCGCTAACCATAGATATATTTTAATTATGTAACCCTTGAATTAGTCAGCCATGATACTGCTTAACTGCAATGATTTAAAAAACAAGATATTTTAACATCGCGCCTGTAATCCCCGAATAGTTTGGCAGAGGTGTACTATTGTACACCCACATTTTACCGATGCCGTTATGTAATAGGGGGCGCGCCTGCTGCCATTTACCGGGCACAGTTCCAGACTCCGTGCTGCTACTGAGAATTTCCATACCTAAAAACCCAATATCAATTCTGACGGGCTCTTGCGAAATGATATACTGATCATATCTAATAAGTTCTGCCTATCCGCATCTGAGGGATGATGTTTGTCTATTCAACCCGATAAGTGGCAAGTATATTATTATAAATTGTAGTGCACTTGAAGTGATAGCGCTTATCTCGTCCGGGTCACCGGGGGCGGCCCGGCCACAGATCACACTTTTCTCCACAGATCTAGTGGAAAAATAACATTATCAACGTGCTTGCTGGCTTGTTAATAAAAAACAATAATTTGCGAGCTTGCTGTTACCTCTCTTATGAACTGATGAAATTAACTTTGTACAAGACTTGGGTAAAGAATCGATAAGTAGATGCATAAAAGATCGTCTTCAGAACTATTTTCCAGATAAAACAGTTTTGAATTTCGTGAGATATGCGGTCCAGATGATGTGCTAGTTTTGATTATCATGATATTTTCGTAAAGGTATATGTATAAACTAGAGATAGACATGAATGAAGAAAATAAAATAGTTCTATATTAAAAATTATTGACCTCGTTTTATTTCTTAAACCTAACAATATGTAGGTAAGTATAACATTATATTTTGTACGAACATAATGTACTTTAAATATCTACTTAGTAGTTACAATATCGTATCGTCTCTCCATCACACACTTGGAACATACACAAGCGAGACGAGCAAACAACACACAGAGAGCGTGACTTAACTATGGCACACGCCGAGAGAGCTCCCACTCACGCACTCTTCAGGTACTTGAGTGTCTTTAATAAATAATTCCTACGCACGTCACTACATTACACCTCAAAGCGGTACATTGGGTGGCGTCTTGCACGGCTCTGGCGGCGGAGGCCTCCGTTCATCTGGCGTGCGAGACTGGTAGTATGCGCAGTAAGGAAGCGGGTCCCAAAAAGTGAATAGGGCCTCGCGAGTATCCAGCACAGTGTCCAGCAGCTTCCCCACAGTGGCTGCGTGGCCACAACGTGCCGTTCCTTGGCACAAATACGGCAAGGACACTCCAACTCGTGCTCCAATAGCTACCAATTTATTGTTATGACCGTTCGTTGTATGCTCTTCACGAACAAGTCTGAATGACACGTGTCCAGTCATAGGCCTCGCTGGTGCAAGGAATGATACAAATCTTTGCACCCACGCATCAGCTTCCTCATCCCTCTGAGGCACCAGTCCTTTTCTTGCCGAGTCCACGCGGCACGAAACATTGTTGACAGCACGGGACTCTTTCAAAGTAGTACAAGTCACAATCCTTTCTCCCTTTGGTTCTCGGACAATTACCCACGGTTTTTCTGCACTTATTTCTCGCGGGAATCTAAATTGCGCTTTGTCTTCAGGCATGATGAAACGCAACCGGTCTCTAGCACCCCGCGCACCAGCACTAGCAATGAAATGACGACCCTCCTTGGAAGCTCCACTGTCGTACCACGCACGAACATCTTCGTCGTTGGCAACAACCCAAAACTGTGGCGTTGCTAGGCCAGCAGCCCGACATACCCTCATTAACTCCAACGGGTCATCTAAAGTAACAACGTCGCGAGCACAAGGTACAAAACACTGACATCCAATGACTTCCAAATGTGACTTCGCAAGAGCGTCATAATACGCCGGAGTGGTAGAACTAACCGGCACATAAAAAACCACAGACTCTCTTTCCACTATTTCTCTCAGTGCTCGAGCATATGCTAGTGGATCAGCCGGATTAGGGCGAGCTACTGTATAAAATTTGTTCACCGCAGCAGAGTATTTCAACAATGCAAATTGTCCTTCTATTTCAAACGCTACAACCCTTGCGCCCGCCGAATGGAAGTTCCTTGCCAGGTGTAAAGCCTGCACTGAGCTTCCTCCGCTAATCAGCACAGTACGAGGTACCTTCTGATTTTTTGAGCTGATCGTACGTCCAATCATCTTGAGTACACCTAGAGGGCACTGAACACACTTCCAGAATAAAAATAGCGAGGCGGCGATCCATAATGTAGGTAGAACGACCAGAATTTGCTTCCAGGCCGGGTGGGCAACGAGACTTAGTATGGCGAAGAGCGGTCGCAGCATGAGCCGAGGTCCCCATGTGATGATTCTGATGAAGCGCGGTAGCGGCGGCGGGCGTTCGGGAGATATAGCGCGCTCCTCAGGTATCAGGGAGAATGTGGAGGAGAACGAGCGTCGCAGGGCTGTGAAAGGCGGCGGCTGATGCGAGCATCTTTTTACTCGCGGAGAGAACACTAACTCTGTGTTAGAGCGCGCGAGGCGACTGTACTCGGGCGCACAGGCCGGCATGGCGGGTGGCGGTTGGCGGTAAGACTGGCGCGCGCGCGCACTCGCGTCGCATATAAACAGCCTCGTTATCAAGACTGCGGCGGCGCCTCGCACTACTCTATCCATCATCTTTGTACCCAATTAACACTTACCTATTTAAAAAGTAAACAAACTGGAAAATACCTAATTAGATGGTAAATAAATAATAACGGGATTAGATTGATTTACTCCAATAGGTATTTCAATGTCTTGTATTGAAGGATAATTTCAAATAATACATATGTAAAATGAGATAATATTTTAATGATATCTTCAACAAATCACTACTTGAATAAATAACAATGTTGAATATCTACAAACATTTTGGACTCATAATCAAGAATATTGAAGTTATTCTATATAAATAAATGGATAAGGACTAGCAATATTGAGACTTATAGTACAAGCAAATACAATAATGTCTTATTGGGAAGGAACTACAAAAATAAATCTTTTAAATATAATAAGATGAAACAACCTCACTGTGCAATATGTTTTCAATTGACATTTCTACAAATGCTAGAAATAAATGCATGAATCAAATGTATGATAATACAGAGTGTATACTGAATTACATGCAAATTTACTTTGGCAGTAGTACTTCTTATATCTAAATAAAGATACAGTAATACATCATATTTTCTAAAATTACAATTATGATCCACATGAGTAAGAATTAATGATGCATTCTATTTAGTACTTCATTTATGGTTCATGGAAGACACAACAATGATAATATTAGAGTAAACATTGCATGTGACACACAATAAACAACCTTATTACAAGCACACATATAAATGTGAATATCCAAAACTAAAGATATATCTTAAATGCCAGATATTTCAATGAAATACTACATCAAGTAAATCCTAAAGGAATAAAATTTACATAATTCTATGTGATTGCAAAATACTTAAATAAATCAACAAAATGAGCAACACATCATAATGTTAAAATATACATTTAATAATAATGAATAATATTTACTCATTAAAAAAGTAACAAGCACTTGCGTGAAGCTCACAGTATAAACTCCGATATAACCTAATGTACACACTTCATATCAAACGGTTAATGTGACTACAGGGAAAATGGTGGTGAGTCGGTCTCCTTTAACTCAATTGAGCCATTCTTACAAACTACGTGCAACTCATGATGTGGTTCCTTTTCAAATCTAAACCTCTTTGGATGGGAATCATCCATAAACCGGCCTAACTTCAGTATTTTATCATCAACTATTATTTTTTCAGCTATTAAATTCGTAGCAGGCAAGTTTTTCAATATATCTGATATTAGAAGTTCAACTTTACCCTTTTCATGAATGAAAATACTGCTCTTGTCTGTAAAGTGTGAAGCATGCATGTATACCTCTCCACTTTTCAAAGAAGCCTGTAAGTTTCCAGAGAAACCTGTGATGTGTAGATTACCTTTCTGAATAACATCAATTATTACGGATCTGTGCAGGGAGTCTAGGCGTATGTTGCCCATCAGAGTAGTGAAGTGTGATTTGTCACTGTAACAGGACTTAACAATAATAGGCCCAGCATGGGTCATAACATTGAAGCCATTTGACATTATGTTATTACAAAATATGCCAGAATTCAAGCCAGTTTTTAAATCTATATTACTGGCTTGTAAACGACCCTCAGATTTGACTTCTCCTTCAATACTTTCGACTACAATATTCTGGGCTTTTAGATTGGAAACATTAATAGTTCCTTTCTGTGTTTTCACAATAAACTCCTCTCCTTCCAGTTTCGCAAGGTGCACTGAAGCACATTCTGTTGTTGTGACCTGAACTTTCAAATTATATGGTACCTGGATTACACAGACATCGTTTCTATCCGACGTGGTGTTCTTGTTGAGCAATTCTAAGCGTTTCGAAGACTGTTTCACTTGAAAATCACTAGTATCTTTACCTTCGCTATACAATGTCATGGTCAGCTTATTATGAGCTTTTAAATCGTTTACGTCGATCGGCTGAATCTTTACATGAATAGGACTTTCAATAAAGATGCTCGTGTTGTTATCTATTATCTTCTCAACAGTCCTAACTGCATTCAATTTCTTTATGTCGGGCAAGTTGCTGAAATCTGCAACAGTTAACCTCAAAATCTTGAGGCACTTATGTAAGACCCGCTGCCCCACTAAGGTGAACATGTTTGATATTTTTCGCACTTTATAAAATCATACAAACATTATTAAATCTAAGGTAATTTAATTATTATTCGCATTCTCAATTTCATTGAATTTGACAGAAAGCAATTAACACCTGACTTTGACAATTCCTCTTTTGAAATTGTAATACGTTTTGTTTCACCACACCCCAAACCAAACTTCAATAAGATAAATATGATTAAACAATTTCTTGTTCATTACATTTTAATCGTTCCATTACTATAAAATTAATATACTCTTTGTGTATAATATAAGTATGTTTTTTTTGACAAAACCCTGTTATTATATGTACGGTACATATAATAACAGGGTCCAGTCCCGATAGAACACACATGTTCAAGTTTTCACTACCTATTCATGCTTTGGTTTCATTCTATCATATTATTTCCATGCATTCAAGTCTGACCTACAGAACTTAGTCTGAACTTGTGCCTTATTGTGAATTTGTGAAGAGTAGTTAAAATACTTCCATGTTAATTTTCATATTATAATTATGAATCAATCAACATACTTTAAATTTATTAATTTTAGGATTTTATCGACTATGGTTACTAAGTTAGTTATAAGTTTTAGTCGAATATTTTAATTATTGATCCATTCCTTGTACTGAAAGAGTAAGACAAAACAACCAACAAAAATAAAAAGCAATAGACGAGTCACGTCAAATTGGAAACGAATAAAATTGAAGGTGGTTTGTTATTTTTTATGTGAATGTGAATATATTGTCTTATTAGAATGAAAGAATAAGATATTTCTTATTTACTGCAATTAACAAACCAAATACTCATTGTCGATCTTATATATGGACTTCCTAAGTATTTTATTAACATTTTAGCGGCAGTAATGAATGCCGACTTGAGAGATGCGTTTTCACGTATCAAACCAGTATGCGATGTTCTCATGGTGTGTCCCACGGCGGATAGCATTGCTGCCTTTATCAGCCGCGTCACGGATCTAAGAAACGAAGTGGTTCAGGAGCTCCAGCAGTATTTGCTGTTCCCACTCATCACACACCTGAATTCCACTGAAACTGCGTAAGATACTTTTTTATATGTTATATATAGTAAAAAAAGCTTTGGTTCTCTTAAAGGTCTTAACCAGTAGGTTCCATATATTTTCTTTACCACCACCTGGCAAGAAAAAATAGTAATAATCTCAAAGTAAAAGCACCATCAAACGATGCAAAGTAAGGCATTGCTTGTTGGTTGTTTGTGTATTTGAGAATTAATATAACATAATATTATATCGTGTCAGGTTCTATTAGTGCACAGAACAAATATTTGCATGTTCTACAGATTGTTTTTCGCATGCATGTAACACATATATGTTTGTAAACATACATCATGACACAAGAAATACTAGTGTGGGGCAATATTTCTATCTGACTATGTTTATAAGAAGAAGAATACAACCTCAATGGAAGGCTGCAGAGATCATGGAGTGATATCACTCCCGTTGAGAACCTATGGTAGATTCTCAAAGAGTTGAAAGCGGTCACTAATTCTTTGATCTAGTAGTGTCTAATTAAGTGAATATTTTGTATCCGGTAATATGCATCACACTCACTGTTGTTTGACCATTGTGTGATTTGCTTTATACATACATAAAGTCGCACCTTTTTCCCATGGGGGTAGGCAGAAACTATAGAACGCCACTTGCTACGATCCTTACATAACCCTTTTGCTTCATCTACATTCATGCATTGTTTCATACATGAACACCGGTTGTGGGTACTTCCCACCTGACTTTTGAAGGACATTTTGATTTGCTTTATATTAATTGCTATTAAAATGCTATACATACCGGGACACATTTCTTTTTTTATTATTCCAATAAAGTTCAGAAGCCGAATAATAATTATTATCCATACCTTCACCATACAAATATTTGTTCCATGTGAGGATAGAACATGCAAAAGTCAATCACTTAGTCATCGGTCAGCCAAATCGGTCCAGCCATTTAGGAGGAGTTAGGTGACAAATACACATACAGAAAAATTATATATATTAAGATATAATATATTCATATGTTTTAATAAAGTATATCTTGTCAATTTTTTTTTACTTCTAATAAGATGGTATATGTTTATTTGTTTGTGTTTTAGGAATAAACATGATCTGCAGCAGAAGCTGGTGGACTCCATGAAGATGGTGTTGGAGAAGGTCACCGTGAACAGCTTTGAGATGTGCATGAAGATGGAGATTGGCCTACTACAAATAGTATTTGACTCCACCAAGCAAGGAATGAGTAAGACTCTTGAACTAATACCATACCACATACATATCCAGTTATCTCTTACTGTTATTTATTATGTAATGATATCTACTCAGCCCATATCATCCCACAGCTGGGCAAAGGGCATTTCTAGAAGTTAGATGGAAAATCATTATTATAGAATTAGCCATTTGTCTGCATCCTACTGTGGGGATGAAGATTGCCTATGTTATTTGAATTTTTTGCAAAACTGCACAACTTGTGCAACTATCAAAATTTGTCGTCTGTTTTTATTTTTATTTTTATAGGGACATTAGTACCCCTATCTTACTTACTACGTGTACGTATGTTACTCAATCACGCCAGAACGGCTGAATGGATCTGAATGAAATTTCGCACAGATATAGATTACAGTCTGAAATGACAAATAGGCTACTACACTTTTTATTCCGGAAAAATGTACGGGTTCGTAAAACACGCGGGCGAAGTCGCGGGCGGAAGCTAGTTATACATATGGCCAACCTTATGATTGTACCTGTTGTTCGCACGAATTTTAAATACGCGGAAATAGTCAAACAAAGCAGAATTACAGTGCGCCAAAAGTTCGAAATAGAAAAAGACTTCACGGCAATCAATTTTGACATCTAAAGTGCATTATATAACGTTCATTTTATTATACACTTATTTAATGATTGGGGTGTTTTCGTTCATCTTCTTTACGTGACAGCGCGAACGAACACTGGTTAATCGCGGCATAAATTTATGTACTACTGTACTAGCTATGTGATTTGCACATTATTGGTATTCTTCTTGACTTCTCGGCTTAACGGCAAACTCATGTTTAGTTGTTAAAAGTGGAGTTCACGGTAATACTATGTCGGATTACATTCAAATTCGCAACTTCACGATCGCTTGTCCAAGGCCATAACCATGCTATAGGCTACCCACATATAGATAGTGCCATACACGAAGACGCGTCCCACGATCTTCCCAATCGCTTACAGTACAAGTGTGTAACCCTCCGCTAGTGTTTTATTTCTGTCGATACACACTAATTACCTATGAATGCACACACACACTACGATGAATTGACTAATCACGTGAGAGCGTTACGGTCAGGTGGAAGCCCTCGTCCAAAAAATAGTGGGGCGCATCTTCGTGGATGGCACTATCTGTAAAATTTAACGTACATAAATTATAAATCAGGTCCATACCCAACGATCTGAGATTGAAAGAAAAACATATTGTGTATACATATAGAGCTGTTTATCGCTCTGCAATCTTTAAAGTCAACTGAGGTCAATAGATCGATATATCTGTTACTTGTTTAGTTATTGATTGCTTACTGTCATTATGCATGAGCTGCTGCGATTTAAATTGCATTTATTGCATTGTAATAATATTTTGTGAATTGAGGATATAAGGGAAGGGTGTCTGATGATAATAAACTTTGAAGATACATATATAAAACTTTTTGCTAAGTACATACGTATCACTCTATATTCTCTACAATAATTTATGCCGATGATCCCTCTTAGCTACTACGTGTCGCGGGTTTGAGTCCCATATGGAACAAATATTTGTATGAGCTATAGATAGTTGGTCTTGGTTTAGGTATTTGTGTATGTAAAAGTACCAAAAGGGCAAAAATTTAAAAAAATATATATAGAAGTATTGAAAGGTTCACTTTACCGCCTCGTTTGAGCAAATTATAAATTTCAACACCCATATTAAAATGTGACGTATTTGTACAAAATTAAGTTTAATTTATATTGCTTTGGACGCAAAAGACTTAATATTTCGATTTCTGTGCTTTCAGTCTTTGACATGTTCTTCTTACAGTATCACTTTCCAGTTGCAGAAATCCCCGAGGAACTAAAGCTCAGTGTGATGAACTGTCTGACGGTGTTACTGCTGAATGTAGATCCTAAGTACAGACAGATGATGCTGAAGACTCATGTGGCGTTGTTGGGGAAGGCCGTATACGTGTCTGTGCATATCGCCAAGTTGGAGACATTTAGAGCGCTCAAGTAAGTGTCTTAAAGCCAGCCAATTCACAAATGTAGTACAGTCGGTGCCCTACATTACCTAACCCCCCTAGACATTATATGATACATTCTGGGGGGGGGGGGTCAGGTAATGTAAAACATTTGCAAACTGTACGTTTGTGCTCAATAAGCCCATGTTATAAGTTAACATAATATGTATAGCATCACGCCTGTATTCCCAAAAGGTTTAGGAAGAGGTTATACTATTGTACACCCACTTTCACCGATGCCGTTTTTAAATCCCATAATTACATGGGACTTAATAACGGCAGGGTCTAGCTTTTTCTCATCTATCGGACAAATTCCAAACTCAAGGTTGCCTAACAAAATATTCCAATAACAATTTGACTGACTCAGGAGTGAAACCCATGACTTATTGATGAGAAACCGCTTTTGCGACCACTAGACAATTGGGGCAGTTAATGTCAATTACGATTTATTTCAGACAAGATTTTGGAAACATCAATAACAGTAAATCTGCGAATTTCCTGAGGCGCGAAAATAATGATCCAGCTTCTACACAATACCTGAGTAATCGCTTTTCTTACGACAAAATTAATCTTTCACCTTACAGATTAGCAGCCATAAACTGCGTTACGGCGCACACAGCGACTCACGCGCAGCTCACAACTGACTACCAGATCGCAGACCCTGTTCTAGAGCGGCAGGTAGTAGACATGCTGTGTCTGATCTTACCTGGCGTCCTGGGAGCCCTGCAGGACGTCGCCACTTGTCCCCATAACCCGGGACATGCGCTAGTTGTGGTGAGTTGGTTAACCAAGCAGCCATGATGTTGATGACTTGTGTTTTTAGAATTTTATTAGCAATACTCTAGTCATAGTGTTAGTAGAGTCCCACGTGGAGGAACGAGGTATGATATTCCTCCATTGAAAAGGGAGAATCTTCCGACCAGGCAAGGTGGTTAGCCTGGTGGGCCAAACGCCCGACGGTTGATGTCGGACATTCATATAAGTGTAATAATCGTTGTAGACTCTCATAGTGTGATTCAAGGTGTCTTTTTGTAGCCTTAGTCCGATGGATGGCGCTTTACTTTTTGCCATGTTGCGAGTAGTAGGGACATATAACGATCTATGCGGTGGAGTGGAGTTACTACATTTCCACCTCATACAAAAAATTATGTGTAAGCGCAGTTGTGTTGGACTGCCTCTTTGGTGTAGTGGTCGCAAACGAGACTGCTAAGCGTGAGGTCCTGGGTTCGATTCCCGGGTCGGGCAAAGCGTTATTAGGTCTTTCTATATGGAAATTCTCAGCAGCAACACGGAGTGCGTGTAGAACCGTGCCCGATAGATGGCAATAGGCCCGCCCCCTATTACATAGAACTCAATTACGCATCGGCGAAATTTGTGTGTTGTATACCTCAGCCTAACCCTTCGGGGAATACAGGCGTGATGCTATATGTTCTATTAAGCAGTTGAGTTCTAGTTGAATGATAGAAATAGCCAAATAACTGTGCCAGTAAAGTGATAAGAAATCGTCAGCAAGCGGATGTTCATGAGCGCCGATGATCGTTTACCATTCGATGACCTCCAAGCTTAATGAGCGACACTACATGATAAAAGCGGGAGGTTAGAAGCAGTCTAGCAGTTCTATATTCTAGGGGTCGTGTTTTCATTGTTAACACATTATCTATAACAGGGGTTCCTAAATTTTTAAGATAACGGAACACTCACCAAATACCTTTTATTTTATGGAACCCCATATCAAATATCTAAAGTGCGGAGTGCGCCCGGCCTGGCCAAAGTCCGGGCTGAATTCTCGCTAACTACCTATCTACTTACATAATGGGTTCTTCTCATCACATATTTTGCGCTATTTCAAAATAATATTTGTACTTAACTGTGGTATTATTTAACCGCCAAAAATTAATAATTTCGGAACCCTAGTGACTTTCCTAAGGAACTCACTTTAGGAATCGCTGATCTATGAGATAAATAAAAGAATTGACTTAACTTTAAGCAAAACACACCTTAACTAGTGCTTTTAAAGAAATGATAACAAACCATTTTAGATGCATGTATACGGCTCAGTAGTCTCTGTATATTTTCTAGATATACGACATTTTTTTAATGTTGCTCCACTCTAGGATTTCTCCTGTATCGTGGATAGAATCACCTGCACACACAAACAGACCCGAAACAACTATTTGTAGATCATACGAACAAAGATTTGTTCCGTCCGGGAATCGAATACGCGACACGAAGCGCCGACATCTGACGACAAGGTTGGCGCAGTGACTAAGCGATTAGCTTTCTGCGCTACGTGTCGCAGGTTCGATCCCCGCACGGATGCAAATATTTGTATGATCTACAGATAGTTGTTTCGGGTCTGGTTGTTTGTGCATGTGACATGTATGTTTGTAAACTGTACCCACGATACAGGAGAAATCCTAGTGTAGGGCAATGTTTTTAAAAAAAAAAAGAACAACATCTATATCACAGATATCTTCTCTTATCTCCGGTTTTGAAGTCTATATAGAGACTGGGATTTCAAGGGAACGATTTTTACCTCTTTTTAGAAGATTTTTACTTTATTTTAGGCAGCAATAGATGCGATGCATCGAATATTATGTATGGCCATGAACAATAAGTTTATGGCTCCAAATCCAGAAATCACCACTGAAGACTTCGTCAATATGATCAAAGAGAAGGAAAACAAAGAAGTAAGCAGTACGGGTAATTAGTAATTTTTAGAGAATTAATTAGTAAAGCCAACTAAACCCTTGAATTGGACATTTTTGTTATGTTGTTTTTGTTTTTATAAATAAACTAATTTCGTACAAAGAATTGGTAATATGCAAATTTTTACTTTTTTTTCGCAAAATTTTTCGTCTCGTTCTAACGAGCTGTTTTTTTTTTTCTTTTACTTTCAGTCCGGGTAAGATCGGCAATCGGGTAAAATCGTACAGATCGAATTTCCGGCTGATTCGAGCACCTTTTTATTGACCTTGTTCTCCAGGCAATACAAGCTAATAAAACTGCTTTTATTGACTGGAGAACAACATATAAAAAGTGTTCGAATCAGTCGGAAATTCGATCAGTACGATCTTACCCGATTGCCGATCTTACCCGAACTGACCTTACCTAAAATTAATTCTATATTGATCAGTTATTTTCCGTGTCAATAGTCGATCCCAAAACATTGCCGGTTAGGAGCCCGGAGTGGTTCAATGTAGCCGGTGAAAAGCTGCTCCTCGTCACGAAGAGTTTGGTCTCTTTGAGGACACACGAACACTTCAAAGTAAGGAAGGAACTTGCTGTCTTCTGTTCTAGGTTGCTGTTCGAATGCCATATGTAAGTATGTAAATCATAATTGATTTTATATGTGTAGATGCTGTGATTTTGGTAATATCCCTTTCAGCGTTTATTTTTCACGGTCTGTAGGTCAAAAAAGGCCTCTTGAAAATAGTCAAAACTCTTTACTTGTGCCGTGTCGGAACGAGCTATATTGGAATACACACAACACTGGAATCGTTCATGCCGTGGTGAAAGGATTGCTTCACAGTAATGATGGTAGTAAGGCTGACTGCCCGGAGAGCGCCAGACGATCTCAGTTATCGTCACTCGTGAGGGCTCTTTGCTTGCACCTTTGTACAGTCAGCATCAAAAATATGTATACATGTAGCGAAATTCAAATGCTTAATCTAGGAAAACGATTGGTTAAAATCATAACATTAAAATGGCTATGTATTTGTATGTATTTGCAGCATTTGTATGTATTATTATGTGTAAAATTGGTCAAGATTTCAATTACTATTTCATCTAATAATCACTTTTGAATTTCATTAAGTGTATACATCTTATTGATGCTGACTGTACCTCATGTGAACTGTAAGTTTTATTAGAAAAACAAGAGTCTTTAAACTCATTTTTAATTTCAGGGCAATGCAAACGTCAGTCCCCCTGGCATTGGACGTGTTGATCGCTCTGTCCAAGGACGATTATCCCGAGGTGTCGGAGTACTGCACTAACGCCATCAACACCTTCTTCTCTAACGCAACACCTGAGGTCCGCACGAAGACTCTGGACTCGCTCTGTGATAACCTCTTCGCTACTTTGAATATTCTGCCCAGAGTTATGAATAATATTGGTATGTGAATATTTCTCAATCTGCCATGAATAACTATATAATTAAATATTTTTTTCAATGTTAAATAGCTTTGAACCTGGTTTTGAACCGTGTGTCACGGTTGGCGCAGTGGTTAAGCGATAGCTTTCTGCGCTGCGTATAGCGGATTCGATTCACGCACAGAACAAATATTTGTATGATCACAGATAGTTCGGTTTTGTGACGCATATTTATAAAATTTTCTTTTAGTCTAGAAACTTTTTTTTTAAATATTTTATCTGTCTATATACTGAATAATACTTTTATTTTCAGATTCAAGTCGGAAACTATCTTCCCTGAACCTCATTCACGGCTACTTAGCAGCATTGAGCGCAGAGAACCGACCGCAGCGACTGACGTCGATGCTCAGTATAAGTGACAATATGGAGTGCTTATGTCTGGCCCTGGTGCAGTGCGCAACAGTACACTCCTGCGTCAACGTGCTCAGGCAACACGCTGTCAGAGGTAACAAGTTTCACACTTTACAGCACACCTAAAAAACCAAAGGAGAGTAAACAGAACTGAATTGTACGCTCTTAAATTCATTAATGCTCACGATTACTGATCCATGCTTGCCCTCTGTTGGGACAGGTCAGCTCATATCAGCGCACTTTCCTCAAAAGGCCATTCCAGACGATACCCTATAATCTGTCTGTATAATCTGAGTTTAAAAAGACGTGTAAAAGTGAATAATAAATTTCATTTCATGTCAGGGATAGTCATGGAAAATGCCAACGCCATCTAGTTTAAAAAAAAAGACGTAAAAGTGATTGAGAATTCCTAATTGCAAAATAATCAATTTCATTTCATTTCAAAGGTGTTGTTTGAGGCAATTGGCAATTGTGTTGCAACACAATATGTACGACAGAATATCTGTTACTTATATTAAATGAATAGTATAAATATATAAACCAGACTGCCCCATTGGTCTAGTGCAACTTCGACTGCTGAGCGTGCGGTCCTGGGTTCGATTCCCGGTTCGGGCAAAATGTTATTGGGTTTTTTTTTCTAAATGTAAATTCTTAGTAGCAGCACGGAATCTGAAACTATAACCGGTAGATGGCAATAGGCTTGCCCCCCATATTACATGGAATTCAATAACGGCAACGGCGAAATGTGGGTGTAAAATATTATATATGTGCTTAAACTTTCGGAGAAAATAGGCGTGATGCTACAGTATATCTTTATTTTGTTCTAGATGTAAGAAACCCATATCCAACGAGCTCCCATTGGTGCAATCTTCGGCACTTGGACCAGGTTTGCGAGCGCCGCCTGCAGGACATCCTGCGCCTGCTGGGCGACGCCGAGTGCGCGTCGATGGTGCTGGACAGGCTGCTGGAGCTGTTCCACCAGTCACGGGACTGCGAGATCGTGTACATCTGCAACTGGATGGCGACAGGTGAGATGATTAAAGATATGAACAACTCCATATATCGGGTATAACAAGGTGTGCTTCATGAACAACTCTATATATCGGGTATAACAAGGTGTGCTTCAACCCAGCATATCGCAGACCACTGCTCAATATAGGTCTCTCCCAAGTTGCCGTCCGCATCCAATCCACCCTAGCTACCTTTGCTTTGGTGAAAATTACATACAGGTTTAAAAAAAAACGCGTTTTTTTATTGCAGCTCCAAATTCATCGGATAATCTCGTACACCGCGTCATAAACACGTACATTGAAGAGGATGTGTGGTACTTGCCGCTGGAAGTGGGCAGTACGGAGCCGACCCTGACGGTAGAGGAGACCTACGACATCACTGTCTATAACCCTAGAGCATGGCACATAGACAGTGTGCCGGGTAAGTTGTAGAGTATAATTAATAATGTGTGTTTGGACTGCCTCTTGGTCTAGTGGTCGCAAGCGCGACTGCTGAACGAGAGGTCCTGGGTTCGATTCCCGGGTCGGGCAAAGTGTTATTGGGTTTTTCAAAGCAGCACGGAGTCTGGAACTGTGCCCGGTAGATGGCAATAGGCTCTCCCCCCTATTAAATAGGACTTAATAACAGCATCGGTGAAATGTGGGTGTAGAATTATAGTACAGTCAGCGTCAAATAGTTAGTGACACTCAGGGTATTCAAATAAATAGCCGCAACCAAAACGTCAATAATATCGGTACAAACAAAGTTTCCTTATTTTTGTCAACAATATAGGCGCTCAAAAGGTCGAGACGTTTAAAATGTCACATAGATAGGTTCAGTCAAACCGCCATAAATATGGTTACAGTCATCCCGCCAATGGTATCCAAGCATTCTAAGTGTTCAAAAATATGGAACACATTAGAAAAATAAACTTTATTGCTATATATTTTAAATATTATTTCTCACATCAATTAATATTAATACACTAAATGAAAGGGATAGAAACTATGCTGTCCTTTTCATTTTAAGCATGACGTCATAGACATGTCTTTTGTTTTGTAAAGAATTTCGTGCATAGCCATTTACGATACTTATATTGTAAGGATTGAAGTGTGATATGACTGAGAGGAAAGTGAACTCCGATATGACGTCTTATAGAGATGAATGGAAGAAGACATATTGCGCCGACCCCAAATAATATGGGATAAGGGCAGGAGGATGATGATGGTTCGGAACCCTCGGTGGGCGGGTCAGACTAGCACTTGTCCGGTTTTTAATTGCTGGATAGTTTTCCATTGTTTTTGTATCATCATCATCATCATCATCATCAGCCTATATTCGTCCACTGCTGGACATAGGCCTCTCCTAGTAAGCGCCACTGAGCCCGGTATAAAGATAAACAATTTATTTTTAGCTCTAATTTATCTTTATTTTTTTAACTAAAATCGTGTATAGCCACCGTCTGCTAGAATTACATCAGAAAGACGTCTTCGCATGGATTGTACCGCATTGTAGCAAAAATTGTCTCCTCTCATGGTCTCCCAAACTTCTTCGACGTGAGTCCTTAAATTTGCGGTGGTTCGTGCTCGAGTACTGTCCCATACTTGAACCATTTTGCCCCACAAATTTTCGATCGGGTTTAGGTCGGGACTGTGAGGTGGCATCGAAATTAACTCCAGGTCCCTGTTACCTTCCAAGTAATTTTGAACAACTCTGGAGTTGTGCACCAAACTGTTATCTTGGACAAACCTAATCCTTTCATGGGGGAAAAAAATCCTGGAAATGAAATGAAATGAAATGAAATTATTTATTTTGCAATTAGGATTTTTCAATCACTTTTACACGTCTTTTTTAAACTAGATGGCGTCGGCATTTCCTATGACTATCCCTGAGAAGAAACGCCGAAACAAACTCAGGGGTCAAAGTCTATTTTAAAGTCCAGACAGATTGTATTGATGTAAAGGTTTATGTGAGACAAATATAGGGTGGAATAGCCTTTTGAAGAAAGTGCCATAACTATTTGAGCTAACCTGTCGCAACAGAGTGCAAGCATGCATCAGTTATCGTGAGAATTAATGAAATGAAGAGCGCTCAGCCTAGATCTCACTCACATTTACTGTTGGAAACAAAACGTCTTCGAGGATGTCCTTGTATTGGAGGCCATTCATTCTTCCTCCCACCTCGACTAGCTCTCCTGGTGCGCTTTGGGTCATCCATCCCCAAAATGATGTTTTGAGGTGTCGCTTATGCGATATGTCGCCATATTTAAGCATGAAACGATATTATTGCTTCAATAGATGTTATATTGCAATTGACATTGATATGACTGATAGATAATAGAATGATAATTATGCAATGATAGATAAAATAATGACATGCCAACAATACTTGATTGTCTAAAGAGGTTTTCATCTTTGGGAAACCGTTTATTTCTGTAACATGCTAGTTTATTTTTCTAATGTGTTCCACATTTTTGAACACTTACAATGCTTGGATACCATTGGTGGGATGACTGTAACCATATTTATGGCGGTTTGACTGAACCTATCTATGTGACATTTGAAACGTCTCGACCTTTTGAGCGCCTATATTGTTGACAAAAATAAGGAAACTTTGTTTGTACCAATATTATTGACGTTTTGGTTGCGGCTATTTATTTGAATACCCAGAGTGTCACTAACTATTTGACGCTGACTGTACACCTCTGCCTAACCCTTCGAAGAATACACGGGCGTGATAATCATTGATCTGTTTGTATATCCTTGGATTAAGAAAAAAGGGCTAGGCAGCTAGGCTTCTAAAATCAGGGACAAATTTCTGATTTGCTTGTTTGATACTCTGATTTGTATGTCTGAAGTTGTCTCGAAAAATATTGTGGGATCAGTTTTTCGGTTGCCATGATAACTGAGTGTCGCACCCAGTTGCGAATCAGGATTTTCTCCCTCTCTGTCGGTAACTAGTTGGGATGAAAGATTTTTTTCTAATACGCAAACGGCTTCACAACTAAATCGTGACACCAACCGATTTGATTATTTAATCAGTTGTTCGAGTCGGGTGAAAGAAATCAAGCTAACTAAGCAAATATATATAACGTTATTTTTAGTATAGGCAAAAGCCGATACAAAAAAAAAAACAGAAATGTATAATAACAGCTCATAAAGTTATAAGCTTGTTGTGTTGTCTCGTTTTCCTCCTATAAACATGGTCATCGCGATCGTGCCAGCGCCGGCTGCCCGACCGTGGCACTGCCGCGGTTCGCCTATAGTTTCACAGTACTCGACTTAGTAACAAAAAGTCCCAATGAGCCCCGCCTTACGTGATTTGAAAACATTGCCAATAGGTGTTTCATACTAATTATTTTTTTACAATTTAATAGTTAGTTAGTTTATTCATACTAATTATTTTTTTACAATTTAATAGTTTTTAACATGTCTTATCATGTTTTCTATTTATTTTATTCTCTCATTTTCATAGGTTGCTATGACATCTTGTTAATGAAATATTAGATTTTTGTATTTTGTGTTATCAACAATGATCCTAAATTATTTTATTATTTTGTTTAATGTATCCGTAAGCTAGTTGCCATTGTAAGCTAATCTTTGATAATTAATTTCTTTATATACATGTATAATGTAATCTTACGCTAGTTACAGATGGCTATCCATTGTAAATGTGAGCACAGTGTAGGGGTATTCTTTTTACTTTTATTTTTATTAACAGACTTTATGTTAAAGTTGCATTTAGTATTTATTTGACGAAACCTACATTGTTCTCCCATACTTTTTCCACATTATGTTCATGGCAAGATTGTTAAAAGAGACTTTAAAAGAGTATCCATGGAGTTTCTTGCCGGTTCTTCTCCATAGGACCAACTTTTTGGAACCGTGCAACTAGAGTCCTATAACGTTTCATAAGTGCCTGTATTAGGTTTATTTGAAATAAAAACAATTCTATCTATCTATCTAGGTACTACACAGAACGTTTGTAAGTAGTGTAGTGATAACATTTTCTATCACTTGCAGACTTTGGACTGTCATAATGGTTAATTGTGGATATAATTCTGTACCTATCTAATTTTTTCGTAAATACTCGTATTGAAAGCTCATTTTTCACTCAATATCGCGACACGATCGGCGGAACGCGGGCGCAAGTGACGCGTGCTCATTGATCCCTAGCTTCCGGACTAGGCGTCGTGGGGGTAGCGGGGTAAGTGCGCGTGGCATTCCGCAGTGTCACGTGTCTGCCCATGCGCCGATGGTAAGCGCGGATGAAAGTTCGCGTACTGTGTCCAACTTGTAGGAATTTTTAAATATTATTTGGACGAAATATAACATCGTATAAAAAATATTACAATCGGTTCTGTTACTGATTCTGAACAAACTAGTTTCTCAAATGGCGTATACAAAAAGTAACGTTGTATATTCTTATATAATTATATACTCGTATCTTTCTCAACAAAAAAGTGTTCTGTGAACCTCCAATCATATTAACAAATCGCAAATTTGTCTCTGCCATAAGCGATTTTCTCCATGGGTCTATTTCTTGAATCTCATTTAATACCCTAGGAGCATTTAAGGCTTTATATTTGTACCGGTTTCTATCAATCTGTATGTTCATCATTGTGTCCCAGACTTGTACGAGGGCACGGTAGAGACGCGCTACACCGACATCAGCTACCAGCGGGCGCGACCGCGGCGACATGCGCAGGCGCAGACGTGCGCGTCGCTGTGGGAGGCGCAGCGCAACATGGTGCTGGCGTGCCTGCTGGCCGACGGGCTGGGCGGCGCGGCGCGGCGCCTGCTGCAGCGCTACCAGCCCTACCTGCTCAAGACGCTCTGCTTGGTGCTGGAGAGAGTCGGTCAGTCGCTGCACTACTACTTTTATATGGAACCTGTTGATTGTGTACTTACATCGCTACCGCGCAGATCGACCGATCTGTGCGGGAGCGGTGTAGCTACGAGCCCCCTCAAAAAAATTAGGAGCCTAATCGCCGTAGCCAATATCAGCTGGGAAATTATTATTATTCTTAATAACTTCCTTTTTCATAATATTGCAGAAGCTTAAATTTAACCATGAGTTTCTTCTAGCTTTTATCACTACATATTATAAAACAAAGTCCCCCGCCACGTCTGTCTGTCTGTTTGCGATAAAATCAAAAACTACTGAACGGATTTTCATGTGGTTCACCAATAGACAGAGTGATTCATGAGGAAGGTTTAGGTGTATAATTCATTAAAGTTTTGTGTAAATTGGCTGAAATATGACGATGATAGTTGACAATGTCGGAAAAAAATCATGCCGACTGGGAGCTTTACTGGCGAGTGCCCAGTAAATGAAGGCGTATATGCTCTGCTACCCGTGCGAAGCCGGGGAGAGCCGCTATTTATTTATAAATATTCGTTTGCAGGTAGCAAATACGAGTTGTTGCACTTAGCGGGTCTGAAGGCCATCCACGACATAGCATATGCGTGCGGGTGCGAGTCAGTCACCGATCTCATCAAGTGCAACGCAGACTACTTCACTAACCAAGTTACTGTGCGACTGAAGAAGGTAACGTTCAGTCAAGATTAAACCTTCATTATCACATTGCCGAAGAATAGAATCACTGTCATTTAACTCTTTACAAATAAATTATTTTTAAACCTTAGCTTTACATAAGGTTGATTATAAATCTATTTTATGTTCCGTTGTTTTCGTTGAACGTCTTCTTGTGTTTAAGCGCTCGAAGATTGTCCACGCACCTTATTGTGTCTCACATGTACAGAACGACACAAAAAATAATCGTATATTGAATATAAGTCAATATACGATTGACTTATCGTCGCTGCGCCTGCCAAGTTCCATTAGTGATTTTAGATAGGTTTCGGGAAACAAAAAAAAACTAATTATTTTTTAAACAATACATTAAATAAAAAAACTGACAATGCAGTATTGAAGACATTTATTAGATACACAACTCTATAAAATTATATCAAATTATAAAAACTACTTAAAAAAGAGATTATTTTTCGTTAAAAAATGCACATATGGAACTTGCACGTTACACGAAGAAAGTGCATTGAATTGTATAATTTTGTTTCAGGCTTGGAACTGTCAGTCGGCGTTGCAGATACTCTCGGTGGTGATGGAGTACAGCGACTCCACAATATTGAATTATTTATACGGGATCGTTCAAGATGTGAGTACGTTACAACTATCTATGTAACGCAAAAGGGTTAGCAGAGAGTACGATTGGACATCCACATTTCGCCGATGCCGTTATCGAGTCTCATGTTGATGGCACGGTTGGTACAGTGGTTGAGAGATCGACTGCTGTGCTACGTGTCGCGGGTTCGATTCCCGAAAAATTCGTATGATCTACAGATAATTGTTTCGAGTCTGTGTCTTTGTGTATGTGATTACACACCGTGTCTAGGAAAGCACGTAAAGCTGTTAGCGCCTGATCTCTCCCCGGTCGTGTCTGATTGTATATACATTGATAGTTCACCTCTGCCTAATCCTTTGTGGAATACAGGCGTGATGCTATGTTATTTTATTCTGACACTTTTGTTACAGGTTCTGGTCCAAAGTTGTGATAAATATTACGAAAAGGATCTCTACGCGTATTTACAAGTATTTCTTACTTTCGTCGACCGTATTCACAGTTGGTACATGATACCCGATGAAACGAAAACTACTTGTGAAAAAGACACGTCTGTAGATGTGATACGGGACTTGAGAACATTTTATTATCATAAGGAGGAAGCAGAGAGGTTGCTGAATGACATGGAGTTTGAGAAAGAGATTGGTAAGAGTGTTGAGGAGATGTACATGGAAGACGCTAAGATGAAAGAAGAGGATTGTTTAGATTATGATGATACAGTTTCAGGTAAGAATAATTTAAGACGTTTACTTTCAGAGATCACTGAAATGCGCGCGCAGGTTTTGTTCATACATTTTTGGCTTAACTGTAAGTTAAAGAGATCGAAGAAAACTTATTAGATTTCGTCCAACATTTTACTTTGTATAGAAACTGAAAATTCTTGAACAGATTAAATTTCTAATAATTTTCCATCAACACTTCATATGAAGACACTGCTGATATGTTTTAATTATATTTCTGTGTTATCATCATCTGCATAGACTTTTCCCAACCACATTGAGCTTGGTTCCATTTTTACAAAAGTAATTTACCTCCTACCAATTATTATAGACTTTTTTTTTTGCATGACATAAGTGACCAACTGCTAAATGTGTAAACACGGCCACTAATTTAAAGACTGACCGCAGCAAGCACTACAAACAGTTCTACAAATTTCGAAGATGGATAAGAAAACTATCTATCTATAACTATATATTTTAGTTTAGGATTTAAAACATTGTTTGTCACGAGTTCCCCACTCATACCCTGCGAGCTACAGGCGAATATTATACCTAAGCCCTTCTTATAGTGAGTGCTAAAACTAAGTCATTGAAATATTGTTCACAGAGGAAAAGCCACCACTACCACAATACGCAATAGTAACAATCACAATACTAAAACGCTGCCTGAATTACGTGGTGTCCACTCAGCGGGACAACTCTATCCTGGCGTTAGAAGTGCTGAACCGCGGCCTGACGATCTTGAGCGGGTATGAAGACGAGTTGTTGCCCCTCGTGCACAAGGCTTGGGGGCCGCTGGCCAGCAGATTCGAGGCCGAACCGGCCGTTATGAAGAGGGCGTTTGACTTGCTCGTCACAATGGCTGACTTGGCGAAGGACTTTATTAGGAACAGGGCTGTTACGTAAGTAGATTGGTTATAACCAAACTTTTGAAAATTTGAACAACGTTGTGCTGCCACCTAGGGGGAGTGGCGTGCGGTTCATAAAAATAAAAAGACACTGCCTACCCGATATAACACAGATAAATATTTACTATAAGATAATTGAGGTGGCAAATCACATACATCATTACTTAATCAACAAGACTACACGGTTGGCGTAGTGGCTAAGCGATTAGCTTTCTGCGCTAAGTGTCGCGGGTTCGATCCCCGCACGGAACAAATATTTGTATGATCTACAGATAATTGTTTCGGGTCTGGGCGTTTGTGTATGTGAATATATGTGTTTGTAAACGCACCCACGATACAGGAATTATTCCTAGTGTGGGGCAACGTTTAAAAAAAAAAAAAAAAAAAAAAAAAAAAAAGACTACGAACCAATACCAACATGCAGTAGGTATTTTTGGTGAGTAAGCTTTTAAAATTTTCTGCCTACCCTGTCTAAAAACTCTGTGCACGCCACTGTCTAGTGGTAAATATTTTTCGTGTCGGGCAATTCTCTCGCTTTCCGACATAAATTTCTATTAGTTTCTAACTCTATGGAAAAATAAAGGTCCAGAGAAAGATCCACAGCAATGTCCAATAAGACCTACACCTTTATTCACTCAAGAGTTATTGTAACATACATTGACATTCCACAGTGACGTCCTCCCTCACATATACAAGTTCCTCCACAAGTCCTCCAAGGACAGCTACCTGAAGGACGTTGGGTCAGCTTACCGCTGCAGCCAGGCGTACTCCCTGCAGGTGAAGGCCCTGGCCGCTCTGCCGCACCTCGCCACGGATCTCATGCTTGAAGACGACGCGCTGGAGGACGCCATGAAGTGTGTGGAACCGTACCTGTCTAAGAAGCAGCCTAAGCCTTTGCAGGTAAGGAAATATGGCCGCTGGGTGTGTGTGCGGTTGCTAGCATGAAATCGTATTGGACCCCTTTCTTATCATTATCTTCTTCTAAGGCTACACTAATATCTTATGCCGTTAATTATCGCGTGATTTAGTTTAAATTATTACAGGTATTTTATATCAAATAAGGTGTTAATGACCGGCATTAGTGGTTACTGTGACCCCACCATTACTGTAAATGACCTGAAAGACAACTGTGGAGTATTTCAGGAGGATACTGTTTTTTTTTTAATATCTTAAAATGTACGACGTGTCTAATGTATGATGTTTTTACAAGTTATGCTATGATTACTTAAAAAAATCAGATCCTTTTTGATTATTTACCAAGTAATAAGTAATATTTTCAGTCGTCAGCGGTAGCGTTCTTCAAAACTATCCTAGACTACGACTACGGCGCGGCGTGGTATCATCTCCGAGAGCTGTGCAATAACGATGAAGTGTTGACTCCTCCTTCAATAAACTTCATTCACTTACAACCCGTAGTTGGCACGCCCTTCGTACCTACTGACAAGGATTATGAACATAATATTAATCTCATATTCAATTTTATGGAATCGTAAATAAATAACTACTCTTCAATGTTGTGTAGACAATAGAAAATATATTGTATGCGTCTCGTGTCATGCGATCGTAATGAATTAAACAGTAAGAAACAAATAATTGTAATCTAATTTGATTTTTCGTGTTTGTTATTCTTTAGATCGTAAACTAGCTTTGTGTCAAGTTAAAATAATAAGCCAGAATAGTATTCAGTGTTTGTGTTCAGTCTTCCCATTGGCACAGTCAAACCAAAGCGTGCTTTTATATCATTGAACAGTATGTAATGTGAGTTGACCCATACTGGATAGCAGGTTCTACATTGTTTCGAACCAAATTGCAGATAGACGTCGCGAAGCTGACTGTCTTCTATATCGGTAAGTGTTTTATCTTGCAGATATTCGGAAAGTAAAACATATCAGCGGCAGTAATTACTTCAACTTTATTTTTTACAAAACACATTGGTCACAGAAAACAAATACCCATATTTCATTACAGTATATTATATACTTATGTATTGCAACCACTCTCACGTCTTAAACTCAGTCCAATCGACGTCACTGGTGAGACATTTACATTTACAAGTTATAAGAGTACAGTTCGACACGGAATACACATTACTGCCCTATAAAGTTTTGTGTTCAAATATGTTAAATGCAAATAAATCTGTCAAATTATCGAAACAAATCGATTCACAATATACCAGCGATCGAACTGTACACTATACCTATTTGTCGTTATTCAAATTAATAACTTATTGAGAGATGAATTCAAGAACGATAACATAATTTCCACATACTATAATGATACTATATTCATCCACACCACTTAAATTAAATAATGAAATGGTAACATTCCGACATACTTAGGAAATAAAGAACAAATATTGAAATTAACCAAATATAGAATAAGATACATGATTTATAAATAATTTGTTTTTTTATTTGGTTGGTATCTAGTTAAAAAGAAAAAAAAAAAAGATTTAAATTTTCATGCTTTAAATACTAATACTTTAAAATGATCTTAGGCTAATCAATGCTTACGATATTTGTATTGGAGTAACACAAACCCTCTCACTTAGAACAGATAGCGTTCTTAAATAATTTTAATAGTTTAACATCTAGTTGTTTTAGCAGAATTAGTATTTGCCCTTACAATAAAGCGTATATTATATTTTTTCCATCGTATCAATAGCGTATGCGTATGTGATTATGAGTGGTTGCAATGTTTGACGTCTGCCACTAAATTTATAAACGACCATTGCAACACATTGAAATAACAAAGAAACTTCATAATAAACAAAGAAAAGACAGGGTAAAACTTTAACCTTAACTGCTAAATAACAACTCTTTGTGTGAGCAAATACTTTTAAACAAAAATCCTCGCTTACCTTAACATATATCATTCTGTTAAATACTTTATCTGAACCAGGTACCTATACAGTTGTCGAATGTTTGAAAATACTTATCGGATATAAATATAACAGTATATTTATATACCGAACAAAATTACGGTTCTTCGATAATTACGCATTGAAGTACATAATTAAGTCGTCTTATTATTAAGAGTTTCTCAAAGATAGTTAATCTGTTATAAGTTTGTGAATGCAACTTAAAATAACCAGAGATTATAATGTGTAATTAATATAATTATACAATTAGTAAGCGGGTCGCTCTGTCTTATCCGGTATTTAAAACGTAGTAACATAATGAAGTGAATTATTGCGCATTATTTTTTTTGTGAGTAATAATATGAAAATACAGAAAACTGTACCAACAAATGCATGGAACATTGTGTGGGTATTTATACATATTGAAATAAAAATACATATTTTAAATGCTATGTTACATTATAATGTTTATTAAGCCACCTTACGTAGACTTTAGAATAGATTTCAATAAGAAGAAAAATCTTTATAATTTGTTTAATTTACAATATAATAAGTTCAATATCGATATTATGTAAGGTGACAAATCGTGGAATGGCTTAAATATATTTAAAATGAATCATATAATACAAACCACCCTTAAATAAATAATAATCTAAATTGCACTAGCTAAATTTTACAATAAAATGTCTTTACAGTTTAACGCGATCCCCGTATACGACAGGCAGATGAAATGAGATAATAACCTATACATTAGAAACAAATACTTAGTGGAAATTCGAATTGTAATGGTTAATGAAAATCAAACGATATTAAATTTATTTATGACGTCATAAAAAAACTGAAGGATCACGTTAAAATGTATGGACCAACATCTATTTGAACAAATTTGATCATTGAATTGATCCAGAACCACCAGTTTTACTATAGTTATGACATTTATACGCTCCGTTGTAGAAATGTGTACCAATACCTTTATTTTAACATCGTACTCTCTACAACGGAGTGTATGTTTATAATATATATTACTGTGTATGTATTTATTTACTTATTGTGAACACTCACTATGCACGATCACGAGACTATTATATTTATATTTATTCATTTAATAGTCTGAGAATTTGAACTGTGTCGGAAACATGGTACTAGAGTGTAAGTAAAGTTTGAAACTATTACCACAAACATACCTCAATGAGACAGGATTCTAGACGAAACTTCTAAACTCTATAAGCATGTAATATCGATAACTACGCCAAGTTGTGTCGTCATATCTTGTATCCTATATGCGAAGTAATCCAGACTTCAACATTTACCTTCATACCCAATTCTTTCCTCCCTTTTACGTATGTTCACAAATGGACCCTGTGCCTATCTATTAATTATCATAATGAATTGAAATCTGCTTCCGTTAGCATGACGAACAAGAGTGAGTTTACTTTCTAAAATACATCATGGCACGGTCTTAAGATAATTGGTGTCGCAAATTTATTGAGCCTTAAAACTTCAAAATAGGTTAACTAACACAGATATAGAACTGTGTAGTTTTAAAAATAACGATAAATATCTTATAATCATTGTAAACTCTAGCTCTCTTACTAATAAACATAGAATAAAGTTATGTTGAGTTGATGCGTCAATTAATGGCTATAATAACGTTATATAAATATAACATAACGCCTGAATTTCACTAAGGATATGGCAGAGGTGTATTAAGAGGAGCCTATTGCTATCTACCAAACAGTTGAAGAAATTTACCTGACCTGATCATTTTGCGCAGGGCCTCATATTCAGCAACCGCGCATGTAACCACTAAAACAATGAGGCTGCTACTGGATTTATTCATGATATAACTTCATCCTATGTCTATTGAAAATGGGGTATGTTTTATTCTTAAGACACTCAGATTCGTACATTCTATTGCTACAAAGGCTATTTGCGTTATCAATATTGTAATTTTCCTAATTATCCCTATGCAGACAGGCTCCCCGCTACCCACAAATAATTTTTAACCGTATTCCCCAGACAACACAGTCCAAATTCCCTGACCGTCAGTCTAAAAGCACACACATCACTTCCACGCCATCTTCAGCATCTTCCGCGACGCGAAGTATTTGGTGCTGTAGGTCGCGAGGATCAACGCGGCCAACACTATGGTGATCAGGTAGTAGTCGAAGTCATCCTTCAGAAGATCGAAGGTCTTTGATGGCGCAACCCGAGTGTAGAATAGATCTGTGGATGACGAACGTTTAGAAAAAAGTCACTTTGTTGCAGATTGTCTCTATGCAGTCTATATTTTACGCTCCCACTCCCGTTACCCTCCTTCGTTGCTGCTGGTGGTGCGTTACTCACAATGAGTAGTTTAATTTTTTTTTAAATTGAAGGGCATTATCTTTGTTTTTGTTTTTGCTCTAAGTACACATGAGCCCCCTGACGAATCATGCGCCTCATTATATGTCTTCGATTACACAATGAATCAAGTAACAAATAAACTCTTCACTCACCGAGTCCTGTAGCGAGCACAAGGCTGGTAGACTCAAGGCCAGACGGCGCGGCATGTATGTGCATCGGTCTGGCTAGTGTTCGGTTGTAGTTAAGTCTCGCGTCTCCTCCCAGCGGTAGCTCCGGCGCGTACGCAGGCAGCACCACGCCTTCTTCCGTGACGCCGCCGCGACGAGCTTCGAGGAACACCCAGGGAACTTCCACGATTGCACCCGATGATAACGCCACTGGGAGAAAAAATATTAATTTTGTCTAACATCTATATACGCGTTACATTTTAAATGCACATCTTTTGATATAGGAGTAGCTCAAAAGCCGGTTCAACTTTCTACAATTAAATGTCGTTTGGACAATAACGGCGAACTGCGCGCGAGTCTTGTGTGAGTTAGAAATGCAAGTCTAAGGTACTTTAAGGAATTGCAACAAAGGTGCGACGCGTGTACGTAAGTTAGCAGTGATACTCACGCAGCACATGTTTGTCGGTGAGCGAGCGCTCGGTGACGGTGGTGGCGGCGGCAGTGGGCACGGCGGCCAGTATGAACGCCTGCCGCTCCACGCTGGGCGCGCGCTCCGACGCCAGCGAGCTGAACGCCGCCCCCGCCGGCAGCCAGCGCTGTTTGCCCTCGTACAGCTCTAGTGTGGCTGGGGACAGAAAAAAATCATACTGATGAAATTGTTTACAAAGTAATCACGATACGTATAGGTCCAAGTTCACCGAGATAGCAGACGTGTAGGACAACATCGGCCGTTTTACATATATTTTTAACCCAATTCACCAACAATAGGACAGTTACTTAATAAAATAATTATTTTTACCTATGTTGAATATGTTATTGTATAAATTCTAGTAGTTATATGAGCAGAGTGTAAGCATAAAGTATGTATGTATAGTTACCGAGCTCGGTCCTGCGATGCTTGTCGTTGTAGTAGAGATAGGCCAGGTAGTTGTCGGTGTGCACGGCGAGCGGCAGAGCGCGCGCGCGCCGGTGCGCCTGCGCAGCCACGATGGCGCCCGACACTGCGTCCACGCACGTCGCTACCACTATATCTGATGGCGATACACACGGTGGGTCAAGAAAATACTTTACCACTTTAGAACAGCATTTCCTTTATATTCGAAATATTCGGGAGTTTCGAGCTGAAGATTGGCGAGAAACTGCCAAAGATCAAACCGAGTGGAGTTCCCTAAGCCATCGAGTAAGTAGCTATCCAAATATGCCCAGAGTTCAGTTTGCCAGAAATCAATCATCAATTTATTACCTCAATAACATTTGCACTTTTACCTGGGGAGCGATACATTTCCTTTAAATCAGATGGATTCTCTTCAGAGTTGATATTATGAGTTTTGGTGATGATATTGGAGGCGTGGTTCCTAGTATTATATTTCTTATTGCAGAGGACGTGTTCTACGTCAAAGGCAGCCCAATGGCAACACTGTTGCAGATCTTCAACTTTTTGTTCTAGCTCTTCAATGTAGACAAGTTGTTCTGTCCGTTCTTTTTTCAATTCCTCTATTTGCCATCTCATAGTTTCACAATCTTTATCTATATATTCCCTACATTTTTCAGTTTCTATATACGTTTGTATCATTTTATTCTGTTGTTTTATTTCCGTCATATCAGACGTTAAACGTTTCAGAATAGTATCTTGTTCCCTTTTCCACGACGTAAGCATATTTATTATTTGTTCTGAGTTGTCGGAAGTTAAATTTGTTTGTAGGAGCCCGTCTCTCGATGTAACGTTATTAATTTCGGAATCGGGTTCATTCTGATTGTCCGATATATCTGGAGAAGATTGAAAACGATGTATTTCATCGTTAATGACGAATGAGGTTGGCGTTGAACTCTGGGCATGATAGACGCGGTGATAAATACGAGAATTGCATTACACATGAAACTAGTTTGCCAACGGGACCCTCACGGGTTCGCAAAGCTGGACGAAGTTCGTTTCTTCCGAACAGCAGTGTTTTTGATGTCCACACATCTCATGTAAATTTACTTAGGGACTCGTCTGTTCCAATGGGCTACACTCTTGTGCTCGAATAGACATCTCGCTAGACTGCTAGCTGCTTTGTACCCCTGATATTATATAGTGAGGTATTGAGTGATCACCTTTGTGCAGCGCGTCGGGTCCCTCGGTGACGAACAGCACGAGGTTGGGGTTGATGTACTTGTAGAGCACGGAGCGGTCGGGCAGCACGCGGCCCGGCGAGTGCACGCGCTCCGCCGCCGCCTTGCGCAGTGACGTCACGATGCGGTGCGCGCCCGCGCCCCCCGCGCCCCCCGCACCGCCCGCACCCGCCGCGCCGCCCAGCGCGATGTGCCACGTGCGCTGCGCCACCACCGCCTGCCGAAACATCACAACTTATGTTACGAGCAACCTGGGCTCTGCTGTATCTAAAGTTATTTTGTACCCACGGAAATAAGGTTGAAATTATGATATCATATACAAAAAAAAATGGTTCGTATAGTTGCAAGATCCGCAAACAAAAATCGACCTTACGGTGAACCCTGTCTGCAACCTCCATAAGATTTAGAGAAGATGATATTGTTGGCTGCAATTGTCTTCGATCTACAATACTGATAACCAATTATTTATGCTATTTATATAAACGTGTATTTATGCTGCTTACCGTTCCGTCGTAAACGAGCGCGTATCCCTGCACGTGCGCTGTCATCCGCTCCGCGACGTATATGAACATGTTCTCCACCAGCGGCGCCGCCGATCGTGGGAGCACCTGCAATTTTTGTATAACATGTATTTACATCTTGCTGTTCTGGATATTATCAATCGACTTTTCAATTATTTATTCAGTAAACATGTCTATCTTCGAAGGATAAGGAAGAAATATACTGTTGTGCACCCACATTTCGCGAATGCCGTACATGAGACCGAGCCCAGGACAGGAAAATTACGGAGTAATATTTTTAAACGATTGTCGTTTGCGGTTGAGAACTGCTCGATATGTATGGGAATATACAACGGTGGTTGATTTATGCCCAATATGGTGATGAATCGTGGTATAAACACGACACCATATTAGTTGCCTGTTGCTATGTGAATTCATTCATTTGACTATATTGATGTTGATAGTTAAATGTAATTATTATTGGGTGATACAATTTAATGTTTTTCTTTCAATTTCTGATTACATGGAAGTTATCTCTGTAAACACATCTTCAGTCTTTATATTTATAATATTGTAAAAGTAATTGTTATTGTTTGATGAATAATATATAAACTATTGACATATTATTATAAAACTTTTAACCTCCACATTGGCAGGTTACATAAATATACTAGCTGTTGCCCGCTGTTGCAAGTATTCTTTATCTTATCAGTGTTTTGTTACAATAGTAAAAATAGGCCTATGTCCTGTTCCAGGTCCCAGGCTACGAAACATAATGCCTACTCATTTCACTAGGGCCTTCGTTCTAGACAAGTCGTAGACAAGTCTTCGTAGACAAGTCCTGTATAAATGTGTGTCTATGTAATGATAATAAGCCCGAGTCAATTTAGTTAATATTGATAAAAAATCTACTAGTTAAACTAATATAGAATGAACACCAGAATTATTTGGCAACCATACCTGAACATTCTCTTCCTTGTCGAGAAGTATGAGCGCATGTAGCTTCTCATTATCAGCATTGTGAAGTAACGCACACTGTAGAAGTTGTGTGTCCAGTTGGAGCAGACGCTCGCCAATGAGGGTGCCGGTTATAGGGTTCAAACTGATGATTAGGCCGTTGCCTGTTTCCTGGAGTAAAAATAAAACCATAAATTTTCAGACTTCAGACCATTCCGGTCTGGACAGTTAAGTCCGCGAGGAGTCAACTTCAAAAAAGAATATAATTATTTAAAAAAAAACTTTCCCAAAATCGTTATTTCTTTAGATAAACTAGTGTTAGTTAGTATAAAACAATAATCATCATATACGGCCAATTTTTAAAAACCAAATGTTAGAAAATCTATGCTATTTATCGTAAAGAAACGAAGACGAAAAAAGGGCTTATTTTTTCAAAAAATATGGGTAATCTTTCCAGTATAAACCTTTTAGTCAAATAAATGATAGTAAAAGAAAAAAGTAAAAGATCATAAGTTAGTATTATTAATGTGGTTGTTTATTTATTGTGTAAAAGTGTAGTGTGGTTATCTCACCTCATGTTTCCCCACTACAGTGAGGTAGGCGTCATATGGCGGGTGCCTGGCAGATCTACGGGTGAATACCACCACACCCTCCGTGTCCAAGTTAGCTTCGTAGTACTGCCATAAAAGCGCGCCAGACAGGTTGTCCATGCCGAAGATCTAGAAAATAATATCATTGATACCGACGTGCGGGGCGTAAGATTTATATTATAGGATTGAAGAACACCAGAAACCACTATCTTTTTTCTCGTCTATTGACCTGATATATTAGATTGGATCTCATAAGCTACACACCTTGCCTACATCGGTGACGAGCACAATGATCTTGTGCAGGCCGAAGTAGTCACGCACGAGTTCCGACGGCACATCGTCCTCTAAACTCTCGCCTTTTGGCATGCTCTGGACCAACGTCTGTAGCTGTTGGAACTGGGTCTGCAGGCGCCGCGAGAATGCTGCCCAAATTGAACCTGTTTATAAAGACAGCGCATGAATGAAAATGGGTAAGAAATATATTTAGGGCCCTATTAACATGCTAGGAGACTATATGTTTTAAGGGGTGTTATGTATACTTAATTTTTCTACTTGTACACAGTATTATGCCGATGAATAAAATTTCAACATCTTCCTGTTCATTCACGAAGTTCATATATTAAAGTTAACATTGCTACGTGTTCATATTTGTTCATATATTAAAATGAAACTACTGATTGGACCCATATAGTCAGAATTTATTATAACGACGGAGAAAGTGTCTTAAGAAATCAAAGAGATTGACTTTAGATGTTGCAGATTTTAAGATGTTGCATTTTAGTAATTCTATATAAAGATTCCGTTCTTGTTCCGTTAACTATAAAGTTGTTTAAATATATATTTATAAGAATGTGATGTTGTACCACAATCTTGCCACAACTCCACACAAACATTGTGATTTATTCTAGTAGCGTTAAAGCCAATGCCGCGTGACGAATAATTGTACAATAACAGCTTGTTATTTCTTTATCAGTTTGAAGATCTCTCTTATCAATATCACACATTTTATATGTATGTATGCAAGGAAAGAATGGTCACTGAATTTCAATTACTTTCGTATAAGCCAAGGTCCCAAATAAGTAATGCTATGTTTTTTAATAGTTACGTTATAACGAGGGCTTTAGTTGAATTATATATTTTCACATAGCATAACAAATAAGGGCCCAGGGCCTTATTGTTAACTTGATGTAAAATTTACTAAACGACTCTACTGACGATTTAAGTATCACACAAATCCAGGGAAAAAAATCGCGTATCGCTATGTGGATGATGGATGCTAGCTGCAAGTTTTGTAGCTCGACTTGGATGAAGCCTATCTCCAGTACTGAAGTTAGACAGGCTGATATAAACTGATGTACATGTTCACTTGTACAGTCAGCATTATAAGTCAGTGAGTATTTCTACTATGAAATTTGTGCAGGACAAGAACATTATCGTGTTGTGTAAATAGCGTATATAGGATAAGAACAGTTGTGTACATAATTCATAGAGTTAAGTAATAGTATAGAGGACGCCGCGTCGCTGGCGCCCCCTAGCGACTGCCAGCGACAAGGTGACTCGTCTGTGATTGGCTCATTTTTAGTATGAAGAACGCGGCAGCCAATCACAGGCGAGATATAGTTTGTAAGGAACATTGAAATTAATGCAAAGATTGTGATTTGTAGGCAAAAATAAATGTAGAGCTTATGATTGGTCACCGAACATTGAGAAATTATATAAAAGAGAGACGTTTGTGGAACATATCGATCAGTAATTCGCCAGCCTTCTTAAGAACATCAACAAGCAAAGAAATACAGAACAAGTTTAAATAGTGAACAAGAAGTTTGAATTTCCCCCAATCCAGCACTGCACATTCTCTGGTCCTTCGAGCCGGATCTGGGGAAATAATTAAGAATCGGCGTATAGTGAAGCACGAAGATTGTCACCGTTTCAACATGGCAGTTACCAGATCGACTGGCCGGCAAGGCGCATCTACGACTGCGACTGAAACGGAGCACACCGAGACGACCACTGACCCCACAGAAACTACGACGTCGACGGAACCAACGGCTACTACCTCATCAGAGGTACCCACCGTCACTGAACCCGCCGTGCCACAGCAAGACGTCGCAGCCCCCGAACAACAAACCAGAGGTCGTCACAGCAAACATTCATCAAAGAATAGCAAGAAAACGTCGAAAGCTCGCCGCATAGCGCAGGCTAAGGCTGAAATAGCACAACTGAAGCTGGACTTAGCCGCCGCACGCCTCGCCGAGATAGAAGCTGAGTCTACAGATAGCGAAATCTCGTCTGCCGGATCTGAGAACGCGAAGCGAGTACACAACTGGTTAGAAACAAGTCAGTTGCTCGCCATCGACAATCAACCACATCAGCCGCAAGAAACGCGACCTGAACTGAAGTCGTCGATCGAACCCGCAGTGCCAGTGACCGCCGCCGCGTCCTGGGACATACCGGCGACTTTACCGGCGGGAGTTAACTCGATGCCCCCGCCACCCGCGCCCGCTGCGACTGAACATATAAGGGAGACAGCGCCTCCGCCGAACTACGTGCCTGTGCAGCCGAACATTATGCCAGTGATCACCGCCGCATCCTGGCAGCCGACCTACACCACAGCACAACTACCGACCTTCACCACAGAACAACCTGCTACCTCAGCCTGGATCCCACAGCCTCCGCCAGCAACTAAAACTACACATTTACCTGCGAACGGAGCCATGGCTGTTCAACAACCCAGGACTGAAATGCAAGATCTGGCCGCAGCTATCACTCAAGCTGTTCAAGCAGCCCAGTATCAGCAGCCACTGAAGCACACCGAACTACCTACCTTCAATGGTGCTCATCAAGACTGGCTGACTTATCGCGCGGCATTTTTTGAGACCGCGTACCGCCTCACGCCAGTGGAAAACATGTCTCGGCTGAGAAGAAGTCTTCGAGGAATAGCGAAAGAAGCTGTGCAAGGATTACTTATCACCAACGCGGACCCGAACAACGTCATGAAGACGCTTGAACTACGCTTCGGACGACCAGACTCTATAGCGATGGCAGAACTTGAACGCCTGCGAGGCCTGCCACGCCTGAACGAGTCACCGCGTGAACTCTGCACCTTCGCCACCAAAGTCGAGAACATCATCGGAACACTACAAGCACTCAATTGTACTCACTACCTCTTCAATCCAGAAGTGACCAAGGCCATAGTGGAAAAACTAACTCCCACTCTGAAGAGGCAGTGGTACCAGTTCTCTGCAATGCAAGCCAGGGGAGAACCAGACCTCATGAAGTTTGGCCGCTTCATAAAAATGGAAGCAGAAATATGCAGTCCGTATGCACAACCTGAAGCCATTGCCGCGATTATACCAACAAACACGAACACTCAACGACGTCCACAGCGAGTGCATACCACTCAAGAGGACAAGCAACCAAAGTGTACCTTATGTGAGCGTCGAGGTCACACCATTGTGGACTGCGATCGTTTCAAGAGGGCAACAGTCGATGAGAGGTGGGACATAGCGAAGAAACATCGCCTCTGCTTCCGTTGCCTTCGCTTCAGATCGAAGCAACATAGCTGCAAACCACGGAGATGTGATATCCAAGACTGTGTGCATCTACATCACAGGATGCTACACGCAGCTGTAGGACCTGTAGAAAGGAAGGAAGAAAAGTCAGATTGTCCGGAAGAGGAAGAGAAGGTCCACTCCGCATGGGCACCCAAGGTGTCATTTCTAAAGATCGTGCCGGTACACATTTCTGGACCGGCGGGAGCAGTGGACACATACGCGCTGCTGGACGATGGCTCCACAGTGACTCTGGTAGACGAGAGCCTCGCCAACCAAATCGGGGCAGACGGACCAGATGAACCACTGCGCATAGCAACGTTTGACGGAGAACCCGCCATAGACATGAAGTCGCGCCGAGTGAGCTTCTTCATTAAAGGAACCCGCACGTGTGAGCGCAAGATGCACGCACGAACCGCCAAGACTCTGGAGTTAGCAGCACAAAGAATTTCGAGAGAAACCATAGAAGAATGTGAACACCTGCAAGACATCTTGAAGGACGTCGTCTACGAAGCCGCAAGACCTAAAATCCTAATAGGTCAAGACAACTGGCATCTCCTAATAACCACGGAGATGAGAACAGGAAGACGAAATCAGCCAGTGGCTTCCCTCACGCCACTCGGTTGGGTCTTGCACGGCAGCCACACTCGGACGCTGGGACACACAGTGAACTTCATCAGGCACATCACGTCTGACGATCACCTACAAGACCTAGTGAAAGAACACATCACTCTAGACAACGTGTTCATTAATCCTAGAAGACCCAACAGCGACCCGGAGGAGAAGGCACTTCGCATTCTAAAAGAACACACCAAACTAACTCCAGAAGGCAGATATCAGACTGCGCTATTGTGGCGATCAGAAGGCATCAAGATGCCAAATAATTACGACAGCGCCCTGAAAAGGCTGATCGGGGTAGAAAAGAAGATGGACAGAGATCCTGAATTGAAGCGGAGATACACAGAACAGATGGAAGCATTAGTATCAAAGGGATACGCCGAACCAGCTCCATCAGTGACATCTCCACATCGAACGTGGTACTTACCACACTTCGCCGTCTTCAACCCCATGAAACCAGACAAAATAAGGATTGTGTGCGACGCTGCAGCCAAAACCAGAGGAGTCTCACTGAACGACCAGCTCCTAACAGGACCCGATCTACTGCAATCACTGCCCGGAGTGATTATGCGTTTCCGGCAACACTCTATCGCCGTAACCGCAGACATCACTGAAATGTTCCTACAAGTGGAACTAAGACCTGAAGACCGTGATGCTCTCCGATACCTATGGCGTGGGGACCGAAGAGACGAACTACCGCCAGAACAGTATAGAATGAAGTCCCTAATTTTCGGCGCCTCTTGCTCTCCAGCCACGGCAATATACGTGAAGAACACGAACGCCGAGAGGTTCAAACAGGAACACGCAGAAGCCGTTGAAGCCATCAAAAGGAAACACTACATGGACGATTACTTGAATAGTTTCGACACTCTCGAAGACGCGGTGAGGGTCTCAAAGGCAGTGCGCGACATTCACAGAGAAGCGCACTTCGAACTCAAGAAGTGGTCCTCTAACTCCAATGCTCTTCTAGAGGCCCTAGGAGAAACAGTAGCTTCTGAAAAGACCATCAAACTGGAAGACAGTGACAAGGTTGAGCGAGTCCTCGGGCTCATCTGGAAGCCAAAGGAAGACTCTCTCGCCTTCAATTTGAACCTGGCCCGCATCCCTAAGAACGTTCTGCAAAATGAAACACCGACCAAGAGAGAAGCACTCAGAATAGTGATGTCCCTTTTCGACCCTTTGGGACTAGTTTCGCCAGTGACGACCAGAGCCAAACAACTCCTGCAAGAGGTATGGCGACGCGGAACCAAGTGGGACGAAGCCCTGGACCAAGATCTGGCAGTAAGCTGGGGAAAGTGGCTCGAGCATTTGAAGAGTGTAGCCAGCATCTTCATTCCCCGAAGCTACCCAGGCTTCAGCTCCTCATCGTCGTTACAACTACACGTCTTCACAGATGCCAGTGAATCCGCATACGCAACGACACTATACTGGCGAACAGTCACCAACGACGGGCAAGTCAAAATGTCGCTGATCACGGCCAAAGCGAAGGTGGCACCGCTCAAACTAGTCTCAATACCCAGACTAGAACTTCAAGCCGCGGTGCTGGGTGCACGCATGGCGGCAGCAGTGAAGGAAGAACACGACGAAAAGCCAGAATCCACTACATTCTGGACCGACAGCAGAACTACCCTCTCCTGGATCAGAACAGGAGCAAGGTCCTATAAGCCTTTCGTCGCGCACCGAGTCGCCGCCATTGAGGAGTGCAGCTCAGTCACTGAGTGGCGCTGGGTACCGACTAATCTGAACCCAGCTGACGACGCCACCCGAGACGTACCAGATCTCTTCAATCAGGAACATCGCTGGTTCAACGGCCCTGAGTTCCTGCTAGGACCGCCAGAAACGTGGCCAACAAATGAGAAGATTCCAGTAAAGATCACAGGCGAAGAAAAGGTGTCTGTAATCACTATGGGTAGCCGAACCACAAGTTACGTCAAAGTGCTCCCAGACGTAGATCGATTCTCACGTTGGGAAAGATATCTGCGAGCTTCAGCCAGAGTGCTTCAATTCATAGACTTATGTCGTCCGTCATCACAGAACGTGAACTATAAAAGAAATCGAAAGAATCAAGAGGCGGACCCTTCCTGGCAACGAAAAAAGGTTGCAACACGGACGCAACAGAACAAGAGGTCGACACCAACAAGCGTTACTACGCACCGAACATTGTCAGCCACTCACCTGCGTCGCGCCGAAGATTTAATAATTAAAGCCTCACAGGAAGTGTCCTTCAGAGAAGACATAGAAGCCCTTCAGAAGGAGAGACCGCTGCCAAGAAACAGCCGTCTACACAAACTGAGTATAGAGCTCAGCAACGGGATCCTCGTCCTGAAAAGTCGCATAGGAGCATGCCACGGAGTTCCAGAATACACGAAGAAGCCGCCAATAATTGATGGAGAACATCGCGCCACCAGACTGTGGATAGAATACATCCACCGAACACTGCTGCACACCGGAGTAGAAGGGACGACAAACGAGTGCCGTCAACAATATTGGGTGCTACGACTACGTCCCACAGTCAAAGCGATAGTAGCACGTTGCCTAAAGTGCCGCATGAGGACTGCCTCGCCACCGCAACCCCTGACCGGCGATTTACCACCCTGCCGTCTAGCACATCACAAGAGGCCGTTTAGCTACACCGGACTCGACTACTTCGGCCCGTTAACCATCACGGTGGGCAGAACTCGCCAGAAACGATACGTGGCAATATTCACCTGTCTCACTACACGAGCGATCCACCTGGAAATAGCATCATCCCTCAGCACCGACTCAGCGATCATGGCACTGAGGCGTATGATTGCACGCAGAGGATACCCGACACAACTGTGGTCCGACAACGGCACTAATTTTCATGGTGCTGAAAAGGAACTACGAAGCTCTATCGCCACAGCCGTCGCAGAAGAAGCATCGAAGAAGGCCATAGACTGGCGTTTCATCCCTCCTGGTGCCCCGTTCATGGGAGGAGCCTGGGAAAGAATGGTGCGCTCCGTGAAGATCGCCCTGGAATCGATACTACAGGAGCGATACCCGTCGGAGGAAGTCTTACACACTCTGCTAATGGAAGCTGAATTCACCGTGAACAGTCGTCCACTGACACACGTATCAGTGGACCCGGAGGACCCTGAGGCCTTGACCCCCAACCATTTTTTATTGGGTGGCTCTGGCCGGATCATCTCCACTGGAGAATTTGAGAAAGCAGATCTGAACCTGCGCAGCAGCTGGCGAGCATCACAGAAGCTCGCCGATATGTTCTGGGCACGCTGGCTGCGAGAATACCTGCCGGAGCTGCGGAACTGCAGAGCACCGCACAACAAAGGCCCCACTCCTAAACTAGGGGACCTGGTGTTGATAGCGGACGGGAACTTGCCCCGCAACGTATGGGCCAGAGGACGCATCTGCGCCACATTTCCCGGACCAGACGGAATAGTGCGCACGGTGGACGTACATACCAGAGGCGGTATCCTGCGACGGCCGGTAAAGAAGATTGTGGTCCTGCCGATCGACTGTGAAGATCCTGCACCAGAGGAAGTTGCGACTCCGGCGGCCGCAGTCGCACGGCGGGAGGAATGTGCAGGACAAGAACATTATCGTGTTGTGTAAATAGCGTATATAGGATAAGAACAGTTGTGTACATAATTCATAGAGTTAAGTAATAGTATAGAGGACGCCGCGTCGCTGGCGCCCCCTAGCGACTGCCAGCGACAAGGTGACTCGTCTGTGATTGGCTCATTTTTAGTATGAAGAACGCGGCAGCCAATCACAGGCGAGATATAGTTTGTAAGGAACATTGAAATTAATGCAAAGATTGTGATTTGTAGGCAAAAATAAATGTAGAGCTTATGATTGGTCACCGAACATTGAGAAATTATATAAAAGAGAGACGTTTGTGGAACATATCGATCAGTAATTCGCCAGCCTTCTTAAGAACATCAACAAGCAAAGAAATACAGAACAAGTTTAAATAGTGAACAAGAAGTTTGAATTTCCCCCAATCCAGCACTGCACAAAATTTATATCATTCTTGTTCTCAATTCAACATAGTCCAGTCTTAAAAGTTACGATATAATAATTTGACAAAAAAAAATGTACAAGTTGCACTTATTAAAACTTTTGAAATCCTTAACTTTTGATGCTGACTGATTTAGTCGAATAATGTTATGAATAAATTCAATGAATTTCGTGATAAATGCAGTGATGTAAAAGTTTGCTAAAATCCACACAATCACACTACTACAATACTTACTATACATCTTGGCAGCTAGAAAAAAGAAGATTCCGATAAATATAAATACAATAAATAAGATATTATATGATTTAAAATAAATTTGTGCCCCACGATACAGTCTAGTGTGGAGCTCACTGGTAATAACTGTTTCGAGACCTTGTATAGTTTAAGTATTTTTGTTTAATCTACACATTGTACGATATTTTAGGTGATAAAAAAATATTAAAAAAAAGGACAGGCTTAAAAATTCATCTACAAATCTAGTGTGTTGTCATTATCAACTGTCATTCCTGAATATGAACCTTATGTGAATGATTTTATGAGTCATCAATTAATTGGATCTTTTACCACCAGTTTGTAATGACGAATACTGTTTTGTGTGAACGTTAAGTGAACGTTTTGGTTCTGGTAAATAAAATCATTTCATGGGTAAAAACTACCACAATTAACTAATTTTATATACATAATAATGAGAGTACGGTACCTTCTTTCTGGTCGAATTCTGACTCAATAGCAGCATCCAAATCAGACACGGGCAGTTCCACGAACTCGACAGCTACAACGTTAGCTAGCGCCTCCTCACGAGACCACAGCACGCGACCTGAAGAAATATAAAGAAAGTCCAATGTTGCAGAAGTTGAGTATATTATGATTACGGGCCTGAATTTTCTAATTGGGTGTTTAATTGTGCGGGTCATTCCTGTGTTAAATGTTGCATATAAGCAGTCATAGCTAAGTAGTTGAACGCATGCCTTGAACGGTGAAGGAAAACATCCGGAAGAAACACACCTAATAGGCCTCCATAAAGTTCTCGATGATGTGTTCGCCAACCCGCACCGGGCCAGCGTGGTAAACTAAGCCCTAAACCCTAAACCTTCTCATCCTGAGAAGAGGCCCTTGCCCAGTAGTGGGACAGTAACGAGCTGAATTTATTTATTATTTAATTCATTACAATTTATTAATGCATATATAACTTTTTGCTACTGGATATCTTACTTACACCCATTTGCATCTCATATTTAATGTGTAGCTTCTCAACTCACCTCCTTGCTGCATCAGATGCACGGAGTCATCAGCGCCAGTGAGTAATATCCTGCAGATAAGCTGTTCTCTTGTCGACTTGGTGCAGACGGCTGAAGATACTTCCGGCTCCGGTAGCCTCAGTTCAGGGACTGTCATGCGCAACTCGGTAACTTCGTCTCCCGTTGATACGCTGTGCGCCCTTATCGTCAATTCCTAAAGAAAGTTATTTTTTTGTTAAAATTTGCTCCGCATTAGCATTTCTCCTGTACCGTGGGTACAGTTTACAAACATACATGTCACATAAACACACAACAAGACCCCAAAACACTATCTGTAGATCATACAAATATTTATTTCGTGCGGGAATCGAACCCGCGACATCGAGCGCACAAAGCTAATCACTTGGCTACTGCGACAAACGGGCCGTCGAAAGTTATCGGTGGATTAGTAAGCAGGATAATCTTTTGCTTCAGTTAACGATCTCTCACATGAGAATTGCACTATCGCGGTAAGAAGATTTGAAGCATTTTTATAAAATAATACCTGAGCTACGAAGAAAGCAGTAAAGTGAAGAAGCTACAAATAAAGAATTTTACTGGTCAACCAAATATCTAAGCAGAGAGACAAAGACAAATCAACGCACTTTTCACAGAATAAGATTAATTTTGGACCAATCAAACAAATTATGAAAAGAGCTTTACCTCTCCCTCTTCAATCCAAGTCTGCAACACGACCAGTCCATTACCACTGTCCACCAAAGCCACACTAGCCGATGGATCCACAACATTCGTCTTCAACGTCTCAAACTGATTATTCTTAATGATAATAATCTTCTTATCATCTAGCGTAAAGGCTGGTAGGCTCCCAGTGCCGTCCAGCGGTCGTAGGCCTCCGTCATACGTGTTCAGAGTGACGTATTCGGTCAATGGTCGGCTAATGAGTTGGACAGCGTTTGAGGTTACGTCGAGGGTCATGAGCTGCTGGCTGCCCATACCACCTGATATGCAGGTGTAATATGGCGCTGTTAGAATGCATCTGAAATGTTCAGATTGTTTAGTGTAATGGTGAAGTTCCATTTTCGTTCAATCAAAACTGTAATGTATTTTTAGAGTATCAGTCAATATCATTTACGAGTGCAACGCCAAACGAAGATTTTATGATCAAATTATGATGTAGCACTTGTCTGGAAATCTAGAGTACTCTTACTGTTGTGAGATCTAGATCCCACCAGAATCACACAAATTACATGTTTGTATATGTAATTCAGAAAAATCTAAGAATCCTCACCCATCATTAGCCCACAATGCAGGCAGCTTGGCGGTGGCACCCCTATTCTGTCCAGTGAGCAGGTTGTACATGCTAACTTCAATATGTGAGCCAAATACTGGCAGCATGTGAACCAACATGTTGTTCTGCACCCACCACTCTGAGAAGTCTGCTTGATCGTCGTTCTGAAGTGTCAACGACCATTCCCAGAGGAGGACACCTACAATGAGAGCAGTTATTTATTATTGTTATTTGATAACATTTTTAATCGAGTTGCTGGCATTTTCTATTTGATGGACTGTGACTATCCTTCAGAAGAAAATTGTAGAAATAGGCTAAAGGTTCCTTTTATAGACATTATAATTATAAGGTACTATCTTCCGCTTGCGGCTTCGCCCGCGTGATTTACGAACCCGTACATTTTTCCGGGATAAAAAGCCTATGTGCTATTCCAGACTATAATCTATCTCTGTGCCAAATTTCATCCAGATCTGTTCAGCCGTTTTGGCGTGATTGGGTAACAAACATCCATCCATTCAAACTTTCGCATTAAAAATAGTAAGTAAGATAATACAATGCTGCAAGATCTATGTGTTTAAAATAGGATTTTTCTTTTAATTTTGCCCCACACTTATAATAATTCCTGTATCGTGGGTGCGTTTACAAACATATATATTCATGTACACAAAAACCCAGATCCGAAACAACTACCTGTAGATACATCGTACAAATATTTGTTCCGTGCGGGAATCGAACTCAGCGCAGCAGTCGATCTCTCGACCACTACGCCAGCCATGCCGTCAAATTATTGTCACCGATTCTGTTTCCCCACTGCTCTAATACTGAACCGATAATATAATAATTATTATAGTAGTTTCTTTCAATGGTGTACAGTCATCAATAACAATCATACCTGTAGCGGAGTCCCATCCTCGTACCAAGTAAGGGTTGGATCCGGACACTGTCACCACCTTGTCTGTTACATGCAGCAGCTGAATGTTGCCCGTTGAGGCGGTCTCGAACACATGACGCCATACCACTTGACCTGATAACCATTACAATGTTCAGTGAACCTACTTAATTATATAGGTAACACATGGGGATAGAATGGGGTCACTTCCTTCTACGGTCACTTCCTGGGTGAATGATGAACATTATGGATTATAAAGCTCTGTTATCAGTAATCCAGAGAGAAGACAAAATGTAATTAATAAAATGTATTCCACCATGAGCACCCAATGTTGATTAATGGAAAGTTACTAATCATACATCTACTAAAAAGAATAGCTCTGTTTGTGAATTATTTTTTTATTATATTTTGCTATAGTACAATGTTATAACTACCAGTAAGAAGTCCTTGGCTATGACTGTATGAGACATTAATTCATTATTAGTGTTCAAGGACTATGATAATATGATATTTTCCTCAATGTATTTGATGTTGTATGGTTTGAAAGAAAAATATGTGTGATATATTAAATCTAAAGAGCTTGGATCTCTTAATGCAACAATATATTTTTCCAATAAGTAAAAAAATTTAGTCATTAATATTGTTCTTGTCTGCAGCTGTCCAATTGGTGATTTATGAGATATATTACTACAAAATATGAGTGAGGCAAATCTACTGATCTTAACTGAATAAAAGCAATTCTCTGTTGAGAGCAATAGTATTAGTATTGTGTACCAAGCTTTTTCTGCTTAGTTTCAGCAACATTTTAGTGGTGTAAAATTGACATTATTCAAAGAATTGACATCACAATAAGAAGCTGTAATGATGCCATTGTCAGACATTGTTTACTCAATATTGACATACTTCAGTCTCTTATTTAATAATTGGCATCCATAAACTAAATATCATTTGATATGTTACTTAGTTGCAAAGAAGATATATTTCTTATTAGAAACATATTTGATGTGTCAACAAAAAAATTATAAAGTTCTATTCAAACCTTCGAATGTGTGGAGTAGTAGTAATATTACTAATTATAATGTTAGCAAAACCTAAGTAGAGTGAGATGTGAATATTAATTGTTATCTTAGTTTCAGTTTGTTACATTACATAAAATAGAAACATTTTTTCATGTCTAAGGCATCCAAACTTGAACATAATTCATTAATTAAATTATCTAATTATTAAGCAAATGTACGTTAGAATTTAATGTAACGCCGGCTTGATAAATCTAAAACGGATACAGTCAATAAAATCAATTTACCAGTCTTCAAATTCAGTGCAGCCAATACATTCTCCTCAGTAGCGACAATTATCTTCTTGGCAGTTGATACTGTATCAAACTGGGAAAATTTGATTCTTCCCACGTATGTTTGACGCCTGAAAATCGTAATTTCATTAGAAATTCAGTCAACTCAGAGCCTACAATGACATAGAAACACTATAACCTAAAATATGCACTCACCAATCGAATTTGCCTATCTGATCCTCGTAAATGCATACCGACAAATTAATTAAACTAAAGAAAACAATAAACCAGTTTAATTTGTTTAAACATTTCAATAAACCCAAAAAATTGGGTTTGAAATAAATTGACAGCAGCCCCATTTCTGATTGACTGAAAAACTTAGTGTTGCTAGTTAAAGTTAGTTAGCTGAGCCGCCGACACAAATAATGACTAACTTTTGTAAAATGTCAAGAATATTGAGTAGGTCTAACAATAGTTATATATTTTGTATAAATTTTCACTTCATCATTATTTATAATTTGAAAAGATTGGAAGAGTTATTTAAAATAAAAGTGTTAAAAATAACAAATATATTGTAACTACTATTTTTTTATTGGCAATATTAGATCTTACGTTTCTTTGTACGCAGAATGATGATTATCGTCTATTTGAAGGCCAAAGCAGAAGGCGGTATATAGAAGCCCGTTCTATAATCCTTTGATCGATTAAACCTTCAACCAATCTACTAAGCCTGTCGTAGTCTACTGCTGGACTTAGTCGTAGTCTTCGTGTCATAGTATTCTCTTAGGAAGGCCTTTTCTCCACAAAGGATACTTGATTGCGACTCGATTTAGATGGTGATTTTTCTCAACTTGACCAAACGGCGCTAGACACAATTTACTCAATGCGTCTCGTCGAAAAGTAGATTGACTTTTCGACGAGACGCATTGAGTAAATTGTGTCTAGTGCTGTTTAGCGTGTTAGCGTTCATACCTGAAAATGTATTGAGGAACCTTCCGAGCGACTCGGATTATACTATTGAAATTCCCGATTTGCAAATCGGTGCGTGGATGAAGGTCCTACGACTCTCAATACACTATGAGTTAAATCCGTACTTATCGTGAAGCCTGTTTGTTATAATGATTTTTATGTACTAACTACCCCATTGGAAACCCCAAGCAAAGAAGTTTCATAAATCAATCACTTTCTAATTGTATTCTAGTATTCACATTATAAAATGTAAAGTAGTAAAAATTTAATATAGAAGTATTATATTACGTTTAGCGCGTATGAATAGTTATACGTCATTTATATGAGGCAAGTCATAATCAAAGCATCAAGGGCTGCCGCGCTAGACACTAGACCGGCCAGCTTTCACCGTAGCAGTTGCTTGCATAAGTACCTATTCCAGGTGCACTTGCCAACAGGGCTGCATCTATTGAATTATAAACGGAGTTAATGAAAAGAAACTGGATTTTATTGCGAAAACTGCTTGAATTAAACGTCTTAAGTGAAACGGATTTTTTACGGCACATTTTTTTTTACAGTAGTCTATGTAACATAGTAGGTATGTAGGTAGGTACTAGGTAGTGCTTGGTATTTAGATAGGTACTGTCGGCGACAAAGTAAGATTTAAAGTTAAAGGGATCATTGTACAAAGGTTAAATTATATTGTTTTTATGGAACAATTTATGTATTTGATTTTACGTAAACATAACAAAACATACCATTACGCCTATATTTCTTGAAGGGTTAGGCAGGGGTGTATTTGTACTTACTATGTATTTTCGCAGATTTCTTCATCGAGTCCCATGTTATAGGGGGCGAACCTGTAATCCACCGGGCACAATTCAAGTTGCTACTTAGACTTTTTTTTACAGAAAAACCGCAATAACTCTTTGCCCGACTCAAGGATCGAATCCAGGACTTCACGTTCAGCAGCCACGCTTGTGATCACTAGACCAATGAGGCAGTCAGAAAATTTGTTTCTATTATAAAAAAATGGAAAAAAGGCGTGACATACCAAGTAGGTATTTTTTAAATTAAATTAGATAAACAGTAGAATAAATATAACGCGTTGAAATGGCGATGATCAGTGCCGGATTAACCACGTAGAGTATAAACCACGAGAGTAGCAATTGCTACGGGCCCCGCGCAAAAGGGGGCCCTGCGTATTCTAACCCGCCAACCTCCGCCTGAGCGTAATTTTTTGAGTGAAACTTATTTTACACCTTTTTTCCGACTAAGACAATCCACGTCAGACAGTCGGTAACCAATTATTTTGTCGGCGAGAATAAAACACAGAATTTCATACGGTTAACGAATTTATAGTTAAGAGCCAATAGCAGATCAAGGGCCCCTCGATAAAATTTGCTCGCTTTGCTTACTTAATCCGGCACTGGCGATGATACCTATATATCTAAGCACAATGTTAATATTTTGAATAAATAAATCTCATAAATGAATAAGAATTTATATCACTAGGCAACACATCCATAGTCTGTTATTGATACAGAAACCGGTCAACTGCGCGTGCAGTTCACAGAGGGTTCTGTGACCGAGCAGACAGTGTCTAAAGTTACAAATAATGCACTACTTGTCTGTAATCTTCTATTCATTGAATTATATAAAGAGGATGTAACGGACAAACACTTGGGAAACATCGTTTTTCTGTTGCCAGGTTTATGACTCAATAAAACAGTAAAATTCATATAAAAAAGCTTCTAAAAGGCCTTATTAAAGTCATTGGCAGTGTAATTTTCTGTAAGATGATTCTCGCTTATGTAAACTCGTTCATTCAGACATTGTCAGCATCTGATTCCATATTTCGCACTACTGTCAATACTTCCACCATTTGAATTCAGTACGGGCCCCAACTCAGACCCTTGTGGGACACCTTACTTTATTTCATATACCTAACACAGTCTTATAATTTTGTCCGAGTCCGGTGTGTATAAATAACAATGGTTATTACGCCTGAATTTTTTTATTATAATTTCATTATAATAGTTTCATTGTTGGAAGAGATCATTTCAAAAAAAGTGTTAAATATAATAAATAATTATATTGTAACTATTATTTTTATGGGCAATATTAGATCCTACGTTTCTTTTTACGCAGAGTGATGATTATCATTTATTTGAAGGCCAAAGCAGAAGGCAGTGTAAAGAAGACCGTTCTTCAATTCTTTGATCGATCAAACCTTCAATCAATCTACTCAGCCTGTGGTAGTCTACTGCTCACTCTTATCAAGGCCGTTTGTCCACGTGTCACTTCAAGGGATACTTGATTGCGACTCAACTAAGATGAAAACCGTCACACTCACAGCCCCCAGTAATCGCACAGACCATTAAGGCTTATGAGAGACTTAATATCTCCATAATTACTCATTTTGGCACGGATCACGTGTTACTTTTAAACGCAGAGAAGGTTGCTACTGCTACTCATTCTCTTTTGTATGCCGAGCTACTGAGTTATAAGCCATCTGTTTCTGGTGAAAAACATTAAATATCTTTAACTTGTTTTATTAGGCTGAAAGAAGAGAATATTTATGTTACAATGTTATAATTTTGTTAGTTCATTATATTAGGCGTATAGTTCTTTAGTTCGGCTGCCTCCATTGATCTAGTGGTCGTAAGCGCGATTGCTGACAGTGAAGTCCTGGGTTCGATTCCCGGGTCCTTGACCTATAGTCTCGAAACTATACTTAAGTTTTTTAATCAATTTACATTTTAAGTGGTGTTATCTGGCATGACTTTTGCTTTTTCCTAAAATAACCATTGCAAACATTATTCTTTCCATGCAGGAATCGAACCCGCGACACTCGGCACAGAAAGCCAAGTGTTTTTGGACGTGGGCAAATTATGTGCAACATTTCGTAGCGTGCATGGTAATATTATATAAATTCAACCCATTACTGTCCCACTGCTGGCAAGGGTCTCTTCTCACGATGAGAAGGGGTTAGACCTTAATCCACCACGCTGGCCTAGTGCGGATTGGCGGACTACACCCACCGTCGGAAGGTTTATCAACCCCTCTCAGGTATACAGGTTTCCACATGATGTTTTCCTTCACCGTAAACGCAAGTGATAATCAATTCTGATCCGCTCATGATTCCGAAAAGTCAGAGGTGCGGGCTAGGTTTGAACTCGGACCTCATGCATGGAAGGCAAGCATTCAACCGCTAGGTTATCACTGCTTTAATATGAGAAAATTTTGGTAGCATTAATATGTAAAAAAACAAATTCACGTGGATTTTCGGAGTTGTTTCATATTTGACATCGACCATTTCAATTGCATTAAAGTTTAGTCGACTCTATCCTGCTCCTTAGTCCTGGCTACGCCCTTATATCACATAAAGTGTAGCTTCATATTGCTTTAGTAATTATAAAGTAAGTCTTATAAGAAGATTATTCTTGTATATAAGAACCTCAGCAATATCAGCAGGCCACAAGAAGACTTGCAAGATTTTTTGCCGGCGCTTATTTACTTACTTAAGATTAACTTGGTGAAGAATCTATATTTTTACGATAAGTATTTTTACTGACTTTTACATACATTTTCGCACCCTCATCGAGGTCACACGAATCAAACCCGTGACCCACAGAACAGAAAGCCAAACCTAAACCGTTCCTAAAGTAACAATGCAACAGCCATTCAGGTAAATTGTTACAGTTTATATTCAGTTTTTTTTTTTTTTTTTCATTCTTGTCCGTCACGTATTAGTAGGAGCTCTTCATAACTGCCTCATTGGTCTAATGGTCGCGAGCGCAACTGCTGAGCGTGAGGTCCTGGGTTCGATTACCGGGTGAAGAGAAAGTGAAAGTGTTATTGGGTTTTTCTATGTATATTGAAATTTTCAGTAGCAGCACGGAGTCTGGAACTGTGCCCGGTCGATGGCAATAGGCTCGCCCGATACATGGGACTCAATAACATCATCGGCGAAATGTGGGTGTACAATGGTGGGTACCATTGCACACCCACATTTATGTTCTGCTTAAGCCTTCTGAAAATACAGGTGTGATGCTATGGTATGCTCTTCATGAGTAGGAATAGAAATAGGTATTTGTGTTTGATATTATTTTTATCTGTCATGAGCGCCATATGACACTCATGCTCAAGCATAAACTTGTTATTAGCAGAAAGAGCCGATCATCGGTGGTCACAATAAGCACTTCTTAAATATGTATAGCCCTCTTCACTTCATACAAAATAATAATAAATAATTCATCTTTAGCTTTTTAATCTTATAAGTTACTACAATACACCTGCTTTTAATATCAATAAACCAATATTACATTGCATACTAATTGGAATGCATATAATAAAACCTTCCTTGAATGCTATATTAATTAGTGTAAAGCCCTTCACACTGAGTCTGTGTGATGAGGTATTATCGCATTTTGATTTCACGGACGGCTGATAAAAGCGACGCGTAATTTCATCAAACTTTCTCTGTTCGAACATCGCCTTCAGTCCAGTCCAAGGTCTCATAAATAATTTATCTGGCTATTAGGCCAGTGGGTTAAAGATTCCGCCACGTTTTTACATGTTTTTCTATTGTATTTTGTGAAGCATAGTATTGTTATCGTTTATCTATCATCGATTTTTTTGTAATGTTTAGGTACATCTTTGACTTAGGCTCTCTTTCACTCATAATTAAACGCATGATACCTAAATCATTAATTTATTAATTGCAGCCCGAGACAGTCCCCTTAGTCATTTCCACCTGCGCTTTTCACATTACGTCGCATTAATGTGGCATGGTTGTGTGTGCATGTGACATGTATGTTTGTAAACTGTACCCACGACACAGGAAAAATCCTAGTGTGGGGCAAAGTTTTTAAAAAAAGAAAGAAGAAAAGAAGAATGTCGAACGTGCTATCTTTATTTTTTTAACTTAGGTACCTATATAAGTACCTACTTACGTATATTTTAGTTATTATAAGCCGACGGTCCCCTTTTCCAGTCCTCGCTTTTCATGCCTCCCCCTATCACGCATGACGACATAGTGCTATACCTGCTCGTCATGCCATTAGCAAACCTGAATTTCGTTTTATTATACTTCTATTTTGTTTTTGATTTATAAAATAATCTGAGAATTTTTGTAAATGGTTAGAAGTGTATTCTAACTGGATGATACTCACCGATCTGGCTTCAAAGAACCACGTCATCTAGTTGTCCGTACCATCAATCAAAAACGGTCCAGAAGCTGTCGGAGTTAGGTATAATAATTAAAATAAAAATGCCCTTTATTTCCACTACTTAACATAAAAAGCACTTTAGCTTACAATATACATATATTTTTTTCCTACTTTTAGTTGTTTTTACCATCATTACTTATAATTCTATCATAGCAGTCGCCTCTGCGGCGCAGGCCTCCCCTAAATCACTCCACGCGTTTATATCGCGCGCTTTCTGCATCCAATCCGGTCCACATCGTTGTGTAAATATATCTCTTCTTCTTTTTCTTCCTTGTTTTCTTCTATTCCATGGGAAAGTAGAAGAAGTTAGTTTTAATGGTCTGAGTTGAACATCAGGCGAATGGGCTGAATTGCCTCTAACTTATGTCGGGATCTTTTTGTGTGATTACCGGCAAAGAACAGGCTACCAGTTCTCTCCGGAAAGGTAGTCGTAAAATAGTGTAATTATAGCGGTATCCTCATACTGTATCCTCATATCTTCGGATGTTCAAGCGCTGTAATTATGACCATATACCTACCTACCGACAGTTATGCGCTAGAACTCCCAAGCATAAGTCACTATTTTATTATAGGAAGGAACTATGGACGGATATAGACCAAAAATCTGAAACTTGTTAAACCATAGGTGGAAGAAATTATGGATTTATTAATACACAGGTACAGCTTGGTAATTTAGTTGTGTGCTCATTAAATTAGCTCAGGCATAGTGATCAATTTCTATACACAGTGCATTCAGATAGTGACCCCAGATAATGCTTCTATGAAGTTTTACACGATGCGATTCAAATTGCCGTAAACACTGATAAACAGCTCATAGTGCTTCTTGTTTGTTTGGTTGTTATGTCAGAATAACTGAATGATTTGCGAACACGCTAGCTTGTAGAATGTAGTCCGTTATTACGTAGCTAGACCCAGCGCGACGAAGGCTTTCGCGCCATTATTGCGATGGCGGGAAAGCCTCATTCTAACCTTGGCAATTTTATTAATAGTTTTTTTTTTCAACAGCTCTTAATTTTAGTATTCTAAAACCGACTCATAGGTCTACTGATTGAAAGCGTGGTTCTCGATCATAAAGTTTTAATTCCCAAATCGAGCCGTGTGGGTTTTCCCGTTAGGAAATTATCAATAGCAGCCGGGTTGAAAATGAGCGCGGTTATTGACTTAAATGAACAATAGGTGACACACCTCTGTCGACCCCTGGCGATGTCAGGCATACATTCTAACGACAAATTATTTTAATTATGTTATATAACAAAAAAAATGCCTGTAGACCTTTACATAACATAGATACAATAGGTAAATGATGCCACCTCTTAAAGTTCTAACAAAATATTGTTAGGAAATCTCGACTAGAATTAAATACTTATTAAATTTAATAATACGATACGTGAATTGATAATAACATGCAAAATTCACTAATTATGTCAGTTATGACGTTTTAATACAAAGGCATGGTGCGTGCACGAGACAGATGGCGTCGTCACACGAGTGTATGAACGCATGTGTTGCGACGGAAAGCTTTTAAGGCTTCTATTTTGTAGACAACAGCACGTCTACGTCTGCAGGAAGTCTTTATTGATCTAATCAACTTGTCCCACTGTTCGTGGAGTTAGAAACTATCTGTTAATTGCTAGTCATAGTACTGTTACCATGCTGTTCTTTTTAAATACTCACTTCAAGGCTCTTGGTAATATTTTCAAATGCCCGAATACGTAAGTATGATTCAATTATTTCCAGTATTCTAAAAGTGAGTTCTAATACTACTCGGATACTAAAATGGGAGATCAAATTTGATTACTGTATCAAATAAGGTCTTGAAACGGGTACATAGCGATAACACTAGGTACTAAGGATCGTGATTATATTGACAGTTTGACTCTTTAACATCACGCTTATGATAATAATGCGTAAGCAGGATAGGTATACTAAAGTGGGGCATGAGTACTCGTTTAGAATATATTATTTTATAAATTGATAAAAATTACACCCAAAAACATTAAATGGTTTGATATTCTAGGTAAGTATCACAAAAGTGGTTAGGTTAAGATTGCCAATCACCGATGAATTTCATTGTAGTTTTCATTGTAATTATTAATCAATAAATTAGTAAGTAGTAGTAAGTAATTTTAAAACTACTTATGCTAACGTATTAAATAAAACCTTACAAAAAAAAGCTAATGAAAAAACCACCCAAAAAGAGCTTTGACTTGAAGTAATATTTTCATCATATCGGCCGTACCTAATCAACTCGTGAACGACCAAACGCCTCCTTGTATATATTATAACAATTAAGTATTACCAAAGGAATAAAAATGACCAATGATCATTATTTTACTGAACCTCCGGGGAAGAGAGCTGAAAACCACACGGCATGACATGGAGATTCGTCAACAACTGACCAGAATATGTGCGTCTTCTTCATTTAAAATTTAAATATTATTTTAACAATTTTATTGAAATAAAACAGCCAAGAAATGTGCAATGTGAGCTTTGATATTTCTTTCGTTGATACTATTGTAATAATTTATTACAGACTCCTTTATAGGCCGCGAAAATGATCAGCCTTAATCACCAATTCATTATGGACTACTTTTTGTGTTGCCCCTATTTTCATCTTCCCCCCTCTCACCCTACAGTACGAAAGTAAATAGGTACACTTTCGTGTCATACTTGTGTAACGTCACCAAATTAAGGGTCAGCTTGTAAAATTTCCAGCTATTCCATACTTACATAAACCATGCAGTTGTTACTTACTTGGCTGCAGTAAATTCGCAATCCAAACTAGGTCGAAAATCGATCGCGCATGCTATGCATTCCTCCGTAATGTTAGAAACTGGTAACTAGTTTGTACAATATAATTATTTGCATGATCAATGCGTGTCTCTATACATGTATCATAGGAATGGAGTATTTTAGTTTCAAGAAGTTTCTTAATGGCGTTCAAAAATATCTAAAGGCAACGATAATTGTAGGACGAAAATTCCGACAGCTTAATTAATGTATTTAATTGTAAAGTAATCTTTCTTCTAGATAACAGGCACAACAGAACCGTCAAACAATTTAATTGAACAAGATAATAAATAGCTTCTACACATTCATATTATAAAACAGACTCCTGAAGGCGCTCCAAAAAATCCTAGAGATATATTTTTAACATCATCATCACCAGCATATATTAAGCAAACTACAGTTGACTTCCAGTCAAACTAGATGCGGCTGCAATGCGGCATTTTACACGGAGCGAATGCCATCCAGCCTCTGCAACTCAACTAGTAGTTGATGCCGGTCATCGACATGTAAATTTTTTAGTTTATCATTGCTGATTCCGTATTAACCATCAATTATAGTTTGAAATTATCAATGGTACCACGGAATATATGTGAGAACTGTTGGGAGTTATTAATCAAGCAAGCAAGAACTTCCCAATAGTCCATAGGTGTTTAAGAACACTCACGGGTAATATTATGGTCTCTCTTTACCAAACGGTTCTATTATGTACCTCGTAGTACCACAAACGGTACCAACATTTACTGCTTAGAGTTTAGCTCATCCCGCATGGGTAAATAGCATGACGATTCATACATGCCGCGTCTTTTAATTAGCTGCACATCTTATGGATCGCAACGGTAGAAAGATAAGACGACGTCGACATCCTTCATTATTGTCCATCTAACGGCTTTGTAAGAAGAACATCTAGTGTCTACCTACTACTGGCTACTGCAGTCGTTTTCAACTTTTTAAGACAAGAGTGTATTCTATTGTATAACGTTTGTCAAAAGACATAGTGTCCATAATCGTGACTCACAAATTTTTGACATCATCACGTGATGCCGTGATTACGGGTCTTCAACGGCAATTGATTGGCGTGTAAAAATTGATTGTTTTTGCCTGCTACTTCGCTTCCGATGAGTTTTATTTGGCGTATAAAGTGTAATTTACTTCTGATCTGTATGATATAATAGCTACCCGTCGTCATCATTAAAAGAGTTTCAACTCTCGACGGTGCAATCATAGTGACTATTCAGTAAACTGTGACTGTGAGAGTAGTTTCCATTCTTGTCTTTCGTAGATTAAATTGTATCCGTTGCACACGATGTTTTTTATAACAACAGTACAAATTCTGCTTTAACGTAGGTACAAGAAACTACGTAGCAACAATGAACGTTTAGAACACATCAACCAAACTTAAATTATTCGTATAATATACAAGTGTACCCACCAAAAAACCAACGTGAAACAAATGCAAAAATAGAAGTCAAATACGTCTTCCAATCCAACTAGTTACGTGACACGTGTTTCAAACAAAATACAAAGAAATAAGTTCTCATATCAAACGTTACGTACAGTAAACTAGATTATAACAAAACGAGTGAGCTCAATCATGCGTCGCAGCCCGTTATTTGTTCTCACAGTTCTAGGCATTGAACAGACCTAGGCTGCCTATTGCGACATTATTAAAGTCTAGACTAGACTGGTGTGAAATTCGCACCGGCCATAGCTTTCGCGATTTCAATGGTTGAGATTGATCGAGAGAACCGGTCGTGCCGAGGTGTGTTGCAGATTCGACTATATTTCATTTGGGAACAGTTTTTTATAACTATACGTAATATTATGTGAACTGTCTGATCTTGAAACTTATTAATGGTATTAAGAAGTCATCTTGTGTCATGTAGTATTATTGCTCTTTTCTTTTCCCGTACTCAGTAGCCTAGATTTATAATTTTATATTGATTAAATCTATAATGTTCTAAATGTTCGCTGGTGAACAACTTATAACTTGAGATGCACTAAAAATGTTTCACAAATATTAAATATCTCGACCTTCAGCACGTAGCTACTATTTTATTTATAATTGTATCTATATAATTTCGTAGTTTCTAAATGAAGAATAAAAATCGAAGATTAAATGTGGCAAAATGCTGATTTAAAATGTGTCGTGTACATCATAAGGTGATGTGTCGAATGGAGCATGAGCCGAGACGAGACGGTCGACACCGTCAGCCGGCCGCAAGGCGGCGAGGGGGCGCTCAGACCGGATCTCAGACCCTAAAATAAAAACATCTATCGAAATAATAATACGCACTGCTTACCCAGGACAAGTACGCGAAACGAATGGCGTTGACCCCCTGAACATTCCCATGCTAAGTTGCGGCCCAACTGGATTTTTCTTAATGGTAGGGTGGTACTACGCTTATAGAACTGAATAGGCCTTTCAAACGTGTGTTTGGACTTATTAGCTTTTATTTCTAAGACTAGCTTTCATGGGAGCTTCGTCGCGGTCACAATCGAGCATCGCAGAAATTGATGAATGGCTTTCTAACACAAGTAGTGACACTTGAAATAATTATAAGATGGAGTTTATTTTAGATTAGAACGTGATTGAAGTTGTCACATGACAATAAAATAATTCATTTAAAATGTGCTAAGTGTACCTACAGTAGGTTTATAACTTATAGTTAACGACGGATAGATACTTTTATAGTAGTGAAGTCTGTATTTCTTTGCCTATAGATACCTAACAGGTTTGCGCCCTAAACTATTGTATATAACAGGAATTACTGAGAAGAATTCCTTTCATCTTGTGAGAAAGTTTGTCATCGATTTCGTTTGCAAAAAAAAGATAAAGGGCATTCAAATAATCAAAAGATAGATACCCCTATCTACATAATAGCCTAGACACTGTATAAATAGACAGATAGGTGAGGTCAGATGTCACAATGATTTTAGACCTTTCACCCTTCTGTCTGGCTAGGTTCCTTTCGAACTTTCCCTACATCCGTCAGGACCCGTCTTATGAATTGTATAATTTAACCGTGCCGTCTTTTCATCCATTCTACTTTTGTTCGAAGAGCAGACAAACCCGTTGCCATGGCATAAAGAAATAAAAATTAATGGATGTCCGAACAATGGGGAGAAATTGTGATAGGTGAGAGTAATCTTTTTGGACCGGTGACAATTCTTGTTCTTTTATTTTCCGCTAAGGAACCCCAATTGTTGATAGGGTCAGTGCTATGGGACGATCCAATTCCAATTTTGAATTGTAAATTATGTTTAGCGTAATCACGTTTCTTATTCACATTCTTATTTTTTAGTAGATTGCCAAATAGTATTGACCGTAGCAAAGGGATGAATGTTTGTGTTATATTAAGTATTAAAAATAGATACGTATAAATAAAATTAAGTTTATTTATATTTAGTTCTGTGTAAAAGTTTGGTGTTGTTTTGTTAATTTCTGTGATAATTTAACAAGTGAAACGGCCGCGCAATCTTCAGTAAAGGTCGTTAGCCATCATCCCTCTACAACTGTTTGGGTGAGTTTCACTTAAATTAAACAACATTGTATCGAACCATTGATTTAGGCGTGTTATACTAATAATTTACTTTTAATCATTTACTTTATAATGTTATCGAGTGATCATTATATGTATTCTAAAGTTTGGTACTTATTGGAATGATTTTTATGTTAATTTAGGATTGGACATAAAATACGTTTTTTTCTCTTTTAACTCGGCCTTTCGCAATGTCTTATTACTCCAGTCTATTTGTCAAGTGTTGACTAAAAGTCGTGTATCTAGCCTTCAAATTTGAAATGTAGTTTTCAATTTGTATAAGAATTCAGCTATTGTGTCGTCACATTCTACGCTAGTGTATTCTTTATCTAACAATATTCTTGAACTTGGTTTTGCGGTTTGCTGGCGCTACCGAAGCAGTAATTGAAACAGCGTACAACACAACTGTCAGTCCAATACATAGCTTCGATGTATTGACGAGTTACCAGTTCATTACACCTTTTTCCAGTTGTGTACAAAGTTTTATGGTTATGGGTTTATGGTCCCGGATTGATGGTAAAATATTACATTTTTATTTTACCAACAATTCACAACAATCTAATCATTCTGCACGGCTAAGTATTTTACTTCCCAAATCTTTATAGAAATAGATATACATAAATCTGTGAATGCCACACAAGAATGTCCGTGTAATTTCGCTAAAGAATTCGCAAATTGCTCCAACAACTGCACCTGTTATGTGCAGTTTTCTTAATTTCTCCGGCCGCATGCCAATAAGCCTCATTTCGGTCGAACTGAAGCTTAACTTAACTAAGTAAAAAAGTCGTGTATCATCAAGTTCATTGGTACTTAAGTGATGAAAAGAAAATCATGTTCACTTTCTTGTAAGAAAACTGTAATTCTATGACTGCAGAGGCCCGACTCCAGGCAAGGACGACCCGCACGCGGGCATCGTAAGTCGTTCTACCTTCTATGCTTTACGTATTCAGTCCGTAGTAAAATACAATGCATAATCATTATCAAATGAATTAACAGAAAAGATTTTGGATTAGAAAATTATTCATTATGACCTATTTCTGGGACCTTAGAAGTACTCTCATAAAGATCAATAGTAAAATAAATACGTTCGCGTGTTCGGATAATTCCTGTTGACAACTTATGTGGGTGAACCTAAAAACAAGGCTACTAGATTACACAACTAGCATTGCTATGAATTCTATGAATAACAAAGTTGCCATCTAGGGTGATAATGCTAATCGTAAGTTACAGGATATTCAGCAACAGTGAATTATTTCCTGGTCACACTACTAATTTTATGCTATAACATGTTTTCATTAGTTGATCTAGCCCAGAAGTTCTCAAAGTGTGGACCACGGCGCGACGGCGCCCTGGTGCGCCGTAGAGACTAAAGAGGTTCACCGCGAACACTCATCACATTGACTAATTTGCGATTGTAATTAATTACATATTTTTCTTAATTAAGAAATGTATCCATGTGTCACTATAAATCTAAAGACTCAGCGTCATATTGTGGATGTTTTAATATTTGTGTCTATATACTTAGTATCATTGTACCCTATTTCGACTAGCTAGACCGTCGAGACCAAATACTAAACCTGTTAGTGCGCCGTGAACTGAAAAAGTTTGGGAACCCCTTATCTAGCCACTTCGTAGTTCTAACACGTATTATACATTAATCTAGTCTGAGTAGTTTTCGTTTATAATAGATTTAACTACCCACAAATATCCCAGGTCCATCTATGATAAAATACAAGTCTTTTTTAAATACAAGTTTTATTACACACATCACTATTAAGAATCATCTGTAAGATGTGATTGAATCCGTTCATCAGAAGCGAAAGCAATTAAAACGAAGAAATGCAATGGATTTCAACGTGGGTAAATTGATTTAGAATAGATAAACTATTCCAACCACTTGAAACGAATCTAAAATGCGCACACGCACACTAATATCCAAGCAACGTGGGACTGTTAATACGTCATCATTACGTTTAATTGGCAACGCGCTAACTAACGCCCCCAGTTCAGGATTTACATTTTTCGAGATGCCGGTCTCCTACGGACATGAAAACGTTAGAAAATTAGAAATGAGGAACTCATTAACGATTTACGTTAGTGTACAAGTGCGTGTTGTGTGTTATTTGAATGAGGTAATATCAAAAAATCCATGGCAGCCAGACATCGATGATGGTAGCAGAATTTGGCTACATGTTATAGGTGAAATGATGCTGTACTGAAGAAAAATCAAGAATTTAGGGCACGAAATGTAACTTTCATAACGAATTACTGATTAAAAACGCTCATCAGAACAGATTATAAATTAGTGGAGAGTTAAATCCCCAATAATGTAATTCAAAAGAATAAGAAGCATTGTAAATTTCAAAAAACGCGCTTCTTTTGCACCACATTTTATAGCTTTATAGGCACATCTGTGACACCAGGGCCAGACGTGTCTATAGTAATAAAAAAAAAAACAATTTGTGGTCTATTGAATATGCGACGCGCCGCGCAATTTGCAAAGGTCGAGAACCTCTGCGACAATAGGCAAGAGTCTTCCACGATTAAATTGCGCTTTGCAACTAATAGGTGTACCCCAAATGTGACAACAACATTAGAATTAATTTGAAAGATTAGTCGAAAGAGGTAGGTGGAAGCAACAAGTACAAAAACATAATAAAAATATTTGCGAAGCAACACGCCGATGATTACTCGTGCTGCGAAGACGCCCTTGAATTAACAAAAAATAAACAAATAGCAATGACCTCGGCACACATGATAGACACGATTACTTACACTATTATTCAAACGGAGTCAGGTCAGATTAGGGCGGCCATTATAATTCATAGTACACGTTTTGTGAACACGTTATTATAAAATAGAACTAGAATCACCGGCTAGTTTAATTTGATAAGGTGACGTCATCGTCGTCTGGGCCCCCAATTTGACGTCAGCTAGTACAGTGACCCACAAATCTACAGACACAATAAATTCAGCAACGTACGATGCGAAACCGCGCGGGGGTCAATGAACTGTTGACGTATTAAAAATACGCACAAGTAGGTACCTTATCGCGAAATGTAGTACGCGGCGCGGCAAGCGGAGCGGGCATGCTGTGCTATGTGTTTGCAAAATGGTTATTTATAGATGTGAGTGTCCGTGACGGATGGTTCGTGCTATTTCTAAGGTCCTGAGAATTGGTGAGTAATAATTTTGATGCAGGTATTTAAACTATTCTTATCAATGAAAACTAAGTCAAACATAACTTACAACTTCAATCTAAGACACACCCGAAAAGTTTTGTAACAAATAACTAACTGGCTAACAAATTAACACGCTTTCGAATACAAAATAATTAGCAAAAAAAGAAAAAATGACAACAAATTTCTAAAAATGACAATTTTCGAAAATAGTGATGTCCTAAATCATGTTTATCGGTTCTATTAAATAGATAAATAATATCGGTTTTTTGAAAATTAATTCTATATTAAGAATATTTTCCACGGGATAAGTTTTGATTAAAAGTTATCATGCGAGCGAAATCTTTTTCTTTAGACTTTAGCCAACGCCGGAAACTTGGTGAGAGTTCGTTTTGCTGCTATACTTTGAACGCTATTGATATTAAGAAAATGTGAGAAAGGAAGTGTGTCTGTCGTGCTGCTACAAGACACACTACACCAGAGTTCTTTCTTTGCAAAGAAAGGAAGAGTCTACATCGAAGGACGAGCGATTTTCAACTTGAAACTGCCTATCTTTAAGATTCATATTAGCAGTAAAAGGCCCACATTGGAACCTTGTCCGTACAAAACGAGGCACCCGCAGTAGCCCTACCTACCTACCCACATAATGCGACGGATACAGATCCGAGTTTCTTACTTACACATACACGTAAAGTACGAAGGCCAGTTTTAAATATGTGTATGTGTCGCGAATACATACGGCTTCGATGATCAGCAGGTGTAAGCGAACTAAAGGCGAGGGGTTATTGCGATTAACTCTTTTATCCCTTCGTTTCCATATCAAAGAGTAATGAACCTTGTTCTACTATTGGACAACGTCGATTAGTAACCGTGTGATTTTTTTATAATGGCTAAATATGCCATTGCATTCGTTGTATTCAAGTAATAATGTTGTTTAACTTTAAGTTATTGAATCTAATAGAATTTCTTTTCAATCTAGTTTGATTCTACACTGTCCTTATAAGTTTTTAAGTGTTTTGGTTTATTCTAATAATAACTGATTGTCTTTTGTATATACGGTAGGTATTATAATTATAGTAAGATTCTAGTTAGATAATAATTAAATAATGCATATAGCTGTCCATAAATAAAAAAATGTGTTTAAATTAAGTTTTTAAGGTTAGGACTTATTTAATAATTTTTTTTTTAACAAATTATTAAATATGGAGACAACACTAAAGACACTAGTTGTAACAACAAAGGCGAAACTCTGGCAGTGAATCGATTGCGAGTAACGAAGGTCAAAGGGTTTGCAAGTGTGCGTATGTATGCAAGTATGCAGGCGAGCTCGGTGCGGCGTCGCTGCTGCACGCCTGCACCGGCGGTTGCAACACCCTCCCCCCTTCATTCTCGGCTTCTCGCTCGTCGCCGTCTTGCCGCTAGCCTGTCTCACCTCGCGGCCGGCAGCCTTGCGCGACGCGCCGCGCTCTTTCACATTCAAAATTATTCGCAATCGCAACCATTGCAAAAACTCTCTGTGCAATAAAATACTTGATAATTCGATGCGTTCACAATTAGTTTTAAAACAGAGAGGTTGTTAAAACTTAACAAAGAAATTAAGTGCCTTTAAAACTTTGAATGCACTCCTCGTTGCATGTCCCGCGCGCGTCGTTATGAGAACCCCGTACTGGCGGTCACGTTGACGTCGCGCCGCCATATCTGTCTCGGCCACCAACTAGCAAAATTAATAGGTAATTATTTTCGTGTACAGTGTTTTTGATTGATTTTGTCGTACAGTGATTGTGTGTTAAAGTGTTTTCTATCTTCTGGCATCCTTTGTGGTGATTCCAACTGGATTCTTTTTGGAAATTGAGGCGCGCGCCGGCCGGTTCTTATCGGGTGCAATGCAGTTGCACTCTCAACTTATTGCAGTTTTGCATTCACCAAAGTTTCATGCGCGGAAAGTTTCTAGTGTTTATTTGTTGCTTGAAGAGGATTGTAAAAAGTGAATATTCGTTAAAAGTGATATTGTGTACTAGTTCCTAAAGAGCTGTCACAGTTTACTCTGCTGTGTTATTTCGGTCATTGACCGCCGGAATTCGCATCTCCTATATATTAGTAGTGTTGTTAGATTTTTTGACATAATTCCGATTTTCGTTTTTTAGGCTCAAAAATTGTGTCACTTCACTAGAAGAATGCAATGACCCGCGCATTCGCTTTTTGAAATTTCACCTTCACCCGGATGGAATGAGGAGTGCACAATCCCATTGTTTCACAGTTTCATATGTTTGAACATCATTTGTTTTTTTGTTTTTCGGACGATTAGAGAGTTATCATTTTCTTCCAAAATTACAAAAATTACGAAATAAAGGTAAATATTATTCTTTTCCACAGTATTTTTACAGATAAATTATTAGTACAAAAAATATTTGTTGGCATTACTCAACGCGTGGCTTCCTTGAATCGCTGCTAAATGACATCATCTGTAGGCAAGCCATAAGAGTCCCCAATGATTTTAGTGAACCAATTCATAGTAAAGTTTACTGTAAAGTTTTGTCTAGTACCCCAAAGTTACATCAGTTGAGTGTAGTGTGTGTAAAATGTTGATGAATGTGTAGAATGGCAGAGGGGAATGGAGAAATACCCATTGAAGAGGTACCTGGGAAGGACTCCGATGTTGGCCGAACACCGGATTACCGCAAACTCATCGACTATGGCTTGGATCCTAAGGTGAGCATTTTCTCTTTGTTAAAACTATACTTGTAAATACATTTCATATCAGTGTATTAATTATTACTTAGGTATCCTGCATAAATTTGCTTTAAAATTCTGGTAAAAATTGTTTTTTTTTTTTAATACTTAGAACTTAGTTTTTCCTAACTTGCAGTAGTTATCTCTGTGTCCTTGGCTTGCAGCATTGGTATTTATAATATTATCTATGGTATTACATAAGTATATACCACAATATATGTAGAAGTTATTTTAGGTAGATTAGCCGACCTCTTGAGGTATTGCCCGTCTCGGTGAGGTTTGGTGGTTATTTCCAATATTATGAGTGTGTCCTGAAGACAAAGCCTTATTCTACTTTTTCAAAGCATAAATAGCTATTTACTTCAAAATATTCACTATTTTATAGTTTATATACCTACCGAACTACCTAATTAGAATCTATTTAGAACTTTCAAAAATTTATAAAATATTAATATTTTCTTATAAGAATCCTGTTAGTTCCTGGCACCATACTATGAGACATCATTTACTCATATATTTATATCATATACCTAAATATCATTGTAGTATATAACTATATATGTATAGGGCTAAAGGCATTTAGCATCCCACCACATAATCTTAGCTACCTATGTAAAGGAAACCATCTGCATTTATTTTATATCAAAATCTTTTTTTTATTTAATATTTTAAATTACTGTTTATTTATTTAATTATATATAAATTAATAAATTACAGTTTTACTATAAGATAATTAGTATTTTTCTAGGTAAATAGGTACCTAGATAATGAGAGAAACTTAATTTTCTTCTTGATGTACTTAGAAGCTATAATAGAATCTTGTTTAAACACCAATGTATAGGTAATAAAACAGGTTTAGTGCTCAATATCTAGTACTGATTCACAAATCTTATCAGAGTGTTGCTTGAGTTTATAGAAGTCTATGTGGGGATTCCATAATCTTTATGTTGCTACACCTGAAAACTTGTATGCTTGAAGGAAAAGTTATTATGTTGGTAGCATTTATTTGCACTTTCTCTGATAGTGTTGACCTTTGCCATTTATTATCTGAGCACCTGCAATGCATGCAAACAGGGGCATGCATGTTTTTTTTTTATTGTTACTAAGTACTCAGTGCTGTTAAATAATCAGAACTTTAAAATTTTGTACCTACAAAACTATAACCTCTTTAGATAATAAATCTATTTCACCCTTGATCTTATTGTAGGTAGGTAGGTACATATTGTACTTTTTATATTTAGTTCAACGTTTTTTATTGTATATAAATGATGGCTTTATTAGATATATGTATTACTTATTCAATAAATGCAGTTTTTCGTGAGTGCATCGGAGCGACTTTATATTCTGCTAGTCGGTATTCATATTGGATTCCAATAAGGTTGCCAATTGACTACCTATTGCCGGCCATGTAGATATGTATAGCTACATGTTGACAAATTTATCATTCGGAAATCCTTATACGCATGAGGTCAGTGCATACTGGTATGCGTCGAGAGGGGCGGAGGCAGCGCGGGGAGGCACTGAGTAATTTTCCTCGTCACCGTCCTTTTCAAATTACTTTAGGTATTAAATATACCCTTTTAGTTCGAAGAAAATTCTGATATCTATGCAACACGTAATCTTACTACTTTACCTACATATTGACGTTTCTCCACCCCTTATCTTCATATAAAATAATTATTTACTTGCGTGAATTGCGATGGTCAGTGAATTGCTTCATTATCATGAGCATAGTCATGGGATATGATATCTACTATGATATAACTTTTGCACTAATTTTTCATAATACCTAATTATGAATTGCAATCTTAGTTTCAATTTTTTTTGACCTGGAAACGGATAAAGAAAGTAATACGTTTGCAGTACCGTATCAAACGCCCGTGATCCCACACTCTTTAGGGTTACCACAGCAATATGCTATACTCTATGTTTTTTGCTCTATCTCCCTTTGCTGTACTCTATTCGCTCAATCGAAATAAAATCAAAACAGTATACAAATAAGGCCCATTTCAACAAGGAAACGTATTAAACTATGCAAAGTGTTTGCTTTCAACAGGGATTCAATTATATGTACCGCTTTTATGATCCTTTACCGTCAATCAAAACGAAACTTGACTTGAAGAAATGGTTCAAAGATGTTCTTGCTTTGATGGGCCACTTTTGTCTACTGTTATAACGAACGGAGTATAGATCTGTATAAATGCAGTCTTTTAAAGGCTAAAACGGTTGATAGTCATGTTTCCAGCGATGCTGATGTGCCTTTTGTTGTTCCCGCTTATAGCTCTGCTGAAACTTAAATGGATTAGACAATGTTATGCCTACCCACACTCGTCCTCCACGCATTATTCTTATGCGGTGATTTCTATGTCGCGTATCGGTAGAAATTGTATTTAATGGTGAATATAATGTCGTTTCCAGGTAGCAGCCAAGCTCGACGACATTTATAAGACTGGAAAGCTAGCGCACGCCGAACTGGACGAACGTGCGTTAGATGCCTTAAAAGAATTTCCATCCGACGGTGCTTTAAGTGTTCTTGGACAATTTTTAGATTCAAATCTCGAGCATGTATCTAATAAAAGTGCTTATTTATGTGGAGTCATGAAGACCTATAGGTGAGTGCCCACGTTGTATTATTTCGCTTGGCAACACGATCAAAATATTGGATGATTGCCAAACTGCCCGATATATCTGGGTCACAATCTTGAAAAATTGATTTGACATATTATCGGTTGCGTTGCGGATAACCGTTGAATTTAAATCTCGCGGCCCTCTGCCTGAGCTACACTAGGAAATGATGCTGTTTTATGTACTGCACGACCTTGAGTTTGAACGGCAATGTGAAAATCAACTGTGAATTTAAAAATATCTTATTGTACAGCGTTAAGCCTTCACAAAGCCAATCACCGGTGAGGGAGTTTCTAACCAACCAAACATTGTTCCTACAGAGTCAGTCGAATTAAATATCTCGTGTCGACCTTTGGGAGAAGAGGTCACTTTGATACCGACTATTAAAATGCAATAAAAATGATTGCCGCGTCTGAAATGCCCTCAAATGACAGTATGTATAGATGACATGTTCCACAAAGTTTATCACATCCTATCTAAGTAGCAAAATCGTGCCTTCGAGGTTGCCAATACGATGTCGGCCAGTGTTAACGCGGTACCTCTGATTGGTACAAGTGGCTTTTGAAATGTCTTCAAGCTGTTCCGTTAATAGGCATAATTGTTTGAAATATTCGCGTATAGATAGTTGGCGAAAGGGGATATGTTTAAGTTTCTACTGGGTATAAAGATGCGTTGGGAATTTCTCTGTTGTCAGTAAAGTGCTTTCGAATTGCGAGATACACGATACAATTGCTTTCAATGGCTCCCATCTGGCTTCATTCTTGTTACAAATCTAAACGTTTTCATTTCTGAGTCTACACTGGAGACTTGTTAACTTTGAGTGCAGAATAAGATCAAACAGTTGATGAATCGTGAAAGTGAGTCGTTAATTGATACGTGACACGGTGGTTGTAGCTGGAATGCCCGCTGTGTGACAGACTGACGGATCATTTTGCTTGTGTCCTCGTGTTTATTTGCGCCGCTCGTCACAAGATTAGATTACGGATGGTCATTAGCCCCTGTGCAGTCGTGATGCAGAACCAGTTCGCGAGATTTAATAAAATGCTAATTGGATTTAGCCTTAGCGGCCTTATGACTGAAGGTTTTTGCTCATCCCTTTTGATTTTAGATTTTAATAGCCATAATTAGACATACAATTGAGATTGTATCAAATTGCTAGTTGTCTGCAGTGTTAATCAGCTCATTAGTCCTAGTATACTCAAGCAGTTGCTGGCCAAAGTCCTGGGGTATAGTACAAGTTTTCCTCGATCTCGACCATAGATAATATACGTAACGTAAGCCAAAAGTGTATGAATATAATATTCAAGCGTTTACGAGAGTTCACACAAATACGCGCGCACGATACTCATACAATTTTCGTTTAACGGTAACTGTGAGCGAGCTCGACGAAAATTCGTACCAGACAGGCTCCCATGAGTTTAATTATCAGGATGGTATGTTAAGAAACTATTCCCTATCCGAATCCCAGAAAACGGGTCTAAGGAAATTTTTAGAGCTGCTTGTCCAGTGCAACGCCAACCAAGATACTTCTGAGCCGAGTTTCTCAAATCCTGGCCGTTCTTGTTGTTTATAGTATTTATAATTCAACGTAAAAATATTTCTTAGTTTAGTTCGGTTCGGTATTTTTTTTCCCCCTATTACCGTACCCTTCTGGTATAGCAAACTAGAAGGCTCATGTTTTATCTCGAGTATGGTTGTGGCAAGTCGATTTATATACATCTTGATGTATTTCAGACAGAAAAGCAGGGCGGGCGTGCAAGGTGCGCCCGCGTTGTCTTCCACTGTCCAGGTGAAGGGCCCCGACGAAGAGAAGATCAAACAAATATTGGCCCGGACCGGGTACACATTAGATGTAACCACAGGTTAGTTCAAATTAATGGTTACTATGACCGGGTATGCACGAGCCGGTTCCCTGTCATGCCTGTCCAGCCAAAAATATTGTATTAAGGCTTAATTGTTTTACTCGAAAGAAGCACTGAAAAATCGCGCGCGGAATATAAGACGCTACCGGTAAAATGCAGTGCGGCCTTAGCCAGTGTGTCATGGCTTGTATATCTAAAGGTGTTCACATTGTCGGGTCGGATTGCTATACAAATGCCTGGTACGACAATTTATCGGACAGATATTCGATATAGAGGGGACAAGAGCTTAAATGTTACCATAGGTCAGGATAGTAGCTAGAAAGGGCCTTCTAACCTTTATACTTTAGATAACTAAAATTGAGATATTGTAGAATATATAACGCAGATAAAACCTGCATCGAATCTGTAAATAGTCGTAAATGTAATGTTTTATCGATAGCTAACATTCCAATTTCATGACATGCTCCGCGTCACTTCATCAGCGTTGACTGCCGTTTGCCATCCAATGTCGGAAATTCATTGCAGGCCCAGAGGAGGACATCAAAAATTATGTTAGATCGCACCCCCAAAGTATACATTTGTTGATAAAAAGATAAAAAATAAAATCTCGTGATATTCAGGTTATTTTGGGAAACTGAAGAACTGGCTAAGTCAAAAACACCCTTTACTAATTTTCTTCAAAAGAATGGCAAATTATCCACTAAGATTTAAGGTCTAAGTATCTACAATGACTTATTGTTAAAAATAACTTTTTTTTATCTTACTGCGTTCTTAAAAATAATGTAATTCTATCAAAATGTGAATGCAATGTACACACCGAAGTGCATTGAAATATGCGAATAATAAACTCCTCAAGTTCTGCGTGTTCATGCGCGAAGGACATCGTGTACTTCATTGACTTGTCCTTTCATTACTCCGCGAATAAAGATCTAATGCTTTTTTTAAACTTTCATACTGGCGTTCTATTTGTTCTGTAAGATTCTTCAAATACGACAGTATTTCATATACTTACGAAAAAGAAAAAAGTTTGTTTAATATGATGTGTTTAGTTTAGTATGATTGCTCGATATCGACTGATAGACCTCGTCATATACATGGTGTTCCAAACCCATATATTAAAAGTTGATCTTACTTACCTACTTACCGTATTCAGTTCGAAATTCAGAAGCCATTCTTACATAAAAAACAAGTAAGTGAGATAATATAAAAAAAAACAAACCAGATACTACTCGTAAAATTATATAAGATTTCTATGAGCTATAATTGTAGCATTAATAAATAAATAACGACACTTATTAAAAAAAAGTGCTGTTGATATCTTATTAGATTTTGATAACAACTTTCAAAATTGACTAACACAATCTAATACGACATCGTCGTCAGGCGTACCAGATTTCAATGAGAATTTATTTAATCGACACTTATATAGGTAATCGATATAATCAAGTACATCTTTAGTCATCATAAACCCAAAAGACTACTTCTAATCTGATAAGACGTACATATGATCGTTTTTCTAAAAATATGTGTTCTGTATCAAATATTTTGTATGGTACTTCCCTCTAATGTTAAGGAATATTAGGCCACGTTACAAAGAGACTCACAAATGGAGTGTTTGAGCATTATATCTGACAGTGGTATGCAATCCGTGTATGGCAGGTCAACGCAAGTACGGAGGGCCGCCGCCCGGGTGGGAAGGCGGCACGCCGGGCGCCGGCTGCGAGGTGTTCTGCGGGAAGATCCCCAAGGACATGTACGAGGACGAGCTCATCCCGCTGTTCGAGCGCTGCGGCACCATCTGGGACCTGCGCCTCATGATGGACCCCATGACGGGCACCAACCGCGGCTACGCCTTCGTGACGTTCACGACGCGCGAGGCCACGCAGCGCGCCGTGCAGGAGGTGAGCCGCCCGCGCCGCGCCGCCCGCTCCTCCACTGGCAGCGTCGGACCAACTCTGTAGTCCGGGGGAGAAGTAATTCGCGATCTCTGTTAGAGTAGCTAATGCATGTTAAACGTGATGTTCTATGTATATTTTTGGTTTCTATGATTTCAAAATTCGATTATCATTTTTGTGTCGATGTTGCTCGTGTCTTAATGATTGAAACTTGTGTTTCACACCAGTCACTGTTTGCCAATCAGTTAAGAATGAAAATTACCACTCCCTCGAACATTAGTGTACAATAAGCCGTAGAGTTGTTGAACAAACATTTGCTACAAAGATTGGTGCCAGCTGAGGCCACAGCGCGGCTCGCGGCGTCCCCGCAACCTTGAGGATTTGCAAATATTTTGATAAATATCGGCCGCGACCCGCTGCGATAGTGCGGCACCTATCTTTGTGCGATACATGGATGTTATCGAGCACATCTGTACCAATAGCCAACATTACAGCACACTGTGTTATCGCAAAACTAAAACAATGGTGCAATTGTTCATTATCAGCATATCACGATTGGTAACACAAAATTGTGTCAAAACTCTAAAGCTTTACTGAGGATAATTTTTTATATTGATTAAAATTGGTGTTATTAATTTGAAACAAAATTTATTCTAATTTGACGTCTACTTTCCAGGTGACTCGCCGAAATGTTTAAGTATATTCCCTTGAAAGATTAACAGTATCACAGCACTTAGTTGCCGCGTGTTTGGGCACTTCATCTGCGGTTCCCCTCCAGGCGGAACCATCACGTTCCTGCTGCGTCACAGTAGTCTATGACGTCATAATGTTCTCGATGCTTGTAAAGTCCGCAGCATCATGATGGTTCCCCGTCCGCAGTGGAAGTGACCAAACCGCGGCGTCACTTGCAAGACTACTAGTAATCATCAGCCAGTATTTTTGCAAGGTCCCAATCATTTGCCTGTCGAATATATTCACAGTCACACTTGGGAGATTTAGATATAAGCTTCTTCTATCATTTATAAAGCATGTCATTAATATCCCGCTCACGGCGGCCATTTGCACCCATTTGCACTAAATTGTTCCCTTTAGTAAACAGCTACACAGTAACAAATATAACGTAGATAATAAACATGAATGCTTCGAGGCAAACAGCCGCCGTTCCATTAATATGTATAATCACTGAATTTGTGTAAATGTGCAAACATAACACCTATAAACTGATCTAGCCTCGCTTGTCCTGAGATATCATCCCGTTCTCTACTGTTGCACCTCGTTCAATTTTAAGTTGCTTTAATTTTATTTTATTTTTTGTTACCATCACACGTACTCGCTTCTTTTATTTTCACTTCATCAAACGGTCCACTTACAGGGTTAACTTTGAATTGGCTTCAAAAAGTTCTCCAACTGAGAATTTAATATATCTCAGGCTCTCCTCTTTGCTCCGTACAACACTGTCGGCTTATCATCCAAATTCAGTTAACTCATTACGATTGGCTCTAACCGTCATCACATCGCGCGTGTCGCGCCTCGTCCCGTGCACGAGGCAAGCCTCGCCTCGTCGCGACGGCTATGTATGGCCCGAAGGGTCGGAATCGACGCCCTTTTTCAAAATTTTTCCCTTGTTATTTTTCCCACAGCTCGATAATCACGAAATAAAACCAGGGAAGACTCTGAGAATTAAGATTAGCGTACCGAATCTGCGACTTTTCGTCGGCAACATTCCCAAGTCTAAAGGCAAAGAGGAGATACTGGAAGAGTTTGGTAAATTAACAGGTAAAGTGTCACTCGAATGAATTAAGGAGTTTATAGAGTTGTCGGGTTGAGTGCGTGGGGCTTGGTGTGGACCGGCTCGGGCTCCCGCTTGCGTCCCGCTTGCTCCCTCCCTCCTCCGTCCGCGTCCCGTCCGCGTGCGTCCCGCGTCCCGCGTCCCTCCGCGTCCCGCGCTCTCCAGTCATTGGGCCCGCCGCGCCGGGACGCGGCCGCCGCCGTAAGACCCGGCTCCGGCTAAGGCTATTCTCCCTCGAATTGTTCTTGCAGCTGAATGATTATGAAATTCGAAAGGGGAAAAAGATTGGCGTAACAGTTTCCTTTAACAATCACCGGTTATTCGTGGGGAATATCCCTAAGAATCGAGATCGGGACGATTTGTTTGAGGAGTTTACTAGGCACGCACGTAAGTCCTTGTCGAATTCATAATAAGTGCTACTCGGTTGTCAACTAGACAGGCGTCGAGGCACCGTGACGCGGCTCGCACGACGCGGCAGACGCGCGCGACACCGCGTCACCGTGGCCCGAGGCCGCGACCGTACCTTTTGATTGGCCTTTGCCTCGAGAATGCTCACTGGTCATGACTGGAGAACCTTGCTGTTGTTCTCTAGAATAGATTTCTTCAGTACCGTATATGTTCTCCTGGAATATTGTTTGATTTGCTTCATATTCTGTAGCGTTGAATGACTGACTTTTGCGCGTCGGGCTCGAGGGAAGCTTTGTTCATACCGTTTAGCGTGCCTGCGCCCCGCTGCCTGTTCCTTATCCATATTTTATGATTGCAGCTGGGCTCGTCGAAGTTATAATATATAGTTCCCCCGATGACAAGAAGAAAAATAGAGGATTTTGTTTTTTGGAATACGAGTCTCACAAAGCGGCGTCACTAGCTAAACGTAGACTGGGAACAGGTAGAATAAAGGTAAATATTTACTGCTGCTTCCCAAATTATATAGAAATAGTATTTTCAGAACTGAGAAATAGTTGTAAAACTTTTTCTTATATTTTGAGCAGGTATGGGGCTGTGATATAATAGTGGACTGGGCGGACCCTCAAGAAGAACCTGACGAGCAAACAATGAGCAAAGTAAGTTAAAGCTTTTAGTCGCTTTAGTTACTCTTACCTGCGGTATAGTAAATGCATATGTGCCCGATCATGTCCGTCCGACGTCAGTAAATCACTGCACCTCGCTGCGACAGCTGTCACTCCCGCACCAATAGGAACGCATTAGAAGCCGTGCGATGCGCTGGCGAACGTCCAATGAGAAAGCGTCGCTGTCCAATGAAAAACGTTACTCCCACGCATCTCAAAAATTGGGCGTGTTCATTTTTAGGGGTGCATTGGGAAAAAATGATTTCGTCTTCTTTGTCGTTATATCCCTGGACGCGTGTGTGTAGCTCCTATAGTGACAAACCCACTTAACAAGTATAATAGTTGGGCTGCTAAAAAGGATTTTGGAAGATTTATTTCGGGTGCAGAGTGTGCGAACAAATTTTTTATATTAAAAAAATAATAATTGGTTGGCATGAAATTTGCTTTTGCTTTCTACGGAATAATGCTTACTATGTCTACTAGAACCAATATGAAATATTCTAATAAGAATACATCATCAACATATTTAGCCCGAGTTGCGCCTTTGCAAACGCTTTTTTCTAGTCTTCCACCAATAGCCATCAGTCAAATTACTCACATTACTTGTACAGGCGTCAGACGAAACACGGTCGTTGGCATAATAGCACTAATTGAGTGCTACTCTCGCGCCAATTAGGAAAAGCGCCTGAAGTTTTCTATCTTTTATCCTCAACTGATCATCGTATTGCTATAGGTGAAAGTACTGTACGCACGCAACCTAACGCAAGAAATAACGGAAGACGCGCTGAAGGAAGAGTTCGAGCGCTACGGGACTGTGGAGCGCGTCAAGAAGATTAAGGACTACGCGTTCGTGCACTTTGAGGACCGGGACTGTGCAGTAAAGGTAAATTTATACCCATAAGATTATCAGTGGGGTGCAGTAAAAGTGGAAACTGTACGCCAGCAAAGATCTAGATGACCTTCAGGCCAGGCCTTGCGTGACTTTGATGAGAAATGAGAATCTATACCATGTTTGCATTTTTCTTGTAGATTATTTTACTCTAGTTATCACGGAATCAACATTTCATTCAACACCAAAATGATTACAGGCGATGCAAGAATTAGATGGTAAAGAAATGGGCGGCGCGCGACTTGAAGTGTCGTTAGCCAAGCCGCCGTCCGACAAGAAGAAGAAGGAAGAAATACTGCGCGCGCGCGAACGACGTATGATGCAGATGATTCACGGTCGAGGCGGGTAAGTGTACGCTCTGCAACTGCTTTTACTTGAGGAGCCGCCGAACAAAACTGCCCATTGCTCACGAGAATCCTCTTCTTCCAAATATTTATTTTTTACCACTACTAGATTTATATCTTAATTTCATAAAAGACGGCTCATTGGTAAACTGTAATATGGTTTTTGAAAGTGTGCCCCCTAAATTATTTTAAACTATTAATTCAGCCTGAACCGTACTCCACCGTTTTCCAGAAAACCATAGATAGAAGTTCAGAATTTTATTAAGAAAGAAATCGTGTATTTTTGCCCGATAGCCCATTTAAATATAATTACATTTGCCGAATTTTGTTTAGTGGCTCCTCTTTAATTAATTTATTGATTACTTATTATTGATATTTTCATACTATCCCCGACGTGCATTTGTTTTTATTATTCAGAATACTGCACCAAAGCTCATTATGAGAACGAAAATAACGATACTGAATTGTTTACGTGAACCTACTTAAATATTGATTGCTGAAATTGCAAAATTAATCTTTCACTCTTGCCCTAGTAAACCATCAAACGGAATTGTTAGTCGTAGAGCCTATTCACACGAGCGCGGAATGTTAAATGTTCAGCGTAAGCGCCAAGATCATAGTTTCGGCGTTGACATTTGACATATGAAATGCAGCGACAACAGGGTTGGCGTAAATACTGACGCTCTTGTGGATAGGCCCGGATTTGTAAGAGTAGCGCTCAAAAGTAGAAAATAACAAAATGAAACGCCCTAACATCAACTTTTAAATCCATTAAAGTACCTTATAGTCAGTCTTGTTTATAAATAATACGTAGAAAGTGTTTTTTTTTTTAATGTACTCTCGATAACTCAGAAAGTGCCCCTATTAATTAGCGACATTTTTGTTGCATTTTGCAGACTGAACAGCTTAATTAACTTTGCTCGATGTTTGATGAGCTTAAACTAAATGGCATTACGAGTTGATGGTAAGTGCGCTTGTACACACTGTCAGATCTACATCCAGTTTTTGTTGTCGTGTCTGCCCTGTTGTCTTTTTCCATTTAGATTCAGGCTGTCGAACTCCCAAAAGAGCTAAACCGCCTGAAACCGTTAAACGTCCAAACCCCAATAATTATCTTGATACGCAAATTGGACGTGTTGGAGATTTAACTTTTTGGGTATTGGACATTTTGGGAACAAGCCAATATGAACGTAAACACGATAGACTGCCTGAACGTGTGTTGAACTCTGTTAAAGTATCTATGGACCTGACATTACACAGCCACATCAGGCAATCAACCCGCTGTGTCGCGGTTATACCAGGTCTATATGTATTTCCAAACGGTACTCAACAACATAAGGGAGTAAGATACTCGTAGCGACTCGGCTACTTCTTTTAGTGTGTACAAGCGCCTGAGGGCACAGGTTTGAGAGTTTACCGGGGCTGGCTAGGCACGTTCACGATGTATGTAACGTCGGGATGTTAACTGTCAGATTCGATTGGTGCAGCTGCTCGCCGGTGCTGCGCGGGCGCACGCCGCAGCCGCAGCCGCGCCCACCGCAGGCGCGCGGCGACTACGGTCAGTATGCACCACACGCGTCACGCACACACACACCTACACTGTACTACACGGACACCCGACACTACCACACTCCACACGGACTGGCTCGTGGACGCTCGGTGTTCAGGAGAGGCTGGAATAGGCGAAATCCGTAGATACGTCATTCATATTTTTTAGCTTTTTTAATAGATTTGTATTTCGGTAATAAGACTTAGAATTCTAAACTGGCTAATGTTATGCATTTTGCATAAATGAACGGGCCTTAAAAAGCCCCTTATAATAATTATGAGATTTACCGAGCGCCCATCGAACCATTAAAACAGTACTACGTGACAGCACATAGAGATAGGTGAAGGGAACTTGATACATTGACTGTGCGAACGTACAGTTATTACATTAAAACCGTATAATAAGTGAAATTACATGCAATAAACTATGTCCCTCCGCCTAGCTCCCGATCCTCCCTCACACAATCAGAGATGTGAACACGGTGTGGTCTCCACGCGCACACTCGCACAATCCGCTACTGTTCCTTACTAACAAAATGGCCGCTACTATACACTCACTCACCACCGGGACTTCCCCCAGTGTTGCCAGAGGTATCATAAAATTTCCAACTTAAAATATTAGTAAAAGTTTGTCGTTTTCTAAAGTGTATCGTTAAGGCCTCAGTACATGTTTCATTAACGCTACTATCTAGGCTAGATATTAATGACAGCTAGGAATAGGTTCGATGCATGGTTTCGGAAATATTTTGATCCATCAAAGATTTAGTCAAGGGCTACACATGGTCCATTTAAAGTGTAATAACCATATTAACAGACAGTGCATGCTACAATTCTGAAGTCATTTGAGTTTGGATGTCGGCGACGTCTGATATTCGAAATTATTAACGACGCTTAGGTAGGTTTCGGTGTTGGGTCGTTAAAATCACCAGTCATGATCTAAATTTAAATTTCTCATCAAACAATTTTATTCATCAGACAATGGACATGAACAGTTAGACATATCACGATGCATGTTGTTTCCGTGTGTCGATAATGAAGATTGCTTCAGTCGGTCCGTACCGAGGTGTGTGATCGCTAAGGAGGAGCAGAGGTGTTGGATTTAACCCGTGTGCTGTACCATACCATACCTGTACTGTACCCCGTGTAAAGTGACAACAGCATGTGTTACTTGTAATCTTTTCCCGGTACGAGTGTCGTGGAGGCTCGCTATCCGCCAGCCGACATCGGTAGCTTGTAAGTTAGAGTTAGTTTAGCTTAGCCTCTAAAAGGCCTGTGTTGTGTGTTTATAGATTATGATTACGACTATTACGGGTACGGTGATTACCGAGGTGGCTACAATGAGCCATTTTACCGGTACGATGAGTTCTATTTTGATTACGCGGGGCCACCGCAACCGTCCGCCGTCCGCCAGCCTCCCAACAGACCGCAACCGGTGGGTCCCACACACACTCACTAATGTATCACTCTTATTTACTAGTCACTAGTCGCTGTACTCATTATTGTTCTATCGATTTTGATTTGCCAAATTTTTATCATCTACTGTTTTTATTTTTATTTTTTGTTTAATCCCATCCTCGAACGGAGTTAGTGACTCGGTAAAGACGGTAGTGTGTAGGCCTGACGGTGGTGATTGCACTGGGCGGGCGGGGCCTCCGACTTGTCACTGATTGCCGGGAAAAGTGTTAGTGGGCGCGGGGTGGCCGTCGGCCGATCTCACCATCAGGTCTATATGGCTGCGGCCACTCCGACTAACATGCCCGTCTCTCATCTGTACCTGTTGTTTTGAGTTGCCATTTCACATTTGCACCGCTTAACGTCATTCCGCCGCGCTTGTCACCCCCATGTAGAGCTTCGCTTCGCTTATCACTAACAGATAACACGCTCGTGCTTTGCCACCCGCACACATCCCGTAGCCGAGGAACGTAGCGTGCCCCCGAAGCTTTGGAACGCCCGAGTAATGTTGTATAATTTCTCGTTGTTGTAACGAGGTAGAGAATATGTTGAGAAGACTTACTGACCCGCTTGGTAAATGCCTCACTCAGGACGACGAGCTCGGTCTCGGGCCCAACTCGCTTTACTACGATCTAACCGGAGGCATTCAGGTACCGCCGATGGGCGCTCACATTATTCCAAATTATTATATTGATGTTTAGTGGATGCCGTTTCGGTGTTAGATTTGATTAGACGATATCTCGATTATTAGTTTGTCGTAGATATTATATCATTTTTAAATATACATATATAAAAGGCGAGTAAGTACAGTAAATAGCGACATTTCGTTGTCCTATCCTAGAATGCATTTTATTAAATTCAAGTTGGATGAAATGTTGATTTAGAAAGCTTCAGTAGGTACCTGATTGTTTCACTGTTGTACTCTTTAACGACTTTGTATTGGTCGAACTGGTAATGTCATTGTGTGGCGTTCCACGGTAAAAGTGTTCTTTTTCGTAACAATGCTTGTGACGTTGGCACTAACCATGATTTATGTGAGCTCATCACAGTTACTTTTATCTCGAAAGCCACAATGTATGTCGTAGACTTGTGAACGTTGTTTAAATTTAAATGAAGTTAAGGGTTTCTGTAAAAAGGCTATTTAAACAGCGTTTATGTGTTTTGTATTTACATAATATAGTGTAATTATATTTATTTTGGTATTTGATAATAGTTACATTGTATTGCAATAGCGAATTATTACTTTACAGCATGATAGTAATTTATTCAAACAATATTTTTTAACGATAACACATTTTTGAGTGTCGTCTATTTTATTATATTGAGCATATTTCAGTTATCATTAATAATATTTGTGTTATTGTTAAAACCATTAGTGTACCTCTACACATTTATTTTTGACCGAATTCTGTATTTATTCGTGACAATGATTGAAACTGAATTCTAAGCACACATTTTAAGCAAAATCGAACATCCGATAAAGAATATCTGAAGTAACATGTACCTTAATGGGATATACGATATTGTTTCACATATGTGCTTAGGTTTGGTTTTAGCTTATATTTAACAATACTCAATCAGCATTCAAGAGACAGATATCGGTCAGTACTTTTATAAATTGTTTCACTTTAGCACCGTCTCTCTCATCAATAAACTGGAGGCCTTTCACTAGAAAGGGCTCTCTCACCACAAGCAAACAATTGGTAGCCTAGATCAGATATTTTGATAAATGGCTTGTTATTTCACCAATGAAAATGCGATTTTATGCATCAGACTGAAACCTTGGCTAGCAGTAGTCGGGTGCGAGTAAAGTCGGTGTGGGGAGACGGTGTTATAGTGAGTCGGTCCTGCCGGCCTGTGGGCGGGCGGCGGGTGCTGAGTGCGGGTGTGGGTGGCTCGCAGGCTGGGTCATGTGGGACGGGCGGGCGATGGGCGCGGCGCGCGGCGGCGGCGCCGGCCCCCGCGGCTGGGGCCCGTGGTGGTGCGCGCCGCGTCGCGCGTGGCCGCCGCACGCCCAGCGCCATGCGTGGCAATCCCCGCGCCAAGCCAAGTTTACCAGGTCAGTACCGCAATCCACACACACAACACATTACGATCTTTTTGGATTTGCTTTCCTAGTTGTCTAATCGGGAGACCGTTTACATTTAAAGCCTTAAAAATTTCTTAATATTGTCTTTTCCACGAATGGTCTAGTTTCCAATAAATCCAATTCTCAAAAGGAATTTTATACCAAATTACAATTCTGTATTGAATAGAGAGAAATGAAAAGGTAAAACTGAAGGTTTAAGTGAAATTTCTACCAGATTTTGAATTATTTCGAACGTTTGAGGGTCGAGCATCCCGAATAGCAACACCAACGAATATAGGCTATACTATTTGAAAAAAATTACGTAAATTTTACCATTGTCTAATATAGATACTGGAAAATCGTCATTTTGAGGATTGTACATTTCGGCAATTCGCCTTGGAAACTGAACCATTCGGGACTTAGACTTCGACTTGACTAGACGAAAAAAGAACACAATCATTTATTTTTAATACATGCACATCAACAAATAAATGTCTCCTGTAGGTATATCTTTTACTACCTCCTTCTTTACTCCTTCCTATTACAAAATTCCAAATTATCATTGAATGAACATTGGACTCTCTCTCGGTCGACCTCGTTGCCCTGAAAATAATATCCTGAAACCTTTTCCTTTTATTTCAGCGTGTTTGATGGTTTGCGTGTAATCTGGATTTCGATACAATTTATATCGGTAACTATCCTCCTCCTATATCGGTCCTAATAACCCTGGGGCTACCACAAACTTGCCAAATTTGTAGAGCTCGATCGCGTGACGAGTCCATTGTTTCCTTTCGAAGTTTGTGGAAGACCTTTAAGTCCCTACCTATTTATCACTGCAAATTAGCCCGAGCGGTGGTCATCAGTACTCCGGTCACACGCTCGCTTCGTTATCCCAAATCTTCATGCATACTTCCATTCCAGTCCTCTCTCATTTTATTTAATTCGTTGGAGATCCCAGTCCTTCCAGAACAACAAGGTTGTTGTTTCAGCGCACTTAAGGTTGTTGTGTCTGTTATAGGTAAACGTAAACACGACGGGGGCCACCAGAACGTCGGGGGGGAATGCAAGCGGCGGGTGGGCGCGGGCGGGTGCGGCGCGGGCGCGGGCTGGGGCGGCGGCGCGCTGGCGCAGCAGCCGCTGGCCAGCTAGCGCGGGGGGCGCGGGGGGCGCGAGGGGGAGCGGGGAGCGCGGGCGCGGGCGCCGCGGGCGGCCGGCCCCCGCATGGGAGGCACTACAAGCTGCGCGGGGGAGCGACCTGGCCGCTGCGCGCGCGCGCTCGCGGCCCGCGGATACGTTCACGTCCGGTCCTCGCTGCGTGCCGAGAGGATCGCTCTACTTTTTTCTATATATGTGTTTTTTTATTTGATTTTCGAGTTTTCGATTTTGTATCGCATCGATCCGTAAAAATCTTAAAGTAGGACGTTATGAAATGTTTCGATTGTAAGTTTCCCGTTATGCTTATGTTTTTCACTGTCGTATTAGCCGTATGTATTTAATATATTATACTTTATTTGAGGGGAGCGCGCGGCCGCGGTTGCCTGTTTGCGACCGCGCGCTTGGGTCGCGGACCCGTCGACTGTCTTGTTTTTTTTTTAATACATGTTATTCGATATATTTTATTCCTGTGAACGCATTTTGCGATGTGATGTGTATTTTAGCAGTAATTATTATATTGTAAGGAGTTTGACTGTTGTTTTTTGACATACTTACAACTTAGGATACTTGAATGAATTTAATCGGATTCTTGAATGAATTGGAACTCTCGACGACTAGCGATTACGGCTAAAATAAAACCACCCCCTGTACTCGAACATTTCCCGACTGTGTTCCTGCTTTAGTTTTTTGCTTTATTTTTATTACATATTTCCCTTAAAATACATTAGTGTGAGGCAGTAGTATTGTAAAGTTCAGGATTTCTGTAATGTTTATTATTGCTGTACTAAACTTTTTTTTTGTATTCGACCACTTAGCATGTCCATACTGTTAGAACTCTGACTTGTATCAATCTTGTATCAGTTTAATGTGGAATAAATTTGCAAAACTGTGTTTGCCTTATTATACACTTGTTTTTTTTTTTTCTTTTAATTCCTGTGAACGTCGAGATTTGCTAATGTCCTCCTGTATCGTCAAATAATGGGAACATTGTATTTTTTCTACTGTCGGTAGAAAAACCTCGTCTAACTTTTACTTCCTTACCGCACTTATAAACGGGTACGGTAAGGAAGTAAAAGTTCTTCGGTACCGTAAAATGGGGTATTTCGGAAGCGCGGAGCTAATTGAAATTTAGTAAAGGGATCATTGTGTGCTTCTCATGGAGTAGTAACTGCTTTTAAACAGCGGTAGTGTAGGATGCTTTCAATGACAAAGGAAATTTTGATTTAGTTTAGAAAATATATTAAAATTTCTAAAAATAAATGTTAGTCCCAAATTGCCAGGCGTTTCCCAAATAGCCCCATTTTACGGTATCATAATTATAGCAAACGTTGAGAATACAGGCGACACGAGTAAAAGGCTATTGTCATAGTAGACTTACAACACTGTTGGTAGCAACTTCACATGTAAAGCCATGTATTCACTGAGCAACAATGTTTCGGATACAAAGTTTCTGAAACATCAATGTTTCGGAGTACAAATTAGTAGTTGTTAATAATATGTCGCCCGAGAAAGTAGTGTTGTTGTGTGCTGCGTATGTACAAGTATTTGCATAAGGCGATATCTAGTCGAAAGAAAAAGATGGTGCACACACATATATATGTTACTACACTCGTATGCACCTGTTGCGAAACTGAGTGGTTTCGCTTGCACAGAAACATGATGTTAAACACGTAGTGTTTACCGCAACAAATTAATATGTTTCATAAACATACGAATTTGTTTCACAAACACGTAGATTTTGTTTCTGAAACTGAGTTCATAAACAATTGTTTCTCAGTGAATACATGGCTTTACGGGAAATGTTTAAATAAACCTAGAGGTCGGTGATAGCTGCGTACTGCCATTTTTAGTCTGCGTCCACCAACTGCTTACCCACAGCGGTACTAACCATTTGTTAATTTAGGAGACTCCACCGTAACGACCAATGTTTGATTATATTCGTCAATAAGGTGGTTTTTACAGTGTTTGAAGTGGTGGGTTCAATCAAACATACCTCGGGAGACACGTATGTACCCACACTGAGACCACTCTTTGGTAGCTAGATCGCTGCTTACACTTTTTAGAACTACAAAGTAATTGTAGGCGAACCCTCATTTGTATGTACAACCACAGATAAAAAAAAACTGCTTGGCTCAACAAAAAATAGTCTTTCTAAAATTTTTCGTAAAGAAATCCATAGGCTTCTCAAGAATCTATCATTCCTAGCCTCAGGATTGTGAGGCACCACCTTTTAACTTTAATATATATTTGTGAAGGTCTTAAAACAGTTAAGGAGTTTCTACAATTGTTTTAGTCCTAAACATGGTACCTGAATGCAGACCTGCATCACGAGGCTTGAGGCAATTACGCCGTTTTTGAATCTGAACAATGAAACAAATTAGTACGTTAAAGTCGTGTAATCAACTATTTTGTGGTGCGTGTGTCGCCATTACGGCGTGGGCGCGTCGTCATACGGTGTCGGGCGGCGCGGGCGGCACGGCCAGGCGGGCGGCGGGCGCGCGGCGCGCGAATGGCGGCGGACGCGGCGGCGGTGGCGGCCTGCGCACGCGCGCTGCCCTCGCGCGCCGCACGCGCCGCGCCCACCACGCGCCCAGCGCCACCGCGCCGCCGCCGCCGCCGCACACCGCCCACCACCACGCCGAGCTCGGGGAACCGCTTGTCACTGCGCCCTCGCCGCCTATGAATACGTCACGCCTACAACCTCGTTCGGACTCGTTGGATCGACTCCTCGAATGTAGAGCTCCAATCAGACCATAGGATTTGGCAGATTATAACAGTTTAGGAATATCATGAAACAGGGATATTTTATATATAAAAATATAAAAAAAAACTTAGGCGTTTATCGTTCATCGATGTGGCAACTAATCCATAATATTGTTACTGCTGTCTAAAAGGACAGGTCACTTATTTAAATAATAAGTAGGTATCTTTACTAAAAATGTTATACCTTACAGGGTTTTGATCTAAAAGGTTATTGATTATGTGGGAATTGGGACTTGTTAAAATATTTGAGCATGAAATTCATCGTAGTAGGTTAACCTACTTCTGAATTGAACTATCTGAATACCGCTGTATCATGATATACGCATTAGAATTCACAATCTGCCAAATTATACGACCTACCTTCAACATAGAATGGGTGGAGAGTCGACCTCCCGGTCCTTATACGGTGACCGTCGGATGCTTTACAATATTCATAAGATGTGTTGATATGTGGAAAATCTGCTTTCTGCTTTATTTTTCGTTATGCACGAAAATTTATGAATGACTTAGTTTATCAATGGCTCTAGGCTATCCATTTAAGTTTGGATAAATATTGCCATTATACTGAAAAATACCCGAAACGGAAATCATTAACTTGTTATTTCACGATATTCTCAATGAAGATTGTAAAGCTCAATTTTAATTTAGTTTAGTTTTATTTATGGAATCGTTTATATACGTGTTATTTTAGGTAGACATTTTACAACATGCAACATGTAGTATTATATATAAAGATTTATAGTAAGTTAGATAAGGAAAGCAGAGATTGATGTGTGGTGAAGCGATCTTTGATAAAATTAATTGCCCAATAAGTAATTTACTAAAAAGCCTTAATTTAAAAATACAATATAAAGGAATATAAACGGTGAAGTGCATAGACAAAGTTGATCAATAGTAGCAACTATCTTTGCATGTCATCTAGTTAAAATGTAGACTTCAAAACTACATACCGGCTCTACAAATATTTGGATTCAAATAAAAATTATGACTAAAATTATGCACTTAAGGCACGTTATATGGTTGATAAATACGATATATCCGGCTCGAAGGACCAAAACCTTAAGAGTCTTGGTTTGTTATGTAGCGAAGGTAATTTGGTGTTGAAAAAGGATAGCGTTTAGATATTTAGATTCACTATTAGTAAATTATAGGTACGAAGCAGCATGAGCTGCCTATGTCCTAATGTACAAATCTGAATTAATATTACGGCAATTAATTTATCTAAGATAAAGGCACATGACAAAGCGGTGCTAGGCAGACGAGACATTTGGCTTTACAAAAAGAAACAACAAAAGAATGGCCAATCAACAAAATAACTGGCTATAAATATAGTCGGCAACATTTTACCCATCAAGCTGCACCTTATCCTGCAAAGAGCATATTCTTTTGACTTAATAACTTATGCAGCACAAAAAGGTAGAAAACAGACAGTAGAGTGGGGTTAAGACATTGAAATACTTATTTGTGATTAAAGGTGAACTTATAAAAAACGAGCTCTTACAAACACTTGGCCTTGTTATTAGTATTGTAACTTTCAAATATAAATTTCAATCTATTTAAAAATCTTTATATATTATAAAGAAAAGATAAAAAGGAAATCTTTTCATTACTTGTGACTGGAAATCAAATGACAATGTCGTGTTGTAGAAAATCTCATGAACCAAATCAATCTGCCAATTATTTTTTTTCACCTACTGTCTGCTTTTCTTCAATACGGCATTGGCGATGATGATACATAGAGAAGGAGTCTGGAGGTGGGAGTGGCGAGGCGTGAAGGCGAGGGTAATATAGACTCACGTGCGCAGCGCCCGGTCAGTGCGGGGCGGCGAGCACAAGCGACAGCGCGACCAGAGCGGCGCGCGCCGCCAACCGCCCCGGAGCCGCGCCGCCTGCGCACACCGCGCGTCACACCCAGAGGGCCCGGGCCAGCCCCGCTTCACCCTACACTCTCTGATGGAACACTTTTAACGCGACCTGATCTTACGTTGTTTAGCCAAAATTTTAATGATGTGGCGACCAATTTATCTGTTCACATCTAAATAGCACACAAATTATAAACTATTTTGTGCTTAGCCGATGCCAAAGAGATTCAATTGAATAATTAAATAGTACATTAATATTCCATCAGGAAGTGCTATGTTAAAACAGCTGACGAAGTACCCCGGGCCCCATAGTGCGATGACTCAATGCAAGCTTTGTCCCATTGGAGTGACAACGTTATTCAATTGCAAAAAGTTACAGTTATCAAATACAAAACGATCAAAAATATATAACAAAAATTTAGACTTAGGACAGATCAGAGATACAACTCTCCTGAGTCATCACAGTATTTGAAGAAAATAAAATAATAATAAAGTTTTTAAATGGAGTAGAAGTTATGGATGCAAGAATGAATTAACATGAAGAACGTTTAAGTCGTTAGATTTAAATTATACTAAGGGGAGTGTTGGTTTGTAAATGAAAAAGTCTGTAATCTTTGCAACATATTCAATATATTCTGCTAATTCACCAACAATTATATGATTTATCGTTTTGAAAGTTTATCTAAACACCTAGAACCCTAGAGTACATGATACAACATCCTTAGAGACAAAGATTGCATTGAACCATCAGTATACTGAGAAAGTACAGTGAACATAACATTATTCGTTTTTGTTTAGAGTAAAGTTATTAGTTAACAGTGCTACAGTGTTTAGAATACAATATTTTACAACGATTTAGAAGATAAAAGCGGGAGTAAGCAGCTAATGGGCAACAGGCTCATACTTAACCACACATTTTTTGTGTGACTTAGACATAATATGTTTTATCATCATACGTGTGTAATGATACGAGTAGAACATCTTTTTTGTACATATGTAAACTAACAAATGAAATGCTCGAGTCGTCGTCATAAGTCTAGCCTTTGTACACCTATGTCGGGGTCGGTTTAACCAACCCATATCACCAGATAGCTAGGTACTAGTATTTTACATGTGGGATCCCATCTATCTTTCGTAAACCAATCAAAGGTACTTCCGATTACCATAACGACTGTCATGCATTCTTATGACAACCGGGTCCGACCTGCTCTTAGAGGAATCGAAAGTCCTCTTCAAGGAATGAGGGTCTGCAATGTGTTGACACTAATTTTGTTTATACAATGTTTATAAGTTTGCCCGTAGATAACAGAAACAGAACGCCTTTTGAACGTTTCTGAAAAAAAAACTAACCTACTTTACCTACTTGATTGTATAATATTTAGAATTTTCTAATATCGCAAAATATGAAAATTCTTATACTTATATGCTTTTGAAGACTTTCTACTCAATATCTTGCCCCACTTTATAACCAGTAAAGCAAACATTAAAAAAGTACCATTTATTTGCTATGGCCAGTAGTTCATGTACTGCTTACTCCGTGTGTATTCTCAACAAGCTACATTATTATAATCATAATTTATATAGACTCGATTAATTTATAACCCCTAGAATGCAACGACAAAATGCAACGGTGTAGATACATTTATCAAGTGGAAATGCAAAGTGCGGTAAAGTGCCAATCGTAATATACAGTGTCTTCAAAATCAATAAAAAATTTGGAAAAAGTTTAGCTTAATTCGATTTAGACTTAGTTGTAATCTATCTAAGTTTAAACAGTTAACGAAGAACGAGGAGTTTTGTTAGACACCTAAAAGAGAAATTCATTAGATATGTAATAGTAATAAAGAGAGTAAAATATCTACGGTCAAGATTCGAATACTTTTTAAGATAATATCTCAATCCTCGTCGACTCTGAGGTCCAATCCCGAGATACAACGTGACCGGCCGGGGGCCTCGGCGGTATTGAGTGGGAGCGGTAGAAGCTGTGCATACTAACAGTGGGTGGGCTTGAGCTTGGGCATGAGCGCGCAGTGCTGCAGGTCGGAGCAGGCGGCGCCGGGCGGCAGGCACGTGCCGCTGCAGTCGGGCGGCGGCAGCTCGCCGTCCGCGCACGTGCCGCCCGGCTCGGGCACTGTCACCTCGGTCCACACGGCGCGCCACCCCATCGCGCCCACCGCCTTATCCGCTATTATAAACCTGGAAAACCGAATATTGCTTCGACTAGGGGCCTTTTGGCCTTCAGGCATGAATTAAAATTTGCTACCTTCGCTACCACGCACGTACACGTGTGGACACAGGAGAATTCGCTACGTCATCTGAACTAAGTGCCCATACGATGAAAAAAGGTCTGGAAATGCCAATAAAAACAAGATAGTTTCAAAACATAGCGAGAATTTCTCGCTTCTCTCCGGTGCGATGCTCGCGAAATATATCGTAAAATAGTTTGCTAATAGCTAATATCCACAAATAATTCGTGTTTATTTTTGTGAAGCGGGTGAACATTTCTACAAAGTGCATATTGAGTTAACTTTAACTTACGACATTCGTATCGAGTTGGAGGAGGAGAGGTACTGCCAGCGGTCCGTGGGTGCCTTCTCCCCGCACAGCTCGAGCGGCGGGCCCGGGCTCTCGTACCACAGGCGGAGCACTGCCGCCGGACATCCGCGCTCTGACCAATGGAAAATTATACATTTTTGTAGTGACTACATAATACATTTATTAGTTAGACCAGACATTTAAAAATGTGCGAAATACAACTTAAGTAGCCGGCTGAAAGCTGTATGGCGATCAGCTGGATGAGTTTGTATAGGAAGCACCTTACCGAAGATCAATACCAGATAAGAAAACAAACAGCTATTATAGTTTCTCTATTTATATATACATATATAGTTTCTCTATTTCTGATAGTAAGGTGCAGATCATCGAAAAGACAAATTTTCCTAAAGTAATGATCTGAATCAACACTTACCGGTAAGTTGTCCTTCAACAACGAAGACTTCAAAATTGAGCAAGATTCTCTTCCCGGGGCGTGCCGTGATGAACCAGTTACACACCCTAGAGGCGAGCCCGTTCTTGGGGTGCTCGTAGTTCTCCGGGTGCTTCGGCGACGTAATCACGCCCCACTCTGCGCCAGACATGTTGCCCCCGCAGTCACCGAATATCGACTTCGCCGGCTAATAACGAAGCATAAATCCAATGAGGACGAATATGTTTAGAGATAAGTTTAGGAAATAAAATTGGGAATACCTAACGTAAGCTACAGTCAGACACGCTTCTAAACCTAAAGGCTTTTTATTGTACCAGAATATTAAATAAGTTGTGGATCAAGGGACCTAAAAGTGCAATGTCAGTTCCTACTCTTCACTGGGAACAGTACAACGCTTACACATACTACAATTGGCCCAATCGAGCTCAGAATATGGAATTCTACCCAAACTAATTTTGCATCGCACCTCAAAGATGTATCTAGCTTTGAAGCCGGAGGAGACGGCCTCTCCGTCGGTGTGCAGTGCGATGACAAGGCCGGTGGCGCCGCGTGGCGACAGCATGGGCCCGGGAGTGGCCAGGCCGCACCAGCGCCCCAGCGGCACGCGCGCGCCCTCGCGCCCCACCCACCACGCCTCCACCCAGTCCTCGCTGCAAGTGGCGCCGCTGGAAACACACGTTCCATCAAGCTCTTTCAGGATTTATTTAATAAAATGGATGGAATATTTTATCTGTAAGTACACAAGATTTATCCTCTCACTAATCGGTGAGCCACTGCTATCCCCAAGCCGCCTGCCAAGCGTGGGGATTATGGCAAACCCCCCCTTGAGGGAGGCCTTCGTTCAGCAGTGGACGTCTTCTGGCTGATGATGATGACACAAGATTTTCAAGATTTGGAGAAAAGGCTTTAGCCCTGTATCCGTCAGTGTAATCACAATTTGTACAAGCCTTGATTGAAAGTATATTTTTTACAATTAAATACGGTTTATCAGAAATATGCACAAACACCTCAGAACTGTAACTCTGTAAATCCCCATAACCATAAATTTTAAGGAAATCGTACTTTCGACTTAATTGCATTGCTTAGCCACTGCATCAATCGTGCCGTCAACTTAAAGTCAGCTCACCTATACACTCCCGCAGTAGCATTCCACGCGTCGGCTCTCACTTTGAAGTGGTCGAACACGACGGTAACCTGCTCATTGGGGGTTGCAGCGAGGGTGTACGTGCAGTTGGTGTGTGAGGGGTAGTTGGAAGGGTAGCGAGGGGAGTTGAATTCGCCGCGCTTCTTGGCGTCGCTCAGGTAGGTGAAAACGCAGCCGCCGCCCGGCGCCGCTGTGCCTGGCACTCGATACTCTGGAATAGTTGTTATTTTCCATTTATTTAAGTAGGTGCAAAGAAAGATACCTCAAGAGTTACAAACCACTATTGTTGCGTTCAGTATGAGCAATATCCTGGTTAGAGGTCATGCTGACACGATAGAACAAGAATCCATTTAAAAGTGTGACTAGACGTCTGAGAAACTCCAAGTTGCCAGTGAGAATTACCATACTGAAAAAACCAACAGCTTTTTGCCTGACATAGGAACTGATCAGACCAATATGGCAAAAAACTTGTCCTTATGCCACATTGCTCTGGTCGCCTAAATCAGAATTCATATCCAAATGCTTTCATACCAGTCTCGAAAGTATATTTGGCCTTGAACCCCCTGCCCTGCAGTTCTCCTGAGCTGAACACCATGACGAGGCGGGGGCCGTCGGACAGCAGCGGCGGGGGGAAGGGGGGCGTGCCACCGGCGCCCTCGCCGCACAGCTCTGCGTCATGCTTGTCGTACGAGTCCGTCGCTTCCTGCCCGCGCAGGTACACCTTCAGGTACCCGTCCGGACATGAGCTGGAAGGTCACAAGTAATTTGTCAAATACTGTAAAATCATTTTATTTGTTACTCTAGGAATGGAGCACTCGAAAAGGAGTAGTTTTTACAACCATAGATATTAAAATAATGATGGTACTTACTCTGGTTTTGGATTTTCGCCCTTCGGTATAGAAAAGTTCTGAAATTCTAATCGAACCCTCTCCAAATTTTGTGAATCTTGCATACCATATATAAAATATCTGAAAAAAAAAAACAATTTAATTAATTGGATATTCAACTTAACTCATACCCTTAATTAACTTGTGGAGGAACGAGAAATGGTGTTCCTCGATTTAAAAAGGAGGATCATCCGACCAGACAAGGTGGTTAGTGTAGCCTGGCCAAAGCCCTACAATTGATGTCGGATATTCGTATATGCATTAGAATCGTTGTAAACTTTCATAATGCGATTCAAGGTTTGTTGATTTAGCTTCACTGCGATAGATGGCGTTTTACTTTTTGCCATGTTGCGAATAGTTGTCGCTACAAACTCTTCTGTAATTCTATAAAATTATTAAACACAAAAATAAAAACGTACTCACCTACAAACAACTTTTTGTATATAGGGAAATGGATAATTTGGATGGTACACGAAACCCGTTGATTCCTTTTTACTCAGAATCTTCTGGTCGCACTCGGAGCCCCTAATGTGCTCGGCGTCGTGTTTGCTTATAAAATCTGTAATACAAAACACGGAGTAATAAAAAACTTTACCTTCAACTCGGGAAAGAAATACGTATGGGTCGAAGGAAGGATGTGATAATTTACTAAGTTTTCGATGTGCTCATTCAATAAGGAGGGGAGAAAATAATTTAGTCAAAAACTTACTAGGCTACTCGTTGAATATAACTATAATCACCATGAATCTATGATAAGATATCCTTTGGAACTGGTATTATCAGGACACACCTGAACTAACACCGTTTAGCGTGTTTGTTAAATGAGGGTATTCGCGGATATTGGTTGACTGATTTGGATTGACATTGACGTATAATTTTCGCAAGTTACCAGTTGACCATAGATTTATATAAATTTTACGGCACAGTGGCCGGTTTATCTAATTTAAGGAACGAGAATTCTAAATATAAACAATATTGGACCGTTAAAGTATATTATTTCCAAAATGTTTTTCTTTAGAATGTCGAAATATATATAATTCGAACAATAATAAATTAAATTGTGTGATGATTGTATGTGTTAATTTATAAAACACTTGGTCATGAAGTAAAATGCGAAATTTAAAATGCCTCTTTTTGTTTTTCACCACAAAAAGATACTGTAAGACTGTTTGATTGAAAGTTTTTGGCAGACATACGCAAGCGCACGAGCAGTGGTAGTGAGTCACCTTCGACTGTTGTGTTGTGAAGGACCTTATCATCTCGGGTCTTTAGAAAACGAGAGCAACTATACTAGGTAGGAAATATTACGTTAAAAGAATAAGATTCTCTTACCTAACTTAACAAAACTCTCTGAAAACTCGAAGATACCCTTGAAGCCGCGGTTCTGCGTGCTAGCGGAGCGCGGCAATGTGTAGAAGGTGACGAGGAGGCGCTCGTCGCTGGAGTACAGCACCAGGTTGCGCTGCTGCCCGCAGTACGTGCCGATCACCGCGGACGTGTTGTCGGGACCGTCGTACACGCGCACCCAGTCGAACGGACAACTGACGTAAAATAATTTACTTATTAGGAAATAACTGGCTCCTGATTTATTCAGTTATGTTGGTTTAAGTATTAGTATGGTTTTCATAACACGAAAACCTTTGACGTGGGTCAGCGTAGACTCACTCGAATAATTGTTTTTAATAGTTTCAGGTGGATTAGGTTTAGCTTATATTGCTCAGCATTAAGCTTCTAATTAGATGGCAAAAGTCTTTTATTAATGAAGAACAGGAAAGCAAAAAACTGATTATGAAAAGAAAATAATACTCACTGCGGACCGCCGAAAAATAGATCGAAGTCTCGGAACTCGAGGCGTATCCTCTGCCCCGGCTGGCCGCTGAACAGATAGTTGCAGGTCATGTCCTTGGGGTAGATGCCAGGGTACGTCGGGGATAGCAGCAGCCCCGTCTTGCGCTTGCTCGCTTCTATCATGAACGAGCACAATGTGTTCGGTACTGGGGTGCCCACTTCGAATTCCGCTGTTGAAAGAAAGTTATGTTAAAATATTTATTGTAAATTTCAACATGATTTGGTAATAAAGTTGGTATCACGCTTGATGACCGGTATGTATGTAATTATTATCACGTGTTATAAACATTAAATAGAGAATTGACAATAATAAATCTTTTATTTTATATCGAGGATTTCTCTTGTCTCGTGGACGTATGTTAATTTAACTTCTTACTTGAATCAAGGGAAACTTTCTTGAAGACGAGAGTTATTTTAGAATGTACTAGTTTATGAATAAATAGGCCCAGAACTTCTGACAGTTTTGACTGCTAGATATTAGTCATGTGGACTCGGTCCGCCTAACTTTGACAGGCACTTCAATGTTGTTGCACAAACAAAATATGATGCTTTCATGAATACTTTATAACAATAACGACCTTGTTTCATTAAGAAATTGCCTTGGAAAATTTAATTAAACGACTTCTTCAACTCTCTTTAAGCGCTCATCAAATTATTATATAGCTATTATTTTATACGCAAAATTCCAGGCGAGTTTGTTTATTAAACTTTTAGAAATGAACACTTTCTTGTAAACCTTTTGAAAGTAAGTATCTAAAACAGTTTTTGAATATTTGAAATACTGCTTAAAGCTTCTTTATCTTTGGTCTGCATACTTTTCCTGGGAACTGGTATTTTTAAATTGGTCCTTCGATCCGAAACAAACTCACATGCGTTGATAAACTGGTAGGTTCCTGTGAAGAGCGTAGGCGGCGTGTACATCTTGTCTGTGTAGAAGGAGAGTGCGACGGCGCGGTGCAGTGAGACTCGGCGGCGCGGCGGGATGGGCCCGCAGTAGCGCCCGCCGAAGGCAGAGTTGACCAACTCGCCCGCCTCCAGTGACGCCATCTCCGAGTATATGTCCATGTACTCGTGCATGCATCTGATTGAGGAATTATTGTTTAAAAGCTTCCATTGAAATTTTACTATACATATACTATGGTTTTGCTAACGTACAGTATATAAAACACCGACTAACATTTCAAGTTCGTTGACCTATTTGGTTAGAGATGTACGTTATTATTTCTGTTTTTTCACTTTTTTCTTTTATAAACAGAAAGATGATTACAAACAAACCATAAGCAGAATACGAAGATTGATGTAAAGTTTCTGTTCTACTTAACTCGACTTACAAACTGTAACAAGTGCGGCGCATTTGAACATCAAAAGTAGCAACTTAATTACGTCGGACGTTATAAATATTGTGCTAACACACAAGGCTATTTCGTATTCCGTCATATATAATCACAAACAATCATCCTTCACTTTATATTAGATCATAAAGTTAACAAAACGAATATTTCGAGTACCCTGAATACATCAAACAAACTTCTATCCGCGTCAAGGTTTCCCTTTCCAGAAAAGTTTGACCTAATTTCTTAGTTTCTATACTTATGCCCATAAATAAAGCATGGACAGAAAACATGTTTGTGCCTCAAGTAATAAGGAAAGGGTGAAAGGGATGGCTATACTTACGCTGGTAGCTCGCCCACCGCGGCTCCACTGCAAAGAAACGAGATAAATGAGCGATAAAGTCAAATAACAGCGTGTTATGATCGGGGGTGGTGTTGTAGTTCCGCACATATGTGTGAGCAGGTTTATTTGATTTCTTATGTTGAAGTTATTGATTGAAAGTACCTACTCATATTGAGCATTTTTATTGCAAGATATTGCTCGGTACTGCGTCTTTTAAAGAAACATGAAAACATTTAACAATGACATTTATGTTGACTGATATTTTACTACCTTAATTTTTTTCTCATCAATCTTAGTTCCTAGTCTACAAGATACAAAGGGCACGTACTCTGGCGGCTTTCCCCGGAGGTCGAAGGTGCGGAACTCGACGAGCACGCGCTGTCCTGGCGCGGCCAGGAATGTGTAGAGGCACTGCCGGCTGTGGTTGTTGGGGTTCAGCAACTCGGGCGCATGGAACGAACCGTTGCTCGCGCCGCCGCGGCTCACGAAGGTGCGGTCGCACTCTGAACACACAAAGAGGGGCATAGTTATTATACAGAAACTAAACAGATTTATATTAAAAAAAAAAAATTGTGGTAGCGTTTCCCCTCAGTAACTTTTGTTGATATAATTTCCATAAAACGTTTTACTCTCATAAGTCTTCTTATGATCACGGTCAGTGTAACCTGATCAAAAAATCGAGCCGTTAAAAATGGTAAAGTCTGTGTAACTAGTTTGGTATTAATATAATATAACAATTTTCTGACGCTTCATTTGCCCCCACGTTCACATCCAAGCTACCACAGTGCCCCACAGTGTAAAGTTTTATTGTAGTTCCGCCGCACCGCGAAGGATACAATCATTCCAGCTTTGCTCGCTGGCTTTAGCACTGATATCACAGTATTTTGAAATCTTAATTTTTGTTTTATGTATTTGCAAATATGTCTCGCACAGAGAGAAAACCTTCTAGTGTGAATTGTTAAGTGCCGAATACTCAGATCTCCATTCAGTTTGGCCACTCCTAATATTATTGTTCAGCGCTGAACGTAAACGTGTTAGAACGATAATATCATAATTAAATATCTGCACATTACTAATCCTTATATTGTTTAATTACTTCAGTGTTACGTACTGAAGAACGAGCATTCCGTATGTAGTTTTTTTTTAAAAAAAAACATTCCCCACTAGTATTTCTCCTGTGTCGTGGGTACAGTCTACAAACATACATGTCACATGCACACACAACCAGACCCGAAACAACTATCTGTAGATCATACAAATATTTGTTCCGTGAGGGAATCGAACCCGCGACACCTAGCGCAGCAGTCGATCTCTCAACCACTGTGCCAACCGTGCCGTCAATTGTATTATATTGTATTGTATTATTATTGCAACTATAATAATATGATTCTACAACTCACCACAATAATGATCAATTATTATTAATCTCTTGTAAATTGGTCGTAAAAGACTAAGTGCTATATAGTAAATTAGTCTCAGTGTCATAAAAGGGATATTATGATCCGCCCGGACGCGGTGCTACGCGGCGTAGCAGCGGTTGGGCACGTAGAACGTTCGTAGCAGCGGTATTGCGGCGTAGCAAAGCAATGCAACGTAGCATTGAAACAAACACGAATGCTAAAAGTTCATGAATATGTTTTTCAAAAAAGAACACGGTATTATTGTATTGATTCATTTTTCAGTTCTGGATAATTAACTAGTAAAAATACATCACAAAATGATATAATTTCATATCACAGAAAAGAAAAACGTAAGTTATTTCCAGTTATTTCCTTGAATACTTAACGAAGACAGCTTTAAAAGGTAATCTAACTGGTTAAAACAATCAGGCCGCACTAGGTCTGAAAACCTGCCGTTTGAAACTCAATATCACCTTTACAGATCACTGATAACGCACAGTACAAACATCGATGTTACATGGTAACACACGCAAATATAACGAACATGCTACTCATACATGCTATTTTAAACTGCATATTTTAACGCTTGCAACATATCTCGCAACATTGTGTGATTGTCGTAGTAATCTTGTCAAAACACGGCTGTATCCTCATCTGTTCTGACTCGCAATAAACACGTCACCGGCAGCCCACAATACTGAACGGCCCTGTCCCCAAAATGTCTCTTTGTTGAGTCCTCTACGTCTCTGAAAATCCGCGATAACATAGGGAGGCTTTGTAATGTGCGAATGAGTTTGTAAAAACATTGATAACTCGTTAGTAGGATGGAGTTTTTTGGTGGTTGTTATAATTTTTATTACAAAAAGATTTAACATACTAAAATCAGTAACATTTATGTGTATATATGTCAATCATCCTATCCTACTAATTCTATCCTATCCTATCCTACTAATATTTCCTACTAATCCTACTAATATTATAAATGTGAACGTTTGTGAGGATGGATGGATGGATGAATGGATAGATGGATGGATGTTTGTTACCCTTTCACCCAAAAACTACTTAAAGGATCTAGATAAAATTTGGCACAGAGATAGATTATAGTCTAGAATAGCACATAGGCTACTTTTTATAATGGAAAAATGTACGCGTTCGTAAACCACGCGGGCGAAGCCGCGGGCGGAAGCTAGTATTATCATAAGCATCGGTTATCCTGCAATAGTCGCGCGAAAATAAGCCGTTAATAATAACTTTAAAAACGTATCCGTAGATTTCACATGTATTAAGAACTGCCTAAAAGCCTATCCAGACGCCCTATTATAATGTTTACATTCATCTAAAAACCTAGACCTACTATGATTTAGTACCAAAATAGCCGTCTTTAGCGGAGGTGCTCGGGGCACTCGCTGAGAACTGGTTTCTCTTGAAAAATAGTGGCGAATTCAAAAGGGTGTTCACGGCTGGCCCGGTAAAGCGGAGACCTGCCACTGTGCAATGCAACAGACACAATGGTAACTCTTTGAGAACTTTCAAAGTAAACCTAGTGAATCATTTTAATAAGACTTGAGCGATATTCACGCTACTTAAGACTGTTTTTCATATATTAACTCCTTGAAGATTTTTAGTTAAATGGAATAAGCTTGAGACGTGTAGTTTTTGAAGTTTTTTTTGTTATACATATGTAATAACTTTTGCTCGTATATTTTTTCAGCATGCATTTGTGATTTTCCTATACAAACTTCAATATTCGATATCACATATCCCATTGGGGTTGGTGGACGAAATAAAATGAAGCCTAAATTATAACGGGGGCATATGAAATTGTATCTATAGTCTATAAGATCACCCCAAACTCACAGACAAACTTTACGGTTTCGTAATATAAATATTAGTACAGACAGTTTTTAGTTCAAAAGTCTAAGTTATTCGCAATTCAACTTTAACTTCAACAGAAGGAACAAAAACGATTTACTGAAACTACTCTATCCCATGTTTTACACACACGGACAGCTTTTGTTACGAATTGTACCAAGTTTATATCATTTGGTAAATGTCGCGAGCATTCAGCGGGTCAGGTCAGGTCACGCTCCAAGTCTCACTCCTTTTCATTGCTGGCTGTAAGCGACCCATTAAAAGTTTTCCCACCGCCTGACAACCCGCTAGACTCGATTAGGAACTTCATTATAGCTGATTTTTAGACAAAGGGTATTTGCTCTTTCTAAAAAGATCTTGATTGGGATTGATTACTTAAATCATTAAAAAAACTGAACCTTGAAAGCTGCAGTCAGACGATATCTATATGAAGGTATATTTATAAAATACGACTAACAAACATACAGCACATGCTTCGGGTTTCACATAAAAAAAACATCTAAACAATGGACACATTTCAACATCACGGTTCGATTGGATTTGACAGCAGAATATGAGTAAATAAACGTGAAAATGTATTTTATCGACGATGGGATGGCAGTGATAGGGATCTACATTGTGCCAGGGGGTTGCACCTGTATTGGAAATACGCCAGATATAATGTTTTTCCGTTTACCGGCCGTCCACACTTTCTGTTTCGAATCAATTTCAATTTTATTCGCTAACGTAAAAATGTTTTTTACCTTTGAAAATGATGTGAGCTTAAAAATTTAATTCAGTGGACTTTTCGACCGCCTCGATCAATTTGTCACGGTTACAGAGGCTGGGGGTTGAGACTAACTTGTGCTGGGCATTAAATATTCGTGCAATGTTACGAGCGGGTGACAAAACTGTGTGCCGCTAAAATAAGATCTCTTACAAACTGCTATTGAAATATAAGATGATGATGATGACGATGAAGATTTCTTGTGAATATAAAAACTAACAAATTTTTTTGTAGTTATAAGTAATTTTTTGGTCTATACTTTTGTTGTTTATTAGCGGTAAACAAGATTTAATACGTTTCTAATGCCAATTTATGTCTTATGTCAACTTTCAAGTCAAATAACTACATCAAATACCATCGCATCAATCTGCAGACATAATTAAATTCATAAAACGAATACTTTCATTAGATATGATCTTCTCAAAATAATTTTGATTATTTTTTTGTTTTGAGATCTTATTGTAGCGTTTTTGTTTATTTATTATTAGAAGACGTACTTGGAAGTTTAGTAGGCGCGGGCTCAGCGAGCGTCGCGCGGCTCGAGAGGTCCGTGGTCTCTCCCGCGAGCACTGCACAGAAATAACATCTAGTTATTCGTAAGGACCAACTTATTATTTCAAGAAAACCTCTTAACTTTATTTATACAATTTGATGGCTCGAAATTGTTATTAAATTAAGGAAGAGCTCGCAAAAGTTGGGGTTAAAAAAATGAAAGAGACTTTACTATACTTGAAACTATCGTCAGATCTCACACGTAGCTTAGAACGCGTATTAATAACGACGGCAGCGCCATAAATCCACGTCCTTGACTGTACTCCAAATAACTTGTTGAAGAAATGGAGTCATGAAGACAAATAAACAAACTATTTTGTATTTTATGTACAAATGTCAGGCACATTTAGTAGACAATACGTTACGAAATACCTACCAGAAAGATGTGAAGACGGCCATAATATGACTCGATACTTTATCTTCTTTTGAAATAACAAGTTTTTTGGTATTACTACGCTTCCATTACCTTTCCCGGGTGAGAGATAGTATGAATGAGAGAATATATATATATATATATATATATCTGGAAAGATATATTGTGTTATATATATTTGTCTTTCTGCGTACAATTCTCATTGGTCTTGTCGCAAACGCAGCTATTGACCGTAAAGTCCTAAATAAGTAAATACGAATATTAATACGGTTTGATCTTTACAAATCGTTTAAAAAATGTAATTCAGTAACTACCTAATTAAAACATTGAATCTTTTGTTAGAGGATAGAACCAAAGTGTCAACGATAAATTGTCCTCAAAGTGTCAAAGTAAAATAAGACTGTATAGAGTGTAGCTGACAGACGGACTCCGCAATATAGATCTCGCAAGTGACAAACTAAAACCATTGTGTTCAGTGGACGGGCGCGGGAAACTTTGCTAATTACTGGGCCAGATGTACAGTCGACCACAAATCCTGAACTTTGACAAAAATGTACACAGCTACACTTTATAATGTGGTCAAATTAAACCGTTTGTTATGAATGTACTGGAAGCAGACACGAAGAAACAATAGAATACAATAGATAATCTATTGTTTGTCTGCCGGGTATCTCATTTGTCTTTATGAGATAGGTATGTCTCAATAGTTTTTATTGCTTAGAAATTAGCATTTTATTTATATTTCTTTTTTTCATGAGAGGTAAAAAGCTTGATTAAAAACAAAACCGGTATTTTCGGTGTTTTCGTAATAAACCTTTATTTTTATTATAGCTCTTAGAAATATTCAGGAGACGATATACACAAGATAAATTAATAAAGTTAAGATTAAATTAATAAATAAGCCTAAGTATTAATTAAACTAAAAATTTATGAGATAATTAAGTTCTTCTAAATGAAACAATTAATGAATATTCAGCGCAGACTGTTCGAAAAGTCGCACAGCATTTCGGATGGAATTCAAGAGATATTTTGTATTCAAATCCATTATTCCTTACTTTAGTACAAGGCATTCGGTTTTCAGTGTAATTTATGTGACTAAGTAGCTATATCCTAGAACAAGCATACTCAAAGTGTGCTTTGCGGAGGCCTAGGGCTCCGCAAAGTCTCTGTGGGGGTCTGTGAAAATACTGCCCACTCATTTCACAGTCAATTCTCTTCTACCAAGCCTGACATCAAACAATTGATGAAAAGTAAAAAAACAGTTTCATACCTCCCATTCGATGCAAATTTTAATGTCATGTAATATGATTATTATTATTAATAAACATTACACATAAAACCAGTTTTTGATTATTTTAGGGCTCCGTAGTATTTTGTTTTCCAGAACGGTTCCATCGCCAAAAAAGTTTGAGTACGGCTGTCCTAGAAGACTTCAATAGTAAAAAAAAAATCACGAGTCACATAATATATACACGAGCTATATCATTTTCACAAACGCGGCTGCTAGGTACAATATCCTGGTTGAGCAGACTGTAAGTGGGCTTCTCTGTTAGAAAATTATGTAAATGAAAAGAGAGTTAATGACGAATGCGGAAAATATTTTCACCTATAACCAAACGGAACTCTGTTTCAAAAATGTTGAACCATGTACTTACAAGTTAAAGTATTGATAGAATTTAATTATCACTTGCGTTAACGATAAACGTAAACACCTTGAATAAACCAGCAGACCTGAGAGGGGTAGTAGTCCGCGCGAGTAGACCGCGAAGTGGCACCAGGCGAGTGTGGTGGACTAAAGACTCATACTCAACAGTGGGACATCTGATGTTTGTACATTCACTTCTCTATTTTCATACTCAACATCCTGATATAACACATCAATATGCTATATGTATAAAGACGCATCCAAATACTGAAAACAGGAGACCCAAGTTGTTCCAACTGGTATCATTAATGTAATTATCAACTAGTTTCCAGCCTGTCATCAAATGAGCACGATAACCCTATAACATGCACTAACGATATACAGTTCCAGCGTGCAATTGCGGGAACCGGGACACAAAGTACCGAGTACCTAAATACTATCTATCTAGTTGATGCATAAACACATATCAGAAGTAATTCTGATCTATGTTTATGAAGGTGTAAGAAGTAATTCCAGAGCTTCCAAAATTGGTATAAGCTCAGGCACAAGTCCAAACCCCAAGTTACTACTGAGAATTTTCCAACAAAAACAACCACTTTGCTCGAGTGAGAATTGAATACAGGACACCACGCGTGGTGTCCGGATTGGCTGGATGTGCCACAACTAAATCAATAAAACAGTCTAAACATAAATATATCTAACACTTTACCATACCCGAGGACGAACCCAAGAATAAACGAAAATATCTATACATATAATAAATTATAACAGGCAGTTCTTTATTAGAACAACAAAAGCCAAAACAACAGTTTCTAGAATTTTTGACAATCTGTATGTATGTTTGTGAACGCATCACGCAAAAACTACTGCATGGAATTGAATGCAGTTTTCACCGATGTATTGCTATTTGCTAGAGGTCTAACATAAAATATAGGCTCCATTAGGAAAATATCAGATTCTAAATTCCACGCGTACGAAGTCGCCGGCAAAAGCTAGTCCATGAATATTGGTATACATGTACTACATACAGACCTACCGTGTACCATAGAGGTGCTGATAATGAGTGAGTGACATAACTAGGCCGGAACATCATATACCACAAAATGATTTTGGCGCAATTCAGTTAATCTGGAAACTAATTTCACAAAATAACGAGTTTTAGGATTAAATTCTTGCTACCAACCATCAAATCGAGAGGTCGAGATGTTAGTACGTACAAAATCAAATCTAGGTTCAAAGACAGTGATAGAAAAATGCAATGAATTGAAAAAAAAAAACAATTATTTATACCAGGAGGCAAAAAAAATAAGCTCTCTTATTAGTTGGAACTGAATACAGAATTAAATACATACATATTTTTTTAGTAAAAAAAAAATTTTTTCTTTTAAAAAAAAAAAAAAAAAAAAAAAGCCCCACACTAGGATTTCTCCTGTATCGTGGGTACAGTTTACAAACATACATGTCACATACATACACAACCAGACCCGAAACAACTATCTGTAGATCATACAAATATTTGCTTCGTGCGGGAATCGAACCCGCGACACGTAGCGCAGCGGTCGATCGCTCAACCACTGCGCCAACCGTGCCGACAATTGTATTTGATGATATTGTTATTGCAATAATATTATATTTATATAACACGAAAAGTCATATAAGTAATTAGCAGTACAAAACAGAACCAACTTATCTACGCTAACTAATAAACGCTGAATAATTTTATAATAACGTCAAAATCAAAATGGTTATACTGCGATTTCTTCATAAATCGACAGCACGGTAAGCGCAGTGGTTGAACGATCGGCTGCTACTAGTCGTGGTTTCGATTCACGCACGGAACATTTATTTTATTGGTTAACAGTTCCGAGTCTGGGTATCTGTGTATGTAAACACATATTTATGATTGTGAACGCACCATCCAGAAATTATTCCAAGTGCAAAAAATTAAAGTAAAAGAAGTTAATCGTTTATTAATAAAGAGAATAGTGCATAAACTTCCTCCATTATACTCTGCGTCGGTTGGTCATTAGCATCTACGTCATAAACTCAACGTTACGCGTCAGAACGTGATGACATACCACTCGATGGTTCGAAGCTTCAATGACAGACCGGTGTCGAATGTTAGTTAGCGATACAAATACAATGTGAGTGATGACACGCCAGCTCAACGTAAACCTGACAACATAGTGCCCATAGTTTTAGAATACATTTTAAAAACAAAAAGAAAGTTATTTTCAATAGATTTTTTCTACGTCGTACGTCTACGTCGCGTCACTTAACTAGTAAAAGCTTTATTTAATTTTTGAACAAAATCTATCCCTTATCCCGCCACAATACTAAGTTCTCCGTCTACCAGAACAAAGTATCTACTAATCTATCTTTTTAAAATGCTGAGCGTGAAGTCCTTGGTTTGATTCTCGGGTAGGACAAAATGTTATAAGGTTTTTGTGTAGATGGCAATAGAGGGTAGATGCTATTACATGTCGGCTTCGGTTCACCTCCGTCTGACCTTTTGGAGAACACAGGCGTGATGCTATGTTACGTCCAATATTAGAATTTGCATCTGAAATGTTTGGTTATTTGGATGTTGTAAAATCTACATAGGAACATGTCCTAATGACATACAGTTCGACGCTCGTTGCAGACCTTCCTGAATATTAGTTATTGACACAAATAGGACGCTGGAAACTGCCAAACTAGATAACACATGTAGCATGGTATTATGTCAGGTGCACATAATATTATCATCACTTCATATTATAAAACAAAGTCCCCCGCCGCGTCTGTCTGTCTGTTCGCGATAAACTCAAAAACTACTGAATGCGGTTTTCACCAATATACAGAGTGATTCATGAGGATATAATTCGTTAAGGTTTTGTGTAAACTAGCTGAAATATGACGATGATAGTTGAAGTTGTCGGGAAAATCATTCCGACTGGGAGCTTTACTGGCGTACGTCGAGTAAATGCACGACGTAACAGGCTGATACGACACTACGACAGAAAAAAAGAAGATGTATATGCTCTGCTACCCTCGCGAAGCCGGGGCGGGTCGCTGTTATCTCATATTTCGTCGCTTATATAACATTTATACAATTTTACAGGAGAAACAAAAAACATTGTAATTTGTACTTTAAAAAAAATGCTTACCGGAACTCACGCCGCAAGAACATTATGGCGACTATGGAGATTTGCGATGTTTTCGCCACGAATGGACCAATATGACAACATTGGCGGTGATACAATTTTTGTATTATAGCCTATATTGGCGGATTTTGTTGAATCCGATTGGCGCAATTGAAGCGGGATTAAATTCTCTATCCAATGAGTTTAAAACATGCATAACGGTAAAATTGCATATTCGCGGTGTTGTAATATAAGCGACGATTTGTAGTGTAATAGCTCTGACAACCAGCTGCATAAAATACCTAGATATTGCCGTATTCCATGTTTCTTTTCTATCAAAATAGGTTTCGTAATAGCCTATGGACCTATGTTTCTTGACTACATTGCACACGATATTTTTTGACGACACGTTTGGCGCAGTGGCTAAGCGATTAGCTTTCTGCGCTACGTGTCGCGCGTTCGATCCTTACACGGAACAAATATTTGTATGATCTACTGATAGTTGTTTCATGTGACATGTATGTTTGAAAAATCCTATGTGGAGAAATCCTAGTGTGTCCTTCTTTTAAATGAAACAATACCCAGATTTCATCTAAAAAAAAATAGATTGCGCCCCAAAACAATCGTTTTTTATTTTAATTCTAGGTATGGGAAATCGACTATGTGTTCGTAAAATTATCTAAATTATTCTCAATGAAGAGTCAGAGTGAGCGGGTGAGTTTTGTAAGATATGTGTTGGGAAATATAAGTAGTTTTATGTTCTAACCTGCATTCAACTCTCTGTGGACGAGGCTAACTTGTTGCGACGTTCGATCGGGACAGAAGTGCCGAATGTTAGTTAGCGACAGAAATAGGACGCGGCGCGATAACAAGACTGCGCGGACCGACATCGATGACATCGACGCGGGCGGCCTACATTCTGACACTGTTACTATTTCAAAGATTATTTGGCTTTGGAACTGATAATGACTTGTTCTAAGAACAGAGTTTTGGGTGGTAAATGCTCTAAATAGCCAACAAAACAACAAGCCTTTCCGAAATATTTTTGAAACGTTGCCGCGCTGAGAAATTTATTTGCTATACGAAATTTTAACTGAAATACTTCTAATAAATGTTGAATTATCTTTGAATGAAACACTTGATTGTTACTTTACGTAGAGCATAAATATATTATAGACTTAAGTAACAATAAAATGTGATATAAAACAAAAGCCGGAGAACCGTTATAGCTTCATACAAAATACATTGGCGCCACGTGTAGGCTTAAAAAGTATAACACCCCATCTGGCAGCGAAAACTTTTGCCAGTCCACCGACGAAGTTTAAAAAGTTAACACAAAGGGCTGTATTAGCGACATACATACTAGAGGTACGTTACACCTATGGCGTGACGTCACCGTTTCCTGCTTCAGACAACCGCTAACTTTGTTGTTCGACGTGCATCGACGTTTCCGCGGTGAACGCGGGCTATAGAAATGTTTGTGGTAAGCTCTTGTAGCTCTTGTAAGTTTTAAACGATAAAGTTCTATGTCAAGTACTGATTCATGGTATTGCGAGTCATTTGGGAAAGGTTTTCTTTTAAACTAGGGACGAAAAAATAATACACGATCACACCACACTTTCTCCCATCATTTACTGGTCGTGTTTTGCGAATGGGGGTCCCGTATACTTGTCTAACCAGTTGCCCCCAATTACATGTTTTTTTTTATGTAATTTTTGCTTGTCCGTACTTTCTGGAGGGTGAACGAGTGACAAGTGTAAAAAAACTGGAATCTCCCCTCTAAGTAGCTGATAGGTAAATCTAACTGACAGCTGTTTGGGACGGGTAGATGTACCCACGAATTTATTTATTTATAAATAGGGGCAACAAGTAACAACTTCAATAAAAAATATGAACGGGTTTATTATAGATTTAGATCTTAGGGTAGGTAAACATACAGCTTAGTTTACACTATACCAAAAAAAAAAAAACAGTACATAAATAGGCAACAGAAGAAATCACGCTGCCAATCAATTATGTAACATTTCTCAAACGGAAAATCAAAAATATTAATTGTATATTCTGCAGGAACACCGTGTGGTTTAGTCTGTAAAAGTCCGCAATCACCCGTTGCCTTTCCGCAGCCTAATTACGTAAAACAGCGACAGCAACCCGACAGCCACGCGACAGCAATCTCACTGTCAGCCAATACATTATATGTCACAAAAATGACGTTTGACAGAAGTTATCGCGCGATCTACGCCTGTCGCTACATCGGTAATTAGGCTGCCGGCCTTATAAGCGTAAGCAATTTCCACACGTACGTAAACACCATAAGAATGACAGAGAATTGATCGAGATTGATCGAGAATGAGAGGCAGAGAGGCAAAGAAGTCAGTCTGACTGAGTCTGACTTCTTTGACTGCCTCGTTGGTCTAGTGGTCGCAAGCGTGATTGCTGAGCTTGAGATCCTGGGTTCGAGTCCCGGGTCGGGCAAAGTGATATTGAGTTTTAATTCTCAGTAACAGCACGGAGTCTAGAACTTTGCCCGGAAGATGGCAATAGGCTCGCTCCCTATTACATGGGACTCAATAACAACATCTACACCTCTACCTAATCCTTCAGGGAATACAGGCGTGATACTATGGTAGCTGACAAGAAAATCCAATATTTGTGAGCGCATTGCACGCAATGTAAAGTCTTCCAGTACACACACAGTGTCACAACTCTATTAAGCAGATAGATCAAAGTTTTGTGTCCTAAAATGTGGTTCGAACCAATTAGGGGTGGTCTACACTGTAAGAGTCGCTAATTATTTAAACGTCCAACTCCTTTGAACAAAAAGGGGTGATCCATCATGATTAACCACATCTCACCCTTGAGATTAATTTTCGCGCTGATTTAAAGGGGACGGATTGAATGGATGCGATATTTTTATTCTATTCAGAGCAATTCATTCATTTATATATTTGTAAAGAATTGTAGCGATTACTACTCGCAAGATGGCAAAAAGTAAAGCACCATCTATCGGAGTGAAGTGACAATAGCTAATCCTGAATCGCACTATGAGAGTCTACAACGATTCTAACACATACTAATGTCCGATATCAACCGTTGGGCTTCGGCCCGCCAGGCTAAACACGTCGCCTGGTGGGAGGATCCTCCCTTTTGAATGGAGGAACAACATTCCTCGTTCCTCCATTGACTAAATTACTGACTTGCATCGATAGATACATCTCTGGGGCTACTCGTAGTCGCGACTTAGTCGTACATAAGCCCGAGTTTATATAGGGACATAAATATAGACCTAGCGTGGGACTGTTTCATATTTGGGGCGCTCCAATTCGTGAAGAGCACAAAACGGACCAATCGGAGCTCAGAAAGCGTTCGATGCGATAAATCGAGTTTGTCAAAAGAAACTTATACTAGGGCCTCTGTCTAACCTTTCGGGTCATATGATTGTGATTCTATGTACGTACATTCTAATCATAAATGTGGGACATTTCCACGCTTGGTCTATATTTGTGTCCCTGTATAAACTTGGGTTTAGGTACCACTAAGTCGCGATTACGAGTAGCCCGAACAATGTAAATAAAAAAGATAAAGCCTGATATGGCAAACAAAAACTTTTTAAATGTAAACGAGGACACCAGATGCGGCTGCGAGGCAACCATTAACCAAAGTGTACCAATTTAAAAGTTTTAAACAAAATGAAAGTATGTATCTTTTAGTACTGACTGCTTTATACTAGTTTAGTGGTCGCAAGCGCGATTGCTGATCGTGAAGTCCTGGGTTCGATTCTCGGATCGGGCAAAGTGTTATTTCACTAAAAAAAATATTTATGACTGCCATAAATATTTTGTTAGCTTTTATCAAGTAAAATGTTCATATATGGGAACATAAAGCTACTTGTTTCCTAGCAATAAAGCTAACTTTATCACTGATTTAAACAGATATCTTACTAAAAATAAATAAGTTCTTAATCGTGTTCATCAGTGAAGTTGTTTAAAATAAACCATACCATCTGACTTGATAATTGAAATGACTGTTTCAAACAAGTTAGTTATTAGGAAAAATAATGTGTGATTATCAATATTTTGATCATGTTGACTTTATCGCCAATAATCATGTATGGTTTATAGGTATTATAATTTTCTTTTTAGGATTAAACATGAAATACTTAAACAAGTAAAATTCGCACTTGTTCAACAATCTTTTTTTTTCAGTGTCGGTTTTCTGTACAGAAATAATCTGTAGCAGAATGGAGTTTGGAATTGTGTCCGATAGATGGTAATAGGCTCGCTCCATATTACATGGGACTCAATAAATATTTATAGCACATATAAATAGTAATAATAGTTATAGCAAAGTAATTGTAAAAAAAAAAACTAATCTACACTACGTCTTGGTCAATGTAATGTAACGTTGTGTTTTCTCTATACATATAATAAAATTATAGTAGGCCGATGTTTGTACATTATAGATATTGGGGAAAAACTATGGGGGGTCTTTATTAGAGCAACAGAAGCCAAAACAACAGTTTTTAGTATTTTTGTCTGTCTGTATGTTTGTATACGCATCACGCAAAAACTACTGCATGGAATTGAATGCAGTTTTCACCGATAAATTGCTTGAGGTCTAACTTAAAATTTAGGCTCCATTTTACCGCAGGGAAATATCAGATTCTAAATTCCACGCGTACGAAGTCGCGGACAAAAGCTAGTGTGAAAATAAATAAATAAAATGTAACATAATACAGGTATCAGCAAAATGTGTGAGATAAGAATACACCTCACCCTAATTGATTAAAGCCCTCTGAGATCCCATCGAAACCCCTTTAACGGTCCTAAAATCTGCCATAGTCCCTAAACAATCAAATGGTATAGCCTCATCCTTCCATACGTTCAAACATTTGCGACCTTTATCACAATGATGATGAGGGCAAAATTTTAACAAATGTTTACCGTGGGTTGGTTCTGTGATAGAATTAGGGATGGAAAAGTCTTATCAGGCAATTCAGAAGGTTCCGTGAAATCCGGGCACAAAATGACGTCATATCCGCTAGCTTAGCAAGATAGTTTGGTAGATAAGAGGCAAGGCACCGTATTAAATAGATTTTCCGTTTAGTGAAGTTTGTTAGTCGTTTCCTATGAAGATTCAATTAAGAATATCCTCTCTCAAATCATTTGTGCACGCACAATCCTGTACTTTTTTTATCCCAGACTCATGAAAAGTATCTGAGGGTGTCCACTAAACAAATTAGAAATTTCTTACAGAAAAACTAGCTAACACTTTACCCTACCTGAAAATAGAACGCAGGACGATCAGCAAGCGCTTGTGACCATTAGTCAATAAGGCACTTAAATGCATCGATGAAATCGCTAGCCTACTAGATCGGTACAATGAACGTGAGGGCATAATTCGACGCATCGCAAATATCTACATTAACATATAGATTGAACCGAACATCCGTCACCGTATTCATAACACCCGGTGCCGGATCTGTGACATGGTATTACAGAATTATACTGACAATGTATCTAAACCCGATCTCAATACTATACGAGTATTACAATATTATTAAAATCTGTAAACAAGTGTTTTAACAGTATAAGTCTGCGTTTGACGAGAGCGGGGCTACTGGCTCCAGACAAATACGCAAATAGGGGCAAACACTGGAGCCACTACCTGCCGCAGGCGCCATGGCCGTGAATTATGAGAATGTAAAACAGCAATCAAGCAGTGTAACCAACAACATGTCACGGTTTATCATTTTGTTAGACAAGCGTAGGTTTATAATATAATTAAATTTAAAAAATACTAATATTTTCAAGTAATCATCATATGTATCATCATATGTCATATGCCATATTTCACCAATGCAGTTATTGAGTTAAGTTTTTATTCATAAAACACTGAACAATCGACGGCACGGTTTTCACCGTAGTGGACTGATCAACTGCTACGCTACGTGTCGCGGATTCGTTTCTCGCATGCAAAAAATATTTGTATTAATATAATATTTGTGTTTTTGTAAACGCAACCTTGATATAGAAATTATTTCTTGAGTGGGGCAATGTTTAAAAAGAACACATCAGCTAGGTATCGACTGTACCACTCAAAACACCCACGGCTTGCAGTATAGCGGTGTATTTGTAGCTGATATTGTATAGAAACATTTATTAAGCGTCTATTGATACGTGGGTAGGTGTGAACTAACGTCGCAAACGCCAACCGATATGGGATAGTGCAAATGATCCTCCCACGAGGAAACTATTAATAACTAAAATAGATTTACAATGTTCACGATAATCCGAAATTTATATCTACAATAAAACAGCTGTTCAAATTTAAGTGAAAGTATAATTCATGAAGCGTTTATAGAACGTCTGTTTTTAGAAATACGAAATTTTTACGTACCTATCTATGGATTTTTGTAATTTTGGGGTGCCAGGCCCCTTCAGGAGAGACGAAACCTGAGATTGTGTGGTGCGCCCTAAGCACGCAGCTTTGATAACACCATTATTGACTGACCAATTTTTCTATTTCGGCATGAGCGATTCCCATGTGTGTGATAGGTCGTGCTGACTGGACGGAAGAAGGTGAAAATGTTGAAAATTCGACTTAGGCGGTCGAAAGTCAGTCCAGTACGCCACCACGGGTGAAAGGTAGTCTAATATTTGGGGATTCAATTATTATTATAATTGATTGGATTAAAAGAAGAGAGAAAGAAAACAGACCAGTGAAGAGTAACTTCCCTAGTTTCTGAAGATCGAATAATATCCGTACCGTGCAAGAAACTGTCATTTATGTTATTTATAGCAAAGGAAATTATTTACAGTGCCTACATTTCATGACAGATGTCGCTACGGAAAAGTAAAATGTATTAATTCTATGCGTCTCTAGGAAAATGTTCAGCAAAACAGCTACAGTATAATAAAGTCACTCGGTAGACTCGAAAGTGACTTAGCGTTGAAAATGCCGCGTCAGTCTGTCGTCTGTCTGTTCGCGATAAACTCAAAAACTACTGAACGGATTTTAAATCTGACATTGATTTTAATACATTGAATACCAGATCAACATTTATTAAGCCCCCTCTAACATAATACAATAAAAATATAGACTCAGCATATGAGTGTCCCATTTTGCCTCATCATGCTTATATTCTGCGACGAAGTAAATTCCGCAGCACGTTTCACTAATGCCGTTTTTAAGTCTCATGCCATAGGAGGCGACCCTATTGCCACCTCAGATTTAAGTGCACAACTGCACATAATCTCACTTGCGACGAGAAAGAAATAGAAATTATGTAATATTCCATATCCTAATAAACACACACTGTGATTACAGTGCCCTATTACATTCGTTCCTATTATAATAGAGCTTCGTTCACAAACAGTGGCAGTGAGCAATCATCCCTAGATTAGTTTCCGACAACAATGGAACACGATAATCATGTCTTTATGAGCAGTCCCAGCTACTCCAGTTATTTTTTACGTCGGAGAATGTAAGGCGCAATTTACAGGCAGACGGGACATCAAGGGGCTTAAAAAGGCGAATGTCCATAGTAACTCTTAAACACATGAAAAAAAGAAAAAAACAAAAAAAAATTTAGCGATTGAACGCTTTCTTGGCACGCAGGTATTCATATACGAACCCGTCTCTCAATTTGTTTTTCGAATTCATGTGAAAATTTGAGTTAGATAACCTATTATTTACCTTATCGATGAAGAAAAACATCGTCAAGAAACCTGCACACCCGATATACGAGTTCTCTTTGGTGTATGTTAATTATGATGATATTTTGTAAAAAACACGGGACCACGGAAGCGTGGACATTGAATCGCGAAAAACAAATTGCAATGTCCCAATAGGAATATAAAAATCTTTGGTTTTGGACGCGGATGAGACAGGAGAATCTATTCATAATGTGTTTGTATAATCTATTTTGCAATACAAGACTGTCATTGACAAAATTATTGACGCTGGCATATTTTCCATATAATTATTTTATTATCAAAATCAAAAGTCAAAACCTTTTTATTCGTGTAGGCCATAAAAAGGCACTTACAAATCGTTTAGCTGGTTCAAATAGTCATTCCATGGAGAAGAACCAGCAAGAATCTCCATGGTTACACTTGTCTAACTACAGACGGTCGAGTTACGTCCACGTTTCGTATTGTCTGTATCTATTGCGCCTTATTTGAACTTGTTACAACTTTCTACATAAGCAGGTAAATATTTTACTGCCGGGATATTGGACCAAAGTTTGGTGGATTATATTGCGTATTACTTCTACTTATGATAAAAGCTGTTCACGATAAGGAATATTCTTGTGACAAGAATACAAATAAAAATGAAGTGGAGTCAGTTTGAAAGGTATTCGTTTTGCACATTTTTTAAATATAAAATAGGTACAAGATATACAACATAGAATATTTAGTTCGAAATATTCTAGTTGTATATCTTGAATATCATGGATCTTCGCAAAGTAACGCCTGATTCCTGTAATTACAACAATATACTATAATGACAACAACTTAGACTCACGCCTAAGTACTAGGTTAGATTAGACGTCATACTATTGTACACCCACATTTCATCGATACCGTTATTATGGCCCAAGTAATAGGGAGCAACTCTATTAAAATTGAGCATGTCCTTCAATTTCCGTATAACATCAAAGTGCGGTACCGCAATCCTTTGAAAGCTTAGAGCTTAGCGCAGGTACCTACATTGCATGTTCAACATCAAATATTAAACTTTCGTGAGCTTTCGCTTAATGCACTTATGAAACTGGAGCTTTAAGCTCCTGTCTTATTGCATATAAGCATTTTCTGAGCTAGGAATTGAACCTAGGACCTCTTACACAGCAGCCGCAACTACTAAACTAATGAGGCATGCATACATGCCCTACATACATACAAAATAAAATGTAATGGACAAAAATAAACGTAAAATACTACATCGGAGTCGGCTTCCAATCTAACCAGTTGCGGCTGAATATCAGTATTTTACACAGAGCGACTGCCTTCTGACCTCCGCCACACAATTACTGGGAGACACTGATATTACAAGGTTAGACTGGTTGTCCGATTTTTTGAGCCATTGACACCCCTAACGACTGTCATACGGGCATAGACTTAGAATTTCGCTTACGCTAAAAGACCAACAAAGCGTGGAAAAGAGATATCATTTTAATATTAACACTACCCGAGAAAGAAAGAGACAGATGTTAATGTCAGTATGATACATTTTTTTTTGAAGGATCGGTTTCTATCATTACCCTTGCTTTAGTGTCAAATATATTCTATTAATTTATAAAATAATCGTGCAATTATTGGCGATAAGTGATATTTAGGCAGTCATAATGTCATGTTCTTTTGCCAATTGTAACGTGACAAAGAGAAATAATCCAAATAATTACACGTTTCACAGGTAAATGTGATTTTTTCATCGTACGTTTTGAAACCATATTTTGTGTACGTACTAGTATTAATTCGCCGAGAAAACAAATTTTACCATAGTATATTAGATTTTCTTCCGATACGTGGTAATATTTCGTAGATAAAACAAGAAATAAATAATATTTAGTGTAAATATTAAAATGTATGTTTACGCTAGGGTTGACTGTAGAAATGACTTCGTGGATATCGATAAAAAGTCGATAGATTTTTATCTGATTATTAAGTAATCGGGCCTAAGGGAACTAGCTATGGTAATATCATACATTACTTTATCATTATCAGTGCACAAAACTGTGACTAGTGGATAGCACAAGGTTAAATCTTTGTACTATACTTATCTGTATGCTGCATACAACATAATCTTAAAATTATTATTATATGTTTGAATACTCATTGTATTTTCATAAATAAAATTATTTTATCCGTTTATTAATTTACAATAAGAGGATTTAATTAGTAGCTTATATACCTCTATTCATTAGGGCAAGATTTAATCTATCGATACTATACTATATTGACAATGCAAATACACAACCCTATTTTCATGTGACATATCAGTCACTAACACATATGCATATTAATTTTCGGTATCTCCTACAAGCTGTCATTGTTCATCTTTTACATTCTATATCTATGCATACGGGAACCAACTGCTTAACGTGCTTTCCGAGGCATGGAGGAGTTTCGATATGTGAAAAATGGTCACCCATTCAAGGACTGACCGCGTCAAGGGCTGCTTAACGTCGCAGATCGATCGATCTGCGCGGTAATAATGTAACTACAAGCCCCTTTTAGACTAAAATATGTTTCTGTGAGAAAAAAGCCTTGGTATATAAATCGAAGGCAGACTCCCATTGATTTTATAACTAATTACATTCGTAAATTAACCTATTAGTGAAGTTCTTACGAACAAAAGTGATACTCTGTCTCTTTCTTTATTTGACAAATGGAATGTGATGGAATGGCGTTACCGACAGCGTTTTATTTTTCATCCTAGACTTTTGGATTTCATATATCGTCTGCTTACTGGTAAAGTATAAAGTAATAAGTGCATTTTGACTCTAAATGCAATTATTACTTTTCAGCCGTAAGCAAACCGTCAAATTGGCGATATAGCGTTATATTGCACCTATTCAAACATTGTTTAGCTACTTTGCTCTTCTATAAGACCAGACATGCATGTTTCATATTTCATCATATTTCATTCTTCTATTCCATCCTTTGACTTATTTGAACATGAATCAATTATCCAAATTTTGTTGATAAAATACCATAATCAGTAATCAAATACAAGGGTACAGGGTTGGTTTCAGGTTACTTTTACCCGTGTGCTTACATAATAAATCGGTTCCAAACGAGACACGTGTTTGAAGGCATATTCAATCATACAGTGTAAATATTGCCTAACTGCAATTTTATACACAAATTACACTATGACGTATCGATTCGGGTTAGATTCCCACAAATAAAAATCAAATATTTGTGAGGATAATGGTTTCTGGCGTCAGTGTGTGTGTGTGTCTGTGTGTGAGAGAGAGAGAGATTTATGACTTTTAGGTATAGAGAGAAGTTGTATACAAGATAAACCCTCGTGATATTGTATGGAATAAACGATGGACTATTGTATAAACATGAATAAAATAGAATATAGGTATCTTTATTTAATGTAAACCAATTGAAGGCACTAATGAAATTTCGAGAATCTAGGTTCACATATCAGTACAGACTTGAGCAAAAGCCGTATAAAAAATAATATAAGCAAATGTATCCTCACAGGTGACCTTTTCACAAAACCTTACACGGAACCCGATCCCGAACTTATAAAAATAGTTCAACTAACGACGTGACAAAAATATCATATTCTCGTTCAAGAAAATTGAAACTGATGCCGGTTGAAACCTGACAGCCGGGAACGTTCCAACTTGAACAAGTATAAAGATATAAGAGGGCTTGCACACAAGTATCTGGTCCCAACTCTCAGTAAAATAAGTCGTCGGTAGAGATTGATCTGCAGAGAATAAGGGGTAAATCTTTCATAGATGTAAGTTTTCTTACATTAGCTATATCAAAGTTGCAAAGGACCCTTGCGTTGATAATGTAAAACAAATCTGACAGACACAACAATCAACAGACAGTGCATCCCTTATTCGCTATTATATTTTTGAAGTTATACTTCTTTTGGCGCGCCTGATGAGAGTGAATTCTAACCATGCGCGCGCACATCGACACATAAAAGCGACACCATGAAGTTGGCTGGTAAATGTCCTTTAACTTTTCTTGAGAATTGATAGCTATATTCAAGGTAGTTATTGAAATATTTGTACATCTGTAACACGTGTTTCATATCAGTGGAAATAAAAAAGAAATAAGAAGTATCAATTCTTAACTGCGTACATAAGTACACACACTCATTTTTTTAGAGGCAGCTATTGTCAAATGTTTTTACTTAATCTGGGAGCTCGGCTCAAATTTGACTGGGCGCATACTACACAATGGGTGTCTGAAGATGGGTGACGCCGACGAAGCCGGCCTAGAAAAAGGTGGCGAAATAATCCAGACGCGTACCAGAGGTGCTGGTTCGAGGCGGTGCAGGAAAGAGATATGTAGAAGAATTTGGAGACAATTTGGGTTAACAGGAAGCTGGTTAAGAATATCGTTACCGAGTAGCTGTACCTGAATTATTTGTGTAAGTACCGACTGCCTGTAACCTGGCAACTCGCTTCTCTATGCAAATACCTTTAGAACCTATTTGCAGTGGAAGAGCTATTACCGTAAAAGTGTTCTTTGAAGCCATCACGCCCGGCATGATCGTAAGACACGCCCTATAAACGTTTTAAAGGTACAAAAGGAGCTAGTTTAAATATAGGTTACGGAGGAGGTTTTATATCTTATACTTGAGTTGAAGTCGTAGGTCAGATTTAATGCTTCGTGGAGTTTCTCATCATCTTCTTATCCTCTATAAAACCAACTTAACGGAACAGCACACCTTGAGTCTTAACGTTTCATAAGCGCCTAAATTGATTTATTAATAACTAGCTTTTGCCCACGGCTTTCGCTCGCGTTAATTCAGAATTTGACATTCAATTCGGTTTGTACTCTGCTTGCGAAAGACACGTGGCACCATCGTTATTATCATAAGAACGTTATTGTTGTTTTCCTCAGGAACAGTACTTTTTTCGGGATGAAAGTGTCCGTTTCTGTACACCTGACAACGTATATGCAACATTTCAGGATGATCGGTTCAGTGGTTTAGGCGTGAAAAGGTAACAAACAAACAAACAAATTTACTTTCGCATTAAGAATATTAATATATAATATATTAATAATTCCACTGCTGGGCATGAGCCTCTTTCAGAGTGATATTTGGCCTTAGACCATCACGCACTGTACCCTGGCGCAGGTTGGCGGTCTACACACACCATGGAGATCATTATGGAGCCCATCTAAGCGTGCATGTTTCCTCACGATGTTTTCCAATATCGCAAGTGGTAATCAAATCCTGATCTCTGATTAAATTTAGAATAGTAAGCGGTACGGGTCGGGTTCGAACTAAGACCCTCCCGAATGAAAGGCAAGTATTCAACCTATCACTGTTTTATTCATTGCCTCGTCTATTATTTCAATGTCGAGTATATCTATAGGTTATATAGAATACTGAGAATTATAATACATGCGGTACGTGGACATATCTTCTCATCTCCCTAATACGATGATTGATCAAAGATAACGCAAGCAACACGCTTGGATGGATGATGGATTGGTATTATCTATGCAACTGATAGCATTTCTAATGAGGTACCGGACGATAATTGTATCAAATACCATTCAGTATTTTCATTTTACGTACTAATGGTATTATTTTTAACACCTTACACCAGCCGTTCTCAAACTGTTTTGGCGACGGAACCCTTTTAAAAAACAAAATACTTGTCGGAGCCCTAAAATAATCAAACACGGTTTAATGTGTACTTTTTATTAAAAATTATATTACTTTATATTAACATTGACATCTAATGGGAGATATGAAATTGTTTTTTACTTTTCATCAATTGTTTGATGTCAGGCTTGTTAGAAATGAGTCGACTGTAAAAAGAGTAATAGTCACACTAGTATTTTCGCGGACCTCCCACAGAGAGTTTGCGGAACCCTAATGCTCCGCAGAGCACACTTTGAGTATGGCTGCCACACACTGTTGCATAAAATCGCTATCTAATTTGACCAATAGAAATGCATAAATAGGAGCGCCTACTTGGATGTCTATGATTGGGACCACGTTTCATATTGTTAACAGACGCATGAGAAATAGAATAAAAACACACGTTTATGTTCCTTGGAATAAATGACACATTGCAGTTTATTAAAATATACCCGGTAGGCTTACCATCAGATGCCAAAGTGAAACCGTGGTGAGTTTTGCCGACTCTCCATTTACTCCAAGCGCAGGATAGTTCATGAGCATTTTCAGAACTTAAAACGAAATAAGATACAAAGAAAATCTATTGAAAGTAATTAAAAATAAAAATACTTTTCCACCTCTGGCAGAAAGCCACAGAAGCTTCAATATTCTGATACCACTGAACATGAATTATTTATACACGATCGCTTTTTGCCCAAACAATATAATCTCGTAATTATTTTAATTGGCTTCGTGCTCTCTACCGTACTCTTATGTTTGAATACATTCTTGTTTTATAATTAAAAATATATCCCAAACAAACCTCGTTAACTACTTTGAGTGTAAACAATTTTGTGTATCAGTGTGATGTAGCAACATGGCTCCCGGAAGCTCGGCCATCTTGATTGTGTTCGCCGGATATTGGAGATCGGCTCTTGCCTGTAATTGCTCATATATTGCATCCACTTGTTTATCAAGGGGGTAGTACATGTGTTTACATATATCAATTACAATCAGTTTAATCGCTGTTTGATAATATCAATGGTGCTTAGCAATACCATTTGGATTTTTTAAATTGTAATACGCATTTTTTTGCATAATGGCTACAAATCTTTTCATAATCATCTTTTAAAAACTGCTTCATTGGTTTAGTAGTCGCAAGTGGCTGCTGAGCTGTCCGGAGTTCGATCCCCGGTTCGGGTAAAGTGTTATTGCGAATTTCTGTTAGAAAATTCTCACTAGAAGCCTAAATTTTGGAATTGTGTCCGGTAAATAGCAATAGGCTAGCTGCCTATTACATAGGACGTACATTATTAATAACGGAGGCCGCGAAATACGGATGTACAATTGTACAGCTCTGCCTAACCCTTCGAGGAATACAGGCATGATGTTATGAAAAAGCTGGGCGAGCCCGTCCTTGAAATAAAAAAATTCCAACATATACACCCATTTGATTTCTTTTGATCTTGACTGATCTAATTCAATCGGTTATATATATTTTTTTTTTAAAAATTCCCCCCACTAGGATTTCTCCTGTGTCGTGACTACAGTTTACAAACATACATGTCACATGCACACACAACCAAACCCGAAACAACTATCTGAAGATCATACAAATATTTGTTCCGTGCGGGGATCGAACCCGCGACACATAGCGCAGAAAGCTAATGGCTTAGCCACTGCGCCAACCGTGTCGTCAAATTATATACAGGGTGGAAGGGACATCGACGCGCAAACGTCGAGGACAGGTCACACGTGATGCCATAATTCAAATTATTAAAGTCATTAATCTCGCAAATGATCGGTTACAGAAATTGTTATTTTTGAGCGCGCAATGTATTGCAAACAACGCGATCACATCGCTCCGCAGTGAATGTTGGCGCTCGCGGCCGCGCGCACTGTACATACCTAAGTAACTAAGTACCACTCACACGTAAGTCTGCCGCGGCCGCGGCGTTCGAGAACGTACGCCTAACGACAACATTAATACCACATAAAATCAAGTTTGATTAGTGTTGATAACCGATGATAGGTACTTATTAAGTAACAACGATAAGGGAAAAAAAAATAATAAGCTTATTCCCATAAAATAGCGATTCCGATGAGGATTTAAAATAAAAAGCTTGCTTGTAAGTACATAGCGATCCAATAATGTAGGCATTAAAAAATGAACTTACAGCTCCGGGATATCTCTCCACTTAAATACGAAGTGCCTGATGCGCGTCCCCACGTACTACACCATTGCACATGAGTATATTCCCGTAGTCACGGGCACTAAAGTATTGTTCACCAAAGCATTTTAAAAGTCTGATTGACTTTGTGACTCAAACAAATAAAACACACACACAGAAAATTACTTTTAAACACGAATTCACGACAAACAGCACACCCGTTTGCGCTCAACGAAAACTAGGAACTGGCAAAAATTTGATAAAGTCGGCGACATTCAAAAGAAATTTATTTTACCGACGTTTCTTTGAATTAAACCGAAATTTCTTTTAATTTGCCGCAACGATGCCTACTATGCCTAGACCAACCACAGATCAATAAAATGATAGACTGTACAATCACATTAAGTTGTACGTACTCACAAAATAATTACGAAAATAGATCTATTTTTTTATGAAACAATAAAATAGATTGTTGAATTGCATTTAAAACTAAGGTTAATGTAGATGCCAAAAATTGATTGAAAAATACAATAAACTTATTTAATCTTTCTTTAAATCTTCTTTACTTAAATCGATAAAGGTTTAGGAAAATAATGATCCCTCATAATGAGTTTAAATAAAAGTTGTAAACAGGACTTTAATAGAGATTATTACAGTATGAGGTACTGTGTGACGCGTCTATTAGATTCATCGGGACTGTCGAAATAGCTTTTTGCGAGACCGCTTATCGCCGCGGCCCTTTGTCGGCGCCTTTGAAGGGAATAAGTGCGCGCGCGCCGCCCGGCGTGTGTAGGTACTAGGCCGGTGTTGACCTCGCAAGTGAACTTTTCGAAACAGCTGATCAGTTAGCTCTTTAGAGTTTTATTTGCATTGCTGTTTTTTGTGAAAATAGTGAATTTATTATTTTTTAATTAAAAATCTCAATGGGTTAGACGGAAATAATGATTTTATACAGGTTGAAGTAAAAAAAACTGCAGAAAAAAACGTAAAAATTAAGGAAAAGCCGACGAAAAATTTCAACGCTGAGGGGTCCAGAATCATGTACTGAATGCATGGTAAACGTTTGTGCGTCGATGTCCCTTCCACCCTGTATATATTATTGTTGTATATTGTTACAGATGTTTTGGACACAAATCAGACGTTTGACATAAACTGTTATATCGGCAAACAGTCGTTTTCATTTTAAACATCCGTAATATTGTTGGTAAACATGGCCCTTATTTCATTTGGCTAGCATTTTAACTATGTTAACTGAACTTAATGCATGTATGTAAATCGCAATATTCCAACACAGGAAATCAGTAGTTAATGTAATAAATTATCTTGGAGCGAACGGGAAGCGGCGACATCTAGTGGCGCCAGTTTCATCCGTTCCGTGCGAGTTCGCGCTAATCAGATTGGTCTCAAGTATGAACATATCGAGTTAGCGCTAATTAATTTCGTCTCAAGTAACCGAGCCAACGCTCGCACGCGCACGCGCCTCTAATAGAAAACGACGTAATTATATATTGTACTGCATAAGAGATTAGGCCCTTATTAGAATGCTTATGAAGTTAAGACTGGAGAAGATTAAGTGTAGGTAATGAACTAATTAAATAGAAAATAGGAAAATGGCTAAGACGACAATGTGCGTGAAAAGTATTTCAGCTCACTGTAAGCTTCAATATCTATGTATTTTTTCGTTATTTATATCTTTCAATCTGTGGTACTTGAAACCTGAAGTTAATTAATGCTGAACGTTTCACCCAAGTATAAATCTATCGCTTGGCAGTCAAAATGAAAAACGACTAAAGCAGATAAAAAATCACCGACAGACTTTAAAAAAGTTCCCAATTTAAAGGAAAAATCGGGCAGGTAGCTATTTGAAACAAAAAAAAAGTTATAAAACACTAAGGAAGATTCGGTTCGGAGGGCTCGTTTAATAGTTTATCTTTATCTGAAACCAGTGAAGCGAGATAATTTAGGGCTGGGAGCAAGGATCGCAACCCGCCACGCCCCCCGATTACCGACGTACAAAAGAATCGCTCCCTATATTTCAGGAAAGTTTAATTTGGGACTTCTTTTGTTTTACTTTCGTAATGACGCCCCGACACCGCGAAAGAGAGATAAGAATGACCCGTTTTAATAACAATTGAGTTACTTTTTGTCCGGGTCATTATTGGTTTCGTAACTTCTGTAAATTTTGTAAGCCGAAGGACTGTAGCGGGTTTAAATGGACCTTCGAGCCGGAATGTTTTCCGAGGCATGGACAATGTCAATTCACTTAATATTTGATGTCTAGATTTCGAGTCACATATAAAATAACCTTTGTTTTTTCAAATGGTTTTTAGTAAAGCTTTGGCAGCTAGAGCAGCTAGCACTAATCCAACTTTGTTGATATAGTGATCATCATCCGCCTAAGATTTTATTTGCTATTTATGAACCACTTCTATATAAAACAATAAAATAATCTTCAAACAAAAACAAAAGTGAAATGACTATATTTATAAAAGCTATCCATTCAAAAATGTGTGTAAGGTGATAATAAAACAAACGACTACACCCACGTAAAAACCATTAATATGGTTCAACGGTGAGCACGGTGATTTGTCTATTCATCCCCCCTTCTCCCCAATACACCTGAGCTTCGATTACAAGGGGATCACGAGGGTGAACCGAATAAATTATGTATTAATTAATTTTCGTTTATACGTACGAAAAGCTTTATCATACATTTCAGCATTATATGGGCTAGTTGAAACGCAATGAAAGCCAAACCTAAGTTAAGGCCTACGGCAATGATACGAAATAGAATACATAATGAAATGTACTTTTAATGGTACTTAATTTTGCCTCAGTGCGCGTTTTAATTCGAACATTACGTTAAAAAGTCCATGATAGGGCTGTTAAAACCTACCCACACCTCATAAATACACCTACCACCACAGGTACACATTTTATTAAGGATTACCTACATGTTTAATTGTTATCAGCAAAGACCGAACGACCGGGAAATGAAATACTATTAAATCGGACTCACAGAGAAGATGATAATTAATTCAATTGTGCCAATCAATTCCGACGACTCCGTTGAACGTCGTGAATCTGCAAAGCCCACCGTAGATGGGTTTCGTCGCATTATGAATATTCATTTAACCGGACAAAGTTAAGTCATATTTTCTCAAAATTCGCAAATGGATGAATAATGATGGTGTGCTTACGAAGGCCCGCCATTTTGTAATGCAAGGTGCGAATTAAGATGGCGGCGAGGCTCTCATTAGCGCGGCCGTTGCACTAATTGCAACGCTACTCAACAGAACTTGCGAGCGTAAAAAATATTTTTTCTTCGCTTCATTCATACTCCATTCAGTTTTGTTACTTTTACGTTTATAGTGGGAATTGAAGCCAAAGATACCTAATTTGTGACATAACTCTGAAAGTAGCTACGAAGTTTTGATGAATAGGTATATTTTCATCTGAACTTACTTGCCAGAAATAAAAAATGTTCCGACAGTACAGAAGAATACAACGTCAAAACATTATTTAACTCAATGATTTTGTCGAGACGACCTTACGACTTGAATTGATAACAATATCAATGATATTAAGCGGTACAGTTTGCATTATTCATTTCGTTAATCGTTTTCGATCGGCCCGCCGCCCGCCCGCCGTCGAATTCTGTTCGCGTCGTTATTGAAATTACTACGTACTTATTGTTCCGAAGTCTTCATTGTTCGCGTGCTTACCTGAAAAAGAGAAATTTAATATTTAATATTAAAGGCCCTTATTTCTCTTTATTATGATGATTCATTCAAATGTATATTAAAAAAAAACAAATGATGGCCCCCGCCCTATTTAAATGACATCTCGAAAGATATTCTTTTATATTCATTATTGGTTTATTTGTTTACTTATTAATACATACTCGTATTTTCCCAGTGCAGGGCAAATCTAGACTACTAGGAATAGGTCTACTAAGAATAGGTCTATATTAAAGAAGTCCAGTTTATATTGTAAGATGTTGAATTTGGTCCATATATCGTCTGACAAGCGACAGATGTGTCCAGCCCAATTCTAGTTTAGCGCGGCAGCTTTCCACGTGACGTTACTTCTTTTATTATGGAAAGGACTTATGAAAGATCTCAAAAGCTTCATTCCATTGCTGTCTAGCAAAACTCAAACGTGGAGCTGTGTTGACTTGTCAAAGATATTCTAAATACTCATAAATGGTTTCAGCTGTCGTAATCTGAACTTGCTTATCAATTGATAACAATCTTAACTTTAAGACAGTTGAGAACTGGAGCCTACTCAATACTTTCCCAAGTTGTCTTGAATGGATTTATGCGATCCCCAGAAAGTATCTCCTGAATGAAATGCTGGTACTCGTAGTACGAATTCGAAGGGGCTTTACTATTTATTACTTCACTACCAATTTCCACCACGCTGAACACGAATGAGAAACTTTTTTTATTATGAGCACTAAAATGTTCTTTATTTCTTTTGTACGAGCCAATAATGCTCATACAGCAAAAGTACTTTTATGCACACATAATCAATAATTACTTAAATTCAGTCGTAACTAAAACTTCGTCACGCACAAATGTGCACATCGACAATTAAATAACAATACGTAAAGGTGCGGCTCAGATAACTAAACATAAATATTTCCACAAATAAACTCTTAAACTTAACAGTGGTTTGGTGTTAATTACTTACTACCTACAACAAATACCGGGGTAACCCGTCAACGACGAGAATACCCCAACATCTTTTGGTCCTTCGAGCCGGATGATACGGCAAATCATCTTGTGAATCGTCGTGTCTTCTATCGGCAGAGCGCTAGGTGTGGTATATACCAGTTACGTTAGCAAATCGGTGTTACTGGCTTCCCACAAGCGGGTCGGATCAGCAGCATCAAGACGTAAGGGAAGGAGAGCTACACGGAGTGCCTGCCATTAGCAACCAGTGGAGATTACGTCTACTGCTACTTATAAAGAACCAATCAGCGTAGATAACGTCCACGGCGTTTACTACATCAGAGATTACGTCTACTGCAACAAACAAGAAGTAATCAGCGGGGATAACGTCTACTGCAATTACAACTTAAACTCCAAACCAACCAGCCACAAGATATAAACAATGTCGACTGAAGACAACCCTGAATTTGTGGAACTTATAACTAAGCAACAAAGTAGCTACGAGAGAATCAAAACTCTTCAAACTAATTACAAAAAGGATGCGGTGAGTAGAAAAACCATAGAATACCTTAACAAACGCATCGAAGCGTTACAATCCCTATGGGATGAATTTCGATCGAATCACGAGATCCTGAAGAAGTACGAGTCGGCCATAAGAGACCATGACTACTATAGACAGGACATTTTCCTTATAACAAAAAGCATGTTTGACGAAACAATGCAATCTATGAATCAACTACGAAACAAGTTAATAAACGAACCTGGATTTTCGGGTACATCAAAACATAAAATGCTAGATATTCCCGGAACACCCCAGTTTGATACAACTGGAGTACACCAACAAATCGGGGATGAAACGGACAAGCACCTATCAGCGCTGCTACGTAATCAAATGTGTAACTTTAATGCCTTGAAGCGAACTGTCGCCAAAACTAATCTGGAGGATATGAAAGAAAAGTGGCAACTTCAAGATCAACTTAATATATTACGATCGAAATGGGAATCCATCGACAAGATTCACTGGGAACTAAGCTTCTTACTGCAAGGAAATGACAAAGATTATGAAGCTAAATATGATTATTGGGAGCAAGTCTATGACAACCTAAAGGAAGATTTGAACAGAAAAATCTTTGAAACATCTCATTACGAGAAAACAACACCGCGTATGGAATTGCCGGAGTTCAACGGAACTTTCAACAATTGGATCTCCTTTAGAGATTTATTCCTTGAGATGATTCATAACAATCCAACGCTGAACAAAACGCAGAAAATGAAGTTTCTAAAATCAAAATTAAAAGGTGAAGCGGAAAAGTTAATTAAGCACCTGCCTGTCAGTGCTGAGAATTATGACTCATGCCTAGAGATTATTCAGCATCGCTACGACAATAAGCGATTACTTTTCACTTCATACATAGAAACACTTCTTAATCAATCATCTATCGAAAAGCCGAACTCAAACAACTTGAAAAGGCTGTACGACACCACGAAAGAGTGTTTAAATGGCCTAGAAAACATCAACATCGATATTCCTGTATGGGGCCCACTTATCGTGTATTTATTATCTTCTAAACTAGATGACGCCACATACGGTGACTACATAAAAACCATGAAACACTCAAGAGAGCTTCCAGACTTAGAGGAGTTTATGGAATTCTTAGAGTTGCAGTTCATAACGTTAGAAACATCCCGTGCCAAAAAGAACGGCGGGAAACAAAACTATTTAACAAATAATCAATATAAAAATTATAACAATAACAAGTCAACGAACTTTAAAGACGCAGAAAAGTGGTCAAATACCTACCATGCATCGCTTAGGAAATGTCCACTCTGCAAAAACGATCACGCGCTAAGGCAGTGTTCTACATTTTTGAGCATGGATGTCACAACGCGAAATCAAACAACAAGTAATTTGAACTTATGCAAAAATTGTCTGTTTAGTCACGGGGGCAACAAATGCAACTCAACGAAAAGATGCCGCACGTGTAACTTCAAACATCACTCCCTTCTTCATGATGACAATCTGAAAGGGCGACCAACTACATCAGCAGTGGTGGAGCGAAAATCTAATCACATTAACGGTGAACATGAGATACTCTTAACGACTCTTCAACTTAGGGTCAAGAACAAAGAAGGAGATTACGTCATCCTTCGGGCGTTACTGGATCAAGGCTCTCAAGTTACCTTGATAACAGAAAACGCTGCTCAACGGTTAAACTTACCCCGGAACAAAATGAACGCTGCGGTCACTGGCGTTGGCACTATAATGGGCAAGAGTAAAGGGATGATGAAACTAAAATGTAAATCGATTCACTCTGATTACACATTCCAAACCGAAGCGTTAGTGATGAGTAAACTCATCAACAATTTGCCTAACTCAACTATCAACACAGAGAACTGGACTCACCTTCATAATATCAAGTTGGCTGATCCAGATTATAACATCTCTGGGCCCATCGATTTACTACTAGGAGCAGATATTTACTCCAATGTAATTTTAGGAGGAATTATCAAGCAAAACAATGACGCGCCAGTAGCGCAACAGACCAAGTTGGGCTGGATACTGTGCGGTGCGACAAAGCAGTTGAACTGTCTGGTTACCATAACGGAGCTAGATAGCATGACAAAATTTTGGGAGATAGAAGATATCCCTGGGAATGATCCCGAACTCACATTAGAAACCGAATACTGTGAAAAATATTACACCGAAACAACAGAGAGATTAAATAACGGCCGATATGTGGTGAAGATGCCGATGAACGCTAACTATGAACAAATCCTGGGCAACTCAAAGCCTCAAGCTATAGCACAATTTCTTCACTTAGAAAAGAAAATGACGAGACACGAACATTTTGCAAAACTATACAAACAATTCATACAAGACTACATCGAATTAGGTCACATGAAACCAGCGACAGAACACGAAAGACGAGTACAAGCCTACCTACCACACCACGGCGTGGTAAGGGAGTGCTCAACAACAACTAAACTACGAGCTGTTTTTAACGCATCTATGAAAACAGACTCCGGCTACAGCCTAAACGATTTGATGGAAAAAGGGCCTAATCTTCAAAAGGACATTTTATCCCTGATCATTAAATGGCGGAGCTATAAATATGTCCTAACGGCGGACATTGAGAAAATGTACCGTCAAATCCTTATTCATCATGATCAACAATGTCTTCAAAAAATAATTTGGAGAGACTCCATGAGAAAACCACTTAGAGAGATGCAGCTGTGTACCCTAACCTACGGTACCAAGGTCGCACCATTCATAGCGATGCGCACTCTCCAACAGCTGGCCAAAGATGAAGGGAAAGATTTTCCCCTGGCCCAAAAGGCGCTACTAAATGAATTCTACATGGATGACGCCATAACGGGTCATCATACTATAGAATCAACGAAGTTACTGCAAAAGGAGCTCAGTGAATTACTAAAGAAAGGTGGCTTTGTTTTACGGAAATGGGCCACAAACGAACCATCGATTCTCAAAGATTTACACGGGAAAGAGAAAAGTCACAATAACGAGTTCAACTTTAAGCAAAAAGAGTTTAGCAAAACACTGGGACTCGCATGGAATGACGCAAGTGACACATTCTATTTTATTAGTGAAGCGCCTAACGACAACAGAAATGCACCGTACACGAAACGCAGGTTATTGTCAGAAATAAGCAAGATCTACGATCCACTCGGTTGGTTGGCTCCAATGACTCTCCAAACCAAACTGCTTTTTCAAAAATTATGGAGTGATAACTGTAGAAAAATTGGCTGGGACGAAAAGGTATCGGACTCCATAGAAAAGGAATGGACGCAAATTAAATCTGATCTCCCAAACATAAACAACATCAGTTTACCAAGATGGATAAAAAATGAAAACCAAAGGGCGATCGAATTGCAAGCCTTCTGTGACGCGAGTGAGAAAGCTTACGCATGCGTTATCTATAGCCGAACTACGTCACCTACCGGCGCGTTCGAAACTACGCTACTCGCAGCAAAAACTAAAGTGGCACCGCTCAAAAAGAAAATTACGATACCAAGGTTGGAATTATGCGCCGCAGTTTTGCTAGCGAAACTCCTAGAAAGGATCACTAAAATCCTGGAAGATTACGATCTGAGGATCTCCTGCTGGACCGACTCTAAAGTAGTCTTAGCATGGCTTCAGGGAAATCAAACTAAATATGAAAGATTTATAACAAACAGAACAACACAAATATTAAACATCGTGCCTGCGATAAACTGGGGTTACGTAAAGACTAACGAAAACCCGGCCGACTGTGCAACAAGAGGACTTCACCCATCAAATTTGGTCAACTTTTCCCTGTGGTGGGAAGGTCCTATATGGCTTAAGGAACCGGAAAAGCAAGCCTTTTACGAAAAAGAAACTTATACTACAAGCGAGGGTTTTTTAACAAACTGTTACACGACAAATAATACGGAACCCATGTCGATTAAAAACGAATTAATCGATTCATTACTTGAGCGACATAGCAACCTAGATCGTATTACAAGAATACTCGCTTTGGTGATACGTTTCGCTGATACATTACGAAATAAAAGAAGGTCAACGGAGTACCATGAACTGAACTTGGAGGAAATAAACAACGCATTAAGTGTGATTATTAAATCAGTGCAAAGAAAGTATTTTGAAACTGAAATCAATTCTCTCAACAAAAGTGGAAAACTTCTCAACAGGAGCACCATTCTCAAATTTAACCCATTTTTGGACTCTTATGGAGCTTTACGGGTTGGAGGACGTCTCAATCACTCAAACTTGCCAGTGGAAACTAAACACCCCATCCTCATCCCAGGAAAGGGAAGACTAACCCAACTAATCGTTGAAAAGGCGCATCAACAAACCTTACACGGTGGAGCAAGATTAACGCTAGCTTACACTAGGAACAATTACTGGATTATTAGCGGAAATCGAACCGTCAAAAGGATACTACGTCAATGCATTCGATGCCGTCGGTACGCAACAACCCGAACTGAACAGTTAATGGGCAACTTTCCTAGAGAAAGGATTACTCCATCGAGGCCATTTGCACATACTGGCATTGACTTTACAGGTCATGTGGATGTGAAGATAAACAAAGGCCGTGGGATAAAGACCTGCAAAGGATACATAGCCATATTCATATGTATGTGCACAAAAGCAGTACACATCGAACTTGTTTCGGATCTATCAACGCAAACCTTCATCGCAGCATTAAAAAGAATGTGCGCCAGAAGGGGCACCCCAAAGCACATATATTCCGATAACGGAACCAACTTCGTCGGCGCTGCAAGGGTATTAATGGAAGATTTCCAACTATACAAAACAATGCTGTCCTCAGAGTTCTTCAAAGAGATCAACAACCTTCAAATTGAGTGGCATTTCAACGCTCCATCCTGGCCATCAGCAGGAGGTTTATGGGAAGCAGCTGTACGCTCCATGAAGGCACACCTGAAACGGGTAATCGGACAACAGAAGCTTACCTACGAACAATTTGCAACGCTCATTACACAAATCGAAGTGTGCATGAACAGTAGACCCCTGTGTCCATTATCAGAAGATATAGATGATCTGGATTATCTCACTCCCGGTCACTTTCTCACGGGAACACCAACGCTCACACTACCGCTCAATGAACCTGCAGAAATGAAAACTATAGATATCAGAAACAACTGGAAACTTATTGAACTCATGCGCCGACACTACTGGGATCGCTGGTCAAAAGAATACCTCCATCTATTACAAAACCGAAACAAATGGCAACAAATTAAAGAAAACATAAAGAAGGGGCAACTAGTTCTCGTCAAAGAAAGTAACCTACCTCCAGGCAGGTGGGCTATGGGCCGCGTTGTGGAACTACACCCAGGCAGCGACAATTTAGTTCGAGTAGTCACGCTCAAAACACAAAATGGAGTATTAAAAAGACCCATAACTAAACTAGCCCCGCTGCCTATAAACGAGACATGTGAAGATACGGATTTACAGGAAGGGAGTTCAAAAACTGAGTACTGCAACCAAAATAAACGGACTAATAAAACCCAGAAAGGGGTAAACAGCTTACTTATGGTTTTACTAGTGGCATTTACAACGTTATCATGTGGACTAGCAACACCCATACAACACTTTAAAATAACGCGACTGGCTGAAAACCAACCGGTTTACTTTGACCCCGTCGGAAATATTCAACTTATACACGATGAATGGAAACTTCTGGTGTACTATAACCTGACAACATTCTGGCAAAGTGCAATAAAAGTCGAGACATTCGTAAATCGTTTAGATCAAATATGCATAACGATGCCTCACGAACCATGTCACTCTACAACACAGCAACTTAAGTTTGAAATGAACCAGTTAAACGAATACAACATATTGTTACGATCTCAACATCAGCAACGAAGGCGACGCGGCTACGTCAATGGCGTAGGAAATCTTGCACGAGCCTTGTTTGGTGTCCTTGACAGCGATTTCGCTGAAAAATACGCTCAGGACATACAAAAAATCAAAACGAACGAACAATATTTATTACAGCTGATAAGAAATCAGACCCTGATTATCGAGGCAGAAAACAATATCATAAAGAAAAATGAAGAATTTGTAAAAACGCAACTGGAAGTAATTCAACAATTCATGAACGAAACGAAATATGAGACCGCCGTGATAGAAAACAGATTTCAAACTATGAAAACAATGAATGACGTCAACTCGGGAGCGTTGACTGCCAGCTTACTAATCTCAGTATTGAGAAGGAACCAACGGATGCTCTTAAATGCATTGACAGATATCTACAGAGGCGATCTCGATATGGAACTATTCACACCAGAGCAACTATCTAAACAACTCAATTACATTGCCGGTATTATACCAAAAAGATTGACGTTACCTATCAAGAACAGCAATGAAGCAAACAATAAAAATATTTACAAAATTATTTATGTTAAAGCCCGGCTCACTGAACAATACCTACTCTTCGAACTCCATATCCCGTTACTAAGCGATGACGAGTATACTTTGTATCACAATATAGTGATACCTAGGCAGCACACTACTCACCAATGTCAAATGATAGCGACAACAACAAAGTATATTGGAGTGAACTTCGTAAAGAATACCTACATACAGATGGACGAGGTGGATCTTCAACAATGTACAACCATGATAGCGGACAACCACATTTGCCACGCTTCCACAACTATTAGCAATATGCATGGGGCCACGGCATCTTGCGAAGCGAAAATACTTAGCCAAAATGAACATAACGTCACATGTGACTGGGTATCACAACAATGCTCTGACCAGTGGATAAAATTGCAGAGACCGAACATATGGCTGTATAATTGCATCAATGAGTGTACAGCGCGCATAGTATGCGAGAATCGGATTACAACAACAATTATTGCAAAGGCGGGGCTTCTTGCCCTAGGTCAGGATTGTATACTTCAGCATAAAGACACCACAATATATTCACATAACGTTTTTAGTAGCAGTACTAATATTGGAATCACTTTGGAGGTACCGGCTATTGACTCACCGAATGATATGTGGAAGACGCTAAAAAACACAAAGATTGTACTACCTGAATTGAACTTATCTGATGAACATAGACTATTAGACTACCAGATAACTGCACTAAAGGAACAAGGAAAGTTACCTAACGACTTAAGTGTTCACGACATCAGCAACTACGCTATAAGCACTTTGCTGGTGGGAGGAATCATCGTCACTATAATAGTATGGCGAATAAGAAAATATCTTCCGCTGTGTAAGAAGATTAATACCCCTACAAAGAAAAAGACACAAGAGAGGGTAGAAGATCTAGAACTAGAGGAGACTGCTGCCTACGCGGAAATACGAGGTGGATGTTCAAAGAACAATCATCAGCAGCAAACAGCAACTGGATCAAGATTCAAACTATGATTATATAACTTTGAGAATCTTTAATACTATACAGCTTATTGTTTTGATTGCTTTGGATATTTTTATACGTATGTTAAACTTGTAACGCAAGTTTGGGAATCTGAGTACGCATTTCTTTCCCTCGGGAGCATGTACGAGCCAATAATGCTCATACAGCAAAAGTACTTTTATGCACACATAATCAATAATTACTTAAATTCAGTCGTAACTAAAACTTCGTCACGCACAAATGTGCACATCGACAATTAAATAACAATACGTAAAGGTGCGGCTCAGATAACTAAACATAAATATTTCCACAAATAAACTCTTAAACTTAACAGTGGTTTGGTGTTAATTACTTACTACCTACAACAAATACCGGGGTAACCCGTCAACGACGAGAATACCCCAACATCTTTCTTAGAAGTATTTGGGTATTGGAACGTCAGAATGGGCGCGAATAAGTTATTGAAAGAGACGTTTTATATCGTCATTCATCGTCGAGGATTTCTATATTTCGCATTTCATATGAACTTTAGTATTTACACGAGCGCAAATGTCTTATAAAGTATGATGTATTGAAATTCGCAAGAATTTTTGCATAGTTGCTTAGCTTTAAAAGTTCTTAATAACCTTCACTCGACTCTCACAATTTGCGCGCGAAAGTTACCTACTTTGTTGGAATTTAACACTTTTCCACTAAGTTAAGTTACTTGAGTAACTTCTGAAGTATTCCGTTTAATTACATTCAAAGTAGGTACTGAATTGTACTTGTGATTATACTTGCTGGATTAACTTATAGATTGTCTCTTTGACGAGTTCATAAAAATCTGTTAGGTACCATTTTAAATGAACAAGTGAACATGATAAGAAATAGTATACTGCGCTCCAAAACTCAGGTCGCCGATGTTGGTAAGAAAGCTGGAAGCCTGAAGTGGAACTGGGCTGGCCATGTCTGACGCATGTCAGACGTGATGTGGGCAAAGCTCTCCACAGAGTGGAGCCCACACAACGTTAGACGACGTCGCGGCAGGCCCAGAAGATGGCGGGACGAGCTGGACACCTATTTGAAGGATTGGCCACGTAAAGCTATTAACCGAGACGAATGGAAAGAGGGTAGGCAGGCCTTTGCCCTGCAGTGGGACGAATAAGGCTGATAAAAAAAAAATTGAACATAATTTATATGGCCATTATAAAATTTTGGCTTAATCAAATAATATTTAATCGTATTTTGTTTATATAGGTGGCAAAAACCACTCAGGTGGCAAAAAAACCATACGACCTGCCTGGTGATAAGTCGATACCGTAATCTATGGACACTTGCTACTCCAGGGGTACCACACCCGTGTTGCCGACCCTAAAGGCCCTTTTTTTGGCTGAAATTTTGCAGTATCCATTGCTAAACGTTAACTTTTTTACAACTCTTGCAGGCTCTATAAAATGTTGTGAATAGTCTGTGGTTTTGATAGTAGGGCCGTTCGCTCGAGTAATCGAGTCGTTCCGAGTCATCGAGTGCGGCGGAGAGTGGCGTGCGTCGAGTGAACAGTAATCACTCGCTGAGTCGAGTGCCACTCGCCATGTATCGAGTGCCAGCATTCCAATATTTTCTACAATATTCGAAACTGTAGAGTGAAGTCAATCGGAAGGAACAGTAGGCAAGTCTTTTAAACTTGGGATTCTTTTAGAGCTATTACTTACAGTTCAATAATTAATTATATTGTATTGTGTTTTTGTCATAACTGAAAATGTCTAATTTATTATGCTTATTACGCTTATTACGCTTACGTTATGTTTAAGTCGTTACGTTTAACTGACAAAAACCTGTCTTGATAAGATTATATCACACAATCATATTTTTTATAGATCGTAGCCTACGGTTAAGGTTGTCTGGTAGAGATCGCCGACTGCGATAAGACCGCCCTTTGTACATATATTTTAATACATAAGTTATATCCAATTTTTTATCGGAGTATTCTATTCTACTTATGAGCACGGTAGTCATAGAGAATACGGGCCCAGTTGTTTACTATAATATTAATACAAAATGGCGGATTAAAATATAATTACAGGAAGGATATATTTTGATATATCCAGAATCTTAACTAGAAGAAACCGCCTTAAATCCGGATTATTGCAAATTCCCATTTATATAAGACATAAAATATTCAACACAGGCGTATTCATATCCATAATACCTTCCTACGCCTTCCATTTTACCGGTAACAACCGCATTACTTCCTTTTCAAAGGCGAGAGGAAGTCGTCTCGAAGAATTCGCGGCTTATATATAAAATAGGTGGTATAGCCCGTTGACCTATAAACATTCTCTCATAAAATCGCGCGTGTGGGTCGGTGGCTTGAAAAAAAGACGAGCAACAATAGCCAGGCGCGACCTTGGCCAGCAAGGGTCAAGCGGCGACGAGCGACGCCCGGAAGCTGAGCTTGTATGCCATGCCTTACCACTTCATTATGAATGGAATATCCTCATTTGTTTATGCTGTTCTCATTTATACGCAATTGTTACATTTCAGACGGAATTCTGTGTAATGTCTGACTGTTTTGGTAACTAAATTTCTTCCCCAAAATATATTGGGCGTAGAAGAGGTCCACACAAAGTGGATACTGTCGTTGGCGCAGTGGTTGAGAGATCGTCTGCTGAGGTACGTGTCGCGGGTTCGATTCCCGCACGGAACAAATATTTGTATGATCTACAGATATTTGTTTCGGGTCTGGGTCTTCGTGTATGTGAATACACGCCGTGCCTCGGAAAGCACGTAAAGCCGTTGGTCCTGCGCCTGATGTCTCTCCGGTTGTGTCGGATTGCCGTCCAATCGGACTATGAGAGTGAAGGAATAGAGAGAGCATCTGTGTTTGCGCACACACTTGTGCTCTATAATATCTCCTGCGTAGTTGGCTAATCTCCAGTGAGATTGGCCGCCTTGACCGAAATCAGTTAGGAGGACATTATACTGTCAAAAATTCATTAAAACCTACTTATTGCAGATTTAAATTAAAAATAGAATTTAAAAGGTCATAGAACCTCGAATGAACGTTTTTAATATTTGCGGTCCGTTTGTTTATCTCTTTGTGCCACGGACAAGTATGCCCGGATTTGTTGGAATTTTAACTAAAACTTTTAAACTCGGATTTAAATATAAAATACTCTTACGAAAAAGGCTTTCAAATCGTGCGGTTAACTGCTGTGTTACGTGTAAGTGCAGGTTCGATTGCTTGGAATAAATATTTGTACGACCAGATACAGTACAGATAGTAGTGCCGTTTTTTTCTTACTTAAAAAGCCGGGAACAAAATGACGATATATAGAAAATAATACATTATACATTAAAAAGCTTTCTATTTGAACCTTTGATGTTTACCAAAATAATTTGGTCGTTAATCTATAAATTATAATATATATACACATACGACACTAGTTTCATAATTTTCTAATATTATCAATACATTATCACATAATTACAAAGTAAACATACGATAACCTTAATTGCAATAACGTTTACATTAAAATTACTATAAGAAACAAAAATCCGAATAATTCAATCTCAACATTTCCAAGTGATGCCTGAATTTCATTAATCTTATTTGATATATATAACTTAGCATCACTCCTGTATTCTCCTGAGCAATAAGCAGAAGTGTACTGTTGTAGACCCACATTTTACCAATCTCGCTATAAAGTCGAGATTTGTAATAACAGGAAAATAATACTTCGACTCAAACCCAAAACCTCACTCTCAACAGCCACGGTTTCATCATGAGACATGTATTTAAAAATATTTAAGCTACAAAAAGTTCTAAAAGGCTATTAAAGTAAGATAAAAACAAAAAAGCCCTTCATATCTCTACCGTGTTTTTAATCCCACATCACGTACATGCATAAATCAGTATACCGCTATCACAGTACCTCGATGAAAGAAATACCGAAACATTTTGGCCTCAGCTAAAAAAATCGCGGGAAAAGTGGGTCACTGAAAAAATATCGCGGCCACAGCAACTTGAGAGAAGCCGAGATATCGAAGATGCCACATTGTACATGGATACCCTCGTTTTGTTTAGCACTTCAAGTCGAGGGCCCTCTATCGACTGTCAAAGGAACGACCCGCTCTCTATGGGTGTAAAATTAGGTATTAACCGAGGGGAGTATTGTGAAATATGTAGATAAAAAGATACATTCTGTCGTTATTACGAAATATCATTAGAACATGAAGTTCCGTTATCAAAAAGTATAGAAACGTAACCGAATCTTTAATATCAGTCAATTTTGAACCGAATATACAAGTGTCCTATAAGATTTTGTGTGATACACAACTCATTTCATACTTAGATATAAATCATCATCATCATCATCTGCCTAGCCTTTTCCCAATTATTCTGGTCGGGTCGGTTTCCAATTTAACCGGTTGCGGCTGAATATCAGCATTTTACATGGAGCGACAGCCTTCTGACCTCCGCCACCCAATTACTAGCAGACACTGATACTCTAAGGTAAGACTGTTTGTCAGACTTTTTGGGCTACTGACACCCGTAACGACTGTTATAGGTCTTCGTATGACATCCGGGATTAACTGCTTAACGTGCTTTCTGGGGCACGGAGGGGTTTCGATATGTGAACAATGGTCACCCATCCAAGTATTGACGGCGTCAAGCGCTGCTTAACCTCGCAGATCAATTGATCTGCGCGGTAGCTATGTAGCTACGAACCCCTCATACTTAGATATAAATAAAGTCTTCATTTCAAAAATATATTACATACGAGACGTGTATTTCCAGATGTCAAAACATTCGTGATGAATCATAATAATTATAATTAACATAACAAATGTCAAAATATCCACTTAATTGACGGGTCTTAATATCATCTACATAAGGATCATATTCAGCAATTATTTGTTTGACATTCACTAATTAGAATCGTAGATGAATAGCTTAATACTTTTTAAGGGTGTTGTTTGTAGCTGAATTTTATTTAAATATATATTTTTTATAATATAATCACTCTTGTTGGTGTAAAAAGCGACTTAGGGTTTAAGGCAAAATTATATGCAACAGATCTCTGCTGTGTATTACTACGACAACATACAGGATAAGGTCATATTCAGGAGAAAATGAGTAAAAGATGATTTACGAAGCGGGGGTGAGGCTCCAATTTAAATCTTTACGAATATTTTATATGAAGTAGTTCATGGTGAAGTGCGGTAGCGCTCACGCCCCGTGTGTGGACGAGGTACGATTCGCGCCCGCTCCGGTATAGCATAAATCATCTTTAACGGGTGACGAAAAATATGGAGTCATAGTATCCATACAATATTATCATCTAAGGTTTTATTTCGTGTTTCAAAATGAATTCAGAGTGTATATTTATATTAGAATATAAAATACATAAACAATATTACCCATAATACCAACGCTATATGTATGCATAATTTTTTTTTTCGTACCGACTTCGTCATAAAATTTTACGAGGTTCGCGTTTGAATTAAATGGTTTTTGTGTTGGGTACATAAAATGTTTTATGAAATGATAAAAACAAATTGAATATCTCATTTCTGTTATGCTAATGGCTCTTCATCTAGTAACCTTAAAATAAATATCATATTTCCTAGAAATTCAGCAAAATTCTATGCATCTGTACCTATTTTTATTAACCTACCTCCAATGATCCCCTACGCCAGATGTAGTTACTTTAAAATAAAACCAATAAGTATTTCGTGTCGCGCTACAAACAATTAAAAATGAAAGAAAATCCAGTATTCGTGAAAACAAAGAGCGAGAAGTGAGCAGGCCACAATAACAGTAAACAAAAGAATAAATAATAAGAAAATACGCGGGAATTAAATGTATAAATAAGTAAAGGCCAAAAATATTGCAAAAGAAACATCGAGGACTTATCGGAAAACAATAGGGAAACGAGGAAAAAAATATAAATAAACGAAAACGAAAGATTTTGTATTGAATAAGTTGTTGACTTCGTAGATGAAACATAACCGAAAAGAGTAAAGTCATGTCTCGAACTGTCACTTTCGACGCCATCTTCACTTGTTTGTTTTCATACGCTGAGTTTCGGCCACTTTCGTTTTGTATGCCGTTGTTATTTATTACGATAAAACAACGTGACGCTGTGTATCGCAACCTGATCTTGATTTGAAAAGTTGAAAGGAAATAAACCCGCCTACATTTTTGTCTTGTTATAGAAGTACGAGCTTCCGCCCGCGGCTTCACTCACGTGGTTTATGAACCCGTACATTTTCCCAGGATAAAAAGTAGCCTATGTGCTATTCCAGACTATAATCTATCTCTGTGCCAAATTTCATCCAGATCCGTTCAGCCGTTCTGGCGTGAAAGAGTAATTCATCCATCCATCCATCATCACAAACTTTCATGTTAAGTAGGATAGGATAGGATAAATAATAGTAGAATAGGATAATACTTATATTTTTTTTTTCATTTGCTTTCTAGCCTCTATTATGAAAAGTGTAGTAGCAACAAATTATTTCCCTTAGGTATCGTATACTAACCAAGATTCAGTTCTTTCTCATTTACATTTAATCAAAGAGCTCTATTTACATTCGGCTTAATCTTCAAAGGCTATACACTAAGTTCAAAGTTGAAAAACATTACGCAAATTCCCTTTATTACCACTAAGAGAACACCGAAAGTAATTGGAAATGGTCGAGCAAACATTTGCTCAATATCAAAGAAATAAAATACAATTGCGCAGATGTTGTTTCGAAACGTGGGACGCACAATTAAAATCCAATTGCTTTGGAAATTCGGGTAGCCTAACGATTATTAACCAGACAACACTTAACGAGAAAAAACAGAAGTACTATATCGTGTTAATCATAATATATAAAGGCGCTACCTGTAGCTACTGGAACCGTTTTCATCCACCGCAGTTAAAGCATTTTTATGCGCAATAGCATACGCTTAGCAACTTGAGAGTACTACTGAAACTTACAAATACAAACATACAAATGTAAAATTGAACTTCTGAACGTGCCTTTTTCACGACGACAGTATTTGCTCCACCGAATGAAATTGTTTTGTAAACACGTCGAATGATTTCGACTAATGTGACCTGTCTACGTGCGCTACGATGCAGCTACGAGCGTGCTACGCCGTAGATCGTCGAGGTTAGTTGTTTGATTAGTTAACGCGTTATGTGCAACAAGTTTGGTTGATTTTTAACTAGCTGTTGTCCGTGAGTATTTTGTATTTATTATCTAAATATTGTTTTAGTAAAAGTATATAGCCTATACACTTCTACAGGACCCAGGCTACATCTTTGTAAAATTTCATACCGATCGGTTCAATGATTTACTCCTGATGAGGTAACGAACAGACAGAGTTACTTTCGCATTTATAATAGCGTGGACTTATGTACCTATCAAAACATATTACTGTATTAAACATGTTCTTCAATTATTTCAAATGTTCTTCAATATTCTTTGTTGTTTAATTATTTTTATATAAAAGTATCCAATATACAATAGAATGAAAATCATACCATTAGGTATCAAAACCTTTTTGTTCAACCATTTCTGAGATAAAGACATTTAACATCATTGATACATTCGTTACCAATACAACTGCATAATTATTTCCCTCTTTATATTCACGTCGGATAACCTCTTTGAATACGACTGAGGCCTACTCGAACGAACATATAACTAGAAAAGTTTCGTATTTCAAGAATTTATGTTGTAAACGTAAATATAATATTTCAACCAGTTGAAGAAACTGCGGTAACCTCAAATATGTGCGAGCTTTTTCTGAGTCTTGTTCCTAATTCAAAATCTGCCGAAAAGCGTCCACTGGCGACTATTGGCTTCTCTATAGTCCCACATATAAACTAACAATCACGAATTAATATATCGTCGTTGATATTTGTTTCTGATCGGCTGAAAAAACGTGTCTTCCGATACTCTAGCAAATGCCATCAAAATATCAAAACTGCCAAATAAATTACTTATGTGGTGTTAGAACTTCAACGACGATATATTAATTCGTGATTGTTAGTTTATATGTGGGACTATAGAGAAGCCAATAGTCGCCAGTGGACGTTTTTTGGCAGATTTTGAATTAGGAACAAGACTCAGAAAAAGCTCGCACATATTTGAGGTTACCGCAGTTTCTTCAACTGGTTGAAATATTTACGTTTACAACATAAATACCATATTGCGGTCTTTTCACTCTCCTAAAAAGTTGGTATTTTGGACATACGTGACGTTACACGTTCAACGACGATATGAAACATTATTTTTTTCTTGACTTTTCTTTGAGTACTCCGTTGATTTAGTGGTAATGACTTGGGCTCGACTCGCGGGTTTTCTCAGTGGCAGCATGGAGTCTGAAACTGTACCAGATAGACGCCAATATGCTCGCCCCCTATTACAGAGGCCTAAATAATGGCATCGTAATGTGGGTGTACAAGTACACCTCAGCCTAACCCTTTGAGGAATGTTATGCTATGCTATGTTATCTTTTATTATTTTTTTATTTTAATATTTAATCATACCTGACCTGGGAAGGACCAACAGTGGCCAATGCCCAACAGTGGACATTAATGGGATGAATTATTAATATAATAATACTTTTACACTTATGATTTTATCAAAATGTATATTAGAACGTTCTAAATGTATGCCGCCAACTATTTTTTTCATTTGCGTCAGCAAACCGATTGTGATTGCCTTCATTATTAGCATTCTAAAAGCAACCAACCTGACTGGCAAGAGTATTCAATCACGTGCGAAATTTATTGCACATGCGTACTGAGGACCGACCGAAGCTTTGTTGATCTAATTCCTCGTTCAATGCGTTTAGTTATTGGTATTTATAAAAACCAGCGTTCTATTGTTTATTTTCTATTATTCGAATTTCAAAAATGTGTTTGCCAGCCTGGTTTTGTTAAGATTTCAACACATACTGTTAAACTAACGGATTGCCTATCCACAACTTAGCTGATTGAATATGTTTAAATTTTTGTTTCAAAAATGTCTGCTTTGTAAATCTAACTGATAAACTCTCTAATTAGTTAACATTTAGATCTAGTTGCTGTTATTTTTATTTAACTGAAATTATATCCTATTCTACTTATAATATTATAAATGCGAAAGTTTGTGAGGATGGATGGATCTTTGTTACTCTTTCACGCCAGAACGGCTGAACGGATCTGGATGAAATTTGGTACAAAGATAGATTATAGATGATTAGATAGGTTGGAATAGCACAAATGCTACTTTTTATCCCGATTGATTCGTAATCAACGATGGCAAAGCCGCGGGCGGATGCTAGTATTATTATATATTTATTATCTCTTAGATTACTATCGGACAATTTATCAGCAAGTGGCAAAACATGATCTGTCAACAAGACAAGAGGTTAAAGCCCAGGAGGAGAATAAAGAAGGAGATAATCCATCAACAAGAGCTGAGCTCTTATTTAAATAGATACATATGTATATACTCAGTGAACATGCTACATTTTCTTGAGTACCTTTACCGTCAACGTGTTTTAAGTTACCGTCAACAAACGAAAAATCTAATTTGAATCCGCCTCCAAGTACTCCACATTTTCAAATAAAACTGCATTTCTATTTTATTACGAAAAATGCACTGCTAACTCTACCGGTCGCGCAATTTGTGTGAAGGTCAAATCTAGATCTTACTCTTGACTACATACAGTTCAGTCTCGCCTAAACTAAGCTATATACAATTTTGAAATTACATTCATATCAAACCTGACATTTAAGGACTTAAGAAGAAGTTCATGTATCGTTTCGCTTCCTACCCTATATCTTAGCAAAATATTGTTATATGCAAAAGACTGTCTCATTGGTCTAATGGTAGCAAACGCGACTGCTGAGCGTGAGGACCCGGGTTCGATTCCCTGGTCAGGCAAAGTATTATTGGGTTTTTTTTTTATGGAAATTCTCAGTACCAGCACGGAGTTTAGAACCGTGCCAATATGATGGCAATAGACTCGCCACATGGGACTCAATAACAGCATCGGCGAAATGTGAATGTTCAAAAGTACACCTCTACCTAACCCTTCGAGGAATATAGGCGTGATGTTATGTTAAAGATAAGTCCCGTGTCTTATTTACAAATGTGATATCTATCGCTATAGATTTACAGCCTTCGTACAATCAATCTTGCATTCGTCGTTTCATTCACCGCTCGTCGTCCGTCGCTGTACATAAGACCCGAAAATATTTTATTAAAAAAACCTCCATTCTGTTTATGAAAAATATTGCGGCTTTTGTATTTATGAAGCTTATTACATAAAAGTTTGTTGTTCGGGGCCCCGTGGCTAAAATTAGACTTCGGCCTTACTTCCCTTGGGTGTTGTAGGAGCGACTTAGTGATTGTACCCTGTATATATTACTGGATTAAAAAGACTGCCTCACTGGTCTAGGGGTCGATGGCTGAGCGTGAGATAATAGGTAATATTCCCGGGACGGACAAAGTGTTATATTACTAGGCCTGGCTATTGGAATTTTACCCAGTTAGATGGCAAGCCTTACTACTGTACACCCACGTTTAGCTTATCCTACGGTATAGTAAACCTCAGCCCAACCCTTCGGGGAATACAGCCGTGATGCCGTGTTATGATAATTTTTAATTTATAATATTTTTGTGTACTCATATGCCAGGAAACGCTGGAATAACTCAGTAAACAAACAGAAAATTTAATTCCACGCAGATGATCTCGCCGACAGAGATTCGTAAATAAATCAACGAACGCGGAATCAACTCCGACACGAGATTATACACAGTCTTTATATACAGGGTGAATTTTTCAAGTGGGTGTGAAATTCTGACAAGTCATGACATATGGCAAACTAAAGGAAAGAGATCATTTTTAATATTTAGTTAGAATGTGATCCCTATTAGCGACACTATCGGATGGTGTATTAGTACAGAATGTTATTTTTTTTCAAAATCATCGTTTTCGATTCCGGGCTAGGGATACTGTTTTTTCAAAAATTCAATGATGCCGTTTTAGTTTTCATTAAAATCGGGCTCAAAACTCCGTTGAATATTTTTCGCTATTCCTTAAAGTTTCAGATTTGGCCCTCTGGCGTGGAGAAAAATTCTAGAAAAATTCAGCCTGTATATATTATATCATCAATATAAAGCTGACTAACGAGGAACATCACACAACCATTTTAAAGCCATAAAATCTCTCTTATTGAGCTCCCCGACGACTTTGCGTCGTTGTGGAGGCTTTGTACGTCAAGCGGCTTACTTTATGAATATTTCACGTGCCTATCCCCCAATGTACAAGACCGCCATTATTTTAAAATATGTATGTCAAAGGGCGCCGGGTATGCCCAAATTTGGACCCGAAACGTGGTTATGAAGCTTAGTATTTTGGTTAGGCAGCGGCAAATTGTCGGTATGTGCCCATACTTATTTTCGTAGACGCTATTTTCCCATGGCCAAGAGATATAGCATCATGCCGTACTGTACTGTATACTAACGGGTTATTTTTTGGCGTTTACTGGGCAGAACTTCAAACTCCGGATTGTTATAGAGAATTTTATAATAGAAAATCCATGAGGCAAACATCTGTCCTTTGCATCTGATATTTTCCACGGCAAGGAAGAAGCAGAACAAAAGTACTACATCCAATATTATTTAAAACGAACTTTATACTTTGACGACACGGTTGGCGTGGCCAAGCTATAGGAGACTGTAAACTGTGCCCACGATATAGGAGAAATCCTAGAGTGCGGCAATGTTTTTTAAACAAAAAAAAAATCACAACATTATATCGATAAATCGTTTTTGGAATCAATTCTCAGCACTCAAAGTTCATCACATCTACAAACGATTCCCTGAAGCGTATCAAAGAGCAAAATCTCTTCATACAACTATATAATGCTTTAAGAAGCTTATGAATTATGCATGACGACCAGTTTCCGAAACCATTGGTTATTACTTAAAGGACAGGCGATAAATAATTATTTGAGTATCACAATAAACTTTAGTGACGCGCAAATTATTGATAGGCCCTCTTTTGCTACGTACAGCCGGTCTAGCAAAGGATAGGCCACTATAGCTGATTGTATGGACGCTTTCATTCGTCATAGGATATTTTCAAGCTCATGTGATGAATAACATAACAAACATAGCATCATCCCCAAGGGTTAGACAGAGGTGTACTATAGTAAATCTACATTTCGCCGATGCTTTTATTGAGTCCCATCTAGGGGGCGGAATCTTTTGCCATCTACCGGGCACAGTTCCAGACTGCGTATTGCTACTGATAATTTCCATACAGAAAAACCCAATAACACTTTACCCGGCCCGGGAATCGAATCCAGGATATCACGCTTAGCAGTCGCGCTTAGGATCACTAGGCCAATGAGGTAGTCTATGTGATGAATAAATAAGCCATAATCCTTATTTTTATCTTACCTATCTCTCTACACCTTTCGTTTCTACAAAAAAACACGTTTTACACGAAACAGTCCCTTTAAAGGTTGGTTAACAGGTTTAAAAGACACAATAAAGCACTCTCGTACCGCAGACCCACTGTCCATTTATAATTACATATTTCCTCTAACTCAATTCACCTCCAAGCCGACGCTTAAACCCTCAGTTCTCTACAATCACCTTTTAACTGAATGTAGAGTACAGTCTGACAAAGATAGATATAGATATAGCGTCATCAGATGTAAATAGATGGATATAGATATAAGTTATTAAATATCTTATTTCTTTTACTTGCCATTTCGCATTTTTATCAGTTAAATAGATGAAACTAACATGGATCATATTTTACAAACTTTAAAAAAAATCTTATTTTAAAAATGTTTTTTTTTGTATTAATTTTTGCTCAGTTTTTAAGTGAAATACAAATTAATCTGAATGTAATGAAATTTTCTAAAGAATTGTTGATGTATTTTTTTAATACTATCTATTAAGGTAACGTCTTATAGTATTTAAAATACTTTACAAGAATCTTACGCTATATAACTGCAACGCAAACATCGAACAAACACGATAGCAGAAGAAGAAGAAGGAACCCCTGTAACCTATGCAGTTTAATCAGCATCTGCCTCGTCTTATCCTAACTACATTGGGGTCGGCTTCCAGTCTAACCGGTTGCGGCTGAATATCAGTATTTTACACGGAGCGACTGCCTCCTGACCTCCACCACCCAATTACTCGGAGACACTGATACTTTAAGGTTAGACTGTTTGTCAGACTTTTTTGGGCTCCTGACATCCGTAACTTAACGAACTTTCAGAGTCACGGAGGGGGATCGATGTGTGAAAAACGGTCACCCATCCAAGGACTGACCGCGGCAAGCGCTGCTTAACCTCGCAGATCGACCAATCAACGCTGCAGCTATAGCACAGCACAGCATACCTATGCTTATGCTGTTTAATCGACTGTACTGAACCTGTTCCAAGTTTGTCTCCGTTTCTATACAATAAATATAATACTTTTATTTCATGCCAGTGGTTGTGCACTCGATTGCGGAAAAGCAAAACGTACTCAGCGAGGTATGCGAGCAGTTTGATTCGATTTATTTGAATGTTTGTGGAGCTCCGGCTGGAGAGCTGAGGACTTATGTGTGGTTATGATAAAGGCTTTGCAGTACTTTTAGAGGTCTTAATGAGCTTTTTTTTTATAACTACTTCATTGGTCTAGTAGTCAAGCACGACTGCTGAGTGGGAGGTCCTGGGTTCCTCAAGTGGAAGTTCCTGTATCGTTTCCTTTACTACCCTATATCGTTATATACAAAAGACTGTCTCATTGGTCAAACGTGACTGCTGAGTGTGAGGTTCTGGGTTCGATTTCCGGGTCGGGCAAAGTGTAATTGAGTTATTCTGTATGGCTATTTTCAATAGCAGCATGGAGCTTGGAATTGCTCCCGGTTGATGGCAATAGACTCGCCCCTTATTACATGGGACTCAATAATGGCATCAGCGAAATGGGGGCGTACAATATTACTCCTCTGCCTACCCCGGGGAATACAGGCGTATGGATATGGTATGTTATTATCAATAATATTGTATCGAAGCGGATTTCAGATTTTGTAAAACATGGCCGCTACAGTCCATCTTCAAATAAACGTAAAATACATTCTTACGCTATTTTGGTTGAAACCTAGAGTAACATGTTCCACACTAACTTCAAAATCTGTCTTAGAACGGTGCCAAGGTTACTTTCAAGTAAAAATAACTGTTGTATTTTAAATCCCAGACAGCGACATGGCCCGACTGAGGAAGGGCAAATCGAAGAGCCAGCGGAGCGGCGTGATTTCATTTTATACCGATATTTGCGCGACCAGTCAATTGAGAAAACTGGGATCACTGAGTCGCGGTGAAAAAAGCTGAAGCAATATGCTTCATGATAATATACTTCGTATGCAAATAGTGGTATAGGGAAATTAGGAAACGGTGAATGGTAAGCGTTATTGAGGAGCTGTCAATGTAGAAGTCAATATATCTTGGATATGTCTATTTGGATTTATGTGTCGATAGCTTGTAACATAACATTACATGGCATCACGCCTGTATTCCCCGAAGGGTTAGGCAGAGGTGTACTGTGTACCCCACATGTCTCCGATAACGTTATTGAGTCCCATGTAATAGGAAACGACGCTATTGCCATCTACTGAGCACAGTTTCAGACTCCGTGTTGCTACTGAGAATTTTAATACAGAAAAACCCAATAACACTTTGCCCGACCCGGGAATCAAACCCAGGACCTCACGCTCAGCAGTCGCGCTTACGACCACTAGACCAAGAGATAGTCTATCGTCGATAGCTCGTAAAATTTCTCAAATGTACCAAATAAGCAACCGCATTTGCTTCACATGTTAATGTTAATCTTTAACCCTTTTACCGCCAACGACGATTTAAAGCGTCTATCACGATTTCTATCCAGACCCCAATTCCGCCTTCAAGCGTCATTTTTAGCCTTATGTTTGACAGTAAAATAAGTAATAAACACTATTTTCGCATTTATGTTTAGATTGATGTTCAAAGTCGGCAGCATCGGCGTCTGGATGAAAATCGTAATTGACGCTTTAAATCATCGTTGGCGATTAACGAATTAAGGAATGAAAGAGAAAGATTTGAAAAGAAACTACCTACATAGCTGATCATCCAACGGGGTATTGTTTAACAGCTAAATTTATCCCGACTAATATTCTGTCCCTCTTTCTCATTATGTATTTTTGCATTATGTCGCTTTTTATAGATGGTGCACTATTGATAACAATACCTCCTATTTGTGTACCTTTATTTTGGGTCAAATAAATATATTTTCTTTTTTCAATTTTTTTTTTAATACTTTGCCCTACTCTAAGATTTCTCCTGTGTCGTCGGTACAGTTTACAAACATACATGTCACATGCACACACAAACAGGCCCGAAACAACTATCCGTTGATCATACAAATATTTGTTCCGTACGGGAATCTAACTCGCGGCACATAGCGTAGCAGTCGATCGCTCAACCACTGCGCTAACCGTTCCGTTTAATAGCACATAGAGATAACTATCAACGGAAACTTTCCACAACGTCAACACATAACACTTTATCTGATGAACACTAATTCAGCGGTGTTAGTGCCACCATAAAAAGTGACGATCGTAGCTTCAATATGCTGATAAGGCACAAACCGTGCTCCGTAAAGACACTAAGACACTAAGCCACACAGATCCGCGATAAAGACACAGTTTAGACGACACACTAATCTCTCGTTTGTTCGTTAGTATAATATTCTACTAATTAGATTGCCTCAATGGTCTAGTGGTGGCAAGTACTACTGCTGAGCGTGAGGTCCTGGGTTCGATGCCCGGGTTGGGCAAAGTGTTATTGGGTTTTTCTATATGGAAATTCTCAGTAGCAGCACGGAGTCTGGAAGTGTGCCCGGTAGATGGCACTAGGCTCGCCCTCTTCTACATGGGACTCAATAACGGCATCGGCGAAATGTGGGTGTACAATACACCTAAGCCTAAGCCTTCGGGGAATACAGGCGTGATGCTATGATATGTTATCTACTAATTAAGGTTTTGTTGCTAGCTTTTCAGATTAGAGATTATTTCACGTTGGTTGTAGTTTTCATTTAGGTGAGATATAGCAGGAAAAGAGAGTCTTTTCCGAACTATGTTGGAGTGTTCTCCCAGTATTATTATTTGCGCGGGTGAATGGACAGGGAAGGCGGCAGTTGTGCAAGGCACTCAGCACTGGACAAGCGCCACTGCACAGACCGCCTTCTCAAATGGCTTCCCAAGGAAGCAAGCCGGAACACGCCCGAAGGTGCTTGGCGGCATGACTATGCCTTAAGGGTTGTGACTAGCCACGGCCGAAACCTACCACGAGAAATCGCCAGAGCCTCGTTTGTTATTTAGCAGGATGTACCACGAGCAGGTGAGGTTGGCATGGGTCCTGTAAGGTGTATTTTAAGACCCTTTATCCCCCGCGGAGTTCATGGACTTTACATGGGGCTTGGTCATGCTATAGTGAAAGATTATCAACGAGTTAACAAGATTCATAATATTTGTCAAACCTGCTACACTATCGTCACGCGGGCCCTTTCAAGTAATTGATTGAGATAATATTTCTCGTTCAATTTTCTTAATAACGTAAATTGCTACCGGATGTCTCAAAGCACTCTAAGGTAATTGTTATTAATAATACGCCGTTGGGTATTGTCAAATCCGATCACGCAGCTACTTTATATAATACAAACTTAGCATCACGCCTATAGTCCCGGAAGGGTTAGGCAGAGGTGACTTTTTGTACACCCGCGTTTTGTCGATGCCGTTGTTAAGTCCCATGTAAAAGGGGACGAGCCTATTGCCATCTATCGGACACGATTCTAAATTGCGGGCTGCTACGTAGAATTCACAGAAAAGCTTAATAACACTTTGCCAGACCTGGATATCGAACCCAGGATAATGCTCAGCATTCACGCTTGCGACGTCTAGGCCAATAAAACGGTTCAAACCAATACGAATTATAATAACTTCCTATAGTAACATAAAACTCTTAAGACTTATACTTATGACTTATTACTTATAGTTTAGCTAAAAGTTTTCATACAAAATGCCTTACCCCACTAAACATGATTTCGCTGTTCTCTTTATATGTTATAGACTTTTTGTTTTTTTTTTATATTGTTTATAGATTAAGAAATAATAACCCTCAAAATGCGATTTTTTAACCTAAATTCTTCTTTATACCTATCTCGTGATAATTATTAAAATCATCAAAATTTTGAAAAAAACAAAACGTGTCGACCTTCTTTAGAACCTGACAAAACGATGGAGACCAAAATCAAATTAATTCGAGATTTCGATGTAAAAAAAACGTTAACGCCCAAACACCTATTTTGCGCGTATTTCAAGGCAATTTTGTTTGAAGCCGGCAGCTAAACGATACTCTTAATCAATCTTGTGAGAAAAGTTTGCCGCCTACTACACTACACTACAAGTCATATCAATAAAACTTCTAAACCTTACAGTTAAAAACGCATTTCGTAAATGGTTGTCAGCAATATCAAGATGGAGCAAAAAGACAAGAGGACAGTCGGGAGAGGAAGCTGCGCGATGTAGCAATCCGGGCGCCGTCTCGCTCCATTTCCGGCACACAGATGAGGGAGCTTGCCGTACGTACGGCACGAGGGGAGGGCGAGGGCTATGAGCGGATTTTATTGCGCCATCAACGTGTTTGACATCCGAACAGATAAAAGTTTAATCATTTGAAAGCAATATCTCCGAAAGTATCAAAAATGTGCAGACGGTGAATAATTTGCATCTACTGTTTTGAGTTTTCGTTTACGTTATCGTACGTTTTTCTTATAATTTATTATGTGTGTATTTATATAGGTCTCGGAAATACAGGCGTCGCCTAGTTTGGGGGCCACTGTTTACCTTTATCATGACAACCATTGTTTACTAGAAACAATTTAATGTACATGTAAACTGAAACTATCTAATTATTGTAACAAACCTAATTATATATTATTTGATTAAATATAATTTTGATAGTACATCTCCGCCGTAATTAATCAACTACTATATGAATTAAGGTCCTGTTTCACCAATTAATGATAAACTAAAGTAGGACATAGATAAAATATCAGTTAGATATAAAAATACACTAGTAACGGTAATTTTTCAACTAAATGTATATAAAGTGACATGTGAGACAAACGTTTTAACTAGATATCAGATAAGGTGTTATCAGTAAGTGGTGATTAATAGAATAGTTAATTAACTACGGCGGAGATGTACTGACAAAATTATATTCAATGAATCAGTTCAAATGACTAATAGACGTTTATTTTAATAAATAAAAAAAATCTTCAATCATTTATTAAATACTAGCTTCCTCTGGCGGCTTCGCCTGCGTGGTTTACGAACCCGTACATTTTTCCGGGATAGTAGCCTATGTGCTATTCCAGACTATAATCTATCTCTGTGCCAAATTTCATCCAGATCCGTTCAGCCGTTCTGGCGTGAAAGAGTAACAAAGATCCATCCATCCATCTATCCATCCTCACAAACTTTCACATTTATAATATTAGTAGGATAGGATAAAATAAAAGACAATCACAATCACTTCTTTTATTTTTCAGTGAGGTTATATCTCGTGTAACGTCTAAGCACTTTTATATTTAGCTACAAGTAGGTAGGTATATAAACTTGGAAGCTAAATATTTGGATTAAAACTATGATAATATACCCGACCGCAGGCAAGTTAAGATTTTGTTTAACCTTATCTATATAATACATAAATATTTATGTAGGTACTAGAAACTTTAGGGCGCTAGAAACTTCTGCCTACTTTGTGAGGTTTTTGGTCAATGAATTGTTGCCACAAAACACGTGCCAGAAGGGCCCTAATTGTGTAGCCTCTCGATTTCTAAACGCCTTAATGTAATATAACCCCGGGCACGTTTTCGTTTGAAACATTTGTTGAACCTCTTTTACACAAAGCGAACTTTGTTTTATGTTGGCTATTTGTAAACTTCATTAGTTGATCGGCTGTTTGGTCTTGCTTAACTAGGCGAGGAAAGTATCCGTATTGTTCCAATTTATATAGCTTCATAGAACAAGGCCCGGGTTGTTTGTAACACAAAACAACATTTCTGATCAAGAATTCGATTTAAAAAATACTTCAAGAACTAAACTAGAGAGGTGGAAACTCCAAATCGAATAAAACAGTCAAACAGTATTTCTGACAACCTCCCAAAATCTCAGTTGCAATAAATTAAACAATTACTGTCGCTTACAACCGCAATGAAAGTCTATTCTAAACACCAGACGTTCCAATATGCAACGAATCGTAATCGCCTGCAACGTACAAACGTACAATCGCGTACAACAGCGCAACATCGTGTCTACGGGGACCGGATTAGTTCTGATTGCACGCACAAGCGCAACTCGTAATTGACGCCAACGCCAACGTTCTGACGTTCAACATCTATACGCGAGTGTACTAATTCACAACCTGTTTCTGTTACTTAATAGACGACTTAATAGACATGACGTTTCAAGTTAAAGTGGTGAACGCTGTTTCAGTGCTGTGATTGTGGCGCTATTTGGAAAGTGCTTTCTGAGCGATAGCAACGACCTTTAATTAAACTACATATTGTGGCTTATATGAAAATGGACTATAGAAAACGACCATTAGAAAAAAAGATACGATTAAGAAATATACAACATAGATAGTCTGTTTGTTGTATCAAAAATAGCTTCTCAAAGTAATTAGTTACGTGCAAATGAGAGGTACACCAGTTTCGTTCATGGCACTGACACAAGTAACAGCTAATAAATTGTTTATCACTGTTAACGCCTAAGGGGCCATTCAGGGACGACAGTGATAACTTTTCTTCACAATTTAGTTTCAATCAAAGTGTTGTTATTGACGCAAGGTTTTGATAAGCAGAGTTTCGTTGATAGACAAAATGGTATATTTCAGAATCTGTACCGGTTACAAGGTAATTGTTTATAGAGAAATTTTCCCGTTCCGCCTATTGCTTGACGAGCATAAAATAAGTATCAATAACATAACATAGCATCACGCCTGTATTTCCAAAGGGTTAGGCAGAGGTGTACTGTTGTACACCCATATTACGCCGTTACCGTTATTGAGTCCTATGTAATAGGGGGCGAGCCTATTGCCATCTAACGGGCACAATTCCAGACTCCGTGCTGCTACTGAGATGAGACCCGGAAAAAGAACCCAGGACCTTACGCCCAGAAGTCGCAAAATATTTAACTGTGTATAAAATATAAAAGAAAGAAAGAAAGAAAAGAAAGAAAATTTGTTTATTTCCGCCATGATGTGAAGCATAAAATAAAAGCAAGAAAAAAAAAAAAAAACAAAAAAAAACTAAAAATCTTGCATAAAAATACTGCCTTATAACGGCTTAAGCCAGCATTAAAACTGTTATGAAAACAATAGAGCATACCAACAAACTAAAATAACTTTTTTTCTATTTTTAATTTCCATAGTATTAACGCTGAAGTGTCTCTCCAATTCCAAGTGAGGCAACTTTCCAAATAAACCAAACTTACGCCTAATAATTCCCGCATTATTCCACTCCGGTACACTCGGCTCCGATAACTTGTAATCAATAAAAGTTCCCGCGGAAAGTTAAGCTGTACTCCCGTCATCGTTTATCTAAATCTACTGAAGATTTATGTTTATGAAGATTTTCGTCGTTGAGAGAACAACTTTTAGTGTAATGACTTGTTAGGTTAATGCTTGTGACATTTTGTGAGGCCACGGCTAAGTTTAATGGAAATGTTTTGGTCTTTTACTAACATACGAAACTTAGAAAAGAAATCAATGATGAAATGATGACAATTAGATCTAGCCATTTCTAAACATAATTTCTAAATGATCCGTGAGTTTTAAAGAGTCTAAAGAAGAAACTCCTTGTTTCTTCTTTTTTTTTATTTGTAAACTAGCTACCCCCCCCTTTCACGAATGAGCGCCTGAACATTTTTATTGAGATTTACCTGAAAAAAACATCACATAAACTTTGTCCTAACAATTACAAAAATCAATCAGCCAAATCGGTGAAGCCGTTCTCAAGTGATGATACATGCGATATCTGTTTTTATTTATATAGATAATAAATAACAAGCAAATAAGAATGAAATGAAATCAAGTCAGAATCCTATAAAATTGCCAACATCTTCAAGACAAACATTTTCACTTTACACAACTTTATTCATAAACTTGAATATATTGCTTTTACTTGAATATAACAGTAGAATCTGCGATGTGACCCATAAAACCACTCAATTATAGAGGGATCTATCTACACACACGCCGCTCTTGCATACCTGGGCGCTCGATCGAAAGACGCTCGGAAGGAATATGCCTCTAGTCTCCCCCACATAAACATGTAAATATATTGACGACACGGTTGACGCAGTGGTTAAGCGATTAGCTTTCTGCGCTACGTGTCGCGGGTTCGATCCCCGCACGGAACAAATATTTGTATGATCTACAGATAGTTGTTTCGGGTCTGGTTGTTTGTGCATGTGACATGTATGTTTGTAAACTGTACCCACGATACAGGAGAAATCCTAGTGGGGGCAATGTTTAAAAAAATATATATATATATATACTTAGGTTAGAACCAGTTTATTTTCTCATACAGCCTTTTCCTACTCATAACTAATGCGGCAAGATGAGTGGATGATAAACGAGACGAGAATTATTAACTCGGTTCTCTTTTTCCATTTACGGATAAGGAAGCTGACATTTTAGCTACAAAAAAAGTGATAAAACTACAAACGGAGAACTTATTTTAAGAAAATCTAGGACAGATATTCTTGGCTTGTTTTACGGATAAATTGTTGAGAGTTTAAATCGATATCGTTTCTTCTCGATACTTGACATTCGATTACAGTTAAATAAGTGTCATAGGGAAATGATTCCTTTTTATCTAATTGGATTTAAAGTATATTTTTGCAATAAATAATTCAATGTATTCAATGTACAGTCTGCATCAAAAAGATGTATACACGTATTCAAACACTTATTCTTGGAAAGGTATTGGTTAAAATCATAAAATTTAAATGACCATGTATTTTTATGTATCCGCAGATACTATGTATGAAATTGGTTAAGGCATCAATTACCATTTCCTCTAAAACTTGCTTTTGGATTTCGCTACGTGTATACATCTTTTTGATGCTGACTGTACTCGTATCTCTAGTTAACAGTTAATGTAAACGATGTCTTTGTTTATGAAATTAAATGAAATTATTTATTTTGCAATTAGGATTTTTCAATCACTTTTACACGTCTTTTTTAAACTGGATGGCGTCGGCGTTTCCTATGACTATCCCTGAGAAGAAACGCCGAAACAAACTCAGTATGAAGTATGACTTAACGCTACGGACTATTGACAGCAACTATCAAATCAACCCTAGTTCTTTAGGCACTTGTAAATACTGGATAGTTCCGTTGTACACAATAAGTGTATAAAATGTAGTAAAACCAATGGCTCCCAAACTAGGCCATGCTTGTATGTTCGGAGTATGAGAAAATAAGGCACTTTATCGGTTAACGACTTAAAGGTAACAGTGGGATTGGGCTTTGATTAAGACTCTGCAACTGGTGATCACAAGACTCTGAAAGTCTGAGTAGAACCGCTTTGTGCTAGTCGTTACGTTCGCTTCAGTGCCTGTCTCTACCTGCAGGTGCATTGGAGTGGCACTCCGACCATCTGAATGGTACAATATTTTTGTCGATTCGGAACCTTTATCGACAATGTTTAGTTTACTTTATACAAACCGATCAATCATCTTGGATAAGTGTACGTATAAATTACAAAACTATATACATTTTGCTTATTTAAAATATTTATTTCATTCAAACGACTACTGTATATTTGGTATCCACTCTCAAAGACTCCATATCTTAAAGTGACACTAAACAAATGACATCAGAACGTTTCAAGAAACTTGACGCGTAGCGCGTGCTACGAAAGCGTAGCTGGCGTAGCTACATCGGTAAAGTCGTAGCATTACTGTCACTTAACACGTATAAACATACAATACGATCTTACCTCTTCTCCGCTAGGAGCCACCCTTAACCTCCATGTTCTGTCCCACCACAATGATGAGGATAATGAAGACGAGCAGCAACACAAGTATGCAGCAGATAGCGACCGCGAGCATGGCCGCGTGCTCGCCCAGCTTGGCGGCGGCGACGCCGTGCGCAGCGTGCGCGCGCGCCGCGGTTAGCGTCGCCGCGACTACTCGCGAGCTTATTCTGACGACGAGCGCTTGCTTCGCGTGGTAATGGGTTGTGACGTCACTTATCCTACTTCAGTGTTGTTCACACAAACTGAGGTTTTTGTCCTTCGTAAAATGATAACGTTTTGTCACAGTTATAGGCGGCACTAAAATTTGATAAAGTTCTAACTTCGTGATTGTTACTTTTATTGGAGGCTTCAACGGAAATATTTGTATTAATATCTTAGATTTTAACCTGACACTATTTTGGCACTTATTTAAGTAACACTAACGAATAATACTCTAATATACCGAAATATTAATATAAATATTCAAAACAAAATTAAATTCAATAATATAATTATTAATAATATATCGTATACCACAATTCGCCAAATATTTTGAGCACATTGATACACTGTATATCTGCGTTAATCAAAATTATTGTCACTTTCACTTCTCTACTAAAGTATAATTTCAGGTTTCGAAGGTACACCGCCTAACTTTCCGTGAAATATGAATCTCCGAGTTGTTTATAAATTGATCGTTGACGCGATATAAATTAAAATGCGTGAACCATCCACAATTTCGCCCGCCATTACCCTGAAGTGACGGTGTTTTGTGCTCTCGACTCCAATTAGAGTGAAAGCTAAAAAATATACCGTGAAACCCTCTTAGCAGGGTTGCAGCACACAGGCAAAGAACTTACTGGAAAAGTGTAAATAAATCATAATAATTCAACCCATTACTGTCCCACTGCTGGGCAAGGGTCTCTTCTCAGAATGAGAAGGGTTAGGCCTTAGTCACCACGCTGGCCCGGTGCGGGTGGGCGGACTACACACACCATTAAGAAGTTTATGGAGCCTTCTCAGGTTTGCAGTTTCCTCACGATGTTTTCCTTCACCGTAAACGCAAGAGATAATCAAATTCGGATCCACACATGATTCCGAAAAGTCAGAGGTGCGGGCCGGATTTGAACTCAGACCCTCCTGCATGGATGGTAAGCGTTCAACCACTAGGCTATCACTGCCGTATAATCAAATAAATAATACTACATAATATTATAAAAAGAAATTTTTTCTTTGTCGGCGATCCAAGAAAAACTTTTGAAGCACCGGCCTGTTGCCAGTCCTCTCGAATAATAATGGCGTAAAGTTATGACACAGAAGCGGAAGACATATGTATTATAATGTACATACATCAATTTCTAGCCGTAGTTATATTCACTTGTATAAAAATTAAATATTAAGAAAGTAATAATATCCAATAAGGATGATGAGGAGTATGATTATGATCTACAGAAGCTTATAAGAAACTAGCTTCCACCCGCGGCTTCACCCGCATTGAATACGAACCCGTGAGTTCGGCAAAAATGTACTATTGTATACCCACATTTCGCCGATGCCATTATTGAGTCCCATGTAATAGGGGGCGAGCCTGATTCGAGCCTATCGTTACTTTCGAACACATCCTATAAATCATATCCTTCTAATATTAATGAGCCTTCAAGCCTAATACTAACCAAAACGCCGCAGCAAGTGGCTGAGCAATGAGCTATCCGCGCTACATCACCCAGGTTCGATTTATTTAAAAATTCACATTAAATCTTACAATAAGAAACATAGAAGAAAAAAGAGAATTTGACGCCCAGTTTAAACTGAATTAATGGGTATTATGTACCATCGTGTTAATTAGAGCTTGTGATTCTTTTCGCTTTTTATTCATGTAGCCATATTATGATTTGTGCGTCTACGTGTTTCGCTCGCAGTACATTCTAACCTATGCATGTAAATTGACAGGCGTCTGTGAAAACACCTGCTCTATTCGCAAACTGGTTTATCAATGTTATGCATAAGTTTACATAAACCTTTCCAGTACTCCGAGCTTGAAATTCATGAAATTGAAATATCTTATGCATTTCATATTTTCGCATGTCACCTTCCGACAAAAGTAACCAACATAAGTTATTCAAAATTGTTGGAAAAGAAAAAATTGAAATTGTTTATTAAATACGGTACATATTCGTATTTCTTTGAAAATGTACTTGATACATAGCTTGTAAGAGCAGACAAATATTGCATATTTGCAAAAAATACTGTAGCAAGCACATTATAGTTGATTAGATTAGAATATTCCACACACATAGATTTTGTAAACAAATTAGGCATTAAAAGATATGTACAAAGGGCGATAACCTTAGAATGGTCAAAAACAGAAGGTGAATAGATAAGTTAATTAAATATAAGTTAAAAAAAACTGTAAGGAAATGACCAACCGCTATTATTTCACTAGATTTCGTTTAAGTACTTAAATAATACAATACCCAAGAGTACCAGCTATAAAAAAGATTTATCTCTTTTTTTTCTACGTAACATCTATTCAAACTTATCCTGGCTGATAAGCTGGCCATAATAAATCTAAAATAAACATAACAAAGGTAACACAACCCTATAAACTCACAACAGTTCTTGAACATTCATTTCTCCGAGTCGAGATTACTCCGCAATCAGAAACCTGACAATAACAATTGTACAAACCTTTTTCTCAACGAGGTCGCGTCCTTATATAATGTGGAGGTTGTCCGTAATGATTTGTGAAATGAAAAACAGAGCGAGCCATGGAGAATCATCAGTGGCCGCCATATTTCTTTACGGATGACGTAATACAATCATGAGTAACGGACAGTAGCTATTTTTATGGCGGTTTCGTATATACACATATAATAAAATTATAACAGACCGATGTCTGTACATTATAGATATTAGAGAAAAACTAATATGGGGGGTCTTTTTTAGATCAACAGAAGCCAAAACAACAGTTTTTAGAATTTTTGTCTGTCTGTCTGTATGTTTGTACACGCATCACGCAAAATCTATTGCATGGAATTGGATGCAGTTTTCACCGAATTACTAGAGTCTAACTTAAAATATAGTCTCCATTTTACCGCAGGAAAATATCAGATTCTAAATTCCACGCGTACGAAGTCGCGGGCAAAAGCTAGTTTTAGACTAAAATTGTAAATGGGAATAAATATAGATTTCAAATTTAATTCAATATTGGCTATAAATATGATACAAATGTAACATGTTTTGATTCATACCCACTTCGCTAGGGCTTGCAATATTAAAAACCTGAAAGAGGCGTCATCGTCACGGCGAACAGGCAAACCTGAATTAGTGCAAAATAATTGATTTCTAAAAAAATTAAATCGTAAAACGTGGACGAAACTAATAAATTATTTTAGTTATAGTTAGTCTATATAACAAAAGTCAGGATTGGTGTGCTAAACAGAAGAAGAAGATAACTTGTTCTCAGTGCTTCGCATTTCGATAGTACCTTTGAAAAACGAGACGGTCCATACAAAAAGGTCCGTCCACTTTGTTTTGCACTAGACAGGCTAAAGATTGGAACCAATAAATTCCCAGCTGCTTCTGACAAATGGCACCAGACATTTCTGACTAAATTAGGGACAAGAATATTTGAGAACCAAAGGTTTCGTAGCTCAACGAGCTTCGTTTGTTTACAGCCTTATAATGGGTAGACACAAAAATCAATGTAACGATTCATTGGAGTCTAAAGAATTTGAATGTCTTTGTGTATCGTGTCATAGAATATTAAGCATCGTTTCTACGGGTGTTTAAATAAGCGCTATGTAAAACACGTTCAGAGATTTTTTAACCGGTTTGTTTCCACGTTCTTCAAAAACTTTCTGACGTAAAAAATCGCCCACGTGCGAACACACACAGAACTGATTGAGTCTATTCAAAACTTGTCAAAAATAAAGCGCGTTATAATGTTGAAAAAAGCCCTCGTGCGAACGGTGCCCGTCAAAACGAGTTTCGACTATTTCGTCCTTCATTTGTTTAAAGCTTGTAAATGAGTATTGACACAAGGATCATTGTGACGTTCCAGTGAAATCTTTGAAGAATTTAAACGTCTTTGTGAACTGTGATGTTTTCTGTTACTGAGGAAATTGATACTGTTTACCGGATTTAGTTTCCTATTAATTGAGTTTATTTAATTTGTTTGCTGTCAGTAATCCAAGAGTTTATACCTAAAAACATACTTTTAGATCTAACTTGTTATTGTTTTAGCACTTTAGTATTTACATAACATTGTATCACGCCTGTAATCCCAAATGTTTAGGATGTGTGCGAAACACTCACATTGCGGCGACGCCATTTGGGCATACTCCTAAACTGAAGGGTGCTACTGAGATCTTCAGAAAATCCCAGTAACACTGTGAATCGAATCCAGGACCTCATATTCTTTAGCCACATATACTATTACTAGACCAATGTGGCGACTAGTTCCTTTAGTATTTAGTACGAGTACATACGACACAAGTTAAAAAATTACAAGAGTTATACCAATAGCACTGTGATTCTACACAAACCAAAATTGTCACTGATGATATTCTTATAGAAGATGATAAATGTGCTAAAACTACAAAGCCCGATATCCAAAGACATGATAGTTAAACGAGCGTCAGTTACCTTTCATAGCGTTCTGAAAAACTAACAAGATAAGGCTGCGGGAGAATGGATGAGTCCGTTATCATGTACCGCCGGTGAATAGCGGATGATTTATGAGCTCGTTCACAAAAACATGCTCGTTCGACAGTGGCATGTTTTTGTGACGTGTTACATACGGCAGACCTTAAGGTAGGTGCACACTGGCTGAACTACGAACGGAATACAACTTAGTACGTGCGTCTGTACTACGTCTGTGGATATCGTAAATCTTCAAGCGACATGGTAGGAACTACGGTGCTTCAGAATTTTGCGTCTATTGGGTTCTGTACCTCTATTATGAGTTTTTTACATCTCTATAATATAGTAAATCAAAACTTTACTATGATACATATGTCACATAAGCGACTCTAATCCCTAATGTAACCAAGTTAAGAACTAAAATCGCTATCATGAAAATTTACTTTACTATGATAGTAAATAGAAATAAAACTCGTGATAGCGATACTGATTAGTTTAATACATACATATAGACAAAAGTGTATACATATAGACACAAGATTGGAATAAAGTGTCAAGCTAATACGGCACAATGCAAGAGTTTAGTTTGCGCGTATACCGCGCGTGTCTAGTGCGTAGGATTTCGTAGCTACCCCGTAGCAAGCGCGTAGATAATGCGTAGCTTGCACGTAGCTACCACGTTTATCGACTTTCACGTTTGACAACGCATGGAAGGTGATGAGTGACAGTTGAATTGACGTCTACAATGTTTGCAACATTCTAATATACAATTTGGAGAAATTACATTAGTAATGGTAATGTATTCAACGCATTGTGGCTGGGAGACCAAAAGGGGTCTATGATCCGGAGAAACGCACTCAGCACTGAGTGATCAAAGGACTAGGTCCTTGGTTCATGGTTGGTTTGTAATTCAACATAGCATTTAAGTCCTAAAGATATTATACAAGGTTTTGCAAAATCCATAAAATGTAATATTTCTCCATAGCCAACGAGAATTTCTGCATTATGATGTCGAGCACGTCTTACAATAAAGTTGTATGAATTGTTGATATATGTTGCTCCATAACCGTTGCAATAAGGCGTTATGGGAGTGTCGCGCATATAAAGCGATGGCAGCCTTACTCAAGTTGCGAAGTTAAGTATCTTCACTTAATTAACATCAAATTACGTCGAGTGTGTTGTTAGGTAATCCTAACTATCCTAACTATAATATTATAAATGCGAAAGTAAGTTTGTTATCTTTTCACGCCTAAACCACTGAACCAATCAGTATGAAATTTTGCATATATGTTGTCAGGGGTACAGAAAAAGACATAGGGTAGGGCCTTTCATCAAGAAAAAAAGTACTGTTTCCGAGGGAAAGAACAATAACTTTCGACGGTCACAATTGCTTTAGGACGCTAGATGACGCTACGTGTGACCAGAAAAAATGAACGTGTTCTTAATCAATGCGGGCGAAGCCGCGGACGAAAGCTATTAGGTTATAATGCACCTTGCAAACTTCTGTACTCACGTGGTACTTTTGTAGTATCTTAAATTGAAGTTTATTTCAGTAAAAGCCTTAGGCACTATCGAGTCTGGTTCAAAGCTAGTAGAATATATTTTTCAATCGCAGCTCTAGCGCTACGAAGTCAGAGTGTAAGATAGCAATCTTACACTCTGACTTCATATTTTATTCACACTTTCGGAATACGAAATAAAAACACAATATCGATCTATAACATTGAGGTCGATGTCTGAACTGTACGCGAGTTTCGTTCATCCACCAAATGGGATTATGCCGAACCAATAATTGCCCTAATTTGAGCCCTTGACATCGCGTTAATATCATAATTGGATTGCGAACATATTCCGAAAACAATATTTAATGTTCACAGACTATTCGTTTTATAAGTTCGAAAATGTTGAATAAAATAACCTTTATTTGCGATTAATTTGAAATATTGTTTGAAGAACTGCATAAAGCCAGTCAATTCGTTAGTGTCAACATGATTTACTAAAGATAATAGATAACTTTGGACATGCATACATCTTTTTGTTGTATAAAGACATTTTTCGTACACATTAACATATTCAAGAACAAGCATAAATTAGTAGCGCGGTAATCGACTATTCATTAGCTTGCCAAAATTCAATTAAAAAAACTGAGTGAAACTAATTATACCGACCTAAATTTTTCAAGGTAGCAGATTCTTCTCTTTTCTCTTTAACCTACTGGAGGTTAAAGAGAAAAGAGGAAAATAGCCGAGTAGAATTGAAAAGGTAATACATATATCGACTGAGAACTGGCAACATGTCGATTTTATGAGGATTTTACTTGGTTATACTATTCTAAACTATTTCATACCCGGCAGCGTCGCAACAAGCATATTTTACCTCAATCAAAATTAGACGCCAAAATCGAATTCATTCAATTTGTACTAACATCGACCGTTTTGTATGCACAACGCGGTCGATAGTTTCTTCTTAATCCTGTAATGTTGTCAAAAATGAGATAGTACCAGTTGCCAGTTCACAGTCGACATTAGTATTGTTAATTTTTTTAAAGGAATTATAAAGATGCGCGTTTGTTTTTTTTTTACTTCTCTCTGTTACCGTTGTCAGATAAGAAGTGGCCAGTTACATAGTATGGTAATACTAAGTATAGATATTATATAATATATGTAAGTAAGTAGGTAAGTATCTTGAGTTCGTATATAGACAAAAGCATCAACTGTCTTATTGGTGTGGTCGCAGCGCGACTGTTGAGTATGATGTCCTGTGTTCGATTCCCAGACCGAGCAAAAATTATTGGGTTTTTCTGTATCTAATTCTCAGAATTAGCACGAATTTTGGAATTGTGCTCGGTAGATGCTAAAAGGCTCACCTCCTATTACATGCTAAATTTGGGTGTATAACTCTGCCTTACCCTTTAAGCAATGCAGGCGTGATGCATCAAATATACATACACTTGGGCAAATATATTTCGTCGTCATAAGACAAAAGTGACTCGAGCCGGTCCAATTTTATTTTTGGCTGCCGTATAAGCATTTAAAACATAATAAATACATTAACATCAAAATTCAACATTCAAATAACGATATCGCTATGTCTTTTCACTTGATGTTTATTGATAAAGTTACAATAAGTAACAATACATTGTTATAAAACGATAAAGTTGTTTTCTCATAACTTAATGCTGACAATGAATGTTTTGGTAGCGATGCCTCTCATCGGGGCGCGTACGCATAAATAATTCACTCTCATTATTGAATTCCTGAGTAACATAAGCGCCTAATTTGACTAGCGTAGGAAGGCCTCCTACTAAGTGGACCGACGACATTGTGAAAGTCTCGTGCAAACGATGGATGCAAGTGGCGGAATGTCGTTCGATGTGGTGGTCTAAGGGGGAGGCCTTCGTTTAGCAGTGGACGTCTTCTGGCTGATGATGATGATTGAGTACTAAGACATTTTCATTGATTATCTCATTAAATTAGACGAGGAGATAGATAGGTTTCGCTATCCTGGTAGAAGAACTTCTTTCACATATGTATAAATAATAGCATCACGCCTATATTCTAAGAGGGTTAGGTAAAGGTGTACTGATGTACCAGGCCCAAATCCAGACTCCGGGCTGCTTTTGAGATTTTTTTTACATAAAAATCCAGCCATATTTTTCCGACATGAGAATCGAACTTAGGACCTCAGCAGTCTAGTATAAGTAATCACCACCACATTTACTGGACATTCATTGCCATCAATATTTCATCTTCGCTTTCATGAGTGTGAGCAATATTGATATTAAACTCTCAGAACATAAAGAGTAATTTCGATTAAACCCATCCTCTAAGAACGTGACTCAATTCACATTACATACAATACATTGAACACAGACATAATGCTGACATAGGGATATGATGTCAACAATATTGTATGACTTTCATAAACTTAAATGTATGATGGAAGTGACATTGCAAGTAAGGTACGAGTACCTACCTACTCATTTTATTGATAACATACATAACATACACACCTGTTTTCCTCATAAGATTAAGCAGAGACGTTCCCATATCGATTATGGCTATATTAAGTCCAAATTAGAGGCGAGCCTAGAGCTATAGCTACAGAGCACAATAACAATTACTGAAAAAATTAAAAAGAAATAAATTATTGAATTAAAAATAAAATCAGTCTTTGCCTAACCTAAGAATTGAACCTAGGTGATGACTATAGTAATTAGGTCATGAGCAGGCAAGGATGGCAGAAAAAGGCCACTGAACAATGATATCTGAAGGGATTTTCTCCAGCGTTTAGCTCCTAAATATTTAAAGTTAATATTACAGGTTTGTTTTGTTGGAAAAATAGGACAGGAATATCCAAACGCGTGTTTAATGTCATACACGCGGATTTAATGCGACGAATGCGACGGGATGACGGTACCTGTCAACTGTCACTACGATTTATTGACACTCGATTAAACCTATTTGTTTACCTCGCAAGGGTACTGAATCGTGAAGGTATACAGTCATATTTAAATCTCAACTGTGGTCCAAAATTAACACGTCCCGAGACACTTGACTATTTGTAAATGTCATGATATGACACTTCAAAATCCCATACATTTTATCATACCGTCTACAGCCGTACTACCATATTACATATATTTTAAATTTTTATATGACAAATACTGCCACAGACGTTGACGCCTATGGGCGGAACGTCATACCATGACTAACGATGAGCAATGTAATGAGAGAGTGCGGCTACTTAGCAAACGCCCTTAGCTGTACTGTCACGTAACGATATACCGAGATAACGTCGAGAGGCGGTGTGTCCCGGAAAGTGTTAAATCTTTTATTTTAAACCTCTGTTTTGAGAGACAGAGAAAAGGGCAGAAGTGTATATTCAAATCTGAAGTATTACAAATAATAATGAACTCACTGACATACTGATTCAACTTATCAAATCAACATACATCTCAAAACGCCGGACTTAGAAACATGCCACTTTGTACAGAGGTTCCACAAGACATATTCAAGAACATGTTGCATACATGCACATATTACGAATTATAATGTATGTGTTATGTATGTTAAAAAAACATAACACTTATAAAATACAATGAAAATATTGTAATAAGATTTGTGATGTGTGACTGTGTGACACGCTTTGCTTATGCGACTGCACCGGGCGAATGATCCAAAGAAAATTCTTCCTTCATACTTCAAACTGCGGTTAAGACAAACAGCAATACAATGTTACATGTTTGGAACGAAAATCATATATTAAACAGGTAACAAGCACTAAAGATCCTACTTCCTACTAATATTATAAATGTGAAAGTTTGTGAGGATGGATGGATGGATGGATATTTGTTACTCAATCACGCCAGAACGCTGAACGGATCTGGATAAAATTTGGCACAGAGATAGATTATAGTCTGGAATAGCACATAGGCTACTTTTTATCCCGAAAAACGGTACGGGTTTGTAAACCACGCGGGCGAAGCCGCCGGCAGAAGCTTGTTTTTTTTTTACATGTTCAACCCTTAAACAGTTGAATAGGGTGTCAAAGTTACAATGTCCACGCAGACGAAGCCGCAGACAACCGTCAATAGTTAATAAAATCACGGCGACCCTCACAGAAAATGAGATGTCCAATTGAATGTAACATTCGAGAAGACTCTGAATATTGACGTAGACAACCTTAAAAGCCATTCAATTGGATTCGGGGGCTATCGGCACGACCGGCCGCAATTGAGGCTGCGCTAATTTGCGGCTAGCTAATGTATGCGCCGAGGCATCCACGGCAGAAATGATTAGAATACAGACACGAATAAATTGCCGATGTTATTATAGTATTTAGAATAATATCAGACCAATGTCAACAAAGCAGCCCGTATGTGTCCTATGTTGTTGCTTTGTTGGGCAGATTTTGTGCCGTTTCTTCTCCTCAAGAGTCAAATGATCAGCGGTCATCAGACAAAGGTTTTTTTTATTATTTATGACAAACAGAAATGTCTTTAAAATCGCTAAGTACACATATGTATTTCCGAAACCATATGTCACACGCATGCCAGGCCAATTTGTGGGACTACAGTTATATCATAACGGAGGACACTAGCCATCTTCTTAACATACTTAAACTTTTAATAATCCCTTAGTCTCTTCATAAAATATATTACGTAGGTATATACTTAGAATTTAATCAAATTTCAAATTTCAAAAGACTCATAGATATTATGCGCTTCAAAATTTTATACAGCGGCATCCGCCCACGATATATTCAAAACAAAAAACAGATACAATGTAATGTTAATCATCCCTTCAACATAAATGCCAATTTAATTAGCCGGCAGTCTTAAAAGCTTTCTCAAAGCCTATTATTATGCTAAGCGAGATCGGCTACAGTTGAGAATCCACCTTTTGTGACTTAACCTTATTGCAGTAAAGTCACGCTCCATAATAAGTCTTGGAGTCCGGTAGGCATTTTAATAGGGTAATTAACACTTTTAATTTCACCACTCTGAACTAGTCGCTAGCACGGCAAGCGTGTGGTTCTTGATTCGACTCTAGGAGCATTTAGCAAGAACATTCAGTGTCTAGTAAGATGTGATACGCTTTAAATGGCAACAGGTAGGATTACGTCCACCAGAGTCTAACATCAACAAAATGTAGGTGTATGACACATCACTGCTTCATTGGTCTAAAAGTCGCAAATGTGACTTATGAGCGTGGGGTCCTGGGTGTGATTCTCAGGTCGAACAAAGTGTCATTGGGTTTTTCTGTTTGGAAATTCTCAGTAGCAGCACGAAGTCTGGAATTGTGCCCGGTAGATAGCAATAGGCTCACCCCCTATTATATAGGATGCAATAACGGCAGCGTTGAAATATGGGTGTACAATAGTACACCTCTGCCTACCACTTCGGGGAATACAGGCGTGATTCTATGTTATGTTATAACACCTACTCTACTTACTTCTTCGGGGGATAAAGGCGTAATGTTATAATGATCACTTATCCCTCAAAAAACATTACAGACGTGTAGAAATCCCTTTGAAATAAATTCAAATAAAATGTTGATACATGTGATGGCTGAAGCCGAGAGGGTTTCGCAAGAAGGATTATGGTAAAAAATTGGAAAGCAACGGTAACGAGCCTTAGATATACAAACACACATAAATGTTGAGTATGAAAAGAACTTGGCTTGATATAGATGATGAATACATGAAAAGAATTTCTCCGAGTGAAGATATCTAAGTATCAAGTCAACTTTTATTTGACTATAAATAGTGCTTTTTGAACGTTATTTTTTTAACACGTTCAACACCACGGAATAAACTGATAAATTTCCATTCATGCCACGTCGGACAACGTTAGGCGACACCAGTATGTTCCGTTCGGGCCGTGGGGGACAATGGTGTCCGATAGTCAGAGCTATGATTAAACGTCTCTTCTGAACTGTCAGTCAAAAATACAAGGCAACACATCAGCACTCTAAAAATATATATATGTTAAAAAGCTATGTCTGTTTTTCTGATATTATAGTTGCATTAAAAAAACGATTGTTTGTCAATTTCAAATCTTTTGTGTGGCTTATAGGGAAACCCGGGTCCGCGTGGCAACCCCCCCCCCCCCCCCCATCCTCTTGGGGGAGGTGTTCGTTGAGCAGTGGACGTCTTTTGGCTGATGATGATGATGATAATGATGATAGGGAAAGTTAATTGTCGCCCAGCCACGTCCAACATGGCGTTGGACGTGTTAATGTGCCGGACAGCTCCCTGCGATCATTTCAATTATATGCTTTACTGTCAGTCACCCGGGACTGATATGGCCCTAACAGACACCATGTCTGTCAAGAACCGGTGTCTGACGTGGCAGTTAACGTGTTAGACACAACTCATACTTCCTCCCTTGACTCCTTTCTAAGTATTTTTGCTTGGGGAGAAGAAACGGCCCAGTAAACTCCCCAGCAACGGACACATACGGGTTGTTCTGATAACCTGATTGTGTGATTCTCGTGGTCATTTAGCTCCGTTATAAAACTAGGCTAGTGTTACCACGACATAACTTTCGAAAGGTAAAAAGCCTCTGCAAGAGTGACCATAATCCCTTAACTTTTAAACGTTTTTATGAACATTTGTTCCCCAAAACCGGAAAATAAGTTAAGTTTTAACATCACTATTCACAAACATTTCTTTCTCTTATTTTTTAACAAAACGTTGCCTCATATGAGGTAACATTTTTGTATAGTGAATCCGTTTATAAACACAGATATTCACTCGCACAAATACCCAGAGTCGGAAAAACTAGCTGTAGATCATACAAATATTTGTTCCGTGAGTGAATGGAACACGAGACACGTAGCGCAGCAGTCCATCCCTAGACCTACTCCGCCAACCGTACCATAAAAATTTCACCGTAATGAACGCTAAAAATAAAGTCAACAATACCTAAGGAAACCTTTTATCTTTACAAAAGGAAAGAGTTGTAGAAGTTTAATTACGCGAATGTGCTTCACGACTTTTCTTGTTCTGTTAATAAACTTAAACTGTATTTTTTTTTTTATATTTTTATGGTAATAGAATGGATGGATCCAGCAACTGTGGTTACCACTATTTTTTATTAATTTGATGTACAGTGTTCTTGGTCTGCCTCGTTGGGCTAATGGTCGCGACTGCTAAACGTAAAGTCCTGAGTTCGATTCCCATTGGGTTTTTCTGTATGGAAATTCTCAGAAGAAGCACGGAGTCTGGAACTGTGCCCGGTAGGCAATAGGCTCGCGCCCAACTACATGAAAATTGAATAACGTCATCGACGAAATGTGGGTGCATAATAGTACACCTCTGCCTAACCCTTTGGGGAATTAGGCGTGTTGCTCTGATTAAGATGACACAGTTCTAGACTCAGTGTTGCAACTGAAAATTTCCATAAAAAAAAAATAACGCTCTGCCCGACCCGGGAATCGAACCTAGGACCTGACGCATAGGAGTCGCGCTTGGGACCACTGGACAAATGAGGCAGTCAAAAAAGAAAAACGCGTCTAAATGTAATTTTGGTCAAACACAATATTATTTCCTTTGCTATGACGTTACGTTACTTCGGCGAAACTGTAATTATTATAATTGATATATTTTTTCGGATAGCAGTAATAAAATCTTTTATTGAGACCGTAAAATGTAGGCATTAGTACTATTAGTAGCCACACCCGTCATAAAATAATTTTGTAAGATACCTACCTGGTCAGGGATGCAGGTGATTTAATATGGAAATATTTAATATGGATATAAGAAGTGTAACTATCCGATCGATCCGCCCCGGCTTCGCACGGGTAGCAGAGCATATACGCCTTCATTTTTTTTCTGTCGTAGTGTTGTATCAGCCTGTTACGTCGAACATTTACTCGGCGCACGCCAGTAAAGATCTCAGTCGGCATTATTTTTTCCGACATCTACTCAACATCAACTATCATCGTCATATTTCAGCCAATTTACAGAAAACCTTATCGAATTATACACCTAAACCTTTCTCATGAATAACTCTGTCTATTGATGGAAACCGCATAAAAATCCGTTCAGTAGTTTTTGAATTTATCGCGAACAGACATACAGACGCGGCGGGGGACTTTGTTTTATAATATGTAGTGATTACCAATATTATTAATTAAAATTTATATATTTGCCTTCGTCCGTGTGTCCCTGCAGGGGAACCAACTGAAAATCAGCGCTGGGTGTCAATCCTACCGTATGCTGAGTTGGTAACCTATTCGATATGGGTATGTCCGACAGCGCATTTTATTTCACACTTAATGAAATAAAATGCGCCGTTTTTATTTTTGTTTATTTTTTATAATTTTTGTGCAGTCGGTTACGCTGGTACGAAATAAATGCTTATTCTTTTACTTTCTAATAAAATAATGTTCATTTTTTTTTCAGATGACGTCAAATCTTTTCAACATGAATAAATAAACATATTTTTTTAATAGCGTCAACGTCAACACCAGGTGGTATTCAATAAAATAAAGTAACCATAAATTTTCCACTTCAATAACATTTGTTACAGAATGTTAAACAAATATTATTGTAAAATATAAATAAAAGAGATATAATAAGTAGGTATATTGCCCTCTTGAGTTAAACCTGATGGTGACGTGTTTGCGAACGAATAGTAGAACACTGGTTTTGAGGCTTAATTATGATGTGTTTGTAAATAAAAAATAACGCCTGTTTTCCCCGAAGGGTTAGACAGAAGTGTACTATTGTACACCAGCATTTCGCCGATGCTGTTATTAAGTCCCATGTTTATAATAGGGGCTAGCCTATTGCCATATACCGGTTACAGTTCCAGACTCCGTGCTGTTACTGAGAATTTCCACACAGAAAAACACAATAACACTTTGCTTGACCCGGGAATGGAACCCAGGACCTCACGCTCAGCAGTCACGCTTCCAACCACTAGACCAACAAATCAGTCCCGTGTGTGTTTGTATTAAATACGCATATCATTCTCGAAAGAACCATTCAATATAACGATTGCAGTCTCGAGCAGAAATATGTATACACATAAGTTGATTAAAATCTTCAAACATTATTTAGATAACACCCGCAAACATTACACTGGTTTTTATTCAAAGATTTGACAGTTAATACTTTTTCTATTTCTTTTGAATGTCGCTTCAAATATATACTTTGTGCTCGCGACTATACGAGTATAATAAGAGTTTACATTTCCTGAGAAAGGGCAGGTGTTTCTGTAACTAATAAATTAATCAGGCAGCTTAAATATCAATTCCTGATTGGAGTTCCTAAAGAATAAACATAGTTTCGAAATCGATAAATAATTACTTACAATTGCTGGATATAGGCTCTTCCACGTTATAGTACGACAGCATAATATACAAAAAAAATATATTATAAAACAATAATAATTAAGTTTTTTTTATTTTACGTTACCATCTAAAGGATAGCGTAGGTAATTAAATCTTGTGCATAATCAAGACGCAAAATATAATAAAGGACCAGTACTTTAAGTACGCAGGAGGTCCTTCGTTCCGGACAGAACAAACGACTAATTTCCTAAGATTGTCCACTATGGACGCTGAAAACGACAACGACAAAGAAGGAACCTTTTAGCTACATCCGTTGTAGTCCTTTTTTTATACTACCTACACTTCTGTATACTAGTGATAATTGGTCTGGCTTGATCATATTGCTTTCTTGAGCGGGTTTTCGGAATATGGGTATGTGTGTTTGGCCCTTAAAGCTTAGAGTATAAATGTCTCCCTAAGAGGTTGGCAAAGACAGCGGTATTCACTGACTATTAGATGAAGGCCGCCTGTGCGAAAATAAATGCCGATGATTTTACTCTTTCTATTTAAAATGGTAAACATTTATTCTCTGACATAGAGACTAAAACACGAGCAGTTCAAAGAACACGATACAAAATCAGCCGAAACAACTTTAATTAAACGATGTTAATCAAACTATTTTTCAACAAACAAACGAGTACGAGAGAAGCGAGTACTTTTCCTAAGAGCCAATGAAATTTTAAGCAACTTATCCCGTACCGACAAAAACTTTACAATCATTAACACATTTGAATAATCGAGACAGTTTCTTCTCTCTTTGTACTAATACAGTATACGAGATAAGAGACTTTCAAGTTAATATACACTTTGGTCAAATGGTATTGGTAAATATTCCAACTCATCCACTAGTTCAGTTAAACGTTGAGATGGGTTGACACTGCGATTAAAGATGGCCGCGAAAGTTCGTTGGTGTAGAAAATTAAAATATCTAGGCCTCTAGGACGAGAGGAACTTTGTGAAAGTTAGAACTTTATAGAAGCAATTGAACTTCTGTGTTTGGACACTGTCAACGGAAGACAATGCGGAGGAAATGTGTACTGTTCCCTTTTGCTTCCACTTACTTCATGTATTTAAGATCAGTTACGAAAGAAACTTAGTTTAAAACTAAATCTTCTCCTGTCGTATCGTGAAAAATAGTGGAACTGGAAGTAATAGCCAGTCAAAGAAAGTATCGAAGCTAACTGGCCAGGGTGCGCTAGACGATCTCAGGTATTGTCATTCGTGGAGGTTCTTACTTTGCACCTTACTCAATGAATAGAGGTACTCGTAATTATTTTAAAATGAGTAAAGTAGCAAAGAGGCGGTTGATATCATGTAAAATAGAACTGCACTGAAAACAGTTCAAAATCCAAGTGTCATTCGTGATTTTATTTAACAAACACAAATATTAGTTACGTAGAAAATTTTGACGTCGCTACGTGTGAATGGACGCAATTCGTAAATTTTTTTAACGAACTGTGACTTTCGTTTGTTTCGGTTTTGTGATATAAATATTTTTTACACGCATTTCAATTCAAATCGAAATCCACAGCCAAATATTTATCTTAAAGTATATATTTTTTTTTTTTAAAGCTGTTAGTCGATGTGTACCTTCGAAAAAATTTGACACCACTTCGAAAATATTGGAATAAATTTAAACACTATTGAACAACAACACTAAAAACATCTAAAAACACCGAATATAACACGTATACAACACTACAAATTTTTTTAAACTCTAAAAATTCAATATTTTTATTCACTATCAAACAACACTATAACACTAGTGTAATATTAAATTACAACTTTGTTTGAATATCGCGGTTTTTGTTCGCGGCTTCCGTAAAGGTGTTGCGTCGTCGAGGTTCAGACGCCCACTGACGCGTAACGGTGGGCGGGCGGCGCGGGCCGATTCAATCACACGGGCATCTGCCACAGATTAGGAGAAACACCTTCGCCGACAGACTTTTAATGGATCGGGATTAACACTCACGTGGACCAGGGGTTTCATCGCGTAATGAGAAAGTTTGAATAGACACTTTTAAGACTTAAGCTAGAGACAGAACGATTGTGGAATACTTATGTTTTTGAAAAGCTGACTTCACTTGTTTAGGCTGTGGTCCTGCGCTATCCTCGCATTTAGTAGTAGCTTGGGTTTACAGTACGCTTTATTTTTCGACATGTATGTTTGTTTTTTATTGTTAATTCTTTTTTTAACTTCGAAGTTGACTGTGATACCTATAGATAACGCAGTTTTTTTTTTTCTTCTGTCTTCCTTCCTTTTTGTTCCTGTGCCGTGGGTGCGTTTACAAACACAAATATTCACATAGACACACAACCAGACCCGAAACAACTATCTGTAGATCGTACAAATATTTGTTCCGTGCGGGAATCGCACCCGCGACACGTAGCGCAGCAGTCGATCGCTCAACCATTACGCCAACCGTGTTGTCATTACTATGCAATTGGTTTTATGCGTAACGTTAATTCGATTCCTGTCCATAACAAATATTTGTATCTCTTATGGAAGTTAATGGGTGTCGTAAATGTATATGTATATCTGAGCTAAGTCTATAAATGATACTCAGAAACAAAAACAAATCTTAATGGTTTAAATCGACGGGTGCAAAGTAAAAAAAGCTATATACAAAATAGTGACTTTTGAGAAGAGCGCATAATAAATGAGAGTACAATGTACACATATGAATACCTCACTTTATAATTATGAAGTGATGCAAACCACAATTAATTCGATTTAAATTTAAGAAAATGGCTACAATTTTTCATATTATGCGCTCTCCTCAAAAGTCACCATTTTGTAAATAGCTTTTTTTACTTTGCACCCGTCGAAATAGAAGATACATAATCGAATGAAAACAAGCTGCTACGACCACTGCTATACTTTCAATAGTACGAATGAATCATTTAACAGTGCTAAAGATATAAAATGACGTCACTCGATATTCTGAGACCACTACTTGGCAAACGGCTGGAGGAATGCACTAAATGAATTCTACCACCCATCACATTTCCACTTTTTAATAAACCATATTTTTTGTTATGTAGTACAAATAACACGTAGAAGTACGTAGCCAACACGCCTATATTTCCCGAAGGGGTAAGTAGTGTCCTATTGTTACCCCACATTACCTCCACTGATGACGTTATGAAATGGTTATGAAAAATACAGTGGCAAAAAAGGGTAAGTGTACTCAGAGAATATAAAAATTAGCCGACAGGACGAACTTAATGCCGTTACCAAGGCTCCACAATAAACCTGGGCTGTGAAAGATTTCCCTATAGAAATATCCAAAACATAAGTGAAATTTGAACCTAGAATCTCGCGTTCAGCAGTTCGCGCTTACGACCTCTACACTATATAGCTGCAGAAAATTGATTGTGCCTGATTTTCCCCAATATAGAAACCATACGTTAAAAATGTCGAGTCACCTAAGGCTGTTAGAGGCGGAATAACCCCGTCCCGTAATACGAAGAGACCGCAGCGGGGGAATTAACATCCCTAAATCGATTTCACGTTCGATTTTTGATTGAATTGATTTCGAATATCCATTTCCGCTAAGTCTACAGCTAAATCGGTTAAGGGTGATTTAATAATATGATGTACGCATTTGTAATTCTGTAAATTATTGTTTATTTGTTGCAAGCTTCCGCCCGCGTGGTTTACGAATCCGTACATTTTTCCGGGATAAAAAGTAGCCTATGTGCTATTCCAGACTAATCTACTTCTGTGCCAAATTTAATCCCGATCCGTTCAGCCGTTCTGGCGTGATTGAGTAACAAATATCCATTCATCCATCCATTCTCACAAACTTTCAAATTTATAATACTAGCTTCCGCCCGCGGCTTCGCCAGCGTGGTTTACGAACCCGTACATTTCCCACACCATAGACCCGGGTACGTCTTAAAACTGCGGCCAGACACCGGAGGATGGGCAGCAGCGTCCTCTCACTAATCGGTGAGCCACTGCGATCCCGAAGCCGCCTGCCAAGCGTGGGGATTATGGCAAACCCCCCCTCGAGGGAGGCCTTTGTTCAGCAGTGGACGTCTTCTGGCTGATGATGATGACATTTCCCAGGATAGCCTATGTGCTATTCCAGACTATCCTGTTCGAAATTTCATCCAGATCCTTTCAGCCGTTCTGACGTCAAAGAGTAACAAAGATCCATCCATCCATCCATCCATCCATCCATCCATCCATCCTCATAATCACTTACCATATTTAAATTTCATGATCTTTGGTAGAAATGTTGAAATACATGTGTTCTCTTTTAGTACTAAAATATAAGGACGTAACGCCATAGAAAAAAATTTATGGTGATTAAAAAATCATTCTGTATACATAAATCTCCTATCAAAAAATCCCAGTCGTAGTTTTCCTTCAATCTGGGAAGACGGTAACGAGCCTAAACCCTGCTTAGAACCACAACCCAACAACTTATATTATCCAAACAAATACCGACTTTACAAGTTTCAAAGTTGCTCTGAGAGAGTACAAATAACCGACAGATCTCATACTAATGCTTCAGGCCGGGATGTTGAAGTTTATTGCGGGAATCAGGTCAATATGTGCCACTATCTGTGCTCTATATCAACCTATGTGTCCAATACGGTATTCCTGCACGTGGCCGCCAGTGGTAGCAAAACATTGTTTGTTTCGTTTGGGAATCAAAATAGATTCTTAGAGAAAATATGGTTGAAAATTTTAAGTTTAACAGAGGCAAGTTTTTTATTGATTCAATTTTTAATTCGATGGTCAAAATCTTGTCTGTTTTTCGCCGATGCTCTTGTTAAGTCCCGGGTTTTTTTTTTTTTTTTTTTTTTTTTTTTTCTCGGACTATTCCGCCAACATAATTGGCGCCTAATATTTATCTAATTCTCTTCCATACCAGTTCTCGCTTTTATGCTTCTCGTACTTTCATTCAACATACTGAATCTTTCTCACATCCATCATCTTGCTTTCTAGTGGGTGGGACTCCCACTTGTATACTAGTCCCTATCCTACATATCTGTTTATTCTTTATTACTATCACATGGGAAAATGAATGAATGTGGACACGTTTGTTCTATTTTACATGAATATTTCTTAGCCTATTATTATAACTATTTGCTATCTACTTATACATTTACGATATTTACTGTCTTATTTACTATACTCTTATACATTTTATCCTACTGTTTACATACTATACAATATTTTATACTACTTAATCTATGTTTACATATTTATATACCTAATATAAAGTGAAACATAGTCGTTTTACCCGTTTTCGTTTCTCTTAATTACTCTTAAGGCTATACTCTCGCAGTAGGCTAAAAACTTCTTTCTCTCCTTTCCTAACATTATCGCACCTATGCTTTCTTCTGACAGTACTAGGCCTAGTTCTTGCTCTATGTCGAACCTTTCTGAGGCATATGTGGGGCATTGAAGGATCAAATGCGGGATGGTCTCGCTTTGATCGGGGTCGCAGATGCACGATGGACTCTCCTTACACCTGAAGCGATTCAAGTATTCAGAGAACCCACCGTGCCCCGTCAAGACTTGTGTTAGCACGCCCGTTGGCCGCACCTGTTTTATAATACGGAAAGCCACTATGGCGTCCGGAAGAAACATCTTCGTCACCGAGGCCGTCTCGCCCGACACATATCTCCGATTCCATTCATCGAGCGATACCTTGCGGATCTGGCTTCTGATGAATGAAATCGGACACAAGTCGTAGTCCGGCTTCCTCCGCGACGTCAGTGCTGCCTCCTTCGCCAGCTCGTCTGCTCGCTCATTCCCCGGCAGTCCCGCGTGGGCCTTGATCCAGAACAAAGACACAGCTTTGTTCTGGGTCACGGCGCGAGCCAAATTGGCTCGGGCGCGCACCGCCAGGGGATGGAGCGAACCGTGGCTTGCCAGCGCCTGCAATGCTGACATCGAGTCGCTGTACAAGCCATAGCTCGTCTCACTGCGCCTGAGGATTACATCGGTTGCTTTGCAAATGGCAAGTCCCGGGTATTAAGGGGCGTTCCTATTCCCGTCAACCGGACGGAGTTCTAATTGCATGAAAAACAGACGATAACACTTCGCTAAACAAAAAGATAAAACCGATTTTCGAACGAAATTCACACGTAAGGAAACCAGAAAAGTCATCGACCACAGATGAATAAAGAAGAAGTTGTCAAGAAATCGCGGGATGTGCAAAACGCCGTAATCCCGGCAAAGAGAAGCGAACGCAGTTTTATTAATTGCGGGTGTCGTATTGGGTTTCTACCCGGGATTACTGATGAGCCCCGCTATCCGGAGCACAAACAGATTACACAAGGTGATAACGCGTAGCCACAGACCAATCGAACTGCGAGGTTAAGCACCACTTGCCGCGGTCAGTCAAAGGATGAGTGACCATGCTTTAGAGGACATAGAGAGACGGAACGATGGACACGAGCCGTCTCTGTCCTTATTTTCATGTAGCAGTTTTTACTATAAAGTAAGAAACACCATTAAATTGTCCTTTTCATTTATATTGGAATTAATAGAGATGGCAATAGCCTCAACAGCTATTTTAGTTAAATAACTTTATGAATTCAAATTCAAAATCGTTTATTGGCATGGACAGAAAAAAAATTGATGTATCATGATGTTTGGCATGCAATATAAGTTAGGGGTAGTTAATATGTGTCTATATTTTGCAATTATATATTAGAGTTTACAGTAAAATATATTTTATATAAATTAATAACCACTTAAGTTAATAATTTACATGAAATTATCGTAATACATAATAATTTTCGCAATTCATTTTTTTAATACCACTAAAAGTAGCAAACAAGAATCCGGCTCGCCTGACTGTTTGCGGTTTCCATAAAATATATTTGCTTACAACACCAGGGCTATCACTCGTGCGTTCTTTTCTTATTTATCTTGTTGATTTCCGAATATAACACTTTCGCCTTTACCTTGCTCCAACCAGCGAAATATCTCTGTTAAACAGCTGACAATGCAAGCTACAATAAGTAACATTTTGCCGACGTAAGAAGTACGTGGGGTATTGTTTGCTTAACCTGTTCCTTTGATACCTCGGTTCCTTTATCTACAAGGAAAGTGCCTGTTTTGCTAGAGATAAACTTCATTATATTTATATAAATAGAGTTCAGTTTTGTTCGGATTACCTAGTTATATAGATCTGTGACTTTTATACAAAAAATAAATGAGACACATGTACATGTGACTTTACTTTTAAGTTGCATCAGGCCTGTATTCCTCGAAGAGTGAACGGTTAGGCAATGTTGTACGCCCACATAGCCCCAATGCCGTAATTGAATCCCATGTTATAGTGGGTGATTTGCCATCCTACTACCTCCCTATTGCCACCTACCGGGCAGCTGGGAGCAGAGCCCAGGACCTCAAGCTCAGAAGCTGAGTATGCAATCTGGACCATGCCGTAAGGTAGATACTACTATAATTTCCACAGAACAGATACAATTTATCTGTTCTGTGATAATTTCTATATACTTGAAAAGTACGTATAGTTGAAAAGTGCGTACCTAAGTATTCGTTAAGTAGTTTTCTAAATAAAAATACAAGTGATTTTTTACTCTCGTGAATATAACTGTGGCGGTGTCATATGTATAAGGCACTTTATTACAAACGGGACGCAAAAGCTCCCAGAAAGTTGAAATATACGAAAATATTTGCGCGGATTTTTGCGGCTCGGTATTAATATGCGTCGGCTTAAAAGATTGGCCGGTAATAGGTTACTTTAGCGTCGTAACAACTGTAATAATATTTCTGATTGAAATATTGAATTATAAACTCATTCCGTGAAAATGACGGAGATGTAAAAAGTTACAACGAAAGTAATGTTAAGTTTTTTGCGCACTTTTTCTCTTGAATATGAATAAAACTGCTTGTAGTCCCCGAACGGTTTGGCAAAGTGTACAATATTGTACACCCAAATTTCGCCGATGCTGTTGTGTCCCTTATAGCAGGGAGCGAGCCTATTGCCATCTACCGGGCATAGTTCCAAACTCTGTGCTGCTACTGAGAATTTCTATACAGAAAAACTCAATAACACTTTCGCCCGACCTGCAGCCTAATTACGTAAAAATACAACCACACGATATCAACCTCACTGTCAGTGTATACATATCACATAAAAATGACGTTTGAGAGTAGCTGTCGCGCGATCTACGCCCGTCACTGATGACGTTTGAGAGTAGCTGTCGCGCGATCTACGCCTGTCACTAAGCGAAATAAGTCTATGCCTGTCACAAACTGATTGCTACATCAGTAATTAGGCTGTCGGGGATCAAACCTTCCTTGGTTCCTTTGTTTTCTTAAGTTATCTTTTTTCTTTGGTAGTTTCTGTCTTGTTTTTCTTGTCTAACTTAGTTTTTATTTGATTTTCCTTTCTTTCAGCCACATCCTTTTTTCAAAATATCTGCTGATTGTTTCGCCGTCTTAGCCATGGTCAAAGGAATTTTTGGTATAGGTGATGCTTCTATTAGAATTTTTGGAGGTGTTTCTTGTTCTATATCGCTACCTAGAATCTCTGCAATTGTAGAATCACTAATGTCAACAATACTAATATCCTCTAAAATCTCGGAATCGATCAAGAGACTAGGAGATTCTCTGTCAACTGTAGTCCGTATCGGATTTGGGATGTTTTATTTTGTTCATGTTCAGAAATATTTTCTTTTTCATTGTCCAGCTCTAGTCGACACACTAAGCAAAAGTCTGAGGTAGAGATATTTCTGTTCTTTGCTCGATCGCAATAGGCTCACGAGATACTATATTTTCCGAGACATTGAATAGCTCTGGTTGGCGATCTAACGAATAAGACTTTTTGAGGTTGGGTTGTTAACGTGCGTCCTACAACTTGATCAGGCGCACGAGAAGTGCCAGGATTTTCACCACCCAGTACAGTTTCTCATATCAGGAATGTAGTATTTGGCAAAGCATTTGGGTCAACTGGGTAAATTCCGCTACCTCTAAAGCCACGAAGAGCATTTGCAAGAGTGGCAGCGCGAATCCAAGCATTGTATAAGCCTTCCAGCATTGTAACAGTTGATCTTTTAGAAGTATAACGGCTTCGCGATGGAATCCCAAATTGTCGGGATATTTCGTTTATCCCCACGGTTTTTTGTCCATATCATCGAAAGCTGACTGTAGTTGTTCTGTAGTTCAAGAACATATTCGAGCTCGCACTCCTTCCTTTCTTTTGTATTTTCATGGTATGGTTCTGCTACAATCAGTAATCTACAATCAGGAATCCAAATATAAATATACGTAAATACATAAAAAATATAACAGAACACTAAAAATATTTTAAAAATATACACTGACACCATATATGATGTATGGAGGGATAGATGCCCCTAAGGGCACCTATACCTTGAAAAATCAGGGCAATTATCCTTTGTGATAGGTACCTATAGATGCCCAAGTATTTTTTAAATAAATTAAAAATAAAAGAGCAACTATTTACACCTAGATGCACACTTAATGAACCAGTATATTGACGTAATAAAAAATATAACGGAATTTATTACTAATTATAAAGTTATACAACGGCAAATATTAACCTTTAAATCTTTGAAGTGTTCGTGAAGTTTGCCGCGGAGATGATTACACATACGAGCGAAACGCGTCCTCAACGCATGACGGTCTGTGGATAATTTAGGTGTGGGGTGACTGCGGCTCTTAATTATACTATTAATTCTTAGTCGCGGGTTTGGGAAGTTAGGTTTTTTGAAAATGAGGCATCTATCCCACTGCGGCATCTATCCCGGTTTTACCCTATCAGTTTTCATCATTAATTCTTAAGCCCACTGATGAATCATGATTATCATCATCATCAGCCAGAAGACGTCCACTGCTAAACGAAGGCCTCCCCCTTAGAACACCATGATATGACGATAGATGAATATTACGTTAGTATACCCAAGTATTTATTAATATTTTTGCTTCGAATATAAATGTTTGGAATATATCGTGTGATGCTTGCAAGTAAAAATGTTCTGCAGTTGTGCAGCTATATAGATACTACCAGTATAACTAGTCCCATACCTATACAACTAAAATTGAAGTGTCTGTTTGTAATGTCATAATAACACAACCTTTTACTAAATGCATAATTATGAAATTATATACGGTACTTATGACATTTTTTTAATTTTATTTGTTTGTCTGTTTGTTCAGGCTATTCGCCGAAACAGCTGGACAGATTTTGATCGGACTTTCACAGACAGATAGCTGATGTTATGAGTATAAGGAATAACTAAAACGACTTTTATTTTAGAAAAATAATTACGGTTCCTCGCCAAATATTAACAGGTTCGTAATCTACGCGGGCGAAGCCTTGGTCGGAAACTAGTTACTTTATATAAAAGATTAGCCTTAAAGATAATGTTCGTAACCTTTTTTAAACGTTAATTTTGTCTAAAGGATATTTTGTTACGTTATGAAAATAACCTACAAAGTAATAAAGTAAGGTAACGAAATAATTGGAGCACGCCACCGAGGAAAGTCTACCGTCCCACATGGGGCCGCGGGCAAATTGCCATTAATTACGTACCTACGCAGACGCTTCTTGTTAACTCTTATAAGTTTCACTCTCTGGTAAGGAGAGACTGAAACATGAGAAAATTGGCCTTTAATAAACATACTGATATCGAAAAATACCCTTACAGTTCACGGGGGATAAAAATTTCCATTTTAAGCAGGTCTCCATAGTGACTGTCAAAATTATGATTGCTGTTAAGAGTCGTTAATTAACTTGATATTTTGACGCTTATAATGTGATTCATATCAAATTATTCTAAAGGTCTTTAACGACATACAGTTAAAATAAGTTCAAATCAGAATGGTATTAGTTATTTTTAACATGAACAACATCTCCAATTCGCTGACCCTTTATCGCATCCTAGAGTTTGAGTTATTACAGTTTAATATAAATAGATACAGACAAACAATATTTTTATGACGTATTGTCAAGCTGTTGAATATCGGCTCTTTTTTAATTACTTTAATAATAATCACGTGCGTAACCAACAATTCTGTTATATTTTTGTTTATAAAAATAAAATAATTATGCATAACCCTATGGCGATATGTTCACGGCCTATTAAATAGGCAAAATGTGGGATTATGACACTACACCTCTGCCTAAACTTGTGGACAAAACAGCCGTAATACTATGTTATGACATCGCGATGAAAAACGAAGTCAAAGTCAAAGTTTTATATTTCAAATGGGCCTTTGCAGTCACTTTTAAAACGTTATGAATCTAGGTGCACGGTTCCAAAGTGGGTTGGTCCTATGGAGAAGAGACCGGCAAGAAACTTCATGCACTCTTATCAAAATGTTGGTTAACAATGAAGTGAAGTTATTTGATCATGTGGCTATTTTTAAATAAAATAAAAACTTACAATGCAGTATTACATTTCATAACACATTACATCATACATGACAAATGAAGATAACTAGTGCCATCTTCAGCCAACTCTGAAATATTAGTTCTCAACTCAACTCAAGAGAGGCACTTCATAAGACCTGAGGAGGCGAGCAAGAAATGATTTTACAATAGAACCTCTCCCTTGTAATCCTAAAGCAATAAATCGCACTAAGCCCCTGGTCCCTGACGGAACAATGTGGCTGGAGACCGTCCTTCCACTTCACTACATAAATTATAAACGATAAAAACCCCGCAGGGTTATTAGGCACTTAATATTATGTATGTATAATAGTTTTAAGAAGGAAGATAGGTACTGTATGAAAAAAAAATTAAAAGTCTTCATGTAGAAATAATATATACCGGGGATATCCCCCGGAGTTAGCAAGAGGTGTACTATTATACACCCATATTTTATTCCATGTAAGAGGGCGAGACTGTTGCCATCTACCGGGAACAGTTCCAGACTCCGTGCAGCTATTGAGAATTTCCATACAGAAAAACCCAATAACATTTTGCTAAACCGGGAATTAAACTCAGGACCTCACGCTCAGCAGTATACTGGACCCAATGAGGCAATCATAACGTTAGCCTAGGAAAATATCAAGTTTTATGATATATAATATATTCCTACTTAGCTTACGTTACTATACGTTACATTTACTATACAGGAAATTTTAGTATGGATATAAGAATTCTATAATTTAGTAATGACATTAGAACTTTTCGTGATGATTTGCGCATCGAAACAAATATTTGTACGAGATACATGTAAGTATACTGAACGTACATCATTTTTTTATGTATTTGTTTGTGTATATTATTGTTTGTATGGAAAACTAGTACACCCTAGAGTTCCATAGTTAAAAGAACAATACTAAAGTTCTTATAATATACTTTTTTATAATAACAATATGTTGTATGCTGTAGTATGTGTAACAAAAAAAAATATATCTGTTCGCGACGAAGCGTCACCATAATGTTATTAAGTGTTTTGTATATACGTACCTGCCTATATAGGTGGTAAAGTTAAAGACTATAAGTGAATATAGTGATTTGTGAGATTTATAAGTAAATAGTGTCTATATAACAGTAGGATTACGCTTTAAAAATGTAAAATCGTAAGTACGAACCATTTGAATGTTGTTGTTTCTTAGTTTAAATGTTAAAATATTATATAAGTGTTGTATAGGTATCAAATTTAAGTCTGAACCTAACTTGTTATGAATTTCAAAGTTGATAGTTTGCAAATTAATTGTAAGAATAACGAAATAAACATTATTTTGTACGGTGTATTATTCCGAGGTAAATAGCCCTTATATATACTGGATATGTAATGTTCAAAATATTACATTTAGTTAGACCGATATCTCCCCTGTATATAACAGTTTGTTTTATTAAAATATTTTAAATAGTTTCGGAGATGTAGTAAATATAAAAATTATTTGCCTTAATAAATTATGAATTTTTGACTTCTCACTGTAATAACTTTTTACTGAATTCTAATTTAGAAAAAGTAATGACATATCCAGATAGGGCATTAAAAGGGCTTTCTATCAATATATAGGTTGAATATAGTTTCACATATAATCACCGAGAAAATGTAAGAAATGTTTAAAAACGATAGCAAAAATTACAATAAATAAAGTTAAAAACAGGAGACGGTTTCGCGGCTCTCGCGGCGGTAAAGTTCTCGAGTACCTAAGCGCACGAGTGCGCAAGGCAAATTGTAGTCATCGGCAACCGCAATAATCCTTCAGGAAAATAGTCAAGAAGCCGTCTCCTGAACAGTTATGAAGAATTAAGTGATGTTTTATTTCAACGGCAACGTTCCTTCCCTCGCTGCAGCTGAGTGGCGTACAAGATTCGACAGCTATTATCGCCCACACATTCGGAACCTATAGGTGCAGGACGTCAGCGTCTCGTTAGCAATAGCCATACACTCATACACGCTACGAGCTACGCCCGTCTGGCACAATATCTTTACCTATGACGAGTTCACTGAGGACGTGCTACGAGCTACGGCGTAGCACTCATCTAAATCGTAGATAGGTATGTGCTATCTTCCCTCTACCTGAAGACTGGTATTACGTAAAGTGTATACGTAAATTTAATTTCTATAACCTTTTTGTATACATCAATTTATAATCCAAACAAACTTAACATAGCCTTTCTCTTGAAGCAAGCGAAGTGCAGTGAGCAGTGCAGTGCGGGTCCCAACTTCACCACGAATGAGAAACCAAATCTATTCCTGAAACCTCTCATATTCTAGCTATATCTACGCAAACATAACTACACACCTCACAAACTTGCCAAATATACTAACTTCGCCTTACACGGTAAGCAATAGAGTATCAAATCGTGCAACATTTAAAACTTCAACAGTAAATACGTGTTTGTCGAAGTATGTGATTCATCTTGCTCGACTCGAACTCGAGTAGAATTCCTAATATTTGACGTATGACAAGGATGGAAATATTTGCTTTGCTTCATTGCAAACGTTTGAAATGAGTGAACGGTATCGTAAAGAGTTTGCTCAAAGAAATACGGTTTGTTATTAATAGATGTAAGATTGTGTCCTGTGAATCTATAAATATTGTAAATTTTTAATGTTTTGGGGGGCTACTAAGAAGTTTTAATTATGGTAGCACTTATATCTTGCTTATTTTTTGAGTCTTATCATCTTAAACAGTAAGTAACCCTCTTAATAATAAACGCAGTATATATTTATATCCCCTTTTGCCGACAAGAAAGTAGAAGAAAATATGCTATACATTTCTTTATATAGCGTAAGTGTTTAACTATTTAAACCTATGCTGGACTGCTGACCCATATAACTCTGATGAGTGTACTTTTATAGTTTGTCTCAGAACACATCTATACTAATATAATAAAGCTGAAGAGTTTGTTTATTTGAACCGGTTAATCTCTGGAACTACCAATCTGATTTGAAAAAATATTTTTGCGTTAGATGGCCCGTTTGAGGAAGGTTATAGGCTATATAACAACACGCTACGACCCATAGGAGCGGAGCAGTAATCTTTACTTCTAGTTTATCATACTCGTATTATTATTTGGGGACCCAGTACGACTGTGAACTACGAGTGTGACTAAAACAATATACATACGTAGTATGAAAAGCAGTAAATAAACTATGTTTCGCGCCCTTCATTATGTATAATTTAATCAAACAACCATATAACCTCTTACGCCAAAATAAATTGAATAGAACATCACTTGGTCGCCAATATAACGTATACAGTGTAAATTCGTTAGTGAGGGACCGAGCAGGCTCACGCGCTGAGTGCAAAAAGGCTTTGGTTAAGAAAACAGGAAAATTCCATTACGAAAGTCACCGCAGAGTTCGCCGCAGTGACGAATGATACTCATTCGGCGACAAGTGAAACAATCGACTATTCGTTCTAATTTACTCTTTAATGTTTACCCAACAGTGAAACAACTCGATTAAGATCCACACTACTTGTATTGACTATTGAATCGTTAAAGATTTTTTATTACTTGCAATTAAAAAGTAATTGGGAGATAAGACAGTTTAATGGCTATGAATGAGAATAATTCTGCTGTTTTTATGTTTGTCTCAGCTAGACATTTTTAATTTTAAATACTGGGACACTATTGTCACCCTCAAAGGATTATAACCAGTTATAAGGCGGTTGATGTGAAGTTAAAATCTCTAAGATTAAAAAATGCCCAAACAAAAGACGCGAGGCAAAACTCCACTTTCATTTTTCCTTTGGCATTTAAAAATTCGTTCAAACGACTACGTAATGTTTTAGAGGCGTGTTTATGAGTGCCGACGTAATTATGCTAATGACTTTGGAGAAAGAAATTCAAGATGAAAAATGCAAGAATAGTACGCGTAAACAATAGACGGCGAGATTTGCATCGAGACTCTTGAAAAACTGAATGTAATTGGGAGCATGGCTCTTACAATGGTCGTAGAGGTGGAATTGCTAAATCTAAATAAAAAATTGCAAAATTGTTTAGTGATTTAAATATCTATACTTTTTTTCTTGATCAATAGACCTTTAGTGTTAGGTACTTGTAAATAATAATGTCTGTAGATTTTTCTATAAAAATATACTTAAGTAATAATGAAAAAAGAATGAATAAAAAAGCTTTTTATTACTTTATTGGCGATGTGCATATTACAAAGGTTTACACAGTACAAACGATTCCCCAGCATGTCTAGGATTTTGAACATCCCTAGCAACAATGTAGAGATAATTAAAACGACAATTCAAAAGTAATAAACTAGACGGCACTTAACTAAACAGGATAAAAGTACTAAGTTTCTAACCAGTTATATAATTACAAAAATGTTGCCCTCTCCCAACGGTATCTTATTCGAATTTAGAATCCGAATCCTTATTGATCGCCTTCCTGCGCCGAGAAGAAAAAAGAGACGGGTAGCACTCCACCATATGTTAGAAAAGGATGAATATATTTTTCTCAATATAGCCTGAGCCCAAAGAGGATATCTATGGCTCGAGCAGCCTGTAACGGGATTTTCGATCCTTGAAGTGACTTGGGGATACATTTTTTTAATAGCTCTACCAGTACAGTTTACAAAAATGGCTTCTGTAAGGGTTTAAATTGTTCTCGTTTATAATAAAAACTGTATAATTAAATAGCTCAATCTTGTCCCTAATGCCTATAAAAAAAATTAAATTGTTAATATCTTACCGTGTGTCATCAAAATAAAATGAAAATGTTATACAGTCTGAATTTATCGACACGTTTTCCTTTGCCATTTTAAAGGATAACTCATTACTACTACGCAATATAGGTCACGTGCGGATGAATGCAATTAATTTCAACAGAGTAAACAAACGTTTGGGTATTTAATAATTTGCTGCATTGTTGTCGTCTTGAGAACAACACTTCTATATTAATAACCATGCATCATAAGAGTATGAATTATGTATGCAAGTATTATGCGTACATCTTTGTACTAAATTCGTTGTGGAATTCCCATTATAATCAGTCTATGTTCTACGGAAAGCAGCTATAACTCTGTAATGCATCCACATTATGTATGCTAAGTGAATTAATGTTAAGTAAATTACTTGTCAACATCATACCAGTGTATTAAGAAAGAAAGAAAGAAAAAAAGAAAGAAAGACAGAAAGAAAGACAGAAAGAAAGAAAGAAAGAAAGAAAGAAAATATATTTATTAGACGACAAAAACGGCACTTTATAACAACGCTCACAGTTTACAAGGACAAATTATCAATTAAAGACGTAACGTAAAAGAATAACAAACAAAAACAATACAAAAAAATAACAATAGAATAAGCAGCGGTGAGCCCAAGCACCTGCAATAGTGGATTAAGTACCTATTATGTCCTGGCCACAGAACTTTTCCTAGAATCAGAAGGGGTAGGCCACCACATTGGCATGAAGGGGGTTCCCGGACTACACACACTATTGATAACCTTTTTCTTCACCGTTAACTTAAATGATATTCAAATTCTGAGCCGTACATGAATTTAAAAAGTCAGAAGTGCGGCCCCTTTTTGTACTCAGATACTTATGTATATTTTCACCCCCTATTACTTGGAACACAATATCTACAACTCTGCCTATACCTTCGGAAAATACAGAGGAGGTGCTATGTTATGTTATTTTCAGAAGACTAACATCACTTAAGATAATTTAACATAGATAATAAATTACTTTGCTGCAGGATGATGATCACGTCGGCGTCACCAATGTAGGGGAACGAGGTATAGTGTTCCTCGGAGGATCCTCCCTTTTCAATGGAGGAACACTATACCTCGTTCCCCTACAACTTTTTATCTTACCTGCCACTACGGGGCTTTAATAAATGTTTTCCAAAACCGCCGTCTAATGGTTTAATGATAATAACCGTATGATATACAAGGTTATTTATCAATAACTAACGCCCAGGCTTCGTACGGGTGCAATTTACTAATGAAGAACTTTCAAACTGAACGTATCATATTTTTTATTGAGATTTTCATACAAAAATAACATCCAAATGTCCAACTTTCAAGGTGGACTTTCCAAAAAATTTATTTCATACAATCCTTGTCCTGACAATTACGAACACAACAAAAAGAATCAGTCAAATCGGTCGAACCGTTCTCAAGTGATGCTCCGTCATACATGTGGCAATTGATTTTTATTTATATAGATGAGGTACTCACCGCTTGTGACTTGAAGAGTAGTTGCGAAGAGACATAGCAGTGACAGCGACAGGCATCCGAGCGAGTTGAGCCAATATGCCGCGGCCATACTGTATCCTGAAAATAATTCAATAACTTTAATATCTTGGAGCATGGAGGCAGGAGCATGTGGTGTTAGCCTATAAGTAGTTTTTGCACATAACATGTATCAATATTATCGTAACGTACCAATGTAATAATTGTTGGCTAACCTAATTAAATAAATAAATAAACATTGATGTCTATACTGTCGTCAATTTGTTTGCTAAACGTGATTATTATAGCCATATTCCTCACAGTGTAGTACTCAATTAAGAGCCCCATGTGGAGCTAACGACGTTTATAGACTAAATTATCGATGACGATAACTTTCAATATTAACTACCACTGTTGTATAAGGTACAGTTAATAAACTACCGAAAAACCAGTGAAGTGGGGCAAAGTTAAAAAAATATAGTCTTGACTCATTATCTTTCATAATAAAGCTTACTACATATTTATCTTAATATGAATAGATAGATAGTAGTAAAATTTGACTTGAGTTTCATTGCAAGGTCCTCTTCTGACAAAACCTTAGTTCGCTATTTAGCGCCATCTCGCGGGAGGAGGTGGAACCAAATGCTTAGGGGTGCGACTGCGTACTTAGAAACGATTTGAACAGGCAGCGAGTTAGTTCGTGATTTCGCACCAAACGACTAGATGGCGCTAGTAAAGGAAAATTGGGTATTTTCCTGCAGGATATGAAGGATTTTTCTTAACTCTAAAACATTACTTATCTACTACAGATTAAATGTTATGTTATTTATGAATATGAATACACACATGAAAATATGATGGTACAGCGCTACTAATTCAGTGTATATGCCTGTATTATTAAGTGGACCAGTATTCAATAACAAATAATATTTTAACGGGGAATAAAATTACGTCCATTTTTCCGTTTGACATTTGCAAATATGGAGCATAGATATACATATGTTTTTGTAATGAAAATTATATTCTTCTTAACTAAAGTTATCAAATAAACATCAGCATTTTATTTGCGGTATATATTAAATATCGGATATCTGTTTTTCAGTAGCAGATAAATCTTCTTTTTCTCTCCCAGAAATAATAATATTTGCACAATCCCCCAGATTTCAACTGCGTGTGTGTCATTTGTATAGTATGCTTTGTAACTGGAAAAACTTTCAGATCTAGGGACAAAATGTTGCTGTAGGTACACCAAGTATGTGCTGGAGCTTATTAGACATTTTTACATTAGTAAATGTACAAATTGGCTATTTCATCGCTACTGAGCGATCTCTTCCACACAACCATTGCAGCATTGTATGTATGATACTTGTGAAAAGTATCTTTCAGTCTGCGTAAAACAGTCAATAAAAAAGGGATTGTGGAGCGTGACGGACTGGGTTAGATTTTTTCTGTGCGGAAATTCTCGGTAACCTCACAGAAATTGGAACTTCACCCGGAAAATACATGACGAAGGCGAAATATGGGTGTACAATAGTACACCTCTGCCCAACCATTCGGGGTATATAGCCGTGATATTTTGTGTAAATAAATATTTTAAATATCGAACTTACCATATCGTCAGCATGTGTGTTTGCGACGCGGCCGTGCGCCCTCCACAGATCACCTGAAAAAGAAATATCATGTTAGAATACAATTATTTTTATGTGGACATGATTGTTGCTTCTTAAACACAGATGGCGTTGGCGGCGATTTCGTTCCTAGCGTGAACGTAATAACAGCTGGGTAGACAGCGCTTTTAAAACTTTACATTTGCATTGTTTTGGACTACACGAAAAGAACTTCCAATAATACCTAAATGCACCCGGAGCAACAACTATCCGTAGGTCATACAAATATTTTAACCATGCGGGAATCTAACCCGCGACACGCAGCGCAGCAAACGATCACTCAACCACTACGTCAAAATAACATATTGCAGAAAGATATAAAATATAAACCAATATAAAGAATTTTATTGGTTTCCTTTAGCACATAACGATGTCAATACGGTCTCCGCTCATTGCGCAGCGTAGCACGTAGCGCCGTAGCTCTGGGCTACGAAGTGGCGTAGCTGGCGTTGATGTGGAATTTATTTACCGAAGTTTTGTTATTTGGCTGTTACTATAGACTTAGAATTTTGGTTATACATTTTATATATACAACGACAAGTATTCTTGTTAGAACAAAGAAATTATTTAAATGAAATAACCTATAAAAATTTGAAACAGTCCACTAGTTGATTCCTCTTGGTAAAATTAAATATTAATAGTGCTTATTGTACCCACTACAATATGTCCTGTTATGGCCTGAATCCTATTTAAGAAATAGAACCTATATAATTTTGTAATTATGATTAGAAGTATATTTTCAACGAGCTTCCGCCCGCGGCTTCGCCCGCGTGGTTTACGAACCCGTACATTTTACAGAGATAAAAAGTAGCCTAAGTGCTATTCCAGACTATAATCTATCTCTGTGCCAAATTTCATCCAGATCCGTTGAGCCGTTCTGACGTGAAAGAGTAACAAGGATCCATCCATCCATCCTCACAAGCTTTTACTTCACGTTTATAATATTAAATAAAGTAGGATAGGAAGGATTACAATAACATATTTTTAATAGCTACCATGAATCTGTACTCTGCTGTACATGATTAAGTTTCGACTTAACGTCTTTTCCGCTGCAATAATAAACATAATTTGAACCAATTTTATCATAACGAGCTTCCTAAAACCCATGAATAAGAAAATACAATCTTGCTATACAACCTCCCACCATCATAATTCTCCACGCAAACGCCATACGTACTTCCTTATCGCCCACCTATATCCAAGCACCTTAAAAATGTACCCATAAAACACTAGAGGGGAGGAACGTGAGATACCGTATTTGCTCCAATAAAATACTCATACAAAATTAAAGCGAGGAGACGCTTCGACAAACTGGAACGAGGCACGGAAATATCGCATCAGCCGTTTAAATAAAGCAAATAGACATGATTGGCGAATATTTTATTTTCTTTTTGTGTGGGGCGAGAAAAATTTATGTATAAAATGAAAATGTACAGAAGATCTACTCGTAATAAAAAAGTTATGAAAAAACTAAACATTTAAGTGTTCCTTTGGTAAGGAGTATATATATTGGTATATGAGTATTTAAAAAGTCGTTTTTAAGGTGTCGCTACACTGTGCTATAAAATAGGTACAAATTCTTAATGTACCTGCAAAATTGTTGAACTACAAACGACAACATGTCATGGCTGCCACACGCTATTTAAGGACATACCAATTTCCTTATGACTGAAATCAGACACAATGCTACACGCCCTGCTCGATCCAAAATACAACTGCCCAAGCAGGCTAAACATCCAGTAGGGTGAGTGAACTGCTAAAGATTCTGGCGAAAAAAAAAATTGCAACTACTCGTATATCCTCTGGTTTTAGAGCGTCCTGGGTAACACAAAAAGTCAAATGCATCTTGCATTATGGACGACTTTTTGTGTTACCCTTACCCTACCTATATATAAGACAGGACGCTCTAAGACCACAGGATATACGAGTAGCTACAATTATTTTTTTCATCAGAATCTTAGCGGTTCAGATGAAAATTAGCGCTCCAATCACCTCACGTGCTGAGATGAGACTTAGTACTATACCCTAGTCGGTTTTCTGTATATGTAAGGCATATAATTGCTAACTCCATTCACATATATGTAACCTATGATATAGCGGATTGTATGAAATTAACCTTCTTATATCTACTTTGTGTGGTAACTGGTGCGCATCAATTTTTATGTCTCTTATATCGATATTTTTGTGGCTTCTATGATGATGTCGCATTGAGATAAAATTGTTTGAAAAAAATATGATAAAATATCTGTATATCCTACAAGTATCTTAATTTCATAAATGCCTATGATCTTTTTATAGTAGTACAATAAATAATTATTAGGTTGAGAAAAGCGACGTAGAGTTTTTTTAACCTTTAAATTAAACTACATATATGATGTAAACTAAGCATCAGCCATTTTGACAGCGCGGTGCAGTGGCTAAGTGATTCGCTTTCTGCGCTACGAGTCGCGGGCTCGATTCCCGGAAGGATAATGTGCATGTGAGATATATATTTGTAAACCGTCATAGTGAGGGGCAACGTTTCATAAAAAAAACCCCTATGAGATGACACACGAAGAACCAACCAACTTAGTTATTCTCCGATAAAATGGTGACTGTATGAATATCAACATTTTTAAACAATGCCTAGAAAGACAGGGTTAAGTTATTTCATTTCCGATGTTAAAAATAAAAAAAAACCGTTTCCTTTAAAGTAAAAATTACAGTATGTAAAATATAACGAGAATTCATAATAAAAAGTGAGCGAAGCCAATTTTAATTACATTTGGCTTTGATGTGAAATGCCGGAAAGGATGGGAATAGTGACGGCGTGTGGCCATCTCAAAATAAATTTTATATTACCAGCCTTATAAAGTATTGCCAGTAGAAAAATGTAGGTGAATATTTGAATAGGTACTGACGAATTAGTTGAATGTAACTTTTGAGGTAATGAGTATATTTATCTTACACTTCAGATATGATTAAAGGCCTATAGCCAATCATTTCAGACAGATAGCAGTACAAAAAATCTGTCAACCCGCACCGGGCTAGCATGGTGGACTAACGCCTCACCCTTCCCATTCTGAGAAGAGCCCCTTACCCAGCAGTGGGACAGTAATGGGTTGATTTTATTAGATAATCCGTTGACATACTTGAATTCACACTTGTATTCACCGATGGGCTAAGCAGAGATGTATCGTTGTATACCTAAATTCCCCCGATGCCGTTATTTAGTTCCATTTCAAATATTATTGAAATTTTCCTAGGTCGAGCAATGATATTCAAACCAAAGGCCTCACTCTGAGCAGTTGCGCTTGCCACCACTAGATCAATGAGACAATCATTATAAGTAGTTACATAAACAAAATATAAATCAGCGTCACTACTTCTTTTCTTCTTTTCTTTTTTAAAAAACGTTGCCCCACACTAGGAATAATTCCTGTATCGTGGGTGCGTTTACAAACACATATATTCACATACACAAACGCCCAGACCCGAAACAATTATCTGTAGATCATACAAATATTTGTTCCGTGCGGGGATCGAACCCGCGACACTTAGTGCAGAAAGCTAATCGCTTAGCCACTACGCCAACCGTGTCGTCACTACTAGTGTAGTAAGCACGAAATATATGCAATTTGCAATATTCGCCTCGGAAGTGGCCACTCTATTGTCATGTCGGTTAGTTAATTAATGTTGACGTTGAATTGCAGGGGTGTCCCATGTTAATGACATTACAAAAGTTTGTTACGGAGATACCCTACAAAAGTATTTTTTGTCGTCTGTAGATAGATATCTAGATAGAATTGTTTTTATTTCAATTACACCTGATACAGGCAGGTAACTCATGAAAAGTTATAGGACTCTAGTTGTACGGTTTAAAGTTTGATATAATATGCCACTTGGGAAGATAGAGATACACCGCAATATAATGGATTAAGAAATAAAAGCTACGCAATCAGCGTAGTATATTCAAAATAGTACTGAAGTAACCACACCACAGTTTAAAAAAGAACTGTAAAAGTGATTGAAAAATCCTAATTGCAAAATAAATAATTTCATTTCATTCCACTCTATTGTCGTGTTGGTCAGTTAATTAATGTTGACGCTGAATTGCAATGGAACACTATTGCAATTCAGTGTCAACATAAATGGCATTACAAAAGTTTAGACTTATTAGGGAGATATATAAGCTGGGTTTTTTATAGCTGTTATTAATATTATTGCTTTATTAAATATGATTAACTTTTGACCCGTATGGATGAGGTGATAAGGATTATCGTAATAAAAATTTACAAAAATGTGTACCAAAATAGCGTAGGTAAGCGAAATTCTAAGTCTATGACCAAAATACGACATAGGAAATAGTTTCGACGTAGAAAAGTTTGTTTTTAATACCATTTCATTTTTTGGTTTCGTTCTTTTCCTCTACAAATTCTAATCTATCATCAGCACATATTTCAGCGACGGTAGCGCTATGGCCGCCGATCCATGTCACACACACGACCCATTCAAACTACCAAATCAAACACCAATTGATTTCCCATTAAAACCCAATATAGTATAATGACACAAAAACTTATCCAACAAAGCTCCTAATCGAAAATCACCAACTCCAACAGGAAAGGGATGAAAAGCCGACCGTCCAAATTGGGTCAACCAGTGAGCCACGACGCCTTTATCGAGTTTATTTCGCATCGCGACCTCTGGCGGGCCGTCGAGGAACATAAAGTTATTCGCAACTACATCGTATGTAAACTTTATGGAAGAAACGTCGATGAGTAGGTAAATATTTTAAGGGCGGAGATACGTCCCCGTATATTTTATGCTCTTTTTAAGGCCATGGGGTGACAAGCGAAGGATTACGATCGTTCAATCTATTGTGCGACAACTTTATGTTTTGTTGTATTTTTTTTTCTATGAATTTCAAATGAAATAGGGAAACTACAGAATATTTTTATATTTCAAAACTCAAATATATTACAAGTGATGGAAGGCTTTCTGGGTTTAGAAGTTGAACGTAAGGTAAAAGTTACAAGTGTGGCACAGTGGCTAAGTGATTAGCTTTCTGCGCTAGGTGTCGCGGGTTCGATTCCCGCACGGAACAAATATTTGTATGATCTACAGATAGTCGTTTCGGGTCTGGGTGTGTGTGTATGTGACATGTATGTTTGTAAAACTGTACCCACGACACAGGTGAAATCCTAGTGTGGGGCAACGTGGAGCAAAGGCAAAAAAAAAACATAAAAATCTGGCGATTTCTCAAAATCTTATACTAAGGCTGATCACACTAACGCTTGCCGCATATGCGCAATCTTCCAACGTATGATGGGCGCGACCGAAACGCGCAGTCGTAGCGTAAATCGCGTCAAATCGACATCGAAAATATACGACGAAGTAAAACATAAAACATTCTTCATCACAAACAATATAAACATTCCAAACTACACATTCACAGACTCGAAACCGTTAATACGCTACAGGACTTAGTTCAATTAAATCTTCAGCACTAACTAACTGCATGACACAACGTCGGTATTGTCAACAAAGCTGAATGCCTGGGTTTCATACACAATGCATACCAACATGAACTTAGTAGGTACGAGTATTGTCTGACAAAGATAGTACAAAGTCACCAGAGTCTACGAGTTTTCTTCAGTCTCGATCATTAAGTAACGTAAGCCAAAAATGTATGATAATAATGTGCGCGCGTTTTCGATAAGGATACACTCAAATGCGCGCGCACGTTTTTCATACATTTTCGGTTTAACGGTAACAAAGATCGAAGTCGAGGAAAGTTCATAATAGACCCAGAGATATAAATAAAGTAAGTAAAATAATTTTTATAAATATATACTTTTTTTGGACTACTTCATTTGTTCTCTTGAGCGGCTGCTGAGCAAAAGATCCTCGGTTCGATTTCCAAGTCGAGCAAAGCGTTATTGCGATTTTGTAAATTTCTTAGTAGCAGCTCAATATTTCAATATGGTGCCCGATATATTACAATAGACTCGCCCCGTAATAGTCAGGACTTAATGACGGCATCGGTGAAATGTGGGTGTACAAAAAATTCACCTCTGCTGAACCCTTCGGGGTATACAGGCGTATTGTTTTTGTGATGTATCACATGGACATAACTTTCTTACCCATAGATTTTGTATACATCACCTTGGTCTACACTACATAAGTAGGTACAGCTCCCTCACAACTGCAGCATTAGGATTGGAAGCTGTATCAAACGTTCGCGTAAAAAATTGGCAATCTCGCCATACTCGGTTAATACAAGGGCTGTCGTTCTGTCCGAGTCGGCCATAAATTGTTAGATATCATAAAAAGATGATCACATATGGTCAAGAAATTCACAGACGTATCGCTTTCAGATAATTGAGTAGTGAAACTTATTGGTGTCAAAATTTTTATTCTTGTAATGGGAATTGCTTTTGTACAGTCGAAAAAGAGATAAATATACAGAGTTATAGATTATGTTTTCTCGGGAAATTATGAATTTAATCTAGTAATATATTTATAAATTAATAAATTTATAATTGCAATGCAATTTATTTTAATATTAAATAAATTTATAATTAAAATAAATTGCAACAAACCGGGAAAAGCGGAAAGAAAGAAAAGAGGCCTATGCCGTGCAGTGGGACTGTATAGGCTTATAATAATAATAATATTAAAACCCTATCTAAAAAACCCATAATTCGTTCTAGAGATAACTTCATCTATTTATATCTGGTGACACTGTATACTGAACTTTGTTGAACTGTACAAATACATATGTATGTCTCAAATTACTTTGTGATCAAATTAATCTATTGTTTTTGAAGTAGTAATTCACTTTGCAGGGAATATTTTTGTGTACAATAAAAAATATAGATACCTACTCTATCTAAGTATCTATCTACGAGTGATCAATATGAGTATCAATGAGTATAAAAATACGTACATAAGCGAAGAAACCATTCCTCTTACCTTACAAATACTAATACGTACGAGTAGCATTTTCTAATGGCACTCATACGTAATTATATGCAAAATCTGTGCCGTCGTATTCCCGCCTCAGCGCAATACATTAGAAAATCAATCATATATTATACACCGTAAGAGTCGAATTACCATATTTAATCATACGCTAGAAACTTCTCCATTCTAATATGTGTAATAATTGAAATCCGTACGCGCGTTCAAAAGCATTTACAAAGTTAGGAGAGGGAGCTACATATGCAACCCAAATTTCTGCTTTCAAGCGCCTTAATAAATACGGTCACGACAAAAATATGTAATCAATCTTAATTAAACGGTAATCCACAGAAAAAGTAGCGAAAGGTGAAAACAAATTTTCGGTTGGCGCAGTGGCTGAGTGATTAGCTTTCTGCGCTAGGGGTCGCGGATTCGATTCCCGCACGGAACAAATGTTTGTATGATCGTCGTGTGTTTATGTGACATGTATGTCTGTAAACTGTACCCACGACACAGGAGAAATCCTAGGGTGGGGCAATGATTTATTTTAAAAAAAAGAAGTTTTTCTATTAATTACTCTTTAATAACACTAATAATGGACATTTGGAAGTAACAAACGGTGTTGAACTCTGACAATATACGATGACTATACATAACATAAAATGGATTGCCATAAAATACAAAGTCATAACCGCCTCCTTTTCTTAATGTCAAAAATTAACCTACCAACTTTCGTTAAATTCTGTCAGTTTTGTGTTTACAACTTTTACTATAAAACTAATCACGCGTTCTTTACCTGTGAGCCAAGTGTCTCAAGCTGGGTGGTCTCGTTAATTTTTTTATATGAGTTTCGGTTTTTTTTTTGTAGTTAAAAGTAAGTCATGCTATCTCTTGCCGTAGGGAAAATGTGTTTAAGAAATGTTTTATCTACTATAAAACAATGATCCTATATGTATATTTTAAGTTTTAAGTAAGACAGCCCCTAATCTAATGATAACTGAGGATGCTTCTGAGGATGGATCACGCGAACCCAAATAATGCCAATTCATTCTCGCCTTGAAGATTCCTAGATTATACGAATCGGGGAACACAGACAGGCAGAGAAATCCATTATATACTCGTAGATTATTCTGATGATACTACAGATGGGTAGTAGCATACTCCTAGCCGTTTAAAACAAAATCCTGCCAACAACAATCCATTAAGCATCTTAAAACCCAAAATCAACAATAGATGTTAAGTTATCAGGGTGAAGAAGGGCATCGCTTTTTAGGATTACTTTTACAGACAGTAAACTGCCTCATTGTTCTAATAATCGCAAGCACGGCTGCTTAGCTTGAGGCTGTGGGTTCGATCTCCGAAGTATTACAGGGTTTTTCAGATAAAGAAATCACAATACTGATGGTTTGTAAATAAAAATGATTTTATTTTAATTAACTGGTAACTATTCCATTTTCCTAAGAACATTAGTTTCAACATTACAAACTAATTCAAACACAGTTTCATTTGTTACCGGATACAGAAATTATTTACATATTTTTAGCTGGTTCCACTTGAATAGTCGTTTCAAGACTACCATTAATTCTATCGCCATCGGCTATTCCGGGTGCAGACCCTATCTTTTACATCACTCACATGTCCAAGTAATCTATATTTGCTTGAGAAGTTATGTTCATAAATACTTTAAATAGATGCACATCTATTTAATAATTCTTGAGTATTAGACAACGTTTGAAACGCGTCTCATGGTCTATAAGGTTTTTTTTTTTTTTTTTTGAGATGACATTTGTATTTTGACAGCTACAAGTGTTTGTATCACTCAAAAACAAAACTCGATTCTGTTTTCAAATTATTTTACGCGAAACATGATTCTGTTTTCAAATTATTTTACGCGAAATCCTAAATGTATGCTCAAAACAGCTATATTGAGAGAAGGTTATTAGCATAACCATCTATCAAATACATATTTGTGATAATCATCGTGCTCTAACAATGTATGGCAATGTAACGGGCTTATGTGGTCGATGTACCTTGTATTTAGCTTTTTGCAGGTTACGAACCACCTTTTTGTTGCGAGATAAGAGCTCCAATTTGCGATTGCAAATCGACTTACTCTCGTAAAGGACAACAAAGGGTGCTTTCCAAAAAACCTCGACAAGTTTGTTAAGGAATACGATGTAGACTAAGTGACTTAGCAGAACATGACAAATAATTTGACAGACATTATCTTCTGGTAACTACTAAAAGCCAACTAAAATATAGAGTTTATTTCACAAGGTTAAGCAGCTATGTATATCTTCTTTTGTCGGTTTCGCTTTTAATTCCAGATTCGATTGGCCTACCTGTACCTTCAATAAAGGTGGTATTCAACGCTTATCAATATGAACTAGATTATTCGTTTCTGTTCCCTCAACCACAGGACCCTAAGTTAATAATTTAATAAACGAATGTCAGAATTTGCTGTATTATTGATTTAATCTAATGATTCGATTCGTAGTTTGGATAAAATGACTGTTTTAAAGTAAATGATTGTTATTTTACAAATTCTGGAATTCGTTTCTGTCTCGTGAGACCCACGTGAACTAAATATCGGTCTTAATCTAATTAAATACACGAATAGGTGTACTTTTTCTACCCAAAAAATAGGGCTAGGCAAAATAAAAATTCATATGTATTCCATATTTTTCCATAAAAATGTCGATTTACCTGTCTCTTACAACGAAAAAATAAACTCTACTCAAAGAACGTTCTACAGAATCCATTCCTGAGACAAGCAGGAACCTCAAACATAGTGAGGCGGTGAATTATTGACTTCATCAGTCATTCGGTGAAACCCAGTCATAAATCAAAAGTTACAAAGTTTGGCTGTTCCGTCGACGCATCCATTGATGTCCCGAAGTAAGAAATAACTAACAGAATCACAAACTTCGATGTCAAGTACCGAAAAGCGTGATCTTATGATTTTAAGGATTTCAGTGAAAAGTATGATTTTACGACCCGGGTACGTCTTAAAACTGTGACCAGACACCGAAGGACGGGCAGCAGCGTCCTCTCACTAATCGGTGAGCCACTGCGATCCCCAAGCCGCCTGCCAAGCGTGGGGATTATGGCAAACCCTCCCCACCTGGCCTTCGTTCAGCAGTGGACGTCTTCTGGCTGATGATGATGATGATGATTTGAGATGCTGAGATTTTCTAGCGTGAATAAATGTTTATATATGTCATGTTCATTGCGTAAATTGAGTATCATCCGTAGCGATAATAATTCTTCTTTTTGCTTTTTATTTGTAGGTAATAATAAAATGAAATTATTTATTTTGCAATCAGTATTTTTCAATCACTTTTACACGTCTTTTTAAAACTAGACGTCGGTTTTTTCTATGACTATCCCTGAGAAGAAACGCCGCAACAAACTCAGAGGTCAAAATCTATTTTTAAGTCCAGACAGATTATAGTAAGGATTTATGTGAGACAAATATAGGGTGGAATAGTCTTTTGAAGATAATGCGATGGCTATTTGAACTGACCTGTCGCAACAGAGAGCAAGCATGGATCAGTGATCGTGAGAAATAATGAAATTAAGAGCGTTCAGCCTAGATCTCACTCACATTTACAATGTATAGCAGTTATATATAAAAGATCATTTACAGACGTTAGTACTTCTATTATGAGTTTACAAGTCTATCTATACTCGTACGCGACTATCAAATAATCTAGTCTAGTGTCGTGTTAGCATGAAACGAAGCGTGGCGCCTCTAGCGGCTACTACACTGAACAACATCAGTTTGACGTTAAAAAAGCTGAAACTGAGTTTTTTTCTCTTAGGTTAGAAACGGATTTTACGAAAATGTAAAAGCTCATTTATAATGCCATCGATCGTCCGTTGGACTAAATAGGTAGGTAATTGCTAGTGTACAGTCAGCATCAAAAATATGTATACACGTAGCGAAATTCAAACGCCTCTTCTTAGACAACTATTGGTTAAAATTATAAAATTTAAATGACCATATATTTTTATGTATCCGCAGATATTATGCTTCAAATTAGTCAAGATTTCAATTTCCTGTCAAACTAGCTTTTGAATTTCACTACGTATATCTGTTTGATGAAACACTTTCAACACATTTTCGATAAAGCCAAGAAAATCTACTCGGATTACGTAAGTATTGCAGTATCACACAAGGAATTCTCATTTTATTTTTATCGGACCGAGAACGGAAAAAATACTTTTTTTTTTACGAGCATTGCCGATTGCACCTTCTCCTTGGAGGGGTTAACTTAAAACTAAGCATGTCTGTGCGGAATCACGTCAATAATGCAACGAATGGGTTTCGAAGAGAACCCACGAGCTCTCGTTCGCCAGTCTGACAGTTTAATTGGCACTATAATGCTAGTCAATATTTAAGATTGACTACCTGAAGTGTCTTAGGCGAGAGCTTTGGATACCATCACAGAATAAATAAAAGTCCTCTCCTATTTTCCCGAATAAATAAATAAAACAGTGCCTAACGTGTATGTTGAATAGTTAAAGTCTTAATTTCGGGGATACATTTTTAAATATAGTTTTCTGTTAAATTCATTTATTTTGTATGTTTTTTGTTCTAGTACATATCGTGTTTCTGGGCGATTTAAAAGATTCTGTATTCATGTTTGAAACATGATAAGTAAAGAAAGAAATGTGTGGAAGAACTTGGGGGACCTTTGTCTAGCATTGGGAAAGTTGGGACAATTCTTACACGAATATTATAATCTATTAATAATAGAAAAATAAAGCGGATATTATATTAATAACTAGCGAATACCCGGCGTGTGCTACTACGGTAAAAAAATAATGCATTGTTTTAGTGGTGTAAAACCATCTTCATATTATTGCCTTTCTAATGAAATCGGTTTGGGTCACATCGTTTGGATGTTTTCAAAGTCTATAACGGACATAGAAACAATTTTTGTGTTTTATATATATAGATTAGACAACACATTTGCTTCCATGACGGAGCCTTAACATTCAATCGATTTTTGAAATTCTACATAAAGAAATGAAACATAAGATATTGAAGGCCCACTTCTGTCTATTGTTTTATTAAATGTAACGATAACTGCCTCATTGACCCAGTACGTGATACCAGATATGATAAAGCAAGCGTGGCTGGAACATGAGTCCCGCATTCGATCCCAGTCGAGCAAAGTATTATTGGTTAAACTCCAGGCTGGCACACAGTCTGGAGTTTGAAATTCTGCTTCATTGATGCCAATAATCCGATACACTCGTATACCTCTGCCTTACTCTTCAGGGAATACAAGCGTGATGCTATATTCTGCTTCAATAAGGCTGTGGATAGTCCAGGTGGCCAAGCCAGGCCTCCATCCCATACAATCACAATGTGTATAACTCATACTCTAGTCTTTTACTGCATCTATGAGATACGATGGAGGATACAAAGTTCTTTGGTAAGCCCGTTACTGGCTTTAGAAAAGCCCTGCTAAGCGTGATCGCGCTTTATCTACCTTTTGTCGCTGGTGGCAACCAGACGTGATAAATAGCCTGTCACCGTTTGTTTTCCTGAATTATTTTCCTTTGCCTCTTGAACGTAGTCGTAGAGGTCAAAAATATCGTATAACTAAGGTAGTAGCGCACTTTAAAAGGAATATCAGAACGTTTTCTGGAACAAAAATATTGTAAGGGCTCATCTAACATAAAACTATCGCTCCAAAGATTATTCAGATATAAACGTTTTTCTGGTAAAATGGTCAAATATGCTTCCAGAATAAGAGGAAAAAATTGCAATTTTTTTCGAAGGACCCTGGAGCATATTTTTTTATAAAAACCAGTCCCTTATTTTGATTTAATAAAAACTGATCTTCTTTTTGGTGGAGTAAAAATGTTAAGCTTTTTAAAATGAAATTGATACTGCCACCTTTAACAAAAAAAATGTAGGCGATGAGTTATAAACGTAATACCGTATGAAACTTTGATCACAAAGTGTGCATAAAAACCTATCTCTTATAGTTAGCATACACATACTTAGGATGCAACGAACACATAATAAGTCTTATGGTAATATTTTATTCCCAAAAACTTTGACTTTGTGAAATATAAGTCTTAAATCTCGGTAGCAATCAATACTTCTGCCAAATCAATTAGTAACTTTAAATAATTTATCACAGAACAAAAACTAATAAAAGCGAACCGATTCCAAAGATCTAACTAACTGTACACAATGATTTACTTCCATAACAGTAAGACTGCGCCAAAAACGCTACGTAGTCCGGACTCATCACACCTAGTAAACTCGAGGCCTTCCGGATACAATTTACTACTGCAATTTACCCGGGTATCTAATCTTGGTGCTGTGTTTAAAATTTTAACTTGCACTCCCGTCGGTAACGCTCCAAAATATCCGACCGACGGCGACGCCATGTTATTAAAATTTCAAACAATTCTTTGCGATTTATGCGAGTAAACAAACGCGTTTGCATATAGACGAATGTGTTAACATGAATAATAGAATGTTTGTCTGCGTGTCTTTAAAGTGCGGCGTTGCTTTACATTTGCGATAAAATTATTGTTGAATCATTTTTTATAGTCATAGAAACAGCTGAAGCAATAATATGTGAAACATATATACAAAAATAAACTTAAAACGAACATTAAAATTTATAGGATATTGCGCTTACTCTGAAAAGAAATTCTGACACTATGATGATATATGTAAGAAAAGAAAGTACATATGTATATTAACTGTTTTTATATATATATATGTGTGTGACGATAGTGTGCCTTTTGATACAATTGTTAGGTACATGTCCTTCGGCCGTGGCGCTATAATAGTAGAATCTCGTTGGGGTTGTAATATAATACATGGCTATAGCGCAATGTAGAAATTGTTCGCGGTACAGGAAGAAATAAAGAAAAACTAGAGAAAAGTGTCGATCTGTCTTACATGTTCTGTGGTCGTGGCGCTATCGTAGTAGAATCACGTTGCGCTTGTAATACATGACTACAGTGAAATGTAGAAATTGTTCGTAGTATAGACAGAAATAACGTGGAACAAGGAAAGAGTGTCGCGTCTGTCTTGCATGTTCTGTGGCCGCGGCGTTATCGTAGTACAATCACGTTGCGGTTGTAATTCATGACCACCGTGAAATGTGGCGTTCCTTATCGTTGCTTCTCGGGGCGTTACACACGGTACGGGTTGTTATAAACCTATCGGTTTGGTAGGGTTGGTACGGGTTTGCCTAACACAATTATCATAACTAAAGATTCAACAACATAACAACAATCTAGGTGTTTAGTCTAGTTAGAAAGTTTAATGTGCAACACACCTTATGGCTTTAGTTTCTAATTCTTTTTACATCTTTTCTATATTTAAAAAAGTAATTCTCGTGAGAAACCTTTTATAAATCAAGTGAGATATTCAAAGATACTACTAAAAATCGTTTCTTACCTACAAGCAGACACAGTTTAGTAAAGAAGAATAGAATAAATAGGCTGAAATGTTTTGCGACCACGAAAACAAGTAATTTACAGTCCCAGTATCTATTGCCTCAAGGATTCGCACGTATTTAATTCTTCTTATTCGAAAAACGAATTGGGATTGTTGGATAGTGATATCGAAATGTATCCAAAGGTAAATGACTCCATGTCTTCAAGTTTCCTACCTTGTGACAGCTGACAAGGCCGTTAAGGAACCAATATTAGAGGAATCTTCTCATTTCCCATCAACTGTTGGGACATTAACTGCTACAGGAACAGTCCATTGAAAATTAGTTTCATTTATTTGTGATAATGCAATCCTGTTTCCATCTTTAAAATTGATTTATAAGTACATTTCATTGCTTTCCACTTCATAAAATTCCCTCTTTCTAAAGACGATAAATACCTTCCTAAAAACCCTACTCCAGAAAATAACAAATATTTTGATTCATATCTCCACAATCGACTATCATAAACAGTAACTGTAGGTAGGTACCTACGTACAGCATTCTTGAGATATCTCGGCCAATGCCGTTTGTTCGAACCCCAGTCCATTTAATATCCGGGAGACAAGGCCTGTTCTCCGGCGTTGGCCGCGAATTATCATATAAATGGGGAAGAAATCGCCGCCTAGTGTCCTCGCGGGACCGGCCTTGATAACGTGGCCACATTGCGGGTTGGACACGGATATTTATTCAGTGATTAACCTTTGAGGCTATGTATTGAACAGGACGCTATTTTTATATTATGTTTCTCTCTCAAGGGGACTGTGGGAAATTGATCTGCGGTGTTTTTAAATCCGCTTTCGTTATCGTAGCATAGTTGTTGAACGCTGGCGGTCTGTGCAGGAGGGACTAAGACCGATCCCAGCCCACATTTTTAAGTATTCATGTGTAAGAAATATTGTGAGGAAACCTGCACAACCAAGGGCTCCAAAAAAATCTCGATGATGGGTGTAGTCCGCTAATCCGCATAAGGCTTAAGTGTTGGATTAAAGCCTTTCCCGGTGCCCAGCAGTGGGACAGTGACAGATTGAATTGTTATATACCGGTTGAAATAACTAAATAATAAAATTTTGCCTCATAAGTTCATACCTATGGATATACAAACAAGAAATTGTATAGTGATCAAACTACTTGGTATGCCTTTGATGATTATTCAACATTGCACCGAGCTAGACGTTCTGAATTCCTTAACTAAGCTCACCTCAGTGATGTACCTCCGACATTGCTCGGGGCGACTCTAGACGAGTCGTCGCATGCCCCGAATATCAAGCATAACTTATAGCGAACAATGCCAAGAATTTCTTTATGAAACCAAAACATTCTCAAATTGTTTTTAACCAATTTTGAACAGATGTACTTTGAGATGTTCAATTTGTAAGTATTTTAAGAGATTCTTGGTTGTTTTAAAGTTGTTATTTTATTCGTTTGGAATTAGGTTAAAATGACAGAGGTATATATAAGTATATTGTAGGATGGCACAGAGAGGGAGTATTAGCAAATCCCATTGTAATTTTTATATATATATATTTTATTATATATATATATATATATATATATATATATATATATATATATAAATATCTTATTTAGTCTATTCATGAATGAGCTTTTGTTTTAATGGTGTGTATATACTGATAACATAATTCGATAAAAACAAATAACAAATAAGCATGGTCCCCGTCTAATTGGAAGGTGTTTTATGTCTACTTGATAGTAGTTATACGTATAACTGGGCCCACCTAAAATGTTCATTTTCGACGCTTGAAAGCGTGGGGGGAGATTTTTGACACAAAATGTAGGTACTCAGAATATAATATCTCTTACTTTAGATGACCTAGAAGGTACATAAGAAGACGGCAAAACCCTTGTACACTAATAACGACATAATTATTATACTCCCAACCTATGTTCGTGATTGTGGCAATATGTCTTTTGAACTAAGTATTTTATACGTTTCACAGACGTTTAAGCTGGAAAAAAAACTAATTCTATAAAACTAAACCTAAAATATGTATACTATTTTATAGTGTATCCTATTTTCCGAATAGATACCAAGATAGGTACCTACTATTATCACCCTTCTTAAGCTAGCTCCAATTATACGAGCACACGGATATGCAAATTATTATTTACATGAGATACGAGGAAGTGGATCACAGCATTGGCAACATAAGACTTATAAGTATTCCCAACGAAAATTCGCTTATGATGGAAAGATGGAGGGGCTAACCGCAAAGATTACAACACGTCAACAAGAGTAATTGCCGTATTAACTGACTATCTCTTTATAGCCTCACAAAAGCCACCGATTTAGTTCTTCAGTGACAAGTTCCGCAGCTGAATGTTAAAGAGGCTGCGACAATATATCTAATTGTGTCTCAAGCAACTACAGCCGCAGTCTCCGGAACGCGAAGCGAAAATCAATAGATACACGTCTTCGAGATGACTCTCTACTAGCACTTGTTTTAACGGTCATTTATAAGTGTCCAGTGTTTTATATAATGTAAGGGTTTGTTGACAGTGGGAGGGCTGCAACCTTATCAGGCGGCGCGCTATCGCCAACACGCCGACTCCGTGCCCCCTCCCCAGTCGATGCCCTACCACGCCCTCAGAGATCCTCGCGGATGCTGCGTCATGGACCACTTATCATCTCGAGGAAGTATATTTAATTTTTGATATAAATATATGATTATGTAACGGACTTACCCGCGGGAGCAAGGTTCCGGTTTGGGCGCCATTTAGCGCGTGGTGGGAGCGCGTTAGGATGAGTTCGCACGGGTGCGGACGCGGCGACGGGCGGCGCGCGACTACCGCGGCGCGCAGTGGCGCGTGCGTGCGTTCGTCCGGCGCATGTGCACAGCTACCCGCTATTTGTTTTGCTCTGCGACTCCGTATCGGGCTTTCGTTAAAAGCCGCAGAAAACGAGATTATTCTCTCGTATAGATACGGTACGCGTTGCGGAGCATTCCAATGAACGTCGGCTAAAGTTCTCTGAGATATTGTCAGCTTTTATTCACGCCGCTTGACATGAATTGCAATGGACATCGTGCGGATTTAAAAGCCGGGTAAATCGTAAACAACCTCGTTACAGATAATAGCTAAATATGTTTAACCGGATTTGTGAAATGAAAGCGAAAAGGTTATAAATTAAAATGACTCGTAGTGTTATATCAGGAGGCCCTCTGAAATTTTATTAAAGCAATAATAGTTACGGAACATGTTTCTTAAAACATGAACTGCGCTAATTGTATCATTAGTGCAATAAGGACGTATGTCCAGCTGTCAAGCATTGAATTATAGCTCCGATTCCAAGGTCTTCCAGTGTTATTGGATATTTCTGTTATAAAATTGTCAGGGGCAGCCCGGGCTTGGAATTATGTGGCCGATAAATAGCGATAGACTCGGGCTCTACCAGATGGGACCGAAATGGTCCGTTACCGGAAAATTGTGGCTCAACGTACACCTCTGTTTAATACTTTGGGGGTGGCGGTTACGTTTATAACAATGTCGTATCTATTATGCTTTACGTAAAATTCTAAAAATCTTTTTTATACCTATACTTTTGAGAGTCTCGTAGCAGTGCCGTAGCAAAATGCTAGGCGTTGTTCGACCGATCTACGGGGCTATGTTTCCGTGGGCAAGCGGATAGATGACCACTTGCTACGTAATTAATTCCACATACCGTCGTCGGAGATCGGTTGTCAAACTAATTAAAAACACATGGCAGTCGTCACGCGTGAGAATTAAACATCATGTCGTTATGTCTATCCTTGGCAATCCAAAGTCTATTCTTTGTCAATCGACAAGGTATGGTCATAAAGTGTCTTTATTATATTATGTAGGCAAGAGTTGTTTATATCGAAAGCAAATTAACTTTGCTACATAAGGTACTTAAAAAATAGGCTTAAAAAAATATCGTACGCGAAATATCTTAGCCAACGAAGTACTAAGAGGCCGTCCATTGTCCATGCTAAATTCAGTTTTGATGTATATGTTTTTAAATAACTTCAATATGAATTGAAATCACACACCAATTCTTCAAGCCCCTTAATTTCTGATACAGGGAAGTTATTTTAGGCACGGAGAACTTCGTCACGTACCGTTATACGAGTGTTTTTCCCAATTCCCGTGGAGGTCGCGCCGTCCTCACGATCTGGGCACGTACTCCTGGAGCATGTACCTACCCTTTTACTGACTCGTACGTGATAAATGTGTGAAATGTCACCCCCTGTACAAGTATAGCGTAGATATATGTACTTATGGAGTATGAAAGTTAAGTTATACTTTTTACGTCGTAAATCTGTTTTATTTGTTGATATTCATGGTAGTGTCTAGATACATTTAAACCGTCTTAGATGCAAAAACATCCGTTATATACAAAAAATGTAAATAAATTAATTAATAAAATGTTGATTACACTTCTGAAAGCAAATTGGGTGAGTGTTGTTAGACTGTGATGTAACTGCCTCTCTGGTCTACTGATCGCAAGCGCAACTGCTAAGCGTAGGTACTGGGTTCGATTTCCATGTCGGGAAAAGTGTAATTGGTTTTTACTGTTATTCTCAGTACCAGCAGGAAGTATGGAATTATCCTCGGTAGACGGCAATAAGCTCGCCCTTTATTACATTGGACTCAATATGGCATCCGAGAAATGTTGATATTCAATAGTACACTTCTGCCTAACCATTCGGAGTCTTTAGACATGTACAGAATTTCGCATAATAATTACTAAGATATCAAATTGTGTGGTTGTTAATTTCATTAAATGTATCATAAGCTGTGATGCTTCATACCAGTCTAAAAATTACCTATTATGCACACAAATAAAATGTATCCTTAAAAACTTATTTATATTATTTTATAATAGAAATTTTATTATGAAAACCTATCCTAAAAATCTATATACAACTAAATCATAAATATTACTTAAAAATCATATTTAGTACTGGCAACAACCTACGAATTGTCATTTGTCATATAATTTTGTAAATTGGCAACATTGAGAGGTTCTTCCAGAATCAAAAAGTGTGACGGGCGATTATTTTATGAATTTTGTGTTAAATTTCTATAAAAAATGTCGACAATCGCAGCACCTTTGTCTGTCGCAGGGACCAGATTCTCAGGGGCATCAGTCAGAAGTCAAAATGGTAACGTTTCTATAATATTTTACTCGAGGTTTTCGTACTCCGGTAGATCACATGCATCCCGACTCATGGTTACATTTTTGTAAATATCTCGAAAAAGTGATGAAATTGAGATAAAAACTTCATGTAAAACGCTTATAAATTGAATAAACTTTAATTTGGATGTCACCGCGAGTACAATCAGCACTACTTTCAGTTTTCGAAAATAACCTATCCTTTATTGTGTGGGAGACAATGAAAATTCTGTATTTGATAAAATGATTCACAGTAAATGCGGCGGCAGCTATCGCCAACATAGTGAAAAGTTCGCTGGGGCCCGTGGGTCTTGACAAAATGTTGGTTGATGACATTGGAGATGTAACAATCACAAATGATGGTGCCACCATTCTCAAGTAAGTTCTGGAATGAATTATAGAATTCAATCTCATTTTCCTTCCCAAATATATGATGTTACTTATAAGTTGTGAGATAAAAACATTGTGAATTTCCTTTGTAAACATAAAAAAATAAGGCTCATTAATATGCTAGAGAATATGACTAATAAGTTATGATCACATTAGTGTTTTTTAGTTTTGTAACACAACTCTACAGTAAGACGTAAATGCTTTTAGGATGTTGGAGGTGGAGCACCCTGCCGCTAAAGTATTAGTAGAACTGGCACAACTACAAGATGAGGAGGTTGGAGATGGCACCACATCAGTTGTGATCATTGCTGCTGAGCTGTTGAAGGTAAATATTGATGCTACAAAGGTTTGATACCATGACAACACACAAACAAAAAAAACTTATAGCTTCTCTTATACTTGAAGCAAAAATTTAAATACTTCGAGTAATACATGCTCAATATCTAAAACAGATTTTTATTAAAAGTAAATTATAATAGCCAAATTTCCATAGCCCGTCTGTACTGTTTATTTATTTACATAAACATTGTATTACAAATTGTACATAGGTCAACTTAGTGCCTTAGGCATTCTATACCAGTCAACCTTAGGGTCAATGCAAAGATGTTCACTGTTTTACTGAAATATCCATTACATGTGACTGAATAGCTGTAGAAACAATGATACAAATAAAATACTTTCTTCCTTTTAGAATGCAGATGAATTGGTAAAGAACAAGATCCACCCTACAAGTATTATCTCCGGTTACCGTCTGGCTTGCAAGGAGGCCGTCAAGTATGTACAGGACAACCTCACAGTCACTGTGGAGTCACTCGGTAGAGCATCCATTGTGAACGCTGCCAAAACCACCATGTCCTCCAAACTGATTGGAGCGTATCCTTTGAAAACTAAGATTCATAAGAACAATATTTTTGCCCGTGTGATAGTATTAGTGTATAGTTATTGTTGTTATGTATTTGATGCTCTGTAGACTGTTCTGGAAGTTGTAAGTTGATTTAAAAATAATTAAACAATAGACAAACATCAACTAGATATTATGATAACTGCTATGGCAAAGTAACAGATTGTCTACTTTTTAAGGTCATGTTTATTAGATCAACAAAAGCCTTGATAAATTTGTTATAATTACAAATTATTTTATATCTAAAGTACCTTTTTAAATCATGGCCCATTGCTGAGCAAAGGTCAACCCAATATATTACCACACATCTTTCTGATTTGACCAGTATTTCAAAAAGTTTTCCATATAAAAATAGAATCTTGTTATTTAAATATTTTCTTAACACAAACATCAGTGATGCAGATTTCTTTTCCGAGATGGTAGTAGATGCAGCAATGGCGATCAAAGTGACAGATTTTAAGGGTAATGCTTCATACCCAATCAAGGCAGTCAACATCCTGAAGGCCCACGGCCGCAGCGCTCGGGAGAGTGTGTTGGTGAAGGGTTACGCTTTGAACTGTACTGTGGCATCCCAAGCCATGCCCAAGAAGGTTCTAAACGCGAAGATCGCGTGTCTCGATTTCTCGCTACAGAAGACTAAGATGAAGCTTGGTGTTCAGGTATGTACATTGAAATACATATGTCACAGTGTTTTGTAACAGGTAAATAGGTTCTTTAATAAGGAAGAGTGACCCATTTCTATAGGGCGTTAATTTAGTCAAATACAAACTTATAAAAAACCTAAATTGAGGCCGGTTTATACCCACCATTTTTATTCATTTAATTTTTATATTAATTTGCTACTATTTCCATAAATGAGTGATTATTCCTCAAATACCCAGGTACTTGTAAGTGACCCCGAAAAGCTAGAAGCCATCCGCGCCCGCGAGTTGGACATCACCAAGGAGCGTCTACAAAAGATCCTGGCGACCGGTGTGAACGTAATCTTATGTTCGGGCGGTATCGACGACCTATGCCTCAAGTACTTCGTGGAAGCCGGCGCAATGGGCGTGCGACGGTGCAAGAAGGCCGATCTCAAGAGGATCGCTAAAGCTACTGGAGCTGCCTTCCTAACCTCCCTGACTAACATGGATGGTGAAGAAGTATTCGAACCCAGTATGATTGGTGAAGCAGCTGAAGTAGTGCAGGAACAGATTTGTGATGACCAGCTGATTTTGATTAAGGGGTGAGGATATATTCTTCTATATTGTAGTGTGATACAGAATTCTTGATTTCTCTAAACACATGACATGTGCGCCAAGCGCATACTTCTTTTAGATTATTCAATTGACTTGAAATCATTTTCCAGCCCAGTAGCACGCACAGCAGCGTCAATAATCCTGCGTGGACCTACAGACGCGTACTGCGATGAAATGGAACGTTCAGCTCACGACGCGCTGTGTGCGGTGCGCCGCGTGCTGGAGTCCGGCCGTCTCGCACCCGGCGGCGGTGCCGTTGAAGCTGCGCTCTCTATATACTTGGAGAACTTCGCCACTACACTGGTAAGATATTTTTCCGACAATATCTTTCAAATGCTCAACCTCACCTGCATGCAGAGGTCTTTCTAATGACGCTTTCGATGTTATTAGCTAATCCCAATTTGCAAGCTTAAATATCCCACAGTGAATTCTTTGCCAAATTTCTTACCACTAATTTGATAAGACCCCAGCAATACACTAAACAAATAGATTACATCATCAGTCCATTATTCATTATGCTGCAGAACACAGCAATTCCCATAGTTTATCCAAAAAAAATTAAACTTACATTGTGCCCATTTTACAGAGTTCCCGCGAACAGTTAGCGATTGCTGCGTTCGCTCAGTCGCTGCTCGTCATCCCGAAGACATTAGCCGTGAATGCTGCGAGAGACGCCACCGATCTCGTCGCTAAGCTCCGCGCCTACCACAACTCGTCGCAAACCAAGGTAAATCCACATAAACGATGATTATATATTATATTCTGGTCTATGTTCTTGTTCTCTGTAACTAAAACCATCATCTTAATAATAAAATTAACTGGTATTCTTCCGACTTCTTTCGCAGGTTGAACACGCGAACCTCAAGTGGGTAGGCTTAGACCTAACGGACGGCGTCCTGCGCGACAACTTGGCAGCCGGAGTCCTCGAGCCAGCCATATCCAAGGTCAAGTCGCTGAAGTTCGCCACAGAAGCCGCCATCACGATCCTCCGTATCGACGACATGATCAAATTGGATCCTGAGCAGAAGGGCAAGAGTTACGAAGACGCTTGTCATGCCGGAGAACTATAATAACTTGGTTAATTGATACTACGACTTGCGGCTAACGTAACATCGGTGAAGAAAATTCCTGTACTTTAGTGTCATGTTAGCCGTGATGACGTAGCACAAGGCGATCTCAGTACTGCACTTGACTGCATTTTCACGCTGAAAAGAAGATATCACGTTATGGAGGTCTTTCAGTGTACGTACAGCCGCCTACCGCCGCTAAATTCCCGTCAGTCAGTGTTAAGTTAGCACCGCCTTTTGCCGCTAGCACTCGTGGCGATTAACCGTCATCGTGCTAACGAAATTGAATTCTGCAAATCTAAAATCACAAAATTATATTAATATTACAGATGAAAGTGCTGAGATCAATCTATTGAATAGTATAGAATGCTTGGTGCCTGTAAATTGATGTACATCTTATGCTGTACATCGAGTGTATAACTAACATGTTGACACTTTCACATAAATAAACACAATGTCTCCGATGCCTTTAACTTGTAAGCTATAAAATAGTATTATTGTTATATTGTATATGCATTTTCACTGCGAATAAAGTCGAAAGCTATTTTGATTCAGCACTGTATGGCGTCTATTTTCGTCAAAGCACTTTGGTTTTATAGGTCAGTGAAAAGCTAACCAAAGCTTGGTTAAATGTATTCCTTTTGAAAACTGATACTTTTTGTTATAAGTCACTTGAGAGATGTATATGGCCAGATAATTATTTTGTCATCTGTATTTGCCCAGAGTTGAACACCCTCACAATATGTTTCATCAATGGAAGGTTAATTTATTTTAAGAAACCGTCTGCTTTTAACATTTAATGCTAGTTTATTTGCTAGGGCGTGTCGTGCGTCACACTGATAATAAAATTTTAATACTATTGCTTTGTATTATTTTTTAATCCTGATTCATACGCAACAGCTTAGGTGTCCAAATTTTATAAAGTGAATACATATTCTATATGGTCCACAAGGAGCGGAAAATATGATATTTTCTTTTAACAAAATAATTCAAGAGGAAAAAGCGTTGTTCAGAACATATAATTTCCATGGAAAAAGCATACGTGATATTAGGATCCGAAGTTATCGAATGAGATAACAGAAAATTAATATAAACCTTATTCTGAATCTGATGTACTGTACAGCTAGCCTCAAAAAGATGTAAACGTTTATTCTTGGAAAGAGTTTGGTTAAAATCAAAAAATTAAAATTATCATGTATTTTTATGTATCCACAGATACATAGTGCATGAAATTGGTCAAGATTTCAATCACAATTTACTCTAAAACTCGCTTTTAAATTTCGCTACGTGTTTACATCTTTTTAAGGCTGACTGTAGATATCTTCATTTATTTCACCGGAATGTAGTTCAAACCACCTGTTCCTGTATCTATCATACTGGGTAAACTGCTGTTATTTTGCCCGAGCACACAGTCAATGTATGATTTTTGTCTCTGTATCTAACATTTTTGTAGTAGAATATTGCTGATGCCTACAACAAATTTCTGGTTAATGTATTTTCTGATATTATTATTTCAAGGACTCAAAATAAAAAAGCTATTTAGAAAACAATTCAACTTTAAAATCTAATGCTTAAAACGGAACGTGAATCCTGCTGTAATTTTTTTGATAACGATGTCAAATAAAAGTAAAATGTCATCTCAGTGATAACTGATATGATATTATATTATTTTCAGTTTTCTATGATAAGACTATATTTTTATTCAAAATAAACAACGAATATATAAAAGTAGCTAACAGTATGGTTCAGTGTTACTAAAACAATATATAAAACAGACTCTTCTCTTCTACATTTTTATAATTTTACTATTGTGTATGTACATAAGTAATAATAATTTAATAAAATGTTATTAAAAGTAAGATATATAATTTCCCCGATATTTAATATAAGTAGAAATGCTTGTCGCACTCTCTCTACGTCGGCTGCTGCAAAGGTATTTATATAACAAATGCATATTATTAGTTTCCTATAATTTTATTAGAAACTATTTGTACTAATGAGAAGTTCAAATTTTATTTGATGTAAATATTACTCTATCATGTAGTTCTACTGTTATTAATTAATTACTTTACGAGTTACTTATATTAATTAATTAAGTAATGCATTGTGCTTATCTACTTTGATAAATTCTCTATGTTTCAGGAAGAGAAAATACAAATCAATAATTGGTTAATTAATTATGTAAAAGTTGGTAATGGGGCTCACCATGCATTGTTCTTGCCCGGTGCTTTGGGCACTATATGGACAGAGTGCAAGCCCCAAGTAGAAGGATTTGATCGAGAGAAGTTTACTTTAGTAGCATGGGACCCACCAGGCTATGGCAAAAGCAGGCCACCAGAAAAAGATTTTACTACAGACTTCTATGAAAAAGATGCTGACATTGCTTATGAGTTCATGAAGGTATATTATTAAATAAGTTGTTTAACTGATACACTATCAGTAGACTGGATAATTCCAAGTTTTCATAAACAAAGATTACAAGTAAAAACATTACAATATATAAGAGTATTTGAAAACATTACTTAACTTCCAAACACTTTTGGAGTACACTAAGCTTTTTAGAGATAACAAGCTACCTGCTCTTTATTTATCTACTTCTAAAAACAAGGAGGTGTTCAACTGATTCCATAATATGTTACCTATCATTTTGTTTTTATAGGCTTTGAACATTCCTAAGTACTCTCTTTTGGGATTCAGTGATGGTGGAATAACAGGTTTAATTCATGCTGCTAAGTACCCCAGTGCAGTAAATAAGCTGGTAGTGTGGGGTGCCAACTCTTTCATCTTGCCCAATGAACTGGAAAGTTATAAGAGTGAGTTTTCAAACATTAAGTATAACAATTTAATTTTACAATTAAAAAAAAAAAAATATTGAGTAAGTACTTGGTAGACAAGAGATTAAACTCTTAAATTTATGTTGTTGATTGAATCTTTTGAAAGTTGTTTTATGATGGCTTTTATTTCTTGCAGAAATTAAAGATATAAATTCCTGGTCAAGAAGGATGAGGGAACCATTGATAAAAATATATGGAGAACAACTATTTCCCAGATATTGGGCAGATTGGGTAGATGGAATGGAAGCAATATACAATGCTAACAAAGGCAACATTTGCTCAGAACTTCTAAAAGATATTAAATGTCCTACTTTTATACTATATGGTCAAAAGGATCCTTTAGTGGACAGTGTTCATGCCTCTCACTTGCACACTCACATAGATGGTTCAAGGTATTAAAAAAAAAGATCATAATATATTTATAAAATACAAATGATTAGAAGCCCTATAATTTTCATGGGCGACAAGTTTATTACATACTTTTTCTTTGTTTAAGCTACCTCCCTACCAAATTATTCACATTTATAAATTCTCAACAAAATCAATATGCTGGTTTCGGCGTAAACATTGTTTTTTAACTTTTCTTATTTTCTCTAGGATACATCTGTACCCAGAAGGCAAACATCATATTCATTTGAAATATGCTGAAGACTTCAACAAAAGAGTGCAAGAATTTTTATTAAAACCGTTATAGACACAATAAGTAATGATTTTATTGTTAGGGTTCACTGTTGATAAATATGTAGACATTTTATGATGTTTTGTTATGTATATTTTATACAAGGTTTTGAAAGAAAAAATTTACAAAAATTCCCATATTTTATTTTCATTCACTTATAAGCATGATTCATTTCAGAATAAAACAATTTACATTCAATAACACATAATTTAAAATTGAAGTGACTCATATTTTACTGTACAAGTGAACAACTTGGCGCTCTTCTTATATCGACCACAAACAAGCAGTTTATTATTGTATGGCGGCTGAGACGCCTTTGTTCTCATTACTTTATGTTATTTACTTTGCGACTACATAATTGGATATTGTTAGTTAAGTGGTAGTTACAAAATCTTGCATATTTAAAACATAAAAATTCGACTCAAAATGTGCTCTACCATAAAAAAAAAACCGAAGTACAACTTCAACAACAGCAAATGAAGAACGCATCGACTTTTGTTTAGTTAATAAATATGTATTGCACTCAGTACATACGTCGAGTTATAAAACTTGATCTACTATGTTGTAGTATACAATCGATCCATCACAAATTCTTTAACATACACTTGTAAAAATGTTAATATCGAAATTCTAAGGCACACATTATGAGCTAGTGTCCTGTAGACAACATGGAAGCACAGTACGATTTACTATTATATGCCAATGTTTGTATGACGTTAATGAATCATAAGTAAACGTTTTATACGTATATAAACAAACACACATAAGCGACCTACCTCGATAAATACATAAGAAAATATAGTGACAATCATTCGCTAATTCCAGTAAGCTTGTTCTTATCTCATAAATAATTTCTCTAGTTACAAAAAATAGTATACACTGAATGGACATTAGAATATGGAGAGCGCGCCGCGTCACGGCGCAGCCGCCCTCCGCTAACAGCACCATAGTTAGGCTATGCACTACTGTGATCCATCTGTTACATATATTACAGTGAAATAAGATTACTCTTACAAATACATAACGATACAATATTACAACATTATCACCGGGATTATTAACAATACGGCTTTTAATTAATTTTAAATACGTTATATTCGTTACGTTTACAAAACTAATGTTTTAATAGAGAGAGTCAAAGGCACACACTTTGTAAAAAAATCCTACAAGTTAGTCTCAGTGTCTCTTTTATCACTGTCGGTGTCGTTCTATACGTACACGGGTCCCTGGTTGTCGTTGTCGTCTAGGTTTATTTTGTTCGTGTAACCGTCATCGAAGAACCTTCGGAACGTGAACTCGAAGAAGCCGTGGAACGTCTTACCGTTATCGAGCAGCTCGCTGTCCGACTTGTTAGAGTCGGAGCTGCCCGAGTTGCGCAGCTTGTCCGGATCCACCGGGTCGAAGTTGGACGTGTCGGTCGCGTAGTCGATCCGAGGGATGTAGGGCGCCACCTGCCTCCGCAATCCCTTGTCGAAGTCGATGCCGTTGAGGAACGGGTGGTTCTTTACCTCGTTGGCGTCCTTGCCGAGCCTCGTATCTTGTCCGGAGCAAAGTTGAAGGATTAGATCCTTACTCTCGGGAGATAGCTTGGCAGCGTCGGGAATATGGAGGGTACTCTCCCAGTTTATGACCTGTGTAAGATACCAAAGAAACACGTTTAGTAAATAAATTCAACCAAAGAAATACTCACTATTATTAAATTGGGTTTCAACCTTGAGTTGCGTTTCTGCGGGCGTGGACGCTAGGAAAGGTGGCGACCCCACCAGCATCTCATAGAGAATGACGCCGACGGACCACCAATCGCAGAGCTGCGTGTACCCGGTGCGCGTGAGCACCTCGGGTGCTATGTAGTTGGGCGTGCCAACAAGCGAGTGCGCAAGGCATCGCTGATGCTCACGCTTCCGTCGCCTCTCCAGCGGCTTCAACTGGTGACACCGACATTCGCCCATGGCGCCCCACTCCCCGTCCACGGGATCCATAGAGTCCTGTCTTCCATGATCTGAAAACAAGAGTCATTACTTCTCATTTGTATACAGGTATCGAAATTAAAAGGGATGGTCGTGTTTGGCTTATGCTTAAAGAGCTATTGACTTAACTTGAGATGGAAAAATCTGTAAAATATAAGAATGCTTACCATTTCTCTGATAGTATTTCGAATTATGCGTCCATCTGAATCCCGTACATAAACCGAAGTCAGTCAACTTAATATGGCCATCACGATCTATAAGAATATTATCGGGCTTGATGTCCCTGTGGATAAAGCCCATCTTATGGACGCTCTCCACGGCGCATGTCAGCTCCGCGATGTAGAACCTGGCGAGACTCTCCTCAAATATACCCAGCTTTATTAACAAAGACATCAGATCACCGCCAGGTATGTAGTCCATTACAAAATATAAGTTGTCCTTATCTTGAAAGCTGTAATAGAGTTTGACGACCCACTCATTGTCAGCCTCCGCTAAAATATCCCTCTCGGCCTTCACGTGGGCCACCTGGTTCCGCTTCAGCACGTCAGCTTTCCGAAGTGTCTTCATGGCATATAGATGACTAGTATCAATCTTTCTCACTAACGTCACTTCCCCAAAGGCGCCAACACCGATCGGCTTTATCTTCGTGAACATTGACTTATCCATCTTTGCTCTCTTTAGTCTGATGTAGTTGGACTCTTTCTGAGATAACATCTTCCTCATTTGACATTGCGCCTCCGCACTGAGACCTATTTTAGTCATTTCTTTCTCCAGCTGCATACGTCTAAACGTTCGCTGTTTATACGACTTCAAAATGTTCTCAACATGCTGTTCCATGAAGAATTTAAAAGCTTGAGGCGAATAGTTCCTAACTTTACAGTCCCTTCGTTCATCTTCTTTTTCTTTGCTAATATTCTTTCTTTCTGGAATAGGTGACTGATGCCTTATTTTTTCTACACCCTTGGGTCTGCGCTCCGATGAACCGTTCGAACTTTTATCTGAACTAGATGCCGCGATACTATCTTTTAGGAGATTGTTTGTGCAATTTTGATTTTGACATTTATTTTCTACCTGGGAAGATTCGCCTGTGTTTGAGAACTTCTTATGTAACGGTGAGTGGTGGGAATTGACAGTGGTCGTGTTGTCGTTTTGATTACCATATGGCGGGGGTGGAATTGGATGCATTCCTCTCTGCACGGCTAGGGCTTGCATCGTAATCGCGTAGCTCGGCGGTTCAGTAGTAGGGACGGTGGGGGTGGTCGCTGTCGGGATGACTGGGGGCGTGGACCCGGGCGATGACGGCTTCGGGGCCAACGGGTAGCTCGGCGGCGTCTGCGCCTGTTGCTTCTGCTGAATAGAACTAGCGTAAGAGGGCGGCGGCGGCTGAGCGACCGAGCTCGCGACGGGTGGGGGTGCAACAGGTGCTATGGCCGTCTGCAGAACAGGCTTCTGTACTTGTGTACTCTTTACGGACTGCATGATAATGGGAGGTTGCACCGCTTGTCTCGCGGTCCACGCCTGGATAGGTGTGGGGCGAGTCATCCCCGAGGCCGAGCCGGTCGATTGCGTCACCGTAATCGGACTCGGCGAGCCGGCGGAGGTGCCTCCCGAGTAGATTCCCGACGACGGACTCTTCCTGTAGTCCTGCGACTGAGTCGGACTCTGGCGGTTCTGCATTGAGACCGAGTACGACGGGGGAGGCGGCACGCCCGATAAAGGGTACGGAGGCGGAAGCTCTGCGCCTCCGCCTGACGATTGATAAATGCTGAGTGCTTGGATTTGCTGCGTTAACTGCTGCTGCACTTGAGGCCCGTTCTGGACTATCATGGGTTGCCGCGCGGGTGGCGTGGGTGCGCCGGCCGCCACGGGGCTGGTGCCGCGCGCTGGAGGCAGCGGAGGCGCGGGCGACATGCGCTTCATGAGCTGCTGCACCGACGGCATCACCGGCGGCGTGGACGGACATCGCGGGGGAGGTGGGGGTGGCGGCTCTGAGAAACCCGACGGCGAGTATTGCCTGCTCAATTTCTCGTGAGGAAGGGGAGGCGCGTCTGACTGCCGAGGACTGTCAGACCGAGAGCTGCCCGCACCGGAGTCGAGTGCAGGGCTACCTCGGTGAAGGTTTATTTCACGCTCTAGACTAGGTTTCCTTATTAACTTGGAGTTCAAGGCATTTAAATTACTTGTCTTGAGGACTCCATTAAGAGATTCCTGTTGCTTGGACAGGTAATCTAATGCTGCATCAAATCTCCCTCCAGCATATTTTAGTGCTCTTACTGCTGGGTCCTGTAAAGATAAACAAATTACTCAGAGATTATACCATTTTTTTTAAAACAATTACAAAACAGTGATTAACACAGAATACATAACAGTATTACACCAGTATTTCATGAAGGATTAGACAGAGATACAATATGAGATGGACAACTTTTTCACACATTTTTGTCATTATTAAGTCTCATGCAATAGATTCTCTATTGCTATCTACTGGGCACAAACAGTAATCCTGAACATAAATATGATTGCATACTACTCAAAGAACCAGTCAGTTCAGAAAGGCATACAACACACACCACAATTACAATATTTCAAGTGAAACTACAAATCTCCTAAGAGAAAACTTTATTAAATCTTATCATTTAAAGAAGTGATTATGAGCATAAATAGTAACTAAATGGCCGTGGGGCAGTAGTTTGAATGATTTTCTCTTGTCTACTATGAAAATGTCATCAACTTCAATAAACACCCAATATTAGAACAAGGGGAGAAGACTCTATGCACAATAAGGCTAATAATAAATATCATCATCAGCCAAAAGACGTCCACTGCTGAACAAAGGCCTCGCCCAAGGGGAGGATTTGCCATAATCGCCACGCTTGGCAGGCAGCTTGGGGATCAATAACAAATATAGAAATTAGCAAACAGATGTGAGAATTTATTTAATATAATATTTCAGTCATTTAGGTGTAACAGGCAGACTTTGGTTGCCACATTCCATAGTGTTGATTTCCAATAGAAATGGGCAAGAAACTACATGGTTACTTTTAAATTCAGTCCATTACAATCCTACTCTTAGAGGACACCTCTGTCTTCTAAGAGTAAGATAGTAATTCTTACACCTTACTGCAGCAGAATGCTGCCCTGGTGCAAGTTATGAGACTACTAACACCATCAAGAGATCTTAATTTTGGGTTCCTCAGTGTACAGGTTTCATATTCTACTTATTTCATGTACAATCAAGATTTACTCCTAATGCTCCTAATAGTTTGTCTTGTTATCATACTCTATGGACATTATGAAGCTGCCTTTTGCTTGAATATTTGATTTATCATTGAAAACAAAAAAGCGTTTTACACATTATTCATAGATATACTTAAAGTGTTTATGTAGCTTTCTAAGCTGCATATGATTTAAACATTCACTTTTATTAAGGCTTCAGAGGTCAGATAGCCAGTTATCTGTGTGTTATTCAGCTGTACATGAGTACTAGAAGCTAACACTACCAAGGAAGTAATCATCATGAACTGATATTGGTAACAAACCAGTCCAAAGATCATTACATTAATATAAGTCAAAATTAATCCATTCATATTCAAGCTGCCAAGGGATTTGTTACTAGGTATTAAACAAATTAAGTTCTCAGTATAGGTGTTGAAATAGATTTGTTTACATTATAATCAATAATACTAAAACGTACCTCATCAAATCCCAATGCAATCAGTTGATTCAAGGACTGCGGTAATGCAGTCAAATCTTTATCAAGACCATTTCCTGATGATGAGCTGAAGCCAGAGCTAACACCGGAACTGACAGTGCTAGCTGCTGATGAGCCAGGAGGCTCAGAGTTCCCATTGTTAGCAAATGGTAGTAGTGAGTTGCGGATCTGGGCTAGCGCCTTCTGATGATAGCCGGAGCGAGCGGCCGCCTGGCGGGGCGCCGGCGGGTTCATGGCGCCCGCGCCCGCGCCCGTGCGCCTCACCTCTCACCCGACCCCTCCCATCACATGAGCACACCACACCTTCTAAGCACACTCATGGTCACTTTTCACGATTGCATTTATTATACACCCAAATATTGTTGTGCAACTTTAGTCCAGATGTGTTCAAATTCGTTTGTTTATTACTTCAACAATGCTATGTTTGTGTTAACATAATATAGACATCCAATACTTGGAGAACTTTTGTAAGACTGAAAAAAAACAACATTATCACTTGTATTACACTGAAGATACACTCATTGAACTCTTATAAGTTGTCATCACATAATTCTACACAAAGTCAAACTCTTACTGGATTGTTATGCTATTGACATGGACACAAATCATCAACATGAATAACAATCTCGCCAAAACACAAACTATAACCAAATATTACGTGAAGTAGGAATAAAACGTAAGAAAATAGCATCCTGAATTAATGATCATCCAGTCAAAGCTGTTGGTTCATTACAAGCCAAAAGAATGTTCAACACGAATCAATCATGACATAGTACTGTGGAATGCCAAAATTAGAGTCAGCTTTGTTTCGTATAACATATTACAGACACTGCCTTATAAATATATATTAGAATAATAATTTACCAGGATATTTTTCACTTCCTGCAAATCTGAATAGGAATCACAAACGTCATAATCTCGTAAAATAAAAATTCTATCGGAGAGCTCTCACATTACCGATGACATCTTTCTTGGACACCACGAATTATGATTAGAATGTCAATGTTCATATTCGAACGAAACAACTGAGAATTTGCATAAACTTTTTCCTAAATGTAATAATATCCAATGAATTTACGAAAACAAAGAACTCTGAAACACAGACATGCAAGTTGGCAAACCATACAAAGCGACCATTTTGAAGAATTACCACATTCTTTTGTATGTTCATAAAAGCTACAGCATAGTGACGTTTATCGATGCTCCGTATTTTATTTTGAAATTAACTTTTTCGTTTTTATATAATGTAATTCGTGTTTGAAAAATGTTTACCATTGAAATTATACCAATTATGATTTTTAATCAAAGTGGTATAATATTTACACGAAAATAAGTTTATTTCAAATTATGATAGTGCTGTGAATGGGAAAGTTTTAGTTTAGTCGTCAATGAATAGACACCTTTCAAGTATAATCTATGGAAAATAGAACGAATGATTGTATGGTAAAGTTCAATTTATCGATCATGCGTCGAATATATTCATTAATCTGTGACATTTTTTAATTTATTTGTTGTGAAGTAATGATTGGTGTTCTTATTTTGTGCTCGTAATATTTCTAAATCGGTTTCTCCAATGATCACAATTTTGATCAGCTACCAAATTAAAAAATCTTGTTGATAAGTTAATCTTTCTAGTCAGTAATCACATCTTTCAAAATGCTAAGGAGAGTAGTGATGTTTTATTTTCTATTTTTACCTTATTTTGCTGCACTTGAAGAGAGTGCTGTGTATGAATATAATGCAAATAATTTCAAATTCCAAATTGAAGAAATGGATGGCAATTTTGTGATGTTTTATGCACCTTGGTAAGTGTATTGTAACAAACATTATATTTACAATACTGAAATATTTACACTGCTAATAAAACCTTATTTTTGTAGTTTTGATAAATTCACTCAACCTTATAGCATTCATGTTCAAAGGGCCGGCTTTTCCAGCAGTATTTAATACTGAAACATTAATATATTTTCAGGTGTCGCCACTGTACAGAGTTCCATCCTATTTGGTCAGAACTGGCTGAGCTTGTCAATACAAAAGATTCAAAGTTTGCTATTGCCCAAGTTGACTGTACAATACACTATAAACTATGCAATGAGAATGACATTACAGGTTTGCAATCAATCAATCATTTTATTTCTAATTAGATTAAAATAATAAGTACTTTTTCAATTCACAATATTATTTAAATCCCAGGATAAGGTTAAATAAAAATATATCATCTGAAATGTCTAAATGAATGCTTGTTTAATATAAATAAAGTTTGCTTCTTCTTACAATTAAATCTACTTTTTTGTTGCTTACTTTTATCAAATTATGTATTATTATTATATATTAAATTATGATATTTTTATAATTTCGAGGTAATTTAAAATTCATTATAATAATTAATTTACAGGCTATCCAACACTACTATACTTCCATAAGAATACTTTTTCATCAGTAGAATATAAGGGTACAAGGGACTTGCCTTCCCTGACACTATTTTTAAGTGAAGTCTTCACTATGAAATCTGAGGTAAGCAGTCAAGATAATAAACTTATTGGGGAGCCAATGAATACATTGTTAAAAAATATGCAAGATAACTTAGTACATATATCATTGATCCACTTGATAGGAACTTGGACTTATTATAGGAAGGTTGTAAAATATATTTTAATCCCACCGGGTTGAGTTCTCTTTAAGAATTTATCCTTAAGAACAGTATTTATATTGGATATATTTTTAATTCCAGGGATTAGAACAAGAAAAGGATTCTAGAGAGGTGAAAATATACAGTGGAATGGCATATTTGAATGATCAAAATGTTGAAAAATTTGTGTCGAGAGGACAGCACTTTGTTATGTTCTATGCTCCATGGTGTAAGGCATCTCAGGTAAATTTCTAACAAGGTTTGTGTATAACTCATAAAGTTCAGTAAATAAATGAAAATTTCTACCATATTTTCTGTATGTTTAAATGACAAGTCGACAATATAGTGGCAGTAAAATTCTTAAAGAAACCCATAATTTTTTTATTACAAAAGTCACCTTTTGTTGAATTTTCAGAAACTGGCACCAATTTGGGCAGAGCTAGCAGTACAATATGCTCATAATGAGTACATACAGATTGGCAAAGTTAACTGCTTGGACAATGAGATGACCTGCAAGAACTTTGACATCAAGCAGTACCCATATCTCATGTGGATTGTCAATGGCAGAATTGTAAGTTTATTTCATCCATTTGAAGCTCCCATATTGGAAACTTTACTCACAAAATGTAACTAAAAGTATAAAGATTTTTAACACTGGGTATATTAGCAAGTAGTAGATATAGCATAAACATTGAATTGAATTTTTTTCTTACCATACATACTACCTATATTATCATTTTATCTTAACCTACATAGATAATAGGAGAAGGAATATTATCTTTTATAATGATAGCATTTTGAACACACTTTCAATGAATATTGCATGGCCCATGGGCTACACCAAATAGTCCTTATTGCCAAAATAGCCCTTTTTTACAAATCAATAGTATATTATAAACCTCTTAGACACTAACATATTATTATCAGATGGGTGTTGCCGAAGCAGAAACGATAGAAGACCTTAAGGGATATGTGGAAAAAATGTCGCTTACTGAAAATCATGACCCAGAGAAGTTCCTAAAGAAAAAGAAAGCTCTACCAGTCGCCAGGATATCAGAAGAAACTTTCGAAACTTTCCTGGAAAAAGAATTAGTTTTCATCAATTATTTTGCGCCATGGTAAATGTCCTTTCATATACCTCTGCTGAACATAGGACTCTAACATGTTCATGACAATATAATTTAATATTTTCAGGTGTGCACATTGCATGCAGTTGAGCCCACTGTGGCTGAAATTGGGAGAAAGATTTCTAAATGAAAGTCGCGTTATAATCGCCGATGTCGACTGTGTGCAATCAAAACCAATATGTGAAACAGAAAAGGTAATATTTCAACTTGTATAGGAAAAGTTTGAGACAAAAACGAGAAGAAACATAAAGGTCTATAAAAGAAGAGCCACGTTTCGAGAACGCGCTTGCTACGAGGTGTAGCTGTTGTCTGTATTCGCTTTTACAGAATACTCAGGAGTTAGGTATTTAGACTCTTTCTAGAAAAAGTCTACAAGAATGCAATATTACGACCAAATATCCACAAAATGAATATTTTAGTATACATCTTTATTTTTAGATCAATGGCCTCCCCACACTAATTCTGTACAAACAAAAGAAGGTAGTCAACGTAGATCACGGAGGCAGACCTCTAGAAAGTTTGATAACACTAGTCACAGAGCACCTTCAAGATTCGGCCATCAACCCTGAGTCCCAGGAAGCGACCAGTGAGGAAACAATGAAAACCAAAGATGAACTATAAGTTAATAGGTAGATCAATAAACAAATTTAAAAATAATGGGTACTTATTTCCTGTATTTTCTAGCTTGTCCCAAGTTTTGTAAATTCGCTCTCTAATAATTTAATTTTATCCACTGATAACTCGTTCACCATAATCAGTAGGTGCTATGGAGGAACGAGATATGGTGTTCCTGCATTGAAAAGGGAGGATCTTCCGACCAGGCAAGGTGTTAGAATCGTAAACTCTCATAGTGCGATTCAGGGTTTGTTGTAGCTTCAATCCGATAGATGGTGCTTTACTTTTAGCCATGTTGCGACTAGTAGTCTATACAGTTACGTCCAACGCTCGACATTCTGACAACAGCGTCGAGGGTGCGCGAAATTTCTTCCATTATGATTGAACAAAAGTACCAATAATATTACGACTTATCCAGGTGAAGATAATAGGTAAATGATTGAATAATATCGTCTGCTTACGGCTAAAAAGCAATAAGTGCATTTAGAGTCAAAGTGCACTTATTGCTTTTTAGCCGTAAGCAGACAATATTATGTGGGTAGAAGACTATCAACTAAAACCTACGCCAATGGCATTGTGGCTGAGCATCAACTGTTGCGCTACGTGTCGCGGGTTCGATTATCGCACAAATATTTGTATTACCGACACATAGTTCTTCCGATTCTAATATGCATGTGAATATTTTTATTTATAAATGCACTCACGACATAGATTGTTTTCCTAGTGTGGGACAATGCTCTAAAAAACAAAAATTGTGTTCAATAAAAACACTCGGTGTGTTAAGTGGGTGCAGGGTCGAAGATTCTCGCATTCATGATCGCCGATTAACATGCTTCAAGCAGCAAATAATGTGATATGAATGTATGTGAAAAACAGCAACAAGAGATTCAGTCAACAGACAAGAAAGAACTCTAAACAATTGCATAGCAGAGAATTTATTTAGTAGTAGACTTATGTATGGAGGCTAACATAATCATGTGATATGTCACCAATGTTGTCAAATTAGCTGAGGTGATTTTGAGGTTCAATAAATAGCATTTTTAACAGGAGAATCAACTCCTAAAAGGTATGTTTATTGATCTTACAAGGATTGTTAAGATACTTTAAAGTGATAATATTATCCAAGTGCCTGTGGGTCCGTTTTGAGGAAATACATAAATTATTATGAGTAGGTAACAGCATTGTAAATTCATTTGATATGAATATAAATAATTTCTTTTTTCTACATAGACTTTTTCTCCACAGTTTGGGATTGGAAGAATGCTCCATCAGCATATGTAGCCTGTTTGTTTATCTGCTTGTGTCTGTCTCGTGACACAATTTCTTCTAACACCTCGCCATCACCTTTTATTAACCTGAAAACAAGACTCAACTGAGGGATGGTAACAATTCATCAAAATAAAATGTGAACTAAAATATATAAGACAATATTCGAAAGCAATTATGTAAAATTAAACTTCTAGAAGGCCTTATATCTAATATTGATATTATCAAATTAAATAATAAACATAGGATATAAGAGAGATAGGATAACCTGTATCGTCCTGACTCCTCATCCAGGACTTTCCTAACTACACTCTGTCGCTTCTCCCACTCTTCTTTGGTCATTGGGGCCATTGCTTTGGATTTCTCCATCAGTTCTGAAGAAAAAAAGAATATTTAAGTATGTCAATATAGTTATAATAATAATGAATGTAAATCACAACATAAAAGGCAATTTTAATCCTATCCTTCTAATATTATATATGTGAAAGTTTGTGAGGATGGATGGATGGATCTTTGTTACTCTTTCACACCAGAACGGCTGAAAGGATCTGGATGAAAATTGGCACAGATATAGATTATAGTTTGGAATAGCACATAGGCTACTTTTTATCCGGGAAAATATACGGGTTCGTAAACCACGCGGGCGAAGCCGCGCGCGGAATCTAGTATATAATGTATTCCAAGTAAAATATTTTTGTATGTTCACAATCTAATTTTATGTTTCTGTCAATTAAATACGAAGATGCAATATGTGATGCCAAACTATATAAAATTGTATCGTTGTTTTTTTTTTTTTACTTTACCGACATACCAAGGGGTATGTCTGCCGAGGCGTCCCCCTCCTTCGCATTGTTTGTGTCCCGACTGAGACTAGAACTCTTGCTCCTATGCTTATTTTTAAGTCTCTTCTTCTCTACTTTCAACTTCTTTCTCAAAGCTTTCTCAGTCTTCTTTTTTTCCTTTCGGAGCTTTTTCTTTAACTTGCGGAGTTTCTTCTTTTCTCGCGACGAATCAGAGCTGCTGGAGCTCGTGCTATTAGAACGTGATCGTCTTCGTTTCTTAGATTTCTCCTTACCCATTGTAAGGTTTTTTTCACATAGTCAATTCTTAACGTGAAAATTATTTACATTCGATTTCGACACCCGCGCCGCAAATCCAAAAAACTATGTGAATAAATGACACTAAATCTGACATAACAGGAAGGAATATGGACTTTAGTGGACATCTGTCACTATGACAGACATGCAGTCTCCTTATCAATTTGACAGATCGTAACACGACAATGAACTCAACAATGAACGTGGACATAGTAATTTGTAAATCTTAATTCCACCGTTTTTTATTATTTTCTTTTTAAATTTACATCACTTGCTTTCTCATTTCACTTCTAACATTAGCAGAATCGTCGACATCGGCATCGACGGCATCGCTTGCCATAAACCAAAAAATAGAATAGAATTGACAATGAGCGTGATTGTCTAAAGAATATGACCCACAAACATTTAGTCACGGCTTACGGCATGGAAATAATATGCCTCTGATTTCCACATAGCGTTTCCATGGCTTACGGAGATTAACTCGCATGTATGATTTGTTCTATTGACTGCTTCGACTCCTGTGCAAGGCATTTGGCAGCAGCCGTGCGGTTTCTGGCAAATAAGAGGCTACCCACTCTCGATAAGTATTTGTACTAATAGGCGATTAATGGATTAAGTTAAGATCGTTGGCAGCTGCATCTTCCTGTGTGCTAATAACAACTAAGTAACCGCAGTCGATTACCAATAATTTCTGAATAACCTGATGATTATCGATATCGCCTTTGACCAATCATTGTAGAGGCTATTTGTAAGGTAAATTCATTTTATGAATGTGTTTATCCGGCCAACGTTATGAGTTTAAAGATGGTTAAAGATTACTACCAGCCGTGGTTATACACCGACCGTGATTATACCGATATGTTGCCGATGGGGATTAAGTTGAAAATGCATAGTAATTCTGCTGAGCCACGACGGGTGTAACTACAAAGCGAAGGAAACTAGTGAACGTATCTGACGCTGACTGTACCTAATAAAGATTATCTTACTACTATATAAATGCGAAAGTTTGGATGGATAGATGTTTGTTACTCAATTACGCCAGAACGGCTGAACGGATCTGGGATGAAATTTGGCACAGACATGGATATTTGTATTCCGGAAAAATGTAAAGGTTCGTAAACCACGCGGGCGGAAGCTAGTTTTGTATAAATACACAGAGTATTTATACGTATTGAATTTGGGACTGGACACTTGTAAAAAATACTCCAAACTGACAAGACAAACATAACTAGAATTTGACGGACCAAACCCCTACGCCAAATTCAGTCGGAATTTAATAGATTTGATATGACATGCTCGCAAACACTATTTCTATAGTTACTAGACAAAAACAAGCAATTTATGCATAGGTTGATTCATGATTGAGCGGTAGGTGACACGGTATGGGAGTCCCGATGAATAATTGAGGTACCTACTCGTAGATATACGCATGCGCGAAACGCCGGCAAAGCGAGACATAGCCCCAGGCAGCGCATCTATTCGAGCTCAGTGCTGCGATACTAGCACCCCAGTATGAAGTAATAACATTTTTTTTGCTACGCTCGTATACTTCGCGTCGATTTTACATACGACAAGCGCTGTAGATACAGAAATGTGCATAGTTACGTCGTTATAAGTTCGTAGAGATAGTGTTTGTCGTAGAGTGAAGTGTAGAGTACACTGCGTACGATGCAAGCCGGGGGGCCGGACAGCGCGGCTGCCTCTGAGGCCCCCAGCAGCGGAAGCGAGGACTCCGATTGTGAGCCCGGCCCGGAGCCCGATGCCGATGCCGCGCTCACCGAGGAGTGGGCTCGGGAGCTGCTGGCGGGCGCGGGCGTGGCCGCACCTAACGAGGTTTATCTCTTATTGTTACTATCATATATATCGACGCCGCTATTTACGATTTTATTTCTATAGTTTAACAGATAGCAAGTATGTCATGTATGTTCCTGAATCTGTGTTTTAACCGATCATGTTAAACGTAGATAAAAACTCAAGTGTGTAGAACCCGCTATACCGGTTCGTAAATAATGAAAACGAAATCGTATCTGTATAGTTTTTATTTAGAAAGCTTATTCTTTAATTAATTAATTACTGTCTTTATGACTGTCTTCACTTTTATGTTCACAAATACTTATTTATCCAAGGTACACGTGGAGTCACGAGCAGGTGTCGCTGGAGCCTTGAGTCGTGTTTTGGCAGTGACGGTCTGTTATGAAAGCAGCGGAGAGGCCAGGGCTTTGCCACTCGTCGTCAAATTGCCTCCTCGGGATCCGTTTGGGCGACTCTTTGTGGCAGAGGCTCAGTTCGACACCAGGGAGATCCTATTTTATACCGAACTAGCGCCGGCTCTCAACAAACTGGCGGAAGAAGCCCTTGGACCCGGATCGGGGTTGCCTATACCCAGATGCGTCAAGGCAAGGCTACCTGGTAAGTATAGTTCATTCGTAGATACTGAACAAAAGTAGAATTTAATGTCTAGATGTTCGCCGATCATTTATATGCAACGCGCGTATCGAATCTCCAGTCATTGACTCAGAACATTTATTTTTGTCTTTTCAAGGCCTTGGTGGACTGTGAAGTGTCTTAAATACCTATATCATGATCTGTACAATATTTTTCACATGTGCTACACTATACGGGGTATATATGTATGTGTATCGTGCAATGACTAACCAATCTAAACAATTAGTAAAGTTTTATTTTCATGATGTAGTGCGGCACACAGTCTTCCACTTGACTTTTCACCTTTGCTCGTCATATGCGACATTCCCGTCCCCTTTCCTTCCCACCCCCTCTCGCCTGTATGACCTGTTTTTAGGTTTCATTTTTCAAAAGCTCGTAAATTAGGTCATGCCTTTCAGTCGTACGCTCGGTGACAACTTTATGACGACATTATTTTCTTCTGAAAACAAAACAGATATTGGTACTTTGCTAAAATAAACGCCGTACGTAAAGAGCCGGTTTTACTAACCTAATAATTTCTTCTTCCAGATGAAATCGGAGGAGATAGCGAGCTTGTTTTAGAAGACGTTACATCAGTTGGCTATGAAGCAGCTGATTTCGCGGAAGGTTTGACTGAGGAGCGCGCTAGATCAGCACTATACGCTGCAGCGAGACTCCACGCGCTTTCCCTTGCATTGCGTGATAGAGAAGGTCCTTTGGACCAGAGATTTGATTTTTTGTTCCCATGTGAACGGGCTGCGGCGGGTTACCTGCGCCTCGTACGACGAGGTCTCCCTCAGCTTGAAGCATTTTTACGAGGACGCCCAGACTGTGTTGAGGAAGCAGCTGCAGTATCTGCTTTAAGCGCCCGAGCGCCATCCTTACTTGGGACGTTATTGAGACCAGCTGAGCCTGCACCACTCGCACACGCTGATTTCTGGAGTGGAAATCTCTTATTCCGTGAAAGGGACGGTGTTAGCGAATGTATAGCTTTAGATTGGCAAATGGTCTCTCTAGGGAGGCCAATGGACGATGTCGCGTTATTACTTCTATCATCTTTAACGCCGGAACTGAGAAGATCGGTAGGCGATACTTTAATAGAGGAGTACGGAGATCGTTTAGAAGCAGAGTGTGCGAGATTGGGCGCTGCTTCTGCTGGAGTTACTGTAAGACGAGGTTTGAGGCCGGACTGGCCGAGAGCAGCGCTCAGAGCACTGCTGCTGTGTGCTGGGAGCGTCGATGTTGCGTTAGGGGAGCCTAGAGCTGAAAGACGCTTGTTGGAAGCGGTCCGAGATCTACATTCACAAGGAGTTCTCGCTTTAAGGCCAGACAACGAAGCGTGAGAGCTCTAAAAATGGGTGCCAAGAGCGTGCTGAGTATCGAAATCAATCATTATTTAAAATTCAGTCCAATTTCATAGTGTATTTATAATTTCTTTCGGAATAATTTAAGCACAAATTACAATTTATTCGTGTGTGTGTAATGACATTATTATTCATCTTAGTTAACAACGATCGGATTCGACGGAGACGCCCGTGGCCCGAGCCGTGTGCTGGCAACGGTGTGATGCCTAATCAAAGACTGAATTTACGTATATCTACATCGTTCGTATGTATATGTATCGTACCTACAGTAGGTGTTAATTGCTCATGGTATCAAAAGCTAGAAATTCATTGCGGTCTATTGACTATTATTTAAAAACAGAATAAATTATTGACAGTAAAACTGATTTTTATTAATTTCCCATTATTAACGATGAAGAAATAAAATTTAATATAGAAACTGCTTGTCTCTCTGCACTGCGTGGTTAGGGACTAACACAAAAGTAACAAAATAAAAAAGACTAAATGCTATTTCTACTGGTATATTGTGGTAAGTTCCAGCTAAGACTAAAATTGAAAAATCTTTAAAAGACACTCAGTGTAGAAAATAAACGTTTCCCTTATTATATTATTCAGTGCCATTTGTTTAAGCTACGTATGGCTGTATTGCTCGAAAACACTTTATCGTCTTACACTAATACATGCTATTATAAAGTCCTAGTAGCTCCCATATAACGAACGTATATTTCATCCATCGGGAGCAGTTTAGATCTTCGGGCTCAAAGATTGAAAATACATTCTCATGAATTTCCTAGTAGAAAAAAATCTATGCTACAATAGCCGACCTGGAATGGAATACAACAGAAAGATAATGTTTACAGTGACAGTACAATAAATTACTTGCTGTTTATTCTCCTGCTAAATAATCGACATACATTGTAATGACTAAAAAAATCTGTTTCTGAACCTATCTAAAGAGTAATTTTGAACGCATTTTAAAAGTTTGAAACGTCAGTCAGTCACGAAATGTCAAAGTAGTTGACCTTCGTACGATATGCTCATAAATATTTGGAAATGATCATTTTTGCTTCAAGATTTTATATTACGCCACTTTTATAGTAATTAGTTTACAGTGATGGCTCAATCAAATCAAGTGACAGTTGATATAGAAGACGATGAGCCAGTAGAAGCGACGCCGCGTCACAATGCGTTACACAGACTGGATTCAGTTTCCAGGCCACCACCTCCAAATAGAAGTAACTTAGGCCTCGGGGATCGCCTTAACAGTGTTTTCAGAGAAATCAGACCACTCGTTGAACATGCGCGGATGGTAAGTGACATGTATTTATTCCCATTGACTTATTGTTGTGATGCAATAGATAGCAGCAAAAAATATAGCCTTGATGTGTTTTCATATGATTCGTCGGCATTTATTAGTAAAGTAGATCGGAGAATCGTATCAATTAAGTCCTTTGAATATAATTGCTGCAAATTGCTTTTATATAATTTCTTTTTAATAAGGTGTGTTATTGGTTTTCACAGGGAAATAATGCTAGACTATCCCTACCTACATGGTTACCGAGAAATACGCCGGGGACACATCAGATTGTAGAGGTGGGGGCACAAAGACCACAGAGTTCTATAGCCCATGTGAATTTAGGGATAAATTCTCAAACATACATTGTGAATGATCGAGGTACGCCAGCAGTTCAGCGGTCACAGTCCACAAGTCATGGGATGAGCAACAGTGCCTCCAATGACTCCAACTTGTCAGAACCAGAGGTGGAGCACCCAGAGATCAATGTGTCAGTGAATCCTGCCAATAACAACAATATACATGACAATGCTGATAATGACAGTCAAAGTGAAGATGGAACACAGCAGGTCAGTGCAAAGATATAAAATATATGTTTAACCCCTCAGGTGAAGTCCAGACAGATAGACATACATGTTCTGGATACAGAAGGTAAGTTTATTTATTTATTTATTTGTTGTTTTGTTGCTTTATGAATAAAAAACTCAGTTATTTATTAAAAATTAGCTTTTCATCTTTTATTATTGGATTGGAAATAGGCTTGCACAGTTTATCTACTAAACTCAGTGCCACATTAAGTAATTTATCAAAGAATCTATGGTACCATACCGATAATTGAACCTTCCAAATATCACAAAAATTGTTTCCTGACACCTTATGAAATCTATGTCAATTTGATACTAACAAAACCTTTGTTGTGAAATTACAAAATAAAAATGTTTTATAAAAAAAAAGTTATTTGACACACAAATAACAGTTGGAGTTTCTTTGAAAATTTAAACCATTTTAAAGTTATCTAAATAATATTGTTACTTTGATGACATAGTTATTGTGCTCATAAGTTTATCAAAACAAATAATTTTTAAACATAAAAGACAATCAATCAAAAAAAATTAGATTATCTTTTGATATTCCATTGAGAGAACTTTTTTTATGCATAATCACTTCTTCAACATTTAGATATTGCCTCTTTAGTCTAGTGGTCACAAAGCATGACTGCTGACTATGAGGTATTGGGTTTTTGCCAGGTAAGGCAAAGTGTTATTAGGATTTTCAATAATTTCTTGTAGCTTGGCTTGCATTATTCCATGGGACTTAATAATGGCATTAGCAAACAGTGGGTGTCTCTCTGCCTAACCCTTCAAGAATAAAGGTGTGATACAATGTATGAATGTCATAGTATTTATTTATTTATAAATGACATTTACAAGTTCACATGTTTCACCTTATACATTTGTAATGCTGTCAAAACATGGTGAATAAAACACTTCACATTATAGTCTCATTTGTTCTTTTACATCATCACAAGCTATATTTTGACACTGCTTAATAGGATTAAGACTATTTCCCGAAGATTTGCAAGCTGTGCCAGCTGAGAGTTATAAGTTTGCATATTTAATAATTTTAATACACAGTGTAGACTATATATCTAATATATAGCACACAGATGATGCCTTCTTGGTCACATACGTGGCTTCTAAGTGTGAAGTCTTTGGTGATTAATTGGTTATTTTTTTTGTATACCACTGAGGTGGCAAACAAATATATGGCCCACTTAATGGTAAGCAGTTACTGTAACCTATGGAAGCTTACAATACCACCAGCAAGAGTATATGCTGCAAATACAGGCAAGGGCGAGGACTCCGTGGGTGCTCGTGGGCTCCAGCCACGAGAGGTAAATAGTGGGTGCTGAGCACCCATGACCATATTATTTTAAACGAGTCATCAAATGGGCACGAGCATCCACCGGATTTTATTAAACCGGCCGCCTTTGAATACAGGGGTGGCAGACAAAATTTTTAAATTCTCTCTTTTTTAATTTTTAAGTCTTTTACGAAGTTTGGGCTGTTTTAGTGGCCCAGACTGAAAATAACTAAACACATACTAAATTGTTATCTTTATTAATTTAGGTACACATGTTTAGCTATACATCAATTTGTAGCAAATTATTTTGTTGAAAATAGTAATACATATTGATCACTATATAATGAAAAGAGCGCAGAATCGTCTTTTGCCATTTTCAGGTAAAATTCCAAACTCAAATTTTCTCACAGCAAAACCCATTATCTCTTTGCCCAACCAGTGGTTTAATCTAACTCGCGATCGGTAAATCAATGAGGCAGTCATCTGATATTTATGATAGTGGGATTGGAATTTGGAAATTAGATAATCCACTTGTATGAGAGAAGCAATGATGTCATTAAGAACAATACATCTTAATGAGTCATACTGTATCTATAGTTATTTTTATTGATCATCATAGCAATGAGTATTGATAGCCCTTATAGTTAAAATATTTGTTATCTTCATATATGTAAGTATGACGCCAGGGTAATATTGTATCCGTTTACCTATCCATTCCAGCAATGGAGAAATACTTAGCTAACGGAAAACGGATTGGTTCCAAGTTACAATCAAATGAGATTCAATTAAGTTATTCAGCGTACCTATTTGTTTTTGTCCTGCTAGCGGGTAAGGGATTATTTCGTACTAATACTTGTAGACACCTTTTGTACATAGCTATATTAACAATGTTTAGGAACTAACTGATATAGAGATTTAGGATCATTCGTAGAAGTATCATTATCATCATCAGCCAGAAGATGTCCACTGCTGAACGAAGGCCTCCCCCAAGGGGGGTTTTGCCATAATCCCCACGCTTGGCAGGCGGCTTGGGGATCGCAGTGGCTCACCGATTAGTGAGAGGACGCTGCTGCCTGTCCTCCGGTGTCCGTAGTAGCAATACACAAGCCTCAATACTTACGCAACGCTCGTTTCTACGGAATTTTACGCATTACTACCGTCCGTCCGATGATAACCAACATCCGACTGTTTTAAAATTACTGTCTCTTTCTCATCTATGCCAATGATGATTTGTAGATGCCTTTTGAACACAGGAATGTTTATTGTTCCAGGTAGTGGATGTTCGAGCGACTCTCAACGTCCTAATACGATACGCGCCATTCTACTTATTACTTTTCATAAAATTAATGTACGACAGCCGGGAAGGGATCTTCACATTCATCATACTGTTCTGTACGTTCACGCACAGTAATAGTCTCGTGAGGAGGTAAGTGTGATTTCTTCTTCTACAAACTCTTTATAATAATACCTTTTATGTCACGTTTTCGGATTTAATTGTAGAACAATTTAAGTATCGCTATCATCCAGTGCCGGATTAAGCAAGCGCGGGGCCCGTAGCAAATTCTATCGAGGGGCCCTCGACCTGCTATGGGCTCTTAAGTATAAAGTGGTCATTCTTGTAGAACTTGTGCATTTACCGTATGAAATTCTGTCTTATTTTCGTCAGCAAAATAATCGGTTACCGATTGTCTAACGTGGATTGTCTTATTCGGAAAACAGGTGTAACGTTTCACGTTTTTGTGACATCAAGTAAATTCAATATATCCAGGCGGAGGTGGGCGGGACCCGTAGCAATTGCTACTCTTGCTACGTGGTTAATACGGCACTGCTATCATCCCTCAACAAGACGTAGAAAGATATCACTCATGAATAACTAAAACCCAGCAGTCAAGTCTCAAGTGAATAGGTTACTTCTTGGAAAGCATGAGCCACATGAGATGAGATAGTGGTCAAATGCGAGACTAAAACATGTAAACAATAAATAAGGGTTAATGGTTTACTTACAATATGATAATACATAGAAGCATAGTGCATTTGATCATAGCCAAGTGATAAACCACATGTTTATTCTAATAGAAAGGCGTACGACGGAATTGTTGTTGATTGACGACACAGTTGGCGCAGTGGCTAAGGCGTGTCGCGGGTTCGATCCTCGCATGAAACAAATATTTGTGTGATCTACAGATAGTTGCATTGGTCTGGTTTTGTGTGCATGTGACATGTATGTTTGTAAACTGTACTGTGTACTGTACAGATAAATCCTAAAAAGAAAATAACAAGATTTTTGTATGTATGTCTTCCAGGGAGCATGGCAAGCAGATGAACCGCAGCATCCTCGCATTATTCAGCGAGTTTATCTTCACATCCAGCTGCATAGTGATCGTGCACTTCCTGTTCGGTCACGGGAAGCTGTTGCCCAACGTGGTGATGTTCCCCGGGTACACGGAGCTCGATGTGTGGGAGCTGCTGTGGCTGGTGGTGCTCACCGACCTGATCGTGAAGATCATCACCGTGGATATCAAGATACTCGTCACGATGATGCCGGCGTTTATTCTGCCGTTTCAAAAGCGGGTAAAGTATCAATTAATTCATTGATGCTTTATTTTGCTACCCATATAACTTAATATCGATTGCCTGTAAGGTGTTATGAATAATATCTGTCCACAAAAATCCATGGTCGTATTTTCCGAATGAATGGTGGTTACAGCAGGGTGATTACTGTACGGGAGGAAGCTATATAATCTCATATTAGGATTCGTAGATATTTGGGACGTTTTGCTAGGACTTGTTTTCGTAACATTGTCATGCATCTATGTTATAATCTACGATAACTTACTTTCCTTGTTCCAGGGTAAAGTGTACTTATTCACGGAGGCAGTATCTCAACTGTATCGTTCGCTGCTGACGATCCAACCGTGGATCTTCTACCTAATGCAGTCGTACGAGGGCTCCGAGAAAATGGTGGGCATGTTCCTCACGTCCGTCTACGTCATCGCTAAGGTTATTGAGGTGTTGGTTCGGCTGAGGCTCTTCAAGAATGCCACCTGGACGCTGCTGCAGAGTGTGGTGAGTCATAGTCTAAACTATTTATATATGTCGGTAGCTCATAGCTGGCGGAAAAATTAGCCAACAACCAGAAAGAAAGTCGTGCCGAATGCATATAGGTTGATGAAGGTGTTTTCAGGTACCCCTTAGTCTGATACTGGCGACTGGCTCGTAGATCTTTATGCTAATTATAATAAATGGGAATGCTTCCATATAACTCTAAAATCAAGATATAAGCATGATGAGAATTGAAAAAGTAGTCAAGTCATCAATATTTTTACCAATATATTTTCTCTAATTTGTAATAAGACATGTGAAAGATGCTGAAAATGCCTCTCAAATATAGGGAAATAGGCTTCGATAGTGAAGAACGTTTGTTTGTCGTTTGTCCACAGAACCTCGGTACCAAGCCAACATGCGAGCAGCTGTTATCAGCAGGCGATTCCTGCCCCATCTGCCATGATGACTACTCTACACCAGTGCGGTTAGGGTGCAGTCACATCTTCTGTGAGCTCTGCATCTCCGCCTGGCTCGACCGCGAGCACACCTGCCCGCTCTGCCGCGCCAAGGTCGCCGATGAACCGACCTGGCGAGATGGATCCACCACGTATGACTTTCAACTTTACTAAGAAGTACATAAGGACGATTTTAATCTTGTCTCAGTTCAGCTGGCCAGCGAAATAGGCGAAATCACGTACGGGTGCGCAAGGTCAACGAACTTTTTGTTTGTTGAATTAACAACTATAGTTATTTCGGTCGTTCCGATTCTTGTAATACCTACGTGTATTATGCTAGGCGCCGACTTTTTATGCTGAAAAGAAAATTGATGCTTCTCTAGACATGCCCATACAGTTGGTGTGAAGAGGAGAGATAACGCGTGCTGTGACAGTAGGCGTAAGAATTTCACAGATCTTATATTCCTAACTTATTTATTTTTCTTATTTACGGATTGTTAACAAGTTGGGACGATTTTGTATGTATGTTTGGTCAAAGTTTTAAGTGGTAGGTACCATTGGCTGAGTCATTCCTGCTTTAAATTCCATTTTTTTCATTGTCCATTCTTCTTCTTCGAAAATAACGTTAATCTATGTCTTTAATATTCTTGTATTTATTGTAAATATTTGTAAATTCGATGAGTTATCTTAGGCTTAATATTAAAGTAAAAGTGAGTGAAAAAAATCTGTGACAGATTATTCAGGCCTAAAATTAGAAACGTCACATCTTTGATCGCGAAGCAATTATTGTGTACATAGTGTAAGTACATGTTAATCAATAAAACAGCGCCGAATTATTTTGTTTAAATAATAAAAAGATTTGTTACAAAAAATATAAAATGAAAAAATATTTAAACATTAAATCATGATATTGTAACTGTATAATTAATGATCGTGAAAACGGTACCTCTGTTAAGCATATATATAAATAAATATTGTTGGATACATTTGAATTGTTCTCTCAAATAATGTGCTTTTAGCCCGTATAAATGCTTTTATCTATAAGATTAAATTAAGCCAAATAGCGTAGCAAATAAAAAAATACTACATGACTATTCCATATTGTAAATAACATTTACGTATAAGATATTTAAATAAGCGTAATGTGATAATTAAGAACAGCCGCAAAATGTGTGTATGACATGAATTTTGGATACTCTGCTACTAAAAATATGTTAAAACCTTTGTATTCGAAATTTTCTAGTAAATTCGTTAGTTACTTCTATAGGTTTATGAGTAATGAGAGGGGTAGTTGCTGCGTTTGCCTTCGAGGCTCAGATTTAACGTGAAGTGACAATATACCTAAGGATAAAAGTAAAAAAAAAAAAGTTAATTAAATTAGATATACATTTTTAGCTCTGTTTCGCCACTGAATTACGATCAATATGTTATGGGGATGGTTGGGAGAGGCCTATGTCCAGCAGTGGACATCTTTTGCTTGAACGATGATGATGCCATGGAAAAGGTCGGCAGTGTCAGCTAAGTCGTTTTGGTGAGGGACTTCGGGCAACTTAGGATTTCATACTCTTAGATCTGTATTACAGAACGACGCTTTGGTCTCAGCAAATCTGGCCTCAGCGTTGAGATCAGATTTGACCCTGTTATACAAATAAATACTCTGTAATGATGTAATACTGTGTTACAGCCACTCAAACTCATTCTGTAATACGGACCTTACATAGTGAACAGTTTCGCCTTTGTACACTGCGGACTTTGCCATAACAGATGTCCAAAAAATATAAATGGCTATTTTACTAGATTGAACGGAATTCACATATTCTTATTCTTAGCGAATCATTCGCAAATTATTTAATCTTTTTGGCCTGATAATCTACCAAGACAACTGCTAACATGACACTTTTAACTTAACCTATCCTACTAATATTATAAATGTGAAAGTTTGTGAGGATGAATGGATGGATCTTTGTTACTCTTTCACGCCAGAACGGCTGAACGGATCTGAATGAAATTTGGTATAGAGATAGATTATAGTCTGGAATAGCACATATGCTACTATTTATCCCGGGAAAATGTATGAGTTCGTAAACCACGCGGGCGGAAGCTAGTTTATAATATAGCAATAACCATTTGAATTTGTATTTAAACTGTCTCCAAATATTCCATTTATTGAACAAAAGTGGTGAAACATGCATATATAGCGTCTTGAAACTCTTTAGGCTAATTCCAGTTAATAAATAATTAGCCACATATTTTCAAGCTGTTGCGTCCTTCATTTCACATTTTTGGAAAAATACATATTGACATTCCACACCTGTTATCGCATTATTTTCATAATTGTAATGTACTTAATATTATAATTAAATGATACTAGATGCGTTATGTATTGAATCTATAAAAATCTAGAAGTTTCGTATACTTGGCCATTGCAACTTGACTGCTCTTTCAGTTTTAATAATCTTTGAGAATAAAGTACCAGGCAAATTTATTATAAAAAGTTTTACTCATCAGGCAAATTTATTATAAAAAGTTTTACTTTACTGACTTTTTGTGTACATGCTCGCTCAGACAGGCTGCGGTCATGCGTTTAACGATGAACTCTGTAATGCGCACGCGTAGTTGAACGCATGCGCATATTAATACATTTTGAACGGACCGGAGGACAGATGATCGCAGTCTTCGGGGGCCTACAATTGTGATTAGTGTATTTATTATAATTTTATTCAGAAACATGTACAGTAAATGAATAATTATATGATCATTACTAATTTTAATGGAAACAATATATGTATATATGTATGGTTTTGTTTGAAAATCAAATGATTATAAACTCTTTCAATGAGCAAAATTATAGATTTGTTTATAAAAATGTTTTCGTCTAAGATGCGAGTGCCTACACGTGAATGTAGGCAGAACATTGCGTTACAGTAGTTGATGAGTTAATAAAATATTATTCATATGATACGTTGTTTTTGTTTAACACTAAAAGCGTAAATCCATGTAGTTTTCAAAGTAAACTAGATTTTACAAAATTAACATTTAGTCTCAAGTCGGAATATTTCATACAATCATAAAATAAAATGTATAAAGGCCATATTCGTTTTTTTTTTATTCTAAGAGTTAGCAGGCCATTGATGCCTGCCAAGGACCGAGATAAATAGTGATTTCGAAGATAAACATAACACTTTACCCGTCCTTGAAATGAAACAACTCCTCAGGCTCAACGCATGCGACCACTAGACGAGGCCTAGATACCAATAAACTGAATTGAATAAACAATATTGTTGCCACGGCGACTGGCGACTTTATAGTTGGCTCTACGGGTGTGACAGTATGGGATATTATAAGGAGTTTTTGGCTAGGACGCACCGTTTTCGCGATATTTGAAGTTACATAGACAAAAACTGATTCAAAATTAAAATAAAACATTTAGTGGTAAGAAGAGTTGAAAAGATACAACACATAAATTTAAATCACATTTTAATCATAGTTTACACTTTATAGATTCACATAACATAATTATTATCGCTTAAGATTAATTTTCGCCTACAAACGTGAAAAATTAAATAATTTAGATCATTAATAGTAATTATTATTCAAAGTATCACAAATATTGGATAGAGTAACACTGCTCGGAAAGCGCGAAGCATCTATCGTATATGTAGGACTGCCACCCTCCCAGGATCGCTATCATGGACTCCGGTTATTATTTAACTTCAAAACTCGCTACATTTATCAAATAATTAAATCACAGAGTCGCTTCAAAGTACTAGATAATCACACGCGATTGGCACAAATCGTTAAATCAGAGTAGGGATGGGGACTTACGACGGACGGACGAGTGCGAATACAAAATAATGGCGCGCCGCGACACTTTTATACCGGACGTAAATATTAGAATAAATCAAATCGAAAATATATGGTAGGTCAGCGCAACGCACGTGTATTTTATCGTAAGCTCATCCTTTGGCAACGGTCGGTCGAGCCGCTCAGCTCCAGGCGTGTCGCAGTCGTCCGGCCGGTCGGTCCGGGAACACGGTCACATCGCGCGTCGTGCGCGGTGACGTCACTCGGCGCGGGGCGGGCGGCACGTTCGTTACGCGGCGGGCCCGGGCGGGCTGGGCGAGCGCGCGCACGTCTCGCACGCCGCGCTCAGCTCGGCGGCGCAGGCCGGCGCGCCCGGCGCATGCGCAGCCGGGGCCGTGCCGGCCTCGGGGTCGGGCGGCGGCACGGCCGAGCCGTACAGGAACAAGCTGCGCAGGCGCGCCGAGCGGGACGACGTCGACGGCAGCTCGTCGGGCCAGCTGGCCGCGCTCGTGTTGTCGGAGGCAGCCACATCAGCCGTCACCTCCAGTCTATGCGCGGCAGGTGAATGTGTTTCGTGGCCGCCTAGGGAGCCTGCTAATGCGGCAAGCGATGGCGCACGAACCTCTGCATGGTGTGACCCCGCCGACAGAGATGCGTCGCCTGAAAATAGATTGGGAACGTTAGAACCATTGGAGAAAACAGTGTAAGTAGAAGTTTTCTTAAACTATATCACAGAAAGGTAGCTAATTTGTAAACTCTTGCTTTTGTAACTACTATACCTTCTGGCATGCAAGTCTGGCGGGATAAGAGAAACAAAAGCGAACTTACCTATACTGGGTTCAAGTCGTCTCGACACGGCATCCTGATCGGGCGCATGATCCCTCTCATCATCGAAATGCGCAGCGGTGGGGGGAGGGGGGCCGCCCGCGCAGCCGCCCGCACGGCACAGCGACACCGGCACCACGCCGTACACGTAGAACAGCAGGATGGGCACGCCGATGCCCACGGCCAGGCCGGCCACGATGGGCGACACGAGCAGCGCGGCGGCGACGGCGGCGGCCACGGCGGCGCGGCGCCGAGCGGGCGTGGCGCGGCGCAGGCGGCGGTGCGCGCGCCGCCCGGCCCACAGCGGCAGCCCCACCAGCAGCGCGGGCAGCGCCACGCCCGCCACCACGGCGATGCCCAGCGGCGCGCCCGCCAGCGTGCCGAGCTGCCAGAGGAGCTTCTTTTTGCGTGACCATGGCTTTTTGCCCCAGAATGTGCACCCGCTTGGGCTGAAATCCAAAATACCACTATTAGTAAACTGTATATCGACATTACATCTATTATAGTCTACTTGTGACAACCGCTCCATGAGATCCGACAAATTCTAAAATCTCTTACCTCAAATAATGTAAGTCTGAAACCTCCTTCATACACAGCCAACAGAACTCTGCGCCACAAACACAGCAGACCATATGGTTACACGAGCCATCTTCCACTTTCACTATCAGCACAGAACACCGGGGACATGGCTTCACTTCACCTGCAAAATTAAAACAACTTCATCAAAATTTATATTCAAAACATTGGAAGCGTCATAAGATATCTACCAGCATAACTACGCTGCCTTACTGTCTACATCTCCAGTTTCAGTTAGGAAATGGAGGAAGCTTCCCTCTCGAGCTACGATACTGCAGTTTGGTACATGTCCATCTAGCTAATGCATTCTAATTTTGAATTTAGGCTGTATTACACGCACCATGGTCGAGATCAGTGTGTGAGGGTTGGGGCGCGCGGGGCGGCGGCTGTCGGCTGCGTCGCGCCGCATCGCATGTTTGTGTGGGGTGCCACGCCGCCTTGCAGTGGTAGCAGAACGACGCGCCACACCCGGGGGCTAAGCACGTCAGCTTTGGACAAGACGCGCATCCCGTCGCAACTACCGCGAAACTGAAAACAAAATATGTTTTAAATAAATAATAATTGTTACTTCAAGTCTTCCGAATCCCGCAACATACGTCCCTCTGTCTGCAAAACTGATATAGGACGCAGTTGCACTGACAGCGACGCGTACGCACCTGTCAGGCGTGAGGGGCGGTAAGCTGGAACTCCAAGGGACAAGTTATGGTAGTTGGCTTATTGTGGTCCCGCAAACAATGGTGGACTTAATATCGTGTCCAGCGTGTCCTCAAACTAATGGACCGGGGTCCTTGTAGCTAACTTCTACGCTGGGACTATTTAGATTGCTATCAAGTCGCTTAGAAGAAGTTGACTTCTTAGCTAATTTGTAAAAGAAGCAGGCCTTGGAATATCTTGGTTTGTAGCTCGTTTACCTGCAGTCGGGCGCGGGGCACCACCGGGTGTCAGGGTCAGCAGCGAGCGCGCGCCGCACTGAGAACTCTTCATACTTGTCGTACATCACCGGATTGTCCACGATACGACGCACGTCTGAAACAATATACGGTTTACTTAATAGTTGATACGAAATGTTGTTAAGCTGGTAAGAAGACAGATGCACCAGTTGCAAGTATTCCAAATAAGGTTTGTAATTACGAGACGATTAACTCTCAGTATCCACATCACGTTCAGTTCTGCAAGCCGTATTATTAACCGGATACGAAAAAAATTGATAGTGTATTTTTATTATATTTTTTGTAGTACAAAACGAGTAAGGTAAGTGTTAAATATATAAAGAGGTTCGACGGTCACTATCTCCCTTGAAATACCAATCATTTTAATGAAATACAAGATCATAGGAACACATAACCTCGATAGCTAAATCTGATAACCACGATATTTCCGAAACTGATAATTTTAGCGTGTCTATGTCTCATTGTCAGTGTGGACAGTACGGGTCGACAGCCCCGTCGTCGATGGTGTTAAGTGAATTATGACTAATTGATTTTTGGAATTATGACTATCGATTTCCGATATCGAGTCGGAAATACCGAGAATTGTCCTCCCGTTTTAGCGACAGTTGTAAACTTTAATAAACTTACTGATACGGGCTTAATCGTTTCGTATGGGCCAAAACTTTGAAAGTAGACAAAGACAAGACGGGGACTTTAAATTGATGATTGTCCTGCTTCCTACTTAACATTATAAATGTGAAAGTTTGTGAGGATGGATGGATGGGTGGATACTTGTTACTTAATCACGCCAGAACGGCTGAACGGATCTGGATGAAATTTGGCACAGAGCTAGATTATAGTCTGGAATAGCACATAGGCTACTTTTTATCCCGGAAAAATGTATGGGTTCGTAAACCACGCGGGCGTAGTCGCGGGCGGAATCTATTTACCAATAAAAATGTCGTGTTTGCAACATTAGGTACTTTATAACGGTAAAAAATTCAACTAAAGTACGTTTATGAAATTTAAAGAAGAGCAGGAATCTGAGTCGTCACAATTCTCAAATCTGTGTTATTCAAACCAGTTTTGCCTACATTAACAGTAGATCATAACACGGTCACCATAATTGCGTTGCTTTATTTTTTGCAGATATTACAGTGCCAAGCCGCAACGGTAATAAGTGTTTCAGAAAAGGCTCAATATTCCGTGGTAAAAAACTCGACAAGTAGAAAGCGAGTAGCTAAGCGACTAATGAGTAATCATTAAATTATTTCACCATTTTGTGTTGTATAGCGAAGCTTAAAGAAACAGGCAATGTAACCAGAATATTTAATTTTAATACCACTTGTTATTCACCAAATATAACCGTGATTCTGATTATAATTGAGCTTGACACGTTACGGTATTTATTGAAGTGGCAAAAAAACTTGTTTGAAGGGGTGTATTTTAATGTTTAGAAGGAAAATCCTGGTACACCGTTGATAATAATCGCAAGCATGACCCAAAACTTTAAGTTGAAGCACTCACACATTGTGCAATAATTATAATAAATATTTATCTTGCGACACTGTATCTTGACACAGAAATCCTTTTCACGAGTCGTCAGCTTTTGCCTTTCCAGTTCCGATAATTACTTTATTTATCAGTTCGCGGAACAGTTAATACGTCTTTACTGTTATATGGAATTTGGTGTGTCATGATTTCAGTTTTGGCATTTGTGGTCGAGGTAAAAGTTCAAGTTAAAACAGTAGTAATTAAATCCGTTCACTAACCCATTTACAAAGTATTTTTACATACATGCGGTATTATATTGTAACGGGAAAAATATGTTATAAATTTAGAAGTAATGGTTTTACTGGCAATTTCTTTTTTTGTTATTTTCGACTCCGCGGTTTAGATAGTAGTACGAGTGATTTAAAAAAATCACGACTGTTTCTCACGGTTCGATAACGACAAAAAAACACAGTGTATTTAAGAAAAAGTCGGGTATTTATATACATAATGTATGTATTTGGTAATCGTCGCTAAATAAATGCTAGAGCCGCGTTATAATATTTTATCTTAGAATCCCCCGTGTCTAGAATTTCAATTTATTCCGTCTAGTCCGTCCGTTGCATATACGATCGCATCTCTATTGCATTTTTAAGTATTCTTCCCTACTGGTATGTGGGTGGTGGAAAACCGTAGGGCAATATAATATATAGCTAAGAATACATTCAAGGGCCAGCTGTAACTATTTAGGAAGCCCGTACTGAGCTAATTAGAAAACGACGAAAAACTAATAAGATTTATCTGTCGGCTACAGGTGTATCTGAGCATGTAGAGCTACCTTTATAACGAACGTTCGCTTACAAAGTAGTTCAAATGATTCTCAAAGTTCGGAATGGTGTTGGTAACTTCGCAAACTATTCGTATTAGTGGCGCACCAATTTATATTGCGGTGGGTTTGAGGATCCGTTACTCTACGAAACTATGTTAGTAAATTCGTTGCTCCATAACATTTTTGTAGGCATACAGTGTATGTAATCTTACATTATAAATTCAACACAATTCAACCCATTACTGTCCCACTGCTGGGCAAGGGTCTCTTCGCAGAACGAGAAGGGTTAGGCTTTAGTCCACCACGCTGGCCCAGTGCGGGTTGGCGGACTACACACACCGTCAAGAACTTTATGGAGCCCTCTCAGGTGTGCAGGTTTTCTCACGATGTTTTCCTTCACCGTAAACGCAAGTGATAATCAAATTCTGATCCGCACATGATTCCGAAAAGTCAGAGGTGCGGGCCGGGTTCGAACTCAGACCCTCCTGCATGGAAGGCAAGCATTCAACCGCTAGGCTATCACTGCTTCCAAAATCTTACATTAGATCTTGAATAAAAATAAAAAAAATAATTAGATACGAAAGTAAAGTCCGCCTCATTGGTTGCAGGCGCGATTCTTGATGATTATTTCTTATTCTGTGACGAAACTGGGGAATCCCCTTTCTTTAAAGACCTAAATAAGGGAGCAGCGAAATTTGCCTGCGCCCCGAGTGGCCGAAACCCACGCTTCGCCACTACATGTGGGTAAAGTACAAAAAAAAACGCATTTAACGGTTTAAAAATAAGTATTATTTTGTAGCACACTGGTCTACATCTAAGTATGAAAGGCATAGCATTGTAGGTTCTATATTTAAATTGAGGCCATACGAAGAATCGATTGCATAATTTTAAACTATCTAATATCAATATTCTAATAAGGAAAGACCGGCTTCGAACTGGAATGTGGCATATGATTATGCAAGAGTTTGTCGTACATATTTCCTGTCGTATAGGTACTGTAGGAAAGCAGCATGCAACTTCTTAAAACACGTGTAGAATTCATTATTGAACCTGAATACTTAATGTATGAACCGATATGAGCCTTCGTGATGAGGTTCAGACAGGAGCGAATAGCGAATCGATAATTTCATTAAAAGAACTGCAGAAAGCTATGCAAATGTTTAGTCGTGTTTTTATTTAGGTAAATATATGGACCGTCGCATATAGTTGAATGATCGGAATGGATCGTAAAATAATGTAATAAATAGTATATTGTAAGCAAGCAGTGATAGCCTAGCGTTTGAATGCTTGCTTACCATGCAGGAGGGTCTGAATTCAAACCCGGCCTGCACCTCTGACTTTTAGGAATCATGTGCGGATCAGAATTTGATTATCACTTGCTTTTACGGTGAAGGAAAAATATCGTGAAGAAACCTGCAAACCTGAGAGGGATCCTTGTGCGTGGTGGACTAAGACCTAACCCTTCTCATTCTAAGAAGAGAGTCTTGCCCAGCAGTGGGACAGTAATAGGTTGATTTTTTTTGTATTGATTTATACATATATAATAATATATGTATATTGTATAGATTTTGCGGATGATATCCTAATCCTATCTAATATTATAAATGCGAAAGTGGGTTTGTTTGTTTATTTATTACGCTTTCACTCCTAATCCACTTAACCGATTTTAAAAATTCTTTCACAGATGGAAAGCTACGTTATCAGCGATTAAAATAGGCTATATTTTATTTCCACGGGAACGGGAATCCTAACTAATATTATCAATACGAATGTGAGTTTGTTTACGTTCACACTGCCAATGTCAAATGTCAAATCAATGTCGCTCGCAACCATAGATTTAGAGAAAGCGGAATCCTAAGTCTATGCTCGCAACTGACTTAATAGAACAAAATTAAAAATAAATTAATTTAATATTAATTAAATTTGTAATGACTACAGAGGTATATTCTCTTTGACAAACTCTTTGAAAAGAACCTCAATAACGTTCAAACTTAAAAATTGATAAGGTCGAATTTCGGCCGACTGTCTGGATTCGGTTATGCTTATAGAAGGCAATTTTATAAGATACGTTTTACCAATAGATTTTAGATCTAAGAAGATTGTTTGTTCTCAGAACTATATCAATATCCTACCGTCCTATCCTATCCTACTATAAATATAAATGGGAAAGTTTGTGAGGATGGACGGATGTATGTACTCGTATGTTTGTTACTCTTTCACGCAAGGCTGAACGGATCTGGGTGAAATTTGGCACAGAGAGAGATTATAGTTTGGAATAGCAGATAGGCTACATTTTATCCCGGGAAAAAACGAGCGGAGCCGCGGGCAGAAGGTAGCATCTTTATACAAACATTTAAAAATATGATAACACACACTGGTATAAAAGATAAACATCAATAAAGATTAGAAATAATCCAAGAAAAAATATTTTGGTTCCGTATAATCGGAGCCATTTGTTGCAATGCTAAAATATGACGATGCTGATTGACAGTAAAAAAAAAACTCCTAACACGTAGAAATTTCTTTTTTAAATATAAAATCACGCCGATTGCGTTATTTCCAATTTATTGATTTACTGTTTAAATATTCTGCAACAATATTTACCTGAGGGATGCATGCTCTCATGGCACACGGGGCAGTTGACTGGCACCCTCGCCTCGAAGATCTCGATGCTAAGGTATTGTCGCAGGCAAGGCTCGCAGCATCGGTGCGCACACCACGCGAGCCGCACCATGGATGCCGAGGCGAATATCGACAAGCATAGCGGACACTCCAGCACTTCGCCCTGCAAATTATAAAGGTAACATGTTAATTACATAAAAGCATCATGTTTTATTCTTGATGGATATGGAAGAGATCAACCCTATTGCCTTTGCCAAATCCTGACGTCACAATACAGGAGCTTGCAAATGTCTCCTACTGTATACGACCCTCCTTATAACTGGATACAATGAGTGGATGAGAAGAAATATTGTACACGAGTCACACTGCCTATTACAAGCGGCGACGGTTGCACTTTCGGCAAAGTATCTGGGATATTAGACCACGATTAAAGTTTGAAAAAGGCGTTTATTATTTTGGGTCTTTAAAAACTTGGGACTAATTGTCGTCAGTCACTAAAAACTGATCCGTGCATGATCACTGAACGTTGTCATCAATACACAAGAGAATAACGCGATCTATCCTATTGACATTTTCCCCATAATTACATTTTCCTATACCCACGAAGATTGACGGCAACCGCAAAGCATAATGTTGACAGAACGGGCAAAACTCCAAATTTGGTCTCCTACCGCGAATTTAAAGATACTGACTAAAACAATTTACACTATGATTTTAATTGGAGGTTAATCATTCGCTAATTCGTTAGCAGAAGTGTTTAATAGTCTGTCTTTTATCATGATGCATGGTTGGCAATGCACTTTGCTGCCCACGTTAGATTAGTTGATGCCCAGTGACTTATGACGCAACGTGTAATCGTGGTTACCGTAAGATTATGCCAGTTGTAATTACAATATACTTTTAGTTGCAAGTTTTATTTGAGTGGTCCTAGGCATTATTTCAATTAAACGCGTGCGTGTCGGGACGACTGAGGTGAAATAACTAGTTCCGCGCTCACTAATGAGCGTATGAATAAGGAAGATATAAAACGGGTTCATTAAACGAAACGGGACAATGCTGGGAGGTTTATTGATGAAACATTGCGTACAACACAATAGCATAGTAAAAGAAACTCAAGCAACGCCGACTGGATTCACGCAGTTCTTGAGTTATTAGGCTAAGGGACGCGAAACTGATAAAAAAATATTTGTCCTAAAAACATTTTATTCCGGGTCTGGGTACAGGCATATAAAATGCAGGTCCGTAAAAGCACCTACTACCTGGCTTTCTTAGAGTTCACTACTTCAAGTCACGGAAGTAGACGCAATAGAAGATCTGTCTTGTGACTATAAATAAACAAAAGACTACTATTTATCATCCAGTTGTAGACACTGAGGAGCAGGTGAATATTGGTAAAAGATATCCCAATTTCAGGACTTATTTGTAAGACGTTCACATGTGCCCGCTCCTTCTCACATGTAATCTGCTCCAGTTTTTCGCCAACGCGAAATAATGGTAAGGTGTTATGGTGTAAGAACTTTTGAATAGCTAATGAGAAAATACCAAATTTTAAAACACCTAAGTACGATATACCTACCCAATTTTAAAATGCCCAATGGTCATTAGAGCTACGAGTAATATCAAAATGGTACGTAATACTTATGGTCGAAAAACCTAATTTCAAAATGTCTAAGTACAGTTTACCTAAATTCAACCTATTTGACCTAAAGTCAAAGAGTAAAGTGAAAGGCCTAATTTCTAAATACATAAACTACATTTAACTTAAGGATTGAACTGCCTAAAAGTTACACCTACAGAAGATGGTTTTTATGGTACCTTTGCCTGCTGGGTAGATCCTAAGGGGCCCTGGGGCTCTCGAGCTCGCTCGCTTATGCCCTCCGTATTTCAATCAATGCTGTTAACTCCTCAGTCTCCTGAATTTATGCAAATTGACTATTAGCTCTCATGAATTTAGAAAAAAATACTATTATATGACGAGTTAACAAATAGTTTAAACTTCGACTTCGATTTTCGAGGCATTTTGAAACAGTTACTTGTACCGGTTGACGTCTGACGTCATAAAGCGTCAATTATTTATAAGTACACTCTATATCACATAAATATGGTCAAGATGAATAGAAAATATGTCACTGATTAGCTTGATAATGTATGCTGGATACGTTGCTACAGTAAATTAATAAAACGATTGAATTAAAATATTTATAGAATCTCGTTATTATTCCCTTCATTTATTTTTATTATATCTATGTCATACAAAAGATTGACGTAAACTCAAAGCAAAATTTATGAATAAAAATCTGTTGTATAACATTATATTTTTTGTATTAGTGTTGGCACAAAATTTTCCTCATTATTTTAGTAATGGCGTCGGTATTCCCCAGCGTGTGTAAAAGCGAAACAAACAAACTTTTCCTCATTTTAGCGCATGCTCCGTATTGTTAGCAAACAGTGAAAACAAAAAAAAATTATGACCAGTACGCCGAGCATGATCATTTCAAACCTGCGTTACGTTGTCATAGTGCGTTTACGTTGAATTGATAAATGCTATTGTACGTGCATATTATTCGCACAGACGTAAGTTTGTGTTAACGCTGACCTGTGATAACGCTGCGTTATCACACATTCAAAATTTTGTTGAATCTTTGGCGTTAGCGATAACGGGGACGCTAACGCTCGTGAGAATAGGCTCTTACTGTACTACGTTATACCGTTGAGATAAATGGGCCTACCCAAACAGAAATATAAATGCCTATCGGTAAAAAATACTATTACTGTTCATATAAAAACGAACATGATCATTAATAATCATGAACGATACGCTAGGTTTTTTGTCAGTCTGACGTATCATAGTAGTGTTGTTTTATATTTAAATTGAGTGTTTGTAAACCCGTCCCAAGTTACCTTTACAAAATAAAATCTTATAAACCTAAAATTAAACAAATACAGAGGTGTAAAATATTTCAAATTCTGACGTAAAGCTTTTTAAATTGGTAAATATTTTAAAATTATCATTCGTCTCCTTGACCGGTCGCCTTGGGAACCTCCCCTAAACTCTCTAGGTCACCTTCGATTCAACTATTGTTTGCTAATTTTCTCAAAGTCGATGTCTATTTCAAGTTACTGAGAATTGTGCCAAAAATTTGATGTACGACTATAACTATTCAGAGAGTCATAAATGTTTACGCGTGTGAATATATATTAAAACGCTTTCACTGTTTCATCTATCAACTATAGCAGTCCAAAGAGCTTTTCAAGTTCCTACACAACATTCGACTGACTTGTTTCTTCACCTTCCACATCCAATCAACCCAGGTCACAGATGTCCAAGCAGTCTACCTTAGCCTCAGTTTAATGGTTTGAATTACCAAAATCGTGAGGTAAACCTGAAAGGCCAATGACGTTTTTAATGAAGTTTGTAGTCCCTAATCCGTACCAGCCCTGCAGTGGGACAGTAATGGGGTCTTCTAATTCAATCTATTATTGACAGATAGGCCATGACCATCAGACCGTTTACTTATTACTACCACGATCGCGAATTTGTGCTTAATCCGATTGACATAATAATTCCCCTCTGCGACCATCAGATATTTTTGCGAAAACAAAAATCTATGTACCGATAAAGAGCGACAGCGCCGCGATAAGCCAAAACAAATCAATTTCACTTCCATAAAATATTACCCAAGGAAATATTTATTAGACTTTCACGGCCAAAACATAAGAATAATAAATTTATATGGTAGTAGGAAATACTGCGAGAAGTCGAAATTTTAATTCAGACTTTATCTGTGATCTGTTTTTGAAGCTCTTAATCAAAATTATTTTTATTATTATTGAAGGAACGAGAGGGAGAGGAAGACCAAGGATAAGTTACATGAGCCAAATAAAAGAAAAGGTTGCCGTCATGTCGCATAATGAGGTAAACGAGACTGCACTGGAGACAGAAAAATGGAAAGAACTTCATCAACTACAGCGACAAGAGCAAGGCTCTTTAATAAAAAGAAGAATCAAAATGAGCACCGGTCCTATATTGGACATTAGGATAAGCACGGTGTGATATTATTGGACGATAGGATTAAATATAAATAAATTCATAATGCGGACCACAATTTAAATTCGTTTAGGTGATATTGATTATTTAAATAAGAGGTTAACATGGCATTTGGTAGTAAAAACATATTTTGTTGTTTGGATTTTCTACGCATTTGGTGAAACTCAGGAATTGTTCGGAAACTTTTCGAAGTATATGATGGGACTTTCAGTTTTGCCAGATGAGACTGAGAGATTACATTGCTACATTGGTTCTCCGCAAAGTCAAAGTTTTATATTTCAACTTAGTCTTTACAGTCGTTTTTAAAATGTTGAGATTCTAGGTGCACGGTTCCAAAAGGTTTTGGTCGGTTGGAAACTGGTTGGAGAAGAAACAGACAAGGAACTACATGTATGCTATTTTAAAATAATGGATTTACATAAAAATATACATATCATCACGTTACATTACACGCTGTGAGTTATACAATGAACGAGTCATATTAAATTCAAAATAAAATATCAAGGTTTATATAACAACAGTTTATAACAATGAATTCAAGCAAGTTATGTAAAAAACATCTAACAATGTCAAGCCATGCGATCCGTAATTAAAAGTAGCTTGTGAGGATTGGAAACAACGGGTAATCAAGAAAGCCACATGTGCATTGATAATTAGCGCCAAACGTCTCTATCATCAACAATATCTTTGATCTTATAATAAGGTTTTCTCATGAAAACAGATTTAACATGTGTTTTAAACTTCTTACAATAAGATCGGTGTCGTTTTCAGAAGTTTTTGGCACCACTATTCTGTATTTATCTCTAGTATTTAATTTGTAGAAGACGCTATTGATATTAAATATTTGCAAATCAACTCGGAGGAGATTTGTTAGATAAAACCATTTTGTCAATTTTGTATATATTTGTATGAACGCCGTGTCTGTCGAGAAACCACTCTGAGATACTGACAGGTCTCATCGCAAATGACATTAAGATTTTAAAAACGATATTAAAATAAAAACAAAATGCTTTCCTAATACTCGAATAATGTATAGCAATTACTAAACATTTTCCACCGACACCATACTAACATAGTAGATTAATATCACACTCATTAGCAGCTTATACAATTACAGTACGCGCGGAACTCGAGGAATTGGATCGAATCAATTGTAACGCCCTGTTGTAATAAAAATAATAATTAATGAAACGCGTTTAGTACACAAGTTCGTTACCCGGTTGATACGATCAATGCACTTTTATTGACTAGACTTATGTGATCGTGTTTTTAAAATTTGGCAAGTGATGATGTATGGGAGTTGTCTATAGTCGACTTGTACTGATGCAAACTTTTGAATCGTATGCACTGAATATAAAATAGCGTCTAGACTGTAGGTTTACACGCGAGGAATGATTACGCTGAAACTTTCTTTGGAAATGTTTTATAAAATATCGTAAAATTGTACGTGTAAATTAGTTCTTGTCTAGTCTGTACATAGGGATAAGAACACGAAAACTTACTTTAATCTTTTTAAATACCTTCTGCACTTTCATTTTACTTTCCCTTTAGAGAATTTTCCCAATCACGAAACTTGAAACTCCATAAAAATCTAACGACATTAACGACGTTCAGTTTCTATTTCCGTCTATTGTATACAAAGTTTTACGTCAATTTGCGACAAATAACACGGGGCGTAGCAATTACGTCCTAAATTGAGAGTAATGGACTCAAACAGCCCCACTTCCAAGGAGCCAGGGAATGGGGAATAGTGAAAGACGTAGAGCGGAGACGCTTCAAGTCTAATTAGTAATTTACGGGCTGTTGACATCTCTTCGGGTTGGAGCGGTTGAAACAATGGAGGTCGGTCACCCGGGCGATGGCTTCCAGACGCAGGCTAACGTGAAAGACGGAACGCCACACCCTATTACTGTACGAACATATTTCTAAACTACAGAACTATAAGCAAACTTAGACGTTTTGAATACAGACGTTTTTTTGTTATTAACAGCGGAAGAACGTCTGAACGTTATTCAGTGTTTTGCCGTCTGAACGTTAACCAATTTTCAAATAACATTTCCTTTTATTTAACAAAAACGTTGCCCCCCACTAGGATTCCAACTATATCGTGGGTACAGTTTACAAACATACATGTCACATATACACACAACCAGACCCGAAACAACTATCTGTAGTTCATACAAATACATATATTTGTTCCGTGCGGGAATCTTCTTTGTTATTCAGTATTTTGCTAGTCTGCCAACACCCAGGATAAGAATTTATGATAACCTGCACATCTTTTAAGATACTTTCGGCTTATTCGGGCCACAATCAGCAGAGGACCAAAACATTACAGATGCTATAAAGAAGACAATACCGTACCATTTTACTACATCTTTATATGGACTGCGTATGTATGTCAGCTGTCACAAATCGGTGCCGGTATGCGTATGTAAATATGAAGGCTTTTTTACAGAAACCAGTGTGTTAAGATTACGTCACGAATATTCGCATGTTGATATGGGAACGGTAAAGAAACACATACTATAAGTCATTTATCATCGGTAGTTGTAAAAGCTGAAGGGAAATGGGTCGTAATTGTATGCCATCGACGTTTTACTTGTTATTTATGCATTATGGCAATTTAAAACCGATACACGTGTTCGATGCGATGTTGTTAGTCGAACACGTTTGACGTAAAATGTCGTAGTGTATCACCTTAATATTTATAAAACATGCCACTTATACACTACTTTTGACGTCAAAGTTATTTTATAACAGATCTTGGACAGATAATAATATTTTTATGGTGTCATCCAATCCGTATTTTATCTTTAAATCAGCAATCTTCTGCCTTCTGCATCCAGTCTAACCGGGCCATTTACGAATCGGTCTAATTTGTTACACCTACTCCCAACGCCAAAGCGTATGGGTATAACTTGTTTCAAATATTGCTTCCATGTTAATGAGGAAATATGTGTTAGTGATGTATTTTATGCTACTTTTCCTTTAGAGGGTAAACCATATAAGCGTCTGTGTAAGCTTCAGGCGTCACTCCATAAAGTAAAAGTAAAGAAAAATTTTACATACACAGTTAAGACAGGAAAAATTCTGGTTAAACCAAATTGTAACATTTGGAAATAAAAATTGTAAGTAAAAAAACCTTTAAGAGTGATATCGCATTTGTCAGCGTCCATTCGTGTTTAGTTGGGCGGTATTGGTAACTTATATGCATTTTGAATAGAATAAGAATAACAATGTTAAAGCTGAATCCATGCAGAAAGAAGAATTGATGCGCATCTTCATACAAAATAGCTATTTTCAATTGATAAAATGCTAATCGATTCTGACAGATTTATTTAAACCCAACAGGTGAAACAAAAACCATTACTTTAAAAAGCCCCTTCTTAAAAATGTACAAGTTTTGAGAACTTTACAGTTATACGGGCAAAGGCGGAACGTTTGTGCGATGACTATGACGACAGAATACTGTTTTTACATTAGGCCGAGATGAATGTGATGCCCCGTTAAACAAGACTTAGCGGTTCAGACCCTTCCAAAAGGAAAAAATGTTGCATTTAGTTCCAGTGAAAACCGACAGGATGCGCATAAATGTCTTACCGTGTAACCGTACATAAATCGTAACCACTGATTATTTTACCACATGCATTTTAGTGGTTAGGACTATTCTAAAGAATATACATATATTATATTACCGATGAGCTTGTAGAATCCCTTTTTTTCTATTAGCCTTAGCTAGAAAATACGTTTGTCACGTATAACCGACTGTGGATGAATAAAATATTGATATGTATTCAGAATTTATCACCCCTGAAAGTTTTACTTGAAATTATATAACTAATAACTATCACCATTAGCAGAAATACTTCTACATATAATATATGTATGTGACGAAGTCCGAAGTGGCATCTAGTAATAGTATCAAGATCCTTAGAATTCATCCTGCAACGATTAATACTAGGATTACGTGGCTCACCCGAGCTCAAGCGGTGACGGACTGAAACATCTAACTAATTAATGATGCGGACGCCGATGCACAAGGCTTTGTTCACATACACCACAAAGAGACGATAATTTTTAAGGCAAACAAGCGTGTAATGCCTAAAATTTAGGCGGAGGTTGATGGAACCACTATATTTGGTGTCATGTGAAAAGGGACCTTTTGTCAATTTTTAGCCACAAATCCAACCCCTTGACTGTTCTTAAATTTCTCAAAGAGTCCTTCAATAACACTGTCCTGGAAATTGAGAGGACCACAGAGAGTCAAAGCTTTTTAGTCATTGTTAGCAACAATAAATGATTAGAAAATTAAATTCAACTTGACATTGAATTATCATTTTACGGTTACAATATTATACAACAAATGCTAGAGTTAAATAACAAGACTACATATTATGTAACACGCATTGCAAATTTTCGCACTCTACAAAACATAACACCACCATTTTAATTGAACACAGCTTACAGTTAGCAAATAAACCTCACGGATCTGACACTAAAATCTAAAGTACCAAAAATTGTATGTTGATTAACGGCAAGTCAGCTAAATCTAATATGGAGGCGATATATAATTTGTATGATGAATAATATAAGGTGTTGGGGCAAAGGGCCGACATTAGGTTATCAGACCTCATCAAAATTGCAAAAAGCCGCGGGCCTCTGCCTCGAATTCGGATCGTGCGAACGTAAAGTAATATTCACGTGAAAATCATTGACGTGGGTTCACGAATTAGGAGTGCATTAATAATAAATTAGTCTTAGTCTTTATTTTAGTCTGTATGTGGAATTATTATCAACAATGTTCAGTAAACAAGGTACCTGCTACCTGTCTCCCCTTAGGTATTTGTCGAAACAGTTTTAAGAGCATGTCTGCACGAGCATTAGCGTAAGCGAACTTGACCGCAACGCCAACGCTTCAAGTTTAAATATTTTGTATGAAAACTTAACGCCGCGTTATGGCAGCGTCAGACTTGACGTACCTATGGTTTTGGGGGCTTTAATAAAAAAATTGAGAGAAGAACGCCTTTTTGAACAAACTGGGACAATACGAAAAATGACCAGGCAAAAAAAAAATACCAAATAAGAATGAACCCAGACCGATAGTCGTTAACATTTCTTGAAGAAACCCCGAACAACTTACCCGTGTCTATGTCTAGACAAAACAGATTACCTACAAACTTAAATTAACAGATTTCTAGACGACAGCAAACCTCTTTGAGCATTGTTTGTTGTGGTCGAGGATTTATTTGTTCATTTACTTATTTTAGAGCTATAAAACATATATACTTAAACCACAGATTCTTTACTAAAGTGTCAATTTGGTATGGTCAATAGATTATTAAAAGTATTGGAAAATCAGGACAGCCTCATTGATTGGTCTAGTTCATTAGTTCCCAAAGTGGGCCAGGTGGACCACCAGGGGTCCACGGGAGACTCGACGGGGGCGTACGTTGGCGTGACAAAAAAATGGGGGTTACCAATATGGTAGAAATGTAGCTGCTGTAATTTTGAAATTGGTCTACAAGAAAAAAACATCTGGGAGCTTCTGGTCTAGTGGTTGCAAGTGCGACTGCTAAGCGTGAGATCCTGGGTTCGATTCCCGTGTCGGGCAAAGTGTTATTGGGTTTTTATGTATAAAAATTCTAAACAGTAGCACGGAGTTTAGAACTTTGCCTGGTAGATAGCAATAGGCTCGCCACCTATTACATGAGACTCATGTGGGTTTACAATAGTACACCTCTGCCTAACCCTTCGGGGAATACAGGCGTGATGCTATGTTATGTTACCGGAAAATCAAGCTCCAATAATTGTCACTCAATACTTCCCGAATACAATAACTGACTTTTGATTTACTGATCACGCAATACTTATCTGTTGGCGAATCGAACATTTTCTCAGCTGAGCTATTTTTCGCTCGTATAACATTATATTGATGGAGAGAGCAAACATTCTCTAGGAAAATCTTTATTTACGTAAATAATTTAATTGTATCGTCACGGACTCCATACCATGATCTGCTGAAGATGAGATGTTCTATCATGCCAGATAACGTAGAGAATATGTGGTACAGTTTGGAACAGCAGCAATAACGTGTCGGGTTCAGAGGCGTGCGGTGCATAAAGACAAAAAGACACAGCCTACCCTGCATAACTCAGATAAATATTTATTATAAAATATTTGAGGTGGCAAATCACATACATCATTATTTAATCGAAACCGACGAACCAATACTAACATGCAGTAGGCATTTTTGGTAAGTAAGCTTTTAAAATTTTCTGCCCACCCTGTCTAAAAACTCTGTGCACGCCGCTGGTCGGGTTCAAAGATTTGTGTGAATAGAGATAGGTCATTAACCCCACACTAATGTTAAACAATATTTGTTTGGCTGGCGTTGTTTCTGGTCTGCATACTTTGTAAAACTGTACAGACACGCGGCCTTTTGCCTAAGCCATCACAAAAGGAAACAGTGGTCTGTGTTGACGTCCAAAAAGCGGTTAGAACACCGTGAATAAAATAGGTAACATCCACGAAACAAAACACTTTGATTGTATTTTCGTGGAAAGTCCATAAAACTAAAATAGTGCCTTTCCATTCCAAAAACCATGAGCAATTTAAAAACAAACTCCAATTAGTTAATGTTCGAATAAATATTATTCGAACATTAAATAATTGTAGTTTACTACTTGACTGCCTCATTGGTCTAGTGGTAGCAAGCGCTGCTGAGCGTGAGGTCCTGGGTTCGATTCCCGGATCGAGCAGTGTTATTGGGTTTTTCTGTATGGAAATTCTCAGTAGCAGCTTGGGAGTCCGGAACTGTGCCCTTATCTTATTAGATGGGACTCAATAACGGCATCGGCGAAATGTCGATGTACCATAGTACAGCTCTGTCTAACCCCTCGGGGAATACAATCGTGGCGCTATATTATGCTATCTAATAGATTACTATGGATTTGTTGTTTACATAAAAAAATCTTACAAAACTATAGATAATACGCCTATAGTTGATAAGGTCATCGATAGATCGGCTATACAGGCTAGGCAGCTGAGAGAAAGGTGGTTACGTTTAGATCTAGATGTTACGACACGGCTAAGGCTAGCAACTTGGTCCCAATAACGTGTAGCATCACTAAACAAAATCAATGTTTTTTTGAATTGAAGATCATTTTTAAAATTAGTTTTATAGCCTGTTATTAGCATAGAAAAAAAATATATTAACACTGTTGATAGATTTATATTGTAAACTAGCCACCCGCCCCGGCTTCGGACGGGTAGGAGAGCACGTATTCATTTTTTTTTTCTATCGTAGTGACGCATCTGCACGTTACGTCGAGTATTTGCTCGGCGCACGCCAGTAAAGCTACCAGTCGGCATGATTTTTTCTGACATTTTCAACTATCATCATCATATTTCAGCAAATTTACACTAAACCTTCTCATTAATTAATCTGTCTATTGGTGAGAACCGCATGAAAATCCGTTCAGTAGTTTTTGATTTTATCGCGAACAGACAGACAGACGCAGCGAGGAACTTTGTTTTGTAATATGTAGTGATTGCAGATAAGTATACATTCTTGCCTTCTTACTAATTTACGCTCTTGAGTAACGACATCATGAATAACGGCATTTTTACCATAGATTTTTTTGACGTCAGGGTCATTTCCATTTGACGTATAAGTTTGATATAATTTTATACAGCGTTTATTATTAGATACATAGAATTGTTTTTATTTCAAATAAACAGGCACTTTTGAAACGTTATAGAACTCTAGTTGCACAGTTCCAAAAAGTTGGTCCAATGGAGAAAAACCGGCAAGAAACTCCATGGATACTCTTTTAAAGTCTCTTTTAACAATCTTGCCATGAACATAATGTGGAAAAAGTATGGGAAAACAATGTAGGTTTCGTCAAATAAATACTAAATGCAACTTTAACATAAAGTCTGTTAATAAAAAATAAAAAAAGTATAAAGAATAACCCTGCACTGTGCTCACATTTATTATTAAGAGGGTTATTTCCATTTGACGTATTTTAGTTTGTAAACGATGTGTACGTTGTTGATAACACATATAAACGAACTCACTCAATTGTCTAAGATTTTCAATTTTCATAAAAATTTATTCGTTAAATTATGTAAATAAAGTTATTATATGAAGAATTATTTATTTAAAGAACATGTTCAGGTCATAGTAAAATAAGTGAACTCCGAAATTCTATATTAATATTGAACAAAGGGATCTCTATTCCAGACATTGTTATAAGAGAAAAACATTTGTACCAAAAATGTTACTAGCTAGGATTTTCCTCAAGGCGTACAAGTAGTGGATCGAAAAATATGCGCATATTAGATGGAATTGTTACAAATTTGCTTCGTATAAATATATTTACGTTGTTATTATTGCAAATACAGGTTTAGAAGCAGACAGTATTGAAACAATATAAAAAGATATGTTTTTATATTAAGCAGCAAATCAGATGTGACACTTGGTTAGAACGTTTTTTTATAAAATTTAATTTATGTGACATTGAAAGATCCTTACATTATTTTTGTTCCAGTCAATGTAACGGTATGTTTTTTTACAAGACTACCGAAAAAGCAGGTTTATTTTAATTAACAAAAATATGATTTTATATTGAGCAGTAAATCAGAACCGACACTGTGTTAGAATTTTATACAAAATTTAATTTCTGTGACAATCAAAGAACCTTACTGAACTGTTCAAATCAATGTAACCGTGCGGACTTTGAACACGACTGCCGAAAAAGGAGTGTAATATTTTTATTAACACTCTTTTTCTATTTGAACGTACTAACAAAAAAACAACTGCATAAACAAGTAAACCGCTATATTCCTACAATAATCTGGACTACCCGCTAATATTTTGATCGAGGTGTACAAAGACACTATTCGAAGTAAACGCACCATCGAACGGTATAATAACAGAATAAGAAGACAAAAAGCAATTCCTGTTATACATTATATATGATATATGAGGAGCCTACCACGAATTTAGACAACCAAAACCTGTAATTTAGAACCGGTAACCATGTATTTAGAATGTATTAAAATGTTTGACACATCAGCATCTCTGAATCTACATTAATTACCACCGGTTATCCTAAAAATAAATCCAGAACAGGAATAAATTATTATTTTTCATACGTCATAACAAAAGCGGTTTGTCCGTTTGAATTTAAAACCTTTTTTGTTTTGCTTTAGGAGCCTATTGTACTTTAAGGACAATACGACGAGAATCAAATTATAAAAATATATTTAGGGCCTGACGTGATTTGGAACATCTATCGTCATCGAATGAACGGTTACGATGATATCGTTCTGCCATTAAATTCAATAGAAACATGTGGTAAAATACTAGTGTGTAAAAGCTTTGACCAATTAATTGGTTGAACAAACCGGGCTAGGGGCCTACAAACACCAAACGAACTTTTTGAACCATTCTTAATGGAGCTGGTGTAGCTCAGTTTTCAGCTGCACCGTTATCGAAATTGATAATTAACTGATCCGTATATAAAGTCGAATAGTTAGAGGTGGTTTCATTACATGATCATTTCTTATAAGCATACTGTATTATCTCGCGTAGTATGGAAATTATGCAATGAAGCCGGCTGGCATCTCAAACTTTTCCAACTTACCACCCCCGCAGTCCTTCGCCCCCCTTCGCCCGCGGACCATGGGAGTGTCACGAACGAATTTGCCCGTCTATAACGGATATTATATTATCACCCAGGAACATATTGTAGCAACAGATGTAACACATGTAACGCCTCTACATACCATACGAGGTTATTATGCAAGGCGGACGTGTCTAAACTCATAATATAGAAAGTTTGTAGATACTTGTCTTTACACCATACATTTCTCCTTATACGGATTGCATCAATGAGCTACTGGGTACTGTAGGATACAGATGACTACTTTTTTGTGTGGAGAAAGCAGAGAAGTTTAATAGATACCTTTCATAAGCTAAACTAAACAAGTTGAACATCTGATACTGAGACGTTAGAAAATGTTGTTAATTTATAATTAGAGCCCGTGCAACTTGAAACTAAGTAGATTAGCAAGAACGTAGGTCAACTGTTGAAAAAGCTCATGCTTTAATTTAATAACTATAATATTATCAACACCTTTCTTAATGCGATTTTATTTCGTCCATTAACATTAAAATATTCTTTATTTATTTTCTTCGAGCTGTTTAAGTTTAAAGTTATTCTATAAAGCATTTAATATTAAGGGGTAAATTCGCCACGTTGTGGTGCCACGCTCAACCACCCAACGTGACAGAAAATAATCCTATGGCCGTTTTCTAGACGCCTGAACATGTTCAGAATTTATAAACATGTGGATTTCCTCATAATGTTTAAATCGTGCACATATTTGAATAATACGTGTCGTGGCTCAGACTGGAATGTCGCATCTCCTATAATATCCTGCGCTAAAGAAGGATTAATATTCTATTGATAATATTGACTAAACCTCTTTACTTGAAACAACTCTAGATAAACCTAGACGAGACTGATAATTAAAAAAAAAGTGTATAAATGTGTTCACATAGATCTTATAAAATACGCATAAAGCTATATCCAGCAAGTCTGGTACCTAGCAATAAATAGTTGGAAGAACTAGTACAAAAGAAAAACAAAAAATAATAGATATACATTTTGTTTATCGTAAATAAACAAGTTGGATAGTTGGCAGATCGCCGGATCTCTCAGTATAGTAAATATTTACGAACACTACGGTCGTATATATTACTTTGTTTCTTCCTGTATCATAATATTGAGAATGACCGACTGTTTCCAATCAAATACCGTTGTTGATAATACCACTATCGTTGATGTATAATCTAGATAAGATTATTAACTATCTGGTACTATTATAATGAAGTATTGATGAATATATAAAGATTGCGGGAGTTAACTTGATAAGAAAATGTTATCATTTTCTGCGAAGTCGAGAGTCTAAGTAAGTTTATTTAGAAAGTGATAAAGTAAAATAGAAGATATGTTTGAGTTGCAAAACGAATCAAGTGACCGTCAGCTTTGAACCGACAAGTGCTCGAGAGTTTCAGTGGTCGTAATGAAGATGAACGATGAGACCACCTAGTTTTAACCGAGATGCCTCATGTAATAGACGTTCGTCTCGCGATGATGCAGCTCAATTTGTGCTTAGTAACGGAACTACTCTCAAGAGAAACTTCACAACAATCCAATTTAATAAAAATTTCCGCTCAAAGTAAATAGAAAATGATCGCGATCAATGATTTGATTATAATGAAAGTGTCAATTTTCATTTAATATTTGTTCCGTAATGTTTGGAAAATTACGGACGATTTCTCAACGTACGTTTATTGATTAAGGTTAAATTTTCTGAGACTTCTCTTTATCGTGAAACAGGAAAATTACTTCGAAAAAGTCCAACGTGATCCAAATTAAGCAAGGCAGGTTCCATTGTTTCTAAACGTGCACCTCACAGACCTACGTCTTTATTCCCCGAGCTTTCGAACTTCAAACTGCCGGTGAATACTAAGAGCCTTTGTGTTGCTGCACGTTCGGAAACAAAGGTGTTTATTATGCTCGTTCGAGTTTTGAATTTATGACGTGTTATGTCGCAGTTTCGCAATCGAAACGACTTCAACGCGACCACAGCTACTTACGCCAGTAGAAAGTGTTTCTGTTCAGTACGTGCAACGCACGGATTAAAGCAATAGACGTGACCCGAGCACCCCACGGCAGCCTTGCCGCTCTCCGCTTGCACAATTTTGTTGCTCACTGTACATTATGACATTAGTGACGCTGTCAAGGTCCCATCACGGATTAACAAAATGGTTTTATACGAGCTGATCCACCGCGCCACATCAATCGAGCATTTAAAAACTTCGGTCGTTGAAACAAATTAAGCGGTCGGCGACTACAACCGGCAATTTTATCAATCCGATCTGTCTCCAAGTGCCACTAAACTACGTAATCGCCAATTCTACTAAAGTGAGAATTAAACTTACGGCACCACGCTAGACATATCGATTACTTTCTCGCTACGTGTTTTCATTGTCGTGACAAGTTTCCACGACGACAAACTAACCTTTTTCATTGGCCGTAAAATTTACATACGACCGTCGAAATATACATACGAATCTCTTACCTTGCCTACATTTTGCACATGTTCACAACGAAAACGATTGAAATTTGGAAAGAAAGTATATTTGTTTTGTAAACATAGCCTTGAATTTCATAGTGTTTCAAGTATAACTTAATTGAACCTCTGGGAGAGTCGGAGCGTGTTGCCGCAGGAACCAGAACATAATGAAGCAACTTCGCCTTTTGCGTAGAATGTTGGAGGAAAATAATTAAAATAAACAAATATATTTGAATTACCTCTTCATCTTCGGCTATAAATTCTACTGTGGCTTGTCTCTGCGCCTGGTCCACGTTATTTAGTTTCCCAGAACGTCCCTCTGCCTGTTCCAATACTGAAACAATAGAAGAATACAATTAGTAATGTTATTAATTACGTGAGTTTCTTAAAAGGATCGGTAGTCCCCAAGTTTTGCTTGAATCCTTTTGGGAATGCGAAATTTTACCGTCTATCTTCAGTTAATACACAGTCCAATAGATTTCTAGATGTCTCCTTTGGACGAACGGTTGCTAAATATAAACCATTTGCTGAAGTTCTATTTCGTTGTACATCATGCGTGTCACAGCTAAATAAATGAAGAGATAAACAGATAGACGAGTCAGATGTGTGTGTAACCAGGGCTATGTGTTGATCGTGAAGAGAAAACATGCGTTTATCATCAGACCAGCTCTACGTGCTCTGCGACGCCAAATACAAACATATCAACTAGAATTATAAGTAAGAGGGAAAACGTGCCACGGTTTCAAACATAACACGCGAAGCTATGTATATTTAATATACCGACTGTATTTGTTCATATGAAATGATAAAACAATAATCGTAAACATTAAGAACTTACTCTATGTGGTACCACAAAATTTGAATTAAGGTTTGTCCAGGTTTGATAAAGGTAAGGTACCACTGCCATATAAAATGCAAAAGAACAAAGGAGACAATTAAAATAGTCTTTAACATTATTCAGTCCCCTCTTAAGTCCTTTCAGAGGCAAAGTAAACACAAAGAGTAAGACATTAGCACGGGTTATCTTCCCAAGTTCTTTCAACATGATTTTATCTCTGAATGAATGTTATTTTTTTCTTCAAAGGATCGCAAATGATAAAGAGGACACCTCAAAGCCTCTTGGAACCTTAGAAAACGATGGCAACCACAAAAGAAAACATTTAGAGGGGTTCCTTCACCCGATATACAGAAACACGATAATACCGGATCCGGCTAGAGTCTAGATAAATCCAATTGGGATTAGACGCACTAACTACGGAGAACTGCTTACCAAAATGGAACAGGAAAACCATAGTATAATATTATTCCCTCTATATTATTCTCTTTGACGCCACTATTGGCGCAGTGGTTGGGCTCTGGTCGACTGCTGCGCTGCGTGTCTCGGGTTCAATTCCCGCACGGACCAACACATAGTTGCATATGAATATTTGTATTTGTAAATGCATCTACAATACAGGAATTACTTTTAGTCTATACTAAAAAAAACTGCCCTATGGCAGTTTTTTTTTATATCCAACCATTGAATTTATTCAAATTTGATCAAGTCTTAAACAAAAAGCCATATAGATAGACAAAATATTATATAATCTATCTAATAAAATATATATTTTTAGATCAACGTAAGCTCTAGTTATGTCAGACACGCAATCCAACTCATTAAGTCCGATTACAATTTAATCAGTGCGAATAATTTGCTGTTTGCATATTGAAAATGAAGCAAGTGAATGTGGTGTGCAGCACTCGACTGAACACCGATTTTGTAATCGCCACAATGGGCATGAAAGGTTAAATATTGAAGCATTAAATTCGCATTTAAATCAATATTATATCTTGTTGTAAATAGAACTATCTTTTGTGTTTCAGAGTCGGTTCAGTTGTGTTGATGTTTGTCCGTCGTCACGGGCAATCAGAAATCCCGACGTGTAACATAATTATTTGGTCTAACCACTGGACATCCCTACCTCTCACTAATTGGGATGTGGTCTGTGATCAGACGGTATCGCTGTATAGACGTGTATGTTCATTTTCGTCCCGTACACTAAAATGATTAGTAAGAAATAAAAGCTTAGAAAAAACACATCGAAACTATATCCTGGCATTATTTGCAAACGATTCTTCATCGGATGTCATGAGATGAAGTGGAGTCGATCGTAAATATTGACCGGGGAAGCCCATGACTAACAAAGGTGACTGTTCACGGTGTGTTAAATCCTACGCATGGCTTGGCACTAAACCATATAAATCTACGTAGGTACTAAAATAGGATATTTTATTCACATGACGCAACATTTTTACAGCATTTAAATAATTTGTTTTGAATCACCTTCAACCTAATGTTACAATAATATCTGACGTGAACATAAAGCAGTAGGTAATCAAAATCCCAGGCTTTATTAAAACCTGGATATTCCGTATTATAAACAAGAAATAATAATATAATAATTTTTGTTTATGTTACGAACCTATTGTTTACATCTACCACCTATATTATAATAATAATAATTTCTTTATTTCCAAAAAGTTGTATACACTGCTACAGATATTTCTTAGGCTATATTTTGTAAATGCAAATTAATGAGACATCTGTAGCCGAACTAGGCAAAGCCTGTATTTCGGCTATCAGCGCCAAACCCCTTAAATATTATTATAATATGAATAGCCATCAATAAGATTTATACAAATAGTAGGTATTACATTTTTACAAATCCTGTTTTTAAATTAATATTACATTGTGGAACGCGATAAATATTGAATATTTTACTAATTATATATAGTGTCGATGTTTCCTTAGTTGACACAATTCAAACATGTCTCCTAGAAATGCCGATTAGTTGAGACTTAGTATTAGTCATACTATGTGATACGTAATGTGTTAGATAACATTTACCTAGCCACGAAGTTAAATAGAATTAGAGTTTAGATGCTATCGGTGTTTAAATAATGTCAACTGAACAGTCAGGGTATAAAATAGGAATGAAGTAATGTATTTTTTATGATGGGTGAGATCTCTCAGGTCCGAAGCGGATTGTAAACCGGACCACAACAACGAACAATTATCGTGTTTTTTGAATTCCTTGAAATACAAACAGCACTCTCAAAATGAACACAATAGAATGAGCATTTCCCAATCACTTGGAAGGGAATACAAAAATGCGGCGTGGGTTTATCCAGAATACATATAAATAGGTAGCATCTGACTACTAGGTCAGTCGCTAACAAGAGAAAATATGGATAAGGTTTACACTCCTTGCCAAAAATCCACAGATTTGGCAACTCTGGCGGCGGAGCATATTTTTCCATATTAGAGATGTAAAATATAAGGGAAATTACATACATAATAACAGTGTAATGATAAGAGGTTTCAATTAACAGCAGTAGATAACCACACGTCCGCTCATTATCATTGACAGTGCTCGCATGTGCACCTCGCCTCATTACGCTACTTTCCGCCCTCCACATACAATTTTCGAGTGGCGACAACTCTGACAAGGTCAGAATCGTCGGTCTCACTCACATGACAAAATATCACATGTTTTATAGCACAATAAACATTCAACGTAAGGATTATCAGGCGATCTGTAGGAATTATAAAATAAAAAAGCGGTTCAATGTTAATTTGGGATTGAGGATTAAAGACTTATCTAATAAAGCTCTAAAAACTCACTAATGATATCACTCAAGTAGCTAAGAAAAAGTAAATAAACGTCATGTGAACTCAAATTTTGACAACTCGTAAGTCCGAACAAATAAATTAAAACTTCAACGCCAACAATTTACGATCGATAACAAGAAAACAATAATTTATTACACAAGTCTTAACTTTATAAATTCTATGAATCATTCTGTAAAAAAACAAAAACTTATAGTATTTACATAATGTATTTATTCAAAACTGTGACTAATTTGTGAAAGGTACAAGTAAGACATCGCCGGCAAGAACAGAGTATTTAAACATTTTGTAATCATGTTGTTGGTCTTGAGTCTTGCCGGATCCTAGACTAGAGGCATCGTGTCCACTTGATATTATCTCACAGTGACCTACAAATGTTTTTGTCCATTTAAATGGCGAAACCGTACACGTAACGGATACCGACCAACATAAAAGAAGATAATAAACCTGCCGGATAAGCCTCAAGGAGTTTCTAGAGGATTATGTGAAAGCAGGAGTATGCAGCGCCTTGACACCGATTGTGACATACGAGAAAAGAACGGCGTCGTAAAGACGACGAGAAAGACTTGATTGATTGACATGAGCTGATATTGCATTGTTTTTAAAAGGACAAAGCTACTAATATTTTAGTTAAAACTACGACAAAGCTTTAGGATACGGATAAAATAAACTTCGCAACGTGGTGAAAGGGATATTGTGAGTTTGACATCAAGTTATGTTAATACCAGCTGGCGTAATATATGTATAATTAATATTCAAGTGCCTGCCTGACCATTGTACACTGTTAATAATCTAGATAAAAATCTTTAAAATACAATTATGCGCAAATACGTCATTCAAAACAACAAGTAAATTCACGTGTAAATACTGCAAATTATAATAGAATGGTGGCGGGTTTCTTTCGACCTTTTGCTATATTGGAAGGGGAACGAGGACATCCTATCCACACTATGTGTTCTACACCACCGTGCGTACACGTGATTGAATACATTACAGTAATGTCATCGATAACAGCCGGCAGACTCCGCTCAATACTAAATGAAGTCTGATTTATTCACTCTAAACTGGAGATAAATCGGTAATAGACGCCTGTCAATTGTTTAATAGAAGCAATAGCGTCAACACAATCATCAATACCAAAGCTACTATAAATTAATAACATATCATTCAGGCAGCATCCGCATCGCTAAGTGGGAGCCAATGATAGATACTTAATTTCCAAGACTAGCATAAAATAGCTCTTGTGATAGGGAATTAACAATATAACAACGATAATTCGCCTTTTGTGCCGCTATCGCGTCTGAAAAACTATTGGACTGTGAAATCGATTCCGGTATGAAGTTGTTTCTTGCAATAAAGTTTCAATTTAAAATAAAAATGGTGTGTCGCACCTTGATTATCGGAGTCTCCAACCTTTGAGGCGTTGATACTAAAACTAAACCGCACTAGGTTGTGAATCCAATCGTGGCCGCAATCAAATGCACGGCTACGATAGACTAATGAAGCTAGAGAACAACAAAACCCACTTTGCTTCAGACATATTAATGTCAGCTACTAGTTGTCATAGATTGCAATGTGAGAGGCAATCTGCGTGATTTTATCTCGGACGAGCCTTAACGAGCACCGCCCCGAGCTCGTATGGTAACCGCAGGCGAGAATTGGTTACTAATCCATGACATCATACAACAACCAGTCGAGAGCTTCTACTAGCGTCGGAAGGCGTGATGTCAAACAACGGTACACATATGCAAATTGTACTGTCCCCATCATTGAATCTAATGAAACCTTTACAGATAACGTGTATACTATCATTAACTACACAGCAGCTTCTCTTGAATATAATAATATAACTAACAAAGGAGACAACGAGTCTAATGCTAATGAAGGGGTCTTCCAGACAGATAACAATTTTCATTCAATATTGTCGGTAAATTTGTAGTCGGCAGACCGTATTAGCTGCTCGTAAAATGAACGTGATCTGGAAATTTGCAGTTTGCACTTTTCTTACGCGATGTGAAGTGCACTACGTCTGAGAGATACTTTAGATGTAAAACAGTAGGAGTGTAGACGTTATAATTTTATTTTACTTTCGTTATTCTTCATCTAAACTTCAGAGGTAATTTCGTTCCGTCTGCCTCTAATTAATACATATTTTCAAGGTTTTCGTGTCAATTTATTCGCTTAAATTCTGATTCTGACAATGACACCATTTACAAAATAAAAACTGGGTAATCAAATTATATGCAAGACGATTAGAGATGCGTTTTTTAAATAAATGCGCAACTGAACCTTGCTTTTATCGTTATTTGAAGGATGTGATCGTGAACGTGGTGCAGTCTACAGAACAGCATCCATAATATATTATCCCAATCAAACATTATGTAAGTAAATAAATAAGAGGAAGTCTGACATTAAAAAAATCTCACAATTATACAATTTACTGTTACATTTGTGGTTTTAAGGCCATATAATTAACATTATTAAAAAGTGTGATAAAAACATTTGGTGATTAAGTAATATCAACCAGTGTTTATATAATTATCAATGAATATTGATTATCATCTCGATCAGTTAAAAATAAAACTAAAGAATCCGGCAATTACATAAATTTTCTAGAATACTTTTTTATCAAACATTAAACATAATCACAACTAATTAATGTTAATAAAAACATTTAATTAGCATAATTAGTAATATTTACATACGTCACGTAACAGTGAATTGTTATCTTGACCCGCGCCCTATCCCACACATTAATTGAACACAGAATACGACAAAATTAAACACAACATATTATAATCAATTTTGTTTCCTGAACTGCCTGGCACAATGAAATGGACTAAATAACATGACGTAATCAAATCATTCAACATTTATTTGTTTGTTGTTTCCTATTGAGTTAAACAAACAATGAATTTAGAGCGTCAGTCAAAACAAAACAGAAATTAATAATAGCGGTGTCTAATAGAAATGTTTACATAAAACAGAGTTGAGAGTAACACTGTAAAGGTAATAGGGAAAACAGAGAGTAATGTAAAATGGGATTATTTGGAAACTACGAGATCAATTAGTACCTATAAAGGAAAGGAATATCTTTTACACCTTTCATTAATTTCCCTCAATTTCCAATTAACCCCATTTTACCTGGAAGGGAAAAACACAAAATTGTCGATAAACGTTGGTAAAATATAGCCTGTCGATATTTAGTCGGAGTTTGTCCTCGGTCAGGAATACCGGAGTGGCTGGCGGTAGCTGGCAACCGGTTTCGTAGACACACCCACACCACAATATACACAAGTATTTAGTGCACCACTTGGTACCACGAAATTCTTGCAAGACACTTATTGACCGAATAAGTTATGGCCCCTTTTAATACAATGTTGTGCATTGGTGTATAGCAATTTCTTTTCGACAGAACGGATTTTATTTTGACAAATTATTTTCAGAAAAATGAAATGAAGAATGTTATGTACGTAATCGTAGGTTTTTTTTTAGAAAGAAATAAAATATTTATTCCTTAGTATAGAATAATACTGCTTGCAAAAGTAGCCGTTTGTAGCTAAAATCATTAAAAAGCAAGTATTTAGTAAATGCCAACGACTAAGTTACATTACGTAAGCAATGTATTTTTTAAATCCTGGTAAACCAAAGTGACCACTGGTAAACCAAGCTTGATTACCTTGCTTCGTGCAAAGAATAACGTAAAGCAATTGAAGACCGAGAAATTTAATAATAATGAAAAGTTTCTCATACAAAGAGCAGATAAACAAGCAATCGAAGCGAGTCAAAAATTCTTTGCGCTTTCTCAAATTACTAATTAAAATTCCATTCAAAGAATGCTAAGGCTGCTTTTTGTTTTTTGAAAAGACTGAGAATGCTTGTTGCATCGCTAATTATGCTGTTAAGCCGTCCAAGCGAGTTAAATATGGCGTTAGTAATTTATGACAAGAAGTCCGACACGTTAGCTTCCAAAACTATGACTGAGCTCGTAACTTTCGCGTCTCGCCTGCTCCTTGAAGAAAATAATTCTTGCGATGATTTGTGTTAAAGTTTGAAAGCAAAAGTTTGTAGCGAAATGATAGGAAGGACTTATGCTTTGAAACTCATAATCTATAGTGGTTTTATGAAAGTAATACCAATTCATATTGGTAGGTACTACATTTCATATCTTTTAGAAAATTCTGAATATTTAAAACAAGAATGAAGTGGAACAGTCATAAGTCAAAGGTTGAATGTGTGATTTGACACGGCCTGCACAAACACATTGATCAACACATTCCGCCATTCAAAAGACAATCGTTAATTAAATCAATCAACCGTGCAATTTGCATACTATTCAATGTGTAACGTATAGGTCAGTTAAATGCTACGTTTTCGAGGCCAAGATGCAATGTTCAGTATATGTTTGGTTACAAAACGGTTCGGACAATTAACAAAGGTCATCTGGGTGTTTCATTTCTCTCCTCTTACCTTACGTGTTCTGGGTCTACCTTTATTTCAGATTCGACTTCGACGACAACTAACCTACTCTGTATTATATTCTCTTTGCTCCTGTTCTCCTGTACAGTGCATCTGCCTACTCTTTAAAATTGATAATTGGCTCACGTATTGAAAGTTAATAATCATCATATTTTACAACTTCAACATCCAGAGTGCTTATTCTTGGAATTCACCTTTGTCAGTATTAGCAATATATTTAAAAGTAAAACGGTTCGCGAACATAAATGCTTATTAAAGGTTTTAGCGCATGACAACTTCATCTTTGTCTTTGTCTGCATTCCACACACAATTAAAATTCAAATAGTGAACTGAATGGGTTTAGTGACATTTTGTATTAAGATCTTCCTAGTTTGTTTTTTTATTTTTGGACACATGACCTTTAGGTCGGTTTATTGGTAGCATCAGAAATATTTATTTAAAATACGGTATTGGATCGGCAAAAGCCTCTGCTAAGCTTATAATATTGTTACAATTCTAATTATTTTCGCTGTATACTAACGGATTCATAATCATTGCTTTAACATTCCACACACACGTTCGTAAATGCCTACATTTGAAAGGCCACAACTTGTGAATTAATCCTCCGATACAACGCTATAATTTTAGTTTCCATGTGCATTACGTTACCCACATATGGCCTTTGTTGTGTTTCCATTGTTTGTTTCGCAAAACTGTATACATTTAGTAATCCTGCTGTGGTTCACAAATGATTTGTTAAAGGTAATGCTGAAATAATTCATTCTAGTAACATTAAAACAAACAATGTACCTCTGTTACTCAATCACGCCATAACGTCTGTACCAAAATTTGAAAGTTTGGCACAGAGATAGAACTTGATCTTGAGGCTATCTTAAGATATTCTATCTCTGTTGAACAAAGGGTTGTAATTTCAGAAAACTAAGAACTTTTCGTTTTATCAAAGCTTTGCAGCTTAATTTTACTTGTACAGTTCTACGCTAAGAGCCGTGTCAATCAAGAATTCAGAACCAGAACAAAATGTTAAAACGTCGTAATCCCAGACGATAGATAACAACTGTACGTAAATCAAGAAGATATGACGATTCATAAAGATAAAGAAAAGATGTAATGTTGCCTTCTAAATATATTCCAGCAGTCATGGTCACATTATTGGTGTCTAAGAGCGATGAAACGTTGACTTGTTGTAACCCTCTGTCGTGAACTATGTTTATGTCGATTCCAAGTCATGTTGATCTAAATATTATATCCTTCGTCTGTTAGAGGACGGTTCGTCCGCAACGTTCAACCAACCCAAAATGACACGAATTACCTGATACCGAGCAAAATTAGAATCATCTTTGTGATTTTAAAACACTAGTCTACAGCCAATATACAACTGAGTGGCTATTGGTATTTTTATATTAATTAATGTGTACTTAATATCAACCCATAATTAAAAATTTCGTACACGTAAGATTTTTGAGATTTACTAGATATAAATTATTATTTTTATGAAGTACCAGTAATTTTGTTGATCTATTTGCAACGAATCGATATATAATTTAAATTTATTTGTTAGTCGGGGGTATTTATAACAAATTTCACGTGTCTAGTCTGTGTTCCTTGATATTCATTAATTCAAGACTTGAAGGTAGTTGTAAATTTATTGCGACAGCTGCGTAAAATTAGATTTTTTGATGAAATAAAAAAACTTGGTTTTCAAACATCAATAGACTCATTTTGTTATGGTTGTGGCTCGTATACACCCAAATCACAGGACAGAACAATAACTAAAGTCACTGGATTAGCATATCTCAAGTATTTTGGTTTTCCTATTGTGAATCAAGATGGCAATTTTGATGTAACTCAAAATCTATACGTGATGGATTTTTTTTACTTTCTTAGTCAGCCGACGTCTAGTTTTAAAAAAGGCGTATAAAAGTGATTTAAAAATCCTAATTGCAAAATAAATAATTTCATTTCAAACTTAGGGTCCTTAAAAGATAACAACGCACCTATAGCTAAATCAGTTGCATTTTTCACTTTTTATTTTGTAGAGTAGGTAGTGATAATTATGCTGAAATATATCCACAGGCTCATGATTCTTGAATCTGTTACTATTAATAAAACGAGACAAGTTTTGAAACATTTTTTAGCATCAATCAATTCATAACACGAAGGTTCTGAAGTTGTTACGGCGCTGTGTGTGCGCATTTGAGCGGCTGTTTCAAACTTCAAAACTACTGTTGGGTAATAGGTAACATGATTTGCGTAGGCGTTAGTGTTTGTCGACAAACATCGTAAAGGGAGTCTCACACCTACGCCGTGTCTACGCAGTTAGTTACGTTATTGAAACTCCCAGAAGTTTCAAACTCACGCTAGGCCAAACAAACAACTTTAATCATTCCACTTATTACTTTAATAATATTAATATAAACATTGATTGTACGTCCTTTGAAACTTAATTGTGCCTCATAAATCGTAGTTAAGTAGCCTGTTGTCCAAAGCGCTAAAATATTTAGAACATAAATTCTGTGAAGAGACTATTATAGTAGTTCTATTGGCATGAATTCCTCGCACGTTTTCCTTGGGCGTTCGGTTGGCTTGTTGGTTTGGAATATCGAGTCTTAACTTACTAGTAACAATCTATATAACGCTTTCTATCTTCTTTATTGTACAGTCAGGCGCTTCAATCTACCGATATAATCAGCATCCACTTCAGACCATAATAAAGATGGCAAATTAATAACAATAGTCTAAGAATTTGCATGGCTGCTTCACACCGAGGTCCGACTGGCCTTGTCGCTTACTGATCACAGGTAGTCTGTTTTATATTAATGTACTATAAATACATTGGCCATTAATATTCTGTTCATTGAATTTCCTTGTCTTATACGTGAAGACTGTGATCATCTATGTAACATGTCTGAATGTGCTCCGGGAAATAATTGCTCATTCCAATTTGATTGTACGCCAAATTGTAAATCAGTCACAGTCCGCCTACAGGCAGTTTAAATTCGATATCCTTCTAGAGATAGACTTTACCGTATTACTAATCTTAGTTACTACTGAGTCACATAATCATATCTAATCTACCGTGCTCTAATCATTATGCAATACTAGTGTCATCTCTTCACTTTAATATTACATATTGAATTCCATGTTCCATTTACATTTAAATTAGCTTTCTCAATTTGTTTTCACAGATGCACCAGTGGCATACCAACAATAAAGTAATAAAACCGATACACTGTAAATAACACTTAAGTATCGTCTTGCAATGCGCGATCACAATGATATGGAACTGTTATCAACACCAAGTACGTACAGATTTGCAATCCGGAACAGTTCGATAACCATAGTTCATTAACTTCTGAACTCAATATAATAATGTATGTAATGTCATAATGTGTAATGTAATATTATCATTAAGAATTAATAGTTTCACCTTGAAAAGTTCAAGTTTTATTCATAAATTATAGTGTAGTTTTCTGCTCTAATTTATTACGTAAAGGAAAGGCTGTTTAGACGTTTGGCGGTAGTTTCTTGCAGGGTTAATCACTAAAAGCCTCGTTTTCCTAGCGACTTCTCGCCCCTTTGCTAGGTTTCGCTTTGATTAAGGGAACAGGTCTCGGGCTCATTAACAAGCACGTGCCCTGTTCATTTCCATGAAATTATTTAGAATTTCTGCAATATTAATTTACAAGATCGTCTATCATCAAAGCTGCCACCTGACCTTTGAAACACAGACTCTTCATATTATGAAAATTAACAAATCAATTAGCTTGTATAGTTAGTTATTACTTTGGCCTTATTATCAATTATTTACAAATTGAGACTTAACACGATATTTACGTTTGTAACATTTTTGTTCTGCATCGACATAAATGTACCACATAAAAGGTAATTAATGTATGCGTGTATGTGTGGTAATTTATGTATGATTAATCAAACATATCATTGCAAAAATACCCAAGTGTTGAAAGGCATTATTATTCCATAACTTACTTGTCAAGCTAATTTAAAGTCTTCGAGCGAGGATTTCGCTGACAGGCCAAATTATTAGGAAATTATCGCTAACTTACAATACAAGAAGAAATAATCATTAATTATGTAATATTTCGAATTTAGATAATAGATAAATAAAATGTTAAATAGATAAAACAGCTGTAATTATTAAAATTATTTCACGTGTATGCAGTCGTGAATAGATAAATCAAAATATTCTGTGTTGTCCAACTTTCAATAAAGTGTATTCATGTGTTGTATCATTCACGGTTTTTGATTGATTATCTTGCCTTATATCTCATTTGCAATTTGACATATCAGTTTAAGAGGTTGCAAGCGCAGCTGCTAAGCGTGAGGTCCTGAGTTCGATCGAACATTGTCATTGGGTTTTCTGTAAGAAAATTCTCATTAGCAGCCTCGAGTTTGAAATTATGCCCCTATTGGAACTCAATAATAGACCTCCTTTTGAGGAATACAGGCGTAATGCAATCTGAACACTCTGTATGTACACACTGTATTATACTCGTATAGGTAAGAGTCTCTGTTAAGCGTGCTACTCTTCAACGCGTTCAGCGTTCCCTTTGGTGAAGAGCTCGGAGTGGGCCAATCGGCACGCAGAACGCGTTCGATGCATAAAACCGAGACTGTATACCTACGAAACTTAAACTACTACTACACCATACGGAGTTTTTAGCTGCCTAGCATAACTGGTAAATAGTCGTTCTATGTAGGCTATAATTATGACGCACACACATACACTCATTCAGAAACATCGTAAATGATCCTACATTGACCTTAAGGAGTCACTGGCCAAGCAGGTAGTTCAAATTGTTGGAACGTTTGGGAAACCTACAAAGGAATACGTGGCTGACGTCATGTTCCTGCCAAAATAAAGGTGTCTCAGATCTTATTTAGGACAAAGCGAAGAATAACCGCAGACCACAATTTTGTTGACTATGAAATAAATGTATATATATAATTTATTAATTAATGCTGTCATGAATGAATCTTTGACAGTTACCACGGACACCAAGAAGCCAGTACACCTCTAAAAAAATACGAAAATGCTTACAAAGCTGTTGCGTATTGTGTCGATTGGTTAAGAAACTCTCAGATCTTCCATCGCGTTTACTGCGTTTTATTGAAGAGCTCGGAGTGAGTCATTTGACAATGCGCGGCAGGCGCGACGCAAGAACTTTTCGTTTCGTTTCTTATAAAAAAATTATACTAGGGCGTCATTAAGTATGACTCAACATAATCTTAGGATACTGGTTACTGATTAGCTTAGTTGCATAGGTCAGAGGGCAGTCCCTCCGTGAAAAATTTTAGTTAATTGTCACACTGTCAGATAGGCTAAATTAAATTATTGTATTTTTAGGCAAACGACTTTGAAAAACAATGTGTATTATATACATTGTTTTTCAAAGTCGAAGCGCTTTAGGTTACACGCCACTCTTACACTGTATTATTCTAGACAGCGGATTATAATAATCCCTTACAAGTAAGAATTTATTGCAGTCGGTGGATCTATTGACCTGCGACTACAATGTAAACACGCTGCGAACATTAAACCCCATACGTTATTGCTATGAGCTGCTACAAATATCAATACACCGCACTTTACGACTTGGACTTCTGCCTAATCCGCAACAAAAAGCAGTGAAATAATACACTATACATATGTATACTTGAACTACTAGCCTGCGGTTGTAGTCACATCCTAGGTAAAATACAGATAATAAGTATTCCATGTGTCAATCTAGGACGATCTGCATTCTAAATTTCATATTTCATTTATTTATTTGTATACCAAAAGCATAAACATTTTGTAGTGACTACTACTTGCAACATGGCAAAAAGTAAAGCGCCATCTATAGGAGTGAAACTACAACAACAAACCCTGAATCGCACTATGAGAGTTTACAATGATTCTAACACATATACGCATGTCCGACATCAATTGTTGGGCTTCGGCCCGCCAGGCTAACCACTGCCCGGTCGGAGGATCTGCATACCTTGAAAGAAACACCATACCTTGTTCCACCACAATATGCATTAACTACTATAGACTAAAACACTCCATTATATTGGTGCCGATCTCCACGTATAGGACCTTTCCCAATATTGATATACTGACATGACCACACACCTTGAGACCATGTCAAGCATTACCTTTACTCTTTGATAATTCATATAAATCCCTTGATTGACCCGTTGATTCAGTACCAAACATCTACACAAACACATTTATAATATTAAGATGTTGCATGGTTTCAAATGGTGTCTTAGCCTAATTTTTCCCTATCCTCTTAAACGGGATTATCTGGTCGCTTGCTTCTGGCAATGATCGTTGCCAATTACTAAGCTTCGAACTTTGCTTTTGGCAATAATCGTTGCCAAATTTTATTTTTTGTTAAATGACTCTAAACTCTATTTTATAGGACGTAAAGTCCTGCCCTGTATAGTGTCAAATTTTATGAGCAAAGTTCGACGGTTTTGTTGAAATCGAAAGCAATCGAGCGGTTATGACAAAAGGGTAATAGGCCGTTAAATTAAAGATTTAATGAGGAAATGAATTTGTAAATTGAGCTCCCGAAGAATCGGAACTAATGGAATTTTGTTGTCTAAGTCAAAATACAGTCTGCCGAATAATTGAAAATTGGGAAGAGTAATAATTCAGCGTAGTATAACTTTTAAATATTTAATTGGTCATGATATTCGACAATAGTATAGTATAATATCTCCAAATTCGAAATTATTAACTTAAATTGAATGACTAACAAAGGAATTCTCAAAACTTCCGTTTGGTCACCACAGAGTGACAGCATGGCGCTTAACGGGAACTTTTAATAAGATATGTTTGAATCTTCGGCGGTAACCGCCGTAATCCCAAAGGACATAAGACGATCTGGTCAATTATCTACCTAAAAGAAAAGATCAAATAATAGTTTGTAAATTGCACAACATTATAAGACTTAATAGCAACTTAAAATTCAGTTACATTGAATCTACACAGTATAATCATTTTATTGAATACTGTAGGATTAAGCGAAGACTGGCGCAAGTGAGGCGCAACCGGGTCAGTATTGCAGACTGACTGATAGCTAATTTACTATACGTCTGGTAAAAGTATGTTAGATAATGTATTGCGATAACATTTCGTCATGAGAATCTGTATATTCATATACATATTTACCCTCTAACGACGAAGGAATTGAGGAAAACGACATGTGCCAAAACCAAAATGACAGCAGAAGAATTGTGACAACTGACAATCACCAATAGACACGGGGGTCGCGTGTTGGATTATGGTTCAGTCTCTCTGATTTCCAGACCTAAGTCCCAGCAGTGGGAATATAGGTAAATAAGCTCTTGATGAAAGCACACACTGATCTTTTCGAATGAAAAGTTTAATTATAGATTACGATAATATTAGTATTATTGGGGTGCTGGGAAAGAACCTCCACGAGTGACGAAATACGAGATCGTGTGATGCACCCTGGGCAGTCAGCCTCGATACCACTATTACTGACTAGCTAATCTTTCTACCACGCTATAAGCGATTCCCATTATGATAGCACGTGCCGACTCGACAGAATGAGACAACCATAGCATTTTTTATATTCTTCTTTTATATTTAACTAGCTTCATCATTCATGTAGCGCCATCTAGCGTCCTAAAGTAATTATGACCGTCGAACGTTTTTGTTCTTTCCCTCGGTAACAGTACTTTTTCTGGATGAAAGGTACCCTATGTCCTTTTTTGTACACCTGATAACGTAGATGCAAAATTCCATGACGATCGGTTCAGTGGTTTAGGCGTGAAAAGGTTACAAACGAACAAACAAATTAGGATTTCGACGTAATTATCACTGCATATATAAGAAATACTTCATGCATCAAACACTTTTTCTAAAAAAAAAAAGATGCAGTCTATGTTTTTGTTAACTGCGTCATAGAACGTATCTATGAAAGAATCATTTAATGATTATTTGTCATAAATAATTCATAATGCATGCGCATGATTTCACAAAATTTACAACGTAGCCATGGAAAAAGGTATATTGAAGACTTAGGTAAAGCATATTTAATTTATACAGAGAACAAAAAACTATGAAATGTTCATCAACATTTAATTAAGAAAGTTTTTTTGTATTAATATTAAAAAACATTAGTTATTATCTTACAAATAGAATTGTGTTACTTTAATAAATTTAAAACACATCTTCATTAAATAAATTCCGAATATTATATTGACTAGTTTCGTAATTTCACCAACAAATGACATGATAAAATTCATTATAATTATTTTGTTCTTATTTTCCTTAAAGGAAGGTATGTTTATGGATAGTTATGTTTATGGTGTTGTTATTTACATATTTGCATTTACTACCATTACTAATTATAATTTTAACTATGTTTAAAATAATACTAAAAGTATAACCTTAAAATATCTTTAAAATTTTAGGTTACGTTTGTCATGGGAAAAATATGTCCAAAATAGTTGCAATTGACAGTTAAGATCGAGTATTATGATGCAACATTGATTGATGTATGTATGTGTCTTTATATATACATATTTTCCCCAAATAAATATTATTATTCTATTTAAGTATGCACGATAACATGTTTATTACACTAACAGCTATTTCATCAAGATACACTGAGGCTTTTATCCTAACTCTGTATCTAGGTGATTTATTTTTATTCATAGCCGAGTTTTAAATAAACTGAACAATCTTTACCACTACGTTAATTAGGTCGTTATCAAATTCATAGAACCGATAGGTATTCACATTGATTATTTATCTTATCGATTTATTGAGCCTTTGTGATAGAAAGAAATTCCCGTAACCCAGGTTGATAACATACTTCTGAGGAAAATAGTATCGAGATAAAGCGAAATGTATGACCTTGCAAACTTACCTGTGCATTATTGTTTTCACATTCGTATTCAGTAACAAACGTAAAACAATGTGCACAGCTGTTCGGCCGAAGTAAACATTCGCACTGAACGATATTATGCGGATTACAGTAGTGAGAGCAAACATCGGCTCGTTATCAACATAGAAATACGGTTGAACGGCTAGATATTTCAGCTGAACGCACAAACACGGGGCGCGGCGACAGAACACACTGTATCGATGGCTACGACTATTCGATGCCTATAAGTGGAACAGACAGATGCACATTCAGGTCAGTGTGAATCGTTATCCACGATATAAATGGTTTGCACTCGATATTCATACAAGAAGACGTCTTTATCAGACAATTTATTCGCTGTTTGCACTGTGATCTACGAATTAAGGAAAAGTATACATTGTATCATCTGTTTATTTCGCTAACTAGTGCAAGATAATCATTAACATTAATTATGTTCTTGTTGACGGGTTTCAACCTGTGACTAATTTCGGGATATTGAATCTTAAAATTTACTGAGAAATTTATAGCTCATATTTATTGTTTCTTTGATTTTTCTGATGGGTGAAAGGTATTCGCACGTGACAATAAAGACGTAACAAAACATTGAACTCCAGAACAGATGTTATGTTTTCATTTACGTATCTTTGTACAGTTGTACTCCGCTTCACACCAGAATGTGGTAGTAAGGCTAAAACGACAGTCACCTTCTGATGTCGTCCTCGAAGACCACTTTATGTCTTCCAACATTTGTCTAATTGAGTTTGGGCCATCCATTCAATAAACAACAAAGTATCACTGTTACTATAGTGACGTAAAATGTGCCATCTAAATTATACTGCGGTAAACATCAGTGTATGACCCGGGTATGTCTTAAAACTGCGGCCAGACACCGGAGGACGGGCAGCAGCGATCCTCACTAATCGGTGAGCCACTGCGATCCCCAAGCCGCCTGCCAAGCGTGGGGATTATGGCAATCCCCCCATTGGGGGAGGCCTTCGTTCAGCAGTGGACGTCTTCTGGCTGATGATGATGATGATGATGATTTGTTATAAAGTGTTAAGTGCGATAAGCAAATCTGATCGACATTAATTTAGAAATTACAGAATTATGTTATTATAAAACTTCTTTGCACGGAACTGCGTGTTGTATCTGTAGTGGACTTGTAAACAATACAATTACATTTCCAGTGTTCTGTTAGCACCTCAAGGCCTATAGAGCTGATTAGATCAGTTTTGAATGTCAACACGAGTTGCTAGTGGTGTTGATGCAAGGTTGCAACGTCCTTACATTGGCCGTTATGATTTATCACCAAGATCTAGATGAGAAAACGTCCACCTCTGTGATGACGAACAGTGAAGAGAAAGAACAAAAACATTAATCGTATAAATTATGATAAGATGGGTAAATTACCTGGTGGGACCAAAAAAAAAGAAAAAGTGATAATTACCAACGTACGAGTTCAGCGTACTCAATCGTAAAGTGATAGATACAAATCTAAACAAACATTGTGTTATAAACGCAACAATCACTCAAGTTTCACCAATTTTATACACGATATGTAAAACTCACCGAAACTAATTTTGTAATTATTCATCATACAACCACATACGCTATGGAATGCAAACGAAATGCACTCGGTTTTGTCGTTAAAACGAGAAGTTAATTAGCTTCTGCAACAACAAGTCCTACAGACGAGAACGACATCGTAAACAAGTACAGCATGTAACGAGATGCGCGTATTGCCAAAATCCAAATGAAATGACCTACATTTGTTCGGAAAGCTTACGAAGGAAAGAATACGAGTTCTTACGAGATGGGTAATGTTCTGTTAAACGTAGTGCGTCGGTCGCAACGTTTTGTATAGATGTTCCTAGAACTGTGTCGACTATTCGTACGCACCTTCATTTTTATACAGACGAAATAAAAATATCTGTTTTGTGCCATCTCTACGACCATGGCTTTACCTTATTCTAAAATTTACGGATCAAGTTCTACTTAAAACAGATCAGAAGCGAGCTGAATGTTGAAAACTTGAGACTCTAAGTAATATTAACTTTCAAGGATATTTCGCTCTTTGCAGCTTGAAGGACTAACTGAAGATGAACTTAGTGTAGTAGACGTGCCCAATTATTACTTTCAAAGCCTGATTAAATAGTGTCTTGGGCCTGTTTAAAGACCTAATAGACGACGCCTCGATTCGTGACTCAATTGAGGTTACCCAGTTGTGGAGTAACGAACAAAATATAATTTTGAATGGTTCACATCACTTTCACCAGCATCCCACTTAACGACAGCATCTGAGACGTGATTAAATGTGAGACAGCGCTGTTGAGACATCAATGCCAGAGGGGTGACGTAACATCCTGGTGGAAACAGAAAAAAGATGAATAATAGAAACCTACACTGTTATTGTTATTCATCCTAAGTTTTTCATCAAAGTCCTACTAATCGTTTATTAAACCTTGACGACGCAGGTACGTGAACTCGGTGATGTTTTTTTTTTACCTTCTACCACTACAATGTCAACGTATTGTCAATGGATTTGTTATTGAAAAATAATGTTATTTATATTATTGTTGACATCAACCAGCAGTCCTCAAAATGCAATCAATGGCGCTTTACGGTAACCGTAACTCAGAATGGATAATGTCTGACGATATAACAGGAACCCGTATTGAAGTTGGAAAAGTAATTCCAGGAAACGATAATGTACACAACCGAGATACACTACGGCAAGAAAACGGTAAATGATACGGAATAGCAGCAACAAAACACTTTGTCTATTATTCAGCGAGCAATAACGTTCCGCGGCCGAAATAATTGGATGACTCGTCTCGAGAAAGCCCATATTGGTCCGATTCAATTGACCTCAGACGCATTTCCCCTAAGTTGGGATTTACGAAATAATGAAGCTTTGTGGTTTGCGAGGCAGGTAATATTGTACTTTTGTAATCGAATGAGCACGCGAGATTTTCTGCTCCGCTATTATGGGTTGAATGATGTTGGTTTGCCGTAAAGTTCCCAGCGTAGTATATTTGAATTACGTAAACTCATATCCGAGAACAAGGCTCGTCGCTTATTTCCCGTTAAAGAGGATGTGATATGAAATTACGTTGTGTTCAGTTAAGAGCCTTGTGTGCATCCTTTAGTTGCTAACGGCACACGGCAGGTGCTGAGTGAAGGTTTCCGAATTGTAATGTACCTCCTTGAAAGTTAACTTTTTAAATGAAGTACATAACAGTACACGTTGTTTGTAGGTCACACTCAAAGTGGTTTTTTTTAATTTGCACCGTTAATCATTTGCCTTGTCTGATTTTTCTTCTTTGGCGCAAGCGAATAATTTAATCTTACATGTAACAAAGTTCATCATACACAAACCCAACCAACCAAGAACTCATAAAAACTGACATTCTATTACCGCTTCATAAATTGCAACTGTCATTCTCACTTTCATATGAATGACAAAGTTATTGCAGTATTACACGAGTTTAAATAAGGGGATGCTTTAAGATCACTACCTAAATGCGTTATTTCCGTATCAAACACAGCCCTCGATCGTAAAACTAAGCTTCAACACCATATTTGTTCGTGAACGAAACACAGTTGCAGCTCTGTCATTTTACAGGTATACATGACACACATATTAAAAGCAATTCTGTACAATATCGAAAGTGCTGACATTTGACCTCAACACATGTTTTGAGTTTGCACAATACTATTATTAATGTTTCAAATATGGTTAATGTTATTGGTAAATTTTATTTTATGTTAATATTTTACTTCATCTCTCGAGGTCTACAGGTTATTTTTTACTGTCACAAGTGTTGTAGACAGTTTAAGTGCGCAAACAGATTCAAACCAAATTACCTAGTTGCTCACGTTTATGACGGACATAACTAGGCAAATATCGGCATTTTATTAGGCAAATATTTTTTGCTTTGTGCCGTATGGATTCTTTTTGTGCCGTAAGCTTTCAAATTGCAAAGCACAAATACAATGACAAAATGCTGCGGATTAATTCTAGAAATTCCTGCTCAATATTTTTACTTCTGTAATAAAAGTAAATATATAAAATTTAAGTCGTGTTTCAATTACAGTAGGTCATTCTATAGTAACATACAACAGGAATTGTAATGTTTCAACATGCAGCACTTGCGTTGAAGGCAATAGCGGTGTTTGCATACGTGGCTACATTAATCATTGTGCGAGCAATTAAACATTGTAATAATCACGATACCTTATTGTAATTGGGTTGCAGTTACATAAACGTCGGCAATACGAATACTTATGCGAATTTAACCTACATTTGCTATAACATATGAGACGCGGAGTAATGAATCATTCGATGCAATGATTTATCGAAATGGCTATATTTATTGTGTGGTCACGTTTCACCCCTGACTTTATATTCCATGATAGGCTTGCTATTGGTTTTCCTGTAAGGAAATTCTCAGTAGCTTAGCGTTTCGAACTGTGCCCGGCAAATGACAAAAGGCCGGTTCAGTATTCCATGGAGCTTCGAAATCGGAGAAATACCGATGCACGACGATCGAAGCGGAGCGCATGGTTAAAATACTGAATGTTTTCATACTAGAAATGGAAAATAGACAAAATATTCACAAGAATAACAGAACAATAAATAATCTACAGTCTAGCCTTGCTTAGAACATAAGTACTAGACGTAATCACAACGAAAACTTTGTTGTTGGCGTAACAATTATGTGAAGTACTCTATGTCCGTGAAAACAAACCTTTGATTATAAGTAAGGAATGAGGAAGACGTAAAGATATGCACCGTCACTCGCAGAAGGTTAATCCGTATTAGAAGACGCCTCCTATCCTATGAAATGTATGGTTTCCGCAAGAAAAAACATACTAATTAGTCTAGACGGACACTGAATCCACGCCAAACTAGACAACGGTTTGAATGGGTGTTTTAAGTTAAGTAAGTTTTAAAACGATTACGATATCAAACTATCCAGCTTCCTATATCAATAAAATCGATTCAACTCTCAAGTAGAGCTGCTTCTCGATTCGCTACCATGAAAGGAAACAACTCAGATCACTTTGAAACCTACTCCGTCTCGTTTTAGCAACGCAAATAATAACGTGATAGGAGCTATCCCCCAAGATTACCATTCATGGCAAGTCTTGGCTGATCAGGTTTCACCAATTCCGCTAGTTTGCGTGTACCTAAAGGTATTGAACGAATATGTAAAACAATACGATTGTTTAGAGAGCGACCACACGTGCAACGTGACACGCTGTATCATTTAACTATTTAGTAATCTTTGCTACTTTATAAGTTTATAACACAGTGGGACTGATATAATAATAAAGCAGGATAACTTTTTGCGACAAAAATAAATGCTATTTAAAACGCTATCATTGGTATTAATTACGACGATGGCTTTCTGCACCTTTCGAGTACAAAGTGCACGTACATACATTTTTTGTAATATAAGTAAATAAATCGATCAAAATGTTTTTTTTTTCTTGTAGATGTCGCGTAATTAACTGATCATTTAATTGCTTTTTCATGGTTGTGGTAACATAATTATGAGAACACAACGTGGTATTTATCGTAAAATTATTGCTTGGTTCGAGACATGAAATAAATACATTCTTAATTAGAAAAGAAACAACGTTATCATATTTTATAACTCAATAGTAAGTCAATTAATAGTTTCTCATGAACTTTTCTTAGATTAGAAACAATGAATGCTTGTTATGAAAAGGAAATAAAACAATTAATCGTATAACAATGCCCTCGATGACACACGGTATTCCTTTAGCCCAGTTATTTCTGTTATATCATCCATATGAGACTGTTCTAACTAGACAAGAAGAAATATATGACTGAATACAACATTGCCAGGTTTTGACACTACACTATTACTTAGGGTCTCAATAAAATTATGTGCACTGTATCCCTAAGGAAATGATATTCTAAAAGAAGCAGGTTTTTTCATAACCGAAAAGCATGATACATTGGAAAATGTATATTTTTATTTCACACTAGCTTCCGCTCGCGGCTTCGCCCGCATCGTTTACGAACCCGTACATTTTCCCGGGATAAAAAGTAGCCTATGTGCTATTCCAGACTATAATCTATCTCTGTGCCAATTTCATCCAGATCCATTCAGCCGTTCTGGCGTGAAAGAGTAACAAAGATCCATCCATCCATCCATCCTCACAAACTTTCACATTTATAATATTAGTAGGATAGGATAGGATGATGTTTTTTTTTTTTATAGGAATAAAACAAAACAGTAAATAAGCCCTTTCCATTTTCTTAGTTAACTATGTCTGGAGTTATGTGGTTTATAACATTATATTGCTTCTGCAGTGCTGAATCAATACTATGCAATGAACAAACACGTGCAAAATCTATACGCGAATCACATCGACGTAGGCGGAAACAGGTTCGCGTAGGGGAAATGGTCCAAGTTAGTGCATCTTTCAGTTTTTCTAGGTAAAAATAGCGACAACGTTGTTTATATAGCACTGAATTCAGTTATTTTTATTAAAATTGAGCATCGCTTACAAATATATTCTACCGAATTGAAAAGCTAGAAAAATCTGTTATCTTGTAGTGGTATAACTAATGATATTTTTATTTATTAAACTAAGAGCTTTCTCCAGTGAGAACTACTCTTCTTCTCTATATTCTGTATTATAGAGCTCCATCCTCGTTTACGTTTTGTATTTGCCCCGCCCCAATCATAGACGTCGAATTGACAAACGTCCTTTCGTCGTCGTCAAACGTCGAATTTTAAATAAATTATTAAGTTCCTGCTTAAAACGTCTAAACAATAAAATTCAAAATAGGTACTTAGGTTTTTTTTATTTATAATATCTAATTTGCTTAACTTTAATATGGGGGGGCCAGTCACTCTCTCTCAGACCTCTCCCCCCCAGTCTTTGGCTGCGACCGCGCCTAGATCAAACAGTCGGTGTTTGTGTTGGTTTAATACTCAAAGGTGTATGTATTTCTTTTCAACAAATCGAATTTTTCTTCTTTAATTGTGTTCATATGTTACATGACAGACGTGCGCGCATTTCACTGTTTGCTTTTTTAGTTAAGGTTCTTAGAGTGACATAAAGTTTTTGTTTTCTTCCATGATAGGGTAACTTACCTTGTCACTATAGGGTATTCTGTTATTCCCAAGCTGTTACCAGCCAGAATGCACATGGTGTCTACGATTCAGACCAGTGGCCCAAAAATAGATCCCCGTGCTACAGTGTGTGTGTGCGTGTAGTCTAATTTTGCTTTAATGAGATTTATCACTAGAATACACATATCAGTGATGTAAAACTTCAACAGCAAGTAAAAACGGAATTGAATGCTATGTCAAATTTTGATTTAAAAAACCAATATGTCTTAATGGCCTTTTCAAAGGCTTCTTGAATATCGAAAAACAACTTAGCAATATGATCTTTGTCCTAAGGCTTAACTAATTGCGTCATGTAGATTTGTCAAATGCTGTTGTCAGAAGCCCAATAAAGAAATAGTTGGGTATTGTTTTATTTTCTTTCAATATTGGTAGTATTTTATTTAGTAGTCTTGTATAAAAAAGTTTATAGAAATGAAATGAAATCATTTATTTTGCAATTATGATTTTTGAAACACTTTTACACGTATTTTTTAAGCTATATGGCGTTGGCAATAATAGCAACACATTATGTATGATTTTTAGTTTGTTAAGATGTGACAAAACACCACCAGTTGTCACACTTCATCATTCTTATTTCTAACTTCAACTTGACTCTTATAAATACACAAACGCGTAAAATAAACAATAGCTAAACAAATAAAGATATCTACTTGCACTATATGAAGTTCATGAAAACTTACATCATTTATCAGTGTCAGTTTTGTTTTGTTTCTGGAATACACATTGTTCCATAATGCAGTTCCTTTTATGGTTTGTTACTGCAATTCCTTATTACCGATGAATATATTGCTTAATAAAGCTATTAGTGTGGTGTAAAAACTTTGATATATGAAGTCATATCCTGTTCAGAATTTTTCATGTTTAAATGTCAGCAATATTTAAAACTTGTTATTATTATTTTAAAATGGTTACAGTGCTATAAGTTAATCAATTATCATGGTATATTCAACCATTTCAATGTCTAATATTAAATAACAGGCTTAATTCTGTTTGTAACTATAATTACACAATTTGCAACCAAATTATATTAAGAGTCAAGGATAAAATGACCAAATAAATGTATTTTAAACCAATGACATGAATAATTTTAATTAAAGTAATGCATCAAACCGAATCCACGTTAAAGGTAGACTTGTGAAATGTAAATATTCGAAAAGTCAAGTGCAAATATGTATTTGGTTAATATAAATATGTACTATTTAGAACACGAAGAAAGAATTAAACAAGTTAGACATAATACATGTTTACTGCTCAAATTTACTTTCACAATGTACTGTACTTATCAATATGAAGAGAAAGATAGTCACAATAAAGATACAACAATATTAAATCATTGACCAAATAAACTAACGGGAATAAGATAATGACATGTTATCTTAATTATATTTATATTATAAGAAATATATAGGTCAGTTTGGTGTTCTAAGAATAGAAAGCAGGAAAGAAATAATATAGAAATCATTTATAACACTTATGCAATGAAGGCCATATTCCTCCATAGTTGAAATGACCATGTTTTGACATTGACCCATATTATTGGGGACCTTAATGCTTCAATGACTCAATTGATTTAAATATAATGAAGCCAATGTTTCATTAAGGTGGAGGATGGTCATACAATTTATTTATTTACTGCATATGTATAGTATGTTAATAAAACTGACTGATTAGATTGCTTTCAAATAAACCCAATACAGGCACTTTTCAAAAGGTTAACTGGTCTAAGTGCAGGTTTGGAGTGATAATGAGAGCTTTGTGACAAATTTTAAAATCCTTGCTTTGAAATCCAGCTGTTCAATGTGCGCTATTTGATTATGTATGGGCGGAGGTATGATTTTGGTATCATTTTCAACCATCAAAACGATTCTTGATATAGTAATGGTTATATTATTGTAGAATTAACCAGACTGTGCTATTTTATTTAAATATTTATTTGTTAAAAAAATCGAATTCTTATAAGTACCTCATACCTACCTATCAATCATTTAAAATCCAAATTGCTTCCATACTGATTCACCACCCCTAAAACGACTCTCTGACCATCATTTTTTATTACCTATACCTATTGTGTCCATTAAGTTTGAAACAAATAAACATATTTTCTCTTTCTTTTTACTTTTAAAAGTATTATTGTGTGTTTATTAAAAAACTTTAAAATAAATGGTTTTATTTAGTTCATTTGTTGTGTAAACAAAACCCTTGGCACATTAATGTAACTGTTACATTACCCTCATAATACAAAGTCGAAACTTTTTGACACTAAATATTTTGTCAAAGATTGCAAGATGCAACTCTTGAAATACAATCAGAACAAGTTCAATGTAGTACCTGTATGTGCAAGTCTCCTGCCAACGAGCGGGCTATCAAGCAGCAGCCGGCGCAGCGACCAGCGGCCCAGCACGCCGCCACCCCAGCCACAGCCGCCGCCGCTGCCGCGCCGCATGCCCTCGCGTTCCACCATCACAATAAACGTGTACACATTACACACCAAACACTGGCTCAACTGCTTTCAGCCTCGCACGACCGACATCAACCCCCACAGATTAACGACTACCGTTATGAAATATCGACATCAACTCGCGGACCCCGACCAGTCTTTGCACAACGTGTATTGAGTAACCGACTCACAACGCATCAGCGAGAGAAAGTGCCGATGGCCAGCCGAAACGTACGTGTTCGCGGACGCGCTACAGATGCAGCCTCAGGTGGGGAACTCTCACTGTTATTGAATTCCCATTGTGCTGACTGGAGTAACTTACGGTTACACACTGGGATGAAAAACCATGCTGACCATAACAATCGTTCGTGATTATTATCGCCGACGACAAGAAGCAAGCAAAGCTAAACAAGCAATGCCATTTTATAAAAATAAAATGAACAAACTCGAGTGTCTACGACTAGCAAGCGACGAATACATTCACAAATTCACACTTCACAGTCACACAACTGTCAAAGAAGTAAAGAAACCCGAAATTACTACAGATACACGAAGTTCGCACAGCAACTCATCCTTTTCTCGCATATTGCCTACGAATTACGATACTAACGAACAAAAACAAACGATGATAACGAAATATACCTATACTGTAATATTGCAGGGACAGCGGGATTATCCTTTTTTGCTGTTTGCTTTGCCATGCGTGATTGAATAGTTTTTTACTATCTCAATCAAAAACAAAATATGTAAAAAAATTATAGAAATGTATATTTAATAATTACAGTTTAATAATATCAAAAAAAATTTCGTAATTTACGTAGAATTCGAAGCATTAACTAAACGTTATAGCTAATTATTCCATCGAGAATCGCAGAAAAACGAGAAAAGAATTTTGTATTCTCTTGTTCACCTTTATAAATCTTTGATATTTTTTATATACATACATACATACATACATAAAGTCACGCCTTTTTCCCATGGGGGTAGGCAGAAACTACGGAACGCCACGTGCTACGATCCTTACATAACCCTTTTGCTTCATCTACATTCATACATCGTTTCATACATAAACGCCGGTTGTGGGTACTGCGCACCTGACCTTTTTGAAGGACATCACCAATAAGGTCCGTATACGTCCTTCTAGGGCGTCCCCTCCTGGCGTTTCCACTAACAACCGCGTTATAAATCTTTTTCGTTAATCGCCTTTCATCCATCCTTATTTTTTATATTAAATAAGTAAAGGTCAAATATAGAGCTATGTAAATAATTGTAATATTCCACCAAGTTGGTAATTTTTTACCTATGTTTTTACCGTTTTTACATTTATTTTTTTGATTTTGTACTTTCAATACTAAGGTTTCTTACTTGGACAAAAATACTGTCTCGATGCGTTCGGCCGCCTACTAGATAATCTGGCAATGGGGTTTAGCAGCCGTCCAATACGATTTTTTATGATTGTAATGTGTAATTTATTAACTTGATTCACGCTTCATCCGTCGTTCTGCTCAGCTAGGACCAGGTGATAGTCTATTACCAATGTGAACGAACGAAACGCAACTGACGTGGTTATAATTATTGACATTTGCCACTTATCAACCAACTGTCATTTCAACAGTTAGGTTGACTTGTTTTTAGTTGTTCAGATTCGTTGGATTCGTCGGCAAAAATAATTATAACATTGTATTTTTTTGTGTTTTTATTTTAACAAGATGAATATCTATTCACAAACGTTGTTATGCGTTATACTATTAGTGAGTTGTGTGTTTTGCGAAAATAAATATTCTCGTACTGCTAACGAGAAGAAGAAAAGTGATATAGATTTTAGGAGCTTGGATAAACCATTCAGAATGAATAAACTTAATTTACTGTGGACTAAAGCTAGACAGGTATGGTATTTAATTATTTATCTTCTAGCTGCGTTTCATGAATTGCCGGTCTTTTTCCAAGCATAACAGATCTTAGACGTTCATAACACTTGTAGTCTTCCATTTTCGACTTACAATAGCTCTAACTTATTACAATCATAAAATTACTAAACTTATTTGGTTGCAGCGCCTCACAGAACCAAAGCTAAAATCGTTATACAGTGATTTGATGATACAAGACAAAGAAGAATTAATATTCAAGAGAGTAAAAAGTGAAGGAGGAGACAAGGAAGGTTTAAAAGAGACGGAACTGAGGCGCAAACTGACCAGTATTATGTCTGCTTATGGCCTATTACACCACTTTGAACCTGATGCACCTAAAGAAAAAGAGCATCCTGTAAGTTGTACATAATGGCACTAATATTTACTGTAAGTTAGACTATCAGATTTGTGCCTACTTAGTCATTGACACAAAATCAGTTAGAATATAATAATAATTCAAAATATGCTTCCTTGTACTGATACAACAGTTTGAATAGAGATAAAAAATATACTTACAAAAACATGTTGACTGATAAAGACATTGAGATAAAACATAATTGTTTTCACAGATGTTCATTACACTGCCACAATTGTTGTTTTATAACGGTTTATTGCTTTGTCTGGAAACAAAATAATAGAAAGTAATTGTATCATAATTCTTTTATCTTTTTATTGCAGTGACATAAGGTTCAAATCGATTTTGTGATATACAATTTACCACAATGAGAATCAGTATTTTAAGCTTATACATATATGTTCCAAACTTAATGTGCTGCTTTCCTATAGTCAGCTACAATCCTATTTTAATATAATATTATAAACGTGAATGTTTGTGAGGGTAGATGGATCTTTGTTACTCTTTCAAATTTGGCACAGAGAAAGATTATAGGCTGGAATAGAACATAGGCCACTTTTTATCCTGGGAAAATGTACAGGTTTGTAAACCATGCAGGCGGAAGCTAGTATTGCATATACTACTTTACATATGGTTACCAGTCTACTATACCATGCTATTTTCACATTTAGGTTTATTGTTTTCAAGTTCTTCTCTAATCTAGGTTAATTACTGCAATCATGAAGATTTCTGCTGTAACTAATTCTAAAATTAAATGTTTATTTATCTAGGCTTATAACTCGGCAATGGATGACTACATAAACAAGAGTATATTCAAAGACAAGAAGCTCAATTATTTGTGGACAAAGGCAGAAGCATCAGGGTTTACCATGGAAGAGTTGCTGGCTTTAAGAGAGGAGTTTGGGCACCACCAGGAGAAAATAGACCAGTACTATGAGTTGTTCAGTGATGAATCACCCAAGGAGGATGCATTTAAAAGTAGGTTTAATTCATAGTTTTAGTAAAGAGTTTTTGGTTCGAGTACATAATTTTTCCACAATGTTAAAACTATAATTTTGATTTTCAAGGCCAATCTGAATTCACACCAATAGCTCATATTAATATATATAGACTTGTATGTTAAATTGCTTGAGTACAATTTTTTATTGAGAATAACTGTTTTTTAAGTTTTATGGAACGATTCATTATATTTTATTTATCTACATATGTTTTAGATGTAATAAATGAAGATGAAGTGGATAAGTTCAATGAAATTCTTGAACAAACAAATGAACAAACAAAGGACTATATTGATAAAGCAAATTTGATCAGAGATAAACACAGAGATTTGAGAGACGGCTATGACAGACTACAAAGAGTTATTGCCAAAGGTGAGAATACAAGTATAAGCACATTTATCTCAGTACTGCATTACTTGACAAAACTTGACAAAAGCTTAAGAATCACAAAATTGGTATTACATTATCAACCCTATTGCTTATTATCAAAAGTTACTGGATTGGTTGGTTGCTGTAATTTTGTGTTGCAATTAAAAGATTTATGATAATTTTACATACGCCGATTCATCTGCATTTGCCTTCAGTGCATAATGGCTGGTCCATTAGAAAAGCGTCTACTACCCGCTTATGCATGCAGAGTAATAAAATATTTATGGATGTTTTCCATTATAACGTTTATGTTTTGATTCCTTAGAAACTGGGACAACTAACCAACTTCTTATTTAGATTTATTACACACCTACTTCCTTGCAGTTGACATTATGATTCATCTAGTTTTTTCTTAGTTTTATAGTCCTCAGACATGTAAAAATAAAAATATACATTTTCCTTTATGAGTCATTCATAATAACTAATAAATTATTTGCTATTCATGATGATATTATAAACCATTGGTATTTTATTTAAATAGTATCTTTTCCTCCACTAAGATTATCAGTAATTGGAATATTATTTTACAGGCCCCAACAATAAGGAATTTATAGAACCAAAAGTACAAGGTTTGTGGAAGATTGCAGTAGCAGCTAATTTTACAACAGAAGAACTTGCTTCACTGAAGGTACTTAAATTACCTGTAATAAGACAAATTTAAAATGATGCCCAAGTTGTTTGGGGGTTAAGTAAATAGTTCTGCAGTTTGTTTTGACACAGAAATCAGAGTAATCAAAGACTGTATCAAAAACTGAGTGCAGCTCAGCTTTCGTGGATCCCACGTTGTTTTTCGACATTGTGCCATATCTAGCGCACCTTTATAGTCGGCTGACAGGCACAAACTAATTACTTTTACGCAAACTGCCTGAACCCTGAGTTTGTTTCGAGGCAAGGTTTGGCTCTTGCGTGCTTGGCTTAAAACTAGTTAATTTTCCATTGGCTTTAATTATCCGATAACAGGTGGAGCTCCAGCATTACGAGTCTCGCCTGCTGAAATTGCGGCACTTGCAAGCCGATCATGTAAGCAATCGCGACAAACACAAGAGCAAGGTTATTTTTTTTTTTATTTTAGTTTTTTTATACTTACGTCATATTACTAGGTGTACTACTGTTTAATTTAGATTTTATTTATATCTTGTGGGTTCTTTTCTGCTCTTTTCATTTCTTATTAACTGAATTGAAATAAATTAGGTCAATGGTCGCCCATTTCAGATCTGACCAGTGAACAATTTGAAACCTACCATATACCAATGCAATTTCTAGAATACTAGTACGATAGAGAGATAATGCTTATTTTATTTATTGTTACCTGTTTACAGAATAATTATATATAACACGTAAAACCTACGCTGATCTGATTTCTCATATTGTGAATTTGATTTGGTTTGAGTTTACTTGATCGTTGTTATACAGGTGGCAGCAGCTGGTGACAAAATCAACCACTTTGAAGAGCAGGAGCAGATGATCAAGAAGCACTCCAGGAAGATCGAGAAGATGCACGCTGATCTTGAAAGCAAGATACTGGAACGCCATACGGAGCTCTAAATGCTTCAATACTTTGCCAAAGTTGATAGTGTCAATGTTATTTAGATTCCATTTCAACGTTATGCATTTAGAACAAATTGTGATTCTTTTTTTGTGGCAACTTAGCATAATTTCTCTAATATATACTGTTTTTTACGTAGTATTGATTGAGAATCATGTGTGAGATTTTATTTTATATTAGAGTGTAAGTTGTAATAAAATGTAAATAGTAACTATGAATCTCAGTGGTGACTAAGTTTCTAATAAAAATTACACTCCTGTAAGTGAAACTGTAGTTTCATTTGAATTTTCAAGGAGCATTAGGGAGATTGCAGTTTATTGAAATATTGAATATGTCCGTCCCTATTCAAGAACACACGCAAGATATTTTGACAACGGTTTATTTGTCTAGAACTTACCGCATATCCTGCTTTTAATCATATTCGAGACAAAGTAAGTCCTCAATAATAATTTACTTATAAATATACACATTACCCAAATAAACCTATTAAAAAAGAATTCATTGAAAAACAGGTGGTATTATTAAAAACACCAGTGGATACAGTGCATCAATATATCGATATTTAATCTTCATGTACAAGCAAATTTATTAATACATGTTTCATATTCCTCCTCGGTTTGCGAGCGTATCAATCATCCAAATTAATATCGCATTATGCCATAATATAGTGTAAAATATGTATAATAGACGGCGGGCGGCGACCGCGCGCAAGGCAACTCAAAACACTCAGCGGCACTTCGGAATCACATTCCAAGCTACCTACTATTACATTCGTTTACGCGTATATCTACATCAGATGAAAACGGCGACGCCGACTATAACGTAACTATAATTCGTCTAAACGTAACTTCGCGACCGGCGAGCGGCAGTAACAAATAAAACTACATCCGACTCCCCTCACGAGTTTCATTATAATGAATCGTTTAATGCTCACTTCAGTCGATCGTACAGTATAAGTAGTTCTCTTCTCGATAGGACATCTTCTCTATTATGTATATAGATAATCTGTATAATATAATTCTTTCTCACTAATATCTACACCGTTTCCAAGGGTTACAATTATATATAATCCTGTGGGGCTGGGGCGGACGCTCCGGGCTCGCGTCGGGTCCGTCCGGCCGGCTCTAGTGAGTCCACTTGCTCCAAGCCTGGCGACAAACAGTGCGTCAGCGAACATGTGGAGAGTATGCGGATAGTACACTCGAGGTCGTGCTAGCGGGGCGGCGCACGCACCTGCTTGTCGTGCGGCGGCTGCTCCCAGTGCGGCGGCTCGGGCGCGGGCGCGGCCGGCAGGTAGTGCAGCGGCAGCGCGTGCATGAGCGACAGCGCCGCCGCCGTGGCGCCGCCCGCGCCGCCCACCGCGCCGTACGCGCCGCCCTCCATGCCGTGCGCCACGCCCACGTGCCCGCTCACGCCCACGCCGCCCATGCCGCTCACACCCTGCTGCTGATAACACAACTACATTACTCATCGGTTCGTCCGTCGTCTGGGGCCCGTCGCTCTAAGTTGGCGGGGCTGCGGGTACCTGGTATCTGTCATGGTCGGGCAGGTGCTGGTGGTGCATGTGGTGCGGCCAGTCGTCGGCGGCGGTGAGCTTCCAGGCGCGCTCGGTGCCGATGGGGCGCGGCTTGCGCTCCTCCTCCTCACCCCAACCGCCGCCCACACCCGAGTGAGCGCCCACGTTCACTCCGACGTTGCGGTCCAATAAAGACTGCAAGTGAAACGAACATGGAACATCTGTTTGATAACACGTAATACCCCACCGAGTCGTGCATTACACCCGATTAATTGCGTTGTCTTCTGTTTACCTGGTAGGCATGGTGTTGCTGCTGCGGTGTGTGCTGCATAGGTTTAGGGGACTGGTTCATCGGCTGCTGCTGATACGACATCAACAGCGCGCTCAGGTTGCCCGCGTTGCTTGCGCCCGCGAACAACTGCAATCGAAATATTTTCACATTTTTTATTTGAAGAACTTACCGTTCTCTAAACTGGCTACTTTATAGTTAAAAAGAAACACATTGGTAGGATTGAGGGAAGTAGTTAAGTTTGCTCAAATAGGTAGCTGCAACATGTCGATGAGCGACGACACTTCAAAGAGAGTCAGACAGTTATGAGTCAACACTTCACCAGTACAAAAGTCTTTGGTAATTCCATTACAAACAATTTTAACAGATGATTTGTTAGGACTCGGTCTTAGAACGGTCCCTAAGGGTAATCCGTTCTTTTTGATAAGAGTAGTTATGTGACCTGTGCGTTGTGCTTCTGCTGCATGAGTGGGTGCCTCTGCGCGAAGTCGGGCGCGCGCGGGTTGAGGCGCGACACGGTCTCCACGCCCACGTAGCCCAGTCCCAGCGCTGCGCCGCTCATGTTCACGCCGCTGGCGATCGATACCTGCTGCTACGAGGGAAAGCGACCAATTGATGACTATCGATGATAAACAAAGCTTATGTGTATGCTCACGTGCTTGTGACAAAATTTATGCGCGCTATGTGTATATTCTTTTTGCAATGGTCTACTACTCTAGGATAAAAAAGTATTCCGTTTAGTTATGATTCTTAGTAACACCAAAAATGAAATGCACTGTGAATGTTAATGAAAGGGTTTCAACTTACCATCATGTTGTGTCCGTTTCGGGAGTTGTCTTGATAGATAGGTCCGTTCCGGGAGAGACCGCTCATGTCCATCGTGTTCACGTTGTTACCTACAACATAAATTATACTTGTGAACAAAATGTGTTAACTAAGTCCTGTTTATTATAACTTCTTTATTTTTAATTTTTCAATTCTTGTCGGTAGAGCATTCGCCACTGCTCTCTATGTTGTATATTGGTTCCGCATGGTTTTTGGTCGTAACAAGTAGATGGTGAGTACATACCGATGGGCATGGGCTGGTGGTATGAAGGCTGCTGGTGGTGCGCGGGCGCGTAGGCGGGGGGCGGCGTGCTGCCGTGCGACGACGTGCGCGAGCACGGCGAGCAGCCGCCGCCCGCGCCGCCGCCGCCGCCCCCTGCGCCGCGGTACCCCGGTGCTTTGCTGGCGTCCACCTGACACACGCATCACTTCATTATTGGAATCCACACACCTTGTCACATATTAATATAAACGAAACTCCAACAGCTGCTGGTGTTAATGTCAGTCGACAATTACACAGTAGGTATAGTGAGTACGTACCTGCGGCGGCGGCGGCTCCACGTTGTGGTGCGCGTCGCCGGCGGCGCCCCACACGCCGGCGCCGGCGCCCGCCGACAGATCCTTGAATAGCGAGTACTCCTGCGCACCGCCCGACCGCGGCTGCAGACAAATACACCGCGTTACTTGCCATCACACTACTAGTTGACATTCAATATCTATTTCGCTATACGACTACAACAGGCATAGTTTTAATAACAAGAAATCAGTCCTGTATGTCTCGATACACACAATTTAAAACGTTTTGTACAGGATTTCAACATTTAAGCGCGGTATGAACCGTTCTATTGCTTTCAGTGCACACATATGCAAATACAAAACTATGTATCATGTTTGGTGCGCATATCTTTGAGACACAGGCGTTCTACAATTTTGGCGCTATAAGTTACAGAAAAAAAGCTCTTCTTTCACACTGCACTATAACGTACCTGCGGCGTAGTATTAATATGTAGAGCTGTAGAGGTATTCGGCGTGTTTTCTTCATTTGCGCTCCAGGAACTCGAATTATCTGGGCTTAGCTGTGAACAATATTGGTAAGTTAATTATTGCTGTTATACACGCTTGCTGATGGACGATGTTGACACATCTGCGTCTATTTTGCTGTACGAGAATACGGCTTATAGCTAGCTATTAAACAATGTTTAATGTTGTGTATGTTTGTGTGCGTGTGTACCCACGATACAGGAAAGCAATGTTTTTTATAAAATAAAAATAAATTCGTAATTAATTTATGAAAATTAACGGCAATACTAGTAAAAATGGAATGATGAAAATCCTATAATTTTTTTCTGTCCAACCCAACATCCGACAGTTATAAGTTGTTCTCACCTGCACGGTGCGGTCAGGCAGGCGGTGCTGCTTGGCGTCGGTGTCGTCCTGCTTGTGAGTCTGCGCGGGCGCGGCTGGCGGTGCGGGCGACGCGTCACGCGCTCCCTTCAGCGGAGACACCGCCCCCGCTGACGTCACCGACGTCGAGCCGGGGCTGCTGCTCGGGGCCGACTGCTGGGCAACACATCATCATACGTTATGCTATGGCTGATATATTATGTTCATTATTTTACCTACATTCGAATCGTCCATTCCCCTGGCGATTACTAGCGCCTAGCTATTCCACTAAATAGACTATTTGTCTAGATTGACAAATAAGTTGTTGGGTCTGATGAAGGTGCAAAGCCTTACCTGTTGCGGCCTGGGCTTGACGTCGGCGGGCGGCGCGGGCGCAGGCGCGGGGGTGGCGGGGGCGGCTGTGAGCTTGGCGGCGAAGGTGTGCGGTCGCGCGCCCACGATGGCGCCGGTGTACGACAAGGCGCCGGTGGTCTTGGCGCCGCTCGAGTTGGTTGCGCTGGCGACGCTGATGCTCGAGGTGGTGGCCGTCGGTGCCCGCTTCTCTGCTGTGGACGCTGAATAGAAAATAACGCGATAAACATTATCTTTTATCACCAAAATTATTCGCTTCTTCATGCACATACATACGCCCGAACTATGCTCCATGTCTGTATAAATAAGAATTTCAGCCAAATTTTACATAATTCACAGCAGTAACAATAGAGGTAACATATCAAGTCCTCCAGAATTGTTGAGGCAGCAGCATGCAGCATCCTACTATGAGAAGCAGATCTCAATCAAAAAGCAAGAAAAGGGCCTCTATGAGCTACAACATTTCTGATCGTTGTACTCTGACGGGCTAATCTTTCCACTACGGCAGGAGCTATTCCCATATTTATACATCTAGCTAATTCGACTGAATATCTCAACCTTATAATATTGCGATCACTAGACACATTTTTTTTACACCTAACATAGGTATAGCTAAGGACAATTTGTTGTAGCAATTGTTGAATGGTGGAAATGTTCACAAAACAGTATGATGATGTACTCACTGTGTGTCTGCAGCCGTGGCGGCGCCGGTCGCACGTGCTGCTTGGCAGGGGCTCGTGCTGTTGGCGTAGTGCGACTACTTGCAGAGCTGCTACTGCTGCTGCTCGCACCCTGTTGCTGAAGGATGAAGAACAGTAAATATATAGCAAAAGTAATGTCAGTCAAGCTAGCTAGAACCGTTACTAAAATATATATTGGAGATGACATTAAGCAGTAATAAAACGAGTTGTAATCATACTTATTTATAGTATAACTATTATTCGATTTAATGTAATCTAGTATTAGCTTATTACATTTTCCGAAATCGCCAGCTTTTCAGGTATATAACCGTTTCTTATGTGAAAATGCATACAACGGCTTCGTTCAGGTATTCGGACTACAATGGAAAACTCGAGTATAAAAAAAGTATGCAAGTAAATACCTTGGGCGGCGGCTGCTTGGGCGTCTTGGGCTGCAGCGGCAGCGGCTGCGGCGGCGGTTTGGCGGCGGCGCGCGGCAGCAGCTGCACGATGTCGGCCTCGGGGTCGCGGATCATGGCCGCGATCAGCATGCCCGCCTGCTTCGTAGCCTCCGCTGAGCCCCTGGGGTGGTAAGACTCATATGAAACACTCATAGAGTATAGATAAACTGAAACTCTCAAATCGTTCGTAATCCTCGATGCATATTCGAAAACAATTCGATGTAATATAGCACTACAATCCGATATAATACTGCACAGACGCGTAATCATTGTATTGACTCAAGCCAATGTCTCTTGACACTCTTTTCCGGGGAAAGGAGTGTCAAGTACAAATATAATTTGTTTGTATAATATACTCACTTGATGGTGATAATCCTCTCGCCCTGTCCCTTGCTCTGCTTGTCTACCTCGATGTGCGCGCCGGTAGCGGACCGGATGGCGTTGATGTTGCTGCCTGCGCGACCGATCACTCGCGAGATCGCATGGGACGCCACTGACACTTTCTTGCAGCTGAAATGACACGTTTTTGTCAGATACGGGAATATCTGTGCATTACTAATGGCTCAGGCTGAGATTTTAGCTTGAGCACGAACACGTACCGAAATCGCGACACTAACTACTAACAATAACAAAAGTGCAATGAAAACAAAACGCTGTACACACCGAACTCGGGTTAACTTAACAATGCAAGTGCTCATTCCATTAATAATACCTATCCCACCGCGGGCCGACGAATTCACCGTGTAAAGCGCTAAAATTTGTGTAAATTTCTTTTAACAATCTTGATTTTGCGCATCTATCGCGTTCTGTGTGGCAATTGGCCCGCTCCAAGTTTTTAATCAAAGCTCCGAGCGCCGTCGATTTACGACTTACACTTTACCCTTGCTCACGCGGAATGCTCAGTTCAAATAGTGTGAGCTGTCCATTCAGTTAGCTACAAGAGTTCAAAAGTTCTTTCAGAGCTCTAGTCGCATGTTACTCACCCGGGCTCTATGGTAGAGAGCGTCTGCACGCTAGACTTGCGTACGACCTCCTTCCATCCCTCCTCACGTCGTCCGCCGACACAGCCGCCCTTAGGAGACGTGCTCTTGGCTTCTGTCTCCCATCTGTTATATTCATTGTTACATATTAATTATTTATACGTGAAACTTATATGATGATGAGATTTGTTTTATATAGTCAAGTGTTGTGGTAATATTATATATCGTGTGAGAGAAACTTTAAGACTTTTTTTTTCATTAGTATCAGTATATTATTTGAACTCTTAAAATCACTGATATTGGGGGAAATAAACATGTGTTGGATATTGATTTAAATCATATTGTTTCCCTAAGGCTGAAATCTATAAACGTTACATAGACGGCACTTAATTAATTTAATAAATAATAGTAGAAATCGATACTTCCTTTCAGTCAGTAGAAAAGAGTTAGACAAATGTGAAGGGACATTACATCAGAATACCATATTGATCTATCAAAGATGCTTTTGGGCGCACTTTACCATGGAAAATAAGATACACTGTATAGATTTCAACCTAAGCCATTTTTAGCGTTACTTTTCACTGTTATGCAATGTTACCGAAAACATAAATAAGCAAAATAATAAAGTATTCAAAAATCAATGTCAATGTGCGGCCAAGTATAAGAAACAAAACAAAAACGTTATGCCACGTAACACGAGCAAACAGCTTAGAGAGAGAACAACCGACTTGTTGCAAACAAGCGTTGATAGAACAGAGATTCACGCACACAGTGGTAATCATCTATTTACACAACACACATCTACGATAAGGGTAAAACATGTTTACACTAACATCTCCTTGACTACGGTCACTTGAGGCGCGTGCCTAGGCATACCAACGAGTACATACATACGTATGGTAGTCATTCCCTATCTAAGCTGAGACATGGTCATGCAATACAGTATTCTAAATCTCTGTATCACTGGGGATCAGGATAAAACAACTTTGACACTGATTTTGTCGGTACAATGGTGCCGCGTGACGTTTACATGATGATCGAACTTACTGATGCGTGTTGTGCGTCTTTTTATTTTTGTCGCTTGTGTCAACATCGTCTTTATCCACATTGTGCCTAGTAGATTCGAATACTTGACTCTTTCTAGAGTTATTCCCATATTTGTTAACATTCTGTACTGTAATGTTCTTAGGGTTATCCTCTTCGGGTTTTCTGCAAGAACAATATTTACTACTTTAACCCCCCTATTTGTTATGTTCGCAACAATTCATTATTTAAATCGTCACATTACTTATGATGTCATAGCTAGTAATAAAACAAAAGTTATCAAGCATTATTATTCACTCAATCAAACAGTAAATAAAAAGCATGCATTAAATGTACAGACAGCTGAACTGAATGAGTTTTTAATATATGTATGTTCATTATTCTCAGGGACAGAGTAGTTCGTCGCGAATGGATATTATTGTTTCACAAAAAAACCGATGTGCAATTGGATAGTTTGTGGCTTTATCCAATAGTGGAGTGATTGGCTGAACAACGATTATGAAACCAATGACATGTATAGTGGAGCTAGTGGGAACTCATTCAGGCAGCAGCGTGCAGTAGCGTGCAGCAGCGTGGAGCAGTGAGCACTAACTTGTCCTTGCGGTCGGGCGCGCGTCGCTCGGGGGGCGGCGCGGGCTTGGCGGGGGCGACGGGGGCGGGGGCGGCGGGGAGGGCGGGGGACGCGCCCGGGGAGCTGGGCGCTACGTTCTCCTTCTCCTGCTTCTTGTCCGGCTTGGGAGTGCTTTCCTTCTCTGGTTTTGTTTCTATTTTAGGTTTGCTCTGTTGAAAATCAAGGTGGATAAGACCATTAGAGGGATGTATTATTTGTTAGTGAATTTGATAAGTTTGCAGTGACTATCAAGTTCAGTTTAGTTTTTTACGCTAAAGAAATTCTAAGTATCGCAAAAGTTATACGAAGTCGGAAGAAAATCAAACTAATAAATGGAAAACAATATTTTTTGAAAAATCATAAATGGTTAAGAATTATTATAAATAATCATTGACTAAAAAAAGGTATGCATACCTTATCCGGTTGTTTCTTGGCGGGAGGTGCGGGCGGAGGCGGTGATGCCTTCTCTTCTTTCTTCTTCTTTTTGGACTTACTGGTCTGCACTGGGGGAGCTTTCACATCAGATGATGAACACGAACCCTGGATAGAAAATATGTATTGTTTAACCAACGCCGATATAAAGGGGAGATAATAAAAATTGTATGAAATTGAGATGTTGGGTACTAGTGCAATCAAAACCATGTGATTATGCATGTCTTTTAAAACTTCATACCAATTTAATACACTAACGATATCATCCATAGTGTCGGGAACATTCGCTACTCAGTTACATCCCGTTCTACACGTTTAAATCGTAGTTTGGGCCTATAATCTGTTGCTCACCTGCGAGTTAGCATCGATGCCGGAGTCGCCTTCCTCCTTGGCTACGGGCTCGTCATCAGGTTCTCCGCCTTCAGAACACTCGCCCAGCGCCTTCTCGCAGTACATCGAGTTCTTGTCGTTCTCGGCCTGTAGCTTGCGTCTTTCCTCCTGCATGCAAGACTACACAGATATGTAATTAGGGTTGGTTTTATACAGCGTTGATAATGCTGAAACAGTGTTAGGTCAAGAGGATTGAGACTGTTTAACCTTAGATAAAGTTGTACGCTTCTATAACAAGCTACCGAAAACTGTAACCGATCTTACCGGTAAGAAATTTAAAATCCACGTTAAATCTGTTCTCACAAAGAAAGCATATTATAGGATCAAAGACTATGTTGACGATAGAGACGTGTGGCGTTGAATATCTTCTGCACATGTGGCTTCCCTGGTTATCCATTGTGTCTACTAATTCTATTTTATATTAGATTCACTTTACATATCTGGACATTCTTGATATTATGTATTCTTTTTTGTATTTTTTTATTTCTGTTTTATCCGCTTTGATCTGTTTATCCCGTTTTTAGTTTATATTCGAAACAATTGTTTAACTCATGTTGTATTGCCTCATTGTGTAAGTAGCATTCTATTAAGTTTGTATTTTTTCTTATATAATGCATGTTAATTTAAGATTTGAATTGTAAATTAACTTTTTGTTTTTGAAAAGAGTATCCATGGAGTTTCTTGCCGGTATCTTCTCCATAGGACCTACCCCCTTTGGAACCGTGCGCCTAGAGTCTCGACTTTTTAAAAGTGCCTGAAAAGGCCTACTTGAAATAAAAAACTTTGACTTGACTTTGTATTCCATATATTTGCGGACGAGCTCCGTGTATAAAATATATATTAGATAGATATAGAATGAAATTAGTTCTTAAATATAGTTGAGAAAGGACTGGACTGGATGATGATTCCAATATTATCTTCCATTGCTGGTGTACATATGTAATTAAGATATTCTCGTAACACCATACCATATGTAAATATAAGAGTGGGTTCTACTTGTAAGGACATGATACGTCACTACGTAATACGTTATTGAGCAAGGTGATAGTAATACCTTTTTCTCCAGCTTCTTCTTCTTCTTCCGCTCGCGTCGCCTGGCGGCGGCTTGTCGGCGCGATTCCTCGCGGCACCGCTCGGCGTCGAGCTCCTCCAGCAGTATGGTCGCGTTCTGGTTGGCTCGCGCCGCTTGTGTTTCTTTAGCTGCACGGATAACGCGAACGCATTCCTGACACTTTTCCAGTAGGTCTTTGTCCGAGATTGTACATATGTACCTAGAAACACAGATAATATATAGATATATGACTTACAGAACAGTAGGCTTTTACCGTTTTGTGATAAACATGAGTTATTATTCTTAATACCTTGTCATTTCCTGGTCTGAAGGGAACTGTGTAACTACGCTGACCATCCATTTGACCACTTTAGTGTGGCCTTTACGGAAGGCAGCCATAAGGCAAGATACCTAGAAATGAAACAATCAAATTACTATCACATCCATTCGCTGTCGATGTTTTAACCTGTCGCAAAGAATATGCATACACATATCTTTTAATAAGCATAAATTTAGTTATACGTACTTTTCTATTGTCCTGTGAGTCGATGTCTGCGCCGGCGGCGTACAACATCTCGACCACCGCGAGGTGACCGCCGTTGGCCGCAAGCCATAGGGGGGAGTTGCCTTTTTTGTTTTTTACTTCCACCGCCGCTCGTCTGTAATAAAAAAAAAAAAAAAAAAAAATATAGGAAAACAATTCATATTTAGTCTTTTTTCAGAACGACCCAGAACTTAACCTGAGATGCATTCACCATTGGGCATTGAAAGCGTAGTTCTTCATCTACGCACGCGAATTCAGTGCGCAACTTTATTCAGAGACGTAAGAGGAGAGAGTAGCCATCACGCAACAAGAACGCGTACCGAAAACGTGGACTGGTTTCTTGATGTACACAAAATACTTATAATACATAGTGTACTGTACCTCTGCAACAGCAGCTCCACGAACTTGGTGTGTCCCTTATCGGCGGCGATGGTGAGCGCGGTGTCGCGCGAGGAGGGCACGGGCGGCGCGTTGACGTCTGCGCCCTTGTCCAGCAGCACTCGCCCCACTTCCACGTAGCCGCCGCTCGCCGCTTCCATGAGGGGAGTGAGACCGGTTTTCGCGCGATGTTCCACGTTCGCTTTGCGGTCGAGTAGTAAGCTTACTACTTCATGCCGACCTGGTGACGCAAAAATACAAATGATTAATGTTTTTGCCTTAATAAAATTATTCCACTTTGGATTCAACTTTGTTTTGTGTTCTCATATTAATGTGATTATATCGATATGTTCTAACAGCTCCAATATTATTTGGCGCATACTGAGCATCCAGCATACATTGAAAATTTTATTCGATATATACTTTCAAATCTAGAATGTCAAAGATATTATTTGACCAAGTTTAAAATGTAAATCGAGTCTGAAGGCAGAAATGGATGATTATCGTCATTTATTAAAAACCAAGAATAACAAATATTATGGTTCTTGTGAAAATGTTACCTTGGAAGCAAGCGAGGGTAAGCGCGGTATTGCGGTTGGTCTCGATCTGTGCGTTGATGTCCGAGCCGCAGTCGAGCAGCAGCCGCACAGCCGCCGTATGACCGTTCATAGCTGCTAGCATGAGGGGCGAAATGCCGAGCTTTGAACCGGTGCGGGAGTTGATCTCAGCCTAGTAAGGAAAAATGACATTAGTCAAATGTAAAGAACATGAAATAATAAACAAGGCTTCTTGAAGTTATCTAAAGATGCCCTAGGTAGATATGTTACGACTATCCTAAGTTAGCTTGACTTTATGAACAGGGTCTTGGAGTGTCGCATTTTGCTTCTGCCGATGACTCAAACAGAAATAGAATAGTACTTGGCCGAATAACTATTACGTTACCTGGTGCGTGAGCAGTAGCCTGATGATGTTGACGTATCCACCGGACGCGGCGAGCGACAGCGGCGTGTAGTCGGACACGTTGCGGTGCTCCTTGTTGGCGCCGCGGCTCAGGATCAGCTCCACGACTTCGTATCGTCCGCCGCTGCAGGCCAAGGATAGGGGCGTGTCCTTGGTGCGTTCTGACTGGGCTTCGATATCCGCACCGTGGTTAAGGAGGATTTCGACGATCTTCTCGTGACCGGCCGTCGCCGCTAGGATTAGCGGAGTGAAACCCTATGAATAGAAAAATCGTAACTTATTTAGAAGAAAATGAAAGTTAAAGAAGATGAAGTTAGGAATTAATTGTCTAACCAAGTTCATGTGTTCCAGACGTACATGCCGCGAGAGAGTGTTAGAGTGATATTTCAGTACAGTACAAGTGTATGAACACATTACCTTCTTGTCGCGATGCTCGATGTCGGCGCCGCGACTGAGCAGCAGCTCCACCAGGTCCTCGTGTCCGCCGGCGCAGGCCAGCGTGAGCGCGGTGTCGTGGTTGGAGTCGGTCTCGCCGTACAGTACAAGTGTATGAACACGTTACCTTCTTGTCGCGATGCTCGATGTCGGCGCCGCGACTGAGCAGCAGCTCCACCAGGTCCTCGTGTCCGCCGGCGCAGGCCAGCGTGAGCGCGGTGTCGTGGTTGGAGTCGGTCTCGCCGTACAGTACAAGTGTATGAACACGTTACCTTCTTGTCGCGATGCTCGATGTCGGCGCCGCGACTGAGCAGCAGCTCCACCAGGTCCTCGTGTCCGCCGGCGCAGGCCAGCGTGAGCGCGGTGTCGTGGTTGGAGTCGGTCTCGCCGTACAGTACAAGTGTATGAACACGTTACCTTCTTGTCGCGATGCTCGATGTCGGCGCCGCGACTGAGCAGCAGCTCCACCAGGTCCTCGTGTCCGCCGGCGCAGGCCAGCGTGAGCGCGGTGTCGTGGTTGGAGTCGGTCTCGCCGTACAGTACAAGTGTATGAACACGTTACCTTCTTGTCGCGATGCTCGATGTCGGCGCCGCGACTGAGCAGCAGCTCCACCAGGTCCTCGTGTCCGCCGGCGCAGGCCAGCGTGAGCGCGGTGTCGTGGTTGGAGTCGGTCTCGCCGTACAGTACAAGTGTATGAACACGTTACCTTCTTGTCGCGATGCTCGATGTCGGCGCCGCGACTGAGCAGCAGCTCCACCAGGTCCTCGTGTCCGCCGGCGCAGGCCAGCGTGAGCGCGGTGTCGTGGTTGGAGTCGGTCTCGCCGTACAGTACAAGTGTATGAACACGTTACCTTCTTGTCGCGATGCTCGATGTCGGCGCCGCGACTGAGCAGCAGCTCCACCAGGTCCTCGTGTCCGCCGGCGCAGGCCAGCGTGAGCGCGGTGTCGTGGTTGGAGTCGGTCTCGCCGTACAGTACAAGTGTATGAACACGTTACCTTCTTGTCGCGATGCTCGATGTCGGCGCCGCGACTGAGCAGCAGCTCCACCAGGTCCTCGTGTCCGCCGGCGCAGGCCAGCGTGAGCGCGGTGTCGTGGTTGGAGTCGGTCTCGCCGTACAGTACAAGTGTATGAACACGTTACCTTCTTGTCGCGATGCTCGATGTCGGCGCCGCGACTGAGCAGCAGCTCCACCAGGTCCTCGTGTCCGCCGGCGCAGGCCAGCGTGAGCGCGGTGTCGTGGTTGGAGTCGGTCTCGCCGTACAGTACAAGTGTATGAACACGTTACCTTCTTGTCGCGATGCTCGATGTCGGCGCCGCGACTGAGCAGCAGCTCCACCAGGTCCTCGTGTCCGCCGGCGCAGGCCAGCGTGAGCGCGGTGTCGTGGTTGGAGTCGGTCTCGCCGTCCACGTCCATGGCGCAGTAGGCGGCGGGCGCGGGCTGGGGGGGCGTGGCCGTGCCGTACGACTCGCCCGACCGACAGCCGCGACCCGACCCGGCGAACCGACCCTGCGGACAACACATACGTTAACTTCAGGCCTGTATACTGGTACGGCGATAGAAAGTTTGACTGACGACCTAAAAAAGACAACTAGGAGCTTATTAACTCTAAATTCTAGTCGGTTCAACCATGTTTACAAACTACATGATCAGGAATTACACCGTTATGTGAATTGAAATGAAATTGCATGTAACTAAATACAAAATTCAATAACGTTCACCAAATATTTATAAATGTGTTGTTACCTTCTTCTTGGCGGTAGCGGAGGCATTATTGTGGTGATGTGGCTGATCGCGTTTGGTGTGAGGTTGTGGTTGCGGTTGCGGCTGCGGCTGCGGCTGCGGCGCGTGAGGGGGCTGTGGCGGCGGCTGAGCCACGCCCGTGTGAGGGGGAGCGAACGTCGCCGACCTACACACGTTACGTACAATTACTTAAACAGTTCTATAAAGACTCAACTTTACAGGCTCTAACTATCGTAGACAATCGGATAAACGACAAATTTGAGAATGTAATATGTTAAATTATACAATAAATAAATATGTCATACCTATAATCTTCATAGGGCAGCGTGGGTGGTGGCAGTGCGAAGTGAGGCTGGAGGTCTGGTTGGGGCTGCTGCGCCTGCACCTGGGGAGGCGGCGTGGGCAGCGCCAGCATGTCGTTGTCTGCCCGCGTCAGGATTATACCACTCTCCAAGTTCCCTGACGGCGACGATGGTCGAACCCTGAACTGGATTCCGCTGCTCGACTAAAAATGGATGCAAGGTTTTTAATATTTATGTCATCTTTATCAACAGCATTAAGCTCTCACTGCTCGAATTCATACCTGTTCTCTAAGAGGTTCGGGTGAATACGGATTGATGATCCGTTAGAACATTGGTCTACTAACTACATCGGACCATTTCCACCTACCACATTTAAAGAATTACTATATAAATTATGACCTAAGCTGCTGAGAGGGTTTAATTAAGAGGTCCGAGTTCCAGCAGTGAGAATATCAAAAAGCTGATTATACTAAAAATTCTTCCTTTGAATAATATTGGGTGTGAGTAAGGTTACCGTGACATCGACGTGGTGGTGGTGATGATGGTGGTGGTGGTGATGGTCCTGCCGCGCGGGCCAGTCGGCGGTGAGCGCCTCCTCCAGCAGGCGGCGCGCGTGTCGCTCGTGGCCCTCGCCCTCCGCCTCCGTCTCCGTCTCCGCGTCCGCGCACTTGGACGATAGGATCTCATGAGACTTCTGCTGCATCACCTGCACGCGTCACCGCATCATTCAGAGAATACATGTGATACACGCTTATATTAAAAATCATTTTTTTTACTATATAACAGGTCAATGTCGTAATATAGGCTACGATTTGTTTCGAAAACCAACCCTCATAGAAAAACAGGGTATTGAAGTTTGTATGAATAATAAATGGAATGATTATTTCGGTGACGATAGTTAGTGACGTAGACTTTGACGTATGTTACCTGCAGCACAAGCGAGCGCAGTTCGTTGGGCGGCAGCGCGACGAGCGAGGGTACTTCCCGCTGCAGGTACGCCAGCACCGCGCCCAGCTCGCGCGCCTCCACGCCGCCGCCCGCACCCTCCTCGCCCGACTGGACATAGTTATCGTAGTAAATTCAAAACTGTTTTACCTACAATCTTGTATTAGGCAACAACTATGAAAGCGATATTGAACAAGGCAACATCAAACTCTAGCACATCGTTTATCATTGTGAAATGATAGAATTCTTACCTGCGTCACAAACGCCTCGGGCCTGTTGTGCAACTCCTGAACATACAGCTGTTGCATTTCCAGCGGTTTCTTTATTTGCGGTGTTTGAGGTTGCTGTTGCGGCTGTTGTTGCTGTTGCTGTTGTTGTGCCGCTAGCTGCTGGAATTGGTGCTGCTGCAATTCCTGCAGTTGGTGCTGAAAACATAGGTTAAATAAGTTTGTGTAAATGCCTAATTTCGGGTACTATACCCATATTTTGATATCTGCTAATGGTCAAACACATTTTAGACGTAATGAAAGCAATATACTGGCAATTGACTAAAATATGATCAAAGAGTATACACTGATTTACGTAATAAATGGAGCTAAAGTAACAACAGACTATGATAATACCGTATACAATTAAACCAAGATCTAGGTGGTATAAACAACTCGCGAAGATTACCGCGACGGCACCCACTTCACTAATGTGCTGGCCGAGCCGTTGCAACGCGTCGAGCAGTAGGAACTTGCAACCGAACTTGGAGCATTTACGTGAAACCTTCGCGCGCGGACGCTCTTGTATCGGGGTATTCTATAACGTTTAACCATTTAGCACAGTTGCGAACTCAAGGGATTTTTGATTATGTGTTATCAACTAGTCGTAGAAATAGAATGATAGTATTATTAAATAAGGAATTTCATAAAATGGGACGAAGATAACTTCTTTTGCATTCTATTTTCGCGCTTAGAATGACTAATGGACTATGGATTCTAAACCAGAAACCTATAAAAAAACTTCGTAATTTATAATTCTACTTGGGTTACTATCTTTATACATAGAAGTCTCTACATAATGTAAGATAGGGTACTGACCTGGTTGAGGTTCGTTGCTAGTTGCTGCACTGGGAACAACTGTTGCGGAGGCGGATACGGTGGCGTAGTGGGCGGGTGCACGGTCGTCACACCTATATCATAAAATACAAGTTATAAAACGATTCGATGATTTACTGGACACATTTCACTAGGAAATCAACACTATACTTACCTTGCCTATGGCTTTTTTTTGTAGATTATAATTAATAATATTAGTGTGATATTTAAGAACAAGTGAAATTCTTATTCTAGGTTTTTTGAAATTCTTGTTCTAGTGGCGTTTGTACTAACGATCTCTCGTCAATTTGACGCCTTCGGTTTGGCTATTGTCGCTTTTTTTATGTTATAGTCGTTTCAGTCCCCAAGCACGCTTCGCGTGACGTTTATGGACATAGACATAAGGTTCAATATGTCAAGATTCACACGTGCTCGTGAAATGAAATAACTATAAAAGGTTAACATATGTGTTTAGCAATATTGATAGACATTAACATTTAAATGTGGATAAAGCATTATCTAGTATTATATTATCATAATAAAGTGAATTTGCAACAAAAAGCAGATTATTGCAAACCACAGGACTTAATGATTAGCAACGCACGCACTTTAGCGAAGATGCAGGATCAAAACGTTTTACATAAACAAAATTAAAAGTGGGAGGTTACAGAATGATTTTACATTAGTTAATGATGCGAAACGAAACGTGAAGCTGAACATAAATATAATGTTTGTAAGGGTGACGTGACGTGCTATGGACTTGCCTTGAGCGCAGAACTGAAGGTCCAAGGCGTGCAGCGCCGACGTGGCGAGCGTCGGCGGACCTTCACATACAACGTCACCGTTTTATTTAGACATTTATCCAGACTCATTCCAGAAAATAGATATCAATTTTTTCATCCACTTTAAATTACACTCCATTTACTCTAAAGTGTGATATCTGCAGAACACAGACAGTGAGGGAGTACGATCAAACTAAAATGCTTTAGAAGAGAGCATAGTCTAGCTTTTTTTATACTGGTTTGTCTACACCAGTTCAAACAGAGAAGTGAATGCGTGGAGTGCAAGCGCGTGTAAACGCTGCCAAAGGTTAACAAAGGCCTTTTAAATAATTTTAATGAAATTGTTTGAGTTCGGACCCCCGCGCTGTCGCGTACTGGTGGTGTATAATAAAGTAAGTATGTGCGGAACTGACCTGCGGGGTCGGGCAAGTCGAGCAGGCTGCGGTCGGCGTCGGGCAGGCAGTCGTTGCGCGGGTCCCTCTGCAACAGAGCGACGTGAGCGGTGGTCGGCGGCGCCGCACTAGCGCTACGTACGGCCCGCTACTACCGCCACCGGTACAGGATGGACTCACCACGCGATACGCGACCACCCGCCACGGTTGCCATATTTATTTACAAAGACTTTGCAAATTTGGCTGAAGATATTACCAGACACATCACCGATGCGAATTCGCAAAGATAAAATCAGCTTATTTTAAATTAGATGAATACTTAGTTTAAATATAAAATATCAGCGTAGACTAAATAAAATCTAAATTCATGAAAAAATACGATATTAAAGCGTTGCGATTTCGCATTGATGTGTTTTCTTATGGCGGGTTTAGCGGTTTACAATTGCAAATTATTGTGATTATTTTCCGTGTATAAAATACACCCACGCTTGCAAGCGTTTTGCATCTGAAGCATACTCGCCTGAGCACGCTTTCCGCGGTGCGTATATCGCACCACAATTTTCAACACATTCTTTTCGTACATTTCAACAACCGCGGCGGGTGCGGCCTACGATCGCGGCGTGAGTTCTTCCTCTTACGCTCACAACGTTAGCTAGTGGCCTACGTGTGCGACGCCGCTAAGTACACTTTACATGAGTATGTTAGTGAATGTAATTTATTGAAGTGTGACTCACGTTGCATTTATTTTTAATGTGGCATTTAATTTTAACTTTCTTGTTAACGTCCTTCCACGTAAACCCCGGCGGGAGTGATACCTTAGCCATGGCGTGGTGGCATATCTACACCGTGGGAAGCAAGCAAAGAGAAATGAAAAATGATAGTATTGTGATATTAAGCCAACAATATACATATGTATCATAATTATACATTAGGTCGGGGCGTAATGGTTAGTTTGGAAAATTTTAATATGAATGAGAGGCATACAAGGAGCCAAGCTTTACAATGTTAGGTTCATTAACCACATACACAATAGAGTCTCCTCTTTATTCATAAAATCTTAACGTCCATAAGCACAAACAATATGAAATATGTTTAGTCAAACAATTGCAATAGAGGTCTGTTTATTTTTTATATACAATTCTTGTTTTTATGAATAAACAGGTAAATAAACTAGCTGCATAGCTGGTCCCAGAACTAAATTACGAAATACTAGAAAATATGTATTGTATTTAAGATCTTTGTCAATATTCTAGAATTAGAATTAAGACTGAAATACATATTAGAGGTTTGATCAACATATCGTAAGTGATTCTTTAGCAATTAATTGTTGGTACTGTGTGAAAATGTATAAAACGTTAGATTTCAAGTTAGGATGTTTTGTTTCCCATAACGTGAATGACAAATAGTGGTAAAGAGGAATAAAGACAAATAAAAGATTTCAATACAACATTAATTTTAGCTATGCAGCTAGCATATTATGTAAAGCCCTTTTCAATATTATTCAGAAGTTTATTGTGACAGCTTTCTGGCATTTCACTGTTGTAGCCATTGTATACTATAAATTTCATATCAACTGATCAGTTAAATGCTTATATTTCACATAGAACAATTGAGTAGAATGTACACCGACCATCTCAGTAAACTTCTGAATATATTCATATCTATCATTGTTAATTCCTTGAATGAGTAATGGGGATTGAAGCTATTGCCAATTGTCCTAATGTTATCAAAGTAGTTTAATGTCTGGACGTTTAGAGCTCTTTGCAAACATCATGGATGCGGCGGACGCTTTTAAACGCACCTAGAAATGAATGCATGACAATACTCTGCAGAGTATACAGGTCGTTATCAAAAGGTTTTCTAAATTATTATAGTCTTTAATTAAAGGCAATGTAGCTCCACGATTCTTATTGCAACCATGATGTTTATTAAGTGATTAAAACGTCGGGAAATGTTAGTAATGTTATATAGTTTTTTTTTTTTGCCAAATAGTTTAATGTCCGGAAGTATATAATCAAATATACTAAATATATAATACAATGCAATATAAGCTATAATTCACATTGAGCTGCACTAAGTTTCCAAAGCGAGATTAACACAACATCGGCACATATTCAAACCTTATAGCTCTGATTTCACATGGGCGATAGGCGCTGCTAAATTTGTTTTTCTAACAATTTTATTATGTGTGAATCACAAGAGTATATATTCTATAAAAAAAAAGAATATACTGACTGACTTGCGGCTGAAATATAGTCATAAGGCATCATCTTATACCAGGGTACAGTTATGTCAGCTCATTAGTATAGCATTTTTGACAAATGACCCGAAGGCGCTTTGTTGTTGATAGATAACATGCATACAACTAACATAAATACAAAAAAATGTTGCGCCTTGTATCCTGGAGTTGCTTACTTTAATCACCTATGTGAAATCATTCTTATCAGCCAAAAGGAAACTATAAATGCGCGGGCTAGTTCGGAGTCGTGCGACAAGGAATGTATATTTTGAACGTTGTGTAGATCTCGCGTCAGTGAGCCGCTCAAGGTGAAGTAGGGCGGCGCGCGTCGCGTGTGAGGCAGACGGATACGTACGTTGTCGTCCAGTATGTCGGGCGGCGGCGGCAGGTGGTGGTCGGAGTGCGGCGGCGCCACGCGCTGCTTGCGCGCGCACTTGTGCTTGTTGGCGTCGGCGGCTGCGCACGGGGGCGCGCCGCTCGCCGCCGCCTGCTTCTTGCGACCCGCCACGCCGCGCTCTGGGGACCATACGAGTTAACCGTTGTCCACATAGTTAAAACAACAGAAAGTGAAACTACCCAAACTATTACCCCATATTATAAACACGATTTTTGCAACTGTCGTCATTTTGTATAATTACTGCGTAGATATCATAAAAACAAAGAATATCTAGCAGACTTTAATTCCAATATTTATTTTGGAAAAGTTGTGAATATGTACTAACCGTCGAGGTAGACCTTGGAGAACTTGGTGGGTAGGTCGGCGGGCGGATGGTGGTGCGGCGGGTGGTGTAGCGCGGGGTGCGTGTGCGCATGCGCGGGCAGCAGCGCGCGCGCCCCGGCGGCGCCGGCCGGGGCGGCCGCGTGGCTCAGACCCAGCGCCGCCGCCTGCGCCGCGCTCAGCCCGCCGCTCTCCTCTGCCGCCGCGTTACCTGCAGTCACGTTACCGTATTTAGACAACTACCCGCTATCAACATGACATTTCATACCAAAAGGATCATGTCACAGTTCCGACTGCTTCAGTTGATAAATGAAATGTTCTTAACAATTTTTTTTCTACTATACGTTACGTTACTTCACTATACGTTCATGGTCGATAGCCTTTAAAGTAACCACTAGCCTATAAGGAAATGCTAACTCACTAATACCACCATCTTTTACTACACTTATGCGAGCAGAAGTAGAGGAATAGCGACATATATAACAACTCGGTTCTCGCTTTATCGTTGGTATGAAGTAGGTGGCTCTTAGCCTGTAACATAAGTGATAAAACACTCACCTCTTGGCAGCATGACGGAGTGCGGGTAGTCCAGCAGAAGCTGCACGACCGCGGTGTGGCCCCCCTTGGCGGCTTCGATGAGCATGGTGGAGTTGTCCTTGAGCTTGCGGAACGGGTCCGCGTCGCACGCGAGGAGGAACTTCACTACGTCCACGTGACCGCCCGCGCACGCCAGGGATAGGGGAGTGTGGTCGCCTAGCGCAGTCATTCGGTTCACGTCTGCGCCCTGTACAACAGTTTTACAATGGGTTTTAGAGATAACGGGCTATTGGTCCTAGTATACAAAAATTAGGTAGTCTTTAACAAAAAAAAAAATCGAGAACTCATGTAATTATTTGACGGAAATGACGGAGTCTACGAACACCGTTATAAAACCCTTGTAAGGCCTCATTGTAGAGTGGTGAGATGATAGTGAGCCTTGCGCCTGAAACGGTATCAGTTGGATGTTGGAAGATGAGATTATTTGGTTGCTAAGGATACTAAATAGAAAAAGACTATTCGGAAGGGTTCATATATAGATAAGTGATGTATTTACCTTGCCAACGAGAAACTGCACAGTGCAGACATGTCCGGCGCGACAGGCCTTCATGAGCGGTGTGCGTCCGCCCTCGCTCTCGTGCTCCAGCTCGGCGCCGGCCCGCAGCAGCAAGTCCGCCACGTCCGTGTGTCCGTTCTCACACGCGTACGTCAGCGCAGTGTCGCCCGTTTGCGTCTGAGCATTCACGTCAGCGCCCGCGTTTAGGAGATACCTGCCGAACGAAATAAGGCGTTACACCTTATGTGTGACGGTGTTTGAAGTTCGAAGTACTTTATCCGATCATAGTATGATTGTATCAGAACATAAATGTCTTGAATTGGATATCGATAACATAAGTTTGAAGCACTTAACGGTAGTGTAAGCGATCTTTTTGATCGGACAAACGAATCGTAAATCTGGCCTGGCTTCATTTAGTTGAAAGAGAACATATAATTTTCCGCTGGTAAATGTTATGTCAGTTATCTATTCACGTGTACTAACCGTACGAGTTCAAGATGTCCTTCTTGTGAAGCTTCCATGAGGGGTGTGGAGGCTCCAAGCTCAGCATCTGCTCCCGCCTTGATAAGGAAGTCAGCCACTTCGAGGAAACCGCCGCAGCACGCCAACGTCAGCGCAGTCTCTTGAGTTTCCTCTGTCTGCGCGTTGATCGAGGCTCCCTGACCCAGCAGTAATGCCACCATCTCCTCGTGACCTGTGATAAAATTATTAGATGACGTTATGGAAGGTAGCTGTAGTAGATTGGAAACGGTGAGCAGAAGACTAATGAGTATGCAGCATCATATAAAAGTCGTTGTTGAAGAATAGGGTATAAAATCTGATTGAGATGAGATATTTATTTATTTAACTTGTATACAAGAGTTACAGCTACACAAAATTGGGCTATTACTGCTAGCTGTCCCCTTTTGCCAAACAAAACACTAACACTTCGCTCTACATCGCGTTACAATTATAAAATACAATCAAACACAAAATAATATCATTGAACGCAACTTTTTACCAATATAATAATTGACATAGAACTTGATAACATTAAGTAACATGTTACCTTCTCTAGCGGCCTCCATGAGCGGCGTGTACCCCTCGTCGTTGACCTCCTCAATGTTGGCGCCTCGCTCCAACAGTAACATCGCTAGTTCTACGTGACCACCGCACGCCGCTAACGTCAGGGGGGATTCGAAACTATCCGTTGGCATGTTCACCTGTACGAACAAGAACGATACATTAATAATATCGGAACAGACATTTGGCCCGAAAGAATTTTATACCCAGCTGTAATTGAGTTGATAGGACTCTTGTTGTTGAGACGAGTTGAAGAGTCCTTCAATTCAGAAGCAACACATGGTAGAGTGGGCGACATTCAAACGATCATTTCGATTATTTGAAGGACCTTCTTCCCCTACTTAACTGAGGCCAAATGAATGGTGAATGCACAGAACTGTTATCGTGGCGGTATTTAGGCAAGGAGCCGTTTGAGTTACACATAAATGAATTATTCATGAATCCACAAAACAAATTGCTCTGCTTCCACGGTTATACAAAATTTATAGTCGCGTCATACGGCGTATTTCCGATTTGAGATATCCGCGGTGTGTTATCTATCACTACAATTGCTCCTCACCCTCTATCTTAAGAATATGGTGTCGCTAACTTACCTGTGCCCCGGAGTCGAGCAGCAGCCTGGCCACCTCGACATGTCCGTCCATACTGGCTTCCATGAGCGCGGTGTGCATCTCATCGGTCTTGTGCTCTCGGTCGGCGCCGGCGGCTAGCAGGAACCGCACCATGTCCAGGTGACCCTTGTAGCAGGCGAGGGTGAGGGCGGACTCCTTGAATTCGTTGGAGTGTGTGTTGATGCCCGCACCGTGTTCGAGGAGGATCTTGGCTACGCCCACGTGACCAGCTGACGCCGCCTGGTATACGAATAGTGAAAAAATATATCATTAATTATAAATTTCGACATCACATGCGACACTGAATACATCTGAAGAGTAGGGCTAAGGCTATCTACGGCTAATTCACAGTTGGCTAATTGGGTATCAGGTACTGTGGTGTACGGGGATCTCTTTAAAATGAAAAAGGTATAAAAGGGCAAATTTTTCAACCGTCAGACAACTTTTATATGGAGAATGAATTTTGAGATTCCGTAGTTAGTACAGAAAATGTGTCAAACCGTCCTATTTGTTCTTCCGATATGAAAATTAGCTCTATTGAGAATTGGCCGTAAGAATGGTTAAACAGAAAAAACCCAATTAAAGTTTGTCACAAGCATGCAATAGTGAAGACTGCTCAATATCGCAATTGCCCACATTAGACAAAAACAATGAAAAAAAAAAAGTGATAATTATTCATCACATACAAATTAACGTTATCTATTGTAATACCTAAGTGGAAAACATGAGCTATGAATCATTGGAGCTGGATATACGATAAATATGGAATGTAACTATGTAATGTTTATCTGCGTCAACACACAATATCATTCAGATTGGTGGGTTTATGGAGAGGACAATAATAAGCCTCACCATATAATCAAACTCGTGAGAAATTGGCGCAGCCTTTCGTTGACTGACGAGTTTATGTCAAGGTGACTTCTTATAGTTTGTGGAATAATCTTCTTCACTAGTGTGGACACTATGGGCTATATCAAAGTTGAAGTCGCAAAAATCTTTTTCACCACTCATGCTCTGAGAGTGTGTCATTGTTTACATTAAAAATGGACCGAATGTTTCAGAAAGACTTTATTTTGAAAATATAACTAAGATTTGAAAATGTTTACTTGGACTTTGTAGCTCTGGTTTTTTTTTGTTCTACTGTGTTCGGTTATACGGCATGGAAATCCTCATTATTATTGTAAAATTCCTAATATTACATTTACAGACTGAAAAGTAGTATTTTAATCTCGGATAATAATATCAATTTGACAACCGACTCGCTCCACTTGGGCGCCAAAATATTTTATGTAAATCTGATCGCCTTTGTTCAATCTGTTATTCAATCTATAATTTGCTTTTGTTGACGAATGTTACCTCCATAAGCGGCGTGTGTCCGTTCTCATTGTGGTCTTCAACATTGGCGCCGCTCTCAAGCAGCGCGCGGACGCACTCCTCATGGCCGCCCGCGCATGCGTACATAAGCGGCGTGTTACCCGAGCCCGACACAGCGTTCACATCGGCGTGGTGCGCGATCAGTAGCCGGACGATGTCCACGTGACCCGCGCTCGCCGCCTCCATCAAAGGTGTGCAGTCCCCCTAGACAAAGATAAATGTTACAACTGACTACTAGTACTGACGCCTGCCCTATTTTACAGAAAGTTTAGTGTATTTAATATCACAGTCAATAAAATAGTGTCATGTTCTCATTTACCTTGATGCCGCGGTCCTCTACGCTCGCGTGCATGGCTAGCAGCACTTGAGCGAGTTCGTAGTATCCCGCGGAGCATGCGAGCGAGAGCAGCGACTCGCCCTCCTCTGTGGTCTCGTGCACGGAGCGACCCTCCGTGAGCAGCTTCCTCACAGTGCCGACGTCGCCGTCCGAGCACGCCTCTGCTAGGGACGGCGCGCCATCCGCGCCCACTGACGACGCCACCGTCGGCGTTGTACCCGTAGCACTCGACCCGCATTGTTGACTAAAACTATCACCATCAATATCAACTCTCGAAAACAAACTCACATTAAAACTAAAAGAACTTTTTAATCAGATAAGATCAAAGCTTAACAAATCACCGTCCCGAGTCGGTCTCATCGAGTCGATGTGAGAAACTTTTCAGACTCATCATCAACTCGAGAGGCTTCCCGCTCGTACACTTAGACTCAAATCTCGGTATATCATCATTGGAAATCAAGACTAAAATGATAAGTTAAAAATACCGTAAGTCACGGAGTTTTATTTTTAGAAAATACTGCGCAATGTTAATGGTTTTTCGATGAAAAAAATAACATAACACGTGTGTAGCTGACGTGGTGTTGTGTTTATGTTTACGGTGAATTACTGATGACGATGCATTTTATCTTTCAATCGATATATGATTAGCTTAAGTGAAAAAGTCGTGAGATAGCAAAATATCATTAGTCTTATTTATAAAAACAAAAAAAATTCAACCCTGGTAAAATATGCGCGTTATTTTCAACAACGGAGAACGTACAAATAAAAACAAAGATAAAAAATTATGTTAAGTAAATAAATATTGTGACGTAATAGGAAAAAATATGTAAAGCAGGGAAACTGAGATTTGATATGAATGAAGTGAAAACTTAGTGAAAGGCGAAATCGTGATGTCACGTTTGACTTAAAATTAAAATAATTAACTGCAAATGCCAAGTAAATTAAGAGATTAGATGAAATAACATGGCATTAAATTATAACATGATATTGACATTATATTAACTACAACTTCTGCCATTATTGTTATACAAACTAATTAACTAGCTATATCTAGAGAAATTGACTCCAAAATCTTCAACAACTAGATCAATTTACAAACAAACATCATAACACTCATATAATGCTAATCGAAGCTATTGTCACATTAAACTACACAATATTACATGTGCGTACGCAGACCCGCATCGTCGAGACATGGAACATTCCTGAACTGTTTACATGGCAGTGCGTATAAAGCTATGTAGTATGTGTAAAGCTTTTGGACTTGCACATGTCTTATGCGCCTTAGCGGCCTTCAACTAAACTCGTAGACTTACTGCGACAACGTACACACGGCGTCATAAGTCAATGGTTTTAACAAAATTACAAAGTTAAGTAGCTATCTTAGGAGCTTGTTGTTGTTCACTTCTAAACGTATCATAATACGATTCTTTGAAGTATTGCTTCACTTTCATAAATTGCTTTAAAAAAATTGAAGGTAAAACAAATTTCCATTCGTTTTACACTTTTGAAACTTTGTACAATGATCCCTTAATTTTGAATGCACCTATGTAACACTATATAGAAATTTTGAGTAAATGCGAATGATCTTGAAGATGGCGATGTTATTTTTAACATGAGTGTCCCAGTTTTTCTTAGTTCCGCACTTCACCTTTTAAAGGCAACTAGGTTATATGAATATCTTGTACTGCGACAAAATTAGGGCAGGTCACCTAAAAAGAATACGTTGGTGTAGGGTTACTCCAAGTTCCACCGCAGACGTCCTCCAGACGATTGGAAATAGCTATTAGCCTGTTACAAATTTATTAATTGACCCTAAATATAGCTAGATCAATATGGTCGATGAGAATAAGCTTACGAGAATGTTTGAAACTTTATTGTTCAAATTGTATAGAATCTAGAAACAGGGACGGTCTAGACAAGAATTTATGTAACACACGTGATTAGTCGTCTCACACTGTCCTGCTGACTCATACGTAAACTAAGTCTTAGTTGAATTTAGACGGAGATCGGAACAAAGTGACACTGAAGGACTGATGCTACTTAGTGATTTTACCTAAAATAAAGAAACGGCGAAGGTTTATAAAGAAGTTAATATGTACTTGCCGACCTTGACAAAAGGTCGAAACAACGCTCGCTAGGGAGAAAAAGTCATGTAAACACGAGGTTAATAATAAAAGGTTGTTTCATACTTTTTGTCCTGGTGGTGGTGTCGGTGGTGCGGTGGCGGCTGGTCGCTGCGCATGCGCGTGAGCGCGGCGGCCGCCTCGTCGAGCGCGCACGACACCGACGACGTCAGCCTCCGAAGCACCTCCGGGTCGGCAAGGTGTTTGCCTTCGCCAGATAGCTTGCCGATGCCTGTTGACAAGTGTTCATGTTAAACTGCTGCTCAAGTGCTTCATCATCACCCTTTTCGTAAGATATTGGGGTCAGGTTCTAAGACTCTGGTGCTCTCTAACGCGTGAAATTTATGCGAATGAAATTATATGACACCATGGAAAAACATTTCAAAAAGTAAAATGAGAATTAAATATGAGGGATCACATGACTGTGCTATTAATAAGTCTTATTTTTTTTTGGAATCTCATTTTCTTTCTTTAGATTTGTGTGAATTGAGTCGCAAGACGCCCATAGTCCTAAGTACAACTGAACATTTAATAGATCAGAATACCTACCGCATACATGGGGTATTCGGTATTCCGATCCATTAAATGTTCTATTGCGCAAAACCTCAAAACCATGGAGTTTAAAATCATGACACTTCCATGATATTAGAAACCCTAAGTAGCTATGATTACCATTAATGTTACATGATTAGGCCGGAGATTGCAATGCAATCAATGATCACGACACATCGCATTGGAGATGTTTCTTTCGAAAAGTTTCATGACAATGCCAAAAATATAAAATAATGAACGATGAATAAAAGTTGTTGGATCTTTTAAATGTCTAGTAACTATCGCCACTGTTAACACGTATTTATAATATGATAGGGGAATTAACATGGATTTACCTAGACTGTATGTGACTACTATCAGTGCTACATGGTCGAAAAATTAACCGTTTCAAAGGTAAATTCGGGTTTACTATCACATAACATGCAGTCACGGCTTTACTCCCAGAAGGGTTAGGCAGAGATGTACATTAGTACATTATATTTTTGTGTGTATTATTACATTATTAACATGTAAAAGGCACAATACCAAACTGCGAGCTTGTAATGAAAGATATCTATATCGAAAAATCCATTAACACATTGGCCGACTTGGAAAACCTGATGAATTGTATAAATGGTATGCGGTTCACAAAGGCTCAAAAATTATTAAGCTAAAGATTGTCTGAGCGATTTCAACGTCAATATGTACCTACACAGTATCTTAGATGCCTCAATTAATTAGCTATATTGATGATCATGCCGTACAGCCTGTATTCGTTAACTGGGACTAAATGTTTGAGTAAAAGTAAGGCCACTATATTGCTCTTCTTCGAAGATACTCGTAAATTTAAACTATGTATGTGTGTTTATCATGGAGAAATATTTTTAACCGACTTCAAAAAATGAGGAGGTTCTCAATTCGAAAGGTTTTTTCTGTTCTTTAAAGTTCGTCAAGATCAACTGTTCTATTTCTAAAATCAGCTGTAACATGGAAAGACGTTCCTCGTGTGCATTAGGCGCACACAAGGCTGTCGGGTCCAAAATCCAATATCAGGTCCCGAAGTGGACCACAGTGATGTGTTTAGCCGGTAAAAATCGGGCACATGCCTCCGTCTACCCAAGGCGGAAGACAATCAGACAGTTGTCGACCTGACAGCTTTTTTTTTACAAACTTAATTGACTTGCTAATCTTTCTATTACCATCGCACGTGCAAGGGCTCATGCTTAGACCTATTACACATTACTGTGTCACATCATCCTAAACTTCGAACAGCATATACCACTCGTACTAATTGGGAAATATATGTGACGTCATTTGATATATTTCTACAATTAATCAGCGCATAAACAAAAGATCTATCGCAGCTGAATCTCTTATCTCACGCTCAAGTGTCTACTGAAACTAATGAGGCGTCAGACATTATAATATATATCAATTAAGTGTTTATGGATCGTGGGAGCTTACGACTAATGTTATTACATACTATTCTCCAATGTCTAATTGTCCGAAAGTCTCATTTTCGAAAACATTAATGTCCTATCTCTGAAATTGCGCAATCTGTGGTTAACTTAACAACTTTAATATTTTAGATTATGATACCAATATGTTTAATAGCTGAACTTTAAATGGTGCAAGCCACATGTGTACTACATATTTTGATATTTTTTTCGTGCAACACATGGAAAACTGACCGTTCACATGCATTGTATCATAATAAACTCTACACCCTCACTTAATTCCGTTAAATTATAAAGCATGTGGGTTTATTGTGAAAGTTCTTCTGATAAATAGTGTTAATCCAACTTTTAACAACATAGATACGTCGGGAATTACGAACTTACTCCTACTTTCGACTTGAAAAAGTCAAAGCTCCGAGGTTGATATCAGAATAAGTTTGGTAGTTATTTAAATATAAGGGATATTTTTACGAAATTCTTATAAAACAGCTGAACTATTAAGTATGTGTACTTGACTTGATACTCAAAAAGAACTATAATCGTAAGAATTTGAATTGAAATAATGCGTTTAATTCTTTGAATCGTTCAGGGCGATGCATAATAATGAACTGTGAAACTCACTAATAAGCATTTAATCAAAGACGCGTCTTGTCTTTATGTAAATATAATTTACTCGACGGCTGTCAAAGCCTTGGAATATTTTTGTGTATACCGTTATCACGGGTTATAAGGATCCCTAATTTAGAAGCCAAACAATCAAGCCTCTGTCTGTGAGTGAATACTGAATGAACTTACAAACGGAAGTAATCATAACTTGCCGGTTTAGGCAGATTCTATATGAATAAAGCATTTTACGTAACAGTAAAATAAAAATAAAACTATTAAGGTCTCAAGATATGTTTTTTATGTAATTGTTCGTCTTCAAGGAATTCAGTGGAGTATAACATCACACAATGGGGGCGAAAGGAATGATACATATTTCATTCAACATCTATCGCGCAAGTTTCTCGACGATTTCCAACTGATATCTTACTATGACTGAATAACTTTAAATAACGATGAGCTTCTAGAGCAAGCGCTTGATCATACATATTCTGAACCTTTAACAGTTTTAAGAAGTATATAAAATATTATACCTCCTGGTTTAATTAGTATACTAAGTGTTATTATGATCATTACACTCAGTTCAATCAACATCATTTTCGTCTCCCTATATGAAATGGAAATATATTTTAATAATGGGTTAAAAAAAGCTTTATTTCAATACGATCTTCAATTATTTTTGCTAGGATTTAATTTATTTTAATATTATCAGGAACATTGGGTGGGCGTGTTATGAGGTTTACGGCCTACGTGTAACGATAATTTTACCAGGAGCTATTCGTCTGCCCAGGCATTAATAAGCTTCCACGGCAGCTATTAATAAAGCACGAGGAAGCCTTTGAAATCGTTCGATCAAACGAGCCTTCCCTAATAAAACGACATATTTGAATCGCCCACGGCCGCGTGTTGCGATTCCATTTGCGATCCGTTAGGGAGATCTTTTCCGCGGCTGTTCGTGCATGAGTTACGTCACGAGTCGCGGTACTTGGGTGGCGACTGTCTATCGCCGACCATACCGATACTGTAATGATGAGAAATGAGAAGACCACAGGAAACAATGCAACGTTCCTTCTGGTTTTGTTCTACAATAACTTCAGCTTTGTTACGTAGGTATAGAAGTCCTGACCTCGATGGCATGGGTTAACAAGCTACCTATGGGATTTACAGCGATATAATTATATCGATACAAGGACACTGTAAATTATATCAGAATTAAATTCTCAAGGGCAAAAAACGAATCGCAATTCATTTTTACAAAATATAACAATTTATAGGCATTATGTTTAACATGTTCAAATATTATATGCACTTTTACGGAAAACCACAAGACGTAGAACAGACGTGTGGGCAGGTTAATCATATAGGTGTGTTCGAAGTTTTTACTTTTAAATTCTTTCTTGGCAACTATGTACACAGCAAGGTCGTTTCCAAGTAGATTAATTTTTAGCCTGTATTCTCTGCGGCATTATAATACATGGTGTGTAACTTATGGCGTCTATCTTTCGTGACATCGTCTGTTTGAAGTTTCGTTTTATGTTACGTTCAGTATTAAAGTTCAAAGTCTTTGTGTTGCAGACTTATGAAAGTTATCGATTTATTAAATACTTACCTAGACAAATAGTGAATGCAGCTATGTGTGCGAAGAGGTCAAGGCGGGTTGTGCTTTATTTGACTAGTCAGAATGACGCCCATTATTTGTTAATATTTTGTGGTCACAAATAACTTTCTGTACACTGTATAGAAAGTACCTACATTAATGAAACTATAAAAAAATAACTACTTATTCTTACTATACGTTTGTAAAAATAATAAACTATACCCCTTGAGGTGATCTACATTCAATTGAAATGTAGATCACAAAAACCCAATACGGCGAACTATTTACTATATACTAATAATTCATTATAAACCATATGCAAATGTTCTCACAAAACAAAAAATATCACTATTAGTGTGTACAATCTAAACCATCTATTCATTATAAACACAGAGCAATCTCACATCACTTTCAGTAATTTTACATTTATGTAAAATCATTGTATCAAAACCGATTGTTTACGCAAGAGATAATCAGTGGATCACGCTAACATCTGGCCGCGGCGTCCGAAGCATGAGTGTAGCGGAACGCCAAGGAGAGTATGAGCGTCTAAAGCTTATCAATTGCTATGGGGCACTGTCGTGTGGTGTGAGCGAGTGGAGTTGGCGGCGGCAATATATGACGTAGACTACCGATTTACTATTGTATTAGTTGACGAGTTCAGGGAGGCTTATCGCGCGATACAACTAATGTAATCGGGCGTTAGTATGCAGCAACAATATTGTAATCTAACATTCGTGTATATGTTACGATGATACAAAATAAATATAACACAAAAATATGTACGATTGACTATGTATAGAATGAAATAAAGTGAATAAATTGTCTCTGTATAAATAAATTACAATATATTGTTAATTTATTTCAACTGTGTTATGTATATCATGTTAATTCGCTGTCGCTATTAGATTATACCAAACCCAGTAGTGCGTAGTGGCGCGTCTTCTAACAAGTGACGTTGCACATTTCGGATGTCAAGTCTACCAGCACGATGTTAGATGTGGCTTTGGAAATCATGTTCAAATCCAACTCATGCAAATATCTCTGTGGTATAGTAGGGGCTAGTGTTTTTATACGGTCTTATGAATTTTAATTAAAAAAACGTTATCATAATATTGGTGTATTAATGGACTTTGATTTCATAGTTAGAATTATACTATACATAGATTAAACAAATTCTCATACATTCCACTATATTTTCACAATATGGTATGCGAAATTAAGGGCAAAGTACGGACGATAAGAAAGTTTTGGTGAATAACACAAGTCATCCATCAAAATCACAATGACTGTAAAGTTTCCTATGAGAACATATCTTAATGAATTTTTAAAGAATGCAATATTACGTAAGAGATCAAGAAGATTATCTGGTTAACTATTGAAGGTGTGAATATAAATATAATGACTTAAAAGAAACAAAATACTTTATGTAATGCCTATACCTACAGTTAAGTGTAGAACTTAGACGCTCATTCGCAGACGAAGGAGTACCTACGTCACGCGTGTGTCAACAATACAACAGCTGCACACAGAGACATTAAAGTACCGCGCGTAAATTACTTATACCGGTAGTACTATACCCGAATACTAACTTCCTGACTACTCGAATATGCAAACTACAACGAAGACTCGAAGAGGTATGCCAGCAAGAGGAAAATTCCTTTTCCTTAGTGAATAACTTTTGTACTCTATAATTATATTAATTCTTCAATTTTATATGAATAGGTATCTATCTTAATAGGTGAAACTTGATAATCCTTGTGTAGATGAAAATTAAAGTGACGCGATTCCACGCGTGTAATTGCATGAGTCTTAATATAAATTGATACTAGTATCTATTACAATATTTGCATAAACCTTATTAATAATAATTAATAATTATGGCATCTTCAAGACCCGTGATCACTTCTTACGCAGCGCTTGACCTGCTTATTTGTAAGAAATAACCTCAAATATGTGTTATATAGAACCTGTTATACGATTTGCTTTTATTAAGACATCAAGCACATTTTTGAGTATTACTGATAAGAATGTATTAATATAAATAGAACAATAACTTATATGGCGAAATTTACATGTATGTCAATATAAAGCGATATTTTGTATCATTCTGTGACACTATTGTTTGTTTACATACTGCTAAACTAATATGCAAAGTTCATTCAACTCAGATTGGAACAACTATTAAATTCATTTTGATAAATGGTATATCAAAGTATGGAACATTTTTTTTCCTATTTCCAAGATGGAATGAATATCTGTGTATAACTCGAAACATATAAAGAGTCATATAAAAACGAAATTTTAGTGTGTACTTTGTTTTAATTATGTTTAATGCCATATTTCCAAAGTTTTTAGGATTATATTTAGGTATCTCATACACCCTATGTCATAAACTATATTTTAAAAGAGTAACCATGGAGTTTCTTACTGGTTCTTCTCCATGGAATGACAATTTGAACCAGCTAAACGATTTGTAAGTGCCTTTTACGGCCTACACGAATAAAAAAGTTTGAATTTGAGTTTGAGTTTGACCCATGTAATAATGTTCATCTTGTTTTTAAAGTTAAAAATATAAAATAATTAACAGTAAAAAAAATATCACAGGGAAATCACAAATTTGTTGTTGTTTGTGTTTGAAAAACAAAATTTATTGTGATCTCAACATATTCTTGATGATACTAGGAGGGGGAAGATGAACAAATTATGGTTAGTTACATAAATCTTCCCTCCAACTCCAAATCAAGACAGATAAAAACAACAGCTTATGCCAAGAGCTTAAGGTGTGCTCACCTTGGCAGTTCAGCCTTCTGATATGACTGAGTTGAAATTAACATGAATAATGACAACATAGAGATCAAAACATATTGTTGTATGAGTGGATTGAAATAAATAAATAAAGATTATAGAGATTATTATGAAGCATGACTGAAGAACTTAATCAAATACTATTTATTAATAAACAATGAAGAATTGATTATAAAGTACTAATATGTTTTATTGAATATTGATTTCAATAGATAAATCTAATAAGAAGTAGGTACTCTTATTGTTTTTTTTTATTATAAACACAACTATGTGCATAAGGGTATGACGATGTACAGTCTGAGTAATACACTTATATACAAATCATAAAATGGATATTTCACCTGAATAATACTTTCAGGAAGAAAATATTGGAAGTGCCAATATGAATAAATATGCTTTTTATTCCATGATTGCATTTTGTTCATCATATAAATATAATGGATTACATACCAGCTGCTTCAAGCAAAGCTTCAAGTCGTGCCTGCATCTCAGGGTCAACAGCCCGCTCTGGGTCATCATGGGACAGCAGGAACTTGGATGGCTCTGCACCACCACCTTCCTCTTCCATCTCCGCCTGATACACAAATAACACATAAATGAAGTCCTATGCTTCACATTCCTGTTTCAAAATATCACAATTTCACACTTAAGTATTTGAATAAGGGAAATATTATTGGTATTTTAGGAACTATTAATATATCAAGACAGAAGTAAAATAATTCTTCGAATTAAGGTTTGCTTTAAGTCAATATTGGAGTAAAATATTGAAAAATAAAAAACACTATCATATAGGTATATTCAATGTTTCAATACTTAATCATAATTATGCTTCAAAGGTTAACATTCAGTAAGGCAGTTATTATGATACAGTTTCACAACACCAAAAAGCATTATAGGTTAGTTGTTATATTTTAGATTGAACATTCAACTTCAATGTGTTTAGCACAATACTGAATCACTGCAGGACATGTTTAGGTTACAGATTAGTAATGTTAACATACATTGGTAATTTGAGATTCGAAAAATAGTATGTTAGAATCACAAGGACCATTCAACATAGAGAAAACATAAAAATATGTGGTAATTGTCCATAGCACACACATTATGCAGGTTAACGGTAAGAGTCACTCAAACTGCAACAGCTATTGTTGTTGGTGAAGCTCTGGGCACTCAGTAATGTTGTCTTCGACTTACCAACAGGTCTGGCCTGCTAAGGCACAAACAAGCCAGCAAGATCTATAACACCAACGAGAAACATATGAGTTGTACTGACAATGTGGTGCGTAAGGACGAGTTTACAGCTAATCATTACTGTCAATGGTCCTTGCAATTCACCAGTAACCGTAGTTTTTGCGCGAATATCACTAGACATTTCGCACGACTTGGTCATTTGTGACGACACAAAACATTCCATGATTGTCGATATTTATGACGAATCCAAAAGAAAATTATATAATTCGCACATTCATAGTAAAATAACGTCATGAAAATCCATTATTCAGAGATTTACATCGACTGAATGCATGTGATCCGAGAAACATGGCCACCGCACATCAATCCTTATCCAAAACACAAATAGACAATGAAAACTATCTTACGGCGGATTAGCCCTTCTACATCGTAGAATTACAAAGAATCAATTGAATACTGTCTAGAAGAGGCTGGCATAAATAATTTCATGCATTACTCAGTAGTACGTATGTACTTATGACTTTCTGACGTTTTACGGAATATTTGGCAAGCGACGTACTCTATTCAGAATGTAAAATAGATTAGTCCGTTTCAGCGTGCTACGCACGATTTCAAGCAAATATTGTTGCTAGAAGAGAAGTTTCGGTAGTAGAAGAAACTGTACGGTTAGAGCAGACATTACAAGATGTCCCTTGCAGTATTTAGAGCGGTACAGATAATCACATTCCCTCACTGCCACCGCCTCTGCCGAAAACAAAACACGTTTTACCTCGGACACAGAGTCATCCTCGCTTTCCGAAGAGTCCGTCATGTATTTGGCAGGCGCTCCTGAATACGTTTCGGTTTCAGATTTGGCCGGACTCGAAGCCGAACTTTGAGGAGTGGACGATTTTACCACATCAAGTTGCACATTCACCTTATCGATATTTCGGTTTTCAGACTGTCCAACATTCTGCATCTTTGTCCTAATCCAATATAACTTAATTAGTCTTTTAGTATCAACACTTTTTCTACGAAATTAACACGATCTTATATTAGCAAACAAAATTTATTTCGTCATTTAGCCAGGTTGATACCCGCCATGTCTACTACTATGGCGAGGTTCCCGGATGCTTCAAGTAGGCTAACCAATTAAAACACCCTCTGGTGAAGAAATTTAGAACTTTTCAAGATGCCATCTACCACCAAAAATGCGAAATTCTGTCTATGGACAATATTTTGACTTTTTTGGTACGCGTAAGAATATAAACTGCCAGTAAAAATCTTTTCTATTAGACATTTATTAGTACATTTTGTGCTTATAACAATATATTTGATAAAATTTCATCTGAAATGATGTAAAGGAAGGTAGATTAGAGTATTTTCTGCCTCAAATAGATAAAAATAAAATATCTGAATATTCTGCTTTGATTCCATAGACAATTAATCATTTGAATGCATCAAAAACATATTAATAATAATCAACTATTTTAGAAAAAATGCATTTTATCGTTCATGTGACATTGATGCTTTAGATTTAGTTTATTTGATCAGTTTGAATTGCGTTAATTTATAACTAAAGGTCATGAATTAGGAGCATATAGCAACTATTTTCGTTTCACCAATCAATGTCGAGCTGGGTTTGTGTGCTTCTATAATAGGCCAATAAACGGTGATTGATATTTTGACAACGATTAAATGTTACCAAGGCAAATACTTTCCTCGTGTTATCTAACTAAATTATTTGTAGTCTGTGGATATTTATTTTTTATTTGCAGAAAGCAAAGAATGTTGCCAAGTAGAAGTTGAATCTATAAAAATTAAAATCTTACAAGAAAAATCAAAGATGTATGAAAATGAAAATACTGGTGAAAGGAGTAATGTTTCTATAGAATTTAATACAACTTTATTTTACCGGTCGCAATGTTCTGATTGAAAGTTATTTATGATTGTGATATGATAATAATGTAAAGATTTTTATACCTCATCGTGGTGAAATTAGAGGAAAATGAATTCCACAATAGTCTAATTGAAATTGTATTTAGATCTAATTGAAATGGTTGTGGCGGTTTCGTATGATGTGTGCCTGGAAGTGAATTAGATAGAATGGCTCGGGACGGTGATTTGCCGACTATTTTCAACCCGAAGCGAGTGCGCGCACCATCAGTGATAATAACTAGCGAGGAGGTGGTGGAGAGTGAACGAGGTGGTGGTGACGGGGACAGGGAGCGTCCGAATGGGCCGCCGACCCCGCTGAGTCCTCGGGCTCCACTCACGCCGCAGGCATCCGTGTGCTCAGCGCCTCCATTGACCACTCAGCCCTCGTTGCAGCAGGCGTACAGCGAGTCGGCCGCCAGTAGTCAGGATGAGGAGCGTCAGCTGCGTGACAAGAAATGCCCTCGATCCTGTTGCTCAAAATTCGCTAAGAAGGTACTTAAGCAAGCTGTATTCCTAGTTTAGTGATCAGTAAAGCTATACTGGTGAAGTTGGGCTAGTTATGTAGTTACCTAGGATATCATAGTGGTAACTGGTGTTACCATAATTATATATGGGTATAATATATAATAAGATGCATATAGACTATAGCCTATACGCCACATTTGGTTGCAAAGGTATCTCATAGTAGAATAGGAAATCAAGATTTTACTACCTATTTCTTTGTTTCAGATCTACTATGGTATTTGTGTGATGTTGACACTCACAGCAAGTTGGGTAACAAGTACCCACTGCATAAAGCACATGTACTTGGAGGAGTATCCACCTAACAGTCACGGCCTGGTCTACACCACCGAGTCATCTCCTATGGTCAATAATTATACTAGACATCATAATCATGTAAGAATGTCATAAATATGTTATGTTATTCAGTAGAGATTACTATATTTAAAATGTCTTATGCAGCATCTCAATTTATTTTGCTATTGAGGGGTTTCATTACCATATATGTTAACCTTTAAAAGAATTGTGGTAAAACAATTAAGTTCGTAGGACTCAATATAATGATTTACTTGAAACCATGGAGTACATGAAAGGGATGTATAAGAAGCTACCAATTAATAATAAATCTTTAATTCTAAATAGTTGAATACACAGTATTTTATAGTTTATGGCATATGCTAGTGGAGTAAAAATCATACTGATAGAATTATTTTATTATATTCACACTGATAAACAACAGAAAGGCAATAGAGATCTATATGTTAATTTTTAAATGTTCTCTTGATCTAGTAATTATACTTTTGCATAGTTTTTTGAAAGACCCCTTTGTTCCAGCACCTTTACAATGCACCATTCTTCACCGCCTGGTTCTGCACCAACTGGCTGATATTCTTCTATCCTCTATATCTGATAGTAATGCTCATACACAACAAGTGTAAGTCAGCCAATGACATCATATTCGATGCCTTCAGTGACTTCAAGGAAAAGGGATTCACTTTTGGTAAGAAATAACATTATCGTTTTTATCCCATGTTTAACAAAAACCTGAAAAATTATGTTCCTGTAATCAAAATTATCTTTGGATACTTTTTCATTCTAAGTGTTTGTGGACTGGCAGTGTTTTTTCACCACGTCGACGCGCGTCCTATTTTCGTTACCGCGTGAACTCACAACTACGGGCGTATACGTGCGCCCGCAATCGCTATGTGTGAAAGTAAAGCAATGAGCGCGGCAGGATGCGCCATCTGTGAAAAGACGGTTGAATATAAAATGCAAAAACCGTAAATGTAGTAGGTACTTAAAAACCTAAATCTAAACCTAAATCCATGGAGTTTCTTGCCGGTCTATTCTCCATAGGACCAACCCACTTCTGGAACCGTTCAACTAGAATCATAACGTTTTAAAAGGGCCTGTAAAGGCCCAGTTGAAATAAAAAAAAATTGACTTTGGCTAAAGTATTTTTCTAGAGACTTATTATAACTAGGTTTTTGACAATTAAACAATTAAACTTACTTTTTGCACCCTGAATTGTGATCACAGATCAATTTCTAGGTTCTACAGGAACTAAAGTATAGAAGAATTTGGAAAATAAAAATATGGTTATTACGAATTCTCTAATGACGCTTAGTTTTATATTAAAGCAATTCAAGCTGACCAGCATGCACACAGTCAACTAGTTTGGTTAAAATCCTCTGACGAGGATCCATCACTTCAAGTACAGGCATTTAGCAATCTCTTGTTTAAAATGTCCTTGGTCAAGATGGCAATTTATGTCACAAGCAGTGGGTTGATCTTTTGATGATGTTGTGAGGCTCACGACTCACTACTGCTAACTGGCTAATCTTTCCACTACGGCATGAGCGAATCCCATGTAATAGCGCGTCAGAAGAACCTGAGTTTCTGTAATAATAAGAATTAGCACAGCCAAAAGTGCTTTCACACAACTCATTGGAAGTATTCTCAACTTGACTAGATTCTTGATTGAGTAGACTGCAGAGCATGTTTTAACAAAACCATGTTCTATCACACAGCACGATTCATAAGCCGCTGCGGTCTTTTCTGCCTGCTGTGGACGGTCACTATCTACATGTACACATATGCACTGAAGATCTTGCTCTCCACTGACGTGCTCGCACTCTTCGCCACCAATGTATCATGCATCTATCTCCTGTCCTGGGTCATACTACACGAGCAGTTTGTAGGAGTCAGGGTAAGTTGTAAAACTGATTGAAAATTTAGGTTAACATGCTTCATGGATGATATTTTGGGTCTCACAGAATTTATGAGAATTTTTATGTTGTTTTTTCGAATTTCTGCAATTATTGCAGCTTTCTCCTGTTTATACAGCCGAGGCTTCATACCATTTAATATTTTAGATTGTAGCAGCCATACTATGTGACACTGGGATAGCTCTCTTGGCATACATGGACGGCATTACAGGGAGCTCTACTCTTGGCGGCGTCGTACTGGCCGCTTGTGCCGCCGCGGGTTTCGCCATATTCAAGGTGAACACATAAATAAAAACTCTGTAAATATGTGCTGCTGTAAATAAGACCGCCCTGGATTTAAAATAATATCTATAAGTAATCGTGTCAACAACCTTTCGTTACGCACTCATTCTAAATTGAAACTATAAAAATCTGATCAAGATGTATCTTTGTATGTGACATAATCTCTTAATCCTAAAAGGCGATAAAGGGATTATGGCACGTCTTAAGGAGTGGGCAAAGCTTAGAATTTTGTATTTTTTATTAACAGGTGTTATTCAGAAAAGTGATGGGTGAGGTAAACTCGGGTCAGCGCGCTTTGTTCTTCTCGATCGTGGGTGTAGTGAACGCGTCGTTACTGTGGCCGTTATGTTTGGCGCTGTACCTTACGGGTTCTGAGATGCTGCCCTCGCACCGCATGCCATGGATATACCTGCTCGTCGCTAGCATAGCGCTGCTCAGTAAGTACCGTCAGTAGAACTTAGGCGTTATTTGGCATCTTGGCATCTTATACAAGGTGTGATAAAAATGTGTAGCGCCTGTACTGTTGACCAACGGGTATCTGAGTCAGCGGGACATTTATTAAAGTAAGCTTTAAGTATCCCAGTCTGGAGATGGGGATTAGACACTTGTCCAAGAGAGCTAGATCTGCCATTTGCCTCTGTTTACGACAATCATGGAAACGGATGTACCTAAGCCCCTTTAGATACATATATAGACGTACATATATTAATAGTAGTATACATTTCTGAATATGTGACTATTAGAGACTTTGGTGGCAATTATCTAGATATTGTAGATTGTACACTTGTCTATAGGTGCAAATCTTGTGTAGATGAAGCTAATTATGTGTTTTATTTTCAGTTTTTCACCTGGTGTTTCAATTCGGCAATGTCATAACATACAATATATTCGTCTCACTTGCTCTCATCACTGCGGTTCCCGTCTCAGCAGGTACATTGTAAATGCATCATACTTACTAATATCAATCCAATCTTTATATGTTATTTATTTAACTAAATTTGAATGTATATATGATTTTTTGCGATTTCGATAACGAGATTTGATCAATACCGGCAGTGCACTTCAAATCGGACCTTATATTATCAGTCTAAATAGTGATTTTTCATTTGAATGTACCTTTTTAGCTTTGGACGTAGTCCTGTATGGAGTGCAATTCGAGGGTATGAACTTGGCTGGTCTAATACTGATCGGCGTCGGCTTCTTCTTGGTCATGTTCCCGGACAACTGGCCCGATTATATCATGAGACTTTTGAGGTAATCAACGCTTTTTTCATTATCATCAATCGATAATAAATTTGGTGTTAACACTTGTCTGAGAGCGAAACAAAGACTACTTAGCAGGTTAGTTAAATTCTTGCTTTGCAGAGTGGCAGCTATAATCCGACGCATGTTTCCAAGAAAACGTGAATACGATTTCAAACCTTATGTCACGGTCATAAAAGTACATTTTGAGTATTTACCACTTTAATCATTCCATCAGATGGAGCCGCAGCCGTAAACGTGGTAACAACGGCACGGGCCGCAACCGCGACGCTATGGACTACCGCACGGGGTACATACGCTCGCACCTGCGCTCGCCGTCCGGCCGCGTCAGGTGACCGCCCGAGCCGACACCATAGCAGCCGCTGCTCGTGGTGGCCTGCGCTTCCGGGTCGGGACACTACGAACACGCCGTCAGGAAATCTGTCTAACGATGTGAACAGTAAAAACTCATCTTTATCTAGTTTGCGCTTAAATAGCCCCTTCATTAAGTAGTGATGTGCGCATTCGGACACTAACACGCCTTCAGGAAATCTTTGTAACACGATTGGAACAGAAGATCCATTTAAATCTAGTTTGCACTTGATAGCTCTTTTATAGTGTAGATATGTGCGCATTTGGACGCTATGAATCATTAGTTGGTGCATTTAAAATAGTTACTCCTTCATTCGTCGTGTACGTCACGTCATTCCGAACACGTCGCCAGGATATTTATCTGACGATATTGGGACTTAGTTGCATTAACACGCTGTCAGAAAACCTATCTAAACGTGTCTTTTACGCTTATCATATTCACTAACACACTGTTAAGAACGATAATGGGACAGAAAGTTATCCAAAACTAATTTGCGCTTACCATGAAGACCGACATCATCATCATCATCACCAGAATACCAATCCTTTCATGTTGTCTTGTTCCTACATCGAAATTTTCGATTAGATATAGTATCAAAGTTATTTTTAAAGTTTGCGCTTAGACTAGTGAATACGTAGTTTCAAGTTCGTTGCGTCATGTCACCTTCGATATCTGAGTCTTTGTGTTATTAAATAATAATGATTATAAGTCTCATTATCAGACGAACGAAAAAATCTTCTAACGTAAACTAGGATGAATTTATCGTAAGTCATAGTCTCCATTGCAACGCTTTGTGGTTGCATTTGCTCTCAGCGACCGTAAAAGCGTTGCGAATGAAATAATTAGTCGTATTTAAATAGAACTTTGTTGCAATATAAAATACCAGTATTTTAAACACATTCCAGTTTTGTTTCCTGTACGATACTGGGACCTTAAGCTACTGTCCAAATATGTCCATTCCATAAATTCAATTTAATAAAACTAAGATAATTAGTATCTATATATAGAAATATTAAAACACTTCTACAATATCCTGTGTGACTAATATTAATTAACACTTGATTTCTTAGAAGTTTTATTTAAATCTATATTACTTCGCACTCTTAAAATATTCTTAACTAATGGTACTTGCATACTTGTCTCGGTGTTGTGATCCCACCCGTAGATTTAGAGTAGGTAATGGACCATTAAAGCTATGAAAGGGACAAAAAGATAGTTTAATTAAAAAGAAGTATATAAAAAATTGTATTCAAATAAAGATTATTATATCTACCAGTTTCATTTTTGATATTCAATTTAGAAATGACAATAATATAATATAGAAACTGACAATATAATTGACTATTTCATGTAAAACCTCTTTCATATCTTTAAAGGTCCTAGGAATGGCTTCCGAGTTTGTAATTTATTACTCGATCTCAAAGAATCTAGTCAAATATTATAGTCAGGGTAAATTATATTATTAGATATAACAATAATTTTATATTACTATGAGGCGAGCACGTGGTTACAGCCCATTTGATGCATCGCTTATAATAAGAAGGGTATATCGCATGCTATATGAAAATGTAGGTAGTATGGGAAATCGCTAAAAGGGTTTTTCAGGTACGAGGAGGTTAATATGTACTCTTATCGCCAGCCAGTTGCCAGTCGGAACCATGATTTCTTTAGCTAGAGATAAGAGTTGGTAATAACCCTAGTTTTGAAATATGAATACATTATGTATGTAAAATAATTACTAATCTGCCTGAATACAAAATATCAAATCAGTATTGTTTCCACTCACGGAGTTTGTGCTCCGAGTGACGTCATGGCATACATATATTTTATACGAATGCTTAAAATGAGCAACCTCCCTACGATATTCGAATTTAGTTACAAAAGTGTGTAATCGAAATGATATTTTAAAAATAAGGCTGTTCAGTAGAATTGGCGCGAAAGAACTAGGTATTATAATTTTTGTTTTCTATAAAATATTATCTATTACATTTTAGTCTTATGAAACACTTTAGTTGACTTAATGCTCACGTTTCCCTTTAATGTAAGTATTACAACCGCCCCAATGTAGTGTTAATTCATATATTGTAGCACTTTAATATTATCATGTCTAATGAACTTAAAGTCGTAGAGTAGCCGTTAGTATCACGTTGTCCGTATTCGGATGTTTTATAGAATGCGTTACGACGTTTTATACGGATTCAAGTTTGTGAGCTTAGTTGTGGATAAAGAAACGGTCGAGTTTATCTGTTGTTATTGTCGCAGTCGTGTGTACATGTAAAAAAGTGAGATTTAGAGGACCTACCAATATTTCAGTAGTCACGCAAAAATATCACGCACCTAACGTGAGAGCCGCGTGTTTATTTACGTTGTTATCGTAATGCGATGGAGTTTTTTACATGAAATATCTTAAGGGCCCTTAGCCGTTATAAGAATTCATAAAAGGCGTGTTGAGGCCCTATTCAAAGTTTGTGTTAACGATCTTGCGATCCGACTGGTGAAGACCTCGGAGTAGGCTAATATGCACACAGAAGGCGGTACGTAAAGTCGAGATAGTTAAAAGAAACTTACACTAGAGACTAGTGGTATTTCTTACGTGTACGCACGAATGATGTTGATTGGTGTTATGTCAGGATATCGATTGTTTGATGTCGTTCACATGTTACATAGTGACGATAGTTGATAAGCGATACGCTGATTTGTTACGGTATTGCGTAAGTAGCGCGCATGCTTGAACTATTGACGGAAGCTGTAATGACGCTCATATTAACGCAGATGTATCTCGAAGTTTCACGCTTGTTTCCTTGTTAGCCTAATGTTATGTGAAATAATCATTATGATGGCTATCATTGAATACATTTTCAGATAGAGGTGCATGCATAGCTCATTAACAGAATCGAGCTTCTCAATGAAACCTGAATTTCAGACTGTGCAATTATGAATTTTAGTTGAGTGGGTTTCAGAAAGTGTTGGTCGCTTTAAGGATGATTTCCAATTGCTGATCTCAGAGCAATATTCTAGTGCCACACTATTACGATTAAGTCGTACATGCATTAAAAAGACGTCGCTTCAAATTGAGAACCTTCTCTTTTTTGAAGTCGGCAAAAAATGACATTAAATTGGTTAACAGTGTCTGCAGCTCACTGTACGTAACATGTAAACGAGATCTGTTTATACGTTTGTACAGCTACAGAAAGTCGTGTTTGAAAAGTTAATAAAATAATGACATTAATTCATTTAAATTAAATTAAAACAATAATAATGTAACTCACATGTTAACCATTGTTTTGAATGGTTTGTTTATAGTTACGTGCCTTTACGAAGTTGAAGTGTATGTACGTACCTTTGTTGTTAGTTGTTGATATTCGTTAATGTACGTTGCGTCATTGTTTCATATATTATTATCTCAATTGTATTATAACTATCAGAATTGTGTTGTTTCTAATTAATCCTACTTCTATAATAAGTTCTTTATAATTATATTCAAGTAGTATACTATCCCATGACTCTTTGCTAACTTTTTAAATGTGTTGTTATATCCACGCCCACGACGCGCGACGTTAAAGTATGCGGTCGGTAATATGTTTATCCTTATGATTGGCGTGCGTGACTGTACTTCGTATCGACTTAGCTCAATGTCTCCTTTGTGACTGATGTTTTGTATGACGCTTACTGTAGATACCTATATTGTGTTTTGTATCGTCTCGTTTTACTTTTGAGAAATTGTAGTTCCGTGATTTGTATTACAGTAACTTATATCTAAAAGCATAAGAATTAAAAAAAACAAAAATCACTAGAAATTTTTGTAACTCGATGATCTCAACACTAAAGATTTTGTACATGGGTTATTGTTTCGACAGTCTTTATTGCTCGTTTTAATTATAAAATTTTAAAGACTGAATTAAATGGAAGTTGACTAAAATTCAATTATGCAGTCATGGATGTTAGTCTAGTCTTAGTTTATAGGTATTACTAATGATATTTAATTCGGTACGTAGAGTACGTAGGGTCGTGTATTCGGTGTCTAGTATTAGGCGATAACGGATAACTTGTATAATTTAGGTTTCACGTGATTACCAGTAGTGCAACCTTCTATGTATGTCTAACATTAACTGCGAGTAGTCATCACGAGATAACACCTTGGCCCCTGTGATTCATTTTGTTAATTAACGTAGAGGTAATTTGTTGGTCATGAAATAAAATTTGTAAAATAAAAATATATTTGTTTTATTTACTTCGCATTTTAGAACAAATGAGAAGTAGGAAAATGTTTTAGAATGATACAAAGTTTACATTGACTAATGGCAGTCTTGTGTTTTATTGTGATCATCACATTGTAAAATTATTTCATATTTAATAATACAAATAAAAAAAAAAACATTCAATTACAATACATTTGCTAACAGAATCCAGTTTGCATGCATTCTGTGAAGATCTGTTAATGAGACTATTCATCAAATGTTTCCGTTGCCAACTCTGTCCCACCGCCAGATGGTGCCGTCGTCACAGCACGTCAACAGGATCCTGCCGTTGCGGGACAGCGTCACCTGATAACATCGTGTGTTACAAAGCTGATGTTGAAGATATCTTGGCATTGCATGTTGTAATTTGGGAGAGGCCTATTACGAAGACATGGTGGTTATAGAAGACATCCTTTACCTGATCAATTAACCAGACAGTAACCACTATCACTTCGATTTTTTTAAGGGCTTAATATTTTATATAGAATCTTTGTTCAAATAACGATTTGTTTAATTTAGTCGATTCTTGACGTTGTTCAAAATCTGACTAAATTCTCACCTGTCTGACAGCAGCCACGCATCTTGGATGCACCAGTTGTGAGACTCGCGAGCCGCCCGCCACGTTACCGAGCTCCCACACCATCGTCTTGCCGCATTGGTTGCCCAGCGCTATTACCTACAGGGGCAAGTGTTTTGTCTCAATAATCAGCAGAAAAAAGTATTAAATACAGAGACAAGTAAATCTAGACCTCAGTGGCCCACTGATTCGCTCGTGATAAAGGTAGATTTTTATAACCTTCAGACAGTACGTGCATGATTTATTCTGTAAAAGCCAAGTGATATGTTGTTTAAAAAGTACCTACATGTGGCAAAGAATTTTGAAACAGGCATAATGTTTAGTACTGTGCCAAGTTCATACAATTTCAATGTATTATCACATCATAGTTGATAAATATAATAATAAGCCAAAGCATATAATTAATAAAACTTGATAAAATGACCTCACCCTCTGGCTGTAGTCAACGGCGAACCGTATGAACCATATCTCGCACTCTTTATAATCGAACCGGTGCACGATGGTGACACAGTTGTCTCCAGGGCGCAGCTCCGTGTCTTCTAGCCGACCTGGCTTCCAGCAGATTATGGCGTTTTCACACGACTGGGAACAAAACACTTGTAATGTAAGTGGTTTATAGAGATTTAATTAAATATTGTGAGATGCTTTGTAGTACTTACTTTGGACAAAATGAGATCACCCATCCATCTAACACAATCCACATAATTCCTATGAATATCTCTAGTAGAAAAATCTGGGAAGTGTTCCTTCAACGAATTGAACGGCCTCAAAGCTCTGTGTGGGTTGAAACTGTAGCTTTGTTTAATAGCCTCATGCATGGATGGCTTATCGAGTCTCCATAACTTGAGCGAGTGGTCCATGCCACACGACATAATCCTCTCGCCTTTGAGATCGAAGTCAGCACTAAGAACTTCATCCCTGTGACCTTCAACGCCTCCGAAAATCGCGATACAAACATCTGTCATAATATTCCAAAGTCGGAGTGCGTGATCTTTGCTAGCAGAGAGGAGTAGGTTTGGGTCTCTAGGATGGAACTTGACCTCGTTAATGGCATGTCCATGTCCTATGTAATGCTTGATGCAGGTTTGTGTGGAGGGCTGGAACACGCGCACGATGCCACGAGAGCCGGCCACTGCCAGCAGAGGGAGGTTGGTCTCTTCTTCATAGGACCATGCACATGTGTAAAATGTTTCATCAACCTGTATAATATGAAATATTTTTGTATTTATTTTAGTTTGGAACTTTGTGAAGAGTGATTACATTCATTATTTACATCATACAAAATATTGTGAAACAAAGTGTGGGTAAGACATCATTTTGAAAGGGCAGCAACCTGCTTTATCTTGATGTATTCAGGGTAGATGTAAAATTAAGTTTTAAGTCTACAGAATGAAATTAAGGTCACTATAGATATGTGTAAAATTTATAAGTACTGTAAAATGGGGTATTTCAGAAGCACGGGGCTAATTGAAAGTTAGTAAAGGGATCATTATGTGTGCTTCTCATGGAGTAGTAACTGCTTTTAAACAGCAGTAGTGTAGAATGCTTTCAATGACAAAGGAAATTTTGATTTAGTTTAGAAAATATGTCAAAATTTCTAAAAACAAATGTTAGTCCCAAATTCCCCGCGTTTCCCAAATAGCCCCATTTTACGGTAATGTAAATGTTTTATATGACAATATAAGTATATTCCTAGATTTATATCAGAAGCTAATTTTTACACTTACATCAGGATCAGCATAACACTGAAGAAACTTAAAGCCACCAGAGTCTGGACATTCATATATGGATACCCTGTTACTACCAACCACTGCAAACACCTGTGGCTCCCCCTCACCTAAATGGTGGTTGAACTGACAACCAAACAAGGGTTGACCATGGTCCTCTTTGGCACTACAACTAAACAAAAATAGCACAATATAATAATACATTAATTTTATATGAACTATTTAAAAATTTAAGTAGTAAAAATATCATAATTCAAAATAATATGACCAGGCATATTTCCCAAGCATTGTGTATTGTGTAAATATTCCCACACAACCATGTATAATAGTAGTCTTAATGTGCCCATAATATGAGCTGGATTATGGGTTCATAATACAAGCTCATAATTTTACCACCAGTATACCGGTCATAAGATTTATAATATTAGTGTCTGCTACTCAGCCATTAGCTATAGGCAAGTACCTACAAGCCAGATCCTGTGGGTTCTAAGTAAGAGAGTATTCTCGGCAGTAGTCCTATACTCATAAACTTAGTATTATTAACTAATTTATATTGTTAAGAGCACAACATATAAACTAAGTAACATTCTCATTTTAATATTCAGTGCAAGTACTTTTGAGCATCCCATTCAAACTCAGCCTAATGTCCAGGCTGATTTTCTCTCAATTGATGTGTTAAGATCTTAGTTTAAACTCTCTGGAACATCTATATAATTGTTTTTTTTTATATTTGACTTATGTATCCTCAGTCTTATAGGTCATTGGCCTCCTAATAAGTCACTAAAAAGAATAGCAGATCTACAAAATCTATTCTTAATTAAATGAACTCATAGCTGACTTACTTAAATTTATACGGCGGTTTCACTTGTTTTGTAGTAGTCTTTTTCTTTCCTCGCCGTCGTTTCTTTACACGAGAATTTGTTGGAGTTTCACTTCGGGAAGTATTGTCTGTGTTCGAGGTACTTTCAACACTCGAAGTATCGTCCTAAAACATATATATTCAAACTGGAGCCGGACAATGACCTCAAGTACATAGCCGGTTAGTTATTCAATGCTACAGTGTGCACTATACTGCAAAGGGACAAAGCAAAGTTAACATAATTACATGTCACATTGTCAAGACAAAAACAACACGAAAATAACTTGATACTCACAGCCTCATTGTCCGAAAAGTTCATACTATAAACTAACTACAATTAGTGAAACGTCTAACGACTTAAATGCACTTATTTCATACAAATACACGGAATAAAATAAAATAAATCTTTTTGAGATCGTTTATCAGCTGACAACGGCGTCTTAAACGTCAATGTCAAATTTTCGCGGGAGCTGTTGTATATCTAGAGTAAAGCGTGTTTGTAATTTTTTAGTCGAGTTTTTATGTGTGATAATAGTAAAACTACATTGTTTTAGTTTGTAATTTTTATACTTTTTTTTTTATAAATATTGTTGCAGTCTTTACTGACTTTAAAGTCTAAATATGCTATATTCTTAGCACAATCTACAGAACGCCACGGGCTACGATCTTTACATATGAACCCCTTTTGTCTCATATAACTATGCGTTTAGATATGCCGTCTGGTATTTACGATCCAGGATTCGCTTAAGGCAATCTGAAAATGAGAACTTTGTGCCGATTTGGCCGAATCTGAAATCAAAGTGATTCAGTGGTAAGTACCGTATATCTATATACCTACGTGTCGCTGTTAACATATGCGTGCGAAACCAAACTGGGGCATTACAGCCCGGTCAGAATGGTCTACTGAATGGCGGGCCTTATGGAGTAGCCTCCCATATGATGGAGGATTTTGGGTTTTTACGTTACGGGTATAGTATTGGTAGGGTATGGGTACGGTATGGTATTAAAATAATGAAAAAAAGTTATGTCCAAGGTTTTATTTTATTTTAATCATGTCCCGTATCACAGCGACGTAAAAAATGTAAGTATAAGGGGCCATTCATTAATTGCATTTTTACATAATATTTTATATGTAGTAATGTGCGTTTCTAACACAGAGTGATGGATATTTAAGAGCTATGCGTTAGGAAAAACAACTCTGAGTTCTATGATATTTTTTCGTTTTATTTATCCATATTTTATTGAAATATTATATATACCTATATATTTTATTGAAATTTTTTATTGCTTATTAAGTTTTCAAAACCAGATAAAATCTTACGTAAGAAGGGGGAGGGGAGTCCATGAAATCTTATGTGCTCGTCATGTACGAGCACATAAGATTTCATGGACTCCATGGGTCAAAAATGGCCAAAATTATCCTTATGTAATTAATGAATGGCGCCTAATAACCTTCTGCACTTATTTTAGTTATTTACAAAAAGGTAATTTATTAATACAGTTAAAAGTAATCACAGCCGTAATGTAAATTACATTATAAAATACATTAATCTAGTAAACATAATTATATTTTAATACTGATATTTGCTTAAGCCTGATAATTAAATTAAGCTTAAGCTTTTTCTGTTTAATTTATAAATAGAAATATAATATGAATATGGGACTATTTTATATCTATCTAGGTACATACAATTTAAATATCCAACAGTAATAATAGTGTCACAGGCGGCCCTAGTTTAGCAAGTACTTTAATTAGTATATCGTATAAGCAGGGCTACGGATCATAGCCATGAAGTAGTTGACAAATGGAAGGCTAATATGTGTATTTTAAGACACACTGCGACAGTGGCCAATTGGAATAAAGGATTTACAGCTTCTTAATCCCAAGCCATCAATTCTATTCAATATAATGTGCACCATGAGACAAGCCTAGACCACCGTCTAATTATGGCAGTAGTTTATATATACCTATGTTCCTTTTCATTATTCAACAGTCATTGGTATCCTAAAAGACACCAATTTATTTCTTCACAAATTAGTGTCTTGAATGTCACGATAAATATTTGTATCAGCATTCCATTTGATCATCACTCTGTGTTTCCATTATTAGTCATTTGACTTTGAGGAGTCTTTGTAATTATCTACTTATAAGTACTCGACTGGCCATGTTTACTAATTAATATATTGAATAGCTCTTTATCAACCAAAGGAAGGGGGTTGGCATGTGCAGGCATGACGTAGGGCTACACGGAGCCATGGCAGGAAGCGGTCTACTCGTGCGTACACGCCAGGGTATCCTGGTCTAGCACAGCCTCGACCCCATGACACGATTCCTGGAAAACGAAAAGTCTGTGTTACATTGTACCAAAACATTTTTTTTTTTTGTATCCATGTCAACATTCAGCTTTCCCTTCCATAGATCGGCGAAGTACTGACTATAAAAAAGAGTTTGAAGACAATTTAGCTTCCAAGTTCAAATAAGACAGGATGACGCACTGGAGACTCACCGACAAGTGTAAAGTGCGGCTGTGACACGAGCAAAGGTCCGCCCGAGTCCCCGGTGCACGCGTCACGGTCAGGAGCGTTGGCGCAAAGCATGCGCGGCGTCACTTTCCGCCGTCCATACCCGGCGCCTGAGCACTCCTCTTGCTCCCAGATCTGAACTTTAGCCTTAAACAAATATTTGTAGCGTAAGCGTTTTAAATTGGTGTAAATTATTTAATTAGAAATTAATTCAGTGTGGGATTGTACCACATATATTTTTATACCCTTCTGTCCCCGCAAATAGCTTTTCATATGTAAACTCAATCTAAATGTAGTAAATCGAGTTTGTCAAAAGAAACTTACATTAGGGCTTCTGATGTAACTATTTACTTACCACCTAACTGCACTCAAATCTGCACGATGATTTTTCTTAAAAGTTATACGTGGTAAAAAATGCCATTTTGTGGGATTTTTATGAGTTAGCCTACAATTTACCCTTGATAAAATAGATAGGTATTTAAAAGTTTACCAACAAATCACTCAGATAATTTCTTTGCATTATACGATCAGAATGGGATAGGTAACATACATTAACATTGACAATGATGATTTGTAATTAAATTCTTGTCATAAGTTCAACGAAATTCTTATGCTAGCAGTCTGTCAAAAGATGTCGTATCCCATCCTAATCGCGCGCAAACTTTTCCTTACTTTGATCGGTATGTTGGAAGCGGGTCCTTTTTCAACAGTGCTTCCCCAACCAGAAACTATTGCATCTTCACCTTCAAGACCATTAAAGTCATCGGCATCTAGAAGTAGTTACATCATGTAAATATGGCTATAAAAAGATTTTGATAAGTGAAATCGATAATAGGTCTGGTTTTTCTTGAAAAGGAAAGTTGTAGCTTTTTATGAGCCTATGATTTTAAGTAAAAACTGTTGCCAATATACTATAAAACTGGCGGATTAAAGATTACGTAATACTTAGTACTGAAAAAAAAAAAACGACTTCTGCCGTTTAAATTTAAAAGGCCGATAAAATAATAAAATAAAAAATAGAGCCGATAAAAAGAAATATCAGCAAAAAAAAAAAAAATCAAAGAAATCTATAAAATATTTATAATATTTTTCAAGATGACTGAACCAGTAACATACCTATATTATTTTTTTCATAAAAAAGGTTTATTAGTAAATTCTATTTTTGTAACGTACCAGGCAGACAAGCAGGCCTGTACAATTTATCTGGTAACGGCTCTGCGAGTCTGAGAACAGCTATGTCATAGTCATAGGTGAACTTATTGAAGTCTGGGTGCTGCACCACGTGAATGACCTCGAATCCTTCAGACCTCGAGGAGTTCACGTCGTATTCACCGACAAGAACCGAGAGACGGGATGCTTCTATTCTGTGAAAAAAGAACATTCCGTTAGGTTCAATTGGCTTATAGGGTGAGAAGTAGATGTAGAGACGCAAGTTTAGAAAGTCTTTGAACTACATACGAAACTATAATTAGTTAGTAGGTAATTATAACATACAACTGTGCATATAACAGTACCCCTAGTGTAAGTTTCTTTCGACAAATTCGATTTACTACATCGAACGCGTTCGGCGCTCCGATTGGTGGAGAGTACGAAACGGACCAATCGGAGCGCTGAACGCGTTCGATGTAGTAAATCGAAATTGTCAAAAGAAACTTACACTAGCGGTACAGCACAATCATGCTTCTAAGATTAACTAACAGGAAAATGCAACAACGCCGGACTGAAAATCGCAGGATCCGTCTCCCAGCACTTCACGCTAAGCAACCATTAGAGCAATAAGGCAGTGTTTTTAACGTATTTTGAACAACAACGCAGCATTACGCCTGTTTTCTCCGAAGGCCAGCCTAAGGTGTTACCCATATTTATTGTAAAGCCAAATTTCGATGATGACGTTGTTGTTCGATGTCGTATTTTGAAAATATCAATATTTTATCAAAATCCGAATAGTACCTAGGTACTTCTCTACCCTGGAGTAAAGGAAATATATACAAAGGAAACCAGAACAGTGACTGGGGGCAAAAACCAGACTTGATAATCTAGTTAAGTCCCCATAGTAACTACGATAAGAAAAGATTCAGAATGTGAGGAGAATGTATGTAGGTATTGAACATTAAATACAGCACTAACAATAATACTAAAGTAACTGTAAAATATTCAATTTAGTACAAATATATGTTTTATTATGTTATAATAATATCTATATCTATATATGCAGGAACCAAGGCACTAAGTAATTTACGAAAAAAAGCAATTTAATTTGACATTTAATACCAATAAACAAACAAGATTATCTTTGTGTTAGCAAAGCTTCATGCTGCATTTCAAATATTTTCGTTTAGGCATCTCTCGTTAAAGTATCGATTAAAATTCAGCACACATCGTTAAACGATGTGAAACAATCGATTCGCGACACAGCGTGGCTATTGAGAGGACAAAAGGATCGCGGGCGCATCCAACGAGACCTTAACCTCATTGTAGTGATGTAACTTCATGGCTGTATGGTTCATATTCCTAGGTCGACAAAAGTGAAATTAAAAATTATTATTTAAGTTTAATAAAAATAACGAAATACATAAAAATTAATCAATTTAAGGTACTAAGTCAGAAAAAATGCTGTTTTTCTGTAAGTGGTGGTTAAATTCTTGTCCCCGCCAGATGCTAGCCCGAAATTGTTATTCTGTATGCTGAGAACTCCTTTTTGAAGTCGGTCCGCAGATTGCAACCGGTGACTGGCTGTCGTTATTAAGCCCCTGTCTCCTACATACATTTTTCATCTCTAACCTTCTTTTAGAACTATCTATATCTATATCTACTATCTATATCTTTTAGAACTAAGTCTATGACGTGTAGAGAACAGCCTATGTTTTGAATCACAAATGAATAATTCTGCGTGCCTGTTCTATAGGCCATGCAACGTCAAGGTGACTGCGGCATCGTCTAACATTGGCCTCTATACCTACTCCCATACATATTTCAGGTCGTGGTCGCAAATAAATTAAACATATGATATGGGTATCTAAATATTTATGCATTTAGTTTTGTGTATGTTTCGAAAGCACATATATATCACCGTTAACATTGTGATTGGACACGAATGGTACAACATTTACGATGCTAGATAGAGGGAGATAATCACCTTATACAATAACATAGTACGAGTATAATATATTTTCACGGCACGGGAGCGAACTATTGCTGTGCTACGTGTTGCATGTTCAATTCCCGCACGGAACAAATATTTGTATGATCTACAGATAGATCCGAGTCTGGATGTTTGTCATTGTGAATACTTGTGTTTATACGCATCCACGATACATGAACTGTGCAAAGTATGGGGCAACGTTTAAAAAAGGAGGAGCTGTTGTACCTACCCTAACATTTTGTGGGATCAGTCTGTATGCAAACTCTGGACAGCTACGGGGAATTTTCTGACGGAAAAACATTGACAACATGGAAATCCATCCCAGGATCTCACGCTCAGTAGCCAAGCATCGGAACCAGTATATCAATCTAGTAGGTAGTTAACGCAGAACAATGTTATTATTGCAGAGGTGTATGTATGCTGCTGCCGATCCACTTGACATCAAGGAGTTGACCTATTCTTCGCAAGACACAAAGGCCCACCCACAACTTTTCGTACGAATAAAATAATTCATAGAAACTTTGCAAGTTATTCTTAATATTATTATTGCAATATTAAAAGTCAAGGACACTATATGATTATAGACATGATTTGTGAATGTTATTTATTTTATCGATATTCTGCTGGTCTGTTACTCAAGGATATTATAGGAGGAATCCTTTAATATTCAAATACGGAAATAGTATTATTTGCCGTATGTGTTCACATAAAAACGGCGAAATCTGATTTTAAATGTTAACTGCTTATTATCTATCTCCTTTTATGAAATGGAACAATTTATTGTTATTTATTTATTGTCAGTGTTGTCTGGTGACTCTCACCGACTATCACTCGGCTTTTATGCCACCAAGTATGATATACCAACTTAATAATTATTTCTTAATCAAGGTATTTAACCGTTAAATTTCTCTTTAAAAAACAACATCGTTCAAACAATTATCACCCTTTTTCTCCTCTTTATCAATCAAGGGTGTACCATAATGTTTACATCGCAAATATTTGTAAGTTGGCTAATAAAAGGGTCTTTACGTAACTACAAAGAAAGTGGGTCGGTACCGATAAAGGTCATTTTCGGTATTGTTCTGGGAACTAAGGGCACATATTTGTACAGGTTATGTAAATTTATATGGCGGCGAAGTATACACGATCCTTTGTGACGTAAGAAAGTAATGCTTGATAAAATGACAGGTTTCTGAAATCGATATTGATGGGATGTTATTAGAAAAAAAATTACACTCCAAGAGTGGTCATTGACCTTTTTGGTGTTTTGACAGTCCAGTCAGTTGGTAAAAAAGAATTCATTTTTGAAATATTCATTTTAAGAACGCATGATAACAATGTTTACCGTTTACTTACACCGGCAACACTTACCTTTTTCGTAATTTTACGATTGTCGAAAATCAAATAAAATAATCGCTTAAGAAAGTAAGACGCGACTCGCAATAAAACCACATAAACAAATTGACATAAATAAAAATGATGGTGCGATTGTAACAGTATTTTATTGCCCCTGTTAATATAAGGAAGGCAGGAACGAATTGAGGGTCAAAAGCGAACTCATAAAACATATCCCACAAGGAGGCAATGAACAGCCCAATACACACATGCCTGTTGTAATGTAACATACACAAATATACACACGCATCGTTATCAGATTTTAACAGTTATCTCGATTGCATGAAATTAATTAAAACATCACTAAAACCAAACTCCGTGAAAAGATTTTACTAAATACACTGCATTCTACTGTAACTGTATCTTTGATTTTTATAAAGGGCCTAGGGTTCTGTATGTTATTGGGAGCATCAATTTATTAATCATTCCACCATCTTTGCTTGAAAATTGTGTAAGTTTAGATCGTTTGAGTACTTTATATAGATTCATCATGTTTTTTTTTTAATATTGACCTAACGATTTTTAATAATCGCATACGAAGGAATCCCAACTCTGGGTGTGCTCGTCTTAATTGACGAACAGTTTTGGCAGTTTTGGGTACTGAGGCGAATTTATAAACAAGCAATAATGGAAATACATTAGTTATTGTTCATGCTTGCGTAAGCAATTAGTTTTTATTTGTAATAACTTTAAACATAACGAGGTATGGTTATTTTTTGTTGCATTTAAAAAGGCATTAGGAATAAATTTTTATTAATAATAATTCTTGCATTATGTTTCAAGTGATAAAGGGTCCGATGATAATGCCTTGCGGTACCCTCGGGAGTTCGGGACAGTCCGTCGCCCATATACCGGTTTCCAACAAATTCGTTCGTGGTTATAGTACAACTTGCTTCCTGCTTGCTTATTAGTAACTGGGCAAAGCATTCAAAATAAGTAATCACTGGGTTTCGCAAAAAAATATCCGTATATTTAAAAAAGGAACGAGACTCGACGGTCTTAACTTTCTTTCATATTTTTTTCTCGATTTGGATTTAGTTCTCCGTTCTATGTTCACACCTACAAGGCCGGAGGTCAACATTAAAACATGGTGTTCATGATTCATATCAAGATGGCACAAATTAAATTACTTTTTACGGTTAATGAAAGTGACTTTTTCTTTCGGATTAGTCATGTATTACAGTTAGATTATAGTAAAGGTATCGAGGTACAGATGATTGAAGAATAGAATTAGAAAAGTATGACCATATTGTGCGTGAATGCCACGAAGTATATGATAATTAAGCTTGACCCCATTTAGAATTGAATGGAGCTGTTGAGCACCCACAATGACTTCCGACGGGTGTTAACGCGTTCTTTGACCACTAAATCTTTGATGACATGACTTGCTGAAGCTTGCTTAAGCTATAGAGTCAATAATCTACTTTCTCTAATTAGTACTCGTGCTCACCTACATTGTCTATTGTTTGCAAATTGTCCAAAGCAACGGAACTATTAAGCTATTATTTCAATATTTAATGTTCATATCGGTTGTATGAGCAATATTTTTGTTTGCACATGTAAAATACCTAAATATGAATGGTGTCTGTCAATAAATTATTTTGAAGAGCTATCATCGTAACCGCGGGCCTAATGATCGGTGCAGACAAGGATAGTCAGATGAGAATGACTCACCGATAGATGACATTTGACCGCCTTTCTGTGTCGGCGAAATGGCACATAAAAATAATATAGTAAAAGCACATAATTACACGACTGTGCTTATGAAGAGCTCAGACAAGGTCAGATGTTTCTGAGAAGAGCTCAGACATCTAATTGTAGTATCGTCATAATTGAGGAACTTAAGATGAACCGACCCAAAATCTTTCAGTACCTAAAGATTTATGTACTCGTAGATATGTTCTGAAGGCTACAGTAAAATTTCTAAATCATTCTAAGTTCCAGTAGCTATTATTTCGCGCTACATAAGTAAATAAATAGTGATGACTTCAAGAAACGTCTTATTTGATCCTACAATATTCTAAACTTTCGATTTTCACTTCACTGATTGCTTTCTCACAGCCAAACATGGTGTTCATACAACGGTATCACATCAAATCTTTAAATAAATTTTGGAGAGCGTTAAAGTTCACATATATAGTGTTACTGTAACACCTTGTACGGATTTAGCGCTGCAACAGGTCAAGATCGATGTGTCAGATTAAGCTTCTGATTTTATTAACATGATCTTTTAGTATCTGCATATTGATCTTTATAAAAGGTAGGTATTGAGAAATTATTCCGATTGCTTCTGTTGCAATTGAGATGTTATTGTAAAGCTGTGTATCCTTGACAGGGTAAGAAGAGCTGAGGTTCAGCTTTATTTGACATTACTTATGTTCAATATAAAAATTTGTATAAAACATTAAAAAAAATTATAAGTTACCAGATTTCATAAAGATTAAGTTTTCTAAATAACTTAGAATGGAGTTTTTTTAAATAGGGGTTTTTCATAAAATACTATGTATCTATTAATATATTTACTTTATCTATTAATATAAAATATGATATAATATATTCTTCAGAGAAAATTTACGGTGACTAATAGCCTTAAGGCTGATATTTTTGTTGATTGTCTAAATGCCCTTAACCATATTATCAGGAGAATGGTTACGTCGTAATTGTACTATGAAAATAATTTATTCATTGATTAATTTATTTATTGCTTGATTTATTGCTATCTATCTTCCTGACATTATGCATTATCTTTCTGTTACGAGACTATCCCCGTAATTTTTTGAACAATTAAAGTATATTTAATTTTTTTTTAAAGTAACTTTAAACTCTAACTTAATTAACAGTGACGTAATAGTGTCATACAGTTATTACAACCTTAAACGGTTGTCCCCGAACTAGGTTTTTTTTTAATGATAAGCCACGTGTTATGTACATTTTGTTACGAGGTCAAAGTCATAGTTGCGAGCAAGGTTATGGGTCCGTACCTGATACTATGACTCTTGAAAACCCAAGAGATGAAGTATCAGATTTATTATATATAAGGAGTAAGTGTTTTCGTTACCTTTATTAAGGAAATAAACACCACTCGTAAATTATGTTTATTGTTTTTGTGACGACGACGGTATTTTGTTAAATTTGTTAACAGGCAGTTTTCACAATTAAAACTCTAAAATATTTTTTTGTTAAAAACAGGGTAGAGTGCTAATTATTTTCTATTCAAGTTAGGACATTGGTATTGCATAAATATGATGTCATGGACTTTTATTATCACTCTCCGAGATACTAATCACAGCGACATACATAATGCAACTAGAGACTAGACTAGAGATCCTGCGACCTACTATAATTTACTTACCCATGAACACAATGCGTAGCGGTGATGAGATGGTCTCTGGCGACGACTGTGGCTCCGCAGATGACCTTCCCGTCTCTCTTCAATGCCGCCAGCCAGGGGAATTCACCAGGAGTCACCGCCTCGCCTCCTACCACGCGGGCGCCTCGAGCCACCCCGCAAGCTGGAAGAGAAGATAAGATGTCTCTAAGCTTCAACAGTTTCAAAAGTTGAAAATATTTTTTGTATTTGTTTCAATGTTTCTACTCGAAGGTATATAAACGGTAAAGAAATGCCGTCGAAGAAATATTATATCGACAAGTGAAAGTGTTAAAATTAGACAACTCTGAAATTATATTATATTTTTTTAAATCTCAAATCTGTCCGAGTCTTATTCCAGAAATGCCCGTCAACTCGAGAGTATGGAAGAAAATTATGTAGAACTAACTGTCAACCTACTTGGAGAAGCACTACAACAAGAATGAACGAGGTTTTAAATATCGTTTTAAAAGTCGTTTTTTTTTTCTTCTTTCTGTAGGGCCATGTGAAATCATCATAGAGCATTAAATCAATTTGATAAGATTTGTGGCTTCTTTAAAGATCGATTTTATCTATACATGTTGCTAATCGGCACGGCTTATGATCGTAAAATATTTTAAGGATGATTGAACAAGATGATTAATTAATAATCTTGTTAGTGGCTTTTAGGAATATACGTTCTTCAGAAAAAAGTGTAACGGTGTTTTTCTGTCGTATTACATAAATTAATAAAAGTGAGGTATTTTTTTAGATTATTACGTTCTAGTATTTTTCCTGTGAGCAAGAAGCAGGTCAAGTCGTTCACTTGATGACATGTCAAGTGGTGATTGATTACTTCAGCAATTGTTACGTGTTGGAAACAAAAGTAACTAGCTGCGATTGTCTCATGTGGAGTCAGTTGATACCGTACCTATCTGATTAGATCGGAACTGTGAAAATGTCGATTTAATTTTTTTGCGTCTTTATTTTTGTCACAAAATAACAATTATTTTAATTATATGCTGTTGATAAGTTTCGTTTCCTCTGTCAATGCTTGTTTGTCTAGATTTCTATCGTACTATGAAATTTGATATTTAGGTTATAAAACTAGCTGACGCAATAACTTAGGAATCTAGCATAAGAACAATTTCACTATGAATAAATAACAATCCACGATATCATCGTCTATTAGAAGGCGACGTCAAACGACGTTGATTTACATATTGGTGAACGTAATGTTAGTAAACAAACATTCGCGCCAAATCGCTATCTTTTTATTAGCTGCTCTAGGATTCATTAATATACACGTTGCATGCATTTTTACTACACGTGCATATTTGTAACTGCACAAGCATTTCATAATTTACTATCGCAAACTGGGTCGCGATCAGAATACGATAAAGATATGGTTTTTTCTTTGCACCGTTAAATCGGTATGTGCGAGAGTCCGAGGCTTTCAACGCGAACTTACGGATGTAAGTAATTGTTAATCGGGGGTAACAGACAATAAATTGAACATTTCAAAGACGTTGTTTACACATCCGGGGCACTTAACATACTTGTGAAAATATCTCAGCGGCTTTATCTTACCGGGCTTATGCGAATAAGCATGGCCAATAAGTGGCCACACTCTCTAAAAACACTTTAAACTATTAGCACTTATTTTATGACATAACCAAAACCGAAGTAATGCCTATTGAATAAGAGATTTGAAATTAAAATTTGTGTAAGAATATCCACTTGTCACAACAAATACTTTTGAATGCATATGGCTGGTTATGAAACCGTTACACTGAATGATGTTGGAATTATAATATCTATGTATTTACTACTTACCGAAATCTCAAAATTAATTATTAAATAGAAAATAAACACTCGTCTTAGTTTTCAGGCAAGAGTTAAATCTATAAATTATTTAAAAGAGGTAAAAATATCAATTACTAAAAAAACATGAATTTGTAAAACACTTCACTGAAACCGCTGAAACAAATTACGTTGTTAGAAAAAATAGATGGAGCACTCACTGCAGGGTTTGCAGGCGATGGCTGCGGCAACAGTCGCGAGGAAGCAGAGGACGCGAAACATGTCTGTCGGAGTCACAGCCCACTCTATAGTCAGAGGGAGACGCCGGCCCAGCTATTATAGGCCGTGGGCGGCGCCTCCGATAAGGCCTCGGGGCCAGTGTGACAGACCAGATCAGGCCAAGTTCACGGCAACGCGACGACTGAGCGAGTGGCAGTGGCCGCCGCGTCACCCCACTCGCGCCGTGCAGTTCGCTCGGGGATTGTGGAAGGACCAGCGGATTAGATAATGACCTTGAGGTGATAGAGCTGATTAAGCAATACATTGCAACTTCTATGATTTATTTTTATGTGTACTACTTTATACGTATACATACGATGCACTTGAGCTAAAAACTCTAGATCTGCGTTAAGTGCGAGTAGCGTAGGGCGTTAACGAATGTTACGACGACATAATAATTTAGGATCAAAGAATAACCTAGGGAATGTAATGTACCTATTACTATTTAAATTATCACACTTTTGCATGTTGTATATCGCTTTCAATCAATCTGTTCAATTAACGAATGTATTTATTTGATCGAGTTCATCGTGTCCTTACTGAAATGAATTCAGTACCGCGATTATTTGGTATTCATCATCCGATCTCTTGCAAGTTTGCACGGCCGAGAGTCAAGCCCCTTTCTTAAGATGCATAAATACGACACAAAGCTGACCATTCACGTGCGACCGATAGCGGAAAATCAAGTTCCATAATAAGTTGCATCATATTGTTACTGGGTAGAGCTGTCTTTGTCATTAATTAATAGGGACACACCCTTAAAAGAACAACGTCCCGTTGCATTCCTTATAAGAGTGCAGGTATATAATAATGAATGGGATCGCTTTTACGTTCAATTAATTTAATTGATCGCTTGGAATTTTTGAATGTCTCGGGTATCACGATGCAACGTCGTTTTTGGTGAAATTGAGTGAGTAGGTAGCGCTTGGCTACACATTCTTTGGCACCTTGATGTATTTTTTGTGTACCGAGGTAGAAACCTTTTTTTTTCTGTAGGTAAAAGTATAAACGACCGTAAGGTAAAATAATCATCTAACCTAATGTGTGTGTATTATGTTAACTATGTAGTGGTTCTTGCTTCGATTAATTTAGCATATATTTTAGGAAATTGATAACGAGAATAGTGCGTCTTAAAATAACCTGTTAATATAGTACTGTGTGTATAGAAAGGATGTCGCGAAGTCGTCTGTGAGTGGGTCTTGTGTAGTGCGCATATATCCTTGCAGAAAGTCAGCTTGATTGTTACGCAACACGCATTTAATTTCACCTGGTGCTGGGTGGCTCGAGTGGTTCAATTTAATTCTTTTATATTTGGACAATCTTACTCAACTTTTTACGTAATGTCAGGATTAAAACGTTGTATTTTGTACGTTTTGCAAGTTTTGATATTTCGGAACAAACATTTACGAAGGCAGTGCGCCGGCGAAGCGTCCCAGCGGCTGTCAAATAACATCGAGCCGCCATTCTACTTTCTTGTTTACAACGTGGGCATGGAATAATACTGTAATTGATATTTGATTTATAATGTGCGTAAAACCAGCATGCGTAAATACCGTTGCAATAATTTATTGTCTTAGTAATACCGAGTGTCGCAGACGCCATAAAAAATGCTAAGTCACATATTTCAATAACAAAGTGATAAAAAATAAACCATGATAATAAAAAAATATTGGGAGAATTGGTTCACCTTCTAAATAAATCGTATTCAAAGTTTGTTTAACATTGGACATGTTTCCAATGTTAAACAAACTATGGTGTCTCATATCTGCCGCTATCTGTTTCCTGATTTTACGAAATATTTATCAAAGGGATTCCCAACGAAATTTGTCTAGACAAACATGGATGACCTTGTGACTGATTTTGAAGGTGAATTTCATGGAAAGAGCTGAAGATCTGCGCAACGGTGCCAAGGCGACGAACCACCCGTATAAACGATAACGATGCATACGCAGCCTTTATGATATCGAATTACTATTGTTATACAAATCATTTTCAATTTTGATGTGGTCTTAGGATATCATTCTTGTTTTAATTTCAGTGAAAGTGTGTTGGCCTTAATTGGGTTTCAGCATAACTGATGTAGATATGTGTGCTATCAGTTGGGACAGGTCAGCTAAAGAATGTTAAGGATAAAGGCTATTCCAGACCTCTCAGTGATGCTGTGGTATCAGAATCTTACATGATAATATAATGGCTGGATTCTAAATAACGAAATCTTTCGAGTTTATTTCTACTTTTCGAGACAGTCAGTAGGAAAAGCCGGCGCCATCTAAATCAGAAAGACTTCTAAAAGCTTCTTGTAACTAGTTGTAGTAATATGTTGGTTTCATATTTGGTTTCACATAGGTACGCTTCATGTTAGCCCATCTAGGACTGTAACTTCGTTTAGGGTTCGTTCCAATTATAACCCTTAGTACAACAGAGCTGTTTCAGTTTTTAATAATATCTTGCCATAGATTTGTACAATTTTTGCTTCCGTTGAAGAATCCCAAGAATGTAGGTGATTTGACGTAGGACACCTACTCGTATTTATTTGGATTAACAAGCGTGAAATATAAAATTAACTGCGACAAAACTAGCTTCTACTTCTGTGAATTTGGCAATATCAATCTTTTAGTTGTTTTTTGGTTTGAAGAAAGTTTAATCACTTTCTTGTCTAATTTTGCTGTCGTCATTTTTATCTTTTTGTAGTAATATTATAGTTACCTTATTTGTACGCTTTCTCTTAACTTTATCGTGAAATTTGTAAAATATTTGTAATTGACAATACCTATCGATTCAGAATTTAATATCTATATGCATTCTATTGACTCATCGAGTCAACTCTTTTTGGCGTATGCGGCAGCCAACTTTTCATTAAAATAATATTGGAATTTTATCTGGATTTGGTTTCTTTTATCATTTATTTTATATTTTTGATCTAAGTAGGTACCTATGTACCATGAGTTGTGTATGTGATATTAATTAAAGTTTTTTTTTACTTAAATTTTATAAACTAGACTTTACTTTTAAACATGAAGTAAATTCATAAAATTTTGTGAAAATATTTTTTTTTTGAATTATCCTTACTTTAACATTTTTTCATTCGACTAACTCACCGAATGAACATCCTCACTTATAATTTTACATTGCATTGTTAACGTTGGTAGTAAGAGCTTTATCATATTTGTTGTGCCTCCATATCTTCGCAATTAAATGAAGCCTATGCACCGGTGACACACTTGATACATCATTGGCCCGCGGCCTGCATACTCTTTGACCATGTAATGTTCCACTTTTTGATTTCATTGACAGTAATGAAACATCTGAATTACGACATTTTGAAGGGCCATCACGGATCTTTATGTTCTTGTTATGAAGAAATAAATGGATCAAGTTAATGAATATCAAAATACTGGAGGTATGATGGGTTACGATGGATGATTAGGACGCCTAAGTTACACTCAAACTAAATCTAGAGAACCTTTCATATAAGTATTTAGCTATTGCGAAACAAAAACAATAAACTTGTGATTTCTTCTCTAACCAGAAGCCCTAGTTTTTTTTGACAAACTCAATTTAACGCATCGAACGCGTTCGGCGCTCCGATTGGTCCGTTTCGTGCTCTCCACCAATTGGAACGACTAACGCGTTCGATGCGTTAAATTGAGTTTACGACATACTCCATTTAACGCATCGAACGCGTTTGTTTCGTGCACTCCACCAATTGGATCGCCGAAAAAAACAGAAACATACACTAGGGCCTCAGGAGTCGCTCAGGACTCAATTTAAGGTAATAAGAACTAGGGATGTTACGGAGCTTCGACTCCGATTCCGATATGTCGGAACCTCCGATTAAAATTACACATCCGAATCCGGCTCCGGTTCCGATATATCAAAACGGAGGTATATATCGGAGTTACAAGATATGACTTGCTATCGCTGTAGCGCTACTGAGCGCTTTCTACGTGACACTGACAACTGACGGAGTACATGTGTTCTTTGCAACTGATGAACGAAGAGTGAACGAGTTGCGACAAGTTTCTTCTTTCTTATTTATTTACATTTTACATTCGTAGCTTTGCTCCGACTCCGACTCCGATTCACCTCCGACTCCGCGGAGGTCACTACGAGAACCTCCGACTCCGATTCCGCCTCCGATAAATCCACCTCCGTAACATCCCTAATAAGAACGTAAAGACGAAAGAAGGAAACTGTCCTGTAAAACTCAGTCGGAAAACGGAATTTGAGCAATTAACAATATATCTCATGATTTTTGCGAGAGATTAAAAGATACATGTAAACATAAACCTTACGACACAACGGAATCTTGCTCAAACAAGTATTGAATTTATTGTGGTTGTCTCGATACTGCCTGTTTGGCCTAGTTTCAATTTTCTTATGAGAGTACGGCGCCTGCCCAGCGGGAAGAAAGGTAAAACGCTTTTAACTGGACCCAAGAGGGAGATAAAAATAATAATATCAGTAAAATGCACAAGTAAGTAATCTGTGAGCAAAATTGCCAGCAAATTTATTTACTTTCTGGTATACTGTGGCAAAACAATGGCCAAAGGTAAGACACTGGTCACTGAAATTAAAAACTGGTGCGTAGATTTTTTGGAAGTAGGTAAGTATTGATTTTTCCGCCATTCTAGCTACTTAACTTTTTAACTTACACACGGTACCTCCTTATTTTAGTTAAATCTTTTAAATATTTATATCAATTAGTTTTCTTTATTACGTGAAGATAAACTTAGTACCCCTTTTTAAGCATATTGCGCATACAGAGGAGTGTAAGATTTTGTATAGTTAATATTTATATGGGGACGGAATGCAGAAGGCTAAAATTTGTATATACTATGTGTAATAAATACATTAAAATAATAAAACATTAATTGTTTATGTTCATACTGCTGATGTCAAACACATAAATAGGTATGTCATACACGCTCGCAGATGACGAAATAGAAAAAAAGAAATTAAAGAATTAAAATTTGCTGTGACCATAGAGGTAAACTCTTTTATAAAAGAACCTCATTAACGGTTAAATTTTAAAAAAATAATGTTTTACGGTCGAATTTCGACCATTAGGCGACTACTAGTTTTTATAATTTGTTCATTATTTTCCTAGCAAATTGGTTGAGTATGCGTATGCAAAATGGGTAATAAACTAGCGGCACTGTATGATGGCCTGTGACAGCTTATACACGATCATGAAATCCGTCAATATAGACTGGTGTGAGGAAAAAAATGCATCGTTGTGGGTGTCCCAATAGTGAGCCGCTAAGGATAATATTAAGCTAAGTATAATTTAACAACAGAACTACACAAATTGTAAGCTGTCCCTGGACATCATATACTCTTATAATAGCAGCATAGTATAAGAGATAGTTTTATAGACATGATTTTAGTCCATATAGATTCCGACCTTTGCGAGTTAGGTAAATGTACATATTTTAGTCTTGACTCTACGAAACGCATAAATTGCATTTTGCAGGATTTGTATTCGTATGATAATTTGAGGATTGGACTCTGGATTTCTGAGATCAGAATGGCCGTGATGAACTAAGACCATGAATGTCGCTGACAAAACAAGACATGTTGCAATCAAAATATTTTGTTTCGTTTCCTCCGTACGTTCATTTATTTTGTTATTTAATTTATCTACGTTAGGCAATGTTTTTTTTTTAAATTATAATGCTATAGATAGGGCCATCCACGAAGACGCGCCCCACTATTTTTGGACGATGCGTCCTCCAGGTGGCTGTAATGCTCTTTCGTGATCAGTTAATATTTCGTAGCGTGCGTGTGCACTTATAGGTAATTAGTGTGTATCGACAGAACTAAAACGCTAGCGGAAGGTTGCACACTTGTACTGTAAGCAATTAGGAAGAAGAGTGGGGTGCTTCTTCGTGGATGGCACTATCTGTACCACTGCTGAAGATGCGGAAACATGTCGGAGTCCGATTGATGCCGAGTACCTACCTACCTATTTAGTACTAAGTAAGTAAGTAAGTAAGTTTTCCACTGTGAGAGTGGGTACTAAGAACTTTTTAAGATGAGATAGTTGACAACTGTGCCGTGCAAAGAAGTTAGTATTTTGTTCAAAAACTTATAAAATTTGATTCTTGGAATACATACCAGCCGCAGCATCGCCAAAGGTTACAAAAGAGTTCTAGTTCTGGAGTGTTACAAATATAAAGAAAGTACTACATTGGGCCTAGAACATTACCTTGAGGTACTCCACTGGTACTACGAAACTAATGGCTTTGCCTATTAATTTACGGATATATAATTTGAGAATTTGAGTTAGCCATAGCCGGACCCACTCAAATGCTGGGTCTGCTGGATAAAGTTTTGTCTAAGTTTCGACGGTCATCAGTAGATGCATCGGTCCCCCTTACTGCAATAATGGTTAAATCAGCGATAATTAAAACGTTGAAATGCCTGACATTATTCGTTTAGCAAGACACTCTCTTATGAAAGATTGCATTATAAATGTATAAGGCATGGTCTGGTTTGAAAAATTGCGACTAAAATAAAGAGGTTGTATGTAAAAAATGAATTAAAAAAAAGACTAGGTTTTTTGTACTTACTGTCTTATCTTTGCGTTAAGGATTACAAACTTGTTAAAATTTGCGATTATATATGATTAAAATATGCACGCTCGCTTCCGCGCGTGATCGCTACTGTTGTTAATAAAACTGTCATAAAAAATAACATAACTTAGTATCACGCCAGTATTCCCCCAGTTAAGCAGAGGTGTATCCTATTATACACCCACATTTCGCCGATGTCGTTATTAAGTTCCTATGTTATACACGGGTAGCCTGATGCCAGCTACCTGCTACAATACCAAACTCAAGGATCGAATCCAGGGTCTCACGGTCAGCAACCGCACTAGACCACCAGACCTATTGTAAGGAGGTATTTAAGTTAATGACAATTTAATGTGATTAAAAATTTTCAATAATAAACTTTTATACTTATGCAAAATTTTGTAGACATTTTCAAATGCAACATTATGTAATGACCCGATTAAAATACATATATTGGGGTGGGTGGTTTGTTCGGTGCCCATAACCGCTGCATTTGCATCTAAACACTGTGGCACAAAGCTTAACAACCAGATCATAAATCATCGCGTGTAGGCATCTATTACGATCCCTCATGATTCGCTAATGCTTCTAATTACACCATTACAGATAATAATTCCATAAAAATTACACAAAATCTGTTATGGAATTTATGACAACGTAGCTGTGTTATTTATAAGTCGTTGTGCGGGTGGAGGACTTGCATACGCTGGTCAGGACTAAGTGGAGCGTAGTGGAGAAAGTGTTGGTGGCTTGGGCTCTGTCTGTCTCCGATCTGTAGTGTGTACACAGGCAGGCAAGACGTCAGCCGCCATTCGTCCTCCTCCTTAAGCACGGTTACTGTCTCCCTGTCAGTTCCAATTTCATTTTAACCTTGATTTTTGTTGGTGGTTGTGTTGTGCAGTGTGGTGAAAAGAAACTAATCGAACGGTCAGTGTCATTATAAGTTTTACTTAAATCTAATTTGTAGGAAAATACAGAAAAATGAGTCAAGTGTCCCGCATTTGGATATGCTAAAACACATGGCCTTCTGATGAGTTAAATTATGTAAACAGTTCAAAGAAATTAATAATAAATTGCAGTGTTCTAAACATTCATTCTAAAAACAATTATCTAGGTACTTATTTTGAATAGACTGACACAGTTGCCTAATTCATCAGTAGTACACATGCCTCGTCTGAGAGAAGTGCATGATAAATACCTATGCATTTAAAATTAACGACCACGAGGTGTCAGTTATGTTTAAAATAGCAGACTTCTAATATTTTTTGAAGTTTAATATGACTGCTATAGAGTTAATTTTATCGCACAGTTTAATTTTTTTACGGGAACTGTAAAAGACCTAAAGGAAGTGATTATCACTCATTTTCCTGTTGTAGAACAACAAGCAACGATGGATCATCTTCCATACTTCTTGATGCCCTATGCTATACTATATATGTACTATAGAAATTCATGTTAATCCTGAAAGGGGAGACTCCATAAATAAATACGTATATTTAAATAATCTACTTTCATTTCCGACAAATTGTCGGGGAGCAGGAAAACGGACGACTCTCTACTGGCTAGACCGATGTAACGAGCCGGGAACCGCCAAGTCGCGACGCTGCGCGCATACCAATCGGGAAATTACAATTTTATTCTATCACTTACCATTCAACAGATTATTTATAGCTGTTTCGATTATGTTGTAAGTCGATTTCTAGCGTAAGTAAGTAGTTTTACCTAAATAATGTCCTGTTTTAATTATATGATGCTAAATAGCAGCATGATGGCTTGCTCCTGATATGACTTTAATTATTCTTTAACTAACATTAAATATTAACGATAACTATTTGAGTAGGTATACCGCATATATTTTTAAATAGTCATACTATTTCGTTCTACTTATTGCAGTCGTGAAATATCATCAGGGTCAGAGATCGCGACCTTAGTTGTAGGTAGGAACTGCGAACAAAAATAAACTTAAACGATCGTAATGCTTTTAACCTGGAAACCATATTCAAATTGGAAGAAACTTTCTTTACATTGACCAGAATAAATCTCATGACCTCTATAGAGAATCAACGATCCACGGACATCGTAGACGCTACATCCTTCTTGCACTCCGGGTCTTAGGCCTATCATGTCGTGATTTGACTTCGTAATTTAACGTGTAAAAATAAAATTAATGCAAACGATGTTGATGATGAGTGATCTTAAGTTAGCGGTAAATCGGCAAACGCTGGAGCAGCGGGTTTCTTGACCCGGTCACGTCGTGTCCTTGATTCTCCGTTTATCAGCAATGCAATCTTGTTGGAAACTTGATTATACTCGAATATTGAAATGAACTGTAAAAGAGGCGCCAGCTTATAGTGATAACGACACCGCGTAAATTGCAGGATTTGCGTTTGTGTCACATTGTTACGGTTTTCTGGATTAAGAAGTAGCTGTACTTGAAGCGGTAACAAAAGTATGTTGGTCTTGCTTGGAACATTCCTGGAATTACCTACGTACAAGTAGGTTCGATTACTTAAACAATGAAAGCACTCGTCTATTATATCAAATGGTTTAAGTAACAGGTGTACCTAATAGTGCGCATAATCAATACGCCTTCAATCAATCCCCTATGGATTGGACAGTTTTATGTCGCTTTAACATTGATGTACATACCGTGGCATGATAATTCTTAGTAAATAAAGTCAGGTACCTAATTCTAACAGGAAAACCTATATGCTACGTGGGATTGTTCGATAGATTGTTCTAAGACTTCGTAAGTGTAACTAAGATATCAGACAATTCCAGACTGGATAAGGGACAGCTTTATTTTACTTGCTCAAAACCTTATGGATTCTCTCTGCCACGGGAAGGTGCATTTCCATGCCTGATCTATTCTACAAGGAATCATTTCATTTATCTTCTATTAATTTCTAGAGCGGAAAATGAATTTGGCGGTATTGCTGGTTTGCCTTATTGGCGCTGCAAGCTGCCGAGCCGCAAGCATCGAGCACCAGGACAAGGAGAAGGGGTTGATAGATTGGATCAGCAATCTTCTCGGCGGCGGCGCTACCACGGCTAGTCCCGTAATAGATCATGATCCTCCACCCAGCTGTCCTGCTTGTCGTAAGTACCTAAAGTAGATAAGTAAATATCAAGTAATAATATTAAATGATAGCAGCACGGTACCTATGAACGAATATCACGATATGTCATTCTTGCAAGCGTTTGAAGTATTTTTTGGCGTTCATTGATCGACTCGTTTTTCTTGAACAACAAGAAAAACAGCATAGCATCACGCCTGTATTCCTCGAAGGGTTAGGCAGAGGTGTACTATTGTACACCCACATTTCGCCGATGCTGTTATTGAGTCCCATTTAATAGGAGGCGAGCCTATTGCCGTCTACCGGGCACAGTTCCAGACTCCGTGCTGCTACTGAGAATTTCCATACAGAAAAACCCAATAACACTTTGCCCGACCCGGGAATCGAACCCAAGACCTCAAGTTCAGCAGTCGCGCTTGCGACCACTAGACCAATGAGGCAGTCAAACCCAGGTTTGATAGTTTTTAAATTCCTAAAGTTAGGGGAGGTGAATGAATGGTTTCTATTCTTATTGTTGGCTTGGATATCTATAGAATCCTTGGTAAGTTAACAGTAATTTATTGGGAACTCAAGAAGCTTGTTTTTTATATTTCCAGAATGCGGTATAGCGCGAACGAAGCATCGCATAGTGGGCGGGTACGAGACAAAAGAACGCGAGTACCCCTGGATGGCGATGCTGATGTACAACGGCCGCTTCTTCTGCGGGGGATCCCTCATTAATGACTTATATGTTCTCACGGCTGCTCACTGCACGGGGTACGTTAGTCATTTATAATTCTGACTAGATCGTCATTCATCATCGTCTGCCGCAACTGGCCGTAAGAAAAGGGCTTTTAATTCGAAATCGGCTGTCGAGTTAGGTGAATGCAAGATTATCAGGTCAACAGGGATGACATAACTTTAAAAATATTTCTCATTATTTGCATTTGACCAACGAATCTTGCAACTTGTTTAAATACTCTAGGTTAATGACATCGCTGCCTCCGCTTCTATTAAATTATGTATGTAGGTACTCAACGTGATGACCACGTGCATTTATGCGAGTGAGCTCTAGATCTCGTATTGCCAAAAGGTTTGCAACATCTGCGTATAGTTGAAGACAGGCAAAAAAAAATGACAAAAATAGCAAAACAGCCATAATGATTTCTGATTTTATTATTTTCTAACAATGCATCTTGTTTACCAAATGCTGCCAGCGACACAACTGTTCACTGAGATCAAAAACACTATTGAGTAGTAAATGCCAATTTGTACCTACCCATATCTATGTCATAGCCTAGTATACCTAGGAGAATGGTAATGATCCATGCAGTGTTGGCTCCCTGCCACTAGCATACGCATCTTTATGTGAATACAAACGGTTGCAGTTTCTAGGTGATCTGATTATAAAACTAGGTGTTGCGATGCCGTTATGCCCTAGTAAGACGGCATCGCCTCCACAATACTCATAATATTAGGCCACGCGGTAACCATGTGTTGCTATTCAGACTGAATTATCATTCATTACTAGCGACCAGCCCCAGCTTCGCACATATATGCCTACATTTTTTTAAACCAGTAGTCTAATTTAATAAAGATATATAACTCTGTTGGTTTACGCGGCGCATGCCAGTAAAGCTCGCAGTTGGCATGATTTTTTCCGACATCTTCAACAATCATTGTCTTATATTTCAGCCAATTTATACAAAATCCTAATGAATTATACACCCAAACCTTCCTCATGAATCACTCCATCCATTGGTGAAAATCGTATGAAAATCCGTTCAGTAGTTTTTGAGTTTATTGCGTTCAGACTGATGCGGCGGAGGGACTTTGATCTATAATATGTAGTGATTGTTATGCTTCAGGTACCGCAAGGAGCGCATCACAATTCGTCTCCTAGAACACGACACGGCCAACCCTAACGAGACGAAGACTATAGACAGGAAGGTATCGGCCGTCATACGTCACCAGAGGTACAACCCTAGCACTTATGACAACGACATCGCGCTGATGAGGCTTGATCAAAGGGTAATTAATATACACGTCTTCTTTTTTTGAGTTCGCACGAGCACCGCGCCGCACCACATACACATTCGCTCATGCTGTACCTGTGGAAAAATTTGCCGTTCTGCAATGGTGGTATCGAGGCTGACTGCGGCAGACAATCTCATGTTTCGTCAATTGTGGAGGCTCTTTTCTTGCATGCCAATCGTATTGATTTTTTTTATGTAGGCATAGGTAGGCAATGAACATTCAGATGTGACAAATGGTAAACCATACTAAAAAAATTCTCTTTTAATCAGATTTGACTTGTACTTTAAGTCCATACCTACATACATAGACACATAAATATCTCACCCAGCGTGGTACGACCATTCTTCTTCAGCCTGTCTACTGCTGGATATACCATCATGTTTCGTGATCTTATTCAAATACTTTGGTACTGATTTCAGAATGACCTTTAACTGAGAGGCCAATGTCAAACAATTCCTAGCGAAGTTAACAAAATTACCTTCCGAAGAGTGATCATTTTAGGTGGATATTAATTAGTCATGAAACTACCACATTACTCGTATAATGTCACATTCGGCAAGTTTTTTAAAACATGCTTTAGCGGATGAATATTATCATCAGGACATAGTGGCGTAACTTTAACTCCACCGCTGGTTAGTACAATATAATGTAGAGTTGTCATGCGATTGACAAAGTTTACATCTCTATCAACTCGTTCCGCTCATTAAAAAGTTGTACAGAACGAATAATTGGCGAACATCTCAGTTTTGAAGTCAAATTGCGTGACAACGGAGATAAATCCGCACTTTCCCGCGTTCAAATTCCTCATCGCTAACGAATTTCTTTTACTTGCACTCTTTCGGTTGTCGATTGGCTATTCATTTCCATTTATTAATAATATGAATATTTTCAATGGCAGGTATCGCTGGCCAAGTAGTACCTAATACAAACAGAACAAGTAGAATATTTTGTTTTTGTCCATTCTATAAGGTGCAAGTCAGTCTGCATCTTAAAACTTTATCAGTCAGTAATATGACTCTTTAGGTAGTTGATTACTCTGATCTACAATTTTCATGTTTTGGGTAGATACCTAGAGATTTTTTTTAATAAATGAGGGTTGCGTCCCTATAGCGCCTAACATACCTATTTTGTATGTCTAGCTGGACTTAAGCAGCGCAGTAAAGCGTGTGCGCAGCGAAGACGACCTGCCCACCACCACCAGCAGCGCAACCAGTAGTGCATCCAGCAGCACAACTAGTAGCGCCTCTAGCAGCACAACAAGCAGCGCCTCCAGCAGCACCACCGAAGCGGCTACTACCGCTGCGCCCACAGAAGAGATTGACGATGTCAGAGTGCGGCCTGTCTGTCTGCCCACTGGCGGACTGTCGTTTACTAGCCAGTGTGGACTCGTCACAGGTTGGGGCGTCACCGATGAAGGGGGTTCTGTTTCCAATACGTTGCAAGAGGTTTGTAGAGCATGAAGTCTTGTGCAGAAAACACCTAATTATAATATGATAACGTACCTACATGTTGAATTAATAATGTTGTTTAATAATAATTAGGTGGTAAATAATGAAAATACGAATTAATTTTGATATTATCGGCAAGAAGGAAAGATTGCACATATCTGACGACAAAATTTCTCCAATTTGCATATAGTATAAGCCCACAAAAATAATTTTAAATGTGTCATATATTTATTTGCCGCGTTGGTGTTAAGTGCGTCGGACGACCTTGACGCCGCGCCGTGACTTCGATTGGGAGGTCGGAGAGGGTTATTGGGTATTTTCTTTGAGAAAATTCTTTTAATCAGCGGTAAATTGAAATAGGGTCAATTCCTAAAAACCCTAATTCAGAACGAAAAATAAAATTTAAACTCCATCAAAATATTTTCTTAGGTGAAGGTTCCAATAGTATCCAACGCGGAGTGCCGAGATAGGTCATACGGCAGGAGGATCACAGACAATATGTTGTGTGCTGGCGAGCCTGATGGCGGTCGCGATGCCTGCCAGGGCGACTCTGGAGGACCTCTGCACGTCTTCAACGAGACCACTGAGAAATACCAGGAAGTCGGTTAGTATGTTGTGGTGATTTATTTCTAGAACTGTACCTACTTAGCGGCTGTATTACAGTCCTACCCATTTCCTCCGTCATAACAGCTATGTAAGCGGAGTTGTTTTCCGGGTGAAGGGTTGGAACCGCCAAATTACCGGAACACAAAGCATTATAACTTTAGCTTAAGCTTAGCAACGTATACGATATCATTACATTGCGGATGTTGAGGGCAGCGGTTATCGCTTACCATCAGCTGACATACTTTCATCAGTTGACAGGCAAGTCAACCCCTATTACATGGCTCCTATATTATGTGGATACATACAACAAAGAAAGTTTAGTCTTACTCCTCAAGTAATAGGGGCGAAATGTAATTAGTGACAGAATAACGAACTATTTAAAAAAAAAACCTTTGCCCCACACTAGAAATAATTCCTGTATCGTGGGTGGAAACACATTTATTCACATACACAAAGACCTAGACTCGAAACAGGTATCTGTAGATCATATATGTTCCGTGCGGGAATCGTACCCGCGACAAATAGCGCAGCAGTCCATCATTCTCTGCGCCAACCGTGCCGCATGCTGTCTATAAAAAGTTTATCTGTTCGGTTTGTTTATATTAGCCTCAAATTAATCAATGAATCCTACTTACGTACCGTTCATAGCGCAGGTATTGACGTCACGATATATCGTTACTCATGTTTTTTTCAGGTGTCGTGTCATGGGGTGAGGGGTGCGCGAGGCCGGACAAGTACGGCGTTTACGCGAGGGTCAACCGCTACCTGACGTGGATCAAGAGCAATACGCGCGATGCTTGCTACTGCAACTGAATGCTAATGTACAGTACAATCACATGCAAAAGTGATGCGACAAAGTTATGACAGAAATCAGATGGACTGAAATGTGACGGGACAATGTTATTATATAATAATTTAGGTTATAGAGCCTTCAGGTTTAATTGCCTAATTCTAGCATTTTTAATTTTTTTAAAGCATACCTTTCGGGATAAAAATGTGCAGGTATACTTTTCTTCTTTATTCAAATCGTGATTTGAATTGATGAAATTGTCTAAGCTGCAAAAACAAACAACTCAGAACCAAACTTTCTAAAATTCATTTTAGAAATCCATATTTCCTAAACATTATTTCGTGTATTTTTTTTTGTAACTTTGTCCCGTTCCTTTAGCATTATTAAATTAGGCTCTCTGTATTCATAAAACAATATTATTTATTAAATAAATTATGTTCAATTTCTATTATTTTACAGCTGTTCTTTTACCCCAAGATATATTTATTTATCACAATATTTAATTTTATTACATTATTGATAGGCTTGATAATATTGATGCATATTTAAATATTGATGATTTGTCATCTTAGTTGGCACAGTGGCTTTGTGTAAATAATTATGGTGTGCCTAAAAGTTGCAGGGTCAGTTATTAGTTTTATTCAAAGATTAGAATTAATACTTGGCAAAATAGCCATAATTTTGCAAATAATTAAATTTAAGGGGTAAATAATAAAAGACACTGTTATTTTTAAATTTTGTATTATGATATAATTATTCCAAAATTAGATGGTATTAATTATTTGATCAATGCTATTTAATTATATAAGATAATTCTATTCTACACAGAATAACAATAGATAAGTAATTGAAAAAAATATAATAGTCCGGGACCACTATTAGTAGATCAATATAACTTTTGTGATTGATTGTACATTGAGCATATTGAATAAACTTTTGGCTATATTAATACATCTATGTATATTTTTGCAATATCACATGCAAATACTATGAAGTCAATCAATCTCAATTTATTCCTCTGCAAGAAAGAGAAAATACAATTGTTATCTTATACTAATATGTTCACAAAATTTTCTACATATATAACTATAGAAATGGAATTAAATATTAGTAGAAATTTTTAAACAAGGATGATAGGTCAGACATGACTTGGTTGTAAATATGGCCAGGACTTGATAAGTGATCCAAACCTGGTGGTTGTGGCATCCATGTGTCCGTCCCAGTACCGGTAGAGGTGATGGTTTCTTCAACCACCTCATTACCACTTTTGACTATTCGTCTGGTTTCCACTGAACCATCTGGTTTTGTTACACTTGTTGTAATGATTGTTTGACAGAATGACCGGCCTGGCACCAACTCTCCATTAAATGGTGTCAAGGGAGATGCAATTTGAGTATCTTTCTTCTTTCTAAGCAGTCCAGATATTTCATTAGAAGTAATTTTACCATCCAAATCTCTGTCCTCTTTGAGATGCTCCTGAGTGCGACTATGGTAGCCTGGTTTGAGGTAATAGTCTCTGAGGTTGTCTCCGTTAAAATGTTCCGGTTCAGGGTGTTCTGGAGGCAGTGGGGTGATGTTTGCCAAAGAGTCAAAGGGGTTATCATCATTCATTAACGATTTAAAATCTCCAAACATGCTCCCGAAAGTTTTAAACATATCTTGCATCTGTCTGGTAAACTCTTGATGTATATCCATTGCATCATTATAGTCTTCCATTTGCTGTCTTGTGTATAGTTCATCACCGTCGTCTTCATCGTCGGAACTCCAAATCGGATTTCGAAAATCATTTCTAGGCGGATCCTGTCGTATGCCAAAAAATAGTCGCAATTTGTCCATAAAATTATTATTTGCCATTATAGGTTTGAACTGAATGATTTAACCGGTGTTGCTCAGGTGTTAAGTTGATTGTTTTTGCTTGAAGATGGTGATTATTTTATTTATTGCGCAACAAACAAAAAATTAATCGACAGGCGACAGCTGTTTTTATTTGTCAATACAGTATTGGGTTTTTGTTTATCTTTAGCATAATTCTACGACAGTCATCTCTGTTTTTGCATAGTAATAGTTGGTCTTGGCGCAGGTAATAATGCAAAACATTGTCATATTATGATCGAAACGCGCTAGGTCTCAAAAGTCAATGTCGAATTTTCGTTCAAAAATTTGTAGAAGGTACTAGAATGTGGTAACTAAAATATGTAAATAAGGAAAACATGATGTGCACTGGAATAGACTTATAGTTAATAAAGTCTGGTTTTCAATTTTTGAGTTACAAATTAATCGAATCCCTTATAGACTGTTTATTGGTTGTGCGTATGCTTTGAAGATCTGTTTATTCTTTATTATGACGCGTAGATCTACAATAGATGTCACTAGATGACACACTGTTTCTGAACGTTATTGGTAAACAAAAACCAATAACGCGGGTTCGACGAATTTATTTATATTGGAGAATCTCATAGTCCCCAAAATACTGCGTACTAAATTATCATACGCCATTGAAAATAATCTTCGTATCTAATCTAAGCTTCGTATAAACATTTATATTACCCTGTTCCACGTCAAATTTGGCTAATACTTCTATCTCTTTTGCGCTTACTAACTTACTATATCTACGATTCTCTATCCTGCTGTCACTTGTGACATCGATTTCTGGTGGATTTCTGCAATAATAAACAATACTAGTGGAACAGGGCACGCTCAACCTACGGATATAGTTGGCAAGTACCTGCAAGTAGCAGTTGGCGGTGGATGATTGTGTTATTTTATTTCATCAATTTAATAAATCAGAAAGACGATACATATATCCGGCAATTCACATGCAGCACATGAATTATTTTTCAAATACAATTGGATCATGACACCGTCACTCCGGTAGAGAAGTTTGCTTCGTACTATTTATAAAGGTATGTTATAATTTATTATTTATCTGGATTTATGCTACCTTACACTACTTTTGAACCTAACAGTTTGATTTTTAATATAATTATCTTGGGTCTAGTGATCGTTCTATGAAAAATGAGTAATATTTTGATGTACATTTTACAATGTGTTACCTTGCGGTGCTACGCCCGTGCGACGCATTCGTTCACAGTACCTTTAATGCATCAATTCGCATCGCTACACGCTATTTCATTTTATTTAATAATTCGAAAATATCATATATTTCTCAAATTGATTTCAAGCCTTGTTTGCTCTGCCAACTGGAATAAATATTTGGATTTGTGATATTTTTAGCTGTGAGAAGGTTTGGTTTGTGGATGTTTTAAAACCGGTTTAATAACCGCGCGTTAATATTTCAGTTGTGTTATATTAGATTGACTGAGGCAATGAAAAGTGATAATTCAGCGGCACTTCTACATAGAAATGGTTAGAACTTTTTATTTCATGTATCATCTCAACATTTACTTCTTTCATTACCCTAAACAGCTTCAGTAAATAGTTATGTGATTTTCGAATATATAACTATATAAGTACCTACCTACATTCCCACAGGCCCAAACCTAACAACATAGTTCTGACTTGTTCAAGGATTAAAGAACATACATTTATGAAAAATAAAGCATTAATGCCATCAATAAACCTGCAAGCAACGAATAAAACACTCATTGTTTTGTTTTATAATGTTCTGTATTTAAAATGTATGTATTGTGTGCTAATTTCCACTATATAATCAAGCATTCTAAAGGAAATATACATAGCAAGCAGAGCAGCAAATATTTATGTAGGTAACTCATAGACATTTTGTTCTGTTCTGACAATAATCATATAAAAAGTGTATGTGAGAAATGGTTTTTGTTTGCACAGCTGTCTTTTCAAGGCCTTGTAATTATGTTTTTATGCAGGCAACAACATGTTGTCATGTGAAGTTGTTTTTTTTTTACTTGTATTTAACTAATTTAATATTTTTGAATATTCTGTCAGTGCATATTATGTCTTTTAAGATGATTGTTATTCTCAAAACAGTATACAGGGATAGAGAGGAGAAAAGCATTTTCAATCATCAGAAAAACTAACTAACTATAAACTTTACTGAATGTATCTATACACATTCTAGGTGTTTTTCTAGGAAGAAGTCATTTTGAAACACTAGATTATCATAATGATGATCAAAACCAAGTACAGTCAAGCAAAACTGTTCCATGTCATAAACCAAGTCTAACTTATTTATAGGATAAGCTCTATGCTTATAATGCATACCTCTACTCTAGACCTGTACCTGTAGATACTCTAGTTATTTATAATTAACCAAATGTCACACCAATTAGACTCTATATCTTTACTGAGTTGTTGAGTATTTGAACAAAGTTCAGTAACACCAATCCAGACTAGTGTGTCACAAGCCCTGCTAGTTATGCAACTATGTTTTAATATTCATTAAAAGCTAATGTATTGAAAGGTACATTATTATTGCTCATAATCAATATATACCTGAATCACAAGTCACATAATAATTTATTAAACAATAACAATTTTTTTATCACAGCATTGTACGATAAGTCGGCTCTGCTCCGACTCAGTCGCGCCTTGCATGTCATCGCCCTTTTTATTGGGAGTCATTAATGTTCGTTCATGTTATGAAAATTCAAGCGGCTAGACTGTCTTGTCATTTTGTTTCTACTTGAAAATGCATAAAACCGAAATTTCGGTAATCGTTTCATTATGATCGTAAAATTGAAATGTTTCGCTGTTCACTTTTATCATCTGACTGGACAAAATTTGTCGAACATTGATGGCTGGACAGTATAACTTCTTTTGGCGCTTTGTCGATCATAAATGTTGGTCAACAATTTTTTCCTATAATTAATAAACGATAGAGTAGTTAAGAAATATGCAGCACTTTCAAATCTGCATTTACATACATTATGCCTTCAGCATGCCAGACGTAACTAGACTTTGTAGGACAATCCCGTTAACGTTGATAGTCCTGTAATGTCTCAAATTAGATAAAACGTGCCGCAATGTCCTGCATTGTATCTCGAATACCCATCGTCATCTAATTCGCGCAGAGGTCATCCCGCAATTGCCGCAATGTCCCGCATTGGGGTCCTGACTACGCGCCCTATCATCAATATCACATCCCTCTGTCGTCAATCTCTTGGACTCCAGAAGCTAGCAGAGCATATTGAGAAACAATATCGTATAATGTATAATTAATCAAACGAACTTAGAAAGTGTGAAACGTATTCATATATCGATCGTATTTTAATGTTATACGCTTTTTTATATGGTTGTCCCACACTATAATTTCTATGGATGGATCAACAAATATACATCTCTCAGAATCGGTAGAGCCGGCATCGGCACCTGTAGGCTATATAAATATTTTTTACGTGCGGGAATTAAACCCGCGAAATAAAGCGCAGTAAGCCAAGTGAATCTCCACTACCAACCGTACCGACTAATTAAGTATATATGTACCTATACATAAAGTAGTTTATCGTCTAAATTTACCTGATTAACTTACGCCATGGAATGCCAATATTCACTTGCGCGCATAGATAAGCTTCTAATCAGAGCATTATGCGACACCGAAATTTACTTACCAGCATCTGTCTTACCTAGGCTTTAGAATCTACTGCTTGAATATCTAGGTTTATAGACGATGATGTTCGGTTTTTGCAAACATCGCAGGAATTTAATTAACTCAGAAAAATGGAAACATAGCGGCGGCCAGGTGCCACCTAGCTGCCAAGTAATAAATGAAACTAGCTGTATCTGCTGCTGTCGGAGCAGGTATGGCTAAAGTTCGGGACACAAACGGGAAGAAGCGGCAGGAAAACTAAAAAACAATTGCAGAAGAATAATTAGACCCGTCATGCATTCTTTGCTTGACTCATCCGACTAAAATCTGCGTCATAAAACCGCATTTCATAATTATTGTTATTGTCGGGTAATATAGTTTTATTTTCTTTCATTTGTATCTAGAGAATATTGTGATGACATGATTTTGTTGTTTTTGTGTTTTTATCCTGTATTTAGTTTTTCTAGTTTCATCAACAGCCAGAAGACGTTCACTGTTGAACGAAGGCCTCCCCCAAGGGGGGGGTTTGCCATAATCCCCACGCTTGGCAGGCGGCTTGGGGATCGCAGTGGCTCACCGATTAGTGAGAGGACGCTGCTGCCCGTCCTCCGGTGTCTGGCCGCAGTTTTAAGACATACCCGGGTCAAGTTTTCTAGTTTAATTTAACTTAATTGTAATTATTTTTTTATTATTTTAGTTCATTTAGTTATATGTGCTTGCTGTGATCTCCATTAATTGGTGGAGCACAACTCACAAATACAAATGTACTTCCTACTAATATTATAAATGCGAAAGGTTTGTGAGGATGGATGGATGGTTGGATGGATCTTTGTTACTCTTTCACGCCAGAACGGCTGAACGAATCTGGATGAAATTTGGGACAGAGATAGATTATAGTCTAGAATAGCACATAGGCTTTTTATCCCGGGAAAATGCACGGATTCGTAATCCACGCGGGCGAAGCCGCGAGCGGAAGCTAGTACTTTAATATGGAACGTAATTTGTGTATCCTCTGTTAAAGGTCCATAACATAATAAATAAATAATAAATAAATTACGTATACATAAAGAGTATCTAATATTTTTTTTACAAGTGGTATCTTCCTAGCCTGAGCGATTCCTCAGGTGAATTTTAACATCACACCCATGGTGTAGCACACAGGGCTGTTAGAATTGTTGTTTCATTCTGTAACTTAGTATGAGCACAGGTAACTTAATATTTACGTATAATTTTGTAAAGAAACATTTTTGACTTATTATTATTATGATCGTCTTTTATTTTAAGAAATTTTTATTCAGGCATTGACAGGTTTATTTTTTTACTGATGGTTGTACTTGATTATATTGCATACACCTAATTACAATCCAAAATGCGTACAAAAAAAGGAATCATATCCCTATGAATGAGGGAAATATAGGTAGAACAATCTGGTGCTTTTAATTTTAAAACGGTTACGACTTTGTGTTTACACATTATGTAACTACTTTTTGCGACTAGATTTAGTGAAAACAAAATAACAGAGAAAATAAAATGTACCAGTTTCACCAAACAAAGTGTCAAAGTCAAGTTAAAGTCAAGTTAATTTTTTTTATTTCAACTAGCCCTTTACAGGCACTTTTAAAAAGTCGAGATATAGGCGCACGGTGGGAAGCCATTGAACGTTATTGGAAGTCAGGAGCTCAAGGATTCAACGTAAATTTAATTTTAGATTAATATGGCCAAAGCATTGTTGAAATATCGAATCCTTTCTAATGGAGTCTTTGATGTTCGTTATTTTTGGTCCGAAATTGACTTTCGTTTTCGCATAATTATAGGATTGATTACTTTTACTCTAAAAGTAAACCTTCGTTATTTCAAGACAATTTATTCGAATTATTTTTTCAGTCTTCCATATTCTTATCATTATAATATCATTTAGAATTCCGCGAAAAGTAGGAGTTTATTCCCATCTATGGGGCATAATTCTAAAAAGCTGCTATTGAGATTACATTTGTTTTGAAAAATTATTATTTTTTTTAGCCTTGTTCTCCACAGCTGTTACATTATACTACAGTACAGTGAAAGGTTGGCCATGATATTATATTTTTTTTGAAGTTCAAAAAGAGCTTTGTAAACATAGAGTTTAAGTACTTTTATAATCAAATCATATTCAGATATTGTGTATAGTCATATTGCTCCTCTTCTTAAAATGCTGTAGCTTTTCTCTGACTATCTTTGACGGCATGTGTTAACAGTTCATTATTAATTGTATCGACTTATAAGCTATTTCGAACCGTCGCCCTCCTGCTTCTATCACAATAAACTATCCTATTGTTCTAGCAGCCTGTAGGGGAACTGGGAATATTTTCGTCCAAGCGGTTAGCTTCAATATGTCCACTAGATATGCGCCTACGCTGTAGATCAGTACAACAAAAATATTCCTACATTTTCCATCAAGCTATTTGCAGCCCGTAAAGTTCTAGTAGGTTTTTTCAACTTGTTCTTTAGCTAGAGGGTTAATAAAAATAGCTTCGATTTCTAATCTCATCGTATGGCTTTAGGTCAGCATTATTCAGGTAGGCATTTTATTGCCCCACAAAGAAATAGGTCATCGTAGGCATTGGGAGGAATTTATCGGAATCCAACGTCTCTTCGTCCGTTATATCGGCCAGTTCGTGACTTATTTCATAAGTTTCATGCACTTCTAGTTATTATATTTTATTGCCTTTTATGCTTATTTAATTTTGATAAGAAGTAATTTATTTGGTTTACTCTGTCATTGTGATGGTCAATGTTATCATTCTTCTTCTACGTTGGTACTTTCCATGTTTTACTAAATTGCTTTGATTGCCATACTCAGTTTCATCTTAAGTCGGGGCTTTTGTTAAGGCCGGGTGATATATTCGATCAATTCTGACTGTTTGGTTCAGTTTCTTTAATACGATTTGATCATCTAACTCATCTATCCGTCTCAAAATCTAGAGTATTTCCATTTACTTTGCGTAAATGACCTTTAGACATTCAGTTTAGACTTTGGAATTAAGTATAGTAACTTCTGCTATCGTGTGAACAGTCAGCATCAAAAACATGTACACACGTAGCGAAATTCAAACGTTTATTCTTTGAAAAGTATTGGTTAAAATCATAAAATTTAAATGACTATGTATTTTTTATGTATCCGCAGATACTATGTGTAAAATTGGTCAAGAAGTCAATCAGTATTTGCTGACTGAACATTTACATTGTTCTTTAATTATCATTATCATCATCAGCCAGAAGACGTCCATTGCTGAACGAAGGCCTCCCTCAAGGGGGGGTTTGCCATAATCCCCACGCTTGGAGGCGGCTTGGGGATCGCAGTGGCTCACTGATTAGTGAGAGGACGCTGCTGCCCGTCCTCCGGTGTCTGGCCGCAGTTTTAAGACATACCCGGGTCTTTAATTGTATATAGCTATCTGGACTGTCAGACCAACAAATAGGAAATGTGTACGGGCCCGGCGGCTTGCGCTATACATAAACGTTCTTTGGCTCGAAAGGTCAAGGCTATACAACTAAAACATTTGCTTCAGTCACAGTTTTTCTCATGTGTTTCAGTTCTATAAGTTTATTCATATATTGAGTCTTTATTTTATTTCCACGCATATTTTGTCATGAGCCATATGAAGCGGAAAAGTCTTCATAATATATGCTATCTTTTATTAAGTTGTACTGAGATACTTAATGTTATCTTCGTTTATTTACGATCTGTTATCTTTTACGGATATATCTATATATTTAGAATAAAATTTGGCGTCTGGAGGCGTTTTTTCCTGAAGTGTAATGTGCAAAACGGATTTTACGGCTTGGAACGCAGGATATACATAGTTAGGAAAATTTCTTGTATGTTTACCTTGATGGTGAGCAGAAAAGTAAGCAGCAAGCTCACATTATCCTGCTTCTAGTTTCCCCAAAAGTTAACCTCACCGAGACGTGACAAACGAAGGTTTTGTGGCGGTCAGATGGCAAAATAACTATCCTAGATGCTAGAAAGGTTAAAAGGGTGAAAGGTTATCATTAATTAACAGCGAGTTTAGGCTCCAACCAGCTTACCCAAGGGAAATCTCTTTCTTTGACAAATTTCTGTCATACGGTGGTCTGCGATAGACTGTTGATGGGTAGGAAAAGTTATATCTAAAACTAATTATATTTGTAAGTAGTTTATAGATCATTGTATCGGAAGAAAATATTTTTTTGAATGTCGACATTTATTCTAGCAAAGCCAAGTGCATGACACAGTCTCATCATATTTGTACTGCTATGTAGTATTCTAACCACGTCTCGTCTTGGTATGTGACGATTACATCAATGACGTCGTGGCAAAGGCGCCGACCAGACTTTCTCCCGAGTGTTAACTCGTGTTTACATTCTAGTGTGTGTAATTTGCATTAGATTGCCTTTAAGTTAGATAGAGTTCCTGAGTATAGTTGACCATCGATGATAGGTGAAGCCAGAATTGATTTTGGACAGGATAATATTTTGGGTAGCGCTGTTAGCTGTAGGTTTTAATTTTGGAGAGGATCCACCTCACCGGAAACGCACATTTAAAAAATAATAAGTTATTTTAGTAAGAAGATAATATTTTGCAATTTTGAGCGTGATATGCTGGAATGGCAAACAGGACACGTGGTCGAGAGATCAATAAATGTACCATAATTTAAAAACCCCAGATTGTAGCTAGTTAAGTTAGTTAATGCTGCGGAGGATGCTAATAGGAAATATCTATGTTAGTAGCTGTGGGCTTTATACAACACAATGGCATACAATCTATACAAATAAAAATTAAAATGCTGTTCGTTGGTATGCGCATCACTTGAGACTGATTTAGCATTGTTTTAAATGAGGTTTCTGAGCGTAATTCATATTGAAATGTTGCCCGGGAAATTAGACACACGCAGTCGCAGGCAACAGCTAGTTTAATATAAAAGATTTCTCGGATTTGAATTAACATAAAAGTTTGTATAAATCACTATGTTCGTTTTGATTAAATTAAAGTATGCCTGAGGCATATTTAATTCACCTTCGTGCGTATTTCAGTTGATTTTATGGGTAAGAGTTTATTAAAATCTGAATTAGTTCCCTATTTCAACGACAGGTTATAAAACCAATAAAAATATTTACATTGAACTTATAAATAAACAACCTAAACTGTTGAACCGTAATCTACACAAGTACTTGATAAATGGTGTTTTTCCTCCAATATATTGTGGTTTGTACTGCGGTTGAACACGCGGTGGGGTTACAAATGCTCGGGGGAAACCAAAGAAAACGTCGCCGGTTCTTGAAGGGGTACATACAAATTTTGCACTTATTCATCTTTTGCAAATTACCAGCAGGAAGTACGTTGTATTATCAAATAGTTAAGGCATGACTCATGTCCGCTACCATTTTATTTTAAAATTAAGGAAGATATTATTTGGACTCAGATTCATGAAAATTCTAATGGAGTGATCTGTCTTGATCAAAGCTAGTGTAATAAAACTCATCTACTGTAATAAAACTCGTATACAGTCATGGCAATCAACACGGAATTTTGAGTTTGCGAAGTAAGTAATTATCGTGTTAACTACGCAAAATACATCCATGTACCTACCTACATGATGATTAAATAATATGTAGCACAGATATTTTACATTGTATTAATATTATTTTGCGTAGAACGTTTCCATTGACATAAACAAGGCCCATGTTTTCACAATATTGTAATTTAAAATTCCTTTGCCGTGATATGGATTGTATTTTTTAATTTATGAGTTGGGCTATGTTTGGACTGGATAGTTTAGCTATTTTATCTCTTTTCAGTTCTCTCATATTAAGTTCTTTATGCGTCTTGACATTTAACTTTTTAAATCGGTTTTCGGTCGGTAATTTTTTTAACATGTTACTATTTTAGATCGTATGATTCCAGATCTGGGTAACAAGAGAGCCAGATCTGGAGTCATTCTTTATTCTACACAGAGTTTATCAAATTATGTATTAATAAATTAAACAATATTGATAAAGGTTAAGTTAATTTATCTTTTTAGGAATGCGATTTTGTGACTTCACATAAATTTAAATCAAATTATCTCATCATCAAATAATGTTACAAATGTTTTAAGACGGATCTTATTCGACACCCACGGAAAGTATTGAAGTGTGTATTTCTAGATGAAAATTAAGACAAGGTTGTTTATTTTTATATGCGAAACAACGTCACAGCTTCACAGGGGTTGAACGTATCTATTACTGTGATTAAGTCTATTCATCAAACTTGATTCAGGGTTGGAAAAATTACGTAGAGAAGGATAAAATATACGTTCTACACATAAGACAATTTATTCATTTTACTAATCAACCTATGTTATGGGTTCAATCACTTCATGTTAAAATAATATGGTGCAATATGGAAGAAACGACTACCCTGACATGTTTGTTAATCGTGTTTTTGTATGATATTAAGGTTGTACTAAAAGTCAAAATTGATTGACAATAATTATTATCCTTTTAACGAAACACGTCTCGAAGTTTCAAGAGCGATTTCGGATTATGATTAGTGAGTGTAGATGATTCAGATTTTCGTTTAGATCTTCAACGGAGTGAATCTAGAAAAACGCTGGACATTACATCCAAACGTCATTGCATGAACAACTCGTTCAAATCCTCAATCTATTCTTAATCACAACAGGTTACTTCAACTTAGATACATCAACCAACATACAATCTCCTCAATGACATGCAAAAAATCTCATGGAAAGATTTTTAAATAGCGTCTTCCTTCATTTAATTGTCTGTAGTCACTGGTTAAACCTTAATAAGATTCATTTAGTCTGTCATAACAGCGTCGTGGGTCTGATTGGTGTATGATTATCACGATGCAAACGTCTCTCTGATTAATATTGGTGTGTAAGAGCATGTGTATCTATTTTCAGTTTCACAGGTTAAACCTGTTGTCATAGCAATTTAAGCGTAGGGTATATTGTGATATCTGAGTAACGTCAGTTTTGGTTTTATTGTTGTCATCTTCCATAAATGGATGACGAATTTTGATATTATTTATGTCCAGTTTGTTTTTACATGATAAATGACTTTCAGCGTTTATAATGGCTATTTCAGTCCCGTGTTTGAGACCATCTATTCAATTTATATGTTCTTATCAAGTAGAACTTCCTGAGAAATCGTGTTGAGTAAAATTTGAACATTTTTTATATTGCATACAGATATTTTATGAAACAATAATTTATTAAGACTTGATTCTTTTTCTCGTTGTCAATATTTAAGTATCTTCAGTGAATGTTACAGTTAAGTCAAGTATTGACACATGATTGAGCGTCGATTCGGTGTAACTATCTTGAAATTATAATCCTTTCAATTTCCATCTTAATAAAATGTTAAAATCTTATCTGTAAAGCCAAATATAGCATCAAAGTATAAAGTGTTACTAATAGGTATTGTATAAAAGCCAGAAGATAATAAAGATATAAGACAAATAAAAAAGGTGTAATTAGTATGTTATTGTCGTTAAATTTTCTTGATGGCGTGTACAATACAAACGATTTACCAATTAAAGTTAATTAAAGTGATAAGATTGCATAACCTTTGTGTAACAGTAATAAGCTTGTCGATATGGTGTTGAAACTAACCTATACTATACTTATCGTAGGTGCATTTTAGGTACGATTGTTTGGAAAATGTTGAGTAACGTCATATAGTTAGCGGTTTGTTTACCTTTGAATCTAATCGAAAGTAAAAGAAAACGTAGGTCGTTAGTCGTAATTTGGGTCATTGAAAAGAAGTATTCAATAGGCACGACTTTAACTATTCATACTCCATCGTTGCTATTTGATTATTTTGAACGTGACTTGAAACCGATCATACCCAACGTTCCAAAGAAAACGAAAGTAGCTTTGATAGCGAACCGAAGCAAGGGTAAAAAGTAAAAACGTACGTTGGGATTAGGTTTAATAAGTCAACAAAAATTGATGAGAATACTATCCAATGTCCAAGAATCGTTCGACAATTCTCCATTGATTTCATAACTGGGAAACTTAAGCATGTTAAATTTTATTATTTAGTTCAGTGATTACAAAATCAAATGGTACTTTCAATACTGGATAGCTAAATAGTCTATAACTCTACACCAACCGTAGGATACATCTAGTTGGTAGTAGATATAGATTTATCACTTAAGTTAAGTAGGTATATACTTGGTTATGTCTTGTGACCTCGCCTTTGAAAACAATAGCCTCAGGTGTGGGATCGTGAGATTGAATATACTCACATACTGTTATAGTATAAACACCGAGAATATACTCAAGTTACAATTCATATTAAATAGTAGGTACATTTAAAAGCTTGAGGCATTGTTGGTATAATTATTATGTTTAGAATAAATCTGAAATTCTCTGTGTTGTTTATAGTTAGCTTTGGTATTATTTTCCTTTTGCTTGGTATTATTTGTCCAAGCATTTGTTGGGGTCGGCTTAAATATATATTATACTCGTGGGTCTTGCAGAATGAAACACCGAGATGATTTTTACACACAGTATATAACAAGCAGAGTAACGTTCTAACTGACAGTTGTATTTGGAATGCATTTTAATAATCTCTCACCCTATTTATATAATTGTATCATATATCGATTAATTACATTTTAAGATGCAAAATTAGTACAGTAACAAATAACAATGATAATGATTAATTATTATAGAAATAATCAAAATGTAAATATGTAATTATAATGTAATGATTAATTATAATACGTCACATCCGTTGTGAAACTATTGAGTAGTTGATAACATATACTATATTATTTTCTTCTTATTGGAGTTATCAAATAAAATTTCTTGCCGATTTCATAATTATTTTAATTAATTGTCGTGTGGTTGCGGCTGCTTTAAGTTCAGTCATAACTCCGCTTTCTATATTTTGAAAAATGTATGTAAAGAGAGTAAACCAAATTTTTATTTCAGTTCAATATTATAGCTAGATGAGCCCAACTAGGCTTTTATAATATGATCGAAGTGCAATTCCTAATCTATCTGCTGAATAATTATTACTTATCGGTCTTGTATCGTTCCTTCAATTTATTAATTGCTGCCTCCGCCTGGCTTCTTTCCATTTCCTCCAATTGACGTGCTTTTTCTTTCTAGTCCTCAAGAAATATAATAATTTAATTCTGCAAGCTTTGTGGTCTGCCCGACCGCTATTATTTACAATTTTTATTAAGATGATTACCATGTTTATAAACGGCTCGAAGCTCAGCTAAACCACTCGTTTTTAAAGAAAATAAGCGTGTCAATACGCTCATTAGTGCTTCACTCTTCGATAATAATTGTTTATTAAATCAACAATGTAAACTATAAATGTTAAGATAATCGTATTTATCTGCCCATACTTCCACGTGGAGCTTGATGCACGATTTGAATATGTCAATGCAATGTCGGTCGTTATGTTCTAAGTTTTACGACACTGCTGTCCCTGTGTTGTAAACGACCTTTAATGCAGCCAGTGCGTTTTGCGCCGTTGCCTTCGCCGCACTGTTTTCTCCATCACCAGTGTTTACCGGTTTATTGATAGTGTCTCGTCTACCGTTTAAAATTACTGTGTCTTCTCGGAATTCTATTTGTTAAGGTGAGTTACATTTGCCTTAAAAGCAATTATTACTTGTAATTTGTTTTTTATATGAATGTGTCATGTCACCTACTTCAAAAGTCCTTGTCTCTGTAAAATCTTGTTGTAATGTAATTATAATCTCAGATCGCTTTTTGTGACTAAAAGTGAAACCGGTATTATTCGATTATCAAGTTTTAAGTTAATCAAAATCTATTGACGAAAAATATATGAATATTTAAATATATGTTAAAAATTTAAGTGTTTCAACGAGTCTGCCGTTCTTTTTTTATTATCTTTCTGCGTATATGGTATCCATAGCCGCAAAATATTTGCACAAGCAATGAGTGTACACGCTGATACTGTAAATATTTGCTAGAAGATAATTCATCAAACTGATATTTTGTTGCTTAAAATATTTATATTGTATCTACTTCTACTTTTATTTGTTTTGATGGGCCCGTTTTGGGAATAGTTTAGAACTAACACAGCCTTACGAGATTTTTCAATCCACTTTGTTTACCAGGTGAAATTATCCTCTAATATAATACACGTTTCGTTGTATCGATGATTTGTTATTAGTCTCTACATGCCTGGGTAACTCTGGGAGAATTCAGAGGCGTTAAACTCGGTATTTCAAAGGAGTCTTACGAAGCATTGATATGATGTTTAACATAATGAAATCCAAGATTTCATCCAGTACTCTTCTAAAGTACATGTACTTACTAGGTCATTTATTCCACATTACAATATTTGGAGTGGATATTATCTTCTTCGTTAAGCGGAACTAATACCTTGTTTTGTTCACTGGTGTCTGTTACTTGTGTTTGTATAGATTTTTTTTGTTACAACAACATGGCAAACTTGTATCATGAATATAGACGATTGCTTCAGATCTATTGTTGGCCGATAATTTCAATGCAACTGTTGTTTAAGGTGTTTCTTTTCGTTTGTTTTTGTGGTTGTTTGGATTTTTTGTTTGTAGTGTTCGTTGTTGAAAAAACAGTAAAATGTCTTTTTGTTATCAGTTCGGCCGGATCATTAGTACAAGATTCTCTAGAAGCCAAAAGTATGTTTTGTATAGATCGTTTAATGAAACGGAAGATCATAATTGAACTCGTTTGTTCAATAATAACTTTCCGTTGTATGTACTTTTTTCAAATTAACCTTCGTGTAGGTATTGTAAGTATTTTCTATTTAGGGTCGAAACGCTTGGGTCATACTCTTGGGATCCTAGTGCTCGTCTCTTCTATAAGAGATAGCGTGGAGCGATTAGTCGCCTCTACACTACTTGAGCAAAGAACTAGTATTGCCCTTTAACGTGGCAATACTGCTAGTTTTTTAAGCAAGTTGTCGGTTTACAGCGATGTGGAGTAACATTTTGATGCGTAGTGTACAGAATGATTTTGATTTTGCATTTTTATATTCTGTTTAGTTTGAAAACATAGTACACTAGCTGGTACCCGGCGCATTGCTGCCACAGAAGAAATAAATTTACTCTTTCAAATACATTAGCCGGTACGACACTCGCGCCACCTAGTGTAAGTCGATTGTAAGCAATAAGCAAGCAATAAGTTGACAATTTTATCGCAATCAGATGAACGGTATGGCATGGCAGCGCATAAAATACGAACAAACAAACATTGATTTTTATATATTAGAAGATTTAATAAGTAGTTAGTAATATGTAGATAAAATGATTATCTAAGAATGTAAGTAAATAAATTCCGTTTGTAATAAATGTCCCATTGTTCAACGGATATACGGGGATAATAACGAGATTTATGATGAAATATAATATTTCAAAGTCGAAGGTTTTTATGATTGATTTTTTTTCTGAAGTAAATTATACTTCCGTAATTTTATGTTATTTTTATAGTATTTTCTTATGGTATTATTTCCATTCTTATTCTGGTTGATGTAAGCGCATGTTGGCTATTACATTATCTGAAATAAGTGTTATATGCGATTGGAGTTCAGACCACATACATATGTATATTTTGCCGTATGTGGTTATACTGGTTGCTAATGGAAATAGAAACGAGGTAAATATGTATAGAAAATACAGATAAAATATATTCTTGCATAACAAGTTGATGATGATGATGAAGTGATGTGATTTTGTAGCTTGGTTTTTTTTTTAAGTAATAAGTTCATGTTTGTTTATTTTATTTACACGTAGTTGGTATGTTGATTCCTTGTTTTTTATTCAATACGCACGTTCATAAATACGCACTGAGATTATGTTTGTATAATATCATAATTTATTATTATTTTATCTATAGACAAAACAATAATCATTTGAAATCTATGCGGATCTTTTGGTTCCCTAGCTACATGTTTATCATAATATCAAGATATTGTACAGCTTAGAATGATACAACTTCGTTTATTGTTTATCTTATATTTTATCTCAGACGTTGATCTTTATTATCTTTATTGTTGATAAAGACAATATTTCGGGGCCATAACTATAGCTCTTCGGTATTTCAAAACTATTCGACGTATTCTTCGATGGAAGCTTCCGGTGAGATTAACTTTAATTTTTTATTTATTATTAAAACTTTTTGAGTTACGGATCGTTTCAATCACAAGATTTGTCTAAGACGTTTCGAGAGTACAGGGTTTTTACACAGGATGACCTTAGAATTTTTTGCTATGCGTGAACACGGATACACATGGTGCCAGATATGTCTGTTGTACATCGTTTTTTAAAATAATAGAGTTATTACATTATGTTCAAGTTGTATTCTTAGTAAATACTTGTTGCACATTTATTTGACCCTAATAAATTTTTTTTCAGCGCTTGCTCCAGTTTTGTGTCCTATTGTTTATAAGGATACGAAATAGGGATTCAAAATAAGGATAGGTACTTAAAACAAAACAATTCTGTTTTATTTCTTCTAATATTGTCAAGGGTTGGTAATATTCTATGGAATGGAACATTTGTCAAGCGTTCATTCATTCATAATTTTACTACCAAGTGTTCTAAACACAAATGAGTTGCTTGTCAATTGTTTACGAGTTGCATTCTGTTTTGAAATTGTGTTTTTCAATACACCCAGCGAAGTCAGAAAAGACGAATAAAAATACACAAGTGTTTCGCTCCGCTTCAGAGATATCTGCGTAGTCAATCCTATGTACCTTGTGTTCTCATTTGTTTTCATACAATATGTTCAGTATGATTCATTATTATACTTCGATATGAAATCGAAAATAATTATTTTTAGTTTGACAAACATGTGAAGGACAGACTTTGTTGATGTCGACTTTTCTGGATTATATGATGGTGATTTTATCATGTTGATATACTTTAGCAAAAAAAAAGTAACGGTCGTGACTACAATAGTGATTATAGCTATTATCTCTGATGAAACAGGTTTTCCTAGAACGACCTAGATTAATGGCGCTATTATATAACTATGAGAATTGTGAGTTAAAAGTGTATGCAATTTTATCTCGTATCAAAATGTAATACTTCTGTCTGATGCTACTGAGCACTTGGCGCCTGCCGATCTGTGTGATCTGATAAGATAGTCTCGGTGTAACATAACATTATGATGTAATGAGATGTTACACAGACACAGATGATAGCTCAGATGTTTGAACTATTTTCAATCGGCGTCGTTGTCAGAATTCGCTTGCGATGGATGGCGTAAAAGGTGAGAGTCAAAACGATTTGCGTCAACTATCTCTAGTGTGGCCATAAAACATAGTGCGCTCACCAATCCATTTGTCAAGTGCGCTGTTTGTGACAATTTTACCTCACAACTGTTCATTGAAGCAGTTTATCTGTACCCCTTTCAGTAATGGATGATTCTGGAGTGATATTCATGGTGTGTTTGTTGTCGTTTCAGAATCTTCGAAACCGAAGATGGCGGCCGGCGGCGTGACGGGCGCGCTCCTGTACGCGGTGAGCGCGGCCGTGCTGGGTATGCTGCAGTTTGGCTTCAACACCGGCGTCATCAACTCGCCGCGAACTTTCATCGAGAACTTCATCAGCGAGCAGTACGAGGCGAGCCCCAGCCTAATATTCAGCATCATCGTCAGTATATTTGCTGTCGGCGGAATGATCGGATGCCCTCTAGCCAGCTGGATGCTCGAGACGTATGGCCGTAAGAACGCCATTCTCGTCAACGCTGTACTCGGTGTGGTAGGCGCTGCGTTAATGGGTTTCAGCAAACTTGCGGATTCTGTCGAAATGATAATTATTGGCAGATTCGTTATTGGCGTCAACTGCGGTTTCGCGACGACTGCTACACCAACATACGTGTCAGAAGTCGCGCCTGTAAGATTGCGAGGCGCGTTCGGTACTGTCAACCAGCTGGCCGTCGCATTCGGAATGGTCGGTGCACAGATCTTAGGTATCGATTTGATACTTGGTAGCAATGATGGCTGGCCGTGGCTGCTCGGATTGGCTATAGTGCCATCTGCCCTTCAGTTCGTGATGATAATTTTTGCCCCCGAGAGTCCTCGTTATTTGTTGCTTGTCGCCCATGATGAAGAGAAGTCGAGGATAGCGCTTGCTCAAATCCGTGGAACGAGTGAAATTGACGATGAGATCAATGACATGCATGTTGAGGATCGCGCGGCGAGGCAGGAGGAGAAGTTCACGATTCGGGACTTGTTTATGATTAAGGCTTTGCGACAGCCGCTCGTGATCGGTGTCGTGATGCACTTGTCTCAGCAGCTGGGAGGTATCAACGCAGTTTTGTATTACTCCACGACAATATTTGTGGGTGCCGGATTGACGGAGGAGAATGCTCGGTTGTCGGCGATAGGTGTCGGTAGCATGCTGTTTATAATGGCGCTTGTGTCGATTCCTCTGATGGACCGCCTGGGTAGGCGCACGCTGCAGCTGGGTGGGCTCGCCGGTATGGCGGTATTCTCCGTGCTAATGACCGTCGCCTTCTTCACCTACCAAAATAACACGACTATGAGTATATTTGCCGTCATATTCACATTCATGTACGTGGCGTTCTTCGGAGTGGGTCCCAGTTCTATTCCTTGGATGTTGCTGTCGGAGCTGTTCGGGCAGGGCGCCCGGAGCGCGGCGGTGAGCGTCGGCGCGCTCGTCAACTGGTTCGCAAACTTCATTGTAGGGTTGACTTTCATTCCGATGTCGGAGGCGTTCGGCAACTACGTGTTCTTGCCTTACACCGTCCTTCTCATCTTATTCTTTATCTTCACATACTTGAAGCTGCCAGAGACTAAGAATAGGACGATTGAGGAGGTGACAGCTCTCTTTAAGAAGTAACTACGACTAGACTTAAGCGACATTCCTTAGAAGTAAGCGCGTATTGCAATACTGCAATAAGTTTACACAGCATTATTGTGATAGATACTGTATTTAATTCGATTTACTAGAGAAATAGAGATGAACGGGTGTAATCTATGTCCTTTCTACCAGATTTGTATAAAAATGGAAAGACTGAACACCACACTTACCTAATAAATGGAGTCGTCAAGATTCTTCATACTTGATATTATATGAATAAAGTACTTATTAAAGAATAATAAAATTAATACTGTATAAATATATTCTAGATGAAGATCATTTCGCATTGAATCCATTTTATGAAATAATATTAATCACTGTTAGAAATTATTATACGATATGATTTATTACTGTCGTTAAAATATGGTAAGTAATTACAAGGAGTTCGTAAAGATTTACTTATGTAGTTATTGTACGCAAATGAGCCGTAATGTACGATCGTTTCAAGAACAATCTTTTACTAATTACTATTAACTTATTGATGAATGTGTTATACGTTATTATTGGGGTTGCTATTGTTGTATTTCCAAAGGTTTGAGGACCAAAAGTTTATTTTATGTATGTTTTATATTACATTGTTATTAAGCTATTGTTCATAATTACGTTTGTTTGGTGCTAATGACACTGAATGTAGATCAATGCACTTTCTGTTAGTATTTTTTGGTGCTTTCTTATATTTTTTACATCGTCTATTCTAGTGCCTTAGCTTTGTTTTTTCTACAGTTTATGGAATTGGTGTTAGAGCAGTATATATTGCCACGTTAAGTTTATATACCACTGTGTTATCATCACTATTTTGCGTCAGTCGAATATAAAATGATAGTGAAAGTAGTTAGCAATGCACAGTACGCGACAGCGCGGGAGTGCGGTTGAGGCACGGGAGGGGAGGAACATGTTCTTGCGTTCGTTTTTATGTCAACCTAAATGCTCTATGAAGGAATTCAGTACGAAATAAATCAGAGTATAAACACACAAAAAAGTATACATATGTGGAGCCAGTAAAAGCATTTGTTGTATTCAAAGCTAGCTCCTCTGATTGGGCGCTTAGTTTTGTTCATAACTTTTTATGTGAAGCAAACATACAAGTGCAGGAGAATACTACCATTGTTCTAGAAATCCATTATATGGAAGTCCTTCAAACCGCGCTGTCGCTGAATATACATAAAAAATCGATTGTTTACGGTGACATGATATTGTTCTCAGTAAAACGTACATAAAATATTTCCTCATATAATATTATTATATTGGAACGTATTAGCGAAAATTGTATACATATACTAAATATTTACACTTTCTATAACATAATTAGGTACCTACACCGCTAGAATGTTGATTAGGATAGCAGATTTTGAAAATAAATTCTTAACCTTTCGATGATATTCTGAAGGACGTTTTTGTCGGTAAAATGTATTGTCCGAAGTCTAGTAAAGCGATATTATATAAGTCCCTCCAGATAGATATACTAATACACAAGAAAACGCCCTTATCACAAATTGCAACATATTTTACTCAAGTGGGACAATTTCTTTAGATGTCTTAAAATTTAAATAAAACATGATTAAATAAGTTATGGCTAAATCAGATACCTCAATAGTTGATAAGGTATAATGCACTTTTTCCAACATTTAAATGCTTTAGAAAAAAAGATATTAATAAACAATCGTTAATATAAACCATATTACAACGTCATTAAACGGTAATTTCGTAGGGAACTATTATGTAAAATTACGCCTGGTTCGTTAAATGGTGTATTTACCCTACTTGTTTGTTTAAAATTAGGCAAATTTACATGAAGTTGTTGTGTGTACTGTAGAGGGAAAGTTAAACACAACCGTCCCACTGAACCTTAGTGCCAATTGTGTGTTTGTAATGAAAACTAAAACTCATTTTCATATATTATTCTGATTATAATAAAATGTATTCATTCAAGCAGCCTGAGCTTTACTAATCTTATTACTATTTGTATCCTCTTTAATTTCATATTACATCAAAGACTTTAAGGAAACTTCAGCTCAATATTGTCAGTATTTTTTCAAGTCGCCATCACATTTCAGTTATCCGATACACGTGATTGTAAATATTTATATCAATTACGTAATATGTTTGTATACCACTGTTATAGGATTGAAATTGCGAATGGTACAATAGGAAAAATTAAGGGATATTTGAGAATTATTCATGTTAAATTAAATTATTACGTGGAAAAAAGTGTTGTGAAAGGGTCTTCAAACTTGTCATAAGTTTGTGGCATTTACGATGTCATCTAACTAACAATCTTGCGCAGAATTGATTCCATCGTCTCTTTCTTTCACTGTAGAAAAAAGAAGAAAGAGATTCCAGATATTATAATATCTTAGATAGCTCGGTGGTTTTTAAATGGTCCCATTTTTAGGGTTAAATGAACTGTTTTCGTAATAAAACAACTATTAAATAGTTCTTTACTTTAAATTGATTATTTTATATTCTTCTGATATTGTATTGACTGACAGTAAGTGATCCATTCATTTAAAAGAAATAAATTCAAAATTACTTCATTTCTTTATGTATTTGGTGCTGTAATGTACCCTAAATTGTATTGGTGTTGATGTGAAATTTAATGTTTTAGTTTATAAAACAATCGGATTTGAAATGAGTTATAACTTATCTGATATCGAGTAAAATCCTTCTGTAAATATATAATCCATGCACAATTACAATAAATCAAGAAATAATGTTACAATATTTTAAAATAAGTACTTGTAAATATTTTATTTTCTTTCTAATCTTTTATTCAGATTATAATTGAATTTTAAATATATTATTATTGTTAGTAAGGAGTATTATGTAGCCTAGTAATACGACACAATATTGTACCTAATTGAATCAAATTATAAAAAAGCAACAAAAAATTAAAACGAATTTAATTCGTCTGTTGATATTAAATTATTACTATATTAGCAAAATCGTGTTTTGTTTATTACTAGAACATGCAGAATTTGAATGGGTTGCATTGGGGACAAGCGCAATTTTTGAGTGGGAAGAATGCATAGATCGAGAAAAGTGATAATTGTGTATTTCCTTTGGGGGTTATTGCGTCATGTTATCATAGCTTTTAATTCTTATTAATCCGTCAATTATTCAAACACACGTCGCTGATTGTGATAAAATAATCTGATAATCAGTATTTGCAATCAATTGCTTTTGAAGCTATGATGAACACTGATTTAATGAAATAAAAGTTTGTATTAATTAGACATACCATTGAAGAAGAATAACTTTACACAGCGATATTCTGCCTACACCATGTTTTAGAAGCAAGTAAAAACCATTGCAGGTGTGTCCTTGAATTTGTACGTAAAAATTATCCATATTATATCTATAGGTTGGTTACACCATGGCATATTATACGTAAATCATTCGTAGCGGGGGCCTTATAACGGGGTTAATGTCATGCATTCTTAGCTAAAACGCATGGTTTTCAAAATATTTAACGTCTTATAGTCAGAAAATAAATCCATTCCTTTTTATATATGGGAGTAATAAAATTTAACTACAACGACACTTCAGCAATGTGAATTTTATTTTATTTATAATAATGTTAATTTAAAATAATTTGATTACATTAAAACGATTTTAATATGAAAATTTCTAGACTCGATATCACCAACGCTGACTGGCTAATCTTTGCACTATGTCATGAATGATTCCCACGAAACCCATAACAATCACTAATTTATCCTTTATTATCATTATCAGTAGGTATAAGTAACATAAAGTAAATAAAACATATTTAGATATAAGCAATAGAACTTATCAAGTAATTACATCTATGCTGATAAAACCCCGTAAAGACCTTCATGACACGAAAAAAATCAGACTCACATTTAAACTCAAAATTATTAGGCTTAAATCGAGTAATTATTACGATTATTGTTAGACTAGTTTCTATAAAGTGTGGGGTAGCACTTTATTTGCAAGGTTGAAATAGCCAGGACTGTATTACACCGCCCCAGTCGAGATCGTAACATGTAGATCTCTACGACTTGTATAAAAGTGGTGTCTATTTATTTATTTGTGACGTCACTGCCCCGTACGATCATGAAGATCCGATCCTACCAAAAAACCTGCGCTATGACGTTTTTTATGTGTCGGAGCATTATAGGGGTTCCAATTTTGTCTTTTTGTTGTATATTGTTTGTGTAATTGTATGTGCAAGGCCAGACAAAAACAATCTCCTTTTTTCTAGATTTTCTGTGTTGCCATGTTTAATTATCTCCACACAATGCTGAAAATAGTTGTAGCGCCTCATTTTGTTCTTCTTCTTCCACTTCTCCTTCCAACCAAAATGTTTCCATCATGCCTTTGCCCTGGAACGGAGTAACGGAATATCGTGTAACGAGGAAACTAAAACTAAACTAGAAATTAAACTAAACTAAACTAGAAATTAAACAAAACTGAGGCACAGTCCGACAAAGAGTTTTTAAATATACAGGATCAATTCATATAAATAAAGTTTTCTCAGGAAATGATACACTAGAATTTCTGTATCTACTACACCCAGCCCCTAAACCAGAGGTTCCCTTTCAAAATTTAGCTGGTTCCGGTGGACCAGTAAATTTGCAGCTACATTTGTACCATATTGTAAATTGAATTGTAAACCCCCATTTTTTTGTCACGCCAACGTAGACCCCCGTCGAGTCTCCCGTGGACCACTTTGGGAACTGATGCCCTAAACCATTGTCTGTACACCTTACAAACATTTGTTCTGTGAAAGAATAGAAATGGTTGGGTTTGGATCTGACCTTGACTTTAATGACTCCTCTTCGTCGCAGCCTGAATCTGCCGGCTGGTAACTGGGCTGCCGCTATTGCTGATATCTGGACGCGACCAGGCTAGAACAGATAGACGGCGTAAAAAAAAAACAGTAGGTATACTTACTTGGTACAGTACACAGTAGGTGTGAACGACCGTTATCACAATAATTACTTATTATATAATTATATAATAATAAACCGTATGGCAAGCGATGGCTGAGCGTGTCACCGGCGGGAGCGCGGGGGCCCTCCGCCCTCGCGCCCCGCACCTCGATATGTTCGCGAGCCGCCAACGACACAGCCGCTGACACTGCGCCGAGGAACGCCGCCGAATATACACCGCACCGCAAGCCGCTCGCGCACGCACCTACGCTCCGCTATCGCACGCCATTTTGCTTCGCTAAAACGCTTCGTTTTATTTGAAAAGCCCAGCACACACAACACAGTTAGGCACGCCAGCAAACGTATCGCCCACATTTTGGTCCATCGAACCGGATTGTGCCTAACTACGCTTCGCTTCGGACGCCGCCGCCATTACATGAATCGTGTCGCTAAAATTGTATTGGTGATGGTGAATAGTGTTTGTGTATCGTGTGCTAAGCTTGATTCTAGTGTTTGCATGGTGTGTTAGATATTACTAGATTATACCTATATATTTAACGTAACTACGTATTTACTGTGTTGAATCGATTACCCAGTGTCTAGTGTTTGTGTCGATTACCTAGTGTTCGCGTGTGCTATATTTTACGAGATTAATAAGTTTAACGTGACTACGTAGTATTGTAGGTATCGATTAACTAGCCGAGTGGTGTTGATTACCTAGTGTTTTGCATCGTGTGCGAGAATCGCGGGCGACGACGAGTGTTGGTGTTGATTACCTAGTGTTTTGCATCGTGTGCTAGACTCTCGGCCGACGACGTAGTGTTTGTGTTGATTACCTAGTGTCTGTGTCGATTACCTAGTGTTGGAAGTCGCATCGTTTCGTTTGAGACTAGGTACCTAACAACGACGTTGAGGGTAAAACCACGTGGCACACAGCGGCATCGGACATCGTCTTTGTTCGACACATGACGTCGGCCATTTTGTCGTGATCGTTTGGAATAAAAGTGTGCTTTTTCAAAATGGTGATGACGCGATCGGTAGCTTCTAGACGGCCAGCTACGAAAATCGAGTCTGAGCTAGGCCCGCACCCAGCTAGTGAACCAGGTCCAGCGCCAGTACAGTTTGAGATTACGCCCGCGGCAAGCGTCAGATGCAACGAGGACAGCGTGCGAGCGAAAAGCCGATCAGTGAGGTCGACACGCTCAAAGAAAAGCGTTATGCGTGCTGAAGCTCTGGAACGCCTTGCCAAGGCAAAGCTAGAGGAGACGCGGGCGGCTACAGCCCTCGCGGAAGCCGAAGTTGCCAAAATCGAAGCGGAGCTAGCAGCTAGTTCAGACCAAGAGAGTGAGGTCAGCGCGGACCACGATAAATCTGCGCTTGTTCAGAGTTGGCTGGATTCACAACAGAAGAGGCGCATCCCCATCAACGACAACGTTGGGCCACCCGAGCCTGAGCAGCCCGTGGCTGTAGCTTACGCAACTGCGGCACCCCAGAGCCCATCACAGATGATCGACATATCAGCGCTCGCCGCGGCCCTGACTGAGGCCGCGCGAGCCACAACATCACACGCACCGCTTAAATATTTTTATGAATTACCATCTTTCAGTGGCTCCAGCAGTGAATGGCTGGCTTTCAAAGCCGCCTACCGCGACACCCACCGCCGCTTCACCAAGGTGGAGAACTTGTTGAGGCTAAGAAGATGCTTGCGAGGCGTGGCGAAGGAGGCTGCGATATCGTTGTTTGTAGCTGAGTCGGAGCCTGAGGAGGTAATGCGGCTACTGGAGGTGAGATTCGGGCGACCGGATGCCTTGGTCATGGCAGAGATAGAGAAGGTAAAGGCACTCCCTAAATTAACTGATAGCCCAAGAGACTTGTGCATTTTTGCCAGTCGAATAAACAACATAGTAGCTGTGGTGCGAGCATTAAAAAGGAACTATTACTTGTACAACCCCGAGGCAGTTAGATCTGTGGTAGATAAGATGACAGCAACCATTAAATTCAGGTGGTATGATTATGCTGCAGAGAGGTCTGAAGATGAGCCTGACTTAATTAAATTATCCTCTTTTCTTGCCAGACAAGCAGAGCTTTGTAGCCGATATGCACAGGCAGAGACTACACGGGACAGCACACCACTGCCACAGAAGAAGCAGCAGCGTGCCTATGCCACCACACCAGTAGAGTCAGCCGAGCGCACGCCTTCAGAGTCAGCCAAGAGCATGCCCGCAGAGTCAGTCAAGCGCAAGCCTACCCGCAAGCCAACAAGTACAACGGAATGTCCAGTTTGTAAGAATGAACATACTATTCAAAAATGCTCACACTTCAAGGAACTATGCATAAATGATCGATGGGAAAAAGCAAAAGAAGTAAACGCTTGCTTTCGATGCCTCAATAAAAGAACTTTTAGTCACCGCTGTAGGTACAAACCTTGTGGCATTAATGAATGTAAAGGTTCGCACCACTCCCTCTTGCACTCTGAAAAGGAGACTTCAGGAAAGACAGAACCCTCCACTGACCCCGCTGTAGTCACTTCAGCACGACCCAAATCATCTGTACAGGCATTTTTGAAGGTGATACCAGTAAAGGTATGGGGCCCCAAAGCAAGCTTGGAGACCTTTGCTCTTCTAGATGAAGGCTCCACTATCACACTTATAGAAGACAATACAGCTCAATTTATTGGTGCCACAGGACCGAAAGAACCTTTACATATTGAAGGTGTTGCAGGAGCACGAGTCAGCGCAGGATCATCAATGCGTGTATCACTGAAGATAAAAGGGAGAAATGCAGACACCGAGCACAAGTTCACAGCGCGGACAATTGAACAACTACGTCTCGCACCCCAAACCATAGATGAAGCTACATTAAATGAATGCACACACTTGCATGAAGTCAGCCAGGACCTCATATATCATCGTGGCGCGCCAACCATACTGATTGGCCAGGATAACTGGAATCTTATCGTTTCGAGGTCAGTGAGGAGCGGCGCGCGAGGTCAACCAGTGGCATCACTCACCGAGCTCGGCTGGGTAATGCATGGCCCAAGCGGACACAAGGCTCATCAGGTACATTTAGTTTCGAAAATTAATACAGTCCACAACAACGATGAAGAAGAGCGGATGGAAGAGATGATGAAGAAATTTTTCGATCTCGATGCAATAGGAATCGAACCAAAGCGTCCCAAGAATGATCCAAACGACCGAGCTTTGGCATTGCTCGAGACAAGAAGTCGCCGCCTGTCTGATGGCCGTTTTGAAACTGGGCTACTTTGGCGACATGATGACGTAGTATTGCCTGATAATAGGGATGCAGCGATGAAACGTCTTGAGGGAATCGAAAGGAAGCTGGATAGGAATGTAGATCTCAAACGACAATACAACGAGCAGATGTCACGTCTGCTGAAGAGTGGCTACGCCGAGGTCGCAACTACAACGCCGCGTGCAGGCTGCACATGGTACCTACCGCATTTCGCCGTGGTGAATCCATCGAAACCGAAACCTAGAATCGTGCTAGACGCTGCAGCCCGCACTCATGGAATTTGTCTGAATGATGTGCTACTAACTGGTCCTGATCTTTTACAGTCACTTCCCGGAGTATTGATGCGCTTTCGCCAGAGATGTGTCGCCGTGACTAGTGACATCCGGGACATGTTTCTTAGAATCTCTGTACGCGAGGAGGACAGAGACGCGTTGCGTTTCTTGTGGAGAGAAGATCGGCGGAAGGGACCTCCTACAGAGTACCGCATGCGTAGCGTCATCTTCGGTGCCGCCTCATCACCGTGTACCGCCATCTATATTAAAAACAGAAACGCAGAAGAACATCGACACTTATATCCTGAAGCGGCTGATGCAATAAATCATAATCATTATATGGATGACTATTTGCAGTCTTTTGACTCTCCACAGCAAGCTATTCGCGTCGCATCCAACGTAGACTATGTTCATCGTCAAGCACAGTTCCAGCTACAAAAATGGGCATCGAATCGACCAGAAGTACTCGAAGCTATCGCTCCAACACAAGAGAATCGAGGTTATGAGGTGAACCTTCAAGCCAGCCCTACTGAGAAAACGCTCGGGCTCGTCTGGAGGCCGACTCAAGACCTACTGGCTTTTAATCTAGACCTTAAGAGAGTCCAGCCTGAAATAGCCGACGGAACAAAACGACCGACCAAACGAGAAGCGCTTCGAACTATAATGTCTTTGTTTGATCCTTTAGGTCTGGTCACCCCCGTCACCATGCCGGCGAAGCGCCTGCTACAAGACGCCTGGCGCTTAGGCGTCGGGTGGGACGACGAGTTGCCTGACGAACTGCACCAGGCGTGGCTCGAGTGGTTGGGCCACGTGCAGCAGCTGCGACATCTCACCATCGCACGTTGCTACCCGCACTATGCCACCGCGGTGCGTCTAGAGATGCACATCTTCGTGGACGCAAGCGAGACCGCTTGCGTTGCCACCGTTTACTGGCGCGCTGTTACTCAAGGCGCCACTGCCCACCTGTCCCTGGCCATGGCCAAGGGAAAGGTGGCTCCGCTGAAGACAACTTCGATACCCCGCCTGGAACTCCAGGCGGCCGTGCTGGGCTGCCGACTAGCCCGCACGGTCGAGGCCGAGCACGACTTGAAGCCGGCGCGCAGGGTCTTTTGGACAGACTCGCGCACCGTGCTCGCCTGGCTTAGAGCCGGGCCACGCAGCTACAAACCCTTCGTCGCCCACCGGGTGGCGGAGATAGAACAGGAAACGAAGGTCAGCGAGTGGCGTTGGGTGCCTACAGCGCTCAACGTCGCTGATGATGCCACTCGCGGCACGCCGAGCGGCCTTTGCCGCGAACACCGCTGGTTCCGCGGGCCGGACTTCCTCTATCAACCGGAGGAGTCCTGGCCGCGGGAGCCAGAGCTCCCACAGCCCCCGACAACGGGGGAGGAGCGTGTGGCCCTAACCACACGCGGTTCGCCACATCTCATCGATGCGCTGCCCGACATCACCAGGTTCTCTTCCTGGTTGCGCCTTGTCAGAGCGACGGGCAGGGTGCTGCTGTTCATCGAACTGTGTCGCGCTAGGCGCGCTACCATCACTACGAGCACCAACAAACGAACGCGTCGAAACGACGGAGATGACATGTGGAAGCAGACGACATCACGACGACCAACCGCGCCATCACGCGCGCGACCGCCATCGCTTACAACGGCATCGAGCTACGTGCCTCTTGAAAGCCATCATCTACAGTCAGCCGAGAAGCTTTGGTGGAGAGCTACACAGGCAGAGAGCTTCGGTGATGACCTGAACCTGCTGCGTAAAGAATTTCCACTTCGTCAAGACAGTCAACTACGAGCGCTCAGCGTAACACTGGACAAAGAAGGCGTCATGAGGTTAAAATCACGAATCGACTCAGCCCCGCAGCTTCCCGAAGAACGTCGCAGTCCACCTATCTTAGATGGAGGAAACGCCTATACACGATTGTACATTACCTGGGTGCACGAACAAAACCACCACGCCGGTACCGAGACTGTTGTCAACGAGGTACGCGCGCGCCTATGGGTGTTGCGCCTGAGACCGACTGCACGAAGCATCGTGAAGAGGTGCATCAAATGTCGCCGTCTGCGTGCGAAACCAGCTTCACCTTCAACCGGCGACCACCCCAGCACAAGATTGGCTCACCACCAACGTCCATTCACTTTCGTGGGCCTAGACTATTTCGGCCCCTGCAGTGTAACTGTGGGGCGAAGACACGAAAAGCGGTACGTCGCGCTGTTTACCTGCTTGACGACAAGAGCGGTCCATCTGGAGGTAGCGGGATCGCTGAGTACGGACAGCGCGATCATGGCTCTGCGACGAATGATGGCTCGACGAGGGTGCCCGACCGAGATACACAGCGACAACGGGACCAACATGCGCGGAGCCGACGCCGAGCTCAGAAGAGCTGCCCAACAAGCGACGAAGAATGAGGCCACATCGCACACAATACGCTGGCGCTATATTCCCCCTGGCTCTCCTTTTATGGGCGGTGCTTGGGAGAGGCTAGTACAATCCGTGAAACGAGCACTGGCTGCGACCCTAAACGAGAGACACCCGACGGAGGAGGTGTTCACAACTCTTCTGCTAGAAGCCGAATATACGGTAAACAATCGACCGCTCACACCAGTTTCGACCTCTGCTGACGACCCAGAATCGCTGACACCTCTACACTTCATCCTTGGTGGCCCAGCTAGAGTACCACAACCTGGCAGCTTCACTGAACGTGATTTCAACCTGAAAGCGAGGTGGCGACACAGTCAACGTCTGGCGGACATCTTTTGGGCTCGCTGGATCCGCGAGTACGTGCCGCTTCTTCAACACCGGCGGGAGCCACGCAGTCGAGGTTGGGTTCCTAAAGAAGGAGACATTGTCCTGCTGGTCGACGAAAACCTGCCACGCAATTCCTGGCCCCTGGGGCAAATCACCGCGTTGTTCCCAGGCAAGGATGGTGTACTACGAGTCGTCGAAGTTAGGACCAAGGCGGGAAAGCTCAAAAGAGCCGTGAAGAAGGTGGTCGTTCTCACGAATGAAATGCATGAAGTGCACGGCGGGAGAATGTGAACGACCGTTATCACAATAATTACTTATTATATAATTATATAATAATAAACCGTATGGCAAGCGATGGCTGAGCGTGTCACCGGCGGGAGCGCGGGGGCCCTCCGCCCTCGCGCCCCGCACCTCGATATGTTCGCGAGCCGCCAACGACACAGCCGCTGACACTGCGCCGAGGAACGCCGCCGAATATACACCGCACCGCAAGCCGCTCGCGCACGCACCTACGCTCCGCTATCGCACGCCATTTTGCTTCGCTAAAACGCTTCGTTTTATTTGAAAAGCCCAGCACACACAACACAGTTAGGCACGCCAGCAAACGTATCGCCCACAGTAGGTATGCTTAAAAATATTGGGTACGGAGTTGATAAAGTTTTACCGCAATCAGATGAACGGTACCCAACGCATAAAATATGAACAAACACACATTGATTTTTTATATTCGATATTTTTGTCTCGTGGGTAGTCGTCAGAAGACTATGGCTAGGCGAATATTTCCGAGTAAGGTAGACTTGTAACACACGATATAGATCGGCAATAAGCACAATAGCTAAGGCTACCTAATCGGATCGGAATGCCAATGGAGAGCTTATTTCTATTCCTACTCATTGTTTTATTGACGTGAATCCACTCTTCCTCACATGCTTATTTAGCTTAGTAAGACTAAAAGAGTAAACAGGAACGTTACTGTGGTAATATGTAGGTATACGCATACATTTCTATGGTAAGTAAAAAGAACCAGGTATTTACCTCGGAGGATGTTTGCATCCTGCTGGCAGTGTTGACAGTGTCTCCCACCAGGCAGTAGCGAGGCAAGCGTAACCCCAGCACGCCAGCCACGACTGGACCAGTGTGTATTCCTGATACCAAGAATGTTACATTTTATACATACTATTTGTTTCCTAACATTTTTTCCAAACTGACGGCGCGTGCAATATGTCTACGCTTTTCGGTTTTTTCGGTTTTCTTAAATTATTCACGCCATGGCATCGTGGAAATATATTTTTCGTTCCGTTTCCGTAAATGTTTTCTGTCCGTACCTATCAACCAAACCCGGAAGAACCAGCAAGATTCGTAACGGCGCTGATAGGCCAGTAGGCACCAGATATAAGACTACCTATGGTAAGTGCAGGTATGGCTCTTGAGATGGCGATGGCCGCGCTCGCCGCAGATGCCGCGTGCGCGCGTCTGCGCTCCGGCGCACCCGAAACCAGCATATACACCGTGCCTACGGTCTCCACCTGGAAATTATACATAAATTGTAGAAAAGAGAGCCCTTGCTCTCAAAACTTATTCCGAATGATCGGTATTGGATTTATGTAGCACCTTCATCAGCACCAAATTAATTTTTCGAGGGATTTAGAAAAATTGGATTGATATTTAATTTATTTTAGACAGTATTCTTGAATGTCCTAAGTCGCCCAGTAGTGCCTATTCAGTTTGTCGAAGTCGAGTCGAGATGATCATTGAATTTTTCTAACGGGTAAGCGGGACATGAAATTATCACACCAGGCAGATCGAGAGGAGTACTACGTACCTTATAAACTCGATGCGTATCAAGGAGCCTGTCGATCCTGGAGTACACGTCGTTTATGTATGCTACAGTCTGCATGACGTCAGCTCGGGTACCAACCTCCGATATAGCCACCCCGCAGAATATTATTGTGACATTTTCAAACGCCTGTAACATATTTTTAAGTTACAGTGGGTAGTAACCTAATACAATGAATTAATTAAATGTATTTTAGCAGGTAATTTTCCTGTAGGAACTATATAGTATGCCGTTAGCGGCATAAGCTACGAGAGCCTTTTATTATTCAAATTATTTTAAAGTTGCTAGTTCCATAATTAATAATAATGTCCTCCTGACCGGTTTCGGTCACGGCGGCCAATCTCACCGGAGCTTAGCCAACTACGCAGGAGATATTATAGAGCGCAAACACAGGTGCTCTCTCTATTCCTTCACTCTCATAGTCCGATGGGACGGCAATCCGACACGACCGAAGAGAGATCAGGCGTAGGACCAACAGCTTTACGTGCTTTCCGAGGCACGGTGTGTATTCACATACACAAAGACCCAGACCCGAAACAACTATCTGTAGATCATGCAAATATTTGTTCCGTGCGGGAATCGAACCCGCGGCACGTAGCTCAGCGGTCGATCTCTCAACCACTGCGCCAACCGTGCCGTCTGTGCTAGTTCCATAATTATATTCTGTATATATGTGTTAAATAAATCTTATAATATTTAAATAAACTTTTATTTAACTAAAAATAAAAAACATATAAATATTCTGGCGCAAACTGTAGGTACTTTTATAAAAAATTCAGCGATTGAAGTGAGTTCAGGAATTCAGACTTCTGATACAACTAGGGCCTCTAATTGTTCTTTAATCTCTTCACACTGGTGAAGCGAAAATATTCTTGATATGGGGCCGTTCAAGTATTACGTAAGCACTATAGGGGGCGGGGAGGTCTTTGCTTTGCTTATTTTTGATGACATGGGGGTCCGGGGGTCTAGGTGGTGATTACGTCAGCAGTAGTTTTTTACTTTTTTACACATATGGCAACCCACACATTGTCTATGTTTGAAAACGAAACGCATTTTCGGGGATTCCCACAAATAATGTATACGTACGTTTAGGTACTCGCTTAGAACCGAGTAAGGGAATTACCACGCACTATTCACTAAATTTCTTCCGTCAATCTATTATTCCGTTTCGGTACGATTGACGATTTGCCGTATTGTAAGCAAACAAAGCAAGTTAATGTTTGTGTTACCGCTGATCCACTTTCGCTAAAGTTTAATTGTTTAATGGCACGATGTTGAATGGCTCGATGAGAACGACGTAGACATTCCAAAATTGGGCAGCCACACAACATTGAGCAGCAAACATCCAATATCATCGAAAAATTAGAATCATGGGTTCGGGTGTCATGGACTGAAGACTGTTAATTGGAATTAATATGTATACCAAAAATTTAAAAGATCGTTTCGTAGTATTATTTCGTATAAAATTCTAAATGTAATATTACTTAAGATTATAATATTTGTACCTTGCTTTATGTTGAATACCGTGTCAATAAAGTTTGTTTAAATGAATATTATGCGCGTTAAAGTCCTATATCCTAAATCTATTTTCTTATATCGAGAATTATAACTGCTGCTCATGAATTAATAAAAAAACAGAATATATTAAAAGAAAAATGCATATAACAATGTTTACGTGACCATGGGGGGGGGAGAGGGTAAGACCTTTGCTTACTTTTGCTGACAAGGGGGATGGGGGGGGGGGGGGTAAATAATTGTAATAAATCTGCTTACGTAATACTTGAACGGCCTTGATTTAACTAAACAAAAGACAATCACCTGACAAGCCGCCATAGGATCCTTCCCTGCTCGCAAATGATCAGCAATACCCTTGGGTATCATAGAATACAACAACTGATCTCCTCTCTTCTTCCACTGGTCCAGGAGTCTACACGACTTTTCTAACGACAGACTCCTGCTCTCAGCCTTCTCGAAGAGCAGTTCTAACCGGGAGAGGTGCTGCCATCCTTGCAGAAGCATTTCTTTGGAGAGGCCATGCCCGTTCATGTCGGCAAGGGAAAGCCCTACTTGACGTAATTCGTCTAGATCGTTGAAACTGAAATTGAACAAAGCATGATTTATTATCAGTATAAAATATTAGAGTATGTTAAAATGTTGTAGAGATTGTATATATGGTAGATACAAATGAAGATCAAAATAAAGAAAACCTTTACGCTTCTTGGTTTCCGAGTTAAACTCTCTCGTTTGAGTCTTGGCTTATTCAAGTGATTTTAATAGAGCAGAGTCATCTTAGAGCCTGTTCTCTATGGCGACCTATATAAAATCCATCGTTTATTGCTTACATAGGACTGCAAAGGAATATGAGTGCATCAATCTCCTCCAACAGGTAGATGGGTCCTCGCAGCAGGATGGAGCGAGCTCCCTGCGACCCCCGCCTCATCTCCGCGCCTCCTCGAGCGCGGTACCGCAGCAATTCCAAGTCGAAGATCATTGTCTGCATGCACACCACCTAAACAACAAAAGGATTAGAAAGTACTACCTTGATTACTCGATGTCATGATGTCAATATGTAATGCTAAAGACAAACGAACCTGCGGTGACCAATATGTGGACGGCATACAGCTCACATATACGATATACGAGTATAATGAGAAAATAATTTCGACGACACGGTTGGCGCAGTGGTTAAGCGATTAGCTTTCTGCGCTATGTGTCGCGGGTTCGATCCCCGCACGGAACAAATATTTGTATGATCTACAGATAGTTGTTTCGGGTCTGGTTGTGTGTGTATGTGACATGTATGTTTGTAAACTGTACCCACCACACAGGAGAAATCCTAGTGTGGGGCAACATTTTTTAAATAAAAATAAAAAAATATGGTCGGCTTAAAGGCTCGCGTAGGCGTGCGGCTACGTGCGTAGCAGTGCCATTCACACGGATAACGTGTCGTGCGTTTGAAATCGCTTGTAGCGGTTGTGCTAGCGCGTCATCGTTCGTAGATGATCTACTACGCGAATTTCTGCAATGCGCTACACTGAAATTACGTAAAATAATTATATTTTTTAGTATCGAAACGACTCACGTAGGCGGTCACCTACAAATGTAGCAGTGCTTTGCAACCAAGCTGTATAAAGTTACTACTGCGGCACCACAAACATCTTATGTGAAAACACGTTTAATTAGGGAAACACAGTCAATCTACATATTTACCTTGTCCCATGTGAAAGCTACTTTTGGTTTTCTCAGGCGGAGTATTTCTGCGATCGCCGATTTTTCTATGCGGTTAACAGGTCCACCCCATGCGGCTACTAGCTGCAATGAAAATAAGCTCATGAGCAAAATACTATTATTTTTACTAAGACCATAATAAAGACCCTGTTAATTATCTAAAGGGTAACGGTAATGCGTCCACATTCTGTGCAAAGACTCTTAGGTTCAGTTCCCGAGAATAATTCGTATAGCTCACAGATCCACGACGAATAACTATCGAAAACAAGTAGTATTTACCACGTGATTTGTATATTTAATGAAACCTGCTACATATAAATCATCACGCCTATAATTCACGAAGGGTTAGGCAATTATAATAAGTGTACGGTTGTACACCCACATTTCACAGGTCGTAACGATTATAGATTGTACATTGATGTCCAATGTTTTAATTATACACAACATGTCCAATGATTTCGATTTGACATTACCCTTTCTCCAGCCTTGAGGATCTTCATTCTCCTGTCCAACAACACTCCGAAGGGGAAGAGCTGGAGTAACAGGGACGCAGGAACTGCTGGTAAAGGACACGGGAGACTCTTTCGTAGCATCAGCGACTGGACCTGCAATATAAAGCAAACACTACTAAGTTAAGTAATACTAATTTTATAAAGGAGCGAGAGAAGAGAAAATGATTTCTTTACAGTTTTTTTTTAAATAATTAATTCAATGAATGAATTCTTTTTTTTTTTTTTTGCTTATAAGGATACTATTTGAATACTTTCTTTGTACATATAATGTACAAAGAAAGTATTCTTATTCTTATTAAAGGATACTATTTGAATACTTTCTTTGTACATATAATGTACAAAGAAAGTATTCAAATAGTATACTTATAAGCAAAAAAAAAAAAAAAGAATTCATTCATTGAATTAATTATTTAAAAAAAAAACTGTTGGTAAATCTACTTTAATTCAAACTTTAATATTTACACTTCTTTTTGGGCAGTCATGTAAAAAGTAACCTCCATTGTGCATAGAGTCTGAAGGCTTTGTGTAAGTTTCAGTGCTTCAGTCATGATTAATAAATATTTCTAAATACGACATAAGAAGGTAAATATGTATCTATGGAGAGGTGGAGACCTCTGCTTAATCCTTCTGGTATAATATAATTGCGTCATCCGAACCCGTAAGGTTAAGATTTATTTCCGTCACATTAGTTCTACTTTTCAATAAACCAATCTATATTATTTAGTACGTGCATTTCACAGAGGAAAGAGCTCATATTTTATCCAAAGTTCAGCCTTAATTTCGGAAAGAAAACATTCCCCGGGGCGTGAGAGGATTCATGTTGCTTGTACCTACATATAAAATGTAGGTACAAGCAACATGAATCCTCTGAGGGTTGGCGTAATAAAACTTCACTAGTATGTAAATGGAAAGGGAAATAAAGCGTATTGATGTTCTTGTTTACATTTCCAGATAACGTACCGCTTGAGAGCACCATCTTATTGTCTCGCTCAAGTTGGAGCAAATATCGAAATCGTACTGTACAAAATATGTAGGATATTAATAGAACTTTGTGTGTACGTAGGCCCTAGTGTAAGTTTCTTTTGACAAATTGGATTTACTACATCGAACGCGTTCGGCACTCCGATTGGTCCGTTTCGTGCTCTCCACCAATCGGAGCGCCGAACGCATTCGATGTAGTAAATCGAATTTGTCAAAAGAAACTTACACTAGGCCCTCAGTTCGCCGTTTCGCCGTCGCTGTTTCTACGCTCGTGTCACGGATTCGATGCCTTCATAGAACAAATGTTGGTACAAGCTGTACAGAAAATGGTTTCGGGTTTGGGTGTCTGCATGTGAGATTTATGTCTGTATAGGTACCCTACACACGATAAATGATAGGGATACAGAAGTATGTTAAAAAAATCTTGACCCGAAATCGTTTTAAGCATTATCAAATAAGTTAGTGAAGGCTTTAGTCGTAATTTATGTTTAAATAAACTGAAAGGCCTATGTATAGTGTAGAAATTCTTAACAAGTATAACTCTTTTAGAGGTTTGGATTGGCTGTTATGATAGTTCTACCTCCATCATTCATATAATAAAATTTTATTTTTCAGACTCGAAGTTAAATTAAATATATTCCCAATCTTAATCTATCTGAAGAAATCAATCTAACCAATCACGATTTATAAGATTATAAACACACAGTAAAGGACAAGGTCTTGAAGACAATGCGAACAGAACAATAGTCAGTCAATGTCTGTTTTGGTTGTGACGATACTGTCATCCCTAAAAGGCGTGTTAATAGTTCGCAATTCAATCGGAACTGTGTTTATTGCGAGCCGTGTGGTCTATGAGACTCACGACAAGTGACTCTTATCAGTGTCGAGGAATGGGGTTTATCTTGAGGACTAATTTAATATGGTCTCTGTGAATTATCGTTCTGACTTAGACCCAATTAGATAGACAATTAAAGCGGGTTCAAGACAAAATTGGTCGTTTAAAGTATTTTTATATGCTAATTTAACAAACTATAATAAACATTCGAAACATTACTTAAGTATTCAAACTTTCGCGCACATTTTTAAATCACTGCATCTTGACTATGCAGGTAGACTCAAAAAAGGATGAAGAAAAAAATCTAAAACGATTTTTCCTAAAATCTTCGGGACGAAATTTAATGTAGAAAACATAAGTATTGTTTCCATCAGGTTTTAAGTTACTGAGTTAGATAATATGAAAACAATATTATCAATATTGTAAAATTCGGCCAACGGATACTTGAAGACGGATAGCCGATAGCTGGCAATTTGTCACTGAATGATTTTTGGTATCCACTAACAACACTATTGACCCACCGGCCTAGCAATATGTCAATTCCTTATCTTACAATGTTTTGGCAGTTTGCATCACTCATCTATCTAGGGAGCGTATCGTAAACCGACTTTTTATGTCTAGGTCTCTGTATACAAATGCTAGAATTGGGACAATGCTTCATTACAAATGCCGTTGTTTCATTACAAGTGGCTGTTTTATGGAGCATTCAAGTTTCATCAGTATTGTTGGAAATATCTTTTGATTAGTTTCAATTTACTTTCGGTTCTTTGGTGTTTCGCTAATAGTCCGACAATAAACAGTACATTTCGGACCGGTCACCAACCCGGTGTCCAGTGTTGTGACGTCGTTTTAGCGAAATGTCTATAACCAGCATCGTTTTGCCAATAGCTACTTATGGATATGGTCACATTAAATATTTGACGACACGGTTGGCGCAGTGGCTAAGCGATTAGCTTTCTGCGTTACGTGTCGCGGGTTCGATCCCCGCACGGAACAAATATTTGTATGATCTACAGATAGTTGTTTCGGGTCTGGTTGTTTGTGCATGTGACATGTATGTTTGTAAACTGTACCCACGATACAGGAGAAATCCTAGTGTGGGGCAATGTTTTTAAAAAAAAAAAAAGACAAAAAAAAAAAAAAAAAAAAAATATAGAACAAAGTTTGTAATCATAATAGTAGATCATTTTATAATCATACTCAAGTCAAGTCAAGTCATTTACAAGATGCAAGCAATATTTTATTAGAAGATGGTTCATTAACATTATCTTAATTAATTAATTTGGCTGTGCTCAGTTCCACATCATGAGATACAACGAAAGAGCCTCCACGAGTGACGAAACCTGAGGCCGTTTTGCGCACCCTGGGCAGTCAGCTTTGATACCACCATTGCTGAGTGGCTTTTTTCACTACGGCATGAGCGATTCCATATGATAGACGAGAGAAGAAGTTGGACACAGATAAATTTTTCTCTGTGTCTAGTTTGTATCACATGAAGAATTAAAACCCATTGTTTAATATACCTACATGTTTAATATAACCTACACTAAAAATGGATGTTTGTATCAGAAAGGCAACGCATTTACTACAATGAGTATATGAGCTATTAGTATAAATGATTCAATTTAGTTGAAACGTTTGTAACTCAGCGGCCGATTGCCGTTTTTGCCAGTCTATAGCAATTTCGGGCGCCGCCGGTGGAAGCTCTTGATAAATATTCAAGAGACATACAGGCCAATTCTGACTTCATTAGCAATTTTGTCGCAAGACACAGTATATTTTACAGCACACTAAGAAAATAAACATACACATCGGAAACTTACAAATAGAAGAGAGTAAGCACCATTGGCGATCTTATCGCTAAAAGCAATTTCTTGCAGACAACCGATAATGGAGTAAATCTAAAAAATTGTATAAATAAGTCGTATTTCTCATTTTAAGCTGTAAAACGATAAACCACGCAATTGGTTCATAAAATAATGAATCTGAACGAAGTCATCAACATCGTCATCAGCCCATATTCCGGTCCACTGCTGGAGACAGGCCTCTTCCAGTAGGCGCCACTGAGCCCGTACGTCGCCTGTCCACGTCCACTTTCTACCGGCTATCTTTCGTAAGTCATCGCTCCACCTGGCCAGGTGGTAACCTATACTACGTTTGTCTACTCGCGGTTTCCACTAGAGAACTCGTCTACCTCTACGGTTATCGTATATATCGATATTCATCGGTAACGAAGTAGTTAATTTAAATTGGATTTTATAAATATTTTACGTCAACATTCAATTCGCATGTGAGAGAATTGCTCTGGATCGCAATGTGGGTTTTAGTTGTGGCGTAACAGGTACGAGGACAATATTCTTTTCACGAGCTATTTACTGCGAATACTGAACGTTTGAACGAGATTGTTTCATTAAAGGAGAAACTATGGTCGATTTATTTTGTTTTAATCGCGGTTCTTTAAAGGACGACTCATCGGGGTAGGTTAATTGGGATTTGGTAAAGTAAACGACGATTGACTGCTTTTAAACAGTGACAGTATAACGCAATTTTAATGGCAAAGGTATTTTCGGTTAAGTTTAGAAATTATGACCAAATTAAAAACAAAATGGTAGTTTCAAACAGACATCCAATTGAATTTTTTGTGAATTGAGGTCTTTGGCCTTTATAATAGCGAAGTTAGATATACAATTTTGTACTTATATTTCTTCACGTCTTGGTGTTATTCTAAAGTTTATTCGGTAAAGAACTGAGGGTTGGTTTATTGTCTCTTATTGTTAGAGTGACTACAAAAGTTTCTGTTATTTCCAGAACGGTAGAATGGCTGGATATTTATCATAGATTAAGATCCACTCTAGAAGTCTAGACTACAGTAAAATGCTTCAAACGAACATATTTGAAGGGAATTTGGTCTGAATTTTAGATTTATCCCTTGATGACCTTGAAGAAAATCAATATTCAGTATAAGATTGATTTTGAAGATGGATATTTAACCACGATTTAATCGATTGTGAATTTCAAAACTTAATTCCACGTGAACAAGTTCCAATTTCTTTTGTCTCAAGTGTATGAATCATGCAAGTTTCCTGCCATGGGAACGGAAAAGTAATTAGTGGATACGACATGTCAATATCATGTTTTATTACTGCGGATCGTATGTCCCAACATTGGCCTTAATTATGTGCGAAATTGGTAATAGCGAGCAATAGCGAGCTTAAAAGATATACATATATTTCTATACCGAAGAATGCAAGATTATACTAATAAAAGGACAAGCTGTAAAAACCTGGAGATTACAGATAATCTCCAGGCTTTCACAGCTGTTTCTTGGCGTGGGAGTGGTAAAATGATCTAGAAAAGAAGACTTTCTACGAATAGTTCTATAGAAATTTTGTTAAGTTTAGAAGTACTTTCCATAACCATACATAAAATAGTATTACGCCTTCATTCTCAGAAGGGTTAGGTAGAGACGTACTAATGTTAAACATGTTGTACAGGCGAGCATATTTCCATAAACCGGGCAATAATTCCAAACTTCGGGCTGCTACTAAGAACTTTGAAACAGAAAAACCCAATAACACTAACCCAAGTATCTTCTAATCAAGACCTAATGCTCAGTAGTTGCGCTTGTGACCAAGGTAGTTAGTTTCTCCGTCCAAAGACAGCGACTTTTCTGATACCTAGTGCGGTTTCTACTAGCTTCCGCCCGCGGCTTCGTCCGCGTGGTTTAGTACCCGTACATTTTTCCCAAAAAAGTTTCATAAAGTAGCCCATGTGCTATTCCAGACTATAATCTATCTCTGTGCCAAATTTAATCCAGATCCGTTCAGCCGTTCTGGCGTGATTAAGTAAAAAACATCCATCTATCTAGATTTTCGCATTTATAATAGTAGTAAGGTAGAACAGATGTATATATTTTTTTGTTTTCTACTGTAAACTCACATAGTCACTGTTGTCGAACTCCAGTCTCAATACAGCCACATAATAGGTTCCCTCCATGCTCTCCTTCACCACTGACACCTTCAACTTTAGTGAGAAGATGTCCTCGGCAATCTCATACAGCTGACCTGAAATACACCGTATCTTTAGTAGAATAGAATTTATTATACACTGCCTTTCATACCTGAAAACGTTCCGTTCAGTGACTTAATTCCCTTTGATAATTCGGTTTACTTAATAATTTTATTTTTCCTGACAATCTCACAACAACAAATATTTTTGTTCTAAATATTTACCTATTGAGGGTAGAAAGAAATCATTCAATTTGGTTGTCAACTAGAAGCGAATTTGTGTCGTCTTATTATAAGGCGGTAGTCCATTCTCTCTCATTGCTGCTTGCATGCTACTGGAGGTACAAGTATTCCGTTTGAATATTTACCCATAAGATAATGCGTATATCCAGTCCTGCCGCTGCTATACACGAGTTCAGCACCGTGCCTATGCGCGCGAGTGAGTTGCATGCTCGGAGAGCGCATGCGAGGGAACGTGAAGCGCATGCGCTGGTGAATGTTGTCCACGGACTGCAGGAACGTGCAGAAGTAACGTCCAGTCGCGCGAATCATAGTGTCGTAGCTATAAAAGGAAAATAAAAAATACTTAAACATCCTTTCCCATACTGAATTGCTTTCTGAAACCATCATCAACATTAGGGATGTTACGGAGGTGGATTTATCGGAGGCGGAATCGGAGTCGGAGGTTCTCGTAGTGGCCTCCGCGGAGTCGGAGGTGAATCGGAGTCGGAGTCGGAGCAAATCTACGAATGTAAAATATAAATAAATAAAAAAGAAGAAACTTGTCGCAACTCGTTCACTCTTCGTTCATCAGTTGCAAAGGACACATATACTCCGTCAGTTGTCAGTGTCACGTAGAAAGCGCTCGGTAGCGCTGCAGCGATAGCAAGTCATAACTTGTAACTCCGATATATACCTCCGTTTTGATATATCGGAACCGGATCCGGATTCGGAGGTGTAATTTTAATCGGAGGTTCCGACATATCGGATTCGGAGTCGAAGCTCCGTAACATCCCTAATCAACATCAACAAAGGAAATGTTTACTGTAATCATGAAAAGACAAGTGGAGGTGTTGATTGTTATCACGCTAAGCAAATGAGTTGATGAATTCACGACTAATCTCTCGACTAAGTGACTTTACTGCCTGTTTTACTAGACGCTTCGGTGATAATCAGTCACCGTACAGCGGCAAAGCGCTTTGTGTGCTGCTTAAAGCTGGTTGTTTGTGTAACCGAATGACATAGCAGACTGTAGTCGGAGACCAAAAATTATGTTGTTTAAATAAAACTTTTTATGATCAGCCTTATCGATTTTCAGTTTTAAGCTTCTTAAATATGTAGGTAGGTAGGTATCTACCTATTTATATATCAGCGTTAATTGCAAATTGATTCAGAAGGTTTCATCATCATCCAGAAGACGTCCACTGCTGAACGAAGGCCTCCCCCAAAAGAAGGTTTAGCGTGGTCATAAATAAAGGAAACTAAACTCCAGAGCTAAACCCTAATGTTTCTTACCCACGTATAAAATAGGAACCTTTATGTTTATCCGAACGGCCGCCTTTGGGTGCAAACAGACATTATATTATTTGGTGAATTCTCGGAGCAATTTTTGTCAACTTCATATTGTTGTTGTTTGCATAAATCTATATTTTCAACCTGTTGTAGTCTAATACAGTGCTCAATGTGATCACCGGCCTACAACTCCTGTAGGTACCCAGTGTGCCCATTTTGGTTTATTCTTCATTACGTGTCTTAAAAGCTGTCGCAATTTGATGGGCTTACATTTTTTTTACAACACCTAATACAAAAAATTATTTATGTAAATATATACATGCACTTATCTGAAGGCCGTACAAATATTTGTTCCGTACGGGAATCGAACTTGCGACAAATAGCACAGCAGTAGATCACTCAACCACTGCGCCAACTTTGAATCAGAAGGATTACTTTGTATTTTATATTTTAAATACACTTTACTAAGCCACAGATACCTACATCTCTAAACTTAATCCGAATCAACACAATAGTGTATCTTTTTTGTATAAAATAACAATGTGACTTTTATCCCACGATTTTGATAGGTAATATTACCAGTTACCCTTTATGTAAACCGTTGAGCGGATATAATATGACTTGGCATTATTGGACGTCTTTGGCTCAATAAGTTGACTGACGGCCATATTGGCGGTGCCTCAGATAAATTCGCTTCGAGCCCACGTAATGTGAGTTTATGTAACGAAAAAGATTTGGTGGTAAAACGAGGAGAGGTATAACTTTTACGTCTTTAACCCTGGGTGTAAAGGTAAACAACTTTTTCGCATTTGGTGTCGAGATGTATTAATAAGTTTGTATATAACTTTTGTACAAAACATCTTCATTGCTAATAAGACTAGTTGCTATCTTAAAAAACTGCTTCATAGGTTTAGCAGTCACGCGCGGATGCAGAGCATGAGTTTGATCCCCGAGTTAAGCAGTGTTATAGATTATTCTGTTAGACAACTCTCAGTCCGGAATTTGTTGTTATTCCAATAACGACTTATTAACAGCATCGGCGAAATTTCGGTGTTTAATAAATACACCTCTGCCTAACCCTTCAGATTATAAAGGGGTGATCGTTGTGCTTTCCCAAAAATACGTACATAAAGTTAGATGTCTTTCAATGTGAAGGCTTACTAGCCAATATTGGTATTTATAGAATTTGCCATAAAAGACAGTGCACAAAATATATTTGTTTAACTTACCCATAATTACTGAAAAACTTCACGAAACATCTGCCGAAGAAATGCATGACTTTTTCAGGAGTGCCAAACTTCTCCCTCATATAGATCAGCTTATCTTCGCTTACAACGCTGAGGCTGTTCAGCCGCGGTCGAACAGGGTTAATGGACCCTCGGCGCTTGTAAACGTCCAGAGCAACGGTGCAACTCGTCTTACGAGGCTTCAATATCGAGTTTCGCTTTCCACCTTCACTCTCTGGAGATGTTGGTTCGGAAAGAGGGACCTCAGTTTGAGTCGACTCAGGAATTGGCTCCTCCGTGGTCTCATTGACCTTATGATTCTCGAATTTAATACCCAAACTCCTTCTGTGAAACTCCCGGGCAACCACTTCCGCTTCCTCTTGGATTCTGGTTTCATTTAATTTTCCCGTGGAAGCTGCAACTACCGGTCTTATCTCCTCTGAGGAATTGTAAGCGTCAATTTCCTTTTTTGTGACAGATTTTAAGGCGTTGGTAGCCGTGAAAGGGCACTTGTAACTTTGTGTCCTATTGTCGGTGTGGACTGAGGCGCTTCGCCAGCTCGGCTTGGATTTTAAGGACGGTTTTCTGGGTAAAGGGCTGCCTGGTTTAGATGGTGAAGGACTGTTCGGATCTTTGCTGATCAATCGAGATAAAGCGCATGCTAGTCGCAGCATCAGCGCATCAGGATATTGCTAAACAAAAAATATAAAAAGTTAACAAATTGTTTGTGAAATTATAATAAACATATTTTTGCCAATTATAAAAGTTACCTGGGTGGCGCTGAAGACAGTATTCCTCGCGCCCGATTCCCGAAGAATCGTATCCCATATATCTTCCCCGCATTCTTCCTGTAGATGACAAAGTTTTTATTTATTTAAAACTATATACCAAATTATAGAATGTGTTGTATAACAGAGCTATACGTTTGGTTAGTATAAAACTTATTGGTAAACACTGCTTAGCATTCCGAGTCTGACCATGAACTTTTATGGAGTGTTGATATTAATTTCGTAATTTAAAACGTGACGCGAACTTCGCGAACATATTGTAACAGCAACGACTGATGTGTTTGTTTGTCTACAAGTTTTTGTAGTATTTCGCGTCACATTTGGTTTATGATACGAAGTGTGGACTTGCTAGTTATTAGATAGCTAGATCTCATCTACTTTTTGGACCGCGAAAGTCAGCTTAGGCCGTAGTAGAATTAAAAAAAAGTAAACTAATAGGTATGTACATACACATGTGCCATATTTTGTGAATTTTTGCTGTCCTTTTATGTAATTATTCTGTTGTGGCAGATTCTATTGTTTTGGTATCTTAGTAATAATAAATTCAACCCATTACTTTCTCACTGCTGGGCAAGGGTCTATTCTCAGAATGAGAAGGGTTAGGCCTTAGTCCACCACGCTGGCCCGATGCGGGTTGGCGGTCTACACACACCATCAAGAACTTTATGTCACCCTCTCAGGTGTGCAGGTTTCCTCACGTTGTTTTTTCCTTCACCGTTAACGCAGGTGATAATCAAATTTTAATCCGCACATGATTCCGAAAAGTCAGAGGTGCGGGCCGGGTTTGAACTCAGCACCTCCTGCCTGGAAGGCAAGCGTTCAACCGCTAGGCTATCAAACAGACCGAATTTAAGCTAAAAAAGTACCGCAAACTCGGTATTAGAAAATAAAAGAATAACAGTCACTTTGCAAAATAAAACCGGTGTCAGCAACAAGCGAGGTTAACACTCTTAACAGCATACGTGGCAGCATTATTCTCACATTACTTCTTTTATCACCACTGTTACTGTTATTTTATGGCGAGCTTTTAGTTCAATTTTAATAATACACGTAGTAGTATTAAACATATATTAATGTTTCTTTAGTTAATTTTATTTCGTTAATATATTTCCACTGCTGGGAATACATTTTCTAGGCATTAGGCTAGTGAGAGATAGCATACAATATTCTTTTTTGTCTTCTCAAACTAGTTATCCAGTACTATTTAACGTAATGAAGTACAAAATAAGCAAAAATAGTCTCTCAAGTATTCGTTACCAATACTATCTAAGGTCTACTTAAATAAGAATAAATTACAGTTAGTTTGTTGCACCATCAAGATAGTTCCGTTGTACAGGTACACATTTTGTGGATTCTAGTAACGAATGGTTTTCATAGTGAAAAGAGTGACAGTGGCTCCCAAACTAGGCGACGCCTGTAAATGTAGTACATATGTACATCTCATAATGAAGTCCCATTAGATGAAACCAAACCAAATGCCTGTAATTCATTGATGATACTTCTATCGGTATAAAAAATATTTTTCGTCTTCTTAATAGACGATACTGAAAATAGCTCTGTCTATGTATTCTGCTTACACTGCACATACACCTACATTAATTACGTTGTCATAAATAACATGAAAAAACATCTACACTTGGAGTGTAGATGTTTTTTCATGTTATTTATGATGTATGTTGTGACACTCTTTTTCACACCATAAATAACACGTCAGCATCCGGAACAAATGTAAATAGGTATGTAGGCAAAAAAATACTTGTCCGGATGTGTGGGACGGTTTTGTTATCCGACTTCTAAAAGGAGGCGCAGAGGGCCACCATTCCTTATACCATTCACGCGGACACGCATTAATGTTTCAGCTTTATTTTTGACTGAAATTACTCATCACCATTGGCCCAACTGATGGAGTTGGCGTTCTGAGATTGACTCTTATCTAAAGGTTTGGTCCCAAATTATATTAGACCGGGAAAAACTGAAGCAGGTAAGGGAAGAGGGATTTTGCTCTGCGGTGTGACTCTACAGGCCCATAATAAACAAAGTGCAGTACATCCGTGAAGTGTCCTTGATTAGTGTCTCCTAATTTAGATTAAAGTTTTCTAAAGGACCTTTGTTGTTGACCCGTGAGTTTAAATAGATACAGGAAAATAATAATTGCTCTAACTGTGAAGGAAAATAGAGGAAACAAATATGTCGTAATACGTAAGACCGAAAAAAATCCAAAGCAAGAGACACCCACTAATCAGGATTGTCACTGGGTCCTGCTCCGTCTCTCAGAGAGGAAGCGTGATTCCCAGTAGTAAGAACAACACTATAATAGGGTAATGCTGATGGGAACTTCAAGGTGCAAGTCTGGTTGCTATGTCTTGCCGGTTGCCTTTATTGACTCCCCTAGAGTTAATAAATTGCTAGGCTAACGATAACGAGAACCATTAAGACAATTAATTTCCTCCTTTGACCTTCACACACACTGAGTACAACTTGCAATTTAAGAAGAGGGTTGATTTTAATGGCTTGTTTACTTTTTCGTATGGGTACAGCTCTATGCCCAAATGGTCTTTGTGATTATTTCATAACAGTTCAAAAATTTTGTTTCATAGTTTTCATCAACTTTAAGCAATGCGGCGTAATATTCGGCAGCATTATAGCTTAGAAAGTTCTTCGTTATGAGCACAACGTATCCGTGATGTTTGGAGAATGTTTATGATATTTCCTTTACTGGAAGATATCCGGTGACCTTGTACGTATCTCTTTGTATGACTGTACATTCTGTTAGCTGGAAAAATAAGGAGGTAATTTTGTTAACCCCACACAAAAACGCCTACCTAGATAATTATATTATTTCAATGCGGTATACTGAAAAAGCTGTAAAAATCTTTACGACACTAAAAGCAAATAAACGTGTTTACTCATTTTATTACGTTTAGTTTCCATAGTTACTTATTAGGGGAAAATAATAGAGTTGTTATTCATCTACAAGCCTCAAAAAGGGTATAAATAAAAAAAATGCACGGATCGCGGTTGCCTATCAGTAGATGTCATTACCATTTAATGGTAAGGTAATGACATCTACTGATAGGACATTATTATTATAGACATTATAGTATAGTCATTATAGACATTATTTGCAAATAATGTCTATTTATCTACCCCCAGTCTAATTGAATATATTTTTTTATATTTGTCTGTGTATCTTTATAATTATTTCCTATCGTATTAATGTACTATAAATACATAGAAAATACTAAATCATATTGACGGGGGAGTTATACTTTTCGTAATTCTTAAGTCCTAAGTAATTTTATGTATAGTTAAGTTGACGGTAAAGAGCAAGTTAATCGGGTAAATCTATTTTTTTCATGTCCATTTGATCACTTTATTTCTTTCTTCAAGAAGAATACTCTTCTTAAAGAAAGAAAAAAAGTTGTTTGCGTACGCAAACAAGGTTGAGATAATCTCAAAACAGGAAAGATTAGCGGAAATTGAAGAAGACTGCGTACGATTCACAAAAGTTGCGAATGAATGGGAAATAGTGAAATAAAATGGTCATATTATTAATATTTCTCAAGTCAATTATACTATCGGTAGTCGACAGCGTAAATATGTAATAGCTCATTGCCGGCGTAATTATTACACCTTAGTTGCATCTTACAATTTGCCACGGACGGTAATGACACGACCTAGTGAGTTTGACGTCCATTTTGCAATTTTTACGGTATGTCTTACCGTTTTTCATTGACTATACAATAAAAAATAGTAAAGGAAACTCACCACTATGAAATGTTGAACACTTTCCAATAACCATCCATACATTTTGGCGATCTAACTTAATACAAAAAAAAAAACAAAACGATTTGGAGTGCGGTTCTTTTTAATTTATCGCCGTGGCTGATAAAAGCCACAGTATAAATTTTCGTCAAGTAATGACACTGATAAACGACCAGAGTACAACTTCTAAAACACAGTTTTTTTACGTCCTTGACAACCTTGGGTTACGTTTACCCGGTAAGGCTTTCGCGCGGCTACTGAACAGATAAGGGAGCGAACAGACACTTAATATTCTATAGGTATAGCACCCTTGATAACGATGAGCTAAGAAATCTTTGGTAACTTATAACTGAGCTCCTTGACTAATTAAAGATGATTGCGTAAGATTTATTTAAAAGAATATTACAGTAAGACTTAGCATCGCCTGTATTCCCCGAAGGGTTAGGTAGAGGTGTACCATTCTACACCCACATTTCGCCGATGCTGTTATTTAGCCCAATGTATTGGGGGATGAGCCTTTTGCCATCTACCGGGCACAGTTCCAGTCTCCGTGCTGCTACTGAGAATATCCATGCAGAAAACCCAGGACTTCGTTCTCAGCAGCCTAAAGCAAAGAAGGGTAAATTATCAAAAAGTTTAATGTTTACAACAACCGCGTTTGTAAAAACTTGACCATTGAAGTATCATCATCACGGTCGGGTCAAATTGTCGGAAGAGCGGTTGCGGAGTATGAGATCCTGGTTTCAATACCCGGGTCGCGGAAAGTGTGATTGCGTGTTTCTTAGAAAATTCTCTGTTATAGCCCTCAGATTGAAATTGCCGCTATCCTCGCTCTGCATAACATGGAACTTAATAACGGTATTGAAGAATTGTGTGTGTGAACAATAGTACCTACCTCAGTCTAGGCATGTAGCTGTGATGCTGTTTAAAATCAATAAGGCAACGTAATGTCTACGACCTGAATAAACAATTGAATTCAAAAAACGTCTCGCTAAACCTGTACTTAATTTGAAGTGAACTCATTCATATCATCACGGCGTATGACGTCATAAATGCGATTGATCAATCAGCGAGTTGGTAGTGAACTGAATTACTTCGGTGAATCGCATTGGGGCCAATTGACTGTTATGTCGCCCTTTGAAGGACGAATGCTTCGGACCATTCATTTGCCATTTATCTTTATGAACTATTTCTTATAATTATATCAGTGCGTACAATGTTCTTATGTGATATAATTTTAGATTTCGTTGGTCTAGTGGTTGCAAGCGCGACTGCAGAGCGTGAGGTTCTTGAATTTACGACTACGAATATAGCGCAATATTTTGGCAACTTTCGTCATGTTGAGTAGGTAGCAGAAAAATATAATTATTTTAACGAAAGAAATTTGCAAAGTTCTTTTTTTTTTTGTCAGTTGTCTCTCGAAGTTAGCTCAGGGAGCTTTTACTTCTTAACCGGGCAAATGGCGAGACCAGAAGGGCCTCCAGCCGAGCAAATTAAATAATACTAAGCAACACTGCTAAGGGTGTCCCATAGTGGGACTCGAACCTCGGCTTAGGGCGTTGCTGGGGGGCAGACAAGAGAGGACTTGCTGGATCTGATTGTGATTATTTAGGGACATTTGATTTATTACTACTGGCTCAGCGCGGGCTGGCTCGAGCAAGGGTCGGGGTGGAGAATTAATGGGTCTTCGCGACGGGCCTCGCCGGCGAGGATGGTACGACGGTCGGTTGTGTGTAGTGTTGGTAGTTTTCCTAACCAATCGGAGCGCTTCCTGATAGAGGGTTGCAAAGTTCCTGGCTCATTCTCGTTTAGTAATCAAGCAACAGCAAGTGAGATATTATCCCGGGTTGGGCAAAGTGTTATTGGGTTTTTCTGTATAGAAATTTTCAGTAGCAGCCCGAAGTTTGGAACTGTGCACGGTAGATGGCAATAGGCTCGCCCCCTATTAAATGGTACTCAATAACGGCATCGGCGAAATGTGGATATGCAATAGTACACCTCTGCCGAACCTTTCGGGAATACAGGCATGTTTTATGTTAGTATAATTATTGTAGGTAGGTATATATTTTTTTATTTAGGTAGCTTATCATTTTGTGGTTAGTATTCCCAAAGTTGTCACTAAAAATATTGATTGATGCGGCCACAACCACGAAAATGATAACATATTATGTATATAACAAATATACACTATATAAAGGCTGCCCTTTTCATAAACCGCACAAACAAATTTTACCTTAAAACGGTAAGTTGATGTCTGCTTGTTGTGTTAAAATTATTTTAATGTTTGCTATACACAATTATTATAGCCACGTATCCTTGATTTAATGTTTTTTGTTTGGTCCGCCATCACGCTCCTGGCTAGGGTGGTGGACTAAGGCCTTACCCTTCTCAATCAAAGAAGAGACCATTGCCCTGCAGTGCGACAGAATTGGGTTGAATTAATTTAATTTAATAATATTGATTTTGTGATTGCTTTTAATTTTTTATTTGAAATTCCCATAATCGTGAGCAGCGTAATACGTACGAAATATACTTATAAATCTTCCTAAGCAGTTAATTTGTAAGAGTTTCGATGGTGTAAATAAATAAGTAATAATATCCTATTTTTCTTATTTTCAGATAAACTTAAGCATTATTTTATGTGTAGTGCCTAGAAAATGCAGTCCTTGTCAGTCTGGAAGCATGCAGAACGACCAAACTACATCACCAACGTCGACAAGAGTTTCCCTTACTCAGAGGTTCCTTACCTGGGAGACTACCACCTGGTCAAAATACCCGAGTCTTTCAATAATCTCGTTCAACATGTCGATTACTGGGGCGAAGGGATTGTGGCTGAAGACGGCAAGAGCGGCTTCTCAAACTGCTACAATGTCAATCTTCAGTTCCGACTCGTGAGCAAAGGCCAGGACAAAAACAAGAAAATACCGAACAGGATCCCTGTCCTTAGTTACACCAACTGCGACACCAGCAGCTACATCAAAGACAACTCGGTGCTCACTGTCACCGTCGCGGGTGGACATATTAACAGCAGCTGTGCTAAAGACATCGCGCGCATGGTGAATATTGACCTTGGCAAAGTGGTCGCGTACGGATTTGGTAAAACATCACAGGAAATCATGAACCTCACCGCGGAATTGAGCGAGAAAGGCCTGTTCTATTGTCCCGACTACACCCTGCCCGAAGAACTAAAAGGTTTCATATTATACGATAACTACATAGCTTTTCTCAATGTGAATTCCCTCAAGGATGTACTGTACGAGAAAGTTACCAACGCTTCTTATGATGACGCAGTGGATATAAGTAAAAGCTTGAATAAAGAGAACGGTGAGATTATACGTGAAGTAGTAATGAAGCTTATCGGCGCTAGTTCTCGAAATATCATGTCTTATGCCTATAAACTGTGGCACGGTGGCGCTATAGATATAGTCCGAAATTATTTCCCAGCTTCATTCAAACTTATCTTCAACGAAGATCATGTGACAATAGTCAACAAGCAATATTATCTGGCTTTGAAACTCGATGTGCACACCGACTCATATAATGATAGACTTGCTTGGGGAGACAGCTCTGACAAAACTTCTAAGAGAGTAAGCTGGAAACTGATACCGGTGTGGGACAATAATAACGTCACCTTCAAACTGTACAACGTTCATTGCGATATGTATTTGAAATTAGACGCAGGAGTGGACGGAATTGGGGACAGGAAAGCTTGGGGTTCTTCTGATAGTAACGAAGTTAGACACAGATATTATTTGGAGCCTGTAATGAAAAATGGAACTCTTGCGTTCTTTATTATAAACTGCCAGTATCAACAAGGATTAAAACTTGATGTGCATGTGGATTCGATAGGTGACAGGCTTCTTTGGGGGCACAACGGCTCCGTGTACAACGACTATGAGCGCTTCAGATGGATTATAGCAGCTTGGTAAACTCATATAAACTCACCATGCCGAACGCTGTGACATGCCTTCAGAAAAAAGTTATTTAAAAATAGTTCTTGTAACAAATTTTCTACTTCTGATTGAAAATAATATTTTTTTGTAAATTATTTGTATCTATTTCTTATTCTTGGATTATTTTCCCTGCTGTCGTCCTGAGTATGATATAGGCCTTCTAAAAGGCCTATTTTAAAACACGCATATTCTAGCAAACCAATTTTTAGAATCCTCAAACCGATGTTATAATACGCATTTTGTTCAATAAAGTACTGATTTATATAAATAATCATTTATTTTACTGATTTTGATGCATTCCTCTGCCAAGACTTTGGACTGATCAGTTTTCATCCAACTTTAATAGACACTGCTATTAACACACTTTCATTTAACTTGCACTATTAATAAGTATTTCTTTTCATCAAAACTTGTGACACATTTTATCCTACTTCCCATTGGATTGTCTATCTATAAATAAATGTATCTGGTTACCTACGCGTTTCAACATAAGCCATCAGTCACATAACCAACGTCACCGTTGGATTACTTACTATAATAAAGTTTTCCTGCATTACTCCGAGATCGCACTAATTAAATTGATTAAAGGCAAAGATAAGTTTAAGGGCTAATTTTGGCGGGACTTTCATTTAAAATTTGTTGAAAAAATATATAGGTATTAAGGTTGAGGTGTTTTTCGAAATTATTTTTTTTGATAATATTGAGGTATAAAAATATCTTGCCTGAAGAAAGGGATTGTTTAATGTATTTAAATTTATTTTATTTCATTCACTTTTACATTATTGACGACACGGTTAGCGCAGTGGTTGAGCGATCGACTGCTGCGCTACGTGTCGCGGGTTCGATTCCCGCATTGAACAAATATTTGTAAGACAGATATTTGTTTCGGATCTGGGTATATGTCCATATAAATATTTGTGTTTGTAAATGCATGCATGCACATGTGCACCCACGTTACAGGATTTATTCTTAGCGTGTAATTTTTTTTTTTAAACCATGCCTACTTTTGAAAACAAAATTATATGAATATTATATTCGAACTTCCGTGGAGAGAAAATTTATCCAGTCTTTTAGAAGCCTTTTCTATCGACATGCACGCAAAGAACCCAAACAATGTCATACTGAAGACATAATTCGGGGGCTTACTGAGTTCCAAGAAAGTATAACTTTGGGGTACGGGGTTGACCCGGGTACGTCTTAAAACTGCGGCCAGACACCGGAGGACGGGCAGCAGCGTCCTCTCACTAATCGGTGAGCCACTGCGATCCCCAAGCCGCCTGCCAAGCGTGGGGATTATGGCAAACCCCCCCTTGAGGGAGGCCTTCGTTCAGCAGTGGACGTCTTGTGGCTGATGATGATGATGATGATGATAACTTTGGGAAAAGTATATAAGTATGTCCAGCCGTGCCAACTACGGCGCTACTGACGTTACCGACTCGCACTACTATGTTTTAAAAATTAAGGTTCATGAGTAGGTATTAAATAAGATTTCTTCCCATCCCATGATTCCAAGGTATTCAAGTGGTTTAAATATTGCCATATACAAGAAACAGTTCAAATAGGTAAATCGCCATCATTTTAAACAAATTATTAACAAAACGACAAAATAAATCAATGATTTGAATGCCAGAGCTTTTCACACGAGCGCCCGTCGCCAATCTAATGGCGCTTAGTAATAAAAATCAGCGCGTGCGACGCTGACCCATACAATTAAAAAGTGGTCGTTTGCTTTTAGGATGTTGCGTTATGATCGCGACAATACATATTACTTCGCGGCCTAGATATTGGCTGAAAATAGGGGCGCTCAACATTTTAATTATAGATAAATATTATCATTCTTATCAAATAGATTGATGGGCCTGAGCTTGGTAGCTATTTTGTGGGCGCTATCCTTTGTCATCTGTTTTTGTGGACGTGTATTTCTCGGCATGGAAATTCTCGGTTTCGTTACCGAACATCACATATAGATGTAACACAGACTGACGGAATTAAGATTTATCGGGATATTTGCAACATATCATAACATAGCATCACGCCTATATTCCCTGAATGGTTAGGCAGAGGTGTACCTACTAATGTACCATTTCGCCAATGCCGTTACTGAGTGCCATATAATACGGGTCGAGCCTATTGGCAGGCATAGTTCTAAACTCCGTGCTCCTACTGAGAATTTACCTTACAGAGAATCCAAACACTTCTCGACCCGGGAATCGAAACTAATACTTCAACCTCAGCAGGCGCGCTTGCTGGATAACTAGACTAATGAGGCAGGCAAATTTGCAAATATCTGAATTTTGTTACTAGCTCTCAAATCTTGTTTATGAATCTATGATTATAATTATAATTTTGTGATAGCTTTTCTTACGACGAAAGTCTGTAAATATTGCGCTGAATTCGTATTAAACAATTGTGGGTACAATCGCGGTCTAACGACTTCTTAGGTATGTAGTTCAGCTTTTGTACATATAATAAAACGTGAGTGCGTGACTTCAATGCTTTGGGAAAGATTTGCTGTACTCTGCAAAGAAGACATTACCACTTCATTGCCGGCAAAAATAAGGGAAAAGGTCGTTTAATTTAATCACTGTTTATATGTATTGGACAGCAGTGATAGCCTAGCGGTTGAACGCTTGCCTTCCATGCAGGAGGGTCTGACTTCGAACCCGGCCCGCACCTCTGACTTTTCGGAATCATGTGCGGATCATAATTTGATTGTTACTTGCGTTTACGGTGAAGGAAAACATCGTGAGGAAACCTGCACACCTGAGAGGGCTCCATAAAGTTCTTGACGGTGTGTGTAGCCCGCCAACCCGCACCGGGCAAGCGTGGTGGACTAAAGCCTAACCCTTCTGACAGTAATGGGTTGAATTTAATGTATTGGATGGATGTAAGTGGCGGAATGTCGTTCGATGTGGTGGTCTATGGGGGTGGCCTTCGTTCAGCAGTGGACGTCTTCTGGCTGATGATGATGATGATATATGTATTTCCAGATTTCAACACGCTCTATGAGGTTTTATGGAACAATTTTAGCCATCGTAAAGACACTTTGCCATAATCACCTTACTTGGAATTAGACTAATAGTCAAGCAGTCCTGTATATGATACTGTATACGATACTGCATAGTGCCAACTTTTCTCCAAACTAATAATTTCGTCGGTTTCCTAGTCGCCGCTATCCTATCAAGGAGTACTATATATAACTGTATAGTCAATTCTGTCGCTCCAGTGAAATTTCTTGAACGTTTCCTGGCTGTTTCATAAACGTAAGAAATCACGGAGTAAACCTAAACTTCTTTTGAACTAAATCGCCCTTTTTTTCAAATAATAATATCATATATAACAACCAAAGGTTATGGTTCCCTGAGCTCATAGATCGGGGTTCTAGCGGGTCATGCGTAGGCGCATATTTATTGGTATTCCGGTGGGAGGCTGCGCATTCGTCGCGGCGCGGGCGGGCCGCGCAACCCCCTATCCATCTCTCAAAACAACATAGGTATGTTGGACTATTTTACATATTTTTTTATAATCGGTTCTGTTTCTTTTGATATTCAGTAAAATTAAGGATGGGTTAAAATGTTATTTTTTTTGTTTAAATGTTAAATTGCTTAAATTGTTACGTATTGATATGTAGAGCTCACATATCATAATTATAAAAGAAATTCTCGCTTAAAAATAGGTTAGTAGCATTTAACTTCAAGTTCCATATTTCTACAGTATTTTGCAGTTTCTAAACTACACAGAATACAATACACTCCAAAAGTAATACCACAGACGATTGTCCATTTGCATATCAATAGTTGGGTACTCCTCATTTTAACTTTTAATTCTATCTAAGAGCCATCTGAGTTCGCCGGTAAGCTTGTAGAAACTATCTAATTCTAACTACTTCGATCGAAAATCTCCTCAAATTCATTAAGGGATATTTAAATAGCTAAATAAACCTCAGATAGGTTATTCCTTTGATATCCAGACAAAAACTGTTCCAATTTCAAATTAACTGCTAGATAGCTTTTATTTAGGCATTGAAATTGGGCCTAAGACACACGCGGCGCCTGGCAACGAGACAATAAATATTCTATTGAGTCTGATTTGCATCCCTTGGCGTGTAGGGTTGAGTGTTTTCGAATATGAGAATATGTAAGTAGGGTGCTCTACATAAATTTATTACATTTTATTTTTATATACAGTGCTTGATATCTTTAGTGATAATATAACTATTGGATTTTAAAACATAAAATAATTAAATGAAGAGGAATTTTTTAGCAAATACTTTTTTAAAAATATGTGAAAGATTAACATTGAAAATCGTTATAATAGTGACCTGAATTACCACGCAACATGTGATTGTAAAAAAAAAAAACTCAAATTTTAATTAAAATATAAATGTTTATAATTATCAAAAAAAAAGGTACGACCTAGGCAGAAAAAGAAGTTTAGTAAGAACAACCCCTTTAATCTGACCATCAGAATCAAACATGTAGAACACACCCTGTTGCATAATGTACCTATACTCATTTTGTTTAGGTATTTAAATAAAGGTAAACAATCTTGATGTGACTTTTTACACAAACACATATTAAACAAATAAACTACTGCTTAAATCCTAGATTCAATTGATTTGGTAATCGTTATTGTTGTGTTACATTGGTTTTTAGTAGCGTTTTGTTTAACTGAGTTTTTAAACAAAAAATATTAAAAATACACATCAAGATTGTTTACCTTTAGTTAAATACCTAAACAAATCGAGTATATATATATGTATGTTATTTCCACACATTGTTCCATTACGGGTAGGATTCTCTCGTAAAGTCTCGCACCGCAGTCATTTGCATCTGTTAGGTGGAACATTGCCGCGATGCAATGTAAATTGTAAAGGGTTACACTCTCGCCTAGGTTTACAGAAATAGGTTTTGTAGTGGAATTAACGGAACATATAAAAAACATTGATACTGTATTGTATTATTATATTTTTAAGTAATCTTTTTATATAGTCGTTCCATAATCAGTGGCGGTCTAAGGGGGAGGGTCGTAGGGGTCATGAAAACCCCTTTCAAAACCGTACAAGTCAAATTGACAAACTTTCTAAAAATAGGCAATTCATGAAATTTTTTAATAAATTATTAAGTTCCTTTTTTCCTTTTTTTATAATATTATATTTATTTTTTTTCTGAAAAAAATAATTCTAATTTGCTCAACTTCAACCCTCCGAAATCACTTTAGTGTTAATATGACCCCAAAGTCTTTGGGTACAACCGCGCCTGTCCATAACAGGTTCGTTGTACTGGACACACAGTATTTAAGCTCGATATATATATACCGTGTTGGCAATATAGACAATTTGAATTGAAAAAGCAGTAAACCACTTCAGAATAGCGGCTTCTGCTCGGATTTGTAGACTTGAAAGACTTAGGTAGAGCTTAGTTATTTATAGTTGTATTAAAGGTTTCTGAGCTGGTTAGGGTCGGTTTTAGTCTTACAAAACTAATCAAGTAAATGTCCTTAAGTGTGCGTACTTACGTCACAAGTTACCTTCAAACGTATCTCTTAACAGAAGCTATCCCAATAAGTGCCTTCTTTGAAGGGAGGATTATTTTCAGGGTGCGAGTAATTGGCTCCGCATTCCTCTTTAATTGGCCTACGTGCCAACGACCAACGTCATCGCTCTATAAATAACAATAAGTGTTAACGACACTCTGAACCTAACAAATCGTTAATTAAATTCCCGAAATCTCTATGAGCGAAAGTGGAATCATAGACTTCTGTTCAAACGAAGTGGTTCATTCACTTCACACAGAGTCGGTTGCTAAAATTAATTATTACTGTCGCCAATTGGTAGTTGTCATCTCCATATAGACATATGTGTTTAGATCATTTGTTAGAAAGGTTACTAGAGCGTTCGGCACTTGTTCATGACATCTTTACATGATATGATTGAGAACTAGGAGTGGTGTCGATGCCCTGGTTTGATAGCCTTGGGCTCTCATGACACTAATGTGTTGTGAACATTGATTTATATTGCATGTTTATGAAGATGTATTGTTTAATGCGTTGCTAGGCATTTGAGATACGTTATTGATAGTTAAGGATGAATTTTAATTGAGACAATCTTTGTTTCATAACTGCTTAGTTTGTTTTTTATAGGGATTGTGTACGTTCATATGAAATTGATTTGAAATGGGTATAAATCATGATAAGAAACAAAAAAAAAAAAAATAGTATCATGCGGATATTATTAAGTACTTTAAAATTAACTTTCGTATTTATATATTTTCTATGACAATAAAATTGAAGACTGTTGAAGACAGTTGGTCTTCACCCTCAAGTAACTTAAGCCTCCCACAAATCATACTATCGGTACCTGAATATATATTTCCTGTTTGATCCTTACACTGATCCCTTCTGTTTCATATTCAAGAACCAGTAGCTACAACAACAATAGGTACAACCTCAAAGGGATGATTACAATATTTCATCATCACCTTAGTTTTCCTTTAATGTTGTCGCCTGCTAGTTTAAATACATGCGACTGTGTTAAAGTATATAAACTACTTATCTTACATGTAGCCAGCCATGCGGTGGTTGAAGGCCGCCTGCCTGGCGTTGCTGGTTCTGCCAGCAGCCACCAAGGAACTCTCCGACGGGCCTCTCCGTGAGGACATCATCCAGGAACTGCCCCAAGCACAGGACCCCGACCTCATCAACTACGACGACTACAATCCCTTTGGGGAAGACGAAAATGGTAATAATTTGAAAGGAAAAACAGATGACAGTCCACAAAAGAAAAAATCGTTCCTTCAACAGTTAATTACTTATATGTAATAATACTACAACACACATATTATGAAAAGCCTAAGTGTCTTTTTACACGTTAAACAAATGAATGGATATGAAAGCTCCTATTTTCCAAGATTACGAATGAACTGTACTGGCCGTGGTCATGGCGAAAGGTGAATAATAATATTTTAGTCACATTCACGACTTACGGGTAGACAGTGGCAGAGCGTCTTTTTCGAGAACTGCGGGTTTTACAACTACCCTCGCTTGGTCTTGATTCTTAATTAATATTTATATATTTGTGTTATAATTGAAATTGAAATGTTTTTTTTATATGTATCTTTTTATAATTCTTTCAAATGTATTGTTTATTATTGTCTTTATTCTTCTAATTTAAGAAATTGTTCACATTTCATATTAAGTCAAAGTTCTTCATTAATCTTGTTTCAGCCGTGATAGCCGAGAGGGATTTCCGCGGATCAACCAGTAGTGAGTTTTATAACTTTGTGCTTTGTCTTTCGTAATGAAGTTCCTTTGTCTCTTTAATGAAATCTTCACTGCTTTGGGGGTCTTGATATTATGTTTACTTCTGGAGTAATATTGATTTTTGTTTCAGGTACACCGACATACCGAAGACCTGTACCTCAAGTGACCGCTAGAGGTGAAGAAATCTTTATGTTAAACATAATTATACTTCTGAGATTTTTTAATTTTAAGTTATTAGTTTTGTTTCGTTTTTTTTTTTTTTCAATTCATCATCTTGTTTTTTTTACTGCTTTATCAGTCTAATGGTCGTAAGTTCGGCTGCTAATTATGAGGGCTTAGGTTTGATTCTAAGTAATTTCACTAGTAGGTTTGCCCCTAATCTATAATTTTCATGCAGAAAATACCTAAGAACACTTTGCCTAACCCAGCAATGGAAATTATAATCTCTCTCTCAACTAAGCCAATGAGACAGTTAAAAAAAGAACAATCCTTTCAATTTATATTGATGTAAACGAGCAGTTAAATATTTATTGAAATTATTTCGCACAGTTCCACCGAGTCCCAAGTGCGTGGACATTGGTCGCACATGGTCGGAAGGCGAGAACTGGAAACGGGACAACTGCACCCTCTGCCAGTGCTATGGGGGACGGGTCAACTGCTCCGTGGTGCCAGCCTGCCTTACAAGTAAGGGTCTCTGCTAAGTTTTAGCTCACTAGGCTAATTTGCAATACTCTTAAATTGACATGCTACAAACTTGTTCTAGCGGCAAAATCTGCACCATTTGCCTGACTAGTGTTGCGTCTTATGTTGACAGATATATCATTTTGCTATTACACAGCGCTGACTGACGTAACAATTTGTTACGGTATGTGTTCCTCCCTACCGTATGTCTAGTTTTAAGGAATGTAAGGATCGTAGCACGTGGCATTTCGTAGTTTCAGCCCATGGGAAAAAAGCGATATTATGTATTTAGTAACCAAATTTTCTCCATAATATAGCGTGACAGAGATTCGGAAATTATATTCGCACATTACGTTTAATTTTGGCACGACGGGGTATTTTTTTTTAATAAATATGATAATGGACTCGGTGCTGCAATTTCAATTCCATTTTTACTCTCTCTACCAGCGCCCCCATTGAATCGACCGACGATCGTTGCAGCAGCTCAGCCGACAACGCCAGTGCGCGGGGTCGTCGGCTCGCCGGGTGACGAGGGCCCGCCCGGCCCGCCTGGCGCTCCTGGTGTCAATGGGGTCCCTGGAGCCCCCGGAATACCTGGGTCAGCAGGACAGATACCTGATGTTAGTATTTTTGCGGTATTCCTAGCCCATTTGGATCCAAAATTACATTTCGTAACAACTTCATACATTACAACTTTCAATTCCTGTCGGATTGTAAATTTTATTTGTTTGACACCAGCTTTAAGACTTCTATTAGATTTAATAAGGGAAGAAAATTACGCTAATCGACATCTTTATAAGCCGATTATATTGATTATGACAAATTATTATCATTTCACCCAATTTGTGAAGCTTATAATTCGATGATGTATACTAAGAAATAGGCGTTCCTCAAAAGTAAAAAAAATATTTTAATTAAATAGAATTTTATATTACGGTTTATACTTTAGAGCTAGTACTAGTACCTACATATAATTTAATAAATACTGTTTATTGAAATGAAGATTTTTATACCAGGTAAACGCTTACTTGGCTCAACTGGCGGCTACCGCGGGAGGTGACAAAGGACCTCCTTTCGACCCGTACCAGTACATGCAGGCGTCTGTCGGCACGCCAGGCATACGAGGAATACCCGGTAACATACGTTTTGGTTATTCAAAAGTACAATTTTAAGATGTAATTTTAGTAGGTACAAAGTTTATAAAATACTTTTGTAATAAATTGGTTTTTCATAATTAGGACCACAAGGCCCACCCGGACCACAAGGATTCCAAGGTCCTCGTGGAGAACCAGGAGAACCAGGTCTGCCTGGACACCAAGGACCACCAGGGGAGAGAGGACCACAAGGATTACCAGGGAAAGATGTAAGACTATTTAAATTTGGAATCATCGACATCAACATGCTGCTACAAGTATAATGTAACGTACACTATTTAGTATGATCGGAATTAATTTTAACTCTCTAAACATATACATTCATAAGTTATTCATCCGACTTATATTACATGCAAATTTATAATTTACTATTGTATAATATTATTCTTTTAAAAAGTAACCATGGAGTTTTAAGTAAAGGTTTTCCAAATGAAACAAAAACTTTTTTTTTTAATACATTGCCCCACACTAGGAATAATTCCTGTATCGTGGGTGCGTTTACAAACACATATATTCACATACGCAAACGCCCAGACCCGAAACAATTATCTGTAGATCATACAAATATTTATACCGTGCGGAGATCGAACCCGCGACACTTAGCGCAGAAAGCTAATCGCTTAGCCACTACGCCAACTGTGTCGTCAACTTTAGAACATGGAAACTAGATAATGATTATTAATTAAATTATTCTTAATCTTAGGGCTCTCCGGGTGACGATGGCGAGCCAGGACCTTCGGGGGCAGTCGGCCAACCTGGCCCACGGGGCATCCCGGGAGTGCCGGGCATCCAAGGATTGAAAGGCCATCGAGGGTTTGACGGCAAGGACGGCGCTAAGGGTGAACAAGGTGTGTCTGGAGAAAAAGGCCCCACTGGGATGCCAGGACCAATGGGACCAACTGGACCTGCGGTAAGTCGTCAAGTATTGCTGATGGGACCTTTACTAAAAGATAAAAGACTTCATATTTTTAATTAATTACTATGTATATTCAAATGTTTTTACATGTTTAACAGCTTTCCACTTTTGTGTGTTCTGACAGGGTCCTGTGGGTGCTAGAGGCGAGAGAGGTCGCGAAGGACCTCCCGGACCCCCGGGCGTGCGTGGAGTTGATGGAGCACCAGGACCTCAAGGATTGATGGTACGTATACTTGGACGCTGTCTTTATCTGATGAATATAAATTCGATTCAATTGACTTCAGATTTTTAAACTTACCGTCTTTCTATCAGGGTAACGTTGGAAAACCAGGCTCGCCAGGGTTCCCAGGTGCACCAGGTTTAAAAGGAGAACAGGGCCTATATGGGCCAAAAGGTAGCCAAGGTATGCAAGGACCACGAGGAGAAGCTGGTCGTCCCGGACAACCTGGTGAAGTAGGAACCCCAGGTATTCCTGGACGTGATGGAATTCCGGGTGAAAAGGGTGTGCAAGGACAACCAGGGTCTTCGGGACCTCAAGGATTCCCTGGACCAAGAGGACTGCCTGGCGTAGCTGGAGATTCAGGGTTGCCTGGTTCTAAAGGAATGCCGGTAAGATATTACAGTCAACATAAATAGTATTAATCCTTAAATGATTTCATTTTTGATCAGACAGTATTTAAAGGTGTGATATAAATTTGACATTGTTGTTTAAAGGGCCAACCTGGTGAAAGAGGTCTGAAAGGTGACAGTGGAATAAGAGGAGAATCTGGTGCTCCAGGGCCGCGTGGTATGCCCGGTAACATGGGTTCGGAAGGTAAACGCGGAAAGAGAGGGCTAAGAGGACCTGCTGGGAATATTGGACCTCAAGGTGAAAGAGGTCTGCAAGGTCTGAGGGGTCTACCTGGCTCGGATGGTCCTATGGGTGCTAGAGGTCAACCTGGAGAGAGGGGAGGTGTTGGATTGCCTGGATCTAAGGGAAGCTCGGGAGACCCTGGGAGACCAGGTCCTCAGGGACTACAAGGAACCCGTGGAACTATTGGAAGGCCTGGAATGGCTGGAAAGACTGGTCCTCAGGGTGAAAGAGGGATTCCGGGTGCTGATGGCAGACCTGGTGAACAGGGATCTCAGGGCATACAAGGTCCACCTGGTCTTATGGGTAGTCCTGGAGAACGGGGCTTACAGGTAAGTTTTATTTGATATTAAAGGGAATTCTGAAATTATTTCTTTGAGGTTAGTAATGTTTTATTGTATTTTGTAGGGCGAACCAGGAAAAGACGGCGATCCAGGTCAAGCTGGACCTCAAGGACCTAAAGGCGATGCAGGACGTGATGGCAGCACTGGTATTCAGGGACCTCAGGGTATTGCTGGGCCACCAGGTGAAAGAGGACCGTCAGGTCCAGCTGGGCCAACTGGATTCCCTGTAAGTATCACTCATATCGGTATCATACACATTTCTGTTATTTATGTAATGACATTAATTATTTTCTTTTCTTCAAGGGTATGCCGGGAGCAGCTGGCTTGCCAGGTTCGGCAGGCAAAGAAGGAGAGCCAGGTATGGCGGGGCCTGCAGGACCACCGGGGCCTTCAGGGCCGCGAGGAGAGAGAGGGTTCACTGGTGACCGAGGACAGCCTGGCCAGCCTGGATCACCAGGAGAGAAGGGAGACGCCGGCGCACAAGGGCCTGATGGACCACCGGTACGAATGAAACAGGACTAAATACTGACAAAACTCCTCTTTACTCAACAAAATCAGTTTTCGCATAAATTAAAAAGTTCTGAGTTGATTATAGTAATTTCCATTTGAAGCATAGATAGCATTTTACGAATGAAGAGGACCGAATGCCTTGAAGTGAAAAAGCATATACCTTTATAACATGGCACCCATCCACGCTTGTAAACTTTCCTGTCAATAAAGAAAATTACATATTATATGGTTTAATTCTCCAGGGTCCTGAAGGGCTCAGAGGCAGCAAAGGCCATCCAGGATCACCGGGAGGGATGGGAATGCCTGGACCACGAGGTTTAACTGGTGCATCTGGAGAGAAAGGCGAGAGAGGATCCGCAGGACCCCCCGGCAACGATGGATCTCCAGGTCAATTTAACATATGTATATTTTTGCGTCAATTAGGACAGGCGTATCTCTTTTTATCATTTTGTTTATGATGATTAGGAAGGGAAATAAAAAGAAGACTCCAAAATTCCAAATTATTATATACATAGCGCATTTAATTATGCAACATAGTACTTATATTAACTAAATGCAAATTATATGAAATAGATTTAAGAAAGTATCAAAATAAAACCTAATTACCTAATACTTTATTAAACACTACCATAATTAACAACATTCAAAATGATAACCTCAGGTCGTCAAGGAGAACAAGGACCACAAGGCCCAATCGGTCCAGTCGGTCCAGCAGGGGAGCCCGCTGAGAGGGGTGAACCCGGATCCCCTGGTGTACCTGGAGAATCAGGAGCCCCAGGATCCCCAGGAGAACGCGGACAGCCTGGACCTCAAGGTTTACCCGGTCTATCTGGTCCACCTGGCCTCACTGGTATGCCTGGCCTGAAGGGTGACAGAGGCTACGCTGGTTCAAAAGGACAACAAGGATCTCCCGGAAGTCCAGGTAATATGAATTTAATTTTTCATTTGACTGTTAGATAAATTAAAATTTTTAATCGACTTCGATCAAGCTACTGTTTTTTGCTATGTTACCATAATGTTAAAGATTGTATATAATTTTCATTTATTACATATGTATGTAATTTTGCATGCCCAATGGTAAAATATGGCTGAACTATTTGTTTCCAATATGGCCATGTTTGCAAAAAAAACTTATCTTTATCTTTTTACGATGAAATCTTTTGAAATTGGTAGTCGGTCATTCAACTTAAATAATATTTGTTATTTTTAACAAGGTATACCTGGAGAGACCGGTCAACGTGGTCTGCCTGGCTTAATTGGAGCAAAGGGCGGTCGCGGTGATCATGGACCGAAAGGAGAAACGGGACACGCTGGTTTGCCTGGAAGACCTGGAGATTTGGGACCACCGGTAAGATTAATATTAAAAATTAAAAAAAATATCTACATATTATCGCATAGTTATATATAGTAGATTTTATTATGTTTAGGGCCCACAAGGCAGTACTGGTCCAGCTGGCGCTCCTGGTATGCCCGGAGCTAAAGGATCTACAGGAGATTCAGGAAGGCCAGGAGCACCTGGTCCCATGGGTCTTACTGGGCCTCAAGGCTCCGAAGGGCCGAAGGGCGAGAGAGGCAGTGAAGGTGAAACTGGTCCACAAGGTCCAAGTGGTCCACCTGGAACAGCTGGCGAGAGAGGCCCTGCTGGGTTACCTGGCATGGTTGGCCCACCTGGGTCGCAAGGACTTCGAGGCGCTCAGGTTTGGCTCTAATAACTTTAAAGTATTCTTCTATAAAGATCTATTCTTCTTTAAAGAATTCATTAAACATTATTTTAAAATATAGGGTGAAAGTGGTGCACCAGGAAAGCCAGGTGCTGATGGTGCTCCAGGACAATCTGGAACACCGGGCATGCAAGGGCCACCGGGACCGATGGGTGAGCCAGGCCCTGAAGGGCGACCGGGCAAGCAAGGACAACCAGGCATCTCCGGCCGGCCGGGAGACAAGGGACCTATCGGACCACCAGGAGCATCAGGACCAGGAGGACCACCTGGATTGCAGGTGAATATACTACTATTTAAAACCATCGTCATTATCATCATCATCATCATCAGCCAGAAGATGTCCTCTGCTGAACGAGGCCTCCCTCAAGGGGGGGGGGGGGGGGGGGGTTGCCATAATCCCCACACTTGGCAGGCGGCTTGGGGATCGCAGTGGCTCACCGATTAGTGAGAGGACGCTGCTACCCGTCCTCCGGTGTCTGGCCGCAGTTTTAAGACGTACCCGGGTCAAACCGTCAAACCATCGTCCAATGTTATATAATAAAAAAATGCTTTTGGTGTTGGCATATATTTAAAATTCAAACTACATAATCATATTTAACTATTTTAGGGTCCACCAGGCCCATCAGGTCCTTCCGGTCCAACGGGAGAACGAGGACCTAGAGGTGAAAGTGGACAACCAGGTGTCGATGGTCCTCACGGACCGCCAGGAAAAATTGGACCTCCTGGTGTTGACGGAACGAAGGGAGAACGTGGTGAAGCCGGGGCGGACGGAGCTAAGGGCCACGCTGGCCTACCAGGCCTGCCCGGAATGATTGGCGCGCCTGGAAGAACTGGTGAACGAGGCTTGCCTGGGTCGATGGGACCACCTGGAAAGGATGGAGATGTTGGACCACGAGGTAAATTATGATTTTAAGTACATGTGGGGTTTGCACTAACGACCGCTAGATCGCCAGTGTTGGGCTATTCTCACTTATTTTTGTTTTTGGTGGCATTAGAAAGAAGTCCAAATGAGTGAGTTACTGCTTAAATTAAACTCAAGGTGTCAACAGACATGTGCAAATTCTGTTTCTAAGGTACTCCTGGCCGTGACGGAAGCCCTGGTCTGCAAGGACCACCGGGTGTGCCAGGAGGCCGTGGACCTCCAGGAGAAGCTGGTAGACATGGAGCAACTGGACCAGCAGGTCCACCAGGACCTCCGGGCCCACCTGGAGAAGGCCTGGCTTATGACGCTGCTGCCCTTGCTGCTATGTTACAACAAGGTTAGTATTTATTGACTATTAAGGTTTCTTCTTCTTTAATCTTTAATACAGGTTGAAATACTCACAAGTAATTTCGTGTCCTTTATTTATAAGCAGCATTTTGGTACGTATGTTTTAATCAAGAGCCTTAAGTCAACAATATTTATGATTTTTATTTGTTAAATAGGTCAAAGCAATTCTATCATATTCCCGCATGCTACGGTAGACTTAACATGAGAATAAACATGAAAGAATAACTAACAAAACATTTATTAATCTTTTCTCCTATCAGGTTCAGTGAAAGGCCCAGATCCATTAGGCGATGACCCCAATTCTCTTCCACCTCGCTTCTTCAAGGATGATATGACAGCGGCTGAACGCAAGGAGGTTGTGATGAAGGCATACGAAAGACTCAAGGTGTCTCTGGACAAATTCCTCAAGCCAGACGGTTCTAAGGAAGCACCTGCTAAGACTTGCGGGGACATCAAGTATCATCATCCGGAGTTTGAAAGCGGTAAGTCAAGAAGTTACTATTAGTTTTAATCCAGATAATGAATCAAATAATGTTTTTTAGAGTCTTACATTCTTCACATGATCTTGGTTATAGTTTATTTTTCAGACGGATCGTCATAGTCGTCATCATAGTCATCGTTCATTCATATATCAAATCTTTGCGTTATGAGTATGTAATATGTTAATTTTCATTGTTTTCATGTTTTACCGCCGCATAAAACGTTTCTCAATTTTAAGTAATCATTTATTCCCATATCGTCATTCATGTGTGGACTGTAGCAACTTGGATTTTAATAGCTCCTTATGTTGTGTTTGAGTATTTGGTGGTCAATATTCTTGATAGCGGGAACATTCTTCAAAGTCACAAACTATTGAAATGTTGCAAAGAACAGAAATATTTGATTTTTCAAAATCCGTCTCGCAGGACAATATTGGATCGACCCGAACGGCGGAGACATGAACGACGCGATCGTGGTGCACTGCGACATGGAGACCGGCAGCAGCTGCGTGTTCCCCAAGCCCATGCAGTCGCAAGACATCTCGTACGATGGCAAGGAACACGAGCCCTGGCTCAGCGAGATGGATGATGGATTCACAGTGAGTATGAAATATGTGTACCGAATATACCGTGATACGTCAGGAGATGGCGTATACTTTTGCTAATTTCTTTGCGTCGGTGGCAACATGAGAGACAATTTTTCTGTATTATAGACAAGAACATATTGTTATAGAGCAAGGACTAAATGTTCAGGGGATATAGTACCTACGAATTTTCCTCGTTCTCGATCATAATTAACGTAAGGCAAAGATGTGTGCGTGTTTACGATGGGAATCAAATGCGTGCATACGATTTTTTTAAATATTTTTGGCTTAACGGTAACGAAGATCGAGGAAAACTTGTACTAGAACACTTGTTGATTTCTAATATTTTAGTTTTTACCTAAACTTTTTTCACTTTCTTTTCAGATCACCTACAAAGCGGACCATACTCAACTCACGTACCTGCAGCTGATGTCCTCGAGTGCTGTTCAAAACGTCACATTCCACTGCCGCAACACGGTGGGCTACTACGACCCCACGTCCAACAACTACAGACGAGGCATCAAGTTGCTAGCCTACAATGATGCAGAGATTCTACCCAAGGCCAACAACAGGCTCAGATATACGGCGCTCTTGGATGAATGCCAGGTAAGGAGCACGATAATTTTGAAAGAAATAACACTAGAGAGACCTGTTTCGCGCTTTCCACTAGACGAGACCATTTCCAATTAAATTCATGAATATCTTTTGTTCTCCAATGGACCTGGGGTCTTTTGAAGAAGCGAGCAAGTGTTTCATAACTGTCATATTTTATTGCAGTATAAGAAACCCAGCTGGGGGCGGACTATCGTGGAGTACCAGACGGACAAGCCAGGCCGTCTGCCAATCCTTGACGTGGCCATCCGTGATGTAGGTAGACCACGGCAGATGTTTAGGGTTGAGCTCGGATTGGCATGCTTCAGTTAATAAGGCGATGATACAACGCAATAAAATACGGCAACATTGTGCTTTAAAATATACGAAGTTCGAAAAAAGAATCGTAAAAGTGTTGCCAGCTAGAAAACGCATGATGACAACAGCATTTTTTACTGCCCACTTGCATTTATAGAATTTTAAATAAATAGAAATACTTGCCATAACATAATCGTAACGATTAATATTAAGATAAAAAATACTTAATGTTCACGAGGGCGTTAGCATTAGCACTAACGCCGATGTATACTTATGTATCATTTTGTATTGACGCTCAAAACATCAACCCTGACGCTGCGTTAACCGCGGCGTTGAATTTTCGGAGCGTTTGCGAATGTTCGTACTAAGAGGTTTCTAAGTTTATATGGACAGGATCTCAAAAACGCTATTTAGACATTTAATCAATGGATACTTAAAGAAATGGAATATTCAGTATATGAACTGTTTGGTATAAGGGTTAAAAAAAAATGGTTTAACGGTTAGTTGTGTGCAATTAAGTTAAGAAAACTGCCAAAATAAGCATTTATTATAACTATTAACGTAAAGCCAACAAAGTACCTATTCATTTAGAATAGAAAAAAAAACTTTAATAATAATAACATTTAAGTACTTTAATAATTATAATCTTTCCTATAATGTGATTCAATATTAATAAGATAAGATTTATTTACCAATTAAGTACTTAAAATACGTATAATTAGGTCGTCACAGCATATTTTAATAATTATTTTAATAATTTAGTGTACAAAGGTCCAATTAGGTTGTGTACATAATGTAAATATCCTTATTTAAGTTAATGTCATGTGATTCCTATACTCGAATTAATTAATTGTAAGTAAATATAATTAAGTTACCTAATTATTTACAAATGCAATAAATATCTTACCAATAAGCAATATTATAATATTATATTCATATGTAAAATAATACGTTTTTCCTTGTTTTCGCTCTTTTAAACTCCCCAGTAATATTTTTGTAAACCTATAAAACATATTCACACAAGATAATTTACTTTTGTCGCCAACTGTACAAGTCAAATTTCAAGCAATAGTCAAAAACTGTTGATACCCATTATTTATTTACTTTACCAAATTAATCGTTTAGCAGAATTAAATCTTCAATATTTTTTCGTTGCTGTCAAATAAACGATAAAGTCAAAAGAAAAGACAATAACAATCAAAGCTTTCCACTATCATTTCGTTTTCGAAATTCTAAGTCTATGGAAATATTCTTAAACTTATCATAGAGTCAAGAGTTTTAAATATCCACCATTATAAGTTTCTGTCGTTATTTAAAATAAGAACTGGGTATTCTGTGCATCACTCCACCTTGACCGTATTTACTGTAAAGCTAAAAATTTATGAAAACAGCTCGTTTGCCTTTGAGAGAAGCCGCCATTGAAAACGCGCGGACACTATATACTATATGTATATAGTGTCCGCGCGTTTTTTTTGCCTTGTCGGTCAAGGTCGAAGAAAACTCACACTTGGTGTACTGTTAATTTGGTATTTATGTTCGTAATCCTCATAAGCTCTCCGTCTCTTCACGTTGGTTATTAGTGCGTAGAATCGCAGGAATTCTTCCTCAAGCAGGTGACGAAGGGCGGCACTGCGCAGGTGCACTTGGTGCAGGTGTCGCTAACAGTGACTTCGTCACCCACGACCAGCGTCATGTTACCGAACACGCACTGAGTAGTCAAGTTGCGGATGTTCAGACCACGCACAATCTTGGTATTTGTAGTCGCTGAAATAAAGATAAACAAAGAGTTATAATTTTAGATTATTTCTGTTGTTTAGTCCGTCAAGGGATATAAAGAAAACACAATAGAAAATCGATTGAATAACAGGGCATCAATTTTTTTTAAAATAACGCTGCCCCACACTAATTATAATTCCTGTATCTTGGGTGTGTTTACAAACACAAATATTCACATGGACATACATATTTGTTCCGTGCGGGAATCGAACTCGTGACACGCAGCACAGAAGTCGATCACTCAAACCACTAGGCCAACGGTTTCGTCAACCTACCTACAACCGGCCAACATTAAAATTGATCCCCATAAATTACGTTTTTGTATCAGTATTTCTGAAGGAGTTGACGCTATGGTTATCACAATGGCTAAGCATTAAGCTTCCCGCGCTACGTGTCGCGGATTCGATTTCTTCACGGAACAAATATAGGTATGTATGGCTCTGAGAGGTGTGTCTATGAGAGATGTATGTTTATAATCTGTAGATACACTCGATTGGTAAATGGAAATTCTATCGAGGGGCAACGTTTTACATTTAATTGTCATGACTGAGATCACCCTGAGATCATGAATTAAAAGGCATCCAACATTTTTGCATCTACTTATCATCGTATCAATCTGTAAAATAAGGCCAAACTTGAGCCTACGTGCAGCCATAACTTTGTATTGGCGTTCTAACAGTTATAAAGTACATAAAATCACTCACGGCACTCAAATTCTATGGGGCATCCGCGCATTTCCCCCGGGAACACAGGCGCGCAGTTCCGGCGCAAGCCGCTCTGGTGGTGGATCTCGAGGCCGCAGTTGAGGTCCTTGCAGTAGGTCGCATTGTCTGCGCTGTTGAAATCCGCTGTACAGATGCAGGTCTTCAGCGTGTTCTTGGGCTGGTAAGTCTCTCCTTCTCGATAGGTTTTGCCGTCAACTTCACAGGTTTTCAGCTGCGCTATAGCGTCCTTACCTAGAATATTGCCAGAGTTGTTATAGTCGAAATTATTTAGTTAACTGATACATTTGATTATATTGATTTTGAATAATGATTTTTTTATTTTAATTATTTCAATTATAGCTTAAACTCGAAAAAATATCTGACTGACACATTTATATCAGAATCCGTTTCAAATATGAATTGGGTACTTAGGTAATTTTGCCATAACGATAAGAGTATTCATGATTTTCTAGTTCCATATATTACTGGCTAATTCGCTAGACATCTCCAAATATTCTATTGGCTCCTTTTTAAGTTGAAACAAGTACCTATATTCAAATACAATAAGTTATCTATCAATCCTATAATCCCGATATTAAAATAATATCAAAGTCAAAGTTTTTTAATTCAAATTTGGCACTTTTAAAACGTTATGAATCTAGGCGCACGGTTCCAAAGTGGGTTGGTCTGAATGAATGAATTAGTCATCAATCAAAAATAAGTTCTAGTTCTTACATGGGTGTGAACATTTTCTTGTAACGCGAACTGTGTGCATTCATCACATACACAACTTTGAAGGGTTAAAATATACCTATTTACAATTAAGGTCAATCAATATTGGCACAGTGTCTCAAAAGCAACATTTTATGTTTATCTTGCCGTGTTTATTTCCTTCACAAACATAATGCACCTCAGCAAATATCTACATATTTATTTACACGCCACACAACTTGACTGAATTCAACGTAATCCTCTTGCTTGAAACACTCAATCCTTATAAAGATTATTTTAATATGCGTATCTCATGTTGCATTTGTAATAATACAACTGATCGTAGGCAACTACATTTAATGTTTATTTATTTATTTATAGTTTACATAATACTGTTTCCCGCCTGTATTTTTCGAAGGGTATACAGACGCGGCGGGGGCCTTCCATGCAGAAGGGTCTGAGTTCAAACCGGGCCGCACCTCTGACTTTTGATCAGAATTTGATAATCTCTTGCGTTTATGGTGAAGGAAATATCGCGAGGAAACCTGCACACCTGAGAGGGTTCCATAAAGTTCTTGAAGGTGTGTCTAGTCTGGCAACCCGCACTGGGCCGCCCGGTGGTGAACTAAGGCCTAACCCTTATCATTCTAAGAAGAGAACCGTGCCCAGCAGTGGGACAATAAAGGGCTGAATTTATTTTATATTAATTATTATATTTCATACTGTGAGCTTGCAATCCCTATTTTTGTTTATTTATTTTTTTAGAGATTATAAAAAAAAAGTCTTTTTTCAGGTTAATCACGAAATTCCCCTAGAGTTAGCAACCTCAGATATAATATAATAATACCAATGCAATGAGTATGTTTTACAGTTTCATCAAGAATACTTAATGGGATTAATGGGTAATAACTTAAGTGTAATAAGACAATGCATGGAAGTCACCCCTGCACGTTAACTGTTCACAATAGATCGTTCACACATAATTCAGGTATCGTCGCAATGTTTAACAACTTTATATGGAAGCCCTTGTTCTATTGTGTGCCATAATGTAGAAACCATTAAATATCGTATCATCTAAAAATACACATGATTAATATGCAATAGATAAGCGGGGCAATTCTCAAGTACTTCGACATTCTTTAGTAGAGATTTGCAATAAAATCTCGACATCTACAAATCTCTTTTGGGCGTTTATGGAAATCTCGGAAAAAGTAGGCGTGCGAAATCTATCATGTTTGTATACCTATCTCAAAATCGACATTATCTCTTAGTGCTTAAGAATTGCCCGCCTGTATTGACAGAACAAGTGCATAGTTTACCTCTATCGGGATCTAATTAGAATAGATGAACTCATAATTGTGTCTTAGTAGCGACTCTTTGTGACATGAGACCATTTAATAGTGCTAATTACGTCGTTTGTACTCTATTCACAGTTAAAGCGGATGTTTAATAGCTAGTTTAATAGATGTAAGTGGATGTTGGGATGTTAGCTGCTTCTATCAATATTGACTAGGGATGTTACGGAGGTGGATTTATCGGAGGCGGAATCGGAGTCGGAGGTTCTCGTAGTGACCTCCGCGGAGTCGGAGGTGAATCGGAGTCGGAGTCGGAGCAAAGCTACGAATGTAAAATGTAAATAAATAAGAAAGAAGAAACTTGTCGCAAGTCGTTCACTCTTCGTTCATCAGTTGCAAAGAACACATGTACTCCGTCAGTTGTCAGTGTCACGTAGAAAGCGCTCAGTAGCGCTGCAGCGATAGCAAGTCATAACTTGTAACTCCGATATATACCTCCGTTTTGATATATCGGAACCGGAGCCGGATTCGGAGGTGTAATTTTAATCGGAGGTTCCGACATATCGGAATCGGAGTCGAAGCTCCGTAACATCCCTAATATTGACGGCCTTATTGATCCAGTGATTGCTAGTGTAGAAGCTGAGCGTGAGGTCTTGGGTTCGATTATCATTATTTAACAACAAAACTAAATATAATTAAATTGACAGTTAAAATATATTGTTATCCACTTTTCCTATTTAAAATTGCAGTTACACCTGAGTCTTAGCTATTTAAAACAAATAGGTGTCATTTAAACACTAAAAGCACTCACCACAAACGGTACCGGTACTGCAACACGAGTCTAACTCATACGTGTTGATACATTGCTGCTGCATATCAGTGTCGAAAGTCTCCACGCAGTCTACGGCCGCGCAACTGAACTGAGGCACGTCGGAGAACAGGCCACAGGTGCAGGCGATCGAACACGCGTTGGAGATGAGCGCTTGTGGTATAGGGGCTCTGTTACCGTAAGCAACGCCTCTGGAATTGACAATTAAACAGTATTTATTGATGGAAATTACGTGGGCAAATTTCTAAGTCTAGACAGGAATAGGGTTTATAGTAAGTAGTTCAGCGCCCTCTATTTAAATGTGGAAGAAAATAATTAAAAGATGGCTAGAAAGGTTAGGTATTATTGACTTGAAAATTTGCGATTTTGAAATAATTATAAATACTGGAGAATTTTAAAGTAAGTATCGCCCAAGCTGAAACGTATGGCTATTTTTTATTATAATTTTCACAAGGAGATAGTGTCATGTTACGTAATAGATAAAGTAAAACATACTCATTTAAAAAATAAAAATAAAACTTTGCCCAACACTAGGATTTCTCCATTATCGTGGGTACAGTTTAAAAACATACATGTCACATATACCACAGCTGAAATAACTATTCGTCGATCATACAAATATTTGTTCCGTGTGGGAATCGAACCCGCAACACCTAGCGCAGAAAGCTAATCACTTATCCACTGCGCCAGCCGTACCGTCAAATGAAAACTTCTTAATTTCAGTTTATATTAAGCACGGTAAAGTTGTTTGATTGATTTTACTTCGAGGCTATAAAATTAAGTGAATAAAATACAAGCTTTATTTAATTGGTTTACTTACACTGTAATTGATTAAGTTATAAAAACAATTAATTAGTTTTACAAACATTTTAATTGGCTCTTTGGAAGAGCCGTTCGTAAGAGCCGTCATAGTGGTACACTACACCGATAGACAATTTATAGGTAGAAAGTTTAATTAGAAACGTTTGACATGAAACGAAAGACATCGACCCGGGTGTTCTTCTCCATGTAAGTAGATTTATTTAACCTTTAAAGTGACAATGGAAATCTGTTGTTTGCGGATATCTGGGACGCTGGGCGATTTGACTTTCTCGACTTTCATTGATATATTTTTGTTTTTACTATAAAAAGATGCCTTTTTTAACCATATACATACACACTATTTTTTTACAAATTTTATTGACATCAGTGCTCCAGATTTAAGAGTTTAACGCAATTGTTTAAGAAATTGTAAAGACTGTCTCATTGGTTTAGTGGTCTCAAGCGTGACTGCTGCAAGGGTGAGGCTCCTGGGTTCGATTCCCGGATCGAACAGTGTTAGCAATGTTATTGAGTTTTTCTGTATAGAGAATCTCTCTTCTCAGTAGCAACACGAAGTGTAGAACTGCGCCCGGTTCATAGCATGGGTTCGCCCCCTATTACATGGGACTCAATAGCAACATCATGTAAATTGTTCACCTCTGCCTAACCCTTCGGGGAATACAGGCGTGATGCTATGTTATGTTATGATATGATAGATGACAATTGAATTATGCATTAACTAAATAAATTGTCATCTGAACGAAGGTCGCGGTATTTCCCGATGGTCACACAGAACCGGTGAGGTCGCCATCTTTTTTGTTAGTTCTTTATGCTGCCTGCTTCTGGGTATTCCACGAGGTCGGTGCCTGAGTGGCGAGTTATTTATTTTTATTGTTACGATGGCACGGTTGGCTCAGTGGATAAGCGATTGGCTTTCTGTGCAACGTGTGGCGGGTTTGATTCCTTCACGGAACCGAGTGAATTAGTCCCGGGCGTTGGTGTGTGAAAGGTATGTTTGTAAACTATACCACGAATTAATCATATTGTGGGGAAAGCTTAACTTTGACATGACTATGAATTTTCTTAAAAATATATGTTTCTTTTTTCGTCTTAAGGCTGTTTGTTCCAATTACTCAAAATCTGACCATTAAAAAAACATATTTAAATGTAGGTCTACGAATTATACGAATTATATATAACATATAGCTACGATATATAGCTTCTAATCTCTCTTTATTTCTTTCAAATCCTGTATATAGTACATCTGTACTTTACACCGAACCTCTGAAATCACCATCCTACAAGCCTACAATGACTTTAGACTCTTACTTAAATAATACTCACTTATAGTAGCACATATTGGGGTCCGGCTGGAGGTCGGGGCAGGTGAAGGCTTCGGGGCACAGACCACCGTCCGCCCGGGGCACCGGCGTGCAGCCCAGTTCAGTGTAGAAGCTCGCCATGTCACACTCGCCAGCCATATCCGTGGACACAGTACCCAACACTGTAAATAAAAAAAGATAAGAGTTAGCAAAAATCTATGAAACTACTTAATTTTCCATAATAGTAGTCGTTAAAACAACTCAAGTTTTTATTACAAACAATATCTACTTAATAAAAATATGAGCTACTAGCTTCCGCTCGCGGCTTCGCCCGCATTGATTACGAACCCGTGCATTTTTTCGGGTCACAAGTAGCGCCATTTAGCGTCCTACAAAGTTATTGTTCTTTCCCTCGGGAACAGTATTTCTTTCCTGTATGTCCTTTTCTGTACCCCTGACAATATTTCTACAAAATTTCACGATGATCGGCTCAGTGGTTTAGGCGTGAAAAGGTAACAAACAAACTTACTTTCGCGTTTATAATATTAAGTTAGGATTTTCATTTAAGTATTAAACACTTTTGAATCTTAGTACAATCATCATAGAGTTAATATTTAGACCAACCTAAGTGGTTTATAGGGGTAGGTCAAGATCAGTAGTAGGTGCATAATTGTCTGATAGCAAATGGCAAAATGTATATTGTAGACGACTGTCGCCAACTCCCGTAGGACCGCGTAATTCCGTTGTTTCACGAAATCTCGGATTATGGTATACGTACTGTAAATATATCCCACAGAATTCTTGATCTTAGATTCATAATTTCGCGAGGCTTTGGACTGTAGTGTTTTTTTCGAATCTTCGCGAAATTATAGATTACGGAATCGAACGCAGACATATACTTATATATATTGTATAGTTATATTAAAATTAAGTTACCTAACCGCATGCATCGGGTCGCAGTATTGTGGTTAGTTTGTGGTCAATTCTGAATTGGATGCCTATGAGAACCTTTGTGACATATTACATAAATTACATCTCAATTTATGTCACAAAGGTTTTTAATGTTATTTTAAGAAGTTATATTTCCGTATCGTTATTATAATTATATCAATGGATTTGCGTTAATATCGGGGCCTGCCCATACTGTTACAGACCAATAAAGTGCCTACCTCCATCTATTGCCGGATTATTGAAATGAAGATTTTTTTATTAATACCATCAGCATAGCGTCGATATCATTTAATCTTCATTGGTCGACAAAATCACAGAGTTGTCTTAAAGATTAATTTCTATAGGAAATGGGCATTAAGTTTAAGTTTTTCGTTAGGATGTAAATTTTCTGTAAATGTTTTCTGAAATTCCACCGGGCTCAGCATCATTAACTATCTATTTTCAGTCAATCTTGAGGAGGGACAAAGTATTTCGACGCTATGACCTTTATTTTTATCATCCATGGAGTTTCTTTTACCAACTTTTTGGGAACGTACAACTAGAGTCGTTTTAACATTTAAAAGTGCATGTGATACGTTTCCTCCAAATGAAAACCTATTCTATTATCTGAAGGATTTATTACCTAAGGAAACAAGAAAATTCAGTAAAAACCAAACTTACTGAGCATCACAAAAGCAACGATGTCCTTCATGGCTGATTTCGTCTTGGAATAAAAACTCTTAGTTAAAAACCGCACTTTTAGTAACGATGTTTACCGTATCAAATTGATCATCAAACAAAATACACGCGCGACATCGACTGCGGTTGTTGGCGGAATGAGCTGTATAAGCTGTATTGCCGTAACATGCAAATCGGCCCTGCGTATGCGCAACGGTTGTCCCACTATCCGTATCGTGATTCATCGGTGCTATCATTCAAGTGATTATGCTTAAGGCATTCTGGGTTACCTTGTAAGTTAAATCATTTGTATTTTTTCGGATGTTAAGTAATTTCGTGTTTATTTAGGAGATCTGGCCTCGATTAGTGAAGGTCAATGACAGAATAGGTAAACAAAAAAGGTATTTGATCTTTGTAACGTAAAAAGAAGGAGTACTTATGTGATATTAGCTTTGCATAGCCATAATCTTTACCTATCTATAACAGTTGTGAGTGAATACCTCGTTAGTGTAGTGGCCGCAAGCGCGACTGCTGAGCGTGAGGTCCTGGGGTCGATTCCCGGGTTGGGCAGTGTTATTCGGTCTTTCTGTATTGAAATTCTCAGTAGTAGCACGGAGTCTGGAACTGTGCCCGGTAGGATGGCAGTAGTCTTAATAACGGTATTAGCGAGACGTGGGTGTACAATAGTACATCTCTGCCTAGCCCTTTGGGGAGTACAGGCGTGATGCTATGTTATGTGTTTGTTTATGTTACGCGGTAGTTAGAAACTAAAAAAAATGAATTGTGATAAGGGTGTTCATTCAGTCAATGATGATTGAAAATTCTATTTAAATAGACTATAGCACAGCATTATTGAAGTTAGACGGCACGGTGGGCTCAGTGGTTGAGAGATCGCCTGTTACGTGTTGCGAGTTCGATTCCCGCACGGAATAAATATGTCTTTATGTGTGGAATTATTCCAAGTGTTATTCCAGGAATTAGTCCAGACTTTTTTTTTAAAAGACGCCCTTATATAAACAGTAATTTTCAAATCCATCATATGTTGACAAAATGATATACCTAAAATGAAAGACCTATTTCATTATCACATGTGATAAAAATGATAAGATACCGATAATCTCGAAATATTCGATTGCTCTACATCACATAACGTAACATCTAGACTGTATTCCCTTAAGGCAGTGTTTCTTAAACTTTTTGCAGTCTCGGACCACTTCCAGAATTTCTAAAATTCCACGGACCCCTGTCAAAGAATATTAAAGGGGAAAAAAAACATGTGGATTCGTGTAGGTACAGTCCCCCCGTACCTCGGGCCGTCAGTAGCAAGGGAGAGCGGTTTTAACCAAACGATGCGTTAGTTTGCTACATAATTTTCTAATTAATGTTAAGCGTTAATTGAGGTGCTGCGGACCACTACCACACATTTTACGAACCCCTAACACCTACGTCCGTGGACGCCACTTTAAGAAACCCTGCCTTAAGGGTTAAGCACAAGTGTAATATTTTTCGCCTACATTTCGCGAAGCTGATGGTGTGAGCCTATTGCCTACTGGACACAAATCAAAACTTTGAACTGCTATTGAATTTTTTTTACTTTTCTCACGCTCAGCAACTGCGCTTGCATACACCAGACCAGGGGCGTCGACTCCGTGGGTGCTCGAGGGCTCCAGCACCCAAGAGATGTAAATAGTGAGTCGGAGCATCCATGACCATAGGCATAAAAACTGACCAGTAATCGGCTTCTACTAACGTACCTTGTATTCACGATTATGTAAAATATTTATTCGACGGCTGTTTTGCATTTTTCTTCCCGAACTTCGCCATTTTTTTCATCAAATAGGCATGAGCACCCTAGGGATTTTATTAAAGCCTCTGCACCAGACCAATGCATTTAGGATTTTCATTAGGACTAAGACCTAGCATTAAATTTAATAAAATACAATATATTGACGGAGATGTTTCCGATAAGTTTTTATTTAAGTACTTACAACAATTTACCAGTTTGGCAATACAAAATGTACACTATAAAATAATAATTGCATTATCTACGTAGGTTTACTTAACTCTATCACAAATAGTGATTTATTTTGCAATTTTTTTTTCTTCTATAGAAGTAGGTATAAGAGTCTGTTTTATATGTAATAAATAATGACATTTTTATGTTAAAATATCTATAAATAATGTTAGTTTACATAAGGACGAGGCACTCGTACTCAGCTGAGCTCTTCTCTTCGCCATCGAAGGGGTAGTAGCAGGTTCCGTGACTAGGTTGGATCTGGAAATTATTATAAATGATATTGTTAGAGAGATAGAAGTAAATTTCGGTTGTGTATTGACAGCGAATATAAAAATAAAAGAATACGTGTTGAAAATCGCTACCGATCCTCCTGAGTGTCATGTCAAAGCCAAGGCAAATGATAGATAAAAAATCTAACATTTGATTTTGAAAATATCCGTAAGAAAATTATTACTTTTTGCCCATATTAGGAATTGAACTTAAACATTTGCTCAATGGCTCTAGGCATACTCATACAGTCACACAGTCTTTCCAACCAATTGATCAATATATGTATTTAATTCAATCCATACCTTGCCAGGCGTAGTGCAGCCGTCATGCGTGACCCTGCCGAAGTACAGCTTCTCTCCGTCAGCGGTGACTCCTGCCTCCACAGCGCCGGGGGGCACAGCACCGCCCGTCGAGAACTGCCATGAGAACATCGCGGGGACCAGCACCTGGAACCGGAACAATAGTTTCATGAATTAAGTTTGTTTTTATTAAATATTCGGTCATGTTTCGCCTTTTATGGCTACATAGATTAGCTACATATTTGGCGCCACGAAAGATGCCTTAAGAGTGGTATTACGAGGACATCGAGTGGTATTCTTCTGTAGCATATGTACTAATACAAATATGCCGTGCACCGATCTCTGGGATCTCTATTTATTTAGAGGTAACGCCAAATAAAACGAGTAGGTAACCATAAAATTACAACAACGAATGGCTAGACTCTTCACAACAAGTTCACACATTTCGGCTTTTACAGTTACCTCGAACTGATCCTTGACGATCTCTTCGCCGCCATAACAGACGTAACAGACGTTCTTGCTGGGGATGACCTTGGCGGGGAGGATGTCACCCTCGTGAGGGGCCCTGCCAGCGTAGATCTCTTCTCCATCCACATCAGTGCCCACGCGCAGCGCGCCTGGGGGGATTGAGCGCTGGCTCAAGCATGCTGGGACCCAACGGTATGTGCCTGGAGTTAGATGAGACACGGGGCTTAAATTTTGTTCGGAAGGTTTAGTTTAAAAATTAGTTTGGTGACCTATTTTACGAGAGTTAAATGAAGAAGGAAGTTGTCATAAAGGTCCAGATAGGTAAAATGAGGACAGGGAATGCGATTAACGCATGTAGTCTTCTGTAAGAAGTATTTATCAGATAAATGCAATGAAAATATTAGTTGTCACGTAGATTCATTTACTTTTTCATTTATCAAATGAGATAAGAATATGTAGGTACTGTACAAAACCAGTGTACTTATATCACTAGAGATAGCTATAACAAAATCTAAAGTGCAAAGATAACCCATAAATGTTAAGGAATTACGAACTACTAATTTATTTATCTGTTCATAAATTTCTTAACACTTTCAAGGAAATGTTTTGAAGGGAAGCTTGTGAACGTTTTAAAGAAAATATGGTGTTGGACCATATTCATATTCTTCGACGACCATGATAAATGAAGTTGGTTAAAAGTTAAGACAAGAAACAGACCCAAAATCAATCGAATTAAAAGACAGTGTATCTCAGTAAGAAAAACACATAATAGATGATGCTAAAGATTCACAACACAAGAAGCGACGGCCAAAACTCTGTATGGGTAAAGACTTCAAATTCCAAAGACTAACTAACTGAGAGTACTGTGATACGAAAATACGTAAGTCTGGATTGGACAGTCACCATAGAGAGGATTGGCCCAACATTGGCAAACAACACAATCAGTTTGTAGCTCGGAGATAACACCTTCAACAAATCTCTACAATTCAAATATCATGTAGGTGTGACAATGCGATATTGTGAAGCAATCCTTATCAATAAAGGTTTTTTATTTTTATCCTGTTCGTTATTTACTGAAACATTGCAAAAATATTTTATCACAAATATTTATCGATACAAAATACCAAAATGACGCGGATTAGATTAATGATAATTATTGAACCAATGAAGTTTAATTTTATGGATTTACAGTATTGATTAAACAGTTGTTTTCTAGAAGATTACTCATTAAAGTTATTTTTGTACTATGCATAACTGGTTCCTTTCCGTGAAAATAACAATATATTTTATGCGTAATAGATTGACGCGGAGCATATTGTAAACGTTATTGAAATGCAATCAATATTGAATAGTTTGCTGGAAGCCTATCAGTGAAAGAAGGTGCTATCTCCGGAAATCCAATCCAGACTTACTCCACGGCAACTCGACAGTCTCTCCTGGCAATTCTGGGAGTAATTCCCCTGGTTCTGAGTCTTCGACCACTGTGACCGCGCCGCCATCATGTGGAGGTGGCGTCGGGTAGGGGTAGAAGTACGCGGGATGCACAGGGTAGTACACTACCCCGGGACCCGGGTACATGTGTGGAGGATGGCCGGGGGGGTAGGCGTGTGGCTGCGGCGGGGGTGGGCCCCCCCAACCGTAATAAGGTCGATCTGCACAAGCATGCTTTGGTACATTGACAAGTAAAAACAAACAAATTTCAGCTAAAAGTAAGGGGCAACCGATCTCAATAACTGTAGGTTGTTCATAAGGGCCCAATTTCACCAAAAATAATAATAACGCTGTTATTAAGTCCCACGTGATAGCGAGCCAGCCTATTGACATCTACCGGGCGCAGTTCCAGACTCCGTGCTGCTACTGAGAATTTCCATACAGAAAAACCCAATAACAGTTTGCCCGACCTGGGAATCTAACCCAGGACCTCACGCTCTGCAGTCGATGTATATTATATAATTATTTTATATTTACTATACAATTATCTAATGAGCTAGCTTCCGCCCGCGGTTTCGCCCACGTGGTTTACGAACCCGTATATTTTCCCGGATAAAAAGTAGCCTATGTAGTATTTTCATCCAGATCCGTTCAGCCGTTCTGGCCATCCATCCATCCATCCATCCTCACAAACTTTTACATTTATAATATTAGTAGGATAGGATATTAGTAGGATATTAGTGTTTTGCTGCAATCGTAAAAATAAACTTATGCCTATCTCCAGGTCTCATCCTGCCACTATGTAAAATTTCATAGCGATCGGTTCAGTGGATAAGTCTTGATGAGGTAACAAACAGACCAAAAGAGTTACTTTTGCATCTATAATAGTGTGGATTGATTCCCGTGACAACTTTTAAAGTATATGGGGTGGGATGATGTTGAAACTCGATCATATTGCTATTACTATTTATGAGAATATATATTTTAATGAAACCAAACAAGATGAATAAGAAATTACGCGTCGTTATTAACATGCTTTCATAAATACAGTAAACATGTTTAGTGAATCATTAAAAAAACATTTTGAAATGCTTAGTTCGGTCAATTCAGTAGTTACGGGAATTATAATGTACCTAACTAATGAAACAGTTCATTCGACACGTGTCGTGGTTATTATAATAATGTACTAATTTGATAAAGCAAGTAAAAGTACCCCGGGAGATTTTATTAAATGCTCACAATAATTATGATAAAATATCATAATTTTATCAATGCAAGTCTAACATATTATGTGTTTAATTTATTGAAATACTATTTTCAGAATAACGTTTTCAAGTCATTCATCATATTTGTGGAATACAGACGGAATGGTACAATTTAATAGTAGAAATCTTCCTTAGTCTTTCCCAGATAACATAGCTTAGTATTTAAAATTAATAAGTAATATAAGCAAAATGTAAGAAGTAAAAAATTACGATTATGTAGATTATTTTTAGGGCAATATTATAGTTTATTTATGTAGTTTTCCGACAAACGCTCTCTCCTATTACAAATATGGAGTTTCCCTTGTTGTCAAATTACATTTAGATTAATTTTTACCTGTTTTATTTAAAAAAACTAGCTTTTGCGACTTCGTACGCGTGGAATTTAGAATGTGATATTTTCTTGCGGTAAAATGGAGCCTATATTTTAAGTTAGACCTCTAGCAATACATTGGTGAAAACTGCATTCAATTCCATGGAGTAGTTTTTGCATGATGCGTGTACAAACATACAGACAGACAGACAAAAATTCTAAAAACTGTTGTTTTGGCTTGTATTGCTCTAATAAAGCAATATTCGTTTTTCTCCCATATCGGCCTGTTTTAATTTTTATACATGTATAGATAATTACTTTATCATCAAATATTTGGAACACGTACAGTGTACCATTCTTTTCAATTGGCGTTTTGATCTACTGAATTATTAGCAAAACATGTAGGTATATGCCCTTTAAAAGCTCAATTGTTTCTACAGAATTTTATTGTATTTTGTATAGCAATGTTAGAATTATATATGCAATAAACATGTCACCAAACCACAGACTTAGAATTTTGCTTACGCTAAACGTCATATTATTGTGGTCTATTTGCCAACATCATTTAAGCTATGCGTTATTGTTTATCGATGGCAATTACCTTGTTTTCAGAGATTAGATATACCTAAGTATTGAATAAGTGCTCGATAGTTTCCTCAACCATATCATGAACATATTTATCTTTGGAGTAATCTATATTAATCACTTTAGTTGGAAATTCGTAAGGTGACATTTAATTAAAATATTTTTTGTGTGATGGGATATCTTACTAAAATATATATTTTCTTCTTACTTCTATGTTGCATTAATATCTAAGATTTCATGTATTATATAAAATGTTAAGTTTAAACCAGTATCTAACTATTGAAGTGATACTCAGTGTAGATGTATGTAATTTAATCTGATTACTTTTTGTTTTTTGCTGGACTAAATTATTATATCCAATAACATCATATCTCAAAAGAAAGTACCTACATTGTTTTCCAGTATTTTTATGCCAACATTTTCAAATAATGACTAATAAATAAACAGAAATAGGTCAATAAACGTCATAATACTAACATCGTAGTCTGTACCTGCATTGTTTGAACTGAAAACATGTGGAGCGCTGCACGTGAGTTATTTGCATGACAATACGTACAGCGCAGGCGCACCAAATATTTTCTTCTAGATCCTTCAGTTTATATTATTACACGTAATGTAAGTGATAAAGTTTTTGTCACATTACTATAGGATTTTGATTAGGTATATTCCGTTTTGTTTAGATTCAGCTATTGACATTACTAGTAGACTTTAAACAATACAGTAGTATTCTTTAAAGTCTACTAGTAATTTCAATTTTAGTAATGTATGTAGTAACATACTAGTATTGTTTAAAGTCTACTTCAAGTCTACATATACACGTATATATAATGTCACTCGTTATTGTACTGAAATGTGCCAAATACATTTTTCCCACAACCTATTTGATACCAATACCATAATCGAAATTATGACGTTATTCCATTCCGACCGTTTTACAAAATTACAGACGGTGAAATTAAGACACATTATGAAAAACACTGAAAATTGTGTCACGGGAAATTGCCGAAAAACGAACATTTATTTCCGAACAGTACATTCTAGTAATATTACTATCACATAATAGTATCTTATCACACGTTATCTTGTAACTCACCTGCCATGTTCTCAATAGTCTCGCTCGCAAGTGACTGTCAAGCCTCCGCCAGTTGTTGGTATTTTATTACAAATGTGACTCATTAGGGTAACGCACTGATAACGAGCCGTTCATTCTTGTGGTTGATAATTACGTGGATCAATTAGATGTTCAATGTTAAAGAAATTGGGTGTGATTAAGCAGTTAAGTTACATTTTTTGTAATTAAAAAAATGTATAATATTTAATTTGTTAAGAGAGAGGTTTACAGTAACGTCAACGCAAAATCTCATTACTGCAAATGAAACATTATTTGGTCGTCAATATATTAAACGACCATTTTTAATCAATTTTTCTGATTTTTACACCCTATATACAATACAGGGTGCGCTTTAATTACTTGCATTACTTCAATGGGATGGAGTACCGATTAGGGATGTTATGAATATGTAATTTTGGATCTGGATACGTATTTTTCGGTATAATATTATTCATTATATATAATATAATGAATAATATTATACCGATTTCAGATACGGTTCATCATCATCATCAGCCAGAAGACGTCCACTGCTGATCGAAGGCCTCCCCCAAGTGGGGGGGTTTGCCATAATCCCCACGCTTGGCAGGCGGTTTGGGGATCGCAGTGGCTCACCGATTAGTGAGAGGACGCTGCTGCCCGTCCTCCGGTGTCTGGTCGCAGTTTTAAGACGTACCCGGGTCGCAGACGTACCCAGATACGGTTACGGATATGAAATTATTTTGGACTATCCGATAGTTTCGGTTACGCTTACGGAGCTCCAAAACATCCCTGGTACCTATCTCATAAAAGTAAAGAAATTGTTTTTGAACTCATACCTATTAAAACTCACGCTATTGGCGCATCGTGAAGAGCGGTGGGGTTTATGCGCGGGTGATAGGATGCTCACTCTACCTACGACCCTATCATTTGATTGCTTGGGGTCAATGGTTTACGAAATGTTTTGAATTGAGACAGCATTAGAAAAGTTTACTGTGGGCTGATTCCGCTGCTATAATGCTGCAGGTGGATTAAACGTCACCCTGTATAGTACGAGTATATATATTCCCATTTGTTAGCTCGTAACTCTAAAGTAGAAAAAGTATTTGAGTAGTTAAATTATAATACTGATCGAGATGCGTTCAACGTCCGTCCTTAAGTCTCAAGTAAGGAAATAAAATGTACGCTAAAACAATTAATTATATTTTTAATTTCCGCAGGTCTTTAGCGTCTGCATCACAATTTTAGATATTCCTATAAATTCCTGCAGGGCGAAGTCAGAATTCATTCTCCTGTAATCCTCCATCGCCGCGAAAGCCATCACCAGGTCATGGAGTACTTGAGTAATTATATCAATCATAATTTTGTGATTGGGCCGTTCGGTAGTCTCTGCGATGAACAGGGCGGCGGAAACCTAAAAGTAGTCATCGTATATTTATCACAAGATGTAATTTAAATGACTTGATTATGTTAACTTTAGCGATTATGTTTACCTTAGCTTTCCAAGTCTCTATCACTTCACCCAAAACAGAACTTTTGTGCTTTACTCCTACATCTTGTAATTTATGACGTAAAACTACAAGATGGTGTCCTCGACAAACCTCTGCAAAAAATACGATAATTAAATGAATGTTAATAGATTTTACAGCTATTTATTTTTCTTAACTTGCCTTTTATACAATCCTTTTCATCTTCGCCGTTTGGACAATTATTTCTTCCGTTACAAACTGTTTCTATAGATACACTAATGTTCCCAGTATTACAGGAGTATCTGGTTAACAAAGGTTCTGCTAGACAAGCTTGTACACAATGCTTCGTGCACCTACGTAGTGCGCAAATTCCACCTCTACAGTAACACCCTTCTGGTGATATTAAATTTTCGTTTCCGGTATGGGAACTTTTAAGGGCAGTCACCAATTTTTCATTAATAGTAAGTAAAATTAGATAGAGGTCGTCTAGTTCTTCAAGCGTAGCTGTTTGTATCATATCCTCATACATTGAAGCGAGCAGCTTGAAAGATTCGTCTCTAATTATTTTAATAGTATGCGTGTCAGTACTTATTTTCATTGTGTGCTTCTGCAACTGACTAACTAGATCGTGCAACGTAACCAACTTGTTGCGGGTGTTTAAAAACTCAAATGATTTAGATTTTGTTGACAATAAATCTAGCAAATTGCTATAGGTGGAACTGGCTTCAAATTTGGAAAATTTAGAACCTACGACAGTACAAATTATTAGTCATTTTGGTTTTCGTTAATTAATCATGTTAATTATGAAATAATACTTACCTAGCGCACAATTGCTCTCATCAGTCTCATCAAAACAATCTAGTTTCCCATCACAAAGAACGTTGATAGTGACACTTGTTCCACCGTTGATGGCTTGACATGCCCAGTGGCTTAAACTGTATTTCTGCCAACAGACACGTTTACAAGGAGCGTCACACTCCGCGTCTTTACAGAATTGAGCTTTACAAATACACGATTTAGGAGACCAGCTCGGATTACGCGGCCCCTCAATAAGGTCATCAAGTTCAATGTCGTTATATTTACGAGCAGCATTGCCTGTTTTTTCTGGATCAGTGCGATGTGCACAAAGTGTACCGTCCAAAGCGTAAGATAGGGTGCTTAGAATCGTATTTACATCAGTGATCGTCTTTCTTATGAAAATATCATCAAAGCCTTTCTTTTCTGATGCCTGGATATGTTTCTTTACGAACTCCATTTGAGTATGCAATACTTCACGCAGAATTTGATTTTGTGTCGTCAGAATATTACCACCAACTGTTGTAGCGAAACATTTTCGGTTAAGAGACCCTTCTATTTCCGACATTACTTCATTAGCTTTTCGCACTTTTTCCATAGCTGTAATGATTACATTAAATATTTTATTTTAGTTGCGAGGTTGAGGTTTAAGGTGTTTACATGTTTTCTGTATGTTACAGAATAATACTACTATAACTACCTACTAAGTAAACGAGCCAAATGTAAAATAGATCGCTATATAAAAAATTTTCGGCAGGCTTATGATCCGTGTCAGGCTTACAGTTTATTCGTCTATAAGCCGGCTTACAAAAATGCCCCTCTCGTTTTTGAGTTAAATGAAAAAACATGGCCTCCATAGTGCACAAGACGCGCTTATTTCTGGTATATGGTATAAATATTATATTTTGTTGTTCTAATCTAAACAATAATATGTATTTACAACATCGTATCGCAAACAGAATATAACATTTGCCTTTACCTTGCGTAGTGCAGTTTTCTTCATCGACTCGATTCCAACAGTCGATTACACCATTGCAAAGAGACTCTATGGGTACAAATTTTCCATCGCCACATGATATTTTATTGATGGCTTGTATATTAAGACACGTTTCCTCTATAATTTCGTCGCAGACGGGATGTAAAGAAGTATCATTTAATGTTTGTGCAACAAGATTTTTATATTTATCGATTTCTTGACGGTCTATTAACATATTATTATTTGCCATCTCTTCTTCGACTTTGATATCATTTTTGACCTCAAAATCTTCCGTTCCATCAAGTTCTCCAAGCAATGGATTTACTCCTGGATCTAGTGATTTCATTTCTACATTTTCCCGTCGTCGTGCATCCGTGTCTTCTGCTAATATTTTCTGCATCGATACTTCGAGACCTTCTGCTATTAAACTACTGTATGTTTTAAGTTCATCGTGTTTGTTGTGAATTTGCGCATGTTTTTGATTAGCTGAATCCATAATTCTTTTTTTAATATTTTCCATCACTTCCTTCTTTTTTTCTATTGTTTTAGCATTTGTCATATATTTTCTTGCCAAAGACTGAATTTTCAGTGCAATATCTTTAATAATTTCCTGTTTTGTCTCAGAATCAATTGAACTGCGGGTGGTAGAGCTATTACTAGTTCTAAGATTAATACTTTTCCTGATAATTTGTGAAACATTTTTCTTTTCTTCGGCGAAAGCTTTTGTTTTAAACTCTTCCATGATGAACTGAACATATTTTTGTGCATCAGGACCCACGGCTTTAGCAGATTTTCTCAATTTATTTTCTATTTTGTTTAAAATTGTTTCTTTTTTCTCGGGTGTAGCTTTGGACAGCGTATTTAATGTTATATTAGACACTTTTTTCTTAATTTCTTCGATGATCAAGGATTTAATTGTGCCATTGCTTTGTCTTCGTTGCGCTGAAATGCATAAAAGAACATGCATATGGAAGAAAAATGTACCAGTTACTTATATAAATAATTATTGTTTGTGGTGTGTGTTAGTCATAAATTAATAGGCCCGGTATCAATTAGAATTGAACAGTGAAATTGATATGTCATAATGTATGTAACAACATATGTAACATCATTACATGATCTTGAATATAATGAAAGTATTTGAAATTAATGTTTGTAGTTTGTATCTAATTGAATAAAGTGTCTCATAAAGCTAGTGGTGGCAAGAGCTGCTATTAGGCATGAAGTCCTGCGTTCCATCCCCTGAAAAAAATCTCAGTAACAGTTCGGAATTTGGAATTGTGCCCGGCAGGTGGCAGCATCGGCTAAATGTGGCTGTTCAATATTATACCATTGCCAATATACAACCTTTGGAGAATACAGGCGTGACGCTATGTTTTCTAATTTAGAGGACGCCGTTTCAGTGCTGCCTATGTTCTTGTCGTCACAACACATTTTATACTATACCCACCGATGTGTGTTGTTAAGACTATAGTTTAGCTAAAAGTTTTTATACGAAATGTGTTAACGTTTTTACTACCCCACTAAACATGAGCTGATTTAGCTGATTTTTTTATATGTTACTAGCGAACAGCTCCGTCTTAGCACGGGTAGCAGAGCATATACGCCTTCATTTTTTTTCCGTCGTAGTTTCGTATCAGCCTGTTACGTCGAGCATTTACTCGGCGCACGCCAGTAAAGCTCACAGTCGGCATGATTTTTTCCGATATCTTCAACTATCATCGTCAGATTTCAGGCAATTTACCCAAAACCTTAACGAATTATACACCTAAACCTTCGTCATGAATCGCTCTGTTTATTGGTGAAAACCGTATAAAAATACGTTTAGTAGTTTTTGAGTTTATCGCGAACAGACAGACAGACGCGGCGGGAACTTTGTTTTATAATATGTAGTGATAGACACAAGTAAAAAATATGTCGTCACGTTTTTGTTTTTTTTTATATTGTTTATAAATGGAGAAATAATTAACCACCAAATGCATTTTTTTAATAAAAAAATATTATTTATACTTATCTCGTAATTAATCAAAATTTAGAATTTGAATCTGACAAAACGATAGAGACCAAAATCAAATAAATTCGTTAAGATTTCGATGTAAGAAACGTTAACGCCCAAAAACCTAATTTGCGTGTAGCTCAAGGATTTTTTTTCAGAAGCCGGAATTTGGAAGCTTCTTAAAGACGACTGTCAAGATGTGATACTGATATAGTAATAACTTTTATATTGGGGAAGAGCAAGATCCCCTCCGCCCATCAGAGAACGGGTTCCCTACTATTGTATATAAGTAATGTCCGGACTATGTTACCTACCACATAATATGATCTACATTATCATCATTTTAGCTAAATTAAGGATGGAAATACAGTGAAATCTAAAGTGTAGGTACATACGGCTTCTGAAAAAATTAAAAATTTTGGTTTATTTAATTATTATCACGAGATAAGTATAAATAATATTTTTCCTTAAAAAAAATCATTTTTATTTCTCGATTTATAAACAGTATAAAAAAAAACAAAAACGTGACGAGCAATTTTTTACTTGTGTCTATCACTAAGCAAGTCGGTTTTGAAATTCGGAATTGAATGTTTAGAAGTAATGATGACGACATAATTGGCACAGTGGCTAATCAATATTTTTTTTACTGTACGTAACTTGTCGCGGGTTCGAAATTACCGCACGGAGCTAATATTTTATGGGCTATGAGTATGCATGCGAAATTTTGTCTGTAAACTGTTCCCACGATTTTGGCCAGGGGGTGGTAAATTGGTCCAGGGGTCTATAATGGAAATTTCGATTCACTTGATTTGATTTGATAAGTAATTTATTCGGTTTAGTTTAGATACTTATGTAAATTGGTTTACTCTTGACCAGTAATAACAACCGTGATTGTGACCTAAGAAGAAGAAGCTAACTCATCCTTAGCTTATCTTTGACCAATGAGTACATACAAAAACTTATATTACTAAGTAGAGTAAGTAGTTATTAAAATATTTACCATAGCTGTAGTGTGCAGATGCGAAGAAAAACACAAAAATAAAGTAAAACCTCATGAAGACTATTTTTTTGTGTAAAACCATTGAAATTCCCATACCGATTAATCCATACAACCAATAATTAAATCGGTAAAATTGTCGTTAATTAAACAACGTGTAACTATAATTGATGAGATATGAAAATATAATTAGATTTTTATTGAGGATAAAAGTTTAATAAATATGATTAAAATAAGCAATTTAACACAATACCTATTATGATTTAGATTAATTCTGTACTTAGACGGGTAACTATTTTTATCATATAGAGGTATAAGAGAAGTAAATATTTTAAGCAAAGCTTCAATAAACTTAAACCAGTTATTCAATCAAATCAGATCTCAAATCCGACTAGGTACAGTCCACAATTGCATCACATCACTCGATTTCCAACACCAGCTGCCTTCCTCAAGTCGTCGTCTTGTGCTTGAGAGTTACGCCCAACTAAGCTTTATCTACTGATTGAAAGAACGCCAGTTCTTTAATCAAAAATTCTGCTACTCCGATCGTCATCGGTCCATCGACAGACATGGCCAACCTACTGCCGAAACAGCCTGATGACTCTGCAAGCTATGATAAAATGGTTCTAGTTATCTATTTACCGACAGATTACGTACAGCACCTGTTAAGACAGTCTTAACTAGCCCAACTTGTCGGTCACTAATAGGTTATTGTAAGTAAAATACAATCCAGTTCACTGCATAGCAATTAATATAATACATACCTACATACATTTCTAAACCACCGGAGGATATAAAATACACCTTTAACTCTTTAGCCCCATACAAGCAAGATATTAGCCGTTGGTCAATTAAACTTCTTCAAACCAGTAATAAAATCCCTGCTTAACTCTTTAACCCCATAGATAAAATTATGTTATTAGTTGTATTATATTGTTTTCGATTCGAATTTATACAACTTATAACTTAATATTTTAATTTCGATTTGCAATTTATTTTTATTTTATGAACACTTTCTAACATTATATTGATAAAACGGAACGCAAATTACTGTCAACCCGACACTCAGCAGATAACAACTGTCAATTCTACGATAATGTCAATAATATAACCTTCCTTGATATCATGTGTATCGTATAAAAAATAATAAATATTTGTCACTTACTTAAGTGGAGGCTGTGAAAAAAGCAGTTATGAATACTTCTGTTATCAAACTAGCCAAGGTGATATTGATTCTTTGTTTTATTATGCTTACATAACTTACTTTTGATGACTTTTTAATCTTGGTTATATGTTTACAGTTCGGCCTCGGTACAACTGGCATTATATCGCAATGCTCGCCCGTATTGGCGTCTCAACTACATACGTCTGCACCGCTATGCAGGGTGGTGTCAGGGAAGTATAGGATCACGAAGAAACGGGACAAGCCGCTAACGTATGAGATGGCCAACCCTCCACATTATATCGCTCACCGAAAATCGTGGAACTCTTGGAATAGTTGTGAGTGATCTCACTGTATATATGTCATTTCTCATTTACTGCTGGTCATAATTGCTTCAACCCATTTTTGGGTACTCAAGATCCATTTTTTCTTCAGTAGTTGTAAATGATTAAATAACTCCAAAACAACAAGTTGCAATTCTGTTCTTAAGTTCTGTGTATCTTAAGGTTCTTTATTTGGATTACAGATATTCCACAGTAATCTACTACATAGGTTTTGTATTTCAGCTAATTTGAAGGATGGACTTCGAAGATCAGAGACAGCATTGGAAGATGAATTCATTAGGAGGTTTATGACTGGCACTTGGCATGGACTTGTATGCAGCGAGGTAAGGATGAATGCAATATGACAACAATACAATTTATTGAATAGGGAATAAAAGGAACTATAAAAATGTGTACAATTTCTAGCAAATTCTTAATATGGAGTAGTTCTATAAAAATCTTTACAATGATCCTTAAATAGATGGGATGGTTGCAAAATTCTTTCCTTATTTCCAATCTGTAACTTTGCAGTTGTCCTAGGACTTTAATGATAATCAGCTTTTCCCGATGGTCCTACAACATATTATAATCATAATTAGAGGCTACTGATGTAGTGGTGATAGATCCACCATCCCGCATGACGAGAATCTCGTGAAAGCTGAGAAAGAGAAACAAATTAAGTATCTCGACTTGGCGCACGAGGTTGTCGACATGTGGATAGTCGATTCGGCTATCGTCGTGCCGATTGTTGTGACGGCCAATGGCCTGATGGTCAAGAGCCTCGACCAACATCGCAAGAGGCTCTCGTTGGGCGGCTGGGTCAAGGGACTGATTCAGAAAGCGGTACTCCTTGATACGGTACGTATTGTGAGGAGGTTCCTCTCTCTAGAACCCTAACCACCGGTAGCTTGGACCCTATTCCCGATACCAGTTGGTCCCTATTTTTTTTTATATTTATAAATGTATTTTTTATTATTATTAAATATATTTATAAATTTTAATAATTAAGAGGCTTATCTATTTTGAATGGAAATTTTGCATTATAAATGAATACAAGAAATTTATAAGCAGATGGTCTTATTTTCATTTTCTTGATGATGAAAAATGTGTGTCATCAATTTGATAGAACATTTTTATATTTCCAGGTCATAATCAAGCGACAGTTCAATCACATAAGAGTGGCGGCAATTATCAGGCGCGCTGTGTCACCTACCAAGATGTACTTCCTCCTCGGGTACACAGAGGAACTGCTGTCAAACTGGATACAGTGTCCCGTGACCCTTGAGTTACAGACAGTTGATAGTTTCAAAGATGTTGTGTTCAAATATATTTAATTCTATAGGATTGTCTGTAGTGTAATATTAGGTTTAATAAAAAATATGTAAATAACTTAGTATCCGTTTTCTCTAATTTATTGTTGAAGAACCGTATCTTAGACAACAACACAAACAGATTTCGTAAATATATTTTTTTTAGTTTCGAGCTGATCACTGCTAGGTACTACAGATATCGACAGTACTCAAAGGGATTTGCGCTCAGCGTACACTCCAACGCTCACTGAAGACGACGCGCGCGCCCTCAGCGCTGCGTAAATGGTGTAACAATAAAACGTACAACGTATTACGATAGGTCAAAGGATATGCATAATAGGTACATAAATTAAAACAGGAGTATTAAAATTCATCTTATAATTTTTGATTCCTTCAAATATACATAATGTATCAACAAACAGAACAGCGAGACGCGGGCCGCGCGGCCGCACACACACTAACAATTGCCGCAGCCGGCATATACACATACACGTACACACTCATGCGCACGCATCTGACCGCTCGAACACATCGAGCCGGGACCGAACTTCTGCACATACGCTTTGTACTTTTATAGATCTTTTTATTACACTTATAGTCGAAACCAACACCGATTGTTTCTGTGAGTTTGTAGGTAATATGTAATCGGGTTGCTTTATCAAACGGTGTTTTGCTAACGATGTCTATCACTTAATTGTCAATTATTATGGTCCTATAGTTTTTCACAAAGCCAAGCGGTGTCCGTTTCTGAAACTGAGAGTACATGTAAGATTCCATTTCCATATGACAATTTCTCTAAATTTCTCATAAATGCCTATGGTGTCTCTCTCAGGTAAATTTGTATTGTCTATCACAGTGTCGTAAAGCATTTGTCCTTACATACTAGTGAGTTAAACATTGCGATCTTATCATTAAATCACCATAAAACACATTTTGTAAACTCGTTAAGGTCCTTCAGAAAATATTTTTTTCATTATCATGATATTCTTTTTAAAGTCTCAAACAGTCTTTCATATTGAGCTAATTCGGTGCCTGTGGAATGTCTGTCGTGAATCTCGATCCACTTTACTGTGTGAAGGCTAAGTGTTCCATAGCTGTGTCTGTTGGGTGTCAGTGTGCGCAGAAGTCCAAACGGCTGACAATATGCAACGGCTCGCTCGTTGTTTAGCATTAATTGTTATCGAAATTACATATTTACAAATTAAATATACACACAACATGAAGGCTTCTCGTGGTTAATTCGAATCACTATCCAAAACTTTAGTAGCATCGTTGAAGCCTCCCGTTGGAAGAGTTTAACAGGATTTTACAAACACAAGTCTGAATATTTACACTAAACAAACATGAAGATATGATACAAATATGTACAAATAAAAATTAATTCCAAAAGGAATAATCAATAGCACGATATTGAAGTATTTTAAAAGACGATTCAATGATGATTAAGCGCAGCAGAGAGGTTTCAACGAAGCGAACAAAAAGATATTTTCACAATTTTGGATGGCATCAGTTTTTGTAAATTAATAAATATACTTACAGTGGAATATAACAAATGTAATGTGCGATATAAATTCCTATTTCAACGCTACACACTGCTACAACTATTAAGTAAAAATGTCCATCAAAATTCTATTAAAAATAAAGAGATCATATATGTTCTACAAATAAGATAAACTTGTTGCAATAAAGCTCTTGGTTATTCATAAGCGATACTTACGCATCGTGGTTGGGTTCTCTTGGTTTATTTCAATACTGTATAATGTACATATGTAACAGACTTATAACCTTCTTAAATGTCATTCATATCTATGAGCTCAGCTTAAACCTCTTAAAATTGATGCCCGATTTTTGTTAGTAAAGTCATTTGCAGGAAGAGCATAAGGGTTGTCTGAAACGACGAGTTTCCCCAAAATATGCACGCACGTGTAAGTAAGCCGAACACATTCATAGACAAGATTGACACAACTATAACAATTATGTGAAGCGAGGTACTCACACACTCACATTATCTAACGAGTTTCAAATTGTATCACGCGTAAGTATAACTCAGAATTCAGAATCATGTAAAGCCAAATCTTAGCAGTAAATTGTTGCCCTATTGTATTGCTATTGTTCCGAGGTCGACTGTACGTAGCCTTAGTTATTATGCTTCATAAGATATTGTATCATATAATTACTGACAACACGGTAAATGCAAAAATACTCACTACTATTTTAAAAATCTATATGTGAATATTTTCAAGAGATAACATTGGATCGTTTAGAATACTCATGTCAACTTAAATTTAACATTTGAAATTGTCGCGTGCAAGAAGGCAAATTGGAAAATCGACGTTGAAACTGCTCCGCGGCAAATGTAAATAGATATTAATATACAATAGACTTAGTTAACAAATCTCCATACTTTGTGCTTCGACGCAGCGAAACAGTTTCAGCGTGCGACGTCACAACAGTCTTAAAACCTACATTAATTTACACGAGTACTAGAACAAGATCATCATGATATGATTTTAAAATCTACTGTACTTAGAAAAATTATACAGCGTCAGTAGTAAAATTTGATTCGTATAAAACTTCATTTTAACTCCATTTATCCTAAAAGTAATAATTCAATATACCCTTTTTATGATTTGGCTTAATTTTTCTTCACAATACATCAGATAGATTACAAGAGAGACGTATCCCTATCACAATCACATTAGTAACATTAAAAATTAAATACAACAGCACCTGTCGTTTGATATACATAATAATATAATATACTGAATAAAAATATTCAAAATCAATTATTCGATATAAATAATTCCGATGGAGATGACAAAAATAAGCGTAGATACAACTATGCAGTGGTCCAAATAGTTTTTGTTTATAATATAGGTGATTCATTTTTTTGTAAATATCACTAAGTATTCCGATGAAACAACTAACGCTTCACAACGAGAATTGCGCAAGAGATCGATCGATCGCACACGGCTGGCTTGCTAGAACGACAAGGTTTTGAATATTAATAGAGAATAGTTTCAAGTCGTTCATTCTGAAGCGAGTCGATTGCGATTCGTCAACCTCCGCCGATGACTAGGTAATATACATAGCTCCCTGATCGACACAGCCCTACGCGAACCCGACACGAGTCGACCAGTAACCAGTATCACAGGACCTTAGCATGTCTTAGGGACCGTACGACTCCGAGTCGAACCGATCAGTACCCCTAGTGTAAGTTTCTTTTGACAAATTCGATTTACTACATCGAACGCGTTCGGCGCTCCGATTGGTCCGTTTCGTGTTCTCCACCAATCGGAGCGCCGAACGCGTTCGATGTAGTAAATCGAATTTGTCAAAAGAAACTTACACTAGGGCCTCTGAGCGACAAATTCGAAAAACATGACAACGTCGCTTACGCCTGTCGAAAGTCGAAGGTGAACGCCGACCAATCAGAGGGCTTCAAGACACGTGACGCAATAACCACGCCTACTAAATTATCGACACTCACACAAACATTTGTACTACGCCAGTATGCTATACCCGCTATTACTAAACGTGGAGCGGTTCACCGTCGGACGCCTTCGGAACATCAATTAAAAAACTTACTAAAACTAAAAAATAAAATGCATCTAACATCGATTCGCAATTTTTGATCGGACCTCTCGTGACACGATGCAAATACTGAATTGTTTTGACAAAATTAAATCAAACAACTTATGAGCTAACGATAATTATTTTGTGAATAGTAACAACGATACGTAATTCCAAAATGTAGAGGGTCTCGATCGTCACATAATATAACCTACTTACAGCTAAGGAGGGCGTCCGGTGGCAACTCACCGCCGAAGGAGACCATTCGTAAAAAACTCAAAGACTTACACTAAGCTACAAGACTCTCCACTTACATACGCACACAGACGTTTACAAAACTTACGGGGGAGGGAGGGGTACGGGAGATAGAGGGGAGGGGTATACGAGTCTCGCTGAGTAGTTTGTTGGTACACTCGATGCCACAATTAACCTAACACCGACCGTCCGCCGCCGAGCGGCCGCCGCTCGAATTTGTTCACCGCCGACACCGCACGACTGTACCGCGACAACCGAGCCGAACGTCATCGAGTCTACTATACCGATAGAAATGCCTTCTAATACCTAAACCACTTAATAACACTTACCGATCAGTGAGACAGCCTTGACGACCAAGAAGTTTACGTAACGCTGGAAATTAACAAACAATACGACATAGAAATGGATTACGAATGTGTCCTGCAGAGCATCTTGCATCTTGCGATGAGACGAGGGGGGGCTTCAAACTGAAATCCTACCTAAGTAAACGGATGCAAGTGTTCCTGTGGAGACAACGGCTCAGCACCTCACTACGAAAGGCACTCAGCAGACATTATCGGCTTAACCATGTCTTTTATATTATAATCATTGCTAATATTACTATTGCTTCAGTTTTACATCAAACTTCTTGTGAAGGACTGTGCATTGGACACGCAACTTCATATTCAAATAAAATAGAATGAACCTAAACATCACTATGTGTACATTGTTCCTGTAGATACATCAGTAGAAGCGTGTAACAACCAGTTGTTTGTCCCAACACAGAGCAACGTTCGTGTCAGTTTATATATTTATGAACAACACTATCGTATATCACTCACATTATCACTAAGATATTTAAAATTTATTGCACACACGTGATGTCACTTCGTAGGCAGTGTTATATTTAACAATGGTCTCTATAAAACTTTATAATAGATAATTAAGTATCAAAAATAATTCAAATATTATTCTATTACATTATTAAAGATTTATGTTAGCTATCTTACAACCCGGCCGCGTGGTGCCAACATCGCGCTATATCCAACGACTTCGAAAGAACGAGGCGCACCTTCGCACTCCTGCGCCCGTCGCGACGTTGGCACACCTTAACGGAGTAATTGGCAAATGGAGTGCCAGTAACATTCATGTGTAAATAGAATTTATCACATCACAGTTCCGATTGTAAATTGCACGCATTTGGTTATCACTCCATTTTCCAATTACTGCATGCACACGTCACACGACGTGTTTAGAATCTGTTCAAGTATAAAGCGGCGTGTACACAGACACATGTCTCACTGATCCACACGAGCACTACCGGTCGAGCCGCGAGGGCGACACAAACGTCCCTCGCGACTCGATCGCGTCACAGACACGTACATTGCATCATTATCCCAAAAATATCATCTAAATAATATACAGTGGAGGAATTTAGATCACTAATTGGTAAATGGACGTTTGAAACACTCACACAGAATAAGGACGTTCATGTGAAATTAAAATTAACTTTGCAATCGAACGAGTCCTTCAGTAATTTGCCGATTGAAAAATAAAAAACCTCAACGACGCGGAATATTAAATATGCAAGTATAAAATGAGAAACAACAAACATGGCGCCCCCTACTGCTTCGGTCTTTTATTTTTCTCTGCAGACATCATTAATGTAGTTTGTTTTGTATTCCTCAACTGTATAATATATTACATCGAAAAACTAAGCGTAAAATTGCCGTCGTAATCGACTGAAAAAATATTTATCTTTACGATTCTTCCATACAATTTTATTGACACAATAAGCGTAGGTCTCATTTTAGTTCATTCATATTTTATTGAATCAATATTTAAAATTACAACTAGATAATTTTAATCAGATTCGTTATAAACAATTGCACTGAAACTCGCCACACACTAAACTAACTTACAATCACTGCCACAAATTGAAAGGCTTATATATCCGGGTTATATTTCCATGCATTTAACTAATATAATACTAGACTACGGCCCGTTATCTGTTCACTGAAACCTAACTGTTTTAACTAGTGTTTGAACTAACGCTCGCTACGAAACTGCGAATCGTACGCAACTGTTACGAGCGCACCGCTTCACTTTGTACTCTTCGAGGTATATCATACAATGGCAGTGCTGCGATATTGCCTACAAGTTTACTTTATAAAAATATATCTCGTTACGACACCTCTCAAGCACGCAATTCAGCGGTATTTAAAAAACAAAGAAGAAAATTGATTACAATATATATTTCTCTAAAATATTTCGTTTCCGCGTCATTAAACTATGTATAGTAAAATCTAATTTGCTTTAACTAATCAACTGTATAAGCTAAACAGGGACACGTTAACATCTAAACATTATTGAGCAAAACAAAATTTCGAGACAGTAAAGTACTAGGTCGATACTAAGAAGTACTACATGTACTAATAGTCCAGTGAAAAGAAAACGACGTTCGGCATCTTCTGTAACGGTGTTCAGAATACATTGATATTGCTAGAGTAACGTCAAGGAAACAGTCGCCTCCGAAAGATGCGATCATAACAAAAACAACGCAGTTATACTATGAGATGATTTAAGTAAGTACTTAAGACTAAGTTATTTGTACATAAACGATTCATAAGCTAGTTACTGATATTTGTAAAGATTATTTTAGAGTGAACTTTGAGTTTGATATTTGTGGTTGTAGTTTGAAATATTCGACCGACACTACCGACTGAAAGAGGACTAACTTAAATATTTGCTTCAAATAGGGTTTCTGTGTTACTGAAAATGAGAAAGACAAAAAAATATTGTTGAAACTATAAACATTGCCTAGAATTTTGAAAAGTAACAATACCACTATCTGCGCTTGGATCTTTTTGCTCCCTACCTTATAGTAACTTGCCAGTCATTGGCGTTATAGACATGCACGCGGGTAAATATTATCCTAAACCCGAAGCAACATTTGTATTTCAAATATAAGCCGCGCGTTAGACAAAAGGCGAGTCCGAGGTAGTAAAATTTTCTATCATCATCGTCAAATTAAACTTATCTGGGCAACTTTTCAGACACGCCTTACATTTCACGTTAAGCGACTTTTACAGGTTAATTCTTATTTCAAATATACCATGCATGAACCTTTTCGAGCTTCACAATACGATTAAAGTTACTTTTACGTCTCCAGTCTTGAGTAGAGAGCCAATCTTAGGTACAAAATAATTTATGACTCAACTATGTACACTATTCGACTAACTACTAATTACTAAATTGGTGACACGGTCGAGTCACAATTTTTTAATACCCTGAGTCAAATCATGATTGGAATCGTGTACACGGAGCTAAATTATCAGAGACTCGGCTGTCCAGCATCGTCGTATAGCGTTGACAAGTGGCCAGTATTGGTCGGTTCCTATTTCAAAACTACCAAAACACGTTCGCGTCGTCATAGTTCCTATTAGAAAAGCAACGCATCCGGAGTGGTGGTGCGGCGCGTGCGGCGGGTGCGGCGCGTGCTATCGCTCGTCGTGCGGGCGGCGGGCGCGGCGCGGCGCGCGCGGCGACGCGTGCTACCTGCGCCCGATCAGACCGTTGGAGTTGGACGCCGCCGTCGGAGACATCTCCAGCTCCACTAGCAGCGGGAAGTGATCTGCAACGGACACAATCACGCTTACTACTTCTGCCGGTTGAACCACTCGAAATTAATGCAGAAACACATCTTGAATTCTTGAAACGTAACATGTATATGGCTTGTGGTGGCAACTGTTAGAACTACGATATACATAAGTACCTACATTTGTTAAGGTTACAAAATAAATAAAACCAATTCAACCAACTGAATGGAGAGGCAACTACATGCGTTTTCTCTCTTTTAAATGATGTCTAAGCTCAACAGTGGACTAACTATAACGATGGATAGAATATTCGTAGTAGATTACCTGAGGGTATGTGAGGATGCGGACAGCCAACAACCTTATGTTCCCGGAACCAGTCCTGCGATAGTGGTCCTAAGAGACCAAGGGGCGTCATTGATTGCTTGCTATAGAATATGTAGTCGATTATACCCTTGAAGTCAAACCTGGAATAAAGAAAAAAAAAAGTTAAGGGACGGTAAATGAGCCTTTTGTTTGATTGTTTTGGGTAGCCCTATTTCTAAGCCATCAACGCCGCCCATGAGCTACCGCAATTTAGTGATATATGGTTATGTTATTTCACTGGCTTATACTACCCTTCTCTCAGAATATAACAACACTAACATAGTTATAATGAAAGGTGAAATAGACTGTACGAATTTTGTATCGCCCCAGTCGAGCTCAACATGTAACTCCACTACCAATATTGAGCATCCAGAACGCCATATCAAGTATTGTACAACTCACGTATAGTTAGTATAGGGCATAATGTCTTCACTGTAGGCCGAGGCCAGCTTGAAGTTGTGCGTGAATTCGTGGTCGGAGCCCGCCATACGGCGCAGCGAGCCCGCGTACCCAAGCTCTTTGAAGTCGCGGTGCTCCGATGATACCCGCCCAGAAGATAGGAATTCTACCACTCCTGGAATAAAAAAAAAGGAGGATTAAATCGATTAATTATCGCTATTAAAGTAAAACATCATGAGAAATTCGGCATTTATATATTATGTACATACACACAGGCTCGCAATGTGGATTCATACCCTTAGGTAATTAAGAATAGATTACATTTTGACACTTCAGCTATGTCGATTACATTGCGTCGTATCCTGTAAATATGACTCAGCTCGACAGTTGAAACAAGGCATTGTACATTTTTGAAGCGTTAAAATTAAATTTAATTCTTTATTGGACTCCACAATGAATTAAAACTAAACCGATTACGAAAATCTATCGAAATTACCTAGCAGGTCTCTCTGAAAAAGAGGTCTATGTAAACAGTGAGTACATTAAAAGGCTAACAATGAAACTTTGCTGCTAAAGTAACCGAGGCAAGGGAGTAAGACCTGTCTGGAACTTTATTATATAAATATATTTCTCTAAATATGCTAATATTAATGTTCTGTTCTGCCCAAAAAACATTTATAAGGCTCCGGTAAATAACCTTTGCACATCACATAGGACCATGACCTAAACTGTTTGACATAAAATCTTTTTTTGATAAGTTTTTGTCGAAAAGAAACAAAGTAGCAAAATTAACCAATTGATTAATAGATCTACAAATCGAATCAACCTACCCATACTGTATTCGATCTTGTAACCGACCATAAACTTAGGCTTAGTGAATGTCGTAAACTCCATATCGGGCCTATCATTGTTTCGGTACACTCGTAAATGACAAGAGTCGAATAAAATGGGTAAGTTACTAGCGTACTGTTGGAAAACAGATCAATAAATCTAGACTAGAACGAAGTTTTGGTTTAGATTTACGCAAGATTTTTATATCTTATGTCGGTAGAGGTATATCGTGGGCTTCCTAAAATTAGTAATATATTATAAATTAACCCCCTTATTCTTATTGTTTTATAAACCTTTTATAACTAAAATAGCTTTCAAATCTACTCTTTTGTTTATACGAGAGTAACAATGACAAGTATAATTTTATATACCATCTAAAAGAACGCCACTTTTTTTTTAAAGGTGTAAATTCCCTGATTTATTATCTTTCAGTTGACATGACTGTTTCAGTCATAAGGAAGCCGTTCTCAACCGTTCCTTGTCTTGCGACTAATAAACTGGTTTTAATAATAATTGAACGGCCTCAACCTTGTAGTCGCATTGGCGGAAAAAGTGTGCTGAGGGTCTAGTGTAAGTTTCTTTCGACAAATTCGATTTACTACATCGAACGCGTTCGGAGCTCCGATTGGTGGAGAGCACGAAACGGACCAATCGGAGCGCCGAATGCGTTCGATGTAGTAAATCGATTTTGTCGAAAGAAACTTACACTAGGGCCTCTGAACATTAGATCCTGGGTTCGATTCTCAGGTCGAAGAGTGGAATATGGAATAATAAAGTGGAATATGGATATTGGAATAATACATAATACATTTTCAGTAGAAATCTGAAGTTAGGAATTGCCCATGGGAATTAATAACGACTTCGGGGAAATGTGATTGTGCAGTGTACTTTTCGTTGATGCCTGCCTAATCCTTTGGGGAATACAGGCGTGATATTATATTATGTATTGATAATATCCACTCACCACTGTCAGGCAGCGAGTTGAAGTCCCCACACAGCAGCAGCTGCACGTTGTCTCGTTGTCCTGCTAGGCGCAGCGTCCGCGCCGAGTCGTCCAGTATGCTGCGCAGTTCGTTGCTCAGCATCATCGTCTGAATCAGCTTCACGTCGCAAAACTCTGGGTCCCAGTGGATGTGTGCGGTACATACTAAGATAGGTTGGCCAAGCATGGAAGAGTCTGTTGGAAGTCCTGGAATTCATAATGGTTACCTAAAATATTGTTTGTATAGAATATTTTTTATAAATTACACATCAAAATTACAAATCATGTGCACAGGAATTCAAACCATGAAATGCGACGCGATCATGATAGACGACATACATAATTTTATTGGAGATGGCAAAACAAAATTGCTATATAGATAGACTGTTAAATAGACACTTGAAACATTTTTAAAAGTATTACGCGACTTGTTCTGGTAATCAGGTATGGCATGGCATCTGGTTGGCATCTGGTATGGCATCTCGTAACATGTAAATTTAATACATAATTCTCAGATTCAGTAAGATACAATTAGATATAATGATTATTTCCATAGAATTAAATTTCAAAGCACAGTAGCCGACGCAAAATCTTTCTTTACTCCAATAGCCTTTTATAAGCGCTTACGAACCGCCAAGAGCTATTGGGAGAGGATGCTAGATATCTAATCTTCGATAGTAAAGTCTGAATATCAATTTGTTTCTGTCTTCTGTTATGAAGCGATAACTAAGAATGCCGATGGCATCAACCGTACTGACGTGGCGTCGATAATCATGCACTTTAGAACGCACTTTACTTAATAGCAAATATAGTACTTCCACGCTGGACAGCAAGTAAAAGTAAAACATCTAAAGGTGAGTACAGATTAGAGCATTTTGCTTGTACCAGAACGAGCGGCTTTGAGTAGAATTTATCGAGCCGTATTGACCACGATGCACTTCTTTTGTTAAGTAAACGATCACAAAAGTAGGGCCCATATTTATATCACTCTGTAGTTTGAGTAATACGTATATAACTCAAGTGGCTGACTAAATATAATAAGAGCAATCCAGTTTATGCATTTTGAAAAGTCTGATTTATTTATCAAATCAGTATCTAGATAGTTTTCCAAATGATACATTTGTGATATTTTGTCATGATTACATGAAAAACCTTGAGTGTTCGTGGTGGAGGTGATGTTCGCTCGAAAACGCTGTCTTTATAGGCAGCTTAATGCATCGGCTACTTATCTTGGCAGGTAATAGTCGAATAAAAGAAAGTTGTGAAGTCGGAGTGGTAGATAGCCGGTAGGCTAGTAACTTCTATGTACATAGTGCAAATTGATCATATTTTAACGTCGCGTATGTGTCCTAATTGTGGTTTCGGAGAGATGAACAAATTGATATTTTTCTGCGGTTTTAGCGGAGTAATATTAAAGTGAAAGTGATAAGTATTTCGGTCCTAATTATGTTCTTAAACAGCTAGATTTTATATTTATTGTATTTTTAAGAAAAAGTCTTTCAAATATACACGACAAAATACCGAGGAACCATATTATTATATTCTCAGTTCTAATTTTCAGTCGATAATCTTGTATAAATACTTGAAATACATTTTCTCATTAACTTCCATGTTTTCGCTTACAGAGAAAGTACTAAGAAATCGATTGTACAGTTTTTGGGTTAATAGACACCTGATAATTATTATGAGGCGGAATGACAGAAAAAACCGACACGCTTTTTATCGTATACGTTTAGAAATTCGCGTCGGTTGGTGCTTCTGCAAATATATTTTGTTAAATCGAAATTAAGCTATGGAACTTTATTTTTTATTAGTGATGTTTGTGAATACTATATAAAGTTTTTGGGTTACGATGACTAGAAGGTCGTGCGGAAATGGAATGTAACGCGATGACGTCTAATATTCGCCTGTTACTGAAGTTTATTCGTTGGTCCGCTTCCGACGCAGGGCAGTGCCGCAGTGGCTTATAAATTTATGAGGATGATGAATGGCGAAACAGGCCTCTTAAATTCATATTTAAATTACAGCGTTTGCGTCAGTGGCTTCATTAAGGGCTTAGCGAGTAAACGTCCGCTCATTCTTTATTTAAAGTTAAGAATTTCAGTAAGAAGAGGCTTAAATTCATAACTAAACATTGCCATATACCATTACGTATTAATTGCGTGATAAAACAGACAAACAACACCTAACAAATACTGCACAAATTTTGAGTATTTATTATTAACTAGCTGTGCCCGCGACTTCGTTCGCGTGGATGTCGGAACTTAACAATGTATTTTTTAGCGAGACCAAATACACTTAACCCTATTTTTTTTTTAAATAAAAGATTTTTTTTTTAAATAACAGTAGCCTAAGTTACTCCTTATTACATCAGCTACCTGCCAATAAAAGTCCCGTCAAAATCGGTCCAGCCATTTCAGAGATTAGCCTATACAAACAGACAGACAGACAGACAGACAGACAGACAAAAATTGTAAAAAATGTTATTTTGGTGTATGTACCGTATATATATTCATATGCATGTAGTAAAAAACGGTTATTTCAATATTACAAACAGACACTCCAATTTTATTTATATGTATAGATTAAAGGATTCAGAATAGCAAATCTATTAGCGACGGATCAGATCAGATTTTTGATGACCCGGGGGAACGGGGGCAATCAACTGACTTCTTTCTTTCTTTCTTCATTGTCATTGTCTTCTAAAGTTAGTAAATCTTATCAAGATAATATAATTAGCATATATTTGACTCCAGGGACACTTCATAATAAGTACATACTACATTAATGTACTCACCATTTTCCCAAGCGGCTTCTTTAGTCTTGATAAGGGCGGCCAACCCTATATTGTCCTTCGGCATGACACGATTCAACATGTTATCTGATCCCTCACTGTTTGCCATCGCCAGTTGGTTGAACTCTATGAGGTGTTCCTTCACTAAGGCGAACCTGCAATACAATGTTGACATCAAGTTCTTTACGCGTTGATATAAACAAATAAAATTTTATTAACACTTTTATAAATGACGCGACGGAATGAAGTCGTAAAGCTTTTGATATTTTTTTCTCAAGTCAATATAGAGGGTATTGACTTATAATCTATGCGTATTGTAAGCGATATGTTGTGGGGGCGTCTCGGGACTGACGCTTTCATGTAGATAAATTCAAAACCTTATACAAGTATCTTTTCTTAAAAGGAATATTTTCAGAGAATTATATTACATTTTTGGTTGCTGCTATCAGAAGGTAGGTAGTTGTAATGTGTAATTCTACCAAATCTGGTTGGATTGGAAATACAAAATACTTGTACTCAGCAAAATGCTAGTTATTTTATATACTCGTATCTGTCGACTAATGCCGGTCTATTAGAAGGTATATTGGACGTCTAGACGTGAATAATATGATCATTTGTTCATACTTAGCGGATCTGAAGAAGATGGCGCATCCATCGACGTACTTTCTCTCCGACTCGCCCATTGTCTTAGCGCGGGACTTAGGCGAGAAGATACCGTCGTACCCATCCTGCTTGAGCTCGGGCAGGAAGAAGTTGTAGAACTGGTCTGTTTCCACTTCCTGAACAAAGTTGATAATCACATTATTGTTTTATAATATTATAAGTATTTACACTGTTGTATATCAATATTTCGTCAATCCCGACTAGTGAGGGGAGAGCAGGGTTACGTTTCCCACCTAACGGTTTTAAACTCCGGTCTGGTTGTACCCAACTTGGGTATCGATTCAATGAGGCAGTTGCTTGCGTTAGATCTTTTTGGCTTTATGATGACGTAACGCAGCAAACGTTGGGCACAGATTCTGTATTACGTAAAACAAATCTGACAGTTGCTTCGGGTAATAAACATGTTATTCCGTATTCTCCTATGAAAAAATATAAAAGGGATGAACTGTTTGTTGGTCATTGCGCATGCGCACGTCAGATTTTTATTACGTAAGGATCAGTCGACACCAGATTACTGAATAGTAGACTACTGAGTAGAAACCGAGCTTAGAATCCGCAGTGTTGGAGTGTTGAAAATAAAAACATTTATTTACATTCTTCCCTTTTAGGAAATGGTATAACGATTATGTAAGAAAGTGTAAGGTACTTGCCTGTAAGCTGATGATGTCCGCGGAATAATGTCTGATCTCGTCCAGGATGCCCTTCTTCCTGTAGTCCCATTCGAGCGCCCAGCTAGGGCAGTAGCCGTACATTTGTCGCGTCGCATATTTGTCGCAAAGCACGTTGTAACACATTACTGTGAATATACCTGTAAAAATCAAATAGGCTTTAGTTACTAATCGCACCGTTTGCTCTGAGGCTCCTCATGAAATAATACAACTGAAGTTTCATCGTGACGCTATAATAAATCGATCAATCTATTGTCATTTCCAGACGTGCATAGGTTCACATGAGGCGGATGTCAAAAAGGCTGGAAACACCCCCAAACTTATGTGTTTGCCATAGAAGAATCTAATCCAAGACAGAGTTCATGTGTTTTCTTCGAACTGAAGACAGCGGATAATTAGGTTGTATGGACAACTGTCCTAATTTTCGGACTTGAATCATTCTTCAATGTCTTCTACCGTCACTCTGCCGATGCTTACGGCTACACCAGTAACATAAACTCGCGAACGCGAAGATACTTCTGAATAAGTTGTAATTCTTTCACAGTCGTGCCGTTAATCTCACGACACCATGTTGGGAGAGCATCACCCGCCAATTAGCTGGCTCCGACACTTTGTTACCAGTGTCGGGACAACTTGCGTGACAGATAAAAAATGTTCCAATTAAAATGAGACTCACATTACGCTCTACATGCGGCGGGCACGCGACACAATGGCTTTGCTTTTTCTAATCATATCTCACAGGCGGTCGCGGCGGGCGATGCTCCGACCACACTCGATTATTCTTTATGCTGTTGTTTTAGGTTGCGCATTGAAAATAGTCAACAGTTCTCAGCTTTTATTTGATTTAAGCGCTGTTTCAAGATTAACCTGTTAAATCGCGGAACCTTCTTAAATATGGAATGAAGTTATTTCACAGAATGGAGATATACATGTAAAACGTATATGTTCTCAGATTGGTTGGAACAAGGAAATTGGGCATCATAAGTGCTCCGCGAGCTAACAGCGACGGATTCATTTCAACGTATCCACTTATTACGTAAACTTAGGTGGCACGACTGTGCTCTCTCACGCTCCACACCATTATCTTAGATTTATGCGGACGCGGCGCGCTCGCACCCGTCTCATTACGCGAATCAAAAGGTGCGCTGCGCAGGACGATGAGGGCCGCTCGTCTAAATGTCAACTTCGTGGAAGACCTTGGCGATGCAATTATCTAGATTTAATCAGGCCGGTTTCAGTCAATCAACAGACAAAGAACCGGGAATGGAGCTTGTAAGACAAAGCAGCGCTGACGGCCACACGACAGTTGGAAGGACAAGACAATGCGAGGAGATCGGCTGCGGAGCCGTAGTCCGGACAAATTGATAACGATCGCGCGGTGCGCTCGCGCTCATGCTAATCGACGCAAAGTCAAAGTCACCTGGCGACACTCGGCGACGATCAATACGGCCGCAGCACGTGCTTCAAATACGTCCATTGTATGCCCGATGCGAGTGCGCGAGACGCGGCGCACATGCCAAATGTCGCGAAACAATACACGCATCGATAATCGCTCGTTGTTTAAGGAACTACGGGCGAAACGAAAGCTTCACACCAACACAATAATAAATGGTAATGTTGTCGAACATGTGGACGCGTGTCTTCATTTCAAATAAATCGACGACGATGATGAAATAGTACGTGTACGAAGCACAAACAATGGGAGAAGGTGACACTAACTGCGTGTGGTTACAATATTCCTGATAGCTACGACCATTGTCTGCAGTACGTTATGGTTTTAGCGCCAAAGCGTGGGCATATCAAAGATGTCATGTATGTATATTGTAAAGCAAACTTACTAGTGCGTGTAGTAAAAATATAAAAGCAAAAAGGAAAAGGCGTGGCGACGGAAGTCGGCCGACTAGTGAGGCATGTCACGACGAACCGCCAGGTATTTGCCGCGGCTCGTGTAGCACCGCAACACTCTGGCTTATACGTTTACCCTGAACTACGTAGTGTACTCATATTGTCCGTAACGATACAAATCATATATATGTCACCGTAAAATTGTAAATATCGTTAGATTATAATCTATCTCGCGAGATTGTAAACTGTCGAAAGATTGTTAACCGTAACATACTGCTTACAATTTACCGCATATTTTTTCGATAGGTTATAATCTATCGAAGTAAAACTGTTAAAACACAATCAGTCGCGCGTTAAATTGTCAATTTTTTGAAGGCTGTCCCTGATTGGTCAGTCTTGTGGTAGATCGTTTTGTGTCGATAGAGTTAGGTTAGGTTAGGTTAGTGTTCAATCAATCAGCACACGAGGTGCGTTCCATCGCATGCCATTTCACAATTTGACGGTTTCCAATCTCGGGAGATAGATTATAATCTAACGATATTTATAATTTTACGGTGACATATACATGTCATAATTCAGTTCAGGAGTCAAATCTAAGCGAGGCAATGGTTACCGTTAGCGGTCGGTTATAGTCACGCTCGCGTAACGATATCTAATATCAATACGAGTCGTGAGAGATCAAGACATACCTTTTTTGCTTAGTAAACACAGCTCATTAAAATCGATTTAAGTATGCAAGATTTCCATTTGGATTGGCGTTGTAAAGAACTCATTAGATCACGTTCGGTCAGAGCCTGGTGTGATCGACAATATGACGTAAGAAGTCTCAATAGGTGCTAACAAGATGTTGTTAGTGGGAGCTGGACGTAACATCGGTACTTGTTGCCGACCGCACCGCTCTATAGATTTCACCTTCAGCTAATGGGAGCAAATCATACGATTTTACTCAAATTACAATGAAGATACATTTTTCATTTCATTCAACCAATAGGAACACAGCATGATAAAGTTTTAATTATAAGTAATAAATGTATCAACTTTGTTTAACTAAATGCAGTAGAAGTCAGGCATTGTACTAAACACAGAATAGAATAAGATGAGTCATTGCAATTGAGTTCACAGTAATTTGCATATGAAAGTACACAACTGCGTTGTTAAATCGAACATGGTAGTATCGACATATGGCGTCGATTGCATGGGAGCGTCCTTCTGTTGTGGTTATTTTCTATCAAGGTAATTGGCACTTTCTGAACAATAAAAATAATTTTATAATTATATAAGTGTCTTAACAAATTAGATATAAGTTACTGAATAGACATTCTATTGACTGATAACATTTATCACAATAGAAGACAAACAGAACAAATAACAACAATAATAATAACTGATAGCGTTGCAATGAATACCAGAACTAATTACTTTCATTTACTATAATCTTGACTGCCTCATTTTTCTAGTGGTCTCAAGTGCGACTGCTGAGGGTGAGGTCCTGGTTTCGATTCCCGGGTCCGACAAATTGTTATTGGGTTTTTCTGCATGGAAATTCTCAGTAGCAGCACGGAGTTGGGAACTGTGCCCGGTAGATGGCAATAGGCTCATTCCCTATTTACATGGGACTCAATAACAGCATTGGCAAAATAAGGGTGTACAATAGTACACCTCTGCCGAAACTTTCGGGGAATACAGGCGGGACTTATGTTATGTTACTATAATTGCTGATGTCGTCGTTCAGAACATTCTCGAACTTCATACTACTCAAAATGAGAAATTGCCTGGAGGTCTCTAAGTTGAGATAGATGCCATGTATCAAATCCAATGTGTTCAAAGTCAGAGATTTCTCTTAGAATTGCTGACAGGTGTAGAGAGCAAAGATGCATTCGCTAAATCATGAAAACACATTAATCAAACAAGTAGGGGTAACGGCTAGCGAGCGCGAGCGCATCGGAGTTAGCGAATCGTGCATGACTTAGGAACAGGGAGATGGTGTGAACAGTTATTACTTGCAAGATTGTGTCGATCAGAACATCTCACTCTCCAGTGTTTATGTCGGTAATAAAAAAGAAATAAACCAGTTGGGTGCTATCGCGCCTCATCTGAATATAATGGAGGGAGGCGCACAGCCGTCTGTTTATTGGCGATGCCATTACGTGGGCATTTTGTATCACAACAGACATGGGAATTATTTATTCAAGTGTTGTGAACGTGTATTGTGTTTCATGAATTTTGACATCAACGACTTAGAAAGGTCACCTATCAAGCGTTTTAGAAAACAAGAGTATAAAACGCGAAGGTTGAAAGTATAAACATAATACGTATTGTGACTCATAAACAATAGACTACTTTATCCAGATTGTACCAAACACAAGCAACTGTGGAATATATTTTGTAAGAAAACAATCTCGTGAAAATATACCTCTCCATTGATTTTTATACGTCGCATTTATGAGAATGAAGAAGTCGCAAGTCTCAAGGTTTGTAGTCTGTCGTCTGAGAGGCTTGTTTACGTTTCCATGAGCTATATACGCTGTCTAAAGAGAGTAACATATCCAGTTTCAATAAAATTTTGCAGGATCCGCGGGTTCATGGATGCAAGGAGGTCGCAGCCAATGTCTCTCATTGTGCATTGTTCGTCCGCGAATGGCGAGACGAAGGGCATTTCCTCTCTTCCCGTGCAATCTGGCCATGAGGGCGACTAAGCGCGATCGACTGAATCGGTTTCTCGGTGTATTGTAGATCGCTTCCTATTTACGCTCGATCGATTCTGCAGTAAATACGTGTATACAGTAGGTAATCGTCATGTAACAAGAAGGTCGAATTCGTAATTTCGTTGTATAATGTCCAGCTCTACGGATGGTTGGCCTGATTTACGCAATGCAATGTCCATGCAGTCGTTGCAAGAATTTAACAAATCAGGTATGTTGATGCGCAATATTAATTATTAGCCAACAGGTGTAAGGTCTTCGAGCGCCTGCCAGGCTCGAGCGTCCGCTTTGATTTATGTAAATTGGGTACGCGCATCGTGCGTCGGGAAACGGCATGAGTGCCGGCCAGGAACGCGTGACGGGATCTAAACACCGCCGGCATACGCTTCACGATTAGTTAGCCTCCAACTCGATACTTAAATAAATTTCAGAGAAGTTAATAAAGTGCTATGCGTAAAAACATAAGAATATCCAAAGCCTTAATAGGTAGATTGAATAAAGATTTCGTTATAAACTTAATAGCAGTTCCTCGGCTATCTCGTTCATCAACTGATTATGTTGATATAATCACATTGCATCTTGCTTAGCACATAGGTAATGCGGTTGAACAAGTAGGAATAGATGTTAATAAGTAGGTTTACTTTGCGTACAAGAGTTTTTAATAGGGGCAAGTATTCGTAGCAATTTAAAATGTTATTACAACGTTCAATTTATTATCTCAAGATACAAGGGCGGATCCAGCTTTGAAGTCAGGGGGGGGGTCACATAGTTGAAGTCTGGTCAGGATAGACATTCGATTACAATAATAAATCTAATTAAAATGAAATATTATTTTTTATACAAAGTATTTATTTTATTAAATATATCAATGCGATTAGAAAAATTATGAGTGGTTGGCCTAGACCCAGCCCAGGGGGGTCTCATGACCCCCTGGATCCGCCCTTGTCAAGATATAAGTAGCGATAGAATAAGATAGCACATTTCGCGATATATAGGCGATACACAAGGTGCGCGAGCTTGGAGTCCCAAATGGATTAGTGAAATGGTAAGATAAATCTATCAAAGAACGAGGAAGCTCCACCTCTCGGAATTATTCAAATGTCATACGTTAACTGTGTAACGGTATCGGATGAAAGGCTACAAGTTAGTGCTCGAACCAGGACCAAACTCGTATCCCTGAGGTCTCCCACGGGTGGAAACATTACCGTTGCAATGGTAGGGCGGTCTCTGGTTGATTATTTATGAGACGGGCCGCGTGCGCCGCGCCCATACGTGCCACTATGACACTTTATTAATGACGAACTTGTTGCTAAGCTTTTTGTTATCGCTATTAAATAATCTTGCGCCGTTCTTCGCTATAAATCGTTTTACTACGAATAAAAAAAATACGGGTGCGATGGTATCGTTTAAATTAATGTTTGAACGAGTAGTAACTGCACACTCATGCTGTTATTGTAAATATTTGTTTTGAGAAACTAATTGTGAGGTAAACACGGTACTTACAAGTCGGACGAGTCCTGTTCGGTCGGGTCAATGGTATCCAAGGCCTTTGTGGCGGTAGAGTGGCAGAAACTGAAACAAAATAAAAAGAATACATTATTATCATTGCGATGAGAACAAGGAGATGTCTCGCAGCGCATTCGATTTCCGATTTTGATTTGCAAAAAATAAAACGGATCTGGAACGGATGGTGGATGAATCAAACCATTTGTATGCAATCGCAAAAAGTTTGTGATATCATTTCAAATCGTAAATCGTGCATGTATATTCATTACCAAAAGCTATCAACACTGGTGGAATCCTCATATTTTGACGGAAAGAACAAAAAGTTCCCACTTTATTTGTATCGTTGATTAGCATCTTCAGTCTACATTGCTGTACGAACAAAGACACCTAAAAAACTTGTTCTATTGTTCTGTTCAGTATACGCAACGAAACATCAATTCGAGCGAAAAATCAACAAGCGTGCGGTGGTCTTTACCGCAACGGTATCGTAACCATATTTGCAAATATGGCTTCGAGCAAAAAAAAAATGTTGATGATTCGCCTCGGAAAAATGTATGAAAATAAGTTAAAACAGGTCTGATTCTATGTTATAAAACAAATAACATAACTCTGTAACAAGATTAAACTATTATGGAAGATAACAAACAATTAAAAATTAATTATGCAGCGAATTAATTTTCCCTGTAAATTAAAAACTTAACCTGTCACAGGAACCAGTTCAGTAATTTCATTAGCATACCGATACTGTTCAAATAAATTGATCAATGCTGTCGGGACGTGTCATGCAACTTGTCCAGATGATCGAAGTATTTCATACCGTTCAATGGAGATTAATAGAACAGAATATTGTATGTTCATCACTTAGGACGCGACGACATTTGGTCATGAAAAAAAAAAACGCCATTGGCAATTTACATAACTTGATGTATAGACTTAGCTCGCTCAAATTGCTCTCAGACCGGCGATAGTTATCGTACTTTGTTTGTGATTGATTGTTCAATGGAATATTGATGACAATTCGTGTTTGCTCTTAGCATGTATGTTAAAGACTTGATTACCATCTTGGGCAAAAAATTTATTGAAAATGAAACGGTTTTTAACTAATTCAAAATGCATTCGAATGTTAAAGATTAGTTTAACATTCGAATGCAAAATTAAGTGGAATGGTATTGCAGTGTTTTTGCCAAAATTTAGGCGTAGCGACGCCCAACGGACCGCGGCCACTCGTGCGTAAATTATAATATGAAAACGCCCGTCTCCCTGTAATTATGTAATGGGTTACCTCTAACACTGTGCTCGCTTTTTGATACTCAGATAAACATCTACCAATAGGCTGTTGTAATGAAAATATTAATTTGAATACGTGCTTCGTGATGTTATTCATTTGATTTTAGATAAGATTTGGTATGGGTAAGTTGAAGTGAAGTTATTGATGCTGTGATTATTGATTCTTTCTCATTATAGCAATTGCTTTCAGAATTTTAATTTATTTACGTTATTAATAATTAATAAATTGAACATTTTTCGTAATTTCATTTTGCATAGGCAAACCAATGTGTTACCACTTGACCTTAAAATTATATTATGTGTATTTTCTTCTTTGCGGCATCGGCAATTTGTTTTCAATAAACTTTTATTGCACTATGCACAGCATGATTTTCAAATTACTAATATGTAAGTATAATTATGTTCGTCGGGATGGCATGTAACAAGTTAAACTAGAAGAGGCGTCAAGCGGTATTGTCACCTCAACAAGTTAGTTATTGTCTGTCGGGCGTCAGAGTATAGTCGTTGGCGGACGCGAGCGCGGGCGTCGTCGTCGCCTCATTACACTTTGTAATTAGGCCCGTGGGCTGCGTACGAGCCGCGGCCCTGCACTAAATCACGACAGGCTCGCTTTAACATGCGCGACCGACGCAACTGGCGTCCCCTAACACCCATAATCCATACCGACACAATGGACGTTTATGGATGTGTTATTGAATATTAAACGCTAAAAACGCTCCATCTGCCGCTGGAGTGACGCACTTTACATATTTTGAGGTAAACATTGTTGTATCTCAAGATGCGTGCGACTCACGAGCGAGGCAAAATAAACAAAGATTCATGCTGAAACAACTTTCACGAAAAGTCATCGATTCTCCTCACCTCGTCACAATTTCCGACAGCACTAACAAGACAAGACGGGTACAAACAAAGTGGTGTTAGAAGCGCCACGGCAGCGTAGCGGTGGCGGCGAGTGAAAGTCGAATGCACTACAGCCACTAGATAGGCTGGCAGTGATAAGCATCGACACGCTCTTCACATTGTTCGCGCTCCGATACATGAGATAAGGCTTTCTCTGTTCTTCTCTCGAGAGCTACCGTGAGAACGTCCCTCGTATCATATGACTTGACATTTGCAAAACAGGAGCATTATTTATCTGATTTAATATTAGCATAACAACTATCTGTCATATCAGCAGTTTAGAATACGGTACGGAATGTACTAGCATGGGTCACGGACCGACATATAAGACGAGGTTATTTTTGTAATGCAAACAGTGTAAACAAGGCTTCAAACATAAAAACTTAGCTGGGTATACCATGTAATATAAACATAAGTAAACATGCGAATAAAATTCCAAGGAAATAAAATATATTACATAAAGGTTATAATAAAAAGATTCGAGTATCAAACGCGCCGAGGCCACGGGGTTAATCAATTCCATGCAAAACATTTTCAGTCCATTGACTATCGTATCTTCGCTAGACGCCGGGGAGCCGATCGAGCAAAAACCGGTACAGGGACTGTTGCATCACATTCTAGAGCAAATATTATATTGAAGCCTGTTTTGCTCTGAAAAAGTAATAGAATTTTTCGTCTGAAAATTGATATCAATATTTCGCGCACGCTTGAAATAAAGGACTCGTAAGCAGATACGTGACCGAATCGTTTACTCATCGGCATTGTCTCTCGGCGTTATTTTATAAGCGAAAATACTCAGTCCCCGAGCATATCATGTCGTCGGCGTGATCCGACTCAACAACTCTGGTAAGTGCCGTCACTCTGGACATTTATATGATGCTGCTGCATTTATCCATTTTCGTAATGTGACATTAATGAATGATATGTTTTGTGCATTCAATAAGCGCGTACGATATTTTATGCAGGACAAATTCTCCATCGAGTTGTTCGTCTTACCAAATGCATAGCTTTACGATTGAATACATGCAATTTACTTTTAGGCGAGGTTACAAAACAAATAAACTGATATAAAATAGCTGTGTTTGCTGGACGAGAATTACATTGGAATTGACTATTGATACTGTTGAGAACTTGGGGTATGTTCGCACAAAGCTTTCATCAAGTGGTTTTATGATTATGTTCATGGATCGTGGTCAGGTAGGAATCGCGTAGTATGGTGTATTTGTACTGTAGTACAAGAACGTAACAATTTTCTGTCTACTAAGTAGGTATAATTAATATGATGATGAGTAAAAACAAAGTTGCTAAAAATAATTACGAGCTACTTCTGGAAAGTCATCCCACATCAAATTTTCACGTGAATGTTGTATCGTTTTAAAGATCGGTGCAATGACCTCGCATGGTGATTTTATCACAAAGCTGACGACATCGTAAAATACATATTTTCGCGAAAAGCATATAATGTAACATTAAACTCATTTTATCGTCACAGATTCTATAAACTTTAAACATCGGATGAAGATAAATTTCATAATGACACCATTTAGAAGGGGCATTAATGTGAGGAAATAGGGTTTCCTTACAAAGATCAACTATCTTGCTACGAGTACAATTAAGTTTACTTCAAAGGGCGTACAGTGCGTGTAGCAAATGGCTATTTATTGCACACATATTGTAAATAATTGCATGTGGGGGGTGAACAGGCGAGTTACGCAACTGAAGGAGTAAGCAAATGTGTGTTTATGAGCACGCCAGCGGATGTGCTATCGTCGAATAGGTCGTCTGGCGCACGCCGACCGGTGGGCGGACCTAACGACCTACCTACCGATTGTTGCAATTGACCCAAATGGACCTCGTTGGACCCGACGATGAAGCGCTAATCTAACGCTAATTTAATAGCTTTTGATAGAGCTCGGAGAGTGAGTTTTAATCTAGAATGTTCGGTTCGGTTTGTGTTGTTCATATAACAGTTATATTTCCTATATTTATAAATTATCCGAATCATGTGTCATAATACTGTATAACGTTATTGTTTATTATTGTAGGCGCAGCCCATCTTTTAGCTGTAACATGCACAGCGGGGGTGACAGCCACGACATATTTTTGTTATACCTCCTCCACACATTCTACTTAATATTAAATTAATTTCTGCAAATAGGTAGGTATATAAAAACTAAAAGGAACACGCGTACATATTTATTTAAATAGGTTTATTATTCTAACTACGTCTAAAGATGTGGAGTTTTAATATAATATACCTAGGTAGTTTTTTGTGCGATGTCGAGTAAAACATTTCGTGGTATGGACACAATAAGTTTTTTTGCTAGGTTGATTCAAAATTCTGCGGTACGCTGTGTTGCCACCGTATTTGCCCACGCGCAAGTGTGTCCTCCTGCGCGACCGTTCATGGCCAAGGCCAAACAGATAATAAACGCGTAATGACGAACGATGTGCCACCGAGCAAAAAAGCAGCGCGCGCGCATGCCCACGTGGGGAGTCTTTATGAATCTCTCACAAGATTTAATGAGTCGGAAAATTACAGCGCGACTAATACACCTTTATTATACAATGAAAACTATTGCGTGACACTAGTTATAAATGAAGAAAACATTTTCAAAATTATTTCTGTGCTCATGTCATCCACCTGAGAATTCAAATGACCATCAGATAATATGTGAGTTGTAAGTGGCTGCCGGCTACTGTGTGAGTATTTCATTTAAAGATACAAGGAGCCATCAAGGAGGGCGATGGCCGTCGTAAATCACCGCCGAGTTACAACCTCTGTCACTAATGGACTCCTGTCAACTAGACAATCGTACAACATCATGAGTGTTAAGATAATTGAACACTAACCAAGAGCCCCTGAAACATTTATTAGTTAGCTGAAGATAACTATAAAATGTACAGGACATAACTATCTTATTATTGGATTACTATCTGTACCTATTAGATGAACAAGGTTCCCTGTCAAAAACAATCAACTCTTCCAAGCTGGAATTTGTGCTCTTTATTATAGTTCGACGGTCCACTGTGAATACTTTGTTATAAAAGTGATTACACGGCCCTATTACAGGAAAATTCAATTTGTCCGCACCGTTTCACGAGGGTGTGGCGGGCTATTCTCGAAGGTTTTTACGTACTGATAAAATCTACACTGGTCAGATAATCGTTAGCGTATTCGTAGCACGCGCTCTCATTCCTCCAACCTAGTGCATCGTACTTGGAAATGTGCATAGTAGTGCGTGTGTGGGTCGCCTGCGACGCTAAAATAATGCACGGTTAGACCTTGAAAGGCGAGGTGAACGAACTACTGACTAATAGGTGAACATTATGTTGATTGATTACCAAATACAACGAATGGTGTTGGTGAAGTGAAAAGTCACTTTGTTAAAGATCCAACATCATATTTCATCTGTTGAAGAGATCTGTCCGTTTTAAACGCTTCATTTGCTATTCCTTTCGTAGAAACAATACAGAATGGAGTCATGACCGAAACGGTGCGTACTTTAGATGTACGCATAGGATAAGTTGAACATATACACGCAGGTTCTAGAAGGTGGCCATAGACGTCCATATGTAAACAGAACAATCTACCATCAAAATGTCACAAATGGCGACGTGAATGTATCCGTGTCCGTAGGGACAGCTCTAAAACGGCTCAGTCATGTCATTCCAGCAGCGATGGTCCGCCCGACTGTGTATTACCCAGACTGTGTATTGCCCGACTGTGTATACCGGACCTCCGCAGAGTTAGGAATCTAGGCGTCTACTATTTGTTCAGTGACAAATGTACGGAACATTTAGAACTGCATACACTCACGTACAATACGCATGAGCGAGTTATATCTTCGTATTCGAAACAGCATTTGAGTAACAGTTTGGATAAATTGTTTAAAGATTACCATAAAATAAACTTTTACTTGAGCTTTTACATTCAATCGCTTGTCGTTTAATCGAAAACGATAAAGATTATAAAAGTGGAATCCTTATAATAAGGAGGTTAACGATGGACAAAATGAAGGTAAGGCGTTACGCGCGATATAAATCGTGGATAATATTGCTGGTTGATATCGGGGTTCGCGGTCTTCATAATATATTAAGTGACAGATGGAGGACCTGTTATCATGATATCGTGTATAATTGCGAGGAGCAGTCAGGTGGTGCAGGTGTGCATAAAATAAATCGTCACCAACAAATTGCCGCCTCCAATCCGGCTGGTATCAACATACCGTAGTATCGGTTGCGTCGCCGGCACGACAAACAAGGCAATTGCTCGGTCGTTCAGTCAGATCGCTATCGCACACGCCACGGCGAACAGCCGTCGACCAAATATCGCTTGCGTACCTCGCGTTATCTGGGGGCCAATATGTCCACGTTGAAGCCATCCATTCAATTTGTGTAGTCTTATTTGCATATCGCTACACATTTAAAACGAAACATCTCTGTGTCGTGTGCTCATTTCGAGAGATATTATCGTTTATCTAACGTAAGTGCTTTGGTCTCTTGGGTTTACTTTAATACAAGACCATCGAAGTCATTTTATTTGGAATATAGCAAAGTAGCAAAATATTAACATTTGGGTTAAGACATTTAAAATGCAATAGAACAATAATGACGCATAAAAACGCTTTAAAACCATGACCAACTTGAGAAATTAAGTTCAACGGTTGAAACTGAAAACTAGCGCAGTAGAACTAAAGCGTGCATTATGACTCACATTAACGACTATACACAAATCGTGTCTTTATGCGCAATTACACTAATGTCTTCGTGAAGTACTACATAAAAAGTATGTACTTTGCACGACAACCTATAAGATTCGAAAGCAAATATCGAAACAATCATCTAGTCGTTTTCCGTTCACAGTCGGGACCTATTACTGTTTCGACCTCCAATAACATTTTATGTCGACGATACATTATAACCGTAGAAAGTAACAATGGGACATTAGTATGCATTTGCAACTTTTACTTCATCAAGTCTCGTTAGCTATTGTTGAAATATTGTATGAATGGCAATAAAATGAGTTGTAATGACAGTTTGAGTAATGATGACGGATAGAAAGTGGTGTGAACATTTGTATACTATTCGCGATGTTGTTTGATGTATTGTTTCTCCTCCGACGAAGTGTTAGCACTAGTTTTACAGTGGTGTACTTCTACTGTGAAAAGGCTTAGGGTGCTACTAAATTTAGAAAAATGTGTAAATAATTTTGTATCCAAATAGCTTCTACGAGTACAAAGAGAGTTTTTCTTCATATCATCAGGATGAGAACAGACTACAGACTTATCTATCTAAATGTGAATCAAACCAGAAAGAACTTATATGATTAGGTTCTTTAGAAGAGTTTTTTTTAGTAAACAAAAGTCTAATCATATGACTGTATATCTTCTATATGTTAAGTGCTCTGCTCTTGTCGGTGGAGTAATCGCCAAAGTAGACTGTAATTTAAAGTTACCGAACTCAAAATAAGGAGGAATAAGCACTTTAGAATTACAGGAGTACACGCAAGGCATGTGTTGAACCGTGTTTCAACTAACCAATTTTGCAACAGACCAAAAGATCTCTGAAGATAACTGGATATGAAACTTGTTGTAGGAGACTGCATGGTAGGTACATGTATGATACTTCATGCTAGCAGAGCAAAATTCTGGAGGTAAGGACGTAATTAAAGAAACTTAAAGACACACTATCTGCTCCTAATGTAAGTATATGTTCCCCGCGCTAAGAAACAGACATTGAAAGCTAGTCTGAAAAAGAGAAACCTTGTGCAGCTTTGCCACTAAAGTGCGAAGGCAAAAGCTGTTAAATAGTCTCTCTTGTAACTTTTCCTGTCGGTAAAGGTTGCGAGGTAATTAGAATCTAAATAAGCTGTAATGTCCGAGTGAGTGGCATGTTTATACCGCATAGAGACATTGTCCTACTTCCCCTTACATTACCGCGAATATAATTACAATTTTGTTGCTGTACCATTAACCAGTGTGGCATGGCAAAGGCCAGTGGCACCGATTCTGTTAGGCTACGGGAAAATTAATAAATGAAAAGTATATTTGTCTGTTGCCAAACAGGCGAGAATGAGCTGGAAGAATTTTCGAGCTGTCAAATTAATTGACATGTCCAGGAATTTTTAGGTATAATGTCACAAATATAAGTGTCCTAGTGGTGACGTCTCCGGCCACTGCTAACGTTATTCCCGGAATCATTCAATCAACTCATCACTGAATAATACGAATCTGCGAAAGAAATCTGTATGTTTGAAATTATTCATTCTCTTACTAAATAGTTACACTACCTGCGCACCAGACTAGCACATGACAATATTTTAGTCCGAGCCTTACAGAATCGGCGCCATTATCGAGTGAGAGTAGTAGTGCTAATGATATTTATGTAAAGGTCAATCGAAACTTTCCCGTATCGTTTGAATACCGGTGGCTGAGTCTCTGTGACGATCGTGAACTATGGCCGGTCGTGACCAAGAAAGGCGAAAGTGAACGGGTGAGGTGTATTGTATCTATGAGCTAATATGACCGTATACCACGCGAAAGTGCATAGTGATCGATGTTCTGGTCTCTTGTAAGCATAAACATGAGCCGAACGTGTCACCGTTCGTGTATGTTTGTAAATAAGATGATGATGAATGGTAACAGATGCGACGGCGTCTACATTTCAAATGACAAACATTAGTTCTAGGTAAAGTATACAGAATCATCTGAAAAAATACACATGTATGTAGTTTTATGTAAACTTTAAAAATAATGTTTATTTTCGCGAGGGCGTCCATTATAGTTGATTCAGTGGTACATAGTGACAAACAGAAAACAGGACAATTTTACAAGCGTATAACGGAAGCATAGACAAGCGGGCCGGTGTGGTTTTTACTCCATAAAATATATCAGCGTATGTTATCTCGACTTGTTACAAGCGTTGTTGTAAATGTTTTCTGCGACTCTTTTTCTGCCTAGTTAAAGCGGTAATGCGAACGGAAGCCCGCTTAACACATTACTGCATGTTTATAGGCTGTTGCGGGTATTCTTGTTTTTACAAGCTTTTAAGTTGATTACAGGTCGGATGATGTATACTTGCCACTTCTAAACGTCGGTACACAGTAGGATATCTCCTACCTGGTACTAGACGCGTAACAGAGGAGTTGGTTCAAGGTGGCGCAGGATAGAGATGGGTGGAAGAATTTGGGGGAGGCCTTTGCCCAGCAGTGGGACAGTTTAGGGCCTAAACATTAGGCTAAATAATAAAAAATAAAAAAAATCGGATGATGAATACTTGCCACTTCTAAACGTCGGTACACAGTAGGATATCTCCTACCTGTATCGTGAGTAAAGTTTAACAGACATATTCAGATTCAGAAGAGCTATCTGTCGACATTACCAATATCAATATATTGCGCATGATTCGAACTTTCAATCCGGGTACGATTCCTGCACGATATAAATATCTTACGTAGCACAAAAAGCAAATTCTTTACATAGTCATATTGTAAAGAGGAGATGAGTTTTTGTAGACCAAGTATAACAAGAAGCAGAAGAAAGTGTGAAATTAAGGGAACCCTAATACCTACACTTCAATCTCATAGCATTGTTGTTTTCCTAATAAAACGCTCTGTCGTGTAATCATCGCCTATTTTCTATCTTATCGCTTTCGCTAATGAGCATGTAGTAATCGTGTCCAGGACACAGGGCGCTAGTTAGTTAACAATTTCACAGGCGACGGAGCACAGAGGTGATAATAACGGGTGAACTCTAACCCTGTAACCTTTCACCACGACCCGGGTGGCGGGTGGACGCTTAATCAACCGAACAAGCCACGCTCGGCTTCCGTTACTAATGTACTACTTTGCTTAATTACTGTACTGGATTTTGGTTTATTATACCTTTTTGTATGTTTTGGCCATTCGTTCATGAACCGTTCTGTATAGCCTGTTTAGTACCTAAGCTAAATTGAATGCTTCTGATGCAAGAGTATGGATGTCGACGTCTCAGGAGTCCTTTCGAGAGAAGGTAGGTATTCAATAATAATTATAATAGGTTCTTAAAATCTTCGTGTAGCAATATACTTCCGACTACGTTATATAGGTACATTTTACTCATATTACACAAGAGTAATATTTGGTAGACATTTTGTTGAAAGATTACATATACGAACCTCATTGCGAATTTGCGATGGCAAGGATGGCTTGATGATATTGTAATTCAACAACTAATTCAACAACTTTATTAAAGTTTTCAAGTTCTCTGAAATATAAAAAAAAAGAAATATGGCAGTCAATTCTTGGCATCGCATGACTCCACATAACGATGACACATTTACGTTAAACGTTCGAGCTAATAGAGAGTAGGAAAAGCATAACTCCACGTCTACCATCGTACCATCTATCATAAAAAACGTTGCAATTACTTAGTTCGCATCACAGATAACGTAAGTGCGTTGAACCTGCGCGTGAAAGGTTCTAGGCAATCCGCAGTGCAATAGTTCACCACCCCGCGTGCAGAGGTCGCGTGCGCCGGGAAAGTGTCGGATGCGTCAACTGCGCTTATGCAATTTGATTTATAGGGCGTTGAATAGTTAAGTCATAATTTCAAAGGCCGTTTTCTTCAAATTAGTTTTGAAATCTGTTTAAAAAGGAATTAAGTAGAAGTCAACGTTTTTTATATCAGCAGGCACTTTTAAAATGTCGAGGCAAGGAGCATGTTTTTTTTTTGTTTTTGATCCTATGAATACTGTGATGAAAGTTGCAAATATATGAGGCCATGAAAACCATAGTGACCTAACTACATTTTTTACAATATTGAGTTTATGATTTCATACAGTTAAAATTGATCTTTTTGGTTTCTACCAAAATGGTTTCTCCAGGGTGGCCTAAAAGTGATTCAATAAATATTCAGTAGATTGTTAAAATCGATAATTTTGGTAGAAAACAAAATGATCAATTTTAACTATAAGAAATCATAAATTCAATATTGTAAAAAATCTAGTTAGGCCATTATGGTTCCCATGGCCTCATATATATGTAGTTGGAAATAATTATAGCAGGAACGTAAAGAGAAGTTTCTTTTACTCAGCTTAATAAACACGGAGTTTGTTTAGACTGATAAAACATATACCAGAAATTAAACCCATATGGAGGCCAATCATTACATCAGCACATTCAAATAAATTCAAAACTCCGCGGATGTTCCATGCAATATTCCGCCGTGCAATAGTTCACAACCCAACGAACAGAGGTCGCGTGCGCCGGGAGACTGTCGGATGTGTCAACTGCAATTTGATTTATAGGTGGTTGAACGGTTAATTGGTTACGTCTTCATATGATTTGTTTTGAAATAATTCCGGGAGATTATAAAATGAAATAAAGTTTTAAGTACAGTTGTACAATACTTAACCAAGTGGAGCATTTATTTAGACGTTTTTTCAATTAAATTATCTGAATCCTAATAGATAAATGCAATCTATAAAAAATGCAAAATAGTATTTTCATTAGAACTCATTAAATAAGTAAGTCTCACATTGAATTCGTTCAGGGGTATGTATAAATCCATTAATGATGAAAATCAATAGGTACGTGACTGTTGATTATGTATCGGTTTAATTACGGCCGGCCTACGAGAGCCATTTAAATGGTAGATAACGAACTTATACTGTTTTGTTTAAGGTACTTTAATTCCCACAGCAATACGGATACAAGTAAGGAACAATTATCTTTACAGGTTCGATTAGGTTCTGTTCTTATAAAGCTAGGAATAAATAGGGTTTAATTTATAAGTGAACGTAACCTTTTTATATACATACTTGTTACTACTTACTACCATTTGAGGCAAATATTAGAACGTTTGAAATTTTGCTAAGTATCTTAGAATAACTAACAAAACCAAATAATAATATCATAATATAAATCATGAAATATATCTATAAAAATTACATCTGAAATGAAAAGAAAGGAAAGGCCATTTTTATTAACGACTATTTTTAAAGGTTTATTTTATCGGTGAACACAGCCCTAAATGGATTAAACTAAGCATCAATAAATTACATTAAAAACATTCTAACGTAATAATTTGCATAGTCTGCGAAGTTATCGCTTAACTTTGATCTTTCTTGATATGAATATTTAAATATAATACCAATCTGCCAAAATAATGGCACCACAAACTGGCTAAGACTAAAGCCGAAATCAAATTCATAACAAGACCATGTTAACCCCCGTCTTGTTCTTTGTTCTTTAAATAAAACATTGCCCCACACTAGGATTTCTCCTGTATCGTGGGTACAGTTTACAAACATACATGTCACATGCACACACAACCAGACCCGAAACTACTATCTGTAGATCATACAAATATTTGTTCCGTGCGGGGATCGAACCCGCGACACGTAGCGCAGAAAGCTAATCGCTTAGCCACTGCGCCAACCGTGTCGTCGAACCGTCGTCGTCTACCACTTAGTAATTGCTTGGTCTATGAAATTTAATGGTATAGATTTACTAAAACGCCTAATATACCAGCAATAGCGTCTATTGTATGTACCCACGCTCGATTCAATTATTAATTTCAAGATAAGGCGGATAATTGGTTGTAAGCAATGTTAGGTCAAGAACCTGTTAATAATACCTACCGTGATATTGAAGATATAGTTTATAAGATAAAAACCTAGAACTATTATAAAAAGGAGAATATGTCAGATTCGTTTTTATTTTGACTCAGCACTGCTACAATTATGGGAAAAGATATAGGGTGTGTGACAGATATTTTAGATAATTGCAGTTTGACATATGAAAACCAGTTACCACACTAATGAACTTTTTTAAAGAATAATGTTCAGTGGTACTTTATAACAATTCGTTGTATTTATCAATCAAATGAGGTGTTTCCAATAAACCATTCAATTCATATAGTTTAGGCTCAATTTAAACTGATGTTTTTGATACGCATTTATGACCTAAAAGCGACGATTTTATTCACCAGGTTTTGTGAAACGAAGCTAACTTGAACACGATTTAATCTTTAGATACCGAATATAACAAAGAAATAAAACGGAATCCCTTGATACAAAGTAAGTACGAAGTACGCAATGTATTTTTTAAGCGTGACAGTCGAGATTGATAGTTCGCTAGTGAAAGTGAAGTCGTGAGCTGACTGCAAATGCGAGATAGGCTTTTGAACAAATCCGGGGTCGGCTCGGAGCTAAGCTGAACTCTTTTGTTACAACACTTTATATATTCGTTCGGAATTCAGGACTATGTAAGTTTGGAACCGAATTTGTTATTCAAACGACAGCCCATGTCCTTTTTCGTGTCGTATTGAAAGAGATGTTTATTTGCTCGCCTTTTTCATTCAGAAAGAGCGTTGACCGTATTTTAATGAATTATGAAGATTCAGTTCAGTCGTATTTCACTGTAGAAATTCGAACGTCCAAAACAGTCGACGTTGAAAGGATAGCGAAAATTAAGTATGAGTTTTTCCAATTGAATTACGGTCTTTTGAACTACACTAGTATAAATAAGATCCGTGCTTTTACTGAAGATTTAATGTTTACTTCACTAAAAATGAAATGTCAGTCTGTATGGCTGCGCAGACGTAGTCATTCTTTTTTCATGATCCATCACGATAAACCGAATGCATATCGCGATCATGAGCTCTAGGTATATCACACAATGCATATCGTGTGTAAAGATAGAGTGACAACGTATCGTTCGTTACTCATACTTAATATTAAAACTGCACTGTCGCCAATGTAGCTGTGACGTAGCTTGTGATTGCTCATGTACATATAAGTACGAGTCTTGAACTCTGCGTGCGGTGTCTGATAGTAAATAACCAAACATTAATTATTCCGCGCCGCAGCGGCGACGTGAAATATTTAGAAAACGTCCTCCTACGCCCAATTTTCGTGAGAAAGTTGCTAAAGAGCGGCGCTAAATTAACTTTTGCAATTAATGAGTATATCTCTAAGACTCCATGGTACATTTGTGCCGTAGGCGTTTCACGTGAATCTGCTTCTACCTAATTAAAGAAGTAGCAATATTGCTCCTGAACCTTTAATTCCTTCAGACCAGGAGGCAACCCGACGAGATAAAATAGTTTATGTTGTGTCTTTGCTTCACTTAAAGAGTATTTTACCGACATTTATATTGCGCACAGGAGTAACCTTTCACACATTAGTAAAGCTGAATATCTTGTTTCTGCTACATCATTCCTCTTGACTGGCAAGTACCAATCATCATTTATTACGACTGTCGTGTATTCTTGTTTTATAAGTTTAAAATTACAAACGCGGTCTCCTGTTAGTATCAGTGGGATCTGAACCACATCATGTCGGAGCAATAAATCTCCTACTTTGAATATTTATACGTTGGAGGGAGGTTGCCAACGAGTGTGCCCTCTGCCTTAGCTGTTGTACGTGTATCAACGTTTTCTACTCGTAAATATATCGGAACGTTCACAAAGCGATAGTCCATGAACTGTTCGCGAACTGTACTTGTACTTTGTACTTTTGGCTTTCAAATTAGGCGCAGACTGAACGCTCACATTGTATTTTGTCATGCGATGCTCCAACTAGTACAAAGCCTCGGAGGTGAATGACCCAAAGTTGTCGTTATCTCCACAAGTAGACACACTACATTAGACATGTGACATCATTATTGTGACAGCACGGTAAACATTTGTCCTGTTTGTTGTGGACTTTGTTTATCAGATTGGACATAACAAAATCTTGTCAATGCCCTATAAGTAAACACGTGCTTATATTAATTGACAACATATTTCTCATATAAAAATATATATGCACGTGATGAAATCTTAATTCAACAGATGTTCAGCAAAATAAAACAGTGAAAACGATCAGTAAAAACATTTTACGGCGACATAATAAAACCATTAGTGTAATTATAATGCAGCAGTGCGATGTAAACACGTACGTTGAGAAGTCAATAGACCTATCAGCATAAAATATGGATCTCACGAAGTAATTTCTCCACAATGAAACCGCCAGTGGGTGTAATGTGACAAAGTGTCACGTTTACCGCCCATTAAGAATCAATAGCACGGCCAACTCGCAAGTGAAATTCACTAATCGTAATCAAGTTGTGGAGGGTTTTGGCAAACGTCGCCAGCGGCAGTAAAGACGTCGGTATTACCATTGTACGGGATGACGAGGGTTCATTGCCGCGAAAAGCCAATTCTTTTAGAAAATGCCACGGTACGTTGACTTTGCTTCGGGTGCAACTCATGTGTCGTGTTGACTTGTCTCAGCAGCGAGAACAGAGTTCGTTGGTTAAGCGGTTTGAACTTTTGATCTCGACGAAACGTATTTCAAATGAATGGGAGGTAACGATCTTTGGGGACGTTCACTCTTTTTCAGTTTAGCGTTAGGAATAAAGTTCTGTATAAAACAATTGTTTCATATACTGTAAAGATTCATTTAAAACGAAATTCACCGCATATAAGTAACCTTGGCAGGTACCTACAGTTAGATAGTTAATAGCATGACTAAGAAAATCAGAACGAATAATATACAAACATAGAATACCATTCACAAACACTTACAATAGAGTAATTTTATGGAAATAATAAAATTACTGAAGTATTTTGTTCCCGGATTGCATTCCGTTATATATATTCAGAAATCGACCATAAGGATATTCGTCGGCAAAATATAATCTATTGAGGAAGATAGGCCGACGTTTTTGCGGTTCACTATTAATCGTGAAGCATTGATTGCGGGCGAAGACGCGTCGGCTGCTAAGAAATGACCATTGGCGCAGGTGTAGGCAGGAAATAACGCTATTTATGGGCAAGTCAGTCGCTCTAGAAAAAAGCCTTGGCGGTTCACACCGACTAAACTCGTGATGAGAGAAAAACTGATGGTAATAGTTCAGAGAAAAAAAAGTTAAACATGCAAAATCGTTGGCAACTCAAATTGAAAGGCGAGTTGAAAGCTTATGATTAGATATAAAATTTTAGACGAGCACCATGAACGGTATATGTTTTTATGATGTAACAAAAAACGTGACGTGTACAATCTATAACCGTGAGCATTATACAAAAAAAAAACTTGCGCATCAATTGTATGGGAATTTGTTTATGGGTTCTGATGATTTTAATTATTGCTTGGAGCGTTTTTTGGCAGTAAAATTTAATCCAGTGAGCCAGTTAGACAAGCCATCAGATAGCAGTCTGCTTAGCAACCAACTACTTGTTACCGTGTTACGTTTCTTTTTTTGCGCCCATAAGGATTTTATATGCTTTCCATATTATATTTTGCGAACAATCTCATGTTCTTTATCAAATGGCTCTAGATCTTACGTGCAATAATTTTATAATAAAACAACACAACTAGATAAAACGAGCAATGTGCGGTATGGTTTTGCCAGTGAGATGTATGCTGGTGTTTCGTAAGATGCTACTTGAGATTGTACCGGGAAAATGCCAGAACTATAGTGATATCATCATACGGATCACTAATTCCTAGGATCAAGCCCTGAGGCGGAGGCTATTTCAGCAATAAGAATTTGCAGGTGATAATAAAGTATGTTTATAACCTACTCATCATCTTCATTCAAATCCTACTTAACGTATCACGAAAAATATTGATTGGAGATTCATGTGAATGCCTAGTAATAAAACGAAAGCTGATTTCTAATACAGAACCACAGAATTCTAACACTAGATGTTACGCAAAAATTCTAACATTTAAATCGCGTATATACCCACTTTATTATTGCATAGTGTAACCTGGTGTAACCTCTTAATTTTGGCAACAGCACACTTCAGGATTACTATAATCACCGCGAGAGTCGCCTCGTAAATCTTCGTTTAAATTACAGGTTAGCATTTCACGTCACGAACAAGACGTCTCATGACTCAGCCAGTCAACCCGCATCTAACGCTCTTGCCTATACGAATTAATTAAGAGCTAAAGACTCCATACTGAGAAAATTAAACAGTATAATAAATTCGTAAAGAGTAATTTGTGTAAAATTAATATGAGTTACGTGGCCATGTCGCGTTAAAACTTTATTAAAGTGTTTTATTGTAATCGTTATTTTGTAAGTAAATTTTGTTTTTCGTACTGTTCAGTATTTTATTTGTTAACTTATACATAGCTACTCGAAGAATTAAAGTGTAGTATGATTACCTCAAGACATTACTTAGGGAATGTCCTACATATGGATACAGAATAAACTATTGAATATTCCGCAGTAATAATGGATAGCTGTATTATCATGTCCTAAGACCATTAGACTAGACTGTAGAGACATGTAATGCACGGATGCAAGTAGCAAAGTACAATTTCATGTCTACGTAATAGACTCATCAAGAGAGAATGTTATTTTACAGCGAAACAGCGGTATTGTGCCAAATACCAGATAATAAACGTACCTTTCCAACCGCTTTGCCATCTAGGCCTTAAGTAACGGGCGATGTGATTTCGCTAATATTATAATGAAAATAATACCGCTTTAAGCGCTTTTCAGTTTGAGAATATAGACGGTGGGAATATCAACGAGTGTAGTGTAGACGCATAATGCTTATCATGTGTCATAAAATCACCGAATTTATTAGGATAATGTTAACTGATATGCTGAGACAACATTTTAAGATAAACAACATAAAAGAACCAATTGAAATTGAAATTATTTTAAACCTCATTTAAAAGAACAGAGAAAGCTTAAGAATATTGGCATTACGCTAACGCAATATTTCAAAGACGCCTTCATAATGCTTTATAAATATTCATTTCATTAGGCGACGTTATTCTTATCTGAAGCGGCGTGACCTCGATTACTGAGCAAAATAAATGTAGCAAAAAGTGGAGTTCATAGTGAAGTTAAGTTAATTAGTGAGTGTGTCAAATACAGTGCCGGATTCGTCGTAGACGAGCGCCAAGCGAGCAAACGAGGCTGAACAGTGAACAGACTATATTCATGGTAAATTTCGAACTGGGTTGTGGTCGGGTCACGATTGTAATGCAACTACCGATTGGAATTAGGATTCTGCGTGTAATTTAACAGAGCAGTATTTGTTAGCTAATGAACTACAATAGTCAAAACTTAGCGGCAACACGATAAGATTACAACTCAAACTTTTTATAGTTTCAGACTTCAATCTAAAGTATAAAAAGGAAATATAGTATCATAGTGAGGTTATATTTTAATCTTAGGCCATCGCTCTTCCAGTTAATTAATTTCTTTATGGAGCATCTATTCCAGAAATATATAAACAAAACAACGCGGTGGCAATCCCGCAGATAGGTCGTCGACCCACAACAGCTGTGCATCGAAAATACCATCCGAGAATAGTTGACGTGCATCAACCACCACACACTCGTTGCCTACTTACGAAGCAGCAGTTACAGGCCAGACGTGCCACCGAGCAGCCAGCCAGCCGATGGAAGATAATTAACAACGAAATTGTCCGGAGACAGCTAGGCGCCTTACTTCTGTGGCCCGCGTTGCATTACGCTCCGCAATAATAACATACCGCACAGCCAACACAAGGCAATTAAAAAAAGTTGGAACGCCCATTTCCCACACATTACTGGGTGAATGCTGCGACTGTATTGCAATATGAACTTAATGCCACAGGGTACGGCAGGACCCGGCAGATTCTGAGCGGGGGAAATTGTTTGAATTGAGGTGAAAGCAGCCGCGGTGGATCCGACAATTACCGGATAGTAATGACTGTAATGACAACAATAATGCAGAAACTGAGTGCAGCCGTCTGCAAAACGAGGAGTCTATTAGGCAGTTTCCAAACAATTTTATAGTGTAGCCGACTGACTACGAGGCTCACGCTCTGATTTGCATATCGCCAACGAAAGTGTAGCATTGAGTTAGATCGACCTATATACTCGCTCCGAAGCACACGGTACGGTAGCGATTGCTAATTGTATACATGCATACCAACTTTAAATATCATTATTTTAAATAAGACGGTCTTATTGTTTGTACCGGTAAATAAGAATAATAACATTTCAAGGTTAGATTATAAATGAACTAGAAAACTAGTACTACATGCTGAACGGCGTCGGTCCAAGCAACAGGTATTAGAGAATCTAAAACCGGTCCATTTGAATATTAGTCGCTCCAGTTGTCGCGTCTCGGTCCCGATTGTCGTGCGAAAAGATCGCAAGAATTCCCGTCGCGAATCGGCAGTTCTCTAATGGACCCTCGAGACGGCGTGGAAATTAACTTTTATAGATAAATGCGTTGCTAATCGGCAGCAAACAAATTATAGATTGGTAAATTCAACAGCGCGCAACGGGGTAAAGTGGAACGGTGAAAAAGTGAAGTTTCGTCAAATGCACCACTTACCTAATTCACGAGAGCGGAACCGAAGCCAACGGAAGCATTGTGTCGGAGCGCACAGCGCGCTGATCCATTGTGGGAAGGGTATTAGATAACGTGCTCGCGAGAGCGCGCACAAGACAATCACAACGATTTCGCGTTCGAATTTGAAGAGTGAGAGCGATTTCTCGGTAGAAAAACAGTCCGACAAACTGAATCAACTGGTACGGGACACAACATGGTTTATTGTTATATCATGATGTTTCCCACTAGACACGTAAAGATCGATGATTAGGAAAGGTCGGTACGCGAAGTCGGATAAAATCAGGAGCGCGTGAGACCGATACATCGCTGGTAGTCTTCCCAGGACATATCACAGTTCACACGCTCTTAAGATTTCGTGTTTTGTCACACTCCTACGCAAATCTGATGTTTGTCACCTGTGAATCATACTCCGAAATGCCTTGAAAATGACTTGTTTTGAAAACAATTCAATTTTAGCATAACTAGATCGTGAGCAAAATTGTTTGTCTATAAATCATGAGTATAGTTGAGGTAAACGTTTGACCGTACAGCTCATAGGTAATCCTGCCCGTGGTCCATTAGGTCCGCGCGCAAGGCTCGGCGTGGGTGCCACAATGCCACTAACGAGAGCCCGATATCATCTGACAGACAGGGGGACATTAGTTAATGCTCGAGAACCAACACAAAGCGGGATACATAAGAAAAACCGTACAAAAAGTTCAACTTGTGGTCTACAATGAAAGAATGATGAGTTCTGGCTTGGCATATACAAAAGATTGTGAAACGTCATGCGCTGCACAATAGAGAGAGCGACACGAAGAGCGAGCATCATGCATTACTAATCATGGTAGCATGCGTCTCATAACAATCTGAGCTTCAATGCACAAAATTGATGATAAACAAGACACAAGAAATTACCGCCTATAAATCTATTGTTTCCGTGATTGATTACATTTCTATGGCAAGCAAATTCTATGAAATACAAAAATTAACTTCTGCCAGATTTTAAAATCAGTTACATACAACATACTTTGAGGCAGCCGAATCTATTGCACTAAATGAGTTCATTCATTAGCATAGTTATGTAGAACTGGAATTCGGATAATGTAGAGCAAAATCTAGTCTGGTATAGCTACGGTTTATATTGCCTTAGGCGGATTGCCTTAATTGGAGTTGTCGGTGTAGACAAATAACGAAGATAGAATTCACCTGGTTATCTCATCTGAACTATTTATTTCATAAAAAGTAAATTAACGAGCCACGTACAATACTTGTATGGAATTGAAGTTGCTTCTTTATTATTATGGACTAGAGCACTAAGTAATTTACTTAGCACGCAGCGAGGATAATCACATTCAAATGGGACATTGTCGCGAGTACGGTTGACAAAATGCAATTTGTTGCAACATAATCTACATTTAATTCATATTCATGGGGTATTATACAAACAAGTTGAGCGTTTAGAGCACGCGCCTGAAAATGATGGCGTTCGTAGAAGCAGCATTTGTAGCGGCTATTACGACACATTTCATAGTCGCTTTCGACAATACAATGTCTAATGTAAAACAGAGTGATTCTGAATTGTCTTGAAAGAACGTTCCATCTGCAAGATTGCTGTTGTTAAGAAACGAGAATTATTTTGTTCAGACAAATGTTTTGAATGTGAAAATGGTACACAGATGAAGGAAAGTAATTTTGAACTTCGATTTATAGCAGGGATTTATTGGGTTTCATTTGTGTGTCTCGTATTGTCATCAACTTCTTGGATCAAACAGATTTTTTGTTGATTCTAAAAAGTTCAATAAATGTCAACGTGAATTTCTTAATTTTTAATGTACGACAATAACAATTTATGAAACATTCGTGAAAGCGATATATCACGATGCGACTGCGATTAGAGATGCTAAAATATTATCTGTTTCGCCACACTTCATCGGCGAGAAGGATGGTTTACTGTTATGGAGGTCGCATCGCAACGCATCGATTGCGGTACAATTACATGACTCGACGCTGTGATAATTTACTGTCATTATTCCGCACCGTACATATTTATGTGTCGCATACATTTCGAAAGCCTTGCTCCGTGATGATTTAAGACAAATCTGGGCGTGCTTCGATCGGAAACAACGCAATAACAATTAATCGCTGTCAGTGTCCGGATACTGAATGTTCTCGGAAAACTAAGATTAATGTAGTAGGTAAACACGGAATAATCTCAATACGATTAAGCTAATGACCGATTTCGATATAAATAATGTATAAATATGAAATAGTTTTACAAGTCATTAAGAAATCTCATTACTATAAAACGATTTAGCTGTATCGATTCATGTGTCGGAGATATTGTATAGTTGGTCCCTCATGTCTGGGGATCGTGATCACCGGTTTCTGTTTAGCGCGTCTTTTACGACCGTATAAAATTTGGAGGAAGAGGAGTCTTTCATTTGATCGACCCATCTTGTTGGTGACCGACCACGCGATCTTTTGCCTTCGGTGTTTCCAACCACAGTCAGTTTTTCCAGATTTTGGTCACCTCTGCGCATTGTGTGGGCAAAATACGAAAGGATGTATTGTTGGCATACGATGTGGTATTGTCGGAGAACATGGTCTATTTCACGTCGATTCCATCGATAGATGTTTAGATGCTTTCAACGAAATTCGCATAGAACATGAGACTGGCCATATGTAGAGCGGGATTGTGAGAAGCCTGAGGCCCAGGAATGAGACTTTTATAATTAATAATTTATATGTTGCGGGCAGTCTGCAGGTTGTGCAAATTAAGCAATGCCCGGGCACAGCTGACAATGCTAAGAGCAAAGTCAACTACGCTTAACCAATGAGTGCGCCAATCGGAATACCTAAGTCAATCAAATCTAATGCCAATGTGCTATGCTGAATTACAGATTTTCGGTTATGCCTAGAACTTAACAAACTCAACATTGACCGGGCAATACAGCACACCCTCCATTCTTTGCCGAGGTATAGGTATTATAATATGTAAATATGTGCAGTAGAGTTGAGGTTGGTTGTACGCCGCTGCACAAACAACGGTCGGACGGCGGCCCACCACTGCGCTCTAGATACATTATTCGCGAGCCTCGTTATACTTTTTCATCTCCTCTCGTTATAGTTAAAATCGTGACTGGTTTATAATTTAAGTGCGACATACAGAGTTACAGTTGTACACCCTGGATTTAATGTCGAACAATGTTTAAGAAAATACCGGGTCGTGTAGAGCAAATTGTGAGGACCTACCTCCAGTGGTAAGACGCCGATAAGCTGGGTTGACAATGCCTGTGGGAAGACTTAGTAGCTACTTCATCAAAAATTATGCCTACGGCAAATATTTATTAAGGAATTATTTTGTATAAATACCGTAGCTAAATTCGTATGTATATGAATACAATTTGCTGTTAATAAGTAATAATAAGAAAGTTTTAAAAAAGAAAAGGAGTCAACTTCTTAAAAATAAGCTTAGCTTAATAATCCAGTAATGACAAGCGTAATATATGGGTGATTTTATAGACAGTATTCCTAGTTGTGGAGCGCAAGCGCATTCGCCTCACTTTCACACTTTCACTAGGGCGACGCCCCCGCGAGCCGCACGCGCTCCGCACCAACAATGCGACCGAACGTTGCAAAACTGATTATTCAACACATACGTCAACAAATATTCGATAACGGGAACGCAGTGGGCTATCGACATGCTATTCGAAAAATACAAATGGAACCCGGACCTTCAATATGTATTTTATTTCTAAATGAAATTTTCAAATATTCAGCATGAAACTGTGAAATCCATGCGCTGAGTCACGACCTTTCTTGTAACAATAGTAAATAAGACTATAATCCAATTTAGGTAACTGCGGATTGAATTTATGAAGATGTTCTTGTTAATGCGCGCGCAGGAAATAAATATTGCGACCGAATTGTTGATCTGTTACTAGTTGATATAACAGTACATGCTCGTGATGGCCGAGATAAGTATCATTTGGAATTAGACAATAAGGTTTTACAATGAATGAGACCATTGAGCAATCAACGGTAAAAATAAGCGAGTAACGCAACGAAGAACAGATTGAACTGTAACAGGGGCAAATAAAAATAATTTAAATCCTTTGTCTTCAGCACACTAGCCACGCATCTTGCGTATGGCAGCAATTACGTTGTAAAACGAACCGTATTTTAATGTAATTAAAAACGGCATTTATGGAACGAAATCACGAGCACACATTGCACAAACAAAAACGCACATGGTGCGCATATTACAGATAATCGCGATGCATTCGAGTGAACGTCGAATCACGGCGTGTCTGAATCATGCCCCCCATCCGTATGTAACCTTGTTTAGTTCGAAGGCTTTTTGTGTACCTATTTATTTTTACTGCATGTCGGCTGCGGTCAGCCAGTGCGACGTTGCTTCAAGGCCCACTTGTCCCTTCAGTTCTGAATACGGACCCGGTTTACCTACAAAGATACGAGTTTTTTAATTTACTACAGTAGGTCTTCTGAACTCTATAGTAAAAAAAAAGACCAAGCTATGAGGAAGGACGCGCAATGAGTGGTTTTCCGAGGTATAATTGAATCCAGGGTTCATGCTAAGATTACGGAGCTGAAGGTTTAAAAATGTTGAGATATGCTACTTGGCATTTCTAGTAGATTTCAATTGGAGGAGATTACTTTAACCTGTTATTATCTGACGTATTTGAGAAGAGAAATCTGAGGTTTATGGCGAAACTACGTGCCCACATAGTATAATGAAATCAATTTGTCATCATACAGGTATCTGTGAAGCTAATTGTAACCCAAACCAATATTTCAGTGAAAATAAGAAACGTTTTAGAAAGTATAGCTATTATATTATCTAAACTCGTGTTACGCGCAGTAAACGCTTTCGTTGCACCTGAATTGAAATCGACTTTCAATTACTACATAAATCGCTGTTGCCTCTTAGACTTTCCAGTTTTCCATATTGTATAAGAAAGATTGAAATTTTGTTGATTTTAAATGCCGCTTGTTATAAAGTTTATAAGATTTTAATTTATTATAATTTATCAAAACCACAACCAATTCCGTTTCTCTATGTGTTGTTGTTGTTGTTGTGGATGTCAATAGATATCAATTGATCCTATTTTTTTTCCAGAGGTCTCTTGTAATTGACCCAATAAAGTCAACTTCAGTTGCGAAGCTTTTGGATTGTTAAGTAATATACAAACAGATTTTAGTATTAGTGTAGACTTTGTTCGTCATTCTAAAATAATTCTTTCTCCGAACTATAACCGCCAACCATTTCATTCTGCTTATCGATCCTTGCAGTTCGGAATGCAGCCACATGCTATTTTCCAGTAATACGTTTTTGTGGTGCAATACATAATTTGCAGTCCATGTGTTAGAAGAAAATACACGTACATTTTGATCTTAATTAGATGGTGCAAGATAAGTACATTATGCAAACAGGTCTTTTGTGTACAGCCGTGGCACAAGGACAATAGTGGTATGAATTGGTTAAATACAGATCATTGTGCTAGCACCGGCATCAAAAGGATCTCTTTGTATACGGAAAACAATAACACACGTCTGTTTTGGATCGTATGAATGCTAAACAGATGACTTCAATAAATAATCTTAATAGTTCATCGTGTAACAGAATTTCTAGTGTACACTATCGGGTCTATCAGTTCCCATTTAGGTTTATATTATAAGTTAGTAAGTATCAACATCCCGTTTGACATTGACTACAAAACCTCGATTGTTTTGCAATAGTTTCGATACTTGTGGGAAATAGCTTTTTACAATAGTCTCGGGCATGCAATAACGTGAATTGTAACCGATTTGTCATACGTAGAATATTGATGTTGTATCTTTGTTGATATTTATAATTCAGAGTACAACGGTTCCGTTCGCCTACTGAAATACATATGTTAATGTGTTTAATTACATGGAGCTTTTAAGTAAAGGGGGTTAGAATTGCAAGCGCTTACGTTTCGGAAGATCAACCGTAAATTGCTCCATATAAACCATAGTATTCCGGGCTCATTAGCAAGCGTTCCGACATTTTATTTACAAATGGGATAATATTAGGGTCTAGAAGAGTCTGTACTTGTACAAACTTTGGAATTGACGCAGTCCTCTTAATCTGTCATTTTGACAGGCCAAGCAAGGATAAATAACAAAAGGATAAAAACGAACATCAAATTGGTTCAGAAGAAAATAAAACTGTGTTCTCATTTCAAACATTGGACGCGCCTGTTCACTTAATGGTTTAGCCGGACGATGCTAATTGCGTAAGAGGCGTACGTAACGAGGTCTTAATTGGAATGTGCCCCAATTAATGTGGACTACGTTCGTTCCGTGCGAGTCCATTTTGGAAATTGGAACGTATGTTTACGCGCTGGTTCCCGGGTGAACGGCCGCCGGTGAAAGTCGGGACGCGGATATGGGTCAGGTGGTCATTTACCCTCAGGTAACAGCCGATGTCGCGTCTCTTTATAAATACTCCACTGAAGTCGTGGAATGATGTCAAATTATAGCAGCCCTGGCTTCGAGGTAAAATTTGTCTGTACGTCATATATTAAAGTGTATCTCTGTCATATTAATAACTTTATATTTATTGTATCTCAGCTAAAGTCAATTCATCAGACAATCCCATCAACTTGCATGCTATTTGAAACTTGATTTTGTGGTACATTTAGGGGCTAAAATTGGCTAACAATTTAGCAGTACAATAGTAGTGTCAGTACTCGCATTACTGCATTTAGCTCAACTTTACGGACCGTATCGTTGGCCAGCACTGGAAAGCTTTGTAACAGTACAACAAACATAGCGGTAGATATTATCATTTATTTGATTTTCAAAAATCGACCCCATTATACAAACTGAATTGCCCTGCTTCAACAAAATGTCTTATTCAAAATTTCCATGTTATACGACAACGGAACAAACGAATTTACTGTTATTTTTTAATTTAATAACGCTTTAAACCATCAAATGGCGACAGCTGTGCATAATTTATCAATAGTTTTAAACCAGTTGTGAAATAACTATTAAATGGGATGTCTCAAATTTGACTGCAGCTCCAACTTCGGCCCCATGCGGCGTCGTTAAAAGAATTGATTAACATAATAGTGATGGTAATTATTCTTTCTGTCCGTTTTTGGATCCGTCGACCATGAAGGTGTATGTATGGTAAGGCCTTGGTGCAAGCTATAAACGTAAAGCAATAAATGGTTTTTAGTGGTCGTTGTCATTTTCCATTATGTGACTCAATTCTTTTCTTTAAAAATCCTTAAATGGAAATTATTTTTTCGATTAACACGACGAAAAAATGTTCCATTACAACTAGATTTTGTTCCCGCACGAAGTTTCTAACTTACATTAGGGACTCAAGGACAAGTTAGCCGACTTTCACCTCCCACGGTGCTACAAGAGAAAGCCCACTTTTTCAAGCAAGTTTTTTCATCCTCTGACCTCTTTCACAACATTAGGTGTGTACGACCCGACGCGTCAAGGACACTAACAAAAGAAGTAGATAACTAAACGTAAATGACAAAATTGAGTTATCGCAGTAAGGAGGTATTAAACTGAGACACGAAATAAAGCAAATGGTAGTCTACCTTTGAATAGCGAGTGATCAAAGGATAGATAAAAAGCGGATTCCGCGTGAAGGATCGAAAGGATTTGAAACCACTCGTGCGTGCGGCGATCGCTGTAGATCTCGATAAGGATATATTCAATACATCCAATGATGTTTATCGTTAGACGGGGCGTTTTAATGAGCATGATGACTGATAGTAAAAAATCTGGTCTCATATACATACATAGGTAGAAACAGATCATAGTGGACTTAATTTATTCAAGGCCACTAACAAACGGTACCGCATTAAATATGGACACTTCATTTGACCCGTATATTTTTAGCGTAGATTGCCACCGTATTTGGAGGGAACAGAGATTTTATTGTAGACTTAACGCCTTCCTTATTGCAGTCACGTATTACGAGTCAAACGTAGGGTCACCACTTTATGTAGTTTCCTCTCGTGTTTTTTACGACTATTATCGTTTAGTCATTTAGTTTTTGCACTAAAACTTTTCGTTTATCAAGAAGATCTGAAAAACAATATAATCAGAGGCACTTATAGCTTAATACCAATGAGGAAACTACCGGGCACAGTACAAAAGTCTTACTAAACTAAGTAAAGAACATTTAAATAAAATCGCTTAACAAACAAAGAAAAATAAAATTAGCAAAACAGATAATAAATCTGCAGTAATAGAAGTAATACCGGAGCATGGACGGGAGCCATATCGGCAGTGATCTAAAAATAGAAATGCAAATGTAGCATGCACCAAAGCAGGAAATATTTTTCTAGGAAAACCTGACGGGGTAGGGACCTAATTCAACTTCGGAAAATCGACTGGAAGCCTCGGTTGAAATGAAGAAACGACAATTTGTTGGAAAGTTAATAGTAAGTAATCGACTGTTTGGCGCCAAGAGTTAGAAAGCGTGTTTCAAACCGCAGACGTTGGAAAATAATTTCTTCTACGTTTATCAGCGATGCAGAATTAAGTGATAAGGCTTGCTAGACTTAGTATTACGAGCCACATGATCGATAAGCTGTCCGAGTATTTACTTATTTAGTATGCGATGAACAGGTGCAATTCGTATGCAATGACAAAAACGTAATTACGTGCAGGCACACTCGTCTTAGAAGAAATAAACAAACAAACAACTGTAATAAAATACAATCACTTTCGAATAGCATACCGCCAGAGTTGAATGTCACTTTTTGTATGCAAATGAAAAAAATAAACGTACAACAAACAACCAGTTTAAAATACAAAGAACTGATACGGACGCGTAGTTTCATACAATAAAATGAAGTCGTTACTTTTAAAAATAAATATTCCCCGAATGTCCAGCGAAGGTTTCGCTCTACAATGGGAAGAAAAAAAAGGGTCGAACTATAATAATCTATAATATGGCGCCTCTTTTGGTAACAGATGATAGCTTTGTATGAAGTCGGGCTTACCTAAAGCTCGCGTCCGCTTACCTGCAACAAAAAAGGGATTATGTAATAAAAAAATTAAAAGTGATCATGATCATTGATCAAGTAGGTCCAAAATTACGAATGGGCCATAAATAACCCAAATGGAAATAAATGTATTTAGTAATGGTGAAAAAAGTCCATGCTACATCCCTGTGTGAGAGAATGATGTATAAGCTATCGTGGGAACTTATATTAATAGTACTATGATAGGTAATCATGCTACAAATATTTTATATATGAACTAGATTTAACGTAAGTAAGCAACTCACGCTTCGATTGATTTATGCATTATAAAACTCATACGCTTATTGGTTTAGTATGTCAAGTCACGATGGTAGGGCCACTACTAAGGACCACTTATCGACAATTTGAGGCTTAACTACGATATGATTTATCTTGAAGGTTCGTTTCTTTTTATAATTTTAATTAATTCGTTTTATAAATGAAACGAATTAATTACAAAAGCTTACAGTAATTATGAAGAATATCATTATGCAAAAAAAAAACAATTAGTATGCATTAGATATAGACAAAATGATAGGTTTTTTGTTCGGCGCAAAAAGAAAAATACTTAAAAAAGGGATGTTAAAGTCTCATTTGATAAGAAAACAATAAATAAAAAAACAGTTTACTTTCCTAATGAATTTTCGTTAAATTGTGCAACTGCTATGAGCATGTACATATTTCGAGTAGGTTAGTACCTACAAAACAATAATTCATAGAGGTTGGTAACATAACAATAACTTGGTCAACAGCGCCAACGTCCGCTTTCGGAAGAGTTCGGCTTAAATCAACGTCATAGCGTCTACCAACAAGAATAATGGCGATCATTAACTTTCAACACTTCACACACACGCAAATATTTCAATAAACCCGGATTTGAATAAGACAATAGTTGAAACATTGCTTTTCGAACGTTGGAATAGAAAAATGGACTCAATTTATGTGTGATACGTTTCGCTCATACTGATAGGCAAAAGTACATACATTTATCATTTATAGAACAGACCTACACGGTTGTGAATTCGTAATATATTATGGTATGTATTGTTTCTATCAGCATGCTTTAAAGGACGTAGATGTCCAAATAAAAATTGAAGATTTAAATTGGAACATATTTCGTACGTTTTCAGACTGAACATTACTAGTTATCTTAGAAAATTTCCAAAGAATGTGTAAACACATTCTTTTGTAATAAGCGTGTCTCGAAATAATGCGAGTTATGTTTGCGCAAATAACAAAAACAATTTAATTGGAAGATTTTTTTTATATTTATGTAAAAATGAGAAACGGTAGTGATTAAAAAAATATAACTTCGTGAGCTAGTTGAATGAATATTCATGAAACTGAACCATTTGCATGAGTAATTGATAGAAGTAAAACATTACTGTGACAGGTTAATCGTGCTAATTGAACTGGGCGACATTATCTTGGCCCAAGAAAATGTTGTATTCACGCATAGCGTTAAATGGAATGGTATTAACGGAATTATGATGTTTCACTTATCAAGTTATCACCGAGTGGACACTGAGGATCTAAAAACGTCATACTTTAATGTTTCTCTTAATAATATTTTAAAAAGACATAAGTCACGTCTACGTATTTAATTGCGTCATGATGATGCACTTGGCACAATGTATTAAGAGTTCACATGAGTTTACATATTACGGGAGGTTGAAGACATAACAACCTCGAGATAGACAACAACGACAGATACGTATATCCTTCCAAGGAAAACGTATATTATATAAACGCCGGTACGTTTATTGTGTGCTATCTTTCGTACATCTGTGTTCGACGCGTGTGAACGACAACGTAGGAGTGCATCGCATGACTAATCTGCCCTCTTAGCATTCAAACAGCGGGCTGAACTTTACCGATAACATGAATTGCATGCATCGCGGTACAAAATGACAGACGGCCGGCACTGCCGCTGCTGCATAACACAACTTGTATACTCACCTCTTTATCTAAACTGCTATCTAGCAATCGATCATCTAGACGTTACATTCACGTATCGGCATCCAGACATATCCTAATAAACTGACAGTTGAAGTGACTTTGATTTGCATTTGAATTGACCGTTTATAGAAGGCATTTCACGAATTTTGTTCCACGGCCTGATCTAGACTTAGCATTGAAAGTGACATTTTTATGAGCTGTAAAGTACTGACCTCACTCGAGTATCTGTACTCCTACACAAAGAGCATGTTGTTGAATTATAACTGGGTACACAGACAACATGCAATGCTCTTATTCCAACAAAGATTTCCTTACGGGTCTTGGTATATTATAAGCGGTTAGGATTAACCAAATCTGGTTGTAGCAAAAACAGGAAGTTAGTCGGCGGGTTGGTAGTGATTCGTGTTGGATAAATCCTGTAAGATTACAATAGTACAAACGGTGGTGGATAAATAATGTTTTAATTTGTAATGCTAATTTAAGTTATTCGTCAAAAGGTTACGGTTAGATAATATTATTTTGTGTGAAGTAAACAAGCGCCCACGTTGTTTATCAATAATGTGCGTCACGCATACAGCGATCGAGCTGTTCACCGAGCAACAGCCGACAACGCGAGCCTCATCAACTCCAACACATGTTCATTCGTACGCACACTAGTACAGATTCGCTACAGTAACAGTACGTTGACCGAACTACTAGTATTGAATGTGATTAACACGTGCAGCAGCGATAAGTATATCCGATACACTCACACTTTGGCGCGACCACACATGGTGCGAAAGAGATGCCTATAATGTGTAGATCATGGTTACTGCAACGCGTCGAGAACGACGTCGCATGGTGCGACCGCGTGTTCGGCCGCCATTTTGTACCCAGTGTAGCGTTCGTACGAACCTGAATTGACGCGTGTCCTGTTGCAAGTTTAAAAATATGGCTACAGCAGTAATAGACGATTGGAGCGAAGAAAAATGTATACAACTGATACGAGAATACAGAGCGAGACCTGTTTTGTGGGATCAGAAGGATCCGTTCTTTTTTAAAAAGACTATGAAGCCTGCAGCTTGGGAAGAGATAGGCAAAGCAGTCAACATTTCTCCAGATAAATGTAAACACAAGATGATTATTTTGATGTCATCTTTTAGAAGAGAAAAGGCCAAAATTATGCACAGTTTAAAAGGTGATATACTGGAATATTTACTATGCTACACATAACTTGTACTTTTAATGTCTTTTAATTTAAATTTCTATAGAGAGCATATTTTTACGTTAATATGTATTGGATTTTATTTACAGATCCATCTCAAGCATATAAGAGCACATGGTTTGCATTTAAAGACATGGCCTTTTTGATGGACAAAGAAAATGAAAGAAAACGTCAGATGAATGTAAGTAAAAATATACCACAACTTCATTTAATTGCAATGAACAATTCGTAAATGACGATACGCAAGTACTAAACTCGTAATATTACTTATATTTCAGGGGACAGGGACAGAAGACGAAGATGAGGATTCCCTGCCTAATATGTTAAAAAACCATGTTGGTACACCTGTACCGATGAAAAGATTTCGCCGGTCCTTATCTGTTAAGAAAGAATTAACTCAAATGGTAGCGCAGTCAATACGGGACGGTGTAACGCCTGTATCGCAACCGATGCCGGGCCCAAGTCAAACGCCAGCCGAAAGAGATGAGGAGATCAAATCATTTACGTCATTCATAGGAAATAAAATGAAGAAATACTCTGATACAACGAAAAACGCGGTGCAACAAGCTATCTGTGACGTAATATTCAAAGCTGATCAGAATTATTACGAACCGCATTGTTATGATAAGTTCACAATAATAGACAATGAACCGGACCCCTTGAACAAAATAATATATGACTCAGAAAACGGGACAGTGATTAAAATACAAAATGATTCGGACACCAGTGATTAGTCTTAAAGAATAGTGTCAGATTCCTAGTCAGTTAAGATTAATTATGAAACTGTAATAAAAGTACATATTTTTATCACGATCGGTTATTTTATTTTTTCTTTCCACAAGTTAAGGATTATGAACTAAATATTACACGCGTGTATATTCTGGTGTCAACGTTAACATGCAATACAGAATGCCTTTAGGCTGTGGTAAATTTGTAGGGCAAGGGACGGGCACAATGCGGCCAAGGATATCACGTATTGAAGGGAATCTATTTACTAATGGACAGAGCTTTTGTCTTGCTATATTATTTTGTCTATTAGCTTGTTGTATGAGGTGGACGGTTGTGTATAATTCAGTATTTTCGTTTATGATCTCTTTGTATTTGTTTGAAATTGTTTTTAGTTAAAGATAAATGAATAATTTTACAAGTAGTATTTTGAGGATTATAATTTGAAAAATAGCTTCAATGATACTTCAATATACATAATCATTAATATTACTACAAAAACTGTTTACATCCTATTGAAGTAATTCAATATGCATTATAACGGATCTCCCATGAGTAATATATAAATGACAGATTATCTGTTGATCATCAATAATAATGTTAATTGACAAAGTTAAATATGCGTTCGCTCAGTTTTAATGGAACTATTATAATAAAACACAATGGTATCTTGTAGTAGAATAGATTATGTAATGTGATAAAGATAGCGACAAAGTTCTAAGTATGCCGTGTGACAAGAGTAATGGCGTCAGTGACAAGTTAATAGCTTGCTTTATCATACTTAATTCGTAGAGGCAAAAGTCTATTTGTATGTTAAGGATTCAAGTAAAAACATCTAATCCGATGAATAATTCTGTTATGTCTATATCATAATCAAAGAGCACAGATTACTTTATTATAATGTTGAACTGATAGACAAAACATTATAATGTTATGTCTTTACTTCATATTTTCTTTGAGGTTTTGTTTTAGTTGTTATTTAAATACTGATATTCAGCCACGACCCGAGTACGTCTTAAAACTGCGGCCAGACACCGGAGGACGGGCAGCAGCGTCCTCTCACTAATCGGTGAGCCACTGCGGTCCCCAAGCCGCCTGCCAAGCGTGGGGATTATGGCAAACCCCCTTGGGGGAGGCTTTCGTTCAGCAGTGGACGTCTTCTGGCTGATGATGATGATGATGATTCAGCCACAATTGGTTAGATTGGGAGCCGACTCAAACATCGGGATAAGACCAGGCAGGTAATGATCTAATAGCCTATATCTGATCTAGTAGTCTATTTATGTTCCGTTCGCTAGGACTCGGGCTTTCTGGAAAGGGATTGGAGCGTTATCCACAATTCGGAGCCAGTGCCGACAGTTGATTCTTTATAAAGTAATATCAGTAGCAGGTATTGATTTGTACGGCCTATTTTATAGGTTATAACATCATATTATTTTATCAGCGAATATTACTATCTACTCTACTTTCAATAGCTTTGAACATCGATTACAGAGGTACATGAACGATATGACACATTAGATAACCACGTAATTGTATTGGATATTTGTTCATATTATTTAGAACCTTACTGCGAAAAGAATAAGACTGATATGAGTTTCTATTGAGGCTGTCTATAATTTGTGATTTGTTCCAGCTTAGCTGTGCTTTTGAATTTAGTCAACACTGTTTAACTATGCTTAATTAATAGAGTTGTGTTTTCGATGTCTATTAAGATTATATTTCAATAGACATAAGATGACCTCATGTGTTAGGGACACATCTGGCAATATTAAATCGTATCTGTAAGTTAAATAGGACATGCGCGTAACTCCAATTTCGAAATCCTATTAATGTCGATTGAACAACATAATAGACACCCTTTTAATGTTAAACGTTTGCCCTCCACATTATTCAATATTCAGTATAGAATTGAAAGCTGTAGAGTCCTCGAGCAATTATTTATTTTTGGACTAAGCTCAGTAAGTGAACCTATCTGCCTATTAAGTAGGTATGCTTCGTTACCATTGTCGTTCACAGAAGTGGAACATGGAATCGAAAGTCCTCAACTCTCGAGTGAGTCAGTTGGGAGCATTTCACCTCCCCTTCATTACTTAGCAGACCCGCATTCAAGTTACGCGGGTCATTAAACAATTTCAATGGGACTTTGAAACGCGGTTCTTGCAGATCTAACGTTCCTGGATAGGACATGAATAAATATTAATAGCGATGTTCGGTTGAAAGGTTTAGGAATATAAGTGGAGATTACATATACTATTTCAGTACGTAGATATGCTCCACAATGATCTACAGTAAAAGAAAATAGGTACTTAGGAACAGTGAGCAGCAGCCACAACTCCGCGCAAATCGGAAAAGCGTATTGGACAAAGAAAGTATATACAATATTGAACTTGTGAACAGGTGATTTAAGCAGACTGCAAGTCAAAAGGATGGATAGCATTATTCTCGAGAACATAATGCTCTCGGTAGGCTTATGTTTAGATGTGGACATTTGCCGGCCGATGATAATGGTTACAAGAATTAATATTAAAGATAGTTATTGAATGTAATATTTTTGTCATAAAAGATGACGACCAACAGTCCACGACAACAAAGAACATGGCCATAGGATATAGACTATATATACTACAGTACAGAGGATAGAAGGTTCAGCAAATACAATTTTAAAATATTCAGGGTATTCACCCGACGCCATCCAGGCACAAAAAGTTCTTAATACAATTTTTAAACGAGTCTATTTCAATACTCCTTCCAGCACACCTACCCAATATCTTTATAAGGCGACATTTTCTCGTATTGAACCCGCTGAAAAGGCATTGGAGATAAAAGGAAACGCTCCAGAAACTGAGATGTTCTTCAAATCCAGTAAAAAATGTGACGTCATGCCAGATTTTGTGAGGACCACATTTAAGGTTATTCGTGTTAGTGACTTCTTGTGCAGTCGCTGGATGTTTATATTGGCTGGCATGGTAATCTGGACACTGCAGCCAAAAATCATGCCAAAATGAGTCAACTGTTTGAAGTGAATTCTTAACAATAATACAGATAGAAGAATTTCTAGTTAAAGCCTAGAATGATAATTGTGTTCGATAAACGTTAACGCATTCGACCTCTGTCACATAGCATCCGATACCATAATTGGCGAGTGAACACCTTCACATAGCCCTTCGATATTCACAGGTGTGGGGTTATTAGAATAATGGGTTTTAATACTGGTTATATAATAAATTGAAATGGATAAATTAAATTTATTATATCTACATATGGAATGTAAACAATAATATATTCCAAGATGAGAACGACGCCCTTCGCCTGAGTCGCAACATATGGAGAGTAGTCGTGCGCTTCTACAGAAATGAGGTTGCATTTATTTTTGGTTCATGACTTCTTGAGTATAAACAGAACCTGTTGGTTACTTTTAAATCAATTACATGTCAATTCTAGTTAAAATCCTTTATTTTTATGATCATACATCACATAAAAAAGTCTTCCATTTCAGTAGACAAATTAAATCTAATGACATAATAACAATAACAGTGTCCTCTAATAAGCTCCTCTTTTTATTAGACAAGCCAATTTACTATCATTATTCTTATAACTACAGACAGTATGGGACCGTAATAGCCTATTTACTTTAGCGAAACAAGACCAATTACGAGCTAATAAAGAGAATTACCACGACACAGAAAAATTCCTTTCTTTAAATGTCAGAGCGGTCAGGTCGACCGCATAATATTTCCGCAGGGAGTCGTATCTCGTCAAAAATCTACAACAATCCAGTTAACAGCAGGACACGCCCAGTCTCGAATACGAACTGGCGACGAGCACGATCTTCATTACACGCACAAATAACCCCAACTCATAAAGGTCACGAAGTGAACGAGTAATGAAAACAGACTTGAGATCTAACAAATGGAGCTTATCGTGACATCGCCCACGCAGGATAACATCGTACCGACGACAATGGGCTCAAGGAATTGGGCCTTCGGGGACACGTATTTTACTCGGAAACAATTTGTGTATGGTTTTTTATCTCAACTGAGATGCAATCATAAAAACTCTTTGAATAATATACCTATTGTTAGAACAAACTTGCTCTAAAGGTCTAGGTTGGGAGGAAAACGTTCAAATATTTCATCAAAATTTATGGAGCTGTCTACGGAAGCAAATGGCGCAGTGAGATTGATGAAAGTGTTTAAACGATTAAGCACTTTACGAATAAATCACACCATTTCACCATTAGGCAGTGTTTTGATATCCTAACATTAGTACTAGACGTCAAGTTATAATAATGGTATAATTTGTCGTTATTATTTTATGACATGGAATCAAGGGCGGAGCACAGTCGGTCATCTATAATAATTTATGAGTCAGCAAAACAATGCACAGACTGTTTACATGTTAGACAGTAGGTAATAACGATTGTCTTATTGGTCATAAGCTACGTGTTGGGCGTCTTGACGACGTATTACAAAGCTTTATTCTTAGTGAATCAATAAGTCATAGCTGATGAATCAGCGAAACATGACATCGATCAGGTGGTATATCTAATCTATGTTCACGTTTCTAGCACAGACTAACTACAAGTTTCATAAGAGGAAGATTGTTAGGAAACTGAGTTTTGCCGAGACAGAATTAAGGTCCAAGTAGGATTACGCTAACGAGTTCATAATAGGATTACGTACGTCGATGTGTCCCAGTTTCGACGGCGCACCGTTACCAGTCAACCCACACCGGTCGGCAGACTGAGACAATATAATGATTGTGTGTTCATCGATACAATACATGTTAAGTGTAATAGGTACAACCTATCGGCACTAGTCAGTCTGTCTAAAGATCAACCCGATATTCCAGTGGCAGGCTGACTTCGATACGTGTTTATCTCAGTCCTGACGAGATCTCGATCGTGCTCTAATCGTTGTTGTGACTGTCAATATTTTGATAGAAGGTGAAAGCTCGTGAATCTGTTATGAACCGACGACAAATTTGAGTGGAGTATAATAATTTTCAATTCACATCACGCAGCGTAATTGAATGAACGGGCGGCGCGATCATGGACCGCGTGCCATTTCACTCGGCCGTGACTCACGAATTAGAGCTAAGTCGAGATCGTAATTATGCTAGATTTATTTCGTGCACACCCACTCACCCAGACGCGGCTAGATAACAAACGCATCATAAAACACGGTAATTTAATCAGAGCCAAAATTAAGGTCAATAATGAAGAGTCCAATGTTACATAGTCGAAAGTCCGCGATAATGCTGAGCGCGCTGATGATACAGCAAAATGCAATAATTATTTGTTTACTGTATGTAATTTGCGTATGTTAAACAATCAAAAACTCAAATTACGTACAACTAAATACATCTTCCGATCGAAAATTACCACAGCTTAATATACAGTATGACACGGCTTAAGCGTTAGAGGCTTAAAAGCTCGGGCCCTATGTCATTAAAACTAGATATGAAATACAGATTAGTTTAGAAAGTGTCGTGTCTCGAACAATGGGTAGAAGTGGAGCAGACAGCGACAGTGTTGCTCTCCAATTAACAAGATAAAGCGAATTGAGAGAAACAGCAGCTGAGCACAAAGATCAAAGTAATAATGAGGTGTTAGAAAGCCAATAATAATCGCTCGATGCCATCTATGATATGTGACGCGTAGGATGATCAGGCAGACCTTACCATGGGATGTGCCTTTGAAGCAGTGTTGCCAGGGCCCTTAAGTCAAAAATTACGTTTCATTTCCTGAAATGTTACATTTTTGCTGCAAAAGTTACATTTTTTTTTATTTCGTTTTTTAACTTCCACCTCTCACAGTTCTATGACAACAAACATTAACACTACGCAACATTCAACAAAATAAATCAAAATCAGCCATGTAAATTTTCTTTTTCGAACTAAGTACCTACGAAACCGCGCGAACTCTGAAAACGTACGCGCACACGCTCAAGCAAAATCAAGTTTTAATTAATGCAGAATATGTTTCATTTTGTCATGGCGCGCTTCATTCGGAGCCATCTCTGAGTATGACATGGAGTGAAGTACTTTTTAGACGAGCCAGTTTTAGGTGCGTTCAATTTGGATGCGTTCGTTAACTGTTTGCAATAAAAATCTAGTATTACAAATCTCGTCGTTCTCAAAAGTTACGAAAATTGCCTTAAATATAAAAATTACTTACATGTTACGCGAGGGGGTCAAAAGTTACGAAAAATGTAAGAAATGTAACCTTCTGGCAACGCTGCTTTGAAGAGCCATAATATCAGATAAATACTAAAGATTCATACGTTTCAATGTGGGCGGCGGTATTTATCTGTGACAGAACATCGACATTCGAAAGAAATATTAAATTTAGTTTTATATTTTATTTCATATATTTATTTATAATACTATAATGTCAAGAAACATCGAATAGAAAGATCCAAATATGGAACAAAGCCAATTTGTTTATAAAATATTTTCTTTACCTATCGCAGATATAATATCATTATTCCGAAAATTTTAAAGGTACGTTTGTTAGATTTACAGGTTTAAATAAGTCTGAACGGCAAAAGATATAAGACTTCTCTAACAGGGCGTTGTCCACCTAAGCTGACAAATTCATTAGTAATCTGGATACTGCTCCCTCCAACAATATGTTCGACAATTTATGGAAGTATAATGAAATCATTGCAGGCGGACATTTCACTTTATAAACAGCATATTGTTATACAGTTGGGTGACCGTTGCGCTTGCGCATTTGTTAGAGGTGCGCCATCACCGCACGGTACGCGTGCGCCTCGCTACACCCGCCCTAATTATTTTCGGTGCATGACTGCCTGACTTTGGACACCCCGATCCATATTGTACCTGACCGGATATTTGTATCGGTATTCTCGTACATCACATAACAATGTAACTCGCTTTTAAAAGGTATTCGACCTTTTCACAATCCTTAAAACTCACACACAACACAATCACAGTATAAAATTATGTTTCACTTAAATCCACAATAAGACTTTTTTATGTATCTTGTTCAAAATTGTACTGAAATGTCACAAAGTATTACGTAAATTGTTATCCAACAACCTAAGTTTCTCTTTATTGCAGTTATAAAAAGGATCCCAGTTATTGACCCAACTCGTAATATAAATCGAATTCTGTCTTTCCAACGAAACGTTGTAAATCTTATTCTGACCGGAAATCATACAAAAACCAAGATCAAAACAAAAGACGCGAACATTTATTTTGTCTAAAGACGCTTCTTCATTTAAATAAGTTACTGAACTGGTTAAGAAATTTATTTTAGAAACGGTTAAAAACCTTACCACACATGCTATTTTTTTTTTTACAAGAACAATTTAGACGCTGTTAAAGAGTACGATCCTATTAAGAAGTAGTAATTATCTGCCGTCATAAGCATTATCTCTTGGCATCATGCCTAGTGTAAAGCGACATTTTTTTCATTTTTTACACAAGGACTGAACAACTTCGTGTCACAGTCAATTTATTATTTGGTCCTATATTAAACTAAATTTTAATTTTATATTGTTTTTTCGAATCCTTTCATTTGAATATGTTTATTGTAACGACGATGGGGAAGGAAACAAGTGAATGAATAATAGTGGTAATTAAAACGATGTTATGGTCTGGATTAGGTGATTATAAGAAATGGATTAAGTCTATCATAATTAGTTACGAAACATTAAAGTAGGTAATTTAATTTCGTGGATAAGAAAATTCCTCGAAAACAGGCTGATACTTAACACAAACGTCGCGGATGAGGATCAACAAAATGAGCATGATGTCACACGCAATTTATAGCGACCTTCCGCTGTTGGTCACGCCCTTCTAAAAACCTTCAAGTAGCGGACAACATTAAATTATATTTTGTTTTATACTCTTAATCAAATTTGGGATTCATTCAGCGATGCAGAAAACACATCATTTTTCATCATAATGCCGGGCCGGCAGGTACGAGAGTAAATTTGTTCGTTCGTTCGTTGCCGGAGAGTAAACGGAAATTAATCAATCTGCTTTCAGTGCAAAACGCCAGCGTTCGGCTAGACGTGAGGCGAAAATTTATTAGCTTTTAAAACAATTGCGGAAACAAACAATAAGTAATATGCTATTACCAATTATGGAACTTGGTTGCGCTCTAAAATGAGTACGCGTGTTTGTCTCTAGACTACAGTTAAAGCGTGCAAATAAAGTGAATGCATTTAAGTTATGTGGATAGGCATGTCACAGGATATGCGCTCCGGTGCGCCTGCCTCATCAGATGTCCCCTTTGAAAGTCCAACCAAACGAATACCAATTTCACCGCTGCCAACTGGCGCGTACCATGAAATACTGCGAGTACGCTTCAAAGGATGAAATGTTTGATAAAACGTGACATGAGTTGATGACTCCTCGTACTACACAACGCGCTTGGATGTTTCATAAGCGACAAACACTTTCACTTTGCGGCTTCATAAATCTAGCAACCCGAACGACTAGGCAAAAACCTTATGGCGCATCGAGAGGCTTAGGAAATCGAGCGCGACTGAAACTGGTTGGGTAATCGTGCCCCTGTGAACAGGCACACGGAGCGGCTCAGCACATCGGGTTGCACAATGTGAACGATGATACAGAGACAGAAGCTTTGTCACGATTCGTGACACAAAGACTGTGAAATATAATACAAGTGGGTTATTTAGAACGTGACCGCACCGCCCGATACATTACCCTGCCATTCTGTGTGGCTATGCGTCCATTTTAGGATATAAATGGAATTATAGCAACACAAGCATCAAAAATCCCCGTACAAACATTGATATTTATGTAACAGAACCACGGGTTAAAATCGCTTTAGTTCTGAATAGAATAATTTAATTTGCGTCGTTTCGAGCTTTCAAAATGTGAATTCACGAAATTCCCTTTGAGAGGACAAACTGGATTGGACTTCGTATAAATGCGTAATAGTATGCACACATAGATAATTTGAATATTCGTTTTTAGGGAGGATGTTAGTTTAGGAATGGAATTAATAACAAGTATAAAATGCATCCAGCGACGTTTTTGGCAATAAAACTGCAATCCCTACTTTACAAATAAGGCATGTGAGCAAGCCAAAGTCAGTTAATAATTTGTTGAGATATAGTAGATAACCTTATACGCAGCCAAAGAAGGAAATAAGTCATCGTGATAGTAGGTAGGATTTGCATAATAAGTGCGCTGACATCGGTTTCACCTTGGCGTTCAACGAACAAAAATAACATTTTCATTCACAATCGTCGCACTGTTTATTTCTAAGTTGTAAGTACCTATTGAGGGGATCAACATAAAACGGCAATTAATACATTTGAATTGCACATTTAGTCGCGTAAATGGCGATTTATAGAACATTAGCATAGACATATTATGGCTCTATTAACATGAGATGAACGTTTACAATACTCTATGATATATATTGAACCCTTTTCTTTTAATACTGAAATGCGCTGTGCAAGCGCAAGAAAAATAGTATGGGCAAAGGTGCCGCGCCGCATTCCGTGTTTTAAGTGTGATACAGATCTATTAAAAACAAGAACGCGCACAGGTGGCGCGGTCGCATCTCCTTTCAACAACGTCCTTAGTTACAATGAATGCTCAAATCAATATAAAGTAACAAAACACCTGTCCTCAGTAACTACGTATTTAAGTAATTATTGTTTTATTACAATGGTACTAACCGTTCCTCTTACCGATCATTTATATTCACACTCAAGCCCACGAAAAGCGGTGGAATGTTACTCAACGTCCCTTCTCCAGTGAATATCCTTGGCCGGATCGACCCGGCCCATGCCCTACAGAAGTATTAGCATATACCCACAAACTAATGCGCTACTGGTTGCATAACTTAATACTGCATATAATGCAACTAATATTATTGTGCTGGTATTTGTAAGGATGCTTTTAAATACTAAATATAATTTTGTTCTTATTTATATGTATATGTTGGTTTAACTCATAAGCTCATTCAAGGTCTACACGTGCTAGTGTGTGTGTAGTAGAAAGATGTGTGTGTAGTAGAATTCTTTCAACGTTTTCATCCTTGAACTTGACAATCAGAATGATACAGTGTGTACTATACTATTAAATATTTGCGCTAAAGGCCATTTCATTGCATTCGAAATTTCTAAATTGTTTCAGCTATTAGATTAGTAGACAAAATTCAAAACTGAAAATTAAAAAGATTACGGAACAGTCAAGGTAACACGGCAATTAGTACAGCTTTCGCCTATTTGTACGATTAATGACCACTTGTACTTTACTAAATGGATTCGTTTTTAATCAATTTTCTATTATGTAAACACACCTCATTAGTAATCCACGCAACCACACGTGCATTCGTTTGTTTATTAGGTCATAATAGGCTGGAAAACGAACAAAAAAGCGCAGGTGCTAAATCTTAAACAACACTAAAATTGCCAACTCACATAAATTGATATTTTATTATACTTTAAGGCGTTATTTAAAGCTATTTGTATTTATTTTATCTTAATATTCTGGTTATAAAGACATTCGTATTCAGCTACCAGTTTGAGTAAATACTTATGTAGGCATTGTGACATTTTGACACTACAGTGTAACATTCTTTCGTTATCCTAGCTATAGGTACTGTCCGAGATGAGGATTTTGACACATTAGATCGTTCTACAATGTCAATAATACTAATGCACATCGCTATTCTTCGGTAAAACTCAACCCTTCACTTTTCTGGTTATTTTCCCATGTTTTTTTTTTTATCTATTTCTGTTGTCAGTTGATTTATATTATAGTCAAGCTGCGTTACCGGCACAACCAAAACATCTCTTCACTGTCTATTTTTGGGATATTTGTCTGCAACTCAACTTGTATATTTCAACTCGTCTGCAACTAAGGCGAAGAATACACTGTACAGCAAAACCGACACCGGTCACATTAGATTACCTGGCATCTGTAATACGGGTGCGTTAGCCAATTCGATGTGCCTACAATACATTGCAGTGTGTCGGATTAGTTGTCTCGTCGCCTACTACGTTATCCGCTTTATAAACTACTCTGAACACTATAAAATGTTCCCATCTCGTTGAGTGAGGTTCTCTAGATCTAATACAATTAAGCTTTACTACCCAAGTAATTCTCATATTAAAACCGAGTTCGTCTTAATAGCGGTCCCAAGTATGTTATAGTTCTACTCAAGTTGGTAATTACCTTAATTGTCATAGAGAACGTTCTTGTTGTAGCACTGATCACCTTTATTTATTGTTAATATGTCTGTGAAAGACGGAATTACATTCTAGGTTTTATTCAAGATATTTTGCTCAAGTACGACGGGCGGTCTCGCCTATTTCTATGCATGTAGGTACTTTCATTAACCAAGCTAGCTGCTTTCAAATTTGTTGTTTGCCTTGTCATAAGATTGGCTAATTACAACCTTCCTGATCTCCTTTGAATTGTTTGCCTAGGTCCTAACAAGGTCGGTTTCATCAAAATAGTTGAATGACATAGTAGCTATCGTGATAGTGTTCTAACTTTTATATGATTTATAGTCTTGTATAACTGTCGTAAGCAAGGACCACCTTGGCATCTCAGAGCATAAAACACTTCCTTAGAAAATAAACTCTAAACATATTCAGTAAGTGCCTTTTATGGGCATTTAGGATAATGCACTCGTTTACGTTGCAATGTTTTGTTACAGTATAACGGTAAAACCTTGCAAGCGGCAAAGCGTGGGCCCCGCTGAGCGGAATTCGTGAATTTAAGTATACCGACCGATATTTAAATGTAGGTATCTAAATAGAATCATGTTCGTGGTATAAGTTTATCGATTTAGTTATTATAAGGAATATCGACGAGAAATAATCGGTTCATTCACATACGAGCATTCCGAAACAAGCGATAACGTTCTACAGAATATTGAATCGAATCGATTCTCGATTATATGAATGTGTTCCCAGTATTGCACGGGATTCTACAAGCCCAGGTAATAGGAATTGGAGTTATAAAATCAACCCTGTTGGTAACTATAATATGGTGACCAGGAAAAGTTAGATTGAAAGCCCGTATAAGCAGACTGTAAAATGAAGTTTTGAATGGTTCCTTGTAACACAACACCATCCTTCCACAAGTTTTTATGTGTTTCATCCGTTTAGATAACAAGAAAGTGCAGAATCGATTATATTGGGTGCAGATTTAATGGCAAACTTTACGAGTAGTCTATGTAAATTGTGTTGAATGTATTCAAACAGCACATGAACATTCAGAAAAACTTAAGAACGAAGAGCAATACGGAAACATTAAAAAACAATTCATTTATGATAAATAAAAGATAATCACACCTTTCAATGTCTTTGATATCAAACGAGTTTTTTTTTACTTTAACCCAAGAATGGAGTATCAAATCTTTGTGAACAATTTAAAGCAAGGAAGTACATGTAAAACTGTGTAGCAGCCTATAGGAACAATAACAGCTTGTTAATGTCTAGCTCCTGAGTAATGAGCTTCCTCGTTAAAGCAGCCCGGCAATTGGGTTTAATCGCCACGCAACAAAGCAACTATTCATGGTATCAAATTAAAGACTAGGCGTGTAAATTATATTTCTTCAGATTGTTATAATAATGTGCATAATAGGCATACCTTTAGTAATTTAACCCTGACTACGAATAACAATGCTGTTTGAAATAAATTCCTATCTATATGATTAAATAATATAATTATAACAAAGAAAGGCTGTGCGGTTTTTGAAGTCGATTCTTGACGTCTAGGACACCGTCTTTCTAAATGCATGATCGCAATGATAAACGATCAACGCTACGCTAGTCTATTCAATGGTAAGGTTTCAAACTAATCGGTGAAGTCACTTTTGTGTAAACCCCTGACATAAAATATGACCAAACAAAACTTTCCCTCTGTAATATTAGAAGTATGATTACACACATAAAGAAAATGTTGTCTTGTACATCGCAGTTCTGCCAACAAAACAAACAGTGTTGAGAAATGAGGCCACACGAAGGGCCACACAGTCGAGTACGAAAGTGAATTACACGGCCCAAGGCTGACCGGTCTCTCCTCAAACCAAGTGACCTTTACCACTCGAATGATATCCTTGTTCCCGCGGCGCCATACTATATTGAAATACCAAATTGTGTTGACAACCACTGAAACCGTTTTATTCTATCTTCAGCCTTATTGTAAACTGCAATAAAGGCATGCGCAATCGTAAATTTAACTTTGTTCTTATAAAATAATATTCAGTGTGTAAGCATTTTTATAGTAAGTTTTATTATTAATAGATGTTTCGAAGGTGCTACCCAGAGATCACATTAAGATAACCATCACCATTTGTTTGTGTGACTTGGTTGCACAGCAGATTGTATTCAAAACCGTAAACTAAAGACTTAAATCATTAAAAAGATAAATATGTCATCCACCTATGACGCTTCATTGCCAAACAATACCCAAAATGAACCGGAGAACGCAAGACCGAGTATTATATATCTAAACAAAAAATGACAGATATGAAAATATTAATTATAGTTATGAAGAAACTTGGCCGTCACAGTTTGTCAGTCAAGATGTGTAACTTAATAACGATCGTGCGCAAAAACTGAATGATGTCGGATGAAAAAATATGGCCGAAGCTATCAAAATAAATAGACTTTTTTGACGAGTGATTTGAAAAATCTATAGGTAATTCAATTTAGTTGTAACTTAAAAAAAAAGAAGTGGATTGTTTAATTTTTTATATATTTACTATATGTAATTGATTGTCTATATGACCGCAGACATTTGAGGGATATTAAAGAAGAAATTTGAACTGCGAGTACACGATAATTTATTACTAACTAATGGAGCAGATGCCTGGGCATTAAGCAGAGGAAATAATATCAACAGAAAGGCTTACAGAAAGATTCTGGTCATCCTTTTTAAATTATCAGTAGTGTCAGGAGATAGGGAGAGGATCATGTATCACTCTGTATAAATCTAATACTCCTAAACCGTCACAGTTAGTAGCTAGTTGCATCATGAATGAATGGACACTAATCTCATTTATATAATTTAAAGTTGTACTTAATAATGACATTAGAGGAGAAGAGAAATGTTGCCTTTGATTTAGATCGGAAATGTTATTATGACAAAAGATAGAGAGAGCGATGAAAATCTTATTCTTTAAAAATAAAATAGAAACAACGCGAACACGTCATTCCTACGAAACAGAATTGAAACGGCCGGTGGGAATTCCTTTGCATTACTAATAAAACGTTGGAGCCTACACGCGAACAGTTACTGAGTACTTTCACGATTCCGGTCCCTGCGGTAAACACCACCTTTTGAAACTTAAACGTATAAAACATCCCAAGTAGTACTCGTTCTTTCTTAATTATGCATGAAATTAATATGTTCACGTACTTTTAGTACATTCGCAACGGCTTCCGCACGAACAATGTTCGTCCTAAATCCGGCTGTTTACAGAAACGCCGCAGTTTTTTAATCAAAATAAAAAAACTGCATGTAATTGAGTTCGTCGCCTTAGAGTTAAAATGCGAGCTGTTTGTGATAATTTGCACTTTGAACCGCGGTAATTTCTAACATGTTAATGCATTTCTAGAATTACAGCTCGTGTTGACGTTTTAAATTCGGTTGGTAAGTACACAATCTATTGTCAGCAAGTAAGTCGTCATTATTGTTTGTCCTCGATTCATTCTTTTCTTTTTTCTTTCTTTTCTTAAAAAAAAAAAACATTGCTCCACACTAAGATTTCTCCTGTATCGTGGGTACAGTTTACAAACATACATGTCACGTGCACAAACAACCAGACCCGAAACAACTATCTGTAGATCATACAAATATTTGTTCCGTGCGGGGATCGAACCCGCGACATGTAGCGCAGAAAGCTAATCGCTTAGTCACTGGGCTAACCGTGTCGTCAATTGTCATTATAATGGCTCATGTATATTAAGCCAGATAGATAGCATATTTTTTTTTTTCTTTCCTTGCAAACCGCACGGAATACCTTACGTATTAAATTTTAAAGTATCACGATTTTCCATGAATATACTTAGTAAGCTGCTCTCCATGTTTTGATTTCGAAGCAATAAAAGCAATACCACTTTACAAACATAAGATTGTTTACAGATGTAAACATGCGTTAGGACTAATAGAAATGTTATTTATTCATTGGAAACAGTGATCCCAACGCATCGGTTAACACCAATCTGCCTTTCAACGCAAGTCCCGCTCTGTTTTCGAATATTAACGATCTTAATCGAATTTTAAATGATGTGATGAATAAATCATTTCAGTATTATTGAGGAAATCTGTAACCTATAGGGACAGTCGTGTAGATATTTGTCTTTGCTGTACCTATAAATTTAATATAATTTTTCGTCTTTACTACGAAATTTCGCTCGAGCTTTTAAATTTTACAGTTCAATAGCAGCAATTAAAGCTCTTCTCGTATGATGGAAAAGGTCGTAATTAGTTTCCTTTCTCAAAAGAAATAGAAAAATATTATACGTATCGGATATTTACGTTAAATAAAGCTAAAAGGCTAATAAATTTGAATCGGCTCTTCAAATGCAACCACGTTGTTATAAAATGGGCCATATATTTCCGTTGTAACACTAATAATACAATATAATTAGTAAAGCAGCTATACCGTTTTATAATATCTAAATCGGTTAAACAAACCTAAACCAGTTGGATTAAACCGGCACGAATCTCAGTAACCATTGTCCAAAAACATTGAAATAATGATACCTACTATCATTTCTATAACAGTAATTGTATGAACCAAACGAAAATAACATTTTTTAAATGTTTTGCTAAAATAGTCACCTCGTTTTATTTAGTGCACATCAAAACAATTCCGCATGCCAAATATTTTCATCGTAATTTTTGTAAACGTTTATCCTGGTGAGCTGATAATAATGCAAAGTGGAACATGGATAAGCCACTTACAATAACAGAAACAATATTCGATAAGGCAATACGATAACCTAAAAAAGAAAAGAAATAGTAGAAATGTATTTTAACGCATCTGTCATTAGACTAGTCACTGTGCTCAGTGTTGATTAGGTATAAGTTTCGTTGGTCGGTACCGATAATTCTTAACATAAGTTGTTATTAAAATGTATGTGGAAGCTATTGCCCATCTTGACAACGACACCTGAGGATATAATGAGATGGTCTATTTAGAGATGGGAGACCACACTAACCTACGTTATCAAACGAACGTAACATTTTTATACTCGTCCACTAACCTAATATCGATAACAAGGAAGGAACAGGCACGTTGCCGCACTACATAAACTGCTTGGCAAATTATAATCACATAAAATCACGTATATGATTCAATTTCGCGGAATAACCAGGTCGTTTCAATAACGTTTGTCAGGTAACACGTATATCATGATCAGAACGGACACCATAAGGAAACTACCATGGTTTACATGCATGTTTTCCTTTTTGTTTGCGCATGCTATAAAAACTACGCTGAAGGGACAACAGTTAAATATATTATGTATATAAAGTTGCATTGGGACGTAGGGTGAATGCTAAATGTGTTACCTTGTTTGCCTTAGTAAAATTTTCAGTTACCAAAACGTGTGGGTCCACAGTGGACTCACACGATGGTTTTGGTAACTGGAAATTAGTACAATTTTTTTAGAAAATGTTGCCAAATCTTGTTCTTTTATTTTCCCTAAAATAACCATTAACAAAATCAATCAACTTCGCAATTCTTTTAAAAACTGACAAACGCTTTCCTTTTTTAAACTTCGCTTGCCTAAAAACCAGTTTTAACAAAATCATATCCAATAGCGTGGCACTAATCCCTACCATTGTGTAAGTTTTCTTTCGGGTTAGGTAGCAACTCGGGTTTTTTGCTATAAAATCGTGCGAAATAAACGTGAACTCATTATTATGCAAGCGAGGCGTGTCTCAGACGGTGAAAATAGTTACGTCATACACAGTCACGAGAACATGCGAATGAGTGACGATGTATAAAGAAATTCAACATACTTTTTGACAAAACGAAAGCCTCAATGTTGTGTTGCAAGACAAGTAGTCGCGCCAGTACGTGCAAACGTAAACGAAATTCATACTTATTTCATTTGAGACTAGATAGAAAAAGACATTTGAAAGTAAATTACTTCTAAAATAAAATACGTGCCTTAGTTTATTGTTCATGGAAATAAAACAATTGGAACAGAAATTAAAACTAAACTGGAAACTAACTAAAGCTCGTTGTTTGATTTCAACATTGGGAGTCCTTGTGCCCAAATTGTTTCGAGTTTTCTAGTTTCGAGACTGTGAATTTTAAACAAGTTTAACTATACCTTAACGTCCCAATTTGAAACTTTTATCAAAAGAGAATTTGGTCATAAAATTATTCAAACACATTTCTATCGCATTTTGTGCTGAATAAAGTTACTTATTTGGAACCCGTCTTCGATATTATCTAAACTCGATATTTTATTCTGATAGTCGAGGCAGCAACTGGGGACCCCACATTAACAAGTACTCCGCAGATAGCGAAATAATTTTTAAAACTGACATTTTAATTACTGGTGAATCCTTTAATTGGTATGTGTAATTGAATCTCGATGCGTTAAGAGCAGCCGTTGAAATATTGCAATGGTAATTAAACACGTCCGAAGTATATCTCACAGTTTCAATTTGAAATTGAGCCCATATATATAGCGTGTGTTAGTCTGGTGGGTGCTTAATAATAAATAGCAGCCTGTAACACTGCAATAAAAATATTGGCTGTATGATATAGGATATTTCAAAGCCGTCTGTTTGATTGAATATTATACTTTGTTATTGTGAATTTCACTTGAAAACTTGGAATAATAGCACTAGTGCATCTGGTAGGGTAATCTGTTCAACAGTTAACCACATAAAATTCAAACCACCACACCTCATAATTGTTAATTCGAAATATATTTTTTTCTGTATTGGTCAAAAGGCAGGTTCGTTAGCTACATATTGACATTGAAAAAATTATCATTTTCTTAACGATTTCTGAGAAAATAATGATTTCTTAAAAAATGAGAATTGGCTAACTGCGTCCACACTATCGTACACTATTAACCTAGGGGGTTTGCAACAGTTAACCATGGAGTACACAATTAATCATTAAACAAGATACATTATTTTTTATGAAATAATAACACCATATGTTATGAAATTGGCCTTTTATTTCTTATTAAAGATTATTTTTTCATAATTAATACAAAATATATTACGTCCTTATAATAATTAAAAACAAATTAACATGTTTATGAGATCAACAATCAGACTTATCGTTTTGAAACATTGCTTAGCTTTAAAAGCACGAAGCCATTTAAATCGTCATTTCTGTATCTATCCATGGTTGCGGTATATTACGGTTGAATACTTTGGCCATTTGGTATGCAATGCGTCCACAATCTTTAGCAGTCAGGCCGTAAAATAGTTCAGCACAGTGTTCAATATATTTTACTAAGTCATCTTATTCTTCTGATGTAAAAACTTTATTGACTTCTTAGTTTGATGTTAATCTTATTGGTTGACCACTATTTTCGGTGGTTTTTATGACGTAGATACAGTCGAACTGTTGGATAACTAAGTTGGCATTTTTTACTGGCCTTCTTTATGCTCATCCCACCTTGAACTAATTCAATTGCCTTCTTCATAGTGTCTGCTGAATGCCCTCCATATTTTCTTTCTTGTTTTTTAATTCGCCCCATATAAAATACAAATTAAGTATTAAATTCCACAATAAACATGAAACAATTACAGTACATTAGTACAGAATTAGTATTAGTTGGTACACAGTTAACCATGGTTAATTGTACCAAACTGCATTTTGGCTAACTGTAGACCACCCTGTTCCCGAAGCCGTTACATTAACCTCACTATTAAATAAGTATCGATACACACACAACACCTATATCAAACGAAGAATGTTTAGTCAATCTACACAGCCGATACATATTGATTATTATAATATTAAACTAAAAAAAGTTAAGAGAATAAGTACTTACGTTATTTTTTTAACTTTTTCCGTTAAAAAACACAAAATTCGATGCCACAAAACCATCGCTACCGCTAGCTCGCTGTAAACTGGGGAGAGGGGAGTAGGGCCGTTTTGGGTCATCTAAGGTGCGCGGTCAACTAAATAGTGACGTCACTTTGGCCAAATCTAGGCATGGTTGATTGTGTACGAGTGGCTAACTGTTGGACAGGTGACCCTATTCTTCAGATACAATTGCATTCAGTATAGACTATGCAAGAGAAGTGTGACAGAATACTTTAAAAGTAATCTCGTTTATCGTGGAAGTATTTAGACTAGAAATATTTACTTCGCACATCATACAACACGGCTGCTCAAAGCTCACACCTTACATGCGAAGTTACCATTAATTACCAAGGGCAATGGCTGCCAATTTAATGTTAGGTGCTTTAGCTGTAATTAAGCTGAAGCCTCCGGTTGAGTTGCAGATGATAATTTAAGTATTAAATGGTATTAAGGAGATCTGGTACTTATTACACAGATGGACAAGATTGTTCTATATTGACAATGTTGCAACAACAAGTTTAACTGAGTTTTTACACAGTAAAGATATCAATTACTGCAATTTGATTGAAGATCAATATAATATAGTATGATAGCTTATATAACACTTTTGTTGTCTTTTAACAGAATTTAGATATTCTCATTTAAATAATTGAATAATTTCCCAAAAAAGCGTCAAATGGACTGGACGAAACATCTAATGAATATTTTAACAGTTATAGAAAAACCTTACGTCACAAATTATATCGATACGAGTCAAACAAGGAAATAATTATATAACAAGGCACGTGAATAGCTGCGCATATAAATTATTAAATTATAATATAACAAATGCATTTAACACGAATAGGTAACAGCGTAATACGTACAATCGGCAACGAAAGTTGATTAACATTTGAGATGTCAATTTTTAAGAAATAATAGTAGATACCTATTTAATTTAGATAGGTATTAAAACAACACTTTGGCTCTTTAATAATCAGCGAACAAATGTTTTACTGCATTTAATGGAGTATGAAACATTCAATATCACATTAACCTACTGTTGTTGTTACCTGTACAAAAAGTAAACAATCAGAACGTATAATACTTAATCTATATAAAGAAAAATGAATCGCCAAATGTGTTGCTAAGCGCATAACTTCCGAACGGCTGCACTTATTTGGCTAATTCTTTTTATATTATGTTTGTAATTGTCAACAAAGTTTTTATGTAAGAGTTTTTTTGGAAAATCCATCGGAAACGCCGGAAATTTGAATGGTATTTTTGTATGTTATTTTTGATTTTGTTCATTAGTAAATTGCACCCATGCGAAGCCGGGGCGGGTCGCTAGTAGTGGATAAATATATTAATGTAAGGATTGTTATAGTGTATAGTATGCCAATCAATTAAACAAAAGTTTTAAATGTAAGCAGGAACAGACATTATCAATGAAGATAGACATGCGACAGTAATATGTCGATAAAGGTTCAACATCACCGAACGTTTTCAATGAGATTATATTTTCTATTTGCATTCATGACGTCGGCATTCCTTAATTGCTTTAATGCAAATGGAAACAAAAGATTAATTATGACATCATCCCAGCATTAACTTTCTGCAACTGAGATTATCCTCAGTGAATGTTCGCAACTGGTTGGAACTTGAAGGTTTACTTAAGAGCGAGTAAGCGCCGAGTTCTAAGAAAACAATTGCCAATTATCCGGGCGTATATTCCCAAGCGCTAGGTTTTTGCAAGAGCTCATACAACATGTCATTCTTGGGCAACAAGCGGACAAATGAAGGGGTAAACAATAAACAATGTCAATCATACTCCAGCGGCGTCCTTGGCTGAATGGTTGTGACATCGACGCCGGTGGATTTGTTGACGAAGGCCGTTTTGTTGACACTACAGTTATAAGTAAACATAAGGAGAATACACTATTCCTAATGATTGCTAACGAGTTCATCTTAAATATAATGGCGGATTTCATTGTTGGAGTTATGATGTGAAAGTGACGTTAGTATCAGTGCCTGAAATTCTTCGTATATACATATAAAAGATTCTACATATTACCGTATTGAAGCTTCAGTACTACTTCGCCTATAGACTTGACCTCTAAGCCGTATTTACCTTCAATTAATAGTCTTTATTGAATAATTTGTAATTCAATGATGACTTTAATAATAATATTAACACTGTAGTACTACTTGAACATTTTGAAGAGTTGATGACATCATTACAACACCATGTGTTGTCAATCTTCAGCACATTAAACATACATTGTTGTCAAAACCAAATCAAACAAGCAGAGTTAACATTAGTCGACATTGAGTCCGTCCGAAGGAATTGTTGCAGGTTTGCAATCAGGGTACAGTCCATTGACTTTCATACCAGCAACGACCGTCATTATTAAAACGGTTATCGTACATACCCGGCTCCAATTAACCGTACGCAGTTGTCCGACGGTACATACCTGAAATGAAAAAGAACCAGTTTAGTTATCGATTCTCAGTACAATTAGAAGGCTTCGATTACATGTCAATTACAGAATGCAGAAAAGAAGCATGACAATGTAATAACGCATCGGAATATTAAATATCGACCCCGAAGATTATGTGTTAAGGCCATCCAGGTTTTTATGTTCAAGAAAGTCGAAAGCTGACATTTTCCATTCTTATTAAAAACTATATGCGTTGATACCTCGATTGGGCAATCTTGTAATCGTAATATTTCGTTGCGAAACCATAAGCGAGTGGTACGATACTCTTCGGTGTTGCGGCAGAGAATCGCGCCCGACTTCGTGAGAGTTTAGATTGGTTCGAACCTGCTACTCGGCAGATTCAATTATATTTAATCGTCTCGAGATGACAAAACTCCTATTACTAAGGCAGTACACTCCAATATTTTATCGATGTCGATGACGTTTTCTATTATCGTTTATCTATTCAGAGATGTAATTCGATTGTGTATTAGTACAAATTCAGAGCAAATAATTGAAAGCACAAGTTTAAAATATTATGAATATTTGAAGATATTTAGGCGTTTGTGGTAATGATGACGATACGTCGTAGTAGGAGCATTAGCATAAATTAGCCATTAACAAAAAAATTCATGAGACATCTGACAACTTTAATACTGCATATCGAGATGTAGAAATCGACAGGTGCGCAGGGACGTCACTACCGGTCGGCGGCTGATAAGCGAATGTATGCCGGCCGTTCACCTGCGCCCACTGACACACTGTTTCATCTCTCTCGCTCTCGTTTGTTACGAGGCACGATAAAAAGAGAGATATGCATGCATGCACGTTACGGCAAAGAACAAAGAATTGCATGAAACAATCCAAACACTCACGTCATGCTACATTTTCAATTTGCGCAGAAAATGCCTGTATTGTGGTAATTAAAGTGACGTTATCCCACGGTGTAACAATGTATTCAGTGACATAGTACGGGTTTAATTCGGTATTGTACTCAGTGGAATCTAATTTACAGTTTCTAAATGGACATGCATAAAATATCTGAATATTTAAGCATGCCGCTCATATCGAGTATCAATTGTATTGTTACAAGTACTAATTACAAACTCTATTGTTTTGTCACTGTAGAATTTTTACAGTTCTTGTCATTTAAGTATGTCAAATGAATGACTTATGGGACTATACCTACTTACATAGGTACATGAATACTTAACAATTGAATTGTCCGACATGTTTTTGTTAAAAAAAAAGGATTAAAAATAGAACTTTTGACATGTTTTGACGTGTAGGTATTTATCATATTACCAGAGTACAAATATGACTTATAAAATCCCTAACAAGCTGCCGGAGAAGCTTTACACGTGCAGTATAACATAATGGACAGACAGCGTCCGTCATTACGTAAAATTACAATGTTTGAACCCTATATCTGATTGCGGTATGTTAGAGTAAAAACGTGTGTAAGTATACGAGTTACATAAAATATCGTAAGTATTACACGAGGCAAGAAATCTAATACTAGACGAGAATAAAAAAAAACAAAAGACTAGATACTCAAACGCGAACGAACGCAGCACACCTTACGTAAGATATCTGGCACCTAGACAACGATATTTATATCTCAGCCGAAATAGGAAGTGAACCACCAATATCAACTAGTTTAATTATCCAAGTGTATAGATAGAATAGATTAAAGCTGATCAACCTCGCAAATTGATTAAACAGACGTATAGGTATAAATGATCGCTTGAATAATTATGACAGCGATATCATTAAGCTAGGTAATGTAGAATCAATCAAAAATTAAGTAGATACGTGATTTGACGACCCTCACCACAAACAAATTCATTCATCGTACCAATAATTGTACGGTTAATTGATAAAGAAAACTGTTTACATATTATTTGCTTCGATAACGTTTAACAGTAAATATATTAAGGTAAATTTCCATTCATTTTTAGCCACCGAAAATAGCGGTAATTGAAAGTTTTACGACTATAATATTTTCATATAGCCATTTCCTATTTTAAACGGTTGTATTTGTATCTATGTAGTTGCTTATCCCCACAAAAAGCAACTATGAAAAATAAATGACTTATATTCACAGTCGACGACAAGCAAACAAGCAACTATTATCGGCTAGTCTTAATCCTACACACGTTGAAAAGATGCCTGATTGCATACTGGATTTAAGATGACAAGAGCTAATAGCAATAGTGCAAAATAAAGAAATAGTAGTATGTTTTTCTTATGTAAGTGTACGGATCAGCAATAGAGCGTGCGGGACGAAAAGGGGGCGAAAAACAATTTTAAATTCAATAAGTGAAAAAACATGCAATGGAAAATGTGAAAAAAAAAAAACTAACTTTTTGTAATTGATTTTGTTGATAGGGCATAGTATCTATTATTTGAATTATTAGATAATAAATTATAATGTAACTTTACAATTTTTTTTATGGAGTCAGAATAGTTGAAACCTCTTTTGAAGAACATTGACCGATTTTTTTTATAATTTATATTGATTTGAATATTTTATAGTGCAGTCAACGCTTTAAGCGGTTTTTCACTAGCTTCTGCAGTGAAGAAACGTTTAAGGCGCTATCGGTAATGTGCAAAGCTAAGCCGTAAGTACAAATTACTTAATAATTACTTCATACCCAATAGGTTGATGTAGTACGAGCTTGTGTGCCAAAACCTCAACCGTAGGATTTAGTATAATCACATTTGCGTTCGATCACCAACCGTGGTTTCGGATTTAAACTTGGCTAGTGTTCAAAAGTGAGTAGAGAAAATCCGGAAATTGCAGTTAAGTTCTATAAATCCAAATGTACATGTTTTTAAATCAACAGGAGCCTTATAAATATACCTATTCATCTGAATAACACGGGTGAAATAAACTCAAGGCACCATATATCGTTACAAGTTGCCAGTCCTATGGTTATTATTATTGTGACCTACTTAATCCTATCGGTCAAAATATTTTCATTATTCATCACGGCAAATTTTAATTTAATATCAATTCATGACAGCTTTACATATACAGCAGTGAATTATATTATGACTAAGATTTTGCTCAATCTCATCTATACGTATGTTAAAATGATTAAATCAGAATTAATTGGCATATTTTTCGTAGAAGTTTTAATCCAAATCTCATAAAAACATGTTTGATGAAGTTATTCTCGACTTTTTTTTAATAATCCATACAATTGATTTGGTAATAGGTTTTAACAATATTTATCCTCAAGGCTAGGTAAATATTAAATACTTTGGAAATCACAACGAAACGTTTATTATTTCCAAAAGCGAAGACTGTTTTCATATTTTACACACAAGAGGAAAAATACATAAAAAATAGAAATAGATAACAAAAAAGTATGTACTCTTTTCAAGTTCAGTGTGAACTACTATGAAAATGGATCATTCAGTATTCACAGCCGCTCTAACCGTTTAAGATTTCACTTTTACAATAGCCCGAAACAGTTTCAAATTAACGACAATCGAGGGACAGCGAAAAGCGTTTACGGAGGTCGCATTCACTGGTTGTGTTGTTTGTCACCTATTTGTGCAAACAATAGTCGAAGTAAGCAACGGAAGCGTTTACGGAGCTGGCTCGCGTTGTTTGTTTTAACAATTCCGTGTGTGGAGGCAAATAAAGCTTCTGACTCCGGTGCGTGGGCTATGATTTATGAAGCGAATGGAAACGCATCGGGACTTTCTACTATTGTGTATGTTATAGGTGACTAGGTTTTTCTAATCTTGATAAAATATCCCTGACGGATGACAATTCATGGATTATAATTTATATAAAAGTTGTTTTCCACTTCTTATTGAGTGACAACGATGGATTAGGTAAGGCAAAATAATGTCTTGCAACGAACCGGTAAAACATTAGTAATATAAAATATATTGGATTTCTTGTGATGATTTGACCTTTCTTGGATGAGTAACCGACTACTAAAATGAGCAGATTTGCAGGAACCGAGGTTTACGATTCGTGCAAAATTAAAACAAGATCAGATAAAACCAATTCATGATAAAGATTAAAGCGCGATCTCATTTATATAACAGGATCCGCTCTTTCTAACAAGCAACTTAACGGATTAAAATCGTTGGCTGTACATATAATCAGCATCCAAAGCTGCAGAAAGCTGGCCCGTGTAATGTCGGCCAAAAAACAAGTTTTTTGTCTAGGTAGCCTAATTGTTGTTGCAATATATTCAAAATTAACGTTCGCTAAATTGTTTCGATAATTTCTTGTAACTGTACTCGTCTGCCAGCGAAGCATTAACGAGGTGCGCAGTCGCAACCGTTTTCGAAACTTCAGTCGGTTGCCGCGTCGCCGCCGCCGACCGGTGCGTTTGCGCAACTCTGGTGCGCCGTTGTGCCGCGGGCGCTCGTCGATTCCCACGCGGATTTCGTATAAACAGGTGGTGTTCGAATGCAATCATTATACTCGACAAATGTTGCCAATTACAGATTCCTTGGTAATCTGCTATTGGCTAGTGAATAACAAACTGTTGAGAATACAATTACGTTGATTGTTAACTTTTAACAATACGATCAATTCAATGCATTAGAACTCAGTCAGTAGGGACAAAGTTATTATAACATTACTGAAGGTCAAATAAGAGAATGCGGTTATTTAAATTATCCAATAAACGGCTAGTCGTTATGGAGTGCATTTAAATATTGTATCAAGTAAAAACAAACATACCTTTGTGTTCAAGTTGAATTTATCTTTAAAATAAATAAGAATCGTTGTAAATCCCACTGGAAACAAGGAAACATGTTGTCTCACATGTTGTGGATGATTTACAGTGCGTGTGTTTGTACTAAGTTACAATGGAACCCAGTAGAGGATTGGATGTAATAAATATGCAAGCTCACGAACTAAACACCTAAGAGGTCACCTGCTGCGCCTACAGATATATTTACGAGTCCGAAGTACTTAATGCCACGCCTTTGCCCTTTAAGATTTACATTACATCTAAATAGCTTCGTGAACGCTGCAGAGGCAAGGCCACTTTTTGTGTAGACTCGATACCACGTTTAATGTCGAAAAAAATATTGGAGCAGCAGGTCATAAAAAGCGCATCCATACATCTTATGACTTGATTAAAACGTCTTATTTATGCGAGAAAAACACATGACAAGGTGTATGACCGTTATTACCATTAATGTAATTTTAAATAAGGACAAATTCTTCACACTTAAAAGGTTAATCGAATAAGTGCGGCATGTAGATTTATGTAGCTAGATGTTTTTCATGCTAGCCTAATTATGTCTTGCAGTGAGATAGTTAAGGGCAGGAATGCAACAGCAGCGTAAATTGCACGTCCGCAGCGGTAGGTGAGGTGTGCCGATCGACAACCTTCCATTCTCTAGCGAGCCTGACACCAATGCCGATGGCGCTATTAAATATTAACAAGTAACAATCGCTACCTACTTTACACTGCAGTTCAAACGGGAGGATATGATAATATTGACGACACCTAATACATATATAACAGCTCTAGCTGATAGAGCAATTTTAATATGTTGTCATCTTAATATAATTTTATGTTTCTCGGCTCAGCTATATCTCGTTGCTACGAATCTACTTCATCGAACCGAGTTTCATAAAATGGAAAGATCTTTTACGAAATGGAATTCTATATTTACGGCTGATAAATAATTTACATGTCGTAAATCGAATGACACTCTGAGATTATATGACGCTATGATGTGCAGTTTCCCTTTAAAGTTCTGAACTGGAATATAGCACTACGAGTTTTATGGCAACATAAAACGGTCTCCAAAATCAACAAGCGCGGCAGTCGTGGAGCGTGAGTATTTAGACGTATTGAGTGAAATCGTAAACCTCGTGACCTCAATGAAGACAGCTTGGAGACAATCTTTAGTGAGATTACGGGCTGATTTCGAAGGGAAGCTAACGGAAGCTACAACAGTGCACGTGCTCGCATAGATTGATATATCAACACACGCATTAGGTGTTCCCTGTGGTAACAGTACTACGCAGTAGGTGTAGTGGGAAGTCTGCGACCTTGGTCCGGGACCAGCGACAACGGTCGCACGTCAATCACGTTCTATTAGTTCAAAGCCACATCTATAAAGTTCATTACCTCAATAGAAGCAATGATTTGCGTTCGTTCAACGCGACCTTTTAATACACTACTTGGTGCAAGTCAAAAATAAGTAACAAGACAATGGTGGCTTAGAACTATTAAAATACTGACAATGAACATTTCCCAGACTTTATATTTAGAAATTAGTGTAAGAATGTAAGGCGACAGCGTACATGTAAGTCTAACGCCTTATGCCTTGACATATATTGCAACGTATTGGTAAAAGCAAGATTATCAGCCATAGACGAATCTTGGCTTCTGTCCAAGACAATGTTTCAAGTAACATCTAAATGATGCGATACTGAACATTGTATTTAAAGCGCTCCGTTACGGAACTTAAAAATAACGTTACTTATTTATCCTGAAATGTGTTTGCATGTAGATTTTGCACGAAATTATCCAGGCTTACCGGAATTTTGTGCATTGTGATAAAGTACGCTAAATTCAGAATTTATATCTGCGACAAATCGTAAAATGATCACTCCAGATAATGTTTAATCTGAAGTATAATTTTAGCTTTTAGCTATTGCCTCACCAAAACAGTAGCAATCAATTATAATATTCTACATCACATTAATTCTATTCATAATAAGTTATTTTCTTACGCAAGAGCCCTGCGGCGAAAATATTTGTCAAACAGTGCAATGGTCTCAAAACGCCCACGCTTCCCTCTCATAACTTGTTCGTGTCGTATCGTAGTTCACAATCACCTCGCCCTCGTCTCGATTGATAGAAAAACTAGTTCAATCTTGGACAAGGCTAGTAACAACCCCGCCGATGGAGTCATGGCATCGCCAATTATGACTGACCTACATACACATCGCTATGGCTAACAAGACGACCTGATACATAATGTGTTTTAATATAACGAGTATAGACACTTATGTACATAAAGAAAAGAAATTTATATAGAAAAGAAATTGCTGATGTAGACAAGTGTAGAAATCTGGTTGGTTAGTCATTGTTTTAGTAATAACAGTGAAATTACTTTTTTTAAGTACATAACAGTAATAATCATAAAAATATCTAAGTACAAACACTAAAGAATGGAACTCTTTGATGGTAATAAAATACTCGTAACCTTAAAAGAAGCAATATAAATACAGAATTTTTCCAAGTTATGTAGTTCAGTTAAAGACCTTGAAGAGTTGGTCTCACGAAACCACAAATTCTTACAATTTCACAAACAACGTCGGTGAAATACGGTTATTTCACACTAAGTTTGTATAACAAAATTTCTTTCTGCGTCGTCTGCGTGTTCAATACTCAACCTTCCGATTGATTGACAATTGTCGATGCCTGAAGGGCCATGATTCAATGGTTCTATTGTGATACTAAACATTGTAATGAATTAACAACAAACGAAATTAACATAAAAAAAATATAAACCGTTCACATCAACTGACCTCATAATGCTTTGACTTACAACATATGAAATATAAGTACGTTACAAAACCGCAGAAGGTTGGAATAACTTAACATATGAGCTTGAGACTGATATTATTAATTAAGAAGGTCATTTTCAGAATCTGTTTAAAGTCTAGTCTGGGATGGAAACAAATTTAGATCAGCGGTACAATGTTCGCCGGATTTGCATTGGCCTCCTAGCGAATGGCTAGCAATCAGGTTTACAATCGATAAATAGTTTCATCATACACAGCTCACAAACGAGCGCATCGCGTGACCAAAAGGTGACATTTGCATTTCGGTGTGACTAATTACGACTGACCATCATTGTAACGGTTGTCAAGCTGCTTGGTTATAAATAAAGCTATGTAATATCGTTTTCACAATTACGATTTGATTACGGCCCCTATAAGCTTACAAAATTGTATTACGAATTAATATGATTTATCAAGGACAGCCTAAAATTATTCCAATTTTAATTTAATGGCTCCATCGTGGTGTGACGATGATTCTGCCAATGTCAAGGTTGCCAATAGCCTAAAATTATGACGCATGGAAATCCCTTGAGCAGATAGATGAAGGTGTCAAACGTCTGGAGAGCAGTGGTCTCCTTCTGTGAAGCAGTCATGCTCCAGAAGGAGGCCGCTGAGCGCGATCGGGAGAGGGTCGATCCCGCTTGAACGAAGAGGAGGCAACCGCCCCGGCGCGCAACATGCCGCAACCTCCTGCTTAACACACCTTGGCGGGGGGCCTTAGGGGCCGCGAGCGCGCAGAGTGGGGACTCTGCGCGGTCTCATCTAGCGACCCCCGAGAAGATGGCGACACGGTGTGGTCCGTGTCGCCGTGCACACAGCACCAGCGAGGGTAACGGGGGAACCTCTTTACAGTCTCCCCCGGGACGTGCACGAGGGGGTGGCCTCTTTACAGTCACTTCCTCCGGGAAGTGCCGATCGGCACGACACCGTGGTTAGTTTTGCCGGTAGGAGTCCGGCACACCCCTCCGCCTCCCCCAGGCGGAGGATAGCCCATGTTGGGTTCTCACCACGAAAAAAAAAAAAAAAAAAATGTTTCAAATGTCAGTAAACGACGTGAATTGAGTTATGCTCTCACATGCTTCATTTACGAATTTTACTAAATGTTTAAAATGTTCGTATTGAATACGGTAGCAATATTTTTCATTTGTTATACTCTATTTAGAGCATTGGCAGGTATATATACAATAAAGCCGCTTGCGCGAAGCAAAAAAAATCTTGATGCGCGATGTGCGACGGCACTCGTACGTAGCTGTGAAATCGAACAAGTTTGTTGAACGTAATATTAATAAAATTTATGCGGTAGGCGTCCAAAAGATAGTTCAATTTTATAATGAAGTAGTTCGCGGTCTGTGTTAATTATATTTTCAATTTCACAACACGCCTGCTACGCCTCGGGCCACACGTAACTCGAAACAATTTTGTAAGAGGGAATATTTGCAGTGGTATTTAATTGTATTGCTTCTAACCGGTCATACAAATTAATCAATGAAAAATATTCATTGCCTGCTGGTATTAATACTTTAGTGCGATCTAACTTTACTGAGATTTATTCATGAATTTCGTAGTGAGAGACATTGCACTTGAAATGCAAACTTGTAATTTCAAGTGGAAAGTTCATGGAACTTCTGTTTGTACACGTACCTGTACGTTGTGACTGAACATTAAACATCACTTGAAATAACAGGGACACGCGGGGCAAAAGTCATTAAATCTACTTTCAGTAGGTAATACAGTGGGAGGTGAGTCGTAAAGTTCCGAATTAATCTTCCATTTTGCAAACGACATAACTCACCTGATACATTTCGGTCCACGACCTCGGAATTATGGATGTTTATAGTTTAACAAATGTCACTGACTTTATTACAAGCACATCACAGCTAATCGTGATGCTAGGATGGCGTGCATGAAGGCGACTTCACCGAAACAGATCCTTAACTACATACGAATTATTCTAAGTTTAGTCGTCAACCTATCGAACAAAAAATAATAAATTGCATTAAATTGGCAGCAGTGTTAAAGTAATCACTGTCAACTCATAACAATGTTATATTATTAGTGAAGATCGGAGGCTCACAAGAACTTGAAATAAAAGATAAACGAATAAAAAAGAAAGGCTTGGACGTTAGGATGAGCATGAAATTATCGAAGAACAAAAAATCTAACTAGAAAATAGCCTAAGACCGGTGTGGAGGCGAGGCGACGCTTCGGCTCGTTTTTCTCTTAATTGGAAGAGAAGCACAGCCTGTTTATGCTTGTTATACCGGGGAATTCGTTAATTGTAATAATAACAATCAGTGATAAATACCCATACGTGAGTAAAAACAAATGAAGAGATTCTCAACGCTATCTTAACCAAGTTTTATAAATGTGTAGTATAAACGTGCGGTTGTTTCGTTCTGTACGTTATAAACTTTAATAAAATGTCAGCACATCATTAAGGTCGAATAGATGTGAAAATAACAATTCAACAAATTCGTCTTCTACCGGTATTACTCAAAAAGTTCTAGACGAAGTTTACAGTTATAATCCTTAATGACCCGGAAACCAAACAATAATGTTTGGTGTTTAAGGATTGAGAAGCTCCGATGTTGAGAAAAAGACGTATAAGGACCGGATACCACTGATCATTACAAACAACGCTTTGCCTGCAGCTTCGCTCAAATGGTAGACCATAAATGTCCGTGTTTTAACTCATACTATCAATAAAATAACTTGAATTTGTAGATCCTCCATCGAACTGCAATGAAATAAACAGATACAAGAAATCGAGTCTTAGCGACCACAATGTTGGTATATATCATTTAAATGTTTACGGTTAAACCACTTTCGAATGGTCCCGTGTTCACGTTCCGGCCAGAGATTTTAATACATGTAGATACGCCAGAGGAGGGTAACACTCAAAACAAAACCGCAGATCACGAGGCGGTCGACGTGGTTAGTTTACCCTGTTTCGACAACTCACGTTCTCATCCAGCTGTAAAGCCGCGTGATCAAATGACGCACTAGGAAGCTGGTTTAGGTTCTCTACCTAAATACAACAGGTAAGTAAACTCTGTGAATAGTCAAACTTCTGATTCACACACGACCCTGCTGGACCAAACTATATGTACTGTTTCTTATGGCTTCATTAGATACCTTATAAATTAAAATATCAAATTTCGTACTTCAATAACTAAGTAATATATAAGGTAAGCTATTCAATAATAACAAGTAAAAAAACCACCGTAATATAAATTATGTAACTATAAACTCCTCTACGTTTATTGTGAAACAGTTGCATATGAATGGATTAAGAAAACTTTAGATGCAAAACTGTTACAAGGTTTAAATTCATCAGCGATTCAGTTGACACTCGTCTAATGATGCTATCTTGAGTAAGTGCTGAGATCACTGCATACCGTTAGAATGCAGTGGCAGTAAAATCGTCGATTATATTGTTTGCACCGTGTAACTCCTGGCAACGAAGAGGTTACCGGCTTTGTTGTAACTGTATGAGAGCGACTAAGGATTTTTACCAGGCCGACTGCTGGAATTTTGACATAATGACTTCTTATCCGTCTCTATGAGTAAAAACTGTAGTGATTCTAACAATATTCTCATGAATTCAGCGTACAGTCATTATCATCATATTAATATGATCATGCTGTTAAAGCTCACCTTTAACAATGAAATTCCCGCAATCAAACAACAGATCACAATTTCAAAAAGACATTTTTGTGACAAATTATCTGTAAATACTTTATTAGAAACGGTACTTATGAATCAAACACAATACGTCAGCTGCATTCTGATCGCGCGCACATAATGTTAGGATTAGCTGCACTCCTAGTTTCAGGATGAGTAGTTTATAGCCGCAATCAGGCCAGCACGCAAGCTTTACTGATCTAAATTTTCGATATTTATTTGCTGAGCAATCATGAGATGAAGATTTAGATAGACAGCGTCTGTTTGTCTATAAAGGAACTCTTTGACTGAAATGATAAATCCGTTAGAGGATTTATCTTTGAAGGGCATTAATGTAAATAGGTACTTTTGTGCTCAACCGTCAATTCACGACTGCATAACAAATTATTACGTCTATTCCTCGTTGTGTTAATAAACAAAAACAAAGCGTAATCCTCCTATTGCATTAGCTGCTTCGCATACCCACAAATTGCTGCAAATGTGCACATTCCGAGTAACACTTGTAAATTCTGCTGTAACATTAAATCGCATTAAAGTAACCCGATGCGTGAGAAACAAAGCGTTAAGTTACAAACAAGCTCGGGCATGGGATGCCCTGTGTTCGTTACGTTTCGAAGACCTACACTTGTTACCGGACACACTTAACGGTGTAAACCCAACACGTGAACGAAACACGATACATGTACACGTTATGCAACCACTGACAATGATTAAAAGCTTGACCCAATAAACGCTACGTAAAACAATGTTCGTGAACAACTTGCTGGCACGTTACGTAGAAGTACAATATAAATGCATTCGAAAATGATTTACAAGTAAAAGAAAACTAAAAAGACATTCGTTGAACGGTCGCTTCAATACAAATGTAGGTGCACACATTTATCACGGACCCGATCGAAGGGTAATATTGTTCATCAGAGGTCAAAAGCTTTACAAATGATCGTCTCCGCGTTAACCTTCAGAATCCCAGCTATAGAACTGTTGTTAGAATGAAACCATCGTTTAAGCGGTCACGTCCTAAGGATCGTTTTGTTTTCTATCCATCGCTGGTAAAACAATAGTTAGGGTATAAACCGGTGAAAATTCGACATCGATGGAAATAAGACTGACGAAAACCTACACGGAAAAGTAAAGAATTGACGCGAGACTATTTGCCGGTTGAAGAAACTGATTTATTGTCTCACGTTAGACGTGTCTCATTTATCACGAACAGTTTTAGCGGCTAAGGCACACAAAGGATAATGCATTGCCGATTTAGTAGAATCGTTTATCGACATGACATTGACGAATTCGATGAGAGATAATACGACGACAAACACTGCGATCCGCTCGAACTCACATGTGTGTATCTAGAACAGTTCAATGAATGTCTCCCTTGCTACGATAAAAACGACGATTAGTTTAGGGACGATACAATTTATTCGTCTACGTATCCCTAGTTAAAACTTTTTATTACTTTCCTTTAGTTTCGGCAACAATTACTTCTTACCCCAAAACGAGGGTGTTGCCCTTTTAAGAACCTCAGAAGTATAAACAGTAAATAAACTTTTTTACTGTGTCGTTTCTAAGTTGATAATTTGTGGCAGTGATAAATTCAATGGAGGACTTAATGACCGTGTTCGTTACTCCGTCGGCGACGTACTCAAGAGGTTTTTTAGACGAACAATTTATAAGGTGTGGCAATCAGGACAACACAAGCGAGCTTTTATTAATTCCAGTTACGTTTCTTGGAACGTTGACGCAATCGAATAACATAGTTTCTGGTTGTTAAAAACACAAATTATGATTTTAGTTTATCTCGTCGGGTTATCGGCTAGACGGCTGTAGAAATACCTATGTAAATGAAAGAATTAGTGATAGAATAAACAAAAACAAGCAAAACTTACATAGCATTTATAGCATTCCTATTACGTACACATCTATATTTATATTTTAATGAAGCAGACGTAGACTTCCGAGTAGACCACTTTCATATGTTGTCTATACAACTGACAGTTTCGCAAAAAGCATCCGAATTTATTAGACGTAAATATTTGGCAATAACTTCTTCTGTCTGCGTGTTCTCGGAACATCAATAAGTTTTAGAAGATTCGGAAGTTACGCTAATGGAAGTTTAGTGGTTTGTAACGGGCAATGTAAAGGTTTCGCTGAAGGGAAGCTAGGCCCGAGTGATATGAACGCAATGATTTGCTGCGGCGATAAATCCACTCGGTGGACGGGGACAGAGCCGCCCGCGGCCGCCACGATAAGTGTATCCAATTACTAAGATACCCTACACCGATGTTATACCACCATGATGTATTACACCATAAAGTTTATCGTTAAAAATACCATTAAAACTAGGTGCTGTTTTATTAAATATCTATGTATAAAATGTAAACAAAAAATGACCACTACTGCACCTAGAAGATGTCTTAAATAATTCTACTCGTGCGTTTACTTCTTAGCCAATTGAAACTTTCTGTGTTCATTTTCTGATTTTTTTGTTTAATTGTTCCTCTGAATGCAAGATTCCCTATGTTTTAAAATTATAACTAATCACCTAAACAAATATATTGTTTAGGTTACAGGTGTACAAATACACACTAAAATATTGATAGAAAACTCATCGCTGAAGACGTCTGAATGATACGATAATGGAAGATTCAAAGTTTCATTGACCATCCTTACGCCATAAAAAGTTGAAGACTTTCGAATGTTCGTACAAGTGGGAAGTTTCACCTTGTGACGACTCACAATGTATGCATATGCAGTTAACCTTTTTCCCATGGTGCGTCTCGTTTTACACAAGAAACCGTTGAGCACTTCTACCCGTCGATAATTAATTCTGTCCTGGGCTACTTAAGTTACCGACCGAGTAGAAACCGCAGCGCCCGCGCCCTGTAGTGGTCAAAGAACATGTTCGATCGCACTCGTATCAGTCATTTAACTTTGCTCTAATTTCACCGGCTACTATTTTCCAATACGACCGCAGAACGTCTTGCGAAGATGAAAATAAATGCGTTAATGCGGCAGGGAGCCGCCTAGATTAGCTCGTTGAGTAAGTGCAGGTCTCGAATGGTGTATTTTTCATTGATAGTAGCTACGTATCTCATGTCTAACCATCAATTTTACAACTGAACCCTGCGTACAATAATGGCACATAATCATATCGTAATACTACTCATATCTCATTGTGTGGAGCTATGAATTACACTACGAATATGCCTACCCTGACAAGTACATCCATTACTTTGGCTCTTTAGACGACCAAGATAAGGGTTATGTTACGGACATAAAGTGGAAACCTTACGAAAGCGGAAAGTGCACGAATAGGTACAAAATAACCGCAACCCTTTCCTCGTACGTCGCTACTATTAAGTAGGGATTTACTGGTGGTTTTAAAAGGGTCCATCGAGATCCGTGCGGTTACCGTCAACGGACACTGCGGAAGGGCTCCGGTATCGAGCAGTCATAAATCAAGCAGCACATCGCCCCCGGCAGTCTGCCCTGACCCTGCTGCCTTTGTTTACCCACTACGTTACTTTACTGATCACCTTCAGATAATAGATGTTTAAGAGCATACAATTTAAACGATATCCTGCTGAATATTTATGTCGGGCTGTATCTACTCCGACTATCGACAAAAACGACATACCCTTTTAACATATGAATGGATTCAAACATTTTTTTGTTAGAACTGACCTCGGCGCATTTTCGATAATCGACGTCACAGTCGATACAATCGCCACGTAAAAGGCCATAATGGGAGTGCGGCGATGCAGCGTCGCGATCGTAATCGACCGAGGCTGGTCGGTCGGTGTTTTGCACCGGCGTCGTTGGCTCTGTTGTGCGTTTCCAACTTAGTCAGATTGTAGTGTTCGCTGAATAGGCCGCGTGCTGATTCAGATCGAGGTCTGTCGGGTCGCTGGGCATCGCAACTCGCTAGTTTGCGATGCTTCGCAGATCGATTATCGCGCGTCACGAATTGCTGGCGAATCAGGGTATACACCACACGCAACGTAGATTGTCGCTAGCACTATTAAAGCTAGAAAATTTCTTCAAATCGATCTGTAAATCGAATTTAAATAAAGTATATTCATTTTATTCGCGGCAACCCGTTAAACAGTAACCCCTCGAGGCGATATAATAACATTAACTACTCCGACTTTTCATTAGCAGTAACTTAACTGCTGCGAATACTATAATGAAACATAATTGCAAGCTAGAGTTTTCGCCTGAGTGTAAACTCATACGGTCAGATCTATCAAGCAGATTGGGCACAAAGCTCTCTATGAAGAGGCATTTTATATCTTCCCAATAGAGGCGATCACGTAACAATATCCATTAACAATCAATCAGGTCCACAGGTTAGCAATTACAGCCTTCGGCAAATACATCTTTATATTTGTATAGTCTTGGGCCAGATTATATGGCTAGAGAATGAAAATATAGTGCAATCATAGACTGATGTCATTTCAAATTGCTTAGCCTGAGGAGGTGAATATCAACGATTATTACAGGGACTCGATCAGTCCCGTGTGTGTCCGGTATCACTGATACGGCGATATCCCGAGGGGTACTATATCCGTTTATTGTTGTTCGCAAATAAACGGTTTAGTCCATCCATGAGGCGCAGAAGTATGGAAGTAATGTTAGCCGTCATGTACGGTGTCAGTTCGGACGGCTCGCCTGGGGGGTTGCGTAACAGCGTAACAATAGTCATTAGCAATCAATCAAGCCGACTCCGGTGGGTGGCTAGGAAGGCTCCGCTTTAAAATTGGCCCTTGCGGTAACGTTGAGAAACATTGTTTGCTGTGCTATAACATGATATAGACATATACTTAGTTACATACTCGTGATCAATTTGGTACGTTCAATTTTAGTCAGCATAAAACTGTTGGGCGCCAACCGCACACCTCAACGAGATGATGCGATGAACACAGGTTTTTATTGAAATTGTGGGCAAAGATACGTCGATTGCTGTGGTTGGCGGCACGCGTTTTGAACACGTACGGGCAATTGAAAAGAGCCCTGGTTATTGCGGAAAATTCAGGGGAATCGAGTTACAATTGATGCTGCCGGCCATACTGCACAATGTATTAGCCGGGAGTGTCGCTTCTCATGTCACGCCTTTGTGCCGCTCGAGGTGTCAGATAGGATGTGTCGATAACCTGAACGGAATAGCAATTTCGTCTTGAGAATCCGAAAATTTCCTGGAAGCCGACCGTTAAGTAAGTACTAGTGCCCAACTCGACATTATCACGGTTGGTATAGCGACCACAAAGACAATTAAAGAGGACACGGCGGTACAGTGACAACTTTATTGTATTAGGAATCTCCCGGACCTTATGTACTCTGTCGGTTATTAACCTGACGCGTTCATTATAAACGTCCGGCGGTCACGCGTTGCGTATCGAGGTATATGGGATATTGCGACACAACTGTACATGTCCACGAGTACATATACCGTAAAAAACATCCAGTCAACGCTTAAGAAATATGTCAACTCCCAAAAATGGAGGATCGCGCTGTGGAATTTTAATCGATGTCATACTTCGAAAGTGGCCGAAGAGAAAAAAGTTTTGGTCCCTCGGCGCTTGACATAGGGCGTTATCACGCATCAACGAATTCGAAGCATTACCTGTCGAATTTTGATGGCCGAATTATATAGCTGATTTATTAAATGAAGCGTGTATTGTAAGACTTCTTTATTTGGCGTGTCCGCGACGGCCACAAGCTATTGCCTCACAAGACTCTGATTGATTATGTTCAATTAATTTAAAGCATTTGACGTGTCGCCTTTTTGTTGAATAAATTCGTCGATTTTCCTTAGCGTCATTACCAACATGTATATTTTTATTCAAGCTGTTGTTTAAAAGGCCCTAAACGGTTTGTTCTTTAATGGGAGAGGTTTTAATAAATATGTCATGAATGATGTATGGCATGTCTTGGTTATCGTTGTAATAGATCCATCCTATTAGTATTGTTTTGTGGAGTTCATTCGATATAATATCAACAAGAAACAATAGGGCGGTTCAGGCCGTCCGTCGCGCGTCGCGCGTCGCCGTGGGAAGATGCGCGATAACGCCACAATCGTACTTTCATCCGATCACGCATGATTTAAGTGCGAACCACTCGACAATGGTAACAAACAGGCACGTATGTCACTACATAATAATTTCTTTTATAACTTTCTTCTTCTCTTATAATTTTTTTATAAATAAATATCCTATTTCATCAACCTTATAACATGCACACAATATTTATTTTATCCTTTCTTTTATAACTTTATTGCGAGGCGGCTTTTGCCGGGATGACATGTTGTCTTTACAACCAATGGATGCTTTTTTGGCGTATTGGAGAATATTTTGTTAGAAAATCTTATATTATTCCCTCCCCCAGACAAATAAATATCTATAATATTCGTCAGAATTATAAAAACCTCTTTTAAAAATAATAATAATCTGTTTTTGTCGTGGTTGTACAATAATAACCTTAGTCATATGCCAAAAACCTTGACTCGTCTGCAAATTTTAGTGCCTATAAAGGCTGAATTGTTTTACGGACGCAAACGCGGCACCCCTTTAAGTTAGCCTACAGTTATAAACATCGTATTTAAAGTAGACAAATTCGGTAGGAACACCTACATGACACGGCAGGCTTGTGTTGCCGACGGAGATATCGCCGGGGTCGCGAGGTACCCCTCGTCCGCAACCGAATTGTGACGAGTCACGCCACAGCACGCTCCGATTTGTCATTGTAAAACGCGTGCTACATTGATTTTTTAACGGTATTAGACATCTTATTATTTTAGCCTAATGAGTTGCTAGCTAAGCTAGCAATAAGCCACAGCAAATAAACCTTGAATCAACTTTATTCATTAATTAGCGCCGGATATTCTGATTTCCAATGTGTATCAGTGTGGAAGGCAACCTCTCATGGTAATTAGGGCCTTTAAGATAAACCGAAATGCAATGAAGGAATTTATTAATAATATTATAAATAATGTTGTCTCATTAGTCTAGTGTCGACACGCAGACGGATTGAAAATGTTGTAACATAGAGATAAAACTGGAATAAATTGTGAAAGTTGACAAACGTGAGAAACTAACACGGAATCTCCGGTTGATTTGAAAAGAATTTCTGTATTCGTATGAATTCCTCTAGTTATCAGAAGCCAGCGTTCTGCTTGATTAACACTATATTAATCAAGTAAATAGTACACATCCTTTCTTAACAGCTCCAAACGAGATAAGGTCTTAATTGGACAAATTTAACTTTATCAATTACTTTCATATATTATCAAGTACTACGTAAAGCGAACGATAAATAATCGTTAGTAGTTTAATAACTATATAAATAAAAAGCAATCGAACGATCTAGATGAGCATTTAAATGGTAAAATCGGCTAGTTAAATTAATTATCTTGGCCAATCCTTGGGCATCTGAATGAGCAATTGTCTTTATTTATATGACTGTACCCTTAATATATTTATGGGCTTGATTTCGAATACAGTCGTATGAAATGTACTTGCACTCCTTTTTGTTTAAGCTTGCCTACATTAATACAGAAGATATATTATTTAAAATACAAGCATCTTTGAGAAGCATCATTGCTTATCTGTTGCTGAACGAGAATAATTATAAAGAATATCTTGATGGAGTTTAGTATCCGGGACCGATGTATTTATCTAATTTATAAGTACTTAGATGAAGAATTTGATGATTTTATGATAAAGGAATAGTAAATCAAAACTACTTCTTGCGTTCATAAATCTGAACATTCCCCGCACGATAGTTGTAAAAAATGCTACAAGGAGGTTAAAGAATAAGTTTAGATACTGAAGAAAAACTCAAATAAAAAATATCTGAATACGTAATGGACACTACTATCAACACCCACTTTTTTCTGGCGATATTTCGCTACAGACTTTTGCCATTAGAGCCTTTTTTCTCTCTCCTTTCCACCCGACATACTGACTCCTTTTATTTGCCTCAATTTCAGTAACTTTGCAGATAAACGCTGCTCTTGCTTTCGTAAAAATGCTGAAGGTAAATATTCTTTATCCAAGTAGGTTTGATTGAATTCGTGCAAAGGTTTGGTCAACATATCACGTGGGTGCGGTCAAGAAACAATTCTGCACGTGGTGCACAAAAATAGATTATTACGCTTTTACTTTATAAATTTCTATGTTCGAGTTCGAGGGTTGGCATTATTTGGTTCGCGGGCGTTCATAACAAACATTTCAGTTGGCAGTAACGAGCTATAAATCTAGTTTTAGTGCGAGGTCGATCAGTACCAAATCGCTACCGGCTGTGGTTTCACTAATGCGTACACTGCGCAGTAACCCGTCTGACCACAAAGCGCCAATGCTGTCTAAATAAAACTATGCCAGACATTTTTTTTTTCTCATCTTTCTATATCATCGAACTTAAACGAATTTCCACTTTAATGTAGGTATTAATTTAAAAAAATAATACATGTATTTTATGGGTGCTGAATAGAATCTACATAATATTTTAGCACAAAACAATACAACAATGTATTAGTCCTATACGTGACTTCAAGTCGAACTTCCGTCTTTATTACTTGGAAATATTTGAGCTTGACTGCTTGCGCAACACATACCAACATTGTATTTATTAAAAGTTCTTACCTAAATGTTTCAATTTTGGCTCAACAATAAAACCTCACAGCGCAGTGTCGTAAAAAAAACAAGCTTCGCGTTGTTTCGGGAACGAGGTTGTCGTAACAAAAATTCCAATAAAGTTTTGTGACTATCGAGTATTTATGCAGTGGTCCAGATTTGCCTGCGCCCAAACTCATTACTTAGGTAAATGGGACAGCGGCGACCTAGACGCGGTGGGTCGACCTGAACAGAGCGTATCATCACATTACTCACCAACATTGACATTTACGAGCGTGTTTTGGTTCAGATATAAAAACTCGCATCCATTTTTCAAACGAATGAACCGCTATGTAAATATTATCTATTGAAAACATAGGAAATATAGTAACTCATTGACACGACAGCGATAAGATAGTGTGCTCACTTTATTGGTATTACATAAAGCTTTCATTACACGCACTGTTCGTTATACGGGTGAAATAATCGCGAGACGAACGATCGAATCTCGTCCCAAATTCATTATATTTAGGGTTTGAATTTCCGTTATCTAACTGTAGGCATTGAACTGTTATATAACGTATATGATATCACGTTGCGGGGTAAACGATCCGACCTTCCACACGCATCGGTGGACTTTCCCGCAACACGACTACATAAGCACTTATGTTTATAACAAATGCTCACTATCTACAACATCATGGATAACTTTACCTACTTGTGTGTGCCACAAGTATTACTTTTTATTACAACGTTCACTGTGTTGCATGAAAATTTAATTATGTAATGTTAGTTGTTAATTTTTCCCTGTATTTTGTAATGACCGTTGAAATTAATTTCCCGTCACAACCGGTTATTTTTACTAAATATAGCAAAATTAAGAAGACGCCTTTACGAACCGAAATTTTAATTTGAACGTTTCTGTTACAGGTAATTGGATTGCAGTTACGCTACTTAAATTAGAGCCAAAGGGGGAAATATCCTAATAAAAAAAAAGGAAATGACGGCATTCAAGTTACTTTCTCTAAACTCTATGATGGTAAGTAACTTAGTTACTTACATAACTTTGTATTAGGCATGAGTTGCACGAGGATCGCCACCATAAAATAGGCATTTAATTATAATTCAAACGATTCCAGGCGATGCATTGAATATGCATGGGAGCAATTGGTTGCAAAGTTTATTAAACGCCAAGTCATGCGTTTGTAGGTCGCGCACGCAACGCTGAAGGCTATTCAATTAAAACAACTCATTCACACTTGTCATACATACAATCTTAGAAAGTCATATAACAATATGTTGATAGAGATTTACAGCAGCGTAAAGAAAATATATGTAGTTTTTAATAAACATTACCTATCATCATTAAATTCTACAGTAACGTAAGTGTAAATGCAAACAGACTTTGACTGTTTTTTGTATTCATGGTGGTGACGTTCAGCCAAACATTTAATAGAAATGAATAAGTTTTCGAAAATAACTACATTTAGTAGGTACACTAGTTTCAGAGACATGCCGACACGCACGTGTTGAAAACGAATGAAGCCTTTCTACCCGCATCGCATTGTTCCATACATAATTTAGAGTGAAACCGCGCGTACGACAACCCTGAAACGGCCTAATCTAATTTCAGTAAACTCAACGATATAATATAGAAACACCCTCTCATAAACTCTCTTCTGTCAATCTTTTTTTAGAAACCTCTAGTCCATATCATGAGTGTCACGTTCAAAGCTTTCCATAGAACCATCCTAAATAGGATTCACGTGTCCTCCGGCCCCCACGTGTCGGGTATCTCTCCTGCAAAGTCACGTGCGCTCGTTTAGGAGCCAGGAGCCAAACCGCAGCTATTTCTGTACGGAACTCATCTTGTTCAATTTATAACTTGTTGGATGATCACGTCCTTTAGATAGAACATATTCACTCAATTCGTTCGTCTCGACATACAAATTTCAATATATGGAAGGTAACAATGAACATTATAATTGTGTCTTGTTTAATTCATGTAATGCTAATCTAATGAGGTGCAGTTTATTCTTCATAGATACTGTAGTAATTTATCTATACGTGCACCAATGTATTGCTCTTGGCTATCAATCAGTCACTGTTTAAAGTCATAAGCCCGAAGCTACGTAGATTAATATAATGGTACTCTGTATACACATCCCGTTAATCAAATTAGCGTTATACGATAGAGAACCTAAACAGACTATAATGTCTTTGTGTACGGATACTGTATCTATAGAAAACCTCGCACCCAAACCCAAATGACCTGAAACACTTAACGACTCGGGGCCAATCGTTTTTTAAGTGTTTTATCAGGCTCTTACATCCCGGGTCCATATGAAAGCCGCCTGAATCAAATAAGGAAGAAGATAACGGTGACCTCTCAGCATCTTTTATCGCGCTGTGTCTTACGATGATACCGACGTAATCTCGAAACGGATTCATAAAGCTCGCCTTATCTGTCCTTGCCTGCCGACTATTTGATATTCGTTTTAGAAGAGCCTTGCCTTGATAAGCCTTTAAATAATACCGAGATATATTAGTCGTACCTCAAGAACTACTTTATATTATCTGTTTGCCTTCAGAGTTCATATGTATTTCTTGAGAAGACTTAGGTATCTCACAAGATAGAAAATACAGAAAGCTAGACGAATTAATTTTAAGTTCGTCCTACTTGCTAGATTAAAATATAGCAAAAGTCATTGAATACAATTTACATTCCAAATTCAACAAAACTAAACCACTCAACATTCAAATTGTGTTACCATTTCGTTTACTTAGGCTCTTCAAAAAAACTATGCCAAAAAAGCTCAACAAAAGATATCAGACTTAGAACTAAGGCAATACTAAATATTTTATATAGTTTGTATAATTAAATATTTTCTTGTAGGATTTGGAAAGCTCGTGGATTGAACGCATCGGGGTGACGCAGCCATCCCAGAGACATCCACAGTTGGCAGCACGCGAGACAGAATCAATCGAGACGAGAGAGCAGCTGAACAACTTTCTCACCGCTCGCGTATCGACGCGAGACTGGTGCGTACGAGTACGGTTGATGACGCATGCCGCAAACTATCAGCGTTTTGCGTCACAAAAGATGGGTAGTAATGGACAAAGAATCAACATGCAGGAGTCGTAGAACTAACAGGCATAAAGACTTCTTGATATCTTCACATTTAGGTATTTCTAGTGGCGACTGATTATCATTTCATAATTCTGAATTAGGACAATTGATATCAGTTTTCAAATAAAAAAAGCTATGAAACCAACAGTAGAACTAAAATAATCAATATTTTAGTATACGTTTGAGGATTAGTTATTAACTCTTATATTTATCTGAAATTAAATATTGATTTATTGTTATGTTTCTAGCTGTTGTACGCATGGATGGCAAATAATTTATAATAATTATTTGCCATCCATTGCGTCGGTTAAATAATGAACATTCAAAATCAGTCAGTAGTGGAACTCACTTCAAAATTACAAAAGGAAAGTCCTTCATATAAAATACTTATTCGCGTTATTGCTCATCGTAATTAAAAGAAAAAAGCTTCGTTTCCTATTCATTGGTTTTCGCGTTTAACATTCATCAAGTGATCAAAGTGAAACGTGGGCCCTTTGATCTGTTTGTTGTTCATCTTTGATATTCTTATATTTTTAGAAACTAAAATTTAAACTTTAATCTACAATACTGTCTATTTATTCTCTCGATTATATTTAATAAAAGTATTCCAGAAGCAAGCATTAAAATGTATAAATAAAAAATATTTCTGCTACAATTTTTTTTATTAGGAATTAAAAAAATTGTAGCAGAAATATTTTTTCTAATCTTCTTTGTACCTAGAACTTTGCCAACCCGCCGCCATTTTGCAATAACATTGCAAACTCCAATTAAAAGTTAAACTATACAAACGTAATACAGAATATAAGCATTAATTGATTTAATTAAAGCGATTCGCTCATCGCTTGACACCCACCGACTCGGTGCAAGAACATCGGGAAACGCAACACTATATCGGCTTTCTCTTGCGACTGGAACAGCTTTATCGGCTTGCGCCCATAGAAAACTGCCAGGAGAAAATTATGAAATCACACCATCGAGCAGCACCACGCCCGGCGCAGACTTACACAAATGAAACTTTATTTGCTTCGCCCGCCTTATATTGTAACGGTTTACTTTCTTATATTTATAGCGATATTATTCGCTTCTTCCTTAGCGTGGGCTTGTACGCTGATAAACTTTCATGAACATGCAGATACATCTCGCGATTCGAGGAAGCGATCATACCAAAATGAACAAAGCAGAAATTACTGCAGTGGTTGAATTCAATTACTCTTAATTAAAATGGAGTGCAGGGGTAAAATTTAAATATGCAAAGAAAATATGGGCGAAGATTGTATCGATACATCTTAAACCTAAATGCTTTTAATAATAACAAACTACATTGTACGTCGGTTTTGAAAAGTTGAACGTACTGTTAATGTCATGTTTTTAAGAAACAAGAGATAAATTTAGTTTCCACGATTTATGACGCTTGTTTGTTCTGATAGACTTATTTTTGTAGATAGGCAATAGTTGAGATGGAAAAATATTAGTTTATATACCTAAAGAAAGAACAGACAAACAGATCAAATGAGTACATAAACAAATATTATTATTATTGTGGGACGGAACGATATGAATAAATCAGAAATTACGATCATGTTGTAACGTTTCGAAATAAAACGACACACGAAGGAATGGTAATGGAAATCAGCGTGTAATTCTCTATAATCCGTACACAATGGTAAAGATGATTTGTTATTAAAACCGGACCGAGTTGGATGCGTCGAGACCGCATGACGTTCAGCCCTGAATACTTCATTAGATGACTAAACGGAATCGTTAATACACGACAGAGAGGTGCAATATATAATAAGTCATAATACATTTGCACATCATCCAAGGATCTTATTTGACTCGACGGACTTCTTCACAATTTTGCTCTATAATTATTTGGAGCACTCTGTTCCTTTTATTTTTTATTAGAACTTAATATAATGTGCAGTCGATAAAAGGTTAAATTAAGCGTGCATTGTAATATGAAGCAGCGCAAAATAAGTGTCCAAGATTACTGTGCGTTTCATCACAATCCGGCTGGAAAATTACCGTGCATAATTAAACATCAACTAATATTTCATATCAAACAACAAATTAAGTCATTTATTCAATAACAATTACATGCACCTTAAACGAACCAGCCTTCCGAAATCGCGCGTTACGTGGAAACGAAAATGGATTTTAATTTTCACCGTAACATAAATCATTGAACATTTAACATTAATCGCGTGAAGACATGCGATTTAACACTGCGCCGATACAAATCGTACGTACGGTCATAAGAAAAAGTGGCTTTTTTATTTCATATAAGGATGATTTGCACGATCCTCGGCAGTGCATCGACCCAATGCAGCATCAACCACAACTTTTAAATGAAATTGTTCATCTGATAGTCGGTTTGTCTTCAGATATGTCTCTCCGTGTGAACAAATGGAGATCGCTCATTGTTTATTTTTTGCACCAAAAAGGTTCATTAGCACTGTTTAAATATAAAACAAAATCTTTGAAATACTCTTTTTTTGTTTGTTATTTATGTGTGAATCGGAGACAGCTGTTGAACTTCACCTTGATTGTCATGGCAGTAGTAACGTAGGGCTTGTATCCAGCATCATTCTAGACAGATTAGCCTAATAAAGTGGACACGTGACATCTTAAATTATTCTATAAAACTCATTTCTGCATGACCCTCATCCGAACCATAATTTTAAGTTATATTTACTTACGTACTATAATAACAAATTATTTACTGCTGAGGAAACTCATGAACTAATCAATCTCTTCGGTTCGAAAGTACGTCTGAGTCGAGCTTTATTTTTTTATACAGGGACAGCGTTATAATAAATTCCTTTGCTTATAATAAATTCGTTAAATAAATTATTTCCTTTTAGACATTCAATTTAGGCTTTGTTAATAATATTAATGGTACCGCCCGACATTCTGACCACCTTACAAAGGAGCAGGAGATAACAAATCTTTTTTTACTAAACTCGTTTGAACAATAATGAACATAAACAAATTACTGGCTATAAATCTTTCTCTATCGGCACTTACTTAAAGGCATCGATCTCCTTTCCCATGAGAACGAAATTTTCTAAGGCAAGGAAGTCAGTTACTACGTAGACCAGATCAAATCAGCTCAAGCATATAATATTTATCCGGTGCGGTGCGGTAAGGCGTCATATCTCGCCGGGTGGCGAGTGAAAGCCGCGTGAAACTTCCGAACGGAAGCCAGTCAGCTTTCTACCCCGCCTCCCGTCGCAGCGAAGAAAACTAACCCTGTGCAACTCGTGCCGCATAGATAGGGCGTTGACAGCTATGCGGTTTACGATCCCATTTAAGTGTAAAATGTAATAGAACACTAAACTTTCCACGGTACAATGTTGCAAAAAGTATAGGAACTTGTTCGCCATGAGAATGTACGACTACTGAATCTGAGGCGATAACTTCCTGGATATATGTACATATTTTATTTAGATTACATTTTCGTAATTGAATTAAAACCAGGTGTCATGTTTCAATCAACTCATCCTTCAACGGCAAATATGTTCGAAACGTCAATATTCAATACATTAAACCCACTTGTATAAACATTTCGACAATACTTGAAGAATACTTAGGTGTATTGTATAACACCTAAAATACAGTTTCGTGTATTTAGTAGGTACTAGGTTCTAAAGTGGTATTTCCATTCAATTTAATTTTCACCAATTCTTACATCGTGAATTGCACGACACAGCCTGCAATGTCTGATGCATATTTAATAGCTGTGACCACTTATTTTAAATTGGGCGCAAGTTGATTCTCTACGAGCGTCAAAGAGTACTCGAGGACTCCAATTATTTCCTGCATATTTCAGTATTGGCATATTTGATGTAGTGATGCAGTTCCTATTTCATTTGTATTGCAAATCATTTTTGAAGTACATACTATGACAGGTTTCATAAATATGAGGACTTGTTAGGCTCGCTTGTTCTTGATCTGATGATCGACCATGCTGTTTTGTTCAGCTTGGGTATATAGCAAAGCCCAAATAAGCATGCTTAGTAAATTCACGTGTCGTTAATATTAGTCGTTAATGGTCTTACAAATGGCATGTGCTTCCTCTATAATTTCCCTTTTTATTATCATTATAAAACTGCGAGAGAAAGTATGATGCGGATTATTGAAAAAAAAAAAAAAAAAAAAAAAAACTGTATACAATGTCGACCTATTATATCAATATACAGTTAAGCACCCGCCATTGTAAGCCTACTTAGCGCTTGTATTTTTAAGCTTAAACATTTTTTCTCAAAAACTCTCTCGTGCGCACGGTCCTCAGTAGAAAATAAGCCATAATGTAAATTATAGGTCGTAAAGCATTCACAAATCCCTTAAACTTCAAGGAAATAGGTCCGAACAAACCGTCGCGTATTCCACGGTTATTACGTGTAACATTGTCTACATGGTGTTATGTTTACCTTACATTGTCGACACTATAATATACAAGTGGCGATTTCTATAGGCGAGTGAGGCAAGGTCGCCCGCCACGTGCGATCGCCCATTGTATTGTGTGAACAGAGGTGCTTGATTTAAATTATTCTACACTCTTCCATGTTTGATGACGACATAAATAATTTCCTTTACAATTGGCGTTTGAGATAATTATTTTGGACATGTGAATACGTAATGAGGTGGACTAGCGATTTGTTTGCGTAAGGAAACGTCGGATTTGGACGTCCGTGAACGTTTTTGTGACCCTAATAACTGGTAATTATGTTATTTTAAACTACAGACATTTAAGCTTAGGGCAGTTGACTGACGATTTGTGATGCACGCTGAAAGATATGTCAGTTTTATTGTAGTTTTCCTGTACCAAATTCAACTTTTTGCATTCCAATATTTCTGCTTATATTAAATTATATTAGCAACTTCCTCCAAAACAGTTGGAATGGAACGTAATTTGACAATAACCGGAACGCAGGTTGACAATAAATATAAAGCAAGCAGCAATAATCTCACATAAGTAACGTAAGTATGAAAACACAGAGCCTTGTACCAAGTGTCGCAACTGGCTATAAAGCAGTAGTAATGTCCGTGCAAACTGTAATGCGTCGTAATAACGTGATATGAAGTTGCGTAAACAAATAACTGAATGTACGATAGTACGGCGAGATTTATGAGATCAACCAAATGTGCTCTAGATTCGAGGCTTACGAGATGCGTGAATAATCTCCATTGGATATCGTTCAGATGATGATTTTGCTACATTCTTGATTACTGCGTACTAGAATTCAAGTATGGATTACAACATAGACGTCTGCCAATAAAAAAAAGTTAATCATCAGTTTACATATCCACAAGCAAAAAAATTGGTGCCTAATCTTAGAAACTGAACATGATATGCGAATTAACGTGCAACCGAATATAAAATTTAATCTAAAAATTCGTGTTCACACTTCACAAGCTGCAATTTGATACTTGCAGAAAATGTTACTTTAGTAATTTTATAACAAGCGTTAAAGACTATGATTGACAGTGTCTCGAGGATACATAGAGGTTACATTTTAAATAACTAAAAATTGGACAAAAATATCTAAAGCAGCAAGACGTTACTGACATCTGATTAATTGTTCATCTTTTTAAAAACTCAAACACTTCCAGAAACAGCATAGCGTGTATTACATCTTTGGATTGCGTTAGATGCGGTTGCCAAATTGATTACACAAAAAAGAGGTATAATGTATGAGGATTTTGCTGGAATTATTCACAATAGATACACAAACAATAGACCATCATAATGTTACAGTGCAACAAACACGTGTTGCGAATGTGATTTTCGCAGTTTCATGAAACAGTAATAACCATAAAATATTTAAAGCAAACATTCGTGACATTGACCAAGACGACGTCCTTGTGAACGTTTCATTCTTTGTTGTTAAAATTTTCTGCAAATGACTTCATATTTAATGCAAATGTCTATGTCTAGTGACACATCTCAAACAAAACAATTTAACGTGAAAACAAACTCCTAAATATCTCATCCATCATATGAGGAAATTTCATAAACCTCGTTGGTTTTTACCATAGATCAAAGCTTAGTCATAATCATAAATCTTACTTTAGCCTTCATCGTTGAGCTAGAGGACATTGCGAACGTTTCAAAGTTAATATAAAGGTGCCTAGAGGTATTGAACACAATTTCTAATATAAAGAGACGTGGCAGAACCGCTTTCTTTTTATTGTAGCGTTTTATTCATAACAACAAGTTAGAAGTCCGCGTCGTCTTTCAAATAGTTACCTAATGAGTTTGTGACGTAACTAGTTAAGTTTTGTTCACAATTCGCACCCAAACGTGTCCGTTGCAAACGAGAGCACAATGGTACATGCGTAACCGACTACAGCTGTTGTACCACAATAGAGAGTCGCTTTGAAGAGTTACGCAAACACCGCCACTTGTTTACAAACTATGTTTTGAATTTACCAAACTCTTGGCTATCGATAGTTTCCTTATTGTTGTTCGTAACTAAGACTCGTCAATCAGACCTTTGTAATGTAACGCGGTTAACATTTTTATTTTTCTTAGAAAGTGTTGCATAATGCAAAACTTGTATAACGAAACTCGAGAACATTTTCAGAACAAACAAAACCATGTTACAATAAAATGTAAATCGAGAACAATAAAATACGGTAGGAAATATTGACCGTTCGAGTACCTGCACGTGTATAACTAACTACTATGTCGAAACACATATCAAATTGAAATAAAACAACCACTATTACATCAGGACATGGTAATTTATTGTACAAAAATAGTGTGCGAGCGTGAACTCATGCCTCACAACATACACAAACAAATATTAAACCTAGGTTTTTATGTATAAAATGCATTCACTCAGTATGTTAGACATAGCCTATTTCTGTTTATAATATAGTGAGGTGTATCGTTGAGTTTTACAACCACGTTTTGCCACGCCCCATATAAATCCCAACACAACAACAGACTCATAGGCATATTATTTTGTCAAGTAGACACACGTGCCGAAGAGAACATTTAATGTTACACGTAATTACAACTTCAGCTATATCTATTCTGATTACATATCGTTAGCAGTCAAGGCAACATCACAAGACTTATCGTCACGTAATAAAGAAGCTATTGCCCTCTTCCTTTTGATTCGATAAAAGTTTACATTAAATGAAGGAGGCCCAACTTCAAAGCGACCATGATCAGTTATTGCTTATTGCAAGATGAATATAAGCATCTATAGCTTAACCAATCGCTAGGTTTGCGCTAACACGCATTAAAAACTGAATTTAAAGATAAGACGATGTAATAACTCCTCGTCTTCGCTTGAGTCTGTCGTAGAGATAAAAAAAAGTGAAGCAAAAACCAATTTATCATGACGTCCCACGCACGCGCCGAGCAATATAAGCAAACACACATAAAAATAAAAACGTAAAACATAGAAACAGCCCGTAGAGTGTAAAACCCAACGATAGAGACTGCGAACAACTGTACAGTCCATGAATAACTTAGTTATATTCACATTATCTACATTATTATGGAACTTTATCTGGCTTCACTTACTCCGTTGGACCCTCGCATAAACAAAAAGACAGACAGACATACGGAAAAGGGAGATTTTTAATTCGCCGTTTATCAATGGATTTTACGATACTTTTTACAACTTACATGTATGATATTACTATAACGTAGTTAATTTATTTTAAGACGAATAATAAAATGTCCAGTTACTAAATATGAATTGCAGAGTAAATCACTGTCGTAAAAAACTATCCTTTTCGAATTATCTGAATAACTTAGAACGCAGAAATATTTTGAAATCTACGGACATTTTATACAGTCGGTTTTATACATAACTGGTATAAAATCTCTACACTTCTTAAACGGCCCATTCTGTAAACAGTTTTAACAAATATAGATAACAAACTGGTATAAAAAGTGTATATCATAGGATTTTATCTACGCCGCACCTGTTATGTAACTAGGAACGAAGAAACGCGTGATTAAGACTTAGTAACTTTAGTCACGTAACTACAGGAAATAATAGTAATTTCAACGCTAACAAAGATCTGCGACCGCGGCGATGAAACGTGATGTAAAGTGCAAATAATGATAAAGATGATGAGCAGTGTTGACTATAATCACTTCAATGACTATGATAATGATACTTTCGTGAATTTTATGCTTGGACGTGATGGTAGCAATCGCTGAACGTGCTCATCGCTTACGACATTGTAATAAATTCAATACCTAACTCTTGCTTGATAGTTCGAACGTGACGAATACGTATGTTTATAAAGGTTTAATTAGAAATACTGATAAGCACATTAGGATCGATAGAGTTCAAGATAAGCGCACGGAATTACCTGCAACTTATAAGTTAAATATTACGTTTAGTGAGCTGAATATTCATGTAAAATATAATTGTCGGAGAGAGCCAAGAATTAGTAAGAATGAAAAAGTCATTAGTGGTATGAACCGGTGAGCGAGCGCACGAGGCGCCACCCGGAACGGCGCGCGCGGTGAAAACCGCGGGAAACCGCAATAGTGAGCGCGCAGCCGCAGCGCGAGAACCGTGTCAGTAGTGTGAAACGCTAATTGCACACGGCGAGTTATGGCTCGCCCGGCCCGCCACATCTCTGCAGCCACTCGTTTCACTAAATTGCAATTGATTTATAATATATCATCATACACTGCGATCTTGACTCTGCGTATAGAACTCGGACAGAAACATTTCTGAACCACGTCCAGTTACTAACTGTACACAAATCCACCGATCATACATAAACTGTTTGACATCAACGCCTACTCGCAACTAATAACTTTTAATGACTCGTCCGTTATATTTTAAAATAAACTTTATACGTAAACAAGATAATGATAAACGGCAAATAGTAAAATTACATTTTTCCAGATAAAGTTCCCCGTCAGTTTCCTACGCTATTGTTATCAATAAATTAATTATAGAATCTACAGGAAACCGATTCGGAGATCTCAATTTTTAGTGGGCCGTGGTGAGACGCTCCGTGCATGCCTCGCTAAGACAATTTGAGTCCAGCTCAAATGGCGAGCGTAGAGCCACCTGGACTGCTCGACAACACTAAAGTTCCACTTAACATATCGCATTACTCGAACACGAGTACCTCAGGCAGTAATTAAGGCTAAATCACAAATGTTGCGCGAAGGCTCTCCGGCCACGAATGCCGATGAACACCCCGTATCAGACACATCCTCACTGTTTTTGCCATCTGGTTTAACACTAGATTCGACTCTGTTATTATTCACCGCACTGTTCACTTTATTAAGATCGTTGCTCGCGATACATCTGTTCACAGCACTTTCACTTTTATCGGCGAAGAAGGAGCGACGGTCGAAGTTCGTAGCCGGGGGCGAGGTCGAAAATAACTTGATTTCCAGGTCACGGTGGCCGTTCATGGAGGTGACGATCTCTGAGGATATGTCTAGAGCGAGAGGAGACCGAGGTTCCGGTGAGCTAGCCCTTTTCGTAGGTGGGAACAATGAGTAAAGATTTGGGGCAGAATATGTTTCGCCAGTATTAACCTCTCGTCGTTCCGGGACCCTCGATGAAGGATCGCTCCAGCTGCGTCGCAATGTCGTATCCGCCCCTCTTTTACCCATAGGCCCAACTACTTTCATAGACTCCTCCAATTTCGTAGGCGCAAAATCCCCGTACGAATTCTCATCGAGCAAATCTGCGATGGAATCGGCATCCCAAATTTGTCCCACGGGATCACAAAGCCGACACTGACACGAACTAACTGCAGATTCCGCAGGCGAAACTGCCTCCGCTAGACCAAATCGGGTCGCTTCTAACGCTTCTCCTAACGCAGAAACTCGATATGTCTCCGGTACTGGTTCGGGGTACTCTAACACTTTTACATCCAAGCGATAAGGCAGAGACATTTCCCGACAGTAAGTATCCTCATAAATCCCGTGCGAAGTTAAGCCCGAAACCGCACAATGATCGACATCGCCGAGATCCAAAGCAGCAGCAGTTAGATCATGCGGTACGATATTGTTAGGTTTTCTATCCTTTTTGCGTCGTTTCCGCGGTTTTATAATCCTTGGCAACATAGTCTCCGAGTTTGTCGAGCCGGAACTTTCATCGCTCGCGACACTGACCGCATCCGTGTTGTTGTTGCGTCCGCCTCGCGTGGTACGCGCTTGCTGCTGTTGATTGCGCGGCCTGTTTCCCTCGGGTGCATCACACCGGTCTCTGGTGATGTGATCCGTTTGTCCTAGCGGCCGATGGTTTCGCTGCTCCGGTGCAGTGGTGTACTTTCGTCGGTCGTGCCTATTTTGTATGATGAGGGGTGCTCCTTGTGCATGCATAGCTAACTTGGACACAGGTGTGCTCCGGTTCTGTGGTGGTGCACGTCCCGCCATCGATATGAGGGGGGCGCCAAGCCAAGCATTCGGGTGCGGCACACCATAGGGTGGATAGTAGGGTGGCGGGAAACCCGGTGCGGTGGTAGCATACTGAGGGCGAGCGGGTTCGCGGCGCCCGAGGGCGGCGCGCTCGCCCGGACTCATCACGCTAAAGGGGGTGTTTAACCCATATTCGTGAAAGTACGATTCACTGTCACGGTAAAAGTCCGAGTTGCAACGCGATGTCGTAATCGTACACTAACATCTGAGGCGTGTGGCGGAATGCGCGCGTGCTATCGCCGCGACAGTCGGCAGAAGACTGGAGTGAATGAGTGCGGTGCGAGCCGGCGGCGGCGGCGAGTGTTGAGTGGGAGTGCCTCCGAGTCGCCGAGCCACGCGACTATCGTTCTGGCGTCGATGCACCGGAAAACTTTACAACCCTAATCGCTTTACAATTAAACCGCTCGACATTGTTTACTTTCCTTGCGGTGTACAGAAAAAAGAAAACAACTTTTGAAATTGTTCATTTAAACGGTAACGAAGCAGATAAAACCTCAACTAGGTACGTTTAATAGTTTATAGTTCTTTATTTTTATGTTGTAATAGTTTTACTACTATGTAGGTACTTTGCATTCAAGATAGAAAATTTCAGCGATGGATAGATAAATGGGTGTTTATGTTTATTGGGGTGATAAAATTTATAGTAACACAAGTTTAAGTAGTAAAAATAAATCTTTATATAATATACACTTACCGCCTTCTCCGAGCGCTCTTGGATGTAGTATATTCTTACCTATAAAAATAAAAGAACGAATATTAAAATCAAATACCGTCACACATAAGGAATTTAAGGTGTCCTTAAAGTGACATTATAAGTTTAACTAACAAGTATCGTCAATAAAATTCATTTATTGGGCAGTAAATTGTTTTGAAGACTATGCTGTCAATTTAATGAGCTGGTACACTTTCTTGCCCGGGCTGTCTTGTAAAAGTAAATTTGACGGGTATATAAAGTGTAAAATCTTTCAGTTAAAATATTTTTCTTGATTGTTTAAATTGTATAGTCCGGTTATTAAATGCTGGACTAACGCCAGGCCAGTACCAAACAGTACAATTTGTAAGGTTGTACAATTTGGTAAAACTTTTTTTTTTATTAGTTAATAACTTATGTGGCGCTACGTTCTTATAAATTAATTGCATTATAAATCATATATGTAAGTAGGAAAAAAATATGGTAATATATAAGAAAATGAAAGCTTTGCCAGGCGTTTTAGCAGACAGACAGTCGCAGTTATCCAAAAATATTAAACGAAGAGCTTTTCAATAGTGGCATATGGCTAAGAATGGTTCTCTGTGAAAGTGCGAACGATAAATTTTTAAGGTAACATGTCTCTTTTGTATCCACATTTTATCTTAAAAAATATTTTTCAGTCCGGTGCGTCATCTTTTTTGCCAAGCGAGCCTAATTTTGGATAATCCGTAGCAGACCAATAAAATTCTTTAGGTAGTAAGCTTCGTCGAATCGTCCCCTGACGTGTTCGTCGCCCTCTGAACAGCGTTGTATGTACCAGAGGGTCAGTGAAAGTGAATTTCATGAGTCAGCCTACTCTCTATAAAATTGTCAAATATTAAAAATGTAGGGATTAACTACATTTTTAGTTGCGCTGATCTATAGATGTTCCTATTTTAATTCATTTCTGTGTTTAACTATATCTGGCAATCCATATTATTGTTTATACTAAAATCTTATGTAAATTTTAGTTGTGTTAATATAATTTCCCAAAGGTATTTTTTTTTATCAGTAAGACAGTAACAAACCTTTTTCGACTCGGTTTTAATTATCTTAAATAATAAACGTTAGCTTGACATATCATGCATAACATTTAGATTTCTAACCGCCGAATACTTAAACGTTTCATATCATCACCACAAGACGCTCTCAACAGTCAATCCGTCGCTCCTGTTCTGCTCTAAACGCATATTGAGAAGAGACAAAAATAATTAAGAGTTTCTTAAAATTCAAATGCGTTAAAGTTTCTGCGATAATTTATTTCCGTTAAATGTTACTGGAAACGTTTTTGTTTAAGATTTAAAATAATTCAGACACCAATAAAACGGTTAATTTGATTTTTTGTATATTTTCGTCGTGTTTTGTTGTGTCGTCCCGTGACGTGTGCATTGACCTCTCAGAGGGACGGTGAAAGTGAACTTCATGAGTCCGCCTTCTCTCTCGATAAACGTCAGCTTTGTGAACATTATCATGTGTACGTCTTTCCATTTAACTTGTGTACTGTTGTGTACTTAAGTGTTTGTTACAGTGCGTGGAATGAGTGAATGCTTTTATTTTATTGTCAATTATTTTTGATAAAATTTCATAAAATCTTGATATTTTACATAAAAACTTCATTTTTATTTGTTTACAGGTTCAATTATTTGTCGAGGTCCGTAGGTTTAACATTATAAATATTCAAATACTAAAACTACTGCTAAATCCCAAAGCTAACCTACACAAACTAACTAACCCTAACTTATCCTACAATTCATTCGAACAAACTCAATCAGAACAAAACTCATTAAAACAATTTAAATTCACATTCACACAGAGCACGCAACTGTCCGCTATGCAGATACGCCATACATACATATGTAAGTTCATTTAGCATATTCGTATTATAACAACAAGAACTTTCATCGGCGGACGAAGAACGAAAGTTAGGTGAATCTGTGCGTACACGATCCGTCGTGTAATTATCGTAAACAATTGTTTATATTGTATATGAGTTTTTATTGCCAGATACCGATTTATCTTTAAAGTAACAGCGAAGGATGGAATTGATTTGCAGTTAGGATGTCGCGCTTGGGGCTAAGTTAATACAATATGTTCTTATATTTAGCCTCCGAGCCTTGTAAGTCGAAACATCAATAACTGGAGTTTCTTTTATTTGACTCTGCAACACGGTACACTACAGAGAGCATTGCATTAGATTAAATTTTATTACGCCTCGCTATTGCTTCGATTTAGATATTTATTAATAATGGACTGTCTTTTTAGAAATAGCTAGGTTTTTCTTGTTGCCACTTCTTGTTCGCTCGTTCCCTTTGTAAGTATTCTCCGGAAATAAGACGTAGGTAACCAATTTTCCTTTGTGTCACATTTCTGTATAAAACCAATTGTACCAAAATACTTAGACTGACAATTATCATTTTATTTGACAGTACATACAATCGCTGAATGAAACAATTATACAGCTAGATTCCATTCGTTAAGGCCCAGTAGGTCGGACAAAGAGGTCAAACTAAGTCTGAAAGAATCACATATCAAACTTTTGTGTCTGTCATTGCCACAGGAATGGAGGTTCGTTAAAAAGTTGGATATCACGCAAATGTATCTATCTACTCGACCCCAAGAAGAGGGTTGAAATGAAATAAAAAATATCATCGTTGATATTGTCTTTTTGTGAATGCTTTAAAAGGGGTGAGTCGACTATCTGTATTGACAATGTTAATGATAAAATATGAGTATTCAATATTACTTGGTTCGATTTCAATTCAAATCGTCGAAATGACAGATGGGTAAGTATAACACTTTATTTCAATTTAACCCGGGCTTTAATTTCCAACTCATAATACAAATAAAATCTGAACTAAGTGTGGATTATGCGACAACATAATCGCATATTGATATTCTTTTGCAACTTTTTGCACGCCGCTTATTTTTCAACCATCCACAACATGATTGCTAAACTTTTTACTCGCTTTCCATAAATGACTTTATCTGGCGCGCCAATCTACTACAAAATATACGCAACTTTAGTTCATATCTCATATGCGCAAAGACAATAATAGCGTGCAGTTTCTGTCACGTAATATGCAGTGCATCGTTCAGATCGTTCACGGTGGATCAGAGAAAGTGTTCAGATTCATTGACCCTTGCCGTCGCGTGCTTAGACAAAATCAATTTACCATCCACTCTCGCTCTCGAATAGATGCGTTAACCGACTAACACGATGGTTATTACGTGTTACGCGTGTTACGAGAGCATCGCTGATTATATCTCCAAGGGAAAGTTATTAGTTGTACCAAACTGGTCTGTGCGCTACCCCGAAGGCGTCATCATATTTTGATGAACGCTTTCGCTTCTGCCGGATGAGCGGAGTATCAAGGTTTAACAATCAGAAATTATGTTGCGTTAATATCTTACAGTAATAACACAGGGTTCATTGTTTTAATTATAGGTATACGTTTCTTCATAATCCTAGCAATCCAGCCTTAATGGTAACAGTTTTCTATTGTGATATAACATTAGTTTTCAAATTACAAGCCATAGCATGGACTTCAAATAATGTCCACATTACCGCTGTAATTCTTCCTTTGTTTTATTGTGACAGGTACCTCATCAGATCATACGTACTGAAACATCTGTACCAATAAATAAATACTCCACCCTTATTGCCACTAATAGACAAACGTCACATACGCAACAAATGTATGATTCTTAAATAAAATAAAAAACATTCTGGAACGATAAAACTATTTGTTATACTCACAATACAGTGACGAACTTTTACACGTGTTAAATAATTATCAACTTCATCGTTTAGCAGGCGCAAGAGTAAGAACAAAAATATTACCAGCCATTACATTTGAAAGTCACAAATGTTTTATTTGCAAGCAATTATCACCATTATCGGACACACTTTCCATTTTCATTCCTTTCAATTTTACCAATATTTTGTTTTGTTAAGAATGCACCTGTTATCGTAAGTAATATAAGTTCATTCTTTTTTAATGGCTACGATTTTAATGCTTAGGTTGTAGGTATTCCTAGATTAGTCATACACTGCGTTATTTTGTATCGATTTTAATAAAGATATTTAGCAAGCACCTACATTAGAGGTCTTAAAAATTTCTAACAGCATATACGGTGTATTAAAGCTAATTCACGGCAAATAAACAGAGGTGGATTACTTTATCGCGTTGTCTAAACAAACAGACCGAAACTTATCTGTCACATAAATACATAGGTACCGTATCTAATTATAAAGACGCTATAGTTTTTTTTTTTTTTCTTATACTTAGGTGTATAATATGAAGCCGCTTATAGCGAAACGAAGAAATGTTTATCTTTACACATACGAAGCGAACATTTTTTTTTATAGTGAAGGGAGTTTGTCACTGTCAACAAAACTTCCTGCTCCTCCCTCCAATTTGAAACTCGGGTTCCAGACGGCATTCAAAAATTTAAAATTTTAAGTATCCCGCATTTGCATTTAGCGCTTTTTACCAGTCATTTGCGCGCGCGCAATGTCTTCCGGTGAATGTTCACGTAATTGCGTTTCCGTCGGTTGCACCAGGCGGCGCCGGCGCAAGTGTTCGGCCCGTTTACTCGATAACTACCTATTGTTTGCACTAATCATCGATGTGTTAATTGCCATTTTAAATGGGCACTCTACATCATGCGTCATTGGTTAGCAGAGCACAATACTAAGTGTAACTGGTTAGCAACAAAGTGCAACGAAACCGTAAATATTATCTCTTTGAAACCGACTCCGTAAGTAGGTACTTTATAGCGCACTCTTATAAAATTATTTTACCCAGGATATTTTATTTAACTCAAAGAAAATCGTATCAATCTGCCCGGAGATTTGTTGAAATATTTATGAATACAAAGCGAACTTATTTATTTTTAATAAAAAAAAAATCTAACACAAGAAACAAAAACAAAACAATGTTGAGATGCGCCAGCGCCGTATCGAGGGTTAATGTGATTTTGATTGGCGCCGCTCAAAGCCTGCACTTTCACTAACGCGTGAATCGTTTACGTTATGGTTTCTTTAGTCTGTATCTGTTACATTCACTAAACCTCGTGTTTTGCGTTTACTGCCATTAGTCTGTAATAGGAGCTCCGATTGAAAATCACGACGCGGATTGCATATATCTGAAACTAGTGCGGATTGAATCGATTACACACTTTCTCCTCGTTGTTATTGTTAACAGACTATAAGAACAGCAAAATTCTATTACAATTTTGGCAATACTCAGAATTTTCGAGAAGAAAATTAATTAATAGAGAAAAGTTCATAATGTTAATAACGTATATCAGTATTCGGGTGTATTACGAACGTGGTGTTAATGCTAGGCACACACTAGGTTTATAATGGATGATCTCGCCAAAGAAATTGTAACTTAATACAAAGTTATGCGTTTTCGCGGCACGAGCTCACTTTACGAGGCAATAAACCATGACGTGTCGTGCCTCTATGACTGAGCAATATTAAGAACTATGCCCAACCTCATTTGTATTCCTCTCAACCATAAATCGGAAGATTGTTGTATCCAAGTATCTGTACAGATGTCATTACGAACAGATCTATGGCACTAACTCGGGGTTTGACTATTAAAATCTTTGAATTTCAATACTAAATTCAAGTCATCACTGCTTATACATAATAATGTATGGGCTTTTAGTAAATCGTTTAAAACGCGAGTCGCGTGATAAAAGCAAAATGTTTGTATAAAAAATCGGTAAACAAAGTTAATTTAAAATGTTCTGTTTGATAAAATAGATTTATCCAACAACAATAAACACAATTTGTGTCACCTACATCGACTTATTTACTAGGTCACCTACTACAATTTTCGACTTGTTTTGACAAATCCATTTGAACAGAAACCATTTACATATAAAATTTACCTTTTATACAATTTCAGATTATTTTTACAGAATATCCTTATTTATGCCAAAATAATTGTACAATTTGTTGATGTTCAAATATATTCTAAAATAATTTCTAATAGAAATTACTCTCTAAAAATAACTAAACATTACATTTTAAGGTTAGCGGAACAAAGTTAATGGACTTCAATGAACTCAGCCAAAAGACATTTATCATTGGTCATTGTAAACTGTTTAAAGCGACAATTCTTAACCTCCTTGGCCTTGTCGGTAATTATTCAATATACTAAAGCAAACAATCACTTACACTATAACAAAAAGACATAATTTTAATCCGGTGTCCTCTGCGAATAAAGCCGCGACTTCAGACTTGGCGATGTAGCCTTCTATGGAAAATGCTGATAAAAGGGCCATGATGGCATAAACTTCTTACATTTACTTAGAGACATAATCGCAACGGGTTTCTAACATTCCGCCAAGCTTCACTGCACTTTATATATTTAAATTGACTACTTTATGTGTCATTTGGCAACCTACCAAAAATACACGATAGTCGGGGAACGTGCAGACCAAATGTTTTTACTTTTGCAAGTCGCAAAGATAACGGGTTAACATTTTAACATTGAAAAAAGCAGTAGGGGAACAAATGGAAGGGACGAAACAGTACATATCGACCTTCAGACTCCACGAGGACAAGGGCGTTTCGCCCTTGCACTTCACCCAACGTCCGCCCTTTGAAAAGTTGTGCGCCCCACAGCGTGAGGTTTAATCAGTCGGGTCTTTATACATCTGTGAGAATAACAAAGTTATCATAGTCCGAGTTGGTGGCAGGAAAGTTGGTGTGAAGGGACGAAGTAAGGGTACATCCGCGACCTCCAGACTGCGCCCCCAGTCCCCGACAAGGGCGCCTTTGTGCCCTTGCATTGCGCCCAATGTCCGCCCTTTGTGTAGTGCTGCGCTTAGTAACTCAACCGGCTATTTAACGAGTCATTAAGTAATAACTGTTTGGTCCAACGGCGACAAATCAAAACGTACGTGCCTTAATGCGTGCGTTTTAATTTTAAATCAGTATATAAAATAAATTTAATTTAACGAGAATTTAATTGATTGGAAAACTGGCTCTAGTAATATTATAGAATCTAGCAAATTCGTTGTACGTCATCTAGAGTTCTTATTCTACACGAGTAAATTTTCAATAAAATGATATGTACTGTTGATTAAATTTTAGACAATAATATTGTGATTATAATACCTGACAGACCAAAATAAATTGGTTTGACATGTTTGTAGTGTTGTCATAAAATTAACCTACTTAAGTTTTTGTCCAAAAGCTAGACACGTTTGAAAATATTATGTTTTCTAACGCCACTGGGTTTTAGTGAACTTGCTATACAATTAACCTCCTTTTTTGTGTGTCGTTAATTCGTTATACTTATAAAAAGATTTACGGAGCTCAGTCTACTTTTTTTTTTTTTTTCTCTTTATTTTGTAAGGGGCTTTTGAAAGTTCATGTCAGTCCCATCATAAACTAAGCTTAGATTAATTCACAAAAAAATAATTCAAATAGAAATACAACATTTAACTTAAATTCTTAAATCCTTATATACTAAATTAAATATCATTTTAGCCTCACGAGACAAGCCGAGCTAGGAACTCATTAAAAATACCTAAGTCTAACTTATTAATATTTAGTTCTCTAACTATTTTATTTCTCTCAGATCCATTCCTGACACACTCCACTACTTATTTATAATAAATTGGTTGCAGATAATTCTTACAAACTTTATTAGTTCAAAAGCGAAAATGCTCGTTTATTCAACTTGCATAATAATCCCTACGATCTGAGCAAACAATCCTTTGCGCCGTGATGATATAAAATTTACAATTTGTCTTTAAGCGCCCGCCCCTTATCCAGTCTAATATCAAAATTTATTATCTCTAATAGGCACTTTCGCAGCCTTTTTGTTAAGGTTAAAAAGCAGACGCATTAAAATTCAGACTCATTTTCATTCCGAAAGTTGCCCTTTTTCTCTAAAATAAATTTTGGAAAGGGAAAGTCATAACGTTGTGTATTATCCATTTAATCATTGTTTCAACAGCACCTGACGATATTAATATTTAATTGCAATTTCATTTGAACTCGATGGGGTAGCAACAGCTCGTAAAATAGTACTTTAATCGGAGTTTGTATTGTATCAAATGTTATCAGAAACAGTATAAACGAAACCTATCCAATACCGCAGATATGAAGGTATTTTTATCGGAGAATCATTTTCAACTGAAAGGTTATGTAAAATTAACGGAAAAGGTCTAAATGGTTATCGTAAGATACTATATAAAAATATAGTATTATGTCAAACATTTGCATTTTTGAATTGTTAGTAGAACGGTAGTAATCTAGAGTATGGATATCCCTTTGATAAATGTTAAAACAGGTAAATAAAAATGGCAGATAGAAAAGACAGAAAGTAATTACACATCCAAACAACAAACCTGATCGAAAACACTACATAATAACACTTTGTTACCGAACTTTCTTCAATGAAATTTGTTCCAAAGAACAGTCAGTATCATCTAAAACTTTATTTGCTACAAATAAAGCCAACATGTCGGAGTATTAATCTCAAGATGATACAAGTTTTCCGAAGTTATAATTAAAATAATTTATATTTCTGCCTGGTCTTAGTTACTACGTGCGGGGTATACTAATGTCTACTCCTGATTACACCCGATCGTCAAAAAGCAATAAAGTTTGGGCAAAATCGTTATGGCGAAGCTGAACGTTCATGAGTGTGAGACTAACGAGCGCTGGTCGTGACTCGTGATGGACGATAGATTTGATGAATTAAGGATATTGCATGAAAAGAGGATATCAATTATAGTGTTGAGATTACTTCCTCTGTAAATAACAGAAATATTAATAGTACGAAAATAAGTCTGATTGATTTATTGTAATTCATAACTTTTCGTGAGCAAAATAATATCGATGTGCACAATTACTATTAATTAATTCATTAAGCGGCAGTGGATCTCTTGCAGCCGGAACAATACGAATGACTGTCATCTGACGGGTTGAACGTAGATTTAAGGTTAACTACTTTAAGCATCAGTCTGACACTTTCTACCTGTGTAGTGTGAGACAATGACAAACTGACTTAAACTCGTTTAGCATAGGTACATCTAGATTAAAATAACAGTTGTGGCAGTCGCCATTGTAATTTTGTTTTATGTATTTCAACAAAGAAACCCCTAGACTCTAGAGTATTCCTCCACTGTGTCCACAGTATGTTAACCGCCACACGCCACGCTTAGCGCGACCCTATTCAAACAATGAGCTTAACCCACAAACGGCAACTGTAAATGAAATGTCATGAAAATAATTTTCCAGCTAATGGTGTATTGTAAAACAACGTTTCTCCCACGAGACTGCAAAATAATGAGATTTAATAGTCATTTAGAATATTCTAAACTAGGATGAAAAGATGCGACTGAATAGTCATTTGGTTTTTTCTTTTCTTTTTTACGATCACATTATTTTTTATTGTTTAGCGGCACGAGAATTAATGAAAATATTCAATGTAATAGAAAGGCTAGAAATCTTTAAGTGGTGCTTTAGTCGTTAGTAATCTGTGAATACACCCGTATTCACAGATTTTCAATGGTCATGCTCAAAATGTAATATTGTATCTTTACATAAAGACGTAGCAGTGAATTGAACTTCTAACAAGAGCCCATCATGGACACAGTCTAACAACTTACAGATGACTATAATAAACATTAGGGGGAAGTCCCGTAACGCCGGACGGCACCTAGCGTCGGACACTCGCACTATCTGGACAAATAAAAATGCGTTCGATTTAAAAATCATTGAAAAGGGCGCGGTGCAAAGTATCTATATAGGGTCACGGGACGAGGTTTGCCAGTGAGGCGAACGGTCACGGTGGGAGCGGTTGATTGCTGTTTTTGACGGGAAAGCACTGCGTAACATAAATTCCAAGTGAGTATTATAGCTATGATCTTGTGTTTAATTGTTTATGTTATTTTTCAATAAAGATAATGTTCTATTATAATTCGTAGGCGGTGAAAGTTTTTATTAATTTTCTAAACAGTTTTAGTATGAAGTACGTAATCTTGGAGATTACGTATCCCCGTAGTACCGGACACAAAGATGTCCCTCAACACCGGACAGTTTAAAAGTTGTTTTTTACGACAGACCACTGGATATAACATTCACGAAGCCATTCAAAGATGCATATAACCAACACTGTTACATGTGGATGAGAACAAATGCTGGGTCTCGGATAACCAACTATGATATTGCTGGTCTGGTCAATGAAGTGTTTACAAAAGTTGCTCTACTGGATATTGCGGTGTTTGGGTTTAAATGCATTTAAACAATTTACCTATTTGATAGAAATTTATATTAATATTTGATAGCAATTTCCTTCACTTCTGACTTACATTGATTTCGCTTTGGTTAGCTCATCGTCGTCCTGCAATGCAGAATTGTCGAATAATTTGGTCTTAGAAGAATTGACAGACTCTCCAAGAGAATCCACTGGGATCTAAGTTCAAAAAGCAACAGAAGGGAAAGGGAAACAAATCAAAGGTGTGAACGCCAAAGGAAAAAGTGGAGATAAAGCTAAGAAAAAGGAACCATTCACTCAAATGTCTAACATAGGAAGAACTACTTGCAAGTACACTTAGAGGACCATGACAAAGACTGAATACAATGCTCCAGCTCCAAGGGTGGGCTCGTGAAGCATGTGCAGACACTGCTGATTGTGGAGATGCGTATATATGTATGTGGTTGATGTACGATGTTTTAAAGTGTTCAGCGTTTTGGGTTAGAAGTTAAATCTGTCCGGTACTAGGTGCCAATGTCAAAGATTGCATTTTTTCCTACCAAAACTTAACTAAGTTTCCTAAATATGTTTACGTAGAAGTTGTATTTTTTATGATTGCTTTTGATTTTATAATTTGTGGACTTAACTTATTCATGAATAAAGCTACATTTCTCGAAGTCGTTTTTAATTTATTTTCTGAAAACCTTAGGTGTCCGCCACTGGGGGACTTCCCCCTATTCAAGACTCATTACTAGAGCTTGAAAAGGCAGAATACTATTACACAAGCAACGTAATTTACTTAACAAAGTAACATCGGTTCGCAACACAAAAACAGCATCACCGAACGTATCCTCAACAATACAGAGGAGGTAACATTTCGCAACGTCTCACCATTGCCGGGTGCTCTTGCGCAAATCGCTGTGACGTCAGCGCGTTTGGTTCCGGCTTCACTTTCGCGAAACACTTTCACCGGTTGGACGAGGCATGGCGCCGGCGGACGCGACGTGTGCTGCCAACATCGACCCATTGTCATTCCGCTCGTGACTATCGATGACCGGTTAAAAATCACCTTCATTAATTCGGACAACACTATTCACGATTTTACCACGTGGTGGTTTTTAAACTACAGGATAATGTGCATTTTTGATGATTTTCCTAAATGTTTGATCGGAAACAAAAACGTAGACAAAAAGTTTTATTTAAATATATAATACGAAGAAGTTGAGAGCTTTTTTTAATAGATATATTCTCGAAAAACGATGCTAAAACACGGAACTCACCAATTTTAGTTGTAATTACTTATGATTTTTCTAAAACATCAAGATTTTGATAGATATTTTTTCGCCTGATTGTCGTCAGACCTACAAAAAACCATGTTTAGATTATGCGATTTACGCGGTCAGCTATGTCAAAACTGACGCAGATTTGCCTCTCTAATTTGGAAGCTAGCGAAAGGACAATTTCACCCGCGTGCGCGTGATCATTACATAAGAATTCATTACGTAACTGAAATGGCGAATTTGTACTATTTCGATCAATACCTACTATCATATTTTGTTTCATATCTATTACGTCAGTCTCCAATAAAATGTAATCTGTTCACTGGCAATCGTTAACTAAATTATTGGCGTTTCGATGTTTTCTAATCAGAAAGTTATGGATATCGAGGAATCATAGAAAAGCTTTACGATTACGAGTTGTTTATTTTTACAACCTGAATATAAAAACAATATAAATTGAGAAGTTTCTTAACATGCATTTGAAGAGCTATAAAAAGTAAAAAGTGAAACTTTTACAAATGAGGCAGTTTCTCTTTACAAAAATCGTCACTTTCAATATCTTTTCAATATGACCTGAACAGACGAAATAAATTCGTGACGAAGCAATCAGTCCTCAACCGATTTGTCCAATACGATTGCTTTCGTAAATATTTTCTTGTTTGGCCGGAGTAGCAAGCTCATCGGAGCGAGTAGAAAATGTGCTAAAAGTGGACTCAGCGCGCGTAAATAAACATCGAAAGTGATGTTGTAAATAGGGTCTAAGGTCTATTATCGTTATACATTTCTTTTTCAATCCAATTTATTTAATATAACTCCGTCGGTTAGACCCGCAGAAAGATCAGTTAATGATATCTCTTAAATATGTTTTTTCAAACAATCATTGGTCATCTGAACGAGAAGTCGTAGGTTAATGGGTTTTTTGTTAGAAAATTATCAGTAACAGCCCCGAGTTTGGATTAGTCTTCGGAAGATACCAATAGACTAACCCCTAATTGCATGGGACTTTATAAAGGCGTCGGCCAAATACGGTTGGACAAAATTACACCTCTGCTTAACCTTTTGTACAGTACAGGCGTAATGCTATATGTTATGAAAATAACGTTAAAAGTAGAAATTAGGTCGATAACGAAAGTAATTACAGCGTTCAAAGTCTTATATAGTTAGGCTTTAGCGAACCGGTATGAAAAGTAGATTCGATTACAAAAACCAGCTCTCTTTAAAATCATCTAACCACTGGGTTGATTGAGGCAATCAAGTTTCAATTCGAAAAGCAAACATCGCGGAACCAACATTAATAGAATTAGAAACTTCACATCACTCAATGGCAAGAAGCTGCTATATCTGCAGTAAACATATAAATAGCACAACGACACATAAAGCAAATCAAGTGTCAGACAATGTAAAGTTGTAAACGCACCCATCTTTTGAGTGCATCTTTCTAGTACACGGACATAAAGTCATATGACCGCCTCACCCCGATAGTTGTAAGACCAGTAAAACAATTAATATTATCACAGTCAACGCTTCTCACACTTTCTAACTCCATTGTACGGCATAGACAATCGCATCTCTTTTATTAACTGTCGTAGAGACTGATGAAATCACGACTGTATTATTTCTTATGGAATGATATCTAGATGTTGCACTTTCTTTAGTGAACATCAGAAATAAATCAAAGCAGCGTTTATGTTATTATTTTAAGTGGAGGTTTAATTTGGGTAGCAAATCATGAGCAATCAGAAAGGATTTCAAACCAACAGCCTAATTGCGTAACCCTCTCACAATCGCTTTGATTTTGTTTTGACAGTCGTGTCAGTTATCGATGAGAGATATTCACAACATATAGGGCAGTGAATATTGTTGAATTATAAAACTGATGAAGCGATTACGATTGCAAAATAGCACCGGTTATTAGACAGTTGGGAACAAAATTGGTATTTCCTTCTTTGATAAAAATCTTAGACAAGTTTCATGGTATGCAGTTTCAAAATAGCATGTCGTTGTGCAAAATCACTTTATTATGTTGTGCATGGACAAGAGCAACTAGGAAAGCATGGCGTCATGTTGTCTTTTTAACATACTTCATATCGATGGTCTAAATTTATTTTTCTTTCAGTACATCAACACGAATAGTATAACGAAATTCGACAAAAAATATGGTTGCGATTGGTACTTATGTTGTCATACCACCCTATTAGCCTGTCTATCTACACTGATTTGGAACTGTAACGATAAAACGGCTTGCAAATTTCTAAAATCTTACAAGTTCGTTACGAAACAAAAAGATAGTTTGACTGCACGGTCGGCGCAGTGGTTGAGAGATCGACTGCTGCGCTACGTGTCGCGGCTTCGATTGCCCCACGGAACAAATATTTGTATGATCTAAAGTTGTTTCGGGTCTGGGTCTGGATCTTTGTGTATGTGAATACACACCGTGCCTCGGAAAGCATGTAAAGCCGTTGGTCCTACGCCTGATCACTCTCCGGTAATGTCGGATTGCCGTCCCATCGGACTACCAGAGTGAAAGAATAGAGAGTGCACCTGTGTTTGCGCACACACTTGTACTCTATTGGATCTCCTGCGTAGTTGGCAAATCTCCCGTGATAGCCGCCGTGATCAAAATTCGGCCAAGAGGACATTATTAGATAGTTTGTATTCATTATATCTATACGATTTATAATTTATAAAACCGGGCTTTGAGTGACGTTACAATGATACTTTTAACATTATCACCACTAGCTATCTGTTTTTATCCAAATTTAGACATTAATTCATTCGTCAGCTTAAAGTTATCGAGTGTTTGTACGTACAATTATCAATTGTATACCTAACAGTGAAGTTGATTGTACTTATATTTACTTTTATAATTTAACTCGTGTTTCCTCGAACTTGTGTTTCGTGTTTAGTATTGCCAGTCTTCCTATTATTAGCTAAAACGAGGAAATATCTATTATTACTCACAATATTATCACATTCTGGTGGTTTTGTGTTCGGGCTAATATCTGGAATTAGTGGACGAATAGAGCGTTTTGTGATAAAGTATTTTATTTGCAAGACTGCACTGTATTTTTTACTGTATTATTAGCTTGCTGCGCTACGTGTCGCGGGTTCGATCCCCGCACGGAACAAATATTTGTATGATCTACAGATAGTTGTTTCGGGTCTGGTTGTGTGTGCATGTGACATGTATGTTTGTAAACTGTACCCACGATACAGGAGAAATCCTAGTGTGGGACAACGTTTTTTAAAAAATAGAAGTAAAATAGAAGTAAATAGAAGTAGACCCCTAATATTTTAATTTTTAAGTGCATATTACACAACTTTAATTACGGGAACAACAACTACGACAACAACAGAAGTGGATAGCTAGTTAGCTAGCTGGGTCAAAATGTATGAAGCAGTCAGTTTTCAAATTTGATCCAATAATAAAAGTTGTATAGAATGATAAACAGAATATGCGCTTTATTTTTTGCAGTAATTAATAATTTGCGGTTTACCGAACCGAAACTAATTTCCAATGATCAAACAAAGAAACCTTTGCCGCACAAGTTAACTGGACACAAAAAAAAATCCGACACCACATTAGCGGTGGATTGGGGACTAAAGATCAGAATCGTGCATTAGTAATGTCAGGTTAATAGCCCATCACCCACCAGCTTGTCAATGACGTGTTCTTTCATAGAAACAAGACAAAAGAAGGCAGTAGACGTTTTGGGCGACCAAGCGAAAGTGATAGCCGAGTATTTGAACATTTGCCTTCCATGCTGGTCGAGTTTGATCCCGAAGTCCACATCAGACTTTTCAAAGTCATGTATGGATCAGAATTTGTAAACTCACTCACTTGCCTTAACTCGTGATGCAACAGTTCGTGAGGAAACCTGCACACTTGAAAGGGTTCCATGTGAGCGTAGTCCTACGTGTAGCAGTGGACTAAGGCCTAACCCATCTATATCTGTGAAGAGGCCCGTGTCCAGTAGTGGGACAATAATGGTCTGAATTTATATTTAATAATGTTCCTTAAACATCAAAATCCCTTCGTGCTTGGCACGTAAAGTGAAATTCTAACTCCAGTTGAAGCTGAACCTCTGCAGGTCGGTAGCTCCCAATAATTGGCTCTAGACCGAGGTCTGATGGTAGTTACTTATTGTAAGTACAATACAGACAAGTAGCCGCAGCTGGCATGACTGGAAGTTAGCCCCAAATTCGCCAACACAAAATGTCCAGAGCGGTAACGAGAAGACAATTCGGACTAAGCTACCTTTCGCATAGCTTCATTTAGATACGTATAAAAAAAATAGAAATCTGAAAGATACACCAAATTCCATCTTTGTAGACGACAGTGTTACTGACCTGGCTATGTCAGTTTAAAAAATTATACATGCACCAAAACTTGTACATGATAAAATACTAGACAAGTTTCTAATTCTATAAGTAAATAAGATGATTAGTGTATCGTCCAAACTTGATAGACATACATTTGTGTTATAAACATTCTGACAACATAATGCGTTCATAACCATTTATGGGAACCGAACAAGAGAACCTATGGAGTCGTTAACATGACAGATAGAAAACTATTACTAATATCATATTTGGACCAATGATAAAAAAATAATGGCATTATAAATCTAGTCAACGGATTAGGCTATTCAAAAATAATATTAAAATATTTCGTTTTTTTGTCCCATAAAACTGAAAATTCAGAAAATTGAACCACCCTGACTATCTAAATAAAACATCATGAGATTTCTATACAAGGATTTTTGTATACTTCGCTGGGATATGTCAAAATCCGTGATTTCAGCTGGAGCCGTTTACGGGTAGCAATAAATTAATCAATGTACTTGGTCAAGATTTAAACACTTATCATCGGTCTTATTAAGACAGAAAATATTATTTAAATTACCCTAAAATCGCTCACACTTCACTTTAATAATATGAATGTTTTTCGTGTTTACATAAGAACATTACGCAATCATAATTTATTCTAACTTTCTCTCAGCCAAAATCTTTGAAGTGAAACTTTTTTTATGATAGCATCAGTTTTAACCTACCCCAGAGGCACAAACAGCATACCTTCGTCAAAAATGCAGTATGAAAAAATAGAAACAATAGTTTTCTATGGAATTTCCATCATTCCTTCCGCGTGACAACGTTGTGAAAAGATTCATTGTTAAAAAGCAACAAAAGGTAAGTAACTAAAAAGTGCGGCGTCACAGTGACCTTTCCAGTTAAATTAACTCAGTGAAGTTATGGCGACTATACGTCTCGAGGATGAAATCAAGTTTTAATTTAGTATATAATTGGAACTGTAACCGGCTCTGCGAATAACGTTACAGCGGGACTAGTAGTGACATCTAGAGTTTATCAAAGGAATTAAATTAATGTTCTCCAACGTGGATAGATGGCGCTGGTTGTAGGAAAATTGAAATAAGTCGTTCGTATTTTTATTTAATTTCTTAATCAAATATCGATATACGATGTAATAGGTGAACGTTTGCAGTTTCTGAATAAATGACCTACAAAACCGTTATTATGTAGAGTAAGCACCGTTTAAGTCTCTCAAGGGAGAGACCCGGGTCGCCCCTTAAATGCCCCTTATCTAATTTTATTCTTTATTCGTTTAGTTTTATCTAGAAGTCGGTTTATTTACATACGAAATTACCCCTTATTTGCCAGTACCATTTTTCCTGACTATTTCCGCCTGTTCGATCCTTATTGTGTTATGCACCTTAAACTGTACCATAAAGAGTCTGGCTTTGATCGTAGATATAATTCTCAACGAAAAAAGGACTTTTGAATTTTACTTCACCACATGATAATTTATATCAAAATTTATAAGCCCGGTGATATTTTAATCAGATATCACGAGTATGCGTCCAACGCGGAGCCTATATTATGACTGGTCAAAGGCAAAAGCAAAAAAAAAAAACATAACCATATATCGGCAATTTCAGCAAAGTTCCAACTCCTTGGAAGAGACGAACGCCGGCGCCGGAGACACCTTCTACTTTACGTCCCCTGACATGTTAAAACTAATCTTACCTTGCAAATTGTCCAGCATATATGTCAGCAGCTTCGCCGTTCCGTTGTTGTCGTTGTATATCGAGAGCATCTCTTTGCTGAGCGGGTTCCCACCAAGTCCAAGCATTTGTAGGTGAAACAGCTTGCCCAGTTCGTACGGCAAGACGCGGAGGTAGTTATTGTGAAGGTGAAGCTCTCTGTGGAAGAGGAAGGCTTCAATTATTTATATGTCCAGAAATAAAATAGTGACGGCCTAACAGTTGATTCTACGCCACCTGCATAGAATCAACCATTAGGCCGTCAATATCTGACCTGAGTCCGCACCTTTGACATTTTGATAGCATATGCGTATCGGAATTTGATTATCAATAGCGTTAACGATGAAAGAACCCATTATAAGAAAGCCTTGTAGACCTGTAAGGAGTCCAAATAGCATGGACTTTAAAACAGACCTTTACACCTGAGTTTGTTTCGGCGTTTCTTCTCAAGGATAGTCATAGGAAATGCCGACGCCATTTAGTTTAAAGACAATGTAAAAGTGATTGAAAAATGTTAATTGCAAAATAAATAATTTCATTTGATTTCATTCAAAGATCAAGTATTAAACAAAACTTTGCTTATTCTCAATTACCATGATATATTACACAAGTGAAAAGTCTTCGTAAAATGTTATTAATAATTTATATTTCAATTCTGCTCTTAACTGACTATAATGTCCCTTTTCTTTTATATTTCACTGAGATTTTGCACTATTCTTATTTCAGGACTTTTCTGGGCCCATAACCTGATAAATTAAATAAATCACAACGGATATTTTATACATTAAGTAATTTATTTAAGAGAATACACCCGCATAAAACAATGTCACAGAGCGGAGAAAAAAAAATGTACAAAAGAGTATAGTCTAGCGTGAGCTGACGGTGGAGGTTAAATTCAAATTATATTCAACAGGTCGCACCGTATTTATAAAGGTTATTAAATAATATATTGCAGTAATGCCATAATAACAGTTAGTACTTCTCATAATTGGTTATATTAGAATTTACCGTAATTACACGGAGTAGTACTAGCCTATATTAGCTTTTATGCCTCAGTAATTAAAATAAAATTCCTAACGTAAGCTATGCCCTAAGCAATACTTAACAACGATTTGAATTTAACAAAACGTTCAGTTCTATCATTACACCGACCCGAATTCAGTTCAGCTACAGTATGCCTGGCACGAATGTTTTGACGTATAGAAACGTAACCGTATCGTTAATGTCAGTGAATTTAGAATCGAAAATGGTATTTCCAATACCAAATTCACGCACGTTGATCCGCATGCGATAAAAGAAGTCAAAATATTGGTGCTAAGGGTACTGTAGAAGTTCAAGTTAGTGGTTTTTCGCTGGTAAAGTGATTTATCGCCCAAGTCTAATTATCAGTAATAGCCATATTACTTGATTCGTATACGTGTAATGGTGCGTGATATTGTAATGTTAGTTTTCCATGCGTAATGTGTGTTGTTGCATCACGTCACTGAGTGATATTACTTGAATAATATTACTAGCATTACTTACACATCTCTACTATAGATGTCCGACACCTATATGACAGTTGTGTCGTAAAGATTTAGAATGTATATGTGTATGGGCACACGATGGATCCCAGTTCAATTTTAAAAAGGTTTTGCATACTACTTATCCATGTCAGTGCCCTATTTGAAACGTTTCGTCCCGGAGTAAGGTTAAGGGTTGCCAGCAGAAGAGACTCTTTGAGACTCAGGCTGTAGAACATTTACATCAGTGGTGCTTCTAGGAATACTTCCCCCATTTATTGATAACCCTACGAGTAACCCAAAAAAACACAAAGTACACTCAACATAACGAAACAATAACCATTTCCGAACCGATAACGATATTAATAATGGCGATCTCAAATAATAATACCACACCAAATAGGTTAACGTTTCAGTTCAATGACTCGTCAGACCTTAATTATAGGAAATAACAGAAATAGTTTTGATTGTTCGGTATTTCATATCAAAAAGAAATAGCAAGGTATGTATTAATAATAATATTATCAAATTCTCACGAAATTAATCCAACTTAAAATACATTTACTTCGCTTTGTTTGGTGCGAATGATAAGATAAATAAGAAGTAATGAGTAGCCAAACCTATTCGCAATTACATAGTATTCCAGTGCCATTCAATTGGGTGCGGCTGTATGCTATTTTACTCGGAAAGAATATGTATAGAAGATATTGATACTGAAGTAATTAGTAGTGGGGCTTTATGGTTGCTAGATGTCCGTATCGACTTTGGTAGGTATTTGTATTACAATCTCCGGGGTAATGAACTACATGGTTGAATCGCCAACATTGAATCGATACCTATTACAAAGTTGTATTGTTATTACCTAGTGGGTCGACTGCGACTGCGCTCAGTGGGGTCTCGAGATGTTAGAACGGTCACCTATCCAAAAATATTCAAGGGTGCCTAATACTAAGCATATATTAGTATGTACGATATTAAAAATGACTAATCCAATTGTAAATAACCCTTCGTTTTGTTTACAAATATTCGTCATTGTATTAATACACGTGAGAGGTCAAAGACCTTGGATCTTTACATACACGCTCGACTCTACAACATTATGCCCACAACATTATACTAAATGCAAATATACTTGTTTTTATATCCATAATTATTATTATGATTAGATAAACTGAATGTATAAATAAATAATCTTTAGAAAGAGGTATGTTGTGATTACATCAAGTCACTTTGTGATATCAATTTGAACTCTAACAATTCACATGATAACAAAGTGAAAGTTCCTCTGTATTGAAAATTATCAGACTGTAAACATTGTACATATAACTCTCGTGATATATGTTTTAAATATTCACATAGAAATCCCAGCGAGTTCTAACATAAAAGTAAATTATACTAATAAATGCGAATGTGTGTTTGTTACTCAACAATGTCTCTTAACTTTGTGGGTTATGGCCCTGACACGAAGAGAATTTACATCGTAGAATATGAAATAGGATTACTTTATCCCTAATACTTTATACTAGATCCTTAAGAAACACACGCCCAGTTCTTTAAGGATATACTTGATCAAACCGTAAACCTTGGCAACTTTGAATAGAGGGAAAAAACCGAGTATACTAATCTAATTGATTGGGTTGGTCTTCCGCAACAATTCTTCTGTGCCGTTAGACGCGACACGTCATTTGCGTTCCAGTTCAGTAGTGGTACGGCTGGTGCAAGCAACTGAGGTGATGGGTCAACACTATCTTGCCTCGATTGTTGTCCATTCAAAATTGAGTTGTAGTCGCATTCTTCTATACATTACAAAGCTATTAAACTACTACCGTCTACTAGGGCCACAACGCTAGGACTAGACTAGACAGTGAAAGATTTTGTATTGTATTTACATGGTTGGTGCCGAGTGGCTTTAGTTTGTACTCTGTAGGGCCCTGGCTATGACACCAAAATGAACTAGGTATACTGGCAGTTGAATTTTTTCTCTAGTGTTACAACAAGATCAATATTTTTTTTCATACTATCCCATACTATAGCGAAATACGTTATAGTTCGTTGTCCAACTTCGGTAATACTGGACCAAGTTTATACAAAATAACGCATTTAGGTACGCTTACATATTCCCATTTCGGTAATAAACGATCAAAGACAATACTTTTAAGGCAGTTACCGACAAAACCGCTATTAAAACCGTCAATGTTGCACCGAATTAGCATAAAGGTCGACAGTATGCAAGTTAATGAGAACACACGCTCAACGTTTGAGATATCAAACGAGGTCAGTATTGCTCACTGATCGGAATAAACTCATGTAACATACAGACAATCTCTTAGCGGCCGTGAGTAGAGAAGGAAAAATATAAAGAAACAATTAAATAATATAAACATAATTTGACTGTGTTGTAGGTTTCGTTAGTCTATATGAGCGGCTGTCGAGCGTGAGGTCTTGGGTTTGATTCTCAGGTTTTGCAATGTTATTGGAAATTCTGCGTAACAGCCTAGAGTTTGGCCTTTACAACAAAGCATATGGAAAACCACAATGGCTAACAAAATAAACATTCCTTATCAAAATTTTCTACTTTGGTCATTGGCCTACGCGTTATATGGCAATAAATAAATATGCTTTTTAACCGACTTCTTATATATAATATGAAGGGGTGTTGTTTTGGAGAAAGAAGTGGTACCCACAGGCAAAGATCGGACGAGACGAACCTTCATCGGTTGTAAGCATGTCAGCAGAAAAATATTTTTCGTAATACTGGTAAAACTTGGTTCATCTTGCAAAAAGAAATCCTTGTCACATAATTAATGGAGGAACCAGCCATCAGCCTAATTATTAACGAAAGCAAAACTCTCCAATAACATACAGAACTTTCAGGTGTATTTTTATCTACTGATAGATTCCGAATTAAATAAATTATATGTAATTGGCTAAAATATCTTAGATTTGCTACACCTGATCAGAGTTTCGTCACCTAATCAGAACTTAGTAACCGAAAAGGAAAAGGGGCATGCCGATCTATCTTTAGATGCGCCTGAGCAGTTAAGATCTACGTCTATAACCCAAGGTTGCGGCGGACAGCAACATACAATTTAATCAAATATAAGCTAATTATTTTCAATGTTTGCTACATTAAAAGGATTTTAAGAACGATTTAAGAATACATAACGGCGAGAAAATTGACCATGAACATTTTTTCCCTAATCTTAATAATACGTGAAATAAAACCTTGATCTTAATATAAAACTAACTTTACCAGACTATTACTTAAGTCGAATATTTGACGCTGAGTAAACTTGACATACATAGCTGTTTACGTGCAGCACCTCTTTTGCTAGAGTAATAAAATGTGATGATGATCGAAGATGAACGCAAAACAATAGGGACTATGTTAGGAAACGACTTCATAAATTGATAGTAAAAGTAAATAATTAGCGAGTGTTTATCTGATAAAATGTTTGTTTTCAGGAAAACGATAGAATTATGCTCCTGACTTACTTATCACCACTATTTAGCTACTAACCAATACAAATCTCTGACTGCAGAGAAGATAAATATGAGTAAGAATATAATTATATAATCTTTATTGACATAAATTCCTTACAAAAACCTATGAAGCCTGATTCTGAAACGATGTAAAATCCTGTCTATCAGGAGTCAGCTTCTCCCATTCATTTAATAATATATAATATAATATTTATTTAATTTACATCCACTATTATAGATAAAGGGAAAACACAAATGATATAAAATACAAATTTAAGCGGTGGGCCCAGTGTGCATATTTGGAGATATGCTTTAATCTTTTATTTTTTAAATATTGTACTTTCCTACAATTTTGTCTAAGCTATCTCACTTTTTATCTCATTATCATTAAAATGTCATTGACCTACGGTTGATGACGAGATATACCACCGAATAATCTTCTTGAAAGAAATGTTTAACGACAGAAATATCGCACTGAACGGCAGTTTACTAGGTAAACAAACTTTCCCTTAACAACAGTTTCTTAAAAAGAGAAAGTTGTGGAAATACAGATGCTTTCTTGTATCAAGGTAAATCTTTGAAAGGTGAGTCAATTAACCACTTGATACTACTATCAAGTAGTAATTAACATCAATGAGTACAATAAAAAAAATGTATGCGACAGCAACTTCGGGATATTTTAGGCTGGACATTAGTAAACACCTTTTTATTGTTTTAAAATTATCATGGTTACCTTCGCCCTTGGAAAGGCAGGGTTATGCGGCCGCTTACTAGCTAAAAGAGCACAGTATTACTTTAGACGACCTATGGCTATGGCTTACTCGGGCGCAGGATCCACACACGAATTCCCTGAGCGGCTTTGGCCAAATATCTAAAAATATTTGATCTGTACAGGAATCGAACCCGCCTCAATTTGCAAATCGTACAATCAAACTTTAAACAGTATAATATATTCACCTCAGCTGTATAAGGTCTCCGAGCTCAGCGGGCAGCGATCTAAGCTTGTTGTTGGATATATCGAGCGTATGCAAGTTGGCCAACTGGTTGATGTCGGGCGGGATTCTCTGCAGCGAGTTGTCGTTCAAGTAAAGCGCGGTCAGGTGCGTCAGTTGAAACAGTTGGGGCGCCAGTGCGCGCACACCTCCTGTTACCTGGAAATATTGGAGAGGTTATTAGTGATGATGACGTCAGATGGCTTAGGAAGGTTGAATGCGGACAGCTAATAACCAGGCGCTGTGGTGCATCCTGAGATCCCTACTTTTGCAGTAGATGACTTGATGATAATTTTATAAAGTGTTCTTTCCGTCGGGTCTTGGTTGGGATCTTACTTACGTATTATCTATGGATATTCAGTATGATTAATCGACACGTATATCCAGCATTCAAACAAAATACTTAATATATAAGAAGAAAACGAATTGAGCAGAAACCACCAGAGAACACACGCTGCATGCAAATACAATAAAACCCAAAAGTGTTTCCATATTTGTTTCTAAACAACCATCGACTATTTGAGGAAGATTTTGCAATACCAAAACAACAAACAAAGGATAACTTTTATACGTATTACGAAGTCACATCTTGACACTATTGCATATATTGAAGTACAAAATGTCAATACAACTGTTTGTATTGTACTATACGTATATTATACTATACGTAACTCATATGAGCGGAAACACACGAGTTTTAACCTTTACCGTTCGGTAAAGGACTTAGCATAGGACAAACTGATATTTTATTGAGGTCGACGTAATTATAGTACAGTTGTATTAGCTGATACAACAACATCATGTAGAAAGGAAATGTAAACAATTTGAGAAAACTTTGGGTTTCTAATATCAATAATATTAATAAAGAAAGAATAATATCCGAGGTATTTAATATATTAAAGCTGCACCTAAGCAAACATCACTCATTTATTATAATGTTTACTAATTTATATTATCAACTGACATTAAATAACTATGTCTATTCTAATATTGTTGCAAACTGTACAATAAAAGTGCTCTCAAGAGCTAGGAGCCCTACCTGAGAAGAAAAAGTGTAATTATATTGTAAATGAAATCTTTACGGTCCACAAGGAAACATGGTGATAATGTTGTGATTTTTAAATCACCATTGGCAGCTAACTTTGAGAAGCTTTAGTGCAATACTTCCCTTATTTGAATTGTCCAATCTTCACATAAGACATATGACTTTTCGAAATAATGTGGTAAGCCTGAGCGGGTTGCCTATGTTTGTATGTGCGGCTTGAGTATGAGTGACTCTAGGTGTCACGAGGTTCAGTCCCCGCGACAGCGGGACGGAATGTGAGAATAGCTACCGATAGCACACACGTTTGACTCTTTTGAGTATACGTGACTCAACGTGTACGTGTCACGAGACAGTACAATAATGTTATAATCAGTCTCAAGCATGGTTCAACCCCCTTGCAAGACGCGCGACGCTCTCCCGCCAACATAATGTGAGAACTGCGACCTCTAGCACCCTCATGCTTGACTCTTTTGAGTATGAGTGACTCAAGGTATTACGAAAGAGTACAAAAATTTAATAATCACCTCAAGCGTGGTCCAGCCCCCGCGGCGGCCGGACGCCCGCTCCGCCTCCGACATGATGTGGTAAGTGCGCCCGCTAGCGCCCTCATGCTTGTCTTTGTTGCGAGACATTCTGTCACCTGGAATTTAGTAAGGTTGTTATTATTGTGGTAAACATGTTGACTCAACAATACAATACAATTTACTACATTATAAAAACAATTTGATGAGATTTCTAGCTAGAAAAAAAAGGATTTTTATTTCTAGCTATGTTGGTTTATTCAACCTTCCAATTATGATGAATAACTGTAATTGGATTCGCTTTGTCATTTCAAGATTTTTAATACAGGAATTGATTGCCTAGCTGGTTATTCTTGGGATGCTATTTGTTGTTTAATTATATCCACTTTTTAAAGGACCTAGCTGTTTAATAGTTCCATAGTTAAATTGAATATGATAGAAAGCAACTAAAACAGCTGTAAACACAAACTAGAGAAAACATATGGTCAATTTGCTGGGGTATCAATAAAAATAACAAATAATAAGGAAAATTATCAAATTAATTCTGTTCAATATATATAGGTATATGTCAACATTCAAATCATTTGAATTCATTTTTACATGTGAGTACCATAAAGTTTATTAATTATAAATTAATTTCTATGTAAATTAAGGTTCTATGTATATTCATTAAGTACAACTTTAAATGTACAATACTATATTAGATACAGTATATCTACTTTTAAACTTATTAAATACTGAGCTCACTTCGATAACCCATTGAAGAAAGTATATCACACTTCTTACTCAAACACTTTATGCATGTTTGAAATGAAAATTACTGGAATACATTAAGACTTACTAAACAATTTTATTCAGTTACTGTTTTATGCTTCTTGGAAATGTAAAATACCTACAAAGAATTCAATGAGTAAAGAAGTATTACATTGTTTAATAATTGAACATCTGAACTTTTGATGTGGATATTAAGTGATTAAGGCAATATGACTCCTATTACAGTGTGTTATAATGGTCATGTGCCCTTTAGTTATAATGGCATAAAATATCGCCATAAAAATTCTAAGCCCTAATGTTCTTTGGTAACTAGGACTGCATACCAAAGGTATAGATTCGAGTGTGGATTGTGATAAGCTTGGTTGTATATGGTTTAATCTGGTAATTTTACAAATTCTAGGTTGGAACAAAACAGCTATATCCTTAAACTGGACATATACCCCGGCTATACAATGTTTTCCTCTTAATGGTGAGAAACTGGTGTGTGGTCAGTGGACAGAAGATATAGAAGGCAGAGGATAGAGGGTTCAGATGTAAGTTTGGAGAGGCCTATGGCCACCAGAAGACTGCAATATACTGAGTTCTATACTTAATGGGAACATGATAAATAGAATAGAATATAAATTCCATTTTTTTTTACAAATATCTAGTGAAATTTGAGGATACCTAGGCTAAATCAGGACATTCCACAAAACATTTTACATATCATAAAATATTTAATTTTACATAAAAACTAGAAACCTGAAAATTATTCTAACCTAGCAACTGAGGCCACTAAATCTTGAACAATGATAATTTTCAATGTAACTAGGTCAATTTCTAATCCATTCAACATAGATCTTAAATTGTAGTTTCAATAGCTACAGTTTTTGTTTCTTTTGTGTGAAACATGTTTGGTTGATTTTTATTACCTATACAACTGATAATGAGAAATCTGGTATAGTTAATATATTCAGTTAAGGCCTACTTTTGCCAACCTGCCTTACTATATTGTTATTTGATTTGATATGGTACCTACTTATAAATAATTCAGAAGTTTTGTTTGGTAAACTAAAGCAAGTTGTAGCTTTATTGGTTCAATATAACATATTTGTTGGCTCGCTACATAAAAATTTTTAATTGTTTTTTTATCAAGTTGATATAATAAGATATAATTTGGAAAATGGTTTGAAGAACAAAATTATACAGTGAATCTTGTGCTCAGCTTTAAATTAATTCCTGGTGAATAGGTTGGTGTTCTGCTTACAATTATTTTTGATGCATTTAACCTGATAGATTTAAACTGATAGAATAATCATAGAAACAGCATATTTGAAAAGTATACAGTGATCATTGAAATAGACAGTGATATATAATTATGCTTATCTTTTTTATTGAGGCTTATAAAAAGTAACAAAGCTTGCTGATATTACTTCAATATCAAAATGATAGGTGACACCATAGTGGCTATGAATGTATGGAAATTAAATAACATGAGATAATGCCACCATATGTTTTTATTACACAAATTATTACTAAACAAGGTGACAAAACTAAAACTATAATGACTTTTGTGAAACGTTGACCAATACTTCTGTTATAACAATCCATATTTCATACTTATCTACGTAAACACTGATATGATTGTTTTCGTACATATGGACACGAATCTATAAGCTAAAGGGGTACAGACTGATAATTATGTACCTTTGTAACACCGCGAGGGGTCATTAGGTGTGATAAAACGACTTTTTTCGATAAATTATCTTCTTTCGAAAAATAAGGACAACACAAGTCCATAACCTCCGTAGTACGGCGGATAAACCTAGAGAATACAGTTATTATACACTCATTACAGGCTTTCAACAACGAAACATTACCTATTTTCTGGAAAAAATAATGATTTAATTCATTATTTCGACGATTGCTGTGTAAATGCGTAGCATCTTTGTGTACAGCTGACATGAAAGAGATGAATCGACTCGAACCACAGTTGAGTCCCCAAGCGCCAAATCATTATTCACACTTACAACAAATACAACTATAAAATAACTATGTAACCAACAAATACACACCTTCATCTACTCCTTAAAACCTTTAACTTTAATTAGGATTATAGTAATGGGAAATAAATCACTGTAAACAGACAATAGGACACTCTTGACAAACAACCACATCAAACGTCCATTTACCGACTGCAGCGACAATCGACATAAGCGGCAAATTCTAGAACTTTACTTTGTGTTGTGGCGACCATAGACAAAATACATGCTCTGGCGCTAAGTTTGAAATACTCAGATAAAAAATATTTCTATTTTCGTTTTTTATTCGGATTAATTTAAATCAAAGATTAGTTAAGTCTAAAAACAAGTATCATATTGAGAGCATGTCCACTATGTAAAAATATTTTGCAATAAAACAACCTGTATTACTATTGTTACAATGTGAATAATGATTGTGCCATTAACACAATTTATTTACTCGGTGACCGATTAACGCTCATTACGTGTACAATTTAGTAAAGTCTATTCACACACAACATTCACAATACAATGTATTAATTAAGAGGAAAGCACATAGGTAGTTAAATTCGAATATATGTATTTATATGTATAACTTCCGTAATAAATATTCATATCGAGGATATGAAAAGTAAGCCAGAGGTGTACTGTACTGTTGTAGAGCTACATTATTATATATAACTATACCATTATTGAGTTACTCAGTGCTGCTACTGAGACTATACATAAATTTATAGTTTAAAAAATCTAAAAAAAACATGCTCTTGTCACAAACTAAAAAATCATTAAATTAAATGAATATACAATGACTAATTCAAAAAGTGTGGAGCACTTTTGGGTTATGTGTACTCAGTGGCGGTCCCCCGGAGGGCGGACTATTATAAACAATTAACTTAGCTAACCATGCATTGTCATCTAAACTAAAAGTGTATGCAAACCGGGAAACCAGGAAGTGGGTCAAATTTAATTCTAAGACTTTTTTACATACCTAGTTAGTTAGTTAGTTACAGGTGAAGCTAATAAAATAGTAATATGAAAAGCTAATAATAATCGTGTTAATAATAATAATTATTAACTAGCTGGGTCAATGAACTGATTCAGAAAGCTGTACACTCCTTGATACGGCACGTATTGTGAGGAGGCTTCTGAGGCCCTAGTGTAAGTTTCTTCTGACAAACTCGATTTAACGCATCGAACGCGTTCGGCGCTCCGATTGGTGGAGAGCACGAAACGGACTAATCGGAGCGCCGAACGCGTTCGATATAGTAAATCGAATTTGTCGAAAGAAACTTACACTAGGGCCTCTGTAAGTATTTATTTATTAACAGATGGTAATGTAATGCAATTTCAAACGTTACTTATGCCACCCATTGTTATACCTGTTTTCACATTTTAAATTAAAATTTTAAATGAACTTTGTTCGTTTGACACGAAATCAGAACGATTGAATGAACACCCATATATTATTAGTTAGTAAATAACAAGTGGGAACGTGCTTAGGACCACTGTAAACATAAAAAATAAATTGCTCCGTGCTTGATTAATAGTTTTGCGTGATAATGGTTGAAATTAGTAAGTTTATGGTAGCAGGCACTGAAATTACTCAATATTCGTGTCAAAAATTGCTTCATCCATGGACAAATAGTTGTACAGATGCATTTCGTACTATGTTATGGTTGTGTGCAAAAGGAGCTGCTGTGTATTTTGCACCGTATCAAGTAATTTTCTTTGTAAGTATACAGTTTTGTCAGTGCAGTAAACCTGCAAGATACAAATATTTATGGGCTTGATACAGTTGGACTGAAAGATAAGTATGTATTTGTATCCTTTATTTATTTAATAACATATTTTTTTAAATTTATAAATATATATAATTAAAAAATACATTTATAAATATAAAAAATAGGGACCAACCGGTATCGGGAATAGGGTCCAAGCTACCGGTGGTTAGGGCTCTAGAGAGAGGAACCTCCTCACAATACGTGCCGTATCAAGGAGTACCGCTTTCTGAATCAGTCCCTTGACCCAGCCGCCCAACAAGAGCCTCTTGAGATGTTGGTCGAGGCTCTTGGCCATCAGGCCATTGGCCGTCACAACAATCGGCACGACGATAGCCGAATCGACATTCCACATGTCGACAACCTCGTGCGCCAAGTCGAGATACTTCATTTGTTTCTCTTTCTCAGCTTTCACGAGATTCTCGTCATGCGGAATGGTAATATCGATTATCATCGTGCGGTGCGCTAATCGATCTATCACCACTATATCAGGCTTATTGGCTACAATAGTCCTGTCAGTGATGATAGACCGATCCCAGTACAACGTGACATGGTCATTTTCGAGAACTGAGTCGGGCACATACTTGTAGTACGGCACCTCAAGATCCACAAGTTTGTACTGCAGGGCAAGTTGCTGGTGGATGATCTTGGCCACTTGGTTATGTCTGTGTAAGTACTCGCCGTTAGCCAAACGAGAACAGCCAGATATGATATGTCTGATAGACTCACCTGGATGGTGACATGCCCGACATATGTCAACCGTCCCCTCTTTCATGATATATCTCCGGTAGTTATTCGTCAAGATAAGTTCGTCCATAATTGCACAGATAAACCCTTCGGTTTCCCCAAAGAGATCACCGAAGCGTAGCCAAGATAGGGACGCTGTGAAGTCTACATCGGGCCCATGAAGAGCCCGGAAAAAGCGTCCGTGTAGCTCCTTGCCTTGCCATACCTCCTTGCGATCATTGGTAATTAGTACCACAGGTTTGCGCCAGTTCTCGTTAGCCAACGACAGCGGGGTGAGTCCTTTGTCCACTGCGACCACATCTTGATGCATACACACGTCGCTTTTATGGAAATATTCCCTAAGATTGCACACCTCACGTTTGTGGAGCGTCTTAGCATTTAAAAAGCCTCGTCCTCCACATTTCCGTGGGATGTACAATCTCATCACCGAAGATCGTGGGTGATGCATCCGATCTGCGGTCAGCAGTGTCCGGACTCTCCTATCCAGGGCGTCTAGTTCAGTCTGAGTCCATTTGAGTATACCAAAAGAGTACATCAGGACTGGCATGACCCAACCATTAAAGGCGCGAACCTTATTGCCACCTGATAAGGAACTTTTAAGAACCTTATTCAAGCGGCCAGAGAAACGCTCCTGTAACGATTGCTTCATGTCAGCCACATTGATGCCTAACCCCTCCGACATACCCAGGTATTTTTAAGTATCGCTTGCGGAGAGTGATTTCAGGTTTAAAGAATCCGAGAGTTGTAGTCCCTCGGATTCCACTATCCCTCCTCGCTTTACATGCATGACTGCACATTTGTCCACACCGAATTCCATCCTGATGGAGTTACTGAAAGTTTCAGTTACCTTCAGTAGCTTCATCAGTTGCAATTTAGTAGGGGCAAACAGTTTTAAATCATCCATATAAAGCAAGTGCGATATCACTTGACCTCCTCTCCGCAAAGGATAGCCCAGCCTCGAACCCTCCAGCAGTGTGCTCAAAGGGTTCAAGGCCAAACAAAACCAGAGTGAACTCAAACTGTCACCCTGAAATATTCCCCGCTCGATTTTAATGGGCTCGTCGTTCCCTTCAATCTGTTGACACCCTGGATAGCGAAGAACCGTTCTCCATTGCCCCATACATGACGCAAGAAAGGTGCGTAGAGTTGTATTTATTTTATACAACTCCAGCACCCTCATGAGCCATGTATGAGGAACCGAGTCGTAGGCCTTCTTGTAATCTATCCAACATGTCGACAGATTCTTTCGAGATTTACGAACCTGTTGGCTAATAACCATGTCAATGAGGAGCAGCTCCTTAGTACCCCGGGACCCATTCTTACATCCATTTTGAGAGGCAGAGGCAGACATAATTGAGTTATTTTCAATATGTGAATTAATTTTAGCTCTCAAAATAGATGTCAGAAGTTTATAGACCGTCGGTAAACATGTGATCGGTCTATAATTTTGTAAATACAAAATTATAGACCGATCACAGTATTATTATTAATTTTTTTTACAATTAATTTGAGTGTGTTTGGCGCGATGGATCACGCAAGCTCAAATAATGCTTATTTACTCTCGCCTTGAAGATTCCTAGGTTATACGAAATATAAGATATTCTTTTAGAAGTTTTATAATTTATCAGTTTTTTATTTAGAAAACTACTACTACATATGCCCTCTATACCTATCTCTTATCTCTATATCTATCGATTGTCCTCATGTACTGAGATCTAGTATATTAACATTGTTTTAGCAGCGTTCTTCTATCAATTCAAGCACGTAATCATCGTATGTTAACTCTAGATAGCCTCAATTAAACTTCAAAAGCCAAATACATAGGCGCGATTTTAATTAAATCAAAATTTAATTAACAGTTGTGACTGTAAGGCTGAATATTCTATATGAATACAAAAATCAAATAATAAAGTGTTTTTCTTGCTCATAAAATATACAAAATAATATATAATTTTTGTGTCTATGTTGTAATTAACAAAATAAAGCATAGAATACTTTAGCAACATCAAGTAGAATGGTTAATATAACGACATGTATACTAGCTTTATGTCAGTTATTGCCGTCGTAGAAGAACATAGACAAAGGATAGTAATTCTGTAATTCTCTATCTTAGTAGAAGAAGTCTGGCGGCTGTCTGTCACAGTGTCAGTGTCATCTCACTTCTGTCACATTATGACGTTAGTAGGGACTTATTTAGATTTAGCCATTTAGGTACTATGTTACGTTCTTGTATGGGAAAATATCATTGTCTCGAGCATTATAACAAATTTTAATATATGTTTATATTTATATGAGTAAGAAAGACAAAATATCGTCATAAAATATGAACTGTGGCATGTGAGCGCTTTTGTTATTGAGCACACGCAACACAGTAGGATTTACTACGGCACCTACTGATTAAGGCCCAGTTCATTATCGTCCGTCGTTTACACTACATCCTTTATCTGATACCTGTTAGCTCCAATATCCTAAGCTGTACTTATACTTTTAAGTGAACTACGTCAGTGATAGAGCACAGGCGTCTTCCAACAATTAATTGAAAGTGCAAAGAATTGAGTGATACTTTAATATCTAAAAATGGTTGAGGCCAGTAAACTTTGGTTCGAAAGAGCGTGCAGTGATTCTGGATGCCATGAGCTTATTCATCCCTGGACGTACCGATGTTCTGATGCTACCACTACCATGCTTATAGGATGTATCAAAGGCAGTTACAAATTCTATGCTATGGTCTACCTCGTGAGTATTGGCGCAGTTTTAAACATTCGTGCTATATGTTTTAGTAGGTGTACATTTTTTCGCTTCAGTGCCAGCATTGTAATCTATCATTATTGTCTTTTGAACTCTTCCCAACAAGTTAATTTAGCTTTATGTTCTGTTCCCCTAAGATGGCACAGAAATTTCGCTTTTTATCTGCATTCTTCAGAAAACCTTATCTAATAATGACCCATTCAGTAATCAGCTTTGTAAATAAGTTCAGATTATTAGGTTTAAATTAAGTACTCTCCATACATTAAAATAATTTGTTTAATTTTTCCAAAGCTTAAATTGGTAAGCGTCTCATTGATAGATAAACTTAGTCTCTATATAATTACAAATTTATGTATAAAAATATTATTACCTATAAATTTAATAGCTGATGCTATCCTTTGACCCTTGTAACTTGTTAGCCTTTTCCATGGCTTTAGTACCTACTTCTAATAGTCAAGAGTCTGTCATGGATATCATTTATGTATCTAAAGTCTAATTTCAGTATCTATCTAACATATATATGATATGTTTTCAACAGAAAGGAAAAGCTCTATAACATCATATTTTGCATAATTTTTATGAGTTGGTTCATTAAGACTTTATTCTCCATTTTTAATTATGTTTTTTTTTTATCCAGGCTTGATATTTTTGCCTATTTTGTACGCCGATATGGTAAAGCATGTTGGAATTACTCTTACGATTTTAACCTAATATGCATGTCTATGTATCTTGACACACATGTTTACAAATAAAAATATCTTTATCTTTATCTTTGATGTTGTATGTTATACCTGAAGGTTAATTGCCAAAGAATGCTTCATGGTATTAAGTTCATTTTATTACTATCTCTGTACATGAAGTATAAATAAAACAATAAGAAAATCAATAGGAGGTGGGCCTATGCCATTTACCAGGCTATAATCCATTGCAATTTTTCTTGATCTAAGTATGGAATCCAGGAGCTCCTGCTCAGCTTTGCTACCACTAGACCAATAAGACAATTAACGAAGCTTCGAAGACCGTGTATCATACATGTGATTAAGTCAATCACTCAACATTAATATTTATTCCAGATCCAACTATTAATGAGAGGGAAAAAATTGGGGAAAAAGGAAATGGTAGAGCAATTCAAGTTATATTTGAAATCTGGCATTTTTGGGCTGACCGTTGGAAGCTCCTTTGTCACATTAAACTGCATATTCAGGTAATACATTTTTCTTTCAACACTGTCCGGAATCCAATTTAAGGGATTGGCCTCATATTGAATGGGAGGCCTTTGCAGTGGAACTCTACAGGCTTATCATAGTTATAGAAATAATAACTTTGAAGGTCTTCTGTTGGCTGGGAACGTCTTTGGAATTCTTTTGATTTTCGTAGACAAGATACATTTAATGACCATCAAGGTTCATCTGATTATTCTATGCAAAAGAGCCAGCAAAAAACTCCATGGTCGATATTTTAAAATATCATTCATTAGGAAAGGTGTTAGGGAAAGTGATTAATTATAAAGGGAATAAATTATAATGTAATTCCTTTTGTTTACAGGAGATTGTTCTTCAGTGAATTCTCATATTATACAACTGTGCTACTGCCATGCACAGTCAGTGGACTTGCTGTGTACTTTGAGCCACCATACAGAAGAGTTATGGTTGTCAACCTATTTGTGAACTTGGTAAGCTTCTTTTAAACAATATCTTGTGTTCATGTCAGAGCGGTCCCAGGAAGGTGTCAGGACCCCCCCAAAAACGTACACGTCAAATTGACAAACCTCCTAAAAATAAACAAATTACGAAAATTTTAAACAAATTATTAAATTTCTGCTGCAAAAAAAAAAAGAGATTAGAAATCTCTATACTATTCAACAAACTTACAGTAAAATATTTGAAGTTCGGTTTTTTTAAAACTCAATAATTTCAACTGTTGAATAATTATATTAAATCCGTTGTTTCGTCTCGACTATGCATTTGACAAAACCACGTGTATAATACATAATTTACATACATTGCCGTGCAAAATAATTAATCAACAAATATTTTCTAAACATTGATTCTGTATATTTTATTCCATTCAACTGGTATAATTATCAGATATTTTCATCATTACGATACATAAGTAGGCACTTTTGTAGTATTTCTCAAGATAAATACAAAATGATAATGGTTAACTGCAGAAATAGTCGATGTTAGATACCAGTATTTCATAAATACTATTTTTTTAACATTGGAACCCTAAGAATAATTCCTGTATTTTGGTGGGTGCGTTTAAATATACAAATATTCACATGGACACACACCCAGACCCGAAACAACTATTCGTAGATCATAAAAAAATATTTGTTCCGTGCGGAAATCGAATCCGCGGCATGTAGCGCAGCAGTCGATGGCTCCACCACTGCGCAAATCGTGTAGTCATACTCGTACAAAAGCGATAAAATATTGACCTCATTATTTGAAAATCACAGTATTTCTTTGTTAGTAGTATTTTAGATTAAAGTTAAGCAACAATTTAAAGGTAAGGAATACTCCATCTAAGCAAAGGCCTCAAAATGATGGTTAAAAAAAAAATCTGAAAAATGCGAGTCTTTAAAAGCCTCCTGCTCTCTATGGCAAAATACTGGAGAGTTTGGGATTCATACCTGTTGTACCAGCCAACACTTGGTGACTGGTGACAACCACGAGGGCGAGTTTCTTACGTCTCGGTGGCCATGGCGGTGCGCTCGTTTAAGCCCCCCGAACTCTCAGCTCTCGCAGCCACAAAGGCTTGCCTCTATGCTAGAGATATTGATAGGACAAGAGACTCGCTTACGTCAGACATAGGATAGTGTGTTTTTTATTTACAATTACTTTAGCTGAAAGAGAGAATTATAATAAGAATTTACGTACTAAATAAATTAGTCAACACTGTAGACTATTGGTAACATATAAAAAGTATAATATCTTCCATCAGACTATGTATAACATTAGGTCTCTTTTCAGGTATCAAATATTTTTATGTTGACATTTAAAACATCGACATTGTAATAGATTTTATTAGATATTTAGTTATGCTAAACATCACGGCTGTTTCCCCGAAGGGTTAGGTAGAAATGTTACGTTGTTGTAAAATGTTACGAGTTACTGCAACTTTTACAACGTGGCAACTAAACCGGTCGGCCGGAGCTAATCGAACTTTAAATGCGTTTTTCTCGAAACTATTTTTTTTAACACGGTTGACATGATACTCAAGTTCTTATTAACCGATTTACTTGAAATTTGGTGAAAATCTTCTTTGTATATCCCTGTACCACAGGGAATAGGGTTTATGAAAAAAAAAACTTAAAAAAATAGGAAATTTAAAAGGTGCAAAGATTTTTTTTCAAATCGTCACCATTATGATTTTATTTTTATTTTCCCTTATCCTGGCCTCGACGTCTTTACTGACTAAGAATTTTTTAGATATTTTTGTTTTAGTCCACAACAAGTGTTGGAATCGTGTCAACCAGGATGCACCTTTTGTCCCCTCTTTAACCGCTTATATTTTTTTGAATGATCGATTTTTCCTTTTGAGTAATTTATTTTGTATTAAAAAAATATCAATAACTTATCTATAAAAAAATGGATACTAAAAATGTTCTTCATTTTTTTCATCTTTCTCGGAAAAACCGCTCAAATTTAGGCCTCTAGACTAGAATACAACAATGAATGGTTTGTAAGTTTTGCTGTTTTGTTTCCAAAATAAGGTTCACACATTATGTTTCCTAGATTACTTTATCATATTCTTATCTGTCTTGAATGTATTGTAAGATTATATTATAACTACTCATTGTGCAAATAACAGAGCAAAATAAATAAATATCGCAGTACATACCTACTGCTTTAAAGCGATAAGAACGCTATTATTGTGGCTTTAAAGCAGTATATTCCAGACAACTGTTGCTGAGAAATATGCTAGTTACTAAGTAATAAATGTGCTTAAATATGAACATTATATGATTATAAATATATAGTAAGTTAAAATGTTAAAATAAGTACCTTTTTTATGGGGGCTTTGGGGCCGAATGATTTTCTTTAACTATCTATACAAATCCAATAAAATGTCTGTTTCTAATGTCAAAATAACAGTTTTTTACGAAATGCATATGAAAGTTATATACGATACTTATAACAAAATCATATTTTAACATTTTTGTCTGTCTGTCTGTTTGTTTCGGCTAATCTTCAAAACGGCTGGACCGATTTTGACGGGACTTTCACTGGCAGATAGTTGATGTTAGAAAAAGAATTCAGGTAACGCGCAAAAAAAAATTAAAACCATGCAATTGTGAAAAAAATTCGATTAAAATAGGGAAGTATTCTATATAGGTCGAAAAGTTGGTTAGAAAAAATGCACGGAATCGTAATCCACGTGGGCGAAGCCGCGGGCGAAAGCTAGGTCGCATTATTATACTATTAAAATATTAAGTACTTTGTGTTCACGCCATTTGTATTCTGGTTGGACCTTAAACTTAGAACACGAGGACAAAAGCCGTTTAAGTGTCTATTATGCCTCTCTAGTAATATACGCGGAAAATTTATCTCAAGCGTATACTTCAGAAATACATGGTTACACTAAAGTTAACGGCACAGTTGGCATAGTGGTCAAACGATTGGCTTCCTGCACGACGTGACGCGGGTTAGATCCCAGAACGTAATGAATATTGTATAGCCTACAGATAGTTGTTCCAGATCTGGGTCTTTGTGCATGAGATGTATGTTTGTAAACTGTACCTACGATACGGGAGAGATATATAAAAAAAAAATAAGGAACTGTTCAAAAAAATCTTTATTGCAGAAAGACGCTCAACGGCGATCTCCGCTTGAGCACAGAGTGCAGTCTGTTATTTTATACAAATACGTACACTGCGCAAGTAGTGATCACCGCTGAGCGTCAAACTTGAATACAGTCCATACTGATATTATTCATCAGTTCCACAATTTTATGTGCAGGTCTTCGAGTACTGGGTACGGACATTAGAAATGAAAGGCTGGCTCCGACGGTCCCCAGGCAAAGAAACTTTGATCTTCATGTTGGGTAGCGCCATCTTCTTCTATCTCATGCGGCTAGACAGAGAAAACGATAAGCGTACGCCTTTGTTTTGGTATGTATGATTACAGAGGACCTAGTGTAATTTTCTTATGACAAATTCGATTTACTACATCGAACGCGTTCGGCGCTCCGATTGGTCCGTTTCGTGCTCTCCACCAATTTGAGCGCCGAACGCGTTCGATGCATTAAATCGAGTTTGTCAAAAGAAACTTACACTAGGGCCTCTGATCTTTTTTCAGAGATGAGTAAACTAAGCTCTTATTTTGTAGGCTCTCGATGCGTAACGTTTGCAGCTCATACTAATGCCTCGTGGCTACAAAAAATACAGTCAGGGTTGATTTGACTGACCATTATAATAATCGGCCTCATTGGTCTTCTGGTGGCAAGTGCGACTGCTAAGTGTGTTGAGCTGAGCAAAATGTTATTGGGTTTTTCTGTGTAGTAATAGCACGGAGTTTAGAAGTATGCCCGGTAGATGGCTATAGGCTCGCTTCTATTACAAGGGAGTTAATAACGGCATCGGCGAAATGTGGGTACACAATAGTTCTCCTCTGTCTAACCCTTTTTGGATGCAGGCGTGATGCTAAAATTATTTCTAGTTAAAAGTATGTGTTTTGTTCAATTATAGAATTTTAATTATGGAATAACAATGTAAAATGTATGAAGCGTTTAAACAAAATTAGTTTTTATGGCACGTTGTTCATATTAAGGTGCGTATTCACTATAAAAAAAAAAAAAATACATATATAACTCATCGCGTAACTCGTTCTCCATCGGAATAGCTTCATTTTGATTTATTCAACAATGTTATTTGCGCAGGATGTTTTATAAATCTCTCTGCAGGGAATAACGTAATGAATATTTTTGGACGGTCAAATTAAAGTGATTAAGGGTAGGTAGAGCCTGAATATAGATTAATACTAAAAATTTAAGTTCTTATTGATCATGAATGTTATTGATTTTTTTTTTGTGTGTGTACTACTGTGTTGTTCGCAGATTTTTTTTATTATTACACTGTTTTTTAGACGTGAGAACTTGTAATTGGCTGTCAGTTAAATTTACTGTTTTTAATCTGCTCTGTATAGCTGTAAGTCTTCCATGCAAGTTAAATAAATAAATAAATGAAGTCTTGGGCTCGATTTCCAGATCGGGTAAGATGTTATTGGGATTTTCTGAAATTCTCGTTCTTTATTCAATCGGGGGTATCCCCGATACCGTGGTACCCCAAAACCCACATAATTATGTGGGTTTACAATTTAGTGCACCTCAACTGAACTCTTCGGGGAATACAAGCGTGATGATATGTGTTACATTACAGTCAAATAGTCGCAGTGAGTACCTTACCTTTATTATACAAATTATTTACATTGTACGTATTATTAACGATTTCGCGAACTCTCGGGTTTATAAAAATGCTAGCCCACATCTTCGTCTGCGTGTATTTTGATTTCTGTATCGCGACATTAATAAGTACCTACAGAACCATCCAAATGATCCCATAAGTACCTACAAAAAAATATTTTATCAAAATCGATCAAGCCGTTTAAGACGAGAAGAATTACGAACACACGCACAGCGGAATTTTATATGTAAAGATAACATAAATAAAAATTACTTAACTCTTTTTGTACGTAAGTATTTATTTAAAAAATGTTTCAGAATGTTTAGTAATCTACTACATTTTGTGATACAAACATAAATAATTGAAATCTACATATTAGAAAGATAACTGAATCAATGAAACATAAATAACAATGTCAACGTCTTGTTTTTACGTGTGAGTAACACAACAGTTTTTGTTATAAAACCCATTAGTTTTATCAGTTTTTGTCACAGTAATATTTATTATTCAATTAGTTAAATGGCTGTTCAGTAATTGAGTATGTAAAAATATCAAATACGGTTCTCACAAAAACTATTCCAAAAAACCGCTTTAAAAATAATTTATTATTTAACAACGACGAACCCACAAGTTAAAGGTTGTCACACACGAGGCCATGACAATATAATGTAATATTTTAACTTCCAGTGCGCATAAGAACCTACCTGTAGATATAATATACGGAATATAGGTATATGATAGTAGGTATATGAAAACCCAAAATTCAGATATCAGGTACGGGCTACACTAAAAATAAATATTATTCACTGTATAATTTTTAGTTGTATCTGCCCAAAACCTGCTAATATCCCTATATTGACATATCTGCAGATACTTAACGATTTCATGACATAATAATTATTATCTACGTCGTGTGTGTGTATGCTCATTTATTGTTATGAAGAGCGATATCGTAAGATATTCAATCAGATACCTACATATTTTTTTATATTATCTGCCCCATGTGTAAAAACCTTCAATCAAAACTATTTTATCTTATCATAACATAGCATCACGTCTGTATTCCCCAAAAGGTTAGGCAGAGATGTACACCCACATTTCGCCGATGCCGTTATATAGACTCCGTGCTGCTATTGGGAATTTCCATACAGAATGTAATAAAGCTTCCGCCAAGACCACACGCTCAGCAGTCGCGCTTCTGTACATTATGAAGCAGCAATCTTACCATTTAATTAAATATGTAATAGAACTACTCAATTACTTATATACAATGACGGCACGGTTGGCACAGTGGATGAGCACTCGACTGTTGTGTCTCGGGTTCGATTCTCACACAGAACAAATATTTGCACGGAACAAGTGTTTGTGCATGTCAATATTTGTGTATGTAAACATACCTATAACACAGGCTTTATTAATAGAGTGTGGCCAATTAAAAAGAAAACTTCAGCTCATTTCTGTCACTAACAGATTAAATTTTAAATCGAATAATGTCTTATGTCCTGTTATTTATTTATGTCTGCAAATATTTAATAATGGATGTGTTAAGTTAAAAAGATTATTTTGAAGGCCGTCATATGACTGTTTTAATACTTATAACCTTGATCGTTCTTGTTCAGTACTCTTTCGATAGTGTACCTTTTCGTATCATGTTTTTTGTTTGTATTTTATTTTAATACTAGATGTCTTTTTTTTTCTAGGTTCTTTACACCACCGAAGGTGTCCAAAGAAGTCGGTGAACCGGTGACCGGTATTGACGGCAGAAGTCCTGCTTGTCCCCACAAGGGACCGTGCATGAATTACATTTTAAAGGTACATTTTAGTCATTTCAGGCCACTTGTTTCCAATACTCAATATATGCTGAGGCGGAAAGGTTAGGGGGTCCCCTGGACCTGACTGGACCTCTTTTGAGTCTTATACATTTAGCTGGTTAATTCCTGATGTCCAATTAATAATGAGACAGTTGTGTGTAGTCCGCTAACCAAGCCAACGTGGTGGCCGTTAGTCCACCTTCTCATCCTGAGAACAGTTTTTTGCCCAGCATTGGGACAGTAAATGGTCTGAATTTATTACTATTATTATAAGATGGCACGGCTGGCGTAGTGTTTAAAGGATCAACTGCTATGCTTTGTGTCGTCGAAGCTGTGGGTTCGATTCCCGCACGGAATAATATTACCGTGACTTATTGATAGTTGTTTTGGGTCTGTGTGTCTGTACTTGTGAAGATTATAGCAGATTAAAGTATTAGGCTGAAATTAAATAAAAAATCTAAACTTTATGTTTTTCCATTGTTGTTTTTTGTTGTTCCATTGTTTTCATTGCATTTCAGGGCACTGCGCAACTTTTTGGCGTCGGGTGCGCAATGACAATGTTAAGAACGATAATACCTAGAATACTCACACCAACCAAAGCATTGAAATCGTTGAAACTATCACACTTGAAGTTAGGTCTGTTTTTCGGCGGATACATCGGTATTTATAGGGTAAGTTAAAAATATGGAATAATTAACCCTTGTGAAGAGCAGTTGAAAATAGATTATTTTATTAAAAACAGCTGATTCATAAAATACTACCAGGAACATCATACAAATAATGGTGCACGTAGCCACAAAGCTACCGCTCTGATTGGTCGGCAGCATTTGCTGGAGTCAGTCCTTGGATGGGTGACCATTCTTTACACATCGAGATCCATCCGTGCCTCGAAGAGCATGTTAAGCAGTTGGTTGCGGATGTCATATGAATACCTATGACAATCGTTATGAGTGTCAGCAGCTCAAAAATTCTGTCAACCGGTCTTACCTTAGAGCAGTGTTTCTTAAACTTTTTGCAGTAACGGACCACTTCCAGAATTTCTAAAATTCCACGGACCCCTGTCAAAGAATATTAAAGGAAAAAAATTCATGTGTATTCGTGTAGGTACAGTCCCCCCGCACTTCGGACCGCTCAACAGTAGCCAGTTTAAACAAACGATGCGTTAGTTTGCTACACAATTTTCTAATTAACCCTTAACGTTTTACGGACATTTTACGGACCCCACTTTAAGAAACCCTGCCTTAGAGTATTAGAACTGAGGCCAGTTGGCAGTCGCTTCATGTAAAATACTGATACTAGGGCGCAGATTGTTAGTCTGGAAGCCGACCCCAACGTTGTTTTGAAAAGGCTAGGTAGATGATGTCTCATATAACAAACAAAAAGAAGCGTTATTTACAAAACAATAAAGCATGTATTTGATTGATCTACATTTCAGCACTATAATAATGATTTCTCATTCCAGTTAGTAGTGTGTCTGCTATGTCGTGCACATGGTAAAGATAGCGCTCTATACGCGTTACCTGCGGGCTTCCTCTCCGGGCTAGCGTTCAGAGCGGCGCCGTCGTTGCCCATCGCACTGGCGCCTGTTACTTCAGCATTACAGGTAAAAAATCTCAACAGTAGGTGTAAGGCTTATGTAATGGTATCAATTAGGGACACTGTCGGACACAGCATATTAGGAGAGGTGCAGTTCAATAATTATCTTACTCTGTAGTAATTTTATAATTCAAATTAAGAGGAAATTAAATCTTCATATTCTTCTATGTATTCCAGATTTTGGGCTCATGGGGCTACCAGAAAGGTATGATCCCTGAAAACTGGCCGCTAGTTGAGATCCTGTACTGCCTGTGCCAAGGCCTGTTGTTCCACGCGCGAGTGATGCACGAAGACGTCTGTCCCAGATACATAATCAACTTGATGCACACCGTTACCAGTTCCAAGTAAGTATAGCCTTACTACTTCAAACTTAAACCACAGATTTTCTTTGAAAAATAACGTTACGCTAGAGTAGAGTAACATTATCTAGCAGTCATATATCTACCGCAAATACGCTGAATTCACGCCGCAAATTCATATGTTGCGCCGGCGCTGCTACAATCCCACTGCAGCAATATCGTAGGGCTGATGACCCTTGTGCCACATTTAAAAACAAAAGTTGAGCTTCCATTTGGTTAGAAAAATATTTTTTATCTACATTAAAAATATAATCCATCTTAAATATAAATTATTGCTTCCAGGGCCGACGAAATCCAGTCAGCGTTTATTAAGAAAATATTAAATTTTGTATGAATTTAGTGCTTTGTATTATAATTTATGAGATATTTTGTGAGGCGTGTATACATGATGAAAGTAACTGGCATTTATAATTCGTTACTTTCAAATTTACGAGCCACTTTAAAAATCGAATGATGCAAAAAGAAGTCTCTGGAATGAAAAACAAAATAAAAGCCCGATTGAAACAAAAAATGATTAAGGCGATGTTTCTACCGAGACGTGAGATGAATCGCCTCTTGTTAGATTCACGGACACCTTATCTATAACAATAACGTGTCTACGGTTTTGTCAGTTCGTATGAGACAGATGTACCCTAAGTGCGAGTTTTGCTTGACCGTAGTTACAGTAAAGTAAAAAATGTAAGAAAATAGTGTGCGCGCGCTTACGATAAGCCACTCAAATGCGCGCGCACGTTTCACACTTTTTTGACATTTGGGACAATGAGCGCGTATGTCATAGACAATAAGAACGAATTTCGACGAGTATGAGAAAACGAGGATTCAGCCAGTTACTCGCATCGTGTAATCCCGCCTACATATTATTTAGGTGCAAGTCTGTGATTTATGTTAATCGGATGTTTTGTGGTACAGGGTTTATTTTATGTGGGTATGATTATCATTACAAGGGTTGGTTTACTTTATAAAGATTCCAGTACTTTAGATAGCGTATCCGTGATAGCACAAAATAAAGAGGCAAAGGAAGTCTTCTTTACACAATAGGTGATAACAAACTCACACAGACACGAAGCAGTGAACACGTAGAATACTAATCTAAATCAAATCCTTCATCGGTAAAATTATCTCAATCAATGTATTAGGTGCAAAAAACAACGGCGTGGTTCCAAGTGGCAGAAACGCAAATATATGCAAGTTATTGTAGACTGTGGTTGCGTACTTTCGCCCGCACGTCAGGATATCATTTGTTTACTGCTCGGTGATTGCAGTATTATCTGAGATAAATTACAATTTATATCAAATTGCCACCAGTCTTGCTTCGGCGAAAAATGTACCTTATGTGGCAGATGATAAATTCCACATCGATTGTTGTCCATAAGATGGCGTTTAGTGTATATTAAGTTTGTTATCACAAGTTGTAATAAGAAGAACTTTGTCTTTTAATTTTTGATGAAAGTACCATAGTGATAATCCGGTTCTGGTGCCAAGTTTCGCTTATGTGCAAGATGGTGGCTTTATAGTGATTTTTTTTTATTAGCAATAGTAAAATATAATGTTTGCACAATGTAAGTATTTAAGTAGAATGTTTGACGTCACAACTAGTTCAATAAAACGAAATTACTACTTTCTTTAAAAGCTACTCCTACTTTTTTTTCCTGTGTCGTGGCTACAGACAGATATACTATAGCCAATCATCATGCTATTCCATCTCTTCTTATGAAAAATTTATGGGCGCGAAAGGGATGCACTGTTTGTTATTCTGTCGCTCTCAGATTTTTAAGTTAAGAATTCAATTGAATTAAGGCGCCGCGCTTCGGTACAAATCGTCGCTTATATAACAACAACGCGAACATGCAACATTACCGTTATGCTGGTTTTAAACTCGTTGAATAGGGAATTCAATCCCGCTTCAATTTCGCTAATCGGATTCAAGAAAATCCGCCAATCATAGGCTGTAATACAAAAATTGTATCACCGCCAATTGGTCCGTTGTTGGTAAAAACACCGCGAATCTGGGCAGTCGCCATAGTGTTGTCGCGGCGTGAGTTTCGGTAAGCATTTTTTATAACAATAAAATTTTACGTATAAATGCATTTTCGCGGTGTTATATAATATAAGCGACGAAATAGGTATCTGTGTGTACAAATGCCAATCGCTAATCTATTGCTCCAACTGTCTGTATTCATTAAATTTAAATGGTGAGTACTCATCGTTTACATAGTTGCAACGATGAAGGTCGTCAGATTAACTGAGTGAGTTTAGAAAACTCAGTATTAGTCAGTCTTTCAAACTATCTCACGAAGACCTTTGTGAGATAGGATGAATAACTTACTGAGTTTTGAACCTTATGTCGAGTGCAATAGCCCTGTATAGCCAGTAAAGTGCTGCCAGTCTGTAAACGTCTTAGAATTTTCGAATCGTGCGAAAAATAAAACTGTTATATTTCCCTTTTGTTAAGTCAAAACCCTAAACAGCATCTGAGCACATCTGAATTAATAGAGGTCCCGAAATATTTCCCTCAGGTACAACATCTGAAGTATTTTCAAGACATTTTCAGTAATAATGTGTATATTCAAAGTAACAAAGGTCGAAAGGAATAGTTATATGAGTAGGTGTAGAAACAATACTAGGCGATATTTACTTAAGGTTAAATAATGCTGTGACAAGTTCAATAGTGCAAACATTTTGCATTTTCTAAACCACAAAACCCAAATTCCAAGCGAAGCCACCATAATAAACTAAAAAGCTAAATTAAACCTTAATGTATGTGTATTAAGATTTTAATTCGCGTAGCTAAAGAACAGTGCTTATAATCAGTGCCTGGGTGTTAATTAAGTAATCATTAGGAAATTTTAGATTTACATCGAATATTAGTGAACATGAGGATACTTCAATATATCTTTACACGAAAAATAATAAAGTACAGTCGAACTAAAAGACATGTACACAGGTCACTAGATATGTAGATGAAGTTGTAAATAGGGTTTTAACTATACATATGTATGTATATTATAATATATTACTCGAATGCATCCATAATTTTTGGAATGCCTCATACTTTGACTCTTTGTACTTATCTTTTTGTTAGACTGTACCTGAGGTTTATGCAGCTATTGAAAAATCGGCCCTATACGGCCTCCCTCAAAAAATCATGTGAAAACAATATTAACGGGTGTAAAGATATATGATTAGGCACAAATTATTATAGTTACCTATAGAATTCTTTATGAACAATATCACATAGATAATATTTATTATTTATTGCATTAGCTTTTATAGAGCTTATTCAATTATTTATAGACACAATACTGTAGAGAGTAGTTGCAATATGTGGAGTGTTAATATGATGTTTTTTTTTTAACCGATTGCATTTAGTTCAAATATGAAATATTTATTAATATTTATTTTGATAGGAGACCAAAAATTTGTGTTGCCCTCCTTTACTCAAAAATATAATCGTCTTAAGTCTTGTCCTAGCTGGGCAGCGCGAGCGCATCTCTTCTTATGGGGCGATAATGACGATATTGCGCTGTTCGGCTAGGAAGTAGCCTAAAGTCCACATTAAAGTGGAAATTAGTCTTCCTAATACTTTAGGTATTGTGTGACGGGTTTATTTTACGTTTGATTTTATCCGATAAACCTGCTATAAAAATACTAGTTGATAGATTTATTTTAATTTATAAAAACAGACGGTCGGCGGCGCTCATACACAATAGACAAATCTATTGTGTCTGAACGCCGACGTTCGTCTACCGCTTTGCCCAACAGGTTATATGAAATCATAAAATTATTAACAGGTTGCTTAACTCCTATTTGTCGAACAAATCATGCATTCATTGACATGAATCGACAGTATTAACACCGCTACTTTGTACCTATTCTGTACTTTATTGGCATAGTGTGGTATACTATGCTTTTAAACAATTTACACGCCCATAGAAACTGTATGTACCCACAAATATGATTTATAAGGGATATTATTAGTACAATAAAGCTCTTGCCTCCCATACAGGGAGCCGTAGGTGTAAAGATCAACTAATCGGTTTTAAATTATATAAATAAGTAAAAAAAAAATGGACAAGATCGCGAGGTGTGTTTTTATTCGCTTTTACCTCGCCACGCCTTCGGTTCGCTGTTGGTGTGGCTAGAGCATCATGACGCTTTTTATGACAAAAATAGCGTTTTTAGAATAATTTATAGCACACATTCACCAAATTAAAATAATATTTATGATTAAAATGCTCGATATTATTGTTATATTTTTGTAATAAATGATTTTGTATAACGCAAATCGTATTATTTTAATGAAACGTCATATCATATTTTGTTTTGTGTACCTTTTATTGTTCGTATCCATATGCTTTTCAAATGTATTTAACCAATTAAATCCCTTTATTATCAATACGGCATAAAATAAAGTAACATTTCTGTTGTGCATGGTGCTTGTGTGCTGGAGTTTAGTCGAGTTCTGTAACCCTGGGTCCGCCGGAGCTTTCTGGACGTGGAGCAGAACTAGGACCACCTCCTAAAGCGCCGTGAAGTTTCATCATGGCTGGTTGACAGACCTTTTGGGCATCCTTCAAGTGTTTCTCCAATTCATCTTTAGAAGCAGTGTTACCATGCATCTCGAGCCAACGGAGCTGATTGGCGCACTCAGTCTGAACTTGATTCTTTTCGGCATCTGTCAGCCTGGTACTTGCTGTTTCTACAGCCTGCGAAGGTGATTACTCTTTTAACAGTATTAATGTATCGGTATCTATATCACTATTGGACAATCGACCCTAAAAATTGTAAATTAGTATTGGAAAATTGAAAGTGGCTTTTCGTTTGTATATAACTATAATTATATACATAGGGCAACGTGGTTGCTATGCGTCAGCCGAATTATCTATGGTACAGACCGTTTTACATCCGAATAGGTAACCTTCCAACTGGTTTCTTACTTCCACCTTCTTCTTGGAGGCTTCATCCTCTGCCTTAAACTTTTCAGCTTCGTTTAACATCTTGTCTATATCGTTCCTGGTTAGACGCCCTTTGTCGTTGGAAATGGTAATGTGTTCAGATCTCCCTGTGCTTTTATCTTCAGCGCTTACATTTAGTATTCCATTGGCGTCGATGTCGAATGTCACCTGTGATGAAGTAAATGCATCTTTATAATAAAATTTACCGGGACAATCAAATATTAAAAATATATATTGTTATAATAAATATGTTGTAATAAATATTGTTCATATTCCAATTTTCGCAAAGTATTTTTGGCATTAAAGATATATTTATAAAAAATTGTGTACGGGCTGATATTTTGAATAGGATTTTTTGGATTATGAAATATACTCACTTCAATTTGAGGCACTCCTCTTGGGGCTGGTGGTATACCGGACAAGTTAAAAGTGCCCAGCAAGTTGTTATCTCTTGTCATTGCTCTTTCACCTTCGTAGATCTGTAATTATTTATTTTGATTATTACTAGAGGACGCTCCGCGATGTTACCCGCGATAGAAGGATCCCGTGGCAAATTCGAATAATCCTTTCTTAGTGCTCCTGTACCAGTGGTTTAGACTGTGTGTTGTCTGTCAGTCAGTCACGGTACAGTATTACAAGTATAGATAGATTATCGATTCATGTATTGTTATAATTATCATATACATACATAGATAAAGAGCTGGCAAACATAACTGTAAATATTTCGTAATTAACTACCTGGATGGTGACAGCTGGTTGGTTATCCGCATAGGTCGTAAAGATCTGCTTTTGAGCAGTTGGTATACGAGCGTTTCTTTCGACCAACCGCGTCATCACCCCTCCAGCAGTTTCTATACCAAGGGACAGTGGAGTTACGTCAACCAATAGAACTTCTGCGATGCGACTGTCTTTGGAACCGCTTAGAATAGCCGCCTGCACCGCAGCACCATATGCTACTGCCTCATCAGGATTAATGGACAGATTAAGTGACTTGCCGCCAAACAGGTCCTGCAAATGATAAATCTTTGGATAGTGAAAATCATTTAAAATTTTAATATTACTTTATGCAACGTTGGCTACCTGTAACAACCTTTGAATCTTCGGTATTCTTGTAGAACCGCCAACCATTACAACATCATGTATTTCTCTAGTGTTTAAATTTGCGTCTTTTAACGCCCTTTCAACCGGAGCTAGGGTTTGCCGAAAAAGGTCGCCACATAATTCTTCGAAACGCGCCCGCGTAAGTTTGGAGTAGAAGTCAATACCCTCGTGTAACGCATCTATTTCTATGCTAGCCTCTGTGCTTGAAGACAATGTTCTTTTGGCTCTTTCGCAAGCCGTTCGAAGTCTTCTCATTGCCTTAGGATTATTTCGAAAGTTTTTCTTATACTTTCGTTCGAATTCTTGACTGAAGTGATCAACCATTCTGCTATCAAAGTCTTCTCCACCCAAATGTGTATCACCTGCTGTAGATTTAACTTCAAACAGCGAGCCTTCAGCAATTTGTAGAACAGAAACATCGAACGTTCCACCACCCAGATCAAAAATTAGTACGTTTTTTTCACCAGTTAAATTTTTATCCAAACCATAGGCTAGTGCTGCAGCAGTTGGTTCGTTAATGATTCTGAGGACGTTGAGTCCAGCTATCACACCAGCATCTTTCGTCGCCTGACGTTGAGAATCGTTGAAGTAAGCTGGTACAGTTATAACAGCGTCTTTAACAGTTCCTCCAAGATATGACTCGGCAACTTCTTTCATTTTCGAAACAATCATTGACGAAATTTCTTCTGGTGAAAATCTTTTCTTCTCCTTTTTGTATTCAATAATTATTTTCGGTTTTCCGCCGTCTGATACAACTTGAAACGGCCAGTGTTTGATATCTTCTTGTACTTTGGGGTCATCAAATTTTCTGCCGATGAGACGTTTTGCATCAAAAACTGTGTTTCTTGGGTTCATCGCTACCTAGAATGTGATAATAAGGTAATATCCTAGCTGGTTTATGAGATTTATTTTACAGAGTTATCAGGCTTGAACGTGACACGCGTGTAGCGGTCTTGTTCAATGTAATCCCTAGTATTCCGTATGCACCTATACATCCTTCAAGATATGCTATATCGCGTTACTGTAGGACGTGATTTTTGTAGAGTTGCAACGAAAGTTGATTAAGTGTATTCACTACGAGCTAAATAAAAAACATCTACTATACAATACAAAGTACAGCTATCTTTACTGATACATTAGGCCATGTAGCTAATAGTTTAAGTTACAAAATACGTTATATTGTAAACATACTGGAAATAAGTGTAACCATGTAAGCACAGTATGTAATTTCTTCGATTCTAACGATTTGGGACAAAAATGATTGACGTTTTGATGTTTACCTGATTCTTTGCAGAATCTCCAATAAGCCTCTCGGTGTCTGTAAAAGCGACATACGAGGGCGTTGTTCTGTTGCCCTGTTCATTTGCAATGATTTCCACTTTACCATGTTGAAACACCCCCACGACGGAATATGTGGTACCGAGATCTATGCCCACTGCTGGGATCGACATTGTCGGATACTGTAAAATAATAATTGATGGTAAATAAATAAATAAATAAAATATATTCATGTAGACCACCCTTATGAATAGTCAGACTCTAGTTGCCCCGTTCCAAAGTTTTGTTTCCCTAAGGAGAGGAACGGGCAAGAAACACCTCTTGTTACTCTCTGGTTACTCTTTTTTTTAATGTAAAGGGCTGATATAAAAAAAAATATACTGATCTAATTGGATTTAATGCAATTTCTTAGATCGAACTGATTTATGGAATCCCATAGAATCGCAGAGGTCACGATTGGTTGGTTTCATAAAATAATCGCGGACCCAATCAGACTTTGACTAACTCTAGATAAACTATTTCTGTAGTTTTATTTAGAGGTACTACATATATATCTTCATGCTATAACTCATAGGAGTAGAACAGGGCAACATGTTTTCAGTATTAATTTTGAGATAAACAACATTAAGTTATATATATCAAGGGATAAGCGATAGATTTTCAACACGAGTAACAGCTAATTGAAAATGTATGATGCAAGAGTAAAACTGTGATTGGGACCGAGTTTGTGGTCTAATTATATTTTAGAAAGATGTATTTTCAAAAACAAAACGAACTCCACGCGGACAAGTCCCGTTGCACAGCTATAAATAATAATATAGGCAACTTTTAAAAGGGCGGATCAGGCCCCTAATGTTAAACTGGAGTCGTACTCCGTGACATACTTCCTAAAGCGACTATCAGTTGGCTTACGATGCAGTTGGAGATCATTATGTAGATTAACTCAAAGCTCAAACTAGGCTAAAGTTTTCCTTTGTAGCCTACTTCATTATTTGCCGCAGCGCTATAAGGTTGGGTACTTTGGATCGGTACGATAAAGTTTATGATGGATCTCACGGATGGTCTATCCAATCCAGTTGGGATGAAGTTTAATTAGTAACACCGGATGAGTGGTTCATATGTTGCCGAGTGTTGACATTGTGTGCTGTCAAATATGGGGTTAAGTTGGGCTTCGGGTAGGTACATGATCGTGATCAGTGACACCGCTTAATGAAACTTACCTATTTACTGGCTACAGTTACGCTTTATCACGTAAAAGTTGGAAATATCATGTAGCTCCCTCAATAAATACTTCCAAAGAGGGTTTGGATAACGTACGTATTAAAAAATATAAGCCTGTCGGTGTTTACCTATATTTAAACGTGTAAGAGCATCGATCTATTATTTGAAGAGCGCTTTCTTAGCTACCAGTTGCTACGCGGCTATTGCTACGCTACGACCAGTAACACTTAGCTTGTCGGGTCCATTACTACTGCTGCTACTAGCTACCTCCTTTAGCCTATACACACATTTCAACATCATCAGTCTAATTAATTTTTTGTTGAATCATTTCCAATTGTCAATGCAGCTCTAAAGCTGAGTAGTTATTATTATCATCACATCTTAATTCTATTTGTTTTCCTTTTCTTTTTCTTTGTTCTGTTTTATATATTATTATTGTGTGCCTTTAGTTTGGGTCAAATAAACGTATTTTTTTCTTTCTTTCTTATTCTGTTTCAATTGGTTACTCTAGGTCACAATCAAATGTATCACCTAAAATCGAATTCCATTATCTAGCCGAAAATTCAAAGAAAACAAACAACAGATTGGTATCTAAAAACTCCCCTGTTCAAAACAATAAAACTGGCCAAATTGTTAATGTCATTAGGGAACCGACAGGCAATAAATTCCAGCCAAAGTTATCGTCGATCCGAGAGCTCATAATGTTTCGCGCAATCAAACCAGTCACTCCCATTTACGAAACATAAAAAAGTTTCCAATATTTTTTTTTACCCCATAAAGCCTTTACTGTGGCTGGCAATTCAAATTTAATTTGGGTTCAAATTGGGAGCTTTTTCGGAGCACGTAACGTCAAAAAATATGACCTTGAAGTGGAGACCTTGGAGTGATACAGAGTGAATAGACAATCATGTCTGGTATGGTGCGTTTAACTAGTAGAAAGAAACTAGTAGCAAGCTAATTATGAAAAAATATTTCTTGGAGAGATTCTTTGTTTAAAATCCAGTCTCAATCTTGAATCCTAATAGTCTAGTCTTCAATTATACGAGATCAGACAGACTTTAGGAGCTCAGGGTGTACGATTTTATGTGTCTACCTCTTTACAGAATCAGTCGGTTCTAGGTGCATTCTGTGTATTTTATTTGACGTTCTTTGTTTTGAAATACTTAGTTTAAACTCCCACACCAATTTTAATAAAATTTCGGAGATAAATTAATTATGAATTTATATCGGAGCTCTCAGAGAGCATGAAACGGACCAATCGTTGCAACCCGCACGCATTCGATGCGATAAATCGAGTTTACCAAGAGATATGTACTTACACTAGGGCTTCAGTTGTTACAAAGGTATAAGTACCTATACCCAAACTAGAGATTAGTTTGTAAGAGAAAAACTTCTTAAAATTAGTACCCACAGTTAAAAAAATCGTTGTGTCAGTCCTTGCCTACATAACTGTAATAAATTGTAGTACTCACCTTATTCACACAAACCTGATAACTAAAACAAAATACCTATAGGGATGAAATAATCTCGTACAAATTAACGTAGTATCTGTTTCAAATATTTATTAGCAATAAAAGTACGGGAAAATAAATTGTGGGATTTGTGAAGTCGTCGTGATTGAACAACGGTCAGGTTTTTATAGAGTCGTAATAGTGAATTAGACTTTGATGTATATTTTAACTGGAAGCCAACGGTTGGAAGGACCGAAATCATGATTCGACAATTTGCAGTTATATTACTATCTTTATGTTTTCCGTCTGGTACCTACTTGGATTGGCAACTTGTATGAAGAATTAATAATTAACTATCAGTTTGAAAGAAATCGTTAATACGATTAACACAGATTACTGAATACCTACTATTTAGTGAATAATTACGGTTATGTAGTCCGATTATGAGAAAACTATTTCATAAAATACTTTGCAATACTTATGTGATATAGGATTAGTTTTATTATTTTCTACATACTTTTCTCATTTCAATGTTTGCCGAATCTCGCTGGTCGGCCTTGTTGGCGTTAGTTTAAACTTCCAGATAGGACCGACAAAGACCCCTATTCGCCTGTATCTTACACAACTCGGATACCACAATAGACTACGACAGATATTGAGTGAATTAAGTTACCTTATCAAATATGTTTCATGATTTAGATCATAGTAACTGCTTTACATTAACAACGGAATATGAAGACCAAGTCTTTATCGAAGTATGGTTTTACACATGGTTGGGAGTTATAGAGAACAAACATTTTTAATTTACATTTTACTACACGTAGTTTACAGAATATGGTATTATGATGGACATAAGATTTTGACGTAACTGACGTTTAATTTTTATTAATTGAGGTGAAAGAAGTAGCCAGCTGCCAGACACTAGAAGATTTTCCGTTGAGATCTGTTGAGATCTAAATATTTTTAACTTAAACTTTTTCGGATAAATCTGTTTACATGACACCTGTGAAGCAGTATGTTATGTCGAAATCTACTTAAAATATAGCATCACTTATAGTGTTATCTATACATATATCTACCTTTTTTGTTTTACGTCCATACATGTCGTAGGTAGCTGGAGGTGTGTACCGGCCTGAAATTTAGACAATAAAGAGATAGATTACGCACTCGTATTGCCACTATGAGTAGGTATTTGAAACAAGAAGAAGTTAATGTTGATGAATTGGCTTGGATTCAAGATCAAATAAAATAATTAATCACTTACATAATTTTCTTAAAAATTATTTAAAAATATCATTAAAATCTCTAACAAAAGATTTCATTTCCAAAACTTAAATTCATAAAGACACACGCGGCGCCCGGCAATAAAACAATGGATTTTCTATTGTGTTTTATTTGCATCACTTGATGGTTTTACAACCAATCTTATAGTTAAAAAGGTACAACATAGAACTTTCTAAGCACAATTTTTTTCTTTGTTAGTTACCTGCATCTGGAATTCTGGAGGAACCACCATCATAATTGGAAAATGATTTTTTGATTATTAACGCTTCTTCTTCTTCTTAGCAAAATCGGGTGGATGGAATCCCCGTGCTTGAAGCAATTCCTGAACATTATGACACGCGTAATAAACGTTGTCCATCGCCGCTTCAGTTAACATGTCCACGTTACATTTCCCTTTATTTTTTCCTTTCTTCTTCGATTTCTTCTCTTCCTTCTTACTGTCGGCATCGCCATCGCCATCGGCTTCTGTTTCTTTTTTATCTTTTTTCTTTCCTTTGCCAGCCATTCCTTCAGTATTTTTGTTTCAGATGTATCCAGGTTGTTTGGTGCTCGGCAACGGTATTATATTATTGATTAAACAAAGGCTTGCCTGCTCAGTCACATTCATATAAGTAACAGATATTGTGGTAACTTTGTGTGGCCATAAAGCACTTTTACATTGGTTATATCTATATATTTAAGTTTTACATATTGGCTTAATGTCCTCCTGACCGATATCGGTCACGGCGGCCAATCTCACCGGAGATAAGCCAACTACGCAGGAGATATTATAGAGCACAAGTGTGTGCGCAATCATAGGTGCTCTCTCTGTTCCTTCACTCGCATAGTCCGATGGGACGGCAATCCGACACGACCGGAGAGAGATCAGGCGCTGGACCAACGGCTTAACGTGCTTTCCGAGGCACGGTGTGTATTTACATACACGAAGACCCAGACCCGAAACAACTATCTGTAGATCATACAAATATTTGTTCCGTGCGGGAATCGAACCCGCGACACGTAGCGCAGCAGTCGATCTCTCAACCACTGCGCCAACCGTGCCGTCAATATTGGCTTAGTAGGTACGTCTAAACTACTTAATGGATTTAGATGGGATTTTTCACAATAATTTCGAGTTTCTTCTTCAATTGAATTTATTATCTATTTCGCAACTATTAACTAATAATCGATCTTTCTAAACCTAGGTTGAATTTTAACTTTATCATGAATTTACCTAACCTTTTTTGAACCTAACTAGAAACTCAGCTTCTCACTCAGCAACTTTTTTCTCAGCTCCAAGGCTGCAGAGGACCTTACATCCTCACGTTCTACTTTCCAAACGGTTATAGGACCCTCTTGGCGCGTCTCCAGTTAGTTTGTTCACCTTATCGAGTCATAAAAGCGTTAATATATTGAATGTCTTTTGAAGTTAACGGGTTTTGCATAACGATGAGAAAAATGGGTAAATTCTGCCTTGCTTTTTTATTTCGGTTAGGAATTTGTGTGTATTTTTGATTCTGGATGGGAATTATTAATTTAGTGGATCGTATAAAATTTGTCTATATCTGTGCATTACGTAGATTTTGAATATTTATGAGGTTATGATGAAAAATTCGTTAAACTTGTTTTTCATTTTCATGTTTCATATTTTTTTATGGGAAAAATAGGAATCGGTTAAAAATATATGTGTCCGAGAAAAGCATAAATATAGTTTTATTTTGTTTGGGTTTTTGTTACTAGATGGGTCCTATAATAGTTCGAAAATGAAACAAAAAAACTCACAATAAATCATATATTTAATACATTTGAAAATAAATACAAATATTTACAATCCAACTTTATCATATTAAAAAATAAACTTAGCAGCCTCTTGCAACATAGGCTGTACATGCAAAAAGTTAAACAGTCAATTTTCAAGACATCATTCTTATAATCGTGTGAATTTCGATAATCTTAGAGTATTATTTGATATTATACAAGGGTTCTTTCAAGACATGTTCCACTTCAACACGGTGTAGTACTGAAGCACCGACAGCAGGCGTTGGTGCCTCTGCTCTCCCGGCGTAAACCAGCTGTAACAGATAAGGAACGTCAAACTTGCACCTCTAATTTTTTGAAGTCTTGTGCGGTTTGATTATCACCCGCGTTACGTGTGAAGGAAATACCGTGAGAAAATCTGAACACCTGAGAAGTCTCCATAAAAGTTAACGATTGTGTGTGTTTGTGTATTCCGCCAACTAGCTTCTAGCCATCTAGGCCTGACCCTTCTGATTTTGAGAACAGGTCCATGCCCAACATTAAATAAAATAAATTATTGTAACTATTTACTATCTAGGAAAGCTGAATTTGTAGTGGGATTAGGAGCAGATGTGTTTACGCCCATCTGTGTGTGCACATGATACCTAGCCTCGGTGGCGAGCCAGCATAATAATTATTAATCCACAATACTTACGGTTTTGGCTACTAAACTGAGCTGCCTATAACGCTGTCTAACCTAGGCCTATGTAAACCAATAAAATAACAAATGTGAAACGGCCGTATTTCTGTTTATTGGGCAACTTGGCTTTTAGAGGTTTATCTAGCAAACACGATAATAGATGGTAGTGTATAGAACATATCATTGTCTTTTATGGGGCAAATATCGGTAATATTTCATACGAAATTAGCTTCACATATTTCTGATCAGATAATCCGACAGACAATCCTAATATTCACGTCCATAAAAGTTTATGAGGTCAAACCAGGAACGAAATCTTGTCATTTGTTCATACAAATCTGGTATTTAGTGCTTTCAGACTTGGTTTCAAGGATTTCTGTCAGAATATCGATTGGGTGGCGGATTTACGACAGTACCTACCTCGAGAAGTCATCCATTTATATAGTTCATGTACGTAAATGTGCTTTCAATACCAGGCCATACTGTATAGACAATTATAATACAGTTCTATGGAATTAAAATGTCTCGATACTGAGGAGAGGCGGTACACGAAAGGTAATCAATTATATTACTTAAACGGCATGGTAGCACTGGCCGAAACTTAATACTAGGGACCTACATGAAATCCCTAATTCCCAGAAGGTAAAGCAACTGTGTTACCGTTACCTAAAGGGTAAATTTACCTTTCTTCCAAGAAGATTTTCGAATCGGGGTTTAACGAAACTCCAGGCACCCATGTTGCGATGTTCTTCCTGACTCCATATGAATTCTGAAAAGTTTGCAGCTTGTTATTCTCAAGGGAACAAAACTTGTTATACATTATCTGTACACGAGAATATTAATATTCAATTTATTCAGAAACTTTGCGACAAATAAAGTAATAAACTGCTAATATTGATGTTATTTAGTTTCGAAAGTAGTAACCCTACCTACACGAGTTGGACTTTATTTGACATAGAGTATTAAATTTGTTCACCAAGGCATTTTTAAGATTTTTGCTGAAAAGATGAAGTGAAGTATTTAGCCGCAGCAGTTATGTTTTATATTCTGGCCCATTCAGTTTTCATAATATAATTGTTAAGTTACATGAAAAATACTTCACCAAATGATAATACCTAAATCTTGATCATGATTGCGGACATATTGGATTGCTGGCTGCTTTCAAATTCCTCTACTCCTGCCAGAAATACTGAATACTCAAGTATGTTCTGCTAAATTGATTTATGGCGTTTAGATGCATATGGTATGTCCTCCATGTAATCTTTTCAACACAGCATGAGCAATTCTCATGGGTTTTTGTGCATGTAAAGTGATTGTAAACGCCCCTAACATATAAAGAGTGTAAGGTTAAAAAACTTGAGCTTATGTGGACACGACAGATGAATTAAAATTTTCTGAAGTAGAGAGACCAAAATAATCAACTTACTTCTAGCATTCCGGAATTTGGACAATTCAGTCTGGAGTTCGTGTAGAGGGAACGGCGCAAGTGCTTCGACTCTTATTATGGCAACGTCATCTATCTTGGCTCGCACCCTCTCCTTGTTAAGTTCGTAGTAATGCTTGCCGCTTACCAAGATCACGCGTTTTACCTTTAGCGGCTCAGCCAGGCTATCACCTGAAAGAGTTGTTTAGACACTAAATATAACGAAGCATCACACTTGTAATCCCCGAAGTGTTAGTCTTCTGCGTCCACATTTCGCCTTTTATTGCCAGAATATTTTAATAGTAAACTCAACAGTTTCTCCGACTCGGTTTTTGAAACCAAGACCTCAGTAGTGACACTTGCGACATTAGTTAGACATGAGGCAGTTTTGTGAAGATTCTTACTTAAAAACTGTTGACTACTCTGTGTCGCCAGCTCCAGGTTTAAGGTTCGGCAATTAAAGTATTTATTCTTTATTCATACACACAACAGCTCGCTGGCGCACAACGTTCACTTATCAAAATTGGCAAATGAACATTTCTGAACAACAACTATAGAAGTGTTCCTTGACGTGATCTATGAGACTGGTGTTTTGTGATTTTAAGACGATTAAGAAAGATCTGTTTTCAGTAATACTGTAGGATAACACAGATAAAAATATATATGTTCGATAGGTCGTAGGCATATTTTATCGTCGTTTCCATATATAAATCAGGTTGTTTGTTCCTTGTTTGGACATTATGAACTGCGAACGTTTTGTTATACGTATATGTATTCGCAGAATATTTGGGGCATTTCCGTGCTCTACTGTTTACTATATTCCGTGTCTACGTATTCTTCCACGTTTTGTGATTTTTGTTTTTAAGTAAATAATCGTATTATCGGCTTCCCTTATTATTTTTCTTTTCTTTCTAAAAAATACGCTTCTTCTGGCTGTAGCTACTAAGTACGTTCCTATAAATCAAACGTTTATTCTGATTTTTCTTAGTCAAGTAATTGTAATTATGACACCATCATGTAATATAAATACGAGTATTAGACTCCTTAAAAATTATGAAATTATATAATCAAGTGTGACTTGATTATATGATATAGATATATACACTCTTGATACGGAGGGTCGAGTCTCCCACAAATTACACAACTATCAGAATTAATTTCGCCAATATTCACGCTATAGGAACATACCGATCACATTCTTGAAGTGTGTCCTCGGCGCGAAGTCTGATAAAGGTGACACAGCATCAGCCAATCGCAGCAGCACTTTTGGTGCCACCACCACTAAAGGCTTTCTATAGTTCCTGGCCACCTGACAACAAGGGAAATTCTTATTTGTATAAGTACTCTTTATCTTTTCGGAAACTACTTACGACTCAGACTGGATAAATCATGCAGTTGATGATGATTTATTTTTATTTTATAATGAAAACTTTAGCGCCCCCTATCAATTAATGTTTTTAAAAGTTTCGACACTGGGCTTGTTTCATTACTTGCTAATAAAGTGACTTGCCTATCCACGTCCACAGAATGCGTGCAAATTTCTGTTTCACTGAAAAGTATCTGATTTAAAGAGAAACTTTTTGATTCATTGACAGATAGACCAAGACTAGTGACTGTTCAGGGACTGAACATATTATTTCGATGAGTGACTGTCATTTTTTTAGCCGATATTTTATCTATTACATTACTATAAGACTCTTTATCAGCTGGTGGTCAAAAAATATGCTCGTATGCTTTAAAATCGCATACTAACCAAGTTAAGCAAAGAAGTTCCAGTGAAATTTTTGTATGTAGTAAATGAGACGAAAGCGTTATCTAATGGTTTTCTGCAATTAATGAATGACAGTAAGGGAATAGTAGCCTTACCTTAGAATTATATAACTTTACTTATGTTAAAGAAGGTCAATTTCGAACTTGCTTAAGTAAATGAAGTCAATGAGCTGAGATTATTACTCTTGTTTTTAGCCGACTTCAAACTCTCTATTGTACAATATAACTACTTTGTTGTATAATAAATCATTTATTTTTTGCTTTTTAGTTATTAGTTTTATTTTTGAGTTTTTTGGATTCGGTTTTTATTTTTTGTTAAAAAATTTAATTTTTATGTTGTTGGGTCCAGCAAGACTTCCTGTATACCTGTCGTGTTTTGGTTGGGTTATTATTATCTTGCTTGTTATATGATAATATGTTTAGGATGATTTGATGGTAAATAAACTTAATAATATCAGCAGCAAATGATATGATAAGTTTCTTCCAAAAACAAGCGTTACCCCTCACTAGTGTTTCTTCTGTAGGTATCGTGGATACAGTTTACAAACAGCTATGTGTATAGATCATACTAATATTTGTTTCGTGTGGGAATCGAACCCGCGACACGTAGCGCAGATAGCTAATCGTTAAGCCACTGCACTAATCGTGCCGTCAATAATTTCGCGAATATTTGCCTCTTACACTTATCGTTTCCATCTGGTACAGACGATGCTTTGAACCAACAAGAGTCTTGACTCATATTTTTTGTATTAGTTTACTTACGTTAGTATGAGTAATAGTTGGAACCTTTGTTTCTATGCAAAAACCCCTCAAGGCTGCAACTGCATAGGTATACCGCCATTGTAATTAATATAACTACGTTTTGCTAGAAATTAATCAGTCTTTGTTTTGCTCATATTACAGTTCTAACTGTTTATACCTACATTTGTAGAAAATTATATATATTTATTTACCTCCTAGATATTTTGCAGAGTTAAAAAAATCCTTTGGCCTATATTATTTTTCTTACGGTAAAGTATGATCAGTACCCCTATTCTGTGTTTTCTTTAGACTTGATTATATTTAACGTTAAGCGCCCGATGTTAAATGCACCCAATTTTTTCAGTTTTGGCATAATGTTCGCTTTCGCCTATAAAAATCCGCTGGACAACAAGAGGCGTTGATACATTCCCTTGCTGTTGATACTTTTAGAACTTTTGAAATAGGTGATTAAAGGGTAAACGGTATAAGAGTGAACGGGGTTCGGGTTTCCAGTATCTATTTATGTTGTTACTAATAATCAATTACAACCTACGGCTATACCTATACACAGATTACTGAATCGTTATTAACAGTCAACTACTGCCTACGGCTATCCACAGATTACTGATTATATAGTCAACTACTGCCTACGGCTATACACAGATTACTGATTATATAGTCAACTACTAGCTACAGCTATTCTTCTTCTTCGAACAAACAAAAGTTTAATGCTCACCTGTCTCCTCAACAAATGAAAGTACTGCGCTGGAGTAGTAGGATTAGCCACATGCAGGCAGACGTTCTCGGAGTCTGGTGCTGCCTCCCGGCTGTCTGTGAGCTGCAGGAACCTCTCCATCCTGCAGGAGGAGTGCTCGGATGCAGCGCCGTCGTAGCCATGAGGGAGCAGCATTACCAGACCGTTGCTGCGGACCCATTTAGCTGGAAACAATGGATAAGTGTAAAGAGATTAGATTGTGCCTCGCCCAAGAAAGCTATCGCAGCATCTTACGCGCATGTGTGAACTTTATCTTGTAGAAATTGTCTTTAAAGCGACTCTTTAGATTCCGTACTGTTTAAGGTTCTAGTTCACTGAATATATTACAAAACACACAACAATTATAGCATCACACCTATATTCCTTGAAGGCTTAGGCAGGCGTCTAGTATGCTACACCAACATAATTTTCATTGACGCCATAAATAAGTCCCATGTAATATAGGGAGCGAGTCTATTGTCATCTACCGGGTACTATTGTAAACTCGGGCTATTACTGAGAATTTCATAGTAGTGTAATAACACTTTTCGCGACCCGAACCCAGGATCTTCCACTCTGCAATCGAACCCATCTTCAACTTTGTAGACTCACAATATTATCAAGGTGTAATATTATTTGCGCGACTGCTGAGCGCGAGGTCTTGTCTGTCTGTCTTTGTCAAACAACTATCTGTAGGTGATACAAATATTTGTTCCGTGCGGAAATCGAACCCGCGCCACGTAACCGTTCAGACGTGATCCTATGTTATTATTATGGTATTCATCATATTATCATATAAATTCATAGATACGTACATTCTCCTGAAGCAATAAAAGCATCCACAATGATTTGTGCGCCGTTATAGAAGTCGCCGAACTGCGCCTCCCAAAGGCACAAATTATCTGGAGAATCATAAGCCATCCCATATTCGAAGCCCAGCACTGCCTCTTCAGATAAAATTGAATTTGCTACCTGAAAGCAGAAATGCGTTGGTAATAGGCATTGTAAGGCCTTTTCATATGACTAGATGCAGATGTCCTCTGAATACTGACTAATTTCGCTTACTTCGCTAATTTCTTCACAGCCGAATTTCGCCGAGAGTAAAGACAACATAGCATCACGCCTGTATTCCGCAAGGGTTAGGCAGACGTGTACTATGTACACCCACATTTATTGAATCCTATGTACGTAATATGGGACGAAACGATTAGATTTTTTCAAAATTTTGGTTTAATTTAATAATTACCACGAGATAAACTCAGTCTATAAACAATATCAAAAAATAAAAAACGTAACGACCTTCACTTATGTTTATAACCTATAAAAAATCAGCTCATGTCTAGTGGGGTAAAAACGTTAATGCATTTTGTATGAAAACAGCAATCAACAAACAGTGCATCCCTTTCTCGCTCATAAGAGGATACGGAATAGCATGATCATTAGCGATAGCAACTGTCACACTGTGCTTTCGTAATACGGGGAGCCGGGTGTGCCTTAATAAATAAACAAAAACTTGCGATTACTAATCTTGTGGATTTCTAGGAGCTGATTCGAAGATCTCATCAAAGTAATCCTTCTTATACCTACTTCTAAGAATCCCTTCTGCTCCTCGTGTATGTGGTTGAGTGGTATCCGTATAGCCTCCGTCTCCTGGTCGACCAGCATCACATGGCGATGTGAGAAGGTGCCTCTGCCAACGTCCTCGCCGCTGAGGCGTACGTGTCGACCTTCCATTAGTAGAGAACCTACAGGGAAGGAAGTTATTGAGTATTTAGAAGCATTGTTATTTAGAAGCATTGCAAATTAATATCGCAGTGGTTGGTGCAGTGAACCATTCGGTTCCTACACGGAACAAATATTTGTAAGATCTAGTGATAGTTGTTTCGTATAGGGTGTATGTGAGATTTACGTCTGTGAACTATATTTAGGATATATAAGGACAACCAATGCGGCGTGACGTTGTTAGGCGATAAATAACGTCACTACAGAATTCTATTTGCGTTTTGTCTTACTTGAGCTGCTGAATTCAAAGGCACCAGAGGTCGAGTTGCAAAACCACGAAAGTTTACTTTATCATTCAGTCACAACAACGACGTTATTTTAAGGTTTAAGGTTTAGACTTTCATCATCATCTACAGCGCGACTTCACCCACTGTTGGGCATAGAGGTTTAGACTTTAGGTCAGTTTTAAACCTTGGAACCAGTTTTTGTATAATGAATCTTACAGTGTTCGAAATACAGTTTTTAATAAAAATCTTGCAACTTAGTCTCGTGTTAAGTTGACGGTTTTGGATTAAAGGTCTAAAGATAAACCTTGTTTTGTAACGAAGATCTGTGAATAATAGCCAAAATGTTAGAATTATAATGGTATTACCATACCTACACTATATATTATATTATATGACCACATCACTCAAATTTGCTTCATTGTGGATTCAGAGGCCCTAGTGTAAGTTTCTTTCGACAAACTCGATTTACTACATCGTACGCGTTCGGCGCTGCGATTGGTGGAGAGCACGAAACAGACCAATCGGAGCGCCGAACGCGTTCGATGTAGTAAATCGAATTTGTCGAAACAAACTTACACTAAGGCCTCAGATCTACAAAGTCTGAGTTCACTATACTTGCGGTGAGTTTCAATCAGTGTTTCCGTTTCTAATCTCTTGTGGTCTACATCTTAATTACTTAGTGTCTCAGCGAATTAGTGCGTACTTTGTTCTCGCCGCTGGAGCTTTTAATTGGAGAAACGTACTAAAGACGAATGTGATCCCAAGTTAGTCGATATCTTTAAGCAATTTAGATGCTATAAATGTTACACTTGTGTTCGAAATAGCTTACTTTGTAATAAATATTATTTAAATCAGATATAAATAGATATTTATTATGATCTCATAAATGATATGTAGTGTATATGTATAATTTATACATACCTATACACTACATATGTTTGTTATGGATAACGAGAAGTCATATTACTATTTTATTAAATTATTTGAATTCTTCTTAATCTTGTGGATTCTTGCTTCTTGTTTTTAATAGTGTCTTAACTTTTTAATTTAAAATTTGTTACTCATGAAATTTCTTCTTAGTAAAATTATTATTTATTAGAATAAAACGTTCTACTTAATTTATTATAACGTGGAAACAAAAACTTTGAGTTGAATCTTACCAAAAGCCAGTGCCTCTGCGGTCGCCCAATCGATATCCTTGCCTTCCATCAGTTTGGACATGCGGTTCTTCACATGCGTCTTAGCGAGATGAGGGTGTACATTCTGGAAACAATTTAGGACTGATTAACTGCCTTGATTGATGTTTTGAGAGGTATTTCAAGTTGCGTAACTAAGTGTATTATGCTTATTGTACCCGTGAAGTAAGTTCAAGCGTTTGGCGTGAGCGTTTGGTGTATATTTAATAACTGGCTGTTTCCCGCAGTTTTACCCACGCTAAAGGTTACTCCGCTACTCCACTCTTATGGGTTGTAGCGTGATGTTAAATAGCCTATAACCTATAACCTTTCTCAACAACTGGGCTATCAAATGCAAAAAGAATTTTTCTAACCCGAGTTCCAGAGATTAGTGTGTTCAACAAAAAAAAAAAACAAACAATCTCTTTAGATTTATTGTATTAATATAGATTTTATGAATAAATTACCCTTTCTATGAAGTCAATATACACTTTCGTAATTATAAAACTTAATCTTTCTCTACTGTATACACATGGTACCCAAGTTTTGATAATATCATTGACAAAATTGGACTTTCTAAAAATCAATATTATTTGTTCAACCTAGACCCATGACTCATGAGAAAGAAAGACTACCGGCTAACCCCAATATCAGTCAATCCGATATCAGTTTCCATGGTAACAGAGTATGTCAGTTGGATGGGCCAGCATCAACCTGCATAGTCACTGATAACGCAGCTGCGACTCACGCCTGCCAAGCGAAGCGAGCGGTGCATTGTTCCTGTAAGATCGTTTGCTGTACCTATCTATATATCGATATTGTCCTAGATTAGTCCTAGGTTAGGTACTCAGCCATACAAATTATATTTATACTATGTATTTGGTACTACATTCTAAGAACAAACAGGAAACTTAAATGATTTTAACGCTCTTTTCTTTACCTTGTATAAGATAATGGTAATCAATTTTTTTTTAAACTTTGATCTGCACTACGAATAATTCTTGTATCGTGGGTGCGTTTATTACAAACACATATATTCACACACAAACATACAGACCCGAAATTATGCATATCATACAAATATTTGTTCCGTGCGGGGATCGAACCCGCGACACTTAGCGCAGAAAGCTAATCGCTTAGCCACTACGCCAACCGAATTTCAGCCCCAATTTCAGCTACAGTTTTACCGAACTGCGTCTAGAAAAGTTAAATTGAAAACCTAAACTATCAATTGAATTTGACAGTTTTTATTTCATCTAATTCTTGTAAATTGTAATGATCTATAAACTTATCGTCTTTGCTACCTTGTGTTACTTTTCATGATTAATTTCAACAAAGATATAAACCACGAATTCGTGAATTTATACGGAACAAAGAATAATATTAGTATTTCATTCTTCTTTTTAAAAAAAACGTTCCCCCACACTAGGATTTCTCTTGTATGGGTATAGTTCACAAATATACATGTCATATGCACACACAACCACTCGAAACAACTATCTGTAGATCCGATAATATTTGTTCCGTGTGGGAATCAAAACCACGACACGAAGCGCAGAAATCTAATCGCTTAGCCACTGCGCCAACCGTGTCGCCATAAACAGATTCACACATGTTTGTAACAAAAAATAACGTCGCTTTAATCCTTCGGTGACCCCGATCAGAGATAATCCTTGGCACATGGAGCCAGACTGTGCCAGACAAGGATTCAATGATATGATGGCGATTCAGTTTATATGCTACGGCTCTTACCTACGAGGTCAATGTTGAACGACCTTCTATAAAATTGTTGATTTAAGGGGTAACACACATGCTTAGGGTATAGTCAAGCCGAATCGATCTAATCGAACTTGTGTTGATATGAAAGTTTAATTTGAAATGGATTTGTTGTTTTAATACAGTCGAACCGAATATGTGTATAGCACGCCTTATGTGATGTGATGTCTTAATAATGATGACGAATATTCCTATTGTCTCCTTACTGCTAAAAAGCAATAAGTGCATTTTGACTCTAAATGCACTTGTTGCTTTTTAGCCGTAAGCCAACCGCCACATTGTTGATCTTATCGCTGTGAATAGGTACAAAATACACAAAAATATACATGCAATATCACTATCACTACCATATCGTCTGCCTACGGCTAAAAAGCAATAATTGCATTTAGAGTCAAAATACACTTATTGCTTTTTAGCAGTAAGCAGACGCTATATTATTCGTTTCGAATTGAAAAGTAGATAAAAAATCTTCTTGCTTTTCCAATTCCTGGACGAAAGGCGGCAGAATCAGACACTTACGAAATAATCGCTTTCTTTACTAGAAAATTGTACAATTATTATTTTTTCTATTTTTGAAGATATTCTTCTTTTGGTGCTTGATGAGAGTGAATTCTTACAATGCGCGCACACACCGATAGATGAAAGCGACACCATGAATTTGGCTGGTAAATGTCTCTTAAATTTGGTTGGGAATTGATAGCTATATTAAAGGTAGTTATTGAAATATAATATTTGTGCATCTGTAACACATATCAATGGAAATAAAATAAATAAATAAGAAGTATTACTTCTTACGTGCGTACATAAGTACACGTATCTACACATTTTTTTTCTTCTGATTGCTTCTGAGAATAAAGGTCTAAACAAACTGAGTAGTTCCTTTTTGTATGTCCAAATAAGTATGTATAATGTTTAGTTTTTAATCATGTGAGACGTAAGTCGAATAGCCTGTAGAAGTAATAGCCTTAACAGTTTTAAGTTAACTTGTCTCAAATGATTTGATATGGTATGTATGGTAGGTAGCACTTACAAAGTCATTAGGAACGGTGACAGAAGCCAGTCCAACCATCTTCAGCAGCCCAGCGTCTACTCCAGTGTCCCAGGTCTCTACTGCATTTGGGGCTGCTTGCATACCCGACCATTGCTCTTGATAGTACGTTACCTGTAACCATCACAAGATAAAATGAACTCTGTCTCGTTGTGGAAGATTTGCGAATCGAATACCATGAGTGGTCATATTATATGGTAGTGATACACAGCGCTGACGACCGTTGTGTCTCCTATTTCCTTCGCATTATCAGATGATACATACATGAAAATATTAATTTTATGTATAAATATTATATAATTAACATGATGATACATACATGAAAATATTAATTTTATACAAATATAATCATATTAACAAACACCTTTTCCTGCTAAAACCCATACATACATACCTATAATATAAATATAATAAATAATAAATAAATACATAATATAAAAGTAAACTTAAATATAAAAAATGAACAATAAAATATTCAGTCGTAACAAAAAAAATTATAAAATATTCAATACAATCAACAAATATAAATACAATAAAATAGATATAACACAATAAAGTTATACAAAATTTAGAACGGATAACCTAATAATATAATGTCCTAAAATATAAAAAATATACTTATATCTAAATACCTACTAAAAATACAAACATAATAACAATACTATACATACTTAGATACCTATATTAAAAAGGAATATGAATACTTGAGCATAAACAAATATTTCTCTATATACAACGCCTTCCTCTCTTCTAATTTACTATTTGCTGTGCCCATCAGGGTCCACGATTGCTACCATGTTATTTATATTAACATCTTATCTTTACATTGTGGATTTGCAATAAAGAATATGAATATGAATATGAATATGATACGACGACAGCTTAGAAAAACTAGTCATCGTCGAAAATGAGGGAGGCAAGACCAGCCGTGATACACCTGCAAGGACCTGGTCGGACCAAGTTAGAGGGAAATAAGTTAGAGCTAAGATAAGCAGACATAGAGGTGTACTTTTTTGTACACCCACATTTCGCCGATGCTGTTTTAAGTCCCATTTATGAGGCGAGCATATTGTCATTTACCGAGCAAATTTCTAAACTCCGGGCTGCTACTGAGAATTTCAGAAAATTCCAATAACATTTTGCCCGACCTGGGAATAGAACCCAGTACCTGTTATTCAGCAGTCGCAACTGCAACCACTGGACCAATGAGACGGTCTAAAAATTAATAAAAGAACCTTCTCTTTATCTAGCAAGATGACAGTATTCTTTGTTCTTTCTTTCATAAAGTAAAAATGAAAAGTCGTTACCTTTTTGATCAAAAGATATTAAATAGAATGTCAATCACCGTGATTAATGTTAGTGAGAAAGCTCCGAGCATCTGAGATCCGATGAAAAGCTAAAAAAGTTTGTTTTAATATCCCGTCGCTTCTTTTTCTTGTACTATTCCATAGCCAAGCGCGGATCCCTAATAGACTTGTGACGTCACACTATCACGGTCTATTGAGGTCGATAGGCTGATGATATTATATCCAATGCCTTAATAGAATTTAAATAAACAATTAATCGTGCTTGATTCGGAAACATTTCATTTATAGGAATGCACTATATCGATCATGAGCGAGTTCATACTCCGACTTGCACCTGGCCGATTTTCGGGTGTCTGTGACCACAACCTTTTTCGGCTGGATCCGCGCCTGACCATAGCATTACGCTTGTATTACCAGGGCTAAGCAGAAGTGTGCTAATTATACAGTTGTACAGTCAGCATCAAAAATATGTATACACGTAGCGAAATTCCAATGGCGAGCTTTAGAGGAAATAGTGATTGAAATCTTGACGAATTTTATTCATGATAGTATCTGCGGCTACATAAAAATACAATCATTAAAATTTTATGATTTTAACGAAGACCTTTCCACGAATAAGCGTTTGAATTTCGCTACGTGTATACATATTTTTGATGCTGACTGTACAACTGTACAATTAGCACACTTCTGCTTAGCCCTAATTTCACCCTAATTTTCACCCTAATTCACACTAATTTCACCTATTAAGTACCAATTATTAAGTCCCATTATTGTGTCCCATGTGGTCAATCTATAGCCATCTACCGTCACATCACAGTTCCAAATAAGAAAATCCAACAACACTTTACGGAGACCATATCTCATGCTTAACAGTCAAATCAGATCAAACACGGTCAGGTCACTAGATAATAAAAGCTGAATAAATTTATGTCAAAGTGACTTTTAAGTCAAAAAAGTATATTTAAACTGTCGTTACTCAGAATATAACTTTCAAACAGCATTCATTTAGATCTAGAAAAGACTTGTAAAAGTTTCTTGTAAGGGATTATTAACAGAAAATAAATCATCTTATTTAATTGTATTTATATATAATACTAGCTTTTGTCCGCGACTTCGTACGCGTGGAATTTAGAATCTGATATTTTCCTGCGGTAAAATGGAGCCTATATTTTAAGTTAGACCTCAAGCAATACATCGGTGAAAACTGCATTCAATTCCATGCAATAGTTTTTGCGTGATGCGTGTACAAAGATACAGACAGACAGAAAAAAATTAACATTAAATTAACAATAACATTAAAAACCTAAAAACTGTTGTTTTGTCTTCTGTTGCTCTAATAAAAAAAACCCCATATTAGTTTTTGGCCAATATCTATAATGTACAGACATCGGCCTGTTATAATTTTATTATATGTATAGATACTACTAGTTATTGCCACTTGAACTACTACCAACTCCATATTATTAAGGAACGAAGTCGTGAATAATGTATGTTTCTTTCTCATCCCTCGCTATAGAATATAATACATATGTATATTTATATGCACTATAAAAATATAAAGATTTGTTTTGTTCCCCGAAATTTAATAAGTAGACTTTAAGCCATATAATACGGGATCGTATGATGTAATTAAAATACATATTCTTCTCGTCTCTAAGCGCTCAAATCCCGTTACATAACGTTAGTCAACATATAAGTATTATGTAGACTAAATCGATCGCTATGGTCAACAAACCGAGCCGAGCAATCTTTCGTTTGATCGAGATTTGAACAATCTGAATATCTACACTACACAATAAAACGTCATTTTTATCAATATAGCTAAAGGGTGCTGTCCGATACATACATATATTTATTTATTCTCGAACACGGAATAACTATCGATCTATGTACATCGCACAAATATTTGTTCCGTGCAAGAATCGAACCATCAACACGCAGTCGGTGTTCCAACCAGTACGCCAAATGTGCCGTCAAATATAAAGTATGATAATTTATTTCTATACTGTCTCTGTAGCGGACACTTCCTAGAATTCACTAAATAACATACAACAAAACTATCCCTAAGCAGAGTGGACATTTGAGACGGGACAGTTACTGCAAACAGTATTCACAGAATTAGAAAATATTGTACAATTAGCGAGAAAAAGAGCAATATTTACGATTCCTTTTTTGCATGAATAATTCTAATATTTATAGAAGAACAAATGTTTCTATGGAACACATATCAGTAAATAACGGCATTAAATAAAAATCCTCTTTTTTAAATTAGTCCTAAATCAAGCCTGTTTTTGTTATTTGTGCAACCTTATCCGTTGTGTGACCCGGGTACGTCCTAAAACTGCGGCCAGACACTGGAGGATGGGCAGCAGCGTCCTCTCACTAATCGGTGAACCACTGCGATCCCCAATCCGCCTGCCAAGCGTGGGGATTATGGCAAATTCCTCCCTTGGAGGAGGCCTTCGTTCAGCAGTGGAGGTCTTCTGGCTGATGATGATGATGATAATGATGATCCGTTGTTCTAAGTAGCTCTAATTTATTATTTGGTACTTTTGTGGGCCCGCGTCGTTAATAGGTTCTGTAGCTCAGAAACTTTATCACTGACAAGTTTGTCGTATCACTTTGTGTACTTATTGTTGTTTCTGTGTTCGCTTTTAATTGGCTACTTTCGCCTTCTATGTTTTTCTTTTAGATAAAGAAATGTATTCGCCTGGTATTCTGTTAGATAGGGAAAGCTAATACAGATACAAGTCTCTGACAATGGAAAATTATATTAAGCACTGTTTTGTCTCGTTAATTCATTTAAGGATCTCCTATAGGAGACAGAATGAAGGAACTAACGAACGAGTTCCTTCAGGACTGAGTAAATTTTATATACACATTTAATTAACTTGGTGTTACTCACACGATCATTTATTCAAAGCTCACAAAATCCAGCCTGTATATTTCATTTAGCCTGACGAAGTTATACGTGAAGGAAGTGGCAAAATATAAATTCGCAGTATATATTTCCCCACTTCCTTTAAAACTTGAAGAGCTTCCCGCATTAGCATATTTTATGAGTTTAATTTCAAAGTAAATGAGAGCACATTATTTATTTTGAATTGAAACGAGTTCTTACGATCTGCTTTACGTGTCGCTGATTCGATAACCACTTCAGAAAAAATACTTATATTTTTCATTCTTAATTTAAATGGATTTTTTTGCGGGATCATTTATTTACTTTACCTCTGGCTTGTATGCTGCAACGGCCTCGTACTGCGACTGTAGGTACTTGGTATATGTCGCTGATATGTCTGTTACTTCATCTTCTGATAAAACTCCTGTTGATACAAGTTTATCGGCGTATACGTCTGGGATTGATCTGAACATAAATGAGAAAGTATAATCATTTAATATACCGCCCAGATGCATCACTTCCTAAGGTTTCGTAGGAAGCATTTTTATATGCAGATCTGTGAATCGAGAATATTGCAAAAATCTAACTGTTCGTTGAGGAGAATGGGCCTCGTATTAAATTGAGAAGGGTTAGGTCTTGGTCGAACGCAGTGGCTTAGTGGGGGTAGGTGGATTACGTACACCATTCATAAACTATACATAATATAGGTACACCAGCATTGGGCAGGTTTGCGTAGTTAAAATGCAATTTAACCTTATCTCTCTCACCTAAACTTATTTGATCTCTCCGTGCCTCAGAAATCACGTTAATCAGTTGGTCCTCCGTATCATACCTAAAACTGTCGTCACGGAAGTCAGGAGACAAAAAGTCTGACAACCGATCTAAATTTAGGATATCAGTGTCTCCCAGTAGTTTTATTGCGGAGGTCCGTTGGGAGTTGCTTCGTAGAAAATATATGGTTAGAATCGAAGCTGATTCCAACATAGTAAGAAAAACATCACCAATTGCAGATAATGATAATTTTCACATATTGAAACTTCCTCTAAAATACTTACTTTCTATTATGAATAAGTTTATAAAGCAGGGGGTTAGTGAACGTAGGGTCGTCTAGCTCATTGTGACCCCATCTTCTGAAGCAATTGTAGTCAATGAAGACATCCTTACGGAACTTGCGCTGGTACTCGAAGGCTATGTTCGTAGCCTTCACCACTAACTGGAAATGTGGTAAACAGAATTTTTATAAGGTGACTCCTTCGTGGACGTGGGAAAGCCCTACAAGGTGGACCGATAACCGAAGGCCCCCGCAAGGTCGCTTGAACCCGTTGGATGCAGGCAGCATAGGATTGGTCGATGTGGCGATGCTTAGGGGAGGCCTATGTCCAGCAGTGGTCAGCTTTCGGCTGAGATGATGATGATGATGACTGTTTCATTGGTTTAGTGGTGACAAGCGTTCTGAGCGTGAGGTTTGTGGGGGTAAACTGTTAAATAGATAGATAGAGTATTCTTTATTGTACACCAAAGGAAAAGTACAAAGCGAAAAAATATATTTTACATAAAGGGTACAAATGGCGGTCTTATCTTATCAGTCTGTTATTGGGTTTTTCTGTTAGAGAAAGTTTAATACCAGCCTACAGTTTGAAATTATGTTCGGTAGATACGAATAGGCTCGCCCCCTATTACATATAATAGTAGACAGGGTCATAACGACATTAAGAAACCGTAGCTGTATACCGCTTACTTTTATTTTCAGCTTTATTTTCAGGAAACAAAGTTAAGAATCGGTTGGCTTTCAATTAAAAGGTCCCTAATTTTAATTATGGTTCATTACGCAGCAGGAAGACGTAAACAATATAATAAGGAAGAAGTGTTTACCCTTTCTTATTTAATTCAATATTTTAATGTTTGATTGCTGTGAGAGCCAAAACGAACTCTGCTCAACGAGTTCTTTTTTCATAAAAACTTTCACGGACAAAAGAAGGTATAGACAATTATCATAATATAGTATCACTTACACAAACATTTCATTCCATTCATTTCCATATAATAGGGGGCGAGCCTATTGCCATCTACCGGGCACAGTTCCAGACTCCGTGCTGCTACTGAGAATTTCAATACAGAAAAACGCAATAACACTTTGCCCGACCTGAGAATTTAGCCCGAGACCTCATGCTCAGCAGTCGCGCTTCGACCACTAGACTAATCAGGCAGTCCAGAAAATTACCAGTATATAGTTTTATTAATGAGCTTTTGAACCGTAACGGTTTAATAGAGTTACAATTAGTACTACTCAATGATTAATTAAAGCTTCATTAGGTATGAATACGGTAGCTTAATTGGTAAATTTATATAATTTAGTACAAGCGGTAAGCATTTGATTCAGAACTAATAGTAGGTACTATACATTTTAAAGATCCAACTGTTAACTGTATTTTTACGAATTGAATTAATAGTGCTGTGAAACGTGATTTTTTGGCGCAATGGCTTGCATAGTTCGTGTTGTTAAAATTGTACTTATTATAATATTACTATTTTAAAAGAACATCCATGGAGTTTCTTCCCGGTCGCTTCTCCAAAAGACCTACCCCCATTTTGGAACCGTGCATTGAATCATGACGTTTTGAAAGAGCTTGCAAACGCCTCTTTGAAATAAAAATATTTGGCTTAGAGTTTTAGAAATAAGTACTATTAAAAAAAAAAAACAATCATTAGTTTATAGAAAACTTTACCTATCTAGTCACCCTGCATTAGGTGTAAAACATCATTTTTTTACTTTCATTGTACGATTAATCATCCGGTGGCCAATGCACGTCGCACGCACGAAACTTGCTGACTGGCTAATCTTTCAACCACGGCAATAACAATAGCACAGAAGTAGAAGTTTCTTACCTCTGGATGATCACCATTGACGTGGATCACAGGGACAGATATGGCCTTCGCTAGGTCTGTCACATACCGACAGGATCGGCCACGTAGAGCAGGCAGCGTGAAACCTACCTGAAAGGCCATCGTTTTTTGTTTTAGGATATTCCATATTTTAATCAGCAACAACAGCAGTAGAGCCGCTTATTTTTGTTGTTGCTAAATATTTCTGTTTATATGCGCAGGTTAGAATTTTATTAGCTTCCTAACTAGAAATAAATTCTAGTGTATTCAGAAAAACTCATGGCTAAATTATATATATTTGATCGGCTGATTGATTCTCGAAGAAATATCTGACAGCTGGAACTGCCAAGAAAAAGTGTATCACTTTTTCGCTTCCACATTTCTTATTATAAGAGCATACAAAATAGTTTAATGCCATAGTCCAGTCTACTTTCAACACCTAATATCTCGTACCGTTTACATCCACGCATCCGATCAATCAGTTGGCACAGTTTGGGTCTTCAAATCATCCTGCCAATATGAGTGCTTGCCTTAATATCTTGTACTGATTCAAGAGTATCTGTTTTACTACTCACTTGGTTATTAACAACAACATGTAGAGATCCACCAACATTAAAATGTGGTGCTTGTGAGAGCATTAGTGTTTCCTGGTTTACTCCTTGACCAGTGAAAGCTGCATCACCATGGATCTATGTAGAAAATAAATCAGTCAGTATGAGCATAAAGTGGGTTAAGCTCTTAGATAGTTATTGTCATCAATCATAGCTTTCCACAAGTTCTCCTATTTCGAGTTTTAATCATCATGGTTTAGATCAAAACAAAAATGTGCGAAAATATTTTTCTTAATTTTTGTTTTGATTTCGATTGAATTTTCCTCTAAAGCGCGCGCACAATTTTTTCTTATATTTTGTCTTACCACTACACTTGCAAGATCAAGGAAAACTTGTATAGACTTGTATGAAGAGTTATCTTAAGAAAAGTTAGGATTATATGAGTTTCAGGCGTGGAGACTGAAGAAAACTTCTTCGCCTCGTCGTCCATGGGCGTACCCAGTTATTGGGCTAAGGACAAATCAGGAATTTACAACAGTTTTTAGATATAGTAGCAGTAACTGCTCGCGCTTAGTTTCCCTCTTTTTAAGCTCATTTACTCCTCCTTTACCATGATTAATGTCAAGACTGTTGGCAACATCACGTAGTATTGGTACTAATATGATATGAATAAAATACAGATTCGCACCTGAACATTAAGAACTTTGTCGCCCAATCTGGATGATCCATCTTCTGAATAGTCTCCTTCTCTTAACCGAAGTTGTTTGGATCTAGTTTTGCCCATAGAAACAGGGTTTGCAGCCTGCAATGTAAAATAAGACACATAAATTTATATTTAATTTGGAATTGTTTGCTATCTTCTTCGAGTCAAGTCAGCGTGTTTATCACATGAGAATTGGTCAAGTTGTAGTGGCTTTAAAAATTCAACAGTGGTGGTATCCATGGTGACTGGCTAGGGTGCGCCAAACGATCTCGTTGGTGTTGATGTTGGTCCCTCGTAGAGACTACTCTTTCTATCCGTCCTTGCCCTCTATCTGTTTGCTTAATTATTTTATGTCATAACCTACAGGATCGTCGTTCGAAATTTTGCAGGATACGGATCTGAATTAGTTTTACACATCAAAGAAGAGAAAACAAAAAAATACCTCTAAATGCGATGGATTGTTCAGTAATGAAAATCTAACTGATTTGTTGTTGACGCTAATGTCCACGGAAGCACCTGAAATAAAACAAATGACAATTAATAAAAAATAATAACAATTCTTAACATAAAATCACGCCTGTATTCCCCGAAGGTTGTAGCAGAGGCATACTATTGTACTGAGTCTGTTGCCTTCTTCTGATGTTAATTTGAAATTTAGGGCTACTAATGAAAATACAGAAAAACCCAATGATACTAGGCTCGACCCGGGAATAGACTGTACCGGGAATAGAGTGGAATATGTAAGTATCACAATATCAAAAAGGATAACGGATTCTGACGGTAGGTAACGAATTATTCGCGACTTTATTCTTTTCAGTAAATTAAACTTTATTGTCAGTGCCATTGAATACATACACATACTTTAATATCAATCTAAAAAATTACAATGCGACTTACTAAGATGTGTTGAAATATCACAGGCTGCGTTCGCTTCAATAGGATATTCCGGTTGCCCGCTGAATTTGTGGAAGATTTTCACTGGTGGGCATTGTAGCACGCCAGTTAGGGCATTTAGTTTACCTCTATGAGCCATTGCTAGGATTACTTGTTCTACTCCTTCTGTAAAAAAAAACACGTCTGTATTCCTCGAAGCGCGATGTAGAATTACACATGTACACCAATATTTCACCCAGGGATACCGGCCCGTAAGTTATCTATTGCCCTTCAAAAATAACAACATATTACCTGAAGTAGTCAATCTAAACAGGCTGGAGAAGAATGTAAGAAGAGATTCGGCTCCTTCCCCGCAATATCTCTTCACCGTGGGGTACTTAATACCTAGAAATTTGTCCCACGCTTGAGAGTGCAGTAATTCCTTTAGGATCTCCACTCGACGGGCATTATCGATGGCGTCTGAGCCGCTCTCTATGCGTTGGGCAAACCATTCTCTTTCTGATTCCGTCTAAAAAAAATGTAAAAAATGGAGTCAATTTATTTTTATACTGTGGAAGGTGTTTTCTGATTCTTATGAACTGATTTACTTAGAAAAATATGATACAGAGAATTAGTAAACATACTACAGTAAATACTTGAAAAATAATCGACACGAGCGGAAAATCAGAAAATCTGGCAGAAAATCTCTTTACAAAGTTATAAATTATAAAATGCTGTTAACATGGCTTAACCAATCTATTTGGTAAGATTTATACGTAAAACGAACAAGCTACAGCTGTGGCGTAAACCGGAAAGGAAATCCAATCTAATTGTGACTTAGGAGCAGTTTACACAAAAAGCGATCTGACTTGGAGAAACGACGTTTGCTTATTGCTTGCTTGCGTAACACAAGAAATAATATACGTCGACGACGTGCAGGGGGACTAAAATGACCAAAATGAGCAATTCATGCAATCTCCATAGTAATTGTCAAACAGATAATTGCTGAATATGAACCTAATGTAAATAATAATAAGAGTTGTTAAGAGGAGATATTTTGAATTAAAAATATCCACTTTCATTGATACAACTACAGTGGCTTTTTTGGAACCCCTGATCATGTCACGTTCTTGTCAGCTCCACGTCACATTTGCCCTTCGTCATTCCGTCATTAATTAAATCGTTTTCTCTACAACATTATGAACAAACTACTCGTAATCTTTGTAATGAGCATACGCCGACCTCATTTAATTAAAACGGTAGCTAGAAAAACGCTTGTATGAATTGGAAGGTGATATTTATAAAGAATTCTACCTTAGAAATAGTAATTCTTTAATAAAATATTGCTAAAAGAAACTTCAATCTTGTATACGACTACTAATATTGACGATGCTCAACGAGCTCATGGAAACCAGCCCAGGATTGGATGTGTTTGCTGATGAATGGCAGACGATAATGTTAGAATGTTTGCGGTTCTGTATCAGTGTGATAGGTTTACTTATCAAGGGATTTTTTTAGTTCCCTGTATTAAATAAATAAATAATATGAGGATCTATGAATCTCAGTTGGTTGTGCTTGACACTACGGTAAACTTTGTCATCTCCAGTCTGTAAACGTACATTTTTGAACATGAGTTGCTTCTTCTTCTATCCACATGGGAATCGCTCATGCCGTAGTGAAAGGATTATATTATGAGGCTACTATAATAAACGGTCGTCAAGATTTTATTTTCTTTTTTTTTTTAAACTTTACCCCACACTATGATTTCTTCTGTATCGTGAGTACAGTTTACAAACCTACATGTCACATGCACACACAACCAGACCCGAAACAATCTGTAGTTCATACAAATATTTGTTTCTTGCGGGGATCGAACCCGCGACCCGTAGCGCAGAAAGCTAATCGCTTAAACACTACGCCAGCTGTGTCGTCAAAATCATTTTCACAAATGGATTGGTGATCGTAGTTTTATGCCGTATAAGAAGAATTATGGAGCACATCATCTTTTTACAACAGAGCTCTTAAAAACTCAACTCACCTCTAAATAACTAAACTCATAAGAGATAGGCCCGCAGTAGATACGCTCTAATGTTTCCACAAGATTTTTGACAGATTGTTTGCCGTTATAGCCGTACAACAATCCCAAGTCAACAGCATCTTCCGATCGAAGGCCGTATCTTGAAATATTGAGCTCTTTGACACTTCTGAAAATATAGGAACAACTTGTAGAATAAAATTTTAAGATGGCCATTATATCCAATTGTTATTACGGTAAGAGGTGGGAGTAATTTTTTATATGATCCGGACTTGTAGCAAGGTAGTGTTATAAGGAGGGCAAGAATAAAAGTAGTTGATAGAATTTTAGAGATTTAGGAAAAGGATGTAAAAGTCGGTACTTCCCTTTACAACATAAATTAATACGGTGCCTGGAAGAGATCGCTGATTGCGGTAAGACCGCCCATTTTACGTGTTAATTGTAATATAGATATGTATGTTTCTGAATAACTTGGTGGTATGCCATAAAGTCGTTCTGGCTTTTTTTGTTGTTATTTTTAAAACCTTGCCTCTTACAATAATTCCTGTATCGTGCGTGCTTTTACTAACACCATATTCTCATAGACAACTAGACCCGGAAAAACTATCTGTAGGCCATGCAAATATTTGTTTCATCCAGGGATCGAACCCTCGACACGTATCGCAGAAAGCCATTCGCTTAACTACTGCGCCAATCGTATTGTCATGTGTATATCTATCTATCTAATAGTTATTATGATTGTTGGTGGAGATATTTAGCTGGATTCGATACAACTTCTCAGTCAAATGAAATGAAAATTAAATAGACTCTGGCAATAAACCATACAAACATTTTAATGATTTACAATGAAAATTTATGAAAACTGCATTTAAAGATGGACTGGCCTGGTTACCTGTCTTCATTTCTATAGTCAACATTATCTATGGTGGCTCTTAGATGTCCGTGAGTGCGGTACGCGTCTACCAACCGCTGTGCTCGGCAGTTCTCGAATCTCCTTATTAGAACATCTTCAGAAACATCTAAATTATGAAAAATTTGGTTACTTGTTTTAAAGGCTTTTGTAGGATCATAGTCACTGAGTACAGAGGCTCCTTATTGATTGTGCAAATCTCTATTTGCTACATCTGGCTTATTTACGAGATAGGGTGATCAAACAGAGATAATATTTGAATCTTTTGAGTTTTAATTAGGTTCTCAATAATCCTATGATAATTAAGCAAATACTTAGGGATTCAACTGTAATGATATTACATGCGGCAATTATTATTCTACCGAAATTTGATTTTCCGTATCATTTATCCTATCGATTGGTGCTTTGAATACATAATATTTCTTTTTGCACATTTATCAAAAATAAACATATACACTTAATGAAATTTAAAAGCGATTTTTAAAGGAAATAGTGATTGAAATCTTGATCAATTTTACACACAGTATCTGCGAATACATATATGTATATACATTTAAATTTTATGATTTTAACCAAGAATAAGTGTTTGAATTTTGCTACGTGTATCTTACATGTTTTTGATGCTGACTGTACACGGTAAGGTCATTTTTTATCAAATGAAGAAAACATACAAATAAAATTACTGTCTCCAATATTTAATTATACTCTCCCTCCGGGTCTTTTCAGTTAAGCCTTTTTAGAAATCTGTTTCCTTCTTTTTATGGAGCACGCTTCGTACTCTATTTACTAGTGAAATACAATAATGATAACGTACCGATATGTTATCAGGAATGAGTTAATACGTGCTGGGAGGTCAAGATAATTAGGTTGGAAACAAAACTCGCGAATATCTTAAGTAGGAGGCCCAACTGATCGTACAGAATCAATTTGGCCGTATGTTAGTAATCAGTAGATGCTTTTTACCCATAAAATCTTCAACGAGGCACAATTCAATACAAAACAACTAATCGAACATGCCTGTTTACGTACCGGCATCGTTCACTTTCGTCGGTCGATGACCGAACACTCCCACTCCTGAGTGATACTTCACACGATCGAATCGCAACTCCTTCCACCTCATAAGCTGTCTCACTCCCACATTAAAACTTAACATTTTCACTGTACTTTAACTAACACTTTTATACCATATTTATTAGGAACACCGAGTATACGCAAATGATAATCGGAATTTAAACTGTAGCAGTTCAAGGTTGTCTAATTCCGACCATTCTGCGCAAGAGTTGACGTTGTCGCGACTTGACGCACACTGAGCTACAGAGCGACAGTGATGATAATTCGTTGTTTACATATTATTTAATATTTGTCGTAATAATGTGATCTTGATAGTTTTGATAACAACAGAAAATGAGTTAATAGATGAAGAATGTGACTAAATTAATGTTGTTATTCAAATCTTCTGATAGTGAGACAATAAAAAATAATAGACGATAAGCTTAGAACCATGTGTTTAACTCGATGATTTCATATGCGTCTTATTTGAATATACATACTACTATTCTATTATGTAGACATTCTGGGGAGGGATGTGAATCCCCGAGCTTCTTCCTAGTTACGCCGATGATGTTTTATAAGGTGATTTTATAAGAACTGCGATATCAAAAATATGCATCAGTTCTTTCGGTGTGCAGGTGTCAGAATAGGGCACTATGTTAGGTGCATCATTGTTTGCGGGACCCAGCGCATCCTGACGCGCATCCAGACTTCTTCAAATCCTTAGCTGAACAGGTTTTTTTTTGTTTCGGGTAACATGACCTCGAAATCTTTACAGAGATTTCCAGTTCAGCCATGGCTACTCATTTCCACGAGGGACATTATCAGAAAGTGGGCCGAAAGGAGTTTCTTTATGAAGATCGTTTACCGTGGGTCAATGGGAGAGTCTCATGCTCAGTTGTGAATATTGTTATCTTTGATGTGTATGTATCTCTTTAATAATCTTACAAGATAGACAGTAAGTAGTTATAAACAAATAAATGATAATAAAAATAATATTCCATTATGATAGGCCTTCTTATCTTAAAACGACAGCATGGTATATTTAATTTACTTGTTTGTTGTGAATGAAAAGTAATAAATACTAATAAAAATCTTATATTGCCAGTAAAATACCAAATGCTTGCTAAACCTTTTACCTCAAAGTGTATCAGTTATATACGTATTTCGTCTCATGATCATCTTACACAATCTTCTGTAGGAAACCGCCACTGTCTGATGAGTGTAAGAAACTTTATTCGTTTATGAGAATCTGTCTGACAAAAAGGAGTGAAACGAAAGGAACATAGGTGTTAGATCCATGTGACCTTGTGGATGTAATGGGTGTTTGTGAGTGTTTGTGTGTGTCAAAGATACGAAAGAACCCATGAGGCTGGCATAGTCAACCTGAGTGTACTGAAGCCTCTAAAAATAGATTAAAAGAAAAGAACTTCTGTAGTTTCATCTTGTAGTCCATTGCTGAAAATAAGCTTCTGCCAAAAAGGAGATGCACGTAGACACTAAAATTGTTAAGCCCGTTAGTGAAGGAGTCTCCTTGCGTCGTTGCCGCTATTAAGGTCACATTATCATCAGATAATCCGCATGCTCATATGCCTCTTAGACCTTTTATTGAAACGTACAATGAAGTGCCAATAATTTGTCAAGTAAGTGAGAAGTGAAGTAAGTAAGTATATATATTGTTAGCGATATCAGATCATCTCAGACCGGCGCCGGATCGTCTTATCAAAAGGTATGTCAGATGACCATAAAACTAGGTCGATGAAGGAGAAGCATTTGCCATTTCACTTCGCAAGAAACTCCATTTCGGGTGGAACGCGATTATGCAAATAGGTAAAAAAGTAAGTTGTAGGTATGTTTACCGAAAAAAAAATATTATCTTCGTGTTATCAACGGCAAAATTACACCTATTTGCATGCTCTGGAAGAAAAATATACATTTATTGAGAAGGTCTCTTATCTTTACGAAAATAATCTGAGTGATATTATTATTTATGGCCGTAGGATATAAATGACATAATACGTGTAATTATTGCTTCTTCTGATTTTATTTTCGTACTTAATAGGTATAGGATATACGACTTGTTATTGATTAGGTATCGTTTTACGTTTTAGTCAGAGATAATGGGTTTGATCTCCCTACAAAATCCCACTGCCAATCGCTCTGGTACACGAAGTATTTTAGTATAATATTCAATGTCTATAATTTTGTACAAATTTTGAAAAGAAAAAAATAAATATTAACTGGACAGACCGAAAAGGAACGTCGGTTTTTTTCTTAATGTATTATCAATACAGCGCAAGAGTCCTGGCAATACAGAAACCATGTTAGAAAGAAAAAGAGCAATTGGTTTGGGACTGCCTATACTTCCGTTATTACATATATGAAAATTCCATTCCAAACAACGTGTGAAAGTGATTGATAAATCCTAATTGTAAAATAAACAATTCGATTTCATTACATTTCATATTTTCATGCCACAAAACAAAGTAATTTTGTGTACTTTGTGTGCGTTCGTGTTAATTGAATTTCACTGTACCGAGCGTAATCTGCTGATGAACACGAAAGCCAAAAAGCCATTAGCATCAGTAATGTCACTAAAATGTAAATGATAATATCTAACTAACTTCGTTTTAACACCACTGTTCGGATTAACATCGTGATTTACAATACTGTTATTTATAGAGGTGTCACTATAATCATAATAGTTACTGGTAACATAATATTAAGTATTAATATGATAATAGATTATTCAAATCTGCAGTAATAGTGTTACTCATTAATAGTCAAATAACTATTCTAGTAAAAACGAATCAAGAATCAATGTACATAACGGTGATTAAAATGTTAAATACGCCAACGAACTAAACAACGTTGTCAACGTTGTTTAGTTCGTAGTCCTAAGCCTGTAAAAGTATGAAGGAAATTTTAATGACCGTTTCGCGTAATTGTTAGTCGGTATCGATAATAGTGTAATCATACGAGTGAGTACGTTAAATGAATAATATATATTATTGGGTAACGAATATTGAATCCGTAAACTATTATTTGACTATTACCGAGTAATAGTTATAATAATATAATATTATTAAAGCGTTATATTTAATAATAGTATTACCAACTAATGACCCTATTACCCCATCTTTAGTTATTTATTTAGTTCTACTCGATTAATTTAAATCGTATTTTATTTCGCCAAATGTAGTGTTCTGAATTTCATTAGGTAAAAATCGAAGACGATACGATTAATTATAGTCATTGCAACATCGGGCAGATTCATGGAAGAGAAGTGTAATAAATTAGAACACAAACGATGTAAAGGAAAGTCAACTTTGTTTCGGAAGACTACAGTCTAAAACGACTTGTTAGAAAAGAATGTATCAAGAAAATCGAAGCACCCCGTTGTTAGTGAAACTGAGGAACAAAATACAGTACTTAAGTGATAATTGCAGCTTACAATGTCTCGGCTATGTTTTAACTACGTTCCCTACACCATTATTTCGAAGGTTATAATTAAATCTTGTTTAAAAATTATTCCTCTTTCCTTGTTAAGCAAACAGCAGCTTTTGACGGACTGACAATATCTACATAATTATATTTGTACGGTAGCCAAGAGTAAATTCTTTAAAGAACTAATCTGGGCACACGAACACTTTTTTCTGCTCTAAGAGATTTGATGTGAATGTTCGACTAGATCGCATCGATCAGTCTGTTCAGCACGTCTTTAGCTACAAACTCCTCAAATTGTTCTGCTTCTGCCTCTTGAATGGGTGCATTTCTTTTTGAATGTCTACATTTACTAGGGTCTTCTTTGCTAACTTATATAATCTTCTCTACCACGATTATTTCCAGATTATTCTGGCTAGCCACAATAACGGTTTGCTGCGTATGCTCAGCGAACGTATTACGAGGAGTTCTGACCTTGTACACGTCAGAAGCAGTGTCCTACTCTGTAGAGACAGACTACTTGGAGTGGGACACCCCGTTCCCGGCTCTGACAATATGCGAGCAACCAAACACAGATCGGATTAAGAAGTACCTTATTCAGTAAGCTTAAAACTTTTGGTTATCAGTAGTTACCATCTTTTTATCGATATTACATGTTCTTCGTCATAAATACTATCCTTTTTTTATCCTATGAGTATCCAGGGACCAAGCCAAGTTAAATAACCTTCTATTAAAAGATTATCTCTTTTTAGACATAATCTGCCGACTAGCTTAGCAGCGTTCAGTCAAGATGTCAGCTTCTGGAACCCTAAGTTCTGTAGGACATGTAGCTCTTGCAAGATGGGTCAGACCTGTGTGCGAGACTTCTTGGGGTTGGTCAAAGGCATCAGGATGAAGTGTGCTGAACTGCTGACTGACTGTTGGTGGGATGACAAGCCCTTCCCTTGCTGTGAAAGGTAAAAAATATAAAGTATTTGCTATGTATTTCTAGCAGATCATGGCTGGTGTAGTGCACGCAACCGCGGCTGCTGAGTCCTGGGTTTCTTTACCAGGTCCGGCAAAGCGATATTAATTCTCATTTTTTAAATTTGGGTGACGGATCTCCTTTATTTTCGAGTGTAACAAAATTAAATGCAGCATATAACAGGGTGAAAATAGTTGTTAAAACCATTGTGATTGAGTTCCTTGCCAAATTAAATTCTGAGCTGGACGAGAGATGCTGGGAGCTTCTCTTTTTAAAGCAAAGAAAAATAGCGAGTAATATTAATCTTAATTCTTGTATTGTGAGATTTGACATAATTAAGGATCGGCAATTATCATAGACTGGGTCTCTGGTCTTCATGATATTCTCGTGAATTGTAATCACGGAAGAATTTTACATTATTAAAAAGGTTACTATTTAATTTTACCTCGCGTTTATAAATATAGCACGAGATATATAGTTATAGTTTAAACTGTACCTCTAATTTTCCACACTATTATAAATCCGAAAGTAACTCTGGCTGTCTGATTGTTACCTCATCACGACTAAATCACCGAACTGATCGTTATGAAATTTTACAAAGAGGTAGCCTGAGATCTAGAGAAGGAAATAGGCTTATCATTATTATTTTACACGCAGAAGAAGTCGCGAGCAATATCTAATTTATGTATAAAACCCATTTAGTGCATGATTTAAGTCGCTAAATGTCATCATTAACCCTTTCGCATAAACGGATTTGGGTGTACATACAATATTTTAGTACCTACACTTCTGCCAAATCCTTTGGGGAATACAGGCGTGATGACGTGTTATCCTAATAACATTTTAACGATTTAAAAACAAACGGTTTTAGAGTAAAATTTGCTTACTAATTAACAGAATCTAGAGCACTGATTCACTTTTAAGTGATTTAAACTTTATACCGACGTAATAAGGTCTTACACAAATCCCCCCACATTTCCGCCGAGTGCTCTAGTCGCCAGCATTAGTTGACCTTAACTAAAGATAACATACGTACGGTCTATTACTACTTTATGGCCTATGTTAGACCCAGACATTTATTGTCAGTCCCAAAAAGCAGCATTTATATTAGGTCAAGTAATTTAGTTAGGAATTATTCCAAGCCAAGTCCATTTACAAATACTGGTTGGAAATGGAAATTTATGCTGTTTGATCTTCTTAAAGCATTTTCCGCTTTTGAAGACTTTAAGGCTTTACGTATATTTATCGATTTGCCGAAAAACCTATCGAACACAGTCAATGATTTGTAGAAAATCAATAGAAAAAACTTTTGTCTATATCATCATTAATTATCACAAAGCTATAAATATTTAAATGTAATTTAACTTGTCGTTTTGTAGTTGCATTATTTTTATTTCAACAAAATTATTTAGAGTTATTTAATTTTATGCTTTAGGTTTATTTCGTATAATTTTAAAACTATATATATGTATACATTTACTAACTATTTATGCTAATATATTAATCAAAACTAATTAAAAACAAAAATGAAAACCTATCCTAAACGAATACTTAGGCTCAAAGTACAAGTCAAAGTACTCCTCCACATCGCTGTCAACTGATAGCGCGCCCAGAAGGCGGGCAGCATTACCATGTTGAATTGCAAATAAATAAATGCTATTGCACTTTAACGTAAACAAGCTTTTTCACAACCAGCAGTACGGCTTCACTAAAGGACGAAATACAACTGATGCGGGCATCACATTAATCAAACACATCTTCGATGCTTGGGAAGGTTCTCAAGATGCCATTGGTGTATTTTGTGACCTCTCAAAAGCTTTTGATTGTGTAGGGCATGAGACGCTGCTTCTAAAACTAGAGCATTACGGGCTTAAGCATGAATCACTAAAAGTTGTTAAATCATATTTGCAAAACAGGCAACAAAAAGTTCAAATAAATGGAGTTAAATCATCTGGCGCTCTAGTGACAATGGGTGTACCCCAGGGTTCGATCCTAGGTCCGTTTTTGTTTTTAGTGTACATAAATGACCTACCTTATATGCTTCAGGATAGAACAAAGATTGTGTTATTTGCTGATGATACATCTTTAATTTTTAAAATAGATAGACGTGTTTCTAATATTGACGAGATAAATAACGCTCTTCTCAAGGTGCATGACTGGTTTACAGTTAATAATTTAGTATTAAATGGGCAAAAAACGAAATGCATAAATATTGCCTTACCAAATGTAAAAAGTGGTCTAAGGGGGAGGCCTTCGTTCAGCAGTGGACGTCTTCTGGCTGATGATGATGATGATGAAATGTAAAAAGCAGAGAATGTAACGTTGTGTTAAATAAAGAGAAGCTCGAATTCGTCGATCAAACAGTTTTCTTAGGAGTAACGTTAGATTCAAAGCTTCAATGGGGCCCGCATATCAAATCCCTAGCAGGACGGCTTAGTTCAGCTGCTTATGCTGTGCGAAAAATCAGACTACTTGCAGACGTAGCCACCGCAAGACTGGTTTACTTTAGCTACTTTCACAGCATTATGTCCTATGGTATTTTATTGTGGGGACGGGCTGCTGATATTGAATCTATTTTAATCTTGCAGAAGAGAGCCATTAGGGCTATTTACAATCTGCATAGTCGTGAGTCTTTGAGAGAACTTTTTAAAGAAATTAATATTATGACAGTCCCATGTCAATATATCTACGAAAATATTATGTACGTACGAAAAAATATAACTATGTTTAGTAAACAATGTGATATACATGATTATAATACTAGGAATAAGACCAAATTAGTACAGCACTATCATCGCTTAGCTAAAGTCCATACGTCTTTTATAGGATACAGTATCAAATTTTATAATAAAATACCAGACAGCGTGTTAAATTTACCAGAAAATAAATTCAAAATACTAGTTAAACGTATTCTTTGCAAACAAGCATACTATAAATTAGAAGATTATCTTGTAGATAAAAATGTTTGGCGAAATGCTAGTCCAGCTCCGCAAGACCATGAATAATACAATATGTACCTAATGTTAATTTTTTTTAACAATTGGACATCATATATTTATGTATTTATTGATTTTGTGACATTTTTTTATTATATTTTTTTTTTTTTTTTTTTTTTTTTTACTTCCTATTGACTTCATATGGCTTTATATGGTATTTATCTTGACTTAGATTCGGCTTTATTGGCAATATAGTTTAGTATTGACTTGTATTGGCCTTATTGGCATTATTGTATTATTATTATTTTTGACATCTTTTGGCTTTATTGGCCTTATTGTATTATTATTATTATTTTGACATCTTTTGGCTTTATTGCCCTTATTATTTTTCATTGATATTCATTGGCTTTATTGGCATTTTTATTGTTAATTTGTATCTGCCTTGTTGTATTACCTGCTATTTTTTGTTATTATGTTGGCAATTTGTAATATGTGAGCACCATGTAGCCCTAAAGAGATATTTTATTCAATTGACGTGATAGTTGTGTGGCAGTTTGAGAATGTCATGCTCACTTAAATGTCCTGCTGATGGTGGCGTGTGTGTCGGGTCGTTGAGTTCCCTGCAATGTGGTTGAGTTGAACGATGCCGATACGTGCGTCATACTCGTGAACGGGTGCCGTCTGTTGGGACTGGTCAGCTCATAGCTGCCATGTCAATCTTATCAGAATATTTGTTATTAATTTAAAAATCAGGCTTGTTTAGTTTAGACTTTTTTTTTACATTGTCCTCACATAAGTTTTCGAGAACAATGTATTTTAACAAAATATTGTAAGAAATTCTGAATTTAAAAGAGTAACCATGGAGTTTCTTGCCCGTTCTTCTCCATTGGAAGTCAACATTTTGGAACGTGGCACCTAGAGTCGTAACTATTCTTAAGTACCTGTATATGGTCTACATGAATAAAAACATATCTTATCTTATCTTATCTTAATGCATTTTAATATTTTGTTAGGTAAGAAATGCGATGTAGGTATGCTTTTCTTTTATTTTGCCCGCAACCATTGGCAAACATAGTGCACTTGCTTTGGTCTCCTATAACAGCAGACAATGGCGGGTGAATTAGTTCTGTCCATAATATTATATGTTTGACGTTCAAAAAGCACTAGTAGTATAGTCTAATTTTAATAAATGAAATTTGAATTTGAAGACATTATGTTTTACAAATATATTTTATTTTTATTAATTTATGGTTAATATTGCTCCCACCTTTTCACTTTTTAGATTTCGTCCGATCGCTACGGAATACGGCACGTGCTTTGTGTTCAACTCGGGCTTGACCGGCAATGACACAATACTCAGTGTCAACAGGAAGGCTGGTCTTCCCAGCTTAGTCTTTACGACTACACAGGATATAGCCGTGAGTATGCAAGATTTCTCTTTGAGATTAGGACGTGGAGATAAGTAAGGTTATCATGAAGAGGCTCAGCTAAACGATACACAGCTGAGTATCCATTTTAACAACTAGTCCAGATGCTTGCAGTCATGTTCGATGATTTTGCTACTCGCCGTTGGAGGCGCTTATTTAGGTCGACGTTGAGGAAAACTCGCACTTTGAATGCAAGCGTTGACAATGCAATTGACTAGTTTACATTGGCATTTTCTTGTCGACTTTTAGCGTATTTCATAATACATGGGGAAAGGTGTAATCAACACATCTAGTTTTACTAACCACTGCTGGAATCTGGCCTTCTTTCTGTACTATGCTTCCCGTATTTGTCACAAATATAGTCTGAAATAAACTGTCCTACAACTTAAACACATACAACTTGTTTCAGATAAGAATTCATTCACTTGATGACATGATAACAGTAGCTTCTGAAAATATACTAAGTCGGTGCAGCGTATTGCCACTCGTCAGTGATTTTGACGTTATGTTGAAGGTAAAATAACAAATATTGGCTTTGTCTGTAGCTTCGCGACCGTTCAAGCGCTTTGATGTTTTAATTTTATTTGTATGAGTATGTCATCGATAATCAACCAACAGCTAAGTATTAATAAAATTATTTCAACAGGCCGAACAAACGATAAGTGATGTATCCGTGCAGCCAATCTCGCCGGACAGTCGCGACTGCCTCTTCAAACACGAGCGACCAGCGTTTGCGCACCTGTGGCCGTTCTCACGGTACTCCTACAGCGCATGCGTCATGTACTGCAGAGCTATTACACAGGCAGAGGTGTGCAACTGTACGCATCATTTCATGCCGCAAATTGGTATGTAGATGTACTCTTCTATCGTTGAACCTGAAGCATATAAACCAGTTTTCCGTGGTTTCCTTATAAAAATCAACGTATCTATTACATTAACTCAGTAAATTGAAATTGCAAGGGATAAAAGCAAAAAGTTATATAGAAAATGGGAATTAATAACTGCTTCCTGAAAAGTTTTGGGGTAAACAAGATCAATGAATTGCAGTGGTCCTATATTGTGAGTTCAAGACTGGTGACTCGGTAACATAACCGTTTGCTTCGTTTTTGGAAATGGATTAGTAATGTTCAACAGTACTTTAACCAGCCACATATTGAATACTAGCTTCCGCTCGCAGCTTCGCCCGCGTGGTTTATGAACCCATATATTTTCCGTGATAAAAAGTAGCCTATGTGCTATTCCAGACTATAATCTATCTCTGTGCCAAATTTCATCCGGATCCGTTCGGCCATTCTGGCGTGAAAGAGTAACAAAGATCCATCCATCCATCCTCACAAACTTTCGCATTTATATTAGTAGGATTTCAAGTTCTTTTTTTCCAGGTAATATACCAAAGTGTGACATTGAAGGTTTGGCTTGTCTTCATATAACAAAGAAAGGTAAACTTTTAAATTATATTGATACGTTTGCAAAATAAGTTAAACATAAATATATTTCCACCACGGACAATATTAAAATTTGTATTCAATAAAGTCTACCAATAATTAGGAAAATACTCGTACATAAGCTACGGATTTACTCGAAAAGCATTCTCTTGAATGTATTAAGCTATACTTCATACTTGGAAAAATATAGTCATACGATGTAACGGGATGTATGTACGATGTACGTATACGGTATAATGGGAGTTAAAGATTCAAAATTAAAACAACTTGTAATTAAATTACGACATAAAAAAGCTATAACTACGCGTACTTATATCTCGATGTAACTACGAGTAAGGTACCGTAAGTAAACTGTAAAATATTCATTAGTGAGTTGTTCACAATCGCTTACTATCGTTCAATAGATAATTTAATTGGAAATGTAAAGTTCCATTCTGTGGGGCCTATTTAATATCAGTGTATTCTGAGAGGGACAGCGCGAACGCAGTCCCTCACTATCAAAAATTACGCGTCCGAGTTATCCACATTAGGGATAATCGCAGGGGTCAACCCGCCCGCAGTGCAATGGGAAGGCCTCGCCCTGGGGGAACCGCCTTCATGATCACGGTGTCCCCTACGCCAGGTAAGTATGATTTTGAGTAAGTTAGTCGCGAGGGTCATTCAACGGCGGGAAATCTTAACACCGCCATTCAGAAATGAGGGGGGGTGGTACAGTGCCATCTATCGAGCATATTGAAACTAAACTATCATGGCTGCCAAAGCTTTTAGTAAAGAATATTTGTTACTACATTGAAAAAATAATTATATAAACAATATACATCATATTTATTAGATAACGAAATTAGTTAACGTAGAACTTTCAACAGAATTGAAAAGAATACTAGGATAAATCATAATTGGGGACGATGGTGCTGCCCTTTAACGGCAGAACCTAGCAACTATTTTTTTTTCTTGTTTTCTGGGCATAACAAGCGATGGCATGGCGCTTTTATTATTCATCGTCAGTACATTTTAGCTCTATTGTTGTTTATTTAGAGATAGATTATTGAAGATTATTGAAATTGTCGCGTACATAATTATGTTCGGTATGTACCCTAAAAGAACCCGTCTTTTAGGCTACATACCGCCCTTACTATTCAAGAATGGGGTCGACTAGAAAATATAATGGTTCAGTGATGATTGTATTTATTTGCGTAAGACAACGTAATATACGCAAGATTTAAATTGTTCAGATTAGCACTCCGATTATCGAGATTTAGGTCCGGAAAAAAATGGAATCTTATTATTTGTTGTAATTTTACAGGTTAAACAAACGCACAGAATAATACATAGTATAGTTCTTGCAATTCATGGATGCGCTTGAATCAATAATTGGAACTTTATTTCCATGTACACAACGCGCGATCGGAATTGTAACACCTATTATTGATACACATCATAGCGTTGGTCATTGCGCGACGTAAAGGTTACTGAAACTAGCTAACGTCACAATAGCTGATAGCTCGTTTCACCGTTCTAAAATAACCTGCTAACATCTAACTCGATCGCGTTGCATTCAAGCGCAACGTACACAGCGTTTGGAAATTTTCGTTACAATTACAACGCTAAATACTATCGAGCTTGCGCGACCCGTGGTTGAGTGTCGTAAATCCCGCTATTGGTCGCTACTAAAATAGCGCTTTAACAACCACTACTGATATTCAGTAGACAGTTCTGTTTCGTTATCCAAGAAAGACGGTATAGCCCACCGCTAACACATCATAATACCATTTAGTACAATAGTAAGTCCCTCAAAGAGATTAGTGAGTTTGAGGTCTATTGTAGCTGCTTCCTGTAAATTTACATTTTAAATTGAAATTATACCTACCATCAACTAATAATAGTAATAACTGGAACACTCTGGAAATCTCTCACGTTTTTGCGCTAAATTAGGGATTAGAGCTAAATATTATATTTAGCTCTAATCCCACTGTAGGATGATAATCCATTATCTACACAACATGGTAGGTTGAATCTTTCTATTTAAGATGGAATTTACTTAGGCGAAAGGTCATTAAAGTTTCTAATAAAAAAAAAAAAACATTTATCTATCAAGAGGTTTGACAACTCTGATATTTAATATATAATTCTCTAATATAGTACACTTTTTCAGATAAATTGAGCACTGACCAGTACCATTGCCCAATGGGGTGTGAAGAAGTGGCTTACAAAGTCAGCCATGTTTCTTGTCCGTAAGTGCCTAAAGCCGAGAATGTGTATAGACGTCACGCGTAAAAGCGTCACGTATTTTTCCCATCACTACGATATATTTTTTTGTACTGGTTACCGAATCTGTGAAAATGGCAAGATTTCATTAAGTCTTTTGCAAATTTAGATTCGATATATTAACACAAAATTGTCTTACGAGCCTATATGTGCAATCTATTCTAACGTACAGTCTGTTGCACGTTACATTGCGCGCTACTGAATACCTAAAAATAAAACGTTTCCCGGTAATTATTTTTGCAGAATGTTATTTGGTTTGATGTACAGTATGCGTGGGCTTCGGCTTTGTAACGGCGTTTCACACTCTGTATAACAAAGGAATATTTATGCCATCTTTAAACATATTACGACATAATGAATTTTTGATTACTTTGGCGGAAGGTAGAAACAGAGAACGTACAAATACAACACACTATATAAGAAGTTCAATTTTGCAAAATGTATACGGAACTTTTCTACCTTCCGGAGGCTCGACCCATTTTCTTGGGAACAGTCGCACAGACTGTCAGCGACATAAGAAGTAAAATTTCCTTAATTAAAAAAAAAATTGATATTATTAGCCTAATTACAATTATTCATAAAGTAATTATACATATCGTAATAGAATATGGTAACAGAAAGTAAAAAAACAAAAAAAAAAACAATACAATGATAAGGTATTTTTGTCGCTGACTACTACAAACGAGAGCTACAGAGATACTAAAATTTCATTTCAATTTGTAGGCGTCAAAGTGGCAAGCTTCCAGAGGAACTGTCACGTCGAGGCTCCCGAGGTCGTATGTACTTGGGGAACCTGCCCACGTTGAGGGTGCGACGTCACGCCATCAGGGAGTTGCTTGGACTTGTTGGTAATTATTAATGTTGATTATTGTAATGCCAATAATATCATTCCTGAACTGTAAAGGCCATGATTATATTCCCCACATAGATATTTCAATGGAAACAGTATGATGCTCATAGTTATGCTACAAAATGATGGTTCTTATTCTTTTTAATCAGCTTGACTGCAGTTGATCTTGAGCATCGAGGTGGTTTGGTGGATCCCCAAATCAATTTTCTTTTTTCTGTAGTAAGATCTATTTTAACTGCGATAAGTGGAAAAGATGGAGGCTCATGTGCATCGTTCAACATCAACATATTATCAGGATTTTTGGACTCAACAATTGGCGGTAGTGGCTTAGTGGTTGTCTTTCCACGCTGCGTGTCGATTTCAGCACGGCACTCATTTTTGTATAGCTTAAAGACAGTTTTCTTGCCTGTGCATGAGATTTATGACTGGAAACTGTACGCATAATAATGAAGAAATTGTAGTGTGAGGCAAAATATTTCTAAAGAATAAAATGTTACGAACTATTACAAATTATTCCTATGTTCGCGGTTGCCAAAGTAGCACGGTATTTAGGACCTTCTCTAAATTACTTTAGTAAGTGACTTCTTCAGATAGTTTCGAAGATGTCAAAACTTATAAACGAGGGCAAATCCGCCCACATTCCCTACTTACGTAGATTGGCAGTCATGACATTTACTAATTTCCTTCAGTTTTGTTCGGTAAACTGATGAGATTATGAGAATCACTTTCACTTTACATCTTGGAATATAAACAAGAATGTGGCTGACCAATGTGCCAGGGAGATCAAGACGATAGTGGATAGAAAAAATATAAATTACTAGCGATCTGCCCCGGCTTCGCACCGGTAGGACATACAATTACAAATAAGCCAAAAACAAAATACTGATCCGATGGCTACCAACACAGGATCACCTGCTAGGCTAATCTGAAGATTATCTAAAAATTTCATTAAAATCGCTCCAGCCGTTTTGGAGTCCATAGGGTCCATATGGGAACATACATACACACATTCATTTTTATATATATAAGATAGATAGATTGCCAAATAGCCCTCTCCTACCTTCCTTGACAACTTTAGTAGACGATGTTGATTTTTTTTAAATACTTCGAATTAGTGTCATTTAGGGACCAGTATTTTTCAGTATGGTTGCTGGCCGAATTGAAGAGTAACAAGACCTCACGTTCGGAAGCCACATTTGCAGCCCAAAAAGTGATAAAACAATCAATTTTATAACATGGGAAATTACAAATTATTTAATTTTGCCGACTATTGAAGACACTCTTGATAAAGTTATCTTTTGTTTCAGTGGATGTAGGAGGTGTTATTGGTGTGTTTTTTGGTGCATCTCTACTCAGCTTCATCGAAATAATTTACATATTGTTTATACGTAAATATCCGTAACCACATTCAGGTGAGTGGAATATCATTACACACATTAGCTAAACGGTAAAGTACAAAACAAAGCTGACCGCCAAAATTATGGCTGACTTAAGTATCGCCACTCGATGGATCTCTATATCTCTATACACCATCGAAATACTATGTCGTTAACATTTACACATACATATAACTGACGGACTATAGAAAATATTGTTTAACACGTTGAACGCCACGCGGCCCACCGGATTTAAGCAAACCCGGTCGGGCTGAGTGGAAATCATCATTCCCATTATTTATTTGCTTAAGTAAAAATCGACGCGAAACAGTGAAAAAATGTCTGAATTTGTATTTTAATTTAATATTTTCTTAAGGATATTTGTAATCGGTCAACGGTGACCCCCGTGGCGCATATGACTAACTGTCATATTTTGCTCGGCGTTCAACGTGTTTCATACGTTTTTGGTGTACAGAAACGACGATTGAGGTGGAGGAAAACTCAGTTCGTACTCGTACGCAGTTTTTCCGCCAACAAATGAACAGTTTGATTGAATATGAAAATGTTAATTTATTTTATTTTATTATCTTACATAGTAGTCCTTGTATGTCGTGTAATGTAATATTGCATTGTAAGAGTATTTTTTTATTTTGTTAATATAAATTGCTACATGTTCTTTAAAATAACTTCAACTCATTGTAAACCAATATTTTGAAAAGAGTATCCGTGGAGTTTCTTGCCGGTTTCTTCTCCATAGGACCAATCCACTTTGGAACCGTGCGCCTAGATTCATAACTTTTTCAAAGTGCCTGCAAAGGCCCATTTGAAATAAAAAACTTTGACTTCGACTTTGACTTTGATACATTATCACTACATTTGTAAAAACTTGTCACTTCAATGTGTTTTTTACATAGACTTAGAATTTATGGTTTTTTACGTTTATTACATTGAACACAGGCTGGCCGGTGTGGATGCCTTATTTAGGCAGTGTCAAGGCGAAAGAAGCAATAAAACCTTTTTATTGCACCGATTTACTGACATCATAGATTGTTTTGGTTTTGAATCATAATTAATCTGTCAGAAGAACAGAAGAACGTGACACTTCAAATCTAAAACCGGTTTGTTGGAAAAATTTTGGGAGTTTAAATTCAAAATCTTTATATCATAACCTATATTTACTTTACAAGAGTCTTCAATAAACGTCTTCTTTTAGAAATTATTGCTTTAATCAAGTTTATTTGAAATGCCTATCAAATTATTAGTGTTATTATATTTACTACATACAGTTTTTGCTCTTAGCTATGTTGACACAGGTATAAGAGCAATACGAGGGCCAAGTACGTATACATTAATTTCATATTTAATATTTTGACCATTCCTTTTGTAGTTTTGTTAGCTGTTTGTAGGTAATTATCATTAATAAAGGCTGATGTTTATAGATACGATGGACTGTACCCACAGGCAATTTTTTTTCTTATTTTTTAACTACGCCGTGGGCTCATCGTCTCAAAAATTGAGTTGACCTCCAATATGAGAGAAAACTTCACGGTCCGAGCTTCAGTTGTTTCTCGCTTATCGTTAGCTCGAAGCTCCCTGAAGATTAGCCTTCACGGAATAGCTCCAGCGAATTTTCGTTTCTTTAATAATGTTTGTAGCGGCAACTATTCACAACATGGCAAAAAGTAAAGCGCCATCTATCAGACTGAAGCTACAACAACAAACCCTGAATCGCACTATGAAAGTTTACAACGATTCTAACACATATACGAATATCCGACATCAACTGTCGGGCTTCGGCCCGCCAGGCTAACCATCTTGACTGGTCGTAGGATCCTCCCTTTTCAATGGAGGAACACCATACAACTTTCCTCCATAATGTTGCCCTTTAATTCCTGGATCGTGGATGCGTTTACAAACACAAATATTCACATACACCAACACTCAGACCCAGAACTACTATTATAGATCATAGAAATATTTTTTCCGTGCGGGAATTCAACTCATGACACGTAGCACAGCAATCGGTCGCACAATCACTGAGCTAACCGTACCCTTCTTATTTCTACTAGGTGAATTAGATATGTGCAACGATACTCAATGTGCACCGCCCTGTCCGGGTATACCCCCGCCTGCGATTTGCCCTAAGTTTGTGCCGTACTGTCATCTTGGATGCGCCTGCCACGTTCAGTGCGAAATGGGCTTCGTCCAATGCTTTCAAACCAAGGACTGCGAAGGAGGTAAACGGCTCTTCACCAAACGCAGGAGAGTGTTTAAAATTAAAACGTAACAATTATCTTATTTGTAAAGATGCGTGTATCGTTTTGTTGTGGATTTTGTCTTAAAAAAGAAAATAATGTTTGCTAGTTGAAGTATTATAAATGTTTGGAATTTCCTCATGGATGGTTACGTGTTTGCACACGATGCATTGTTCGAAAGCCAGACAGTAATTTGACAAATGAAGTGAAATAATCTGATTTAACAAGTTTAGTGTTGAATATGTGTTTAGCATTGCTTTAAATTTGGACTTTAATGAATTTATGTTTCTGAGTCGCATTACTCTGCATCTGCACATAGACTAAAGAATATTTGTTAGCTAAACGATTATCTACGCAGTCGCTGTCTAAGAATAACTTTGTTTTGATTTTTCTGTTTTGTAGTTTATCAAACGACTATTAGATACAATTTGACTTCAGGTGTGTTTGAATCCAGATATTTTTTGTATGAACTGTTTAATTAAAAAGATATCTAGAAGGTTAGATAGATCGAAGTATTTTTTTCCTCTTCTATTTGGATTTGTAGTAGCCGGCTAACTTATCTTAGCCAGCTGCGCATTTTATTAATCAATTGAATATTCAAGAATAATACTCGATCAAGTGATACAAATGAAACACAATCGAAAATAACTAGTGCCTTATTGCCGGGCGTCGCGTGTGTCATAATGGATATGACTAGTTTTCGTCAATTTTATTATCTACTTACTTCTGATATGTTGTGATGTGTATAAATAATAATTGTTTGTATCTATTTGTACCCTGGAAAATATGTAACATTATCAGGAATACAAAAGATGTATTGCAAAGAAAAAGCATACACGTTGACATATAAAAATAATGTAAGGCCTTAGACAATTGTCTTACTAAATGGAGTATTTAGTTCACGGAGATATTCAATTGTGTGTATATTTCAGTCATTCAGTCATTGCTTATGATGGCAATATTCCATTAATAACTAACATCTCTATAATTTTGCACGATTTGTAACTTTTCACCTCTAACCGTCATTATGGATAGATTTTTAAATGCTCTAACAAAAAAGTATTTCTATTCAATGCTCAACCAGTTCGAAGTTTGGTATTAACTTGCTACTGTTAACTTTAAACAAAATAGTTATTATTTTCTGTCCTCATAACAATTAATAATAGTTTCAAAACTTGAAAATGTTTTCAACAACGCACATAAGAGAAAAAAATCTATTTAGTCAGGGCTTGTCAACATTCGGCTCCCATATTATTTTTTAAATATAATTGTAAAGGCGTGAAACGTTTGGTGAACTAACCACCTATTCGACCCATATTTTAACCAATAAGGGACATCGATGAGTCTTGTCATAGTATTAGGCTACTCAATTTAACCTACGTCTATAATTTTACTAGTGCGTTACGACATTCAGTGATCTGAGGAAGCTTCTAAGGGTGTTTATTTAAGTATCTATTAGTATTTTACATTGGTTATCTACATTTATGCTATGACTGTGACATGTGACGAAAAAATTAATAATCAAACACAATAAAACAACCAAAACGATTTCTTTAATGGTTTCTATTTAATTCAATAAGTGCCGTTTTTATAATATTACAAGTATAATAAATAGTGAAGGAATCGTGTGCTTTACCAAAATATATGATTTACTAATTGTTGGAATTTTATTTGGTCCAAAATTTGCATTTCTTGTGTCGACGTTTATTGAATTTTTATAGTAAAATATAACAATAAAAAAATACTTCATATAAGATATAAAACCTTTTATCATTTTATATGTGCGGATTGTTTTTATAGTCCACTTTAAATTGTGTTTTACGCTTTTTTCTAAGTCGTGTCTTTCATGTGTGAAGTGACTTTGTAATTTTTTTTTATAGCCAAATGATAAACACCTTCTTGGTCTTGTTTAAAATATATGTTTCGTGTTCTTTTCTATTTACTTTGTTTTATTTAAAACACATTATTATTACATTCAGTAGCCGCCATGGTGCTCACAAAACTAATTAGGTAGTGATGTCTACTGCTGCATTATAATAAAGATTTTTCTTGCTTTATATTTTGCCTTTCTGACTCAGCATTTGGGAACAATGTTTTCTCCCTCTGGAACACGTTCGTAAGTTTCCATGTTCCAATTATAGCCGTACCATAAGAAACGAGATATTTATGACAACAATATCGTTACATTACATTGAGATCAATGGTTTTAGTAATTGAGTCAGTTCCGACGGAAATCATTCGCTATTTTTATTCAGTCGTAGGCGGAAGATACAGGATGGATACTTTCCTAAAACGAGCTGTTATGTGATTTTGTCGGAACATCTTGTGAGCAACTTTGGCAAAATTTAACGTTTAAACCTGTTGAACACAATCCATGAGAAACGTGTTTAAAATGAGTTTTGAAGGATTGTTACTTTAATTTAATTAAAACACCATAATCCTTCTTCATATCCTTTATATTAAACAAATAGAGCGATACAAATATCACTCATTCGCTAAAATAAACAATAAATAGACGTATATCTAAATTATGATACTCCCAGAAAAAGTTTGCAGAAAAAGACGGCCTCTATATGAATGAACTACATAAATAAGTACTAAAATATTTCATTATTAATAGTATCGGTGCAATAAATTCTGTAATGTAATAAATTTATGTTTTTAAAAACATAGCCAGTTAAAGCAACAACATAAAATATTCACAGCTTCATTTCAAAATATTGAAATGCTCTTGTAAAAATATATTTTCACAGTCTAGATGAATTCATGCCGTTTTATTTGTTGAAAAATCATTTACAGCGTAGATAATATTGAAATAAAAAGCAATTTCTTTTTATAGCCTGTTTAATGTCCCATTAACAGCCGGATATAGGTTTCCTTTTTCTTGCTCGAATGTCCCTTATTTTGTGCCATTACTCACGAAGACTAAAATAATCGGAAGTATGGGTAACTTGTGAATCACTGAGCTAGTCTCTAATCATTGAAAAGAGGCCCTTAAATAAAGATTGTATAAGGTCCCTTTTTAATAAGTAGATACTAGTCAAGGCGAACTTTAAGATTCCTTTCGCCAAACTTTGAGCCTTTAGTTCAACTTTAAGAATAGTCTGTTCTGGAGTGCAGGAAATTCTACTCTGAAGTGTCTAAAAGTTTTAATCCAATTACCGTTTAATTTAATGCTTGCAACTTGGAATCTTTGATCTGGGGGTTTTGTACGAATTTTCCTCAATCTCGATCGTAGTCATCGTTAAGCCAAAAATGTATGAAATCATCGTGCGCGGGCGTATTAAGTATTTTAGTATGGTCGGGATCAAGGAAATCTCGCACTAGACCCCCTGTATAAACAGATCAAAGCTTGGAACAAACATTTTGTTGCACGATGACGGATTCATTTCGCTATGTTGTATGTTTTGAGTTCTATTAGCACGGTAAAACATATATAGGTAATAAATTATAAAGAAAACTAATAAAAATGATATAGGCAGTAAGTACTGACCTCAGTATGCGCTGCTTAACCTCGCCGAACCACTGATCAGAGCGTTAGCTACGCACCTCTTAAGGGATAAAATGCTGCAAAAATAGTATGAAAATTTTTTCTACGCGGGTGGAATTGCAAAATAACGTGAATATCATGAAAACTCATTAATTGAAACCATTTTCAATTAAATGCAAGAGCGTTCTACATCCGCATTCAATCCTATTCTGTTCCACTCATTACGCGGAAACCGTACCGAAACGGAAATTAAGCAAAATTAAACTCAGAATCCGACTGTTTTAATTAAATTATTGGAAACAAGAGTTGTATGGTTTTAATTACTCTACAATATAAGCTAATAGCAATCATTGCGTCGCGATTGAACGCTTGCCTTCCAGGTTATTTTGAATTGCAACGCGGCCTGCACCTCTGACTTTTCAAATTCATTTGCGGTTCAGAATTTTATTATCACTTGCGTTAATGATGAAGGTAAACATTGGGAGGAGACCTGCAAACATGAGAGAGCTCCATGAGATTTTTGATGGTCTGTGTAGTTCGCCAGCCCGCACTAGGCCAGCGTGCTGGACTAAGGCCGAATCCTCCTCATTCGGAGATGAAGCCTGCGTCCTGCAGTGGAATAGACAAAGTTTGAATACGAATTACGAAATTAAATATCATAAGCAATTAATTCGGTTTCACCTGGCTAACCTTCCAATTTTGTAGTTCTATTTAGGATTTCTTAAAAGCCGGTGGCAGAACATCAACCTGTTATCATCCAGCTTGTCCGGCATCATTACCGGGTGAAACCCTTCCCTTTAAGAAGAAGACATTGTCAATGTAGACTGTTAAAAAACTAAATGAGAAAAAGTTCAAGTTTACTTAGATACTCTAATCTCTCTCTACTCTAAAAGCATAATTAGTCTAGTGGTGTTAATTGTAGAAGCAAAATGATATCTTTGGTTTGAATCCTGGGTGTGTTAGACAGTTTTTGGAGTTTTCAGTTAGAAACTTTTCGGTAACAGTCTGGAGTTTGGAATTCCCATTCCCATATAGTTAAAAAAATGATAATTGAGATGAGATGAGATTGATGACTGAAAAATCTCCTATTGAGAAAACAAAATCTTTTCACATTTATTAAAGTTTGTTTCGGCGTTTCTATTCAGGAATAGTCATAGGAAATGCTGACGCCATCTAGTAAAAAAAAAGAGTTTTTAAGTTTATGTATTTTATTGTCAGAACTTATATTAAATCCTCTTGTGTTCAATCCTCAACAAGAGACTGTTTTTAGTTTTTTTTAATTCTATACTTAAATCAGGCACAATATTTTTAGGATTTTCAGTATTATTAGTAGCAGCTGGGAGTTGGGATTTCCGTTAATATGATCGCCCATATTACACTGGACTTAATAACAGCATCTACGGAACGTAAGTGTATCTACGTACACATCTGCCTAACCCTTCAGGGAATACAGGCGTGATGATGTGTTATGACCTAGTTTTCGTTGTAACATTTTTCTTTAATTTTTTTACATTTTTTATCTGCAGTTTAAGAGAGATTTTAGAAAGCTCCAATAAATTTCATTTCCAAATAAAAATCGAATTCTGTCTTGAATGCAATATCTTTTAGTGGTCCACGAAAACGAGAATTTCTCTATACCTTTGCAAGAATTGAGAGGATTGCCTCGATGACGAATCGAAAAGCAATAATAGCACTTATTGGAAGTGTTTAAATGTCCAGGTAAGGTAATAAAATAGAAGATTTTGCAAAAGTAGCTTTCTAAAATGCAGGCCAGTACCTATAGCATTTCGCGTCGTCGGCATAGCAATATTTCTTAGCAAGGATATTTAAGGCCATGAGGCTTGAAGGAGATGACTCATCAGCCATAATAGCCAGAGGCTGCCCCCAAGGTGGAGTTCTATCACCCTTACTATGGAATCTGGTCATCAACGATCTGATTTCAAGACTAAACTCAAACCTAGACTATACAATAGGATACGCAGACGACCTCGCCATCCTCATCTCAGGTAAGGTGACAGGCACCATCTGTGATCTCACACAACAGGCTCTGTGGACTGTTGAACGCTGGTGTGAAGAATACGACCTGTCAGTCAACCCTACCAAAACGGAACTAGTGATGTTTACCCGAAAACGAGCACTGGGACACTACCGACTACCTAAACTGTTCAATACCGAACTCCAACTGTCCACAGAAGTTAAGTACTTAGGCGTCACTCTGGACAGTAAATTAAACTGGAGTAATCACATAGAAAACAAAATAAACAAAGCCAGTATCGCCTTCTGGCAGTGCAGGAGAATGATAGGGAAAAGATGGGGACTTTCCCCTAAAATAATCCTGTGGCTATACAAGACGGTGATCCGCCCTATGCTCACATATGGCTCCATAGTATGGTGGCATAAAACCAAGGTAAGCACAATAGCAAACAAAATGCAGCGAATCCAGAGACTCGCTTGCCTGGCAACTACAGGCTGCATGAGAACCACCCCGACTGCAGCCCTAGAAGCCATGCTAGATCTCCCACCGCTACATCTATTTATACAGCAGGAAGCAGCCATGTCAGCGGTGAGACTAAAGTCTCTGGGTCTCTGGAGAAACTGTAGTACACTCAACACTCACACTTCTATACTAGATGAACTCTATAGAGACTTCCCCATCATGCAGGCAATCAATGACCGCATACCAAAACAGTTCATTTTTGACAAAAAATACAAAATTCAACTCCACGAAGGACAGCAAAGTTCAGGGCTATGCCCTAAAGAACTTCAAATCTTCACGGATGGGTCCAAAACAAGTGCAGGTACCGGATCAGGTATTTTCTCGGAGGACCTAAACATAAACATCTCTACACCTCTAGGGGCCTACAACACAGTATTCCAAGCAGAGTGCAGGGGCATCACTCTAGCGGCCTCAGCGGCCTTAGCAAGAGGTGTCACGGAATACCCTATTCGCATACTCTCGGACAGCAGGGCGGTTCTGCAAGCCCTTAATAGCTACACCGTCAATTCCGAGTTGATATACGAGTGCCACCAACGACTAAATCAGGTAGGCAATCATAATAAAACAACCATTCAATGGATCAAAGGACACAGCGGCTCTAGGGGTAACGATGCTGCTGACGAACTAGCTAGAAGAGGGTCGAGCATGGGCGTGGTAGGACCCGAGCCTATAGCGCCACTCCCCTTCAGCTATCTACGCAGTATGGTAAGACAACGCACCAATGATCGACACAAAAACCTCTGGTCATGTATTGGTGAGTGTAGGCAGACGAAGGATATTCTCCCTGCCATTAACGGACGCACAACCAGCCAACTGCTCCGACTGACGAAGCAACAACTTCGTACAGTCACAGCAGCGTTCACCGGACATGGCTCCTTCAATAAACATCTTTTCGTTATAGGAATTACAAACAGTCCTCTGTGCAGAGCATGCATGGAGGAGGAAGAAACGGCAGCCCACGTGCTACTGAACTGCCCTGAGGTCGCCACATACAGGGCCAAGTACTTCGGAAACCCAGGTACCCTCCGGGAAATAGCCAGCAACGTCAAGCGACTGCTGGCATTTCTCGAAGAACTGGGGTGGATCGAATAAACTGACATTATTCCCACCCCGACGCAAAAAATGCGCTTAAGCGTGTATTTGCGGAAACCAGCCCGTTTATACCTTATACCTTATACCTTAAGGCCATGAGAATCATAATGGCCTAACTAAATTTTTTTACAATATTGAGTTTATGATTTCTTACAGTTAAAATTGATTATTTTGGTTTGTAAAAGTGATTCAATAAATATTCAGTAGATTGTTAGAATTGATTTAAATTTTCAATTTTGATTTAAATTTTAACTGTAAGAAATCATAAACACATTATTGTAAAAAATTTAGTTAGGCCACCATGGCTCTCATGGCCTCGTTTCAAAGGCGATTATGGGGATGTATGCGATCAGTAGCATCTTTCTGTGAAATTATTTCACATTATCGAAACTAGAGTTGTAGAAGTCAATAATAATTCTTCTTATGTAAAAAGTAATATTGAATATATAATATATTTTCTGAACTTTTACGACTGGCTCACTTTTCTTATATGTATCGAGTCTCTTTTGTTTCACGCGATTGAAACCTGATACAGTTTTATAAGAGCAATAATTATTATAATTATTTTTATTCAGGCATTTATTAGTAGTCTGAGTGCCACGCTTCAAAGTGAGCTTCCTATGGAGAAAAGTCAAGAAACTCTATGGTTACTCTTTTCAATTTAAATTATTTTATGTATACATTGTTCCCGCATAGGTTGAAATAAATGGAGACCAGTTTCGATTCAACAAACCTGAAAGCGATATTATACGATAAATTTTAATAGTGGCTGATATGGAATCTGTGAGCTGCTTCTTCTTCTTCAAGTGCCTTTCCAATACTGCAAGTTGGGCGTTAGTTCAGAGGTTCTACTGAACAGCGAATATTGCGCTCATCCCAAACCTCCGACTGTAGGTGATGAACAAACAAACTCACTATCTATAGGACTACACATTTTTTACTATCAGTATCTGGCACTGGCACAAAGGAAATCTTGAAGCCCGAATATATTACCTACTTCAATCCAGTGCAGTTTTCAGTTATGCTCATTTGCATCCAAACTGAAACGACTGATGCACGCTCCCATAAATCTAGTTCGTATAAAGCTTTTGAAATACAATTTTCAGAGCTTGCATGCGTGAACGATTTTATACGATTTCAGAGACTACGATTTTCACGCGAGGGCGACATTAATTCGGTTTTCTGAAAATGGAGTCCGAATATTGTATGTGACATACCTTTTATGCACGTTCCTCCATAATTCTGTTTTGAGATTCGGAATGCAAATGCTATATACATAAAATTCCGTTGTACGTGTGTTCGTAATTTCTCAGTTCGTAGGTGTGGTTGGACCCGGTAGGTGGCGCTGTTATCGAGATCCAGAAAACAGAATACACGCCGACGAAGTTGTGGGTATGATCCATAAAAGTGCGTTCATAAAACGCTATTCAGTACTTCTATTATGAGTTTTTTACTATTTACTCTCATAGTAAATGTACATTTTCATGCAAGCGATTTAAGTTTTTAAATTTGTTACATTAGGGATTAGAGTCGCTTATGTGACAGAACAGTTATCTGACGATTGAAAAAAATTTGCCCTTAGTCTAATTTATCATATCTATCTGACAGTAAGACTCTTTTCTCTCTTTTCTGAGGTTCTCTATTTGATTTAGGCTATAGCCTAGAAAATTAATTCTTATTTTGATCTTAATAAACTTTGTTTGAATGTAAGTAAGTACAATAATAATAATGAATCTGACGGCATGGTTGGCGCAGTGGTTGAGCGATTGACTGCTGCGCTACGTGTCGCGGGTTCGATTCCCGCACGGAACAAATATTTGTATGATCTACTGATAGTTGTTTCGGGTCTGGGCCTTTGTGTATGTGAATAAACATCGTGCCTCGGAAAGCACGTAAAGCCGTTGGTCCTGCGCCTGATCTCTCTCCGGTCGTGTCGGATTGCCGTCCCATCGGACTATTTGAGTGAAGGAATAGAGAGAGCACCTGTGTTTGCGCACATACTTGTGCTCTATAATATCTCCTGTGTAGTTGGCTAATCTCCGGTGAGATTGACCGCCGTGACCGAAATTGGTCAGGAGGACATTATTACTAATGAATATGTTACTATAGAACTTTTCATCATTTTGTTATTCTGTAATTGTCATAATACATACATTTCTATTAATACCATATATTATTCAAACTGTGATGTAAGTTTAAATAAGCAACTTAACTTCAGTTCACTTTGTGTGTGTGTGTGTTTCCAACTTTCTATATTTTCCTTTCAAAGTTAATTTTTCATGTTCCATCAAAGATATAGCTTCGATGGGTGTAATGTCTTTAGAAGCTCAAGAGGGCGGTGTATAAAAAGTATAGATGAGTAAAGCTAAATTTTGTTAGGATATTTTATTCAGAGATTTGATTATTTCTGTTGTAGTTACGAGGTTTCGTATTGGAATTCTCAGTTCATCTGTTGTGTCACTAGCTACCACATGGGAATTGCTCATGCCGCAGTGGAAAGATTAGCAAGTCAGCATTGATGGTATCAAGGCTGATTGCCCAGGGTGCGCAAGACGATCTCAGGGGTCGTCGATCGTGGCGGCGCTTCTCAGTAGCTGCCCGAAGATGTGTGCCCTATAGATAGTAGTATGGAGGAACGAGGTATGGTGTTCCTCCATTGAAAAGGGAGGATCCTCCGACCAGGCAAGGTGGTTAGCCTGGCGGGCCGAAACCCGACAGTTGATGTCGGATATTCGTATATGTGTTAGAATCGTTGTAAACTTTCATAGTGCGATTCAGGGTTTGTTGTTGTAGGTTCACTCTGATAGATGGCGTTTTACTTTTTGCCATGTTGCGAGTAGTTGTCGCTACAGTAGGTACAACAATACAGCTACACCTCTTCTCGGGGAATACACAAGAAATGCTCTATTTCCCTTAAATAAATTACTATTTTGCAAGTTGTGGATATAAATTACCGGTACTATTATTTTCAAAGGAAGTATCAGGTTAACTTGCGAGATAACGAGCGCTGCATTGCACCACCGAGGTTTTATTAAGAGCCAACCACTTAATAAAGATCCTTTGGAGGTTCGGACGATATAAATAGAGGGTTTAATAATAATGAGTCATTTATAACGTTGCTTCTCTCGGATAAGTGAGTGAAATAATTTTACAATACATATATGTACGTCATCATCACCTAGCCTTTTCCTGAATATGTTGGGGTCGGACTAACTAGATATGGGTGAATATATATCAGTGTTTTACACGAAGTGTTGGAAAACAAATCGACTGCAATTTGAGCTTAACTGTTCGCACGTTTAAAAATTACATCAGAAACTGTTCAGTCCTGAAAATTCAATAGTTCCATGCGTCCATCTGCGTAAAGAATCATTGACAGTGTACCTTGTATTAGTGATAAAACTGCCAAACTTTGGCACCTTTCGATTAACGTGAACACGTTGCGAAACGTGATAGGTTCTATTGAATAAAATATCGGCCCGTAGACATCGTACTGCTGAACGTACGCATCACACTCAATTAATTCCTTATGTTTTAAGCAACAGTCCTATGAACACACAGAAGAAAGAGTAAAGACAAAGCTACCGGAATATTCAGGAAAAACGCCAAATCACGGCGTAACGTAAATTTATAAATAACTTATCAATTACTAGTTATTTGTTGATTCTCTATTTTACAGCTCCCGGACCACCGGGTAATGGGCTAATACATTTTATGGGCCGTTTATATTCGGAAGTTATTACTACATTAAATAAAAAGCAGCCAGGCGTCATGATTCAGACTTTTTTGTTACTAGCCATTGTTACCGTGCTCCACTACAAAGGTACCCGCATAGCTTGGTCACATTTAGAAGCTACTTTGAATGTCTTCATTATTTATAAATGACGAGGGGTACACTGCCGAAATTAAGCGCCTGGAATATGCTACTGCATACTACAAAACTCAGCAACACAATGTTGCTTCTACAGAAATTTAAATAATAAGACAATACAAGTCTCGTTAACTCGTCGCCGCGTATGAGCAAATTATGAGTATTGCAAATACAACACAACATCGAGGGCGAGCGTGTAAAAATGTGACATATTTGCATGGAATAAAGTTTAATATATTTAACACCTGTGAAATGTGTCCTGGGAATGAAATGTAGAAGATAAAATCTCTATTGTTTATTAATTAAGACAGCACGAGCGGTCGAATGGGAATCGCTTGAAGTCGCTTGGAGTGGTAGGGAAAGATTAGCCAGCAATGGTGGTAAAAAAGCCAACTACCCAGGGTGCGCCAAACGATATTTTCCATATTCCGTTAGTCGTGGATTTTTTTTCTTGCAGCAATTACATGAGTTGTAAAAAAAAATTATAGAGATTGGAAAAGTTGAAATCCTATTGCCGAATTTAGAGAAAAGCTTTGTTATTTTTAATCGGCTTCAAAAAAGAGGAGGTTCTCAATTCGACTGTATTTTTTTTTAGTTTCTATCCCATCTTTGGAGTAGCTATTTATTTATTAGTGCATTTATTAGACCATCTGAATTATCTAAAGACATTGCCGAGTTGAAAATATTTTCAAATATCGATATTGAAGTCATTCTAATATTTTCCAAGAACCTCTTGAATTATTATTGTTAAATGCATTCAACCTATTTATTAGACAAGGTGCTGTAATATAATTTATATAAAATATAGGTATACAGTACATATGCACTTAAATACTTGCTCTCTTGTATTATTTGACCAAAATGTCCTACACAGAAAAGTAAATACCAAATGTTATTTTTACCAACTTTTATGCAAAGCAAATAAAAAATAAAAAAAAATCAGCAAATAAAGATTTTTTTTTCATATTTTGTAAAATAAAATTGTTCCGCGAAAATACTACCATTTTCTTATGTAAACTAGAAAACTCTTCTCGCGTGTACAATTTGAGAAAAATCTTCCCGGGAACCAGTGAGGTGGATATGCAATCTCCACAGTTATTTTCATGTTTACATAAAACTGAAATCTACATACTTTCAAATACGATACGTAAAGTGGCGGAATAAATCATGTATAAAGTTTCAAAACGTTTCAATTTTGCTATATAACAAATGGCCGGTGTCCAAACCATCCGTGCATCAACTTATAAAAATATTATGATTTTATAGAATTTAGGTAACGCTGTATTTTTAATGTGCTAACTTTTGCTTGCTTTTTGAAGGCCTTATAAAATCAGTTTCTAGCTATGGTTTGAGTTGAAAAGGGTCAAAGTCGATGTCAGAGTTCCAGACTCCGTGCTGCTACTGAGGATTTCCATACAGAAAAACCAATAACGCTTTGCTCGACCTGGAATCGAACCGATGATCTAACACTCAGCAGTCACAGTACCATCAATTAAGCAGTCCCACTGGACAGATGAGGCAGTCAAATAGATCCAGCTATTTTATATTAATACAGACTAACGATACACCGCTGTTATGTATCGGTAGTTTTGTACGGAACCAACCTATTTCGATTCAGGAAATTGAATTTTCTACTTGACCTACTTTTGGGATTGAATCGAGGTGAAAATTGGTTTGTAAAAAATGTATCTATTTGAATTTGGTGTGATTTGTCGTTGGTATGAATGAATTTCGATATTGAGTTGTTTCTATGACATATACTTCATTTTATTATAAGAATAGACAAAAGTGGACTAACAAAATATCCTTTAAAATACACACATACCGGTCAAAATCATAACCCTCCTTTTTGCTTCGCCGTAGTCGGGTAATAAACCAGAGTTTCAACTCATCTTGATTGACCGACATGGTTCATAAAAACATTATAAGTACTGTCCTGAATTCTGCTGGAAAATACACATAGTTTATTTAAAATGGTATATTTTTTTGTTTATTCTTCCATGAAATAGAATATATTAATATAAAAAAAGAATCATACATCTATTTTCTCTGTCTCCCCAAAAACATATTTATAAGGTATGTTGGCGGAGCGTAAAGGACACAAGATAACCGTCGTTTAGTGGCTATCTTGTGACCCCTCGTCGAAGATATGATGTTTTCACCTCATTTTGAATGCTTTAGTTAATTCAATTATGTTGCAAAATGTTTGTCTTCAAGCGTCATGATGGCGCATTATACTGTTTTATTTAATTTTAATTATATCCACATGATATATTTGATATACTCACTGAGTTATTTTAATATTAAAAACTATACATATAACACAATTTTAAGTTTGCTTTGAATTGAAAATTTGTAAAATGTTGTATGTGGGGATCAAAGTTCACAGACATAAAGAAAAAAGTCGCCAGTGTTCACCTGGGTGATTTAATTCCTAGGTGAACAAATGATATCACACATGTCGAATTGTTTCACCTGGCTGATATCACCTAGGTGAAATGATTCCGAGGTGATATAAGGAAACCACAAATTGAATTTTGACTTACTCACCTTTTTTTCAAATATTATTGGGGATAATAATAAAACAATATTTTTTTTCCTCCAGCATTATTATTTCGCAATAATCATATTATTATGTTGAATATATATTATGTATTCGGTGTGATTTCCATTCAAGATTTTCAATATAAATGTAGATTTTCTAGGGTGCTAGTTTATTGAATAACTCACCGACATATAACAGGGATAAAAATAAGGATTTTACGAATAACTGTCGGCCGAAGAGGTTTTCGTTGTCCACTCCGCTTTAATTTTTTTACAGGATAATAAAGAGTTTATACTGTTACACTACGCGCAAGAATGTTTCGTTTTGTCGGTAAACTGGTGGTTGGTTGGTTGGTGGTTATACTGAATAAAAATTGAATTTCTCTGAGGTAGAGTTGTGGGCAAATAAATGTTATATTGTTTCGTATTTTCATTGATATTTTCCGTAAGCAAGATTGCCTGCAGTGCGTCTCTGCTATGTCATTGTCCATTTTACTCTGCAACTCGGAATTCTATAAAACCAAATTGAACTTTGCAAGAAAAGATGACTCGTGCTTATTGTCCTTTGATGGGGTATTCTCGTCGTTAACGGGTTACTCCGGTATTTGTTGTAGGTACTTCACACCAAACCACCTGTTAAGCTTAAGAGTTTACTTTTGGAAACATTTATGTTCAGTTATCTGAGCCGCACTATTACGTATTGTTATTTAATTGTTGTCTGCGCGTTTGTGCGTGACGGAGTTTTAGTTACGACTGACTTCAAGTAATTATTGATTATGTGTGCATAAAAGTACTTTTGCTGTATGAGCATTATTGGCTCGTACACCTTATTGCTTAGCTTATTATAATAGATTGATGATCAGTGTGTTATGCTGCTACTTTATCACGCTTGTATCTTTTCCCTAAAGAGTTAGGTATAGGTGTAGCATTCTTCTTCTTAGACAGTCGATGGCAATCTAAATAGTTCTAGCCCAGAAGTTAGCTACTAGGACTGCGCTATCAGTGGCATCCATTAGGGTAGTATTTGTGCACCCACATTGCGCTGCCGTTACTAATGCTATCTATCGGGCAAACTTCTAAACTCCGGGCTGCCAGCGAGAATTTCTGAGATCCCAGTATCTGACACTTTGTCCGAAATTGGAATCTAACCAAGGATCTCATGCGCAGCAGTCGCGTACGAGACTACTAGGTAGATAAAAGCTTTTCTGACATTATCTTGCAATTTTAGCAGAAAACATAAATACCTAACGATGCTGACTAATATTAAGACGAAGATGTTGTTAGCAGTGTTGTTGGTTTGATCTTGAATGTCGACTTAAGGCATTGTCGACCTGACAAATTCGGCTTATACAAAGTTACCGAGTTTCGCCGAAGTTTGTGTAACAGTTTGTTCAGGTCGGCTTGGGTTAGTTTTGAATAATGTTAACAAGTTGTTATATTATATTATTATATGTTATATTATATGTCTTTTTGTTTTAGTTTTGTATGAACTATCTTACTGTCTTATAAAAGTTGAATAACACAGCATCACGCCTCTTTTCCCTGAAGGGTTTGGTAGAGATTTCATCGATGCCTTTACAGAGTTTAATGTATTATGGCGCTGTAATTAGACATATTTTAGGTAATTGAGGGGGTGAAGTAGGAGCGCATCGGGGCAACGAATAAGGATCAAAATAGCAATGCGTTTGATGTTAGTTGAATCGAACGACCACCAAAATAAAAGTAATATTGCAGTTTTAATTAAATTAAAAAATAAATGCACGGCTCAGTGGCATAATTTTTAGGTATTTCTTTAGTTGATTGAATTCCCTTTATTATTATTACATAAAATATGATAGTTTACGCTCAAAATTTGAGAATTATGCGACAAAACTTATTTTTTGAGCCTTTACGATTTTTTTATCATGATACTATTTTATTTTTATAAAATATTTTTTAATAAGTCTTTCCTTTGAACACTTGACAATACACTCCATTTTCTTCTGGCTACGTTTGGGCAGCGCCTTAAGGGCCTATTGTCATCTATCTGGCACAATTCCAAAATCGGTCTGTTACTCAGAATTCCCAATAGAAAAGTCCAGTAACACTTTGCCCGACCCTGGAATCGAACCCAAAACCTCGCGCTCAGCGGTCGCGTTTACCACGACCACCAATGAGGCAGTCAGAAAATATAATATTTTTTTCGTCACGTAAACCGTTTTTCCCGACATAATCGCCAAGATAATTAGACTTGAATGGCCTCGTAATTTCTCATTAAATAAAATAAGTTTATTTCATCCGTCTCCCGAGATTTTCGTGGCTATTGTTACCTTTGTACGAATTCCCTTGACTCTTGCTTGAAAGAGGAATACACCATCGATCAGGAACAATGTGATAAAGGCAGGCGGGAGACAATAAGCTGGTCGTGTTATTCCTACCAGAAACAACTTAAGCGACTTATAAAGTTCTTGAGATTCAGTCCGCATAGAAGCATTGTTAAACCCTCCATTCACCCCCTTAGGGGTTGAGTTGAAACCTACCGGCCAAATTACCAGTTTGTGGGCTTTATGCTTCTTGAGATTTCGTGTTTAGTTAGTAAGTGGTACTTCCCATTTATGTACAAGGTTTTTTCTGGTGCCAGTTCCTTTAAGAGGTTATTGTAATTAGCAATATGAAAATCTTTAAGTACGGAATCAAACCTCAAACAGCGAAAAAAATCTGTACCATACAAATAAACCAATATTCGGTGCTCGACTCAAATGTATTGAACTACTCGCTTACATTAAACCAGTAAATATAATTATGAAATGTCACTGTGATTTACAACGTGCAATGAAGTAAATATGGAAAAACTAGAGTGGCTGTGAACAAGATCTCCAACCAAGAAAAACGTTCCGGCGTTTCTTCTCAAGGATAGTCATAGGAAATGCCGACGCTATCTAGTTTAAAAATATTATGTTGTTTAATAATTGCAAAATAAATAATTCTATTTCATTTCGAATACTCAAGTGGCTAAAAGATTGGTCCCACTTTTATATAACACGTAACTAAAAAGCCCTTTTCTGGTCACATAACCGTCATTTCTCATGTCAGTAAAATACTAGCACCATAGTTTGGACCCTTTCTACTTTACCACCTTCTCACTCTTACCAAATGAATTTGGAAATAAAGTAAACAACATGAAAGATATCATTATTTTCTAGAACCTTAGTAGTACATTTTCCGTAAAGTAGAACCACTTTCCGGACCAAATCGCTCGTAATTTCTCGTTACGTAAATTTTATCTTCCTTGGGATTTTTTATTGGTGTTGTTGGTTATATTAAAAAGCCTGTTCTTCTAAGAAAACTTGCATTTTTATCTTCTTTATACCATAATTAAATTCTATAGATTAAATAAATGTTTTCATAGAAAATGCGTTAACATTTTTATCCCACTAAACATGAGGTGATTTTGCTGATTTTATATGTTAAAGACACAAGTAAAAACTAGGTCGTCACGTTTTTGTTTTTTTGATATTTTTTGATATTATTATTATTAAAATTTTGAGATCACAATCAAATTAATTCGTTAAGATTTAGATGTAATAAACGTTAACGACCAAACATCTATTTTGCGCGTATTTCAAGACAATTTTGTCAGAAGCCGTCAGTTAAACGATACGATAAGTTGTGTGTGTCTGTCTGTACACTGATAACTTAAAAATCGGTGGATCGATTTGGATGAGACTTTAAATGCAGCGCTAAGAGTCTAGGTTTAATAAAAAATATATATAATCACGCTATTGTTAAAAACATTTGAATAACTTTCTCGAACATTTAAATAAGCGGACATAGTGGCGGGCAATGTAATAAGTAATAATCAAGTATGTTGAACTCTGATATAACAGGAAAAAATACCACAAACAGTTTCAAGAACTTCTGTAGTTTGTTCCCGCACTGCAAACTAATGAGGCCGATGTGACTTCAAAAGTTCTTATTGATCAAGTTCGCGATAGATTCAATTTATATCTTAACTTTTTTCCTAAATTACATCATTCTCACAAACAACACAGAAAATAGCGCAATAATTTTCTAGAAATTCGGTGGTTTGTTTCAATATCGCCAAAATAATGAGGCCGAAGTGAGCTCATAATTTCTTGTTAGCTGAATTGATTGTGCCTCCCTTGAGAAACTTGATCGCTATTACTGGTTACAGAGAGAGGTCTTCAAACTAAACTAGATAAAAAAAAAAATACAATACCATAAACAATAGAAGAAGATAAACGTAGCGCAGAATTTATTTTTATCTCATATTTGCCGGAATGATTTTCTGTATTAACTATGTTGCCAGTATTCCCTGAAGGGCAAGGCAGAGACTGTACTAAAGTTAGCCAGTACCTACAGTTAGTTTTAAAAAGTGAAATTCGAAATTGATTTTAACAAGAATTCGTGATTAAAAACTTGAGAAATTTTACGCCTTATAACTGCGGATATTTTAATTTACGTCTGTATATCATGAAATTCTAAATTCCGGCTTCGTAATTCCCGTTTTGTCGGGTATCTTCATGTCTTACTATGGAATCGGTTCAATCTATTAAAACTTTTTCAACAAATTACCATAACTCATTCTCAATGTCTTTTGTTTGTTTGTTATCGAATTAATGGGCCGAGGTTTAATTTATTTACTCAGTACATAATTTTTTTAAACTTTTCCTTGAATGGATTACTTCTCTGTTGTTGTGAAAAAGGGAAATAAGTAGTAGGTTAACTTTTTGCAAGATATTGAAACTAAGAGGTTTGGAAAGATAAATCTTATTGTCGCATAACGGCAGATAATCTGTACAAATTCCTTAAGACAAGCTTATACATATATATTCTTGGAAGATTTACATAGCTATCGCCCAGATTTGTCAGTCTGTGAGGTTTAGCAATGCTTGCTGCGGTCAGTTCTCAGATTGGTGACCATATTTCACACATCAAGACTCCTCCGTGGCTCGAAAAGCACGATAAGTGGTATGGTGGTCCCAGGTGTCATATGAAGACCTATGACAGTCATTATAGGTGTCAGTAACCCATAAAATCTGACAACCACTGTAACCTTAGAGTATTAGTATTGATGGGTGGCGGAAGTCCGATAGCAGTCACAGCCGATTAGACTGGAAGCCCATCCCAATGTAGTTGGTAAAAGGCTAGGCAGATGAAATAAAAGACCGTCTCACTGGTATAGTAGGCACGCGCGGTACTGTAGACCATGAGATTTTGGCTTCAATTCCCGGGTTGGATCGGCGAAAGGGTTATATGGATGGATGGATATTTATTACTCAATCACGAACGGATCTGGATGAAATTTGGCACAGAGATAGATTATAGTTTGGAATAGCATATAGGCTACTTTTTTGACCGGAAAAATGTATGGATTCGTTAACCACGCGGGCGGTTGGTAGTATTCAATAATAGGTAAAATGAAGGTGTATAGTACACCTCTACTTAACCCTTCTTCAAGAAATACAGGCGTAATGTTATAAGAGCTAAGGGCGCTCTTGCACGCCATATATTCAATCCAGATGTGGTCATTAGCCTCGCCTGCCTTACGATCCACTTCTATAAATAATCTTGAGGACCATCACTTACAAAACAGTCGGTAAGGGTTCATAAGTGTTATTATTATATATTGGACACTTGAGACTTTTATAGTTAGAGATTAGGGCTTCGAAGATAAAAAATATACATACATAGTAACAGAGAGCAATGGCAAAGCATTGGCGTTTTGTGCTACGTATCGCGGTTTCAATTCAACGGAACAAATATTTGTAAGATCAAGTTTTACAGGTCTGGGTGTATTTTCATGTCATTTGTTATGTTTGTTTGACTGCCTCGTTGGTGATCGCAAGTGCGACTGCTGATCCTGAGGTCCTGGGTTCGATTCTCGGCTCGGGTAACGTGTTACTGAGTTTTTTTTTGTATGGAAATTGTGGGTAGCAGCACGAAACTGTAGCCGGTAACGGCAATAGGCTCGGACCTTACGACATGGGACTTAGTAATGGCGTCGGCGAAATGTGGGTGTACAATAGTAAATACACCTCTGCCTAACTCTTCGGTGATACAGGCGTGATGCTTGCAATCACTAGATCAATGAGGCAACAGCTTATTTCTTACAATAATATAATTTTGTACTCATATTTTTTATACCATCAAACGTAATGAAACTCTTTTAAATTCTGCTGGCCTTTAAGGATAGGGTTTACTTGCATAAAACCTCAGCAGTAGAAATCCATTAGTTATCGAAGCGTGCGTGTGTCAAGTCACGGTAGACACGATGTTAGTGATAGCGAAAGTGACACTTATTGATCGCGTAACCGAAAATAAATCAAACCTGAAATAATTTCTCGTCTAGTCCGAGGATGGTCCCCTTTGGAACACCATACCTCGTTCCTCTATAATGAGATACTCGTGTATCAATGCATATAGTGTTGAATATTCAATGGACTATGCTTTGTATCAAACCGTCAAGAGAAAGCAAGGGAATGGGTTCTAACTTTGAAATATTTTTTTCTATGCTGAATATAGTCTAGCTTGAATAAATGAATCGAACCTTCAGTACTTACCTAGGTACACTATACGTAAATAATAAAAAATCTATTTAAAACTTTTTCAAAAAGGCGTACAGCTAGTCACAGTAATATTAATAAGAAAATCCTTAATAGTTAAATTAGTAGCTAAATATAACAAATTTATTACTAAAATATATTACTAACAAGTGCAATAAATGTTAATGGTGGATAGGAATTAAATGTAGGGTTGCCTGATCTAGGTTTATTCAAACCTGTGTTTCAGGGCATCCCTTTAAGATGTGGTATTTGATAAATATATTTTTCCAACGACTAAGCATTTAGGAAGAAAATTAAAAACTTGACTATACAAGTACATATACAAAATAAATACTTACGTTGTAACATGTACACTTTAACAATGTAATTATTCCGAAATTATTAATCATTTAGCATAGGACCAAAATAAATAAATGATATTGACATTCTGTAACTAAAACCTCATTAAACCATAATTTAATAATACATTTCCATAAACGTTTATTTATCTCTGCTTGTCTAGCTTCACTTCAATAAATCCAATAAATAATTACCTGCTTATACATGAATGGAAAAATTTAATACTCTTCTCTTCTTTACAAATGCCTCATAGATAGGAATTGTCGTTGACAGGTGGCTAGTATATCTATTATACTAACCTATTTCTCTTTGTGAAGCCACTCGCAGTGGCCACAGAGCGATAAGCTCGTTACACAGCTTTGCTTTTATTCCAAGATCCACGAGAAAAATGAGGTCAGATATTTTTATCTGATAATTTATTGTGTATGGTGTCTTGTTTCAGATTATTGTAGACATATCAAGTATTTGTTATAGCTCATAATTCTTCTTCATAATTTTATCTGAGTATCTTATATGTACGGCCATCAATAGATTTAAGTTCAATTTTAGTAGTTCAGCTTTCTTTAGTTACTAGATACAATACCTAAATAATTTATTCAAGGCAGGTAGTGTTACAGTATTTGAAAACTAAATATTTTTGATGCAAAAGAATGCTTGCATGCAAATCTACTCAGTCAAATATCAAGCTGATATGTTGAATGTGTTATGTTCAGCCCCGAAAAGGTATCTAGGGAAAATAATAGGTAATATGATTTAAGAAGAAACCCAGTAATCCATAAAATTAGTTTTATATTATGAATCTGAAAATGTTCACGTTAATATTGGAAAAGTTTGCTCAAAATCTCTTAATATAGATGAGAGGATAACCGAGTTTGGTTAAAGATCGTTCACATCAACCGATTATTGAGCAAGTATTTTTGGGTAAACGGAATTTTTGAAATAATTTATTATTATTGTAACAGTCGTCATGACTGTACCGACCCCGGTAACCGAGTGTAGCATGTGGGGTACTAAGAGTGGTGTAAAAGTATAATAGGTATAGAAATATAAAATACTAGCTTCCGTCCGTGGCTTCGCCCACATTCATTACGAATCCGTGCATTTTTTCGGGTCACACGTAGCGCCATGTTCTTTCCTTGGGGAACAGTACTTTTCTTCTGGATGACAGGTACCCTATGTCCTTTTCTGTAGCCCCGACAACGAATATGTAAAATTTTTGAGTGATCGGTTCAGTGATTTAGGCGTGAAAAGGTAACATAAAAACAAAACTTTTGCATTTATAATATTAAGTTTGGATTAGGATAGTTAGAATGTAGGTATGTAGTACATATGCACTTAAACACTTGCTCTCTTGTATTATTTGACCACAATGTCCTATAGAGAAAAGTAATTGCCAAATATTATTTTTACCAATTTTCATGAAATGAATAAAAAAAAAAAAGAAAACATATCTTGTAAAATAAAATTGTTCCGCGAAAATACTATCATTTTTTATGTAAACTAAACTTACTTTCGCATTTATAATATTATTTAGGATTGCTGCTATTCTACTACAGAACGCATGTCGCCGGTAGGTATCGCCGGAATTGTATTAGATGTAAAAGATGTTTCAATTTTGTGCATCACATTTTTCTGTAAAATTTTGTTGTGTGCAAAATCTTATTTTATTAATTTTCGCTTAATTGTTGGGTTGTCAAGCAAGTCTCGTTGTTTGGTAATGGAAACGAACCCTTATGCTGTTCCAAATCTTCATAAAGTTGGTTCCTTCGTAACGAAGTTGTTTAATTATCAGTCATATACATGTTGCGGTGTTCAATAAGTAATGTTTCATAACTTTGATCTTTTCAAAGTAATACATTAGTAATTATTTACTACACAATCTGACATGACACGGTTGGCGCAGTGGCTAAGCCATTAGCTTTCTGCGCTACGTGTCGCGGGTTCGATCCCCGCACGGAACAGATATTTGTATGATCTACAGGTAAGTAGTGGTTTCGCGTTTGGTTGTTTGTGCATGTGACATGTATGTTTGTAAATTCTACCCACGATACAGGAGAAATAATAGTGAGGGGCAATGTTTAAAAAAAAACCTGTACCTCTATTACGAGTTTTCTAACTATTTACTATCATAGTAAAGTAAATTTTCATGATAGCGATTTTAGTTCTTAACTTGGTTACATTAGGGATTAGAGTCGTTTATGTGACATATGTGTCATAATTAAGTTTTGATTTACTATTTACGATATTATAGAGATGTCATGTTAGCAACTCTAATCCTTAATGTAACCAAGTTAAGAACTAAAATCGCTTGCATAAAAATTTACATTTACTATGAATGTAAATAGTGAAAAACTCATAATAGAGGTACTGATATTGACGCTTGTTTCGACAGTAATTTCAATGAGAGAGTATCTGTAGTTCGAAATGGGCGAAGCGTGAGGTCTTGAGTTTGTTCCCCGAGTAATCTCCAAAGTGTTAGACACATTTCGCCGATTCCGCTATGAAGTTCCAAAGAATAGTGGGCGAGCCCAAATCCAAAACCTGGGTTGTAACATAAAATTTCAGAAAAATCTAGTAGCCCGACCTGGGAATAAAACCAGTACCTACCTTATGCTCAAGGGCGTTCTTGCACCACTGGGCCTATGTGGCAGTCACTTCTTTGTAAGTTGTTCCCACATATTCGTTATCCAAGCTGCGGTGAAGTTGTTTGTCTTAGAACCCTCCTGATCCGGACGAGGGATTCCTTTCACGGACGTGTATTTACATATATTCTTCACAGAACCGTATTTAGGTATGTGAAGATTTATGTAGGTAAAGGATTAGAATGTTAAGTGATTGCAGACATTCCTTTTATATCGTGGGCTTAAAGAATATTTACAGTGACAATACACTAACAGGAGAAAAAAGGATAATTATAAAAAAACTGGTACCAATTTAGATAGGTACTCATTGATTGTTAATTTAGTAGGCGCAGTATGAACTTTTTTGGCCCATCCCCAGTCATGTTAATTATCAAAATCCGTAGAAATTTTCATGTATTTTCGCATTCGTTGTGTCGGAATTCTGCGTCATGAATCAGACTGAAAAAAGTGGAGAAAATGTTCATGTTTGGCAGAATTCAATCATATCATCATCATCATCAGCCAGAAGACGTCCACTGCTGAACGAAGGCCTCCCTCAAGGGGAGGGGGGGGGGTTTGCCATAATCCCCACGCTTGGCAGGCGGCTTGGGGATCGCAGTGGCTCACCGATTAGTGAGAGGACGCTACTGCCCGTCCTCCGGTGTCTGGCCGCAGTTTTAAGACGTACCCGGGTCTTTCATCTTTCATTCAATCATATCAAAGGTACGATAAATTAAACAACATGTTGAAGATCCTTTTTAATAATTTAGGCTTAATATCTGTTAATATTTACACTTTAATGTTAAAATATATTAAAATATAAACACGCAAACAGAGCGGCTTGGCCCGTTACAATGCAAATTTCATACTTCATACACAGTACTAGAAGATATTTTTTACACATTAATTTATCACTTGAACGAAGGTAGATATTTACAATTAAGTACTAGTTTAAAATAAATATGCATAATCTATATATATATATGTATATATAATAAATGTGTGTTCCATATGTTCCCTATGGACGATTTTAATGAAAACTTTTACGCAATCTTCAGATCAACGGGTGATCCTGTGAAGTTTGGTAGTGATCGGATCAACAAATATTATTTTATGGCTTTTTGTTAATTTTGTGTGCTACCCGTGCAAAGCCGTCGCGAGTACCTAATAAATAGACAAATGCGCGCATACCACTCGCAAGAAAATGTATTCGTCTTCAGAATAAAAAAGTACAGTCGTACAAAAAGATATGGCGGCAGTACTGTAGAATTCGTGATTCGTGAATACCGTGCTGTTATTTTTAATGCACGAAATTGTGTCGCGCAACAACATGAATTAGACATACATAGTCACCCAGATATAGGTGTGTAACTAAAGTTTTCTAAAGTATAGGAAAGAAAGGTTTTACATAAAACCTGGTGACCCTGAAAACCTATCTCTTTATTCGATTGTGCGAGGAACCCAAGAAAGTATTTTTAAAAAGAAAAACAAGTTGCAATGAGTGCACTTTCTAAGTCCCAAGCATCGTTACGGTAGAGGAAAACAATGTTGTTAATGCGAACACGATATTGCTCTATCCAACAACAAAGTGCAACATACACACATTATCGTTTATTTTTGTTATTTCTGAAGAAACCGGAGGAACATAAAACGATGAAGTTTAATCTATATCAATACACAAGGTGGATTAAAACTGGCGATACAACACTATGATGCCATAAAAGAAATTAAAATGAGTGAGAATCATTGTTGTTTTATTTATGGTTTCACAACGCATCATAGATTACGGGGCATATGAAATCTATATCGAAATTCAAAATGTAAAATCTTCGCTTGACAATTATAAAAATTAAAACCAACCTTAAACTATTATTAATACTTACACATTTTGACACTGCTTAAATATTATATAGTCAAAGTCAAACTCGAATGTTTTTATTTCAACTGGGCCTTTACTGGCGCTTTTAGAATGTTATTATTCTAGTTGCGTGGTTCCAAAAGTGGGTTAGTCCTATGGAGAAGAGACCGGCAAGAAACTCCATGGATACTCTTTTCAAAAAACTGTCTTATAATCTTCTTCAATACACAAAATATATGATGTAAAAAACACAAAAGAAAATATATAAAAAAAAGAAAAACAGTTATACAATAAAAATATCTAAAAATACAGACAAATACAAAAAAATCCGAAATTACGGTAACCAAGTCGTAAGGTTTAGACACGATGTGACAGTTACCAGGGAAGCCACATGTGCAGAAGAAAATTAACGCCACACGTCTTTGTCGTCAACATAGTCTATAATCTTTTATATACCTTGCGTTATTTACATACAAATAACAATATACCACGGTGTTACAGCGATAAAATTACTTAAGTAAATGGGACGGTAGGTAGTGAATTGTATTTAATTAGAGGTGCGACCACACCTTAGGTACAATGTGGAGCTTTGCGAAATTGATCGTAAACATTCATTGATATAAAATTTTTAGATGTACAGAACGCACAAATTAATTAACGATGGCTAACATAAGACATTTAAACTAAGTTGAATGAACGAAATTTTATGAAAATAAATCTTTGCTATGTGCTTAAATAAAGGACTTTTATGGCAAACATTTTTATAAATGATATGGACCAGTTACGGCGTTTAAAGTACGGTAGTGTACGACCTTTTTTTATGATAAGAGATACTAGATAGGGTCAGTTTGAATTACGAAAAATATTCTCGTTGATCGTCCTTTTTTATTTTTGACGTGATATTTTTCACACATTTATTACCATAAACATAAACAGGTATGTTTAGGTTTAAAATAAGATTCAACGAATTAGGCGCACGATTTCGAACACTGCGCTTCTTGGATATATATGTTTTCAATTTTTATATCAATGTAAATACTAGTAGTACCGTCGAAAGCACTTAGTCAAATTAAAATAACCTTTTATAGATTAAAATCATTCGTAATAACAATTAAACCATCACACGATACAAAATAGTATTCCCTTAACACTAGGTATAATTTACATGAATATGATTGTTATTCAAATTGAATCGATTAGTGTTAAAATGGTCATAGCGGACGGCCTTGTAAAGGTGAATTAAAGAACGAAAACGTTGTTACATTCATTCGAAACAATACAACAAAACAAATTGCCAGGGTCAAGTGCAAATGCTGCCTAAGACCAAGTTATAAAGTCTTGTCTGGAGCACCATTTTTTATCATGAGCTAAAACATTCTTCAGTGTAAAACAAAGCTACGAAGCTCGTAACTTTGTATACATAGGTACTTTTCAAAGGCCTATGGGCTTATACAGTTTGGAAATTCGGACTAAATCTTGTTTCATATTATTATTTAAACTTCGAATCTAGAATGTCTATGAGATTTTTTTGTCCTCCATGGAATATAAATTGTCATTATGGATGTAGAGAAATAAAAATAAGAGGAATGATTATTGCAATATAAAAGTATAATTCGTTTAAAGATTTTAAATATTGTAGCAAGCCGTGGAGAGCACAAAATTAGGTTTGGCAACAACAGACAAACCTAGATCGACGATAGGTTCAATTATTATCATAATTGATTAAATGTTTACATTCCAAATATCTGTGAATTTCTGAACGTAGGAATTAGAAATTTCGAAGCAAATCACCTCGAGCTAGAAAATGATAATACAATCTTGAAGTTGGCAGACTTCTTCGAAAGATATAAGGGAAATTAAATTAATTTTGCTCAATTAAGCAAGGATAATCTTCATTAAGACTTTGGAATCCCCTTGAAATTTACATCACAACAGCACAGAAAAAAGGTGAGCGTAAAAAGTATTATCGGCGTCAAAGTCGTATTGCTCAAAGAAGAGAATTAAAAGCCTTACCCAATTAAAAACTTTCCTACAATTGGCGAAATATCCCAGAAATATTTGTCTATTAAATAGAAACATTTTTTTAAAAAGAAACTTTCTTATTTACCAGTGTCTTAAAATTTCCCGTTTACGATATATACAAAACTATTTCATTAAATGCATACTTTATAGTTATCATATTGCGGAATTGATAAAAAGTATGCTACCAAAAATCATCGAAATATTATGTTCTGTTCAGGAGATATTATTTCGATGCCAAAAATTGTCAATTTGACGTGTACTTCTACGGTATACGGTTAATTTATTCTTCGTATTTCTATTTTCGAACTCGTGAAATCTTTTGTTTTGAAGAAACTGGTTTAACATCTTGGTATTGAGGAAAACAACTGAATAAAACATGATTGATTCCACAAACTCCGTTCAAATGTCTTCGTTCAAAACATTCACAAACTCAAGCGCCATGATATAAATTAGATTCTTATTTACCCATATAAGTACGTAAGCAAGTCACTTATTGTTCTTGAATCTTTACTAATGCAATGATCACTCAGAATGCTTGTCCGTTCAAGCAGCTTCACTGCATCAGGTGGGAGGCTCCGGAGGTGGGGGCTCCTTCTCCTTACCCTGGGGACTGCCGCCAGGATCCGCTGCGTCACTATTACCGCTGTTGATTGCCACTGACGTCAGAGGTACCTGAGGATTAATTAATCAGTAAGCTCCAAGGACGAAAAGATAACAAAGACCTAAAGTGATCTAATTTATGAGCATACATTGTTTTTTCTTTGTAATGTACCTACTTGTTTGATTCTGTCTCTAGAGTATTATAAATAACGACTCCAGTGGCTTCTGTTTCCAGTGGCAGATTAACCACGCAATTGCTACGGGCTCCGCGCAAAAGGGGGCCTCGCGTATCCAAACCTCAGCCTGAGTATATTTTTTTTAAAGAGAAACTTATTAAGTCATGGTATATTGAATTTACTTAATGTCACAAAAACGTGAAAAGTTACACGACCTGTTTTCCGACTAAGACAATCCACGTCGGACAATCGGTAACCGATTATTTTGTTGGCGAAAATAAAACACAGGAATTGATACGGTAAACTAACAAGTTCTACAAAAAGGCACTTTATACGGACACACACACACACTATTGCTACGGGTCCCACGCTTGCTTAATCCGGCACTGTTTGTTTTCAATATCGGTAGAATATAATCTCCACGATCGCAAGATACCTATGTAAAACCTGCTTAATATTATAACGATTAAACCCCTTCTCCTTCTACATTAATAACTATGTAATTACATGCGTGTTTAACATCACCCTTGTATTCCCTGAAGAGTTAGCCAGATGTGTAAGATAAGATAAGATATATTTTATTCATGTAGAACATATACAGGTACTTAGGAATAGTTACGACTCTAGGTGCCACGTTCCAAAATGTTGACTTCCAATGGAGAAGAACGGGCAAGAAACTCCATGGTTACTCTTTTAAATTCAGAATTTCTTACAATAATTTGTTAAAATACATTGTTCTTGAAAACTTATATCAGGACAATGTATATAAATACATTGTCATAACAAGTCTGATTTTTAAATTAATAACAAATATTCAGATAAGATTATCATGGCAGCTATGAGCTGACCAGTCCCAACAGACGGCACCCGTTCAGGAGTATGACGCGTGACTCGGGATCGCTCAGCTCAACTATATTGCAGGGAACTCAATGTACTATTGTACACTCACATCTTGCATGCTGTTATTGAGTAATAGGAGCGAGTCTAGCACAATCTTAAGCTCCGGCTGCTTCATAAGATTTTTGTAATAGAAAAAACCAGTAACACTTTTCTCCGGGAATCGAGCCCAGGACGTCTGGTTCAGCAGCTGCACTTACGACCACTAGACCGATGAGATAGTCTAAAATAACTATGAATAATGTATAACCAAAATGTGTCTTGCAACTGTAGATTTTCTATATCTGACACTCTTCTTTGTTATTTGGGTCCCTAGAGTGTCTTCATTGCAAGAACATTGCTCTAGGATAGTTGCGAGTGTGAATTTGAATGTAATGGACTCTAGGGGTATTCTATCTACGGTTGGTCATGAATTTCTCTTTAAGGCCGATTTTTCAATGCCCTGATAAAAGTTAATACACCGTTAATTTGAAATAAGAATAGTTTTTGTAAGGACTTATTAGAGGAACAATTTATCTGAGGTTTGTTCAGCTTTTGAAAAATCAGCTCTAAAGGATGAAAGTTAATTACCTACACATCCGTGAATCACAATCAGGACCTGCCGGCTTCTAATGTAGGTTTTTCTCTGAGGAGACGACTATGTGAAAGTTTCAGCTTTCCACTAGTTGACTTTATTTACGAAAGCATTAGTACTATATACTAAAAAAACCCTATTTTACTTAGCAGTGCAGTCAAGTTTTAACAGCATAAAAAAATACAACACAATCTTCGAGTTTTGGTGTTCGCAATGCTTTTGGATCGAGTCGCGTTTAGGAATAAACGCAAAAATCGGTAAAGCAATCGTAAAATCCTATTTCGTTATCTGAGTAACAGTGAAGAAAATCAGGGTTAAAATATACAAATTCCTTTACGGAATGGAAGGGTAAATTTTGTTAACCAATTGTATTTCCTTTAGGAATACGAATTGTATTTACATAGCATCTGTTAAGGCGTGACTGGCTTACTACGCAATACATAGGTACTGTATTCCACAAGAATTGATAATATACGCTCTTTATTCGGAACGCGAATATAGTACGATGATATGACGACATGGTTGGCGCAGTGGCTAAAGCGATTAGCTTTCTGCGCTAAGTGTCGCGGGTTCGATCTCCGCACGGGACAAATATTTGTATGATCTATAGATAATTGTTTCGGATACACAAACACCCAGAGTGTTTGTGTATATGAATATATGTGTTTGTAATCGCACCCACGATACAGGAACTATTCCAAGGAAAGGTTTTAATTTAAAAAAAAGTTTTGGAACTTGGAACCGCGACTGCTGAGCTTGTGCGCCTCGGTTCGATTTCCGTGTCGGGTAAGGAGTTATGAGTTTGGAATTGTGCCCGATAGTGCAATAGGCTCGCCCCTATTGAATAGTAATATGAATGATAGTCCACCTATGCTTAACCCCTCGAGGAATACCGGTGTGATGTTACAAGTTACAAGTGCATTCTGACATTATAAATGTCAGAATGCACTTGTAACTTTTGAAGTTCTTCAACGATGGTAAGTATTAATCATCACCAAATCAGCCTGTCGTAGCCGACTAATAGAAAGAACATACCGTTTCATCCATGGCAACAACATCCATTTCTTTACCTTCTGCATCATGGTATAATGTCCCATGTAATAGAAACTTTTGGGATTAATCAGGCACTTACACAGTTTCAACCTAGCTTCCGCCCGCGGCTTCGCCCGCGTGATTTACGAACACGTACATTTTTCCGGGATAAAAAGTAGCCTTTGTGCTATTCAAAACTATAATCTATCTCTGTGCCAAATTTCATCCAGATCCGTTCAGTAGTTTTTGCGTGAAAGAGAAACAAACATCCATCCATCCAGCCATCCTCACAACCTTTCACATTTATAATATTACGCAGCTGTTCGCTAACAATTCCCTAAATAAAACCATAGAATTCTTTGCCAGAATACGGAATCGAACCCACAAATTCACTTCAGTAGCCGATCTTATGGCAACAAAACACCAATCTTATGGTCTAGCGCCAATAATACTGAGACAAGTTTACTTTAAGATAAATCCGGTCAATTAACACTGTAACGAAACCACCGAAGGATTAATCTAATTTTCTAAGAGATATTTCGATTTACATGAATAATTCAATTTCCAGAACGATATTTCGAATTATCGAGTTCTCAATAACTAATTGAGGTCAGAAGTTCCTTTGAGATGAGTCTGCATTTCGAAAAAAATTAATCACTTTTCGGAACAAATTCAATTCCATTTCAAAATTGCCTGTGAAATTAGATTAATTTACGGTAGGGTAACCTTTACAAATTGAAGGTAATATTTCTAATTTTTTATCCAAAGTAATGCTTTACTTGCTAATCTGTTTTTTCGGACAATCCTTATCTAATGTGTTAGTTATCTTAAGTTATACACTATATGTTTTATTTACATCATTAAACAAGCATATGGTCGTTGCGCCTGCCAAGTTTCATTTGTGATTTTTGATAGGCTTCGGAAAACAACAAAATACTGATTATTTTTTAAACAATATATTTAAATAAATAAACTGACAATGCAGTATTGAAGACATTTATTAGATGTACAACTCTATAAAATTATATCAAATTATAAAAATTACTTAAAAAGAGAGATTTTTTTTGTTTAAAACATGCACATATGGAACTTGGCAGGCGCAGCGACGATATGGCCCACATAATGGTAAACGGTTACGGGTAACCAATAGACGCTTGCCATGCATGGCATCACTCACGCGTTGCTGACCCTGAAATAATCTTTCACTCCCTTTTTAAAGAACCCCATGCTATATATAGTCTTTTGGGAGAACTTCGACAGTGAGCTGATTCCACAACCTGAGCATGCGCGAGAGGAAACTCCTGTATCTTAATTCCTGTGTATCTTAATTATAAATATGGCGGATTGACATATTATTTTCTATACTATAGCTGTTAAAGCACCAAAAGTTGATTTCTCAGATCTAAGTTTTCTGACGATAGAAAAATCAGCCCTTACACAGTTTAAAAATAATAATTGATTTAGATACTTAAAATAGTTCGAGAACCTATATCTAAGTACCTACCTTTACTTAGCAAAGTAGGTATTTGAAAAATACATACCATAGACACAGCAGTACAAATATGCGTGTCAGACTGTCTGGGCGGCGGCGAGAGTGACGCATCGAATCTCAAGTCTAGTTGGAACATGAAGACTGCTGCAGCTAGGGTCGAGATGGACAATGTCAGCTGAGCACTGGCCACGCCGATGCACGTTGTGCTACCGCATCTGCAATAGATCTTTGTTCTAGAATTGCTCTGAATATCATTCGTTGTTGCAGCACTCCTATAGCGTTTTATAAGCCTTGGATACACGTAGCGAATACTCGATGAATGCAATTTCCTCGAGCAGTCTCGCTTAGTGTGACAACCCACTCGCTAAGAGTCAACAGGATAAACCTATAAGATTTATTCACCATGAGAATATCGCTGTGAGCATAATACTATAGTTTCGTGTGAATAAGGTTTAAGAGTGGATTGGAATAGAATCTGTGTAATTTGAATATCAGAATCGGTTGCCATGGTTACCAGATGCGACTAAATGCAAAATCATCAAAAAACCTCTAGTTATGACGCTGTAGATGTATTATAGCATTTTAATTCCATAGGAATTCTTCATTAAGTCATATTACCTACGGCTTGTACAACTGCTTTGACCTCTGTGGCTGTGACTTGAATTTTAATGATAGCTGTTATTAATGAAAATTCCACAAGTCTTATTATTTTCGTCGTTTCTTTATTAGAATTTAAATAAAAGGATTCTCTTCTCTTTTATACTTACTTAAAATATTCAAGATTAAGATTCGTGGATAAAGATATTATTAGCTCAAGATTTGAAGAAGAATTTAGGAAAAAAAATATATGAAGTAGGTATTGAAATGACCAAAAATACCCTCTCTGGATGGAAATTCTCAGTAACAGTATGGAGTTTAGAATTGTGCCCGGAAAATAGCAATAGGCTTGCTCCCTATTACGTGGACTCAATATCGGTATCGGTGAAATGTGGCGGTACTTTAGCAAACCTCTGCCTAACCCTTCGGATAACACAAGTGTGATATGTTATGTTACTGGGTCAATATTTACGAGCACTGAAATACCAGGAATGATTAGTGACAAATTAATAGCAAATAGTTTCTATAACATTGCTAGCAATCAAAGTAAGCGAGGAACTAATTTTAACTGAAATTGATTCAGTTACCTTCCACACAAACAACCTATCGTGCGCTCACATGCTTCATAGTATTTTGTATATTCATATATCATTAAACATGAGAAACACCTCTAGAAATTTCAGCTGGGTTCTGAGGCTTTAGTGTAAGTTCATCATCATCATCATCATCAGCCAGAAGACGTCCACTGCTGAACGAGGGCCTCCCTCTTAGACCACCACATCGAACGACATTCCGCCACTTCCATCCATCGGTTGCCCGCGACTCTCACAATGTCGTCGGTCCACCTAGTAGGAGGCCTTCCTACGCTGCGTCTTCCGGTTCGTGGTCGCCACTCGAGAACCTTTCTTCCCCATCGGTTGTCCGTTCTTCGAGCGATGTGGCCTGCCCATTGCCACTTCAGCTTGCAAATCCTGATTTAGCGCATCGAACGCGTTCGGCGCTCCGATTGGTCCGTTTTGGGCTCTCCACCTATTGGAGCACCGAACGCGTTCGATGCGTTAAATCGATTTTGTCAAAAGAAACTTACACTAGGGCCTCTGGAGCATTATCACATTAAAAGTTAGACTTCATGGAAAACTCCCTAGCTTCATTGAGTTATTTCATTACACATTCAACAAGCTCCTATGACACCACATCAAAGGGTAGTTGTATTCCTTTGGGTCGGTCTACCATAAAACTTTGATGTAGTTAGTTAGGCGTTTAAACTTTTTTTTTTTAATTTTAACCTTTATTTTGTTAACGGATTAATTTTTTGAAAGCTGGAGGGATGATTAATTTCTAAATAGTTACTACCTAATAGTCCGCCAACGTAAGGATTTTAAGAGGAAATAGTCATGGATACCTAAAATAAAAAAAACTATTTAATTTTATTTTAATTTTATGAACTATTAAATTTTATCATTTTAACCAATACTTTTCCAAGAACAAGCATTTGCGTTGCGTTACGTATATACATATTTTTGATGCAGACTGTTCAAGGTAAGATATTCGAAAAAGTACGAAATCTGAAATTGTTTGGTGCACCCTGTAAAATCAGTCTCGCTACCATGATAGTAGGCTAGCTATTCTTTCCACTATTGCAATTTTTATCTGGTACTCGTATATTTTTGATACTATATTTCATATACTGCCGTTGTAATTTAAAAATTCATAGAATTTCGTCAATTTTAACGAAATAAAGTTTAAAAAGTCTTTATTCCTGATTCTGAAAAAGTATATAACTCAATTTCGAAAAATATTAAAATTGAAAGCTGAAACTTTATTTGGAGATATGGTTCAATATGTTCATGTCTTGGTGGCTTAGTATAGTCTATTCTTATAATAAATAGAGTATAAAATCATTATAGATTATTCTAAATGTCTAGAATTTAATTTAGCAACGAAATAAAATCTTTGTCATGTCCAGGCATGCACGAAAATACCTAGAAAAGCCATTACGAGTTCAAATATAGTGGAATGCACAGCGTTTCGTTTAAATAGTGCTCCATAGCGCTTTGCATTAATTTTGTTGGCAAAAGCTCTCGGACAGAATTTTAAATATAAAAAAATTCAGCACATTAACGATCAACTACTGTGCAAGGGATTCTTCTCAGAATGGTCATCGTCAGACGAGAAGACTGTTCTTGTCTTGATATAGCGCGAATATACCCATATTGTTATGGTGAAATGCCATATGATTCTTGATAGTTTATCCTACATTTTGATGTCATGGTCGGCGCAGCGGCTACTAACGATTAGCTTTCGGCGCTGCGTGTAGCGGGTTCAATTCCCGCATGGAACAAATATTTTTGTCTGATCTACAAATACTTGTTTCGGTTTGGGTGTGCGTGCATATCACATATATGTTCATAAAGCGAACTTCACTTCACATGTATGTTTGCTAGTGAGGGGCGACGTTTTTTTTTTTCAAGAATTTGAGGACCGAATCACAAGCTTAGGACTTCAAACTAAATTAAATATACACGAGAATTTTAGATTAAAGTGACAACGAATTAAATAGAAAAGTAAGTATATTTATTTAGAACAAAGGGATAGGTATAATAACATCAAAGAACTTTAGTGGGCGTTGTACGGTTTCGTTCGTATAATTTTATAAAGTGTAATTATGGACCAAAGTGGTATGAAGGACCAGTATTTATTTTAGGACTACGGTCTAATTAACTAATTGGACAAGTTTCTATATTGCTTTTACATTTGATGACCAAAATATATCAAAAGAGTCCACCCCTACTGACTGAATCATTGGTCTAGTGGACGCAGGCGTAACTGCTGAGAGTGAGGTCCTAGGACCGAGGCCCAGGACGGTCAAAGTATTATTGGTTTTTTTTTGTATGGAAATTTCTGAGAAACAACACGGAGTCTGGCACCGTGTTCGGTAGATGGCAATAGACTCGTTCCCTATTACATGGGACTCATGGGATGACGTTACAATGTAGTCCCATAGCATAGGGGACCTATATGGCTGGGAACCAAACTCCAACCACTAGACTGACGGGGTAGTCTAAAATAAGTAGTTATAACATAACATAGCATCATTAGCCAAAAGACGTCCACTACTGAACGAAGGCCTCCCCCAAGGGGGGGTTTGCCATAATCCCGACGCTTGGCAGGCGGCTTGGGGATTGCAGTGGCTCACCGATTAGTGAGAGGAAGCTGCTGCCCGTCCTCCGGTGTCTGGCCGCAGATTTAAGACATACCCGGGTCAATAACATAACATAGCATCACGCCTATATTCCCCGAAGGATTAGGCAGAGGTTAAACATTGTACACCCGCAGTTCACCGATGCCGTTATTGATTCCAATATAATATAGGGTGACCCTATTTTAATCTACCGGGCACAGTTCCAGATCCCGTGCTGCCAATGTGAATTTCCATACACAAAAATCCAACAACACTTTGCCCGACCCGAGAATTGAACCCAGGACGTCACGCTCAGCAGTCGGACATACAGACCAATGAGGCAGTTAGTTTGAGTTTATAATTTGTTTAACTAAGATGTTTAATTACTTCTCTCAGAGATAGGCAGGAGACCTGAAGTAAGTATATTCAACGGCATACGATGAGGTATAATTGATGAATTCAAATAATTTTTCTGTTTTTTATTATTCTACTGCACGTCAGCAAAGGCAAGGCTATGTATGTATTTATGTGAGATCTTCGTAGCATGTAAATTGAACAAATTTTAATTTCTTACCATGCCTTTAAATTTACGATAATGAGGGGATGTACTATCTATTATTTCTAATTCTTTGAGGGGTCGTCAAAGGCGTTTTAAGTCGAACGCCCACTAAGCAGCATCCGAGATTTTCTGTCGAGATAATGTGGACCCATGGCCTTATCTTTTTTAAAATGTTTAATAGAGGGTGGAACTTAAAAAAAATAAGAATCTCGCTTTGTAGTCTTATTTGTAGTCTTAGCAACGAAGGACAGACATGTGACCGTTGTTTATATCTCATGTAGACAACCTAGACTGGGAATTTAATTGGACTAAGAAGGGAAGAGTGTTGATATTTTTAAGATATTATACCTTTGTTTATGCGGTTGATATAATGAAATGAAATATACTAGAGAGCATGTCTAATGATTTTTTTTAGATTACATTGTCTAGATGTCACAGAATGAATCAAACTCGAGTCTGATTCAATCGTAAAATCGTATTTTGTACCTAGGTACAAAATACGATTAAAGGTTTTATATAACATACTAGCTTCCGCCCGCGGCTTCGCCCGCGTGGTTTACGAATCCGTACATTTTCCCGGTATAAAAAGTAGCCTATGTGCTATTCCAGACTATAATTTATATTTGTGCCAAATTTCATCCGATCCGTTCAGCCTTTCTGGCGTGAAAGAGTAACAAAGATCAATCCATCCATCCATTCTCGCAAACTTTCGCAAATAAATAATTTGTCGTGCGTGCAATGGATTCTGGAATGGCGACCTCATACTGCTAGGTGCAGCGTGGGTAGGCCCCTCACAAGGTGGACCGATGACCTGGTGAAGGTCGAGGGAACCCTCAGGTTGCGGGCAGCACAGGACTGATCGATGTAGCTATGCTTGGAGGAACCAGCAATGGACGTTTTTCGGCTGAATGATGATGAATATGATTTTTTTTCTAAACTCACTATATTATTTTCATGATTCGAGGATAAAATTTCACTACAAATACTTCTATTACAATCATTTTCTACTTACCCAATATTCATTAGCGACCTGATACAGAACACGAGCATTGCTACATGGGCTCCTATCGCTGCTGTCCACAGCATGGTCAGAGGAACTGCAGCACAGGGCGAAGGCCCCAATGCTCTCCACGGAGCCCCCCAGTTCCGAGTAGCTCGAGATCGCGCGGAGACCCAGCCACCGAAGCCTCGGCTGTAGTATATAGACGTAGCTGAAAAATATTGATAAGTTTAGAAGCGAAGGATTTAAGAAGGCTACTTTATATGAATCATATATAACGCAAATTTCAAAATATATACATAATTGATGACCTTTAATATGATTCATGTAAGGTTCATATTAAGCAGTCATCTGTTTAACAGTTACTATGGAGATTAGTAAATTAATTGCTCAATTTGGCCTTTTTGGGACCGGTTGTTGGTTTTCTTGGTTCCCTTAAACGAGCAGAGTGATGATTGATCAATTTCAATATTTGTTATTATTAAATATATGATACACAGTCATAGAAATTACTAAGGAAAAAATACAATACATGAATAATAAAATAAATCTTTTTTCTAATACATGATATAATTATTATTATTAATAATTATATTGGTGAAATATGGATGTTCAATAATAGTTGACTTCTGCTTACCCGTTCGGGGAATACAGGCAATTTCGAGTACAGAAAAATAGACGGCATGAAAAGGGAGATTTGTATTCAAATAATTATTCAAAGCCTCGTGCGCTGCAAAATGTTGGTTTTCCTAAAGTAAACAAATGGAGGTGGTATTATCAAAAAACTCACTGTAAAATTAATACAGACATCATTAGACTTAATACACAAAGAACTAAAAAAGAGCCAACTAACCCGAAAACAAAGGGATATTATACTTAATAAGGTAAGGTCTTTTAAAAAACAAGATTAAGAAAAAAGTATTGTAACAATACCGAAAAGAAAACTAAATTTTACTAAATACACATTATTAATAATGTCTGCGGGAAAAATAATAATTTACATAAGTAAGGTAAATTAACAGAAGCAATGTTTAATATTAGCTTCGTTCAAATGTACTCAAAAAGGAGAAGGGTACAAAATGAAAATATATATATATATTTTTTCCTTTGGATGCCATCGCTGTTTCTGAGAGTTACGTACACGGTCCGATTTCCAAATTGGCTACAGTATTATTGGAATTTCCTGTTATGAAATTCTCAGTAGCAGCCGGGAGTTTAAAATTGTGGACTTATGGCAATGACGAATAAATAGCATGGACGAAATAAGTCAACAACAGAACTTTTACCAAACCTGGGTAATGCAGATACTATCTAGAAACATCTAAATAACATAACATAATAGCATTGTCATGTTTATAAGATATTTTTACATACATAAAGTCACGCCTTTTCCCATGGGGGTAGGCAACACAATATGCTTAGTCCTTACATAACCCTATTGCGTCATCTACATACATTCATGCATCGTTTCATAAATGGACGCCAGTTATGAGTTGAACCTGACATTTTTGAACGAAATCAACACTGAAGTCCAAATACGACCTTCTATCTAGGGCGTTCCCTTTCGCGTTATAAATCCCTTTCGATAATCACCTCTCATCCATCCTTTCTACATGACCAAACTATCGAAGTATACTTTTCTCTTTCTTTGTCATTACATCTTCTTTCAAACCACAACGATCTCATAACACACTAATTCTTACTCTGTCAATTCAATTATTTCTAATTAGAGATATTTAGTTGCATTCGATGTCTCTGTAACATTTTAACACACATTTTCTCTGACTTTTATTAGTTTTTCTTCAAACGTAATTTCAAGTCCTATTACTGCTGGCGCTTTGACTGAAAGAATTCAGGATGCACTCATATACGCTCCATTGTGAGGTTTTTCTTTTGTTGTCGTTCTATAGAACCTTATTTTTGTGCTGGCTTTTGTCGACTATGCTCGCGTCAATTGTTTTTGTTTGCATTTATGGGGAAATAGATTTAAGAAAACGACCTCTTATTAAACGTTGACAAAAATATATAAAATATATATTTAGAGATAAAAAAATCTATTGTTTTTCGGTTGCCGTTGTCCGACTAGGAATTCATTTATTAATTTTAATCAGTTATCTACTTCAGACATCAATATTTTAACATTTCCCCCATAAACTTAGAATTTCGTATGGTTTCCCCACTAAATATACGGCTTAACAGCCGTATATGTAAACTATGCCGTATATGTGTGACTAACGTCAGTCAGACAATATGTCACATTTTTTATACCTATGACATATTATGATACTAGCTTTGGCCTCCGGCTTGATCCGCTTGAAGGAATATACTACCAGGATAAAACATATCTTATTTATTAATTCAGGACATAGTCAATCCGTGTGTCAAGTTTCATCCAAAGCCATTAAACGGTTTACGCTTGATTATGTTATCAACATCCAAGCATACAAACATCCAAACGTACTTACAGAATTTGATACTTATAATATACTAGCGGTACTAGCGGACCCGATAGACTTTGTCCTGCCCGAACGCTGCAAATTAAATAATAGCAAACAAAGAAACATTTTATTTCTATTTCCTAGAACAGCAGCCTTTTAGGAGGAGTTCAGTGACAAACGTACGTACAGAAGATTATATATATATGAAGATTAAGCTAGGATTGTAGGATTTTTGTTTCATTATAGCCACTGAAATTGCGCATATTATTTTCAAATCGGCAACTAATTGTACGTGTGTTGTTATTTTGCTCATTTCTATGGAATGGGTTCTACGAAATCAGTTTAAAGTTTTAATAGGTACTGTAGTCGTGGTTTGGAGGAAAAAACGAAATATGTTGAGTAAATTATAATAACAAAATGGATGGATATACTAATAGGTTTAGGTTAGGTTTTACTATAGGTTTTGTGACTAATGCGTGGCGCGAGCTTGCGTGCGCATCCGCACGCAACGGTGGATCGAGCCGGACTGGCGAGGGAGAGGGGTAACGCCACCGCGGCGCTGGCGCGAATAAACGTACCTAGCAACTATATACACAACGGGCGGAACACGATGCTAGTTTCGAGTCACTACAGTACTATTAAAATAAAATAATAATTCCTAGTAATGATTGCTACAGTTAATACAATGGTAATATATTGAAAATCTAGAGTTTAATTTCGAAATAGTATCTAAAACTTGGGTAAGCGAGACACATTGCGTTATCCCGAGAACTCGCTAATTGCTTACAATAAATTGCATCTGTTACGCTTTATATAACGCCGAAATTAAATGTGTTTTTAATGTTGTTGGAGTTTAGGATTATGAGAACTTTAATCCCTTTTATACTTCTATTTTAGAAAAATAAATAGAGTAGAAGAATACAATATAATTATATTACAACGTGTTTTGTGAGTAAAAAGAAACAGATGCTCTTATGGCTTGTTCTATCGCTGAATCATGAACTAACTGATTAATTATCCATAAGTTATCTGACACAATGCACAAATGTATGTTCCCCAAGTGTTTGAGGCTGAGAGACTCAGAGTTTATCAACTAGATTTAGGTACCTACGTAATCAGTAGAAATTGTTTGTTGTTTTTTTATCTAACTGATATATTATCGGATTGATTACAAAGAAGAAAGACAAAATATTTATTACCTGCAGCCAATACAGTGATTGCACCTGCTGGTACTCCTAGACCTAGCGCCGGCTTCTGTCTCTCCTCCAGCCAACCAACAGCTCCCAGCACCAAGCCACCGATACCGCAGACAATCTGCAAAAAAGTATTTATTAAAACATGTTTTGTATTTTGCGCACGCACTTCGATACTATACGGAGTACATACATATTAATTTTGAAAGCTCCTACGCCATGCTACACATTAAGCCGGAAAAGGCCTATAAGACCGAACTGAAAAAAATTGTTGTAAAATGTAATATGTAACATTTGAATTTGCTCAACTGCTGTAAAAATTTTGAATTTCATCATCATCAGCCAAAAGACGTCCACTACTGAACGATGGCCTCCCCCAATGGGGAGGGGGTTGCCATAATCCTCACGCTTGGCAGGCGGCTCGGGGATCGCAGTGGCTCACCGATTAGTGAGAGGATGCTGCTGCCCGTCCGGCGTCTGGCCGCAGTTTTAAGACGTACCCGGGTAAAATTTTGAATTTACTTCAGATCTAATTTCTTCATTGAAATTCATTTCTGACGTAACGTTAGTGCTTCGGCCGAGCGTTCATTAGAGACATGATTTATTCACGACGATCCGAGTCAAGCTTGACGTAGAGTGACTTGATTCAACTACTCGTAGGGAAATAATGTCATTCATAAGTGTACAAATTCAAACTATGCTCTACCAGTGTCCGCTGAGGCTATCTGATCGTATGCTGTAGTTTTATCTTAGGGCGCCTTGGTATCTTATCAATACACAGAGAATTGGCCGCATCATATTTATTTATTTACTTTAATTATAACGGTTGTACACCAATTACAATAATTCAATAAAAGTTCAAAATAAGATACAAAATTAACAACGAAAACTTAGACAAAAAATTAACAATGAAAAAAAAAAAAAAAAAGAAACACTAATGACTTAAAAATATATATCGAATTAGACATACAATCATTTATCCTTCTCACAGAAACGCAAACATTCAGACAATTTATCAGGCCATCCATCCGCAAACACCTCATAAACTGGCGGTCTCTTTTTAATCACTTTTAACGACATATTATTATATTTTATAATTATAATGTGATGACGACACCGTTGGCAAACTGGCTGAGCGATCAACTGCTGCGCTATGTGTCGCGGGTTCGAGTCCCGTAGGGAACAAATATTTGTATGATCTACCAATAGTTGTTTTGGGTCTGGGTATTTGTGCATGTGAATATTTGTGTTTGTAAACGCATTAACGCACCCACGATACAAGAATTATTCTAAGTTTGGGGTAAGGTTATATTTAATAAATAATCTTACGAATTGTTGAACAAAATATGATGAGAACAGTATAATATTTTTTAAAACAACCAAAGATTGACAATTTGACGTCATCTTTTACTGTATACGTTTACTTTAGTTTTTTACCTTATACGTTCACTTTTTACCTTTTTTTTTGTTTTGATCTTTTCTTATGATATCATTAACTAGCTAATTACATATATTAATATAATAGGGGCAATAGCTTCATAATTATACTTTTTGAGCGTGAATGTTAATAAATCGTGTGTGCTTCGTTTGTTTTCACGGTTTTTACACATCACTACATCTGGAAAAGCAAAGAGCGAATGCATAATTTCCGTAATTAACTTACGTAACACAGATTAGGTAAATTCTCGTTCTCTGAGACCGAAAATGAATTTCATGTGTTATGTTTTCTGTACAAGATCCCAAAATGCAAATAATAAATAAATAAAATTTTAGTTTAAATTTCAGCCCATTAGTGTCCTACCTGGGTGTGAGGTGTCCTGGGTAAGAGGCTCTTTTCAGATTGAGAAAAGTTAAGCCTTAGTCCACCACACTGACCCGTGGTGCGGGTTGGCGGACTTGACACACTTTCAATAACTTTATGGAGCCCTCTCACGTGTGCAGATTCCCCCATGATGTTTTCCTTCACCATTAACGCGAGTAATAACCAAATTCTGATCCGCACATGATTCTGAAAGGTCAGAGTTACGAGCCGAGTTTGAACTCAGATCCTCGTGCATGGAAGGCGAGCGTTCAACCACAGCTAGCCTGAGTGTACGTATTTAAAATTGAATAATAAGTCAATACTTAGATTTCTGTGTCGATATCTGTAAACACCGCGGCTGTAAGCGACCGCAGTTCAAAAGTTTTCATGTTTCCAATAGCACAAGTTTTGATGGATTTTTTTCTAAAAATATTACTTTCAGTGGCACCAGCCCGCAGGCGTGGATATCAATTTGAAACTAGTTACAATGTAGAATTTTTTTATCGACATCGATAGCTGACACCGCTGACATGCTGACATTGCCAATATTTTATCCTGTTTTAATCGCTATATTCTGCAATGGCGAATGAGCAATTTTTCACGATTCAGTTGTGTTATGAATTTACGGGCATTAACATAACTTATTGGCTTTATTGAACAGTAACCACTTTTCAATAATGCCAATTTATGCTTTCAGCTAAGACTTTAGCTGATTGTGAGTTCTTCGTAGGGTTTATTTGATCTCTGGAAAAAAGTACCTACCTAACCTAAAATGGTTTATCTGATAGTCCCATTTTCATGTACAGGCTAGCATTGGTACCAGTAAATCATCAGTAATCATCGGTGGACTTTATACAGCTTGCTTCTTGCATGATTAAGTTATAGTAAATAATTGTTTAATTTCTGAAGATCAATTTTACACGGGGTGACTGTCTTCGGACCTCCGCCACCCAATTATTGGGAGACATTGATACTCTAAGGTTAGCATGTTGTCAGACTTTTTGCGTTAATGATCCGTAACGACTGTTTTAGGTATTCGTATGACAGCCAGGACCAACTGCTTAACATGCTTTCCAAGTCACGGACGAATTTCGATGTGTGAAGAACGGTCACCCAAGGACCGACCGTAGCAAGCGCTGCTTAACCTCGCAGATCGACTGGTCTGCGAGCCCTTCAATTTACTCACCCCTTGATTTACATATTCATTTGATTAAATTATCATTATTAGATATTTCAACAAACACCTTTAAAACAAAGAACATATTCAATAATATATCCTCTTATCTTGCTTCAGGACTGTTATTATCTCTTCCAAGACAGCGCAAGCAGCGGTTATCTATTCGCAATTAGCAAACGAAGTGTTATGCAAATTGTTCACATACACCTTACCTATGCGTACAACCCTACACCTCAGTCTTCGAAATTAGTATGTAAATGACGTCACGTAGCCGGGATAATATTTAGCTTATCTCCTGGTATACCGCTTAGCTTAGCTTGCAGAATAAGCAGAAAAATTACATTGATCCTCACATTCACTGAATATTAGCGTTTTTATACACGGCTCGTTTTGCGGCGTGTCGACGCACGTTGTTAGAATCAGATACATTTACATTTATAATAACGATATTCCAAATACATATTAGAAAGAGTTTTGATTGTCATATCTTTGTACGCAAACTAAGTATTTATAGACTCTATGCGAACTGTGTTTTCATGAAGATTTTAATCATTACTTCTAAAATTTACTTTGAATGTCGTTCTATGTAAGTACTAATTTGGGCCCGTGAATGTGATCATTAGATATTACGATTACTTGGTATGTTACGCGGTTGCGCTTGTGTTAGTAGAACTTGCAGCGTTAGAAAGGCAGGATCTGACCGCAAAGCTAGGACATTAAGCATTCGATACAATACGCTACGTGTAAATAAATACGTTTTCCAGCTTCCCATAAAAAAACGCTTTTTGCTACGACGTAGCCGCTGCGGTTACGTTATGTCTACGCTAGCTACGCCTTTGTAGCTTTCTGCTGCGCATCGTATTGTGTTGATGAGTATTTTTGCCTGTGACATTTTAATTTGTATTAAAACTACTATGTGTAGGCAAACTATTTCATCGTAGTATGTGTTTTTATTGCTAAATGAAGAAAATAAAACATAAACATTGTGTAAAATTTTTTTTCTATATTTTTACATTTTTATAACACGCTATGTTCTGTTGTAAATAACATAGAGATTAACAGGTTCTAATACGGTAAATGACTACTAGTCATCCGAGTTACTTTTTATGAATTGTCAAAAACGACATATTGTTCTAAAAATGTTTGGAATACTAAGGCGTGACGTCATAGTTTTTCATTGCCATTGACATACAGAACGCCAAAGATAAGCAAGAGATTAAGTTTTACTGAGTTTTTAGAAGGAAACCTATTTACCAAACAAGATTTTAGTATTTATTTTTGATGCAGTCATCTAGCCCATTGTCCGTCGGTGTCCGATGTCAAGGTGTAATTTTTCATACAAAATGGCAGATTGCGACTGACATCTGGCTGGCAAAAGAGCTCATATTAACCCCCTGAACATGGCCAGCCTATCGTTTATCAAGTGTAATGGCTGAATAGCTTGCATTCAGTTGACTTTAACGACCTGTTGGGATGAAAACAAAATACGCAATATTTATTACTGGTAAATGCCTTAATGGTCTAGCGGTTGCAAGCGTGACTGCTGAGCGTGAGGTCTTGGTTACGATTCTCGGGTCGGGCAAAGTGTTATTGGGTTTTTGTATACAGGGCAATTGTTTTATCACTATCCAGACTTTCACATGGTGTTCTACCCATGAATATGAACAACTTTCACTATGGGACCAAATCTGAAATTACGAAAAAAACATCAGCTGTTTCATACATTTTGGCCGAGTAGGTATTGAACTTTTGCATGAAACTGCAGAACTTTTTTTTATTGCAGATTTGGTCCCATAGTGAAAGTTGTTCATATTCATGGAAAAATTGCCCTGTATATATATTCTCAGCACGTAGTTTGAAATTTTGCCCGGTTGATGGCAGTAGACTTGCCCCCTATTACATGGGACTTATTAAACGCACCAACGAAATGTGGTCACAATTGTAGGTACCTATAACTCTGCCTAACCCTTTGGAGATTCAGGGGTGATGATATGTTATTGTTATTACTTGCCTACTGGTAATAAAAGTCGTTGAAGATGGAGTTTAGCCGGTAAAGCATGCACGGTGTGGCATAAGGGATACTTCACACTTGACGGAGCGCGTCGTTTTGGATGGACGCGCAAAACTGATTATCCAAAGGCTTGAGCATCCTTGCTTGATGTAATATAAGCCTATTAAGGGTGGAAGGTGGCACTTTAGGAATTTCCGTTAAGAGTATTGTTTAGCTGCCGGCTTCCGACCAAAAATGCCGTGAAATACGTGCGAAATAGGTGTTTAGGCGTTAACGTTTCTTATATCGAAATCTCAATGAATTAATTTGATTTTGTTGTGTTTTTTCTATCGTTTTGTCAGATTATAAACTAGGTCGACATGGTTTGATTTTTTCATAATTTTGATCAATTTAATAATAATTATCACGTGATAAGTAGGTATAATATAAGGATAAGAAGATTTTTAGTTAAAAAACGCATTTTGAGGGTTCATTATTTCTCAATCTATAAACAAAAAAAAAAATACTTGGTGACCTAGTTTTTACTTGTCTAAATATACAGCAAAATCTGCTCCCGTTTAGTGGGGTAAAAACTTTAACGCATTTTGTATGAAAACTTTTAGCTAAACTAGTCTTAAGTTCAGTGGTTAAGAGAGTATTATGTGCTAATGTATGACTTGATTAATTCGTTAAGCTGCGTACGGTCCTTTGCATTGCTTAATAAGTAATTTTTTTGTAGGCACAAAATTAGGCCTCAATAATATTTACTAAATCAGTCTTAATTCATGAAATAATGTTTATCAAACCGTAGCCATTTTCTAACTTCAAGAGCTCATTAGTCTTTTCGGCAAGAAGTTCATGATATCGATCTTAAATATAGAAAAATAAAGGAAAGATTTTGAAGTGATGTGACCGTTTACCAACAAGATGTAATATCATTTGTTTACATTACATATGTTTATGTTTGTTTTTTAAAAAACATTGCCCCACACTAGGATCTCTCCTGTATCGTGGGTACAGTTTACAAACATACATGTCACATGCACAAACAACCAGACCCGAAACAACTATCTGTAGATCATACAAATATTTGTTCCGTGCGGGGATCGAACCCGCGACACGTAGCGCAGAAAGCTAATCGCTTAGCCACTGCGCCAACCGTGTCGTCAAACATAACATAGGATGGCATCACGCTCGTGTTACCCGAACAGTTAAGCAGTGTGCATCCACATTTCACTGATGCCGATATTTCTTCCCATAAGATAGGAATAGCCTATTGCATTCAGAAAGATCAGAAAGTTTGTAACAGAAAATACCAATAAAATTGTCCAACCCGGAAATCGAAGCCAGGGCCAAGCTCACCAGACCCGCGCACGACTACAATAGCAATGAGGCGGTATGGATGTTTTTTTTATATTATTCAGGGCTTATAAGTTAAATGTCGTATAATTTATCTGTCATGCAACTCATTTTTCACCCCTCCCGTAAATTACTTTCACATAACGAAAATCATACGCGCCATGATTTGTTATATGTAGGGCTTTCGTAAAACATTTTCCTTTATAAGTAACATGTTGGTAAAATCATTCGTTTTATCTTCATCAAATTTTATTTTATTTTAAACTAGCTGTGCCCGCGACTTCGTTCGGGTGGATGTCGGAACTTAATAATGTATTTTTTAGTGAGACCAAATGCACTTAACCCTATTTTTTTCTAAAATAAAATAATTTTTCTAAAATAAAAGTAGCCTAAGTTACTCCTTATGACATCGGCTACCTGCCAATAAAAGTCCCGTCAAAATCGGTCCAGCCATTTCAGAGATTAGCCTATACAAACAGACAGATAGACAGACAGACAGAGGGACAGACAAAAATTGTAAAAAATGTTATTTTGGTGTATGTACCCTATATATATTCATATGCATGTAGTAAAAAACGGTTATTTCAATATTACAAACAGACACTCCAATTTTATTTATATGTATAGATGTATAGATTAAATGGCGTCGTTGAAGACTCAAGTATAAGTAGAACATGTGTAAGATATTGTTTTAGAGGAAGTGTTTTTTTTTTTTTTATGAAAATAGCTGTTCTTTTACGTGATGAAATTCATTGGAATTTGATGAATCACTTCTATTCTGATTTTTCATTTTGATTTTGGTGAAGACTAAACGAATTGTCAGTGTTGTTAGAAATGTAATATTTTAAAGAAGCAAATAGGTAAAAAACCATATGAAATTAAAAAGCTACGGACGAAAAGCCTTGCCGTTTGTACAATTTTATTTCATAAACATTATGTTATAATTCGCTTTTATCAAATAATATCGCATCAAATATTTATGTTTACCACTCTCGCGCTTTCGGGGCACAGAATCAGAAACGAGATTAATAACCATTTTATGCGATGGGTTCTAAAAGCTGACGTAAAGATCTGTAGGATTATGAATGTCTTAAATTGATGATTCCTGGAATACGTTAAGGTGATGTTCACACAGTTGATTTAACATTAATCGCAAAAAACTATCATCACGGAAGGTACTAATACGATTTTCCTCGATCTCGACTAGCTAACGTAAGCTAAGAATGTATAAAATACGATATGAGATCAAAGAAGATTAAAAAAAAAATGGCTACATAGCTTCGATTAACAATCTACCATTGATCGAAGCTTCACAGGGATAGACTTGTACGATTAACATAAACGAGCGTTTTTAATTGCTGTTTCAGGTTTTAATTGCCTAAAACAAATTGTAAGGTACGGTTGACTTGCACAGGCGTTTATACAAATGTGCAAGCGAAAGTTTAAAAACAAAAACATGTCACAAATCTGCATTCTATTGTTTTCATAGAGCTCTAGTCTGGATAACTATACTCTTGACTTGTTTGCGAAGACCCTTAAAGATCCTATGAACGGGCTCTTTTATTTCTGGAAGAAAAACTGGTGTATATGTGTTTATCTTGGACGCGATTATATAGCGATGGTCGGTCACGAACAAGGGTCCCGACAGTTACAAAGAGATGAGGGTACTCCAGCTGATTTTAAATGTAGGGAAACGTTTTAGATTGAATATGTGATTTTTTCGGTTTAATTTATAAGTGAATTTCTTTTGTAAAACAAATATTACCTAGTATTGAACATAAGAAATAAATTGGGTTATTATTAACGCATTTCAAATAAAAAAACAGATGGGTGGGCGCCATTTTGTGGTCATTCTATAGCTTTGTTTTACATCAAGGCATTTTCATTTTTTAGATAATTATGTAGCTTAATTATCATAAGTAGGTATTTATTAAACAGTACCATTATTACTCAATACTTTTTAATCTTACTTCACCTTTATAAGGAATTGTATAAATCATCATCTACCTAGCCTTTTTTAACGATATTCACAGATGTCATCTGAGCGCGCATTAATTCTTAAATTAAAAATGTGTATCCACAAAATGCTGTTCGTCTATATATGTATGTATTTTATGAAAAGCAATAGACAAGCTTGAAACATCCATTACATTTTAGCTCTTGTTATAAACTTTTAACTATTATAGTTTCTGAAGCGCTATTATATTTTCCTTTTCATTTTTAGAAGCATATTTTTGATGCGCGTAATAAGCCGTCGTCCTACATTGGAACAATACACTAAAGTATTCAATCACTGAGAGACGATAACGACGTGAAGCCGTGATTACAGTATCAGTATCTCTAGATAACTGCAGGCACTCTGCAACATGATCCGTTTAATTTATCTTGAAGCTTAGAGCTTTATAATGTCAACTGTATAAGTGGATAAAAGTAGAATAGCCACGTGGTATGAAACAATTATTTATTTTCCGTAAATAATTCCTTTTAAAAGTATTTTTACAGATCTAGACGGCGACGGCGTTTCTAACGACGTCGTACAACACTTACTAATAAAGTACACCACAACCTTCCATTCATCCGCAAACACAATCATCTGGTCTGGAGTCAAAATATTGTGGGGGAACGAGGTATGGTATTCCTTCATTGAAAAGGGAGGATCCTCTGACCAGGCAAGGTGGTTAGCCTGGTGGGCCGAAGCCCGCTGATTGATGTTGGACATTCGTATATGTGTTAAAATCGTTGTTAACTCTCATAGTGCGATTCAGGGTTTGTTGTTGTAGCTTCACTCCGATAGATGGCGCTTTACTTTTTTCCATATTGCGAGTAGTAGTTGCTACAATATAATATATTATATAAATGATCAACAAGATCATTTATTAATATAATATATAATTTTTTCTCTTATAGTCCTTTCATAAAAATTGGCAACCCTGACATCAACGCGCCAGTCACCTTAATTAATTACATAACATCTAGCATTATTATCTTAGCTCCCTCACCTTAATGATCGAGGACGTAATCTTATAATGCTCCCGAGAAACGGCGATGTAATTATAACTAGATGTTTTAAACGGGCTGGTCCCTAAATGGTTGCCTGTAACTGATTTATAAGACTGAGCAAGAGATTCTTAGCTCTAGCGTGAAGTCCTGCGTTCGATTCCCGGACCGGACAATGTGTTATTGGTTTTTTTTGCAAGAAAACTCTCAAATGCAGCGAGGAGTTTGGAACTCTACCCGGCAGACAGCAATAGACTGGCCCCTATTGCGTGGGACTCAATAACAGTATCGGCGAAATGTGGGTATACAATAGTACACCTCTGCCTAATCCTTCGGGAATGCAGGCGTGATGCTATGTTATGTTATGTTATTACTAGCCTTTTTTCTACTATGTTTAGGTCGGCTTCTTGTCCGCACCAGATGGGGCTAAATGTCAATTAATGCATGACACCGTAAAATTAAGAATTTTTGGGACCAACGGCTTGACGAACTTTTCAAGGCACGAAGGGGTCTCGACACTTTCTTCTCAGGATACTATGCCAGATTTTGATTATAGAGGTCAGAGGAGGATTTTAGTATCACTCATTTTGTAATGTTTGGTTTGTTTATTATCCACCCTGTAATACTGGAAAACTGTGTGCTTCATCGAAAGGGTACAACTGTACTCCACATTATACGATTCGTACTGTAAAGATGGGGGCCTGTGGGCCTGTGGGCCAAAGATAACAACTTGGTTGCTCTTACAATAAAGGTCAAATAAATTTCACTACACAAAATTTGGACAAGACTGAAATATGGTAATTGGACAGAAGTTGTAGGTAGGTTGACCGTCTAACTTAACTTGAATAAACACTTTTATGTTACTCGTATTTTGTTACATCAGCAATTACCTGTTGTAATGTCCTCCTGACCGAATTTTGGTCATGGCGGCCAATCTCACCGGTGATTAGCCAACTACGCAGGAAATATTATAGAGCACAAGTATGTGCGCAAACACTCTCAATTCCTTCAGTCTCATAGTCCAACGGAACAGCAAACGGACACGACTGGAGGGAGATTAGGCGCAAGACCAACGGCTTTACGTGCTTTCCGAGGGACGGTGTGTATTCACATAGACAAAGATCTAGACTCGAAACAATTATCTGTAGATCATACAAATATTTGTTCCGTGCGGGAATCCTGCGACACGTAGCGCAGCAGTTGATCTCTCAACCACTGCGCCAACCGTGCCGTCAATTACCTGCTGTATAATAAAATTGTACATAACAGTACGTACCTACTTCATAAAAGCCAACATTATCTCTACAAAACTCGTACTCTTAATGCTATTGCAGGGTACATTAATACTCCACAATACTGCCTTAAGATGTACCTGTTTCAAAAAGACAACATTTTCTTAGTTTCCTCACCTGCAATACTCGTACTCGTAATGCTATAGCGAAGGGGTACAGTTGTACTCCATTCCCAGGCAGTTCCACTTCATCGCCTCTCGAGGCACCGCTCACTGCGCTGCACACTGACTGCTTGCGCGACCACATCGCCGCTTTTGCGTGGAGAACTGTTAGAAAGAGAATTTAGAATTATTGCAAAAGAACTAATATGAACTGACGGCCTCACTGGTCTTGGAGCGTAATTTCCTGGGTTCAATTGCCGGGCCTTTCTCGGGGTTTTTCTTTATGAAAAAATCCTTGTAGCAGCACGGAGTTCGGAACTGTGCCTGGTAGATGGCAATAGGCTCGCCCATGATCGCAAATGGGACTCAATAACGGCATCGGCGTTTGGGCATTACAACACCTCTGCCGAGATGTATGTTTGTAAACTACACTCGCTACTTGTCGATGTCTTGTATATCTGTACTGTATCCACGATACAGGTAAAATCTTTGTGTCGACAATGTTTTCTTTAAAGAAGAAAACAAAACATATAGTAGTGACTTCAATGTATGATGTATGTTCAATAGACGGTACTTTCGATTTATATATTTTCATAACCATTACGCCGAAAGCAATGATCGCCTAGCAACTCGCAATCGACGCTTACCTTCCATGCAGAAGGGTCTGAGTTCAAACACAGCCCGCATCTATGACTTTTCGGAATCATGTGCGAATCAGTATCTGATTATCACTTGCGTTAACGGTGAAGGAAAATCATTGTGATGACAAGCTCTGGATGGTGTGTGTGGTCCGCCAACTCGCACCAGGCCAGCGTGGTGCACTTAGGCCCAAGCTTAATCATTCTGAAAATTCTACTCCTACCTAGAAAAAAAACCTGTATCGTGGATGCGTTTACAAACACAAATATCCAAGCCCGGAACAACTATTTGTAGGTAACACAAATATATGTACCGTGTGGGACTCGAACCCGGGACACGTAGCGCAGTAGTCAATTGCTCAACCACTGCGCCGAACGTGTTGTCGAGCAGTAATGTGTTGAATTTATTTATTTATTGCGCCAGTGCTATTATTCTAGAATGCGTAATGTGGGTGATTTCATACTTAATCAAGAGCCTTATCAGATTTCAGCAAACAACATGCACAAAATTTGCAATATTGGTCGTGTTATATAGACACGTACTTGTTATTTTTTATCCTATGTATATTTGTACAATAGCCGCGTGTATCATGGGCGTCATGCATAACGTTCCATCTACTTTATCTTTGAAAGCTTTACAAATATGTGATAATTGGATATGTCTAAAAGTTGGGAGATTACGATAATTTGAAACTCCACAGACAGAAATGATTTATACCATTACTTTTTAAGGGCAAACTGGCTTTTACGCTTCCGCTCTTGACTCTCGACCCGGGAATTGAACCCAGGTCCTCACGCTCAGTAGTCGCGCTTGCAAACACTAGACCAAACAAGCAGGAACGATAATGTTTCTTATATTTGATTATTCTTATGTTTGACTCTGAAACACGAGATTCTGCTGTCTGGTAGAAACCCGCCTTCACGACACGTGTAAAGGCAATTAGTTGATGTGGACTGGCCAACTAGTGCGGAGCTCTAACCTAATAAATAACTGCTGTACACGACGCAATTAGGTTTGTTAGGACTAATGATGCTATATTTACTTGGAGACAGACTCTATTTAAAATGTAACGAGACAAATAAGATATATATGAAATAAAATAAATTCAACCCATTATCATCTCAGACGAAAAACGTCCACTGCTGGACATAGGTCTCCCCCAAGCATCGCCACATCGACCGGTCCTGTGCTGCTCGCATCCAACGGGTTCCCGCGACCTTCACCAGGTCATCGGTTCACCTTGTGGGAGGCCTTCCCACGTTGCGCCTTCCTATACGCGGTCGCCATTCCAGAACCTTATGGCCCCGTCGACCATCGGTTGTGCGTGCAATATCTACGCCCACTACCACTTAAGTTTAACAATTTTTCGGGCTATATCGGTTACCTAGGTTCTCCTGCGAATCTCCTCATTTCTGATTCGATTACGCAGCATAGCCCTCTCCAATCCTTTAATGTCCCGTGTAATGAGAAGGGTTAGCCTTAGTCCACCACTCTGGCCCGGTACAGGTTGGCATAAATAAGACATAGATATATTATACTTTGTAGTTATAAAGTTGAACAACTGCTTCTGTTGTGTAATAGTCATGGTGCTGAGAGTGACGTCCTGGGTTTGATCACGGGTCCGGCAGTGTTACTCGGATTTCGTCATTTTTTTTTTTCAATAGCGGTCTTTAGTGTAGTTGCATGTTAATAACGATACCGGCCAATAACTGTAAAGCACCTAGAGTCAAAGTGTACGTCCTATTCTGCTGTTAAATGGTGGTTGATAGACACTTCATGATGAGAATATGTACGTAATTGAGGTTTTTGTGTACAACCGAACCTCAACTCCGATGGTCGGTTCTGGTGCGCTTTGACATAAGTCTTGCTCATTGTAGAACCGAACCACAATTACAAGAATTTGGAAACATGTTTCAGAGTGATATGTGCCATGTTCTTCGGATATGCTTATGTTGATTTCTACAGGATTTGTAATTACACTTTTGTATGAGACTGCTAGGCGCCTTTTTTCCCCAAGGTTAGAAACTGTCCTTAATTTAGACAAAACAGACTACGTCGGAAAATAACCAGACGCTAAGCTAACTGTAAAAGTTCCTAATGAAAATGTTTACAGACTTCACGTTAATTCGTAGCGAATGCCAACGCTTTTCACGGCACTTGATTCTAAATTTCTCTTGACAACTGAAAATGGGATGTTGAAAAAACAAAACAGGAACGACTTTAGCAACCATCTCTGAAAATTGTTCTTTTCACGGCACTTGATTCTTAAATTATGTTGGCATTTGTCCGTGTGTGTATGGGTAAACACAAAATAAACGTCAAAACAGTTAGTTACAGAAACGAATTTTGAAAGGATCCCTGAAAATATTCAAGTTAAGTAAACAAAGAGTCTCCAAGTAAAATGTTAATGACTATTTTATGGTTCAAACGGCTTACGAATTTAAAAATTCTGAAACAGTTTTTGAGGCGAGTGTACATTACGTTTTGTTTCGTTATACGTCTGTGTCGATTTTTCAGTTTGGACATTGTTTTATTCATTACATTTTTATACTATTTACACGTAATATATACATAATGTATGTAATATTGAAAAGGATGGCAGATTTAATTCCATCTTGATACACACCAAAATTTATCGCATGATGATGTAAAAGTATGAAGTTCTAAAAGTATGATCTTGTAAAAATACGATCTTGTAAAAGTATAACATTGTAAAGGTATGATCTTGTAAAAGTATGATTTTGTTAAAGTATGATATTGTAAAAGTATAATATTGTAAAAGTATAATATTGTAAAAGCATGCTTTTGTAAAATAATGTCGTAAAAGTTCTATCGTATTAGTTACTGATGCGTTGCCTATGTAAAGCATGCTATAGAATGCGATAATTTCACTGGCAGTTCCTTCCCTTCACGCTAAACACAACGGCTTACATATACTTGTCATGACGGGTGAAATAGGTAAGTAGTTAAATGTTTGACTAGGCCGGCTTCTACTTTTAAACGCCCCAGTCAATCAAGCTTTTGACTGGGGCGAAAGATGGTTTTCTCGTACCACTAACAGGTCCCGGAAATATTCGGAGAACTTCGGATATCTCTCTATCATAATAATCCGATAATCATTTGTTATTTTTTTTTTAGATTTGTGATTTTCGAATGTGATCGCGGCTAAATTTTCCGCAAATTTTGTAATATAACAGAGATAATTTACCTTTAAAATTCCACCAGCATCGGACACAGTTAAGATTCTAGTGACTTTCTTTAAAGGAAAATACTATTAATAATGTAAGCTAAAGCGCGTGAGAATTGCCCCCTGTTCCAAAATCCTGCTTATTACATCGTATTTAACAACACAAAAGTTCAATTAACTTATTGTTCATGGACTTCAATCGTGCTATCCTTATACAAGACTCACAAAAGACTACTTTATCCATTTAAAACTTTTTATGTTAGAGGCCTTTGTTTAAGTTGTCGTATTGTTCCTTTTTCTTTCAAGTTCGTGTATTTTTATGGTAATTCCTGTTCAAGTTAAAATTTACACGGGGAAGTTTTTCTTTAGATTTGGGTATTTTGTGGTCACGATTACCGCACGTTGGTTAAGCGATTGGCTTGTAACAATGCAGGTCGTTGGTTCGGTTACCGCACGAAACAAATATTTGAAATAGGTCGTGACATGTGTGCGTGTGAAATAGATACGGTTTATTTCTTCAGTAAACGTTTCGATTCATATAAAACGAGTCATCCTGACAGACTGACTGAATTATCAACGGACAGCCTAAACCACTGGAGTCAGAGGTTTTTAGAAATTCCACACCTAAGGAAGCTAAATAGAGAAAATCAGTTCTTTTTTAAAATTTAATACCTACATATTGTCAGACCTTTTTCTCATGATGGTAGGCAGAAACCACAGAATGCCACAAGCTGCAAAAAATGTAGTGGGCTTTCGATAAAAAAACTAAGAAACAAATATTTCAGTATTTTCAGGAAATACTAAAGTTAGTTGTATTAAATACGATGTTACGTGAGCAACGGCGTAGCTAGTAGCTGTTATGAATAAAACGGACCCATTAGGGAAACGCCACCTGGATCACCATGTGTCGAATCCATGACAAACGACCCGCGAGGACTACGACTTCTAAGCCACCATACTAATTTAACCAATAGGTATGTAATTCGAGTTTTTAAGAATTTATTTTACAATAATATAGGGCTGAGCAAACTTCAAACACTAAATACAAATACGATTCATAATAAATATATTCCTGGAATCCAGACAAAGGGAGCATTTGTTCTATGTTATGAGAAAATTACAAACAATATAAAAGAATATTATATTAATAATTCATAACATCGTTATCATCATGTAGGTATGTTCTAATAAAAGTAGGCTGTTACTGCGTCTCTGTCCGCATAGACAAATATTTTTACATACATTTTGAACGACCTTTTCACCCCTTTGGTTTAAATTTTAAGCGGATAACTACACAAATCCCCCCTTCCGAGCATGAGGCTCTGGTTCCGATCTCTGAACTGGGCAAAATGAAATTGGATTTTTCTGTTAAAACATTATCAGTTACACCCCGAATTTTGGAATTGCGCTAATTGTCAATAGGCTCGCTACCCATTAAATAGCACTTAATAACGGCATCGGTGAAATGTTCGTATACAATACGAGTAGCATTACAACCCTGCCTAAACCTTAACGGAATACAGGCATCATGTTTTGGTATTATTTACTTGAACTACTTGATTTCGAAGGAAAGGAACCTTTACCCGTACTTAATGTCACAAATGTTTAGGTCGCTAAATTAACCACTGTGTGTTGCAAAAGTTTAGGCGAAAATCACGTTCATCAGGGTGCAAATGGTTATTTCGATGAAGATGCGTGCGCATCGATTCTCCTTTCGCATCTATGTACAGTCATCCTCATAAAGATGTATACATGCAGCGAAATCTCAAAATTTATTATAAGTAAAGTTACCTACTTTTTAGTTAAAATCATTAAATTAAAAAGACCACGTAAAAGTGGTTAAGATTTCAATCTCTATTTCCTTTTGAATTTCGCCAAGTGTCCATCTCTTTGAGGCTGATTATACATTCAAAATTGCCATTTTCAACAGATAAAATGCGAATTGACGTTGACAGATTTCATCATTGATTTCAAACTTTTTGTATTGAAAATAAACTTATTAAAATTAAATTTAACTCTAACCGATATAAGTGATGATTTTAACACACTGTCGCATACAATAAGGTTCAATTTCATCATCATCATCAGCCAGAAGACGTCCACTGCTGAACGAAGGCCTCCCCCAAGGGGGGGTTTGCCATAATCCCCACGCTTGGCAGGCGGCTTGGGGATCGTAGTGGCTCACCGATTAGTGAGAGGTCGCTGCTGCCCGTCCTCCGTTGTCCGGCCGCAGTTTAAAGACGTACCCGGGTCGTAGGTTCAATTTCACCGATGATATAACAGATGGTTAAGGCGCAAATCAGGTGAGTAAACACCTATTTTCATTTTAAAAATCTGCCATAATGTCGGTGAAAATGGCCGATGAACGGTAAACAGTTGAAATGGTTGCGTTGCATCACAAATATATTAGCACTTTCGAAACAATATGTGGACATATTTATAATAGAATGAATACACAGAGCTGGCAATCTTGTGAAGCCAGACATATTTAATCAATTGTTGGGTTATTTCCAACATCTTAGTACAAGTCAATGGGAAGAAATTATTACGATATAACGTAAATAATTTGGCTAAAGAGAAAGAGGTCACAGTAGAAGATTAAGCTGTTATTTCAACAAGTGTGGGTTAATTTTTTCCATCACTAGTTTCCGCCCGTGGCTTTGCACGCGTGGAGGCAGAAAGCAGCCAGTTTTCAAATCAGACTGGTAGTTCCAGAGATTGACGCGTTCAAACAAACAAATAAACAATCTATCAATATCTAACAATCAAGCTACACCCTGCGGTGTTACCCGTGGTTTAAAGTGACGCTTACAATCCCGCTGTAACAGTGTCTTTTCGGGATAAAAGGTAGCCTATGTATTAATCCAGGGTATAAGTTATTTTCATGCCAAATTTCAACCAAATCCGTTCAGTAGTTTTTGCGTGAAAGAGTAACAAACATACATCCATACATCCACAAACTTTCGAGTTTATAATACTAGCTTAAAGCCAGATAGCACTGTGTGAAATACTGCTGTTCAGCCACAACCAGTTAGACTGTAAGCCGAGACCAATAGGGATAAGACTAGGCAGATGATGGGATAACAATAGACTTCAATATTACAAGAGTCTCAAGAATGGCATCGGCGAAATGTCAATGAACAACAGTACTCCTCTGCCTAACCCTTCGGAGAATATAGGCGTGAAACTGTATGTGTGTACGCACAAAATTTAATCAAATATCCACACGTTTGTCTTATTGATTAATACAATACATTCGGTCTAAAATCAATTGAGGGTAGGCGAAATTAAATAGAGTATGATCAATCTCATCTGTTTGCTTTTGCTTGGTGTGTTATCGCGTGGTTTGACGTCTATTTGAATCTATGTATTTGTTTGTAACGCAGAGTTCTGTTCTGTTATTTTTTTATAAAGTTACTAAATTTGACCTATATTGGTATCCAAATATAAATATAATTAATTTTACTTATAATAAGCGACAATGTTGCCTCGGATACGCAAATCTAGAAAGAAAGAAAGAGATTAGAAACGCCAAGTTCTGTTATTTATTTATGAAGTTACCAAGTTTGACCTATATCGCTAATTATAATAAGCGAGAAAATGAAACACAAATCTAGAAAGAAAGAAAAGAAAGCTGGGCAGCACGGTTGGCACAGTGGTTACGCGTTTAGCTTTCTACGTTTTGTGTCAGGGTTCGTTTCACGGAATAAATATTTGTATGATCTACAAAATAATGGTAATAAATAATAACCATATACCTAAATAACATAACATAGCATTACTCTTGCGTTTCCCGAAGGGTTAGGCAGAAGTGTACTTTTGTACACCCACATTTCGCCGATGCCGTTATTGTGTCCCATGTAATAGGTGGCGAGCCTATTGCCATCGACCGGGCACAGTTCCAGACTCCATGGTGCTACTATAAACAGCCATTTCTCGTAGTTATTTCAAAAAATTCATTCATATTACAACGAATACGGACACCTTTATATCAGATTATATGTGTAATACAAGGGTGTCCATTTTCGTTTTATTCAGGACTTTCAGCGGAATCTTGTCAAATATTTATAAACATTGTTCACATTGAAGGCCTGAAAAAAAAAATACTGGAATAAAGCCTTTGAAAAATATGACTGGTCATACAAGGATCGCATCATTCTGGAATGGTCCATGAATAATTATTATTTAGCTTTACATGGGTACTGAAATCGGTGTATTGCCTGTTTAGGATTTCCAGTTCAACGTTAGGTTTATCATTCTGTTTATCCTAAAAACGTTGCCCTACACTTTCTCTTAAGGAGGATACAATTTGATACAAAACGGCTATCTATAACATAAGAGCATCATGCCTGTATATCCCCGAAGGGTTAGGAAGAGTTGTACGATTGTACATCCACAAATGGGGACTTAATACTCTCTCACGTACCCAGACGACGCTATCACCCTCCATCAGGAGGCGCTCCGATTGGTTAGGAAAACTACCAACACTACACACAACGGACTGTCGTACCGTCCTCGCCGGCGAGGTCCGTCGCGATGACCCGTTCATTCTCCACCCCGAACCTTGCTCGAGCCAGCCCGCGCTGAGCCAGTAGTAATAAATCAAATGACCCTAAATAATCACAATCAGATCCAACAAGTCCTCTCTTGTCTGCCCCCCAGCAACGCCCTAAGCCGAGGTTCGAGTCCCACTATGGGACACCCTTAGCAGTGTTGCTTAGTATTATTTAATTTGCTCGGCTGGAGGCCCTTCTGGTCTCGCCATTGCTAACTGCGAGAGACAACTCAAAAAAAAATGGACTTAATAAAAGTCCCATATTGTAGGGGGCGAGTCTATTGCCATCAAACGGGCACAGTTTCAAACTCCGTGCTGCTACTGAAAATTTCCATAAAGAAGAACCCAATAACACTTTCCCTGACCTGAAATTCGAGCCCAGAACCTCACGTTCAGTAGTTGCGCTACGACGACTAGACAAATATAAAAACTTGTTATGTGCGGGAATCAAGCCCGCGACACGTAGCACAACACTCAATATCTCAACTACTGCGCCAATGCCGTTGTGTAGGGGAAGAAAAGTATTTAAACATAATCTTTACAAAGGAATCCTCGTCCTCGTTCCTAATATTATTTGTACCAAGTGATTAATGCACCTATTATTTATAATGCCTGGGCGATCTGGATAATGGCAAATCGAATGAGGCAATGTTCGAAAATCAATTCTGTGGCGGTAGGTTTAAGTGCGAGATTAGAATTAATAATTACTGCCAATTATATCAAAAAACAACCAATTGTAGAAGATAAATAGCTACATTTATATTGTGTCTGAGCACATTACGGCTGCGAAGAAATTAGTGCGGAAGAAAAACGACGGATGGCGTGAGAGGAGAGATAAATATAATTGCTATAGATTGAAACACTGCGTTTTCTCTTTTTTATGTCTTTTTTCTTTGTTATTTATTTTATGAATAAGTAGCGCAATATATTATGTAATTACGAAAAACTGACGTGACTGTCTTACTGGCTGATCCTGTGTTTGACTCCCGGGTCGGGAAAAGTGTTACTGGAATTTCTGATAGGAATCTCAGTAGTGACACCAAGTTCGTAACTGAGGATGGTAATAGCTGCGCCTATTACATGGGGCTCAATAACGGCATCCGAAATCCATATTTCGCCAATGTCATTATTATTAAGCAGCCTAACTCTTCGGGGAATAACAGCGTGATGATTTGTTATGTTATGTAACCATTAATCTAACTCATGGGAAACATTTGTGAAACTAAATAATAAAGTCAGAATCCACTTTTTACTATACCTCGTTTTCCTTAACAAAGTGAGTTAGGGAATATTGCATTGTGATCCAGTTCCGAGGTATGTTTAAAGTTTAAAGTCTCTGACTTTAAAATTATTTATTGCAAAATTTATACTAAACCTACAAACAGACAGACAAGAAAGCGAGTTAATAAAAATATGGAAAAAGCATCAAACGATCCACAAATCAAATGACACTCATATTTCGATGAAGGCAATTTCTTATGTATTGTGTTGTGTAAATCACATTTATTATTCAGGACACTGTCGAGAATTATCACCTATCATGACCGATATTTGTTCGTAAACCGATAAACAATAAAATATATATGTTTTGGACTGCCTCATTGGTCTAGTGTACGCAAGTCCGACTGCTGAGCGTGCGGCCCTGGGTTCGATTTCCGGGTCGGGCAAAGTGTTATTGGGTTATATGGACATTTTCAGTAGCAGCATGGAGCCAGGAACTGTGTCCGGTAAATAGCAATAGGTTCACCCCTATTACATGGGACTCAATAACGGGATCGGCGAAATGTGGGTGTACAATAGTACATCTCTGCCTAACCCTTCGGGGAATACAGGCACGATGCTATGTTATGGTTTGTGCGGACTGTGGGCATTCAATTATTTCGCTATATTTTGTTAGATTGATTTAATTAACTGCTTCGAGACTATGTTCACCATCAGACTTGGTGTTAATTGAACTAACAAACAACAAGATTATCCTTCGCATAACGAAATTAAACCTGCCAACCTTCCAATTTCAGTTGACCTACAATACGCGAGCGCAAATCCAAAAGAAATAAAAGGTCTTCAATAAAGTTTCAAAGTCGCTAAATGGAAAAGTCAAGTAAAGTCGGTGTGCAAAGCTAGTTAAGACCGTAAAGCCAATAAGAAAGCCATTTCCCCCAATGGCGAGACGTCGAGAGCAATGCATTGGAAAGGTTCTATTAAGATTCCGCATGTACATAACTATAGTGTGCCTGGGGACTACGAACGAATTTGACGTCGTATTTGGCTCTAAATGTTTGAATACATTTCAATTTCGAGCAAATTTGCAATGATTTCGTATTCCCTACGGAAGTGCGAGAAGGTGGTGAGCAGATAGTCTCAGGCAGAACCGATCGAGCCGTGTAGAGCAAGAATTAGGTAATTGTACAATGCAAGTATACCCAGTCTCAATAAGATAAAAATACTGAAGAGCATCCGTAATATCTTTCTTCTACTTAAAATATTTGCATGCTGCTTCCAGAACCCATCATGGGCTATTCTCCACTTGGGGCGGGCGGAGGGGTGTGCCGGAATCCTACCGGCTGAACTCACCACGGTGATCCGCCTCGAAACCATATGGTGGGCCTCGGGAACTCTTAGAAGACCGCACCGAAGCTCACCACGGTGCCATGCCACAAGGCACTTCCCGGACTGTAAAGTGACTGTGAGTGAGTGTGTGAGTGGGTGACAGTAAAGAAGCTAACCCCTCATGCACGTCCCGGGAGACACTGTGAAGAGTCCCCCCGTTACCCTCGCTGCTGTGCACGACGACACGGGACCACACCGCGTCGCCGTCTTCTCGGGGGTCGGTAGGCGAGAGTCCCCACTCTGCGCGCTCGCGACCCCTAAGGTCCCACCCGCGCGACCCCTAAGGTCTCCGCCACCCAGTAACTGGGAGACACTGACACTCTAAGATTAGATAGGTTGTCAGACTTTTTGGGCTAATGACACCCGTAACGACTGTCATATGTCTTTGTATGACACCCGGGACCAACTGCTTAGCGTGATTTCCGAGGCATGGAGGGGTCTCTATATACGAAAAATGGTCACCCATTCAAGGACTGACCGCGTCAAGTGCTGCTTAACCTCGCAGATCGACTGATCTGCGCGGTGGCTATGTAGCTACGACATAGGCTGTAGCAATGACATAGGCTTATTTTTACTATTCCATCAAGACACTCATTTGATAATAAATGTCTAATACACGGAGACGAAGTTGAGACGAGGAACACTTTACTGGCAGAAATTACTACTTCCTTACAATCCAACATCACACTATAAACAATTACATGATATCTAAAACATATCGTTCCTCCACAGTCTTTCATTATAGAGCATTTAGGAAAAATAGCACTTACAAAAGCTAATCCCTATATAACTACGGCACATTGTTAGCTTATCGCATCGGCTTCACAGCTAGTCTACTCATAAACGACCTACGGAAGTAGGTCAGTATTACACATTAGTTACCCATTTCTGCTGACGTTCGCATACACTCGGATATCTCTGCTTTTTATGTCAAAGCAGTGTTACAGAGTTTGTTCATCTGAGTTATAGCTCATTAAGCGTAGTGAAGTAATTAATTAAGATGCTAACGGCTGCCGCGGCTCGCGGACAATGGATTTTTTCTGTGTCTATTTTGCGTGGTTATAGAGAAACTAAAATTCTAGGAATATTTATTTTTAAGATATATTTTTCTTTATACTGTGGAGAAACGAGGTCTGGTGTTCCTCCGTTGAAAAGGCAGGATCCTCCGACCAGGCAAGGTGGTTAGCCTGGCGGGCCGAAGCCCAACGATTGATGTCGGACATTTGTTTATGCGTTAGAATCGTTGTAAACTTTCAAAGTGCGATTCAGGGTTTGTTGTTGTAGCTTCAGTCCGATAGATGGCGCTTTACTTTTTGCCATGTTGCGAGTAGTAGTCGCTACAATGCTAAAGTAATCATCTTTATTTGTCGTGTTTGCAAAATGGCACAAGCTATTAAATCGGTCATGACGTGGTGGAAAGATTTGTACTTAATGGGGATATCAAGGCTAATTGTCCAGGGTGCGCCGAACGGTCACAGGTATCGTCACTCACCAGTAGGTGGAAAAAAATCATCTAAATATGGTGACCCTGCATAACCATCTATTCATTTGACTATACTTTTCATAATATATATATATATATATATATATATTCCATGAACACAAGATAAACCATCTTGTGTTTATGGCACGTAAAAGGTACGCTACGCTCGACTGTGAGTTTCATCTTATTGTATCAATCTTCTAAAGCTTAGGATTGCTATTGTGAGTACAAAGCTAGTTGCTTTAATAAATGCCTTTATGATACAGTGTACTAAGCCCCTGATGTCTGTCTAGGAGATTATCTAATATATAATATTTATCTATAATACCGATCTAATAAAAGCTGTTTAGACATGTGTGTCTGAATATACAATACTAATATTCCAAATGATTTAATTTTTTTAGATTGTAGATTATTTAAAAATAAACTACATAAATGATTAAAAACTAATAATTTTTACAGTGTCAAAGAATTCACTGACGGGAAACATTTTTAATGTAACTTCAAATATTTGCACGCTATATTAGCAAAACATGTATGATCTACATCAGAGGTTCCCAGACTGTTTTTCCCATAGACCACTTTCAAAATTTTGCTGGTTCCGGCTCCAGCTACATTTCTACCATATTGTAAATTGAATTGTAAACCCCCATTTTTTTGTCACGCTAACGTAGACCCCCGTCGAGTCTCCCGTGGACCCTGGGTCACCTGGACCACTTTGGGAACTAATAATCTATATTATATTTGAACATCTTTGTAAATCATGTTTTATGAAAATAAATATTATTCTTATTCTCGTTGACGGATTGGTATGATGAAAATACTTACATATAATAATAATGAAGCCATAAATACTGTCTCGCAGCTGTAAAAGGACTTAAGACTTGTCTAACACCATGGCTTGGTGCGGCAGTCTCCACACTCCAACACTATCAAGAAAATTGTGGAGCCCGCTCAGGTGTGCAGGTCTACTCATAATGTTTTTCTGTTCCTTATCAGAAGTGATAATCTATTATCAAATTCTGATCTGGACATGAATTTTTAAAGTTATGACTAAAGACTATTCAGGACGGTCGGGTGTCAGCTGTATTCGAACTCAGACTTGTCTGCATGGAAGGCAAGTATTCAAGGTTGTCACTCCACTATACGATATAATACTTGAATACTAATAAATGAAATGGATCAGTATAATACAAAAACAAAAGTTTTGCAAAAATAATCGCCTCATTGATCTACTGGTTGGTGTTGCTGCAGACCTTACATCGCAAAGTTCGATACCAAAGCTTGTTTAATTTCAGCATCTACATTAAATTATCGATAAGGATTTATTTAATGTTAAGTCTTAAGTGCAGATCTGGCAAGGCGAATCAACATAATATTTTCTAAATATTTAAATAATTTGTTCGCAAAATGAGATCAATACTATAAGTAAGAAAAATATTTATAATATTTTTTTAGTTTTCATTTCAAGTAAGTTAAATTCGATATTAAAAAAAAATATGCCAGTACGACTTTTTATTATAAAATTAAAATTAAAATCTCTTACCAGGCATTGAAGTGTATTATATCCAAAAGAATCACATCACACCAACGTAAACCACTTTCAAACAAACAACACAAAAAACTATATACATAACATATTGACTTAAGTCTGATAACTTCGATGTCGCGAGAGTTCGGATCGAAACTCGTTTCGAGTCGTAGAGTCGTCCTCTCTCGTCGAAGTGTGGTGAGCTACTGAAAGTCTCAAGAGCTTCCTCTGAGGATGTAAGCTGGATTGTTTCGGATCACAGCGTGAACTCATGAACGCTTCGATAATAATAGAAGTGATGCCAATAATTGATATGTTGTAGGCATCATGGAAAATTGGTGGAAAGATAAATTTTTCTAGAAATTTTAAAATTTTTGTTTATTTCGATGTATCGCTTAAAATAATAAATTTAACACTTAAACTTCCCTTCCATAATCATATAAATATATATGAATTATGTTTTCGATTCTGTGCGTAAGTACTCTGCCAACACACGCGGAAAAAGGTCTGACCTCACTCATTCTGAAAAAATCCCGTGCCCAGCGGTAGGACAGTAATGGGCTGAATTATTATTAAAATGTTTCTAGGGACTTTTAATAAATTCTAGAACAAAAATATACGCTAAGTAACTAGGTAAGAACAAGATATTTTTAATATTCCTCGAACTACTTACTAAAATAAGGTAAAAGTGTCAATTAAGGCAATGAAGCTACCATTGCTCTTAACAAAAACTAGAATCACGCTCAGGTTTCAGAAAATAACACGTCTAAAAGAAAAATGTATTGTTAAGTTTTATTTTAGACGTGGTACTAACCTAGATTTGGAAAGAAACCTTAGAATATGAACCTTTCGCTTATCTTTCCATGCAAACAAAAGGGAAGAAAAGGGTCTTCTCAGTATTTGGGTCAGTTAACTCTCGCTACTCATACAACAAACTTTAATGAAACCTTTTTACTTAATGTGATGGATAATTTTCAAACTGAAAGTCAAAAGTGAAGTATCAAAGGGTTTTTAAATAGAAAGATTCTTTTTTGTATACCTGTGTACAAGTTCGGAATTTATACTTAGAAAATATTTAGCAACATTATTTTTTATAACAATTCTTGTTTAAATAGTGTAACTTCACCGATCGGTATGATAATTTGTTAAAAACAATATTTGAAAATTACAAAATTAATCCTTTAATTATGAAGTGACTGTAACTTCAAAATATAATGTAATATATACTTCAAATTAAATTAAATATTAATTTAGTTGTTCATTAAATAAGGTTTAGATTTAAGTTTCAGGGTACGACATAAATCTTATTAAAATTTATTTAACATTCCTAACTTATAAGTTTGAATATTTAAGTTGTAAGTTTGTTTCAAATATCGTAAAAGTTAAACAATATTTTCAGCGTATTAAATTTTATATCTTCAAGTCAGATAAATAATCAAATTCAATCATCGTTTGATCGAATAAACAAAAAGGTTTCTTGCGTTATAGACTTTTGAACCAACATCAAAAAGAACATGTTTCTAAATTCGATTAATGATCAGAGGCCCTAGTGTAAGTTTCTTTCGACAAATTCGATTTACTACATTGAACGCGTTCGGCGCTCCGATTGGTGGAGAGCACGAAACGGACCAATCGGAGCGCCGAACGCGTTCGATGTAGTAAATCGAATTTGTCAAAAGAAACTTACACTGGGGTATTGGATCTCTAGTATGATTAATTCCCAAACTTGTTCGTTACTTCTAAATCGTTACGTTTTAAACTTTCTTTTGAAGTTCAGAATATTTTTTAGTAGAATAACGATTATTTTACTCCCAAATTTTATTTATCAATTAATTAGACTTTGCTTTATAAATACTATTTTTGTTCGATCCTAAGATGGTATTGTTTTGGAATTGAATCGGGTATAATCTATCTACCTATATAAGATCTAAAAAACTTAAATTGTTTCTACCTACGTCCGTTATAGATTTTGAAACCATCCAATCGGTTTCATTAGTTTCTATAATGTGAAGATGATTTTAGACCACTAAAACAATGCATTCTTTTTTTACCGTAGTAGCACACGCCGGTTATCTGATATAATTTGCTGTTATAAAACTGTACCAAATGGAAAATGTATGTTATCTATTGTACATCTCAGTATCACTGATACTGAGATAACTGTAATTATTTGTCCCGTAGTTATTTTATGACTGCCACATTAGTCTAGTGGTTGCAAACGCGACTGCTGAGCGTGAGGTCCTTGGTTTGATTCCCGGGTCGGGCAAAGAGTTATTGGGTATTTCTGCATAGAAATTCTCAGTAGCAGCACGGAGTATGGAACTGTGACCGGTGGATGGCAATAGGCTCGCCCCCTATTACATGGGACTTAATTACCCTTCGGGGAATACAGGCATGATGCTATGTTTATTCTATGACTGCACGGTTGGGGCAGTAGTTAAGGGATCGATCGCTGCACTACGTGTCACTGGTAAAAGTTCGTGCGGAACGAATATATGTATGACCTACAGATACTTGTACGGCACCCATGCTATTTCTGTATGCTTTTATGAAAAAATATATAAGCGAGAAAGAGATGCAACTGTTTGTTTGTCGCTGTCAAATTTTATTTACGTTGTTTGTGCACGTGGATATTTGTTTTTGTAAACGCACCTACGATACAGGAATTAATTAATCGAAAGGAGGAAAGTTGAGAAGAAAAAAACAAAACATGAATTAATCACACTGGAATACGTCCCATAAGAATGACTTCCCATGAGAATTTTAAAATATCCTTTTTTAGTGCTCGTTTACACTTTCTTACAAACAGGTTTTAATTTTCACGTTTTTATCTTCAATATCGCTGTGGCCTGTGCGTTATCAGTCAGTCAATCACGGTACTGTTTTATAAGTACCTATATACACTATATTTTTCGATACTTTCATTTCTGTAAATGTTTCTTACGAATGTGGTATTTCTCCAATGTATTAGATGATATCTCGCTCTTTCATATATCCTCACCTTTTTCAGGTAGTGTGGCCGTTTATTTCCTTCATATCCAGTAATATTTTTGGGTCAATTTACTCTTTCAAGGAATATCTCACGTTTTGGACGTGATAGGAATTCAGAAACGTGTACCTACGTCCCGTATATGGGGTGTTTTGTTATGATAAGAATTTGTTATTATTATTATATTCCAAACAAGAACCTTATATCAGTGTTTACACGGACAGACTTTAAGGTTAGAGTGGTTGTTAGACTGGTTGTTAGACTTTTTGGGCTGCTGACCGGCATAAGCATTCATTCTAATACCTATGACAGTCGATCGAGTCGGTCTCGCCCCCTATTACGTGGGGCCCCAATAACGGCATCTGCGAAATGTGGGTGTACAATAGTATACCTCTGCCTAACCCTTCGGGAATACAGGCGTAATGCTATGGAGGGGTGTCTATATGTTAAGACCTTCACCCATGCAACGACTGGCTGCGGTCATCGCTACTTAACCTCGTAGATGGACGAACTGATCTCAAATATTACATCTTAAATACGATAGCATGTCCTCTCAGTATAATATAGATATTTGTTCTGTCTTGATTCCTTACTTAAGTAACTTCCTGGTCACTCGCCTCGGGTTATAAACTGCTACCCAAAGGATGGACGGATAAAAGCGTTAACATCCGGACAGTCTTATATCCGGGTTTCAGTTTGTTGCGCCTACCCGGATGAACGCACAACGAATGTTAGATTCGATTTTCAAAAAGAATATTTGGTGCGAAAAGCGACGTTCATTTCTTTTTTGTTGAGGTTAATATTTAGTAATATGGCTTTATAATGTTTAGACAGGCTTAGAATATAATATGAATACTTGTAAATGGGTAAATATATTCAAATGACGAAAATAAAAGAATTTTTACTAAGCTAAGCGAGATAAACTTTAAAAAAAATATCTAAGTTTATATTTTACGTTCGGGAAGCGCATCAAAGTAAAAAATGCATAACATAATGTTTTTCCAATCTAAATTCATTACAAAACCACCAAAAATATTTGTTTTCATATATAGGACACTCGTATTTTGTATTTATTATAATAGGTGCTACTTTTCCTTTTATATTTTATTTTTCGCATCAAGCCTCATATATTTTTACGTCCTACCACCATAAACCCATGTCCTAGTAATAAAACGGTAAAGCCTATGCAAGGACCGGGTCCTTATAGAAGGAGGGAACCGTAAAAGAGGACTTACATGGACCGAAATCTGAACATGCGCAATAAAATCGGATCGCTGATTTTTATATGTAAAATGAATTTAAGCTATACCACTGGATTTTATTTTACAGGGAGTCGTAGCTGTATAGCTACCGCGCAGATCGATCGATCTGCGAGGTTAAGCAGCGCTTGACGCGGTCAGTCCTCGGATGGGTGACAATTTTTCACATATCGTGACCCCTCCGTGCCTCGGAAAGTACGTTAAGCAGTTGGTCCTGCGTATCATTTGAAGACCTATAACAGTCGTTACGGGTGTCAGTAGCCTAAAGAGTCTGACAACCAGTCTAACCTTAGAGTATCAGTGTCTCCCAGTAACTGGGTGGCGGAGGTCAGAAGGCAGTCGCTCCGTGTAAAATACTGATATTCAGCCGCAACCGGTTAGATTGGAAGTCAACCTCAATGTAGTTGGGAAAAGGCTAGGTAGATGATGACTGGATTTTATTTCACGTCTCAAAGGCTATGCTCTTATATGAAGCTGAAATAAGTCTAATTACTGGTCTAATCTGAAGTATATTCTCATGGCAAATATTCTCATGTACAACATCTAGACCTAGAACAACTGCAGGCCACACAAATATATGTTCGATGCAGGAATCGAATGCGCGATATGTTACGGGCAGTTGATCGTTCAACCACTGCGCTAACCGTGCCGCCCAATTTTTGATAGTCTTGCGTTTAACTACTGCTAATATCATCTCCATTTCATTAGTGTGTGAATATGGTTTATATTAATTAAATATACATATATTCTCTTCTATTTTAGGCCCACTGATAGACAGAACTGTGCCTGAGAAAACAGTCGAATTTGCGAATAGCAGAACTGGTATGACCTATTCTGAAAAATAATCAAGCCTTTATTCAAATCAATTAAAACTTTTTAAACGAGTCATTTAAAATTAATCTGCAGTTTGTCGTCCGACTTAGCTTAATTTCAACAGCGGTCATTATTCATTCGTGACAATTCAGTTTTTAAACTCAGTTAATGGCTTTCAGACTAGAGACTCATGCTTATGCTGCAAATTATTCTAGAATATTTTTGATATTTCGGAATTTTACCTTTGACGGCAACATTCCTAATTCGTTACTCACAATAATATTAGTAGTTATACATACTTATACAAAGTTAGTATTATTTCTTATAAATAAACTTATACGTATATATAAGTACATAAACTCTACCCAATAGGGCGATCACGTGCCGTTTTTTCAAGAAAAATCAATTTCTGGTCTTTATTTGAAATTCAAGGGTTATAGAAATTATACATATTGCGTTTACAGATATATATATACATATAAATATCAAAATTATGCAAACATTTCTTAACTGTATGTCAGCCAACAGGCCATTAACTGCTCGTATTTTTAATTAAAACTCCATGTTCTTTGAAGACACAAGCCGACTAGAATGTATCTGTTAAGAGCAGAGAGAATTCTAAGTTTTACAAAAACACGAATATATAAAGTAAAAATACAAAGTAACGTTGAAACGTTGAGTGTAAAAATAACAATTAGTATGTAAAGCGTAGAGGACATTGAACTGTACACACCGTCCGTCGAGTCATGAAACTCGCACAACATTGTAGTCACGCCTACCAATCTATACATATGAATAAAATTGTAGTGTCTGTTTGTAATATTGAAATAACCGTTTTTTACTACATGCATATGAATATATATACGGTACATACACCAAAATAACATTTTTTACAATTTTTGTCTGTCTGTCTGTTTGTATAGGCTAATCTCTGAAATGGCTGGACCGATTTTGACGGGACTTTTATTGGCAGGTAGCTGATGTAATAAGGAGTAACTTAGGCTACTTTTATTTTAGAAAAAATCTTTTATTTTAGGAAAAAATAGGGTTAAGTGCATTTGGTCTCACTAAAAAATACATTGTTAAGTTCCGATATCCACGCGAACGACGTCGCGGGCACAGCTAGTTATTAATAAAAACATTCAAACACAGTAATAAAAACAGTCGCAGAACAATTTACCTTATGAGGTCAAGCTCACATCATCATCCCTGCCTAGCCTTTTACCCAACTACATTGTGGTCGGCTTCCAATCTAACCGGTTGCGGCTGAATATCAGTATTTTAAACGGAGCGACTGCTTTCTGACCTCCGCCACCCAGTAACTGGGAGACTGATACTCTAAGTTTAGACTGGTTATCAGACTTTTTGGGCTACTGACACCCGTAACGACTGTCATAGGTCTTCGTGTGACAACCGGGACCAACTGCTAAACGTGCTTTCCGAGGTACGGAGCCCAGGATGCTCTAGATGATCTCAGGTTTCGTCACTTATAAGGATACTGTTTAAATGGTTACGTTATGACGAAACCTCTTTGAAGGCAAGTCTGTGATACAACATCCTTATATATTACCAACGTGTTTTTCGAAAATGCATCAATGTAGTCAATAAACGGTAAGGAATTATACTAGCTAGAGCCTGCATACGCCATAATTAGACAGAAGTGCGTACATTTTGTGAGACTAATAGATTAAATTATCTTACGTATTGCATCTATCCGACTGTTTGTAAGACTAGTCTAACTATCTACAATGTTGACCCTAGTGACTGCACGCTCTAATTGAATAAAGGAAGAGCTTGCAACCTGTCACCTCATATAAACTTTTGTCAACAGTTCGTACCAGATGTGACCAAATACGACCAAACTTTTCTAGAATGGCTGTACTCACTTTGCTGGCTCAACGACACAAAAGAGTCTCGACACTAAAAGCAGGAACATTTTCTGGCGCGTGTCCCTTCTCCACAAACCGTTTTTGTAGTAGGTAGGCACAACAAGGCCAATATAGGCGGGATAGAATTATGATGGCATACCGAAAGGAGGAAATGCTTTTAAAAACTTATAAAAAATAATGCGACTATCAAATGACATCGTGGCACTCATGTTGGACCAAGTCAGATTATTTTAGACTTTATCATGAATGTTTGACGTCTTAACGGCAATTCTCCGAACGGTAATCTATACTTATCTTTATGTATAAAATTCTTGTGGGCTTGTGTTCGTAATTCTTCTCCTAAACGGCTTGATCGATTTTGATGATATTTTTTTGTACTTATGTGGTCACCTGGATGATTCTTAGCAATAGTTAGACCCGGTGGCGCTATTGTCGAGATCCAGAAAAGGTTCCGTTTATATTATTACTAGCTTCCGCCCGCGGCTCCGCCCGCGTGGTTTACGAACCCGTACATTTTCCCGGTGAAGAAAGCGAAAGGAAGTGAAGAAAGCCTATGTGCTATTCCAGACTATAATCTATCTCTGTGCCAAATTTCATCCAGAGGTTTAGCCGTTCTGGCGTGAAAGAGTAACAAAGATCCATCCACCCATCCGTCCATTCATCCATCCATCCATCCATCCATCCGTCCATACATCCATCCATCCATTTATTCATTCATCCTCACAAACTTTAACATTTATAATATTAGTAGTAGTAGTAGTATTAGTAAGAGTAGGATAGAATAAAAAAAAAAACCTTTTTACCTAAATTCACGGCTACAAAGAATGTGCCAAATGTTATACGGAGCATTCAACAGAAACACTGATGTGTCTCAAAGATTGGATCGAAAATGGGACACAGGATATCTGCGGTTGTTCCTAATGTATCATTCCCCTGGGGACCGATTGGAAACTGATTTGATATCTCTGCGAATTCGGAAACCCGATCCCGGTTTATAGCCGTTTTCAACAGTTTACATGAAAAGGGATTTGAAGGGAACTAAATTCTCGGTCAGGATGTTCTGTGGAACTAGTCAAATGGTTTATTTTCTAAATACATATTTCTGGTTCTTGGAAATCGGATTGCTTTTCCTTCTTGCGTGTTGAATACCTACGCACGTGTTCCAATATGTTACATGTTCGTGAACTAATTATAAATATCACGTGGTTCACAGGAGCTAGTAGCTGCTTATTTGTTTAACTAATAATAAACGGGGTGGTATGGTACAATTTCCTAAAGGCATAGACATAGATACGATAATGATAGATTGAGTAGACAATGGTGAAAATAAGACAAATCGTGTTACCATAACTTAATTTTAGAAGTACAAAGATTAATTGATGCCTGGTACAAATATTACAAAAATATAAGTCCAGAAATTAATAGAACAGGTTGATTTATTTAAAGAAAACCGTGTAGTGTTCTGTAGCAGAGATTCTTTATAAGATATAAAATGAGTATTCCTTACATTTCTCAAATTTAATTGTGCATGAATCTCAGTTTAGTGTGTTGCACAAAACATTTTGTACACACGAAAAGCTTCACTGCAACCTTTTAAAAATGTTACTGCAAATTCACAACCACAAAGGCGGGATTTAAAGATACAAATTATTGCACCAGCTGTTGCAACTTCGACTGCGTGTATTTTTTTATCTAATTGGTGTTTTGTTAATATGATTAAGACCTAACTGCTTCTCAAAGGTAGCCCTTGCCCAGCAGTGGGCCAATAATAGGCTGAATTTATTTAGTGTTATGCTGTAATTATATTAAGCCTATGTGTCGTCTCCAGGACGCAGACTACTTACCTTTTTGTAAAATTTCATGACTATCGGTTCAGTGGTTTATTCCTGATGAGCACAAACAGAAAGACAGACTTTCACATTTATAATAGTGTGGATAATTTCAACATACTATTTGACCGCTCTACAGAAGTTATGCTAACTTACGTAAAGGTCGACTTAGACTGGATTATAGTCTGCCGCGTGGAATAGTCGTTACCCTCTTACCTTTTTCCAAATATGGTCCACTCCCAGTCAAACTAAATTCCACATAATTATAGTATTTGACTAAAACCAACTAACATCTGTATCTAAAAAGATTCATATTACAAATGTCAAAATATTCCATTAATTGACCATTCACCGTACACTTAAGGTTCATGTTCAGTAATCATCTGTTTGACAGTTACTATGGGGATTTGTAGTCGAATTGCTTAATTTGGCCGGTGCCTCCTCAACCCAGATCGTAAAATTCCAGTATCTTAAGATTCGACCAGTCATCAGAGAGCTTTTACGACAACTGCCATAGATTCGTCTGATAGCCCACAAGTAGTCTTCGAGGCACGTATTTATCTCGTCATCTAAGACTTGAAGGCAAAATCGATTAGCCTCGACCAGTATTAGGACCACGTTTATAAGATAGGTACTTATATAGAAAACATAAACCTCATTTGAGGTCCTTCTGCTCGAAAAGATATTGTAGATAAATATTATGTGGGTGTAACTTTCAAAGTGTACATAACATAGCATAACCTCTGTGTTCCTCGAAGGGTACGGTTATAATATTTTAATTTCTAAAGCTAATAGATACTTATAAAGTAAACTGCTGATCTAGCTTCAGTTGTTTACTTCATCACTGCTAGGTATTGTGACGTCAAACAAAACTTCTAATAAACATTTACAGGGATGTTCGATTTCAGATCGGATTTAACCTTGATTGATGTGGACACGTTTCCCAATTTCGTTAAATAAAAATTCTAGTTTCAGATAAAAAGTTTTTTTTTCCTTCGTCCCGCCCCAAAACAACAACATACACTCATATTTCACCAGCTAAATAAATACCGAGGGCTAACACTATCCAAATAATGATTCAACCCTGAGCTGCTACAAAAAATATCCATTATACTAGCGGATACCCGGCGTGTGCAGCAACGCTAAAAAAATAATGCATTGTTTTAGTGGTCTAAAACCATCTTCGAATTATTGCTTGTCTAATAAAACCGGTTTGGGGTACATCGGTTGGATAGTTTCATAGTCTATAACTTTACATGGTTTCAAAAAATAAAAACAATAGAGAAGAGCTACTCTCAACATTGGGTGGACACGGGTTAAGAGATGGAAAAAACAACGCTTTCCCCGCCTGCGAATCCAAATTTCACGTTCATCAATCACCACATGTGACCTAAAAAACTGTACCTTTTGTGTAATCGTTGGAATTTGGGAGTTTTCGGTGAGATCTGGAACATATTCAAAACATTTTGAAGTGTGAATTCATCGATCTGCGCGAACGCTATTTATCCTCAAACTACTCATGAATACATCACCGGTGTACACATAATATGTTTCCATGCATAATTTATACTTAGTTGGTTTTACCTAAGCGGGCTAGGTAAAGCTAACAAGTCCAAGTGTGTATTCAACTGCATACATAGCTCGGGGCTCGCCTTTATTGCATTTTGTATTGATGTTTGTCACTCAAGCACTTAACGTTATTATGAAGGTGCAGTGGACTATTAATCTTCATATAGGTACTTAAAGTGTCACGTGTGGTTTGCAGTGCCGGATTAACCACGTAGCAAAAGTAGCAATTGCTACGGGCCCCGCGTATCCAAACCCAAAGTGAAACTTATTAAGCCGTGGTATATTGAATTTACTCGATGTCACAAAAACGTGAAACGTTACACCTGTTTTCCGACTAAGACAAATTCACAGACAAAGACAATCAGTAACCGATTATTTAATTGGAGAAAATACAACACAGAATTTCATACGGTAAACGCACAAGTTCTACAAAAAGTCACTTTATTCTTAGGAGCCCATAGCAGATTAAGGGTTCCACAATAGAATTTGCTACGGGCCCCGCGCTTGCGTAATCCGGCACTGGTGGTTTGTAAATATGTATGTATGACCCTAACCGTGTGATCTTCTAAAGTTGCTAAGGTATAGGTTAAAAGGGTTAATATAAAAAAAAAACAACTTGTTTAGATAACGTTGGAGATTTCGTTAACATTAATAGATAGCATCACCCTTGTATTCCCCGAAGAGTTAGGCAGAGGTGTACTATTGTGCAACCATATTTCGCCGATGCCGAATACTGTCTGACGTGGGAATCGAACCCAGGACTTCACACTCAGCAGTCGCGCTTGCGACCACTAGACTAATTAGGCATTAATTACGGGTACTGCGTTCATAATATTCCTTTTTAATCTTACAAGATCATATACATATTAAGGTGTAAAAGACATATATTTTTTTATAGATCCAGATGTATATTAATAGGTAAGTAGCAATTATAATGATGATAGGCCATTCCAACTTGAAGATTTATTCCTTTCAGTGGATTACAAAGGGACTATTCAGATAATTTCCAGTCATTATATTAAAAGGTATCAATTTGAAATACCAGATGACATGAAAGACAGTTTGAAACAGTAAAATCAGCAGTTTCTGCTACAATATTAATTTATTCATGAATGGTATTCACAAATAACATTTCGCATTCGATACAAGAGTTATTTAGTTCAAGAATGGCCATTGAATTTCAACATAAAGGATTTATGAAACGCGACAGAATTGAGTAAGCATAATGGTAGTACCTACATTTCTACCTACATATTTCAATCAACACTGCGGCTTAGTATGGAATTCCATACGTAATATTGACACACAAAGAAAAGGGCATCAATGATATAACGCTGTTAATCTTTCTTTCTGTTTCTTTAGTTACTGATTGTAATGCATGTATTCTGTTGTGTAGATAGATTGTGTTCCTTTTAATGCGTTGTCAGACCCATGCCACTGAACAGGAACAGATAAAAAATAAATTTAATTCATTAAATAATTGCAATTGCAAACTGATCTCTCATAAAAGCACAGGCCAATGTTGTTTAGTTTCAATTACCTAGACGAAATTAGACGATTTTGAAAAGACAATGTAGGTATTTTGATATCGAAGCGATAGTGCCGCACTTCGGAGCCTGGCTCAAGAGGAGCGAGCGCGTCACGTACCGACTGACGCAGGTGTTCACCGGGCACGGTTGCTTCGGTGAATACCTGAATAGGATCGGCCGCGAGGCCACGGCTGATTGCCACCATTGTGGAGGAGGCGGCCAGGATACTGCACAGCACACGCTCGAGGCGTGCCCTGCGTGGGCCGCAGAGCGGCAGATTCTGGTCGACCAGATCGGGCAAGATCTCTCTCTGCCAGCCATAGTATCGGCTATGCTGGCAGAATCGGAAAACTGGAGGGCAGTGGTCTCCTTCTGTGAAGCAGTCATGCTCCAGAAGGAGGCCGATGAGCGGGAACGGGAGAGGGCCGATCCCGCTCGACGGAGGAGGAGGCGCCGGGGAGCAACCGCCCCGGCGCGCAACACGCCGCAACCCCCCGCCTAACACACCTTAGCGGGGGGCCTTAGGGGTCGCGAGCGCGCAGAGTGGGGACTCTGCGCGCTCACTTAGCGACCCCCGAGAAGACGGCGACACGCTGTGGTCCGTGTCGCCGTGCACACAGCACCAGCGAGGGTAACGGGGGGACCTCTTTACAGTCTCCCCCGGGACGTGCACGAGGGGGTGGCCTCTTTACAGTCACCCCCTCCGGGAAGTGCCGTTTGGCATGGCACCGTGGTGGGCCTCGGTGCGGTCTTCTGAGAGTTCCCGGGGCCCACCATATGGTGTCGAGGCGGACCACCGTGGTGAGTTTAGCCGGTAGGAGTCCGGCACACCCCTCCGCCCCCCCCAGGCGGAGGATAGCCCATGATGGGTTCTCACCACGCAAATCAAAAAAAAAAAAAAAAAAAAGGTATTTTGATATCGTAGGAGTAAAAATGGCATATTTTTACTCCTACATGCATGGTGGTCTAAAGACTAACCCTTCACATTCTGAGAAGACCATGCCCAGCAGTGGGATGGTAATGGTTTGAATTTATTTATTTATTTAGAGGTATAACTTGAGAAATGGATCTTCTTTTTATCATTTTATCAACCCTAAAAAACCAATTTACATGAAATAAATAGGTACCTATATCTAACATTACATTAATTTAAATAAATAAATGGAAATGCCACGTCATACATTGTTCAGAGAATCAGTAACCTGTCACGTGCAGTCTTTCTCACAGTAACGAGAAATGACAGACGAATTTCAACCTGACCAACGTTTTGATTAATAGGTTGCAAGTTCGACTGCTGAGCAAGAGATCTTGAGTTCGATTCGCGGGTCGGTAGCAGCCCGGAATTTGAAATTATCACCGGTAGTCGGCAAAGGGTTTGCTCCGTACTACATATAACTTAATAACGGGATCAGCGAAATGTGCGTGTACAATAGCACCTTACCCTCATCTTTCGGGGAATACAGGCGTGATGCTATGTTATGTTTATCACTACATATTATAAAACAAAGTCTCCTACCGCGTCTGTCTGTTTGTTCGCGATAAACTCAAAAACTACTGAACGGATTTTTATGTATAGACAGATTGATTCATGAGGAAGGTTTAGGTGTATAATTCCTTATGGTTTGTCTAAATTGGCTGTAATATGACGCTGATTGTTGAAGATGTTGGAAAAAATCATGCCGATTGGGAGCTTTAATGGCGTGCGTCGCCTAAATGCTCGACGCAACAGGCTGATACGACATTACGACAGAAAAAAAATGTAGGCGTACATGCTCTGCTACCCGTGCGAAGCCGGGGCGGGTCGCTAGTATTAAAATAAATATCGGATTTCGATTATCTTGTTAGGATCAAATTCATAGGTCTTCGGTCTCCAATTTTCCTTAAAGGGCCTTCTCCATTAACATAAAAAGCCTCCGATTGAACGGGTCCAGTTCGGATTGTCGTAAGGTGATGATTATAATGCGGATGTATCTTGTATCTTGCGTATATGTACTGTTTCAATAACATATAATGTGGGTGGCCTCATTGGTAAAGTGTACGCCTGGTCAACATAAGGTCAGACTGGGTAAAGTGTGTTTTGGGGTTATTTTTTTTAAAAACGTTGCCCCACACTAGGATTTCTCCTGTGTCGTGGGTACAGTTTATAAACATACATGTCACATGCACACACAACCAGACCCGAAACAACTATCTGTAGATCATACAAATATTTGTTCCGTGCGGGGATCGAACCCGCGACACATAGCGCAGAAAGCTAATCGCTTAGCCACTGCGCCAACAGTGTCGTCGTGTGATATGATTGACCTATTACAATCATATTAAACGTAAACACAAAGGTGTATTTTCTTATAAATTCTTTGTGGATGCAACAATAATAATAATAATAAATTTAAAAAAATATGTTACTAAATAAATAAAGGAGATAATAATATTAAATAATAAAAATATCTGAATTTAGATTTAAAACATATTTTTTTGTGCTTCTTTAGCCTATATCCAATATCCTTTTATAATACAACAGAACCTACTGGAGAATAAAATGTCAAATTAATTTGTTTGCTTTTATTTATTCCTCCCGCCTGAAGATTAAAAGTTCAACTTTACTCGCTAAGTTTCCGGTTATATTTTTGTGTTAGCTCCTGGCGCCCGAATTTAATTATAATTACCTGTTTTTATAGTGGAGCACACATTATTACACATTATTTCTTCTATTTTCATTTAAACATTACAACACCCAATTTTTTTTATTACATAATTATTATAAAGTTATCAGAATTACCGCGTGTTTTAATTATTATATATGATGGTTTGGCTAAAGGGTAATCTAATAAGGCTCGCCACCTATTAAATGCGACTCAATAACGGCATCGTCGAAATGTGGGTGTCCAACAGTACACTTCTACCTAACCCTTTGGGTAATACAGGCGTACTTAACGCTATGTTATTTTATGTTAAAGTTGATTTGTGTTTACTCAGGAATAAACCCGCGGTGGTTGTAGAAATGTTCTTCCACTCCAAACTAAGTATCTTCACATTAAATATAGGCCACCACAAATCCGGATACAGAGGTTCACATTTGTTCACTTTTTTGACTTGCGGTTTATGCTCTAAGGCGTATCTACTACACAAACAATAACCAAAAATATAGTACAATCAAACTTTTTTCTAATATTAAATGACATGTTGATACCATAACCACAGTGAGTAAACTCATTGATTTATATTCTCTTTGACAGTGAATTTAGTTTTGACAACTTTCACCTCGTATATTATTTAGGCTAAGCAATGGTCCATTTTCACTGCTAAAATGGCATCACAGGGTACAGAAGTATTGAGGCCTACCTATAGGGTAGCCAAAACGTTGCCCCCGGCAGGAACTCCTCTACCAACAACATCCACAGGCGATGGCGCAGGCTACCAGGAATTCGAACGTCCTAAGAAGAAATGTATAGATTATGTTTACGACAAAAAGACGGGCGCAGTCTTAGGTAGAACTTGTAAGAGTTGGGGACAAATCGTTGCATATTCATGCATGTATCTTATATTTCTAAGCACTTTCACTATGATTATACTCTACGCATCTTTACAAGTCCTCAAATATTTGAAGGACTACCAACATATGGAGAAAGCTGATTTACTTACATATTCAGAACACGGTATTGGATTAACAGCTGCGCCGACATCCGAAACCAGTTACCCCTTGATTTGGTACAAAAATGGAGAAAAGGAAGGTTATGAAAAATATGTCCAAGCACTTGACAAGCTACTTTCGAGTAACAGGCGGAAAAGAGAAGTGAGTAAATTGGGACCATGTGGGTACTCTCCTTACGGGTACGGAGCACAACCTTGTGTTATTATAAGAATTAATAGGCAGTTGAAGTGGTCTGGCCGACCCTTGCAGCTTAACTCGACGATAGCCAAGTTGGCACCCGCTGAAGTTCAGAAATGGATCAGGGCCGATGAGTCGAAACTTTGGCTACAGTGTAGCGGGTTCCACTCTTATGATAAGGAGCACATTGGGAGTATAAAGTATTACCCCGACCCGCCTGGATTTGACGCGAAGATGTTTCCACTTGAAAAAGACAACACATCTCCGTTAGTAGCAATACAAATATCAGATTTCACTGTAGGTATATCTTTAGCTATTCAATGTAATTTATGGTATGATGCTGGTCCGTCGACCATAGAATTCATGTTGTACGTGGCACCGGCAGACAGAATAGCATATAAATACACCAACTAGCATTAATCTATAATAATGTACAGGTATAGTATTAAAATATAATTTATAAACAGGTTTTTTCACTACCTATTTGAATGTTTTAGGCGGTTCACACACCAACGCTGCATACCCCGTTAAATAAGTGATACAGACCGACATAGCAGGATGCAATATACGCGAAACGTTTCTATAGTGAAGAACAGATATACCTAGAAGCCTGCCTACCTACCTACTATACCTAAAGTTTCGGAATACCCTGGTTTGCAGCGTCGGTGTGCAAAGGCGCAATTTGCAGGAATTAATCGGACATTATACAATCGAAGGATTGAATAAATTTATTTTTCTAATTTTTTACATTCCAATGAAGTACAAGTAGCCTCTGTGGTTGAAGTGACTGACCAAATGACTGAGTACAGTTATACATACAAACTGATTTCATTGACATAAATTACATTTTCTAAAAGACGGTTTTCTTAATATAAGTTGTACATAAATATTGTCTATATCTATTAATTAAATATTATTATATTTTAAACTCAAAACTTTTTTATTTGTATAAACCGTATAAAGGCACACAACCGTACAAATTATTTAGTGTCGGTGTTTTATATTTTGAAGATGTAGGTTACACCCATTTTAGTATAAACTGAAATCGTTGGAAACTTTCTCGGTGTGCCGTTGGAAGTTTTTTTTAATTCTTGTCCTAGTATAAAGTATCAAGGTACAATGTGTCTTTTCGTAAAATTAGCTGAATCGATATCTATATACATAATAAAATTATAACAGGCCGATGTCTGTACATTATAGATATTGGAGAAAAACTAATATGGGGGGTCTTTATTAGAGCAACAGAAGCCAAAACAACAGTTTTTAGAATTTTTGTCATTCTGTATGTTTGTACACGGATCACCCAAAATCTACGGCATGGAATTGAACGCAGTTTTCACTGATATATTGCTAGAGGTCTAACTTAAAATATAGGCTCCATTTTACCGTAGTAAAATATTAGATTCTAAATTCCACGCGTACGTAGTCGTGGGTAAAAGCTAGTTCTAAATAAATTAGGTTTATAAACGATTTTTGCCCTGTATTATCTTGATCCTGGGAAAAAAAACTTATATGCAGAAATAAGTTTTATTGGTGGCCGCAATATTTTTTAGGTATTTAGTGAATTATAAGGTACTAGCCGTCGTCCGCGGCTTGGCTTGCGTGGATATACATATGTATATTAACGTAAAGATTGTTTAAAAAACGCCGATATACGTGTTCATTTATTTTTAACCAGAAGCAGGCACTAGTATGAAATTTTGTGCTCCTTATTTTGAAAATGACGGACTTCCATACAACCGTTCATCCCCTTAGGGTGAAATTTCCCAAAATCCTTCTTTAGTGGATGCTTACAACATAAGAGGCACCAACTGCCAAAATCGCAAGTTTGTAGCCCCGGTGGGTTAGGCTCTGCGTTGATGAATCAGTCAGTGAATCAGGATAAGTAATTATATATGTGTAGATAGATTACGCTCTATTTGGAACATTAACTCTTATTAGTATTTCTAACGCTTACGGTAAGTAAGTAAATAACAAACGACTTCTACATGCATCTAGAGTCCTTTAACGTTTCATAAGTGCCTATATTAGGTTTATATTTTTTAGGTATTTAGTGAATTATAAAGTACTAGCTGTCGTCCGCGGCTTCGCTTACGTGGATATACATATTTATATTAACGTAAAGATTGTTTAAAAAACGCCGATATACGTGTACATTTATTTTAACTAGAAGCAGGCACCTATATATATAACAAGATATCGTTACAACTTCTACATGCATCTTGAGTCCTTTAACGTATCATAAGTGCCTATATTAGGTTTATTTGAAATAAAAACAATTCTATCTATCTATCTCATATTTATGCGATAGTTAGAAGTTTGATACATCACTAAAGCTTGTTGTCGAACTGAACTGCATCCAATATATACAAATACAAGTTAAACAATCTATTTGTAGGTACTTCTCCAACATCTCTGAGTGCAATGAATTCTCGGAGCTCAACGAAAGATTAAATAAGTTTCTAGCTCAATTTCTGTACTAGAGTAAACCCGGTAACAATTTTATTAGAGCGTTCTGAAGCCAGTTTATTTATTAAATACATGTTGGTGTTGGTTTATAGAATTAAAAAAAAAATACAGGTGTTCATCTCCATTGCTACTTTTTATTAGTAGAAATTATGACAAAGAAATTAAATGAAATATTTATTATTTGCAAGAATTGAGGCCTAACTACATTTTTTACAATATTGAATTTATGATTTCTTACAGTAAAAATTTATGATCAATTTTAACAATCTACTGAATATTTATTGAATCACTTAGGCCACCCTGGAGAAATAATTTTGGTAGAAACCAAAATGATACATTTTAGGTGTTTACAATTCAATTTACAATATAGTAGAAATGTAGCTGCAGGGGGTCCACCGGAACTAGCTAAATTTTGAAAGTGGTCTATGAGAAAAAAAGTCTGGGAACCTCTGATTCTATACCTATCAATAAACAGGAAAAACGACAGGCCACATTGCCACAGCTGGATATTTCTAATAAAATAAGAAATAATAATATATTGCCTACGACCTGCTCGTAATACACTATTATTGGTCTCATCTAATTTTGTCCTCGGCAGGGTGCTTGATTCAATTACTACCATTGTCGGTCGATTATCACAAATAGTTCCATCTAGGACGCGACTTTTTGTGACCTTTGTAGAGGTGTCACTAATATAATCATAATAGTTACTGGTAACATAATATTAAGTATTTATATGATAATAGATTATTCAAATCTGCAGTAATAGTGTTACTCAGTAATAGTCAAATAAATATTCTAGTAAAAACGAATCAAGAATCAATGTACATAACGGTGATTAAACTTTTAAATACGCCAACGAACTAAACAACGTTGTCAACGTTGTTTAGTTCGTAGTCCTAAGCCTGTAAAAGTATGAAGGAAATTTTAATGACCGTTTCGCGTAATATGTTAGTATCGATAATAGTCTAATCATACGACTGAGTACGTTAAGTGAATAATATATATTATTGGGTAACGAATACTGAATCCGTAAACTATTATTTGACTATTACCGAGCAATAGTTATAATAATATCAGTAAAGCGTTATATTTAATAATAGTATTACCAACTAATGACCCTATTATCCCATCTCTAGACCTTTGTAACAAGAAAATTCTAACTAGCACCTACTTCTTTTTCTTTGTAATTGTTGTGTTGTCCCGTACGGAATAAATGGATTACTTCTCACTAAATCTTTACTTCTCACTACGCTATGCGCGTTTAGAAATAACAACATTTTCATAAATTTATACGTAGGGTACGATTAAATTTTTGAAAATGTGGGTCGATAGGTATTTATATTGATTTTTACTTCTAAAACTTGGGGTAGTAAAATCTAGTTACGTGGTGGTGCCTCAGTGCACAGGTACATACTCGTAAATCCAGGGTAAGCATCATTAAATTGGTCTGAGTTATCGATGTCACCACTACTCTAATGATGAACGGAAAACATCATGAGACAACAGGCATTTTTATAGATCCAAAAATTCGAAGAGTTTAGCTTCCACCGCCCGCACTAGTGTGTTATGACCTTCTTTCAGCGAAGATCCTTGAGTACAAGCATGGGGTGGGCATAGACTGACGATTACTTTTTTTACTAACCTATACTGTCCCACTGCTGGGCAAAGGTCTTCCCCTTATCCCTCCACACCTCTCTTTGCATTGCCTCCTCTGGCCAATTTATAGTAAAGGCATCCACGTCGTCACGCCAGCGTTTTCTAGGCCTTGGCCGCGTCGTCGATGGTTACTTATTTTTTTTTAAACATAAAATAAGTTTTCCAGCATTTAATAGAAATAGTACCTAACGGAGAGTTTTTCGTCGACACAATTATGTCTATTGTGATGTAGGGCTAGTATAGGATTATTGATTATTACTTCATAGTCTGGGTTCCGGGAATGTAAGGTGCATGGAGATTGTAACTTCTTATGGGGTTTAATAAAAAATACCGAGTGTAATATTTACGCAATAATTTATTTTAATACGCTAATAATTCAATGATTACTTATTTATTTCACACTATTTTTTAAGTAGTGAAGACAAAAACATTCCTTTGTCCTACGCCCCTTTAAATGATAACATTAAAGTCACTGAAATGGCAATGCGCTATATTTGTTTATAATCTCAATAATTTTCTTTAGGGAAAATATTTTAACACATATTTACAGCGTTGTTTTAGAAGTTAAAGTCGTATTGGGAACGTAATAAAGCTTTATTTTATGATTTTTATTTTACGATTGGACCATTTATTTATTTTATTGCATAAAAAAGGATAAATTACATAAAAACTACATTCAATATAATGTTACCTTTCCTCTAAACCTAAACAAACCAAAATAATACTGGCTTATTTAATATTATGCTCCATTCGCAATAGTTTTAATTTTTTATTTATTTTTTATTTCCAATCGTGAAATAAAATTACATTTTCTCTCAAACGTTATTGTACTCTAAATACTATAATTTGTAATATTGGCACTAGCTATTTCTATCACAATGGACCTTGCAGAAGAGTTAATATTTGTATTTTCTCGTTATACTCGAGCTTTTTAGCTATATTTATTTAGAAGATGGCACTAAAAGCAACGTAACAAACACGCGATCCAATAAAGAATGTGATTATAAATGGGTGCTCTACTATTCGCATTTCGCTCGCGGAGTATGTGTGCGAGCGGGAGGCGAATAACGAGAACGAGAGAAGAGTAGTATTTGTAATCCAATTCTTTTTTAGACCGTGTTGTATATGTTGAGTCTTTGTAATTATTCCATGTTTTATAAGAGAGCCTTTTATTTAATCAGGCATAATAAGTAGGTAATTTATATAATATGTTCATGTAGGTAGAGTATTTTTACGTCACGATACATTTTATTACTGAGAGTTCTTGACTTATTTATAAGAGATATCAAAAATCAAGTTTTTTACATAGCTGACCAGTGGACGAACATTTTTGTTTGGTATATTTCTCCTATTAGTCAGTTATGATTTGCTATTGGGCTACTGAATTAATACTCCATACAAGTTAAGGTACATTAGTATAATAAAGCAAGCTATGATTCGAAGAAAATACAATATTTTATTTAGTACCATCGAAGAAAAATATGTTGTTATGTAACAATTGACTTTGCGGTCTGTTCTACATTATAAAGAAGCGGTAACCGTTATATTTTAATAATGACACAATTTTATTCAGCTATACAATTCCCGTTTAGTTCAGCAATATTCATTGTAGGCTTTATCAAAAATAGAAGGATTAGAGTAATATATATCACAAAATATATTCATTGTTACAACGATATCCCTTTGTTTTCAATACCAAACTTAACGCGAACGGTGTGACACAAAAATTGTTACAGCTTTAGAATTATATTTTTCAGTGATAAAAACTAATTAAGTGCATTGTAAAATGGCATTGAAAACAAAAGTCAACAATAGGCCTGACAGCACACACTGGACCACTGAAGGAGAGGTATTCAATTAAACTCACTCATTTATAGAAATGTATAAGAAAGCTATGAGTATCATGCAACTCTTAACGGACTAAACTATTGCTAGCCGTGCATGTCTAAAATATTTATAGAAAAATGAAAACGTGAAAACATCTTGAAGCAATGCAACGATAAAAACAAGCCACATTGGACATCACACAAACAACATTTCTTATATCATAACCAGCGATATAGCTCCGAAACACTTAAATTCAGTCGATAAAATCCTAGTATATACGTTGATGTATATATTACAGCATGCTCCGATACAATAACAGCTAATGACACACTTATATATACATAATATGTAATAAAATATGTTTATCCAACAATAACCAGATAGACTTTGTAAACAGCTAAACAAGAAAAATATGAAAGAGTAAATAGTATAGGATTAAGCTTTCTTATTGAAGATAGTGACTCTGAATATAGGCTTTATGGTAGATGAGTAAGAAACTTTATTTGTACAAGGATTCATTAAAATTTTATATCGTCGTGACGACGATTCTAAAACAACTACGCATTATGGAACAAATGACAATGTAGATAATGTTTAAGATATTAAATATACGGAAATCTTTATAAATGATTCGATTAGTCTACATCTAAAGTCACCTATTACAAAAATGAATACATCTATAAATAATATTATTACTCTTAATAATGGACGAACACATATACCATTCGAGCGAATGCAGTCTACTTAGACGATCATAATTAAGTCATTGCTTTCGTGTGAACTTATCTTATAAATCGACGTAAATGCAACTTCTATAAAACGCATTAAGTGCACTTCCACACGCGGTTCTTAACAATATCGTGTAAGATCAAACGCACCATACATGTTGGACATACATTCTGGACAATAATCACAGAAAATTCGTTATGTAAGGCAGTGCACGCAATGGGTGTGATGTAGAAAATAAGATCTTAATACTACACACGCAAAACAGGTTATGGGGGAACGCAAACTGTAATTTTCTAAAAATATGAAGTTACGGTAACATATCCAACGGTTCTTTTGAGATCACACAACTGCTTTCCATTTTTAAAACGATAAATCACATTTTAGTAGGCTTCACTAATTATCGCAATCACTTAAGTATACAAAAGTCACTTGTTTACCATCGTCACCGTTATGTCCTGACTTCAAGTCTTAAAGCATGTTCTTCCGTATCACTAACACTAACTAGGATTTGGCTATTTAGGATCACCCTCAGACCAAGACTCGAGCATGTAGGCCACAAAAAACAGGTACAATATGAAAAAAGTTTCAATTCTATCTCACTCGTTTCTGGATAACCTTCTAACGAAGAAGATTTATATGGCCCTCAACGATTGTGTTTGATTTTATTTACATACTCTTTTATTAGAACAATAAAAATCTCCTTCGGTTTTTAATACTACCATAGTTCTATGTTTCAAAATATCGAAAAAATGTTAAGCATCAGAATTTAATTCTGTACAAAAATTGTTTTCTTCCTAATGATTTTACAAATACGTCTTGAGGCCTCAAAGTGTCCTATGAGTTAAACACCCTTGCCAAAATCAGGTTGAATTCCTCGTATACCCCAAGTAGCCAAAAAAGTCCTCATATGTACAGGCACGTTAAGATCGACATGCCTAATATAATGTAGAAGTTAGGTGATCTCAGGAATCCTTTGTTCCATTCGCAATCTAAGTCTCTTGTTAGAACCTGAAATAAAATGCAAAAAAAAATATTGTCACTAATGACAGATAAATATGGATAGACGGCATGTAATCGCAGTTATATTGCGGAGACTTAAGGAAATCCGTACCGGATTTAGCTAATTTACATAATTTGGCCAACTTCTTGTTGCAATATCATATACATCATGAAGAATGAAAGAAGGAACTCCTAAGATTGAAAATAATATATACTATTTCTTATCGATGGTATATTGAATTATTTAGCCCAATAACTAAATCACCGAGGGCTCTCTTCAGCCCCAGTCAAATCAATAGAATTGTATCTTCCATAACTCTTAATAAAGTTTAAAGAAATGTGAAACCAACTCACGTCAACAAAAGTTCTGTTGTCATATGTGGGACAGGTTGCAAATCTGACGTCATCACGCGTCGCGATACATTTGGATGGGGTGTCGCAGAGATACTGTCTTCTTTTGCGGTCCCAGGCTTTTATCCACCTGTATACAGGGTAAAATTATGATCATTACAATTATCACCATATGTAGCGAGGCATGAGTATTTTATATGCAGTTGAATACTTAGATTTAGATGTATTTTTTTCATATTATCGTTAAGGGATGTGTTCACTAACGATAATAGTTGTTTAAAATGGAAATAGACGTTTACCTATACAAAGAGTCCTTAGTAAACGGATAATTTTGTCATTGTCGGTTGTAACATGGGCCTAAGAGTTTTTAACACAGAACAGATTGTAAGAATATGTTACAAACTGCCCATTAAATTAAAGCTTCAGGACAACTTGCTTCCCTAACAGTGTAAATGCGACATAAAGTTAACTTAAACATCACTCTTACCCGATTCCACAATCACAGCCCAATGGATTGCCCGCAACGAGTATGTCTTGAAGGAACACAGTATTCGAGACTCGTGGCCAGCCCCTCTGCGACGGGTTCGGTACCCGGGTGATGTAGTTGTTCCTCAGGTCCAGGGTCAGGTTGGCGACGCGCCCAGGTCGCCAGAACACCTCGCTGGCTAACTCTTCTACGCTCGTGTTGTAGATTGTGAGACGCAGCACTTTTGATTGCACACCCTAAAACGATCAGTGGTGGTCAATATAAAAATTTTTGAAGACATCGTAAAAATCTTCTAGGGTAAACATGATTATTTTCCAAAAGATGAATCAATGATATTGCCACGAACAGTATAACTGCCGGTTTTCACAGTATACACTGCAACTGAACAGATGAATATATCTTATCTGTCTAAATCATTACATCCCAAAGTGGTCCAGGTTGACCCCCAGGGGTCCAAGGGAGACTCGACGGGGGTCTAAAACGGCGTGATAAAAAATGGGAGTTTACAATTCAATTTACAATATGGTAGAAATATAGCTGCAGGGGGTCCACCGGAACCAGCTAAATTTTGAAAGCGGTCTATGAGAAAAAAAGTCTGGGAACCTCTGGTAAATCGATTACTTGTTATAGGTACAGTAAATATATAAAGTATTATATTTATATAAATTAAAATTGTCAAAATCATTACAATTACATTCTGTAATTCTCGTAGTTTTACTTTATTCACTAATGGTTAGATATTACTATATTAATATTTTGGAAGAATTAATTTCAACATTACAAAAATTCCATCTACACGTGTCACTGACTTTATCATGAATATTTTTACTCAAAATACATCCAATACTTACGCTCAACAAATATTGCGTCAAATACTTCAGAGCTCTTCCAGTTATAGTGATGTTGTTCAGTTTGTTGGGCAATGGCCCGTACATTTCCTTGCCAAACTCCACGCCATTATCATCGACTTCTATCAGCAAGTTCTCTAAGCCAGCATTATATGACAACATCTTCGGCACGTTGAATTCTCTCACGTTTGAATACGCGGTTATTTTTAGGGTCCTTAGTCCGTACATTTTGCTGAATACTCCGTGCTGAGGATAAACAATATGAATTGGATAAGTATTTATTTTTATGGACACATTGTTATGGCTTTTCACAGGTTAGTGTTCCTCCGACCAAAATAGAGGATCTGCCAACCGTGGGGCGAAAGGCGTAGCGTAGTGGGGGTGGCAGGGGCGGTCCGCCCCGGCCGGCACTTTTAGGGGGCGACAAAATGTAACAATAAATAATAATATCTATATCCTAAAAATATTTGAACCATTTCATATTTATGTCGGACTTTTAATTCGGACCGATTAAAAATGAGCTCGGAACTTTTTATTCCTTATTCTGTAACAGAACCGGGGAATCTCTTTTTTTAAAGACCTAAATACTGGGGCGGCGTAATTTGCCTGCGTCCGGGGCGGCTGAAACCCACGCTACGCTACTGGGCGAAAGTGTTACAGTTAAAATCAGCTGTATTTTTTTTGTTTAAAGTCACTGAAGGACGACTGTAGATTCTGAAGTCAGGCATACAGTTTCAAATCTTTCACGTGGGTAATGATCCCACAGATATCTAAGTCTATTTATTAATAGCAAGATGAGACTATACATTCATAAGTATTCATTTCAATGAAAGCTTACCTCTAGTATTCTCAGTCGGAGACGGGTCACGTCAAGATATTCAAGGCGCGGAGACACTCCGTACAAACTTGTGTTCATTAGAGCACTGATAGGGTTGCCAGACAACGAGAGCCACCGGAGTTCACTAAGAGAATGTGTAGCCTGAAATTGTCAATGTATAGATTATTTTGTTATATTGAAAAATTAATAGAAAACCAAAGATTTTTCTACCAATGCTATAATAGCACACTTTTCAACAGAAACTGAAACGTACTACTCGCGTCTAAGATTGAAAATATATTGTTTGATAGAAAAAAAAAAAATGCTTAGAATGAATCAAAAACACTTTCATAATTTGATGGATATTACACAGTGTGTTCAAAGATTTTACGATCAATACTTTTTCTGACATACAAATGAATACATGATTTGTCCTCGTAACTGTACTATAATAGCACTCAATCCTACAAGAAGTCAAAAGAGGATAGTCTCTGCCTTTTTTTTTAAAGAAAACAGTACCTACAACGAAATATATGTTCTGATGGTGTTACTTACAACGGGTACGGCAGTAAGGTCGTTGTAAGAAAGATCCAATGATCTCAATCGTGTCAGATTGGCCGTCGTATCGGGCGGAATGGATGGTAGGTTGTTGTATGACAAGTCCAGACTCTTCAATTTTGATAGCGACATCGAAGGCACCTGAAATTTTATGCACAGTTAAAAACCAAGTGTTGATTTCCTTGTGAGTGTGTGATCTTTTGGCATTTAATTTATCTCTTTGGCTAATAAAATTCTGACCGACTCTTTAGTTAAAATATAGCTGTAACATTCTTATATGTTGGCACGTAAATTTAAGATTTAATTTTGACGGGATTAGGTTTATTTTTCCTTAACTTTGTGAAAATATGATTACGACAATTGTCCCACTTACACTTTTAAATAATTTTCCTAAGCCGAAGCCTGAGATTTTAGTTTCTATTGAGACACCTTATCAGTTACAGTGTTTCTGACTCTGATTCCGTCAAACTAATGATTTTACTTACAGAAACTAAGCTGACATTCTTCAATCCCAAATGCGACAGTCTCCTCTCTAACCCTTTGAATATAGTAATTCCACGTTCACCGTTAAAGGGAGAATTATTACTCAGATCCAGCCAGCGAAGTCTGGGCAATGCTGAGAAGGATCCACCTTCTATACGTACTAGATGGTTGTTTGATAGATCCAACCACGCAAGAGACTGAAAAAAAAAGTTTTATGATGGTTGATATACTGATATGATGGTTGAAAGTCATTGAAGCTTATGGTAAAATCATATATAGGTATATGATGATAAAAATGATTTTAATAAATGATTACTTGCAGGCAATAACTGAAATTAAAAATCGAGAATAAATTGACGAAAATTATGATCAAATATAACATGCTTGAAATCTTTATCAAAATGGGTAAAGCTGAAAATGAAATTCTATAAGCTAAATATGTATATGCACAAGAACCTCCATGGTTACTGAAATATAGAAAGAAGACAGTGCAAAAATGTGTTTTAGTATTATATCTACAAGGTTAATAATAGCATGAACATCAACATCTAAATCACAATCTACCTTGTACAAAATATTCTGCGGGTATTGTTTTTTTTGGTGGAACACTCTGGTGTGATCTCGTCTAGCCGTGTGGTACATGTACTCGTCACTGTAGTCGGGCTCCTCGGGCCAGTAATCGCCCAACTGATCGGGGTTCTGGCGACACATGCATGACAGGACAACACATTAGCACAGCTACTCACACACTGGCATTTACTACGATAAAACTCTGTTAGATAATCAGCGGAAACATGATCATGTATTGTGTCTATTACTCTTTTATTTTCAATGTTTTCGTCGTATTTCATATCAAACCATTAATGTATAATGAAACATACATTTTTGCCTTTGAAAACTTAATAATTTTCGTCCAATGCCGTAACTTCGACTAGAAATAACTTTTAAGTTATTTACACTGCTTAGTTAAATATATGTTTTACTAGGTGTTTGGAATGCAGGCAAACTTGTACTGCTTTGCTGATATTGTACCGAACATTGTGGTGATTAAAGCCAATGATGCGGCGTTTGAGTGTACATAAACTATTATATTTGTATCACATGATCATATTTTCTGGTATAATACTGGATTAGTATCAAAAATTACTCAGGTATACAAATTCAAACTTTATCAATTCAACTTTACAAGTTGCAGATCAAATGCTTATTCTGTTATCGAGCAGTTAGTTCTCAAACGATGCAAAAAGGGTTATATATAGAAATTCTATTGAAATGGTAATTACCCGGAATCTTTGGACCAAGTCTCCTAGACCGACGGCGGGTATAGTATTTCCACTCAAGTCGAGTTCCACTAAATTGGAAGCAGCTGCAGCGGACAGGCAGTTCGTTTGGATTCTTGATAGCTGGTTGTCAGACAGGTCTAACCTAGGGATGAAAATAGGTTTTATAATTTTTGTAGACGATGTATGATTAAGGAATGAAAAACTTTGTCATAGACATCAAATGCATACAATTAACCTTTTGAATGCCACAGTCATGTATAGTCGACACATAAAAGTGTGTTTACTATGTACTCCAATGTCGGCAATAGACTACAAAATCTACGGTTTTAAAATTGCTTGGAGGGGAAGGGCGTGCATTCAGTTCTAAACTCTGTTTGTGGTGAAAAGGTTAAATAATGTACAAACTATAATAAATTCAACCCATTACAGTTCCACTGCTGGGCAATGGTCTCTTCTCAGAATAAGAAGGGTTAGGTCTTAGTCCACCACGCTGGCCCGGTGCGGGTTGGTGGACTACACACTCCGTCAAGACACACATCTTTACGGAGCCCTCTCAGGGCGCAAGTTTCCTCACGATGTTTTCCTTCGCCGTAAACGCAAGAGATAATCAAATTCTGATCCGCAAAGGAAAGGTTCATGGAATTAATTTTACCTTTCTAAAGATGGCGATGGTATGAGGTTGTCAGCCAAATTTTTGATGTGATTGTCTGACAAATCCACTGACGTTAACGATTGCATGTCGTGGAATATTTCGACCGGTAGCTCGATAATTTGGTTGTGAGATAAGTTAATGATCTGAAATTGTAAGTATTCATTTGCAATTATATTAAATGGGCACAATCAAAATAAAAGATGGTACAATTTGTACAGGAAGAAACGCAATTTTTTCATTTTAATATCAGCTGGATATACAGGGTGAAATTTGCAAGTGGGCGTGGATGGCCAAATCCGAAACTATAAGGAATATCGAAAAATACTCAAAGGAGTCTTGAGCCCGATTTTGATGAAAATTAAAACTGCCTCAATAGATTCTTGAAAAAAAAAAAAAAAACAATATTCATAGCCAGGAATCGAACCAGTCGATTTTGGAAAAAGAAAACACGATCATTTGAAAAATTCACCCTGTATAAATAATATTTCTGGTTTCATTCTAAAACCTTTCATGAAAATATTACAATATAAATAGTAGGTAATTATTTTAATTAATTGTTACTCAAATTCTATTTTTCAAGTTAAATACCTATCTTTGTTTCAAGTTTCCATTTGTATGAACCATTTTAATATGCCTGCGGCCTTTTTTTTTTAGATCTAAGCAATAAAATAAACGATTTGGAGTAATTGCCTGCTCACCTGTAAATTCTTAACTCTCTTGAAGCAATCATATTCCATGTGGTATATGTAATTATGAGACAGGTCCAAGTATTGGAGCATGTGCATTGAACCAAATACTTCACGCGTTATGTTCCTCAATTTGTTGTGGGATAAGTGTAGCTCTGTGAGAGTCAAATCTGCGTGCCTGAAAATATAGAAGGGTTTATGTGTATTGAAATCATAGCATCACGCCTGTTTTCCATGAAGGATTAGGCAGAGGTGTAATACTGAATGCTCATATTTCGTCGATACCGTTATTGAGTCCCATGTAATAGGTGGCGAGCCTGTTGCCATCTACCGGGCACAGGTCTAAACTCCGTGCTGCTACTTTTCCATGCAGAAAATCCTAACAATACTTTCCTCGACTAGGAATCGAAGTTAGAACCTCACGCTCAGCAGTGACTTACGACTACTAGACCTATGTGGCAGTCAAAATTTTCTTTTAGGAAGCTTCTATAAGACTTTTTTAGATATAGATGGCGCCAGAGTTTCCTACTGACTGCATCTGACACAAATATCGTCAGAATTGAAGGACGTATTAGGCAAATAACTTACCTAAAGTAATATGGGGCGATGTAAGTAATATTGTTATGTGAGAAATCCAAAACTCTGATATTTACAGAGACTGTTCCAAGACCTGAAAACAATTATTACTTTAATACTGTTCATTATTAAAAATATATCAATTATATTATCAATATAGTTATTAAAAAGCATTTTTGTGTTAGTGAGTCACCTTGAGTCAAGACAATATCTTCTTCAGAATCAGTAAAACCTGTGCAAAAAGCGAAAAATAGAAAGCAATACATAAGATTAGTTGGAAGCAAAATCAAAGAAAAAAAATGATAAATAATAAAAAAAATTATAAGTAATATGAAATAATATTCATTTAATATTAAAAAAAAGTAATAAAATAAATAAAGTTAGAGCATACTTTCATACATACTGATGTTTGATGAAAAATCTTGACATCCCAAATGAAATTGTGAAGATTAGTGACAGAAAAGTTAAGAAAAAATTAGAAGGAGTAAAAATAAAATACGATAAAGAAACAAGAAGAAAATTAAGTCCACAAGATTGTTATAAAGATAGTAATATAAACTTACTTTGGGCTTTCGGTGGTGGGTAAAAGTTAGATGTAAAGAAACTGGGCGCGTTGGAATCTGTTAATGTTACGATTCTGTTGTATGAAGCGTTGACCTTCAAAGCCGTGGCCGATCCCACTTGGTCGAATATCGAAAACTTGAACGTGTCTAGATTGTTGAATGATATGTCCAGCCTAGAATGATGGAAAATATCTAAACTATGATGTTTGATACACCGACCAAATAATGATTTGGTCGGTGTATCAAACATCATAGTTTAAAAACGGGTGAAATACTCGAAACTGCAAAATCATGAGATTTTATATTGCGTTATTTTTGGTAAAATTCTATATTTTTGATGTATGAAGAGAATTCTTAGAGTCTAGTCAGTGTCTTCTGTTGGCATATTTAAATTCATTTATTGCTTGAAAAAAAGTTATTACATAAAAAATTGACCAAGACATATTTTATATTGTCTATTGATATAACAAAATCTACATATTTTGTGTTTTATAGGATCACGCCTATATTCTCCGAAGGGTTTGGCAGAGGTGTACTATTGTGCACCCACATTTTGCCGGTGCCGTTATCGAGTATCATATAATAGAGAGCGAGCCTATTCTCATCTATCGGAATCAGTTCCAGACTCTGTGTCTTTTACTGAGAATTTTCTATACAAAAGAACTCAATAACACTTTGCGCGACCTGGAAATAGAACCCATGACATCCCGCTTAGCAGTCGCGCTTGCGTCTACTAGACCAATAACGCAATAATTAATCAACATCGTAGCCGAATAAAACAAAATTTTCTCAATTAAAAATACTCATCTCCAGAATTTTCTTCTACGTGCTATCGTGGTTCCATTTACAGACACATACTTCACAAGCACATACATTCAGACCCGGTATTATTTCACCTCATACTTACTCAGTGAGAGCTGGTATATTCTGGAAGGCCTCTTCACTGATTTCATTGATCCTATTTCCTTTCAACTTAATGATCTTCAAATTGTCCAGGCTGGCGAAAGCCCTCCTTTGTATGAGCTCTATCAGGTTGTCTTCTATCAGAACCTCTTGTAGTTCTTTTAGACCTACAAACGCGTGCTGTACTATTTGTCTTATTTGGTTCAGGGATAAGCAGATGCTTTCTAGTTGGCCGTGAATGTCACCCTGTAAAAAAAGTCTTTTAGTTTCTTGACCGAACTTCTCCCTAGTTACTGAAGTGTCTATCTATCTATCAATTAAAATGCTTTATGTATACATCTATATACCAAGACGGTCTCAATAGTTTCTGTTTTATAATAAAATAAAATCTCGCCTGTATTTTTTTAAAGGTTAGGCCTAGGTGTACTATTGTACACTTATATTCCGTCGATGCCGAAGTCTATGGCCATCTATCGCCGACAGTCCCAAACTCTGTTCTGCTACTGTGAATTCCGGGCAGAAAAACCCAATAATCTGGTAGATGACTACTAGTCTATTTGAGTTACTTTTTATGAACTGTCAAAAACGACATTTTGTTCCAAAAATGTTTGGAACGTGACGTCTTAGTTTTTCATTGCCATTGACATACTTATAGTGTGATTTTGATAAATTAAAAATTGAAAACACCAAAGATAAGCAAGAGATTAAGCTTTACTAAGTTTTAGAAGGAAAACTATTTACCAAACAAGATTTAAGAATTTATTTTTGACGCAGTCATCTAGCCTATTTAACATTTTGCCCGACCTAATCCATCCATCGGATCCAGGAACGCTTCGCAGTGGTGCTTCGGACTACTACATAATTATCTTTGAAATATGCCTTTCGGGAAATACAGTCAAGATTATATGTAAAACTTACCTGCAACGTCCCTTTAGAGAAGTGGTCAATATAGTTGTCTTGCAAGTTCAACCGTTTCAACTTATACAAGAAGTGGAACGACGTATCTGGCACATTCTTGAGCTTGTTGTTGCTGAGATCCAAGTACTGCAGCTCTATTAGCGCTTTCAACGGTTCAAACGGCAATATCTTCACTGTGTCTGCTAGACCATTTGCCATCTTTAATGTAGTTAGACTGTGTAGCTGGAAAAAAAAACACATTGAACAACTTTCTAGTCAATAAAGGATGAACTGTTAAAAATAATTCGCACCATACATCTCACACGGATATCCAGTACCCCTAGTGTAAGTTTTACAACATCGAACGCGTTCGGTGCTCCGATTGGTGGAGAGCACGAAATACACTAGGGGTATAGATATCTAGATCCGGAATCTCTATTTATAGACCACACAAATATTTGTTCCGTGCGAGAATCAAACCCACGACACGAAGTGTAGAAGTCAATCGCTTAGCTGCATAGCAAACCGTGCCATTTGCGTCCAGCCAAGTTATTGACGGCCAAAGTATTTTTTCAATGCCTATATGTATGCCAGGATTTGGTAGCGTAAACCTGGTTGGTGACGTGTAGGTATCCACACAATAAAATACTCTAGTCAAGTTTAACAGCATCCATGGTAAAGTATGGGATGCTCTATTGGGACAGATTCTGAGCGAAAGACACGACAATTTTATAAGTCACAAAAATAAAAATAAAACCTATTGCATCGTACCTCAGCAAAAGCAAAAGGATCAATAAACTCGATGTTGTTCTCCGACATATCAAGAGTCTTGATAGTTCTGACATGCTGGAAGGCACTGGACTCTATCCTCGTCACTGTGCTGCCGAAGATCTTCAGGTCCTCAAGTTCAACGCCGAATTCTAGGAAATCTTCGGTCCTTACACTCTGTCGTAGGAGTTTGCTTACTGACAGGTATCGCAGGGATCTCATTCTGAAAATAGAATAGAATTGTTTTTATTTCAAATAAACCTATTACAGGCACTTTTAAAAGGTTAGTAGGACCAACTTTTTGGAATGCCGAACAACCGGCAAGAAAGTATTGAGTATTGAGTATCTTGCTATGTACCTACACAACATGGGAGAAGTTTCGAGAGAACAATGTATGTTTTGTCAAATAAATACAAAGTGGAATTTAGTACATAAAATTTTAAGTTAGTATTTTTGGTTTTATTATAATATTATGACATACCGTGAGAATGCTCAAACGGCACTTTCGTCAACGGATTAAGATTTATTTTTCTTAAACATTACTATTATGATGAGCGAGAGACTCACTTTATCTGTAAGCTTATACTGCCCTGGTGCCAAAATTGGACCCCATATCCAACTTTGGTGAATAATTTACTGATAGATATGACTAAAGTAAAATTTCATCTCACCAACCTTCTAAAATCCTGCAAGTTCATTTCAATGGAGCTGGCGCTGCTAATGTCCAGGTAAAACAGTTTGTACTGGAAGTTGTTGAATGCAGTTGTTGCATACTCCGAAGGAGTGGTCGACGTCAGCTGGTTCACATCCACCTGAAATAGGAGAATAGTATATGTCAAAAGAACACGATAGCTTGCTTCAGCAGGCGTAGTATGAACGTTTTAAAAACGTTCTCATTCACATTAACTAAAAAAATATATGAAAAACATGAGTATATATTGTGGATTTCTCATTATTATTTTGACGGATTTGACAGTGAGATTTGTGAATGAGAAAGTTCGAGAAAATTTTCTTGCTACGTAGGTTAGTTGATAGGGGCAAAAGGCAATTACTTTCAGGTTTCATAGTATGTAATATTTTTATAAGGGAGAAAAATATTTTAAGTTAGAATTCACTTGATCAATTTTATGTGGGTTTGTGTGGTGATATGTGGCATCCTTCGAATGCAGACTGTAAAAGCCGTTAAACAACCTATAATTATAGATAACTGTTTGATAGAAGGAAACAAACAAGAATAAGAAATAGAAACATCACATTTGAAAATATTTCCAAGGTTTTTCTAAAGTTATGTATCCAATAGGGTAGATATTAAAACATGAACCTACCTTATTTTCTCTAAGATTCAAGAACCTCAAAGAATCCAACTTGTTCAGCATGAACTTGGATATCATGGTGAGATTGTTTTCCGACAGGTCGAGGCTCTGCAGGCTGTTCTCTAAACCAGCGAAGGAAGCAGGAGACAGTTCCGACAAATTACAATCACGGAGCGAGAGCGTTTTGATCTTGGCGTTCCTGAATGCATCTTCCTGGAAAGGTTAAAAACGGAGTCAAGATATTGGTTGGTTCATTTTACGAACGAAGGAGTAGAGATTATAGTTACACCTATGTAAGGTGTAACTATAATGTCTACTCCAGAATGTACAGCGATGTACAGAATTTGAACAGTGAGATGTACAGAAGCCCTGGTGTAAATTTCTTTTGACACACTCGATTTAACGCGTCGAACGCGTGCGTCGCTCCGATTGGTCCGTTTCGTGCTCTCCACCAATCGGAGCATCGAACGCGTTCGATGCGTTAAATCGAGTTTGTCTAAGGAAATTTACACTAGGGCTTCTGTACATCTAAATCATGGTCGGTGTCGGTATAAATCACGAGTGCGCGTAGTGTCACATTTATGTTCAGTATGATAAGGTCTAAATTCAAATAAATTCACGCTCTCGAGGATTGAAAAAACTAAACAAAGATATAGTAAAAAAAAAAAAAAAAATTTGTACCTAGTTCTTTTCAGAAAAAATAAATAATATTTTGCTCGACTCGGAATCGAATTTGGGAGCTCAAACTCAGCAATCATTATCAACAAGGCAGTTTCAGCACATACAAGTAGGCAATATCTTTAGCTTTAGGTCGCGAGCGAACATGTTTACGACCTGTAAGCCGTTTACGGTAACGCGTGATACGTGTTTTATGCAAACACGTTCTGCCTGTTAATGTTCAAGTTTTTATTGGATACTCAAAGTAAATTGTACCCTTTATATAACCTAGTATAATATAGTGGTTCACGTCTAAAAGGGAAATTTCGTTGATCAGTCCCTTTGTTTGTTGGTTTTAGTTTATTTCGTGACCATCAATAAATTAGGTATATATATATATATATATATTAGAAACTTTCGACTGTTAAATTTTTATATGATTCCTTAAGTTCCTAAAATTAATCTCTTGATGACGGGATTTCGGGAATGTTGAACTAGTCTCGAACTTGAATTGATCCTCATCCACAACATCGCGATAATTTCATGATTAAGAGCTTCGTTCGAGATCAAAACCAAGGCAAGTCAATAAAGTTAGACAATGCCGAATGGTCGACTATAGGTACTAAAATCATAAACAATACATTAGGTATATTGATTAAATTATGAGAAGAGGAAAGATGATTGGCCATCTTAAACGATACGACAGTTTGATTAAAACATAATTGAAGGAACGAGAGCGAGAGGAAAACCAAGGACAAGCTACATGAGCCAAATAAAGGAAAAGATTGCCGTCATGTCGTATAAAGAGGTACAGGAGACAGCACTGGAGGGAGAAAAATGGAACGAACTTCATCAGCTACACCGACAAGAGCATGGCTCTTAATAAATAAAGAAAAGAAGATTGATTAAATTGTGATCAGTTTCGTACTTACTCTTAACGCGTATAAAGTATTGCCATCTAATGAAGTTGAATTCAAAATGTTGAAGTACTTGAAGGATCCAGGGTACAGTATCCTGATGAGATTGTTGTCCAATCTGTAAAAAATAAACCGCAGATATTAAAATCAAATCATACATACTACAGCAGACACTTCAAAACTTGTTGTGTCGTATCGACAGGCGTTTTGGTGGTAAATATTATCCAGATAGTCAATTTCGTGATGGGCTCGCTGCCCAAGATACGCCGGCCGTCCTTAGGTATCATCAATTCGTCACTCATGTAAATACTGTCATGTAATACACTTATGTAAATAGACAAGCCAGAGATCCTAACAAAAAAACCTGGTAGCACACGTCATATTCGCTTTTTTGTTTGTCTTATGCGAGTACGGACTCAAACAGACAAACACTTCTCATAACGGATACGAAAAATTACATACGTTTCGGTACTCCTTTACTGTGGTTAGGGCCTAAACAATTAAACTAAAGAGATTTTCGGAACAAATTGCTTGTGAAATTAAGTTCACGTCAAAGGTTTTATATTAAAATAGCTTCTAGTAGCGACGGAGTTTCCACTTGATTGGTGAGTTTCAGGTTAAAATTTCAATAAGACTGTTATTGGGGCTATATATGGCAGATGAGGTAGGTATACCAATAGTCAGCCACAACTAGCATGACTGGTACACGATCTCTACATTTTAGCAGAACGTTAGTATTCATATGATCGTTATGTTCTCTCTCCATCTCTTTCTATCTATACAAAAATCAACAAACACAAATAATACTGAATGACTTACTTCAAAGAATCTAAAGACAGTCGAACACCATTTAAGTCGTGCGCTGGTGGAACTTGTTTGATCAAGTTGTTGGACAGATCCAGGAACCGGAGCTGACGTAACGGTGATAACTCTTCGTAAGGGATGTAGGCCAGTTGATTGTCGCTGAGAAGGAGCTGCAAATTAAAAAGCTGGAAGTTAAAGGGGGCTGGCAAAGAGGACAAAGATAGCATAATTGTTAATACATGCATGGAATCCAAAGTAAATGATCCGTTTGACGAGTTTTTATTAGAAGATAATTAATTGACACATTTTAAATAGTTTTATTTCCCCAATCTGTTAATAAATTGCCAGAAGACAAAGATTAAATTAGTATGAGACATAAAATTAAAAAAGAAACATAAATAATTGCAAAATAAATCTAAAAATGCATTAAAAATTAATTGAAACCTTTTTATGCACCAATAGAAAGAAAGAAAAGGCCCAATTCTCGATTAGCCATGAGTATGACATGATAAAAATCCACAATATCGACTCACCCTATTAAGTCTGCTCATCCCATCTCTAAACACACCGCTATCGATCACCGACAGATGGTTCCCGTGCAGGTCCAGGGTCTCCAACATCGGCAGGCTGGAGAAAGCATCGAGAGGCAGGGTCGCTATCGAGTTATCTGCGAGTATCAGCGTCGTCAACGTATGCTCTAGGCCGCGCCAGTTGTCGCCAGATATGTCAGTTATTTCGTTGCCTGGAATTTGAAAGCAGAAATGTCAAGCTGAAATGAAGAATAGTCGACAGCAAAAGTGATAATCAGTTGAATTTCAAAATAGCTGAATTATTTTATAAGTTAACACATAATGTACGAGTATTGAGTTGATACTCTGATAATATTGAAACAATACACGGTATTGCAACAAACGGAACATTAACATTCCTGTAGTCTATCATCTGTTAAGCAGAGGATTATTGTATTGTGCTCACAATTATAACCTAACCGAGTCATCACAATGGGAGATATACTGTCGCAAAATTAAACCTTCCGTATGTCGCATTGGCGTGTATTCAAATTGTCATGTTTATACTACAGATTTCTCGTATAACCGATAGATATATATTACCCATATGCACTCGGATAGTATAACTTAAATTCCACTAAGACTGTTACTTTGTTATCAAGTGATCCCCCAGTTAATATTTTGCTAGAAATTATCTTCATACATATAAGACTCCATACGTACAAATACCGCGCTCTCGTTCTACCATTACTCAAACGTAATAATACCAGAGCTTTTATCAACCTAAATAAGTACAGACTACAAGTCTTTAAACTCAAAAGATGGTTAAAGTATCTAATAATAAATCACCCTTCAACTTCAACAGGCTCTAATCTTGGAAAGAGCTTCTACGAAAGCCTTTTTGTAAGCTAATTTATCTCAGTTCACTTCAAATAAATCTTTACACATGTATTAAAGTAACTTAATTTATCTCGGAACATCTCCCAAAATCTCAAACGAAATGCGATACACAAATTCTCCGTCCAATATTACCAATGTTGGTACAAATTTACACCAACTGGCTGCCTATTAGGGGTACATAGATTAATTTGTCTTGCTTTGGCTCCAACATAATTATCCTAAATTTCCTCTGACATATTTTGAGATTACGTTAAATTAGATTCGCTTCTTCCCTAAATTAAAGGGTTACCAAACTCACATAGAAAATTTGATATTAAATCTCCATCCAATGCTTCCAATATTGGTCCAAAACTACACCTATTTAGATTGAACTACAAATTCTAAACATAAATCACCTGTCAGATCCAGAAGCCTGAGTTTCTGCAAGTATCTCAACGACCTGCTGGGTACAGCCGTCAATTTGTCCTGCCGTAGTTCCAATTCCCATAGCGTATTGTCGAGGCCATAGAACGCCTCCTCATGGATGCCCTCCAGTGGGTTCTCGTTGATTGCGAGCCGGTACAAGCCTGGAATTAATTGTATGTTACGTTATGTGAGGATAATGTGCGTTTCTATTGTTATGTAGACGGGTGTGTACAAGTAATTAAGTTGTTAATATTGCACGTTGATTGAATGTTATTATGTTCGCAGCAATGAATTTCGAGAATTTTCCTGCTAAAAATGGGATTATTCCCTAAACCGGTATAAGGAAATAATTATTATTGATGCCTACCTAAGGCGTTTTCGACTGTACCTACTTGGTAAGACTGAAGCCAGGCGAGCCCAATTTTGGGAGTTATGACCAGTTGTGAGTTGCGTTTTCTGCGTCGCATAAATCTATTTCGTTTTATGCAACGACTTTACCACCCATGTATGTCATTACTGAGTTAATAAAATAATCTTCATCAGCATTTATTTTGCTACAAGCCTATACAAGCGAAATACCAAAAGACATATGTAGGTACCTTTATTTTATTAGTTAGAGTCCAAAATTTATTATTAATCAATGCTCTACAAAGGCTTTTCAGATGCGGGATAAAATTACAAGCATTCCTATAATTTTTACCTTAATTTATTAAGCTGTGAATAAGCGCCTCTGTCAGCGTTAGCGCCTCTGTCAGCGTTAGCGCCAATAACAATAAATTTTCTATTATGTACACTTTTTGTCGCTTGACGGATTGGATAGCGTTTAAGATTTAATTTAAATCATCTTAATATTATTATTCTTATATTGAATCACGTTCAGACAAAAATAAGCATACTCGGCTAGGCGTCATATCTAAAAGGTTTGCGTATTCACTGGTGTAAAGCGCTGAGTCGAGGATTAAGACAAACCTATCCTTATTATATTTACAGTGTCACTCGCAAGCGGCGCTCACTCAGCGCGACACGGGAATTTATGAGTGTGTTGTCAAATATATGTACCTACATGGTTTCGCCTTAATCGAGACGAAACTCATATTTATCTTTGCCATTTTCTCTGCTAATGAAGTGAAAATACATTTAAATTGAGAACGTCCTCATTACATTTTGTAAAGCTAACAAATAATCAGCGATGGTTAGATGAACTTCTTTTTACCCCGCCTTAATGTTACCCCTTTAATTCAATTCGTATTGTTCTTAATGACTCATTCAAGAAAGATTTTGATCATCCATTTAATGTAAAAAACTTAATAAGTTGGGCAAGCAGAACAGCTAGCCTCCACAACGCTCGGTCGCCGTTCTGAGGTAATTTGAACACTAAATTCGTTTTAAACTGAGCGAGATGAATTATGAAGAAATCTGTGTTTATTCGACTGTACAAATGAATGATACCTCGATGAAAGCTAATGAAGTTTGCATTTATAGAACATGTAACACTCGCACGAATGTCACCTGTTCTATGTATGGTTAGACAGTCTGCACTGGGTCGGTTCGGCTCTAATTTACAAGAACCTTATATGTAGGTAATGAGTAAAATAACGTGTATGAAATTCTCCCGCCTAACAAAATGCGAGGGTTAATTTAAACGGAAGTTTTCCTGCATATTTTCTATTATGTAAACTATTACGTAAAAGTATACTATTACTCGTCGAGGAAAGTTACTGGAGTCTGTTCCGGGATGTAGATTTAATAATAGTTCTACATGATACTTCGTGTTTCTCTCATTACACTTTATATTTTAACTAAACTGGCTGTTGATCTATAATCTAATCTGTCTATTGTCATTTCTATTCATTGGCATACAAATGACACAGACAAGTATGTATGTAAATATATAAAATAATGTATTAGTCCCATTCTGTTGTAAATTCACCAATTGTTACTGTTATTTTGAAAAATTGTACTGCTGAGGAAATTCACCGGATTTTCATGCAAAGCAAGTTCAATCAGACATTTGACACAGTTCAGTCACAGAGTTCAGAAAAAGATACATGTACACGTAAACTTTAATAGATAGGGATGGGAATTTATTAAATATTTTACCAACTATAAACCCTGAGTATGAAACTTGCCACTTAGACTTGTCATTATATTTAGTTCATCAACTTTAACTTGAGAGCTAATAAACTGACGGTTGAGAAAGCTGAGGATCGTGTAAAGTACCAACGAAAAACCTGTGTTCATGAAATGTTTTATGTGAGTACCAGAACGCTGCTCGACTATATTGCAGTTTCATTTTATGAAAACCAACGACTCAGGAGTTTATTGCGATCCAGTTTTATATGATGGCCACTTAAACGCAAATGATGAAGGATGTAAGTCAGCGGAACTTTCCAATCAATTGGGAAAACAAAGAGATCTCCAAAAGTTCCTGCAAAAACTTAGCGTTTTTTCTTCTTTAACAAACTGACCTGTAGCTTGAAAGAACTGCGGCTCCAGATCTCGAATTTGATTCCCAGTCAGCTGCAGCATGAAGACCTTCGAACTGTTGATGGTGCCAGGTACCCTGAAGATCGGGACGTGCTTGCAGGTCACGATACCCAGGTCTCCTGCTGGCTTCGAGCACGTACATAATGCTTGGAACAGGCATGGTGGGTGGCCGGTGTCTACGTGGAGCTAGAAAAAGAATTAAAGAATTATAGATGGTGAAGAGCGAGATTTTTTTTTTATATAGCTTATAATAAAATAACATTAAATATGTAGTTCTTGATATGTCAAAATGATTAGAAGCATTTTCACTCGACTGCCGAGGAAGGTTTTTAAAATATGCACTCGTAAATTTTTACTGCCGAACATAAGCTTCTCTCTAAGAACTGCTCAATAACGATATTGCATCTACGTGTGTTCCTACTTCGGCTTTGAAAGTCCGTCGCCGAAAAAATTTGCATACTATAATTTGTCTATCTCCTGTTCTTAAAGGTTAAAATAACAAAATATAAATCACTCCTAAAAGTATAGGAACTATACATAATACAAGTTCTCAGTACTTCAAGAATTAAATTGCGAAATCATGTTAAGCATTATAAAAGTTCCGAACTAAGTAACCTATTTCGTTTAACTTTAACCTATAGTAAACGAAACAAATAGATCGCTATCCATATCTTAAAAGCCAAGTTAAACGGCGGCTATATCTTTAAACTTGAGCAGATGAACGTTAATAATTAGTAGCCCTTGTTCCCGAGAATTAAGGCGAACGATGATAACTGCGTTACAAAAGATCCACTTTATTTACAAGACAGGACCTGTTTGCTCATCAATCAATTTGGAATCTCTGCTATTGTTGTTTGACAGCCTGCTTTGTGTGTTGATGGGCATTTTGTGTGATCCTGATTCAACAACCACTTTATCTCTTCCTGCAAGTATTGTTAAAGCCTACTTAGGGATTACCTATGTTTGGTACATCGCGCGCCACGTAACTTAAATCTGAAATATTAACCTAAACAGTATGTATGTGACTTTTCATGCGTACATACTCGGCGTTATCCTGGGTTTAGTTACGAGACGATTACTTTCCGGCATTTAATAGCTCGTGTGGGAAAAATGTGCCTTAGCAGTGTTCTGCCTGCTCAGAGGGAGGAAGACTCCAAAATGAAACTTTAGATAAGTCTCATCCACATAGAACTCCGAAATTAAACCCGGAATGTAGTCGCCTTTTAGTGCTAGTAAGAAGATGAATCTGAACACACAGTAGGCTACTGCTGTCAACCTTGGGAACCAAGGCTGTTTTTGTCACTTCGTTCTAGTGGACTCAGGCTATGTAAGGACCTGGGTGGTCCGACATTTCCATATGTTCCAGGCGGTACGGTGTCTATTCCAGACACGGTGTGAGTGGGGCCAATTTTGTATTTAGGTCATTCGAACTATTCATTGTGTTGTATTTAAACCATCAAACGTTCATGTTTAATTAATTTTGAAATTGCAAGCGTTTGCAATATTTCAGAATTTATACGAACGCGTTTTCAATTGCTCCATGTAATTAATGTATCGATGTACAACATTTTAGCAGTATAACGATTGTGGTTAAAATTGGAAATCACAAACAGAGATCCGGAATCAATTTCATTGGAACTAACATATTATTCGGGAGTGGCCTTTGTCCAGTAGTGGACTATGGTTACCTGACATTATATGTATTGTTATATATTTCTTATCGTATGTACTTGTGAAGGCAAGCTTTTATGAAGTAAGAAATTGACAACAACGTAGTAGACCATCATTTGTACTTTTTTGGAGATTATTTATTGAAATTATCTATACAAATAATAAAATTATAACAGGCTGATGTCTGTACATTATAGATATTGGAGAAAATCTAATATGGGGGTCTTTATTAGAGCAACAGAAGCCAAAACAACAGTTTTTAGAATTTTTGTCTGTCTGTCTGTATGTTTGTACACGCATCTCGCAAAAACTACTGCATGGAATTGAATGCAGTTTTCACCGATCTATTGCTAGAGGTGTAACTTAAAATATAGGCTCCATTGTACCGCAGCAAAATATCAGTTTCTAAATTCCACGCGTACGAAGTCGCGGGCAAAAGCTAATATACAATAATAATATTCTATCTTTTCTTTAACTTATAATTCTGGTATATTGCGAAGAGTTTACTGACAATATATTTTGTGATATTGGATGTCAGATTATATTGTTCGCTTAGAATAAACTGACAAAACGACCAAGGTTCTACAATACATTCAAATAACCCCATAGTTTCCAGCAAAATTAAATACACTATTTCACAATCCACTGAGTTTTACGTTAGTTTGGACAATAAACGTTTCAAATGTAACAACGCAATGAATTGGGATACAATTCGAAACTCTCGTGTTTCGGTTTTTATACATATTACGGTACTGTAAGTAATAGCGGTTTAGGGCGTGGGCAGCCAAACCCTCTCTGGAAGCATTCCCATCAATTTAGGATAACATAACACATGTACTTTTAAGCGAATGGTTGTGCTCTTAATTTAAAGGGATTCTGTAAGTACTTTTTTGGGATAATCCATGCAATTGTATGAATTGGAAAAAATACTTTACGAGTATGTCTTTTGGAGCTAAAATATACATTATGTAAGGTATAGTTTCCTGAAGCTACTAAGGCTTCCGGGTGCTGTTACTATTTGGCAGGCGGTAGGTACATAAGTTTAGGCGGTATAAGTGTGTAACTTAGCTTTTAAATTTTAATGGCTTGAGAGAAATCAGAACACGTTTTAAGAGAATATACAGATTATTTAAAGGGAAGATATTTTCTTTCTGTGAAAATTATCAAATGTATATTGTATTAAAACTAGATAACTGTGTACCTAAATGGTTTTTCATCGGAAATTATGACTATAACTCGGGTTATGTCCGACCTAATCGTTTGGTAGCGAGTCGCTGTAACAATGAAATTGTATTGCCTTTCTAATGTTCGACAGTAAAGGAAACATCTAAAGATACAGAAAATGTTAATTTTGAGAGTTAAAAAATTAAACAAATGCCGGTTAAGTATGTAGCTTGCGACTTGTGATGACGACAAAATTGTATTGCGGGGGTCCTATTAAACTATGGCTAATCTATCTACCAGATTAATTTCTATATAATATGGTTGAAGAAGAAACTTAATTAGAACTACAAGAATCAAGAGTATTAGCTTTACCTAACCTTAGACATCAACAACATAAGCAGTCTGAAATAGTGATTGGTAAAACTAGGACACAAAATAAGAGCAGAATCTGTGACTATACTGTGAGTAATCTGTTATTATCTGTCGCTAGATTTATGAGGCGACATCCAGACATTGACCTATGAAATTTAGCCTCAGCTATTGGGTATATGATCCCACCCACCTTTATTTCCCCGAAGAGTAAGTCAGAGGTATCTTGTCGTAAAGCGAGATTTCGCCAATGCTATGTAATACCCATGGAGCGAGCGAGATATTGCTATTTAAAAGGCATATGAATTTCCTAAATTAGATACCTACTAAGCCGATTAAGTAGTTTCTGGTATATAATATAACTAACTAGCTAGCTTACCCACAACTTTATCTGCGTGACTTACATACTGAGAGATGCAGGGAGGGTGAAAGTTTGGGATCATTTGTTTTTTTATGTGAGCACCGCCACTTAATTATTATTATTGTATACTAGCTTTTGCCCGCGACTTCATACGCGTGGAATTTATAATCTGATATTTTCCTGCGGTAAAATGGAGCCTATATTTTAAGTTAGAACTCTAGCAATAGATCAGTGAAAACTGCATTCAATTCGATGCAGTAGTTTTTGCGTGATGCGTGTACAAACATACAGACAGACAGACAAAAAATCTAAAAACTTGTTTTGGCTTCTGTTGCTCTCATAAAGACCCGCCATATTAGTTTTTCTCCAATATCTATAATGTACAGACATCGGCTTGTTATAATTTTACTATATGTATAGGTAAAGCTGCAGATTGGCGGACTATAGGTACACACATATTTTCTCTTCTCATTGAAGTCATACAAGAAACCATACCTAGAAATTTCTTACAACTTGAAATATCTTTAATATTGAACTGAAACAACTTCATTTCAGATCGTAAACTTGAAGTTACGGCATAAATTGATGGCATAGTTATGTCTTTATGGCTCTTGCGATATTAAATTAAGTATTATTTAATGTTCATCATCAAATATTGAGGTTTTGGCGTCTCTATCTTTTGACGTGTTGCAGTCTATCGAGATATACCCACTGTTTTTACGAGGTTAATCAAATCTGTGATCATTTCAAATGCCGTGTGCTAGCTTTTTGTTGCTCTGTGGTTGACCAATATAAAAAATCAATGTATATGAAAATAAAAAAGAAACATTGCCCCACACCAGGAATTATCCCTGTATCATGGGTGCGTTTGCAAACACATATATTCACATACACAAAGACCCAGACCCGAAATAACTATCTGCAGATCATACAAATATTTGTTCCGTGCTGGAATCGAATCCGCGACACGTAGCGCAGCAGTCGATCTCTCAACCACTGCGTCAACCGTGCCGTCAATGTATATATACAATATATGAATTCATTTTTTAGCATAGCATAGCATCGCGTTTTTATTCCTTGAAGGAATAGGCAGAGGTGTACGCTCACGCCGATGCCATTATTAACTTTCATGTAATAAGTGGCAAGCCTAGTGCAATCTACCAAATAACTTCTTAACAGTAATATTTTGAGTGAACTAGAGGCGAACTTAGGACCTCCAACTTACGCTCAGCACCACTAGACTAATGAGGCAGTTGAAATCAGCAAAACCAATGAGAATAACTCATGGCTGACCGCAAAATTCTTAACGGAGTTGAGTTGCCTTCTGCCTCGGGTGTACCAGACGTACCTACTTCGGTACTGTAACTTAGAAACGCTCTTTCAAATTAAATCGGGTGATAGAAACGTTCCCGAGTTCTTAAATATCCTGTATAATACTATTGTCTACGCGTCACTTTATATTCATACCCACAATTCCAAAGTAACAGTAAATACGATAAGTACTATCGTCCCACAATAGGATATAACCCTGTTATTCCCACGGATTATGCCGTACCCAAATATTCCCTTCGAAGGCCAAAATATAGACTGAATATTCCACGTTATGCTAAATAATAGGCCACTTACTTCCATGCCCTCGAGGCCGAATCATAACAAGTTACAACACTAGTATAGACGAACTTGGTGCTAACATTTTATAAGCCTGTCTGTCTGGCTGTCTGGAGATCTATGTTACTGTACAAGGAGAATATATTAATATTATGTATGTAATACAAGACGACCCGGGTACGTCTTAAAACTGCGGCCAGACATCGGAGGACGGGCAGCAGCGTCTTCTCACTAATCGGTGAGCCAATGCGATCCCCAAGCCGCCTGCCAAGCGTGGGGATTATGGCAAACCCCTTGGGGGAGGCTTTCGTTCAGCAGTGGACGTCTTCTGGCTGATGATGTAATACAAGACGACTCGTTAGAATTTTCATTTCTCTCAAAATTACAATAACATCAGAACACATTTAAGTATATCTGAATACTTTCAGCGATTGTTTGATGGGCATAAAATGTCTGGCTCGCTTTGGCTAATGACAAATGTCGTTAGTATCCTATAAAATGTACGAATTCATTTACAAATGCTTTTCCAAAAACTAAATAGAAATATGCAGAGTGAACAAGAATAGAAAAGAATTCATTTTTGTGCAACATTTGAATAACAACTGCGGAGAAATAAGTGTGCTCTTGTACAATAGGCGGTATTACAATAAAGCTGTGTATGCAATTTGCCCATACCCAGTCCAGTCTAGGAGCGTGGAAAAATCAAAAGCCTGAAAGCTCAGTGTACAAAGCCACTTTAGAGCGCCGAGTGTGTACATATTGAGTGTTTGTGTGGGTAGTTGGATACTCTGAGTAAGGGTCCGAGGTATTGCAAGCTTTAGATTTTATATCATACAATGTAGGGAGAAATTGGACGTACAATTTTAGTAGTACATTAGAAGTTAAACACAATTTGTATTTACCTATACAATAGACGGTGAAAAATTCTAAACGTATTTCTTTTCTTAAATGATGTTCTAGGTATACTTAATACATCAATTCGATTAGGTCTTACGATAACGATGAAGAAAAAATCGTGAGGTAAACTGTACACCTAAGAGGGTTCCATAATTATACTAACACACCCTATGGACATAGGATTGAAAAAAAAAAAAAATTGTGTGTGTAGTCCAGTAGACCACGATAGGCTAGCGTGGTCGACTAGAGCCTTAACCTTTTATAATCGTCCTAACTGATGCCTGGCAATGAGACAGTAATGATCTGAACTATTAAGAATAATATATTAATTCCTTAATGATATTTAAGTTTTCCTAACACGGGAAAGAAGAGTTTCAAGATATATACGAAAATACATTCTGTAATCGATAGGTAGCAGAATACACACAATAATATATGCAAACCAGCGTTCGGTGACTGTTTTCGTTGGATAAAGTGGATTTCTTTTATAACATTTTTAGACCGGGATTGAAATAGCGCCCGATAAATGTCAATAGCCGATACCCGCCCCGGATCACATTGACTTCTTATAGGTACTGGCGCTGGCAAACGATATACGAGAGAATCCTTCTCTCGTTCACTTTAAAAGGGTATGACGTCATTTATTATTATCCGTCTATGCCTTTTTCTTCTTAGATGGCGGATGAGCTAGACACATTCAGATAGGACTGGCTTAAAATTTCATAGAATGGATGAAGGATAGTAAGGCCTAGTGATACTTCGAAGGAAACGCACTGGACCGAGCATGCGGTAAAGCCTGAGGTTTAACTCTAACTACATATTAAATAAACCAATTTGAGTACCTGCCTACAATTTCTCCCGTCTTTGAAACGCATATAATAGGTAACAACTTCATTAAAGCTCACAAACTTGTGCACTCTACAGGAATTCTGTTGGTGACATGGTTGGGCCAAGTATTGGCTGTGACATTGGCAACCAGTTTCACAATATCGCTTAACATCTCAAGGGGGAGCAAAACTTTGCACGTTATTTTCTTTTGTTTTTAGTTTATCTTAACTTGTTTCGGCACATGTGCACAAATTGTTCCCACTCACAGATTAAGAAGCTGCTAGATAAAGTCTTATAAAAATGGAAAAGAATATTCATAGACATCATGCAAGGCAAGCAGATTTCCTGACTGCAAAGCCAGGGGAACTATTCCCCCACACTTCTACATATAGCTCTGTTTCAGATAGTGTACTCTATAGTATATTTTATCTATCTATTTCCAACCACTACTTTTATTTTGAACCATTACTTGCAATTTGAGTGTTGATATCTCTACTGATATTACAAAAATTCGGAAGAAGGTAGTCGAGCGATATCCAGCATAGCAAATCGCGCGATAATTGCCCCCTGTGCTCTTGCGCTGCGGCCATATTGTCCAACATTTGATGCCAAGTGAATATGCAAGTTGAATGTTGTTATGCAAAACAGCAAATGGTAGCGGGATGCAAACCACAAGAGGCAAGCGTACTTCGACTAAAGTATTTGCTAACTTGTCCACAATTTCAACGAACTAGAGTCTAGAGAATAACTAGTTTTCTTTGTTAAAGTTTTGCAATAAGCAGAATACAGTTTTCACCATTCGTGCGATTTTGTCACAGAAAAAATAATAAGTCAATAGAAAGTATATCTATTTCATTTTACCAGCGGACACCTGTCGCCGTTTCCCTGCACACATCTTTTGCATCCCATGCAATCTAAATTAAAGTTAATTCGTTGCAAATACATCACATTTTTGCATGTGCTCCCAATATTTTGTAGTGCTGCTCCATGAAATGATGCCGACTCATAATTTGATTATACGTGTCGACAAGGTCACGGCCCTTTATCACTTCCGTCAAATTAACTTATTATTTGTATATCTATGGTTCCTGAGAGTACAGTTTTTATTACAGAAAAATAAATATTATAAAGCCAGAGATCATCTAGCAAAGTTAGTTGGATGATGATGGTGTTGATGATGATCTGAAGTAAGCTAAAATTATACAATTATGCTAGAAACTTATGGTGACCTTAATTGATTTTTAACAGAAAAATATATTGGAAAAATAGTCCTAGTTTTTTTTATACATTTCCTTGTTTCGTAGCACATAATGCTCTAAAATAAAACCTTCCTTTTGGCAGCCGGGTAAAATAACAGATTGGTAATTAACTTACTTCCAACGCTCTCGACAAGGACGCCCATATCATGAGCAGCAACGTCACCACCACTAACGCGTACCCAAACTTGATAAACGCCATCAAACTCTGCAACAATAAGAAACATCGTAAAAATGGGCACAAAATGCTTCAAATAAATATAGCAACGAGACAATCAACCAAAGGCGTTAGTAACTATGGTTACGAGTTCGAGTTAAAGGTTAATATACTTATGCATCATTTAATGTACGTATACATATATATATCTATATTTAAAAACATCAGTCAAATATTTTTTTGAAAACTTTATACATACTGGGTTACCCTGTTTATCTTTAAATCTATATAAAATCTTTGACTGTTAACTTGCTGTGTTTGAGAAATAAAGAAACAAAAAGAATAAAGAAACAGAATACCCAGTCAGTTTGTTTTATTTACAAAATCTACTACAGCAAACACCATTATGAAATTCTGATAGATCTACGCAAACAGAAAATGAAGTAAAGCTCTGTCTACTGGGAACTGATGGATTATGTAGGTATATGAGAGTAAAGTAAGATTCGCTTTACTGAATCGAATATAATATGCAGAAATAAATCTCATATTATTTATAACTAGCTTTTGTCCGCGACTTCGTATGCGTGGAATTTAGAATCTGATATTTTTCTGCAGTAAAATGGAGCCTCTATTTTCAGTTAGACTTCTAGTAATACATCGGTGAAAACTGCATTCAATTCCATGCAGTAGTTTTTGCGTGATGCGTGTACAAAGATACAGACAGACATACAAAAATTCTAAAACCTGTTGTTTTGGCATCTGTTGCTCTAATAAAGACCTCTATATTAGTTTTTCTCCAATATCTATAATGTACAGACATCGGCCCTGTTATAATTTTATTATACATATGTACATATAGATAATGTATTATCAAACATCATTACTTCGGTACTACATTACCTAATTGATCTTCGTCCGGGTGTAGGTAGTTCAAATTCCTTTTGGATTAATATGGGTACTGGCGAAGGAATTTTGACATGGCTAATTTATAGGTATTTCAAAGTTGAGAGGTCAACGTTGTTCTACATAAGCACCAAAGTGTCCGATGATACAGTTGAACATTGATATACATACATAGGTATACACGGTCAGTATATACTCATATTGAAAAAGTTCTCGTAGAATATTACGCATATCAGTAATATATTGTTTAATTAATAGATTATACTAGCACCACTGTATTATTAACCTGTCTCATACAGGTCTTAGACACGCTCATGAATTCAGTAAATATTGTCAGCTAAAAATGTAAGGGAACAAATGCCATACTTCATGGTTGTGGGCGTCACAATAGTGAGCCGCAAATTATAATTTAACAACAAAACTACACCACTTGTAAGCACCACCGGCCATCACACATTGCCGCTAAAATCATCCCTTGCTAAAAAACCTAACCTATATTAGTCCTTTAGAATTTAGATTAGAAGAATATGACATAACAAAGTGTACATAAGACTTATGGCGCCGCGCGGCTCCGTTTTATCCAATATTGGATATAAAATATCTATAATATACCTTACGAGGAGTAATGTTCGGTGCAAAACGTATCGATATCGGCACAATTAAATTAACTTGGTATTATTATAGACATTAAAACAATTAAATGAACGAGCCTACAGTTCGCGTAAAACGATTGGTAAAGAGATTTTTAATTAAATTCATTCATGTAGAAACCGCAAATAATCCTACTATTGGGCTTTAGTAAGTATTTATTTTGTACATAATTATATGCACCATAAAATGATGCATAAAAGAGCGTGGGTCTAGTACACCGACCCTGGCAATACGATGAATATAAGTGGAACAATGTTTCGGAGTACATGTTAAGCCATTTATCCCAGTTGCATTTCTAACCTTATTTGACAGTATTCACAGTCAAAATCTAAATTATCCTACCAGTACAGTAGAATTACTACTAAATTGGTTTAGCGGTCGGAGACGCGGCTGCTGAGGGCAAGGTTTTTTGATTAATTATCAGTAGCAACCAGGCAAATAGAAGTGCGGTGGATGGTATTAAATAATCATGCATCTTTTCAAGAATATGAATCTTAATAACCGCGTCAGCGACGTGTACTAAAGCGGATCTCTACGTAACTCTTCGTAGAATTCTACATGAAAATTAAATAACTTGGCACCGTGGAATATTGCTGTCCATTTTGTGAGTACCTTTGAACAGAAGTTTAGTCACGAAGGATTTTATACTAGAACCCGAACATAGTTGGGAAAATCATAGCTTGAATAGAGCAAAAAAACGAAAGTCGTATGGATAGGGAGAATGTTTCAGCAAAATACGTATAACGAAAATAATGGTAAAGGACACTCAAATTATCGAGAACAAACAAAATTGAGGAAAGAAGTAGAAATGGTCATATAATGGCATTTGCAACGCTAAAATATAACAATCCATTACCCATTCTTTCTTCGTCTTGTGTTCGGGCTTGCTTTCCCTTTTATTTAAGAAACTAATGCTTCCTTTCAATCATGCAATCAATTCCATCAGGCTAATGTGATTTTCTGGATTACAGAAAACTACTACATGTTATTCAAAGACCATGTATATACCCGGTATTCTAAAAAAGCAGCCTCAACCTCTTGAATTATTGTAAATTCAGGCATTTATAGCAGGAAGAATTTGCTGCCCCCTACGCTAGAGGGGATAAGTGGAATATCCTCTTCCACTTATCGTAATATTGAGCGTAGGTCTACGAATATTTGGAGAAAATCCGGGTTAAGAAACAATATAGCAAAACTGCTACGAAAAATCAGAAAAGCTTAGGAATAAATTAACCTTCTAAGTACTTCAATATCTCCATCTCTGTACACATATCTCCGTTTGTACAAGCGAGTGAGCCAAGACGTTTGAATAGGACGCAGCTGGTATCGATCGATCCGCCAGATTTTGAATAACAAGGTTATCCTTGAGATCTGATAAGCGGCAATGTTAAACGATTTTGGAGATATTACTTACGTCTGCGTAGAGTTAATGAAAATCCATAACGGTAGAACGAGTTTGATTTATTTTTATTGTTTAGTCATGAGTTCTTGTTATGAAGATAATTTAGCTTTTGCGTCTTGTGGGTTTTTGTGGACAATTTTCTTGCCATATGTAGGTATTTGAGGACGACAAAAGAACAGCGGAGCTTCTTTGAATCAGATCAAGGTGATCTGGAGAACTAAAGTCACACGATCCTGTAGAAAGTGTCCTGTTACACAAACAGCAGGGTTGGAACAGTGGCTCAGCGATTTGCTTTCTGTGCTACGTGTCGTGGATTCGAATCCTGCATAGAACAAATATTTGTATGACCGAAATATAGTTGTTCTTACTGAGTGTGTGATGTGCATGTGAGATGTATGTTTGTAAACTGTACCCACGATGCAGAAAATATCATAGTATCACGAAAACCTCAAACCAACACTCGACGAATCAGAACAAATATTCCAAAACATTTCAGCTGTAACTATAAACCACGGACACATGGGACCACAGCGATAGTACCCCATCCATCTTGGCGCAAGACACCCATTTCCCCGCATCCCTTTAGACACATCAAATAATATTTTAATGCTCCCGACCGTTTATTGATCACTTTGAAGAAGCAAAGAGTACCCTCCTTGGAACATTTTTTATCTTTTATTATGGTTGAAAAGAACCTCTTTGTTAGCAAAAAGATTTTTTAACGCAGGAACGATAATCTGTGTTCAAAAGATTTCTGAATGGTTTCAACATTATGAAAGATAATGGATATGTAAATAACTGCTTCATTAGTCTAATGCACGCTTGCTGAGAGTGAGGTACTGGATTCCATTTCCAGATCGTGCAGTGTTATAATGATGGGTTTTTCTGTTAGAAAATTCTCCGTAGGAGCCAGGAGTTTGGGATTGTGGCTGGTAGATAGGATTGCTCCCTATTTCACGAGACTCAGTAAAGGTATAGGTGAAATATGGGTGTATAGAAGTACACCTCTATAGGGAATACATATGTGATGATGTGTATAAGATCTAGGAGAAATTATCACACCAAAGATCCAGCAACCGAAACAACAAAAGAAGACGCGCTTAATATTTTTTTTTCTAAGCCATCATTACCTAATAAGTCTCTCTAAGGATATTTAACTTTAAGGGTTATAAAACTACATGTGAGAGTGTCAAGATTAGATGTAACTACAACTTAAAACGAAGTTGCGTTATATTTAGCGAAGATTTTTACTTAGAAAAAGCATATATTCCTTAAGGCTTTTGTCTCAATATCTAATGCTAGGACAATACTGAACAAAAAGAATACTAAAGTCTAGGTATCGTGCAAAATTTCGTACTGAAATTGAAAATTGCCACAAAATTCTAAGAGTAACTTCAACGTCTACATATATAGAGGTGCAAGTATTTGCGCGTTTCAATAAATTTTATCCTCTGGCGATACATTGCGCCTTGTCGATATACGCGGTTCATATAAATATTTTCAAATCGAACATATCTGCATTTTCGCTTTGGAACGATTCGTGCCGCTGACACATAGGTATGCAATTGCTGGCAAAAAAAAAGTAAGGAATACTTACTCAAAACTGAAAACAGTGAGATTGGTTTTACCCAATTTTCAAGTAAGTTCGGAAATAGAAATCCACCATTATAGATTGGTTAATAATATAATATTTTATAAATATGTCGCTGCTAGAACATGGTTATGATGAGAAAACCACGGCGACCGCAGAATAGACCTCTAATTGAATGGTCTGATGAAATCCTGAAGATTATAATGGGATAATGGATCTGACTGAATAAGTATAGGAATCCATGTGAGCAAGAAATTAATTGACTGATACTCGGAAAAAAAAAACATGAATTATCCTCAGATACTTACTTAAAATTTAGCTATCGCTACAAAAATAGCAATTTTATCAAGCCTATATAATTGCCGACCAAGCCCTATAAATACAAAATATATAATATGTATGCAATAACGTTGATTTAATATTTTAACATACATAATAAAATATAGGTGCGCAAAAGTTTTAATGGTAAAGCCTATACGGCCGGGCTTTTATCATAAAATATTCACAAGACTTCATTTATGTATATCCAAAGCCACTTTATCAATATATTGGTGCATATTCGATATCCTGTATGAATAATTTCGCGTCCATTTTCCGAAATAAGCTACTTCTACTTTCATTTGAGATTCCACGTGCATATGCCTTATTTCCGTCAACAGGCGACCAATTGTGAGCCGGGCAAGAAATTTTGTTATGCACACACCACCTGTATTTTGATTTTTAACCGTAATCCACAGGTATAAGGATTAAAATCGCTTGTGAAATTATAGTAACATTTTCCAATGCGGTCGGCGCGATTCAATATAGTTATTTGTTGTGGAAATCGAGGGATGCTCTGCGGCCGCCATATTTTCCATTTCCCTACGGATAGTTGGTAAACATTACGTGTTTTAAGAATTACCACTGATTTCAGCCAAGTCTAGTAACGTGGGTAACATATGGGTCACTTTAGAATTGCCGCTGGGAAATAATTTGTAGAAACTCAATGGATTGCAGGGTTATACCTAGTGGTAGTAATGTTCCGTTCGAAAGTCACGTTGTTTAAAAGTAGTAAAATACGTCGTTTATCTTTTATATCGTTTAACGAGTGGTCGTGACTTTAACCGTGTGGAAATTATTAATATGATATGCAGTAATGTTACGTGCATCTGAGTTAAATTAATTTTAGATAATGTAATTGTTGACAGGGATTTACTTTGAGGAAAATCTTTGTTTTTTTCGGTAGCTTAGCCGTTGCACAACGTGTTGTATACAACGTGACAACTACTTTAATAATGTTAGCTTATTAAAAATGGTCCAATGTATTGGAATGGTATATAAACACGAACAGCAACTTTTACACAACAATCATATTAATATCACGTAAAACAAATACGAAGCAAAACAAAAAATGGCTTCTTCAAGTTAAACTTGGTTTTATTATTAATAAATTCAATATTATTTTTTGGAAATAGCATTATAACTAGATATTTTAACAAAAATCGTAGTACTAAGTTATCACTCCATATGTGAGTATAATTTATTATTGGATTCATAGCCTTTCGTAAAATGAGAATCAACATTTCACATTTAACCCAAAATTTTCCGTATCATAATCGGCCATTTTTCATGTGTCAACGAATAAAAGCTTCGTTAGCATTTCCGATGTAAATAAACATATCTACGTTAGCCGAAAATTAATATAAATTCAGTAACAAAAGAACGAATGATTATCATATAGATATATGGTTTGTTTCGCGTTATTTCACATACGATAAAAAGGGTAATTTAACAGTACGTTTCTGTTTGTGTGTGCGTGAATCCCGAAGTCAACATAACTTTCCTTGTTCAGATAAAATTCAATTTAGTCCCAACGTTTATTCGAAGTGTCGGGGATTAGGTGGCGGTATTTTCCGATATTCAGTTTAAGGGCCGTATTACAGAACGACACTCAACACTTTGACAGTGACCACTTCATGGGCACAGATTTGAGTATGTCATTTCATACATATACGTCACTCAAACCGCCACCGCTGAGCGAAGTTCGAATTCATTAAAAAATATAAATCTTAATTCATAAATCTGTAAGCAGTCATAGGACACCAACAAACAACACATCATCTATTTTGTCTACCCGTAGTTTGCATCACTAGACGGGGCAGATACAATACAACTATAATAACACATATATATTTGTATACACATATTGATGCAGGGAACAAAAAGAAATATTCTACGTTCTAATACATAGCATCTAATCTAATCAATCTAATACACTAGCATAGCTACATATTTACTACATCTACATTTTCCTCTCGCAACCCACTACTATAAACCAAAGGGCCAAGGTCGCACAAAACTAAAATCGAGCCTAAAACGATTAAATCCGTCATCGCGCCCACTTACCATGTTGTTGCCAGTAAGTGCACTCCCTCATAAAACTCATACATTTGGATCGTCCGGCGATCGTGGATACTCAGTTATAATAAACACTTGCTCACAACACTTGAGTTCATTTACGTAACACTTGGTGCTGCAATAAAAACGTATTGACTGAACATTCGGAGATGCCTATGATTTATTTGTTTACACGTTATTCGGCTTCCGATCACATAATAATTATTTTGCTAACGAAAACTTCACAGGAATGAGAAAATAATAAAATTACTGGAAAATTAAATTTTTGGATGAAATGCGTTAAGAAATATTTATTTTCCCTTTTCAATTCTCGGAAGGAACGGTCAATTTAATATATACTTGAGTACGACAAAGACAGTTGAAAGACAAGTTCTACTTTATTCCCGAAAAAGTGTTATTTATATTTTCCAACCAGAAATTAGCAGAATATTTAATTTCTTCTACCGGTAAGCAATATATACTCGTAACTTTATGTTAACTAATAAAGACAAAGAAGTCGTACACACAATAGTATTTCTATTGTGTCTAATTCCCGTCATTAGACGCGTGAACGAATAAGAACAGCCCTATTTAAAAAAAAATCATCATCAATTCATCATAAATCTCGTCTGTATTGGGTGACTCTGTATATCATTGCTCGACTGCACATACCTAACGAAACTGACAAAACAAGAGAAAAATTCTTCGTATTTCGTCCGGTATTTAAAATTAATTAATTCTTTTCAAATGCGAGTGACCCGTAATCAACCCTCGGCATTCTTCTGTTTCATTTTAATACACTACTGTATTCGTTTGCGGAAGAATGTTTGTAATGAAACAAAGGATGCATATTAATTGTGTTATTCGTCCGTTTTATTTTAATTTAAAGAAAAGACACTATAAGGGGAAGACCTAGACGAAGCTTTGCAGAAAAAGTAAAGGAGAAAGTAGGGGTAGAATCGTATCAAGAGGTCAAAACGAAGACAGAGAATAGAGACAAGTCCCGTTTGTTCCAGCGACAAGAGCTAAGCTCTTAAATTAAAGAAGAAGAAGAGACAGCACTGTAATAATCCCTTTTTTGGATGATTCTTGTAGAAAGTAGCAAGTATGTATAAAGCTTAGTCTAGAAATAAATAAATATGCACGACATGCCTATAATACATATTACAAGTACCTAATATATAACAAGACGATGATGCCTGATAAAAATATTGTTATAATTTATCGCCATATAAAATAATTAAATATTTAGCTGAGACAAATATCAGAACTAAATAGTAGATTTAAATATGACATAAGAACTTAGAATAAAATATTTATTACCACAAACAATGCAATCACTTTTGAAAACGAAATCACTACAAACTGAATTTGTAATACTATTAAGTTATTGCTCCATTTCCACCCTGTATTCTCTTGGTCTATTTTCAGGTGCGGAATGCTCACCAGAAAAGGCAGGTACCTATATGCAAGAAGCCGCCCGCGGCATCACCCGCGCGGTTTACGAACCCGTTCATTTTTCTGGGATAAAAATATCTAAAATCCAGACTATAATCTATATCTGTGCCAAATTTCATCCAGATCCGTTCAGCTGTTCTGGCGTGATTGAGTAACAAATATCCATCCAACCATCCATCCTCACAAACTTTCACATTTATAATATTAGTAGGATAGGATAGAATAGGATACAAGAAGACAATTTCCGATCGCTAAGAAACGTCAGTGAGATATGAGAGTTTCAACTGGTCTAACGAAGCTCATGTACTTATAGTCACACTATTTTGGTATTTTAGTGAAGTCCATTTTAGCTAGAAAGTGTATAGAAATGAACAGTGTTTCCTTGCAGGAAGGATTCGTTATCTCAATCGAGATGAGGTGAAATTTTACTTGAAGAAATGTTTCGAAAGATGTTCGTAATATGCCTAGCCACTTTTGTCTATTCTATAATGACTAATGAGCAAATGGTTATAAAAAATGGAGTATAGGTTGCGAGGACAAGAAACCTATTTTTTACATTGTTTCATGAGATACAATGTTATCGGTGTACCGACATTCGGATACCCCACCCATTACAACTCGTATCTCAACTACGGGGTTAGTCCGTTAAAATTTCAATGCCTCTACTTTTTCGGGGCAGCCCGCCACTCACGCCTCTCATGTGTTCTTGTAACAAAAAGAGAATGGCTTTAGACATGGCAAAATGTCGGAAATGTCGGCCCGAACCGCACTCGCGTTGTTCTTTACACTTACCGATGTAAATATTAGAAATCTTTTATGTGTTATCGTTGTATTCTACAGCGCTACATTTTTCAGTTACGATTTTATGTATTATGGTTGTAGGAAATGACTTTGCCTGCGGGTTCTCTCGTGATTGTTAGTTTATGTGAACAATCGTAATGTTGGGTTAACGCTCGCCTGAACAGTGGCGTTTATAATATCAATATAAAAAAAAGCATGTTCATTTTTTAAGTATTTTTACTTCTTTTTACAGAGTAAATCAACTGATCACTGGATAGACAGACGTAACAGAACTGTTTATTGAGATGACTCAAAACCGAACCCTTACGAATAATTCAAGACGAAGTAAGTTACAGAAAAAAAAAACATTTATAAGTTAGGTTGAAGTGCAATTGATATACCTACCTAAATACTCCATAAGAACGTCAAGAATTCACTTCGTTATGTCAGGAATATAACAATGAAGTTATAACTTGCACTTACTTAAGTCAAGAGCGCAATTATACAATAAAAAAATTTGGTACAATGCAGAATTATAGTACAAGTTATATTATTGTATTATACTTGTATGCAGGCAGAGGATGTAATTATATTTGTACCCAAGAAAAATTCAATGAAGGCACACTGCTTTATAAAGAATCCTTTTATTAACCAATTGTTAACTAGTAATTACTAATATTTTAGTCGTAACTGTCGTTTTGACTAACATATCCGGTTCGTTCCGGGTTTTTCAACGGTTTATCTTCAACCGCGGTAGGAAAGCAACAGATGGTATGAATAAGTATTACATGTTACATGAGTACAAATCTCTAAACCTTGCCAAGGTAGTTTTGCAGATAGAATTATTTTTTGGTAAAGTTTTACAAGAAAAATAAAAATCGGCACGAGCTATTACATGGGAATCGCTCATCTCGTAGTGGAAAGATTAGTCGGTCAGCAACGGTGGAATCACTGTATGGGTGTTGGCTGCACAGCGCCAGAGGATCTCGGGGTTCGTCATTTGTTTGAATAGTTTGATGTCACGACTAATAAAAAAAGTAAAGAAACTAGCGTGAGAGTCAAAAAAGACAAGAACCAACCTTTCAACCAACTTCTGCTAGAATATCATGATGCTCAATTGTGCAATCATCTTTATAATTCAAACTTCATAAGATGCAACTATTTAAGTAGGTACACTGTTTCTTCCCGAATCTTCCCATAAACAAGCCCCTAATAATCAAAACCTGATTCAGCTCCCCAGTAACACCGTAAGTCGAGGCGAGACCGGGCTCTCACTACGGGCCCTTAGCTGCCTTTTCTTAGTTTATATTGCTCGGTTTGAGGGCCTTATCGAATTCTTAGCTTGTCCCAAAGCAAACTGAGAGAAGACATTAAAAATACAACATGTACGATAAAACACTAATGAGCATCCAATAAAATAATGATTCATTCCGCTCAGTACGGAAATGGACCTATTACGGATCATTAAGTGCAATGGTAATCACTGACCCAATTGTCGCAGATCGAACAGTATGACATTTGTACGGTTGATGCTTGAATATTCATAAGTGAATCACTGCAAATGTTTATTAGATAGAATTTAAACTTGTTGAACCTTAAGAGTATCGTTTAGCTGGCCGGCTTCTGACAAAATTTCCTTGCAACAGGCGCAAAATAGGTGTTTAGGCGTTAACGTTTCTTACGTCGAAATCTGAATGAATTCATTTGATTTTGTTCTCCATAATTTTGACAGATTATAACCAAGATCGACACGTTTTTTTTTTTCAAAATTTTTATTTATTTAATCATTATCACGAGATAAGTATACGGAAGATTTTTAGTTAAAACAACTAATTTTGAGGTTTAATTATTTTTCAATCTATAAACAATATAAAAAACAAAAACGACCTAATTTTTACTTGTGTCTATAACATATAAACAACAGCAAAATCAGCTCATGTTTAGTGTAGTAAAAACGTTAACGCATTTTGTATGAAAACTTTTAGATAATCTACAGTCTTACATAAGTTTAAAAAAACTATCGACTATAGTTTTTGAACCTTGGACAAAGGTTTTATGTTGTCTTATTTACATTTTGTAGTTCTTGGTTCAATAGTCTAGTAGTCCTAAGCACGACTGCGATTCTTTAATTCCCAGATCGGGCAATGTTTAGTTTTCCTATAAGGAAATTCTCAGTAGCAGTTTGAAGTTTGGAATGGTACCCGATAGATGGCAATAGGCTCTACTACTGTTAAATAGGAGTTAATCGCGGCATCGCCCTTCTTTAGAGTGAATTTACATGGTACCTACCCAATCTTTAAAGGGAAGTTTCACATCGCTTTTAATTATTTTTTAAATATTGTACATAATTTCAGCTCTTTCTTTACTGATACTAAAAGCAAATTTAATTCAACATCATAATTTTACCATCCATTACTTTAATTGTAACCTACAGGTTGTTCTCCGTTTTTTATATCTAATAACATTTTATATTTTTCGTAATTGAAAACCTCATTGAAGTTAGACGTTCGTTTAATGGGCAATAAAAGAGAATTAAATACGTATTAAAATACTCTTTTGTTAGAAAGTTCTACGAACTGAGAGCATTTTCTTTGTTGTCTCGTAGACAAAGAGCTATATTGATTCTTGCACCAAGCAAAATACATTTGCATCTTAATTTACAGTCTCTTTTATCTTTGCTTTTTCTTGAAATTTACAATTATGTACCGTAATACATTTATACATAGATAGTTAAAAAATAATATATTTAGAAATAAGATGTTATTGGGCAGTCACCTTATTGGTCAAGTCGTCGTAAGCGCGACTGCTGAGCGTGAGGTCTTGGGTTCGATTCCCGGGTCGGGCAAGGTGTTATTGGGTTTTTCTGTATGGAAATTCTCAGTAGCAGCACGGAGTCTGGAACTATGCCCGGTAGATGGCAATAGGCTTGCCCCCTATTACATGGGACTCGATAATAGCATCGGCGAAATATGGGTGTACAATATTACACCCCTGCCTAACCCTGGAATACAGGCGTCTATGTTGTTATGTTAAGTTATTAGTTCATTACTTCTTTATATCCACACTATGAGATTTAAACTGTACTGTAATAGGCTTGTTGACAGCATCAAAACTTAATTTTGAAATCTTGTTTGGTAAATAGTTTTCCTTCTTAAAACTCAGTAAAATTTAATCTCTTGCTAATCTTTGGCGTTTTCGATTTTTAATTTATCAAAATCACACAATAAGTACGTCAATGGCAATGAAAAATTATGACGTCACGCCTTGCTATACCAAACATTTTTAGAACAAATGTCGTTTTTGTCAGTTCATAAAAAGTAATTCAGATGACTAGTAGTCAACTACCGTATTCAAACCAATAAATGTCACTTTCGTAAAAATATCTAAATATAAATACTGTCAGCGGGTTTATAACATGATACATATAAAGTATACGTATAAAGCAACAAGATGTATATCTTTGTAGACACTGACTTGATAAAGCACAAATGACCTAATTAAATTTAAATCTCTTCCAAAATGCCCCGTCACTACCCAAAAACTTTTACCTATCTAAACCAATCAATCTGATTAATCCTTTAATTAAATTAAACCAGTTAAAACAGCCGTCAACGCGGCCTAGGCCCAAATGAAGCCAGCAAGGCCTCACTAAATCCGGATTAGGAATTCGCAAGCGGAAATTAGGTCGTTCCGAAGACTACGACATCGATTTCGTTTTAACTCTATGTTCGGGGACGTCAATTGAATTTAATTCTCTGTTTAATGTAGAATTGTAGGTTACTGGTTCTGGGCCAGACATATTGAAATTAGGGTTGAAACAGTCAATAATGCAGATGATAGTGACATTCACTCTGGACTATCTCATTGGTCTAGCTCAGGATCTGGGTTCGATTGTCTCTCAAATTCTCAGTGGCAGCACAGTCTTGAACTGTGCCCGGTAGATGGCAATAGGCTCGCCCCTTATTACATGGGACTCAATAACAGCATCGGCGAAAAGTGGGTGTACAATAGTACTCCTTTGCCTAACCCTTCAGGGAATACAGGCGTGATGCTATGTTATGTTATGTCTATGTAGTAACATTCATGATGCTAGTGACGTATGTAATGCTAGGGATGTCCTTGCTTCATATTTCAGGATTAGGTTATTGGTGGCCAGTTTGTGAAATGAGGATTTTATAGAGATTGAAAAAGTCTTTAATGCAGATGGTAGGGAAATTCATGATGTTAGAGATATCAAGCTAGGGACAGCAAAAATGATGTACCTAAGAAGCGAAACTACAGACTGTTTTATTAAAAGTACCTGCAAAGGCCTAGTTGAAGTAACAAACTTCGACTTTGACTTTGAAGATATCGTTTCAAGGGAACCGTGTATTATTTTATAAAATTGTAACTCAAAATGTTGTGATACGTGAATATCTTCTCATTGTAACCATAATCATACGGATCCCAATAACACAAATTAGGTAATGGACTGGTAATATAATTGAAAATCCGCTTAATCCAATCGTGTTCAAAATCACCTAATTTGATTTTCAGCCACAAAATGTACTTGCTTCGTGTAGCCTTGATGGGCTAGCATATGAAATCAGAATTACCGCAACTACATTTAAGAGGATATGTAAGGTATAAGGAAATTGGGGTGATAAGGAAATTTTGCTCATTGCTAGTTTCTGGGTTAAAAAAACATGCTATTACGTATCCTCTTATGGAAAACAGTATAAGCGAGAAAAGGTACTGTGTGTTGATCATTGTGGCTCACAGATTTTTCTGACGTAATCAAAGCGCGAGTTGATCTATCTGATTATTAAATAAACACCTTTTATAATTCGTTTGTTCTAACTTCAAAATCCGACTGTCAAACTGTATAAAAATATAGAGTATGTAGGACCAAACGTTTATAGGAGATGTCCGAGTAGATATACTGCGAAATATGGGGGTATGATAGTGCACCGCTGTCTGACTAGATGACACTGGTGGTACAGTGGCTAAGCGATTCACTTTCTGCGCTTCGTGTTCGATTCCCGCACGGAACAGATTTTTGTATGATCTATAAATGGTTGTTTCGGGTGTCGCTGTGGGTGTATGCGACATGTATGTTTGTAAACTGTACCCAGGATACAGGAGAAAATCTAGTGTGGAGCAATGTTTAAAAAAAAAATACACTTCGGGGTATGCTAGGAGTATACATATATGTATTTATAATACTTATGATTCTAAGCACGATATCTAATAATTTGCCAGGGTTCACCTTATGTAACCATTAATCATAATATCACTCCCCATTGCGTAACATCGTATGGTGTATCTTTTATATCTTCCTGCAGATAAAAACACAAAAAAGACCTCACCGTAAAAAAGCAAAGCCAGTTTACAAAAAAAAATATTCTAAAAAGGTTGCACATTATGGGCAAAGTAGAGCAAAAAAGAATTAACTCGGTGTTCACGTGTCACCCTGACCCACAAGTTTCAAGGCAACGAAAATTGTTTGCCAAGATTTACATTTTCAGGCGCGGCTTTTTCCAGCTTATACGAAGGCGGTTGTATCGTTGCAGAATAGCTCACTTGCTTGACTTGGCGATTAAATTGGGTCGCTTTACTCGAATCGGCGATAAGGATGGCAAGGTTCACCCTAATATGCGATTTGAGGTTTTTACTGAAATTTGAAAATGGATTTTCTTCGGTTACTTTGTTGGGCTTACAATTTACGATCTTTTACTGGTTCTTTTGTTTTTAATGTAACCATGGATGTAAAAAAAGAGTCTATGTAACTTGGGTTTTGTGTGCTGGTGTATTTTAAACTAGCTTCCGCCCGCGGCTTCGCCCGCGTGGTTTACGAACCCGCACATTTTTCCGGGATAAAAAGTAGCCTATGTGCTATTCCAGACTATAATCTATCTTTTTGCCGAATTTCATCCAGATCCGTTCAGCCGTTCTGGTGTGAAAGAGTAACAAAAATCCATCCATCCATCCTCACAAACTTTCGCATTTATAATTAATATTAGTAGGAAGTAGGATATTTCATTGTAACATTTTTTGTGACGTAATCTGTTTCGTTATTGCCAGAATTAAGTAGGAAATGTTTTATTTGTATTTTAATAGCCAATAACGCGGTAAAATAAACCTATATTTCTTCTCTATAACGTTACCCGAACGTTATTTGTAAGAGCCGTTTTCACTGAAGAAGTCAGTATTGCGCCGAATCAAACACAATACCTCCATTATATACCCAATAAAGCAATAATAACCTAAAAATTCTTAGTAGGTATTTCACCAATTCAATTAGAGGGAAACACGCTTAGTATAGTGTACTCGTACATGCAAAATCAGAACCTAACACAATAAGCACCTATGTTCACGTGAACACAAGTGATTACTCCAGCTTTGTTCACAGCTTTCTCCGTTTTTCACCGTAATCTTCGGGATTTCTCCCGAAACCCAATTGATCCCCACTAAATAGGTACCGAAATACAACTCTGATAGGTTCGTGTATTACGACATTGTTGTCAGTGTCTATGTTATATCATTTGAGATTTTATGTCGAGAGAAGACGGAATGACCTTGTGATTTTATTTTTCTCTATTTACGCTGTATTGGTAGCGCCGTATCTTTTCAAGGGTTTTGAAGTGTAAATGGAAGAATTTGAAAGGGGAAAACGATAATTAAGTTTTAAAAAATGATTTTAAGTAATCATTTCATATTATTTATTTGGTATTCTGTTTCCCAAAATGAAATTCTGGACAGATAAAGAGCAGTTTTGTCAGCAAACAGACGAAAATATTTTCAGTGACCAATTTAATAATTAATTAACGTGATTGATAAATCGGCTGATTGACCAGCTAATAATAAAAGCTCTCTCATTTAATATGACTATTCTATTATGCTGAAATAAACACAGTTTTGAATTGATTATCAGCTAATAATAAAGAGATTAACAATATATCTGTAATGGAAAAGTGCATTTAACTTTACAAACGTGAATATCATCGACACAAATATATTGATAAATCAAGGTTTGATAGCTAAATGATCAGACAACTGGGACACAGTAAACTCTATATATGTATTACTAGGAAAGATTTTAGTCCAGAAGTGGACTGCGTTTAACTAAATTGAAATGGATCGCTGCAGTCATGTTAAAGGTCAGAGATAATGCTTCTAGAAATGATGCAGGCCTTACTATATTTGACTTCACCCCTGTCACGCGAATTCACCATTACCATAAATAAATTTTGGAAATCTGCATTACCGTATTTAACCTATTTTAACGACTTTTATACAACTTTGTGAATTATAAAAGGCAAAGTTGAAACAAAGTGGGTCAAGTTTGTGTTTCCTGCAAACGCGGAAGGTAATTTTGGTGTTCAATAGATTTTTTCCGTCGTTCCCCACTCGAACGTGAGCCAATTTCAAATCAGAAAGGGATATATGAAGCAAGGGAAATTGAACTTTATTACTTGAGGAATAAAGTATTGTATTACTCGTGCTTGGGTTGTAAGTTAGAGTTAGGATTTTATTCCATTAGGATGTTAGTTAAGTTAACATTCTATTAAATGTTGTTTGGTCAACTTTGTAGGACGTTAAGGTCGGGTTTGGCCACTAATGTGTTCCGAACATGTACATACTTTATCACTCGGTTCAATCGGTAAACGCGGTGGGAACCCACTTTTGTCGTAACAATACAACGGGTGTATTGTCAAGGGAGGATGGAAGAAAAACGCGTACAGTCACAGGTTTTGTTCACTTTATTATACAATGTTACACGATTTAAATCACTTAGCTCAGTTTTGTTCGGTCTTTAAGCATCATAATAATTATCAAGCACGAATGAAAATGAATGCTGAAAATTAGCTTCTATTTACATTTGACTCCTCTTTGTTTTCACCTGAACATTTCAGATTCCCTTTTATATGCAAATACCTAGTAATATTTAATTTAATTCTATTATCCTATGACTTTATTTATGCATAATGTTATTACGGCAAGATTAATTTAGTTGTCTTATCTATTCTAATACTTGTTTAGAAAAGGAGAAGCACTTTTTAATTTATTTTGCTGACTGGATCAACTTCACGCAGAACGAGAAAAGTTATTTCAAACAATTATTGCTGGGACTCCTGACATTCGAGTTGGAAGCCGTTCCCCTCGTTAACGAAACAGTTTAATATGATTAGAGTTTGTGCCGAATTAGTTGGTTACCAATAATCTCTCGTTTGGACAAGAAATTATTAGTTATTTTGGTTGTTAACTGTTCAAAATTGAAAGTTTCTACGGTTTTTTTTCCTTGGGTCAGTGGTGGTTGTTAGAGATGAGAGGTAGTTAATGTTAAGTCTGTTAAAGACAAACTGCTAACGTTAAGGAATACTAAATTTGCTTTGCGCACATTCATTAACTATCTAACAACGTGATAAACAGATCTTCAACTAAGCTGCCTGTCAAGCGAGATCATTGTGGAATTATCCAATCAAGATACTCTCCCCGTCTATCGAGAAAGCCAAATCTATGAACATTTGGCTGCCTCTAACTGTTATTTGACTTCGGCAAATCATGAAATTTTCGAATGTCCCTGAAATTATTCATGCAAAATAAGGTAAAATCAGAGGGAATAGTGACAAGGTTTGCTTGCCTGGCTGTTCTTATTCAAAAACCATTAGTTGTGTCATTTTAAGACATAACAATGCATAACCATATGTTGTACAGCAAAATTATTTCCAGACAATTACAGTTTAATGACACCGCATTGTATGAGAAAAACCTTTACAAAAACTCAACAAGTAATATTTAAAATTGCTGTCATTTGCAAAGTTACCACTGTGCAAATTATGCTAGCGTGTGTTTGTACTCAACACAGAAGCATTGAAGTAAAAATGCTTTAAAAAATACCTTTGAAAATAGAAAAATATATATAAGTATCTTTGACAATAGAATTTGAAGATAAATTGGTAAGGAATTTGCGAACTCTAGTGCCTTTAGTGCCCGTATATCAAATAACTTTTCCAGGCTATTGACAGCGCGATTGCCGTTGCAACCAACTGGGCAAAATTCGTTTAATAAAGAGCACAATTTCGCCATAGTATTACATCAGACAATTATGAATAAACAATACGAGAGAAGAAAACGGGAAAATAAAAATGCATATAGACTGGAATAACTTGTCGTTTCGTCCATAACCAAGAGCGCTGCAGTGTTCGAAACGTCGGAAAATGTAAAATGTATTATGATACTAGTGAAACGCGATATACCTATACCGTAATAGTTATGTCATTTCAACTTGCATAGAAAGCTTTTGAAGACATTGTCCTTTGTAAATGTGAGTTTCATTTATTTATTCAGTAACAATACGTAACGTTTTTTTTATCAGCTGCATTGAAACCTCTGCAATACTAGAGGCATTGCAAATGGGTAAGAGAGGTCTACTCAGAGAGGATTTTTTTTAACTTTCTTTTGAAGCTGTCTTAATCGTAGCTCCAAGAGAAGATTTCTGATGAAACTCGTTCTACATATTGATACGTGGTAAAATCAATAGTTTGAGATGAGTATTGTGGCATGTCCGCGTATCGACAACATGTAGGTACGTACTCTAAACAGTCCTTTTCTTCTTGGCTACTAATGTCAGATTCCGGTTACCCTAATACGTCTCATCCAATTTTGTTTATTGGGTCGTATGGGGGTCTAATACGAACATGTAACGGGCGGCGCTTTTTATCACATACTCCGAGACTGTCCCGGACGTGTTCGTTTCGTATCAGATTTAATCGACCACGCTGCACTGAAGCGTCTTCATTTCTGTGACACTGATCAGCTGTAATGTCGCTTTAGGGCTGCTAAGTTGCACTGCGGCATCAGTCAGCTGAAACGTTTTACCCTTGAGTTTTATGAGCTTCCTGCGACCGCAGTGGACTCGTATTATTTCGACACTTCGCTCCTAATGTGTGCTACGTGTTCGAATATTATTGTCGTCAAATTCATGCTTTATTCACTCAACTGTTTGAACTGTTTCCACAGACAAACCGTGAAAACGGATTTGTGGGGCCTTGTTTTAGTTATAAGATTTTCTTTTGCGAAACTTTATTAATAATAAATGAATAAATAAACTGAGTATTCTATTCTTCTGTATACAGAAGATAGCTCCTTCAACTGATACAAATAAGTTATAATAAGTTACAATCTGATAACATTTGCACTTGTGTAGTACCTACCATAAAATAAGAAATACATTCGAAAAAGATTATTTCATACAAACATGTAACATTTGAGTATTTTCCGCATGTAAATAGAAAGATGAGTAACAAGGCATTCACCTTTCACAGTACATTTTTCTTTTGAAAATCAGCGCGTGAACTTACTTAGCGTGTAAATGTCGGAGGAAACCTTTAAGAAATCTGAAGAGAATTCTTTCATTTCTGGCTTATAACCTCTTGACATTCTACGTTTACTGTCATGAATATTGTATTTTAGACGTATGTATGCGAGTATTACGAATAAGTCGAATTTTGTTACATAAGTTCTTTTCGCTGATTGACTCTAAATGCTCATGCATAATAGCCTATATGAATGTAGGGTGAACGCTCTTAAAGTCATTAATGGTCACGATGACTGATCCATGCCTGCCGTCTGTTGCGAGAGGTCATCACAAATAGTTATGGCACTTTCTTCAAAAGGCCATTCCACCCTTTATTTTACTCACACAAATCTTTACTATAATCTGTCTGGACTTGACCCCTGAGTTTGTTTCGGCGTTTCTTCTCAGGGATAGTCATAGAAAGAATGCCGACGCCATCTAGTTTAAAAAGACGTGTAAAAGTGATTGAAAAATCCTAATTGCAAAATAAATAATTTCATTTCATTTCATATAATCACGCGCCTTTCTCTGAAGATACGTGACAGAGGCAGACGTGGTAAGAAGTTATTCGTTATTAGCAGTGTTCGAGGAGAACAAACTTATGCAGCATACTATGCTGTAATGATAATTTGGTTCTGTAAGCGTCCTTAGTTCACGGTAAACGCTTACCGTCAGGCGAGCTGCATGATTGTTGGCCACCTTAGTAGTTTAAAAAAACCTTTGCTGTGTGGAACTTCAGTCCACAATGACCTTAGACCGATAAATGTTTAAAAACGCTCATTTCCTTAAAAGAGTAGGTACTAATAATAAAATGCTTAATACCAAAACCTATTTACTCCATCAATTTAGCTAAATAACCCCAAATTGGAAATGGTCTGACTACGATAGTTCATCAGGGTGTAATTTGAATTTGACCTTTCAATAGCGTAGGCACCGGTGGCCAACTATTATCGCTTAATAAATTGGTTTTAAGCCCGACACTACTTGATTTATCGCCAACGATATCGTGGCATGCATTGGAGGGAAAATTAGATGATTCAAATCATGGAGAGCCTGGAATAGTGTTGTCATGTTCAATGGTATGTGTGGTACCTACATGAGTCTGCTAAAACAAAAAAGAATCGGCCTTAATGTACCACAAAACACATGTAATATTCAATGCCTACACTATACTGAATTTCAATTTTAGAACTCAAGTATATAGTCATCTATTTTCAATGTTTTTATCTAAAGTTGAAACAAGCAACTATCAGGATGAAAGATAAAAAATAAAAATATAACTGCACACTGCATCCGCAATTCAATTGGCTGCACCTTGCCGCGCTAACATTTAATTGGATGTCGGGGACCTTGACATGACAACACCATATTTCATAGTATAGTACTTACATGTATACTACATGCGCACTGCGCAGGGTGATCACTGAGAAAAATACTTGGCGCGCAATATAAAGTCCTTAAAAATTCAATTTTGTTGAATGAATAGTTGAGTTTTGGGCAGGACAAACCAAATTTTAACAGCCTGATAGATCGACCAACTAAAGAAGTCAACTTGACTAGACCAGATGTGGTAAGCGGAGGATGTTCAAAAGGTCTCTGGACACGGTGCATTAAATAATCTAATCTTGTCCTAAAAATATAAGACGAAAATCATTTGGATAATTAAAAACTGATGCAGAAGTAGAATATTTTTAACTGAACCCGTTCAAAGATGCTAAAGGTAAACACTTTATATACAAATAGTTATACACACAGGTACTATATTAGATCCTAGCATAATTGTATACTCTGTCAGAGTATAATTATGTAAGTTGGTTTAAGTGTCGATGTGTGTGTCTACCAAAGACATTATACTCTACTAGCGTCTACATTGTCATGACAGATACTAATGTCATTATAAACACGCCACGTGTAGGTACATTCGGTGACCGCAAGTATTTAGTAACCATTTTTATTAACACCTACATATACCTACTATACTACAAAATATTTGATTGCCTTATCGACCTAAATGACATAATATCTCGCTATGTCATTAAGTTCACTGCCACTGATCTATTCGAGAAAATCTCGTGTACCGTATACGAGCCAGTAGGTCTGAGGAAAAGTGAAATATATCGCTTCTTAGAGCAAAAGCGTTATTGGATTTTGTGTCAGGTTTTAGATAAGGTTTAAACCTTTATTCCGAAATTAGATAAGGGAAAATCTTCTATCAAGTTGTACAACGGATAAAATGGAATTGAAAGTGCAATTCGATGCCAATCTATCAATTTCTTTAAGCAGCTTCAGCAAAAAAAAATACAAAATAAATGTATTATGAATTTATTTGCTTACAAATGCTACGAAGTAATCTTTTATCTTCGTATATAACATAAATCCTATTCAAAGTAACTTTGTTTCACGATTTATCGTTTCTAATCCTGCTCTCAGAATGTGACAGTATTTAGCATAAGATTAAGGAGTTATTGCGCGGAGCTTAGCTATGGAGGAACTCAATAGAACATAGTAAGTTCTGTTACTACAGTTAAATAAAAAAAAAGGTTGTCCATCCCGATATGCACTACAATGAACAGACGTGAGAGAATATTGCCATTAAATTATTTTTTTGGCAAAAAACTAATTGTGCGAATACCTATAAAAAAACGAGCAGTACTACTGTCGTTTTATTCGCTTCCAGTTTCCCAAGAAAATGGGTAAACTAGGCGTACCAGGAGCGCATAATTTCCAGGTACTGACTAGAAAATGTACGGCGCTTACGAAGGTGTTCTCCTTATGAAAACATTTCTAAGTATGTAGGTTCGTACACTCGTTATCATCAACAGTAAGAACTGAAAGGCCGCTCATTTTCTCCGACCGAAATTACCAGGAGTGACGACGTGGAGGTAATTTACGAGTATTAGAGCTAGTTCAGCCTTTTGGGATGTTGGGTTAGATTCTAATGGCCGAAATGAGAATCTCATTCGGTGCGGTAAGCTACGTGTACTTGGTCTAAAGATTGGGCTTTAGTGAGGTTAAGGTTTTGCCTGTCAGAAGTACGTCTTAGGACTGATAACTAGCTATTATGGCCAAAGCTTGGCTGAATCTAACGTTGATTAAGTGGATCGTTTGTCGTGGTGGAACTTAGAACAAAATGCGGAAAATAAGTTCTAAATTGACTTAGAAAGACTGTCTCATAGGTCTAGAGTTCGCATGCGCGACTGCTGAGCGTGATGTCCTTGGTTCGATTCCTAGATCGAGGAAAGTGTTATTGGGTCTTTCTGTATGGAAATTCACAGTAGCAGTACGGAGTCTAGAAATGTGCCTGGTAGATGGCAATAGGCTCGCCCACTATTACATGGGACTCAATAACAGCATCGGCGCAATGTAGGTTTACAATATTGCACCCCTGCCTAATCCTTCTCGGAATAAAAGCGTGATGCTATGTTATGTCATTAACACAGAAAAATATTCAGCAGACATTACGACGATATTAGGCGTAGGTTTATTAACTGTATCAAAAATCTCATGTGATATGAACCGGCTCTGCGGCTTTCCAGCATATGCTTCTTTTTAAAAAAATGTGTTTCTAAAATTGCAGTACCTAATGCATTAGTCAGTGGCTGGCTGCCAGGCACACGATCATAACCTCTCATTTCTTTGCCGGGAAAACAAACTGCCGATATTACAGGTATGATTATTTCATTCCCGAAGGAGAGCGAAAGCTTCGCATTCCCAAATTGCTACCATTAATCACATTACCCAGGAAATAAATCAACGGAATCTGTCAGAGTATAATACCTAATTAACATAGCTTATTGTTAAAAGTATTTTAAAATAATTCCTTCGGCTTCAACGTTGAGACTTAATTGCGAGGAATGTAACGTGGCAACCAAAATATTCGTCTAATGGGTAAGACTGCGATAGAAATGATTTACAAGATGGTAATTAGTTGAGACAAGTAAACGGTTAACTTTGTCATAAAATAGAGGTGTTGTTTGGTGCTTGTGACGTAGATGTTATTTGCACGCTCAGCCGAAGGTTTTAACGAGCTGAGGTTTAAGCGCTGCCAAAGTTATGTGCAACGCTTGGGACCTCGTTCAGCACAATTTAGATTTATGATTGTGCTGATGCGAATTTTCTAGGGTCAAAAGATAAATATAATTATATGTGCTAATGTAGATATATATAGCCATAATCATCAATTTCGATGACGATAAGACGAAAAAGATATATTTGTATGATTAAGAGATATTTTTTCCGACTCTAGACATAATTAGGTCCTAGATATTTGCGATCTGGTCTGCTCTTGACTTCGTAAAAGGTTGAAGCGATAATGTTATGCATGAAGCGATCGTAGCTACATCGATTCTAAGACACTATTTTTGTATGCCAGAAGTGGTTGGAATAAAAGATATCATATTTCGCAAACCGAGGTCACATTTCATTCAAATCTGTTCAACAATTAAGGTGTGATTGAGTAAAAATACATCCAAATTCACAAACTAATCAATTGCATATTTATACGTTTGAGAATGTTTCAATGTAATAAAAAATATTATTATAAAAACAAATATTTAAAATATTAATTACTATGATATTTGCACACTTTACATGGTATAACATGGAATAGGGACGAATTGTTATAACACATTTAACATGTACCTTGTACACCCATATTTAAGCAAAATAAAATAAATATACATACAGAAATCCACACAAATAAAATGATTTGATTTGAAACTCACAAACATTCAAAACTTTCACAAGCCATAACGTTTGAGCTCTAAGTTCCAGAAATGTTAACAATTTATTATCCCAAAAACATATTATACATTTTCTCACATTAATAATAAGACTCCTTTTTCGTTTCCCGGTCTCCGCCACCACTGAATCTTCCATGACTTTGATTTTCATGAAATACAAAAGCAAAAGTTTCGTAAAAATAAATATCTGTACCAAGATTTTATTGTTCTTGTTGAAAGCTTACTGTTGAAAGCTCGAACCTTTTCCGTCTTTGCCGTTTATGGAGTTCTTGACGTGTACCAGGGAGATATAAATCGACAGTATTACATTGAAAGATGAAGACCGTTCTCGTGGTTCCCTATGGACTACTACTACTACTAGGAATAAACAGCTTATTGTAAAATAGGCTTCGTTTGGTCTACATTTGTATAGAACAAATGTAGACCAAACGAAGTGGAGAAGATTTTGTCGGAAAAGGAAAGCTGATACCAATTGAAGAATTTATTTTTGGTTCATGCTTATGTAGTGAGGAATACAAAATTGTATACCCAAGAAACTGCCAAAATAATATACCCTTTTGGTATAGCTGTAATATACCCAAAGATAAAATAGATCACAAAAAGCTAAGAAAGAGAAACAGATACGAACAGGGGTATAGCAGTATCTGAAATTAATAATATATGAATTCCCCTATCTATACCTGAACACTGAGTTTGATAACGAAAGACTGTAAATTGTTAACCCCCAAAGTGTTATTTATAAATTACTAGCTGTGCCCACGACTTCGTTCGCGTGGATGTCGGAACTTAACAATGTATTTTTTAGTGAGACCAAATGCACTCAAACCTATTTTTTTCTAAAATAACAGAATTTTTCTAAAATAAAAGTAGCCTAAGATACTCCTTATTACATCAGCTACCTGCCAATAAAAGTCCCGTCAAGATCGGTCCAGCCATTTCAGAGATTAGCCTATACAAACAGACAGACAGACAAAAATTGTAAAAAATGTTATTTTGGTGTATGTACCGTATATATATTCATATGCATGTAGTAAAAAACGGTTATTTCAATATTACAAACAGACACTCCAATTTTATTTATATGTATAGATAAAGGGAATTTCCAATAACGTTTATCACATTCAGTGCACATACTACTTACATTATAATATTATCGATACATTACAACAGCTTAATTTTAACTGGCCGTTAGCGAATTAGGGTCAATTTATAGGGGTCGCACTAACGGTGGGGCAGACGCAAAGGTTAAACCATCTTAATTTAGATTATTTTACTTTAGCCCTAACGAGCGGCCCACGTAGGACACTAGCCTTACTCTATTAGATACGACAGAAGCGATATTTTTATCGTCGGTTATAAATATCGGTAATATTGTGAATGATTAAGCTGATCAGTCAGATTACCTCATTTTTCTTCAACCGTTCAACATAATCATTTGAACTGACTCTCTCCACAGGTCTAGTTATTACCGATTCTTTTAAAAAGTGTAGAGTATTTTTTTTATTCATGTAGTGCCAATAGCTTTAGCCCGATATACCTAAGTCTGAATTATTTATTGTTGTGTGAATAACTTCACAAGTCCTAACATTTACTCCACGGTTTGGATCATAAAAAATGTATAGGTTTAACGCAATTTAAATTGCAATACAACCTTTTGAAGTATGTAAAAGTAATGCTAGAGTTAAACAATGGTATTTTGAATAAAGAATAATCAAGCCGTTTTTTTGGGAGACTAACACAGTTGTCATTTGTCGACAATAAACTCAAAATGTTTGAGTCTGTTATATATTATGATCATGATATTACTGCTGAGTTTAGGCTACAATAGGGCCCACGCGATATGGTATAGCGATATTCATAATAGTTTACCAGTAGCCTTTGAAAATATGGGTTGTAGTAGTATGTTTCAATGACATTTCCATTACATATTTATTTAGGTTTATGCAGAATCAATTTTTCAATTTACGAGCAAGTCAGGAATTTTAGCAGGTATGTAAATAATCTCTTGGATTTGAGTTAACGCTATTCTCCGCTATATAAAGGAGGTTGGGTTCAAATTACAGATTGGGTGGAAATGAGATCTAGTTGACTCACAATATCACGTAACATAAGAAGCTATTGATGTATCACTTTGTATTTCTTCCATTAGGTACTGGATAAACTCCATCATTACTACTTCGTATCAATTTTGTATTATAAAAACATATTATAATATCACGCCTGTATAATATCACTCACATTTCACTGATGTCGTTATTAAGTAATCCACGCTCACGAGACTCACTGACAAAGTCCAAGCTGTTAATCGAATTTTTTAACAGAAATATCTCACAAAACTTACGCTTAGATCACAATGAACAGTTTATGATGAGACATTACCCGAACTGGGGGAAAGAACGTAGGACCTCATACTGACCAGCCGAATTCAATCGACACGGTTGGCGCAGTGGCTAAGCGATTAGCTTTCTGCGCTACGTGTTGCGGGTTCGATCCCCGCACGGAACAAATATTTGTATGATCTACAGATAGTTGTTTCGGGTCTGGTTGTTTGTGCATGTGACATGTATGTTTGTAAACTGTACCCACGATACAGCAGAAATCCTAGTGTGGGGCAATGTTTAAAAAAAAAAAAAAAAAAACACGGCTAGACCTATGAGTTGGTTAATAAAACTTCAGTTATTTTTTAATATATCCTAATACACGTGGACAGTGTCAACCACAAAAGCGATTAGATGACTCATAGCGATAACATGACGCATGAGCTGGTTTCCTTGTAATCTAATTAGTGACGTGCTTGGTCTTAGGAGCGGTTGACCACTATTCGTTAACTAGCCTAGCTTAGTATTAATTAGTGGTCTTATGCTGGAGCTAGATTCAGGCTTCGACAAGTATAGGTACTGTTGTCGCGATGAAATGGACTACAAAACTATTCGTCTTATACATATACAGATAAATCCCTTATTATTTTTATCGGAAATAAATTAGGACTTAGCTAATTTTATGGGACCTGAAATCGTGAGAAACTAAAACAGCTGTTCCATACATAAGTGGATATCTAACTTGGTCAAAATGTTGAGCAGTTGATAATTTTTCACGATATCAGAGTAAACGATGCCCTTAAAAAATCAGGTAATTGATAATTTGTGAGAGATTACGTGGCTGGCTAATTAAATCTGATCACTGAGGATCTTCCATCGGTTTAATAAAGAATTTTGTGTTTTGTTATACTTCCGTGGAGATTTGATCCAAAATATAGTCCAGTTGATGCAATCTCACCTGCACTATAGATGTACATTTACAGGTTGTATCCAATAGGAAGACGAGTGGATTACTATTGCTGTATAGCCATAGTTATATATCATCTTAGTTACCATACAGTTGAAATAGGTCCCATCCCAACCCTACTATCGTATTAAACCTGAGAATAGAACTTATAACCATATGGCAATAGGTTCTATTCTCACAGTACCTTATTCTTAATGCACAAGGTATTGTAGATGCCAATCCCCCAGTCAATAAGTCAGTCAAGGCCTAGGTTTAATAGAATAGTAGGGTTGGGTTGAGACCTATTTCAACTGTATGAATAAATAAACAGGTTGGTGGAGTAGTTGCTGATTGTTTTTATTTGCAATACACAACCTGAGGCCACACGAAAAATGCCAGGTCTGTGTCAGGGATGTAATAGCAAATTATTGAATTAGTAAGTTTCTCACTCACTAATATTCAAAATCAAAAGTTGGCTTTCGACTTCGGAAAGGAGTCAATGAACTTAGCTTGCAATATTTTTGATTTTCAATATTTCAGTTCATTCCATCGGTTCACACAAAGTGATAGACTTTTGAATCTCTGCATTGTTTTTTACTAACTTTAATTTAATTCGAGTTGAATAACATTTAAATTATTATGAATCTTAACTTTAACCCGTCAAGTGGGTGCCGTCTGTGTATTTATGAATAAGCAAATAATTAAAAATTAAAGAACGCAATTAAAACCATGGGATATTCAATTATTATCACTGTTTCCAAATTTTGGTGAAGGCACTGACGCACAAATCTGGATCAAGCAAGCCGAGCCCCAAACGACCCGAGAACAAAGACGTGTCTTATGAATATTTTAAATACATTTGTCTTTAAATATCATTACAGGAATTATGTGAATGTAATTTGTAATTAACATCAATGTCACCATATCATAATTACTTTCATGTTGATTTAAATTGGAAACTAATGACAGTGTAATTAATTCGATGTGATTTACTCACGCGACCCGTTGACGTCACGATTCGTCGCCAATTTACAGAACATATTAATTTGAATCTGCTCATCACATTCCCGAAGTCATACTAGGTTTTGGGCTGAATGATATTTTAAGTATGTGTTTAAATATCGCTCGCAAGCGCTAATGAAAAATCTAAAACTGACTGCTGTGCCTACGGAATGACATATTCTATATTTTAAGCGTTCTTAAGCAAAGGAGTCCTAGAATAAATGCTACGAAATTTTGAATTGAAGTAAAATAAACGCAAGTCATAACTTTCCAAAACTATAACCTCAAAAAAATCCATAACTCAAGTTTTAAATAAACATAAATTTACGTGAAATTTTCTACGATGCCAGGTTTCAACTCCACACATTACGAGAACACATTTAAGAGCAAACAAATCCAACTTTTTCTTTTATTGGTTTATTTTTAAACTTTTCCATTTTTCTCCTTATGAACCGCTCGTTTATTGTTTCATTCCAATTTGGATATTCTTTTGTTAGTCGCCAAGTTTATCCTTGAAATTATTTTGCTCGCTGGTAACAGAATTTACGGATCTTTATTTTTATACCTGATGATACTTGTGGGCGTCGTAGGCTAAGTACAGGATTATACAAAGGCGACCTAGGCATTATATCAGGCTATCTTCATAAATATATCTACACTATTATAAATGCGAAAGTATCTCTGTCTCTTTGTTACCTCATTACAAGTAAACCACTGAACAGATCGTTAAGAAATTTTACCAGAAGGTACCCTAGGTCCTGGAGATGGATATTAGATTATTTTTACTATTGCAAAACATTCATTGGGCAATAAATACAAAATACACGAAGACTAAGTCGCGGACAACAGCTAGTTAGCTATAAGTCCCATGTTAGGTATATTATAGGTCTTTTCTTCACAACTTTGTATGAATGGGTTGACTTTCTTTTTGAGGCGTCGCCATCGGGTTTCTAATGAATAGGGCGTTCAATATCCTATTAGCGCCACTTCAGAAGTTTTTCTTTGTAAATAAATAAAATATTGCTTTCAATGGATACGCTTCTACCACGGTGGTTCTACTATTTCTTAAAGCTACAGTAAATAAGGAAATGGTACAAGAAATAAGGAAACGATTTCGGGAATTAAAAGCTTACTTACTTACTGCAAGAGTATGTATTAAGGGGTTCTATCTTTTAGCAAAATAATTTTAAGTAAGTAACGTAAGTCTTTCTCTATAATAATGAGATTTAATGATTTTTTATAAATTTCATTCTTACTAATAGAGGAGAGGCAAGAAAAAATTAATAGATACTCCTTTAAAATAATTAAAATTACAGTCTAACACCAGTCACTCTACCACCACCACCAGTCACCAGTGACTAATAAAAAATAACTAATGATAGATTTTTGGAACAGGGTTTAACAGTAAAATTATTGCCACACTGGAAAATAATAGGTATGATTACGTCACAGAGTATCTATCATTTATATGGCTTGTATCGATGTTAAATAAACAAGTTTTAGTTTTACCCAATGCCTACATAAAAGATTGTTGATTGTGAAACATTAAGAATAGCGAGTTAAGAAGCCCTTACGGGACAAAGGCCTTAGAAAATTGAATCCTTATTCGTGAATATTATCAGGACTGTAACATCAACTCCATAAGTGATAGTGTAAAAGTATCTCAAGTACCTTTTCCACCAATAACAGAACATCTTTCCGTCACTTTCTAACAGACAAAATATGAATGAGACGGAAGAAACAGCTCTCAAACTTGTGAACGAATTTAACCTTCCATACAAATCTTTTTTTTTTATATATATAATAGACAACACCTCAGAAATAGTGGCTTAAATTGAGGTAAAGTTCCACAATACCTCACGTCAACTTTTACACATCACATTCTAGTTTTACTGGTAGAAAAAGATAAAAATATTTTAAGTTGGTTGGGGCCTTACAATATCGGCGCCAATAGGGTTTTTTCGCATAATTCAAGTATTTTAATAAGTAAAATATGCGATGATGTCATTCTTACAGAACTAGACAAACGATAAAGTATTTATCCTTCGAAACAATTTTACTTGGAGTAAACAATACATAATCTACATTTTCATACTTGAGTCACTTTACATTTCAAAATACTTCGTATTTTTAGTGCTAACTGAGAACAGTTTAGGTTCACATAGATTAAAATTTAAAATAAGAACTAGCTTCCGCACGCGGCTTCGCCCGCGTGGTTTACGAACGCGTACATTTTCCCGGATAAAAAGTAGCCCATGTGTTATACTATTCCAGAATATAAGACGTTCTGGCGTGAAAGAGTGACAAAAATCCATTAATCCATCCATCCATCGTCACAAACTTTCACATTTATAATATTAGCTTCGGCTCACGTATTCGCCCGCGTGGGTTACGAATCCGTGCATTTTCCCGGGATAAAAAGTAGCCTATGTGCTATTCCAGACTATAATCTATATCTGTACAAAATTTCATCCAGATCCGTTCAGCCGTTCTGTCGTGAAAGAGTAACAAAGATCCATCCATGCATCCATCCATCCTCACAAACTTTCACATTTATAATATTAGTAGGATAGGATAAGTTAAGATAATAACAATCTCGTGGTGTAGTAAAAAAATATCATATTAGAAGCACCTTTAATACCTCGTTGTATTTCAACATATTTAAAGTTAGAGCTATAACAAGTAAACTTAATTTACCTTTTCCTTATAAAAACAAGAATTTTGTGGTATGCAGTCTGTGGCGAAAAACCAAACAAAGCCTGAACCTACCCTAACGAAAAAAACAACAAAATATTGTTAGTTCTTCTGCTCCACGAGTGCATAGAACCTGTTTGCTTAGAACGGGCGATTACGTAAGAGCCGTTAAGGTCGACCAGCCTTCGGTATTTGTAGGTACTATACTCACAACTGTGACCTTTACGGCCGTGACATAAGGTTCAATTTATCTAAGCTTTGCAGTTATGTCGTGTTTAGAGTATTTTTACGCTGTTTACGTGAGTCAGTGTTGCCTTCGTGTTATGTGTGTCAACCTTATTTAGATGGATATATGTGTAGATATCGGAGAAAGTGGTCTTAGTGGATTTAAATCGGTTTGTTTTGATCAGACTTCTGGTGATGAAGCTTTAGAACATACTTCTTGACATATGTAATTAATCTCATTGAGAAGGATCTATTTACATTTCTAAGTCAATATGACATAACACATAACATAACATCACGCCTGTATTCCCCGAAGGGTTAGGCAGAGATGTACTATTGTACACCCACATTTCGCCGATGCCGTTATAGAGTCCCATGTAGCTAACAGAGGGCGAGCCTATTGCCATTTACCGGGCACAGTTCCAGACTCCATGCTGCTACTGAGAATTTCCATACATAAAATTCCAATAACACTTTACCCGACCCGGGAATCGAACCAAAGACCTCACGGTCAGCAGTCGCGCTTGCGACCACTAGACCAATGAGGCAGTCAAGTTAATATGAAGTTTAAAAACTTTTTAAGTAAACAGAAGAAAACATAATACATCCGAAGCTTGTTACCGTATTATTAGTATAACTATAAAGTGTATGTTGCAGAAAATCCACAACAGCAAAGCCACATACTGTAATGATATATAAAGCGATAACTACAATGTTAAGAACACTACTTTTACACAAAGTTATAACAATGTACTTGAATTATATAATATACAATCTCGCCTCTATTCCTAGAAGGATTAGACAGAATTGCAGTGTACAGGTCAAGACGCACGGTCTAAATATTAAAGTCCAAGTTATAAGGGCATTAGTAGCGGGCATAATTCCAAACTCTAGGCTGATGCCTGTTACTGAAAATTTCCTAATATAAAAACCCAATAACAATTCCACTCCTGGGACTTGAACCTAAGACTTCACACCCAGCAGTCGCACTTGCTACAGCTAGACTACAGTTATGATAAAGTGAAATGGGAAAATTATCGAACTTTATATCAACTTTCAACTGATAAGAGACTTCGTTCACAAAGCCCTTATACCAATTAAGTACGTTTGCTTTACAAAATGAATCTTCACCAGTTCTTGGAAACTTTATCAACGTTCTAAATCTCACATCTTTTACCTCAACTTTTTAACCTAAGTATAAAGATTGAGAACTTTAGGGAAGCCGGGAAACTCATGGCTAAGCCGCGGCAATCTCTTACATAATGAGGGATGCAAGCAAAGATTCATTTCAGTTTAAAACGTTCCTCAAAATGGACGAAAAGGGTAGAGTATTTTGTCTTGACGTAGTAAGTATAACAGTTTTATATTTAAGGTCGAAAGTTCCTCTCCAAGTGACGACATTTTAGTACGTCTAGGTCTTCCTGAACAGTCTAGCTCAGTACGCACCAGCTAACTTGATAAAAAAAAAAACATCTTTCTAATACTAACGCGACCTATGAAGAAATTCTTATAGTTTACGCGTTTGTTTTAAATTCACAAAATGAAGCTTTAAGAACGAAACTGTTATCAAAAGAAAAAGAAGAAAACTCTTATAGTGGCAATCTCAAAGAAAATAAGAATCTTGGAGATTGCTCCTCTGTAAGTAGAGATAGCTGAACTAAAATGAAGTGACGTGACGCCCCGCTCCATTGTATTTACAGTAAATTTCCATAGTAAACAAGTAGGAGGGGCGCGAGAATCGGAATTACTTAGAATAATTTCTAGTTTTGACGGTTTCAGCATAATACTTACTAGCTCATATAGATATAATTTAATACAACTGAGCATAAATAAAGCTTAAATTAAATAAAGAATGGTCCACACTGGCTCTAGACCCAAAGGTCTAGAAATCATGGAGGAGCCTTTGCCCAGCAGTGACATGATGCAGGCTAACCGTAATGCAACATAGGCTTCTGGTAAAAAATTTAGCCGATATGAGTGAAACGTAAGAGAAGATCTGTTTACGGGTGAAAATTCTTCGCCATACAGAATTTTCACCCGTAAACAGATGTTAAAATATGACGTTTTCTACAATCCTACATCTAAGTTGGAAGATATCAGCATTGATATTGATTTGAACTCAAAACGGAGGAAACTCATTCAGCTGTAATCACCTGTATAAAATATATGAGAACTATTCATATTTGACTAGCTCTCAATCACGAGTCTATCCATGTGTAAATAACTTGACGTTTTTACATTTCAAGATTCAATATTTGATTCCAATATATAGCCTGACGAGAAAAGTAAAATACCTTGCGATATTGCAGATTATATTGGTACCAATATTAAGTATATAAGTTTCGATAAAATATTACTATTACTTTAGTCTATCTACTGGAAAGGACCCACGAGTCCTATTGGGAATATTAATAAGCAGATGATGATGAAATGGTGTCTCCGGATGGTGTCTCTAGCAGACTGAATATGTAAGAAACGTCTGATATCCACAACAACCAAAAAGACATAATAGGTACATGACTGAAAAATTGATAAACTTTTTTTCATAAGAGAATACGGAATAGCATGTTCTTAGACATCAACTGTCAGATTTTCTTTACGTAATCAGGGGAGGCCTTTAATATTGTATGTTAAAAAAAAACATACACGGGCATAGAATCATGTATAGTAAATTGAGTATTACGTTCAACCATAAGCTAGCCTAGCTAGCTAGTGGTTGAGCCTAGCTATACCAATTATTATATTAATACTATTCTTGTGTGGTTTAGCGCACATTGGCTTGCATTGTACTCGCATAGTCTTTACCGTTAAAGATTGTAACCAGTTTAAAACTATTATTATAAAAGAGTATCCATGGAGTTTCTTGCCGGTCTCTTCTCCATAGGACATACCTCCACTTTGGAACCGTGCACCTAGAATCACACGTTTTGAAAGAGCATGTAAAAGCCTAATCGAAATAAAAATATTTGACTTTGACTTTGACTAGCAACAGTGCACTGTAGAGACAGATGTTAAATAGTGGATATCTAAGAGTCAACAAACAAATTGTACGATACAGTTCACTTAAATAAGCCTCCTAAAATAGAATACAAAAGACTTGTGGGGGATGTAGACGCTAAGCGACAAAGACCTTTAAATAAATTGAAAAAGACCGGGAAATATCCAAACGACGGCGACGCCGCGAAAGCTATTTACAGATGGCGAAAACATAAAACCTTTAAGTTCAATACCTATGATTACCAGAAAATACTTAAGGTAACCCATTCCCTCGATCACACGTGAAGGGGTAAATGGGACCGTACCGTATTTATATTATTCTTAGATCGTATATAACATAATAGGTTTATCTTGCCCTTCGGTAAAGGATTCTTGCGAATATGGGAATAACAACGTTAAACCTTATGAAGGTTGATGCTGTTTAGATATGTGATAATATATATATATGTAATATATGAGTTATATATATATCTACTACACCTAGTACCTAGTACCTAGGTAGGTACTACAATATTTTTCGCAATGCCTTTATTTCTTTTTGTCTGTCTTTATATACTATTATTGTGTGCATTCAGTTTGGGCCAAATAAACGTATTTTTCTTTCTTTCCTATACTATTCTAGGTATGGATGCGACACTAACTTAATTTATTAAAGAACGAAAACCATTGAAAAGCCTCTCAATTAAAGAAATAGTAAAAACTGGCAGACAATAAATAGCAGGGGACTGCGAAAAGTGCGGGAGTAAGGCCTTTGCCCAGGGGGACAGTATTACACAGTATTACAGCAAGTACCTACATGTTTATCACAAGTAATAAAATAAATATTTACTATCATTCTTTTCCTCTAGAATAGCCACATGAAAAAAGAAGGTAACGACTCCATTATACATTCGCTCAGCCAATAGATTAATTAAATCATTTCCACCTCGCTTTGAAGATTTGCACGTGAAGTTTTTCCATTTAGATTTCAATTCCGGATTACAATTATAGAACTGAAATTTTCCGGAGACATTTTTAATTGGAGCTTCCTACTTCGGATTTCAGGTATCTGACATTTTACTTATTACATTTTCCATCAATTTACCTTGTTTTACGCTGAAATCATATTTTAAATCGGCACTAATAACAATTATTTTACAAATAGTCGTTATCCCGGTTTTCCCTGAAAATGGCAATCAAAGGCATAATTTTGTCACGCTGTAATTAAATTGTAGGTTAAAGCTTATCGACATCGATCGAAAACCGTTTGCGTCACACGTATAGTTAACCCAATCCAAATACAACTGGGTAGGCACGAACGGAACCAGACCGGAATGAGAAATTAGCACCGATGAAAAAAAGTGAGAGTGAGAGTTCTGTGAAGTGAGAAGTTCCAAAAAGGCGTAAGCAACAGGCTCTTCCATACGACATGATAGATGATATAATTTCACATCGTAAGAGTTAAAGCCCGGCAAGGCAGGTCCTTTATGATGCGAGGTTGGATCATAAGTCCATATATCAGACTTTGATTCGACCAAATCACGTACTTTGGCCAATTTCACGGCTTTTTCACGGATTGATACGACCCTTGACATTTAGAGTCACCGAAAATAACCCCAAATGACGCATCAAATGACGTTTTATTGGTCATCCGGTGAAAATGTCATCATAAACTGAGTTGAACTTATAAGAAGCATGAAGGTATTTATTACCTGGAAAACAATACTCAATAATCGCCTTCTGATATTCTACCATAAATTGGTATCACCACCACTATTTTATAATGACAAATCTATCATGCATATCAAACGGATTGCTTACTACAATATAATCCCTTCATCTTCTCTCGCGGAAACATATTAGGTACTTATGCTAAAGAGATGTAACGTATTTTCACCTACAAACCACACAACCTTTAACGTCAAAAATAAACAACATGACAAAACCAAAACACGTTTAATAAACAAAACTTAATTTTACTCACAACGAAACTACGTGTTGCGAGTTAAACTCAATTTGTACGAGTAATTCGAGCAACGCGTACGGTGCCGAGTATAATTGCCACCAATCTTAATAAAACGAGCGAGTAGAGAGCAGGTGTGAAAAATTAAGTCCCGACCTTTTTTATTGGTGCACCGGGTCGTGGGGACCATCTGCCGGTAGTGTTATTAGGAAATGTGCATTGCTTTCTATTAGAGATGATTCAGTGGCCATTTAACGCGGAGACGTGAAAGTGAAACGTTTTTTAAATGTACCACGGAAGGGACATTTATTAACGAGTCAAGTGGGGGAAAGTGAACACAATAGAAAATCTATTGTTTATTGGTCTCTGGAGTAATTATGGAAGAGTGGATTCTTGAATTATATGAAGAATAGACATATTTGTTCGTGCTTTTGGTACCTTTCCTAGACTGTGCTGTGTTCGCTATCAACTTGCAATACGCTAGCTAATCTTGCATAATATTATACTGTATCGTCGGATTAAGTATTATTTATCAGATGGACCTCATTTTTAGCAATATTATGACAAGTCTAGTACATATCGAACATCTTGAATGTAAGCTATTTCTTACAGGAGTTAGGTATTCGAGTTTCAGTTATGAAAGCACTAAAATACTTGCTTGAATTCGACTGACACCTGAAGTATTTTGCGTGAGCAAATATAAGTATGTACGTTTAGTAGTTCCTTGCAAAAGACATCCAAATGAAATCTCACATTTTGCAGTACAGAAGAAAAATTCTGACAATGACAGTACCACAATAAAACCATCGGGTCGTTTGTTATACGAAAAATATCTATTGTTAATATAATTTTGCATTTTTATTCTATTCCCGCCTAAGAATAGGCCACTGACTTTTCAGTGGGTGCCATAACAGGTTAAGTATTTGGTACAAAAAGATACAATGCAGGTGGAGACGCTGCAATATCAATATGAAACTGAGAATCAACTTTATGTTTGATGAAAGACTACTTAAAAAATAATATTTAAATGAGTCACTATCTAATAAAAATGCGATGAGAATATTGTAAAAGACTCAATCAGTATCCGACAAGTAGGTTAATACAATAATCAAAATATAAATTAAACGTTACGAAGTTAAGGAATCAAATAAGATGGAAGAACAAAGTAATGACATCTAAATGAAAGGGATTCAATTTGGTCTAATGATTGAGTAAATTCAATATGGCGTCAATATACATAATATTATATGCAGTTATATTTCTTACCATTTAAAGGAAGGAATATCTTCGAAGATGATAGATTGTGGTAGGTATAAGACAGAGACGAGTGGCGGCTTTTGTAGTCGGAGGCCAAGATCCTCTGGCGTCGTAATAAGTAAAGCAATATCATTTAATAAATCAATAAGTCAACAATCTCTTATACTGGATAATTTTAAAACCAGAGCGCAAATTTTAACACGCGTATGTATGTATTATTTTAAAGATTTACAAAAAAAAAAAAAAAAAAATGAATGATATTTATGTATTAAGGCCCCGTAGACTATATATTATTGGGAAGAGACTAAGTCCATGATATGTTTATTTAAACTCGGATAGGATAGAACACATATTTAAAAAGTATATATATGTTCTCGATACAGAACACCATAAAAATCTTGTATAGGTGAGAGATTCTATCAGATTGGCTTGTTGTTGATAGTCTTATCCTATATAATACAGATTACGGAAACAAAGGGAAACTAAGTCCGATACGTTAGATACACCCCTTATCATGTGGGACCAATAATGTTATCAGCAAACGATGGCTGTACGATAGGACTCCTTTGCCGGCTCGTGAATTATGTTTCTGTTTTTCTTTAAGGAAATTCTCTGTAACGGCCCTTTTATTAAGTGTGCCTGGTGGAGTGCAATATGATTGTCCTACTTACATGGAACTTAATATGGCATTGGGGCCTATGAATGCATAGAAATCTGTAAAATGTGAGTATGCTGTTATCGTTAATATTATATTAGATGTTTTACTAAACACATGCCTATTGCCTGATAATACGAGTCTGTCATGCTTTCTAAAATGTCTCGCTCATGGAGGCGTTGTTGGGTCGCCGAGTTCCCTACATAGTGGTTGAGCTTAGCGTTGCTTACGCGTTATGCTTGTGAACGGGTGCCGTCTGCCGGGACTGGTCAGCTGGTAACTACCATGGCAATCGTATTATGTTCTGTTTTTACTAGTTTTTTTTTTAATGTTACTCATTATACTTCATTATTTTCGCATACTCTTATCACAACAGTGTACCAGACATGATTGTAAGATCGATTTATTTTAAAAGAGTTTGTATGAAGTTTCTTCTCCATAGGACCTACTATTTGGAACCGTGCGCCTGGAGTCTCGACATTTCATAAGTGCCTGAACTTGGTTTACATATACACATATAAAGATATATTCTAATCTATTCTATGTGTGAGTACCTGTGATATGTGTAAGTACAGTGTATGCAATAGTAAATATTAATTAACCCTTCTAGGAATACAGGCGTCTAATGCTATGCTTGTGCGAGCTAGGCAATGTTTTTAATCAACTATATTCGACGTCGGCATCCCAAAATACTACTATTGTTAACAAATCTTGCCCCAACACGTTAATTTATTAGTTTTAATGAGATTACTTAATGAAGCTCGTTAGCTTAACGCTGACATGGCTTCGGCATGCGTCATCGGCGTCACTCCGCCATATATTAGCCATTATTAATCAATAACCACTGACATATGCAGTATGATTTATTACATGAATTATGCAATACTACACGTAAGGGAAAACAGTGGTTAGCTTGGGGAACAATAAACAGTAGAGTTGCACAAATGGATATCTATACAGGGCCATGCTATCTATACATAGATGAAATTTTCATAGAAATAATGTTGTTTTTTTTTTTAATAGGGTTTTACGCTTTTAAAGATTTAGTTTATCTAATAGTGGATGGTTTGGGAGAGTAGAGAAGCGATCTCACCGGCGGCATAGTACTTAAACTTTTTAGAATAACCAGCCACCACGCAATTTTTGCCGATGCCGTTTTAAATCCCATGTAGATGGGTCAAATCTATTGCTAATTGCTATCGAGGAATTTCATACAGGAAAACTCAATAACACTGCCTGACCCGGGAAACGAGCTCAGAGCGTCGCGCTCACAATCCAAAGGCAGTGCGTACAAGTTGCGGGTTCGATCCTTGTACGGAACAAATATTTGTATGATCTACAGATAGTTGTTTCGGATCTGGTTGTGTGTGCATGTGACATGTATGTTTGTAAACTGTACCCACGATACAGGAGAATAATCAAAGGGCGGGGCAAAGTTAAAAAAAAAATGTAAATGTATGCGCGACTATATTCTACAATTAACTGTGTACTCTAAGTATTCATCATCATCACCCAGAAGACGTCCACTGCTGAACGAAGGCCTCCCTCAGGGGTGAGAGGGGGAATTGCCTTTACTACTACTTGTACTCTAAGTATTAGTGATAATAAATGCAGACAGAAAAACAATGGATTATAATGTCATTTTTTTCTGTACATAATATTAGGTCACAATATACATAATGTAAAGCGTTTATGATGCCTAACGGGGTTAACGGCGAGACAATGAATGTCAAAGTACTACTTGTTACCATATCTTTGTATGGATATACTGTTTTTTTTTTTTTAAACTAAAATGTATAATTACAATTTACCTACGTGTAGTGGCGTGCGGTTCATAAAGACGAAAAATACTGTCTACCCTACATAACACAGATAAACATTTATTATAAAATATTTGAGGTGGCAAATCACATACATCATTATTTAATCGACAATACGACGAACCAAATGCAGTAGGTATTTTTAAGTAAGTAAGCTTTAACAATTTTCTGCCTACCCTGTCTTCGAACTCTGTGCACGCCGCTGCCTACGTGTCAGGTTGCCAGACCATTTTAAATTTACGGGCTATATTAGAGTTATAACAGCATAAGCTAAATGTGTTTGTACAATAAGACACCTAGCTCCTCCTAACAATTCGAGGAAAACATGCGTTAAACTAAAACTATAAAGCATGTTGCGTGAAGAATGTTTAACTTATAAGTATATTTTTTTGGTAGAGGATGTTGACATTTATAATATTATTAAAAAAAGAGACAGTGTAAAGATTGATGGGTTGTTTATTCTTGAGAAATCTAGTGAACGTTTGGTACAGATGAATGGAAGACCGAAAACAAGGACTGGGCAATGAATGTAATATCATTATTTTATCGATATAAAATACGCATGCTATTATAACAGTTCAGTAAACTAATTTTATTGATTGCCTCATTGGTTTAGTGGTCGCAAGCGCTATCGCTGAGCGTGAGGTCCTGGGTTCGATTCCTGGGTCGGGCAAAGTGTTATTGGGTTTTTCTGTATGGAAATTCTCAGTAACAGCACGGAGTCCGGAATGTGCCCGGTAGATGGCAATAGGCACTCAATAACAGCATCGGCGAAATGTGGGTATACAATAGTACACCTCTGCCTAACCCTTCGGGGAATACAGGCGTGATGCTATGTTATGTTATGTAAAATACACATACTTTTATAGGATTGCTTAATACACAATATTGGAGTGCGCGACTGTAAGCGTGAGGTCCTGGATTGGATTGCCGAGTCACGAAAAGAGTTATTGGTTTTTCTATAGGGAAATTCTTATTAGCAGCACAAACTTTGCATCTGTGCCCTATAGATGGCAATAAGCTGTGCAGGCTTGTTTTACATAGGACTCAATTATGGCATCACTGAAATGTTGGTCTACAATAGTAGGTACCTCTGCCTAACCCTTCGGGGAATATCGTCGTGGTTATGGTTCAACTAAATACTTAATGTAAATATTATTATTGCGTTACTTGATGTTACTACGACTGTGTCATGGCTGAGATGTTAATTAACTGTATCTACGTACAACCAGTACGTATAACTAACGTAAGTCAACAGACGTAGATGGATATATTGATAATACTAGCTTCTGCTCGCGGCTTCGCCCGCGTGGTTTACGAACCCGTATATTTTTCCAGGGGACTATAATCTATCTCTGTGCCAAATTTCATCCAGATCCGTTCAGCCGTTCTGGCGTGAAAGAGTAACAAAGATCCATCCATCCATCCATCCATCCATCCTCACAATCTTTTACATTTATAATATTAGTAGGATAGGATAGGATAGAACCTCCTTAAATACTTAAATATATAAATATACACACACATAAATATGTGTAAAATATTGTATAAATATAGAAAAAAAAATATTATGTAAATATAATATTACTAAAATAAATCTATAATTACTATTTAAATATTTAATTTTCACCCAGCTATTCAATGTTACTCAAAACTATAGGTATTAAGATATTATTGATTTTTAGAGCGCTCTACAGCCTCTCCTCTATTCAAATCTAACTTTGCTGTACCAGACAGGGTCCATAATTGTTTCTAGTTTCCAACATACCAATTGTTATATGTACACATTATGGAATGCAATAAAGTATTGAGTATAGATATAAAATAAGCAATATAACGGTTTATTTTTTTTAGAACAGAATAGAATATTTATTTGCATAGAATGTAGGTATTTACAATAAGGTGTTAACAGAGTAGATATATACAAGATGCTTGTACATTCTACCATTTAGGTATACAATTTTTTTTGAATGTTACTGATTGTGTGATATCCGTGTAAGAAGTCTTCCGTAGCAGAAAATGTAAAACAGCGGGCAGCGTTGGTCTGTACCTGTAGAGATTTGAGTTTTTCATTTGTCACTCAAACGCTGCTCGAGTTGAAATCACAGCTGATCGTCGTGTTGTGAGAGTAGAAATGGTATTTTTTTTGAAAATCTTTGCCCCCCCCCCCTAGCATTTCTCCTGTATCATGGGTACAGTTTACAAACATACATATCACATGCACACACAACCAGACCCGAAACAACTATCTGTAGATCATACAAATATTTGTCCCGTGCGGGGATCGAACCCGCGACACGTAGCGCGGAAAACTAATCGCTTAGCGACTGCGCCAACCGTGTTGTCAAAATGAACATCCATAAAGATGGCATCCATAAAGATTCCATCACAGCAAAGCGATCTCTATCAATAGGGTAAACTTTAGAAGAAAAAATTAAACCGCTTCTGTAGGGTTCTTTTTACTGGAAACTAAGGGTGTCCACCCTTGTTTTCCAGTAAAAAGAACCCACGATGGAGGACTGCCTCATTGCTCTCGTGGTCGCAAGCGCAACTGGTAAAACTGAGGTTCTGGGTTTGATTCTCGGGTCGGGTTAAGTGTTATTGGGCTTTGCTGAATGGAAATTCTGACTAGCAGCACAGAGTCTGGAACTGTGCCCGGTATTTGGCAATAGGCTCGACCCCTATTATATTGGACTAAATAACAGCATCGGCGAAATGTGGGTGTACAATAGTAGATATACCTCTGCCTGAACTCTTCGGGGAATACAGGCGTAATGCTATGTTATGTTATGATAAATAGTAGCGAGTATATGTATCTGTTCTCTTTGGTAGAAGATTAGAATTTAGATTAGAACCTACATACTACAGAGACGATAAGCAAAAGTCAAAGACCTGAACTTCACTTATACTGGAATCAGTCATTCCGGAGGATACAAAACACTTGCTAAGTGATCATCATCAATCATATTCCATTGAAATCTTACTATTATGACAGTATCTCACGAAATATATAGCTAGGTAATAATCACTGCGTTAATTATCTTCATAGGAATGTGAAGCTGGTTTTAATGAATTATGTCATGTACCCAAAATCTCATTACCCATTGGCAGTGCATTATTCAGCATTAATTTTTTTTTACTTCAAGTTATCAATTCCTTAATAACACGGAATTAGTAAGAAAAATTAAAATGTTTATTTTGAGTTATGTAGTGACCACTGGGATAGTGATGTGTGGATATTTCAATTAGGGTATTTTAAAATCGGGATATACACAAAAATTATTCAAAAATATACAGATTTAATCGACGTGCGTTTTGACGAGTCTCGGTAATCTCATTTGAATTCAGGCCTATATCGTGGCACGTGTATTGGGTCGCTCAGAACTACTGGCTCGTACTATGGGTTCTCATTGTTATGCCGGTATCTTTCCCTTTGTTTTATGAGACTTACTAATTAAGATATGATTTTTAGTAATGTAGGTACTTCATTTCTAAATACTTTCAACCCGTTGTTCTATTAATGTCTCAAATTTTATTCTAGATACCTACTCGTATTTACTTCTTACGGAAAGATTAAAATATATTCTATTTTTCCAATGCATTACATGTTGTTTTTATTAAATACCTATCACTCGTATGTACGAATCGCAATCTCAGCGTATATATAAAACACGGCTCTGTCAGGTTATCACTCATATTTTTGCCCGACACAGCGTTTATTAAAACCAGTTTCATTATTTTATTTTTATTCAACGTTAACTTTTGTACATCTAAAACACGTGTTCCTATATTCTAGACCTTACTACAGAATCTTGGTACTCAACTCAACCCCACTTTTTACGCTCTCGGCTCCGTAGTAAATGAACCGAATAAACTACGAGTACCAATAATTCCCCCTACCATACAAGCACCATGCAATGTCAACATTCATTCATTACGCAACGAGACCTCGCCAAGAAAAATCGCTGCGTTTCTAAAACCGGTTTTTCGTAATGCATAATCTACTCTATTGTAATCACAATAAAGATGAATATTGATTGGCAATCGTAAGTAGGACTGGACGTAAGTTCGCGTTAAGTTATTACGACATTGTGCTAATGTTGTATGGGAAACCTGCCTGTGGTTTTTATAGTAGCTAATATGGTGTATATTTCTAAAATATATATTTAAGATATTAGTCTCATGGTATAAAACTTTATGAATGCGTCATTCCGATTAAGTTACCTCACGTCTTATGACGAAGATAAAACGTGATAATTTTTAAAGCTTATTGCTTGTAAGGAAAATGAAAGGGCGAATAATAAAGTACCAAGCAAAAAGAAAATTATATAAAACAGAAAAGGTAATTTTCTATTATGTATTGCGTTCTTGTAAATATTGAGACTCTACGTCACAGTTCAAATTCATGTGGTTTTTTTAATACGGTGTTCCACCAAGTTTTACTAATTACATTATTTTTATGATAACAGCTGTGTATCAATTAAAGATTTCCAATAAATTATACATAAATCAATTTCTAATCAAAAATAAATACCCACTTAAATTATGCGTACAACAAAATAAAATATTAAAACCTCACCTTTATTCGCAGATTATCTCAAAAAATCTCAGCTCATTTCAAAATACTCATTATCGAGCGAAAATGCACCAGCCGCCCATGAACTTGACGTAAATTCGTTGCTATAGCAATGCTCTCCCAGGGAAAACGACCCCTAGCGAATTCACATCCAAAATACGCAATTCCAGAACCAATTATAAAATACGCAAAATTTTAACTGAGCACTCAAATAAAAAAAAAAACATAGGCACCTCTCTTTTCGGATAAAAATACGCAATTCGAATGAATTTTGAAATTCGAACGATATTTTTTTATGCGCGTGACGGACGCGCGTCTTCGCGGCGGTACGGAGCGCACTACGTAAATGTCAGCACAATCGGCACATGTGCGGGCCGTAGTAAAGCGGTGTGTACTATGCTAGCAGTTTTCCTTCCCATTTCGTACCGTCTTTAGTATTTTACAATTTTTATTGTGTATTTTTTATGAATGGAACTATGTGACTATAGATTTAAAACCAAAATTATTATGGACAGACATTTTTTTATTATTTTGTGCCTAGATTTACTTATATATAATCTTTTTCTAAAAATATTGTTAGTCTTAGTTAAGTTAAACGTTTACTAGTAAACAAAATTAGGTAATTTATAAAGATAAGCTTGTATTTTTTTCTAGACTACAAATTTCGCTGATTGGTATTCAATTATCGCTGCGCATACGATGAAAGTGAAAGTATGTTGAGTCATTTAGTTTATGGAAGGTGAACCAGCGACTATTAAGTTGTTTAGAAGTGAATCTTTAATCATTTCAATTCAATTTTTGGAAAAGTAACATAACCGATATTATTTTTATATATAGGTATTTTTTATTACATAGGATCTTTAATTTTAGCATTTGAACTTCGAAGATGCCACCAAAGTTTAGAATTTAGAAGAATTTAATTATCACTTGTGTTAACGATGATGGAAGAACATCGTGGGGGTTTCCAACACTTGAAGTGGGTCAATAAGATTATTGAATGTGTGCGTAGCCTGCTAAACCGCACCAGTAAAGCCTGCTGTAGGTACTAAGGGCTCTGAAAATAGGCCCATGCCACAACACTGGAACACAGTAGTTTTTTAGACGGTTTCGATTTTTTTAATAGTTATGTCCTAATAAATCAATTGTACTTCGAACGTTATACTTAATGATATAATCATAATGTACCAAGGTACAAGGTATCAAGGTACACACTAATTAACTCAATAACATTCCAACAATTAACCTAAAATACTACTTTAAAAAAGCATATATTAGTTAAACGCTACTAAGCATTCAGCAGAAAAAATAGCCTAAAATTATGTATGTCTTGCCAAAAGCAATCGCGCGAAAACTCCCTCAACTCTGCATGCGGCCCAATATTGTGGGAGTGAGACAGCATTCCAGCCGGGGTTGTACATCCGCTTTTCTCGGCGTTATGTAAGCTACGGCCCTGGAGCCGGGCAACCTCTCCCCGCAACCCCCTCGTTACCCCGACCGGGGAGAGTACGAACACAGTACAAAGCTGGGGTGAAGGCAGCCTTATAAGTATCAGTTGCGGCTGATGATGGCGTCAGTAATTCTTGATTTTTGTTCTTACATTGTATGCAGAAGGCTTTGGGTTAGAGTCTGTTATCTAAATGGATATATGTCGGTAGGTAGGTACTTACTAATGTGGGGTTCGATTTGCTATTTGTATTATCTGGATACTACGAATGACATAATGTCAAAATTAACGAATAACGAAAATAATAACAAAATTGGTTACCAAAGCTATCATTTAGATTAATTATTAAACTATTTAATTTACAAAGATGCAATGCATGTCTGTATTAAATTAAATATACCTACACACATTATTCTGTCCCAGTTAACTGTACACGTGGCATAAGTATCATCCTTAACCATGCTTAACAAAACCTGCACATGTTGTAAATACTGTACCACAAAACCAACACACAAGAACACAGAGTTCTTGTAGGAAAACATTTCCAAACTCGCCTGTTAAAGGTACGCATTAAATTAAGGATGCTACAAATTTACTATCTAGAACCGAAAGCATTGGATAACTGAACAAGATTTCAATATCCGAAAACATCCGGACCGTACTAAATCAGAATGATAGTATGATTCTTTTCCTTAAACTTTTCACTGTACATTTAGGTTCAATGTTCACTGTACTGTTTCACTGTACATTTAGATTCAATGTGAGCTCGTGTTTTGGATTTTGAAGTATTCTAAAACTTAACTTTAAAAATTCAAAGATATTTATAATTATAATAACAAAAACGTTTAATATAATCAGGCACTCATAGTTCACACCTCGACATATTTACTACCTATTTAAGCTGCGCTACATAACACGTCCTCCGTATCCGCATCCAGTCCGTTTCTTTATCCGAATCTGTTTTGGAACGCAAATATCCGCCGTCCACGCACGACACTACAAGTCAGATCTGGGTTACCGGAATTTGGACCCCAATGCTCACGTAAATGAAACTCATTAAGTCGCCAATTTGTTTATCAGTTTCACAGGGACGTTACCTTTTATTTTACGGGCTGTTGACGCCCCTTGTTTTTAGAACAATTCATCTTCGTTTCAATTTTGCATTGTCAGATGCTCAGGTACTGAAAGGGATATGTAAAAAAATAAATTGCTACTGAACTGTGCAGATAAGAGTATTAGAGTTTTGTTTAAAGCACTATTTTGAAACTGTTAATGGTGCGGAGCTGATTGTCGACCTTCGCTAGTCGGAAGGGCACCTTAAAAAGAAGAAAAATTGTAGAGCTGCACGTCAAATTAATAAAAAAATACTGTTTATCTGTATTTAATTTAATAACTAGTGCATGTATTAGGTATATTCACTTCTCACATCATGTTCAAAACGTGATGATTTAAAGTAACATAGTATAACTTTTGATTAGTTGATCTTTTAACAAACTGAAACAACGGTTTTAAACTTTTAAGCTAACCTAGATCTCACCTTGCCCAACTAAAAATATTACAAGAACCATAGACTATTCTACTATATATAACATACTCCTATTTTATTTGAATATAATATTGTGTATAAATAATTACTTTTATTTTTCTAATATATCAAGATAATTATGGTATAACCAAATTCTAGTATAAAATGTATAACGATGTATCCAAACTATATTCTACTTAGAAATATCAAAACGCTAGAACAAAGAATGACGCTAAGTAGCTAAGTGGTAGGTAGGTACTAGTGCACTTAGTTATGTGTACCTAAGTGCACTAGTTGTACTACCTAGTATAGTATACTTGACGTAAATCTTACCTATCGTAAATATGAAACTGGATTCTGCAAAGTTTTAATTAAATAGAACTTATAGTGATTTCCTACAGGTTGGCGTAGAGTCGACATAATTAAGATTTTCTCGACAAGCGTGAAATGTTTTTTTTTTTTTTGTAGTTGTTACCGTTGAGTGATAAAACGCGAAGTAGGTCAATTAATTATTATAACTCTCTCTGCGAATTTATTTTTAAAACCGTATTTAGGTCTGGTTGTTATATATGATGTAGGTATTGATGAATTTGGTTATTCTCGTTTGTTTTGATCCAGTAACTATATCTTATTTTTGGAGATATTTAATAGTATCTTCTCCGAAATGATAATCTTCTTCTGTTGGGAAGTCGGAAGACATAATTTTAACGATCGTCATGGCAATCTTACTAATATGATCATTAGCCGTAGAACTGATGAACGTGTGCTTGATTGGAGACCGCGATTCGGTAAACTTAGGACAGGTCGCCCTCAGGCTTGAGCGACGATCTAGATGATTGAAATAGATGAGATTAGACAGCCATATGTACTTATGTCCAGCAGTAAACTACTGTATGGTTATGATTATTAGGGATTTTTTTTTTAAACCAATCACCAATCCATTAGTCAAGGGTTTGGTTTTATAGCTCTTGACATAATTCCAAATTCACCTTTTAGAAACACAGGAAAGAGGGTCTGACTTTTAGCACAACCATATTCCGAGAAGCTACGCAAGCTTAAATGAGATTCCGCAATTTTTATTCCGCTCTTTATTCTTTGCCAGAAACCCTACTTCTCAATTCCTCTTGTATAAAATCCCAGCCGTGAGACAACGTACCGGACAAGTTTAAATCGATAACACTGAATGTTTCGCACTTCTTCATGTTCATAGTACAAGTTGTCTGGTAAAGCGGCGACTCAACTCCACGTCTAACGTTCGCGAGGAGCGCGCACAATAACGAATACTGTATTAACTTTGCAATTATTACTGAAACTTAGTCTTATATCGTTTATAAGAACTTATTCATCATATGTTAGGAAATGTATGTTTTTAGTTACGTTAAAGTTTAAGGTGGCATATTCATTAAACTGCGAAAGCAACGGGTGTTCACAAGTCAATGAATGAAGTGTATGCGTTAATATCTTTTTCTTATTATGTTAATATCTGTTTAAAGGCCGGCTACGCACTTGTGACTCCTCCGGTGTTGCGGGTGTCCATGGGCGACGTTAATCGCTTACCATCAGGCGATCCGTCTGTTCGTTTGCCTTGTATGACATAAAAAAAAAATATATCTTATGGGTATTTTCTTGTTTTCAAAAACTCATCATCCTGTTTTCCATTCAGGGTTCAGATTTTCTATTACTTCCATTGGTGGACAAATGAGCTCTAAAATTCTGAAAAAAAAAAAAAAACGACATAGCCAGCCTGCGTATACATTTTTTCCTTTTCCCTGATCAACATGGTTGATAAACATTATAAATGGCGACCGCTAAACGTACAAACCCAACCCGTACACAGGAGGAACAACCCTTACCGCTTTTGAAAACATATTTAAAATGTATTGTATTATACAGGTTGTATGTGCTAATCGTATACGCTTTTTTATAGGTCGGAAACGGTCTTTACTTCCCATCCCTTCCTAAAAATGATAACATTATGTACCCTTTCTATGATAAAGAAGGAATTTTATATTTGAAGATATTATACGTGATCTTAACTCGGTCCCGCAGGTTGATAACGTATGAAAACTCTGACAGCCGCAACGAACGGTGTCATTTTTCCTCTTATATAATTTATCATAAAAAGATACGGAATAACATGTTTATTAGACAAAGCAACTATTATATTCTTCTTCCGCAATATGGGGGCCTACCAATAAAATCTCTGTCATAGTTGCTATGGGCAGTTAGAAGCCCAGAAAGTCTAACAATGCGTGGATAAATAGTTGTATCTCTTCATATTAGATTGGTAATACATACGGTTTTTTTTTTTTAAACTTTGTCCCCCTCTAGGAATAATTCCTGTATTGTGGATCCGTTCACAAAAACAACAGTTCAAAACTATCTGCAGATCATACAAATATTTGTTCCGTGCGGAAATCGAACCCGCGACACGTAGCGCGGCGGTTGATCTTTCAACCACTGCGCCAACTGTGCCGTCGGGTTACAGTTAATCAAAGTGTATAGACAGATGATGCATAGGTGATCTGAATAATTCTGGAAAATAAGAGAAAGTATCTTGAATTAATTCATTTATTCTAGTATTTGTAAAACAGTTTTTTACTGTGACATGTCGCTTAACAAATCCTGCCTCAGTTGAACTGTTTTGTGAAAGAAAGTACTTAAGTGCTTTAATTTTCTCAAAGCGTAGCAATAAGGATTCTAGGCTGTTCTTGTTAGTGTAAGGCTTTGTCAAGTTTCAAACACATGTTAAGTACGCTTATGACTGGAGTTTTAGCTTTAATAACTAAACTTAAACCAACAAATAATTACATAGACAGTTAGATAGGTCTTACCTTGCATATATCTAGAGTTAAAAGCATCCGCCAACGTTATCAAGAAACTTTGATTACTCGTGACTCAATTTTAAGATCAATTTCCTGCAGTTTATAGTTGCCTGGTACATTATCAACTACCTTGGTTGATCTAACTCCTGCTACAACTTAAATTTGAAGCTTTTCGTTGAGAAATTGTTTACTGAAATGGCTCCTAAAACAGAAAGAAAGCCATGATTTGTGCCGATTTATGGGAATTGACAGAATCCGGGACATCCAGCTTTGTCGGGAAAAGTGTAATATGCATAATTTAAAAAATGGAACAGTAACCGTATTGCTACTGTTTTATTATGATAAAAATAGAACCATATGCCTAAATATCGGTACTGTCAACTGGCTAATAGAGAACAAAAATAAATCATATTACCGAACAACTATGAAACTTCCCGAGAAACTATGCGAATGGGTCACCAGCTTTCTTGCAGACAGAAGCATAAAGGTCGTAGTCGACGGTGAATGCTCTGACTCCATGTTTGTAAATGCTGGTGTCCCTCAAGGCTGTGTGCTATCGCCTACTCTGTTCCTCCTCCATATCAATGACATGTTGCAAATCAGCGGCACTCATTGTTATGCGGATGACAGCACAGGCGATGCTTTCTATACCGGCCGCGCTAACATTTCTCGGGAAAACGTCATCGAGAGCCGAAACAAACTTGTGTCTGAAATTGAGACCTCTTTGGAGAAAGTCTCAAATTGGGGTAGACTTAATTTGGTCCAATTTAACCCCACAAAGACACAAGTTTGCGTATTCACCGCAAAAAAACTACCGTTGGTCGTATCTCCTCGTTTTGAAAGCACCCCCTTAACCACGTCAGCCAATATTGGAATACTTGGTGTCGACATATCGAGCGAAGTCCAGTTCCGCGGCCATTTAGAGGGTAAGGCTAAGTTAGCCTCGAAGAAGCTTGGCGTGCTCAATAGATCGAGACGGTATTTCACTCCGACCCACCGCCTACTACTTTACAAGGCGCAGGTCCGACCCCATATGGAATACTGTTCTCATCTCTGGGCAGGGGCACCCCAGTACCAGCTTCTCCCTCTGGACCGGATCCAACGGAGAGCAATTCGAATCGTCGACAGCCAAGATATTTCAAACAGGCTTGACCCCTTGGCGCTGCGTAGAGATGTGGCCTCTCTATGCATCTTTTATCGCCTATACTATGGGGAGTGCTCCGAGGAATTGTTCGGACTGATCCCTGCCGCCTCTTTCCGCCATCGTTCTACGCGACAGCAGTTCCATCACCATCATTTAGATGGTTGGCAGTCCACAACTGTGCGTTTCTCTAGAAACTTTCTGCCTCGCACAACAAAACTGTGGAATGAACTGTCGCCTGCGGTATTTCCGGACCAATACGACCTTCAAACCTTCAAGAAAAGAGCGTACTCCTTTTTAAAAGGCCGGCAACGCACTTGTGACTCCTCCGGTGTTGCGGGTGTCCATGGGCGACGTTAATCGCTTACCATCAGGCGATCCGTCTGCTCGTTTGCCGCCTATGACATAAAAAAAAAAAAAAAAAAAAAAAAAAAACATAGCGCTATGTCAATATTTCATATTATGTCATACAGGTGTGCGTCGGTACAACGTAATTCCATTACCTGGTATGTATTTTTAAACTGACACAGCAAGCAAAAAATATATTTTAGTAATGTAGCTTCTGTAAGCAACTGCTTAAAATAAACTTATGATAATCGAACATTTACCTTATAAACATTAGCTGTTATATTGTCAGTGAATGTAGGCCTTAGTTAGGTGTTTATTTTACAAGCACTTAAGAGGTAAAGAGCTTACGTGCACGGTTCAGAAGTTTTCTTTTGGTTATAGAGAAAACAATTATAAATAGGCACATCTTCTAGAGACGTCGTTTAAATAATTAATTTTAAAAGACACACACAGAAAACTATGAAGCTGAAATGCTGGCTATTTTAAAGGCTTACAAGGCCCTAAAAAACTATTCCGCAGGGATGGAGCGTACGGATTTCATCTGATTGCAACAGGTCCTAATTCTCTGTAGGGGCCTCAACTAACACAGTAGAAAGGACCTCAACTACCTTTAGTTATATTTGTTGTCTCCGTCGTTTGAAGTTGATGTCTTCCGTATGTAGAATGAAAGAAAGGGTCTCTTTGGAAATAAATCGGATCTTATTGCTGTTATAGATGTTTGACGCTTATATATGAGCAATGAACATAAGTTACTTGCTTGTCACATGATCTGAGTCGTCTTTTTGTCTCGTTGTACGATACGAAAATTCGAATTACTTAATTCGTCCCAGACTATAGGAGCTAAATGTCCTAGACTATTCATACTCAACTTGCAGCCCTCGGGTCGCATGCGGCCCGTCGAGCTTTTGTGAGTGGCCCACCTGGCATAGTAGTCCAGTTGTCAACCACTTTAAATTTCGCGCAGATCCAGAGAAAGCGTGGGCGCGCGGAGTACAATAGGTACTTAGATAACTCTACCGCGCATTGCGTTGCAGTGAGTGATAGAGGGATTCAGAGATCTCATTAAAAGTAAAGTTTTGGATTGTGAAAGCTCTTTAAATTTTTGTCAAGATCGCATGTGGCTGCATACCTCACATTATAAGACTTATAAGATCATCCAGTCGGATGAACTGTGGACAATTTTTCAATTTTTTGTGTTCGTTACGTTGTTTTACGGTATTTAAATATAACTTTTTTTATTGACACCAAAATTTTGCATAGTGGCCCGCGGCACCTTAACTAATACGTTTTTGTGGCCCTTATGGAAAAAAGGTTGAGTATGGCTGTCCTAGACCTACAGGATTGTAGAAGAAAACAGAGGAGGAGGAGTATGTCTGCTTTCTTATTTATTGTTGAACTGGACTTGATGTTTCCAGTTCAAAAATAATTAATTAATTCTGAATGCAAGTCATTGACTCCACAGTATATAAACCTCTTACAAAACTCCACATAACACAAGCCGTCTAAACCTGAAACCATATCAGTAGATGTTCGCAGGAAACAGCGTGCAAATCGAGTTAGTTGGAAGCCACACTCGTGTGACGGAAGTACCCCCGTTAAATGTATAGAGAGTATTGAAGTGCCGTGAATTATAATATCAGACGCTTTCATAGAAATGAAAACTGAAATTGAATATTTAGAGGAACAGCTCCTGAGAATCCTGGAGAGAGGTAAACAAAGGTAAATTTGTATTAATAGGTAATGTGATATAGTTGAGAAAATCTGTCTCTAATTAATTTCAGTGTTTCATCGCAATTATGAACGAGAATCGTATGAAAAATATAATTTTACACGAGTTATTTATCATTCAGTCATTTCAGAATCTGGGCTAGCCAAAATAATGCTTCAAATAAAATGCAGATTAAGTAGGCATAGATATCCCGCAGCAGTCCAGAATTCTAGATATATATCTAATACGTCCTGTATCATCATGCTATTAACCTATCAATCAAGGAAAACCAGTGACCGCACAGCAATGTGTCACTTGAATGATTCACTTAGCAGAGCAAATATGAGTCAATCGTAATTGAAAGTTATGAAAATCTAAATTGTTTGAATCTTTACTGTCTCCAGTTAGTGTGACCTGTGACCAGTTACTTTCTTTTCTTATGTTCTGTCGTATGGAAGAAGCTTCCATACATTTGGTCGATTTTAATAAGCAAGTCATTACTGATGATTTAATAGTCTTCAAGGCAAGGAGGACTTTTGACACTTAACACGATAATGTTTAATTGGCCACCTATATACCAACTGTCCAAGGCAAGTGTGGCTTTACGTCGGAGATTTTATGTAGCCGATCTGCCAGGAGCCCTTCAAAGCGGTCACTGACCACCGGTTAGTGATAATGATAATGATGAGTAACCGCTGTATATGCAGAACGGAATCTGCTACACTTTGAAATTTATAAATGCGCTATTTCCTCTACAGATATGAAAGTTTCATCCTAATAGTGTTTTAACGCTCATTTTTTACTTCCTCCCGCTATCTCTTCCACATAATCTTTATTTATGACCGTGTACGTGCTAAGCTTGCTTTGGAGCTATAGTTTGCGATGGATAGGATCGTCCGATTATGAGTTCACAGCAGATCCATTTACCAGCTGGTTTTTCTTTGTTTCATACTGAAATATACGTTAAACTTGGTTGTTACTCTGGTTTGTTGGATGTTTCATTTTATCTTGAATTGTTGAATATTTCACAGGAATAAAGCCTTTACTAATAAAAGTGGAAAAAAGTAATGTCAAGTTTTCACGTCAAGAAATGTAAGGTTATAATGGCGTTATTCATGACATAACTATGTATATACAGCCTTTAATAGTAATGGGGTTAGTATATACGTAAGTATGATTCCCTATGTCCGTCTGTTGAATTAGTTGTTGCTATTCAAATTGTTGTAATTATTCAAAACTTAAACAAAATTCAAGACACTAGGTACTCAAAATACACTTCACTTTCAACAAGATCCAATGACTAAGAAGTTAATAGGTCCATTTAAAAACAGCTGATCATTCCCTTGTCACAAAGTCCGTGTTCCTTCCTGTGCTATTATCTTATTACGCTATTATCCACTTGGGCTGCAATTAAGAGAGGTCAAAGGTGAACTTGGGCTTGGACACCCATCTAAAGATAGTGAGGAAGTGTTCAGTTCATTGCGCTTTTAAGATGTATGATAATTTGTATGTAAAACAACTGTTACCAAATAATAAATGTGTTCTTATATTATCTTAACAAGAATTAATAATTATTTAAGTAAAGTTGTATCGGAAAGGTGTCCCGGATTTAAGTGAATTTTAAATTTAAAGAAAAATGAAACAGGGAAATATGTATTGCGATTGTAGTTCATATAATAGAATAATATCTATGAATAGGCTTATAAGGAAAACTGGTAATAATCATCATCATAATTAATAAATGCAGTACATACCACCTACCTTTAATAGGTATAGATATGTTCACAGGTCAAGGACGCTTGCTTTGATGCTTGACTTAGGTATGTATGATTTTATTTAATACACGATCAGTTTATACATACCACGTTAACAAAAAATATATTTTACAGTCAAATTAAATGTATACATTTATAGATAGCATTTACATGATACATTAGACTTAGTACTGCCCCGTTTACAATAACAAGGAACGATATGTTGTACGAATGTTTAAACAACTTGAATTCTTATGAAACTTAATATTCGACTTAGTGACTAGACCTAGTTATGTTTTAAAAAATAGAAAATAAGGACCATTTTAGCAAGGAAATGTAAAGGTCTAGTGCTCGCAAGCGCGACTGCTAAGCGTGACTCGTGAGGTCCTGGGTTCTATTCTTGGGTCAGACAAACTGTTGCCGGAATTTTCTGTATGGTAATTCTCAGCACCAGTTTGGAATGTGTCTGGTAGATATCATCAGTCTCGCCCCCTATTACCTGCGACTTTATATCGAACTTTATACTGGCATCGGCGAAATGTGGATGTACAGCAGTATACCTTTGCCTAACCCTGTGATGAATACAGGTGTGAGGCTATGTTATGTTATGTATAGAAATAATCTCTACTTGAAGAAATGGTTTAGGGGATAATCGTGAACGCCATGTTTTCTTTTATCTATATTAAATGCATCCGCCGTATCTGATCAATTTTAGATCAACTTAGACAAACCAGCGCTACGAAATTGAGCGTAGCTTACCAAAAATACATGGCCTGGAGTACCTATTGGATCTGTAGTGACATGTTATGCGATTCTTATGTTCAGGTCATGTGAGTCACATAATCCGGTCGGCGACGTGCGACTGACAGGTCAGTCGGTCATCTGTCTTATGGCTTCCGAGGAGATGTCAACCTGATTAAATCTATAACGTCGGTTGCTTATTTGGAGTACTGGCTGCGCAGACATGATACTTTCGCATCGCCAACTGACGTTCTGCCGACTACACCGCGTTTTATTTTGGCAAAAAGAAAAAGAATGCCTTTGATTCTCAACCAGACTTCGTGCCATACAAGCCTTACCTACTGAATGTGAATTCTGAAAAGCTATTTAGCGAATTGAAAGCAATGGTAACATAATAAAGACAATGCGCCGAGCGAAAAAGAACTGCTGATATTTTTAGCAAAATAAATGGTATTGCCCTACAATGTCAAAGTGCTATTTCTGTACTATGACTTTAATCGAGACTAACTTACAATTTCAATAAAACTATATATAGCCGAATAACGCTCCATTTTCCTTTGTACTGTGTACTTTGTTAGGATTAAATTTTACTTGACGCTTTTAGTATAGGAAAGAACTACACTTCGATAAGTAAGGAAACTTTTAAACAATTCTTTTAGAAACAACAGCATAGCAAATGAACTTTTTGATATATACGTAAGAATCGTATGCGCAAGTGGGTATTCATACGATGATACGGAAGATCTAAATTGATAAGTTAATTAGAGATCAACGCCCTTTGCGGTCAAAGGTCTGCGTCTGGGCGTTTTGCAGTTCATAAGAGCTCTATATGTATCAAACTGATTTCTGTAATTTTTACGTTAAGTATCTAATAATTTTATAAAAAATGCTAACCTATTCTAAATGATCAAAGTGTGAAATCATAAACATTTAATATATATTTTTAATTTATTATATAATCTATAAACTTATATCTAATTTTAAAACTAACTACTTATACTAATGTTTAAATAAAAAAAACAAATATGAAAAAACCTATCCTAAACGAATACTTGGGCGTCATAGTACTCCTCCACATCGCTGTCGAATGGTAATGATATAATATTATCCAAATAGCAACTCTAACGTGGGATATACATAAACATTATTTTGACGAAAAATGGAACATTTTGTGTAGTCTTTTTCAAAGAGTTACCCTTTCCTCTATTTTTGTACTCCATTCACCTTTGATCAACTTGATTCTCACATCACTAGCACACATTCACTGGTTGTTGGACGCATAAAAGGATAGTCAAATGGTATAGAAAAACGGCTTTTATTTTTGGATTAAATTGTTCGCATTTTTGCTTTTAGTTTGAAAAGGTTGGCTTTATAACGCCTTTTGTCTTTATATTTTTAATCACTTTGTTTTAGGAGTTTTAAATAAATGTTGGCAAAGAATAAATTAAGTGGTCGCAAGTGCGACTGCTGAGTGTGAGAGAGTAGGTTCGATTTTTGAGTCGTTCAGTGATTATTGTGATTTTCTGTAAACAGTATTTTTAATATCAGTCCGGAGTTTGGAACTCTATTTACCTCTGCCGAATCCTTCGGGGAAAACGGGTGTGATGCTATGTTATATAAACTACCCTTTTTTTTCGGCGTGGCTATTGTACCTAAATACATCAGAGGGATCATGTCGAGAGGATCAGCAGAAATACCTATACGTTATTAACAACATACCTCGAACCAATCGATTGCCAAATTTATATAGAATTCGTTTCTTTTTTGAACATTTAGGACAGATCCATATTTAGAATTTAACGATTAATACATAGGTAGTTAGATACATACAATATTTAAAAAACTGTGATACTGCATAAAAACAAATGTTAAAGCAAATAAGCATATGATTCCGTAGACTAAAAAGTTCGGTAAATATTCAGCGTAACGTTCAAATAATCTATTTATTCAGTTGCATGTAACACTTGGCAACATATCCATGTTAAATCGGGTTTGCCCCACTTCCGTCAAGAAAACCTTTTGCATGGCTTCGTTCGTTCCCTACTAGAGAACTTGATTAGTTTAATTCTGCGAACTAAATTAATATAGTGCAGAGTCTAGTTCCAGTTTGAAGTAAATCTTTACTCAAAATTATGTCTCATTTAATTCCTTTAAATAGTATTTGCTTTGAAGCTACGAGCTTAACTAGAGATAAAGCAGCCTTTTATTAGAAGAAAGCTTGGTTTTCTTCATCTATCTACTAGTTATAGTAATAACGGAGGAAAATTCTGTACCTAAAAAAATACTTTTAGTCTTTCAGATTAAGGTAGGTACGAAGTACCTAAAAATTTATATTCCAACAGGTTGTAAAAGAAGAAATTTAGATAAACATCAACGATATATTATTACCGGTTTTGTGGATTTTTGTCTAGGTATCTACATATATTACATTACATTACCTAAGAATTATTAAATGAATTTCAGTGGAATTAACTTTGTTAATTGTTAACTTATCTAAGGTATTATTAATACGATCAGTAGCATTGAGTCTGGGATAAAGCTAGATATGTTAATAGTAAACAGTCCTTTACAAGCCAGAGTTCAATACAAGGTGGTTCTTGCAAAATTGACATTTTTCGAATTTCATACGAGAGTTGCTGCGGGCAAAACCTAGTGAACTATACAAAGCTCAATTAGATTGGATAAAATTGGATGAAAAAAAAACATCAATAAAAATATAACAAAGCAAAACTGGGGACAAAAAGCGGTATCAATAGGTAACAGAGGTAGGATAACAAATATTGAGTATTCAATAACCTTTTTATTTGTTTGACGGATGATATTTTCAAATGAGTCAGAAATATCGATTTTTATACACAGGTGCTCGATGACTCATCTTTTTTTAATCGAATTAGCATTGTTGGCACGTAGTCACATACAAAACATGATAAATATCCACGTCATAACAGGTATGGTAGCTATCTACCATATGCCTATGCATCGACTGCTTAAATGCAAAGATTTATTCTTCCATTTGACAGGATGGCGAAATGGCTAAGTGATTAGCTTTCTGCGGGATCGACCTCCGCACGGAACGAATATTTGTACGGCCTACAGAATCAATAGTGATTTGTTCTGGGTCTGGTGGAGTGTGCATATACGATGTGTATTTGTGAACTGTAGCCACGATACAAGAGAGAAGAGGTCTTGTTTTATAAATGAACCGACTGAGTGATTTAAGCATAATAACCACCTAACTCGTCGGGTCTGTTGTGTAGTTTCTGGCACAAAGTCCTCCTGCTCTCTTTCAATGGGTGTCGAAAAACGCAACATTCTGATCTATCAACGCTAGGCGTCATACCTACCTATTTATGGCAGTATATTAAGGTCCTAACGATACATTCAGATTTCCATGTTCGATACCGGATTTTGTAGGTTATATGATATACAGGGTGGGACCAAATGTGTAGATCGTTAATTTGTGCCCTAATAAATATATTGGGCATTTGACGATCAATGTGTTGGACAGGCATTCGGAAAAGTGATTGAGAATACACATATATATTTCACTTGTAAACCAGCGGGAAAACGAGCTAATTATAACACAAAGAACAGAATATTGGGTGACGCACACAGCTAGTAATTACCAAATGTATTATTTCGTATCTGTTTATTGGGAAGAAGCGATAAAACGCAGCGAGATTAATTATTATGTTGATATTTTATTCTGGAAAACTTGCCTCCTATTCAATAAATAAAATCCCAGCTGCCTTCAAGTCAATCTATCCAAATACGGCTGAAATATATACCTATAACCTCAGAATTCAGATACACATATGTAGTTCAAACACAGAATGCCAATTGACTTCGGTAACCTAATTAGGTACCAGGGAGTACCAACATCCTTGAATTACACGATTATTCGGCTGCTGACAAACAACTATCATTAGCCGAATGCAACCAGAAGCGATGGATTAAGGTAGTCAGGAGCATTTAGGAGCTCCCTAAAATAGGGTTGAGCTCCACGATGGCTGATGCATGTGTCCCGTCAGTTGGTACAGGTCAACTCAAAACTGTATGGCTTTATCCTCAAAAGGCTATTCCAGACCCCTACATGTTCTCACATAATCTAAAATAAATGTCTGGACTTTAAAAAAAAAACCTTTGAGTTTGTTTCGGCGTTTCTTCTCAGAGGCAGTCAGTAGGAAACGCCGGCACCACCTCCATCTAAAAACGACTTGTGAAAGCCTATACGGAATTATTTACAGAAAATAAATCATTATTTCATTATTATTATTATTATTTATTATTTCAGGGACGGACTTGAAATATGAGTCCATAAAACTTGTTCGATATTCACAAGAGGTTCTGATTCTCTAGGATGTTTGATTACCAGCCGGTTCTGGTAAGACTTGAAGCCGGACCCAGAATAGTTTGGATATGGCTGGTCATCCAGGAGGTTCCACCACCACAATCATGAATTTTTTTGGTTTGTTTCAGATAGAAAAAATAACATCAAAAAGCTTTAATTTACAGTTCTAGTTCCATATCTATGGATTTCTAAGAACAGATCTTATTTCTAAGGGCTAGCGTAGCTGTCACAGAAACCCTTGAAAAAATATCGTTCTGTATATTCCTCCTCTATAATTCCAGGTTCAAAGTTACTAACATCAAACGAGATGGGCTCATTATTCCTTTCAAAGCACAGTAATAACCGTCAACTTTATAAGAAGACGATCCTTTGATAAGAAGTTCATCTATGACAAACTTAGTTTAATGTTATATAGTTATCTATTAGTACCTACTGTAGTACATTTAGTACCTACTGTAGTAAGGAAAACGAATCAACATCTGAAAATTTTTCATTTATAGCTATGATATGTAATCAAGAGTCTATGTATGACTTTGTTGTGTCTCTAGACTTCGTTACTTTCAAACATATGTTAAGTCTCATTATCCTACTTCCTATCCTATCCTATCCTACTTTAATATTATAAACGTTAAAGTTTATACATTATACATTTATACATTAAAATATATATACGTTAAAGTTTGTGAGGATGGATGGATTTTTGTTACTCTTTCACGCCAGAACGGCTGAACGGATCTGGATGAAATTTGGCACAGAGATAGATTATAGTCTGGAATAGCACATAGGCTTTTTATCCCGGGAAAATGTATGGGTTCGTAAACCACGCGGGCGATGCCGCGGGCGGAAGCTAGTTAAAATATAAAATTAGTAATAGGCTCGTCCTGTTCCATGGGATTTAATAACGACATCGCGATTTTTTTTAAATAACTTTTCCCCATATTAGGATTTCTCCTGTATCGGTACAGTTTACAAACATACATGTCACACACACACAACCAGACCCGAAACCACTATCTGTAGATTATACAAATATTTGTTCCGTGCGGGGATCGAACCCACGACACGTAGCGTAGAAAGCTAATCGCTTAGCTACTGCGCCAAACGTGCCGTCATAACATATTGTTACGAAATGTGGGTGTTCACTGAATTCATTACACTTCTGCCTCACCCTTCGGTGAATTCCAAAATCCCAACAGAAACAAAGCTTCAAACAACCGTGCTACGATAAGTACACTGCAAGGTGCGGCAGTGTCACATACTTATAGGTAATAAAAAAATATATAATCAAATAATTATTTTATTTTATTCTCATGACATCCTTACCAAAATAGTGCGTTTCTTAGAACCTTTGTCTCTCTTGGGATGTTTACTCATGTGATACGGGTGAAATGAATGTATAGGCTATATGTTATAAAAATGAATTCCTATTTTCCTTGGTTACGCCATAACTTGAGAACAACTCTAACGATTTCATTCATCTTTTTTTTAAAGATTTCTAATACTTCGTAGAAGGTTCTTACGGAAAGAAAAATTAAGAAAATTGTATTTGCAATGGCGATAAATAAATCGCAAAGGCAGTCCGTTAAGTGTTTGTGGCATCAATCTTGAAAATCCATTTTTTTCACATGGCCAATTGTATGTCGCGTGTTCCAGTTTCGGAAAACCATCAACATTATTTGTTTATTCACCAAAAAAAAAACTAACAATGTTGTGTATTAAAAAGCATTACAATAAACATGTTTTTGATTTTTGATTTTTATTATTTATTCCAGTTCGAATTGAATATTCATCGCTAAGACAGGACAATGTCTGTTGGGTCAGCTAGTATGTTATAAAATTGGTTTATGTGTGAGCCTGAGATAACAGAGAAGATCTTCAAGGTATTTAAGAGATCGTCGTAGGGGTCCTTAGGGCTTCACGAAAACTGTATCATTAAACTACATTCACTTAAAACACCCCTTACCTATTCACCCCTTACCTATACATCCCTTACTTCATCAAGAAGATGAACACCCGATTTATTCTTTTATTCTCATACTTAATTCAAGAGTAATTACCGGTCCCTTTCATAAAACCAAATTCGCCAGCCTTTATGAAAAGCAACTCTAAATTTACTGAAACTCAAAGGCTCCTAAATTAGAAACGGCAAGAGCAAGACTTGGTCTCTATAAAGTAAATTTCACTTGAAAAAAACCTAAGTACTCATTTTATTACGCCCCGAGACTTTCAGGAGAAATAATATTCGCTGAAAAAACGTAAAAACGTGCTAAATGCTCAAAGTTGTTCGCCAGCTTTAGAGTTTCAGTCTAGCTACATTTACAGCTGTTTTGCATATAATTTGTGCCTGCGACGTCGCTTGTTATAAACTAGAATGCTACACAAATTAAATCTGAGGGACGCTGAGGTAAGTAGAGTGCTTTAAATTAATTATAAGTGTTTGAACTTTACCGGGGCTTCTTGTTGATATTTTATACCTTAGACTTAGCGCAATTTTATCAACCGACTTCAAAAAAAAGGAGGAGGTTCTCAATTTGGTTGTATTTTTTTTTTTTTTTTTTTTTTTTTTAATGTTTGTTACTCGATTTCTCGAAGACGCCTGGACCGATTTCAAAAATTCTTTTTTTATTTGAAAGGGTATGCTTGTCATTTGGTCCCATTGTCATCAGGTCAGGACCTGATGGTGGAAACCCTGAGAAATCGAGGGCATCTCTTGAAAATTGTAGGCGAGCATGGGGTAAAAACTTGATATTTATGTGTATATCTGATGAGACTACAATACTATGGAAGTTTAGGGCAGATCTGATGATTGAGACGACAGAGGATCGAGGGAACTCCTCAACGGTACATCTTAACTACCTCGTGTTTGGGCTTATTTTATTCGTGTTGACAAGATCTTTACACCGAGATGGGTAATGACTGCCACTGCAAGGTCCGTGATGCAGGTGCAGTACTGTTTAGGGAACTCCTTAATGGTTGATAGCAGCTACATAGTGTTTGGGCGATTATTCCGTCAATTACGGACCGATTTAAAAAATTCTTGTTTTGTTTGAAAGAGTATGCTTCCCATTTGGTCCCATTATCACCAAGTCAGGATCTGATGATGGGATCCTAGGGAAATCGAGGGATACCCTCAAATATTGTAAGACAAATAGCCCGTTTGAGCTTTTTTTCTTAATAAGTTAGGTATTGGCGTCTGAAAATCATCATTTAATGATGCTGAGCTGATGATGGATGTCATAGTACTCCTCAACGGTAAAGAGTTAGGGAATAAAACTTCCGAGTTTGGGATCACTCGATATATTTTGATGAGTCTCGTATAAAACATTTGGTATAGAGGGTCTGATGATGGAGCCAGGAGATAGATGGTGGAACTCTTCAGTAGCTACTTGTAAACCCCTCGAGTTTGGGCTCATTTTAAACCTCTAAAAGTCAAAACTATCACAGTATTAGTTACAATAGTCGTCTTAATCTTTTCATTTCTCGTAATGCGTTTTCATCATGTGGTCGGCTAAGTAATTTATTTGATTTTAAAATCACATAGTGCAATACCGTCTAAGGTTTTCACTCGACTTGGGGCAACATACATTTGACCTTTGTAAAGTTTTTCAAGAGAATCGTCTTTACTAGGTCTACCCATCACTCAAAATTGTAAAATAATTAAATTTTTTAACAAAAAAAAAAACCGACTCCAAAAAACTCAAAAACAAAACTAATAACTAATAAAAAGCAAAAAATAAATCTTTTATTATACAATATAGTAGTTGAAGAATATTGAAGTCGGTGCCAAGTAAAACATGCAATGATAAACCGACACGATTGGCGAAGTGCATTTGTCGTGTCCGACGCATAATCCGCTCCGCACTCGACAATTTCTACGTGAACTCGTTGTTTCAATGTCGCTATTATAGCAGCAAGGTATATTACTTTTATGTTTTACTTGGCACCGATTTCAATATTCTTCAACTACTATATTGTATAATAAAAGATTTATTTTTTGCTTTTTATTAGTTATTAGTTTTGTTTTTGAGTTTTTTGGAGTCGGTTTTTTTTTTGTTAAAAAATTTAATTATTTTACAAAGCTTTCTCAAACGAAGTTTTTAGATAGCGCTTCCAACTATTAAATCGTGGGCATCAACACACTATCTATATTTGGACACGCATATTATGACAGAAACCGCAGCATTTTTATACGAGTTTCAGTAACTCATTAACATAAAACTATGTCCAACATGAACTATTTTGAAGTCGGTCGATGCACCATATAATAGTTTATCGAGGAATAAAAGAAAACTGTCCACTTCCCGCACATGATCTGTCTATTGAGGATAGTGGGTCATTGAAGCCGTATGTAATGGACTAGTGGGCTCCTTTCATGTGCCAACATTTTAAATTAACATTTTTTCATAGGTCCACGTTATAGACCAGTGGTAAAGTCCTTTAAATAAAAATCTCGTTGTTATATCTTTTATATCCTACTAGTTGTACCCCGCGGTTTCACACACATCATAAAGCAACCAAACATCGTCATAAAATTTCACATTTATAATATAGAAGATAGTAAGATTTAAATTCAATTTGCCATGATAAAAAGAGGTTGGCTACCTGTTATTTTTTAGTGGGTGTGTTCAATGGTGTTAAAGAGCTCGTGTCAAGAGGACAGACAACAGTATCCTCCCCGTTCACTTTGATTAGGTAACAAATTGGCGATCACCAAGGAATTTGCTAGCTTTGACGATTTCGGTACACGAGCATTAATAATATCGGTCTATAAGAATTAAGGCCATTTTGAGCTGATACGACTGTAAAGTTAACAATACACATTTTTAATGAAAACTAAGACAATAATCTACATTTAAAGCTATTTCCGTATAGTATTAGAAACATGTAAAAAATATATTCTCTCCCGGTTATCTAACGAATGCAAACAATACTGCATACCGATCGCTCTATAGACAAAGCCCCGATATCTATAGTAACGGTGAGTCAAAGCGCTTCTGGAATATATCAACGCCCGCCATATATTATCAGGAAGTTTCCAATAGACAGTCCAAGCTTCGCACTGTCAATTTGAACGATAGTACGATCCCAGTAGCTTTTATGCGGTAGTCAGTCCAGTTACTAATTGTTATGATCCAATAATCAGATTTCGATCGCGATTCCTAATAATTGACGCGTGTGAATTGATTTACGATTGCCTTACGAATGATTATGACAGTCGTTACGAGTACTCGGAAGTACGGAAGTGTCTCACCAGTCCTTAGGGTAGGTATCGGTAGTGACCAATAATTGAATTACGAGTGTCAGATGGTAACTTCGCTCGGCAGCATACCTATTTATAGTTAGACTGGAGGCCTAGGTACTAATGATCGTATTAAACACTCAGCCTTAGCAGTTGGCTAAGGCTAACCAGGCTAACTGACTCAATTCAAATTTTCGAGAATATTGCAAATATTTAATTTAAACCGTCTCTCAAGGACTTTCAAACGCTTTTCCATAAGTTAAATTCGATCACCACTTTATTACCGGCTTCAAATGAAGTGTAGGTGTGCGTATTTAAGAACATCTTCATATACGAGTTTAATGGAATTTGCAATATTCATACGAATACGGTATAATCTGCATTTTATGTATTTCAGCCTGTTACCTTTTACTGTTTAACCTCCCACTGACTGCTACAGTTCCTACGACTATTAGTTACCTCACCCGGGTGAGTGATTCTTTACCTGAAACTATAGGACCTAAAACCGACGCTGCAAAATTCTCGAAACCCCAAACGACTAAAATTAATATTTCACTGCAAAAACAGAAGTGGGGATTAACTTTTTTCTTGAAACGCGGCGTTGAAAGCCCGGGTTACGGGCAGCCGGGGTGCGGGACTGCGGGCGTAACACAATCTGTTCAAATGAGGTCGTCGAGACGAGCTGCGGAATGTATTCAACCTGCCTGTTAATTAGTTTGTATTCTTAACCGCGGTATGCGTTTGGGGCATTTGTTTATGTTTCGGATGTCTGTCTGGCCGTAGGTATTGTACGTTGGTACTTGTGCAAGATGAATCATGTTAACAATTAAGTAGAGCATTTACGAGGGAGCGGATAAGGGACTGGGTTTGAACCAAGTTGAGTATAGTAAACTTATTTATACTGTTAGAAATCAGCCTACACATTGAGCCACCAGTTCGGCTCCAACAACTGTGTACTGAACAAATAAAAGGTATTCATAGACTTATTATTCAAATTTCTATAAAGTATACCTTTATTTAACGCTTCAGGGAGCATAGGTAGGTATAATGGTTCTGTAGTACAAAAAATACTTCACACAGTCGAGTACCAATTAGATTTCTCCGGTCAATACGTGCCCAAGTATTTCGACCTTGAAGTGAATGCCCTAAAAACACAATCGTCGGTGATCCGTTAAATCGGCTATGTAGAAGCCGTATAGCCGTGTCTGTTAACAACGGTATTATGTACCTGTGAAATTGGTGAAGGTGCTTTGAAGGTGATATTATTGTAAGTTATTACATGAGTATCACTTCAAGTGGATTCGACATGACGATGACAATTTTTTGTTATAATAACGTTGTGCACTCTTGGATATCATTTTTTTTTGTCAATTCCCTCACACTATGTTTAATCCGGTATCGTGGAAATGGTTCACAGGGGTAAATCTCACAAACACACATCCAGACTCAAAACAGCTATACATAGGCTATATGTATAAATATTCGTTCCGTGCGGGAATCAAATCCGAGGAAGCGTAAAAAGTTAATCGTTTAGCCATTGCACCAGCCATACCGTCTCAATAAAAGCAACAATCATTTATAGAGGCAAGTTAACTTGATATGCCGATGGCTGGGTTGTCAGATTTCAGTTGATATCTGTTTATGTAGCATTTGGTGGTGATGTGTTAGGTAAATTAGCCGTGGCAACTGTGATGTTTGATTGAAACTATTTTAGTAAATGAGATATTTATCTATTGGCTCATATTGTTGAATATATGATTACAGCGGTCTGGTAATCGCCATCGTGGCTTATTAGAGTGAAGTGCTCGGTTCAATTCCGAAGTGTTGTTTTTTCTGTGAAAAATAGCAGCCAACCAATCGTGTGGAACTGTTATTGGTGGATTATAATAAGCTCACTCCCTATCGATTTACCAACTAAAATCATTATGCATATCATGGGTGCAATAAAAGTTAGGTAGGTACACGTCTGTGGTGTACCCTTCGGAGTAACAAGCGTGATGACAAAGTTAAAGAAACAATAAGAAATTCTTATCAGGTAAACAGATTCCAATGGAAGTGGGAGTTATATTGACATCGTTAAAATTAAGAAAAGTAATATCCGATAGAATTTTCTCGAAATTGACTTTCATAGCTCGAGGAGGAAAATAAACAACACAGTTCAATTTTGTAATATTAGAACAATATTGAAGTTTGAAACTTATCAATACATATCAATTTATGACTAACCATGATTATGCCGCCTAAAATAACTGAAAGGACGGGCAGAAGCGTAGACAAAGCATGAGAAATGCCATAATGAAATGCCTGTCAGTGCATAAACTTTTAACAACTCAATTTAACCCTTTCCCTAGCATCCAACGAGGCCGTTTAGCCAATCTTTAGATCGCTCATGGTTCATGTTTTATCATTATTTTATTTAATTAACAAACACAACTTTATATCCGAATCACAACGTAAACTCAAACTGATTTATAACAGTATTGAAGCCACAATAGAACTAATTCCGCCGTGATACTGAACGGCGCTGACCCAATAAATCCGGGCGCGATTGTCCAAACATTCCGTGAATAGCTTCACAATATGATTGAGTAATAAGAAGATAATTATTGCACGTGGCCCCGGAGGTAAACAGTAAACGGTGTAAACAATGTACGATCGGGTACACTTGCGCACGAAAATGTCTTCATTATACGTTGTTGACTTCATCGGTGAAGTTTGCACTGCATTCAGTGCAAGTGTTTGCATAGACCTTTAAGTTCGCGGTAAAGAGAAGTGATATTCTTATAGTGTTCATATAAAATGTGGTTCTCGGTAGATAATTGATTTCGTGCCATGCCGTGGGTGTCGCAAAAAGGTAGAATGGATTAAGGAGGCACCCATTCATGAGCTACTCTACGTGTGTCTTTTACGATTACTCACAACCCTCACAACTATGTAGTATGCATATATTATCCAAGTATGAAAATGATGTTCAGCAATCGATACTTACCGGCTGATATGATCATTAAGACGGTTTAAAGTTATTGGGAGTGATTTTATTTTAATATTATGTACCTACTTGACCTCAAACTACGCACGGGCAATATACAGACTGCGCCTATTTTGGGGCCCACTGCTACTGTTTAAATAATTTCATTTTCTTTTTATTTCGTATAACATTTGCCTAATTTATAAATAGGTATTTTTAGACTGAATTTATAACAGTTTCATACTCAATATTATCTAAATCACTGCTGCAATTTAGCTGCCGATATTTTTCAGGCTTCTCTCTGGCTTAATACCTATTTACGTTATTCGAATGAGGCATAATATTATCGACTTTCGGCAGTCTCGATTCCAACGCAAATCTGTTAAGAATTATACTTACATATTTTGTATGTTCTCTTTTATTTTTTTATTTTTATAGCCGACTGTACTTTCAATAAATATATCGTCAAGTGAATGATCCATCATAACCGCGAATGGGATTAAGAGGGCAGAGGATACACAAGATATTTATGTTCAGTTTTTATATGATTTAACACCAGGCCTGGCATAACGTAACATGAATGGAGTACTACGAAATTGGTATTACCTGGGAGTTACGGCCGATGGTTATTTTGGAAAATGTGGAGTATGCCAAACGAGTTTGTTATGGATTTCACTATATTTTTTAAACATACGTAAATCATGATGGAAGTATAATGATAATTAGGGAAAATTATGCAGTACGAATGCGTGCGTCGCGGAGTACGCGCGGCGTAACTTTGAATGATAAACTTAGTGAGAAATAGTGACTATGGAGATCTTTGCGGTTTGAAAGAGGGACAAAATAGAGAGAAGCATGGTTAGATGTTATGGTCATGTAGAGAGGATGAATGAGAGGCAATTAAATAAAAGGATTTATAGCCTAGATGTAAGTAGAAATGCCAGGAGAGGCCCTAAGACTAGTCCTCATAAGATTTTTAAAGTTAAAAGTCACCCAGAAAGGAACAAAAACTTGATCACAATGCAATGCTTTCAATTGATTACATAAAGAATATTTGCACCGAGCCATAAACCGTGCCTAAATACCATTCCTGTTTCGTATGTGTCCCATTTCTATACCTACATACACGAGTCCATATAGATAATGTTTAACCGTCGACTGCTCACACAATGGCACACGGAAATGGCAGAAAAACTCATTAGTGAGTCGCGAAGTACCGCCTGTGTCACAAACTTGAGAGATAAAATGATGGACGACAAAGTCTTAACAATGATGGCGGTCCGCGATATTTGATATTAGAAACACAATGGTTTGGTAGGTACTTGTACTGCTTGTGATTCTTTTTTTATTTTACATATTTGTAAAAAAAGAAAAATAAGTCTCCCTTTCATCAACTTTACCTATGTATGTAGGGACCAAACTTCATAAGCTAAGCGCTTAAATTTTGACTTAGACGAGTGATGGTATTGTACCGCCGTAGTTAAGTTATATGTGTAGGTAAGTACGTAGGTGATAATTTAATAAAGCTGAACCTTCGGAAAATAGAGTAAAAAAAATCCGGGCGTTGTTGAACGGAATTCATTATTCAGTTTTTCAGGAGTTTCTGTTCATTGGTAGTCGGTAGATAGATATTTTATTTTCAGATACCGTAGTTCAATATCGACGATGTGTATTGTAACCATCATAAAAAATGGAAGTTATATATGCATTTTTTATACCCCTTGACGATGTTTTAAATGAAAAGTTCTGCAAAAAGCTTAATAAGGATAATGAAACGGTAAGGTTATGTACAGTACCTACTTGCAAGAACAGCTGCCAAGGTCAGCAACCGCTATGGCAGACTGTTGTTATGTAGTCTGGGTATTTTTATGATATACCCACGATACAGGAGAAACTCCATGGTAGTATTATATTCGTCTTGTCTGTGTCAATGGGAAACATTTTTACATAAAAAAAAAAAACAAGAACCAGGACCACACTTCAGGCCAGTGTTTGTGAGATGCGAACTATGCAGAACGGGCCTTGCTATTTGCAAGGAACAACGAAACAATGAATATTCCTTATATTCGTAGAAATACTATAAAGAAAAACGAGCGGAATTTGAACCTACGACCTGTGGTGAACTGCGCGTTTTCTATATTATTTTATTTCCAGCATCTGCATTTACTATATAGGTACCATTTACGATGTGAAACATTAGACTATTGTAAACGAGATTGGATCAATCATTTCGTAAACTCAACCAATGCAAGGTTTATTAACCCGACATCAAAGAGGCTAACCATTCAACCGTTTATTTATTTATTTAAACGCTCGTTACTCAGTGTTTTTTATCCTTCTGATCTTTTAATTTATGCGTCGTAAGGTAAGAAAGATGTTATAAAGCTAATGATGCGTTTCATTTTGGTAAAGAATTAAGTTGGACAATTTACCTAGTGAAATTAAAATGCTATCAATGTTTGATGAAAAATCGTTTAGATACAGTGTTGTTGACGAATAAAAAGAGGTAAAAAATATCAATTTCATAACTGTCTGTCGCGGCGGTCGGAAGGACCAATCTTAGGACCTTAGGTACCTTCGGTAGGTAAAGGACTATACTAGAGTAAAATAAAATAATTACTTACTTACTTAAATATCAGTGTTGTTGACGAATAAAAAGAGGTAAAAAATATCAATTTCATAACTGTCTGTCGCGGCGGTCGGAAGGACCAATGTTAGGACCTTAGGTACCTTCGGTAGGTAAAGGACTATACTAGAGTAAAATAAAATAATTACTTACTTACTTAAATATTGTTTAATTCGACTGTACAACAATAAGGCACTGCAATATTTACAAGGTAATGTTAACACTAGAAAGGCAGTTTATTTATAAGTTTGTTGCTAATAAATACGTATTTCGTAACATGATACTTTAGTTCTTCTCCAATCGTTGTTACTTCTGCTACATCATCTGTGGGAGGCTCTGGAAACAAATTTTAAAATAGTAAAAATCGATATAAAATTTGCACCTGTATTTTATCACTACGTGTCCCCTTCTGTCACTCGCCATACGATACTGCAAAGCGCCAGCACGGCAGTGTAATTACGGTACAGTACGGCTCGTAATCAGCATCAATTCACTTTGACTGTAACCTGTTAATCGCTCGACAATTGGAACAACAAAATGTACATTGATGAACTGTCAAATTGGAATCGATTCCGATTACGAGCGTGTAATGTAAACCAGGGTCGGGTACTGGACGCCAAGTCACTAGTGGAAATATTTTACAAACAGGGTGTACCAAACATTGTGTGTGGAAGTGCAAAGTCGTAGAGCAGAAAACGAAAACTAGAAATAATCGCAGAACATACATGGCAGGTCTTACAGTGCTTTACCACTGAACCTTCCCTTGACACTAATTTGGGGCACCTGTACTTCTTTTTCGTACTACTAAACAGTATCTGTAGAAATATAATACTTTAAAACGACTTATCTCATTATAATCCAAGCTTCGAGAAAACCTTGCCAGCTTTTTCACAATATTCATAAAAAATTTTAACCATATTCTATAAATCAATTTAGTTACCATAAATATGGTTTAATGACTGTTCGGAGGGAATGAAATTTCATAAATTAACATATCTACATGTACGTCTGGTGCGCCAGGCAGCTTTCAAACCATCCTGATCTCGCTAATCTTTTAATCAGGGTATGTTAAACTTTCACGAGCTCACGGGTGAAAAAGATGGAGCGACTACCGCCTGTTTCTTAAATTACATACAATACAACAAAAGCCGTAGGTTTCAGAGACTAATTCCGTTATAGCACTCTCCACAGCAGAATTTAACCAATCGAACCTTGGATAAGTTTGGTACTGAACGTATTTTGGTCTGTATAGTACAGCAAGTAACCAAGCTTAGGAATCAACATTCTTAAATTCATATTTATAACTGTTTTTGTTGTACTAATGATCAAATGTTTATTACGCGTTTCGATTAAGAAAACAGATGGAGGGACGCAATGTTGTGAACATCTGCTTATTTTAGTCCAGAATTCAATAAGTTATTATATGCATTATAATTCACTTACCTAAGTGCTGCCACACAAGTGGTGGGAACACAGGTTGTTGTGAAAAGACGTAGACCATTTTGGAGTCCCTCTGGATGCCTTTGCTAGCCGCATTCTCCTTTCTTGTCATTTCCACGCGATACCAGAACGCTGGTTTCCTAAAGAATATTCATTAATATTATCAAGGAATGTTCGTTCATCATTAAATTTTCCTTGGTGTATGAATAAGTTATGGAGCCCAGTATAAAAATAGAATGCATTCCACATAGCGTCGCCTAAAATTCATCTAGTTGTGTTGTAGCTGGTGGCAGTTTGACAAAGCTTTGAAGCTCGATATAAATGCTAATTGTTGGGGAGTTTATAATTCAAATGACTAACTGATAACTCATGAGATGACTAATTGATGGCTCTACTCGAGCTCAGGTTCCTGAGTCGGGCAAAGTGTTATTGGTTGTTTCTGTTAGAATTTTCTCAATAGCACCCCAGAATTTAGAATTGTGACCAGTAGATGGCATAGTCTCACTTCATATTAAATGTTACCTACATTTGATACAAGTTGTACAAGAGTTAACTCTGTCTATCCTTACGGGGGATACAGTCGTGATGTTATGAGATGCTAGTTATCTCCAATGACTAAATAGTAGCGTTAAGCGCCCAACTCACAAACAACTGCGGGTGCAGACTGTAAAGTGAGAAGTTCTCGTTTCACTACTATTTATACGATACTTACTTCAAATGATCTTGCACGATGTTATTAGCGATGGGCATGCTGATCTTCTGTACGGGGTCACTTATCAGTTGCCCTACTGTTCTAATTGGTGATTTTTCTGACACGTAGTGTTCCAGTAGCCGAGATGCTATCGGCTTTAGACCAGCTGGGAAATATAATTTGTTTTGTAATTAGAATGCCAAGCGGGCAGTTACAGAGAGCATATCTAGATGAAATTTCATTCATCAATTTTACGGCACTCCATAATAATAAATGTCCTCCTGACCGAATTTCGGTCACGGCGGCCAATCTCACCGGAGATTAGCCAATTACGCAGGAGATATTATAAAGCATAAGTGTGTGCGCAAACACAGGTGCCCTCTCTACACGGAACAAACATTTGTATGATCTACCGAAATAATATAATAAATAATAATAAAATAATAATGTACAGCGATGAAATTGGTAAAAATATGGGTCAGTTATTAAAACATTATTCTAGAGAACTGGTCACCAATATTTGTATGCCCGGTGCCAGTTATACAAACATCTTAGACAAGGTCATAAATAGTAGCTTTTGTCCCCATACTACTTTAATAATAGCAATTGGGAGAAGAGGAAAGGCAGACATAGAAACATTGATAAATTATTTTGAACATCTTTCAAAATTAAATGTTAACAAAATTATCCTGTTTGCCTTTCCTTATGGCAAGGGTTTGTCACAAACGGAGAATGATTTTAGATATAAATGCAATAGGCAACTTCACACTATGTCATTTTATAATCAACATATTGAATTGGTTGACTCTAATGTAATCATTAGCAAAAATTACTTTTCAACTAATGATAATTACTTTATTTCAAGCTTTTATAAACAACAGATTGCAGAGTTGATATCTTATTATATTTCTAACTCAGCCACTTTATTGAAAAATAATACTTCTATTTCTATTGAGCAGTTAAATAATTGTAATCTAGATAAGCAAAGTGTTGATTTTTTTCCAAATAATTTAAATTACACCATAAGACAATAGAGTCAACCTCTGGCAATATTTCTTTTATTAATTTAGATTTGTGCCCTAGTTTGAGGGACACTGTAGCAACAGAGATACCCGCTAGCATTAATGTAATATCACCCCCATCAAACTTGAGCAATAAAATTAATAATCAGTTAAATTGTCTTAACATAGTGCACCAAAATATACAGGGTTTGATGGGTAAAGACTTAGAATTGGAGTTGTTTTTGAACTGCAATGTTATTGATATTTTATGTGTGACTGAACATTGGCTAAAACACCATCAGTTTATGTTCAACTTTAACAACCACCAAGTCACCAGCTCGTTCAGCAGAGTAAATATAATCCATGGTGGCTCATTAATAATTACACGTAACAACTTGAAGTGTAAAGAACGCAAAGATATTGTGAGCCTCTCTGTTGAGCGAGTAATTGAGATATCTTGTATTGAGCTAGAGCGGTTCATTGTAATGAGCGTGTACAGGCTCCCATGCGCATCTTTTGATGTTTTTGAGAAACATATGGAGGATGTGTTATTCCAAAGCTCAAAGTCTAATAAAACAGTTGTTGTCTGTGGAGACTTTAATATAAATATATTGGAAAATTCGTCTAATACTAGCAAAATGTTAACCTTATTTAAGTCATACAACTTGTACAATATCTTCTTTGAACCAACTAGAATAACTGCTTCTAGTGCTACTTGTATTGACAATATCTTTACAAACTTGAAACCTTGTAATAAATTAATTATAAATGAGTTAGACTCTGATCACTGTGGTCAGTTAGTCACTTTTCCTAGGAATCAAGTTAGAGTACAAAGAAAACTTGTAAGTGTTGTTCCTGTCAATGAAGGCCGTTTGGAACTATTCAAAAATAATCTTATAGATAAATTACCTTTATTGCCGTATGACATCAATCCTGATCAAGCTTATACTTTGCTGTTCAATATGATCAATAGAGAGTTTAGTAACGTTTTTACCCCAAAATCACTATCGGTCAGTGATCAATTTACTTTTAGTGACTGGGCGACAGCTGGCATTTTTAAAAGTAGACATAGGTTATTTCAATTATATTATGAAAAAACGTACAATCATAGCGCAGATTTTAAAGAATATGTAAAAAGATATTCAAAAATATTTAAACGAGCCTGTTCCTTGGCCAAGTCAATACATTTAAAAAACAAGATAAAAGTATCCAGTAACAAAATCAAAACTACATGGAATATTATTAATTCTGAAACGGGAAGATCCACAGTACGTAGCCGCGATTTCCATTTGAAAATTAACGACATAGATATTAGGGGGGACATGGAGGTGGCAACTGAGTTTGAAAATTTCTTTACTAATATTCCGATTTTAACAACCAAAACTCTCTTGTCTTCTTCCACTTCCGCTTATACTATACTAAAACAAAGCGTATCTGAATGTAGCACACCTTTTGAATTTTCAGTTGTTAATGCGAAAGATATTAAAGAATCATTTAAAAGTCTTGATGTAAAGAAAACTGCAGACCTTTGGGGACTGTCAGTACGAACTATCTCGTCCATAATTGACGTAATTTCACCTTACTTGGCAACCGTGTTCAATTCTTGTATTGCATCTGGTGTATTTCCTGACTTGATGAAACAAAGTAAAGTAATACAAATTTTCGGCCTATTTAAATTCTACCCACTTTGAGTAAAATTTTTGAAAAATTGATTTTAAATCAGATGTTAAGACATTTTAATAGACACAACCTACTTCATAAAAAGCAATTTGGCTTCACAAGGGGACGTTCAACGACAGATGCGGGCGTGGAATTGCTGAAACATATATTCGATGCCTGGGAAGACTCGCAAGATGCTCTTGGCATATTCTGCGATTTATCAAAGGCTTTCGATTGCGTACACCATTATACACTCATCAGGAAATTATACCACTACGGCATAAGGAACAAGGCTCTCGACTTCTTGACTTCGTATTTAAGCAATAGAATTCAGAGGGTCGATATTAACGGCAAGAGATCTTCGGGATCTGAGGTCACCATGGGCGTCCCGCAGGGTTCAATTCTAGGTCCATTTTTGTTTCTAGTTTATATTAATGACTTGCCATATTACGTACGGGATAATCACGAGGTAGTATTGTTCGCGGATGATACTTCCCTAATATTTAAAATTCGACGACAATTACTAGATTTTCGCGAAGTTAACGTTGCACTATCTCATGTAGTTCATTGGTTCAATGTTAATAATCTTCTCCTTAATGAGAAAAAAACCAAATGTCTTAAATTTTCAACGCCCAATGTCCGACAAGTACCAATCAATGTTAAATTGAATGGAGTGGAATTGGACATTGTGGATTCAACTGTTTTTCTAGGCATCACTATAGACGCCAAACTGCAATGGGGCCCGCAAATAAACAAATTATCGGGTAGGCTTAGTTCTGCCGCGTTTGCTGTCAAAAAAATTCGGCACTTAACTGATGTGGATACAGCCAGAATAGTTTATTTCAGTTATTTTCATAGCGTTATGACTTACGGCATCCTCCTCTGGGGAAACTCTGCAGACATCAATACTATATTCGTCTTGCAGAAAAGGGCTGTCCGAGCTATTTATAATCTTGGTCCAAGGGTGTCGCTGAGACTCAGATTTAAGGAAATTAATATTCTAACTGTAGCGTCACAATATATATTTGAAAATTTAATTTATGTTTATAAAAATATCTCTAACTTTGTCAAGCTCTCTGATACTCATTCTTTGAATACTAGGAATAAACACAACCTTGCTGTGCATGCTACGCGCCTCCACAGAATTAGCAACTCGTTCATGGGACAATGTATACGCTTTTACAATAAACTTCCCAATGATATACGTAATTTGACATTAAAGAAGTTCAAAATTGTAATTAAATCTAAACTTTGTAAAAAAGGATACTATAAAATTTCGGACTATTTAGATGACAAAAACGCTTGGGATTGAACCGCTCTTTAGCCTTTCCTTTTTTTTTATATACAATTTTTGCCATTAATTATTATATTATTTACTTCATTATTTTGATATTGTAATGTCGTTTAAATTGAAATTATTTCTTATATATAACCGTTATACATTGTAAATGTGAGTGAGATCTAGGCTGAACGCTCTTAATTTCATTAATTCTCACGATAACTGATGCATGCTTGCACTCTGTTGCGACAGGTTAGCTCAAATAGTTATGGCACTTTCTTCAAAAGGCTATTCCATCCTATATTTGTCTCACATAAACCCTTACATCATTACAATCTGTCTGGACTTTAAAATAGACTTTGACCCCTGAGTTTGTTTCGGTGTTTCTTCTCAGGGATAGTCATAGGAAATGCCGACCCCATCTAGTTTTAAAAAGACGTGTAAAAGTGATTGAAAAATCCTAATTGCAAAAATAAATAATTTCATTTCATTTCATTTCGTTGTTTCGGGTCTGGTTGTTTGTGCATGTGACATGCATGTTTGTAAACTGTACCCACGATACAGGAGAAATCCGAGTGTGGGGCAATGTTATTTTTAAAAAAAAAATAGACATACTGTCCCATTGACACGGATCTGAACATTTATTATATTTATTACTACATATATTGATCTCATAGTTACTGCAATCCACACGGCTACAGATTCGAAGTCTAGGATTTTTCATACTTCATGACAGGTAATAAGGATTACTGTCTTTGGATGCATGGTTGTATGACAGCAATGTTTTGAAATGCTTTTGGAATTATTGATTCATGTATACATAATAATTTTTACATTACATATTAATAGCTTACCAAAATCGGCTCTCAAGCAGCTCTCAGCGCGGTGTAGATGTTCTAAACAGACGTGGACTTGTGCAAATTTCATCAACAGACTCTTCCATGGGCTTATATCGATCTCGTCTGTTATTAACGGTACCTGCAAGAAAATATTTACAATAATATAACTACGGCTCAAGACGTTCGTCAGACGGACCATCAGACGTTTAAAAACATATTTTTTTGGGCTGGACAGAGTGAATAGAATGCCTCTACGTTTCCTACTCGAATGGAATTAAAGGGAATTGATAGCCTATCCTAGTTCACAACTGGATATGACTTATACCTCCCAAAAAGGCTGGTACAAAGCGTAAGATGTTGAGTGAGAATATCAGAGCTTTGCTTTTCAAGTGGCGGGTCCGCCGTTTAAAATTCGTGGTATGGATTTCATTCTAATTATCGATTAAAACACGAAATTAAGACCCGTAAGATGAGAGTAACCGTGTATTTTTTTTCCTGATTAAGACGATCATTCTCGAACGACATGATCAGGAAAAAAATTATAAACAATTATCCATACCACCGGCATTACGCTGTAAATCTACCTCTGATGAAGAAGGATGATATTGAGCCTCTGTGACAATAATCATTTCCCAGATAAAAAATCATACCTCATTGACATCTTTCTTCTCACTGACAAGCCCGTGTTTCTTCAACGAAGCGAAGTCATCCACCGTCAATTCATTAGGATCATCTTCATAGAAGGACTCGCAGTCCAGTCGTATGGAATGCTCGGCGTTTGTGATACTCTCAAACGGGTTCAATGTGAAGTCGCCGCCGCTCATTGTCATGTCTTGAATCGTTTGGTTTATCTGTTCTATAGATTCGTGTGTTCTAAAAAATAATTCGTCTATTAGTTGTATCTGTGCACTCTTTTGCACGATTTTCTTTATACTAAGTTTGGTTTAGTAGCTTTAAGGATTAAACGAGCTCTATCTTAGTATTTGTAAGCTAAATGATTAATAAGAATATTTTATTATGCGTTTGGGTTTAAGCGTAGTGACTGCCGTCTAACTACGACCCTTACAGAAAACTGTTGTCGCACTTTGTGAATATATTTACTGAATTACAGATAATATTAATTATAAGATATGTTTTCATTCAGATAGACCATATACAGGTACTCAATAGTCAGCCTCGTCATAAGTATCAGCAATGGTCTCTTCACTAAATAGAATCAATCAATCTATACCCATATGTTCAGATCAGGTCGTACGAAAGAAGAAATTTACGTCATGTAGGAACTGAGTCTTGTTCTTACAGTGTAAATCATTCTTGAATACTAGGCCAGGCTATGCAAAACAAAGAGGAGCAGATAAAAGCGCTAGAAGAAGGAAAAGAAGAATATATTCAGTACCTGGCATCGCTATTCCAGATCCCAGCAATAAAGAACGAATGCTCCAACAGCGACATGACCCTTGTGTATTCCCACATAGTCTTCTCCGTACCAACTTGAGCGACCAACGAAAGAGCTTGAGGGGGACTTGAACGCAAGTTCTTAAGCACTTTCGCGGCTTGGGAGTGACCGCGGGACAATTTAAGGACGAGTTTTGATAGATACGTTTTGTTGTTAGCGTCTATCTGTAAATAACAGAGAAATAGTGTTTAGTATGTAGAAAAAAGTTAAAGAAACAGTTTATGGTTATTTTATTGCGGATAGTATACATTACGAGACGATGTATCTAATGTAGATGAAGAAAAAGTGTCATGTAAGGATCGTAGCACTTGGCGTTCCGTAGTTTCTGCTTGCCCCCATGGGAAAATGGCGTGACATTATTAATGTATGTATCATAAAGATGAACACGCCGTGATAAAATCTAGTATAACCTTAACAAAATATTGTTTAATTAACTTACAAATGGTCGTATCTTTCCTGAAGAAATAAATTTGAGTGCCTGGATCAATAATGTTATGAGTTCCTCTGCTGTTTCACAGTCTGAAACAAAACATTAGGTTTTCAATTAGTTATATAACAACACTATCCTATTAGGAACTTGTCTGTATGTTAGTTTCTAAAGGAAAGCCCTTTATTTCACTTAATACACTAGTTATTACTGAATCTTCTAAGATTCATATAACAACAATGGACCAATTTACTTGAATCTTCAGTAACACATACTCATAAGCGGGACATATCAAAGTAAATAAAATAAATCCAGCCCATTGCTGTTCCACTCATGGGTACAGGCCTCTTCTCGGATTGAGAAGGGTTAGTCTTTAATCCATCACGCTAGCTTGGTCAGGGTTGGTGGACTACATACAACATCAAAAACTTTATGGAGCCCTCTCATGTGTGCAAGTTTACAAGTTTTCCTTCACCATTAACGCAAATGATAATTTAATTAAACTTCTCGTCTTTCAATATATCCTACAACTTCTATAAAAATCATTGCTGTATCCAAAGGTGTAGATAACTTTTTTTTTAACGTTTCTCCACTCTAGGATTTCTCCTGTATCGTGGGTACAGTTTACAAACATACATGTCACATGCACAGACACCCAGACCCGAAACAACTATCTGTAGATCATACAAATATTTGTTCCGTGCGGGGATCGAACCCGCGACACCTAGCGCAGAAAGCTAATCGCTTAGCCAAAGCGCCAACCGTGTCGTCATATATATACCACTCATATATAATACCACTGAAGATTTGTCCCAGTGTACCAATATTTTTAATCAAACATGACCCACAATCAGGACATAAAAATACCTCTCAGAATATCCCACAGTTTGTAAGTGAAGTCATTGCTGGATCCAATAGTATTCATATCATTGAGACACTGTTTTAATGTAGTTGTATCTTCAGTGACACAGATGCACCCGCCAGCAGGACATTCCGCAGTGTAAGCGTAAGTTTCAGTCTCGTTCAATAGTTCGTTGACACGTTTGGAGTTGTTTGGACGTTTTGCGCCTGGTACGTTGTTTCTGGAAATGTATTAAAGGAGCTTTATTATTTAGTTTATACAAGTTAGGTGACATACACTGGTGAATATAAGCCAGAACTGTAAAAAACACTTGTTTTTATTAAACTATGTTTGCTTCAACATTACAATACAGCGACTAGCTAAAACTATTATTCTTGACACAAAATAAGTTTTAGTATTTTTGAGCTTGTAGAGTTTGGGGTCGACTCGGTGTGACACTGGTGTGATATCGGTGTGTACTCCCCCTAAGGGTCGATTCCAAACTCTGGGCCGGTACTGAGAATGACCATAACGAAAAACCCAGTCGCGCTTGTGACCACTAGACCAAAGATGCAGTCAAAAATCAAGAAATAAAGTATCTTACCTAATTGCAGCAGTTTCTAAGTTGACAGAGGAGTATCCTGCTGCAGTCATGTCTACTAGAAGCTGGTTCATATTGTGTAATGCACACACAGACTTCCAAATGGCGTTACATGGACTTGCTAGATGACCCACTATGATTTCTTGTTCCTGAAAATGTAAGAATATATTTTCTCTGATCTATACATATAAATAAAATTGGAGTGTCTGTTTGTAATATTGAAATAACCGTTTTTTACTACATGCATATGAATATATATACGGTACATACACCAAAATAACATTTTTTACAATTTTTGTCTGTCTGTCTGTTTGTATAGGCTAATCTCTGAAATGGCTGGACCGATTTTGACGGGACTTTTATTGGCAGGTAGCTGATGTAATAAGGAGTAACATAGGCTACTTTTATTTTAGAAAAAATCTTTTACTTTTTAGAAAAAGATAGGTTTAAGTGCATTTGGTCTCACTAAAAAATACATTGTTAAGTTCCGACATCCACGCGAACGAAGTCGCGGGCACAGCTAGTATATTAATAAGATTGTGTCACTGGTGCAGTATCACTGGCAATGAAGTAATCAATTTGGTTGTTTAAGGAGGTGAGTAAAAGTATTAGGTACTTCCTTTTTGAAGCACTGAAAGTTTGAACAATATTTTCAGACATCTAAGGCCTAGATTCTTCAATGTATGTAAGTCAACATAAGTAATATATGTAAAGCAACATAATATTTGGTTACCTAAAATCAAAACATACATCCACTTATTACCCAGTGCAAACATCAATTTTCAAAGGCATACCTAAACTTAGGATATTCTTTGCTCATGTCATAGTGGAAATGACTGCCCAATCAGCAAGGTTTTTAATAATAAAATACTCACAAAATTTACTTTACAGCTAATATAGGGCGTGTGCAATGTTTTTCCTGACCATTCACACCGCAACTCTGTGATGCCACCATGTGGAGCATTCACCAGCTCATCAGTGTTGTGGGAGCCGTAAGAAATTCCTGATATTAGGTATTTGCAGTCTACTAGGGTTGTTATCTGAAAATATTTAATTTAAGATTTGTGGTATATGGACATTAGATCTTTCAAATGTCAACCCAATAAAAATCAACTAACAACAATAATTTGGTGCCTGACATGCTCTGAAACCTGAATTCAGGAGGAATTAATAGATTCTACAAATACTGTTGTCCTCAATCATCATTATATCATCATCATATGGGATCATTTCTTCATATAGAAGCAAAATAATGACAATGCTTGCAACTTGGAGACAAAGATAAAGTATGTATTATGATATCTACTCTGCTTTTATAATATGAGCAAAAGGTCAGTGAATTCCAAGAGTCAACTATGTCTGGCTGTCACATGCAATGTTGTTACTAGCCTGAATCATCCCACTGCTGGGCTAAGACTGCCATGTTTCCAGACCCCACAGGATGATTTAAATATGGAGAAATCTTACCGAATCTGCAGCCAATCCTTCTTGCTTAGCATAATCCTCTGCCAACTGATCCAAATCAACATCATCTTGGTTCATACTCTCTTCATATGTCACTAGTCCTCTGGCAAAGTGTTTGCTATCTGATTGTACTGTCAACAGCAAAGGCTTGCCATCTTCTAGAGGACTGGTCAGTATCCATAATGGTACAGCATCTTCTGAGGTAACTTGGTCACGGTTCTTGTTATAGAGGTTGGCAATTTCTCTGCAATATTTCAATTAGGATTTGTTATTGCTTGTCGCTAGCTGTCACCACACTTGAGTCCCTGACAGATTTTATAATATTTATGATTCACGCAAAGGATAATAATTAAATCCAAAAAAGGTTCTATATAAGTAAACTTTATCAAAAGCATTATAAAGATAACATCATAGTAATGTCAAATTTTCTAGGTGTTTAAAAAATAAGTTCTAACTAGAACCAGAATTATGGGCTACCTATTAACCTATTAAAAGCCAAAATGAAACCAGCAGGGATATTTTCATGAAACATTTATTTTACTATTGTTTACAATTAATATAATAACTACCATATTAACTAGAAAGTATGAAAAGTCAGGGAATAAAATAAAATAAATGACACATAATGTTTTGAGACACTTTTGGTATTGGCAGCGAACTCTTGAAAACAAAATATAATAGCCAACTTTGGACTAGTATGGGAGCATTTTAGACCAGGGAGGTTGCTCAAATCAGGAATATTTAACTGTATAACCAGGACAAGAGTGGCTGGCCACTTCCTGAGTACACATATAACAGGTTAAGCTCAAGCAACAGTCTCAAGCAGAATAGATAAGTTGTAATTGAATTATATAATAGGATAAATTATAAAAAGAAAACAGAATACTCACCTTGCCTTTTCAATGTTGATAGGACCATGAGTACCCTCCTCTTTGCTCCATAATTGAGGCTCATCAGTAATCATTGTATCATCCAATATGGTGTGCAGACTTAAATCTAACTTGAGTGGAGAACCAGTTAGTTCTAATTCTTCTGTAAAATTCAATATCTAATTTTAGAAACAAAGACAGCATTTACATTTTAATAAAATATTTTTATTACAAATTAAGAGTCTATCAAGTCAATGGGTTATACAATTTTGAAACCAGGATTATCATTAATTATAGAGTAATAAGAGCCCTATTTTCAGCAGTGGATGTTGGCAGGCTGGTTTTGGTCAACATTCACTGTTTGAGCCCTATCTATGGGACATTTTTAGGTAAGTTCTACGAATATGTCATATGCATCACAATGTATGGAGAACAATTTCAAAAAAATTAGAAGGGTGTTATTTTGAACATACACATGTGAATAACGAATATTTTGACTAAGTAGGTATTTGGTAAATAAAGGGGAGATTTCCAATTCTTAGCTGCACCATGAACATGGTAAAATTATTAGAAGTTTTTGGTGTAATATTCTATTTATCTATATATTTATAGTTAGAATCTAAAGTTTATGGTTTGTACTAGGCCAATAGTTCTTCTTTAAATATTAAATCAATTTAATACTACTAAAATTATGTCAAAATAAACAAAAGAATACACATTCTCACCCGTCTCATTCCTGTTATTTTTTTCAAGTGTATTTGTAATATTAGATGTTTGCTTAGTCTGGAAGCAAGGACGTGGGAAGACCACACATTAATTAATGCAAAAATACATAAATTATTAAACTTATTGATATAAAGTTACGACTATTTACCTTGTTGCAAACTAACACGATGTCTCTGTTAGTTTTCGTGTACATTTCTATGTAACTCGGACTCTTTTGTTTTTCGATGTAATATTTTGAATAATTATCTACCAAAGGTTTTAATAAATTATCCATTTTTAAGTAATAGTAAAAACAAAAGAAATACCAGCCGTTGCGTTCGTTTTCGTTTCTCTGTTTGAATTTGGAACAATACAAAATTTGACATTGACAGTTATCAAAATGTTGCCATTGTTAGCACGTCGCGTTGGTTGGTCGAACAATAAAGTGATATCGATAAATTATTATGTTATGTAAAAAAATTACCTATCACTGACACCAATAAATAAAACTAATAGTAGTAGATATTTATTAGAAGTCTGCTAGATCATTTAGCTAACATTATAATATAATGTTCTAAAAGTCTTGGATAGATGGCGCTAGTTGTACTATTTTCTGATACTATGGGCAAAGGCGGCAAAAATAATTCTCAGATGACCTTTTCAGATCGTTTTGGTTTGTTCACGATGATTATAGATAACAAAATGATTACGACTTTTCCACCTTTCATAAGAATGTTGCTGTGTTAATAGTAGTAACCCACTGATATCATCAGTTCACATAGCAAGCGTCGCGTCGTGAGGTGATTCTTAATTAAGTCTAGTAATCGCAATTGCGGCTGCTGAGCATGAGGTCTTGGGTTCGATGCACAGTTTGGCCAAACTTTATAGAGACATTGGTTTTTTTTTTTTGTTAGAAAATTCACTCTTAGTATATATCCAGGGTTAGGAAAAGTGCCAGGCGGATAGAAATAGGCTCGCTCCGTACCTATTACTTAAATGAGACTCAGTTGCGAAATGCGAAAGATATTAAAGAATCTTTTAAAAGTCTTGATGTAAAGAAAACTGCAGACCTTTGGGGACTGTCAGTACGAACTATCTCGTCCATAATTGACGTGATTTCACCTTACTTGGCAACCGTGTTCAATTCTTGTATTGCATCTGGTGTATTTCCTGACTTGATGAAACAAAGTAAAGTAATACCACTGTTCAAATCTGGTAGTTCTACGGATCCCACAAATTTTCGGCCTATTTCAATTCTACCCACTTTGAGTAAAATTTTTGAAAAATTGATTTTAAATCAGATGTTAAGACATTTTAATAGACACAACCTACTTCATAAAAAGCAGTTTGGCTTCACAAGGGGACGTTCAACGACAGATGCGGGCGTGGAATTGCTGAAACATATATTCGATGCCTGGGAAGACTCGCAAGATGCTCTTGGCATATTCTGCGATTTGTCAAAGGCTTTCGATTGCGTACACCATTATACACTCATCAGGAAATTATACCACTACGGCATAAGGAACAAGGCTCTCGACTTCTTATCTTCTTATTTAAGCAATAGAATTCAGAGAGTCGATATTAATGGCAAGAGATCTTCGGGATCTGAGGTCACCATGGGCGTCCCGCAGGGTTCAATTCTAGGTCCATTTTTGTTTCTAGTTTATATTAATGACTTGCCATATTACGTACGGGATAATCACGAGGTAGTATTGTTCGCGGATGATACTTCTCTAATATTTAAAATTCGACGACAATTACTAGATTTTCGCGAAGTTAACGTTGCACTATCTCATGTAGTTCATTGGTTCAATGTTAATAATCTTCTCCTTAATGAGAAAAAAACCAAATGTCTTAAATTTTCAACGCCCAATGTCCGACAAGTACCAATCAATGTTAAATTGAATGGAGTGGAACTGGACATTGTGGATTCGACTGTTTTTCTAGACATCACTATAGACGCCAAACTGCAATGGGGCCCGCAAATAAACAAATTATCGGGTAGGCTTAGTTCTGCCGCGTTTGCTGTCAAAAAAATTCGGCACTTAACTGATGTGGATACAGCCAGAATAGTTTATTTCAGTTATTTTCATAGCGTTATGACTTACGGCATCCTCCTCTGGGGAAACTCTGCAGACATCAATACTATATTCGTCTTGCAGAAAAGGGCTGTCCGAGCTATTTATAATCTTGGTCCAAGGGTGTCGCTGAGACACAGATTTAAGGAAATTAATATTCTAACTGTAGCGTCACAATATATTTTTGAAAATTTAATATATGTTTATAAAAATATTTCGAACTTTGTCAGACTGTCTGATACTCATTCTTTGAACACTAGGAATAAACACAACCTTGCTGTACATGCTACGCGCCTCCACAGAATAAGCAACTCGTTCATGGGACAATGTATACGCTTTTACAATAAGCTTCCCAATGATATACGTAATTTAACATTAAAGAAGTTCAAAATTGTAATTAAATCTAAACTTTGTAAAAAAGGATACTATAAAATTTCGGACTATTTAGATGACAAAAACGCTTGGGATTGAGCCGCTCTTTAGCCTTTCCTTTTTTTTTATATACAAATTTTGCCATTAATTATTATATTATTTACTTCATTATTTTGTTATTGTAATGTCGTTTAAATTGAAATTATTTCTTATATATAACCGCTATACATTGTAAATGTGAGTGAGATCTAGGCTGAGCGCTCTTCATTTCATTAATTCTCACGATAACTGATGCATGCTTGCACTCTGTTGCGACAGGTTAGCTCAAATAGTTATGGCACTTTCTTCAAAAGGCTATTCCACCCTATATTTGTCTCACATAAACCTTTACATCAATACAATCTGTCTGGACTTTAAAATAGACTTTGACCCCTGAGTTTGTTTCGGCGTTTCTTCTCAGGGATAGTCATAGGAAATGCCGACGCCATCTAGTTTAAAAAAGACGTGTAAAAGTGATTGAAAAATCCTAATTGCAAAATAAATAATTTCATTTCATTTCATTTCATTTCATTTCATAACGGCATCGGCGTCAGACAACAGTGTACGTAGGTACCTCTGCTTTAACCTTCAGAAGCAATTTGCGTCGTACTAAAATTATAACATATGATTTTCATCAAAAACAAAAGCAACAAGAGCGTGGGCAGGTATCGTTTTGTAATGTTTTAATTTTCAAGATAATTTTAGAACACATTTTACTAATTACTTATGCTAATGTAGGTATTAATTAAATGTTATAAAAAAACAAAAATGAAAGAAAATATAAAATTTATCGTAAATCTCATTTAATAAATATTATACGTATCATTTCTATCAAGCCTCTTATTGACCACGTACCTATAAAATAACACCGTTTTTCGATCCTCTTTGAAGTACATACCATCACTTTGATATACTACCTACCTACAGACGAAACCACTTATAGTGCGAGCGTCATGTAAAGTGAGTGTTGATAGCAATAGATTTAAAATTGCTATTTTAAAGTGGTGATATTAGTCACTTTTAAGCGGTGATTAACCACAAGATAGATTAATTAAACGTAGAACCTTTTCAGCAGACGACTTTGTTAGGGTGTCAATGGGAGACATTGTAACCGTGTTAGGAGGTAGTTGTAATTTTGGTCTCTCACAAAACGATCGTCGATTTCTTGGTCGGTTTGTGTTATCAGATTTTTGTGTATCTATGGAAACTATCTGTAGTAGACTAGAGTTTGGAATTTTGGCCGGTAGATGGCCCCTCACCCTGTATTGTGTAGGAATATGGGTGTAAGTACAATATCAAGAAACCATGCATCAACCATTTATTTTACCATCCAAGTTTTTACATTAGATATAGGTACATATTGTACTTACAGATGAACAAAGAGATAAAAATATATTCAGTGCCCGGTATCTGCAGTTAGATATAGATGAAGTTTTCACAATAATTTATGGATGCATTCAAGTAATATATTATAACTTATTGCTGAACTACACTTTCTTTTATAAAAAAAGACTACAATTTTTTTATCCTGGTGACCCTATTTAGACTACTAGGGGGATCTAGGGGCATACTTATTTAGAAGGTTGGTATCTTTCCAAAGCGGCAATAGCATCTTGTGACGTCTCGTCTCGGCAGCAGCCCATGCAGACAGAAGAATAATAACTACCAATTTACTATCAAATAAGATCAAATGATCTTATTTAAGCGTCATCGTATTGTCATTATTTATCCTCATTACCTAATATAAAAAGACCAATTATTGGTCATGAATTGTCAGACCAAAATAACTGCACATGGGGGCCGGAACACACCGGACACGGTAAACTTAGCAAATTCACAAGTAGCAAAGTTTTCTGTGTCGTCTTGGGCTCGTAGCTATATAGCTACCGTGCAGATCGGTCGATCTACGAGTTTCAGCAGCGCTTGACGCGGTCAGTTCTTGGATGGGTGACCATTTTTCACATATCAAGACCCCTCCGTGCCTCGGAAAGCATGTTAAGCAGTTGGTCTCGGGTGTCATACGAAGACCTATGACAGTCGTTACAGGTGTCAGTGGCCCAAAAAGTCTGACAACCAGCCTAACCTTAGAGTATCAGTGTCTCCCAGTAATTGAGTGGCGGAGGTCAGAAGGCAATCGCTGTGTCATGGCAGGCAGTCGTGTAAAATACTGATATTCAGTTGTAACCGGTTAGATCGGAAGCCGACCAGTGGAAAAAGACTAGGTAGATGATGATGTGTTATCTTTGACCCATAAGATAGCTTATGCAAGACAATAAGGCTTGGAGGTTAGCTTTTAATGGAGCAGGCATTGGGTACTCTGGGAGTGGTATATATAGTGTAGTTGGTAAGTCACCAGTTACACTTAAATGCCTCTCCTAATACTTACCTAACTGGATAATAAAATATCAATTTCCATAAATAATCTGTTAAAGATAAAAAAAATCGAAGCTAAGCTTTATTATCCGAGGTTCTGTGGCATATTACTTGTCATTAACACAAATTAGTAGCAAATCCTGTGATAGATAGGCAAGTATGTAGGTGTAGATAGCAGGTAAAATAATATTTTCAGATATTTTGCCTGCGATTCCGAGAATGGAGAGCTAGCCTACGTCATTATAAATATAATACGTTGATAAAAATGATATATTTCTATATGAGTAGGAATGTAGGTACGTAGATAAGAGCTTAGTTCGATAAATCAAAATCAATCGAATATCATAAACATGCAAATAGACAAACGAATTAGGATCACGTTGCGTTTGCAAAAAGAATACAGAATATTTGTGGTCTGCTAGTTACTACTCTATATTGTGTAGAAGTTTTTAATTCCATTTTGTTTTTATCAAGTTCGTTAGGATGTCGAACCCACGATTACATACATACCGTCGCCTGCGGTATTTCCGGACTAATACAACCTTCAAACCTTCAAGAAAAGAGCGTACTCTTTTTTAAAAGGCCGGCAACGTACTTGTGACTCCTCCGGTGTTGCGGGTGTCCATGGGCCACGGTAATCGCTTACCATCAGGCAATCTGTCTGCGTCCGCCCGCGGCTTTACCCGCGTGGATTACGAACCCGTTACGGTTTTTTGCGCGGTACCCTAATTATTTTTCTAAATTAGAAGCAGCCTAAGTTACTCCTTATAACATCAGCTATTTACCAGTGAAAGTCCTGTCAAAATCGGTCTAGCCGTTTCGCAGATTAGCCGGAACAAACAGAAAGACAAAAAATTAAAAAAAGAAACGTATATATATTAATAAAAAGCTGTTATTTTGACAATACAAACAGACACTTCAGTTTTATTTATATATATACATAACATCACGCGTTTTTCCCATAGGGTTAGATAGAAACTGCGGAACATCACGAGCTATGAACGTTACATGCATCGTTTCATACATGGATGCCGGTTGTGAGTCCGGCGAACCTGACCTCTTTGAAGGAGGTCACCAATCAGGTCTGTAAAAGTCCTTCTAGGCGCACCTCCTGGCATTTCCACTAACAATCGCGCTAGAAATCTCTTTTGTTATTCGCTTCTCATCAATCGTCTACAGGAGACCAAAACATGGAATCATACTTTTCATTATCTTTGTCACTACTTACATCTTCTTTCAAACCGCAACGATCTCTAGTCACACTATTTCTCACTCTGACATTCCAAGTTACACACACAATTATTTTCACAAATATAAATCAAAGTTAGCTGCAATTGAAAATATCTCACTACCACGCTTCTGATCTTCGTCTCTTTAAACAGTCAGGGGTGAATTAGTACACCCACGGTTCTCAGGTGCTGATACTAAGTCCCACATGATTGCGAATCAATAATTACTTCTTACAAAATACGTAATGGTCAATTTGAGGATTGCGCATTGGCAGTCAATATTGTTTAAGTAACTTATCAAATTATATTGGCAGCCCTGAAAGGGACATTAAATAATCACATATAACTTTTACTTAAGATTAGGCGTTCTAGGTTCTATTTCGATAACTGAAAATGGCCGGATTTTGCGGCGCATTTTTTTTGTGCTGATTTAATTGATCAACGTGTTAAAAGTCTCTTGTGAAACAGAAATTATAATACATTCTGTCAGATAAGTTATGGATAGGCAACCAACAGTTTATCAGTAAGTGGTGAAAGATGCCCTGAATATTCCCAACCCTAATGTTAGTATACGGAGATAGCACTTTTTGCCATTGTTATGCAAATCTTTTGCAAAAACTTGACTGTTGGTGGTGATCCTTTGATTATATTAACACAATGCGTTGTAGGAGCACCTAATCTCAGGTGAATCCTTTTAGTCTGATTAAATAGTACCTATCCCATCAGTTTTTATTGTATTTGTAACGATTGCCATCTGAATTTAGGTATCCCCCTTCATTCTGTTAAAAGAAAGAATCGACAAAACTTTCGGTAGGTGTCTATTGTATATATGTATACGAGTATATGCGTATAGGTAGCTACATAGTTTGTGCGCAGGTAAATTTTTACTTAATTCCAATTTGCCACAAAAAGGTTATAAGTACATACGCTATATTGTTTCCCGTGAACATCCATTGAAGCAGATTCGCAATCGTATAACAGATATTTTTAATGATAATACGTATTAGATTAATTTTAAATATGTATGTACATTTATTTTTAAATGATATTTAAGTTAAGCTCGATTATTTGATTATATTATTGTAAATTTTAAGTATTAAAATATGTTTTGGTGTTAGTACTGTAAGCGTATGTTTTTAAGTAAATGAAATAAATAAGAACGGCGTGCATGTACTTTATTTAACAAAATTATTATTAGGCGGATTATGGAAATACTCAGTAATTTTTTTTTGCCTTAAGATCTATTTATAAAAAAAATGTTGCATTTTTTCTGAGTTTGGATCAAGTAGCTAGACACAAGCTACATATAACATATAAGTACTTACGACAAAAGTCCTAAAGGTTAGAATTACAAAATAATGAAACGCGTGCTTGGTTAGTAGGTACTCATTTGCATTTTTTTTCTTTTCTTTATTAAGTACCGTGGAGGGTTCCAAAGTGTGAACCATTCTTTCATGTTATGTGCGACTCATATTTATTAGGCCATGCAACATTAGATATGTAAATTTCGTAAAGTACGTGATGCGCCGTGTTGTGTAGGGTTTAGAACAAGGAAATGAAATACAAAGTAAAAACACCTACACAGGACAGGATTTTTTTACAAAGATAACAGAGTTTTTAAATGTATACTACAGACGAAGCCCGAATATAATGACAGCATGCCGCTGCAAGGATGGCGCGGTTAGTTAGAGCGATTGACTTGTGTTACGCACGGTTTCGATCCTCTCATAGAACACTTTTACTTATATGGCCTAGAGAACGACTTTCCAAACCTGAGCGTGATGTTATGCTGAAGTATGTTTGGAAACTGAATCCACGCTATAGAAGACGAAAATCAAAGAGTGGGGGAACGTTTAATTCATTTAACAGATATGACATATGATACATTGAAGTTTCACAACTAGGGTTTCCTTTTTCCCATATGATTCGGGAACACTAAAAAGAAAACAGTATTACACTTGCGAACACCAAGAAAGATGATGACACCTATTTCTTTATATACGATCGTGGAACAGTGCAAGAAAAGAGTCCCCACGAGTGACTATACCTGAGATCGTCTGGCGCAAACTGGGCAATCAGCCTCGAAACCACCATTGCTGACTGGCTAATCTACTTAGAGCAATGAAAATAACTTACACAAAACTAAGACACAGTGTTCTTTCCTACTAACATACTGATCTTAGCTATAAAATAATTTGTAACATAGCATCACGCCTGTATTCCCGGAGGGTTAGTCAGAGGGGTACTATTCTGTGCCCACATTTCACCGATGGCGTTATTGACTTCCATGTAATAGCATGCGAGCCTGTTGCCATCTACCGACCTTAGGTCTAGACTCCATGCTGTTACTGAGAATTTCAATAACGAAAAATCCGATAGCACTTTGCCCGACCAGGGATTCAAACTCAGGGCTTCACGTTCAACAGTCGTTTGCGACCGCTTGACCAACGAGGCAGTCTACTATAAAATAATTTGTGTTCAACGAAAATTATTTTCAAGGTAACACTAACAACAACAAGTCAATGAAAACAAACTTTCAAAATCGGAGTTTGTAGACAGATTCCTTCTATCCAATTTCAGAACACAACAAATGGAAATATAATTTGTGTAATAATAGCCAGACACCTCAGTAACTAAATAATTTAATTGTCCTGTATTGGTTATCTAGATTTGAGTACAACAACGGCTATTCAATTAATTTCACTGGGTATCCCAATTGGCAAAGGGTTTTATGCTAATAGCACTTAACGTATCTTAGAAAGTTTTGTGAATTGGATTGTTTTTTAGATAGTGCATACATCCCAAGCATTCTCGAGAGGGAGTTCTGTAGGAGTATAAAAAACAAAAGGTTAACAATATTGTCGGCACAATTGGTGCAGTGGCTTAGCAATTAGCTTTCTGCGCACGCGTCGCGGGTACAATTCCCGCACGGAACAAATATTATGATGATGCTACAGATAGTTGTTTCTGGTCTGGTTGTGTGTGCATGTGACATGTATGTTTGCAAACTGTTCCCACGATACAGGAGGAATCCTAGAGTGGGACAATGTCTTATAAAGAAAAAAAATCGCTTGGGACCTTGTAGAGCCTGTTAGTTCCCAAAGTGGTCCAGGTGGACCCACAGGGGCCCACGGGAGACTCGGGTCTACGTTGGCGTGACCAAAAAAAGGGGGGTTTACAATTCAATTTACAATATGGTAGAAATGTAGCTGCAGGGGTCTACCGGAACCAGCTAAATTTTGAAAGTGGTCTATGAGAAAAAAAGTCTCGGAACCTCTGTTGTAGAGTGATATACGCGTAAAAGTCATAATCATATGAGGTTTAGAATGCATTAAGAAGTAAAGGTACTTATTAAAATTTTCACTTTAGTTGCAATAAGCAATAGTATAATTATACTCAATATACGCTAAAAATGCTCCAACGATTTTCAGTTAGCTATGCATAGTAAAATTGTTATTTCATATGAATTTTAATAAAGCAACTTAAGTATTAAATTAGCTTCAACTGAAAAAGAAATCCTAGAACTGCCCTTTTAAGTTGCTACTCTTCTTGCATGTTAATTAGCGTTTAGCGACAAACACAGACCTTAATTAATATTATATTGCACTTAAACGCCCCTTTGTTAAGATGAATGCAAAAACGAATATATTTTAATTTTTAAAATCTTTTTTCATTTTGTTGGCACCTTCATTTCTCTTGCAGGATTCATGTTAGGTTTATTTCTGAAACATCTCTCAACGGGTCACAAAAAACTATCCGTATGCTACTTACTATATAATAGGTACTACCTCTTGCCTGCGACTTTATCTGATTGTATTGTGTATTTATTATCCAATCGGCACGAATGTTGGCACGATTGGCGCAGTGGCTAAGCGATTAGCTTTCTGCGCTACGTGTCGCGGGTTCGATCCTCGCACGGAACAAATATTTGTATGATCTACAGATAGTTGTTTCGGGTCTGGTTGTGTGTGCATACAGGAGAAAACCATAGTGTGGGGCAACTTTTGAAAAAGAAAATTGTTGTTCTGCAAAAAAAAATAAGCCTATGTCCTTCTCTAGCTCTCAGACTACCTCTTTGTAAAATTTCTTTCTTTGGTATGATTGTGATGAACACAAGCAGAGTTATATTTATAGACAGGCTATATTTTTTAATTATGATGCCTTTTTCTATTGTTTCTCCTGTTCCTTTCATGAGTACAGATTACAGAAACCAATCTGACATGCAGAAACACTTGGTATGCTACAAATATTTGTTTCCCATGCCAGAATCGAATTCACAACTCGTAGAGTGAAAACTTGACCGCTTTTCCTGGCCAAAAATAACATATAAATCTGCTACAATTTGTGGTTGCGATAACTATTGATATTGCCTTAATTAAAATCCTTGCAAACGGATTGGTGATCGCACTGTATTTCTGTTAGCATATGGAAAGTCGCTTAATCCTGACATCTACCGCCAACGGGGCCGCATGGTGGATTACCGTCCAGTCGATCTCTCAAAGAGAAGGCTTGGGTGCCAGTGATAATTTAAACAATCTGATGATGTAATTTCTCAGCTTCAAGACTAGCAAACACTATGAGTGTTTTATTCTTTACCGGGAACTACACTGCAATTTTAGATGCACTTAGATCATAATTAAATTATTATATTGGGGTATTATAGCATTTAAACAACAAAAATAGATATCAAACTATCAAAAGACTGGGTCAACGTGGAGAGCCTCTGGAAAAATATGCGATCAATAATTAATTAGTCGTATTTTTTTTGTTTCGATGAAAGGAGACCAATATTCTAATATTCTTCACATCAATTAGTGTTAGAGTTTTTTTTTAATATCCCAGGAAGACACACGTCATTGCGGTGGTGGTAGAATGCTGCCTGCTTACGCGTGCGTGGCTCCGCCCACAGCCCGCCCAAACGCTCCCTATAAATGGTGGTGCCGGCGACTTCGTATTCCACTTCTAACTTGGTGCACTTTCGCGCTCTCCAGTCCTTCGAAGTTCGAAAAGTTTCACCTGCCGTCGTTACGCCGCTGAAAAGCTTTGAGGTAAGTGGGAACATTTATTCATCGGTTTTTTTGTTTTTATTTAACAAGGGTATTTTGCTGCAATTTGCAAGATGTTGATTTATATTTTATTTTTTGAATTTATTTTACTTTGAATTAAGAGTTTTTTTAATACTTTGTTTTATTATTTTTAAAGTAGAATAAAGATAAAATGGATTTATTTATAATATTCAAGAGAAATAATTTTTTACATGTGTTTTTTATTCATACTTTTTGTAAAAAGTAAATAAAGGAATATAATAATAATAATAAAATACTAGTTTATTGATTTCATTAAAAGTAGTTGAAAAATAAAAACCTATAACAAAAAATGGTGAAATAATTTTTAATTCCAATATTACAAGAAAAATGTATTTTAAAAATTAAGTTTATAAAACCAAGCCCTAAAGTATAGCTATAATAGTTTTCAAAAGTAGGATATTATTTACATTTTCCGTGGCTTGTGCACTTTTGATCTAGGATATTATTTAGATGAGTACGATTTTTAAAAAAAAAGTATCGAGTTCTCATTATTACCGAAAATAAGAAAATATGTTTTTGGATAAAAACCAGTTAGACTATTAGAACATTTAAAAATATCATTTTATAAGATCACGGTAGTTTAAACTACAAATGTTTGTGTCTACAAAATGTACAAAAAAGGAAAAAAGTCTAAATTTGTTTTACCCTTAGTAAAAACCGTTAATTCTTTTTTCAAATAAGTTTTTTAAGACAATTATTTCGTGAAAAGAACGGTATAATTTATAATTTTGGATTTCTATTATTATTTTATTATATCTACAACGTATTATTGGTACATAAATTACAGTGTGCATAGTGAGCAGACCCACCGGACATTAAGTTTCCTTTGCTCAGGAAATATCGCCATATATCTTATTGAAATATGGCATATATATGATATGTAGGTACTTTATGAAATATTCAAATTCAATTCAATTTATATCTCAAAATTCACAACCCTTTACAGTTCGTTTCGTAGGATATCTATGTATCAGTAGACTCAGCAGTCACGTTTCGTGTTGATAATGAATGAAAACAAATTAGTATTTAATAAATCATGATTTCCTATGTTGTCTTCTACTGGATAAGAATCGATAACTAAAGGAAATGCTTACAAATAACAATTATTATTGGTGTTCGTAATCTTTTGACATGTCAAATTATTATTTTTGACGTTGCCTCATTTTATTAATCCGCAATACTTACCCCTCTAAACTGATTATTTTGTGAAAACTTATATTAAAAAAAAGAGTAACTTTAAACAGCGGTTACTAATGACGAGAAATCACTTGATACTTCTATAGTAGCTGAATACACTTACGGTGCTTCCAGTATGCCTATGAAATTAAGAAACTTTCTATTAAAGCAAGAGCTCAACTTTAAATTTATTATTAGAAATACTCGCATACGCAAAGTAATCAAATCTTTTAAGTAGTACGTAACACACGCCTACACGCATATTATATTTGGGCTCATGTTAATAAAAAGACTTCCGTAATAACAAATTAATAATATGAATAACATTTATCTATCAATGGTTATTTCTGTACTTATCGAAATTTTCAGTAGCAGTAGCTACGGTCCTTAATACCTCTTTGCTTCGTCTACTTCCATGCATTCTTTCATACACGAGTTATGAGTACTGCGCAACTGACATTTTTGAAGGACGTCACCAAAGAGGTTCGTATAAGCCCTAGGGTGGCCCGCCCTATACCTAATTTTGTAAACTAACTACATAAAAAAAGCATTTCAAGTCTCGAAATTTATGTAATTTCAACGCACCGTACCTTGGACAATCAGTCCTATTACAAACCTTGATTGACTGGCTAATCCTTTCGCCACGGCGCGGCGCGGGCGTGAGGAATTACCGATAAATAATAAATTAACATAAAATAAATTCATCCAATTAGGTACTGTATGTTGCAGGGAACTGTCTGTGTAACCGAGTTTTCTCAGAAGTAGAACGGTTAGGACTTAGTACACCACACTGCCGGGTTTTTGACCCGGGTACGTCTTAAAACTGCGGCCAGACACCGGAGGACGGGCAGCAGCGTCCTCTCACTAATCGGTGAGCCACTGCGATCCCCAAGCCGCCTGCCAAGCGTGGGGATTATGGCAAACCCCCCCTTGAGGGAGGCCTTCGTTCAGCAGTGGACGTCTTCTGGCTGATGATGATGATGATGACACCACACTGCGAGTGCGAGTTGGTAGATTACACAGATCATCGCGAACATTATGGAGTACTCTGAAATTTCTTCTCATTACGCAAGTGGTAATCGAAGTCTGATCCGCACAATTCGAAAAGCCAGAGGTGCAGGCTGAGTTTGAATTCAAAGCCTCCTACACGGAAGAAAAGCGTTCAACCACTAAACTATCATGATAAAATCATAGAAAAAAAATATGAAATTAATTACTGTTTTGTAATTTCATATATCAGTTCAATCGGGATTAATAGCAATTCAAAATGGAATCCAATACATCAATTACCGACTTCCCAATTAGAAATCTATAAAAGGGTATAAAATAAAAACCAATACGGTCGCTTTGTACGAGGAATAAATTAATCATATTTGTTTGATTGAAAATGATCATATAAAGGTCTTATTAATTGATCGTATGTACACCTACATTCTAATATTAATTTAAAATGTAACCTTTGATTTTTATAAGGGTTGTACGAGTATTACCTATTCATTTATTTGTTTTGTCTTCACTTGATTAATTTTATATTAATTTTTATTCTGGTACGTTCAAAGTACTCTCTTTTATGCGGTAAATACGAGTTTGCAGAATATGATAGCAATTAATATAAGCTAATAAGCTTTGCAATAAGATAATGGAAAATAAATGTAGAGCTGTTTCTGCAAAGTTTGTTTTGTGGTATCTTTTTAATTTTATATAAGGATATCTTTTAAAATATTCTCTTGCATGCGTCAAACGAATCTTTTTTGAAAAGTATAATTAGCTATCAAGGAATATTAAATCCTTCTTCGTAAGGTAAGGTTTATTTGAATATGTGAAACTAGTAATGCTTTTACTCAAAATTCAAGCTTTCAGTTTTTCTAATCTGAATATTATATAGCACGGAGAGAGTACCAAATATTGCAATCTAACTAGTGGAGATACCAAATCAACTAACTAATCAACAAAAAAGAAATCAAAAAGGAAAAAATCATCGCACCTGTATTCCTCAAAGGCTTAGGCAGCGGTCTGCACTAACATTTCATCGATGCACAATTTTTCACTTTGAGTTGAAGAAAAACCTAATAACGCTTACCCCGAACTGGGGGTTGAGCCCATGATGACACGCTCGGCACTCACTGCAAATGCAAATATTATTTTATTAATATCTACAAACATACAACTGTCACTCTTGTAATTCCCAAACGGTAGACACAGTTCAATATTCGTACGCCCACAGTTTGTCAATTCTAAAACCAGCAAAGAAAATTTTATCAAATTATTCCTGTATACATTTACGCAAATAAATCTCCTATTGTTGTAAAAAGTAAGTACCTATCTCTTCACTAACTAGTTTATTTCTTTTGCGATCTACTGTTTTGCAAATGTTTTGAAATAATGGGCACTTGAATGACCCAATCATATTTTCCTTGAAAATAAATTAATGCCTTGTGGCAAGAGTTGAAATACCTTCAGTAAAAAGTAAAAGGTAAATAAATGACAACACTGCAGCGCTATATTTAGTCACCATAAGTGTCTCTAGTGAGCAAATAGACGCTTAACATTCGTACTCCCACTAAGCAAGAACTGTAGTATATTTCAGGAACAGCGGTAGACCAGTAGTCATTGCTCTGAAGTAGCGGCGTGGACAGAGTTTTTAGACAGGGTAGGCAGAAAATTTTAAAAGCTTACTTACCAATAATACCTACTGCATGTTGGTTTTGGTTCGTCGACTTGTCGATTGAATAATTATGTATGTGATTTGCCACCTCAAATATCATATAAAAAATATTTATCTGACTTATGTAGGGTAGGCAGTGTCCTTTTGTCTTTATAAACCGCACGCCACTGCTCTGAAGGGTATGGTCCAACTAAGACATACGTTCTAGATAATTTTATTTAAACTATATCATCATCTGCCTAGCCTTTTCCCAAATACATAGGAATCAGCTCCCAGTTTAACCAGTTTTAGTTGAATGTCAGTATTTTACACCAAGCGACTGCCATCTGACTTTCGCCACCAGATTACTGGGACTCACTGAAACCTTATATAAGGTTATACTGATTTTCAGTTTTCTAGGACTGCCGAGCTCCGTATCGACTATTATAGGTATTCGTATGACATGTGTGAAAAACGGTCACCCATCAAAGGACTGACCGCAGTGAGTGCTACTTAACCTAGCAGATCCACTGATCTGCCCAGTAGCTATCTATATTGTACTATTATATAATATTACGTATCAATTAAATAATATGTAACTCAAATGCATTCATAATATTTTTATTTCCTGAATCTTCATCTCTGGTACCCAGTATACTAATCCCTTGAACCAAAACATCGATTCGTGACTTCCAATTCTCACGAGACTCGATTTGCGGATAACGGCCCATTTCCTCTCTCAGAGTAGTGGTGAAAACATTGCGTTCGTGATAAAGTAAATACTACATCCATAAGTTCTAGATTCTTTTTACGGTTTTAACCAAGAAGTTGCAAAACTGCTGGTCGACAGTACACACGACCTGGTCTGGCCTGTTCTTTGGTCAACGAATAAGCATCGCCATTCTACGTGGTAATGTTAGCAGTCTTCTGGGCACACTACCAGTTGACAGTGATGTAGAGGATTAGTTACTTTGACGTCTAAATAGTCGTTTAGGATAGCGGTTCCTTTTTTATTTATTATCTAGCCATATAATAGTATATTGAATGTTAGTTAAGTTATATATACTTATAGTACTAAAGTCCTAATAAAATGTATACTCCAACGTGTCAATTATGTTATTGACTTATGAATTCAACAATCGAATTTTATTAAATGTACAACCCTCCAACATGTATTTGCTCACGAAATTCGTTATCATCCGACATAACACACAAAATGCTTGTTGTTTTGAACGGGAACAACAGGCTCGTTTGTTTTTTCGATGTCCAATTAATCGCAGTTCAAATAGGAGTTCCACGTTTATTTTTATAACAATGAAAACCGAATAGTGATATAGAGCGAAAAGGGTGGAGTGTATAGAAAATCTAGTTGTTTTTTTGAAATCGTTTATTAAATCAATGATGTTAGAACACGGTATTGTTTCGACAAAGGCAGTTCCATTCATAAAGTCAAAACAAAAAAGTCTTGTAAAACGTCAAACAACATTCATCTGGTGCTCTTCATGCTTCATTTCAATGCTGTCAATTGCTCCGGAATATATTCCAAAGAGCCGTACGGCAAAATTATATGTTTTTGCAATGACGCTTTTTGGGACAGACATGTGGCGGAATATTATGGCGGTCGAGGAGACCAAACTCATTCATTTAACTTTTAAACAGTTGTAAGCAATTCCAAATTTTAAAGAATTCGAAATTTTTGAAAAGCTATTGGTAACACTTAGAGACAAGATATTTTGGGATACCAGCAGGGGGCATAAAACCTATTTATATGTCATACAAATACATATTTGAGGAATCGAACTCGCACCGAGAATCGAACAATTGTGACTTAGCGTTTCGAAACCCTACTTATCTATGGATGTCAAAAATAAAAAGTCAATATTTTTCTTTGTGCTAAATTTCAACATCCTTATTGGAATTCTTATGGTACCTCATAAAATAATCATTTTCTTTTGAGACTTCGAAGACATAAAAAATTCAAATGAATTATGATCGATCAGTAATTCGATGAGGTTAAAGCAGCTGCAAAGAGTTAAAATGTTATTCTAATTCCGTGGCATTTGCATATTTTTTCCAAAAAAAGAAAACGTCATTAAATTGCTTCATTACTTATTCATACCTTTTATTAAGTGCCGTAAGTAAGTAATTAAGAGCTAAGATTTTGTTTTTCTAATTGAAAATTCTCAGTTGCAGCCCGAAGTTTGGAATTGTAGCTGGCAATAGTCTTACCCCTATTTTACATATGAGACTTAATTTCAGCATGTACGAAATAATAATATTTATTTGTCTCAGAAATAAAGGTATTATAATTATATTTACTGGACACTATGATCTCCTGTGTCGTGGGGGCCAGTATATTTCAAATATATGAGTAGATGAGCACAATTAATAAAAATAAAAGGCAAAAATTATCGTTATTTGAACAGAAAATATATAAAATAAGCTTATAACAAAGTTAAAACATGCATGGTGTTAGTATTTTGTTGAGTGCTGCGTGGTGTGTCTGAATAAATAAGTCACTTCTGCCTATCCTTTCAAGAATTACAAAATTCTCCTCAGGTATAGCGAACGTGTCGCTACTTGCAGTTGTAGTAGCATTGATTTTAAACATAGTATGCTAAATGTTAGACATACCTATCTGTCATGGTGCAACTAAGGTCAGATTAGGGATTAGGCTCTATTTGTTCTATAATACAAATAAATGAGTAATTTTTTTTAGTCGGTTTTTGTAATATGAAGTATATTTATATCTCAAAGCGTCTGCCCCTTTCAGTTTAATAATAATAAATACATAAAGAAGCTCGCCATGATGTACATGCACAGACAAACACTGAAGTTAAATTACAAGGAAGCAAATGGTGTCCAACGTGTCATTAGTTAGAATGTCAGCAAATATATTTTCCATTTCTTATCAAGATCTTCATTCAATTAGTAAATAGGAACAACATTTATTTAAACGTTTTTAATACAAGGTAGACTATTAGTAAGGTATTTGTACTTTTCAATGAAAATAATACCACTTAGTTTATTTAATCGGCGCCTTGATTAAGAAAGAAAAATCTATTAGTCAACTAGCTGCGCTTTCTGCGCTACGTGTCGCGGGTTCGATCCCCGCACGGAACACATATTTGTATGGTCTACAGATAGTTGTTTTGGGTCTGGTTGTTTGTGCATGTGACATGTATGTTTGTAAACTGTACCCACGATACAGGAGAAATCCTAGTACGGGGCAATGGTTAAAAAAAAATAGCTTTTGCCCATAATTTGGTCTACGTGTATTTTGTTTTTTGGATCTCGACAACAGCGGGTCCAAATATAGCGAAGTCTTATCCAGATGTACCAATAAGTAAAAAAAAATCAAAATCAATTAAGCTTAGGACGAGAAGAATTACGAACACACACACACCGGAATTTTATGTATAGTCACACAATTTTACTGAATAAAATCAAGTGTGAAATCCAAGACGAGAATAGCCGCCAATCGGATAATACCAAGTACAAAAACAAATGTCATCCTATGACTAATTCAATTGAAACATCTTCGTGGGTAGATGCCGCAGCCACTAATATGACAGATATTTTTATAGGACAAAAAATTGTATTATGCCTTTGTTTTTATTGCATAGAGCCGTCCTACCTTCAACTTAATACGGTTTTATACTTGAGTTTTCGTAAAGTGGTGAGATTTGTATGATTATTAGGTATATTGATGTATGTTTTGTTTTCCCGAACGTACATACATTTTCTAAAGTAACAACGCTCGGGTATTGTTGATTCGAACGAGGCGTTGAGCTCATCCTTTAAGCTCCTAATTTGTGGCTTTTACATAAACATTATTTCGGTGTTTTCCCTCATTCTGCTGTGGTTATTTCCTAAATAAAACACAGATTTAATTATATTTATCTGAGTCCCATATTGTGTATGTTAAATTTACGCATAAACATGCGTTCCCACATTTTAAAACCAACAAATTTTATCTATAAAGTATGAATGTGGTTGAAAAGAATAAAATGGACTCGTTTGACCTTTTATCCCTTAATTTACAAATTCGTGGTCACGGACTGCGAAACAGTTCGAAAGCGAAAGCCAATTGCGAAAGCCAATTGAGTGTTCTTCGAGATTTTCCGGACTGATTGCACTGTTTAGATCCTTTGATTGCATTGTTTAGATCCTTTGAAAGTCAAAGCGGAGGTTTAGCCATTTTCCCCTGTTTTTGACGAACTAACGAGAACTATGGAACGAATCTTTCGTGCCGTTGAAATCTAAAGCGAAAACTAAGTGGGGCTAAATTTTTTGCATTGTTTTTAACAAATAACTAGGTATTCTGCCTATTGGCCAGCCAATGAAAGACAATTTAAATAAGTAGTTAATATACAATCGGACCCATGAGGTTGGACAAAGCAAGACCATAAGAAGCGTAGGTAACAATAGGAGACTTTGGTCCGGCTTAGATCTAAATAAAAGAGGCTAAAGGGAAATGGGTGAAAAAAAAAATATATAAGCAAAATAAAGGAAAAAAAGTAAAACGAATCAATTTAACGAAATTTTAAAACATGACACTGTGTGTAAAATAATTAAAATATTAATGATCACTAGCGTCCGTAGGTCTTTAAACCATAAGCATTACAAAGCTTCCATATTTTTGTTAGAACTCTTGCAATACAAATAAAAGAATTACGACGATCGCGTTAAAAAAAAAGAAGAACCAGTAATTGGACACGACACGACGAATTTGATCCACGGTTTGATTTTGTTTATTTGATATCAATTGTTTGTTAGCCGCAAATAAATTGGATATTTCGTTAGTACAGTGTTTGACAAAATGTTCAAAGTCAGTTTAGATGAAATATGTTTGTTTTTGTTTAACTTTACTTAAAATCAAAAGATAAATTTGTTTTTATACCTAATACAAAACATCTTTGCCTTTTGATTGGTGTGTTTGAAATCAATTTTGGATATCAAAAAGATATTATTGTGTTTCTAAAGATCGTTTGTGCCTATTCCGTTTGGTTTGTTTTTACATATTTTTGTAAATTGGTAAACAGATCAACATTAGAACAAAGGGGTTACATATGCCGTAGGTAAAGTCAAAAATAATTTCAAAAAAAATGAAATACAATAATTTAGGTGGCAAGATTCACAATACATGGTCCTTACAAATCACTACCACAAAAATTAGTAGTCACAAAGCACAATCTTTAAGATCCTGAAAAAAAAAAAAAATGCCCATGCCCAACAATGGGCGGAATCATTAATACGAGTATTTTATATATATGTAATTAATATATGAGAACCATAAAAATAAACAAAGGAAAACCTAAATAGGTTTCGCCGAATGATAAGACACTGTTGAGAAATTTAATATCTAATAATACAATAATGAAAGTCAAAATTCCTTCATACACGTATTACATAAAAAATGTAAGCTCAGTTTTACATAATGCATCGATAAGATATATTATGATAAGAATGACACATTGTGCCAATCAGTCCAATGATTTATAACAGCATTTTAACAACTAAGCCTATAGAAGTGGATAATGTGTGATTATGTTAACCTGATTAAAGGTTGGCTTAGAATGAAAAAGATAACCTCTATGATACTGAAATATATAAATATGTTAGTAGAGGAAATAAACTTTGGTTCCATGTTGCGAAGGATGTTGTGTCAGCCGGCAGGGAAAAAGTTAACGAGATTGAACTTACCATTAATCTGAACCATACAAAAGCTAAAATACTAATTGATGGTTCTTGAGTAAGTGTTATAAAAAATCGAAACGAAGAAAATAAGTTTAATGACACATTCATCACGAAAAATAAAGGTAACAATTTTTGAATTCTGCTAATACGATCTCATTGATTCTTAGAAATTCAAAAACTAAGCTCTATTCTAACAGTACGACCAAACCGATGATGTTACTTTTTAAGAGATTAGGAATATTTTCAGTAAATGGGTTTTAAGAAATTCTTAGGTACTTAATGAAATTATCTTCTGTTTAAAATTCACAGTGTCTCAGATTTGTCTCACGGCGAGAAATCATACTAATCCATGTCTGATTTGTCACTTTATATTATTATGTTAATGAGTTTTGTTTTGGCATACAGATTAATAATAATAATCTGGACGAAGCCTTGGGCCATTCGTTGTTATTATATATGCAACCAAAAAATGGTAAGAAATCTTATAAAAATAAAATCTACAATGTGTGCTAGCTCAACCTATTCATTTCATCAGAAAGATTTAAAGTGCCGCAGAGGTAGCTTCTCATCAAACTTCACACGTCATCTCACCCCTCATAACCGTGTAAGGTAGACATTCAGTCAAGTCTTAATGAAATCACTAGGAAATATATCACTCTTGAAAGATTTCCAAATTCCGTGGAATAATTCATATGGCGTAAATAATAAGGGGTTTTGTAAAATGTCCTGTCTGTAATGGTGGTTCGTTAGGTCCATTATAAACGAATGGAACTTGTTGGGTAATAGTTGGACATATTTATTTAATAAGGAATCTAATTCGGTCACTGATTCTGTCTTTGTTAGTTGAGGATAAAGGATACGGTATTCGTAAGCAATGATCTAGAAGGTCCTGCATTAAGAATAGACGACGCGATATCTTGTGTGGGTATCGTTACAGTATAATTTCAGATAAAATTATTTAGTTGCTTTAGGATCAGCAATTTAGCAGTCGCTCCGTGTAAAATACTGATATTCCGCCGCAACCGGTTAGATTGGAAGCCGATGGCAATATAGTTGTAAAAAGGCTAAGCAGATAATGAGTTGCTTCAGGATAGGGACATGTACGTTTATTAAATCAATTATATTAGTGCGGTTAATTCAAGTTTCTTAAAGGTTATGGATGATATCCATATTATCTACTAAGAACCACCCTTGACCATGACGTCAAAAATATAGTAGCGTGAACAACCTTGGCTACAATAGCATTCGATATTGATATTAATTAGCCGATGTTAAGATTTATTCTTAACATAACATAACATAGCATCACGCTCGTATTCCCCAGAGAGTTAGGCAGAGGCGTACTATTATTGTACATCCACATTGCGCCGACGCCTTTTTGATTCAAATTTAATAGGGGGCGAGCCTATTGCCATCTACCGGGCACATTTCCAGACTCCGTGCTGCTACTGAGAATTTTCATACAGAAGAACCAATAACACTTTGCCCTAGCCGGGAATCGAACCCAGGACCTCACGCTCAGCAGTCGCGTTTGCGATCGCTATACCAATGAGGCAGTCAAATTCCATTCAAGTCAAGTCCATTTTTATATAATATCCATATCAACAGAACTTAAAAGAGCTTTTGTAATTTATGTTTCGTGTTTATTGAGTATCAGAATTTAAAATAATAGGATACTTTATCGCACTTCAATCGTTCGTCGTAATCGTAACGGATGGTAATGTGATCAAAATAGCTTTATTTATGCAAAATTAACAGCTACTTATTTCGTTTCCTGTCCTCATTTTTATTCCTTTTATTTACAATTTCAAGATGTTGATTGATAATGTCAAAGGCTTTTTTTTGTGAACAGTAAACTGTATTAATTAGAGGTGGCTTCTAAAAAAATATTTCTTTATTATTCCAGATTATATTGATTCTATAACGCAATAACGACTGCAAAAAGAAATTTAAAAAATTTTGAAAACAAAATATTTGCTTTAGTAGAAGGTCGTTGGTTTAGCGTAAGCGAAATTCTAAGTCTATGGTTGGTTTGATGTCTTCTCGCGGTCGAATTTTTCTTTCTGCAATTTATGACTATATGTCATTATTTCAAAACGGTCAGTTTAGAAACATGCTAACATAGAAACCAATAATGACAGTCGTTAGACGATTTGTGTGAGAATATAAATAATCAAGTCTACATTATTTTCTGCTTCTTCCACTCAGTACACTCCTCGACACAGTCCTCTCCTGCATTCTCCAACCAATCCACCCCAGTTACTTTTTTCAGATATTCGATCCAATCAGTCTAATTTCTGCCTCTAACGTTGCTAATAACCTTAAACCTTTTGTACCTAATTTAAAGCACCTAATGAATAGTTTGCTTACCTCGCATAAAAGCTAATCACCCAGAATTTCAGTCAACAACTTGCTATACATTTTCTTCAATTACCTCGTATTCTCTATTCAATTACCTACCTTTGAAATAAGCAAATTTAATTTTAGCGCAAGTGTGCAAGTGACATGGTAATAAAATTAATTAGCTGAATTTATTAGCGAATTGTGTGCATAATTAATTTCTTTTGAATATCTAACCACAAAGTTAAGTCCAGTACAAATAAATTAAACGTTTGTATACTGCAGATTGTAGTCGTATGTCATGTGCAATTCTTTGTAGTTATTCTACTAATTAGTATCTAATATTAAATATTTATAGTAAAGAGAAACCACAGACACCTCTTTACATTTCCATAACATAATAATAACATTACGACTGCAATCCCCGAAGGATAACGTAGAGGTGTAGATACTCTTGTACACCTAAACTATTGAATTTTATATAATGGGGGCCTTTTGCCATCTATTTGGCATAATACCATTCTCCGGTCTGCTATTGAAAATATTCTAAAGGAGAACACCTACAACATTTGGTCTGCCCCGGAGATCGAGCCCGAGAACTCACGCTCGGCAGCCATGGTTGCGATAACTAGACCAAATGAAGCGGAAACTTTACATTTCCACAATCCCAAAAAAACTATTGAATTTCATATGATTTTAGTTCTTTCTAATACAATGACAAACTCTATATGATTAAAATTATCAATCAATGTTATCATTTTTGTATAAAATAAATTGCCTTCTGTACAATATAATATTCCACAGCAAAAAAAGAACTCAAATTTAATAAAAAACTTTTCAGTCAAGCTTTCCTTTCAAAAAGGCACCAATTTTAAACTACTTATATATGAGCTTTTGTCATTGGAAAAAGCAAAAAACTTGACGATCGCCAATGCTCGCTGATAGGGATTTAATCTTTAGTCAAACTGATGAAAGCTTCAACTTAAACAACCGTGGACGGTACAGGCCGTCCCATAGCACTCGAACAATGTAATCCTTTTGACAAAGAATTCTAAATTGAATAAGGATGACTAACGGTTCGCTAAATATCAACCTTACTTTTGCTCCTTCTTAAGTACTTTAAACAGTGTATTTTCTAATGAAATCTGTAAATAAACTTTTAACACTGGGACAATTATAGTATGCTACTTAAATACATGGAGGTTTCGTCTTTATCCCGTATACCCGGCTGCCTTTTGAAGTTAAGTCCGGTAACAGTTTAAACTTTTAACCTGAAGTACTTAGTGAAATTTTGATAAGGGCAGGCCACGGGAGGCTTATGAAAATTATACATTTACCTAATAAGGAACATCATAATCTTTCGCCTCTTTAAATAGGAATAAAGTTGGTGTTGTCTATGCTTTTTACTGTATAGTAAGTTAGAAAAGTCGACATTTTGTACAGGGTGTTAGGATTATTGGAGTTATCATGTTTATTACGGGTACTGATCCACAAAAAAAATATTTGAAACCTACTATATATTGAATCCCCTGGGTTTGTAGTGGCGGCCGGTACATCATTTAAGCGGTTGAGGTGAAATGGATATATTTTTCTTTTATCATAATTGATGGGCATCATATTTATCATAGGACGAGTACCTAGATCCGGCAGCATCTTTCAAATATCATCGCACATTAGGAAGAATTTCCTTTGGCCAAACGTGACACTTTACAGGCGAGAAAAGGTCCGCATTTATAACGTTTGACCCAAAGTTAAGACTCTTACGTTTAATTCTGTTTGCATAAACACACTGTATCATTCAAGAGTATAACAAGAACGAACGAACGAACTGTTAATATAAATTTTAATGTAAAGGAAAAACACACAAAATTCCGTTACACTTTCGAATCAATTTTTTGGTCAAACCATTTAATCTATATCAATCATTGACCCTAATTCTAATTGTGTGTAAATATTTTCCGTCAGGAAACTTTTTTATTTGTATGCTATAATTTTTTTTTCAAAGCTAAAAATATATACTTCTATTATTATGTGAATACGACGTGATATATTGATGTGTAACTCTGCATATTAACTCTCTTAAGAAACTTTACAGCTTCAGAAAATGATGCCAATGTTACCTTAAAAAATGGCTCTCGAGTAAACTGAAAATTGCATTAATTTTATCTTGATTGATTTTATCATCGAAGTTTATAGTAACAAAGATGTTTCTTTAGTTTTTACGTGTTTACGTTCAAAGTTTGTTCTTTAGGCTTATTCATGTTTCAAAACTGTCTCATTTAATTTTTGGAACGTGGTAATTTTTTTTTTTTTTTTTTAAAAACATTGCCCCCACACTAGGATTTCTCCTGTATCGTGGGTAAAGTTTACAAACATACATGTCACATGCACAAACAACCAGACCCGAAACAACTATCTGTAGATCATACAAATATTTGTTCCGTGCAGGGATCGAACCCGCGACACGTAGCGCAGAAAGCTAATCGCTTAGCCACTGCGCTAACCGTGTCGTCGAAATAGGTCCTCGTCCTTATTGTACGGCACGTTTATGATTTTAATCTCAGGAAAAATGACTCAAATTATTGGAATCACTGTGAGTTACGATTGATAGTCTTTTTACAAGTCAGTTATTACTTTTAACTACTTCAGTCAATCTACGGAAGTTATACATATGAACGTCAGAATAAATTATATTACGTTCATTGATTCATTAAAATTTAATCATAAGAAAGATTCGATATATCAATCATATTTTAATGTAATAAAAATTAACGGCTTGGTTAGAGTGTGATTGAGAGATCGACTGTTGCGGTACGTGTCGTGCGTTCGGTTCCCGTACGGAACAAATATTTGTATGATTTGCAGATAGTTGTACGGGCTTTGGGTGTATGTCCATGTGCATATATGTGTTTGTAAACGCACCTACGATAGAGGAATTATTTCCGGAGAGGGGCAAGGTTAAAAAAAAAAAACAAGCAAGTGTATTCTAAGCAAAAATATTATTACCATTTATCTCTAAGATTCTAAAACCGACAAGACAAAAATACAAAAGTAATCCCATATTTCTTTCCCGTTTTTAACCGGACAAATATTGCTTATACCTCTCAGGAAGAGTAATTGAATATTTTAGTGCCCCTCGAAACGAAAGCTTGGCAGACAGCAAATAATCTTGCTGCGGTATAGAACACTGCGTACTTTGAAAATGAAATGAAGTGCATTTTTGAATTAATAGCGAGTGACATTGGCTACGAGGAAAATAGAATTACCTTACTAAACCTTACAATATTTTAGTACATTTTTTTAGTTTATTTTCGTCTCCTAGGCTTGCTGTCTATGGAGGAGTACTTTGACGCCTAAGTGCTCGTTTTATGTAGTTTTATTTTTGATTTTTTTTTAGATTTCATATTTTTGTATACTTTCCTGGTTAATATCATAATATATTTCAAGGTAAATTTGACTCCAGTAGTCATTTAAAAGCCTTATGGATTTGAAATTATAATTATTTGTACTGAGTACTAATAGATTAATGATTATGAAATTGAAATAATATTGAAAAAAGCAAGCAATTTGCTTTTTTCAATATTAGTTGTTACGAAAGCAGTAGCAGGTGTATTTAGCACCATCCGTAAAATATTGTTTATTCATGGTTCCAATATATATCGCATCTCAAGATTACGTTATTATTTATGTACACAGATGTATCTATCCCATGAGCCTTACGAACTCAATTTTGACCCTTTTCCTCGATCAATTCACAGAAAGATATATAGCTGATATTTTGTACCTAACTTTCGTTTTTAGATCCTACTAATATTATGAATGAGAAAGTTTGTGTGGATGGATGGATGGATGGATGATTTGTAACTCAATCACGCCAGAGCGGCTAAACGGATCTGGATGAAATTTGGCATAGAGATAGATTATAGTCTGGAATAGCACATACTTTTTATCACGAAAAAATGTACGGGTTCGTAAACCACGCGGGCGAAGCCACGGGCGGAAGCTAGTGTTAAATATTTCAAAAGCCTTAGCAACATTTTGGATTTTCGGATTTTTGATTTTCCGAAAACAAGGAACATAACAGAATGACTGAGCCAAGATGGAGTTCCCAACACAGAAAAAGATATTACATTCAAGGTCCAAGAAAATATGTTCGAATTGACGTGTTTTCAAATAAATAATAGATACTTTTACGTTAGAATTCCGTTGCATCCATAAACTTCCAAAATAAACGACATATCTATTCTGATTTTGGTTAACACCCTCCTGAGACTGTAGTGCGAGTGTTTTACGTAAAATATTATCATCATTTGAAAACTTGAAGAGAAAATAATAGATTTACAGTCAAAAATTTGTCACACGATTGTAACCGCAATAAGATGTGTCAGAATAACTTTGACTCCCTTGCCCATCCCGGTGGGAAACAAACATGATGAGATTCCACTTTCCTGTTGGTGGGGTTTATAGCATTATAATAATGTCGGAGCTTTTATGTGCAACTCTCTTGTTCATAAAACATTCAATAAGAGTTCTTTAAGACTGTATATTTTTATGAATGGTTTGATGATGAATGGTAGTTTTTATTTATACATATTATAAAATTATAACAGGCCGATGTCTGTACATTATATATATAGAAAAAAAAAACTAATATGGGGGTCTTTCTTAGAGCAACAGAAGCCAAAAAAACAATTTTAAAAACATTTCTTGTGTCTGTCTGTGTGTTTGTACACGCATCACGCAAGAACTACTGCATGGAATGCAGTTTTCACGGATGTATTGCTAGAAGTCTAGCTTAAAATATAGGTTCCATTTTACCGCAGGAAAATATCAGATTCGAAATTCCACGCGTCCGAATTCGCGGGCAAAAGCTAGTTGAAAATAAAATAATTAAACACTTCACATGTCACACATATTGATAAATTACAATGAAAATCGAGAGGTAGTTTATATTAATAACTATAGGTATGGTTTAGTATGTGAACGTTATAATATATTGTAGAAAAAGTTGGTAACGAAAGGTGAAAGTTACTAGATTTTACTTGTAATTAGTTTGGTTCAGTCAGTAGGGACTTAAAGTCTTACGTACACGAACTTTTTAGTATTATGTATTAATTTTATATATAATATAAATTTTGAAGTTAACCGCCATATAGTAGTTAGTGCAACTAGAGTCCTTTAACGTTTCAAAAGTGCCTGTATTAGGTTTACTTGAAATAAAAACAATTCTATCTACCTATCTGATATCATTACTCAAATATTCAACAAAGGTGAATTTAAAAAAGTTTGCATCTTATGCCTATTTGTGTCCTTCAAAATTGTAAATTAAATTGTCTTGTAAATATTAACAAACAGATATTTTGTAGAAATCAAAATGCTGAACAAGAACATCGCTATCGCCGTTGCCGTGGTCCTGGCCATCGTCTGCCTGGCCGAAGCCAGGGAGGAAGGCCCTCACGACATGGCTGATGCCCTTCGCATGCTCCAAGAATTGGACCGCTACTATACTCAGGCTGCTAGACCAAGGTAAGTTGACTTCTCATCAGAGAACATTTTAAGTATGGAACGGAATGACGGAAGAAAGATTTTTTTGAAAGATTGTGAATGTATATTTGAAAATCTTCTCTCGTATCCGCCTCGTACTAAAAGTGTTCTCGTTCGTAGATGTACTTTTAGAAGGTAATGGACAACAGCTGTTCTTAGGGGAAATACCAACGAGGTGAAGGCTGTACTAATTAATGCAGCTTGAAGATAGAAATGTGAATTAGACTTGGCGTCAAAGGGATTAAACAGGTATTTAAGTCTGACAACAAAGATACGAGTATAGTAACTAAATATTTTTGTACAACTAACAAATATTGTTTTCTGTATTTTATATAACATGTATTCAAAGTAACTATCCACAGTCGTTAAAAGTTAAACAGCAAATAAAGTACAAAACGTTAGCTTTTTACTGACCCGTAAAACTTGAATTCGCTTGAAATAAAATAAGTTTTACTTAGTTTAACTTCACCTTGAACGCTCGTAATATTGTTGCGACGAGAGTGAAATCGAAAAAGTTTCAGCACAAACTTTCTGCATAAAGGTACTTCCTTACTGTTGTTTAGTCCCTGAAAGGAGCCCATTAATTCCTATTCATTATACTACTTCAATTAATCATTGGATTGCGTTTGCTAAAGTCTGCCAACTGATAACTCGTCAATCAATCAACTCAGCCTATCCATTGCTTCACTTAAGTCTTTATTGTAAAATAGAAAAAAAAATGCTATAAAACGTGAAAAATAAAACTAACCGGTAACATGAATGCAAATTCAAATTTCAAAAGAAGAAAACTACATTATTCTTGTTACTAATACTAGACTAAAAACAACAGTATAGTAGAAGAGAGAAAATATTTAGAATAGTTAGGCATACGCATATTGGCATAGTACATCAAGTCCTATGCCAATATCGATACATATCGTTGTTGAAATTCTAACACCACTTACGATTTTTTAGTGATTTTGAATTTTTATACCATTTGCTATGAATCGGAAAAAGCGTCATTTCAACCAATCAGAAACAAGCGTCGTCCAATAAAAATTCGTAAAATGAAATGAATATAAAATGGTATTGTACTAGTGTTTATGTAAAATTGTGCAGTTTTTTCACTCATCTGAACTGTCATCTGTGCTATTTTTGACATACGTGGTGTTAGAACTTCAACGATGATATTGCAAATATTGCGACCATAGTTCACCGGATCGTTACTAAAAGTAATTGTGACTTGTACGTCAACATTGTAAATGAACGGCTCTTCTACTTCTTTGAAACTTTCACTTGCATAAACAAAATACGTATACATATCTTTAAACTTTTTGAATAGCAGACTAACACGTACAGTACAGCAACTTTTGTTGTCCCTTGTCTTCTTCTGAGGATAAGAGCGATAAGATTCTTCTGAAAGATAAAATTCACATTCGTAATCATAGTAGTGATATACCCAAAATCAGATTTAAATTTAGAACACCTCTACGTCATAAGCTTGACGTTTTTAACATAATTATAGGAAAGTGTGAGCTATCGCAGTTTGTCATCAGTGGGGAGATCTTAGAGAGCTGATACCGTCTTAATGCCACGTATTGGAAAGTTCTTGATTACCAAATAGATACCGATCTCATTTCTCTACGTCACTTCTATAATTAATTCGCTAAAATCTATCTGTAAAAAAAAAGTATTCCTAAATATTGACTCCGAACTCCTTGGTTTCATAATTACTATGATTACCAATTTTGTTCTTAAGTATTCTTTAGTTCTATTTTTAAGTATTTATAAGAACTCGACCTTTTACAATATGATGAAATAAAGGATTTTTTACACCTAGTTGATATTTTGACTGTTTTTATCTGTTTGCTGGTTTATCTGTAAGTGATGAAACAGGCCCTCAATGTCACCTTTTCTGCGACATTATAAACATTGGACACTACTCAATTGATCATGTCAATAAAACTATTTGTGACTTCTCTCTGATCATTTTCGTTTCATCTTTTAGTTCAGTTCACAACTGTTTAGGGTACCTTTATTAGTATCTAAATAAAAGGAATCTAAATATGAATATAGTGAAATTAAACAGGCTTGATTGATTTCTGTATCAATTTTATCGCAACAGTAAGTAACCCCTACATAATTGTGTAAGTTTTGGCTCATTAGATTTACTATTTCTTTTTGGAATCAAACAGATATTTTAAATTTATATGGATGAGTTGTTAAACCTTTTTTTTTTCAGCAATAGATAATATATAATTAATTATTTTTGTTAAATATAAATACTCTTTTCATGATGAAACATTCATTCAATGTACAATATCAAAGAAAATAAATTGAAGAATATTATTTTATTAAAAATGACTCTCTATTTAGATGTATTTAAGAAAATGTTCTATCGCTAGAGTTATTCCAGGTACTTCTGAATTTAAATTCAACTCATATTTTATGTATAGTGCGCTTGCATACCTACATATTGAATTCTAGCAAACTTTGCTACTCATTCAAAAGTAACGTACCTCTTCGAATTTCTAAGTTAATTCTGATTGAACACAATTACACAAAGTATTCGTGACCATAATGCACCCCAAACGTGTTTTAAAGTAAATACGTATCAATTACAACAATTAACTTAACATCCATCAGTATCACTTTCAACCGGAACGATCGTCCCAACTCGGAATGGTTGTAAGACATCCAAAATTCAGTCTTATTTCTTTGACACAAAAGTAATTTTGACCGCAGAAACAATTTAGCTGGATGGCAATTTTCCTTTGTTACGTGTATTCTGTGGTCATTTTCTGACCGGAAAAGGCGTGTCATTGCACAGGGATGCAATGGGGAGAAGACGAGTGATGTCAAGAGGAAAATTACTATGTAGCTCTGACAAAGCCTCGACAAGTCAAATGTTGCGTCCTTTGTGACTGAAATAGCTTTCGCCTACGTTGACTACTGTTTTCTGTTAAGTACAAATAAATCTTTTACACTTTTTGAAATACCTTTCTGATATTTTGAACGTATTTTTAAAGAAGTATTTGATGAAGATCAGAAGCAAATTGAGCCAGTGTGTGAAGGCGATGATATAACCTAAGGGGCTTGAGGAAGTGGGCGTGTAATTGTTTTTCTTTCCCTTATGTGAATATTAAACTTCCTTATTAAATTGCTTTAGTTTAAAATTAATTTGCGCAAACAGAGGATCGTTCTTGTTGAATTACAAAGTTAGAGAGTTAGAGTTAGCTAGAAAAGCAAAAAAGAAGTGGAAATATTTTTCACTATTCAAAACTAACTTACACGTAGCTTTATCATGTTTAACTTGACTATAAAATGCTGGTTAATAGTTAACAGACTATATTATTTCAGGAATTTTTTAATCTCTCTATTTTTCCCAGTATTGTTATAGCATTGTTATTATCTCAAAATTGTATCAAGAGAGTAATTACCATCAGCACCCACAACCATATCATCTAAGAGTTTAACCTACGCTACATATGTAGAGGATGTTGTCTCAAAAGCTGAGTTAAGGACAAATTTACAAACTACAGCGGCATTTACCAACTTACATAGCTAGTTGTTACTTCCTCGTCCAAGTGTGTGCACAATTACAAAAGTTTCCAAGCTCAACGTACGAAGTTAATGTAAAACGTCTTTGAAACAGACAGCCCTATCAACATGGCTTCAATGATACTTACAGCAAATGAAATCAGGTTTCGATTTGTTATTTTAACTTTGCGTTTTCTGTACCCAATGCTAACACCCGCTTTCTGCGAAACAAAAGATTTCACGAATTCTTTGAAAGTAACCCAGTGGCGTGCGGCGCCTAAACACAAAAAGACACTGCCTACCATACATAACTCAGATAATATAAGATATTTGAGGTGGCAAATCACATACATCATTATTTAATCGACAAGACGACGAACCAATACCAACTTACAGTAGGTATTATTGGTAAGTAAAAGATTTTAAAATGTTCTGCCTAACATGTCTAAAAATTCTGTACACGCCGCTGAAGTAACCGTACGGTGTAAAAGTATAAAAAAAAAACAATGAATTGCTCGAGTTGTTATGTTTAAGAATTACGTAACATGATATTAAGTAATAATGTTATAGTATGTGCTGAAGAAAGTTTGGAGAAACCTGCTGTAGGCATTTCATACTTTAACAAAATTTTGTTTTCAGTTAGTGATTAATTTAATTATTCTTCGTAATAGCTAGCATTGTTCATAGAAATTAATTAAACTCATTTTCAGTAGTCATTAACAGTTTACAGTTTTAACTAGTCTGGGAAAGAAAATGAAGGAATATTTCTTACAGTTTGTGTAACACTTCATATTTATTAGATTAATCTTGTGTTTTTATTTGGCTGCGCTTAGGAATATCTTGAACAAATACTACTTGTTTATAAATTGGTGTTTAATATACATATTTCTATCAATGAACTGTTGTCTCATTAAAATTTTGAATCGTCCACTTTAGTTTATCATAATCCTCCTGAAGTTATAAAATTTAAAAAAGTTAAGTTATGGAAAACGTACATTTGGTAGACACCTACGTAGAATTAAAAAATATATAACTTTAATATAACTTAACATTTATATGTAAACCAGTCATAAAACTATTCAATGAAAGAACTTCGTATCGAAATTGTAGCGACTACTACTCCCAACATGGCAAAAAGTAAAGCGCCATCTATCGGAGTGAAGCTACGACAACAAACCCTGAATCGCACTATGAAAGTTTACAACGATTCTAATACATATACGAATGTCCGTTATCAATCGTTGGGGTTCGGCCCGCCAGGCTAACCACCTTGTCTGGTCGGAGGATCCTCCCTTTTCAATGGACGAACACCATACCTAGTTCCTCCATAATAATTAATACATTTATTTCATATTTCTCTACTATTCTCAATACACCGTATACTTCTCAATATACCGTGTTGTATAACAAATTATACGGTTAAACTGATCTCATTTCCTCCACAAAATATTATAAGAATGTTCTCACATATACTCCAAACAAAACCTATTGTTAGAAGTCGAAGATATTATTGTAGATGATTTCCCTCAGGGACATGCGCAGTTTTTTATTATTAAAGAGCGGATTGACGGCGTATTCACTTAGGAAATAAATCAATTGAAATATACGTAAGGAAATGTGGGTGGTTTGACAAAATGAGTACAGTATGATAAATATATGAGTTTTATTGTAGCAAAAAAGAGAATAAGATAATAAATATTCTTTGAGGTTTTTTGTATGATGCTTATATTTTTTGTTTGTTATGTTTATGACAATGTAAAATATATTTTCCATTCTTGGAGCTATAAAGATGAAAGATAATAAAATAACATGATTTGGTACAAAAACTTGAAGTATGGTCTTCACAAATATAAATTGGTGTGAGAATACTAACATTTATACAACGAAGCAATTTCTTGAAAACACACTGAGCAAATAGCAGATAACATTACGGAAATATCAAATATAATTGTAACTGTATGGCGAATTAACGCATGCGCCTTAAAATTATTCATTGCACTGAATTTTTCAAGTTTAGTCGAATATTCATAATTAAATAACCAAGAATGCCATAAGTGGATATGGTAATACGTGATACAACGATACTCATACGTAACCTGGACAATGCTATTGATACTGATAATGACAACTTCGTGGTCAGGTTCTGCTTCCGTCATAACTACATTTCTCGAGCTGACATTACTATGGCACAAAGCTTTATTTAGAGTACATGTGACTTCTCTCACTTTCCAGTACAAATTTAAATTTTATCTAGTCTTTACCAAGTGAGGTGTTTATAATTAAATCCTATATAGACTTTAAAAATGAAATATTTTATGTCAAACCACAAGACAAATCTTATGTTCAACACCTCTGTATTTCCCGAAGGGTTAGGTCTGTACATGTACACCCTACATTTCGTCGATCGAGATTATTTCCACAGGGCACAAATTCAAACTTAGGGTTGCAACTGGGAATTTTCAAACAGGAAAACCCGATAACACTTTACTTGACTTCGAAATCGAACCCAAATCCTCATGCTCAGCAGCCGCACTTGTGACCATGAGTACAATCAGGCAGCCATATACAAACTTATTGGTTGAAATAGTTCTCCCCAAATTATGCGTGGTTTTTCTACAAGTTTGTAAATTATATTCTAAAAATCAATTTCAAAACTCCTCAGCCTACGACCCTAGCCATAACTCAAAAGTATTCAAAGCCTTTGAAAAGCTTCCGCTGCATAACAATAAAGTATTTCTTTGTTAGAAATACTTAGTTGCTTGTCGCCGTTGAGAATTTAAATGAGAGGGTTTTGTATTTAGTACAATAAGATTTAAAAAATAACGTTATGTAAAGTACTAATGTAGTGTGCAGTTCCTTTTTTAAACGTGTAATTTTTCAGGCATTTCTTTGTTTAGGCGTCCTTGTTATGAGTATCTGATGAGATAAGTTGACTGGTTCTCTGTTGGCTATCTCTTTTCTGACTATAGTAAGAGGTTGGGACCCTGAATAAGGTCAAGCGAGATGCGACAATTAACTTGGTAGTTTACCTGTAAATAGAACAGCAAGTTTGGATGAAGTAAAGTTGAGAATAAGCGATGAACCCACCTATTTAGAGGAAACAAAAATATCGTTCCGGTGCGTCTTTATGAAAGTTCAGGAAAAGTTTATTTTAAATTGAAATACTATTAAAGTAGGGTATCAAGTGTTCTTTTTTATCATGAAATTCTTTGATACATAGCAATAAAATATAAATTGTTACAAGCGGTAGTGGTCAACTTGAGAAAAAGTGGTAGCTCTATTATAAATTCAACCTATTACTGTCCCACTGTTGGGCAAGGGTCTCTTCTTAGAAACGAGAAGGGTTAGGCTTTAGTCCACCACGCTGTGCATACGCCCAGTGCTCTATTAATGAATTATTAAAAATGGATCTTCTGAACTAGTAAATATCTTCTTCGACTATGAATTACATATTTTATTAATTCAAAAGCATTTTTTTTACTGTTGTTTTCAGTATACAGTGTTTTAGTAAAACAACGTAGCCCAAATAATTTTGATGTTGTTTTGCAAAGGAGTTAAGTATGTTATGAGATCAAATGTAATCCTATGAATACATATCAAGTTATTTACCCGAAACTTCAAAGCTACTGTAAACATTGTGTGACATGAAAATGTCCCGTCCGGTTTCTTTGTAGATTTAAACAATTTTTGCTTAACTTCATTTCTGAATAGTACGATCTGTAACATAATTGAATTCTTATTAATAATCAGAATTAAATTATTTTTGATTTTGTCAGTCCTTTATATAGAATGACTAATAGAAGAAAAAAACAAAAAATAAATTAATGTAGATGAAGTAAAAGGGATATCTCAGGATCTAAGTGCGTGGCGTTACGTAGTTTCTGTCTATCCCCATGGGACAAGGCGTGATGTTTTGTACTAAAAATGATAGGTAAGACATAGTTTCTTAGTTAAAAAGATTTGAAAAAAAAAGAAACCTGCAAATTTATAAGGTTGTTATCTTAAGTTTTAACAGTTACAAGTAAAACAAATCATGACAGATGTGATTTCATCCTTATTCTTTATTCATATTTTTATAATCGTGTTTTTCAACAGTTGCCACTATATTTTTGCTATTTATAAAAAATGTTTCATAGCCTGTGCTTACCTATAGCCAAAATGTACCAGAATGAGAAATTACCACATTTGTTCCTTCCATTTCCAAATTACAATGGAAATTAAAACACACTGTCAAAGGCTCTTAAAAGGATCCCCATTGGGACAAATGAAAAAGCAACAATAACGAAACGTAATCACTTACTCGCGTGTCCTAAATTAGAATGTCCGATAGTTATTTGAAAGTGTCGCATGTCCTATTTTAGTGATTACGTACTTAAAATCGTTTATCATGCATTAGGCAACGAGATATAAGCTGTTAGTGTTTCTCATTACGAATGAAATGAGTTTGGCTTTATCATCCTTGTGTATGTTGTAATATGATACAAATTGACTGGTGTTATTTACGATTTCTGTCCCGATTTGGAAGCCCATATTTTTTTTATTTATTTATTATTTATTTAATCAGAACGACAAAGTCAGTTACACTGATTATACATGTAAAGTACACAAAGCATACGACAGTTTTTCACAAATTAAAATTAAATAAAAGAAATGACATATGACACAAAATTATATTATTATATTATGAGCCTTTCACTCAGTCCTCTCGCAATACGCCGAACGTTCCAACAATAATACCTTGCATTCATCTGCAAATAAATCCAGTCCAGGATTGGATGACGAAAGACCGTTTAGGGCGTTCAGCATTCGCGACATACGTCGTGCAACCGTGCGACAACGCGGTTCCGCAAACAAATTATGTCGTCTCGCTCGGCAATAGTTGTCGTGTACAAAAAAATTACACAGCTCCTCGTGCAAATTCAGTCATCATGTCTCAATAGCTGATGTAGAAAGATGATTTTTATTTACGCATATAGAAATTATAAAAGGCAGCTGAGTTACACTGGATACAAAATCCAGAGAAAGCAGAAATGGTGAGTTACTGGGCATTTCTAAAAGTACATCATTTAGTTCTCCAAGTCTCGTCCACCGGATTGGGATAGACTGACTTGATTACATCAAAACTGATTAAGATCATAAGTTTAAATTTCCAATCGATTTAAGTGCAGTTAATGGTTTTCTAATTTTATCCTTGTCACCTGCTAATAATAACTATAAGGCATATTGGGTTTATTAAAGGTCGGCCAAGGGAGTGTTTTGATTAATCTTGTTATAGTTACTGAAGTTTAAATTGACGTATATTGATATTCGGGTGATGTTGACGCATATAAAGGAAGCAAGCTTGTATTGAAATTAGTGATTGAAGACAAAGCAGTGGTTAGTACTGGTTTTGCTTGAAAGAGGAAATATGATTTTTTGGCTACCATTGGTCGGATAGACATCACGAGGACGATTCATACACTGACATTATATGGTGACTGTAAAAAATACGTATCCTGTGGCTTTTTCGTAATATATATCAACTTTTGTAGCAAACGTAGCAAAGCATACTTTGTTATATATTGTTATAAGGCGATATTCACACCGAAAGCGAGTAAGGGGGCATGGGCGCTGCACAGAAGAGAAAGAAAACAAAATAAAAATGGGACTTCGGAAGTCAAAACAAGACAAACGATTTTAGTTATATTATAAATTCACAGGTTTGGCTTATATGAAAGTAGTCCTAATATTTCAAAACAGATTATCTCAAGCATCGATTATTATAGAAAACATAATCTCTACACTTAATAGAATATTAATACTAAACAAACTTGATTTGACCTTTGCGAACAATATCGCTGCATGACGAGCGATGGCACGATGTGAAGTGTGTGATTATGATAAACTATCGTTAGTTAAACCAACATGTTTATATTAACGGTTGGTTGCACCACATAATTAACGGGTTGAGTGTCACGCTAATTACACGATGAGTTCGACTGTTAACGATATTATCGGTTTATTGTTACTTATCGTTTGGATTGTAGGAAGGTGTGCAAGCTATATTCATCAGTAATTGGTTTGATTATTATATTTACGTTATCTGAGCGTACCGTTTAGTTGTGGTTTGAAATTATGTAATGTCAAACTGAACATCGTTAAAAATTGTTATGTTCATACAAACATTATGACAGATAATTTGTTGCCCTTGTTCTTAAAAATCGCAAATGATATTAATGGACATTGTTACTGGTCGTAGGTTTCCTTTTGCATATCTTAGTGTACGTATAGGTGGGAATATTTTCTAGAACTCCTTCCTAAAATGTATGTTCAAATTGGCTTTACAGTACCATAAACTGACTTAAGAATTGTAAAATAATAGTAATCAACTTATGATTACTTAAATATAAGTTCAATTAACTTTTAACTAAGTACTATTAATTTATTTTTAAACGAATATTTTAGTCGAGGAGTTTCATATTGGCTAGTAAATTCAATGTTTTTAACTTTGTTTTGTTCACAACTCTCAGTCACACGATATTTTAACTTTTCTGCCTTGTGTATTTTGTGGTTATATTGAAAGTTCATTTTAAACACTACGGGGCCAAACACTTGAACCATTTTAATTTTAATTCATGAACCAGCTGTCAGACACCAACAACTACGACAAACAATTGATTTGCTATTGATAGATTTTGCTTTGATTTTGCTACTGATTGATATTGTCTATTGTCTCTTCAAGTAACATCATCCTGTGACTTCCATTGACGAACTCAAAACGGAGATATCTACTTAAATACTTTATATTGGATCGGTGATTACCGACCTGCTTGTCCATAGTGCGGGACAAAGCTACGACCAAGCGGTTTCTAAGTCGTCCGTATATTAAGTATAACTCGTTAAATACCACGGCCGTCTGCGTTCTTATTTAATGAACAGTGGACGTTCACGGTTTACGATCTCATAGCGTTATCCAGAAGTGTACTAAATCTAGAGAGACCCTTCCACTGCAATTTTCCTAGGCGAGATTGAATTGTGACCCATTTCTTAATATCATAGAGTATGCTCATATTTTATTCATAAGTAGTCTGTACTCTTTATGATAACCCAAACAACACTCGTAACAGTAACCTCAGTTTATGTAGAAAAGATTAAAAAACTTTGTAGACAGCAGTTTATTGAAGCTTCCCTTTATCTAGATAAGATCCTGTTTTATGCTAAGTGTTTCCATTTCTAATATTAGAAAGAAAACGTTATTGTTAACTTATAACATAGTGATCATAATATTATTTATAAATAAGAGGACGTTTACTATAAAGAAAAAACAATATCTATCAGATTCCTACATATTTTATGTAGGTACTGTGAATCAAGAGTTTAGTGTCGCGTATTGAATTCACTTCCTTAGCGAAACGAGACTGAGGAAATGAAACAGAATTAGAACTATACCGAATAAAAAAAACCGATTACTTAATCTCGTAACACCACTTTGATACGGAACGAAATTTTAAGTCTATCGTATCTTGGCCGTGTTGAGTAGTGTTGTTAGCACGATTTTTATATCGATGTCGATATATTGGCAGGATCGACCGCCGCGACGTTGCGGGTGAAGACCGCGTCGATCCGGACTTGTTAAATCGCGCTGTACGGCTCCTCGTGCTGCAGAAATTAGACAACATTTACTCCTACCACACCCGACCAAGGTACGATAATCGATGTTTCCCTCCCATCATCGATAATTCAGCGCACGTTCCTTTTCTATGTATTTCCTGCATGCCCTATCCTCCTTGATTGTTAGTTTGTGAACGGGAAACGAATCATTATTTCGGCTAAACAACAAATAAATATTTCCAATAAAAGATACTAAATATTGATAGCGTTGTTTCGAAGATACTTCTTTACGTTGTTGTTGGTATGTAATTGATCGGATAATAATAGAGTGGGTGAAGCAAAAAAAAAAAAAAAATTTCGATTTATGAACGTGTTTCTACATAATAATACAATTTATTCGGAATCTTTATTGAACTAAATACAGGAAAACTATTTTCTTGATTAGCAGCTTTTGTGCTTGGCTGGGTAAAAATATAATTTACAATTCGTCTCAATTCAACACGTCACAAACGACAATCCGGTTTTAGTTCGTTTTTCGTTTTGTTTCGTTTTTAAATAGTATCGACAAATATGTTATTTCGGTGGAATCACCAAAAGAAAAATGATTTTGAAACATCATTACTTTTTATTTTTATTTTATATTAATATATTCAAAAGGCATTGGACAATATTTTGTAATGGTGAGGATATTTTGTCTTAAATATTCAAAATTAGGTACATAACTCATTATGAAATATAAAGTTTAGACAAGGGTTACTTTTTAACAAAAATATTTACACAAAAGACAAAGAAAACTTGGCAGGAAAAAATTACTCGTCGTCGAACGGATATTGGAGTCAGTTATCTGTTTGTAAATGTACTTTTGTCCAATTTGAAACAGCAAATAAAAATAAAGACAATTTTAAAAGAAAGAGTTGCATCTTAACCATGTATTTATTATTTTAATATCTTTACTATCCTATAACAAGAAATGTTTCATGTGTAAACCTAAAATATAGATATTTTTCTAGCTTTAAAAAAAAAATAGCCTCTTTGCCATACAAAAGCAGTTAGCGTAAGCGGAATTCTAAGTCTATGAAAAGCAGACTACAAAATTATTCAGGGAAAAAGCTTAAAATAAAGAAATAAAAATAGCCGCAAAAAGGTACTATAACAAAATAAAAAGCATGACATATCGTAAAACACGGCACGCATCTAAATTATATTTTGTGACGTGCATCTTAATAATATGTTTTTCATGTACATTGCTTACTACGTTTTAAAGACAAGCTCTTTTCCTTATATTCTTCTGCCTTACTGACTTAATAAAATTTGGCACATGTTTACTTTACGACCGAGTTGAAATTTAAAAAGTTATATTTTTTTATGAATTGTAGCCAAAAATATCCTACAGACCGAATTAAAATTAAAATTATATGTTTTTTATTATAATATTTATAAATTAATTACGTGTATAATATCTCAAATATTCTTCTGTTTATTCAACATGTAACCAAGAAGGCTGCAAGAAGAAACCTAGGAAACTAGTTGTTTTTACTATTTCTCTAACGATTTAAGTCTGCACGATGTATTGACGCGGGCAATCGAAAAACTTTTACTGTCGCGTTTTGTTGAGAATCAGAGGCCCTCGTATAAGTTTCTTTTGAGAAATTCGATTTAACGCATCAACCGCGTTCGGAGCTCTGATTGGTGGAGAGCACGAAACGGACCAATCGGAGCGCCTAACGCGTACGTCAGAAGAAACTTAGTTTTTTCTCGCTTGTCGAGATATAACCTCTGTGACAGAATAGTCTTAACCAATTAAATGCATGAAACTAGGAATGGGATATAAATTAAACAACCAGATTTAGGTCATAAGTCATCTCCCTTTTACGAGAAACAACATTCAAATGGTTAAGTCATTTACAAAACAATTACAAGTTAGGTTACTCACAAGTAAAATCATATTGTTTGTGACTATTTTGCGACAGATGTCCGAAAGCGAAATGTCAGCTTGAAATTACCAAAGGGAGTTTAAATTAGTTGCAGTGTTAACATGAATTCCTGTGTTGGACAGGTGTTTAAAGCTACGTGATTTTAAAAAGGCTTCAATAAACTATAAGTCAGTAAACATAGCGTGGTTACGCATGCTCTGACATTTTGAAAATTTTACACGTTGTTTGGAGACTCGCATGTTTTAGCATAATTTATTGTAAAAATTGCATAATTTTTTACGCTCAATGATATTATAAGTGCCAGCCGACCTCTGTTCTGATTTTATTAAGTGGTAAAAAGATTTACACTTTGTCTAAATTCAAAATAATGGAAGACATAATATATTGTTATAATGATATATGAGCTTTGAAACAAAACATATGACAATTCTTTCAGCAATGCAGGTGTAAAGCAAATGGCTCTAATTTACTCACGTGGAGTGCCTACTTGTGACAAATGAAATGAAATGAAATTATTTATTTTGCAATTAAGATTTTTCAATCACTTTTACATGTCTTTTTTAAACTAGATGGCATCACCATTTCCTATGACTATCCCTGAGAAGAAACGCCGAAATAAACTCAGGGGTCAAAGTATATTTTTATTATTTTCACATTTTGCCTTCTTTGGAGTTCGCAACACAACATTGATTATGTTAATAGTTGTATTAGACTACTTAAGGTAATAAGCCAGGTCATAATTTAACGCTATAATGTAATAGAAAAATTTCGAGGATTTGCTTCAACAGTTTGGGAATTAAACTCGTTATTTCAGTTTCTATTTGTCTCTATGACAAATGCATTTAGGAGACAAAAGTACCTCACTGACGCACACATTTCTTTGTAACGTACTTCAAGAAAATTTCAACTAATTTGAATTGACCGTTAACGTTTCATAAAAGCGTTACGTTAAATTTTAAATCCCGGCTGGAAACAAAATCGTGGTTTATTTCTATACAATTTACAGCTCAAATAGTCCTTACTTGTCTATTTGTCCATATGAAATGGACTAAACTTACAAAGCCTTTTAACTCTAGAAGATTTTTTTGCTAAACCAATCGATGGATCTCTGACACATTGAATTCTATTAAATTGTTGCTTTAATATTGTTCATGTTCTGTTGAGAGATCCACATTCAATGTACTTCTAGTATTGTTGTTAAATAGCTTCTTCTCGGTAATGGGTGTATTTTTTAGGACTTTTTCTTGTTCAGGGATTTACTATGCTTTTCTATCTTGAGTTGTTACACTCTTATAGAATATTTTGATTATGTATATGGTCAACGGCTATTTACCAACCTTTTGTATTTGTTCACAGGTTCGGTAAGCGTTCTGATGCGTACACGAACTGGGCCAAGGATCTTGAGGTAAGTTCTCTATATAATTCTAATTATTTATTCAGATGTGCCTTGTATTAGATACCATTGTCTAAAACACTGCTAAGCTAGATGAGGTCTGGTTAAATATTATTGGATTTATCCGCTATAAAATTCTCACTAGCCAGTTAGATAGAATTGTACTCGGTAGATGGGAATAGCCTTGGCCCCACATGGGACTTAATTACGGCATCGGCGAAATGTTTGTGTACACTGTATACCTCTGCCTAACCCTTCGGGCAATACAGGCGTGATGTAATGTTATGTAAATTTATTAAGATCTTTGCCATGCTAAAGACACATTCAGTCTTGGAATGGATCCATATCACTGTTTACTCATCAAGACAAAATATATCGGTGTTATATCGACACTGAAAACGGGGATGTCTTTCCCGACTAGCTTGACCCAATTCATTACCTTGATTAGAAGCTTCGTAACAGGTTAATCAAAAGTTTAGAAGACAAATTCACTTAAGTTTATCAAATCAATATCTTTGAAAATTCTTTAACGAGCTGTGATAAAATGTTTTGAGATAATTTCATAGATTCTTTTTTATTTTTTAAAGATGTTTGTCTAGTTGTTAGTTTAGGTCCTAAAATTAAACGGGATGATAAACTTCTATAATATTCTCTTTAGATGCTAAATGCTAATATTTTTTAATATTAAACAAATATTTTCCTTACTAAAATCTTGATACGTACCTAATGAAATCTGAAGGCGTAGTGTTAACTTTTCTTAACCTTTCACCATTCACATCAATTGTCTAAATGAGTTAAAACGAGATTTACACTCTGTCTATAGCCTCAGCTCACTACGCCTGTTGATAATTATTTTTTAAATATCCGTGAAATAAGCTAATTTTAAATCTTTTCACTGATTTTGACAGCTATTGTGAGTGAGAAGGTGGAGAAAGGTTCTCAGTACGCCAAAGATATTCAGTATGTAAAATTGTGTACGCTTTCGTGACACGGGTCACAGGAGAACAACGATGTGAATTTTGGAAAATATATAAATTTATTTACAAGACATATTTAAAAGTTCGTTTCAATAATTAAATTTTTCATTTATGTGATGTCAGTTCTTCTCTCGTGTATTATCTAGACTAAACCACATATGAACTCTAATTAAAAATGTCAGCGTTCAACAAGGAATGTAATTTAATTGGCAATTTTTAAGGTTGATTTTTATTTTTACTCATTCTTTTATGCAATTAAAAGAAAATCTATCAGAATAAAATGAGGTATAGGTACTATGATATATTAAATAAGTATGCTATTTGATTTAGTAAGTATGTAACGATATTTTCAATTTAACTTTAGATTTAATGGAGATAGGCTCATTCTTTGTTATTCCTACTACTTACCTAATTTGGGCTTAATTATTATTTAATTTTTATATATTTAATATTTAAATCTTTGCCCAGTGATATACGGAGCATTGGTATTTCTTTTGTTTAACATAACTTCTATACAATCTATCCATCTATCCATAAATTAATACCAAATAAAGAACCGACAAGATACTAGATATTACAATATTTCAATTATAATTCATCAAATTTAACTCATTAACAATTATTTTCGTACAAATTGTGAAGGGATTAAAAATTCGTTAAACAAACCGATTTGCGTAACAAATGTTGCCTTTCAATTTAGTAATACATTTAAATGGTTTTATAAATTAATTGATTAGCAATTTTCAAAGTGCCTAGCCTACCATTTTTAGAAGGATTAACTTTGTTACAGAAAAAATGGACCATTAATTTCATTTTTATAATACCTCAATTTATTTCCGAGGGTGAACAGGTATAATACTCGTAAATGGCAATACTTGATATACAGAAATGCGATGGACATAGTTCATAAAATCATTACGAAAGGAGTACAGAAGCAGAGATAGCCTAGCGGTTGAACGCTTGCCTGCCATGCAGGAGGGTCTGAGTTCAAATCGGGCCCGCACCTCTGGTTCTTCAGAATCATGTGTGGATCAGAATTTGATTATCACTTGCGTTTACGATGAAGGAAAACATCATGAGGAAACTTGCACACCTGTGAGGGCTGCATAAAGTTCTTGATGTTGTATGTAGTCCGCGAACCCGCACACAGCCAGCGTGGTGGACTAATGCCTAACCCTTCTCTTTCTGAAAAGAGACCCTTTCCCAGCAGTGGGACAGTTGAATTAATTTATGTATTATGAAAGATTTTATTAAATAAATAATCATATGACAATGTCAGTTCGATTTAATCTGAAATCATTACAATAGAAAACAGTCACTGATAAGCGAAATTCTAAGTTTATGCACTGAACAATTGTACTTCGTTTTTTATGGAGAAAACTTTACAGTTCTGTCTATGAATAAATTTCTCTATCCTAGGTCAATGAGCGACTACAATATTATCTTACATCGTTACATCCACTAATTTCCTCTCACTGAACAAGAGGATAACATGCCAAAGTCAAGTTAATTTGTCGCCTATTGACCTAACCAGTATCCTTTTTCAACTTCAACATATTGAGCAAACTTCGTGTCAAGTAATTTTAACAAGTATCTTGTTCCGTAATCCCTTTTAAAGGACAGGATATTCATGAAACTTTTCCGAGAGTAAGATAATAATTTTGTATTCTGAAAACACCATTTGACACTGCCCAAGCGTAGCAATAATTTAATGAATTTAGTTTTCAAGCGACAGCTGTTAGTGTGATTAAATCAAATTAACTTGGATAAGGCTGTGGACAAAATTCAGATTTGGTATTGACTGTCGGATTGGATAACAATCCGATACTTGGTTTTGGGCATTTAGTTCAGTTATATACGTCCGACTCGAACATCTAGTCCAATAGTCTGTTATTATCTCACTGTCATTTTTTTAAGGTCCAAATAGGATAAAGAATCATTACAGAAAGCTGTTTAATTCGCGTCCAGTATAATGATGCGTTCAGGATTCTGATGGACTGCCCCGATACTGCAGTGCATCGGGAATGTTTGCAGACGCTCACGTAGATGGTTTCTACGCACTTATGCGGAAACGATGTGCATCCCTTGTGCACAGGGTGAGGGCAGGCACCAACAGTATCCTGAATATGATAACGTGCGGGCTAGATTGCGCATTTGTGAACCACCGTTGCAAGGTCTCAACTGGGCCTGTTGCTTTGCAGCAGCGACTTCACAACACTTAGTTATAAATGTATACTAACATAGAATGTAAGGAAACTGATACTAACAATATGAGTCTGTATGATACTCGAAATAAATAATTCTATGCTATTTTAATTAACTTTTTTAATGAGACTAATTTATACTTTTTGTATTACATAGTGTTCTATATTCAGGGCGCATTCATATTAATGAATCAGACAATCGGATCCTACAAATCGGAAATTTGAGCCTGGCTTAAACAAGCGTCAATACTCCTACTTAAAAGCCTACAGAAGAGACCTTATTAATTAACTTAAAACGGCTATTTATTGCCAAACATAATTTATTAATTAAGCTCCAGTAGTTAAAATGTCCTTTGGTTTCTTTTGAACATTTAACCTTTGGTGTTCCTTTCTTAAATTAATAATAGGAGCCTAAATAAACAATTAGGTATGTGTGCCGTGTCGTGCCGGGCTACAAATATTTAAATTAAGTGTTGATAAAATTACGTTTTATCGTTAAGTTCTTTGAAGATTAGTTAGATAGTTCTAAAATCAAATATTCGTAATTGATCTTTCTGGAGCCTAGAGAGATTAATTAGTACAATTTTTCTAACAACTTTCAAATTAAATATGTTATAAGATCTAATTGATGGTGTATGTACTACACATGTACTTGATAAATGTTGATAATCATTTAATTAATTGGATACTAAAATTATACTTACTAATGACAATCTGAATACTATGATAATGTCAAAGCTAAATCATATTTTTATATCTACTGTTCAGCAAAGTAGTAATTGTGTAAACTATTGATCTCAGTTTTTCACCTTTATTAACTGCAGGCGAATAGCGGGTTCTTATACGTTTCAGTGACGGTATAGATTTACATTTTTAGAATAAAAAAAAGTTTATTCAACTCTAGATACACTCAAATAATTAAAAATACCGCTAAGTTACTGTATGATTCCGTAATTGTGGATCAAGATTTTAACAAAAAAGTAACCTTTCTAGCTAGTTTAACATTGTGCTTATAATCTTCACTGAAGTCGCTTAGCCGTACATCGGATTGTGGAAGACGCCTAAAATGTACGTATTTTTATTCAGATAGATTTCAGCCTTTGTACTCTAAAGAGCAAAATATACAAGACACAATGGTTCCAATAAATGGATATCAAAGCATTTTTCAATAACAATAGTATATTTCAAATTCCTATTCAATCCTTTTACAGTTGAATCGGTTCATGAAGGATTTATGCGGTTATTTCTTGGAGGTACAATATGAAGAATAAACGTCAATATTGCATCTCAATATAGCTTTCATATCTTCGGATTTATTCATGTCGTTTTATTAGATTATTGATGGCCTTACTGATGAGTTGAAGACTAGGAGTATAACCAATCATATACTTATGTATATGGGCTCGTAGCTACACAACTGCTGCGCAGATTAGTCGAAGTGCTCGTTGAGGTCAGTCCCTGGATAGGTGACTGTTTTTCAAACATCACGACCACTTCGTGCCTCGGAAGTCACGTTAAGTTGGTATCGGGTGTCGTACGAATATCTATGACAGTAATTTCGGGTGTCAGCACTTCAACAAAGTTTAATAATTAGTCTAATCTTCGAGTATCAGTCTTTCAGTATTTGTGTGACGGTGGTCAGATATCAGTAGCTCCGTATAAAATATTGATACTCGAACACGGAGTGACTGCCATCTGACCCCCGCCACCCAATCACTGGGCGACACTGATACTCTAAGGTCAGACTGGTTGTCAGACTTTTTAGGCACCTGACACCCGTAACGACTGTCATAGGTCTTCGTATGACATCCGGGACCAATTGCTTAAAATGCTTTCTGAGGCACGGAGGGGTCACGATGTGTGAAAAATGGTCACTTATTCCAGGACTGACAACTTCAAGCGCTGCTTAACCTCGCAGATCAACCGATCTGCGTGATATCTATGTAGCTACGAGCTCCTCTAGTTTTACACTCTACAGACATAAAAGTGTTTTTGATGTCAGATTTGACCTACGTATGAACATCTTAAAATCGCCAACACTGCAGTCTGTATGAGGGAATAAATAGTATCCTTCCGGCTCGACATATGTATATGAATAGTTACCATAAACTTGTAATTTCATTATATTACCTTAAAATATGTATTACATTATTATTTTGTAAATCGTCAAAAATTAAATCGACGAATGCATATTCTTGCAAAGTTTCACTTCTTAATAACACTTTATTGACAACAGCAGGTTGTAGAGGGTCCTATGCGTTTGAATTTATTGAATTTCAATAAAGCTTTGCGGTATTGCTCGTTAAATCTTAATTGTTTCTCGCCAATATTATTACAGAGTTTAATGAATTCATTATGAATATACTGGCCGTGTTGAAGTATTGCTTTCAAACGTTCACGAATAGTTTATTGTTATTTACATGAACTAGGAGGCTTATCTTGAGCAGAGTTTCGGTTGATATGATCCTGACTTGGTTTGGGTATTACTTACCCCAATACACCTAATTATCTAAATTAATTATAATTATCGGACTATAGTCAGTTATCCAAATGACTGCTTCATTGGTCTAATGATCGCAAGTGCGCCTGCTAAGCGTGAGGTCCTTGGTTCGATTCCCCGGTCGGACATAATGTTATTGGGTTTTTCTCTATGGAAATTCTCAGTAGCAGCACGGAGTCTAGAACTGTGCCCGAAGGATAATATGCTCGCCTCCTATTACAAGGGACTCAGTAACAGAATCGGCGAAATGTGGATGTGCAATACACCTGTGCCTAACCATTCGGGGAATACAGGCGTGATGCTATGTCACAATTTTCCAAATTATGTTATTGTGCTGGAGCTGAAAAAAGTTTGAATTTGTTTTTTTTGTTTTTGTTGCCCCACACTAGGATTTTCTCCTGTATTGTGGGTACAGTTTACAAACATACATGTCCATGCACATACAACCAGACCCGAAACAACTATCTGTAGATCATACAAATATTTTTTCCGTGCGGGGATCGAACCCGCGATACGTAGCGCAGAAAGCTAATCGCTTAGCCACTGCACTAAACGTGTCGTTTTGTTATCGTAAACCGCGCATATTTTGAATGCTTAGTAGTGCAGTGTTATGAAAATTCGTTCTGCTTAATTGACGTAAAAGTCGAGTCAAAAAGTCTAGATGATTTTGGCACAGAGCTTTCCTAAAAATGCTAATCTCAGACCCTAGTTACAACAACTGGTTGTCAGCAAGTGCTGAGCGCGAGGTCCTGGGTTCTGTTCTGGTGTCGGGCAAAGTGTTATTGGGTTTTTCTGTAATTGACATTCTACACCAGTCATACTCAAAGTGTGCTCCGCAGAGCCCTTGGGGTCCGCAAAGTCTCTGTGAGGGCTCCGCGAAAATAATGGTCACTCCCTTCACAGTCAACTCTCTTCTATCGAGCTTGACAATAAACAATTGATGAAAAGTAAAAAAAACTATTTCATACCTCCCATTAGATGCAAATGTTAATGTCAAGTAATATGATTATTAATAAAGTATACACATAAACTACTTATGACTCCATCAAACGTCTTGGTTCCGTCGCCAAAAAGTTAGAGAACTGCTGTTCTACACCTATCTAAACGATTTTAATCTAGGGAGCAAGATTTTTGAAGAAAAATTTGTTAAATTGTTGTTTTCTTTTCAGAAGCCGGACTTACCTGCTTGGCTGTCGTACGCCAGGAGGAGATGAGGTGTGCAACAGTCTCGGGATCCATATTAATAACCAAGTCATTTAAATCAATGTTCGTGATTACTCTTACAGTTTTAATAACCCTTATGTACCGAATTCAAAAAATAAAACATATCTTTTAATGTGTACGTTACCCCATATTAGATATAGAGACACACAGGTTTGCGTCTGTGCGTGAACAAATTTTTATTACGAAGTTTATTTATTTTATTCAATTGTTTATTTGTTATCGATTGTTTGGTGAATGTTTTATTGGCATATTTATTTATTTGTTTTCTTAACACTTCATAGTTCAAGTACCTAGCTTGTTGACCTATTGTAATCCTATTATTTAAATATATTTATTCCATTCAACTGTACTTAAGAATCATTATGTCATAGAAATTTGAAATAACAATGTACCTTTTCGGATCAAATAACATTGTAACGTTATTGAATAAAAGCAATTGATAAAACGTAATACTAAACTCATTGTTTTATTGTTGTCGGTTCCTGTGGCGAAAAATCAATGCCCGCCCTTATTGAGAAAATTTAATTGTATCTACACTTTGCTTCGAACAATGGCAATGGGACAAATTAAAGAGATTATATATAACTGTTTTTTTAATTTGTAGAAGTACTACAAAGAAAACATGAAAAATTAATGACACGTGCAGTGCAGAGCATCTCTGCCAGACCGTTTCATCGCTCTGCTAACAGAGTTATTGAGTCTCTGCCTGCATTCTTCTATTATCAATGATATTTCGAGATTTACTGTAGTATTTTTATAAATTATATATTATCATGGGCTGATATTGAAACGATTTAAAAGTTGCTATGAAATTCTAATTAATCCGGCTTATCACCATTGGCAAGAACAATCTCCAACGTCCATTCCAGTGAGCCATGTTGGCGCATTTTGATTGATTGGTACAAGTAGTAGTTACATCCTTTATACAATATTACCCAGACAGCGGCACAAACTTAAATTGACATTACCAATTTGAAAAGTAAGATTTTGAACATTTTTTAAAACAAAAACACTTACCTCATTACACAATTTTCTTCACATACCTCACTTGCCTAGAACACAATTTGCAAAAATTTAAATTCATAATCAAATCATGTTTTTTACGGATTACACTAATTATAATCATTCACAAAAATATAACACATCTAGCTTCCGCTCGCGACTTCGCCCGCGTGGTTTACGAACCCGTACATTTTTCCTGGATAAAAAACCTATGTGTTATTCCAGACTATAATCTATCTCTGTGCCAAATTTCATCCAGATCCGTTCAGCCGTTCTGGCGGGAAAGAGTAACAAAGATCCATCCATCCATCCATCCTCACAAACTTTCACATTTATAATATTAGCAGGATATTGAGTTAAACATATACCTTCAAAATATTAAAGTTTTTTGAAAGGTTGAGGGTAGTTGAAGTTGTCGTAACAAAACATCACGCCGAAAATAATATAAAGAAAAACACGGGTGACGAATCAAATAATCGTTTATGTAATTTGGAGTATTTGTGAATAACAAATAAGATTTTGTTTTGCGAGCGAGAAATTCTGTGATTTGATTGTACAGACAATCGTGCATTGGAAGCTTAACATCAAAGTCGGTATTTTTCTTAGAAGTGTTGGCATATTATGAAGTACATCACACACGTTAAACGATCGAAGGCTGATTTTATAAATTGGCGTGAAAATATAATACGGGATCCAAACTTTTTACAAAAAGTAGAACCTTTAGAATGGTGTACCTAATATTGGGTCTACAAATTAGGACTACAAAATAATTCTTTTTGTGTTTTGACATAGCAATGAGACTGTATTATTGTTAGGTAAGACACTAGCAGCTTATAAGCTGATGCGTGTGTATCAAATAGTTCAGAGATGTTTTATTTATCATGTCTGTTTTTAAAGGAGTTCAGTGTGGGTGCCGCAAAAACGTTTTTTAGAAGCCTGTTTCATGCTGTTACAATTCTGTTAGGCAAAAAGTACTTCATAGGCTTCTTTTTCGATGAGTTTCCCCATAATTTTCACTTATAATTACTGTATACAGTATATGTATACGTATATAATGGCTTTCCATTACTACGGCTACCGAAAGAGAAAATTGGAAAAAGTACTTCACTTTTCATAAAAATAAAATATTAATTTAAAATTCTGAATCTTTTTTTTTTGTAGCCACTTTATGTTTTACTTGGATATGGGGTAAAAAGGATGAGGGTAATTTGAAGAAGAGCCACATATGTTCCCCCGACATTTTCAAGATACCTGCCTGGGAGCACGGCATCGCCTCGTTGAATGAATCCTCTTTTCTAGAACCTGCCTCCATGGTTCCAGAAATAGCTTTATCAGCAAAGTTCAATATGTTCAGTAGAGTACATACGAGATGTTTTAGTGGCAGCTAACAAAAGGAAAAAAAAGATAATATTTCATGTATTATTCTTTATTCGTTCCTATGATCTAATCCGTTTCAGTACATCGAGGTATTACTTAATGAATGACTAGCTTACTCTTTAAGCACAAACATTTAAAACTAAAACCTTATACCATCGAAATGAGATCTTTTTATACATAATATCGAAAAATTGACGTTTATCCACCGCGCAAGCACCTATTAATCATACAACCTTACATTTATACATTTAAATCGTGCTTATAAATTATAAATATCCCCTTATTTATAAATATATGTTCAGTAGGTCTAGTTTCTATTCCAGCTAAGCGGAAAGGAGCGAAGAGGAGAGCGTCATGCCAAAATACTCCCCCCCCCCCCCCCTTTACCGTCTGCTATATCTCGCTCAAATTTCGGCTCTTCTCTAAATCGTAACACGTTCCCTTTGTGTGGATAGAACGTTCTTAATGCGTTGTTATATTTTCCATCACTATGGTGGATACCTACCCTGAGAATATCTACAAAAGCCTACTTCAACAAAGGTTTAGTTTGATCTGATACTTGAGTAATCCTCTATAAGAGTCTGTAAGATGATTTTATCTACACGAGTCGAAATTTTTGTGAGGAAATTGGCATTAAGTTCAGTTTCAAGTGATGATAGTCTTGTAATACGCAGAACTTAGAACATTTTATGAATAAGGGGGAACGATTTTACATTCGATTGTACATAATTCTAATAATACACCAGTGTCGTTTCCAGGGACGCTCGGTGCAACGCCTTAAATACTTTCTTAAAATATATAATTAAAAAAAAGCTATACGTCGAACATTACCATAATATTTACAAGAATAGGTAAGGTAGATTTGAAGGTACATAGAAAATGAGAAGAGACATTTTAGTTGTCCATGGATTTTAGGAGGATACAGGAGAAGGGTATGAAAGAGATACCTATGGAATGATGAATAGTTTAAAATAATTCCAGATTTACAAAATATAGTCTAAAGGTTCTAAGGTAAGTAGGTAGGTAAGTATTAAGTATGTATATTCTTCCAGTCCTATCTACAGCCATTCAGTCGAATAGCCTTAATATTGACTTTATAGTTTAGGAATAAGAAGTAAGTTCTAGATAAATTATCAGGTAAGATCAGTTCATGCATACAATCATACGAAATTCAGATCTAAATTACTACAGAAATACAAGAAATGTACTATAAATCAATAACTAGTCAAAATTTAAGGCAAAATGATGATTAAATTAATATTGCTACAGTCGATTTTCTTTTGTACTTAAACGACAATATTTTATAATAGTGCCATCTGCAAACTGTTACTGTAATTTACTCTACAATGTTGAACTGACCGAATACTTTTAATTTCCAACAGATGTCACTATTTTCAACGGAAAAACAACGACTACAAAAACTTCAAACAAGTTATTGAATTACAGCTTCTAAAAACAACTGAAAAACATCTAGACAGCTACTAGAACTACGTTTTACATACAATAGATACAGAAGACGATAGACGGATGGAAATTCTGGGGCATTAGCATTACAATTACATATCTAAAACACTAGTACCACTATTTATATTTAGGGGGTAAATGATTACTTTGGCAATAAGAGATTCTATTTACATTAGAGAAATAAGGGGTCGCTATTCTAATATTGGGGCTACCTTTAAAGACATAGCTATATTCAGGACGTTGAAAGATGAGGTATCGATTTAAGTGTTTTAAATTAAGGCATTACAGTGAGATACTATAAAATTATTTCGGACTTATATTTCCAAGACTGACATACTAAAAACTATTTCGAAGAACTTACAATAATTGATTTAATTACACTGATTGATAACGGAATGAGCGTTTTGTGACATTTTATGAAAACACTGTTTGGATTCATGAAGCCAATCTGCCTACTACTAAGTTAGTTTACGAACTTCTGAAATATTTCAAAACAATTTTTTTGATTCAGACCAATATAGACAGGTAGCCCAAATTTACACTAAACACAGCATAATAATATCTAGCTCTCCTAAAGGTAAGATAGCATCTAAATTTAAGCGGAAATCCAACGTATAAAGATTGACTCAGTATATTACTCTAACCTACTGTTTAGTTTCATTTGAGTCTACAAAGCCGGATAATACATCGGCACAACATTATCTAAGGTCAGAGAAACAAAATCTTTGCTTTTGAGCAAAGGCTACTCACATACAATAGAAGTCATAGGTCACAGCGCTTTACTTAGTCAATAATTTTAGCTTACACTTAATATTTACAGCTCACACAATCTTTCACACAAATCATTCATATGAGTGCAATACATACTAACAATCAACAATAAAATGTGCTTTAGGAATCGTGTTTGAGATTATTAACAATTTAATTGTAGACAAAGATAGGTATATAGGAGAGTGCATTCTTTTGAAAAAGATAATACCTAAATAAAATAGAAACTTACAGTCTTGAATAAATCATGACAGGTAGATAGATGAATTAATCGATCGAAATAAAATTAATTCAACAAAAAGATTTTTAATGGTCCTACATATAATATAACCTTTTTGATACATCAAATTCTTTTTCAAAAAAATGTACTTTCCACCAGCCATGTCTTTCAGATTAATTACAGGTTTTAAGTGACATACTGTGTTACAAAAATATTTATACGGAAGTCTTTATATCTTACACATTATGTAACAATAAAGTTTATAATGATCGGTTATCATCTATGTTAGACATGTTATGTCCTAGCATATTTAGTCTATTATGAACATGTAGTTTCTCCTCTATTTTCGAAGGATCATTATCAGAACCTTCTTTGAGTAGTTCCCATAGATTGTTTTTGTCTAATATCTCGAAGCCACCCTTATTTTCTGGGGCAATATCATATTTAAGAGGTTCCGACAACGTTTTTGAAGTTTCGCTAATTGGAGTTGGCGGTATTTTGTGTATCTCTTTGTTTATTGACTTCATTGTTTTCGCATTATATTTTTGGGGACTCATTGTTTTCTTTTTTGTCTTATTTATAATATCGGAACCGATATCTTCGCTTTTGTTATATTTTGTAATGTTGTGAATTGCGTTAATTAGTGGCTTTTTTATCTGAGTAATAGCTTTAGGTTTCTTTGTCCTATAGTGTATTGATTTGATATTATTATTGGTGATCGCTGTGATTGTGTGCGGCACGGCAGCTTCAGGATGAAGAAAGCCGACTGGTATTTTTGTTTTAAAAGGATTTGCAGTTGTAATATCATTGTGCACTATTTGGATGTTAGTTGTTTTATTTTCCAAAGTATCATTGTTTATTTTTGTGAAATTTTCCATTGAACTTTTATTAACAATTTCAATTTGAATAATATGTGTTTGATTTTCCATCATGTTTGCTGAAAGAAGAGGTTTTAGAGTATTTGTTTTTTGGAGAATTACCTTGTGTATTGACTTTTCCATTTCTACATTTGTTGGATCTGGTACTAATTGAGTGATTTCTTTATCCTGACCTATAATAACTTCACTTTTTTCAGTAGTTATTGTAGCATCAGTAGAAGTTGTAGTAGTAATAGAAACTGTACTCTCTATTTCTTTTAACTTCAAAAAGAACTTTTCATGTTTTTCGCCGTACGTTGCTTTAAGAGTCCCTTTCCTCCGCGGCAGTGGCTTTTTCTTAATTTCATCTTTCTTTGGTATTTTTGGTAAAACTGACTTTTGAACTATTAGTTCTCCGTTTATCTTTGGAACTAAGGGTCCTATATTATTGCTGACGTCTCGGCTCTCAGAATTGTTAATGTAAGTCACCGTTGGAATTATTATCGGATCATCAATACGTTCAATCTTTATAGTTGCATTTTCTGACAAAGTTTCGTCAATAGTTGTAGTTTCTTGTGTGGTAATTTCAGTTGTACTAGTTGAAGTGCTAGCTTCAGTAGTAGTCGTGTCTTCAGTAGTCGAAGGCTCTGATGTTGCAACTGTCGTACTTTCAGTGATAGTACTTGTTTCAACATTTTCCGAAGTACTTTCTGTAGTAATTTCAGTAGTACTTTCTGTAGTAATGTCAGTAGTACTTTCTGTAGCAATTTCTGTAGTGCTTTCAGTAGGTTCTTCATAGCTCTTTCTGAATTCGTAATCTCTACTACAGATACGTCCACATTCACATATGTTGTCAATACTCGCACTAGTTTTTAGACTAGCGAGCTCAGTCTTGTCAAACCATGTAATGAAGTCATCATCAGTGATTCCTCGAAGGAGTGGGCTTCCTGGTCTAGCATGGAAGAAGGTTTCTACTGCTAAGTCTGGTCTTGTGGATGGATAAATTTTAGCAAATGCCGGTCGTAGGCTCGTGATGACGAATTTAGAACGCACTTCGTAAGTCACGCAGACTGGACAAGTGGAGCTTATCTGTAAAGAGATAATAATTATGAAATATGTTTATCGATTCTTACATTGCGTATTTTTAGCAGTTGTAATATTTATGAAGGTATTATTACTTACATTGGCAAAAACGAACCAAACGGACTCTCCTCTTGACCCATAATGTAAGTCAGCAAACGTGGCGCCGTCTAACACGACAGGGTTAACCGAATGCAGCTCATAGCCAGAAAACAGTGACGATTCTAGCCGAAGGATGCCTGAACGCTCCTTGCCTTTCCATCTGGAAGAATAATATAACAATAATTATTTCAAGGACAGTGAAGTGATTAACAAACTAAGTTTGTTTTCTAGTTCATTGGTTACGATTTGTGTTGAAAGAGCTTCCTTGAGTTAAGTTATGACCTTTGCCAACTGGACAACCTTTCTACCATAATACTAGGCATGTACAGACAAAACATTAATTCAGAATTAGGTATCTGTTTAACCCAATTAAACAGATACCTAATTCTGAATTAATGTATTTCATAATAAGCTTTTTTCTTACTGAAGTTAATATTCTAAACTTAACAGTTCAGTGATTTATTAACTAAAAGCCAATTTATAATTATAAAAGTCAAGCTGTTGGGCTTAGCTCGATTCTAAATGTCATTTTTATGTAATTATGTAGGAAATAAGTTACTACAGAAATATTGACTTCTTTTTAATCACCTTTAAAATATACAGCAACTTACTTGAAACAAGTCTTGATGATCAAAGTGGGTAGATTGCCCTGCAAGTCCTCGATGCTGCTCCTCTCAGGACGGATCTCCTCAATAATCGCAGCCTGAATGTTCAACAACGCGTTCTCGGGTTTCGGAGTGTATGTGGAATATGTTATTGTGCCCTGAAAAATATATAGTAGTTTTCATTAGAAACTCGCACTGAGCCAGTGTGGTGGACTAAGACCTTACACTTCTCATTCTGAGAAAAGGCCCTTGCCCAACAGTAGGTCAGTATCCCGGCTGAAATTAATTTCATTAGAAACGAGACAGATAATGGTTAATATTGATATAACTAAACAATAATCATTAGGAATCTTTAAACTGGCCGGAGGCAGCAATGCAGCGAGTGGTTTGGGAAGATATGAAAGAAACCTATTATACCATGATCTAAGATAAAGGGGCAGTTAAGGTTAGGTAAAAAAAAATGCTTCATTTAATTCCAGGGCCTTAAGCCAGAAGATTTAAATATACATACAATTTTTATGAATGGTAAGTAACCTGAACAGTAGCACATCCTGCGCCGGTGGCATAAACAAACACTTTAGTAGGAAGGCCAGGCAACTGCAGAGGTCTCGGAGGAGTGCGGGCGCGTAGCTCTAACGTGTCGGTTAGCTCCATGCCGGCTGTTGCGAGTGATACTGTCAGAGCGCGGTGTCTGAAAACAAATATATAAATAAGGTGTGGATTCCAAATGTTATGAAAATTTACTTTGTGTAGCGGATAGGTTAGAATATGTACTGGTACTGCTGTTTTCTATAGGAGGGACCAAATCCACCAGCTTGCCTATTTTAATTATTATTTGTCCAGCGTGGTGATAACAGATATTCGATTTTTAGTTAAGATGTTCCTCTATATTTATCCAACACATTCTTTGTATTTTTTTTTAGTTTCTTATCCTCAATTACAATTTGAATGATTCTTGTTACGCTTATAATTCTTTGTGCGGTTGATTTTAGTGATGCCCAAGAAAAGATTCTTTCATTCTTTCTTTGATTATAAGATACACTATAAGCTATAGTGTAACAATAAAAGTGTGCGGTGGCCTCCCCTTAATTCCAACTACTTGTGTTGTCTGATTCTATTTTAAAATAATACAAACCTGTCATGTGCCAAGGCAGCGTACTGTGCCGCAGCTTTCGTGGCACTATAAGCGAGGCTGGGGTGTCGCGTCAGCGTGGAGGCGCGGTAGTACAGGAAGCGCGCCGCCGCCTCGCCCTCCGCCAGCGCGCCGCGCGCGCACGCCGCCAGCAGCACGCGCACGCCTGCCACGTACTGCTCCATCGTTACTGCTTCTGTTACCATCAAATACGGATTCAATTTAAATGTTTCGAAATCTTCATAGAAGTTTATGGAAGTTTCATGGATGGAATTCACGAGACTATATCGATTATTGATCAATTATCGATTATGTTTATTACACTAATTCACTACTGTTCTTTATGAATGAATAGAAATACCTACGTATCTTTGTAACTTTATTAATATACATATATTTCTCACCGTATGACGTAGTCTTTATATTTCTAGAAGTTTCTTCAAGCAGCCAATCAGCAGCGTCTTTTCTCGGCGCTGGCCATCCGAACTCGCCCTCTTCTGTAGTGGATGCATTTCTTAAAATCACCAGCGCTTCTGGTACTATCGGACTCCTATAATAACAAAGTCCTTTTTTGGTATATTTCTTTAATTTTTTTTTCGTACTGACTATATTTGTACGAATTTCACTAGTCTATTGGTACTAATGGAACAATGTGAAATCAAGTCTTAAAGTTATAAAATAATGTCACGGAAGAATAAAGTATTAAAGGTATTTTTCTGGAGTAAAATAATGTGTAAAAAAAGGAAGAGATTTCAATACCTTGCAAGAACTAAAGCCAGCACAGATGCCGCAAGAGCAGCCGGTGACGTCAAGTTATGCAAGTTATGTTCCAAATAATTTTGAGATTTCTTCGCCACATCTGCGTCAATCTGAAATAATAAGGAAATTGTAACCAATAAATAATAGCAACTGAACAAAAACACATCACATATAATATTTTTCATCATAGTATTTTTGTCGAGAGCCTTCTCATGTCTCCTGCTTAGGCCGTCTTCAGTACAAGTGAGGAACACTGAACCCTCATAATTAATATATATATATATATATATATATATATATATATATGCTATATTTTTCAAGGTTAAGGTGAATAATAAAAACATGCTTTTAATTTAGTATCAGCAGTATATAATGATACTAAAGATTACGTCATTATTTCGTACCTGATTCTCCACACCGACTTCAAGCAAAGCCACCAAAGTTTCCGCAGTCACTTCAACTCTCCTTTCCCAGTCAATTTCTTCCTGAGTCATGTTACCATCTTTATCATAATAGTAATACTCATTTACATCAACATCCTTCGCTGTACCGTTAGATTGTTTCATATCTACAGGATAGTAATCGACTTCTTTATCTGCCGCCAGAGGTGTAAACGATCCATCTGAATTCTGTCGCATTTGTATCCATTTCTTGATAGCTTGGAGCAAGTCCGGGTCCACTGGGTAGTATGACTGGATTTTTGTTAAGATTTCAAGTATTTTGATGGTAGACAAATGACTACTCATTCCTGGATGATCGCTGAAGGAGTTATCGCTTTTTCGGAAGGATAACAACACTTGTACCTAGAATAAAACAATAGATTTGACAATCTCTTAATAATCTCTTAATAAATTAATTAAAAGAAAAGATTATTATTTCTAAGAATTCTATTGTTTTTGCATTATTAAGGCTTGAATGAATAAAATTCATTTGGTGCTAGTGACTACTTATTTATTATTCAGTTTCAAGCAAATATTTCAACGAATTAACTATAGAATTACCTGTTCGGGCAGCTTCTTCAATATCCTTTCTCTCTCAACATCATCAACTAAATGAGGGATATGTTCCAGAGCCAACAACGGTGCCAAACTGGCAGATGCTGCAGACAGTTGTGAATCCCTCCAGACCTCAGCCCATTGGTCTGTAGAGTCTGTCTGAAGACTGTACAGAGGAAGATGTAGACCGCCAGATACGAGAAGGGTACCGCTTGCGGAACCAGGAACCACGCCATGAGGTAGGCCAAGCTCCAATACTTGTGAAAAACCTGCTTCTTCGTTGAAGTTCCAGATTCTGAAATAGTGATACGTATTATCAATTAATAAATAATATGAGAATAGAAAACTAAAGAAGAATTTGGTGATAGTACATGGTCTTATTATTTTTAAAGAAATGATGTTATCTCGTTTTACTTTTTGACCTCCCATAATACAGTTTTGACTAAAATGCACCAAATATTAAAACAAAACAGCACATGACCTTGAAATACAAAAAATTGTTTACTTCGGGTTTTTACAATAGGTAGCTTAATATACATAGAGTTTTCAGAATAACGTAAATGCTGTCGTCAGCAAATAAAGTACAAAGAAATTTATTTTTCTAACTCACCTAAAATCAGCCTTATCTCCCCACAATGCGCTGAAGCCGACGAACTTGATCCTCATATCAGCAGCTAGTGGCCAGACCAACAGGCGCCTCTCGGAGGGCGCGGCGCCCCTCCCTACGGACAGGCGCCCTCCCTCCCACCACACCCACCACGCGCACCACGAGTCTACACCGGAGCAGTCTTCATCACTCTCTGTTTGCTCTGCACTTGCTAAGTGGACGTCGTACCCTGGGAAAACAATGTTTTTATGAATTCTATCTCAATATTATAATTCTTCTCTTCTTCAATTTCCAAATTGTCATCTGTAGATTGAAAATTATACAACATAATAAAACGTTAGGATACATTCGACGAATGTATTAAACGCTGTTGAGACTCGAAATTAACTTTTGCTATAACGTTTGTTCTTATTCTTAGCGTGTTGATGGCAAATTAAAGTTTTTTTGATAACTTGAGTGGACTTTATGCATAGTCCTCTATATGTAGTCTAGTCACAAATTCCAAAAATGCTCACCATGTTTTCCTTTAGCGATCCACACCCTGGTCCTTTCAAATACAACTCTATACATGTCATCTGAAGGTTCTCGTATAGCTGACAGTGCCACATGAGCTGCTCCTTGTGCCCGCAGTTCAAGTACCAATCCTGCTCGGTTTCTCGGAGCTGCCACCCATTGCCATTCCCAGGATCCTCGAGAAGATACTGCCAGGTGTTCTAGAAGAGGAGAAATTGTATTACGTATGTTGATAGGAGCTACGAAATTCTTAAGAAAAAAATCTTAAGAAATCAAACTCACTTCACTCAATAATAAATACTCTCAAGTGTTTGGTTTTTGCTTTACAGTTTTGTCTAAAACTGACAAATTCAATATTAGACAACTTTTTGATTAGAACAAAGAGTAGCTCGCATGCCGTCGCAGGCAATGCTTTGTGTATTGGCAATAACTTTTGTAGATCTAGGTGAATAATCAAAACACCTGCCATTTGTCATAATATTCATTTTCTACCATTATATGACTTACCATTGGCGCAGAAGTAAGCGCTTTGTGTATCAGTCCTGTGTAGGCCTTCAGGCAGAACAAGCACACTGGCAGACCTGATCACAGATCCAACCAGGGTCTCGTTGTTGAACGATGTGTAGGAAACCGAACAGTTGTCTGCGCTGTAGCCTGTTACTTCCACTGTGACAGAGAAAGAACTATGCTGCATGAAATTCGAATATAGAGTAAAAAAAAAATACGTTGCGTGTTCTACGATGATGGTACCTACAGTAGAAAGAGTGTGTGTAAGATTATCATCTCTACTGAAACTTAACCCTAATATTTTATTCTTAAAATAGATGGAAATATTAAAAGTTAATGGTTTTATGTTGGTGATACATATGTTCCAGTAACTCATATGAATAGATCCACGTAATGTCGGTATAGTATGTCGCTACTGTAATAACGTCCCTAATGCTGTAGACGCTGTCGTCAGGTTTCCCCGGCGGTCCTAACAACTTGTTGCATCTCAGCTACAAAAATGATTCCTAATTACCTAGGAAATAGGAGGTACATTGCTGCATTGCTACATATAAATCGTTACATATTTGAAGAAAAGAAAAAGACAACTATCCCTACTAAAAACTTTTTGCCAATTTATTGTCATTAATATTAATAATAAAATCAACTGTTAATATTTTTGCATTTCGTAAAATATCATTTAATAAATTATCAATGTTTAAAGGTATGTAAGGAATTAACTTAGAATAAAAAGTAAAATTATTTTTTCATGGTGGGTTTCCATGCACAACATACAACCACTCAAAGATAATGATAATCAGTGAAAGCACCCACACAGATTTACGTCATCAACGTGCCATCGTAAATCGGTTCCATAATAACTTACGATGACATAAAATAATTTTATCTGCCACTGTCCCATTGAACCCCATTCACGACGCAGCATTTTTATATCTATTCTTTATGACTATGTCTGTAAGGGAGCTGTAGTGGTAGAAGCCAAGAGAGGTGGTGGGAGCGAGATCTACTACTTGATGACGCATTGTACATCAAAAACACACCTAGTCCGTAAACTTCCACTAATCCTATATATACTTTACCATGGAAAACAGTATCACGAAAGTCCACCTGGCCTTCAAACAGAATATATAATTTTAAGCTTAGATATATAATGATAAAAGCCCATCATATCAAGTTTTTAAAGATAATTTTAATAATTATTTATTCACTCAAAATAGAATAGAACAAATAGATACCACATTTGGTATCTGGCTAAGTTATGTTCCTTTGTTTATTTTACGTCTAACCTCAGAATTAGGTGCTTTATATACTCGTAAAACCACTGCGTGTGTCTTAATAAATTAACCCATTAAGACACAAGAGGCGCACGGCAACACAATAGTTTTTGTTTTTTTGTGAGTCATCTGCATCAATTCTAAATGTCTAAATGATGATGAAAATCTGCATGGGTTGAAAGTAAATGAAGAATCCAACGTATTGTTTTGAATTTTCATCTCTTAACTTGGACCATAAACCCAGGATCACACGTTCCCCGTAGCATACAATCGTATTGCAAAGGTAATAGAATCTGCTACGTTTATTGCCATAGCCGTAGGAAACACTCGGAAAGCAATTGAAAAACAATGAGTGCCATTTTATTAGCTGCCCGTATTGAGGTTAAACGTGGATTGAATGGTGGATATTTTCAAGTAATATATTTACCTATGACAGTTGTGATTTAAAAAAGATGTTTAGTAATTTCGATTTTAAGTCTACCAGAATCTCATTCGGAAAACTTTGTTAAACTATCATACTTCCTATAATTTTTGAGATAAGTTTCGAAGGTTTGCGGAAATCCTAGCTAAAGATGTATTGCAATGAAAATCTATCTATTAAGTATAGTAACTATGATTTAAACTATTTCTGCGAAAATTAAATGGAACATTAAATCAAGGAAGATAAGTCGTAGGTTCAAATTGAAGACAGTGTAAAACTTATAAATAAATAAATAAATAAAAGTAAGAATTGTTTTAATTTCAAATAAACCTATTACAGGCACTTTTGAAACGTTATAGGACTCTTGTTGCACGGTTCCAAAAGTTGGTCCTATGGAGAGGAACCGGCAAGAAACTCCATAGATACTCTTTTAAAGTATTTTTATTATATTAATAATTATATAGCTTTTTTTATGTTATTGAGCCTCCACGAGAATAAATAAGTGATCGTCTAGCGCAACCTGGTCAGTTAGCACACCTTCCAACCTGCTGACTGCCTCATCTACGACGGGATCACAATAGAATAAGAAAACTAATCTGAAATCACTTCGTGAAAGTTTAAAGGCAGGTTAATCAGTTCAATACTGCACTGATATGATGAGATACGTGTATCCAAACAATCATTTGGTATCTCATACAAACATTCGATGTAACTATATGCGACCTCATTTGCCACAGAGATACAAATGCAGCATTACCATAACTTATTACCATAGCGAGGCTTCTATCTATTGTCTCAATTGCTAATTTGCCCCGACATAACATGGCTTTGTTGCCGAGTCCAATTTAAATGTTTATTGAAACTGCTCTGTGAATTGGACCAGACAATGGGAATGTCGCTCTAATCGCATCATTTGAATATACAATTCATGTATCATCAGTGGTAAGGGATTTGGATTGTATTTAGAATTAGTTCTAACAGAAGCTCAGCTTGTATTATGGCTGAGTAAGCCTGACCTGTGCTAAGTGCTTGAATAAATTGTCTGGTTTGCCGAGAGGTGTTTTAATTAGAGAATCAAAGGATTTGAATTACCTATTCAAATTCTATGTAAATCCTGTATATTAATAGCTTGTTTGACAAAAACTGATTGCTTCGAGAAGAAATTTTCAATTACGTGGGAATTAGAGCTAGCAATCTCATTAAATGAAGCAGAGGCTACACTCGAGAATCATTAATGAATCATTAACAAGGTAATCCTTTTAGTATATATATTGCATACAAAGTGGTAAGGAAAAGGGGCTAAGGAATCATTGACCCTGAGTATGTGCCATAAAGATCAATTTGGATATGATGTTAAGAGGATGAGAATAATAATCCATCTGTTTATCTCAACTATATCATTGAGGTTACCTATTCATCTTTGAGTATGAAATAGGTGAGTATGTCATACTCAACTATAATTAATATGAATGCATATATCTACAAAATTGAATTGTAGTATAGTTTACAAACATACATGTCACAAGCATACATGACCAGACCTTAATCAACTATCTGTAGATCATACAAATATGGGTTCCATGCGGGATTCCAACCCGACACGAAGCGCAGAAAGCTTATTGTATACTTTATTTACACCAGAAGTAAATACTAAATAAATTAGGTTCTGAAGCTAAAAAAAAATATGAGTATATTTTATGTTGAAGTGAAAATTTTATTGCAACATGTCGTGTGTCGTTAGTTTCCACAGATAATGTTTTCAAGAAATGCTTCTTCTTCTTCTTAAGGTGCCTCTCCGACTAGCGAAGGTCGGCAATCAGCTTTGCAAACTCCTCTCTATTCCTCGCGAGGTGAAACAGTTGGGCAGCACTCGCAACTCCCGTCCATTCTCTTATATTTCCTAGCCAAGACTTCTTTCTGCGACTCACGGACCTCTTTCCTTCAACTTTTCCCATCATTATGAGTCGCAAGAGTTCGTATCGATCATGCCTAAAAATAAGAAATGCTGACTTTCTTGAATCTGATAAATCCTTAGAATCGCTCTTAAAGCTTCAACTCCGAAGTGGAATTCACTTGAAACAGCACATTGTACGAGAGCAATATCCCATAAAAATAAAGTATAGCGATTGTTGAAGTTGACTTTCTGACTATTCTGACACAGTGATGCTGTAAACATATTCTTATGTAGCAGACAAGGATTGTTGGTAGCGCAATGTCTATAAAGATGCTAAATGCTATACAAAATATGAAAATCAAATTAAACTTGTTCGTTAACGTTTCACTCTTGACAAAGCAGATGTGGTTGTCATGTAGTATCATAGTCAGGCGCACATTTGTCTCGCCTCACGATGTCTGTTGTCTAAATACAGCCCTAACTAACATCTGAGCAGCGCCTAAAAAATATAAGTTTGGACTGTTCTCACGGTGTAGCTGACAAAATGACGTCACGGCTACGCCAGCTACGCCGTAGCAGATAGCCTTATTATAATTTTTGTAAATAATATTTATATGTGTTGTGTAACGGAGCTGTTTTTTATCATTTATTTTCATTAATAACGTTAATTTTTCAAGTTGTTTGTTTCGAAAAAGTTATTTAATTAGCAAATTAATTTACCCACGCAGTGAAAGCTCGTATTACCCTTCAGCACGTATTAATTTCCAGGACGAAAACTTTTAGTTCAGCCAAAGTTTGCGATCAACACTCACAAATTTTGGGTGTCTTTAATTTCACAATTACGTAGGATCCGGGTTTAAGAATCCGCCTTCACAACTTCATTAAAATATTTTGCTCCAGAGATTTCTTCGGTGAAGATTCGGAATAAATTTTAGGTAAGAAGTTCCGCGTTCTTCTCCATTAATTAAGTATTCCTGTAGCTATTAATAAATATTAAAATTGACAAGAGCCGACGTTGGTTCGGATTAACGTTTTAATTTTAAAGGGATGGTTGTTGTGCCGTATAAATCAATTAGTGAAGAAGTATGCGGGGAAGAAGGATTTATGAGATATTGTTTATTATTGTTAAATTTTTGATACATTTTAGCACGCATCAAGAACTCAAGTATAGAGTATCCACGAGTGACGATATCTGAATACATTTAGCGCCCCGATACTAACTTGGTTAGCTACCTAATATTTTACCGACCATAAGCAATTTTGCTTGTTAGGTTAGATCAAAAAGAATTTAACACTATGCCCTAAGCCGGATATGTTAACATTCTAAATTCAAAATAATTATTAGTATAATATATTTTTTTTTGAGTTGTCTCTTGCAGTTAGCTCAGGAAGATTTTACTGCTTAACCGGGCAAATGGTGAGACCAGAAGGGCCTCCAGCCGAGCAAATTAAATAATATTAAGCAACACTGCTAAGGGTGTCCCATAATGGGACTCGAACCTCGGCTTAGGGTGTTGCTGGGGGACAGAAAAGAGAGGACTTGATGGATCTGATTGTGATTATTAAGGAACATTTGATTTATTACCACTGGCTCAGCGCGGGCTGGCTCGAGCAAGGGTCGGGGTGGAGAATGAACGGCAGCCTAATTACCGATGAAGCGACAGTCGTAGATCGCGCGATAGCTTCTGTCAAACGTCATTTTTGTGTCATATAATGTATTGGCTGACAGTGAGATTGCTGTCGCGTGGCTGTTGCGTTGCTGTCGCTTTTTTACGTAATTAGGCTGCGGGTCTTTTAGTATAATCAATTCCTACATACCAGTAATATTCTTTCTGCCAGGCGTATTGACGGCGACACGTACGACCAACTGTGTCCCGCCGCGAGGTCCGAGCCGGAGTCTCTCTGTGACGTAGAGTGCGCCAGTACTTGCGAACGCTGCGCCTGCGCTGAGAGCTAGAAGTGCTGTTACCTGAATGGGTGAATAGGAATGTTATTAAGCTGTATGTTTGTATCAAACCTTGTGAGAAATGTTGATGAATTCAATCATTTGTCGAAAAAGGTGATTGCAACTTGTATTATTAAAAAAATGGGTTCGACATCATCAGTGAAACATTTGAGATTCGAACTCACTACATCTGTTATGTAATATTATGCGACGTAATGTGAATTAACACCAACGATTTATAAGTAATACTGACTGAATATTTGAACAATGATTCGGTTACCCAAAAAGACATCATAGCATCACACCTGTATTACCCGAAGGGTCAGGCAGAGTCTATCCACGTTAAGCCGATATCGTGCTATGCTATAGGCAGCGAGCCTATTACCATCTAACATGAACAATTCCAAATGACAGACTGCTACTGCGAATTAAATAATAATTAAACCTAGTAAACCTTTGCCCAACCCGGGAATCAAACCCAGTACATTATGCTCAAAGAGACGTACTTGCAACTACGAGTACGAGAGAGAAACAAAACAGTTTTTTTTTTTCTTTTTTTTTTTTTTAAACATTGCCCCTCACTAGGATTTCTCCTGTATCGTGGGTACAGTTTACAAACATACATGTCACATGCACAAACAACCAGACCCGAAACAACTATCTGTAGATCATACAAATATTTGTTCCGTGCGGGGATCGAACCCGCGACACGCAGCGCAGAAAGCTAATCGCTTAGCCACTGCGCCAACCGTGTCGTCAAACTTTAACATGTAAATTGAATGTAAATGGTAAACGACAACCCACGAGTATTTATTTAATTCTCTTGAACGATGTTATAGGAAGAAATATTATTATAACTTATGACATAATATGGTTTCTAGTCAATATAAATTAAAACCTCTCAAAATGATCCTGATAAGGAAAATGTATTACAGAGAAACACTACAAAAGCAATACACTCTATGTTTGGATCCTCATATAAGCAGGTATCTATCTATAGCTATATTTTCGTTAAATCGATATGATATTAGCTGAAATGGAATTTCTCGAAGTGTCGCCTCCTAGTGTCCCGGAGGTATAAAGTCAATAGCAATTGAAGCTTTGTTATTAGAACGGTAGCCACAAGTTCATATACTATAGGACTTTCCTAAAAAACTGTTGTATTAAGTTAAGATTGAGCTTAGTTGATATAGGTGTGAGTTTTAGAAAAATAAAATGAACTAAATCGTTTCGTATTTGTACGGAAATGAATGGAAGGTGATTCTGTTGGAATGCTTGAAATATTGTGAAATTATATAGTGATAGAGACTGTTTTTTTTTTATAATCAGCTTCACTAAACGTCGCTCTGATTAAATAAATAAATAAACCCAGGTGCCAATATTTTGAGGTCAAAAATTAATGAACGTAGAGTTTCATTCAAGGTATTATACAACTGAATACAGTTTTAATACAAAAATTTCATCATGTTTTAAAACCCGAAATTGTAAAGTTAAATTAAATCGCCCAACATTAATAGAACGACATTACTATAGGATTGGAAAATGAAACGTTATCAGAGCTCAAATTAATTAATTATAGTATCACTAATGAAGTTGTAAACTCTCCATTTTAATACTTTCTGATGAGAAATTGGATCATCGATATAAATTAAATAATATAATAAAATAAATACATAGCATCACGCCAGTATTCCCGAAGGGTAAGGCAGAAGTGCAATATTGTGCGATTGTACATTTTGCCGATGCTGTTATTAAGTCCAAGGTATGTAATATGTGGCGAGCCTATTGCCATCAACCGGGCACAGAATTTCAAAACTCAATTTTCCTCGACACGAGAATTCGAGGTTAAGACCTCACGCTCAGTAGTCACGCATACGACCACTAGACCACTGAGGTAGTCATAAAATATTGTATTGATAATGTTGTTCACGCTACTATAATTTAATCTCGCTCTATCTCTATAAAACAAAAACATGAGAGAAAGATGGAAGATCCTGTCATATCAGTCCACTTGCTTATTACCTAATGGAATTTTAGTCCCTATTGCCATAGCTTGCGTCTATTTATCATACATAATAGGGAAGTAAACTAATTTGACCGTTCTTATGAATCTTCTTTCTTCTTTTCAATGACGTCTGTAAGAAAGAAATATAAGATGTGCAATAGACCGAGGGTCAATGATTTTTCGAGTTCATGAATCTTTTTTTTAATTTTATTATATATACAAAATTGCCTTTACGACTTTTTTCGTCATCGACAAGCGAAAAATGTATTTAAGCCACGTGCGCGCGCATTCGAGTGAATTCTATCGAAAACGAAACGAAAAGAGGTGTGCGCGCACACTTTTTTCATACATTTTTGGCTTGACGGTAACTATGTACGATGAATGCCAACGAAAACACGTATGTACTTGAAGTAAAGCAGTCTAAATCTTCTGTAATAGATGTCTTTAATACCCTATATAGACTGTCTATCATACCCTAGTCTCAAGACTCCAATCGACGGCACGGTTGGCGCAGTGGCTAAGCGATTACCTTTCTGCGCTACGTGTCGCGGGTTCCATCCACGCATGGAACAAATATTTGTATGATCTACAGATAGTTGTTTCGACTGACTGTGTGTGCATGTGACATCTATATTTGTAAACTGTACCCATAATACAGGAGAAAAACCTAGTGTGGAGCAACGTTTTTTTTAAAACGAGAACGGGAAACCAGAACGAAAAATCTTTTCTACTGATAAGCTGGTTACAATTGCAAGTAGTATGTGTAGTGTTAAAACGCGCAGTATCCTACATAATGTTTAGAAGGGGTATTGATACAAATTGAAGGGTATTGAAGGGATACTGCTAAAACGGGCTCCAATTAAGGCTTTGGCATTTATTGTGACTCTGCCTTTCAAGTTAATGAGAATCTCATGAGTATTCAATAAAATAACCCCGCATCACGGCCTTACTCCCCAAAGAGTACTTAGGCCGACGACCATCTTATAACAGAGAATCCTTATGCTCGAAATGGGGATCGAATACAAGACCTCAGGCTCTGAAGAAAGGCTTGAAGCAATTTCAAGTGTACCTAATACGTGTACCTACACTAAAATTGAATAAAAAGTATCCACAATCCCAACAAAAGGATGGTCACTACAAAGAATATCAGTCTCAAAGTGTGATTTGTAGTGTTGATTCGTCAGATATTTGGGCCAATAGAGGTGGGGTGGCAGGGCAATGGAGGTGGGATATAGAGGGGTGCCCCCTACAATTATCCCCAAACGGATAGCTCTCCGAGATAGTACGAGATATTTACCTTATCTTGTACTGAGAATAATTTAATTTAAGACTCTCGTTCGTGATTTATCGTTCAATTTATACTTTTTGAGTGTTGCTTCAGTTTGAATTTTACTTTGTTTTGTATGTATTGTAGGATTTGTTAAAGTTATTACAATGAAGCGATCTTTATCACGTTTATTTTGGAATAAGAATTAAATTTGAGAGCCGAATTGTTAAATAGTAGGATTCAATTTTATTCAAGACTAGCTGTGCCCGCGACTTCTTTCGCGTAGATGTCGGAACTTAACAATGTATTTTTTAGTGCGACCAAATGCACTTAACCCTATTTTTTTCTAAAATAAAAGAATTTTTCTAAAATAAAAGTAGCCTAAGTTTCTCCTTATTACATCAGCTACCTGCCAATAAAATGTCCCGTCAAAATCGGTCCAGCCATTTCAGAGATTAGCCTATACAAATAGACAGACAGACAGACAGACAACAATTGTAAAAAATATTATTTTGGTGTATGTACCGTATATATATTCATATGCATGTAGTAAAAAACGGTTATTTCAATATTACAAGCAGACACTCCAATTTTATTTATATGTATAGATTTATGTCGAGTTACAATTTTTGTGCGCAGTAATTTTCTACGCTACGTAAAAAAAATCTATTCTTCCTTTATTTTGAACGGCTTCCGATTCAAGGTCACACGACATATTTTTTTATTCACACGTATTCTTCCCCTTTTCTTTTGGTAATGTTTGAGAAGCATAACGCCCATTTAGACAAGATCCCGCTATAAAACCATTGCTCACTCCATAAACCCTTTGAACTTACGATAGCCACATGTGATAGCGATTTGTTTGCGATCGGCGTCGCTCATCGAATCCCGATTAGGGATTCCGGGCTGATCCCGGCGATTCAGACGCGAATCCCGGCAAATGGGGCGATTAGGCAATCTACCCGCTTTAAGCGCTTCAAACTCAAATCAACGGGAGCGTCAACGCGGTGGCGTACGGTTGCGCTGTTTGAAAAGCATGCAAATTGTTGGAAATTAAGTTAGATGTGTTTGCCATACACTGGTGAGGTTACATTGGCTTCGTAAACTTTAATATCACATGAACTTAGGTAGTACGTCGCTATGCGTTCTATAATAATTATTCTCTGTAAATGCAGTTATTCCTTCTCTTAATATTTGGGCAATTTTTAATTGTGAATTTTGAGACAGTGTTCTTATAATTATAGTAATCTACACTTAATATTGCATGTTCTTAAGAATTAAGTGGACCCTATAACATATGAAAAATGTAAGGATGGAACAAAAGAGTTTGCCACGAGTGCCGAAATATAATATCATTTGGGGCACCCTGGGTAGTCAGCACAACCATTGCTTATTGGTTATCTTTCCACGTCACATCAGCAATTCCAAAGTTGAAAAAATAAAGAAGATAACTCGAGCCGACAGAAGAAAAAGACTGAATAATAATTCTAAGCAAAGTTACCCAAAAATCTTTTGACAAGTTAACAACCATAATTAAATTCATTATTAGTCCCCAGGGGCTTGTCAATCAAGTCGTCTGTGTGTATCTCGTGTTAAGCAGAATTAATTCTAAATCCACTGGGTTTGTTTCTATTGATAGGCTAGAAGGCTTACAGCGACTTAACTGCGGTAATAGGAACCAATAATGTCGTAAAGGCTAAATGCCAGGTAATTTACTCAGTATTCGATGAAGGTTTATGTTGGCTGAATTCAGAGATTGGTACATAGGTACTTTGTTTGTGTAAGTTTTTATTTAACCCCTCAAGTACAGCTAGGTAAATATAATAGAAAATCTATTGTTTATCGCAGTGTTCGACTACGGTTTCATAATGGGTACATTCATCGATGAAAACATCTGATTACTGTACAATTTACGTGTTTTTTTTACAATTTACAGATATAATTAATTAATAAACAAAAAATCATCTATTTGCTTGCCATCTACCGGGCACAATTCTAAAATCCGTGTTGAAAGAAAGAAAGAAAGAAAGAAAATCTTTTTATTTCCGCCATGATGTGACGCATACAATAAATACACCAAAAAAAAATAAGAAGAACAAATGAGGAAAATATGCGCCACATCCGTTGCTACTGTGAATTTCCATATAGCAAAACCCAGTAACACTGCCCGACCCGGCAATCAAACCCAGGACCTTACGCTCAGCTGTCGCGCTTGCAACCACTAGATCACTGGGGCAGTCTTGTCAGAATAGTTAAAACACAAACAATAAATAAAATGTGTCGTTTTAAATCTACTACAAAACTATACATAACAGCTATACATATAAAACTGGTTGGTTTCAGAAATATAGAAAATAAATGGCTTTATTTTACTTAAATAAACTCCACTCAAATACTCGATTTGGTTGGGATTTCACATCCAAGCGTGGGTTGGGTTTTGGTTAGCTTTAATAAATCCCTAAGGGTAAAAACAAAAACAATATATATTTTTGCAATTCTCGTGTACAATGATATTAATATGATATTTATTAATGGTTTGGACCTACACAAACACATTTTTTGTAACGGCTCTCGTTGATTTTCAAGTTTATGTTTTGTTTTGTGGATTAATAATATTCAATATTACGAGATTTTTTAATAAGTATATCGTAAGCGCCTTTATTATTTTGAATGTTATTCAATACTAGTTTACACTGTTTTAAATCTAAGAAAGCTACGAGAATGTGTTTTTGCCAAATACATACAAAGTTCTGCATTGCAATCAAACTCCGGTCTATTTCTAAAATGAAAGTCGAGAAGAGAAAGCCAAGTGGATGCTAGGAACTTTAATAATAATCTGGCGATCGTAAAACTCACTTCTGTATCAAGAACGTTTGAACAAAAGCAATTTAATCCACTCGTTTCTGTAACAGTTACAGAAGTAGCAAGATCGTCAACTGATTTTTTACAAAAATATTTAAATAACATGCACACCTCATTGGTCTAGGGGTTATTCTTTATTGAAGTTTTTAGTATCAGCATGGAGTCTGGAACTATGCCCGCTAGATGGCCATAGGCTCACCCCCTATTACATGGGACTCGATAACGGCATCGGCGAAATGTGGGTATATACGACACCTCTACCTAACCCTTCGGGGAATACAGGCGTGATGCTATTATATTATTACTGGTTAATTATATAATTATGCTGGATGATAATCAATGTTTGAAATTGTTTCTTTAACAAAAATATTAAGTACATAATAATGTCCTCCTGACCGATTTCGGTCACGGCGGCCAATCTCACCGGAGATTAGCCAACTACGCAGGAGATATTATAGAGCACAAGTGTATGCGCACACAGGTGCTCTCTCTGTTCCTTTACTCTCATAGTCCGATGGGACGGCAATCCGACACGACCGGAGAGAGATCAGGCGCAGGACCAACGGCTACGTGCTTTCCGAGGCACAGTGTGTATTCACATACACGAAGACCTAGACCCGAAACAACTATCTATAGATCATACAAATATTTGTTCCGTGCGGGAATCGAACCCGCGACACGTAGCGCAACAGTCGATCTCTCAACCACTGCGCCAACCGTGCCGTCAGTAAGTTAAGTATTAAGTATGTACTACTGCAAATATTAAGCACCCAGTACCTCCCTAGTTGTTTTTTAACCCGGGAATACAGAACTATCTAATCTTTATTGTGCTTACATCTAATTTACGTCGCGTCAAACTGATAAAACGTAACGTAACTGAGCGCAAACCCCGGCTTAGCTGAATACGACTCGTTCCGTGTGAGTGCGCCCTTACGATCGATTAAGCAGAATCGCCCATTGAGCGATAGAATCAATTGACTATAGCGAGAGTATTTTTGCCTACACATGAACTATTTTTTACTGTCCATTAAAACAGGATATATGTAAATACTTTTTGGTAATCTCTCCTTCAAAGTTCAATGCCCAGCAGCCTAATTACCGATGTAGCGACAGGCGTAAATCGTGCGATAACTTCTGTCAAACGTCATTTTTGTATAATGTATTGGCTGACAGTGAGATTGCTGTCGCGTGGCTGTCGCGTTGCTATCGCTTTTTTACGTAATTAGGCTGCAGGTCGGGTGAAGTGTAATTGTTATCACTCTATAGGCATTCGCACGGACACAGCTAGTAGAAAATTTCATAATATAAGGCAGTACTTACGTCCATACAATTATTGATGTTGTTAGTGATTTTGACGTCCACTTCAACCGTCTCGCCAACCTTTAGAGCTGGAGGCAAGGAGAAGTCCAGCTGAATCGGTCGGAACACATTGATGGTCCGAGGTGCAGAGAAGCGAAGACCGTGGTTAGAGAGAGAGAGAGCCCAGAGGGACCAGCGACCCGCTTCCGAAGGTGCTGAGATTGTGACGCCGTCTGTTGAGAGCTGGTTCCTGTTGAAGAAATTAATATTTAAGCACGATTTAAATACTGCGTCATTGGGCTAGTGGTGAGAGACGCGGCTGGTGAGTGTAAGGTCTTGACTTCGATTTCCAGGTCCGATAAAGTTTTATTAAGTTTTTCGAATAGGAAAAAGAGTATTAAGTTTAATAGATTGGTGCAGTTGGCTCGTCCTTTAATATATGGGACTAAATAACAGTATAACATGAGCAGGCATAACGTGTACTCTGCTTAATTCTTCAGGGACTAGAGGGAGCTCCAAAAGAAATATATCATAATTCGTTTGATTACGACAGTATATTTTGTAGAGTTACGCAAAAATTACAAGTATCAACAGTTATTATTGACCCGTACCCTTAACTAAATTGTTAGCTGTTATGCACAATTCAATTTCAAAATAAACAGAAAGTGTCCTTCTCAAAAAATAAAGGTCCATGAAACCCCAGAGAGAACACAGATATCAATATCACTACATAAAACAAAAATTAAAGTCAAGTGTAATGACCGCGTAGCATATAGGCTACGGCTATAGCGTAGGTATTTGGCGTAGCGGTGACATCACGTTGGCTACGTCGTAGCGAAGTTCGGTACTACATAATATATATTCTGTAGTAGTAAAATCGTCTGTAATACTTCAATTAAAAATCTAATTACATCGTGTTCCAAAGTAAACCAGTTCGTTTGTATACTAATTTTCATTTTAGTCCACGTATAGACGTATCAGTTAGTTCAGGAATATCGTTAATTATTTCACACTCGCCATGTTTACACTATGCAACATGCAAGCTTTTCAATTTCGTTACAATGAAATTCAGTGAATTTATTACACTGCATGTAACCTGCTTGTGTATGTTAATTAAACTGAATAATGAAATGATTTTATCGGAAAACAATGTTGGAACTAATTTAATATCGAAAGCAAAGCAGTGATTAACGTTTTAACATAGTTTTGGTGGCTGGTGTGTTTGGATATTTGTTGTAAAACCATGTTTGATCGTCAGTGGTCGATCATAATTTGTTTTGTCAATGGACGCGGAATGTTAGTTCTTTGTTAATTAATATAGCATATGTTTAATTGACCCGGGTACGTCTTAAAACTGCGTCCAGACACCGGAGGACGGGCAGCAGCGTCCTCTCACTAATCGGTGAGCCACTGCGATCCCCAAGCCGCCTGCCAAGCGTGGGGATTATGGCATTCGTTCAGCAGTGGACGTCTTCTGGCTGATGATGATGATGATGATGTTTAATTTATTATGTATTGGATTGTTATAATATTATTACTGTTTTCTTATTTTCAAAATTGAAAATGCAAAATTGAAAAAATTTTCAATGGCGGTTTCTGACAAGTTTTATCTGGTAAATAGATCCACGAGTATAGAACAACATTATTAAAAGAAAAAATAGGCGAAAATGAAGGTTTGTTACTAGTTGGAAATAGTACGAATACAATATCAAATGACCAAATTTGTCAAGTTTATCCCCAACAAACGATAAGTTTAGCCGCATGCCCAAGGGCTACGCAAATCTCAGAGACATAAAGTTAAAATATTATCGGACACATCGCTTTGTCTCCGTCGGATGACCGGACGACGACCGGACGCCGGACAAGCAGGCCGTTTGTCTTGCTGTCTACTCATGACTTATAATAGTGCGATATGATACATTTGACAGTCTGTGTTAAGGGTAGAATGGCCTTAGACTGTGGTATACAAACATTCCACACATACATATTGTTGGTGTATGAGAAGGTATGTATGAAATTGAGATGAACTTATGGACATGCGCATAGCGAGGTATAAAAGATATAGGTACCTAGCAATTGTTCAAACAGCAAGGAGGTTTCGAGGTCTTTACCTCTTTTCTTCAAAAAGTTTAGTTATACACTTATATATGAATCTGCTCTAATCAACGAGAAGTTCATAATACTAAAGAACTCTGTCGGTATAACTTAATGGCTTGTTTTTTAATAATACCTTTCAATTCTTGGAATAATTCGGTTTTTGTTGCGTTGTTTGGTGCGTTTAAAAATACAAATATTCACAAGGACATACACCTAGACCCGAAACAACTATCTGTAGATCATACAAATATTTGTTCCGTGCGGGAATCGAACCCGCGACACATAGCAGCCAATCACTCAACCACTGCGCCAACCGTGTCGTTAAAACCGTCGTGTTTCAGACATTGGTGTCAAAATACTCTTATCAATTCAAAATTTCATAGACAATTTTCTTCGTCGTTTGAAAAACCTATTATACATATATAACCTATTAGCTTTTGCCTGCGATTTCATCCACGTAAATTACGTGCAATATATAATATTTAGCCTATAATGTAGCTATCTACCAGTGATAGAATTTTTTGAATCGGATCATTAGTTGCGGAGGTTACCCCCTACATACAAACTTACAAACAAATTTTACCTCTTTATAATATTAGTATATATTATAGATTACGAATTTGTCAGTGATAACGCGTATCATATAGTAAATATTGCTAGGTATTAGTGTTACAAAACAATATATGTACATACGTTAAACGATAAGAATGTGTTTCCTAACCAATTTAACTTATTGTGCGGGATCTTTTTATCCATTAAACTATTAATTTTATTATAATTTGAAAGTTAAGCCTAATTGGTCTAGGGTCGCAAGCACGACTGCTGAGCGTGAGATCCTAGGTTCGATTCCCGGGTCGGATAAAGTACTATTGTATTTTTCTGTATGAAAATTCTCAGTAGCAGAACGGAGTCTGGAACTGCGCCTGGTAGATGGCAATAGGCACCCCTACTACATGACACTCAATAATGGCATCAGCGAAATTGCAGTGTAAAATAGTACACGTCTGCCTAACCCTTCGGGGAATACAGGCGTGGTGTTATGATGCTATGTATGTAATTTGAAAGTTAATTTTCATCAAAAATAATTCCCACATTTATTCCTCAATTTTCTGGCCTATATCAGCAATTCGTCATTGGTGCTCGCATAACTTTTGCCGGCCAACAGATGAATCAGCGAATTGGATTTATGTGAACTGACTTATTTATTACGCCCGATGCCAAGAGTTCGTTCGGGGAGTTTTTCGCGATTTTTCCCTCTTCGGAATTGGCAACAAAGTTTGTGGCATTCTTTCCATATTGAACAGGCTGTGAATGGGAGTCTTCAGATGTTTCTTGTTTGGACCAAATCCCTTGAGTTAGTAGGGCAAATTGGGTCGATATAATTATGGTACTACAGATAATGTGAATGTGTGAGTCTATGAAATATATTTTTAGCTCATCTCTATTTTTCGAACTTTATCTCTGTATTTGTCTTTTTCAATCAACGTACATATCCTTATGGATTGGATTTAAATGGATATTATGTGTAATTGTATACATAGAGACCACTCGAAGTGGTCTTTAAACAGCGTGTCTTAGCTACCTCGAAACGATGTGGGATATAGTTATGACCCCGATCGAAAACAAAAAATATTGTAGTAAATAACGTAAACATATTATTTTCACTTTTCTATTTCCCTAAGAGTCAGGCCACAGAAATGGCAAAGTGTACTGTTAAAAACTTACATTTTTCCCTTACTTACCTATGTAATTGGGAGCGAAGCTATTGCCATAGCGTTCATTTTCATTTTCATACAGAAATGACCCAGGACCTTACAATCAGCGACCACTAAACCAGTAAGCCACTTAATAACAACACCACATTTAGTCATAAAATTTCCAAAAGAGAAAGCATCCTTCTTTTAATTTGATATTTCGTAAAAGTTCAAACCTTTTACGTTCGTATTTCTTAGAAGGATTATGTTTTCAAGAGATTTAAGGATTATGTGTTTCAAGCTTATTATAATAAAAGTGCCTAATATTTCAGTAGCAAGAGATAATGTATTCGCGAAAATCCCCAAAAGATTTTAAACAAGTTGTTTGAAAATGAAATTCCATTAAAGTAGGTGCGATTAGTTGTTTGGGCAACTAATTTTGCTTAAATAATTTAGGAGTAGATAAAAAATTAATTTGTTACTAATGATTCGATAAGAATGATTAAGTTATTAATTAATTTATTATGTCTCCGCCTGGGTGCTCCTAGCGGAGCTCCACATCGCTGTCAGTGTGGTGAAGCAGTCGACTGCCTCGGACACCATGGCCTATCCTGCAGTAGAAGCGCTGGTCGAATAGCACGTCACGCTAGCATTAATGATATCATCCGTCGTGCTCTTGCCACCGCCGGGGTGCCTGCTGTCTTAGAACCCAATGGCTTGGCACGCGACGATGGGAAGAGACCAGACGGGATGACCATAATGCCTTGGAAGTTGGGTAGGCCTTTGGTGTGGGATGCGACATGTGTCGACACCCTTGCGCCATCCCACCTTCTAAGTACGGCGGGTTGTGCTGGGGCGGCTGCTGCAGGAGCAGAAAACCTCAAACGGCGTAAATACAACAACCTCATTGGAAATTATATGTTCGAGCCGTTTGGGGTTGAAACACTAGGGCCGTGGGATCCGAATGCTCATCGGGTTTTCCGTGAAATCAGCAAACGGTTAGTCGACTCTTCACGTGACAAGAGGGCTGGCCTCTACTTCGGTCAGAGAATCAGCATTGCCATACAACGTGGCAATGCTGCCAGCGTTCTGGGCACTTTTCTCGTTGACAGCGATGTGGATGAATTTTACGATGCCCTATGATTTTTTCCCCTCCCCGTTTTTAACAGTTTGTACTTTTATTTATATATTTTTAGTTTGTATATATATTTTAATAAGTCTGCATTTCCGCCTGTAAATATTAATAATTTATTATATTTATTATGAAAAGTTACTACTAATAAAATAAATTGTATAATATAAACTCACTAGCGATCAGCCCCGGCTTCGCACGGGTAGCAGAGCATATACGCCTACATTTTTTCTGTCGTAATGTCGTATCAGCATATACAAACTCTATTGGTTTACGCGGCGCACGCCAGTAAAGCTCCCAGTCAGCATGATTTTTTCCAACATTTTCGACAATCATCGTTATATTTCAGCCAATACACCTTAATCAATTATACACCTAAACCTTCCTCATGAATCACTTCGTCCATTGGTGAAAATCGTATGAAAATTCGTTTAGTGGTTTTTGAGTTTATCACGTTCAGGCGGACAAACGCGGCGAGGGACTGTGTTTTATAATATTTAGTGATCTTAGATAAAATTGGGATGATAAAAATTTTTGTATATTGCCTACCTACACGGTACATATTTGTATGATTTTTGCACATATTACTTTTAAACTAAATTAAAATTCTTAACTTTATCCTACAAACAGCCACAATGTGCTGAAAAGAACTGCCACATTGGTCTATTGCTCACAAGCTAACTACTGAGTGCGAGGTCTTAGGTTCGATGCCCGGGGCAGGCAGTGTTGTTGGATTTTTCTGTATGGAAATTCTCAGTAGCAATACGGAGTCTGGAACTGTCGCCCCCTATTACATAAGACTCATAATGACATCGGCGAAATGTAGGTGTACTAAAAGAACACTTACGTATAATTAAAGCACTTCCACATCCACAGTCGATCATGCGTCGCTGGTGGTACTAAGTGCGCAGGAGCATGTGGTGCTGGTGCTGTTCTCTGTCGGTATAATACGCCACCGCCACAAGCACCGCCGCCTACGAAGAGGGAGACACCGGCTGAGACGAACTCTGGTCCAGGCGGCTCTTCGTGTTCTGGGGTCCTGTTAACAAAAAAGAAATAAATGATAGGATTTCAGCTCAATTCCGATGCCTGGAAAAGTGTTATTATTGTTAGGCAATTGTTCAATTGAAGCCCGTGGTTCATAATTATTGCAATTCTGTGTCCGATAAACGAAAATCTCCTTATATCCATAGGGGAATTAATATCGTTCTCAAAAAAAAAAACTTGACATTCACGTAAAAGAGTACACATCATATCCTATATTATAAATTGACATCATTAAATACGATACTCTTAAGAAACAAAACAACATCAACAAACATTACAAAGCAAAAGTTAAAACACGAGATGCTTTTGAAGTCAACGAGTGTCTATCTCCATCTCTCAATAACAGCGGAAACTGCTCATACGCCTACATTTAGACAGATGAAAAGGCAGAAAATATTTCCTTCAACAAACCGGCTGAAAGATGAATCGCGTGACATAATCCTTGGCTCAGCAGAGAGGAAGCGGGGAGTTGAATATACGGAGGGAATTTTGAGGCGGACTCGCTTCAACAATTCGCAAGTCGCGAGTGGATTATTGAACTATAGCATGTATTAAGTTTGTATTGACTGAATGAGTAATTCATCTACGAATCTCCAAAGTAATTGTCAATGAGATTGCTGAATATCTTAAGCTTCTTAAGAATGATAGTAGTTTCTTCTTCCTGTAGAGAAAGCTCTCTAAGCTCTCAATTTACAGAAAATAGACTAGCGCGGATTTTCTTCGCATTTTTCTAAGTGTTGTTAACTAGTAACAACCTTAATAAAATGTTGTCCCGTTGTACAGTCTTCGATTCACGTCGATTAACGAGTTAATAGTTGAATTTTAATGTAAGCCAACTGTAGGCCATACAAATATTTGTTTCGTGGTCCTGCGACCCGCAAAGAAGAAAGCCAATAGCTAAGCGTCTGCATCCGTCGTTTTTGACCGTACTATGACATACATATGACCGGTTTTGACTTATTTTACTTGAAGTTTTTGTTAATGGAGCGTATAATTAAGCCTATCGAGGCGTTAAGTAATTCGTTGTTATCATAGGTAAAAAAATCACATGTAAAAAAATCTTTATCAAACTTCATAGATCAATAGATACAGACATCACCACCCTGTATTTCTATAATTTGTTCAGCTGTACATTGCCGCGGGCGTGCAGATTACATAACTCGGTATGTTTCCAAACAGGAAGATGAATCGTGTGACGATAAATGATGTATTTCGCTTTGAGCGCCGTTTGGTATTGTCACCATATTTGATTGACACCCCTGCCCGAGTACCGTGAATTGTATAAACGTTAGCGGGATATTTTGGTATAGTAGAGTTGTGTCTCATATGGCCATATTCGGGCGATGACAGGGTAATTTATTTTCATGATGTATGCATTCGAATTTGGTTTTGGGCTTCACTCTGCGTAATTATGGTGAAATCTATCGGAATGGGTTAGCTGACAGTGTAGCGAGGTTGTGCAAATTAAATTTCAAATTTCATCATTATATAACTCTTTACCCAAAGATTTTACGAATTCGTATAAAGTAACCGCCGTAAAAGTAGTCATAGGCAAAGAACAAGTTTCGGTTATTTTAAAAAAACATATCATGTATTCACAAATATTAGTATGTGGAGTATGCATATAGTGTAAAAAGTATATGAAATTTGAAGAAACCGGTTGAAATACTGAAAAACCCCAAATATGCTGCATTATAATCTCACGTTTGTGAAGTAGAATGTTAGTAATATCAGAAAAGTTCGTGCAAGAGGAATACGGTACATTAGACACAATCAAATTATCGTGTTTATTAGCTCGGATGGCTGAGCATGTGCAATAGCTCTAATGAGATTTCAGAAGCAGATAGCGAGAATAAAGATTAATAAGTATTATTGTTAATTAGAAAGATAACCGTTCGCATGTAGATAGGTAGAGTATAAGGATTACTTTAAGATAAAACAAAAAAGATCCAATCCTCTGAATTTTTAAAGATTGTACCTGATTGAGACAGGTAAAATGGAAATATTTTTGAAGAAATCCGAAATTTACAGTTTTACTTTTGCGGCACACTGTTGCTTTAACGAATTCTTTCTTTTGTTTTGAATGAACCGACTGTAAGGGCCAAGTTAACGGATAATATTAAACAGATAATTAAGATAGAAGTTACCGTTCAATACCTTATTGCCGTTACATATCGCTAACCAGCTGATGATATTAATGTGTTGATCAATATTATGAGCATATACAATAATAATATAGCTTATAAACATCACACAAACTAACCTCCAATACCTTTACTTGTTGCTATAACTACTAATCATTCTGTTTACATAGACCTACAACTTTGTTTTGAATTGTAGACACGAGTTTGTAGAATAATAACGAAGTTGCTTAATTGCTAAACAATAAGCTTCTACAGAATGAGTTCGCCTATCAAAGTCCGGCTTCCTTCTTTGTTCGTTGTTAGGTGTGGTACAAGACAAAAGATTGAAGCTACAACAATGTGTAATAACGGTTTAATTATTAGGTTTTTACAAAAAGTATATAGACGAGAGATCTCGGAAATATTAGAGGAGGCCTTATAATTGCCAGATATTCTGTGCCAACGGTAGTGTGGAATATTTGCTATTGTTTTTTTCTGGCTCGTTAATCCATGTAATACAGATTAATAACAAAGATAGTTGGTAATAAAGGGACTAATGAAAAGCTTCCGGATACATTTAAGTGTTGAATAATAATTAATTAGATTCGAGATAATGAGTTTGAATATTAACAAAAGGAGCAAGACATCAAAAACAATGGTATGTAGAGAGAGAGGGATGTGTGATCGATTGTTTGTAATGATGATGATGATGATGATGATAAGCTAACTATTTGAATAAATTCTAAAGAAAATTACCCATGAAATCTCTCTACAAATATTTTTAATAACCTATCTATAATCTGTTGTTTTATTAGAGATAAATTGTTATCTAAGTCCTCTACAGCTTATTCTCAATACATCTTGTCTGGAACACCAATCACGTATTTGTCATTTATAACCTACTTATTGTAAGTTAGATTTAATAAGGTTCAGTTCTAGACCAAGGTATGTAATTTGAACTATTGGTTTTTATAACACTAGAAGATTAGGTTAGAACCACTAATATATAAAAAAAACCGTTATTTAACCCTAAAAGTATTACCAAATCGTTCATGTTTCATCAGTTATACCGAAGCAAACCTACAAAATTAAATTGCCAGACAATTTACTCTTATTCAATTTTATAAAATTAAATTGTTTGATTATTTTATTTCAGAAAATTCGCTCGCTGCTGATGGAGTCTGAGTCTACGCCGAGACAGACATGACGTATGAAAATCTACTTAGAAATGGTGTTGCAGTTAAATACAATTTTATTTACTTGGTAGCTTTTGCAATTTATTTGTTAGGTCCGATATCGGTTTTTGTAATGGTACTTATAGTACCTCTATTATGAGTTTTTTACTATTAACTTTCATTGTAAATGTAAATTTTTATGCAAGCGATTTTAGTTCTCGTGATAGTGATACAGGTATTATAATTTTATGTCATACAACACACACAAAAAATGGAATAATAACGGCATAATTGTGAAATGAATGATTGCCTATCTATTTAGAAAAGCACTACAATCAACATTTTATAGAAAATCTAGCGACAGCTCAGGACACAACATCGAAGAAACTACAGTAACTATTTCCAATTGAAATCCAATTTCAAATATTTCAACGTCCGCTCCGAATGACGTCACTCCCTTGGCTCAACACAATCCGCTGCATCGCTTAACTCGCTTTTCCCAGAACGCAGTTATTATACCGCTGTGGTTGTGTTATTCGATCTGCCGACCAATAACGAGTTCCTATTCGCATCACTACAAGCTGTCGGTACCATAGACCGGGAAATTATAAGTTTTTCGCTCAGCCTTATGAGACTATCGGTGGTGGATTGCGGAAATTAGAAATATTCTTTGATGTTATTTTGTTGTGTTTGCGGCTAATGATGTTGGTGTTAGGATGTTTTTTATGCGTTTCATGCAATAGATCCTTAAGTTTTTGATCGTTATAATAATATATGTATATTGATGTACCCACCAATAGGATCTAGATGGGGGATATGAAGAGTTGATCTGTTTTAAGCGCTTTACGAATATTGGACCGAGCCGAAAACACGCCCAATATTCCTAAGCTAGCAGAAGCAATCAGCTTTTGGAAGCAGTAGAGTATTGGGCGTGTGTGTAGGAGTTCTGAAGACTGTGCAATAATTTTGTTTTATAATCTTCGTACTTATCTACAATAAGAACGGAAAACTTTCTGTTGAAGTTTAATCAAACAGTTGAACAATATCAAATGAACGCATTCTATCTTTGTTCTGTTTCATTAATTATTATTGTGCGCCTTTAGTTTGGGCCAAATAAACGTACTTTCTTTCTTTCTTTCAGATAAGTTATAGATAGGCAACTGGCTTATTGGTGTACATAAGTAGTAAAACTGGCCTTCTAGTAAGTGTTTAAATAAATATTATCATTAAAATTGAAGCAAAGAAAATCAAAAAAGATTTTCGGTGAATTAAATAATATTTACACCGAAATCTATAAAGTGTACTCGACCATAACCAAATCAATTTCAATATCGTGTTCTGTCACTTTGGTTAATTGATCTGATTATCTGTTTCATGTTACCTGCCTACAAATATACTCAGTAATCTATTATTAAATTCTATCATGACAGAATTTATCATGACAGAGGGTTCGTAGTTACCGCTCAGATAAGACGACGAGCAAGGTTGAACAGCTGGCTGCGGTCAGTCCTCGGATGGAGACCGTTATTTGTGCCCTATGTGTATACTATAGTTTCACTTTGTACGATAAAGAATACTCTATCTATCTATCTTTGGTCGACCAATGTTTTCACATCGAGACCTTTTTATGTTTTGGAAAGTACGTCATAAAAATACCTATGACAGTCGTTACGGATGTCAGCCGGTCAAGAAGTCTGAAAACCAGTCTAACCTTTGAGTATCAGTGTCTTTAGTAATTGAGTGGTGGAGGTCAGATGGCAGTCGCACCGTGTAAAATACTGATATGCAGCCGCATTTGAATACACTGGTAGCCGATTTCAACGAAGTTGGAAAAAGGCTAGGCAAAAATTTAGATGACGAAAAGAAAAAAAAAAAAAAAGATTGACATTTACTCTGTATTATGTTTTCGCAAATACTATTCATGCACGATTACGATTTTTTTGATTTTAACGTTGCTATATGTACAATAGTAATTTTTTTTTTAACTCTTGATGCTTATTTCTAAAATGTAATATTTTCAAAAAGTCCAGTATCACTTACGTCTGGTGAGGATCAAATCGCGCATCAGGTGGTGCTCGAGCCCCAATCAGGCACATGGTGGAGTCGGGTGGTGCCAGGACTCGCAGTTGGAGCGCTGCCCTGGGATACCACCAGCGTCTCTCTTCTATCGCTACAGCCACCTAGTCACAAATAATTACACATTAGGTACAAAGAACATTGTATCAGTAGATATCTGTATATTTATAGATCATAAGAAATATTTGTTTCGTGTGAGAATCGAACCGGAACCGAACCCGTGACACGTATTGAAGAAACCTTATTGCTTAGCCACTGCGTTAACCAGTAAAAACATAGATATAACAAACACGCTTCAAATTATCCATAACATCACGAGGTCTTATTGTGGCAATATTATATGTGCCATATTTAGTTATTTCGTATATAAATTATAATAGAAAAATCTGTATCAGTTTGAATGTACGATTCGCGTAATGGCCGACTGAGTTCGATTCACGCACGGAAGAAATAATTTGTATGATACACAGATAGTTGTTTCGGGTCAGGGTTTGTGTGTGTTTTTAAGATGTTTTTTTTTTGTAACTGATGACCGAAAGCGCGCGCGTAGCCTAGAAATTCAGTCGCTTAGCCACTGAACCAATCGTGCCCTTTAGATCGTATTTTGCCTTACACGAACAAATCCATCGTCCAAAGCTACAGTAGCAATAAATTGAGTACCCAAGACCCAGTTAACAACGCAATACGTAACGTACCTATACGCATTGGAGCGATATTGGGGCACAGTGGGAATTACAGGCGTTCTTAATTGCGTCCTTTAACGGAGAACGAATTGTCTTTCATTAGGGCTCGTTGATTAAATGCTTCGTTATAACTGGACGTTATATGTGTTTAGGATTGAATAATATCTGCTCGGTGAAATGTGAAGATGATCTAAATATTATCTACCTAAATACACAAAAAGTGAAGCATACAATGTTGTGAGAAAAAAATTACTAGGATCAGGAATCGAACCTGCGATTGTGTCAGAAGGAATCGGAACTATTAGTGTGAAACAGTACAACTAAATTACAGTAAATACGCCTATACTTGTTATTTATTTTATAACATTTTTTTTATATCTAATATCGTGTTTTATTAATTTTTACTTTAAAGTCAATCAAATATTCCGGTTAAAATGAGCAGAACTGCGTTAATACCATGCAAAAATTTACAAACCGCAGCAAAGTATGCTATTACTTGTCATCCTAACTAATATTATAAATGCGAAAGTAAGTTTGTTTGTTTGTTTGTTACCTTTTCAAGCCTAAACCACTGAACCGATCTTTCTGAAATTTTGCATATACGTTGTCAGGTGTACAAAAATGGATATAGGGTACCATTCATCCCGAAAAAAAGTTCTGTTCGCGAAGAAAACAACAGTAACCTTCTTATGATAATAGATGGCGCCACGTGTCTTTCGCAAGCAGAGTACAACCCGAATTGATTGTCAAATTCTAAATTAACGCGAACGAAAGCCGCGGGCAAAAGCTAGTAGTGAATAAAACCGCTGGTCAATATTTAGTGTTCTACGAAATGTCCTTTTAAAGTAATTACATGGGGACCTTTAAAGAATTTGTCACGAAAAAATCTTGAATAAGTGCGCCGAAGGGGACTATAACATTAATTAAAGTTAAAATGGCTACTTCCTCTCACATTTTTATGGTCCGTTTGGAAATAAAAAAATAAGTCGAAATTGCAACTGTTTTTATTGAGAGAATGAGAATTTTATGTTTTCGTAGAACAATTTCACACGTTTTAAAATACATCATGTTGTATTTTTGTTTTTGCAAAATCTTTGCTTGACCGTTCTTTTTAATGCTGGTAGAGGCAATGTTGGTAGGTGTCTGCAGTTAATCCCACGACTACCGAAATGGTCCATTCGAGATACACAATTGTAATTATACTGTCTAGTACCTACCGCGACAGACGGTTGACGGCACGGTTGGCGCAGTAGTTGAGAGACCGACTGCTGAGCTACGTGTCGCGGGTTCGATTCTCGCACGGAACAAATATTTGTATGATCTACAGACATTTGTTTCGGGTCTCGGTATTTGAGTATGTGAATACACACCGTGTCTCGGAAAGCATGTAAAGCCGTTGGTTCTGCGCCTGATCTCTCTCCAGTCGTGTTGGATTGCCGTCCCATCGTATTATGAGAGTGAAGGAATAGAGAGAGCATCTGTGTTTGGGCACACACTTGTGCTCTATAATATCTCCTTCATAGTTGGCAAATCTCCGGTGAGATTGGCCGCCGTGACCGAAATCGGTCAGGAGGACATTATTATACAGACAGTTAAGTAGCATTGAAAGCACAATTTTCCATAGGTAATAAAATTGTATATGGTTCCTTCATCAAACTTCTCTTCAATAATAACAAATTCCACTTAAAGCACGTAAATAAACACCAAACACAGTAATTTCTCTTCAATAAAGCGCACTTCCCAACATCAATACACATAATAATACGGTACATCCGTTAATTCTTTGTACCGTGTCGTACGAAAAGTTCAATTTTAATTAAATTTGCCACCAAACAAAGGGTGCTGGGTACAAAAAGGGCTGTCACACGCACAACAGGATGTGATGTTCCGGGCAAAGGACGAACGTCCTCGCTTGTGCGTTAAAATATTGTACAGTGAGATTATAGGATTCCATATTTATTAAACTACTTATGTTGTATGCATATACGTATATTAATTCAATCCTTTACAGGGGACTGTGCAGAGACTTGCAGTGGGAACTGCTAGGCTGGCTTTTTCTCAGAATAAAGGGTTACGGCAGAAAATACTTAAGCAAAATGAACATATCGTGGCGTTGTTGTTAATTTTCCATATCTATGATTTTATTTTATAATGTATCAACAATGCATTTGATAACATTCTAGCATTCACAGAATTTAATAAAATAAAATATCCTTTATCTGAGACTGCCTCTTTGGTCAAGTGGTCGCAAGCGCGACTGCTGAGCGTGAGGTCCTTGGTTCGATTCCCAGGTCGGGCAAAGTGTTATTGGGTTTTTCTGCATGGAAATTCTCATTAGCTGCACGGATTCTGTAACTGTGCCCGGTAGATGGCATTAAGCTCGCCCCCTATTACATGGGACTCCATAACGGCATTGGCGAAATGTAGGTGTCCTCTGCCTAACCCTTCGGGGATACAGGCGTGATCCTATGTTCTTTATCTTTATATGAATGTTTTTGGAGTAAGAATATTATTTCTGTTCATACATTAAGTTAGAAACAAGTTAAACATAAAAGGCCTTAGAAAATTGTATTGAATGTAGTAATTATATCTCACTTAAGAATATTCTGAATAGTGTTGCCCAAAATCGGTCTTGGTCTTGCAGTCTTGGTCTTGTTCTTGCATTTTTGCAAGACCAAGACCAAGACCGCGTAATTTTAGCAAGACCCAAGACCAAGACTGACCGTGCAAGATTAGAGCAAGAATGAGACTAAGCCTGCGAGACTCTTGCACGGTTAGTCTTGGTCTTGGGTCTGAAGACCAAACCAGACCAGGGTCTGCAAAAATGCAAGAACAAGACCAAGACTGCAAGACCAAGACCGATTTTGGGCAACACTAATTCTGAAGCTCAATTTCTTAAAATATTAATCACTACAATTTTCTAGAATAATGTCAGTAAAGATTTACTTTTAATTACTCCTAATTAATTAATAAGGTTTTCTGAAAGAAATAGTCTAGAATACATTCATTCGTTTGCGTGTATTTAGTTGGAAACTCAATTAATTTTGTAAATTAATTTATAAAGTTGTGTACTCTAAGGGTACCTACTCGTTTGTAATTTGTTTTATTTTTATTACGAAATAATATCAAATTACATTTTAAATTGTTTAAGTCTTTTCAAAACTAATGTAATAATAAAATTGTTAAGAAATTTATTTACTATTTAGATTATAATATGTAGGTATGTTTTGGAATCAGTTTGAAACCATAACATAAAGCAACATTTGAAAACAATATACAGTACAACATATAGTTTTTGAACCAGTATTTATTTTTGATTAAACCTTGTTACGACACGTTTTCATACGGGCTCACATGTTTATGAAACCGAAATGATAATTTCCTATACTTATATATTGGTTTCATATACGTATAAATGGCCATGTTAAGCCCGAAACGTGTACGTGAAGTAGCTCAGGATTTAAAATCGTGAGCTTTGGTTTACCGTGTTAAAGGCCTTGGGTTCACATCCTATTCTTATTAATCATTTTTCGAGCTCTAAAAACCATGTCTTGTTTAGTAATGTTTTGTCTATAAGCAATAAATTATGTTAACGATTAAAGTATTACCCGTCAAGTCATGCAAATTAAACATTGTGTCGTTTCCGGGCACCGCGGGTGTCTTTAAAATAGACTTTAAAATAGACCCCTGAGTTTGTTTCGGCGTTTTTTCTCAGGGATAATCATAGAAAATGGCGACGCCATCTAGTTTAAAAAAGACGTGTAAAAGTGATTGAAAAATCCTAATTGCAAAATAAATAATTTCATTTAATTTAATTTCATTAATGGATTAATCTTTATAAAGGTAGTCCTTTACACCATTCCTAGGATAATATACAAATATTTGAACCTTCCCTAATGACAAAAAGTCCAGTTTTTTAGTCCTGTGTAAATATTGTCGTAATGGTTTCGACAATTTATCTATGAAACTCTAATATTTATTTCATATTATTATCTCCGACAAAGATAACATGCGTTTGATCTTCAAAATCATATTCGGCTTCATAAATAAAAACATGAAAGATCACATTAAAAAACATTGAAAAATTGACTAGAACACGGACGAGGGTGCCCAAAACCAACAGAGTACTAATTAAGCTCGGCAAACGTTATTTCAATTTCACGCCAATTGAGCGATCAAAGGCTCATATACCCTGATTAATCATTATTATGAACCATCCAGGTTTATTGAGTAGTAATAATTGAGTGAGTACACTTGAATGTGGACTGAAAATGAAAGATAAATAGAATTATACAATCGATTACCTACATATACCTACTAGTTACGGTAATTTATTTATTTGCTAGAATCAATGCGATTGGTATGGATTTGTAATTAGAATATTATGTTTTGAAAATACGGTTTGCGCAGTAGGCGAGCGGTCGTTGCGGTATGGCAGCCTAGTGAGGTAAAAAATCGACTGCAACCCGACAGCCATGCAACAGCAATCTTACTCTCAGCCAATACATGATATGACACAAAAATGTCGTTTGACAGAAGCTATCGCGCGATCTACGCTTGTCGCAAAGCATTTTAAGAAAAAATAATGTGAACGTAGGGGGCAATTCTCGTGCACTCTATTTCAATTCTCATGCTTTGGTTGATTAGATAAATAGAAAAAAATAAATACAGGTCGCATATTGATCGCTCACCTTTTTAAGAATTTTCGTAATATCACATTACTAACTAACTTATAGCAGAAGTTTGCGTGATTTAAGTTCTATATAGAAAATTTTGTTCGAATTTGGTTGATATAGGTAACTTCGCTATTACTTTTTATCAAATCCGTTTTTTTTTTTTAATTTTGTGGTCTTCATTTATTTACAATACAGTTGTTGTCACTTACTTCTTTATGCAAAAGTCGTACGTGGAAGCTTGCCACGTCACTAACTGGCTCGCCAGCCTCTGTGACGTAATACACTAGAAGCGAACTGACGGGTGCCATGTCTGCCGTCACCGGGAACCTGAGGAAGAAATATGTCGTGTGAGAACTAGGTGAGAATTTACATATTATATCTAAGATTTATGCATTTGGAAAATATGTTTGATGTAACATGTAAAATATAGTTTACAAATGTGACTTTTGCATACAATGAGCTAAAATTAATTTAGCTCATAGTATCACAAACAAGAATATTTAAGATTTTTGATAATGATTTCGCTAACGTTCTTAAGATGAAGGATAGTATTTAAGATAATGTAAGAAATTTAATACAAAGAATAAAGAAACTTATTGTTATTGAGGAAACTAAATTCCATCTAGACCTTAATGTAATATATGAAGATTCTATTGCAGCATGTGTTCAAAATCTAATAAAAGTGAACGCCAAACTTAATGCTGCTAACGCAATAAATGTTCAAGTTACCAACAAAGCAAATAGTAAGTCACATTCGCCACAATGTGTTGAAGTTAAAAAACTCAAAACTTAACATTAAAGCAGTTTCTAGGTCAATAAAGTACACCTGTGTGCAATATTTCACCGCTCCTGCGAACTTTTGGGGAAAATCTTGTGATTGTTTTTCTACCGGCCTTTTTCGAGGAAATGCTGTTAGTGCGATATTTATATGTAATTCAGTTTTTTTTTTTTCTACCCAACAGGCTTTACCTCTATAACAGTTGAGAACATAGTAACAGAGGAGTAATTCCGTATAGTTTATTAGATTGTGGACTTTTTTTATTTGCTATGATTTCTTACTGCCTCGTATCCATGCAATATTTTTTCATCAATAAATTTTCTACACTCCAGAAATATGTTACATAAATTTTGGTTTAACGGTTAATAAAGTACTATCGGCACAGATGCGCTTTTGAAATATGGCTACATAAACGTAAATATGGGTTAACATGGTCGTATTTTAAGAGCCTATTGCAATCCTGTAATAAAATGAAGCGAGGATTATGGCCACTAAGACTAGGCATAAAATAGGATTTTAAGTTGTTTTATGCCGAAATAATTACTTAACTTTGAATGTGTTACTAGCATCTAACACCACGTAGTAGACAGAAAAAAATAGTCATTCCTCCACTAATAAACTTGGAGGCGTGGTTAAAATACCATTATTCATGCCATTGCTTACGACCTTTCTTCTTCTTTAATTTAAGAGCTTAGCTCTTGTCGGTGGAGCAATCGCCACTACTATCTACATATTTTCTGCCTTCGTTTTGACCTCTTGATACGACTCTACCCCTAGTTATGACGTTTATTTTATTTCATTTTAGTGATATGTATTCTTCATAATGAATCATATGAGATGTACTAACTATTAATTTAGTAATATTAAAGTCATAAGTCACGATCTTCAATATGACCATGGCAGAAGCAAACGCAAAAACTAAAAATACCCCTGACATTTTTATCGACTTAGAAGCGGTTATTTAAACGAAACAAATGTGGTCTACGTGTACGGACACAGGCCTGGCTATAAACACAAGGCCTTTGTTCCCAAAATCTTACTTGTCAGACCCAACACACACAAATCAAAAATTTCTCCCGACAATACCAATATTTGTCGCTATAAATCTAAGCCTGTTTTTTCCGACACTAGAATGTTCGAGTTGTTTGGTCCACGGAATGTTTATTGGACGATTGGTTTTATACGATGTCCATTTATAACATTGGTAGTTGACCTAAAAGCATTTAGTGCTAAGGCTACCGAATTTATGGCTGGTGACGTCACGTCTAGACCCATTGTGGTCTTTGTTTATAGTTTAGTCCCATGTCCTTGCCGAATTGTTTTTAATACCTGTTTGCCGTGACTTCGTCTGCGCGTACTTTGCATTTATTTATCTATTTAGTTTTTTGATGTAAAAGTAAAATAAGCCTATGTCTTTGTCTAGGACCCAGGTTATCTCCTTGTAAAATTTTATAACAATCTGTTCAGTGTTTTGGCTGTGATGAGATAACAAACAGACAGGCAATGTTACTTTAGCATTTATCAAAGTGTGGATCTAATTAGGCAGTCTCTATAAACAAATCATCAGATATTAATAAGGATTTGAATATATTATAGTTTTAAGTTTATAATATTTTGTTTCGTCTGCTTTTTCAGTTTGTTGAGGGCATTTATTCCGCCGAGTTATTTATAATGAATTCGCCATTAATTCTCACTTTTATTTAAACAACAAGATATTCCAATATAAAATTCGGTTTTGTAAATACCGAATTATTTCCGTGGCTATATTTACTGGATGGCTGATACTTGAACAACAGAATTAATAATTTTGCAAAGCTTGAAATGATTTTCCATTTAAACTATATGAATTATATTAATTCACGGAAGTGTCTCTTTATTACCAGTTTCAGTAAAACCAGTTACGTTAGCAAATTCATAAATTTTCTTTCTCACAGTTCATAATTTTAAAGTTTCTATAAAAAGCTAAGCTTGATTTATGAGGTTCCTATTTTACTTGTGTTCTTAAACCAATTTTGCAGGGATGCTCTTTCTTCTAGGTAATGTATCATTATCATCATAAAGCAGAGATATGTAAGGTTGTCATCTATACAAAAGGGTCTGAGTTCGAAACCGGCTCGCACCTCTGACTGTTTTTATTTATTGTACGGATCAGAGTTTGACTAACGCAATTTGCTAACGGCGAAGAAAAACATAAACAGGAAACATACCTGAGAAGGTTCCAGTTAAGGATCTCGATGGTATGTATTTATATATACCTTCTTTTCATTCTAAGAATAGGACCATGATCAGCAGTAGGATATGAGTCAGCTGAATTACTCGTAGTATTATTATTAGTGAGTTTAAGATCATCAATAGCTATCTCCAATCTAAACTTTTGACGGTATTTTGTTTAAGTTTAAGGCACAGGCTTGCGAGTTTCAAGCGCTTTGGTACACTTAAACATTATTCCGTAAATGAAATCTTAGGCCATCCTATAATTTTTTAGAATATTAAAAACTATAACGATAATCTATCTTTGTACCAAATTTCATCCGGATCCGTTCAGTAGTTTTTGCGTGAAAGAGTAACAAAGATCACTCCATCCATCCATCCTCACAAACTTTCACATTTATAATATTAGTAGGATAGCAGGCATAGTATGAAGTTTCTATTCCTTACTCACTCAGATTATTATGTACTGGCATTATTTACACAAAAATTATATTTTCACGGATTTTGATGTTAATCTGAGAAAAGTTCTGGCTATGCCTGCTGATATAACGTTTGTTTGTAAAATATTTAGTTCAACATATCAGCATCATTATCTCAGACGAAAGACGTCCACTGCTGGACAAAGGCTTCACAGAAGTTCCACATATAACGCTTTGATAAAAATCGTCTAGAGTAAATCAAATGAGTAAAAATCAAAAATGTTTAAAAAAGACGTGTAAAAGTGACAGAAAAATCCTAATTGCAAAATAAATAATTTATGTTTATTCAATATTGAATTCTGATTTATAACCATTAGTAAATAACGATTGTTTCATTTTCCTTTTATATATGAGTTCATAAAAAAAATATTTATTTATTCCGTTTCTGACTCAGTTACAGTAATATTTGTATGGCCAGGGTTACCTGGCTATAAAAATATTTTTAGGTAGTGTGCACTGTTATCAGTGTTATGTCCAGTGGGGTTAGCTGTGCCTATGAAAGCAATAAACGGCTTAAAGATCCTATCCCAGGCGCTAAACCTTTTGGCAATATCTAACATTGTTATTGGTCCGAAAGACCGTTTATGGCTTTGGATATCTTCGTTATATCTATCATAAAGTTAGAAAACTTCTTAAAGCAGTGAGTTCATAACTATTATTATAATTTAGTCCATTACTGTCCCACTGTTGGCCATGGGTCTCCACCTTGCTGGCCTCATACGGGTTGGCTGACTACGCACACCATCAAGGACCTTATGGAGCTCTTTCAGGTGTGATGGTTTCCTCACGGTGTCTCCGTGACCTCCTTCCTCATCGTTAACGCAAGGGGTAATCAATTCGATTTAGAAGCCCGGATTTCCTACTTTATGATATAAGTTTTATAGAGTGGCTCGTAGCTTCATAGCTACCGCGCAGATCGGTCAATCTGCGAGGTTAAGCAGCGCTTGACACGGTCAGTCGTTGGTTAGACCGGTAGTCAGTCTAACCTTAGAGTATCAGTGTCTCCCAGTTACTGGGTAGCGAAGGTCAGAAGGCAGACGCTCCGTTTAAAATACTGATATTCAGCCACAACCGGTTAGATTGGAAGCCGACCCCTATGTAGTTGGGAAAAGGCTAAGCAGATGATGATGAATAAGTCTTATAATGCATCTTCAATTTATGTGTGTATATGTATATAATTTGCTGGTTTGTCTCATAAGCTATCTGCAATTTCAAACACCTCAATATAATCGTAAGACATAGGCAAACATCTTAACGTTCTTTGAATAGCAAGGCGCATTTATTTAGCTTAAACCAAAAACCCGTTATTCTGCCAAAGATCGAATCGAGTGGCGTTCTCTTGTATCGGAGGCCGAGACACATTTTGAGTCGCTGAGCCACCGGAGTTAGTTTTTTAGTTAGTTACAAAACCCGTTATTCTGTCGATAAATATTGCGTTATCAACAAATATTGCGTCATCTTAGAGGATATGAGAAAATCTATAATAATTTGATGGTCATCAAAAGCGGAGAAGACTGATTAGGATTACAATTAAAATTGAACCCTTTTAAAGCCTCAAATAAGTTTCACATTTCTTTAGATACAAACAACAATACCCCTTACTCGTAGATTAGCAATTTGGTTAAATAAGCAACTCATGAGCTTAACATTTATACTCAGGTCATAATTACTTTATACATTCTCGTTTATCTTCCATAATTTATCATTGTAGATTAGTACACCATTATTTTCTACGCTTTATCGTGTTTTCTTCGTAACGTACGAAACATGTTTATTCATTTGACGCTAATGTTCTTTAATGTGACCTGGATTATGGTAATGCTGTTATGGTACTAAGGTATTGAATATATTATTTTTTATTTGTGTTCCATTAAATTCCTTCGTTCGGTACCGAGTACGTCGTGCTGTTATGTTTAGTAATGCCTATACCACACTGGGTTATGTATCAGTTTATTAAGTATACAATTATCATATATTTAGATATCCTACATAATATTATAAATGTGAAAGTTTGCGAGGATGGATGGATGGATGGATCTTTGTTACTCTTTCACGCCAGCCACGCCATTAGCAGCGTTTATCATGTTTTTAAACGGTTCTAAATGTTTGTATTTTCGTATGCACATAAGTGCCAAACGGAAAAGATCTTTTTTTTTTTCACCAGTGTGCCAAAAGTGGTTTGGTCCCTTTTCTGCACCAGTGAGCCGCATCTTCTTTTTTAATCTCATATCCCCGCTTTAAATCAGTTAAGTATTTTCACAATCAAATCCATGATCATTGAAGTACAGAACATCTATTAAATTCTAAATATCGATGTTTCCATCAACTTTTGAAATCTAATCCTCTTGTTTCCTTTCTATTTCACTTATGACATGCAAAATATTCCCATTTGAAATACCAAACAGATTCCACGCAATATTCGTATCGTATTCCTGTATTTCCCTCTCAGTTCTACTAACTAATATATCAGCCAGCTACAAGTACCTATGCACAGAGTATAGGTTTTCAATTAATAAAGCTCAGTGTTGCGGTGTGACAACGCAACAATCAATGTCGTGTACCGGGCATTTGGTTCGATACGCAATACGTCGGTTGGAGCTTCCTAACAATTTGCAATGCTGTCGGCGAATGATTGGGTGTTGTTTTAAATAATAATTTTATCAAGTTCAGTAGATTAGATGAAAGAAAGATAATGTGTAATTACTTGAAATTGTGAGTATAGTCATTTGGCAGGGTGGGCAAAGGGAAATAATTATAAAGGTGTATGTAAATATCTCGGAAATATTAACTAGAGGCCTTCCTAACCCTGTATACTAGATAATCAATTAAGTACACTTGCCAAAATCGTAAATTGAATTCGATTTAAAAAATGTGCTGAGATTTACCGGTTTTATAGGAAGTGTGCTTAGAAAATACATTTAAAAAGCATTGTTAAAGTACTACAAATAAAAAATAATAATACATATGAATTTGGTTTTCTCACAAAAAACATTGAAGATTACATCTAAACAGAGCCAGAATAATGCATATTTTAGTACACTCCATGAGAGTCCCTAATTTTTATGTAAATATACATTATACTAAAAGCGTGCTCACCAAAATTGGTACAATGCCGGTGTGACCCCCGAGGCTCATTCATCAAAACAGTCATAATCTTGTTTCCATCCCAACACAGACACATTGAACGATATTTTTTATTTATTCATTCATTCGTTTGTTCGCTTTTATATTTTTTATATCGCCAAAACATTCATTTAGTTTCACGCGTTTTGAGTGAATTGTGTTCGGTAAAGCTCGCTGTATTATATTACGTGTATTAAGATATTAAGCAGCGCAGGTAACGTATGTACAGCAAAATATTTTATACGACTTAAATAACGCTCGTGAAAATTTGATTACAGATTTTTTATTGTACCGCCTATTAAGATGTGAGTTTGTGTGAGTTGATAAGTATGTTCTTTAAACATATGTATATTTTTGAAATCGTCTAGCATTGTACACTACAGGTATATTGTAATTATTATAATTTGCTTTATGCCTTATCCCAGTAGTAGGATAATGTAAGCTAATAGTATCAACGTTACACAAAACACAATGTCAATATTATTATAATACCTACCACGGTACCAGAAAAATCTTAGTGACCAGCGTCGTTGTTTCGCAATATCAAACGATCAAAATTACTTAGAGACTTTGAAATGTTTTAATTATTTTAAATTTATAAAAAATAAATCGTTGCCGCACACTAGGAATAATTCCTATATCGTGGGTGCGTTTACAAACACAAATATTCACATGGACATACACCCAAACCCGAAACAACTATCTGTAGATTCCGTGCGGGAATTAAACCCGCGAATCGTAGCGCAGCAGTCGAGAGTTCAACCACGGCACCAACAGTTTTTAAATCACCAGTATTATGTGAACTGGCGAAAAGAACCTCGTATACCTACTATAAAACGGTATTTCGCTTTTAGCTACTTAAAAAAATGGGTCAGCATTTAAATACCCTGCCCGGGCGATTCCCAAAATGCATATAAATCACTGAGAATAAACGTCTCTCTCGGACGCTGTTTTTATTGTATTTCTAATTCCATTACGCGGAACACTGTGTTTAATTCTCCAGACGCTGTGTTTTATAATGTTTAAATCAATTGGACACAGTGTCTTCACAGTTTGATAAATGGAAAATGGGGAGTGTTCCTTTTAATGATACTGAACACGTTTGAAGGAAAAATTTAAATTTAATCTTAGAAGAAAGATTTGACGTCTTCGTTAGTAAATCTGGCGAAATTTTCCTTCCCATTTTTTAACCGACTTCAAAAGGAATAGGTTAGAAATCTATTTGCCAAAGGCGTACCTATGTCATAATTTTCAGGATATTTTTTTATATCGCAAGTCTTTATTACAATATAAAAATTATAACATAACATAGTACCACGCCTGTATTCCCCGAAGGGCAGAGGTGTACTATTGTACACCCACATTTCGCCGATGCCATTATTGTGTCCCATGTAATAGTGTGACTGCTAAGCGTGAGGTCCTGGGTTCGATTCCCGGGTCGGGTAAATTGTTATTGGGTTTTTCTGTATGAAAATTCTCAGTAGCAGCAGGTAGTTGGCAATAGGCTCGCCCCCTATTACATGGGACTCAATAATGGCATTGGCGAAAGGTGGGTGTACATATATAGTACAACTCTGTCTAAGCCTTCGGGGAATACAGGCGTGATGCTATGTTATGTTATAGTTCAAAATAATCCATTATAAGAATTCAATATCTTTTATTTATACTTATAAAACAATACCGTGACTGATCGACTGACTGACATCACACAGCCTCAACCACTGGAGATAGAAATGTGAAATTTGGAACAAGTGATTCCCAGATGAGCTTTACGAAAGCATTTTCCGAAATTCCACCAGGATTCTTTTTACCGCGGGGCCTCCTCTAGTTTCATATTAAAAATATTATTCCTAAAATTCTTAATTCCAGCATTAAATTCGTCCGCTAATTGAAGAAAAACAGAAGGCATGTCATTAGCAGAATAAAATTCTAGTTAGTTTTATCATAAATTATACTTAGCGACTCCAGCCGCCTTTAATCGAATCTTTGTTTACTCTGTTTTATGTTATGTTGTTTTAAGAATAGGTGAATGCCAATAATAGCATCACAAAATAATGTTCTTCTTCTGTTGGTATGAGTATATAACATAGGAATGGCCGATGCCGTGGAGGAAAGATTAGCATGTCAGCGATGGTGGTATCGTGGCTGGCTGACCCAGGGTGCGCCAGACCATCTCAGATAAGTATCAACATTCATGGAGGCACTCCAAACATGCAAAATAATCACATATCAGTTCTTAAACATCTACTATAGCTGAACTTGTATGTAATGGACAATTAATGGCCATACTGAATTATTGCCATACTCATTAATCACTTGGTAACGAAGTGATGAATGATACACATCACGATCACATTTATACATTCATTGAACTTGCACGATACAAGTTCTGCGAGTAGCTTTAATAACCCATACGTAGTATTTGGAAAAGAAAAACTAAAGTACCGAAGAGATTTTGGTTAGCTTTTCATAAACATAGCACGATGACCCTGCGCTCAGTTTTGAGAGAGGATACGGCGTTCCAAAAAGCACCAAACCGCAAACCCACTTGTGAAGTAAACGCTTAACACAATTATTTTAACGCACTCGACCTGTACATCCGTATTCTGACCTCAGCGTAAATTACTTAACCTATTTTCGTCTCGCATAATTAGGTTCATCGAGAAACCACTTCATCTCTTTAATTACCCGAACTTTATCAGCCTTTTAACGATGCAGCCATAATGTTTTTAATGGATTTTTCAGAGGCTAATTATCGAAAGCCACGCGAATAAAATGTTTTTGGTGAAATTATGGTATGGTTCTCTTAATTATGGTAACTGCATTGGTGGTAATTGGACGGATGTTTTTTTCTGTAAGTATTGTGAGAAATGGATTATTGGGAAGATGACCATGCTATCTATACTATTTTGTAGTCTTGAAATAGTGTAGAAGATGGCATTGTTCACTTTAGAACAAAAACACAATTGTCTTTCGACCAAGGGGACGATTCTCGAGCAATCAGAGGCTATATCGAAATCGAGACATTTAGAACAATTATTGCATTTTTGAATTCAATTCAATTATTGAATTCTCGTAATTCTTAATCTCATAATTAAACATATATTTACGCAAATTTAGACCGAGTCGAAACTTCAGTAACTCTTTTTATAAAACTATTTTTTAAACTAGTTTCGATAAAACTATCTCTAAAATCGACGAAGCGCGAGGATTTTTCACTAGACTAAACCATCCGAGTTTGGATTTTTTTTTATGAAATAGTACTGCTAAAAAGGGTAAAGGTCAAGATATTAAGAAAAACTGCAGTGTATCGTACCGAAGCAAAGCTGTGTTGCTTATCTTAAGTCAATTAACGGCACGTCATAATTGATGGCACGGTTGGCGCAGAGGTTTAGCGATCGACTGCTTCGGTACATGTCGCTAGTTCGAGTCCCGCACAGATAGTTGTTCCAGGTTTGGGTATTTGTGCATGTGAATATTTGTGTTTGTAAACGCACATACGTACAGGAATTATTTCTAGAATGGGGCAATGTTTTTTAAAAAAAAAGAACAGAAAGAAAGAAAATATAATGCTCCCGAAACCCAACGAAAAGATGGTATATCGTATACGTTCTTCAGCAGGGTTACACCAACATTATATTCTATTCATTCTTACAATCAGTTGCAACCCTAACAAAAAAGACCAACACAAGTTCCTTAACTCTAAATGTACATATTCAATGTTTAATTATCACAGATAGCCTACTGGATTGGATTCCTCTACCACCTCTGAAGCCACCATCTTCTCATATTCATTAGCTAATGGTAATATGGTATATTGGGAGAAAACACAGTCGCAACGAATATTAATTCCTTTCGGCTCTTTATAAATATTGTAAGGAATAATGGAACTAAAAACATAGATGAACAACTGATCGCTGGAACAGTTAAATAAGTTTTTCCAAAAACAACGAAAGACCGGAATTAGAATCGAGAATTATACATTTAATGAGATCAGTACAAATAAAACCAACTTTATGGGTTATTTCGCTTTTACGGTATCGCTGTAAAAGAGTTCAAATGCACTGAAATTTAAATTTAAACGCTAAATAATTCGTAGTTTTATTTCAGTTAGTAGCAAATAAACAGACGGACGGTTAAACGGTGCTTTTATTTTTACTATTCTCATATCACGATCTTACTTTTAATTTTTAATTTCATGGCACGGTTGGCTCTTTGGTTGAGAGATCGACTGCTGCGCTTCGTGTCGTGGGTGCGATTCCCGCACGAAACAAATTTTTGTATGATCTACACATAGTTGTTTCGGGTCTGAGTCTTTGTGTAAGTGAATATAGGTGTTTGTAAACGTACCCACGAGGAATTATGACTAGAGTGGGGCAACTTAAAAAGAATAGGCAAATAAAATTATATCAATTTAGGAAAATGCCTATCTATATCGAATATATAATCGTGGTCTATATACCCGCTACTCCATTGGTTTATTAGTTACTGGTGGTGGTATGTTTTATTTACCAATTAGGTAATATGTTATTCTGTTTTTATGTTAGAAATCTTTCAGTAGGTAGCTGGGGTTTGAAGGTCTGCCCTATACATTTCTGTTCAGTACAAAAAAAAACCGAAAAACACTGTGCCCGACCCGGACATCGAACCCAGTTCCTCACGTTCAACAGGCTGCCAAAAATTTCAGATGTGCAGCGAGATGGATTTTTATATAACAATGTAATAATTTCACGCTATTTATGTTAGACATTTTATTAAAGGATATTTTTACTCAAAAGAAAATTACAGGTAAATCTATTCGGGGCGTGGGAGGTATATTTTTTGGAAATAATGGAATAAGTTATTTCCTTTAGGCATTGTCATGTCCTTTGTTGATTATTTTTAGCGTCTCCATAAAAGATTTTTCAAGATTTCCGTTTTGTCATTTTAAAGGTAACAGGTAAGCCATACCAAAGCGTGGGATGTCCAATTTTAGGATATAATAGAGGCAGTTATTTTTTGTGGATTACCGCATTGGTCTAGTGGTCGCCAGCGCGACTGCTGAACGTGAGGTCGTGGGTTCAATTCTTGGGCAAAGTGTTATTGGGATTTGCTCTAAAAAATTCTCAGTAGGAGCATGGAGTTTGAAACTGTGCCCGGTTGGTGGCAATATGCTTTTGCCTTTAACATGGAACACAATAACTGCAACGGCAAAATGTTGGAGTACAATAGTACACCTCTGCCTAACCCTTCGGGGAATACAGGCGTGGTGCTATCTTATGTTATCTATATCAAAAATATACATCCATAGCTTTATAATAGTTCCAATTGACTCACGTATAATTAAACCGGCAGAGGTCGGAGTCGTTTGCCGGCGGCGCAGGGACGGCGGCCCAGTGCACGGCGCGGCCGCCACTGGTGACTGCGGCGAGCAGCCGCTGACGACAACCGCATGACGACCACACGCTTGCACTCGCTATGCCACCCGCCTGTCGGAATTAATGGCCACATTGAAACAAATTAACATTTCGAAGTACGTGAAAAACGATACCAGAAAAAAAAACTAGGTACATGTTTTATCAATTATATATAATATTAATGCGAAAGTAACTTTGTCTGTTTGCTACCGGATCACAACTGAACTAATCGTTATGAAAATTTACAAAGAGGTAGCCTCATACCTGGAAAAGGATATATCTAGACTTATTTTTACTAATGAACCAAAACATTAATTCTCCAAAGCATAGAAAACGAAATAATAGGTAAATAACATAAGCTGTCGAAATGTTATGTCATTGATAAATGCTAAATCCATACATTTTGCTGAAGTTTCTGTTTTCTGACGTTTATCAGACTCGCATTTTAGCCTTCAAACTCATAATTCATGTATAAAATCACACTCTTGGTTCGAATACTTCCACAAAACGCAAAAGATTTAACTCTAAACACCACAACTTTTCACGTTAGTAAAACTATTAATAACTACCTGAAGAGGTGTCGGCAAGTTTTCCACCAGTAGATAGCATTTAGACGTGGAGTTCCAGCGACGGATTCGCTCTTTAGCTAGGACGTAGTGGGTTTCGATCTCCTTGCCTTCAACTGCTACAAGCTCCGCCTGAAACAAATGATATAGCAATATAATGCATATATGTACACTTAACGAAATATATGGAATCATTTTTTTTTTTTTTGAAATCAACCTGTAGATAATATAAAAAATAGATTCATCTGCCTTGCCTACATTAGGGACGGCTTGCAATCAAATCGGTTGCGCCTGAATATTTTAGACGGAGCCTTTTGACCTCCGCCACCCAATTACTGAGAAACATTGATGCCTACTCTAGGGTTAGACTGGTTGTCAGACTTTTTGGGCTACTGACACCCGTAACGACTGTCATAGGTCTTTGTATAATACCAAGGATCGACTGCTTAACGTGCTTTCCGAGGCACGGAGGGGTCTCGGTATGTGAAATATAGTCATCTATTCATCGAGTGACAGCGTCAAGTCTTGCAGATCAACCAACTAAAAAGGTTGATAATTCAATTTCTTTTTTTAAATTAATGTTTTAGCAACAAGTCACTAATTACATTTTAAGTTTCATAATAAAGTTATGACTTATTATTGACAAAATAAATTTTTGACGCTTTTCTTTACTTTCACTTGGTACAGTGTATATAGAAAGAACTGTAGTATAAACGAGTGCGTAACATAGAACCTTAAGCACTACCACTTTTTAGTTTAGCTACTAACTTTGATAACTACATCATGGGCAAGAATGGACACACAGGACCATCTAGTGGCGAATTATTGAACTTTTCGTAACGAAATTTTTACATATGGTAGGTTAGGTTGATAATTCATTTGTACACTGCTAGCATCATACTGAACTGTTTTATTATTGATGGTGCCGTCATCGGTGGTTAGCCTACATTTTATACATTTGTACGGGTAACACGAACGACTTTTTATAACATTAGGTAACCATGAAGTTCCTTGCAGGTTCTTCTCCATGAACTGAACTGGCTCAACGATTTGTTAGTGCCGATTATTGTGTATGCAAATAAACTTTGAGTTTAAAGGTTGGCCGAATAAATTAATATTTATCAGTATATTTATTAAAATATAAATGACGACACCAGTCAGATCTATGCATATTTTATTTATATTCCATACAATTAAAACTATTATATTAATTTCATTGAATGTATGTATGTAGGTACATATATACATTCATGCTCTTTTTCTACTGTCGAGATAATTTTTGCTTCACTTTCATTCATGAGTTTTCAAAGTGTGCTATCACAGATATCATAACAGGTTCTCTATGATTTTCCACATCATTGAATACTGTAGACGCGTTTGAAGTTTACAGACTAGTCTTATATATTACATCGAAGGCATTGAAATACCCAGGTGAAGAAACTTACCATTGACTTTAGTGTATAATCTACTGAAATATAACCGGTGAACAATCGGTTGAAACCATTGGACCATGTAGAAATATCTGAGTTCAACAAGCCTGCAGCACTTCTGAGTTTTTGAATTCATGTGTGGACCAGAATTTAAATATCAGTAAAGTATGTCGTGTAGTAGTGGACAAAAACGTAACCCTTCTCATTCTGCGTAATTCAATACTGGGATTAAAATAAATAAAACAACGTGTTCTTGAAACTCGTATTTATTAGGAAGAAAGTACAATATGGTTTACCTTTATGAGTTACCTTATGATATTTTCATATTATTTTATTAATAACTAGCTGTTGCCCGTGATTTCATCTGCATGTTCAATTTTCTGGGCTACATTTCCAATTGTTCTATTCATAAAAGCTTTATTAGGACTAAGACGAATATAAAAAAAAAAACAAGTCAGCATTTAATTTTTATTTAAATAGATCATTTGACCGATTATTTCTTCGTTTCACTATAACATGCATGTCCCATTTTATATAGTAGGTAGTTAAAACTATTTTTATCTCCATCTTTGCAATAATGTTCTTCACAGTACATCTTCTTTTGCCATCATAATTGATTACCATTTGCTTCGATTGTAAAATAATTGTCTTTCAATTGCGTTTGTAAATAATAATATTCCTGTATACACTCATGATAAACAGCTGTTTTGTGTACTTATTAAGTGCGCTAAAATAAAATAAAACAAAACACAAAGGTTAACACAAATAGGTACGATCAATGAATTATAAAATCAAACCAAAGTTTTTAAACAAATTATGTAAAATTAACTATTTGTGATTAGTGACACTAAGAGAAGCCTATAAAGTATCTCGAATAAAAATGAAAACAAAAAGTAAAATGAAAATAAAGCTACCATAACCAAGATTGAATATAAAAATGCCATCTATTAAATTAATCATGATAAACAAAGGCATTATACAACAGATATTTAAAAACTCATCTATCTTTTAAAACAATAAAAATATAATAAAAATGTTACCTAGACCATAAACAGCATCATTAAGGAAAATTCCAATCACTGATTGCTTAAATGCTCATTGTTTGTTTAACCTTCAATTATTTCATTCAGCGTTTTCAATGTTAATATTTTCCACCATTACAGTCAAATTATCGCGTGTCTCTTCAGTATTTCCATCAGTTTGGCAGGAATTGTCGGTTCTTGAAACTTCGCTTCTTTTACAAGGGTTGAGTCTCCATCGCCCAAAACGACCACGATGATGACTTCCAGAGCTTGAGCGAGAGCACTTACAATTACATTCCTTATTTACTTCAGCTCCTGGTTCTTGACCATTAGCTCCATTTTCTTGAGGAGACGGTGATAAATCCACACCAGTTTCAATGACGCGGTCAGTGTTGTCGTCAGACTCCTCGCGGGTAAGGTCAATGGTCCAGTGTGTCCGTTTTCCTTTGTGATGTTTATGTAGACCATGACGTCCATGCTGGTTGTGAGGTCCATGATGGCTGTACCGTCCATGATGCATTCCATGTCCATGTCTGCCAAAACCATCAAACTTCTCGAAACGTCCACATTGGCCACGATGTCCATGAGGGCCGTACCGTCCATGGCGCATTCCATGTCCATGTCTGCCAAAAGCACCAAACTTCTCGCAATGTCCATGTCCATTCATCTTTTGCGCGTGATTTTTATGTTTATCCGATTGATGATCCAAATATTCCACGAACTTTCTTAATAGTTCTTGTTTTTCGTTGCTCATTTGATTCACTTTGTCCAAATTTAGGACGGAAGTAAAACCAGCCATTTCTGGGCCAGATCGTCTGCAATGCATCCGCATTTTGAGAAAAAAATATAAAAGTATCTACACCGTAGGACTATCAACAAAAACTGTCGACTAGTTTATAAGATATAAGCAGCGCTGCTAGGCTTTATATACCCTTCATTCAACATGACTCACCGTTACTCATACCGGTATTATTAATGCAACATTACGTATCAAAGGAATTCAAACTTTGTTCCTAAAGTATAAAGTTGATAATGGATATTGAATAAATTGTAGAGATTCTTATTTGATTAAAACATTTGCAAGGTTTCACTATTAATAGATGTGTTTGTTTTTTAGATTAATTAATTAACCGTTTAATTTACTTTTTCATAACATTATGTAAAGTACTAGCTTGTTTGTAAAAGGTTTAATTATTTACACAGGATTTTTTTTTTGAAAATCAATCCTGATAACTTTTTTTTACTGTCCTTGAAAAGGAATTTTGACAATTAAAGATTTGTTCTCTTATAAAACTTTCAAATGATAAAAATGATGCCTATTCTTGCCGTTGTTATTATAAATTAATGTTTTTTTATTCATACTTTAAAAAGAACTTTCTCTTCATAGAACATTATAATATTGAGAAGAAAAGACACACATGTAACAACAACATGTAACTAACCTCTGAGAATAAACACAATCTTGCACAACAATTGCACAAATGTCACAATGTTGTGAAATCCTTGCGAAAATTTGTATAATATTGTGCAATCGTAAATCATAGGCATTCAAATATCCCGTTTCCCTGTAATGTTTATGTAAAATATGGGTTCATATGCAATGCATCCGCGCTGTATTGCGAAATATGATTCATACAAAAATTGTGCCAAGAACTTGTAGTTTCTCTAGCAGTAGAATATAAATGTACTTATTTGGGATGATTGCTACTTCTATTTTTCTGAACGTAGTCCAAAATTCTGTCCAGTCTCAGTTTATTGCTTAGGTAGAACTTTAGGTAGGTACTACAAATATTATATAGGTATATTAAATAGTACTATAACTCAAAATAAAAATAATAAACCCAGTTCATTACTGTCCCACTGTTTGGCAAGGGCTTCCTCTTAGATGAGAAGCGTTAGGCCTAAGTCCACCACGCCTGGCCTAGTGCGGGTTGGCGGACTACACAAACATCACGGACTTTATGTAGCTCTCTCATGTGTGCAGGTTTCTTCACGATGTATTCTTTCATCATTAACGCAAATTCTGATTCGCACATGATTCCGAAACTCACACCCTCCTGCATGAAAGGAGAAGCCTTCAACTGCTCCATATACAAAATAAACTTTCTTTTCTTCTAAGTATTAGTGTTAGTAATGAAATTACTGCCACTTATACTTTGGAAAGAGAGTCGCACTTAAGAATATATACGTATTATTATTAGAATTATCTTTAATATAACGATGTCTTCGTGGCATAATAAAACTTTGCTTGCGCTGTGTCATAGTGTGCAAAGAATGTCCGCTACTTACAGTTTTGCTTAATGTACAAATATCAGTGTTTTGAAATCCTCACTAGATGGCGTTGTCATAAAATGTAAAGTGTCAGAAATAATTTTATTGACTTTAATAAAAAATCATGATAATGTTATCACAAAATGAGGCTTCACATAAAAATAATATTAGAATTTACTCTAGTACGTGTGAAATAAGAAACGTTTAATATAAATAAATACACTACACCTATAAAATATAGGTGTAGTCCATTTAATGCTATTGAGAACCCTTTTTAGAACCAATGTCGTAAATATTGAATCCTCGAGTCGCGTGTTGGCTGCCGATACAGAATTTTATTGCGTTTTATATTTTTATATATTGGATTTCACTCTTATTCTACGTGAAATTGAGATATATGCTTTTTGGTGATTTTATATAATAGGTGTCGAATTTAGATATAAAGCCGTGTACACTATGTATATACTTATATAATATTGGAATCTTGCAATAACTACCAGCATTTTCAGCTTCTGAGTATTATTATTTTCATCACATTTTGATTTATTATTTCTTAGACATTAAGCTTATTTCATTCATACAAATAGTTTTTGGAAATGATTACCAATTTTGTTGTTGAAATTCCATTTATAAAACTACAGCAGGTGCTAAAACACCAAAAGGGAACGATGTACATCACATATGTATAGAATAATATTTTTTTTAAGTCTATATATCATACTAAGTTGAATGTACAGAATGTACCGTAATAATTTCCACGAGACTAGTCATAATTATTATTGAACACAAAAAGGCCTTCGAGTCTTCTGACTTAATGCTTTTGACGCAAGTAAAACGCTTTAGCGGTAATATGATTATAGCCTTTTTACGTTTTACTTTATTAGTTTAATAGACTTGTTAATCTTATTGAAATGGTTTTCATTTTATATTCATTAATTTTGGTTTTTTAACTGGTGTAGATACCTAAATATCAGGTTTTCGTATATTGAATAAATACTAATTTTACCGTAGGTATATTGGTAAAAGAATCAGCAAACATTTAATAAATAGTGACAATACATAACGAAAATTCTTATGACGAAAAAGATTTTGTGATAATTATGGTTCGGGATAGAAATATTGAAATGTAGTAAATAATGGTTGACAATTCTTTATATTATCCAGGTGAAAATTAAGCCTCAAGTAATAATAAGTATTTTATTAAGTAAAAGTAAAAAAGCAGTGATAGCCTAGCGGTTGAACGCTTGCCTTTCATGAAGGAAGGTCTGAATTCAAACCCAGCCCGCACCTTTGACTTTTCGGATTTATGTGCGGATCAGAATTTGATTATCTCTTGCGTTTACGGTGAAGGAAAACATCGTGAGGAAACCTGCACACCTGAGAGGGCTCTATAAAGGTCTCGAGCGTGTGTGTAGTTCGTTACCCCGACTATGGCCTAACCCTTCTCATTCCGAGAAGAGACTCTTGCCCAGCAGTGTGACAGTAATGGGTTTAATTTATTTATTAGACTAGATTTCTACTCTAAAAATCCCTAAAAATGAACTCGAACTATCTTTCAACTACTAGAACCCAAAATAGCTAATTCCTTTGACTTACACCAAAACGATAGTCAAAAGGGTCCGTGCCAAATTTACTGGAAACCGACTTCAAAAGAAATCTGTTTGATGCGGGGACGTCTGGAGGCACAATGGTCAGTTGGCACTAATTGAAAAAGGCCCTGCAACCCTGCATTGTGGGTATATAAACCTTATTTTTGCGCATGGGGGAACTGATTTACTTTAATCAGATGAAAGAAAAATAAAGAGGGTGAAATTGTTTTGGTTTTTTCTATGGAAGTCTATGGGCAAGATGGCGGTCATGATGATGATATAGATGCATAGCTACATCATTTTGGTTTGTTTGGTCATGCTGATAAAAATAATCACATATACTAACCAATGCGAAATCTTAATAAGACTTTAGATGGATACAACCAAAAAAATTAAAAAGCACGTGAAGAACATACAAATGTAGATTTAAAAGTCGTTAAAATGTAAAAAAATAAACTAGAAATTGTTCACGTAAAATTTGCTTGTATTTTGCTTATGCTCGTCTCAAACTGAAAAGGTAAGTCTTTTCAGAATTGTTTGTTCCTCAGTGACTCACTTCAGTAAAGAGATTTAAAGTAAGACAGAAATGTAGAAACCACTTTTACTTTAGAGTGCATTTTCACTCATTACAGTTTATTTAAAATTTTATTCTTAATTTGTATTACTTTATGCGCATTGCTAAGAACCTATGCTCACTTGCGTTTTCTACTGTTACTGACACACACCTTCTCTTTTTAGTACCATATACTGCACTTTTTACTTTGTTTCCTTCGTCTGCCATATTTCACTATTCCTAAGGCATACTTCTTTAATAAATTTGACATAGATTAGGTTAAATAAAAAAGTCTTTATACCTTATTATTAAATTCTAAATAATATTAATCAGCTTCTTGTCTCTCCGGTTCATTGCGTGGATAATGATATTAAGAAGTTAATTCAAACTTCAATTTAAGTTGCAGAATAATAGCTCGAGACAAAACCGAGTTCTTGCAGGCGACTGGTTTAAGAGATATGAAATCGCACTCAGTTCAGATGCTTCTTTCAGTTATTTCATGTTGAAGTCCTTGCTAAGTGAAATAGTTGAGAGGTACTTGTAAAATCTTAATTTATTGGATAACTTATATTTTGAAGCTGCGAGTCTTGAGAAGAAGTCAAATATGTTCAAGTCTACACGGTTTAAAGCCGAGTTTATTTTAATTATAGGTCCCTAAGATACAGGCATCTCCACTGCACCGGCATCTATTAACTCTTTTATTACGTAGCCCATTAGTTACTAGAAACAATTTAATGTATAACATATATAATAGAACTATCTAGATAATGTAATAAACTCAATACATTATTATTATTTTACTCTAAGAAAACTATAGTATCAATACATCGCTGTTTAGTTTTCTTTGTCGTATCGCAGACTTCCTTATAATAATTTTCAATATCCGAGTTATTTACATCAAAGAAATTTCAGAGACCCCGCGTTTCAAAAGTAACGTCTTTATTGAGCTTGAGTTCGAGCTCCTCTTCATTTTTATTTTCTTTTCTTCCTTAATCCAATTCAATACTCATAATTTTGCTTACTTACCTATTTTCTTTTGGAAAATATAAATTTAGATTAAAAGGCGTATATCCCTTCCTTTTTGCTGATCGGACCCCACTCCGGACCATTACGCAGCGAGCAGTGAATAACTTACACCTCATTTGTTTTCTATTGTTCCTTTATCGTGTCCCTTTAACATGCTTATATACAGTTGTTGAGGAAACTTTTTTAAATAATAACATTCACAATTCGGCGGATCAGCGATTCGTTTTCGCTTCAATGAATTTCTTTACGTGTACTCCAAAGTTTAGTAATATTAAATATTTTGTATCTTATTATATTTTATGTTGATTTTTTGTATATAATTATTTTTATTCTCAAATTTATGTATCCTTCTACTGAGATAACTCTAAAGTTATTAACATACTAAGTCACTTATTTTTATACAACAACAGCTAGCAGTATTCTTTGTAATAAATGTGTACGCATATCCCAGCATCCCCTGGTACGTAAATATAAAGTATGTTATATAAAATCTAATTATAATTATAAATGACCCAAAACACGGTAGCACTCCAGTAAATAGGCCTACTCAGAACCCCTGTTTAGTGACCTTCAGTCCACTGGATCTAAATTGGGACCAATTTTGTTCGCTGTTATGAGTTCGCATTTTTAGACCTTGCAAGCGTGGGTGAACTCTTTGATCCAAAATAAGTGGCACAATTATGCTAATTACCCAACTTTATGTACTCTTGTGACGTAAAATATAAAGGTTGGTCTTTTTGTACCCACGAAAACCTCCGTACCTACAAATTTTGGGACAATTAGCGCTCACTTATTCAGAATCCTAATTAAACAATGAATTTAATCAGGGTTGTCCCCAACTTAACTTTTCGCAGTCTTTTCTACCAATCCTTTTTTTTTGCAAGCATTCAAAGGAAAACTTTAAACAAAATACACAGGCAAAGTTTTATAAGAGTTTGTAAACTGTCGTCAGGTTTAATGACATTGATCCAAATTAAAATTCCCTTAAAAGTATTTACGCGAAATTCCTTCGAGATGGCGAGGGAGTTTTTCATAGCTCTTTATAGAGGACCCCAAAATTATTCTTATGGCTCATCGTTTACAAAGTATAAATCGTTTAGTTGCTTATAATCATGATGGAATTCTCTGGGGAAAGAAGAGTGATTCAGTTGCGTAATTATCGAGAGAGACTGAATATTGAAGAAAACAAGTTTTTCTTTCGTTAAGGCAAGCATAATTCAAGATGTGTAAAACATAATAGTAATATAGCAATAGCAAGTAATATAAAAGTAACATATAATATTAAGGGGTGAGTTTATTGCCATCATCCGGGCATAGTTCCAAACTCCGTAATGCTACTGAGAATTTCTATACAGAAAGACCTAATAACAGTCAGCCCGGCAATAGGACCCAGCACCTAATGCTCAGCAGTCGCGCTTGCGACCACTAAATCGATGAAGCAGTTAAGAAGTGTAAAACAGTAATGATTAAAATTACGTTATCTAATAGATATAAATGTTTTTATTTCAAATAAAGCTAATACAGGCACTTTAGAAACTTTAAAAGACTCTAGTTGCACGGTTCCAATAAGTTGGTCCTATGGAGAAGGACCGGCAAGAAACTACATGGATACTCTTTTAACAATCTTGCTATGAATATAATGTGGGAGAAGTATGAGAGAACAAAGTAGGTTATATCAAATAAATACTAAACGGAACTTTGACATAAAGTTAGTTGGTAAAAATAAAAACAGATATAAATAATACGCCTATACTGTGCTCAAATTTACAATAGGTAGCTATTTGTAAATAGGCCTAAGAATACATGATATAAAAAAGACGAATAGGATGATGACGGGAAAATGCATTTTAATATGATTGTTACAACATTAAAAACTGTAGCGAAGGTGAAAATATCAATATCAGTCATGTTTCATTTCGGTTACAAATAATAGTCCAGAAAAAAGCATCAACTCCAAGTTGGTAAATAAATTGAAAATCCACAAACGAAAGAAAAAAAGTTAAAGTACTACCGAAGTCGTGTTAAAACCGTGACACTTTACGCCTTCCCGTCTAGTCCCTACTTTTCTTTTATTATAAGACCTATGAATGCTTTGTGGAGAACTCCAAATGTCATTACTTCTTCTTATTACATTTGTTTATGTGCTTCAAGCCGCTTTTATATATTCGCAGTATTTATGTACTTGTTTACTTTGCTGTGGGCATAAATAGAGAAATTGATGATCTTTGTTTTGCGATCTCACTATTCAATAGCAAGTCGATCTTATAAAAAGAACGCCTATTCTTTGTTTTTATTCAGGAGCTATAATATATTTTCCTCATTGTTGTTATTGCTTCTAACATATGATTCGTAGAATTTTCAATGAAAGTTTAATGAAAGATTTTTGATTTTTTTGTTATCTTTCTTTTAACTTTTACTAAAAAGCAGTGATAGCCTAGTGGTTGAACGCTTGCGTTCCATGCAAGAGAGTCTGAGTACAAACCCGGCCCACAACTCTGAATTTTCGGAATCATGTGCGGATCAGGATTTGGTTATCACTTGTGTTAACGGTGAAGGGAAACATCTTGAGGAAACTTGCACACCTCCATAATGTTTTCGATGGTGTGTGTAGTCCACCAACCCGCACTTAACCAGCGTGGTGGACTAAGGCTTATTCCTTTTCATTCTGAGAAGAAGCCCTTGGCCAGCAGTGGGACGGTAACGGGCTGAATTGATTTAACAATTATATTTATGTCTGTTTTCATCAATGAGTTAGACAGTTGAGTACTGATTTACACCTACTTTCACCGATGCTGTTATTGAGAACCATGTAACAGGGTGGTGAATCCATTGAATTTTACAATTATATTGTAAATTAATTGTGTCCACGAATTACATAACATTTTGTTATTCTAAACATATTGCACAATTATACAAATTATGGTGTAAATCTGAGAAGCAAAAATAAACATCATCATCATCATCAGCCAGAAGACATCCACTGTTGAACGAATGCCTCCTCCCAGGGGGGGAGGGGTTTGCCATAATCCCCACGCTTGGCAGGGGATCGCAGTGGCTCACCGACTAGTGAGAGGACTCTTATAAAAATAAACATATACAGATAGAATGTTTTATTTTTATTTTAACTAACTTTATACAATTCTGTACAAATAGAATACTTGACAAATATGTGAATTCTTAGTACGACACTGTTTTCTTCACATAAAGATACGTGTTAAGAACCGTTCTGTGTAACCAGTCGCGAATGAACTTTGTTTCCTCGCTGCGGTCTGAGGCGGCACCTGACTCTACAACATGTGAAAGCAATTAATTATCGCATGAAATATTCATTAGCGTCGAGTAACGCGGTTTTTGTTGTGAACAAGGAACATTGATTGAGATTTTGGCTTGGTCCGTGGAAGGAATTTTGTATAGCAGGGCTATTAGAGTTGATTGCGTTTCCTTTATTAATTTTATTTCTTTCTTGTTTTTCCTTATAACCTGATCGATTCTCCAAGTATGAACATTTTTCTCGTTTCTTCATCTCAGCCCGGAGTTTTTTTTAAACGTTGCCTCCACTCTCCTACTAATTCTTGCATCGTGGGTGCGTTTACAGACATAAATATTCATATGGAAAAATACCATACAAATATTTGTTCTATGCAAGAATTTAATCACGTAGCGCAGCGGTTAATTGCTCAACCACTGCGACAACCGTGTCGACATCTGATTTATTATTTATCAAGTCTGGAAGTTCAACTTACATTAAGGTAATAATTACCTACTTCAACTACAACGGCGTCGAATCCTCATACATTTTTGAACGTATTAAAATATTGCTATCTGATACCCGATATACTAGAAAATTTAATATTCAAAGACATCTCAAGCATAGTATTTAATTTAACTTCAAAAATAAGGCCAGAAAATCTGACGCGACGCGCGACGCTATGAAACGCAGATTTCACTCATAAAACAACAATAAATGTGTTTTATTGCGAACTGTCGTAGAAAAGTTTTCATCTTTACGTACAGACTCGTCTGTTTGGTAGTTGGCAAGCGACTGAGCCGTAAAAAAACAGAAGTTGATATCAATCCTAGTTTCCGTACTGAGTTGGGACATATTTAAATTGAATTTGGTGTCAAAAGCTACTGGCTATAAAAAAGTTATAAAAATCCTTTGGCTATAGACTTCTCCATTTGAAATATTGACATACAATAGAACAGGATAAAGCTTAATAAGCAGAATCTATAGCTAAGGATAAAAAAAAATGCGCACAACACACTAACCATACAACGGATAAAGAAATTCGAAGTTGCGAAATATTTTATCTTGCAAGGAAAGTTTTATAAGTCAGAAAATAAAAGATTGCCAGAAAGATATCTACAAAAAATTCCGATAAAAGTATACATGAAGAAAAACCACAGCTTTTTTCGCAGAACGCAAAAACCGATCAATCTATATTTCAAGATTGATCATGGGAATAAGCTAGAGACAAAAAAGTACCGCACTAAGTGCCTTCTTTCGAGATATAAAGTGATTGATAGAGATGCGCTGTCAAAGTTGCTTTTTTATATCCACTCAATATTCATCTTCTTTTGTTACGCGAATTTGACGTTGTGCTGCTATTCTTTTGTTATTGATATCGAACGCTCCATATTTTCGGAGTGTGCATCAAAATTAATATCATCCTTTTCTAAATAGAGGTCGACCTTTAAAACAAGATGTATATGAATCATATCACAAACCTACTTCTCAATGGAACAGACACTATTAAAAATGCGAAAGTAGCTCTGTCTGTTTGTTTCCACATGACGACTAAACCACTGAATCAATCGTTATGAAATTCTCTAAAAAGGTAGCCAATTAGATTAGATTATAAAGAAAAACATAGGCTTATTTTTACTGTTGCAGAGATCACTAATTAGAAAATACACGCAAGCAAAATCGCGGGCAACAGCTAGTATTCTTTACAGAATACATTTTCTGTAATGTAGAAAAAAAAATTCAAAATCTTTGCAAATCTTTTCAAAATTTTTAGCCATGAAAGGAGAGTTCAAGGAAGGTATAATATTAATTGGTAAAAAAACACGGTGTTCATTAATTTTTTTAATGGTCAAAATGTTTTGATATATAAAGGTTAGCATATTTTCATACACTCATAAATTCTTTACAAAAATCTTTTTTATAGATATTTTTCAGGATACCGGTAAATCTTCCAAGAAGCAATATTTCAACGGCGGTTTAAGATTGTTTCTAGGTAAATACATCATCAAAATATTTGAAAGAAATAAAGAAAAATAATACTATATTACCGTTATACCGTACCCTGTATATTTCCCTTACTACCACTATTATTACTGCCAAAAGTTTAGATGAAAATACAATGAGAAAAGTCACACGATTAATACGAAATAATATGTGCAAATGTGCAGTGACTCGATTATTACGATAGGGCAACACATTTTCTTCCGATTACAATTGACTTGAAAATACAGTCATAGTCCAATATTTGTGATGACAATTCGAGTGTAGTGTGTGTGTATAGGTGTGTGTGATAACCGTAAGATCACAAATTCGAATGGAATTACTACAAATCATTCCCGTAGTGTTAAAAAATCCTATTAAGTCAAAGTCAAAGATTTATTTGCAGATAAATATGGTTACAAAAGTTCTTACAATAGAGTATAATAGTAGCTTAACATATTTAATCATAACATAATGACATGCAAATTTTTGGTATTTATTTAGATTATTTTATTAAAAGGATATAAATTAAAGGAATTCTTTTATAGTATAGAAGGAATTCTGAATTAGCCACTTATCCTAACACTATCCTCTCACTAATCCTACTAATCCTACTAATATCATAAATGCGAAAGTTTGTGAGGATGGATGGATGGATGGATGTTTGTTACTCTATCACGCAAAAACTACTAAACGGATCTGGATGAAATTTGGCTCAGAGATGGATTATAGTCTGTAATAGCACATAGGCTTTTTATCCCGGAAAAATGTACGGGTTCGTAAACCACGCGGGCGAAGCCGCGGGCGTAAGCTAGTATTCATATAATGATAAGGATTATATCTTCAATCTCAACCTCTTATATTATATCTCATATGTACCTTGGTATATACTTAAAGAAACTTATCAATAACCTTTGATACCACGCCGATGCAAGGTGATTCCATGCTAAGTTGTAATTATTCAGACTATGCAAATCGTCCGAAGTATATTTAATAGCTCAGAATAAAGTGGACTTTCATCCAGAAGATCTAACTGGATAAAAATATAATGAAACTCCAATTTAAGCGCCATCAGCGCTGGAAGTCATTACCAAGAGCTCTCTGAAGTTCGGGGGTTCGTAGCCGAACTTATGTAAACGTTACATAAGTTCCACAGTAGTTTTACTAAGTGGTAGCATCGATTGCCGCTAATGTGTTTGGGAATTGTTGCTCAACAATCTTAGAGGCCATTCTAACTTTAAGCAGCCGTCATGCGTTCGTTTTCTAATTTAAACGGCCGAAGTTGCGCCTGTGCTCTCTAAGTGGAATATGAACAGTCTGATTTATATGGCACCGTTATTACTTTTTTTGAAATACAGGTACTAATGTCCCAGTATGATGCGCATGTCAGTTAATGGTACAATGTCTGTTTGAATGATTTGTTGTTTTGGAATTTGGAAGAGACTGCAACATCCAACTAATATTATAAATGTGAGGATGGATGGATAGATGTATGGATCTTTGTTACTTTTTCACGCCAGAACGACTGAATGGATTTGGATGAAATTTGGCACAGAGATATGTAGATTATACTGGTCTGGAATAGCACATAGGCTTTTTATCCCGGGAAAATGTATGGGTTCGTAAATCACGCGGGCAAAGCCGCGGGAGGAAGCTAGTTTGTAATAAGTTTATCCAGCCAGCGTACGTTCTTAATTTAAATGTCTTAATTCTTGCCTACATTACAAGGAAACTGCAATATTTCTTGTTTGACTTTTGTGTCAATCAGTCTGTTAATATTTGTTTCTTCTCATAAAAATAGAGATACAATTCCGTTTCAAATATTAATTTCCGATATTTTACATTACATCCTTGTTAATATTTTTAAGTAAGATCTTTCTGCTACCGTGTAAGTTCTGACAAAAAATGATGACGAAAAAAATGGATATAAAAGAAAATTGAGAAAGTTATTTAAGAATATACGCGCAAAATACAAAATTAAATTATTCTTTACTGTTTTAAATACATTTAAAGGTTTTCATTAATTTTGACGTAAAACTGATATTCAACGATTTCGCAAAAGTTAAATGGAATAATCTGGTGCAAACCAACTGATACAAATTGAAATATATGTACGTACATTTCTTTCTTCTTTACTTTCATAATATAATCAACGTGTAAACAAATAAAAATTTAAGTTAAAAATCAACATTGTTCATAAATGTTGACTTCATACCTATAGATTTTGAACTTAAAGCCCCTCAGAATTAAAGACTTAATTACTTATTAATAAAAAAAATAAAGCATTATATGAGACTGTAGGTACCTACTACGTAAAATATGTTTTTAGACGTTTTGTCTTACTTTGACATTTCAAATCAACGAGAAGAAATCCTAAGAAATTTATCTAATAGACATTTATAAAGGTTTTTTTTCATTGACTATAGACCACAACCCCTGGGTCACTACACTCACTCATTTCGTTCAATAAATATCCGCTAATCCCTCATAATCATTAACAAATCGCGCTAGTGACAGCTATAACTGACATTAATCCAATAGTGATCGATCGGGATTATTTTCGAGAGAGCTGAAAATCATGAGGGTAGGACTTTACCCAGCAGTGAGGTCTTGGGGTGATATGGACTGACAATAACATTGAGAGGGAGAATTAAAGTTATAACTTTATTTGCAGTCCAAAAATAATCCATCTATATATTGCGAAAGCAACGCGACAGCAGAAGGGCTTAGTGAAACGTTGTTTGTTGCCGCGCCACGTTCGAAATATAGGTACAATGTGTTATTGAAGCGCAAACTAAATTGTAATCGTTATTAAATAAAAAATGATTCTAGAAATACGAACCCCAACTTGATAACACCTTGTGGCGTTTCCGAACGCATCAAAAATATTTTATCTGTGGCAACACACGGCAGAAAAAACATTCTGGTGTCGGCGGCGTGTAGCGCAGAATCGATTACACGCTCCGAAAATATAAAAATATTCTAACTGCGAATCTAGTTCACACTGTCACTCCATACAATTGTACCGATATTTTATTTGGCAATAAAAGGACCTCCTCTCGGATAAACCCGGGGTTTTCTTTACCTCCGTGTCGAACTGAAAAATAGCGGGACCGTAGGCTGGACTATTCCCTCTGCCGCCTGCATCCCCAAAACCTAATTACCCCATTCAATGTTTTATAAGACGCTCACTATTTCCTGTAGATACCAAAATTAGTTAGTTCCAAAGATCACCACAGGAAAGTTTAGCGGAGTCAGCTTCGGCTCAAGACTAATTTCATTAATCTCCTCATTGATTGGATTCGCTGGGCCGGCTTTGTTGACTGAGTTTTATGGTTCCCTCCAATATCACTTCTTAAGAAGTGTAGGAGAAAGTTTTGAGCGTTTTCTTGTAGCCGAAATACGTTGGTTTAAAATATTAACACGTTTATAATTTGAATCATGTATTTTGACGACATTGTTGGTGCAATGGTTGAGTGGCCTAGCTTTCTGCGCTATTGGTTGAGATTTTGATTATTCCACGGAACAGTAATTATTTTTATGATCACAGATTGTTATACCCGCAGCCTGATTACCGATGTAGCAATCAGTTTGCGACAGGCGTCGATCGCGCGATATCTTCTGTCAAACCTCATTTTTGTGTCACATAATGTATTGGCTGACAGTGAGATTGCTGTCGCGTGGCTATCGCGTTGCTGTTGCTTTTTTTACGTAATTAGGCTGCCGGTCCGTTGTGCGTGTATGTGAGATTTACGTCTTCAAACCAATATTTCTCATATAGGTACCCACGATACTGGAAGTCACATTACACTTGATAGATGCTTTTGCCAATGTGTATTGTACACATACACATACATACATTTCTATATAGAAAGTACCTATCTATTCCTCTTCTCCCTCTCCTATTATACCTTAGCTTATCCATAATTTAAACTGAGTCAACATTAACTTTTGAATTCATTCCAAAATTACATTCATCTGCACTGCATCACGACTGGAGCTAATTCAATTAATCTTCCTATAGGTGGATTTCGCTGAGTTTGCCAACCTCCGAGGATTACACCGCTAGCTCCCGATTTAGTCAGTTAGGTGCAGCTTAGTCCTAGAATATTAATGCGGACTACTAATCTGGGACTCTTTATTTAAAAGATTTCTGATGGACTAGGTGAGAATAGGTGGATGCCGTGTAATTGTAGAAGCTTATATTTAGCTTCTGGTGATGATGATTAGGTGAGAATATGAACCAAAAAAATCAAGTAGGTGTCAAAGGTATAGAGACAAATTGCGGTGTGGTTATTGTTCATTTTAAGATGACCAATAGGTTTGGAAAGCTTCATGATGTGCTTATCCAACTGGAGAAGTTTAGGATAGGATAGAATAGGTACATATTTTTAAGGTTAACTTTTGATATATTATAATAATAATTAATTAAATGCTGAGCGTTAGGTCCTGGGTTCAATTCCCGGGTCGGGGAAAGTGTTATTGGATTTTTCTGTGTCGAACTTTTCAGTAGCAGTACGCCATCTAGAACTGTGCCCGGTAGACGGCAATAGGTCCGCCCTCTATTACAAGGACGTAATAACGATAACTATCTGCGAAATATGGGTCCACAATAATACACATTTGCCTGACCCTTCGGGGAGTACAGGCGTGATGCTATGTAAATGGTAATTCGGCGCATTATTGTCCGCCACATGAGCACCGGCTACTTCCTTAAATGAGAAATGTTAAGCCTTAGTCCAGCACATTGGCCTGCTACGGGTTAGCGGACGCCATCAAGAATCTTAAGGAGCCTTCTCAGGTGTACATGGTTTAAAATGTTTAAAACACATTTTACGAAACTTCATAATATTACGACATTCATGTAACTCGTAATTAATTTAGATTTGCAAATGCCCATTGGACATCTTTAGTCTATTAACTTATACCATTCATCTTTGAGTTAGAAATGAACAAAGTCAAAGTTTTTTATTTCAAGTAGGCCTTTTCAGGCACTTGTAACAAGTTAAGACTCTGAGCGCACGGTTCCAAAGGGGGTAGACCCTATGGAGCAGAGACTGGCAAGAAACTCCATGGATACTCTTTTAAACCTCGCTTTAAAATACCTTATTCCAATTTCAAATCTTCCCGTCACTACAAATTAAGCCATTGCGAAACTTGTAACAGCAAAAGGCAGTCCCGCGTCGCCAGAATTCATTTGCTCAAATTACCTGAGACAGTACATAGTTACGTTGAATCTGCAATTGCAATGAACTACGACTAATGAAGTTTCAAATCAAACTATTCTCATGATTGGGAACCGCAAACAGGTTCAGCAAGCTCTCTCTAGTACAGTCTTCAAGTTTAATTAATGATCTTGAGGTCAGACCACAAACTGCAAATCCGGCAAATGAATCGGTTTCGACTTCGACTAAATTTCAGCCTAGTAAACTTTCTTTGAGCGTATGCAGTCGTGTTCAGAGTGATTTCAGTTTGGCTTGAAAGGTCTGATGAGACTATTGGCAATAGGAAATTTGAACAGACTGCTTACGTTAGTACATTTTTTGCAGGTAATGAGTTCTAACAGTCACGTACCCTAATATATTGAGATTTACATATGGCAAAAAATCTCTCACAGTACCCTCCCACAAGTAGTTTTATGACAGTCGAATGTTTGTCATAAACGATGCGATTTCTAGCTTTAGACTTGATTATATAACTTAATATCGAAAATTGATTTGTTTTTTAACGAACGAATTTAACCAACATTTGCATTAATTCGATTTACCTGCAATAAACACGTGGAATTCATAATTTCGTTTCATTTTTTGTAACATTCTGAAACCAATATCGAACCCCATGTATAAATAACTGCAATATAAACCTATGCGAGTATGCGATTTTCATTCCTAATGCGTACCACTTAGTATTCTAATTGCGTTGACCAAGAAATAGCGTATAATCCATATGTATTGTCGGTTAATATATTAGCGGTAAACTGAGCCATCTCATCTATCTCCTGTATAAACAGCGAACGTAATTAGTTTCATGTTAATTGGTGCTGTTTGATTGAATAATCCATCCTGTAGTTGACCTCCGCTGATTGGTTCTGTCAAGTAATAGAATCTGTTCAGGATTATGACAACTAAACTGATGTTTAATCTGTTGGGTTCTGTATATTGTGGTGTGTGTTGGATTGTTTACCACCTTACATAGGTACATATACGAAGTGGTGATGACATTACGACGCTAATTTTAACTATATTCTGAGAATCGCGTTAGTAGTTCGTACACCAAAAATTATTATCAAATTAAATTCAAGCATGTAGCCATAGATTTTATTTTATTCTTTAAATATTTTGACGAATTTTCGAAGCAAGTTCACTGAGTTATTCACCTAGATAGACCGAAATACTTTAGATTTACCTACACGCGTAAAATACAACTAAATAAAATGTGCGGCTCAGAAATTATTAGCTACTTTCGAAGTAAGACAATATTGATGATAGTAACTCCGACTTTTGAATTTTGATGTAACACTTATTTTAATTATTTTAAAGTTGTTTGACTAGTATCAATCGTGTTTTGCCTTGTATATGGTGGCTTGTTTGATTATGCAAGTTAATTATCGCGAGTGTACTCTGAAAGAATTTACCAGTCTCTTATAGCTTCCAAAATGTATAACATTCTTAATATAATTATAGCATCAAGCCTGTTTTCTCCGAATGATTAGGTCCAGGTGTACTATTGTACAGTCACGTTTCGCCGATGCCATTTTTAGGACCCATATGTAGACGGCAATTTCAAACCTCGGGATGCTACTAAATATGTTACAAACAGAAAAACCCTATAAAAATTTGTCAGTCCCAGAAACTTAAAACTCAGAACTCCACGCTCAGCGGATGCGCTTGTGAACACTAAACGAATGAGGAAGTCAAAATTTCAGTTTTACAATTTATTTATTTAAGAAAATTAAATAAAATGGTAAAAGATAAAATAAAAATATTTTAAACTTCCTTTGTCAAACGACTTGAACAAAACAAACATCCCACTCAATAAGTGTCAGCTTACACGGAACTTACATTACAAAGGCGAAATTAAAAAAGGTCACGCACTTTTTCCACGATATAATCCCCTTTTAAGTCAGTCCCGAGATTAGTTGGCTAATTTCTTGAAAGCGTTCGCCGTTTCCAGATTTAATGGAGTGCTGGATTATTTGTCTCTATCTTGGCATAATTTATCTGGACGAATTAAGCTTAGGCCGGAAAATTTCACTGAGAAAATTTCTGCCGATAAAACGGGACAAAGGGGGACCCCTAAAGAAACAGCGACAAAAAGAATTGAGATATGAATAATGAGAATCATTGTTGAGATAATATAAAAGAAGCAGTGGCACGAAATAGGGGTAATGACTTTGAATAAGTAATTTGCTTCCCAACGCGTAGCGGCGTCCAAAAAAAGCCGAGTATTCACTAAAATGTCTTGCGACACGTGCTTCTAGAGACAATGCGCGTAGTCACTGGATAACACGCGATGTCGCCAAACATCTTAAAATAATATGGGTAATATTAATGTTGTGTGAAATCTGGCGACGTCATGCGACGTTCAGGGACGAAGTCACGGTCGTCGTCCGAGTCGTCTTGGGAATATAGACGTCGTCCAGAGACTCAAACACACACCGGCAGCACACGGCTTAAACAGTGGCATTTGGAAATGTCACTACACATTTTCGATATTTTAAGATGTGTGATGATAAACCCGAACCCGAAAATGTTAGGGTTCATCCATCATGACAAAGTCTGCCTTGAACCAAGAATCACACGATGATTACATGAAAAGACCTTATTCAAAATCAAGAATAGACACGATTACAATTAAAAAAAAAAAATGTTTTGTAGGTGTCCATAAAAAGTATTAACTCTGGCTTGTAATTACCATCAAATGTATATTAATTATATCCACCATCCATTATAATTACTGTTACAATCTTAGACAAGGAAATTAAAATTCTATTCAACCTATGTACTATTCTGAAGTTTTACCCAGATTAAACTTTCCATTGTCAATCAAAACAAAGTTTTTTAATATCCATCTGGTATTCCTCATTTGTTATCTAACTTGTGTTATAATGGTGTTATAATTGAATTTCAACTAAAACCAGCCACATGTTAGGCTAGCAATAACCCAACTAATTCGGGATGAGCACACCCATTAGGTATTGCTAAGCCTCACTACACACGATCGTAAAAGGTGAACAACGACTTGGGCATTACGGAATGACGCTCAGTGAGTGACGTTTTTTTGTGAACTTAAGTCTGTGCTGTTGAGATAACAACTGGGAGTCGATCTGTAATACGGACCTACTAACATGATGATATCGACAAGTTATAGAATATATTTATAGCATCTATGAGTAGTAGCAGAATTTCAACATATTAACCACATGAGACGTAAGTTAAGTGTTAACAATATCCTGTGTCACGTCAGTGTCGGTGAAAGTTAGGGTGTTAATTGAGTTGTAGTTTTATCTCTTAATTCAGATATTTCTGATGCACTCTCGTTTTGATTCGAGGGGCTCGTAGCTACATAGCTACCGCGCACATTGGTCGATCTGTGAGGTTAAGCAGCGCTTGCCGCAGTCAGTTCTTGGATGGGTGACCATTTTTCACACATCAAGACCCCTCCGTGTATCCGGAAAGTACGTTAAGCAGTTGGTCCCGGGTGTCATATGAAAACCTATGACGGTCGTTATGGGTGTCAGTAGCCCAAAAAGTCTGACAAACAGTCTAACTTTATATTATCAGTATCACCCAGTAATTGGGTGGCGAAGATCAGATGGCAGTCGCTCCGTGTAAAATACTGATATTCAGCCGCAATCGGTTGGATAGGAAGCCGACCTCAATGTAGTTGGGAAAAGGCTAGGCAGATGTTGACTCGTTTTGATTCGTGTGACAATATTATTACCATTTTCATTAAAATTGATCACTACAACATAATGCCGTCCCAGCACCATATTGCACTGCACAACATTGGATGAGAGCATACCATTCATGTTTTGACAGCAAAAAATATTTAAAAAAAATATGAAATCTTGCTACGAAGAAGGTAGCAGCGGAAAAAGCAATTCAAAGAATCTAAATAACCAAATAACGAGTTCAGCCACACATAACAATGACAAACAAAAAATAACATCCGCGCGTGCGCTGTTGACGTTTAAGACAACACAGTATCAAAAACGCTCGTTAATTCAAATGAATGTGCCCGCTTCGTATGAATATTCAAGGGTCGTGCGATTAACATGTATCAGTTGTCAGAACAATGGGTATACATAAAAACGATGGAGCAAAATTTATTTCCAATACACGTATAATGCGCTGTAATGGCGTTGTTTTGCGTTCGGCAAAATGTTATAAATGATTTGGCTGACAATGGAGTAAAAATAAAAGGGTAATTAGCGTCCGTGTTCGATGAGGTGAGTACGAAATTCGAATTGATTGAATGTAATGTATTATGTTATTGTAGAAACAAAAGAATTCAATGGAATTTTTAATGGAAATATTTTGTTTGTATTTGAATGAATAAGACCCTAAGAAAAGCAGTACTAGATGTGATTGAATGACACTCGTCATTGAAAGAAGACACTGAAAGACGTCTTTTTATTTGCCATAAACACAATTGACGTTTAACTCGTTTAATATCTTCATCAAATCCGTCAAACAACTTTTCCGTGTGTCCGATCACACCAAGTTTGCTCACATAATAATTCATAAGATAGTTATCAGGACCCTAAAAGCACTTTAGCCGGATTGGCAATCCTATACGGGGTTGATATATTTGCATGATGACAGCGTCATAACCACTTTCAGACCGGGTGTAATTGCTTTTCTCGTCATCAACGAGATAGATTTTTCGATGTCCGCACCAACTTCACACAAACAGAATATAGTAAAGTGACTGACGTTTGAATTTAGAGAAACAGAAACTTTGAAGTTTGACCAATCGTCAACTGTTTTCTAGCTTTCACAGTCTAAAATACAAAACAGTTTCAATAAATCTATGATGCTAGAACAGAAGCCGTACTAACAATATTATGTCTATTTATGGGATATGTACTTTTTTTATTTTTACATTAAAGAAATAATATAGTATATAACAATGGTCATATATTTATTTTAAGGTACACCCTGTATGAGATGAGGACAAGTAAAATCTGTTAAAAAATGTGTTTCGGTTAATAGCGGCATCGGCGAAATGTAGGTCTATATATAGACCTATTATATAGAGAGATATTAGGTATACCTAATAGTACCTACACCACTGCCTAATCCTTCGGGGAATATGGACGTCATACTTAAGAAAAATGCTTATTATACAGAAAGGTGTAATCTATGTATCGTTTCAAAATATTTTCGGTGTCGAAGTACCGTAACATGACATAAAACAAACATAAAGAGTACCTATTTGTATAACTTAAAATGGCATATTCACGTGTAAGTTTTTATTTGTTTTGTGTTAGGGATATTTCAACACGGTTGCAATCATTTCATGCATGGCAAATATCCTTTAAATTATACAAATAGTGTTAGTGGCCATATCAGTTTAAAAAGTTATAAATATAAAGATGTTTGACGCTGACGAACAATATTGACGACACTTTGGCGCACTCGGCAGCGCTCGATTCTGCGCTATATGTCGTGGAGTCGATTCCCACTCGAAACAAATTTTAGTATAATTACAGATAGTTGCTTCGGGTCTGGTGTATGTCCATGTGAATATTTGTATTTGTAAACGCACCAACGATACAGGAATGATTCCTGGTTTGGGGTAGAAAAATATAGGCAGTTCCGTATCATCATCTTACACAATAATATATATATTGACGGCACGGTTGGCGCAGTGGTTGAGAGATCCCGCACGGAACAATTATTTGTATGATCTACAGGTAGTTGTTTCGAGTCTGGGTATTTGTGTATATATGTGTAAACGCACCCACGATACAGAAATTACTCCTAGTGTGGGGCAATGTTTATGAAATAAAGAAATATATATATAGATATACCAACAAAACAATGTGGGTACTTCCGTATCAAAATATCTGAATTGCTAATACAACCGACCTATCACTACCGATTGAGAGGATTAACGGGAAAACAGTTCGCGTCCAAAATCTGGCCATTTGTATTCCTCGGCACTATCCCGAGGGCATCGAAGTTCGAAGTTTCTGGAGCCCAATTAATGAGGCGATTAAACTAAATTAGAGTTTAAGGCGCGAACGGCCAATTTAGACGCAGACAGATCTATGCGGTATTGAAGCTTTGCCAACCATGATTTTAAGGATTATGGTGTTTAGAATAGAATAGGTATGCCAAGTTGATAGGAGTGACAAAATATTTCTTAGATTTTATGAACGGAAAAATAGTGAAGTTTGAATAATTTGAGTAACCAAGGTTAAATCAACCAGACTTGAAGGTTTGAGGCCTCTAATAAGCCTCCCCGTCAAGGTACTGACAAGTTTTTTTTTATTACTAATTTGAGTGCGTTTGGCAGCACTTCACCTAATAGTGAGTGACAAATGACAATGCTGCCGAGGATCACGCAAGCTCAAATATATTGTACCATAATAAACACAAACTTAGAAAGTAGTTTGTTAAGAATTAACTACTGAATCAATTTCAGCCATTTTTATATTATGTGTGTTTAATTTGTTAACTGCCTCATTGATCTAGTGATCGCAAGCGCGACTACTGGGTTCGATTCCCGGGTCGGGCAAAGTGTTATTGGATTTTCTGTATAGAAATCCTCAGTAGCATCATGGGGTTTATAACTGTGCCCGGTTAATGGTCGCTCCCTATTTCATGGGACTTAATAACAGTATCGGCGAAATGTGGGTGCACAATAGTACACATCTGCCTGACCTTTCGGGGATACAAGCGTAATGCTATGTTATGTTATGTTATTTTATTTATCCTATAAATATATTAAAATCTTCTTGTTCACCTTGGGTCATTTGCACTATTACCCGCTTTGCTGACTGGGTAACCTCTTCACCATGGTATGAGCAATCCCCATGTGAACTATTGTGCCCATGCTGACATAATAAAAGACCGTAACGGCTGAACCGTGAATAATTTACACGTATAGTATAGTGCAGAGGTTCCCAGATTATTTTCTCATAGACCACTTTAGTAGCTGGTGCCGGTAGACCCCCTGTAGCTAAATTTCTACCATATTGTAAATTGAATTTTAAACCCCCATTTTGTCACACCAACGTAGACCCCCGTCGAGTCACCCGTGGACCCCTGGGGGTCCATCTGGATCATTTTGGGAACTAATGGTATAGTGGAAGAAAAATATAGGGATACTAATAGGGATAATAATAGTGTGAGGCAATGTTTTAATCATAATCCTAACGCTGTAAATAGCTTACGTGGGTTGATGGTAATAAGAAGATATCAGTAATATACTAATCTATGGCCTAAATTGGGGTACACGGGACGAAACCTAAGTATGAGCTCTACTCGGAATGAAAAGGTTGAAATGAAATTATTTATTTTGCAATTAGGATTATATAAATATATATAAATAGTGGAAGAAAAATATAGGGATACCAGGTAATCACATATGGATGATGCTTTTTCAGGATATTATAGAGTAATATATTATATTAATATATTTGTCTTTTTCTTCTTTCTTAATTTAAGAGCTTAGCTCTTGTCGGTCGAGCAATCAACAGTGCTCTCTATCCTCTACCTTCGTTTCGTTTTTAGAAGGAATTTTTTTTAGGAAAGGGATTATGGGGAACATCCTGACGAGCTTTGTACAACAAATGAAGGAAAAAGTAAGGGCAGTCTTATCAAAAAGACACATAAATTTGTGCAAATCCATAATAAAAAAAAACCTTTCATCAGTTCTTCAGAAAATTTCGTCATTATTACATTAAACACTAAGAACGTTTTTTTAAATGGCTTCTCTCAGTATTAAGGCTCTCAGCTAACTTCTGGACTGGGACTATCTAAATTACCATCGACTCGCTAAGAAAAAGAAGGATATACTTTAAATTGATTGGATTAAGGGTCAGGTGCGCAGTACCCACAACCGGCGTTCCTGTATGAAACTATGCATGAATGTAGATGAAAAAAAAAGGATTATGTAAGGATCGTAGCACGTGGCGTTCCGTAGTTTCTGTCTACCCCCATGGGAAAAAGGCGTGACTTTATGTATGATTGGATTTAATATTGGGTTTTAATCAGAAATTTTAATGCTATGCCCAATTTAACAGTTAATATATACATTGATAAAGTTCTATAATTATATGAAATTGGCTCTACTAACGAGATAATTAAACTAAATTAGATTGCATAATGTAGGTTGCAAAATATCCATGCAAATTACACAGTTCGACCAATTTTGGTATCATGAATAGCGATGCAGCTTTACAATTAAATATTTTAGAATAGGCACAATGTATCGTTGACCGCTTGGCTAGCGTAGAGGCAAGCAAAAAGGTTCTTGTGTCGCAGGATCTATTCTCGCATAAACCAAATATTTTTGTATGATCTAAGGATAGTTATTTAGGGTTTCGGTGTGTATATGTGAGTTATTTGTTAACGTAGCCACAATACAGAAGAATAGAGAAATAGTGTGAGGCAATGTTTTAATCATAATCCTAACGCTGTAAATAGCTTACGTGGGTTGATGGTAATAAGAAGATATCAGTAATATACTAATCTATGGCCTAAATTGGGGTACACGGGACGAAACCTTAGTATGAGCTCTACTCGAAATGAGAAGGTTGAAATGAAATTATTTATTTTGCAATTAGGATTTTTCAATCATTTTTACACGTCTTTTTTAAACTAGATGGCGTCGAGAGAACCCTTCTTGTCGGTCGGTCAAAATTTTATTTCAAATAGGCCTTCAACAGCACTTTTAAAAATTCGAGACTCTAGGTGCACTGTTCCAAAAGGGGGTTGGTCCTATGAAAAAGAGACATACAAAGACCAAGAAACATCATGGATAATCTTTTCAATGAATAAAAAGTTAATTTACAATTAATAATCTTAAAATATCTTTCTTTATGAAACCCGCTCAGGTGTGCAATCTTAATGCAAGAGATAAACGTGAACAAGATATGGCTTATATTGTTAAGTCCAGTACTCAATTTTGGAAAGCTGAAAGATCACGTACGCATCTGACCTTTGACCTTTATACTTGCGAACTAACTTACATCACTCCAGTAATGAAAGGTCATACTTATTGGATTAATTTGTTCAAATGGCTAAAGGTAGAATGCGAAAATTCGTTGAAAGAAAATAAATTCGTAGACACTCTAGTGATCTAACTTAACCATATCTATTTCGGGTATCATAATACACGTGTGCGGTTGTAGTGTATAGTTCCAATATAACTGAACAACATTCTTGAAAGGTCAATACACCCACATAATCGTATCCTACTAATATTATACTGAATGTGAAAGTTTGTGAGGATGGATGGATCTTTGTTACTCTTTCACGCCAGAACGGCTGAACGGATCTGGATGAATTTTGGCACAGAGATAGATTATAGTCTGAAATAGCACATAGGCTACTTTTTATCCCGGAAAAATGTACGGATTCGTAAACCACGCTGGCGAAGCCGCGGCCGGAAGCTAGTCCTGTTATAAATGCGAAAGTTTGTGAGGATGAATGGATGGATGGATGTTTATTACTCTGTCATGCAAAAACTACTAAACGGATTTGAATGTAACTTGGCACACAGACAGACCATGTCCTGGATTAGCACCTAGGTTGCTATTTATTCGAATGCATGAAGTAGTTCCTCTAGAATGCGGGTAAAACCGCGGGCAACAGCTAGTTATCAATAAGGAAGGCGAGGAATTGATAAAGTTTTGTTTATTATATGGTTCTATAAGCGGAATTTAGGTATCACCTTTATTTGACTGCCAATATTTGGTTGACATCTAAATTGTTGGTCGAAAAAGGTTTTAAAGTAAAACTAAATTTTATTCAGAGCTTGAGATCCTTGGACAAAGTGTTATTGGCTTTTTCTTATACAAAATTCTCAGAACCAATCTGGAGTTCGAAATTGTGTCCGTTAGATCCGGTGGCTTGCTTCTATTAAATGGGACTTACTAACGGTGCCGCTGAAATGTGCATGTATACGTACAATACATACGCATTTCAGCGTCATCCACACATTCGTATATTACATTTCTGGCTATTTGGAGACGAATACTGAATACAGGCATGAATGTTAATTGTGGAATTACATAGAACATACATATTTACACCAAAAGTTCAACTTAACATAACATAGCATCACGCCTGTATTCCCCGAAGGGTTAGGCAGAGGTGTTCTATTGTAAACCCACATTTCGCCGATGCTACCGATTAACCGAAACACATTTTCTTAATAGGGGCGTGCCTATTGCCATCTCCCGGGCACAGTTTCAGTCTACGGAGGCTGCTACTGAGAATTTCCATACAAAAACATCTAAGAACACTTTGCACGACCCGGGTATCGAAACCGGGACCTCACGCTCAGTAGTCGAGCTTGTAACCACAAGACCAATGGTCATATGGAATGAAGGCAGTCAAGTCAAAGTTGAACTTATCGCACAATATTCCTAACATAAAACAGTAAAACTAAAAATACAATACAAAAACAAATATAAAGTCACTTTTATGTGGCACTTAACATCAACCACACATACATCTCATTTGTCAGAATAAAATGTTAAAAATCCTACTTTTATCACTATAGTCACACTAAAACTCTTTTATAGAACTTGTTGGCCCATAAAACCGTCAGCTACCGCTATAATAAAGTTAAATTAGTTCACACTCACCTGCAAATTGACGTATGGTGCATCGGCCATGACTGTGGGGACGATAAAACCTCCTTCTCCTGTAGACATGTCGATGTCTTGGCTGTAGATGTCAGTTTTGTCGTCATATAACTTGACGCGAACACGAACTCGCTTCTCCGTGCTCATTGCTTCAACCTGAGGGAACAAAATGTATATATTGTTGTTAAATCACACATAGACCTCTACTGGGATTTAGAAGGCTTAAGTTTTAATATATTTCCTTCTTTCTTTTTCTATTTTTGACTTCTATTGTATCTCATTGATCTAGTGGTAGTAAGCGCGATTGTTGAGCATGAGGTCCTGGGTTCGATTCCCGGGTCGGGCAAGAGTTATCGGGTTTTTCCGTATGGAAATTCTCAATAGCAACACGGAGTCTGGAACTGTGCCCGGTTGATGGCAATAGGGTCGCTCCCTATTCTATGGGACTCAATAACAGCATTGGCAAAATATAGGTGTATAATAGTAAACCTCTGCCTAACCCTTCGGGGAATACAGGCGTGATGCTACGTTTTTCTATTTTTCTAGTCTACCACGCTGGCCTGATCAGATATCACATGATATTAATGACGTGATATATAATTTTCCTCCACCGTTTATGCAAATGATAATCAAATACTCATTTGCACATGAGTTCATAAAGTCACGCGGTGCAAATCGGTTTCAATTGGACCTTTTCATTGTAGAAGCGGTCAACCGCTAGGCTATGAAATCTTAGATAATAAGATAAAACTGTTAAGTGCCTACGTGATTGCTACGACTTAGGTGACTACGCTTGCTACGCTAATACCACTGATAGGAGATCCGCTACACGTCGAGTCATACTCCTTGAGCTTTGTTTGTTAGTTTACTAATACAAGTATTTTTATATTTGAAAGAATAGTTTAAATGAGCCCACCGTTTATAGATCTCACATGAACTAATGTACAAATATTTTATGAGTTCTGGTTTACTCTTGCGAAATGCAAACTCGCCTCCCTAAGTGCAAATTCAGTCACTTAGTAAATCCAAGCGTTATCTCAGAAACACTACGTGGTCAAATATTTTAACACCATTTCAACGTACACCTCGCGGCGGAATGAGAACAATATTGTGACGCAAACTTAAGTCTTTAATTAAGACATTAACTTTACCAAACCAACCTGGCTTAACTCCAAAACCTGTGCCGACAGGGGTACAGATATGAAATTCAGAGATAATTAAACGTCATTAATATTTCTGATGGTACACAACTAGCTTGGAATTAAACGCGACTTCGATTTTTTTGGTATTTTTTTTTTGTTAATATAAATTCTATTTACGGGATCACCTAAGGAGCAATGACATAAATATTGCCTCACAGTACACGGTACTTAAAAATGCGTTAACTTGTCAAAAATCTAGCTTTTAAACATAAGAAATATAGTTTAAATCACAGTAGAAAAAGTACTAATCTTTGTATATAGAAAAAATCGAATGGAGGTGGTTCGAATTTTGCACCATCTCGGGTCAGCACACGAGCAGACCAAATAATTGCGAGTTTGATACCCAGTCCAACCCACGGTCGAATATTTTCCAGAAGGATTTTTTGTTAGAATTCGCCGCATGCGTCATACAATATAAAACACTGTAGAAAATATTTCTTCCATTGGGACTATAAAAAACATCTAAAACAGACGAAACTACAGGTTATACTATATTAACGAACCAAAACATCTACTACCTATCTGAATTGTTTCTGAATATCTCAATCAAAAAGGATTTATTGTGCCTCTGCTTTCTAATAATATCATCATTGTTGTTACATTTAATTATTGCTACCTCACTAATGAAATATCTTATCTTATTGAAATATAGATAGATATTTCAAGAAATCTTAAACTTATTTTTTTATTATAAATAGCTTGGGTTTACCCACTATCTCACCAGTGTCCGCATACCGCTTTACTCACACCATAATGCTATGTGTACAATTTTAATATACCTACAGATGTCGTAGAGGCTACAGTACGCGAACAAAAAGAAAAGCGCCCGTCGATATAAAGGCTGTTCGTTAGGCTCACCCTGTAATTTATTATATTGTTCTCTCGCCGATGACGGCGAAAGATGAATATGGATGTGATTTTTATTAACATTATTAAAAATGAGGAAAATATTTAATATTTTTTGTATTGCAGTCCTTTGATTTGGGGACATTGATTGTTGGCGCAGAAGCCAGTTTCTCTCGATGATATTTCCATATTGATGATTTATAGCCAACCAACTGTGGCCAATGGTGTACAGGAATCTGATGATACTTAGAAAACGAACGGGTTTTCATAATCTACTTAATTAATTAAAACACGCGGCGCTCGCCAATTAGACATAATAAATTTTCAGTTGTCTTATTTGCGTCTCTTGACGGGTTAAACAACCTATCTTTTTCATAAATTTTGATTTCGTTTGAACTAGAACATCGAATGTCTTTAGAAATAAATAAATGTTTAGGTATTTGTGTTTGTAAAGCGAGACATCATAACAGTACAAAAAAACCGAATAAAATACAAGTCAACGCCATATCAAAATAACAGTTTCTCAATATTATTCAACGTACAACCTCCCTTTTGGACAGTTTTATGAAATACGTATGATTAATGCATACTAAAACATTCTTCTCTTTCTATCCCGGAGACGAGCGAATGTCAAAGTTATGAAAATACATTTACCGCATCGTGTTGATAGGAAATTACTATATACATCATGCTTTTGAATACCTTTTGTAGGCAAAGAGAGTTTGTTATTGGCAGAACCATAATAAAATTTATACTAGATGGTTAGTAAAGTCAGGTATCGCGGAGCTAGTTCCCATCAAAGTCAAGGGTTTTTGTTTCAAATAGGCCTTTTCAGGTACTTTTAAAAATGGAGACTCAAGTTCACACGGTTCCAAACGGGGTAGATTTTATGGAGAAGTGACCGGCAAGAAATTTCATGGATACTAATTTCAAAAAATTAAAAGTTAATTTACAATTAATAACTATTATGCATACTGGTAGAAGGGTACTAACCGATATAAGTTGAATATTGTTGAACTTTTCCTATATAAGACGATTCGCAAGCTTTTATTTTTATGCTGACGCTTATGGGTTGTATACAATTTTAATTACAAGTTTTACTTAACTATAGAATTTTTAAACGTAAAACTTCTAATTAAAATGTTAAGTTTAGTTTGAATTGAATCATTCAGATTTGTGTGCCAATATTTGGCGATACCTGCCGGCCGAACTTCGTTAATATTACCTGTCACCCATAATGTTACCATATTTCATACAAATAAATACTATTCTATTCTGAATATTTGCTTTGGGTTAAAATATTTCAGACCCTACTTGTAATATTCTAGTAAAATTATTAGTACATAAATACTTATGTACTAGTGATCACAAATATCAATATACGTGATAAGTCTTTATTTTGATAACTAATCTTATCTTTATGAAAATCTTTCTTAAGGATGTCCATACTAATATCAACATTGCTATTGTGTAAAGGTTAGATAAAGGCAACTATCAAAAGTTCCGTCAGAATGAGCTAACGAGCCGCTATTTGCTACAGTTCAGGCTCTGTAGAATTATACAACCAAGACGAAATGGCGCTATGAAAAATATTATGAATTATCGTTAGTCTAGAACGTTGGGTACGAATAATATTTTTACTCAAATACCGAAAGAGGGTAAAGTATTTAAGAAAAAAAAAAAAAAAACGTCTCATATAGTATGGCTTTAATGTAAACCATGTATTTATTAGAATGTTTCGTCAGATTTGGATTACGTCACGTTTTCATTTCAACGGTTGACACGAAAATAACTTTGGGATTTTTGATTTATTCCTAAGCCGAGTATTTTGGTGAAATTTTCAAAAGCAGATTGCTGTGACGTCAAGTCGTGTCAACAGGACGTCTTACATAGATATCACTAATGCCATAAAGACAATCTTAGCTAGTTAGAGAGGTTCCTAATGAGACTGACCGGTCAGGGTGTGCCGGATTTAGGTATAATCACTTGGGAGAGGTCTAAGCCCCCAAATATAAACCCGTAATGTATCCTTTGATAAATACAATGTCAAAGTCAAACATTTTTATATAGCTGGGGCTTTACATGTACCTACTTCTAAAACGTCGTTTAAAAAGGACCTGTTGAGGAGAGACTGGCATTGTAGTTAGTACTCGCAACATGACAAAAAGTATAGCGCCATCTATCAGAGTGAAGCAAAAACATAAATATCTGAATGTCACTATGAGAGTATATACAAAATATCTGAAATCAACCGTTGGGCTTCGGCCCGCCAAGTTAACTACCTCGCTTGTAGAGAAGCTCCTATTATTTTAATGGAGGAACATCATAGATACCTCGTTCTTCCATGACGTGAAAGTCAATAGATTTTTAAAATCATATTTTTTAAGTATATAACAGTGATAGCCTAGCGGTTCAATGCTTTTTTGCATGCAGGAGGGTCTGTGTTTAAACCCAGCCCGCACCTGTAACTTTTCGCAATCATGTTCGAATCAGAATGATAATCACTTGCGTTTACGGTGAAGGAAAAACATCGTGAGGAAACCTAAACACCTGAGAGTACAGAGAGTAGGAGTAGAGACACCATAAAGTTCTCGATGGTGTGTGTAGTTCGCCAACCCGCACTAGGCCAAAATGGTGCACTAAGGCCTAACCCTTCTCATACTGAAAAGAGACTCTTGCCCAGCGGTGGGACAGTAATGAGTTGAATTTATTATATAATATTGTTTTCTATGTAAATGGTATTCAAACTTACCCTTCCAACAAAAGGCAGCCCAGGCTTGTACCGCCGTCGCATACTGTCTGCGAACCTTAGTTCTACATAATGCTGTTCAGCCGCAGGGGCAGCAGCAGCAGTGTTGCCCACTCCAGTCCCAACAGTGATGTCAACGCGGGCTGAACCTCCACCACAGCGGGCTTCGATGCGCCAGGTTCCGGAACGAGCGCCAGTTGCCAGAATTGCGCTCAGTTTACGAACTCCTGTGCATCAAAATTATTGTATTAGTATTTTCTCGTGGCGTAAACAGGTGATTTTCCATATGATTAATTTCAGGATTTTTGTATTACTCCGTCTGCGCAAGCTTGTAGACACAATCAGTTCATCAAGTAAAAATAATTCTTTCTTTTTATAATATTATGAGAAAAATCACATAATATTATCTTTTTTTCATATTTTCTAACCGACTTTTATATATGTATTAAAGATTAACATTAATTTTCAATGTTTAAATATTATATATACTTAGCAAAAATTTGCTATCGACTAGGTTACAAATATTAGATAAAACTAAAAGGAACTTTCACTAACTAAATAATAGGTAGTTATTTGTGACAGAAACGGCCGTTCACATTTTATTACTGTATTGATTAACGGTTGTTTTTATGTAAAACAAATACTTGAAAATAGCCAAGCCCTATTCACGATAAACATTCCAAATACGTTTTACATCCTTTTACAAGCATACAATACTAAACTATATTGACGCGATAAGCCTACATCGGATCAAGTATCACTAAATATAACTGACATGCGTTCGAGCATCACTTAACAAGTTATGTATAAACACGATGATACAGGCCGTCGTGGATTCGACTCCACACGACTGAAGGGTCAGAATTTAGGGTCAGATTTAATTGTTGATTATCTTTCATTATTAACTGGTCTGACGAATGTCTTGGGGAAGCATATGACTTAGAACCAAATATTTTGCAGAATTGAGACATCTACTAATGAGTTTGGAGCCCACGTTGTGGATAATGGCCAAGTGACGCCTATATTCACGATACCTGAGTCTCAGCCGTGGGAATTTCAATGATATATTACAACTACAAAAATAGTTGCATATTGAATGATGAAAACGCTCGCAGAAGAACCCAAAATTAAGTTCAGTAAGAAATTGCAGACATGTTTGCAGACAGTAAACAAAAACATTGTTGTCCTCTAAGAGACAACGTGTGACCACTACCAAAGTTTTTGTCACCAGTTCTGACATGTGACTTTTAAGAGGGTCAACGAATGTAATTAATCAAACTATATCTCGAGTGGGACCCGGCTCATGCCATGACAAGGTTATGCCTTAACTTCTCTTGACATTGCTTACATTAGGTTTTGGGTAAAAGTTATGTACTGGTGTCTATGTTGATCTAAACGAAAAACATATTCTTCGGCTTCTTAACCCATCATCAACATCTGCTTAGATTTTTTCCCAAGTATTTTAAGGTCGGATCCCAGTCTTAACAGAAGCGCCTGAATTCCATTATTTTACACGATCCCTAGTATCTACAAGAAGCTGCTTATAATAAAACGTATTGCAAAAAACTGAAATACACACTAATAATGAAAAAACTATATTTCAAGCAAATTAGTCGAAAATCAATATTATGTCTAAAAATCATCACAAAAAATCATACGTGTGTCGAAAGTATGAGATTAATACAGTAGGGATTTGAGATTCCTTATCCGTAGTTGTTCGGAGGTGGTAAGTAACAACACAACGAAAACAAAGATGAAGTTTCACCAACAATGTACGTCAATGTAAAATCAGTCTTTAAAATCCACAACACAATTCGAAGGAAGATGAAGAATGATGATCGAAATCAAGGAAATATAGCACAGTGATATTTTGTCTTTGTGATAATAATTATCTGTGTATATCACAGCGGTTCAGAGCAACTGTCAGAAGGGGGACCCGCGATTATTTTGCGTTAAGTGGGTAGGTTCCACGAAATTACCTGAGACACTTTACGTCATACGAATCATTACAGTATCGTACGGGTCATTTCGACTGCCTTCCGACATTTAGAATTTTGGTAAGTACCTATGTAATTTATATTTTATTTTGATTCTACTGCGTTTATAATATTTAGGTCTGCGGGTTACTTGTTTCGTAAGTTTTATTATGGCAAGTGTTTATTATATTAAAATTATTTTATATAATAATAATATCAATATATAACCTGAAACTTTTATTTTTTACAGGTGAAATGAATGAAGTACGCCACATTATAAATGGTGATGAACTTTGAGAAAATATTTAAATAAGGTCGCGTTCATTTGACTAAATGTAGTAAGCAACGCTTTATTGGAGCACTAGCTTCCGCTCGCGGCTTCGCCCGCATGGTTTACGAACCCGTACATTTTCCCGGATAAAAAGTAGCCTATGAACTATTCCAGACTATAATCTATCTCTGTGTTGAATTTCATCCAGATCCGTTCAGCTGTTCTGGCGTGAAAAAGTAACAAAGATCCATCCATCCATCCATCCATCCTCACAAACTTTCACATTTATAATATTAGTAGGATAGGAAGTAGGATATAGTAGGATAGTAGGATAAGATAGGATAGCATTGTTCGGCACTATTCATCTTAACACGATCCAGACATTATGATTGATAACAAATTACAATCTAAGAACATTGAAACTACCCTCCTCATTCAAATTTCGTAATTTATTCAAGCAAAATTCTGAGACGCCAATTTAAAAGTGATTTGTCATTCTTCTAAAATCCATAACCGATACGAAAGACTTTGTGTTATCACATTAAAGAGGGTACGGGGAACTGAATGCGTTTCAGGTAAAGCTAAACTTGATCCCTTTTCATGGTAAAAGAATTTCCATGTCTTACCGTTGAACCTTATGTCGTTATGATAAATCGTTGCCGTTGAGAACATCGGCGTTTTAAATCGTTGTAAAAATATTACCCGCATATATTAAAGAGGGGTGCCGTCAGTTTAGAGATTTCCTATTTTTTTATTGACAAATTGCTAAGTTATAATACTTTTCATTCGGTAACGTTATAGTATTTTTTAATAAAAATAAATAAATTCAACCCATTTAACGTCCCACTGCTGAGCAAGGGTCTCTTCTTAGTATGAGAAGGGGTAGGCCTTAGTCCACCACGCTGGCCCGGTGCGGGTTGGCGGACTACACACACCGTCGAGAACTTTATGGAGCCCTCTCAGGTGTGCAGGTTTCCTCACGATGTTTTCCTTCACCGTAATAGTATTTTTTATTTTTTATTAAAGCTCTTCCTCCTCTCAGCTTGAGATATGAATATAATATGATAATAGTTTTTGTCGTGGTAGGAAGTTTTGCCAGACAGCTCCAACTAGATATCGTTACTTGGGAAGGGACTTTGTGCACCCATTTCAATTAATGAAAATTGTTCATGTACGTTTAAAACATGACTGTGGTTTCGTTTTAGTAATGTTTTATTTATCAGTATTATTAAACGAAGTGATTTATATGGTTAGTTCACTATAAATTGCATTGCAGATAATAGATCCATTAAGCGACAAGATCATGATGAATTATATCAGTATAATGAATGTGGTAGATAACTTTATTAAGTGATATAATTTATTTATTTTTGTCATTTTTTATGATTCTTGTGGTTCTTAGAGGATTAAGCAAGGATGTTTATTATAATAGCAGACGTTATTGCCATCCCCAAGATACAGACTAACAGTCTAGTTTGGGGCTCACGGATAAAAAACGATGTATACTTTCTTGGGCAATAAAGATTATTAAAGATTAAAGATCTACCAGGCACAATTCCAAACTCCTAGCTGCTGCTGATTTAATCCAATAACACTCTGCCTGGCCCAGGGATCGAAACCAGGACGTCACGCTCAGCAGCCACGCGAAATCACTCACTCAGTAGGAGATTAAAGTTTGGAATTTTGCTCGATACTTAGATGGAAATGAGCCCGCCCCCTACTACATGGAAATCAATAGCAACATAAGCGAAATGTGCATGTACAGTTGGTGCCCTACATTATCTGACCCTCCTAGAAAGTAACATATAATGTATAGGGGGGTCATGTAATGTAGGGCACCGACTGTACGATATTAAAACACTGCCCAACTCTTCGACGAATAAAGAGTTGATCCGTATGTAATAATTCTCATAGAGTTATAGTTTCGTCACACCATTGAATTCCAAAAACTATATCAAAACATATTTCTTTCACTACTATCTGTCAGTTATGATTCAATCATGTTTCAAGGAAAATATAATCTATCAAAATTTGACAGGGGTTGGCATAGGAGTTGACATGGAAAGGCTTTCAATACCGACACGCAGCGAACCGTCGTGGTTTGTTAAGTTCAACGGTCAAGACGAATTTACGATCTTCGTATTTACTTACAAATAGTAAAACATACTTCGTACTAAAAGCTTTCGATAGAACGCATGTTACTTGGAAATATTATATCTCATTTCTCTTCGGATATTAGATTTATTTGTAAGAAGATTTAATGCCGCCAAATTCTTTTGAATTCAATATAATAAACGCGACTGTATACAAAAATATTACATACAATTCTTTGTGAAACGGCTATATCTGTATGCTTGCTATCACTAGAAATTTCTTATGATAAAAGTGTTTTCTTAGGACCAAAAAATCCTTTTTGTTTTCAGATATGAAATCTAACTTAGTTTCCACACCCAAATTTACCCATATCACTGAATAACAGGAACAATAACAAAAGTTACTTCACAATTAGATAAGAAATTGTTCTAGAATGCCACCAAAAAAAGTTGGCCTGTGGCATTTGGTACGGCATTTAAATAAATCGAGTAAACTAGAAAAACATACACTATGTGAGGACCAAGTAACATTGGTCAAATATGAATGTCGTGCAATCCGTATTGAAGTGCATGTGAAAATTTTATCGGTAAAAATGCAAATGACTGAGGAAAATTAATTTCGCTTTTTCATTTCATTCTTTCTTTCATTTATTTAGATGACGTATTTGTTTTACTACGAATTTTTGTATTCACAATAGTGGAGTACTGAATCTGCTTTCTGAAATTGGTTTTGTGAATTCTCTTTGGTTATCTACGGCGTTTTCTTATTTCAAAAAATATTTTTTTTTTATGACATCAATGATATGTTTTGGTGTTTCTGTGGGAACACAACAGAAGTCTAACCGACGGTACGACAAAAAAAGTGTATTAATTATAAAATAATCCAATCATTTTAAGGCTAAGTAGACACAATAGTTGAACAATGGCTGATTCACGGGAAATATACAGAGTTAATATTCGGATACTCATAGATCGAAATTCTTAATTCCAATTAGTACAAAATAACCAGCTTATATATCTTTAATATTCTTTTCTAGATTTAATTAAAACATAGGTAATCAAATTCCTTTAACTCTTTCATTTATTCCTACATATTCCTGTTCGCTACTGTATAAGCTACAAGAGAATTTAAGTAGCTATATTAACGTTTCACCCAACTATTTAACGTGAAATAATTACTTTAACTTAGCTAGCTCATTTGCGGGCCGAACTTAATGTACGGTAGTAACTTAAACTTTAATTAAGTTTCAGATTTGATAAGAATACTTGGACATGGCTGATCTCTAGTTGGAACATGTTTTAGTTGAGTAATCACGAGGTCTTTATAATATAATATATATAATATTTAATACGGGGATTGTCAAACTTTTAAATATATCTACCTATTTTGCAATTTTGTAAAATTTCATTGTTAGTGATTCTTTTAGTTAACGTTATACTTGTACTCCTCGGAGGGTAAGTCAGAGGTGTACTATTATTGTACACCCACAACACTCGTCATAAGGGGCGAGCCATTGCACGCCATTTGCCATGGCACAGTTCCAAACTCCAGCTGTTACTGAGAAATTCTATACAGAACCTAACCCAAGAATTGAACCCACTGGAATAATACGGCAATTTCTTCTAAAAAATATTGTATAATGAGGCAAAACACGACAACTTCATAAATATAATTGATTTGAAACGTTAGAAAATTGATTCATTTAAATTAAGACTTTATCTAATAACTGTCACCAAACTTCTTTACTTCTTGATAGTTATTTAAAACCCTTCGATAATTAAATTAAGTTTGAAAATCATTTACTTTAAACAATGTAAACTTTTCACGTCGTTCAACAAACAACACTAAAATACAATAGTTCTTTTCAAGCAAATTGAATCTGTCAAACGGCAGAGACGCTCAATCCTAGGGTACTACAAGACAACGCTTTTAGCGGACATCATCGCCTTCCGTATTTACTTAACATCCCTAGAGACTTACTATGTGAATATGTGGCCCGAACAAAGTATGTTCGGGCCTTGTTTAGCTTTGTTAATGTTCTGATTGTTTAGTATGTATGAGTATTTATAGACAGACTAATATTGCCGAAGTTGTAATTTGTTTAAGGTCAAAGTAATAAGAAGTTTTTATAGTTTTTTTTTTTCAGTAATAGAAAGTATTTTCAGCTTATCGAGTAACGTAAATAGATCACCTATTGATTTATTTATATTTTTGAAGTCAAATCATTGTGTATTATAACCGACTAATTAATGCGTACTAAACCAATTACACTTATCTATACATATAAATAAAATTGGAGTGACTGTTTGTAATATTGAAATAACCGTTTTTTACTACATGCATATGAATATATATACGGTACATACACCAAAATAACATTTTTTACAATTTATTTTTGTCTGTCTGTCGATCTATCCGTCTGTCTGTTTTTATAGGCTAATCTCTGAAATGGCTAGACCGATTTTGACGGGACTTTTTTTTATTGGCAGGTAGCTGATATAATAAGGAGTAACTTAGGCTACTTTTATTTTAGAAAAATTCTTTTATTTTAGAAAAAAATAGGGTTAAGTGCATTTGGTCTCACTAAAAAATAAATTGTTAAGTTCCGACATCCACGTGAACGAAGTCGCGGGCACAGCTAGTAATAAATACATTTACCTATGTTAATATTGTCTGGGACCATTTAAATTTGCCCGTTGAATGGGTACTAAACGTAGCAATAGATAAAAGTTCCTTTGGTATATGCACATTCAACAAGTTCTGCTAATGCTGTAAATTATAGTATATTAATTTCTTCATTTTAAATAAAAAGAATATAATCGTCTCACAGTATTTGAGTGGTCAGATGGGAGTTAGTTCATGTAAAATACTGTTATTCAGCTGAAATAAAATGAAATTATTAATTTTGCAATAAGGATTTTTCAGTCACTTTTACACGTCTTTTTTAAACTAGATGGCGTCAGTATTTTCTATGACTATCCCTGAGAAACGCCGAAACAACTCAGTGGCTGTAAACGGTAGACTGGAAGCCAATCCTAATGTAGTTGGGGAGAAGGCTAGGCAGATGACTTTCATCATTTTAAATATCTGTACATTTGTAAGAGCCAATACATACATATGTTTAGTCTTACCTTCATCCATAGAGAGCTGCTCCCATATAGCGACCTTGGTGCCGGCTGGGTCACTAAGCGCAACATACGCTAGCTCCCCTCGAACAAGTCGCAGATCGTGGTCGAGAGCCAGGATCCAGAACGTTACTGTAACAAGAAGAAAAAAGAGAAGAAGTTATTGTGTTCATAGCTGATGTTCGTGAAGTCTTCTTCTGACGACAGAAGCTGTCATATTGGAATTGCTTAAGCTTAGTGGAAAAATTAGTCAACCAGCAATGGTAGTATCGGCTGCCCAGGATGCGACGCACGATCTTAGGTATTCTCTTTCTTTGAAACTCACCGTGGAGTTATCAAAGAAAGAGTGGGTTGCAGACATTTACTTTAAGTTTAAACATTTCTTGGCCATTATTTGTAGATGTGATTGTATTATTATTATGGTAAACGACTGCTTCAAAGATAGTCGTCATTCATTAAATAACCAGAAATTATATTTAAAAGGGGCTCCAATAGATGCAGGTCAAAATGGAAAGGTACGTACATGGGTACTACTTTTAGTTAAAATAATTACATTTTATACAGATGAAGAGAGACAAAATACCGATACCGTAAAGTATTAACAAATTATACAACATTTTACGTTGAAATAATTAACTTCGTAAGGTATTTAATTAATTAACAACTTTTACCGGCCTGAATTTTGAGCTGAAAATCAATATAATATCGTAATTGGAATAATAAATTGATAAAGTAATTAAACAATATAAAAGGTTATTAATTAGGTTCGAATTTCAGTCTAAAAATATCCATTGTTGGAGAACCTTGCTTGTTCTCATTCGCACGCAAACGAATTTACCTATGTACAGCGCCAAAAATATGTTTATGAATGTACATAGCATCACGTTCGTTTTCCCTGAAGGGTTAGGCAGAGGTGTACTGACGTACACCCACATTTTGCCGATGCTGTTTTTGAGTCCAATGTAATACGCAGCGAACCTATTGCCAGTGTGCCTATCAAATACAAGGTCATAATTCAATTCAAATCAGAGGTATAAATAAAATTGCGTTAAAATTCATCCTTCGTCCAGGAATGACCCACCTCAAACTATCCACAGTTGGATATTTTCTGGGTTTGACATTGATGAGTGCTGATTCCATGTTCTTTTTTAATGTTTACATGGAAATCACTAACTGAACTGAACGCAGTATTGTTGGGTTAATTTATTGACCAAAGCATTTAGGACTTTAGAGGCCCAGTGGCTAAGCAATTTGTTTTCTATACTATCGTGGGTTCCGTTCCTGCACAAAATGGAATATTTGGATGGTCTACAGACAGTTGTTCCGTGCCTGGGTATATCTAAATATGATATTTATATTTTTGAACTGTACACGGGAAATACAAAAACTATAAAGGGCAGTGTTTTAAAAAAATAAAATAAAAAATGAAGAACTTTAATTTCAATTTGACTCTTCAATTTGTTCTGGGTTTGGGTGTATGTCCATGTGAATATTTGTGTTTGTAAACGTACAGGAATTATTCCTAGTGTGGTGCGTTTTTATAAAAAAAGATAGAAACAATTGGTTTGTTTTAATCTATATTAAACACCTCGTATCACAAGCTCCATAACCCTAGCCTCTAAACTCTGTTTTTCGCCAACAAACAAACTAAAGTGTTACGCAATATTACCAAGAAATTCATTAAGCAATTCGCAGCAAAAGTTTTAATTAATGTTACAATAGAAAAACCGTTGATTACAGAAACAATATCGTCTAACATTAATTTGGGGTTCGCTCCATAAACATCTAAGGCGAGTTTTAGGGTCGCACTAACATAAAACACGGTCGTAAAGCAACACAAAGTTGAACAAAAATTAATGAGTAAGGCTGCGGACACAATCTACGTTAGAGGCAAATACTTAATGTTCAAACTCGAACTTTTGAACATTTCAATGAGTGTCATTGTTACACTTGGATAAGTACTCGTGTATTTCTTCATTCAATTTTTAGTTCTCACATCAGGCATGAGCCAATGCATCGCCGTTTTCAATTCATTAATGCGCACGCATCAAACAGAAATTTTAATTCTGTTTAAAGTAGATATTTATTCAAAGTCAAAGTCAAAGTTTTTTATTTGAAGTAGGCCTTTTCAGGCACTTTTAAAAAGTCGAGACTCTAGGCGCACGGTTCCAAAGGGGGTAGGTCATATGGAGAAGAGACCGGCAAGAAACTCTTGTAACTAGCAAGAAACTATTATATTCCAATGTCTAATTAATGACATTAGCATTAAGTATAATTTTTATTTTTTGTTTATATAACATATTTCTACACTTACCTATGTTCTACAATAAAAGATTCTGACTTTGACTTTGAAAAACGCAAATAAAGTTAATAAGTTATTCGTATTTTCGCGTCCATTTGCGCTCCCTGGTCCGCGTTCATTCACTCACTTGTGCGTAAGGACTGACTGATTGAGTATGTCTACAGAATACATAGTGGTTTCCACAGACGCTGAGATATGGGTGAAGATAGGATATGAGTTTTTCTTGGTTTAGTGATTGCAAGCGCTACTGCTGAGCGTGAGGTTCGGTTCGATTCCCGGGTCGGGCAAAGTGTTATTGGGTTTTACTGTATGGAAGTTCTCAGTAGCAGCATAGAGTCTGGAACTGTGCCCAGTAGACGGTAATAAGCTTGCCTCTTATTACATGGGACTCAATAACGCCATCGGCGTATTTTGGGTGTACAATAGTATACCTCTGCCTAACCTTTCGGGGAATACAGGCGTGATGTTATAATGACAAATCAATAAAAATAAAATAAAACGAAAATATTCGATACAGTCGGTACCCGCCATTATGTTTTTATACACGTAAAGTTTAATGATAAGTCATTAATAAAGCAAATTGCTTGCTGTTGCTTCCAAAATGTTATGAAGCGTCAAACGTTTATATTAGTATCTCAAATGGCATTGAGTGCTTCCCTCTCGTTTTGTTGGTCATTATCACGAGTAAAGATGAGTTTTACTATATATTTTCAAAAAATGAAACACAATCGACCGGTAATATAATAAGGACGTAACACGTATAAGAGGAGATCGAAGTTGTTTAAAAAAAATATGTCGATAATTTTTGTCTGGAGTCTCAATGTATTTTCATTTTACGGGTAGATAATAATAATGTCTTCCTGACCGATTTCGGTCACGGCGGCCAATCTCACCGAAGATTAGCCAACTACGCAGGAGATATTATAGAGCACAAGTGTTTGCGCACACACTCTCTCTATTCCTTCACTCTCATAGTCCGATGGTACGGCAACCTGACACGACCGGAGAGAGATCAGGCGCAGGACCAACGACTTTACGTGCTTTCCGAGGCACGATGTGTTTCACATACACAAACACCCAAACCCGAAACAACTATCTGTAGATCGTACAAATAATTTTTCCGTGTGGGAATCGAACTCGTGACACGTAGCTCGGCAGTCGATCTCTCAACCACTGCGCCAACCGTGCCGTCAACTTCTGCCACGGGTAGATAACGGGTGACTGTTTTATTAGTCTTGTTGTTGTTGTCGGTATTGTTGCAAAAGCATCTGCTAAACATTAGGTCCAGGTGTCGATTTCTGTGTCAAGTAAAGTGATAATGGAATTATTTGTGAGGGAATTATCGGCAGCGCGGTTCTTGAAATATCGTGCCCAATGTCAACTGCGAGATAGCTATGAAAGTTTTCATATCATGTTCTCATAAATATGTATCGCTCTCGCTTTCGCTTTGCAAAGCTCGAAGCGATAACAATAGATATGATTCTAGACTAGGAGACGGGTTCAATCAAAGTGAACGGTATGAAGTTGTTAATAAATATTGCTTTGAAATTAATTCGTAAACAGATAAATAGTAAAGTGTGGAGAATACTAAGCCATTTGGGAGTTGACTCATGTTTTAAATTGTTCCAGAACAACATATCGTTCAAAGGGAGTTTTGAAATAATCATCAGTCATAATTACGGCATTGCGGACTTAAAATAATGTGAGATTATTTTGTATGTGGTTCTTGAGCAGACAAACCTAAACTACCAGATTGGTCTTATGGCGCGGTTGCTGAGAGTGAGATCCGGGCGAATTGTTGTTTTTATGTAAGAAAAATCCCAGTATCGTAGTATTCCAGAGTATGGAACTGTGAATTATGAATAATAACGGCATCGATGAAATGTATAAAGTCTAAAGGCATACAATAGAACACCTCTACTCAACCCTTCGGGGATTACAGACACTTGAATAAATAGCTTCACGTTAATTCTATATAATCTGATTCTGATAATTATGGCAATGAAAACTACGAGTATACTCTGTAAACGTCAATAGAATACCGTTGCTACAGTCGTCGGGGAATAATGAATCTTCTCCAGCCACAAGGTAATCCTTTTACACTATCTGCAGCAGTCCTTGGCATCCTAATCGCATATCTTACTTCACAATCTGTCTTCACTCCATTAATTCTGAGCATTTAGACCAGTAATGACCAAGATAACGCGTTGACTTAAACTGAGGAGATTAAATTTGTTGAGACACCGCGTTTTGCGGTTATGTTGTTTAGACACGCGATTTGTCCGTTTCAGTTCATGTTGCTAAAGTCAAAGCCTATTTAAACATTTACTTACTATATTAATAAACTAGCCTGCGGCTCCATCCGCGTGACCCGACATATATAATTTAAAAAAAATACAGCTAAAACATCGTAGAATATAACGCAGAGGATGGTTCAAACTATGGCTCAACCAGGAGCAGTTTTCCAATTAATTATTTCAAGTAACACCGACGGGAGTTAAACTTGTATGCAAAAGTTGCCTGGCCAAGTTCGACTGTGTTGACGTACGAAATTTGGTATCAATGTTTTGTATGGCTGAATATACAGCTGTTTGTCTCTGAAAACACTGGTGTTGGGAGCTGCTGACGTCATTGTAGTGGTTGGAACAAGTTGGGAGCAGTTTCAGGAATTCTGACAGGGTAGGTGCGAAGTGCGGTTAGGAAGTAATGCGGCAATTGACGGTCGTAAATTTTGGTGTTGAAATGTATCGTTGTACTACAACATTTCGGTGTTGTTGTATTGTTGGCTAGTGACTGAGATATACAGTTAGATGGTAGAGATGATAGAGATCGACTGATTCGATTACCGCACGGTACAAATATTTGTATGATCTACAGATAGTTAGAGTAGGCACACCGTGCCTCGGAAAGCACGTAAAGCCGATTGCCGTTCCATCGGACTATGAGAGTGAAGGAATAGAGAGTGGACCTGTGTTTGCGCACACACTTGTGCTCTATAATATTTCCTGCGTAGTTGGCTAATCTCCGGTGAGATTGGCCGCCGTGACCGAAATTCGGTCAGGAGGACATTATTATTATAGTTATTTGCTATTTTAGGGTTCATAGATACTTTCTGTAACATTACAGGAGGAACCAGTAGACATTTATTTATTTGATTACATCCCAAACTTACATATATTATTTACAGGTAGCAAACCTGATTCGCTAAAGATGCTAAATGTAAATGTTTTTGAGTTTGTTGAGTTGAGTTTTTGCGTAGTTGAGTTGTTGCGTATTCACTTGACATTATGAAAATTCATTAAGTTACATCTTACTTTGTCCTCAGGGAGCAGTAATAGCGTAACGGTTGAACGCTTGTGTCTATGCAAAACGGTCAGAATAATATGCTCCGCTCCGCACCTCTGAATTTTTATACCTATGATTTATGTGCGGATCAAAATTGGTTCATCACGTACGATACTAGTAAAGGAAAACACTGTCAGAACATCTGCATACTTGAGAAGACTCCATAAGGTGTTTTATGGTGTGCAAAATCACTTCACTAACCTGCTCCAGGCTAGCGTGATGGTTTAAAAACTTAATCATTTTTATTTTGAGACAAGGTCATGTTTAGTAATGCTCACTTAAATGTCTTGATGATGGTGACGTTGTGCATGGGGTCGTTGGGTTCCCTGCAATATGGTTGAGCAAAGCGACGCTGATGCATGCGTTATACTCGTGAACGGGTGCCGTCTATTGGGACTGGTCAGCTCATAGCTGCCATGGCAATTTCATCAAAAGTAAATAGATTCTTCATAACTATCAGGCTTGAGTTTCAGACTTATATAAGTTAGACTCTTTTAAGCTACATTGTACTCACATAATTGTTGTTCGAGATCAATGTATAAATTAATATTGTATATTTCATTTCGAGTTAAAAAGAGTAACCATGGAGTTTCTTGCCCATTCTTCTCCATTGGAAATCAACTCTTTGGAACGTGGCAACTAGAGCCTGACTATTCATAAGTGCCTGTAAATGGTTTACATGAATAAAAATATATTTGAATTTAATGGGGGAGTAATGGGTTGAATTGCTATCGTCTACAGCCAAAAACTACACAAATATAGAAGCAACATGTTTATTTTCACTTTTTCAAGTCTTACATTGCAACCTTAGCCCTACAAACGTTTGGTGCAGCAGCCAATTCTAAAGTTGCATAATAAAGCGAACGTTCACAGTTCGACAAAGCTTGGCACACGAAATCCAACATGCTTTTGTATGCACGAATGAATTTCAACCAAATGTTCGATAGTTGCATGCATGTTGGACCCCAGATTTCATATATCGATACTTGGAGTTTGTTTTAAAGTAGGTTTGTTTTATTTTTTTAGTGATATTGGAGAAGTACTTCTTATGTATATGTTATTTCGGCTGTATACCCATATTTTCAGGCCCAACATCATCTGCCTGGCTTTTCCCAAGTACATTGGGTTTGGCTTCCAATCTAACCGCTTGCAGCTGAATATTAGTATTTTACACGGAGTGACTCCCATCTGACCTCCGTCACTCAATTACTGGGAGACACTGATACTCTAAGGTTACAATGGTTGTCAGACTTTTTGGGTTACTGACAGGCCTGACTGTGGCAAGCGCTGCTTAATCTCGTAGATCACCTGATTTGCGCGATACGTTAGCCATTTAGCTACGAGCAGACCGAAAATAACATTTAATTCCGCGTTAAACCAACAGATGGCGGTGACTGAAACCTGCAACGCGCTGCATTAACCGAGTCAATTGAAAATGCACACACATAAATAGGTTGAATTCACACTCAACGATTTTGAATGCGAGAATCGGTTCGTGTAAACGTCAGGTGCTCTTAGTGTGTCAATAGTGCATGGATTCGTGGCATCGAATAAATTGTGGGTGTTCAATATGTGAGTGGTATTTTGGGCATATTGTTGGATTCTCTTTTATGTATGTACTGTATAGTAGAGTTTCATTATAAATCATTAAATAATGAAATAAATATACATTTTTCCTATTTGGTCACAAACATGAGTAAACAAAAAATCATATAAAACCAGAAGCAAAAAGAAATACACGAACAATTGTGTGGGTCTCTGGGATGCACCAAGGACGGTTATAAAAAATATTCATAATGCAAAAAGTTTTTACTGCAACTCGACGTGTTGCAAATCTGATAATTACTATGCTCATAATTTTTAATGTAATGTATTCATAAGTACCTATAGATAGAGACTGTATATACTAAAAACAGTGTGTGTAAGAAAATAATGTGTGATCAACACTTTATGGTGTCCCAATACAGTCGTAAACTACGTTCGGGCCTCCACCATTTTCTTTTAAAAAACTTCCCTTTTTCACTCCATAAAAATAAATACTATCACAAAAAAAAATACACCAACATTATTATGCACCTTAAAAACGAGGCTTCATTTATATCCTACTAAAAATTCAAGTTTTAAGTGTTTATTGGTAGGCTAAGCGTTAATTCCATTAAATTCCGTACGACCGTCCAACTCCGCCATTTTATGGGCTGTAAACTTTAAAATAAAACAAAACTCATTTGTACTGTCTACTTTATGGAGGAAAAATGCCTGAAGTATTATGAACGTGTATTCGGAAAGGAAAAATTGGGATTCAGGCGAATTTACGAGTTTCAACGAATTTAATGTTGAGTTAAATATGAATATGTAATGGGATATTTTTGCTTGAAATGGACGTGTAATAAAAAGGTAGGCGTTAAGTTTATTTATGTATGGTTGTGAGTAATAATGAAGTATTTGCATGAGTCGTTATAGAGACATATTTTTTGGAAGCTAATATATCCTACTACCTAATAGCCTACGTAATTACATATCAATTTACATTTAACACAAAATAAAATAAATGGAAATAATTGAATTGTAAGAATATTCTTCACTAATTAAAAGTGTCTTTCAAAACGCAGAATGTCTGCTTTTATTTAAATTGAACAAGTCCTTTGCATAACCAACTACTAAGAATAATCGCTCGACGAGTAGCATAACGACTACCTTCCATGACAGCGTAGCTGGTGTAGCAATGACGTCATTCAGTAAGCTACGTCGTAGCCACTTTGATTAATTTTTTAAACAAGACTAATAAAATTAATGTCTATTAATTTTATTAGTCTTGTTTAAAAAATTACCACTTTAGCTTTTTTAAATCCGTGACAAATGTTTTATTGGTGTCTTAGAGACAAACAATTTCAATTTTTATTGTATCTACATAAATATGCTATTTATGTGAGTTAGATTTTTAATTTGTATATCTACCTATGTGTATTTTATATAACAGATACATATTTTTCACTTACTTGTCTCTCCAGGCCGGTAATGATGACGAGCTGGTCGTACAATCACGTCTCTCACTGGACCGAGCAGTCGGATGACGCTGTGGCTCTTGGCTGTGCATTCGTCATTACCAACGCAGCCGACTGTAGTGTGAAGCGTGCAGTGGGTCGCTGGGGATGATGGTATCTTGAGAGGAATGATGCCGTATCCTGGAACAACAAGAAATATCTTATTTAGTGATAGGATGATATTACTACTAAAGATTATTAAGGAAATGTTAAATTGTCAGTGTTCACATTCAGGACTAACCGACCTTCAATCTTAAACGATAGCTTAGAAAGTATAGTTAGTGAGGATAATTTCTTGGCTTCGTTTCCTAGGTTTGGCAAAGGGTTATTGGATGTTTCTGCTTGAAAATTCTCGTAAACAGCCTAGAGTTTTAACGGCAATGTGAGTGTATAGAAATCGTACACCTTTGACAAACCTTTGTAATACTGACGTAATGTAATTTTACATAACCCTTATAATTCACAACTGTCAAAATATGTATATAAATGAACATCAACTAACCCCTAACCCTCATGCTCAAACAGCATACATTTAAAAAGTCACAATAAAAACAAAATATGTCGTTGGAAACAAAGAGCCTCATTTGCGATAATCACGCGTTGTTCGCACTCGTGTGAATGACACGGAGCATTTATAAAAGTTGTCGCTATACACTGTGTATGACATAAGTGATCAACTTTTTGCTGTAGTGTATTCTGACAGCTCCATTAGTATCAGTCTGGAACAATCGCGATGTTTATTTGTTTCTGGAGAAAAATATATCTGACCTAAAGTCAGAGATTTTTTTTTTACTGGAAATATGGGTCTATCGCTCGAAAGTTTCGACTTGCATAAACCGTTTTGATCCATTGGATGTTTAGATGTATGGTCAGTTTTTCTTAATTCTGTAGTAGTCGAACAGAAACCGTACCTCGAAAAGTCCGAAATAGTCCGAAATATGACAGAACGATCAATTAAATTTTAAGCTTTTAAACAATCTAAAAACAAGATACTTATTATTTGTATAGTTTACTTTTTGCTTCTTGGGTCAGGTGACTTTTATTGTTTAATTTGTCACGCATTGAATGTTTTATTCAATAGGCACACAACAGTCACATTGACTTATACATAAATTATAACATATTATTCTCAAGTGCCCAACATAGATATAGATAGATTACGGTACAGAAACTGAATTCCTTTCCAGACTTAAAATATTTTACTATAAAAAAGTTAAATAAAACTTCTCGAGCTAAAAACCCTTTGCACAAAGTCTAACACCGAGGTAATATCTGTCTTAAAACACAATAATAAATAGCACTTGCAGTTCATTTAAGGCAAGTTCGATTCCAACTATAAAAGCTTTTGGAGCATCTCCAAATGGAGGGATGTCGAAGAAATTCTCAGCTCTCTACAACCGAACACTTAAATGAAGCAGACATTATTAAAAAGTAAGAGTTATTATATCGCATAAGTACTAGACGGGGTTTTTGGTCTCCTTTGAAACGTTTTGAAAGGATTTTTTATAGTGCCTTCTCAAATGGTTTTAGTTATGATTTTGTTTTTGCTGCTGGTTGAATAGGTGTTTGGTTCGATGGTGCTTTGTTTGAAGATCTTTTTTTGTTTAGCGTGATTAGGTGAAATCTTAGAATTTTGATTTTGTTTTGAATAATCTAGTGCTTTTGAAGTATGCACAAAGCTTTTGATGAATAAAGTGGCTATTAGAGTGTTGACTTTTTTGTATAAAAATATCTCTTTGGTCTAGTGGTCGATAGCGAAACTGCTGAGCGTGACATCTTAGGTTCGATCTCCGAGTTGGGTAAATTATTGGGGTTTTCTGATAAAAATCCTCAATAAAAGCCTAGTGTTTACAATTATGATCAGTAGATGGAAATAGACTTTTTCTCTTTTGCGTTAAACTTAAGAATGACATCGGGAAAAATTGAGTTTACCTACATTAAATATCTGCCTAATCGTGATGATATGTGAAAAATACTTATTTTTTAAACTGAATCGAAAATAAACTCAATTAACTGAGGTTAGTACTCCGAAAAAGGATTATTTGGAGTACTAGAGGTAATACGTGACATAGTCTCGTTTCCACAGTGCACATCCATCAGTGTTAGGCTGTAATATTGATTAATCATGCAACGAGAGCACGCGTAGTAAGTACTACGATAGGTTTGTTTCATTTGAAGCTAGGAATTTTAATGGAGATGAAACTGTTTTAGAAGGCCGAATTAATAGAATAGATTTACATTACAAATGTCAAAATATCTACTTAACTAACGATTCTTAATGTCTTTCCTATAAGGTTCATATTTAGGAGTTTGACATTTATTATGTTATTATACAACATATATTATAATGTTCCGTGATTTTTGTTAATTGAATTCCTGATAGTTCGATGCTGTTGCAAGCGCCATGTAGAGTATAAGTGTATTTCAAAATGAAAGTTTTTTTTAATGAAATTATTTAAAATAAAATGTAAATAACGTTTTACCTTAATTCAACTGAGGAGATTCTCCCTGGAACCCTAACCACCGGTAGCTTGGACCATGTTCCCGATGCCGGTTGGTCCCCTATTTTTTAAATATTTATTAATGATTTTTTATTATTAATATTTATACATATTAATATTTATACGGAATAATAATATTATAGACAAGTTAACATTCGTAAGACACTAGAAAATTTTATCAGTCTTCATCTGCGAACGGTTGCCGCCCGACAATAGGTATATTATCTATTGTGCCTACTTTAGGTCGCTTCACGGGTTCATTTAGAGACCCACTCATAGTACGTATATACATTTTGTAGAATCCCTAGCAATTAAAAAAAGTTCTCGTATTTTTCGGTGCAAGTAGACACGAACTTAAACGTACCGTATTTTGGAATTAAATAATTAAAATTCTGGTTAAGTCGCCACGAATCATAGCGTCAGATAGAACCTATTTGTGTATATGTTATCCATATCACGTAAGTATTTTATGCCCTACGTGACAAGTATTGTACTTTCGTGTCCTGACGTGTCTGGAATTAATTATAAAACTAAGGGCCGCCTCATTAGATGCACGGTTAGGTTTTGGCAAAAACATGTATCCTGCAAAATCTAATTTATATTTAGTAAGGGAGAAAAAACGTGTTTTGGTTACTTTAGACAATTTTAAGTTGAGGGTTTTAATTATAAAAATAAAATAGAGTTATTTATGGCACAGTCAGCTATAAAAGTAGCTGATCATTGCACTAAGCTGTATATGTATTGTAATGAATTAAAACTTGATAAGAACAATAATTTTTGTAATTAATTATCGACTAGTGTCATAGTTAATTGACAACAATAATTTTCTTCTTTGATATATTCATTTTAAAACTATGAAAAGTTCTTACTTAACTCACCTGTCTCTCTGTCATCCTTTCTCTTCACTGGTTACTTATATAAAATCATCGTAATTTATAAGTGCATTCCTTCGCTTACATTTCTTTCAACAATTTACTACCTGTATGTCTTCACCGCTCCTAAAGTCAATCAAATCAATTACCTTGCATCGCAACCATATAAACGCTTACCAAAACTGTCAACGCTCTAAGACCCCGAAGTATTCAATTTGGAACGCTCGATGTTGCCAATAATAGCTTTCTGAAGCAGGAATAAGACCGAGCAACTTTGTTCGTATGTCGCGAGAAAATTGTGGTCATTGACGCTCCAACTTTTCTGCCATTGACTCGAAAGCTGTTACTGAAAGTTGAGAGCTATTCAGAAACATGGAGGTTTTATTAAAATTTAGATTGGAACCAAGCTGCACAATGGGTACGAATAATATAGAAATGGTTCTAGCTGTTGTGTTACGTGTATTCAAGGAGTTTCTATTTCTATTGCTTTTCAACCAAGCTTGGAATGGGAACTAATCTTAATGGACAAGATTTCGTTGCTTGATTGTTTTCTTGGTTAAGACATGAAATAATTGAAACATTGTTTCTTTTGCCAATCAAATCAGAATAGAATTGCTCCTGAGGGTGAGGACTTAGATTTGATTTCCAGATCGAGTAAAATATTACAGGATTCTTTTATCAGAAAAGTACTAACGTTTTTTTTTTTCGACTGAATGTTTAGTTCCCTATTACTTGGTATTTAATAAAAGCATAGGATCATCGGAAAAATGTATAACGGTACACCGCTGCATAAACCTTCGAAGATTACAGGCGTGATGCTATATCAAGACTGTTCTACTAGTACATTTCTGAACGAAAACATAATAACCCACAAAAGAAAACATCGAACCACTTTACAGCATAAATCGATCCAGAAAATAATATTTCACTGTGCTACGACGTAGCACCGTAGGTGACTACACGTGCTACGATACCTACGTGTGTGCTACGACGCGCTCGTGGAATGTTCCGGTTCCGTCTCACTGCACTTATCTGTGCTTTTGTTATATTTTATTGTAATAACTGAAGTAGAATTGTGAAGAGGGAATTTTTAAGATTTGTTCATTTCATTTTAATTCTATTTAGCGCTTTTGATTAAAAATAATAATAGATTCTTGATTCTTTGAATTTTACTAGAGTATGTAGATAAATTTTATTATCTACTTATGCCAATGTTTTAATAAAATTAATATAAAAAATGAAATCCTATCCTAAACGAATACTTAGGCGTCAAAGTTGTTGTTCTATAATAATAATAATAATGTTCTCCTGACCGAATTTCAGTCACGGCGGCCAATCTCACCGGAGATTAGCCAACTACGCAGGAGATATTATAGAGCACAAGTGTATGCACTCTCTATTCCTTCACTCTCATAGTTCGATGGAACGGCAATCCGACACGACCGGAGAGAGATCAGGCGCAGGACCAACGGCTTTACGTGCTTTCCGAGGCACGGTGTGTATTCACATACACAAAGACCCAGACCTGATACAACTATCTGTAGATCATACAAATATTTGTTCCGTGCGGAAATCGAACTCGCGACTCTTGGCGCAGCAGTCGATCTATCAACCACTGCGCAAACCGTGCCAACAAAATATATCGCTGTCGAAGGGTTTTTTTTTTGGTACATGATATCTCATAACCTATAAATAATGGTATCTTAAAAGATGTTATAACGATTTAACGATTTTTTTTAGTTTCTAATAAATGTTTAGTTTTAATACAATACACATTCACTTTATTGCACATTAGAAAAAAGTATGAATGGCTACAAATTCAATACATCAAGTTTGTACATATACAAATCGGCGGTGTGATCTCTACTTGGAGATTTCATCCACACGACCATTTTTGTTTATTTCGATCTTATCAAATTATTTATTAAAATAATTCATTAATTCTTTTGGGGATTTTACTATTTATTTGTAGAGCATATACGAATTCAGGAAAACAATTCTTCAATCCTAAATATCACCTTAAAGCCCTTTCATAAACAAACTCTTTCAAAAGTCGATCCAAATAGTTAACTCGGTAAAACAACCTATTAAATAAATTGATACTAAAACTATTCTTCAACTTACGAAGTATAAACTTCCTAACAAGATCCAATTATTTGTAACTAGCTTATACTCCGAGTTACATTCCGGTTCCCATTGCTTTGGCACTTAAAAATATACCAGTTATACACTAAAGTTTTCTTAATATGAGAGTTTTTTCTTTATTGCACAACTTTTGGTATTTATTATTTATTTATGTAAACAGGTACAAACAAATACATACATAGGTAGACAAAACATTAATAAATTGATTTGTTTTTTGTTGATTCGTTCCTCAAAACATCTGCGTAAGCAGTCTGGACTTCACTTAATTGACATAGAAAATGTCAACTATAATTATAAAAAAAAAGGAAAAAGTCATTTCATACCTTGAAAGATTGAACGATACACAAACTGAGTGACTTTTAAAGATGTTAGAATTCTAAGGGGAGATTTTTCAATGGCTAGATTTAACTGAGATAACTTATTCTTCTGATAAGTCCATACAAAAACTGTCCCAATTTCAAATTAACAGCTATATAACTTATATCCGAGTATGAAAAATGTCTTTGCTTTAGTCTAGTTAGAAAAGGACTTTTCTTGGATGCCTTTTATTTTCATCCACACTATCATAAATGCGAAAGTTACTCTGTCTGTTAGTTACCTCATCACGACTGAACCACTGAACCGATCGTTATGAAATTTTACAAAAAGGTAGGTACGGTCCAGGTAAAGGCCACAGACATATTTTTACTAATACAGCAAAATAATTACATAATAAATACAAAAGACATGCAGACGAAGTCACAGCGAGTTCGCTTTATTATTTTTACTCAAACATTGATTGTACAAATGGCTTTGTTGTATTTATTCTAAGTAGATAGTAGCTCGCAGCTACTTTCCCCCATTATTATATTGTTAAAACATACTTTATTTAATGATCTTCTTGTACTTTACATTGTTTTTCCCGTTTTATGAATAAATACAAGAAGGGATTCCTCGTTAAAACTCATAACGCTTCTAAGAGAAACGTTTTGTCTTTATAACAAAAAAACTTTTTACTGTATATATCTTGATAATTGATGCTATTTTAGATTGACATACGTTTTCACAAAAATACATCATTACGAATAATCTGTTGATACTGTAAAATATAATAGCGTAGGGGAGACCGAGGAGAATTGTGACAGAGGAGAATTGTGACAAAATCGATTTCTCGGAACCTATGATGGTTAGCGAGCTGGTAACAGCGTGCGTTTGTTGTTATTGAGACGTGCTATTTGACGCATTAGGCGACAACGGCGCACGGATAGCGGTTGTGAGTGTACGACATTTGCATACAAAAAATTGCAAAAAGTAAGTTTTTTACCAAAATTTTGATTACATATATATTGTTACGTATTATGTTTGCACTGTTACGATATTTTTTCTCATATGCTTTAGTTTTTCAAGTTTCCTAGCGTGGTATTGCTTTTTTTGTATTGGCATTTGTTTAGAAATTATGAATTATTTTTATGAACGGTTCACGATTTTTTGCAACTAGGCGAGTTGTGACAGGCTGTCACAAATCTCCTAGTTGCCTCATTCTCGCCAGAGTCACTTAGGCCGTAGCCAAAAGATCCGCCAAGAAAAAGGAACCAACCGAACAGACGCAAGATCAAATCTGCTGTGCTTACTGACACACCTACCAAGGATGAAACTGCTGCCATTGCTGCCATAGAAAGCTGAAATTGCTGCCATAGTAAAAATGCATGTTCTAAGCGAGGAAAAGAAGAAGCTTAAAATTTTTAAGAAGAAGACTAATAAGAAAAGTAATTATTAAGTAGTAATGATGAAGAGGATGAAGTCGAAAAAGATTCAGAAAATAATTGTTTTTGCTTGTGTTGCCTTGAGCGCTTTGCTAATAGCAAATCAAAAGAGAAGTGGGTTCAGTGCATCGAATGCAAAGGCTGGACCGAGCTTCAATACGTCTGTCATAATTATTTGTCAGATTAGAGTTTGATTTTCAGACTGATTTTAACATAATAGATCTCAGAAAGATGCCACACTTTATTATTTAAGATACTAATACTTTTTATGTCTATGTTACATGTTATTTTAGTTCGTACAGACATGCCAAATAATAAATAAAGCACTTTGTTGCAAAAAAAATGTGTAATTTATTTATCATTAATATAATTATATTTTTTATTCACCAAATAGTCTAAATATATAAGTGTCACAACTTGCCTTGGTATCAGTCACAACTTACCTTGGTATTAGGAGAGTTGTGACACGAGGAGTACATTTTGTTTTTGTAGATTTTCTCAGAAACCTTAATACTTTCATTAATTTTAATGATTTTTTCTTAAAAAGTATGGATTGAGCTGCATTGACTTATACACCTCACAGATGTAAAATGTTTCTTGACTGAGATATGTTAGTTGAAGTAAAAATTGTTACAACCCTCCTCGGTCTCCCCTACCATAGCGCCTGTTTTCCCTTAAAGGGTTCAGTAGAGGGGAACGGTAAATTACGCTGATGCCGTTATTAAGTCCCATGAAATATATGGCGAATCCATTACCAGTTTTGGAAACTATTTCTTTTACATCTATATTCCCCGATGGGTTAGAGAGAGAGGGATGTACTGTTGTACACCCGTATTTTGCCGTTGATGCTATTGAGTCTAATGTAATAGGGGACGAGTCTACCTACATTTTATAGGACACAGTTCCAAACTCCGTAAAAATAAAGAAAATTTTTATACAGAAAGACTCTATAACACTTCATCCAATCCGTGTTTCGAACTCAAGACCTCACGCTCAGCTATCACGCTTGTGACCTATGCCACAGTTAATAATAAATATCTAATAATGTTCCATTTTATATCCCCGCGTTAAACTAAAACCATTATACTTCAGAAGCATCAAAAAACTGTTATCGCTGAGACGTATATCTATCTCAAAAGTCCTCTCGTGAGGGTCGGAAGGCGGAAGATTAATGATTACCGTCCGTTATCTGACCTTGAACCCTTATCCCGTTGTTTGAAGCTGTGAAGTTCGCTTCCACAAGGTGAATTTTTAAAAGAAGGATTTTGATCTACCAACTTTTCAAAGGGTAAAAATATTACATGAACAGTGTATCCTAAAATTTAATAAGGAATCTTATGCAGTAGTAATTTTAGTTTTTCTCATCGTTTTTTTTTTTTAAATTATATTTTTACCACAACATTCTATTACACGAGATTGTAATAACTATTTTTAAATATTATTAAAGAGTTTCCTTGGAGTTTTTGGCCAGTTCTTCTCCATAGGACCTACTATTTAGAACAATACGCCTAAAGTGTCAACAATCTTTAAAATAATATAATCAATCAATTCATTAATTCCTGTGAATACCTGAATGTAGTTAACATTAAATAAAGATCTATCCTATTCTATTCTGATACATATGAAAGAGATAGCAAGAATGAAATTAAAATTACCGATATCACATTCATAATTATAAATATCTCTCCTTTTTCATTAGGTCTATTTTTGTAGCTTCAAATTTTGACGTGGGTTAAGCTATGAATACATTCAATAATAAGACCGCCCATTGTATAGATCATTTGCAAGCCTTGTATCGTGATTGTATGTCATTCAAATTGTATACAATACAATATAGATGCCTATTGACCGTATTGTAGAGATTGCTTATTCATGACGTACACATACTGACGGCTAGATTGGCACAGTGGCTTAGCGGTTGGTTTACTGTGCTACGTGTCCAGGGTTTGATTCTTAGTCTCTACAAATATTTTTATGGCTTACATATAATTCTTAAGGATCGGGACGTTTATGCATGTGTCTATTTCCAGGATATAAGAGAAAACCTAGAGAGGGTTAAAAAAAAAAGCAACTCATCACCCTTATGAAGACGAAGCAAAATATCTTCAGGAAACTGCCATGTCCTGTGCCTGTGTTTTGGCGCAGTCTCACTGAGATCTAAGACTGTTGGCGATGATCACAACCGTGTTGAGTGTACGACTGTACAAAATAAATGTTCATGTTTTTTTTTTATAACACAAATCTACATAGATACGCTAAAGTATTAAAACATTTTGTACCACATCCAATAAATTCATCACCACTTCACACCCCAAATATTCCTAACCCCAAATAACTGCAATTAATCACCTTTAAGAACACAAATTCCAACATAAACCTCTATACATCGCAACCTGTTCTAATTAAGAAACTAAATCCCCCTACGAATTAAAACCACATACTGACAACGGTATTACCCGACCAATTTGTAAAGATATAAAGCGCCCGAATCCCAGAGGCGCTCAGAGGTAAACCTTATTTAGCAGTCTTGCACGAAATCACTGGGGCGTAAAGCGATACGAAGATTCATGACTTCTATACAAGGATTTAAAGTATTTATTACTTGAGAGTTTGGATGTTTTCTTTGTACTCGTACAAGTTTTTTTTTTCTTTTATAGTAGTTAAGATTTATCTTCTGACAAGAAGAATTTCTTTGATAAAAGTTATCTCATTTCGATCTTCAAATGTATGAATTTGATTCTTAAAGTGACTTTCAAAGACAAAAACTTTATATTAAACTGTCTTGGTACTACACAGAACTCTAAATACCTAAAAATCAATAGAAGTGGTCAAGATACGTGAACTTTTGTCACGTGTGAACAAATTATGAGTATTGGAGTACAACTAAATTTGATATATTTGCACGGAATTAAGTTTAATTTCTATTGTGTTGAATGCAAAAGATGTATGTAGGTATAAAAAGACGCGTCTCAGTGGTATTCTGTCATGGACTTCTGTTCATTGGTCTAGTGGTATAGTCTCATTGGTCGCATACACGGCTAGCATGAGGTCCCGGAGTCGATTCCCAGGTCGGGTGCAGTCGCGCTTGCGATCTCTAGACCGACGAAGCAGTCTAGCGTTATTAGTATTGTCTTCTGGAATCTATCTTCTGATAAACAACATAATTAGTATAACGATTAGAGTAAGGTATATAACTAAGCTTAGTGTGATGACGTCAGTTGTTGTCTTAAGAGGCGTTCCTAAAACAAAAAAGAATGATACTTTTTTTGACGTCCCTCATTTTTACTGTGTTATTATCTTCCTCGCCCGATAGGTATATTCGGATCACGTACGCAAACAGGAAAAAACATTTCCTAGAATTTATCTTCAGAGAAAAAGCGTGGCTATTACTAAACGGAAAAATTATATCTTTTTCGAATATAGATAACACGAATTATCGTGGCTGCTGGGCATCTGTCTATATAATCTACGCGTCGGACAAATTGTTCTTGGGTTTATTTTGTTAGAACTTTTTTAGTACCGGCCCGAAATTTGTAATTATGAATGGTACGAGTAGATGGCAGGAGGCTCACGCCCTCTTACTTAATAACGACATCGGCGAAATGTGGTTCTAGAACAGTATCATCATCATCATCATCATCAGCCAGAAGACGTCCACTGCTGAACGAAAGCCTCCCCCAAGGCGGGGGGATGCCATAATACCCACGCTTAGCAGGCGGTTTGGGGATCGCAGTGGCTCACCGATTAGTTAGAGGACGCTGCTGCCCGTCCTCCGGTGTCTGGCCGCAGTTTTAAGACGTACCCGGGTCTAGAATAGTATAGTTCTGCCTAATCCTCAGATGAATACAGAAGTGATGCTATAAGTATTGTATATATACAAAGGTATATTATGGGCAGTGAAACCGGGGTCTTACATTACAAAACTAACATTCTGAAACTACTGCTTGGCTACTATAACTTGAACCTTAAGAGATCTTAGTGTGAGTAGGTAGAGAAAAACCACGTGGAAATCAAACCTGAAAGTAGTAAGGAAAACCAAACGCATCATTACTACACTAATCATGTCGTTTCATGTCCAAATTATTTCAAGTCAAAAATGTTCATAATGTAAAAAACTTAGGATAACTTTTTTAAATCGGATTATGTAAGTTTTAAGTGTATTATCTGAAGTAAAACTGGGGAAAGGATTTAAACTTAACCTTCAACTTAAGAGAACCTTTATAATGAAGACAAAGAAACAAGCTCGAAAAAAGTTGGATTGAACACGACGGCGATATTTGTTATAATTTTAATCAGGTGAGAAACATAATTAAAATTAAATAAACTTTAACAATCATTTTACTTTACCAAAGTTTGCTTTTCGAACTTTTCTGAGTATAAGCAACTTGTAACAATGTTTTAGCGAACTAAGTATTATTATTTTTGACAGCTTATTAAAATTTCAGCTCGTTGAATATTAATTTATAGTAATGTTTATACTTATTTTCGAGTCTTAGTAATAAGATTATCTTAGAACAACAACTCTACACGTGACCAGAGGGCTGGCCTATACAGCGTGGCAACGCAGCCAGTCTTCTGGGCACGCTGCCGGTTGAGAAGTATTTCGATGCGTAATGTTTTTATAATATTTACTTTTCTCATCTGAGTAGTGTGTAAATATAGTGTATATAATATTTACAGAGTAATAATAATGTCCTCCTGACCGATTTCGGTCACGGCGGCCAATCTCAACGGAGATTAGCCAACTACGCAGGAGATATTATAGAGCACAAGTGTGTGCGCAAACACAGGTGATCTCTCTGTTCCTTTACTCTCATAGTCCGATGGGACGGCAATCCGACACGACCGGAGAGAGATCAGGCGCAGGACCAACGGCTTTACGTGCTTTCCGAGGCACGGTGTGTATCCACATACACGAAGACCCAGACCCGAAACAAATATCTGTAGATCATACAAATATTTGGTCCGTGCGGGAATCGAACCCGCGACACGTAGTTCAGCAGTCGATCTCTCAACCACTGCGCCAAACGTGCAGTCAATTTTTTTTAAATTTACAGAGTAAAGGAATGTTAGTATGGAATACAAGAGTTATGTTAATTTATGTTATTTATCAAAGAATATAATTATTGTTCTTAACTAACCGTCTTATTAGTTGATAAAGTTCCGCTATTCTCTAATAATTAATTACTTAAACGAATGGAATTTAAAAGTTTTCATTCATAAAAATCTTTTGCAAGTTTGTGAAATGATTTGACTTTGTCTCTAACCGTACATCCACATATTATAGGCGATACCATTATTAAATCAATCGGCTTATGAGAAATTTTTATCGGCTTCCCAAAAAATCACAGTACCCATAAATGTATAGACAGCTGCATTAATTAATTGCCCCTCGCGTACAAAGTTACAAGACACGAGGTAACCAATTTATGCAGCCATCTGTATAAGTACGCTGTACATACATTTTAACAGAAAGGTCAGCACTTAACATTAAGTGGTCACCGTTGTCTTCAGACAAACGCAATTCACTTAGCGTTGCCGTACCCCAACTTGGTAATACGGGACCCGGAATTGGCCGGAATTCCGGAACTCATTTGCTGAGTACATAAGAAGCAAATCGTAGGATGGTCATCTGAACGGCTTGGTGTCATGAATTTGGAATAGGAAGGAATAAAGGTTAAAACTTTTAGTTACTAGTTTTAAGCTCGTCTAGCCATAAAAAAATCTGGCTGCCGAAAAAATTAATAGATAAGCATGAGACATGCATACAACAAGAAAATGTTGTCTTTAGTACATTATTACTAAGAGATGGCGCTAGTAGTACGATATTCACATGTATTATAATATTATACATCCAGCGTTCGTAATTTTGGATTTACTGTGACGTCACAGTGATGTGTGCCTCTATTGGAATGATTACATTCTATTATATTATGCACCCTACTGATACTTTCTTATAAGAAATCAATTCCTCTCATGATCAATTCATTTCACTAGGACGTCACAATTTAGTACAAGTCTTAGTATGATACGTTTCAACAAACATTTTGGAAGCAACTAAAATTATTAAAACAAATTTGACGGTACGGTTGACGCAGCGGGTAAGCGATTAGCTTTCTGAGCTGCGTGCCGCGGTCTCGATTCCCGTATGGAACAAATTTGTGACACGTGTTTGTAAACTGTACTCACACAAACGAAAGCATTATATTAAAAAAAAACTACGTACTAAATAATCACATTACTTATGCACTTACAAATAAAACAATCCCAATTATTTCATAGATGTTCCTGAACAAGCTTAAACAAGCGTCAAACAATTTCAGTCCATTCAAAGTCACCATTAAATTATTTCAAGGCCGTCACGTCACCCGCCTTAAGTGTCGGAACAAAAGAAGCGGAGCTAATCCGTTGTGCTGAGATAATTAAATCACTTCGCTACTTGAATGATGTAAAGCTTTTTAGATGGATGACACTTTTATAAAGATTATTGGTAGGAAAGCTTTCTGATTATTGTATTATATAGATTATAGAGTTAAATCTATTTTGCCTTGGTAGAGGTGTAATTGTACACACACATTTCACCTACGTCGTTATTAAGTTCCATATACGAACCTATTGCCATTTACGGGGTACACTTTCAAACTCTGGGCTGCTATTGAGAATGATTGATATACAGAGAAAATCAATAACATTTAACCCAATTCAAAAATAGAACTCAAAACGTCAAGCACAACCGTCGCGCTTGCGATTACTAGTTCAATGAGGTGTTCTCTAGTAAATATGCTGTAAAGACATATAAAAGATAAATACAAGTAAAGACTGCTTCGTTGGCTAGTGGTCGAAGCGCAACTGCTAGGCGTGAGGCCCTGGGTTCAATTCTAGGGTCGAACAAAATGGTATTAGGTTTTTCTGCATAGACATTCCAAGTAGCAACACGGAGTTTGGAACTGTGTCCAGTCGATGGCAATAGGCTCGCCTCCTATTACATGGGTCTCAATAACGGTGTCGGCGAAATGTTGGTGTACAAATAGTACACCTCTACCTAACCCTTGGGTTACAGGCGTGATGCTATGTTATGTTAAATACATGTAAATAAAAATGACAACGTCGTATTCAATGTACTGGCGGTTAGATTTCAATATTGTTCATCGCGTGAACTAAAAATAGTATGTTTTCTATTTCCAATGTTTTTTTTTTTTAACAAAAATAACATGGAATTGAAAAAAGAACAATCCGTTGATTCAGATATCACAATAGAATTAGCCAGAACAAATGGAGTTATGCATTTTTGATACTGGCATCCATGTTGACAATGGCAACACAGAATTTTTTATTTAATCCGTGTTTGAATAACTATTGAACATGTCATGAGTGAATAAAAAACAGGGGTAATAAACATTCACGAAATATGGTTGAATAAAACGTTTACATGTATGTAGTTGTGTAAGTAGCAAGTTTGGGTAGGTATATGGGTTAATGGCGACTGTACGACATTCAATCAAATCACGTAATATACAAAAATTAATTTAAATCAAGTGATTAGTTTAGACTTTAGTCCAAGTTTTAAGTATCTAGCCATTTTTAATTAAAATGATCTTTTTATTAAACGTGTAGAATACTTCTGCACGTGTAATAAATATCAATTTTGTACAAACGAACAAAAATTCGTCGCAGCCTCGTTTAATAAAAAGACTTCATACAAACATCTATAGATAGATAGAGGATTCCGATGGCTTCAAAAGGCTGATACAATTACGATAAACTCTTCACATAATCAAATAAATCTACACATTTATACGTCTTCATATTCAAACAACCCATTAAAAAAAATAACATATCATACACATATCGAAAACAAAAAAGCTTGTCTAACTCCCTCTACTCTAACGAGAGACCCCACAAAATACATATTCCGAACGACACATTTATTTAAAATAACATTAACATATTCTAAAAACAAAATACTATATAAAAGTTTTTGTTTTTGGAATCTGTTTAATACATAAACGCTTATCAAACATTTCGCATCATATATCTCTAACAAGCTAACCTAGTTTCGTTTACTCTAGATAAGCTGTTTGCTGTCCCAATTTAAGCTGCGCTTTGGGCTTAATTTTCAAGCTGCATACAATTTAGCAAATTAGAGGCTCTAACGGTTTCATCAGAACATCACGCACGATGAATAGGTTCATTTAGTGCTGTGAACTAGTTGTTTACTCCGTTGTTAATGTTTCCCAGTAATTAATATCAAATCAGTTGTTTGTATGTTATCGTTGATTGGTTTATTTATAAATCAGTTGCTTTTCTTTCATTCAATCAAGTTTAACTGGTCTTGAACCAGATGCTAGTACTTCTCAGTAGTTTAATTGCATCATAACTAACGAAAAACTGGCCTGGTATTTTCCGTTCAAAAATTGAAAGCGTCTTGTTTAAAGCATATTAAATGATTGACCATCGACAGGGCAGAATTTAGGACCTTACTCTCTACAATCGCTATCGCTAGACCAACAAAGCCACCGTCATAATAATATATAGTTAAAAAAGTCAACCATTTTTACAAAATTATTTATTTAAATCATTAGATAAGAATATTCTAGAAAGGACTTAGATTTTATTGAAATTTTACGGAAAATATCAATAGACAAGAAATGTCTGTTCATTTAAAATAAAATCAAAAATGAGCGAGATACGTTTCCTTTAATTCCCGGAGTAAATTTCACAAGTAAAATTATATTGATAAGTTAATTAGAGAATTGTTAAAAGCTTACGTTTCGAATTCGTTAAATATCATTTAAATATAATTCTTATTACCTTCTCAATAGAAGATATTTTCTTTTAAGGATTAAATGGAATATCACATTACGGACACATTACGTTTAAATCGAATTCCTATAACGTAATCGTATCGATATTTAATCTTTTACCGAATCACTTTTTATTTTAAATTCAATACATAACGATGTAAGATATTTTAAGTAGTATTAGGTATTTTGCCTTTTTTCTCGGATTTCGGATGAATTTAGTGACTAAAAATAATTAAACAAAAACTATCTATTTGACGGGCACGGTTTGCGCAGTGGTTGAGAGATCGACTGCTGCGCTACGTGTCGCGGGTTCGATTCCCGCACGGAACAAATATTTGTATGACCTACAGATAGTTGTTCCGGGTTTGGGTGTATGTCCATGTGAATATATGTGTTTGTAATCGCACCCACGATACAGGAATTATTACAAGAGTGAGGCTGACTTAAAAAAAAGAGAAAATCATTAAATCTAAATAAATTATAGAGCAATATAGTAGTCAAAATCTAATGACACAGTTTGTTTCTTTTAAATACATTTTCTACATTGATTCTATAATCTTAAACCATTTGTTCTAAGAAGTACTTTGTCTTCAATATAACTTAGTTTGTTTTATTTATTCACAAAACCGTTTTGTCTCAACGTGTTGACGGCAAATCAGTGACGTCAAGTAATTAGAAAAGTATCCATCAGTTAACTAAATTCAATTAAAACTTTCCACTGTTGAGTCCTGGAGAGTTAAATTTCGTTTTAGCACCACAAGATGGTACTGGAGGATCAGGCGTTATCCAGGGATTTTCAGGGGATTTGAAAAGTAAGGATATAATTTACGTCTAATTTAGTTGGGATTTAGTCACTAGAGAATATGTAATTTGTTACGTTTGGACAATTGATTGAGAAGGGAAAAGTAATTTTAGAATCACAAAAAACAATTGAATACCCATTTTCCGAAGATTAGCAGTTTGAAATTAAAACTAATGAAAAAGTGACGCAAGTGCTAGTCGTGCTCGGCGAGCCATTTTTATGTATAATAAATAATTATTTAATTATCCCGGCAAGTATTCTGTTATCCTTATCACGGTAATATCATAGATATATCCACGATTTTCAGAGCAACATAAATATATAATATTTTTATAAAGAAGAAAAAAGCAGGTATTACCGAAATAACAGAATTTAGCAAAAATGACACATTTTACCTCCCAATTTAAGTTCATAATAACCCAATGTCCGCAAGCGATTTCAAACAAAAATACCAACCACATTGATTCGGCTCAAATTCCTGAAACGTAGATAGTCAATCTAAATTCGACGTAATTTACACGCAGATAAAACTTGATTTCCTTTGATCGAGTTTGAGCGGATTAAAGGTACGATTTATCAGAGCCTGATGAACGGAACTTGATTCAGGAACTTGGTTTGTTTAACAGTTAAAACTGCGGGTGGTGTTGTATCCGCAGTACTGAACGTGCCGTCTTTATACTACGAATTTTATGGCAGTGATAGTATGTGACTTTTTGGTGGAATATTGTGGGAAATATTTTTTTATTACAGCAAGTTCATTTTAGGTACATCTTATCCTATCCTACTAATATTATAAATGCGAAAGTTTGTGAGGATGGATGGATGGATGGATCTTTGTTACTCTTTCTCGCCAGAACGGCTGAACGGATCTGGGTGAAATTTGGCACAAATATAGATTATAGTCTGGAATAGCATATAGGCTACTTTTTATCCCGAGAAAATGCACGGATTCGTAATCCACGCAGGCGAAGCCGCGAGCGGAAGCTAGTTAGTCATAAATCAAGCTTGGGCGGTATCATAAGACTTAAGTATGATCTGTTTGTACCTATTTTACAAGGTAATTACTTTCTTACTGTTTTTTAGGATTTGACAAACTGTTCCGCTGCTGGGCCAGCTCTGAGTTTTTCAATACATGACATTCTTATAAAAACATTTATGCTTCACATGACTGCAATAAAGATTTTGAGTTTGAGTTTCCTGTGCCAGTTCAAACTAGCCCTATGACATAATTTTTTGGTCACGATTAGTAAATGCAATATATTATTAGTATACGGAAGGATGTGTCTGCTCTTCTCCTTGACATAATTTAACTTAAACTTTTAAGCCCCACTTTGAGGCATAATGAGGCCTATTTTTTGCCAGAAGTACGATGTATTTTTTTTATTAAACAACGGTTTCAATAACATTTCAAGCCAACATAACACATCAAAATAATTTCACAAAAACGATGTTAAAACAATATCGATAAAACTTGTTTTCTTTTTAAATAAGTGATACTCGAAAGCTTTTACAAAGAGAAACAAAATTATACGTTTGAGGGCCGCACTTTTACTGAAAACTGGCAATGAAAAAAGAAAGCTTACCGCAGTGAAACTAGCGTAGCTGTCAAGCGTAGGGCTGCCTAATTTGAATTAAAGAAAAATATTTTTATTATATTAACTTTGCCTTTTTTCTACCATGACGTAGGTATATAAAGATAATGTTATAAAACTTGTCAGCACACGGTAGGTGTTAAATGAACGCTAAAGTACTGGAGATGTGATTTTATGTTTTGAAATACCGAAACACAAGATTTTATTGAAATATAAGTGCTTTATAATACTTTGTTATCAAAATGCCAAGGCTAGGACAAATTGCCAGTCTAGAATTGATAAGTAACGGAACAAGGGGACTTTATTTTTTGTTCAGACTCTTTTTCTAAAACATTTCACGAAGTGAATGTATTTTAGAAAATAAAACCAAACTTTTTACTCTACTGCAGTGGATTTCATCAGCAAAATTTCCATTGTCAGCACTTCAAAAAATGCAGGCAACCTTAACTAAAAACTGCCAGTTTCGAATTTTTCTATTTCACAAAAGAAATATGGATAGATAAAAACAGCAAACGATAACGAGGCCCCCGAACGTATTGAGTTCTGAAACGTTGGAAAAATAAAATAAAAAATGTTCCGAACATGCTCCAATTTAGGTGAAAAAATATGTAGGAACACGAATGTAGGACGGGAGCAATATTTTGATGTATACCTGCAATATTTTGAAGCATCAATTTTTCGTGGCTTTTTGTTGGAATAAATTAACAGACGGTCGAATTTGATCATATTTACAATAAAATACGGTAAAGGCAAAATGAAAAGTGATGATTTCAACATTACTGAGCCATTAATTAAAGTTTACTTAACAATTGATACACCAATTTAGACATCTGATTTTATTCATGCTTCTGATGTTGAGTATACAATTTAAACTATGGCTAATGAATTTGTTCTGAGTATTCATCAAGACGAGTATAATATTTGGACTGTCTACAATAAAATTACTGTTAATATTGATGTTGGAGGAACGCCATTTTTAGAAGTTAAAAATATCGTTCAGTACTCTACAACGGCTGCCAAGTTTCTTCTTGCAACGCAAATCTGTCCATGTGCCGGAAAATTGGAACCTTTTGGAACGTATTTTATTTACAAGGTACAGTTCAGAAGTCGATTTTGCATCTTTTTCAGCCGATTGTTGAATAGTATAGTCAATTACATGAGTTTTGTTTTGACACGGTATATTATTTGACGGCCCGGTTGGTGCAGTGGTTGAGCGATTAACTGTTCCGCTATGTTTCGCGAATTCGATTCCCGAACGGAACAAATTTGTATGATCTACAGATAGTTGGTTCGGGTTCGAATATTTGTATTTATGTGAATATTTGTGTTTGTAAACGTATACACGATATAGGAATATTAAAAAAAGCGAGTATAGTATAGTAAGTATATAAGTTAATAATAGATGAGAGATGATAAAGTCAACGTTATGTTAATAGCTCTGTTAATAAGCTTTATGGCAAAAACTCTTAGCCAGCAATATTGCAATTATAATCTCAAAGCCTCATTTCCGATCATAAATATTTTTAATATTAATGAATAACATAATAAAAAAAATAAGATCTTTTCAAAAATAAATGTTACTGAATATTTAAAAAAATTGTAAACGTTAAAAAAGATTCGCTTCTACTCACTCATAAAAAATAAATGTAGGTCGAAAAGTTTACAGAGCTTAACTTCAAAAGAATCACGAGGGTGTCGGAATAGAACATTTTTAAAAGAGGCCGAAATTTTTCAATTGGATACTTAGCATTCTTTATTCGGCGGCGAACGACACAAAATTTCCATAAGCACAAAGCAACAATATACAACATAATATTTTGTTCAGAGGAAGTCTTTTGCATAGAAATCTGAGAGATTGGCTTTGTTCGGACGCACAAACAAGCAGGGTTTCTGTTCAAAGGCATTCAGCTCTGAACACAGGAAACGATTGGATTGGACGAATAAAACATTCTACTTTTTGTGTCTGAAGTGAAAAACTGAATTAATAACTTATATATTTTCTACTTAAAATGAGAATTTTCCTGCGAGAGATCAGTTTATATGTTAATGTGATCCGTTTTCCCGTGGCGTTTGAAGTCAATCACACCAGTGTTGTGGTTACGATTGAAGGATTAATAAATTGATGGTTTTGTTCTTTATACTGTTTATTTTAGGTTGGTTGAGTGCTTTATTTAAATATGACGATGGAAATTGTATTTTATTGAAACACAAATTATCGTAAAGTTTAAAACAAAAGTTTAATTATCACAGGAGGACATAATTATAGCATGGTGAAATCAGGATAATGCTTTCGTTTAAATATCTTCCTACTTTTACATTAAAGCATATGAATCATTATTCTATCATTACTATTAGTATCTACTACCGAAATCGCCTCACTATTGATTCTTCTCTGTTTATAAAACACTTATGTATATTATAAAACAAAAAGCAATACAAATTTCCAAAGCACTACTTCAAATCACTCACGTAAACCGTAAACAAGCGTCAGCAGGCAAAACCGATTTCCTCCATAATAAAACTGTGCATTCGTCACAGCAAACATCGTCGTCTGTACAAACAAATTCGTTCGCTCCCATATTTGCTTGTAAACGTGCTCGTATAATACGGCTGGCATAACGAGGGGCCTAACAAGAACATCTTCCTTTTGCTGTGGGCGATCTAATTTTTCCGTATGATCTGATGAGATGGCACAGCTGACACCGGCGGTGCGCTTCGTTAACTGCTGCAGACTAAATCGGATTCCTTTGAGATGAAATTAGCAATCGCTTTGAAGCATTAACACCTGATGTGCGAGTTGAATATGAATTGTGACCGGTTGGGGTTTAAAAGTGTTTGGGTGGAGGTATTGTGGTTGGTGGTATTGAAGGGTTGATTTTTAGGACGGTGTAAACTGATTAAAATTGTAATTACGTGCAATTGTGCTCTTTGTAAAACAGCAATTGTATGTAGCATATAATCTATTTTCAAAGGTAATTTTACTACTTTATTTTTGCTTTCTTTTTTTAACTTTGATCCACGTTAGTAATCACATTCGAATCTATATGGACAACTTACTATCTGTAAGTCATACAAATTATTTGTAGAGTAGCCTTCGATCACTTAACCTCTGCGCCAACCGTGCCGTTTTGAATTAATAAGTTTATACTTTTACTAGTTTTTGCTCACAGCTTCGTTCTCGTGGAGTTTAGAAACGACGTACTAACGAGATAATTTTTTTTCTATATATTAATCCAGTATGTAGTCTATCTGTGTGCTGAGTTTCATCCAAATCCGTTAATGAGTTTACGCGTGATTGAGTAACAAACATTCACATTTATATTATTATAACAAGGATTTCACTAACTTGCATAACGATTCGACATCTATTTACTCAACATTTCACAATTGGTAATAAGTATGACTTAAACAAACCCTCTACGATACAACAAATACAGTTTCAAAACAAACCAATTCCTAATTAGCTAAAATATACCAAAACACATACCTGTGGATCCCCGTATTTATCGACTCTAACGCTCCTATGCGTTTACAACGCTATCGGTGCTGCAATCATGATTCATTAGGCTGGATCCGATATCTTTGGAGATCTATTGGGATTGGCAATCGCTTTGAGCTATTAACACACTGATTTACGAAGTCCTTTGGAATAGTAGCTTTAACACGCTATTGGATCCTATTTCATTTTGCTGGATATTGATTGGGTGAAAGTAATTCGATTAAATATTGGAGGTGGAGAGGAGAATTTGTCACCATTACGAAAAAGGGCAATTTGCAGGCAAATATATTTTTTACATACCGTTTAAGTTGAGAGGAAATATGCTCACTTGAGAGGGCTTCATATATATTTCTCTATATTGTGCACAGTCGGCAAACTAGCACTAGGCTAGCATAACGGACTAAGGCCTAACCCTTCCAATTACGAGAAGAGACCCGTTTCCAACAGTGGGACAGTAATGGGGTTATTATTATCATTATATTTTTGAGGATTTATACATTTGACTGCCTCATTGGTCTAGTGGTCGTAGACGCGACTGCTGAGCGTGAGGTCCTGGGTTCGATTCCCGGGTCGGGCAAAGTGTTATTGGGTTTTTCTGTATTGAAATTCTTAGTAGCAGCACGGAGTCAGGAATTGTGCCCGGAAGATGGCAATAGGCTCGCCCCCTATTACATGGGACTCAATAACAGCATCGGCGAAATGTGGGTGTACAATAGTACACCTCTGCCTAACCCTTCGGGGAATACAGGCGTGATGCTATGTTATGTTATGTTATGATTTATACATTTATTTTCGTTAGCAGGAAATTTATTAAGAGGAGTTCCGTACGTCAGAAAACACAGTAAATTTTTTTCATTGATCATGATTTCTTTAGATTCAGTACCGTTTTCGAATGACAATGATACTTCACGATATAAAAAATACGGATCCTTAATTTTACCGTGGAACCCTTAAAACTGAAATATATTATCAGCTAGACTGTACATCTCCTAAATTACGTTCATTGCCGACAGCAAATTGTAAAAAAAAAGCTCTAACAAAGGCTTAATCTACTGTCCTTTTATGACATATCCCGGGATTCAACGAATCCATTTGCATTTTCATCAGTATAAGAGGGAAATTATTTATTTTCTACTCCTCGCGTGAAACTACAATTGTCTGTGTCCATTTAATTTTGAGTTTCCTTGATAAAAGCTCTGCAATGAAATGAGTATAAAGAAACACTTTAGTAACGCGATAAGAGCGCTTCTAGTCTTATATGGGTTTTACTGTTATTAGGTGAACTTTTTTCTATTTTAGATACTGGGAATTTTATAACTCTATTCTAGATTTTTCGTTCGTTTATTAGTTGTTAGTTAAGAACGGTCTTATAGTCTACTTTTAAAAACAGAGTTAATATTATTATGTATGTATGTTCCTCCACACTGATGTATTCCTGTATCGTGGGTGGATCAAACACCCAGACCGTAGGCGATACAATTTTTTGTTTCGTGCTGGAAACGAATACGCGACACGTTGCGCAGGAGTCTATTGCTTAACGAGTGTGCATTGTTTTTATGCTCATTTACACTTTTATTTAGAGTTATTTATATTAGATAGGTTTTTACATTCAATACAAAAGGAATACTTAAATAATACTAAGTAACAATGTTCATTACCAGTGTCCCAAAAGAAAACAAAACATCCTGAAAAACAAAAATAGAAAACAACTATCTTGAAAACGGACAGCATAAAAAGGCAGCTCCTAACTTCTTTAGTAGCGGAGGACAGATGTAATGAAGAAGGATGCAGGCAAGTGGTTACAGCAAACAAGTTACAGCTAGATTGCACTACAGATTCTAATTTTATTTATTCCGCTCATTTTTCACGATGGAGTCCAAGGAGAAATGTTCATAAAAATTTTAGTAGATCATACAAATACAAATTATCTAGTGCAAGGCTTATGAATTATTTTTAGACGTTTAAAGTATACCTGAAGCTAGTACCTATAGGCTAGAATTACATAATACTCAATTTATGCAATGCCTGAAAAGGGCAACTAAGTTTAAGAGAACTGAGTCACGAGTTCATCAGAGTACTAGTCCTCAATTCTACAGCTTAACTCAACCTTCTAATACAGAAAACTAAGCACTATACCCGCTACCTAAAACCTAAGCTCGCCATATTTACAACTGATCCGGACGAGCGCTGTGAAATTGCCAGAACGCAGAACATTTGACCCAATTGCAACAAGGCTCATACATACTGTTGCAGATGTAACTCGTAAAGTCGCAACATAATGGCAACACTTCGCAACACATCCCCGTTTTATAGGATAAACGGTTTGTTCGCAAACATTCGTTGGTCAGTTGCACGGTTGTTAATTTGAGTGAGGGCGAAAAATAAAACAAAAGAGTAAACTAGAGATATGAGCCTGTATTTTGAATTTAACATCATCAGTTTCGACATCAGTTCAAGTCTATAGCGAATATCGAATATTAATAGTATGAAAACGAGAGCTGCATCTCTTACGGCTACACTTAAATAAATAAAAAATGTAGCTTGTATAGATTGGTAAACATATATAGATACTGTTAAGTTTAGTTTTGCAAACTGATTCTACGAATGACTTCTCTTACGTTGATGAAGTCCTTTTAATAGTATCAATTTTAAATTCCTTAAAACAATAAAGTATTTATTGAATAGCCGTACACAAAAATACTTGTCACGGAAAAATATAAGCATGATAGTTTCTCGGTTCCAAAAAACATTCCAAACTTGACTGATAATTTCGTATTTTAGTAAAAAAAAATTACATAGTTGCCAGTTACAGAAAATTATCTAAAATCCTTTTTATTCACAGTCACAGCTATAAGTTACTCTTAACTTCTTTCACCCTTTTATTCAATAAATTAACTCAATCTAACTAAAAGAAAGGGGTGAAAATCCATTATTTACTAATGGGTAGTTACATTTCTAATCTAGTTCATTTATCTAATCTAAAGTTTCATCTCAGATCTGTAATCTGAAGATATTATTTATGTTACTATGATTATTCAGACCTTAGATTTAGTTTAGAAGTTTACTATCGTCTAACTCTTGTATCTTCTCTCTTGTATCTTATATCTTTAGAAGTCTGAAGTTGTCTGCCACTTACATTTTAGTTAATTTGGCTAATCCTTCAATAGTACTTTTAGATATGTATTGATTAAAAATACTTTCTAAATTAACTTAGATTTAGTGTAAGCTATCAGCAAGTTTCTTTTTTAAAAAACTGCCCCACACTAGGAATAATTCCTGTATCGTGGTTGCATTTACAAACACATGTATTCACATACACAAAGACCCAGACCCGAAACAACTATTTGTAGATCATACAAATATATGTTCCGTGCGGGAATCGAACCCGTGACACGTTGCGCAGCAGTCGATCTCTCAACCACTGCACCAACAGTGCCGTTTCATGTCCCTACATGTTTTATAAAGGAGTTTCTTGTAATTGTTTTACACTTAAATTCTTTTTATCAAATCGAAGGCAAACTAAATCGTATTCGGCAACTATTTCGCCACATTGAATTGCGTCTTCATTAACAGTCCTGATCCTCAAACGTGAAGATGATATTTGAAAAGTATAATCCCTTCCCTTCACGAATATTTGGATAATTTATAATCGAGAATCATAAAACTTTCAAACGCTATAAGCAATAAAAAACAAATTAACTCCAAACTAATTAATAAAACCATAATATTCCGATCCCCTCTCACAACACGTCAAAACTTTAACTCGTTGAATCTGTTTACACCGCAAACTATGAGTCGTGAGCGAAGAACTTTATTCTACGTTGAAGTAACGACAATAAAAGCTAGCATACTGCTGCGACATGTCTGACGGCGCACTTCCGACACTATCTGGACGTAGATGAATGTGCACGAGATTGTTTCTGTACTATTACTTGCATCTTATCGGGGCGTGGGGCAGTTGAAGTTTAATTTCACGGTACCGCGTTGTGAATGTCATCTTCAACTAGGTGTTTGAAAACCAATTGTACATTAAACAAAGTGTTTCATTTGGGAAAATTTTGAAATTGGGAATAGTAATTAAAAATTTGAGATTTCTTCCAACGAATTTTTTTGACTGCCTCGTTGGGTTTTTGGAAAGCGCTAATGCTGAGCATAAACTCCTGGGTTCGATTCGTGGGTCGGGCTATGTGTAATTCAAAGGGCAAACGGTGTTTCTGTATATAAATTGTCAGTAGCAGCACGGAGTTTGAAATAGCTCGCCTCCTATTATATGGGACTCAATAACAGCATGGACGAAATGTAGGTGTAAAATTAGTACATATTGCCTAACCCTTCGGGGATACAGGCGTATTGTTTCCGCAATATTACTTGCACTACTTATATTCTAGGCGTTAATTCTATGGAACAGTGTTTTGAGCGTCATCTTTAAACTAGGTTATCGTAAAAATATAGTATATCAATTAAAATATAAATAGTTTTATTTTTGCGTAAAATCTAATAAGATTGGGCATTTACGTGGATTGTCTTAGACCTACATTAATACAATTTAGACCTACAAGAGACTGAAAACTTGCATCATGTAGATTTAATATCTACATTGAATAAGTAGATGTTACTAGCCACTCATAATTATATTTACTATTTATTCCACTTTTTTTTCCTGCCATATATTTTACACAGTAAAAATATTTAGATACAAATTACAAAATTTCATTCTAAAATCAATAAGTAAGGACATTACAGAAACAAAGCATCTTAGATAGATCGATAGTGCTTAGAAAGTACGAGAGACGAGACGATGTGTATTGAGATAACGCAATGGATAAATCAATCAATCATCTCAAACAATCCTATAGCTGGGCTCTTTAATGGATTGATAAGTTTTTGAAGAATTTAAAGACGATGAAGTCTTCTTCTTTTTAAGATTATTGATTTGTTTTCTTTAGTAAATGAAGACGAGAAAGTATATTAAAACTTTCAGAATCTTCTCCAAAGCGCTTAATAGTCTACTTTACTACTATAAAATCTGTTTCTAAAGGATACAAAATGCATCAACCTTTATTTAGCAATTTCGTCACCGCAACTCATCATAATGAGATAACGTAAGGAATAACGTAAAATACTTGTACAGAATTCTAAAAGGAAGGTAACTGCGTAATAAATTTAAAACTCCACAATAGGAATACGAGACACGACACTAAAAGGCAAACTTTAGTAAGAGCAAAACCATTTCATGATAGTGGAATGGCTCAAGTTTGCTTGGAGTACTCGAAATGTCTTTATGATTCCCTCAGACATCGTAAATTGATATTTATTCTGAATCCTTTACCCGCGACTCTACACTCACTTAGTATAAAAATAGTCTGGAAAAATATCTACAGTGTTGTCGTGTATTCTTCAAAATACATGGTTATATACGGGCCTCTAAAGTTTTCGTATTAAAACTTGGGTTTAGTTGATGATATTATTACAGGGGTTTACGACGTACAGTGGGTACGGTACGGTAATATGTGGAAGATAAATTTTATAGAGAGCTTTTAATGGGTGGATTCGGAAATTTGAGCAAATTGTTACGACTTCAAAATTAGTTATAAAATTAAAAAGTACGCTTTGTATTGGCAAAGTTATGCAAAAAATCTCATCATTGTCTGACCACCACCACTGAATTTACTGATTCAGTTTCCTGCAGTTTAAGCACTTAGTGACGTAGATTATATGTCATAATTATTAAAACGGACAGCAGCAATCTACAATATATAATAATCTACCTCATCTATAAGACGCATAGGCTTTCCCTTTCTTATGATGTACGTAACAAATTGATTGTATGTATTTACAGACAATATTTCATCGGTCCCAAAACTACCTTTCCATTTGGCGAAATATCAATAACTGGAAGCACTTGTAAGGAAAATATTTCCGGGTACGTGCATTCTGAGCACAGTTTATATCTATTTGGCAATAAGTCGAGTTTTCAATAGCACCGTCTGCCGATCGAAATGAGATTTTTACTACGGTAGTAATAACTTGATCGAATCTGGGACACGATTCTACGGGATCGTACCATCGAAATCATATTAGAAGGAGTTTCCTGCAATTTTATTATTAGATTTTACGACAATTTTCATTTCCTTCTAACAATAAAAACGCCTCATAATAAGTATTACCCAGTGTGAGTGTGTATTTATTTTCGACTGTTTTCGTCGGAACAACATTGTCTTCAGTTTTTTGTGTTCTGAATCGAATATAAGCTTTTGGAGCGTGGGTGTTGGTTCCCAGTTTATAGCTTTATGGCGATGGTAAATATTGTTTTCTTCGAAATATAATAAAGATTTCAGTAGAACATAACAATAGAACTGTGTAGGTTGTTTGTTACCAATATCTCAAGCGTTATGAATTAAAACTTTTATTTTTATCATTGAAGATACTGTAGCATATTTGAAAACCTGAATTTCTTCATAATTTCATTTTGGGTCAAATATTTATCGTTATTTTCATTTGCTATGTTTACTTGTATATCTACTATCTCAACTACGGAATTTTTCAGGAGTAAAGTAGTACTTGATAATGAAATACAATTACAAAAGAATCTTTCATATTTCTTTCTTTCTACGCTAACAATAACGAAGGATCCTCGTCGAGCATTTTTTCAATTTATAACAATTCTTCAAACAGAACAATAAGAAAACCCTTAGAGAGACTCGAAGTTGATAATAAATCTTATCTTTTTATAGAAAGTGCACCTTTAGCGTTGGAAGCTTTCAGAATATCTTTATTGTTGCACCGGGATACTATAAAAAAGCTCAGTATATTTCCATACTCATTCCAGAAGAAAAAGAAAACGATGGATATCAAGAACTTCGTTTACAAGATTGTATAAGTCAATTAGAATAATATTAATGTTATAACTAAACAGGATAATACTACAGTAAGTAAGACATCAGTACATTTTGAAAATCTTAAAGATAACGTCACGCCTGCCTTTTCCGAAAATTAAGGCACTGTCATTATTAAAACTGATTTATTAAACCACATTTAAATCAACTTAACGCTAATAGTTCAGGAAATTATCTAGTACAACCATCTATTTAAATTAAAAATATTTTTGACTTACCCATAATCATTTGGCTTGCACTCGTCAGTAGTTTCACATCGTTGTCTGCGTCTTGTGTTTCAAGTCTAACCGTGACATTTAGCGGATCTAGCGTCTCATCACCAGCTCTTCCATGAAGGGTAACGAGAATGGCTGTAGTTTTTCCCGGTACTGCAACTTCTGGTGCGACAACTGAGAAGCCACTGTGAACAATATAAAATATATTTTTTAAATTCTTTGAGCTGGTTCAAGGTGGTGCGGGATAGAGATGAGTGAAAGAATTTGGGGTAGGTCTTTGCCTAGCAGTGGGACAGTTTAGGCGAAATAAAAACACAAACATTTCTTTGTATTGCAGTGATAGCCTAGTGGTTGAACGCTTGCCTTCCATGCAAGAGTCGGAGTTTAAACCCAGCCTACACCTATAACTTTTCGGAATCATGTGCGGAATTGTAGATCAGAATTTGATTATTACTTTTGTTAATGGTGAAGGAAAACATTGCAAAGAAACCTACACACCTGAGAGGAGTTTGTGGATCTCAAATGGAGGAAACTGATCAGTGATAATACAATATAATTAACACTGTTTCATAAGTGAGAAACGCAAAAAGAAAGATTTATACAAGAAACAATACAAGAAAGCTATACAAGAAAACTTTATACAATTGTAATTCAATTCAATTACAATTGTATAAAGCTTGAAATAGTGAACTTCGTTAGTAGAAAAAACATAGTTTATAAAAACACATATTTTTAGTAAAAACATATCCATTCACCTATTCGACACAAATCTCTCCCACAGAATCGACCGCAATCTGATTTTGACAACTGGCCAAATTTTCATCAACAAAAACGAAATAAAATGTCGCTCGTAACTGTACTCGTCCAACTTTACTAGGAACAGTAAGTTCCTATCGGCGTAAAAGTCAGACATTGAACAACACAGGTCAACAAAATTCAATTCTAAGCGTAGGGAAATATTGAAAACTCTCCAAACCAAAGTCTGCAATGCGACAAATCGGTTGGACACGTTCGAATTATTGTATTTTCCTACGTGTGCACAGAATACTGAATTTTGTTTGACGAAACCGTTCGTGCTACATCCTGTTTGAACGCAAGAACGCGCCTACGTCTGTTTGAGTTCCCTGATACTGTTTAGTTAGTTTTAAACTATGCAATGAGAGTTCATTACTGTCTGCGTTGTATTGTCGGCATTGGTTAGTTTTGTTTGGTGTTCTCAAATACCTCCATTAATCGAATATATTTTTTAAGGTTTCCAATTGATCAGAAATATTAATTCACTTGATATCTATATTTTTCTCATTCGTACCAAAGATAATTTCGCTAATGTCTTATCAATCCTCATTTTCTTCCTTTTCCTCCTATAAAGTCGATATTTTCTTATAAAACATCTAATATTTATATTGGATACTATTCGTAATATATATTTAATGTTATAATACAGGAAAATATACTACAAATAAATATGGTTACGGATTGAGAGAAATGATGTTGTCTTTCTGTTATTTTTTATTTGTTAGACGAATGGCTCCATAATGTCTACGTTTGATAAGGGTTACAATCGATACGTCGTGTACATTGGAGACTTCAACCTTAGCAAGATTTTATTTATTTTCCTTACCACATTTCAGAGAAATAACAATTTAGGTGTATTTAATGATATTTTATGGAAAGGGTGGATCATCGTTCACAAGGGTCCCCGACAGTGTAATATCAATAACTTGTGGAATATGAAATTAATATCTTATATCATTCAAATCAACTCATTGAAGTAGCAATATATAAACTCTTGATCAGATTGAGTTTAGTATTGAAGCCTCCTCTATTTTATTTAAGTTCCATATCAATCGCGGTCTAACAACTGGGCAAAAAACAAAGTCAAAGATTTATTGAGCTGAAACTTCTCGAGTATCAGAGATTAAAATAATGTAATGTGGCCTAAACATAATTAAATAAAAACTACTCAAGTTCTATAAGTAATGTAAAAGAAGTAGAGAAAAAAACAAATGAACATTAATAGAAGGCAAATATCAAAATTATGTTCCACAGATCTGTGATTGATGCTTTTACAAGACATAGACGTTTATGCTTCGTATGATACTTGGAACCAACTGCTTAACGGGATTTCGGAATGGAGTTGTGAAGAACAATCACCCATCCAAGGACGGACCGCGACAAGTGCTGCTTAACCTCGCAGATTGACTAATCTACACAGTAGCTTTGTAACTACGAGCCGTTATGCTTATGAACAAAGCAACCCACATGAACAAACTATGAAATGATTTTAGTTTGTTGATCCAATTCAAACACGCGTCAAGCAGACCGTGTCAAATGACATCCAAAGTCTCAGGAAACTGTATTAGAACTCCAGTACGGGTGGAACTTATTTCAGAACTAGTGTACTGTGGTTTCCGGAACAAGTTGCCTGGTTTATTTGTGCTCGCTTTACAGACGTGTGACGTTGGCTTTGAACAAAGCTTTATGACGGCTCAATTCTGTTTTACTTTCTCAGATCAACGATTTGGTCTTTCTTTCTTGTGATTGGTATTTTTGCTTGTTGGTTATGTTTGATGTCAGTTGACGGATGATGACAGATGATTCTGGTTAAGCGTTTAGATTATTCTGCTACGTATCGCGAGTTCGATTCCACGGAATAGATATTTTTATGACCTACGGATAATTGTCCAAGTTTTTTTTGTGTCGAGTGTATGTGTATGTGAGATGACGTATTTGTAAACTGTACCTATAACAAAGGAATAATAACAGCAGTGGAGCAGCGTGAATAAAACCAGGAACCACACACATAGGCACGGTTGTACGCTGGCAGAGAAAGCCTCGTCGCATTTTGTCCGCTCTATGTTAAACCAGCAGTCCCGGATTAACCACGTAGCAAGAGTAGCAATTGCTGGGGGCCCCGCGCAAAAGGGGGCTCCGCGTATGCAACTCCGCCTGAGAATAATTTTTTGAAAGAAACATATTAAGACGCGGTATATTGAATTTACTTCATGTCACAAAAACGTGAAACGTTACACCTGTTTTCCGATTAAGACAATCCACGTCAGACAATCGGTAGCCGATTATTTTGTTGGCGAAAATAAAACAACGAATTTCATGTGGTAAACGCACATTGCACAAGTTCTACAAATAGTCATTTATACTTAAGAGACCATAGCAGATCAAGGACCCCTCGATAGAATTTGCTACGGGCCCCGCACTTGCTTAATCCGGCACTGTATACCAGTGTACATAAAAGTATATATAAATAAACATAGGCAGTCTCCGACTCTGTACATAGTGCATAAAATATTACACATGTAGCATTATAAGTAGAGTAAGTAGTCAGTCCACAGAGATTGTCTCATTAATACCAAAACCTCCCAAATTATGGATGGAGTTTGCTAATGAAAGCACGTTGACATAATCCACATACATATGTATGAAATTATCATTACGTAATTCACTCCAATCTCTATCAATCTGTAAGACTTAACTAATCAACTGACACTGTTCTAAGCAGTCTCTGGTATGGCATAATTAACGGGACCTCAACGCAAATGTCAACAGAATCCACAAATTCTTCTTTGGGATTCTAGTCACGTTTTCGTGCGAACGAAATTAATTACTTCCCGAAAGGTGACTGGCCATGTCGTAATTAGTGAAGGCAAAAGCGAACTTAAAACTGTCATCGCCAAAGGCTGCCGCATCGGTCTAGTGGTTGCGACTGCTGAGGTCCTGAGTTTGATCCCCGGGTTGGGCAGTATATTGGGATTTTCTGTTTAAATATTCTCAGTAGCAGCTAGGAGTTTGGAATTGCTCGGAAGATGGTAGTCTCGACCCGACTTACTCGTAATTACGGCTTTCGGCGAAATGTAAGCGTATAATAGTACACCTCTGCCAAACACTTCGAGTAATACAGGTTTAATGGTATTATCAGAAAAGTTGATAAGACAATTTTGTTTCCGATACAAACGAAAAATTCAAAGGAAATGCGTATGAAGCAAAATCTTTATATCTGTTTACAAAAAAGACACGTTCCCGCCGGTCTGGCTTCGGCCACAAAAACACTGTATGTGGCGGCGTGTACATACTTTTGGAACGAATTCGAATAACAAAAGGCTCGCAAATGGACACTTGCCAACGCCCGTTTGGCTCAATCGATACGAATCGCTCTACAAAAGATTGTTTCTCTCAGTTTCTCAGCTCCATATAAGCTAGACGTAACAAAAGTGATAGCTTTTTAATGACCATTTTTGTATTCGCAAATCCTAACTTCATTCGTCTGAACTTTTATTTCGTTTCAAATTTTAGTTTAATCACGTTAGTTGTAGAACTTTTTGTGCTAAAGTTCGAATTTTAGATTTGAAGATTTTATAGGAATTTTTAACAACAATACTGTTACATATCTTCGACGTAGATGCAAAATAAAGTTATAAATACTAGATGTACGCAAGTTTCATTCTGTAGATGACAGATTATATATTTTTTTTTATAACATAACATAGAATCACGCCTGTATTCCCCAAAGGATTAGGCAGAGGTGTACTATTGTACACATTTCGCCGATGCCGTTATTGAGTCCTATGTAATAGGGGGCGAGCTTATCGCTATCTACCGAGCATAATTCCAGACTCCGTGCTACTACTGAGAATTTCCAGACAAAAAATCTCAATAACACTTTGCCTGATCCGGGAACCGAACCGAGGACCTCATGCTCAGCAGTTGCGCTTGGAACCACCGGACAAACGAGGCAGTCAACTTTTTTATACAAGCCTTTAATACAATAAACATTTCGTAATACAAAATCGCCTGAATAAAATGATGCGAGCAAAAATAACTAGACTCCTTGGTTAATAGATAAAGTACCTACACTTCGGGGACGTATAATTTCATTATTTAATAAAGCAGTGCTTATAGATCTTTCCGAGAGTAGGGTTAGGGTCAAACATTTTGACTAGTCTTCAATGACCATCGAGACCGGTCCTCAGTCTTAATAAGCATATTTTTGGTTACTAAAAAGCTTGAACTATAAGTAGAAATTTTGCTTTTTTGTCGACGATGTCTAATCTTTTGTGAGTGATGTCGGTGAGTCGCCTGCTGTATTTCCGGACCAATACGACCTTCAAACCTTCAAGAAAAGAGCGTACTCCTTTTTAAAAGGCCGGCAACGCACTTGTGACTCCTCCGGTGTTGCGGGTGTCCATGGGCGACGTTAATCGCTTACCATCAGGCGATCCGTCTGTTCGTAAAAAAAAACGAGATTTTTTAAATACGAGCTGAACAAACATTTTTAAATGAAGAGTATGGGAAGCGAGCCTATTTACATATACCGGGCATAAATTCCGAGGAGAAATACCTACTGATATTTTTAATAAACCCAATAAAATATTCCCAACCCGGAGATGAAACCCAGGACTTAAAGCAGTGGTTATAAATTTTGCCATGATTACGCATTACGACGTTTTAAGAAAGCAAACTTCACTTTTCAAACACCCTCTCTAACAAAAACCCAACGCTCGATCCAATATTTCGAACAAAAACAAACCCTTCGATATATTTTACGTCCAGTGGCAGCAAAGTGGTGTGCGTTCGTGACTTCATTGTTGGCAGCCGATACTTGACGCGGGCTAAAACGCTCCGCTACAAATAAATAGGAATGGTAATGGCTCATACGTGATATCCGAAACGAAGGTATAATCGGACTAAAAATCCTTCTGCCAAGGATATTTTTAGACATATCACGAAGTTTATGAAGAGAGGCTTTCAGCCATTTATGATTTGTTGTAATGTAAGTAGATTTTGGAGCAAAACCTTTTTAAATTAGACTTTTCATCTATATTGTGTTTGACATTTGGTATCGAACCTAAATCAAGTTGAATTATTAGACTGAAGAGTGAGAAAAAGTTAACGGGTCTTCTCGTTAAAATTACTTTCTGCTTTTTTAATTTAACAATATTTCCACGTGCATTCTTTTCTAAAAAGGACAGACACCAATTTTAATTGGTTGTATAAAGTTGTCTCATTTTTCTGTTTTATCTTAAGTAGCTTTGTACTCTGAAAATATTTGACTGGCGACTTTTTTCTTAAGTAACGGTACGCTTATAATTTTACTTAGAAATTTTAATATTCGTTGTATTACATCGTCTACCTACAGTTCTATTTTTCTACTTTTCACGCGAATTTTTGTTGTTGTCCAAGTTTATATTTGGGATGATGCCAACCAGCAAAAACGAAAACCAAAAAGCTTTGTAGCCTCCATTCTATTTTTATTTTTGGTCAAAGGCATAAGTGAAGTTTGGTTCTTTTTTTAAAGAATATTGTAAAGTGACATATGCCTAAGCTCATCGTTAACCTTTTATTTCGGAAACTGTGACATTTACTTTAATACACCTACGAGGTTGTTTGATAAACTTCCATAGCTTACAACATAGTTTACATAATAAACAGCAAAAGGAACACTTTTGTTCTTTTTTGGCTGAGATTATGAGAACCTTATTTTACTCCGCGCTACATAATCAGCAACACCAGCTGTCTCACGATTATTATCAAACGTATTGTACAATATTGGTGGTCTTATTAGAAATATACTTTCTATACACAAAGTGAACACAAATAAGCATGTGATGGCAACATCTGGTGTTGTATCCCCAATATCTACTGACTGAACGATACTCCTCTCCAATAAACACCAATTTGACGGCGAGTACATTAATAATGTTCGCCAAAAATTAGGGAGTAAAGCTGTTTATTGATGTCGTTATAGAATTTCTTATCGTTTTTAGGTTCGGTGTTAAAAAAATAATTTTAATGCGATTGCCGTTGTTTTGTGAAACGACATTATGTTTTTAGATAAACTGGAAATTGTAGCCAATTGGCAAATACGAAACTCTGTTTTTCTGAGTGCTTGTTCGTCTGGTGCTATATAAATTTAGAGAAGGGCCTTAAAACAATCATGAATTCGCTAGATCACTACTAGTCATCTGAGTTATTCTTTATGAACTGTCAAAAACGACATTTGGTTCAAAAAATGTTTGGATTACTAAGGCGTGACGTCATAGTTTTTCATTGCCATTGGCATACTTATTGTGGGATTTTGATAAATAAAAAAATTAAAACGCCAAAGATAAGCAAACAAGATTTCAGAATTAATTTTTGATGCAGTCATCTAGCTTATTGTCTTCATTATCTTAATTGTTGCTTAGATTATTTATTAATTACCATTATATACAACCAGAACCTGTTTACTTTTTTTAAAGATACTTTTATTCTACGAATCTCTTTTCTTAATGACACCAGATACTAATCTTCAAAAAACATCTTTGCAAAACGTTCCCAGCTAAACGACCGAAGTTTCTTTTTGTAAAATCATTAAGGTCGAGCTAAGTTCTTCTTCCATAGATTTTCTGTGCGATGTGACTGAATACTTGCCTGCGGCTCATTACGTTCTGATGAATTATTCATGCGCTGGCGCCTTCGTTCCTCAGTTCCCTCCCAAGCCCAGTGACCTGAAGGCTTTACATCGAGAGCCCATTGACATGTCTTTAGGTGTATTATTTTACTCTTTTGGACAGTTTTGGTTAAAGGTTTATTGATATTGAGCTCAGTTGTGGATGTTTTGACGGATAATTTTATAGTTTTATATGATATTTTTCTTTTGTATGCATTTTTTGTATTGCTAGATATGACCTATTATTGATATATTATTTATATTGCCTTTGATAAAGTGAAATAAACATTTCAGTACCTCTATTATGAGTTTTTTACTATTTACTTTCATAGTAAATGTAAATTTTCATGCAAGCGATTTTAGTTCTTTACTCGGTTACATTAGGGATTAGAGTCGCTAACATGACATCTCTATAAAATAGTAAATCAAAACTTAACTATGACACATATGTCCCTAATGTAACAAAGTTAAGAACTAAAATCGCTATCATGAAAATTTACTTTACTATGATAGTAAATAGTAAGAAAACTCATAATAGAGGTACAGTTCTAAAGTAGTTCTAAGATGTTTTCGATCCAACGTTCTCGCCGTCGATTTTGTTTACTTGAACTTTATTAGGCTTGACCTAAGATTGTGCCCTAATGTTGACCTCTATAAATAAATAAAACTTTTGTTGTGAAAGCATCGTTAATTGATTCTGAATAAAATACATTGTTTATATGCCTTATTTGTCTAGTGGTCCCGGGAAAGCGCGGTTACTGGTCGAGAGGTCCTAGGTTCGATTATCGGGTCGGGCATTGTTTATGAGTTTTATTGTTGAAAAATCTTCGGTAGCAGCCCAAAATGGAATTGAATCCAGTAGATGGTATTAAAGTACTCAAGATCGGCATCGGAAAATTGTGAGTGAACAATAGTAGGAACACCTCTGTCTAACCCTTCGGAGTAAACAGGCGTGGTGCTATGTAGGTATTTTATGTGATTGATATATTATAAACAGTCTATGATTTTGACTTTCTTTTTACAAACAAACTTTTATTTCCTTTACGCTTGTTTTTTTTTTTACGCAGAAATACAGGGTGAGGTATCACAATTTATTTTCAATATTGTAAATACCTCACATTTTTGAGTATAATAATTCGAATATAAAACTGTAATTTCAATACATCGTTGTACACAATACTTTGTTGTGTCAAAATCTAATTTTAAGACAAAGGCCTCATAGTTCCACAATACAATAGCATTCAGTCTGACAAATTTAGTTTCAATGACGAACATCTATACGCTAAGTAACAAAGGATTCCGTATCAAAGGCCAAATAAACCAAGTTGTGGTAGGTTTATGGATGTAAAGTACTGGAAATGTCAAACTTTAATGGCATTGGTTACTTTGTATGATTGATCGTAACTATAAACTCACTTAGTGGCTCATAAAGTTATAATAAGTACTGCTCCTAAAACTTCATATCGACTCAGGTCATAAAGTTTTACTATACTGAATCTGTAGTAGAAAAATGAGAACTAAAGGAAAATCGTGATAACTAAACGGCGTCACATTGTTATAATATAGGAGAGGTGTACTATTGTACGGTCATATTATACGGATGTCATTATTAGGTAAGTCCATGTCATACTAATATTAGGTAAGTCTATATAAACTTATTTTCGAGCCATTTGGGGTCGAAAAATGTGGGTTCTTGGGACCAAGTGTTCGCCTCTTGTTTAAAGAGATCGCGAGGCGATTAGTCGACTCTACACGTGACCAGGGAGCTGGCCTATTTTTTGGCCAAAGAATCAGCGTTGCCCTACAGCGTGGCAACGCTGCCAGTCTTCTGGGCACACTGCCGGTTGACAGCGATGCTGACGAGTATTTTGATGCGTATATGTTTTTATAATTTTTATTTTTCTAATCGAATTATTATGTACATATAGTGTATATAATATTTATAATTGTAGAAAGATTCAGATATGTAATATATTTATTTATTTATCAACCAATAACACTCTTCTTAACCCAGAACCCCATGCTCAGAAAAGCGTTTGGGACCACTAGACCCATTGGGCTCAGTCAGTTACAAAACGGTTGTTATATCTATAAACATACTACTAATAGTCCGGCCAATGAAGATGTTCCAAGTAGATTTAAAATCAAGATTGACGGGAAAATCGTCAACAGAATATCCAAAATAAATTAAAGTATTTCTTTAAATTTAGAATAGCTGTACAGACATTGTTTAAAGTAAATGTACAATCGTGCTCAGTTCGAAAGTATATCAATAAGAAATTCATAAAAAGAAAAAACGTGTCAATTGTTTTTAAAAATTTCCTATAAATGTATCTTTAAAATTACCTACAGTATTCATCCTTCCTTGAAATGCTTGACTTAGTGACCTAGGTCACTACCAATGTAGGTGCAAAACTTGTGTCAACACTGGTCAACGCGTATATTTCCATACGATTTGCATCTCGTTGCCTTCGAGTTACTAAGATTGGCCACTGGCGAAACTGACAAACGATAAAGTACATGATAAAACTTATCGTATTGCTTACCATCTTGTTGTTTAAGACTATAGTTTAAACATAAAATCAATATAATTACACTAGTATATTAAGTTGATGAAATAAAAAGCCTACCTCGCAAACAAAACAAGGAAGGCGCGCACATTTAGAACAAGACGCTTAATACACTAAATTATCATATGTTTATCCAAAATTATCTCACCTTAGAGTAAAGTAGAAAAGAAAAGACGTCTAGCCTTAGAACAGCAAAAATGGTATAAAGATAAAAAAAAAACAGATGCGACTTCCAAATGTACAACATAATGCTGTCCATTCCAGTAAGTGTAGTTCAAGTTCAATATGGATTTGCGTAAATACTAGGGAGAAGAACACGTCTCGATGGGCGAGCTTTGTTTCCCTGTATTCCATTCAGGGTATTAGACAAGTCACCATGACAACAGTCGGCCAAGCTCAACAGAACTCATAACACAGAAAAACACACAGAAGGTCTAATTCGCAAATTCGAGAGATTTACATCATACTTAATAATATTGTAATATTAAATAGTGCTGTCTTTCAGGGTTAACTGATTCATGTTTGAATCAGTTAACCCTGTTAATTTAAATTTTGATACTGTTTATTTGATTGTTTCTGAGTGAGACTAAATACCTTGTATGTACGGAAAATGTATAAAAATTACCCCATTGGTTAATACAACTAGACGGACAAATGGAAGTCCTCGATGTTTTTTGTTGCAACCATACATTTAAGATGCATAGCGTTTGAGATTGTCCGATTTGACTAAAGCGCGCCATGTTAACATTAAACCATTTATTTTGCTACACACATTACATATAATGATATATACAAAGTTCAGTCACAACAAAGAGAGAAAGAAAAATATGTGAAGCAAAGGATGCAGCTCTGTATTTGCTGTGCATAGTTCACAGCACTGATTTTCATCTTGTCCCTGCCATTCGCATTAAACATAAGTTTTTACGCACACAAGAAAATCTCCATACTAATTAAACATAAAAATTACACCTACATAAACCAAATAAAAATGTTCTTCGACGTATAAAACTTGACCAAATTTAGACTAACACGACACATATAACAAGTAATACAATCTTATAAATATAATAAAGCTATAAAATGGACAGGTTACAACGCATACACAATAAATAAACAATTCTACTGTTACATTGACTTTTGTATGTTTAATAGTTCTCTGGATATATTAGACCTTCTGTCGGTATCTTTCATTGTGTATCGAAGCCTGGAATCCAATACAACATCACCGTGTCATCCTAACGGAGTATTGATGGTAGAATATTAACTAACCTTTGCTCTGATTTCAGCGGGAAATCCTAGAACAATGTTATGAGGTTATATAGGTTGTAATTATGTCTTCGTATGTCAAAATGCTGTGAAGCCACTGATGATGTTCTATGAACCAGTTCTATTAATATTCAGTACATAGATATTTTATGTATTAAATGTGTTTACAAGTCAGTCAGTTAAGATATTGAAATTGTATTGTACCTATGTACATATATATTTATTTATATATTATCGGCACAGTTGACGCAGTGGCTAAATGATTAAGTTTCTGCGTTGAGTGTCGTAGGTTCGGTTCCTGCACGGAACAAATATTTGTATGATCTACAGATATTTTTTTGTCTGTAAACTATATACTAGCTTCCGCTCGCGGCTTCGCCCGCGTGGTTTAAGAACCCGTACATTTTCCGGGATAAAAGTAGCCTATGTGCTATTCCAGACTATAATCTATCTCTGTACCAAATTTCATCCAGATCCGTTTAGCCGTTCTGGCGTGAAAGAGTAATAAAGATCCATCCATCCATCCATCCATCCTCACAAACTTTCACATTCATAATATTAAAGTAGGAAGTAGGATAAGTTAATTATTTAATCAAACACTTAAAATTTTTCAGAACGAAATATTAAAACTCAATTAAATGTTATATAACGCATTTTTCCGACGGACTTTAGTTTAATTAGTAAGCATTCTTACTTTCATCTTAAAAATTATAGAGGTTGAAATTACTGGCAATTAAGATTTAAAAGAAAAGGAAATTGACTATTTAGGACACGAAAAAATCTCTAATATTTCATTTAATATAATATTACGAGTTTATGGAATATTATAATATTAGAGATTTTTACTTCAGAACGAGACATAAATAATGCAGGCAAAGGTTTAAAAGCTAAAACAAAGCGACTTAACTCATGCAAAAGAAATTCCTTGCTAAGTTACTCGTCTGTGGACAAAAAGTCGTTCCGTGAAAGAGAACTTCGTGGTCTCCAAAATGCACGCTGACATTACTTCATCCCATTCCCGTGTTCATACGAGTAAATTGGTATTCGGCGGAGCGCGAAGTTAATTATTTCTTAAGATGAAGGTTCATTATAGAAGAGTAATTGGTGACCTGAAATTTGTGATTGTTCTACACGTGCAAGTTTTATTTTATTTTTCAGAAGTAACATATTTTGACTTTCATTTGTTTTTCAAGTTTCGATTTTGGAATGACATGAAATATCGTTTTCAATAGATGGCACACTTGGCACATTGGTTAAGTGATTGGTTGTCTGCTCTACGGGTTCCAGGTTGGATAACCACATCACCAGCCAGAAGACGTTCACTGCTGAACGAAGGCCTCCCCCAAGGGGGGTTTGCCATAATCCCCACGCTTGGCAGGCGGCTTGGGGATCGCAGTGGCTCACCGATTAGTGAGAGGACGCTGCTGCCCGTCCTCCGGTGTCTGGCCGCAGTTTTAAGACGTTCCCGGGTGATATAACCACATTCGAGTGTATTGTATTGCTGCTGAAATTTGTGCCTGTAAACTTATATACATATAGAAAAAAATACGGTCGTGGGTCCAAATACAAGAAAAAAATGATATGAAATAGAACCCAGGCCTCAAGCTAATTACACCATTGAGGCAGTTCACAAATGGAACACTGATCTACAGGTATTTACTGACGAGTAAACTAGCTTTGACTTATGATAAACCGTTTGTTAACAAGTCATTACCTACAAGCGTAGTTAATTAAGTAATTTCCTTTACGAGACACCCTAATATTATACGTCCTACTTATCCTACTAATATTATAAATGTGAAAGTTTGTGAGGATGGATGGATCTTTGTTACTCTTTCACGCAAAAACAACTGAAAGGATCTAGATGAAATTTGGCACAGAGATAGATTATAGTCTGGAATAGCACATAGGCTACTTTTTATCCCGAAAAAATGCACGGGTTCGTAAACCACACGGGCGAAGCCGCGAGCGGAAGCTAGTACTATAAATGTGAAAGTTTGTGAGGATGGATGGATGGATAGATAGATCTTTGTTACTCTTTCAAGCCAGAACGGCGAAACGGATCTGGATGAAATTTGGCACAGAGATAGATTATAGTCTGGAATAGCACATAGGCTACTTTTTATCCCGGAAAAATATACAGGTTCGTAAACCACGCGGGTGAAGCCGCAGGCGGAAGCAAGTAAGAGATAAATAACTGATACGGAGGGCATACACTCTTCTTGATTAAGATTATATAGATTGTAGACTTAAAATCAGCACCAAAATAAGACCTAGAATAAAAAATTCAAATACATACAAGAACCATTTACCATATATACATGGTATAAAAATATACATGGTATCAATAACTGTAACCAAACATTAAACTCCGGAACACCCAAAAAAACATCGAATCCCTCAAAATTCGCTTACTATTCCGAAAATCTTTAACAATAAAAGGAGCCGCACGGCACACATTCCCCTAAAAATGCCATCGCTTAACCGTCCGTCCCCTAACATCAAAGCTTAAGCCCGAACCCCATAACCGAAGCAAAAAACTTTCCAGAAGGATTGTCGTTAACAATAAAAAACTTACAGGGGAACTTTCGGAAATCCCGTTCAGTAAGACCCCTTTCACGAAGTTGCAAAGTTGCCTCAATTAAATAGATGACTTTCTAAAATAAATCGAGTTTTCTAAGCCCTCAGCCAGAGTGACGTGTAGTAGTAAATTTTATTAGCGGGAGGGAAAATGATTAATTGATTTTCTGTGTCGAGGCGCACCGTGTAACGGGTGACAAACATAATTTCTACAGGCTGATGCGAAAAAGTTTAGCTAATGTTTTCGTGTACTGTAGTGACGCATGCTTTTGTTATTTTTGATGAGATGGTAATATTATAATATGGTTATCATTTTCATCCTGACTTAAATTAATCTGAGCCAAGATGAAAAATCAAGGATTAGGTTTTATTTTTAAGTTTAGTAGCGTGTATAATTTCAATTCAGTTCAGTATACTGCTATAAAAATAGTACGTTCTTTTATCAAAAATTGCATTAATTTTAGTTTGTTAAAAAAAGATTTCCCGGAACTAAGATTTCATCTATACAGATATATTCAGAAAGGTAGCCACAAAAATAATTGTTTAGGACGGAAATGTAACCTACGACACGTAACGTAGACAGCCAAGGGCCTAGCTGTTTTGCCCATAATGCCGTCAAAACAATACAATTATTTGTTAGTAAATTAAAACGATTTGTGTACAGCATTATAAATATACAACATTATATTCCTACCACGACACTCGATAAAACTCATCTACATCATATGCAACTTTTTTGTATCCACATGTATATATATGTTGATTATAAATTCTATATATCCACAAGACTATATTTTTTAAGTACTACACAAAACGAGAAAAAAAACCCAGTCCTTTTTTTACGTCAATTTAAAAACAAAGCAACTAACAATTTGCTCATTCTTAAGTCTCAGATAACTGTCAGATATTTCAGTCTATAATGAGGAGACAGCACCGAGACAGCACCCTCAAAGTAAGCGAAATCATTAGCAAAGTGTCCATCAATCAAAAAAGAAATGCTGAATGTAACAAGTATAATTAAGTACCTACAATGAAGAAAATATATATAAATAGGGAGAAGAATGGGAACCTCCCATAATAGGATAATCTCTCAGCAGGATAATGAATAGGTACCTCTACTAAAAGTACCTACCAATTTTTTAATGGGTTTGGTAATCCTGATTTTTTTTTAGTAATAAATTAAATTGATAATGTATTAACTATGTTAATAATTATAAGATATAACCTAGGTATTTCAATTGAAACATTTAATAAAAGGGACTCTGAATATATACATATTACTAACTACTTATGCTAATGTATTAATTAAACCTTATAAAAAACAAAAATGAAATCTTGGCGTCGAAACGCTCGGGTCATGGGGTCCGAATGCATGTCTCTTTTTTAGAGACTTTGCTAAACACTTGGTCGATAGTACATATGACCAGAGGGCTGGCCTGTTCTTTGATCAAAGAATAAGCATTGTCATTCAACGTGGTAATGCTGCCAGTCTTCTGGGCACGCTACCAGTTGACAGCGATGTGGAGGAGTACTTTGACACCTAAGTATTCGTTTAAGATAGATTACAGATTTAAGATATTAATTTTTGTGCTGTAGACAAATGAATAAATTCTTAACCAACTACATCCAGCTGAAGAAAATAAATAAATAAATATTTTTAAACCTTATAAATAAGCCAATTTGAATAAAACTCAAGAAGTTATTTTATTTCTTACTATCTTTTGCCCTCGGCTTTATCTCGCGTTACTTTAGAATTTGACAATCAATTCGGGTTGTACCTACTCTGCTTGCAAAAGACTCGTGGCGCCATCTATTATCATAAGAACGTTATTGTCGTTTTCCTCGTTAAACAGTACTTTTTTTTTCGGGATGAAAGGTACCCTGTGTCCATTTCTGTACACTTGACAACGTATATGCAAAATTTCAGGATGATCGGTTCAGTGGTTTAAGCGTGAAAAGGTAATAAACAAACTTACTTTCACATTTATAATATTAGTTAGGAAAAGTTAGAATTATAATTGTATCCGTCTTATCTAGATTTCAACTAACGATTCAGTTTTTTTAAATTCATAGAACAAATGTTTGGTGACGGACAAATAAACAAATGAAATCAAGTTTTCAAAGCCTAAAACGAATTTAAGTGCTTGAATATTGCGACTATTACATTTTGAATTGAGAAGTGATAGATTAGAAGCCATTATCAAGAACACAAATATCCACTCCCTTGGGCTAATCTCAAGATTTAAGGGAGAAAACTGAATTACGGGAATTATAATTTTGTATTAATTTTCAAGTCTTCTTAGAAAGCAATTAAACAATGATTTCTTAATAATTTGCAAATTACGGTTTAACTATAAGGTTTAAGGATTAAAATAAATAAAATAAAAAATATATTTATTCATGTAAACCAGTTAAAGGCACTTAGAAATAGTTAGACTCTAGTTGCCACGTTCCAAAGTATTGTTTTCCTATGGAGAAGAACGGGCCAGAAACTCCATGGTTACTCTTTTAAATTCTGATTGTTTAACATTTCATACTTATGAGTACATTGTTCCCTTAACGTTATGTGAGGAAAATGTATTACTAGGTCTAAACTAAACAAACTGATTACTATAATATCTGGAAATTTCTGATAGTACTGCCATGACAATTATGAGCTGACCAGTCCCAGCAGACAGCATCCGTTCAGGAGTATGACGTATGTGTCAGCGTCACTCAGCTCAACTAGATTTCAGTCGTATCAGATACGATACGGCGTCTACGGGGTTCCAATACAAGCATTGTCACACTTGCTGGTGTATTCTTTGTGCCCGAACACCTGCACGAGAAATGACACTAACGTGGCCAGACCTAAAATAATTCAGCTGACCACACATCTGATCAAAATAATATAATGTTTAACCACAGCCACGATAGAAGAAGAAGATCTATAACTTTAATAATATTGTTCGACTTGAGATCGCAAACGTGATTACTGAGCGTGAGGTCCATTCCCGGTTTGGGCAAAGTACTTAGTACATAGAAATTCTCAGAGAACTCTGCTCGGCTTAAAGTAATAGGTCCGCTCTCCATTAAATTCATCAGTATTGGCGAAATATAGATTACAGGTACAAAACACTGTATAACTCTTTGGGAATTATACGCGTAAGCTTCGTAACGAATATTTAAATTACATTTAGATAAGCTCATTATGATAAAGGCAATTAACAGAGAGAACAAATTTAACATTGTATCCAATTAAACAAATAAATACACAAAACGAAGCCGAAAAAACCGCTTACCTACGTACTTATTTCCGTTAACTGGTGTTTATTTTCGTAAACTGTTCGTGCCAATTTAAGCTTGATTAACGAGAAATATAATGTTTAAAACAAGTCATTATCGTATCGCATGTGCCAGATTTAACGGTTTTTGTGCAAATAATGCAACATTCAGTCAATGTTGTAATGCTTTTAATTAATAAACAAGCGTTGACTGTTAACTAGGCATTGTATTTAATACAGGTCATAGTAGCATTGTGTTCATATATGTGGAAGTTTTAGTTTCACACAAAGGACCTCTCCAAAATACATATAATAATATAATATTTGGATAGTATATTCCTAAAATATTAGATAACGTCATATTTCGAATGCCTCATTGGTCTAGTCGTCGCAAGCGACTGCTGAGCTCGAGGTACTAGGTTCGATTCCCGCGTCAGACAAAGTGTTGAGTTCTTCTGTTAGAAAATTCTCAGTTGCGGCCTGGAGTTTGGATATGCCCGGTAGACGTCAATTATATGGGACTACATAACAGCATCTACAAAATATAATACAGTAGTATCTATATCTAGTAGTATATATATCTGCCTAACCCTCCGGGGGATACATGCGTGATGCTATGTATGTTCTATTTAGAGATTAATATTTCTTCAAAATATCCGTGATCCCCACGAATCTTTTGAAAAGATCTTTTACTATGTTCCCTTCACTGCTCAAGCGCAATTCTACTGATCTTTAATGGATACCTGCTACGCTAACCGACCAAGTTAAAAAGTCATTAACACGATGACTTCACAAAATAAAATTAACCCTTCTAGAGGACCCCTTTGTTTGTAAGTTGTTCAACATTCATGACTTGAAAAATGATTATCTCCAGAGTTTCTTGACATTAAGTATTATTGGAAAGGTATTATTTTGAGTTGCTGTTTTTACGTCCCGAAATATATGAGGTTCTACCCAGGTCTTTGTACTTTAAAGATGGGCAAGGGAACACACAAACCATTTTTTGTGTCCATTTTTCTTTAGGTGGCTTTTGGTCCAAAACAAAAACTTATACCTAGAAAATGCAAAACGCAACAAATACCATCATGGCGGTAAAATATATTTTTGTTCAGTGTGTTACGTTTAGTGACACATCATCATCAGTCAGAAGACGTCGGCTTCGTTCAGCAGCACTGCTGCTGAACGAAGCAGCCTCACTCAAGGGGGGTTTTGCCAAAATCCCCACGCTTGGCTGGCGGCTTCGGGATCACAGTGGCTCACCGATTAGTGAGAGGACGCTGCTGCCCGTCCTCCGGTGTCTGGCCACAGTTTTAAGACGTTTTAAGACCCGGATCACTTCAGTGACACGCCCTATTGAAATTAATTGAAAAAGAAAAGCTTGTTTTTTCCTTTGTCGTTAAGACAATAACTTCGAAATATTATCAATTAAAAAATAATTCACAAATACGATGATTAAAAGATAGTATTTTTTTCCACATTCTAAGGAGCTTTTTACTATTTTTTGGTCGTTTTCATTACTTTTTCTTTGCCTGTAGGTTATAATTTCAAAATGTCTTCGAAATGTTCTTTACAATAACTTAAAATCTTACCTATCCTATCCTTCATAACAAACCACAGAACAATAACGCGACTAATGACAAAAATCTACAGCGACCTAAAACCTCAAAAGTGTCATTAAAAAAAAACACACAAAACCGCTATTATGCCCCGGTGTCCCGCAGCCTAAACACTCGAGTTAACAGGTGCAGTATTTACTACTCACGTGACGCTTGACACGTTTTCACTTTTCCCCACTCGCCCCTCGCCCCACTGCCCGAATGAAACACGACTTTCACCTAGTGTTGAGTTTTTTTTTTATATTTAAAAACATGGACTCCTTTCACGAAAGGTCGAGTGACTCTTTTATATTTTTAATTTGAATGTCGTAATGAAAGTGAGGTGTAGTTTAACACGAGATTATTTTAACTGATGTTTTTATACGGACCGTTATTTATGTGTCAGTTGGTATTATGCGGTTTTCTTTGGCAACGTTATTTTCAGTTTATAACAGTTGCGGTTTTTGACTATTTTAACAATTTATAGCCGGTACACGCTTTCATTTTATTAGATATTATATCACCTTTATTATAAGTTAGTACAATTGCAGTATGTTCTATCTATCTATCTATGTTCTCGTTTAGCGTTTTTTTTAGGCTGTATACCCTAAACTATTACTATTTTAATGTTATTAGGCACTATCATTTAATTTAATTATTTTTATTTTATTTATTTATTTATTACTAGCTTCACATTTTCCCGAGATAAAATGTAGCTTATGTGCTATTCCAGATTATAATCTATCTCTGTGCCGAATTTCATCCAGATCCGTTCAGCAATTTTTTGCGTGAAAGAGTAACAAATAAACAAACAAACAAACTCAATTTCGCATTTATAATATTAGTTAGGATAGGATAACTATAAAGTATCTACATCTATATTTTACGAAAAATACACGGTGACATGAAAATTACATCAAAAGTAAGTATTAAAATAAATAATAATATAATATAAAACTTACGTGGTACACTTCCCGGCGCTGGCGACTGCAAGATGCAGCGCCAAAAGGATCACATACGCCGCCATACTGGCAAGTCAGTGCATTTCCTTCAGCGCCGGATATTGCCCGCTTCTATGTAGATCTGCAACAAAATGTTCTAGTTCAGTCTTGGGTAACTAAGTGGGTCAATGTTTGAGTGGGTAAATAGTTCAGTATTAAGATATACTGGAAAGGACACTGAAGAGCTGGAATTTGTAATCATGTACGGAGACTCACGCTTGCATTGCCCGAAGAGTTAGCAATCGTGTAATAATGCACACCCGCATTTCACTGATGCCGTTATTGAATCACATGGAATAAGGCGAAATTATTCTATAATAATATTATTAATATTTCTCCCGATATTTTCCATACACAGAAACCGACCAGCAGCCTAATTACGTAAAAAGCGACAGCAACGGGATAGCCACGCAACGGCAGTCTCACTGTCAGCCAATACATATAATTATGACACAAATGACGTTTGACAGTATATATCGCGCGATCTACGCCTGTCGCAAACTGATTGCTACATTGGTAATTAGGCTGCCGGGAATGGAACTCAGTACCTCACGCTCAGCAGTTACGCTTGTGATCAGATCAATGAGTCAGTTACTAGTTTATAAACCATTTAGAAATAGGAACATTATTATATTTAAACACCTAATATTAGACTTCTCCAAACAGAGTACAAAGTTCAACTAAACTCAAACCAACTATTAAACCTAATCTCTTAAACAATTAATACCAAATCCAGAATCTGTAACGCCTTTGTATTCAAGTCCTACTGAACAAGTTATTTAGAAATGTTCTCAACGTAATGTTAGATATGGAACAAGGTTTCGATTACCAGTATAGTCTGGGGAATACTTAAACTAACTAAAGCCGTATTTATGATACATAAAACCGTTTTACAACTCCCTGTAACTTGCTGACCTAATACCGAATAGATTCAAAAGGTTCTTCAGACGGATAATGGGCTATCGCAGTGAGTTTATATTGATTGTGGCCTCTTGTGTAACCTCTTGAGATTGGATAAAATATTTTTCATGTAGGTATATAAAACTGCTATGTACAATAGTGCATCTCTGTCTTAATCTTCGGAGAATACAGGCGTAATGCTATGTATTATGTATATAAAACTTTGGAATAAGCATTTGCTGTGAAGTGCAAACAAGTGTAAACTGTGATGAAGCTGTTGAAAATCAATTCAGATTATTACTGCACGTGAAAAAGCAGCATCAACCAGTGATTTTGTGATATTCAATCTTATATTCTATTAATTCGTCTTCTATTTCCCCCAATATTTCTTCATTTTAATGGAATACTCCGTGCTACCGTACTCAATGAAAATAGACCGCACTCGCGCCAAATAAAAAAATTGATAGGGAGGGAGGCCTTTACCCAGGAGTGAGAATAAAATTTGGAAAATGTCATTACAGAACAACACACAGCCGCAGCTGCATCCCCCCATGTGGTACACCCTCACAATTTAGTGACCTTACATTATTTCGCGACGAGGAGCAAAACGTGACGCGTATATTAAACATGCTGTAAACGGGACATACATACTGTCATACATAAAATATAGTCTGAGAGCTATTTGGTATAATGTTCTTAATGATGATGATAGGAGAAAGGTTCTTGTGTTGAATATTGAATAGAGTGCTAATTGCAAAAGAAGTATCTCTAAACATACATACATAGATGGTATTACTTTAATTAACAATTCTTTGCAAATATTCGCGTTTGATATATGTATTATATTATAGCTATAATTACGGTTTCATAAGCTGTTTTTTTTTTTTTCTTTTATTCTGTTTGTATTATATTATCCTGCCTATAGCGTTGCTATTTCGATTCTATAAATCGTCGAATAGTCGTGAAGATACCAGAAAACTTAAAACGGCTCCAAGTTCTAGCTCATAAGCTTGAAGTTGTACATCATCATTAGCCAGAAGACGTCCACTGCTGAACGAAGGCCTCCCCCAAGGGGGGTTTGCCATAATCCCCACGATTGGCAGGCGGCTTGAGGATCGCAGCGGCTCACCGATTAGTGAGAGGAAGCTGCTGCCCGTCCTCCGGTGTCTGGCCGCAGTTTTAAGACGTACCCGGGTGTGAAGTTGTACGTAGTTCGTCAATTATTATAGTTCAGTTGGAGCAGTGGTTGAGCGATCGCGACTCGTAACGTAGTGTGGATTCGATTCCCGAACGGAACGAATACTTGTATGACCAACAGATAGTTATTCCGGACTTGGTGGGCATACAGAAATTATTCCATGTTTTCAACGTTTTCTATAAAAAAAACAGGGCAGCGCGGTGGACTAAACAGTGTCTATTACTGTGCCTGGCTGGTATATATTATAATACTAGCTTCCGCTCGCAGCTTCGCCCGCGTGGTTTACGAACCCGTACATTTTTCCGGGATAAAAAGTAGCCTATGTGTTATTCCAGACTATAATCTATTTCTGTGCCAAATTTCATCCAGATCCGTTTAGCCGTTCTGGCGGGAAAGAGTAACAAAGATCCATCCATCCTCACAAACTTTCACATTTATAATATTAGTAGGATAGGATAGGATAGGATACCATAAGCACATTTTCTGTAATAATGATACCAGTGTGAAAAAATCCCATACAATTTGTCATACGTTTCATGCCATCCAAAATTTTACTAGATAAAGTAAAATCGTAACAACTTTAATTCTTAACTTCGCTAAAGAATTTTATAAACCTTTGTCATAAAAAGATATCAAAAAGGGTAAAGTTGAATAAGGTGTAAATTATTACGACTGTTATAAGTTGGGGTACGTTTTGAGGGTAATTACTAGGTAAGGGGATGGGGGATCAATGAACAATTACCGGGCAACTGTGATTAACGCGATTCCCCGGCGACGATGCTCTCATTAATACAAGGGGTAATTAACGATTTCAATTTATGTTCATACGATAGAAGGTATTTTATTAATTGGATTATTTTGTAATTACACTGTATCGTAATTATTATGAATACATTTTTATTTCTGACTGCCTCAATGGTCTAGTGGTCAAGCGCGACTGCTGAGCGTGAGGTCCTGAGTTCGATTCCCAGTTCGGGCAATGTTATTGGGTTTTACCGTATGGAAATTCTCAGTAGTGTCTGTGAACTGTGCCGGGTAGATGGCAACAGGCTCGCCCCCTATTACATGAGATTTAATAACGGCATCGGTGAAATGTGGGTGTACAATAGTACGCCTCTGCCTAACCCTTCGGGGAATACAGTGATGTTATGTTATGTTTTTATATCTTATGACAAATCTAATAAAATAAAGCGTAAATCGTGATCACGTTGAAGTTGCTTTATTATTAACAATAGTACTTAACTGACTGATATAAAATGAGATAAATACACAATTTCATCTTGATATCATGTATTTATTCATTACATTTGGATCGATTTCCAATCTAACCGATTGCGACTGAATATCAGTATTTTACTCGGAGCGACAGCTATCTGACCTCCGCAACCAAATTACTGGGAGACACTGCTACTCTAAAGTTAGACTGGTTGTCACACGTTATGGGGTACTGACATCTTTATCTACCGTCATAGGTCTGCGTATAACGTATAATACCCATGCATGAGTGCGTCTTGATGTGTGAAAAAACACAAAAATACTCACCCATCCAAGGAATGACCGCATCAATTTGTGTTTAAACTCATAAATCGACCGATCTGGGCAATAGCTATGTAGCTAAGAGCCCCTCTCTGTATTTAAGTAACATATAAAGTACAATAATACAAGTAAATAGGTACCAACAACAATAAAATCAAATAAGTACTATATTTAAACTACAAGTCAACCGTAACATACCGCGGAACTCCACGAGTCTGTCAATCTTGGAATCCGAAATTTCGGAATCAGTTGAAACACAGAAACAGAGCAACAATGAATAACGACAAACATTTCCAATTAGACGTCAACACAATGCCACAATTCAATCGCAAACTATTGTTCTGTTCAATAGACTGAAACTAGTCCAGATACGATTTGGTTACCGTGAATTCTATTTTGAGAATAATTGAAGGCTAGATACAGTCCATTCAACTGAATATGAATTGCATCACAAGTATAACTAACATAACATAACATAGCATCACGTCTGTATTCCCCGAAGGGTTAGGCAGAGGTGTACTATTGTACACCCACATTTCGCCGATGCTGTCATTGAGTCCCATGTAATAGGTGGCGAGCCTATTGCCACCTTGCGGGTACAGCTCCAGACTCCGTGCTGCTACGGAGAATCTCCGTACAGAAAATCCCAATAATACTTTGCCCGACCCGGGAATCAAACCCAGGACCTCACGCTCAACAGTCGCGCCTGCGACCACTAAGGCAGTCTAGTGTACCTAATTATGTTTTCTGGTAAATCAGTGTAATCTGGTTACGTAACTCCGGGGACTTCAATAAACTATTATCATATAGTTTGTATTCAAGAAGAGGAACCATATATTTAATGTATTTAATGGAATCAGGCGTTACTTTGCGGAAATCCATGATATATAAGATATACAACTAATATAATATTAATAACAGAATATTTAGTTTTAATTCCACCAACCATGTTTTGATCTGTCAGCTTCTAATCAGATGCTTCTGAATACCTTTTCAAACAATGACTGTTATTTGACCTCACCTCAGCCACCCAGTTGTCAGAATTTTTAGGCTGCTGACTAACTTTCTTAGTTGAGTACTTGTACAAGACAAATCAATCTACAATCTCATTCTGCTCTGGTTTTAAACCTTGAAACAAGTTATTTTAAAACAATTCGGGGTTTCTGAAGTTCTTATTATTGAAATTTAAAGTATTTTGAAGTTTTCGTCCTGAATTCTAAGCATGAATCAATTTATTCATTTCATGAACTGCTTGAGATCATCATTTACCTATTGCCGTCTACCGGGCTCAATGGTAAACTATGGCCAAAAAAAATCTTAACTCTTTGCCTGACCTGGATATCGAACTTAGAACCTCACGTTCAGCAACCGGCAGCCTAATTACCGATGTAGCGACAGGCGTAGATCGCGCAATACCATCTGTCATACGTAATTTTTGTGTCACATAATGTATTGGCTGACAGTGAGATTGCTGTCGCGTGACTGTCGCGTTGCTATCGCTTTTTTACCTAATAACGCTGCGGGTTTTGACGATTAAAACAATAAGGCTATGTGTTTGAGATCATTGTCCGAAAATCCCATTTCCAGTGAACTAGAAAAAGGGTCTAGCTTAGCGGCATTGAATCCTTAAATTAATCCTTTTATTAAAATGTTTACATAAGCTTTCGCTTCGAAAAACATTTATAGAGAATTATGGCTCAAAGCCCGGAGTACATAAAAGAAATTGAACGAACTACTATAGAATGTTGGGGCGTTTGGCAAGTGCCGCATAAACCCTAGTACACAAAGGTGATAAACACGGTTGGGGTTCACGCATAAGGATTTGAATTAGGGTTGGTTCTCAGCTGCAAAAGACAGGTAAAAACATAAATTGTGGAACCCTTTGGGGCGCGTATTACAAAAGTGCCCTTCTGGCCGGGCCAGCGACGTAAGGCGGTAATGTTAGTGAAATCATGAAAAGATAATTAAGTATGTGTTTCTTTTGACCGAGTCTCTTTTGCTTGTATTCTTGTTTTGATTTTGAGATTTTCGTGAGTTTATAAAACAAAGGATGAGCATAAAAATATTTTTTGTATGACCAAGTCTGAACGGCAGATCCAAGCATATATGTTTGATCATGATGATTCAAAATCTACCGTCCTCTATCTAGTCATTACCCGACAAAAGCAGAATTAATCATTATAAAACTAAGTTTAAGCAAGTTAGACCCGGGTACGTCTTAAAACTGCGGCCAGACACCGGAGGACGGGCAGCAGCGTCCTCTCACTAATCGGTGAGCCACTGCGATCCCCAAGCCGCCTGCCAAGCGTGGGGATTATAGCAAACCCCCCATTGGGGGAGGCTTTCGTTCAGCAGTGGACGTCTTCTGGCTGATGATGATGAAGCAAAATAGGGGCAAAATATCAAAACTCATGTATATAAATAAACAAGCATGGAAATTTTCGTTACGCCAAACAAACAACCAAGATTGTTTCATCCATAACATTTAATGAAGCCATCCCGCTTAAAAAATTATGCGTATCGTTTAAAAGGTTATAAAAACGTTTTGGTACGTCACGGCGACGGCGGCGTCAGTGTCGGAATTTATGTGACAACTTTCTGCGACACTTTTATTAATTAGCCGAGGAGGTTCTCAGGGCCAAAGCTCTGAAGTTAATGGCGCCCTAACGGGGGCCTAAACCGGAAAGAGTTTTGTGACTGATGGCATCATTTCATTGTTTTACTTTACTTTAAGGTTCTCTAAATCTGTTTCGTTGGTAGGTAGGGGGGCTTAAAGTGTATTTTTTCGTCTTTGTTGATTAAAACTCTAGATTGTACCTACGTTTTGTAGCTAACTTAATTTATTTAGACACTGGAGGCGCCTGGCGCGGCGGCGAGCAATAATAGATCACTGGATACTAAGTATTGTGTTTACTTTGCCTCACTTAACGGACTGATTAACTGTGTTTAAAATGTTAAAGCTCTATAAATAAAAAATAAAAATTTTCCAGCAAAACCCCAAAATCACTTTCGCCGGCTCGAGAATTGAACCTAGGACCTCTACGCTTAGGTCCTAACTACCGAGCATCAATATATTCTCCCATAAGTTGAACGGGTTCCATTAGTTATCTAACTACATTTCACCAAAATATAGAACGAACCGATATTACAATATTGATGCTACGTACAATAATTTAAATCGATTTTTTCGATTAAAACTTGTTGGGATACGTTGCGTTTTTATATATAAACCTATCACTATGAATAGTGATATATCAATTTGTTGTCCGATGCATATTAATGCGCGTACGGCGAAATTTATTGGATCGCTTTTACCTAGGCTATTTTTGATATTGCTCTATTTATTTAAATAGCATATTTTTTGTACGAATTTTAAACTGTTTGTTTATGATTATGTGGCTTCAAGTAAAAAATAAATCTTCGATGGGAGTCGCATATAGGGTGGCTGAGACTGCACGATAACTGATTCATGCTTACCTTTGCTTGCGACAGGTAAGCTCAAATAGCTATGGCACTTTACTCAAAAGGCCATTCCAGACGGTACGGTATATTTGTCTCACATTCATCTTTACTACAATATATAATCTGTCTGGTCTCTATAATAGACCTTAACCACTGAGTTTGTTTCGGCGTTTCTTCTCAGGGTTAGTCATAGGAAATGCCGTCGTTACCTAGTGTTAAAAAAGACGTGTAACAGTGATTGACAAATTCAAATTGCAAAATAAACAATTTAATGTTATTTCATTTCACGTACCTATATTCTTCTTGGTCACTAACATCGCACTTATATGTAATTATTCTAGTTAGTGGGAATCAGAATAGCGCACGGTAGATAGTACACGATATATGAATGGATTACACGGGATTTGCCAAATGGCATCAGTTAAATGTGGTCTACACGTCTGTCGATCCCACCCTTCGAAGAAGACAGGCGTGGTGATATCGTCGCTGCGCCTGCCAAGTTCAGTATGTGCATTTTTAATGAAAAAAAATCTCTGTAAGAATCTGTAAAAATCTCTGTAATAAATAGTTTTTATAATTTGATATAATTTTATAGAATTGGGTATCTAATGAATGTCTTTAATACTATATTGTCAGTTTTTTTATTTAATATATTGTTTAAAAAATAATTCATTTTATGTTGTTTCCCGAAACCTATCAAAAATCACAAATGGAACTTGGCAGGCGCAGCGACGATATGATATATGTAATTATTTTTCTTGAAAATAGAATCTTTAAAACTCTTTTTGATGTCCTATTTTATACCTTACCTATCTTTTTCTATCTAACAGTCCTCCTCCGAAATAAACTCAAGTGTGAAAACAATGACAACAAAAGCACACAAAAAGCAAATTTTAGTTCCACATGCAAAATGTAGTTCATGTTGACCTATTTACCCAACCCGTAAATACTAACTAAAACAACCCTTGATTCCCCGAACATTGAAAAAAGTTTGCACCAGCAAAGAGTTCACACACGCTCTTTGTTCCAAAAACTATTGTACACAAAAATTTCAACAACGTGCAAATGTTAGTTCTTACGAACTTTAATAAAATTAAAAACTCTACAGGCCCTGTTAACGTGGTGGTGAAAAACTAGGCCACATACTCTAGAGGCTTGTAATACGGCCCGACGCGGTGGTAAATTCAAAGTTTAACACTTTACGTCCGTAAACATACGGCCCTCTGTTCCGTTTATGGCCGCCGCGGTCCAGGTGTGTTCGTTAGCACAGATATTTAGTGCCAACTAAAGTTCTGAGCTCTTAAGCCGGTTGGCATGATGTAATGTGAATTTTAAGGGTGCTTCGATGCGTTTTATGGGATTTTAGGATATGACCATAACTGGAGTTTGTTTAAACGGTCCTTTTATAGCCTTAATGAATTCATGCCTGCAAAATAATGAGCATACTTTATCGTTTATTTTACTTCAGCTCATCTCATAAAGTGGGACATTTTTTTTTTCTTTATATATTGTTGCACCACTTAATGAATAAATCCTGTGTCATGGGTGCGCTTACAGATACATATACCTATTCACATACACAAAGACCCAGACCCGAAACAATTCAATATCTGTAGATAAAACAAATATTTGTTACTTGCGGAAATCGAACTTGCGACACGTAGCGCAGTCGATCTCTCAATCACTGCGCCAACCGTGCCGTAAATTGCTCTAACTATTAAGTCATCCACAAAGTTTTTGTAGTAATCGAACATTGGTGTCGATAACCTAAGCTAATATCAAGATAATATCCTAAGCTAATATCCTCTAATATGACATCAAAGTAACAAGTTTCAGTATCGACAAACGAAAAAATAAATACTATTCAAACTGAAAGGACTCTTCCAAAAAACCCTTTTTAAAATTCCGTCCCCTCATCAAAAGCGGTCACGCACCCAACACTATCCCATACAATCAACCCCATGTATATCCCTCGTACTTTCAGAGATAAGCACCACTTTAGACTTTGTCTAGTGCGGTGAAACACACTAATTTTCACACCCTTTTGAAGTATAAAATGCGTTACGAGCACGTATTTGAGGTTTTGATGCACACTTTGGCCGGAGTAAGAGATTATGTTGATTTCTGTGAGGGCAAAAATGGAATTCCGATGTTAGGACCCACATTATATTCGACCTTTGTATATTCTAAGCTAACCTATATATATAGTATACCATTGGAGTGTAAAACTGTCGGTCAGGGCCTAAAATGGAAGTTAAATACTTTTGTTTGAAAGTCCGAACTGCTAATGGTTTTAGCTTGATAAATTGATGATGTAGGACTATCTATTTTATATAAATAGGTAGTCCTACAGTCAATACATAGTCTTCCATGGAAGATATACTATATTTTTTACGAGTAAAATCTTGCCACAGTAATTTGGTCTAGAGACCGCCAAAAGGTACTCTAGATTTTTATCTTGGGCACCTGTTAACTAGGTCTATAGTATGTGACCAAGAAACAAATGGGAAATAAACGATTTTTATTTTGTAATATGACGACGACGAATTTATTATGACGGCACGGTTGGCGCAGTGGTTGAGAGATAGAATGCTGTGTTACGTGTCGCGGGTTCGATTCCCGCACGGAACAAATATTTGTATGATCTACAGATAGTTGTTTCGGGTCTGGGTCTTTGTGTAAGTGAATATATGTGTTTGTAAACGCACACACGATACAGTAATTATTCGTAGTGTGGGGCAAGGATTAAAAAACAAAATCTCCGTACTTTTGGTACTGACTCAAAAACATTGATAAACTAACATTAACAAAGTCATTCAAATTCAATTTGCTAGTATTCGCGAGCCCGACTTCTGAGCGTGAGGTCCTGTGTACGCTTCGCAGGGCGGTTATGTGTTATATGTGTTATTGGCTTTTTTCTGTATAGACATTCTCAGCACAAAATTTTGAACTGTGCCTTCTAGACGACCATGGGCTCGCCCCCTATTTAATGGGATTTAGTGACTGTATATGCAAAATGTATGTTTAAAACAGTATCTACACCTCAACAACTACCTACAACCTACCCTTTTGGGAATACACGCGTTGTGTTGTGATTCTATGGGGGGAACGAGGTGTGGTGTTCATCCATTGAAAAGAGAGGATCCTCCGAACAGGCAAGGTGGTTAGCCTGGTGGGCCTAAGCCCGACTGTTGACGTCGGACATTCGTATATGTGTTAGAATCGTTGTAAACTCTCATAGCGCGATTCAAGGTTTGTTGTTGTAGCTTCACTCCGATAGATGGCGTTTTACGTTTTACCATGTTGCGAGTAGTAGTCGCTACAATGCTAACAAGTTTAAATTATACAGAACTGAATGCCACAACATCTATTAACATTATTCACAAGTTATTTTTACAAAAGATTCTTTATTCAATTGCTTTTATATGGATTTATCCAATTTTCCGAGAACCACCGAGTACCAAGAAGTAGCGTCGGTGTTCACTGGTCTGGAAATAAATTGTCTGCCTTACATTGTTGGAGAATTTTATGATGTCAAATGTACAAACTGTGAAATTGTACTATAAAACACAAGATACTTTACGTAATATGTTGCGGGAGCAACCATGTAGAGATTAATTCTCTTAGTGTCAATGTCATTTGTTTGAATGGCTTTCGAGAGTAATTCTTTCCACTGTAGATTACTGATCCATCGTATATATTTGTTTAGACTGAATGTTGATAGACAACATCTGTTCATCATCAGTTTTGATTTTCTCACGACTGTAATATAGGTTTTCGAAAGAATGGGGCTACTTATTTACCAGACGGACCCAGCGCTTATAGGTTGATGAATTTGGGTTGATTACTTATATAATAATAATTCAGCTCATTATTACGCCACTACCTGACACTGACCTCGTTAGGCCTTAGCCCATTACGCGGACCAGGTACGGGTTGGCGGACTATGTATACCATCGAAAATCAGACGGACCTCTCAGGTGCGCGTGTTTCCTTTATCATTAACGCATGGGATGATCAAATTCTGATTCACATATAAATTCGAAATGTCAAGCCGAGTGGTGTTTTCTCGTATCGGATGGCCAAGATACTACTGATATTTAGGATCGCTGAGCCAACTGAGTAAGTAAGATGAGATGCAGGCCGACTTAAAAGTAAGATCCTTCACCATGGAAGGCTAGCATTCAACCGCAAAGCTGTCTATAAATCTCATCAGTGAGAAACAGAAGATGATTTGTTCCAAAAGTGTGTCACGTAATTCAGCCGTTATCTTGAAGAGGAGTTTAATCAACATGCATCACGTGAAGAAAATTTATCAGATACTCATTACTTGAGTATAAGTGGGGGAGGCAGCAACAAAATCCAATCTTACCAAATTATAATTAAAAACCAATTAAGAGATACAAGCGCAAAAAGCAAGACTTTAATATAAATCTAAGTCAATGCTGATATATTGCTAAGGGGAGTTTAGAAAGTAACCGTTGTTGATAAATTTATATCCTGAAAGTTATACTTAAAGGATTGTGGATAGATTACGGTGTTTTGACTTTTAACAGATACAAGGGTAGATACAAAGTAGGGATCGTTTTGATTAAAGTGGGAATACTGCTTATCGAGAGAGGGAGGCTTTTCCCAGTAGTGGGATGATGCTAATACGTGGACCGCAATGTATAAAATTGATTGCATACATTATAGTGGTTACAAGCCTATTCATTTTGATGGAAAACCTCATCACATAGAGAATCAAATATTTCAGAGTAAGTATGTCTACAATTTCCTTTTGGTTTTTGAATAATATCTCAACGATGATTGTTACCGGACATCAAAATCCTTCGGCCAAAAAAAAACTTGCACGTTTCCTCGAGCTACTAATGTGACAGTAACCGTGAGACTCCATACACCCTAAAACAAAGCCAATATTTTATCCTTTATCCAAAACTGATAATTCCGAACTCAATCCATTAAACTTTAATACCAAAAAGAAAAAAAAGTATATTCTTTCATCGCCAAACTACTACAGAATCGTTTTTCCGACAAAAATTTTGCAAAAGCCGTCGGAAGGTTGACGTCTAGATACCAGTAGAAATTTACGGCCTGATAAAACATGGCCAGAATATATAGAGCCCTCACAACAAATCGCTTTGCCTGCATCACTTTACAACGCTTGATAACAGTGAGGTTAGGCGGGTCAACTTAAAATGGACGTTGTATAAAACTTGTCTGCCAAATGGATTACCTCGATTAAGTATGAGCGACCCCTGACCCGTATAGGTTGACGCATGATTAGTTCGAATCCTCAGTTTATGGCAAAGCCGAAGGACTTAGTGCATAGCGTTTTATTTCTGCATGTATTTTGCATATGTCATTCGGTTTGAGATGTATTTTGCAGAATGGGTATTGCGGATTTATCTTTATTTGATTTCACGTTATTTTGGAATTAGACAACTTCAGACCCTATTAAGATTTAAAATCTATTTTATGTTACAGTGTAGATTAGTTAGTACTTCATTTTAAACGATTGTGAGAAGCGCACAGCGGAAGCATTTTAGCCAATCAATATACCAAGAAGAAAGTGCTCCACAACGTAATCCACAAGGATTTTTTCTTTTACTTGAATATTTCATCGACGTAAATGTACGGAACGTCTATATCGAGTTCGACACGTTTCTCTCACCCGCAGAAACTTCAAAAGAAATATCGATGTAACAAGCCAAGCCATTAATTTGGGTTAAATAAAAAAATGGCCGCCAGGAGGCATGGGCCGCGTCAAACGGGAGGGCATAAATTTTTCAAAAGGGGCCATTTGGAACACAGCCGCCGTTTTTTGCATATCTGAATGTGTCCAATTACCGAAAGGGCTTGTTGTGGTTGTGGTGCAAATTGTAGGCGGATGTAACGCTGAACTTGAGGGTGCAGCATCGTGGTAGGTGACTAGGCACTAGGAAGTTGGGCAGTTGGACATTGCTCCATTGCTCATTGCAATCGGATAAATAATTTAAGTATCCCATTGGTCATATTCTCGTGTCCATGCCCTATTTACGCAGATCTCGTTATGTGTTTTAAATGCAAGTTTAGACTGTTGGTTTTTAGTTACATACTACACAAATCAAGTAGAGCACATGCTTTTTTTTCTGGAACGTGATTAAAAATGAAGAGTCTGTACTGTGTATAGAGAGCAGTGATGATTACTCCACCGACTAGAACTGAGTACTTAAATTAAAGAGAGGAGAGAGACTGTGTATAGCCAAAAATATTCAACGAAACGTTTCTAACCATTAAGGTAGATATACCACCTTACATCACACAGCTATTGTCTTTTATGGCCTTCTTAAGTAAATTATCCATACAAGTTCAGGTGCAGAAGTACAAAAAGGTCGTTTTAATCTCCACAAAATACCGCCAACAATAAAGGCGCACCAACTATTCCGCGAACTCGCATCTACTTGTACCCCAGCCGTGTGGTTGAAGTAATATGCGCGTAAACCCAAGAGCTTTATGTGATATCCAGTGATATTATTGTTACGCGAGATGGCTGTTAACTTACTTTTGTCGACGTCACGATTTAATGTGTGACGAGTGTTACAAGGTAGTGTATCATTTAGGAAATTAATTATCAGTTCAGGTTACCTTCCTATTTTAAGCTTTGGCGTCTAAAAAAAGTTATGAGTTCCACGGTATATTAAGACGTATTAAAAGTCTCAAAATGCAAATGGCAATCCTGTTATGTATTTTTTGAAAACATTATAATATTTGATAGATTTTAAAGTCAAAAGTGACGTCACAAAAGTAGTAACTCAAAAATATTTCAGCGATAAAAACGCATTTTATATTTGTGACCTGTTTCTCCCCGTCTCCCCTTGCTAACAAATTCAATAAAGATTGTGTACTGTAATTGTAAAAACCAAGACCTTATAATTTTTTTCTTTCTGTGTACACAAAGAGCTTTTTTCTAGAAACGAAATTAAGGTCGCACCTGCATCTAATTGTACAGTCACCTTAGCTATAAAGAATATTTCAAAAGCCCTTATAACACCAACAAAATTAGTTTTTCGTAAGTTTTAGAACAAAGGTATTACATTTTCTTTTGAAACTAAAATGTTTGCAGTATAATTTACCTTTTTTGGTTGTTACATGCAATTATGTATTCTACTTTTGTTTTAAAATTTGTTAAAATGAAATGTTTAAAATACATTCTTTTCTAAAGTCTGTTGTCAATTCATTAATCATGATACCTATCTTCATCAATGAATTCTATTTACAATTTCCATGTGGTACTTTTCAGTTATCGCTTTTTCGGCATAGACCGTAAATTTTCCCATGAATGGCAATTTGTCGATATACGTCAGCGGGGAGCTCTTAAGCTGAAAACGCTCGCAATTTAAACGCACCACGAGATAAATATTTACAGCTTAAATTGCTCTTATGGTTTTAAAGATTCTTGTTTAAAAAGGATTTCGTTTTATAATTTTCGTATTTTCTTAAAGCGTGTCGCAAATAGATGACTTGTTTAAAATCTTTGTAACCGCAAGCTCAATAAACTGAACAAAGGACCGAGAAAATTACTTTGTTGATCCCTTGACGGCTGAGAAAATTTTGCCCGAGATAGCGTTTACACTGTTTGGAACAACTACTACCTACATTATTATTCCAATAAGAGATTCTTGATTCCCGTTAGCAACGAATAAAACTGCCAGAATGTGCAAACAGACCTTTCCAAAGACTAGTCTAAATAATGTTTTATCATCATTAACATTCACCAGGCCACTGCAGGTCCATTCATCATTCACAGCTTCTCTCTGCCACTACAAGCCGTAAGTGGCAACTCCATAAGCTGGAAGAACAATGTAACAGGGATTATTACTATTCTTCCCTGTTTTGCACCAGTCTTGTCCAGGTAGGACTTTCCGACAAACATATTAATGTCTTCGACCCATCTTACCATCGGTCCGTGAGAGCACTCTCGATCGCCATTCCATCAAGGATTTACTCTACCTACCATTACCACATTCTAGCCAAGTGTCGTGCACAACGCCATTTGACTTGCAAGTGGATAAGTGATCACAGTAAGGCAGAAAGCATGAGTACATGTATAAATCAGGAACCATTTAAAGGGTATATTTAATATTTTAAAATGTATGTTTATTTATAGTACATTAATGGCGTTAAAGAAGAATTTAATTGAAAATAATGGATATAATAATCAACTGTCAAAACTTACAGTTTTGTTAAATTCACAGGTCAGCAGAAAGTATCTGAAGCTATTTTCATCAAAAATCCAATTCTATCACAAACATTCTCTAGCCAAAGTCAACATTTGTAACGTAATTTCGAACATAGCTCAAACTGCGGACATTACTCGAAGCTAAAGTGAATCCACATAAGAGTTAGGTAAAGTATCAAACTCTAAGTCAATTTGTTCAACAAACACCATTTGTCTTCGTGGAACAGCACTGGGCTAATGCAATGTTACCGGACTTGGGACTTGGATGTTTCCCTGGAATTAGATTTCCAACTATTTATTTTGGTTGAAACATTTTGTTGGTTACGTCATCCAACAGATTTGTTCTATCAATATGTTCAAGTTTGCTTTTTGCATCTTTCATTAGGTTTGTCAAAATGCGACGAACTAAAATTAGTCCATAAATGTGATAATAATTATACTATAACTTGTAATGTGAATTTCAAATTATATATCAGTTTTTTTTTATATTCTAGGTCTAGGTAGTGTTTTTGGTTAGGATAAGGCGCATATTATCAAACTTTACAAAATCTCTGGCGCTTGGAAGTTTCTTTAATATTCTAATATTCTTTTTACTGTACATATGTATATAAAGCAACATCCATAAAGAATTTAGTGAAGCAAAATAAAACGATAATTTCAATTCATCGCCACTTCTTTGTTATCTAAAGTCAGATTTCAACTTGGATTCAGTTTCTATCCCGTATTAGTTAGAAGTGCCTTCCCCAATTTACCAAATGTATTTGGTTCTGATTGAACTAAATGTTTGCCAATAGTCTGGCTGCATTCGTCTGCAGGATTTGGCGAACCACTAAAAGCATTGTTAAAATTTGGTTTGAATTTAACAGTAGCAGAATTTGTGTTTGCAAAGTAGAGGAATGAAAGTTTGAATATATTTGAATGTTCAAATTTTATGAAAGTAAAGAAATGGACTGAGGTATAATATTATTGTAATATATATAATTACTTTGTTTGCAACATTATCTAATTCTTCAGTGACAAAGATTGTGTATGACAATGATATGCTATTGCATACGCTACTTATGTGCAGGCACTTTTTGCCTTACGAGATTTTCAAGTTTCTTTCTGGTGGTATTGACACCAGAAATATTATGTCCACCGACGCAATTTACTTTAGTATATCTGTAGGTTATATGCTACCAAATTATACAGTTCATGTCAGTGGTTCTTAGGAAATTTCATCATTGTTCCCCAGATTATTCTACATGTATTACTTCGGATTTTTCAAATGTGTGCTCGATAGATAGTCGTTTATAAAAACCAATGCAGTAATAAAGATTTCTATATATTATCCCTTATGAGTATTAATCGAAAGCATTAATTTGTGGACTTCATTTTCAGATTCATCAGCTAATTAAAAAGTCCCGGATTTTGATGCATATTGAATGGTTCGTACCGTCTGCGTTTGTATCTATAATAGGTATATCATATTAATGATAAAGCTCCTCTCCTCCTCCTCGTAATTTACTAGAATCACATAATCCTGAGATACAATTTAATTTGGCGTTATGCTGGATTAGTGGCGCAACAAGGAGATGTCTTTTATTATAAAACACGTAAGCGCGACGTACAAAGTGCTCTTGGGAAAGCCATTCAACCTTGAATGTCAGATTCAATGAATTTAGTTTAAGAAACTCTATATCACACTTGACCAATTTTTACTAGCATGAAGTTTTTTTCTTTTGTTTCTGAATAAGGTATGAATCATAATGACACGATTAGCGCAGTGGGTGAGGGATCAACTGCTGCGCTGCGTGTCGCAGGTTCGATTCCCGCGTGGAACAAATATTTGTACTACAAATAGGTCGTTGTTTCGGGTCTGGGTGTATGTCCATCTAAATATTTGTTTGTAAACACACTCACAATACAGCAATTATTAGTAGCGAGGGGCAACGTTTAAAAAAAATCTACTACGATCAAGTTCGCAAGTTTGAACACGTGCATAAACATGTTTAGTGTTTCCTAAGATATTCACACACGGTAACAAGTTTGACGTCATACATTTGTTTCTGGAAACTTCTCCGATAACGCGAGAGTTTCCAGGGTTTGACCTAATTCCAGACTAACTAAGCTTAACATTTCCCACACCTGCTTAATGTAGTTATCTCGCTGTTGTAATATTGTAGATTATTTTAATTAAAATTTGTATAACAGAAATATTCTCCGATTTTTGGTTCAAAATAGGCACTAACAAGGTATAGTTGAAAAGTTGATTTGGTTTGGATACAATTTAATAAATATGTAGGGCAATATCCCATATAACTATTAACTGGCGCGTGTTAACGTGTTCATAAATCCTTAAGAATCCAATATACCTTAATACAGAAAAAATACTATTTCACACCGGTTACACAATATCGAACAACATGATATTAAAAGTACGTCCCCCAAATATTAATATTTGATGGCGAGCTAAACCTTAAATTCTAAACACAAAAACAAACTCTATCAGTAGGTCACAAAGTTCAGATTCGCTTGGGAAGCTCCCGAAAATCTGGGATCTATTTCATCGAGTGCCATATAATCGGATGGCAGGAAGGTAATATTACTTATCGGGGCATGTTTACTACCACTCACCTGTGCAGTAATGTAAGGAGGGGCGGGTACAAAACGTTATCGATAGTTCTATCTATCTTGGCTTCTGACTCAATTTCTCTTGCGGATAGGAATACAAGCGGTGCTAGTACTAAATACGTTAACGTCAAAGCTTCAGGCAGGTAGCGGTAGTTCCTTGTATCGGCTAGCTTCGACACAACATTTAAGAGACACTATTGAAACAGATTCGATACCGAAATTCAGGCTCAATATACTGTACTAGAATATAGAATATGTTGACTGCATCAAAAATAAATTCTGAAATCTTGTTTGGTAAATATTTTTCCTTCTAAAAACCCAATAAAACTTAATCTCTTGTTTACATATCTTTAGCCTTTTCAATTTTTAATTTATCAAAATCACACAATGAAAAACTATGACGTCAAGGTTTTTAGAACAAAAGCAGAAGCAGTGATCATTTCAAAATACTTTTCATATAAACTTTTGATGCATTCTGTAAACAAAGCCTTTGATGATGGATGTATAAAATATCACAAAACAATATGTACCTCTAAAGAAAGATATCGCTTTCACCCTAACTTTGCTACGTTTACACAAAAAGCATAACCGTAGTGAAAATATAGCGTAACGTAATAAAAAGCAACGAACCTTTACGAAAAATATTTTAACCCATATCTGTTTACATTATAACAAAGTCATCGACACATGCACCTCACTATACCAGGGTCTAGTGGATGCGTCCGTAACATGATTAGCGATGTAACTGCGTCACCCGCTCCGATGCGTGCGCACATCGTTGATATTATACGTGTTAGTCACTGTTGATTAGCTCTTTACCTAACATATGGGTGAATTAAAGTGTCTTAGAGATGCAGAAATAGATTTATCAGCGGTTTTTCGTCAAAACAAGGTCAAAAGTTTATACAGCAGTGACGACATAAGGACGATAAATTAAAACACGAGCGCTACTAGTCAATCAGAATTCTTAAAAATGATTAAAATAGATGTCATCAATTGCTATCATCAATATTGTGTTACTTCGAAAGTAGCTGATAATATTAGTTGTATTGTACGTATGTAGATAAACCTCAAGTGTTTCGGTCCATCTATATTTCATCATCATTCTTCATTGTATTTATCAAATATGAAATCACAAGAAATATTAAGTATGACGACACGGTTGGCGCTGTGGCTAAACCATTAGCTTTTTGTGCTACGTGTCTCGGGTTCGGTCCTCGCACGGAACAAATATTTGTATGATCTACAGATAGTTGTTTCGGGTCTAGTTGTGTGTGCATGTGACATGTATGTTTGTAAACTGTACCCACGATACAGGAGAAATCGTTGTGAGGGCCAACGTTTAAAAAAAAAAACATCCTTGGAAACATCTTCAAAAATACGTCCGAAAAGACCCTATTGTGCGTAACAAACAGACCTTTTCAATACAATTACCGTCCATCAGGGCATCATAATTGTTTATTACCCTCATAATCGATGCCCCAAATTAGCTTGCTCTAAAGAAAAATTATTTCTTCAAATTTTTCCCTCCTTGTCCCTAAAGGGGCTTGAGCAAGTAATCCATTAGGTTGGTCCTTATCAAGTCATAAATTTCTCCAGCTATCAATGTTGGATGTCAGTCCAGTAATGTATTGATACGATCCACACAGATAGGGTATTCTGGATGATAATAAATTACTAGGCGGAATGGTCAATGCTAGTTTATTAATCAAATACTGATGTATTTATTGGTGTCATATGAAATGTATTGCACAACATAGCTTCACGCCTTTTCGAAGGTTTAGGTAGAGGTCTATTATTATGCACCCACATTTCGAAGATGCTGTTATTAAGTCCCATGTAATAGGGACCAAGCCATTGCCATCAACCGGGCATAGATCCGTGTAACTCCATGCAGCTACTGAGAAATTCCATAGAGAAAAAATCAATAACACTTTGCCCGACCCGGGAATCGAACCTAAGACCTCACGCTTACGCTTGCAACCACGAGACCAATGGAGCAATTATTGAGTGAAATGTATGACGTCAAGCGAAAATAATTTACACGTGTGAATTATTTTTTTATTAGCACTTAGATGTTGTTCGATAAACATCATATTTTAGGATGTTATATTACTTAGAGGATATCGTTTGACTCGTCTCCCAAATTAAACTTATAGTCTATGAAAATCTTAAGCAACAATTTTCAATAAGCTTTAGCTAATGTAATTAATCTATACTATTTGAACCGGCCTTAATAATAGATTCATTTGTTTTTAGACCATGATGAATGCTTTATTATATCTTCAAATTTAACATTTACATATATAACCTGTAAAAACTTCTTACTTACCTTAGTTTATTTTAGGCACTCAAATTTGTCGCCATCCAAACTAAAGACAGGCGAAATCATAATAATTCACTTCCAAGAATAACATAACAAGGTACGGAACCGACAGAATATTCGGCTGCATTAGATCAGACCGCCAACTTCAACCAAACGCCGGTTATACGAATACGTATTCATGAAGGAAACGACCTCTGACATTAATTCACTAATTAACATTCTGGCTTCTAACACGATACGATACGGGATTTCCTGCCAACTTCCGCGGCTCCTTGACTATATTGTTATTGTAAACTGTATTTCAGATATTAATTTTACGTAATTAAGATTTTATGGCGAAGTTTATTGGGTTAAAGGGTACAATTTTTGGGATCAATTTGAGGGTTATTCAAAAATTATATGGCGGAATTTATTGGATTAATTTTTGGAATTTTTATGGGTGCTTTAAACAAAATATTATACGTTGGAGGTTTTTCTTATGTTTTCATTGACATCGATGTAGCTTTACAGCTTGATTATTTTATACCTACTTATGACCATCATCATCATCATCAGCCAAAAGACGTCCACTGCTGGACGCTGAAAGCCTCCCACAAGGGGAGGTTTGCAATAATCCCCACGCTTGGCAGACGGCTTGGGGATCGCAGTGGCTCGCCGATTAGTGAGAGGACGCTGCTGCCCGTCCTCCGGTGTTTGGCCGCAGTTTTAAGACGTACCCGGGTCTACGGTACGGTACCCGCTACTTATGACCATGTTCACCAACAATATAACAAACATTTAAAATGAATCGGCCGTTTACCTATATAAATTTAATGTCAAACGGCTGATTTATGTATATATATATATTTATGTACGAGGGCAAACAATCAGGACCGGCAGCCTGATTATCGATGTAGCAATCAGTTCGCGACAGTCTTAGATCGCGCGATAGCTTCTGTCAAACGTCATTTTTGTGTCATATACTGTATTGGATGACAGTGAGAATTGCTGTCGCGTGGCTGTCGCATTGCTGTCGCTTTTTTACGTAATTAGGCTGCGGAACATCTATCTGTAGGTCATAAAAATATTTGCTCAGCGCTGAAATCGTACTCGTGACACGTATTCGTAATTCGTAATCGTACCGTGCCATCAATTGTATGTAGGCTTGTTGTTGTATTATGTTGATCAATGTTTTTGCGATTAGCGATATAGATTTGTTGGCCATTGGCATATGTCAAAATAAGCCATACGTGGCTCACCCAAGAGCCTACATGTTTTTTATTAATCCTATACTAACGCTTCTTACGACTTCAGCAGACACATTGTATCATATATATATATAGTTAGCTAGACACAACATAGTATAAATTTTATATGTAATCCTTAATTACTCTCGCCTGATTAAATGGTATGTCCATGGCTTACTGGGACATGCAGTTTACACTTAGCTTAACCGCAAATTGGATGTAAGTGTAACACGAGATTATCTATGTAGGTATACACGGCTTATCTCACAAAACCGCAGAAATGCTTCAATGGACTGGACATAAACCCGTAAGTCCAATCAATTGAATTAGATATGGCTATCTTACTGTTAAGAGAAAAACTGTTTTAATATTATAGAGCTAGAAGCTTAAATGGATTATTACTGAATAACATTCCGCCCGCGGCTTCGCCCGCTTGGTTTACGAACCCGTACATTTTCCCGGGATAAAAAGTAGCCTATGTGCTATTCCAGACTATAATCTATCTCTATGCCAAATTAAATCCAGATCCGTTCAGCCGTTCTGGCGTGAAAGAGTTACAAAGATCGATCCATCCATCCTCACAAACTTTCACATTTATAATATTAGTAGGAAATAGGTAAGTCAACTCAATAGACAGGAAATAAACTACAAATTTTAAGCATATATTAATATTACATAAATATATATAACTATTTGCAACCATTAGCACGCTTACCTAACTTTAGCAACACTAGAACTTAAAGGAAACCTTATACCCAAGCAACAAAGTTCCAAATAAAGTGATTCAACAAACTGCTTCTATAAACCGTTGGAACGGTGACTAACATGGCTCTATAAACCCTTACGATGTTTGATTAGCTCAATACTCTATGTTTGTGTTTGTTCTGTCCACATAGTGCGAGGGAGACAGCTAATATTAGTTGTAAACACCACCTTTCGTAATTAAACTGCTATTTCAATTCTGTACTCTCAATTGTAGGGTCGATTTTTGAATGTGTCGACGCGACAGTCAAAAGCTAGGCATTAGATTTGACTGTTGATTTTTAGCAAAAATAATAGTCCCGCGTTTCCAATGTGTAAATTCAGAGCAGTGGGTAAATTTAATGTTCTTTGATTAACATTGCTTTGAATTTATAGCTGAACGAGTAGTCACTTAATTTGCTTTTCAAACAATTAATTCATATTATATTTTTAATGTCTCGTATCAATTTGAATTATTATATAAAAAAAAATTACACACTACGATTTCTCCTGTGTCGTGGGTACAGTTTACAAATATACATGTCACATACAGTGGACGTCTTTTGGCTGATGATGATGATGATGATGATACACACAACCAGACCAGAAACAACTATCTGTAGATCATACAAATATTTGTGCCGTGCGGGGATAGAACCTGCGACACATATCGCTTAACCACTGCGCCAACCGTGTCGTCAATTGTGTTGAAGTTCCCTTACCATGTTTTATTTTGGAAGCAAATTATATATATTTAATATCTATATACACATGAGTACAATAAAAGTTTGAGTTAAGCTGACTAATGATCTTGCTTAACTTGTACGACCCTTGCTATTGCAAAATAGCAGTCGCACTTCAAAAATCAGCTGTTTAGTATAGGTTGTTGCCAACTTGATTTTTAACCTCACTTTTACTAAATCTCATATAACTCTGCTCTTAGATTGCCAAAATCCGTAAAATGTTCAGTGATGGTTTGATAATATATAAGCTATTAATTGACACCACTTTCATCTTTTTACATCCAGGCCCAAGAATGTATGAAAGCGTATCAGTCTCCTTTCTGTTAGAGGTTTTAGCTTTGCAAAATGAAATACGCATTACCAAATATATATAATGTAACTTAAAAATAACTTCAGCTATGAAATTGTTACTTAGCAAATCATCACAATAATTTGTGTTTTATGATAATTACACTAGATATTCTAATGTAGTCAATGGTTTTATAAACCACAGACTATATTATAATATAAGATATAATATAGAATATAATAAAGAAGGTTAGGCTTATTAGACACAATATACGTGATATTATGTCCATCAGAAACTTAAGCAAGTCTGCTTAATTGTGTACCTTTCATAGCATAATTTAGTAATACGACGACGGCTTGTTTTATGTGACGTCACTAACCACATTTATTTATTAATTAATAAAGTAGGTGCCACGCAGTCCGAGCAGTGTTAGTGAAATTTTGGTTCAAAAAAATGTCAAATGTGTATTATTTTATGTACCTACTCAATTTTTGGTGGACGTACTAGGAACATTTTTATTCGGAAAATCCTAGCGCGTGGAGCTGCAACAGAAAACAAGTTCGAAGAGAAAATCTATTAAACAAATTGAACAAAGATTTGCTTCTGCACAGTGCAGTACAGTAAAATCAACACGTACACACCCCTCCAGGCGATTAGTCCGTACGTATAAAACTTTTAACATTTCCACGAAGAAACACTATAGTAAAACAAACCCGGAGTTTATAACTTCATATACAACCACACGGATCGGCCAAAGGCTAATTGGGGTTCGTTAGGCGTCAATTGTTTGTTTGTTCCACCGGCCATGGCTATCGAGAGCGACGTGAATGTAAACAGAGGACCTAGATTCATGCGGATCATTGATGCTGAACCGGTGCCCAAGAAGGAAGGATCATGTGTAGATAGATAGGTGAACTGGAGAAGGACCAAATTTATAAATGAACTATCAAATATTGATACAACCTATCACTAAAGTTACCAGGTAATCAGAATATTCTAGGAGATGCAGGAGTTTGCAGTTCGGTAATATTCCGGACGTTTGATTGGTCCCCGGGAGAGAGAAACGTTTAAGTCTCTGTGGAGCTATCTTACGGGATTAGTCTCTGGACTAGTTGCTAGACTTGTTAGTCGAAGTAATTAATTAGGTTATGCGAGGAATATGGTGAAAACTTAATGCAGTAGTTTAGAAGTTGGAGATATTTACGTATATTGCGGACGTTTACTCTGTTACTAAAGAAATAATATTATACTTGAAGTTAGGTAGAATGTCGTCGGTTGGAAAAGGTTGAGATTATATAATATAATACTACTTATAGTGTTGTACAATCATGCCCATATTCTTTATAGGGATAGGTATATTCGTACCTTATTTCTCAGTTCACCATTAAATTTAAAAAATTATCCCAAAGTAAAAAGAAATGAATTCCCATTAATCGCGTTCCATAGAAATTCCGAGAAATAGCACAAAACCGCGCTAAGTGGACAGTTTTCGTTTTGTAGGCCAAGACTGACTTCGTGTTTCTGAGGCAGAGTAAGAAAGAAAATATATTTAGGTTCTTCTCATACTTTAGCACACAAGACAGGATTTGAAATACTACTACATACATATATAATAAACATAATATACTTACCTACTTTTATAAATAAGTAAATAAGATAGACAAGGTGTAAATAATTTTAAAATTCTCTCTAAATAACTTTCGATGTTCCTTCCTTGGAGTTAGTTCTTTGGAGAACTTTCTATTTTTTGTGTTGAAGTTAAAATAAGGATAGCTTAAATTTAGAGGTATCTGTAATCTTTAATAAGTGTAAATTACATTAAATCTTAATGAAGCTGAATTAACTTGTGCATGCCATAACATATACTACAGGTAGCATCATAAGTCGATGAGTATTTTTGTAATTTTTATATCAAGTTTATAAAAAATAAACATTGATTTTATAATTCATCATATTATTCTACAAAAAAAAAAGTTACAAAATTAACTTATAAAGTATTTAGATGCTTTTATCATTGACTGTACCTATGTCACCCCCACAATATAAAGGGACCATGTATTGTAGACGTGATATAGGTACAAAGATAGCTAATAAATTATAAACTTGTCTAGCCCGCAGTTGAAAATAAATTAGTAATACTTAACTTAATGTAACTATAACAATGTTTAGCAAACGCCTAGTGTAGTTAGACTAAATAGATACTAAGTATTAAAGAATATTTACTAATAAATACACAAAGTTGGTACACACAACATTGTTTGAAAAGCCTGTGGTATTTCATTGATAAATACAATATATCGATGAGAAGATAAAGTATCTATCTTAATAGGTATTCGATTTTAAAAAGTATTTGTATTTAAACTGTTTATCTTGCGAAACATTCTCAAGAATTTACAACAAAATCTTAGAAATTCTCGAGAAATTCTATAATGTAATCTTCGGCAAATATGGTTACGTATGCATTGCATGAAAAGCACTAGAGGTGCCCGTCTGCGTCCTACGTCTGACATTCTTTTTATTACTAGTTTGTGTTCACAACACTAGTTTCAAGCGAAAATGCCTAAAATATGCATGTCATTGTACTCTAAAATAGGTAAATATTTCGTCTGCATTTTTTGGTACAATATTTACGTCAGTGAAAATTGCATTTTAAATACGATGTCGTATTTTGTAATTTCTGTAGTAAAAAATATGAGATTATCAAAAATTCGTTGAATTTTAGCCATGAATATATTATGAGAAATTGTAATTTCACTGAGGATCATAAATATTTAAAATACGACAAAAGATTAGCACACAACGCCATTCTTTTCCCAAAAATGAATGACCATTTCGACGTTTACAATAATAGATGCACACAATATTCCAATATCTATTAGATGATCGGTTAATTTATTATTCTAAAATATATCGTAATCCAATCCATTATGTAAGTAACAGTAATATCGAATAACCGAAGCTTTCAAATCGTCACGATCATTCAACATTTTTACGTTCTAATAAATAAACGAAAGGCTATCGTTCTTCTAAAAAAAGAAAAATCATTTTTCAATTCTCTTACGAATTGAATTTAATTAGTTTCCATTTAGTATTATAAACTCATTTATTAACTACCCACTTTTCAATTTCCTTTCACAAATATGTTTAACTTTTTTTGGAAACATATCTTATTAACACTTTCTTCATATCCTCTAAACCTACATTTTATTCGTCTTACAAACTCTCCAGTTATTTTTTTATCATTTTCTATAATATCCCAAAATATTTCTGTCATCATTTCCATTACTGTACCGTTTAAAGCAACACCATCACCAGCTGTTTATCGTGCTAATGCCTCCAACGTGTGAAAAGCTTCACATTTCAGCGTCTTCTATCTCTTTGAAGTGCGATAGGCTGCTATAATTGCCAATAGCTGCAGGCAACTCCTCAGTACTGTACGACGTAATGTATAAGCGATAACGTGCAATAAAAGAGAACCGGTTATAAATTTAAATTTAGTACCTTTAAACGTAGTAGCTTTTAACGGTTGAAGATATGATGAAAGATTTAGGTGTTGTGATAAATTCTTACGGGAAAGGTATAAATTATTAGAATTTTGTCGTATCTCCAGTTTTGACATTTGAAACGAAACTACATTAAATTATTTCTCGTTTGAGTTCAAGGTTAGATATTATTTCAGGGAACTCAGATAGTAAGTACTAAGAATTTGAGTTGTGGCAGCTATAACTAAAATATGTTCTAAAAATGCACATGCACACAGCATAAACACAGTGTTGAAACTCTCATATAAGTGTATGTATGTAACAAGACTAAAAAAGTAAACACACAACACCATGCAACGTTACACATGTAACTGTAAAAAAACTTATTATTTCCTTTGTCTCTACAAAATGTATATCTTTCATCCTTTGCAAGTTGTAACGGTTATAAGTCTACAACTTAGACCGCGATATAAGTTTGCTCGACCCACAAAGGCCCAGTTTATGCTCGCTGCTATCTTACGGGAGCTATTTTTAACAACACAGCCTGTCTTATCTTAATAACTCTGTTTAGTTTGTGACTTTTAATCGAGTCCTTTGTTGCTGTAAACGTGAAGACAAAGACATTGTTCCTTGTTTAGAAGAACACTTTTATGATAACTTCTTATTTTATCTTCACAGGTATAAGGTGATATTTAAATGCTTAGAGACTGCTGTCTTGTTTATGAATTTTTGCACTTTAATGATAAATTTCATAATATCAAGTAGATCATTAACCCATTAAAACTAATTAGGTTGTTCTTGTAAAGAAAGAAGGAACATATTTGATACTTTTAAATGGGTTTTCATTGCCTCATTCAGGAAATTATTGTACAATAATAAGGTTTTGCAAAAATTTCAAAACACCGTACTTTTTTAATGTTGTATAATTTCTTTAACGTTTTTTTTTTTATTTATTTATTATTTTCAAAGAAATTAAGTTTTGAACATTCATCAATAAAAAAATATACGCCCGTTTGGTTTACGAACCTGTACATTTTTCCGGGATAAAAAGTAGCCTATGTGCTATTCCAGACTATAATCTATCTCTGTGCCAAATTTCATGCAGATCCGTTCAGCCGTTTTGGCGTGAAAGAGTAACAAAGATCCATCCATCCATCCTCACAAACTTTCACATTTATAATATTAGTAGGATAAGTAGGATATCAACTTGATTAAGTATTTCAAAAGAAAATTTCCGTCCAGTTAGTCGGAGGGGGGTTCGTTAATTCTGCACTGGTTTACGATCGGGCATACGTTCTACGTTTCCCGACGAACGGTTCGGAGGGCCAATAAATATGACAGACCGGGAAATTGGACAGAATTTCTGCTTATTCGGCATCCGTTCTGAGAACGAGAGTGTAGTTATTGGGACCCGACTGTACCTATTACAGGCAACGTATAGACGGACTAGTTATGATGAAAGCTTTCGTATTCTGCGAATTTCAGTCTTGGATATTGCAACTGGTATAATAAATCCCTCTGAACGTATATAAGGATTTCTGTATAAGAACTAGTGCTTTGTATAGACCGGCTTGTCGGAGAATTTCACGACCGAAATATGTACCAGCGTAGTAGGTCAGTGGAAATATTAATTTTGTGCTTTGAAATTGGAAGTCTCCAAATATTATTACACCTTTGATCGTGCTTTAAGAGTAAGACTTAATATACACAAAAGATATTTTTTCTTGACAACAATAAAAAAATTATTGGTTTAATTTTAGATATGGGCGCCAAGAAAACATTTTAGGAAAGGTAGGTACCTTTCCTAAAATGTTTTCTTTGATATATAATATTAGGTTCTGATTTGTTATCATTTTATTTACTAGAAAGGTAAATATATTGATTTATTTAATATAATAATATAACAGGACCTCACGCCTTTATCGCCGAAGGAATAGGCAGAGTTGAACTGTTGTACATTCACTTTTCAGCGATGCCGTAATTGAGTCCCATATAATAGGGGGAAACCCTATTCCCGTGCTGCTGCTGAGTTTCCACACAGAGATTTTCCTTACAGAAAAACCCAATAACACTTTTGGCCGACCAGAGAATCGAACCCAGGACCTAGTCACGCTCAGCATTCTTATTTGCAACCACTAAACCTCGTAGGTCTCGCACTCCTAAAAAATCCCAGAGCATAATATTTCACAAATTCTCCCAATTTCTTCGCAAAATTCTCTTTGGATTTAAGCTCATATACGAATTAATGGCGAGACAATAATTCCGTATCATAAAACACGACCGTTCCAATTCCAACGACAAATTATATCAGAACAGATAAAGGCCGTATATTTCATGTGTGTCACATTAAAATAATAAGCTTGTGTAAGCTCCGCTTAACAATCCCGATTACAATACACATATTAATGTTCACGATGGAATTGAAATTAATTTTGTAGATGAGTAATAAAATATAGATAAATATAGCATGAAAGTATTATCATGTTACATTTATGCCAGTACTAAATTAAATGGAAGTAATATAATAATAGTACTGAGTAGAACCCACAAAAAAATTCAAAAAAAAAAGATAATAATACAAATATGAATATCAAAGAATGTTACGCCCATAACACTCGTAGCTACTTAGCTACCGCGCAGATCGGATGATCTGCGAGGTTAAGCAGCGCTTGACGCGGTCAGTCCTTCGATGGGTGACCATTTTTCACATATCGAGACCCCTCCGTGCAAGGAAAGCACGTTAAGCCGTTGATCCCGGGTGTCATACGAAGACCTATGACAGTCGCTACGGGTGTCAGTAGCCCAAAAAGTCTGACAGCCAGTCTAACCTTAGAGCATCAGTGTCTCTCAGTTACTGGGTGGCGGAGGTCAGAAGGCAGTCGCTCCGTATAAAATACTGATTTTCAGCAACAACCGGTTAGATTGGAAACCGACCTCAATGTAGCTGGAAAAAAGGATAGACAGATGTTACGCGCATAATAAATAAAGCCATTTATTTTCCTACTTCTGGGCAAGAAGCTCCGCTCAGAATGAAAAGTATTAGGCCTTAGTCCACCACGTTGGCCCGGTGCGGATTTGCAGATTTCACACACTATCGAGAACTTTATAGATCCCTCTTAGGTGTGTAGGTTCCCTCACGGTGTTATCCTTCACCATTAACGCAAGTGATAATCAAATTCTGGTCCGCTCATGATTCTAAAATGTCAGAGGTGCGGGTGAAGTTAGAACTCAGACCCTTCTAATAGAAGGCGAGAGTCCAACCGCTATTCTGACACTACTCTCATAGAAACGCCCATAGAAGACGTAAAAGGACCTTGTTGGCGCCTACAAAACAATAAGTATTGAAAAAGTATGACATATTTGCACGGATAAATATGTCACGCGGCCCTATAATGTAGGTAGCATTATTATAACCATCGATTTCAACATAGACATACAGATTGTTTATAACATAGACAAGAAATTAGAACATAACAAAATATGAGTCTCTACAGCTGAATCCGATCTCCGAACGAATCTATCAATACACCTATATCTCAAAAAGAAGGCATGTTCTCTTTTACTTAACTTTAGCCCCATCCTCTTTCGGATTATCCAAGCTTTGGCGATTTTGTATTTTTAGAAAGACATCCACATATCGAGTGTTAGAACGGAATGACCGTTGGTAGATAAAATCAACGTTATTTTTGAGAAAACTTTTTTTATAGCTACGTATTATATTATAAATAGTCTTGAATGAGAAAAAATTAAACAATTTTGGAAACTTTTCTGCATATTCTTTATTCTACTAAAGTCTAGTATAGTTTGTTAAAAAAATAACTGTTTCATTGATCTAGTGGTCTCAAGCGCGACTTCTGAGCGGTCTAAGTCAAAGTCAAAGTCAAAGTTTTTTATTTCAAGTAGGCCTTTTCAGGCACTTTTAAAAAGTCGAGACTCTAGGCGCACGGTTCCAAAGGGGGTAGGTCCTATGGAGAAGAGACCGGCAAGAAACTCCATGGATACTCTTTTCAAAAACAAAAAGTTAATTTACAATTAAAATCTTAAATTAACATGCATTATATAAGAAAAAAATACAAACTTAATAGAATGCTACTTACACAATGAGGCAATACAACATGAGTTAAACAATTGTTTCGAATATAAACTAAAAACGGGATAAACAGATCAAAGCGGATAAAACAGAAATAAAAAAATACAAAAAAGAATACAAAATATTGAAACATCAAGAATGTCCAGATATGTAAAGTGAATCTAATATAAAATAGAATTAGTAGACACAATGGATAACCAGGGAAGCCACATGTGCAGAAGATATTCAACGCCACACGCCTCTATCGTCAACATAGTCTTTGATCCTAGTCTTGGGTTTGATTCCCGGGTCGGGTAAAATGTTCTTGGGTTTTTCTGTATAAAAATTCTCAATAGGCTCGCCCCTTATTACATGAGACTTAATAACAGCATCGGCGAAATGTGGGTGTATATAGCACACCTCTGCCTAACCCTTCGGCGAATACAAGCGTGATACTATAACTTTATAATAATCATATTTTTGTTCAATTTGCGTTGGTTTTTATTCATTACAATCGTTTTATATTTTATGTTAGATATGTTCCAATGAAAGATAATTTTTTAACAGACTAAAAAGTTTCCATGTTTTATAAAGATAAAGGAATGTATTTTTTTCTTTTCTTATCAAACAAAACCACATACCTAGACTTTGCAAAATATATACGTAGACCTACATGAGTATAAATCGAAGCTGGTTAAAATAAATTTCACGTATGAATAAGCATAATATTATGAGCCTAAATGTATTTCCATAGTGAGTGTCTGCCTTTATAACTTGCGTAGGATGATTATAACTCATAAAAGTCGAATGAAGGAGTTAGATATTGAGCATCGTATTATAAAGTTAAATTCCCCTATGTAAAGCTGTTGAAAAGAATACTTATATAGTATCACGGCTGTATTCTTCAAAGGTTAGGCAGAGGTGAACTGAGGTATATTTACATTTCAACGATTCTGTTATTGAGTCGCATGAAATAAGCAAGCCTATTACCATCTTTCGGGCAGTTTTTAATTTCAAGAAAACCCAGAACTCCTTACTGGACCTGGGTATTGAATATATGTCCTCAAAGTCGGCAGCAACGCTTGCGTCCATTAGATCAATGAGAGATGTAAAAAAATTAGTAGTATAGAATATTTTCAAAATTCTGGCTCTCAATCTAAAATCCTTAATCTGAAAATCTTACTTGAAAGTGAAATGAATGCTTGACTTGCAACGTGTAAAAATACAATAAACAGATTCAATCAAACATAAATATGTATAATTTGGGACTGAAATGCAATTATGGCAGCCCCAGGTGACGTGCCGTCTAGCCCGACACATACATATTTATCGATACTCCCACAGGGCGGTTGCCACTAGTACATTATACGCATACCGTTACGCGCCGTGAATTGAGAACAAAAGCCCTTTTGGTTGCTCCAACTGAATATTGACAGGGTGGTTGAAAAAGGACGAATATTTTTGATGGAATTCGAAATTCTATCTTTTTTGTTGATACTCGGTTATGTGCCAATAGCAACAGGATGACGGTATTGATGAATGGTCATTTTGAGATATGACGCTATTTTTGTCAACGTTTTGTTATGTTTAGTGAAAAAGTTAATATAACTAATGTTTATTTGGTTAATTTTTTTAAATGTTTCTTCAGAAAGTGTAATTTGAAATACAAGTATTTCCAAAACATAAATCTTATGTAAATAAATGAGGTAATAAAATCTGTACTAATATTGTTAATGATTAAGCAAGCGCTTATTTGATGAAATTGATAAAAATCACACATAGCATCACGCCTGTATTCCCCGAAGGGTTAGGCAGAGGCGTACTCTGTACACCCACATTTCGCCGATACTGTTATTAAGTCCCATGTAATAGGGTGCGAGCCTATTGCCATCTACCGGGCACAGTTCCAGACTCCGTGCTGCCACTGAGAATTTCCATACAGAGAAACCAAATAACACTTTGCCCGTGCCGGGAATCGAACCAAGGACCTCATGCTCAGCAGTCGGACGCTCAGCAGAGGCAGTTAAAAATCAGACCTTAAACCAAAAATTATATAAAAGTTTTTATTTTAAAAAATGAGTCAGTAAATGATAACAAAGGAAGCAAAATTAATATTAGAACATCCATCAAAAAATAATAATTGAGCGTTTTATAAAGTCTCTTAAATGTGAAAGCGATACCTTAATAAAATTTTCTTACAAGGAAATAATGTTAATAGAACCTCAATTATTTTAAAAGGAAGTTCTGTATAATATTTAAAACAACAACAAAGTACGATGGGTAGAAAGATAATATTCACGTAACAAAATCAAAACACAGGAGCCATCTACAGAGATTGTGGGAGCGACAAATGTTTTTAATGAAAGTAAAGGAGGCATTATTAAGCAACCCCATGCCCCTCCGAATTTCAATTAAAGTGAAATTGCACCTCAAATAAGCTACGTTTAAACTTACGTTTAAACTACGTTTGGGTGCTGTTTCAATTATTATTCACATTGTTTTTTACGTTTTTTCTTTTTGAATTTTCAGCAGATGTAATTAGATTTCTTTAAAGATTCGTGTTTCAGGGAGGGATGCTCAAAATGTTTTTTAATAATTATACCTAGTTATTATGTAATATCTGAAAAATCAGAATCAGTATTTTCTTTGTAGAACGGAACAAAGTAAGAAAAGTAAGCAAGATTCCTAGAAACTTTCTTTATTGGTTATATTGAAATTACCTTGAGAGCCAAATTAAACAAAATGAAATTTGAATTTGGTTTTATCCACATTCTAAGAAAAGTCTAATTAGATGAACGGTAAAATAAGAAACTCAGATTTAATATACATCTCCAACATGACAAAACCGTAATTTAAAAAATCACCTTTATTCTTTGAAGTTTTCCATAGCAATAAACGTGTGCGCAACTGTGGCTGAGTATATAATCAATTAAATACCATATAAATCTTCAATTCTTTTCTAATTACTATTGGATTTATGTAGATACTACATTAGTGAAGCAAACATTTTGCCGCGAAATTATATTTTATTTTGTAGTGATCTGCATTTTTTTTGTGTACGATTTTATACATTGAGTTAAATTGTTTACTTCTAATCTCAAGAAAAGTGAACAACAAAAATCGTATTGTTTCAATTTCATAACAAAGATTTTTGTAGTGAATAACGCAGGTAATCATTTGATGGATAAAGGACGTATGCACTACTCCTCGGATTTAGTCTTCTACTTAAAAGAAACCTAGAGCATTAATATTATATTAATGGACCTATACTATTACTCATTTATATATAATTTTCTCTTTCAACAACACAATCAAAGAATGTCTTCATAGAACTGCTTAGTCACATTTAAGGAGTAAGGTCCAGACGTGCAATTATATGAGCCTCACGGTAGCGTATTAGAGCGCATAATTGGTGTGGGCGGGATAACGTAAAGCCTATCAAATCGAATATTCGGGCCGAGTGCCCATGAATAGACTGGCCGTCTGATTCTGTTGCTAAAGGGAATAATAGGTATGTGTTTCGTGACTAGAATTAAAATCTGATTCCAGACTTCCAACTTGTAAGGTTTCGCTGTTTAAGGTTGTCATAAAATATAAAAGTTAACCGTGTTACATAAAAGTTTGTCCGTATCAAAACGTCACAACATGAAAGTTTTTGAAAATGACACTTTGTTAATATTTGTTTAGTTCATATTTATTTTACTCTCAGGTTTGAATTAAACAAAAGATCATGTCCATAATTCGAAGTATATAATAAATGGAGCTAATTGTAGTTCTTAGTTCTTCACTGCAGTGAAGAATCACAATGATACAACAAATAATTTCTCAGGTAAAATTCTATTTCACTTAGCTGTAGATGACGAGAAAATATTTACATTTGCTCTCAACGAAACTACTAGGCGTGTTGACGCTTTTGCAAACGGAGAACTTTAAACCTATAGAGTGTTCGTCATACTTGTTAACTCGTATGATCTTCTACGTGGTAAATCAAAGTTCGAAGAAAGTGTAGCCATCGGCAATTTACTTGAACGTTCAATCACGTACTGGTAACAAATTTATAATGCCAACGTTTTTGCTTTGCCTTACCTTTAAACAACGAAGATCATTCTGATCGCACCCTTGAGATTGAAGACGATTATTTGAAAAAGGAATACTCCCACGCACTTTTGGAATTAAGGAAATAAGAAAAAGTAAAATAAAGACGTGAGTTCGAGACTCGTAGTCATGGAAAGGTAGGCTTTTACGACAAAGTTTTTTTGATCCATATCTTTGGCGTTCAAAATCCGCTTTGGTAAGTCCGGTGAATTGAGCTGTGTGTATTTTACGAGTTATTATGATGACTAGTCGTTTCATTAATTCTATTTTTACTTCAGAAGGTTGTAGAATAAACTTTATTGTTCGATGTGCATCTGTTTTCGAGTTAAATAGTTGTATTTCCATTACTAACTAGCGATCTTCAAATAAGAAACCAAACGCAGCCTCAATAGCGGTTACTCTATCCTAATATATATAATTCTTCTGTACGTGTGTTTGTCACCTAACTCCTCCTAAACGGCTGGACCGATTTGGATGAAATTTTGTCTGTATATTTCAATGGCTTCCTGGATGGTTTGAAAACACAATTGGAACCATTAGGTGGCGCTGCGATCGAGTTCTAAAACAGATTTGGACAGGACAACGTCTGTCGGGTCCGCTAGTATACTAATATTATTTCATAATCGCTTTTCTATAAACATAGTAAACGCATAATAAAGATACTGATACTTTTTATTTTCTTTTTAAAAACGTTGCCCCATACTAGGAATAATTCCCGTATCGTAGGTGCTATTACAAACACAAATATAACCGCAGAACAACTAGCTGTAGATCATAAAAATAATTGTAACACGACACTCAACCACTGCGCTAATCATCCCATCAAACGTCACATTGCTGATACATAACATTGTTTACACAAAGAATGTCCACTCACATCAGTCTATGAACAGGCATTAGTTGAAGCATATCAAGCACACAGTCCATAAAACTTTTTCAAATAAGAAAATGAATCTTTTTGACATTTTCAAACACTCTAATCTTTTTGAGAACCCTCACCCAAGATTAATTTCAAAACATCACAGGCTCGCCCTTAAAATATGTAAACGCACATCATTCATTTATCATGTCTACAAGCTCTTACGTTTAACGTATCAATATTTAATAAGAGCAATATACTTAAGTGCTTCCAAAGGTTACACAGCACTGAAAAGTTAATTCTTATTCACACGCTTGAATCTTTTGAAGTGGCATTTATACGTATCTCTGGTATAAAGTTTGTGATATCATAAAAGAACCATGATTGCATGACATCGGTTTATTCAAATTGTTATTATAATATAAGTAACGGTAGAAGTATGAATAATCGACGAAAAACGTCACAATGTCAATGACTGCTTCACTGGTCTAGTGGTTAGAAGCGCGACTGTTGAACGTAAAGTCCTAAGTTCGATTCCCGGATCGGGCAAAGTGTTATTGGGTTTTTCTGTGTAGAATTTCTCAGTAGCAGCACGGAGTCTGGAACTGTGCCCGGTAGATGGCAATAGGCTCGCCCCCTATTACATGAGACTGAATAACGGCATCAGTGAAATGTGGGTGTACATATTACACCTCTGTCTTATCCTTCGTGGAGTACAGGCGTAATTTATTTTTGTTTACTTACTAACATAGAGGGCATTTTTTTTTTAACATTGACCCTCACTATTTTTTCTCCTGTGTCGTGGGTACAGTTTACAAACATACATGTCATATGCACACACAACCAGACCCGAAACAACTATCTGTAGATCATACAAGTATTTGTTCGGTGCGGGGATCGAACCCGCGACATGTAACGTAGACAGCTAATCGCTTAACGCCAACCGTGTCGTCATATAGAGAAAAAACAAAGGTAATCAATCAACTTCTCGATTCTAACAAGTTTATTTTCACTTAAACGAGCATGTAACCTCACTGAAACTCGATTTCAGTTCAATATCATTATTTGTCTTGAAAATTGCCTTTCTCTCAATTATTTTTAGGTCAGTACTCAACAAACACAATAAAGCCGATTCGAAGAGATGTAATCTTTTGAAATTGATGTCAAAATCTTTTGTAGCTATAGTTTGCTTTTTAATTCTAGTAGTATTATCTATATAACGTAGCTTAAAGGTACCTCATGTTTATTGTAGGTATTTGTATCGCTACAATATTGTACGGTCTAATTAACACATCCTATACTAGTTCCTATCCTATCCTTCCTACTAATATTATACATGTGAAAGTTTGTGATGATAGATGGATGGATCTTTCTTACTCTTTCACGCCAGAACGGCTGAACGGATTCATGTGAAATTTGGTACAAAGATAGATTGTAGTCTGGAATTGCACATATACTACTTTTTATCCCGGGAAAATGCACGGATTCGTAACCCACGCGGGCGAAGCCGCGGGCGGAAGCAAGTGCTTCATAATATTAATCGAAGTAACAATAAAAGCAAGGTTAGGCAAAAGTGTAATGCACACCCAAATTTCAACAAAACGGAGCTCTGAGCGTCGAGTGAAGTTTTTTCTAACTGAAAATCCCAATAACTCTTTGCCCGAACTAGAAATCAAACCTAAGACCTCATACTCAGAAGCCTTGTATATAATTCGTATCACAAGACTAATGAGCCCATTAACTAATAATATAATATTTGTACCTATTATACAACTGAATCAAATGGCAAAAACAAAAAAGTTTAGAGCATTGTTATACAAAAGTTTGCTATCAAAAACACGACAAAAACATACCTAATAACGCATTTTCTCCATTAAAATTATGTCGAGATACTACAAAAACATGTTTACTATAACAACCTACCATAATTTGTATGAGCGAATTTCCCGTAAACGGCTTCCTAAGCAATTACTAACTTTATATCTATTTTGGCTTACTGCCCGCTGCGTATGTAATAGTACTGTGGAGGCCGACAAAATGTATGCATTTTGACTCTATACTCGGTCATTAATATTTGTGAGGGGATAGGTTAATAAAGTACAAGCAAACGGGTTCATTACTAACAAAATTTTATCTTACGTGTAGGGAAATATAATTTAGATTATTTTTTAATTTGGGTAAGAAAGTCAGTTCGAATGCGATAATTGCTAAATGAGTCATAAAAATGAAACCATTTTAATATCCTCGCATAAGTACAGTTAGTACTATATTATCTATGGTACAGTAAAAGGTTTTCTATTGATTTTTCAAGATCTTGAACATCATTTATATGCTATGAATAATGTATTTTGACTTTTACTATTTACTTTGGTGTACAATCGAAACTATTCATACATTTTTAATAATATGAAAAAGTGAAGAATTTTAGAATACTGAATACCAAATCATTTAAAATATCGTATAGTTTTACTTAGATTATTCTATAAATAAAAGTATTTTCTCGAAGGGAGAACCTAAACTCCATCTGCTGACATGACACGCAAAGCCATTTCAAATGAAATGAAATATTCAAACGTATACTTTTCAATGGCCCGCAGTATTTTCGAATAACGCGAAGTAATATGCTAAAGTAGAGTAATATCAGTAAGTATGTCGGACTGTGTATGACTGCATGCAATTTAATATCGTTGTGAAAGTAAAATTGGACTCACAGAACTCCGGAATGGTTTGGAAACGAACTCTGTGGAAACTCGCTGAATCTTACCTGAAATATGAATTAATAGATATCAAACAGTGTACAGTAAGTTGAGAACTTAAAAGAGCTCTTTATAATAAGCGCGCTTCACAAGAAATTGTTTTGGAATTCCGTTCCTTTTGTAAATGGATTTCCGTTAGTCTTGTGAGATATAATCATTTAATACTTAGCATCGTGTTAAAGGAATTGTTTGAATAAAACAGCGATGAAAATGAAAACCTCTTTGTTTAATTCCACCATCATTGGTTAAGAGATTTAACCTATTTTCATAATTCATTGGATTAAATTTTTACGTAAAGAATTTTTAATATTATATGATGTGCCATAAAAAATGTAATCAGACCTTAATGCCAGTGTATCATGTAACATGTATCTGTATAATCTTGACATTCACTTACAAATTATTCTACCGTTACGAAAGACTTGACTGAATTTTTGAGCACTGAAAATCGAATTGAAAATATCAATAATAAAAAAATTTAATTTATAATCTTTTCATTAATCCTAGTTTGAAGTAGAAAAATAGTTCTAATTACCTAAGTTAATATTTCAAGATTGAAATATTACACCATAACATCACCATCTGCCTAGCCTTTTCCTAACTTCTTTTTTTTTTCTTCTTTTTTTAAAAAAACGTTGCCCCACACTAGGAATAATTCCTGTATCGTGGGTGCGTTTACAAACACATATATTCACATACACAAACGCCCAGACCCGAAACAATTATCTGTAGATCATACAAATATTTGTTCCGTGCGGGGATCGAACCCGCGACACTTAGCGCAGAAAGCTAATCGCTTAGCCACTACGCCAACCGTGTCGTCCTACTACTACATTGGTGTTAACTCTGGTGGTAATGGATAATATAATCACTCTGACAATTAATTTCAACATGCAATTAACAGCCTCAAGTTCAAGCTACCATGTAAAATTCAATCAAATCAAAATCACTTCCACAATCAGGATCATGATCAAGAAAATAAATGATACGGTAGTTATTAAATAAGGCACTTAATTTGTGTTAAAATTCATTAGAGACCAACCGAGAGATAGACCGTTACTGAAATATTTTTCTAAGAATACCTGGCTGGTAACTAAAATATGATTTTGCACCAAATAGCTAATAATTACAAATTCCGCTCAATTCCGTGAGGATTTCCATCACTGCAATGTCAGTATAATACCTCACCGTCTAATTAAAGTGCTAATAAATCTGTCAGCTTTTATCACGTTTTATGAACGTATAATTACAATTTTTGGTGCTAGGGAAATTAGCCAATAAATTTCAACGCTATAGGTTACAGTGGGGTTGTAAGCCCGGGGTTACGGGCGGTTTAATAAGCCGTGCTACCGTCTTCGGGCGGATGCATAATTCATAATTCAACGTACATATATTATCGCGGTATCGCCATTCACTGTTGAAGTGATAATCTTGGCTCGGTTTACGATCCAAGATGTTGATAGTAACAACTTTGATGTTGATCCTAAAAAAGTTACAGATAGATTAGATACAATTCTTTCTACAGTACTTATTATTAAAGTCATCAGCTTGGCAAATCATACTGCCTATACGCTTGACACCTATCTTGATCAGAAAGACTCTTCCTTCCACACCACACAGTAAAGAGCAAAATATATTAGAAAGAATATCTCATTACAAAAAAGCCTTCTACATCTCTACTCATCTCAGTGAATATTTCGTTGAGCTCTTTTTATTGCCAGCCTATCAAAGTGGAATGATAAGTAAAGCAAGATTACTTTATTTATAGGAGAATCGAACGCTATTGTTTTTATATCATGATCGCTGGACCGGAGAATATTGGTTTTTGGTATTCCCATAGGATACGCAAATTCTTATTTGATACTCCAATTTCATAGTTCCTTTACCAAAGACAAGGCATTTGATATTTTACACGCGACTACGGTAGGTATATTTGCATCGAAAGGTTTATTTTTCCAGGAATAAAGTTGTTATAATTTCATGCAATTTAGAAAATTTTAGTTAACGAAGTCAGTACTTTCATTTTACACCAAATTATCAGAATTTTAATATTATAGATAAATTGTATTGGAAATTGAATAATACAATAGTATTCGCATCAAGGCTAAAAACTCAAAGTATTAAGCAAATAATGCACAACGTAAAGGAAAACAAAACCTAGCATAGGCCGTAAAAACAGTTCAATAATAAATCCGTAATAATCAAAAGAAACAATGACTATAACTAATTATAGCTAAAATGGCCTTCAAAACTTTCGCTATACCCAAAATTTTGAGGCGAAAAACTTTACAACTGTGGCCACATTACATAACCATATTGAGGGCTTATAAAGGCCTCGAAGGTTTATCCTGATTTAGTTCTGTTCCCACCAATCCCATTGAGTTGGCCACCGCAAAAACTTTTTTCACTTTATTGTTATATTTACCAAAAGTTTTAAGCCTCTCTGATTGCTCCATAGAAATGTGATTTAAATATTATATCGATTTTGTTAAAGAATCTTAAGTGATATCGAGTTTTTCTATCTACAAACCTGCTACTACCTAAAGAATTTATAGGTTTTAAAATATGATACTGATATGTCACTTAATTTGCCTTTACTGCTTACTACGAAGCAAATTTTCTTAGAGAAAATCTAGGGGTAAACGGACTGGCTATTGTGTTAGCTTATTATAACAAATATTCCTCCTTATGCTTGTATTTGTACTGTGTTGCTATACTGCAACCTAAAAAGCTTCAGATCGAACAAACTGTTCGACCGTCTCCAGCTTAACTTGGTAATGTATCATGTATAGAGAATTGGTAGCTGACAACAAGATAGTACCTTTTACTTACTTACCTTTACAAGATAGATACGCTTTTAGAAGAAAAACTTCAGCAATTCAGAGAAACCTAATCTTGGGCAAAAATTAAAACAGAAGTGTCTCTAATACTACTAGAAAATGGCTACTATTCTTTTTATTACTGCAGAACCTAATTAAGTAAAACAAACAGAGCTTTAAACAAAAGAGGAACTGTTCCTAAATTAGCACTACTTAAGCTACAAGAAACTGGAGTAACAAAAGGAGTACAGCTTTATTCAGCTGACGAAGATTTTCCCCTTGCAGTGTTTCCAAAGAAAAAACATTCAGAGAAAGGTGTTCACCTACAAAGACATTTGCAGTTTACGATTCTAGTCCGAAAGGAGGAAAACGATAAAATCTCTTGAAAAAATGGCGACTACGAGACTTTGCACGTTTTGAATACAAAGAAAATATGATATATTGCTGGTTCAAGATGGCGACGGAAATAAGTATGAGGGAAGCCCAGCAGTGGGATAGTCAGGATTTAATAAAAAAAAGTATTATCTAAAGGATATTGCTAGTAGATTGCCGAATTAGTCTAGTGATCGCATGCTGCTGAGCGCGAGGTCTTGAGTTCGATTATCGGGTCAAGAAAAGTATGGAAATTCTCAGTAGCAGTAGCACGAAGTTTGGAACTGTTCCCGGTAAATGGCAATATGCTCGGATATTACATGGGACTCAGTAACAGCATCGGCGAAATTTGGGTATACAACGGTATACATCTGCCAAATCCTTCGGGGGAATACGTGAGTTCTGGGGAATGCTATGTTATGTTTATGATAATGCTAGTAATATAGTAATACTGACTGCAGACGGTTATTATTATATACCGATGTCTTACGCTTAATTTTATGGACGCTATATTAAGAATTACGAGTAGCCATATTGAGAATCAAAGAGTATTTTGCCTCAAATGCTTAGAATAGATTTAATTTTTAATTTTTTTTTTCGTTAGTCTCCTTGAAATTCTCCTTCAAAATATCAACATCAATACATTATTTTTTGTTCAAATCTGAATCATTAAATTCATTGAATCTTTTCTTTGTTTGCTTTGTTGCTCATTTAGGAAAAAAACTTCTAATACAGGGCTTACAATGAAATCAGAATAAGCTTTAACTTTACTAACAACTTTTTTGTCTAACATTCAAATTTTGGGCGTTGGATCAGCTCCGAATACATTTCTTTTCAAATAATTTACATACGTAAGCTTGGAAAAATCTGAAGTCCCTGTGACGAAAATATAATGGATTGTTTTTTCTGTAGCCTCGAGTTTTATTACAGTGTTTTTAGTCGATCAATAAGCGGTATTGTTTTTAGGAAACAACTATCAAATAGTTATATAAATGAAGCTATTGAAGGGGTTTTAGGGCTATCCTTCCTTGTTAGTAGCCGCAATCATTTTTGGATATATTTTGCGTAACCAGAACGTCCAGTTTTAGAATTCATCTCAGCATTTGATTCTGATATATACATCTGATATGGCTTCATAAATATTTATTTATTTATTTATTTATTAGTAGCTTCCGCCCGCGACTTCGCCCGCGTGGTTTACAAACCCGTACATTTTTCCGGGATAAAAAGTAGCCTATGTGCTATTCCAGACTGTAATCTATCGCTGTGCAGTGTGATTTCATCCAGGTCCGTTCAGTCGTTCTGGCGTGAAAGAGTAACAAAGATCCGTCCATCCTCACAAACTTTCACATTTATAATATTAGTAGGATAGGATAGGATACACTTTATTGTACACCACATGACATAGACAGGACAGACATATATATTAATTTGTGTACAATGAGCGGTCTTATCGCACAAGGCGATCTCTTCCAGACAACCACAAATAGTGTGTTTTATATAAGTTAAGTATAAACTACTACCTAATTAAATTTAACCTAAGACTGAAATAGACTGTCAAAATCTTATAATCTACTTACTAAACAATTATTTGGAAACTATACACTTTTATATTTAGGAAACTTATTCAAATTCTATCCAAATCACAACTATAGACATGAAATTTGAATATTCTAACCAAAAACAATAGACGGCGAAAATCCATGCAAGTTCTGCGTTAGATATTTCGAAGGCGTTCATTCGATCCCGGTGTAACTTCATTAAGCAGTTCGAATTGAGGGGACCGCTCATAGCCCGAAGTTGACGCTTTGTAGTACACGTGACCGGAATGTTTTGATTGCGAGGTGCCTTTATAGTGTGCGAAGAGTCTCCCTATCTGCATTCGCCAAATGCTAAGCGAACGCTTCGAGCACTGAGAAGTTGGGATTGTTTAAAATATTTTGATTGCTTGTAGTCAAGTAGGTGTAGGTAAGTCATACAACTTGTACAATATCTTCTTTGAACCAACTAGAATAACTGCTTCTAGTGCTACTTGTATTGACAATATCTTTACAAACTTGAAACCTTGTAATAAATTAATTATAAATGAGTTAGACTCTGATCACTGTGGTCAGTTAGTCACTTTTCCTAGGAATCAAGTTAGAGTACAAAGAAAACTTGTAAGTGTTGTTCCTGTCAATGAAGGCCGTTTGGAACTATTCAAATGTAATCTTATAGATAAATTACCTTTATTGCCGTATGACATCAATCCTGATCAAGCTTATACTTTGCTGTTCAATATGATTAATAGAGAGTTTAGTAACGTTTTTACCCCTAAATCACTATCGGTCAGTGATCAATTTACTTTTAGTGACTGGGCGACAGCTGGCATTTTTAAAAGTAGACATAGGTTATTTCAATTATATTATGAAAAAACGTACAATCATAGCGCAGATTTTAAAGAATATGTAAAAAGATATTCAAAAATATTTAAACGAGCCTGTTCCTTGGCCAAGTCAATACATTTAAAAAACAAGATAAAAGTATCCAGTAACAAAATCAAAACTACATGGAATATTATTAATTCTGAAACGGGAAGATCCACAGTACGTAGCCGCGATTTCCATTTGAAAATTAACGACATAGATATTAGGGGGGATATGGAGGTGGCAACTGAGTTTGAAAATTTCTTTACTAATATTCCTATTTTAACAACCAAAACTCTCTTGTCTTCTTCCACTTCCGCTTATACTATACTAAAACAAAGCGTATCTGAATGTAGCACACCTTTTGAATTTTCAGTTGTTAATGCGAAAGATATTAAAGAATCTTTTAAAAGTCTTGATGTAAAGAAAACTGCAGACCTTTGGGGACTGTCAGTACGAACTATCTCGTCCATAATTGACGTGATTTCACCTTACTTGGCAACCGTGTTCAATTCTTGTATTGCATCTGGTGTATTTCCTGACTTGATGAAACAAAGTAAAGTAATACCACTGTTCAAATCTGGTAGTTCTACGGATCCCACAAATTTTCGGCCTATTTCAATTCTACCCACTTTGAGTAAAATTTTTGAAAAATTGATTTTAAATCAGATGTTAAGACATTTTAATAGACACAACCTACTTCATAAAAAGCAGTTTGGCTTCACAAGGGGACGTTCAACGACAGATGCGGGCGTGGAATTGCTGAAACATATATTCGATGCCTGGGAAGACTCGCAAGATGCTCTTGGCATATTCTGCGATTTGTCAAAGGCTTTCGATTGCGTACACCATTATACACTCATCAGGAAATTATACCACTACGGCATAAGGAACAAGGCTCTCGACTTCTTATCTTCTTATTTAAGCAATAGAATTCAGAGAGTCGATATTAATGGCAAGAGATCTTCGGGATCTGAGGTCACCATGGGCGTCCCGCAGGGTTCAATTCTAGGTCCATTTTTGTTTCTAGTTTATATTAATGACTTGCCATATTACGTACGGGATAATCACGAGGTAGTATTGTTCGCGGATGATACTTCTCTAATATTTAAAATTCGACGACAATTACTAGATTTTCGCGAAGTTAACGTTGCACTATCTCATGTAGTTCATTGGTTCAATGTTAATAATCTTCTCCTTAATGAGAAAAAAACCAAATGTCTTAAATTTTCAACGCCCAATGTCCGACAAGTACCAATCAATGTTAAATTGAATGGAGTGGAACTGGACATTGTGGATTCGACTGTTTTTCTAGGCATCACTATAGACGCCAAACTGCAATGGGGCCCGCAAATAAACAAATTATCGGGTAGGCTTAGTTCTGCCGCGTTTGCTGTCAAAAAAATTCGGCACTTAACTGATGTGGATACAGCCAGAATAGTTTATTTCAGTTATTTTCATAGCGTTATGACTTACGGCATCCTCCTCTGGGGAAACTCTGCAGACATCAATACTATATTCGTCTTGCAGAAAAGGGCTGTCCGAGCTATTTATAATCTTGGTCCAAGGGTGTCGCTGAGACACAGATTTAAGGAAATTAATATTCTAACTGTAGCGTCACAATATATTTTTGAAAATTTAATATATGTTTATAAAAATATTTCGAACTTTGTCAAACTGTCTGATTCTCATTCTTTGAACACTAGGAATAAACACAACCTTGCTGTACATGCTACGCGCCTCCACAGAATAAGCAACTCGTTCATGGGACAATGTATACGCTTTTACAATAAGCTTCCCAATGATATACGTAATTTAACATTAAAGAAGTTCAAAATTGTAATTAAATCTAAACTTTGTAAAAAAGGATACTATAAAATTTCGGACTATTTAGATGACAAAAACGCTTGGGATTGAGCCGCTCTTTAGCCTTCCTTTTTTTTTTTTTTTTTATATACAAATTTTGCCCTTAATTATTATATTATTTACTTCATTATTTTGTTATTGTAATGTCGTTTAAATTGAAATTATTTCTTATATATAACCGCTATACATTGTAAATGTGAGTGAGATCTAGGCTGAGCGCTCTTCATTTCATTAATTCTCACGATAACTGATGCATGCTTGCACTCTGTTGCGACAGGTTAGCTCAAATAGTTATGGCACTTTCTTCAAAAGGCTATTCCACCCTATATTTGTCTCACATAAACCTTTACATCAATACAATCTGTCTGGACTTTAAAATAGACTTTGACCCCTGAGTTTGTTTCGGCGTTTCTTCTCAGGGATAGTCATAGGAAATGCCGACGCCATCTAGTTTAAAAAAGACGTGTAAAAGTGATTGAAAAATCCTAATTGCAAAATAAATAATTTCATTTCATTTCATTTCATTTCATTTCATTTCATTTCATTTCATTTCGGAGATAATTGAGTGTGAGATTGAATGTTTAATTTTGGCGTTTATAGATAAACAAAAATGTCATGCGTGCTTGTGATTGCAAAACCTATTTACTATTGTAATCAAAACTAGAAAATGAATACAAGGACAGCTTCTTACCATGTATTAAATACATAATATACTTAAGAACGAACTATACATTCAGACGTATAATAATCCCTATAAAATAACTATCCTACAAATATACATTTACTTTAAACCACAAAATATGAAACTAAAAGATATGACTTGAAAAATAAATTCTATAAAGACCAAGAAACCTCTCAAGCTCGATAGATTGCGGAGCAAAACAAAGAACTGCGGGCGAGGTTTAAAACTGAACTCGAAAGAAAAGGACCAATTCATAGAAAACTTTTATGAATCGACTTGTAGTGAGAAACAATAACGGTTTCACACTGATATTGCAAATAACGACAAACGAGTAATGGTTGATTGGTTTTCACTGCGCTAAGAACTGATATTATTTAAGTTTTTTTGAAGTATGATTTAAATGTATCAATAGGTTTTAAGACAAAAATATTTTATGACGCATGTAAGCATTGAAGAACAAGGTGACTTTTGCGATTAAAAATCTATAGAATTCACAAGTAAATAAAATTTTCAATATATTTTGAACCTACCTGCAAACAAAATTAAGGTTCCTAATACTGGTATAACTCGAAATCAGGATATGAGGAGATAGTATTTCATTTTAATATATTTAGTATACGTATTATCAATTTATTGCTGTTTTAATGAATATGATCTGGGTCATGATATAAAATTCTATTTTTAAATTTCTAAACGTGATTACGCCTTACTACCCTCGTTTTGTGTACTGATATACATGCATAATATGTATATACTTTGTATTCTCAGTATAAATTATGTTTTTCTTCGTCGAGTTACTTTCGGAACTGATCCCTTTTAGAACATTTTGAATTATTCATGAAGACGTATTGATTGTTTTACGAGTACCTTTGGCTGTTTACTGTATTTTCAAACTCAATAAGCGCATAAATGAATATTTAATCTAAATTTATATTTTACAAAGAAAAGCTCGCTTCGGTGCACCTTTTTAGGACGTGGGCAACATTTTTAGAAGTTCGCGAGAATAAGAAATAATGTCTGATATATCAGGTCATCAGGGCATCGACCTATAATATAATCATAGAATTATGATTCTTCAGAAAAAAGAAGTGTTACATATTAAATAATTTTAGTTTTAGTCCTAATTCGGGAGACGTCTACGAAACTCCAAGATGTTTTCAAGAATTATGGTAGCGTGCATTACCTGGTTTAGTTTATCTATAATAAATAAATATTGTTCTATAAACACTTTTAAGAAATCATTTATAATATATTTCCTACTAAACAATTCAATTGTACTAACAGAAGATACCACTGTCTAGGGAATAAATAAACTAATAGCCTATTAGATTTCCCTTTCTGAATAAATACCTTTATAATTGAAATTGTTATTTGCACAATGAGATATAATATTGGAAGGCCTGTTCTAAGGTTTAATGATCAGAAAAAAAGTCGTTTCCGATTCGGCAAAGGCAATTTTCTTTTTTGTTGGAACAATTCGATCGGAATTCGACGGATTCTTGAGAATTCGGATTTCATTTTGAGTTTAAATTGTCTGTTCTGAAATGTTACTATCAATAATGATAAAATTCAGTTAATCAATAACAAAAGGTTTGTAACATTTCCTGCAAAAAATGTTAGGTGTCTCATTAAATGTGTCAGTGAGTCAAATAGATTCTAAAGAGAAAACCTCGTCCATGGTTGTGTGCTTGGTAATAAACACATGACTAGCTCTTTTAAGCAAAGTGCGGAACCCTGCAACACGCTCGGATGAAGAAGACAATAACCAAGCACTAATAACAGGCAGTATAGCAGTAACAATGATTGGTGTAGAAATAAAGAAAAATACGCTTATTAAAGACATCACAATCACAATTAAACCAACACCGATTTTTTTAGATATGTTAAGCGCAAATAATAATATCGATATAACTTCAACGTATAGTCTTTCATTCATTCTACTGTTCAGTGGAATATTTTGATAAAAGAAAGTAAACAAAACAAAGATTTAAGTTTTTATTTAAGCAGAATCCAACACTACACATAATGTTTTATTACAACGATTTATGCGGGCCAACACTCGCTATTGCCACACGTTTGTTCTTTTACAACCCCTTGTTTAAAGGGTCCACATTCGACCCCAGTAAATCTTCTCTATCGGTGGTTCTTATGTTAACAAACGTTATAGCTAAACAATTTTTATTTCAACCTTAGGAATACGGTTGAAATTTGAGTGAGTTTATATATCTGATGAAAAATAAATTATGAGAAATTAGTTGTTTGGAAATGGTATGAAAATATCGTGTCGAGAAATTATTGCTTCAGTTATCGTAACAAAAACAGATATGTCGGGCCTAGTCCCCTTGGTAGAAGTCATTCATGAAGGAATCTTACTGTTTGGGGATGGGCAGATTAGCAAGAACTGGAACCGGTATGTTGTCATTCATAATACAATCTAGTCCATATTATGTTTAGTATAAAATATATATCTCGTCTCCTTAGTCTAGTAGTCGCAAATACGGCTGCTGAGAGTGTGTTCCTTGGTTCGATTCTAAGGAAAAATAAGTTTTCGTGAAAAAAAATTTATTTGCCGCCTAGACTTTGGAATTTTGCCTGGTAGTTGGCATTAAGCTCTTCGTGTATCATGCACACAATTCTGCCTAATCATTCATCTATAAAAATAGTTCATACAATAGTTTAGTTTTACAACAAAATAAATGAACTAACTTATGTGGAATATATTCCCTGAATTTTAAATGAAGCTAATAAATATTAGCGTTTAATGTATTCCCCAGTTACGACCATAAACTAAATGAATAAAAATAATACATCATGTAACATTTTAAGCTACGCTAAAATATAGAGGAAACGTGCTATCATGCTAGCATAATTTTAAACTAATATCTCTTGTTTGAATACGGAGAGCCGATCAAAAAGCTTGATTTTATCTATATAAATAAAAATCAATTGCCAAAAATGTATGTAAGCGCATAACTTCAAAACGGCTGCACCTATTTGGCTAATCCTTTTTTAGTTGTGTTTGTAATTGTCAGGACAAGGTGAATGATTTTTTTTATAAAATCCACCGTAAACGTCGAAAATACGGATGGTATTTGTGAATGAAAATCTCAATAAAAAAATGTGACGTCCAGATTGACAGTTTTGCTGTCACATGAATTGCACCCTTGCGAAGCCGGGGCAAGTCGCTAGTCCTTTATATAAAATGTTACGACGGCTTGAGTTTCTCAGTACCCCTAATTTTGTTCGTCCAATATTCAAGGGCTAATATAAAAATATGGGAGAGGACCCTTCCTCACGCACCATTGTCCCTTTTAAGTGTATTAGCTTCTAATTTTACATCAAATTTATTTGCCCTGTCCTTCAGTGCTTGGAGTTAAGTCTTGGATCGTGTTTGACTGTCTTTTAAGTCGTCATCCTACTAATATTATAAATGCAAAAGTTTGTGAGGATGTGTGGATGGATGGTTGGATGGATGGATGGATCTTTGTTACTCTTTCACGCCAGAACGGCTGAACGGATCTGGATGAAATTTGGCACAGAGATAGATTGTAGTCTGGAATAGCACATAGGCTACTTTTTATCCCGGAAAAATAATGTGGAGCCGCGCACGGAAGCTAGTCCTATATAACGGATAGTCATCCGAAGGAAAAGTTTAGATTCTTGGATTGTATTGTATATATGTAAAAATTCTATCTAACTGATACATAGTTATATAAATAAAAATATTCTTGTATTAAAAATAAATTAAATAGAATAAAATATCTATGTATATAAAAATAAATGTTTGTATGTATGCTTCCTTTGGACTTCAAAACGGCTAGAGCGATATTAATGATATTTTTAGGTAATCTTCAGATTAGTCCAGCGGGTGATCCTGTGAAGCAATCGGATTAACAAATTTTTGGCTATTTGGTCAGATAATACTATATTGAAAATATTAATTGTTTCGTTGAGTACCTTTCTAGTAGAAATACATATGTAGGTATAGTTACATTGCGTGTCAGATATTGGATTTCATTCTACAAATAAAAACTCGTTAAAGAAGATTATATCGAAAATGTTTACAACTTGTATGATGATGCTTCAAAATCCCTTTAACATAAATTTAATATGACAAATAGATATTTAATTTACCTAGAATACCTATTTAATTCACCTATAGCGTGCATCCTCGTACTAGTTTAGTTCCGATAGATTTGCTCGCACACTCAGTCAGACGTCTCGAATAGTGCACAATGCACTGCCTGTGAGACTGGTCCCTATAGGGATTTGTATCGTACCAAACAATACACGCATTAAGCTGGTCCTAAGTTACAAATTAAACGCGGAAGATAAAACTGCTTTTTTTACTCCAAATATTCGAGTTGCACGTGAATAGATATTGTTTAGACAAACGAACGGCAGACTTGACTGCCTCACTGGTCTAGTGATCGCAAGCGCGACGGCTGACCGTGAGGTCCTGGCTTCGAATCCCGGGTCGGGCATACTGTTATTGGGTTTTCTGTATGGAAATTCTCAGTAGCAGCACGGAGTCTGGAACTGCGCCCGGTAGATGACAATAGGCTCGCTCCGTATTACAAGGTATTTAATAACGGCATCGGCGAAATGTGGGTGTACAATAGTACACCTCTGCCTTACGCTTCGGGGAATACAGGCGTGATGCTATGCTATGTAAACGTGATCCATTTTTGACTAAATCGTCAAATAGATAATTAATCAACGATAATAGTGGACAAATTAAAATGGATATTTTTTTTTTTTCTTTCTAAAAGTCGATTGATATATGAGACGTGGTTGACAATATAAAATTATGAGGCAAATCAGCCTGAAAATATATACTACCTAACCTATTAATCGTGATATAGTATGCTCAGGGTGTCATCACAATAATAGAAAGACAAACAGTGAAACACACACAGACAACTTAAACAAGGTTTGTCATGAAAAAAACAATTCTAAGATTATAGAAATAAAGGAGAATTTCTACGTTAATGAACATAAACTTCTGTTCTACAAAATTTCAAGCTAGCAAGCTTGTTACTTAGACCAACGTAAAGCCTTAGCACAGGAGAATTTGGGTCAGTCCGTGTATACATGATCGTTTCTTCCAATAGATTTGCTTGTTACGCCTCAATTGCCAATAAAATTATTGTCCGGAATTGAAAGAGGAAGATCTTTGAGAGATTAACCTTAATAAAACTAATTTCGATATTGATATATTGCGTCCTTTTCTTGTGCGTTATTCAATCGTTATTGCTTAATGTTGGCTCAACAATATGGATGGCATCATTGAAAGAGGTATTTTAAATAGCGTCTACTTTTATCGTTACTTGTTCACTTCCACTGAACTGAACTTCATCTGACCTATGTAAATAAGTGACAATGAACAACGGTCCATAATTGAATCTGAGTTTAAATGTTAAAGAGTTACTGTTAATTGTTTACAATAAAGTTTACAGCTCGGCCTAGCAGCCTTTTCGTCATGGACCTAAATGTTTCAGTCCTTTTTCTGTAATATCTTACAATAATCAAAATAACATTACATAGCATCGCGCCGATATTTCCTGAAGGGTTAGAGGTTAGAGGTATACTATTTGTACACCTACTTTTCGAAGATATTGAGTCCCATATAATAGGGGGCAAGACTGTTGCCATCTACCGAGCTCAGTTCCAAACTCCGTACTGCTACTTAGAATTTCCATACTAAAAACCCATTAACACTTTGCTCGACCCAGGATTCAAACCCAGGATCTCACGCTCTCAGCAGTCGCATTTGTGACCACTGAGGAGACCAATGAGGCAATATTAAAATAACCTTAATCTTTTTTCCACTTAAGGTTATTTTCGCTAAGCTATTGCAGATGCGATAATAATTAATAGGTATTCTTCTATATCTTCTTTCTTTTTTATAAACTTTGCTCTACACTAGAAATAATTCCTATATCGTGGGTGCGTAAACAAACACAAATATTTACATAGACATACGCTCAAACCCGAAACAACTATCTGTAGATCATACAAATATATGTTTCGTGCGGGAAAAGCACTCAAGATTAACGTACTCATAGCTAAGTATACTAGCGGATTATATAAACTCCACACATGTACACAGTCTATTTAGTAGGCTTTGCTTTTGGGAAGACAGCCAGACTGCACGTAGTTTCAGCCAATTTTCAGTTGCACCCCTAAATTAGACAAACTACAGCCTCAAGTTCACACAAACTATTTAGAGGCTAAATTATTTAGTTATTAAATACGGCAAGGAGGTAAGTTTGTGAATTAGTGCATGAAAGTTTGTTAATTAGGTTCTAGACATAATATTATAAATTAATAATGTTGTAAATGTATTGTTAATGTTTATTCATTTGCAAGAGGGATCGGTAGTAGAAAATTGATGAATAAAGCATGATACAGATCTGTACCGCTATCACGAGTTTTCTTACTATTTACTATCATAGTAAAGTAAATTTTCATGATAGCGATTTTAGTTCTTAACTTGGTTACATTAGGGATTAGAGTCGCTTATTTGACATCTAGTCATAGTAAAGTTTTGATTTACTATTTACTATATTATAGAGATGTCATGTTAGCGACTCTAATCCCTAATGTAACCAAGTTAAGAACTAAAATTGCTGGCATGAAAATTTACATTTACAATTTTTGAAAGTAAATGGTAAAAAAACTCATAATAGAGGTACTGTTTATAATGGTGGATAAGGCAGAATATTACAGTAAGTAGTAGTAACAGAAGAATTTTATTTTTGTCGAGTTTTTTGGCGTTTACTATTTATTTAGATATGCATATCTACAATATAATTAGTAGTTAAAGATTTAAATGTTTATATTATCAACTAAAACATAGAAGCAATTACACAAAGTATAGGTATGTATAAGATTATACTAATGACCGATTAATAACCGACATTACTAAATTGCAAGTCAGAAACAAAATATAAAAACAAATGCTAAATAAAAAAAAGACGATCAACAGCCTGTAGGTACTGAGACTTTTGGTAATCTTACAGATAAAGTCCTTCGTATGTAAGAACATACTACATTTGTAAACATTCCACGTTTTAGATGAAATGTTGACAAAAAATATGGAGACAGCCTAGCATAAATTCGAAGTAAATCTTAGTACCAGCACCTACAAAATTCAATAAGCATATTCTACCATAATCAGGAGCGTACACTTCTTTGAGCATCATTGGAAATTCTGTGGGTGATGTTACACGAAATAAATAATAAAAGTGGTCGGAGTGTCACGGTTTTGGAGAATGTTTTCGTCCGCTCTCTGAATATAAATAGCTCTAATTTAAAAGTATATGAAATAGTAGACCGCCCCTGTTTCATATCACATGCTTTTAGGGTAGCACTTTTGCCTACTCTGACTAAAACTATTTTATTTTGTGTGTAGTACGTGATGTTTTCTAGGAAGTCATTAGAATTATGATATTCGTAATTATAGTTTCCTTTAGTGTGTGTTATGTGGCTGTGAATCTCTAGCTACAGTATTTTCTAATCTAGATCACGCGGAAATCTAATTATATCTTAATCTACCTCAATTATTCCGTCAACAGTAACCAGATGGAATGTTAATAACGGTTAAAGCAAATAATATTCCTTTAGTTACTTCCTCGTTTAGGGGTTATACGAAGGAAATACAATAATAGCAATGGACATTTTTACAATTATTATTAAAGCAAAAAACATCTTTACGTTATTACATATTTACATGCAATGCCTCTTACATTAAATGTAAATATGCAATAGACTATTTCCAAAGGATCTAGATTCTTGGCCGCATTATTTGCTATCCACCTGACCAGGATCGCTATCTTCCCCAGGGTCTAATAGAATTGTAAAAAGGAATTGTTTTAAGTTAGACTTTTATTAATTTTATTAGGTATATATATTAAGTTGGATTTATTGGACAAGTTGGTTAAATGTCAACGCTTTGCTTCAAAAAGTGAAATGTTTTTGCTTCAAATGAATAGAAAAAAGTTAAAGTGTTGTTGATGTAGATTAAGTTTCAGTACCTCTATTATGAGTTTTTTACTATTTACTCTCATAGTAAATGTAAATTTTCATGCAAGCGATTTTAGTTCTTAACTTGGTTACATTAGGGATCAGAGTCGCTAACATGACATCTCTATAATGTAGTAAATAGTTAATCAAAACTTTACTATGACACATACGTCACATAAGCGACTCTAATCCCTAATGTAACCAAGTTAAGAACTAAAATCGCTATCATGAAAATTTACTTTACTACGATAGTAAATAGTAAGAAAACTCGTGATAGAGGTACAGATCATGAAACTAACAATTTTCGACATTCGCAATTATCAAACCTGGATCTATACTTTCTATTTAATAAGTGATAAGGGCACGAATCGATAACGAGTTTATGGAACGAAAATACGTTTGTATGCGTGAGAACTGAGAACATAACACTATGCGAGGGTGATGCTAGCGTTCGAGCCCAATACTCGGTCGAAGAAACACACGCTCGAGAAACAATCGTTGGTGGTGTGATGGAGACTTTAAAATATCACCACACTCCTGCTCAGTATACATGAATACGTATGCTCATAATAATATGTAAAGAATATTTTTACGTGGATTCAGAATCCATTTCCTAACAGAATATGTAAAATACAGGCGTCTCGTTCACTCATTTCTTAAAATTCATGTTGAAGGAAAGAGAAAGAATGGTAAAAATATTCACTTGCATTCATTGAATGTTCTCCCTGAATATCTCCGAAAGAAAGAACGCGGTTTGAATGTATATATATACGCTGAATTACGAATATGTCGTTTTCTTAAAACAAAATAATATTTGAAATATGAGTTACATATGTTCGAACGCTTACCATTGTAAAAATAATGAGAAGAGCTAAAAAGGTTAAACATATCATTATTCGAGAAAGATTTTCTTGGTTTTCTAAACTAATAACGTTCACGTAACAATTTTCTTCTCTTGAATGAGTTGAAAAAAACTACTCTTCTAGACTCTACTAAACTATTCTACTACTACGGTTGCCTGGAAGAGATCGCTGATTGTGATAAGGTCGCCCATTTTATATGCTCATTGTAATTTTTATGTATATGTTTTTGAGTAACATATATATCTATCTAAAATTTAACTAAAGACAAAACAAGTCTATGTCCCTGTATAATATTTCATCTATATTCTCGAAATAATCCCAATATGTCCAATAATAAAGCCTGGCACATCTAACACTCAAATCTAACGTCTAACATCCACACCCAATACCGTACTATTTTATCAAGATTGAGATATTGAATTCCAGCGCACGTCATGAAATGTAAGAGGTATTTTATTACGCCGAATAAACAGAAAGAGAAAGGGCATAGAAAAAAGGGATAGGTTATAAAAAGGTTGGATGATAGCACGACGTGTTGCGAAAACTTAATATAGGAAAGTCATTATGATGAGGTTTTTGTCATCGTAAAATTGCCGCCCTGTATTGTATAGTCACATAGTGGTGGTCTAAGGGGGAGGCCTTCGTTCAGCAGTGGACATCTTCTGACTGATGATGATGGTGATGATTGTATAGTCAGCGACTAATCGACTCGACAGCGACAGCGACTGATCATGGTACTAAGTTTGATTTTTTTTAAAGAATATTACCTTTCGTCTTTTCATTCCTTTCTGTAATTATTTACATTATTACTGAAAAACGTAACCTTATCGAGATGGTTAGTAAATAACAACAAAATTTATCTTTCATTCTTTGATAAATCAAAATCCAAAAATTCTCATAATTTCAAAATTACGTGCGTACGTAATGAACTATTAACTTATTTCGCTGACTGTACCTAAAGCATATGAAATTACATTAAAAAAATTAACATTATTACATATATTATTAGATTACGTTTAAAATACTTACTATCATTCATGAAGCTGCGCATGGTTGCCGGTGCAACAAACAATGCATTTTCCATTGTGACTTACTTTGCGTCTGTCGACATACGAAAAAAGTATCGATACTAACTTATAGATACATCTCTTGCCATGCTCACGGATATAGATCAGGTACCTCTGCTCTAGAGCAATCTGGCAGCAATTTAATGCCACAATAGTACATTAAAACCACGAGATAGGTATGTAGGTAGGTGTAACGTACTCAAAACACGGAACGGAACAAAAATATAGCGACAATAAATAAATCCTGAATCGCACTATGAAAATTTACGACGATTCTGACACGTATAGGTACTAAAGCGTGAAAACATTCGTCGAGCTTAAGCCCGCCAGGCTCCTCAACTAACCCGCCAGGTCGGAAGATCCTCCCATTTCAATGGAGGAACTCCACACCTTGTTCCTCCATATAGGTATACATGGTCACCAGTGGGTCCAATACAAGTTTTCTTCATCTTCAATCATCGTTACCGTTAAGTTAAATAAAATAAGAAAAAATCTTGCGCGTGCTATTGATTGTACTCCTATCGTAAACGCGCGCATATTATTAACATATTTGGCTTACGTTGACTATGACTGAAGAAAACTCTTGCTAGACCCCGATATACTAAGTAAATAAAGTTTTCTAAAGAATTGATGATGATTTTTTCCCAATAATATCTTACACGAAGGCATTCATTATTTCCTGAGAAATCTACTTAAGTTTTTCTGAATACCCTGTATGCCCCAAGTACGAAAGTACAAGTTGAAAAAAAAAAAACATGAGAAACATTTGAGTCGTATAAAGATTAACTTAACTAACCTTACTTAATGTTTATATCATATTACAAAAACGTCTGAATACAGAACAGTATTCATTACTAATGTAACTATCTCGTATCTGATCGTATCAAAGGCCTTTGTTATATCGAAAATCAACGTCACTTGCGGTACAATTAAATATGTATGAGTGTTTCATCTCGGACTCTGAGTCGCTACAAATCCTTTATCTTTACTTTTAACGTTCTTTTATAAGTCTTCTTAGTTTGAAAGTCTGTCTGTCATATGTCTTGATAATGTTAGAACGTTTTGGTAGGCCTTTTTAGAACAACGTCAAGGATAAAGTGCCAGTGCAATTTCCAAGGTATAATAAAATATAAAAGCGCACTTTTTTATAATACGTTAAAATTTGCTTAATTTAAAATATCAGACGATACCTAAAAATCTATAATTGTACAGCTATCGTTCAGAATTTATGATAAATTAATATAACGTGGGCTATTGTGGGTAGAACAGATTTTAATTTTTTGAAATCTACCCACATTCGTTTTGATATATTTTGGAACGGCTGAGTTGCGTTTCGTTGATCGTGCGTAGTTTGTCGTTGGAAGCACGTCTAGACAGTTGTTCGCTATCGATCTCGGAGTGGATTTATGTGTCCTGTGTTATTGATTTGATGTGCACACGTTGACAGTAGACGCTTACGCGAGTTTGCGCATAATCCGTGATGTTGATGACGAGAAAACCAATTCCACGTTAGTTACAATAGTTTTGTGTGCTGTGTACATGGTGATAACTCAGGCGGTCACCATGCAATGGACTCGTGGCGCATCTGAACGCGACTTTCGGTAAGTGTTTCGATAAATATGTTTGTGTAGAATATTAACGCCTTTTCTGTGTATACCTTTTTAGCAAACAAAATCGAGAACATTCAGAACATAAAAATAATCTTGATAAGTATAGCAAATTATATTAAAAGTAATTTCAAATTTCAAAAACATATTCAAGATAGAAGAAAATTATATGGCTACACAGTACAGATTATATCATTTGTTAGCAACATTGTACAACTTTTATCTGTCTGTCTGACGTCCCTGCACACATGCAGTTGAAACAAAGGGAACAAAACATCTTTCATAATTCATTTTTCAGTATTTCTTTTTCCATTCGCTGTAATAAATTTTAGGAGCGGGCCAAAGCGTATGTACGTACCCTTATCACATGAAAATAGCTCCGCTGCCGAGTTACCGCGCATCTGCACCTTGCCTAATGTACCGTTATATCGCGCCTAATGTGTTTCTGCTACAGAGAATGGTATATTATGAGACTGGTACGCAAAAGCGTTAATTATAAAAACATTTATTTTTATTTATACTCAATTTTTTAAAGGTTTTTGACATTTACATGTACTAAAACTACAACATGTTTGAAATTTCTTTCATCGAATTTGATTTGAATACAGAAGCTTTAGTGTTTCATATTCAACTACCATAGTATCACTATTGTATTCCCCGAACCATATCTTCCTACGGTCTACCGATACCTTTATCTAGTATCATATAATAGGAGGCGAGTGTACCGAGTACAATTTCAAAATACATGAAAACCCAATAGTACCTACATTGCCTGAACCAGAAATTGAAGCTAAAACCTCACATAAATTAAAAACCTTTCAACACATTTCTACATGATCCTAACAGCAAACATTAAAAAAAATCTTCGTTTCTATTTCAACAACTAAATTCCTATTACAATCTGCAGTCTATCTTTGTATCTGCACGCTGCTTAATGTACCTTACTGCCCTGTAATGTATTTCTGCGAACCGTTTGCTCTAAGCCCGGATGATACCGGCCTTCTCCCGCCAAATGCATGCGAAGAAGAATTTTCAGTTACACAGCCTTTTCTATGCACTGTTTGAAAGAATATTTTATACGACTATCCTCCGCTTTTAGTGTGTGTGTGTTGCTTTTGCTTAGTAATCCGTCAAAGACACTATATACATGTAGTCGGCATATAAATATGAGAGGGATTTATATCTAAGTGCAATGTAAACACAGGCAGTGTTTACATTGGTGAAGTGGTCGCAAGCGCAAATGCTGAGCGTGACGTCCTGGGCGCTTCCCGGTTCGGGCAAGGGGTTAGTGGATTTTTCTGAATAGAAATTCTCAGTAGCAGCACGAAGTTTGGAACTATGCGTGGTTGATGTCAATAGGCTCGTCCCTATTACATGGGACTTAATAATAACATCGGCGAAAGGGCATACAATAGTACACCTCTGTATCTTTTCCCCGAAGCGTACCACCCTTTGGGGAAAAGATACAGAGGTGTACGTAATTATTAAACTTGAATACAATTGAACCTACCTCGTTGAGGACGTTTTGATGAACAAATCATCGAATTTATATGATAACTCTCGTAATGTCGGTATCTAGTTTGCGTTTTAAAATATAGTTAAATTAAATTACCTTGATCAAATATCTTATTCGTGCCTCCAAAAAGACTAATTACACTAGTGGTTTAGCCAAATTTATTACAATATAACAATCGCCACAAACTTTCAAAATCTAAAATTCTTAAACCTGAAATCGCATTGCGGTGAAAAGTTAACCCTTTCATACAATACTGTTGGATAGACTCGGGCTTGTGAACGAGGAGCTGAGTAAAAAACAAACATGAGACAAGACAGGTAATATTGTTCCACTTGAGGGCAACAGTAGAATCGAGAGGCCACTTGAGAGGCTAGCGTGCGGGGACAACATAAAGTATAAACTTTGATAAAAACTTTGGAAATAAAGAAAGATCTTGAAGATCTTTCTTTATTTCCGGCACTGTTGGTGCAGCGGCTAACCGATTAACTTTTACGTTACCTGTTGCGGGTTCAATTCCCGCACGGAACAAATCAATATTGGTATGACCTATAAATATTTGTTTTATGTGTCTGCATATAAGATGTATGTTTGTAAACTGTACTTATAAAGCAGACTATTATATTAGTAGAAACACTAAGTTATTATACTAGTGTTTTACTTTATTAGTAATTAAATTTAAGAAAAAAAACTAAAAAATATGGACACCATGTATAAGAGATGATTTTTTTTTTGTCACCATTACGATAGATAGACCGGACGAAAAATGTAACTTAACTGTCTCAATTTTCCGTAAGGGCCGTAATGAAAATATACTTCAAACACGAGTGATTAAATAAAATTACATATAAAATCTTAAATTAATCGTTAATCGATAGCTTGCTAACATTACGTCAATATTATAGCCGTATTTAGGGGCCCATATTTACAAGAGGAGGAAAATTAATGCCGCGCCCTCGGGAAACGAACAGATATAACAAAACCAATAATTACTTTGAATGTTATATAGATATTTATCTAAATGTTCTACTGTAATTACTGAATGTTTTGATAGCAGTTCGTGAGTGAATGAAAACAGTGACTTTTACCCATGTTTATACTGTTAAAAAAGTAGTGTAGCCCAGAAGTTGAACGCTTGCCTTCCGTACAGGATGGTCGGAGATCGAAACTAAGCACTTCTGACTTTTAAAATTTTATTACCATTTTCGTAAAGAAAAACACTGTTGAGAGAGTTTTGTAAAAGTCTGGATGATTTGGTTTGGATATTCCAGTAAGAGCGTACTCCTTTTTAAAAGGCCGGCAACGCAGTTGTGACTCCTCCGGTGTTGCGGGTGTCTATGGGCGACGCTAATCGCTTACCATCAGGCGATCCGTCTGCTCGTTTGCCGCCTAAACCAAAAAAAGAAAGTTGCACCAGACGAATGTGGTGAATTAACGCTTTAAACATTCTGATTCTGAAAAGAGGCCTATGTTCAGCCGTGTGTCAGTAATGTGCTGAATCGAAAGAGGTACGAGTAGCTTTGTTATGTGGATGTTATTCAAGCGAGTAAAGTTTTTTTTTTGTTTTTCCGTACAAAAAAAAATATTCCAGTCACGATTTTAATAATAAATTAAATACATTTTAACTATCTACATAGTGCATTTAATAATACACCGTCCATAATCATATATATATATAGATATGTCTTTACTTGTACCTACAGTGATTGTAGACTTTTTATTATTAAACACATAACATAACATAGCATCACGCCTGTATTCCCAGAAGGATAAGGCAGAGGTGAACCATTGTACACCCACATTTCGCCGATGCTATTATTGAGTCCCATGTAGTAGGGAGCGAGCCTATTGCCATCTACCGGGCATAGTTCCAGATAATTTATTTACAGAAAAAACCCAATAACACTTTTCCCGACCTGGGAATTGAAACCAGAACTCTCAAGCTTAGCAGTCGTGCTTGCGAAGAATAGACCAGTGAGGCAGTCTATTAGACTACAATATTTAATTTATATGTATTGAATTTCATATTTCATATTGTTTCAGCGGTAATAAATATAGCCTTATACAATGTTATCGTTCATAATCCCATATTTTATACCTCATTCATTCCCTCGAAACATTTCCGAACATGGAATTCCCATCAATATGCGTACAACACGTTTAAATGTAGTATGAGAACCTATTATCAATGTAAAGAGAAATTAATAGACTTCTGAATTTAGCAGCGTTACACGTATGAATATTTAGAATTTAACCTATACACGTAATGAGGTGAGGTCGTATTAAATAGACCCTTTGTGTTAAAATTTACACTGTTAATTATATTAATATTGGTTTACTTTTAGGTGTGAGAGTTCGCATTTAATAAAATTATAGTGGGTGAAATTAAAGTACTCAAATGCGGAATTTACGCACGGAACAAATATTTGTATGATCTTTGTGTGATAGTTGTTTCGGATCTAGCGGTGTATGCTATGTATGTGACATGTATGTTTGTAAACTGTACCCACGACACGGGAGAAATACCAGAGTGGGGCAAAGTTTTAAAAAAAATAAATAAACAGACACTCAGATAGTGCAGTAGGTATTTACCGGACATTTTATCAGGAAGTGGTTAAACAGGCCTTATGTTTTGTTTTTTTTTTTTTTCTATTATCGTCATCGGAAAAATGTGGATGTACAAAATATTACACCTCCCTCCGCCTAAACTTTCGGGGCATACAGGCGTAAGGCCATGTTATATACATTTTTGAATGTAGGTTTGTTGTACATCACGTACAGTCGGCGCCCTACATTACTTGATCCCCCTAGAATTTATTATACAATGTCCAGGCGGGTCAGGTAATGTAAGGCACCGATCGTACGTGTATATAGACTGCTGTTGAATATATTTCTAAAAATACCACACTAAGTGGTCTTAAATAAACAAATTCAGCCTATTTATGTCCCACTGCTGGGTAAAGGCCTCTTCTCAGAATGAGAGGGTAAGGCTTTAGTCCACCTGGCCTGGTGCGAGTTGCCGAACTACATATACGGTCGAGGACTTTATGGAGCCCTGGTTTCCTCACGATGTTTTCCATCACTGTTAACGCAAGTGATAATCGATTCTGGTCTGCACATGATTCTGAAAAGTCACAGAGCGAGGTGGATTAGAACTCAGTTCCTCCTACATGGAATACAAGCGTTGAACTGATAAGATATCACTGCTTTTTTTGGTGGTTTTATTCCTAAAAAATTTTGAAGTTATTCATTTCATAAGGCCCGATCTTTCAATGCCGCCGGTATAAAAGTTATCCAGCTGTTAATTTGAAACACTTTTTATATGGATAAGTCCATTTTTGGTTGATTAATAAAGGCTGATTATTTAAGAGATGGATTACAGTTCCCTTTCCTACTTTTGCTGTGTCCAACAGAGTCCACTAATCGACCTCATGGTTTTAAGCCTACCACCTACTTAGGTGGGTTAAATTGCGGAATGCAAATAAAGTATTGAGTATTAAATAAATTCAAAGTTATTTACTTGGCCCCGTTTTACTCAAAAGAAGCTATTATATCAGGGTCAATTATTTCCATTTAATTACAGAATTTGCACTAGCCCTTTTTTGGCCTACAATCCCTTTCGTATAACCTAACCATATAACATTCGACAGTCGACTACAACTTTCAAAGCAGTGTTCCCTACTTGCACTATTCCATTATGAGAGTAGACTCTAGTGCCTACGTCAGAATAATTCATATTTCCATTAGGCACCCAATGAATATTACCTACGGTAGATGAGGGTGAGCCGGTACTTTTGGACAAATATAAGGGACTCGAGGGAGTCAGTGTCACTTGTTTGAAATGTCCTTTTGTCTGGTATGGCGTTTTAGCTTTTTTATATCCCAGAAAATTGTTAAGTGGGTATGATAAAAAAGTTCTTGGTAGGCAAATAAGGACCAATACTTTTACTTTTTGTATGACTCATACTACACTTTTTTTTTCATACTTTTAACCTTGGTCTTTTATTACAAAGAATACGATCATTATAGTTCAAAGTGATAATGTGCTCTCTGTTATCAGCTGTCTTTGGTACACTTAAAGGCTAGGTTTGAGACACAGGTTCTTGGATTGCGTGTAGTTTCAAAGCAGAGTTTGGGGTCGTGTGTAGCGTTTGTTTCAGACAGTCTACAGCCATGAAAAGAAGTATTTGTCTTCTTCAGATACTGTACAAATAGTCTGTAGCAGACGTATAGACCTATGATGTTGAGATATTAAAATGATACAGTTTTATAAAATAACTAGCTTCCGCCCACGGCTGCGTTCGCGTGGTTTACGAACTCATGCATTTTTTCGGGTCAAAAAGCAGCCTATAACCTAGATATATATATAATATACATACTTCCCTATTTGAATCGGTGATTGTTCATCGGTTTTTTTTTTCGCGGAACCCTTATTATTTTTCTACAATAAAAGTAGCCTAAGTTACTTATTATAAACATTAGCTATCTGACGTCAAATTCGGAGATTAGCCGGAAGAAAAAGACAGAAAGGCAAATTAAATAAAAAATAAAAAATATCCTACCGTATTTACTATCATATGCATTTAGTAAAAAGCTGTTATTTTGACATTACAAACAGACACTTCAATTTTATTAATTTGTATAGATAAATTGTGGTAATATCATCCACACCAATATTTATAAGTAATTAAAGTTTACCAACAGGCGTATTTATACAAACCCATAATAAATATGAAACCATTTCAGGTAAATATTTGCATTTTATACTTATAAAATTAACTCATAAAATGAACCCAGGTACATTTAATAAATATTCAAATAACCACAACATAATTTATTTGCTCCTGTAATTACTATTGACAGTATAATTATTTTATGGTTGGGTTCGGTCTATTTAGAGAATACTAGCTTCCGCGCGCGGCTTCGCCCGCGTGGTTTACGAACCCGTTCATTTTTCGGGATAAAAAAGCCTATGTGCTATTCCAGACTATAATCTATCTCTGTGCCAAATTTCATCCAGATCCGTTCAGCCGTTCTGGCGTGAAAGAGTAACAAAGATCCATCCATCCATCCATCCATCCATCCATCCATCCATCCATCCTCACAAACTTTCACATTTATAATATTAGTAGGACTATCCAATCGTGCACACCTATACGGACTAAAAGGCGACCTCAAAGTACATTTGATACACAGTGGCTACCCGATTAGCTTTCTCCGCTTCGTGTCGATCTACAGATAGGCGTTTCTGATCTGTCTGTGTGTGCGTGAGACATGTAAATATGTTTGCATTACATTGCCCACGATACAGGAGAAATCCTTGTATGAGACAATGTCTCAAAAAAGAAAAATAATTGGATAAATTTAGGATTAGTAAATCAACTCAGTCTAGGTTTCGATAGGTATAAATTTCTAGAATAACATACCTACTTTCATGCAATTTAGATATATTCGTAGCCGCACGAATGTTAACACATATCGAATTCAGAACCTAAACCAATAAAAGGAGATGCCTTAATAATAATAATTGAGACCGACCTTCATCGGTAGACTTGTGGAGGCCATCGACCTTCTATCACGATCCAATGCTGGATAAAAGCTATTTGGCAAAGGTTCTTTAAAACAAAACATGCTTTAAAAAAAAAAGACCGTGCTTGTATTCGTATAATACTAGATTTTTGGGGTTTACGTACTTGTGAGCAAAAAAAGCTTGTTAGAGACATTAAGACTATAGTTTAGCTAAAAGTTTTCATACAAAATGCGTTAATGTTGTTACCCAACTAAACATGAGCTGATTTTGCTGATTTTATATGTTATAGACACAAGTAAAAACTAGATCGTCACGTTATTGATTTTTTTTTTATATTATTTATAGATTGAGAAATAATTAACCCTCAAAACACGTTTTTTTTACTAAAAATCTTCCTTATACTTATCTCGTGATAATTATTAAATTAATCAAAATTTTGAAAAACAATACGTGTCGACCTAGTTTATAATCTGGCAAAACGATAGAGATCAAACCAAATTAAATCTTAAGATTTCGATGTAAGAAACGTTAACGCTCAAACACCTATTCTGCGAGTATTGCAAGAAAATTTTCTCAGAAGCCGGCAGCTAATCGATACTCCTATGACACTTCTTTTCCGTAACTTAGATTGTGATATGCATCGTTATCACATCACGCAAAAGTAGTTCTTCTGTCATGTCATTAAATAAGACGCAAGGATAGGCTAATGGCTTCAAGAATCCTACTTCCTACTTAATATTATAAATGTGAAAGTTTGTGACGATGGATGGATGGATGGATCTTTGTTACTCTTTTTACGCCAGAACGGCTGAACGGATCTGGATGAAATTTGGCAAAGAGATAAATTATAGTCTCGAATAGCACATAGGATACTTTTTATCCCGGAAAAGTGTACGGGTTCGTAAATAATATAAAGAGCAAGTAAAAAGAAAAAAATGTGACGTGGCTTGGATATTTTATATGTTTTCTTCTAGATTTTATCCTCAAAAGCTCAAAAAGCACGTTAAGGACGATGTTATGTAACTCATATTACACAGTAGATTTACTTGTGTACCCGTACATAAACAAATCAATATCATGTTTAGTCTGGGGTACATACTTCATGCCCTCGTCTTTTGTGTTAAGAGTAGATGTCGACCTCTATAAATCTTCCATTCGATACTGGAGGAGGTCACCGAAGCCACAAATCTTTAGTATAAGGGATAGGCTCTAGCGTGCGTACACATTCATTGTTATTTATGTTTTATTTGGTGATGCTCCCTTTTAAATCCTTGCTCATTGGATAATGTAAAAATCTATGTAATAGTATTATTTAACAAAAGACAAGGAGATAATTTATTAGCACGTAATAATATAGAAATGAAGTAAAAATAACATTATAAACGTTTCGAATTTGATAAACATCTATATTACTAAGTTCATCACATTCGTTGCTACACATAAGCAGTTAACCTTGATAAACTTAGGTACAAAAAGAAATTCTGTGGAAAATTCAATTTTGTGGAAAGTCGCGATAAATGTAAAATAACGTTTATGGCTAAAGGGACTTAGGGTCTCGCTTTCTTCTGTAAAACGGACCCGCTATCCAAAGGGCATTTTTGTGCCTTGCCCTTAGTTATGATAATGCTGCGGTCGGATTCAGTTGAATGAGCAAATAAATTGCTGTGTTACTGTAACTATGAATATATTTCTCGCTAGAGGTCGTATGTGTTGAACTGCTAAACCGGCGACTTGATTCAATAGATTGTAATGAAATCACAGCATTGAAAAGGACTATTTTAAGGAGAGATTGGAAAACCAAAAATACTGTGACATTTTGACGATAGAATTTTTTATTTTTATCGTAATGAATATTTTTTTGTATGTACACACTGATTATGTCTTGACTGATTAGTTATGAAATTAAATATTTTGCATATAGAATTTTTCAATCACTTACACGACTTTTTTAAACTAGATGACGTCGTAAGTTGATATGGAGATAAACGTACCTATATTTATGAAACAGACCCAGTTTCTCAATGTTCGAGTTATCTAGCTGTTTAATTTGAATTTGGAACAGGTTTTGGGTGGACTTATTAGGGAAATAACTTATCAGATGATTATTCAGCTATTGAAGACAGTTAAAGTTAAAAAGACTATCTAAGACATCGTAAAGTAAGCACTCTAAATCTAAAAACGAATCTAGCTTTGCCCTTCTTCAGACATATAAAGTAAATTAAGTTTGACGTCAGGCTAGAACTGACAAACTAAGTACATGACCAGAATTCAGTCAGAATTATTTTTATTTCGCTTATGTATTTTTATTTCTGAGTCCCTCATACGAAAAGATATTCTCTTTGGTATTCTAGCAACGTAAACTTTATTTAGTAAGTAAATGGTTTTATTTACCAAAATCATTTATTCCAAATATACGTCTTCTTCACTAGCTTTTGAATTAATGATCATTTTCCCTTTGATTTCTGAACGGTACATAACCACAATTGATCCATAAAAAGCCCTAATGATGTTTTAAAATCAACCTTATTTGCGAAAACTTCTTCACTCCGAGTTCTTTCAACAACAATTCCCACTTCAAAGAAGCTATTAAGTTACTCGTAATAAAAGGCTTAATCTTCACATTCAACCAGTACATTTACGGTGACAGTCCCCACTTGACGGCCGGAGGTCGAAATTTCAATTTCCGTAAGGAAGAGATAAATTTTCGTGTCGTTTATTGACATTTCTTTTACGTTGTGCAGACGTCTGGCACTCCCGCGATTGATTGCTTCACTGTTGGTAAAATATAAAGGATGTTTTTGGTCTACAGCTTTGATATTGTGGTACTGATAACTGATCAGAATGATGTCACTTGAAAGAGTTTTGTATTTAGATTGGGGTTTCTTCTTTGTGCGGCGGTTTCTTTGTTGTTAAGGAGATTGAGAAACTATATTGACACAACTATTGGTTTCTTTGTCTACGTCGTGTTCACTAGATCTAGTATCCGGATTTTCGTTTATATCGACAAGCACTGGTAGTGCTGATTGATTGACTGATAATTCCTTCTTAATCAGTTATTTGTTGTATCGGATATCAAGAGATATTAGCTACGCTAATTAAAAAATTTGAATCTAAGTAAACATACGCGCGTAATTAATATAAAAAAAACTTGTAAAAATGATTGAAGAATCTTTATTGCAAATAAAGAATTTCGTTTCATAATAAATAAACAAATAACGATCCAACACAAGTTCAGCTCATACTGACAAAAAGTTAATCTATAGGCTGAAACGATTAAGTACGCCCAGTCGCGTACGTCGGATTGAAAAATGGCGTCTCGCTCCGCGTTTCGCTGGTGATCGTTTGCATATTTAGACGACATTTTGCGTTTATTTTCTCCGATTGTCTTCGATATATCGCATTGTCTTATCGGTTTTATATTAGAATGAGATTATGGGATCAGATATATGCTTTCTGAATTCTTGATTACTAAGTTTGCGTTCGGCATTTGGACGGTTTGCTGCGATCTCTTATAAGTCGAGGATGTACTAGAGCGTTACAATTAAGGTATTCATTTTTTTATTTTTCCTTGCATTCAGGTTAGGAATGGTTTCTTATTTTCCCTTCCTTACTACTGTAAAAAACATCAGAATTTAAAGAAACAGATTTTCACTCCTACCCTTATAATGCAGAGGGATGTAATTGTAGTGACCTCATACATATCGCATCAAACGTACGACCGCGGCGGCGCGCGGCCCAACACTGAGCTAAGACTCGCGGAGACACCGCGCTGTACGCCTCCTGCGTCGATGCGAAGATTCCAATGACGACGGATCGATCGGCGAGAGACAACATGCTGGCGCGGGATCAAGCTAGCAACTGAGCGCGCGTACTCCAGCGAAATATTTATATGGCGCGCGGCGGCAACTCGTATCGAACATAGAGGAAGCAGTCACTATGCACCAACCACGGCGAGCCCTGATTGGTCGAATTTAATAATATTTTAAGCTTCTTATACCACTACTTACAAGGTACTTAAATATAATATAAGTAGACTAAAATAAATTTATAATTATTCGTATCGTCATTCGAGTTTCATTGTACATCCAGCAAGATATCCCTAAAGTGGTGACCCCGACGACTCCGAAATACGACAACCAACGTAGACCAACATGCCTAACGAAGACCATAAACTCGTACTCGACAGAGAAGATGTGGAAGCTATATCCTTGAAGTCGCGTCTACCTCTGTTCTGGCGTGACCAACCCAGGCTTTGGTTCGCACAGTTCGAGACGATGATTGCCAGCCAGAAGCTTAGCGACGAAAACAAATTCGGACTCGTCGTTTGTCAACTTGAGAAAGTAGATGTGGAACAAGTTGGGGATATCATCATGTCGCCGCCTAACACAGGAAGGTACGAGAATATCAAGAAAAGGTTGCTGTCCGTCTACGAGGAGTCAGAGAACAAACAGTTACAGAAGCTGCTCAACGACGTCGAACTGGGCGACCAGCGTCCGTCGCAACTACTGCGGCGCATGCGAGAGCTGGCCCGAGACAAGATTCCCGACCAAACGCTACGTATGTTGTGGATGAGCCACTTGCCATCAGCAACGCGAGCGGTGCTGTCAGTGAGTGAAGAATCAAAATTGGACGCGCTGGCAGCGATGGCAGATAAAATGGATGAGCAAACTAAAGAAATATCATCCATTTGTTCCTGTGCTCACGGCGCAAATACTACGAGTCCATCAACTTCGACGTCATCAGAAGTGAAAATAATGAACATGATCGAATCGCTCACTCAAGAAATCGCCGAGTTAAAAATGGATCGAGGGCGAAACAACTACCGTCGAGCGCAAAGTTATCGACGCGGAGCGCGTTCACGTTCAAGATCATCAAAGCGAGCTACGGATATATGTTTTTATCACCAAAAGTTTGGAAAGCACGCATACAAATGTCGAAGCCCATGCAACTATAACCGGGCGCGATCGACTCAGGAAAACTAGAGAAGATTTCAGCTACGACGGGAGCCGAAGTCAACGAACTCACGAACCACCGTCTATTTATCAAGGAATTATCAACGGGACTACATTTTCTAATCGACACTGGTGCGAACGTGTCAGTACTACCAGCACGGGGAAAAGAAAAACGCAAGCAAAACCCAAGTAATTATTTGTACGCCGCCAACGGTTCATCAATACCCTCTTATGGTGAACAATCGATGGTACTGAACTTTGGACTACGTCGGCCGTACAGATGGAGTTTTGTGGTCGCTGAGGTGAAACGACCCATAATTGGCGCTGATTTCCTACACAAACATCAGCTAACAGTGGATATTCACGGACAAAAACTCGTAGATAAGCGAACCAGCCTGTCCGTCGTGGGTTACGTAAGAACGTCATCGGACCACAGCGTTAACACACTGAGTAGCCAGCAACCATATCACGATCTACTTGCAAAATATCCCGACATTACGCGACCGTCCTTGAAGCTCTGTCACAGTGAAGTGGAACACCAAATCGAAACAACGGGACCGCCCATCTACGCCAAGGCAAGACCATTACCACCTCACAAGTACAAGGCGGCGAAGGAAGAATTTGAAGCAATGATGGAACAAGGAATCTGCAGGCCTTCTAACAGTCCATGGGCGAGTCCGCTGCACCTAGTGTTGAAAAAGGACGGCAAGTATCGAGCTTGCGGAGATTATAGACGTCTCAACGCCGTAACAGTGCCAGACCGGTACCCCATACCCAGACTGCATGACTTCACCTACAATTTATTAGGAAAGAAGATCTTCTCCATTATAGACCTACGAAAAGCGTATTACCAAGTTCGAAACCGTGATGAAGACATTATGAAAACAGCAGTCATCACTCCATTCGGTCTTTTCGAGTTCACAAGAATGTGTTTCGGCCTACGAAACAGTGGCCAATCTTTCCAACGTCACATCGACAGCGTACTCCGGGGATTACCTGTTTTCCCATTTGTCGACGACATCCTGGTTGCTTCTGAAAATAGAGAAGAACACAGAAGAGACTTAGAAGAGGTGTTCAAAAGACTCAACGACAACGGGTTACAACTGAACGTCGCAAAATGTACTTTTGGCCAAACAACACTCGACTTCTTAGGCTACACTATATCCACAGAAGGAATAAAGCCAACGCAAGAGAAAACTAAGGCCATTACGTCATACCCATTACCGCAGACGATTCAACAACTTCGTCGTTTCTTAGGAATGATGAATTTTTATCGTGAAAACATTCCACACGCCGCCGAACATCAAAAGGAACTCAACGCTTATCTACGTGAGTCAAAAAAGAACGACAAAACACAAATTCAATGGAGCGAAACCGCAAGAAGTGCATTTGACAAGTGCAAAGAAGACATCAGCAACGCCGCATTATTATCATACCCGTCATCGAGTCTGCCTTTCGCCTTGATGACCGACGCGTCGGACACCTGCGTGGGAGCTGTACTTCAACAGCAAATCGCAGGGAAATGGAAACCGCTAGGGTTTTTCTCGAAAAAGCTAGACGACGCACAAAGAAAATACTCAACCTACGACAGAGAGCTGCTATCGATATACATGGCTGTTCGTCACTTCCGCCGGATCTTTGAAGGCCGTGACGTCACCATCTTCACCGACCACAAGCCGCTTGTAAATGCGCTGAAGGCAAAAAGTAAGAACGAAACGCCACGCCGTATTCGCTACCTGGAATATATCGGTCAATTTGTCAACAGTATCAAGCATATAGCAGGCAAAGATAACATCGTCGCCGATGCCTTATCGAGAGTGGAATCAATCACATGCCCGTCGCCGATCGACTACGATGAGTTAGCGAACGCTCAGAATAAAGACACAGAACTCAAAATGTTGATGAAGAACGAGCGTTACTCATTCACACGCACGAAGTTACACGGATCGTCGAAATTAATCAACTGCGAGATGTCGACAGGAGTTGCTCGTCCGTTCTTACCCGAGACGTACAGAAAACAAGCTTATCAAGCAATGCACGACTTGAACCACCCCGGCGTAAGAGCTACGAGGCGACTAGTTACGACACGATTCTTCTGGCCATCGATGAAGAAGGACGTTACAGAGTGGTCGAGAGCTTGTGCCCAGTGTCAGCGTGCCAAAGTACAGCGGCACACGAAATCACCAATTGGAAGCTTCCAACACGCTGATCGACTGGCTCACGTACATATCGACATCGTCGGCCCACTGCCAATATCGAAGAACTGTCGTTATTTACTAACAATGATTGACAGGGCAACAAAGTGGCCAGAAGCACAAGCAATCGAAGAAATAACAGCGGAGAAGGTAGCCAACGTGTTGTATGAAGTTTGGATATCAAGATACGGGTGACCGGCAACAATAACAACAGACCAGGGTCGGCAATTCGAATCCGACCTGTTCAACAAATTAATGCATCGCATGGGTATCGAACGCATACGGACTACAGCATATCATCCGCAGTCCAACGGCTTAGTAGAACGTTGGCACCGCTCACTGAAGACGTCACTCGCCGCCAAACTTAACACCGTCAACTGGGCGCACGAGTTGCCTACTGTATTATTGGGACTACGCGCAGCTTTTAAAGAAGATATAGGGGCGAGTGCAGCCGAATTGTTGTACGGACAAACGCTAAGATTACCAGGAGAATTCTATGACGAAGCCTTGACATCGCATCATAATCTATCGCACTTTATGAGCCATCTAAGTGAAGCACTGAAGAAAGCACAAGCACAGCGTCGTAATATAAACAAGAATCGTGCAATATTCGTTCACGGTGACTTGTATACATGTACGCACGTATACATACGCAACGATGCAATCCGAAAGCCGTTAACACCTACATATAACGGTCCGTATCGAGTCATCGCCCGCTACGACAAATATTTTGAAGTGCAGATGGAAAATAGAAGCTCGAACATATCCATCGACAGACTGAAGCCTGCTTATTATCTGAGCCCGGAGCAAGAAGCAACCAAGACTTATGCCCATATAACGCGAACAGGCAGGACGTCAAAACCCCCTGTACGCTTCGCTGGCGGGGGAGTAATGTAGTGACCTCATACATATCGCATCAAACGTACGACCGCGGCGGCGCGCGGCCCAACACTGAGCTAAGACTCGCGGAGACACCGCGCTGTACGCCTCCTGCGTCGATGCGAAGATTCCAATGACGACGGATCGATCGGCGAGAGACAACATGCTGGCGCGGGATCAAGCTAGCAACTGAGCGCGCGTACTCCAGCGAAATATTTATATGGCGCGCGGCGGCAACTCGTATCGAACATAGAGGAAGCAGTCACTATGCACCAACCACGGCGAGCCCTGATTGGTCGAATTTAATAATATTTTAAGCTTCTTATACCACTACTTACAAGGTACTTAAATATAATATAAGTAGACTAAAATAAATTTATAATTATTCGTATCGTCATTCGAGTTTCATTGTACATCCAGCAAGATATCCCTAAATAATTAATATTCACGAAAGGACAGATTATAAAACGTTTTTATACAATGTTGATTTAAAATATGGTACGTCACAATTTTGTTTGTTCTTACCAAAATGGAATCCATTTTTTACAAAATTGGACTCAATAAACAAAACACATTACGCAAACAGGGTGAACAGGCGAACGTACTCGGGCGGCCATTTATAATTCAATTGTACACTCCCCGGATTATTTGGTATAACAGGAACAAATCAATTATTCACGCCCAACCTGCATCTATTTACTGAATTTCGTTTAATAAAAAGTGACAATTTTAAAATATCATATCTATATACCTACTGTTGCTTTGCCCGATTGATCATTTTCATTACTTAGGAACTTGTTCCTAGGCGTACATGAAATTCAGGCAGCTGGTTAAAACATATTTTGCAGCACAAAATATCCAACCACTAACTTTAGCTTTCGTTTTTTTTTGCTCTGCCTCTCCTTCCGAGCCCTCCTTAAGTATTCTTATTAGTTCTTCTGTAATTACTACATCACGGTAAAGAACTGACGTGTTCTTTGGTCAAAGAATAAGTTCCCGTTTTGTGTGATTTTATTTTTAATAAATATAATAGCAATGTATAGAGAATTTTGCGTATAGTAAATCAATATTTCGGATTTTAAAATTAAAAAAAATACAAATACCTAGCTTGGATTCATAAATTAAAAGCCAAATACACAATGTCAATAGATTTAAATACCACAAAATAATAATACTCGTTCAACTAGTTTAATTCCAGAAAAGACCACTTTTTTACGAGACTAAAAAATGATCATGCAGTCACCATTGAAAACCAAAATGGCTCGAGTAATGCATTTGGCTAAACAAATTTGCTTTCCCATTTGAAACGCTGCGAGCGTTAGATGTTGCCATCAAAAGGATGTACGCAAATTAGTTCAGGGAGCAAAAATGGAATGGAAATATGAAAATGTCAGACGCTATTAGGATTATCCCCATCTCACTTTAGTGATGTTAGTTTAAAATTCCGAAAGGAGTCTTTTTTGCAGAGTGAATAATAGAATTGAATTTCTGATGTGCATGGATGGACAGTAGCTTTTAGTATCATTTTTTGTTCTTAATGTTGTGGCTTACGTTTAAATACTGCTTGTACTACAGTTCGTAAAATACTAATGTTATGTGTTGGTTGGGTATTTCACTTTTTAGGTATGAAAGTATTAAGTATTATACATAGCCTTCATAAATAAATCAAACTTGAAGTAACAGTGTTTCAATAAGCTCACAAAACAAGACAGGAAAGACTAGTTTAAAATTATTTTTCTTTGGACTATTTGACTCGTCTGAGTCAATGATCGGTCTGTGTCTAATTGCCCAAGCAGCAAGCAAAGTTTTCTCTCAATAAATAGATTGCAGAGTGAATTAACGAACCTCATTCTCATAAAATAAACTAAAACCATGTTGAACTTCATCGCCGCCTTGAAATACAACGAATATTTTTCTTTCCATAATTTTGAACGACTTGATTAAGTTGCCGACTACGTTGAAGTATCTACATTGTTGTACAAACATTGTCTCACAATATTTGTTTTACAAAAGTAGGTCACGCTAGGCGCCGGCGCCGCTACTTTTGGAGCTTCGCATAAATTACGCTCTTCAAAATGTTATTTATTATTCCACTATTCCCATAGTTGCGCGTTATGCCTGTTTTTATGCGGAAAAAAAAGATACGATGTTTCATTGTTATGTTTGTTTCAAGAAGGGTTTCTAGAAGGTTATTCCAAATAATATTGTAATCTAAATAAAATGTACATTCTCAATTACTGCTGTGTCAAAATGGCGGGTCAGACATCTGGATTTGCTATAGCAGATAATTATGCCTATGATTTAGTTTCTAATTGTTACTATTTTGTACATTCATTCAAAAAATTTGTTCCTTCTTATGTATGAAAATATAACAATTACTAAGTTGGCATGGCATGCTGATGTCACACCATGCCATGCCAACTGCCATGCCATGCTGTGTACACCGTTACCAAAAAAATACCGTGAGATATTATTGCCATAATGGCCATACTAACAGATTTGTTCACTCAATCTATCGTAACCAATATCAAGAAGATTTTTTTACCGTTTAATTGCTTGTTCGAAAATTTATTGTTTCGTCAAATTAAAAAGTACGTTAATGTCTATATAACAGATATTGAGTTTTAAACGTTACAAATGTTAAAACTCATTAACAAAAATATCAAAGCTTTCAAACATTTTTCGTTGAAATTTGACCGCAATCCATTTTTCAATAACCGCACAAACAATGAATACAAAACGTTTCCATTAAAAGATTCATTTAAAAAATTGAAAAAAAAAATCAAATCGTTCTAAATTTTGGTCCACTTAATTCTATCCAGGATGTGTTCGAATATATATATGGACAGGCGTGGAATGGATTTGATTAAAAATAAAGCCACAGGGGGTATCCATTAGTAATCTAAGTGAGGACGTGTTTGTCTGTGTGTAGGTGTTCATCTTTTTTATGCTTGTGACGTGTATTATATATTTTTTTCTCTTACTATATTATTATTTAAATATTATATCTTACTATATATATCTTACTATATTATTATTTAAATTATGTAAATGAATAGCAATGGTTGAATTCGCGGAATGTCATTCTGAAAATCGTTTCAGTCTATGTTCTCCATTTAAGAATATGTGACAACATTTTTCCCTATAAATAAAATCATCATCTGTCTAGCCTTGTCCCAACTATATAGGGGTCGGCTTCCAATCTAACCGGTTGCGGCTGAATATCAGAATTTTACACGGAGCGACTGCCTTCTGACCTCCGCCACCCAGTAACTGGGAGACACTGTTACTTTAGAGTACACTTTAGGTTACACTGGTTGTCAGACTTTTTGGGCTACTGACTCCCCGAACGACTATCATAGGTCTTCGTATGACACCCGGGACCAACTGCTTAACCTGCTTTCCGAGGCACGGAGTGTCTCGATATGTAAAAAATGGTCACCCATTCAAGGACTGATCCCGTCAAGCGCTGCTTAACCTCGCAGATCGACCAATCTGTCCGGTAACTATGTAGCTACGTGCCTGTCTCCCTATAGGTAAAGGAGAAACATTATAAATCACAGAAACCGCAATTAACATACTACACAATAGCAAAATAGATATTACAAGTTTGCATGCAGAAACTAATGACGCGTTTATTAATAAACTAGTCAATTAAGTTAGTGAAGAAAATCAAATCAATAGATCTGCAGAAGGTTAACTTATAGATGGATTACATTTAAGTAGTATCACAGTAACGAACTTTAAGGAGTTTCCCTGTGGCTCATCCATCTTAATCGATTTAAAACTTCTGGTTCAACAATGAACACTCGCGTTTTAATCACCTTGCAAGGCGCAAGCTCCAAAGCATCCATTATCTGCCGACTTACCAAAGAAAAATTCTAATCGAACGTGCTACCAGTCTAAGAAATATCAACCAGTACAGAATTTGAAGACAACCGAAACAATAGAAGTATGATACTTTAATAATCCGATATTGTTCCTCAACTTTTTTCCCTCACAGCACTAAGCCAAAACGAAAACGCGCCAAAACACTCTCATTTTCTAAGTAAACACGCAAAACGATCAGAATTTTATATCGAAAGGCAAAAACGAGAAAACACCGCGAATTGTTGGCTGTGAGTTTTCAAAAACAACGATATTGCTTTGGAGGCCAATGGAAATTACTTTCAGAACCTGTGCCGACTTCGAGCCAAGAATGGTGGCTAAAGACAAACGAAAATAATAAATGGGAGAAGAAAACATTCGGTCGAAGTATTGAAGAAACGTCATTGGCAAATTCGTGGTGGGAATTCGGATACGTTGAATAAGAAATTTGTCTTTCGGAGAATAAAGAAAGGCCCTGCTTTTGTGATATTACTTATTCTAGGTACTCTGTTATCTTGGGTGCGTAGGTTGTCCGTGAAATTGGCAGATCGTGGTTTGGTTACAAACATAGATTTCGAATATACTCGTATATAACGATACGTTAATAATTCATCTATATTTTTTCAAGTCCCCCAACCAATTATATCTTATTTTATGCTATTAGTTTAATATACCGTATTATATTTAAAATCATAAGTATTTTACATTAAATTTTACACAACACAATAGGTTTTAAAATCGTATTAAATCACAAACATGTAGCGTTAACAGAATTTGTCAGGATAAAATCAAAACAGAAAATTTCTAGGAAAAAAATGAAAACAAATATAAATTATATGGTTCAGATATAATTTCTCGTATCACTGCATTTCTCTACACGAAGTGAATAGAAAAGCGTATTAATTCATATGGGTACGTTACACACAAAAGCAAGGAACCGTTAATCAAGGCAAGCGGAAGGGTCACTGTCCAATATAACAAGATCTTTGGATACCGTTGAGTTAGGATTAGATACCAATAATTTAGGACGTTAGAGAGGTCAAGTTTAATTGGTCAGTATAGGGTCTGAAGGGACAAATATTTTCGCATAAAGAATCCAATTAACCCGCGACAGGTGGGCGCGCAATTTGTGTTTAACATTAGAACATGTGCATTGGAGGGTATAAAGTTTTGATGTTATACAAAACGATAATCGTTTTGGTTCCATCTCTCATTAAACGCACGCGTTTTGTTGGGGCCACAGGACAATGATATGAGTTACTTCAGTCCGATTTGCGACCCGACAATTTGGTAGAAGCCTCTTCTAATGGAAGGTATTTTAGATTCAACATGATTGATTGTGTTTGCTACAGCAAGAGATATATTGATGGTATAGTTTAAGTTACCAATCACTGTCGCTATAGCATAAAAAAGTTAAAGTCAAACGCTAAAAAAACTCTTTGACAAAGGCTGGCGTATAATAATTATCAACACAAAAACACTCGTGCAATTTTTAAATCCAAATGAACTGAAGAAAAAAGTTTCTTACAAAGGACGTACAAAGAAAATCACGAGGCTAATCAAGAACCTTTTCCAAAACATTTCGCAGAAGAAACGCAATTTGCTGAGAGAAAAGAAAATATTAATAATGGTACAATAAGCAGAAGTATTTCAAGTGGCTATTAAACAAGCTATTGATTTTTTCTTGATAATATGAGTATAATCATTGCCGTTCTGTAATGTAGGTACATATGTATAAATGTAATCATTGCCGTACTGATTTTTTTCTTTTTTATTAATTACAACATTTTCTCTTTGCCAACTTCAGAAATGGATGAAGTGTTCGGAATTCTTGCTGTTGGAAGAGAAGAGAAATTCCAAGCAGTATCTCCATTACGTGCACTGAGAACGATTGAAGCTGCGTGGCCCATTGGCCCAAAATGTTTCACCTGTTTTCTTCTATTGGCTTTCACAATATATAGCTCACTTGAGAAAGCTACTCATAAACAGAATATATTTAGACGTCTTGCTCCAAGTGTTCACACCTTCATTGGTTTTAAAGTATGGTAGTTAGTCTAACTACAGTACAGTCTTGGCATTAGAATATGGCATACTTTATACTAATTTTTATTTTTTAATTCCTTAGTCTTAATGAAGGTTTACCTGACAATTTAACATTAAATTTGAAACCAAACTTTATCCTCGTTCAGTCTATCAAATTTTTCCCATAGCTTAAATGGACTTTCTTAATAAGAATCCTAATACTTTACGAATAAAAATTCTTAGTCCTCAGTTCCTCGTGCATTTTCCTTTTACTGTTTCTTCTCCCTTAAATTCTTTAAACATGTTTTTATTTATATCGGCATTTTGAGAAGGAAGAATTTCATCTATTTGTTTATACTTAAACAAAAATTAATTTGCAACCAAATTATTATTATTTTCACTATTTCAATAGATGTACGTAATACTAGACAATTATCCGGTCTTTATTCGCTGAAACAATAGGAGCTTCCGAACCTCAGATCCTTCCAAATTCGAGGTTTATGTTACAGCGTAGAATAATGTCGTTCAAGTGCCCAGATTAGAGGCGTGTGCTCGAAAACATTTTAATTGTTTGTTACAAAGGTAGGCACTAGAGTTTGTTTTTAGACAAATTATGAAATTTGTTACAAGTTTGTGAGGATTTGCGTTTATAAGATGTCATAAGACTTTTGGTTCTAATTATAATTTTCAAAGTGTTCATTCAGATTGTCGCGCTTTATCGGGCTAAATTTTAAAGTACTACAAGAACTTTCTTTTCGTGTTTCTTTATAATCTAGTAGCGAATGTTAAGGATCTCCCCTCTTATGACTTAACCCAGAAAAAATACGTATCAATATAGCTTTTTTACACAAGGTCCGTTGAAATCGGTTTTTGTGCCAAAGTGGTCGCCCATCGCACCACCGTTGACGTCTGAACGATTTATAGGAAGCTACAGTATACAATTTGTCAAGTTTCTTGCTAAATGAGGCTATCTATAAAAACACTTCAATTTTGTTCTGTATAAAACATGTCGCAAGAATAAATTTATAATTCATGACGCTCTAAGACTAACATTTCATTGAAAATTATTTTATGTGAAGTAAGTGACCCAAGAATGTCCCTTGAGGCAGTCTCAAGAAGCATATAGACTTTCTTTTTAGACTTTGTCAGCTTTAGCATAATTTAGTATATAAATAAAGTTTAGCCTTTACGTCTTACCTTGTACTCAATTCAACAACGTAATTTAATATTATGTACCTAAATAATTATTATCCCGAACGATACGCCCTCTAACTTCCCTGAACTCTAAACAGATTAAATTTTCACCGATGATCTCTTTTGATAGTTATCCTTAAAGCTTCGTATTAAAAGCTAAGATCTCTAATTTCAGACGACTAAAGCCCACTTTAATCCTTAAGATAAGTGGGCATCTTGAAGATTATTATATTTATTTATACAGCTTAGAAAGTCGCCGTGATTAAATTCGACGATTAAACAGAATATTTTGTTCTCGTCAAAGAAGTCAAAATTGCGACAACTGGTTTTAAATAAGCATATGCCTCTACTTTGTTACTATCTACAAGGTACTTACTATTGTGTCGCTAAGGTCAGGTTACAGTCGCCCCGTTGAAAGTAATGTTATTTGACTGGATTTCGTTATACTTACACATTATTGTCGCTGAAAGGGACCGAATATCACAGTTTTTGGGCTGCTGACTCCCGTAACGACTGTCAGACAACGGTATCTCGGTGTGTGAAGAATGGGTCACCCATCCACGGACTGACTACATCAAGGGCTGTATAGTAACTATTTTGCTCAGAGTCATGTATATCCAGGAGTGGATGTAATTATGATGATTTTGTTAGTATTCAAACAGACCTTACTCTGTTTTCTGCTGGTTACATTATCAAGCAGAAAATCCTTTAAAATGTAACAAAGCTAGTATTTTCTTAACAATGTGACACTTCACTAAAGTTTGCTAAGAAACAGCTTTAAAATCTTTACAAAAATGTTGTTTATAGTTTAAGTTGGTAATTTACAGCACCTAACTTCTTTATTCGGGGTCTTCGCGATATAAAACTACATTGTAGCTTGTTCAACAACGAAATATGGCTACAAGTGATTTATCTTAATTGGATTCTGATGTAGTGGTGGACCTGTCAATGCTTTTAATTTTTTACAGGTTGAATCAAGAATTAACTCTGTAATTTTCTAAGCAGCATCCAATAATTACATTACTTGTAATCTACAATCCAGAAGTAAGTAGTTGTGGAACTCAACGTCACAATATACGAGTAGATAATTATATAAAATCATATATACCTAAAAAACCATTATTTCGCAACAAATATTACGACAGAGTAACCTCGACAATAGGCTAGTTGACTGCATCAAAACTAAATTCTGAAATATTGTTTGGTAAATAGTTACTCTTCTAAAAACTCAGTAAAACTTAATCTCTTGCTTATTTTTGGCGTTTTCAATTTTTAATTTGTCAAAATCACACAATAAGTATGTCAATGGCAATGAAAAACTGTGACGTCACGCCTTGCTATTCCAAACATTTTTAGAACAAAATGTCGTTTTTGACAGTTCATAAAAAGTAACTCAGATGACTAGTAGTCAACTACCGTATTGTGTACTCTTACAGAACCATGTGCATTCGTTAAAAAAGGTTCACAACAAAAAAGCGTTGGCAACAAGCAAGAACAACAAAACAAGAACACAGTTCTAAATTAGTATTCCTGTTAATTCTACTTGAAGTTTCTAATCCGTTGAACAACATCCTTGTAAAAAATCCGCAATGCTGCAACACATTTTCTAAACAACTCTTGGGTATAGTTATTTATTTTATAAAATAACCTTCACCTACGGCGGAATTAAAATGTTAAAATTTACGTTGCACTCGTAGATCGGGAGTAACACGTAAAAATGTAGCGACACTGCAGTTTGCAATCCAAACTTGTGCATTTTGAACATAAATTCTTGATCCCGAGGCTCGTTTAGTATGTTTTACCTACTTTCGTGTTACTTACATTTGAAACATTTGAGTATAAGTACTAGCTAAGTTTCCTGTACTATGTATTTGTACCAATGGATAACTTATTATTTTTAATCCGTCTATATGTTTGAAACAGCTATAAGTAAACTAAGGCACGGTTGGCGCAGTGGTTGAGAGATCGACTGCTGTGCTACGTGTCGCGGGTTCGATTCCCGCACGGAACAAATATTAGTATGATCTACAGATAGTTGTTCCGCGTTTGGGTATATGTCCATGTGAATTATGTGTTTGTAAACGCACCCACGATACAGGAATTATTCCTAGTGAAGGCAAAGGTTAAAAAAATGCATAATTTCTGAATGGCACATACATTGTACCTATTACAACATATTATGTTGCCCATAAAATAAAAACAATCAGCGATCGCATAGACAAAAGAGGAAGTAAAAACATATTCATCAGTGATCAACTATGTTTAATAGAACAATCTGGGAAGAGCATCCAAAGTTAAGTAAGAAAGATTGTTAGAGAAACCGTTGCAGAAGAACCAAGAAAAATTGCGAAATAACTAACATATCAAGTAGGTCACATAACTACTGCTACAGGTCTAAACGCAGCACAGACTCAGCGACACTTGAAATGAAACGGTGTCGCCGTCCCTCGCTAACTTCCAGCGTTTGTTACGTTCGCGTCCTGCCTCAAAATAGCTGCTAGATTTAAAACTTTGATTTGTTTTCTACACATGAGTAGAAATGTAAGGGATTTTTTTCAAAGGAGTTTGCAGTATTGATTAAGCTGTTAGAGAAACTATACTTGTTGTATGAATAGATGTTTAAAAAATAATTATCTTCTGATTTATACCGTAGCTGTAATGTAAATAGTAATAAAATAACGACCTATTTATTTCAAAATACAAATCATTATTTTGTTCCGAAATGTCTGCCAATATGAAAAGCGTCTTATTTGTTTCCTATTATGGGTAAAAGTTGCATTTAGTTTCTCAAAAGGCTTCTCCTTATTACATACATGCATCAGAATATAAAGCCCAATAACGTTCTTACAGTTTAGAAGTTTTCAATGAGGTAAAGTTGTTCAATCGTTTAAGCTAGAAATTTCTTTTTATACGCTAGTGCTTTTTACAATCGGTAGAGATTTATTTTTCAAAATGGCCTTCATTCTGACTGAAGGGTAAGATTTTTGGAGAAAGACAGTCCTTTGGAAAGCCAAGGACAATAGAAAAGCTTAAAATACAAAATGTTAAATATGACAGTCGGACAAAAAAATGTGATTTATTTCAGCTGTGTACGTTAAACGCGTAAAATATGAGTAAGTACTTACTTACGTACTTACTCATATTTTACGCGTATAAATAATTCATTAAATTGTAGATATTAATTCATTAATTAGACATACGGTCGCAAGCGCGGTTGCTGAATATCATATTCTGGATTCGGTTCCGAGATCGAGCAAAATGTTATTGAGATTTTCTGAAATTATCAGTAGCACTCCGGAGTTTGGAATTGTGCCCGGAAGATGGTAATAGGTGCGCACCCTATTACATGAGACTTAATAAAGGTATTGGCGAAATGTATGTGTACAAAAAAGAAGTTCTTCAAAACTTCTTTTTTTTTGGTGTATTAGTTGAAAATTCATGGTAAATAAAGTAAGAAACTATCTATAAAGTAAACTTCCAAGATATTTTTATGTGTATTCTCGCCTTCAAGATCAGTACTTAAAACACATTATTAATTTACTTCCCCAAATTCAACTTCAACAATCGTATTCATAACACTGAAACATCTCACATTATTGTCACTTAAGTAACTCAGTGGGCTTAAAACTATTTTAAGACTGCGCTATTGCCTAGCATCAACAAGGAAAATATGCGCCTACCCACTTCGTGCTCACCCATAATTACGACCAACATATTCTCCAGACATTCCTAACATTCATCTCCCGTGTAATAGTGGTATCTGCTTAAATACAACCAAAACCACCTTCGTGCTATATAAATAAGGTTTATATTCCTTTGTTTTTTGGTTCAAGTAATTTTGCAGCGCTTTAAATCCGCTTTTCTCCAAATGTCTGTGTTCAAACCGCTCTCCTATTCTTTTCCATCCTCTTTTATGTTATCTAAAAGAAAATTAATTAAGTGCTATTGTTCTCTTTGAGTACCGTTTTGTAGGCATCTGGCGTTTCTTATTGTTACAGTTTTCGGATGTTTTAGTATGTTTCTTGCTAACTCATTATTCGGTAACGAGATAATTAATTGTTCGAAATATTTGGGTAGCAACATCTTCGTATATTTATTAGATAGAGAATTCATTGGGAAGCTTATAAGTCAGAAGATGAAAGGCTGCGTGGGTCAGGATCAACACGTGACATATTTTAAGACTTGTTTAAAAAAGCCTTGGCCATAATATTCGAAAACAATACTTTGAAAACAAATAAGGTTCGACTCACAGTGGACGAAATTTCGACTGACACACCAATCAAATCGCCACATACTTCACTTATGTCCAAGGGTTAATCTTGAATACGATTGGTACCTAATCATATTGATATCACCGAGACAAATACTCAGGACTAGCAATAGACCAATATAGAAATGCTTCTTGACTAAACCCCTTAAACTTTGACCCCTGAGTTTGTTTCGGCGTTTATTCTCAGGGATAGTCATAGGAAATGCCGACGCCATCTAGTTTAAAAAAAAAAGTGTAAAAGTGATTGAAAAATCCTAATTGCAAAATAAATAATTTCATTTCATTTCATTTATGTATCATGAAAAAGAAGGTTCATCAAGTTTAAACTATGCTCATACTTTTATCAGCACCACGTTTAAAAATAAACTTATACAATATACGATACTGATTCAAAAAGAAACATTTGGAAAATGCACAGTGGCTATTTTCGTAGTACTATAATCAAGTAACGACATCGGTAACCCATGCGCGCTGGGGGTGGTTTCTAAAATCCAACGACAACGTGGCCTTTTGGGCCCCCAGGCCTTTTGCGGTGCGAGTTACGGTCGTCAGCAGTAAATAAAGTTGTTTTTGCCCTTTGACTAACACGAAGACAAAACTAAGGATCACGATTTGATTCGGTTAAAATCTTCAACTCCGATATTTTACTTACAATTTTATTTTATTGTTTTGACTTAGTATGGATAAAACAAAGTCTAAAAAATAGTTTTATTACAATTGTTGATTACTTTTGGGTTTAAACAGGTCACAAATAACTGCTTTATGCACGTATATTAACATAAAAAATGAATAAATCAAGTATTAAGTCTGTCTTTTGTCTCGTGCAAAAACCAAAAACAGCAGTGCAAAAAAGTCCCATATTCAAAAACGTATCAATGTACCCATGTCATTCGCTGTCGCCTCTGACGAGGGCCACCATATTAATAAAAGCCTTCGGCCCGACCACTACTAGTTTTATAGTTGAGCCACAAGTTTATATTCATGGTAGCTTTTGAATTTTTTACGTGTCAGTTAAGTAAACCTTGCGTTGATGGAGTGACGTTCTGTTGTTTTTATGAAGTACGCATTTGAAGGTTGATGTACTTGTTACGTTTTTGATTATATCTGAACATTCTATTTTTGAGTTTACTTTTTTAGGAACTTTGTGAGTATTTTATTTTATCGGTTTATTTGCTTATCTGTGGAAACATGTGAATCAAAAAACTGTGACAGGACACTACGTATAGACTACATATTTTTTTTTATGAAAAGGCCACAATTCCAGAAACCTTATAAATTTCTATCAAAATACGGTCACTAATGTAGACGACAATGATTCGATAACAGACTCTTACATCTAACCAATCAATTTATATTTTAGACTACTTTTGTTTGAAAACTTTAAGTGCACTTAAATTTTGATGCGTCTAGAGGGGATTATTTCCAAAAATTCATGATAAGCCGACCCAAGGTAAAAGCACTTATTATAAAACAGCTTCCTTATTATCTCAAAAATCAACCGTAATACGATGGCATACAATTTATTTTTGAGGAAATGGTGTTACGGCTACTTTAAATTCTAAAAACAAGGATTTTGCTCCTTTCAATATTTTTAATTAGCCCTTGTTTACAAAAATAACAGACGTTTCTTTAAAAAAAAATATCATCACGAAACCCAAAAATGTACTATGCCTAAATATTTATGTTTTTTTTTTGGGGTTTGGGTTGCAAATAGATCACTTGACTTGTTGTTTTAGGTGTAGTTTGTAATCATTAGCATCATGTACATTCATGAAAGGGTGACAATCAATTAGTATATTCAGTAATAAGGACGACTGGAACATATTTCTAGTATTTCACTGAAATTTTACCATTACATATCAACTTGTGCTTACTTGAGGAATGTCACCATGAAAAGCAAAAAAAAAAAAAATATATATATATATATATAACTACAACAAACAAAAAATAATCACAACGAAAATTGTACCATCTTGTCCGCTCATCAGCCCAGCTCAGCTTGCCCATAATAAAAAGGAACACCGAGAAAGAAAAACATGAGGAAAAAGTTCAGTATTATTTATTTAAAGCGACATGACAAGTTTAAGTATACAATTAAATGTAGTGCCGTGGGGACCACAGCTCAAACTAGCGTTAGACGAGGAATTATCTCGACAGAACTAATATGGACATAAGACCACGTAAATAGAACGCGACATGGCCTTTAGGGACCGTTGTCCAAATCCGCCACGATGCGACAAAGTAATGTGGTCGATATCCGCAATCTATATAACTCCGTTTTGTATATTAACTTGTCTATATATTATATGGTCTATTTTTATCCTTTTTAAACACCCTTGTACTTCTCAGAAGCATTCATAGGAAACATCGGCGCGATAGCATTTAAAAAAATCTGGAAAAGTGATAGAAAAATACTAATTGCAACATAAATAACTTTTAAAAAGATCCCAAAAGGTATCCTTTAGTTGGGTTTTCACTTACTTTGTTTTTATCTACAACAAAGTGACAACTTTTGAAATAAGACATGAATAAGCTCTTTCGGATAGTTGTACCTACTCGCTTTGTTGCCCAAGAAATACACCTACTGGGTCAAGAAGCGTGTACACAAACACGGCATTCAGGCCTTTTGAATTTTTAATCGTCCCCGTTCGCTACTTTGCCTCGGAAAGATCAAACAGTGAATGCACATTTTGCTTCGTTGATGATATTTATTCAGAAAATATTCTTATTTGCATGAGCTTTTCTTTAAGGTTTCTTGTTTGACTTGGATTCCAAAATGACGTCTCGTTTGTTAGTGTTGGTGAACCCTGGGAATTATTATTTTAAATTAACTCAGTAGTATTGTTTTAAATTTTTAGACCAGTAGGTATACTCTTTTTTAGTCCGATACAAATTTATTTAATGATTTTGATATGTATAAAAGAGTTTTGTACTTGAAAGACTCAAAATCGATTTTGAGTCTTTCAAGTAAAGTTCACTGTTTTTCGGCAGTTTCATCAATCACAAATCACAATCATAGAAAAGCTTTATTAGTCTGAGGATCAAGTTATATATTTTAAATCTCACTTATTAAACCCAATACGAAATCTCATTAATTATTTATAGACGATACATAACACCACAAAGTTTTTAATGAAAGGAAGATCATCAAGTACTCCATAATGACTTATAATGGATGGCGTCACTCAAAACGGAAGGAATCAATTAATCGTCTGATTGTTAGCTATCGCGTCGTTCTAAACTTACTCAGGGAAAAGCGGGACGGAGATTTGATTGATTGAAGTTACGCATCCGCCTCTTGTGGCCTCTTTATGTATGAATACGTATGAAGGGTGTAAAGATATGAAAGGAAATCTATATTTCTGATAACTTCAGTTAGACTGGGGACACCATTTTGAATATTGAAGAGGCTCAACCACAGACGTTATGATGAGATAAGGTACTCAAAGACTATTTTCAATGTAGACGAGCTCACATATGTTTTTTTTTATTCGAGTCATTAATTTATTTATGTGAATTGTTGACCTATAATTTATATTATGAATAAAGTGTTTATCTGTTTATCTGATGGTTATTTAATTTATGAAACAACTGCCGAAACGATTGGTTTGTGGCGCTACTGACTGTTGCGGCCAATCTGGGCTTCATAGTGCATTTTGCAGAAGGCATAATATTATATGAATATAATAATATATATTAATGTGAAGACCACGAGCTATCCCATTCCATCCTATCCTACTAATATTATAAATGCGAAAGTTTGTGAGGATGGATGGATGGATGGATCTTTGTTACTCTTTCACACTAGAACGGCTGAACGGATCTGGAAAAAAAATTGGCACAAACATAGATTATGGTCTGGAATAGCATATAGGCTACTTTTTATCCCGGGAAAATGCACGGATTCGTAATCCTCGCTGGTGAAGCCGCGAGCGGAAGCTACTATTCTCTATAACTTTCTTCTTTTCAAAGGTTGTCTAAAATAAAATGCACTAAGTTATAGCACCGGTCTTTGTTACATTGAATTTGTAAACAGTTTCCTAGATTGTTTTTTTATGGTGTGCAAAAAAATATATTCTATCTATGTACATATATATCAGTAGTTATCCTTGTGCAAGCGCGTAACAAAATTGTAATACCTAAATGTATGTTATGTAAGCTATGAAACCGTTTTTATTTTTGCTAATAAAAATTGTAAGGTAGTCGATTATGCAGAAAGGTGTTGAATATTTAACTGCAACATTAATACTGCAAAATTAGATCGAATATCAAATCTTTCACGAGTTTTACTAAAGAAATTCCATTTTTGTTCCTACAAATAATCCTAATAAGTTCCCATAAGTTCATTATATACAGGAGGTAAGTTTACGCATAGTTATGGCGGCTAATTGCAGGTTTACATTGTTGCAATGACCGGACGGCATGTGGCGAGGATAGTTGGCATATCACATAACATGACAGTATCAAACCTCGTACCGGACACAAAGTGTAAAATTTAATAAAAAGAAATCAAAGCGTCAGCATCGCTAAGATCAACCACTATTTGTCGACATTTAGGCTATTCGGGCACCATAAGTGTTAATGTGAATAGAGTACTACCATTTCCATTCTTTTCAATTAACCGTCTTGCTAATTACAAAGTATGTGTTTAATAGTAGTAATTTACAGGAAATTGCTTTTAACGGGAAGTCCGTCGACTGACCTATTTAAGGTTCAAATAGTATATTATGGGTTCTATTTACATTACTTAATTGGTAGCTAAGATGAACTTAATTCTGTAGGCATCTTAATTATTTTTATAAGTACATACTGGAATTTTAATTATCTATTAAAATAATTAAAGGATTTACTTATACTAGTGGTAAAAACAAAATAAAAGAATTATCAAAATCAATTTATAATTGGCGGAATAATCGCATAACAATCGTACAAAAAAATGTACAGTCGAATTGAGAACCTCCTCCTTTTTGAAGTCGGTTAAAAACAGTTGAATTTTCGTTGCCTCTAATATTTTCTGCGTATTTTAGGACGGCTCCAAGCTCCTCCTATAGCGATTCATATCGAGGACGATGCCTTCTGCATCAAGCCATTGACTTAGCCCCTCGTATTTGGGCTTCTTAAGGTGTTGGTTGAGGCTCTTTGGCTATTAAACCATGGCCCGCAACGACTATGACATAAATCAACATCTCATATGTCGACAACCTGGTATGCCAAGATATTTGATTCATTTACCTTATAATAAAAACACTATTCTTGATCAAGAAATATTACTATTCAACTAAAGAAACCTTCTCAAGACTTATTATGAGCATATTCTATATTGGACCTCTTGATACGTTGCGAGAGTTCATATCAGAACAATTTGGGCCACAAAAACAAATTCCCTGTTGGGTTCTAACATGACCTCTTTTCTTGTATATATATTTTCGTTTATATGTCTATATATGGGTATAGATGTCACATATCCTTTAGTATTGACTTAGGCCTGTTGTGCGGAACCGTGATAATATTCTTAGGGCCATTTTCGACGGAAGCAGGAGAAATGTTGGACTACGGTTTCTTTGCGATAGATTATGTTTGGAATGAAACTATTTGGTCGATTTTTTATATGTATTTTTAGACATTGAGAGGTCGTGAATTCGAACCCGGGTGAGGTTATACTATTTTAGTTAACTTACTTCTTAACGAGCTTATATCTTGTAATCTGGAACTTACATTAAAATTACATCATCATCAGCCAGAAGACGTCCACTGCTGAACGAAGGCCTCCTCCAAGGCAGGGATTTGCCATAATCCCCACGCTTGGCAGGCGGATTGGGGATCGCAGTGGCTCACCGATTAGTGAGAGGACGCTGCTGCCCATCCTCCGGTGTCTGGCCGCAGTTTTAGGACGTACCCGGGTCACATAAAATTACATACAAAAGTGTAAATATAACGTACCAAACTAACATCACCCATTTATTGTCCGAAAGGTTATGCAGAGGTACACGCACATTTCAAGTCACGACAGACAGACAGACAAGTCAAAACTAATGGCTTCAATATTCCGGGCATTTACTAAGAATTTTGAAATTCTACTACAGTGAGAATTTTTTAAAGGAATTTCCATTATCACTTTACTTGACCTGGGAATCGAACCCAGAAACCCACGCTCTGCAGCTATGCTTGCGACGACAGTCCAATCAGTCCAATGCAATGAGGCAGTCTCTACAAATGTAAACATATAGGCTCATGACGCATACAATCTTGATACATTGCGGACTTTACATAAGTTAGTTTCCGAGTTGTGGGCATTCAAATTTCGCGTGTTCCGAGTATGTCATCCGAGTTAAGCTTAATATCTTATTGTCTAAGCCCCACTGCTTCTAAAGACTTGCTGATCAAAAGACGTGTGTCGAGTTCTCAATTAAACAGTCTATCACGAGTTACAGTTTCGCTAGTTTATCTTCACAACTATATTTAGATTTGAGTTGATATTATGTGGTGAAATCTGATACTATTTACATATTATAAGATTTCAAATACACATTGCTCACCTTATACTTGACGAATCATCATGTGCCCAGCCTTTTCCGACCCTAATGTAGTTGACATTGGGTTCAGTTATCAGTGTAACCGGTTACTACTAAATATAAGTATTAGACAGAGCGACTGTCATCTGACCTCCGCCACCAAATTACTGGAAGACACTGATACTATATGGTTAGACTGGTTGTCAGACTTTTTGGGCTGCTGACTCCCGTAATCACGGTCATAGCTATTCGTACAACACTCAGAACCAACTGTTTAACGTGTTTTCCGAGACACGAAGGGACCTCGTTCTCTGAGAAACAGTCACCCACCCAAAAACTGACCGTAGCATAATATCAAACGCTACTAAACCTCGCAGATCAACTAATCGGCGCGGTAGCTATGGAGTCACGGGCCCCTTTTGAACGTCATACTTAACGAATAGTTAGGAATTTAACTATTTTGTCTCTAGCTCTGTCTGTCCCAAGTTTATACGAGTGCGAAAATACGTAACACAATAAACAGGATTATCTAATTTAGTTTCTGTAGGCCAAAGGTATGTAAGAATGAGAACAGTGACGTAATGCCTAGTAGCAATGACCTCATCAAGATGTCTAGACTACCTAAGCAGCTGGGATGACTCGACATTATGAGTTAACTACATTTGGAGTCGAACACAACATTTGAAATACAGCACAATGGAAAAATATGGACTCATATCTTTATGGACATTTTTCTATGTTAGACGGTTGAAGTAGTAGTTGAGCTATCGTGCTGCCCTATGTATCACGAGTTCTATTGCCCCACGAAACAAATTTTTGTATGGTCTACAGATAATTGTTCCGTGTCTAGGTGTTTGTACATACAATTAAATATTCGTGTTTATAAACATACTGACGACGCATGTATTATGTCTACAGCGTGGCAAGGTTCTTTTTTATACTATTATTAATTGGAATTTCTTAAGAGTATTACGAACTGAAAATAAATGTCAATTCCGAACTGTAATTCGCAAATAGTTATACAATCTTTGATGGCCGATTTTTTGTTCCTTGTTATAGAATGTAACAAAGATATTTCTACTCTTCAACGTGGCAATGAATTCCAAAAAACGTCCAGTATTAGTTAGTATAGACGCAAATACATTACCTAACGACTTATAGACCATTTTTGTAATGTAAAAACGTAATTATATAATTTAAGAGAATGTATCATGTTGTGTTCCCGCGTAAATTCTGTCGGATCCATCATTCAACGAATGTGTCTATTATACCCGATAAATGTAATTCATAAAACTTGTTTAGAACTAAGAAATACTAGACCGATCAATGAATATTCCGTTGTTTTACAATTGACAGCGTAAATTACAACTTGAAGGTTTTTCATTAAGTTGAAGTTGAAAATCAAAATATCGTTCTCTCACACAACTTTTGCATTAAACTACAAACTTTAAATTTTTAGGAAGATATTTAAAGGAGTATGTACTAGTAACGTACTTTTTAATAAGTTTTTAAACCTGAACTAATTTCTGCAGTTCTTCTTAATCATTACAGTACTTTTGACTTAATTTTCTCTAGTAAGATAGATCATCTATCCAAAATTCCAGCCATGTTGCATTGTTTCTTGATTTATTGTTATCAGTCGTGTAAATATTATTAATAGGTCCAAGTCCAAATAATAAAGTTTCAGCATTTCGTTTGGGAGCTCATAACGGAAGCCAATAAAACATTTTTGAATGCAGCAGAACAATATCTGTAAGAAAACCAACATAACACAACAATAACTCATGAAACACGTAATAAAAACATGAGAGAATGACTGGGTAAATAAAATTACAGATAATTTTAAAAGTTCTCCTTTATATTTCGGGTTACAAGAAGATGTATATAGGGTGTCATTTTTGGGTCCCGCATTAAATATTCATTCATTCAAAACACATGAATAATAATAATAATATGAGATCCTATTCAGTGTTTATTAAAATCATAATTTTGGTTTGTTATAATATGTTTTGTATGATTTTTCATTCAAACAATACTTGCATGTATAAATTATAATAGAAATCCAATTACCAAATTGTGTTTTAAATACATCAAATGGACACGCTTTTTTTGTTTAATAAAACGTAAAACATTTTTATTAAACTTTTTTTTATGAAATACTGTGTGTAACTTACCTTACGTACAACTCCACGTGCAAACACCTCAAATAGTCAATGTCCACACACACTAAACAAACACTCGAAAGTGAAAGGAATTCAATTTAACCGAAAGTGTACATATACATCGTACACTGTACTCCACGAAAACAGCACACAATTTATAATTTTAATTGAATTATTCGAGGAGATAAACGAATTTCGGGGTGTGACAATCGTGTCAAGGTCCCCTTTTAGATGCTACGGCGTAGACGTCCGCTCCGTAGCGGGTCTCCCGTACGACAGCCTCACGTTGCTACGAGCTACGAGGGGAGATCCGTGGCCAATCGAAGTGAGGCTGCGCGAAATGGGAGTGTGCTCAACTTGGATTTTTGAGATTATTTTGCAACGCACCGGATTAAGGGTTTTTCGGGATTTATTTTGGTGCACCAGGTCTTCTGGAACAACATAATTGTCAATTTAATTTTAATACCAAAGGGAATGATTGTAAAGTAGATAATTTACGAAAAAATAAACCGTATTAAAATAATATCTTCACAGATTGGAAAGTCGTATTTTTTTATTTAAATTATAAAAAATATTTAATAAATTATACAAAATTAGTAATATTTCTATACATACAAAATAACTCATAACTAAATTACTTTTAAATATAATTTTCTGCTTAACTAAGCAAAATACGATTCGTTATCTTTGCAAATATATGAAAGGAGATACCATTAAAGTTGGCAATACTCGGCGTGTATTGAAGCAGGACGAAGCTATTTAGCACACTCTAATGCGTTAAAAAAGGACAGATATATCTAGGAGAGAGACATCTAAAAAGGGCAAAGTTTCTTCTGTGAATTATTGAAATGAATTATGTTTTATTTTGCTCATTGACTCGGCAAAAGCCCTTGGGGTAGCTACCTGTAATTTCATTCCTTTCCGAATTTTCGGACATATTAATTAAGTTTGGTCCTTAAGGCGTAATTTTGAGAGAGGTAAACAGATGTTAAGGCGATGACGTTATCTTATTAAGTTATCGTATAAGTATATGAGAGCTTTTTCTTGTAGGTTCAGGGTTTCATTTCAAAATGTCTATTTTTTTATTTTTATTATTATGATCTAGTAATTTTAAAATACGATACAACGAATACAATAAAACCGATTTTTTTAGCACACATTTTAAAATGTTGTTCAGTACCTTTCCTGTCACCCTTCGTAATTTATGTTTGTTTTAAATAAAAAAGTTAAAGAGAAAATAATATATTTTCATGAAGACGTCTACGGATTATCTAAATATTGTTTACAATCACGAACACAAATATTTATTGTATATAAAATCTGAATTTAAAAATAACTAAGGATTCAAAACTTCAAACATTACAAGATGAATGAAAAAAATTGCATAACACTACAAAATAAATATTTTTGATTGTGAGTGTACTTAAAAACCAATAAATAACTAACCGATAGTAGGAGGGTAACGTCTCTTCCACTACATGTGTGCTCCAATGTTTAGACATTCCCCTTTCCAAACGTACTTTGATGGCATTATTATATTACACACATAAACACATACATACAGATTCCGACATATTGACATCAGCCTCCGTTCCTGACTATAAGCTTATTAATGTTCCTGACAACTCGACTGAAAGGACCCCTGGAGTTTCGGGTAGAATTAGAGGGTCTGTCAACACTGTCAGACATTATTCTTACGTTTCTGAGTTTGTTTCATGACGTATGGAGCTGTCAGGTACTAAATTGCATTTCGAATTGCGTTTCAGAGTTCTTTTTGGACATGTGAAGTGTGCAATCAAGGTGGATATGGTATGAGGGTGGAAAATGAACTATTCGTATGAGAAAGAAAAATAAAAGGTTGTTTGTATAAGTAGTAACACAAATTTAATCTTGCATCATCCTCTATAAATGTTTCCTTTACAGTGTGGTTCCGTTTTTTGTTCGAAAATTCTCATTAGCAGTCTTGAATTTGGATATTTTTCTTGGAAGAATGTTTTTTTGTTTCTGATGTGAAATAAATATATAAAAATAAAGGGAAGGGTTAGATAGCGGTGTAGTTTGTACGCCGTTTGTATGCCGTTATTAAGTCCCATGCAATAGGGGGTGAATCTGGGGCGCACAATTTGAACCTACGAACAGAAACACGGAATAATACCTATATTATCCAAAGGAAACAATTATGGAGGAGTACTTTGCCTAAGTATTCGTTAAGGATAGGTTTTCAGTTTCGTTTTTTTATAAGGTTTAATTAATACATTAATATAAGTAGTTAGTAAAATGTTAATCAGTTTTAGGAGGAGACATGATTAATTTCATGTCTCTTTGGTTTGAAATTACTTACATATAAAAAAAATAGTAGCATGCAGCAGCTGAATATGTATAATTTTATTGTCGGAAAGTATTTCCCTATTTTTTTTACAGAATAATATTTGGTAACTATAATGCATTAATCATTTAATAACTCTGCAGCATTAATGGAGATGTAGTGTTTGCTGTCCAATCAGAAATTGTACACGGCACACTATTTTTCTTTTAATCAATATTAAAGTTAAGTAATCGAAAAGGGAGATGCTCTTATTATGTGCTTTTATTCTTTGTATATTTTATGGATGAAATAATTATATATATAAAAGTCGGACAGATTGAAGAATAGGAATAAAGTAAATTTAAAAAATATCTATAATAAAAATGCACGCTTGTATTGCCCGAAGTATTAGGCAGATGTGAACTATTGTATACCAACATTTTGCCTAATAAATAAATACCCAATAATCGTTTGCGTGTCTCGGGAATCGAACCGAGGACCTCGCGCTCAGTAGTCGCGCTTGCAACGACTAGACAAATGAGGCAGTCAAAAATTACCCTTAATAAATTAAGTTAACCTGATATAATTTTATTTCCTTGATAGCTTCTATCGAAACCACGTTCGTAATTTCCCAATATCCAAGGAGAATCCGTTATAGTCGGGTTTAATGGAAAAAAAATGCCCCTCTCGCATTCAATGCTATATTTTTATCCTATCATTATAAAACGAAACAGGGTGCAATTGCAACGTGATATGCATTTGCATAAACTATAGGTGCTGTGAGCTTTTCTTTCATAATATTTGACTATAATTGAGTTTAGACTGACTCATTAGTCTAGTTATTCAAATCGTGAAAGTAACCTGAGATTCTGGGTTCGATTTCCGGGTCGGGCTAAGCGCTATTGGGTTTTCCTGTATGGAAGTTCCCAGTAGCAGCATGAAGTCTGGAAATGTCTTCAATAGATGGCAAAAGGCGAATTGTGGGAGTTCAATAGTACATCTCTGCCTTAACCTTCGAGAAATAGAAGCGTGAAATGAAATTATTTATTTTGCTATTATGATTTTTCAATTACTTTTACACGCCTTTTTTAAACTAGACGGCGTCGGCATTTCCTGTGACTATTAAGGTCTATTTCAAAGTCCAGATTATAGTAAAGATTTATGTGAGACAAATATAGGGTGGAATTGCCTTTTGAAAAAAGTGCCGTAGCTATTTGAACTAACCTGTCGCAACAGAGGGTAAGCATGGATCAGTCATCGGGAGCATTAATGAATTTAAGAGCTTTTAGCTTACATCTCACACACATTTACAATGTATAGCGGTTTTATATAAAAGATCATTTAAATTTAAACGACATTACAATATCAAAATAATGAAGTAAAAAATATAATAATTAATGGCAAAATTGTATATAAAAAGAAGGAAAGACTATAGAGCGGCTCAATCCCAAGCGTTTTTGTATAAAAAGTCCAAAATTCTATACTCAGTATCCTTTTTTACTTTTATCATTACATTTTTTAACTTTTTTAGTGTTAAATTGCGTATAATATGGGTGGTGCTATTATTATCTAGTTATTTTCAGTTTTAATCTAACAAAACTATAGAAAATTAAGCACGAAATAAACACGATACAAGTAAAATACCATTAGATTTCAGGATGGAAGCCGAATGTATGATCAAATCTACTTGCTTTTGCACCATGTCTGCAACTACAAAGTTATTGCACCACTATACGATATAAAATCAACCTTATTACTATGTATTAAGGTTTGTATAACGTGTAAATGTATGTTGGTTTGTTTGCACCGTGAAACAATAGGCCACTCCAACAGCTTAAACACATTGTTAATGGTAATATGAAGGATGTGGGTTTTGTCTGTACGAAGAGGATTTATTTACTATTTTGTTCGCTTTGTGAAATCCGGTTGCAACAACATAAAATATACCATAATAACATAGCATCACGCTTGTATTCCCCGAAGGGTTAGGCAGAGTTAGACTATTGCACAACCACATTTCGGCGATGCTGTTATTGAGTCCCATGTAATAGGGGGTGAGCCTATTGCCATCTACCAGGCACAGTTTCAAACTTGTATACAGAAATACCCAATAACATTTTGCCCGACCCGGGAATCGAACCTAGGACCTCACGGTTGTTAGTCGCGCTCGTGACCACTAGCCGTAAATTTAAATCTGCTAAATTTATATCATTATTTTATATCAATTCACTGTCACTATAAAAATTCACACTCATGATACGCTCACTAATTATCTGGTCTCTTTGGTTATGCCTGTCTTCGACGATTACTACTTTATTCATCATTCATGCTTTGAAATTTTGCCATTGTTTGAATAAAAAGTGGATCGAAAATGGCTACTCGTTTGATTTTCAAAATAAACTCTACCACTGTTATTGAAAATCGAACTAAGATTTCAAGCTAAAAGCTAGCCATTGATGAATTCTTTTTTGAATACTCAGTCATCGAATTCGATGGCAATGGAAAACCTTATTATTTTTGTAAAACACATAAATATGTTTTTTTTATTTCTTTATGTTCGTCCTGAAAAGCTTCAATATCGCGTAAAAGTATCAATTTCACACTTGAAATATAGATGGGTTCACTGCCCTCGGGTGATAAAATATCTTGGATCAATTTGGACATTTTCATCGTATATTGTTAGGCAATGATCATCAATTTGATACAGCCAAATGGAGAACGTTTTGTAAACTTCTTTTTTGTAATTAAGTCGCAGAGTTAAGGCAATATTATTTGAGTATTTATTTATTAAAATATTCGTTATTTTTAGATACTTCGTACGTATGAATATATTTAAGATCGGTGCATTCGCAGTCTTGCTGTCCAACATAGCCTAGTTTATTTATTAGTTACGTCTAAGAATTAAATTTAAGTACTTCCATAAAATGTAATGAATGAAATGAAATGAAATGAAATTATTTATTTTGCAATTAGGATTTTTCAATCACTTTTACACGTCTTTTTAAAACTAGATGGGGTCGGCATTTCCTATGACTATCCCTGAGAAGAAACGCCGAAACAAACTCAGGGGTCAAAGTCTATTTTAAAGTGTATCTATTGACATGTGCCATAGGACTCAATAACGGAATCGGTGTAAATGTCAGTGAACAAGAGTACCTCAAGCTGACCCGTAGGATATTCCAGACGAGACGTTATTATGATATAATAAATATTACAGATATACAGATACACAAATGTTCCTAAACAAATCTCTATCCATGACAACAGTTGCTTTGGATTTATGTTCAGCGAGACACTCATACCTTTTAGAACGGACGGCTGCCAAGAAAATCCTTGATTACGCTCAACCCACGCAGGCTTAGGGCTTAAAAAAGTAGGGAGTTTTGCTATTTACAGAACTAGATACAGAGTAAAGGTAGTCTCGTGCAACAAGCTAACAAGCTATATTTTATCGCATTACAATTGGTTGTGAGTTCTAACTTTTCGTTCATTATATTAAATACTGTACACGTGGGCAATTATCTTAAGCTTTGACGTAAATCTATATTAAAGGTAGTCTCTCCTACTAAAAGAGTGATTTTCCAGCCACTGTCCCGAACCGGCTGAACAAATGTGATATCACTTACAGATTAATGGGTCTTTGCAATTAAAAGTGAAAATGTCTTCCGTGGAGGTACAAGCCTAGCCTGTATATTGAATGATGAATTGCGTACCTGGTGGTATCTAAATATATTAACCCTAATAAGAAACCAACCAACGGGCTTAAATCTAAAAAATCTTCATAGTTATCAAACAGATGATTACTAATTCTAATTGTAACTCATTGCACAAAACGCAATTTTGGTAGCACAAAAAAATTGAGATTTTTGTATGCTTTATTCCGGGAGAGCGTGGCGTTGTCGGTCACTTTTTAGTCTAGCACATTTTTCTCGCTTACCTCAGACACTCTCCTAGCTTCCACTGGAGCGTCATTCTGTGCTTGATAGCCCCAAATTATTCATCGGCGCGTATAAATTAAACTCATTCCGCATCATTACTCACGTGAAACCGCATCTGCTGCCCGGAGATGAAGCCCTGGATTTATAAAAAGTTCTATACATGTTTTATATGAGTTAGAAAGATATGTATCATGTGTTGTGTTCCATACTTTATGTGGAGAACTTTTTAGATCTGGTAGGTGTTATTGAGTTGGTGACTTGTGATATTAATTAAGTGTCCTCAACCTAGCTACGTAAAAACGTTCGGCCTTTCCTGAGCAGTTAGCGGACATAATACGGTAAATGACTAGGTACCAGTCATCTAAGTTACTTTTTATGAACTGTCAAACACGACATTCTGTTCTAATGATGATTACAAAAGCGTGACATCATAGTTTTTCATTGCCATTGACATACTTATTGTGTAATTTTGATAAATTAAAAACGCCAAAGATAAGCAAGAGATTAAGTTTTACTTAAGTTTTTAGAAAGAAAACTATCAACTACTACTAGTCATCTAGCCTTGTTCTTCTGACGTGTCGCCAATAGATGAAAAGCTTATGCACATGGGATCGCTCATGCTATATTGAAAAGAGCAGAGGCCTGTCAGTAATAGTTGTAGCGAGACTGACTACCCCGAGTCCGCTATACGATCTTATATATCGTCACTAAGAGTGGTTCTTTCATTCTCATATTATTTTACATCCTAACTTCTGGGAACTGGCCACGAGAGAAGACCCTCAGCTGGTTCAACGTTTCTCCTCGAAAAGAAATGTAGACGTAAAAGTATTGTACCTATTGTTATCAAGCTATTTACTGATAAATACTTATTACTGGCTCTTAATGGGGCGCAGAAAGAGTCGCAGAATCCCCTTGATTTAAACGAGCTGATTGTTCGCTCATTAGCTAGGTATGGCCAGTAACTTCATAATAATAAGGAAACCCTTGGATGTATACGCATTTCACAATCAATAAATAACCCACATAACACTTTAAAAGTTTCAAAATGGAATTAAATCTGCTGGATGTGTCCCTCAATTTTTCTTTATTTTATTGATTTGATTTGTATGGAATTTTCATTGACTGAACTGTCTCATTAGTCTAGTGGTCGCAAGCACGACTGCTGAGCACGAGGTCCTGGATTCGATTCCCGGGTCGAGCAAAGTGTTATTGGGTGTTTCTGTATAGAAATCCTCAGTAGCAGCACTGAGATTTGAACTATGCCCGGTTGATGGCAATAGGGTCACCCCCTATTACATGTGACTTAATTACCCCATCGGCGAAAGGTGGGTGCACAATAGTATACCTCTGCCTAACTTTTCGGGGATACAGGCGTGATGCTATGTTTTGTTATGTTGATTTTTATGAAATTCTTGTTCTGTATAATTTTTGCTACTTGCACTGTGACTGTGTGTTCTTCTGTATGTTTAAATTATTATAAAAGAGGTCTGGTTAACGACGAACGGTCATATTGAAGGTGAGCGTTTTGATTCTCGTTCCACACTGGGAAACCTACTGCAATATTTATTAAGGTTTTCTTACTGATTTATTAGTGACTGATTCGTTTTATTCGTTATCATTATCATGGCATATCGCATAACCAGTTCATACCAAGTATAATAAGAGATTTCTCATAGTGCAAATGCAATAGTATCAACAATAAATACAGGCGCTAAAAGTAGAATATACTTTAAAAGTCTTTAGATAGGGTGGAAAGTATAAGCGGACACTGAAGAGGAAGTAACTTAAGCACTGAAGTCCGCTAATTTTACTCCAAAGAAACAATTTCTTGATTTCTATTTTTCAATTGTAGATGAAGCAAAAGGGTTGTGTAAAGATCGTAGCACGTGGCGTTCTGTAGTTTCTGCCTACCCCCATGGGAAAAAGGCGTGACTTTATGTATGTATGAAACAATTTCATTTTTGTCGATAAGAAAAACGATATTCTAAAATATTTGGCCAGTTTAATATACAAGTATATATATATATACATAGAAAAAATAGACAAAGCACGCTCTATGACGTTTCCAGATTCTGTATCTCCGATACCAACACCTCAGAAGGGGTTGTATGTAATTAAAATTCAGTTGGGTTGTGGTTCTGTTAACGGCATATAAATCAGAACAGACAGCCGTCGTGGCTCGTGGCTCGTGGCCCTGCCATTGCGCTTTATTAAGATCCTGTGTGGTACCAAATAATCTCAGAATAAAATGTACGGAATTTATTAAGATTTAGCTTTTAAACATTTGTTTTTGTGTATGAGGCGTTCCAAGGAGTGTTGTATTATTGCTTTTAGGTATTTTTTAATACTTTGCCCCTCTCTAGGAATAGTTCCTGTATCGTGACCATATAATCACATGGTCATACACCCAAACCAGAACAAGTATCTGGAGATAATTAATGGAAATATTAATCAAATATTTCTTCCGTGCGGGAATCGAACCCGCGACACGTAGAACAGCAGGCATCTCTCAACCACTGCGGCAAACATGCCGTCTAATTGTTTAATGAGTATGTAACTCAATTTACATTTTCATTTTCTCGCTCAGTACTTTTTGACCTACTGAGTTCTTCATAAGCAATACAAAGAGTTCGAGAGAGTAAAGGTCTCTTTACCGTAGGACTTACCCCCTTTTGGAACCGTAAACTTAGAATCTCAACTCTTTAAAAGTGCCTGCAAAGACCTAGTTGATATAAAAAACTTTGTCATTGACTGTATACGTATTTCACGTCCAGAATAACACAAAAACCGCTCTCCCCCACCGGAGGATGGCCATGCATGGAGAACTAGAATAGCCAAATACAAGTCTTGTAGTTACCTTTTGACGTCCAGTATAAATGTAACCCTACGCTCATTCTTTCATGCTATCTGGCCAACCTCTTACCTAGTTTCTTACTCTAAGTACTTAACCATGTTACTGATTTTGTCACCCAAGATACTGAGTCTTAAACTAACCAGACTTCGAAGTTTAATAATTAATTATTGTTTTGCGACCCCGTGCCAGCTTTGTTGGTAAACAAGAAAATAGAAGTTCCTTATTGAACGGGTTATTTAGTTTAGATGCTTGTTTACAATCAGAGTTTCTCTCTGTATCTATACTGAGTTTTCATCAAGTCATAAATTTATAAACGCAGTACGCACGCGCTTGAGTGAACTTCTATTCAAAACCCGCGCACATTATAAATCTTCGGAATAAAGGTCTTTGAACTATTTCCAACATAAAGTATACACACATTAGTAACGCCGACACAATTACAACGCGTCACACAGCTTTTGTTTATAAACTACACTAAAATAAAACTACGATTAAATTAAAGAATTTATTCATCCAGAGGTACTTACTTGAGCCTGTAATCTTGTCCTAGGCTTAAGCTTATGTATCTTACTGGGTTTATTCTTCTTTGGTCCAAAATATTTTTCATATAAATCTCTGAACTGATCGCGAACATCGGCAGCCGTCAAATTGGATTCAACTCCTTGAAAGTCGTACTGATGTCCACAGTAGCAATGGTGGTCTTTGCCACAGAACGCTGGTTTAGCAACCTTCATACATTTTCTGATGCATATTCTTGCATCGTGGAGGTTTGGACAGAAATGAGCGATGTGGTGCCTTAAAGCTGGTCGCGCAGCTAATTGCTCGTCGTTTAAGTCTGCCTCTTCAGACGATGCTGTTGAAGTATTCAAAAAATTAAAGTAGTCTGTTATGATTTTCAGTTTCAGTCCATAAGCAAAAAATATCTTACTAAATATTTATCATATTTGTGACATCTACATACGCTAAAGATAACAAACATATTATATGCCGTAAGTTTTCAGTCCCTCAATGACTAAACAATGTTTAGTAACACGGTTTCAATTCGCGTAAAATACCAGAAAACGTTATTCTGAGATTTTTTTATAATTTTACAGTTTTTCTACATCGCATCGTAGTATAATAGCAGTTAGTCAGAGGTGTACTATTATATACCCACATTTCGCCGATGCCGTTATTGAGTTCCATATAATACCCCTATTATCGAGTTTATTGCTATCTACCGGGCCCAGTTTCAGACTCCGTGCTGACTGAGAATTTCCATACAGAAAAACCTAATAATCCTAGCAGTGACGCTTGCGACCACAATAATGAGGCAGTCGGTAAGTTTTAAGTATTAATTAATTAAGAATTGCCATTCAACGTGGTAACGCTGCCAGTCTTCTGGGCACGCTACCAGTTGACAGCGATGTGGAGGAGAACTTTGACGCCTAAGTATTCAATTTAGGATACATTTTCATTTTTGTATTTTATAAGGTATAATTTAAACAAGCAAAACAATAATAATACAGAAGCAATAAGCCTGGAAAACACACAAAAAAGTTGTTACAATCAGATATTAATTTGTTATTAATTGAAAACACCCTTTTCCGAATTCAACTTCATTTGTTTACATCAATAGAGAGTAACAAAATACGAAATAACACAAAGGCTCGAATCCCCCTGTATTGTGTTACGTCATTAATTGAAGTGTTAATTGATTGAAATTGATAGTTTTCATTCAATCAAGTTTGTAAGGATCAATTTACCCTTTTGAGATTGTCTGAAACATGGGTAAACAATATTACGCACACAAAGTGACGTCTGGTAGACTTCCTTCGAAAGAATTTATACAATATATTCTGATGTATTAAATTCCTAATTGCCTTATTGGTCTACTGGTAGCGCGACTGCTCAGAGTAGGTTCAATTCGGGTCGGGAAAAGTCTCAGTAGCAGCCCGAGTTTGAAATTGTCCTCGGTAATCGCCCCCTATTAAATAAGACTTATGGCCAACATTTGGGTGTACAATAATATTTAGTTCAACCTACTGCTCTGCCTAACCCTTCGAGTTTAAGTAGGATTAAGTATTTGAAAGACGCCACCAATTAATTTAATCAATTGGTCGAAATAATTAGGTTTAAAGAATCTTTATTCTCAAAAGAACAATACAGTTCACTTATATGAGAAATTTACATTTTACTTAATGCGTACACATTGTCGTCTAATGACAAAGCATGCAGATATATGCAAATGATAGGTAAACATACAAACCGAAGCAAGATAAGATTCACAATATTAAAAATAAGTGTTTAGTTAAATAGTTAGGTGCATTAATTACACTAATAACTTGCAACAGAACCGGCCAATTATATACCATTAGGATATTCTCAATAATGCTTGTATTATTTTACTAAAGAAGGTACATTTAAATTAATAATTATAATTACATAAGTACGTAAAGGGACCACCAAGAGTTTTATTTTATTATTTTTAAAAGTCACCCTGTATTATGTTTTTTTATATATATATATACCCGTATTTTCCCACTATAAGACAAAGGTCTCCCCTCCCCCCTCTTTTTCCACTTCTCTCGGATAAGAAAAATGAAGTGAGTTGAGCCGGACAGATCATTCGTTAATATTTTACAGATATTAAAATATGGATAAAAAAATCCAACTCCTTACGAGTATCGTCCTCTTCATTAGATTCAGCTGTAGGGTTTTCTTCTGAAATAATTTTCAAAGGTTTATTTTCTGTAGATAATTCTGTATAAGAAGCTTTTACTAGTCTTTTTTTAGATCTCGATGGCGCTAGCATTTCCAACTGACGGCTCTGAGACTCCGAAACAAATTCAATCGGATCTTACTATCACCATATTTTCATGTTTTGCCATAATTAAAAGGTTACAATTTCCATGGTAAAAACAATCGACAACGAGCAGGAATCGAACCTACGGCACCCTTGTTCAGTAGTCACTTTAGCCTGTGAGCTAGCATTCTACGTATAATGCTGTATCTTCCCCCCACATACTTTAATCTTACGCTGGCGAGAATTTACTCCGTGACGTGACGTAGAGAACATTCGGTATTTATTACCATCTAATTAATAACAAAAGACAGTGTAAAAATAGGAACAGATAACGCATGTACGAGTATCATACATGCCTACCAGTAGGACTGATGGTAGGTGGGTTATTTAGTATTTTACTTGGTAGTCAAGTAATAATTACGCTGTGAACTGTCCCATCCATATCTTGGGAATAGCTAGAAGATAATTACTTACTCTCCTTAGGCAGAGTATTCTGTTGAGCACAGAAACACTGCCCCAATAAGCAGGCATGGTTTGGACCACATTTTTGCAAACAGGTGTCTGCCATTTGCTCTGTGTCGCAATCTCCTAAGTTGTTGGTTGATCGTAAAGGCTCTTCATTTCCGAAGTAATAGTCAAGTGAGATATCAGCAACTGGAAATCATAAACATAATGAACATACTTGGTAAATTCACCCTTTTATAAAGTCTATTTCCAAAGTAAATTCCAAAGATGGCGCTGATACTGACGAGAGGCTATCAGAGCTAGCACGCACTTAAAGGTAATCGGTCGGCCGTTAAATACCCAAATAACTATAGTAGAGTACTCCCATAAATATAACTGTACCTATTAGTAATCCAACTTTCGGCTGACTAAAAGTTTCTAGTGCGCGCTGGCCCTTAAACAATTATACAGGGTAGGCAACGCAAGAGTGATGTGCTTCTGTTGTTGCAGGCATCTATAGGTTACGGTAACCGCTCGGATGCAGGTTGCATCGTTTGCTTGTGTGTCACAACAGTGGCATACAAAGAGAAAAAAAAATATGTAATTAACTTCTGTGTACAGTGAATCTGACTTCGCAATACCTCGCAGTCAGTCAAAATATATCCTCTCTATTAAGATTTGAATAGTTTGATTTTATTTATTTTGATGTTCTATATATTTTTTATATAATTACACACACAAGGTTGGCCGTAAATACTATATGAAAATATTTTATCTTAGACTTATTTGGTTCTTATTTTTAAGTGTACTTTTTACAACCAAGTAGCGTTAATGCTAAAATCACTCATCATTTTATCAGTCACGGACAATTCGTAATGCAAACTTAAATCACTTGCCTGCATTTATAACAAAAATCAAAACTAAATAGCACACAACTAAATACTTCACATATCTTTGAAACATAATCGAGGAGTCCGAAACTCAGAACTCATTGATCGTATGATGATTCGCGTGAAATAAGATCTTTAATTGATTTCACATTTATTAAAAACTTACGATGGGATTTGTTCTACACTTCACCATATCTTAACTAGATTATTGTTTTCTTGGTTTAATTTTGTAGATGGTTATGTAATAGAGTGATTTTCGTATGTTTTCAGTAAAAAAAAAGTCGCAGTTCATATTTTTTTCTTGGTATTTACATGTAATTATAATATTTTAGCCTATTACTGTGGTCTGTATTACTGTGGGTTGGTCTTTATTGTGTTCCATAAATAATATTAGCATGGCAACCATCATCATCAGCCAGAAGACGTCCACTGCTGAACGAGGCCTGCCCCAGGGGGGAGGGAGGTTGCCATAATGCCCACGCTTGGCAGGCGGCTTGGAGATCGCAGTGGCTCACCGATTAGTAAGTGGACGCTGCTGCCCGTCCTCCGGTGTCTGGCCGTAGTTTTAAGACGTACCCGGGTCCATGGCATGGCAACCATTCTTGTTAAAATAACTATTAGGAAACTTACGAAATCACACTACAAACAGCGGCTTTTCTTCTGGTTGGTTTTGAAAATTTCAATCTAAACGAAAATTCAGATATCCTAACAAATGAAAAGAAATTTAACAAAGAATACGCCGATATATGCCGCCGTGAAAGACAAGATTTTCTGTTTAATACAATATCATTTCTACATACAGTCTCTCACTGTTGAGAGTAAACCATTCTTTGCTTATTACACGTTGCCCAGTCCTCTACTAATTTCATTCACCCGTGGATATAACACCTAGCCAGAGCACGGGTCACGTAACTGACAACGTGGCTACAACCGAGGTCAACACATCTTCAGCATTCAATAGGTATAGATCGTATTGCAGGTGATATGGTCTCTAACCCCAAACGATACTAGGAGCGTATATGTAACGTATGTTATAAATACCGAAATCTTGCCTTCACTTTTGAATACTTTGTAATATTAACTCAATTTAATAGTCACAAGCGCGGCTATTACATCAAACAGTGGTATTCGATTTTCTGTTACAAAACTCTGAAAGTTTGGATTTGTTCCTCGTAGATGGCATTTACCTGACAATAGACATGACAATAGACTCGCCTCGTACTGAAAATTTCGATACGTGAGAACCCAATTACTTTTTTTCGGATCCGGAAATCGAATCTAAGATCTCACGATCAGCAACCACATATGCAATCATTAGACAAATGAAACATTTTATACGGTTTAAGTCAAAATTTTAAAAAAATAGATTGGTAGGTACAATACATACTTACATTACAATCGCACACTCAGCGGAATCAATCGCAGTGCAAACCAATTAGAAAGTCATATAAATCAGCGACAAACCATCCGAAGTCTAAACAGGAGTGCTTCAAAACTGGCATCAAACAATGCCAAGTTAAGTCCAATTACAGCCAAGTCTAAACGAGTCCCGAGTGGGTAAAACTTCATTTCCTTACTTATAGAAAGTGAAGTATTTCTTCTGTGATATCTGTGGTACTAACAGAAGAGATATATGAGTGAATAATAACAGAAATTAATACAGAAATCATAAAAAAATTTGACCTGCCTCAAGAGCGAGTTTTCCTTGACCTCGTCCGTAATGACCTCAAGACAATTTATGAAAATAAAATATGCGCGGTTGAATATTTGAGTATCACTTGCAGTAACGGTGAAGGAAAAGCTAGTTAGGAAACCTGCACACCTTGAGAGAACTCTATAAATAAAGTTGTCGATGATGAATGTATTCAACCAACAGGCACCGGCGCAGCGTGGTGGACTAAGGCATAACCCCTTGTTGTTCTAGAAGACCCATGTTGAGCAGTGAGATAGTAATAGCCTGAATTTATCTATTTAATACAGTCTCGTAGATTTTTAAATCCAATTATTATCTGCCAGCATTCTTTATCGGCTCTTGCCAAACTACTTGAACAGAAAATTCACGAAATAAGAAAAAAAATAACGGTTGTTCATTTGTTTAATTAGAACTCGACGCCTGCTCCTCTCAATCGCGCCACACAACAAAGTAACGACGTTCTTAATGAACTCTCCCTGTAAACTGTTCCAGAAGTTCAGAACTAGTCCATTGGAGCCGAGCGTTAACATTCTTTGAACATTTTTATATTATAAAGAGTTGCGGTATTACGCAACTGCATTTTGCATATTGTTTGTCATTTGTGTATTGCGTTGTGGATAAAGAAATCGTAGAGAGTATAGAATCTAACTCTTTTTTATTTCATTCATTTCATTTGACGGCACGCTTGATGCCGTGGCTATTATGGCTTTTTGCGTTACGAGCCGTGGGTTCGATTTTCCCACGGAACATTTATCTGTAGAATACACATACATACAATTTGTTCTGGTTCTAGGAGTCTGTGTCTATGGGTTTTGTGTCCATAAAACTTTGGCCATGATAAATAAGTCGGGCTAAAATTTAAATGACCATGTATAAAGGATACATGGTCATTTAAATTTTATGATGTTAATCAATATCTTTTACCTTCAAGGAAATATTGACCGATTTCAATCACTATTTCCTCTAAAACTCAGTTTTGAATTTCGCTACGTGTATACATCTTTTTGATGCTGACTGTACCTGCCTGTAACCCTCATGCTAAGCAGGGGACATTAACGTTGATACAATATGTTGTCCTGTACTTCATAAAAATCCAATTTCTCTGCTTACTTTATTAAAACACGACCAAGATGCTGCTCAATAACCAAAATTCATTTTTCTAAATAGTCACTATCAAGAACTTATTGACTATAAGAACTTATTGACTAGCCGACCACAGCCTGCCGAGGTTAACACACCTGTTGATAATCTCAGCAGGGGGAGGGGTGAAATATTGCATTCCTTATGTAGACTGCTGTTATATTAATAAGAGACTTACTTAAGGGGAAATGTGGTAGAAATGTTCGCAAAAAAATTAGAACAATTTTCACGAACTTGTGGTTGAACGTTTCGTTGAGAACTTAGGTTTCTGGTGAAAAGGAGAAACGTAGGTTTCTTTTTATATAAATCAGTAGCGCCAAGTTTTCGTTAACTGTATTTATTGTGAAGCCAAACATTTATGAGAATAAAATGCGCGCGCATTTGAGACATGTCCGATTGGCTCGCTTCAATCTCATACAAACTCATCTACTATCATAAAGTTGTTCGTATGACTCAGACCTTCGCAGTCCGCATAGGAACTTCTCATCTTTAAATATAATTTCAATATCTCTGTACTCTTCATATTTAACATACATAAATGTAAAAAACGATATAATTTACTCCTTTACTGTGTTAACAATATATTGTTAAATTTTTTAAAAGAGTATCCATAGAGTTTCTTGCCGGTTCTTCTAGATAGGACCAACTTTTTGTAACCGTGCATCTAAAGTCCTTTAACATTTTATAAGTGCCTGTATTAGGTTTATTTGAAGTAAAAACAATTCTATCTATGTAACAAAAAACTATTGCCGCATAGGTATTCGCCTTAACAAAGGAGCTTATTAAAACAGTCATCTCACCAAGAAATTGTTTCCATAAAATCTGTGGAAAGTAGCATTTTTAAGCCCGAGGGAGCCGCTAAATTGTGTTCGGGCTACGTTTAAAGTCAAATATATGGATTCTAATCCACATAGTTGCTATTACCGTACCTTTTCTTAATCTTATTCTTGGATACGAAGTGATTTTACCTCGTTCTTGCTTAGAAGAAATTGTTATGCAAAATTACGATTTAATATTGTGAAGCTTTTTTCTGCGTTATCGGGACTTAACCTTTTTTCTTCCTTAATGATTCTTCTCCTGTGATGTTGATCGGTAATATTGTTAATAGGCTGTCGACATGCTCGATATTGCGAGTTTCAAATGCAAGTCAGTCAATCCAATTCAAATCCAAGCTGTTACTAAGAATTTCGATACTAAAAAACCCAATAACAATTTGCTCTGCCTGGGAATTTAATCCTTCATGCTTAGTAGTCTCGCTTATTACCACTTTCCCCAAGAGGCAGTTCATAAGTAGCCTTGTAGATAGTAGTTTCGGGTGTAGGTGTGTACCTGTTATATTTATGACTAGAAACAATACCCACAGTACAAGAAATCTTAGTGTCACCGTAAGTAAAAGAAAGAGGTTTGCTTAAGAGATGTTGCTGTCTTTATTGTGTTGCCTAACAACACACACGGGAAGAATAATTCTAGATTTATTCACTAGAAACCACATAGCACGTATAAAAACAGAATCTTTATGTGTTTAACAATATAGTACTAAATAGATGATTCCGTTCATTACTGCTTAGCATGGGTCACTTCTTAAAATGAGAAGGGTTAGGCTTTAGCCCACCATGCTGGCCTACCTAATGGGCGTTAAATCAAGAACCTTATGGAGCCCTTTCAGGTGTGCAGGTTTCTTCAAGATGTTTTCCGTCACCATTAACACAAGTGGTGATTCAATTCTGATAGTTTGGAGTGGACTGGTCTGGATTCAAACTTGTAATTCTCCATGAAAGGTGAACTTTTAGCTACTATGCTTTCATAGCTTCTTCTTTCGCAATACATAAAATTATTACACAATTGTTTACTCCTCCAGTTCTCAAGAAATCTTGAACGAAATGGAATAGAACTTTCGAGAAGTAATTAGAACAAAACTAATTTTGGATTCTTGAACGGCTGTCGCTTCAACAAAGAGTTCTAATGTTTGTCGGATAAAGTTTATCTGGGGATAATTGAGAGTCTGTCCTGAAACCTTTATATCACTTTTATCGGGGCTTCAGCTAATGTAGTATTATGAAATTCTTTATTGAGTTACATTGTTTTGTACCAATTCCCTACTGATACGCGTAAAGCAGCGCTGGCTAAGGTCAGTCTTTGGATGGGTGACAGTTCTTTACACACCGAGACTCCTCTGTACCTCTAAAAACACGTTAAGCAGTTGGTCCATATATTCGTATCCACGTATAGCCCAAAAAAACTGACAATCATTCTAAGCTTAGAATATCGTTGTCTCCCAGTAATTTTGTGGGGAGGTCAGATAGCAGTCCCTCCGTCTAAAATACTATATTCAGCCGCAACCATTTAGACCGGGAGCCGACCCCAATATACATAGGGAAAACGTTAGGTACATAATGACGGCAATATGTATAGAGAATGAAAAGGGTTAGGTTAGGTTAGGTATACTCTTTTACACTTTTTGGACACCATTCTGGGCTACTCCTGAAAATTTCGTAAAAGATTACTCCGTGAACACTTCGACTATTACGGGTATCGTACTCAACACTTCACGCTGGACAGCTGCAGAGCCAATAAGGCAGTGTTTCAGCCTATTTTTCTGATTCAGCCTCTTTATATCAGAGGTTGAAATTGTAATACGTTATATATGTAGATATATTTCTTCTAAATTACTATGTGATATTGCTTATTATACAGCTTAAAATGAAAAAGATATATTTTATCTCAATAAATTGAAAGGTTGATATATCATTTTATTTGGTATATGGTGCCCTAGCAGCAATATATTCCTTCACTCCGGGCAGATTCCTAACCTTCTCTACAACAGCCTCTACCGCCGGATATTTCTTCTCCAATTCCGTGTCTAGGAATAGGTTGCTGGCCTCAACTATGCCGCATAGTACAAACTCGGCCCACGATAACTGAAAAAGGAAGTATTTTTTTAAATTACGTTTTTTGTTTTAAACCTTGTTTGCATAAGCTTGGGTTTCTCGCTATTGTGGGTACAGATTACAAACTTATATCACACACACACACACACACACCCAGGCTCAATACAACTATCTGTATATCATGCAAATATTTACGTCCGGGAATAGAGCCCGTAGCACAGAAAGCTAATGCCTTACGCACTGTACCAACCGTGACGTGGGTCTCGCTTAATAAAAAAAAAAAACGATCAATACTATTTTAGTTAACATTAAAAAAGAAGTTCGGTGCCATTCTACAAAAAACATTTCACACCCTTTTTAAAGAATCCATAGCTGAAGTCTCTTGGGAAATTCTAGGGAGGGGGCTGGTACTACATACTACTGTAGCGAATACTACTCGCAACATGGCAAAAAGTAAAGCGCCATCTATCGGAGTGAAGCAACAACAACAAACCCTGAATCGCACTATGAGAGTTTACAACGATTCTAACACATATACGAATGTGATAATAACAAAAATATTCACACTAATCTTTCAATGAATTCGAAAGTAAGCTCATATATTGAATACAGTCTGCTTGTGCTCTAATTGATAACATGGTTGCAGTGGCTAAGCGATTAACTTTCTACGCTTCGTGGCGCGGATTCGATTCCCGCACGGTACAAATATTTGTATGATCTACAGATAGTAATTTCGTGTCTGGCCGTGTGTGCACGTGACATGTAAGTTTGTAAACTGTACCCACGATACAGGGGAAAATGTGAGGGGAGATGGTTTAAAAAAATAGAGTTAAAAATTAATATTTCGCCATCACACTTTGTAGGTATTATTATGAATAAACAATTGAATGACTTTCCAATTGATATGAACGATATTTCTGTGTTCCTTTATATTGAGATAAAAATAATTAAAATTATCAAATTAATTTCTTTTTTCTTATCACAGACAATAACAGAATATTTGTTGATCATATACGAGTGAGTCATTGCGCGATATCAGTCGGTCAACTCAAGTTCATGACTATAATTCTGCATACAAAACATAATATCAGGCCTATATTTCCATATGGGTTGAGCAGAGGCGTACTACTGTACACCCACATATCGCTAATGCAATTATTGAACTCCATGTAATCGGGGGCGAGCCTATTGCCATCTACCGGGCACAAGTCCAACCTCCGTGATGTTACTGAGAATTTCCATACAGAAATACCCAATAACACTTCCCGACCCGGGAATTGAACCCAGGACCTTATGCTCAGCAGTCGCGCTTGCGACCACTAGGCTTGCCCCCTATTACATGCGACTCAATTACGGCATCGGCGAAATGTGGGTGTACAATAGTACTCTACACCTCTGCCTAACCCTTCGGGGAATACAAGCGTTATGCTATGTTATGTTATAAACGTGGTAATGCTGCCAGCCTTCTGAGGCCCTAGTTTAAGTTACTATTGACAAATTCAATTCAACGCATCGAACGCGTTCGGCGCTCCGATTGGTCCGTTTCGTGTTCTCCAACAATCGAAGCGCCGAACGCGTTCGATCCATTAAATCGAGTTTGTCAGAAGAAACTTACAGTAGGGCCTCTGTACAGTCTACCAGTTCACAGTGATGTGGAGGAGTACTTTGACGCCTAACGTTCGTTTAGGATGTATTTTTTTCTGCCTTAGCAATAGTTTAATAGATGTTAATAATAAGTAGGTTCATCATCTCCCTAGCCTTTTTCCCAACTACATTGGGATCGGCTTCCAATCTAACCGGTTGCGGTTCATCATCATCAGCCAGATGACGTCCACTGCAGAACGAAGGCCTCCCTCAAGAGGGGGCTTGCCATAATCCCCACGCTTGGCAGGCGGCTTGGGGATCGCAGTGGCTCACCGATTAGTGAGAGGACGCTGCTGTCCGTCCTCCGGTGTCTGGCCGCAGTTTTAAGATGTACCCGGGTCATGCGGTTGCGGTTGAATATTAGTATTTTACACGGAACGACTGCCACTGGTTATCAGACTTTTGGGCTACTGACACCCGTAACGACTGTCATAGGTCTTGATATGACACCCGGAACCAACTGTTTCACGTGCTTTCCGAAGCACGGAGGGGTCTCGATATTGGAAATATGGTCACCCATCCAAGGACTGACCGCGGCAAGCGCTGCTTAACCTCACAGATCGACCAATATGCGCGGTAGCTACGAGCCCCTCGTTAATAATTATGTGATATTAAATAAAGCCATCGAAATATAAATCCATAATACGCTTACAAAAAATGTAAATTTGTTGTTACCTTTCCACCAAAATATCCACCATTCTCATTCAAATGTTTTTCCAATCTTTTAAAGAAGTAGTCAATTGTTTCATCTAATAGCTCCTTCTTCATGGCTTCTTTCTTCTTTGGGTCTTTTTCATGAACGTAAGCCGCAACATCTGTAAAGTAATAAAATCATGGTTTCTAACAATTAATTTCAGGTAAATTAGATATACAAACATATCATAGCATCACGCCTGTATTGCCCGAAGGGTTAAGCAGAGGTGTACTATTCAACACCCACATTTCGCCAATGCGGTTATGGAGTTCCATTTAATACGGAGCGAGCCTATTGCCAACTACTGGGGACAGTTCCAGACTCCGTGCTGCTGCGAGCTGAGAATTTCCATACAGAAAAACCCAATAACACTTCGCCCGAACCGAACTCAGTACCTCACGCTCAGCCATCACTAAACCAATAAGGCAGGTGCTACTGAGAATGTATAAAAAACCCATTAACATTTTGTCTCTTCTCCTATTCTTCTAGTCTCTAGGTTTCTTTTATTATTAAAATATTATAAAGAAATCCATCCACTTACGTGTCCAAAAATCGTAGATACTGTACACAGCGCAATCAACGACAGCTTCTAGCCAAGGATCCTTGGGTATCAGGTCTGTATTCCTCGCCACATATTTAGCGATGGCTAGCGACTGGTTCAGCACTCGTTCGCCTTCTTCGTAGAGAGGCAATTGGGTGACTGGAAGTTCTGTAAATTTAAATATTTATTATTTATTATGTCTTTTTTTAGAATAATGCAATATAAACATAAATTGCTTCCGTCTATTAATTAATTCAACCCATTACTGCCCCACTGCTGGGCAAGGGTTTCTTCTCAGAATGAGAAGGGTTAGGCCTTAGTCTACCACGCTGGCCCAGTGCGTGATGGCAGACTACACACACCGTCAAGAACTTTATGGAGCCCTCTCTGGTGTGCAGGTTTCCTCACGATGTTTCCCTTCACCGTAAACGCAAGAGATAATCCAATTCTGATCCGCACATGATTCCGAAAAGTCAGAGGTGCGGGCCGGGTTTGATCTCAGACCTTCCTGCATGAAAGGCAAGCGTTCAACCGCTAGGCTATCACTGCTATTTTCCGTCTATAATTTTCTTTATATAATTAATGGATCACGCGTTATTTTGTTTAAGTCTATGCCATCCACACTATTACAAACAAATGCGAAAGTAACTCATGTGTCTGTTTGTTGGCTCATAACGACAAAACCACTGAACCGATCGTTTTGAAATATTACAACCAGGGATCCTGGGACCTGGAGAAGGATTTGCCTATTTTTACTATTGAAGCCAAACACTAATTAGCCGGTTGCAACTGAATATTAGTATTTTATACATAGCGACTGCCTTCTGACCTCCGGCACCCAGTAACTGGGAGACACTGATACTCTAATTTTAGACTAGTTGTCAGACTTTTTGTGTGACTGACACCCGTATCAATGGCATAGGTCTTCGTATGACACCCGGGACCAAATGCTTAAAATATGCAATAAATATATTTAGTGTTAATTAAGGCAAACTAATTCGTTGAGCTTGGATGAAGTATGTAGCTTCGTCTTCCCACCGTACTTTGGCGGAATACCACAAAACATTCTAATTGCATTTTTGCTTTGTCCTGTTTAATGAACCATACCATGGCTTATCGAGGGTATAGTAAAAGGGGGAGAACAGTATAGAAAATAGCTTAACATACATACATATCATCACGACCTTTTCCTTTGAATAAATCAGAAACAAAAAAACGGTTCCTACGTTTTTTGCTTCATTTACATTCATACATCTTCTCAAATACGCAAGTACATTCAACATCGAAAGTAACACATGAACAGTCAGATATCAAAATTGGTAATCATGTGTATCAGTCATTAGTAATTTTTAATAATAGATTCTATAAATAAATTCGACCGATCATCGCTTTGTTTTGATGATGAATGAACACACCTAACACACCTGACATTTTTTATAATAATTATCACCAAAATAGCATTTGCCGATAATTCTTCAACAATCGAAATTTAGTTATTTTTCACATTCGAAACAAGAAAATTCGTGACAGCGTAAACAAAAACGAACAAAGCGAATTAACTTTCGAAAATTTTGGCGCCATTAGAAGCACAGGCACGTTCCGGTTTGTTTCAAACATTTCACTGCGGTTTTATTTTAGTAACTTTTGTCGACGTAATGACGAACACGGAATAAAAAAATACTTATTGAAATCACGTTTCAGCCTTTCTTTGTTAATCTACGTTTCTTTTTATTTTTTTTATTTCAACTGATCTCTGTCTTCAACTTTTTGGTTCATTGTTGACATTGTACTGGTTAGTATAGGCATTACAACCTTTTTCGTCTGTCTGGTCTCATGCGAATGTTTGACCTCCATACCTTACGGCTATAAATTATATACTAAACACTAAATATTAGGTACCCGGGTACGTCCTAAAACTGCGGCCAGACACCCGAGGACGGGCAGCAGCGTCCTCTCACTAATCGGTGAGCCACTGCGATCCCCAAGCCGCCTGCCAAGCGTGGGGATTATGGCAAACCCCCCCATGGGGGAGGCCTTCGTTCAGCAGTGGACGTCTTCTGGCTGATGATGATGATGATGATAAAATATTAGGTACCTAACATATATAATGATATGTGCACTCCTGTATGCCTTGAAGGATTAAGCAGAGGCGTACTATTGTACACTCATATTTCGCCAATGGCGTTATTGAGTCCCATGTAATAGGGGGCCTATTGCCATCTACCGGGCATCATTCTAGATTCCTTGCTACTACTGAGAATTTCAATTAAGAAAACCCAGTAACACTTTTCCTTGATCTGGGAATCGAACCCGGACCAATGAGTACTATTCATATAAATAATTTGTAAAACAAAAAAATACACGAACACTATTACTTACTGCTCTTAACTTCATGATGAGGCTTGGTCTCAAGATCATTTCTGATATCCTGAAACTCTTGTTTGGTGTAATGTAAAATATATCTTATTGGCTCCCCAAGAGAGTGCACATTAAAATAATGAAGTTTCTTCGCCATGGTGAACAAATTAACACTAAGCTCGATAGCAGTTTTCAACTGTTTATATGCTGGTGAGTCTCGTTTCGAGAGACAATCATTAATTGATAAAAAAAATTACATACTTGATTGATCCGCGGATTCGCTTACATATGGTAGCCCATTTCAATTACGATTAAGTACTAAAGCCTGAGCCGTCAGCAAAGATGTTCAGTCAAGATTTTAGTATCGTATTTTCTGGAACTCGGATTGGATATTGTTCTAATAGATGTCTACTTTTCAATCAAATATTAACTACCTATATAAGAAAGGAACCTTAAGCATTATTGAGCAGTTCGTCGGAAGTTTTCAACTCCCCAAATATCCTTAACTCCAGCAGTATGTATTATTGTGTTGACTGCCTCATTGGTCTAATGTTCGTAAGCGACTGCTGAGCGTTAGGCCCTGGGTTCGATTCCTAGGTCGGGCAAAGTGTTATTGGGTTTTACGTACTGAAAATTCTCAGTACCAGCACGGAGTCTGGAATTGTGCCCGGTAGATGGCAATAGGCTCGTCCCCTATTACATGGGACTCAATAAGAGCATCGGCGAATGTGGGTGTACAATAATACACCTCCGCCTAACCCTTCGGGGAGTACAGGACAGTAACTTACCAATATACATTTAGAGGGTTATCTTCATCTTCTTTCATCACCTTCGTCGTCGTTCTTCTTTAAGAGTGGTGTACCGTGGGCAAAGCCAGGGGTACACCTAGTTATTTGATAAAATGGTTACTCAACATACCGTAATGATATCAGTGTCCATAACATTGTATAAATTATTTAACTGTAAACAATACTAAGGTACATGACCTACAATAATGCCCTTTAGTACGCGAAAACAAGCCACTGTTTATCTACGAAAGAAACTTTCCTTAGGTTAAATATAGATAATTCCAAGTATAAAAACGTAGAACTTTTTTCTTCATCATTAGTATTTGTTGTCCAACGAAGACGATCAACATGGCACCGGTTTATAAACTGAAGTTCTTCGATTTCATGGGCATTGCAGAGCCCATTAGGTACCTGTTTGCTTATGGTGGCATTAACTACGAAAATATTGAGATCCATCAGGACACAGACTGGATTCAGGTGCAGAAAAGTGAGTACAATATTTTATTAATTATAGGTTTGGGTTTTCTGGAATGTTTTATTAAAGTATATAGACTCTCCAGATCGTAACTGTTACTGGGTTCAATTCCCAGAACGGTTCCAATTATGTTTTTTTGGATTTCTCTTAGAATTATTTGCAAAGTTTCCGCTCCGTATTATATGGGGCATAGCTATCCTTCGAAAAATAGAGGCCATAAAAAGCTCAAAAAAATTTGTTTCACCTTCACCCTTTAATCCATAACGCGTAATTATTTTGAAGATCAAGGCTGCAGATTAAGCAATGAAAAATAGATCCATTTTGCAAGAAAGAAAATGACTATTAAAGTATACTAATAATTGTTTCAGCTGTTCCTTTTGGCAAACTGCCAGTCTTGGAAGTAGATAACAAGCTGCTATTCCAGTCTGTGGCCATCAGTCGCTACCTCGGAAAGCTGGTGGGATTAGTTCCTGCTAATGATTTCGAGGCAGCTGAGCTTGATGCCCTCGCATTGACGGTCTTCGATTTTGGTTCAAGTAAGTCTGAATTTTATACATAAAGACCATCCTTTTAACTACATGAGCATCAATCGTTCAAGGCATCGGAAAACTTTCTCAGTGAGAGCCGATGCTTATGTAAGTAATTTCGGTACACCCATTTCTGACAGCCATACTAACTGGCTAATTTTTTATAATGGCTTGACTCAGCTTTCGTTTATTCGTGTTTACGATGTCAATGACTTATGAAGAATCTAAGATTAAAGGAACAAAAACTTTGAAATTTGTACACACGTATGGCTCAGATTATATTTTTGATTATATTCTTAGAGAGAGCGTCGTTAGATTTAAATTCACTTGTGCTTACTATAAATTAATTATCACCATTTTTATCCACAGAAGTCCATGATTGGTACCATGAGACAGACAAGGAGAGGAAATCATTCTTAGAGATGACTTTAGTTGAGGAATTATGCCCGAGATACCTTGGTGACTTCGAAGAAATTGTTCAGAAGAAAGGAAGCTACTTCGGTGGTAAAGTAAGTATCTATTAAGAAGTATATCTGAAGCATCAGTCTATTCTAAATCGGCAATCTAAATATTTCTAGTCCAGAACTAGTTTAGCTACAAGAACTGCGCTATCAGTAGCATCTATTAATTCTTCCAACCTGCAGGAACATACCAGGCACGATGTTAAATATATAATCGTTTGCGGCACATATGAATGTTTCACTAAGAGATGTGAACAGACTAGGTGCACAGGTTGATATCTACCCGCAACCGAACTACAATTATGACCGTGGCACAATCAATTTCAATTTAAGATCCTGATTTCTGTTTCCAAAGAAAAACCGAAACACATCAGTTAGCCTAAGAACATCTACTTATGCCATGTAAAACTTTTCAACCAAATAATCTGATTTCTTGACCAACTCAAAAATTACTTTCAGAAAATAAGCTGGGCGGACCTTTACTTCGTTGGCCTCATTGAGTCGGTGCAAGGCATGTGGGGTTCCAACATCTTGGAGAAGCGGTACCCGTTACTGCACCAGATCTACAGGCACGTCCACGAGATCCCTGCCATCAACACTTACATCAGCAACCGTCCCAACTACAAATACTAATAAATTTCATGAAAATTGAATAAAATATTTGTATGTTTGAAATGTTTTGTTTAATAAAATTGAACCTCTAAGTAACCTTTTAATTTCATTAACTTGTCCATGTACTATGGTGTGGGCTCATGACTTGAAATAAACAGTCTCCATGATTTTAAATTTATCATGGTCCGACAAAAATACTTCACGTACCCCTTTTCAATTTGTCTTAGTTACCTTTTTGGCTTGTAACATGAAATGCAAAACAACGTATCAGCAATTCTTCAACCCATCGATCGCCTCAAAAGTCAACACAGTAACCCTAAACTGCAGTCAAAATAAATATATTGAGGACCAATACATTCATTATTCGCGAGGTCCAAAGGACCACAGGTGTGAGGGTCAGTATATCGCCGACAATTACTTAGAAACGATATTACCAACCACTGAAACAGCGGCAAGTAAACAAGATCCTTTTATGGCCATACCACTTAAGGGTTGCGGAGGAAAAGACTTTATATGGGGTTTGACTTCAAGCGATTGGAAGTAAAGTCTGTGATATAATGGCCAACGACCACCAGAACATCCCAACGACACCCAGTAGTGTTACCAGAACCTATTAGAGAGCTAGCCATCAGCCAATATTTATCTTTCTTTTTAAATATCTCTTTGGCATTGCAGCCAGTGTGATGTAACTGTCATCTCATCACCATCTTTAACATCGCATATTCTAGTTCAGGGTTCTGGTGAACACAGACAAAATTCAAAACGGTGATGGTGCTGTCTATTACCTCATGCGGTTGACGGTTGAGAAAGTTGTAACATAACCTATAAGAATATTATGAGACAAATGTTTGTATGACCTATGTATACAAGCTTATATTATATGTATACTATACCTATTTGGTACGCCCGTCTTCTTTCGCCAACATAATACCACATACATAGCATCACGCCTGCATTCCCCGAAGGGTTCGGCAGTGGTGCACTATTATTGTACACTCACATTTCGCCGATGCTGTTATTAAGTGTCATGTAATATTGCCAGTCTATTGCCATTCACCGGGCACAGTTCCAGACTCCGTGTTGATACTGAGAGTTTCCATACAGAAAGTCCCAAAAACGTATTGCCCGACCCGGGAATCGAACCCACGCTCAGCAGTCGCGCTTGCTACCACCAAAGCAATGAGGCAATCATAATACCATAAAAAAATATTAACTTCTTTCAACAGCATTCACAACCTTAACTTCACAAGCGTATTACTCGCTACCAGGGCGCTCAACCTTAGGGTTGCGGCGACAACATAGAAAACCCTAGTAATTTACGACGCAGTAGTTGGTAGCGCCTAAGGAAACGGTTTATTATCGCTGGGAGAGTGTGAGAGTTCGCAGAATACCTCTTCATCAGACGTTTTATGTGCAACCGACTTGTTTATTTATTGAAATGCTTATTGCACTGCAGTGTTTATGGCTGTAGGTGTTTTTTATCATCTTTCGTCTTGAAAGGACACGTCAGTAGTTTATATGTAACTAGATCCGCCCGCGGCTTTACCCGCGTGGTTTACGAACCCGTACATTTTTCCGGTATAAAAAGCCTATAATGCCTATAAATGCCTATAAAGCCTATGTGCTATTCCAGACTATAATCTATCTCTGTACCAAATTTCAACCAGATCGGCTCAGTAGTTTTTGCGTGAAAGAGTAACAAACATCCATCCATCCATCCATCCTCACATACTTTCACATTGATAATATTAGTAGAAAGTAGGATTAGTAGGACTAAATAGAAAGTTTTGAAAATCAGTCAGTCATCAGAATAGAGGATTTATTCATTCGGAATTTAAGGGTTGGTCCCACACTAAAAGTTGTACGTATTGATGAGTATTTTTTCTACTGTACCTAATATTCACCCACAAACAGCACCATTATGTAGTTCCATATAATTAAAGATACATAAATAGTGCTCAATTGGGTCCAATAAATTTGTGGCCTGTCTTACTAGTTGGGAGACTAATCACCATCTTGGCTGATAATCGGAAGGTCGTTTAAACAAATACCCTTGTTTATTAGGACCATTATCGTAAATAATTGGACGAGAAAACTGGGACTATTTGGGGATATGAATCGTAGTAATGCTAATAATTTATTTTGTTATATTATTTGACTGAAAATGTTATTCAGCACTGCCTGTTTTCGGCGGTCGGTCGCCGGTTCCATCAGATTAAAATGGTATGCACGTTTGAATATTGCATCTAGCCAAGTAAAACAGTCGTCATAAAACGTAAGTGAGTGCCGAATTTTTAAAAACACTTGATTTACCAGTGACACATGATGATGACATACAACAGATTGTTTATTATTTTCTCTTGATATTGACTATACCATAAGGTGCTACCATTTGACCACGATCAAGCAATATGTGAAAATTGTCTCGATAAATGTTGAATCGAAAATGAATGCGCGATATAAATATACAAAATAAAAAATAAATAATGACGTGAAATGCTGACGTTCATTTAGAGATTTACTCAATAATAATAAACTTTAATACCTTATAAATATACAAAAATATATCAGCCGTACCTAATTTTAGAAGTCCCATAGTAGAGACTTATAAAAAATATATCACATCTTACATTTCAAGTAAAGAAATGCCGAGCGCACTGAATTTCTTCACCGTAACACTTCAATACTGTCTTTACACCAACAAAAATGATCAAATATGCACCCTAAGCTTCCCCTATCTATTTCTCTCCTACCAAGTAACTACACCACAATCGATAACAAGAACTTAAACACTCACCATTGCTGCCTCACTACACTGAATTTAAAGGTGCGATTTTCGTGACTCGTCAATGGCAATCGAACAATGCAATGTAGTCACTTCAGTGATAGGTTATCGGTGAATAAAGTGACGTGACATGATGTTATCGATAATATGTGCTTTCAACCGCAAGCTAGGGTGACAGAGAAATTTTGATGAAAGGCGTCAAGGATAATGTATTGTGCGAATCACCTTTGTTTATGGTGTCTGGACGCGCCATGAAAGGCTTGCTTGATAGCTGGTATGATTGGTGCGCATTGAAATAGCCATCCTTTTGATGTGGTATAGTTTCAATTTTTACGCAGATGTTTTCACTTTAGAATATCCTTTATCAATTTTCCAGAAAGAAAAAAGTTTATCGACGTTTCTAAGCATTAACATTTTGTGATCAACTAGTGCTATGGCTCGGAGCATGAAAAGTTATCATCAAGGTTATCGTCAAAATCTATTAACAAACCCATCCGTACCCATCATAATATGTTTGAAAACGAGATAATGTGTTCTCACTCCAAGTACTTTTTTAAACAACCAACTAGTCAATAGCGGGTTTATTAAATTTGCATTTATACATCGTGACAAAAACCATTACCTACTTATATCGTAAGAAAACCAGTACAACTGAGAGGGTTTAATATGGTGTATGTAGTGTGTACACCACCAACGTGTGTTAGTTAGGTGAATTATCCCTTCTCATTCTGAGAAGATGATACCAAGAGGATACCATGAGCTTATTTTTAGTAATTTTTTTCAAATCTATACAACCATAACAGTAAAATAGTTAAAACAAATAAAACTTGGTGTCCAACAGAAATGTCTGGAAAATGTGCGTATTACTTAGCTTTCCGGCTAGTACATTGCTTTCCGCATTAACGTTGTAGACTCTGCTTAAAACTTGGAAGCGTTGTGTCTCAGTAAACATTGCTCGTTGTGTCCACCGCTTTATGTCATGACTTTAGCTGTAGCCCAGTGTTTTTGTTGGATGTTGCTTACGCATTAAAGCTTTTGTAGAGCGGAATAATATTTAAAATATTTTTTAAGTTGTGATTAGTTCTTAGGCTTTCCCTTGGGCTCTAACTACATAGGAAGATCTCGGGCAAATCATCTTGATACGTAATAGATGTGTACGTTCATAGCCTATCGGATAATCCCGAATTCCAGTGGCCTTTAGTCATTTCGCTGGATGAGCAAGTTTTTAAGCTTGAGTGGTTCTCGGATCCGATAGACTATTTGGCAAACCTTATCCCATATTTCCGCGGCGAGATGGGCGGACGATATTGTTGCCATCGGGGGTCGAACATGGATGAGACTGGCGTAGTAGCGTAGAAACTGGCACTTTCAAAGAGAGGCCTATGTCCAGCAGTAGGCGAAGTTGGGCTGTGGATGATGATGATGATCCCATAGAGTTTATAAGCGGATTGATTCACGTTACCAAATCCATCTTAGATTTGGACTATACGATTATATATTAACAGTTTCAACTACATAAACTTACACATATCATTACAACGCTCCTAAATACTTACTCGAAAATCAGAGCTAATTATAGAAAGTTTAATGAAATATACTTAATTTAAATAAATTCCTCATTGGTCTAGTGACCGCATGCGCGGCTGTTGAACATAAAGTCCTTGGTCAGACAATGTTATTGGGATTTTCTGTACCTCTATTATGAGATTTTTACTATTTACTTTCATAATAAATGTAAATTTTCACGCAAGCGATTTTAGTTCTTAATTTGGTTACATTAGGGATCAGAGTCGCTAACATGACATCTCTATATTCAAGTAAAAAGTAAATCAAAACTTTACTATGACACATACGTCACATAAGCGACTCTAATCCCTAATGTAACCAAGTCAAGAACTGAAATCGCTCTCATTAAAATTTACTTTACTTTGATAGTAAATAGTAAGAAAACTCGTGATAGTGGTACTGAAATTCTCAATTTTAATCCTAGACTATTTATCAGCATCAATAAAATGTGAGTTTAGAGCACATATCTGCCTAACCCTTCGAGGAATACAGACTAATTTGTGTGACTTTACCTGATTGCAGACCACTAAATATCCTTATCATCTCTTTTGCGTCACTATTGTTTAAAGTCTGCCTCTAACAAATTAGAATGCATAGCTGCCTAATGCCTATCTACACCACAACATACAACGCAGGTCCATTACCCCAACTAATGGACGACTGCGTACATACTGGTACTGTGAAAACAACAGCACGAGCACACCTTATTTATGACGCAAAAAGATGCTATTATTCTTCTAAATATACTCGCAAAGACAAGATAGGAATATGAGAGTGCTTATTAGAAGTGAAGATTTTTTTAGAAGTATTCCGTATGTAAGAAATATTAACAAAAGATAACAAGATAGTCGTTCGAAATTCAACTTAAAAGTATTCTTGAAAGTTGGATATAAGTTGACCTGTCATGTCTTAGGTTTGTTAGAAAGTTTATTTTAAGCTAAATTGGTAGTTGGTGCAGACACATAGGCCTTAGACCTCTGCCCACCCATAACCTCACTCTGGGTACTCTCAAGACAGTATGGCTTAACACGCTCTAGAGAAGCCGAGGAGTTCTGGATACACTCAAGGCGGTATGACTAGTGTAGCAAACAGAAAAGAGCAAGACCAGTTGAAGAAAATTCACATAAAAATAATATTTAGGTTAGAGTTAAGATGAAAGGTTGTCGTTGCTATGCAACGAATAAACAGCAATTATTATCGATTACGAGTATTGTATCGAATCACAAATGTAACTTAACAATATTAACAATACTTGTACACCCACATTTCGCTAATGCGGCTGATGCCGTTATTGAGTCCCACGTAATAGGTGACCTATTACCATCTACAGGGTACAGTCCAAACCAACGTCAAAAACCATTTCAATATCTACAGTAATCAGTAATTGTAATAGGTAATTGGCTTAAGGGTCGTATGCCCATCTAACTCATATTTAATTAAGATTTATAACATTAAAACGCGGCCAATTATTGTTCTCTGAAAATATATGGCTGGGTAGGCTGTGGTTTTCGTGACCCGGCAGATGTTCGTATTCTGTAGTAAACTTATGTCGCTTGAGAAATTTTAGGGTTAATATTGTAATTAATGTAACTTTTTACAGTCTTCAGATTATTTTGTAACATTTTTGCCTCTACAACTGCCTCATTGGTCTAGTGGCCGCAAGCTCAACTGCCAAGCGTGAGGTCCTGGGTTCGATTCCCGGGTCGGACAAAGTGTTATCGGATTTTTCTTAATGGAAATTCTCAGTACCAGCCACGGAGTCTGGAACTGTGCCCGGTAGATGGCAATAGGCTCACCCCCTGTTACATGAGACTCATTAACGGCATCGGTGAAATGTGGGTGTACAACTGTACACCACAGCCTAACTCTTTGGGGAATAAAAAAAGACGTGATACTATGTTATGTTTTTATGTATATTTACATATATATATGTATGTTTACAGTCATCGAAGGTTTACTTATGCAAAATAACCGATCCGCAGCTAATTTTTTTTTATATTATGGCAACTGAGCCGATGACGATTATTCTGCCAGAGATCCGCAGCTTGATTACCTATGTAAGAAAAATGTCACAGCCACAAGCATCAAAAATATAAACCTCACACAGCAGACGAGTAAAAAAAATACTTCTAAATGTGGTCAGAAAGGTATCACTTATCAGCCTATCGGTTTCTGCTGGACATAAGCCTCTCCCAAGTTCGTCACACCATGTTCTCCGTCTTCCACACTCACTTCCTTTCTCCACCCCAACTGTCTATTTTAAGTTCATCAAGCTAGAGGGTTATTTACAGTTTATTTTATCAATTACAGTCTGGTAAATAAGCATTTTTGTCTTTACACGTAAACACACATAACAGTGCATGATAAATTACATTCAAGCATTCCTTGACCTCCATCACCAACATTTTTCGCTTAAACCCTTCTCAGGGCAAAACAAGGCCTATCTCTCAGATGCTAACCTAAGATTGCTGAAATATAAGCCTGAGGCGCAATTCTCGTGAGATTCGATACAAATCTCTATTAGAGATGGTCTCTTCTTCTACACATAGTCACTAAAATTTCGATTGAGTCTTATTATAACTGCCGGTCGATTTATAGTAAAGATATTCGGAAAAATCTAGGCAAGCGATATAAGGCATGTTTCTTCGAAATGATGTCGAATTGCGTGAGAATAGCCGCCTGTGACCCTTCCACGTTTTTAAGGCAAAAACAAAGGCAACCTGCAAAGCGCCTACAACGATTTCCATCCGCGTTAGATTTATAGCAAATTGCTCGCGTCCTACCTTCAGGCGCTATTTTATTTCGAATGGAGGGGAATTTTTCGTATAATATTAGTAGGCCATATCCGTGGTACGTTTTGGTGCCATTTTATGGCGGCGTTAATACAACGGAGATAATAGAGTACTATGGTATATTCCGAAATGGAAAATGGAAATCTGTATGTGTGGACTACTTCATTTTACTTTTTTTGTTACTGTTACTGTTAGCTTGTCACATCCCACCGCTGGGCAAAGGCCTCCCCCATTGATTTCTAGGCCGTTCTGTTCTGTGCCGAAGATGACCGGTCTTTTAGAAATGTGTCCAGTTCGTCCCACCATCTCTTTCGCGGTCTACCGCGCCGCCGTTTTGCGGAGTTAGGGCTCCACTGCGTGGTTATTTTGGCCCACAGCTCAGACGGCATACAACAGACATGGCCAACCTAATCCCACGTTAACATAGCAGATTTTAGAGCCACGTTGAGCACCGTAGGTCAGAATGGGTACTATTGTTGTAACTACTGGTATTACTTTTAGCATTGTATTAGCTTCTATATTGGCTTGGCTCCGAAGTGCGGTATTTTCAGTTTGTGAGGCTTTTGATCTCGCTGGCCTTGCGGCTTGATTCCGCTACGCTGAAACAAGCAATGTACCTACGGAGACTATAAATTTGAGCGCCTTCCTGCTTTTTGTCTGATCCCTTATAAATCTCGATAACTTCCTCGGCTATATGACCACCACGATAAAATATTGACGTTCATGACAAGAGGATAGTGCTTTTAAAAACCTGCTACTAGACGAGATATAGTGACAACAAAATTATGTCATGGCGCTAATATTAACCTCAAGTATAATATATTTTTCATAAAATTCAACATAAGAATCAAATTACAAATGAGAGCACTTACAAATACAATTCAAAAAATATTACCAAACAAATGAACACATAATAATATTCCCGCAATGTTATTACAAAGAACGCCGGTGGTGGAAATGATACTAATAAAAAAAGTTTACGAGAACCTCTTTAAGTTCCCTAAAATTTAGCAAATAAAACCTAGAGTGTAGGTATTACATAAATCATCGTCCTCCGTAGCAATAAATGAAAAAGTGGAATCGGCTTGTTTGAACTATTTTGGACTGTAAGCGGCGAGCGGTTTCTTGAGGCAAGTAATTCAATAAAAAGCCTAAGTTTTGTATCATTGCATAGTACAATCATACCTGTATTCCCCGAAGGTTTAGGTAGAAATATACTGTTGTACATTCACATTGGGCCAATGCCGTTTTTGAGTCCAACGTAACAGGGGGCGAGCCTATTGCGCACGTTTAATTAGTTTACTTGCACATGCCTGCGTGGCATATTCCTCACAAACGTCTTGTATGTAAATACGAGCCAAGATATTTGCCGCAAAACTTGTATAAGCCTACACTTACGCAGTGTGTCCCATATTTATGTATGTCCATAATACTGGAATAAGTTTTTAACATGTGCACGAGCCATCAAAACAACAAACAACATGCACGAATCTTTTATTTTGTAAACATTAGGTGCCTATTTAGTATTGAAACCTTTCGATTTCCCTGAGTTCATATCTTACGCCCCACCCAATATAAACGAGGTCAATGGGCTATGGCGGTGCTATGACAGTGCCGGATTAACCACATAGCAAAAGTAGCAATTGCTTCGGGCCCCGCGCAAAAGGGAGCCCGTATCCAAACCCAAAGTGAAACTTATTAAGACGTGGTATATTGAATTTACTCGATATCACAAGAACGTGAAACGTTACACCTGTTTTCGGACTAAGACAATTCCACAGACAAAAACAGAGTCAGACAATTGGTAAGTGATTATTTAGCTGTCGAAAATAATACACAAAATTTCATACGGTAAACGCACAAGTTATACAAGAAGGCACTTTATACTTAAGAGCCCATAGCAGATCAAGGGCCCCTCAATAGAATAGGGCCCGTAGCAATACGGGCTCCGCGCTTGCTTAATCCGGCACTGTGCCATGGTATAGGTAATTTGACATAAATCCATGGAGAGCTATCGACACGCCCTCCTCCTCCAAATGTATTGCCACTACCGACAGGTATTACTTCACAAAATTTATCACCTTTTTGGCCAGCAAAATATTTGTTGAGTCGATTTTCTTGCGTGTTGACTCCACCTTTTAATTTATGTGCATTGACTTACAATCTAAAGGCCCTTAAGTGAGTAGATAAAAACGTGTAAATAGTTTTACGTTGTTTTTGTTTTAATTTTGCTCCACTCTATGATTTTTCTATATCAGGTCCTACAATTTACAAACATAATTTAAGAAAACCATTCCCATAAGCATAGATAATAATATAAAATCATAAATTCAACCAATTACTGTCCCGCTGCTGGGCAAAGGTATCTTCTCAAAATGAGAAGGGTTAGGCTTTAGTCCACCACGCTGGCCCGGTGCGACTTGATGGTCTACACACACCATCAAGAACTTTACGGAGCTCTCTCAGGTGTGTAAGTTTCTTCACGATGTTTTCCTTCACGTTTAACGCATGTGATAATTAAATTTTGATCCGCACATCATTCTGAAAAGTCAGAGGTGCAGACTGCGTTTGAACTCGGACCTTCCTGCATGGAAGGCAAGCGTTCAACCGCTAGGCTTTCACTAGCACCATATATGCCATAAGCATAGATGATATGAGATTTTTATTCACAATATGGCATTTTAAAACATAGACGGCCCCTTGTTATAAGCGAGATTTGCTTATGAATCAATCTAGAACAAAACTCACTTAGTCCACTACCATAACTTGCATCATCAACCCATTAAGTACTCGTAAAGTGCTTGTAGGCTAGCAGTAGGGGTCAAGGAGTGGGGGTTCTCATTAAACTATTTACAGTCAGCGACAAAGGAATTAACACTCTACGAATGAAAGTAACGCTTACTATACCTTTTTTAAAGCGAAGTTACTTTAACAAACATTGTGTAAGCACCACCAAACACCAAGTGAATCATACGCTGCGAACAGTTTTCCCTCCATATTGAAAACTGTCGCATTAAAACATTATCTACTAAGCTTAAAGTTTGGCCAGTTTATTTCAGTGGATGGGTGATATTTTGCATAACTTTAGCCGGTGAACTTTCAGCTTGGACCGCAGGTACCCGGGTATAATGAGGTTTGGCACCTGATGTTGTTCGACGATTTTGTGTAGTTTGAATTGAAATAAAGTTTGGGAAATATGTATGTACGTGTGCAGTGGCGTGCGGTTCATAAAGACAAAAAGACACTGCCTACCCTACATAACTCAGATAAATATTTATTATAAGATATTTGAGGTGGCAAATCACATACATCATTATTTAATCGACAAGATGACGAACCAATACCAACATGCAGTAGGTATTATTGGTAAGTAAGCTTTAAAAATGTTCTGCCTACCCTGGCTAAAAATTCTGTGCACGCCGCTGTACGTGTGGTGCCTATGATTGGAGATGTGTGCATGTATGTAACATAAAATGTAATCCTGCATATAACCTGTAACTGTTACGAAACAGGCACTCTTGCCGTTACATCTAGTGATAATAGAATTTTTACGACAGTACAGTCTACAGTACTGTTAGGCTAAAATATCTAGGTACAATGATTAGGTACTTTTGTATGAAAGTGAACCCACTGTATATACCAAAATACCTAATCATTTTAGTGCAGGTTCACTACGGGATTTCGAAACACGATTCATTTGTTTTTATCTTAGATTATGTTATCTGTGTCTAAGACTAACGACCCTCCCCGGCTTCGCACGGGTGCAATTTACTCATGAAGAAAATGATAATTATTGAGATTTTCATACAAAGATATCATCTAAACTTCCGACATTACCTGTGGATTATCCGAAACTTTGCTTTCATACAAACATTGTCCTGAAAATTAAGAACACGACAAAGATAAAAAACGGCAATATCGCTTGAGACGTTCTCAAGTGATGCTCCGTCATACATTTGGCAATTAATTTTTATTTATATAGATTCGATATTTCACATAAAACTCATCTACCATGCATTAAACGTAGGCATCAATTTAACTAATCACATTACAACGATGATTCATTTCACTCATGTTTTAACATCTCTCAGCATCCGATCTAGTATTATATGTATCTGCCAATCCCTTTGCATTGTGTCACTGTTAGTCCAGTGTACTGCTAGTATTTTCTATGCCTATAATTAGCCATATTATTTAGCTTCCACGCTGACAGACTTTACACGTTGTTTTAAAACCTTATTGACTACGTGATCATTGGTTTCACAATCGATTCTGCCTAACTTCAGTCATTTACTAATCATCTGTTACAAGAATGTTGTGCATCATACCTTTAAGCATAAAAAATAGGTTTAATACGTCAATGAACTCGTGCGCTGCATGTATTCCTAACTGAATATGGCACCAAAACATTACACAAGCAACTCGTAAATTATTCGGGGTAACTTGCGTGCATATCACTTGTCAAGATACAGACTAGTGACGCCTTGATAAGTCCTCTATGCGTGTTCATGCAACTTCATGTTGTTGTTGAATTTTATATTTAGAAAAATGTGAACATGATTTGCGTGTATTGTCGAGTAACTTATATTACTGTTCGCGGTAGCGTATTCGTGTAAACATTTCTTTATTAGGTTAGGCCCAATATAGATATTCAAGACAAAATCATCCGTTTAACACGGACTTTTTGGTAAACGGCATTATAAGTGAACGACTGTTTCCATTATAAACAACTGTTATAAGTTGGTGCACACGGCTTTAGTATCTTTTCGGGGCGAGAAATTACTGGTGCACATGATAACACCAATCTGAATGAATATGAATAGCGTTAAGGAAAAATAAGGCTTCAAGACTGCACCAACTGATTGCTTTTTATTGTAACTGAAACTCAGTAAAACCTCCTATAAATTCGGCCCATTATTGTCCCACTGCCTGTCAAAGACCTCTTCTCAGATAAGAAGGGTTAGGCCTTAGTCCACCACGCTGGCCCCGTACGGGTTGGCAGTCTATACACACCATCGAAAACTTTATGCAGCCTTCTCGGGTGTGTAGGTTTCCTCACGATATTTTGCCTTCACCGTTAATGCGAGTGATAATAAAATTCTTCTTCTTCTTAGCGAGTCGATGGCAATCTAGAATCTAGATAGTCCGAGACCAGAAGTTAGCTACTAGGACTGCGCTATCAGTGGTATCCATTAATTCTTTCGTCGGGCAGGTGTGGACACGCCGGGCACGATATTATATTAAATCCTGATCCGCATATATTATGATTCCGAAAAGTTAGAGGTGCGGGCTGTGAATTCAGTCCCTCATGCATGGAAGGAAGCGATCAACCGTTAGGCTAACATTGCTTTTCAGATTCAAGACAGTTTTCTTGAGACACATTAATTGCCATTGGTTGATTTACATGATATATTTGATGAAGTCGATTAGGAGGATCCATCAGGATCAATTTTGATTTAGGATTGAGGAATAGACATTTTGTAGTTAAAAGTTAGATTACATGTGAAAAATTAATAATAATAAATCATTTATTTACCACTAAAATTATTACATATACATTACCTTACAGACTGATTCCTTATTTCGTAGATTTTACTGACAATACCAAATATAATTAAGCTAATACAAAAACGTAATACGCAATCACTGTAAGGTTCCCCGAAATTGTGGTTTAAAGGGTGTTAAAATCATAATCATTTCACGATCAAACGATTTGCTCAAATAACAGGTACAAAAGTATTCGAAATCCCGTATAACAACAATATCTCATATAACTGAAGGTGTCAGCCGTCGAGCAGGTGCCTGCGGTTTGAGGTAACCCCGACGCGAGATTTCCTAAACTTATTGTTCTAGATTTGCCATCACCTACGACCTTAACACCGTAAGCATAAAAGGTAGTTTTGTACGCGTGAAGTGCTAAATAATTTTGCAAAAATTCCAATTGAAATTCTGCGATTTCCACGTTCGTTATTCCCGTCTGCATAAAGTTGAAATTCATTCGGAAACTATGATAAGTGGTTGGCAAAATGATGACTATTACAACTTTTGTCTGTCGACTTTGGACAGACGTAACGATTTTGTAGGATATGTAAGAACGTTACAGCAGACTTTCTATCTCTTTTTATGTTTAAAAATTATACCTATATATTATTTTAAGTAAAAAAATAACTATAGCCTTGATTTGCGTTAAGAAAATTTTTAGATTAGGATTTCTCCTGTATCGTGGGTACAGATTACAAAACGTATGTACATGTCACATGCACACGCAACCAGACCTGAAAAAACTATCTATAGTGTTACGTGTCGCGAGTTCGAGTCTCGTGACTAATAATGGAAATAAAAATAAAAAAGATTCATAGTTCCACCACATTGTTGCACTCAGATCTATTTGAGGACTATTAGCTAGACTGGCATAATGGCTTTATTTTGTCCTACGTCACGTAACTTTTACGTTACTTCACATCAGTAATTCTTGAACCAAGGCTGACCCTTCAGTCTCGTCTAATTGAGGCATTACCCTGAGGTAAGCTCTAAAATCTATTACTAGATATAGGTAACTATTTAAAGCCTAAATTGGCTCCTAGATAGACTTATTAACGTAACAGCATGAAGGGTTAGGCAGAGATGTACTATTGTACACACACATTTCGCTGATGCCATATCTACCGGGCACAGTTCCAAACTCCGTGCTGCTACTGAGAACCCAACAACACTGCCCGACCCGGGAATCGTACCCAGGACCTCACGCCTAGCAGCCGCGCTTGCGACCACTGGACCAATGACTTTTTAAGTTACTCCGATAGATATTAAACGAGCCATACAGGCAGATAACACAAATGCCGCGATACCTATGCCAATTTACGTAACCTGTAAAACAATAGTAAAACAAGTGACAGAAATACGAACAAATCCTACTTCCTACTAATCCTATCCTACTAATATTATAAATGTGAAAGTTTGTGAGGATGGATGGATGGATGAATGTTTGTTACTCTTTCACCCAAAAACTACTGAAAGGATCTGGATGAAATTTGGCACAGAGATAGATTATAGTCTGGAATAACATATAGGCTACATTTTATCCCGAGAAAACGCGCGCGGAGCCACGGGCAGAAGCTAGTATACCCTATATATAACATAACATAGTACCACGCCTGTTGTCTCCGAAGGATTAGACGTATGCTGGCATTTTGCCGATATCATTAAAAGTCGCATATAAGAAGGAGCGAGTCTATTGCCATCTATCGGGCACAATTCAAAACTCCAAGCTGCTACGAATCTTTTAACAGGAAATCCCAATAACACCTTACTCTACTCGGGGATCGAACCTGACACCTCACGCACAGCTGCCGCACTTGTAACCGCTAGACCAATGAGGCAGTCTATAAAATATACATCAACATATTTATAATAACTCTGAAACTATTGTATTATCAAGAACAAAGAATCAACTTTGTTTCAAACGACAGAAACAATTTTATGTTTAGTATCTTTAGTGCAATGACCATACGTGACTTTTTAAATAGTTTACGGCTCATAAATGTTATCTGCAAAATTTTATGGCTAAGTTCTCGACACGCCATCGTTTCCACATCATATGGTAACCGTGATACGCTTTCAAAATTTCCATTGCTATACATTTTAAGAGAAAGAATGATTTGCTAAATTGAAGGCCACTTTGGTTTATATCTGGAATTTTTTATAACATAACATAGCATCACGCCTGTATTCCCCGAAGGGTTAGGCAGAGGTGTACTATTGTACACCCACATTTCGCCGATGCCATTATTGAGTCCCATGTAATAGGGGAGCAAATTGCCATCTACCGGGCACAGTTCCAGACTCCGTGCTGCTACTGAGAATTTCCATTCAGAAAAACCCAATAACACTTTGCCCGACCTGGGAATCGAACCCATGATCCTCACGCTCAGCAGTCGCGCTTGCGATCAATAGACCAATGAGGCAGTCGGAATTTTTTGTTTTTTATTTACCGTTGATTTTGGGAACCAGAGGTTTGTAGGTTTCGCGCAGATCGACCAATCTATCTTTTGTATTATACTGTAGGTAATTGCGATTCATAACTAGAGGGCAGTGGTATCCTTCTGTGAAGCAGTCATACTCCCGAAGGAGGCCGCTGAGCGGGATCGGGAGAGGGCCGATCCCGCTCGACGGAGGAGGAGGCACCGGGGACGCCCATGGTGGGTTCTCACCACGCTAATCAAAATAAGGTTATAAACCTTATTGCGATTCATAAGGAGAGGAAGCTGCTCACGCTTCTACATCTAATCCAGTATGGAAGTTCCATCATGCAATACTAAATGCAAATTAGTGATGTATCATTTCTTACTACCTAGTAAAACAACTATCATACCAATAAAATTAATTGCCTTCTGCAAAAAACACAATCGTATCGTGACAATGAGCAATGATTTTATCTTATAATGGCAATTATTATAATTATCCGTTCATAATTAGCGTTTCTTGAATACCTGTTTTTTTGTTTTATTCTTTATCAGTTTGTTCGATACCCGATGGTCGTCTTTTTCACCGACTTCAAAAAAGGAGGAGATTCTTAATTCGGTTGTATTTTTTTTTTAAGTTTGTTACTTCTGAACTCCGTCATTTATGAACCGATTTAGAAATTCGTTGTTTTTTTGTATGGAAGGTAAGGCTACAAATAAAAATCGGACCAAACGGGTCCGTTTTAAATTTGAAGAAAAAATGAGAAGAAATTTTGTATTGGACTTATAACTGAGTAATGTATTTATTTCTTTAAGTACTTTATTCAAAAATTAATGAAAGACCTCGCTTCTTCTAGTCCAACTGTTGTTGTAGCTTACAGGTACAGTAATGTAATAAATAAACCTCCTCAAATATTGAAAAGGAAACCTAACCCCAAATTCTATTATCAGTACAAAGATATAAATTATAAATAGATATTAGGGTTTAAAATATATTTTCAGTACCTACGTGTAGGCGAGTCATTAAAACTTCATGGTTAGATAAATTGTGTGACGCAAATACAGATTAACCCGCGCCAAAAATAATTCTGAAAACAAACATGATTACGTGAACCTTTGATGAACCTTTTAATTATATTTGATAGTTACATTTGCTACTAATCACATCAAAATACTCTTGAATAAAAAATATTTTCTTTTCCATGTTTTTGAAAGTCTTTGCTCCACACTAGGATTTCTCCTGTGTCGTGAATACATTTTAAAGACAAAAATATCACATACACAAACACCCAGATCTCGAACAATTATTTCTTCCGTGTCGGAATCGAACGAACAACCCGTAGCACAGAAGCTAAATCACTTAGCCATTGCACAAACCGTCTCGCCAAAAGTATTATATATACTTAGTTTATTTCTAGTTTAATTTTCACAATAATCCCACTATCTTCTTCCACAACCACCCCGTCTATCACCCATATAGACCATTTAAAGATAAGAATATAACAACTGTGCAGCTTAATGGTACTAAGCAGGGTTAAAATCCTACGGTCGCACAATTATGCGAAATTAGACAGAATTAATTCTAGCGTATCGCGCGTGTGTATTTTACGTTGGCCTTATTTGCATTTCAAGTGTTAATCCCGGCGCGTGATAGCAAACACTGGCGGCCATGATTAAGAGGGTACAATATAAAATGAGGATAAAAAATTGTGATGGTTTTCTTTGCTTTTGCAGTTGCTGTGTGTTGAGCATTTGTGTGAAATTGTGAAGTTTCATCCAGAAAGCTTTCATTCTGTAGATTTTATATACAAAAATACAACAAAAAATTAAACAATCTTTTCAAAGCTACGAAGTTATGCGTTTGCACAAAACATAAGAGAGCTTTTTTCTCATAATCCGGCTTCATTTAAGTAGGTACAAGCTATCATATTTTTCTTTAAACACCAACTGTATTAATGATTCTCATACTTTGATGTCATACAGAGCTCGTAACGATGACTGACTTAATAAGTTATTATCATTTTTATTAAAATGTAACATTTTCCCTTCATCACACGGGACCCTAAATACAACAGCGTCTCATTTAGAATTCCGACGGACATTGTAGAAAATAAACTAAGAGCATTTTAGCTGCAGTGTGAATCCGTCTAGGGAAATATATTTGTTGGAATTAAACGCTGGTAACATCCCGTGTAATGGACAGGCAAGATTTGAATAGGAATCCAGCCCGCAAGGACGGTATTTACATTGGTACCAGCTTTATGTGGTGTAGAGGAAATTTGACTGAATTGTTAGACATACCCGACACTTGTCCGTATTACAGAGTAAATCTCAAGAGGTGATTTCAACTTCAGTACAGATTTGAGGTTGTCTTTCATGCACTCTCACTCAAACGCTGCTCAAATACTCACAGCAGTACCTATCTATAGGAATGTTGAGTTACACAGTAGATATGTCCAATTTATTTCTTTTTTCATGAACAAGATTGCACCAAACGATTTAATCTTGTGCTTGTCTTGCTTTGAGGAACGGCAAGCTCGAAGTTTTCCGAATAGTGGTGGACTTAGCGTTTCATTCAGAGAAAAGGTGAGTGTCAAGCAAGCGAGTAATGGGCTGAATTATTTTTGAAATCAATATTAATCTATCTATGACTGCCTCATTGGTCTATCGGGAGTGACTGCTAGGGTTGAGGTCTTGAATTCGATTCCCGGGTCGGGCAAAGTGTTATTGGGTTAGCCTGTATGGTAATTTTCAGCATCAGCACGGGGTTTGGAACTGTGCCCGGTGAATGGCGATAAGTTCGCCTCCTATTACATGGTACTCAATAGCGGCATCTGCCAAATGTGGGTGTACAATAGTACACTGCTGCCTAACCCTTCGGGGAGTACAGGCGTGATGCTATGTTATTCCCAATTAGTTCAAAGCCCTAGAACCACACTGGTATCCGTGGGGTTTAAAAGGAGTTTTCTCCCGCGAACGTTTAGATTTGCGGAAGCAGCTCCACCGAGGTTTTCTCACACTTTTAAAGTGCAACATTTTAACGCGTGAGTGATGCCCCTTGTATTGCAAGCGTCCACAACTTACGGTAACCATTTACCATCAGGCGAGACATACGCTTGTTTGCCACCTTAGTAAAAAAAGTTCTATACTCTCCTATACCGCTATCATGAGTTTTCTTACTATTTACTATCAAAGTAAAGTAAATTTTCATGATAGCGATTTTGGTTCTTAACTTGGTTACATTAGGGATTAGAGTCGCTAACATGACATTTCTATAAAATAGTAAATCAAATCTTTACTATGACTAGATGTCACATTAGCGACTCTAATCCCTAATGTAACCAAGTTAATAACTAAAATTGCTATCATGAAAATTTACTTTACTTTGATAGTAAATAGTAAGAAAACTCATGATAGCTCTACTGTTATATTATATAGGAATAGAAAGTATTATTATAAACGGCATAGAATAACAAATTAAATCAATTTCAGATTATTCACGAGTAAACATGTTTAAAGTAATCAATGTGTTTTGGTTTCACTGGATAATTTTCTATTCTGCTTCGTGACGCTTGTCATCTAGCGGGGTGAGTAGGTACAGATATAATTGAGTGCCGTTGTGAATTCACCATACGATGTATATTTGCGTCTGGTAGTTTCAAGTGTAATGGCGTTTAATTATCCGTAGTTAATTGATTCTAAAGATATGGTGTTCTTAAATTTCCTAATATACGGCTTTCGGTTATTGACCGCGTCGGGCTAACATTTACGCCGCGATATAATATTGTCATCTTGACAGAAACTGTCTTGACTTTAAAATAGACCTTGATCCCTGAGTTTGTTTCTACGTTTTTTCTCAGGGATAATCATAAGAAATGCAGCCATCGAGTTGAAATAAAGACGTTTTAAAGTGATTGAAAAATCCTAATTACAAAATACTATCGCACTGCACATATAAACCTTTATTTTTCTTTTCTGTGGTGAGAATCGTGGACTATCCTTTGCCTGGGGAAGGCGGGACTGGGGTAGAAGAGGTGTGCCGGACTCTTACCGGCCAAACTCACCAAGATAGTCCACTTCGGCACCTGATTGACCTCGGGAACTCTAAGGAAACGACGCCGAAGCCCACTATAGCCCACGCAGCTGGCCTTTGATCTAAAACGCAATGATGATGACTTCTACTGTCAAACTGCAGCTGATATGGACATTGCATATATTTGCAATATTCTTAAGGGGATTATCAGTCAGTCAGTCGTAAGACTGTTTTTCAAACAGATATAACATAACATAACAAAGTATGACGCCTGTATCCCCAAAGGGTTACGCAGAGGTGTACTAATGTGCACCCTAATTTCGCTGATGCTGTTATTAAGTCCCGTGTAAAAGTGAGCGAGGCTATTACCATTAATTGGGCACAGTTCCAAGCTCCGTGCTGCTACTGAGAATTTCTATACAGAAAAATCTAATAAGACTATGCTCGACCCGGGCATCGAATCCAGGCCCTCAACCCTAGCAGTCGCTCTTACGACCAGTAGTACCAATGAGGCAGTCATAGATAGATGAATATTGATCTCAAAATAATTCAGCCCATTACTGGCTTGCTTGGCACTCACATTTTCTCTGAATGAAACGCCTATGCTCGACCCGAGAATCGAACCCAGGACCCCACGCTCAGCAGTCGCACTTGCGACCACTAGACCAATGAAACAGAGTAAACATCTATCACCGTAACTATTAACTTAATCCCTTAAAAAGTTTAAATTAAAAAATAATATATATCTAACACACAAGTTATCAAGGCACGTTTAAATCTAAATTAAAGATCTCATTCTAATTAACTTGATGAGCAGTAGTGTAATTTATTACCTCTACCACTGTGGTTAAAAATTAAACTCTTATACCGAAGTTATGGCCTCATACTGGCATACCTAGAACGGTTACGGTTAAGCATATGACGGCCTCTAAAATTAAAGAGAGTAATGATTGATACTAATATCAGTGATAAAAGCAGCTGTCACCATGAAAATTATACTTACATACTTAAACATAAAAATTTTCTTTATTTCATCACGCCTATATCCCGAAGGGTTGGGCACAGGTGTAGGTAATATTGTTCAACCACATTTCTCGTTATTAAGCCCCATGTAATAGGAGGCGAGCCTATAAGCACAGTTCCAAACTCCATGCTGTTCCAATATCCATACAGAAACATTCAATAACACTTCGCCCGACCCGGGAATCGAACCATCGAGTATCCATAGAGTTTCTTGCCGGTTCTTCTCTATAGGACCAACTTTTTGGAATCGTACAACAAGAGTCCTATAACGTTTCATAAGTGCCTGTATTAGGTTCATTTGAAATAAAAACAATTCTATCTATCTATCAGGACTTCATGCTCGGCAATTGCGATTGCGATCACTGGGCTCAAAAGAGAATCAAATTATTTTGCTCAATCGTTACAGATATATTTTGGTTTTGGAGTTATAGGCGAAGAATCATTATTGGACCCCGAAAGTATAAAGACAAGTAATTAAATAGTTGATTACTTAAAGAAACCAAAACCCCTCGTACGGTATAAGACATAGAAACAGTTTTGTAATAAAAAAAATATACCTTTTTATCAACTCAGGGAAAATTGACAAGAAAATTAACTTTACCAGTGTGAATCCAACGGTAGGTGTGTTAGAACAAAAAACACAACATGCTTTTTTTTTTTAATAAAGCTGTGATTATCGATGCTGATTAAGTTTTTACACTGCCCGTGCACTGAAGTGATAGAACGGTAGTTTGTCTAACTACATTCTTGACTATTATCTGCGCAAGCGCTTATTAGGCTGAGTGTCGTATACGTTCATATTTCCATTTCAGGCGAATCAGGTAACACACCCAGAAACAATATATTAATCACAATATAATTTGACATTTGATACAAACATTAACATCACATTGTAACAATTACCCTGTCAAAATCATCATTGCTCCAGCTAACGACTGGAGACATTAAAAAAAAGCAATGTACATCCTTCAAACCTCAAAAATCCAGTGATTTCAACAAAAGCAGGCATCAAAGATTTGATAACATCGGCCACAATTTGGCGAAACCATAAACCGAGTCTTACTAATCGAACAAAACTTTAGTTCGCTGAAAACAATCAGAGAACGGAATAGGGCATCAAGACTTTGCCACTTTAAAAACTTCAACCGTAAATTGCGAGGTTTAATAAAAAGGTATACTTTTTTCGAAAGACAATCTATTGGGGCGTGACAAAAACAAAGCATCTTTTGCTACTGGAGACGTTGACTTTAATTATAGTAACGTAACTCATCACGCTTGTATTTTCCGAAAGGTAGGCAGTACTTTATACCCACATTTCGCTGATACCGTTATTGAGTCCCATGTAATAAGGGTGAACCTTTTGCCATCTTTCAGGTACAATTCCAAATCCAGTGCTGCTACTGAGAATATCCTTACACACTATGCCCGACCCAGGAATCATTCCCCGGATCCGACTCTCAGCAGTCGACTAACGAGGCAGTTATACTATGCCTACATATAGTCGACTATATACAATCAATTTTCTTGCTTTACATATATATCTTTATGATTGCATAAATGATATGATTATGTGCATGGAACTTTTCTATTTAACACAATATACTTAGCGAAAATTTAGTTACTTCGGATGTCAAACACCGAGAATTCAGGAAAGAGCCTTTACGACAGATATCTCAATGAGATCCGAACTCCGAACCACCATTGATTACTGTTTGATTTTTCCACGACCTTCATCATGACCGGTCATGGCTCGTGCCGACTCGACAGAACAAAAAGGCTTCTTGCACCAAGAAGGGTTTTAGATTGATATACACCTTGAAAATCGCATAAATATTACAAAGACAAATTTCTCTTTAGTTATATTTAGAAAATATACAAAATGTATGTGTTGTATAATGTATACGTGTACTCGCTTTTATCCCATAAAGAATAATCAAAGCCGAAATGGCGGCAATGCTCGGGGCTACGGTAGTACGGTAGGTATGTGTTGGGATTAAAGCTTTGCCAGAACCGCGTGCCTGATACCTGCAAAAATTTACCAACATGGAAAAATTGGTTCAGGCTTCTCTGCATTTCGGACATTGCGGTGTGGTCTCCGCTGCATCTATTTATTCGATGGTACGGTTGAGCGTGTCACGGGTTTGAATCCTGTTCGGAACAAATATTTGTATGGCCTACAGATTATTCCGGATTTAGGTTTTTGTGCATATGAATATTTGTGTTTGTAAACACACCTACGATTTAAAAAAAGTAAAATATAGTTTTTGTACAGAGATACTAAAATAAAATTATTGTAATTTTTATTTGATATTGCGTATGCAGTTCGGTGTATAGATTAAAACTTGAAACGAATATTTTCTCAAGCTTAGTAAGTCCCATATTTCCCAATTCACTGTCACTGCATCCACCCTTGACAGACAGTCCTATTACAAACCATATAACAAACAAGATCATGCTGTCACGATAGAAGAAGCATGGAGTGCAGGGAAAGAGCCTCCACGACTGACGAATCTTGAGATCGTCTAGCGCTCCCTGTCCTGCAGTCAGCCTCAATACCAACATTGATGATTGGCTAATCTTTCCACTAAGGCATGAGCGACCTCCGTGTGATAGTTTGTATCGACTTGATAGAAGAAGTATGAGTATAGGCGCAGTCTCGGTAACAGAAGGCTGGCTCGGCAACATCTTACTCTGTCTCTCTGACAGAGTGAAGTAGAAACGTTATGAGCCGAATATATACCGCTGAGCTATTAATTATGGACTATTGATGATGACAATGACTGTATTTAAGTTGATCCAAATTAAATTGTTAGTAAAAAGAATATCGAGTCTGATATGTATATAAGTATAAGACACGTTGTTTTTTTACAATGCTCCCAAAATAAACTTTGGCAGAACCCCAAGCTATTAATAGTTCAGCCACCTAAACAACAAAATATGTTAGAATATTTCTAAGTTCTTGCTCTTGAGGCTTTAAGGCTACGAATTTTTACCAGAATTATGTTGGAAATACCCCGGGGTTTATATTTTAATTTTCTGCCTTTTTGACGCGGTTGCAGCGGTTGTCGGCGTGCCACAATAAAAAAAGTTAAATGTAACACATGCTTCTGGGAAATCTATAGAGATATAAAATGAAGAAAGTAGGTATATGCGGAAGATATTGTGGTCCTGATCTACTCGAAACAAGTAAACGAGGACATGTTTTTAAACCGATTTTGTTTTCGGTAAAAAAGACAAAAGCATTTTAAGTAAATAGATAGAGCATGTCAAAAGCTTAAATTTACTATGACTGCGAAAAAAAATATACTATTCCTCAGTGATGGGCCAATAATGAATACGGGCCTTCTAATAACCGATGCTACGAACATTCACATTGCATTAATCATCACGCAAACGAATCGGTAATGTCACTTTTCAAACAGAAACGATATCGAAAATCTGCGATATTTTTAAATACAACACGGGGCGTCTGCCGCATCGGAATATAATCCAAGTGGCCAGCCTTTCGGGCTGCGTAAAAAACACAATTTGATGCAAGTATTTAAAATTACCAGACCGACTTTATCAGGCAAAGGGAATTAACTCTATTCTGCCAGTTAAAAAAAGAGATTCTTTTTTGTTTTATTCTTTCAGTACGGTTGCCAGTGGGCAGTGAAATTTTAATTAGGAAAGTTATTTTGCTTATTCTCCTTTTTCTCGGTCCTTGGATCCCGATTTTCAGTTTTCTTATTCTAAACCTTATCAAATACTTCTGAAGGTTGAATTTTGAATAGAAAAAAACTTCTTACCACTATAAAATTTTATCTGTTGTATTTTTAAAGGCAAACGTCAGTACGGCACGGTTTATTTCGCTGTGTCAATGCTTTGAAGTTTGTTTAGCAAGTTCAAAAGAGTTGTTTTTGAGTATTGGGTGAACTTGAATGGGCAACTAAACAAAGACGCGCGACTTTTTGTGAAGAATGCAATGAGTCGACATTTTTTGACGCTTTTGAGGAAGAAAAATATATAACGGCCGCTACTTCATAGAAAGCATTTCCAGGAAAGTTCTTAGAAAATTAAAGAGAAAAACACAACGATTGTGGCGGTTTTCTTGGAAGATTGGCTAGCTACAATGATCATAACAAGGTATTTTAATTCTGTCACAATAGGTTCCCGAGAAATAAGAAGTATTCTTCGAATAAAGTACCTCATAATGAGAATATAACATCAAAAGAAAGCTTTCGTCTAAAAAAGATAACGCTGCAAAACTAACTGCACAAATCGATATGACAGTGATAGCCTAACGGTTGAATTTATTATTTGTTATTTCGGTATTTGTTTTATTGTTATTGTCTCTAATAAATCTAGTTTCTTTAAACAAACGAACTGTTTTATATATTCAGTTGTTTTGTTATCATGTTTCAATTTTTTTGTGTGCATTACTCTCTCGGTTTTTTGGAGGTTAAACTTTATAGCTAGATAACACGATTAACCCCATTTTATGTAACAGAAAACAAAGACGTATATACACGACATGTCTATCTTTCCTATGGATTCTAAGTGCATGCCACTGAAGAGATTCTGCTATAATTGCATTATTCTAGCTAGAGTATGCAAGCCATAAAAGTATCGCTACTTGCATTTAAGAGTGTATAATGGTTCTGTTTGTCTTCATAGCGGATTTCCACATTACCAGTCTACTTTGCTTACATAAATATACATATCATCACACCTATTTTCCACAAAGGGTTAGGCAGAAGTGTCCTGCCGCCGATGCTGTTGTTTCTTTTGTAATATGGGGCGAGCTATTGCCAACAAAATTCCCAACTGGGTGTTGTTATTTACCTGAGAATATCCACACAGTAAAACCCAATAACATTTAGTACAGATCAGGCGCCCCTTCATAAAAAAAATGTGACAGTTGCTATTGCTAATAAACATGCTATTTCGTACCCTCTTATGAAAAAATATGTAAGAAACAAAAGAATGCACTGTTTGTTTGGTCGCTGTAGCTATCAGATTTTCCTTACGTAATCGAGTCGCGGGAATGGAACCTAGGACATTATGCTCAGCAATCCTAAACGAAGATTGGAAATGGAATATGGTATATGACTACTAGTCATCTGAGTTACTTATTATGCACCGTCAAAAAGAACATTTTCTTCGAAAAATGTTTGGAATACAAAAGCGTGACGTCATAGTTTTTCATTGCCATTGACATACTTAAGTACTGTGTGATTTTGATAAATAAAAAATTGAAATCGCCAAATATAAACAAGAGATTAAGTTTTACTTCGTTTTTAGAAGGAAAACTATTTACCAAACAACATTGCAGAATTTATTTTTGATGCAGTCACCGAGCCTATTGTGCCCGGCAGATGGCAATAGCTCCATACACCGTCGCCTATCCTTTTGGGGAATATAGGCTATGTTATGTTTATCGCTGACAACGGATACAACGCACGATCCATTTTATCGCGATTAGCTTTAAATCAACCGGTAATAAATGACCCAATTAATGTTACGTGGTGTAATTATGTGACGCGTTACTGTTCTGCATCAATACCTATTTTATATATCATCATAAATTATTGGGCCTGTGAATTTTTCATCATCATCTGCTTAGCCTTGTCCCAACTTTGTTGGGATCGGCTTGCACTCTTATAAGATGCGGCTAAATATGTGTACGTTTTCGGAAATCCCATCAATATTGTCCACCGATTTCATAAACCAACTTTCACCCACGATTTACTCCGCGTGGCAAGCTCACCCTGTACCTGGTTGAAAGTCCTCAAAATTGTTGTTAGTAGGTAAAATATAAATATTTACTATTGAAATTTCAAGTCTTTTAGCTCAAGTCGTTTGATCAAGCAAACCAATTTCATATAATTTAGTTAAGTACTTAGCTACCGCTGGCTTTTCACTTGATTTTGCGCTTTTAAACGTAGTCCTACACTAGGTTTTCTTCTGAGGGTAAGTTTCTTCTGACGGTACGGTGGGCGCAGTGGCTAAGCGATTAGCTTTCTGCGCTACATGTTGCGGGTTCGATCCCCGCACGGAAGAAATATTTGTATGACCTACAGATAGTTGTTTCAGGTCTGGGTGTTTGTGTATGTGAATATTTGTGTTTGTAAACGCCAAACCCACGATATAGAAGTAAGCTAGAGTGGGGCAACGTTTTTAAAAAGAAAAGAAATAAAAAATCTTACACCAGGGGCCTCTGTATCGTGATTAGTCGTAGGGTATCAAAACCGCGACACATAGTGCAGATAGCCAAGTTTTTATCCATTGCACCAATCGTGTCTTAAAAAACATCTTAACGTTAAAAATCCTTAGAATAGAAACCCAAAGATTTTTATAGAAATCAAATAGCTCATTACATTTTATGATCACAGTGGTAAGCGTATCATAATACTATCCGATTTCCCGTGATTACCATCATAACACTTTTCCCTTGACTGACACATTTTACACTCGCTTGCTTCTCCGTGAGTTCATCTACGAGTTAATTAATACTGCTAGCGTGTTTGTCTTTCCTTACTAAAGCAACATGATATTAAACTAACTACGCTTTCTGAAGGAATATCAGAGGTGTGTTTATCGTACTATATAATATATTACATTTCGTTAATCATTAAACTTCGTACAGTTAGTAACAAAAGTAGCTGAACATTATACTAAGGTTTATAAGGTTTATTTTTTTTATGAAAACTTGCAAATTTTAATGTCTCTACTTTTTGCTATTCATTATTATAGAATAGCGTAATTTGGTAAATTAGTATCTACAATGATTAATTAAGAAAACTACCTTCTTCGAAAAATTAAACTGCCTCAATGGTCTAGTGCAGTGGTTCTCAAAGTATGGAGTCGCGAAGCGAATATTGGGTGGGCCTTGAAAAATAATAAAAAATAGGAAACAAACGCATCCTTTTCATAAAAAATAGCACTCCTTGTAATGGACTCCTTTGGATCGGAACCGAATGTTTTTATCTTGTTTGAACAGTTTTTCATTCATATAGTTATACCCTTTTTTCTTCATGAAAACCAAGAGGTGAGTCCCGAATTTGGAACTTTTTGTTAGGTGAGTCGCGGTCCAGCTTTGGGAACCACTGGTCTAGTGGTCACAAGCGCCACTACTGAGCGTAAGGTCCTGGATTCAATTCACGGATCGGGCAATGTGTTATTGGGTATTTAATATTCCCTTATTTATCTAAATATTTACCATATATTTTTAACAATATTATTCATTAAAATTTATATATTGCCTTCGTCCGTGTGTCACTGCGGGGGTACCAACTGAAAATCAGCGTTGCGTGTCAAGCCTAGCATATGCTGAGTTGGTAGCCTATTCGGTATGGATATACCCGACAGCACATTTCATTTCATTAAGTTTGTAGGTATTTTTTTTTTGTTTATTTTTTATAATATGAAATGAAATGAAATTATTTATTTTGCAATTAGGATTTTTCAATCACTTTTACACGTCTTTTTTAAACTAGATGGCGTCGGCATTTCCTATGACTATCCCTGAGAAGAAACGGAGAAACAAACTCAGGGCTCAAAGTCTAAAAATAAACTTGTGCTATCGGTTACGCCGTACAGAATAAATGCTTTTACTTTCTTTATTTCTTCTATTTTTATATGGAAATCTCACTAGCACCACGAAATCTGGAACTGTCCCGGGTAGATTGTAATGATTACGGGTTATCAACACTACCACACCAAAAGTGCAGTTAGAAAGGTATATGTTCTCGTAATTGCTTTGACTGTTCCTAATCCTAACTTTGACTCCATATAGTTGTTATGACGGCTGAAATAGGTACCCATATCTCCGAATCACTTTCGATTCAGTTCCAAACCACGATAGTGCACTTTGGCTCAAGGCTTAATCAAATCCGGACACTCAGTCTAGAATACCGTCCGGTTAGGCAGCCTGAACTTCAGGGCATTGTATCTCCTATACGAACCAGAAAGCCTTAAATTAAAGCATAGTTTTACTAAGTTGTATCCTAGAAATTTAATTTAATTTTGAAATCGAATTTACCGTAAAATGTATACTTGAACCAAATATAATTATTTGACGGCACGGTTGCGGTTGGCGCAATGGTTAAGCTACGAGTTTTCGCGCTACGTGTCGCGGATTCGATTCCCGCACACACAAATTTTTGTAATGGCTTACAGATAAATTCTTCTGGGCTTAGGTGTTTGTGTGAGATTTACATACATATGTTTATGAAATCCAGGTGACGAGCAAAGTGAGTGGCAGTGAGCCTATTAATGATTTTTTTTTTTACTTTGTTACATGGGTCTAAATAACAGAATGGGCGAAAATGTAGGTCTACAATAGTACACCTCTGCCTTACACTTCGGAGAATAAAAGCGTAATGGTATTCATATATACTGGAACCCACGAAAATAAATAGAGACCCCAATATATTTCTGTGCTAAAACCAATTAACATTTCTTGAACAGACATGTACATGTCAGAACCAGAGAGATTCCATTACTTTTCTTTATGGTCCTCTTGCGTGGGCATCTATTTGAAAGTAAATAAATTAATATAATGTGGACAGTACAAAATAGACCTTATCGATTCGAGTGATAGCTCTTCTATCATTACATACTTTTTAGAAGAGATTTTGACAGAGCATAGCGTCACGCCTATATTCCAAGAAGGGATAGACAGAGGTTTAAATACTGTTATACACACGTTCCATCGAGCGTTCGATGTCACAGGACGTTTGGTTCTACCAATTTTCGGTTCTATTGCCATCAACTGCACATCATTTAGAGTACGTACGGTTACCAGGATTTACTTCACAGAAAAATTTAATAACACTTTGCTTGACCCAAATCGTCCAACTTTTTTTATTTTTTATTGGATAGGCGGCAAACCAGCAGACAGATCACCTGATGGTAAGCGATTACCTTCGCCAATGAGCACCCGCAACACCAGAGGAGTCAAAAGTGCGTTGCCGGCATTTTAATAAGGAGTACGCTCTCTTCTTGAAGGTTTAAAGGTTTGAAAGGCTCGTGCTGGTCCGGAAATACCGCAGGCGACAGTTCATAGAAAAGTTACAATCTACAATTGCTATTGAATAGAAACTAACTAAATGTAACAAAGGTAACTGTACTTAAAAGTCCGAAAAAGGGACTAATCCACCTAAAACTTTAGAGAAGTAGGTGCCCTTAGCTAGTATCTCAAAATCCCCTTTCTTTACACATATTATACATGCTATTATAAATTTGAAAGTAACTCTGTTTGTTTGTTTGTTACCTGATCACAACTAAACCACTGAACAGATCGTTATGAAATTTTACAATAATATAGCCTGGAGGAGGACATAGGTTTATTTTGATTACTGCAGCAAAACACTTTTTAGATACTAAATACAAAAGCATCCAGACGAAGTCGCAGATAAAAGCTAGTTTCCAATATATTAAAGTGAAATACCACTCACGCATTGACTAATTTTAATAATAAACTAAAGCCTACAAAGTCGTATGCCAAGTATTTTTCAAAATTCAATCCTAAAGACTTATAATACGATTGCAAACTTTGTATGGAAAATATTTCTACGTGGACGAAGACGCGAGAACAGCTACATAGTTTCCAATAAGCGTCATTATCTCTTGTTGTATTAAATGACAGGTAATGATCCGATCATGTATGTAATTGTTATAGAAACCCACATGATTAAGGCTATAATCTATGATTTTCACTTTTCGGAATCACAAATTATTTAATCACTCAATAAAAAACGGGTTATTAACGTTTGTTATATGTTAATCACGCTACTTTATTGCGAACACGTCTTATTATGACATTGATCTTGTATCCTAAGGTTTGGGACACAATTTGGTCCTTAAGGCCTATTTCCTAATTCTCAATTGTTTATTGCATTCTATAATGTATTAGTATTTTAAATGGTAGGTCTTTGTTGGCGAAATTTATTATTTTCAGTTTCATCTGAAATGTTCGTATGGCAAGGTTAATCAGTGTTGCTTGTCAATATATTATCATTTTCCTGGTAAGTTGAATTGAAGTTTAAGTGTTTGACGCTATTATCCTTTATATATCGACGACACGGTTGGCGTAGTGGCTAAGCGATTAGCTTTCTGCGCTACGTGTCGCGGGTTCGATCCTCGCACGGAACAAATATTTGTATGATCTACAGATAGTTGTTTCGGGTCTGGTTGTCTGTGCATGTAACATGTATGTTTGTAAAGCAAGTGTGGAGAAAAGTTTTAAAAAAAAATTGATGGGTTTTCCGTCTATGTAAAATTAGTTATTTCTTATTATTGCGTGGTGAGCGTTTTTACATATTAGAAGGTCCATTATGTTAGGAACTACAGGCCCTGTATAGACAAACAATTATTTTTATTGTCTTATTGCGCATGTGCGAGGCTGCTGAGCATGAAATACAAGTTTAGATTGCCAGGTCGAGCTAAGTGATACTGGGATTTTCTGGCATTCTCAGTACCACTCGAAAATTTAGAATGGTGACCGCGAGATGGCAATAAGCATTATTCATACACGAAATATAATGTAACAATACACAGGGAATATCTATAGATGTATGCTATTTTATGTGCTTTACATAACACTAGTAATTATATAAACGGAATAATACAAACGTTAATGAGAACCATACATTAGGAGAAAATATGAAAGTCCATCAAAAGCAAGAAATGTATGAAGTGACATTTAAATCTCAAAAAACCCAAATCATTGTACAGTCGAACAACGAATTATATACTATAGATCAGAGGTTCCCAGACATTTTTTCTCATAGACCACTTTCAAAATTTAGCTGGTTCCGGTGGAGCCCCTGCAGCTACATTTCTACCATATTGTAAATTGAATTGTAGAGCCCCATTTTTTGTCACGCCAACGTAGATCCCCGTCGAGTCTCCCGTGGACCCTTGGGGGTCCACCTGGACCACTTTGGGTACTTATAGTATAGATGAAGTTTACTTAAGAAATAATGAATGGATTCGACTATTATATTATATAATGACTAGACTAGTATAGGATAGAGGCTAGAGCGGCTGGTTTACTGAATCAGAAAGTCTCAGGTTTGATTCCTGCTCACAGTCAGAATTTTCCTCCCCACAATCTTATCTAGACTGCCTCATTGGTCTATCGCAAGCACGTCTACTGAGAGTGGGGTTCTGGGTTGGATTCCCGGGATACATTCTCAGTAACAGCACTGAGTTTGGAATTTTACCCGATTGATGGCAAAGGGTTCGCACCCTATTAACCCATTTAATAACAGCTCCTTATTAAGAGCATCGGCGAAATGTATCCCTCTGCCTAATTCCTCGTGGATACAGTTGTGATGCTATGTTATATTATGTTATGCAATGTTATTTATTCTGTAGACAACTTCATCTTTATCTAGTGACCCTGTATATGTATTTCTTTGTTTGACTGTACCTAATCGCTAATGGATTGACGAAATACAGACAAGTTACCTTAGTCAAGTTTTTGCGCGACTGATGAATGACTGTTAGAAAATAAAATAAATTGCTTTTTATATACACAGAGTAGTGAAACCATTGGGTAACCACATAATTATTATGTGGTTATTGGAGTTTACTAATGTAAGCTATACGTAAAGTAAAGAATTTTAGGATGAAAAAAGTTCTGATCACATTTTATTAATACTATTACTTATTAAGTGTAACTATAAGTACATATTAACAAACGAAAACTTAAGAATATAAATTAAAACAAAAAAGACACTACTCTTATTGTCTTTCTTATTAGATACTGTTTAAAATTAAGATTTCTTTAGTTTTTTTTGTTTTTTTAAACCTTTCCCCTCACTAGTATTTTCTCCTGTATCGTTGTTACAGTTTACAAACATACATGTCACATGCAGACACAACCAGACCCGAAACAACTATCTGTAGATCATACAAATATTTGTTCGGTTCAGGGATCGAACCCGCGACACGTAGCGCAGAAAGCTAATCGCTTAGCCACTGTGTTGTCAAACGATGACAAAAAGACTGAATGAAATGATTGGATATTAATTTCCATTCTCTATACAAAACAAACGTTTTTCATAGCATCAATACAATACTTTATTAAATAGGTTTTTGCACATCTCATATCTGTGTCAAACATTACGTCACATCACAATTCATGAAACATCTTCTTTACACGAGCGGAACAGGGAAATTAATTGCTATGTAACATCGATCGCTCTCGTTCTGTCGATTCATATCGATTTTATCTGGATTGCGAATCGCATTTTACATACAGCATCGCATGTCCGCATTTTTACATACCACAGTTGTGTGCAGAAGATCCACTTTAAATAAAAATACGAAACGCTATGAAATTAAGGCCAATCGAATTTTTAGCTAGAAGTTACCCTGTTGCTTCGTTCAGGGTATATTTTTTAAATCATTTATTCTTCTACTCATGAAAGACAGGTTCATCCACAGCATTTAATTTTTTTTATAATCGTTTGTTCGGAGAGTGAGAGTGGATGTGACGGGCAAGCTCGACAAGACCTCTCAACTCACGTCGTTTCATTGATTTGCGAGCAATAAATAAATATCACCTCTGTTATCTAAATTCAATTAACTTCTGCTATTATGACCAGTTTAGACGCTCTTTATGTATGTTTTCAGTACTTGTTTGAGTTTGTAGTTCTTCGTCTGTGCTCTGTACAATGAGTATTCTAGCGAGCATTTGTAGTCCACGAACTTTTTACAGAATTCGAGCAATTCTCATCGTTTCTTCTAATTTGTGATTCAGTCCTCCGACATTAAATATCGGCGAATCTCGATGATCTGTTCGAATAACAAGATCTATCATTAGCACCTTTAGCGATTTATCGCACGGTGTCCCGACTAGACCTTCTGTTGTTCTTTTTTAGTACAACTGCTCCGTTACGAACGATTAGTTACAATTATCGAGTCTAATTGCAACCGGCGGGAAAAGTCGAGACTATAACAATGCGGATTTTTTATTGCACAGAGAATGATAGTCTTTTACCACCATTTAACAGTCCCAGTCTGTACTGAGAAAAATAACGCTATTGAAATGTATGCAAACTTTTTTAGCATAGACCAGTCATCCGACTGATAAATCTTAATGAAAATTGTACGTGATGATGAATAATGAGAATTATATATGTGTTTTAATTAATCGTCATTAATTTAAAAAAAGGTTTAAATTCGATATCACAATAATAATAGGAATATAGGAAGGGTTCCACATTTTGCAGTGCTGTTATTAAGTCCCATGTAATAAAGGGCGAGCCTATTGCCATACACTTGGCACAGTTCCAGAGACCGTGCTGCTCTTGAGAATTTCCATACAGGAAAATCCAAAATACTTTACCCGACCAGGAAACCGAACTTAAGGACCTCACGCTCAGCAGTGACACTAGACAGACAGTCAAAAAGTCAAATAATAAAAATAAAAAAAATTGAATTTTTTTTGACCCCGAATTACGTAGTCACCTACGCCTTTTTCTAGGCATCCATTCAGATGTCTTCCTACTCTTGTATTATCAGTTCAACGTGGTGGATTAAAGTCTAACTCTTCTTCTGAAGAAAGTCCCTGGATCATCCCTTAATGATGTCAAATAGGAACTACAACAACACAGATTACTCAGTACTACAAATCAGTTTATTCTAAGGCCTTCTCTTTCTGAGAAAAGCCCTCTGCCCAACCCCTTGAAGATTTCAAATAAGAGCAACTGATAAAATATCAAACATTCCTAAGAACTACAAATCAGTTTATTCTAAGAAAAAATAAGATTAATCTTTACTTTTACTACTATTTAAAAAGTCAATGTATTTTTCTCGATAAACAAAGAAAAATCAGAAAGCAGTACAGTAGAACATTCAGTAAAAAGAATAGCTTTTAAAGTGCTTCTTTTATAAGCTACTCTATTCATCTTCACGCTAATAACAGTGATAATAATAGGTCAGCTGAGAGAACGAAATATTATAGACACAAAACAGGTTTTATATTACATATAGCCTGACAAACGATGAATGTGTCATTACTGTAAAGTTTAAAAAGTAAGAACATTCGTTTACATAATTTTGCTAGATATATACCTATATTTTTTTTATAACATTGCCCCACACTCGGATTTCTCCTGTATCGTGGGTACAGTTTACAAACATACATGTCACATGCACAAACAACCAGACCCGAAACAACTATCTGTAGATCATACAAATATTTGTTCCGTGCGGGGATCGAACCCGCGACACGTAGCGCAGAAAGCTAATCGCTTAGCCACTGCGCCACATGTGTCGTCAAATATAAAATTTATATTAAACGTGAAAAGTGTTTAAAATATATAGGGATGTGAATTAATATTTAAGTTAACAGATAAAGTAGGTACCTATTTATTTATACCTATAAAAAAATTGACGGCACGGTTGGCGCAGTGGTTGAGAGATCGACTGCTGCGCTACGTGTCGCGGGTTCGATTCCCGCACGGAACAAATATTTGTATGATCTACAGATAGTTGTTTCGGGTCTGGGTCTTTGTGTATGTGAATACAAACCGTGCCTCGGAAAGCACGTAAAGCCGTTGGTCCTGCGCCTAATCTCTCTCCGGTCGTGTCGGATTGCCGTCCCATCGGACTATGAGAGTGAAGGAATAGAGAGAGCACCTGTGTCTGCGCACACACTTGTGCTCTATAATATTTCCTGCGTAGTTGGCTAATCTCCGGTGAGATTGGCCGCCGTGACCGAAATTCGGTCAGGAGGACATTATTAAAAATCAATTATCCAGTTTCGTCATACTGTTTACATACATACAATTGTCATCTAGTGGTCGCTGCCACGGCTACTATGGTTACCATATAATAGCAAACAATTTTATGAAGTATCAAAATAATTATACTGATAATGACACTGTTGAGTGATTGCAGCTTTACACGCAAGTCAAAGACGTAATATTATAGTCAACTGTCTGGCTAAAATCACGCAACTGAATTTGGTCACGCTTAAAATGTCTCCTTCCGAACTGCATAATAGGAGGTCGCATTCCGGCTTATTTGGGACAGCCCTAGAAGGACATATATATGGACCTTATTGGTGATGTCCTTCAAAAACGACACGGTTGACGCAGTGAGTAAGCGATTGGCTTTGTACGCTTCGTGTCGCGTGTTCGATCCCCGCACGGAACAATATTTATATGATCTACATATAGTTGTTTCGAGTCTGGTTGTCTGTGCATGTGACATGTATGTTTGTAAACTGTACCCACGATACAGGAGAAATCCGAGTGAGGGATAATGTTTCCTTAAAAAAAAAAGGTCAGGTGCGCAGTACGCTCAACTGGCGTCCATGTATGAAACGATGTATGAATGTAGATGAAGCAAAAGGGTTATGTAAGGATTGCAGCACGTGATGTTCCGTAGTTTCTGCCTATGGGAAAAAGACTTGACATTATATACGTATGTTTCGGAGCAGCTTGAGATGAGCCTATATTCAGCAAGTAAACTGGTGGGGTTATTGGTAGTCCATCGTGGTGAGTTCGGGATCTAAATGAGTACCTTATAATGCTTTTAGCTAAGCTTCATCATCAGCCAGAAAACGTCCACTGCTGAACGAAAGCCTCCCTCGAGGGGGGATTTGCCATAATCCCCACGCTTGGCAGGCGGCTTGGGGATATATAAGCTTAAGATAGCTAAGCTTATCACAACCTAATTATAATGAAAATATACAGAAGAAAGTTGAATTTTCAAACAGAAAAACTCAGTACCACTGCCCTCCTGTAGGGTAGTGTTACTGAGTTTTCTGTTTCGACTCATGAGGCAATGACTAAAATAAATAAATTAGTTAAAATATTTTTATATTTCAAAATGTTATATTACATTACTTATTAGTTATTACAAACTGCCTCAGTGGTCGCGCAACTGCTGAGCGTGAGTCCTGGGTTCGAATTTCGGATCGGGCAGCCTGTTATTAGATTTTTCTGTATAGAAATTCTCACAAGCAACACGGAATTTGGAACTGTGCCCTGTCACGACTGTACTGTGTGGTAACGACTCAAAAACGGCATCGGCGAAATCTGCCTAACCCTTCAGGGTATATAAGCGTGTGCTATGGTACGTTTGTTTTGTTTAGTGTAGGCACTCGTATAAATCGAATCGGAATATCTTTTATATTAACATAAGTTTCGTTATCAAGTACATAATATTGGAGTTAATAATATCTGCTTATCTACTAAATTAGCCATACGAAGGCCGGTCAAAACATGGTGCGGTATGCGAATGAACATTTTGATTTATTAACATTTCTAACCTAGGTTCGCCTTGCAATCTAAACTCCACGTACTCTTGGGATTCAAGATATTTTAGAACCAGAAATTTTTGAAACGATTTCAAAGAAAATTGTCAGTCAAAAGTCAAATTAACAGCAAGCGTTTCTTATTAACGCGTCGATTGTAAAATCAATTAAGTCTCCGTAACTTAAGAGTACCACCTATTGGTGGATTGAAGCTAAATCTAAATTTATTTTATCAGGGAATTAAAAATCGGGCTCAAGGCTGGTTATCTAAAATTTGCGAAAAACTAAATAAAATTTGAATTCGCCTGGCAAAACGCTTTATTAAGTAGCGTAAAATAAAATTAAAATTAATATATACTTACTCTTTAAAACCACGATGAATTGACGACCACGGATGAATATATAAACGTTGTGTCTGGCTATATAAAACTCCTTTGAAGTGTGAAAATATCGAATAAATTATCCAAAAGATCCCACGCTGATCTCTGCTTGTTTAGGGCATTCGCAGAAATGTTTGTATGTCTTTAAAATGAGGGCGGAATTAAGGATGTTATTATTATATTTATAGCACATTCTAGGGTAAGGTTAGTGGCGAGGTGAATGATCTAATTAAGTTAATACCTTTAGAGGTTACATAACGAATAATTTCATATTTTAACACTATCAAATAGCTTGGATTCAGTTATGCTTATAGAGGCTAATTTTATTAGATAGGTTTTACCAGTAGATCTACAAAGATTAATTGTTCTCCGAAATATATCAACATAAAGATAATATATTTTCCAACTTGCGAGAAGTGATTTTTCTCTGTTTAAATCAATAAATGTAGTGTCAAAAATATAGTTTTATTTTTTTCGAAAATTGAACCTCTTATTTGCAACGCACATTTTGTATAATATCAAGGAAAATAAACATAATTATAATATATAGGTACTAATATATGTAAAGCTAAAGAATTAGAGAAATTCTTTAGGGAAAACGAATTGTGTAGATAGATTTTTCAAGCAGCTGCACATAAATTAAAAAAAAATAGTACAAAGTGCTCTGAAGCGATAAAAACACAACACTATTTATGTATTGAAGCTAAAAACCGTCACAGATCTATTAACACGATAAAAACAAGAATACTCTAACATAATACGCAAGTGCCAATTTTAGCAAGTTACAATTGTACCTTTAATTACTCTAATTACATTAAACGCCGTAAATGGGCACCTCTGTCTATTTACTTGCGTAATACATAATCACTGAACATCGCAAAATGGGAACAAACTGTATAACTATAACGCTAAACATTAATTATGCAAGAATGTATTACGAAACGTAACAAAAGAAATGTGGGAGCGGGTTACGCAAAAATTCGGAAGTCGTTCAAACCGTACTTAGTCTGTTTTGCTTTTATGATAGAGCACCGCGTTTTCTTTGCTTGTTTACAAGTCATGTATTATGCTCATTCCGTAAAACCGAATAGTACTTGCACTTTCGAATCGACGCCAATGACTGACTCCACGAACTTTCTCTCTAAGTTGGACATGTTACCAATAATGCTCTATAGATTCATTCTACTGGAGCTTCTTCGGACTTTTTTTTTCTCCATTTTTAATTTCATTTGTACTGACGTCACGGCGATTGTACTGCTTCGATGCCGACGGTCATTTGCGCTCTAACATGAGACCAATGCAGCCGCATTTGCCGTCCACCGCTAAACCATAACTGCTAAGTACGCGTTCGGTGCGTTACGCGAAAAACTGTTTGGTGTTCACGCAAACGTTGTAACGTTAACGTGTACGTTTGTAGTGTTGTTATCGTTTCGGCCGGTACTTTTGATAAGGGATTTGTTTCGTTTTTCTGTTGTGACGGATGGCGAATTGTGAGAGGAATTTGTGGCAAAAAAATGGAGTGTCATTAACGTAAAAGGTAAGTTAAGACGCTTTTTGTTTTATAGTAATGATTCTTTTTGTTTTGTTGGAAAACATTGTTGTTTGGACGAGGAGCCGTTTGGGTGGTATCGGAGTTCGAAATACCTACTGTTTTTAAGTGCAAGCGATATATTTTCTTTCTAAAGTTTTCTTCGTGTTTTGAATTATATTGTTAGTTAGTTATTGACTAACATAAACTGTAAACCAAACTTTTGAAGTTATTGAACAATGAACAGTTTCTTGGTAAGAAGTTTTTAGAATTATTTCTAAAGTTTGTATAGAAATATTTCTCTTGACTGAAAGTTTTTTTATGGTCAGGCAGTTGCCCGTGTTATCGTAAATATCAAAGATTTATCTATTTAAAATAAATCCAGTCCAACAAAAAATAAACATAAACACCCAATCCAAATACTACTTTGACAATTAATTGAATCGTAAATTAATGACAAACATCAACATAAGTATATAATTTTGTCGTCTTGTACAATAAATTGGGTTCACTTAGAGTGGGTATTAGAATTCCTTCGTAAATAGGTAGGTAGTCCTTTGACCGAGGGTACGTACATTCCTCGACAGTCCCTATCTAAGGAATTTAACTGACACCATTAGCATTTTGTGGTGAGTAGAACATATTTATTTTTGGAAACAAAAAACACTGAACATTCTACCTTATAGGACTTGTTTTAAAACCACGGGTAAGTCCTTTTTTAGAAACAAGAAAATGGTTTTGTAAACTATTTCTTGGTCTTGTATCTCAGAGCGCGTTAATGCTATAAAGACTTAAATAAATCATTCCTTCACCGTAAATGCAAGTGATAGTCAAATTCTGATCCGCACAGGATTACGAAGTCAGAGGTGCGGGCCAGGTTAGAATGAAGTCGTAACATTTTTAGATTGTAAAGCTAAATTTAATTATGTTTTATTTGTTCACATATACTATAAAGTTATGTGAGTAACGAATAAGATGTTTAAATAGCGGTTTTATTTCTTTTGTGAGAAATAATACTTGTTTCATTGTTGAAAATCATCGGTTCGTGTAATCGTGATAATCTTTGTTTTAGCTGAAACAAAGTCCAATGGAATTTGTTTGGTTTCAATATTAAATTTATTTTTAGAATGGCTAACCCAAACCATGTATCGCAAGAATTTTCTGCAACCTTGATAGTAGTTAACGCCAAGTCAAAAATGTATAACAACAACGTGCGCGCGCATTTGAGTGAATTTTTAAAGAAAACGCATACTGTTTTCATACATTATATATTAATGACAGTAGCCGGGAACTATATGAATCCTAATAATTTCACCAGAGAACTGTGTCAACTATGGGTAAGAGAAGTATGCTTCGGCTCGTCGGTACGATTGGCGTAGTGGCGCTACGAGTCGTTTAATTCCCGCACGGAAAAAAATAAATATTTTGTATGAGAGTTGTGTATGCTTGAGATTTATATCTGAGTGGGATATGCAATGGACTGCCTAATGAGGCAGTCCATTGGCGCTTGCTACCACTAGACCAATGGGTCTAGTGGTAGCAAGCGCGCCTACTGAGCGTGAGGTCCTGGGTTCGATTTCCGAGTCAAGCAAAGAGTTATAGGGTTTTTCTGTATGGATTTTCTCAATAGACACCATGTCTAGAACTGTGCCCAGTAAATAGCAATAGGCTTACCCCTATTACATGGAACATGATGCTGTATTATGGGATATAAAATTTAAAAAAAACAACAGGCATTACGATTAACTGACATTACAAAGCTGAATTACAGTTTCCGAACGTTGCTAATATAATTCTTCACGCTTGGAGTTTCAGCGTAAACATCCACACAAATAAATGAAATTGAATTGTCTGTTTGTAATTTCAAAATAAGAGCTATTTACTGAATGCATATGAAGGTATACACGGCCCTTATTAAAAAAAAACAATTGTTATTTTTTGTCTTTCTGACTGCTTGTTCCAGCTAATTTCCGAAACGGCTGCACCGATTTTGACAGGACTTTCACTGAAAGATACCTGATGTTATAAGGAGTAACTTAGGCTACTTTTATTTTGGAAAAAGAATTAGGGTTTCGCGCAAGAAAAATGCACGGGTTCGTAATCCACGCGGGCGAAGCCGCGGGCGGAAGCTAGTAATATATAAATGACATTGTACACTATTACACTCAATCACGTTGTTTTCCATGTGTTGTGAATCGCAAGTAAAACGTAGATCAATGTTTTTTTGTTCACATTCGAACTGTGATGTCACTCAAGCACGATTTCTGTTCTGTGTTTACTATTTGCAACCAAATTATTTACTTATAAAATTACGCCATGGTTGGTGCTGCTGCGCTACGTGTCCCGGGTTCGATTACGATGGCACACCCAGACCCAAAACATCTATCTGTAGGTCATTTACCCACAGATAGATGTTTCGGGTCTGGGTGTTTGTGCATGTGAATATTTGTGTTTGTAATACCCACGATACAGAAAAAAACAACGAAAATAAAAATCTGAGGCTACAATTTCACATCATCTATCCCCTTCTGTTCAAATTATCCATCTCTCTATCACCCAATGCCTGAGACGTCCAAAATACCGACGCAACTACTTCAATTAAGTACAAAGCGAACTGAACATATTAATTCTTCAACTTAAACAAACAAGGTCTCAGTACTTCCCGAATCTTTTCATACAACCGCCATCTATATAACACATAACAACTAACAATGGCAGCCATGGCAGGTAGGTCACGACTTGTGAAGTCACATTTTTTGCCCATGTGAACCATTTTGACGTAACAGGTCGATGTCAATGAACTAACAATGTCATTGGCGATACTGATCTTATTACTAAGGAATTGATATAATTTTATGGAAGTGTTATACTTCCAGTTTAAATACATAGGTATTAATTTTTTCAACTACTGTTGCCCGTTTTTCGTTTGAGTATATTTTATATTTATTATATATCTAAAAAGTGTTTTGTTGCAAAAGTAAAAAATAAGCCCATGTCCTCCACGCCAAAGGCTATCTGTTTGTTAATTTCATCATTATCGGATCAGTGGTTTAGTAGTGATGAGGTAACAAACAGACAGAGCTACTTTCGCATTTATAAAAAATAGTGTCAATTTCTGTGAAGATCTCGTTCTCCGCTCTCGCTTAGATCGATGGCATATTGCTCGTAAAGTACACTTCATAAATGAATGTATATTAATTATACAACTGGATTCCACAGGGCTTCTATAGTAAAATTAAACTGCTGAATCGTCTATAAAATTATTATATCATCAATATAATTATTTATTTAATATATTATAATTATATAATTTTGAACAGTCAATAAAAGCCAAGTTAAAGTACTTAAGCAATGCAAAAAAATATAAGATTTTGCAACAAAAACAAGTTACCGTCTGGCAAATATTTCGTGTGATCATTGCACCCTGAATAATTTAACAATATTTAACGGTGAACAACGCGATTTACCAAGGTTAGACTTATTTAGAAACGCCGTTGTGTCACTGAACTATTCTATAAGAAATTAATAATATAGGGCACAGTCGCACAGACTATCTGATTATGCATTAAATTGCGTTTTAAGAAAAAAAAACCTTTTTAACAACAACGCTTTTCTCGACTATTGTATACAATGGGTACCCAATATTGGCTCATTTTAGGTACATTGATATTCTATTACGTTTTGTGTAGTATAAGAGCATTGGCCGACTTATAGAGGCTGTGTCACCCCTTTGAACCAATTTTTTTTTAAACCAATATATGTACAATGTTTTTGTTTACGAATACAATTTTTAATACCTACTTGAAAATCAAATTAGGTACGTTTTACGATGATGTGTGTCAAACGGCACGATTGGCGCAATGTCTAAGCAACTGGTTTGTTGAGCTATCGGCCGCGGTTTCGATTCCTGCACGGAACAAATATCTGTATAACCTACAGACGGTTGATTTGGATCTGGTTGTGTCTGTAAACAACGATACAATAGACATTCTAACGTGGGGCAAAGTTTTTAAAAAGAGTATTATATTTTTCAATTATATAACATAAGATGTAATCCTCTTACTGACTTGGACTCTCAGAACAAAAAGGGTTAGGTTAGGTTATAACTTAACCCTATTCCATTCTGAGACGCTTGCCCAGCAGTGGCACAGTAATGGATTGAATTTATTTATTGTTTTCCTCATTATGAAACTTTTAAAAGATATAATGACTTTTTGTTAAGAACCTCGTTTCATAGCTTTAGTACCAAGCCCATTGTCTAGTGTAGAGTTGTATTGACGGATTGTCGTGCCTCTAGATCTTGAAAACATCTTACATTGTATTATTAGGTCACTATTTCAGCTGTGTCATTGAACTCAGTCACTAAATAACAGACAAAATTTCCAAAACGATTTGTAACTCGAATTTAAAAGTTATATAAATAGTTATCCTAATTATTTATTTATATTTTACTAGCGACCCGCCCCGGCTTCGCACGGGTAGCAGAACATATACCTCCGCCTACATTTTCATTTTCTGTAGTAGTGTCGTATCAGCCTGTTATCTCGAGCATTTACTCGGCGCACGCCAGTAAATCTCCCAGTCAACATGAATTTTTTCCGTCATCTTCAACTATCATCGTCATATTTCAGCCAATTTACACAAAACCTTCCTCATGATTCACTCTGTCTATTAGTGAAAACTGCATGAAAATCCGTTCAGTAGTTTTTGAATTTATCGCGAACAGACAGACACACAGATGCGGCGGGGGACTTTGTTTTATAATATAATAATAATAAAGTGGTAATAATACGGACTATTAAATAACTGATGCAACGTGCAATACTTATAGCTAATATTATAATGATTACGGCTCCGTTTGATCATATTATTTTCTATATTTTTATTATGTAAAGTAATTTATCGAAGGAAAAGTGTTGCGAAAGATAATCTTATTTAATTTGATGCTGTTGATAAATCAATATTATTATTTCTTTCTTTCTTCAAAGAAACGTTGTACCATACTATGGTTTTTCCTGTATGGCGGTATACAGACTCACACGCATACACAGCTATACCCGGAATTAATTATATTCAGTAATCTATACGTACCTACTAAACAATATCGTATACTCTAACATACATGGTGTTTCAAAATATTAGTTTATAAATTTCACTGTCTTCGTACAAAACCACTTGCTTATAGATTTCTAATTTCACCATGTACATATAAACATGAGACGCCATTTTTAATCCTTATCATATACCTTATCACCGTTTCCAGCACAAGTAGTACATGTAGTAAAAGTTAAGGTTTAGTTTCTAATCTCCAACATTTGAATTATGCATGGCAATTATGATTTACTTTCTAACGTTTTTGTTTTAAGTTACCAGAGCTCTATATATGCTTGTACACCTATGAAAATTCTGATAGATAGCTTTCCGCTTTGAAAGTATGGCGACTACAAATGACTTTAAAAACAGGCCAAAAATTATTCCTTTTAATATACTCAGTCATTATAATTACGTTAAGCCCTAAACATCGATTTGGTAGTATGGTTAAGCTATTGGTTTTGTGCGCTACGAATCGCGGGTTTGTTTCCCCACGGAGCAAAAATTTTGATGACCTACCAACTGTTGTTTCGTGTTTGGGTCCATGTAGGTACATGTGCTTGCGTGATTTGGTCTACTGAGGCGGTACATGACACTTAATAACTACATAAATTTTCAGATTCACATTACAAATCACAAAATCTACACTTAATTTTAAACCCAATAAGGATCAAATTCGTATATGATTTATACATGAACTGGGTACATAAATCAAACTAGGTAAAAAGAAGGAGAGATTAAAGAAATAACCACAAACATTTCGTTCATGAAACCTCTGTATCACTTGCAACAAGCAAAGGTGTCAGTATCAATAAAAAACCCAATAAAAATATCGTTGTTTTCAATACTTTTTCCACACTATAAAAATTACTCTTATTTAATTGCAAAAACCCATAACAATTTACTGTTAGTTGCATTAACACACTTTAACATCGAGTAGAGGTTACTTACCGATAAAATACCGATAAATACCGTTACGTTAAGGCAAGTGTATTTGCACCTGTTTTTGTAAAACACATTATTATATTTTTACTGCTGTAAAGTATTCGCGTCCGTATTATTATGTATTTAACACTTTTAATGCCGTCAGCGGCAAAAAGTTGCGTAATGATATTCATTATGTTTTGATAGGTGTTCACGGTAATTTTTGTATCTACAAAAGCTACTGTTTGTATGCTATATAATCATTTAATAGTGACGCGAATCATGGAATGTATATCGCGTTTACAATAGAAAGGACGGTGTAAATTTCAAGTGTTTTTTAAAGATTTAAAAGTTGATATTTCAGTATTAATTATTTTAAATTAATATTAACAAATTAAAAGCCCGTATACTTACAACATATAGGTAGGTGAATATTGATAAACAAACATCGCAACAACCCTGCGTAAAATAAATCGTATTTATCGTAAAAGAAAATACAGGACACTTAACAAAAAATTCAACCTATTAACGAAACCGTTACACATAAATCGATATCGGAATCGGAACTCACTTTACGTAACGATAAAATACAGTTTAATATGCGTACGACACGCAAATATCGTCAATAACAATTTGACGTGAAACAAATTTATATTTATTAAAGTTTTCGCTGTCCGTGAAAATGTATCGTGAAAGTGGGTTAAATGTGGAAACGATAACAAGAGTAAATTTATTCTACTAGACTGGTGCTAAACCACGCTTCACGAGTTTTGGGTAATACGAGATGATGATAAATATTATCTCGTTTTAAACTTCCTAGAATTTTGCATTTTCCTAGAATTTGTCTGTATAAGAATAAAGCGTATGTCTATCGGTAAGCATTGAATCAGTTCATTCATCCAGGAAATTGCCTTTCTGGTTTACGACAACAATTAATCTAGTCTGAGAGATCCTATCTTAAGAGAACCTAGATATTATAGTACCTACCTATAGGTACTACTTTATTACCAGAATAAAAATTTCCATTTTTATACACGGCTCGAAAATAAATTGAATATTGGGGATGCAAAGTATTTCCAATACCTTGTTTGGGTCCGATCTGAAAATCGGACGGTAATTGACCATCTCTAATCGATCCAGAAGAGTAAATTACCAATATGTACAGTCAAACAACGAGATAAGCAACCAAAGTTATCAGATGAAATTTTTTACGTTTATGTTTCAACTATGTCCTTAACATAGCATCACGCCTGTATTCCCCAAAGGGTTAGGCAGAGGTATACTATTGTACACCCACATTTCGCCGATGCCGTTATTGAGTTATGGGACGAGCTCATTGCCATCTACCAGATCCAGACTCCATGCTGCTACTGAGAATTTTCATACAAAAACCCCAAAAATATTTTGCCCAGCCCGGTAATCGAATCCAGTACCTCGCGCTCAGCAGTCACGCTTGCGACCACTAGACCGATTTTACTGTAGCATGTCTAATGTGAAGCTATGTATAATTAGTAAAATATCACTTCCGAACACCTTAATTACGTACAATCTCTTTTTTTTTTTTTTCATTTTCTTACCTTATCTGGGGCAATACATTTTCCTATGAAATCGTATGGAAATGACTTTTCCTATCATGTACCATATTCTTACAAATAAATATTTTGATTGATATCATTTCCTCTACCGATCAGTATAAAAGAAAAATCCAAATAAAATCACTGTTTATTAATACATAAGCGAAATCTCATTCTCATAAAAATAGATCGGTATTGTTACTGCATACTATTTTTCCATGTCTTCCTACGTTTCTGTCGGTACAATATCTGATGGAACAAAATAATCGTAAACACTACGTAGCCATTACTATTGTACTGTTTCCATAGACGAAAGATAGTGATATTGATAGACGCGGCGGGGGACTCTTTTTTATTATATGTAGTGATTGTAAAAAAATCACTCTTAGAACAATTTCGTAAATATATATTTAAGAGACGACACGGTTGGCGCAGTGGTTAAGCGATTAGCTTTCTGCGCTATGTGTCGCGGGGTTCGATCCCCGCACGGAACAAATATTTGTATGATCTACAGATAGTCGTTTCGGGTATGGTTGTGTGTGTATGTGACATGTATGTTTGTAAACTGTACCCACGACACAGGAGAAATCATAGTGTGGGGCAACGTTTTTTTTTTAAATAAAAAAAAAAGAAAAAAAAATTATGACCTTCTTCGCTAAATTCTCGAACAGTATAAATGTGTAATGTAGGTATTTACCTTTTACAGATATTTAGGCTTTAGTATTTACTGTTTCTAATGGCAAAAAAAAATATACATTTTAGGCCCCATACAAAAATACTCTTGTTGTTTTGAATTGCAGCATAATGCTTCCGAGTCCCACAACTAAAGCTCTTTCATTAATTGAATCCAATCCGACACCTGTCATTATATTGAATTGAAGGAACGGATCGATTTTGTGAAATCCATAAAATTGGTATTGCGTTGTATGTACGACATTATTTTATGTAAAAAATCTAGTCTGAAATTATATTACGGAACTATTCGTGACTTGGCGGAGTGAGATAGGTTTAAGAATAAATGGCGGTATGGGCCAGAATTGTGTTAAGCAAAACATTGTGCAGTATTTTTGTGTTACCTAATGGCCACGTATGATGGTTTAGTAAGGCCTAGTTTTTCGATGCTCAGATAAAAATCATTTAGGTGTTAATTTGATAATAGAATAGTTTTTATTATGGTATTGTTTTATGGACTGGTCAGAGGAATAACTTGTCTGCAGTTTGGCCGTTGAAAAATCGGCCTTATAGATAAATAAGTGGTAAGTAACTCTATTCCATCAGTCACATGGGACGGCAATCCGACACGACCGGAGAGAGATCAAGCGCAGGAACAACGGCTTTACGTGCTTTCCGAGGCACGGTGTATATTCACTTACACAAAGACCCAGACCCGAAACAACTATCTGTAGATCATACAAATATTTGTTCAGTGCTGGAATCTAACCCGCGACACGTAGCGCAGCAGTCGATCCATCAACCACTACGCCAGCCGTGCCGTCATATTACAACGATCTCTAGATCCATGAGTGATGAAACCTGGGATCGTCTGGCGCACCCTGGGCAATCCGCCTCGATACCTCCATTGCTGACTGGCTAATCTTTCACTACGGCATGGGCAATTCCCATGTGATATCCTATGCCGACACGATAGAAGAATTATGTTACCGAAATATGCAAATATTTTTATTGTTGTTCAAATGTCTGTCTGTTACGTATTACGTCTTTATAATTGAATAATCTTTGGGTGAAAAACAGACGCTTATTTTCATTCTGTCTTGCGTAATAGGGTCAGCTGAAGTCGATCATAATAAAGCGAAAACCGCAATTGAATTCACGAGAAGTCGAAGTCGGGGTGACGTATTAAAAAATAGGACGTACTGTAAGTAGTATTGAAAAGAAATGCAAATGAGATAAGAACTATAATTATTGTAAAAACAGAGAGAGAGAGTGAGAGAGAGAGGGGGGGAGAGAGAGAGAGATTCTCCTGTATCGTGGATACAGTTTGAATATCTCACATACACACACACACTCCTGAAACAAATATTTTTCCGTTTTGATATCGAACCCGCGACACGTAGCAGAGAAAGCCCATCGCTTAGCCAGTGCCTAAGATGAATAATGATATCGTATGAAGTAAGTATAATAAAAGTAAATCTAACTGAAATAATCATTAAAAGGCTTTTAAAAAATCGTTTTCGTGATAATGCAAAATGCATTCTTAATGAGTGTGCATAAGAAAACTAATTGATTTATTAAAGTCTGCGGGCTAAAGTCATTTAGGTCACTAGTTCACCTGCAAAGAGGTTCACTAAGAGCTATTTACATCGTTTTTCTTTTTTTAATTAGATTAAAGATTTTAAAACAAGACCTTATTGAACGTAGGTAGCTATCGAAGCAATGAGCTTACATAGCATCATGCCTGAACTCCCCGAAGGTTGAGATAGAGGTGTAATATTGTATAGTCAGCATCAAATATGGGTATATATGTATACATGTACCGAAATTCAAACGCTTATTCTTGGAAAACGATTGGTTAAAATCATAAAATTTAAATGACTACGTATTTTTATCTATACTTAGATACTATGTGTAAAATTGGTCAAGATTACAATCACAATTTCTTTTAAAAATCGCTTTTGAATTTCAATACATATTTTTGATACACCAACATTCCCCCGATCCCGGGAATCCGGGTCCTATGTAATACGCACTATTTTTCGTTCCAGACTGATTCTGAGAATATCCTAATAAATACCTATTAACATTGCCCTACACACGTATCACCTCACGCCCTGGAGCTCTGCTTGCGACACACACGTTGAAGCAGTCATACATAAAAAACATTATTGATTTAGCTTCTTTATTCAAATACCTACAAGGTCCTTGGTAAACAATCGATAAACAGAAGGCTCTTCAAAAAGAAAACATAACAACAGCTTGTTTTTTTTTTTTTTACAAAACCCATACCTTTATAATTATATCTATTTGCACAGCTTACACTTAAATGCTCATATATTAGATCTTATTCTAGAATAGCTACAATATACCATAAAGTAGGTATTTGACAACAAAAACTATGTTCGTAAAACTGTTATTTTATTAAGGAATCTTTATTTTTGATATTTTTGTTTGTATAATTTTTGTTTTATGTTCTTTTATATTCTTCTGTGTTTTTATCCTACTAATCCTAATCCTAATATCCTAATAATATTATAAATGTGAATGTTCGTGAGGATGGATGGATGGATATTTGTTACTCAATCACGCAAGAACGGATGAACGGATATGGATGAAATTTGGCAAGATCATAGCCTGGAATAGCACATAGGCTACATTTATCCCGGAAAAATGTACGGGTTCGTAAACCACGTGGGCAAAGCCGCGGGCGGATGCTAGTTTTGTATAATGCCCAGATGAAATAATAAATCTTTGATTTTGACTCTTCCATGATTTAATCACCAGACACTCTGTACACTATCAATCTTTCTTCAAAGCGCGTAACAGAATCTAGTTCATACTACTTTTACTAGTCACAAGATACTTCTGATCACCTATATTATACTTTCATTCTCGCGTGAATAAGACTTTGTCAATGTCGCATTGTTTTTAGGTCACCAGCTCACTAGACTGTTGAGCACAATGGTTTGCAACAGTATTCTGCAAATCGACTAATTCAATTATATTGTGAGACATCAAAGGAAATATAAATGATGATCCTCTTATTGAAACCGTACAAAGAAAGAACAATTGAATAAGCTTAATGCTACTAGGTCATATTAATAATACTCAATGCATCTCTTGTGCGAAATATGCGATCTTAACACTTTCACTGTCGACTAAGCAGACTACAATTTGACAATCGCCAATAATCCTAATCCTAACTAATATCATAAATACGAAAGTAAGTTTGTTCGTTTGTTTGTTACCTTTTCACGCCTGAAACAATAAACCGATCGTTATGAAATTTTGCATGTGTACGTTGTAAGAGGTACAGAAAAGGACATAGGGTACCTTCCATCCAGAAAAAAGTATTGTACCCGAGGGGAAAAATACTAACTTTCAACGGTCACAATTGCTTTAGAACGCTAGATGGCGTTACGTAAGACCCGAAAAAATGCACGAATTCGTAATCAATGCGGGCAAAACCGCGGGCGGAAACTAGTCAATGTCATAACTAGACATGAAAAGGGTTAAGTATTTTGACAACTATTAAGATGATACAACTTTGGTAGGTGACGTAATTTTTTTATATTTCACATTAGTGATTTCGACATCTCCCGAGATTCCTGGTTATGTCATTTCCCTATAAATAATACACGTCCATTTTTGAACTTAAACCTTGTCAAAGGTACTGTAATCCTACTAATATTATAAATGTCAAAGTTTGTGAGGATGGATGGATGGATCTTTGTTACTCTTTCACGCCAGAACGGCTGAACGGATCTGGATGAAATTTGGCACAGAGATAGATTATAGTCTGGAATAGCACATAGGCTACATTTTATCCCGGGAAAACGCCATGTAATAAAGCCACAAAACTGCTTGATCAATTACTGATCACGATAACTCACGCACGACAATTTCCATTTTGGACTTTTTGACTGAAACAAACTGTTCCTCTCCCGAGCGGAACTGCATTCCTCGCACCAATCCTTTGTGTCAAAGGTGATAACAGTCCTTGAAAACATGCCATCTGCACACGATCCATGCTAGAAGTGGTCACATACCAACCACGAAACGAACCACTGAAAGACTCTTTATTAAGAAACAAAGGCTCACATAATTTAACAAAATTAGATTTAACACAGTTGAGATGAATTATTGGCTAAAGCTTGCCGGAACGCGCTTAGTCTAAGTAAAGTTATCTAAAACCTAACTAATACTGACTGTAAGCCGTTCTCCCCGAATAGAATCCAGAAACAGTCTCGACGGTAACATCACAATGAAAAAAAAAAACGGATGCCATATAATGTTATGTGATAAAAAAACTAATTGCAGCTTTATAGATGATAAATAGGATGATGTGAAATAATTTGCTGGTTAGAAAAAAAAAATACTTGAGAAAACCACGGTAAGTTTATTTAAAAAGTTGCGTTTATTTTTGCCGCAGTGAAGCAGCCATATTGCACTGGAGTGAGAATCTTAACGGGGTTTTAGAGTGAGTAACCTCTTAACGTCTTTAGCAAATCTGTATTGAGTTTCGTACCTACTTGAATAGTAATGGGTATTTTAATTGATTTCTTAATCAGATTTCGAAGTATGATTCATGTTGATTATGTACAGAAATCTTAATAAGAAGATTTTTAGTAATAATTTCTATGATGACTTCGTACAAAAATCGAACACATACAATATTAATTTATTATAAAACACCCGGCGCCCGGTAACAAGACACAATAAATCAATCTATTGTGTCTCATTAGCATAATTTGACAGGTTAAGACCAAAAAAAATTGTAGACGCTATCAGGATTTTTTATTTGTTTTATTAAGGCAATTTAAATTAATTTATCTGTTTAAATATAATAACGAAGGAAGATAATTAAAATAGAGTGTTAAGTAAAACAAAGAAAAAAAACGCATGTCTAAATTAAGTAAATAAAACCGCGTAAACAACAAGCTATTTATCTATACATCTATACAATATATAAATAAAATTGGAGTGTCTGTTTGTAATATTGAAATAACCGTTTTTACTATATGCATATGAATATATATACGGTACATACACCAAAATAACATTTTTTACAATTTTTGTCTGTCTGTCTGTCTGTTTGTATAGGCTAATCTCTGAAATGGCTGGACCGATTTTGACGGGACTTTTATTGGCAGGTAGCTGATGTAATAAGGAGTAACTTAGGCTACTTTGATTTTAGAAAAATTCTTTTATTTTAGAAAAAAACAGGGATAAGTGCATTTGGTCTCACTAAAAAATACATTGTTAAGTTCCGACATCCACGCGAACGAAGTCGCGGGCACAGCTAGTTTTGTAATATAAACGTAGTTACTAAAGTCACAAACTCTACTAAAAACGTGTCTACGAAGCCTTAAGAATCCAAGAAAAATAAACGCCATCTACTCATTTCGTATCGAAGTAACGTTCAGACATTGAAGGGTTGTTAACCTGCCAGCTTCTCAGCAATCTATTTTCTCGACTTGCGGTAAGAAAACAGCCCACTTAACCCATAATTTCCTAGAACACCCAACAAAAAGAGGCGAATTAATTTAATTGTAATTTATTACTTCAATGGTAGTACGTGGTGCCGTGCGTGAGATTACAATGAATAATGCAATTAACTAATTAGTATTGTAAATTAATCTCGCATAATACGGCTATCTGCATTACTGTGATCGATCTGATCAAAGTAAAAACCGATAAGCTAAAAAAATATGTATAATTGCTTTCAAAGAAATGTAAGAAATCTATTTATATAAAAACAATATTAAGATTACATTGAATCAAAAACTTTCAATTAGGTACATACGTATATTTACATAGCATAGTACATTCAGCTGTCGTCTTTAATAAATCAAGAAATTCTCATCCGAGGCCCTAGTGTAAGTTCCTTTTGACAAACTCGATTTATAGTGTCGAACGCGTTTGGCGCTTCAATTGGTTCGTTTCGTGCTCTCCACCAATCGGAGCGTCGAACACGTTCGATGCGTTAGATCGAGTTTGTCAAAAGAAACTTACACTAGGGCTTACTTACATGATTTCGATGTCAGATCGAATCGAGTTCTAACTCAGTCCCTCTTGCAAGACAGGCAAGCGTTCAACCGCTAAGCTTTCACATTATTGTAATATTGATACTGTAAATTAATCCCACACATACACTAGTCCAAATAGCTTTACAGTTAGTCATTTAGGTGTAGGTGTAAAGAATCCAGTCTTATAGATTAGGAACAAATCTGAGTCAGCTTGCGCAAGATTTTATCCTGTATAATAAAATTATTACAGTGCCTACCTCGCCTAAGTATTGAAGCCTTGCCTGTACTGGCCAATGCAACATTAATATATGCATTGTCGTAGGTTTTAAGACAATGAATCACATAATTCATTTGTTTTAATACCTACTACTTTAACCGCTTGTCTATTCTCCGTTACAATTGGCTTTCTGCGCTATGTGACGGAGGTTCGATTCCCGCATAGAACAAACGTAACAGTATGACTTATAGTTTTTTTTTTTTTTTTTGGGCCTGTATACATGGCCATGTGAGATGTATGTTTGTAAACTATACTCACGATAGACGAGAAGTCGTAGTGTGGGGAAAAGATAGTCAAATAAAAAGTAATCGAACATTATTCCATTATATTATCCTAGAATAGATAACGTCGATATACATGGTAAGTCGCACAAAAAATGTTACAGTATTATTTTGCCCTTAAGGAAATCAACACTTCAATATTTGTCTAATACGGCCAGAATTCTTAATCCAATCAAACTGTTCCGCAACATTCACTTTCGGTACCAACATAACAATATAAAATTTCGCTTTCCAATCATATCTGTTTTCAGAACACTTTATTTGTCTCATTTGATTCGCTCTAATTCTCAAACTGGATGAATCGATTGAAAATCAATCTGAATTCAAATTGAGAACGTAGATTAAAAATATAATTTAGAGGTGGACTAACGCAGATGCAAATCGATAATGCAAATCGACTGCGAGTGAATTGCATCGACAATCGAGTTATGTGTAGCTTTTATAGAAAATTGTTGTTGTCTGTCGTTTCGCATATTTATTAGATAGTTTATTTTGTCGGCGTGACTCTGTCATTGCGATAGCTGTTAATTAAAAAAGCAATTGGTTTTATATGGGTATACGTTACGCTATTCTATTAATTTTACGAGTGCGTTGTATTATACTAGGAAATATGATCTACGAGTACGTCAAAAGCTTAAAACAAAGGCACCGTATCTATGTTTAGTGAAATTTAAAAAACTAGGCCGAATTTGATGGCTTGTCCTCACGCCGACGCATTTTAATTTTAAGTGGCTCTTAAATCTCGTGTTTTATAATATCTATTATGTAGACAATCAATGGAGACAGAATGACATTCAGATAGAAAAGAAAATATTTATATAATAAAAGTATAAATGCTCACCTATGAGATCAATAAAAACTTATATAATTTGTACATTTTGATTTGAGCAAAGTAGGTTTTAGACGTTGTCCCCACACTAGGCACGCCTGTATCGTGGGGTCCCAGGAATACGATTTGTTTTTGAAGGTTGTCCCACACTAAGAATAATTTCTGTATCGTGGGTGCGTTTACAAACACAAATATTCACACGTACACCCAGACCCGAAACAACAATTTGTAGATCATAAAATATTTGTTCCGTGTGTGAATCGAACCCGCGACACGCAGCATAGCAGTCGATCGCTAAACCATTGCGCCAATCGTTTAGTCACATCTCAGTCTTGCCTTCTTGATACGGTTTCTTTTGTTCCAATATAAAATCCTGTGAGGAAGGGCCTAATACTTGAATTAATTATTTCAATTTCATTACCAGCTTTCAAGCTGATACTCATTATTATAAATAGTGTCTTCATAGCAAAAGTGTCAAATTAAAGAAAATAATCAGAGAAACGATTTATCACTTGAGAAAGTCGAATAGACATCTCTAAAAGGAATTCATCAGCAAATAATTAGGTGAAGCCGCCTTTGAAGGTTAACCAGTAAAATGAAGACGACAAAAACTTAATAAAAGGCCAAATCTAATAATATGGCTGACACCTTTTGAGTCCGGACGACTTTACTTTTTATAATATCTATAACAGGTAAGGTATTTAATTCAAACTTTATAAATGACCGATCTCTTTATAATGAATGGTTATTAATTCAGTGAGCTATCAAATAAGGAATACCTATGGATTCGAAAAGAAATACTCTAACTTAAAAATAACGTTGCTCCACACTAGTATTTCTCCTGTATCGTTGGGCACCTACAGTTTACAAACATACATCTCACATACACATACACAGATCCGATATATCTGTTGATCATACTAATATCTCTTTCACGTTGAACAGCACCTACCGCACAGCGAAGAAAGCAAAGCGCAAAGTCACTGTGACAATGTTCTCGTCATTTTGAAATCTTGTTCATCATGGTAACACTCTACTTTCTTTCTGTACTAAAATCGCTAAGTTTAACTTTTGTGGATAAACTAGGAATACAGCACAATTTCCATATTTCTATGCCACTTACTACACTGAAAAAACTGTTATGTCTTATATAACAAAAAGTTAGACTACTGGTTACCCAAAAAAAGTGACAACATAACTACTGCTATTTTTAGTCAAACCCGGTTATGTTAACAGTATAACAAAACTATTTTATTATATATTAACAAACGATATTTGTTGCATTTTACAAAACCGTTTATTACCATTTAAGTTCATGGAATGTTTGTTAACAGCAAAATAATGTTGTTCCTGATAGGCTACATCTTCTGTTATTAACTGTAAAACAGTTTGATTATATGTAGTCAGAAGTTTCTGTAGCTTTACGATATACCTTGTGGTTAATTTTACTGAACAGTTTTGTTACTATTAAACATTATTTACTTATTATTAGCTCAACTTCTTCAGTAATTAGTAACAAATTATTTGTTTAAACGCAACCTCACTGAGATGTTATTTGTAACGTGATGTATTTTGTTATTTATAACTTGAATTATTTTGTCAATTGTAGCATGATGTATTTTGTTAGTTGTGACGTGATTATTTTGTTAATTATAACATGATGTATTTTGTTATTAGTAACTTAACTAACTTTGTTACTCATAACTTTACTGTTATGTTATTATAGGATGTTCAGGGATCACTAGTTTGTAACCAAAATTATGAAATAAAAACAGTTTTGTTGTAATAGTATTTATACTCGATCCAAAAGATACTAATTGTATAGACAGTTTTATAAAAATTTATTTGTGTCACTAATGTTTTGGATCGAGTATGAATACCATTACAACAAAACTGTTTATATTTCATAATTTTGGTTACAAACTAGAAGAGTAATCATTAAAACTATTGGATTTAACGAAGAAAATATAGTTTTTATTCATTTAATTGAATTACAATTGAACTCTCTGTGTTACATACATTTTACCGTTACGAGCAATATTTACGTGATTAGGTACATGTGATAATAAAGAATCATGAAACATATGTATAGTTTCTTTGACTTCTGGATATTCTAGTTGAAAACAATTCAAATGATAATCAAAATCAACAGTCGACAACATTGTACATTCTAAAATAATTCTGTTTTCGTTATACACAAACACTTGACTAACAGTTTTAAAAATAACATCACCAAAATCATAACAGTCTCCACTAACATCGTGGACAAGAATAGTTCCGGGTTTGTAAAGTGTGCCTTTTACTTTTACCCATGAAACGGGTACCAAAGACAATGCAGGGTCTAGATTTAAATTACTTATAACATTGTTGCGGTCCTTTTTTGAAATTCGTTTGGTGACACCAATAGAATATGAAGGACCCAATGAACCTTTTACAAATATTTCATTTAACTGCAGTTGATGTTTTGTAGCAATAGTTAAAGTGAGATTGCGTCGATTAAACGATGCCCGAGCTGACATTTTTGACAGTCTATGCTTAGCCTCAAACCGCATACTCCAGCAATGTACAAGTGGTCCAAATTTCAGCATAATGGAATGGTAGTGGACAAGAAAATGAAATTTAGGTTTGAGGTTCTCATGGGAAAGTTTTATATAAAGTTCATTGAGTTCAGCTATTAAAAACTGCAACAAGGTAGACATTTCTTTAGTAATCACAGTGCTCATTAACAAATCAACTATTTGTTTCAAAGTAATATAGTGTCCAGTAAGTGTCATCCGTTGGGACAAAATCGCCAACAAGTAAATTAAAATATCTAACAAATGTTAACATTTCAGAAGCTGATAAACGAATATTATTCTTAAGAACATGCTGTTCACTCAATGGACAGGGCTTACTTGAGCTGTCTGGTCCGAATTTTAAATAGAGAGCCAAACACATCTTTCTTTCACACCTGTATTACCTGGAATGTTAAGTTGTAACTGAGCATTATAATTTTCATTATCTCGTAGCAAATGTTTATCTTCGAATAACTGTTTTTTTAAGGTTTCCTTTGAAGCATTGCATATTCGACATGGGTAGTTACATTGAAATGATTCATTAAAACCAATAATGGAGTGTAACCCAAGATTATCCCCAATAATTAGGCCTAACCTGAAATACAGCATCCCTTGAAAAGCTGGTACATTTATGTTAATTCCTGTTTCTGATAAAAAATTTAGTTCTTCAATTAACGGTTGAAATATCACATTATTACCAAAATCATGCCTGTCGGATGAATGAAACAACAGTCCCAAAAATATGTTATTAAGAGAAGATGTCCAATGTGGTGGTAAACAAGCAACAGAAACATAGGCGGCTCCTAACTTATGTGTCCCAGAATGGCTGCCAAGGACATTTCCTGTTTCATAATCGTCAAAATACAAAAATAACGGAAACACCAATTTGGTACCAATATTCTGTTTGACTGAATTAATCCAAAAACTACCTTGTATAAAATTTTGCAAATATGTCTCATTTAAATTATTAATATAATCTAGTGTTTCCTTCATGACACCATTAAGTGAGAAAATTTTTTGTAAAACCAATCGCAGCGGAACAAATTGCTCAGTACATTTTACTGATTTAGATTTTATAATACCATGCTCCTTGACATTACACATTCTTTGACCAATTACAACTTCTTTCGGCGGTATGTAAGTTCCCAATGTCTCTAAGTATTTCAACCTTTTGAATTCGGTATCAAAGTTATTAATTGGTGATTTTACAACTGATAAAAGGTTTTCTTTAAAATAATTTACATTGTTACCTTGTTCGGCAGCTTTGACAATCTCTGAGAATATATTTTCTATGTTAGAACTTAAACTACTAAGCATGTATTTATGCAAGCCTTCAACTACATCTTGAACTACCTTCCTGGGCATCAAAGGATTTCCGTAGAGAGAAGATACAAAACTTACTAAAGAATAACTATTGGTTTCTAATGGCACTTGAAGGAAAGAGTCAACCATTTGTTTTGAAGTTTCTGGGACCAGAACACATGGACTAATATCAGAACTTTCTATTAAAGTAGCATTTGCAGTACTAGTATTAGATTGTCCCGAAACATAATGATGATTGTAAAGATGTTTCCGATAGCTATTTTTTAAACGAAATGAACGAAAACAACCATCATTTATACAATGATACACGGTAAAATTATGTCCACTATGGTTTAAAGAAAAATGTTTAAAAAGATCCGCGACATTACTTACAATTTTGTAACATAAAAAACAGCTTGGCATGTTTGATGAAACAATTAATCTATCCTATCAGTTATCCTTAATTCCGAGATCACTCATAAGAGCATTTACTGTGGTATAAGATTTGTCATATTTAGTTTTAATTTTAAAAATTCCTCTTTGAATAAATTGCCATACATGACAAGACTCTTTGGGATACTCGGCATTAAGGACAAATATCACTTTTAAACAAGCATCTACTGCTCTGACTATTGATGGCATCTCATATTGTATATTATTAATAATAATATATCTTGCCGTAATTAAGTTTTTGGATGGTCCAACTACCATAATAAACGGCTGCAATTGAAGACCCATGCTCATTAGCTTATTCCTCCTTCTAGTGATGGTTTCTGCTATCTCAGCTGGACTGTTTACTTGTGTAATAAAGCCTTCTAAAACTTCTTGCTTTGAAGGCCGCCATTGTTGTTTTTTAGTTGTTGTTTTTGTTGACGTAACATTTGATGTGTTCAACAAAAATGGTAGACTGGTCATAGCAATCATATCTAGTCCTTCTTCATTCGATTCTGAAAACGAAAATTGAATTAAAAATCTAGTAATTTCGTTTTTAAAGTGTCAAAAAAAAAAACACCGAAGTGGTCTCGTCATATTAACAAAACGGTCACCCATCCATGGACTCAATTTACTCAGTGAGAGAAGATACAGAGAAGTAGGTCCACTTACCATCAATGTCGTCTATAAACTCCTTCTTCTTAATCATGTCAATGATTTTGGGCCTTATTAATAGCCAATTTTCATCAAATCCCCCAGACAGTGGATACATTGCATTAAAATCTTTTAACATCTGCAAATTAAAATATTTATCTATTTAGTACATTGGTTTAATTGTACATCATTCACTCATAATCTTCATCCCAACCTCAAGTTAATTACGCATGATAAAAGGGTGTTTCACGCGAGTCTATACAGCATTATTTTTAGTATACATATACTAAACTTGAAAGTAGTTTGTTCAGAATCAGTAACAGAACCGATTGCAATAATTTTTATACCATGTAATCCGCGCGTGCTATCGGCGCATGGCTAAAAACGTGATACATGCGCATTCGCACTCACCCCACTACCCCACGCCGACCGGAAACTAGGGATGACCATGTTTATGGGAGGACAACGAGACAATATAACAAGCTTGAAACTTTGTGAGTTTCCATTATACAGTTTTTGATTATTTTTATGCACAGCATGTTTATCTTTTAAGGTTGGCTCACTATAACCTTTTTTATCGAAATCAAATTTGTTCTAAATAATGTATTATTTGCGAAGGTGTTTTTAAACATGATATTAATTCTCATCCAAATAAATACGTTATTCATCACAGGTATTTAATTTTGAACAAAAATTGCGCTTGGCACATTTTGATTTCAATGAATATCTTAGGAGATATCATAGTTTTAAAATAACTCCGCAACAAAATAATGATGAAGTACCACGCGGGCATTTATGATGTGCAAGGCGGGCGGTCATAAAGACCGATTTCGACGGGATTTTCACTGGCAGATAGCTGATGTTATAAGGAGTAAAGTAGACTACTTTTATTTCAGAAAAAGAATTAGGCTCCACACAAAAAAATTCACGAATTCGTAATCCACGCAGGCGAAGCCGCGGGTGAAATCTAGTGTTGTATAAGGAGAAAACCAGATTCTTGGTACCTACCAAGTATATTCCGCCCTGTTGATTTAGAGGCTTATACTTGAAAAAATATTCATCGATTGTCATATCTTTAGATGCCAAATTGCTTAATCTTTTTTTTGTGGTCAGTTGCCAGTACAATTCTACAGTGCTCCAAGGATCACAATTATTATGAAGCCATGTTAGTTTATCCTCAATATCAGTATCAGCTTCAGTGTTGTCTTTCAGGTAACTGATCGCCTCTTGTACCCTACTTGTACTAGGGAGTGGAGAAACTAGCCCACTGGAGTAATTTGAAGATGTCGAAGAACATCTTTTTTCCTTTAATTTAATAATGCCTGACTTAATAAAGTCTCTGCGGCGTTGTCTATAATGGTCAAGAAGTTTTCCTTTAGCAGAAACTTTTTGTAGTGGGCTGAAGCTGGCAAATGGTATAAAATACACTGAAGAACTCTCTTGCTTAAATATTTTACTGATTTCATAAGCCAATTGGTAAAACCTAGAGCTCAATATTTTTTTTTCAAGGTCATTCTTTAATTCATTGTCTATTATTATGTGGCACAGCCTTCTTCGAGCTGCATTATTCAACAGTCCTTTTTCTTCATATTGCAGCAAAAGTCCTTTGCCTTCATTACAAGAATTTAGAATGTTATACAATTCCTACAAAGAAAACATTATAGGTATTAATTATAAACCTAAGAAATATTGTGCCATAACTTTAAAGTGTTATTATGTTTTACTTTGTCAATGTTGGTTAGCTCATAATTGGGGAATATATAAGACCGAGGCCATTTCTGTTTAAGATACTTATGATATATTGTATACACAAGCTGTAGGTAAATCTATATTTTCTTCTTATTTAAGAGCCTTGCTCTTGTCGGTGTAGCTGATGAAGTTCTTAATAAATTAAATTTATAAACCGGTAAGGTTGGTAATTGAAACACTTGTAATTACAATTAAATAACCAAATCAATCAGTGTATTATGTGTGTAGATCATAAACTTTTTGGATGTTTTAAGTTTAGTAATTACCCCCAAACTGGAGTTATTTAATGGTAAATAAACATTAATACTTATTTCATAAGTTGTCTTTGTTGTGTACAGTCAACTTTATGTCAGTGTTAGTGGTAATACTTTCATCTTGACATCACTCTTATTACTGAACCACAGCACATATCTGTATACTGCAGGAATACTATCCGAAGTCCATTTTTTATTGGATTTAAAATGGTATACCACAGAGTAAATCGTAAAATGGTTATTTCAATGACATCACAAAGTGAATTATAAAAATAATGGACTTAGGATAGTTTACCTCCAGTATATAGATATATAATATGTAGTGTGAGTGATACCACTGACATTAGATTGACTGTACCTACTACCTACCTAGCTACTACCTAGTTAATAGTATGTAATTGTAAGAAACTCACAGAATGTTCTTTATACTCATCATCAGATGCAGCAGGAAGGAACAAAGCCTTTGTAACTGCTGGATCAGGCAGCGGTTCAGTATCATTTACTCCTTGGAGTGTATATTCATACAAAGTTACACTAGTATCATCCAAAATTGTAGACTGAAAGCAACAGGCAATGTCAATAATATAAACATCCATAATTACTTTTTAAGTGAAGTAATTTGTTTATTATATTAATTTAAGAAATATAATCATGGGTGGCCACAATTGATTTTCCATGGTTTGGTTTTCATTCTTTGAGGGATTAATTATAACATTAATCACTAAACAATGGACATACTCAGAGCAGAAAAATAATAATTAAAAAATTCTGCTGCTCATCATAATAAGGATAAAGTACATGTATAATTCATTAAAGCAACTATAGAACCAATGAATGCTACTAATAATGCAGTCCTTTTAGCAAATTTCTGGGCTGAGACTGTCTAGACTGTAATTGACTTTATAATAAGAGGTAGGTAATCAAACCATACTTACTTGATTTGCATTTGATTGCTTTGTAAAGGCATTTGACATTATTTGGTTTAGTAATTTAATTTGTGTGGCAAGTTTTGCACGGTGTCCTATTACAGGCACTAAATCTCTTAGGTCAGCATCTGACAACATCTGAAGTGTTTCCAAATCAATGGAGTGTTCTGAAAATAATAAATATATGTACATACCTTCTTAATTACAATAATAAGTATGTATTTCTACATAGGTAGAGTATGGTTGATGGATCTTGGCCAGCCTGAACTTCATGTGTAGTGCAGATAGATGTTTTTACATTAAATATATTTATGTATTTATCAGGAACAATTTATATTGTGTTTGATACATTACATACCTACATCATTTTTAATAATATTAAATATAGATTCTAAAAGTGAACATGCAGCAATAATATAAACCTTATTACTAAAAACAATAATAATAAATAGCATTTTTTTTTAAAATAGAAGTTTAGGTGAATCATTTTAACATGACTATAGATCTTAGTAGACAGGTACCTACTGTTCTGTATTGAATTCACCAGTTCACGATATATTTAATAACTATTTTGTAATCAGAGTATACTATAAAGCATGTTTGAAATTCAGATACTATGATCAGACCAGCCAAGATCCATTGCCCATGCTGTACAATTTGACTTTGCTTTTCTGAGCATTAGGAACCGAAGGAATGCCCAAGAATACTCGCCTCTGCAGAGCACGCTACCCTACATACATTTTTTTCATTTTAGTATAAAACAAAACAGTTGATCGAGTGTTTAAGATTTTGTTTGAAAGCATGGACGTGTGTTACCTGGCGCGCAGCGTCCGTCTGCGGCCTCGGCAAAGAATACTATATGATAGTCGGCATGGGTGCGGCTGCGCCAGTGCCTACGTGCTGCGGCCGGTACTTAAAAACGCTTCGGGAATCCCGGGGCGGTGAATCGTCGGGCGGATCGTCTTCGCGATAGGCGCGAAGCGCGGTAAATTTTTGATGTCTATATAAAACCGAATTTGGGATTTTGAAGATTACCTATATAGTACCTACACCTACGGACCTTCTGACGGATTCAAATGTAATTATAACAGGTTTCTTTCAGGTTGGTGTTAATATTATTATTTCAAAACGTACTCACCTATAAACTTCTCAATATAAGTATCAAGGCCCCATGACTTAAGATAGTCGGCGATAGTCAGCTTCGCAGCTGTTTCCTCGGGTGTCTCCATGAGTTTTTTATATTTTTTCACATTATCATTTAACAAAAACATTTAAATCGAATCGGGGGCAAAACAAAATGTATGCCCCATGCAAGATCCAAGCGAATAATTCAATATATAAAAGGAGTACAACCAGATTAACTTGGATTATTTTTAACAAACTCCATGCCATGCGTCTTCAGACAGCGGTGAAAACACGGTGAAAAGAAAACTTGCGCGAGCGCTAGCGGGTGAGGCCGGGCGGGGCGGTACGGAAAACGGAAGGGAAACATTCAAACATTAGCAAATACGTTTCGTTACACGCAACAAAATTTTGTATAAATGACTGTCCGAAAGTTTGTTAAATTCAGCATTTTAGAATTTGTTTGTGACAACAAACTATTTTAGATATGAAATAACTTCGAGGATAGCACTAAACTATAAAACTGTAAAGTTATAACTAAACTTGTAAAAGACTGCTAATAACTTAAATATTGGTAAAAAAGATTGGTTGCTCGTAAAACAAACTGTCGTGTAAATAATTAACAAAAGTTTGTTAAATTTTAACTTACCCCAGTTGAGTTAATACTTACCTAAATAGTAATTGATAACCAATAACTTAAAGTTTTGTAAAAAGTAGCATGACTCAAATAACAAAACCTGGTTTTACAAGATGTAACTGAAGCACATGGGTTGCATTTAAACTAAGTTTGCTTGTGAGTTATCAAAGTTTAGCTATTTTCACAATAGCTCAACTGTTTTTGTTATTTAGTTTTTTCAGTGTAGCAGTTCTTAATCGCATTTTTTATTATATTCTATTTTATTTATTTTATTTGCTTTTTTTAACCACACGCGAAGACGCTGCAGGCAAATGCTACAAAGTACTACTTCATTGGTCCTGGGTGGGAAGATGAACAGGTCAAGAAAAGTGTTAATGGGATTTTTGTGTAGAAATTCTCAGTAACAGCACGGAGTCTGGAACTGTGTCTGCTTAACCCTTCCGTAATACAGGCGTAATCATATGTTATAGCATGATGTTATGTATGTTACCTATCTACGAAATACTCTATTTAATACTCTATTCTATTTTAATATAAAAACACATTTTACTAGCTACAGAACAAAAAACACTAAATCCATTTATTTTAATCTCAGACCATTCAGGAAGCGACGACGCAAGTGTCCATATTACTCTTTACGTAACACTGATTGATCGGCGCAGGCGCAAGCATTTGTAATATTTTATCGTTACAAATCTTACGCCTGAAACACACTGGTCAAGTCTTGCAGCAGAACCGCGCGTTTTCGCGTTAGTTGGCATTTTACTTTCAAAAAGTGAACAGCGATCTCGGTAACGCGTGTTTTGGCTGCATAACGTGGTTAGTGTGCTAAGGCTCTTATTTTATTTGTTAGCAATAAGATTATCAACGTAACATGTTACTGTAAATTCAGGAACAAATAATGACGTCAATTCGTCATGCAATGTGACAGCTTTGTCAAAGGAAGTGTTTTTCGACTGACAGTAAAATGACAGTTTTATTATGCGCTTTGGCTGACAGAGGAGGACAGAGTAGACACTTCTTTTTAAATTGAGACACCGTGTCAGTTCATATTTCAGTTATTGATTTCTAAATGACATTATACAGGGTGAGATTTTTTCGGGACCACTACCTTTAACATAATATTTAAATAATTTTATCACAATAATAAACAAATTAATTAAAAAGCAAAAAATACATCACATTTTGTAATGAAAATACAAATATTTCATCCATTCCATTCTAAATACATACCTCAAAAACATACACAGGTTTTGGCTTCAATGAGAGTTTTTTAATTTAATCGCTACGCCATTTGCGTCGTCAAAATGCAAAGAAAACATTCCAAAGATCCTCTTATAAATTATATCATAAGATGTTTTTCCGACATTTCTTGTTAAGGAATGGAGTCAAAATATCTCGTTTCAAACATTTATCTGAAGTATGTTTATACTTTTTGTTCGTTATATGAAGCTATCTGTTGGCACATAAAATAAGCGAAGCGAGAAATATATTTATATCAAGTTATAATTATGACATAATGTTAACGTGATCTAATTTTATTGTAGACTCAGTTTGTTTTATATCTGTAGAAAAGTTAACACTTCTCTTTATAAATTCGGTGTATACACACAAAAGATGATTTGAAAATAGTTATATCATAACCATGGTATCTGAAAGTGAAAATATAATCTTATTTACTGCTGCATATGTTTGACTATTTGCCACATTGGTCTAATAGTAAGCGCGGCTGCTGAACGTAAGGTTTTGGGTTCGATCCTCGGATCGAGCTAAGTTAGTGAAGATTTTGTAAAGAAATTCTCAGTAGCAGCCTGAAATATGGAGTAATACCCGGTTGACGTTAATGAGCTTCTAATAATAATTCAGTTCCCTTTTTTCTTTTATTCGTATCTACTGCAGAGTAGCACAAGCTACTCTGTATAAATATTTATGTAGAGTTTATAAGTAAAGGCAATAGAAGTATAGAATATTAGTTAATATTAGAAAATCAACTTACACGTAGACTTCAAATCCTTATCATTCTCTCAGATTAACCTCATACTCTTACAGAAAAATCGTTCATACTCCTGATTGAGATCAATATCACTAGCTGTGACTACACTGAAACTGTTCTAGATTATCATGACGCCATTTTTGCTCAACGTAACTGCTTGACAATTATAAAAGTGTTTCATTCACAAACTTGTTACCTAGGTATCTAGAATAACAATTGAATGACTTTGTTTTTTCATCTATCGCAAGTAATTTTGATACTAATTTTCTTTTAAAAAAATCTGAAGGAAAATATCAAATTCAAATTCAAAATTCATTTATTCAAAATAGACTACTACTAGTGCTTTTTGAACGTCAAACATATTATGGACAGAACTAATACGTTATGTTATGAGTTATATAATACGTTATGAGTTCCTGGTGCTTTTTCTACCTTGTATACAACGTAATTAAAATAATGCAAAACCTGGAAATAGTTTGCTTGCCTGCCTGTTGAACTGCCTCATTGGTCTAATGGTCACAAGTGCGACTGCTAAGTGTGAGGTCCTACTTTTGATTCCTGAGTCGGGTAAACTGATTTACTGAACATTTCTCAGTAGCACCACGAAGTTTGAAATTGTGCCCGATAGATGGTAATAAACTCGCCCTTTATAACATGACAATCAATAAAAGCATCGGCCTAATCTAAATGTACAACAATACACCGCTACTTAACCCTTCGCGGAATACAGGCGTGATGCTATGTATGTAATGAAACTAGTTTGTTGAGATAATCGAGAATAGAACCGTGACATTCGTTTCTTATACAGCTTTGTACTAGATAGGTACTTAAAATGTTTTTATCATTCCGAGTATAATATAATAATAACTCATTATTAGTATAAATATAAATAATAATGAATGAGTCTAGAACTATTAACAGATTAGAATAATAAAATATGTATGGCCAAAAACTATAAATTATATATTCTACTGTCTACAATATTAAATAAGAATACAATTGTTTTTTTTTTTATTTTGGAGGTGAACGATACTCATAATATTTAGTGTAAACATTAAATGTATAATAAAGTCAAAAACTTAAATGTAAGTAAATGGGCACGGTTGGCATAGCAGTTGAATCATCGACTGCTTCACTGCGTAACAAAATAAATAATTCTGCCATACTTATAAATAACAGTATTTCTGCAAACGTTGGCGGCCAACTCCAAAAAAATACATTCATAACTCTATATTGGCGTAACTCACGGAACATTTGTCTAATATTGCCAATATAAACAGCATTATACAATCGAACAAACATCTGCATTTAATACTTACTTCAAGTGTTTTCCTTAAGTCAGGAGACGATTCAGAGGAAACCGTTGTAATGCCCGTTTCTAATAAAATTAAATCAAAATAAACTCTACGTAAGGAGAAGTAGAGTTTGATTTACATTGACAAATAAATAGAAGAACAAAAGTATTCCGGATCAGTCAGATGAATTAAGATTAAGAAAAATAAATTATTTGAAAGCAATAATGGAGCGCAGTTTGGTAGTTGATTGTATTTTTTAAATGAAAACAATCGATCTTATTGTGGCCAGCATCAAAAATGTAAAATGGTCGATTTATTTGTTTGATACTTTAATGAAATACTTAAAATGGCGCCTATTACAAAGTAAGTGCGATCTGCATACATTTATAGTTTCCAGATTGTTTAGCAAAAAGTAATGTACGACTGTAAGTAGGTACATTATGCGTAATGTATCTACGCATTGCTTTGTTCTAGATTTTTACTTAGTAAGGGCAAATTAATAAACTTATCAGAAAACAATTTTAAAAAAGAAAGTTTGAAACTTCGCTTTCCCAAAAGGCGCTATCGCTTCAATCAAAGACAGCAGGCAATATTAAAAGATAATCAACAAACACCATACATGCATATTGCTTTAATGAGTTTGCAGTAAAACCAATAGAAAACATAGTAATCTTGTCTACCAGTCTTACTAGTAAATGGGAGAAACTCTTTGAGTCGTCCAAGTAATGTCATCGTGGACAATGACCTACTCATTGAGGCTTGACAACACAAAATAAATAATAATAATCAGTACCTACATAGTTTGACAAATCGATTAGCGGAGAGATGAAGTGTATAGGATAGGGTACGATACCCGTTAGCAAGATTTTTTTTTAATGATCTTACTAGCACCTTCATTTCGGCTAAATGCGGTTAGAGTGGATCCGCTAAATTAATTCATACTGTCACAAAAGTCACGAAGTATCTAGAAATAATATCCTCAAATAAAAAACGAATATTAACATGAATATGTTTATGCAAAACTGACTTGCCTGTAAAAAATTAAATAAAATATTGTTTAAATCATTTAATATTGGCTGAATGATATTGGTGATCATTGCCTAAAAAAATAGTAAGTGTCGATGGACAAGATAACAAAAAAGCAGGTAGTTAGTGATTGAATAAAAACATTTTTTTACTGAAGTGAATTAGTAATATAAAATTGATAGTGAAATTGTGAAAATATATACAAATGGCTCCAATAAGAGAATGACAAAGTTAGAGGACTAAAAGTGTCACTGAATATGGTGTGCACTGGGAGTGACGTCATCACTAACAAACAAAAGAGGTTTAATGTTTAGAAACAAGAACGAATTAGTTTGAAAGTAATTATTTGGTGAGTCCTTTCAACTTTGATGAAGCTTGTCTAATAATATAATTACCACAGCTAACATGGGATTAAAAATTATCTGAGATTTGACTAGATATTCAGAATGTGTGGGTTAATGTACCATTTGTATTTACCTAACGGGTTTTATTATTACTAAAGTCAAAGTTTTTTATTTCAAATGGGCCTTTGCAGGCACTTTTAAAACGTTATGAATCTAGGCGCACGGTTCCAAAGTGGGTTGGTCCTATGGAGAAGAGACCGGCAAGAAACACCATGGATACTCTTTTCAAAATATTGGTTTACTATTAAACATAAACCGTATTTATCCACATCTACTTATCAACTGCCTTCTTGATCTGGTGGTAGCAAGAGCGGCTGCTGTGCATGAGGGCTTGGTTCATTGTTCATGATTCTGAGTTGGGGTTCGATCCCCAGGTCAGACCAAGTGTTATTGGGGTTTTGTGGAATTATTCCCGGTAGATGACAATAAGCTCGCCCACTATTACATGGGGCTTATTTAGGGGGATCTGTGAAACGTGGGTTTAATAGTTACACCTCTGCCTGACCCCTCAGTAAAGCGTGATGTTATGTAATCCACATCAACTTAGTTCACTGTTGCTAACATATTATTAAGTTGTCATATCAAAACGCCCATTAAAAATCGTGATGACACTCTTAGAGAAAAAGGTGTATATTTAGAGAACTTCATGGGCATCCAAAGTTGCACGTGCCATAACTTAATAGCTTGTTATATCAGTACTTTCAACACGTGCGCTTCTTAGTATTGTCTTCGCACTATTGTTTATAATCGGCCTGTAGGTAACTTGTTTTGTTACTGAACCTTGGCAGACACAGACACCGCTGTGAAGAATTATACTTTGATCATCGATCTAGACCATTAGTTCCCAAAGTGGTCCAGGTGGACCCCTAGGGGTCCACGGGAAACTCGAAGGGGGTCTACGTTGGCGTGACAAAAAAAATGGGGGTTTACAATTCAATTTACAATATGGTAGAAATGTAGCTGCAGGGGGTCCACCGGAACCAGCTAAATTTGGAAAGTGGTCTATGAGAAAAAAAATCTGGGAACCTCTGGACTCTTGTTCAGTAATGTTGCTGTGTTTTATGTGTTTGCTGTCCTTTGCCGACCAACGAAGGCTTATACCTAACCTCGAAACAGAGCCTTGCGAAAAGAATCTCGCCTTGCAAAAATTGTTCCCCATAATGTAATTTTATTCTTCGTTAAACGCTTAATCTAGCCTTATTAATATTTACAGGCGGAAATGTAGACTTATTAAAATATATATACAAGCTAAAAATATATAAATAAAAGTACAAACTGTTAAAAACGTAATCTAGCCATATATATAAAAAAAAAACTGGGTCGCATTATCAAACACCCTAATTTTTTATCGATTCTAATCGATAATTTCATTTCATGCGGATTACATAGTTTTACAAGGTAAGCGTTGATGATAATATGATAATGATTAGCATGATAAAACGCACAACCATTTCTTTAGGTTTAATTATTATAATTTTATAATTATTATCTACATCTTCACGCTTTTCTTTTCACTCGAGTCTTATCAACAACTGAGAATTGATACACAAAGTCAAAATCTAATCTCTGATAAGGAAACAGTCATTGAAAAACAATGAAAAACTACTCAAACACTTGTTATGAACATAGCGTGTTACACTTAACAGTTTATATCCAATTATGTAAACACAAAACAATTTTAAACAACAATTGTAAACAACGTCAAACTTTTTATCGAGCAACTTTGACAGCGCACGCGATGTTCAGAAACCGAAAGTCATGGCTAATGGATTCTCAACCTTATTGACTTGTTAATAAGGACACATGCTTCCAAGAAGTGATATAACATGAGGTAATTGCATAGAACGGATTAATTGATGATCGCTAATCTACGATTGGATCTGTTGTTTAATCTCGGTTTAATCATATCGTAATTATTGTTAGTGGATGCTGTTTTCACTGTTTCATGCTTTCCTGGAAACAATTGTTTATGAGATTACGTTAATAGACATAATTATGGGACACGTTCGTGCTTTAATCTCTTACATAATTGTTCAAGATATGTATCGGAAAAGAAACTCTCGGTTGGCGTAGTCACGTCCGGACAAGACGTGTTGGGTTGAGGTTCATGAATGCCTAATGGTACTGGTGTACACTTTCAGCTTTCCTTATATTTTTATCGTAAAGCCAGCCACAAAAAAAATATACCCTTGACGAAATTCGAACGTTTATTCTGACAAAAATAGCGGTTGAAATCATAAGATTTTTTATTAAGTCTTGAGAAATTCAATCACGTCTTCTTTTCAAAATCTCGCCGAGAGCTCACCCACATTCACGTATCCTTAAAAAAACTGTAGTAACATAAGCATAGGTACCTATCTAATAAATTATACATTTGAAATACTTACGGTAACAGCGATTCTTCTTTTAGCTAGATCAAATGTCACCTCTCAATCATTCAACATAATTCTTCATTGATTTCCAGAGAGCTACGAAAAAACTCGGTTTTGCGTGAATTACGTAGATAATATCTTTTTTTTTTAAGAAGTATCAAGAAGTGGAAAAACACATTTGCGTAGTAAGTATCAAAGCTATTATTGCTCAAATAAGCAGGTAGTAAGTGTTTTCATCACAGTTTAAATACGATGCAGAAAAACTCAATGAACGAGTTTTATTCGGGAATCGAATCCAAGACCTCACCCTCAGCAGCATCGCATCTGCAGGGGTTTATACTCTATGCAGCAATTGTAGGCTTAACTACAGTTAAATGCATAGGTACCGTGATTTGCGTATAAATTGGTTTTTAACCGAAACTATATCTAACAATATGTTTGGCGCTAATATTCGAGTAAAACGAACATAATTAAGCAATAACAGTTTATGCCTGCTCTAAATATTATGTGGTCTATATTTCACTGTACTAAATAATCGTAAGTAGCTGTTAGCGTAGGGTTACTACCTTCTTTCTCTTTATAGTATAGAATAGAATTTATCTATTTTTTATAGTGTTGATTTTCCCTTCTTGAAATTAGAGAATATTTTGCCAAAATAAAAAATCTGAAGACAAGCTATCGTTGATTTTCATGAAAATGAAAAAGCTTATGTCGGTCCCGAATATATTTATCCGATTAGGTACAGTTTTTTTTTTTGCTAAATCTTTATCTGCTTTTTTATTTCTCGTGTATGATGGCTACAGTTTCCAACATAAGTACATCTCACAAGCACACACCCCTAGTTAGCGATGGTAACTTAATTCCTATAAGATCACAAGCAACTGGACCACTTTGACAAGACTTAAAATATTTTATCTTTGTTTGATTTTTATCAGATAAGGATACACGATCTTTATGTCCATATTAAGTAGGAGATAAGGGTTATGGTAAGGCTTTTGTTTAGTTTGTATACAAGACAACAGTTATGCGAATATTCGCTCGGTAATCCTCCGTCAATTTTTGGGCAACCAGCCTCTAGAGCCCAAGTCCGTTCACATACCTTTAAGACAAAACCGCCCGTTTAACATAAGCTTGCGTATTATTAGACTTAATCAAACCAACTACCCCCAGCTTGATTACCGATGTAGCAATCAGTTTGCAACAGGTGTAGATCGCGCGGTAGCTACTGTCAAACAACATGAAATGAAATGAAAACATGAGATTGCTGTCGCGTGGCTGTCGCGTTGCTATCGTTTTATTACATAATTAGGCTGCCGGTAACCCTAAATCGCCGAGTTCTAGTAAATTACTCGTACAGCTAAACACGTTTTATTGGCTTACAAACTGCTATGGACATCCCACGTTTAAAGCCTCACGTATGTGGGTTATGAACCTGATGTGAGCCGAGAAAAAGTACACAGTTTCGCATTTCGTGGTCGAAATTATGTAATCTAAGTCATTAGTGGACAATCTTGATATAAAAAATTGTGTTTGAAGACATTTGATATCGGAAAGATTTTTGTTTTAAAAAATCGAGAATTTTGGCGCATAATTCAAAACTTTTGGTTGAAAATATTGAAAATAGAAACTCTTTTAAAGTTTCATTTTTCTTGAACAATTATGTACATTTTAATGTAATATCAGCCCGTCTGCGCGACAATCAAGATGTTTTTTATTAGTTATACCTATATTATCTACCTACTGATATCGAGCGTCATTTTGTAAGATGTAACCCAACTATTTAACTAAACACTTACATTTTGCTTTTAACATTATGAATCTTATCCCGCTTCGGTTTGTATGTTTACCTATTATTTGCATATCTCTGCATGCTTCGTCATTAGACGACAATGTGTACGCATTAAGTAAAATGTAAATTTCTAATATAAGTGAACTGTATTGTTCTTTTGAGAATAAAGATTTTTTAAACCTACGATCCTGACCTGTCATGACAACGCTGTTGCTGTCAGATATCAACATAAAACAGTATCATTCAAAACATTTGAAAGATGCCGTTGCCATTGCTATAATAATCTCCATACTTGTGTAATTTAAATTACTTTTCCATACCCCTTCGGGCACTTTCTTAGAAACTTCTAGAGAAGTAACTGTAATGTTTGCGGATGTATTAACAGCAATGATCAAGGAAAGCAATTTCAACCTTAAGATCGGTAGCGCCATATATACTATTAACATAAACACACATACATAACTTAACTGTCAATTTTGATGTAGCCATTATTGCTTAGAGTTCATTATGTCGTCATATGTAACCAATATCTAAAGTGCTGTGTTCACAAGCCAGCCCATATTGGGCCTAACTTCGCAGTAAACTCAGAAATAGATTGAGCAAATTCTGGAGACAAAAACGTTTCTCGAACTGATCACTTTGTTGGATTTTTTGGTGTTACATTATTTTGATTAGACATCTATTAAATCAACAGAGTGTGTAAAAGGTCTCATCAAATATCAATTTCACCCCAGTTAGACCTATGAACAAGTGTATCTATCGCTAGCGAATAGAATCTGTGAATTCACGTGATTCGTGAATGTTTTTTTTTTCATCATCATCTGCCTGACTATTCGCTTTTAGATTGTAAATTGGGGGCTGACCATTTGATTGTGAGTCCCGGCACACTAACGTAGCTTGATGAATTAGCGTGTGGGCTAATACATGATGCAAGACGCTTAACTCTACAAGCCCACAGTCTCCAAATTCCTTTTCCAGCTTGGTAAAGTTACATCCTTTCCAAAAACAGCCCATGTCCAACAGTGAACTATGAAAGGCTGTTGAAAACACAGCTTTAGATCCTCGTATAACATAATATATTAAGCTAAGTATCTTACATTAGCCTAATATGCCCTGCAAGCACCAGAGTGTACATTAATGATTATCGATTAACTTAATTAACTACGGTTAATTGACTTCGGGTCTAGCGATGCTAGAGTTATGCACATACGCTTACACTTAGGTTATAGATTTAATAGCTTTTGTAAGCAAAGTCACTTAATTAATTGACCATGTTAATTAATGAGAAACTTGTTAATATGATTATGATGCCGAGATTGCCAATAGCATTTTATAACATTACAATTATCTTGTGTCTTCTTATACTATAAGTAATAAAACTCTTATGCTATATGCTTGTCTGTCTGAACACTTATAACTTAAAAACTGCTGAACCGATTTTGATGGTATTTTCAATATTACTCTACTTACGGGTCTAGCTCTCATAATACATAATGTAACATCATATAAGTTCATAGGATTATAATAAATTTCGCGATAACAAAGTCATGATTACAGCTTGTTAACTTATTTTATCATATGAATTTAAGGTTTTAAATGAAGTCGTAGAAATGAGTTAAGTAGGTATAACAGACCAAAGACTATTTATTATGTGTTTCAAAAATATGTTTCGTACTGATACCTATCCACTATTGGTGAGGTAACTCTCGTAGAGCCATCTCAGCAAGCTACTGATAATTTGAATTTAGGTTTTGCCTTTCCGCTACAATGAAATATCTTGAAAAGATCATGTCAGTCATGATCACAATTATATTTAGACTGGCGACTAGCAATCGCAATATGTAGCCTGTAACAATACGAAGCGAATTTCGATCTCTATTTACAGGGAAGGAACCTTTAGCTTGTTCTTTGTCAAAGACCAACGCAGCGTTTCTTAAAGATAGTTCATTTCAAATAATACTTGTTAGTATATAAATTAACGCCTAAGTATTGACTTCACGACTGTGTGCCGTTCAACTGGTTATCACTTCCATCTGTATATAGAGTACAAATGTTTAGCTAAATAATATAATAACTGCTTTTGACCGTGAAATATTCAGCGATTGTAACATAGGTATTGTTTTTATGAACTGTGCACTAAACAGCTCGTAGCTACATACCTACCGCGCTGATTGGTCGATCTGGGAGGTTAAGCAGCGCTTGTCGCGTTCAGTTCTTGGATGGGTCCCACCGTGCCTCGTAAAGAACGTTAAGCAGTTGGTCCCAGGTGTCATATGATAACCTATGACAGTCGTTACGGGTGTCAGCAGCCCAGTATAGTCTGATATCCACTCTAACCTTAGAGTATCAGTGTCTACCAGTAATTGGGTAGCTGAGGTCAGACGGCTGTCGCTCCGTGTAAAATACTGATCAGCCGCACCGGTTAGACTGGAAGCTGACTCGCAGCCTAATTAGCGATGTAGCAATCAGGTTGCGACAGGCGTAGATCGCGCGATATCTCCTGTCAAACGTCATTTTTGTGTCATATATGTATGGCTAAACAGTGTGGCTGCTGTCGCATAGCTGCCGCTATTTTTACGTTATTAGGCTGCTGAATGTAGTTGGGAAAAGGCTAGGAAGATGATGAAATCCTCTGATGAAAATACTGTGAGCACGATTTCGACTAAAAATCACTCAGATGCGCGCGCAACGACAATATTAAATTTCTGGTCACCACTTGTTCTTTCTATTAATCCTTTATTACGCTACTTAAGCGAATTTTAAGTTGTAAATCTTAGCCATATTTATGCTTGAACAATGATCATTAATTAGCTATATATCATGCGTAAGTATTTAAAATTCAGCAGATATAACAATGTAAAGTGCGTTAATTGCTGTGAAGATTAACTCATTATCCGTAATTTACTCTACGACATATTAACAAGCTATCATTAAAATTGTTCTATTCGAATATATGTAAGAAAACACGACGCTTAAATTTCTTTAACGCGTGCCGATTAATAAAATCTATGTACATAAATAATACTGCATCAGGTGTATTGGTTGCTATCACGGCTGTTGACCGTGAGGTCCTGGTTTCAAAATTCGGGACGGCCAAAATGTCATTGAGTTTTTCTGTTAGCAAATTCTCAGTAACATTCTCAGAGTTAAGAATAATGCCTATATTACTTAGGTAATAATCTAAGAAACTCAATTAATAACAGCATAGATGTTTTGGTGTACAAAGTACACCTCTGACCAAACCCTTCGAGGAATACAGCCGTGATGCTGTGATGAAATGAGAGAGAAACTTATAAAGTGTATGCAAACATTACTAAGACATAAAAAATCTTAACAAGCTGCGAAAAATCTCTTTACAAAACTTGTGTTTCGTGACATCAATAGAGTTCAAAACATACAGTTAGCTAAAAAAAACTTGCGCAAGAAAATACACATACGTTTTGAATCAGCAACAAACAACACAAACTGTTACATTTAATTTGTCCTCTAGTGTACCTCGCATTACTCGTACACTACAGGCCGTTGTAAAGGCACAGTCCGCGGTGAATACGATGCATCCAGTGCTCCTGACACATCAATTATCTGCGTATATTTCGGTCTGTTCTCATTGTATTTATATAACCGCGAAGCCCTTGTAATTTACACATGTATGAAATGGAGGCGTGTGTACGTCATTTGTTGAGTTTTATGTATGGAAATTGAGTTTTAAGAACATGATTATCATGGCTGTTTTCTTTGAAAGGTTAAACAGAGGTTAAAAACCTATTCACACTTTGACCGATCCGAGAATCAAACCGAGGTACGCACAGAAGTGACAACAGTCAGTTTTAAGAACATTATTATGACTTGTATGAATTTAAGATTGAATTAGGTTAAGTTTAGGATTATATAATACCAAGAAGAAAATGAATAAAATACCTGATTAGGTAATTATTTATTACTGACTGACACTTAAACTATTTTTATACCTATTTTTACTATTTTTATAACTACCTATTAACGTTCATTCATGCTCGTGATTAGGTAGTGCAGTCAGCGACAAAAGTAGCTTATCATTGTACAAAGTTTTAAAATAATGAATTGAAGATGATTAATTTAAAACTTATACTTGTAAGGAACTATTTTTAGGATTGTTTGCTTGGTATTTTTCAAGTCTTATTTTTGTTTTTGTTAGATTGTTTTTATAAACTATTTGTTGTGATTTTCACTTTTCAAATTTTATTAAAAAAATATATTACTATTAGAAGTTGTTAGCTTAGTTGTTAATTTATTTGTGTACGCTTTGGTTTCCTGTGATTGAAAGAGTACACTTTATTTGATACCTTATGTTTAATTTGTGAATTTGTGTGTATATTCTTTGTTGGAGACCCTTAAATAAATAATAAAAAAGACTTGTGAATTGTATTTACAAAATCAAATCGTAAACTGCAAATGTTTATCCATTTTTGTCGCTGACTGTATCGGCTGTCAGCCATATAACAATTGAAAACATACTATACATAGATCTAATTACTCCAAAACCTCTGTTTATGAAAAGCTTTTTTGTAACTAACAAAAGGCAACTCCACTTAAAATTATTGTATGACTAAAACACGTATCAGCGTGATTTAAACGAGATAAGACACTTTATTGTTATTAGAAATAAGGGCCGAAGTCAAATATCCATTCTCATTGTTCCACTGCGATGTTTACTCACTTTTCCCTTTTATTTCAAGCAATCAGTATTTTAAACAAAACAGCATCGCATTGCAGTCATGCATAACATTTTATTTCACCGGAGAAAGTAGATCGATCGTTTTCGAAAATAAATAAAAACGATGTTGATTTGACTCTTTCATTCCTGTTATCCGTATTTCATCAGACCTGTTTGAATTGAACATTAAAATATTCTTTACTGTGTTGATATTTCTTTAAATCTTATAGATAGTAAGTACCATTAAATAAATATTATCAAAGGTACTTTATGAGAAATTAAAAAAAAAACAAGGGTATTTGTCAATAATAAAAAGATTATGGAGTTACCAGGGGTACTCGTACTTTAAGGACCCTTATAAAAATCTTTTTACGCCCTTTTTGAAGAACCCCATGCACTAATCTTCTGGGAAAACTGCTCGGCGATTGGCTGATTCCAAAATCTAAGAAGGAACTACCCTAAAAGCATAGAATGAAAACATTTTTGGTCTAGGTATGTGAATGAGCTCGCCGTTACTGACTGTAGAATAAGCGAATGTGTTAATGAAGAACTCTGTTCTAAAGCGTTGATATAATAATAACAACAGCTTATCAACTAATCCGTATATTGATATAGGATCAGTCACTAGGCTGCTCTTGGTAATTGTAAGTCAACAGAGCAACACTGGTTACCGAGGACGTCGGTAAACCACAGGTTGTTGACGTCTGACTAATTAAATGCGCAGTTTTTTATGCGGCTTTTTATTTTTGTTCGCTTTACGAATTTCGGCAAGAGCTACTCCCCCGATATTACCACTTCATTCTTTTCATCGCATAGATGGGTTCGTAGCTACATAGCTACTGCTAGATTAAGTAGCAGTCCTTGCTTAGTCAGCCCGAAAAGTGTCTCCCAATATATGTGTGGAGGAGGACAGGTAGCAGTCGATTCGTATAACATATACTGATATTCAGCCCCATTATAAGCAGTTAATTATAAAGCATGATCTGTACAGTTTACATTCATACATCTCACATGCCACCCAGACCCGATACAAACATTTGTTCCGTGCGGAAATCGACCCCGCAACACGAAGCTCAGATTGCTGATCGCTTAGTCACTGCGCCAATCGTATTGATTCTCTTCAGCTAGTAAATTCCGACATTCTAAGACACTTAATACAACTTAATGCAACTTTTGGGTAAATGTTTTAACTCTGCTCTTTTCGAGCTCAAATCCATTGCCACCCTTATGCTCTAAAGTCTAAAATGACGTTCCCAAAACCACTGTCCACTTGAGCACACGTGTATACAAGGCTTATCAAGATTAAACGCTTATGTTCAAACTGGTGCAATTTGTCACTCACAATATAACCGACCCGGTTAATTCTTGTGACGTCGGTAAACAGCTGGATTGTAGGCCTGCTGGAAGTTAGATTGTTTAGTAATATATTGCAGTTAAAGGAACTTCTGGACAGTTATTGCGGTGTCTAGTTAACAATCAGATGTGCTGCGTTGCCCTGTGTTTACCGAGTTTATCTTTTCGTGCTATGTTTGTTCTACTAACAACATTGCGCCTTGCAAAGTATGACATCTTGTCAAATGAATGCGTGCAAGTACAGAACAGCTAAATGTTGTTTAGCCACCTTGAAACTAAGATCTGGTGGTCGCAAACACGACTGCTGGGCGTAAGGTCCTGGGTTCTGTTCCTGGGTCGGTCAAAGTATTATTGGATTTTACTGTATAGAAATTCTCAGTAGCAGCACGGAGTTTAGAACTGTGCCCGGTTGATGGCAATAGACTCCCCCCTATTATATGGTACTTAATAACAGAATCGGCGAAATATAGATGTACAATAGTACACATCTGGCTGACCCTTCGGCAATACAGGCGTGATGCTATGTTATGCTAAAGTAATAATGTATCTCTAATAACACATTGACTCTCTGTTAAACCATTGTTCCGACGATGTTACAGTAGCCTTATAACTAAGGTACGTGACCTATTGAGATATCTTACATATGATATACCTGATATTACTATAGGATATATCTTTCATCCACATAGATTAAATACAAAACAGAAAGTAAGATAGGTTAGTATCACCTTTTAGATATTGACAATTTAAGATTAGATTACCAAAATATTATTTCTTTGTTTTTGTTTTTAAAAACGTTGCCCCACACTGGGATTAGTTTTTGTATCGTGGGTGCGTTTATAAACACAAATATCCGGAATAAGTATCTGTATCATACAATTAATGTTTGATCCGAGCGGGAGTCTAACCCTCGTCACAAAATGCAGCAGACGAACGCTCAATCACTGCGCCTACCTTTCTATATGTATAAGTTAATACACCTTCACAATTAAATACGCATCTAAGATGATCTATCTATGACTAACGCTATACCTACAATACAACTTGTTTATAGGTAGTTACTTTTCTTGTCTGTTACAACATCAAAGGTGCAACATTTTTAGTAACACTAACATAATTTTTTCAATTATAATCATTTCATAACGTTCAAAAAGCGCGTCGAGTCTGCAACTATGATTGATCTGTGTCTTATTACGGTAAGTAAGGGCGAGTGCGCACAGTGCGATAATTTGTCGCACCTATTTTATAGTGGGGATGATTCTAGACTTGGTAGTCTTGCCATCATTCATTTTTGTACAGTCATACAATGAACCCGTAGGACGGTGGCGCTGTCACTGTGTTAGGAAGATTGTATTTGGGGATCTTAACCTGCCCCAGGCGAACGTGGTAGACTCAGGCCTAAAACTTTCTAAGCCTGAGCAGAAGAGTAGAAGCCCGTGCCCGTTACGTGTCCTTTTTATTTTCTTTTTAATTCAGAAAAAAAGATTTGTACACCTCAGTGCTAGCAGATCGAGCTATCTAAATAGCATTTTCATTTTAACCTCCAATAGCATAAAGTAGACACAGTAAAATACCGATTATTCTTACGTTATTTGATTAATTAATTTGTTAATATTTAATTATGAACTAAGACGACAGAACCTGTGACTACAACACTACAAATAGGCATCATAATTTCTCACATGTTATTGATATTAATGTGAATATTCTGAATAGTCAGAATATCTCACGCTCATTTTGTTCAGTTGCTTCATAATTTGGAGCCATTCATTAGGTGCTAATTAAGTGCTGTACATGGAATTGGCTTCTGAAAGTAATTACGTTATTAAGTCTAGTCATTCTGTATGTACTTGTAGGTATATTATGTATTTAAATACATTTGTGGTTGAGATAATAACTTTAATCAATTTTTTTTTTCTTGACAATTCTCGCAGTTAGGTCAAGGAGCTTTCACTGCTTAACCAGGCTAATGGCGAGACCAGAAGGGTCTCCAGTCGAGCAAATTAAATAATACCAAGCAACACTGCTAAGTGTGTCCCACAGTGGGACTCGAACCTCAGCTTAGGGCGTTGATGGGGGACAGACAAGAGAGGACTTGCTGGATCTGATTGTGGTTACTGCAGGACAAACTTTAATAAAATGTAATTATTTTTATGTAGGCCTTTGTTTTGTCTTTCAAAGCGTATTACTTCGTTAACTTAACAATTACACGCGAAGCCACTTTTTCAGTCTTCTACAAAAGCCCCTTTGGATATTATGTCACAATATACTTAGGTCGTTATGTGGTGAAAAGAAAAAGAAATAAGATAGCGAAACGCAGAAGTACTGCTGCAAAACGGTCACTAGATATAAATAAAAGCATAGTGGGAGTCAAAATGGAAACAAATAAAGAAAGATGACCAAGAAAAAAGATCAGAGAACGTATAGAAGATAAATTAAGTATTGAAATTACTGGCGGAGAATAGACATCAAACGAGAATTAAAACTCAAAGATTATAAGAAAATCGATTGAAAACATTAAATATTTACAGATTAGTCGCATTATCTTGTTCTTTTCTTGTCGTATAGTATGCGCACAGCCTACTGATATAAAACAATTGATAGTGATTATTTTAGAATACTTCACTCAGTGCTCTTTCTACGTGCGTGCAAAGGTGTACAGTGTATAACAATTTATTGAAAATCTTTAATTAAAAAACAAAAAAAATACGTATTTTCGTTCCGTGTTGATACTTGGTCAAATTTTCCGTATTTTGGAATAAAAAAATATAGTGAAAGTAATAATATTCGTGTAAAATAAATAGTGTGTGTTACGTAAAGAGAGCGTATAGTATTGTGGTCTTTTTTTAAATTATTTATGCATATATGAGCCACATAATTGTTATGCTAATGAGAAAATTATGTTTATGTAGCCAAATAGCTGGCCGCAAAACAAATGAATGAATATGGTAAACAATGCACGGAACATTTGAATTTGGAATATATTTTCTTACTAGATTTTCTCGCGATTTGGTTTGCATAGAAGCTCCGCTTTCACACCCTTAGGGGTTAAATTTTAGAAGCTCTTTAGCCTAGCCCTAGCGGACGCCAAAACCCAATAAGGAACCTACCTGCCAAATTTCAAGTTTGTAGACTAAAAAGTGTCTGATATTTCGTGATTCACTTTTGTAGAATGCATATCTATACATTTCTTGCAACAATATATTTTAAAGTGCATAGGATTATGACGTTTACACACGTAAAGATATTATAGATCGGAAAAATACAATGTGTATTTATCAATAGGTATTGTGTGTCAATATCACTTTATCAATATAAATCATTAATTCTCTGTCGTTCAATAAAGTTATTTATGAGAAGTCTAAACATGGAGCAGTAAACGAAAGATGGAAGTCTTGCAGCTCATATATGGATGTGAGCAAGCTTTGCCAGGTGTCCCGATTTGCGCGGGACCTCCCGATTTCCAGGGGTCCGTGGAAACGTCCCTATTTACCAATAATCGAGGTGCCAAATATCCCGATTTCGATAGATTCTCGTTTCAGTTATGTTCCATACTTCCATTCAATATAACTACCTTCATCACATGGACGAAAAATGATGATTACAAAAGCATTTTTTTTTTACTTGTCCCGATTTTAAAACCAGTATCTAGTATTTTTACCTTCGATACCGAAAATTAGCTTACCGGACCTGGCAACACTAATATGTTCCCAATAGTGGACAAATGTTTCAAGTCACTGGATTATTTTCGAAGTTCTAACATAACTAGGCTATGTTTTGTTAAACTTCAATAATCTTGACAAAAAGTCACGCAAGCGTGTATTCATATTTCCTAAATTCGCACATCTGTCGCTGTTTAGAAGGATACTGAATATCTTCATACATAACTTAGCAATCACGCCTCTATTTCTCGAACGGTAAGGCAGAACTGTACAATTGGGCTCCCATATTTCACTGATACCCTTAAGGCCCAAGTAATAGAGAGCAAGCCATTGCCATCTATCGGGCTGAATCCCAAACTGTACGTCGCTACTAAGAATTTCAGAAAATCCTAATAACACTTTCCGCGATCGAACCCAGGTTTTCACATGCAGCAAACGCGCATGCAGCATCTATGTTATCAATAATTATTAAAGAATTTGTGTAAAATGAAGGGTTACTCTATTGTTCCGGAATCCGTTCAACGCCTCTATTTTAAATGGTCATGCGCTCATTAACAATTGCACGGCTCGTTCATGATCCAAGATAAGACGAATATCAGATTTTACGCAAAGTGACTACCATAAGCAATTGAAACCTACTAATTATGCATTAACTACATCTAGTTATAAAGAAAATCGTGCTCACCGTTTAATTGTTTAATACCAGCTAAGTGATAATATTAACCAATGTTTTTAACATCTATATAAAAATAAAAATAAATTGACAAAAACGTATGTAAGCGCATAACTTCAAAACGGCAGCACCTATTTGGCTAATTCTTGTTTTTGTTGTGTTCTTAATTGTCAGGACAACGTTTGTATGAAAGAAAATTTCCGGAAAATCGGTAATTTTAAATAGTAAATTGCACCCGTGCGAAGCCGGGGCGGGTCGCTAATTTATTAATAATTATAGTCTTATAAACAACATGATGTAACTTGGCATTACCCATTCCCGGAAGGGTGAAGCAGAGACAAATGTACACCCACATCTAGCCGATACCGTTATTAAGTCCCATGTAATAGGCGGCGAGCCTATTGCCATATACCGGGCACAGTTCTCGGGCACAGTTCTCCATGCTTGTGAGAATTTACATACAGATAAACTCAATAGCAGTGAAACAAAGCGATCATTCAGTGTTACATATGTTTATAAACTGAGAAGGGTACAGTAAAGTTCATACTATACCTATCTAATTACATATTATACAAAAGAACTACATGTATTAGACTGTACACAAAAAGATTTAGATTTAGTCAAAGTGTTCAATAACCAGATGACCCAAATACGCTATTTGTAGAACAAGCATTGTTAAATATTCTCTACTTTCACTAATGATCTACTAAAGTTTTTGTATCCAATTATTATTATTTCGATTAACAACATAATTAAAACGTGATATTTATATTTTTCTGGTATAAAATTATAATTATCGGTCTCGCCATCGAAAATGGATTCATTAAGCGAAATTAAGGTCATAGTAATAAATGTAAAATTGATATGTTTTGGATAATAATTGTGTTTAGTTTGATAATTAATAGTTTTTAGTTGTTTTGATAAAATTGGCTTACTAATACAAATTTGAAATAAATTTTTTGTTTATTTATTCGTACTTATCGGTAAATACCAAGACATAGGTTTTTTTTTCTAACATGTAATATTTTTTGGGTACACTTATTATTAATTATTAAATAAGGAAGCACTACAATCAATATTTTATTTCATGAAAAATATTCAAGGAAAACCGAGGATTTTTTTTTTCTAACTTAATTTAAAAACAGATTTAAATTCACAGTCATGTGATTTCAATAGTGTTACAAATATAAAAAACACGTGATTCTCAATATTACATAAACAAAAATAATCATTCATCTTTCGACACTATCTTCTTATATTATCGTTACTAATCTTCAGAAACACCATACTCCTAAATTCATAGATGTAAGGTTCAAAATCACTCCCATAAAATATTTATCTGAAGATGGTTTGCCATTTGACCTTCAATTTGAAAAAAACAAGGATGCTGACTTTTTAAAATTCTTTGAGATATTGTAAAGCCCGAAGCTGTAAAACATGGTCAAAGCAAATAACCCTGTTCACCAAAAAAAATAAAAGACTAAAAAATATAAACAGACTTACGTAAAGAACAACTAACGCCCATGTTCACCGACAATATAATAGATGTTTAAGACAAGATCACTCGTTTAACACGGATTTTTTTTTATAGGTAAACGGCCGTTCCGAATTAAAATAAAGATTAAACACTGCTTCGTTACGCCTTTAGTGGAATTTATTAAGAAAATTATAGTAAGACATATCTCAAAATCTGACGTTTTAATCTATTGGAAAGACGGAAAGAGAAATCGAATTGCATACAACACTAATAGTTATAATTATACATATTACAATTACCCGTCGAAACAATAGATATATAGATAACAATAAAGATTGCGTTATTTGTAATAACGTTTGAGAGTTTCTCAGTATTCTAACTTGAATATAATACTTTGAGAAGTAGAATTATGGATCAAGGGCAGTGGAGTCACATTCGTATTTGATGTTACAATATTAATTGTATGATTTAGCGTATGATAATTTATTTAACAAAAAAAATTTGAAAAAAAAGGTCGGGTAATTAGTGAATGAATAATATATAATAAATAAAATACTTTATACCCATATAAAGTATGCTTAAACTATAGAAATAAATAAATATTATCCAGCATTGCAGGCGACTTGATTGCCGCATATAATAAAAACGGATTAGCATTGTAGTGAATTAGGAATAAAATAGTGAAATTATGGAAAACTATAAAGAATGTTGGCCAGAATCACTGCGGTGATCTCAAATGATACAGTTAAAAGAATAGAGGAGCGTGGATATGGTGTGCAGAGAGAGTGACGTCATCAGTAAGAAAAAAAAGATGTTTAGATAGAGACACAAGTCGGTGGGAAGTAAGAATTATATAGTCTGCCTCTAAGGCGACCCTCTGGCCTTAGTTGGAAAGCATTTTATGGTGAATACTTTTAACTGAAATCGACTGTTATATGAATCCCAAAAGTAGTAGCATTAAATCAGTTGACATAACTATATTGGGGATAGGGGAGGGATAGGAATAGCTTGCCCTTTCCCTGTTTTACTTATATATATCACTGTGTAATTAAATTGGTGTCATTGTTAGCATCAAAAGTGACCGCATGTGCAGAATAGAAAAAATAATTAGTAAATCGAAATAACATTCTCAATTGTTTCAAACTGTTTCTATTCATGAATGAATGTTATGCTATGTCTGTCATCGTACCCGGTTATATTACTCATGGACTTAGAATTTCACATACCTACTACAATATCAATCTGAATATTTTTTGTAAAATGCCGGCTATAATTAAGGCCACTGATCACTTAAACCCATGTTAAAATTCCACTTACATTGGCGACAACGTCTCTGTACTCGTACATCGCGAGATATCATCTGTTTTTTTTTATAGTGGATTAAGTCTTGTCATGATAATGCGGAACTAGGTTCTGTTTATAGTTCTTACCTAAATATTTTCGTATCAGTCACACGATGAAAGTAAAACATCCTGTTTCATACATCAATGTTCATTCATCAAAATGTTCAATGGCTTCAACAATTTTTTTTTTTTTTTTTTTTTTTTTTACGTTGCCCCGCACTAGGATTTCTCCTGTGTCGTGGGTACAGTTTACAAACATACATGTCACATACACACACAACCAGACCCGAAACAACTATATGTAGATCATACAAATATTTGTTCCGTGCGGGGATCGAACCCGCGACACATAGCGCAGAAAGCTAATCGCTTAACCACTACGCCAACCGTGTCGTCAACGTCAATTATCCAAATTAACTACAATAACATGTCTTAGATTGCAGCTGAACTAAACTTATTTAGACAAAGGTTTGACTTCCACAACTGAACTAATTCGAGGCGGTGTCGAGGTCTGGTCGAGGCACCGGCGTGGAATAAATTCGAGGTGTGGGCGACTCGTTCGTCCACTCAAACACTGACAAAATGACAGTGGAGTCGCGGCGTACATAGGTACCACCTGGGCTAAGTCGAGGCGCGGTCGAAGCCTGGTCGAGGCACGGGCGTAGAATTGAGTAAAGGAGCGGGCGACTATAGCTTTTTTCACTCAAACATTGACAAAACGGTGGAGTCACCGCCTCGACCTCACTGCGTCTCCGCCTCGACTACTTCAGTGAGCGCATTTTCATTCTTTCTACTTAAAGGAGGCTTTATCGCGTGCCCTGACAAGGGCATCAGGCCTTGTCATGACACCACCTCGATTCGATTATAATAGTTAGATCAAACGGACCTCATGATAGCCAACGCCTTGACCGTGCCTCGACGCTCGGTTACTTGAATGTCCTCACTGAATTCCTATATTGTAGATGTTAGAAAATGTATTGAACCAGGATATTAATCATCCAAAATTAATGCAATCCTACAAAAGTAAACATTCTGATAATGAATAAACGTATCTTATCTTATCTGACAGGTGCTAGACCATGTTTTGTCGGCGAGGTAGCCATACCTATATTATATTGATATACTATAGCCAACAACACGTAGAAATGTGTAGGAATTGATAAAAGGAGTGTTGTAAATACGCAAATTTGGTTGGTACTTACTCTCGTACTCTTTGATAGAGAGAAAAGTGAGAATTATTTTTCAAAAACCTGTCACATCTTTATTTTTATAACTACGATAGAATCCACACTAGGTTTTCTCCTGTACCTATAGTGGGCCAGTTTCCATATATGTATATATAAAAAAGGTGAGACCGATCATCAGACTTTTTGGGATGCTAACACTAGTAACGGCTGTCATAGGTGATCTTATGACGTTTGATACCTACTACTTTGCCTACTTTCCAAAACACGGTGTAAGGAACGGTCACACATACAAGGACTGACTGCAGCAAGCACTGCTTAACCTCGCAGTTCGGCGTATATGCGCGCTAGCTATGTAGCTACGAACTTCTCTTATTATATACTAAGGTGGACTCTTTATACTACTATACTGACGTTTACCAATTCAGTCCTATTTCGTTTCTAAACGTTGCCCCACACTGGGATTACTTATGTCTTGTAGGTAAGAAAAGAGTTGATTGATTGAGAATGATATCAGTTGATAATGTTAACACTGTCTTATATTTGTTGGATGTTGTCACAGATAACATCTGCACCGGTGAAAACACGATATCCACATAAAGATTATGAAAGCCGGACGTCTGTACCTCGTTATTCTCATACCTATGTATCGTAAAATCAGAATCTCTTTACATATTATGCACCTTTAATATACAGAGTATTTTATTTTAGCGGAATAATTACAATTTAAACTAAGGAGTAACAGGAACTGTCTCTCCTTACGGTATATTATTTAAATTGTTGGTCAAACTTAGACTTTCTCTCTTTTCCTTTTTACTTCTTACCGTGTTGATGACAAATTAAATACTGTCCAGTAATTATTTGGCCCAGTATTCCGCCACGCGGAACTTCAATAGCGGCCATTCGTTTCTCCCGCGAGGAGGTGGTAGGCACGCGGATACTTTCCTTAAAAAATATTAAGGATGTCATTTTCTGCCTCTAATCGATCCAGTTTCTTTAGACAAACAATTTTTATCTAAAATGGAACTGTATACTAATTTCAGGACATCGTCTGAACGGTACGCTATTTAGAAATACGTCCGGATTGTACTAGTAATCTACTTAAGACCGCTATTAATAAAACAAGTTTCTAAAATTATATGATAATTTCTTCAGATGATCATATCTCATTAACGCATAGGTACAATGTAGGTACTTAGGTTAGGTAGGTTCAATGTTTATTTACTGATTAAAAATAAACCATTATCACTGAATCATTAATAAGCTCAGTTTTATCGCTAAGTAAACTGTGTATTTCCACGGTATTGCCCGTGTATTTTTTTTCTAGTGGATTTAGCTAAACGTCGTGGTATGCATTTGAATAATACTAATTAAGTAGGTATTAAATTTTTTTAATGATTCGCCTTTATTTTCAACACATCTTGTTGAATAGGGATTATCTGGACTAGAGTGATCCATCCTGGCAACATCCTCACTTATTATGGGCACAGAATTAATAATAACTACAGATGTGCGAAGGCTATTATTTTTTTTATAACACATATTGTAATCATTGGCGTATTAAAAAAGATAAGTAAATTTCAAAATAGGTCCATTAGTTTCGGAGTTTAACTCTTACAAACAAACCGACACTATTTAAAAAAATATAATTATGGATGATATAGTCCTAGACATACACTCATAGCTCAGATAAGATAAAATTATATTTACCGAGATGGCTAATAAAAAACGGATAGTTGATAGTAATGGTCATCGCTAGCGTTTAAAACGGATCGATGAACGCGTGTCTTCACTCTTTCGTGATACTGTGTGGTGATAATATGCAAATAGTGATAAAACAGATTATTAGTAAGTAGATAACGGTATTGACATAAATATGGATTTAATTTGTTATTAGATTTGGCCATGTTTCGGATGACTCAAGGTACTTATATTATCTGTTTCGGAAGTGCTGCGAATTTCTATTTTTATTTTTTGCGTAATTAATAAAACTAGATTTTATTATTAGTAGACAGTTCATTTGGAAGCATGTTTGTTATTCACTGGGACCTATTCTATACCTACATATAATAAAATTATAACAAGCCGATGTCTATACATTATAGATATTGGAGAAAACTAATATGTCTTAGGTGTCTCTAGGTTTTTATTAGATCAACAGAAGCTAATACAACAGTTTTTAGATTTTTTTGTCTGTCTGTATGTTTGTATACGCATCACGCAAAAACTACTGCATGGAACTAAATGCAGTTTACACCGATGTATTGGTAGAGGTCTAAATTAAAATATAGGATCCATTTTAAAATACATAGAATATATATAAATATAGACACTTGATTCTAAATTCCACGCGTACGAAGTTGCGGGCAAAAGCTAGAAGACGAATAAAAAAAAGTAAATAAAATAAACCTCTAAATAAAAAAATGTCACGCCACATACACGACAAACAACAGATTTTTAAATTCATACGTGATTTATGATTTTTTGCATTGGTTTATTTTACTAACCTAGTAGGTATATTTTTGTCCTCTAATCACAGCCGTGACCTTCAAATATAAACGTTACACGGTTTAAATGAACCATGAAGTTAATCCATCAAATACTTGAAGATTAGCTACCTACTTACATACATACCTACGTTGAAAACAAAACACGCTACAATTACATCTACTGGAAATTAGAACCTTTTTTATTGCTTTGCTATGAAGTAACAAGACATTATTGACGCTTATTACAATATTGGTCCTAATGTTATCGTGAAGCCATAACATGACTTCATACAATACACCTCATCTTGATAACTAAACTTTTTCCATAAGTAAACATAGGCGAGGCCTTGTGTATTGTGTAGGTTGTGTCTAACAAAAACAAGTGATTCATTGTAACAAACGATGGTACCATTCTATGAGATATAAATAATTAAATCCAATTCGCTAATTTTTCAGCTCTACTAGCAATTAATTACGAAACGTGCATATCGATTTGATTTCCCAATAATAGATGGACTATTTGCTGTCCTTGTTTAGCCATCTATCGGAAATTTAGAATCAACCGCCATCTCGACGTCATCAGGACATAAATTAGTTTCAAGTTTTGGTTAAAAGATGGGGTTGTACAATTCTCATGACGTCGTGAATGGCGGTGTTAATTAAGATTTTCCATCAATACTAGAAGTATTGATACATAGCATATATTTTTTGTTGTTTGAAGGAAGTAATAAATAGGGTCATAAGTAAAATTAGACAGACTTTGTCTCATTCAACCACCCTCACAAAAACCGAGGGTTTAACAATTCTTATAGAAATAAGTATCTGTAATACAAACATTGACTAGCACAAAATAAATTGGTAGGTACCTAATATCTACCAATTTTGACCAAATATCAACATACTAATTTAAAATTTCATCAGTCTATATAAAACTAACTTTATAAAAATCATTTTATGGAACAAAGATAATGGAGTCTGTGATATAGAAATAAAATGTCAGACAACATAGAAGACTTGGTGAAACGGTATCAAGAAAATGTCAAAGAGGAGCACCCGCGAAGCATTGGTCAGTATTATAACTAAGGGCTAGTATACACGCAAAGCTTTAAGCATTCATCATCATCATCATCATCATCATCTGAGCCGAAAGACGTGCACTGCTCGACAGGCCTGCCCCAAGCATCGCCCCATCGACCGGTCCTGTGCTGCCCGCATCCAGTAAATTCCCGCGATCTTCACCAGGTCATCGTTTCACCTTGTGGGCCTCCCCACGTTACACCTTGCGGTACGCAGTTGCCATTCCAGAACCTTATGGCCCCATCGACAATCCGTTCTGCGTGCAGTATTCCCTGCCCACTTCCAGTTAAACTGGATGCTTCGATAGAAAGCTTCACTCCACTCACTCTCAACCTGTAGCTGACCCTAGCATCGACATCGAAATGAAGCATTGCTGCATCATTGCAAAATTGTAAATGCTAAAATTACCATGTCTGCATTAGCCTTTAGAATTGCAGAAGACTACATTGGCTCTTTGAGAAATAAATTAAAGGAATTTTCGAGCAGAATTTTATAAAATAAGGAGCTATTTACAGTAATTGGAAAAGCCACGCTTTTATTAAAAGTCTTCATAATGTTGGAATCTTGCAGCGTCGGACTCGCCACTTTTATTTTCAGGACATCCTGCATACAAAAGGACAAAATTAGCTTGGTTAGGCAGCTTATAGGAACCTTTACGACAAAATAGGTGATGGTAATTTGATGTCGTTACATAAAGTTAAACTGACGTCAGTTGTTGCTTGTTAATATTATTATAATGTTATTATATTTCATATTAATGTTGAAGAGACACCGAGTGTTGTATTGTTATTGAAAATCTGTGAGAGATTATTATTTATCAGTGAACCAAAACTGTAACTAGCTGGGAACATTGAAAATTATTTCCAAGAAAACGAATTCGATGTTGTTTACTTTTATGGTACTCACAATGGGTCCAGAAGTTAATGGGATTTCTTTATCAAGTTCTCATTCTAGAAACTGCACCAAAAGCTAAATAAAAAACAGCATTATCCTGTACATATCACTCGAAATTTTCCTGTATTTTTATATTCTTTTGAAGTAGCCTATTTTTATCCCGCCAATTTCGACAGCTGTCTAAACTAAAGGTGCTAAGGTATCTTCACGTAATACCTAGTGTAATCAATATTTTTTTAACCAAACTCTTTGCATTTTTCAGGGTTGTTCACAATCCCGGAGTACCCCGAATTCGAGGCTAATCGAGGCATGTGGTCTGTCGCCCTGGACGCCATACTGACAACGCTGCGGTATCTCGCGCCGGCAACACTGCTAACGCTCTTCTGGGGTCAGCAAAGCTTCTTGTTCAGGATATTGAAGCATATTGACTCGGCTTTTAGAGCTAGTAAGTATATTTTTAGCAAATGGGTGTTTCAGAGAAAGAATTTACCCGATTAATGATTCCCGCGTGCATCCATAATCCCTATTTCTAATTTTTCCACCGTGCTTAGAGAGCTCAAATGCTTAGAGCTACATTAAGAGCTGGAAATATATCTCTTTCTTTTTCCGTCATGTCAACATTAACCCGATAAAAGAAGCTTCTTTGAAAACAGTTCAGTGAATGTGACACTTCCAGACATATGTTCTTGTAGTGGTGAATCTTCTATATTTGCTATATGAGATGTAGTAGATTTACACTTCTTTCAAAGCATCTTAGAATTTTTAATTATTTTATACAAAATCTTCGATGAAATAAAACTAAAACGGTTGCTATAACATTTGAAAACATAGCGTCTCTTACATTTATCTCTTTATCACTTCCATTGTTATACCAACCTATTATTCCAAAAAATCGTGAGAAACGTTCCCAGAGTTCTCAAATACATAAAAACTAAAATTTACCTAAATAAGCAGTTACTAAGTGTTTATTTATTGTTCAAAGAATTTAGCACAAGCTTTATCTCGACCTAGAATCTTTTGAAAGCGAAATTTAAGATGAGAACACAAGGACTGCAGCTTAGCATGGCTTTTCTTTAGACTGCATACACTGCATACTTTTCACAATATTCGGGTTGTCCCCAAAACAAAGGCTTGAGATAGTTCCTTTAGAATACCAACTTAGGTATGCGTTTTCTTTGTAACTGCATAGGTTAAAGTTTTTTCATGCAAGTAGTAATGTTCTTTGAAGGTAACATATTGGCGAAAAGCATTTCATTAAATAATAGATTTATGAGTACGCGAGTGCCAGAGTATGATTGATATTCCTATTAATTTTCACATAACTCTCTAATCCGCCTATCTGGCTGTCGATAGACAGATTCATAAAGCGGTCAGCTCTCTCCATGATTCTTCATTCAGTGCGAACTCGGCTTTATGGGTACTTTTACCGTCAATTCACATGCACAACCGTTAACCTTTGGCTCGATCGTTATCTCGTGTGCATAAAAATTGTTTTATAACTCAGTTTCACTGACTTTACGGCCAGTTTTTGTTTAATCTCTGTGTACTGTCAAATAAATAAAGACTTTCATCTGTATACGGCTCAAAACGGCGTAATTTTTAGAGATTACGGACATTGTTGCACTTCTCGTGGTTATAAAACAGCTTCGGTATTTAATTTTAACTTCAGTGTGTAGGTACCAGCCTTTCAAGTTCAATTTTATTCTTCATGAAAGAAGCAAGTCACTATTTATTTTGTCCAATAGGTAGGTACTTACTTATGTTGGTCTGTTTTGAAGTTTTTACAGAGGCCTTATTCTTATTATTTTTATGTATAACTTTCACGATAATTCTGCGTAACCCTCACTAGCTAACTTGCCCCTAATGCCGTCGGCGATGCCAGAATTAGTTTCAAAAAGAATCGGTACCCAGCTGCAGTATATCTCATTATGGGAAGTATCTAGTTATGTCAGGCTGTCATTTATGTAATATTAACTTAATTATACAGTCCTCAGAGTTGAGGCAACATTATGCAAAACATTTGAAATTCATTATAAGTAGGTAGGTGCTTAATTATCATCGGCACTTCTATGACTGGAATCCCAACTACCTGGCTAAAAGTTGAGACCTCAGAATGAATAGGTTGAGATCAACTAATCAACAAAACCTGTTTTCCACAGTAGTATTCTCAAGCGAGGAACAAAAGCAAGCGGTTCTACAATGGCTAGCCGAAGTTGGTCCCGTGAGAGTGGAGCACTTGGACACAGTGTGGCGCCACGGGTGGGTGCTGTGCGGCGTCCTCGACGCGGCACTACCCGGCGCATGCGCAGGCCACCCGCCCACCAGGCTGTCCTTGAAGCACGCGCAGGCTATCGCTGATCATTACCTCGGTGTTGAACCTGTGAGTATATTTTGTGTGTCTAGAAATTCCAGCAAACTTTTCATCTATGAGACCATTGTTTTTCCAGACCGACGAAGCTAACGAGCTTTCGTCTGGGCTTTTAACCAAACCTAAGTCAGTTTTTAGTAATCTTCGTACGTTCAAGATATATTTTGATAGTGAATTTTAATATTCTTTCATTCAAAGTTGACTTACGTGAGCTAAGCGAACAAGAAGAAGTAAAAGTTGTACTTTTATCTTAGAAACAATTTTCTTTCGATATGATCACCTGAAAAACCTGTTTGATACAACTTTTCGCCGAGCTAAATTGGAATTTCTCGTTTTCAGGTCTTCTCCCGCCAAGAGCTGGAGTCGAACGACTCATTAAGCAGGCACCAAGAGTGGAAACTCGCTACTTATTTAGATCGCATTCGACAAGCACTTTCGAAATTAACGCCCCCTGTTTCAAAACCTGTCTCTCAAAGAACTTCTCCAGAGACCACTCAATCTACTCTCGACTATGTCGCAAAAGGTTCGGGACTATCAGCAACTCAAGTAAACAATAAAGCACACTTCAAGATATATCCAACGGCACAACAAGCCTTAGACCCCGGTGAAATAACTATTCTCATCAGGGGCCCGCGAGACACGTACGGCATGACAGTATTACCACCGATACTGGGCAAAGCGCAAATGATCAGACAAAAACTATTGGGCTTGCAATCGAAGCAGACCTTTACTGAAAATGTTTTACCTATAACACAAGGAGCAACTTACCTGAGATCATATGGAAAGAACGATATGAATAAAACTTATTACATCCCTAAAACAAAATATGATATTGAGATCGAAGTTGAGTCCCGAACAGATCACGCAAAGATAGGTTATGTGGTAAATATTGAAGGGAAATACATCGTTTCCATCACAAGCAGAGGTCAAAGCATTGTTGGTTCACCTTTCACAGTAACAGCCTCCAACAACATAATTAGAGTCCTAGAAAGAGACAGCTTCTGTTTAGAAGACGGCGAAGAAATAGATATAGTTGACGTAAAAACTGACCGAAAAGTTGTACTACGAATAGTCGATTTCGTTACTGAGAAAATGTTGCTCAAAGAAAATGGAACGTTAGAAAAGATAAGTGACGATGAAGCAAAGATTCTAATGACAACTGATACCGAAAATGATATTCCGAATTTTAACAGTGAGACTTATACTGACGTTGAAAATAGTGAAGAAAAGGCACCGGTGAGGAGCGATAGATTTAACAAAGCAGCGTTTAAAATCTTAACTATGTACCGTGTTTGCAAAGTATTCAATGACCTCATGACTGAAAAGCACTTGAAAACGGCGAAGAAAGATAGTTATATTCGATCGAGAAGTCAACAAGATATACCCGACATCGTTAATTCAACATTCACAGAGGCTAACATTAATACGTACATTATGTCTGAAATGCGTGAGAAATTTATCGTTCCAGAAAGTATTTCAGTGTCGCTGAGGGCAGAAAAATCGAAATCTTTTTATCGTGAGGAACTAAATAAAAGTCCGATCGAAAATATTATGATGAATATACCGACGGAATCAACAAGGTTCGACAGCTCGGATAGCTTAGACGGGTCTAATATATCACATGAAGAACAAGAGGATATTAATTCTGAAGACAGAATGACCCCATCGAGTACAAATAATCCTTTCTTAAATGAAATGTTCGAAGAAAATTACGTAGCTTCTAAAAATTTTGGAACATTTGTGGCTTCAGAGTATGAAACGAACAATTCCCAAAATGAGGAAACAAGAGATAGTTCAATAACAATTGTTATCGATTCTAACCCGACATCATCGCCTATCAGCAAGAATCCATTTATTGAGGCAGATAAAGTAGGTTTGGAAAGGCCTGACCCCAATGTATTTGAACGACCTAAGACACCGGTTTTCAAAATAATTTCAGGCGAACAATTAAATCGTGACGAATCGGTGTATGTAGACCCAAAATCTGAACTGGTAACTGAAGAAGCACTTGGCAACGAATTTGTAAATCCATTCTTTATGCATCACCATCAATCAAGTCATTTTGGGCAGACACCCGTGACGGATTTTATAATAGGAGCACCTGTTTCTTTGCCTCCTATCATAAGAGCTCGTTCACCTGAGCCAGAAATGAAATCTTTAGTCATAACAGAAAGAGAAAAGTTAAATAAGAATAAAAACAAAACTGACAAAATGCAAGAGAAAATCTTTGAGCACATTTCGACTTCAGTTTTTTCAGCTCCTTTGCACGATAATTTGAACTTGCCAAAAGATAGCAAAAAGGACAATAATTCTGCCATATCATCTACTTTTCATAGTTTTGAGTCCAACTTAACAGAAAATATTGACAACTCTAATGCCTCAACTACCAGCGATAATCAGTTCGAACCTTATCACATTGAATCAGATAGAGTTCTTACACCTAGGAAAGATATATGGGATTCTGCATACGTAAGTATAGATGATAATAATAGTTCCCCAGATACTAATAATAACGAAAGTACAACACTGTCCGAAACTCCTAGTAAACCAAAGCTTTCTCCTAGTGACGACAATTTCGGATTAAAACAGGAAGAGTTATCAAACATGGGCCCTGCTGAACGGGAAATTTGGCAAACGTGCAATGAATTAAAAACCAACCCTACCAAAACTCAAGATGATGTGAAGCCTTATAAATGGGAAATAAAACGTCCAATCTTTACACCCATCATTGAAGAAAGCGACAGAAGCATATCATCAGGCACAAAGGATCTTTTTAGGAATGAAATATGTACTAAACAAGGAGAAACTGACACAGTATCAGTGGCATTTGCTGAACTAAATGACATGTACCAGGAATACTTTCCTAATTCAGAAACAAGCTCCACTACCGTTGCTAATGAAGATAATAAACTTCACAGCATGGAAGTGGAATACGTCACACAAACCAAGGAGACTAGTGTCAATTCTGCATCTGAAGTATCAGATGTGAAAAGACACGACAAAGAATTAGAAGGAATGATTTCTGAGGTTCAGGCAAATGTCACTGAATCTATTTCAGTAAGTCAAACCCTTCGCATTGAAGATGACCAGTCATATAAATACAGTAAAGAAAAGAAGGATGAAACACAATTTGGTGAGACTAATCGCAGTAATATAGTACTGGAAAAGAAGAAATATTGGGATGAAAGAATACGACAAATAGAAGCCAAATCTGCAGAAACTATAGCGCCTCCAAAGAAAAAGCGAATTTCTTCTAAACAGTTAAAACATGATTCTTTAAGCAAGCGAAGGGGTAAACAGATGATAAAGAATTTCCTTAGTACTGGGGATTACAGTCAAGTTAAAAATATTAGTCAAGGTGATGATAAAGAGTCAGACAGCAAATTACATGAACCCGTTAAAAATCAAATTTCAATAGACGAAACGAAATCGGATGAAAAGCTTGTTGAAAAATGGAAGAAATATTGGGATGACAAATTAGAAACCGACCAGCTAGAAGTTGAAGCAACAGCTATTAGACCGAAATCTCAAAATAAAATTACCACACCGTCTCCACAACGCAAAGTTGAGAACGAGGTCAAAATCAAAGTAGAAACCCAACTTAACAAAGATATACCGTCTGGTGATGACCTACCACCAGTCAAGCAGGAATTGCCAGAAGAAATCTTTAAAGCTTTTGAAACAAGTCCTAAAAGATTCTTTGGAACGTCAAGGCAACAAATTTTAAACAAAATTGACACATTCTTAGGGAAACCGGCTATGGTTGATATTCCGACGGCGGATGTTACCGGCGTGTGTCATGAGAGTGGTCTAGTATCTAGTCGTATATCTTTGTTCCATAATATGTCAAGCACGGAAGAGTTGCCGTGGGCCAGAAGTAAGAGCCAATCATTACACAATGTAAGTCAGAGAAGAGAAAGTGACAAAAGCGTAACGTCCATGGAAGAAATTCTAAGTATAGTACAAGTAAAAGACACTTATACTGAAATCCCTGAAGAAACGGAAAATAGAATCAACGAAACCTCTAATGTAATAATCACAGAATCCGTGAATTTAAAAAATAAAAGGGCCAGAATGGTTCATAATACAAATAAAAAAACCTTTGACGAAACTATCGACGTAAAACGTGTACATGAACAAAATAAAACACAGAAACCATATGAACACGTCAGAATTTCATTCAAAGATTATCAACCCTGTCAAAATAAAGGCGAAATTCTTCGCAAGAAGTCATTCAGTAAATCAGAGATGGACATTTTCAACAAACTTCCAAACGAAGCAACAGACGATTGTTTAGATAAATACAAATCGTGTGACGAATTGCCTAAGATTAATGTAAAGAACTTTATATCGCTTTACGAGAGCGTTTCTAAGACTGCTGAAACGCCAAAACCAATGAAACGGGTGTATAGAACAAGTTCCGCAGATTCACAGAAACTATCGAAATCCAACAGCATAACTTCAGGTGTGTCATCTTACAACTATGAGAAAATTAATAAGTATGCAGGCAACTTACGACACGAGATTGCGCGTTTGCTCAGTCGCCAAGTTTTGTCATCGCTTGTCTAAACGTGTCTTGCGTAGTGCCTAAATATTGTCAGTTGCCAGCATACTTAAATCTTTTGCCGTGTGTATATTATAAGGACGAAGAAAATAATAGTGATTATATATTGTTTTTTTTGCAGATGCTGTGCGTAAACGTGACACTACAGTCGAACAAAAGAGTGTATCCAACAGTGAATCAAAAACGACCACCCCAGTAGTAACTCCTACAAATCTATGGCGAAGCAAGGATTCAGAATCCGTTAGTAATCTCAGTATAGACACAAGAACATCCGGGTCTTTTGACGTTGAAGTCATATCGAATGATTATAAAGAAACAACCTATTTAAGCCTGTCTGATATTGAATTAGAGATAATAGAAAGCAGTCCTGATAAATCTAACGAGTCATCTCCAGAAAGGAGACCAGAACCAGCCCACATACAGTATAAAAATAGATTTAAATTGGCAAAAGAATACTTCCAATCTTTAGAAGAACTAAGAGAAGTTAAAAAGCCTCAAAAACTAAATGAATGTGAACAACTCTTGCGAAAGCAATCAACTGAATCTCTAGAGAACGATCGGCCGCAAAAAAGAGTGAAGAAAAACATCAAAGCTCATTCGATGCCTTCAGCGGAAATATCGAAAATATGGAATCAATTACAGGAGAGTCAAAACAGCGGTTCAAATACAAAACTAGTAAAGATATCTGAGAAGTTTAATGTTGACGACTTATTTAGTGATGTGACTGAAGGCAAGTTGAGTCGTCAGGGCAGTTTGAGAGGTATACCACATAAGAAAGCTGTGTTAGAAGCATTTAGATCTATGGAGAATGTTGCTGATACCACAATAAATTCGTACGAAATGGCCGAATCACAGTTAACTGACTTCGCTACAGAGCATACGGTGAAAAATGCACAGACTTATTTAAGCGAGTATCCATATTTGCCAACAACTGATCCGTCCAAATATCATTCGCGGTTAGATGTAAAAGCTTCAGGTCTAATCTCTTTGAAAGAGCTTAAGGAGAGGAAACCGCGAAGGAACAGTGTGCCTGACTTAAGATTGAACACTAAATTTACGGAAGACCTTTAGATTATCTTAATCTAAATTACTTTACCACTGCGAAAGTTTAGAGACGAGATTTAAATTTTAATGAAGACAAAAATAGTAAAAACATCTACATCAGTCTGGTGGTCGCAAGTGCGACTGCTGAACGTGACGTCTTGGGATCGATTTCCGGGTCGAGCAAAATGTTATTGAATTTTTCTGCATGGTAGAGGGCAATAGGTTCGCCTCCTATTACATGAGCCTCAATAACGGCATCCGCGAAATGAAATCTAACCTATTGGGGAATACAGTCGTGATGCTAAGATGTTGCATAAGTTAAAAGAATAATTTTGTATGGATATACTTTTGTAGTGGTTTGAAGTCGACATAGTCATAATCATAGTAATAACAGTATTTACTAGTACCTATAACGTAGTTAATACTCAATTTGATTATAAGGATCAGATATTTTAAGTCATTCATGTTCTTATTACAGCTAGATTTTGTTCTTTCGAATATTTTTTTTTTGTATTGTGACATTGTATTGTCGTATTAGTGTGACAATAAAAATAAGGGGCTCTATTTTCTATGACAACCGTGTTCATATGGCTACGTTCTGTTAAATTTTATATGGGAATGATACAGCGTGGTTTAAAGGTGACAAGACACGTTATTGTCATAAGGAATACAACCTTTTTTTTAATTACGACAGTCTCTGAAAATGATTGGATTAATAAGTGACATTTTGTGGATTGTTACATAGTAATAAAAATATTTATAATTTATCTTTACTACGAAATTAGGACTTAGTTAACATTCGATTCGCAAGCTTTATTGTTCTTGCTTTTGTATTATGCTAGTATTGTACAATTTTGTACAGTTATTGAATCTAATTATTAAGTTTTAAGAATTTACTGTAATTATTTATTCTACATTAAATAAAATTACTATTTCTTTCATCTTCTTATTTTTGATTTAAAGATGTTAACTTCACTTAAAATTAATGGGGTGCAAGCAAAGAGCCTCCACGAGTAACGAAACCTGAGATCGTCTGGACTTCTGGAGCAGTGGTGGACCGAGGGGGCCCCACCCCCCAAGTCACTTTACTGTTAATATGACCCCCCCCCCAGTCTTTGTCTGCGACCGCACCTGGTCTAGCGCAACCTGGGCAGTTTAGCCTCGATAACATAATCGCTGACTGAGTAATCTTTTCACTACAGCATGAGCGATTCCCATGTGGTACCCCGTGTTGACACGATGGAAGAAACGGATGAAATAACAATAACTGTCTCAAATGTATTTTTTATTAATACATGAACTAATTACAAGCAATATTTACAATGTAATGGGCTATTAATCTAAATGAGTGTAGAATTCGTTCTTAAAATTATAGTAAAACTAATCTTGCTGCAAATGTTGTATGCTTTTGAATACAAAGGCAATATTTACTCAAAGTTCTTAAGGAAAATGACAATCTATTCACTTTTCCTTACTCAAGACATTATTTTAATTCTCTTTGGGTAGTACAGTGGACTGCAGAACATATAACCAGACGTTTTTGACAAGCTCAAAAAAAAAAAGGAAAATTCATGAATAAAACCTTAAAAGTGATCAACACTTTCTGTAGCCCACTGGAGCAGTACAACTTTCTGAATTTTACTCAAACTTGACCATAGCTACTATCAAGGCAAACTATTTTTTTTTTTTAATGTATGGAAATCGCTCGCATTTTTATAAATTTCGACGACGCGCGTACGATTTTTTCAGTCGTTTTTAGCAACGGCCGTGAAAATTTCGACATTTTTAACACGCGATCTAGGCATATTCGGTATAGAGGTATTGACGATTTATATACTATTTAGTGTTTACTTAATATGTATCTGTACGTAAGTGGAGGCGTGTTCTGCGCGCCTGCAGGCGAGCCAGGCCGCGAGCTGCGGGTCGCTGCGGTCGCCGCGCGCCTCCAGCTGCTGGTAGTACGCCTCGCGGATGATGCGGAACGCGTCCACGCTTCTGTACGGCAGCTTGGTTATCGGGTCTATGTAGCGAGCTGGCTTCCTGGAAACATATTGAGATTGATAGAGGGTTAATTTTTATTTCTCCTACTTCAATATTTCGTCATCAGTCTGTTTATGTTGCCACTGTTGGCAATCAGGCTTCAAGTGCGCTTTTTAATTTTAGGACATGCCGGTTTTCTGACGATGATTTCCTTAAACATTGGGGAGTGACATCAGGTGAGCTGGTGCCTCGGAGAATAAAATGTACTTGTATACTTAGATTATTCTTAGAGTGATCTATGCGATGCAGCAAAAAACGAAGTCCAATTTTTTTTTAAGTAGTCTTCAATTCTTTTTGAAGTACTCATTAAATATAATTGACCGAGCCACTAAGCGGCATAACCCAGTCAGCTCTTTTTTTACCACCTCTACACACTTGTTACTTTTATAACGTACTTGGTAACAGCACACAACAACTCTCTTCTTTTCTTCGGCCGCGACTTGGGGAAGCAGGCATTGAAAGCTTTGTTCTTGATGTCATTCTCGAACGAAATGAGTGTCCGCTCGTGGTATCTTATGTTGTCTTTCTTCTTAGCTGGTTTCTCTTCTTTGCTGAAAAGAAAATAAATAACTGATTAATAAATTAAGCTAGAGACTTTTCATTTTGACCATCCATATTTATCATGTTAAATGGTACAGTGATGTAACACACACTTAAACAGTCGTATGTATCAAAATGGCAATGCTAAAATGGAACTCGATACCGGCATGATATTGATAGATAGAGACAGAAGATACTTACGTAGCAACATTTTCAATGTTGACCTCCTCATCAGGGCCTATGAAGTCAATATCCATCTTAGATTCAGGTTCCTTATCAACAGGCTGGTTGGATGTTTCAGTTTTCAGCTCTGACAGATCTAGGTCTCCTGGTGTTAATAAACCTGAAATATTGCCAGTTTAAATATATATTTGGAACTAATGAGTTAACAATACCGCGGCAAAGCGAGCAGGGACCTATACTACGTTATTATAGTAGCCTTCAATTTTACTATGCCTATAGGCGCTAAGTTAGAATTCCTTATTGTTGAATTTAAAAACGTTTATATTTAAATTTGACGACGCGGTTGCCTCAGTGGCTAAGCGATTAGCTTTCTGCGCTACATGTCGTGGGTTCGATCCCCGCACGCGACAAACATTTGTATGATCTACAGATACTTGTTTCGGGTCTGGTTGAGTGTGCATGTGATATGGAGATATATTTGTAAACTGACCCCACGATACAGGAGGAATCCTAGTGTGGGGCAAGGCTTTTTAATCTAAACCACTTGTATGTTTAATTTGATTTGATCTTACCATCTTCACTTTTGATGATGTCACTCAAATTGAGGTCTCCTAAGGGCGTCAAGTTGGCCTTATCGTCCGCTGGTGGTATTTCTTCTATTATGGGCACGGCGAAAGAATGATACCTAAAAAACATATTTTAAATTTTAAAATAAGCTTAAAGCTTACAAGCGCTGCTTAACCGTGCAGATCGTCTGATCTAGCTATTATTATCGTCAAAATAAAAAATCCATACATTTTTCCGGGATAATAAGTAGCCTATGTGCTATTCCAGACTATAAACTATCTCTATGCCAAATTTCATCCAGATCCTTTCAATAGTTTTTGCATCAAAGAGCAACAAACATCCAGCCATCCATCTATCCTCACAAACTTTCTCATTTATAATATTAGTAGGATTACCGTATAACAGGTCCCGTGATTGTTTTCTTTGTAGGTCGTATCTTTTTTCTCTCCAATTCAATTTGTTCAAATCTTTCTGAAAATTTAAAATAATTTTAAGACAGTTGTTGAACTACATTCCCAGACTGAAACTAGATACTGAGCCAAACAGCCTAATTTAACTATTTAGAATAACAGTCATTTATTATAGTGTGGCGGTCCATTAAGACTCCCATATTCAGCCTTGGATGATGCATACATACCTAAGCTTTTGAGGTTCTCTTTTTCAGTAATAAGTGCTTCCTCTAACAATTCCTCTTGTGTTGGCATTCGATCTTCAACTTTTTTGGGTTTCTTCTTTTTCAGTGCCGACCTGATCTTAATTCTTTGTAATGTTTCTGCTGATTTTACTGCTGTACTTTGTCTGATTGATTTACGCTCTGAAATTGAATGAGACTGTTTCATTAACTTGTATAATGCTTGAAGACTATTCTAACTACCAGAAATATTTGCAATGTTAAGCTAACATAGATAAAGCAATGGCTGTTACGCAAGTTCATGGACAATACCATCAAGAACTTTATACAGCCTCTCAGGTATGCAGGTTTCCTATGTTTTCAATGTTGTATATTTCTGAATTTCGTCGCCAAGCAGTGAAAACCTCGTAAATCGTTTTTTTGTTCTTTAGATTTATAAAATCGTAAAGCATATATTAGTTCAAAACACTTTTAATTCAAATACTCCTAGCGCCGCCTATGATGTATGATGAGAACCTAGTATAGAGATTCATTCAGCCATTGTCGTCTGAGAAACTCAGTAAAGTTTATAGTCGCCAAGTCCTAAAAATTAAAAGCCTTCATAGTTTTTTTTATTTTTATTACCCGACCATTGGAAAGTTTTGTGTTTTACACTTACAAGGTTTTCATGGCTGAACGACAATTTGCTTATCTGACTTTGGTCAATATCAAATAGTAACATACCTATAGAAGAATCAAGTGGTATTCTCTCAACTTTTACAATCTTTTCTTGTTTAGGTTTCGGTTCCTTTAGTTTCCTTTCATTTACTTTCTTCACTCTGTCACCCAATGATGGTCCTGCTTCTGCAGCACCTGGCTTTTTCTTTCTGTTGGGATCCTAAAACATAGGGTAAATAATAATATAATGCTAAATACTAAAATAAATATTTCCTTAAAATAAGATTATTGAAGGGTTCAAATTACAATTTAATGTTGAGGTATCAACTTCGAAGCATTATTTTCATATATTAACTGATGTTGACTTAAAGATTCTAATACAAACATTACTAACTGGCTTATCTCTCCACCACTGCCTGAACAATTCCAATATGAAAGCTTATATTGACATAACAGAATAAAAAATATGTAGTAGTTTTACCTTGTATGCTTTCGTACCAACTTTTCTTGACCGTGAGTCTTCAGCTTCTTGATCAGATTTGGGTTCATCATTCTCATCAATACTAAAGTCTGAGTCCACATAATCCTCCTGTTCTCTTTCCAAACTACAAATAAAAAGTACCGTTATATAGTATGTGGATGATACAGATAGATTAAAAAAAAAAATGGAATTACCAATGTTGATAGAACCAAAAGCATTTTATTCGACAGAAGATTAAAGATCAGTATGAAAAGATTAGAAGGACCTACATAGAGTACAACCACCCACATGATAAAAAAATAACAACAATAACATTTTTATTTATTTTAAACTGCAAATGGTTGTCAGCGCCTGCAACCAATATATTTTCTATTGTCTAATTTGCATAACTTGATGGGTTAAATTACAAAATAATGTATAGAGCAATGCATTTATAATTTAACTAGTAGGTGAAACACCAAAATGGTGTTGGACTCAGCTTATCATACAGGTGGTCTGTCCAAGCTATACATTCATAAAACATAATACAATTCTAAAGCAACCTTTAGTTTTGAACAATTTAAGCTAAAGCTGGATTACCAGCTGCATAGCTTAAACGCCTTTTACGCTTATTATAGTTACTTTAGGAAATACACTATTTTCCCGGCTTCTATAGGTACACAATTGCCCTAAATATTGGCCCAAAAGATTGGCGCTAGAGTATGGAGCGACGAAATTGTTGGCACTAGCACTGTTTAGTGATCCACACACTGCTCCAATTGATTGGACACTGAGTTTGAGTTAATAACAACATACTGATAATCGTTGTCTTCTTCAGTTTCTTGGAACCCTCCATAAGTATTTGTATAAAATTCATCTTCTTCCTCATCGTCTAGCAGCTTTGCCATAAGATTGCCCGCATTAGAACGGCGTTCTCTGTTTAGAGCCATTATGTTAAATTTATCACCAACCAAATTTTAACAAATTTATGCAATCATTACACTTTACAAGGAAAAAAATGAAAATAAATATAAATTCTAGAAGCGAAGCTGTCGCCACCACAGATAATAAAAATTATTGTCTGTCAAATCTGTCAATGTCAAACAAACATCAAACTGATAAGAGGTGTGCCCGGTGTGCCAAAAAAAAAAACGATACTATTTTTCATAGTTATAGAACCTTTTTAGCCTAGTTTCAACAAGTTTCAACAAGCGAAATTCTAAGTCTATGGTTTCAACCATAAAATAAACTAGCGGGGGTATTGTTTAGTTTTTCATAGCTTTTTATTTTTTTGCTTTTACTCATCGAAATACATTATTTTTGCATTTTCTTACCACAATCAAACCAAACATGATTGTAAGATCAATTTATTTTAAAAGAGTTTCTATGGAGTTTCTTGCCGGTTCTTTTCCATAGGACTTATTATTTGGAACCGTGCACCTAGAGCATTAGTTCCGAAAGTGGTCCAGGTGAACCCCCAGGGATCCACGGGAGACTCGACGCGAGTTTACGTTGGCATGACAAAAAAATGGGGGTTTACAATTCAATTTACAATATGGTAGAAATGTAGCTGCAGGGGGTCCATCGGAACCAGCTAAATTGTGAAAGTGGTCTATGAGAAAAAAAGTCTGGGAACCTCTGACCTATAGTTGGCTGAAATATGACGATGATAGTTATAGATGTCGGAAGAAACCATGCCAACTGGGAGCTATACTGGCGTGCGCCGAGTAAACCAATAGAAATACATTAAAATAATGTATTAGAGAATTGTAGTTCTTCAAAAATCCTACGGAAAAGTCCGCGATGGCATATTTTGTGGATAAAAGTGGTTATTGTGAGTCAATCACAATAACCACTTTTATCCACAAAATATTAATAAAAATTATTACGTTATTTGCGAAGCCGTTTTCTCGAACTTAGTATTGACCCTTATAGCGATAAATGCGTTAGTTAGCTTGGGCATTTAATGTAGTTTACACTATATTATTCAAATAAATATTTTAGAAGGTATGATCGATTCAAAATTTCATGCAACCAAAAAAATCATTGCGCGGATAATATAATACAATAACGACTACAAGTCCGATTTGAAAAATTATTCTTGCACGTTATAGCCTATTTATTGAAAATGTAGGCTGCTGTTTATCCCGAAAAAAATACACGAATTCGTAATCCACGCGGGCGAAGCTGCGGGCGGAAGCTAGTTTATATAAAATAATAAGAGTTGATTAATTTGTATGCTAACTCATACGACCACTGTCGAGCCTAATTATTACTTATGTACATTCTCTATAATAGCTAGCAGTTCTAGATTTAGCTTCCTTCTACATACCTTTTCACGTTTCAATAACCTTAATTCCCATAATATCTACTATCATCAATAAAATGCTGGGTGAACCTACATACTAGTCCCTACTCCCTAACTTTGAATACAGCATCTACTCATATTACGGCGCACCAACCGCTTTAAGAAATTTAGGTTATGTCGCAGCCAGACTGATATTATAAATTAAAAAAAACTTACATATTTTTGATTTAGACGCATGGTGTAGAGATTTTAAGCAGGAACTTAATAATTCATTTAAAATTTTCGTAAATTAATCATTTTTTAGAAGGTTTGTCAATTAACGTGTACGATTAGGATAAAGTGATTGTGTTCATTATTTGCAAGACGTAGTGTACATAGTTTAGCCGATTATGGGAACACTTAGTTATACCCATATACTTATAATTTAACTTTTATAGATCTATGGTTAGGTCAATCTTGAAATCTATCAAATTTTGCCCATTACTGTCCCACTGCTGAGCACAGGCCTCTTTTCAAAATAAGTAGAGGTTTAGATTAAATCGCTTTATTTTTTCCTTTTACCATGATTAAGATTAGTATGCCTGTTTCAGTGCATATGACCTTTTTTTTGCTTCCAAATGTCTACGTATATGTTTTTTTAAATCCATTCTCTACATAGACCAGTAATAATTCATTTATCGTGGATGCAAACACAAAATCACATGCAGAAATACCCAGACTCAGATACATATATTTTGTTCCGCATGGGAATCGAACTCGTGACACGTAGTGGAGCACTCGATTGATCAACCACTGCGCTAACCGTGCCGTGAATTACTAAGTATATAATCTACATTCTACATTCACCGACATCCCATTACAAAATAAAGTAGGCACAGTACCTTGAGGAGCTCTAGCCCTTGTTTAAATGTTGACATTAGCGTATCCACTCAGCGGATACCATCGAAATAATATGTCCAGTTCCTGCGGATACATGCGCCAAACAGTTGAGATTTACGAATCTAGGGTTGTCGTACTTATTTCTTTATTATACACTATTTTGTACACCACATAACATAAACAGATATTTAAAATTATTTGTGTACAATGGGCGGTCTTACTGCACGAGGCGATTTCGTCCAGACAACCTTTGGATGGACTGAAATTAAAGAGAAAGAAGAGATATTGGGAGAAAGGAGAAAGAGATATTAATGAAACAAGTTAATATTTTGTGCCGTTTATTCAATTGTTAACAGTTATTATAATAAGATTTTACTTCAGTCATCTTTATTTGATTCAGATAAAAACCACTTTTCGTCGGTTCTTTTTTCTAGTATTTTGATTTCATACTGGTACATCGTATTCATTATTTGTTTTTTATGGATATGTTTGAATCAAGTCGCTTTGAATCACCCAAGCGGTGTTTAGTTCAGATCGACTTCGTTCAGACATTACAATTTAAGAATTAAATTAGTAGGTAGGTATTACATTTAACTATAGTTTAAGTTTCGTTCGATTTCGTGTGATTTTACATTTAAACTGTCGGTACACTTAATTTTAACTGTTTTGAATTACCATTCCTATAGCTGTGATACAAATTAGATAAGTTTGAACATAAAACCACAGGAAAAATAACCCTTTGGATACCTAGTGCTATAACCGAAATAAGAACATAAAGAGATGACTTATTCAACGAAGTAACACATTCTTCACCCACTCGAATTCACACAATTAAAATTAAAACAACATTTTAGTGACAATAATTATTTAAAAATAATTTAAGATAATAATTAATAAACATTAACAAAAAAGAAATGGAATGTATGGGGTAATCAGGTGTTGATTTTGTGATGATTATAACGTTTAAAATACTCTCAGATAAATATTATTATTAATTACATGTAATATTACTATAATCTGAGATAATAATCTCGAACACTCTTCCAATCAAGAGCAGCACTAGCCACTAATAATAGAAAAACAAATAATACCATTATTTGATTGAATAATAATCGTAGCATTTTTACCAACATCAAAATATTTTAATATCATAGAAAAACAACATTATATATTTTTGAAACAATAACTTTGTCCTAATAAATTAAACACAGTTCAATATTTATGTAAACATCGTACGTTCTTTGAAATGGGACGTCTCTTTCCATTTATCTGTGTTGTTATATTTTTTTAATGAGTAACATTATACTGTCCCAATATTAATATTCAATACAATATACTAATTTTTCTCATTCACATATTACACATTTCTTTGAAAGAAAATAGTGTAAGTTGAATTCTAAGCTTAACATCTTGAAGTAAGCCTATTACAATAAATATTTTAAAAGAAACACATCTTATACTTAATAAATATGATTTTAGCTAACAATAGTATATCTTGCACGCAATATTTATAAATATTACATAATTTATATTTTCTACTATATATGTATATATGAAATCATAATAAAAATCTAAATTGTTGCATGCAGATACAATAAAATTTTCACACTAATAGCAACGTAATTTGATTTATAATTGTGTTTTCAATAAATAATTACAATATTTTAACTGGCAACATTGAACATTTTTAACAAAACATAGACAAGTGCTACTCGCACGCCATTACTCTTCGCGTCGTTACGTTACAATAAATAACTATTTTAATTAAATTCAATATTGTATGATTAATTTATCTACTTTCATTTACTATTGATTGATTATCGTACATTAGGAGATAAATCAACTCGATGTTTAAATAGCAACAAAATTGTAAAATGATGAACTTAAGTTCCAAATAATATTAATAACAAAAAAAACCCCGTTACTTAATATTCTCCTATATTTTATAATTTATTTGTTTGCCATAAGTGATTGCAAACTTATGAAAAACGCAAATTATAATAAAGAATAACAAAACCCGACGAAACATTTATGGAATATCAAGTATAAAGTAACTAAATTTAATGTTCCATTTACCATTCATATTATTTATCACTTATTATTTATTAGACTTTTGTAGCCCCACAACACGTTTTATCTTTCAACTTATTACAAGTTTGCATTCATTCATTCGTTATAAATTCTTCATTTTTATTTGATGCTACATTTTATTTGCTGAGCATTTATTTGAGCAATCATGCGTATTACACTTGTTATTCCATATAAATGTACAAATAAAACGTTAAATATCCGTCAACAATAATGATCAACCCTTACAACAAACCCTACTTAGCCTAATTATATTTAAAAGTAAAAATAGTGAAACAGTGAGAGTTATATAGTAAAATTCCACTACTCGTTCATAATATTTATTTACAGGAATGTTTTAGTGCAGGCGTGAAAAAACTATAAAAAGAAGAACGTTTAAGTGGCGGTTAATTTTTTTTTTGTGTTGCCAGACATTAAAACGATTTAATCGCAATAAGTTTATCTCTGGCAACCGTTTTAAAGAAAGGTGTTTTCTACGCAACCATTAAACGTGAAGAAACGACAGAAATACTGGTGAAAGCTTAATGAAAACTATTTATAGATGGCGCCACGGACGACTTGAGTCGTAACAGTTCCATAGGTGAGCCTCATGATATGGGATCGCTAAGTCGTTCCCATACCTGAGCCCCTGAGGCTTCTTTATGGCACCGTTTATTCGAAATATCTCGCAGAACATTCCACACTCTAAATTTTAATCTAAAAGAAAGTTTTCACTTTTGTTCTGCATAAGAAGGCTCTGCAAGATCCAACCCTCAAAAAGCCACCCGTAAAATAATGCAAATTTACAAACAATAACAATGAGTAACAAAATGAGTATAACATAACCCTCAAATTCTTTCCTAACTTTCATTTCATAAAAGTTTTCCATGGCACCATTTCAAATAAAACGCTTATAATTAGAAAACTTGCAAAAAACGCTTACAATAAAAGCAATAAGTACAGATAAAAAGTGTTTAAATATAAATTATATTAATGAAAAAAAAAAATACTATTCATGATTCTTGCAACCCTGTGAATTCTAATCCTGTGATATAGTCAATAGACCGGTTTCCAACTACGGAATATAGACACCGTGTTAGATAGTTTCAACGTCTAAAAATATGAGAAAACTATCATCCACAGCCAATAAACACACTCTACGTTGCAAACGAGGAATAATAAGTTAGGCGACAACTGGTCACCTCATATTTTTTAAATATAGCAACAATAGAAGGTATATTGGGGACTATTTTGTACTTCTTCTGACACTAGCATTTAGGAATTGCATCTTATTTACAATTCAAATTGAATGGAAGCGACGGATAAATTTCTAATTATTTTAGTCGATTTTAGACATTTACTAAATCAGTTCCCATATTTTTAGACGACTTCAAAAAACTATCACACAGTGCAATAAAACAGAGTTCTTTAGTTGGAAAGCGACAAGATTTTACAATAGTTTACTAAAAGTCGATAGAATAGATCTTAAATTTAAATGTTGAAGTTAACATTTTGAGCTACGGTACATTTCTAGAGAATTAGTTTTTTGTTAATATAAATTATGTACTAATGTATAATTATGTACATTGATCCAAAAATCGTGTAAGTGTCGTGTGCAGTGAATTCGAAAATCGTGTTTTTTTCTTCTCGAAAATGTTGGTTGTTGTACATTTGGCACATATTATGAAATTGAGCTTAGATGCACCAAATTAACAATGCAAGCGCTATTTTAGACTTCTGTTACTCGTAATAAATTACCGTTTAGAATATTTCAGAGTAATTAAACAATTATATTTATCACAATAATTGAAATATACTAGTTTAAATAATATTAAATTGAGGTCTTTTGATAAAATCGTAGGTAATATCTTTGCATTACTAGAATAACAAGCGCAGAGTTGATAACTCCTTTGTGACGTTTACTTAAAACTTACTTCGTAAGTCTAGATTGATACGACCGAAATTACTCTCTTTTAGAGCTCCATTCAATCCGTAAACAATTCTCATATCTCATGCGTAACTAATCTGATACTAATGCAATTTAATTGGTTACAAAAACATTGTTTTGTTTGAGTACTGATTTTTTCTTACCTACATACGTAGCCATCTTTTTATATTCGATAATTATAGAAAACGTAACCAATATATTATTAGGCATAACAAATTTAGTTAATTTTAAAATGTGCACCGGAATCGAGTATATATTTTGACTTTTGATGAATTTTAGTATTAACTTAAAAAATTACTTTACTTTGCACATTTTCAGTGTCGTTATATTTATATTTCAAAATCGATTACATCCAATTTCTATTGAGAGTAATTTCGACCGATCGGGCTATTCATGTGCACACTCCAAATCTTCTAAGTATGCTAATCAAAATAGGATAGCAAAATATTCATAAAAGTGTCTTACCCAACGTGAAATTAAATTACTTACGGCTCTATTGTAATTCAAGTTAGTAAACAGATTTGTGTATTTTTCTAAAGTATTTTATGTATTGTTTCGACCTCCTTTGTGTCTTGTACATTGTGATTTGTGATGTTTTGGTGTCAATTTGTAAACTTTGGTCTTTGGTCTCAGCTCATAGTCCTGAGTGAGACGAAGAAAAATGGACTTTATTGTGTTTAATTAACGATCAAAGTATATTTTTTATAAAAAAATAATATTTTAACAAAATAATAAGTACTTATTTTACACAACTGTCTTTTGAACACACGAAATAAGTACATAATGTGTAATAACTTACAGAGCTGCTTTTTTTTTTTTAGTTCAGATACCATACAAAAACAAAACAGACAAATCTTTTTTTATAGTCACTGAAAAATTGGGTCTTACATACTACTCGACAGGTATAACTTGTGACGTAGCATTCCACTTCCCCGCACGCCTAAAGTTGCGTACGCAATGTAGACAGTACGTGTGTGCGTACACTGTATCAATTTTGCAGACAACAGAGAGTCTGCGTATGAGGAAGCGCGGAGTGATAAGAGACCGATTCATAAACTAAAAATCCTTAGGTATATTTAAATCTACAATTCGATTCGATCTAGACTTCTACGATACCCCTGAGGAAGACCAATAATCATCCCATAATACAGACAAATCATCATAAAAATGAGTCGAAAACTCAAGAAAAGTCCATTTTCCTTCTGAGCCGGAACTTACAGGTAGTCAGAGTGATGTCAGTAGACCCAGGACACGGGCACCCACTGCGGCGTAGAGCGCAGGCGCACCAGCGCCGCCTCCAGCTGCGCGAGCGTGTCGTCGATGTCGTTGTTCACGATGTTCAGGTCGAAGTAGTGCCCGTACGTGCGCCGGAGCTGCTCGGATTCGCGGACTAGTACTTCTAGGGAGCCGTCGTACTGGAATAAAAGAACCGAATGCCTTAAAATTTGGTTGATTTTTACCGAAAGATACGAACGACATTGAACAAAGTATTCATGTCTAAGAAATCTTAAATACTTCATGCTCGTCTGCAAAGTCAAGACTTGTCTTTTCTATAAGCCCAAATAGAAGAAAATGGTCTTAAAATAAATTATCCTCTTTTTTATATATACAAAAATGACCATAAAACGTATAGAGAATGTCAGTTTTTATGATTAAGGGAGTATAATATAGTACTTACATCGGCAACATTATTGAGCGGCGGCGCTGCTATGAACACGACGTAAGGAGCGAACTCTGCCGTGCGTAATATCTTCAGAGCTTGAGGCTCTACGTCTAGTATTGCGATGCGACGCTCCGAGTGAATGCGACGAATTGTTTCTAGTTTTGTGCCGTACATCGCGTCTTCGTGGGTGCCTGAAATTGGAAAATGATTGATTTAAAATTTTTGTGTTAATAAATCAGTGGTAGCTTGACAGTTGGCTTGCCTTCCGCGTAGGTATGATTTCAAAACTAGCTCGTAATACTCGCACCTGAGAGGGTCATAAAGTTTTCGATGGGGTGTGTAGTCCGCCAACAACCATCAGGTCAGCCTAAGGCCTAATCCTTGTCATTCTAAACAGCTCGTGTCCAGCAGTAGAATAGTACCTAATGTGTATAAACTTTAAAGGATTGGCATTCTGTCTTCGCATTATAAGCTGGAAAAATCCAAATCGCAGCGTGTAGTCACCATTGGCATCTTTAACAACTTATATATCGAATCGACATGCCTTTTGAAATGATGCGATATTAGCATTGTGATTTACTCGTCTATACTCGGTTTGTTTAGGTACTTAACTAAAGGTAAACAATCTTGATGTGTCCTTTTAACATTTTTTGTCTAAAAACTCAGTTTAAGAATAAAACGCGACTAAAAACCAATGTAAAACAACAATAACGATTACCAAATCAATTGAACCACTAGTTTAAGCAGTAGTTTATTTGTTTAATATGTGTTTGTGCAAAAAGTCACATCAAGATTGTTTACCTTTATTTAAGTACCTAAACAAACCGAGTATAGATATAAAATAATCATGAGAATTTATTTACCATATTCCAAATATTCGTTGGCAGCGATGTCGGCCATCATTTCCTCGTGTGTTACAAAGTAGTAATGTCTACCATTTTCCTCATCAGGTCTTGGTGGTCTCGTAGTATCTGAAATTACAGACAAGCAGTTAACATCAGGGAAGTTATATATAGTCTTATAAAGATTTCCATCATTATTTTTGAAATGTGTGACAACATGCGACCAACATCCGCAATGGCGGCACATAGCTGTCATAAATTAGAATTAAATTATAACTCGCGCTAGCGATGGAGCAAAGCATCGTGCGGCACACGTAAAAAGGCTCTCAAAGTCCAAACCACACCGCAACGTGACCAAGGGCGGATCCAGCTTTCAAGTCAGGGGGGGGGGTCACATGTCTGAAGTCTAGTCGGGACAGGCTCCTATTCGATTACAATAATAAATACTGTACGATCAATGTGATTAGAAAAAATATCAGTGGCCGACCTAGAACCAGCCCGGGGTCATTGGGGTCATGACCCCGGGCTGGCCGCCCTTGAGCGTGACGGACTAAGGCCCATCTCAAGAGTGAAAGAAAGTTGCGTAGAAAAGAGGAGGACTTGACTGAGAAGTAGGGTGCACAGATAGATACATAAATAAAGGATTAAATATGTAAATAATAAAATAAACTCACGTGGTATAGGATAAGCGTATTGATCGGGATGACGCGATATGAGTGTGTTCTTTATGTGACGTCGACCAACGCCATGAGCGCCTAGAAGCACGATGGTTTTTCTTTGGAACGCTGCAAATGAAATGAGAATTCATAGGATTATAATGAAGTACCTATACATACATAATTATGTAACGTTTTTCATAAAACTTTGCCCTACACTAAGAATAATTCCTGTATCGTGGATGCGTTTACAAACACATCTATTCACATGGACGTACACCCAAACCCGGAACAACTATCTATAGATCGTACATACATGTGATCCGTGCAGGAATCGAACTCGCGAAACGTAGCGCAGCAATAAAGCTCTCAACCACTGCGCTAAACGTGACGATATTTTCCCGTTTAATTTTTTCCCAGAATCAAGTGAATGGGTATATTTTTACACGAATTAGTTATTGTAAAAATATCAAAAAGTAATCAGGTTCTAAAACTTAGCAAATAGACCATTCTATTTTTAGAGTTCAGGCTTTAAAACCTGAACTATTCATAAAAGAAAGTGGGTTCCACCCATTGCTTTCCATGCATTTTTTTTTACAAAACATGTTCTTACCTTGCTTATCCGTTCGCGAAGTGAACTAAGTATGTTAAGTTTTAAAAAGATAACTTACATGGCAACTTGACGACTTCCTCGTATGTAACGACGTCAAGTTGATCAAACACAGCGTTGTGTTTCGCTAAGTACTTGTCTTTCGATTGCTTTTTCTTGCGTCCGAATATAGAACAGTTCACTGAAACAAAATAATAAATTAATTCATGTGTCACAAGTATTATCAGTGTTGCAACTTAAAAAAAATAAGCCAATTTTAATTTTCAACTTTATTTTTCCGGTATTAGGTAAAACTCATGCGTTATTATTTATTTAAATTGTGCCGTTTTATAAAATATTTTATTTAAAAGTGTACTAAGTAAAATAACAATTTTGTATTCATGCATGTATTTGATAAATCAAAAACAGCATTTTTGTGTGCTTTTACCTGAAGCACTTATAATATCGTCATCAAAGATATTTGAAAGCCAAATAGATTATTCCGGTAGTGAAAACTTAACGAATATTTATGGTGTTTATTATTTTTATTGTACACTAGCTGCGCCCGCGATTTCGTTCGCGTGGATGTCGGAACTTAACAATGTATTTTTTATTGAGACCAAATGCACTTAACCCTATTTTTTTCTAAAATAAAAGTAGCCTAAGCCTTATTACATCAGCTGCCTGCCAATAAAAGTCCCGTCAAAATCGGTCCAGCCATTTCAGAGATTAGCCTCTACAAACAGACAGACAGACAGACAAAAATTGTAAAAAATGTTATTTTGGTGTATGTACCGTATATACATTCATATGCATGTAGTAAAAAACGGTTATTTCAATATTACAAACAGACACTCCAATTTTATTTATATGTATAGATGTATAGATATACATACGCCAGACATCCAAACAGCCTTCGTGCACTTTAAATGTGATTTAATTTATATGATCAATAGTAAGTATATGCATAAATGAATTGCAATAGGTATATAGTGCTCGTACATATGAGCACACTTTAAGAAGATTTTGCAACAATTTTTGTTGTTTAGCGTACCTAAGTAAATAAAATAATCCTAATAAACTCGATATATTCCGTTTTCAGTGCCTTAATTTATTCAATTCGGCTATGCCAAATGGTTTAATTGATGTAATATGAAAATTATAAATTTGAGTAAAAACCTATGGACTTTTCGGAACTGCGTTTTTATATAAAACTAGGTTTTTTAATGATTAAACGAATGGTAACATGACATATATGTACAAAGAAACGTACACATAATTAACCTCAGTTCCAAAAGGTCTTCTAGTAAATTGTTACAATCACATATTAAAAATAATTAATTATAATATCTAAAAACTAACACCAAAATACACACAACAAGAAAAATACAGAACAGCTATTAACATCAAAATATTTTCTAAGATAAGGAAGCTTTATAGGCATACAATGAAACAAATTTGACGAATCACCAATTTTTTCTTTGCAAGAAAATCTTTCATTGAAAAACTGAAAAATATTCGAAATCTTTCATTTGTTATCATTATTTTCGCGAGGGTACATAGAATCCGGTAAAAAAAAAGACTTAAAATGTTCTCCGAGCGTTTCGTAAAACTAGTTTCATTTGAACATAAAGCAGCGTAAATATATACGATGGTTTTGTACCTGTGTTCTCACAACCGTCGGTATGGGACACGCAGCCCTCGGCTCCTAGCCGCACAACATTACAATACGGGTCATGCAAACGGAACGGATGGTATGACGGATATCTACACAAGTTGGGCCACACGCAATGGGATCATATTTTGTCAAACGTATCAATAAAAGGACACTAACAATCATGAAGATTAAAAAAAAAAAAAAACACTTCTTTTTATAAGGATAACTAAACTTCTAGGTACAGACAGTGGCGTGTGGTTCATAAAGACAAAAAGACACTGCCTACCCTACATAACCCAGATGAATATTTATATAAGATACTTGAGGTGGCAAATCACATAATTCGTTATTTAATCGACAAGACGATGAACCAATACCAACATGCAGTAGGTATTTTTGGTAAGTAAGCTTTTAAAATTTTCTGCCTACCCTGTTTAAAAACTGTGCACGCCGCTGGGTACAGGGTACTTTTTTAGGACTTTGTTCAAGTAACTGAATAGTAAATTATCCGTCAAATATCCTGTTAATATGATTAATTGGATTGATTGTTATTATCAATAAACCAATATGTGTTTTGATTGATGAAATATTTGAATTGGCTTTTTCGAATAGATAATGTATTGAATAACTCAGCGCCCGCAGCGTGCTTCTTCAGTAACGCTGCGGGCCTATATTTTTCACTTATTCTGCCCCTTTGTATCTATAAAAGATCACTGTATTAACGAGTTATTCTCGTAAGTTTGCTCGTAACTGTTAATTGCTTTGTCGTTACTGTCTGTAAAGTAAGTCTCCTAGTTGAGAAACTTAATTGGTCTAGTAGCTGAGAAGCCATTCGATATTATCGTCTAAAACTATTCAAAGAACTTTCAAAGTTGATAACGGTCGTCGAAGATTCTAACGATAGCTGAGACTTGGAAAATAATGGCATCTTTTTAATTAGAATATGAATCTATGGACTCGGATCATCTCGGGTTTGATATTACTGCAGAATGTTTGACAAAACATAATTCCCAGTAATGGTAATACATAATATCAGGGTCACACAAACTCCCTTCGTAACAAAGATACATATATATTTTAGATTTTTCTTTATAGTCATTCAATATGGAGTATCATTGCAAACACTGGGATGGGTTTATCATCAGATAACTCGGATGGAATACTGAGGAATATCAATGTTTTAGCTATTTCTTCGGGAAAAAGTATCACAGTTTTGTACCATGCAGAACTGGTAAGGTACAATTTCAATAGCATAATAATTATATGTAACATGGGAGCTTGTATCACTCGTGAAGAATAGGAAGAAAAAGCAATTTTACATACCGACTGCTTCGTCCAATGATGAAATTGAAAGCATAACACGAAATTAATGTAAGTTAGGTAGATAATGATTAAATTATAAAGCTACATTAAGTATCAGATAAATGTGTGAATCAATGGCTATTATCAATATTTAGACAAAGAGAAGATAGACAGATGTTTGACGATAATTGTAAGGTTACTGAAGTATTAAGTCTTCCTGACGTCAGCCAATTTCATTTAATACGCAATAATTCCAATAAAATTTTGAATCTTATTCCAGTAACCATTTTAAACCAGGAACTATTAAAGAATTACGTGAATACGACACTCATGAAGATGCGACACAAATTCAATGCAACTCTAATACAATCATAGCAACAAATGACTTGCATGATATATAATTCTGTTGACTTCGGTACTATTGTATCATACGCCATAGGGGGGAGTTGAAACTGCTATACAACAAGTTGCATAAACTATACAAGATTAATATAACATCAATTCTCATGAATGATGAATAACTTTTATACGCTGATAATATAAATAATAACGAAAATAACAAAAATCCACCTCTAACATTTAAAGCACACCTTGGAGTACCTAAGAGCCTCCATGACGAAAGACCGACTCTTCGATTTTCATCTGTATGCCTTATGAACTAGTAACTGTATTACCTTGATCAGTGTTAGATCTTTCTGCAGCAGCGCAAGCTGCTCGCCATTCCTGAAGTTCGGGACTTGGTATGAGACCAGCTGAACCACCAGACGCATCTTTGCGCGCTTGCCACCAATGGGAGTCATCTTTGCTAATTATCTGGAAATCAAATATTGATTCATTGGCGTTTATGAATTCATATTTTCCGAAAAAAATTATGTTGATAATATATTTCATAAATATGTGATTAAATTATGTATACAGCTTTATTAGGTACCTGCAGTATGTCCCCAGTGGTGAAAGCGATACCAGCCTGAGCGCAAGGAATCAATTCATCTTCTAATGGATCATAATCAAATTGCGCTCTTACGAATATCTGGAATAAAAAAATTAAACTAATAACTTACTCACTTCTCGGAAAAAATGAAAACAACATAATTTGAACGAATATTTTGATGGTGGTATTCATGATAAAGATATGAATAATTAAAATTTTATGATTATGTTGCTTTGTGAAAATAGTGACGATGAATGAAAATTAATATTATGATATGATTGCCGATTTAGTAAAAGTTAATATAGCTTAAGAATCTAACAGTACGGCATGAGCGATTTCCATGTGATGGCTCGTGCCGACACGAAAGAAGAATAAGACTTAAGGAACAAAAGGCAAACATAGCAAAAATAATGAAACAAATGAAATGTGAGAAAAATGAAAAGTGGCGTGAAATGAGATGAGAGTGAAGCAATGATAAAAGAACAACAAGCGCACAGAAACGGAGGAGATCGCGGGGACGCGCAGCCATGCCCAGGTGACAATACAACAACATAACACAACATAAAACAAACAACATAAACATAACACAAAGTAGCAACGGTTTCGGGTTTCGCTACTTACTAGCACGGGCGAAGGCTTTATCCGGAAAAGCTAGTTAGAACAAAAATACAAAATTTAAATTCTCTTCTATTTTAATACCAATTGTTTTATGCTTCGAGACAAGCATTTGAAGAATTTGTGTGCGCTTGTCGACTTTTTTTTTTGCTATATTTTTAGTAAAATACAAGCGTTAGAATCACACTACTTACTATCATGTTAATTGCAAAAACAATATTTATGTATATTTTTAATTGAGTGTTTAGTTCAAACTAGTATTAATACAAACTGAGCTACATCTACTGTTTTAAAACCACACTGACAAAAACTCGGGGTGTACTGAAAGGTATCATCAAATCCTTATGAGCATAATAAAGACAAGTAGGTGTTACCTCGCAGGGTGGCGGCGCTGAGCGATATGAGGGCACGATCTTAAATGTCACCGATCCACGAGCTTCCCGCTGTAAATTTTTAGTGTAAACAATAAATTGACGATAAAGCAACATTGTTTATACTGACGACATCATAGCTGCTTCAAAATAAAAATGAAACATTAATTTTATAGTATAAAACCATTTAAAGTTTAAATAAAATATTCAGTAGACAAACGTGACGATTTCTAACTGATCTGTAGACTGTCCGATACTTCAAAAGTACATTGTACCAACGTTATTTTTGTCAAAAAACACCTCTCGCATGTGAACTAAAACGTATGTCTTCTGAAAAAAATATAGGTTCATTCTAAAGACTTGAATGTAAATTTGTTATATAAAGTTTAATTATTCAAGCGAAGTGAACAGTTTTAGGGTTTCAATAAGAAAATCTATTTTCATCTTCTAATTGGAAAACATTTTTCCATTATCATTTGTAAAATATAACATTACAGTATATTATACAATAACACGTACCAGCATTCTCTGTAGCTGAGCAACCGACTGGTTCGCGACCGGTGTACCGTTGATTTCTTTGATCTCATCCCCGACGTGCAGGGTTGCTTGTCTGTGTATCATCCCCCCGTGCATGATGCGGGCTACGATGCATCGCCCGTCGTCTGCTAATTTGAGTGTTATGCCCTGTAAACAGCAATTTAGATTTACATATATTAAAAACTTTATGGGAAACATTAAAATAAATAGTTCGTATTCCTATTCTATCCCTTTTCAATGCTCGTTATATTTTAACATCAGAAGACTCTCAAAGCGTATAACTAGATTGATTATGTTTAAGTTTCTCAAAATAACCTTTTCAAAGAAAACGCGTAGGCGATATAAATACAAACACAACTGCGTCAAATTTAATTCCAGCTCCAGAAATGTTTGAATCTCTAATTGAATGATCTCGGTTGAGTATTTAACTTGTCCTTCACCTACATAGAGTCTGCCAAAGCTAACTGCGCTTGAAAAAAGAATTTTGATCTTGAAAGAAAAATTCAATTTCTCGAAAGATTTCGTTGTTTTGTACAGGACCATTATCATTTTAATATAGACTCAGCTTTGCTAACATTTCACATACAATTTCTCTGTTGGTAAAATAGTTATCAGCGTGTTCATATGGACTGTATTGACAAAAGAACACGAGTCGGTTCAGAGAACACGTGTTTGCTCTAATCATTGATCTGCAACGATTAAACTACGCACCTGTTTCTCCACAATGCTTAGTCGGCAGTTGTGTTTACTAACCAGGGTACCGTCAGAGTACGCTTTAAGTTGAGGGTCAATATTTACTGTTGTGAAACCTTAGGTCTCTTCCTCGATGTTTCAGTTTTAGATTTTCTCTTAACAGTTTAAAATGTTGATGCCTGTTATCTCGTTTGTCTCGCGAAAGTAATTTCCAGTTTTATGAATATGCGTGCGTAAATAATTAATTTAAATAGAAGTTTGATAAAGTATATGAAATTATTTATATTTTGTAGGATTTCGTACAAGCGATGATAGATGGAACTCTTGTAATTTCGCAATTCCCTTTTTGCATGTGCTTCCGATTCTTATTATTTGTCTAGAGCGCGTGTAAATTCACGCAACACTTTACCAAGGTTCTTACGCTTAGTCAATTTCAGGATCATGAAAATTATCTTAGCCTAACCTCAGTTACAGTGCGGCTATCTTCTCATAATGAGACTAGGCGATCCATTTTAAGAACCCTCGCAGAAAATGTGGGCATAATAAAATATATAAGGCTTAGAACAAGGCTTGTCCTCACATTTTAAAGCTCTTACCATCGGTTCGTCAGTATTCTTCTGGAATTGCACGAGGCGCACCCTGGTCACGTTTTCGAACTCCGGCTCGGTATCATCCTCATCTTCAGCCGGCGGTGCGGTGGTGCGTCCATTGACCGGCGGCGGTGACGCTCGCAGAGATTCTTCACCGTACACCTCTCGGGCGACCACATCATGCGCTTGGAGTAGGGCCTGCAAACAACATATCAAGTTAGAAAAAAAAAGACGCATATGGGTATTAGAACACTTGGAAAGAGTTACAAGTCATCTACTCCTAAAACGGCAACTGATAAAGAAAGACCACCTTCACAAACAGATCTGATAATCATAGTTAGTATTCCACGATGGACTGTAAGAGTGGATAAATACCTTCATATAAATTGAATAATTATTCAATTAATAAAATATCTTTAACTTCATTAATTGAATTTCAACGCTTTAACATTTAATTCAGTAACCACGTGCTGCATACTGAATAGTAAAATTAAAATTATTTCTGCTTCCATACCCCAATTCACATCGAGCCTCTTTCATTTTACGTCTGAGTGCTTTTGGCATACGACCGTGGACAGCTACTGGAATATCCCCAACAACCGATGCCGATATTGCGCCAGTCCCGTAATCCACCAAATGTACTGTGACCGCAACAAATTTGCCTCAGATTTTCGATCGGGAGCGGCGAAAAGCTGCGGGATCCCTCTTAATCCGTATTAATTGCATAACAGCGCATACATTTTAGAAAAAACTAACGTATGGCCGACTTAATCTGCAATTTAGAGGAATATTCATGTGAATACCTATACAATAGATACGTATCTATGTTTGAAATTAAAATTCGAAAATATATTCGCCGCTTTAGAAACTTTGCTTATTTTTTTATTTTTTACTCGGATTCTGTGGACTAATTTCGAAAATATGCAGGTACAAACATTTCAATTATTTATAGGTCTTCTAGAGGATCTGATATCTGTAGTATTTGGAATGCTTTTAACTTCAAAGGCGCTATCAAGAATTTCAGAACTAATTTTAGTTTAATCGTGAATCCGTGGAGTGTTAAATATGAGAATGTATGCGCACTTGGCTTCGTATTCGCTTGGCTTCGCTATATGTGAATTACAGCAATTGCGTGTTAGTAGGTATAATTCGTTTAAGGTGAAATTATGAAGCATCTGAAAACACTAAAATATTAATATAATTAATAATATATTAATTGGAAATTTACTTATTCAGAAAAGCAAGTTTATTTAAAGATCAGTATAACATAAAAAAATCTTCTAAACAAAACAAAATTGTAAGTGCCGCTGTAAAATAGTTAAGCGAAGTCCACTTATTCACTGTTACACTAATTCCTATCACAAAAACAGCAGCCCATTCGTATGGTAATGCAGGAACTGTGCAGTGCCACTATTGTTGTAGGCGAGCTGCTCCGTGAATTCTGTTTATTTGGATGAAACATAGATAATCCCCAGCTACGTGCTAATGCGCTACCGCAAATCTGCCCAAGCGAGGCTTATGTGAATATCTCTAATGTATTCTGTCGCTTAATTTTCAGATTTCGTAGTTTCTGTAAATGTGACGAATCCGATAAGTAAATGTTCCTACAGATTGATAATTTAGTAAGATCTGGTGCAAATATAGAATTAATGGATTTTGAAGCACTTAGCGATTCTATGGCGCCTCGGTTAAGATTATAAAAAAAGATACTGAGTCATTGAAGAAAAAAAAATTGGAGTGGTTTTTTGTAATCTATTAAAATACAATATATTCCAACTGAATAAATAAAGTGGATTAAGGAGAAAAAACAAAATTGATTTGTCCTTAAAGTGGACGCAGCAATTTTAGACCCATTTGAGTTGAGAATACAGCAATATCTCATAATAGCATCATTACAATCCATTATCGAGGTATTATATTAATTAAGCGTAGTTACATTAATTCACTCGTCACGCATAGTTCAGGGGAACAAATAATGTGATTAAATCGAACAATATTCAGTTACGAGGGTTCGAATAAAGTTGAATCAGAATCAGTTTGCCGTGACGACAAAGGTATTGTTGATGAAATTATATCTGGCTATAATCGCATTAATTTACTGTTATTATTCTGTTACTGAAGGTTTTGTTAACAATCTGAGACTGATAAATTAGAAATTTGTTTCATTAAATGGACGTATATTTACAGTAGTATAAATCGCAAGAGTCTCTTCTCAGAATGAGGAGGCTTCGGCTATAGTGTACTACAGTCATGCTGGCCTGGCGCGGGTTTTCGGACTAAACACACCATCGACAGTTTTCTGGAGGGCTGTCAGATGTGGTAGGTTTTTCTTCACAGTTCCTTAGTTGTCCGAAAAATACTCATAAAATGAATAAATATTGTTATTCGCACCTGTTGGTATTGTATTAACAGAAATTGTACTGGCTTGTATATGTAATACTTTGTTCGTTAATCTTAGTGTGTGGCTGAAATATTGGAAACATTACAGATTCACCATCAACCGAACCATATGTCCAGATATTGTCAATCTTCTTCCAAAATACGGTTGAATTATCTTTTGAAACTGGACTAATAATGTCTTTCACGGGTTTCAAATATCTATTTCAATTAATTGTACAGCAAAAACTTTATAAAAAGCCATTTAAATGTATTGAAAAGCTCGCATACAAATCAGATAGTGAAGTGGGTTGGTATTGTATTCATGTGCCCTGCCCGACAGCGAGCCACGATGTACACTATTCCTATTTCGCGATGCGATGACCCAATATTTTTATTCGAAACTTGAGATTAATGTCATGCTCCACTGAGCACAACCGGAGCCAATATTGGGTTTCCAATACAAATGACGATATGATGGCCACTTAAAATATACTTCTCTTGATGGAAGCAGAAAAATACTGTATGAATATGAATAAGCCCGTGTTACATACATGGTTTTCAAATCAACGTTATTGAAACAGCTATCTGATATAGCTGTAGTCTGATATAGATTGTATTTCATCGCAATAACGACGGAACCTACAATGTTGTCGGTTATTGAGAACATAACTTTATTATATTGGAGAGAAATGTCTCATGGATTATGCAACAGCAATCACAGAGGAAAACTATGTATATGGGAATAATAGTTTTATTGCTAGTCAAATTATACGGGAGTTTGCGTCAAATTTTAACTGGTTTTAATTAAAAGTATCCAAATAAAGCTTGCTGTCCACCAAAACTTATTGCCGGTATCCATGACAGTTGATCGACATTCAGGCTTTAATTTAATCAGTACCTGGGGCTCCGGCATGCGGTTCGACAGCGCGCTCAACGAGTATGTTAATTTGAACATGACATCCACATATCTCTGGTTATGCAGACGTTGGCAGTGTCCGTTTGTCAAGCTGGAGGTATTAGTTCGCACTATTGCACCGACGAAGATTAAATTGTTGCCTGGTGTTGAGACCAAGTCAAAGAGCTAAACTGCAATGACAAACGCGCTTGCATCGTGATATAGCATATTCTAGCATTTGAGCATATACGTTTATTAATAAATTGAGTGATCGAAGTGATGCCTAGATGAATTTCAGATTTGAAGATTATTTATGTAATCTTCAAATTCAGAAAAAGGTCGCTTGTTTCCATTTTGATAAAGTAAACGGATAAAATTGACGATAACATCAGTGAAATGTTTAGTTCGGTATTAATTGCTTTAGACTTTGAATTGACTAATAATAAAGTTTAAAATATTTTGTAACGCTTTGTAATATTTGTAAGTTTTAAATATCTCTATGTTGTGACGCAAGACCACTTTAAAGAAATATTACTAAAAATTACAAGAAAAATAGAAATAAGTATTCCATCAAAAACTTACAAAACAATAAGCGATTTCATGTAACTTTATAAAGGATTTGAAAAGAGGTGGAAATCTTTTATTATAATTTAATAGCTTTCAGTACGCTCGGAGTTTAAAATTTCTTTTTCATTTAATCTCTCCGAGTGACTTGGTTCTTAAAAGGTTTGCTGAAACACGAGAACTCAGCGAGGGAAGGAATCGAGGAGGAAAGTAGCGGCTTGATTAACGTCTACAGCCGGTGTGTTGACATTGCGATATAAGATATTAAAAAATATTAATCGTATTAAAAATAATAATAAGCTTAAACTATTTACCTTTGTATATCAGTGGATCTCATTAGATCCTTAAAATATTATTGTATAAATAAAAAGAAAAACTGGTTACGTATACTTTTTATCAAATTTGGGTTTAACTAAATTAAATTAAACTTGGGTTCATCCTTAGTTAAAGAATAAATTTAATAAAAAAAGCTAAGGAATTTAATTTGGGGTAAACACTTTATTTTAGTATTTAAATTATACCCTCTAATATACCGAAATTTATAATATAATTCTACAAACTGATAACCTAAGACTGGAAGAAGGACATTTTTACTATATTACACGCAGACGAAGTCGCGGGCTACTGCTAGTTAATCATAAATACTCAATCATATGGAATGCTTCATTACTTTGTCATTGCAGCAGAAAATTCAATTAAGTCATAAATTAAAAGTATTTAACATCAACATGAGTAACGAGATTCCAATAATAAGCAGTCCGATTATTTATTTAATGAGATGATTAATATTTCATCAATTTTAATTTTCAGTTAAAGTAAAAGCGGAAGCATAAAGTATGTTTTATTATAGGCAACCAGTTGTCTTATAAATAGCAAAACTGCGAATGGCCCAAACACCTACACAAACCCTTAAATCAATCAATATGGTCTATAGCAATCAACTGCTATACTAATGCCATTCAATTCATTGAGTTTCAGACCAGTAATGATTACAGCTATTTAAATTTAAACAAATACCGTCTATGAAATTAAACCGAACGTAGTCGCAGATAAGTTAAAAAAGTTAAAGATAAAAAAACATAATATCACAAAGGAAAATCCGCTCTGATTAAATCAGAACGGATAAAATGACAAAAACAGTCCGGTATTATAAATCGTACACTATAACTCAAAAGAAATATTCTGGAAAGTAAAGCAGTAAAAATGTTACAAAACGAAGAAAAAAATAAATTTGACACTGTAATGATATAAAAAGAATTCCGGATGTTCAAACGGATATTGGATTTCTTTTAAACAATGATCAAGTAGCAAAGGAAATCTATTTTTAGATAGTCTAACACCTTTTTGGGATATTGACACCTATTTGATATTAATTAAGCAGTTTTTTTTACGAAAACAAAGGAAATGCTACGACATTTGTTTCTTTTCGGCTATAGGTATTAATAGAAGGTACTTATGTTAAAATTTATTCATTTATTTATGTAAAGGACGGTACATTACTCAACAAAAAATAATAATGGAAAATTTACACATAAAGATAATTTAAACTGTCAATGATTTGGGATGATGTAAAGACATTAATTAGGCTTTGTGGAAAACGTTATCTAAACAAGATAGGACAAAAAAGAGCCTTTTCTAGTGAAAATATCGCAGAAAGTCCTCCAGCAAGCCCTAGGCCCTATTATAAATCGAGTAGACACGTTAGAAGAATAAAACACAACCAAAACAGCTCGATTAAAGCTAAATATTGCGTCCACATTAGTCGATGACATAAAGCTGCTTTTAGCAGGCTTTCAATATATAGCTGACAAACTATGTTTCGTGTAAGGGATTACGGAATAAAAGTTATATTCAGTGTAAGCCTTTACCTGTCTCTATACGAACGACATCTTGGACATTTCCACTAAAACATTAGCGATAAATAACTCAGAAACGGCAAGCCTGCGGTTTTAGGGTTTCCATCCTCTTGCGGGTACGCACTTTATTGTTTTATGTGCTCACTTAGATTGGAGGACCGTTTCCGTCTGGAAATCAATTCCAGTGACTGAAAGAATTTCCGCTAAGGGTTTCGAATGTATAGTGTTTGTACATATTTCTACCTGAGTGATCATCGGTCAGAAACGAAGAGACTTTTTTTTCTTTGGCTGCAAGAATTAAAATAAGTAATGATACCATTAATATTTCTGCTTTATTCATGAGTAATGTTAGTATGTTATTAGGATCCTTGGAACAATTTGTATTGTTAAATAATGAAATGTGTCGAATACACATTTCATTATTTACGTTTAACCTGAATGTTATTCTACACTTCCATGGGGATCGCGCAAAAACAATGGACCTTCGGCATCAAGGGATAGCTATTAATAATTACAATGTTATCAACCTACATTACGTACAGTCTAATTTATGTGTGCAATGGGTACGTTTCTATATATTGTACTTACTAACAAAAGCAACACTTACAAAACAGTTCAGGATGGTTGTAATAAAGGAAGAAAAACACCAGTCAATTCAGAGACACTGAATGAATTTGCTAAACTAAAAATGACACAAATAAACTTTGGACAGATAAAACAATAAATAAAGTCAGCGTTGTGTAACGTTAAACAATAAATCCTTTTGATATTACAGTTGAGTCGGCCCCGATGCAGTCGGTCGGTATGACAGTCCGTGACAGCATAATACCGCCTCGCCAGCGGTATAAAGCGAACTGCTAACAAGTCAGATGTTAATAAAGTTCCGCAAAGACTAGGATAAAAAAAAGTAATGTAAATGTTTGGATGTGGAGGATGAAAAATTGCTTCGTGCGGCTACTCTAGCGTTTTCCGGCACACGTGCATTAAATTTATAGTTGCATAGCGAAAAGAAATGAAATATAAGTTCATAGTAGTATGTATAATTTTGTCGTTTATCAGAAACTTGACAAACTTTTTTCGAGAAAAGTTGGTGCGCCCGTAGAACAGCTCTGGTTTTTAAGTTCGAACAAAATGTAGGAATGATTTACTACATGTAATTTTACAGAAAGAGAAATCAGAAAATATTGAAAATACACAAAAGTAGAGAAATAGGGAGAAACAATGTTTTTAAAACCGTACGATATTTTGTATTTCATGTAAAATCGGTGTTTATCACGCATGAAAAACAAATGAAGTTGTTTTGAGCATTGGAATAAAAACAAAAGGGATAAAGGGAACATCTATAAACATTGCTAAGCCAGGTTTATTCGCCATGAAAACAATGTGTTCATAAATTGCCGTTAGACAGCTTAGTCGGTCAATTCTGCCGATGTATCGGCCGAAACACAGGAAATTTACGGTAATGATGTTACAAAAGCAATTTTGTGTCATCAGCCAATTCAATATTCCTAAACTGGTCAACGGGGAATTGAAATAGCATTCAGACATCCTATTCGTAAACTACTACGTTGTACGCAATAAATGTGTTGATGTTGCCTGTAATGGAAAAAGCCCATTACAGAATCAGATCAGATTCTTCAAAGTTTATGTGCGTTTTGAAAAAGTTGTTCCATTTCTTCTGTTCATATTTCTACAGATAAATAATGAACTGTTTTCTTCAATTACAAAACGTTTACATTAGCATTGTCATATTTAAGCTAACATATCCTTTGTATAAATTATATTAACCATTTAATAAAATTTTAGTACATAAATTAAACAAATATTCAACGGCATTTGTTGAATAGGTTTCCACTCAATTTATTGTAACCAAATGTAAGAGGTGCACAATAAACAACAGATGTCACAAAATTTGGCAATAAAAAAATATTCTTTCGTCGTTTATCAATGCAAAGTGCCATTTAGGCAGCGATGGCGCGACAAAAATTTTTCTTGCCGTATAAAGACTCAACTGTTTTATGTCTTAACGCCAGTCGGGTGTTCGTGCTTTTAAAAAGGATTGTAAAAAGTAAATTGAAACTAAATATTGCTTAATTGAACTTTGAAAACAAGCACAGAGAAGACACCCTAGGTATTATAAACATTGTACGTATACACAAGACAATTACTAGACAAAGGTATAATAACAAGAATATCACTTTACGTCACTAGAATAGTAATAGGTATAGTAGTAACATAACTCAAATTGCGTCTTTTGAAACTTCCTATAAAGGGCAAAAGCGCCCTAAACTACAATGCAATGTTTTGGTATTATGCTTGAGCACTGTACAAGTGTTGCCATAAATCCACTGGATATAAGCCCACAGTGTTCGTGCGAGAAGCGGAAAAAGCTACATTTGTAATACGTTCCATCATAAATGTGAACAATGAAATTCAGCATTGTTTCAACGCAGAAAATTAATATCTACGTTCAAAAGAATGCTCAAATTGATGATAATGTAGGATATAAGATATACAACTAGAATATTTAGTTTTAATTCCGCTAAACTACTGCAAGTTTGGGTCGACACGTGTTTCGCCCCTCCACGGAGCATCCTCAGGAGATGTTGACTCGTCGACCGCTTGGACGCGAATTTGCAGTAGTTTAGCGGAATTAAAACTAAATATTTAATTATGATAATGTAGGAATTAAACACATAGATGATAAAAACGATTTTGGGGTGTTGAAATAAACGAGAGAGGAGCTCATTACCTTTATATGGCTAGTAAATCACCTTAAGGGTACTAGATCCAAAAAAATGACCCTTCCAATATTTCTCAAGAGGGTGTTAAAATTTATTAGGATTTTACAAGAATTACGATCGGAAAGCTTTAATATGTCCATCATAGTACGAGAAAATTGCGTTGTTATCTAAGGAGATATCTTATCGGTTCATTCTATTGAGACTTTGTTCACATCAGTCGAAAAAAACAAGCTATCCAACATTATTAGCCTTCAGAGAACCGTAGACGGGGCCACCAAACCAATTCAGGAGATTTATTAATGTGTTTGCGAGTCGTGACAAAGCCCGGATGATGCTTTCACGTTGTTTGATACAAAAAACATAAATAACAGTCAAAAACATTGTTCCTGAGAGTTGGAGACAGAGGACAGATGTGTGAGATCCCTTTGTCCACAAAAATTTAAGAAACGGCAACAGAAAGAACCTGAGTGGACTTAAAAACAATGGTCATAGAACGCCCTATTCGTATTTTTTCGACCTGTGTTGAACCAGCATGGCTGAAAACTGAAGCCTATGTGGTAATCCGTTTGTGTGAACGGCTGAACGACCGCCACTTTATCCTAAAACTGTAGTGGCAAAGTTAGTTGTATGTGAAAATACATTAAATGGATGGGAATTCGTCCACTGCTGTAGCTTTCATGCGGGGCTAATTAATTACGAACTATAAAATGAATTGAATGTTACAAAAGTAGAACTAAGTGCTCTATTTTTGTAATGACTTGGTTCACATTAAACATATAAATAATTTTCTAAATGGTCGTAAAGTACTAGATATGACATGTTACTCTACTTTTATTTTATTTTTCACGATTTTGGCAATCAAGAAAATAAATGTGTCATAAAAAGAATCATCAATCCAAGACAATACAGTCAATACAAGACTGACAACTGTTTGTCAAAGACTTGAAATCTGGTAAACTTATGTAACAAATAGTTGAACAGAAAGCGTAACTAACAGATAGGGATACTCTTAACTGTGCCCCAGGCTCACAAGACCTACAATAAAAACGCATTGAATTTAATTTAAAGTTCAAATGACCTGTAGCTCCATCACATAAAATTTATAAATTACCCACTTAATTACTCGAAACACACAAAACCTTTGGAGAAGTAAAAATTAAATAGGAAAATATGTTAACGAGATACCTTTTAAACTCTTCCAAGGGACATATTTGGACAAAAGCTCCAGCTAACAAGGGTAGCCGAGTTGAATTTATTTCGGCGATCGCAACAGTTAAGCAGGATAAGCGGTTACAGTCTAATGTTTTCTCTGGAACAACTTCGAGAGCCAATAGACGAACGCTTACGGCTATAGGAGTATAATTTCTTTAGATTGATCTTTTAGTAAAACGGGTTTAACGCTAAATACTCCTCGAATTTAAATTTAATGGCTCTTTAAGTGAATTTCAATAATTGATCGAAACTTCTGATTGGAATTCATGATGAGATGAGAGAAGAACACGTAGAATATTAATTCGATAGAAAAAGTGATTTTGTATTACATTTTTTGTGTTAAAATTAAACCAAAAATGGAGCCCAATCAACATTTTTGTACCTATAAAAGAAATCTTATTTATGAAGTTTGTTAACTTGTTAATAAGTTATGTCTGTAGTAGCTAAAAATAGAATCAAATTGGAATAAGATATTTTACATTGAAATGTGAGAATTAAGGCAAAACGTTAATGACCATGATTAATAAATCATATACAACATTTTCTCCATTTAATTTTCTATAAATTACCGGATTTGAGAACGTGTTACTTCACCTAATAATCTTTCACACGCTTGTTTTAAATGCTTTAAAACAACACAGTGTGGATAAAATTTGGGAACCAAGTTACTCGCAATAATATATAATAATATATAATATAGACCTTTCCAAAAAACAAACATACTCAAAGATTTACATTCATAACATTATTTTATACATACAACGGAAAAGTATACGTTCCAGGCACGCAACCTACAATTCATAAAGATTTCAATTCCTCTGCATATATTCTCGGGAGCTATGCCATGTGATATCTCGATGTTATCCTCGTATTTTACCTGCATTTTCTTTTTGCTTTCTTTTATTTTTCCGAATGTTCTTTTCTTGGCATTGTGGCTCTAATCATTGTTACAGTTACAAGTACTTCAACATATAATATATCTACATGGATCTATATAATATATGGATCTACACGGGTACTGTGTCACGTAATGACCTTACTCTCTTGCCTCCTTTGTTTATTTCTACTACTTCATTCCTTGACGTTATCTTACTAATTGGTGTAATAACCACTGCCACGGTGTGGTGATTAACGAAGAAAGATAATTTTGTACCTAGTGTCGTTATAATATACTCCTAGGGAGTATTTACGAAAGTACTTGCGGGACTACAAAGTGGGTTATGACTAGTTGTTGTTCATTTAGAAATTCCAACTTTGCTACGTGATAAGTCTCTAAGATCATAATAAGAACGAATTTAGAGTGGATTTAATTGGCCTTTTTATTATAGCTAACGGCTAAATTCTGAAAAGTTTTATATATTTCATTACGTTAAGGTCGATTAACAGTAAAAGAAAGAGGATGATATTGTGTCCTTTGTGTACCTACCTACATCTGAATGCACGCGAAACCATTTTATTATAGTGCACAAGTTTTTGTCAGGTTTATATACACACATAATTTAGTCAACACCAAAATAAATATATTTGAACATTTTAATTAATTGATTTGGATTACTACAGTTGTTCAAGTACCTATTACAGTATAAAGTTCCTCATTATCGACACTTCCGTGTGCGCAAACATGTATATTATGATGCTTGAATTGCTCACATAAAGTTTAATGTGGTAATTCAATTAAATGAACCAAGAAATAGCGTCAAAAGTTACACTCTCTTGGATGATTTCAAGGAAACTTGTGCAATAACACAAATGTCATAGAAGGTGTATGGTTCTCAAACAAATGGTGAAATGCAAACATTCCACACCGAATGTATTTTCCTTGTCCGTTAGTAGAAAATATCGAAGAATTTTCTTCGCCTAGCCTGAACCAATGACCATACTAAAAAGTTCTTAAGTATTTAAGTGCACTAAGTTATACTTAGAAGAATTTCCTCAAAAGATTTTTGATGTTCATTACTGGAACGACGGTGGAGGTGAGCAGTTTGGTTTAATCTGGGAAGTGATATTTTATACTTTCGTTATAAGTATTTATAAGTACTTTAGTGTAGTTTTACCAAAATTCAATGTCTTTGTTTATTATCTTAGTGTAACTTACTAGCTATTATTGAAAGGTTCAGCGAATATAAGCTCAGCAAAGAAAGTTCATACGTTAGATTGACAAACACGAACATTTCATAAGTTACGTTAGGAAAATGATAAAAGTTTCGACGTGTTTATGTATTCCAATACAAATATATAAGATGTCGATCGCAAAGTCAATTTTGCAAGTAAATAAATTATGAAGGGACTACGCAAAACTTTTGGTGTGAGTGAGATCAAAACTGAGAATATAACTCATGCAAATTCAGAAGTTTATATAAACGACGCCGTCAGAAATTTCGAGATAGTTTCATTAGTTTCCAGACACTCGGTTTCTTTTTGGGTGAATTTCATTTGAAAGTATGAAGGGTGTTTTATTTTCAACTAGGTCACTTGTACACTAAGATCTTAACTCTTTTGATTGCGCTATGCCGTACGTAAACAAGCAAGCCTCGAAATTTTAAACAGCCGTTAACATTTTCAGTTTTGTGGCCGTACTGGGAAATTCTAGTGCAGTTTTTACACACGATTAAAATTCTAAAATTCTTGGTTTGGCTTGTTCATTTTTCGTAGTATTTATTTAAATATAGAAGATAAAAGAAGCACAATTATTTTTACTCAAATAAAGAAGTATTTACTGTCATTTGACATATCAAGATGAATTTGTTACGGAAACCATTAATCAACCTCAAATTGATTGAGATAATTTTGTTCCGAATGTTCACTTCATAAAACAAATTATTGAAGTGCCAAAGAAAGTTTGATTTCTAGATAATTTGCATCTTAAATGAGTTAATTTATTTTGTACTATCTAGACCATATTTCTTTACAAATCTAGAGTTAATTTGTCTCATGATAATAATAGGATACTTGTTATGGAACCCTTGAAGTGATCGAATAGAAAATTATTACTTGCGAGTATGTTCAATTTTAAAAGCATAACAGTTCTAACTTGTCTATTGGACACTTCCATAAAAGCTTACCAAGAATTCGGCCATTTATAACTTTGAAGTGCTTTGGGTAGAGTTTATACATGGAAGTGCAGTTTGTAAACATACTGTCGTATACAGAGTTTTATAGAAGATTTGTAGAAGACTCAGTATTGAGCTTCGAGACACTACGAACTAGATATGCCATTTTGATAAACCTATAGATATATAAAAAGATTATAATTTAGCACTCCAAAGTAATATTCAATATTAATCTGAATTGTATGATGTAGAAAATAAATGACGTTGATATCAAAGCATATATAATTCTCAACATGTTTATTGACATCCCTCAAATCATGAACAACACAAATTATGGCGCAAGTTTATCATATCCCAGAAAACATGGTTCAAACAAACAGTAGATGGTACAAAGGAAGCAGGGTCTTAAAACGAGGGTAGTAAAATACCCGCATTCGTTAAGTAAATAACCTAAGTGGCTTAAGTAACCAAAACATGTTTTCATGTAAACATTTCCAACTGGCACGTATCGCATGACATTGGACCTTTGTTGGAGTAAGTACCTGGATAATACGTTGTGTAGGTACGTAGATTTTTCATTACGTATAAGTTTTGGTTATGAATAAACCGGGAAAAAGTTTTTTAACAGGTTTATGACTACTATTGAAATACAGTCCAAAACGAAAACTACGAATAACAACACCAAAAGTGCTGGATGGCCATCACGATCGTTGCAAGACTATTGGACCTCTTTACTTAACACGGACCCTTTGTGTCACGTGATCATTAGCTTATGGGTTTCATAATATGCAACTAGATTCTCGAATGTTGTTAAAGTTATAACGGGTTAGATAGAGTTATCGAGACCCATGTCTATCGATATGAGCCTATTGTCATATTACGGGAACAGTTCCAAATCACTTCGGACCCAGGAATCAAATCTAGGACATCAAGCTCAGCAGTTTCGCTTACGACTTCTATATCAGTAAGGTTTCCTGGTTCCTGGCAATGAGTATCCATTGACCTAATTTGGACTCTCTTCCGTATCATTGAAATATGTAACTTATAGCGACTTGGATACAGAAGCATTTGTTTTTCCACTTCGCTTGGCTATGCAAAGGTTTCAGCACAATGGGAACACTTCTACGCTTAGTGCGGCCGTCTAAGAAATAGTGTTGGCAGTTGGATACTAGGAAATAGATGTAAAAACGGGACAAAATCATTTCTTAAGTAAAGCATAACAAAGCAGAATTCTGAGGATATTCAAGGGAATTTAATTAAGAAAGTTTTATACCTTAATAATGTCTTGCAAGTGCGTTTAATATTGGAGTTTACAAAGAGGACGTGTAAATCATTTGACAACCACAAGGCTCAATGAAGGCAATGTTTCAAGCAATGTTTCAAGTAATAATAAGTTTCTCATTTTGATACAATTCTCTGCGTTCTATAAATCAAATTGTGCTATTACCTTTGTAGAATAGAGATAAATATTTAATTGAGGGTCCGTCATTATAATGAATGATTGGCATTCGAAGTATTTGAGGTAGTCTGACCAACAATTGTGTTATAAATTAAACGGTAACTTGATGGGATCTGTGATAAGTTACATCTTTAATAACGATATATTTAAGTCGTGTATCTCCTATACATCGTTCTTAGTTATAGAAACCAAATAAAAATATTTTACATTAGCTGTATTCACATCCATTTTATATAGCACGTCTTATAGCCCGTACGTCCCGAGTAAACGGGACACTTAGCAGCACTATTCCGAAAGCTTAGACTGGTGAGTTTGCTCGTGGCCCGTATGTGGGGCACTTAAAATGTGAAACCGTTGAAGAACATAGCACAGTGTGGACAAACTTCGCTTACTAAGTGAAATTCGTACAAACATTTGAACGGCACGTTGTAGACAAAGTGGTATGAGACTAACTGAAATTGATAATCAAATAAAATACACAGAAGAAAGCAAATTCAAATCTACAAAGAACATCATTAGATAGTGACGTTATTGAACTAAAATAGTATAATACTAGTAAGTAAGTAGTATTAAGTATAATACTTCCCGCGAAAAATGGGGAAAAGGTTTTTACTAAAACGAATGTAGCAAAAAAGCTTTGTTGTTGGATGATACGTTGCCTAAAATACCGGTATCGACCGACATGAACAAAATACATTAGCAGCAACTATACAAACACTACGCTGAGAGAAAAGTAAACATGACTCAAATTTCTGTCTCCCTCATAAGAGCTTGATACTCCGTCTAACTATACAATTATTAGCAATTAAAATATTTGGTGTATTCATGGCGACAATAATACTTTACAATAACTGCAATAAAGCAGAGGCAGTTATTTCGGGGTCTGTGACTACAATGTTAACTAGTCAGAGACTTACTTTTCCCAGTCAGAGTTAAAATTATGCCAGACAATAAACAACTCAACGTTTTCCATTTGTTCTTGACGTTGAAACTCAAGAAGAATAAATAATTTTATCAGATTAGCTTGGCCATTAAACCAAATTCTAGTCAAAATCACAGAAACGAGTAGGCAGTGAAATTAGATGATAATTAATTATCCAAGTGTTGAACTGAAACAGTGGTTTTGATGTCACAAGCCATTTCATAGTCATTAATCATCTGAAATTGCCACCCATAGAAGCCTGTCTGAGAGAACTATGCGCCATATTGGTTTTTTAGTTGCGTTCACGCACGATCTCTTGTGAAATAATTAGTTTATATAACACAAACTTGATAATAATATAAGAGGCATAAGTAAAAGAAAAGGAGCTGGATAATTTAAATTAGAATTGGAATATTTAACAGCTGCAACAAGGTAAATTATTATCTACACAACATAACTGATGAACTGCAGTCAATAGTCAATATATCAAAATGTTCAAGAAATGCACTGAAATCTCTAAATTGATCAAGTAATTTAATAAGTCAATTAATAACAATCAATTCAAAGAGTTTATACGTTATGAAGACAAATTCCAGAACTAAGAACGGTGTAACATGCGTTATGGACCTAAATATACGGAAGCTAATAATAAAACGGCGGAGTTTTATTTGGATTCAAGCCAATACCGTATACAGATCACGAAACCTGTCTATACTACAAAGTAGATATTGATAAGGATCAAAAAACAAGATTATGAAAGAACTATCTCACGGAAAAATCAAATTGCAATACGGTAAGATAGAGCAACAGGTACAACAAACTACAACGTACAACTGATCTTAAAGCACAAAATGCTGAAGATTTGAATTATAGATAAAATTTAGTTTTGCTAATGAAAGTTGAGATTTTAACCTCGAATTTAATGATAAATACTTATAATACCATTTTCTTACATTATTTATCATCCTCTACTCATTATTCGATAAATTACAGTAAGAAAGATACGTTCAATAGAGTTTGTAAAGAATTTGTCTTGTTTCTTGAATTTCGCGGGCTAAATTAGATCTCAACTTTTGTTAGCCGAACTGTAACGACATTCCTTTCAATGCGTAACAAACAAATCTAGCTGTTGGAATTCAGTACGAATTTCAAATACATACCGAAGTAGAAGAAAAAATAAATGAGTCAATTTGCAATTTAGAGGGAGACTTAATTCAATTTCCAAGAGGTCAGAGTAAGGGTTTGCAGGTATTAAAATATTCAGGTTTGTTTTTTTTGTTTCCCCAAACTTGAGTAAATTCGGTTAGGTGTCTTGCGACGCAGAGGGATTGCAGGTGAAATTTAGTGCCATTCAACGATGTGGAATTTTAAATGGATGCAGAGGTGGGTAACTTTTAAAGAGGTGCCAACTTTTAGTAAGAATTTCGAATGAATTATAATGGATGGGAGTGAATAAAAGGGGTTTTATTACAGATGATAAAAATGCTTGGGATTGAACCGCTCTTTAGCCTTTCCTATTTTTTTTTATATCCAATTTTTGCCTTTCATTATTATATTATTTACTTCATTATTTTGATATTGTAATGTCGTTTAAATTGAAATTATTTCTTATATATAACCGCTATACATTGTAAATGTGAGTGAGATCTAGGCTGAGCGCTCTTAATTTCATTAATCCTCACGATAACTGATGCATGCTTGCACTCTGTTGCGACATGTTAGCTCAAATAGTTATGGCAGTTTCTTCAAAAGCCTATTCCACCCTATATTTGTCTCACATAAACCCTTACATCATTACAATCTGTCTGGACTTTAAAATAGACTTTGACCCCTGAGTTTGTTTCGGCGTTTCTTCTCAGGGATAGTCATAGGAAATGCCGACGCTATCTAGTTTAAAAAAGACGTGTAAAAGTGATTGAAAAATACTTAATTGCAAAATAAAATAATTTCATTTCATTTCATGAAAGCGACACAAAAAGTTAGTATATGAGGCTTGAAATTATGGAGTAACCGTAAGCATACTACATCAGCAAGATAAATACGTTTAGGGTACGGCCATTAATGATAACACGAAATCACGTATTAGTTTAAGCACCTGTAAGACCACCAACGATAAGCTTGCACATAGTTTTATGAGCACTAAAATGTTATTGCCTTTCTCAAGAGTAAAGCAAAAATTCATCTAAAAAGTTTACAACATTAAATAAAGCGAGGCTTTAGAGAAGGCTGAAAAACGTTGCCTCTTGAGAGTAAGGCTGATAAAAGTTGCAATACCGAGCTTGGTTCGCCATTTCAGGTGGCGGCTGAGTCGTTTGCGGAGGCCAACTTATGCAAATTTTATTAGTAACAACATGGTTTAACAACAGTGACACATTAGCCGTAGGTATCAACCGTGGACAATGTTGTAACGGATTAAAAACCTTTTGAACTAAAACTAAGATCACTGAGATCGACTATTGTTTGCATTATGTACTAGTTAGTAATTAGCAAATAAGACCAACAAAATCAAACATATTCTCTCTCTAACATAACTTCAACGTGCTTTATTACTATGCAAAAACGACAATTCATGTAAATATTTATAAATGAACATGAGTTTTGTGCTATCAATTAATTTAATGGAATAGCTGTTGTGTAAAATATTGCTGACAGCTTGTTTGCACCTGCTAGCTTTTATCTACGTGATTATTAATTGGTTTTAGTTATAGGTTATTGCTCTTTATCGATAGGTAATATTTAAATAGTGAATTATTACATTATTACACATATTTTTTTATTATTTTGATATTCTTTGAATATGATTTAAACTTGTACCAGCCAAAACAAAGCCGAAAACACAAATTTACTTTTACTATTCTGCGATAGAAATGAAAAATACCATCACAGTTCTGCAATGATAAGAAATATTTAGCAAACAGTGAGTGAGCAGCAAAATGGGGTGAAATACTACCTATGCTTATATAGCAATAAAGGGAAGATCTATGTGGAGGCAACTCATTTGGTAATTTCGAGCCAAATGTGTTGGCTATAGGCCAACGGGCTGTAACTGCTCAGGGGAATTATTGCATTTTTTAGCAATACGTAGTGCACGTGGTTTGTGAGTGCATTGTAAGTCAGTAGGTAATAGACGATATTGCAATAATTTAATACATTTTTGTTCTATATATATCTTTAGTAGATATCTCAACATAGAAAAATCTAATCTCTTGGATATCTTGTGTGCAATCCTTTGTAACGGCATTAAAGTCGTCACACCAGTTTTTCTCTAGGCCTGCACGCCGATGACGTCCTCGGGATAAAATTTTAAAGTCGATTAATATTTTGGCCATACGAAAAAAAAAAGAACAGAAATTATCAATCATCATGACATGACATATAATTAATATTTAATAATTAAGATACACATACGAAAGACAAATACTTAAGATGTAACTTGTATGTATAGAATTAATGTTATCATAAGTTTGGTACTTCATTTCATAATAATACTAAAAAAACAAAAAATAGAAGAGAAAGGACTAGAGAAAAGCTACTAAAACTTCACTTTGCACAACGAACAACAATAGCCCTTTTCTTTATTCAGACCCAAATTCAACACTTGAACACTCGCAAACAAAACCACGCCCAAAGCGGAGCTAATATTTAAAGCGTTTTGTTACAACCGTAGTGTATTCAAACATTTCACACATTTTCCAAGTACATTTCAACTGCATGGAGCTGCTACAAAATACAATAAGCATTTAATCCGCAATACTAGGACCGATTATGAAATGCGGCGAATTGTGTATGATCGGGTGACATTATAGTTTATTGCTTTTAGAATTATTTCGGTTTTCGATGGCAGTGCGAAATGAAACGTCAGAAAACTGTTAAACTAAAATATTGCATATTACTTAATCTGTCAACGTATTTGTTAAAAGTAAATAAATTGCTGCGATCAATAAAATTTTAACGTTTCGTTGAGGACATGCTCGACAGCCGCAATAAATCAGCAAGTTAATAGTTGACAAGCAATTTCTGAGACGCCACAAACATACGTAAGACGTAAATAAGTCTTCACTTTCCGCTAAGCCGACGTCGACTGAATGAATTAAGAGATGAAGTAGAACGAACGACCAAATTCAAAGTCGAATGAAAACAGAAAGTAATTCAAACTCCCAAGTTCGTTCCTTTGAATGAACACAGCCTGAAAATTGCCCCAACTGAAAATGGTTGACGTCGGGAAACGTAAAAAAAAAATATGAACCGCTTCATATCCCATAAAAGTGGTTCGACTCGAATAGCCTGAAGACTATCTATACGGGTTTAGTAAAGGCATTATGGATATCAAACATAAATTTATATGCTTCGATTCGCATAAAACTCCGCCAAACCGAGCGATAGAACCGCATGTCTGATTCATCCCCTAAAGTTGTGCATATTGAAATATTTTCGAACTATTCATAGTAAATCGCGGCGGACAACGGCAGCACAATGTCCGCGCTTGCAAAACTGTTCAGAATTAGGAATGCTTTGAATATGTCGATGCACACGACTAACGCTCCTACTGTGCGGTAATCGGTCCTTCTTCTTGAGTAGGTACTGCTCGTTCAAGCTGTTTCACCACTGTTGATTTGTTTTGGTTTTTGCCATTAAGAAAGGAATTTCTTCTGCGTTAGATGTTACTTAGCGATTGTTTAATTTTTAAGTATACTCTTATAAAAGAGACTTTTAATGACAAAATGGCCTAGCAAGTTCCCTGCTCATAATCCTCTATAGACTCAACTAATTAGTTTAGAAGTAACACACCCGGCAGTTCTTGTCGCTGTGTGGGTAAGTCATTTAACGACTGTTTACAACACGAGTTAGGAACTTCTTAGTTGCTCCTTAAATCAAGTTTAGGAAACGACGAAACACCGAAACGTGTTTCCACTAATAAATGCTTTTTGACAAATCGCATTTTCGATGTAAAATTTATGTGTACTGTAGAAATAAAGAGATAAAATATAAAATGATGATAGGTACATTCGCAATGAAATAGCGAATAGTAAAGCCAGAGGACCAGCGCCTGTGCGAACAATAATTGTAAAGACATTCTGGGCCTCTAAAAACACTGCGTCTGATAAAATTGTAACCCATTGGGGCTAATAGTCTGGGCTAGTGCGTTTTTTATTCATGATAAGGATCTGTGGCTGGAATGTAGGTCTAATGTTAACCATCTGAGGATAATGGTCCTTACACGATTATCTTTAATCGCAATAAAAGGCCAGGGCTTGAAAAATCGTATATCGTTAACGTTAATCGTAAAAGCTAAAGCACGACGCACAGACAACGGAGAAAAGACATATAACATTAGCGGATAAGTGAAGATAGTGTAAACAACTTTATAAATATAAAGCCACACGCAAACGAAACAGAACAAAAGGTTATCCTACCACTAACTAACGAACACTAACAAACGCAACTGAATTTCATCATTCCTACAGTGTTTTTTTGTTTTGTTTTACATATCAAAGCTATTCTTCGTGATCAGCAGTCTAATTACGTAAAAAAGCGACAGCAACGCGACAGCCACGCGACAGCAATCTCACTGTCAGCCAATACATTATATGTCACAAAAATGTCGTTTGACAGAAGTTATCGCGCGATCTACGACTATCGCTACATCGGTAATTAGGCTGCCGGTCTTCGATTCCAATGATATCTTGAATTAATATACTGGATAAAATATCTGTTTATCTTCCAGAAATATAAAAAGAGTTTTCAAAAAAAAAATACCATCGTAGAACGTTGAATGTCACGTGCCCGTCATTGTGGTAAATTTTTGATGTGTTTGAGCTCCGTCAAAACATTTCCTTGCGATATTTTCTTATCCTTCACTGTTCATATTTGATGTGGACTGCGAACTTGGTTAATTAACACGTAGCGTGAATGCGGTGGAACTTTAATCAACTTCGATATATTGCAGTAATTAGTTAAGAGTGTTAGGTATAAGATGCTACTTCATCGAGGTGCATTGTTTTTTGATTAAAAATATGTTTTGTGTCATATACTTTGATTAAAATACAGATATTTATGACCTTTTCTACCGTCAATTTAGCATAGCATTAGGCCAGTATTCGCCAAAGGCTTGGGCAGAAGTGTACTATACACTTATTTCGCCGATTCCGTTATTAAGTCCCATGGAATAAGGGGCGAGTCTATTGTCGTCTTCTGGCCACATTTCCAAACTCCGAGCTGGTACTGAGAATTCCAGAAAATCCATATAAAACTTCCCCCGACCTGCGAATCGAACTCAGGACCTCATATTCAGCTGCTACGTCTGCAACCAATAGACCAATGAGATACAAAATTCATATTACTTTCTAATTTTCTTAAATTTCTCTCAAATTTAACACGAAGCCATCTTAATCCAGTAAACGAATAAACGACTCAAATCTACGTAAGGGTTTATCAATTTTTCGCAACAATTTGACGCTCAAATAGTCGGGGTGGCGGAGTACGAAATTAAACCTAGCTGAGTGGGTAGCCAATAATGATCGATTGGGTCGACCGCGTGCGCCCAACGGGTCTATAAAACTTAACTAAAAACTAGAAAAAAAAGAAGATTAAGCGATTGTGACTGGGGTCCCGTGCCAATAGCAAGTTTGTTTTTTGCAGCCATGTTAGTCTGCTCCCATGTACGATTGCAACAGTTTTGGATTTTGCTTTTGTTTCCACGTCTTTCTGATTTCAACCTTTAACAACACTCCAGTATTTCGTTTAGTTGAGATTTTAATATAAGTTTAGTACTAAGATTTCGGCCACACGATTTTAGTTGCAGTTGTTACAAGATCTGCAATGTACAATGGCTCTTACAAATATAATACAATATACGAAAAAATACCTTTTATGTAAGGCCCTTATATAAAAGGGGATCACACAGCAAAAGAGTACTTGAGTTTTCAATGTCTTCTGTGAAAGATGCTTGAAATCCTCGTTAAAAGTGTGAAGGAACCATAAGACGAATGAAGCTATAAACATGAAATACAATAAGAGCTTGCAACTCTCAGTCAAGACCTTTGTATGTTTGTCAACAATGTAAGGTTGCCAATATCTACTATAAAAATAAAATTGTGTCACTTTCATTAGTTAAAAAGTCGAAATATTACTGATAGTTGAATAAAATACTGGGGAGCATTCTGTCGCACTTCAACATCTTCATCAATATCTTCTTCTATAGATATTTTTTTTACATCCATTGCGTCCAACCACGCCATTTAAAGTTACTAGGATTCTGCAAATGGTAGATGAGCGATATTCATCATGTTTTTCCGATTCATATCTATATCGAGATCACCGAGATTCTCTGATGAACATAAGTGCTAGGTGTATGTATATGATAGATGACAGAACGAATTTTTCATACTCCATCCGACACGAGTACGTCAGAATGTATAAATTTCACGTTCATCAAAACTAGAATTCAAAATCCAAATTTATGTTATATCATGAATAACCTATGAATTTCGTATTTTAGTTTTGGGTCCACCACAGGGTCACCTTTTTATTTAATTTTTTTCTAACCTTTACTGTCCCCACTGTTGAGCAAAGGTCTCCCCCATATTTTTCAACACCTCTCGTTGTATTGCTTCCTCTGGCCAGTTCATAGTGAAGGTATCTAAGTAGTCACACCAGCGTTTTCTAGTCTCACCTCGGCGGCGTTGGCCGTTCTCTAGCAACCACTCCGAGACGACCTTAGCCCATCTATCCTCATGCATTCTACAAATATGACCCACCCAATCCCATTTCAACCTAGCGAACTTTTGGTACACGTAGGTGATACCGTCTACTGTCTTGGAGCGTAGTATGGTGTTTCTAATTTGATCGGTGACGTCCACTTTAGATGAATCATAACTGCCTCATTGGTCTGTTGGTCACAAGCGCTACTGCTGAGCGTGAGGTCCTGGGTTCGATCCCCGGGTCGGGCAAAGTGTTATTGGGTTTTTCTGTATGGAAATTTTCAGTAGCAGCACGGAGTCTGGAACTGTGCCCGGTAGATGGCAATAGGCTCGCCCCCTATTTCATGTGACTCAATAACAGCATCGGCGAAATATGGGTGTACCATAGTACACCTCTGCCTAATCTTTCGAGGAATACAGGCGTGATGCTATAACGTCTAAATGCCTAATCTGCGTAGGAATCGTGTTCAGCAATCATCTGTTTTACCAGTTATCGTGGAGAAATTTTTCGTGAGGAATTGCTCAATGCGGATGTTAGTACCCCAGTAAGTTAGAATTGCTCATACCTCACACTAAGCATATTCCCTCTAAAAATTATGCAGTTTTTATCCGAAAATTGCAAATTCCTTAAAGCCAAGGAGCTAAGTGTTGTAATAAGATTTCTGATTAATGGTAGTTGAAATTTTATTAATCTTTCCAGACCATAGCTCATTGAAGAACAAAAAATCTAATTTGTTTGTTCTTCAATGAGCTATGGTCTGCATAAAATGTACTTTGAGAATAGCAACATATTTCGTTATTCTCCGTCATTTTTATAGATATATGCAAAACTTATTAAATGCAAGCTTATTTATCTTTTAACTTCTGACCTCTTTTAGAAAACATGTAAATTAGATATAGATATACTTAACTGTTTTAATTTATTTCTCAAAATACTCGTAACCTAAATCCTTGTCATAATGCCGATAAAGTACATAATATTTGTTATTAAATTATTTAGCATCAAACGTCGAGCGGAGTTTGCATTAAAAAGCAATTAAGCTGACTGGCCAGTACAATTCCATGGACACGAAAAATATAGCGTTAGCAACATTCTATTAGATTTCGAAAAAAGAATTTCTTTTAATTTGGTAGTCTGTAGGAATCTGTTCCCTCTTTAATTTAAATTAGGAGTACAAGATGTTTTGCTTGTACTGCATTTTCCCTTTGTGTTTATTGCTTCAATATGTACTTCAAGGCTTTGTGTTATGCTTTCCTCGTCAAAGGCAGACGAAACTCTGATTAGTTACGCTTGATTAGTCATCCTTTTGTTGGAATCCAATCACGTTTAATACTCAGCTTAGTGATGGATGTTTTGTCAAACATCTTTTCTTACTTAGTTGTTTCATAGCCAAATAACTGAACTTTATTTAGATAACTAGCGAACCGCCCCGGCTTCACACGGTTTCAATTTACAATTTCAGATTTCCGATTTTCCATAAATTTTCTTTCATACAAACCTTGTCCGGATAATTAAAAATACAACAAAAAAGTATTAGCCAAATAGATACAGCCGTTCTGAAGTTATGCGCTTAGCAACACATTTGGCGATTCATTTTTATTTATTTAGATATATATTATATAATTTCTTTGACAAATATATCAGTTTCTCATCAATGACATCCTATTATGACAGGAGTACCGGAAAAATTACCACAAGACAAAAACTTCAAATGGTAGATAAAACGTTCTCGACGCAAAGGCGGTTATCTTCACTTTTTTATAGAAATAAGCTCTTTGACGCGATTCCATTCACTGGCCACCGTTTTCAAAGGAAATTCTAGTCAAATAGTGAGAGAAAAATGGCATCCGCTCAGTAAAGTTTTTATCTTTACATTTAAATGTGATTGCTTTTATGAAGTTCATTAATTGATACAGAAGAAAAATGTACGAATACTAGTGAAAACAGTTTCAGTTTATATGGTATTTTTTTTTTTATTTATCTTAACTCAGTTTAGAATATAATATTTATCATTCATAGTTCAAAAGCTTTTAGGTAAAGTCGTCCATCAAATTCATGTTAAAATGGTTCTGAAATCAATTTTTCTATTGAACGTGTTGGTTGGAAATATTCACAGCTAACAGAGTTACGTCACTGATACCAGCTTTCAACGGAATATTATATTGTAGGTATAACTGAATAACCAAAACAATTACGAAATACTACCTTTTTTTAGTTCTTTTATGCACGGAACTTTGGACATAAAGGAAAATCCAATCGCGAAATGAATAACAAATTAATCATCATCATCATCATCATCAGCCAGAAGACGTCCACTGCTGAACGAAGGCCTCCCCCAAAGGAGGGGGGGGGGGGATAATCCCCACGCTTGGCAGGCGGCTTGGGGATCGCAGTGGCTCACCGAATAGTGAGAGGACGCTGCTGCCCGTCCTCCGGTGTCTGGCCGCAGTTTTAAGACGTACCCGGGTCTATAAGTAATCAATAAATTGAAATAAAAGTGCATAAAAATCAAACACCGTTGTCGTTTTACTTTTGAATCAATCAAAAACTAATTCAGTACAGATTTATAGCATCAACAACTTCATGAAAACAATATTACATAGTGGTCGGGAGCGTTTATAAACTTTGTGGAGCAGACACAGTAATGGATAACATCTGAAAGTGATTTAGAGGCTGCAGTGTACGGCGACGCGCCGGGGAACTTGTCGCGAAAATACGGGTAAAGTGGACACTGCCATCGCTGACGAATGGTCTTCGCTGCATAGAGCGAGCACCTAATTAATTCTTGTCTTATTGTACTTCCTGACTATGAATCATTTTGTTGTTTCCCTTGGTTTTGCTAGGGACTTAAGGATTGCGTCAGGAATTTAAGGAATTCGTAATACTTAAGTATTTACAGATGATAGAGAAAGGAGTGTTTTTTAAATAATTGGCTCTATAACATTTAACACATGAATGTTTTTTTTTTTTCATTTTTTTTTTCAATTTCTAATTATTTATATGTATAAATGTGGTTACAGAGGTCTTAAAATATTTTACTATAGTTCACCAAATTCATGTAAACTAAGAGGTTAATTTTAAAATAATTTAATATTTTTGTCTTATTTTCCGACTACGAATACATTCTGTCGTTTTGGGTGTTACCATACATTTTCTGTTTTGATTTCTAAAATATAACCAAAACGTAATTTAAGAACTTATTCTGATTCGACAGACTGTTATTAGCAACTGAAATACAATTTACAGTGTATTTCATAAAACATGTCAATAATTTAAAATTAATTTTCGAACCAGCCTTGTGGTTGGGCTTTCAAATGTCCGTCAGCAAAATATAATCAAATTTAATTCTCATAGAATTAACTGCGTGATTTCTCCTCGATCAACAGAGTACACAAAACTGTTAGATTGTTTTACGAAATACTTTAGCTGTTTATAATAACGTTATATTTTTTTGTCTTAAAAATATAAAAATATAAAAACCTAAAAAGCTCCATGTGAAATATTAATATTCAGTTCCCACGGTAAAACTGGCCTGGCCCGCTCTCGAATAGTGGGTGAAGATAAAGTATTTTCAGTCGCTTTTAAAAGAGTCTCCTCTTAAAAATCTATTGTGTGGGCCCGGGTGATATATGATCCCACTTTTAATACTAGAATTAATGGAGACAAGACAAGCCCCATAAAAGTAAAGAAGGTGATACATTAGCATACGAGAGCATTTACTTTAATATTGCTCTAAAGTACTAGTATATTTCTCAGTCTTACTGTTGAGCAAATGTCTTACCAAACAGTAAGACTTAGCAAAGGAAGTTTTGCTTCGACCAGTTCCTAGTAAAAGCACCAAGTTCATAACGTCAGCCTTTTCTAGGGACCGAGACTGGAAAAGAAGCAGAGATGGATATAGAAATGACATTAAATAAAGAATTGAAGTGTCCAAAAATCATTTCACTCTTGTGTGAAGACTACCAAATCATGCGAACCGCGCAAAGGACCGCAAAAATCTTTGCTAGAGAAAAAAGCTTATTTGATATATCGGACGATTTTGGTTCCCCGAGGTATGAGGTCGGATTTATTCTGTCCCCAACCTTTTGCGGCTTATTTATAAGCGGTATCACATTACATTGATGGATGAGTGCTTTTAATGGATAGCGTTAGTACAGTTATCCAAAAGCGGTGATTTACAAGAAAATAAACAAACGTGAGTCATCGATGTTTGTGTCATAATTTTTTAACGATGGATGACCATGTCGCCATGTCGTAATAGAAACATTTATTCATTTATGTTCGGTTCTTATGGACTATTTCATGGTTATTGAGGGGGTTGTATATCCATATGAAGTGACTTGTTTTTTTCTATTACATCATATGAAAACCAATAAAGAAGCCAATTTTACGCAAAGAGGAAAATAAGTAGATAGGTATAGTAAGAGAATATATTGTATTATGTAAGTAATAAGACAACGGTTCTTAAAGCTGGAGATGTTTGAAAATCATATTGTCCATGACTAACACATTATAACAAAAAACAAACGGCCAGTTTGGTTCACACACAGCTTTAAAACTGAATAAGAACGAGTAGGTACTTTTCTAATGAAATTACGTTTTTTTTTCTTCTCTGTCCATTTTCCAGGCAGTCCTTTTGTTTCAACATATTTTTGAGGCTACTTCAAAAGGATTTTTATGAAGCCGTATTTTGTTTTGAGAGCGTAAATTACATTGTATTTGTCTTTTCCGCAAAAGTTGTAAGGGCGGAATGAAAACGAATCGCAAAGGATTTTTTATTTGGCAGTTAATATGCAATTGTTTTATAATAAAGAATGGCAATTTAAAAACGATTGCTCACGTCTAAGCATTGACTGTACAAAACCTTTAAGAAGAAAAAAATCTAATCGTGATAATGATTAAGGGATATCGCGATAATCAAACGGTCAACCCTTCCCATAAATCCTTTAGCCAAATTGATAGCAGCTACGTGACAATCTACAATTTTGTAAAGTCAACGTAAAGTTCAAGATAGAAGAGTTCAGTACAAGAAACCGATTTTGTTCAGAAACGAAACTGATAAACAATTCGTATTTACCTGGCTGGAAATAAAAGTATGCCACAATCCTTTTATGACGGAGGCTATTTGTCTGGTAAAAGCAAATATTCGACCAATTTGGGTCCCCCGTAACAAGGTCATTTCACATTGGGCTCGACATGAGAACGCTCTTTACTTGATGAAATAATTCGTTACGAATATTTCGTACTTTATTTGTTTGTCATGTGCTTTTGAAATTATAATTTTGTGTGTGTATCTACTTATTTTGATATCTCCCCGGCTGTGAGCGTAATTGAAGTTTTTAGAACCCGGGGTAATAGGACAGGTGAAAATAGGTTGATGTATTATTTAATGACATTTTAGAGTTTAGTCTCGTAAAAACCTAAAAATACCTTAATATGGATAATGTACCGTGTTACCAACCAACATTCCACATTTATACAGTATAGAACCAATCCATTCACAAAGAAACGTATTGAACACTTATTGATACCAAAATAAATATTTTACTCTATCCAAATCTCAGTAAAAACCATCTACTTCCTCAACTGCTTATAAACAAGAGATATCGTTACAGCTTCAAAGGGAGAACCATTGAAATGAATACAACACGAGCGGCGTCAAACAGAATATTTTACAGCACATCGTTAAAAGTTACCGCGTCCCGTTCGCACCACTTAAGCACGTGCCACTATAACTCTAGCTTCGAATTTTAACACATGGATATTATCCTCACACCCTGTATACAGGGGAGAAGGCGGTTTACAGGGGAGAATGGGCAGATTTGGTCTTATAGGGGTGCTCACGCAACATCCTGATGAGTGGGAAAAGCTTCTACCGGTACAGTTTCACTTTTATAGCTTACTAATCAATCATCTGGGTCATCCTAGATGTCTTAGGAATATTTAACATTTGTTCAGTGCCGCAGCGCAGAAAACTAAGTGCCCAGCAACTGCGCCAATCGTGCCATCGTGCCATCGTGTCAACGTGTTCACGAACCTGTTCACAAGAAAGGATTATTTTTGCCATAGCTTATAAAATTTAATAAGGATACCTTATTTTTCTGAATTCTTAAAGATGTCCGCGTTTCGTTATTAAGGAAGATAAAGTCTACCGTTTCTAACTTTTTACCGGCGCTCGCTGCGAGTCTTGTCACTTAATAGCAAAATAATAGCAACTATTAATCTAAAACTTATCTTAATTGCTTTTTCGTGTAAGATTATTGGTGATATTTTGTTTTCTCGAAGAAAATATCACGTATATTTAATCAATTTGCTATATTTTATTATGTTAAGATTGAAGTCTTGTAAAGTCTTTAATGCACTGGGTAAACTTCCTTTTAAAATGTCGTACGCTGGACTTTCTAGCTTGAAAACTAAGCTTAAACGATCAGCAATTTCTGTCGAGCTCTAAACATTTTATTTGTTCCATAAATGATTGATTGTTCGGCGAAAATAAACCAACATAGTAGCGGATTGCAGGAAATTCTGCTTCATTTTTCCAGTCATTTAATATTTTTCTGGTAAAGTTACAGTGGAAACCGTGTAGGGGTTTTACAAACTTATACTGCAACAAAGAAACTTTCCAAATGTATTAGTAGTTCCAATAAATAGCGAAACTTTGTTATATTGTACAAATAAGTAACAATAAAAGTTTTAACCAGTAGTCACCATATCCCTTGATGTTTCACAATAAATTGTTATACATACTCAACTTTATGGTCTGAAGAACAATTTACTTCATAAGTGCCTGTATGAATCTCGTATCTAGAATTAGGTAAACAATGTCATTATACTGTTGTTATTGTTATTACCAAGTAATATAATATAATATACATTATAACAAGGAATATTATATCCAAACTCACATACTTTGTCTAGAATATTTTCTTTTTAACAAGTACTTGCCTACAACAAAGTTTCAAATGAGTGACTTGAAAACTTTAACACAATATTGTATCTACGCTTTCTCGTAGCTCCGTGCGACATCATTAAGAGATGTTGGCACAATTCGAAACCATAAACATTAACAACAAATTGTTTCAAGATAGCAGTGCTGCAGCGATTTACAACTTTAAAAATTGGTTTAATTTTTTCGTTTATTCTCGCAGACATTTCGACGCTAGAATATAGATCACTGTCAAAACACTGGAATTATAATTCATGCAAATATAAGCTAACAAATATTCACGTTAAACTTTTACAAAGGATTTAAAATTACTTTGGAGAACTTTAATCATTAATTCTATCCGATAAGACCGTGAGACAACTGAAGAGTAATTTACTACATTAAAAAAACTTAATTAAAAGTACGATTCAAGGTTTTTTTTTTTTTTCAACGCCACAGTAGAATTAATGGAGTATTAAAGTATCAAGACATTCAAGCTGTTACGGAAGTCTCCGGCGGAGTTCGTATCAGTTAAGTCTGTATAAATGCGAGCTAGATTTTCCAGAATTTCAAAACGTTTGAATACATAGCGATTTGACCTATAAAGGGGCAGGGTTCAGCTGACAATCAAGCAGTATTACGCAATAACATTTAGAATAATGGTGATATTTGACTGTTTTCTTCGGAAGTAGCGGGCATTCGACTGCGTGGGAAGCCTATAAGGAATTTTGATGACTGCTAATAAGATTACTTAAGTGTACAATTCAGGGATGGCGTATGGCACGCCTTTAAAATTTACTTACATTCTTAATCTAGTTGAATCCATAAACTAATTTCAAGCTTTGTAGATTCAAGTCTGCAATAGACGTGAAGAACACGACCGAGAAAGATATTTTATTTTATGTTGACGCATCTTTCCTTACAAAACTAAAGCCGGCACTGGTTCAGTGCCCATTGAAACTTTAAGTAGAAAAGTTAAAAGAAAATATTCGTATACCCAAGTAAATAAAGATAGTAATAGATCAATTTCGAGAAGGGTGCAGGAAGGAAGAATTGCTTCGGCAATTCTAAGGCTCGGACACTTCCGATCGATGGCATATTGACGACGAAATATCGTAAGATTAACAGGCATTCGGCTCGAAAGCCCATCGGTTCTCTCTCTTCTATCCACTATCCAGTAAGCCTTGGATACCGTAGTGGTTCACTAAGCAATCAAATACTGTTATTGCCTATTAGTACTACCCGAACTTTGTCTCTTTCATGTTGCTGTGACCTTTTTGAAATATGGCCAGCCCAAGGTTGTATAATTATAACGGTGTCGAGTTACACTATTTCTGCTTTGATATCGATATTTCACTGTTATAATACAAAAATGCGGTATCTTATAAAAAGTGTGCCCGTCGTTACACAAGAATGGTTGAGAACATTGAGAATCGTCTGTAGCACATGGTGTTCTTAAAGTTCTGACTATACATTGGAGAAAATGTGATATGAATACAATTAAATTTGAAATCACCAAGATTCATGACTTCATCAGTCATGAATCTTGGTGATTTCAAATTTTTTCGTTTATTCTCGCAGACATTTCGGCGCTAGAATATAGATCACTGTCAAAACACTGGAATTATAATTCATGCAAATATAAGCTAACAAATATTCACGTTAAACTTTTACAAAGGATTTAAAATTACTTTGGAGAACTTTAATCATTAATTCTATCCGATAAGACCGTGAGACAACTGAAGAGTAATTTACTACATTAAAAAAACTTAATTAAAAGTACGATTCAAGGTTTTTTTTTTTTTTTCAACGCCACAGTAGAATTAATGGAGTATTAAAGTATCAAGACATTCAAGCTGTTACGGAAGTCTCCGGCGGAGTTCGTATCAGTTAAGTCTGTATAAATGCGAGCTAGATTTTCCAGAATTTCAAAACGTTTGAATACATAGCGATTTGACCTATAAAGGGGCAGGGTTCAGCTGACAATCAAGCAGTATTACGCAATAACATTTAGAATAATGGTGATATTTGACTGTTTTCTTCGGAAGTAGCGGGCATTCGACTGCGTGGGAAGCCTATAAGGAATTTTGATGACTGCTAATAAGATTACTTAAGTGTACAATTCAGGGATGGCGTATGGCACGCCTTTAAAATTTACTTACATTCTTAATCTAGTTGAATCCATAAACTAATTTCAAGCTTTGTAGATTCAAGTCTGCAATAGACGTGAAGAACACGACCGAGAAAGATATTTTATTTTATGTTGACGCATCTTTCCTTACAAAACTAAAGCCGGCACTGGTTCAGTGCCCATTGAAACTTTAAGTAGAAAAGTTAAAAGAAAATATTCGTATACCCAAGTAAATAAAGATAGTAATAGATCAATTTCGAGAAGGGTGCAGGAAGGAAGAATTGCTTCGGCAATTCTAAGGCTCGGACACTTCCGATCGATGGCATATTGACGACGAAATATCGTAAGATTAACAGGCATTCGGCTCGAAAGCCCATCGGTTCTCTCTCTTCTATCCACTATCCAGTAAGCCTTGGATACCGTAGTGGTTCACTAAGCAATCAAATACTGTTATTGCCTATTAGTACTACCCGAACTTTGTCTCTTTCATGTTGCTGTGACCTTTTTGAAATATGGCCAGCCCAAGGTTGTATAATTATAACGGTGTCGAGTTACACTATTTCTGCTTTGATATCGATATTTCACTGTTATAATACAAAAATGCGGTATCTTATAAAAAGTGTGCCCGTCGTTACACAAGAATGGTTGAGAACATTGAGAATCGTCTGTAGCACATGGTGTTCTTAAAGTTCTGACTATACATTGGAGAAAATGTGATATGAATACAATTAAATTTGAAATCACCAAGATTCATGACTGATGATCATTGTAATGTTGGAGACTTTTTAATCTGTTAATGACGATGAAAGAAGTCTTCTGAACATTAGCGTAAAAAAAATGATGTACTGTATTGTATTTATTTTTTTAGGATTACTAAAAAGCTATAGCACTACAAGTTAAGATAAATAATGGTAAAGCCTCTAGTTCAACAGCACTTTTTATTATATTGTTACATAAACTAATATCTAGTTCTCTTCTAGTACTCTTTTGTTTTCTCCGAAAATCCATAAGTACCCGATACTTTACTAGGCACTCTATTTACACTTTGGCTTAACTATACTTCACATATTTTGAACTGATGTATGTACAACAACTTTACAGGTACTACATACACAAGTTTTCAATAGACCAGCGTGTCTAGTATGTACATAGAACACAGATCAAATTTATACGGATAGAGGGCACAACACACCAATAAACTCTGATACGAAGTTCAAGCCTACCGACAGCCGAAACTCTAAGCTTTTAATCAATGGGATTAAGCCCAGTAAACTTGGCGGAATGCGAATCGGTTCGGATTGGTATAGCCATTTGTCAGGGGAGACGAAAGCAAAATCCACAGGCCCTATTTACAGACCACTCGATCGTTGCCTAGTGAGTGCTTGGCTACCGAAATAGCGACGACAGTAAATCTAAAATCAGGGCCGGATTTGTACTGTAAATTAATTCGCGGCAAGCACTAACTTCTGGCGCTCCAACTTCCCAAATGTGAGGCAACAAGAATTATATGATTTATCTAGCTCGGGAAATGAGAAGCATAGAACATTAGTGTTTAAACTATTCATTCTGAATGCATCGCGCTAAGGGAAATGTTAAATGTTAGTTGGTGTGTTCGCACTAATTTCAAGTTACTTAAACTTGCTTTGATGGGCTTTCGTTACTAGTTTAAAGTTACTACCTTCTACTACTACCGGGTATGATACTTTATGCAGTTAGATGGATTTTACTATGGGGCTATAGGAATGGGGAGTAAGCCAAAAAAAAAAAAACGATTTCGTTAAACTTTTTTCAGTATAACGAAATTATCAAAATATTATTAAGCCAAATTTTTTGCTTTAAGTAATTTATTCTTTTGTTTCTAAATTAACTAGCTTGTTTATTCTCTGAATATTAAATCAGTATTCTGTCGTTAAAATATTCAGCGTATTCTCCACAAAGCTAAGTCAATCAACTGTAAGTAATGCAATATTACAGTTCCGCTTCTTCCATTAGAAGAGATTTACTTAGATTAGTATACAAATGTCCATATTTTTCCTTTACTGATCACTTACGTACGTTACTATGTATTCAGAGGTACAGACAAAAGATGGATATCTCACTAACCAAGGACTCAGGAGCCAAAATTCGACGCTTTATCGACAAAAATCGGAGCGTAAACATAAATAACACGAAATATTTCATCTTTTGAAAAGACAGGATATCCTTTCGCTATCGGAATCTTTACTGCTTCACGAAGAGCTGTGATAAAACATAACTGTGAGATATCGTTGATCTCTTCAGACTAAAATATTTCTAAGTGTATAACATTTTTATGCTTCCAACCGACCCCGATACCTCACGATACTCCATTTTTGTACAACGCGCTATAAACGGTCCAAATGTAATAAGACTCAAATTTCTTCGAGTATTCCTCTAGAGTCTAGATTAACCTGCGAAGAAATAAGGAAGTGTGCCAAGGATTTTAAATGCATGCGAGTTTATTTAATGTTGCACTTACATATTTCTCGTGCCGTCAGAAAGTAATGAGATGACAATGGAATACTGTATTCTTTTTTGCATACATACATAATGATGCCTTCGTCTGATAGGTTTAAGTCTCTAAATTTAATAAACACCACATATTACATCATTACAAAGTTTATTCATTTCGTCCACATACATGCTTGAGCGCCAGTTACGAGTTGTTACTAGCCATCTTTTTGAAGGAAATCATTAATAAGTTAAGTCCTTCAGGGTGTCCCGGCATTAATTCTCATCAATTATGTAGCTTCGTGAAGTGAATTCATGAACCATGAATATGGTAATATATGAAACAATGGTACCATTTGGAAATGGACTGGCTAATTCTATCATCCATTTCGTAAATTGACTTCCCTAATAAATTAGTGGTTGCCATAAATCGAATTGAGTCACTAATCGACGCTTACCAGGAACTGACGTTATCATAATAGCGGTTTATAAATTGGCATCTATTAACGCCCAAGTTCACCAACAACCAGTAACAGACTTTTAGCCTGAAGTTTTATATGGGTTAACGGATGTTTTCACCATAAATATCATTGTTATTGTCAATGAACACCTCCTTTAGTAGATGTTTGTTTCATAATTATTAGTAAAGATTATAATTATACTGAAAAGCTGTAGTACTAATTAAATAAACCCATTAATAACGGTAATGTTGCGGATAACCTGGTAAATGAGTTTGAAACAAAAAGTACGTAAGTAGGTTAATTGTTCAGTTGCACTGTTTAATAGAATGGACCTAAGTATATCACAAATTTAATTTCAAAACCATTAAGGAATTTTCAACAATATTCGTTTGTTAATTACTCACAATTTTTAATCCAATGACCACACCTCATAATTACGTCACATATTACATTACTGGACTGTTTAAATCGTATTTGAGGTTAGTGTGATGCATATAAATCGTAACATGGTTCCATGAATTTAAAACATTCTCTAGTATATTAACAAAACTATGTTTTTCTTCATACTATTTTTTATGCAAATCATATATCAATTTATTTTCTGATAGTTTGGCTCGTAAAATACGAAAATGGGGTACACCGTTAGCTTGCTAACGTATGAAGCCATAGACAGTAACATACTAAATTGGCATCCATCACTGATCGTTCCTCGGTAGTGCATCCGTTTGGCAATATTGTGCAAGCATACCTTCTCTGAATCCGGCCCTGTGTGATTCCGTGAACTAATCTGAGAAATGTCTCGGTAACGTTTAATATGTGGTTGTAAACAAAATCAATACACACATAGCGACGATAAACAAAGCGATTCTGTAATGTGGAAATGGGGATTATGAAGCCGCAATAGTAAGTGAAAATGGTAGGAAAGGAGCAGCGATGTGGCAATGATATACAAACAAAGGAGCAAGTAAACACTTACAAGTAATTGAAGAGATTTAAGCTAAGATTAGTTTTAAGAGATTGCAAATCATATGCAAATGAATGCATTTCCAATTTATTTGCAGCAATCGATTTTATTATCACTGTTTTCATGGCGACATTAAACACCAATCCATACTAGGCCTGTGTGGATTACAGCCAAATCCGAATGGATTGGAAGCCTGAAGATGATGAATAAATTAAAAAAAAAAATGCTTATTCGACTAAAACCATCTGCTTCAAGTTTGTATTCAACTAAAAATAGGAAATAAATAAAAAGCGATAAAAGCGAAGTTTATACGTAACTCGATCATTCCATATAATTTGCCATTATATTACGCTAAGTTTCCAAACCAATAAATTTGCTATTACTCGATATATTATTCAGCCTATTTGACGTTAATAAAGTGGAAAAAATTGTTGTAAGGCATTATTTTATGGAACAGTGGGTTTGAAAGCCCAATTGAAAACCTTTCAAGTACTAAATATAATTTTTCTACGAAATATTTGTTTTTCGCGATCTTGACTTAACCAACTTAAGGTAGTGGGTGGAGGACTAAGAAGTAAGTCCACACTCATGAGCCAGTGAATCCAGTGGTGCGATGCGTGAGCGGCGTAAATAATAGCTCTATAATATATGTATACAAATAAACTAATTAGCAATGGATTATACAACTCTCGTAAAAGTTACGGGTGTGAGTTAAAGTATTTAAAAGTTTCGCGGATCGACTATACACGGGTTGCGATCCGCTCGGTAATCACTTAACCGAAACCTGGTTTCACGATGGGATACCAAACATGTTTGTGATAACAGTGCGATTATTACAGCCTATACAGATTAACTGAAAGGAGTAGTGAGGAGGAAAATAGAGTATAGGGAATTAGAATTAAAAAGTGGTGTAGCTTTTATTTGTCTGTATTATGAGAGTCCGTATGCTGTGAACTTTTTTTATACAAAACCTTGTTGAAAACTTACCTTGTATATGTTGGCTCTGGCAAAAAGAAAACAACCCTTGGCCACATTGCCAGAATGCGAGCTGATAAAACGTAGATCAAGACATGCACTTTGAAAATTGTCAGCCATTCAGAATAATGTATTGTATTCAGATTTGAGAGTAGTATATCACTTGTATCCAGTAGAGCCTTAAGGTATTACGTAGCCATCAAATTGGACGTACAATATCGGCACAACGTAGACAAGTCATGTAGCAATAATTCTCCAAACTGTCACACGATTAACTAATTACAACATCAGTCGAATGGTCAATTCAACCGGATAAAGTTAGTATGAGTTTCTAAAGAAAACTGAAAGTCATATTAATAGAGTTGAACATAATTAACTTTATTAATGTTGTCAGCAAAACCCATTAATATAATTTAATAACTTCAACTTAACTCGAAGAATTAAAGCTAGTGAAATACGGCCAAGAAATTAAAGAAGCTAGATTAAAAAGCAGAGAAATCCTGTCTAATATCATAAGATTGATGACTGCAGATAAATTAATATTGGATAGGTAAATTAATTATCCGTAGCTTAAGACGGGCTCAGAAAAGACTCCGTTCTGTAACAATCGTTTTGAACATTGCGGATATAGGTTGATCCACCAAGAGACCTAGCTTTTTAACGTCAATTCTGTGTCCATCAAAGTGGAACAAAGCCGACAGGAATTACTTGTAAATACAGGAAATATCCTTGGTAATCTTGTATACTTCCTGTTTCATTCATTTGGGAGGTCTTTTATTTACTAACCATTGTTTGCTAATTTCTTTAAATTGTTTTCGTTTCGACGACTTATGTCAAATACAAGTATAGGTAATATAAACATTCCAAAAGATAATACTGATACTCTAACAAACTACTAATACTCTTCTATAGTTTCTGCCTACACCCTTTGGAAAAAGGCATGACATTATGTATGTAACACTCTTTTGCCATACATCGATCTTTTAAATTTATGTGTTGATCAATGTCTTATTAGAGAAGTTCCGTTAACTTGTTAAAAAAAAGAGATCGGGATAAAATAAATAATTATAAATAAGGCAGTTCTTAATTCACTACATTTCGAGGGTCAAATAATCCATTAAAACCAATTAAAACTCCTTGGTGATTTTTTCTTTTACTTTGATTCTAGTTACGCAAAAATTAGGGCACTCTCACACCCGCAGGCGTGAAATCATATCCATCTAGTAACTGTTCAAGATGTTCACTCTGTTTTCTGTACAGAAACCGCACCAAAACGCTTCAACAGCGAGAAATGAGAAAATGCCTTAAGCGTGGTAGCTGTAGATAAAAGGTAATTTGTAGGTGAAGCGGTTGCTTAATAACTATAATGAACAAACTTAATTTAAAGTGATTTATTACACGCAATATGTGCCTTAAGCTGAATTATTATGACTAGCTAGGAAGAATTTTATTAAGATAAGATACTTAGGTGGTCGGATATTGAACACAGAAATATTGAAATCATAAGTATAAATTTGAAGCGTTGCCAATTTTAAGATATATGGCATTTATCTTATCTACACGATTTTAGTTTTTACTAGCTGATAATACTTAAAGAAATCACATGATTATATAGCAGTTTGTTTATTTTCTAAATGTGGTCTGTAATACGGACGATCTAGAAAGAATGATGGAGTTCTTTTTTACTGAAACCGTGCCGTCAGAGGTATGACATTTCATAAAAACAAATGGTAGTGCTGTCATTCTTCAAACTCGGTGCTCTATAGCTTGACAGTTCAATAGTCTGGAATACAAAAACGAATCGATGGTCTATGCTAATTTATGAGATGAATGATGTAAACATTGTAAAATACTATTTGTTTCTTCTTTGAGATTTAATTTGTTTAACGACATACTAATTTACTTATTCCACCCTAATTTCATTTTGCTATCCAATAACATTTCAAACGTAAATATATTTAATCCTACGATGAAAAATTACACCCTATTGGAAGTGCGCGTACGTCTATATACTTGTTACTTCCGTCTATATATTTTATTATTAAATGAACATAAAGTTAATTGATGGTAGTGACTGTTACTTAAAGAGACTTTTGAAAGAGCTTGCAAAAGAAGGATTTCAAGTCAGATTCTTGGAAAAGGTTGCGAACGTTAAGAGATAACCTAAGTTTGATACTCCTAACTAGACAATTCAAGATTTTAAAAATCAAAGATAAATAAACAGATCTAATATACATATAATTTTGTATACATTTCATGTACCTTTAAAAAACATAGTCACATAGGCGATTGTTAACAAATAAATCAGGCGATCATTTTAATAGATTTTTTTATGCTACCATCAGTCAATTCAGGCTCGATATAGGCTTTCGTATATTCCAAATTATTTTAACATACAAAAAAGAATATATTGCCTGTATTACTACGTCTACTCTACGTAGGTATACAAAATACCTACGTAGACTCGACACTTACTTAAAATAAAGTGCTAAGAAAACAGTCTTGGTAGCAAGCAAGAGCCTAAACAATTGAAGGAGCCTCTCTAAAAATTTCAAGATGGACCCCTTCGAATTTTAAGTTAAGATTTTTCGACTTGGCAACCCAGAAGCTATTATTACATGGCAGGAAGGAACGAAAATAATAATTTTTCACAGGCTACGCATGGTATATCCTAATCCAAAAGCTGGATGGCGTAGTAGTTAAATGATTCGCTATCTGCGCTATGGTCCACGGGTTCGATTACGGCGCTGTGTAAAAATTAATATGGCTAACAGATAGCTTATGTAAACAGAAGATACTATACAGGAGAAATACAGTGAGGAAAACAAAATGTATAAGAACAAAAAATATAGCCTGCTGGTACATAATTATATTGAAGAACGAATACTTAATCTTAACAAAGACGTTTGACTAATCCTATCTGAAACAGAAAGCGGCTGCTGAGGAGCGATTAACTTGGAACTTATTAAGATTATTAATTTTGTAGAGTACTAAACAACTTTAATCATCATGACCACGTTGATGGTAGAAGGAGCTGAATAAATTAAGAAATAAATGGTCGGCACTTGGTTTACAACGAAAGGTTTGGAGTTCATGGGGTAGGCGTTTGTCCAGCATCATAACCTGTCTAGCCTTTTCCCAATTACATTGGGTTCGGCTTCCAATCTTAGCGGTTGCGGCTGAATATCAGTATTTTATACGGAGCGACTGCCTTCTGATTCTGACCGCCACCCAATTACTGGGAGACACTGATACTCTAAGGTTAGGCTGGTTGTCAGACTTTTTGGGCTACTGACACGTAAAGACTGTCATAGGTTCGTATGACACCCGGAATCAACTGCTTAACGTGCTTTCCGAGGCACGCAGGGGTTTCGATATGTGAAAAATGGTCAGCCATCCAAGGATTGACCGTGTCAAGCGCTGCTTAATCTCACAAATCGACTGGTCTGCGTGGCAGCTATGTAGCTACGAAACCCTCAATATCACTGCTGTCCAGCAATGAGACTAGCGCCACCTATCGGAGCCAAACGACAGCTATAATCCTACATTACATTCGGTAAAGTAACTATCAAACATTAAGGAATGTGTGACATCAGGCTCCGGTTCGCCAGAGTAAACCCCTTACAACGTCAGAAGGATCCTCCCTCTTTAATGGAGAAACACCATATCTCGTTCCTTCAATATGGGCTAGTAGTAAGCATGAAACAACGCAACTTCGTTCCGTATTGTAAACGGATCCAGGAGGAATATAAACAAACAATAAAAAATAAATATAAACACTCGTTTCCACTAAAACTCAGAGTAGCACAGGCATTTGATAAATAACTGTATCATTGGTAAAGTATGAAATTCTCTAAACATCAGTAGCGGACGGTAAACAAAGGTGGGAGAGCGAGGAATACGTTGACCCTTAATGTTTTGTTTATTATCTCTATATATAATAAGCTTTATGTAATATCATATTCCCATAAGGGGAAAACGATATGTGATAAACAACAAATTATTATTAAAGATGGAAAATAAAATCAAAACATGTAAACCTAAATAAATTATTAAATTAGTACCTTTTTGATATTGCCAACAACTTTTGGTAATTTTACTATTTGGAAATATACTACACGATTACGACGGTACACGAAACATCGTATGAGTCGTATATTTAATAACATTAAACTTTCCTTCACATTACTTTTACAATATTACACGCGATCATAAACAGATGATAAATTCATTAATTCCAGTATTTTTTTATAAACTTATGTAATGAATACACTATACAAGTTCAACAAATAATGTAAATACACTCACATAGCAAAGCATGTCGGATTCATTTATATCATCCTGCCAAAATCCGTTTATTTTCACTTTAAATAAAAAGTACGACAGGAGGAATTTTCTTTTAGTGCAACACCTAATTCATAATTAAAACATTTAACGACAAACTTCAAAAATCTTATTTACACATGCGCGCGTAAATCTATTCATTATTTTGAAATGATTTATGAATTACAAACGAGCAAAGTTCATTTAAATTGATAACAATTTATAATTGTTTACAACGGTTTCTTTGTATAAGTTAGTCAACGAGTGTCGTCGTAAGCAACCCGAGCAGCGCGGGACGCGGCCTCGCGGCTCGTCTCCAAACACCGACTGAAAACTGAAACTGGATGTAGCATCAACAACCTTCCCACGGGAACGCCGTTGCCCTATATCACAAGAGACTACACCATTTTATAGGACAGCTTAAAAACTTGCCAACAGATTTTTAAGTGGGGTTTTATCGTGATGAATGTTTAAAGTTTGGGCTAGCCTACTGAAAAGGATGGTAAAATATTATGAAAGGCCAGAAATCCTCACTCGTTGGTTATACTTTAGATATTATACAATCTAAACCAAAAAGTTCCGGAATGTGTTACCTGTAAATTCGTACGCTGCTACTTGAGAAAAGGTTTAACTTTCCCCTTTCGTGTCATCATCTTCTCTGGTAGATAAGGAAATGTTTTTCTGTTCAGCAAAATCGAAACGAAAATGTAAAATATACCTTCCAAACACGACGAAAAATATTTTTTTCTTACAATATCGCAAATCAAACACATCATGGATAAGGACATTTGATCGAATACGAATTATGTCACTTTCAGGCAGACTTTACAACACTAAAGAGTGTCAATACAGATAAACTATTGGTTCAACTACTGCATCCCTATGATTTCAACTGGATTTTTTTAACGAACTTACAAATAAACGACGCTTTGATGCAAAGTGTTCGTCTTGTGTAACTTACTGTAGGTAATGGGGATAACATGAATACGTCTTCCGACAAAGCTGTAACCATTTCTAGCCAACAAGACAGTCTGTATTCATGACGGATTGTTGCAACAATTCCGTGCATTTCAACCGTTATACGCTAGAACGGTTTAGAATTAATTGCCATTCGAAAATTGCCGATCTGCCACGCCTGCGACAAGCGTGAAGGCAAATGAGATTTTTGATAGAACAACGTGTTTTTAAAATAGAATAGGCCATAGATTGTTTTTTTTTAGTTTTAATTAATTCGTTTGTTGTGACATGTGATTACACGTATTATATAAATACATGCTGATTATTATATAAATACAAGGTATTGTTGACAATAAGATATACACATTTTCACAGCAGGATCTGTATTGTTCAGGATTTTTTTCCTTGTGAAACAAAGATTATCTAAATGTTGAGTACTAACAAAAGATTTGGGAAAATCTAGGCTAGTGGAAATATACTAAACCTTAACTATGTAATTACACTCCCAATGTATTCTGAAGTTCTATAATGTCAAAGAAGTGACTAGATTTTGATATCTATAATAGGTACTTTGATGATGATTTGTCTTTGGTAATTTTATTTTTAAAACGTTATCCCTAGGATTTCTCCAATATCGTGGGTGCTTAACAACATACATGTAACATGCACACACTCCCAAACCCGAAAGAACTATCTGAAGATCATTTAAGTATTTGATCCGTGCTAGAATCGAACACACAAGACGTAGCGTAGGAAGTTAATCGCGTAGCCTCTGCACCAGATGTACCGTCAATTTATTGTTTATTTACCTAATAAATAATTAGGTACCAGAAAAGACCAATATACTATATTGGTAGATAAATTCAGGTACATATTTTATGTCATGTTTGTGCAGAATTTACTCCGACCACCGAAATTATTGAACCGTGACGATGTTGGCATACCTCTCTACTTGATTCCTATAATTCATTGGAGGTTTTATTTGTTAATTAATGCATCGAGGCTATCGTTATCACGTCATGTATATGGAACTCAAAATATATCACGTCGATAAGCTTTTATTTGTAATTTATATAAAAAAATACGATGTTTACAGTCTGATTCTTATCGCGATACAAACTGGTATTTCGTTTCGTTTCGTGTATTGGTTAAAATATTATATGTATACTGCGAGGAGTTAGGCAGAGTTGTAGGTACTTTACAGCAATTTTTCGTACACACACGGAACAGGGGCGATCGCCATCTACCGCTCTCAATTAAGAATTTCAGAATTGCGACCACGAGACCAATATGGCATTTATACCAATCTTATATATGAAACCTAATATTATGTTACTGGTTCCAAATTAAGTCCCGTTTTAATGAAGTCTGAAAAATAAACAACACAGTATTATTTCAATTAACACTAAGACCCCACGAATTAAGATACCATGTTAAATACAGTAAATTCAACTTTATTTCATTAATCCGACGGGGGTCGAATGACAAAAGGCAACAGAGGCAATGTTGCCATAAGACCGCAAAGTTGTGTGTTTCGGACGGAGTTTATATCCTGCAATTTTTGCCACACGAAAATGTTGGTTACAATAAAAGCATCACTAGTGTTATTGTGCAGCCACATTTCGCGGATGATATACATATGTATAGGTGGCGAACCAATTGGCATTCGTTTCGCACGATTCGAAATTCCGGGCTGCCACTGAGAATTTTCCTATTTAAAAACTTAATAACACGTTGCACTCAGCAGCTGCTATTGGGACCGTTACACCAATGTAGTCGGTAACAATGAATTTGGAACCGCCTCGCTGGTAGCGATATGTATATATGGAGGTATTACCTCAGCAGCTCTACCTGCACCACGCGACTTAGTGGTCACGGACGCCGGTTGCGTTCTATCCTTGGTTTGATTTAAAAGTACCAAAGTGTAACTTGGTTTACTTTAAATAAAATCAAAATTTGCGCGAATATGGTACCTATTGTTACAGATGTTATAATATATAATTTAATTATAAATTAAATTATTTGCAAGGAAATTGTTACGAGCAGCCTGTAGATTCACTTCTATATGGTATAGTCTATATCAAAAGTTGCTGAACTATTCATTACAATATGTAACTCATGTTTTACCAGTTACGATCTTTTTGTTCATCATTCACTGTCCTTAACCGTCATTGAGAAACAGTGGATGTATACTTCGGTTTACCTATCAGCAAACACAATATCTTCCCTTTTTTTTTTCGTTGTCGGCCAAATAGTGACGCTGCTGTAACCAATGACGTCAACAGCGTGAATTTTCGTTTAAAGTTCCAATATTGCAGTACTAGTGACAGGTGAGAGTGACCTATATTGCCGGGGTTCTTTTTTATTTTGAGGCAGATTGCATTACCTATTATTACGTCATATATTGTATTTTAGGGTTTAATGCAGACTGCGCAGCATCAAGGTGATAGCGTCACGTTATATGTCTGATTTTAAATAAAAAAGTACCTAGACTTATTTTTTAAATTGGTCCAATTACTCGTGACGTTAAGGACTAAATATAACTACCTAAACCTAAAAAGTAGGCAGGTAAATTATTGCTATTTTTAATTCATTTTCATTTGATGAAACTTTCACATGTGAAATTTCATAGTGAAAAATTCCATGAAATTGAATGACTTATGAAATGTTCCATGCCTACTCAAAATCCGTTTGGTGCCAGTTAAACAAACCTGTATAAATGATAGAACTGGAGTTATGCAATATTTTGTGCCGCCCAACACGAATATTACCCTCGTAAACGGATTTCAGACAAATTCGCCGTTTCCCGCAACTATCTATCAAATGTGATCAAACAATTTGTTACAGCTTTGTATAGAAAAGAAAATTCCATGTTTTTCTCTACGTGGTCAATCAATCATGTACAACTTAATAGAGTAGCTACAAATCAAGAGATGAATCCTAGACTCCGTTGAGAATCACCACCACCAACATCTAAAACAATGACTGATTCCATACACTTATTGTGTAAATAAAATGTGATTTTTAGTAAAGAGACATATTTATATTGTTCTTGCGTAATATTTTGCTAAAATTAGGACAACAATAAAATATTAAAAATCCTACATAAGCTATTTCTTTAACGAAATTATTGTTGCGTTCACAGATATTTTAATGAACGACTTAATATTTCCATGAACCCTTGATCAGTACTATTTTAAACAGAAGTGGTGTATTCCAACCGATACAAGCTGACTGCCAAATAGATTTAAAGGTAATGACTGTGCAGTGAGCTTCTGTGCCTCGAGCGTATAAACAATGCAATATCCCATTGCACTGGCTTAGCGAACACATCGTGTACGGCGTGAATTTATATTAACAGTATTATTATTTAAACAAATTTGATCAGTAAATCCAAATTTATCCAACAGGTAAAATCTACGTTGAAAAATTGTATGTGGTATTGGAAACTAAAGCTGAACTGCACTATCGTAATAGATTTAATATTTTATCAAAATTTCCAAATAGCAATAATAAGACTTCCAAAACAGTAATTTTATATATTTACAGACCATTAAAAATATCGTGAGAGTAAGCTCAGAGTTTAAAATAACATATTTATCGAATAAAATTTGGAACCATTAAAAATTATAGTTGACATTTTACGACACCGAATAAAAACAGATCATAAATAAACTTTCGTTCGTTATAATAAGCAATGTCTTTGCAGTAAAACTATGCAGTTAAGACACGAGAATGACTTCAATAAAATCTCTATACGACTTTAGAAGAAGATAACAAAATTACTATAGTTAAGTGCAGTGTGTACTTGGTTCCAACTTGGACAAAACTTGCAAACTTGAACACGACCTAGCTTCCGAGTCGTTACCGGCCGCACTAGAAATATATTTATATTGTAACAGTAAAATTCTTTAATAAAACGGTTAATGGAACTATCTGCCTTGCTGATAGCAAGTCTGGCTGAGCTCCTAAAACATTTAATGAAAAGTACAAGTAAAGTGAAATTACGTTTTTATCCTTTATCCAGTTAAAGTCAGTAACTAGAGGTTGAATTTGCAAATAGTGTACAATGGCTGGACGCCAATACTTCTGCCAGTCCCTCAAGGAAGATATAAAGGCTATTTTAGGACTTGTCTATCCATATCAAGTGTCAAGTATTCTAGACGTTGACTGACATTCGTTTCAGATCGCATATCCCAATGGGTATTTGGAAGTAAAACGTATTCACGTAGTCGTATATCATGTCAGTTAAGGGTTGCTCTAACTCTTGCCAAATTCGAATTTTGTGTAAAAACAAAATTCTCATTGGTCTCAAACTATCTTAGTTGATATTATATGCTTATTTTTGAGCCTAAATTTTCCAGTATATTTAACAGTGTTTAGTTTCACAAAAGCAAAATAATTTGGTTTTTTAAAAATATATATTCGTAAGAATTCTGTCGCAAGTTATCAAAGCACACACTAAATGTCCTTTATCGAAAAAAAAAAATTGATATTAAAAGCAAAGCCTTAAAATGAAGTCATAGAAAGTCAGACTTTTAAATTTACTATATATTGGCCAGTTACGGTAAAACATTACTTAGTTCCTTTAGTAGTACTTACGTCTTGTAGCTTATAAATTAAGCGTATATGGCACATAAAAACAAAACCCACTGATATTTTCACCTGTGTATTTAGACTGCATATTTTTTCTTTCCATCGAAGAAACGGGACACGTTTAATCTTCGCAGTCTGTTAACGTCAAACAAGCACGATGCGAAGGAACCTGCAATTGGTTCAACGGGAATTCTTTTCTAAGAAACATGTCTTGCATCTGTTACAAGGATATACTGCCATCTCCCATTCGTTAAAAGAAACTGGCATAAAGACGGTTTATTTATGTCTTTGTTGGGTAAACCTCTTCTTTGGAGGGATTGGCTTAACTTTAATCTGCTTAGCGATTTAGACAAACATACACATATCCTTTGTACGATGTTATATCAAAAAGTGTGTCTTTAAAGATGCATCTTTACAATTTTTTTACAACTTCACCTTTGATAAAGGATAAATTTAATGTTATATCGAAGAAAGATCATTCCCAATTTTTCACATTCGTACAATAACGAGTTCGAGTATCTTTATTCAGTTGACATCTTAAGTGTATGTATAAAATTCTAAAAGAAATATGTATTGATTTAATGATTTCGTGTATTCCCCTGAGGCATGCCATAGCTAGTTGCTAAGGTTTAATGACAGACATGACAGTGTTAGTAGGTATATTAAGAATGTCATAAATGAATGAACGTCATTTAAGTGTAATAAAAAGGTTTACCAGATTTTTAACGAGTAACAGGGAACGGCTTTACATAAAATTGCTTTTAAAATATTTTATGGAATTAACGAAAAACTGTCGCATTCTACAATTATTGGTATAAGAATATAATTTTAGGTAAAAAAATATAACCAAAGAAATTTCTAAACTGCGACACAATAATAGTGAAACAAATAAGAATTACAAATACTTTTAATCGCTACCGTAGTTTTAAACTTGGAGCTTAGAAACATTTATTTGTTACGTAACAATGTACTGTTAGCAAAATAAGCGTATCTACAGCACCTACACAACAGAAATGTCAGGAACTCTTAACGAGAGACAGAACAATATTGCATTCCAACTGTAGCCGTAGCCCACAAAGCAATATCATTTGTCATACGATGCACGGTTGCTACACTTGCTCCTATTATATTGGTGTAATCGCGCACTAGGCGAGGGGTGCGCGAATAGCTACGAATACAACTGGAATACAAATTAGACACTGATTTTTAAAAATTAATTCACCATCTCCTTAGACTCACTGCACTCCAAAAGGAAGAAGAAGAAGGAAGACGTCTAGGCAATGATTAATTAAGTGACCGTAATAACTTAGACTTCAAGTCAGAAAAGTAATACAAAAAGAAAGAAGTGAAACGTTTTATAATACTAAACGTCACACAAAAGATGGAATATAATAGTGCTCGAGAATCTTGATTCAATATTTGGTAACTTTAATGTCTATAATTTTACAACCATTTCTAAAGTTTCTACAGTTAATTGTAGTAGTAACCGCAACTTAGACAATACGACTACAAGACTTAGTAATATCTCTGCTTGTGCAATACAGTCAAAGTTCAGTAATTAATAATTCTGAGAAGCGGAAACTTGCAAATTAAATCCAACAATTCGAGATGTACGCGTTAAATAAAACATGTACGATACAAAGTTATTGGCACGTACATTGAGTTCTATGGCACGTGCTCTAAATATTTCATACATATGTAGCTAACATCAAATTCTAACGGCCATGTCTACATGACCTTTACAAAAATTTGTATGTAAATCTAAATTTGAAAACACAGATACTTACCAGAAAAAGAAATGAACAGAAAAACTGGGACAAGAGGCAACACAATTATCGCGGGTCCTTCTATAGAATCAACATTCTAAATCAAATCAAAAGTACTTGAGAGATCTTCAAGTACTACTCGAAAAGGAAAAATTTAGTTTCTTCATTTCAAATAACAATATTGTTTTTCGTAATAATATCTATAATACAGTTTTGTTCACAAACTATGTTATAATAAAATTTATGTATGGTCTTAGTTTTGCTGTAGCACAAAGTAAGTTCTTCATTTTCAATGTAGCCCTCAAGATGATTTACATATACCCTCCATTTTGAAGACTACAAGTTTACCAGACGACTCGTTACGAAAGTCAGTGATGTAATTCAAAACTAAGATTGAAGTCGTTAATTGAGAATTTCATAAAGTTTGATTGGATTTTTATACTTATTTTTGGACAGTATTTGCTAGTACGTGTGGGTTTTCAGGGGAAACTACATCAAAACAAACTTTACTTAGTGGAATTACTATAAATATTTTGCTACCCATATTTTTTATATCGCCCCTTTGTCTAGTCTAGGCATACAAGGTTTTATCTATTCATATTATCTAGGTCTTCTCATTCAATCTTCGTTCATAAACAAACATTGTTCAAACACGACGTCTGTTTACAAATCCACTATAAACGGTTGGCCTTATTAAAATCTGTCTAATTAAGAAAGTTTATCTCATGACGCAGACACCTTGAGACTACGAGAATATTCAAGAACCAAAGAACAAGGGACCGATATCGATTCTTTAAGTAGTGAAGTGATCGTGGTTGCTAAAACGTGCTTAAGAACCCGCTACGGGCTAAGCTGGAACGAGTTAAGCCAGTGTCAAGATACATAGATGAAGTGTGTGTTGAAGGGGTAATGGCCACGACAATTCGAACTCAAAGCTTTAAAACTACTAATAAAGCATGTTGTCAGGAGTTTTTTTAATATAGGTTGTACTTCGGGGAGTAATGCCAAGTCTAGTAATAAACTAAAGAATTTATAGTACTTTAGTCCTGACAAATTCCACTTCGTTTTTTTTACGACTGCGCTTGAATAGTTCCTTTTTTCTCATTAGTAAATCGAAGTTGTATATTTTAGTAGACAAAGCAAATGTTCAGGTCAAAACGCAAGTGACGTATTAACGTGTAATATTGTCATTACATAAAATCACGCCTGTTTCTTCCCAAGGGTTTGGCAGTGCGTACTAATACTCTATTATAATCTATCCACTACGCCATTAGCGATTTCCATGTGCTCGTGCTAACTACATATTTTTGAAAAAAAAAAAAAAAAAAAAAAAAAAAAATTCCTCAAATAGTTTTTAAACTTCGAAGCTAAGTTAAACAGTGAATTACCGATGAAGTCATAACTCAATACCGTGTTGCATTCAGATTACTTTGATACAGAAGAATAGGTAATCACGAATTAAAATTTGCTGACTTAGTAAATTACTTTTGTTCCGTCTGTGAAATAATGATGAGCCGATTTGATATTTTCTTTGACTGAGTTTTCTTTGCTAATGACTCCGAGAAACAATTACTGTCTGAGTTGGACTTTATTTATGTATCTATCAAAATTATTTAATTCAGTCTTATAATTATAAATCCCATGTTTATGTTTTCATGTGCAGCAGCTCTGCGTTAAATATTATATTTTTTTTAAGGATACGCTATATTATACACCTAAACCTTCGTCATGAATCACTCTGTTTTATTGGTGAAAACTGCATGAAAATCCGTTCAGTAGTTTTTGAGTTTATCGCGAACAGGCAGACAGACGCGGCGGGGAACTTTGTTTTTTTTTTTATTATATGTAGTGATATATTTACCACCGAAGTTAGATAGAATAAGTTACTGGGGCATAAAGCTGCCTTTACGAGATGTCTACAAATATCTTATTTTCGCGACATCACACCTAAGGAGATCTTCATACATGTTTTTTCCAGAATATGTTCAAATAAACGTTGACGTCAAACAAGAATACATGCGTATATCACACGATAAAGTATTTTTTTGGCATAACAAAGATATAAATTTGCCATAAATTCGTATCTTATTACCGAGAGTATCTCGACGAACTCTTTACACTTGATAAAACTTTGGTACTGGCGCAAGCATTCGACCTACCTTTCGTTTGCCTCTCGTCATAATATGGAGAAAATACGGCAGTTTAATGTTTTCTGTTTTCTTCGAGGTAATGCCTACAGGTTAATGTGTTCAGGTAACTTAGTGACATTTTTCGGAGTTAGCAGAGTCAATTTTCACATATTGTAACGTAATTCTAGTTACACTAGAAATGTAGTGCTTTAAACTTTACCTATTGTAGTCGTTTGCTGTGTTTCATTTATTACAAAATTGTTTGCTTTCGAAATAATATGATATACAATGAAGTTCTGCCTAATTATTGAGTTAAATGTAACTACTGGAAAGGATCTGCCTTCTTACGAATTTCGGTGTTTTATCATATTGACATAAAATACGAAATATATTTATAAACAACGATACGACGAGGCATAAATGTTTTATGATGATGCGACATAGCGACCGCGACACACTAATCAGGTTTATAAGAGTCTGTCGCTAACGCAAAAATGGAGAAAAGAAAGGATGCATACTTAAGTAAGTAAAGTTATTTACGACTGTGCCACCACACTATTTATATTCTTGCCACGTAGGGAGCTTTCTTATGGCAGGGATTGTGTTCTTTTGCTAACTCATGATGGTCTATCAGTGTTAACGACATGAATAATGGGATCATGAATGGAAAAAAATAATGTTATTGTGTGCAATTCAAATTATTTTAACTTTAGGAGGTAAGAAATTATAATTCGTTTGTGAACGTATGTAAATACATATATCTAATCTAATATTAAAAATCAATTTTCATTTGTTTGTTTGTTCGCAGCGCATAACGCTGCCTTACCGTTCATCTGATTGCGATAAAACTTTGTCAACTGATTGCTTGCGCGAAGGTTATAGGCATAAGACAATTAACTTACAGTAGGTGGCGCGCGTGTCGTACCGCCACATGTATTTGAAATAGTATTCCTGAAATCTACAATTATTTCTTCTGCAGTGGCAACGCGCCGGGTACCAGCTAGTCCAACTTTTTATTTCACACGAGATATGCAGTATTTGTACAACACGATTTTAAACACCGAGATATATTTACATGTTATTATGTTGTGAGAATTCTATGGTTCCAAACAAAAGCATCTATTCATCACAAACGTCCAAAAATCTTTTTACGCTATCACCATGAAACGATGATACATGCGTAAAATTGAGGATGTCTAATTGTCTAGCAAGAGACAAACTAATAAAACAAGGTAAGGATAAAGTATCTGGCATCGACGGGGAAATGTGTTGTCATTTGCAAACAGCAGGTCAGCGGTTTTGTAACACATAACTAAGTACTAGTATCTTCACTTACTTTCAGTCACGAGGCATTCGTATGATGAAGAAGTAATTAAAATTGGGAAGGTACGATTACCTACTTGATAATGTTCTATTAGAAGAACCAAATAATATGTTGTTTAATATAAGAAAACATAGCATCTCGGCTGTATCTCCGAAGTGTTAGGCAGATGTATTATCATACAGACAAACCCAATAAAAATGTACCTTATCCGGGGATCAAAACCTCACATTCAGCTGTCGCATTTGCGACCACTAGACTAATAAGGCAGTTTAGATCAGTGATTAAATAATTGAAAAAAAAAAAAAAAAACTAAGGTACCTATAGCAGCTCATCTCGATCTGATAATGATACGGAATGCAAAAAATGCTTTCTCTAGTTTATAACTGTAGTAGTAAAGGCTACGGTGATACAAAGCTGGGTTGGCTAATATTGTTGTACATTTTCAAAGGCGCCCGAAGCAAACTAGCCCCCAAAATCCGTGGCTATGCCTATATGTACAACTCTAAAGCCAATTCGCCGCCATCTACCGACCACGGCGGAAAACACTAGCTCAGCCTCCCCTCCAGTCAGTGTTGGAGAACAAGTCTTTATATAACTGTTCGAGAGTTTGCAACAGATGTCGCTGTTGACCCGTATTTCCTGAATACTACTGTTTCCCTAGATGGCGCTGTAAAATTTGCTCAGCATTTTACTTACAATACATAGATGGCGTTGTACTAAAGTTTTAGATTTCAGGTTATATTAAGAGTATCGTTTGTCGTATGACAAAATTGTCTTGAAATATGCGCGAAATAGGTGTTTGAGCGTTAACGTTTCTTACATCTGATTTTGGTCTCTATCGTTTTGTCAGATTATAAACTAGGTAGAAAAGTTCGTTTTTTTTTTTTAAAATTTTGATTAATTTAATAATTAGCAAAGTATAAGGAAGATTTTTAGTTAAGAAAACGCATTTTGAGGGTTAAATATTTTACAAACTATAAAAAAAGTGACGACCTTGTTTTTACTTGTGTCTATAACATATAAAAAATAAGCAAAATTAGCTCATGTTTAGTGGGGTTAAAATGTCAACGTATTTCGTATGAAAACTTTTGGCTAAACTATAGTCTTAAGATTATTAGTTCTGTGCATGAGAAAAATGATATACGTGTACCTACACCAAAAATATAATATATTATAGATTTCAACATGACCTTTTTAAGACAAGGACTTTATTGGAAAATCCATTTATGTTCAATGTTTTCTTTCCTTACATGTCTTTACTGATACAACCAATTATATTTTTACCTGGAACAAGAAAAAACAAGTCATTAATTTAGTTTTGAGGCATAAGTCAACAAGATACGTATCAGACTAACTCCAGCGATATTCGATGTATTTTACAAATACATATTTCGGTTAATCTCTCCAACATAACTAAATATGCTTTTAGTGGAAGAGGAGGGTTTTCCACAACGGATTAACTAAGGACCTTTGGATAAAATTCGCCAGGTCTTTACTGTTGACCTATGTAATGTTTTTCTAATTTTTTCTGTACATACCTACTTTGTGTTCTTGATAATATACGAGCACAAAATTTACCTACTCACTCAGAGCCTAATTACGAAATCTCAGGAATGATATATTTTATAGTATATAATTATTCCTTTTGAAAGCAAACGATAAGAAAGGATTATCAAAAACTCAACCCATAAGGGGGTGAAATCGATGTTCTTAAGTTTGTATGAAAATCTTTAAACGAAGATGGAGATTCAGTGACAGCTAATACCATAAAATAGAAAATAGGAGATAATAAATTATCACAGGTTCATTCATTAATTCACACAAGAATACTGCCTTATTAATTCAATGACTGAATAATTGACATGAAACGAACAATCAGTTAACAAATTGATATTTAATGCATTTAATTGACATTAAATTTCGCTCCATATTAATTTTATTTTGTTGAAGACCGAACGTCCCGTCCATGTCGACATATTTACATAATTTTACGAGGCAATTTTTTCATCCTTGTTTTTCTATTAAATATTTTGCGCCCCACAAAAAAGGGACCGCAGCCAATATGGTAATCCCTTAAATTTCTGTATTAGAAAATATATTATGTAACCTACGTACTGTGATCGTATACGCAATAAATGGATGTAAGAACTCGCGGATAATGAGAAAAGGTGAATTAATTAAAACGGGGAAAATATCTTTTACACGGGATATTAATTTATGACTTGCCTTGAACATATTTACTATATAACATATTACAATATTACATCGCCTCTCGCTCGTAAGGAAGGAGATTATTATAAAAGCATCACGCCTTAAGACCGCGAAGTGTTGGTAGAGGTATGTATTGTACACCCAAATTTCGCCGATGTCGTTATTAAGTCGGTAGCAACTTCAAATTTAGGTACAGACGAGAAATATATATTCGTATTGAGGATATACAAGTAGATACCTACATCCAGCGCTCCATGAACAGTCAGTCCCGTTGCGAACGTCTATTGTTGAATAGTTAATATTTCTATTTGTCTATCCACAAAAGAAGACTTGACTACCTCGCTAATCAGCAATGTAATAATATATAAATCATATATCACCTCATTTAATAAATAAATTCATAGTTATGACATTTTAAAGGTTTTTTTTTCTTCATTTTGATATTAAATTTATTAAAATTATTACATTTGAGATTTAGAAAGCGGTCTTCATTTCAAAGAATTTCAATATTTCGTATTTCATTTTAATAAATATCTCGTTACATTTTCCGTAACGAAGACACTAAGGAGATTTTCTTATCGAGTACATTTTCGTAAATAAATACTTCAGCGTTTCTTGAAGCGTCTTGGCAACAATTTAGGAAGACAATTGGCACACTCGGCCCGTTTCCTTTGCTTTCTGATTCACAATGATACGTAGACGTTCCGGCTTCCCTGCTACTCATTATAGGAACACAGAGGAATTTTCTAGCAGATTTTAACGGAAATAAATCTCTTTTAATGGGTCTCTTTCTTTGAAACATTTTGCTGTATCATTAAAGTTGAAATACGGCGATAGGAGGAAGCTTAACAATAGGGAAGTATTTACTAATGTATTCTTAGGAAGGGTTGTTTCTTTGTATTTTAATCCGACTACATCGTAGCTGAGGACTGGTTAAGAAATTGATGGTGGCACGTTTTTTCCGTTTTCAAGGAGGTTCTGTGGAACCAACAACACAGAAATTTGGTCTGACTATATAATACAAAAGCTCACGGACGTATAAATTTATTTTAATTCACTTATGACCCACCAATTTGATTTTCAATGTAACTTTATCTAAATATGGTAAAAAACGACAGTACAGACCGAAGGGTTGAAACTGCACTGTATATTCATAAATTGTTCGTATGTCAAAAATGTATCGTACAAAGTTGAACCTGTACACAAACATATGGCTCTATGACTTGGAACCTTATAATGGTATTGGCCAATTTAAGTAGTTCAAGACACCTCAGAACAAGTCATTAAGAATCCGAAGCGTGACATATTTTTCTGGTTCTAGGCAATAGTATAAAGATGCATATCTCGACCAACGCGTTATATATTTCTTAATAAATATGTAAAAGCAAGATAAAGCAATATACATAAAACATGATCGTATTGCCTCTAGCGTGGATGATATCGAACAGTTGATTGAAGCGTATATTCGCCGTGAGAACCTGTTGATAAATCTATGGCTTTTACTGTCACTCACCGTCTAAACATGGTAGCATACCTTTTTGTTGCCATATATGTGGTAAAATTTAAGGGGTTAATTTTGTTGCAAATTGGCTTTTATAGAACACCCTTCAAGGAATTGGTTCAATAACCAGTTATCCTATACGTAGGTAAAGCACTTTGTCCATGTATTTACTTGTAATAGTGGTGATGTTTTCTTTTCTTCCCACGGACGGCAACAATTTCCAAATTAACGTACTTGCTCGCGTTAATTATTATGTAACATGAGACCCAAAACCGTAATTTACGAACGCTAGAGATCTTACCCATCGATATTAAATATCAGAATCGTAAACGTTATTATGAACCCGTGTGAACCCATTGGGCGGGCCGCACTTAAATTGTATAGCTCTGTCATTTTGAGAGTCTTGTAACGAAGTCCTTTGAGACTCGTATGTGAGTCTATTACAGTTCATTCAGTGTAATTGTATGTGAGTCTATTACAAGTCAGTTTTATTTTCGAGTTATGTTATAAATTGTTTGCGTAAATAATAAAAACGAGAACCAAAATGTGAATGTGCTTTTAAACAAATCGTAAAATAAACAGAAAGAAAATATATAGAATAAACAAATGTGAACAAAAAAGGTTGAAAATAGCATTAGTTAAAGTCTTTAGTAACCCTTGTAATTTGGGAGTAAAAGAAAAAAGAGCTTCGTGACCGCATCATTGGTTTAGTACGGAAGCAAGCACCCGAGCGTGAAAACACGAAAAATTTGTGAAGTTTTGGGCGTAACTATTAAGCCAGAACAAATGTTATTAGGTTTATCTACTAAGAAATTTTACAGGAAAAATCCAGGGCTTCGTATTTAGCCGGGGAGATCAGGGTACCTTTTTAATTCTCTAGTATCAAAATCGTCCCCAGGGATCATCATCATCATCAGCCGAAAGACGTCCACTGCTGAACGAAGGCCTAATTTTAAATTTATCCTTTTATAAAGTTTAAAAGTAGTCACCCAAGAAATTCCTTTACCACCCTAAACCTAAATGTCATTTGCTTATTATAACACAACTAGACCAATGTGATAGTAGCTGTGATTGCAAGTGATATTAAGATATTTGACATAATTAATACAAATATCAGCTTAAGCATAACTTTCTATGTAACATAGGAGGTGTCATTGAGATTGATAAATTCTCATAAAGGAGAACAAATACCAAATTAGTTAATAGCACTCCATCAGATTACTGTAGCTTCGTATCTGTGATCTAAATTAATAAATTCGGGTGCAACACAAAAGCCGCGCTACGCTGGGGTTTCAGAGCTCGGTGAAAGGTGCTGGCCAACTAGATCGACGTTATTAATTACTAGTCAGAGTAACTCCAATAAATTCTAGCATGGCTCTAATTGATGTTATTTACTTTGTATATTGGGGTATATTGATTGTATTGGGGCGGTAATGGGCGGTATTGTTTTTAATGGCTTTTTAGAACGCTTCCGTGAACATGAATGGAAGAAAAATACGGGGTTGGAAGAAAAATTGGGTGCTTATTTTTGGGGAAATGTAAATTAAATGGCGGGATTGGACTGTTAAGGTGTTTTTAGGTGACAGGTCATTCCTATCAACCTTAATGATTTGTACTAACTGATTTAGTAGAACAAATATTAAATAATTTATTTCACAAGATGTGATGTGAAAAACAGAGTAAACTACAGTACTGTATGTATTTCGGGACAACTGTTTCTACGAATTGGAGGGCTGCTTTGCATGACAGACGTGTAATCAAATACAACATCTAAACACGATGGGCTAAGTTACATATATAGCATGCCTGTTCACTCAGTGTACATTCGTGAGTGGCACAAATATGTAGGTCAGTTCGTAATTTATGAACAAGGTTCCCAGAAAATAATTGATATGTGTTCTTTGTAAGTTTAAAGAAAAACTTTCGCTTTAAGTGTATTTACGAATATAAATTGTGTGTTTTTCAGAATTCCCCCTAGATTGTTTAAGGTCTAAACTCTTCTTATCAAAAATCTTAAGTCTCCAAATCCGAACAACGTAGAATACCACATACCCAAAGGAGAACTTATTTCACGATCATCATAAAAATCGGTGCAGTAACTAATCATTAGTCATAAAGAACAAAACTGTGCATGATAATACGGAATACTACATGTAAATGGTGTGAAAATATTGGTGACCCTTGATTGAAAAGGGAGTTTTCTCCGACCAGGCAAGATGTAATACCTGGGCTATATATTGATATAGGGCGCTACTCGTCTAAAAGCTATTTTAGTGAGATGCAGGTTTCATGTTATCAAATTTTGGATAGCGCTACTAAGCAATCATCTATATAGCGCAGTAGATGCATAAATGTATAAAACGAAACGGTTGGCGCAGTGGCTAAGCGATTGACTTTCTGCGCAATGGGCGCGGGCTCGATTTCTGAATAAATATTTATACGGCTACAGATACTTATTCCGGGTTTGGGTGTGGGTGCAAGTTAGATTTATGTCTGTAAACTGTGCCCACAAGAGAAAAAGATACAGTGGGTAACATATAAGAATGTATTTATGGAGAAAGCAATAAACGGTCATGCTTACACGACAATCTTGGAAAATTCTCAAGTACTGGGAAAAAAATGGGAGCTATCGTGAATAAGTGTCGTTAGAGAAAAACTTATTTTCAAGTAGATGATGCAATCATAAATATGTATGACAGAAGTTTTATTTATGTTGTCTGCAAGATTATGTTACGCGACTTTGTTTACTTTCAAAGTTAGTCTATCTTGTATTTTCTCCGTACAAAAATCTTTGGCTCGGTTGAAAGTGACCACGAATATACCTTTTTAAGCATCACAGCTCAAACTTGAAAGTTAAGAGAAAACCAAAACAGTGAGGATGTGTAACTTGAATTAAGATGTTTATTAAACAGCGACATGGCACAAAACGAACAACAACGACTGCTACCTGGATAATTTACACTGCGATCCATGTTATTTTAATTATGAAGATGCAAAACTAATTAACAACAGATGTTCCACGGTTATAATGCTGGAATTAACACAGCAGTAAATACCACCCTTAATTGTTATTTTTGTAACATTTACAATACGAGAAATCCAATCGGAGAGACAAATTCTAGTAATCCTTAATAATTATCGTTTATTTAGTAGGATTACTAGATTTTAATTTATTTTGTATGTAGCTTGTATGATAGTAGTCTGATAGGAGTATAAAAAGTAATAATATTCATAATTTTAAAAGTTATTTAATAGAGAGATGTTTTTCGAGCGGAAATCTTAACAAACGTTAAGATTTCTGTTTAGTGACATAGAATATTTATCTTATTCCTATTTATCTTCTAAGATGGTTTTATTAAACATAACTTTTTGTTCTAAAAACGAATCCTAAATTTCATCATTAAAGTTGAAGCATGAGCAATGCAAACGGTGTGCGGGATACTCACAAAGAAACGGTAGAAGCATATCAAAACCCCATAAAACACAAACCAAGAAGAACTTCACACATTCGTCAAACAATTTGGGGTCCATGGGGCAAATTGACTGCGTTTTTGTACGGAATGTATATGCGATGCGAGTAGCTCCGCCTTCCCCATTCTCCTTTATTACTTACGTACTTATATCTATTGATCTCAGAAACCCCAATGATGCTCTTGTAAGCAAGGACGATTGAACTAACGAATAACTTATTGAAAAATGAGGGATCGTTTCTATGGGGACGGTAATAAAATTTGCTATTTTTTTGGTAATAATGTGGTATTTAATACGTGTTTTAATGTTCGAAAATTACGTTTTCATGATTCCTATCGATATAAAATTTACTATTAGATAATTTAAGGTTGCGACCCGAGGTTGAAGCTTGACCGTAACATATATTATGGAATATAAAATTTCCGTAAACCGTACAATAAAATTGTAAAAAAAAAATATAGGTAAACGTACACTTATTCACAGTTGAAATGCCTCAAAGTTTGCATTTTTTCTCGATAGATGACGTTGTGCCACTCTCACTCACATCGCGCAATGGTCCGTTATATGAGTTTTACTTAAATCCCTCGTAAAGTAGGGCATCACATACGGAGTTAGGATTTTTTTGAGGTTTGTACACTCTTGACACGTTTACACATACACACTTGAAAAATTCTTTAGTAGTGTTAGCCCAATTTGTACACAATAATAAGTAACAAGTTGAAGAAAAAGTTAAATTCATTGTTTTTTAATAGGCTTAAAGCTTTTCGCCCCTTGGTGAAGAACTAACAAACACATAGATTCAGTCAGTTAAGTATATGAATCAGAGAATGTATCAGCTAGACTTACTTAGAAGATACTTGTGGAACAGAAACTTTTACGCATTCTTTCGCGTCAGTGGTCGATAGGCAATCAATCAATTTATTAGTAAGTGGTGAAACAGCCAGAAAGAATACCTTCAATATCTTTATTCGCTGAATATAGGTAAATACAATCGTGTCACAGATAATATTGGCAATGTCTTCTGTATTTTACCATGCGACATGCAAAAATTTGGGTACATATAGAAACCAAAATATTTTTTTTATTAAATGAACAAATTACATTTATGGTGATGGACCTTAAAGGTCCGTCAATATGAATGAAAATAACCATTATCATACTGCAGATACGGAAAATAATTCCGATTACATTATACATACAATAAAAACGTTGGGATGGCTATGACTAAATATAATACAATTGAAATATATTTACTTTTAATGCATCAAACTTAAGCTTAATTCAACTAAATATTACTCACTAGAGTTTCACCACTATGGTAACTGCTAATCCGGTTTGGGATAGTTAGCGTAATGCAATTGCACCTCAATGTAGAAATTTTACGACTACTAAAAGCAGTAAAGGACGCTTCTAACTCGTTTAATGTTCCGTACCGTAATTGAAATTTAATAGATTTAAAACTTTTACCGTCTAACATACACTATAAATGTTATTTAATACTTTACGCCGTTTATCAACCGAAGTTTTTAATAAAACTTCCAAAAAAGTTATTCGTCGTACTATGGTGCTTTTATTTTGTATACAATTTGTATAACTTCTTGTGTGGAACGAATTTCATAACCTTACGCGCATGTCTGCACGTATAAAGAAGTTCGCTCAGTTGGTTTTATAGAAATTACAAACCCGTATCTTGGAACACAATGGATTCCGTCTCAAATGTGACAAGGAAAGGTTACATTAACACATCGATGTCCATAATGTAATACGAGTAGCTTGTGATGCCAATAATTTCCTACTCGGGTTTCATGTCCAAATATAGCTCTGAATATGTATGTCCCGTGTTACGGAGACCGCACACGTTTGCCCATCATCATTAATGAACGTGTCCTAACAATAGTGCGCTTGCACCTCTGAAGCATATAATTTTAAGTGGACGACACAATTATCACACGAACATAGATGATTAAGTTTGAATTTGCAACACTGAGTTGTGCTCTCAGAAATCTAGTTTGTTTAGGAGAGCTTTGCAAACGTATCGACGCGTTCGAGATGGGTTGGAGACAGATAGTGAAGGATGCGTAGGTATAACATTTAGGTACTCGATAAGACTGGAAACAATACTATATTAGAACTGCACGTAGAACTTAATGTTTTCAAACATCATTGCTGGCAAAGACTCATATACCTAATATTGAGAAACTAGTCATCATTCACCGGGAAAGTCTAAGGAAGACCGCGAGAGCGTCTTCCGATTCATCGGTTTAAACATATACGGGACACATGGAACAAGAGATCAGGGACATAAGTAACTCTTAGATCCATGTTTACTAACAAGAGGACAGCTAGCAACATTTTCCTACAATTGACCATACTCTAACTACCGAATTTTAAAAAAGTACTCAAATATTAGTACCCATCAAGTCTGATATTCTCCCCTTTTTAAGGTGGACAGTTAGCGAGAGAATGACTTTTAAAAGCGTCTTAAACTTAAATGCGATCACCAATTCGCGAAGTATGATGGTTAGATTATAACGGTACGACCGTTCATTATGTTCATTACTGTTGTAATATGAAGTTCAAGTTAATATGTGGTCCTTTACGAGCTGACATAATCCATGTGAATAAGTTTGAATAACGATTTAACCATTGTTCTGATAGAGCTATATTGAATTCAAAAGAGATACTGAAATGAGAATACGTATATATTTTTAATCAGGTTCCTTTTAAGTTCATTCAAACGCTATCAGTGTCGGGCTCTGATCGCACACGTATAGATATACTCTGAGTAATGTTTAGTGCAGATTGCCTCTCACACAAGGAGCACAATGCAGCCTTCATCATTTGTTCCTCAGTACGCGATGCCACAACAAATACAAGCTGAAAACACACCGCCCACAATGGCTGTCTGTAATACGTGAAGTGCACGCTTTTGTATCAACGCCGTAACGCTATTGGGTATGGATACTAAAATATTATGGACGAAATATACATAAAAATATGCATGTTAAAATCTATAAATAATTTGCTTGAAACTAATCATTTACCTGAAATGACATCAACGAGGAGATCCTCAAATTGATAAGTTAATTCTGTTCCGACAAACAAAGAGATAGATATTAAATTTGATCTTTTCTTCGAGGCTTTCTAAGCCAAATACAAACATAATACATAATACAAATATTGTACAAAAAACGATATATTGGATATAAAAATATGAATAAAGACAAGTATATTACAAAATATTTGTTTCAATTAACTTATGACTACAACGTGCAATTTGCAGTTATTCATTCCTCCCGAAGGCTCCACGTGATTACGAAAGCATTAATCTGTCAAAGTTAAATTGGTTGAAACGCTGCTGAAAAACAATTTTAATATCGTTACAGTAAACAAAAGAGTCGGTTTGTATCCGTCAACTATATCCGTGGAGAGCAATTACCGTCGCATTTTAAAAGAAAAGAAAAAGATAAATGACTATTTTATCTCAAGTAGTCTTATTCGTTATCTGCAGAAAAATAAGGCGGTCCGTGAACATTCTATGCTAAACAAAAGACATTTTCAAGACGATGATGGATGAAGCCACTTCGCTATTGCAATAGATCAAGTGCTATCAGTCAGCTTTTAGAAATGTGAATAATACTGATACAAATTGCAGCTGACATTACATCTTGTTGCGGATAGGAAGCTTAAATTCTAATAAATTGAAACTGCTGAAGATATTTCTCTGATCCCTTAGGAGTTATGACAAATTAACTCTAAAACAAACAAACACAACCACAACAACCACAAGGAATTCATAAATATTCACGACTTATCCCAGATTACTTAGCAGTTCTAATGTTCATACTTGAAAGGGTAAAATGACCTCATACCATAAGGACCTTCTTAGGGTACTTTGTGGCTGTAGTGGGAGTTCATTTAAGAATATTATCTTACGGTGTTAGCCATTTATTAGGCACGGCTTTATTCTGATAAGCTGATAACTGCTTATTTATGTAAGTAGCCTGAATATATTAAACCTAGATCCAGTAACCAAAACTATTAATAAGTATGGTATAAGGAATGTACTTTTACGTCAGTATAAGTATTTATTTTTAGAATAAAAAATAATTCAGTTCTTCGTTCAGGTATTGTGCTCAAAGCATGAATAGACAAACTTCCTCATATTCATATGTTTAAAAAACCATACCTAACACCAATAACCGTACGTCAAGTTTAACTACTATTCATTGGAGATCAAAATCTAAATTGGGTCACTACCAGGTCGGGATTGACATTTTATTACACGGTTATTTCCCGAAGGTAAATAAAAATGTAAAGTTGACTAGGGTAAAGCGTGGAAAAATCGCTCTCGATTCGTTCCAAATTGCACCATCGAGTCTTCTAGTATCAGAACAGCCTCTCGATCACGTACCCGCAATTTCTACCCATCGACGAGTTGTTGAGACTTGCTTGATTCGCCCGTTGATCTTGGTTTCAATCAAGAGAACACGTCTCCACATGTGTTACAAACGAGACCTTATTTCGACTCTATTACAGCTTATTCGTGTTTAGGCTTTAATTTCGGATAGCGATGGTAGAATTACGAAGTTTGGAAGAAACAATTAATGTTTTAATCGTTTTACATTTTTCTGCAAAAGGTGCTCTTTATGGTCCAACTTTATAAGGGTTGAGGGTATTGCAGGATACTAAACCAAGTAAATATTTTAAGGCATCTGGAAATGAGAAAAACCTCCCTTTGCAAAATTATCTTGTTTAATAGTTCCCGAAGTTTGGGTTCGATTAATGTGAACAAAAAGATTAAAAAGAATAGACGTTAGAAAAAAAAATTAGCTAATATTCAGTATTCTTAAATAATTAACATCATTGTATAAGTAGCTTTAGAAAAGCCGTTATGAAAGAGAATCCGAGAAATGCTTTTTCAGTAAATACACTTATATCAGTAAAAACACAGATTTGTTGAAATTGATAGGACTTTAGCGTTGAGAGGGTAAAGACTTGGGTATTAAGCAAATGGTCAACTTCAGTGTGGGTAATCCATTGCGGAAACCTTCCCGTGACAAATAGCCCATAAAAGGGGGGCGGTGAAATAACAGAGGCTACAGTTGACAGAAACAAAGAAACTGGCAATCCACAAACTGGTTCCGTCCGAACAGGACGTAATTGATGAGCTAAGTGAGGAAGTTTCGAATGTTCTGGAACTATGCTAATTTTGAGATTGTAATACCTACCTAACGACTTGCATAACAGTGTGCTGTTCGTGCAATCCAGTTTAATTAATGACATTTTAAGGCTAATTCTGAACTAAGGAAGCATAGATTATTTTTTAAAATTCATTGAATGCTTCATACAAATTTAACGCTTTATCGTTTTCCAACCTACAGATTGAATTTTTCAAGATCTTTATTGGGCCAGTGCCAATATGGGTATTGGGATAGAAAATAAGAATTCCACGAAGATCGAGGTTGGTACTAGAAAACCGACAACAGCTTAATTTTTAATGTGACCTGGAATCCCTAACGTTGTAGGTAAGTTCTCGTTTAACTGACCGTAAAAACAGATTTCATAATATGTTTAAATATTCTAAAAGGTACGGGCGTGGAAATAAGTCAGATTGACAAACTTTACGATTCAATGAATTCCATTAATCTAACACTAGTGTGTGTATATGCCCACCGTTCGGTTTAAGGTTTGGTAGCGTGGTCATGATGGATTGAATGTAGGTATTATCATCTACCTAGCCTACAGTTGGCGTCAGCCTTCTGTCTGATAATTAACATTTGTTATTTTACTTTCTAGTAGTTCTTCCATTTTAATAACCATAAAGTGACAAAACTTCCGAAAACATACGCTAGAAGTAACTAACGCTCCCAGCTTGGCACTTGAACTTGGTCTCAATTTGGCGCCCCACAAATGGGGTAAGTTAGAGGAAAATTATGTTGGCAATAAAGGTAATAAGAAACCTATTTATTGCTTGTTTTGTGCTTAGAACAGTGACAGAAATACAATAGCGACAGAACACTTGAATACACGTGGTGCGATGTCCGGCAATATTTATTATCAAGTTGCGGGGCACCAATATTTGGCACCCCTGCCAGAAAAGCTCAATGTATCGAATTTAATCTACCAAGGTCGAACAAGAATTGTGCGAAAGAGTAGCAAAATATATTGGAAATATTCGTCATGCATGATATCTAGGATGGAGATGCGGGGATAGCTCTTGAATATGATTGATTTTCTCATAGCATGCTCTGAATTGGTAATATATTTTTGATATAGTCCCTCTACTTAATTTATTATAAATAAATATACCACATATTTCGACGATAGAGTGGGCAGAACTCCAAATCAGATTATGATATTGAATTCTAAAGGTCGTTAGACATAAGATCTAGCTTCAAAAGCTGCTGATGTATAAATAGGTTCATAGCCTGTATAAGCATCACAATAACCTTATCTCCCTTATAGCCTTTATGACTTTCGCAAAATGACAGGGCGCTGTAAGATTACTACATATAATAGAAATGCGCAATTTCAGTACGTTTTTACTTAAAAAGAAAAACACAGGGGCTACATTGCCATTCTCATAAAAACGAAGAATAACACTTCCATTAGAACAAGTAGGTATTTTACAACGATACTTTCGCAAAAATACGAAGATATTCAGGCAATGGTGAAACGAAATAAACATTATTAAATTCCACAAAATCGACTGGAATTTTAACTAATTTGATTCTGAATTGTTTTCTTATCAATAGGTACTAACGTGCCGACTTTAAACTCTGTGATACAAGTGCTATAACAACAAACCCATATGCTAGAAAGCGTTGCTATCACAGCAATATCATCTGTACATCGTGTTGTAGTAGGGGTTTACGGGGAAACTCATCAGTACCTTCACATTGACGCCCTTACGTGTAAGATGTAGGTCATAATCTTCGATAACACGAAGGGCTACCAAAATAAATACATTTGGAGTATCTTAATGGCAACCTTCAGTCCTTGATACTGTTGTTCAAATACACTTCAGAACCCGCTCTTAGGTCCAAGCCCCATTAAATACAAAAGGTCAAGAGATTTCGATACAATCGTAAACCAATCGCGCAATTTGCTTCAGCCTACGTCTGGGACAAACAAGGCTAGCTCTTAATGTTGCCAGCATGGATTTTATCCCACGAATTAGGAAAAATCATTGTCAATGGATGGATAAAGGTTGTAATGATGATGATGATGATTGTTAATGGCGGTGATGTTGTAGGGTACATTTTCCAGATGGCATAAGAAAAAGGCCGAGCTTTACAGCTGTGAAATTCAAATTGGTCGAAATGTATGTTCGTTTGTTTACAAATGAAAAATTCAGCAGTTTTTAAATACTGATGAATTATCATTTTTGACGACACGGTTGGCGCAGTGGCTAAGCGATTAGCTTTCTGCGCTACATGTCGCGCGTTCGATCCCTGCACGGTACAAATATTTGTATGATCTACAGATAGTTGTTTCGGGTCTGGTTGTGTGTGCATGTGATATGTATGTTTGTAAACTGTACCCACGATACAGGAGAAAAACAAGGGGGGCAAAGATAAAAATAAAAAACACTTATTAAATCCGCACCAACAGATATCTCAGGTTACTCATGAAAATTTACTTTGTTAGTGTTGTTACAGTATAAACGATTCAATAAGGCAAAGTAATATTCGTAACGTACGTTCGTACGTTCATATAAATAATGTAGGTACAAATAAAAGCTACGCAATAAAAAATGTTTGAATTTGAACCCTTTTTCAAACACAACATGTGATGTTGTTAAAAAGTTAAAGCACTAGGTCTGATTTATGAAACAAGGGTTTGTATAATTAGTGACGAAAGTAAAGTACTAAATCCGCTTATTTCCCTTTATGAAATAGTAATTTGTTTTTAGAGTTTTTGGGAAAACACTTTTACAAACAAGGAGCGAGCTTTTTTAAGAGCTTATGCTTTTTATAGTGTTTCAAAGGCCGTAGAGGATTGAGTGAAATATGTGCCATATGAATTATAGCAGATTTCTTAATAGTTGCACTTTAATTACAATGCTATGTTTCATTAGCATCACGCTTGTTTTTCCGAACCTTGCTATACAATACATGCTACGCGCCTCCACAGAATAAGCAACTCGTTCATGGGACTATGTATACGCTTTTACAATAAACTTCCGAATGATATACGTAATTTAATATTAAAGAAGTTCAAAATTGTAATTAAATCTAATCTTTGTAAAAAAGGATACTTTAAAATTTCGGACTATTTAGATGACAAAAATGCTTGCAATGCCGACGCCATCTAGTTTAAAAAAGACGTGTAAAAGTGATTGAAAAATCCTAATTGCAAAATAAATTATTTTATTTCATTTCATTTCGAAGGGTTAGGCAGAGGTGTACTATTGTGCACCCAAATTTAGCCGATGCTGTTATTAAGTCCCATGTAATAGGGGCTAAGCATATTGCTATCAGCCAGGAACAGTTCAAAACTTCGTGCTTGCGACCACTATACCAATGAGGCCGTAATCCCAATTATGAAATTAAATAATTACAATATTTCGGCACGAAAAAGTATATATTATTCTATTACCAACATTTAATACACACTTAACTTCAATAAACTGTCAACTGAAGGGAAATATTTATCAAAGGCTAGCAACATTGAACAGCTGGGGGAAACTGTTTGTGGTCAGTCCACTACACTATATCTTACAAGACGGCATTAATTTACCGACACTACACATAAAGATACTATCTATACTATAAAAGTTTTCGCGTTACTAAGTTTCTGAGTGAGAGGTTTAAGTTCGCTCGTAACTTAGTTGTTTGTTCGGATTACTGTACATAATTGTCTGTCTTAGAGAATACGGAATCAAGTAGATTTATATTTTGGCTATGGAAGGGGAAATTTTCGTAATTCAACCAATGTCTCCTGTGTAAGGTCCACTGTTAAAGCTGCCATTTGAATACTAAGTGCTATACGATTATCATTAACCCTGTCTGGCACGAGGTCAGCCTAACCGCTCTCTCTTATTCTAGACGTTTTCTCCACTACTTTTTACCACACTAGAACCTCTGTATCGTGAGTGCATGTACAATCACATAGCAAACACCGAGACTCGGAATCACTATCTGTAAATCGTACAAATATTTGTTCCGTGCGAGAATCGAACCCTAGATACGTAGCGCATCAGCCGATCGATTAATCATTACGCCAACTGTATCATACATTGAAAGGATACCAAACAAGAAAGGGCCTTAGCAATCTGTTAATAAGCCAGCCGATAAAATTACTGGCCAAAACTAACTAAATTGTTTTCAAATTGCATCTTACGCATATTTCCATCCAGCTAGCATCCTTATCTATTTGCGTCGTATCCAACAAATATCAAATGCTTAAGCAATTACTAGGTCTACTCTAAGTTAAACACGGATAAAACCTATAAAAGCAACTCGTAATATTTAAAGTATTTATAACATAGTAGTCTAAATACATATATGTAAGTCAATGAAATTTACTTATTTAGATGTATGCGGTATTGTATCGTTGGTGTCATTGCATAGCTTTGTTGATAACAAATTGATCAAGATCAAATTAAACATACAATTCCTTATCAAACTGCAATCTCGCGATTTGATAATATATGTACCTACCATTGGGTATGTACTTACAAAAAACACTCCTAATCATTTATTTTGTGCTTCGGGTGAATTCTGGTAGCCATCCACTGTGTATAATTCATTAGTAGCAGGCTAAAACGAGACCCACGGGATAAGGCGGCAGTGACCTTCTTGGTTCAGAGTCCAGACGCCTTTCAAACCATTAATAACAGAATCAATATCGATTTTAACATTTAATATTCTATAATATGATATCTATCTCAATTTACCTTAAATTCAGTTCAATCTCAATTGCTGAGTAGACAATAAAAGCAATTCAATTATGAAATATTTCTCAAAGAGGTTGGCAATTTCAAATTATCTTGCCAATTCCACGCAGCAGGAATATTTCGTTTTTAAATTACACCTTAAACCGTTCATAAGTCGCGTAGAAAAAAGGCTCCCCACAGGGAAATCGGGTGCGTTAGTTGAAATCCGTCTCGTTTTTAGCTGCACATGAATTTAAACCGAGGCCTTAATCGTTGATTCTTTAGGGCTATCAATTACGTGCCCTCCCGTTCTTTGTTAAATGTAAATGGGCGAACGTTACTCTAGGGAGTCGAGTTTTATTTATGTATATCTACATAAGTTCTAAATAGTTCTCGTTAACTTCAAACTATGTAGACGAGATAACGTTTACATTTATGTGTAATAAACTCTGTAAGTTTTCTATTCAATTTACTCATTTGAAACATTGTTTCAAAAACGACTTTTTCTTTTTCGGTAGCCAGTGAAGTAAAGTAGAACTTGCAAGTACTTTCGATCTGTATAAATTCTGAGATTTAGTGTCCCCAACCGCCAACTTTTCTCAACCAATGCGATGGCTCTTTTTACAGCTTTTTGGGTTGAACAAAAACAAATTCTCTTTGAAACGAGACTCGAAGTTTTAAAGCACTAAGTACATGAAACATATTTTCTGACATTAAATACAAAGACACAAGCAGACACATCTTCATTCGTTTTATTTTAAAGAAATCGTTGACTTCATTTTAGAATGGCCATGATTTGCAATTGACGTTTGTGAAGAACATTTCTACACGATTTGACATAGGAGATATTCTATCCGTATTAGAACTGTTACATAGTTTTCTTTTCACGACCCAAATCAGGTAGCGTAGCTCCTTATAAAGGATCTTTCATTTTACGCTCGCTCAGATCTATCACTTCTAGATATTCTATCTTCCTAAACGCCTCATTTGTTTGCCGAGGGAGGGCTTTCGGCAACATCAGAATATGACGTGACTAATAGCGTTATGTCGGAGATTTATTACTAAGAACATTACAATGCTGAGGAGCGATAAAGCTTATGAAAAAGAAAGGGTCTTGATCTAGAGAAAGTGTTTTATTCAGTTACGTTGATACGTATTATTCAGTTGAGTGTAAATAATTTCTGCAACATGTCAGATTGAGGTCGATAGGCCGGCTAGTGAATTATGCCTGTAACGAGGTATGGTGTTTCTTCATTCGTTGGAAAGGGAGGATCCTCCAACAAGGCGAGGTGGTATACTTGGCGGGCCAAAGACCGACGGCTTTTTGACCGATTATTCATTGGACATTCATATATGTATGTATTGTTTGAGATACAATGGTAAACTTTAATAGTGGAATGTTAAGAATGAATGTGAAAAATCAAGAGTAATGGCGATAGAGTAATGTTTGTTATATGATCCAAAAATAATCGATTACAAAAAGATGGCTTAGGTATGCTTAATGAAATGATGCATGAACGAAGATGAAACAAAAAGTAAGCATTCGTATGTTCTCCCTATTATTCAGAAAAAAAGTGTGACATGTATTCGCTTAGTTATATACAACAACATTAAATTACAGTGCGAGGAGAAGCCGCAAAGCAACCTCTTGTCTATTAATATTTTATCTGTCACTATTTTCTTTTCCTTTGATAACCTGAAACGGGTTCAATAATGTTGTACTGTGCAAAATAATTATTTTGAATTTAATCACAGATTAAAGAGCTTTCCAAAACACAATTAATATTCTGTTTTCGTTTTACTTATCACAGCGTTTTTAAGAAGCCGAAAATAAATAGGTCTGTTTACAAGTTTTCTTAGGAAAAGAAGGCTCTGAAAGATCGCTGAAAAGATTTCTTAAGACTACCCTTGGGAATTTTAATTATGAAGTTTCGTTAAGTTTTAATAATTTGGCAGAAAATTAGTCTTAAGGAAACTTTAATTAGGTCATGTACACAAAGGACGGCGTAATTTAGTTAGGTAAAAAAGTTAGGAGACAACAAAGCCAAACTTTGACGGTAGCGGTGTGTCCTTGGGTTAAAAATTCTAGCAGAGGATCGCCTGTTTATACAAATTGATAAAACAGCTCATGTTGTACCTACTTTACTTACTATTAGTGATTTTAATTGAAATACCTACTTCTACGATAGCACGGGTAGTTCTTGTGGTGCGGGGAGAATCTACCCCTTTCCTTCTGCAACCTTAATAGGATTAGCAGTTTACTGTTAGACGCCATTATGTATACACTTCATAACACGAAAAGATTTCTTTGCCAGACACGTGAAAGCCGATTTTGAGGATTATTTTTGAATATAATATAATATACATAGGTATCTATTAGTTCGAAAAAAGCTTGAGCCACGCGATTTAGAGTTGCAACCAATTCTCAGAAACAAATTTTCGAGTCACAATCTCGGAACCAATTTCCTCCTATAACCAATGATGGATTCGAGGACTTATTTTAACTAACACCCGGGTATATGTGGAAGAAATAGTGTGACCTCATAAAACCGGGAAAGACATAGTGGGCCGGAACCACCGAGCACGGTTTAAAGTGTTAGAGAAAAACGTAAAATGTCGACAATTTATATCCTGGTGTCTACTCACGTGTTCCTTAAACAAATGCATACAATTTATCACGAGCTTCAACGGAAGGAAAGGAACATTACAAGGGAACACTTGCACGTTCGTAATAAAATGTACCGTGTGGAAACTTCCATACTTACTGCGCTTGTCAATGGCGATGAAATACTAGGTTGAACATATAGTGGTACGATTGAGAGTAGAGTGGTACATTGTGATGGGCGATGTATATCCAATAAGATGTCTTGGTTCTGGGTTTATCTCTCCAGGAAACGTTATCTGCACGATCTAATTGACGCAGTGGGGAGTGTCTGTCTCAACTGTGGGTCGCTTGTTGCACGAGGGCATAATATTTACGTGGCCTTACTTTGTGATGTGAGTTTGGAATTTCTTTACAATTTTATATCTTCAGCAGATCAAATCCATTGTTATACATACGCTGTTACTACAGGGTAATGGCGTACCACGCGCGCATAAAGACAATGGCGTCAAAAATCAAATTCAAACTGAGGGATACTGGCAGAAGCGCTACAAAATACGCATTGCGAATACCCGTCAAACTAGCTAAACTGGCCCACATACAGACAATGGTAGGAGAAATTGAATGGGACGCTCTTAAATTATTGTCCGTGCGTACGAGGGACTCCTTTGACACACGGCACAATACGAGAATGACGTCAGTTATCGGGGGTCGGAGGGTACATCAAGATTTTCAATAGGCAGAATGATTTACGTGGAAGGAATAATGGGTTTCTGCCTACCTATATCATGTTAAGCGGGAATTCTAGAAGACATGTATTTAAAGTTGTCTTAGATATGGATTACGAATGTTGTATGGTTTAGCTTAGGGGTTTGAGTAAAATAAAAGAAAGTCGGCGTTACTTAATAATTAATTGAAGGTACGTATTTAATTTATTTTCATTTTATTGTATTTATCTGTCATTTCAGTTGTTCATACATAATATTCAAGGATTAATAAAATTGAACATCAAATATAATAAGCTACTTTTTATCATTTCATTTAGGATAAATGTGAAATCCAAGAAAAAAATATTTATAAAAATTTAACAATTCCATTGTAGCCACTTATATTTATTTCCATTGCCTAACTTTAGTGGAACGTCTCTAACTTTAGTGGAACGCTCATATTTATGACAAACTGAAATTCATTATTTATTTCGAAGAAATAAAATTCACCACGAAACCTATACTACTGCGAAATTTCTGAACAATAGGAACCAAAACAACGGCGTGTTTGTATTTCAGAGAAAATAACGAAATGTTTTACATACATAGCATTACGCCTGTATTTCCCGAAGCGTCAGGATGACGTGCACTATTGTACACCCATATTTCGCCAATGCTATTATTGAGTTCTATGTAATAGGGCGGGTCTACGAAGGTCCTGGGGACTTTAAACTCAGCAGCCACGCGTGTGACAACTAGACTACTAGATTACCATCAAAAATTGATAAACATGTTGAAATCATATACAGTGTAATACAGAAAAACATTTTTCCGTTAGAGATCAGCACATTTAAAATATTTTTACAGTAGTCAACACTTTAAAGATAACGGTCGACTTCAAAAAGTGGTGACCACTGTAGACCACCTCTGTCAATGTAAAAGACACTCTATGAATATTTAGGAGTACGGAAAGCTTTCTTTAGGCTGCAAAGAATAGGCGTTTGTTCGCTTAAAATAACTAAAATACTTGCTGGCACTAAAGGGCAAGATTCATTTTTCACGGTACAATAGCATAGGCCGGACCGGGAAACCGTTTGCCTAGGTGAATTTGTAAATCGGAAGGTCGAATAGATCCCTTTCAATGTAATAAAATACCCGTAATATGAGTAATATAAAATCGTTATAGAGCTTGTAAAAAACCTTTTGAAGTAAAATGGAACTAGTGTGATAGCGAAGGACGTTTTACTGGGCTTTGAGAAAAGCGTTCGATACTTTAATTGGATATTAATTGTCAGAAGCCACGTCTTTTGTTTACTAGATCTACCGGGCGTAATTAGTTCTAATCCAGTTTTTGCCATTCTATATTAATGATATGTAATACATGTTATTCCTATAATATTTCTTTCAATTTATAAAATCACCATACAGAATACCAATTTATATCTGTACATCTTTAGCTATAGTCGGACTCTTGGTAGGTAACGCTGTTGTTCTAATCCAGAAAACAAAATACACGCAGACGAAGTTGTGGGCAACAGTTATTATTATTATCTCCTTTATTTATTTAATTACATTACATTACATTATTATTATTATTATTACAAATTATCAGGCAGGCAGTTGAAATACAACTGGTAAGTGCCTGTATCCTGTTATTCCCCACTAATTTTATTTTTGTAGTTAAGAAGATGTATATCAAGTCGGTTTTTGAACTGATTCACATACGAATTACGAAATGCGAAATACCATTAAATCTCTGCAGAAAAGGCAAACCTACTAACTTGAAGACTACAAAGGCAGGTAGGTTCCATAAAGAGTGTAGGCATACTCTAAGAAATGATTTTCCAAAATGTTATCCTTAATCTTTCTACATGAATGGAGTTGCGGGCACCGCGAGTATTTCAATCCTTTGTGAACGCTGATGCTCAAAATATTATAAAAACGAAGAAGCTACTCAAATATTATTGCACATACCAAATCTATATCAAATGGAGAGAATTTTCAATAACAATTGATATAGTACGTATTAAGCGTTGAAATGCAACCCAAATGTCGTTTGCTCTTATCTAAGTGCCATTTATGTAACGGCCGACGAGTTTATAGCCCATTGGCATGCGATATTTCACGAGGTAAAAATATATTGTGAAGATTTCAAATAAAATGATGCATGGACATAATTTTCTATTTCAATAACAATTTCTATTATAATACGTCTTGTTTTTATTAAAATATTTTCTTTTTTGCAAAGATATCAATGGAGAAGATTATATAGAATGTTTTATAAATACTGAACAATGGCTGTTTCTTTTTTTAAAAAGACAACGTCTCCTTTTATTTTGTCTTTCGCAACTATACAATAACTTTTACCCTCTAGGCATGTTTGTTTCGTGTGATTATGAGAAATGTATGTATGTAAAATATGTGGATGCATATTTGGTCTACTGTGTATCGAAGTATAGATGTGTGTTCATGAAAAATAAAACATCTGAAACGGGCGTCGTTGAAAAATATAAAGGTTTTGAACATCTTAATGCCGCCATTTCTGTATCGGAGAATGATCAATTCTGGGTGTAGAGCTGTTATCGAGTCTTGAAACGATTTCGTTAAGAAATATGGACTATCTTTCTAGAATAAATGGTTTAGGAAATAAGTTTTACTCTGTAAATAACAGTTTGAATTGAAGTAAGGCTGTCCTGGGCTTCTTTTGAGAGCTGTCTGTTGAGTACGGTTGTTAAGTGATAACGAATTGTGCCTCTCATAAATCTGACATCAATGTGGGTGTGACAGTAAAAATCATATACAGCAAATTATAATGAAATTTCTAACGACATGTTATTTGATACTAGCAAGTTGCGGTCAAACTATGTAAATGTGAAACGTTACATTCGGTATATACTACTGTTAGGGAAATTCAATATATTGTCATTTGATTCGACCGATTCTGATATTCACGTCGATGACTGTGAGTTATTGCCATATTCATATATACATGGCATACGTCGTATCTATCAATTTTTAAAGACACAGCCGACCGCCGGCTGCCAGACATAAAAAATGTTCTATTGTGCCTATTTTGCGTCACTTGACGGATTAGTGTGGTGAGGTAAGGGTCCACGAATTCATCATAATCTGTCTTTCTCGATATGGTTTATAAAAGCAGTTTTTGGCGAAAGTCGTTGTCACACTAACTATGAAAAGCTGGGAAGACGAATATAATCCAATTTCGTACATCGTCCACAAGGAAAATGACACCCTGTCGCCACCAGGAAATATTTATTGTTGAAACGTTCATATCCAACTTTGTTATAAAAAGTTTGAACCGCATAATTTTATAGGGTGCTTACGGAAAAGGAGATCATAAAGTCGAGAATGCAACAGATTTTGGGGTTATTGGGCAGTTTAATTGTTTTACGAGTAACAATGAAATCAAAACGGCTGATAGCACGTCTTAATGTACCTGATGTTAGTATATAACGACGTTTATAAGCTTTTTGATTTTTTGAGGGGAATATAAAATAATAGATCATTTAGAAAATAGCTATTTCGAATGATGCATTCGAATCAATTCCCCTTAAGCATGCGCACGCATCTTCATACAAAATAAGTATTTCGATACGTCGAAATCGATGCCGACGGATGTGATTTCACCCTTATCATATTTAGCAACTTGTTCCCCGCGTGTCACATTATTTTTATGTATCTTGTATAATAATCACGACTGGTTCAAGTTGGTTTAATAAAAGAAGGTGTTACGAATGAAATTATTGATCGACCTTAACACTGACATTTAAATAACAGGTCAAAGGTTCAAGAAGATATTTATAGAAATAATTATGTTACAACAAAGAAGTATGTAGTTATATTGCTATAAAATATACTGTTAGTGTTGAATAAATAATAAATGTTGGTTAAAGTCGTACTGGAAACAATATTGACGAATGAAACAGCTGTCTTGATACTTTTCTTAAAGAAGACAGATGAAATATTGTGTGGCGGAGATAAATAAAAATGTTCAGAATAATTTTCTTATTGGTAGCGGTTTTAAAAAGACTAACAGATAAATAAAATAATATTCATAATCATATATAAAACAATAAAGATAGGGAGTTCGAATTGACGTAGAAGAGTCAGATGTTTTCAGTATGCTTACATTAACGTTACCTACGTCTTTTTCCCATCGATGACAACACAATGTCTCTTTGTAGAATCTCGATGTGCTTACAAAAAATCTTGAGATACAAATGTGGATAACATTTTACTGTATGTAAATACATAAGCAGCAGTCCAATTGTGTATCAATAAATCTAAAGAAAGTGAAGATTTTCCCACGGAAACGATCGGAGAAAAAAGTTTTGATGGAGATAAGACCTCTGAATACACCTTAGCATAATCGATTTAAGGATTCCCCAAAAGAAAATGGATTTACGGATTGTGAACAAATTCAGGTGACACAAAATGAATTGAGACTTGAAGAGATATGAAAAAATGTTTGGAATATGACGAGAGTATCTGAAGAATTATTATAATTAAAATGCCAATTTTATTTGAGGATTATATCCTAAGCATTTTTTGTTTCGATCAAGCGTATAACTTAACTGTAACTATGTGGTTCCTGGTAACTAAAAGGTTTTTCAATTGGCGCGGTTAGATTTTGGTGGCCTGTAACAGCTATTTTGTTTTGGTGACATTTGTCAAATCTTTTGTTTCTTATTCAGTTACTTATGCCAAACCACCATGGCAAATTACACGATTGAACAGCACGTTCAAATGATAAAACTTTATTATCAAAATGAGTGTTCGTTAGTGCAAACATTGCGAGCATTGCGCCAATTTTACGGTAGACGTGGTGGCCCTTCACAGTCAACGCTCCAACGTTTGGTGACCAAATTTGAGACAACCGGTTCGGTAAACAATCAGCCGACACCCGTTCGTCAAAGAAACGCCAGATCGATCGAGAACATCGCTGCGGTCCGTGAAAGTGTACAGCAGAACCCGAGACAGTCGATTCCTCGCCGTGCACAAGAACTCGGCCTTTCGCAGACTTCAACTTGGCGAATTTTGCGTCGGGACTTACGCCTTTACCCGTACAAGATCCAATTGACCCAGGAGCTCAAAGTTCATGACCATAGACAACGCCGTTTGTTCGCTGACTGGGCTTCGAATCGTTTGGAAGAGGACGTTAATTTTGGCCGAAAAATCATCTTTAGCGACGAGGCGCATTTTTGGATGAATGGCTGTGTTAACAAGCAAAATTGCCGTATATGGAACGACACCAACCCACACGAGGTTCACCAGGTGATAATGCATCCTCAAAAACTTACCGTTTGGTGTGGATTTTGGGCCGGCGGCGTCATTGGTCCGTACTTTTTCGAAAACGATGTTGGTGAGGCGGTCACCGTCAACGGCGAGGGCTACAGAACGATGATAAACAATTTCTTATGGCCCAAATTGAACCATATGGACCTAGACGACATGTGGTTCCAGCAGGACGGCGCTAGGTGCCACACAGCGGACGCCACAATTGACATTCTGCATGAACGATTTGAGGGTAAAGTTATCTCTCGCAGGGGTGATGTAAATTGGCCGCCAAGGTCATGCGATTTGACCCCGCTAGACTTTTTCTTGTGGGGTTACTTGAAGTCGCAGGTCTATGCGAATAAACCACAATCGACCGATGCCCTTAAGGTGAACATAACACAGGCCATCGCTCAAATTCAGCCGGATCTATGCGGAAGAGTCATTGAAAATTGGACCACTCGGATCCGTGCCACCGTAAGAAGCCGAGGCGGGCATTTGAACGATGTCATATTCCACACATAATGGCATATATGGGCCTTTCAAATAAAAAAAGAATTTTGTTAATCCTCACTTACAGCTTAATTTATTTCATTTCAACATCTACCCGCCCTTATTGAAAAACCCTTTATATGGTTTCAAGTCAAATGTACTAACCAGAATATATTAGAAAAAATACATTTTACTCGAACTGTTTTATATTACCTTGGTGTTTAACAATTGTATAATGATTATTTTACTTACACCTCGTACATCAATGTCAATTGTTATTTTTTTTTATGTACTTGAAACACTTTTCAACAAAATAAGAGCTACGAGCTCTTTCGCTATTTCATCAAAACTTTTAATACACGAACATCCGTTGTACTATAAAGACCGCACCATTAATACCTTTTCATAAAGTTTTTGACGAAGCTGTACAAACGGAGCTTGGGAGTTAAATGTCTGCAAAGTTTCGGCGTTCGCCCAAATAGGAAGTCATTGTATAGGTTGAAATTAACATCGAAGGAGTTGGACGCGTTGGAATTAATGTTTTATTTCACGCGTAATATTACGCAAGTTTTTATGAATTCCTCAGAATTTGGCCACCTACTACTTACTCCAGTGGGCAACCGATTTATGAAGGTCCAAACCTTGGGTGACGCCCGTCGTCTGACTTAATCGAATTTTGTCCGGGCTTTCGTCCGGCTAATCAAATCTCCCAGCTCGCGACGAACTTTAGATACGTTGAAAGTGTTACGCGTCACTTTCGAGTTAATTACTGATATTGAAATATCGAGCACTAGGAAAATTTTAATAAAATTCAGAGCCAAGATGACAGGATAAAATGAATGAAACCATTGATACTGGTCAAGGAATTATTAATTTTAAATGTTCAATAGAATCTCTTTGCTGGATCCTCATTTATTTATGGGAGAACAAAGAGGAAAGTTATGAAAAAAAATACAACAGCAGCAGGGATTAAGGTTAAAATTTTACACCAGTATATTGCTGAAAAAAGTAAAAAGTCGACCGACAAAAAATACGTACACAGAAAAAAAGGGACTCAACGAAACCATCGGAAAGCGTAAACAAAGCGTAAATGAACACCCAAACTAAACTGCGAAACGAAAACAGGAGCGTCACATCCAAAGCCGTGGCGCGTGTACCCTCGCCGGAAAATTTTTGTTCCCCTCCTGTCCTTAATTTTAACTAATTTCAGCTGCAAACGCCCGCCGTGTCCGCGCCAAGCGGGGAAACTGTCCAAGTAATTACTTCCACGGTAATCCCACAGAGCTTGTAAGCCCGCGTAATATTATGTAGACGAGTATGACGGGGTTCTTAAACGATAATAAGCATTGTGAAACAAAAAAATATATTTTACAACCGCGAAGTTTAATCGTGCGTATGTATATTTTAAAGTGAAGCGTCGTCGAGGTCAGGATCTAACGATTTTGTGGCAGAAACGAAAGTGGTACATTGCTTGTGGTGTCTTTTTTATATATAGCTTGAAAATCGCCGCATGACTCATGACTTAGTAATGCTAATTTTCTAGAAAAATTAAGAATTTCAGTCACGTCGCCATATCTCACGAAACAAACTACTTTTCTTGAAAAAATATTACTTTTATCTGTAACTTTTCCTTGGTCAGGTAAAAAATATAAAAGTCAGTCATATAATATCTAGATTCTCGTCACTTAATCTTGGACACTGTTCCATTCTCATTCGTTTTTTACTTTGAGAGCTCTAACGTCAATTTTGCGGTATAAATTTGCTTCCTCGCACCACTTTTAAAAGAAATGATAATACTAAAAGCGTCACGCCGCCCGTAGAATAGAATAGTGAAGTGTCATATTTGCTTATAAAATAAAATACGGCGTTAATTAATTTATATTCTGGATGATTCTAAATCCTTCACATTCATGTAAAATCGAAGATCTTTTCACGCAAATACCACGCAAAATCATCATATTATTTAGGTAATAGCGCCGATCGATGTTCTCATCTCAAAAGATTTCTTGAAGCCACGAGCATTGGAAAAAAATTCCTCATATAAGGAGGCCTTAAAAAGTCATGTTGGCAACAATGTAATTTGAGTGTTCGTCGGTACCTCGAGGGTGCTTCGACATTCCGCCTCCATGATATCACGTTTTTCCCAACTTTCACTTGGATACAGAGTGTTTAAGTGATATAAGAAATTCGGTTCCCTTCGAGATTAAACGTGTTACGCTCCATGAGTTTCTAAGTTATATTGATTCGATATTGAATTTCATAAAACAAATCTTTAAACAAGTTTAGGCAAGAGTAAATAGTTATCTGAAAATGTTAGAAGTACGAAAAGTTATACTAAATGTTATAAGTACGAAATTAAAATTTGTATACCTATAGTAATAAAAGTTTACGGCATGGCGCTTGAAACAGAAAACTTTCAACTATTCAAATTGAGAAATTCCTCACATAAAACGAAAAGTACAGACACGGGCGCTGCAAAACGGTTAATATTGAAAGCGTTTTATCACTTTCGCCACTGTATTTTCTTTTCCACAAATCTGAAAGCGGTAACCGCTCTGAAACTACAGTTTTAATTTAAAATGATATTGATTGGACACGGCAGACGAAATACATTCATTATGCTCTTGTTCACAAAGTGAAGTTGGTTGTGAAAAATACAAAAACGACAGAGGGATTTTTTCTGTTCGATCCAATATTTTCATAGCCGGTGGCATTAAGCTCTATTTTGTTGATTAATTCAGTAATTATGATAAGTGTAAGCAATTGAATAAAATCGGATATTCTGCTTCACGCAAGTAGTTTTACTGTTAAAACACAGACATTTACATAGCTCAATCGAAATAATAATAGTTCTATTTAAACATACTTCTTCTTGGCGAGTCAATGAAAATGTAAATAGCCAAGAAGTTAGCTATAAGTACTGCGCTATCAGTGGCATCCATTAGTTCTTCCAGCGTCCAGGTGTGAGGACACGTCGGGCACTATATTAAATGCATCATCGTTTGCGGGACCGCATCATAGTCACACATCAGGTGGTAGTCATCTACAAATACCCTTATGAAATACAATATATAGTACAATTTTCTTCAATATCCGCTAAAGACCTGTTAATTATAAAAGGTCTACAGATAAATCTATTGAGTAACTGCTTGAACCTAAACGAGGGCAAAGTACAAAAGTTCATTTCCACAGTTCCACGATTTGTGTGGCTTACATGATACAAGGTCCCAATAAATAATAATTCTATGGAAATTGCCAAACTAGATTTATAGACCAAGTTGATATAAAGGCCTTCGAAGTCGAGCACTCAAGCTGAGATAATGAAGGGAGTTTCCGAAAGAGCGATCGATTAGCAATCCACAACAATGAAACACACAACAATCACTACTAATACTTTCTTGTAAGAACAAAACAAATGAACAGTTGTTACTCATTTGAAAACAGACGGATTAGAATATTTTACGAGTCTTGCCATTGTCTTTTCTAGCGCGGTACTTTTCTCTTAGCATTTTGTTCATATCCTGTATCTAAAGGCGATTTATCTGAATCACGCATACGGAAGGTTCAAACGTTCACCTTATAACAAGGGCCTGATATTTAATATTTAATTTCAACATTTCATACATACGTTATATCTACAGAGAGTAAATACAAAAATAAGTGAAGTACTTACTACAATGAGTTTTACTATCGCCTTTCTAAGTAGCTTAACTGAATTACCTGTAACAACAACATAATAAATTAATAAATATATTAATTAAACCAAACGACGCCGAACGAGATCGATAAATAACTGGGAAGTCGCGTTTAATGTCGGTAATATATCGCAGGCCAGGTTTACGAGCGCTTAAATAAAAATAATTTATTATTGCAAATATACAGGAAAGTGTTAAAGAAGATTAAGATGTAAGTAATACGATTAATTACTGCGAACCGTCTGACAAGGTTGGTGTTAGTTTCAAGATTGTTCTGTTTCAGCGAGAGAAAAGAGAACTTTATCAAGACCAGCAACAGAAGAAGCTAATAAATAAAGTGTGTAGGTAATCGCGGTAGCCGGTAAGTGGCTAGTGTGAATCCAGTAAAGAACTACGCTTGTATATTTCTTTTGTTTCAAGCCGTTGAAAATGATAATACGGCCACGCACACTGCAAACTACAACACTAGACAAAAAACGAGCAAAGTTAAACTAACTGATTAGGTAGGTATATCATATTACGAAACTCTGGTTTTCAGAGAATTGTTCTAAACGTAAAATTTGAAACCGGGTTTATTGAACGCCTTGTCAAGTGAGCCGCTCTCATTGCTTAAGGGTTATTAATTGAAAGAATAAATTATGACGAAAAGTTCTAGAGCTTTTTGATAAATTGGCCTTCTTCGTCATTTATTTGCACGTAATGCACCGGTGAGGCTACTACTATTTCTTATAGAAAACTAATTCACTTGTATTCCAAAGAATTGAAAATTGACAAATATCGATTACCTATGCGATTTCGTTTAAATTGATTTTATCGATATGAAATCCCATGTCACTAGCATATTTGCCTATTATCTTGAACTAAATGAAGGGTTGAATATTTATGATTATTCAATTTCCGTGGATGTCATGTCCAGTAACTTTCAATCCCATATCAACAACTGTCAAAAGTTGCTGTTACCGGAATCGGCGTTTCTTTTCCTTATAAAAAACCTTTATTCGCGTCACGGGCCTCGTTTTATAGATGTAACGTTTTAGAGTGGTATTTTTAAGACGAATAAAGGGAAAGGTTATTGGGGAGGGTCTTCAAATATGAAGGTCTCGTGAAAGTGATTTTCTTCTTTTATTTATTATACATGTATTTAGTTTTGGTTGGTGAATGCTTTTGTTTCTTTTCTTTGTCATGATGAAGCTCTTCAAACGACTTTTAGAACAATCACGATTGAAAGGCGGTCATTCTTAAAACATACAGCTCAAGTACAAGTAAAACAATGCTCATTTATATATAATAACTGCGATAAATAGATACACAAGTCTAATATACCAAAATCGTATATTTTAAGTAATTCTTATTTTTTGTAACGCAAGGCTCAGTTTTAAGACCTGCTTTCGTTTTCACCTTAAACTCTAAAGTACTAAAATGTTTTGAGCTGAGATGTTCTGAATCGGCAGGAAAATGTTCCATGTTTTCCGTGCTCATACAATATTCGAGCCGGGCATATAACTTGTGACATTTCCGTCGAGTGTTCGTGTTGTGTCGTTCGCTATTCGATGCGCCGCTACACACGGCTTTTTGTATTCGGACCGTGAAATTAAAATAAATCAATTCATCTGCGATTCTAGTCTCGACACACAAGTTGGTGAAGTTAGAAATATACGAATACACCACTTCTCTTTCATGTTTCTGTGTCCTATCCAAATAAATTGCTTACTAAATAAATTCAATGGAGCGTGTAACTTCTCGTTTTGAAATATAAACACAAAGTTATAGTTGATCTTATACTAACAGCTTTCGTATATTGATTAGTGATTATCATATAAACACACCTAATTATTATACGATCAAGATTTACAAACAGTACAATCAAGTTCTTGGTGTTGCGTCAGGAGCATAATCGATTAAATGCAACACTCTTTGAAGCTTGTAGCTGCAAGGATTTGTTCTTGTGGCTTGGCACTAACCAATAAGTCTTTATGTAATGGACAAGAAAGTAAAACATAATAAAGGAAAAGCTAATAAGTCCTTCGAAAAACATGTCCAATTGTAAAAGAAATCAGAGCGTTCACATGACATCGGAAGCAATAAAGAGCATCAGAAAGAGAGCTTTCAACTGTTGAGTCATGTTGCAAAATCTATTTGCGTTACTTCGTAAATAGAGCAAACGTTTCTGGGTGCTTTGTGGCCATCGATTTGTAGGGAGAAATGCCTTCATTTATTTTCATTAAAGCTTAAACTGAAACTGAGTTGCGAGCCAATTTTCAAAGTATTTCCCAATTTCAAAGAGCAGTTTGACAGAACGATTTATATAAAATTGCAATGGCACATTTGGCTGCTGGAAGGTAAATGTAAACATTAGTTGGGATCATTCATCTCTTTCAGCAACACATCTCCACAAAACGAAACAAGAAAACATATTTAGGTGTATCTACATCGATCTCAGTGCTAAGATTTTTTATTTTCAAGAAACATACTGTCCTAAATAATTACGACAAAAAAGGAACCATATTTTAATTTTGTTTCTAATCCACATTGTAAAATGAAGGACCAAAAATGAAGGTTCCTATCTGTTATTCCAACCATCTCAACACTTGCCTTTTGCGCTCCACTGAGTAAATCACAAAGGCTGACATTTTCAGATTTTGTACGAAAGTAAAACGTAAGCACAATAAGAAATATTTTATAGTCAAAGAGGCTTTGAGACGGTGGTGTCACGCCGCGGATGAAAGGAGTCCTCACATTTCTATTTGTCGCACGAACACCTCCGAAGAACTAAGAGTTGCCGTGAATACAATATGTCAAGATTTTTCATGTACGTATTGTGGAAACGAGTAATCGAATCGACATCGACTTTCAATAGTAAGCTTTGGCGTACCTCATGAACGTGCACGGAATACAAAACAGATATTAGAAAAGAGGAAGTACAATGTTATTTTATAAACTTGTTACTAGTTCGAAACTGAATACGTTGCGGCTAGTGTAGAGCTTGCTCATTTTACATAGAATTGATAATATAATGAGAGGTCAAAAGCGATGGTACAGTTTCGTGCAAACCATTTTCTAATTTAAGTGGCTTTTGATAATTAAATACAAAGTTGGGTTATTCCAACGTTCTATGAAGTTGAAATAAGTGAAATATGTTAGTAGGTACAGGAAAACATTTTGCGTACTAAGAAACAGATGTTAGAATGACCGACACATTCTGTCCTAAAATAATAGTATAAATATAAATTCAAATTATGAAATATAAGTTAAAAACTTTATAAAAATGTATGTTCATGACCGTTTTGCACATGAACATAACTTATTAGTATACCTTGGAAAAGATTGCCAACAGAATGTTAAACAACTCAAGCCAACAAACATCGCATCAGAAGTATACTCACATACCATCTTTCTACTAAGCAGCAAGGATGCCAATTTAACTCTTTTGCTGTGTCTTACAAAGATGAAATATTACCTTGTCAACAAAATGATACAAGCATTTTGTATTTTTAGAATTTATGCAACTTCAGAATTTTTGTTTGATAAATAGACCCGACGGTATAGCCAAAAAGAGTATCCATTTTGATAACATTGCAACATCTTGTCTTACATTTATGCATAAAAAGATTTAGCTGCATGTGCAACTTCGTTTTATTTTTAAGGTATTTATGTGAACTTTGTAGACGACATACAAATAGATGTATTGAGTTAATATATCTGGACTTTCAATTCTATTGCGACTATCAATTTTCTCTATGAATTATTTCAATAGATATGCAGATTTATCTATACATATAAATAAAATTGGAGTATCTGTTTGTAATATTGAAATAACCGTTTTTTACTACATGCATATGAATATATATACGGTACATACACCAAAATAACATTTTTTACAATTTTTGTCTGTCTGTCTGTCTGTTTATATAGGCTAATCTCTGAAATGGCTGGACCGATTTTGACGGGACTTTTATTGGCAGGTAGCTGATGTAATAAGGAGTAACTTAGGCTACTTTTATTTTAGAAAAATTCTTTTATTTTAGAATAAAATAGGGTTAAGTGCATTTGGTCTCACTAAAAAATACATTGTTAAGTTCCGACATCCATGCGAACGAAGTCGCGGGCACAGCTAGTGTTTAATATAAATATTGTCAACATCACGTGATTCAGTAACTGACAGGCACGGTACAGTCTTAGGAAGAATTACTTGGGAAGAATGACTCTAAGCTAGTGCAGGCTGGTGATAACACACACCATCGAAATCTTTATGGAATCTACTCAGTTGCGCAGGTTATTTCCAATAATAAAATTCTGCAAATTGATTCAAAAAGAAGTAAAAATTTTCAATGAAATTGTTCACGTACACTTTTCTCTTACGACATAGTGAGGAAGTTGGTGCTTTTAAAACGCTTGTTTTCTCAACTTTCTTGGTCAGAATACTTAGCGAAATTATATAATTTATTTTCATTTGCAACTTTTTTCATTATCTTCAACTTTTGCTTATCATCAAAAGTTATATAAATATTAAAGCTATATAAAATTCCATTCAAGGAACAATCTTGTGGCATCCTAAACGCATTTAAGTTTATATTATTGTTGCATTCTGTTCTACTAACTTTCCAGGTTTTTATAGCAGCAGATTAATGGTCTTTGTATACTAAAATAATGGTATTTGTCGATAACAATAAGGCTTAAAACTTCTTTACAAATAAACTTCTCAAGTCGAGTTTTCTTAAAAATCCGGAAGAATCTTAAATTAAAAAAGTTTAACAAACGAATTCTAAAACGTCTATCTATACCGAATTTTGTTTTCTTTTTTTGTTGGAAAGAAGTGCAATGAATTGAAAAAAGAACACTCCCAATCTGGCAGCCGCATTGCGCCCAAAACTATCGACTTTACCGCTTCGCGCCAAAATGTGAAGCGGTGCGTATTTAACATGGCCAACAGCAAAAACGGCGATTTGAAATACGTCGGATATATGTATGTACGTATAGCAATACTAAAACAACTAATTGTGTAAGGCATTTTGTTCAAAGTCAATCTAAATAAATAATGTGTCAGTATACATTCAAAAATTATGGTTGTATTTAATAAATAGAGGACGAGGGTTGGAGCAGTAGGTAAGGGACTAGTATTTCGTGTGTGCATATGGCATGTATGTATCCACGATACACGAGAAATCCTAATCTGTGCAAAATAAATGAAAAAAAAAATATAACAGTATATATATAACAGTAGGTAGTGAAAATTGAGCCGATCCATTAACCTGAAATCATAATTTGAATAAAAGAAATCATGTTGTTTCATTGTAGCACATATAAAATGAATACTAAAGTGAAATGCTCATACAAATTCTGGTCGACAACAGGAAGCGTCACTGCATCAACGTTGCTTCTAGTTTTATTTTCGAGCCAATACAAGTTCGGCAACTCCATTACTTTGTTTAGCGAAGCCAGTTAAACTGAGAATCAAATGGAATTGAATCGAGCCGGATGAGAATTAAAGAAAGAATACCTCTCAAGCATATAATTTGATAAAACATAACTTTATTTTTTATAATGTTTTATATTACCTTTGACTGTGGTTGTACTTGACTATGTTAAAGTTTAGACAGCAAGCAAGTTTAACAAACAGTAACACAAAAATGTAGAACATAAAAGCAATATACTGTAAGTACTAATTAAAACGCGATCAAATATCTAATTACAGTGTTAGCAGTAGTAAGTGTAACACCGTAACATCATTTTAAGTACGTATTAATTCAGACAAAATTGCTTCACCAAAGAGCGTTCAATACGTTAACATTAATTAAAGCGTTAAGCAGTCCTGAAAATAAGACAAACTGAAGACAAATGAGTTTAGCAGGAGACATGCTCTTTATAAACGTAGATCTATCGTGAGCCATCAGTCATCGTCGGTTTTAACACTCGCGGCTGTTGTCATTAGAAACTTAAATAATGTGCTAATAATAATATTATAAGGCTTAGGTTGATACAAAGGCTAGACTGCAGCTGTAGAACGATGCCACATCTATCTATTTATTTAGTTGCAATACATACAATGTATTTTCGTTGTTCCGTAATAAGCGTTTAACAAATTAATATTTTTATTTATTTATTTATTTAATTAGGTAAGCCAACAATTATTTACACATTACATTGCCACGTTACGATAATATTGATACATGTTATGTGCAACAACTACTTATACTCTAACACCACATGCTTCATGAATATTTACGGTTTACATAATATATTAATATAGACATTACAAATTGAATAAAATAAGGGTTTTTTTTTTACAATAAATTAAATTACTTTGAGACAAATAACTACAACTGTACAATCAATTAAAATTAGATTCATGATAATTCAAAACAGAATAAATATAATTAGATTCATAACAATCAGAACTGTATCAAACAAAATAATAACTGTATACAATAAGTGACGACTGACACATTACGAAAAAATGAAAAAAAAAAAAAAACATCTTTAACTTGTGATAAGCTTTTTTGAGAACTTCATCGGTAGCGTTTTATTTGCTATCATATAAACGTAAAATCCTTGGTCAACTGTGAAGGTACTGTAAATACGTATATAATATAATAATAATTAAAGTAAACAAATATTTTCCTAGTTCGAAGATAATACCAGGTATAATCAGTGTACTAATTCAAATAGCAATTGGACCACATGGCTACGATATACACAACAAGAATTCCACAATTCTCGGTTCTACCTTCCATACGAAAACAGTATTTGTAGTTCGTAGGTCAGTGTTCAACACGGTACGTTTGCCGATTTGCGGCCTCTGTTTCAGTGACCATCGGTCCTTTGACAGGCACGGCCAGTCAGTTTACTATGTCTTTGACTCCAGTTCCTTTCCATATAGATTATATTTCATATAGTTCTCAATATCAATTGGACGAATAAGCCACACTTTCCATTTCAAAACATTCAATTGAAAATAATATTGCGGTAATCATCATAATGTAAAATAAATACCTTTGGAAATAATTACGTTGGAAGCCGATTTGACCAAACGCACCTGCGTCCTTTATTGGTTCGCTACCCCACCTCAATATAACAGAAATATTTCCAATTTGTAAAATAAAAACATCCGTTTTATAACTTTTGAGTTAAGGAGAAATATAAATGCAAGTTTGAAATTGATCAAATCGGATTCAGTGATCCAACATCTAAATCATCATGATTTTTTTACTGTTTAAGTTTAGCACATATGGTTTATGGCACCGTATTAATAATGTAATACTTCATACCTATTGCTTCGATACCTTCGATAAGCGGCATAGTTATTGTTTAGTATTAGGTATAGATGGGTTATGGCATGCATTAATTGTCATGTATTTTTTTTTAATTCAATGCTGGTAATTGTACCTTTTGAAACAAAAAAAAACTGATTTAAAATACTCTTACGAATTTTATATAATCCGTGTAAAAATGAAAATGTTATGAGCGAAAAACATTTCTAAGTTGGAACTTGTCCATCCTTTATTTTTACGGAAACCACTTGGCCTAGCTGTCGACACTACAGCATTTGATACTATGTAGCAGACGCTATATATTCCTGACAAGATAGTTTTTGCAGTTTAATTTCCTAGGGAGTCTGGGCTAAAACTGACGGAATGGCACAGAGCCAAGCTGCCTAACAAAATGGGGCGCCTAGAGGAATTTCATTATTGAAAGTATTTCATTCAGGGAGCTGTATGACTTGTCAGGTCGTTAAATCTGCTGACAGCGTCAAAGAGGTCGATACCTGTAATATTTGATGGCATAACCCACTTTGAACCAAGCCCGCGTTAACCGAGGCATGGTATGCGGTGCAGTATAAGTAGTCCACCCGGTATGATATATTAGCTAAGTTGACTTATGACATTTCTGAAATTCCGCGGTTGTGGCTTTGGGCGATTAAACAAGAAATGAGCAGCGAAATACACAGATAGGGAAAATATTGTTTCTTCTCAGGGTTTAAGAATGTTATAGAGTGTAAAACATGATTAATCTTGGGTTTTCTACATCTTGATAACATAGATGCAATATAGCATAGTTTCGATTTTTTTTTCTTTATATATCGTAACCCTTTCTAATCATAAAACCTTTTTTTTTATAAATACTGCTAGCTGCATACGCATATTGTGTATTCAAATGTGTATTACCAAGAGACTAATAATTAACCAATGCTATTTATGCTAGCTTTAGGTACGAACGATCGGAGCTATGTTCAATATGCATGAATTGAATATCAAACATTCCGTGTCAAAACATCAACGTCTGGCAATCACAGTATGTCCTAGCACACAAGAGATTCACCCTTAAGACAGATATTGGAATTGAATTTTTAATTCAAACAGTGTATCGTAGTTACATTAGAAAATGTACTGTTACGAGTCTTGATTAGTTAAGCAAGGCTATTGAAAGGAAATATAATGAATGACATACGCAACTCATATGTGGCACATTACGACAACTACATGACACTGACAGAAGCAGTAATTAATGACACATCAGAATTACGCAAGGCTCCCCACATCGAGCTCGTGTGAGACGTGTCTGGATTTTCTAAATAACATTATGGAAATGTACATATGTGGACTCAATATAAACCAAAATGTTACATAGCCAGAATAGTTTGTGACTTTTATTACACTTTTACCAGAACCGTAGCATTGAATTTGAGATTTTTTGATATTGAATTGTAAAGTATTTCTCGCTAAAACAAAGAATTCAAAAATACCCCGTATGAAAAAAACAAAAAAAAAAACAATAAGTATGTTGAAGTATACTCTACTGGAAATCAAGGAAGAAGGCGTTTGCCCAGCAGTGGGATGTGACAGGCTAGCGGCAACAAATACAGTTAGGCACACATATCAGATGGGAATCGCTCATACCGTAATAGAAGAAAGATTAGCCAGTCAGCAATAATGGTATCGAGCCTAACTACCCAAGATCTTAGGTTTCGTTACTCGTTACTCGCTATTTCCTAGCACCTGCTACGCTATAATTTGCAATAAAAACAAATGAAAACACTATAGATGCGGAAAATAAGTACTGACTTCTAAAACTTCATCGTAATACGGATCCGGGAAGAAATAGGAAACCATTGAGAGTAGGCACTTTCAGAGTTAAGTTTAGCAAAATGTGCGATCGACAACCAACAAAGGCACAAAAGATTTAACTCAATGAGCGAGGCGTGGTAAGCCCAAGTTTGTTCCAATTTTATAGTATTGGAAAACGATAGTTCTCTCAGGAGAGGCGGTTGATTCGTTAATTTTTTTAGTAAATATTTGTGTAATAACTTTAAGAGGTAAATGCGATGAATCCGATTTTAAACGAAAGTAAATATTCTTTATTAGACAGCTTCATCGTGCTCAATGCACTGTTAAACAGTGGGTAAAGTTTTAATAATATTTCCACTACATAAATTAAAATCGTAAGGAAAAGAGAAAACTTTATCGTAATAAAGGAAACGTAACGCAAGCGAAGAATTAAATATTCGCTCTGATGGGCTCCTGATGGGCCAAGTCATTCGCATCGGTGATTTTTCGATTTGTAGTAGTACTTTATGCAGCTCGGTGGAAATAGAAAGGAAATACGATTTACTGAATATTCGAAATGGTGCAATCCATTGTTGTGAAGTTTGCTATTATATTTTGAAGCTATGATAATTTATAAATTTATAAATTAGCCATGGTATAAACTTTAGACGAATTAAACAAATCAGATTAGATACCAAATACTATAAAAACATTCATGTCAAGTCAGAGTACAAGACAAACAGAGATTGTAGATTTTGTGCGGCGAAAAAACTTTGCGTAGTTTTTTTTTAACAAACTCTATTTAAAAAAGCATTGCAGTATTATACAATGCAGCATCGTAATTACCGGAATAATTTTCTGGCAAATTCATATCAGTCATCTTTGTTAATTTTCCTTTGGATCCGCAAATTGTACAGTATGTGTTATGACGGGGCCGCGATAATTACGCTAATTAGCTCCTTTTTATTTTCTTACACAAAACACGAGGCTTTATTAGTATAGTTGTTTTAAAATCAACGCAATAACGACAGTTTCTGTTATTATTGTATTACTGAGTCGGGATTTGACTGTTGGTTATGTCTTTATACAAAAATACTTCTTTCAGTTATTTTTTACAATACGTGATGTATTGACAATCACAGTTCCCGTAATCATATCGTTTGGTTTCAGCTGCGAAATGCACGTTTCGTCCCCGAAAATGTCTTGTAAGTACAATTAAGAAATCATTAAAGACATTAAGTTACCAGCGGCACGTAACGGCACGGTTGGCGCAGTGGTTGAGAGATCAACTGCCGAGTTACGTGTCGCGGGATCGATTGCCGAACGGAACAAATTTTTGGGTGATTGTTTCGGGTCTGGGTTTTTGTGTATGTGAATACACACCGTGCCTCGGAAAGCCCGAAAAGGCGTTGGTCCTGCGCCTGATCTCTTTCCGGTCATGTCGGATTGCCGTCCCATCGGGCTATAAGAGTGAAGGAATAGAGAGAGCACCTGGGTTTGCGCACACACTTGTGCTCTATAATATCTCCTGCGTAGTTGGCTAATCTCCGGTGAGATAGCCCGACCAATGTCGATGTCGATGTCCAGGACATTACCAGCAGCATCTATAAATTTTCCTTATGAAAATAAGGATGACACACTGATGAAAATAAGCTTCCTTTCATTTATGACTATCTAACTAATTGACGATCACCTTCTATTCTGTGGTCGCTTCGGAAACTGCTATACACTACCGGCTAGATAATTAAAAATTTCGACTTTATTCGACGTGGTTTCTTGGTATGTTATTTTTTAATGTTTTTATATTTAAATTGGAAGCATCTACCGATACCAATATTGTGATTATCAGTATATGAGTCTGCATATTTGAGACAAAAAATCCCAGGAACCTTTTTAAACAATACCCTGAGGTCTTTATTCAGCTATGAAGATAAAGGCCAATACATTAAGGTAGAATTCTTGAGTACTAAGCTTTTTTCGATCAAGGAAATAAATTCAAATAAATCTGGCACTAGACCTTCGCTTGAATTTGTTTTATGACTATGAGGAATACATTAGAAAGCTATCTGTATCTATTTAAATAAAAATCAATTTCCGCATGTATGACGGAGCATCACTTGAGAACAGCTCGACCGATTTGGCTAATTGTCTTTTTTTCTTTTTTGTTGTGTTCCTAATTTTGAGGACAAGGTTTATACGAAAACTTCTGGAAAATTCACCAGAAACGTTGGAAATTAGGATTGTATTTTTGTAGGAAATTTCATTTTCTTCATTAGTAAATTGCAGCCGTGCCAAGCCGGGGCGGGTCGCTAGCAACACAAAATATAAACTTCGAAATAGATTGGTAGCCAAAAGAAAATCGGACCGTCAGCTTGTCCACCACCCACAGACATTGAAAAAGCAGAGCGCTTATGAATTATTTAAATATACTTCTGACATATAGAGAAAACCCCACGTGTAAGATATCTCAAGTGGAAATAACCTAATGTTTAGATATAAGTCTCGACGTATGCGCACATAGTTCTTAGAACTAACGATTTCGCTTGTAGTAGTTTAGATAGAGGTTATGATGTCTCATAATTAGTTAGCGAAGGGAGTACTGAAGCATTAACGTTTATTATTATAAAAATCGTCTTAGGTCTGCAAGGCTTATGTTTTTTCGCAAATTAGGACATAAATACATAATGTGTACTTTTTACGTGAATAGAATTAAATAGTGGTATTTGTAACGTTCCGTTTACAAAAATAAAAAGGTATATGAAATGGTTACGTATTAATGATTCCTGCGCATATTTTCAGTGCTTGAAATAATACATAATAATACGTTTTCTCTTTTAATTACAAAAGAAAAAGTGTTAGCAAAGCGAATATAAATTTCAGTGCTAATAAAAATAACAGAGAGTAATAATTTAGTCTGCCACCGTATCTGTTTGCGCTTTATGAAAAATCGTAGGCAAGCTGGTCGTGTTATATTTTGTTACCAGGGTACACCCACATTTATTAATCTCTACACGAGCGTTTATTAAACGTAATCCTAAACAAAGACAGGTGAAAAATTTGTTGACAGTAGAACTTTATTTCTAGTATCTGGTGAGATATGGTGATATAGTACAAATCATTTAGTTAAGATATAAGGGTTGTCGTGTCCAACAAGACTATAATAGTAAGGCGCGATGTAATTAAGTTTAACGTTAAACACAAGTTAGACGTACCTAAGTATAAAATCTTAATAGTTTTCATTAGTTAACTGAATACAAACACTGATATTACTGCGTAGATTTTAGCCGTAATGTAATTACTTTAGTTTTCAAGATGAACTTGAACGTAATATCTTTTTACGAGAATATGGCGAGTCTGTAATTTATATCAACTAAGCTCAGTATTCATCTAATCAAAAAGTAGTACTCTTACGAGCTAAACCACATTACAATTACATGAAAAACCCAACGAGGGCGCAGGATTTTCTCGCAATTAGGGAACGAAAGATAAAACCGCCACACAAGTCGGTAATCCATGTAGGCACACGCAAGAAACGGCGTAAATAGCAAACCATTAGCATTCTTGGTGCGGGTGGAGCACAGGCTAATCCACACGATTGTTCCTTAAAAGCCTCACCGATGGAAAGTCAATTGTTGGCTCGACATGCGAATGTGAAATAATTTACCGATGTGAGATCTTTCATGTTGAAATCGTTAATACTGGGATGACAAAAAAATATTTTTATTACGAATACTTTTTTGGTATCCCTTGGGCACAGGAGAATTTAGATAGAACCTTATTTCTGAAAACTTTTCATTCTTACAGCCGACGCAATATACCAACTTTTGAATGTTACTCATTACGACCAAACATATTGTTTATATAAAAAAAATATATATAAACATGAAATGAATATTGTTGGTACTGAGTTTAAGGTAAATAACCTAAGAGTACATGATATCAAACCCGAATGTACTAAATAAAATAGAAAATAAATCGAATCCTGAATAAAATGGTTTATCAATTCCAACAGGAATTTATCACTCGAACGGATGAGTGACATTCCATTTTATTGAAATGTACGGACTGTATTTGTACAAACTCTTTTTCGATTTAAATGACCATAAAAACTCTGTGGACACCCGTGTTAGTGAATTTTACAAGGGAATTTATCGAACTAAATCTGCCTAAATTTAAAGTATTCTAAAATATACGTTCCTACATTTTGGCCAGGGTTTATTCAATCTTAGCTTTTTTATAACTGATACGACATATCTTTCCTTTCACTGCTCCCAGCCCTTTTGGGGCACTAAACCCTTTGAAAAACGCATTATTCACTCCGCTGGCATTTTTATTCCCCTCTCTAGGCACCCACTGCGTGACTTATGATAAAAGAATGGCTATGTGCACAGCTCACAAAGATTGAAAGCACAGCACTTTTACCCAAAATAATTTTATTCGTGACTTTTTAGACGCGGATACGACAATCCCGGACGACATGCATAAACATCATGGGTTAGATAAACGATGCTGACTGATGCGTTAAACTCTTGATCGGCGCCCATCTTTGGAATTGGTCACTGCGTGTTTGAAGAGTAACGTTTCCGAATAATGTAAAGTCGACTTGTTTAAATAATTATGCTATGCTATGTCGTTTGTTACGAAATGGTAAACTTTAGACGTGAATAAATAATGATTAAATTTCGACAAAACGTGTTCACATTGAATTCTTTGATAAGGGTACGCTCCCTTGAAATATGACGGTATAAGGTAATATTTTAACAGTTCAAAATCAATATCTATGGTACGAGAACGTATTATAAACAACAAACATCCTTTGTATGCGCACGTGCCCAAAGTTCTCGCATCCAAAATAAAACGGTTCCAATTTGCGGTAAAAATATGGGTGTTCCATTTATTTTTATTGATCTAAATATTCGTCTAACGAGTACGAAATTGAAGCTTGTCCCAAATATTTTCATAATTTATCAGCCGTCGTTAATATAACCGTATAGGGACATAATTGGTTCGACGGAGCTTTTGATAATGGTAGATGGTTTTCGTTTAATAAAGAAAAGTTTATTTCCAAAATGTAATACCAGACAGATAATAGAATTAGAAATGAAAATGTTAAAAAGATAAAATGTAAAGCTACGTGCAAATATGTAGTCAAAATTTACATGATAATAGTACTCTGTCCTTTGTTGAGGGAAAGATATGACGGTGAGGAGTCGCTGGGTAAATTTAATTAATGAAATCAGCTAGTGGAAAAAGGTCGCTAGTAGTTTTTATGAAAACACAAAAAACGTTTCGAAGATGTGAGTGAAAAAGGCGAGATTGTTCTGTTGTTTGAGTTATTTAATGAGTGTGATAATATTATAATTACCTACCTAAATATATTGTAGACTTTTATAATATTAAAAATATAACAACAAAATTGTTGTTAATTTAAAGTAATGAAATTTTAGCTAGGAACTTAGAAAATAACGCCAGAATATATCGCAGAGCTATTTTTCAGGAACGGCGAACTAGTGAAGTTCCCTAAATCAATTTCAAAAGTGAAGCGAATAAAAATCGTTTCAGCGCTGATAGAAAAATGCACCAAGTTTCCTAATCGATTAGTCAGTCACACGGGCAAGTTGGAAAGTCCCTAACGGTCCGTCCGGTCGTACTATACACCGAATTTATCACTCAACTCGATTTAAATGCAAAACAAGCATTGGTGGACATGTTAACTTTCGTGGGATACATTTTTTAATGAAGTTTCGATAGCTTTGTAACTCCATTAAGTATGCGGCCCTGTTTCGAAAACAGATTTAATGATTTTTGGTTCGAAATTATTCGAAACTTCGGCTAAATTGTATAGAGATATAGATACTCTTAACATTATTTATATAATTATAGAGCTATAAGTTAGTATTAGTAATTACGATGCTCTTGGAAAAAGGAAATTACAAAATGGTAGTTTAGATTATTAAAACATTTGGATCATCAATGGTTATGTAAACATTTCTAAATAGATTTAATTAAAATACATTAGGCAAATAGAGAAACGATTAACTTCCTCAATAAAGACGAAAAGCAAACAAATATTCGAAGCACGCTTATCCGCAAGGCGTGACTAGTCCCAAACTGGCTGGTATTATTTATTCTGACACTTCAAACGGTCCATTAAACGAAAAGGTGGCCTGTGTAAATATTAACAGGTGCGTAACCCTGAGCGGTGGTAAGATAGAAGTAACACTTACACATTTTATATGAAAGAAAGTCAAAGTATTATAAGCTAGGAAACCCAAGTTGTAAAATATAACAGTGATAATGAAAGCGGAGACAGGCCTTGAACACTGAGACCTTACCCTCGAACACATCTTTTATACAATGAACGCGTACTCTGCCCTGAATCCAAAGGATCCTACATCTGAACATTCTGAACATTTTAACGAAAAGTTAAAATTAGTTGACGAAAAGAGAAGAAAAATTGTGAATACGATTCGGACGGCGACGAATATTGGGGAATGAAAAACACGTGAGTGGAATTGACAAACGGAAAATTTGCATACTTTGAATTCCATTCGTCCCGCTTCCAGGCAAAGTGATCGTAGCTAAAAGTTGAAACCGACAGTCGTGATCGTGAGCTGCCACTAAAGATAAAGTGAATTCAATTAGTTCTCTACGAGGCTCTATTAAAAAATATTTGATTTCGAATGAATTTGCAAATGAAAAACATGGTAAAGAGTTTTCTTTTAATCATATTTGTAATAGGCCCATTGTATTTTCCCAATACCCTGCCATAATCAATAAATTATAATTTTGTATTAAACAACATTTCGTTTACGTACGTATTAGCTGGAAAATTGGCAACATTTTAAAGCATAGCAGCCTGTAGGTACTGCCCGAAGGGCTAGGCAGAGGTGGACAGAAGTGTACTATTGTACACCCACATTTCGCCGATGCTGTTATTAAGTCCCATGGAACAATGGGCTAGCCTATTGCTATATACCGGGAACAGTTCCAGACTCCGTGCTGCTTAAGAGAAAAACCCAATAACATTTTGCCTGATCCGGAAATCGAAGCCAGGAGTTCACGCTCAGCAGTCGCGCCTGCGACCACTAGACCAATGAGGCATTTTTTTTTTTAATAAAAAGCTTTGTGTAATTATGATTGAGAATGTTTCGCAAATTGAACCTTCTACATATTATAAAACAAAACGCGCGTCTGTCTGTCTGTTCGCGATAAACTCAAAAACGACTGAACGGATTTTGATGTGGTTTTCACCAATAAACAGGATGATTCATGAGGAAGGTTTAGGTGTAAAATTCGTTAAGGTTTTGTGTAAATTGGCTGAAATATGACGATGATAGTTGAAGATGTCGGCAAAAATCATAACGACTGGGAGCTTTACTGGCGTGAGATGAGTAAATGCTCGACGTAACTGGCTGATACGACACTACGACAGAAAAAATGAAGGCGTATATACTCTGCTACCCGTGCGAAGCTAGGGCGGGTCGCTAGTATAATCTAAAACCATGTTATAGGTTGGGTTATTCTTTCGTTTCTGAAATAAATTCTAAAGTACATACTATATATGTATATATTCTTGTCTTCAGTGCAGAAATATTGTATACCTATGCGAATTTAAGACAGAGCAAATCTAAATAACGCTGACACTGTTGACAGATCCAGCATACAACGCTCTCAACTGGGAAAATATCGTCACCTGAGCTCACAAACCATTTCCTACGAAGTGTGAAACTATGACACACGTAACTAGAACCCAATTTCGCTCCAATTAGTATGCCAAAACAAACGCTCACCCGAGATAAACTATAGGACTCACTGAAGCGCGAAAACGCCTAGTAATTTACGATATACAAGCAAAACAACGGGATAATTAAAGTGGATCGAACTTATACCGGGTGTTACCACAACTTGCAGAACAGCTGGCTCACTTTACATGCATAACTATGAGAGTAACTATTGTACGCGTGCCTATCAATGCAATGCGGCAGCGTATCTCTATTTTTTCCTCATTGTGGATGTGTGTTGTTTAAATATCGCCGTTAGTATATGCTGTGATGCTAGTGGAGGTAGGTACCTACAACCAAAGCGCGTATTATGTCAGGCTTTTGAAAAGAGAAATGATGGCTAGCAACAGCTTTTTGAATAATACACCACGAATAGAATATTATTAGGTTATTAGTAGGTGTGAAACACAGATACAATCTGTGTTTCATTGGTCTTTAAGATGGCTCGAAGCATAAAACAGCTATAATCTGCAGAAGGTGTTTCGGGTGGGGGTTTGTGTGCATGTCAGATGTTTCTAAACTAGACCCACGATACAGGATAAAACCTGAGTTACCACCTTGATTACTTTGTATTGTTCTTTAAAATAAAAAAAATACCGTTTGCGTCTCCTTTTAATATCACACAGCGTTTTGCAACTTCAATTCACCAAAATATACCTAGACGACGTAAACAGTCCGGTGACAGTAACAAATTTCAACCGCACAAGGATTTCATGATCTCAACATTGTGGAAACCCTAACTTCGAGTCGGAGTATATAAAGTTTCTGACACTAAGAGTAATCGTCGGACACAAGTTGCGCAAGACAGTAATATTACCTCACCTTGCAAGACGTTCCCTCTTCGGTAGCTACGACTCGCGTCTTTCCCTTGTGACGTGAGGGGTTCAACGAGACGAGGTAACGTAACACTGAGAACTTAGCACTTATAATGTTTCTAGTTAGTGCGTGGTTTTCGGTGAAAGTTTGGTGAAGATAGACATCGATTCGCAGTTCAACACATGAGAAAAATAGTTTTTAAATATCTTTATTTCACAAATAGCTCCGATTTATCCAGGTTCCGGAAAAAAGTTTTTTTTTATTCTAAAATGACCGTTGAGGCAAACAAAACACGATTAATATTCACAAGCAACTCATTCCTTAACACGTTTAAAATGCTTAGTTAAACACAACCGAAATATATGCAGAACCTTTCATCTCACGATCGTCGCTTTATTTGTATTTCATCGAACAATTCTCGCACCCTAACTTAATGCGACATCATTCGTGTAGCTGACTCATTCGTAATCACCATATGTAGACCCTTGCGGTCTCATCGTGGAGGCGAACCTCGCACTAAACGCCTTTGTAATTTTGATTTCCGGGACGTTTGTTAGGACTCACTAATTATGGGCGCAAATTTACTACAATTCTCTGCGTATTGTAAAATTTTATCTTGTGCCACAGAATAAAATTATGCTAAACAGTACTAAATTTTAGTTTTAATACCTTTTGTGTTATTGCGATTAAGTACTTTAATGTTGTGTTAAAGAGGTGAGAATTTAGGTCTACTTAATTATTTAAAGTGATTTTCGGGGAACTTGTGCGTCTTTTAGGTAGCGTAAGTTTCCAGAAAAGTATATTTCAAATTCAGTTTATATTTAAGCTGAATTATAATATAATAAGTACCTACCTACGCAAACACAAAACATATAAGATTGTAAAGACGATTTTATTAGAAGTAGAAAACCTTATTTATTCAAATCGTGTGATTTATAAAAGCAAATATAAACCAACTGTATATAATAAAAACTGGATTTGAATACGGACGTCGATAGTAACACTGAAATTGATGAGATATCATAGTAGTGGTGTACCGACACTGAACAATAACAGATCTCGTCGACATCGACATTCAAAGTATACATATACTTTGAAGCTCCAGGCTTTGAGTATCAAAGATCACAGGTGAAGAAATGAAATAAATACATCGTTATTTAAAAAAAAAACTTACAATCACAAGTACAGGAAACGGTAAGAACAGCAAATTATGAGTATAGCATGGAGAGCGCGCGTGTGATAATGTTACATATGTGCACAGAATAGTTTAATTATTGGACGAACACGGATCCCAGTAGTAGAATGTAGCTGATTTTGTATTTGTATTGTTGTTTGTAGAGTTATTGGTAAGTAAATAGGTACGTTCAGACAAGAATAAATAATTTAAAAAGGGAATTAATAAAATGTTTGTACAAAAGAATTCACGAAACGAGTTAACGGTCTGTTTACAGTGTTTTTGGCCAGACTGGTAGTTCATTAAGAGTCCGTTGCCATTATCAAACAGCAGTCTAGTTGCAAAAACGTACCATACCATCTTTAGACTGCATATTTTTGCAAAACATTAACTTGGAAATTTGGCAACCATCTCGGCAATAGTAGTGCAATTAAGGTTAATTAAATTTAAATGAACTCCGTGACTTTGTTGCAACTACAAAAATAAAAAACAATGATTGACAAAACTGGAAACAATCTTGTTGTATGAGCTCTGTAATTTATTTTGTCAAGACATAGGGTCTAATTATCCAACGCGACAAGAAATGCGTCAATATAACCTCTTTTTATATGTGAGGTTATCTGTATTTCTTAACATTTAGGTGATTATGTCATATTAACTGTGAGACTAAGTTTTAACGCAATTCTATTTTTAAAATACAAAATAAATTAAACCGACCGTATTTTTTAAGCTATATTTTTTGCAAATGTCAACAGGAAACATCGTCAAATTTCCATCGACACATCCACATCACTACGCATGAATAATACGCAGTGGCGACCTCACATAATTCTTGATATGCGAATGTACGTCGCACGGAACGCGAAGCTCGCCCCTCAAGCTAACGCGGCGTTCACACGAGTGTGGTGCTGAGTATTCTAATAGGTGTCTTAGTTCACGACTACTGTCTTTGTGGAGACATTGTACGTGCAAACTTATATGTGCGTAGTACGTTTGTAGGGTAGATTATGCTGTGTATGTGTGTGAGGATGAGGGATGTTAACTGTCAAGTAAAGTGCTATAGTGATACATGCCCCACTAAATTGATATTGTTTGTAGAACATGTAGGTATCATTGTACCTATTGCCTGAAAATAAGGTTAAATTCAGAGACACGATGAAACACTAATGAATATAGAATTGGATACCATATTATTCTTGCTTGCTTGCTTTTTACAATTTGCATATTACAAGCAGGTCGTAGAAATATTTTTTGCGTACCCACATTACCATTTACGTTACAAAACGTAAAACAAATTGAACACCTGACCTTTATGAAAGGTTCGACATAACTTCTAAAGGGTCTTTTAACTTCCAAGATCAATAGGAGAGAAATGTTGAATAAGTGAAAAAACCTTATAATATTTTTATGGGATGTTTTTTGGGATACAAAAATTGTAAGTATTATTATAATTAAATTTAAGTTCAACTCGTCATTGCTTAATGTTTCAGTTAGACCTTTAATTGTTTCGGAGATAATGTTCAATGATTAGTAACTTAATCAAGTTTTAAGTAAATTTACATATAAAAGTCAGTTAAGTGCAAACAAAATGTACATAGGATATTTTTCTAAAATCGGTACACGAGCCGAAACATTTTTTATTATATTACAATATAAGTTAATAATTCATATAATAATATTTCCAATCCGAGTTCCACACGGCCGGAGTCGCAGGCACAACTAGTACTTACTATAAATGTGTCATAAACAATGTTACTTTGTTTACAAATTAATTTTGGAACCTAACATGCAGATATCATCAACTTTAATACCCCTGTGTAGCAATAAATGGCACTAACACACAAGCTGACGTTATAACTACGCCACGTAAAAATATAGGGTGTTGTGCGCAGTTTTAATAACCGAATGTATATTACAATATGCTCGTTAGTAGTAACGATCTGGAGCTTATAATTTAGTGGCCGGATAGTTACCAGGAGAGAAAAACTCACATCTTCTCCATCCACAGGTGTTTATTTACACTACCTATCTACTGTATTATAGGTTCGTCATTTGATGACCAAAGGAGCAACAACGTTCTCAACTGTCAGTGTAATGATTATGGCTCCTTACCCCCTCACTAATAAAATGTAAAAAAAATAAACAAAGTTTCTGACATAAACTTAAAATAACTATATTTGTATATGTAATTAACCAGCGACTCACCCCGGCTTCGCACGGGTGCAATTTCTAATTTGAGATTTTCATTCATAAATACCATCCAAATGACGGAATTTCCCGGAGGATGTTAAAAAAAAACTTTCATACATACCTTGTCCTGCTATCCAATTACAAACACAACTAAAAACCCAGCCAAAGCAGTCGAGCCGTTTTCAAGTGATGATCTTTCCTTTTTCTTTTTACATGCGGCAATTGATTTTTATTTATATAGACAGATAAAGGGTATGGTACGGATACGGTAACATAGGAGTAAAAATCTCCTAATTTACCCTTTACTTTCTATTCCCCCTTCGTATTCTGTTTTGCCTATGATTGATTATTTGTAGCAAGTGTTTGAAGAAGTTATGAGTTTACACCTGATTAATTCACTAGCCGGTGTCTACTAAACACGAGCTCCTCCTTACCTCTTACTTCCTATGATTAGCAGGTGAACTGGTATTCGCATATGATGGAGCTACTCCTTAACTACATCAGTAAAACGTTTCTTATGACACCCTGGGGAATGGATGACCGAAACTGGGGATCCAATGGACGAGAAGTTATTTAGCCGCAATGTATTATCAACTCTAGGTCTATCGATATTACAGCCAAGGGATTTAAACTTGCATGTTACTTAGTAAGATGGATAACAGAGTTGTATGTCAGAGTGTGTTACACTCACGACCTTATATTCTATGATGACACTCTTGGGTCTAGCGACTAAGTATTGCTGTAAGTATTGAAAATGCAAATGCTCAAAATGCTTGGAGTTACCTTCAGACGTATGATCATAATATTAATATTTAAAATTATGTTTATACTATATGAAGCAAGACAGTGCTCACTCTTGTAGATTCGTTTTCAAATAATCTAAAATATAAAAGGATTATTTTTTGAAGTGACAAGTGGGCTGTATAAAATGTTAAACAAATAATATTAACAACTTTATTTGTCACCGTGATACCGGAAAATAGCTCTTATCGTATTGAGTGAACACTTTCCAAAGTCAACTGTAAAAAATATAACATAGCATATACTTTCCTTTAAAAACGTAAACATGCTATAGAACACAGACGAAGTTTTCTTTATACAGTACGGTAATATTTGAAGCAAGCAAAAATGCCAAGCTTCCTCTTCTATCGTTGCTTCTATCGGAACTATATTAAACGTGATTCTACCATGCCTTGTGGCATTAAGCACCACTTTGTGGTATGCTTATCTTACGAAAGTAAAATTCAAGTTGAACATACATAGAATAGAACGCTGTGCGACTGGAAATTTCTTAACATTAATGAACAATGTCATAATTTTATTACTATTTACCAAAACAATATATTTACCTTAAAAGAAAAATGAACTTTTAATGACTGTTTGTTGTTAATATAATAACACATAAAATAAATTACCTTTAAGCGACGCCGTGTCTCCCAAATATTTATAAAGGTAGGCAGACACCTACGTTATCATAATTTTAGAGGGTACGGACGTCCGATTTAATAAAAACGTCAAATATTTGTTCAGGTACGTAGGCACCCACGTTGCCATTCATACAGATTACGTGTATCCAATCGAAACAAAAAAGTAATAAGTTCTTTTGTCCCACTACTAGTAATACAGTAAATATGTTACATCAGTACGTAATACGTAATCTAATACGACGGATCTTTCGTCTGTCCAATAAGATACTTGAGGCGGAAGCTGGAAACAATAGCTAATAATATAGGACGAAAATAGTAATATGTTACCTTACTGTAAAGACGGGTAAATCTCACCGCGATCCGTGTCACGATGTTCGATCAATATGTTACTGTTTAGTTTTGTTACTGCTAGCTTAAGAGCTTCATTATAATAGTACTATTATAATGAAGCTCTTAAACACGCTAGCTTACATAATAATTGCAGGGGAAGGATAAAGAAACTAATTCTATGCAAGAGATCAACGTATGTTGATTATCTACTCGTAAGGACTGTATTTTATGGCGAGGAAACGATCTTCTTCCTAGCTGAGATATTATATAAAAACAGATATACGCTCTCAAATCTCAATCTATAACGTTATTCGTTTGATGGGTAAACTGATTTCGATATAAAATTACTTTAAATAAACAAAAATAAAATAAACCGAGTTCGTAGCAAGACTTAGATAATGCAATTTGTCAGTAATTTTAATGTTATTTATTCAGACGGTCATCTAGATGTGCCAGCTGTGTGTCATTCAACCTACCAGCTAATTTTATCTTGAAATATAATATTGTCATAAAACATCGCACGAAGTCACATACGAAAATTTGCAGCTCGAAAATTCGTCCGGACGTATAAATTGCGGTGAACCCGATCTTAATTGAAGTGGTTATCATAGTGCGCATAACTTTAAAAACCCGAATTATTTAATTGGAATACCGGGGAAACTAGGTTAATTGAGAAATACATTGATTGTAGGCACTACATGATGATCCGAGCTTCGTAATTTTCCTTATGTCGAGAAGTTCCCTATAATGTGTAAGACGAACAAATGATACGTTATTTTGAAGAGAGTCGGGTAAATCCTTCAACCTCGCATCGCATCAAGGGACGGCAGATTTAATATCAGACACTTTCGATATATTATACACACAAGGGTGTATTTACGGAAGGATCAAGGCTTTTCATTCGATGTAGGTATGTTTGTAGGATTCACTTATTATCATTTACTAAGTTAAAAATCATTTAGTAAGTTAATGAGTCTCAAATATCGAGGCAATGTATCATGAGACGGGTAGAGTCTAATTCTTAATATATACAGCGAGGTGGTCAGAAAACAACCCGTTTTATTCATTCATGAATCACACTATTCAATATCATAAAAGTGAAAATTGTGAAGATGTCTGTTACACGATCAAGCATTAACTGGCTGAAAGGATATAAACGTTTAGCATTAAACAATAACTAAGTTTATACTAATATACAGGACAACTTTTCATCTAAGTACATGCAGTAGTTCGTTTGGATACACAAGCAGTTTAAGAATAAATGTCTTCATTTTAAGTATTACTAAAAACGGCGCACTCGATATCAGTCCGGGACTCGTTAAAATTTACTAATACAACAACCAGATAATAATGTAAATGTAAGCCAGTATTCAAGAGAGATGAATTCGCAATTAGAATACATCTTTCAGATAAGTTTAACGATGAGTAAGGTAGATAATGATCTTACGAGATAAGTTCATTTAATAAAAGGCGTGAAAAAGAAGCAGTTAAAAAAAGGAAATAATAATAATAAAAGAACTGAGACTTTCAACTCAAGAACTAACATATGAACATCACAGTTTGTATACCGATACGTCTAATAATATAGCATACGCACGCACACATGCATACATTTATATCTCTTTAGCAATATATGAGGAAACAAAGCCGGCCTGTCAGTTATCCTCTTATCCTTATAAATAAGTATTTACGATGTTGGCAGTAAATCTAGTGTAAAAAGCCCGGAAGGCGTTCATCTCTTCGAAATAAAATCGAAACGCATAGGATTTTAATGCGGGCTTCACAGGCGCTTAGAGCTTTTAGAACAATTTTATACTGAATCTTGCTCAGATTCGTACGAAGATAATTTATGAACGAACGAATTTATGAATGAAATGGATTTAGTTCATTTTAATTTTCACAAATAAACTTTTAGTGACAACTATTTACAGTACCCGCGTGGATTTTTGAATACTTTTCTAATAGATAGATATCGAACATAATGTACAATAAAAATGTTGTACTGCTCCGTTCCAATAGCAACAGCGTGATGATACATAACTCGTATGGGCGGCATCAAGCGGGCCATATACTTGATTGCCACCATAGATGTATAAAAAAATAGAACTGGGGTCTAGTTCTATTTTTTATACATCTTATATCTTAAGTAGCGCTTTAATGAAAGTCTCATCAAAATCAAATTACTGGTATTTAATTTATAAGTGCTCAGACAAACTACTTTAAAATCTTGTTTACGTAGGCACATAAGACAAAATAATCTTCTTCTAGAAGATAAATAAATAGATTCGCAGTTTGAGATATTATCTGAAAGCGAAAAGGCGGCGATATCGAAGATTCTAGTAAAAACTGTGTCGTGGTAATAGACGGGCTTTTCAAGCTGAGGAAACTAGCTTTCAGAATACCTTTCATGCATATTAAATATTATGTGGACAGGGAAACTCGTTAACTAGTACTCGGAGACGAAGCGCGACGTGTCAATTTAGCATGGTCTTATAAGGATTATGATGTAAAACCTGCTGTAATTTGATCTTGAGACAACCAGTATTTTAGACTTGACTTATAAAGGTATCTTGCTGAAACAGTACGTATGGTTAATATGATTAAATGAACTAAAATTATTAGCTACCTAATTATTAAATGTACATAATATGTACCAACAGCAACGTATATTCTCACACAAATATCAGAAGTATGGGTAGGTAGTTTTGTTAGACAATGTGTAATTTTACGATTTCTTCCAAGTAGTATGTGGAAATATTTAAGTGTTTTAACTAGAATATCAAATAATAATAATAAATTTCTAGCTAACTTTACGAGGGAAAGATCACCAACGGCAATTAAACTAAGTTTCAGCGAATTCTTAAAAACGGGACCAGAAATGGCATTGTCCTCTTTACTGATAACATCTGTCTGAATACCTAGTAAATCAAAGTCAAGCTTAATAACTTTGCATATTATTACGCTGAGAAATTTGCTCAATTTAGATTTCTGGCCAGCATCAGGCAATTCATCATTTTCTTATATAATATCGTCGGAGGCTAACGATAATATATGTTGATAGCAAGCCGTCAAGCAAAAAGTTTTCCTAATGGTTTGTGGCCTAACCCGTCCAAATATTAGGTATTGGTAGGCAAACGGGTAGTCTAGGACTCTAGGTTAACACCACACTTCAGCGTTGCCTGGCAAAAGTCTCTGAACAAATACGTTTAGATACTCACAATATTTTTTTAATAAGTTGGCTGTTCTACGTCTATGTGAGTATGAAATAAAACACACCTAACGCAATAAAACGTGAGTACCTACTTATAACACCGCGCGAATCGCAGAAAAGTATGAACTGTGAAATCTTTTATTTACCCTTCTCTCGGGGAATATACTGGCTTTTTACAGCTACTTATGGTACTATTGTAATCGTTATGCGTTCATATAACCTCTTTGTGTGTACATAGCTTTGTTTACTTATCCCAAAACGGTAAAGCGTGGGCGATGCATTATAACGAGGCTTCGTACCGTTGACAGGACCGTACTCTATTTCGATTTATATATTTAAATTTAATACATGCCAAAAAAGAAAATCCCAAAAATACACTTACCTATACATGCATTGCATTGAAATACAGCATTAGATATCATGAGTATTGTTGTTTATGAGTATTGTTATTCTTAATTTTTTGAAATAAAATTGGTTTTGGTATATATGGATCCTCTGTTACTATAAACCACTATTCTGTTAATCCGATACTTCGTGAATAAACACTTGATTTTACGTAAATTATCCAATTAATTGGTAAAAAAAAAACCCTGAAACAGCGCTGGGGACATAACGCACATGCTCCTTTTTGCAGACCAATTGATCTCCGGCATCTAATTGTAAGTTTTTTTTAGTATTACTGTGTTCCGTTTTGCAACTGCCCGTCCATAAAGTGTTATCTTTAAATGATCTTTACTGGCACTTGGTAGCAAGTGGCAGTTGCACCTCCTAGTTGAAACGATAAAATAGTGTCATAGCGTTGCAATTACGAAGACTTTCTAAAGACTAAAATTCCACATCTGCATAAGCCGGAGCAAACGTCCCAATTTGTGCTATAGTAAATATGGAAACTCTAGCGTAGCTACGTTTGTCTGGAACATTCCAAACGTTAATTGGTCCAAATGAAATTTCACAGTGGCTGGTTGAACACTTTCGTTTTAATAAGTATTGTAATTTCACTCTCGTATTTGACTATCATACTCAGTTCGGAGTTAGCTATTCCAATTTACCGAAGAGGAAAATGTCGGAAACTATCTTCAACTCTTTCTGTGTTCGACAGGAAAGAACTTCTGTATAGTATTCTAAGAAGATGCTGGCAACATCGTCTTATTTGAATATTAATAAGCAATTGTGAGTAAACAGATTTCTTGCAGAGCATGTAGCAACATGCTTTCCAAGAAATCTGTGTACTACTTTCCATCTTTCCAGTCTACTTTCCAAGAAATTTGTTTAACTCAGAATTGTAACTCTCAGAAATTCTGATTACCTACTACTTATAGGGAACCAATTCCCTAAAGATTTTTGTTCCAGAAGAACAAGAATATTTAATAGAGACTATTTTTATATCCACAAGGGACAAGATTCCAGTATTGTTACTGGAAATAAAAATAAAATATTCGATACGAAAGTTCTTACTAGCTGAATATTCCCAAATGTCCACTCAAACCATGTTCACACATCTAAACTATTAGCGAAGTTAAACCCTTATAAAATATCTTTATATTACAACCCCTAACCTTTTGCGTCCCAAACGGGACATTACACACGGTTTATGTACTTGTTAATATTTTAATAATGCCTGCATTGTGTGAATTAGGCATGCTTGACATTCTCCTTGAGCGACCCGCGTTCATTATTCATTTAAAGCGAATTGAAGTTTTTTAATTATACATTCACTGCGGCGATGCCATTATAACACTGAATACAGATTTCTTAACTAGATTTATGATTTTATAAATTTATATGTATATTTTAATAAAAGAACAATCTCTTAATCATAAATCACGAAAGCAGCACTTAAAGCATAAAGTTTTTAAACGAAATTGTAAGAAGCATACATTTTTCTACTTATCCATTTACATGGAATGTTTATGCTCATGTTCTTTTTATGAAAAATGCATTTTGAGACATGACACACAAGTTTTAAAAAGATACGCGCAAAATAAGTACGTCTCCGAGTAGTTACCAGCTCATATTGGTTCCCCTCTTCCCGTAAAACTGTTACATTTGACTCGGGACATAATCTTCTGTGCCTCAATTCAAACATTTTTAGCGACTCGTGCACCGAGCAAATACGAGTCGGACGGGAAAACTGGTGTGTCGCATCACTAGTGTAAATATTTGTGCAGATATACGTAATATTTGCGGTCGCCCCGTGTTTAGAATGCAATATGTAAATTCATTCGTAACCTCAACTGTTGTGTAGTTATGTTCGGTATGTAAACTGTATGATGTATGTGTTTATACGAAATAACAAGCGTATGAATCTATTAGGGGGCGCGGGGTAGGTAGTACCCAACAGAATTCCGACCAGCTTCGTTATTTTTAAATTGACGTTACCCATTTTTCAGTTTTTGCTTCACTAAGATTAGATATAGTGTCCAAACACGCGATAGACAGATCAGAATGCTGTGTTTGGGTTTATTTAAAATATAGCTCTCTAAACCACTCCCACCTTCGGTGTACTTGGAGATCTATTTACTAGACTGACAACTTAAAACCAACCATTATTTGTACGAGTAAGTCGTTCCACAATCGTTAACATTGCATTATGTAATTTTAACGATTTATTTTATTTCGACTGCCTTATTGGTCTGGTGGTCGCACTCGTCGTCGGTCGTGGTGGGACTGCTAAGCGTGAGGTCCTGGATTCGATTCCCGGGTCGGGTAAAGTTTTATTGGGTTTTTCTGTATGATAATTCTCAGTAGCAGCACGGAGTTTGGAATTACCCGGTTGATGGCAATAGGCTCGCCCTCTATTACATGGGACTAAATAACAGCATCGGCGAAATGTGAGTGTAAATAGTATACCTCTGCCTAACCCTTGAGGGAATACAGGCGTGATGCTATGTTATGTTATTTACGTCACTTTCTTTTGATTGACTTGTGCCATAACCGCCATATTATATGACGTATGTACAATTTCAAACCATTCTGATTCATCATAAGATATTATTGTGTTCGTATAAAAATAAACACTGTGTTCATTGTCTAGACTAATAGCACAGACACTTAAGATAGATGAAACACTTTGAAGGAAATAAAAGAGTGTTTGAACAACTTAATTGACTGTAAAGCTCTCCTATCTATTATTTTACTTAGTACATTTATTTATAATTCAATTAGAACCATGTATCGGTTTTATTTTGAGCTATTCATTTTAATATAAAAGTGTTATTGGGATTTTCCGTATGGATATTCTCAGTAGCAGCACGGAGTCTGGAACTATGCCCGGTACATAGTGGTCAAGATGTAACGAAATCTTATTACGATTACTTGCCCTGCAATCAGCCCCTATTTTATATATTTTACCCCCCTTTACTAACCCCTATTTTATACTTTATTAGGGCGGCAATGCAAATCATTACTTATATTGTTAATCTACAACATTTTGTGGTTGTGGTTGTATACAAAATAAAACAAAAATGATACATTAATATACAATAATTTCGGTAGTCCCTACTCCACAGAATGAGAAGGTTGATATTGAATTTCCTATAATTAATTACTTAGAAACGCAAACATTTCATCATAAAACACGTCATTAAGCAATCGCACGCAGGAAATATTTTACGCCATTGTACATTACTCACAATTATAACGAGTCGGTATTAAATTAAACTCGATAATGAACTAAAGTATGAATATGGAATACATACATCCAAAAATGAATGAAATGAAAAATGGTTTCAGACGAAAATGTATTTGTTACCCGTTGTGAAAATTAAGCCTTATGGAGTCTTCATACTGAAATCGGTCAACGCCGGGTACGCGAATTGAAGACTGGACCCACCGAATTTGCCGCGTGTACTGACATGAAAGCTGATTGTGGTGATAATTAGTGTAGCCTTTAGTGGCGACTATTTAATCATTTTTTAGGCACTCTTAGCCACAGGCCAACACTTAAAACAAAAGAAATAATGAAGCCTAGCCTCTAGTACGTATTTACGTTTGAATGCAGGTGGCCTAAATAGCTTAAGATGACGATCGAATTACTGTACAGGCGGCTCTGTACCATGAACATTGCCCTACGGGCGTTCTACGTCAGTGTGTAAAGCCCATTAGACGTATGGGAGTGGTACGACGTAGTCTATAACAATGCTACGCGGCTACGGTGCTACGAAAAACAAGTGTACTTCCTTTTTGGCTCGGCTTATTGTTCCACTCTACTGTTTATACACAGTGGAATTTTAGGAACGAAGAACTTTAAAGTAATGCGAGAATGGGGTATACAATGTGTGTATCACATTCATTCATTATGTATTATTATGTGAGTTCTAGGTATTGAAACAAAGGGACAAAAATTATCTATTATCTACGTCGTCCTGCAATTATTTTAATTAAATTTTAGGGTTTTACTCAATCCGTTTAATCTTAAACTATTCCATCTGATTTTACCTAGCTTATACAGCAAAGAAAAACGTATAAAATTCTTGCAGAGCGTGAAATTATTACGGTACACTAAAAGCAATAATCTTCTCGTAGAATATGAAGGTGCAGCGAGCGGAAGCTCTAATGGGATTGTTAGCTGTCAATACCAGATCCCAGGCTAACGAGTCAGCCGTGCAAACTATTTAGTGTTATTTGTTAAGACATAATATAACTGAGTCCAATGAAATATTTATTACAAAGTGAGCTGATCTTAATAATAAAATAAAAGGAAAAAGTATTAATTACACATTCTTGCTGTCTATAGCTAAGCAGCCTATGTAGTCAAAAGTTGTAAAGAGTAATAATAATACTCAATGTCATCTGAAACTATGAATTCTCGATTTGCTCGATGAAGTATTAATTACACATTCTTGCTGTCTAAAGCTAAGCAGCTTATGTAGTCAAAAATTGTAAAGAGTAATAATACTCACCTTAATGTCACCTGAACCTATGAATTCTCGATTTGCTCGATGCAGATTATTTATCCCTAAATTCGTACGTTATTCTATTACCTTATAGAGTTATGATTTTGAATCAGCGTGTTACCTGTAACAATGAAATAAGAAATTAATAAACATTAAAAGATACAACATCGATTTAAAAAAAAAAAAGGATCCTATATTACACAACAATAAATCTAAACACGCAGTCACGCACACACTACAACAAGTTATACAGAAAAATTCTTAACTGAACCAAGTTCCCGCCGTATTGTGTTGAATTATTGTCATAGCAATATCAGCTATTGGATTATTCGTCAATATGGAAATACATAGTGGAACACGAACGTACAACTTTAATCCATGACAATAATGGAATGCAATAGTGGCAACAATGGGTACTATGGTGTAATCCGATTTCTATTCTATTCTGATGCATTCCAGATGGATTGGGGCATTGGAAATGTAGGTACGCATTACGTTAATGAACAATGTGGATGATTAATTAATGAAACAATAATCTCTTATTATGGCTTTATAACCAACTACCACTGTAATCTACATATCTCTTGTATTATTGAAAAGGGCAGAATTCGCATGCCGAGATAATCTATTTTGAACTTAGATTTAACGGATGCATCTTGCATGCTGAACCCGGGTACGTCGTAAAACTGCGGCCATACACCGGAGCCATAGGCCGGCAGCAGCGTCCTCTCACTAACCGGTGAGCCACTGCGATCCCCAAGCCGCCTACCAAGCGTGGGGATTATGGCAACCCCCCCAACCCTTGGGGGAGGCCTTCGTTCAGCAGTGGATGTGTTCTGGCTGATGATGATGATGATGATCTTGCATGCAACCTGTTTTCATTCAATAAAGCTTAATTCTAGAACCGATCCCCAAGGCTACTACGAAATCTATAAGGTTACATGTTTCTTAACATCTACATATTAGCTGTAAGTTCTTTTTCTATATTTTGTAATGACAGGAATTAAAAGAATAAATCGAGTACAGTGATTGCTTTTGTTGTTCAAGTTATAAAAGTGATCTTTCTGGTAGTTTATGTTTGGACTTGTAAGGAATACCGTTGTTTCAGGTTTTTAATACTGGAACATAATAATAAACTGTTAATTTTTATTAAAGATGTATGGAACTTTATTAAATGCAAAAAATATTTATGGTTTTTGTTTTGTAAATATTTCACGAGTGTATGTACGTACATATGTATGTTTATACTTACGCACGTACATATATGCATATACATACGTACATATACGTGTATGTATATATGTAAATCGACCAATCACAAAAATACCATTATCAATTTGACTTTTGACGAACAACTTTCTCTGAAAAATCTATTAAATATCTGTTGGCGTTACCAATTTGTTACTGATAACGGAACTCAAATTTGGTCGCAATATAAATGTTAGTCACAGTTAGTTTGATTTTGGACAAGCTAGATATTCCCACAGACATTCACAAAGCTTTAAACATCATCACTATAAAGATAAGTATTGCGGTCGCCATTAACGACTATCGAACCACATTAAGTGCACTGAATGATAATCTGAACACTAGCCTGCCATAAAAGTGATAAAAGTGGAGCATTAATGTGATTGTTGACTACCAAGTGGCAATCTTTTGCAGGAAATGGACGTTCGACGTTCGGAGGGACCAAAGGGTACAAAAATGTAGAGGCGACAATAGACTCGACGACTAATAGACAATGCTTCGACTTTTATTTTGCTTTGGATTCAAAGGTAGGTTTAATATGAAACGAGCACTATTGGTTAAGTTGTTTTTTATTTAGTTTACTTGGAATGTTACTCTTCTGACTTTCGAAACGCAAATATAGTTAAAATACACATATAATTAGTACGACATAGTGACACTTGAAAGCACTGTGAAAAGAAGAAAAATTATAACCAACAACAGAAAAAAATCAAACATCAATTTAAAAAAATAAAACTATTTAAAATTTGTACGGTGATGAGCATGGCCATAGTTGGAATATCAATTATTTTAAAATCTTACCGCACCTATTTTTTCCTCTATATTATATATCTACACTTTACATCTCAAATTCACACACACATTTAAGGAACTAACTATTTCAATAACAATTACTAACACAACGGTACATTTAAATCAATATTCATGGACCTATGAATATGAAAATGTATACGTTGTACAACATCAATATTTTCAGAAGCGAAATGTTTTACATTTTCATCCGCGAGAAAATAGTGTGAAAGCGTTCGTTATTTCCTCTGGGATACGCAGACGGATATTTAAATTAGTCAGCGAGAAGTTAGCAATGTAGCTTAATACAGTCCTTCATTTTATGTAAAATATTTCTTCTTTCGCAAATATTATACTGAAATTTAGTCGGAATACTTCATTGGCATAGCAATATTGGTGGAATAGCAATATTAGGGGCTTAGAGGCGTGGCAGTTCTGTTCGTAATGTATCATAATGTATCTTATTTGCATAATACCATATCAAAAGTACGATACATTTTTATCGAGTACAGCGTTACGGCTTTGAGTTTGTTTATCTTTGAAGCTCTACGCAAGTAACGAAGAGACATATGTATGTTCGTTACTTGCGTAGGGCTCCTGGAGTAATCTCCCCCTGATTTGATTTGAAATTTGGCCTACTTTTATTCGAGAGCATATATATGGCCATGAAATAATTATGGATTATCACAACAAATACCTAAATTTCTCGCCTACATATACCTGTAGATATTAGTTTAGATACGGAACTTAACTACCTGGGTTCCCTCTGGGGATTCTTACGAAAATCTCACTAGTTCAAAACTAAAACAGCAACTTCCAAGTACCTACTGCGATAACACATTATGTGCCTACTTCAACAACGAAGAGTAAATACAATACCCTCTAAATATTTCTGCGAATGATGTTCTAGAATATATTTAGTTGAAGTTCCTATTTTTAGAGACTTAGCTGATTTACCACTAAATCTAATGTTCAGCAAAAAATAATTTTACTACGATACCGCGTAGCTGTAATCTGCTACGTTCGCATTGCTCTCGTAGCTGTTATTTAAGCTACGACGTAGCCACTGTGTCGTCAAATTTATAAAGAGTCGTGTCTCTGCAATGCACAACGATGCTACTTATGTAAATGTAAATACTTACGGAATATGGTTATTAATCAAAGTCAAAGTCAAAGTCAAAGTTTTTTATTTCAAGTAGGCCTTTTCAGGCACTTTTAAAAAGTCGAGACTCTAGGCGCACGGTTCCAAAGGGGGTAGGTCCTATGGAGAAGAGACCGGCAAGAAACTCCATGGATACTCTTTTCAAAAACAAAAAGTTAATTTACAATTAAAATCTTAAATTAACATGCATTATATAAGAAAAAATACAAACTTAATAGAATGCTACTTACACAATGAGGCAATACAACATGAGTGATGAGATGATAAACAATTGTTTCGAATATAAACTAAAAACGGGATAAACAGATCAAAGCGGATAAAACAGAAATAAAAAAATACAAAAAAGAATACAAAATATTGAAACATCAAGAATGTCCAGATATGTAAAGTGAATCTAATATAAAATAGAATTAGTAATATAACGATTTAATCTCTAATTGGTATTCCTTAATTTTTTTTTTCTTTCATTGCATTGATTTTATTTTCTTTTTATCGTTGTTCGACAATCCAGACAAATAACGGCAGCATCTGATCTGTTAGAGGATTCACGAACTTAATTTGATTATTCTGACAATATTTTATTTTCTTTGTAGCTGTCATAATGAAAATATAATAATTTTATATTCAAGTTCAGTTCTCAAAAACGATGATGATTACGCTACAATGTAGGCTACGGCTTTGCACAGAATGCGTATAACATTGCTCTGACACTCCAACATACATTTTTTGTGCTGGTTACAGGCTGAAGAAGAAACTAAGAAAACTCGTATCGTGATAACAGTCAAAGTACATATTTTCTAAGTTCCTCTTTTCACTTCACAATGTATACATAGTATACACATACATAACATAGCATCTCGTCTTATTCCCCGATGGGTTAGGCAGAGGTGTATTATTGTACACCCACATTTCACCGATGCCGTTATTGAGTCCCATGTAAAAGGGGGGCGAGCCTATTGCCATCTACCGGGTACAGTTCCAGAGTTTGTGCTGCTACTGAGAATTTCGATACAGAAATACCCAATAACAGTTTGCCCAACCCGGGAATCGAACCCAGAACCTCACGCTCAGCAGTTACGCTTGCGACCACTAGACCAATTAGGCAGTGAGTATACACATACATCGTTAAAAAATCAAAATAAGTTTCACGTGGATCACGTAAAGTAACGTGGGTTAAAATGCGGCACGTAGAGCGCTTCGCTGCATTTTAATAAGCATATTTAAGAGATAACCTCCACTAAAATGACAACGACGGACACTATCTACTTTTGCGAGTTACAAACAAACAAAATGCGGTTCTGCGAATATAATTTCACATTTTGGATTCCAGTTTGTCTAAACCGCCATATCTTCGATAGAAAAGGAAAACATATATGGAATCAGAACTTGCTTCCCAAGCGACCTGATAAACTTAATCTAACCCAGAAAACTTGAATTAAAGTGCAAAAGTTTAATCTAAATCAAAGTTTGCTTTGTGTTAAAGAGACACAAAGAGATTACCTAACATACAAATGTAGGTTACAGTCAAATACCTTACATATTTCGCGTTGCAATGCGATTTTAAACGTATTCTAATGGAATGGTATCATAAAAATCCATTTTTAATACCCAGGTATTTAAAATGTAAAATACACAACAAATATATATACAATATATAAAACACACATACAAAACTAAATTAAGATGTACGCAACATATTAATTTAGTCTGATGTATGTATATATATATATGTAACAATGTTAAGATTGTAATATCTATAAAGTCCACCTACACGGGTAAGTGTTGGAGTTATCGATGATGTTAAAAAAAAACAATTGCAAAAGTATCAGCACAAAATCTGTGAAATATGAAAGTTCAGATGCAGCAGCTAAACCATATCATACAACAGATTGCTGTTAGATTTGGTCCGGCTCCAGAATTTCAGAATAATATCATACATATAAAAGACATCAATTCTAAAAAAAAAAGATAGATAAGACATGTCCCAAGGAGGTTCTTACAAAGAGAAGATATTGGACACTTAGCGTAGAATAAAATCCCGTTCACTACTTCAACACGGACCGGACAATGAATACAAATAAACACTATCCGAGGCCCGGAAGCGCATTATCGCTGCGATGCAAAAGGAAGAACACTAATCCCAAAGGAGAACCGAGTTGTTTGAGAAGGGTCTCCATTACTGCAGCTCGAGATCTCGCCTATATCTTATTTCAGTCTTCCGCTGTATTAATCTTTAAACTATTACAAGCGGACCATGTCACGAAACTTGATATTTTTAAAGTATATTACGCTAATAAATAATCCGACTAGGATTTTAGCACTTGGGAACCGATATGTATTCAAAAATGTTCGATATATAAAAAGTAGGTAAGTACACAAATAGTTTTTTAATAACAGCAATAATAATAATATCTTCGTGATCGAATTTAGGTCACAGCCGCCAGCTTTACATGACCGGAGAGAGATTAGGCGCAGGACCAACGGCTTTAAGTGCTTTCCGAGACACGGTGTGTATTCACTTACACAAAGATCTAGACCCGAAACTAAAAAATATTTGTTCTGTGCGAGAGTCGAACCCGCGACACGTAGCGCAGCAATCGATCTCTCAACCACTGCGCCAATCGTGCCGTCCGTGGTTCACCTTTTTTTTATAACTACTATACAAATACGACAACCGAGGAGTGAGGAAAAAGTTATGCTCAGTATGTTGTTTTCGTTTGAAGGTCTAAAATCGAAATAATATACAGTCGAAAAAATGATTTTTCTTTTTTGAAGTCAGACCTCTTTTGGCGTCTGAAAGATCATTTCCTGTACTTCAAAGGAATTGCTCTGAAACGCGATTTAAAGCGCCTGGTATCCTTGAACGGCATACGAGCTACAAGGTTGACAATATATCACTCAGCGAGATCTAACGATGTTTCTTTGTTGAAGCCGAAGGTGACTTCATAACTACCGTATAAAGTTGCACGTCATATTTTACGCGTTGAAAATTTTAATATCTGATGCGCGTTGTAAATAAATATATTGAACTTTCAGAGTTAAGAGAAAATAAAATGTAAAATCGAATAAAATATATTGAGATGGAATATAAAGCGTTGAAAATTTTACGTTTGAGTTAAAGCTACCGGGTAAAAGTAAAGAACAAATAGCGTACGTACTTTGTTTTATGATTTTTGTATTTCAAGTGCTTTGTTGGTAGATATGCAAATGAAGAAGGCAAGTAAAAAAAATGTGCAAAAAAATCTGTTCTTGTTAGGTTATTGTGGTTCTTAGACACATTTTTTCTTCATATTTGGCTTTTAATAGCCCGATATTCAATCTTTTGTACAAAAAAAATCTATTCACGCTTTCGTTTTTCCACAAAAACGTACAAAAAAGCGTCCATTGTCGAGTTTGAAGGTCGTCCTGACAGGTGTCACGGCTATCGGCGTTCGATCACTTTTTATTAACGTTGAGATACTGACCGACGCGGACGCCACTATTTTTCTTTTACGAGCACATAGTGATAAAAAGGCAATATGTGTATGTAATACTGTAAGTTATTTATGGTAAGATGATTTTGAGTGGCGTGTAAGTAGATAAGTATATTTTCCAATACCTACTCACAATAGTGTCAGAAACCACAAAGAGATTTCGTGCTCACGGTTAGCTTTATACCTGATTTTGGAAAACAAGGATTAATGATCGCATTATGAGATTTATCTTAATTATAAAAACTAATGTTCTATAAAGCTTGGTAAGTTAAACCTGCCCTTGTCACTTTCATATAAATGAGAGATGACAACAAAGTTTTAAGCTATTTTAGTTAGTAGATGTTTATAACACGATTATGATTAATGGTATAAGAATGGTAAGATGTTGCAATTAGTTATAACTAGCTTCCGCCCATGGCTTCGCCCGCGTAGTTTACGAACTCGTACATTTTCCCGGGATAAAAAGTAGCCTATGTGCTATTCGAGATTATAATCTATCTCTGTGCCAAATTTCATCCAGATCCGTTCAGCTGTTCTGGCGTGAAAGAGTAACAAAGATCCATCCATCCATCCATCCATCCTCACAAACTTTCACATTTATAATATTAGTAGGATAGGATTTGCCGTCTAGCCAATCTCAAGTTTCATAAAAAAAAAGTATATCCACCTATATAACAAAACACGCAGGATTTGAGGTAGTAATTTTATAAAATGACAATATGAATATTACTTTATCATGATTCTCGAACATCCGAGGTTCGAAGATAATGATACCGTACATTACGTATCACCTACAATTATCGTTAACCTACCGCAGGAGGTAATTGTTCAGGGGACCCCACATACGTGCGAGGGTATAATGTGACCATTAATCATACCTAGGATGAGATGGATAGATTAAAATGGAAGGAAGGACTTAAATTCGAATTTTTATACCGCAATTAAGTCGTTACATCTACTTTACAAGCCTTTGTTATTGTAGCCGCATTTTCGACTTTAAGCTTTTCGCATAATAGCTAGTTAAGGTTCATTTAAATATGAATGTTCGTTAACTAACCGTGAATTGTAAACTCCAACCACTTTGTTAAAGTGATACAAATAGACGTGGTACCTACTCTGATCGCTTCGAGATCCTTCTCCTAATTTGGTGTCTCACTGCTGAGGAACGTGACTTGCAATTTGCGGTACTATTTCGTTGTACAATAACTGACACTCCAAATTGAGCGGTACAGTGCCAGCTATACTGACTTGTAGATGCAATTTGGACTATGCTGGTAATTAGGTCTGTCTTACGTCCAACGCTCGACGTTTACGGTCAATTTAGTTAATGAAGTTCGAAGAGGCAAACATGTGAAATGTTTACTCAATACGAGGCACAGATGTGGATTAGAAGCCGACACTAACATACGGTAAAATACGGCACTATTACCCTTACAAGTTCTCTTCCATAATATTTTCGTAAAAATAACACAAACAAATGTGTCGGAACAATTCCACGACAGAGATTTTCTGAAACTCATAAGCATTTCCATTTACCTCAGTCAGCAAAACCGACACTGAAACATACAATCTCGGTACATCAGCAAAAAGCGTAACATTTGGAAAAAGGCTTTACTTATTTGCAGAGCCCGGGAGCTGTGCGCCGTGATATAATTTGTCATGCACCTTGACCCAGTTTCCCTCGGCCAGACTTTAAAAAGGAAGGAATAATTCATTGAATCCCCTTCACCTGTTTGCATTGAGATTTGAGAATTAAGGGAATTGAATTGGAGAGTAGATTGGAAATCGTGTCGTTATACGTTCATTTCAGAAAATGATAGCTCTGTGATGGGGCAATTGTCGGGTTAAATCATGTCTCTCGAAGTGATTTCGTCAATATTACTGCGATAGGATAGACCTTTATAGTGAATGCTATGGGGAATCCCTTAAGCGCTGTGATGATTGCGTTTAGTATTGAAAGAAATGTAAATGTTCTTATTGGTTGGAGTCGGTGCCTAACATAACGTGTATAGATGGAATGTTCATCAAGAATCAATTTGGTAGAATCGATTAGAGCGGTCAAGCTACAGTGGGTCCAGCGACTAGTTAAATAGTAGGGGAAGGAAGGGGAAATCGGACAGAGGGTGAAACCAGATAGTGGATATTTCATTACTCCGCGTATAGCTAGCTCGTTTTAATTAGTTGAAAAATACTAGCAAGCGTTTACTCAGTGCGGTTGCAAATGACGGCGACGTTAACATCTCAGCGAGTGCGTCTATAAACGAAAATCTAAAACAAAGGTACGTTATCAAATATTTTGATTTTTTTTTAAGTGTTATCATTAAGTTTAGCTGTGTGCTATCCTATTCAGTTGTATTTTGTAAGAATTTATAGATATTTAACCTTCTAAAACGGTATTTATTGTTGCTATGAGTGTAAACAACCTGTTAGTTATTACAATTTCAAACATGGTACCTGTGGGGTATAAGCGGACGGGGTGATTTCGACTATCCGGATTCACCCCGATCGATTTATATGTAGGTATTAAGTGCGTTTGAATTATTTCTTTTTTTAATTACTACTTGGTTTTAACTTTTTAGACAGTGCGAGCGTCAACATGCCACGAACATAATTATGTGAGAAAGTCAAATAGGCTGCAGGTCGGAGTCAGACATGCTTTTAGCCATAAATTCGGTGATGGAAGGCGGAATGACATATCTTTTACCGTCACACACATATAATGTATTCAAAAGTTCCTTAGAGGATCGTGTAAAGAAGATCAAAGGTGAAAAATCCAAAGATGAAGTGTTTCGAAAATGCCCTGCTACTCAAAAATGCGTCTTGACTGATGAGCTGGAAGGTATGCTAGTCGAATATATCAAAACTATGGAATCTCGACTATTTGGAGTGACTAAAACAGATCTGCGACGTTAGGTATTCCAATTAGCTGAAAGAAATAATTTAAACCATCTGTTTAATAAAGAAACTGGACTCGATGGCTTAGATTGGTTTAGTGAATTTCTAAAACGACATTCTGAATTGTCATTAAGATCACCTGAAGCTACATCAGCTGCAAGAGCAATGGTATTTAATAGAGCTGTAGTGTCATTATTTTTTAATCTTTTAGATACCCTTATGTTAAGCACGCTTCCACGCGAATTTACGCCTATCCGGTTTGACCCATAGGTGTGGGATGAATTCGGATTTGTAATTTTTTATTTAAATTGTTCTACATAGTTTGTAGTTTATTAAGATTGATCTCAAACATTTTCATGCCAAAGTTATGCCTAAGGTGTACTTAAACATTTATGATATTGGTTATCTCAATAAATAAAATAGTGATTTATTTATTGTGTCTTTATCTATAACTAATAAAAAACTAACTATCCGGTGTCCCCCCACCTTCCCCTACAAACGAGTATAACGATCTTTATACAGCGTAATATACGATGAACATTAAAGCACAAATTGGAATATCGTTAACAATAGCGACAGAACACGGAACATATATAATTGCCTAATCGTTATATACCTATACATTAGTAAATATGCAACTGAATATGCATTCCCGCAATAAATAGTCGCATTGAAGTAATCCGCAACGGAATATAGTATATGTACAACATTTTAAATACAAAAGAACAATTGTCGTATGCCTTCCATTCTTTGAATTTCTAATGCTTAGGTTACCCGAAAAGACATATTTTGTTTCACCTAAGAATTTATGTACAGTGTAACCGTCAACAACACAAAGCAGGCCACCATTTATTCAAGCCACATGACAGCAGTTGTCACCTTACTTACGGTCGTTTTAAAACAGAAAACAATTGTGCATTTCTCTGGAATTGTTAGCACAAAAATCAGTAGTGGTAAAAACCTGGTATGTAAAGTCAAGTAATGGTAAGCTCACAAAAAGTTAAATATGCAGACATTTAAGAATGCTTGCAATGTATGAAATGTTGTTCTTTTCAGTACACTAAAAAACAAACGTGTGGAACTCTCGGATTTAAATAGACCTATATCTCATATTTATGAGAAGTTCAGCGTAACACTACTGTCAAAACAAATTTATTTCAATCCGAATCATATTTCATACTTAATCGTTTCTTAGTCTAATGCACCGAAATAAAGACTAATAGAATAATTTATGTTTAAAGATCAAATGTATTCAATTTGCTCCGTTCGACATTTACATAGCAAACCCATTTACAAAAGCTGAATATTACATCGCTGTGAATAAACCAACAGGTTTCCATTAAAAACGTGTTGACTGTTCGATGTCAGTTATTTATCTTTGTGGCTAGTGAATGGAGACGTTAATTTTTAAATAGGACAAAAAGTGAATGCATCTGTTCTAGAATTGGGTTACGAGAACATACAAATAAAGAAAAATGTCTGTGTTACATCAAACTTTGTGTGATGTATGTGTGATTAATTATATTCTGTTCATGTAGTATTTTATTTTCAGGTTAAAAAGAACTTGAAGTTTTCTTTCTAGCAACATAATATGTATGACAATGTACTGTCAATGCCAACAATTGCATAGGAAACGATTCTCGAAATTCTAAAGTTGATCCCACCGGAATAAGTCCACGTATGCGGACCATCCGTTTGCCAAAAACCTCATTCGGAGTCCATACCTTACTATGTAGAACGGAATAAACGAAGACTTCAGACTTGGACTGGCACAAAACTTTTCGAATCTGTTCAACTGTGCAAGTTGGCGCTGCGCAAATACGGGATAGATTTCAATTTAAAGACCTGCATTACTTAGGAGTTGGTAGTTGTGGATCATGCACCATGTGCAGTCGGAGCAAAGTGCAGATTAACCGATTACGGCCAGACTAATGTAGTTTACTGCAGTTTGAATATTCGACCATGTTATTGGATAAACTTTTGGGAATAAAGCACCTGAGTACCTACGTCATTACCTACACTCGAGTCATATAAGTATAATTAGGTATAATTTTATACTGTATATTAGCGTGTTTTAGTATTTCCATATGATGTTGGTAGTTGGTATACTTTACTAATAAATTTAAAACTTATATAGTGCTCGGCTAACTAAACATTCAAGCAGTAAATTATTCATATAGGAAAATATCATCAAGTTAAAAATCGAAAATATTCACTGATGCTGTGTTGTGGCGGGCAAAATAACACGACTATGTTACCTTTGAGATGTACCGTTTGTGATAGAAATGCTTTCAAGTAGTCTCGAGTCCGACGTCTGCAATATATTACGTGGCATTGCAGGTTAGTTATAAGCTTCCGCAGGCAGAACTTGGACTTAGGCCAAATCAGTGAAAATGTTGCTGATGTAGCAAATTTGGCCAGGATCTATGATATTTTTTGGATCTTCTGTTCACAGGCCAAAAATATTATAACTAGCTCAAATTCATTAGTCTAATTGTATAACGAACTATTATGTAAATGTATTTATTGGGCTCTTTTATATTACAAATAATTTATGAACTTCCCGTTTGAGGGCCTATAAAGTCAGTCTGAAGAGTTAATGAGCCTAACGTTTTTTTTGGTTGACCAAATTTGTTACTCGTTGATGAAGAGGCATACTTGCGATTTGTACATCACTTACTCAAAAGCTCTTTTTAAAAATGTCCAACACCAACAAAGGTAGCTTGGTGACCATAAACGTCAAAATATAAAGGAACGAGTGTCGACCAGTCAAGAGACAGGGGAACATTTTGACATCCCCATAGCGACGGGTACAGTCATTAATCAACCCTCACCCAGTTATTACTCACTGCGGAATTCTTTAAATACTTTGTTGATTTTCTCAGGATCGGGCACGAAATTCCAATATCCGAATCTTCAATAATCAAAATGAACAGGAACAGTATGGTTGCTTTCACGATTGGGAATCTATCTTTAAGTACAGTCCGTTTCAGATATGAAATAAATTTACAATACCATAAAGAAATGTGACTATTTTCTTATTCTTTTTTCTATATATCTACATGAGAGCAAATCTTTTATCTGCACTACAAGACGAATCCTTGCCTTGCTTAAGTCTTTTTCAATCACTATATTTACAAAGGAAAAAAAGGAGATAATATGCTTTTTACATCATCACCCATAAACATGTAATGTTAACAATAGCGCGGAATTATTAATTCTAAGGTATTGCTACGAGGTTGGCAAGGGTCTAAATGGCCCTATAAATTCTATATACAATGGTGTCATTTGGCGCAATGCTGCTACTGTTACTCAAGGCCATAGCCTCCAATTATAATAAGCGACAGTGAGATTGACAATTCAGAGAGACGAGTTCAGATCCTACCCCGTACAACAATCGGTATTCATTTATTTCTATTACAAAAGAATTAATTTATAGCAACAGTAGCCATAAGGTTTACCGAAAACCCTATTCTTCAAAATAACTTAATATTGCAAAAGATTTAATATAACAGTTTTTTTTATTTAAAATTAGTAACGTGATACATTGAGGTACATAGAAGAGAAGCCTTTTGAACTCGTGTTTTCCGCGTATCATAAAGAATTTTACTTAGCTTTGAACAACGTATGACATTATAACTTTTCTAACGTTAAAAGCACCAGGAGCTTGTCTGCAAATATTTTATAATTCTTTCTTAACGCAAACCTCTGGCATTAGCAATTAACTATATATCACTATCAAGCGATCCCTTTAGATTGACATTTGCCATCGAAAAAGTAAATAAAGACCGGGACGGGATTAATTAAAATACGGGACCAATTTTCATTGGCCTTACATGTTCTAGATAGATCTACAAGTTTAACCCATTGGACTAACGTCGAAGTGATTATATTAAAAATGAGCTTGAAGCAACTTAAAATCAAAGTAATTAAATGTTTAATTACTTTAATTGTGTATCGTTCCAGCAAAAGCTGTTGAAAGATTTAAAGAAGAACCCATGTATGTAAATAAAACCCGTGAGTACACTACAGTGCGGAATATCGTAGTAATTAATATTTCCATCATTTTTGATATGTTCAACGGATCTTTCATACCAAATTGAGAATTTAATGTACTAATCTCTATAATAACTGACACACGAATGATGCTGAATATTAGTCTTATGCAAATGATTTTAAGGATCGTTAATTAAGTGGGTATTTTGGAATTTGTATTGCCAATCAAATGTATTTTTTTTATTCTAGATGGTTGCTTGAAATAAATGCATTTTTTTTTTAAATGAAATATATCTTAAGCACGTTTATTATACACCTAGAAAAGTATACTCAGAGATTTTGCCTCAATAAGAATAAAAAACTAACTGAATGGTTTCGCTACTTATGTACATACATAAAGAACAGAATTAATTTCATAGTAAAATCTCAATCTTGAACTGAAAAGAAAAACCAAGAGAATACAGCTATAATCGAAACTTGGAATAAACTTCTAATGATATAAAACTTGGAGTAAGAACAATATTAAAGGGAAATAAAATTACATTTGAAGAACTTTCACTTCAATCACCTTAACAAATAACCCGAGAGAACAATTTTGTTAATGAAATATTTGTTCTACAATTATTGATGTCCAAGATAAATGATAGAAAACATCCGAAAACAAAAGGAGTACTAAACAGTTCATTTCGCATTCTGTAATTCCGAGGATATACAAAATGCACGTTCATCTGGCACCTACCTATTATTATTTGTTGAAATGACGTCAGAAACGTGCCATTTTCAGATTCCATTAAGGTTTGAAGCCGGGAGGCTTTGTTTGCCACTAGGTTTGTCTAATTAGCGTTATCAAGGCGACTCGTAGCCTCTTTTGTGCAGACGCGACCGAGGCCGACAAAATAATTCATTTAATTGCTACATAGACTTACAAGCCTTTGGGGTTGATGAACATTTTAACGATATCATTGAATGAAATTTACGATCATATTCTCGAATAACCTTATTCGAAATGCAAATGGGTCAGATAAAAAATGTAAATAGGACCCTCATTTCGGAATCACGTCTTAAGAGGCTTCACGTTAATTTTCAGTTGATAAGGAGAGAATATGGAAATATCTATTTACAGAAAATGTTCACGTTGAATTTATTTCTAGAGAATATTAATAACATTTTTTATACAGCTGACTGAAATGATGTTATAAAAAAGACTGAAAGGTCAAGCCTCTTACACGTAATCAGAAAGTATATTAAATCAAAAAATACAATATTCCATTACTTTACAAGATTCTAAATTTTAATGTAGTGTCTACAAGAGAATGAAGCAATGCAGCAAAACCATTTCAATACAATTCTTCTCAACAATAGCTACTCTTACTTTTGTTATACTTATATAACACTTACTTACACCTTGATTGAGACCACGATGGTACACATGCTATCTACAACTGAACATTTATTTTTCAATCAAAATCTTGAGTACACGGAAAGCAATCTACTACTGCGTGCTTGCAATCTTCGAGGCATTCCTCGTTGTGTGTGCAGAAAAATGTAAATCGTGTTCTGTGTAGTTCCGCTGATAGGACCACGTGAATATAGACTTGATAATTCAAGCATGATACTTCTATCAAATATTCCAATCCCAATGACATATACTAAAATGTATAGTGTGAAAGCCTGAGGTCTGTGAGGATTTTGCAATCAGGCCAGTACGTTCTTCGATACGACTTACAAAGCGCTTGCTACTTATTTGTTAGCAATACATTTCTGAACTTGTGTTCTGAAACATAAAGTCTAAAGTGCAACGTACTAAGAATCGCATAAAAAAGTTGAAGTGGTCTTAACACCTGTGTTTTGTTTCTTAGGGAGAAAAGGCTGAGTGCTACATATTTTTCAAAATATTATTGTTAAACGAGTCACACAGGGCACGCTGGCACTGGTCCTCGTCCATATGGCGCTATTTTTATTAGTTTCCTTCCAATACCACGCCGGTCGGTACGGTTACATTCATTTGGGATTCGGCGACCGTAGTGCTGCACACACTGTTATTACAATATTTATTTCATGTTGAATTTTTTATGGGAATGTACATGGTGACATGTTGGACATTATAAGAGTTAATCCACAAACAAATCTAACAAACCACGAACACAAAAAAGAAAATACATAAAGCACGAAAACACACGAAAGCAAGCTAGGAACATTTTCAGCAAAAAATCATATTTGAAATAAACGCTAACGAGTCTTCAAATATTGGAATTGAGGTTTACAAAATATACAATAGTATTATTTCTGGCAGAAATTCAGGAACGCTGTTTTTTTTTATCTTTAGTATATGAGTCGACTGTAGGACTATAAAATATATACAACAAAAAGAATAACTTAATTCAAATCAGTAGCTTAAAAATTTCAGGAAAATAAATAATTGAATTGCGAACACAACGAGTACCGACTTCATGGAAGGTGTGAAACAATTTCAAAAAACAAAGTAAACACGAAAAGGTCTGAGCACTATAAAACAAAGAAAATTCATTCTACAAACGGGAAAAGGACTGCAAAGTTATTAATTAACGTTCGTTTACAAAGCAAGTTAACTGTTCCGCTTGTTATGATTCAGTTTGTCTGCGTGTTAAACGAGCGATGTCGTTTGTGGACGAAGCTCGCCATCTGTTTCAGATCTCCCGCTTAATTTTTTGGGAGATATAACCTAGTAAAATATGAGCAATTTCCTGAGATAAATGACGTCTGGTGCAGCGTGGAAGATGGACCGAAAAAGTTAATTTTATCAAGAGTTCCAAGTAACATTCTTAATTGACATTGCTGTGGTCATTTTGCTTATGATTTACTCGTACGCCTATAAATAAATAAAAGTCAAAAAATATAGTAAATACAAAAAATCATATAGTACCGGCAGTTTTTCACAGGCGAGTCGCCAGTGATGAAATTTATTGTTGGTCAGGTCACCGAGATCATTAGATTTTCCAATATAAATTCATCGTCGTCAACATGAAACGGCATCGTAAAATCGGTATAATTTCGTCAGTTCGCTAACAGTAGCAGTGCGTTGGTACCTTCGGAACCGTTACCGTTTAGAGACCGGATTATTGTTAATAGTTGTCAGGTACTACGAGCAAATTGTGCTACTGAAATTGGGTTGAGTAAGTTTGAATGTGCTATGTTATCGAACTAAAATTTTGATTTATCATGGACGTTGAATGCATTGTTGATGCAGAACGTATATTTCAGCTAAGTCGAAAATTGTGAATAATTTTGCAAACAAATCCGAATTGGCTATCTGGATATGAAATACGGGATGTTTTCTCGCTGAATATAAATTTTAGCTTTGTTTTCTTGTTTTTGAAATCTTACTTTACTTTCCAACATTGTCGATGGTATGACTGTAACCTAAAGAAATTGTGATATGAGATTTAAAATAACATACAGTCTTCAGAAATGTTTAGTTAATACATAATACGAAAAGTTGTTAGTGTTTATAGACTTTTGAAATATAATTGTCTTTGAGTTTATGAACTGTCTCCGCACCTTTAACAGCAAAATTTCCATTCAAAACCCAACTCCGCCCCAGAGATTAGCCACTATACCAGAAAGTTGAAAAATATGTACTAGGAATAATATGCAGATTTTGATAATACCTAATCATAAAATGTGAAACGTATTTATTCATGTCAAAACAGTGGACACTTTCTGTGGTCATGAATGTATTTTCAACGCAGTATAATTTTATGACTAATAAGAGCTGTTTGGGTGTAATAAAGCAAATTACGGCGTTTGTATATTAGGAAATTAAGATTTTATATTAATGCCAAAAGTGTAGGTACTTGTAAGTTTATGGTTTTTTATATAAATAATCACTTTATTTGGAAATATTATGGAAGAATCAACCAATGTAATATTTATAAGGTAAATAGCAGCGTGCTTGGACGAATCCACTATTGTAGCTAAACTTTGAATACAACTGTTTCTAGAGTTCTAAGTTCTACTCAAAAGCATAGGAAACAAGTTACTGTTCTTATGTATTTGACAAACGGGGAGCCATATTATTTGGAGGCAATTGTATGTTGGTAAAATCTATATAAGAACATTTCCTCAAAGAATGTCAGGTTTATAATATTTGAGTTAAAATAAAAGCGAAATATCACTTGCTGGTTTATCATGTAAACTCAGGAAAGCTTAAAAACTTGAAATTAAACAGATCGCTTCTTTGAAGGGGGAAGGCATCCGGTTATTAACTTAATTTTTCAAAACTCAACATCAAACTTAAAGAGACCAAGTTGAAGCTGATTTTATGAAAATGAAAATATCTACGCGAACGAAGTCACGGACACAGCTAGTGTTTTAATATAAAATGTTGCAAAGGAGCAAGTAAAGTTTACCACTACATTCATGAAAACTATTCATGTTATCACTTTAGTACCTCTCCCTAGTGACCATTCTACTACGATAGTCCAGTAATAAAAGAGACATGGTATAATGCAATACTTACGTCGGGCAGCTCCATTACGAATCACGCTGACTAGCGAACCTTTCCTCTACGGCATCAGCAATTGAAATGTGCAACCTTATGCGATGTACTAAAGTCGGGAACAGAAATAAAAAACGTAGAACTTAGTAAGCAGGTGGTGAGTAGTAACTTGTATATACATATTAAAGTTCAATTTAATTCAGTTTTAATATCAAAGACTTCACAAACGGTGAAATAAGCAGCAGCAATCAAAATAATAACTCCAACCATCGTATCTGAGTGAAGAAAGAATAACTAATCCGTAAGATTACTCCAATCCAAAGCGCAATATCTTTAATGAAAAGCCCTGCAGCAGCTAAGTGCAAAACGAATTCAAAGCGTTTGCAATCCCAGCTCACGATATCATAAACATTGCAAACGAGATAGTAAGGACAATAAAATTCAGTAGTGTTCCAGCGAAGAAAATACTTGTACACTCGGTTGGACGCAACAGTTTTATTTGGAAAGGAGAAAAAAAAATCAGGTCGCGAAAACAATGGGAGCCGCAACAATTTTTCCTTCTTCGTTTGGCTTTAAACATAATTTACTCAATGTTTAACGCTTTTCCTTTAGTTTACGTAGATTGAATTCGTGTTCAGAATTCTGCCGGGGAAACAATTTATAATGGTTAAGTTTAGAATATAAGCGCCTTTGATGTCGAAAGTACACAATACATTGGTACTTCAGCATAAGCAAAAGACGTGTTTCTTAATAAGAACAAATTTAATTAAATAATATTAAATAATAACTGAAAAGACAAACATTGAAGTTCGATAAAGTCTTGTTTCCCTAAATTTTAGTTTAAGGGAAATTCAAGTATTCTTGTTGGTGTCAAAGGGTCAAATTATATTATTCGTACAATAAAACGCGGCAAACACGGTTGCGCTTCGTTTCCTATTTTAAGTGACAATCTGAACTGTCTCAAATGAATTATATTTTATAGAGCAAAGACGTTAAAATGTTTCGAGTCAGTTAATATACATATATTATAATTATAAACGGCGAGATAAGACCAGGCCAAAATGTAAACTACATTTTGGCTTCCTTTGTGTCTAGATATGGCGTATCTGAAATACAAATAAACCAAAACTAGGAACTAGATTCAAATAGAGTAAATGTCCGACCTAACTTTTTGAAAATACACATTTAGAAAAAAATTGGATAGCTATATGAAAATGTGAAAAAAAAAAACAACATATTTAAGTTTAATATATAATTTGCAATCCGTTACAATAATTTTACGTTGCCATTTAACAGAACAGACTTCAATTATTAACAAATTTGGTAACACCGTTTGCGAAAACACCTATCCTATACCTTAGTGTTTTCTCTCGAACCATTGGAACATAGTTTTCATACGAACTTCCAAATTACGTATTTAATTTTCAAACTATTAAAGGAAATTTGACGTTTACTGCTGCTAAGAAATGGAACGTAACGGTGCCGAGGGCACTGGACCCGAATTATTAATGAGCGAGGCGCGTCTGCACAAGAGTTGCTTATTAAACGCTGCACCGACAAACAATAGTTTGTTAAGCTATAACATGTGAGCGGAAATTAAATTTTGAATATGTTCTTCGCATTTTATAGTTCTGCTTCTCGTAAAGACTCGACTATTTCCGTAGATTCTCAACAACTGTGACAAAAATAGGAATTGTGCAAAACGATTTCGAGAAATCACCACAGACCACATTTTGAACTTGCTTTTCATAAAGAGGATCTTTCTTACTCAAAAGGAGAAATATTTTGCCATCAGAGAGTAGGTAATCAAGACGACTAATGGGATTTCCGCAAAACACCATGTACACTAACAGATTGTTTGACATATTCCCAAGCCTCCAACGAATTGCGGTTTGATACTTGAACCGAGACGTTGAAGTTTCCGTCTTACGCAAAATGTTCCCTTCACACGGCCAATTTGCAGTCACAGTCAAAGTCAGACATGGTTCCGAGTCATTAATTCACCATTCGGTACGCATTCGAAACGGCAGATGCCGAATTATTTGAGTATCGGAATATACCAACGACAACTATATAAATGTTTTAAGACTTTTTACTAGGTCTTTATTTGGCTTTTGATTTGTCTGCAGAAGACAGAAGACTTTTTGTAAGAAAGAGCTAAAAGGCAAGTTCCTGCAGACAAAGACTCCACAACTTTTCGAATCGATACGTCGAACATACACCCTATTTAGCATAGCCATTCACTTTGAAATACGTTTATTGCGCGTAAGACCCGAAAAGTTTCCTACCTTATGTTAATTTGTTTTTCTCGCTGCAAGAACTTATTGGAGACTTTCTGGAAGCCTGATTAAGTAAGACAAGTTTAACAAATAAAATTACCCAATCAATGCTTGAAATTTTACACGAGTTCTTTTAAATTCTATAATGTTATTCAGACTTAGCTAAGCTCTTAAATTGAAGAAGATAAAAGAATTCAGTCTGCATTGTTTGATTCAAACAGTTGAAGCTGTCAGGGTATTTGAATATTCGCGTGATAGCATTTTGAAGTTAAGGCTTATTCAGATATGAAAGAAAGACTAAATACATTTTGTATGATAGGCTGAGATTTGCTGTTACCTTTTCATTGGAAAATTATTAAAATAACATAAAACAGCATCACGTCTGTATTCCGTGAACGGTTAGGCAGAGTTGTAGGTACACTATTCACACACACATTTGACCGATGCCGTTCTTAAGTCGCATGTAAAGGAGGCGAACATATTGTCATCTACCGGGCACAGTTCCAAAATCCGTGCTGTTACTGAGAATTTCCATACAGGAAAACCCAATAATACTTTGTCCAACCCGGGACAGCAGTCACACTTGTGCCCACTAGACCATTGAGGCAGTCACACACACACAAAACAATTATTGAAATAAAAACATTTAAGGAAAAGCCAATAATGACTGTAATATATGTGTTAAATGTGTATATATCAAAAATTCAATGAATAAGTTCTTCCAAAATCATGAACCTAACATACTAATGTAAGCCTACATACGAGTACCTGCGCTCAAACATTTCATAGCTCAAATAGTTAACTGAAAATTTGTGTACCAACATTCATAAAGGATTTGAGAAAACAAATTTAGTCAAGCTAATCAATTTCCAGGATTTCAGTGATTAAGTTATGACTGTTATGACTAACAGATTTAGGTAACTATAACCCAGGAACTGACTGTCATTTTGTTTTTTAATAATTTATTAATACATCAGACTGCCTGTACATTAGTCTAGTGGTCCCAAAAGCGACCGATGAGCGTGAGGTCCTGGGTTCGATTCCCGGGTCGGGCAAAGTGGTATTAGGGTCTTCTGTATGAAAATTCTCAGTGGCAGCATGGAGACTGGAATTGTGCAGTGCGGTAGATGTGCGGTAGATGGCAATAGGCTCGCCCCATATTACTTGGGACTCAATAATGGCACCGACGAAATGTGAGTGTACAATAGTACACTTCTGCCTAACCCTTCAGGGAATAGAGGCGCGATGCTATAGATATAAATAAATCAAACAGACGGACTAGACTTCGAACGTCTATTACATTTATTTAATCCGAATACTGTCCAACTTTGCTACGACGAACGTTATAAAAACGTATCACTTTGAACAGATTGTTCAAATATGATTTTATAGTTGTAATATATTTATTTTATAATCAGGACAGACGTGTGGTAATGTACGGGTTTAATTTGAAACGTCGTGCACGTTATATATCTTAACTCCTCAAATAATCTGAATAGTGATTTCAAGCTTACCTATATGTCAAAAAACGTGGTACCATATTCAAACAGGTATTATTTATTATATAACCTAAAATAGCATTTATTTATTGTATAATAAGGTTAGTTTTTAGTAATAGAAAAGTTTAGCTAGTAGCTCGAACCCTGATAAGCACAGTCTATCACCTGTCGCCCATATGAATAATTAGAATTACTCCTTCACGTACTCAACGCGATTATAGGTCATATAAGTATGTATGTCGACGACTTTTGACACTGATGCCTATATACAGGCATACCCGACGTATATTTTGCTTAAAGAGCAAATGTATGATGCCAAAGTCTCGAAATAAGCCTGTGTAACATAAAAGCCAAGTTTCTCCCTAAGTAATAACGTGTTATGAAGACGAAATCATGAATAAGGAATTTGTTATTTTACTGTTACAGGCGATATAAACAGATAACGCCTCAGGGACATGCGGAGTGCAGATGTTTCCTTAGTTAAAAGGTTACTGGAAAACAAGTTACAATATAAAGATGTCACGAATTTATGGGATTTGGTCCATACAACACTTATTTTTTTGTACGACCTTCTGTCTTGTCGGCAGCACCTATTAAAGAAATCGTTCATGCCGTTGTGGAAAGATTTGCCATTAAACGTGACAAATGAATAACATAGAAAGATACAAAAAAAATATTTAAAAAAATATCATATACCCTGTGATAAAAATACTATCTAGACAAAAACAAGAGAATTACTCATACCTTCGGTTTCCTAGCAGGAAATTAAGCAACCAATACGTACATAAATAACAGCAAGTGAGACTTTACACGCGCCATTACCTGCAACAAACAATAAAACATTTTGTAAAAAAAAACTCCTTTCATAAAATGTTTTGTGAAAAGCAACGTGGTAAAACATTGGATATATTTAAAGGTTCTTTTATGATGTAAACATGGCAAGACAAAAAAAAAGCTATTTCTTATAAATCCGAAACGTATAGAATAGTAGATATTTTTGGAATAATGATTTCTCTGGTATCCGACGGCAAGATATCGAAAAATGTAAAATGTATGAGATCTTGTCCTCTCACATTACCCGAGACGCTGCGGATCGGATATTGGATCCGATAAATACATACATGCAACGTACTGGCTTCCGATATCGTATCGGACAATGTGTACAGAACATAACTGTTTCACTGCTACGGCGTTCGACACTGCTACGCCATTCGACACTGATACGACGCATGTAATGGTACGCTGCGTGTACCTACCTTCTACGCAGCACCACCAAATTGCTACGCAGCGATACCTAGCTACGCACCGCACTGGCAAGAAGCAATTCACAAATTTAACCATGCTTAGAAAGTACATTCAAATACAGTCTTAGCAAAGCCACAATTTCCTTCAAAATTATTAATGAATTGAATAAGAAAAATATTTTTTTACAATGTGCTTGCAATAGTCTGTTGTCTGTGACTGTTACACATAAAATATACAGCATTTTATGTTCATATAGTTTCATTTTTCTGTTGCGTAAGACCTAATTGACTAGAAAGCTTTTGTGTCTCATATATCAGAATCTTCATCGAGTGTATATCCGCAAATACAGACACTAAGCGTTGAGTACAAGCGGTGTAATTTATTTCAGGATTAGTAGTGTACCGGCTCCTCGAGTGGAGATTACGGTGAACACGACCGAAGTATTAGTTATGTTATCAGTTTTTGTCTTATTTCTTTGTAAGTTATGATTAATGTACATTGTTGGAAAAGTCCTGATACACCTTATATAGTTAGTCTGTGTTAGTTAAACGTTATTAAATATAAATAAACACCACATCTCTTTATTAAAAATGTGTATATACTTCAAACTTGACATGATTAGCGCAGTGGTTAAGCGATTGGCTTTCTGCGCTACGTGGCGCGGGTGCAATCCCTGCACGGAATAAATATTTGTATGGCCTGCAGATAGTTATTCCGGGTCTGGTAGTTTGTGCATGATAATATTTGTGTATGTAAACGCACTCGATACAGGATACACGATACACAATTATACTTCAACATTTAAAAAAAAAGAACAGAACAAAACAAACTTTGCCGAGTAAGACAAGATAAAGTAAGGCAAGACAGAATATGTTACAAAAAACATAGCTTTAATGTAAAGTATCTTAGCCCTTAACAACAATGATCAAATGATTTATAAACCTGTTAGCAACAACCCTTAAGTTAATGACAAATAAAAATGTTAGATTAAAAAAATATCGGGCATGTCGACAGGTGGCAACCGGCATCACGAGAGGACCATCAATGGTATATATTTAAAAAATGTAGCTGTAACACATGAGTATTATTGTACCCACGCCCAAATATTTTTTTGCTATACTAAAAAATAGGCAGAAATGGCCGTTTTTTCTACGTTATGCAGGGGCTAAGAAAAAAAAGGTACTTATCAGTTGTTGGTTATTTCATCTTTAAGAACTATCTTATAGATAAGTATAAATAGGTCAGGTCTCTCCGTCTAATATTAGGGAGACCTGGCCTATCTAAAGTATATACCTGATAAGAAACCAAAGTTTAAGACCTATGTACATATTTACAAACCGAGAATGATACTGTTCTTTAACTGTTTGAAGGCATTTGCCTTTCATTGACGTTTACCTTTGACGAAAAATTTCCATTTTAACATAAAGAGAAGAGAAACGCTACTTAGAATTTAACACACAGATTGTTTGACAATCAAAGACAAAATCAAAGTCAAATATTTTTATTTCGAGTAGGCCTTTACAGGCTCTTTCAAAATGTTGTGATTCTAGGTGCACGGTTCCACAGTGAGGGTAGGTCCTATGGAGAAGAGAATAGCAAGAAACTCCATGAATACCCTTTTAAAATAATAGTTTTATACTGGGTACAATCTTTAACGGTAAAGACTATGCGAGTACAATGCAAGCCAATGTGCGCAAAATTACACAAGAACAGTATTACTATAATAAATAATTGTGTAGCTCGTCAAACATAAAACATAAAATTTGAAGATACTCGCATGTTTCACTATTGTTTTATGGCATATTTTTATGATTTTGCGATGTAGTCTAAACAGTGAATTGCTTGAAAGCACGTACAAAATATGTCACGTAGGCAACACGAACGAGGAATACAACTGGTGTAATGAAATTATATAATCGTATATAAGTCAAAAGTTACCAATTCGAGGCTCGAACTTTAACAGAACTTGGCTGCTTTGGATTTCAGTGTAGACACATCATAAATTAGCACCTAATTACAATTCAGGAGATTTTCGCTGTCGATACAATGGAGCCAAGGCTGACTACACTAGAAACCAACAAATGGGCAAGTCGAATTTATACCAGATACATATATCCCACTTTTTTACATACCATACTAGCAGGAACAACACGAATACGAAAATAGATCATTAAAATATCTGGATGATGTTCAATGTGCGTTGTTAGCAATGTTATGTAATGATGTTAACAATTTGAAGTGCGTACGTGACCTGACATGCGGCACAATAATGTTATTTTATTCATCCAGCCTTGTTTTAATTTGCGGACAACAACAAGCTCAAGCTGTAAAGTGATTTAGAAGTCTGGGGAAACGTTAAAGACTTTGGCTCGGATGTTTGTCTCTGGACTACGAAATCACTTGAAGTAATCTCAGACTTAGTACGGAGATTAATCACAGTTTATCTTGGACTGGTCTTATTTGTTCATCGTGGCGTTTAGCTTTCTGAAGCGAATTTGTACGGATTTGCATTTTAATAATTGAAGCTGAAACGGTTTTACAAATTGCACAAGGGTTTGCACCAGTCGAAATTATTTTTATCAAATCATCATGAAAAAAAAAACAACCCTTAAACCCTAGTCGTTATATCCGAAATGAATAATTCGTGTCTGACTGCAGTCACTTCCGTGGAATGTTTCGTTTTGCATCGAAAAAACCTCCGTGCACTGAATAAGTAAACCATTGCATTGTGGTGTCCGGTGCAACGTGGCCACACGTTAATGAGCACAGAATTGGGTCACAGAGTCACGGCGGAGGCAGCGTCCTCTCGCGGATTCATTAAAGTACTAGCTAAATCGCTGTACGGGAACGCTCCTATATTTTAGACTGTATGGATTAATTTACAAAGTTCCGCCTGATAAAATTTTAATGCGCTATGGGACGTTGTCGCTTTTTAACAAGAAAAGTATGAAACGAGAAGTGACGCTTATTTTAAAGTAAAATAGAAGCAGGCTTTGTCCATATTTCATTGTTAATATACTTTATATTATAAAGTACCTACTCGCACAGATAGGGCTCAAGTGATGGGTATAAAAGTACGCGTATTTACAGAATTTTTTATGGGGATTCAAAAGCTGTTAAAACTAGAGTATGAATAAAGTGTATTGCAAGTTACTGCATATTGGAAGACAAAGAGATAACAAAGTCCGATTACTCTGGATCACATCAGCCGTAAGAAGATACTAGCAAACAATATTTATTTAAAAGATAATATATGGTTTTTGGCATGGCGGTCGTTGCTTATTTTCAAGAATACGAACATCTTATTATACGAAGGTCATAGATCCAACCAGACAATGCGTTCTATAAAATCATAACCCGCCTTAATATAGAATATTGATGTAAGATTTACATGTTAAACTAAACCTAAAAAATAAAAATAAAACTAATAACATTAGCCAAACAGTAGCTTATCTTCATAATTTTGGACAAAGATGTCGTCAATTCAAAACAAACACTTCGAAGTCTAAATTCTCAAGGGACCAAAACTGACACTACCACTAACCACGATAAATCCTACTACCATTTACGTCAAAGTAGAATTTATCTCAACAATAGACGGAATCCGTCGTAGTATTGTGCTGATAGATTCGATTCCAATATTTGAACATCCTCGTGCACTTCCGAAGTGTGAGCAGGAAATTGTGTAGTAATAAATCTTTGGAACGCAAGTGTGACATTCTGTGCGAGGTGTTTACTAAATGGTAGTGCGGAAGCAGTGATTCTGGGGAATTTGCCTCGGAAATAAATCGAGTGCCACGGAATTGAATGGTTCGTGTATTCGCAGGGTTATCTGTGAGACTTAATAACCGATTAGACGTTATTTATAGCCCGACACTTTTAGGGTTAGAACTCGTTTTGAGTGTTATTCGTTTTGGGAGTTCATGAAAATAATTTATACGAAATATGTAGTTCTGCTGATTCATTGAGTGTCAATATAATCAGTAAGAAAGTAAATTTGTTTACAGGCATGGTTTCTCACATTTTTGCTTGTTATATTTTTGCTAGTTATTTTTGCATTTCTGCTAGTTGCATACCATTACTTGCAATTTTAATATCTGCAAATGTATATCTATTGGTCACTATGAATATCCATACTAATAAATATACCAAGATATACCGATGCGAAAATTAAAACATGAAAAATGTTTTTCAAATAAAAATAAAATAATATCGTGTATCATGTGATTGTAATGTATTTTAATTGTACACCTGCAATTTGTCTATGCATCAGTTGTAGTTGTATTAAAAAAATAAATAAATAAATAACGATTCTGCAGATTCGATATTCAAACATTTTCTAACTGGGAAGTCTGTGAACATAAATTAATAATCTTTACCTTATTACTATCCCCCTGCAGTGTCTGCTGCAGCTAACTACGTTCACGGCACATGTTTTATTAAATTTTCCATACACCGCGCAAACGATTTACAATATTACCAGCGAGTAATTATACGGCATATCATTAATTAATATTTACGTAATTAATGAGTACGAGCTGGCAGTTTGTATGGACGATACCTATAATATCATGTAATTTCTTTTAAAATGTCCGATACTAGGAAATCACAGGTACAGGTATTTATTTCAGTAAGCAAATACATTAATAAAACCGAGCGAAATTCAATTGCATTGGTTATTTCACAAATGACCAAATTATACATTTTGTTTTGATTAGGCTTCAAATAATCATACAAGACATATGTCATCCGAAACTCCTCAAAATGACAAGTTTTAGTGTTCTTACATCGAATCATTCCATTATGTCAGCTGGTCTGTGAAAGAGTCTTTATAGCCCAGAAAAAATACTTAATCTGTATCCTGCTCTTGCGATTACTGGACCAAATATACAAGCCGTTTCCTTCATCAAAGCGATTTTTTTAGCAAATGAAATTTAACGACCGTATCATCATCGACACGAAAGAGAAACTAAAGAAATGAACAAGCAATTTTCTATCTGTTCCGAGAAGGTTTTCTGTACTTTTACAACTGCAAAACTATTTACATTCACTATAGGCAGGTACGACTTTATTATTGCTTCCTGTGTAGTCCCTAGAGAAACAATTTTCTTTGCAGTACTTTTTGTTATCAGAGTACAGGTGTTTGTTTGCAGTTTATCTACGTAATACGCCGCTTATGCCCGAGGGACGTCACGGGAGGGACGACTCCGAGCCTGCGACCACAAGACAAACGTGGCTGACAAGCGGAATCTATTCAGTTTGTCAGAAACTAGTTAGCTTATTATTATATGTATGCTTATTATTATATTATTATATGTATGTTTGTATATTATTATATGTTAGAGCACTGGTTTTATACAGTTTTAATTTACTCACATATGTAGTAAGATGGACGTGTTCATCAACGAAGTGAACTATCCCTTCTACATATAAATGTTGAACATCTCAAAGACACTCCAGATTCAGCTTTATTTAACTTTGCAGAACTACAATTCTCTAGAGCCCTGTAACTTTATTTGTACAATGTTTTCCACGAATAGTCTCGTTTTCATTTTATCTGTCGTGCCGTCTGAAAGTAAAAGATTTGGATTAACACTGTTTTTATACCTGTAATTATTCTTTTAATTTTGAATTGTAATTTAAAACTAAGCTTTACTTGTATCTTCCTTTCATATTTTGTAATTGCAAAGGATTATAAACTTCAAAATCCTAATTTCTATCTTTTTGTTGGTTTTGAACAAAGGTTGTGTTCCATTGGAAGGGTTTTACGTTATATCTGAAGGTATGCAACACTAGAAACATTTAAAAGTTCCATAATGTATCATTTCATTTTTGACGATACGTTTATACGAACGTTATTTCACATCACGTTGCCACATTAATTTCGTAGGGAGAGCAATATTTATTAAGTCAGGATATAAATTCGCTAAAATGTCTTGCGTCGCGAATATGATTAGAATTTAGTGCAAGAGTTTATTAAAATTTTTCATCATCTATCATATCTATGTACCTAAATGTTGCACCAAAACCTCTGGTCTAGACTTGAAGGAAAATGTGTTTTGTATATAATCTTGTTGAATATTAAAATACCGAGATAACACTGAACTATTGAGGTCTGGCGAACAATATTCGAAGAGAACAAGACAGTCATTGTAGAGAAGGCGTAACAAAAGTTAGCACATTAGTTTCTATCCAAATTAGACACTTAAGTAAAATTCAGGGTTATTGAATTATTCTGCTCGATTTAGATAAAGCGAGTTAGGACTAAATAACTTAGTTATTGTTTCAGACACAAAATATAGAGATGATTTTGCTGAAAAGGGTCAGACAAAATTTCAGCTGTCGCCGCCTGATTTATGTAGCTAACATTGTACATACGGTGAAACTCAGAATTCTGAATATTCAGATATCGACTATGCTCGCTTAACGCGTTGAAGTGGACCTTGGCCTAAATAAAATCCTATATACAACCTATGTATTTACCTTGTCACTAGATAAATTCATACATCGTACCTACTACCTCAATGATCTAGCAGTCGCAAGCGCGTCTAGTCAGCGTGAGATCCCGGGTTCGATTACCAGTCAGTCAGGGAAAGGGTTACTGGGTTTTTCTGTAAATTAGGCGTGATGTTGTTGTATAGATAGATTCAGTTTACACTGAGCAGTTGAACTCAGAATCTAGGTCTACAAAAAACTGCACTAATCATAACGCAAGCTACGATTTTTGGTCGCTTTTTACTGAGTGTGCTGATTACTTTTTGATTGAGCTAAATAAACTCTTGAATGATGTAGTTCCTAGCTCTTGATCTCAAACTATCACCTTTTATCTGTGACTTGCCATAACTTGAAATTGTAAGTAATCTGCAATTTCGTACTTATTTATCTCTGCAACATAAACAAGCCTTTGTTATACACGATGAAAATCTAAACGCGAAATTCATTATGAATGCCTCTGAGATAATTATTATAATGTTGCATATTCCACTCGCCGACACGACGCAGAAACGAATCAAATTACTTGTGTGTTGACACTGCTCGCAACTTGCTGTGTTTTAAGGGAGTTATTTACTTTATACAAGACGTAAGGCAATTAGTGTCATGCCCGCGAGACATCGTTTATTTCTGAGAATGGGGTAGCTATGTTTTTATAGTTTGAAGATAGTTATTTGTTTGAAGATAGTCATTATTTTATTAAGAGCACACGTGATAACTAATAAAGTTAGACGTCGTTGCGATGATGCAAAAATTACATCATACATAGCATCATTGCATCTTCGCAAGGACGTCTGGAGCATCTTTATGTAAAGTAAAACTTTAGGTAAAGTACTACAAGTACTATTAAGATCCACTGAGTACCAGCAATGAGGAACTTTAATATATTATCGATTGAGGTACCAAAATATCATGACGCCAGCTTGCGAAAAATCCGATTTTCTTTTATCCTCAAGAGATCAAACGGCAGACGCATTGCGTAAAACAAGATACTAATGTCTGAGATAAAACAATCGTCCCCTCATTAGTGAGCTCTCGGTCAGCTTAATAAGTACGAATAAGTAGTGACTTGAGCACGGACTAAATCCTATACACATCTTGAGAATTTGGTCTTAAAAACATGTTGTAACATAAACTTATTCGCAACAGAATGTACTTACCTACTGCGTGTAACTTTCGACTTCAGACTGATGGCAACAAGGATAATCTTGAGTGGAAAGTTGTAGCGCCGATGGGATCGGGAGCGGCGTACGATTCAGTTCATACGTTTACTTAAGTATGGAGTTGAAGTTTAATACTCTGTATACCAGGGAAGTTCTTGGAAATTGTTGGATTGGTTTTGAGGAGCTTCCACGAAAGGACCTGCGTTAAATACACATGTACGGAGGCAATTAACCCGGTTCCATATTTGAACATGATGAAATTAGGTTGTTTTCTAAACCTAATTCTTTTTTTGTTTTTGTATTAGTTATAACAGCACAGTTTTTGCGTTATGTGATAATTTTCAACGTTTTCTGTGCTTGAAGAGAATGTTTGCTGTCTCATTAGCGAGAAAATATGTCGAACGAAACATGTTTGTGAAGCCACAGCGACTATAGGTATATTAAGAACTTGTTGTTTAAGGCAATAAGTACTCAATTACTGTAATCAGAGAGTAAACCTGACAGTTTTGTAATACTCAATAAATCAATCTAAGTGGTCTTTAGGCTACACGCGATGTTTACGCAATAAATAGAGCATCGCACACACTTCGCTTAAAATTACTTTTGAAAAAATGTTAAGGGTCATCGTGCGTGTACAAGAATTGTATCAGAAATAATGTTGCATAAAATTATAATAACTATTAAGATATCGAGTAAGACGATCGAGAGTTATATTCTTAGCTATTATAATTAACAATCTAGACTACAAATTAGCTTTAACCTGATACTGAAGGAATATATCCGAATCAGAACAGATCAGGTAACGCAAAGTAAGTACAATAATTGTTATTTCAGTAGTATGACCGGAGCCTCTAACGCATATTTTTTTTTTTTTTTTTTTTTTCGTGACTTGAGGTGGCTCGTGAAAAATATCTTAAAGCCATATAAAATTCGGTTAGTTTGTACGATGCAACCGACTGAAATGATACAAAACTGACGAAGTCGTCCCGCGTATGTCAACGTATTCATTAAGGCTAAGTTAGCCACAGTTTATGTACATTTCTGGCTGATGCAGTCATAAAAGCGATTGCACAGACAGCCATGAAATACAAGTTACCGGAACGAAATGCGTACCGTAATCAGTAAGTATTTAGTATTGCCTTGAAAGACAATAAAATTAAGCAGTTGGATTCGTTTTTTCTGTTGGTAATACATGTTCTATAAGGGATAACTGTGAATAAAGCCTTATTATAAGTCGGTTCCCACTTTTAGGTCCAATTTCACCAACAAATCAGCCGTTTGGCGTGAACTTTTATATGCAAGCAGCGGTTTCGTTTATAAACAACTGTTATATTGTTGGTGAACATGACCCTTAGTCGTCAAGAGCTTAGCCAGACAACATTACCTCTAGGTTAATGTGTTTAGGTCCTAGAGCGATCAACATGAGAATAATGTAGTTGTTTGCCATTACGAAAAAGATAAGGGTCACGTGTATAGTCAGCATCAATAAGATTTATATGTACACGTAGCAAAATTCAAAGAAGAAATAGTGATTGAGAATTTTACCAATTTCATACATAGTATCTGCGAATACATAAAAATATAATACATGGTCATTTAAATTTTTTGTATTATAATAAATACCTTTCCAAGACTTAGCGTTTGAATTTCGCTAGGTGTATACATCTTTTTAATGCTGACTGTACTACGAGAACGGATGATAAAACAAAGTAATAGGCATATGGCGACCCTAAATATACAGGTTCAAATATTCCCAGCGCCGTCATTTGTTAACGAGAAATATAGATTTTCGTCAAGTCATTCATCTGCGCACTTAGGTGATGACTTTTTATTTCTAAGACATTTCTAAGACAAGATAAATACAATTCGTACATTCGTAATTTGCTTGTAATGGATATAGGAAATGTTTTAAATAGTTTTGCACAAAACATTGCTCCTATTGTAAATCACACCTGGCAAGTATCATGGGTGATTAAAACGGTACAATATTATAGTTATAACGGATTTGCTTACACTTAGCATTCAGTACTAATTGGATGTGCTCTGGCTAAGCACTTGACTTTCAATAACTCTGCGAGTTGCGGATTCGAATCCATAGGTCGACACATAGTATTTGTATGTGCATGTGAGATATAGTATGTTCGTAAACTGTACCTACCCACGATACGGGAAAGTTATAATAGGTAGATATCTAGGTATATAATTGTCAGCATTGTATCATTTCGCAACATATAATGATACTAGCTCCCGCTCGCGGCTTCGACCGCGTGGTTTACGAACCCGTACATTTTTCCGGGATAAAAAGTAGCCTATGCGCTATTCCAGACTATAATCTATCTCTGTGCTAAATTTCATCCAGATCTGTTCAGCCGTTCTGACGTGAAAGAGTAACAGAGATCCATCCATCCATCCATCCATCCTCACAAACTCACATTTATAATATTAAGTAGGATTAGTAGGATTATATGTATAGATATCTACTAGCGGACCCGACAGACGTTGTCCTGCCCGAACCTGTTTTAGAACTCAATCGCAGCGCATTTTCTGTTAGAAAATCCTCAGTAGGAGCCCGGAATTCGGAATAGGTCCCAGTATAGATGGGTATTGGTCTCGCCCTCTATAACATGGAACTTAATCCTATAAGGGGTACCAGCGTGATACTATTATATTATACTTTAGCAAAAACGTGGACATCCAACATACGCCCACGAAAACTTCTAGTCTTTGTTTGCTTTGTTTTTCATTACCCGTATTGAATTTTCGCTTCAATTGCGACCTATAGGAAAATTGTAGTAGGTATCGATATTGAATTCTTCTGAATTTAACATTAGCTTGGCTTCGGTATAAACTACTTCTAATAATTGGTCACTTATTGACAAAAAAGTAATTGCTGTTTTAAAATAAAACTATAGTTATTTTATTTTTAATATGATAAACACAAAGAAAAGTAGTGTTATCTTAAAGTCGCACATTATTATGATTTCGATAAAACCCACAGTAGTCAAGTCAGAAAACCATAAAGAGCTCTTATATTACATTACCATAAATATTTGGTCGTAAAATATATTTTTTGTGAAGTTAATGCTTTCTGCATGACACTATAAAAAGCCACACCATAAAAGCACGTCGTAATTTCTGTCCTTGTCAAATATTGATGACGGTATGAATTTTAAATATTTTTCATGTCATTCACAAAATACTATACCAACGAAATAAATTAGCGCAGTAGGTATACAATTAAAAATAAAATATAAATAGGTACGACCCAAAAATAAAACAAATTGAAAAGAAAACAAAAATTTAATAAATAAAACATTACGTTATACTAATATAGTTACTGAGAGTTAATTTTAGTAGTACATACACTGAAACAGAAAATATGTTACGAAAAATGACACCGAGGAAAAAAAGAATCCCAAGTGTTTTTTTTAACGTTTCTTTATAGCCTTCTGCTCTTTTCACACATTGACTCGCACGATTGACGAGAAGCGAATTTGTTTTCGTTGCCTCCACAACCTGAGTAGAACATCCTCATACATTTTCGTCTCACTACATCGAAGAACCATACTAGTTGCATGTGGTTACATGGTCCTTTGAGGGGCACCTGGTAGCAAACGTACGGCATATTCTTTAAACTGGATGGAAATGGTCCGTCTACGGGGCCTGTAAAGTAGAGTAAACATGACATATTTAGTAACTTGAATAACGTAAGATTAATCTTTCATACACATATGTAAACCTGCTACAGGTTAAAATTATTGATCCACGTCACAATCTAAAAATTGACTTATCTATTATACCAGTCTGATTCAACATTGTGGTTTGAACTCAAGTCTCACATTTCTGTATCCTATATTTCCAAGAGTGAATTTGAATTTACATCTTCCGTTGAATATTATGCAAAATGCAAATTGCATACGAGGCTATTGTAAAACAATTTTCTATGTAAAATTTGTTCCACTTTGCATTCCTAGTTGGTAAAGTACAATTATTTGATAATAATGAATGAATATTTTGAAATGAGTTTCAAAGAATGATCGAGCGGTTAATTAGTGCCAATTGCATAGCTGGAAACAATGATCAGCTGATATTTAGATATTATGCTTTTATAAGGCGAATTGTTTTGCATTTCATTGTGCTAGAGTGAAACCAGCTAGCTATTTAAACACTTGGGTATCATTGTGAGGCGAGTGTAAAAATAATATTTAGGAAATGTTTACTTACGTCCGTCTTTAACATAGTCATGATAATACCCTAAGTATGCAGTTATTTGAACAACGTTGATTGTTAATAAACCAAGTAATGTGTACAGCGTCCGCATTGTCTAATCCAATTTCGTCTTCGGCGATCACGTGGTACCAACATGGCGACGCGCGACGTTGCAATCAAACACCGAGACGATTAGGGTCATCTCTCATCCATTTTATTTGTGTTATATCATTAAATGATCTGATAAAACAACTGTGGTCTAAGTTTGCAGGAAAATTGTTTGTCGTTGAGCCGCTAGGGACAAGTAAGTATTATAATACAAGAAGTCTTTACTGGACCAGCAATTTTACTCGTACTTCACGAGTGAAATGGCGTCCAGAGACTACTTTCAGCGAAACATTTTGTAATACAAAAAAAAAAATACGTCGTCAGGTCCTTTATGGGTAATCTACATCGTGGTAATCTAAAAATTCTTCAAAATTGACAAATGTTCTTGTCGTTTTACTTTATAGGCATATATGGTAGTATTCATCTATCATTTGTGAGTACTGGCAGCCCTGCACGCAATCAGAAACAATCAAGCGTTATATTGATGTAGCCAGTTTTATTGCCACAATCTGTATGAATTTTAGATAAGGGGAAGATTGTTCTTTTATTGCGTATATATTTATACAACTTGCATACAAAATTACTCAGTATTCAATGGAAAAACCGATCAATCTTTTTCGGATGCGAGCTTTGGGAGGATTTAAGTTCTCTTCTTTTTCGCAGTGTTTCTTTGCTAAGCTCGTGTAAATCTCGTTTGTATATTTTCTCATTTATTTGTGCTTTTTAAGAATTACAATTTGTTTGAATTCCTAAGCATTCTGAATAAAAAAATTGTTTTATACTTGGGAACTTTTTTTAATGTAACTATTAAATTATAAAATATGTATGAAAATATATATGTAATGATTAGTTAAGGAGAAGTCTCTTATTTTAGTTTAATATCAGAATTTGTTTATTTGAAAATTAAAATAAAATATACCTAGTGTAATTTTGTTGCTTCTATAAATGGGACTGATGTATAAATCGTAATTAAACTTTATTAAAATAATATATTTTAGCGCTTTAATATTCAACAATACGAACCACATTCAGCAAACAGAGAGATTATGTGCCAGTTGAAATATTTATATACAAAATAATTCATTTTTCGGGCTGTGTTAAAACAACATAACAAATATACCTAATTACTAATATATACATATACATGTTTTGTTTGGAATCAATGCTTTCCATCAAACAGCAATTTCCAACGACAGTAAATATTAATTTATACGCAAACTCATTACATGGAAACCAAAATCCACTCATTAACAGGAAAGTTTGAAATGTAAATGTCAAACAGAATATCAGTTGAAATGTTAAATAAATGGGAATTGGGTACAAATCCTCAGATGGCGTTCATTAAACAGAATTCAAAAAACAGCTTTAAATTAGCTTGAGTGAATAACAGAACAATGTGAACGTGAAATAAAAGATTTATTTCCAAGTTCAGACGTTAAATCAAAGGCGTGTCGTTAAATAACATAAATCCGATCAATGTAAACGAAGTCAAATTTAAAATAGCGCGTAGGTATTTAGTTTCGACTAGCTGTGCCCGCGACTTCGTTCGCGTGGATGTCGGAACTTAACAATGTATTTTTTAGTGAGACCAAATGCACTTAACCCTATTTTTTTCTAAAATAAAAGAATTTTTCTAAAATAAAAGTAGCCTAAGTTACTCCTTATTACATCAGCTACCAGCCAATAAAATCCCGTCAAAATCGGTCCAGCCATTTCAGAGATTAGCCTATACAAACAGACAGACAAAAATTTAAAAAAATGTTATTTTGGTGTATGTACCGTATATATATTCATATGCATGTAGTAAAAAACGATTATTTCAATATTACAAACAGACACTCCAATTTTATTTATATGTATAGATGGGCTGTAGCGTCTTTCTTGGATAACGAAACAGAAATGTCTAAAGGATATCAGTAGCGGTTGTTAAAACGCGCTATTCTAGTAGCGACCAATAGCGGGATTTGTGGCACTCGTTTTTTCTCTCTTTTTTTGTGTATTATATGGATAGATGTTAGCAGGTTATTTCAGAACGGTGAAACGCTATTCGCTATTGTGACGTTAGCTAGTTTCAATAACCTTTACGTCGCGCAGCGACCACCGCTAGTATTGACAGATTAATAATTCAAAATCATGAAACAATAAAAACTAAAGTAAATAATAATATAATGTAAACTGAGTCCGGAATAAATTTGAGACAGGAAGATTATACACCAAATTTCACGAACAGGAATATAAAAAAAAAATGAAAGAAGAGTTATAAATTCTAGCTCTTGATAACCGCGCGCATATATCAGTAACAACAATAAAACGATTTCAGCAAAACAGGCAACAAACAAGACAAGAAATTCACGAGCCGTTTATCAAGGGTAACATGTTCAGCAATTAATCAATAAGACAGGATCTGGGCCCTTCGGTAGCCATGACAACGGCCATTTCGTCTAAAAATAAAATGTTCAAATTAAATTGTACGAGCATTGATTGTAAGTCCAACGAATGTAGTGATTAAAAGTTTTCTTCTCGAACGATCCACGTTTTATCCCCCTTCAGTCCCGTTACCTGAAGTTGGAGCAGAATGTTTTCGCAGTTTATGAATAAATGTAGTTATATATGTTGCTAGGTCTCGCTCCCCGCCTACGTCAGTGCGGGTAGCAGGCCCTTTTGAGATCAAAAGAACTTGCGTTATTAAAGCTTATTCATCATATATTAATTAGATACGGATTTTGTACTCTATGTTTTATTTTGCAATTTTATGTATTTAGATGTTGTAGTTTGGTGTATGTGGATTGTTCAACCACCTTGTATATCCTTAACATTACTTTATATGTCAGCCTCAATACCACCTTGCTGACTAGCTAATTCTTCCACTGCCATATGAGCGATTCCCATGTGATAGCTCGTGCCGACTCGAAAGAAGAAGAAGACTTTTAAGGTAGAAAAGTTAGCTTTTAATCGGATGGCTGATTTTGCCACTAGACGCATGATGAGATGCAGTATTAAGCTCAATCAATCTTGATACTCATGTAACAATTTCGACGTAACTTTGTGATAATCGAAAGAATTTTCCACTCTACAAATTCATCATTCTTATTTAGTTTTACGAGTTATAATTTATGAGCAAAGTATATTAACTACTACCCCTATCGTAGAAGTAGCTGTCCGTTGCCAGGCGGCAATTCAAGGATCATTAATTTTCATTCATATCGTTATGAGGGTCAGACCTTGATGTAATCGGCAGTAAAATTCCATTTATTCATAACTTCAAAAATATTGTAAATTAGCCGAAGGCAATGGACGAGGACGATAGGAACCCATTTTTTTTTTATTGGTTTATAAACTAATTTTAAAAATCTGTTTTCGTGAAATCTGTAGTATTTAACGAAAACTACATGACACTTTTCGATTTAAACATAAATTCTTAAATCTTGCTTTCCTGTTCTAACAGGAGATAACAAGAATACTTCAAGAACTAATAACTAAGTAATATCGCAGTAACGTGGAGTGGATATATGCCTGTTGGACTTCAAAGTTAATAGTCTAACATATCTTTGCTTCGAGTTCCAGTGATCTCACTATAAACTCAGGTTATTAGTACAAGTTTCGTATACATACAAAGTAACATACAATATTGACATGACATATCTAAACCTCCAGGGCACCCAACCTCAAATAAGACAAGTTTATTCAGCGACCAGACAATATCTATCTGTTAAAACTCAATCATACGGAAAACTGATAAGCAAACATTGTGCAAATTATTGTGGAAACACAAAGCTGTATCCTGTAGATAATAACAGCCTCTCTAGAGAATACTAGATGACAAGTATACACAGAAATGTATAGAATTTGTTTCAAAAGATGTAACTAAACAAGATTTCAACGTATTGATCTCCCTCACAAATAATAATACTGAAGTAAGCTAAAAGACTGATACACACATACTCAAAGATTATAAATAGACTCACGCATAACAAAGCGTCTAAATTTAACGCAAAGTAGACAGACTGTACTGTCAAAATAATGATATGTACAGAAAAACAAAAGCGGAGGTCTAATTTCAAAGATATAGTATAATACAAAATAGACTGGGTGAGACGATGCATAGGCGGTACAAAGTCATGTGCGATTTTTTCTGTCCTAATAAGACTTCAGTTGACAGTGACAACTGAAACATTTGACATACAATATTTGCAAGAAGAGCTGTGTTCAACTATAATAAAAGGGCAAGAAGCGACCAAATCCAACTTCATATGTAAATTGGCTACGTAATATTTGATACGACAAAACTGCCCTTTAATGTAACGACAACGTACATAAACCTGGCAAGTTGTCAGATAATTTAATAACGAGCGGGCAGGCCAGCAGCGATGGCCGTAAAAGCAACAAGGTATGAAACTATTACTAACAGCCGAGCTGTAATATTACTTGCCACCGAGTAATTTTTGATGTGTTGTGTAAATTTATAATGCGCTTTATTTCCGCAATGTGCAAATTAATATTTTTTGGTAAGCCACTTTTACGCCTCGATTGTGGCTAGAGTTAATGGTAATAATCCACTCACCATGATTGACTGCGTCGTAATCAGTCATTGCAGTTTTACGTATTATTATGTATCATTCAACTAGCTTTATATTTGTTATTTTATTTATTTCTATTTATTTCTTTCTTTCTATTTATTTATTTAAGGGTCTCCAACAAAGAATATAAACACAAATTCACAAATTAAACATAAGGTATCCAATAAAGTGTAATCCTTCAATTATAGGAAACCACAGCAAACACAAATAAATTAACAACTAAGCTAACAACTTATAATAAAATTTGAAAAATAAAAGAATTATTATGTAATTAGTTTATAAAAATAGTCTAGCAAACCAATGCTGCAGCGGCTGAGGAATCACCATATAATGCTTGCTTTCTATGCATGCTTGTGTCGACACGATGGATGATTTAGTTATTAGTAAGATCTTACGTCTTTTTTAAGACATCACAAAAATATTAAATATAATAGCGCGTAAAATTAGTACATTAATAATAATAATACAATTTACCAATCAACAAAATGAACAAATATAAAAACAAAGCCAAACATTGGAGACTAAGTAAGGCAGAAAAATTACTGCGCCTTGGCACGATACTAATTACTAGAGCGAGAATCACGCTATTTATCTAACCCCAGTGGAATATTATTCGCACAATATTGTAGAAATAACTGAAGATATACATCGTGATGAGGCGTAAGCATAAAGCCATAATATGACCAAATAACTATTCTCAAATCTCAACTAAAGGCGTGACTAAAATCGAAAGTACAGATTAGGAATACATTCAATAAGCGTTTATTTCCACCTACTAACATTACTTGTTAATAGGTTCGATACTTCAATTAGTAGGTAATCGTCGACACGGTTGGTACAGTGACTTAGCGATGGGATTATTTATGAAGAAAATAAGATGAGTAATAAAACAAAACTTTACCATATTGCTAGGTACGTTATCCATGTCATTTTTCAGATTAAGCTTTGAATTGCAAAGATATATTGCCTGTGTCAACGTCGCCGTTAAAATACCAAGCTATTATGGCACGAAATAACAGCGACAATGTAAATTAAAACATAGCATATGAATATTGTCATTTCTAAAGATACTTATCAAGTTAATATGTTGTGGTTTTACGTGAGTAGCTTTATGCCAAATCAAGTAATTTTGCCTAAAAATTTGAAAAATATAACCTAATTTAAATGGCCCATAATCCATGTAGTAAATCATCTCTAATTACACAGTCGAGTTTAGAATCTCCTAGATACAAGAAAAGCCTCACGTAATAAAGTTAAATCTCGACATTCTGAAGTCATTTAGCAATATAATGACGTCATATATCAAACTAAGCGAAGATTTGGCTCTCATTCTCGCAAAGTTTTTATTGTGTTTATTCGTTTTCTTTCTTCCATTGTCATTTTTAATTCAGCGATAGTGGATAGAAGTTTGCTAAGTATTTTAAGGTTGAATTGCAAATAGGTATAGTTTTAAAATTTTAATCATTGATACAGTAATATTCGCGTTCAACTAATACATTGCAGCACTCATTAGTCTGAAATCAGATTAATAAATTGCATGCTGCAGCATTCAACGTTTTGCATTTCTGCCGTCACTATAATTAACCTAAATTATTACCCGCCGTTCTCTCATCCTGTTTTATTTAATACGGGTCTATGTTATAAAAGCAATATCTAAAAAATATGGAAAACTAAACGCTGATTATTAATCATTTGTATAATTAGCGAATTTCACGGATTTTTCTTATTTTTTTAAGGTAGTGTAAACAAGTGATGAAAGGGAGACAGAGTTGAGAACTTCCAAAAGAAATAATATAAAAACGGTTTGTAAACCACATAGTATGAACACGGTACAAAATATTTTTTGGAACTATTTAAAACAATATTTCACTAAGTATTACCAACGAGGATTTCACCTCCATTATCATCTGATAAAAGGTTCATCAAAAATCCAGATCTCTACTTGATATAAATTATTTATTTAACTGCAAAGGATTTAAAGGATCAAAGTATTATGAGACGACATCTGATTTTCATTAAACAGCTCAGGATTTAAAATATCTTAATCCTTTAAATTAATTTATACGGGTTAAGTATTGTGGTCGCTTAACGATTTAAATTAATTTGCCCACATTGGCTTGGTAATTAATTCGCTAGGAGAAATACATAACGAATGCTGAAAAATGAGAAGTGTGAGGACGGCATCTGTATAAGGGCACTACGTGGCAATGAAATTGGTGGTATGGTCGTCGTCTTTTCTAGGAAAAGTAAACAAATATTGGGTGTAACTAGGTTATTTGTACCTATAACATCAAAAGGTATGATATTTGTATTTCAGATACTAGTTCAGTTCTGTAACTGCACTAGAAAAAGTTCGAGAAACATGTACAGTTGCAAAATAGGAGATATTTAGCTTCTATTTTATTTCTACTAACGATAGCTTGGCGTTTTATTTACGTTATTATACATATGGAGACCATTCATTAGAACTTCAGACCCTTCAGAGCCTTCAGTGCTCAAACATGGGCTATGTTTGATCAACCGAGGTAAAGATAATATTTAGGATACATCAACGACTATGCGCTTGAGTTTCAAGCTGAACGCTTTTTCAAAACGTTTGACGACCATCTACCGTTCAGAAACACTTCATATAAAAACCTGCCCGCTGATCACAGACTTCAATGAGAAAACATGGAGTATAAAGGGTTACATACCTAAAATGTATGCTTATTTTTCATACACCCGAATTTTTTTTATAGCAATTCGATTAACAGCCATTAAAATAAAAGGAAATGTACGTCTGAGTGACGACGGCGGGCAGATTTTTAATTTCCCGTGAGGGCACATACGGCTACATAAAATTTTCACCTAGGCTAGAAATTCCACGTTTATTTGCTGACCGTACTCTGGGAATGAGTGTAATATGTTAACGAATTCTGTTTTGCTGACGCTAGAGTGCTTTGAAGTGTTTACAGATAAGTTTGCTAAGCAGTGTGGATTTCAAACGTGGGTAATAGCTTAGCTTTATAATATGACAGAACATGATATAAATATTATTATACAGATAAGGGATCTTACATATATTCAGCATAAATCGATGAATGTTATTGTTTTCATTCAAGCCTGAGGACCTGCGCAAAGATAATTTTTCTTTCATTCCACAAACACTGTCTAACTTGTATTTGAATTATGACTTCACATTGGAAATACCTACTTTTTAATACACGATGACAAGTCACGTTCAGTGATAATTAACACTATCACAATAGGTTTTCTACTATGTCTATTTCACGTCACTTAAAAAGTTAACATAATATTTTATTGGGAAATATTACACACAAGATAATAATAGTATGTGCGGTAAAAAGATCTCTGCATGATAAAATCTTTATAAAATCAGTCATTGCAGACCGATGCCAGTTAAAAGCTTCCTCATTCCTTCATCTTCCTGTTTATGTCTAATATATTCTATATTGTCAGAATACTCGATGATAAAAGGAAGGGTTTTGCTTTGTTATGGATATACCCTTCTATCGTTTGTAGTTCGAAGTTTTTGAAGTAATTTTTTTTATATGACTAGTAAGTCATGGCGATATAGTATCTACTTTTTATTCGTTCGGAACATTGTCTTTCAAATAATAGGACTCTAATCCCTAAACGTTTCTTTTTATTTGATGGTAAAAAATACTATTTTCATATTAATACAATATTATTGATGATATGAATGAATGATGAAATATCTATTGAAGGCAGAAAAAAGTCTGGGAATTAAATTGGCATAATTTAAAGTCAATAAGTGTCATTTCATTCAACGACCCGGGTACGTCTTAAAACTGCGGCCAGACACCGGAGGACGGGCAGCAGCGTCCTCTCACTAATCGGTGAGCCACTGCGATCCCCAAGCCGCCTGCCAAGCGTGGGGATTAGTTCCGTTCAGCAGTGGACGTCTTCTGGCTGATGATGATGATGAAGTGTTATTTAATGAAAATACAAAGGGGTCGTTGACTTCCACTGAAGATTTAAAAGAAAAAAGAATCTCCCAAAAAAATATGACGGAGTGACACCATCGTACTGCCGTCTAATTTGCTATTCATCGAGAACATTAAATACGGCCAAGACGGCAAATATTCAATCGGTCAAAAGAAATTTAATCAAGATATAAATGTCACGAGATTAACATAATAAAGAAGGCTTTATTATATTCAACAGGATTGATATGGGTTACTTTGGATTGATATGGTGTCCAAGTTAATGTTTTACAAGATGATAGGTATAATAAGTTTTTATTTAGTACTATCATACCTGCATACTTCGGGAAACGAAATATGATATTCTAATCTAACTTCATTAGCGTAAGTAATTACTGGTATTTGAATTCTAGTAAGATTTTTGTTGCAACGAAGTCCCCCCGCCGCGTCTGTCTGGCTGAACGCGATAAACTCAAAAACTAGGTACTGAATGCATTTTAATACGGTTTTCATCAATAGACGGAGTGATTCATGAGGAAGGTTTAAATCTAATGTGCTGTGCTATTCCTGCGAAGCCGGGGCGGGTCGTTTGTTTTAAATAATTGTTTTGAAATAAGCACATTCTTAACTACGTTTGAATGACTGGAAACCTAGTGGCGTTACTGTATGACATTATAAATATCTCGTTATTTTGCAAAAATGATTTTACTCTGCAGGTATTGTAAATACAACTAACGATAATTCCACAATGATTTGGGAATTAACTCTAATCAACATAAACATCAACAGTTGAAATTAGGTTTGTAGCGCGGCATGATCACAAATTATAACCTCAATATGAAAAGAGTAATTAACAGAACTGTATATTCAACAAAGATTAATATTCTTCTGATAATGAACCAATCAACTAAGATGATAACGGTATTATTAATCCCTACAAGGAAAATATGAAAGATCCATAATTGTTTCCATCTTAATATGATGAAGCGGATACTTTCCGAAACACACCATAGAATCATTAATGAGAAATGAAAGAGAACCAAATGGAGAATCCAATTGACGGGTTCTTATGAAGGCAGTTCTATGGCTTGATTAGCATCCGCAATACTTTCGCTCATGTCAAAATGCCTTTGAAGCCGGAGCTAGCAAAATCGACTGCTCATTTTTATTTTACGTATTAGATGCGAATCGTCGTCAAAGTTTCACGCCTCCCTCATTTGTACTCCTCAAAAAGCAATTTAGGATTCACAGTTGCCACTGTCACACGCCCTTCTGTATTCATGAAAACGTTAAAAACGGATTATTTTAGCGCTACGCCCTTGAATACGCATTTGATTTCAATGGAAGCCTCCCTCAATTTTGTTTGAAGTTCAACGTTAAGGGAATCTTACTTGAATCGCGGAGTAAAATTTCGAGACTTGTAATTGGGAAAATAAGTATTTACTTGAATAAAATTTGAAAACGATTTCTGTGTATAAATTAAATAAACTCATCGTCTAACAACATTAAAAGATGATCAAATTTATAATTATTTTTAGACATAAAATAATACGTGAAACTATCAACTATAGTTCGCAAGTCCATCTTAACGCTATCCATCGTAATATGGTCAGAATGTCTTCCTTAACACATCAATCTCCTTACATTACCGCCATATTATGGACTAAGTCCCCATCAATCAACAGCAGCTGCTATACCGTTCTGGTATCATATTAGAATGAAATAATGTGGTAAACTTGAAAGAGTAGTTGCTAAACTCAAGTAGACTAGGGTTACTCAACGCTACATATAAGATTTCAAAGATATAATACACTATAAAATATGACCATACAGTTTGCATAAACTATCAAGTATATTGAAGATTGCTCTACATGAGATTGTTAGTTTCACAAGTAACTACCGTACGGCACTCTCTCATTAATACTATTTTATTTTTGTTTTCAAATGTAATTACTACATAAGTTGACGTTTTATATTGCCATTTTGTTGCTCTATTTCCTGAAACTAGCATTTCATTCCCCTCGTTTCCGTAGGAAACACCAATAATAAATACTGTTTCAAGGCTGAACGTGGCAAATGCGTATTTGTCATGAACAAAATACCTATCGCCATTAACATCGGTACCATAAATCATTCGATTTTTAGGTTTAATGTCACAAACAGGGGGAGTATATTACCCGCGCGCCTATTAGGTTGGTAGCATTTCATATTTTTTATCATCATCGTTCACGTCAACCGAAGAGCAATCACAAGATGCAAATCTGTGTCATTGAGAATGTGCTCCCCGCTGACGATGGCATCCACTTGTAATAAATTAGGTGCAGGTGCCGTCACCTCGTGATCCGGTTTCACAAATCGTTCGCACGTTCAGCCTACCAGGTCTGATAGCATCGATTACTTCGTCAACTTTTCTTTTTTAAGAACTCATCAATCATGAATCCAAAAAGGTAAAGTGAAAATAGCATATATATACTACATATATAATACACGTACAGTACCCACAGAAAGACTTACGCATTTGCATCTGTGTTAGTGGGTGCCGAAAGAGAACACCACGCAGCCGCATTTTAATTCAAAATTTTCTCTTTAATGATCGACTATATCCTGTAGATATGATTATGTTTATAAACATGTTTAGAAGTCGCGTGAAGATATTGTTGACAAAGGTAAAGCATATAATGTTGTTACAACATGTTACTACACTAATTTTAAATTAATTTAATTTTAATACGTAACAAGTTCAACGTAGGTAAAACGCTGTTACCTGTGAATGTGCCGCACAGTACTCCGGCGTGGGTTGTCTGAACGGACTGTGCACGGGGCAGGAGGTGGCGTGTTGCGCGTGCTGCAGATGATGGGCGTGCGCGTGCTGGTGCGCGTGCGCGTGGTGCGCATGGGGGGGATGACGGTGCGCGAGCCGCGCCGGCTGTGGCGCATGTCTCGCACACAAGTGCGTTGCGCTGCCATGATGCTCTGCAAGTGACAGCGTCGAGCAAGATGGCCGCCAGTAGCCACCCTCCTCCATGTCAGGCCCAGGGGGGCATCGCGCCGCGCCGCAGCACGCGCAGCGCCGTGCACACGTCAGCGCATGCCGGCGCGCCTCGTGCGGGCACCAGTCGTCGCGCTCGCGGCCCGACACCCTTTCCGATCACCAAAACCTCTCCCGCTAGCGTCTCCGCTGAGCGGACAACCACCAGTCGCGCATCCTCTCATCCGCACAAATAAGCCAGAACACTTCCAGCTTCTTCACTCGTACACGTTAATAGTTACCACTCTCTGTTTCAATCACTTCACTTAGTAATTCAATTGCGAGTAGTCCTTTCACCGACTTTGCATTTTAATGCAGCACTTATGTCGCAATAAGATTCACAAGACTGCATCACTCAATCCAATTTCTCGAATCTACTCGACCTTTCCAAAAACAACGAATAGTTTTTGTTATGATTATATTACTTAAAGTTTAAGTAAGGGGGAGGTTAACAAATTCCTTAAACGCAAACAAAGACCAAGTTTCCAGGTAGTTTCAAATTGCATAGAGAACGTAATAACTGCATTCCTTGTAATGTTCACAATGGTTTAAGTTTGTCTTTCCACTGGAGGAAGTAACCGCGGAGACCTATTCCAGTTCGGGGGCAAACAATTTTGGCCACCAGACGTCCTAAGTTTCTCTTCAGGAGAATGCACGGCCGCATGCAGGCTCGATATCAAAACGTCTCAATTCAGCTAGTTTGAGAAGAACAAGAAACTTGTAAGCGGTGCGACTATAGTTAATAGTCAAAGATCTGAACTTCGAAGTTTCTGAAGAAATATTCTTATGCACAAAACCTAAGAAAACTAAGGTAATACGGGTTAAGAAAATAAAATAGTCTACAATAAAGGAGAAGTAAATCCTACACTAGGTTCAAGTTAAATAAGAAATAATTTCGCAAGTACTAGGCGTTGTGGCAATTCGCAATTATTTATGTGGAGCATACAGGTGTGCGGAATATAAAGCATTTATTCCAAAGCTAGAGCTGTATAAATGAGATTTTAGGCTGAGACTTGGCGCAGGATTTTCGTAAAGTCCCAGAGCTTTTATAGTTATATTTCCGCTCTGCTTTCAAACGAAGCCTTGATTGGTAGTATTTTACAACAGAAAAGTTTTCGTTTCAATAATGACAAAAAAGATTCTGAAGACAATAAAAGTTGACGATTTATGGTAAAGAGGATATTCTGATTTATTGTATTGGAAAAAATAATCAAGGATATCAAATCACAAGATGGAATAAAGATATATAAGTTACAAGTAATCACAGTCAAAGTAAATTGAAAATAAAAACCTTAAATGGAATAAACGGGATTGAGAAGTTGATATTATTGTCCACGAATCTGAGCGTCATAAATTGTAATATTGGTAAATTCAATTAATTTCACACCATTTTGGTAGCTCTATTCAGATATCACGTCTATGTTTTAATCAAGGATATCATATATGAATTCAACTAGAATAATCGTTTAAGGCCTGGCAAAATTATGGCGTTCATTGTGTTACAAATTTCGCATATTCGAAATCTACTGAAGGTGCTCACTAAATAACGTTGTTTTCAAAATTTAAATGGATTAAACATAAAACAGTTTTCAGAATCATGAGCGGAATTAATATCATATGATCGGTTGTTTCTTTGATACATATGTCTAAATCTGTATTTATATAACAATTAAAATAACAAGGACGAAAAACTAACCGTGGTGTCCCCACGGTCTACTGAAACTACGAGATTCAAATAGATACCCATTCAAAAATCTCAGTTCTATCACAGCATTCCTTTTAAAATATGCAATAAGATAGTATCACCTTTAAAAATGTATCGAAGGAGTAGATTGCGCAACACGTACCTAGTTCACGCACCAAATTGTTGTTACATCAGGATCGGTCAATAAATAAGGGTCTCACGTACACAGCTAGTGAGATAGAGGAATAATAGGGTACGGAGTTACGTCCCTGAGGCACCCGACTAGCGTGCGGTAAGCCGCAGTTTAGGTCTTAGTGGCAGGCCATACCTGGCGTATGCGAATCCATTCCCTGTTCGATATCACTCCCAAGGGCATGTAACCTATACAAATAGATTGAATCTTGTTTGCCGAATGAATTATTGAATTGTTTAATTTCCCGGTACACCTGTTGTTACAACTGAAATTACAGATCTTCACAAAATTGTTTTGCTTTACAACGATACAAATATCTGTGACGGGAAGATAACTAAAATGAGAATATGTCAATTTATGAACCTCAACTTTCGTCTCAATACATACATTCATGTAGTCTGAAATTAACTTGAGTGCATTTAACCATGAGCTAAACACGGTCTGGAAAGACTTAGTGAAATGGTTTACATTAGCCGGGATGAAAGTTCATTCGTAATTTTAACGTTATCATTTAACATACATTAATAAAGGGAGACTTAGCACTTGACAAGCCGAGTTGATGTAATCTGAAGATCGCTTTTTGATGAGGACTCTTCATTGGTAGGGAAGTAAAAAAATGTGGGTCAATTAATCTGGCACGAACCGAAAAATCGTATCTTTAAAATTCTAACGAACCGCACCAAAGAAAAATCTTAAGCACAATGGTTTATTGCACCCAGCATTAATTTCCCGCGAGACTGCAGGCATAAAATATTCAAGTCGTGCACAGGCGAAAGAATTCGCTAGCGGTGCACGTTTTAATTGGTAAAAAGGAAAAAAAAATTAAACACCAGCCTATGCCATTGGCCGATTTACCTAGTGATAGAATTGAGGGCATATATTAGTCCAAAGTTGGGAAGGTATGTTATGTGTAAGGGAAATTTTACCTATTAGTATATTTTAACATTATTGAAAAAGGTCAAACTTAAGCGCTGACAAGTAACTTCGAAATGGACTGGGAAGGGAATGGGCATGTTTTATCCAACAGAGTTTGTATACGTAATTGTTTTCTGTAGTATCCTCACTAGAATGTTTAAAACAATAGTCTATTGTACTGTTCCAATTAAAGCAATTATCCATATTACGAAACTCTTGATGCAAAATTCAAACTGAAGTGTCGTCGGTGCTTCTGTAACAAACAGCCTTGACCCGAATGTGGTTCATTAAATTTCACTGCCTCGCTTATGCCAATTGCTGAATGACAATTAAAGAGAACCTTGGGAGTAATGGCAGAATGGAAGCTGTATTTTTTTATTATCCTCATACTCATTTTTATGAAGACTTCAAATACAAATAATGGTGCCGGTATAACATCAACTGTAACCGAATCGAATATTCGTATAATTTATTGTGAGAAGAGCCTTACCATATTTTATATTTCATTTAAACATGAGACACAATCCAGAACACACCAAATTTAAATAAATTTATCAGAGTAATATGATCGATTACAGTAATTATAGGAACATCAATATTATAATGTATTGTGATTGGTATTTAATATTCATTGATCCTAATCAACTAAGCGTAAGTATTCGAAATGCAATGTGATATTCATGTGTGTAAAACCTACACGCGGGTATTTGGGTGAAATTCGTGAACAATATTGTGGGAGTGATAATGGCAAATGTAGATCTTGATTGGTTTTATGAATATGATTAGGTACCAACCACAACACACATGTAATAACCATAAACGTGTGGAATATTCCTAATGTAAGTAGAACTACGTGAGAGGAGTTTTAAAGTTCCAAAAATTACTGAAGACTATACCTACTAAAAGGTGGGGAAAAAATTACTCACATATTTAAATGAAAAACTGTTTTGCTTTTTTGTGTCAGTACATTACAATAATGAATGTGTCCTATTATTAATATCTATGGAAACAAACATGTTTACAAGACTTCGGCTAGTTATTACAAATGGCATAGGCTTTAGACGAAATGAAATTCAGAAGGTCTTCGTGTTATTATTGATTTCCCTGAAGGCTTACCTAATATATCAAAACACATTCCACGCCACCAACAGAAAACAAGCGAAAGGGAACTTACACAAAAGGTAAGTAAACAGACGATGAATATTTGATATTCCCAATTAAAATTTACTTCCTACTAAAACACCGGAAAATTCCCTCAAGAATTGCACAACAGCATGAATATGTATAAGTTTGGTGGGAATCAGTGCCAGAACTCGAAACAAATAGTAAGGTATACAGATCGCTGACTGCTGCAGTCCAGAATTGGGTCAGTGGGTCATCAGTTCGCAGTTTCTGTCATACAATGAGATATCTCTGCAGAGCCGACCGGGTTTTGCATCAGCTGTCCGATGCCGAATTCTCCTGGCACCGAGGATAGAGAGAAAATCAAACTTTTGGCGACTGGATTCTGTTACTATGAATATGAAATTCTCTTTCAAAAATGTTCTCGACCGTCGACGACGACATCACTTTATTAATTTCAGTCACGGCTCCCTTCCCAATCTGGGTCGGTGAAAAATGTCGCCAGCGGCACAACTGAACACGATAATGAAAATAAATCAACGAAACGCCGCGTGCCTTTGCATCGTAAAACCTCGATACGTGCCCGGACCACTACGGCGAGACGTGGAAAAACCGCAGTCACTGTTCATTCTTCAAGGGGTAAGTCAACAAGCTTTAATGGAAACATAATACGACCATAAGTATGCAGTACCTCTATATCGGTTGCGAAACAGAAAATGATGCGGGAGGTTTAGTTTTATTCTTTATTTGTTTTACCCTTGATATGCGGGTTCAGCATTACATTGTGATACCTAACGTATCACAATGTAATGCTGAACCCGTTTACTTCAGACTAGCAAAACAAGTCCTAAAGTAAAATCAGGTATAATTTACGCTGATATGAAAAACGTATATGTGTATACCATTTGTTACATTAACTGAAACAGCCGTGAACATTAAAGTAAAAAAGAGCTTCACACAAATCGGTAAAAACGTTATACAGGTATTTCTGGCAATGGGCATTATTTCACATAAAAGCAATAAAGGTATATATCACGGTAGGAATTAAAATGCCCATTCCCACTTGTGACACATAAAAAATAATAAAGCTCCTACCAGTATGCGTGTACGGGGAAACTTTTATTTTACAGCAATGCATAAAAGTCACTTTATGTCGGCCGCGTATTGAAACGGGGTGTCACCTCAGGTAGTAGAGAAAATAGGTCATGGTCCATGGTACGGTAAATGTACCATCAGCTGTAAAATAAGACACACTAATGACCCACGGGTGTTTGGTCAAGAATGAACACAAAGGCGTTTGAGGAGTTCCGTTTTATTCTAATATTTACATTTGTTTTTGTAACAAAGTAAGTTTTACGTGTAAGCATTAACTTTCTTATCATATGAGAAGCGGTAAACTCAAACGATATTGCTTTTATGAACACTTTCTTTTATTCTTTAACAACACCTATAATATCCTATCGCGCGGCAAGGACATTCAGGAGAAACGACTTTGCAACCATAATGCTGGTATAATGTAAATTTCTGTCCATATCAGATCAAAATCTCAGATAAAACAAGTAAGGCAACATATCTAAGGCATTAAACACGTTGATAACAAAGACAACACTGTGTACATACAACAATTGTCGGAAACATTATATATCTGGTTAAGGGGGTTAATAAATTATAGTCTTTATTTCAGACATTTCATGTTTCTCTTTCAGCTATATATTTTTAAACTCTTTGTATGTACTTAAAGATATTGTACTGAGATCAAAATAAATATGATTTCTTCATTTCTAAAGAGAATTTATAAACCGATTGTAATTATTATTCAATATGTAGCAATGTGTTAAACTAATATGAACCAAGGCGACTAAAAAGGCCACTATCGAAGAAACAAAAATGATTGACGACTCTTAATATCATTCGCGTAAGTTTCATATTCAGAAATGCAGGTCATTTCTTGAGTTTCTATGGAGATTCGTAGATGAATTGCTCAATGTGGCCTTTTTAGGCCGCCAGATGGTTTAAACAGACAAGCCGGTTGTACACATAGTTATAGGTGATGAAAACGGATCAGCCTGATAAACGAATTGCATTTTTGCCCAAAACAAAGTTAATTAAGTGAAAAATCGATCAATATGGTTTTTGATTAACGAAATATAAAAATAATGATTTTCTACGCATTCTTATATAAAATATGCTTTCTAATCATAGTGATAAAATACCTACATAATCGCGGAGTAATTAAAACAGAGAAGAACACGGCTAAAAATATTCGAGAAGACAGATTAGGGCCTCAAGATTATGATCTAATTAGATGGATTTTTGAGTTTTTAGAGGGGAGAAACGGAATGTAAAATGAATTATTTCCTTTGGTTATACCTATCGGGCAATCCTTGGTTCGCAAACTAAGCTAATTTAATCCGACAAACGGGCTCACTCGCGCTGACTAAATCCTTTTCAATTTCTCGAACGCTTATCGCTTCGCTGTAGCATTTGGTTGCGGCAAGCGAGCCGAACGAATGCGTTGCTATAAAATTTGGATAAAATATATTTAAGGGAAATGTCTGATCATTATAAGCCTACTTCTCACTTATCAAAAATACTTCAATCGATTAATCTACTGCTACCTGCTTGTATAAATTGATACATTAATGTATCTTCGTTTTAATTTAGATCCCATTGTGGCTCTATACAACTCAAGTGCAGTTGTAGGTGCACAATGAGCAAGAAAGGCATTTAGCATTGTTTGTAGTGACTATAGACCATAGACCATAGTCACATGAAGTAAAGATAACGTAAACGGTTATATTACGAGATTTTTGGAAGAATTTCTAGACAGCGTAATAATCCAAATCGACCCATCAAAAAGCTGGACATTTCCTTAATCCTAGCCAAAAGGATTTAAGTCAAGCAGGCAACCACAGACACAATTAGCACCGAAATTTAGAAAATGAGACGGGTCAGCATTAGATTATACCTCAAAAACGTATCAACGGAAGCTCCCATGAAGAGGGTAACATAATGAGGATATACATTTGCGAGCCGAATTAAGTTCGCTGAGGAATTTTAATTTGAAAATTCAAAGTGCTCGTTTTAATCAATTTAATTTAAGTTTGTAATTACTGATTTTGGTAATGGAATGTTTTTGAAAAGGTAAGGTATATTCGTTATGGAACGATTAAGGTATATCTTTTCCGTTATTCAGATATTCTTCAAATCTTAGGCCTTTTAATCAATAAATCATAATATTCGGTAAACAAAAGATCAATATGTACCTACATAAGTAGATACATAAGAGAATAATGCTTTTGCGTGCGATTGTCTGCCAATACGTTATATTTTATGATAAATTCTTATTCTTAAACAAATAAACCGTCTGCTTTTACTTGAGCAGATAAACTTTCTCAGATTCCCAAAAGGCATCTAATATAAACTAGGAACGGGCTCGCACGACGGGATTACGACAATAAACAGGGACTTACAGGCGATCCACAAAGAGAGTACGAAATGTCAGTAGCGTGCCAACTGCTAGAAACGCTCATACCCACATTTTGACTTCAATGTCGAATTGGGTTTTGGACACCTCCTTTTTTCCTCAAAGCTAAAGCAAAAATATGTTGGTTGAAATATCTAACAGAATTATTATCTAAATAAGAAACCCTTTGCAATATATAAGCACTACCAAGCAACAGCTTGTAGCAATTGATAAAAGCCACCCCTTTGTGAGATAAGCACGACAAAATGTACGTATTTTGAATACCAATTTTTACGGTACATTTATCATTGGATCCCCCTACGCTGTTTTCAAACAGTCCGGTGAGTCTATACAAATGACTGCAATTTGAAAGGTTTTAGGTGTTGTTTCAAATACGAAAAAATCAAGACATTCCGAACAATACACGTGATTGGCGCGCACACAAATGTAGCTCACTGACATCGTCGACGCGACGACCTCTAGACATCTCAGGTGACTACGGACAAATCGTACATAGAAAATACATCACATTTTGCCACGGCAACAACTGTAATTGCCATTTAACGAATAAAAAGCTACAAGAAACCATCACCGACAGCGTCAACGTTTGAATTGATGATGTTTTTGGAAAGGTCGATTTGATGATAGGCACAGATTAAATCCAAATATTTGTCGAGTATGTTGACATGCAACGTTACTTACAATGTTGAAGTTTAGCACTTATAAATGCCACTATTTGGTTAGTTGTTGAGCGTATTAAGAGCGGGTAGCGCGTGGTGGTTCCCGCTTGGCGCGACGTCGACTGGCAGGCGGCCGGGCGCTTCGGAGGCTGCGCGGACCTACCGCCCCCGCCTTCATTCACTCCACTGTCGAGGCCCAGCTCAAAACAGCCGGACTTTTAATGCGGCATGTGCTCTTTTCACAGAAAACAGAGGTCTAACTCGTGTCAGCATTAGAGATTCAAGATCAGCTGAAAAAGGATTTATGAAAGGTATCGCTAAACCTCATCGGTCGTTATGTAGGCACGAGCGATTTTTCTTCAATTTTAATAAATCTTGAACAGCAAAATATTATTATTTGCCTTTTTCATTAAATAAACATTGATCAATACAAGAGGTAATCAAAGCATACAGAATCTAATTAAACACGTAGGTTTATATGCGCCAAGTTAATTATCCGGCCTTAAACTAATTTCAAAAGTTAAAGAGACACATACGTATATATAGATCCCCACATTTGTAGAAGAAGGCCACTGATGTGGTTAATATAGAATCCCACAAACCCCGCTCCCTAGAGGTCAGCAGCCTTTTGAAGGATTGAATCTCTCAAAAAAATAAAAATATTTCGGTAGGTACTAATTTTACTGCAAAACCAATTCGTAGATCCTCCGATCTTATTATTCGTCAGAAACATCTGCTTTTTGTACTCATTGTTTACATTTTGGAGAGCGGAATTCTGAACATTACCAAGATAATAATTTATTTGATAACTGTTTTGATAATTGATGTCTGTCTCTTACGGTCGAGGAAAGTTATAATATTAATATAAAGAACAAAAAATTCTTCACATACTTATGACACAGGTAATAAGAACCCATCAGCCAATCCGTATGAATCATATTGTGATATATTAATTCTCACTTGAAAATTGTGTGTGTAAAAGGCCTACCCTAAAACATTTGAACGTAGTAATTCAAAAAGAACAACCCAACAAAAACATGACAAGACAACATCTGGCTATTTGGTTACACATAGAAAAAAAACTACAGACAGCTGACTGGACCACTGCAAAAAACTGTAGCGGAAAAAAGGAACAAAATGCACGAGTATTCGCTTCACCTCTAAATAAATCAAATTTTCGTTGTTACATCGTAACAGCGCAACTATGCAAATTGCGGATACTATGCTCGACGTTCCGGGATCACCCGAAGGGGGAGTCGAGCTGGAAATAATTCAATTTTAGAGCCGATCATACGAGCGGGCACTCTCTAACCAACTTCCGATTTACTCATAAATAAAACAACAAAGCCACGTGTAGGTAATAGTACATCGCGCGTTACGTCTGAAATGGAGGTTTTAGTGTGATTCGATCAGGATCCCGTTGTGATGCTCAGTCCTAGCCAATGAGGAATAAATTCCGTTTCAGCAGGAATATCCTATAATTTATTCTAACGCCCGCAACCTAGTAAAGTTTCCGTTGTTTTTGCAAGGTCTGAATATTGCAAGGAAGAACTGTGCTTGAGTAAATTATGCAGAGGTTGAAGGTCGTGTTCTACCAAGATTTTCCTTGATTTGGATGGAACATTGGGCTAATCGATTGGGAATTATTACATCTAACGTTAGTACATTAGATATAATAGTTAGATGTGAATAGTTTTAGTGAATTATTCATTATTAATAACTGTAATACAATGCTCGTGCTTCTCTAAACTTATACTCTTTAAAAAGTAAAACATTTACACTTCAAGACGTATTTCTCTGAAACTAGGAGATACATTAAGATTTCATTAAGTGCGTGGATTGCGTGGGAATAGAAACAAAATAAACAGATATATCTACGCCCGCAGAATTAATTAGCGAAATATTCAAACAACAAGAGAGCACAGGCTTTCTTTGGCACCCTTCACCTGCCTTACATTACCATTTCTCTGCTACCACTTTTACTTGTTCCATATCCTTAGTCACGTCGGTTCCTAATTTGCTGTTATAAGTCATTATAATAAAGTAAAGAAATATATCAGTTTTGCGATTTTGTTGTTGCGGTTTAGCAAATACATTAGCTTAATATCGAATAGCTCAACACATTGATGAAGGTTAAGATATAAATAATGCAGATTTCTATATTGCTATTTAAATGAATAGTGTGAAAGCGAATAATATTCGAAGACTTTCCAAAAAATGGTTGAAAGCTTATAAAAAAGCTTCTTTAGAAAACATTAACATCATCTCTTCAAACTAACGTAAATTAGATATGCACTCGAATTTCCGAATCACAATTGCATTTGAAACTAGTACTCTTTTTGTTTGATTCCGAGACCAACCAGAGCACGAACACTGAATAGGATTAGGAGGGGCACAGTTACCTTGACCCATATAGCCCGGAGACTAGCGGTTGACCCGTGATGCGCTTGTTTCAATTGAAGGGAGAGATTTCCCAGACGACATCGGAATTTGAATGTTGGTTACCTGAAGACAGTAGTTTAACCAAAATATTAGATATTAATATATGTAGATACCTAATTTGAACAAAGCTAGAAAGTTATTTAATTTTAAAGTTGTAATTAGAATTCCCTAGAAATTCAAGGAACTAGTAATTAAGTTCCGTTTGTACATTTGGAACTTTAATACAGGTATAAAAGCATAGTGCGAAATTTTCATCTAAAGATATGTAATAAATGCAAAAAGTTTCATAATATCAGGTCCCATTTGGGTATAAACGTATGAGTAGATGAAGCGAAAGTAATAGCCGAGAAGAAAATAAAGTAGGAAGCTGCGGGGAAAATAAATTTCAATGCAAAATATCCTCCGAGGTGGAAACTGTCATATTAATATTCATGGTGACCTTGAGACCTGCCCGTGTGGTGTTATAATCTTTATTCAAACCACCCTAAAGTTAGGTAGTGTTTTAATACTCGCTACTAAGCCGATTACTGTAGTTTAACATAAACTAGGGTAGCTAATATTATTACTTTGTTTCGACTTTGTGTTAATCTGAAAGTTGGGATAGGCGTAAAGATAAATATATAATATGGACAACAATTCAAGAATTTCAAAAGTTTATAATTTCGTGCTTGTACTAGTAAAAATTGGTAGATTTTTTTATGCCTATGTAATTTGCCCTTTCTGCATTCTTTTTAATCGACTAAGCAATCTAAGTGTAGGTGATTTAACTGTTGTCTATATACCTGGCACCACAGCATTCATTTCATATGATTCATCAATTTCTATGATTTATTGTGTAAAGAAATCATTTAAATAACATTAATTCAACGCTCATGCTTCTTCTGCCACATCCAACATTCATGTGCAGCTATTAGTAAAAGCACACCATTGTACAGTTTACCATGATTTAAACAGTCTCATATATCATTTAGCTATACAATTTACCTACTGCAAATAATATATTGGAAAGTATTATAGATAAATTTTGCTACGTAAGTCTAGTATAATGTACATAGTTATGATCGTCGAGTAATACAGCAAGTCTCTAATAAAGAACTTTCGTACTGTGTGAGAAACTATTAAACTCCACAGCTATAAAATAAGGATAGATGAATTAGGACCAACCGGTGCGCTATTGTGGAAACCACACACGAAGTTACCTCATAAAAATGACTCGACTTCTCTATTGAGGCTGTGGCTAACTTTTGTGGCAGTGAAAGTGCGGTCTCATCTCTATGGTAATGTCAGGAATATTCACAAGTTCAGTGCGCTAGTTGAGCGTTAAGATAATTTGTTTTAATTGGTTGAGCTTACGTAACAATTATTTTTGTGCGAAATTTTCGGTGCGAGTTTAAGGAAGTAGTAGCATGGAAAAAATGGCCAAGACTCAGGAGATATCTTCTTATTAACCGAACTTTCACAGTTTTAACTACCTAGATATAAAATCAGAACTGCGATAATTTCAAAAGGTATTTTAAACGGGAATAGTCATACGCTCCTTTACAATGTTACGATATACCTACGCGACTGAAAAAGATCAGATTTTAAACGCTTGGGTATTTGATAGAATTCAGCTCGCAGCGCGTAAGTCTTCGTTCCCAACTGCTGCCTCCGCAACCAGTTATTCGTGGTTGCCTAGTGTGCGCTTTAGATTAAAGCATAATGTAAAACATTGCTTGCTTCCAACGTGGAAGTGCGAGCAGTCACATAGTGCTGGAAGGGCTCAATCTGTGTTCTGGTTTGTCAAACATACACAAAAGACAAGAAACACTCCTCATCATGTGAAGTAATTGGTCATGAAATTGCTAATAAGCGTACGCCTCGTTTCTTCAAGCAAAGGGGATCTTGGTAAAAGCTTACAAAACGCTACGGTGAAAAAAAGCGTCATCAACATTTTACATTGAATATTGATCAAAGGCCCGACCGTCGTCAAGAAAATTCAAATATAAGAACCACATGTCAATCATATAGCCCTACACTTGGAGTAATAGGGTTTCAAAGCATTTTTGAAGCTTTATTGATTTACAACTTCAAAGTATACATGTTTTCACCAGTACTTCAATTGTTATTTTCTACCAACCTTCACACTTAGAAATAAAGGCCTGGCTGAGGCCCTAATATAATCTTTAAAATATATGTAAAATCCGTGGACAGTGCTATTTTATTATAATAAGACGAAGTTCAGGACTAGTTCAAGCTAGATACTGATAACCACTAACTTACTGGAATAAAAAGTAAGTGCGTCATACTACTCTACTAACAGTTTTCTTCACTTTACTCACTTCAAGTTACGTATATATTTAAGTTTTTTTACTATAAAAATGTCCTCATATGCAGTTTTTGAGCAAACGTCGAATATCTGACCTTTTACGAGTTAAAGTAGAGGCGTACTTCAACTCAAAATGCTATTTTAGAAATAATAAAATGATTTAAGTCCTTACAGCGTACAACGTCACATGCCCGCGACAATGCTATTGCGTAACATATGTGGTGCTCAAAATACGGCAACATTAGCAGAATCTTTCAACGTTACTACGCTCTGAATACCGTAAGGTAGCGGCGTGTTTGTGAGCGATGCGCAACATTCTGGGGAAAAATATTTTAACCCGCATAGAGCTATTTAAGCGTAAAGTATCGTTCAACAGCGGTAAGGCAAGGCAGACTTTTAGAAATTTTAACGAAAGTAATTGATATAAGCTAAATGGAAGATATTAACGATAGTATGTAAACCAGTCGTAATATTAATAGGAGATATTATTTTTTAACTCGATGGAAAAGTTATTCATTAATGAAAAACATGATTGTTTTTGTAATGTGATCTTTATAGAATATTGTCACTGAACAGTTCATTCGGTAAGCTAGAATTATATCATATGCAATGAGTATTATGGTTTATATAAAATCCAGCGTATGCGACGAATCAATGTTCTACTAAATCAATATAGTGACAAGAATAGGCATTCAAATCTGCATAATCAATGTTAGTGACATGTCTGTTACGCTCAATTGGAGGTTAGATTTAATTCTTTGACGAATATATTAAAACAGTACCCGCTTTCATACACGCCATGGGCTCTAACGATGTTGGCGGTCCAACAACCAAGTTGCCCCATAAAAATGGAATATTAAATGAAAATTACTTTCCGTTTGCTCGGTTTACTGCGGTCAGCTCCGACCACGGCTGCAGTTCCCAACATTTTTTTGTTTTGATAACCCAGTACGTATCCTGATACCTAAGTTCGCTATATTTCCGAGGATTTTTTCGCTCAGACGACAGTAAAAAGTTTTAACTAATGCCCCGTACAGTATTAGTGTTATAAGAGCTGAATTAATAAAGAAGAAGGAAGAACTACTAAGCAAGATTAATAAATATACGAGACAAGGTGTAGTGTCTAAGATAATGCCTCATTTCCTGCAACTTATAAGCCACAAACACGTCCTTTATTACAAGTGAATATAACGACACGGCGACGACACGGTTGGCGCAGTGGCTAAGCGATTAGCTTTCTGCGCTACTTGTTGCGGGTTCGATCCGCGCACGGACAAATATTTATATGATCTACAGATAGTTGTTTCGGGTCTGGTTGAGTGTGCATGTGACATGTATGTTTGTAAACTGTACCCACGATACAGGAGAAATCTAATGTGGCGCAAAGTTTAAAAAAAAAACCTTAAAACCTTAAAAATAAAAAGGCTTAAAAGTATATTTGTAAACTAGAATAACCAAAACAATGTAAAACCCTATGGGAGCGTAAATGTATATTTGAACTGAATCGGATTTTGGACCACAACATAAATAACTTATGAACTACTCGCACAACACGAAGTCTGCACAGAACAAATTTCGGATATATTTAAATTTTCGAGGCAAGCGTATTAAAGTGATCATTAATCAACATTCACAAAGCATTAAGCGTAATATGATGAATGAGACTGATAACGCCAATTAGATGCTCGATTTTAGACAGATTTAATGCAAGAGTGATCGTTTTTTGTTGTTAACTTTAATTTGAAGCATGTATATGCAAAATGTATACCAAATAATTTTCCATATTATTGTAAGTAAACACTGTAAAAATTAATGATAACATTTCTTTTCTTCATTTTAATTAGATTTAAGGATATCTTTTATTTGTAGCTCTTTTAATATCTAAATCGGTCGTACCTATGTCAATAGGTAGGTACATCGTTCATAGGCACCTTATTAAGAGATCAGTTGTTTCATAAGATTTTTAAGCCATGGCTGTTGCTGTTGAAATATGTATTAAGTCCAAAACACAAGTGAACGAACATATCTACGATACCAGAAAAAAAAATGTTACCAAAGTCAGACATTCTCCAAAAATAAAGCCCCTTAAGGGAAATTCAAATTCACGATGTTTTTTCACGTGGAAACTCACTCGACGACGCGAACAGGTGAATTATCATATTTATTGTTGGTAGTAAGTCCATAAAATATTTCTTTACTTTCACGTATCATTCATTGCTAGTACAAAAAATATGTAATAACTAGCAAACATTTCAGGTAGTTACCCAAACACTTAGCACTTCGAATGTAACTAGATTTAATTTAAACAGTAATGGCCCAATCCTAGTGCGACCTTTAATTAAAACAATTACGGTTTAATACAGATGCAAAAACTCGTGCTCGTGTTAAGAATTTTAGGAGGAACTAATAACAAGAAAATGTCAACAACAAATCTAGTCATTGTATTCATCAAAGAAAACGTAGTACATATTTATTACCACAATAAGATATTATGCTATCTGAAGTGTTTATAAAGGTCACGATGTGTGAAAAAAGGACTGACTTCATTAACCGTTGCTATAGAGCTAGCAGCTATAGAGCTACAAGTCCTTTTACACAATCTAGGCTGTACCTAGAGTGTGTAAAAGGACTTGTAGCTCTCCAGGTACAGTAATAAAACGTTCGTTTATTGACTATTTGCTCAGAGCACGATAGAATTAGCTTTGCCAACTCATTATTATGTATTACGTCATAATACAAATATGACAGAATGACAGTCATCTATTTTACATGTGATGCCTCTTCACACTTTTTCCGAACTTCGATTTTCCTAGTATTAGAACCGAACAAGATATTTTCGTCAAACTACAAAATAAAAACCAATGGAAGCAAGTGATTTGAATATCCACGAATACCTCAAAAGGGTAAGAAGAGAGTTAAGCATTGACACTGACAGGCTCTAAAAATTATATAAATCAGATTGGATTTATATTTCATAGTGGCCACGATATTACAAAGGTTTTAGGTTGATGTCAACTAGACATTGGTAAAAAATGTAGGCAATTTTGGCCTTTGTTACCAAGTTTTAGAATATCGTTTTCTATGCTTCATGCGCAGATTTTAGATTTACTCCAATAAGAGAAAGATCCAAGATTTTAAGCATCATAAAAATAATTCTCCCGAATCTGCTCGTAAAACATTCACCCGTCTCGTCTAAGAAGTCAGACGTTCGTACTTAATATACTCCCGTATACGTTTCACACCACCGTGCTTTTGTGGCCTTGCGGCATGTCTCCGACACTCGCGACCCTCATCAGTTTCAGCGGGATGTCAGGGGGCGCCTCGACAAATGTAACGGGAGTAGCGATAGCTTACACGATACACAGTAATGTAATAAGTGTTTTTGTGTGGATAACAAGAAAATGTGTTAGTTATCACTTGGCACTATTTAAAAATAAAGTTTTTGGAACGAAACGGGAGGATTTCTTTATAGAGGTGCGTTAATTTTTTTTTAAATCGGGATGTATTTTACATTAAGCAGAAAATTAAGTATTGTGTATTATTATTATCGTATGGAAAACCAAAATATTCAATTACTCGTACAACAGCAAATTATATTGTCCAATTAATTAAGTCCATCTTGATAAGAATCACCATTAATAGCTGAAATGATGTTGATGACCTAGTTTAGTAGTAACTAAACTAGGTCAACATCATTTCAGCCAGACAATTTCACCGTCAATAATGTAGTCTTCAAAAAACTCCATAAAATTAAAACTATTATAAACAGCATAGAAAACGCATTTAAATCCACTTTCATGAATCACCAATGCGGGTTTTTGAAAGAAGCTATTTATTATGTCTATGTAGACAGGACAATATCAATAAATTCTATTTTTGCCATCTCTGCATTAATTATTTTAGGGACGTGGATCGAACAGCTTTTTATCTGCTTAAAAAGAGGATCAATAAAATCCTCTTAGAACAGATCAAAGTCTAAGTGCTATTAAAGCAAGTGACGGTTTGAGAACTGCAAAAGCTGACAACTTTAATTCGATTCTGACCGCGAACAACAAACTACCAACTAATTTATTCAAGCCTCAACTTCGGCTTTGGATAATCTGACCCTAAACTAATAGGTGGCACCGGTGTTGCATACATAACGTCATTCATTAATCAATTATTCCCAGCGCTGCACAAACTTTGAGAAGCAAAATTGAATGTTCACAATTACTACACTGGCGCAGTTATTGACGGCACGGTTGGCGCAGTGTGTTGAGAGATCGACTGCTGCGCTCGGTGTCGCGGGTACGATTCCCGCACGGAACAAATATTTGTATGATCTACAGATAGTTGTTTCGGGTCTGGTTGTTTGTGCATGTGACATGTATGTTTGTAAACTGTACCCACGACACAGGAGAAATCCTAGTGTGGGGCAATGTTTTTTTTAAAAAGAAAGAAAAGAAAAGAAAGAAAGTTATGAGTTATCTCAATTCCACGTGTGTTCCATTTGAATAATGTGTAGCTAATAGTGATATCAGAATTATTCAGTAAGTCTACTAGTCAAATTAATTTGATGGAGAAGAGATGAAAGTGAACACATTTAAAGGTCAAACTAATTACTCAATCAAAAGCAGCAGAGATTATGTAGATTCACTATGTGGAAAAAAAGTATCAAATCGTTCAATTACTCGAACTTCGTTCAAGTGGCTGTGATTAGCTTTTTGCGCTCGGTGTCGCGAGTTCGATTCCCGCACGGAACAAATATTTGTATGATCTATAGACAGTTGTTTCGGATCTAGCTGTGTGTGCATGTGACATGTATGTTTGTAAACTGTACCCACGATACAGGAGGAAGGGTGAGGTAATTTGTAAAAAAAAAAAAACACAAATGTGTCTAAAACGACGATACTATTCGATAGCGTTATTATACCACATTCCTATAAAAATACGAATAGGGCACTACAATTTTTCGTGTTTAGTTTACCGATTTTCCCGTCAAATGATGCAAATCAAACACAATAGAAAATCTATTGTTTCCCGTTGTCAGTTGCCGCCTGTGTCTTAATGAGAAGTTTATATTAAAAAAAACTCATTCACGATGAGGTGGTGGTGTTGAATAGAATGTGTATACGGCATTCCAACAGTAGGTATGTCATAATACCTATAAGATATGAATGATACGATAAGAACTGTAGATACATAACAACTAAAACGGAACTTTTTAATACATATATTGCAAACTTCGAAGCACACAGAACTTAATAGCCTTTTCCATTCGAACAGACATTATCGAAAATATTGGATAAAATTTCTTACTTAATCTAATTACGAGCATTTAAAGATAACCCTAACAAAAGGGCCTTTTCGTTTGTGAATACACCACCGTAAAAAAGGAAATGTGATGAACATAAAACCCTAGGGAATGCTTCACCTCAGTCCTGGCTATATGTTTAACGGCCACTTCCAGTAATCGAACGCCATTCCAGATATTGGATCTGATTGCCAGACCCAATCGGTCTTATTAGAAAGCGCGAACTCATTTCGTTGTATTACAAAATTCAATATTCCTTCGCTACCAATATTCTAATGACTTGATCCTTCCACGAGAGACGTTTTTCCTGTAGATTTGAGATTGAAGAATGAAAATAAGGGTATAATTAATTATACAAAAACTGTGTCTGAATGTCACAACAATGATGCATGAAAATAAGACAAATAACCGTCTAAAATTGGATACATTAGAATGTACGAGGCTGAAAATATTGTTCACCTTTCTTCTTTATAATGATAAAAATAGCATTATTTTTGAAGCATTTGAACGATTGTCTTTTTTTTTTTTGCTTTGACTGTATATCTAATCACTGTTATCAATTATCATATTTATACATAACAGTCCCCCTGAAAGGAAGACCCCTTGCACCCCTTCCTTGGGTCCTAGAGGGCTTGCTTCTTTGACTGTCTATTACTGTTTTCCAATTTTAATATAATCCCATATATATGTAGATACATATACTTACGCTATATTGTAAGGAGATATAGAATATTTATAACCTGACAATAATACCGCCAGTATACAAACAGAAATAATTACACAACAATTCTTCTCTGCCAAGTGGTTTAAAATGAAACCCGCTTCCCGTTTGTATTCATCTAATCCTGGTCAGGGGTGGCGGTAGTAACTCAACGAAAATACCCGGGATAACCTATCCAGCTCGGTACTTTACTACACCTGGGTATAAATCTGTTAGTATAAACGTATATATCCAGTCATAAATCAATGCATTGAAATATATTTAATCCGAGGCAAATGAAGCCACCTTCGAAAATAAAATTGGGAATCGAAAAGAGGGTCAAGCGGCAGATGGCTAATGCAATATCCGAACCATTTTTATTTCTTTTTCCAGTAGATCTAGTTTTGCAGGTTCAAACTAAACTTTCTCTTTATTTGAATTATTATATTCACGAATAAGGTTTCAGATCAACGCTGCCGCTGTCTATAGCGACTTAGCCTAAAATTGTGAATGTGTTAAACAGTTTATTTTCTTAGATAAAATTGTATTCTTACAATTCTTGGAGTCTAATAAAAATCGAGTATATCTATCAAGTTATATCTATCCACTATCAGAACTTTTTTCTTTTAAGAACACATGAGATTTTGAAAATTAAACCACGGTTGCAACCTACATTTTACAGGCAAATGCAAAAAAGGCAAACCATAAGTATTCAAAAGGCGAATATTGCGATGCAACTACTTCACTCATTACTCCAGAGTAAAAAGGACAGAGATACAGAAAATGCATTAGGAGCAGTAAATTCTGAAAGTATTACAAGTATTTTTTCATTTAATGCAAGAGGGAAGAGGATGTAAAAATAGTACAAAAGTGCTTTCGTGTATCCATTAGAACACGGTGGAAGTTTCGTGTTGTTCATTATGTATGTCATTGGAAAAGAAAACCTATAATATAAAATACAATTTTATTGACTGAATGTTTTGGTAAGTACTTACTAAAACGAATATTTAAGTACAAGATTTCAGTGGTTCAACTGAAGTAGTACTACATCCAACCATTTTCACCCGCCATAACAACTATTTGTTCCTAGTGAATTGTAGGTTCCTAGATGCAGTTATTCATGGACGGTTCATGGGTGATGCTTACCATCAGGTGACAAGCACGTTTGCCGTCTACAAACTCAAAAAAAACTGCGTGAATATCCTCATGCTGTACGTACTGTGTATATAACAAGCTTAGCTTACGTAAAACGAAAACCAAGGTATTAAGATTAAACTAACGTGCGGAAAAGACATAAATGTGAGGGCGTCCCAGCAAATCGGTTCCATCAATCTGTTGATCGAATTACGGTGTTAACGCCCCCTTTTAATCACCACGTGAACCTTTGCGAATGCCACTAATACCTCCAAAGCCTCTAATCACCATCAGGTCATTTGATATGCTGACTCTCAGTTTCTCGTGTTAAGCTTTAGATCCCATGTTTTTCCTAGCGTTTATTTGACGGCATTTACGCACAAAATATTTATGAAAATCTATAATTAGTGGTATTTGTCATCTAGATTAATCATCCAACAATTTTGAGATACTAGAACCCCAAATTAAAGTTGAAATTAAATAGAAGCATAAAATGTATTAAAAGAAAATATATGGTTTTAACAACAAAAATTATAAAGGCGAAGCAATCTAGAGACATTTTAAAGTGCAGTATAAAATATAGCTTCGGGTTGGTCGTGCTTTTCTGGCAGTTAGACATTTTAGTGAACTTTTACAAAATTTATGTTTTTTATTCATAATGTAAAATTTTATATGCGAAAGAAATTGTTAAGCGGCATAGGTATTACTTTCAAATAAACATAAATATTATTTTTGAATTGTAGATGTTTAAATGCGTTATTCAAAAAAAGATTCAGAACCTTACTTTACATTGGATTCAATACCATCAATATATAGGTAACTAATTATTTTAGCTTTTTGAACTTACGTTAATTTTAATAACACAAATGAAACATACATATATTTAGGTATGTAAGATGTTCACCCCGTGGGTATTTTAGTACAGATCACAGGCATATCGTACATTTCACCCCAAATGCCTCAGCCGTGTGCACTGATGGCTTACGGCCTATACACAGCAATATTTATGTACGTATGCTTCATACCACATACGGTAAGATCGTGATGTAACAACGCAAAATTTCGCCAGAGGAAAATTTCGCGTTGAAAATCTTTTGTTCTATATTTGCGATGGGAAAAATTAAATTACATTTTGAGCTAAGCGTGCAAAACCTGTGGCTCAGAACAATGATGCAAATGAGGCTAACCTACAGTAAATACAGACAGGATAGCTAATGATGAAGAATATTCTACCCTTTTCAATGTTATTTAACATTCTACCTTTTCAACCAAAAGTGTGAACAACATTTTCATATGATAGTATCTTTTTTGCGAAAAACGGGCAATCGGATTTTGTGTAATAATGGTAGATAGAGATAATGAGACTAGATCCTATAACCGTGTCTCGACTTAAACGAAACTTTTTTGATACCTTGGAGGATTTACAAATAAGATTCTACCCCTATGTGGAATCTGTCTTTCGGCGAGAATGTTTCTGACAATACCCTACGTATGTACTTTGTTAAATCTATGCTAACATTATAAAGAGGTAAAATTAGTTTGTTTGTATGCAAGGGGTAATCTCTGGAGCTAATGATCAGAGTTTGAAAATTCTTTCACCCATAGATAGCTATATTATCCCCGAGTGCTATAGGATATAAATTATATAAATAGATCACGCGGACTAAGTCGCGGGCTGAAGCTATCTTTAATAATAATATGGTTTGAAGCCGATCTGATTATACTAGGAATAAATATCTCTATTACAATCACCATAAGAAGTAATATCTAAAAGCAGCAATTAACGTAAAAGCTAATATGAAGCATTGTGAGGTAGCAATAACTTTTCAGGCGGGAACACAATCACACCGTTTACTAACAGTGACTTTCACTTTCCCGTGCACACGGCAGAAATGAGGGCAGCGGAGTGTTACAGCCAGTTCCCATAGAGTTGGAGAAAAACTCTCCACTATGGTTATTACCAGATATCGATATTTCACCATATTATAAAATACTAAACAAAAATAAAGAAAATAACGATCTATTTTAGTGTAAACTTCGTTTTGCTCTCATTATAGACAAGTATTTGCACCAATATTGTTCTGGTACATAAAAATCAAAATTTATGATACTTCTTTTAAGTTTTACATCATAATCAAAAGAATTATAAAAATGAGAAGTAATAAGGAATAGTAATCGGCACTTACCGTGTATTATCAGAAAGCACATTGAACATGAAAATTTGTTTGTTTATTCTACCGTAACCAGACGTTGTTACAAAATTCCGTCAGTCAAAGAAATGAACGTGAAATTTAGTGAAAGAACCAAACGTATGTGTACTAGCTACACGAGGCTTCATCATAATAAATTAAAATACAAAAGCAAACGAGCGTCTTGGAGAATAATAAAGCATGCAGAGGACCCCAGAAACAATACATCGTAAAACAAAAGGCTCATTTCGCGATACATGCAATATCGATATATTTCTGGAGCCGTTGAGTTTGGAGGCCTGAATAGAGGCCCGTATGTTTGCCGAGACTGAATTGCGAGCGCCCCGGGCTCCAGGTCGTCTATGTTAACCGCGGACGCGAACTCTTTATGTATATGTAGACGATGATTTTTTCTTCATGCCAACAAATTAGGGCAAGACAAGTGGAAAAATAATAAATAACGTTTATTTATAGTCCGTATCGAAGTTGTAGTGGTAATTTGGAATAATAAAAATGTGTATGAATTGTTATTATTACTTAAATATCTACTTAATCTAACCGAAATAATATAAGCTTTCACGCGACTATTTATAGGTGGAATAAAATACGTCCTTGATCCCGTTTCAGAGGCATAACAACAATCTCAACTAACAAGCAATTAGGATTACACCATCCATGTCACGGGTACATGTACCCGCGTTAAGTGAGTACAAACCCCTGTTGCCATATCCATAGCTGAGCATTATCACAGAATTGAATTTTCAATCTATTTAGTCTAAACAAGTTAACGTTGCTATAAGGAGTTAAACGGAAGAATTAATGTCACCGTACCTGAGACGGGATAATCCTTTTCGTTATGACCTCATAAATATTAATTTTTAATCATCTCAGCAAGGGTAAGATAATTTTAGATGATTAAGTTCTGTATAATATAAATAGCTCTAGATATGCAAAGATATTTTTAATAAAGGGAAGGTCGAAAGAGGTTTGAATAAAAGCACATTACCTAATTACAGTCGGAATCTTTAGCTTTGGATGAAAAATGCGATTCAACGAAATCGGTTTGATTAATTTTGATTCGAATCTCGTAAAACAGTCTTATATTGATAATACTAAAATACAAGAAACAAATACCAACATTGGGACCAATTCTGGTGGTATGTTAACGATCGAGTCGTTAAAATATAATAAAAGCTGCGAAATCGATTTTGATAACGGGAGTGATTTAAAGTAATAGACTCCTGTAATGGTCTGCTTTTAACGCTTCACTATGGATCGACGGTTTTAATGAATATAAAAGTGTCGTACTCACCGACCGGCGACTGATGGAAAACATACCTGGAATGAATAATGAAGTTTTATATAAAACAGGAAAATCACAATAGGCGGAATATGACGCGCAACAGAAAATTAAAGTACTAAAACTTCAAAGACTTTTCATAATCCATTATAACGAAAAGGTCAACGCGAACCACACATACTTTTATGATAATATTCAGTAAAAACAAAACGTTGGTTACACAGACTTATTAATATCACTGCGTAAGGACCGGGATAGCAACGCGTTAGTTAGTCACTCGCGAAGTTCTCATCGGAGCGGTACGTGCATCGCACCGTACTAATTTTTCATAAAATATGCCTTGTGTATATACATATATTGTGACTTAAAAACTACAATACAATACAAGATTTATTTTTTATCTTTCTTTAAATTTCTGGCCCCATCTCGATACCAGATGGGCCTCTTTGACTCCGATGACTTTGACTTTGTCTGACTTAGAGCTTGTCGACGATCCCAATCTCACAAGCGGTCTAGAACCCCTAATACCCTGTTTCAAGATTTCATAATTCATATAAAGTAACCGTATCCCGTAAAAGTATAATAGATGTCAAACTGTTATTTTTCAGTTACTCCAAAAAATTATTACGACTTTTCGAGTGATTTTGTTTAAGAATTCCGAAACATTACTTATTAATAAATCAATTATTAATTATTTTTAACAAAATTGAAAACATCACGGCGCTTTTTCTGAATGTATTATTGTAAGCAATGGCGGTGTAGCAGTTTTCACAGTAAAATATCCGTGTTAAGTGTATATATATATACGATCATTGTAGCCAATTAGAAAAAAAATATTCTAGAAACAGGCAAACAAAAAAACCGCTTCTGGAAAATATATTTCAAACACAGGTTAATTCTAACTTGAAAGTAGGTCAATCTTCTAAATTATTAAAAAGCCGGCCAATCAAATGAAACCTCAAAAACTGTCCACAAGCACGGACATAAAACTTCTAAAAAAAAATGAGAACGGATCTTTTGAATGTATGATTCCTGAAAAGAGAAATCCTAAGCATGTTTCATTGCACAGTTTTTCTACGCCTATTTACTTTGCAGCGCAATATTTTTTAAGTCAGTATGTGTACTGAAAACATTCTGGATACTCCATAGCGCTTTGGTGGCAAAAGCTGCTTTTCACGCGGCAAAGAAAGGCCTGCAGGGCTGCGATCGTAATGAATATTGCACATATTTTAAAAGAACATGTAGCGTAAAACCTACCACACCATTTATTGAGTGAAAAAATGTATGTGGAATATTAGAAAGTATCTAGAAATGTTTGGTTGGTTAAGAATACGTTAACACAGCTTTGTGAAAAAACCAGCATTGACGAGTTACAAATTAATTAAATTGAGCTTAATTATTACTTTTACCTTTAAAACAAACGAAGAAATCTATCTATGAAAAAAATCAAAGCGAAGAAAGTAAAGCAAAATTAATTTACCCAAAATAATTAAACATCGCAATCTACTTAAGGGACCTTTTCACAAGTATAATTACATTCAAATTATGGTAAACTTGAAGATAATAAAGTAGAAAGAGGAAATACGAAGAAAGTTGAACGTGCAAACCACAACACAATTTAAAATAACACCGTCTTTATGAACAAGCTTTTACACGAAATTGCCTTAAAATCAAAAAGATTCGCATTGTCACCTTGCAAACAGTGCTCTTGTAAGAATGAGTTGGAAAATTACGAGTGAAGAGATCGGTTATTTTATTATATTTGATCTTGGTTTAAGAAACTTCAGAGTGTTTTGTAAAGCAATATTTCGCTTCAGAAAACAAAGTACGGTTCGTTGCAATGAACTATAAAAGACAAACCACACTTGACTTAGAAACAGTATAAGAATTGTTTTTTTTTTTTAGCTTTTCAATTAAACAGGTACGGGGATTTTTGTGATATCTTTCAACTCTAACTTAATTCGAAGAAAGGAAATGAAAAGTTCTCAAAAGAAATATTCTTGCAAAAATCAGCCGGCTTCATAAAAGATGAGCAGGTATTCGTATTAAATGAAGAAATATGGGATCCGAAATTATTAAACTTTCCGAATCCGATTCATTTACACAATTTACCCAACATATACTTTTGATATAATCATAGGACTATTAGAGAATCAATATAAATGGCTTATATTTTCTCTTCACATGCCTATAATCCCGTGTCAAAGGAAGAGACGCGGATCCCTAATATAAAGCTAATAACGTTATATTGGCAACTCGGAGCCTGTTTTATGGTAATACCTAATATTTTGTAAGTAACACGGGCGAGAACGCTCTTGAAAATCATATATTAATATTGACAGCTGCTGATAGAATACTGATCAAAACAAAACCAACAATAGGCAAGGATAGTCGATAAAAAAATAATGGAATTACAATCAGTCGTATTATACCTTATACTAATATAATCAGACAGATTAAAACCACCTGACATAGTGCTGATTCAATAGTTGGATAAACCTGACATAAGTGCTTCCTTTTATATGTTCATACAAAAACTGTTCTAATTTCGAATTACCAGCTAGATAAATTTTATCCGGCATTGAAAAATATTTTATTTATTAATAAAGAAAACAAACAACAAACGCTCACAAACACAGACTTATTGTTGTACCACATTGTTCAACATAATGGGCTTGGAACAGCTTGTTCTGTTAATTGATCGTCATTATAGTTAAGCCTAACACAAGCCCAATGCATTGTCCTTAAAGACCATTGTTGACTGGTTTTGTTCCCAAATCAACTGTGGTTTATATTGCAATAGTAGCAACTGATACATGAGATTCCAATCAGATTGTTTCGTTCGTCAATCGTGGAAGACAGATGATCGAGGTTACGTTCATAGGTAAGCAAAACAGAAACCAAAACTAATTCAGTCTCACGTTTTATCAGTATTTTAAATATGTTTTATATAGAAACGTGAGAAGTTTTTCAATACGAAAAAAATATGAAATTACGCGGTTATAGTATATTCTGTAGAGGCGGGAATTTATTGCTTGAAGTGCTTAACTAGGTAAGTTATACGGCAGTCTTAAAACAAAAACCGATGCTTACCCAGACAAAGTAACACTATTTTTCTTGAAGGTTTAAAGCATGTGGAGGTAGACTAAGCTTGTGAAAAGGGTAAGGCTCGTAATGTTTTCCAATCGATTTAGTTCTCCATGTGTTAAGCTTCATACGCTTGAGTTTCAGATGCTAGAAAAAATGTTTGAAAGTACGTTTTTTTTTTTTTTGTTTTTTCACTTTTTATAATGAAGAAAAGCTACAAATATTATACGTTCTTTTTTAAATCCAATTTAATGTAAGCTCCAAGAATAGGTCATGTATCATAATAGTTTTATTTTGTGTTCCTTGTAATTTGCGCGAACATTTCTTAAGTATTCTTTTACTGACATTCTGAAGCACTGGCACATATAACACTATTTTCACAGAAAAATAACAAAATAATTTTCTTTAAAACCTTTTTAGGTCTATGTAATTAAAATTTTACGTATGAAAGCTCAGTTCTTTAAGAGGTCATAATGTGAACAAAGGGAGTCGGAAAGCGGGTTTTGCAATGCCAATCAAGGTAAGGTTACACTGCCTTTGGAGTTCCGTAGTGAAACAAGAATCCTCATAATTTCGTCATATTTGCGTCTGTCAAAAACCAGTCAAAACTTGTATTTTAACAGAGAAACTGAACGTATTTTTAGGAGTGGAATGACTGGGTAGATTGATTTTACTTCAATAGTGTCGATGTTTTTTTTGGACGCGGATTTTACTTCTTTTTTCTTTTGTAAATGTGATTGTAATTTCTATATCTTCCTTTATTGTAATTTCTATATTTCTCCTTTGTACAAAACATACCTTCAAATGACAAGCGTGACTGATAGAAGAATGTTCATAAAGAACAGGCAATGGAATAGAATTTGATAAGAACCATATCAAGCCAATAACCGAATATAAAACTTATATTTATCAAAAGTAAAATTCAACCGGTTGTGTATAATCAGCAAAAAATCCGTTCGTAACAAGTGAATCCGATTAACAAGCGCAACTTTTGCATCCAGGATTATAGGAGCTTTCCTGTTGACGACACGTGACTGTATCGACAAAAGAAGTTTTAAATTTATTGGACTTTTGTTCAATTCTGCAATGGAATGATCGCTAGGTATAGAGACTTTGGAAATAAACATGTATTTTTATTTCACGAACAAGTTCGCTTTATTTTGCGCTTTCAATGTAAGACTTAGTGCAAGGTTTGATGAAAGAAGACGTATACCTATTAAGTTGAAAGACAAATACCAAAACACTACAGTACTGAATACAACTAATAAAGAAATCCTAACAGTACTTAGAGCATATTTATTAAAACAAAACAATAATAATTATGCAGGTTATAAAACTACTTGATAAGGAATGAATTTAATAAAAACATTATTAAAACATTTCCTATACAGTTCTACTAAAGTTGTCCAAAGTTGAACAGCAGACTAATTCTACCGAGACCCTCCGACATATGGGTTGCAAGTTTAAAAACTGAATTTTCCCCGACCCAGTTCATATTGTTCGGTTAATCAACGTTAATCTTGTTAGCAGTCGGCGCGTATCTCGTGCAGTACATTTATCATGGCGAATCTAGTTGTCTCGTCTGGGGAACAATGCTCCCACATATTAATACCATCGTATCTTATTCCAGGTTTTCTTGGCTGTAATTAAGCTGCATGCGTAATGCATACTAATTGGAACTGATTATTTAGCCGCAATACTTTCTAAGAGGTATATCTGAATATTTGTTTCATAAGTTTTCAAATGCATATCAAAATGAACATTATAAATAATCATCCAAGTGATTTTTAGAATACAATCTGGAAAACATGCTTATAATTTCGGTAGTAATAACCTGTGATAAATTCAAGGAAGGATCAATAAAAAAAAATTCATAATGCGAATTTTCGGCCACAATATTAGTTTTAATGAGAGCATTAATATCGCAACATAAAAAATGGTTTAAAGAAATATACCATAGTTGGTTACCCAAAAGGCCTTCAAAAGCACAACTAAATCCTTTTTGGATGATAGCTGGTAGTGAAAGCTGTTTATTTTTTTGGAAAATCTAGCTGCTAATTTGAAGAGCTAATAATTTGCAAGAAAGTTCTAAATGAAAGGGCATTAAAAACCAAAAACCAATCACGGTAGTAATAAACAGTTTAACACTAAAAGTTAATCATGGAACAGTTACATAAATCGCAAGTTTTATATAGTCAAAACGTTTTCGACTTTTATTTGGCAAGCAATCTACCTGATGCTATCTTAGTGTATATTTTCTTTGTTATAAAAGTTTCTGACGGTTTTATGTTCTTCTTTCCCCATAGGTACCTATAAGTATGTCAGAACTAAGATTATTACCCTAAATTATCGTGTTGAACTTTCCTCCGTCTGCCATGATTTAGTATTAATCATCTTTATAAACTGCGCCAGTCTGCTTTAGTCACTTCATTACTTCGTGCCTGCGTTTAACGAGGATCGCATGCAAATTGTTCTTTGCAGGACGAATTTCCTTTGCAATTAAAACGGAGTTCCTATCACCACCAAGGCTGCAGAGCGTGGTTACGCTGTCGCAGGAACTCTTAAATTCTGATGTATGACCATTGAAATTGCCTTTGTATTGTGTCTCGTACTCAACATTTATCATGTCGAATCTAGCTCCACTGCCGACATGTCCCGCGAACAAAGCTTCTTATTTAACGACGCTGTATTATTGAAGACTAGCTATAACCCACGCTGCTTTGTGCTATTTTCGTTTTATTACACAAAAACCAGTTGACAAGTTATAGCTGTTAGAGGGAGTTATGACAACGTATTTACTGTTGTTACTTGTTTTTTATTGTTCAAGATCATTGTTATTAGATACAAATCAGCGAATTCGTTGTTATCCTAGCTGATAAAGGGGGCCATGACATGCCAGGAGGGCCATATACATGCTTTCAATATTGCATCTCTCTCAATGTCTAGATTATATGCGTTCATAGTAAAGAATGATCCAAATAGTTTTTACCCCTTTGATAAGTACTAGACTTAGATTTAAATTCTGTAACGATATAGGGGGAGGGCGATGTTTCAAAAGTGTCCATTTACAGGCTCATACGTACGAGGATACGAACCCATCGCCTAGGAAGCATCACATTAACCCGTTTTCCGGTAAACAGAGTAACAACGAAAATAGACCTAGAGTGCCTAAAGTTAGACATTCTAGTTTAGGTTTCATGTTAAGAGCCAATCGTCATCAGCGTCGGGAAGTAGGTAGTGTAGTGTTTTTTTAACACAATATCAAACTGAGAAAATAATTTGGAGTTTAATAAAGAATCACCTTACGTTCAAATCAGGGAAATCAAATGATGCCCAGAAAAAAATCCAATAGACCTCTAGAAACTTGAACCTTCAAATCAGTAACGGATACCTTACAAAGACAGTGCTAACAGTCCTAACTGTAGGACCGAATATAAATTCCATCCAGTTTCAATTCATCTCCTTCGGAACAATGACCGGGCTGATCCAATTAAAATTAGATTTTAGTTTGCTAGGAAACAATTAAATGAGAGATGGCAGTTTCCTATTACTTCTGTTACATAAGTCTAATTAAAATCAATTTATTGAAAGGGTCCAGACTATTTATGATCCAAACTTTATCAAAGGATTCCCTTGTACAGATAAAGTTCACAGAAGATAACTATCCAGTGGAACTGTGGGAGACAGTTCAACAAACTTTAGGTATGTTTAATCAGGCCACTTTTAAGTTCTAGTTGCAATATTTAATGTAGTGACGATAGCGTAGATTCAAAACGTAACGGTTAAATAGACTAGATTATTTTCAAGTGCACTTGATTTGACTTAATTTAAAAAGTAACTTGACTTGTGTTTTATAAGTTCTCCGTCTTTTGTGAAAATCTTAGGAATCGCGACAATTTCCAACATCACAAAGAAACTCTTTCAATTCAAGTTCCACGATTCCAACTGGCAAACTAATCTCGAAGTGCATTTGAAGCAAAGGCAAACGCAGTATCCGAGCTTAGGCCAGCATTCAGCCCGTTCAGAGCCCACAATCTAAAGTCGTTAGCTGTTGATTAATGAGCCGACGAGAGTGAGCATTATGCGCTAATTCCACAAAAAAAAACCCCTATCTCGAATGAAAATAAGCGTACTCTAAGTCGTTCTTTTTTTCAAACTTTTAAATTTAATACCCGGGGAAAGTTTGGAGTTCTATGCGTAATTTAGAGGATGGTGAGTGTCGGTTGAATATTAAACAGTTGAAATTAACTTCTGAGGATGAATTGCGTTTGTTTTACGTCAGTAATGGAACTTACGTGGCCGTATTTTTTTATGCTTCCGAAGGGTTAAAAGAAATCTTTTTATCATCTGCATAAGATATTAATGGTACCTTAGGTAATGTATTTTTTTTTTTTCATTATAATTAAATCTAAAACCAAATTAATCAGATTTCAGATCCAAACATCCCAATGCATGATAAAATGATATTATTAACCGTTAACCGACCGTAAGGCAAAAATTCCCTATTTAAAGAATCGCGTTAATATTACATACAATTTTAAAACAAAACCATTCCGACGACCGCGACATAGTATATTATTAATGCGGCCGACATTGCAAATACATCAATTTACATTCACCGAATTGGACCAAACAGGAATGTTGATGGTCTATTATTAACAGACAAAATCAGTCTATAGTCATCTGCAACTAAGCAGAGTGACGTCAGTGGAGGAACTGTAGGTGTTTACTGTCGCGTGTAAGGGACCTAGGCTGTCATGCAAATTCAATGCAACTTACTAATGCTAATATAATACTAGTACGTATGAAATGATAAGGATACCGTTTATGCAAAACTAGATGATTCTCTTGCTTCAAAATTTGTGTAAGACGACCAGTGCAAAAACAATGAAACAAACACTAAACCAAACAAAAATATAACCTTAAAATTCTACCGAGCACGCCACAAAACGTACAGCGAAACTGAAATTTTAAACAATAAAAAAGTAGTTTAACACTGAGACGGACTCTCCGCATTTTTCAACTCGTTCCTTTAATGCTACGGAGACATGAGAATCCAGCATATGACGCACTTCAAGACATATTTCTCGTGAACATGTTACAACCAGATGCTACTTGAAAATTTTTAACATTATATCTACCTCTTATTTTTACGAAACGAGCCCGATATGGCAAAAAGTAAATTTTTATGCTTTTTAGTCTTATCGATTTTCTTGTCATGTCTACCTAATTTGGAAAGGAAAACATCTGAAATATCTCTACGGGATACAAATGATGTTTGGCTACCGAAACAAAAATATGCTATCCTTTCATTCTTCCGAATAACATAATTACTTTCGCTTGGTCTTTAAATTGGATGATTACCTTATTCAACGCCAGCGTTCTGAAAGCTTGTTGGCCGCCTTTCAATATCCACAAAAACCTACAAACACGCCCCATTAATTTCCCGGGAAGAACTAGGTTAAGGAAAACTGGAACTGTACTTTTCGTACACTAGACTGCACCATTTTTTGTTGTTTCTGATCGATCGATGAATCTTTTGGAGATAAAACAGTCGAAATACACAGGGTGAATAGTAACTGGACCTTTTAGTAATAAGGAGTTATACTAGAGTCAATTTGCAACATTTTTGACCCATTAAACCAGGAGTCGGTTATGAGTGGATTTGGAGGTATTGCAGATTTTAGATAATTTTGAAATTTTCCGACTTGCGACCGAAAATTGCTAATTGTGAAAAATCAAAGTATGCTAAAAGCTGAATAATGTTTGAACATTTAATATCAAAATCATGCCGAAAATTCCAATATCCTAAGGTCATCGAGTACAAGCAATGACATTTTTTACAAAATATAATTTACATCTAAGACGATTATTCCAAAAAAAGAATGAGAATCGATAATTTTTCGCATTACTCAGAAACATATTCATAAAAAAGTGCAGAATTCACCTCTAACATAATGGTCCCTAAAAACCTTAAGCATTTGAAACATTGAATCGCTTGCTTAAATACCTACTGTTCTAACATCACACAAAACGTTTGAAACACGGGAAACATCTAATAACATCAAATGATAAGGCCTCCTAAGTAAAATCCATTCATTAAATGAAATAGGGTTGACACTTTGGAAAGTTTGCTAAGATAAATTATATTTGCGGGCGACGAGTGCAGTATTCATTAATAATGTGTTAAATTTGGCGCGCATGTGAACACGAGAAGGGTTATGTTTATAGTTTATCTCCCCAGTCTTGTTCTACCAACGTGGAAAATTTGCGAAACGAATGAAGAAAACACATAGAAATGATAAACTTGTACATTATTTCCGGCGCGTATTGTAATTCAATTCAATGAGCCATTCCACGCGAACAGCTGCTTTACAACACGATACAGATAATGTACTAACATTATATTATATCAGCGTAATATATTTGGGTACTTCATCAAAGGAGGATTGAGCGGGCTTTACCTGCACAGAATAGATTCCATGTACAACCGTTATATGTAGCCCTGTATTTTGTGTGTCCACATTACAAAGAAAGGGACGAAAAATGAAACGCGAGGAATATTTTTGTATTTTTGTGATGATATAAATCGAGTTTTCAGAATGCGTAAACAGGGGACTAATATAGACGAAACTCAACATTATGAAGAGCTCTTTTTGTTATCTTATAGACGGGTTCAGGTAACCATTTTTGTTTCTACAGCCTATCCAATCATATCAGACTCTAAGGAAGACAGTGATACGGCCAGCGTTAGAAAAAATATATTATTAAAAAGAAAGGAAAATTATTTTTTTATTCAAGCACATTATTATTTTACTACACTTGAGTTTAAGAGATCGTTGGATAGCGCTTCAGTGACGAGTATGCTTCACCTTTAAAGAATTTTATCACTCACAAATAAAATTCTTTTGAATTTTGAGTGCCAACCAATAAGCAAGTCATTAACAAAAGATTTTATAAATTTATCAAGATCCTATTTAATGGTCACAACTGTTCGTTTTTCGCAATGCTGCAAAATCCTTCGCTCTTTTAGAACAATAAATTCTCACACAATCTCTCGCTTTTCATGTTACAGGTCCGGCCGCAGGGGAAGCATACTCTTTTACACAATAAATCTAGAAATCTAGACTGATGTGAAAGTACTGAGCCGTAAAAGGCGTGCGGGCGCATGCGGGAACGAATCAAAGGGTTCCTAAGTGCATAGAGGTGTCAATAGAATGGACTCGGGACAGATGTAAAAAGAAATGGAAGAATAGAACGGTGCACAGATCACGCCCCAGTCGCGTACCTACAATCCATTCTCTTTATTAAAGTACTCGGACTGGGAAATTGAGTATTAAGTTAGTCTTATTTTTTATGAGCCAATTTCCTGTTAATCCGGGAGTGGAAAAGAAACATAAGAGTTTATTATCTGCTTTTCTTTTCAAGAGAGTCGAGCAACGTAAATTCATTTGTGGTCAATCGTGCATAGCTTTACAACATTAATTAGTATAATTGTATTTCAGAGTCCGTTAATAATAGGAATGGGAAAAAAATAATTCAATCTGCTAAACGTCGATATAATTTTATGCGAGGAAGTTTACAAATCGTGTTATTACTTTCAAAACATAAAACATAACATCAAGCGTGTATTCCCCAAAGAGTTAGGCAGAGGTGTTCTATTGTAAGTACACCCACAAATCGCCGATGCCGTTATTGAGTCCCATGTAATAAGGAGCGAGCCTATTGGCATCTATAGGGCACAGTTCCAGACTGCATGCTGCTACTGAGAATATCCATAAGTACAGGAAAACCTAATAACACTGACCGACCCGGGAATCGAACCAGGATCTCGCGCTCAGCAGTCGTGCTTGCGACCACTAAACCTATGAAGCAGATACATATATCGTATAATGAAAAAGAAACATAAATATCCATTCATTTAAAATATTCTATTGATACTCTTACTTACTCCACTTATATATTTTATGTAAATTATTGATTCAATATCTTAAAGATACGCGATACCGGTGTAAAATTTTATGATACTTTTATCACAACAAAGAAAAAGGAATCAATATTTAGATTCAGGACCACGAGCTAGACTTTATCTACATTTCAGTCGCAGTGAGTCGTGCAACCATGAATTTTGAAGAACACAGTCTCAGTTTTCTTTTGTATTTTATACGAGAACCGGCTCACATTAGTAATACAAATGCGGGTTTACTTAGTTTTGCTGCGACTAAGATCCGTTACTTAGGATTTATTTCTTCGTGCGTCTTAAGATTTAACCTTTTAAGGCTTCTAAGTCCTGAATTTTAATGTATCGCACTTGGATACAAGACTAAGTAGTTTTGTAGTGGGATATGGGATTAAAATAGACTGTAGAAAAATATATGAAAGAGCCCACTTGTTACACTTAACGCGTCCCGACGCATGCTCGCTGATCACTTAGCACGCGTCAATTATATTATGTCTTCGCCCCGTTTGTTACTAGTCTGTTGCCGACTTTAGATTCTGCAGTACTTCAAACTTAACAACTCTAAGTGAATAAACAACTACCAAGTAAAGTTAAGTGTGTAGCAAGTAAAGATAACTAACAAATCGATTGCGAAAGATACGAATTTCCTTTAACTGAAACAGAATATCAGCCGTCCCATAACATAATTGAAAATACGGCGGGTACCTTTTCCTGAATAAAGGTGTAAAACTATAAACACAAAAACCCCAAGATAAACGTAAAGTTTTATCCTCAATCTTGCGTGATGCAGTTCCTAGTCTATTGAATAAATAATATACGGTACCCATGAAACTTGTCCGTCACTTTGAGCTATAGTGGTGACCCCACTAAAACATGCAGATGACGAGCTACTGGCGCATAATATGAAACTTTTACAAGGCCGGCCTTCAAGACAATATTGAGCGTATACAGTATGATTTGATACTCTTATGTGAATTCCTTCCCACGTGCGATCGAACTCGATGTGTTTTGTAAGAAAAAAAGGTTTTTTGTGTATTCAGTTGTGAGGCTTTAAAGTTTCCTTTTTGAACGGTTCATAAAATAATAATCATGTATTTTATGAGCCGTTTCTCCTGGTATTACCTAAAACATCAATTTATTTGACCCCAAATAAGAATGGAATAGGAGCAGGGTTAATGACTATGATATAATTAAAGGCTAAAATACAATTAGGTACGTTTTAAAATTACATTTAAAGAGTTTTGTCGATAAAATATAATCATCTGTTTCAAAAACACTTTCAAAGGGTTTTGTTATCATTCTACAGGGGTGTTCTATGCCAGGAAACTCGCAACAGCATCAAAAGAACCATTCCATTACTCATCTCCAAATAAAATAGAATATGCGCTATTCAAATATGTTTTCTAACATAGTTACAAACAAACCGCCTTTTCGCGTGACATTCAACTTTAAAATTTCAGAACAAAATCAAAGTTTTCACCAAAGCAGTGTATTAACTTTATGTACAATAAGACAACTCTATCATCCTGATAGTTACCTCCGAGCCCGTTCGTACGAGATTCTACTGTTTATGCCCGCAAGTTATAAACAACGAAGGATATGGATATTGAATTCTGTTTGAACAAGACTTGCCTCATTTTGTATTCGCACCACGTGCGCTCTAATAAAACTTTTGTAAGGGGATGAAATATTTTGTAAATATATATGTAAGATCGATAAAATTGGTTCCCTCTGTACAACGATTTTGCGGTGGACGTGATGTGAAGGTAAAGTACGAGTCGTGTGAAGGTTTTATCGTTTATGTGAGGTTCAATGTATCATAGACTTCTTTGTGAGTTCATTGGATTGATGCCTTGTTGATTTTTGTAAGGGATATTCTTCATAAGAAAATTTTGTTACTGTTTTACAACCGCAATATTATATACCTAAATAAGTACATAAACTGGATAAATGGAATCGTCACGTGTCTTAGAATTCTTAGCACTGTCGTAACCTCCAGTCTGGGGGAGCGATGTGGCGAGTACTATGCAACATGGCAAAAAGTAAAGCGCAATGTAACGGATTGAAGTGACAACAGCAAAAGCATGAATCGCATTATGAGAGTTACAAACAATTCTAACACGTATAAGTACAAATGTCCAACATCAACCATGGGGCGCGGGTCCGGCGTGTCGGAGCCTGGCGGCGGCTGCCAGCGCCTGTCGGCTGGGTTACCGTCATAGTATTGTGACGTACCTTAATATGCGGCAGTGCCAGCAGCCTCCGGAGCTCGTGTATGGCTGCGGCGGTGGCGGGCGTGGCGGCGGCGGGCGCGGGTCCGGCGTGTCGGAGCCTGGCGGCGGCTGCCAGCGCCTGTCGGCTGGGTTACCGTCATAGTATTGTGACGTACCTTAATATGCGGCAGTGCCAGCAGCCTCCGGAGCTCGTGTATGGCTGCGGCGGTGGCGGGCGTGGCGGCGGCGGGCGCGGGTCCGGCGTGTCGGAGCCTGGCGGCGGCTGCCAGCGCCTGTCGGCTGGGTTACCGTCATAGTATTGTGACGTACCTTAATATGCGGCAGTGCCAGCAGCCTCCGGAGCTCGTGTATGGCTGCGGCGGTGGCGGGCGTGGCGGCGGCGGGCGCGGGTCCGGCGTGTCGGAGCCTGGCGGCGGCTGCCAGCGCCTGTCGGCTGGGTTACCGTCATAGTATTGTGACGTACCTTAATATGCGGCAGTGCCAGCAGCCTCCGGAGCTCGTGTATGGCTGCGGCGGTGGCGGGCGTGGCGGCGGCGGGCGCGGGTCCGGCGTGTCGGAGCCTGGCGGCGGCTGCCAGCGCCTGTCGGCTGGGTTACCGTCATAGTATTGTGACGTACCTTAATATGCGGCAGTGCCAGCAGCCTCCGGAGCTCGTGTATGGCTGCGGCGGTGGCGGGCGTGGCGGCGGCGGGCGCGGGTCCGGCGTGTCGGAGCCTGGCGGCGGCTGCCAGCGCCTGTCGGCTGGGTTACCGTCATAGTATTGTGACGTACCTTAATATGCGGCAGTGCCAGCAGCCTCCGGAGCTCGTGTATGGCTGCGGCGGTGGCGGGCGTGGCGGCGGCGGGCGCGGGTCCGGCGTGTCGGAGCCTGGCGGCGGCTGCCAGCGCCTGTCGGCTGGGTTACCGTCATAGTATTGTGACGTACCTTAATATGCGGCAGTGCCAGCAGCCTCCGGAGCTCGTGTATGGCTGCGGCGGTGGCGGGCGTGGCGGCGGCGGGCGCGGGTCCGGCGTGTCGGAGCCTGGCGGCGGCTTCCAGCGCCTGTCGGCTGCGCTGTCTTCCTTCCGCTGCAGGCGCGCGCCCGCTGGTCACGACTACCGTGCACGCGATGCGGTCGTATATCTGGCGACAAAGCTCCTATGGTTACTTACTTACTTACTTACTTACTTTACTTAATGGGTAGTCCGCTAGGCAAAACGAAGCCAATCAAACTACAGTAATTTGCTGTAGTCGCAAAGAACCGTTCGTCAGTACCTACCTACGTTTTGCGCACGCACACAAGTCTACACACTAAATATATTGCTGCTGTATGCTACTGAATTTTATTTAATGTAGATGTTTTGAAAAATTAAAAGGTTATGCACGTAAAAAATTCAAAGTGATAAAGCTTATATTATACGTAAATGTAAAGAGATTTCTTGATTTTAATATTTTTGTTGAACAGTCACAACGTCTGAGGGGCTCGTAGCTACATAGCTGCCGCGCAGATCGGTTGATCGGTTAAGCAGCGCTTGACTCGGTCAGTCCTTGGATGGGTGACAATTTTTCACATATCGAGACACCTCCGTTGCCAGGGAAAGCACGTAAAAAATTGGTCCCGAATGTCATACGAAAACCTATGACAATCGTTACGGCTATCAGTAGCCCAAAAAGTCTAACAACCAGTCTAACCTTAGAGTATCAGTGTCTCCCAGTAACTGGGTGGCGGAGGGCAAAAGGCAATCCCTCCGTGTAAAATACTGATATTCAGCCGCAACCGGTTCGATTGGAAGCCGACCCCAATGTAGTTGAAAAAGGGCTAGGCAGATGATGAGCCATGACTTCATATTTTGTCAATGTTACCCTAAAATTATATGAAATACCTATCTGTCTGTATACTATTTATTTAGGTTGATATCTTTATAATTATTACTATCTAATATTTATTAGCTGTTAGACGTAGCATGATAGACGTTTGCGAAAATATTGTGCGATATGCGTTTTTAATTGCTTAAGCGGTTATTGTTGGTGTAAATTATATGAAATTACAAGTTATACTGAAAACCGACTTCATTACGCAGGCGCGCTTTGTAAGTCGATGCCTCATCTAGACTTCCCTATATCTATGCAAAACTCATAGTAATTAGTAATACTACTTGGTGTCTACCAACAATCCTGATCACATCCTGGCATACATGTCTCGAGATACAATGGGAGAATTTCTCAGGCTCAGGAAGTTAAATGACAGGACATTCTCTTCTTTTTCTTTTTTAATTTAAGGGCTTAGCTCTTTTCGGTTAAGCAATCGCCACTGCTCTCTGTTGTCTGACTGTACATTAAATCAAGCCTATTAATATTCCAACAGCTGATAGTCAGGCCTGTCACATAGGGAACTCTGAGAGGTTCTACCACGCGAGCTCAGTGCAGAATGGTAGATCTAACAAGACTTCAAATGTTGGATCCTAGAACACGCATATTTCGTCACTACATTTTGCTTTACCATTACTTCTAACGTCAACGTTTGCTAGCTCCATATCGAACACTCTCAAGTATAAATTCCCGAATCCATGGTGAGAGTTTCGAATCACGAATCGTTTAATGCATCGATGATTCGCTAGCATCGCATAGAGGTTTGTGCTGCCAAAATTCTTTCAACGTAGAATTGAATTCACGACCTACACCAATTACGTCAGGGCTAAAACCATCAAACCACCGCAGCTCCTCAAAACTCGACAGTAGATAGTAATATTTAACGAAAAACACGGCAGTGAAGAAACAGAACCAGAAAGGTTATCGTCTTCCACAGCCTGACTTAGCCTACTTCTGGGCACAGGGCTATCTTTGAAATGCTAGTCTTCACGCTGCTGCACGTTTCATCCAGGTTCAGCCCCCGATGGCAACAATGTCGTCTACCCAACTCAATAAGTAATAAAAATTGCTTGAAATGGGTAATTTAGAACGTAGGGTAGGATTTTTAATAACACTGTATTCCGTGCATCAAATTCTGCGCATCTAATAAATAAAAGTAAACCGTAACCGTGATCAGTATCTGGAGTCTAGTAGGGAAATAATTAAAATATTAAGGTCGTGACGGTCCGTGACGTCACTCTATAGTTTTAGTTTTAAATTTTATTTTAATTTTTTAGGTTTTTATTTTTTATTTAGTACAGGCCCCAACTGAAAATCAGCGCTGCAGCTATCCAGCAGCAGCATCGTGCTAAGTTGGGGACCTATTTTTGATCCGTACCTTTGTTAGTTTGTACGTTTTTTGTGTTATTATGTTATTTTTGTTTTTTTTTTTTAATTATTTCTATTTTTGTTATTTTTTATGGGGTCAAAAATAAATTATTTTCTTTCTTTCTAATTATTTACCTCTAATAGAGCTCTAAGCTGCAGATCATCAAGCACGCTGTGAAAGAGATCAGGATCCATGACGATGGGGCCATCTTGAAGCACCGACACATCATCCAGAGACTCCACGATCAGGTTCACAGCTATAACAAACGATTATATGAAAAATATAATAATAGAAAGCCAAACTTGATGTCTAAAATTATGTTTACACTTTATACAAACACACCGCCATCTAAAGGCCCGCGCAAGTACTATTTGTTTTGAATAAACTCACTAGATGGTGCTTACAACTAAGAGTCGAAAGTGAAACTACGGCCATCTAGTAGCCATGCCTTGATACAATGTGAGAGGGCGCAGAGTAAAATTGTATTCTCTCAGAGGTAGGTTATAACCACAGCACAGTTACAGGCGGTGACGGTATTGCCCGTCTCCTGAGATATTCACACCGAAAACTTAAGTCTATATGGATGCAAGGAGCCTCCCCGAAAAACGATATCCAAATACCATCAGCGTTCCCTAGACACTCAGACCCGTCACAATTTATACTAATTCATATTTCCACCACTGTAAGAGCGATTTTTAAGTGAGACCTCATTCAAAACTCAACTATTGTCTCGACACAATAGTTGTACTTCTTTAGTTTTTGTTATAGATAGATGTTTATCTCACCAGCCGCATTGGCCTCTTCCAACATGACGGCGCGCCTAGCCGGCTGCTCCTCATCCTCCTCATCATCAGCAGCTGCTGCGGCGAGGGTAGCGGCGCGCAGACGACGGCGGCTGTTGAACTTCTTTAGTTCTTCCACTGTACCCGCTAGGTGAATTCGGTTCTGTTTCTCACGGTCCTGAGAAGAGATTTTTAGTATATTACGCGCTTACTTAACTCGACTGATTTTAACTATCGAGTTCTATCATCTCTAAGAGAAGCGCTCTGAGTGGCTTAGCTTGTATATCGCACTTCAGAGGTCATAGAAACTTCTAATCAGAAGTAACTACATTTTAAGATCACTCAGGCCTCATTAAACTACACACTAATCTACTACGGCTAGGCTCAGATGCGAAGTGGAAAACACCCGCTATACCAATTTTTGTGCTCAATCTGAGCAACTCGAATTGAGCCACTGTCTATGGACTACTTGAGTTAGTCTATGGTCTGCTCGAATCGCTCTCAAAATTCCGTACGTAACTTTAGCGGTATAGCACAAAGCCTGAGTAAATTAAGACCGTACCCTTATCCAGCGATGATTCAGGACCTCCTGTATGTTGATTCTCTGAGTGTGGTCCACAGTAAGCATTCGCTGGACCAAATCCTTAGCGGCGTCGCTGACATCATCCCAAAGAGGTGCGTCGAACTGCCAAAAATTAATAACATTGGGGTATTTCATTAAATTAATGATCTCGTTTTCGTTTAATAGAATTTCGACAACCCATCTCTAAAATTGGATAAGGCTAATAAGATGATGACAGCATTAGAAACCCTTAATCATCCGATCCTAAATATGGCCTTCTGCATTATAAACCTACATAGAGCAGTCCACTGTTGGATATAAACTTCTCCAATCACACGCGGTCGATAATAATCTTACTGGTCAACAAGACTTCAGACCGAAGATAATAGTACAAGACGTATGCTGCACATCAGAATAATCCGTTAGTTATTTAAACCTTTAGCTAAAGAAACTCCTATACCGAAATATTTTAGGTATCACTCTTCTCCATCTTACCCTCAATCGTCCACGGCATATAGCCTCGAACAGACGCTCCCTAGTTCCAGTAAAGGGCAGATACCCAACTAGTAGCACATGCAGCAGTATGCCAGCTGCCCATACATCAACAGGTTTGCCATACAACTGGCTGGAAACCACCTCAGGAGCCATATAGTGAGGAGTGCCGATGCGACCTGAAAAATATGGGACTTTAGTTTGTTTTAGATGAACATACAGGAGTTATCGGGTTATGCAAAATCTGCTGGCAGGTTTTCTCTATCAATGTTTGTCTGTTTAAATATATAAATTAGCTTATTTCAATCAAACAGAAAAAATACGTAACCTTAAAACAAAAAATATATACGAAAAATCCCTTTTTTAACTCTAATGAGGCTGTTTTAGGACCAACCGTTTCACCACCGAAAAAATATTTGACAATGGTGTAACCACTGTAAAAAAATCATCTAAAATATGTTCTGTGTTTAGAATTTTGATAAAACTCTAAAAACAAACACTGAAATTAGCATTTTTACTTGCGACTGCGAAAAATGATGACAGTAGGATAAATATACAAAGTGGAGATTATAGTATAATTAATGTACAAGTCGAGGAAGACATTTAACAGCTGTGCCGCCGCTGCCGGAGCCGACAACGTCGAAGTTAGAGAACAGGCAGCGAAACTATGAAGGGAGCGCTCAGAACCGTGGATATCATTCTTAAAAATTTTGAGATATGACCCCAAACCTAATGGGATGGGCAGGAGGAATGTAATCGCAGTGGCAAGTTTTCCATAGTAAACAATATTAATCATATAATTTAGTCGAACCAAAACCACTAAATATATGTACAAAGCGAGATAGACAGTGAAATTAAAACATAAATGTTTGTTTTGTGCCCAGTGCATCAATTAAATTGACACAGTATAAGGTGCAATAATTAACTTACAGTGTGTCTAATACAATTACATTTTAAAATCAGCATTAATTAATACATAAGAATATTTTGAAGTTAGTTGTTATGTACAGTAAATTGATGATTTAATTTTTGTTCTTTATAACTAGGTAGGTTTATAATATGCAGTAAGCATGTGTGTAATGCATAAGAGTGTACGTAATACGAAGAAATTACGTCATCTGTCATTTTACAAACACTACCATTACGTGAAAGTGGTATACCATCGTCGCGTTAATATGCGACGATTCGAATTTACATAAGTTTTATGCATTTTATTGCTTTACTGTTTATCTTACAGTGCTGGATAGTTAAAACGTTCGTATGGACAACATCAAGACTATAAAACGGGGAATTCAGAACGGTGATCAAAACAAGGTGTTATGAACAAAAAGTGCCAATACGTAAAATCGGTTAATACTGTGATCGGAAGCGACATGTCTGTCGTAAAAGACAAGTGTTATCACAAAATAAGGTACAGGCTTACTCCTCACAATGCGTGACAAACAAGAAAAGACGTGGACGAAAAGTTCCACCAAATCTAATATACCACTACATTAAGGTCTAAAAGGCCACTATTAGATAGTTACAATGGAGGTTCGTAGATGAATCGCGCTACGTGGCCGTTTTATCCCCGCTGGTCACTTACGTAAGACAGTAACGTAATTAGCCGCCACAGTTAAGAAAAACAAATGCATCGGCATTTTGTTTTTATGTTAGTTTTTTGAAAAGAGTATCCATAGAGTTTCTTGCCGGTCTCTTCTCCATAGGACCAACCCACTTTAGGAACCGCGCAACTAGAATCATAAAGTTTTAAAAGCGCCCGTAAAGGCCAGTTGAAAACATTTGACTTGGATCGGTTGGTAGCCACACTTGACAAGACAGCCAAATGTTCTTAGTTCAGTATATTTTGCTGGTTTTCTTATTAGGAACACAGTATAAACCACAGTAGTGGCACATTATACGGTATCCGAATCACATGTGCTACAATTGCTAAAAACGGTATATTTTTTTATATTTCCATTTTAGTCGACTCGCTATCGTTCAGGGACAATGGGTTTACGACAGTTTAATTTCTTTCGATATGTATGTGTGAGGTAGATATAGCGCATTGTATGGAGTAGGCCTATACATATTTTTATCTGTGTTGATATGGAGACTGTGCTGATGGTTGTGGCACATTTCCATGCAGTTAGGGCACTGTCGGTAGTCACGTCTTACCGTACTCGTCTGATTTGAGATACGCTTGGCCCATTGGACCCATTAGCGGTCGATTGTCCATCACCAATTCTGTATAATACAACCTACTGTCATCAAATTGATATAGACAAATTTATAACTTTAAATACTACAAATACTGACTTACAGTTCATGTAGTAAGAAAATAAATTAATGGCAATTTAAAAAAGAAAGGTCATTAAAATTCAATGTTAACAAGTCCAATGAATATTATAAAGCTAAAATATACTATAATAGTGACTGTTGAAAAGATAGAACCGTCCCTATAATTTTAAAATGAATGCCACAACGTTTTTGGTGCGTTTTTTCAGTGACAACACACATTTGCAACTATAGAATTTATAATATTGCTACTAAGTGTCATACTACTGTTAGATGAATCCAGTAAAAGAGCTTTTTAAGAATATTTTACGTTAGGGCCACGAAAAATCAAATAGAAAATTTTCGAAAAATTCGGTTATTTAATTTTTTTCACATGAACCTAACGCAAAATATATATGTATATATCAGAAATTATTTTATTAATAAAAATAAATTCCGAATATTTATTTTTGTGCAATTTTATGCGCCTTGTTTATAAAAACTTTACATTTATTTTTTTTCATACCGGGTGGAGCTCGATGTGCCGTTGGTGTAGGCAACTGGGCAGCTACGCCGAATCCTCCCAGTTTGACAGGTGCGCAGTTGTCGCGACCAGCGAGAAGGACGCAGTGAGGTCTGACGTCACGATGCACGATGTCATTCTCGTGGCAGTAGCGAAGAGCTTCGAGGATCTGGCGCATGTAGTGGCTGGAAGAGATAGTTACAAGAAGATAAAGGGTTAATTTAAAACTATTTGATTAGTTATTTGTATCAATAATCTTCCTAGTCAATCTAATTTTCATGAAAATAAGGAGCAAGATGATATCTCCTATCGTAATTGACTGTATCTTACATGACAACAATATTAGCTAATCATTTACATTAAACATTAGTTCATTAATGTTTACGATCTTTTTTTTTTCTTTTTTTTTATTCGTTGGACACTAGTATTTCTCCTGTATCGTAGGTACAGTTTAAAAACATATATGTCACACACAACCAGATCCGAAACAACTATCTGTAGATCATACAAATATTTGTTCCGTACGGGGATTGAACCCGCGACACGTAGTGCAGAAAGCTAATCGCTTAACCACTGCGCTAACCGTGTCGTAAAACGAACGCTGTACCCTTTTTTTTTATAGTTTCCTAATACAATAATTAACAACTATTTATTTTCTAAATATCGGTAATGGCACTTAAATTACCAGACTGATTTTATATCTAATATACAGTTCCATATCCAATCATTAATCACTGCAACATTCAACTAAGATTCATGATGCCACCATAAATAGATCTTAAGAATATCTCTATAACTCACCATGCTACAGCTTCACTGTAGACAAATCCAGCGGTGGCTCTACGGACCACTTCAAAGCAGAGATCTGAACCATCCATACTGAAAATAATAAGAAATAAATTACACTCCATACGTCTTCATAAATATCTCATTATAAAATAATAGTTTAGTTATGTATGATGCAACAAATTGATTTTTGAAAACAAAGACATTTTCTGTGTTATTATGTTTATAGCTTCACGCTTGTCTCTCCCGAAGGGTGCAGAGATGTGCTATTGTACACATTACGCCAATGCTATTATTAAGTCCCATGTAATGGGGGAGGCCTATTGGCATCTACCAGACACAGTTCCAGACTCCATGCTGCTACTGAGAGTTATCATACTGAAAAACCCAACACTTTGTCCAACCCGGAAATCGAACCCAGGACCTTACGCATACCAGTCGCACTTGCGACCACTAGACCAATGAGGTATTTACTATATTCACGGTTAAGATACAATAAAACTTACTATTCAAAGACCATGTAAAGCATCCCTTCGGAGCTGTAGGTCTCCAACAGCTCCACAATATGAGGGTGCTTCAGCATGTGGCATATTGTAGCTTCGCGTTTTAAATCTGAAAACATGCACGCAACACTTGAAACCTCTTCATAGAATAAGTTATACTAATGGTGACCAGTACTAAACAGACGTTGGAATCATGCCTGTCTTCCCTGAAAGGTTAAGTAAACTGTACTGTGAACCCACATTTCACCTACACCACAATAAAACTTTTAGAAAATTTTGTTTGACCTGGGAATCGAACCCAGCACCTCATACTCCGCAGCTGCAGTTGCCACCGCTAGACCCATGAGGCAGTTGAAGAAAATGAAAACAATTAATGTTGTCTTACCTGCAGTACTAAGTCCGGGGCTGGCAGTAAAGCGAGCCACATCCACAATCTTAACAGCAAACTGCTGGCCAGTCTGTCGGTGCACACAGCGACGAACCAGGCTGAATGGTCCCCTTGAAACAATTAATTAATATGTATAAGTACCTACATTCTTACGTTCATGTAAATTGACACCAGATTTCAGTGATTTTTTTTACCCTACCTCTAAGTTATGAGTGTGTTTATCTTTTTCACTTTATGCCTATATCAACAACCACACGGTCAGAACATTGACTTCTGTATGCTAAGTATATGAAAAACAAAATTTGTAAAATCCTAGAACAACTAGGAATTGTTTATTGCTAAGTATACAACTATAATCTGACCCCTATTAAACTCTGTCTGTGCTCAGGGAACAGGGTTTATCATTAAGTCAAGAAAGTTAGCAACAGAATCCACTGTGTACTAATAACATCATACTGTAATTGACTTCTGTCAATCAACAAAATTTTAGCAATTGCATATTCAGAGTTCAGAGACATTTGTTCAAAAGTGAACACAACTGCAGCTGACAAGTTAATATGCCTTCCCTACTGCTTAGGACGGTAGGTTTCATCTATATTAATAATGATAATATTTTGATGCTTCAAAATATTATCATCCTTTTAATTCTTTAAACATTTCGATGCAAACGGCCTATAAATGTAATAATGTTAAAAGTTCAAATACATGTCTCTCAATATACAACAATATGAATATTTAAGTGGTTTTAAATTGACTAATAAACAGTATAATTCAATATAAATTAAATTAAACACATCAATCAAACTAGTCCATAAACATTATTTCTTATAAATATGTATTCATTGTGTAGTGACGAAGAATTAAGAATTGAGGCTCATTTACAATTTGATTAATGCGGCTTTAGTAAAAGTGTACTGCAAATGGAGCAACTTTACATTCTTATTATAAGTAACAAATGATGTGAGTTACTTTTAAACAATCCTCTCTGAATGAACCACTCATAGTATAAACATTATAGCATTTAACCTCTCAAGTCATACAAATGAAATACAATATAAAATAATTATATTGCGTCTCGTGTGTTTCTTAATGAGTTCAACTAAAGTAATAACATAGTATCACACCTGTATTACCATAGGGTTGGTAATTCTGAAGTTCATCACATGTAAAAGTTTAAAATTAATTGTAAATAATAAATATCTAAGAAGCTGTAAATAATCTTTCAGTGGAATAATATAAGAGACATAAAGGGTAGGTATGTCTAAGTATAAAATAATCAATAATATTGATCTAAATATAATATTACAGAATATCTATCACAAAATAAGGCTAAACGGCTTGTTACCTAAATTAGAAACTAAGTAGGTGTCCAACCCTAGGAATATATTTGATTTAATTTAGAAAAAAATCAATGATTCTTCATGCAATTGTATTTATCATGATTAAAATTATAAATGTATACAGCATGTTTTCATAACATATGTATGTTGTAAACACAAGATTTGCAAGAGTATCAAATAAGTAAAGTTTTCAGGTAAGAAAATTTCATGGAAATTTCATAATCATTAAACAATAAAATTGATTTCTTCCTCTCAACTAAAACAAGGCGTAATAGTAAGAGAACTTGTACCCTTTTTATAAGAAAAAAAAAAATGTTTTTTGAATGTGATGATTATTTATTTCAAAACACTGATAGTACTTTATGTAGACTATCCTTATTATTAATTCCAGTCACATTTATGTATGTAAACTTTCTAACAGAAACCACATTACAAATTTCCTTAGGATTATGTTTCTCTTCTTTAATGTTTGTTTTGTTTATCTCAAGTCTAAGAGACGAGGAAATTTATAATAATTGATGGTCACTTGAGCGCCAATCGTCATCGCGTGATAATTGCGTTACACAGGGATTAAATTACAATATTTACTTACTTGCCAATAATCTCGCACAACTCGTACACATCGTCGAAAAGCACTTCGTCCTCAGCCATTTTTCACACTAACACTGTTCGCTACGTTTCAGAAAATATTAAAAAATATCATTTTAAACACAGCCTTCAATCCGCCTGAGCAGTGGTTACGCCCTGAGACTATCCGCACGTTTTACGAGAACACTAAATATTAAATGAACACTCAATGATATTTCTGTAGGAGCTCTTGTACTTGAAACTGCAGTAGGATATTAATATCTGTGCCTAGGCGTAAAATGCACATTTTACACAGTAAAATGATCTCATTCGCGTAATTTTCCAATAAGACTTGTAAACGACACTATTGAATAATACTACCGTTGTGAAAGATAGTAAATAATAACACAATAAGTGCAGGTCAGTAAATATTAGCAAAAAGTGTGATTTTTGTAATAAAATTATTTTAATTCACAAAATATTCTTTTTATTTACTTTTGACATTCTGAGGGTTGCAAATGTCCTGAATGAAGTTAGAAGCGAATTATTATAGATGATAAATAGTTGCCAGAGTTAAAAAACTAAATATTTATAAAAAAAAATAGGTTGAAATGGTATTGAATAATTGGCAATTATTCAATAGCATTATGGATTAAAATCACCCGATTTTTGATTCACTTGGTAAATGTGATCAAAACCGGTTTTCGCTAAATTGAGTTGAGCGGTATACAGAACGTACTTACGTAGACTGATGGCAGACCGTCAAATCCACTATTGTATCCGAGCCGTTCGGAAAAGTATCTTTTAATATTTGCCTCTGTATTTAATTCAGATTGTACGCACAGCTTATTGTTACAATACATATCGTTGACTGAATTCAATAGTGCCACAAGACAAAATCAAGAATTCAAGAAATCGAACTGTCAAATCTTAGACAATTGCGCGCACTTATATTAGCTCTTACTGACTGCACTTAATAGAATATATAATTGATGTTTGGTTTTTATACATGTAATACGCCAGCAGTAATGGATACGTAATAGTTTTTGTTATTTCAATTAATATAATTGCATAAAAGAGATGCAACGATATTGTTTATACCTACACTAATGACACATACGCCACCTACCATGTACAAAATAAATTACCTAATTTAGAACAAGAATCCGGTACTAAGTTAAAATGCCATAATTTTGACTTGTGCCACTAATAAATTCAGTCAGCGATATAGTCATTGACCTCTATTTATTTAACGGGTAAATACGTAGACAAGTGTCTTTAAAAAAAAAAGAGTGATGTTTAACCCTTTAGGCCCTAGTGTAAGTTTCTTTTGACAAACTCGATTTAACGAATTGAACGCGTTCGGCGTTTTGATTGGTTCATAATGTGTTCTCCACCAATCAGAGCAACGAACGCAATCGATGCGGTAAATCGAGTTTGTCAAATGAAACTTACATTAGGGACTCTGATCTGACCTCGGTGGAGTGTCACGACATATGAGCACGTTAATTCCTTCAAAATAAATTTTAATAATATTTATTTTGACCTATGTAATATGGTCTACTATATCCATGGGTCCATACCCACTTTTATAGTCATATTTCTTTTTGCTCGTAATTTTTGTCGTAGTGGGCATTTCTATGGTACAGGGAACATAATTACTTCTACTTCTAATTTAGTAAAAAGTTTATCTGATTAGCTGTAATGGTGATATCATCTCGAGGGCACTTACACATAAGCAAATGGTAATTGAATTGAAAATATAAGTCATCGAACAGATAAAAATAATTTTAAAGTGAATCTTCTTGTCTGGGGTTTTATTCACATTAATCGGCGATTTAATAACGTAACATCAGAGACGGGTATTGAATTAAATTTCCAATATTCTAACTTTGGGAATCTTTCCGCATTTATAATTAATGTGTTATTTGCGTGCTAATATTTTGTGACATGGCATAACTAATGACACCAACCAACGATACTACCACAGCTATATGATTTTCTACTTTTTGAGAAAATCTCTAATTTTTTCGTAAGAGAGCTACGTACGTAGCTATATAATTATTGAGGTAAAAAATCAGGACACATTCGGAGGTATAAAGTTTATTAAATTGTCGTTTATAAGTTGTCAGGCTTTAGTAAGGTATCTTTAATAAATATAATAATTATAATCGGGCATAATTCACATAATTCTAACTGATCACAATTTACAATAAATTTGTATGTTTCCAAAAGTATAGTACACTTTTCAAATTATTTGACTCATAAAATTAACTAAACAACTATTATAATGTCACCGTGGATATACAAGCATTTCTGTTTAGTTTGATGTTAATTCCCAGAGATTATGAGTATGATTAAGTATTTCCATACCTAATACATTATTATGCCATTCAGTCGCAACTTTAATTCACTTCACAGTTTATCGTAGTAGAATTAGCTTTTCGTTTGAAATATTCACAACCAGGAACATTTAAAGTAAGTTCCGAATCAGGTGTTTTTACTCGTGGCAGGGAGTTGACATTCACTTTATAACTGCAATGATATTCCAACTCGTAGAGTTCAAAGGTCGTTTGCTGCAAATAAAAAGTCTTGAGTTTATTTATTATTACTCAAAATTACACACCAGTCAGAAAAAAAAAATTAACATTTAAAAAAAATTACGTGTCAAAATATTTCGTCCGCATCGCTGTTATAATGTTAAATAATTTTAATGAAAGAAATAAACCTTATTAAAATTTGGTGTTATTTTGATATTTAAATGTAAAGTGTCTGCTTTTTGTGGCAACACCAAGTTTTGCCGCACTTTTTCTCTTGTTGCTAACTTCATTAGCCAATCCAAAATTTATTATTGAAATTAAAAAATGGCGTGTATAATGTTAGAAAATTATTAATTTATATAAATCGAGTATGTACATATGTTTTTGTTACCTCAGTAGTTGCTGATAGGCCTTCCTTGCGTTGTTTCCTGGGGTTGTTACATTTGATCGCTTTCCAGTGCACGTAATATCTGCAACATAAATGGATAATATTTAATTTTAGTAAAATATTAAAGTAAAATGTTCCCCTCTAGTCAAAGTTTATAAAATGTATTTGTAGTGGTAGCAGTTGTGTCAATACTATATTTACAACTTTGTACTTAACTTAAATTTATCAGGTAACTTTAAAATAGTTAATGCCATAAATCTTCAGTGTGATATTGGTCTAAAATCCCGAAATCCAAATAAAATTTAATTTGGCGGGCTAGCGAGCGCCTGCTCCTTATTAGCGCTACACTATTAAATATATGTATCGTGGTATAATATACAAAATAATTTTGATTTTAACACGCTTTTATTAGCTTCACCTGTAACTATGTAAAACAATCTTGGAAGTTAAATTTGATGCACTTCCCGGTTTCCGAGTAAGTTGAAATTTTGCATACACGTTTAGTTTGGATGGCATGGTGAGCTAATTTAATTGTTTATAGCAATTGAATTTGTTATAAACAATTGAAAAAAGAATGAATGCAATGAATTCGAGATTTTTCAACGGATATTGTTTCTTTAATTCTATTGTAGATAGGTAGTATCTACTCATACTACATTGGTAATTATGATTAACTAGCTTCCACCCGCGGCTTCGCCCGCGTGATTTACGAACCCGTGCATTTTCCGGGATAAAAAGTATAGCTACTTTTTATCCCGGAATTTATAATCTATCTCTATGCCAAATTTCATCCAGAGGCCGTAGTGTAAGTTTCTTTCGACAAATTCGATGTAGTACGCCACCTGCCATATACAAAATCAATTACCTAATCTAGAACAAGAATCCAGTACTAAGTGAAAATGCCTTAATTTTGACTTGTGCCACTAAGTCAGTCAGCGATATAGTCATTGACCCCTATTTAGTTTTACGGGTAAATACGCAGACACTTTAACCACACAATAGTCTTTAAAAAAGAGTGATTTTTAACCCCTTAATAGCCCTAGTGTAAGTTTCTTCTGACAAACTCGCGATGCGTTAAATCGTCAAAAGAAACTTACACGTATTAAGATAATAATTTATAATAGTAATATAATATATAAGTAAGATTAGGTACTCACTTTATTACATAGCGTCTAGATCATACCTGATAAAGTCATTAGGAAAATAGAAAATGTACCTTCCGGGTTGCTCATAGACATTAGGTAGAGGCTGCCAGTTGATCCTTGCTTTTATTTTGTGGTTATACCAAACAACCTTATGAAGGCTCAGACCCTTAATCTTTTTATTGTCACGCCTTACAAGGGGCTCTGGCGCCGGTTCTGAAAGGTAGATTAATATTTTGGAAATTGTAGTAGTTTTACAATCAAAGCTTCAAACTGGTATTTAGGGCTCAGACCCTAAAAAGATTCTCCAGAGAATAGAAATGCCAGCTGAATGTAGGTGCAGTATACTGAATTACCTAAAGCTTAAAAAAATACAGCCCGAGCTGATTTAACTTATTATCCAGGATTTTATGGGGGTAGTACCTACAAGTCTACATATACCTAAATAAGGCTACCGCACTATTCCTACCTATTACCTACGTTATCTGCCACAACGTAGGCAATTCATAGCCGGCAAGCGGAATGACAGTCTAAATTATTTAGACTGCGGTAGACCAATTTGTTGCTGCATCTATTATGACGGTAGAACTAGGTCGTTTTCGTTTCCGACATTCGTACCATATACTCTAATATAACAGATAGAATTATCCACCTTTATAATTCACTACAATGCTATTCAAACGCGGACATGATGCAAAGGATTTTGATCCCGAATTTTGCGTCTAAGATTTCAGGGATTATCAACATGGGAAATAATGTCAACACTTTCACTGTCCGTGAAGCAAATAGAATAGTTAAGTAATCGCTGTGAACCGTATATGGGTCACTGTTAAATTATTTATTTACCAGTTCGTGTTGTACTCGTTGTGTTGTAGAAAATGGACGCCTTATCACTGCGAAGTTTTCCAAGACCAAACTGACTGATTGTTTGCACTTGGAGGAAATACATCGAGTTGGGCTGCAGGTCTTTTATTTCGATGTAATTTTGGTCCTAAAAGAAGTAAGCGAGGTATAGAAATTTTACAAGGGTACCGGTCTTATTATTGGGCAAAGGGCTCCCTTGAGTCATAGATTACTTGTGTATTTGTCGCAGGATCTTATCAAAGGATGGAATTTTTGTAATATGCCCCAGTGATTCGGGGGATGTAATGCATGCCTTTGGGAATTGTTTGTAGGTCTTCTGCACTCCATTCTAACAGGGTTACATACTCCATTTTTTAATGAAAGCTTCGTTCTGTATTTAACCTATTATAATTTCCTACCGTACCTTAGGAACAGTTTGATGGTTGACGAGTAAAGAATCTAGTTCTCCTCCTAAGCCTTTAACACGTCTGCTCCAGAATACTTTGTATCGCATCACAGGTAAATCTGAATGTGGCTCCTTCCATTCCAGTCTTACTGTGACAGTACCTGAAAGAAAATACCAGTGAGTAACGCGGTTTTTCAATTCACCGCAACGAATCAGGCAATGTTAATATTTTTTAAGCCAGCCTTTTTAGGCTTTCGGGGAAAAATCGCTATACTACAAATTAGACTAGATATATTCACAAAATACGAGACATCAATTCTTTCAAAGAAATTATTAAAGCCATAGAAAGTGATATGGGTAATTCACATCAACCATTTCTGGTAACCTTAAAATATTCTTTAGATAAGGGTCAGTGTGCATTGTTCCAGTTTATTAAATATCCATTCTTGCGAAAAGAGTGATTTAAAATACCGATGATCGTCACTTAAAGGTTCAAAGCTTAGCCACAAAATATTTTGTAAGGATACGGGACTAAATTATAGGTATTTTGTGAATGAAAAAGTGTCTGTTAAGATTGATTGACTTCACATAGAATTTAAGGTCTATATCTCACTAGGACATCATGGCGGCGCATCCACCGATCACAAATTCGCATATTGGTTGCCCAACCAAGCGGACACCAGGTAAGGTACCCTCCATTGAGCGGTATAAATTCTTTTTGGTATCGCAACTGGTTGCGCCTCAACTGGTGTCCTAGTCAGATATAGGCCTAAATAATGTGATCAAGACTAATCTTCACGACAAGTCTTGACCACATTATTACTAACCTACATGCTTTATTTTTCTTGTGAGAACTTTACTGACCATTACTTTCTCGTAGAGGACGAACTTTTAGTTTTTTCGGTGATGGCGGTGGACGGGGTCCTCGACGAGGTGTGAAAGCAGGAGAAGGAGCTGAGAACCCTCTCGTGCCAGAAGAACTAATGGCAGCCACTCGGAACCGGTACCAGCGACCCGGTTTTAGAGCATTTCTTAGAGATATTTTTGTTCTGTACAATTGAAATACGTTAGTTTCGATGATTAATTTTAATAGAGACTCGTTTAATAGTACACAAGTATACCCCACTTCAGCAAGGAAACGTATAGAAGTAAATAAAGTATTTACTTCCAGCAGGGATTCATTACAGTATAATGCTTTTAAATACCGGTCATAGCCTGAAACTCTACTTGAAGAAATGTCTTAAAAGATATCGGTGCCTTTTGTCGACCTGCCTATTTATTGCTAATAAATGGAGTTAAGTGGTCAACAATTATGTACGTTTGTTGCCAAAATTGCCCAAAAAATGCAGAACGAAAACATATTATCCATGCAAATACCCAATACATAGATATCTAGGACATGGAAACGTAACGAAAACAAAATGTCTTAAATGTATTTACTTCATTAATTCTAGCCGGTTCATAGAACACGATAAAATTAAATATACGCACCAAATATATTACAAAGACAACGCTTAAAAAGAAAGTCGTGGAAATTATGTTCCTGTATTTTATTCATTCGAACTCTCTATGCATTGTTTGAGGTTGTTCCTACTAATTAACAATATTCTCTAGTTTTTGTTTCTTCGACATTTAAAATACCGCTTAAAGAGAGGCGGAACTATTATTATTTAAGTACTATCTTCTCGTGAGAACTGCGTAAAATTGTAAAATACAGACGTTTTCACTTCAGTGTTTTTCAATTGCTATAATTATTATTGTTACTAGTGAGGTGTTTTCTGTTGATAACAAAGTCATGTTTGTTTGTTTTGTTTGTTGAATCCTTTGCCCTAATGAAAACATTTTTGTATAAAGATGGAATTGGCATGTGTTCTAGTATAAACAATACCTAATATAATTTAATGATTATTTTTTGAATGACCCGGGTACGTCTTAAAACTGCGGCCAGACACCGGAGGACGGCCAGCAGCGTCCTCTCACTAATCGGTGAGCCCCCCAAGCCGCCTGCCAAGCGTGGGGATTATGGCAAACCCCCCCTTGAGGGAGGCCTTCGTTCAGCAGTGGACGTCTTCTGGCTGATGATGATTATTTTTTGAAGCTAAGAAATTAATGATAAATAAGTGTAAGATTCCAGTACAATAATTTCACTGTGCGTTATTTTATTGTGGAATGGTTTTGTTTGATAAATTGTTAGATTTTTTTATTATAGTTATGATTTAAAACTGCAATATTCTTTATAGAAATAATACGCCTCATGTGGCTTCGTTAATTATTGTACCTATACGATTTAGTATGTATACATAGATTACTTTCTACTTCGTGCTAGGTAGTAGCATTACGTAGGTAATACATAATTAAATGTATACTATAGAGTAAGTTACCTCACACTGGCAACTCATAAACAATAGCAGGTAATTCTTTTACATTAAATCAATCAATCAACGTTTATTCTAAAACCGTAACGGTTTTGAAATACTTATCCAAAAATTTAGAATAGCCATTACAGGTTGGCTGTATTTGTCAGTGACATGCCTTCGCTTGCTCAGAACAGAAATGTGCGGGAAAAAGCGATGGAGATCTTTGCCAAGCAGTGAATTACGGCGCGATACCTGCGGGAAGCCCTTCTTAAATTTTCTATCTCTCTTTTCTGTGCTTATACTGTTATATCATTATATGTAATGTGTGTAGCAAAAATAAATGGTTTATACATAAGTATAATGTACTAACTTATTCGTTCTCAATAGCAAATTCCAGTCTCCCAGTCTCATTTCTTCATACTTGGGTCCCAGGTGATGTTGTTCTTCCAACAAATAGAAGATGGGTCCAGGGACGGCTCTTGCTGCATCTCCTACTCCATCAGACCATCGGAGAACTACCGCTCTTTTTTTCTCTTTCGGTTCTTCGATTGTGGGCATGGCTGGAAGACCTGTTGGACCAAGATGTTTAATAGGCTTCAATATTAATTCAATTTTTTCCTTATTCGTCGAAACTAACCTAAATAGAGTTAAGTCCTGAGACAAACTTAAGGTACGTATAGTATAAATCTCTCACACAATCACAGAAGCTAATAGAATTTATTTAAGATATGATCTAGAATCGCTGTGCATTCCAGAATCTTGGTTATTGTTATCATAAAACTATAGAAGAAAGTAAACAGAGGGAAATCTACGTCGAATCGGACTTTTAACTTTAACCATAACAAAAACATGGAAGAAAATAATAATGTTTACATCGTCAACAAAATTACGCGTATTCAAACCTCTCCTAATGAACAAAAACAAGTTGATCTTCATTATATTTTTTTGTAGGTTTTTTTTTTTATTTCAAGCATATAGTCTTCTCGTTTGAGAATGATTAATGATTCGGCCTATTAACCTGCCTACAACCTACCCTAACTACCCGTCATTGAGGTATGTGTGCTGGGATGAATGAATTATGTTAGATTGATTGATTGATTTAGGTACAATGTATTATTACTATAGAACTGCTTCTGTGCAAGCAGTGCTCGAGTTATTTAAAATAATATAGTAACAGTAGATTCCGCTCGCGGCTTAGCCCGCGTGGTTTACGAACCCGTAAATTTTTCCGGGATAAAAAGTAGCCTATGTGCTATTCCAGACTATAATCTATCTCTGTGCCAAATTTCATCCAGTTCCATTGTGCCGTTCTGGCGTGATTGAGTAACAAATATCCATCATCCATCCTCACAAACTTTCACATTTGTAATAATCGTAGGATAGGATAGGATACATATCTTATAATATCTTGATTGATTTCGGTAGACTGGCAGGTACTATTTTTGATGTGGTGGGGCGATTGTCCATTTTTCTTCTTCGGCGGGTTTATGCTTGAAAATATCTCGAGCTCAGTTGAATACAGTGTGTTTTCTATTACTTATTTCTGTACTAAACTTTATGTACCATTTATCTCCGTACTACAAGAACTATGGGCACTTGAAGTTAAAACAGACTACTATAATCACTTGACGAGTAATAATAATATGTTTATGACACAATATAGAAGGTTATTTTATGCGACAATAAAGTGATAAGCTATTAAGTATTACCTGGTACAGTCAAAAGATTGACAGGCTCGCTGCACGTAGACCCACATCTGTGGTGGCAGCATCGCTGCGTGCCGTCACACTGCGAGTCGGAGTTACAAGCTTCCACACAAGCAGCTTCCCACTTCGGAGTGTCAGATGTTGGACACGTCCCTGGCTTCTGCTCGTTGTTTCGGCAGTGTGATTTGCACTATTGGAAAGGTTAAATTTGAAGAAAGCTATCCAACTCGAGTTCTGGATATCTTAACTCTTTAGCTAAAGATTTTAGATAAGTAATGGTAATTCTATCTCCGATTAATTAGGTTGAAAGTAACTTGAATGTGAAGTTTGACTAATACCTCTATATATGTAAAAAAGAAGATAAAATGATTCTCAATAAAAAGCAGACTATTCCCAAAATAGTTTGAGTACCAGACTGTATTGTGTTCCTAAAAGGAAAACATTTGTTCAAGTTTTTCTGCCCTGTCTGGATATATAATATTTAGTTTGTAATGCAGACAAGAGGTCACATCGTACTGTGAATAGGGGCATTCATTTAGTAAAGTTCTGCTGCTGCAGACTCATTAGTATCTTTAGATAATTAACGCCTGCACAATAGATACAAAATAACAATTCCTTTGAAGTCCAATGGTTCATTGTTTGCATGTTAATTTCTATAGCAGATAGAACTCCCTACCTTTCACCGTACTATGGTGGAGTACGGAAGAAAATTGATTGTCTGACCTGAGTAATCAAATAATCTTCAGAAGTTCACGAATGAGTAATTTTTTGATTTCATGGCCTTGAACCATTACGCTACAAGACGTTGGACGTTTATTTTAGTTATTTTTCTCATTACAGGAACTGTCACGATTATTGATCCTATCACTGAGTCTTATCATGACATTTTTTTGGTTTCATGACATTTGTAGCCTATTACGAGTACAAACGAATTAAAATGGTCGCGGGTAAACTGCTGTAAACACAAAAAAAAATCAAGCTCAGTATTCGGGCTTGTTAACTCCCGACATATGATGCGATCAAAATGCGATTGCCTTTTGTCACTACATCTCGTCGCACACAATTTTTTGTTTGATACAAGCTCACTTTATTCCTTTTTGCGGTTCGCAAATTAGTGCAATGCGCCCTTTTAAGGCCAGAATCAACCGTACTTTGTTTTAATAAGTAACTTGTGAGCCGCAGAATCATTTTTGTAATCTACATTCGTTGCAATCTTGATTTTATTTCGTTTTACGTTCGTTTCCAATTTTTTTATATAGCGTTTATGTCTGGGATCTTGTTAAATCGTGTTCTTTGTGACAGCTATCTTGGCAAACATTTTTTCTCATTCTACTAGCATAAAATATTCTGGTTTCTACCCGTTGCGTATTTTTTTGTGGTTTAACATAAGCATGCAATCGTGAGTGTCAAGGTACCTATTATTTCTTCAGCTAGGCACGTTGAACTTCGCTTGTGTGTGACATTTTCGAGCACCTACTTATTCTAGGTATTGTCAAGGCAAACTAGGTTTTCCTTGCTTCTTAAATCAGTGTATCGATTGTTTATTTCCAATTTTCTAATTGTCATTTTATTAGATTGTTTTAGTTTTATGCAAATTGATTCTATTTCTATTAGTTTTATTTAGTAAACATAAAAAATAGAAAATATGAAAATGACGACACAGTGCTACTTTGTTTTATTATAAACTTTAAGTTAAGCTTAGAAGACATAAAAATTGACAAGAAGTAAGGAATACAAATAATTATTTTAAATACACGCTTATGATGGAATATAAATAAGCTTTTACTTTTTACGTTGTTGGTTTTCTATCTGTTATTGTTTATTTGATTTACGGCCTACTGGTAATAACTTTTAGCATTTAAACAAACGGAACTCCATTGTCTGTACTGAATATATTTGTATTTATTAACATCCTCTGGTAGAGTTAGGAAGCCGTTTTATAGTCCCAGGATTTTTGCTAACATTTAAAACGTTTTATTATCAACATCAGCCCACATTCGTCCACTGCTGGACATAGGCCTCTCCCAGTACCTACACGCGGCAATGACACGGTCCGGATGTTTAATTATATACTTGTAAAAATAGTCACAAGAAAATTCACATGAAAATGATCTTCATCGTCCTTACTACTTTACCTAAGAGTGTCAGAATGAGGTTCTAGCAAGGTTCTAGAAGGTATAACAAGATGCGGCTTATTACCAATATTAACATCAATTGAAGCAAAATGTTTAGGATTAATTTCCCTACCCATTACAAAAATATGACCTCTTTAAATGCAAGGTATGATAACGACACCTTTTCCACTATATTTGAATACTTTTGCTAAACCAAATAATGAGAACACCTCAGACATTCTAGTATACTGATCTAGCTGTACCTTAAATTATATTGTTTGGAATAAATTGTATTTCTATTTTAATGTTTTGTTTCCTACTCACCGTAGGTTTAGCGTCCTTATTTCTGTCAATACACATAAGGTCACATCTGATCTTGTACAGTGTGTTTGCCTGCATTTTTGTGTACCTCCTAGTCCTCGACAGGACCACAGGCATCAAGGATACCGCCATCAACACCACAAACACTTTTGTATACATGTTTACTGTTTTTTTTATCACTGTTGGTTATATTGTTTTGTTTTTATGTTTGGAACACCTGAAAATCGCGTTTTTATAGCTAAACAAGATTACCTAACATTTGATGCGAAGTTACCAAGCTTCTAGAATGCATTGCGCTTTGTATTGTCTTATCTATGATCATTTTCGATTACCAAATGTATTCAATACACGAAATTGAACTTTTTGTTCCTTGTAGACTATTATCTATCTTCTTAACATTAGCAATCCCCGTTGCTATTTCTTTAATCTCGATGCATTTAAAACCTATTGTTTAATTTATCGATTAATCAACTCCTAAAAAAGCCCACTGACCATGGCACCTTACAAAGATGTGTAATTCAATAGGTCACAAAAAAAAATGATAGGTGCTATTAAAAAAAATCTTTATTAAAATTATGAAGGTTATAAAATTGCATAATTATTCGATAAAAGTGGATTCAAATTAATAAAAAGAGAGCTACCTAACTGGTTAATTCAGTCATTATTTTTATTTTGTGTACTAGTTCAGCCTAGACTTACTCAATTCAAATTATAACTGCTCCTCTATAAATATGATTTTAACGGTAAGTTTTGCAGTTTCGACCATCATTTTTTGAAATTTAAATATTTAAAAACGTCTAACTGCCAGTTATTAAATATTAAAGTTCAGGCGATGTGGTTACTTTCACGTAGTCAAGTTTAGGTATATACTGAATTCCAACCATGCGATAGTTAATTAAACGAATAGTTTACAATGAACCAAATGCTTGACACCTATACAACTAAAGTAATCATGGATTAAACAATAATTGAGCTGTTGTCCAAGTAACTTCACCCAAACAAAACAAAGCACTGTAATATCGATATCCACCTCAACCAATCGATCATCAATACGAGAATCGATTAGAACCGTAACATTTTGAGTCCTTCCGAACTTGTGTCATTGAACTCGGGATTTGGAAAATACATTTGCAGTTCGCGAGTGTATCGTTTGAAATGCGCGGTAACACTGCGGCGTGCGCGCATAGCCAGCCGATCCGTGCCTCGGCTTCATTAATACACATCGATGATGCTTTCCTGTCTGTACGCCGATGACGGAAGGCTGCTTTTACCGAGCCGGTTTCCTAATTAAAAAAATGTACGGCGTCTTCCTGGAGTACGCAGTTGTTATTCGGTGTTTGTCATTAACTTTACGTTTGTTTCGTGAATTGTAAACAGTGTGCGTTTTAATTGCAGGTGCATCTAATTGTATGTTAAGTTGGGCAAAAACTTCGCACGGAATATTCGCCTTTATTAACGATTCTAGTATACTATAATAGTGCTGTTATTACAATAAATTGAGGTGATAAATGATAGAATTAAGAGTAGGAGTCTTTGTAATAATTATGAAAGAATAAATATTTAAATCTAATAAATCATTTCGGCTCTGCATACTGTCCTTTTAAATTGTTCATATATTTTATAAATATTTTTTCATACCTCACTAACTAGTGAATTTATAATATGTTCATCATGAGCCTAATTAATACTATAACAGATGTATTTTTTTTTCTTAAATAGGCAATATTCCACATTTAATTTATCGTCGACAGTCCCTGAGACAACCTTACCTTTCCCGTTCCCGATGTATAATCTCCCATTTCTTAGAACACCGTTCACGCGACTTCACCGAATCGAACCAAAACAATCGATTTAATTAGGCGTTCGTTTTTCAAAAGCTAATAAAACAAAATGGCGAAGATAAATCGTTCACAAAGAAGCTGGGGAATCAACGACCGGTTGATTGCTCTGTGCGCTTGCGCCGGATGCCCTTCAAGAGCTTAATTAGAGTTTCTGTTGCGGTATATCTATAAGTACATAGGTACAGTGTGTGTACTGAGATTAAAAATGGTCGTAATGGATGCCTGGTAATTATGTTAGATAACGAGGAACGGAAATAGTTCATAGGCAATCATTCAAGTGGAGATCTATTTCAGATTTGAATGGAAGAATGGACAAGATTAACAGTTTTACGCAGTATAAAGTAGTACCTATTTATTTATTCTGTGGCATAAGTAAGTAGTAGCAGATATCAAAACGCATTTAAAGCGTCAGGTTATTTTTTTCGACCGCGACGTTTGAACTTGATGCGGAAGACCGAGGACCTAGTGTTGCGTGAGTTGGGCAAAGGCTATGTACATCTAACTTTGGGTTGAGGCCAAGTTGATGTATTGATGCTTCAATCTCTCTAGCTATTACATCGTACTCGAAAGAAAAAAATTGAGAGAACTCTATCAGCTACACAAGAAGCAAGGCTCTTAAATGAGAAGTTTAATTTCTACAATTTTGCGCTTATTTCCTAATAGGTGCTATGATTAGAACTCTTAACAAAAATATAGTTTCAATCTGCCTCATTGGTCTAGTGGTCGTAAGCGCGACTGCTGAGCGTGAGGTCCTGGGTTCGATTCCCGGGTCGGGCAAAGTGTTATTGGGTTTTTCCTTATTGAAATTCTCAGTAGCAGCACGGAGTCTGGAACTGTGCCAGAAGATGGCAATAGGCTTGCCCCCTATTACATGGGACTCAATAACAGTATCGGCGAAATGTGGGTGTACAATAGTACACCTCTGCCTAACCCTTCGGGGAATACAGGCGTGATGCTATGTTATGTAGTTTCAATCAGTATCAACAAACGTCAAAGTCGACTCACACGAGTTGAGTTGAAAGATTTCTCCTGAATCTCATTGATGATGATCGTGGCTGCAGTTTATCTTGCCAACTATATACCTCCATATGTTTGGAGGTTGATGCGGCGCTAAAATGTATTTCCAGGTGGTCAGATATCTGATCCGTCCATCGCTTCAGAGTGAGTAGAATGATTAACAAACAAACAACATAATTATTCCCAAAGTTATATCGAAATTCAATATTAGGTCTGTATAATTTATATACCTACCTAATATGACATTAGCAGAGGTTACCTAAGGTATTCTAAAAGAAGGTAGGGCCTTTGACGGTTGGTAGTTGGAATTGATAAACCTTTGCTAAACTTGGTGTATATATAAATTGCAAGGTCTCTGCATAACTATGTAGGTACTGCGGTGGTAAAGACTATAAATAGATCACCCTATCTCATCTCATCGGTTTTGTAAAGGCGCGTTTAGACCGAACGTATGTAGAACACGACCATACGGTTTCTTATCCATTCCTTTAATGTGCACCGATCATTATTCGCTGTACAGAGGGTAGATAAAATGTACTAACAACGTTCGCTTCTTAAAGTCTAAACGAGCATTGAGAATTATTTCTAGATTTTATACGTTTGATTAGTATTTTTAAAAGATTCTCATTTCCATAGTTCAGTTCAGTAAATGTAAACAAAGAGTTAGAGCAGGATAGAATATGCATTTTCTTCATTTGAGTAAAAAAAAAAAATATTTTTCTCCTTTCTTGATCTACATTATTGGGTGGAACAGAAGAATAATGTCCTATACATATAACACATTAAGGTGCGAACGGACACCTGTGGACAAAAAACATACAAATATCACGCTTCGTCATAAATACTGATTTATTTGAATATGAAGTAAAAGTTTTTGTAACAGACACTCACAGAAAAATAACTTTAAAGTAGGTATAAAGAAATATCTTTATGAAAAAATACGTTTGGACGGGGTATTGTACTCATATTTCATTCAGAACAAGCTCAAAGTAATTAAAGTAATGACTGACTCGGTTGTAAAGTAAACGGACATTGATATTAAAAGTTCAGAACACCAGCTCCATAAAGAACTTTTATAGCTGAATGTGCAAATAACGCTCTGTGGCTCAATTTGAACGCGCAACGCAATAAAATCCTGATATTTATTTATTAAAACGGTGCTTCGCCATTCGCGCTGTTAAGATAATGTTATGGCGGCAATAAAGTTAAGAGAGATAACTTGGACGTCTTAAAATCATTATGTTTTCTAAATGTTTTATGAAAAAAACTGTGAAATGTGAGACTTTGTTGTTTTACGTTTTTTTAACGGACCTAATTGATTGATATTAGAATTTCAGTTTAAATATTTAATGTTTATATCTACTTTCCTTTTATTGATGTAGTAGATAAGTTTATATAATCACTTAGTCCATTAATTTACTAAATTAAAAGAGTACTGAATACTTCCAACGCTAGTTCGTACCTATACTTACGTAGCTGCAAGATTAAGGGCCAAGTTCACCGACAACATAACAGATGTTTAAAATAAAATCTTCAGTTTATCTATCAAAAGTTCATATAAAACAGGTAGGTTTGCTTCACACTTTTGTATATTGACATGAAAAAACAAGCCTTAGCTATTAGTAAATCCCAATTAATACTCGGTCAGACAGAAAAACGCTTTTATAGCTTGCATGAGCACATTATAAAATGAATATTTGGTTGCATTGCAATACCTACTTGCTAGTCTAATGGTGCGTAAGATTCAAGTCTTTGTAGTAACTATACTACCTACTGTTAATCACGTAACAATACCGATGCATTGCGCAAGTGATTATGAAACAACAAAATTGGATTAGCTGTTTCTCTTTTCATTATTACCACATCATCCTTGGAAGTAATAAATCTATACAGTGTAGACATTTACAAATCGAAGTAATTATTAAAGTATTGTTTTATTACAAATTGAAGTGAGGGCCGTGTTTACTAACCAATTAACGGATGTTTAAGGCGAAAATTTCATCGTAACAGGCTGTTTTTGTTTTAAAAACAATTGGTTATTTTGTCTTGGAACGGTTGTTTACGCATTTCGAATTCCGAAAACGTTCAGAATTCTTGTTTAAAAGTATTAACAGGGAGGAAGACATTTATTAATCATTTAGTCTGAAAAGCCTTTGTTGAGTTACATACCTAAGATGTTATTGTTTACTAACCGTGGCTATGAATTTCAAAAAGCGTTTGAAATTACAGTAAAATGAAAACCTGAGGTAGAACCCTCTCAGTTTATTTTCAACGCCATCACGCGCCCAAGTATAAAAACGTAAATTTATTTCGTAAATTGTGATAATTGTGAAAATTTTAATTCAAACCTAAAAACTACGAAAAAAAAAACACCAATAACAACAACAATAAATTTGCATAGTATAACCTATGGCACGTGCCGTTCGTAAAAAACAAAATATAGGTATGTACTATATTTTTATATAAATAGGAAAATAACACAACACATACAAAAAGTACTACTACTACTGGTAGTAGAATTAATACTATAATACACGCACTCACTACACGAGGAGAATAAAATAGTACTAAACAAATATTGGTTTTATAGTCACACTAGCTTTTGACCGCAACTTCGTATGCGTAGAATTTAGAATCTGATATTTTCCTGCAATAAAATGGAGCCTATAATTTAAGTTTGACCTCTAGCAATACATCGGTGAAAACTGCATTAAATTTCATGCACTAGTTTTTGCGTGATGCGTATACAAACCTACAGACTGACAGACAAAAATTCTAAAAACTGTTGTTTTGGCTTCTGTTGCTTTGATAAAGACCCCATACTTGTTTTCTCTAATATCTATAATGTACAGACATCGGCCTGTTATAATTTTATTATATGTATAGATTAGTGAAGCATTGGCTTTCCGACTGTAATAAAATTCATTCAATCAATAAAAGTTCTAAAATCCTTGAGAATTAAATTTATCATTTAAAGTTTAAAGAAGGAAATAATAACATAAAATTACATAGCATTCCCTCCTGTATTCCCCGAAGGGTTAAACACAGGTGTTCTATTGTACATCCACATTTATATTTATAATATAATAATTTCCATACAGAAAAACCCAATAACACTTTGCCCGACCCGGGAATAGAAACTCACGCTCAATAGTCGCGCATGCGACCATTAGACCAATGAAGCAGTCAAGAAGGAATTAATGTGAACAATTACATAGGTACTACAATTATACAAGTAAAACAAATATTACGAAAAAAAAAAAACTTCAATAACCTCACATTAATAAAGCAAGTGAAGAGTTGACGTGTTTATTTCGGTACTAGCTTTCGCCCGCGGCTTTACCCGCATGGATTTTTTCGAGTCAAAAAGCAGCCTACAACCTTCTTCAATAAGTATATATGTATAACTCTATCGGTTTACGCGGCGCACGCCAGTAAAGCTCCCTGTCGGCTTGATTTTTTCCGGCATCTTCAATAAAGTCATCGTCATATTTCAGTCGATTTACACAAAACCTTAACGAATTATACACCCAAACCTTCCTCATGAATCACTCTGTCTATTGGTCAGAACCGCATAAAAATCCATTCAGTAGTTTTTGAGTTTATCGCGAACAGACAGATAAGGATAAGTATAAAGATGATAGAAAAAATAAAAGAGTCTTGTTGTTTAATTATCTGTTCATTATAAAATGTAACATGGTAATGAACTCATCATTTTTGTAAATTATATACCAATTAAAAATTAATGGTATGCAGCATGGGTAGTTACGTGCTGTAACGCATTTGATTTTTACGTATTTTTGAAAACACTAGCGATCGCCAATAACTTTACTGAGTATTAAGTGTACTAGAGTTCAGTACCCCTAGTGGAAGTTTCTTTTGACAAATTCGATTTACTACATATATCGAACGCGTTCGGCGCTCCGATTGGTGGAGAGCACGAAACGGACCAGTCGGAGCGCCGAACGCGTTCGATGTAGTAAATCATCTCAAATCATCAAATGTATATGAAATTATAACAAAAAAATCAATTTTTTAAAATGTTTGTCTATTTGTTCCGGCTAATCTCCGGAACGGCTAGACCGATTTCAACAAGACTTTCACTGACACTACTGGCAGTTAATTGATGTTATAAGGAGTGACTTAGGTTACTTTTATTTTAAAAAAGGAATTAGGTTTCCGTGCAAATAAACCCATGTAATTATGAACAAAATACGATTCGGAGGTATATATGATTGTATAGGTTGTAGGCTGCTTTTTGACCCGAAATATGCACAGTTTTATCATCCACGCGGGCGAAACCGTGACTCGTTTGATATACATTAATAATGTTGTTTAATAATAAGTTCAAGTATTTATTTTAAAAGCTTCCTTCATTACCAGGTTTGCAGTAAAGTAATTAAACTTTGTTAATGCTAATTCGTATGGTCGTTTGCGCGTTTGTGTGGTATTAGAAGCAAAAACACGTAGAAGTGGGAAACTCTGTATATACATTATGTTAATGGTAAAACCTTAAAGGTGTTGTATTTTAGTTAAAATACTGGTTACCGTATCACATGTGACGTAATGTTTTATAGACTGTGGCTATTTTACTAATTTTGGTTACACAGTTGCAATCTTTTTCTTTGTTGCAGTCTAAAATCATCTTTATTTCATTTGATAAATGTCTTATTATTTAAGAGTATTTATGAGTTTTTATACTGATATAAGCTCTGAATTGAATTTTTCTGATTTAAACTAAACGTGAAGAATTAAGCATAAATTGCTTAATTCTGTAGAAACTTAAGAGTTCATGAAAAGAGCTTCCACGAGGAATACCACAGAATATCTAATAGTGCTTTGTAACCATAAGTAAGTAACTACGTCCGGTGCGTACTGTACTGAGAGACACTTCAAAGAATTGATAAAATAGGGTCTCGTTACCAACCTAGCCGCCTGAGTCGACTGACTATCTTTTGATCGCGGCACGAGATATTTAGGTCATTGCCAAAATAAAAGAAGAATTTACTACGAGATACAATAGAATAATAAAAAAACGAAGATATTACTCCATTTCAGTAGGCCTAGCAAGAATAGTTTTTATCGTTAATGTCAGTGAATTTTAGATCGAAAATACAACTTTCCTGTTAGAGTTCCTTTTGATTGTATGCGTGGCGCACACTTTTTTTCATACGTAGATGATGTATACAGTCTATAATTAAAAGAAAAATATTAAATTTCGTCATGAGCATTTCCAATTCAAAATTTACGTACTCTAACGATACGATTACAATACCAGACATTAAAATGTTCGTGTTAGGCCTACAGAACTCGTGAAGCTGTGGTAGCAATTGTTACCGATTGAAAGTCGAGTTGGTGTCGTGTAAGCATACATAGCTGGGCGCCAAATTTGTTGTGACGGAAAGAAATCAGCCATCTGCCCTTACATCTGTTAGAATACAAAGCTACGAGCTTTACGCACATTTTGCAACCACATGCTAATTAGCTCTACATTCCTACTCGCTAAGAAGGGCCCCGTTACTTTAATTAGGAAGACTAGAAGGTAGCCTGCAGACGTGGTGCAAATAAACATCTTACTTTTGCTCGAACCATTATAGGCCGATTTTATAATGTCAGGATAAAATTGGTCGAGCTGTTCATTTAAAATTAGAACTGCTTTTATAAGGTCTTATCGGACGAATAAGTTATCTGAGATTTATCCACCTATTGAAAAATCAGGCCTAAATATTGTTATATTGACCGATAGCGGAGTGTTCGAGATTTAAAATATAAAAAAATAACTATTGAGAAGATTAGGGAACGAAACCCCTGCGTGTGAATTTGAGTATTCGCTGGGAAAAGAAACACTTAAAGTACTTAAATATCTGTACAACAAGATGTTACGATATTCCTGTTAGTACAACGAAACAATCAGAGCAGTGTACTGGAAACCCGAGAGTTTCGTCATGGTCTCTTGGAAGGTAAACAAGTTTTGACCAGTATTACTTGTAACACTATGTTTTGCATGCAACCAGTTAAATGCATAATGCAACTACTATACCTTGCCCTTAATTCGATTAACGATTAAACAATTAAGTACGAATAGATGTTATTCGACTACTACATTACTCGAGAAAATAATGTTTTCAACTTTCGTGCTTTACACACATTATTTAAAACATGTCGTAAAATATGAAAACGGGTACGATACCTCTTATTTCCCGACGCGACGTTTCAATCACGCGCCGGCCGTGGTCATGGGCAGACTGCGTTAGTGAATGTCAACTTCGTGAAGCGTTTTGAATGTACCCTCGTTTGGTCTTAATTTTTATTATTAAGTTTGTCGGTACTAATACACAACAAAGTTTCATTGACGTTTAGTAAAGAGCGGGAGTTTACAAATTTTATACTTCTTGATTTCAATCGCTAGACGTACTATCATCGAAGGTTCTATCAATTTTGCCGCAGCACGATTCACTGCATGCACTCTTAGGGAAAGCTAGATGTTTTGAACTTCAGATAACTGTAGGTTCTTGTAGACAAGTGTACAAACTATATTAGACACATCAATGTGTCTGGCAAAGTATACCTGAATTGATGTGCTGCCAAAATTAGAACAGCTTTTGTGAGGACTTATCGGACGAATAACTTATCTAAGATTTATCCACCTATTGAAAAATCAGGCCTAAATATTGTTATTATTGACCGATAGCGGAGTGTTCGAAATTGCTGGCAAAAAATCATTTCAAATTTAAATGTGAATACCATACATTTTGTTGGAGTTATTCTTTATTTTTCCTAGTTTGCCTAGAGAGGCAGTATAGCAAGATATGTGATCGCAATGATGCAGGTGCTTTGTATTGTTTAGACATAAAAATTGACGGATAACAAAAAAAGGTGGGAACCACAAAAGTCAAAGTCGGTGTTGCCATCCTGTTGAGCACTTTCTAACACTTCATAAAAATATCTAAATTTAAAGCAGCAGTACCATAAATCCCAGCAAAACAAACAAACATACAAATGCACAGATTCAACCTTGAAAGATAACCACTAACTACCATGAAATATTTAGTATTGTGTTCATATTCATTTTAAACACAACCAGTTACAGCAATTCGCTATGCCATCTGGACAGAGGACCTGATATGGCGCTTGCCTTACGTGATAAGAATTCTAGATCCATTCAGACATTTTTTTACTCGGCCCATGGCATAGATACTTAGTTCGTTGTATTGTATGAACAATTTGCATTAACATATAGTATATGTAAACATTATGATATTTTTATATTGTATGAAAAAGTTAAATAATTGTTAAAGATGTCGTGTTTATTCATATTCAACTTTACTTTTTCTTATAAATAGTTCTAGCTATAAAAACTTATGATTTATGATTTTCTTAATTCACACTCAAGGGAAAAGTTCTGCGTTATACAAAATATAAAGTATGTACCTACCCACGATCAAACTCCAAATAATCAATTTTATTGGTCTATAAATGCGTAATGAAGCAACATACATTGGAAACTAAACTTAAACATTCAAAGTTTTGTAATTAATAAGGTATTTTTCATTTTGTGTATTTACGTGTATGTATAGAAGAGTACCTAGGTAAATGGAAAAACGCATAACATAATAAGCATTTTATTTTCAATTAGATGCACCTGAGTATATACTTCGTATCAATACAATCATTCGAAGCACCGTACGCAGCTGAATTAATTAGCTAAGGGACAGAGGAAACCGCTAATCTGCTCATTAATCTATTGTTGCAGACATCGCATGCGCATTCGACCTTAACTTTGAGTTCGCAGTAAATGAAGTCAAAATATGTTCTAATTAAATGCGAAAATATCACTGCAACAACGTTGTCGGCACATGTTGCGTTTGTTGATATATATCTTCCTGCACCGATTTGCTAACATTTATTGGTTTACAAGGAAGTTACTTTTCCTATTGATTTTTTGCACTACCGCATCGTGTTATCAACATCAACCCACGGAATTATTCCCTCAGGCTATAGGGTCATAACAATGAGACTATGTAAACTACTTTGCCAGTCAAAAACCATTCGTTGTCAGTTTTGGCTTACATATTTCGGTTTTGAGATTGATTACCAACACCTGTTAAGAGCAGTTGATTTATTTAGTGCTAATTTTAGTATCAGTTTTGTCCTGGTAGCCTTGTTTCCTGTAATACGATCTGCAGTTTGTGCACCATTGTGTGTTCAAAAGATTCAGCTGCCAGTAATATCAAACGCAGATAAGGGTTATAGAACTCGGAACTCGTAGGGTAGTTATCTAGTGATTAATTACTTATATACCTTTACTTTACCTTTACTCGGTCCTGTCCTATTTATCTCGTGCTTTATATTAATTTTCTTGTTATCGATTCATGTTACTGCAGATAGGAAAGCCGGATCTTAAATACCTACGTAACAGGGTTAAAATTAGATACAAGCTTTACAAACAAAATTTCTTAGTACCAATTGTTTAATTAAACACGATTCTTTCTGTACATAGATTCTATAAAACAACACATATTTTTTATAAATATAATAACGAAAGCTGATTGTTGGTGATATAGCTGATATAATTTGTAGAACATTTATTGAACAAAAGACAGTGGATCATGAATAATAATAACTCTGCTCGTCACTCTTGCCAAAAACTATCATATTCTGCCACGACAAATCCAATTTCATAGGCTTTAGTGTGGACGATATCTTCAAATCCACGGGAGATAACAATCTAATCTAAGGACGTTATGGCGGCACATAAAAGTTCTACAGTTAATACCATAGAAGAAGAGAAAAAAGGAAATCCTTGCCCGTCTTGGCCTCTCGTTGCCTTTTGTGGAACCTCAATCAAGTGGAAGATTGGAAACTAAAACAAAGAATACACTATTCGCATTCAAAATTCCGCAGTATATAGAAATACAGCCATTGATGGACCACGGTAACCTACTGTTTATTATGTACCTTATAAATAAGTAATTGTACCTACGCAAAGTATCCTAGATGAAAACCTTGATGACAATCAATCAGATTTTTATTTTAAAATACTGTTAATGTAATTATATACCTAAGTACTTAAAGGAGTTAAATATCCAGATTGCACTAAATGTAGCTGTTCAAAAAACTAGTTAATTTGTATTGTCGGATTAGTAAAAAAGATAATAAGCCGAGTAAAGCGGAGTGGGGAGATTGGTTATCTGTGGTTTCTAAATTGTCCAATTGCTATTCCGTCTCGACAATCTAGAACAAACCTCGCAACGATACGAGGCCTTACGCTGCTATTCTAATAAATGATTTGCCTGTTTGTGGCTTACTGGACTCAGGTTCTGCAGTAACAATTATAGGTAATTTACTACTAGTACTAAATGTAAAACAAATTAATTTATTGATAACATAACACCATCATATTCAAATTTATCAGTTTTGAGACATCTGTCAGTGTTGAGAAATTTTTGAGAATGTTTTTAAATAAGTGTTCACTGCCATTTATAAATCTCTAGCCTTAATAATGTCTTAACTTTTCAAAGGACCACTCTCAATCATTTCACAACCCACACATTCAGATGAACCCAAAATGATTTTAAGATAACACAGACATCGAATTATTCTTTAATCATAAGAATGACTAAAGAAAATCTTAGAAGTTAAAAAAGTACAGTCTCGAACATTCTAGAAGATTATTTTCCAGCGGCAACTGTGGTAGGTGCTACAGTGGTTGCAGCAGCAGCCGCGCCTGCAGCAGTGGTGGCAGCTGGGGCAGCAGTTGTGGCACCTGCAGGGGGACTAGCAGCACCACCTGGAGCTCCAGGTGCACTGGTCCATGGCATGAGATTTAATTCCACTCCACCGTTGAATGGAATCATAGTAAGGTTCATTCCATTTGATGGGGCTGAAATTAGAAAGAACCGTTAAAATTTTATTCATATAAAATTCGGTTTTCTGAAATATTATTAAAAGTAGAATCAGCCTAGAACTCTGTAGTCGTGGTAGCACGTACGTAAAGTCCACACACACTTATATTGAATAATTGATATACATACTGACACAGACAATATAATTATATGGATTGTACTGACAATATTTTCACCATTTTGACTTTATCTTTATGGATGTACCTATTCAATACCACCTGTGTAGCCTTTTTCTAAATTCGTTGGAATCGGCTGCCTGATTAACCTGAAGGTGTTGAATATCAGTATTTTACACGGTGCTACGGCCATTTGATCTTCGCCACCCAATTACTGGGAAAGACTGATACTCTATTACGAATAGTTGCATATTTCGGGCTTTAACGACCGACGATGAACCCCCGAGACCAACTGCTTTACGTACTTTCCAAGCCCCGAAAAAACGGTCACCCACCCAAGGTCTAACCCCCGCAAGCGCTGCTTTACCTTTTTAGACCGACTGATCTGCGTGATGGCTTTGTAGTTACAAGGTGTGAGTGTAAGTGCGTTTACGTTATAGATCAGTACTTAGATCCCATGGAATGATGACCCTAATCGTATTTATTTATTATTATTAAAACCCTAGTTGTCGTCGTCCTCGTAAGTCCTGACGTACTTTATAAAGCACAAACTAATAGTAACAGTTCAGACCTGACATCGGAATGTTATATTAAGACTAACTGCCTAATGTACTACGTGAAGTACATTTATTAAACATTATATTTTGTTGTTTCTTTCTGTACTACATAAAAACCTAACGTTTAGTTCGTTAGGTTTTAAATACAAAAGGAGTTTTGTTGTCTCTTCGTAATATAATGTTAAGTATATCAAAAATACTAAAAAATATATTAACATCCAGGTATCTCCTCTAGTCTCGGTTGTTAGAACTACACCTTTTTAAAAAACACAGGACTTACGAGGATATGATAAAAGTGACTTTGATCACACATTTGTGATGATAAAGACGATGAAACAACAACAATACATGATAGCTATAAAATTTAAATGATAATGGCCATCAACCACATTGTTTTGAAAAAGTTATGCTTGTCAATTTGAAATGCTGTAAATAAAAGGAAACTTCGAGATAAATTATTATCAGAAAAAAAAAAATGTTGAACTGAAATATTTCTAGGGTTGGCGATCAACAAGCGCTCTTCCTCCACTCTCCTACTAACAATGCTGTGCCCGACAGGGTTTGTAACTGATACCATAACTTAAACCTACCAACTATTGCAATACATCATGGAATGCAATAAAGAATTGAGGATTAAACATACACAACATACTTACATGTTTATGCAGTTTTGCTTTTCATGCATATTCGTAAAAAAACAGAAAAAGAAATAGAAAACACGTATTATTTCATTTAAAATCCGAGCGTGCACAGTACACCGTCTTTAATTGCCGACAAGTATGTGTAACTATTATTACAAGCAATCCATCAATCACTCAAGTTTCTTAAGAATTTCAGCGGTAAAATAGAAATAGATAAAGTTAATAATACCTTAAAAACAAACTATGATAAATGTACTAATTCTGTAAAAAAAAAACCATCCTTATATTATCCATATTACCATCCAATATTAAGAATAATATTTCAGGCCTATTACTGTCCCACTGCTGAACCCGAACATAGGCATTAGTGTGGACTAAGGCCACCGCCCTAAGGCCAAGGCCAAAGCCACCAATGTGGATCGGTGGCTGGTTTACGTATCAGGTTGCCTTCGAGGAAGGCAAGCGTTTAACAGTTAAGCTGTCAGTATTTCTCATCCTACACATATTAAGGGTACTTACAGCTAAAGGCCCAAGTGCTCAGTATCGAGTAACGGACTTTCCTAGTTGATATAAGATTGTAAGCTATGAACTCTCAAGATAATAATAAACGACATGATGATGGAACTTACACATCATAAAAGTAACTGGCTGTCTTTGCATGGGTGGTGGTGGTGGTGGTACCGGAGGTGCCGGAGTCGTTGGAGGCCTGGGTCTACTTGGCGGGCAGCCGGAACACCAATCATCATCCTCTAGACTTCCACTCATAGCTGTCGTTGAAATATCATCGTCGTCACATAATAAGTCGCACCAAAGTCGGGTCCCAAAGAAGAAAGGCTGGAGAAAATTAAGAATGTTGTTCCAGGGTCATGTTCACTTCGTATGAAATCAAAATAATGAAGGAAGGAGAAGATGATCACAGCTGAATGTACATTTAAAGCGTTATACTGGTCGTAGAAGTCAGAAAAAAAATGTCTTGTAATAATATATTATGTAATATTTGAAAACAAAGGAATAATAAAAAAAGATATGTTGACTGGAAACGTCTCCAAATTGTAGGCAATTATTCATCTCAAATTTTAATGAGGCTTCAACGTATTAGTTATCTAAAATTTTAATGAGGCGTATTACTGAATAGATTGAAGATGAATACTAACCTTTGCAGCACAAATTTGAAAACACAGGAAAATCACAGAAATATAGACACACGCTCGCACCTCACCCATGTTGGTGATATTATCATGAAAAAAACGTGCGCGAGTTCCTTTCATACTTATAACGAAGGCTTTGCGCAAGACGCCTGAATTACTAATACATTGCCAAAGAATATATGCATTATTTTCAGTAGATATGCGTTAAGGACGAACCTGAGTTACTCAGGGCCGAGGATATAGGTTAGTGTCATTGTTTTCATACTTCTGTTAAGTTTCAAAATTTCAAGTGGTTGCTTGAATAAATGCCACGTCTTTATGCAGTCTTCATTAAAGGTGAATTAAATATATCTGAGCTTGTGCAGCAACATCCAGTTTCGTAGGTACTACCAAAATTTTATCGCGATCATCAAATCTCATTTGCATATTTATAGTGTCCATAGTGTCTTCTCTCTTCGTAGCATTCTATGGATAAGGACCACGTTTAGCAATGATTAGCCGACGGGATGCTTGGAACGGTTTAGTCAGTCAGGCGATTTGTGTTCTAGGATAAAGAAACACCGAACGCGTTCAATGTGTACATCTGCTTCGTACACATTTATGTGATTAAAAACTGAAAGCAACAGTAGAACAGTAATCAGACCGCACGGTAGCAAGCGTTCAATCTGTTGCCCGTTGTGGCCTCTTCGCACAGGCGTTCAGATGCAATCTTCTGTGTCGACTTCTTATTTAAATGCTTAAGAAATTCCAAAGTGGGTAAGGTAAGTGCCCACGGCAGTTAATTGTTCCGAACGCAGAACGCAGACCGCATCATAATGACAAAGCCTATCGTATCGAGCTACACGAAAAGTAGTTCAATAGCTAGTTCAACATAGATTTTACTCAGCCATTATTTTCAAAACTACAAAGGAACGTCTCAAAATTTAATCTATTTTAAATATCCCAATTCTTCGTACCTCAATGTATCGAAACAAGTTCTCAACATTGTCTTTTACTTACATCAATTTTAGTCAATATGTTATGTATATCCAAATGTCCAAATGCGTTAAAAATAATTAAAATAATTATGAAAAAAATATTTTCTACTAGTTAATTTCCTGTTAGCTTTTATCTTGAATTATTCGCTTAAGGTTAGATAGCGAAGTGTGTAGTTTAAAGGCTGTAATAGATGAAAAAATCTTCTAAATAAAACTTCGCCTTTAGATTCTGGAAATTTGAAGTCGATGTCAAACAATAACGTTCCACATGGTCGATGTTTTAATTTTGCCTGGCTATTATCAGCTCTATTAGACACGGTCAAGTTTGAATGTCAAATCATAATATGAGTGTGCCCGTTTATTGTACTGTGTACAGACGTTTCTTCTGTTGCATACTAATCAGGCCTTGGACAATGTGCATGCCCTATCAGTTCTTTGGAGGCATATACAGCATTGAATTTGCAATAACCATTGAACTGTGAAACTATAAAATCTGAGTAATACGTTTTTGCTAAGGGAGCAGTTTTTAGAACTATAACTTTATGTGGTCTACTTAGGATAGTTTTAAGTGTTTCTTAGTTGGAACACAAACATTTAATTGTGACTTCATGTTTACTTTAAGTACTGTCATACAAGTACCTATTTCTTTGGTTTTAGCTATTCCAAGACTTACGTTTTCATTTGTTTATTCTCTTTATAAGATTATACACCATTACACCTCTGTTTCTTTGAGAATAATTCAAAGACCGAGACACAAAATAGGAGGAAAATCTTCAATGAAATTATAATATTTGTCGGTAGAAGTACATAATTAAATAGAGAGGTAGAGTCGTTCATTATTAGAACAGGTGTTGGAAGTAAAAGAAAAACCCACGCTTAAAATAATATAGACTTTATTGTTTCATCACTTTTAAACCATGCTTCATTTAATCCACCGTATAATATGCCTATATAATATACTATTTCATAAATCCTTCTGTTAATAAGCTGTAATGTTGTGTTAAGTAATATTATTTCTTTTTTATTTAATTTAAAGTTGGTATTTATGATGTTATTAAGGCTATGATGATATATGATAAGTTGAGAGTAATTGAGGTGCGTTTAACTCAAGCTCATGTACAGTCAACATCAAAAGTACCTAAGTAATGAACTGACAGATTTCTAAACTTGTAAATTTTGTGTTATATTAACTTTAATGAATAGTTTAGCAATTTTAAAATTTGATTGATCATCACTTACTTTTGAAATTTTTGCGTCGCCGTATCATTTGTTTGTTATTTTACATACACAGTAACCGAAAAAAGTAAAGACGAAAAAAAATATTTAAAGTTTCAAAAATATTCATGTATGTAAACTATAAAATTATATTATTAAAAAAATATCTATATATAATCATTAAAAAAATGTTCATCTAACGCTGACTGAACTTAGCCCAATATGAATCTCCAGTGTTAGTACTACAACTATCTGACTACCTATCTACTTAGTTGGTCGTTTACACGGTTACCATCACAAAATATTAATCCCACAGACAAGTACTCAACTAATAATCAAGAAGCGTATAAAATATTATCTTTATAATTCAATGGCCAAAAGCCACTTTGTAGCTGATGCCTGGCCTCTTCGGGACTTTGCTGCCGACCTCCACCAAGATGGGCGTATAGTCAAACCTGGCTGGTTTAGATGAACAGTTCTTGTGTGGGATCGGGAACACGTAGTTGACGTCGACATCGTATCTAAAAAAGATATATTTCTATTACTATTATACGAATTAATTTATACAGATATATATTTGTTTGTTTGTAATCGCGTTCTCGAAAACAGCTCTAACGGTTTCGATGAAATTTATGAAATAAGGGTTTTCAGAGGCGAAAAATCTTTAGAAAAATTCGTTATTAGTAAAAAATGTGTCTTTATCTCGAGCGGGCGTTTAGTTGCCTAGATATTTAATACAAAATAGTGGCTACTTAAAAACGAATCAACACCAATGTCAGTAAAGAGCAAATTGTATAATATATGCATTCTTCCATGTCTTACTTATGGGTATCAAACTTGGCCTGCTACTAGCAAAAACAACCAAAAGCTCTTAACTTGTCAACGCAGCATGGAGAGAAGCATGCTCAACATAAGACTAAGGGACCGGTGGACAACTACAAAGATAAGAAAAAGAACGAAGGTGAGATGAGATAAGAAAACTTAAATGGAACTGGACTGGGCACATAATGAGGACGAACAGTGGAAAATGGACGAAAGACGTTATGGAATGGTATCCCAGAAATGGTAAAAGGCAGCAAGGTCGTCAAATTAAAAGATGGGAGGATGATCTACCAAAAGGATGGAGTAGGATAGCTCGAGACAGAGATAAATGGAAAAAATCGGGGGAGGCTTGTCGGAAGACAAGCTGATTAAGTAATATAACGAAATGGTTGCTAAATATTTATTATATTGTAAAATAAGCGTAAGAATATTCTTTTTGTCAAAGTAGTATAAGAAAAAAAAAACTATAAGTAGTATATAAGTTCAAACCTGTAACACGATCAGCGAATAAAGGCTTTTATTATTATTATATTATATTATAGTGGCTACCAAGACGTTATCACGATGGTATGTGGATTCTGTACTTTGCCAAAGTCTGCCAAACGGACTAAGGCCTAAAACTCATTCTGAGAAGACGCCCATACCCAGCAGTGGGGCATCATTATTTCTAAACCCTAGTGGGCAGGAAGAAAAAAATGGCAGATAGGTTATTCTTAAATTTAACCATGTAATTTCTGGCAAAGAACATGTACTCTTTTTGTGTGTGACGTATCAACGTTCAGTCGGTGCCCTACATTACCTGACCCCCCTAGAATGTATCATATAATGTCTAGGGGGGTCAGGTAATTTAGGAAACCGATTGTACCTAATGAAAGGAATTATGACACACACAGGCATGACAGTATTCGGCAGGACAACTAATATACCGCAGCGATAACCAATCGTTTGCTAAGGCTATTTTCACCGACACTATAATATGTTTATAATTAAAACGGGTGATTACTCATACAAAAATCCCTGTCAAATGATTGTTTGGTGCCTTTACCGTCTGTTATATCGTCGGTGAAATTGGGCCTAAGTTAAATTACACCTATGATTTTTTACATAATGAATAAAAAATCAAGTTCTTAAAAATAAAACACTGTCCCGCACTGCGATTTCTCCATAGAGGGGAAGATTATACCCTCCTGTGCCGATTTCGGCTGAGGTGATCGCTTCTATTTTAATTAATAGACTAACAATAACAACCAACTTTGTAAACTCAAAAACGAAATTTGATTACAGTGGAAGATGACTCTAATTTCTTCAAAAAAGGGACGAATTCCGAACCATTCGTACGCACGGAAAAGCTTTCAAACTCAAACAATTCCTTGCTTGAATTAAACGAGCTTTTACGGGCCTTAGATTAATATTCCACTGTAGAACTGAACGTGGGAATATATTTTGATGAAAGTAAGATCTAGGTTTAGAATTGGTAATCATTCGTTTCGTATTGTAATATGTGCTACTTGTCTCGAACGTTGGCTTCGGGATTTTCCTTGGTGGAATAACGGGTTTGGACTTTTTACCCGGACAGGACCAAACTATGGAAAAAAAAGTAGAATAACAAAGGGGTAGGTTACCTATGTATACAAGATACAGATATAACTGAAGATGGAATCCACAATATTATAAATGCGAAAGTAACTGTTTGTTTGTTACCTCATCACAACTAAACCATTGAATCAATCGTAATAATTAGTTTCTATAAGGTAGCTTGGGGCTTGGGAGAAAGAACATAGGCATATTTTTACTATTGCAGCAAATCACTAATTAGATAATAAATACAAGTATATTATGCAGGCTAAGTCGTGGGCAACAATTTTAAATTAATATATTTCATCTATTTTTGTTCAATTAATCCTCTTTATATTAAATAAGCACTCACACACCGCCTAATTACGACATTTTAGGTAGGTACTGCCTACAAAGGTTAGCCTACTACCTAGGTTCCATAGGTAGGCATCCGCTAAGAAATTATTTTCCAAAATTCAACCTCTAAGTAGTTGAAATAGGGTTCAAAGTTTGTATGGAAAAATAATCAACGTAAACATAGTTGCGGGCACAGCTAGTTAAATAATATATTACTCGAATGCTTTCACAATTTCCTGAGTAAACTTCAATTTTATCGGGTAACTATGTATACATACCTCTTTGTGATTGGATTGGATTCTTAGATATTGTAGAACATTTTTAACCTTAAGTATTTTGTACCTATAGTTTCTTGTTTATTAGCTACTTCGGTTACCGAGGTCCCATTAAATTTTGATCAAGTAAAGTGTAAGTTCTAGTCCAAAATTGGGAAGTCCCACAACTCCCAATTTGTGAGAGTAGAACTTGCCAAACCTTTAAGAAACTACAGTACCTAAACAAAACAAATAAATATAGAAACGCCATTTGCCACTGTTTATAATTTAATTTATTCACTCGATAATCGAAAACCATTCCTATATCTATTTGTAGGTATAATTATTAGACCGTAACAGCAATTTATTTTATTAATGATAATTGTGGCTTTACATCCGTTTTTCCTGCCATTATTATAAAGGTATATTGCAATGAACTTAGATTTTAGTTAAATCAGCGATTCTTCACTGATTTGACTAAAATCTAAAATAATCTAATTTATCTAATAATACAATCAAATCAGCGAAGAAGCGTTATTCACGTTTTCAGGGTTTCATCAGAACAATGTTCAAAATTTGAACGCAATTGGGTTAAAACCACTAGTGATGCATTCAAAATCTGAAAACTGGTTTCTTTTTGGAATGTTTGAAATATATTTGCAAGTAGGTATATTAAGAGTACAAATCTCCCCTCCTCCACTTACCTTGGCAGTTTATCTCGCAAGTAAGCCATTACGTTCTTAGGCAGCGTGGTGGTCCGGGAAAGAACGAACGCACTTAAGTACCTAGCGCCCTCCAGCTGCTCAGCGCAATGCAGTAGAAGTGCCCATGTCTTGTATTCCGTATCCAAAACATACGTATTATATATGCCATCGTCTGGAAAAAGAATTAAACTTAAATTTTTATATAAAGAATGCGTAGATAATCTTTTGTTTTTTTAAATTGTGATGTTATTTTTACCATAGCAATTTCACCTAGCGGATTAAATAAGTATATTTTTAATAAATGAATAAAGCAATCTGTATTGCGTGATAGACGCCCTCTTGCCAGGCCACTTACTGTAGACCATGCTTTAGTGTGATAAGAGAAATAGATCTAAGCACATTAAACCGCTAGGGTTTAATGTTAAGGGACTGTAAATATGTTGGCACTTACAAATTATTAAAATAGTATGTCTGTTAACCCCTGTAACGCCCATCATTGAAGCCTCATTATGATAGGCATAGAGATAAGTTCTTCATAATAAAGATACAGACTCGGATCAAAGTCACAGCTTATATATCACCAGTTACAAATTAAGACGTAATAAATAGGCAGTCCCTTCATTAGGTATATTTTATCTGCTCGAAGTATTTGAGAAAGGGCTAAGAGGAAGAAAGGACTTTATCTTAATTAATTGTAACGTGATTCCCGGCTAAGAATAATGTGTCTCGTGTCGTTAGGGACAACTAAGGGCTTATGCACGCGGGTGCAAAGGGAATACTCTACGAGGATACTAGTGTACGCTTAGTAATCCTTGAGGGCTAGTCAAAATGATGACTGTTTCACAGAGTTTTTTCTCCCATTTGACATTATCGAAAGATTTTGGAAGAATAGGTTTGTTTTGTTCACTTTGGAATAAATCTTGGAATGAATTATCTGGAAATAAATAATGGCTCATTGGTTTAGCTTTAGGAATAAGCGTGATTGCTGAGCGTGTTGTACTGGGACGGATTCCCGGGTCGGGCAAAGTATAATTGGGTTTTTTTCGTATGGAAATTCTCAGAAGCAGCACATAGTCTGGACCGGTGCCCGGAGCCGGGATTAATTAATGTCCTTTGTTTACCTTAACTTGATTTTCTTTTAAGTACAAATTAAAAGTCGGGGAGTAATTTTTTTCTCGCCGTTTTATTTGAGAACGCTAAGAAGACTTGCTTGATATTATGTGTTTAAAGGCTATAACTTAAACATTTTACTTAAGTAAGTATAAACCTAGGTTATTAAGGTTATTTTTAATGGAATTACTTCTTAGTAAAATTTACTTCTTTATAATATAAATCATCAAATCCTTTTAGTCTATTCTAGACGATTTATGGCGTACTGTCTGAGAGACACCGTTTTTAACATAACATAACATAGCATCACGCCTGTATTCCCCGAAGGGTTAGGCAGAGGTGTACTATTGTACACCCACATTTCGCCGATGCTGTTATTGAGTCCCATGTAATATGCGGCGAGCCTATTGCCATCTACCGGGCACAGTTCCAGACTCCGTGCTGCTACTGAGAATTTCCATACAGAAAAACCCAATAACACTTTGTCCGACCCGGGAATCGAATCCAGGACCTCGCGCTCAGAAGTCCCACTTACGACAAGTCGACCAATGAGGCAGTCAACACACAAACCGAAGCGAGAGCGACATACCCTGAATCTAATGAGGTATACAGTATAATAAAATAATATGAATAGGTTCATTTTTCATCCCAAGATTTATGGATATTATAACAAAGGTTAGTTCTACATATAATAAACTTACACGTCCTCTCAGCGTGCGTCCAATGGGCCGGCTCATTCAAGTCCACCCGCCAGGTAATATTGCCAAGCAGGTTCTCACCAAGAGGGTCGTCAGCAAAACGATACGTGAAGTTCATCGTTACTCCTGGAGTAAATTCTATAGAACCATCTGCAATCAGAAATAATATGCCGGATGCCGTTATTAAGACCCATGTTATCAGTTACTATTTTCAACTCCGGGGTTCTGAAATTTTGCTAACAGAAACATTTACACTTTGACCATCCCAGGGATCGAATATAGGACCTCACGCTCACCAGCCGCGTTAGCGACCACTAAACTAATGACGCAGTAATAATATTTAGAAAAGTATCTTATAATTTAAATCAGGCCAGATAAAAGAGCTGTTTATTTGAAAATGGAACAATTAAATGAACTTTATCAAATAAATAACTATATGATTATCCTGTCTGTTTTATTTCAGAAGGAATAAAAGAAGAAAACCCCGAAGTGTGAACAGCGCAATATTGATGACGGGACATAGATTAGAGGGGATGGCCGCTCACCCTCCTGACATCCTATCGCTTTTGTCAGCCACAATTGTAATCTTAAACGTCGTTCTCACGAATATTTTTTTATTTTATTCGGGAATACAAAAATCTTTTAGATAGCGAGCGGTGTGTGTTCCTAAGAGCTCCCGCAGACAGCAAACTAAACCCGATGCCCGATTTTATTGGTATTTGCGAATCGAGTTGGATTAAAATGCGGTACCTTGTGCACATTTATCAATCTAACTGAACTACCGACCGATGAAAAGTATGTAGAGTGTCGGATTATCGGAGATTCACTGTATAAGGGACTCTTTAATTCCCTAAGAAAAGACTCTGTTATCATAAAAATCATTAGTCAACAATCCTGTTCGTTTTTAACAGTATTTAAAAATATTGCATGCAATGGTCGCAAAGATTTACTCGTCATGTTGACATTGACTAAAATAAATGAATGAATGACTCAGTTTTAATGAGCGAACCTAACGCCCATAACGAACGTCCATCACATGTTTTCCAGTCTTAAAACAGTATAAAAGAACTTATAAAAGTAAAAAAAAAAAACTGTAGACCTGCGGTAGGAACGTGGTCGTCTTCAGTAAAAACTGCTTTCATACAGCTGTAGGAAAGAGCCTCTTCAGCACTGGCATAATATTCTACTACGTACCAGTCACCCAGCATCTGCAAACAAATTTCAACTTTAAACATACACATTAGAGTTCACTTTGTCATCGTTCGGTGCGACCGTTATTAACGCCTAGTTTCAACGTGTTTCCAAGTAGGTGTTATGTGATTTTGCTTTTAGTTTGCAATTAGGCGTTTAAAATTAAGGAAATGGAAATAACGTAAGTGTGAATAAGTGATTAGCCGATGTATTCTTGTAGCGAGTTGTTGAAAATCCTATATGTTGTATACAATAAATACAAGGCAATAATAGGTTGCGGCTACACATATGTACTTAGGTTAGGTATATTAAATGTCCTGCCTCAATACGTACCTCAGGATGATAGGTAATATAATCAGTTTGACGATATTGTGCCATTCGTTTCTATTCAGGTGGTTTTGACTGGTTCTATCCAGCAACTCCAATAGTTGCTGGATAGAACCAGTCAAAACCACCAAACAACATAATTTAATGTGATCAATAAGGACACCTAGGTTTCACGCTTAAATGGTTCGACTTTACGTTGACTACGCAACTGTGTGGGTGTGTGGTCAAAATAAAAGCTAGGAAGTGTCTTAGTGGTCAAATGCATGAAACAGTACTCCGAGCTTCAATTCAGTCCTTTGTAACGTTTTCGTAGCACGTAGGATTCAATTTTGCGGATTGTTTGTGTCTGTGTCTGAAATGTTCGTGCTATGGGTACAAAATCATGCTAGTACCTACCTATGAGAAATAGTAAGTACTGCACTTCATCAAAAAAAAAAATATATACTAATCCGCTATCCGCTTAGTTTAGTGGATGTTAGGACGCTATTCGCAGTTAAGCTATAATACATAACTATCATCATCTGCGTAGCCTTTTCGGCTCCCAGTTTAACCAGATAGGGCTGAATATCAGTATTAGGGTATTGGTATTTCACAAGGAGTGACCGCCATCTGAGTAGTGGAGCACTCAATAATATTCAGGTAAACGTCTCATTGGCCTAGTAGTCGCAAGCGCGAATACTGAGCGTGAGGTCCTGGGTTCGATTCCCGGATCAGGCAGTGTTATTGGGTTTTTCTATATAGAAATTCTCAGTGGCAGTACGTAGTTTGGAACTGTGCCCGGTTGATAGTACCTGATAGGCTCGGTCCCTATTACATGGGGCTTAATAACAGTGGGTGCACAATAATACACCTCTGCCTAATTCTTCGAGGATACAGGAATGATGCTATGTTAATGTTAATTTAACTATCTTTCTTTTTCTCTTTTTTAAAAATATCCTATCTAGCCTAGTAAAACTTTATATCTAGTAATAATTGTTATTGATCTAGCGTAAAATAACATCAATATAACTTACTATTTATCAAAGCTTTTATCCAGTTGCGACATCAAAACTCCATTTCAATTTCAACAACGTGAAAGCTGAGTTATGATCTGGACATTGATCAAACAAACCCATTATGTAAAAGACGTTATGAATTCATTAGAAAACATTATCCTTTACAAATAGAAAGTGAAATTGTATAAGGAGCATCATTGAGTCATCAAACTTGGCCTTTAGATGTTGTATCATTGTATACATATGCAAATGACAGCCATTGAGATGTCAGGTAGAAACACCTTACTATATTACCTGACAGAACTTGTACAAGCACCAATTATTCTCGTTACCATTGTTATGTTAAAGGTATACTACCTAACTAGTTTTTGTCCGCGACTTCATCTGCATAGAAAAATCACTTTTTTCCCTCAGAGATAGATTGATTTTGGAAAATTCTAAATAAGAGAGAGAGGAGTTCATAGCTACATAGCTAACGCGCAGATCGGTCGATCTGCGTTAAGGAGCTCTTGACGCGATCAGTCTTTCGATGGGTGACCATTTTTCACACATCGAAGCCCCTACGTGCCTCGGAAAGCACGTTAAGCAGCTGGTCCCGGGTCTTACGAAGACCTATGATAGTTGTTACGGGTATCAGAAGCCAAAAAAAGTCTTACTACCAGTCTAACCTTAGGGTATCATTGTCTCCCAGTAATTAGGAGGCGGAGGTCAGATTGCAATCGCTCCATAAAAAAAAAACTAGTATTCAGCCGCAACTGATAAATCGGAAGGCGACCCCAATGCAGTTGGGAAAAGGGTAGGCAGATGTGTGGTATTAAAGATAGAGTCACAATGAATAGGAATTGTGTAAATACTTATAGGTGCTCAATTTTTCATCGACCTATGTTTTTTATTTCTCTCTAGAAGTGAGTCTTCAGATGGACAAAACTTCTTTTTGTATGTGATTCGGGCGTCTCCGAACAACTCAACAAAATTCTAGTTCAGTCTAATGCATATTCAATTGTGATTTCCTTAACATAATCTAAATGTATATTTAATATTAAATCCATCCATTTGAGTGCTCTCTGGATTGGTGACGAACTAGTAAAGGGTTGACTCAATATAAATAGAATTAGTTAATGTAATTTAATGGGTTTCACTGTGTAATCTATATATGTATGTAAACATTTGGAGAAATGGAAAACATAAAATAGTTTTCTCTCTCTTTTATCAAATGCATGTGAGTTTATAACGATCATATTTATTAACGAAACACATTCACCGCTTCATTGGTCTAGTTGTCTCAAGCGTGACTGCTGAACATGAGTTCTGGGTTCGATTCCAAGGTCGGCCAAAATGTTATTGGGTTGTTCTGTGTGGAAATTCTCAGTAGCAGCACGGAGTCTTGAGCTGTGCCCGGTAGATGGCAATAGGCTGGCCGAATATTATATCTACCTAACCCTTCGGGGATTACCGGCGTGATGCAATGTTATGTTATGGTACAATACCCATTCTTCAATCATTGCTATGAAATATAAGTCTATTATTCTTGCAATAATTGTGGAAGCCTCTGTCGTTATACATACATACTTTAACATTAAATAGCCTACACAATGAATTAATTCAAGCAGAAATTATGCCTGACGTAACTAAAATTATATATTTTGTACACCAAAATGTTGTCCAAGTAGCTATTATAATAGTGATTGTATAGCGATTCAAGTTTAATGCCCATTGGGTAAGTTACCCGTTTGTTTATCAGCTAGCGTCCGCCGCCCACGCATATGCGAGCATGTCGGGCATATCGCTCTGTATCAGTACGGAAATATTATAATAGGCGTTTAGTACAAAATATAGTTTAAGATAGGTATATTTTAGTAGTTGAGCAATAGCTTGTTAAAATAATAATAATGAAAAGTAAAAAAAAACAATGCCAGGAATCGTTGTTGCACAACTTATGCTTGTGATGACGAGAATTATTACAGACAAGAAACAGGTTATCACTGTGAATGTTTATAATAAGTATGTTCAGTGTCGACCCTAACTTCAGTTGGTACAGTTCGCGGATTCAGCTATAGGTACCTACCTATATTAAGATGAACTTTCGAAATAAGTTAATTAGCTAACTAGCTAAGTTACACCAATTAATTACAAAATCTGATGAGATTATTATTTTTGACGCTTACTGTACTTACTCCATTTTTTCAGGCCCAATATTTACCTCATTTTGTTCACGAACCTTTGCCTTCTATGGATTAACAAACAGTCGTGCCAAAAATACTTTATCGATTACTGAAAAGCTTTCGACTGTGTTCTTCACAAAGTACTTATGCCTCCATTGTTCGATATAAGACTTGATGTTAAGGGCCTACGGATTATTTGACATCCAATACTCGGACTAAATTGGAATGGTTAAAGTGGAGGCTGAAGAGACAAAAAAGGTGGCAATATTACAAGGCGTGACACAAGGGTGCATACTGTGGCCAATTTTATTTGAAATACAGGAAGCTTTGCACAATCCAAAGTAGGGATATATGTAGCTATGAAAAGCAAATTAACTAACAATTTAAGATAAAGAAAAAACTGTTCTTATCATTAAGTACTCTCAGTCTAGAAATATAGGATGTAAACAAAAAAAAACAGAACTGAATATTCGAAATCCAGCTGCTTTTGAAGTGGAAAATAGCTGCGAAGTTATCGTATTCTAACTGGATAGGTGTTTAAATAGCGTTAGTAATTCTAACCAAAGCTTGTTAAGACTCGACCTAAGGGACTATTACATAACTTTGTTGTAAACAAAACTAAGGAAATTGACTCTCCCAAACGTTTACTCTCACTCTGTAAAAACAAAGTACCAAGTTTCTGTTTGATCCGGTTTTCACTTTAATTTTCACAGAACCAAGCTCAGGCATATTATCACGCTCGGGTTTCATGGAGCAGGACAATAAAGTCGATGGCGACTTTCTGTTAATTTACATTTAAGTTTATGTAATGTTTTATTGTAGAACAAAGTATTTTGTTAAAGCAAACATGGTTTTAAATTGTTGAGGATATTCTTGGTCTCTACATAAATAAGACCGTTTTGAGAATAGGTACAGAAAAAATGTTATTATTATAAAATCTGTTTGAAAGGGGTTATTATAGTTAATTGATAAGAAAGATAGGCCTTTAACATACAATATAGTATACAGAATGTATAAATCCAAAGAGTAAAAAGGTAATAAAAAAAATGATTTATGTACTAGTATTTTCATAACGTTCCTTTGAAGTTTTCATTTTTCTATGCATAGGTAAAAAATCGTAATATTATATTATATATTAACAGCCCGTAATGTCCCACTGCAGGGCAAAGGCCTCCCTAAAAAAATCGTAAATGATTCGGTTAATTATAAAAACGACATAGCCTACCATAAAAACTCACGAGGGCGTAAAAATTATACAAATACAATAAAAATCTTATAAACAATACAGATCTATATTTATAAGAATATTATGTACAAGTTGGCAGCAAATTTTTCTCATTTTCCAGTTTTTTGTAGCAACAGAAACTAATATTATTAAGAACACTGTTCTTGAGTAGGGACCACACATCTTGGCTCATTTAATTAAGCTTGTTCCACCACCAATTAGTTAGCACGACCTACTCTGCTATAATTGAAAGTGAATTCAAGTTTCCGCTAGAATTAATCAAATCATTCTCATAAACGTCTCCAGTTAGAACATTATAAATATTTATATTTCTGTTATTAAAAGTAGCATTTAGGATAATATTTTTCATGGAACAGTAGGTGGTATCAGCTTTTAGAAGGAAAAATAGCCTTATCATGTTAGTCATATCTCAAATATGTGAAGTCTAGCTTTAATCGATCTAGTTGTTGCTAATAAATGCTGGTATTATATATAGTTTAGTGACTACTTCCCGTATCAGTGAGTTAAGGCCTATCGGAGTGAAGAGACACCAGAAACTCCTGAATCGCACTATGAGAATTTACAACGATTCTAAGACATATGCGAATGTCCTACGGCAACCGTGGGGCTTCGACCCGCCAAGCTAACCACCATGCCTGGTCGGAGTATCCCTCCTTTTCAATGGAGGACTACCATACCACGTTCCTCCACATAAAGTATTTTAAATATACAAAGTAGTATCAGAAGAATTCATATTAATTTTAGCTATGAATCTATATTTACTATCCACGTAATAATTATAATATACATTTTTGGGAGCAATCCTCTATGCTCAACTGATGTTCAACAGGTGGATTGAGGATCGTATCATCTTATCATCCAAGAATTGGGAAGTCATATCGTACAGATGATCAAAAGGCTCAAGAGCTCTTAGGAGTTCAATAACTAGAGCCAGGACGCTTTCTTGTTAGCCTAGGATCTTAGATGTGCGTATATTATGACTGTTTAAAATGTAACTTAGTGTAAAAATAATAGTAACAAGTATAAATAATATTTTTGTAGAACAAACCCGTGGCAAATCAAAATGCGGCACTGCTCTCACTTCAGGACATTTTCTTTTATCTACATACTTAGCTGATATCACTTGCACTAGTACTATGCATATCACTATATAAAACACTTTCGCCATAGCTTCCGAAACTTTTTACTGATTTCTTTTTAATTTATAATTATTATTATTTTTATTACGTAATGTCACATGTATTAAAATATCTATTTGAATTTCAAACGTTATTAAAATTGAAATTCCTGTTAAACGTATTAGTGAAGCGAGTGTTGGTATCGCACTAACAAAAGGGAATTGTTATCATTTTGTATGGGACGCTGGTAAATGGGAATGCTGGCAGCATACCATTATCGGCATGACTCATTTATTGTTTTGTTATAAATATTTAATGGTCCCGACTTGTTATTTTTAAGTCATGTTAATGGTGTGATTGGAATTTAGGTAGTTAAGGAAATGGTATCCCCATTTGGAATAACAAACAATATCAATACATTTATATTTGTTAGCGATCATTTAAATCTCATCTTTCTTAAAGTTCTATAGGCTACGGCTACAGTGTTTTACTTAAAAGGCGTCTTGTAACATATTTATAAAAAAATCACGTACAGTTTCAAATCCGGCTATAAGGTTGATTCATAATAGCAATATCTCTTCAGGGTCTTCGCTGATATTTTTAGCGTACTGGTGAAACTTCAGCAATTACGTATTGTGGGTTTTTTACATTCGTTTCGTGTACTAAGAGTAGCTTAGCTGAACTTCTAAGATTCATCCGTAAAGATTCCCGCGGTGGCTACTGCTAGACAAATTTATCTCCTTTATTTTTATTTATCAGCTATTTTTTCCAGAGGTTTCCCCGCCACTGAAGTCCGTAGAGATAAAACATAAATAACGAACACAAACAGTTTCATGGAAAGCTGGATAACAGTTCAAATCATTATAATATTAATTAGTAAAATTAGTCAAAGTGATTCGTCAAACGCAAAAGAAATGTAGAGTGTCACAAAAAATCATTTAAGGCTGTCATTATTAGAGGATTTCCATAGATCGCTGGCATTTTGGCTAAATTAATAATGCTAATTTAAAACTAGTTGAAAACCTATTAATCAATGAGATTTAATTTCTATGGAAATAAAGATCTAGAAACTACAAAAGTCTAGATTGAAATTTATACTAATCTTGAATATTTAAACACATACATGTCACGCGTTTTTCATATGGGGTAGGCATATAAACAAATACTTAAAGTCGCAGTTTACATGCTTTTTTAAGTTTATACGCTTAAAGTATTATATATTACAGAATTATCAGGAACTATATATAGGTATGATAATATAAAAATAAAACTTTAACGAATAGGTTCTTTACAGTCAGCATTTTCAACCTACCGGCAATACCTACCAAGTAGTCATCCCACGGTTGTGACATATTCAGATTAAGTTATTACAAGTTAATAATAATAACATAACATAGCATCACGCCTGTATTACGCGAAGGGTTAGGCAGAGGTGTACTATTGTACACCCACATTTCGCCGATGTCAATATTGAGTCCCTGTAATTGGAGTCGAGTCTAAATTGTTATTTATCAGGCACAATTCCAGACACCATGCTACTACTGAGGATTTCCATACAGAACAACCCTCTGCCCGACGCGAGAATCAAAACCAGGACCTCACTCTCAGCACTTGATGATAATTATTGATAATATTTACTAATGATAGCTGATTTAAATTAAGTAGTGCTTATTTTAAATCAGCATAAAATAATAAAACATTAACAATAAATAATTATTCGATTGTAGTTTTGATAAATTGTGAAAGATGTATTAATTGATCAATACTTTATAAGGATTCCGTTAAAATAAGAAGTGTAAAATAATGTGTTTATTAATAATCTAATCCTGTTTCCACATAATATTTCATCAAGTTCAAAGTGTGTTTGAAAAATATATCTACCCGATCGGAGTCGCAGGCACATCAGTAGAACGTAAAAATACCATCTTAATTTGGCTTGCACCATTTTAAGTCTAGAATAGAATAGAATATGTTTTGTTTATGAGTCCATAATATCTATATTGTCTGTAATCAATTTGTGTAAGATTTTTTGTTACGTATCAATTATCCACTGTCGCATGTTTTCATCATATTAGGATCTTGAGTACCTATTATTCTACGAAATATTATTGAATATCGACTGTGAACTGGCAACTGGTACTATCTCATTTTTGACAACATTAGAGGATTAAGAAGAAACTATCGACCACGTTGTGCATACAACGCGCAAAGTTACTTTTATAGTTTTTAAAATGTATATTGGCTTCTAATTTGATTGAAGTAAAATATGCTTTTTGCAGCGCTGCCGGGTATAAAATAATTTAGAATGGTATAACCAAGTAAAATGCTCATAAAATCGCGATAGGACATGTTGCCAGTTCACAGTCGATATATCTAATAATATTGTGACGAAATCACCATCTTTGGACCCATTAACCATATCACTTAATAGTTCAAATAAACTGTTACTTCAAGTTAAAAACATCAAAATTGGGGGTAAACATGTTGCGATTAATTAATTGATTGGATTTATAAAATTCAATTAAAGGAAGATTACATTTAAATTGAGAATATGTTTTCAGAAAACCACAATACCTGGCCTTGACCTTCTTAAGCTGAATGCAAGATGGACGTGACCGCTTTACCGTTACCGATTAAATACTAAGTTTTCTAAAATAAAAACTTGCGTTTGACCTAAGCCTATGACCTAGTATTCAACTTGACGTAGAACTACTACTTTTAATTCTGTGATTGGTCATATCAAATTTTGTTTTGCCTTTCGTCGTGAGAATTCTCATGGATAACGACGACACGGTTGCAGTGTGTTGAGAGATCGACTGCTGCGCTCGGTGTCGCGGGTTCGATTCCGGCACGGAACAAATATTTGTATGATCTACAGATAGTTGTTTCGGGTCTGGTTGTGTGTGCATGTGACATGTATGTTTGTAAACTGTACCCACGACACAGGAGAAATCCTAGTGTGGGGCAAAGTTTAAAAAAAACAAACAAATGTCCTCCGCTTAGGGTAGACAGGACTCTTGCCGGCTAAACAGCACCTGGTGGTGTAGGTACTTCAGGAATTCTAAGGCGACCACACGGAAGCCTAACACGGGCGACCCAATTAAAAAAGGCACGTCTCTGTGACAATTATGAAAAGGTCTAAACTGTGAACGGTGATATGTGACCACAACGTGGGCTACGTTGTGGTCACATATCCGCCGTCTTCCCAGATGGTCAGAAAACTTAAGACCTTAATTCTGCACTCTTGTAAATAACTACTAGATTATCTAGAGGCTAGAGACTAGTCCAACAAGAGGCGTTCCTAAATCAACTTGGAAATTACTTATCGTACGTGATAAACAGCGTTTTCCATAATTATGATTGATGGATAAAATGAACAGTCAATAAGAAAAGTGTTCCATTTTTACAACGAAGTGTGTCAGGCCAAGTTACACTTGCCTTGATTAGAACAATTTCGATCGTTGTTAATACATCAATAATGATATATGGAACCCAAAAAACATGTTTTAATTATTTATTTGAGCCACATACTACAGGTGTGACTTAAGACTGGTTATTTATATATTGGTATTAGCGAAATTTTGGCCCGTTATAACTTGTTTCTTGGTTCTATAACCGAGATTTGATGCATGGTTGTAGACTAACAGTTTGAAGAGGCACATTTCTGCTAAAAATGAAACTTTTGGGACTTTGAAACTTGACTTTGAAACTTTGGTAGAAAGTATCTTAGGTTTGTCTGGAGTCAGTTAATAGCAACCGAGTTTAATTTCGATGACATTGAAACTGATTATTTGAAAATAGGATCACATTTGCACGTCTACTTTTTTGTATTATAAGCTACCTAGGTAGGCGTATCTTATCTGAACACCTTTGGGAAGCACTTAGAACCAAATGGAGGATGAATGTATGCCACCTGTTTCTCACTATCATCCACAGCATGAGTTTATCAAAATCCGAGTGCAAGGTTTTTTTCTTTGTGCCACTTTGCCCGGTCCTTTGCTAACCATCGTATTCGCAAAATAATTACCAGAACTGTTATTACTGTCATCGATATAATCAATAACTTAATCTCTGCTTAATTCGTTGACAGGTGTTGTTTTAAAATTGTAGGGTTTAGGACCACAAAAAGTTTATAAACCGCTACTGAAAGTGTGGGTAATATGTTAAATTTCGACATCTGTGGAGCAACCGCTAACAGTTTCAGGATGTCCGAAAGTTTGTTTGACCCATATTTTAGGAATTCATTATGAGTCTATATATGTCTCTACATTAGACAGTAAGTACCTTTCAAAGTTCAGGTAGTAGGTACTAATCTTTTAAGTCATAAAACCTTTGTAGAAACTTTTGATTTACAAGGTCTTTGATATGTCATTCAAATGATGATTTTATAAAATAATGTTAAAAATTCATGACTTTTCGATGAATAAATGAATATGTATGATATCAGGATTAACTTCGGACCAAAAGACCGATAATGAAGATTTCCGTTGCATTTCAATTCTTTTGTCGTTATTTGTGATATTGAGAAGTAATTTATGTATTCTTCTAGTGTTAATGACCGTTTGTAAGTAGGTCGTATGCAAATAAGTAAACCAGTGAGTTAATATATTTTAGGAGTAAATAATAATGATTTTATTCATCTTCAAATGGTTTGATAAGATTTTAATGATAAGCTTAATTATCGTTTACCCAATAGATTAGAGTTCCGATGTAAAAAATTGTTTTGAGTCGACATGAGTTTGTTATTGTAAATCATGACTAGAATAGACATGGAACACAGGAAAATATATTTATTTGTATTATGTTGGTTTCAAATTTATTCCAAGTCTTCAAAGAACCTGGGTTTGTGACTAGACTTAATTCTTTTTAAGGTTACGTCATAGTTCTGCTAATAATAACAATATGCTCACAATTGTGTCATCGTTTGTCAAAAAATTAGGTTTATTTATTCAATTGATTCTTAGTTGTTATCTCTTTCTCTTTTTCTCTATCTTATGTTACTTACTACTACTAATAAGTACAGCAATTTTTACAGTAGTCGAATAGAAATATCAAGATCAAAATTTTAATTTTTGGTCCGTATTTCCGAATTATGTATATGACGCTTTAAGCGTAATGAATTATTAAGAATGGAGACACGAGTTAACAAACTGGCTTGGAGTCTGATGAGCGTTTTTTTGCGAATTCAAAATCGAGCCCAATCTTTTGGTACGTAATCTTTGCTGACGAAAATACGCGCGTGGTTATGGACTAAAACTTGTTATAACCAACGAGCCCAAGGTAGGAACACATGCGCTATAGTTTTGTCAAAAGATTTTTAGAATATATTTATCTTTCATATTGATATGGGATGTTATTCTCAGGAATATTAGGTATATCTTGGTTTTAGTTCTAGTTTATAAACTTTAGCTCAATTACCAGCAATTAATCTCTTTCCTGGTACTGTGTGATGTCAGGGCTTGCTTGTGATGTGATGCAAAACTAAACCAATGACATGAAATAGTTCGCATACTACATACATACATAATTCGTTATTCGTGACTCATGCCTGTTTAGCCTTACCTTTAACTACTCCGCATACCGCGCATGCCCGTAGAGGAAAAGAAACTCTTTTTGCAGTTATGTTATTTTGAGTGCCACTTATTTATTACCAAAAATAACAGTAGCGATTTTCTTCAAATATTTTAACAGTATGTACTATTAAAATTTTCATTGGTCCCCCCCCGCCCGCCTTAGTTGAAAGTTCCTGGTCTGCCCCCTCCTGCTGCTGCAGTTGGGTACGCCTATGATGATAGGGACCTATTTATTCAAAAATTGAATGTACCATTTTCATTCAAAATAAAGGCGGGGTCACAAAAGTAACAATTTGAAAATTAGTGACATGATGCTTTTTGCAGCTGCGGCGATAATAATCTCAACGGTACGATTTATTATGAACGAAATGACATAAATGAAAGATGCTAGCGGCTTCTCGTGTTCCTATCCTCATACTCGTTTATCTTTCTCAATAGCTCAACATATCTCCGGACGTGTTCCGTGTTTGTCAGAGAATCCGGAAAGAAGCGGCCTACTAACAATATACTCGTATATCTACAGAAAGTGTTTTTACTTTTCTCGGTCATTGTACAAGTTTTCACCGATTTGTCTCCTTATCACAAAGCGGTCAGGGGAGCGTTGATTTTATTATTCACGCTGTTGCTTCAATATGTACATTTGTACTTCTGCTTGCGCCTGTACATGATGAAGCATTAGAAGTGGCAAAGGTTTTTTCTTTAATTGTATTTCTTATGGGATTGTCTGTGCCAAAGTTCACGCATGAACGATGAATAAACAGTTATGGCTAACAGTTCATAGATTGTTTTTTGTAGATTGGTTATTACTAAATATTTACATATTTGCGTTTCTTGTATTTTTTAATGTTGTTGATTATAATTATATAGCGGTTGTGTCATTCTTTCATAAAAAAGGTTATTTTTGTTAAAAATATTATAATGAAACTGAATACAACTTGACTTATCGACAGACATAATTTGCGGTGACAAACTAAACAAGTGACAGTGTAATTTGACAAAATCACATCGAAACGTAACTGACACATTCCAAATTCAAACTTATCCGACAGTGCCAAGTCTATAACAAACAAAGACTGGAATCAACACCGCCGCAGAATCTCCGGCGAATCTAAATTAGTTTGCGCGCAAGGAATCACAATCGGCAAGTTTTTGTACCTTTCCCATAGTATACAGAGCACGTTCTGGGGTTACTTGCACACTTTCCTAGCATTCCTACTGTACGTGAGGCTTACCTCTTTAGCTGTTTCCAATAGTAATTGAGATTGGTGTTTGACTTATGGATTGAGGAAGGTTACGATGAAGACATCAATTTAGGCCAGCGCAGATCAAAGTTAAGAATGTAGTTAGAAGCAATGAAGTTCTACTACATATAGAATACGTTTAATAGCCGTCTATATTATACAGACTTGTTTTATAAGACTTTTTTTTTTTTTTTTTTTTGATTTGCGTGGTGAGAACCCATCATGGGCTATCCTCCGCCTGGGGGGGGCGGAGGGGTGTGCCGGACTCCTACCGGCTAAACTCACCACGGTGGTCCGCCTCGACACCATATGGTGGGCCCCGGGAACTCTCAGAAGACCGCACCGAGGCCCACCACGGTGCCATGCCAAACGGCACTTCCCGGAGGGGGTGACTGTAAAGAGGCCACCCCCTCGTGCACGTCCCGGGGGAGACTGTAAAGAGGTCCCCCCGTTACCCTCGCTGGTGCTGTGTGCACGGCGACACGGACCACAGCGTGTCGCCGTCTTCTCGGGGGTCGCTAAGTGAGCGCGCAGAGTCCCCACTCTGCGCGCTCGCGACCCCTAAGGCCCCCCGCTAAGGTGTGTTAGGCGGGGGGTTGCGGCGTGTTGCGCGCCGGGGCGGTTGCTCCCCGGCGCCTCCTCCTCCGTCGAGCGGGATCGGCCCTCTCCCGTTCCCGCTCATCGGCCTCCTTCTGGAGCATGACTGCTTCACAGAAGGAGACCACTGCCCTCCAGTTTTCCGATTCTGCCAGCATAGCCGATACTATGGCTGGCAGAGAGAGATCTTGCCCGATCTGGTCGACCAGAATCTGCCGCTCTGCGGCCCACGCAGGGCACGCCTCGAGCGTGTGCTGTGCAGTATCCTGGCCGCCTCCTCCACAATGGTGGCAATCAGCCGTGGCCTCGCGGCCGATCCTATTCAGGTATTCACCGAAGCAACCGTGCCCGGTGAACACCTGCGTCAGTCGGTACGTGACGCGCTCGCTCCTCTTGAGCCAGGCTCCGAAGTGCGGCACTATCGCTTCGACAACGCGCTTGTGCGCGAACTGTGGCCGTAAAAGCCGTTCGCGCCACAAGTCGAGCGCGTGCCTACGTGCGCGCCGCCTTAGCCTTTCGAACGCCGAAGCTGGCGCGGTCTCGCCGTCCTGGCGGATAGCGCGGATCCGGTGATACACCCTCGCGTCCATATCCGCCTGGATGTCGAACGGCACATACCGCGCCAGTAGAGTTGCCGCCTCGAAGGATACTGTTCTGTATCCTCGTGCGATCCGTATTGCAACTTTGCGCTGCAGGCCGTTGATTTTCGTCCTGCAGCGCCGGACGCCTGATAGCCGAGCCGACCATACAGGCGCCCCGTACAGCACCACGGATCGCACGACCCCCCCGTAGAGGCGGCGAACTTCCTCCCGAGGCCCCCCGAGATTGGGCAGCAGTCTGTGCATCGCACCCACTACCCTCTCGACTCGGGGGACCAGGCGTTCGAAGTGCTCTTCGAAGCCCCACCGACTGTCCAAGGTGAGCCCCAGGTACTTCATGTACCGGCCCACCTCGACCCGCGCGTCACCAACGCGTATCCGCGAGCTGGGAGGTTCCCTGCCGCGAGGCAGTTTGTGGAACCATAGCGCCTCGGTTTTGTGAGGCGCTATATCCAGACCCAGCGCGCGGATCTCAGCCACGACTGTTGCCACCGCTTGCTCGGCAAGCCGGATGGTTCCTTCCCAGGTGTCACCGCCGGCCAACACCAATGTGTCGTCGGCATAACAGACAATGCCGACGCCGGCGGGGAGATCGACACGCAGGACCGCGTCATACGCGAGATTCCACAACAGGGGGCCCAGAACCGACCCCTGTGGAACCCCGCACGTGATCCGCCTCCGCTGGACGCTACCGTCCCTGCCCACGTAACGAATGTGCCTGTCGCGCAGATACGCCCCGACGATGCCTCGCAGGTAGGGGGGGACCTGATGGTGTTCCAGGGCCCCCCGAATCGCGCCCCACGGGAGAGAGTTGAAGGCGTTGACAATGTCAAGGCTGACAGCCAACGCCACTCCCCCCCGCCGGGACACTACCTGTTCCGACAGCGAGCGGACGCGGAGAATCGCGTCCACGGTAGATCGCCGCTGCCGGAAGCCAAACTGGCTATCGGCGAGGTCGGGACCCACTCGCGACAGGTGCTCGACTAATCTTCGGGCAACTATTCTTTCGAATAGCTTCGAAGCCTCGTCGAGCAGGCAGATGGGACGATATGCAGAGGCAGAATCTGCGGCCCTGCCTTCCTTCTGGATCAGAACCAATCCGGCTTCCTTCCAGCCGGAGGGGAACACGCTGTTGCGGAGGCAGCTTGTGAATAGCCGCCTCAAGCGGTCCCCCACGACAGCCATCGCAAGCACCCACACCCGACCCGGAATACCGTCAGGTCCGGGTGCGGTGCTGCGAGCCTTCAGGCGGCCAACGGCTCGGTCTAGCTCCCCTTCCGAAACCTCCAGCTCCTCGGACCATTCCGAAGGAGCTAGAGGTGGAGAGGGACGGTCCCGGACCGCCGGGAAGAGCGTGGTGATCACCCTCTCCAGCAGCTCCGGGGCCATGGTTTCGGTCACCGGGGGGACGTAGGGGCGCAACTTCCCTACGATCATCCTATATGGTCTCCCCCACGGGTCCCTGTCCAGTCCCTCGTTTTATAAGACTAATCTAAGAAAACTTCGTCTCTGTTGAGCGCACGCTCGTATATTCGTTTTTCCAGTTAAAGCCTTCGTTTTTCTTTACAAGATTTTTCTTCGAGGGTCGGTACTTAGCTCAATTTGCATCATCATATAACATCGTCCTCCTAATTTTACACCCAATTTGGTAGGGACCCGCATAAAGGTAAAACGTATCGTGTCGAGTTAGGTAAGGGACAGTGATTCCAGAAATTGCGATCGCATAATCTGATCTGGTGTTATCTAATAAAACAACGTGAATTTTAACAGATTAAAATGAAGGGTCTACATATAAAAAATAAATCTTAATGCTGATACGACCTTAAACATTGTTAAGAATAGTTGTTAAGGATAGGCCTTTTGACACCACTTCTAGTCTTTTGAATTAATTTCTTCTACGGTATAAACTCGACTTGGCATATAAATGATCTCATACATTTGAAATGTATAAATTACTGGGGCGAGAGTGAATTAAAATTAGTGGTACAAGGCCGCATGACACTTTTGAACATTTTTGGAAATTTGGTGTGTGTGCGGAATGTTCAAAGCCAAGGTTCAAAGAAATAAGTGATGAACCTGCATTTTTAATGAGTAATGAATAAAGCTGTTATGGTTTAATATGCGAAAGGTTTACGTTAGATGTGGATGATACTAATTTGATATGGTTACATGATTTTTTAACCACAGTATTTATTTTGTTTTGTGGCTTTTTGAGAAAGACCTTCTACTCAGTACCTAACTTAGGTACTGAAGAATCTTAGTATCGAAAGAATGTTACGCTAAGTACAAACTTAACTGAGTAATAATTACTTATTAATCAACTTATATTAAAACACAAATCTCAAACTGCCTTGCTAATTATTCGTGGGGCTCAACCCAATTTTAAGCTTGAGTGATATTATAAAAAAAAAACAATCGTTTACTACAGCGATAGATATCCGTCAGCCTCGTATGTGGAAGCATCCGGGCAGCCAGCTACCAGGTTAATTCAGGTTAAGAAAACAACCAGGCCAACATGACCTTCTCTTAAAACTTAGTTGTTCCAACATAGAGCTCTCCACAAACTGGTAATCTGATTGATTTTATATGTTAACGATGTTGTCCTAGGCTTTGTGGAAGCAAAATCCTACTAAGCTTGGTAATGTGGTCGAATTAATATTCTATTACAATAACTTCAGCATTAGAATCCTGTTTGGTTTAAATACTTCATTAGATGTAGCAATAGAGTTTTGATGATAGCAGTAATAATATTGATAGAAAGTTTATTCGTTATTACGTGTTTACCAAATAAAATAATACCAAATTAACTACTTATGTACTTCGTGTAGTATTCATGAATATGATTGTAAAGAATGGTTTTTGAATAATATTGTTTGCTGTAAGTAGTTAGTCTATTATTGAAGTTTCTAAACTGTTGAGGTTGGAGTTTCCACCTTATTTATTTTGTGATAGCAAACATAATCGCGAAAATGGGTTAATATAATATGTTTACAACAATTGAGGCGTAAAGCGAAAATAAATACATGAAGCCTTTATTGAACGTAAAAACTTTATTGAACATTTATGGGTGGGTTAAAATACCACAATGAACAGTTTTTTGTTTTTTCAATATCAAATAACTTGGCTGTCATGCTGACTAATTGCCACTGTTTATTTACTAGTAATTTATTTTCTTTACGTGCTTAAAATACTTATTTATGCTCCTCCCTCAGGACAAGAGCTGACTTGTCACCCAATTAGGCTCCCGTTATTAATAGATAGTACAATCCATTCCAACTAGTACAGTCAATACAACACTATTGTACTTTTTTCATAGAATTACTACACTAACAACTTTGAATTAAAATGCGAGCTATACTCAAGTACAACTTGTACTAACATTTACTAAAACAACCGTAGTAAACTTGATCTAATCCCATAAGAGCTTAATAGAGTATCAACAACTCTATAAAATACTGTAAAGATATTTGAAAAGCACGGGTACATTTAATATAATATTTAAAGAACACTTGCAACCTAAACAAATTAGCATATGTGTTGGAAGCTGACAGGACTATAGCCCTTTTGAGCAAAATATACACTTCATTCCGGCAAATTCGTCAAACACCGTCCTTCAAGCTGCATGTAGATATACCTACATATTTTAATATACATTAGCACTTAGACTTATCATTTTTATATTAGTAAAAGAGTCTACAATAGCCTGTCAGTCAACGAAATCTAGTTACTTCAATGAATAGTTATATGAACTCAGGTGTGTGAAGCGTGTAATTATTTATTTTTAATTTAATTAACCATGTCAATGGGACGCAACAAATGAACTTGACCAACTGCCCACATAAAGTATTTTTGTACAATGCGGGACATAATTTTAAGGCACCGTCAGTTATTTTCTTTACTCGAGATTTTTATTGAGTTTTACGATTTCTTGAAAGCCTTTTTTTGTCCACCTTCTATGTTAATGTAATTGAGATGGGTGACTATGGCCATAATACCGAGAGACCAATTTTATTAATCTGTCAATTAGAAAGTCCATGTTTAGCAGCAATTGTTTGCGAGTTTATTTCACCTTCATACAGTATTTCGAGCCCCCTAAAAGTCAAAACATGCAGCGTTTCATTTATTTGATTAAAGATACAGATCAATGTCAATTGTACAATTCATCACATTATAATTGTAACAAGATAATTCTGCTATTGTATTTCACAAAGAGAATTGAACATTATTGTGTCAAATGATGAAAACGATCTCATTTTTTATTTGATTGATGATATCGTAACTTTATGATAACTTTGACAGAACAAAGACCATAACAAACATTTCTTTGAGAGGCGATAATTAGGTTCCGAATCAATGTAATTGTGAAGGTGTTTTTGAGCATCGTACAGAATTTGATAATATAGATGCCATCATTTTTTCTCAGTATTTTATCCGAAAATAGGAACAAGATTAATCATTTGCTTTAAGTGTAAGCTCTTTACAGGGTATAATGGACTGAGAGAGGCCAGTAAACACGTTGGACGTAAAATATGAGAACGATAATTATAATGAATTTTGTCAATAATTCCAACCAATATCAATGTTTACTGTATCTCATCGTTTGCCCGTGAAGTGCAAAAAACATCGAACCCTTTGTCGAATCACTACAATAAATGGAATAATTTCCATAATTAATACTCAGCTTGGCGAACGGATTGCTAATCAAAGTATTTTAATATGAGTTCACAAGAAAATGTTTTACTCTTTCTCTTATTCACCTCTTAGTCACCTTCTATGACACCAAAGAGAAAAAAATATGATATTTTCGTTTTAGGTAATACCTAGATCTTCGTTACTATACTTTCATAATAGAACAAAAATAAAAAATTGTTTTAAACTGTTCCATTAACACGGCCGCCAGAGTACAAATGAAAAACACGATTGACACTAGGGCGATGTTGGCATGCATGTACGAGAGTTTAATTAGCATTCTTCTCCAGCCGGTTAGCAATTAAGTTTTGGACAGGCGTGGGCGGGCCCTTTGCCTTCTTTCCGCTTTCCTATCTCATGATTTTACCAAAATCTTGGCTTATGATAATGCTTTGTACGCATTTTTATGTCTGAGATAATTGGGCATAGAAGTGACTGCATTGTGTTGTTTTAATTGAACGATTGTAAGAGATTAGTTTGCTGTTTTTCTGTGAATAATTATTTTTAAATTGAAGACTAACATAAGCATGATAATTTATGTAATATAATCCACATTATTATAAATGCGAAAGTAACTCGGTTTAATTGTTATCTTATCACGAATAAACCACTGATCCGATCATAATGAAACTTTGACCTGGAAAAGGACATAGTCCTATTTGTACTATTGCAGCAAAATAGTAAGAAATAAGGTCAACAGTTAGAAGCTGAAAAATTCTACAAAAAAAAAAAACCTCTCAAATAATCTAATGTACTATGTGATAATATTTTTAGTATTTTAAATACAATAAATATTAAACACGTGAAGATTTGTAATCAAAACTAAAGTAAATAAAAATTTCTTCAAAGCTCATCTGCCAACTGTTATGATGGTCAATATTGTTTCTGGAGAGTTTGACCTACTTGATTACCATTTATTTGTAGTTAGAAATTAAAACAAACTAGAAAACTGCTGGCCCAACATGCCTCTGCCAGTAGAAAGTATTTGAGAAGAACATTTTTTAATTGGTATGTACTGAGCATCTTTGGGTTTTGACTTGGCTTCAGTCTTACCAAATTTCGAAGTTACATCAAAAACTTTAAAACTGGGTAGACGAATTCATATTTCTGCATTTAAAAAAATGCTACTAGTGCATTATAAAAATAAAAAATACGAGTTGCCTTCCACATTGTCACGCCTATGAAATTCTCCGATGTAACTTCTAAACATGTTCCTACTTTACTATCTTCAAGCTTCATTTGCATGAACTTAATTTCCACAATGAGCATCGTCGTTGTCATTTTGTATGACAATCGTTGTGGTTTCCCTCATGAACCTTAACTCACTCAGCATGACAAGTGTTCTCGTGTACTGTGATTTTCTTTCCATGAATAGAAATTAACCTTAAGCTTATTTAAGAAAGATATTCAACCAGAATCTTATGTCATATCTTCATATGACGCCACGGTTCGCCAAGTGGTTGAGAGATCGACTGCTGCGCTACGTGTCGAGGGTTCGATTTTCGCACGGAACAAATATTTGTATGATCAACAGCTAGATGTTACGGTTCTGGGTATGTGTACGTAAATATTTGTATTTGTACACTCACGATACAGGAAAAACTGGTAGAGGTGGACAAAGTAAAAAAAAAAAAAAACACTACATATTATAAAACAAGGTCCCCTGCCGCGTCTGTCTGTTTAAACGATAAACTCAAAAACTACTGAACGGATTTTCATACTGTTTTCACCAATAAACGGAGAGATTCATGAGGATGGTCTAAGTGTATAATTCATTAAGGTTGGCTGAAATATGACGATGATTTTTGAATATGTCGGAAAAAATCATGCTGACTGGGAGCATTACTGACGTGCGCCGTGTAAACCAATAGAGTTATATATTCTTATTAAATTAAATTAGACCATAGTTTAACAAAAAATATTCGTATTGTGCTCTGCTACCCGTGCGAAGCTGGGGCAGCTCACGAGTGAAAAATAAATAAATTTACCGCCATTCTCACGTCGAAAATATCTTGGCGACTCATAGAAAATTGAATACTGCTTAAATAACTTATACCGTTTTAGCCCCATTCTATGGTCACTACAGCCTACAATCAGTCGCCTGTTGTATAATTTACTAGTTGTATACAATATCAAGTACTAGGTGTGTTTTTCTGTTTACTAAATTTAGAATAAAATATTGGCCAAAATTAACCTGGGCTAGGCCTGAATAAATAACAATAGCAACATCCTCTCACTAATCGGTAAGCCACTGCGATCCCCAAGCCGCCTGCCAAGCGTCTTCTGGCTGATGATGATGATGATGAGGCCTGAATATAAAATACAGTCAGCCTCAAAAAACATATACACACAAGGTAAAAATATAAATTTATGTCTAAAAGAATTCATGACTGGAATCTTGAGTAATTTTATACATAGGTAGGTATGTTACTACAAATCAGCGGATACATAAGAAAATTATGATTGCAATCAATACTTTTCCCTAGTAGTGTTTGAAGCTCAAAAATTAGTGGAAAACTAGTGAGCCTTAATTTCATACGCGGACAATACACGTACTTTACTGACATTTAAAATCCTATCAAATTCCAAGCTGCGTTAGGCTAAATATCATTACGTCACCTGTTTCCTTCACTAAGCTTACAATGTACACATTACGATAACTATATTTAGTCAATCTGATTGTATGCAATGTATCTTTTCATTCTCAGTTCAATAACAAGATTAGTTCCGCTGATCCAAAAAATAGTTTGCGATCAAAACTGAACGCTATCAATAAATCAAAATAATGATTACCAACCAATTTCAAAATACGATAGTTACTACTACAGCGAGATTTTCTAAGAGAAAGTGAATGATTTTGTTGTGAATACCTTTAAACTGGTTATGTGTAATGGGATCGCAATTTTTACTGGCGGATACATTTTATCGAACTATTGATTACGCACTGGCACGTTTAAAATGATTAGTAGTTACGAAACGCGTTTATAGCCCGTAAATACTTGTCATAAAGGCTTTAATCAAAAACATAATGTATGTAATGTATAATGTATTAAACCCGGATGGTGCTAATTTACGGGTTTTTTTTTTTTGTTAAAGTTTCAGAGCTTTTAAGTGACGTTAAAAATGACTGCCCTTGACCATATCTGCAGAATTGTTATGACAATGTATAGCAAAAGAAGAAGCTATAACAATCTAAATACCTAGTAATTAGGTATAATATCCGTCTATTCTCTATCTACTTATAATTTTTTTTTAAACCTTGGGGCAAGGCACTATGAATAATTCCTGTATCGTGGGTGCGTTTTCACATTGACATACACCCAAACCCGGAACAACTATCTGTAGATCGTACAAATATTTGTTCCATGTGGGAATTGAACCCGCGACACTTAGCGCAGCAGTCGATTTCTCAACCACTGCGCCAAACGTGCCGTTTATTAATTATTATTACACTTGCCGAAATGTTATATTTTTTAAAATAACTATTTGACAATGATACATTATTTAACTCCCAATTAATCGCAAATTTATTAAAGAAGCGCTTACAATTTAAAGTCTCTGATTACTTCGAATAATTTAGCACCAAATTAATACCAGCCAAAGAAGAAATACTGTTATCTATAATTTTCGCTATAGACTGCCAAACGAGGTCTGTCAAACCACGCCTAGAGGCATACGACCAGTATAATATTTACCTACATAAAAAATGACCACAGTATGAAAACTAATATCAGTATTGTATCAATAAATCTTGAGAAAAAGCTGCTTAAATATTGATGCTGTTCCCCAGAAAACTACTTCAACCGAATCTAATACATCACGGAATGCCTATCGTGAAAAAAGGCTCGAGTATTCCGTACGAAATATAAGCCCAAATATATCCAATATCGAATACACCTAAAACGAGCAACCCTCGTAAACTGATCAACGTACGGTTCCAATGTTATTATGTTTTAGGTGATTCATTTTGTAGACGAATTAGGGATGTCTGAAGAGGTTTTATTCTCTCAGTAGTGGCTATAATCAATGAAAATATTCATGACGTAGTATAGCTGTCACCTACAATGACTAACGAGTAGAAATATGACCATTGAAGCCTTCTTGTTGGATGAAATACGAAGTACTCACACATTCCTATCAATAGCGATTAAAACTCCTAAAGTATTTAATACACACATGGAGAAAATAAATTCTGATGGTGATGACCAAAACTAATTAGAAAAGATAGTGTCGAAAATACAAGTCTTTATAATAAATTTATACTTATCATTCTTAATAAAACAGATGATCTTCTATATATTCATGTCGTTGACAAAACCATTTCCAAAAATAATAAGTTCAGTGATACCTAATTCATCACATAACGCTAATCGGTGGAGACGAGCGGCGAATGCTTAAATACGAGTAAATAAATAAAATTGCGCGCGGCTACAAAAATGTGTGTCAGTGTGTTGAGTGCGAGCGTCGTCCGGCTTCGAAGGTACTAGGGTTGGTCGACGGCATTTTTATATGGCAGCTTTTTTTTTAATTCATTGAACCCATCTAGTTTTATATTTATGTAAAAAAATGTTTTAAGACTTTGGGTCTCTTGTGGTACAAAGTTGTTAGTGTAAGACAAGTGACAGTATTGGAAATATTTAAGTAAGAGCTAATACTGCGGCCCAATATCAATATAATCTACAGACATACAAATAGTTTTATGGCTCCTGGAATTTGAATTTTAGTAACTTAGATTCTAGGAGCGGATAATAGAAGCATTTTATCATGTATTACTGGCTACTAATGCGAATGTTACCTATGCCGAAAGACCAGTGACTAATTGCAAAAGCTACTACACATTGGCAATTATACCGTAGGCAATTGTTATTTGACTTACCTACCTTAGTGTCAACCTCGCCAGCCCTATCCAAGGAACAGATGTTTAGGAGTGTTTTGATTCTTACCTGTCGTATTATTGGAACTTTTATAAAGTTATCCGCAAATATTATAAGCGGTACAAAGTTCCACGTTCCTTTAAAAGTATATGTGCTTTGAGAGTTTGTGTTTCGAATTCAGAGAATAAAAACTTAATTCCGCTAATCCGTATTTCTTTTGGGGTTTTGATTCCTATTTTATTTTAAGATTGTGGGTACACACTGTCATTTAGGGATACCTAAAAAGGTATCTATAAATATGAAATGGGAACGCGAATACATAGGTAATAGCAAAAAGATTATAAATAGAATTTAACTTTAGCGGTTAGTACGTAGTATAAATACTATTTTAGAAGCACGAAGTGCATTAGAAATTAATTCACTAAGATTTGATATATGAGCTGACAACAAGCGTTCTTAATTTGTACGACTAAATAATACAAAATAATAATAGCGTATATTAAATATTCAACATTAATCTCTTGCAAGTACTAATCTATGTAGATCTTGTCAGAAGATGACGATAACAATTTATAGTTTATATATTATGGTAAGTCTTGCGAGATCACCCACATTGCAAGAACTGACAATATATGTAACCATACATCACCGCCATTATGACCATACGACCATTATTAGTTGACACAGAATAAGTTTCCCTTCGATCCCATTCCTCGAACCCATACATCTCGAATATCATGACTGGCTCTCAATTTTAAATGTCAATTAATGTCGTAAATTTTTATCTTTGCTTTTTGGTTGCTGATTCAATTTCAGATAGCCATACATCTTTATATTTTTTAATTCGTGTATTGACGCTTGGTGAATGAGAAAATTGTTTTTAATTATTGCTATAGGCTTTATGGACTGTGAAACGAAAGTATTATTGTTGTAAATCATTTTTGTTTTCGCGATATTAAGTGTTGTGTGGTCGACTTAAAGAATTAAATAAATAATTTACTGTTTCATTGGTCTAGTGGTCGCAAACGCAACTGCTGAGGGTGAGGTCCTGGGTTCGATTCCTAGGTCGGGCAAAGTGTTATTGGGTTTTTCTGTATGGAAATTCTCAGTAGCAGCACGGAGTCTGGAACTGTACCCGGTAGATGGCAATACGCTCGCTCCCTATTACATGGGACTTAATAACGGCACCGGTGAAATTTGGGTGTACAATAGTACACCTCTGCCTAACCCTTTGGGGAATACAGGCGTGATGCTATGTTATGTTAATTCACTTTTTTTTCATACTTCGCAATGTTCTTTACACGTTTGGCCAATGCATACTTAATCAAATCGTAAAAATCCTACCAGTATGATATACTGTATGTATCTAGTAGGTAATCTACAGATGTCCGACCCATAGCAAGATAGTCTTTTTTCACACTATATACGCCTTTAATACAATGTAATAACAGTGTCACGGATGGAACCGTTGTAAACTCTTCGTAATGCGTGAGAAAAAGAACGCCTGAGATGTGTAAATGTATTCTTTTGCTCGTAATTCTTATCAACATTCCGCAACCAGATTGATGTTTATCTAAATCTTTTATTTATATTATTTTTATAGTAAGTATGTATATGTACTTATATGTACAAAGATATTATTACCTATAAAATATAGATAAATAAGATCTTGGTATGGATGAAGAACAAATACATACTGCCTTTCCATTTCATTTGCATTCTAGAAATTTTTCTACCCATAATATTTTTTCGGCGCAAACTTAGGTGTGGTAACGTGCCCTTGCAGAGTAGGTATAAGCAAATTAACACATCTATTGAAAGTACCGCGTCATATGTTATATCAAAAAGAGCCCAGAAAAAAGAATGTTCAAATAAGCAAAACAAACAAAACGAGCGTTTCGGTCACAGATAGCGAAAGCTCTTATTGACACGTTGGAAAGTAGCCGCTCTTGGGAGACCTTACATTTTTTAAAGTTACTCCGACAAACAATTCTGTGCTCTATAGTTTTAACGTTAAAGTCTTTGGGATTTTTAATAATAAATTTGTTTATCAGCATCCGACTGTAGGCGGACCTTATCGCCTATTGGACATTTAGGTTGAGTGCTCGTCAATAAAATTCCACGTACTTCTTCAGGTGCATCATTCTTTTTGTATAACATTGAAGTAACGACTCTTTTCATCCTTTTTGCCATATTAAAGAGAAGAGTTGGACTTTTTATCGAAATGAATCTTAAAGCTGTCTTCGTTATTTAATTCAATTGGCTTATTCCATTTAAACATCTTGTCACTTTTCTTCCATTTACATAAACAGCACATTAAGACGTTTCTATTCTTTACTGTCGCTCAGGGGATTTCAGAACGCAGCATAATTTTCCATTACATTATCTTCAAATGCTTTACTCAATTTCTATTTGTCAAAGCTCCATTTTCATGCAAAATCAATGCGTATATATTAAATTCTCGTCGCTCATTCGCAAACAAGCACAATACGTCTTCACAACACACAATAAAGTACTGTTCAGTCGCAGTTTATTGTAGCATCTCTAGTGATAACGTTATCTGTATCGAAAAATCTCCTTTCTTCCTTTTCCTTATGACTTATTCTTGATTGAGGCTTTCGACAGCTTATGCCTTTAGATCACCACATGCAGTCAGTACACTGAGATAGCAAATTTGAACTTTATAGCTTTATCATTTAGGTTCATAATAGCATGCTCGAATGTCTATCAGTTAAGGCGTCTGATATCCATCTAACACTTTATATCGGCCACGACGCTTGTACTGAAACAAAAGTTGGTCGCATCAACGTCGTTAATAAACCGGATCCAATGTGGAGATTCACTGACAGATCACTTCGAATAAGTTCATTTTATAGCTGATTTAAAATGACATTTAATCAATTGGTATTGGAAATTAAAATCAAAGACACTGATGAAAGTTTATGATGCGGTTGATTAATCTAATTCTTATTTCTATTTTAAAATGAATTGCGGTATGGAGAAACCAGTTCTGTTGGTGTTATCAGGAGCGTTGTTAGTAAAAGCTGATATAATATTAAGTAATTATAGTACGGCAGTAAATGTTTTTTATCCTGATTGTTCACACAGTGATTAATTCATGAATTCATGGTCGGACACTGCCCTAAGGCAAATAATACATTTTCTATTGTGTCTACTTTGCGTCACTTGACGAGATAGAAATAGATCTTGCGCAAGAATGTTCAGCAGTCAATGCCTAAAGGCTAACCATGAAGAGGAAAGATGGGAATAGTTATATAAGCTAAAAATATATTGAAACTATACATTGATCTTGTTGACGGTATACTAAAGTTTATGGATAACACAAAGTTCACAAAATTCATTAAAATTTCTGAACTTTATAAATTATTAAGTTAAGACAACTTCCACAGTGATTTTCTATTGATTAAGAAACTTTGGGGGATAGCAATTACACTTGCCAATCTGGGTACTCCAGGTAAGTGAACGCTCATCATAGCTATTGTCAAAGACTCTCCATTACTCTCCAATCATCAAGATATTTCCTCAACATGCTGACTTCTGGCATTGCTTCCTATTTTAGAAAAAAATGAGATTCATAAAATACCTTAGTCTTTTACGCTTTGGATAATGTTCCTTGATAGTATTACAGCCATAAGATCTTTTATTCTTTTTTAAAATTAGTACACTTTTAAAACAGGTATAGTCTAACGGGTAATTAAGTTTACAAAACGCGTACGCCGTAAAGGTACGGCCAAACCGACGCGTCCTATCTGCGTGCACGGTGGCGGCCGCGGTGGCGATTTACTTGCGTGCAAAAATCATTCACACTAACGTGTTTAGTCAGTTTGCGTTCGGCGAAGTGTACGACTACTATTAAATTTTGTGATTAATAATGGATGATAGTGACATCAAAGGCGAAATTCTTCTACAAGCAGTAATTATTATTTCTTCCCAAATCTCATCTTATATTCGTTTAATATTTTTTCGATATTTGAAGTTTTGCACTTCAGTATTATTATTTTTTGTCTCTAGCATTATAGATATCCAGAAAACACTAAAAATCATATACGTGCAGCATTCAGGTCGTGTCGACATCAAATCATCCCGGCCGCCCGATAATCGCGCGTGCAGACTGCAGGATACGTTGGTGTGAACACGTCGCAACAAAAACTACTGTAGTAACTGATCGCCACCGCGGCCGCCACCACGCACGCAGGTTGGACGCGTTGGTTTGGCTGGAGCTTTAGGAATTCTTGAGATTGCAATTTATCATGCTTACTCATGCGCGTACTCAAGGTGTGGCATTCCTACATCCGACAAAATGCCAACGGATTACAGAAACCTTCGTAATATCTGTCAGTAATCGTAAAATTTCACATAAATCGTCTTGTATTTTAACATACGTGTAATGATACCTTGTAGTGCAATATTTCAGTTTTATTTTCATATATGATTGTGTCATGTCGATTGTGCCTTTGTTGCAAATTTCTGTAATCTTTTTAAACGTGATATTCAGCTTGGGTGTAATGTTTTTTAAAGCGCAGTTTAAATGAGTAGTAATTTGGTGTAGGTACCTGTAATTAAAGTAATTAAAAAAAAGAGCTGAATTTTTATATTATTATTATTTATTACCACTATAATCTTGGTTTATTGAAGGATTACTATCTCTGCTATGAGCTGAGTTAGCTTAAAACTGAATCAACGTTACAAATAGGATGCACTCATATGATTTTGGTACTCTGACTGATTATTGTTCCACAGCTGGGCATGGGCCTCTTCACAGAATGAGAAAAGTCCTTTATCCACCACGCTGGCCTGTTGCGGGTTGGTGGACCTGATTTGATTACAGTTGTGATAAGGCCTATTCCATATTGGATATTAATAAAATATGTTGAAAGGAGTTATCCTTTTGTACTGTCGTTTATTGTGGTTTTACTACAAACTTGGGTCTACTCACTTGAGTTAAGTGTATTACGGACTTTATGCTGACGCTGTCGTAATCTTAGGGGTTAAGTGAAAACGTTCGCTATTCAGTCATTGCACAGCGTGGGCCGTGGATCTTTTTTGTTATGACTTTTGAATAGATACTTCAAATCTGGTATTTTTCCATGAAATATTTTCAGAGTTTTGCTCAATCTGCTCCCGATATTCTCGATAAAGTTAAAATTGAAGTTTATATATATATATGAATATAAAAGCTTTAAAATATTAACTTATATAAGCCAAGCGTGAAAGTGACAAAGGGATCGAAAGGTGTCATAACCCCTAATTTCATTGATCATTGATAGTAAAAGAAACATATAAAAAATCATCATGACACTGGTATAGTTTGAAGAGACATTAAATCTTTATTTGAGAAAGAAACAAGAGGTAACATCAAGCGATAATTCATTGTCAGTCGAATAAAATATGACAAGAATTCAATCATACGCAGTCAAGCGTGAATGATCAATTTTTGATACTTTCATCACAACACTCTCTTACGTGGTATTTACGAATGAATTGGCAATACAGCGTGCATTATAAATACATGTTCAAGAGTAAAAGTCCATTAATAAACGCTTAGGAACAAATCTTTTACATAATTTATATGAATTTTCAAGAAAAAAAGCTAAAAATAAATCTTATGAGATTGTAAACCAACTTTTGAAATTTTAAAAGATTCAAAACATTACACATTTTTTTACAATACATGATTTGAACTTAAACTAGGGCTAGAAAAGAATAATGCTTGCCTAGCGTTCGTAGTAGGTAAGTAAACAATTACCTCTTCTGAATAAAAAACCTATTTCAAACCTTTATTAGTTAAAATGTGTTTTTTACACGCCAAAACAAGACTACAGTATTTTCTTTATATCTCCGATAAAAACTTTCATTAAAAAACGAAAAGAAAATTCAAACTAAACAAACGAAAATAACTGCATCCATGTACAATTTACTCAATTTCAACTAATAGATGCGAAGCTAAGCTGTAAGACTAAATTACACCAGCACCAACGAGTAATCGAGGTGTTTAAGTGGTCTACGACAAATTGGACATGTTTCAATTTTAAATTTCACTACTAAATCTATTTGAACATTTAGTTCAAGACGGTAAACCTACTAAATATGTAATTGTACTTCGAAAATTAACTTATCTTGCCCTTTATCTCAAGTACAGTTAGCCTCGAAAAGATGTATCATCATCTGCCTAGCATTTTCCCAACTACATTGGGATCGGCTTCCAGTCTAACCGGTTGCGGCTGAATATCAGTATTTTACACGGAGTGACTGCCATCTGACCTCCGACTCCCAATTTCGGGGATACAGTAATACTCTAAGGTTAGACTCGTTGTCAGACTTTTTGGGCTACTGACACCCGTTACGACTATCATGGATCTTCATATGACAGCCGGGACCAACTGCTTAACGTGCTGTCCGAGGCACGGAGGGGTCTCGATGTGTGAAAAATGGTCACCTATCCAAAGACTGACCCCAGCAAGCGCTGCTTAATCTCGCAAATCGACCGGTCAGCGCGATAGCTATATAGCTACGAGCTGTGTATATACTTAGTAAAATTTAATAAACTGTTTTAGTATAAAATTTTTACTCATCGTTTCCGAAGACCCTAAGTTTGGTTGGTTGGTACTCATATCTGATAAATGCAATCACTATTTCTACGATCGATTATCTATAATCGAATTGTGGATGGTTTAAAAATAGACTACAATATTGTAAGAACTCTCGCTCGGTAATCGACTTGATCTAAAAACATATGGATCAAAGATAATAATACTATCTCACAAAATTCACCATTACATAAGATGACTATTTTATTCCGAAGCTGGGATTGATTAACCTACTTTTGATTCTATTTTTTTTTTATCTTATAAGGTCTGGACAGTGAGTTTGGCAAGTGTCCAAAAATTGGAGAGACATTTTTAGAGCAGTGGTCCTAAAACGAATCTGGGATGAGGTGAGTATATTCAAGTGGAAGTAGCGCCTTCAATGCAGAGTTAAGTTGTGTTTCATTTATTATTTACATGGTGTGATGTATCCGTATGGTGACGTATTTCTCTATCATTACCTAGTCATCAGAGAGTATCTTTAAATTCTCTGAGAGTTGGAACGCAAGTGTGATTGAACTCGAAACTAGAGCGATAAAGTGGCTGTGATTTGTAAATAACGACGAACATAAAGAAATAAGTGTAATAGCAGTTGATAGGTACCAGCAGGATAAATAGCGTGGTCTCCTAGAAAAGCATGTGTCGCATCCGGGGCGGCGGGCACGCGACGCGCGCACGCGCAGCCAGAGGCATAATAAGTTCACGACAAGAGAGTGCAACATCTTAATTTTTTATAGTTTATTTATTTACTGTGATTTTATTAAGAGGTATTTAATCACTTCAAGGTTGTTCACTCCTGTCTTACCTTAGCGAACAATAGCATCAACTTGGCCAGCTTGATTACGAATTTTAATTTTAATTTTAATTTTATTATGTTTTATCTTTAATTTTTTCTATAATATTATCTTTAGTTTGGGAAGTTGAAAAGTCTACAAGTCCACTTGAATAGAAATTATTTTAAAAACCTCGATGTGCAATATTAGTCTATTGCTTCTACGTTTCGAGGGAAAATTGCTAATAGCAGTAAGAGCTGACACTAAGTCAAAGTTCGCACACGTCTCGAGCGCACGCTCACTTACGTACATACGTGTCTGGCAGTGACAACAGCCCACTTACGCGCATCCTACTCGCGACCTTGCCGACCGACATGCGACATGCGCCCCGAGATTTCACTTCCTCTTGACGCGCTTGAAAAAATTTGATCAAACGTGCTTTGATCTTTATTGCGCGAAGTCACTGTGGGAGATTAATATTAAAGAGGCATATTTCGGTATTTTTGACGTAAAGGAAATATGATTCATGCATTCGTGACGTATCATGCAAGAAATTGTTAGACAATAATGAGAATTTCGTAAAAAATAATACGTGTGTTGGACATGAGTTGATTAAGACTATATATAATAAAATATAAATTATAATATAGCCTAGCAGTTAAAAGTTTGTGTGGATCTGTTTCAGCCGCGGGACTGCAATGGGCTGAGTATTAAACTGCCGGTATGCCTTCATATTTATAAAGTTTAGCTTCGGACCTCTAATCCCACTGTATCTACATGTCCGTTGGCATTATACAAGTCAAGGAAAAGAAATTTTGACAAACACTCTATTTCCGGTGAAAACATGTCCTCCGAACATATATGGAAACGTGGGAAAATATAATGTTTACATACGAATAAATCGAGGTATGCCTCATCTTAAGCTTTCGTTTGAAACTAAGAAGCGTATCTACTTAAAATAATGAAGTGTCTGGAGGAAAATCGGTTATATCTTCGCGTCCCACGCAATGTAAATTATCATATATACATCGTCATTAGTAAAAGTAAAGCAAGTATCTTCCATAGGTACTGTACTTTTAGTTTTATAATAAAATATTAGTGAAGTAACAAAATGGAGTACGAGGAAAGAAGTTCTCCACGACATGTGGCGCAATCAGCCAGCCTCGATACCACCATTACTAACTAGCTGATCTGTCCAATACAGAGAGACAGAAGAAATGATATAACTAATGGATTACGTGAACTAATACGTCGGACACCGACACATGGCGAAGAAAGCAAATTCCTTGGCCATCCACCTTGCAGATAAACCCTTATGTCATTATTACGAAACCTTTTTATAAAAAGGGAATAAGTCCTCGTTTTTTATTTCAAGAGGGAATTATTTTAATAAGCTCGTAAGTCCGAAGTCCAATGGACCAGTAAGTCCGAAGTCGTAAAAATCTTTGGGACGAGCAGCTTGCAGAAAAATCCATTCTTGTGTGAGGCAATCAACAATACATTTGACAAGCGCAGCGTGGTGAACAATATATTATTCAGTTCACAGACTGATAAATGATGCTTCAATGATGATTGTCAAAAATAAAAGTTTAATAGATTTGAGATGATGTGTGATGTTGCAATCGCGATGAAATCAGATTCAAGAGTTTCTCAGTAAAATGCATTGTCATTCATAATGCGAAAGCATATTCAAAAATACTGTTTTGCGTATTTCTAGCATAATGCAGATATTGGTATACGAAGAAAGTACATTTAATGTACGTTTCCACTTATTTATTCAATGCAATTGATAGAAACCGTTGTACCTACCTATATAGTATTTTACGTTTAGGTGTTTGCTTATAAATTTAATTATTTTAAGTTTAAATCTTATGTTTGCACTTAGACAACTCCATGTTAGATGTAGATAGCTTTAATAAATTCCGGCCACTTTGATAAAAATAATTTGTTACTGAAAAATAAAACGTAGATAATAATATTATACACCCTTTACTGTATATCAACATCCCTCCTATATTTCCCAAAGTGTTAGGCAGAAGTGTACTATAAACACAAATGTTGCCGCTATCGTTTATTTATTATTAAATAACTGTTTATTTTTATTTTTTATTAAATTCGCTGGAGCAATACGTACAAAAACAGATCAAATTTAATATTATCAGCTAGATAGTACCTAAGTGGTTATAAAATCATTGGACTTGATCGATGACTAAGTCAGACTGCTAGAAATTTTCAATACATAACACCTGTTTATCATTCAATACTTAAGTAGCTAATTATGATCTTTTACATGTGGGTGAGGTGCAAAGACCATCATTACATGAGTACCTACTAAGTGTTACGTACCTACTTGTTACTGTTGCGGTTTCGTCACATCTTGCGTTAATAGTTCTTTGGAGTTTAAGACTAGACTCAGACAGACCTGGGTGAGGCTTGTGTTAACAGGTACGTAAATAGTTGACATGACCACTGCATAATGTGTTTTTTATAGATCCTGAATGAAGCAAACGCAAAGAAGCGACAAACTGACCTGTAATTAAAAACAACACTATCAGATAGCACAATTCTGACTCGATTGGCGCAGTGGTTAAGCGATTGGCTTCCTGCGTGACGAATCGCGGGTTCGATCCCCCGCTTGTCACAAATATTTGTATGGCCTACAGATAGTTGTTCCGGGTCTGGTTGTTTGTGCATGTAAATATATGTGTTTGTAAATGCACCCATGAAACAAGAATTATTCCTAGTGTGGGGCAACGTTTTTGTAAAGAAAACAAAACAAAGGATAACCAAATTAGCTTTAAATCATAGTGTACTACATCTCAATCAACATTTGGGTGTTGAGTCCCACTGTGCGGCCAATTAAATGGGCTTTGGTCAAAGTTGGCCGTTAGTTACTTGAATAGAAGTACCTAGTGTAGATGTAAATGTAAAATGTACCTACGTATATGCCTTATCTGTCGACAATAAATTGTCAAAATATTTATAGGTATGTATTTCATAAAATAATCCCACATTCATTCTAACGAATTGTCAAAATATCGCATGACAAGTTATGTGAAACATATTATTACCATTTTTTTTGGAATTAATCAACATATTGTAGTTTTATTGAATGAAGTTTTTTGCTGAATTTTGAATTGCTGATTTCGTTTTTGTTTATTACGAAAAATTGTTTTTTGATACGAGGCCCAGCCGTTTATTATATGTGAGTAATTTTTGATAATTGTCAACAAATCACAGCGAATAAAATTAATTTTGGCATGCTCAGAAACCAGCGTTTTGGAAACACTCAGTGGCTGATTCATTAATCACAGTTAATTTGTTTCAAAAAAATATTTATAACGATTATTAAGACTATCTTATTATTCTAACTAAGAAAGTATTAACACTACAAAGTAAGTTATTGCGCCAAGAATCGATTAACCAGTTTACCAACCAACCAACCAACTTTAACAAAAAAAAAAAAAATAACAAATGACATATAATAGAGTAGTACAGAAGTTGTTGGTACAGAACTGCGTTCAGTTATAACGCATATTTTATACGACGGGTGGTCTGTCCCGGCCTAGATAGCATCGTCAGCACATCACTAGCATTTAGAATCACCCTGTATACTTTCTAACATTATCATTCGTAATGTCGGCAATACTTTTAAAAATAATTGGAATTATACAAACTTATTTTTTTCTTGTCGTGTCTACGTATATTGCGTTGTCAGTGATGAGATACAGATCTTCCACGTATAGAAATTACGGTTCATCAATTAAAACAATGATATTAAAGGTTTCTTAAAATAAATTACGGATAGACATAAATCATTTAATTTTTAATGACTTCAATCTATCCACTTTAAAAAAGTCGGAATTATTAATAAAACATTTGTAATATAAAAATAAATGACCTGACTTTTTTACACAAATACCGTAGATTTCGTTTCGTAATGTACATCTGTATTTACCTTTTGAGTAAGCCTCGTAAATGTAGCATATCAACAAAAACACGAATGCTATTACACGGATACGACAATGACACGCAATGGTCGGCGCGGGCGCAACAGTGGCGTTATACGTTATTCGTGGTGAATGCAACGCTCTTCAACTGTCACGGATCAATGATTGAATGACGGAGATAGTTACGCATAGAGTTACAATCGGAAAGTGTACCAGTTTTTATTTAAAATGTAGTATTATTGCACACTTAGTTAATCATTTTATTAAATTGGATTTATATTAAATTATACAAACATTTAAAAAAATTGCAATCTTTAGGTATTATTTGTATCTCTGTTCGGATCAAGACTATGCTATTAAAACATTTTTTTATATTTATTATTTATACTAGGTATTCGTAAAAATACAGTTAGGTACTCTTTTCAGCACTACCCCATCAAAGAATATCTATTATATTATAAATCTATGGCATCAATAACAACTTATTGCTAACTGAAAAATGTAAATGATTTTAATATAAGGTCTGATATATGGCTATAAAAAGTAAAATCATTCTTGCACAAGTTTTCAATTTAGTAGAGTATCTTGTGTAAGCCTTGGGATCTAGAGAAAGTATCTACGAGGTTACGACTCGATCCTTTAACCTTTTATATAAAAGCGATCTGTGTACCCATTTGTATCGATTTCCGTTCGTATTTGAAACATTTTCAGACTGATGTGAGACGATGGAAATGAAATATTTTCTAAGATTCGCGAATATTTTATACAATTCCAATTTTGTAGTTTTAATTCTGTTTAGTTCCTTAAATCTGCTAGATTGAGGAGCTTGGAACTGTGCCCGGCAGATGGCAAAAGGCTCGCTCCCATTACAAGAAACTCAGGCGAAATATGAGTGCACAATAGTACACTACACCTCTGTCTAACCGTTCGGGCGTGGCGATATGTTAAATGTTATGTTATAATTAAATTATTTTCTTATTTGATTTTCTCCCTATCCCACGTTTTCAGCAACATTTCACAAAACGATTCAACACGGCACAGAACCTAGAGGTGAAGGTTTAATACATACCATTTATTTGTCTATTAAATAAATAAACCACACGTTTCTCTTCACAATATTATTATGATTTATGATAATAGCGAAAAAAGCATGAATACTTCAAGATAACAATCTAAACAAATAATAATGATAAATCAATCTTTAATAAGCATTGTCCGATTTCGTGTCACATTCTTGCATACCATCATCCAAATATAGCACATAAAATTTATGGCGAGCAAAAGTATCAACATAATATTTGAAGTTATTTTCAAAAGCATTTATGTAGCTACCAATTTTGAAATTATTTATTTGTATAAATTTGGTTACACTCTGTTACGGGACAGTAGGTAACTACGTGTGTGTTTTTAAACTCAGGTGTTCGAAAATATTGAGCACCAATAAGTTTAAAAAAGCTTTCATTACCCTTTGTAAAGGTTGAATCAAGACACTACATAAAATTCTTTAGTTTTACAATCATAAGGATCACAGATTAAAGAATAGATGAAGAGATTTTTATCATTAGACATATTGTAAATCTTATCAATACATCTTAATTTATTCATAAGACATATGATATTGTCGGTTTTTTATACAGCCCATTAATTATTATTTGTTAACCCGTCAATAGTCATTGTAGATTTCAATTCATTTGGCATTATTCAAAGCAATTCGGCAATGAATTGATTTCTATTATTTTCGAGGATTTAAAGTGCTTTTGTTCATTTCATTATGAAATAGGAGGCAATGAGAACCTGTTGATTTTCTACTGTGTCTCATTTGTATCATGTATAGTATTTCCATTATTTACCATTGTTATTCTTTGGCTCAATAAATTCTTCTTCTTCCTGCGTGTCACGGTTGGCACAGTGGTTGAGAGATCGACTGCTGCGCTAGGTGTCGCGGGTTTGATTCTCGCACGGAACAAATATTTGTATGATCTACAGATATATGTTTCGGGTCTGGGTATCTGTGTATGTGAATATACGTGTTTGTAAACGCACCCACGATACAGGATTTATACCTAGTGTGGAGAAACGTTTTAAAAAAAACAAAACAAAACGAAACTGGACCCACATTAAATTTTTTCGCTTGCCTTTCATGCAGGTACTATAAGGGTCTGAGTTCAAACCTGGCCCATACTTCTGATTTTCGGAATCATGCAGGGATCAGATTTTGATTATCACTTGCGTTAACGGTGATGGAAAAATCATCGTGGGGAAACCTGCACACCGCCAAAAAGTTCTCGATGGTGTGTGAAGTCCGCTAACCCGCACCAGACTACGGCGGACTAAGGTAACCTTTCTCATTTTGACAAGAGTACCATGCCCAGTAATGAGCTGATTGATGATAATTCCGACTCAAAAACTTGTCTTCCTTTCATCTTTACCAAAACATTACCCATCTCAGAAAGAGATGCATCTTCATTTCTACGAAGTGCTTATATCATAACGTCTCTAAAGTACTTAGTAATAAAATAAACACAAATGTTTTGACACTTTGTAACGAGACACTAAGCCATAGCTTCCTCTAAGCAAAGCTTAAGACGTATATCAAAATATTAGCCACGGCTCGAATTATAAACGATGCAGTATTTATCGTAAGACTCGCGGGGAAAATGAATGACGGACAATATTTTACACATGTTTATAATCCAGAGATATTGGAGTAATACTTCAGGCTCTAAGTATCTTGGTGATTAGCAGAGTATTAAGTTTCTTGTTGAGTAAGTTGATAAGTATGATTTGGGTTTTTCAGTGCGTAAACATAATTTAATTTTTGATAATATGTCGTCTATCGGAAATAGAGCCTCGGTGACGGACAATACTGGAGCTGATTCTACTGTTTACAAACAAAACTAATTAAGTCCAACTGTGACGCTTTCTAACAAAGAAACATGGGAAAACACTTGCTTGTTAGCTACGGAACCCCCAACGCCGTAGCTCGGGTCTATTTTGCCCTAAATGACACACGCATATACTAGTGTCACAGTTATAAATGTTGTAATATATCCTTTTTCAATGACATTTGTAAGAAAGGTGTGATTTAAATTAGTTTAATGCTATCAGCAAGAATCAGGGTAACTGAAAAGATTTGCTAACTGACTAATCTTTCTACCATGGCATGAGCAATTATAATGTAAGAGCTCATGCTGACAAGAAATATACAGGTTAAGTGAACGGATTGTAATTTCACATTACAAAACATAGTAACACCTCTGTATTTCCCAACGGGTTAGGCAGAAATGTACTGATGTACATTTGTTGATGTATCATAGAATCCCATGTAATGGGGAGAGCCTATTGCCGTCTGCCGGGTACAGTTCCAAACACCGTGCTGCTACTCAGATATTTTTTCACATATAAACCTAATATATCTTTGCCCGACCCGGAAATCGAACCCAGTACCTCACGCTCGGAAGCCGCGCTTGCGACCACTGGACCAATGAGTGTTAAGTAGTAAAGAGTAAACAAGCTATGCACCGTCTACATGATGAAGTTGTACCAACAACTTAAATACCAAACATATACTCAAATACACTATGGGGAGGTAGTGCAGAGAACTCATTTATGTTAATAAGCTACAAATGAATATGGATTCAAAGATGTTGCTGCAGTTGCTACGCTATTTATATCTCAACTTGAATTCTAAACATATCTACTTTTGGCACACTTTATTATTAAGAACTGCTTCGAAAATTAAGGCCTGTCTACCTAGTCAAATAAACATGATATATGTGTATGGAAAGGTTTTCATTTGTCCCTTTGTAACGAAACGAAATTTTGATAGGCCGGGAAGGATTCGAACTTCAAGATAATCCGAATATATTTCGCGGAATGGATGTCTTCATTGAACAAGATGAATGTTATAATATGGACTGACACTCACCGATTAGAGACGAAGCATCCCGAGATAAAGCGATCCCACACGATGACCTTACTCACATTTCATTCATCATCTCCGTACCAAGTTAATTCAGTCAGCTCAATCGGTTCGAAAATTTGGTATGTATGTAGGCAGACTTTCTCCGGGTGAAATGGGTGTGAAGAGAGGGGGGCGCGACCTTGTTCGAGGGAGGTTGGCTTGGCACCTGCGCAGTATCCACTTGTCACTCTCCCACCGCCGCGTGCGCACCGCCGCGTTCGTACAAACACGCGACTCCCGCGCACGTGCGCTTTACTTTTACAACTTTTTTTTTTCATTGAAAAAATCTGTGGAACGTTTTTGTGTGCGAACTGTGTTGTGTTTGGAACATTGCTTGACTTTTGACTGATAATCGGTGATTTTGTGTTTGAAGATAACGGTACGTGTCATGTTAATTAATAATTATGTTGTAATTAATTAAAGTTATTCTTAAATCACGTGTGTACACCCTGAAGGGGCAGGCAGATGAGTACTGGGATTCGTCTAATTCGCTAAGGGCGGAAGTCAGTCTATACAATTCCTCAAAAATTTCCAAATATCAAATCAGCAAGTAAACCTCTAGCTTACCCAGTCGGAGAATCCAACCCAATACCTCACGCTCAGAAGCTACCCTTTCGATCACTAAACGAATGTGATGTAACATAAGAATTGGTCATAACTTCAAAATTATGCATTTGCGAATAATAGTATTTCACCGTTGACCTATTGTCAAATGCAAATCACTCGGACCTGTCACTAATTATACAATCGCCCTATTCATGCAATGAAAAGCTCAAAACGCTCATTAATGGAGAGCGGTGCACAAATGCAGTAAAGACGTACTTTATTAACATCTCCCATTATATTGTTAGATAATTAATCATGAATATAAATTACAAGAAACCCGCCAATTTAAATGAGCCGTAAAAATTATGTAATTTGGACTTTTAAAACATTATTAACGCCAATATTTTTCTAAAATATTACGAAACTATAGTTTTTTTACTTAGTATTCTGAAACGGAGTTAAACGCTAGGTCCTGCTGCAGGCGTTGCAATTACCTTCCTATATAATACTGAAATTATTTAGTTCACAGATTAAGGGATATTGCAAAAAAAAATCGTTACATCGTAGCTGCTGACCAGCGGGCCTATTTTATTAACCAATCGAAATTAGCCGATAAACGATTTTCGGACAGTTTTCTCATTTAAAAACTGTCCAAAAATCGTTGATTGGCTGAGTTTCTATTGTGGTTTAGTTATTAGAATTGGCCCCCAGCCCTATGATATACATATATTTGTTGGAATAGTACGAATCCACATAGGGAAATTGAGCTATTCAGCGAACGAAAAGGACTGTGTTGACCTTATTTACACTTTTCCGAAGGATGTAACTTGGCTACATCATCTAAAGATCGGGCCTTTACTACCATACTCTCATATACCTTCTCTAAAGTACCTTATAAGTGGAAAGCAAAAAAAAAAAACAAAACATGAATATAATATTTGGTAATATGTGAAAGTACTATGAGTTTCCTTAATGATCAGCTTATTAATTAACAGCTGAATATACATTCTTAAGCTCTTAAGACATACATACACCGTGTTTTTTCTGTAGCTAGGAAATCTTTTGGCGGCGTAAAGAAGAAAATTTTAAAACCAATAAAAAACAAATCAGAGACCAATGTATCAATTTAAATGAAATAAAAGACTAACCTACTATAACTAAGTCTGTATCAAAACGAAACGACATAGTATTATGATAATCGTACACAAACTCGTGCCAGTCTAGTGCGGAACTGTAGTATTCAGAGCGGATCGCCAATGTGGGGCGGCCAGGTGCCCGCCCTTCAGACGGAAGCACCTGATTCTGTGTTATGTTATAATGCGGTGAAAAAGTTTGCTTTCCTTTTTATAATTAAGTTTGTGTTTATAATTGAGGTGTGTTTCAGTCAGTCTAGACGCAGGTGAACGCCAGTTTCTATAAAAAAATTTGTTTCAGAAAAGATAAGGAGTGAGTTATTAAAAAGAAAAATATTCACTTTATGACGTCAAAAGCTAAAAAGTTTTGGTATACTGACTACATTCCGAAAATTCTAGTCTAATATTCGAAGAATTTTCCATTTTCTAATTTAGAACAAAAACCAAACCGTAAAAAAACAAAATGCATTCGAATATAGAACAAACGAAACATAAAACTCATTCAGCAACCGAATTAATTGGCATCCAATCTCATAATCGCATAATTTATTCGTTCACTGGGTAAAACGGTATAGCTCGGTTCCGTTCCGCGCATGCGTTGCGTAAACTGCGCCGTCGCAACGCCAGACGTTGCCATTGGAAGCACGCGACCTTGACATTGACCAGTAAAGCGTTAAGTTAAATCTTCAGAACCCATTCATTAGTAAGCTTTTGTTTATGATTGAATAGTTTACCAATTTTGGAAGTGGATTTTGGAGATTTGAAAATGGTATGGGGGTTACGTTTCCTTGCGTTTGCTTTAACGATGCATCGTGCGTTTGATTTCAAACTAATAAATGGCACACAGATCTCAAGTTTTATAAAAGACTAGTTTTGCCGACAACTTCGTCTGCGTGTATTTTGTTTTCTGGATCTCGACAACAGCGCCACCTGGGTCCAACTATAGCTATGAATCATAAGGTGACCACACACATTAAAAAAAAACATCAAAATCGATCAAGCCCTTTAGGAGAAGAATAATGAACACACGTACACCGGAATTTAATAAATACATATTAATTAATTAATATATCACTAAGATTTGTTGAGCGGTAGATTAATACATTGAAACTACGGTAACAATGAAATAATTTCAAGGAAATGATCTTTTGGGAATCCTCTCATACTCTTAGCTTTGATTTGAGAAAAGAAGATGTACTCACATTTCTGTCGTAACATTTTTACATTTCCATCAGATGTTCTCATTTAACTAACGCCTTAAATTATGTAGATATTATTAAAATATATGAGATCCTGTACGTTTATAACCAACGCGGAAAGTGCTTGCTCCTTCATATTTTCCCCGACAAAAATAATGAGGTACTTTTTAGGAAATTATGTTCGTAATATAAGGCTGCGGGGTTACTTTATAACGAAGTCTGCTTTCCTAGTCCTTTGGTGAAAATATTAACTGAACGTCTGTATAATTTAAGCAATTTAATTAACCTACTTCACGTACATGCCGTTTTAAATCCTTAATACTCTGGAACTCCGATATTTGTTATTGTTTTGAATGTTTCTTTGGTAATGATGAAGGTTTTATGATAAGATCTTTACCACAATATATTAAATAGATTTATGCAATTACCTAAGTCACGTCGAGACTAGGTTTATGTCTGCTGTCGATCGGCGGCAAAATGTCGATTAAAACATTTGCTAATGTCAACAGTAATACACATACATATATACATAGCACCACGCTTGAGTGCCATGTAAGAGGGGGGAGCGTATTACCATTTATAGGACATAATTCCAGACTCCGACCTGCTATCGAGAATTTCCATACACAAAAACCCCAACTTATTATCATCAAACTCATTCACGCAAGATTTCGATTAGAAAAGGAAACAGTACCGAACGCGTTCGATGTAGTAAATCGAATTTGTCAAAAGAAACCTACACTAGGGGCACAGATATTTTTTCTCAATACAAATAATGATGGTAATAGAAAAGTCAGGAAACAATTGCACAATACATTATGACGTCACCGGTTAAATTCGAATTAGACTATAAGGCACACGTGGAAAACACAACTGAAACAAGTTTTGTAACATTATTAGATACAATATTTCTTCACAATACTTAATTATACTAACAAATAATCCAATCGACTCCACAATTTCACTGTGAATGACACGGTCGATTTCACAGGTGATCCGGCCGATATTAGTTCATTGAACATTTACAACGGATCTTATTCAATCGATTACGCGAAGTTCTCGTGACGAATCTTCTTACTCTAGTTATGCGTGTTACCGATTTTTGTTGTGGTTTACAGTGGATTGTAGTTTTTTTTTTTATGTAGAAGCATTGGAATTAATTGATCTTTGCATAGCTTTATTTCTTAAATAACGGTTTGGTTACCATAAAGCATAGCAGCGCTACTTCCAATTATAAATTGGGATTTATTTAAACATAACATAGCATCACGCCTGTATTCCCCGAAGGGTTAGGCAGAGGTGCAAATTGTACACCCACATTTCACCGTTGCTGTTATTGAGTCCCATGTAATAGGGGGCGAGCCTATTGACATCTACCGTACACAGTTCCAAACTCCTAGCTGCTACTGAGAATTTCCACACAGAAAAACCCAATAACACTTTGCCCGACCCGAAAATCGAACCCAGGACCTCACGCTCAGCAGTCGCGCTTACGACCACTAGTCCAATGAGGCAGTCAAAGGATTTATTTAAACTTCAAACAAAATAGATCTAATTACTTCTTCTGTTCTATCACTGTAGTGAAAGCGTTAGTTAGTCAGCAATATGGTGTTATCGAGCCTAACTGCCCAGAGTACACAAAAGGATCTCTTGTGAAGGCCTACTGTTCCTCAGTGAAGACCGCGTAGTACCAAAGGTCGACGGTGATATGTGCAACAGGAGTAGGTTCGAACTGATGTGGTGGACCTCTTTGTGGCATAACCTGGTATATGCCTAAGACCGGCAAAAGATCGCGGTAGATAGGCTTGCAAGCAAACAACATTGTACTCACAAAAAAAGCAAAAGAAAAGCATCTGATGCTGCCTATGGGCACTTAATATGTAAGTTTTATTACACTTTAAATCACTTGACTTTAAAGTGCCTTTACTCATACGCAGTCATTTCATCGACAACTTAAACAAACAATGGGATATTAACCACTGCCTTATTTTATTCGAGAAAGTTGTTCAAAATGTCGGCTGAAAGTGTTCGTGAAAAATATTTAAAACGAGTCACGAAGTGAAGGGTTAAGATGTTAAGATGGACTGCCCCTTAATCTGATTAAAACAATAATGGAGTTTTACTTATGTAAATACGCATTGTAGGCATGGTAGGTATATATATGTTTATACACTTTTTGCTCGATTTAGACCTCGCTGAATCGATAGTACAATCGAGTACTTACATCGTTTAGTACGTAGTATCTTTTTACTTCTAATCCGCTGGAGATTTTCGTTCTCATTGATGTATATTCAGAAGGATTCTATCACTTTGTATAAAACGCTAGCTAACGCCTCAGTGTGCATAAAATAATAAAGAGTGAACATTTTGTACATGTAAGTCTATATAAACAAATTGAAGTAGCCTTATTGATCGGACCATTATTTCAACATTATAACGTTTACCAAAAATCCTTTATTACGGTAGTAAATAACACATTCTCATAAGTTTATTTGACTTTTAATCCTACTTAACCTTAACAAACTTACATTTTATGTAATGATACAACTATGTGTAGCCAAGATCAACCGCGTTTTATCTCAAAACAGATCAAAAGTTAACTAAACGAAACTTAACACTAGTTAACCACGACATCCACGTAATTACAATAAGGCACAGGTTCTCTAATTAAGTAAACAGGAAACGCAGCAGTCTCGTGCGTCGGTATTCGTTTAATCGCAGTTTAACAGTAACGTTAATAGGTGAAACTCATCTCCGCACCGCACTGACCGACCCATCTGTTTTTGTTTTGTCCGTCTCCGCACTTTCTCCGTTTAGTTACAGATTAATTGGATACGATTTAAGTTGGATTTATTTATCACGAGCGGTGTAGGGTAGTAAGAGTAATGTAGGAATCATTGCACATATTTTTGGAGCGGATTAACTACCAATTAAAACAGTATAAAGTCTTGTTCTAGCTTTTCTTGTGGCGATATTTATATTTTATTTTTCTAGTAGTTGCCTATGTCCTTCTTCGGCGCCCAGACTATCTCTTTGTAAAATTTCATAATGATCGGTTCAGTGGTTTAGTCGTGATGAGGTAACGAACAGATAGATAGACTAACTTCGCATTTATATCTTCGGATTAGGTTGATTTAACTGATAAGGGTACAAAAAGTATTTTAAATTCGTAGAAAATGTAGTGTAAGGCTTAGAATTTTCACAGATTTACCTAATGTACATAGTTGCATCTATAGATTGTGAGGCATTTCTGTTATTTAGAGAATTCTGGTCTTAGTAAACTATAGGTCAATTTTTAAGATACATATATGTATTTATTTTGTAGAACATAAACAATAACATCATGTCTTACATTTCCTTCCCATTCCCATTAGTAACAAAAGTTTGGTATTAAGTGAACGCATGTAGAACTTTTATGTCGAACGTGACTATAGACCCAACATGGCGCCCGTTATTACCCCCTGTGCACAAAGGGCAGAGTTCCCAACCTATATTTCAACATTAAGTTAGTGTACCGTTAGTGACCCGGGTACGTTCTAAAACTGCGGCCAGACACCGGAGGATGGGCAACAGCGTCCTCTCACTAATCGGTGAGCCACTGCGATCCCCAATCCGCCTGCCAAGCGTAGGGATTATGGCAAATCACTCCCTTGGAGGAGGCTTTCGTTCAGCAGTGGACGTCTTATGGCTGATGATGAACCTTAATTATAGATTTCTAACTCTATCTTATCAAGTAGCGTTTTGTTGAATCGAAAGTCATTTGTTTATTTAAAAAATATAGTTATTAAAGCATGCCTCATTGGTCTAGTGATCGCAAACGCGACTGCTGAGCTTGAGGTCCTTGGTTCGATTTCCGAGCCGTTCAAAGTGTTATTAGATTTTTCTGAATTAAAACTCTCAATAGCAGCACGGAGTCTGGAAATGTACCCGGTAGATAGCAATAGACTTGCCCCCTATTACATGGGACTTAATAACGTATGTATATCTCTGCCTCATCCTTCAGGAAATCCAGGTATGATGCTATATTATGTGTAATTTAAGCATAACACGCTAATACTGTGTAGTTCACAAACTTTCACATTTATAATATTAGTAGGAGTAGGAATATTAGTAGGATTTGTTATGAAAGCGCATTGTTTGAAATTTTTCTTATAAAATTGATGATATATTAATACGTATTATAATAAACTCGTTACCATTACGTGTATTCTAATTGCCTGGTATCCAGCATAAGGCTTTGACGGCCTTTTAACTGACTCCCATCTTTATATTCGGTTCAGCGCCACTTTCTCTATTTAACAACTGATTAATTGGATACAATTTATATTAATTTTATTTCGTCGTTTTCCAAAGGGCTCAGGTTTCCTGTGCATTCATCGATTTAATCGGGTAATCGAATAACTCGATTATCCGTGACAGATTCGATTTTTTACCGATTAGAGACGGATAGTTATGTTGTGAAGTATTATGACTAAGCAAGTTTATTTGTTACTGAATAAGTAATGTTTGTTTAGGGTTTTGCTAGAAGGAACTAAAACAAATTCATAGGTTCTGTGACCATTTTTAAGTAACATTACGCCTGTATTCTCCTAAAGGTTAGGCAGAGTAAGTACTATTGTACCGCCCTATTTTCCTGATATTTATTTAATTCCATAAAGTAGCCGAGCCAAGGCGACCCGGGCACAATTCTAAACTCCGGGCCGCAACTGAGAATTTCCATATCGCAAAACATAATAACTACCCGAACAGGGAATCGAATCCAGATCCTCTCGCTCAGCAGTCACGCTTGAGACCAATGACGCAGAGATCAATTTCTATTTAATATCATAATTAATTCGATCTAAGTTATAGTAAGGCCCGATACGTAAGACCAGAAAAATATCATTACGGTAACAAAAGGTCTTTAGATGTTAAATTTAGTAATAAATTAATTATTTAATTTATCAAGATGTCAGTTACAATCAAGTATAACATCATTTTGACAGCTACTTAAGATCACTCAAAGGAGCTACGTTGAAAGCGATTTGTTAACATGCTTAAAGCCTCCATAAAAACAGCCTGCTTAGTGCTTACGCTTGTTATATCATTCCACGAATCCTCAACTAATCCGATTAATAGAGAAACCCACTAGTAAAAGTTTCGTCTTTATAATGGGAACGTTGTACAAAACGTTTTTGCAGTCGTGGGAACAGTTTTTAAATTAATTTCTATTTAATGTTGGGAGCCAACTTTGTATTATATTTGTACGTTGTAAAATGGAAAGTAGTGTAGCAACTATTTAAGTTATTGATCTACAAACAGGCAATTAATTTTTTTTATGGCTTTAATAGTTTTACGCTCGTTTTCCTCATGCGAATTGGCAGTTATTGCTTGTAGTATTCGAAGTACAGGTAAGGCTTAGGCTGAGGTGTACATACTGGTTTAAGAATATTTATTTCTTAATGAGACTTACAATACGCTTACATGAGAAACTAAATGTTTACTCACATAATAATTAGAAACACTGGCGAGCGTTTGTAGGTAAAAAAAGAACTGCAATGTTCTGAACAAAACTTGAATAAACTTCAAACATAATAATTTAGCAAAACTAACTACCTATCATTTTATGAATTATTTTAATAATGATTATTTAATAAATAGCGGGTAACTTGAAAAGAAAAAAATCTAAAAATAAACACTGTCAAGAGTCGGAGATTATGCTTGTATCATCATCATCATCATCATCATCATCAGCCAGAAGACGTCCACTGCTGAACGAAGGCCTCCCCCAAGGGGGGGTTTGCCATAATCCCCACGCTTGGCAGGCGGCTTGGGGATCGCAGTGGCTCACCGATTAGTGAGAGGACGCTGCTGCCCGTCCTCCAGTGTCTGGCCGCAGTTTTAAGACGTACCCGGGTCAAATATGTATGCTTGTATAGACTTCGTAAATACAAAGAGTTAACTTATCTAGATGTGACTTAGCGTAAAAACATTGGAACTTTTTAATGTAAGCTTTTAATACGTGGATTCAGTTTCTTTTATATCTACTAGTAATTTATTGTATGTCTGCGCGCCTTCTTAACATACATCCACATTTCACCGATGTGTTTGTTAATTCTCATGTAATAGGGGGCATGCTTATTGCCGTATATCTAACACAATTCTACACTTAGAGTTGCTACTGAGAAATTTTGATACCCATATCCAATACACTTTGCACAACCCGGGAATCGAATCGAACCGAATCGAATCGAAGATTTTTTTCTTTCTATACCTAGTATTTACGCAGTGGCGAATAGCAAGGAGCCTCGTGATTATTGTATTTATATGAACGGGCTTTAACACATTGAAGTGTAGAATCAATCAACTATAGTTGGCTATCAATATTGATTGATGACGACCGCAATTTGTCACTTCTCAGTGACATGCGCGTAAGGATAATTTGAGGAATGCGGATAACTAGCTTCCGCCCGTGGCTTCACCCGCGTGGTTTTCGAACCTGCTCATTTTCCCGGGATAAAAAGTAGCCTATGTGCTATTCCAGACTATAATCTATCTCTGTGCCAAATTTCATCTAGATCCGTTCAGCCGTTCTGGCGTGAACGAGTAACAAAGATCCATCCATCCATCCATCTTTCCATCCTCACAAACTTTCACATTTATAATTTTAGTTAGATTAGTAGGATTTGTTTATAGTAGATGACATGTTGCAAAAAATATGAGTGAGAAGTTTTTTCGTTAGCCAGATTTGACACCTAAAAATCCTTTAACATGAGCTGTTTTTAAGAAACAGAGTCCTACTAATAGACCAAGAAACAACAAGGGTTAATATCCTCACCTCCTCTTAACATCTTTATTTTTGACACTCTCGTTGTGTCATGTTTGCTTTGGCAACTCAGGTATAACATCCGCAAGATTAACTTAAAGGAACTAAATAAAATAGGCGTCGACAACTTAAATGTTTTATTTTCATGTTTGACTTTAGTGGACTTTCAAATATTCTGATCTCTATTTATTTAAGCGTTGCCCTACTCCATGTATAATTCCTATATAGTGGGTGCGTTTACAAACACATATATTCACATACACAAAGACCCAGACCCGAAACAACTATCTGTATTTATGCTCTTATTATTTTAAAATCCATCTTCTTCCTTTAAAATATACGATTCTAGTATTTTATTAGTCACATTAATTCTGTTGCTTATTCAAATAATGTCCTCTTAGCATGATTTCCTACAAGCATTCGTACCCAAAAACCTAATTAACCCTAAAATGACTAAGCATCACCAACGCCACAGGCGATCATGATCAAAGTGACCGTAAAAACTATTCATTATCCACCAACGTACAAATGAATTATTTTTATGTAGCTAAAATATTATATAGCAAAATAAAGACGTCTACAGCTAGAATGGAACCAGTATGGAGAAAGTTCATCTCGTCTGGGGTCAGCACGGCATGGCTAACATAACATTGGTGTTAATAGATTGTGTTTATAGGCGACGGACGATTTATCACAAACATTTACATACAGAAAAAAACGATAATTTCGTCGAAGATGTGTTGGAGTTTGCAGTTTTAGTGGGTAGGTGTTAAAACGATAAAATTTACTGTGCACGAGTTGAAACTGTAACTGAATCTATTTCTTTGTACTAAGAAAATATATAGGTACTTAAATCATATTCGTTTTGGAAACAAATATTTCTGCTAATACGATGAAGGATACGGGGTTAAGGTTTATAAGGTTTAAGTACCGTACGTACGTACTATAGTCTGCTATATAAATCACCATATTCTACAACTCTTAAAAAACTATTCCTATTCGACCGAAGATCGATATTGTGCTGTAATCTCAAATCATTGTGGGTCTATTTTTGTTCGCTGTTAAATCTCTTCATTAAATTTTTTACCAGACGATTTGTAATGTTCGTTTTTTTAACCGTATTTATAGAAATCACCACAAAAATAAGGTCAATTCACTCGTTATCGCCTCGTATACGAATCGCTATTAGCGGCAGACGCGCTGTCTCCGACCTTATGTAAATTGTACCCAATGATTCTCATTTCCGTTTAACGTGTGTATGTAAGCTGATGTCTGTGAAGTTATTATAGGTAATATTGAATTTCTTAATTTTATATTTACAAAGTAAAAAGGATATTCAGAAATCTGGTAGATGAAGGAAAATACACATTTTAAGTCCAAGCGTTTAGAATATCTAAAATCGAAACATTATGTAGTACAATCAAGCAAAAACGACGCCATAGTAACAAATAACACCATTACATTGCGTATTTTAATCCGCAACAATTAAAAAAGCATCAACAAAAAAGACAATGCATGCCAAATTGAGATATCCTACGCCGTCAATATCCACACTAGAAAAGCATAAAACGAAACAGTCACAAATGAGAAAAAGAAAAAATGTATAAAGTTTTTTTGTTCGCGACGTCAACGTCAATACTATTCGACGTCACTTGCGTTAATTGGAGTGGAATAGTGTTAATCGGACATTGCATTTATGTCGATAGATAAACTTGGAACAAAAAATGTGTAGATTGTTGAGCCGATTGCGTGTTGATGTTCAACGAGTTGACATTTTGACAGGTTGGTATTGAATTTTAAGTTGGCTACTCTACATCAGCTACCTACGCTGAGATCATTAACTTTGAATGAATGGAACGGAATAATTAACTAGGTACTCTTACACTTCCAGTATAAATATTTCATTCAAGTTTCGATTTCATCGCATTGCAACCATTAAATTAAGAATGAATCATTGATCACTTTTTAGGAACTAAACTAAATCCGAATTTATAAGAAAATGAGAAATGGCAAGTCATCTCTCATCGTTACATCGGAAATTAGCTTTTTGAATTTCAAATTAAACTTGACCTTTACAAATATCTAATTTTGTACTAATTTCCTGTAAAAAGGCCTCGTAAGACATTTACCAAATTTTATCATTTGTAATAAACATGCTCTAGCGTTGTCGCATACATTATTAAGACCGTTTTATGTCTTCTATGTTTTAAATTACTTCTTACTTTTCATCTTTTCATTTATTACAAACGTTATTTAACGTCCTCGCTTAAGATTAACTTTTTCATTTTCATCATTTTAATCTGTATGTGTAAACAAACTAAAACCCCTCATAGTAGTTACATGAGCTTCGATCTTAATCCGTTTCAATGAAAGTTCAATGTTAACTGGCAGCTTTGTTACATCAGTGACTGAAAGGACAATCGCTCGAGCCGGAACGATTACAAAACGAGTAGACTGCGGGGGCGGGCCATTGACGGCGAAAGTGTTATAATTTGCTCACTGATATTTCGGCGGCATCTTTTGTGGATGTCAATATTGTCAGTGCTTATTTTTTGTTGATAATTACCTGCTTCGTGTTGTTTCGCAAGAAATGAAGTGCATGGACAATATTTAATTAATTTATTGACAGTTGACACGAGAGAAATCTGAAATTTTTATTTTCTAATTTTAATGAATAGTTGTGGGTTTATTGATATTTGTATAGGATACTGGCAAGAAATTAACACTATTGTAATGTTTCTTAAAATTACGCTCAATAGAAATTCTCGCAGTCTACAAAAAGTGTATTACAATAAAAAGACTTGCAAAGCAACCGGTGTCAAATTAAATCTAGTTTCTCGAAGCACGAAACTTCAAAAGAGCGGAACATTTTTTACTCAAGATGCATGGGAACTTACATAGCAGTAGGGAAAGCTCGATCGCAGTAAGCCTCTAATTGACATTTACAAACGATCTTTTGTTCGTAACTATTGATATTTCGAACAATGAGTTCACGTCACGTCATACATAATTGTTGGATTTACTGTCTCTTTATTATTTTATGGTTTCGCGCTCGTTTTCTCGCACGGAAGCCGTATTATAATTATTAAGTAATCACAATAATTAAATGAAGCAACTGACGATTGTCACAGATTTCTTTGATAATTTGTGTAGGCGAGCGAAGACTGTGTAACGCATAATACGTCTTCTCTACCACTGACCACATGCCGCATACTTAAAACAGTTTTACATGGACGTAAGACATCGTTATTATAAAGAAACAAGCGGCCGCCGGCAGGCAGACAATAGATTTTTTTACTGTGGCTTGCGCAGGTTCTAAAGGAGTCATGTGTTACGATTTAATCGATAAAAAATCTTCATAGATTTGTAATTGATTCCTAATTTAATGGTTTTTGAGTTGTCGACCAGTATTGAACTAATCTTCTACAGTGAACAGTAACTTATAATATCTCTAAAAGTACTTTTTTCCTTGCTATTAGAATTGGTCCAGCATGCGGTCAAGCTTGCGTGATGTCAGATATTGTTTGGCTAATATTTTTATGGGAATCTTTTATTGCGATTGCGCATTACACGTAATTTTTATGTCCGTCAGTATCGGCGTAATGTGGGCGAGAAATAAAATTAGTTAAAAGACAACGATTTGTGACCTTATTGTGTCAGAAGCGTAATATAATATAATGCTTTACCTAATAGAATTAATTTGTGGTCCCATTTTTAATGTTGAGAAGATTGATTTTACTTTCTTTTTTCGCATTTTAGTCCTTGTACGTTGAGAATTATTAGTTTATAAAAATTACCATCTTCGTGTTGTTTAATAATAATTTAATAAGCAGTACGATGTATATATACTACCACTAATTTTGTTTTCACTCCGAGATAAAATGCATTTTTAATATTGACTGACTGCTTCATTATATGTACCTATGTTGTAACGTCATGTATCTTGTCTGCCCGCCCAATCGATTAAAGGCGGGCTCGTATGCGTACGCGCCGGTCAGCGGCGAGCTTTTGATAGTGATGCGCAATTTATTTCCGTAAATACATCGATATTTGGAAAATATTTAATTGGTATATATTTAAAGTTTAAATAGCTTACAGATTAGTTTATGAATTTTAGTATTGGTAATCAAAGATATAGGTACTTTAAATTGACTATTAGATTACTTAACAAATATGGAATTGCCGCCATTATAATTATATGTAAATTCGGTTCCATTTATAAACAAAAAATAACAGTTGTTAACATAATATGCTTAATCTATTACTACTTAAGCGAGGAGTTTTTTATGAGATTTTTATTACCTATACATTTATTTTAAGGGCCTGATCTCATTAATGTCATGAGTGCCACATAAAGCAATCAACTCAGAAGCTAGACATTCCAGTCTTATCTCAGTACCTTCAACTCATTTCCCACGTCAAATTAGATGGAATGTCATCCGCTGATAGATAAGGTGCGTAACATCGATATCGATATTCAAAGCGGTGGTCTTGTAAACATCGATACTCGGTATCGCTAATTAGTCGCCGGTGAAAGTCACCGACCGACTGACCAGAATCCGAATTCGATGTTTCGGCTGTGTCGATTCTAGATCGATTCTACTTTCGTTTTTGACTACTCTTACTTACCGCTCACCTCAAGTCGATTGTATGATTTATTTTGTGCTTACGTTACATAGATGTAATTATAAGTTTGGTTGTGGTCAGACTGTTGCGTCGTTTTGGGGTTAATTAATTTCTGCTGATATTCAATTACTATATTATTATCTCGACGGTTTGATTAATAGAAGGTGCTAAATTGCTGTATCAGAGGTCCCTTCTTATCGTATTATGGAGGAACGAGGTATGGTGTTCCTCCATTGAAAAGGGAGGATCCTCCGACCAGGCAAGGTGGTTAGCCGTGGCGGGCCGAAGCCCGACGGTTAGTATCAAGTACAATGGCTATAATAGAAATAATCACAACTAAGCAATTATCGACACTTATTTACGCTAGCAACAAATTTTTGAACAATCAAAATATTTCTTTAAACAAATTATGCCACTGCGTCATTGTGAAGAATACGGCGTTTCTGATTGTGATTGATCATGTAACTGTACACATAAATATGTAAAAACTCGAAGTTAATCGAATATGAATAACAGTCAATTAACGAGTCGACGAAATATAACCAAAACGTCTGTTGACTCGATTAGTTTGTTGGTATGCGATTTGTTATGGTAAGGCCTTAAAAGAGGCGAATGCAATAAAACAGATTTTCATTTACACCTTGTTTTGAAATATATACGTATTTTATATCAGTGTCTACTTACTATTGATAAAAATAGTACCTACAAGTTGACAGGAAAATGCCTCATGACATATATCCACTTTATAAAATTATTTAGATACGTATTTTATATATACTTGTACTTGTACTAGATAATCTACTAGTGACTATTGTACTATTTAAGGTTGATATTTTATATTTGACAACAGTAGTAAAAGTTTTATAGTATATTGGTTCGAACTTATATATCTCTAATTTCAGGCACTTATAAAATGTCGTGAATCTAGGCGCACGGTTTCAAATTGTAGGTTCTATGGAGAAGAACCGACAAGAACCTCCATGAAAACCTTTTTAAAGTAATAGATCTGTAATTCTGTAAATGTATAGGAAAAAAAATACTCAGATTGCCATGGCAGTTACAAGCTGACCAGTCCCGGCAGACGGCACCCTGTCACAAGCATGACGCAATCATCAACATCGCTAAGCTCAACCACTATGTAGGGAACTCAAATAACCCTGGAGTTGAACTGTGGAGCGTACGTACTTCCATATCTTACTAGCTACCCTCGGACCTGATAGCTTGTGTAGTCGTTAAACGGAGGTTTAACGACTTTTCCATGACACGACGGTTTTCCATGGTCAGAGGGGCCTCCGCTCTGTAAGACTCCAAGCCATTTTTATAGTGATTATTAGAATATAACCTTGTTCCAGTGTAGTCAATCGGCTGCTGTCAGCGCCTTAAGTTCCGTATTACTCTGTTCGCTTCGCACCTCCATAAAACAAATGCCAACCACCTCGATATGTTTTTATCGTTCGCCCGCGTATTCTAAGGCCTGCTAACAGTCTCGTCGCCGACCTGAGCAGATGTGTGCCAGCGGGTCTTGGATGTGGGTTTACGATGCAGCCCCGCAGGTTCTCAGCCGGTGTGGGTGCCGTCATTGTGTGGGGCAATTATCTCTAACTGTCAACATTTCCTAGGATTCCATGTGAACGCCCCATCAATAGGGATTGTTGTTTTTAATTATTATAATTGTTTCTCTTGTTGTGATAAGAACTGTATCTGGTTTGAGTTGTTGATGTCAATATGCAAGCTTAAAAAGTTTGAAAGTAAGGAGAATTTTCTATTTGTAATTGTATTTCCTATATAATAAAGTTATTATTTTATTGCAGTTTCGTCATGTTATTAGACGTTTTGATGAGACAGTACAATGACTGGTTAGACGAGGTGTGGGTGTTAATAGTATTATCCCTGACCCTAACTACATTTCACATCAGTAGAGTTGGGACATTTGAAAGCTTTTGCGTAGTCTTTACGTCGGAAATAATAAAGTGAAAACTGGCTATCATGTGGAGAAAACTGAGTAATATAATTTTTATTATTTTATACATTATAGTACTTTTTGTTTGTGTATAAAAATAAACCTTTACAGCATTATAAAGAAATAAGAATTTAAAATTAGAATTTGATTTAAAGAAATAGAATTCTCCTTCTGTACAACCACAGCATCGAAAAAACAAAAGAAAACCTAAACAAAGTACTGATATGAATAGACTTATACAAATTCTTGAGAAATGTAAGTGCCCAATAGGATGTACCTACCCATTTCTTAGTCACGTAGGTAAATATTGATAACTTTCGAAGCAAATATTTTGCCATAGAACACTTGTGTGCCACTAATGTGCCAATTAAAGCACTCCGAGATAATTCTCTTAACAGTAAAAGTTTTAGCGAAAGCAAAAGTACAATATCGAGTGTCGTTGACCGCTAAAATTTGACTGACGAAATTGTAACACAGAAAACGTAACACATGTACTTATATCTGTCTTTGTCGCACGCATGATTGACGCGTAAGAATTTTTCTTTTTTCGTGTTATGACACTCGACACGAGTCGAGACAGGTTGTCATGAGATAGGTCTTCGAAATCCTAGAAGTGTCAGCGCAAGAGAAAGTGTAAATAAAGATACGACAGAGAGCGTATTGTGTATTTTAAAAATAATTCAATTTGTATTCCATATTTGAACGAGAGCGTTACAATTTAGGGCAATTTGAAGGATTCCGAGTAAAAGGCTTCCAAATAACTTTCTAAGTTATTTTGTAACGCTGATAAATGAGGAATAACCAATGGCTCTTAAGCCACTCTTTTAAATAAATAAAAAAGACTACATAAAAATATTACAAATAATATTTAGCTATCAAAATGTTAAGTTGATATTCTCGTACATTTGTAACGATACGTTTATGACGACAGGCCTATAGAATCAGGCCCCAGATAAATCGTCAAAAGTATAAGATACCTAAGTATAGGTAGGTATGTGCTTAGAGTGTTGATGGGAGAGTGAATTCAGGGGGTTGAATGTGCGGTCGAAATCTCAAACTCAAACTCAAATCTTTATTGCATTCATATGTTCATATATAAGGTTGACAAAAAATTGGTGCGTATCAATATGAAATCCTGTTAGGGCGCAGCAAATTTAGGTACTATAAATAAGTATAATAACAATAGTATTTGAATATGTATCGTTAGATTATACTTACAAAGTTACTAATAGGTACTAGGTACCTATGGCTATATAGAGTGTTGATGGGACAGTGAACTGAATGAGTTGACAGTGGGGTGTGTGCAAGGAAAGAGCCCCCGAGAGGGACGATACCTAAGATCGTCTGACACTCCCTGGGTAGTCAGCCTCGATACACTGCTGATAAGCAAATTTTTACACTATGTATGCCGTTTGCGTTTTTCTAATAATAGCTCATGTTCCATTCAAATAGAGTACAAAATAGACCGTTAATAATATTTCCAGAATTTTTCAATAGTAAATTCTACCATTATCATCAGACTGCCTCATTGGTCTAGTGGTCGGACTGGTCAACTGCTAAGCGTGAGGTCCTGGGTCCGATTACTGGGTGGGGCTAAGTGTTATTGGGTTTTTCTGTATGAAAATTCTCAGTAGCAGCAGTCTGGAATTGTGCCCGGTAGATCGCAATAGGCTCGCGCCCTATTACATGGGAGTCAATAACAGCATCGGCGAAATGCAGGTGTACAGCAGTACACCACTGCCAAACCCTTCGGGGAATACAGGCGTGATGCTATGCTATGTAAATTCAACCAATTATGATCTAGTTAGAGAAGGTAACTTTGCCTAATTTTGCAAATTTTAGACATAGTATCAAACTTATCTATGTTATAGCGATTTCATCTAAACTTCTACATCGATGAAGTTTATGGACTAAGTTGTATGAGATAGTGTCGGGGCGCGAACATTATGTTAACTAAACTGCTTCAGGTTTCGTGACGTCACTTTTGTACTCTAGTAGTAGAATAAATTGCGTAGTGTATGCTTCGTTATACTGACGTTTAGTCTGTCTTAGCTCCAATGATACAACAGTTTCAGTTTTCATAAACTGGAGTGGGTTGGAGTGAGTTGGTGTCGTACCGTAAAACGGTGTGAACAGGGTTGCAGGGGTGAATAGAAGCAAATCTTTGAAAATATTTCAACGTTGAATGAACACAGATTTATTAATTTTATGTACAAGAACTTCATTCTTTTTAGTTAATTAAAGTACATTAATCTTGAAGTCCTTGTTGGCATCAAACTGAATTAAGTATTTTAAGGTTGAAATGATTACAAAGTTTTGTCTCTATTCGCCCCTGCATCCCTATTCACTCCGTTTTACGGTATGTGCATTTTCATTTTCATTCTTAAGTTTTTGTTTACCAATAAACTTTCATCCTAAAGCCTCTGCAGAACATCGAACAATCGACCAATAGTAGGATTACATAATTATACCAACTGAAAAAAATGTGTTAATGGCACCCTTAAGATAGCTTAAGGCCCTTGTATTCTAAAGATAATGCCTTTTTTTTTAAATTATGATAACTGGGCCGATGATATCTCTTTTGCCAGAGTCGAATGAGCATAACTTAACAGCTCTTAGCTTTAGAATAAAATGGCTTCATACTAATCGCGTTTCTTTTTGAAAGATACTCGTGTATAAAATAATAAAGACACCAATGCAAGTTATTGTTGTGTGCCTAAAGACGAAAAATAAAGCCACGGGACACTTTATTATTTTGTAATAATCCAAAAATCTTAATTTAATTGAAATCTCTAAGATTTCTTCGAATAAAAATTACTTCAAAATGGCACGTACCTCTGTACGTAGTTCTCTACATTGTCGCGATTTACTTTCAGTTTCGTTGTATGCTCTAGCGCAGGTCAACGCACGGCGAGATCTAGTGCGCGATAGCTTCCTTATTCAATGATATTGTTTACTTTGGTCTAGACTACGCAGATGCAATGTTTTGATTCGTTCAATAAGCTTTACGTCGTGTGCGGTTTCGTCTTATTTGATGTTTAATATTTGTATGGGAGATAGTCACTTTCGAATGCTAAGTAATTATGCGCTTGAGTTTTTATGCAAATATTTGATCGGAAGAAAATACTTTTACTGCTTAGGTATTTGTAGTTTGGGTAATAGATTCTTTTACTTCGAAGATAAATATCCTCGGACACTATTGAATTACATTTTAGAATTATGTAGTAACAAGTCAAGGTCATTCGTGATTTATATTAGGGTCTTTTTCCCAGCTAAGTATATGTTATAGTCGGCCTAAAACCGGCAGATTTTATACTTATCTAGTAGGGTGTCCCAAAAATGAGAAAAAAAAATTTGTTTTCGAATTTTGAAATGCATACCCTCTATATCTTTTATAAATGCAAAACCATACTCAAATATGAAATTTTATCATTCTAGCATGATTGCAACCCGTGCCGACCGAGCCACAAAGTTTATCAAATCTCATGTTTAATGTTAATATTTGGTTCTCCTATAAAATTAATAAAAATGCAATAAATGAAGTAAATAAAAGACAAAATTAAATTAGAGAAATATTTATCTTTATTTAAACACATAAAATAACAACAATCAGCCAGGGTAATTTCTCTTTAGGGTATGTTTTTTACAGTCTGGATAAAAATTTCTATGTTCCTGGATACAACGCAACAGGAATTATTTTTGCTCTTCTTTAGCCGTGATAAGTCCATAAAATCTTGCATTAATTTGACAGTTCTTTCAGCAGTGTCATTTAAAATCTTCAAACGAGTTATTCTTCTTTTAGTTTCCAGAAAAGCAGCATTATCTTCCCAAGGCACATATTCCTGAAAAAAAATGTCGTCGATCTTCAGTCGAGATTTTTATTTTTCTTCTTTTCTATCCGAATGTCCCCCTCAAAAACACTACGCATAGTTCGACCGATTCGTGATAATCGTCTCTTATTAAAGCTTTATTCAGTTGTTCTATAAAAAACATTAACAAAGATGTAATGTTTGTCTCAGCAACATGGTATTTTACGAAATCAAGGCATTTTTCAATGTTATTTGAATCGATGTTTTTCCAATTGTATCTGAACTTTTTAAAGATCGGAATATCTGGACTGCTAGTAATTTGCTATAAACATGATGACGACTAGCGAAAAGTAACAATTCTCTTTCTAAAGTCTGCTCCAAAAGAGCACTAGCTCCATTGAAACGTCCAATATTTGAAGATGTGTTGCGACATTATTTGTACCTTGCCATTAACATTCCAGTTATAGAGGGTAGTTGAGATGGTTTTAGCGAATTGGCGAATTTGCTGAATCGAGGATTTGTTAATGGAGATGTGATCGATGTTCAGACCAAGCGCTTCTACGAGCGCATGAAGAATGTAAACGGAGTCTCATATGCTTAGCTGGCATCGATCTAAAGCTACGACGAGTTTAGGTGTTATCAGATTCTTTCCGCTGGCAAGCTGACTTCGTCTGAATCATGTGGATATTCCAAGTTATGTGTAGTATAAGTCCATGCAAGAGCCAGTAACTCTTTTTGTCTTAGTTTTCTTTCCTTTTCCTCTAATCGTCTTAGTCTAGCTCTTTTGTCTTTGTCCGCCAAGTTTTTGTGTACATCAGGTAAGCATCCCGGTCGACCTGGCTCTCTCTGATTCTCAAAAATACTTTGTCTTCCTCTATTTTCATTCTTTCAAAGGCATCGGCATGTGCAATATCAAATAAGTTATCAAGGTGTCTTTCACAATTATTTTTTGAGTTCTTTTACAATTTTTTGCAGCTCTCTCCGAACGTGGTTTTTGTAGGAATTCATGTGTTTTTCCAAAATATAATGCACTTCCTAATCACAAGATTAGCACTTTCACTAAAAGTCGTTTGACTTCGCGAATATTGTCAAACAAGACAGCGAGAATTTGTCGATTAGATGGTAATTTTACACCATTTATTAAATGGTTTTGGAAGTCCGGTAAGAAAAATACTTTGTTTATCACTCCGTAATTCAACTGACATCTTTATGCAAGAAATAACAGCGTACTAATATTCTAAAAAATCACGTATGAAATGACAAATAAAACACGTAGTTACAGGTCGCAGTGCAGTACCCGCGCAATTTGTATGGGCGAGTTTAAATCGCAAGTCGGCACGGGTTATCGTTCATAAAATGGGCTAATCTTTTGTTTTTAGACTATATTGGGTTATTACGAAAGTTTTTAGAAGGTATGCGTAAAAAAAAATCGCACTTGAAATTTATGGGACACCCTATTATCTAGGAAATAATATAAATTTATCAGTTAACTATATACACGTGATCTACGCCATAAAAAAAGATACTGACAAGGTTGGCAGGTACTAGATAATATAGTCATATAAGTATAAAGACACATTCGACTATCTACAACTGGTCGGTACCTAACATAAGACCGTTCTCACAGTAACACAAGCTCTCATACAATCTCGGAAACCGAAACCAACATACTCATACACAAATTCTTTCACATAATAAATTCACCGAAGGGCTCAGCTAATCGTGTCAAGTCCGCAGTGAAAGTAAGAGGTGGGCGCGAGAGATTCACAGCGTGCACCACGGCAATGATACTGGGCCCTGGTAATGATACCGGCGCTGGTAATGATGAACATGTGGTTGCACGGTAATGAGTTTCAGTGTGGTGTCGACTCCTAATAAGCCAGCCGGGGGACAATTGTCGCGAGCTTTTTGACATAGATCTCTAGTAAAGATGGTCTATTATTTTAAAGAAAATAAGTTCTAAAATGTTGACTGCGCCCAACCAATGTTGCATTTCGAGTAGTGTGTATGTAAGGATACCTCTAACAGTACTAACTATGTGAATTCGGAGTGACGAGTCATACCTTTTTATAAAAACTCTCGAGCAACAAGATATGTTGCAATCGAGATTTTTCGAAAAAGCATCGTGGATGTTACTTGCTTAACATTTTCCGAATTCTTGTCATATAAAATTAGACATATGTTTGCCAAAACCGTGTGTCAAACACACGACGTCCAAGCAATGGTCAGATGCACTCGAGATTGTAATAACTTTTCCATAGAGAAAGATACTATTACAGAGAGTCCTTTTTGTAGGTGTCGCCGACAAAAAATATGAATTACAAAAACAAAAGAAAATATAATTGGCGGTCCTATCTCTCTTATGATACAAAACTCTTTAGATTCTCCAAGGAAGTAAATACCTAAGTAGGAGCAAGCTCGCAATTTTTTAAACAATATAAAAAGCCTTACGAGATTATTAAAGATAATATAAATTTACTAATACTTAATAAGTTTAAGTTCTAACTAAGACTACATAATTGCACCGACTTATATGTTAAATGTAAAATATTTAGCCCGATTATTATGAATAATAAATTTATGATGTAGATCCACGCCACGCCTTTTAATGATCGTAGAGAGATTTAATAGCTTTTTCTTTTACTACGAAAATTTATGTTCGCGCAGAGTTATTTATTGATAGGTAATTAAATTAGATCAGTGAACTAAACTGGTTATGAAATTGGTTCGGTTAGAAATCTTTGTATCATGTACGTACTTCAGGTACTTTATGGAGGCAAGTTATTATCTAACCGTAAATTGTATGTAGGGAGATCAACAACTATAGTCATAAACACAATGAATATGGGAATAATAAAACCTTTTCGTCATTAATATCACTTATATACTATAAAATACAAACAAATTGAACATTTTGATTTCTCCAAAAGACATAAAACGGTATCATCAAGACACCTTAAAATTAAATTTTATTACCACACCTTAAAAAACTCACGAGAGTAACTCTTAACAACCGTGTAGCCATAAAAATAATGGATCGTTTTATTAATTGTTAATCTGCAAATAAACAGGGGCCGCGAGGAAAATGTTTCGTAGTGATCAGCGAAGGTGCAAAAGCTGTGCCGTAGGCACACCGCACCCTATAATTATACAATGGACGCACCGCGACCGCATACTTTACAAGCGAAATGCAACGCAAAAACTCTAAAGTGGCAACTACAAAGAGTTCCGGTACTGCATGTGCTTTAGTACTTTCTCCCGGTGCTCCCACGGCCTACTTGCCCCGAAAAACAACTTGTTCAGCAGGAACGCCCAAAATTCGGTGATTAAAGTGGTGCGGTGTGACTACGTCTTTACTTTCGCGAGCTCCCGCCAATTAAGCGCGGCTGGCAGTGTTTTGTTTTTATTGAAGCGCTAAATGGGATGTTTGAAATTCGAAGGCCTAGGCGATTTTGTAAGTTTATGGTTCAATGGTCAGCTTTAATTGTTGGGTACAAAGAACTGAATATATGATAAAGCTACCTTAATTTCCGATAAATGGACTTCCGACTTTCCGAGAAACATAAGAATAATATCATAATGAAATTTCGTAAACGACTGTGAATTGGAAATAATATTTTTCTCACGCATGAAGAAAACATTTATGTCCTTATAAAGCAAATCGGATTTACACAACAACAAACAGAAAGCAACAACCAGCGAACTCAATTAAACATACCACGTTTCCGAAATAACATGCCCGAGATAGTTGGGGGGGGGGGGACAAAACAAAACGAATAACAAAATTACATTCCAGTATCTTGCGAACTGCGAAGATACAAACTTTCCCTTTTTAGTCAAGCAAAAGGGAAATAAGTAGGTAAATTCCTTATGCGATTCGATCAGCGCGGGCTTCGCAGCCTGTTTGACCCATTCACCCTTGAACCACAATTTCTAATGGAAGGAGTGGGTTCTTTATTTTAAATGTTCACGTTTAGAACGTCGGCAATCGAAAGTGGGCAGATTGATCCGGTGATAAGGATACGCTTCATTTTGATTTATGACCGCAGAATAAAACATCATTACAAATGCAAATACGACGTGCGGTGTTTTGATGGTTGATGGAGTTTTGATGTTTTGTGCGTGATCTCCATTTTTCATGCTAAGCTCTTCTTTGGTAACTTTTTTTTCATATTCACTTTCATTTTCTGCCATAACAGGAGACTAAGATTTATGTAACGCTTGTTTAATAATAGTTATACAAAAAAAGATAAGTATTGTATATTTATTCTTATGCTTTTGGTCAAAGGGCTTGGAATGAAAGTTGTTGAAGTGCACGTCCTCAGAAAGGGCTAGTGACCTTATTTGGCACAAATCTCCTCATTATTTCAACCAGTATAAGTTCAATGCTGAAAATGTCTTTCCTAAGACTTACTACGGGCAGTTTGAGAATGTTACCGAAGAAAGTCTTCAAAATTGGAACATACTGGACTATCACCGGACTTGAAAATGCGTTTCTCAGATAACGGTTGTTGTTTCTCAATCATTACTTTTAATGATAATAAGTAACTTTAGTTTCTATAGTAGGTACCGAAGAGTATATGTCCGCGACCTTATTTATATCGTGCAGCTGTGAAGAATCCTCAGGTTGTCCTGATTCCAATTTAAATTTAAATACTTTAAGTATAGGATCTCTGCGTGCTTGACCCTATATCTTCCGCCATAAGCCGCTTTTGGAGGTTACTTGTGAATTGTAAAAGAGAGCAACTACAAAATCTTCAGTAACTTTTACAGTCTGTTGAAGTACATCAATTAAAGCATATAAATCGACACCATAGGTAAAGTTTTCTCTTATACCTACATCTGTATATGTGAGAACTATGAGATCTTTCTATATGTGTGCACCCCCGATTCTAATTAAACCATGACGAAGCCGCGAGGCTTCACTTTCTCATTGCACCATGTATATAATAATATATTGTAAAGAATTAACCATATTATTATAATAACGAAAGTTATTCTTCATTTCTTGTGTTTCATTAGACGGTTCATGGCTTGCGAGAAAACTTTTATACATATCAGAAATAAAAGAAATTGTATAACAGAGAAGACAACACGATTGTTTTAAGAAAGTAGTGTATTTGTCTAAATCGCTCTTTAGTGTTGGATTTAATGTATTGCTCTAGTGCATGTAAGACCCCGTTATATGTATATTTATATGTTATATTGAGAACCGAGAAAATACTATTTCTAAATAATATCACACCTAAATGATATAAAGCTGAAATGTTCTTTTATACTATCATAATTTTACAATTGATGTATCAAATTCAGTCTTTCCAATTAATTAATTCCACCAAATTGCCCATTCTTAGCTAAATGAGTTTTAGAGTGTTCATTATTGGAATTTAACTCAGTGTCTTGTTCCGGAATTTTACATCGAAAATGTTTTTCCTGTTTCACTCAAAGCCCAAAATCCGTGACATGTTTTTAAATTGCTCAATTATTCTTATTTTTTTTTTCGAAGAAATGTTACTGTATCGTGGTTGCGTTTATAAACACAAATATTCACATACACAGATACCTAGACCCGAAACAACTAGCTGTAGATCATTAGTTACATGCCGGAATCGATCCCGCGACAAGTAGTTGCATAGCAGATTAGTTGATAGCTCAACGGCTACGCCAACTGTGCCGTCTAAAATAATGAATGAAGAGTTTTTGTTTTTTGCGTTATGTACAAAAATATTCAATTAAATTGTCATTGTAAGAATATCGTTTCACATTACACATAGCAATTTTAAATGTTGATTAATCAAAATGTTTGTACGTATGTACCGTTCACAAAGAAATACTGTCGTGGGTACGGATTCACAATACGGCACCGGATTCCGTCCTACATCGTTGGAAACTGTACCAAGCTGCTGACAAAGTGGGTTCATTATGGGAGACTGGTGATGACGGCTGTGCGACGGTAATGAGAATTGTATGAGATAATGATACGATTGTTTCGTTGCACCCTGCATTCGCCGTAAACTATGCTCATATTGTTAAAAGTAATGAGTAGTATTTATACGTCATTTTCGTAAAGCTTAATTAATTCTAATCTATTCAAAGTAACAATGGGCGATGAGCAGGTGTGGTTGCTTCGTTTTATAGAAAGCTGTGCAGTAATTGCATCGAATATTTTTGTCTCACGTTTATATTTAAAACGTCAATGACTTTTTATAAATTAGAAATGATAAAGAAATTATATGGGATAAATAGATGCACTATATGAACTTTGCACGATAAAATCTCTGTCTTTATTCCATTTAAAGAAACTATAGTCTAAAATGTTACCTGTCTAATGACGTAACGGATCCGTATTGTTCCTGACTGGTTTATGACCTTACACTACCAACTTTTTCAGAAGCAATACGCTTTTGAATGTAAAATGTAGCCGAGGAGCCAAACGCGTGTTTTCACGTGGGTTCTCGCGAAAAACTGCTAGTGTGCATTTCATGAACTTCCCACGGTATTTAGATTTAACATAGCTTGTAGAAATTATCCAACTAATGTTTCTTATGTTTGTTTACAGTTGAAGATGCGGCTTCGACGGAGCTTGGCTATAGGCGTCCTGCTCATATTACAAATGGTGAGGTTATATTGTTTGCTTATATATTAGGATGTTCTCTACCAATCACTACGACAAGAATTTTCAATTATATTCGAAGCTTAACAAAACATAGCATCACGCCTGTATTCCCCGAAGGATTAGACAGAGGTGTACTCTTTTACAAAGAAACTCCATGCTGCTACTAAAAAATTCCATACAGAAAAACCCAATAACACTTTGCCCGACCCGGGAATCGAACCCTCACGCTCAGCAGTCGCACTTGCGACCACTAGACCAATGAAGCAGTCATTAAAAATAAAATAACATCTATTGGTCAGATGTAAAAATTTAACTTAATAAACAAACCAATAAAAAACATAACACTATCAAAAATAATCTGATCACGTATTCCAAACCAAATTAATTCAACCAATAGAAAGGTAGAAAGGTGCTATTGTTTAATAAATAGTTATGAATAACACGGGACCGTCTATTTGTTCATGCTAATTCTCATTGTTTGGGCGTGACATTTATTATAAACCTCCCACTCTAAATCAAAGACACAATACAATATTAAACATCGATTAGTCGATTACACTTGACTCACTTCACTTGCCAAAGAATTAGCATTGCCATACAGCGTGGCAATGCTGCTAGGCTTCTGGATACGTTGCCGGTTGTTATCTCAACGGTGTGAACGAATATTTTGATGAGTAGTGTATGGGACTCTAGACTCTAGACTAGTTTTTCTCATTTTACAAAATCTAACTGTAAATAATTACTGATAAAGATACAAAATTGTTTCCTTACACATTTTGAAATGAACCGATTCTTTTTCCCCTACAAAATTACAAAATAGTTTATCAGTAGCGCTTACTATAGATTAATCTCTATCGTGACTGTCTGTATGATAACAGTTTAAATGAAACATAATAGAGATTAATTACTTGATTCTTGACAGCTCTAGTGTTTTCCGCTTTATCTTGCTTGGATGTTCTGCCTCCTAGACAAGTTGGCAATCTACGAATATTTACGAATAGAAATGTCAAAGATGAAATGAGAATGACATTTATGGATGACATGACGTTCAGCTTTCGTCAATTTCGTGCATTTTGTTTAGTTTTTTTGCCAATTCCAGATAGTGTCAACTTTTGGTTGTTTTGTTTCTTGTTACACTTCAAAAGTTTTTCATGCAAAATATCTCACTAAAATCCGACTAATTTAAATTCGTTTTGAGTACCTACCAATATTGTTTCAACAAAAATCTTTTATGGAAATCAAATATCTTATCATAGTATTTAAAACACAAGTTTTGACTACTTAAGTATATTTTGGTTTTCAGTGTCGAAAACAATTTGGCGCCCAACTGACCCAATATTGTCAAGAAAAAATATTTCATTCCTTAATAAAAGCAATACAAAGTAGTTTTTAGGGATGTCTGTGCACGAAAGTCAATTTATCGATAACACGTAAACGTTATCGGATCTCCAAACGCCATACTTGCGCAGAGCGGTGCACAAATCGAATATATCTGGAGCATTGCGGTTTTGTAAACTGTATTCGTGTGTTGTTTACTACATCAAGCGCTGCTCGGATTTCAGTTTAATCAAATCTGTGGGATTGCTTTGACCCAATTGACATTCAGGTAAAATGTTAAACTATTGAAGGATGAAAACTACATATTATATACCATCATATTTTTTATACAATTTTCTTTGTTGGCGCTCTGAATTGAGATTTGCCATTTTTTTTAATATACCTCATATTAAAATATTAGCAAATTATTTAAATTCTAATAATAAATGACCAGAGGGCTGGTGTTCTTTGGTAAAAGAATACGTAAGAATCACAATTTAACGTGCCAATGCAGTCCACTGTTCTGGACACGCTACTAGTTGACAGTGATGTGGAGGATTACTTTGACGCTTATATTTTCAATAAGTATCGGTTTTTTTTTTTGTTTTGTATTTTTTACAGTTTAGTAAATTAGTTGTAATTTAAGTTATATATATAATAATAAAAATATTGATTGTAGAGATACCAATAGATACGCATTCGTTAATCATCTTTTACAATTAGTACCTTGTAATAGTACACCGAGAAAAGAGTATGAAAATTATGTGAATAAATATCATATTTATTTTGCACTTGCCGAAGTTGCTTCATAACCGCAAAACTCATAAATTTTCGCGGCCTGATTACAAAAGACAAGTATTGGTTGCATATCTATTACATTACTATCCGTAATGGTCTAAACAGAACTCATTCTCATTAAGGTAAAAGTACTCAACCTACTAATGGTACTTAGTCCCTACCAGTAGGTTAGTAAGCTGATACGCTTCGGTTTTCTTATAATCCAGGAACCGTATAAAATGTACAGCGATTTTATAAGGCAATTGAATGATGCTTTATATATTGAAGTGACATGGCGTTGGCAATTGAAATTACTTTTGACATTCGTGACATGTACGACCGTCAAAAGTCACTGTCAAAGTATTGACATCATTGTTTTTTGCTTATGTATACATAAGGCTGGATACACTTAGTGGTTCTTATGGGAGATTCGATCATACAAATATTTGTTCCGAGCGGGAATCAAAACCGCGAAGTTTGCGCAGGAAGCTAATCACTGCGCTAACCGTGCCGTCAAAATATATTTAATAAAAAAAAATTATATATATTAGACAAAGTCGCGGGCAACAGCTAGTGCAGAATAAATACACTTCCGGGTATTAGCTCTATATTATTTATCCCGGATATTATCAAGAATCTCTTACCAACAAAATATGATCTGCCCAATCTGCCGTTTTCGATGGTAGATGTAGATGATTAAACGTAAATTAACAGACCATGTAAGATTGGTGTGATTAAGATTTCATCGGACCGTACCAACGGATCGGCACCGGTATTACAACAGAATCCGTTATTTTTGATAAATTGTTTTTCGGTAGCAGTTGATGATCACAGTTGATAGAGTTTTTCTGAGTATCATCATGAATACTGAAAAAAAAAAACCTACGTAAATACTTACCTACATATTTATCAAAGTCTACATATGTTATAAAGTTTATTTTATAACATATGTAGATAAAATACCTTAAATAAAAGTTATTTGGACAGCCAGATGGAGCGATGACTTGAGAAAGGTGACTGGTAGAAAGTGGATGCGGAGAGACGAACATCGGGTTCAGCGGCGCTTACTAGGAGAAGCATATGTCCAGTAATGGAAGAATATGGGCCGATGATGATGATGAAAAGTTATTTATTTACTCGTTGTGTATTTTCAGTCACTTCCATGATATATAGATAAATTGAGCTCCGAAGCTCCAAGCATGTCGCTTGCAACTGCGACGGCACCAAAATATCAGGAAGTAAATTCATGAATAAACTACGAAAGATATTCCCTTAACTAGCAATACAAGTGTAATTGCTAATCATAAAAGTAAAAACAGTGCTTAAAATAATATGTGAATATTTGCAAAGACATTTCTTTTCATAAGACATCGTAAAATGATACCCCATTATAAATTTAACTAAATGTTATGTACTTAACATTCATTATTAAGATGCTAATGAGACGCTAACGTGTGTTTGCTAATGAGTGTGCGACAATGTCAGTGTCAGCAGGGATTTTTCACATATCGGTAAATAGGAAGAAAAATGCGAACGAATAGTATTTGTACAAGAAAAGAACCTTCATGAATGAAGAATTGCCGAAATCGTCTGGCGTACCCTGATCAGTCAGTCTCGAAACCAGCATTGCTGATTGACTAATCGTTACACTCATGAACGCTTCCCATATAGCTCGATCCCATTACTAAATAAATGTTAGCTTAACAATATGTCAATAAAAAGTAGGCTACGTCAATATACAAGCTACTTTTATATATTTGATAGAAAACAAAGAAAATGGCATATAATTTTCATAATTTCCATTGCTCACTACAGCATACGCTTTATTCGATATCCAAACCACAGGGAAGAGAAAACAGATAGTTTTACTGACTTAGAGCCTATTCCCACGAAGTCTGGCGCCTGCCAACGCGATGCTCTATCACAGGTATTCCTCGGTGTTCCATTAGGCTAGAACGTTCAAAGTTCGCAATATAATCACGTGAAATATTTAAGAGTTTCAAATACTAAAGAATTTATTCTGCCACTCGCTAAAGATACTGACTGTGAAGCAAATTACTCTCTACACTATGTCCTGTGATTTTAAGCGACATTCAAAAATAAGTCGTCTATCTCAGCGTAAGATTTAACGTTAATGCCTGTGTATACAGGTCCTAACATCTTCAATAAACTGGATGCACGCTCAAAAAAACAGCTAATTACTTCAAATATATTAATCCGAATAGTAAACCGTATCGTGGAAGTGGAGCGCTAACATGAAAGTATGTGCACGCTTTTATGAGTTTGTGGTGAACAGATTTTGTTACCTTTACATAATATTATCTTCATAATAGAGGCTTGAAACGCTAGATAGTACGAGGACTTATAGGATAAAGGTATACAAAGTAATTCAAAATTGGAAGGTGAAAATTTTTACCCAATCTTTTTATTCTATTTTTTTTCCCAAAAATACAAGAAGATGTCAGCTGCTAAAATGTGGTGACAATAGATGAACAAATAGAACAAATTATTGTCTCCGTTGAAGCACTCGCCAAGAAAACAACCATGTTGCTGGCAGCATCAAATTTGTGACTCGATAAACGAGAAACCATTTATCCCATTAATGCCTCAACTTTGACGACTTGCGATAGGATAAACAACTCACATTTTTTTCTTAATTTAGTTTCCTGACTGGAAAGTTAATTAATTTAATCGACACCGTTTATGGCACATCACTAGCGGCCGCCAAGAAATCACCGTATCGACTGTTTACATTGCGTATTTTCACAAAAATTGCTATAATTTGCCTGCATCGTTTAGTTAGTCGAACGCGAACCATTTTCTAGTCTATGGTCGTTCCAATATCACTTATGTATGCTTTCTGATATTCTGTTTACTTTGTTAAGTCGTTAGTTATTTGTATGTTTTATTGTGTACACATGCAACAATCTCGTACTTATTTAAGTCAAAGAACATTATTTCTAAGGCTACCTACTACGGCCAAGGGTATAATATTTTTTAGATAATTTTTGATAAAATGTTGTGATGAATAAAAGTTTAGTTTTTATTGGATGTAAGGATAGTTATGAATATAATATAAATTCTAAATAAAATACCGAACCAACAATAGAAAAATTTAAAATAACCTTCTATAATAACAGATACGATTGTCAACACGATGACGATATTATGTAAAATATCGACTGTGAACTGGCAACTGGTACTATCTCATTTTTGACAACATTACAGGATTAAGAAGGAACTATTGACCGCGTTGTGCATACAACGCGGTCGATGTTAGTACATATTGAATTAATTCGATTTTGGCGTCTAATTTTGATTGAAGTTAAATATGCTTTTTTTTGCAGCACTGCCGGGTATGGAATAATTTAGAATGGCATAACCAAGTAAAATCCTCATAAAATCGAGATAGGACATGTTGCCAGTTCACAGTCGACATGTAATTCGTTAATTCAGCGCAGAATTCCCTTCACCTGGCGATAGACTTTGTATTTCCATCCAGCCGTCAATATTAAAATCGGTACAGCACATCACACATCTATGATATCGGAAAACTGTACGAGATAGAATCTAATACGGTCACCGGGCAGAACCCCCAAATATGGTCACGTCGACCCACTGCGCTGACGGACGTAGCAAGTTCCGTCTATGTCTACTATTTACCTGTTTACCCTACTGTGGAAAGTAAGAAGGCTACTGAACCCGATCACAAAACAAACATTGTAGATAGGAAATGTTACAGGTGATATATTGATTACAAGCAAACTGCGCCGATGGCAGAATTAAGACCAAAATGTTTTGTAAACAAAATCCTATGGAAAATGTAGATAGATATAGAATAAAATTTGAAAAAAGGATTTGCTTACGCAAATTAGCCATTTAATCTAATCGATTAAAAAGGAGCCGAACTTAAAAATGTGTGAAAGATGTAACCAATTGACATTACAAAGTAAAATTAGAAATTATCAACTGGCTCTACAAACAAGAAGTTCGAGTCGTGGTTTTATATATATAGATACACAGACAGACAACCTAATGAAATGTACACTACTCAAGACGGTTTATGACAATAGACAGGTGTCGTGGAAAGAGTAAAAGCTGGCTTTCCCAGTCGGCCGCGTTGCGACCTACAGCGACGACACACATCGAAGTTGAAATCCTGCTCAGTTTTGTTACGGACGACAATTGGGTGTTTCACCCTGTTGACGGGCTTGTTTATTATGATTATGTTACAAACAAAAGAATTGAATAGATATTTTATAATTTGAGACATATCTATACAAGATTAATTAAATGTTGGTTTGGTACCCGAGGCATTTGATATGGAAGATATGAAAATAGAATATAAAAAAATAAAATAAAGGAGGCAGAATCCGGAGATATCCCTAATTTTATCTCCCAACAAAACCTGTTTAACATAGACGATGAAACTTTACAGAGCCAACCCTTAATAAAATCTTCACTTCAAAACAAAAAATCTACTTTAGCTCCAATAAACCACGTTTACATGAACAAACAACAAATTAGATCAACAAAACAACGTGACTTAGCCACCGGAGACCGTCTTCAGTGATTTAATGAAAGTAAAATTAGTCCGACGAGATCAACGACCGCGCTGACACACTGCACTTGCCGCACCTAAGGCCTGGATCACAATGCCTTTTATGATATGCTCAGCCGCAGTACGGTTTTTTTTTTTTTCATTATTTATTTGGTTTATGCGTACTTGTTGATTAGTAAATTACTTTGATATTTTTACGTTAACTAAGGCCTACATCACAATGCGTTTTATCGTTTTGATCGATAAGCACCTTATTTCTAGGTTACAATTATTAGATTGCCTTGAAAAAATTCGCGATATTTGGTATGTAAATTTAAGATCTAGAATTCTAGATACTTAGGTCAAAGACCCTTCTGTCTTTTTTATTTTACATTTGTTTCTATTTACACTACACCAGACCTAATAAGATAACTCGTTGAATGACTGAATGTTACACCACATCGTCTAAAGTAATTTAAGTGCTTTAAACTTGTGCTTTTCCCGTTACTCTTTTGTTTTTTGTGATCGACGTATCTATTGATAGATGTAGTAAATATTGGATGCGCAGAAGCAGCCATGTCACTCTCGTATTGCTCTTGCGCCGCACCTAACTAAGCATGAATAACAATGCCTTCTACGATACGCTTTTCGATACGGAGTTGCTTTTTTTTGTTTTTCTATATTTGAATACGTTCGGTCTCGGTCGATTTGTATTCTTTTGTTTTTATAAGTTATCGAAGATTGATTTTTGAATGGAGAACGAGTAATATGAATTTTTTTTTTTATTAAAATATGGGTTATAATTTGAGTTTTATTTATTGTAATTATGTATTTAAAACTTTACTAAAACTACGAACGAACTACATAATATTTTTAGACACGCGTTAATTTTAATAGAAATTCCATTGCACATACACAAATTACCGAAAAGAGAATACAAATGATGTATCATAACTTCTCTATTGTTATTGAGAACATGATTGAGATTAACCAATAACCTAAAATACCTTAACATTTACCAAACAATCTAACAAGATTACCACACACGGTACCAATCTATAATCCAATAAAAATCTCCGAAGAACTTTCACCTAACATTACGTAATGGATATCAATCTTGTATCCATGTACATCCCATTCGGAAATAATTGCTGGAATCATTTGAAGGCATAAGCCCTCGGAATAAATAAATCTTTATCGAAAATCGTATCTTGCAGCCAATACTTTCTAATTTCATAGCCAGAGGCGAAACAAATGAGAGTTGTAAAACTGTTGACGACCCATCCAATAAAATGGCGGTGCATAGTACGTGGCGACACCTGGTCATCGCTATTGATATTGAGGACAGTTTTTATGATATGAAATATAATTTTATTCGTTTAGAAACTACGAAACGAAACGAGTAAGTTTTCATCACATCTGCCTGTAATCCAGGGCTGATTATGGGCTTCCTTAAAAGCGTTTCAGTGAAAGGTTGTGCGAGAAAATTGCTATAATTACTACGGTAATAGCGCACAAGAGGACGCTGCTTCCCTTCCTCTAGAGATGTAATAGTTGATATATTATTTAGCATGTTATATGGCTGTATTTTAGTAAATAATACAACGTACTTTATAAAGTGAATGAGCGGTTTTGAACACATTATAGTTAAGATTGTATAGTTAACCATTGAGTAAATAAACAAATTAACCATTTAGTAAATCATGTACCTACAAAATCATACTTATCAAATAACCTACATTTTTAGCAGTAAAAATGGCTAAAATATTCAACCTAGAGACATAAAAAACCAATAGCCGCACCTCAAAAAAATAGCAATCTAAAAAAACACAATTAACATGAGAAATTCCGTACAGCCGGTTCATCTAATTTCCAAAACCTGTTCGTATGGAAAATACTTGAAAACCGGAGCAACCTGATGATTTAAGAACGGGAACCAAATTATGGAACAACTTTCACATGTAGAGGTCTATTTGTGGACCCAGGAAGTTGTATTACCAAAGTTCTGATACAAAAACCGATACAAGTTTCTGACTAATCAATGTTCGAAAACATGTAATTAAGGAACGTGGTTATTAATAAATAAAGAGGCGGATTTATTGATGTTTGGGAAAGTAATGAAAGGGTCTTAGCTGGTCTAATCTCCTCTCTTAATCCTTGTCTGTAACAAATTACCCTTTTCAATCCTTAGTTGAGATGTAATAAATCCTCCGAACAATTCTCAGAAATAATTTAATAAAATACCATTCCGTATTTGATAATTGTTTACCAGATTTATTAAACAATGTGTAAAATTCATGCCCATCTACTTTTCGTCGTTCTTGACCTCGAACAACTGTTTAACTTGTCGCATAACCTTTGATGCCTCGTAAAACGGTCAGTATGCCGTATTAAATAACATTTTAAAATAATACCTACGTTGTATAGTGAAAGCTGGGCGGGAGCAACAAAAAACAAGAAATTTTCCGTGTCGGTTTAAATTATGAGTTTTAAGAAGCCCATATACTTGTGGCTAACACGCTTTTTACTAGTTTTAAGTTACAGTTTTCTCTGTATAGGTCGAAAAGAAAAGTGATATTTCTAGTATTAAATGACATTTGTTCATAATTTCAGAGTGGCACTCTCAGTGATCAGTCATCAAACGAGAGCGGCGGCGGCGGAGGAGCTGGGTCTGACGCGAGCAGCGCTGCAGAACCGTCAGGTGACCAGCTGGCCATGGAGTCTTCAGAACGAGACACCCCCAGCCATGCATACAATGGTCCTCCCCCGCCAGCGCCACCGCCTCACAACAGAAGGCAGAACCCACCGCATCATCAGGCACATCACCCGTTAGGTAAGTGATATAACATTTTCTATTACCAAAATCATAACAAAACATACGAGTATTATGCAGTTTACAAAAATATAAATCTACCGTGATAATTAGAACATTATCCATAGGAGCTTACAACTTATCAGATTAGCAGATGGTGTTATCCTAGGACTTTGATACCAAGTGTTCAAGAGCTATTTAATTCAAGATATTTAAAAATCATTTTTTACGTTTCAGGCATGCCTAGAATCCCGAACCACCACCAAATTCATTCGAAACCATTCGCGCTCGGACCTCCAGTGAACCATCATAAGAACGATGTTGGTCCTGGGTTCAGAGGACCACCACCACCTCCTGCACCTCCTGCTGACTCACAGACTGCTGCCAGCGACAAGGTTTTCAGTGGAGCCGGAGACGTCTGGCCAGCACCTGCACCAGACATGCCCAAAATCGTCTCTTTAGACGTTAAATGCGAGAAAAACGCAATGAGAGTCTTCCTCAGTTTCGACAAACCATTCTTTGGTATTGTGTTCTCTAAGGGACACTACTCTAACCATCAGTGTGTACATCTCCCACCGAACCTAGGAAGGACTTCAGCGTCATTTGAAATTGGTGCTCATGCTTGTGGAACCGCGGGTAGCGGAGATCCAAGGTACAGAGGAGATGTCGCGGCCGCCGGAACATACTTTGAAAACGTTATAGTGATACAATACGACCCTCAAGTACAGGAAGTGTGGGATCAGGCACGAAAACTAAGGTGTACATGGCACGATCAATACGAAAAGGCAGTCACATTCAGGCCATTCCCTGTAGACATGTTGGATGTTGTTCGAGCTGACTTCGCTGGCGATAACGTTGGCTGCTGGATGCAAATTCAAGTTGGCAAAGGACCTTGGGCTTCCGAAGTATCTGGTCTTGTGAAGATTGGACAAACCATGACAATGGTTCTTGCAATCAAGGACGATGACGCGAAATTCGATATGTTAGTCCGAGATTGCGTAGCTCACGACGGTCAACGCGCTCCTATACAATTAGTCGATAGGCGAGGCTGTGTAACCCGACCGAAACTAATGTCCCGATTCACAAAGATCAAGAACTTCGGAGCCAGCGCCAGTGTCTTATCTTATGCTCACTTCCAAGCATTCAAGTTCCCCGACTCAATGGAAGTGCATTTCCAATGTACTATTCAGATTTGCAGATACAGATGCCCCGAGCAATGTTCAGACGGAAATCCGAATGTGATTGCACCTCACGCTGAATACGGACCTCCGCAGATCGATGCCTACCAACAAGTTGGTATTGAGGCGAGACGAGACGAACGGAGAGTGAGAAGGCAAAGACGAGGTACTTCCCCTGAGAAGGAAGTTGGCGTGAACAGAGTAATTCGTGTCGTGTCTGCCGGCGACTTGAATATGGATACTTCTGAAGAAAGCACTGCCCCGAAAGTGATACCCACTCCGGGCCTCGTTTGCATGACAACACCTGGATTTGCTGCAACATTAGGAGCTCTTCTCGCTACATTATTATGTTCTTGCGCTGTGTCAGCAGTACTGTTCTTAAAGTTACGGCCGATAAGCACTCTGAAGAAGAAGACGGCAGCCGTCACGACGATAGCCCGGCCGCACCCACCGACAGCGCATGTAATTTCAAAAAGTCGCTTCTACTCGTAACAGAGCGTGTATAACCTAATTTGTACATATTAGTGTGATGAGACTGAAGTATACAGACCATGCCAATTATTTATTTGCGTGTTATATGAGTGCTCAAATGAATGTAGTTAATCTGGGGACCCTTAGTATTAATTCAAATTATGTTTAGATTAACAAACCGTTAAACTTCAGTTAAATCGTATTGATTCCTATTTTGAAACAGTTGAATTGACATTTAATTCAACCGTTGTTTGTTTCAACTTTGTGGTTAACTTCAACTGACGAGTTGATTTGTTGAATTTTGTTTGTTATTTTCACGATGTTAGAACAAATTATAAACACAAATTGTAGTATTAAATATTTTAAGTACAATCTTCTGTTACCTCTTTTCGAATGTTTATTTGAAGTAGGGGCAACGGAAAATATATTATACGGAATATCAACATAGGTGAACCGCTAGATTGTAATTTAAAATAACTTGTCATTAGTATTAGTATATTTATTTTTAATTAAGTCTTAGTCATTATTACGAGTACGTATAGCGATTTATTTATTTTTATACCACCTGAGTACCTCTTCTTCTTATTTTATTGTTTTTCTTCGCATTATTATTAAAGATTTATTACTTGTTACAATGGAATGTAAATGTTTCATTTTAATTTAATTTTATAAACGAGTTGAATTATTTAAATCGAGATTGAACCATATCAAAATGTTTGATGATTTTATAAAAATTGTAACAATAAATTTGAAAAATTAAACTTTTATCAACGTAATGTTGTAGTTTTATTTTCTTATTGAAGAATAAGATATGAAACTTTTCATAAGGTGATTCGATAAAGTCGTGGCATCGCCTTATTAAAAATTGAAAGAATAACTCCCTCTTTTGTCATAAATGGCGATTAAGGCTGGTCCTGAATGAAAATCGCTCGCAACTAAATGCGATGCGAATTAATTATAAATTTAACCCCACTGCTGAGCAAGAAATCTTCTCAGAATGAGAAGGGTTAAGCCGTTGTCGACCACGCTAGCCCGGTGTGGGTTGGTGGACTTCACACACCATGAATAACTTTCTAGAGCCGTCTCAGGTTGCCTCACGATGCTTTTCCCTCACTGTTAACGCAAGTGATACCAAATTAAATTCTGATCCACACATTATTCCGAAAAGTCACAGGTGCAGGCCGGCTTTGAACTCAGTCCCTCCTGCATAGAATGCAAGCGTTCAACCGCTAGACTATCACTACAATCATGCAAAATTATAATACACATGCTGAATAAAGTGGGGCCTTATCTTGTACATTTATTTCAACAAACAACACGTGAACGCGTTTCATTGCGAACTGCGTTATTAGGTGTAGTATGTATGCGCTTTATAGAGTAGAATGTACGATGTCAATGACAAACAGTGATCGAAGTTTTTACATTTAGAATCTAAATAGCACTCCGACCACATGTGCATTTGTCATGCGTCCCGTACATAAATACGATATTTGGAAACTCCTGGGGGCCTAGGCAAGATACAACCCATATTCGATAACGCTACTGAATATCAATTGCGTCTTGTCCAAGCCTCCTGTTCAGCAGCAGGTACTCATATACATATTGGCGCAGTGGCTAAGCGATTAGCTTTCAGCGCTAGGTGTCGCGGGTTCGATCCCCGCACGAAACAAATATTTGTATGATCTACAGATAGTTGTTTCGGGTCTGGTTGTGTGTGCATGTGACATGTATGTTTGTAAACTGTACCCACGATACAGGAGAAAATCCTAGAATGGGGCAAAGTTTAAAAAAAAATGACTAATCAAATTATTACGATACTGTTATTGCGCTGCCTTTACACAAGCTTTAACATTTGCCTACTGTTCGGTTCGAATGCAAAAGGATCATCCAGCATATGTGGTTACGATCGATCGTTGGTACCGCGTAATTTATTAAACATGTACATATAGATACATATAAAAGAAATCATTGAAATTTTAATTTCGATTTTCCGTAAAGTGTTGAAACACAGACATTAATATTGTTCCTAGCCGCAGGTGGTCTCTTGACACTTAGTGAATAAAAAGGTTGTAGCACAGAGTAGTGGAGAGTGTATGAAGAACTTTTGAAGATTTTAGAGATACGGGTAATTTAAATTCAGACCCTAATCTTTATCTAGTAAAAACAATCTTGACGTCACTAACCTTAAGCGCCTGCCTTATCCTGGACCATATCATGTTTGTAGAGACGACCCCGGGTGTATAAATGTCACATCACGGCAAACTTCTAGCAACCTCTTTCAGGATCCATATTTTAGACACACATTATCGACGAATATAAAACTTCAAGTACGATCAGAAATCACTAATTACAATACTTTTTTAAAGAAAGTCAGACTGTACAATGTGATTGAGAAAACTTCGGCATACCCGGCACCGAGACAAAACTGCCCTTCTGGTATTCGAACGTCAACTCAATGACTCGTCGAAATGCCTGCTCAACGCCGTCACCAGAAATGAGGGTAGAATTATATTAAATGGAACAAAACTACCTTAAACTGAATAAAGATCAGACAACGATATTGGATAGAAATCTATGGCGTATTACTTTTTTACTATTCATATTAATACTAATTGACGGCACGGTTGGCGCAGTGTGTTGAGAGATCGACTGCTGCGCTAGGTGTCGCGGGTTCGATTCCCGCACGGAACAAATATTTGTATGATCTACGGATAGTTGTTTCGGGTCTGGTTGTGTGTGTATGTGACATATATGTTTGTAAACTGTACCCAGGAGAAATCCTAGTGTGGGGCAATGTTTTAAAAAAAAAAAATGTATAAATATGGTGTACGCACTAATCGAAAATTTTAAATAAGTACTTATTACAAGTAGAATATTAATTACCTCGTTATCTACACTATTAACTTAATATTTTATTTCAGTAGCATCAATTAAAAATACCTATAGCTACATTTTAAAAATATTATTCAATTACGTAGTCAGAGAATCAGCATTGCCATACAACGTGGCAATGCCGCCAGCGTTCTGGGCACTTTTCCCGTTGACAGCGATGTGGACGAATTTTACGATGCCCTATGATTTCTTCCCCTCCTCCTTTTTTAACAGTTTGTACTTTTATTTATATATTTTTAACTTGTATATAATATTTAATACGTCTGCATTTGTATTGAAAAAGATATTGGTATTGATTAATATAATAAAATGAATACGTGTTTGATTACGTAGTATAGTTTTATTTATACTTATTTTTATTTATTACAGATTATTGCAACGATATGGTTTATATACATAATTTCTTTTTGCAGCAATGCATCACACCCAAAGAATTCTTTGAGTGTGATGCATTGCTATCACACAAAACTTCAACTGAGCAGATAATTACGAGACAACTAAAATGTTCTAATGGCCAAAAGAACTTCCACCGCAGAATCAGTTTAAAAGGATTTATTTTTCATTTGTATGTTATTATTGCTAAAATCGTTCATCTAGTGCAGGGTTTCTCTAACTGGAGTACGCGAACCCTTAGGGGTTCGCCATTCGATGGTAGGGGGTTCGCGAGAAAATTTACGTAATGGCTACTGGATACCAGGGAAGCGCGTGCGCGACATAGATAAGAGTAGGTATAGACTAAGATTAAAATTATCTAAGTATAGTCTATATTTTTTATTAAGGGGAGAGGGGTCAGGGGTTCGCAGTAGTTTAGGTACTTTAACAGAGGTACGTGGGGTCATAAGTTTGAGAAACCCTGATCTAGTGGAAACATTAGCCATAGCTAAGAGCCAGTCATTTATCTTCCAATTTATTGCTATTAGTGTGTGAAAGAGACGTCCACGCATTACGAGATCAAATATCTTTAGAAGGGATAAAACTCCAAATGTGAAGAAAGTAGGAATCAGCTGTCCTGTTCCACGTAATAAAGTGTTTCTTTCCTAAAACTGTCAAGAATGTGAATCCATGAAAAATAGTCCCAACTATATTTCAACATAATTTTTAATCCATTAAACAAATTAACAGGTGCTTACGCGTAAAACACATTTCGTCACCGCATCCATACAATGAAACTTAAAACATTTTGTTCGTAAGTTATAAATACTCCCCAGAATATTATTTATAAAAGAAATAGTGCCACAAGAACTCTACACCAAAAAGTACCATAACCTCAGAAATTATTTCGAATAAAGAATACAATACAAATACATTAATTATTAATAAAAAATAAAATTGCACTTAGGGAGACAGTTTTCAAATGAAAACTTTATTCAACTTATATAATAATAGTTTTTCTATAATAAATGCAAGATTTTTGGGTGGCATGTCATAATTATTTTATTAGTATAGTTGCGAGATCGACAATATTTTAGTATATTTAATCGACATCATACAGTTTATGAATGAAAATTATTGTAAAGAAACTGTACACCCAGAAATAAACTTGTTAAATTTATTTTCAGATAACTATATAGTAATATGCTAAAACAGTGTCACAGTGTTATGTTAATGTTATTTTTTTTTTCATCTTTATTAATTTGAATAACTATGTAGATTATATTATTAATTTAAACTGATTCGTGAGCTTTTTAAATAATTTAATTTGAGGAGTGGGCTCGGTGCCAACATACAATACTTGCACTGACGTTAGGATTACCTTGGTCATACCATGGTCATCAATACTGATTTGACTACCTAATGCTAATGCTGTTGTCAAAACTACTATCACTCCTAGGATTAATTTAAAGTAGGAGTAGATGCTTTTCCTTATTTACTCTATATTTATTTAGAATAGTACCATAGTTGCCCTGTACACCTCGCAATATGGCGAAGCTGCCATGATTGTATCTAGAGAATTCATCCTTGCAAAAATTGCTGAAAGCGACTCAATAACACAGCATTTTTATAACGAAAAACACAAAATATTTAATGTCTTGTCGATCTCTCAAACCATTTCTCAATCTAGCTACAAATATTAACTAAACCTATCTAGTCATAGCAATTAAAAGATGGATACAATTAATATTGAGCAACACAAAGTAAAATGCATACAAAAATAAATGCAATTTTTTCTCGTGAAACGAAGAATCTATTACTTAGAACTCATTGGTGTCTGAACAATCATCGTTATGATAATATAATGTCGTTATCCTAGTCCTGAAATAATTTAATATACAATTAATAAAATAGGTACTAAATATAAACAGTTACACCAACTTTCGATAGCAGTTAATTAAAAAAATGTGTTTATTTAAAAATGTAAAATCTGCCTACTAAACTTGGTCTAACTGTTGTTTTACAACTAGATATTCATAACAGTAAAGCACAGTCGGCATAACTATAATTAGGTATACTAAAAGATACAAGTTTGACTTGATAGTATGTAAATTTATTCAAATTTATGTTATTTTTACAGTAAAATTTATGAAGGTTTTTTATTATTAACAAATTGTAGGTAAACACAAATATTTTTTATTTAAATCAAATATGGATACTAATAGAATGAACAAACAGAATAAAGAAATAAATAAATCTGTTTATCAAATAGAATATATTATTAACACAAATAAATAAAATAATAAACTTTGAGCAGGTACCTACTGATGTAATATGCCTAAAAGCCTCAGTGGTTTCAGTGCCTTAAAATAATAAAGCAAATAACACTGATTCCAAAATGATCAAAATCAATGTTATTTTTAATCTAGCAGCTACATTTCACACAATACGAAATTGAGCTAAAGTGAATGAAACTCTCAATCATTTGAATTAACTAAACCTTACACTAATGGCATGACTCGACGTTTATTCTTATCCTCTAGATACTAAAGAACACGACAATGATAATAAGTTAGTCAATAAAAACGTAGAAAAATTCTGTACAAAACTTATCGGTATAAAAATGTATAATATTCACAAAAGTGAAAATTCATTATCAGGTTTCTCAGGACTTAGTCCGTAGCACGACCTAGCACCATTATTTAAGGCGATCTAGAAACATTACTTACAACTAACATAAATTATAAGCATATTTAAATGATTTTCTGCGAGTCTAACATCTAATACATGGGATGCAACTGACCTTTCAATTCCAATGAAGGGTAAAATTCTAAATTTTATCAGGTATCTAACTCTAACTGGAAGAAATTCACATTTCTTCAATATTATACAAAAAGGGAAGAAATTCTATAAAACACTATAACACGAGTAGCTAAGAAATATAAATTGAATATTTAGCATCTAAAAACAGTCTTCGGTAGGATTTTTATTGGGATTTTGGGTCAACCGTCACGAGAATGATGTGGGTGAGGTTGGGAACCGAGGAGCCTTAGAGCCATCCACGCGGCAAGGGAGTGCGAAGCCGGGGCGGGTGACACTGGGATTGGTGGCTGCACAGCCATTCTTGAGCGTAGCTTCTGGAGCATGACTGCTGCAGCCAATGCTGCACCTGCTGCCGCGCCAGCTGCCGAAGCGAAGAGCGCACCGAAACTGACAGCGCCCATGCAAATTCCATACACAACCTACACGTAAAATACGAAAATGTAAAAAAAAGCATTTCATTATCAAAACTATGTAGATATAAATATACAAATCGAATAAATAAATGATAAAGCGTCATCAAACATTACCTCTTCACGAATTCTTCCACTGAAAACTGTGACGGGTTCGTTTCTTGACGGCCCAAAAGCTTCCGAAAGATCAGCTTCGGAAACTACTTCATATATTCCAGAAACACCAACATCAGCTGATCTTGCGTCCCGGATTGTGCGTCGTTTGCGAAGAGACCTAGGGCCTGCTACAGCGGGGCCTGGGACTTTAGCTGGAACTACTCCATCGCCAGAAGGCTCTGGGCTTATGTTGGTGCCAAGGTTGCGAGGTCCGTGAGGGAAACGTTCACGATCGATGTTTGTGGGGCGGTCCTGAAATAATCGTTTTATTTATTTTACTATTTATTTGAACGTTACGAGTAGGTAACAAATTTTATTAAATATAATTCAAACGAAAAACTTTTTACTAGAGGAAGGTTAAATTATAATACAAGTGAAGGGAGGTATTGTCCATCAATATATTACTCGACAAATCTAATTGATTTTATTGGGACACTCATTCTTTTATAACACAGAGAGCAGCAGAGATAAATTGAAGTTAAACACTTACAGTAAATGGTCTAGCGAGGGCTTCGACCAATTCTTCAACTGCAGACATATGATCTGAGTCAGGTTCCATCACAGGTGCTGGAGCTCTTTGCGGTAGAGGAGCAGGTGCCAAAACTACATCCCCAGAGACTTCGTCTCCGAAAGCTTCTTCAAGAGGTAAGCGCGCTTCTTCTGATAAATCTGATAAACCACCATCTTCAGCTGATGAGTCACTGTAAAGAAAGAAGTTATTTTTAGATTGTTTCTTCAGTCATTGTCTGAAATTGAAAGAAGTATATTAATATTAACTGTACCTACTAAAATATAATGACGTACATTTATGTCTATAAGTACGCCTTCTGTACTTAGTAAATTTCTTACTTCGAAATAGGAACAAATGATTTAAAATCTGTTTCAAATTTATGTTGATGATCGTCATTTATTATAATGTTCTTATAACCTTAACTACTACCTTACTTGTGATTGCATTCTTAAACGAACATAAATTACACATAAATCTCTTTATGTGACAGGGAGATAGGCCAACGGAAAAGGTTTAATTAAAGGACATGATTGATTTGCGTTTTACGTCTACTTTGATTACTAGTGCAGTCCCAGAAAACTAAGTCTCTTTTTCTCTAATCTAATTATAAATCCTCGACGTATATCTTAAAATCCATATTCGATTACACTTACTTAATCTCATTGTGATCTTGATGCGTCCTGTCATCTTTTCTATCCAGAGCTCCATGTCTTTGCGGAGTCACTCCAGCCAACTGGCAGTGATCTAAACAGCCATGCCTGCAGATCTCGACTTTGCATCTAATGTGGACACTTAGAGCGTCTGGAAATTTGAAGGCGTGGAAGAATGCGTAGGTTATGACCGTTGCTCTTTCGTCTACCGCTTTGGCTTTGAGGAATCTGAAAAGGAAAAATCTCAATAATAAAATTGTGGTAAGGAATGATTTGCCTAATAAGGTCGTTTACTAGTCTGAAAAGTAATAGTAAGGTCTCCAAAAACTATTAGAAATGACTGACTTTCTTTGAAAGAAATTAGTTTTTATGGTTTGAAGAAATTTAAAATAAAGAATATATTGAATGAAACAATCCTACTAATATTATAAATGTGAAAGTTTGTGAGGATGGATGGATGGATCTTTGTTACTCTTTCACGCCAGAACGGCTGAACGGATCTGGATGAAATTGGCACAGAGATAGATTATAGTCTGGAATAGTACATAGGCTACTTTTTAAGGGAAAATGTACGGGTTTGTAAACCACGCGGGCAAAGCCGCGAGCGGAAGCTAGTTTTTTATAAATTGAGAAAGATTTCTTTACAGCCATATAATAGCGATTTATAGCTTATAACTTGGCAACACGGAACATTTAGGCCAACTTTCCAATAACACAAAGATGTTGAAACATAGATAAGACCTTTATACATTAGCGTCGTACCTTGATATCATCTTAGGTCGTAACACGCATCCATATTCATCTGACAGTTGAATCACATGGCCTGACCCATCGGACGCAGCGCACGACTTCACTCGCATGTCGAATTCACCTGAAAGATAAGAAAATATATCCTTAAGCACTTTACTTGGTTTTAAAGGTCGCATGCACAGTTCAAAGCCCTCGCGCATTGGTTGTTTGGGTCAAAAAAAAAAAATGAGACTGGACATTAAATAATGCCCACCAAATGGCGATAGGTACACTCAAGTCCTTATACAGTCATCAGTAAAATGTAAGCAACAGACAGTGAAGTTATGTTCTCAATTAGAATGAAATGGGCTGGAATTCGATGAATTTGAAGATTCAACCAAAAAAAGAGAGACAAGTCGAAGATAGAACTTTAGCTTATAACGATAGAGGATTATTTATAAAAAAGTCAATTTTTCAAAAGAATTTTCTCATTGAAATTTTCAATGTTTTTAGAGAAAGCATTATTATCACATCTATCATCATCATCATTACATTAAGTATTACTATTCACTAACATCATGAGTTAGATAGAAAACTTAGAAATCACACCGACCTAGCATTAACAAGTACAAGACTGCTACTAATCAGCGATAGATTTGACCTTCATCAGCCTATAGACTACCTCTGGGTTAACTATACTATTCTCTTCGGATAATAATGAACGACAATTAAAATGATTGCTTCTATAGCAGAATACTATTTCCTAAGTACCTATTAAGTATCATACTTAAACCATTCAGTTACTTTATGAGAAAACATAATTATGTTGAAAGTACTAGAAAGGTTATTTCCCCAGTTAAATACAAAACAGTAAGTACCTATAAAGGTTGTAAATATCCTTAAGTACCCATTACGCAATCAAAATGCAATACCATAGTAATACGAGAAGGTACTTTGCAACTTGACTCATACTCAGGGCGTCTAACAAAGAGATATTCCAACACTTACACGAAACTACAAACATACAAGTTCCCAATATTATAACACTTAAGTGGAAACTAAACAGCATACATAAACAGAGATCGTTTAGCCTAAAGGATGGGCAAACACTTGGGCAAGTCAACAGATATTCCATTAAACGAAGAAAGCTCTTGCACGTGCTTGTGACCGCACCTTGTAATGATTAAAAACTTAGTGAATCTATAAATGCTGCTTCTTTAGTATGCATTGCACATAATTTCGTGGTTCAGCTGGTTAAACTAATAATGTCAAGTATTTTAACCAAAATTGATACTGTCTACGATTATCATTTAAATTAATTTAAAAGATGTTTACGGACTAGCGATGTAAAAAATCGGAAAAAAAGAATACTGGGATATCGTCGAAATGTACAAAACGTAGAAAACTTAAATATTGTGCAGCTGAATCGGGAGCAGAAGCTTTAGTAAAATGGTTAAACTTCAGGAGCTTGATAGCTAAGAAAGAGTCGGGCGTGAAAAGTAGAAAAATTTTTCAGCAAAAACTAACATGAAAGACGCAGATATTTTTATAATAATTTCTGTATCATGGGTGCGTTTACAAACGCAAATATTCAGATGCACGAATACCGCATTAGACACAAAAAAACAAGTACTTATAGAGTCTCATCACAAGAGCGCTCACATTAAGACCATTAATCTTTGTCCATTAGATAAAAGAACTCATAACGCACGATTGCAAACCGCTATTGATTCAATTGAAACGAAATTAATACGTTTCTATTGTAAAGATATTGTCCATTAGTAGGCTTACAAAAAAAAAAAAAAAAAACAGCAACGGTCAACGTATAATTGGATATTTAGAATAATACCAAAGGAAAGGAGATTTTTAAGCAACTAAGCACAGCAAAATGTATATTATATGCATAGACAGAGTAGGTTTTGATCTTTGAAAAGAAATTAAGAAAACCAAATTTGCAATAGACTGAAAAAAGGCATAATAAAGATGAAGAAAACAAACATCATGTACACGTATACTGAGAATAAAATATATGAAAACGTTATCAAAAATATAACTTGGCCGACTTTTGCTGTTTATTCGATACTGATAATGTTCTTACATTTTTGTTCGAACACGCTTCACAACTTCCATGTAAAAATATGTAACTGACATTTTTGGGTAAAAAATATGTAACTAGATTGTGTTAAAAATTCTTCATCTTTATCATGCCATGTTTCAATTTATTACAAATTTTGTTTTCTTGATTTCTTTTTAACTACCTATTTTAAAAAAATCATAAAACACTAGCAAAAGCTTCTCAAGGCAGTTTACCTATAACTTCTTTGATTTAAGTTAGCTCTGCTGGTACTGTTTCGATTAAATGAAACACATTGTATACTTAGACAGGAACCAAAGCAAGTATACCTGTTCTACTTCAACCTTTAAAGTTCATGTCTGAGTTACCAACGTTCTCGTAGGTGGTCACTTAAGTATTCCAAGTAGTGTGGCCAGTTCACCCTTGACCCCACAAACCTCCACGCACAGATACCGGATAAAATAGTCATAAAATAATACATATATAAAATTAGAATATATAAGTAAATACGTGCTTTGTACATGAATTTGATTAATTTAAGTTTATGTGTTTCTTGCAGCGGTTTAATGTTTATGTGCAGAAGAACACCAAAGTCGGTAATAATTTATTTAATGGTTTTTTGATAATAATTATGACTACTAATATAAAATATATGACTATGAATACTACCGAATTACGACCTAAAACTAGAAGTTCTTGATATTTTAGAAAGACAATTATTGACAATATTTTCGACATAGATAACAAATACAGAGCGATATGAGATAAGTAAAGGAAGACTCGTTACAAATTGGAGGGACGCAATTTAAACCATAAATACTTAACTTAAAAAATAAAAATAAAAATCTGAATTCGCCACTGAGGTAATTCCTCTCTTTTTTTTGCTTTGTCAAAATACACTACTTTTTGTTTTCATTTCATATATTTATATATTTTAATCATATAATTGCTGCGATGTCATGATATTTATTTAATACAAGATCAACTATAACACATTCAATATGTGTTATAGAATCTATATATATAATACACTCGCACGTCGTTTAAAAGTGATCCATGAGGTGAATCCAGTCCCTCGTCCCATAGTTGCGGGCCCGTTAAGCAAACTTATTCGTACATATTTGTCCAGTTCACTTTTTACAATTACCGGATCCCGTTAGGTCGTGTAAACACTGTCGTTACCCTGCTAGTGATTTTACGAGTTTTCGTGTTAACACGAATTACGTGTGTTAGCGGAAATTTACTCTGATGGTATTTAGTTAGTTTGAGGAAGTTTGGGATTTTTATTTTGGGTACAAAATATTTTTTTTGGATTTTATTTCACTATATTCTTTCATTTTGATATTGTAGTGATATTCTGTATGAGATGGCTTACCAAACTCTAACTTTAGATTTAACCCTTTTTATATCATATCCAAGTATTTTATGTTCAATAGGTGTAATGACGTCATTCACGTAAATAATCATTAAAACAAATTAATAACGTAGAAAGTTCCATCGTTAAGCTCCATCATGGAACCGTTAATATATTAGAAGAAGAAATAACTAACATTCGCGCGTATATCAAGAACGTGGGCGAACCAAATAGTGACACTTTTCATTAAATTGCGTCACAACTCACAGTCTATAGAAAATAAAAATGATTTTTAAGTTCTACGTTTTATAGAGAGCGTTGAAATATTTTTATGGTAGCACTTCGGCTTTTATAATAAAATAAGTTGGGAATACAAATTAAAACTTAGGAAATTTTAGTAACTTAATTCGATAACAAGATTGAAGATCAAAATTAATTTACTGTTAAGATTCGTGAACCTATTTCTATTATTATTATCTTTACAATTTAGAATAGAAACAGTTATATTGGTGTCATTGTAGGTTTCATTCTAACTTAAATAATTAACTATTGGTTCGACCGCAAAGTAGCTATAAACATTCCCTTCATTAACTATACCAACGTTGTTTACCAACTCATAGTTTAGCGGATTCGTTTCTTTAACGCGAGCAGTGAAACGCGCCAAAGTTAAAATATCATAATTCGTGAACTTTTGGTGATCTTTTACAACACTCGATTCTGCTTTACCTGTCAGATTATAATTAAACTGTTCGAAGTCAATATTAGAAGCTAAATAAACAGTTATAATATTCGAGTTTCTGCAAATATTTATTGTAAGATATAGTTTGACAATTAATGCAAATGGCCAGTGTTTATCGTGACTGATATGGGATCATTGATTAGATTCGTGAAGGCGCGCTCCTCACTACGCTTTTATAAATAGTGAAAATAAAATTGCTTCATCTGATGGTTTTTAAAGTTCAGCGTGGTTAAGTATTATGAGGTTAAACTCTCACTTACTAGGTTTTTCGTTAACCAAGAATACATATCCGATTTAAATAGGTTACACACAAAAATCTTGGAACCATTTTGTCAATCCTAATAATAAAACGGAACTATACTGCTCGCGTAAATAAAACCCAGCCTTTACGCGTTTAATCTGTTAGTTTCACCGCATACGTTATGCAGCTGTAAAGTCTAACAGTAATTACTTAACCATAATATTTCAAGCTGCATATTGGTAATTAAAAATGATCCTAACCGGGCCCCGTGGACCGTTCAGTCTGCTACTATTACTAGCGTAATTACCTTGTCCGTGCTCGACTCTTCGCGTAGTTTTGCAGACATTGTTCTGATTCCGAAAGATGGGAAAGTTTTTGCTTTGATAAAATATGACCGACAAAATGTAAACAAATAAAACTTTGTTTTTGAATGTTCCCATAAAATAGAAGCTTTTTGTCATTGATTTTTAAAAGATAAAACAATACCAAAACATAAATCATTTAGATTTCGCTATCATATCAATATAAAAACATAAACAAATCTTGAAGTTTATAGCATTGATCGATTTTGATGCGTATTTCATAAATTTTATTCCACTTGTTAGTTTCATAAAATTATCATAATAATTGGACATAAAAATATATGTATTTTTTACGACTACGCTCATCGCGTTCCCTTAAAAACTATGCGATATTTTATACTCATTAAACAGTCAATCAGTCGAAAGAAATAACCCGTAAATCATTAATGAAAAACATCCGACAATAATCTTGACATAAACGTTCTAAACATAGTTCTAAATTGCGCTAAACATCTTAATTCGTCGCTTTAAAACCATATTTGTAATATTACCTTATATGCCTTTAGGAATGTTATCCCACGACTTAAAAACAACTAACGAGACAAAGTTACACGCACCACGGAAATGACAGCAATAAAAAATTGATGAATAATATTAGAGAAAATAATTTTTGCTTTTCGAAAGAAAACAATAGGCAATTCTAAACACGGTGCCTTTATATGAGTAAGTGTAATTATAAACAACAGAAATGTGTGGTTATTAGCAGGTAACAGTATACATCATTGTGTTGTTGACATAGTTTTTGATTCAGCATGCCCACTCTAAGGGTTCGTTAAGATACCATCAACATGATCAAGAACAGAGCTACCGTCACGATATTCCTGCTTGTAATGATAATGTTCTATGTTTACGTAATCAACCGGTATAGCTATCACATTTATAATATTTGTGATCCTAGGTCTTTGTCTATTTCTGACTTACCTCGATAGTCGTTGATGGCGACGACCAAAGTGAGGGTGGACCCTAAAGGGACGATGCCTGATACCGGCGCCGCCCACGGACCCTTTCCCGCTTGGATCTCCATCCAACAGTCCACATTGTCTCCTACAAGGACAAATAAAAGATTAGATTGAGAAGAGTTCCCATCCGAAAGTGATTGTATTGTTTTAGCACATCATCGTCCACATTTGAATGTAAATAATGCGCCTAGCCACTTGTATACGGTGGTATATTGGGCCAAAAAGAATTAGAAGAAAAAGAATGCCCATTGTAACCAATAGACAATAAAAATCGAAGAACATAGTATATACAAAAAGTGGTAAACATTATCGCTTTATTTTGTCACCTCTGAAATCCAGCTGCACGACGTCCAGATCGGCGATGACCATGGGTGGTTTGGAGGCAGTCTTCTCGTAATCGTTGAACCATTCACAGCGCAGTCTCTTCGCTTCGTCCCACACTTCTAGCAGGTCCTTGTCGTATTGCACCACCACCGTGTTCTCATAGAACTGCCCGTGGAGGTCTGGAATTAAAGGTTTTGGTCAAAAGTTAGTTTTAAAGAATATCATAGTGATGGACTGTATCGGCGACAAAGATAATTTTGTTTCTACTAGAAGTTGCCGTGGTTTCAGCTGGGAAGCATTAAGCTAATTATACCGATGAGTAAAGAGCAGATAATTGTGACATCGAATTAAAAACTAAGATGGTATAAAGAAAATGTCCTAAAATTTATGTTAAACAGAATAATCATTATTTTGTAAGGCCGAACATAGGTTGTATTAGTGTATTCCCACGATACAGAATAATCTAGTGTGGGAGCCACTGTTAAACTTTTGCTGAATAATTCTCTATCAATTATACAGGAAGAAAAACTATATCCTTTCTACACATGTGAAACCCTCTTTGTGATAGGATTATTTTTAATTGAAATTTCTGTAAAGTGTATTCTTATAACCTCCTGTAACCTGTTTGTTTGATAAATACCTACTTGTTTTGTATCTTTGTATTTTAATTAATATTTCCGAGTAATACCTACTTAAGTTCGATGTCAGAGAAGATACTCAAAGAGGTTTTGTGGAAATTAATGACAAAAATTGGTGTCTTGATGAGTTATCATTCATTGCGTAAATTGCAACTCTGTGGTCTGAGAAATGCGTTATTATCAGTTTAAGGGCATTGCGGAAATTAATTGGATTTCGATTATAGAATAAATCGTTAATGTTCAATAATAATTATCATGGGTAATTTCTATTCATTTCTTACAAATTATTATAGGTACTATTGATAAATCATTTTTGATTTATCTTATTCATGATCAATTGGGGTCTTAATGAAATATAAATGGGTGTTGTTGAAGTTATAAACGAGACATATATTAAGAGTTTGCACAGCCGTAAAAAATGTTCTTTACAAGAAGACTTTCTTATATTTTATATTAACAAAAACTTCGGTCATTTTCTAGCTTTCAGTATCGTACAGAACATTACGAAAATTTTCGTAATGCAGTCAACAATCATGCTATTCATTACTAAGTATATTTTAATTTTTAAAACCTTATTATTGCTAGAGCTATACCCTCGCGGATGTACTCACGCAAAAAGTGGAAGTCGCCCGAAGAACGCGGATCGTGCCAGTGGTCTTGGGTCGACGTCACACAAGCAAAACTGACCCCTAAAGACTTCTAGATAACTCCCTTTCAGAACAGCGATCCATTAGGACATTAATCTTCCAAGTTTACACGGGTTTGACATATTCAGACTCTATGTCATACGGTTTAAAATCGTTTTCACATTGTCGCGCAATACTTTTCGCTCAAAGCACTTAAAGTCGAAATTACTACGTCATAGCTGGAAGGAAATACACTTGAAAGTAGTGGATTGAGGGATGGCGTCTTTGAGACGGGCTTGTAGAGGAAAATGAGCCTTATGTGCGGTGTTATGTGGTCTGGCGAGTGGCGATTCCGAGAAACAATGCGCGTGCAATGTTCGCAGAAGGAGCGGGACGCATGCGTCGTCCGTTACTCCACACTAGCCATAGTGGACGCGACTAGGAATCGGCATGAGAAAAACTCACTGACTTTGTTGAAATGGGACCGATGTGCCGTAAAACTTGAATGCAGGCGATTTATTGCGAAATTGTTACGAATTACCGATAGTTACTGAGAATCTAAATGCGATACACAAGATTGGGTTTTACGATATATGGAAATCTGTTGCCGATGAACTTACTATCAATTTATCTTTTTTTTTCATATAGATAGATTACAGAAATAAAGATAGTATTAATATAGAATGTGTATAGGATTCGACGAGATATAATTGTCACTTACTCACTCTTATGTACTTCGAGTTTTCATGTGGGAATTTCAATGAAACTAAGCATTCCCAATCAATAATAAAATATTAATAAAACACGTAGGAGATCGTAAAACTTAGGAATTTTGATATTTCATAACAATTCGATGTCGTGAAATCATTATCAGGATTTAACCATTTAAGTACCGTTAAATGCGTATAATAGAAAGCTCAATGACTGGTTAATTTCAAATTACATACATTTTAAGATCGCCTGATTAATTGAATTGCCGCGATGTTCAAAGAAACAATAGAGCTGTGTACAATTTTAATAGGGTGATTAAGATTCGAGACGACGAATTAGGCACGACACATTATGAAGTTTAAGACACTCAATCAACATTATATTGAATATATAATATAATGACAGAATTAATGAAGAGGAAGAGAATGATATCCAATATACTATTAGGGACTAGAGATGGACATTTTACGATCTCTTAAAGCAATACGGTAATATTTGCAATATTACCGTACGATACGCTATGCTACGATATATTGAGTTACAAGTAATGCCAATCTTATAGATGATAAATTTATTTTAACACATGAATTTATATGTTATCTGGCAGCTTCTAAATTTAATGTAAAAACTGAATTTCCAACTATTTTACTTACGTCAGTCAATGCTTAAGTGTTCCCCCTTAACAAGACAAGTCATACGGTTTACCCTTCGGGGAATACAGGCATGACGTTATGTTAACATTGAATAAGTATCCACTATCAGATCGTCCAATAAGAATTTGATATACTAATTAATAAACAAGAAATAAAAAATAGCCCCAGTAAAGTCACTCACGTTATCGTTATATTAATTTAATGGTCTTGAATGTTAAACTTCTCTCTTACATAGTTAGTATTGCAGACAGTTTCTTACATTCTAAAATAATATTCCCGGTATATTTTTTGATCATTTCTCGCCATGGCTTAATTTATCATTTACTTTATCCATTTCATGTCTTGTGGGTATTAACTAAATATATCTTCAAAATGCCCCTCAGGTTAATGTGCATCTTAAAACATATTCTAATCTGTTTAGTGCCCACGATCTCAAGTGGGTGTATTAGCCTTTCCGGTGCTTCAAGACCTTTCCAAGACATTATTATCTGACAGTTTGAATGCTTGACTGTCTAAGTTAACACTTTACTATCCAATAGCCTTCGTATAAAATTGAGTTAATAGATATAGCATTAGTCATTATTCTAATGGCTTTAAAGTAGCTTAGCAAGAGCTCTGTTCTGTAGATAAAATATGTAATAAAAACTTTTAATAAGTAACTTGATTGAATTCTTTAATAACTAAGGAAAAAGAGATCAGTAAATAATTACTCAAAACTAGATAAATAATATAAAGACTCGAGGGGACAACATAAACACCTACCTGAGTCTCATCTTAAAATTGCAGTTGACGCTATCAAGAACTCAGGTTTTACGGTTTTAGAATAACGGATGGCTGCAAAGGCATGCAAATTTTTCCCATGTAAATGAAACATTCGTAAACTTAAATCGAGAGGAACTACCAAGTATGGATAGAAAGAAAGTTTTTTTTTATTGATACAAATATAAATACAGAATAAGTGGAGAAAACAATTAACGTAAATAAAGAGATTTGCAGTGAGATATTTTAACACTTTCAATTAATAACTGTTTTGAAACCGAAACTGTAATATTTCGGGATTTACTTATTTAGGGAACACCAACAAATACAGGAGCGGTCTTTTATAACATTAAACTTTAAGTTGTTATCGTTACAAAATTCAAAATATACGCTGGATTCATCAAAGCTTTAAAAGTAATGATAAAATCTAAAATTGGTGTTTGAAGCCATAATTTGAGAAGTTTCATCTCTAAATGGCAATAATCCATCTAAGGTTTGTAAAAAAAAGGGAAGGAAATGGTCATCAACCAAACCTAAACCATGTAATAATAGTTCTGCGAAACCTCACAAATGAATGTGCAATTATAACGGTGTCCATGCTCATAAATGTCTACGCATCACAATTTTAGATGATTTACTAAAGGAATTAGTTATCCAATCGTTTCTCTTCATTGGCGTGACGGATCGCGATTTTGCAGTCAACTGTAAACAAGCAATTACATACAGAAAAAAATAGTGGGATTAACAGGCTTTAGATTGTTTAACTGTGTATCTAATTCTCATGGTTTTTGGTACTATTCATTTTATAAAAACCTTTATTACGTACCAGAATCGCATCGGTAACATCTCATTATTAAAATTCTTTCCGTTTAAAATTCTGTCTACGGTTTTCGTTAAAACAATCAATATTAGATGCCGTTGAGTTAATCTTAACCAACTTTTTTTTTATTTTAGCTACCCTATGTTACTCGTGTGATGATGAAAGAATTCTAATGATAACTCAATCATTTATGAAACCATTCACTCGTTTAGACATTCACAGTCTTACTAAAGTCTGATTAAATCTTTGCAGCCAAAGATGAAATGTTTGTTTTGCATTTATACCCTTACCTATATAAAAGTTACGCCAATAAATTACAATATAAATAAAATACAGTTCTGTTGTTGTATTTAAAGAACAAAATTATTTCTATGAAAGTAAAGTCATAGTGAAGCATTAAACTGATATTATATTAGTGATAAATTAAATTTATAGGATCATAAATCTAAAATCAAATGAAAATTAATAATGATTACTTGTTTTATAATAAAGTCATAAACGATTTCAGTATTTAAAACGTAATGGTTTCTGCAAAATATGAGTGTCATATATGATTTTAAAAATAGTATTAGTGTTTTAAAGCCTTTAATTTAAGGTCTTGTAACTAATACTTCTAAACTTTAGTTTTTGTAACGTTTATTATCTTCGGTTTACCGGTCCAACACTTAACATGGAGGTTAAATGCTGTTTACTTTGTCAACAACAAATTAGATTCTATTTTTATTTTAGTCTAACGTTATTCATAAATGTAATAATTGATAAAAAAAAATACTAAAACATTTATATTATATCTAATGCATTTCTATAGGTAAATATCCTTCATTAATGATAAATAGAATTTCATCAATTCATTTATGTACATCTACACCAATATGGACAACTTTGAACAATGTTTCTAGGTAGCTCGTTATATAATTTTTGCTGACCTAATTCACAATGGGGAATGCGATTAATTGTTGCACTTCTTGTACGTAAAATTGTAAGAACAAGCATGATAAATCACAGAATGTAGTACGATAAATCGATTTGTTTAAACGATTTATTATATCGACTAATTGTGTAAGTTCGCATCATTAGGCATCGGATATATTTATTGATTTCACGCCACTACTCACGGTCCATTTATACCAAACCAACCGAGACCAGATTTAATTACTTTTACAGTGTTGATTTTGCGTTATCATCGTTTTCGTTATTTCTATTTCTACTTTGTTCTTTTGTCAATCAGGTTTGAAAATCAAACAAGAATTCGAAATATTTTGATTGCTATTGTTTAACTATTTTTAGATGTAACATAAATGAAATAAAACATCAAATAGTTTAAAAAGAATTATGCTGAATTATAAGATATACCTATATCTCTAGTTCACTTAGTCAGAGACGTTTTATAAAAAATATTTTTGTTGCCACCTATCCATGAAGTAAACTGTTTAACAAAGTCAATTACGCCAAAGTAATTTTGATTGAACTACGCTAATTAAATATAAATGAATTAATATAAATGATGTTTATGGTAATACCAATAATACACGTTCGTACGACTTTGATAATTTTAACTTATACCGTAGTTATATTGATAAAACATTGACCCCAAACCCCCGCATATACATCCAAACATATTTTTACTTTTATTATTATTTATTTTCTTTTAAATATACCACGTATGAATAAATTCTGTATCGTGGGTGCGTTTTCATACAGCTTTGTGTGGGTATTTACACAGACCTTTACATTCTCATAGAACAATTTAATTGACACCACTTATCAACACAGTAATTCTATTATTATGAAGGATCTCAACTGTATAATTACCTGGTTTAGTGCCACACTTGGCGTACGCGATCCGAAATGAGAAGTACGTCTGTCCCGTTGACGGCGGCACGTAGACACATCGGGGGTCACCATGTTGACCTGAGAACATGTAAAAGTCTTGCTAAAGATTTGATTGGGTAAGTGGACGTTTGCAAGGAATGAAAATATAAGGATGAGAAGATTCGACACATGAATTAATCTTTATTTAAATTGCTACGTTGCATGATAAATAAAAATATTTTACGGGAATTACTACTTTACCTTTGAATCTCTCAACTTGCCATTACCATGCAGTACTCTGCATGTAAATTCGCGTTATTCCTCGTTAAATATGTTCAATACATCATTGGAGATTTAAGAATGTACTTGTTTCAAGAACGTTAAGTACTAAGTGTTTTATGAAGGGAATAAATATTTTGTAGCAGTCACTTTTGAAAGCTGTAATATTAAAATTCAACCATTTGTAACCGCAATCCTGCGTTCATTACACAATATCAAGTTTCTTTTTTAGACCATCCCAGTAATCAGTCCTAGAGAAGAGTTGTAATCATCACCTTGATTATTAATGTTATACCTATATCTTAATCGATATAATTATATTTTGAGTACTCAAGGATTTCCACTGCCATATCTTCTGATATACTTTAACATACCTACTTAATCCTAGAAATTGTCGGCGTGATGTGCTTATCTATTAAACAATTAGCTGGATTTTACGTCCCTATTAACAAACAGAAAGCGAAGTACCGCGATTAAAGGCTCGATGCTTATGTTAATTGCTAATTATGTGCCTGCGCACACCTTTGCTACATTAATTGCAATATCGTTAGCAAGATAAATAGAGTAATGGACGTGGAGCTTGAAGTAAATTGTTGCGGTACGGCTTTGGATTTTGTTGAAATATAATATTTATACACTAAAGGCACAAACGATTGATTTGAGATTTATATTTTTATTTTGATAATATAACTAAATACAATTAAAAGTGAATACTATTTTTTTTCTTCGTATTAATTTCAAGTGCAGTTGTATTGAATTATACGCATCTGCATTCAGGTGATTTATAGTAAACAACTGACCCAATGTGATATGGTAATTATTGTTAATCTTGAGGTCTCTGTAATAATTATATTAATTTCATAAAGTAAATGAATTAGCAGTCAATTTGTATTTCTGATCATTCTTCTCATTGACATATTTTTTTGAATTCTGAATGTGCGATTTTTTTTTCTTTGCAATATAATAAAAATTATATTTTACTACGCAAAAATAAAGTCAACGTCCAAATTATTTAAAACCATATCGTTGGTATACTATGGAGGGTATAAATGACGCAAAAATTAAGAAGACGACTCAGAGGAGATAATACAAAACATAACCAGAAGGAAACAGCGAAGTATGTCACAGACATCTATTCGGAGATCTAAGCGTGGTAAGTTACAATTTTAAGATTATTTCACTGTTATGTTTATCATAGACTATAAACTGTGCGTAACGGAAGCTCTTGCGGTCCATACCGTGTTTTACAACATTCCTTTCAGAATATTCTTGAATGAATGAAAGTCCTTAAGGTTTCATAAATAAGATGATGTCGAAACAATAATTTCATCTTATAGCTGTTGTGTGTGTTCTACTATTTACTAAATGTTGCTTTTTTATTCATTATGAATGAGTCTTTAACTTAGCTATCGGCTTCAATAAATACCGCATTTTGAAGCTAGTTTTAATTTTCAAAAATTTCTTCATCGGTAAGTTTTTCTATATCTATCTCTATAAGAGTTAAGTTATTCTCAATGGAGTAAGCGCCTCTCGTTTCTTGATTAATATCAAGATAAAATTAATTAATAAACTAAAGCCCGCATATACTCACCAAACCACTCGTATCATCACAAAAATAATTACTACGTTACAATAAATTGAATTAAACAAAGTCCAAGTACAGTATCTAACAGTATCACCTACTAAAAGCTCGGCAACTGGAGCGTGCGTTATTAATAATTCACTAAGTATGTATCCGTCATAATTGTGAGTGAAACCTTAGCAATTACCGCAACAATTAGTGGCGGTCTGAATACACCGGTTTCTAACATTTTCCTTGCAGTAGCTATCTTGTGTTGTTGGTCTATATTAGTTTGTAGTACAACTTTTGCAACTATGTCATTATTTGGAATTTTAATTTAGTTATCAATAATATTGTGTTATGTTAATTGGATGTGATTTTTGTTGGTTTCATTCAATTTCTGTCTTTTTTTATATAGTGTAAATCAGGGTGTAAAACGGACGATCGACGATCGCACTATCTGAACACCCAAGTCTATACGGTCTATATGTATCAGATTACAACGATTTCTCTTCAGAAGACATTAGGACCACTTATATGAACGTCGTCAGCTTAAGATCACTATGATTATCACGAATTTAGTAGATCCCCAGAAACATGTTGGCACAGAGAAAATGTTAAAAACCGCTACATTAATTTGCTAAGTCAATTATTTAGGGTAGTTCGAATCAGAAAGCTCACAATATTATTCTTGATACATAAACAATGTTACAGCTACTTCGTGATTAAAACTGACACACAATACATACCTTTTGACGAGACAATGCCCTCGAAGGGATGCGAGAATGTGAGATGGACGTCCATATGGTCCTTCCCGCACATGACCTCTAGCGACTGTATGACTGGCATGCCTTCGGGCCTGTCCATCGGCCATAACTCGCCCGCTCGCGCCCGCGTCTGTGGGAGAAGGGATATTTAAGTGAAATGTGGAATATAACTTATTTTAGTAAATACTATTATAAAAGATTTTTTTCTCGTTAAGCAGAATACAATCACAATTATGTTATATAATTAATTTATTATGATATGGATGATTTAATTTGATGTATCTACTCTAAATAAACAGACTAATTGTATGAGATATTGTAATTTCGGTGGGGTGACCTGTAAGTGAGAAAATATAAGATAAAAGGCTCCTGATAATATTGAATTCGAAATGATAAGATGAAGTGAGCGTTTTCATATTATAATTATTGTATTGTATTTATTTTTCGAATTGGTCAAACTTTTACTAAATTAATGGTATTGTATCAAACCTAGTAAGTTGAAAAAAATAGATAAACGTTTTATTTAATTTTATGCTCTACACGTAGGTACAATTATTGAAAAGTCATCACAGCTTGTTAAAGCTGAACAATACACAATAGAAACAGACTTTAATCCCAGGCAGAAATAATAACTCTATCATTGAAATCTATATTTCCAATCAAGATACTAATTCCTAGTATGACAACAACAGTAATAAACAATCAATGCTCATCTCGAGACAAAACAATAACATTACATTTTCCGTCAAGATCAATTAAAAGCTTAATGTAAAAAGCGAATAATTATTCCTTTCATAGATACAACTTCAACTTGCCATCAGAGAACCATCCGGTACTCTTTGCGCCTTGGAATTAAGAGTGACTTTTGTTAAGCATTTGTTTTGGGAATAGTAAATGTAAGTTTGTGTTTCCTGTACAGTTCCCAACGAACCGCGGACATATCGCACCCCCCACCGAATAAAGTCGTAAGCACTATTACGACCTTTTTCGTGTTTTTGCGTTTTCTTAATCTAGAAAGTCAAATACACATCTGAGAATTATTTCAGATTTTTTTAATAATTTTTGATCAAAATATTAACAGGAATTCTTTATTCCTGGGAGAAACATATAAATATATATACGTCGAACAAAGCCTTAAGCAACACATACGTATCAACAAGTCCATTATGAACTTGTAATAAAACATCGCGATTCTTTACTTCGGAATAAAATAAATCGTGTTGAACAGTAATGAGTGTTTACCACTTTATTCGCGTAAAAAAATTAACGTAGATTATCGGTAAGTCAGTGTTACAGAACTTGGCGTTATCATATTTTAAACATAAGACCTCTTTATTCGAGAAATAACAATCGATTAGCAGTAAATTAGCATGATTCGTGTAATGTGTTAATGAAGAGCTGTCTCCGGATACACCTACTTTACCACCGTCGCAAAAACGCGTACGTTGTGAAAAGGAATGGGTAGACAAAGAAAAATGCTTAAAGATTCTGGCAATACATACATCTCATCAATCTAAAAAGAGTCGACTTCCAAAATCATCAAAAATGTTAGCTCATGTAGTAAACAATGCAATGAAACATTCAAACGATGTAGAGACAAGACGTAGTCAATATTTTTGGAAGTGTCCACGAAAATCAATGGCTATATATTTTGAGATACCTATATCAAAACGGAAGATATCAAGAAAATTAAAGTAATATGAAAAATAATAGGACTCAAACTACATATTAAATACTACTTACCAACTATGAATCAGTACAAGTTTGCAAAAAGTTTTTTGTCAATACTTTATCCATTTTAGAAAAGTTTGTGTATACAGGTATTGAAAAAGAGGACTTCATTCTAATCGACCTCATAAAATAGATATTTTAACAGTAGAAAGCATTATAAAGTACGTCAAAACGACTTTAACTTTTGGAGGATTTGAATCTCCTTTTTTTATCCTTTATATTATTTTACTTTACATAATAGCTTAACCGGACAAGGACATTGCTATGTGTGGCTTTATCAAAAAGCTGCTAAAATCTATTGTATCTGAAATCAATAATTATTATTATATTATTCAGGGTATTCATAAATTTTCATTTTATTCGGAACAATAAGAAAAATAAAAACCGTTTTATTTTTGCCCTGTACGTTAACTTGGCCAAAAAGTATAAGATTCATTAGACGCACAAATGTTTTGAAGTGCCCATAGCCAGTCTGAAGGAGATTCGATACATTCAGTAAAATTTTTGATACTCCTGAACAAATGTACGTCAATATTTTAAACGCCAAAAAGTCAGGAAAAATGTATGAAGTAAATAAAATGGGTCAATATGAGTTTTTAGATATCAAAGTCTGGAAGAAATTGGATGTAGGATTCTTCGGGAAACAAGATTAAACTGGGTGTGTTGCTGTTTAAATATGATTTTGATGATGAATATTCAACTTTACTAACCCAAAATAAACCAAAACCATGAGGAAGGATACCAGCTAATATTACCTCTGGTCGATCATTGTCTGTAAAAGAGCCAGTGCCAGTTTATCGTAAGCCACTTGCAATATCAAAAGACTTAATGAGTCTCTGTAACAATAATGCTAACTGTAATAATGAGGATTTGGAAGTTTCAAATGACGAAGATTAAATTTAATTAAGTACCAAGTAAAGTTGATTAAAATAGTTCTGCATTATTTACTGTGATTTTACATGCTGTGATTTAGATTATACTACAGTTAAGTATTTAAAATTGTTTTAATAGTCAAATTAAGGCTGCCATAACCAATAAATAAATATTATTATAGTTCTTATATTATACGTATATTACCTAATAACTAAAATTTAATGGGCATTAACAATCTATGTGATTTTTCATGTCTATTGTTGATTTTCAAATACATTTTATAATTTTTAGCTCAGCCTTTTATTTTTCTTACCACGTGTACAAAGGTAAATAGATTGAGTAATAATGTAATAAAGTAAATAAAGTGTTATTAATCATAACGTACAAAGCTTGCTTTATCTTTTAATGCAAAAAAGTGGCCATATCACATTACTGTAAGTATAAAACGAGCAAGTTTTACCGAAAAAAGTGATTGTAGGTTATTATGCTAGACGTGAAGATGCCGATTTTTCCCGAATACAGTGGTAATAGACATTTACCAACATGATAATCAATTCTCAATTTGGTATTATACTTTTTTATTAATATTTAAGAGAACCTTATTATTAATTCTTTAAAAAATATATAATTTTAATGGACAAAAAAATAGCTTTTCATTGAGACCTCAATTATTTTGATAGGACGTATGGTTCTTGATTTATTCACAAATTATGGTTTTTTAATTTTCCTGAAAAGTTGTGATTTTGATATTACGACTTTATTCGGTGGGGGGTGCGATATAACGAGAGGTTTCCGCGAAAGAGAGCAGTGTAAACATAATAAATGGGCAAAGAATAATTTCTGTTCGGTAAGTTAACGCCAAAATTGGATGATTGGCGACTTGGCGCACGATGACGGATGCCAAAGACTATAATGTAGACGGGACAAACGAAATAAAAAAAATAAAAAAGATAGGTATGGATCTTTTGGTCTTTTGAATCAGATAAATATTAATTCAAGGAAAATCTTTACTATTATTTTGTAGGATTATTTCTTGTAAAAAAAAACCTAATTTCTAATCACAACCGAATATGCTTAAATATGTTGTGTAGGAGTCACATCATAAGACACAGTTTTGTAGTTGGAAACCAATATCTACATAGAAACATCACATTCACTGATAGCATAATTAAATTAAAACCACTACTAATAAAGAAAACTACCTTTTTTATATATAGCTACTTATATATCCAAGCATGTTTATATATTTTAAACTGTCTCGAATCTTCAGAACTAATTCACTGGTTTCAGTAAAATCTTAGACGCTATGCGCGAGAAAGGTAAGTTTTATACTACTTTAGTCATTAATGGTACAGGAAATTAATAAATCCCATCTGTGCTTACGCTTTCACTGACTAATCTATGTACAAAAACGATTTGATGAATCGCGTGTTCCAGGAACGACGGTGCAGGCGCATTTCGTTCCCACGCGTCAACAAGAAATTCACAAAACGAGACAGACAAATACAGATAGAATTCAGTGAGAAAGAGAGGACACAATACAAATCTTCGAGTACTCAATAATTTAAATTTTTGCGTAATAAAGCCTTTTTCAAAACTCGATTTGTAAATTAATTTTTTAATTTGATTTTACACGGCGGTCATATTATATTATTAACTCATCAGTTAAACACTCAAATACCTATACTTAAATTTAATTTAAGAATACTCCTTAGTTATTTATGGCGAGTGTGTATGACTCCACAGTTCTGTGAGCATCATTTAAATCAGTCTGTGATTTATATTTCTATGAATTTCTCTAGCAGTAAACGTCAATGATATAATTAATTGAATGTTGTCTCTGATGGTTTATAATTTATGCTTTTGCGGTTTCCATATTAGTGAAAGTAACGATGGAGTTCTTTGGCATAACTAATCTATTAATTATGGAATATCTTAGTTTTCTTTTTGGATGTCAATAACCTTAAAACATCGACAAACAAACAAACACCCATAGATTGGTTCGACATAAAAGTTAAAGACTTGTAAATGCGATGTCATATTTTTTTATTTGATTCGAAATATTTTTTGAGTGTTAATAATGGGAAAATGTTTAAGCATATCCATCTCTTTCTATTTGTTTCAAGTAGCTTATAATTTCATATAGCTTAAAAAATTCCAATGACCCCGCACCATACAATTTCACAGTTCAAAACCTAAAACAACTACCTACAGGCCTCTGACTCTAATCTAAACCGAACATCCCTATAATTACACGAACACTCAATAAACAGCTGCCAAAGAGCCAATAACCAGATAATAATGAAATTACCAGCTTTAATTGCGTACGCGCATCTCATGAAAGTGGAACACCATATTGCGTATCTATGCAGTCATAAATATATCGTAAATCTTACCTACAGATATTTAGTTTTGTTGTCCTTCATTACTGGGTGTGTTTAATTTTTTTTTTATGTCATAGGCGGCAAACGAACAGACGGATCGCCTGATGGTAAGCGATTAACGTCGCCCATGGACACCCGCAACACCGGAGGAGTCACAATTATATTTAAATGAAATAATGGACCATGAATGGTGTTTTAAAGTAAATTATGGTGACTTTGCCACTAGCCATGGCCATACGCTACTGAAGTCGTAAATATTTATTCTCAATTCATAAAAACTGATGTCTTCGTAAATTATACCGGTCAATGTTATTTTCATATAAATGAATAGAGATGACAACATATTTTAAAGATATTCTAATAATTAGAGGTTTATAAAATTATGAATAAGAGAGTTAGTCTTTGGTCGTTAGACGTTCGATATTTAAATATTTCGACATCCAACTAATAATTCTTGTCTATCAGAATGCTTCCTAATTTTGTAAATTATTTTGCTTTTAAGTTTTACTGCCTCAGTGGCTGCTGAACATGAGGTGCTGGGGTTTTGATCGCCAGGTAAGGCAAAGCGTTATTAGGTATTTCTGTTAGAAAATTCTGTCACAGCCTGAACTTTAAAATTGTGCCTGGTAGATGGCAATAGGCTCGTTCACTGTTAATTATATGGGACTTAATAACGGCATCAGCGAAATGTAGGTGTAGATACTATAGCACACCTCAGCCTAACCCTTCGGGGAATTTGAGCCTGTTGGTATGTTGCCTTTAAATTTATTATGTCTATGCTAGCTCTATGTCTAGCTATTTCATTTATAAATTATAAATAAAATAGACGTGAGCGGATTATTTGCAACGTTTACAACCACGTGTCACTGTTTATGCATAAACACAGCCTGCCCAAGCGCATGCCCCGATACATAAATAATTTTATGGTCTTCACCTATTGATTGGTCGTTTAAAATATTGCCTGCCTTATAAGACACTCGTAAATTGATAATTTAGAAGACATCAAATTAATTACTGCACCTGCTTGCTAATGTAAAAGGTCTTTATAAGCACGATTGCTGAGCTTGAGGCCGAGGGATCAAGGCTCAAAGCTCAATATTTTTTCCGTGCGGGAATCGAACTCGCGACACGTAGCGCAGCAGTCGATCTCTCAGCTACTGCACCAAAATAGCAGCCTGAAGTGTGGAATTGTGCCCGGCTTTCCAATAGAAAGACGCTCACCTCTTGTTTATACATTGTACTTAATAATACTTAATAATAGGCGAAATGTGGGTGTACAGTAGTACACATTACGGGAATACAGGCGTGATGCCATGTTAAGAATTATTTCAAACTAGCTTCCGCTCGCGGCTTCGCCCGCGTTTTATGAACCCGTACATTTTTCCGAGATAAAAGTAGCCTATGTGTTATTCCAGACTATAATCTATTACTGTGCCAAATTTCATCCAGATCCGTTCAGCCGTTCTGGCGTGAAAGAGTAACAAAGATCTATCCATCCATCCATCCTCACAAACTTTCACATTTATAATATTAGTAGGAAGTAGGATTGTCAAAATACAATACAATACAATTTATTGCACACCAGAAATAGAAAAAATACAGCTGGCAAATTTCGAATATCACCGTTCATAAAAAACAAGTCAAAAACGTACATCTAAAACATAAATTCCAATTCATCCTCAATAACAGACTCGTTATTCGAAATCGTTTATCATAAGGCTTAGAACACATTAAACGTATTAGAGAAAATAATATGATCCCGTCGATACTCCGTGTTAATAATACCTCTGAGTTATTATCGCTGCATCCTTCGAGGTTTACTAATGTGTGTATTGTAAAGGTGTTAACACATTACCCAATGTCTAGGTTGATTAAACGGGATTGGTGGAATGTTGAGGCATTATAAACTGCTGAAGCGTTCACATTCCAATTTAAGTTCAGGGCTCGATATTCGATGATTCTCTGAAACACGTAGTTTTGATGCAAACTTTGTTTTTTCAAATATGTGCTTAGACAATGATAAGATGATTTTTAGGTATTACTAGTGGTAGAATTAAGACGTCTATTGGCGCTCTAAGTAATGAAATAAATTATTTTTATTTTAAAATAGCTACATGTTTTTAGAAACATATTTGCTCATTGTAAATCAATATTTTGAAAAGAGTATCCATGGAGTTGCTTGCCGATCTCTTTTCTTTAGGACCAACCCACTTTGGAACCGTGCACCTAGATTCAGAACATTTTAAAGATGAATTAAAGGACCCATTTGAAAAAAAGATTGACTTTGAAAGATATATTTCCAAATACATAGTATAACATAACATAACATCACGCCGTGTAATAGGGAATACAGAGCGAGCTTATTGCCATATGCTAGTTCCCAGACTATGCTGCTACTGAGGAATTCCTTACAAAAAACCCAATAACACGTTATCCGGACCAAAGATTGAAACCAAGACAGACTCAGAAACTGCGCCTGCGACCACTAGACCAATGAGGGAGACTATATTTTCCTATCAAAATAGTAAACCAAAAGAAGTATTCAATACTTAGCCAACATAATAGTATTGCCGTTTAAACAAAAAGTAACATGATCCAGTATATGTGTAATGAACACACACCCTAAGGATAATAGGAAGCGATACATAAAGGAATGCCTATTATTTTTTTGTAAAAGATGATTATGAGTAATCTAAAAGGGTTTCGTAATTGCATCGTACATTCGTAATTCATTACATTTTCATAACTATCTTTTGAGAAGGTCGTTACGTTTCATTATAGTTTCGAGTCTTAAAACTTCATCAATTTCTGATGCCTTTCGAACGAAGGTGTAGCACAAGATATTACACGTAATAATATAACATAGCATCACACCTGTATCCCCAAAGGGTTATGCGTAACTACTATTGTGCACCCACATTTCGCCGATGCTGTTATTAAGTCCCATGTAATAGGGGGCGAGCTTATTGCTACCAACTAGGCACAGTTACAGATTCCGTGCTGTTACCGAGAATTTCTATACAGAAATACCCAATTACACTTTGCCCGACCCGGAAATCGAAACCCGGACATCACGGTCAGCAGCTGCGCTTACGACCACTAGACCAATGAGGGAGTTTCTTTATAGTTTCGAGTCTTATAACCTCATCAATTTCTGATGCCCTTTGAACGAAGGCGTAGCCTAGGATATAATAGTATATTAAAAGGATTACTATACACAAGCCATCATCAACACTGTTTGGCATCAAGCAATTGATGTGTTCCTTAATTTTAATTGTGTATGTAGAATGTGCAGTCTTTATAAATAAAATTCCGATGTGCGTGTGTTCATAATTTTATTACTCCTAAACGGCTTGATTCATTTTGATGAAATATTCTTTTTATACTTATGGAGTCACCTGAGTGTTTTTTAGGTATTAGTTGGACCGGGTTGGTGACGCTGTTTTCGAGATCCAGAAAAGGATCCGTTATTATTATGTGTGTGTAATGAACCAGAGTTCAAAATAAAGATTTATTACTATTATTGATTTATGTGGGCCAAATAAAACTTTGAAGTCAGTCAGTCAAATGGTTGAAAAGTGAAATAATCGCCCTTTTAAACAACAAAAACTGCGAACACTGACGTGTTATACAAAATTACCATAATAACAACAGACGATGCGGTCGACATAATTTCTATGTGGTACGAGAAAATCTCGTTAATTCAATTTGTTTTTCTATTATTCTCTAATGGTGAGCAGTTGTTAGTCGTTGCGCACGCGATGGCAACACGCACAAATCACTAGTGATGGGCTGTTGGTGACAGTTGGTAAATAGTGAGAAAAAAATATCTGCAATAATTTGTTGTTATGGCAACTTATTGATAATATACTGATCTCTCTTTCTTGGGTTTTGTATTTGGCTAAATAAAAAATTTATTCGAATAATTAATGACTTCGTTTTCGAGAAAAAACTTCAACAAACAAACAACACATTAAGTTATAAAGGCACGTGCGTACACATACATATGACAGCATTTTATTTATTCCATAAAAATATGGAAACAAATGCTTACATCGAAAACAATTGACTCTAAATAATTTATACATTACATGCCACTAACATTACTAAACATTACCCGACCAAACTCAAACCTTTATTAAAACTAAATTACATCATTAATCTTACAAGCAAATCTATATCGAAGTACATTCGTTATTGACAAATTAAATTGTCACTATTAATGTTGGAGCGTCATTAGACGCAGCATAGTCGCGTGCGCACCATTAGGTGTAATGACGTGCTTGTATAGAAGATACCTGTTTGGCTAACCTGATTGTCTCACTCAGATGCTTGCGGTAGAATATATAGCAGCGTGTAGTTTGTAGCCCGAAATGGGATTCATTTGCTATAGTTGGACGTTTCTGCCTTCGATTATCATGACAAATGTGGGCTAGATAGCAATATTATGAGGTTTTAGAAATAAGAGAACTTATTTACTTTACCTACCACAGTAAATGAAATGATACTGGTGACATACATAAATGCTGCGTGAACAGGCTTCACTTTATTCCAAGTTTACAACTTTTTTTACGAGTGTACATTTATTGATATTCAGCTCATCAAAACAAATAAATCGTTAATGTCAGTACGTACTTTATGATTCAACAACATCATTACCTATCAAAACAATACATGAAACAATCGACTAATTAATTCGTTACTAAATCCATTCACATCACTAGCTAGCGGACGCGTGCGCACTATTACCGTAATGACGCAGTGGTATCGTATAGAAAATATACAGCAATCACCACAGCTGTTCGTATCGACTGTCATTACTGCAGGAGATGTGTACCATTAGATACGCGTTTCTTTTAGTTTCACTGCCCGTTAGGCGATTTTTGTTGTCGGTGAAAAGCGATTGAGATCTGTTTACGTATCGACTTTTCGCTCAATTTTCTTGAAGGAGAATTTCTCTGAAAATCTAAAAACTCAAGCTTGATCATAGACTAATCATACTAAATTCTAGTTTAAATTATTTCGGTATTAAAATGCCTTCTATGCTTTAAGGTAGTGAGACGATACTAGTATAAAAAAATAACTCTGAGCTTCGAAAATAATAATTGGCACTGCTAGGCCTTAGTCCAACACGAGGACACCATCGAACCCCTAAGGAGTCTCTTTGGTATGTAAGTTTCCTCAACATATTTTCCTTCACCGTTCACGCAAGCCATAAACAAATTCTTATCCGCAAAAAAAGGCTCTAACCTCCCAAAAGTTAGACTGGATTCGCACTCAGACTTAGCCTCGTTTTATTTAATAATTCTAATAAGAAACGATGAGTGTATTTAAGTCACCATGTAACGACCATATAAATTACAAGTTAATAAGTTTAGAGTTCAATAAGCCATAATCCGCAATTTTCTTTCAACCAAAGCTTGTTAGTAAGATAATTTAGTGCATTTCCTTCATTTCTAAACAATTTCAAATTACACCAAGATAGAGAAGCTATCTCCGGCCAATTTGAAAATGTATAGATAGAAACTCCATCTATGAAAACATGAATAACTAATTTAATTGCAAAATAACTCAAAGTCACACCGCAGGGTTTCAAAACTAATTGACCATCTCTCATTCTAATTTAGTCATAGCCATTTCAAAAACAAATTTATAATTTAATTCTAATCATTTTACCGTTATATCAACGCAAATTATTGTTAGTTTGCGAGATAGCTGTGAACAGGTTGACGGTGGTATATGCAAATACGAAATAACTTGCTTCGTTTACTTTATAGGCAGTTCAAAAGGTTATACCAAGACAAGTAATGATTACTTAATTTATAATTTTTATCGTTTTGCATAAGTCAGGAGTGTTTTTGCGGATATGGTTAAAGAATAAAGCATCATAGTTTATTAAGCCCTTTGAGTAATGAATGTTGTGTTTACACGATGGAGTAATATAAGCGTCGAAGAATTCTTGTGAAGCTGCTATTAAACGTTAAAGTCCGATTAATCGTCTATCCTATAAGAGCCATTAATTTAATAGATAAAGCGTTTATTCACGATTAAGAGGTTGTGGGTTCACATAGTCCTATCACAAGTATATCTACTTATATTAGTTATTTGATCCACACATTAATTTTCTTTTAAAACACGTTGTCCCAAACTAAGAATATTTCCTGTATCGTGGGATTATTTAACAACACAAACATCGTTTAACAACGGACAACTATCTGTAGATTGTACAAATATTTATGTCAAGTGGGAATCGAACCCACAACACGTGGCCCAACAGCCGAACCCTCAATCGCCACACCAACTTTGCCGTCACATTGCCAATATCCACAAAAAGCCTGCAACTTGCTTTGGAACGAATAATAATAATTATTATTAATGCATTAGCAAAAGTAGTTTACAATAGATAATCTTAAATTTAACATGTGTTATATAAATAAATATAATTATTAAAAAACCTTCTGAACGAAATATACCAAAGTAGTACGAAGTAGTCCCAATAGCCTAATAGAACATTTGAAAAAAATAAGTCTCTCTCATGATATTAAACATGTGTATCATCCTTCTCTTTAAATCAATAAAACCTACAAAAAGTCTCACATCTACTGTACTTTGCATACTAAACTAGTATCTATAAATTCGTCATAAAACTCCAATATAACACGTCAAAACTCATTACCTCTCAATCAACTACCTCATTTTTAAATACCTTTTTACTTCAAAGGTCCGCCATTCTAACACACAGTTCACACAAGCGATAATTGTCCTCTCTTTACAAACGTTTCTAAAAAAAGTTCCTAATCAAATGCGAACCCACTTTCTCCTTTTCATTCACGTTAACATTACTCATGTCTATTAGCATAGAGAGACCAGTGTCATTCACATTTGGCTTGGGTTGGGTCGAATATTCCAAGTATTTTGGGCGTTACTTGGCGGCATTCTTGGCAATGACATTACTACAGGTGTGTAAATGAAAAGCTCTTCAGTGTGGAATAATAGTACCTAAGGTCATTAAACCTTACTATTTGCTATCGCTATTCGCTTAAGCGCAACACTCAAAAAAGCTTGACAAGTGATTAAATATTGAATTTATCACAAGATAACATAAGTATTCTGCTAGTAATTGTCGCTTTTAGAATAAGACCAGTGTTTTCAAATAGAGGACACTGTGCTTGTACAATAATATACCTCAGCCTAACTAAACGATTTGTAAGTGCCTTTTACGGCCTAAACGAATAAAAAAGTTTTGAGTTTGAGTTTGAACTTTTCGGGAAACGCAAGATGTACAAGATAAGTAAGATGTACAGGAGAGAATTGATGTGGCGTCCGAAGAAAAAAACTTATTACTTTTAAAATGCGTCACTTTTGAGGCACAGTTTCGACACAAACCAATACCACAATTATAAAAAAAAAACACAAGAATACCGCAAACAAAACGCTCGCTAAAACAAAATGAAGTTGTGGAAAACACGTTAAACAGTCGGCAGAAACCAAAAGAAAGCGATTTATGCGTATGAGTCACAATTAAATAAGGTTTTAAATACGACCTGCCTACTGACTCGACCTCGGAATGTGAAGAATGAGAATTTCTTCCGGAACAAAGAATTGTGAAGGAAATATCACATAAATTAGTTTCTCTCTTATTAACAAACCCGATCTGAACTGTAAATATATTGGATAGCATTTAGTTATAATATCTTTAAATTACATATTTTATGGTGCAATATCTCTTTATGACATCGAAAAATTTCTCTTGGTATTGGCCGATGATCCTCGAATGTATGATATTAAATAGGGTGAAAATGTATAATGCATGTTTGACATTTTAATCTAGAGTTTCCACGGCCTATTGACAAGATCTTTCTGGCTTCATTCATAAATCCACAGTTTGACACCGGCGACCGCCAAACAATAGATTTTCTATTGGCGTCACTTGACGGGTTAGAATGCTACCGCAATCGTGTAGTACACTCCATTCCATCGCACCTTTTTTTTTCGCTGTATGTGGATATTACTGCCTTTTGAACTGAATAAATCGAATTCGTCTTTCAGATCAAGCAAAGAAAGAGATAGGCATACTTTTCTCAGCTTATACCCCAGGAGACCAGTTTTAGATTCAGACGCATCTTTCGATCTTCGAATTTTTTTCAAAATCGAAACTCGGGTCATAGTGCTTACCTTGTTTTTATGGTGATATTATAATTAAAACCCGTTTGGAGAGCCTCAGCTTGTAATGCGGCACATCTAACATCTAATGATTTATAATAAACGGAAATAAACGCCCATTCGACGAGCAACAACGAAGCTAAGCCAAGCACACTAAAAAGATAGGAACAGAAGGTTCACTCGCGGCCAGTGAAGTCTACCATTTGCTTTCCTAGATGGCGTTGTACCGTCTAGTACTTCATCCTGAATCGCGATGTTAAGATTTTTCTTGAAATTTACGCTTTGATAGAGTATTATATTATTGTACTCACTGGGAACGCTTATTTTATTTCTTGTGGTTTCCTTAGACGGTCTTCGGGGCCCTAACAAGTATGTATATTTATTAAACACAGAAGAATTTAGTTTTATCTCAAGTTAAATGCGCGCGTCTCTGTGTTCCACTAGTACTAGTAGAGAAACCGACAATTCCAAGAAGCTGCTAGAGACTGTGAAATGCGGATGGTGGAGGACATCCAAGTCAAGTTGGATGTGACCTATGTGCAACTGACTGTTGCAATATACTTACATGAGTTGGTGAAATTAAGACTTATTGCATTCAAAGCGCATTTACACATGGACGCTTTATTTAATTTAAGACAAAACCAAATCGTTTCAAATAATGAAATGCAATTTTATTGTTTACGATGATATCTCTGCGCGTATTCCTAATAGGCTGTGTTACTATGTTCTGTATGGAGTGGATCGTCTGAAACTTCTTTTTGAGTTAATGCTGCGTATACGCAGGCCACGTTAAATCAAGTTATCACCTCGGCCACCTGCGAGCAGCTGTTAATTTTAGGTGTCGTCTGACGTCATCCAATTCTATACACTAGACACACCTTAAATTTAACAAAGAAAGTTAAATACTTCAGTCATTTTAGGTATGTTCATACCTCACCCGTTCGTTTTAATAAATTCTTGAGATTTGCAAGAGGCAATGGATAAATATGTTAGCATTGCATTCTGAGAGCAACATACTGTATAACAAGGGTTAGGTGAGATATACTATTGTACACCCACATTTGACGGATCCCGTTATTTATTCTTATTCTTATTGGGGTGAGCCTATTGCCATCTACAGGGCACAGTTCCAGACTCCGTGCTGCTACTGAGAATTTTTATACTGATATATCCAATAACACTTTGTCTGACCCGGTAATCGAACCCAGGACCTTAAGCTTAGCAGTCGCGCTTTAGACCAATGAACCAGTCATTATAAGAGCAAAACTCTAATAAAAGTTTTATTTACGTTAACAGCATCTAAAAGAATCTAAAAAAACTAAAGACCCTACTTTAACGCGTAGTCAGACATCAGAACGAAATAGGTCATCTATTTCAAATTCATTTCAAATTCAACCACTTAATGAACTTGAAATTATCACTGTAACCATCTAATTCCGCATAACTCGCGCACGCATAGTAATCTCAATCAAAAATGTTCTCCGCTATTAAAACCGAGTACGAACATATTGTGTGTATAAAGTTTTTTGGCACGATGTCGTCAGTACTACGCCGACTGGCAGGTTCAATGGCATCGTGCCAGGTGGGTTCTGACCAAGAATTAGAATTATAGAAGGCGTAGATACAAAGTTTATGAGCGCAGTTGAGAACTGATTTGGTTGTGTCATAGATGTTTGGAAGACGTTTTCTATCCGTGGGGCTACGCTTTATGGCCAATCGTTTTCTCACCCGAAAATGATTTTTTTTTCTTTTTTATTCTACTCAGCCAGCTCTAAATATCTATATATTTCCCAAACAAGTAATGCTCGTTATATATTTAAAGAGGTTTCTGAAATAAATTAGACGACATGATTGGCGAGTGGTCGAGAGATCGACTGTTGCACTAGGTGTCGCGGTTTCGATTCCCGCACGGAACAAATATTTATATGATCTACAGATTGTTTTTCGGGTCTGGGTCTTTGTGTATGTGAATATACGTGTTTGTGGGCGCACCCACGATACAGGAATTATTCCTAGTGTGCGGCAACGTTTTTAAATGTCTAAAAAAAAACAAAATGATGAAAAAAATGATTTTTGGAAAATAAACCCAAGAAAAAGGGTTTCAAAGTTACTAATTCCACGCAGATAAAGTCGCAAGCAACATCTAGTAAATTTATATCCTCCACAGAGCTTCAAGTGAAATCAATATTAAGATAAGGAGATGCTGCTAAGGCATTGCACATCTAACGAACCATGACGTAACTATCATACACAAGGACTTATTGGTTAAGGCTAGTGAACAACATCCATTTTATTGGGTAACGAGCCTGGCTGACTGCCTAATGCATTATTTGCCGAAGTGTATCAGGTCATTTGGGTTTTCAAATAGTTTTGCTTTTGTGGTCAACATCACTGAAGCCAGTAGCTGTGTCCAGAATTAACACATAATCTAGACAAAGTACAAGTCTATATTTGCTAGCGACTATCGAAAATTATTAGTACGTTTTTTAGTTAAGCTTTCTAACTGCTACAGGCGCCGCTTGATTTCATATTAATACGTTTAAGGAGTGGAATTCTTGTATAATCTAGGAATCCTCAAGGTAATAGCCATAATTTAAGCTTGCGCGATCAATCGTATGCAGCATTGTCACTTACCATCAGGTGAGGTACTGCCAAATACACTCAAATTTATTAAAAAAAAAACAATAGTAGCTAGTGAGTAGGTATAGACTTAAACTCACAACAGAGGTACAGGCAAGCCTACTAACATACAAACAAGAAGCGTTTTGTATTTAAAACAAAAAAATATTAAAAACTTTTAAATTCAGAACAAAATTTTATTCCACTAGCCACGAATCTAATTAAGTCAACATTTTCTTGAACATTCACTGGTATCTCCATATCACATCTAGTCACACTCTATATCCGTCGCCGTATCATAATGTTAATGATAGGTTGGTCCATCCACCGATAGACATGTCATTTTCTCACCGCGCTAATTGAATACAAGAGATAATTATTTTACTGTTAAACAACAAAAAATCGCGTGTCCGAACTGTTAGTGATGTTGTGTGAATGAGATCGCTTATTGTTTGACGTTTGTTGATCATGAAACTGAGTAATTAACGAGAGGATAGTGACGAATAAAGTGCCCGTGTGAAGTTGGACTCATCCGGAATTACGTATTTGTAAACTGGACTGGAATTCCTTATTCGAAATTCAGATTAATGTATGTTAACTTAGAAGATTCATCACGCTACGTAAGGGCACAGTCCAATGGCCGGCTGCATTTTAAGTTATTCACTTTTATGATACCTATGTTATAGCATATATTCTAAATATGCAATAATAATACCTAGTTCAGACACACATGTATCGTAGGCTCTATGTATTAAGATTAATTGTAACATTTTAATTTGAGTAAAGATTTATTATTATTTGTATGTCTTTTCCTTGCACGGGACTACAGAGTCGCGGACTATTGGAAGGCGTGCGTGGGGCCGAAGCCAACACGTAGAGGCCCTTTAAGACAGCTTTAATGAGAATGTTGTGGTGACATACCCAGCGATTATCCCTGTATGCACTATAGAAATGCACCCAAGGACGATCCCTGGGCTTGTAGGACTATTGCAAAACATGTGGAGAAAAACTACTTGGGCTATTGTGATGGGATGTCCGAGCGCATTTGCGCAGTGGTTGAGCAATCGACTGCTGCGCTACATGATGCGGATTCACGTATACGCGGGAACAAATATTTGTATGATCTACAGATAGTTTCAGGTATGTATGTATGTCTATGTGAATATTTATGTTTGTAAACGCACCCACGATACAGGGATTATTCACAGAGTGAAGCAAAAATTACATGCCAATCATGTTACGGAATTCTAAACAAAACTACTCAAAAAATATATAATTTTGAACTAACTGAAATTTATACGGTTTTAAAACAACAGATTTTACAACCTCTTGAACTTGAATCACGTCGAATTCCCGTTCAGAAATGTCTGAATAATGAAGTAGGCTTGAGAATGTGATATTGGTATTTATCAGCTTTGACGAGTCAATAAAGATAATTATGTAGAGAAAACTTTATTTAAGCAATTAAGATGATGTCTGCTGTTACTTTTTAGACAAATTGGGTTTATTTTTGATGATGATATTGAAATGATCCCAGTATTACCAAAGCATTATGATAACAAATAGTAGGTACATAATTTATATTAAAACCAACATCAAAGATTTAGAAAACTTTCTTTTAGGTCTAGTGGTCGATTCCCGGGTCAGGTAAAGAGTTATTGTTCAGCAGCGGCTTCGAGTTTGGGATTATGCCCGGTATGATAGTAGTCTGGCACCCTATTACCACATTGGCGAAAAGAAGGTGTACAACATAACGCTTCTGTCTAACCCTTTAGCAAATAGAGTCGTGAAGCTGTATGTGTGTGTCGTTAATTATATTTCATTATGAACAGGACTGCCTCATTGGTCTAGTGGTCGCAAGCGCCACTGCTGAGCGAGAGGTCTTGGGTTCCCGGGTCGGGCAAAGTGTTATTGGGTTTTTCTGTATGGAAATTCTCAGTAGCAGCACGGAGTCTGGAACTGTATCCTGTAGATGGCAATTAGCTCGTCCCCTATTACATGGGACTCAATAACAGCATCGGCGAAATGTGGGTGTACAATAGTACACCTCTGCCTAACTCTTCGGGGAATACAGGCGTGAAGCTACGTTATGTTTAGGGATGTTACTGAGGTGGATTTATCGGAGTCGGAATCGGAGTTGGAAGTTCTCATAGTGAACTCCGCGGAGACGGAGGTGAATCGGAGTCGGAGTCGGAGCAAATCTACGAATGTAAAATGAAATTAAATAAGAAAGAAGAAACTTGTCGTAACTCGTTCACTCTTTGTTTCACTCTTTGTTCATCAGTTGCACAAAACACATATACTCCGTCAGTTGTCAGTGTCACGTAGAAAGCGCTCGGTAGCGCTGCAGCGATAGCAAGTCATAACTTGTAACTCCGATATATACCTCCGTTTTGATATATCGGAACCGGAGCCGGATTCGGAGGTGTGACTTTAATCGGAGGTTCGGACATATCGGATTTGGAGTCGAAGCTCCGTAACATCCCTAGTTATAGTATAGTATAAATTATTAAAAAGCAAAAGTTAGGTACTTAGCTTCATGGTAAATAATTAATGCCGCTTAATTTAAATATTCTTAGTCATTTAAATGAACATAACCATTATTCTAGCGAACGCTCAAGTCAAAACATCCACTTAGCCCAAATTTGGCAATGAAACAGCATTTCGCGTTCTTAAGCCAGTGAAAGTGTTTTGAAATAGTAAACAATATGAATTTATTATGCAAAGAGTTTTTACTTTTTAACAATTAACCTGGTTTGGGACACTTGATGAAGTATTTGGGATGGCGACGAAGAATAAGTCACCATGGGGGCGATTCCCGTGAGCTTGGATATTCGTAGACTTTTTGAGGTCCCCCTCTATCGAATTTCTTTATAATCTCATCTGCATCTGACTACTAGTTTCATGTCGAAAGTAGTCAAGATATTGCTAAAGTTTTACTATAACATAACATAGCATCACGCCACACATAATATAGTATTCCCCGAATGGTTAACCAGAGGTGTACTTTTGTGCAGCCATATTTTGCGAATGCCATTATTGACATCCATGTACCTAAAAGGGGGCGAGCCGATTGCCATCTACCGGACAAAGTTGCAGACTCCGTGCTGTTACTGAGAATTTCCATAGAGAAAAACTCAATAACACTTTACCCGACCCGAGAATCGAATCCAGAACCTCACGCTCTGCAGTCTCGTTTACTATCACTAGACCATTAAGGCTGTTATTCCATCTCAAATGTTACCAGAATTAAGAAAAAGATACCCGAGCAACATTATATTGTTTTTTTATTCCTATATTTCGGTTTTAACATGGTCTCTCGTCGCGCAATAATCTAAAAAGTTGAAAGCAATAAGGAAAAACAAATGAATTGAGTGCCTTCCACTCTCCAGAAAGAATTTCAAACAACCAAGTTCGTTTCCCACGCTACAAAAGCCTAGCGTAAATATATCTGTGTACTTATAATATACGGTTTGCTTATTTAAAATGTTTGAATAGCTACGAATGAATCAGATTTAACGAGACTCATTTGTGTGGACAGGATCTTATTTTAACTACTTCAAACAACGTGTTTCGAGTGCGCAAAAACATGAATTTAGCACTTTCTAGATTTCATGCTTTCAAGTGGATTTAGAAATCATTACTTGCAATGTTCTCGAAACTGATTTAAGTTTTGTACTTTGGACTGTTTAAAATAGTCATTCATTTCACTAAAATGATTGTGTGTTGTCAAATATTAAAAAATATCGATTCGAAGTAAATTCTGACGCGGTTGGTGCAGTGGTTTAACAATTAGCTTTCTGCGTTACGTGTCGCGAGCTCAATCCCCGCACGGAACAAATATTTGTATGATCTACAGATAGTTGTTTCGGGTCTGGTTGTGTGTGCATGTGACATGTAAGTTTGTAAACTGTCCCCACGGTACAGGAAAAATCCGAGGGTGGGTAAACGTTTAAAAAAAATCGCATCTTTTTTACAAGACCTTAATGCATCTGAAATGACATCACAAACCATTGCCAAAGCTAATAATATACCAACATACCATTAAAAAAAAAACTTACAATTACATACTGTTACTGGTACACTGCCTCATTGGTCTAGTGGTCGTAAGCGCGACTGCTGAGCGTGAGGTCCTACGTTCGATTCCCGGGTCGGGCAAAGTGTTATTGCGTTTTTCCGTATTGAAATTCTCAGTAGCAGCACGGAGTCTGGAACTGTGCCCGGAAGATGGCAATGGGCTCGCCCCCTACTACATGGGACTCAATAACAGCATCGGCGAAATGTGAGTGTACAATAGTACACCTCTGCCTAACCCTTCGGGGAATACAGGCGTGATGCTATGTTATGATGCTATGTTACAATTACATACAGTAAAACTAAAAAAGAAACATTTTTCGCGCGTCAACGTGTACTTGACCGATTTTCTAATATCACCTAAACGCACGTTGCCCGCATGTAATTTGATGATTATCAGGCTGTTTCTTCTATTTATACCGCCATACTACGGCCCACGTTATGAGTTATAAATTATACGTTAGTGTTCCAACATCTGTCTTATCAGTGTATTGGTTCGTAATGACGTACAAATTGAGGCTTCGGCAACGTCTCTTAATTCAAATTTTCTTGCGATGATATTTATTATGGGTTTCATTGGTTCATTGATGGCATGATGGCATTTGGTTGAAATCTGCCGCTAACTATGGAAGATTTGAGATTGAGAAATAAGCTTTTATTGTCTTTTATTACCTTTTTGATGGAGGTGTTGGAATACTTTGTTCTGAAGCTTGTTTGGCCGACAAGTAAAAGTTCAATCTCTGAGAACTTTAGCCGATGATGAGTAAAGGTCTCGGTGACAATGCATTGTGACAAGTATAAACTATTCCCATAGTCAGTTTGATGGCGTAAAATCCTGATAATTTAGATTTATTACAAATAAATTGTATGATCAATAAATAAAGAAAGAAAGAATATTATTTTTGCCATCGTGCGCAGCTCGTAGAACTATAAAGAAATTTGTAAACATATGTACAAATTTAAACGACCTAGCAATTTTGTCTTCTTCGAGTCGATGGAACAGACCTTAGACCTCGCCTTTTCCTTAATTCTTATCTAATTGCTTTACTAAGATAACAAGTCTAAGAATAAATAAATATTAATATATAATATCCGATTATTGAAATAATGCCCGAAGTAAAGCCGTCGTTAGACAACCCTAGTAAGGTCAAACCAGAACGAATTACTATTAACTCTCTATAGAGCCAGTTTTGATTGCAATGTAAACAAAGCTAATCACAGAAGATGTACTAACGAAAAACTGTGGGCGGTATACGGCTCAAGGGTCGTCAAGTTTATGCCTACAGCACCCACTTCATATTGTCACCTATTGAAGCCGAAAATTTTCCATTAAATATTTAGCAATGAGAAATCGTTACATTCGCATGCATTAGATAGGTATATATTTAGGGAAAATGGGTCTTTGAAATATTATAGAGTATGCCAAAGTTTTTGAAAAATTGGAAGAATTTATGATATTATTTTTTAACAGCACGGTTGACCGAATGGTTTTGCAATCGACTGCTGTGATGTGACTGTATGAGTGTGGGTGTTCGTCCATGTGATTTTTTGTGTTTGAAAACGCACCCACGGTACAGGCATTATACCTAATATGCGGGGCAACGTTTTTATAAAAAAGGGTTATATCTAAAAAGGCCTAACAATAGTTTTTATCGGTTTCTCGACATCAAAATTAAAGTAATTGTTAGTACCTATATCATGGCCTTATTTACCGTACTATATTAACAATTTAATGTATAACAATATAATGTATAACAACTGTACCACTCAATCATAAGCAATAAAGTTTACTTTACTTTAATGTCATTAAAAAAACATAATGAGTAATTTCTAATGGAATCAAAGACCTGAACTAACTGAAACTTAATATCAACATTCAAGTAACTTGCAACTATTATAGCTATCACATAAAGAAGGCCTATCATGTTGAATGAAACAATAAATATATTCCAATTGATCATCAGTTACCATTACAATGTAAGTTTGATGGTAAGTAGTTTCAGCGAAACCGTCATCGGTAACTACATAATAGGTCATCGGTATATCGATAGCTTGGCATCCCCTGTCTCCCGCTTCTGCATACGTGGGCCCGCTGTCGCCCGCAAAATGTTTACAGTGTGCACTCACACACACATACTCCCAGCGTCTCCGACGTTCCTGTACGACGTCAGCGGGTGTGAGGGGAAATGGGACGCCAAGTGACAAGTCCTCCAATAAATCTACGAGTTGTGTACATAGCGAGGAATTAACCAATCGCGATCTTGTATGGATAAGCTAAATTCATGTTCGGTTTCCATTCATACATTTTTTGAATAGCGAATAATCTTAGGTTTAATGTGATTAGGAGCTTGTTTTAATCTGGTTAAGGTCCAGATTACAGTCTGCATAGTAATTCTACAGTCGGAAATGCTTATGGACTGTAATTTCCATTACTGAATGCTCCTTAAGCTGCAATTAACAGTATTAAGGACTAGTTACACGGGTACGCTTGCTTACACAGGTGGTTATTTTATATTAAGGTAATAAATATGCATATTTATGTATGTATTGAAAAGTATAGTTTACATGTCTGCATTAGAATTACATTTTTTTTTTACTATGTTCTACAATATTGATGCTTGAACTCTCGCAATTAGGTTGGTTATAGGTTGGCTTCTAGTCGAATAACCATGAACATTCGCCGAATTAAGGTTAAGAACAACTTTATTTCTCATAAGAATTACATAGATAATTCACTTACTGAGAAACACACTAAAATTAAGATTTATAATTGGAGCGCACAGATTATGTGGGTACACAGATAAATAATAACATAAACTCAATCGTAAGTTTAACAAACCACAACATGGATTAAGTTTGATTTTTACTAGATGTGACATTGATGGCATAGTCTGTTATTAGCAGGTTTTTTACCATTTTGTATTCAGTTTATTGTCTTATTTATACATTTTTGGTAGATACATGATTTATAAAATATTTATATATATATATATATATATATATATATATATATATATATATTTTTTTTTTTTTGTTTAAGTAATTACAAATGATTTTTGTATTTCGTAATATGTAGTTAATATTTTTTTTTTCTTTTTAAACTTATTTGTATGTATTAATTGTGTGGGTTTTTAGTAACTTTTTGAACCGGGCATAACTTTGTTCTCCTTTTATTACTGATGGTAATTTATTATAAATTGTAACACCCTCAAACTCCAAATTTCTTCTTCCATAGTTAGTTCTAGGAGGGCGGGTCACTAAGTAACTAGCACGTCTTAAGTTAATCTTTCGTGTTTGTTGTTTTGTTACAAATCTTATATTGGAATGGATTTCCTTATTTAATATTTTACGTATTAGAATACATGTGTAGTATATGTAGGTTTGTTTTATATTCATTATTTTTGTTTCCTCGTATATCTTCGCAGTTGGTGTCCGAAATTTATAGTTGAATAAAATTTTAATTAATCTATTAAAAAGAAAAGAATTCCAAATATAATGTAATATATAAACACTAAAAGACTCAATCACATACACCTTCACATAACACACATCACAAACCACAAACATACACAGCGTCTAGTCATACTAAAGAAAATTAAGTCTTAATATTTTTATTTATTTTTTGTCTGTAAAATAATTCATAACTTATCTTAGTTGTCATATAATAAATAATTGTTGTCGCGTGTAACAGGAGGAGACAGGCTCCTGTAACATAGTTACTAGCGCAAGAGTAAGGGAAATCATTAATCGTCAATAACGAATTTATTATTATTATAAATAGAAATAAGCTTCCATTTGGCTGATATCCAAGAAATAAATTGTTCAAAGTTAATTGTTTTTCATTCACACTATTAAAGAATATAATTATAAAACATAACTTCCTGTCTTTCCTTTGTAATAGCAAAATCAATTTGTTAGCTGTACCATGTTAAAAGGCATAATTACAAATTACGCTGCAGGTGGTAAATGTAAAATATTTACATATACATCATAAATAGGAAGAAGGTACTAAACGAATAAAATAATTATGACCCGAGCTGAAGATCCATCATAGTACGAGCAATGTAAGAATCAGTGGCGCAACTGTAGTTTGATAGTATTTTTTTTTACCTTGCCCCACACTATGAATAATTCCTGAATCGTGGGTGCGTTAACAAACAAATATATTCACATACACAAACACCCAGACCCGAAACAATTATCAGTAGATCATAAAAATATTTGTTCCTTGAAGGGATTGAGCCCGCGACACTTAGCGAGAAAGCTAATCGCTTAGCCACTGCACCAACCGTGTCGTCAATAGAGATCTTGTATTAAAGTGCTTTTATGTCTCATTGGTCTAGTGGTCGCAAGCGCGACTGCTGGGCATGAGGTCCCGGTTTCGATTCGCGGGTCGGGCAGTGTTATTTGGTTTTTCTGTATGAAAATTCTCAGTAGCAGCACGGAGTCTGGAACTGTGCCCGGTAGATGGCAATAGGCTTGCCTCCTATTACTTGGGACTCAATAACGGTATCGGTGAAATGTGGGTGTACAATAGTACACTTCTGCCTAACCCTTCGGGGAATACAGGCGTGATGCTATGCTTATATATTATATTACTTATTGCGCATGCTTTTTCATGTAACACTAACTTATTTGTAACTTTCATGTAACAATACTTAATAAATTTTCAGCTCAACTTATACATTTTTGTATTTTTTACAGACAGTTTAATATGTTGATGAATTTTGTTAAGAGTTCGACTCTATTAACTAAATAAAAACTTACCAATGCACCAATGCATTTTTTTATTTATATGCCTGCGTAAACGAAATTCTAAATCTATGATATGTCTGCATATCGTAAGTGACGAGTGAGACAGTGACAGATCAAAGCAGCTAATTTAAATATAAAATTTCAATTACAGAAATCCAGTCTATCATCCTAATTAAGCCTGCGCTATTAGCCGGAGAGATAACAAAACGGATAGCTATATACAGCGGGTAAAACCGCACGTACTGCTAGTGCGAAATTACGATAACATCTCGACAGAAAGGAAAGCCTAGACACATGAACAATTAGTGTCAATTCACACTTTAGTGACGGTAACGCTCGCGATACCAGAACACACTCATATTTTTTAAAAGCTCCATTATTTTGATAACAACGATTTTCGTTATAGAATTGTTTGGACGAAAACATTGAGCCGCACTTGGATTTTCCTACATAAATCTCAGAACAAATTCGATTTACTACATCGAACGCGTTCGGTGCTCCGATTGGTGGAGAGCACGAAACGGACCAATCGGAGCGCCGAACGCGTTCGATGTCGTAAATCGAATTTGTCAAAAGAAACTTACACTAGGGCCTCAGATTGGCTATTTGTGGTCATACAAATAATGTTTTCGTTACTTTATTTCGTGAAATAATCCTATTATTTATATTCCAATGTAGATTTATATGGCTATAAAAACGTATAGGTAGGCATGTAAAACCTACTATATTATACCTTCTAAAGTTTAGTATCATCAGTGAATATACCTACTATATTTTAGACTGCCTCATTAGTCTAGTGGTTGCTTCAAGCGCAACTGCAGAAAGTGAAGTCCTGGGTTCTATTCTCAGGTCGGGCAAAGTGTTATTAATTATGCTTTTCTGTATGGAAATTCTCAGTAGCAGCTCGGAGGTAACTCATAGGTAGGAATTGTGGCTGGTAGATGGCAGTAGTCTCGTCCCCATGGGACTTAATACCGGCATTGGCAAAATGTGAGTACACACAGTTCATCTAAAGTCATCCTAACATCGATCGTCCTTACCTTCCCTTTATTTAATCATACAAACGATAATAAATTAAACTTAATTATAATTATAAATTATAGACATACTATAGACAAGTTACTTGTCGTGAAGTAATACCTCGTCAGTTGTTAAAACAATAGCCTAGCGGCGTCGGTGTTAACTGTCGGACGCGAGGTCGCAGGTTCAAATTATAGCTAGTTAATTTATCGTCATAGATCCCACGGCTATACAGCTGTCGTATTCCTGTTTTGACGCAAATGTTTTATGGTTACACGATTGGCTTTCTGCGTTGCAGGTCGCGGGTTCAACTCCCGCAAGTAACGTTTTTTTTTTGTCTAGATACTCAGTTGTTCCGGGTAAGCGTGTGAGTGTATGTGACATTTATGTCTGTTTAAAAAACTAGTTAATAAAGGCGCGATTGTACAGATCGATAAACTTTATTTTTATTTATTCCCTATTCTAAGGTTTAAATCTAAGATGTTTCCTCCACACCATAAACTCAAATCACTCCAACCATCCAAGAATGTGGAGTCACATCAATTCCACCTCACGTGTTCGCGTTTATGCGCGCGGCTCGAATCGCGCGTGCGCACATCTTCAAAAACCGGCTCCATATTACTTTCGATAGTAAAACCTATGTGACAAGATTCATTGTCGAAGTGTACCAACCGTTAGCATTCCTCGACGAGGCGTCATTCTACCCATAAGATCTGCATATTCATCAGAATCCACGGATACGCAGATTTGTGACCGTTACGCTTTCAGCATTCGGATCACGCGCATCCTCTTATTGTGCGCAAGAGACTCTAAATCTTTTATTCATGGAAAGTGCAGTGCGTGTAATTGCAGGTCCTACTTCATTTGAACCTGTAAACTAGTAACCTCTTAGAGAAATCTGTTCTAAGTACGTGAAGAAAGCGGAAGGCACGAAGCCAAGAAAAGCTGCAAACAATAAATTAATGTCATTTAGTAATAAATATGTCGTTTATTGAAAGGTTATTCAAAACCTTTTCTAAGATTCACTCACACGCATCCACACTAGCTTTGGACTGTCAAGATAAATTCAACCCGTTTCATTATAAATCCTCCTTTTCCTCTTTCGCGGAAATTCTTTTCTCGTGAAGATCGTCTCAAACGATTCAAAATTATCTTCTGTCTTATTTGAAGCTTATTTATCTCTTATCCGTATGATCTCTATCTCGAAGTTCATAAAATTTTCTATGTCTAATTTTTCGGATACAGAATCTTGCAAAAATCAAGGAACCGGTCTAATTCAATCTCATATAATAAAAGTCAATTCACACCTCAATAAAACGCCTATTAACTTGCCTACATCCGATGGAAAAATTTCTATAATTATCGCATTTAATAAAAGAAACTTATCGATCACACTGGATCAGTCAATTTGCCACAATTAGCGGTACGGAAACTACTGGTATTTAAACTATGTCGTAGAGTAATTAGTCGTATGTTCGAGATAATTGAGGTGGGGTGGGGCACAATGGGTCACATGTGGGGTTCACACGGCTTTCACAAGCCATTACGTGTAAGGACGTGTAGTAACGGACGTTTGACGGCGACGTGATGTGACGTAGGCGTAGGGTTGGCCGTGCAGATGCAGTTTTGTTGGGAGAATCTTGCGCATCATGATTGTAGATAGGCATTTGTGAATGTCTTTTTTAAGGAAAAAATATATTTACAAATTCATCCTTAATAAGTAAAAGGCTTGTTAGTATGCAATACGTACTGTTACCTCGAAAATCTACCTATTCTTTACTATAACATAAGGAGAAGATATACTGGTCGTTAAAAAATAAAACTGTGTCCTAAAATGGGGAATATATAAAGTTTTATAACGTCAAATAATTTCTTTATATTTTATTCTATCATAAAACATATATTTTGCATTATTTCTTCTATGTTTAGGAGGCTGATTAATTCTCAGTATCAATGTAAGTATCATAAGTAATCCAGAGCTATGTTAATAATAATTGTTGTAATTTATTTGATCGACAAAATAATTATACAAATATCTTCTCTTCAACACAGTATTTCAGACATATTCTGTACTCATAACTCTTACAATCAATCACTGTGTATGTCGACGTCCGAGTTCCTATCTTGATATTGAAATCTTGACTGGTTTTGACCTAAGTCACTTTAAATGTGTTTTGATATTCATTCATCGGCTTATCAGATCAGTCATCGCATTTCTTATTGATATCATACAATTTAGCCGCTACTTCATTTTTTTTCGCTGAGAAAGATTTTATCATCATCATCATCATTTAAAACTCATATTCGTTCACTGGTATGGGCTTCTTTTTGTACAAACTTGAATTTCAGCCCTTTGGGGGTTGAATTTAGGAACATTCTTTCTTTACGGATACCTACGCCTGAAAAATAGTGGTGTATTTATCGATATTATTATTTCATGACCTTCTTATATACCATAGGAAAGATTATGACTGAGCTAAAACAAATTCTTCAACACAGTGCATATAATTATTTGAGAAACTGCATGATGCAAATAATAATTATTAATCTCAGAATGAGAAGGGCCCGTTGGCTTAGTGCGGGTTGGCGGACTATACTTACCATCGAGAACATAATGTAGCCCTATCAGGTGTGTAGTTTTCCTCACGGTGTTTTCACGAATATATTTGTTCATAATTATTTCACACGATAATAACGAATTGTTGTAAAAACGTTAATGGACGTTGTATTTTGAATCCATAATTTATTTTAATTATAAAACGGATTGCTATTCTGGCGGTATTTTATTTAAAGACCTATTCAAAATTGAGCCTTATGGGAAGATCAATAACTATTGTAATTCATTCAGTCATCATAATGACTGTAATAACTCCCGCCCACTTATTTAAATACATTATAATTTTAAGTAAGCAGGTGTTAAAATTCTAATTTTTCTGGCGACATCACAGGCAATCACATAAATATTCATATAGACTAACGAATTATATCATTTATAGCATCATACCTGTATTCCTCGAAGAGCTAGACAGAGTTGTAGTTAATTATTGCACACTCACTTTTCACCGTGAGAGTCCCATGTAATAGAAACGAGCTAATCGCCATCTCTTGGGCACAATTTAAATTTAAAAAAAAAAAACCTCTAACATGGTCTGTTAAGTTAAGCAAGGATTTATTTGAAGTAAACATCCTGTTGCTTTCAGCAGGCTTTCATCAATCTAATGCTTATATGAACCCAAGGATGAGATCTTCATCCTGTTCGAAGACAGTTCAAAAGATTTGTCGTAGGTACTGGGCCACTTCTGTCCATTATATGTAGGTATAGGTGGCGCGGTTGCAGTGGCTAAGCGATTGGCTTTCTGAACTACAGGACATGTGTTGGATTCCCATACGGCACACATTTTTATATGATCTACAGATATGTGCTGTGTCTACATGCGATTTATGTCTGTATATTAACTGTACCCACGATACAGCAGAATTCTACAGTAGAAAAACGTTATTTATAAAAAAATATTTAGCAGAAGTATAGGCGAGGCAATGAGAGATCCCTGGAACAAATTTTTGGCAGATTTGGCCCAACCCTAACAACTAGATTGTATTGACTGGAGTACATTCTGTGTTATAGATACAATTCTGTGGTTGCAGCTGATACAACCTCATTACACACCATTATGTCTTATCATTGACGCGTATCAGCTCAAATTCTATTGTTTGAAATTTTGTATCCGTTGAAATTGTTTTTGTAAGCTGAAAATGAACGACGGCTGAGGGGATCGTGTGAGGATCGTGTGAGGATCGTGGGCTACTTGTTTGTTTAATATCGTTTGTTACTCATTAAGTTGAAAAAGTATTTACTGTTTTATGTTTATTTTCTTTCCCTGGTCTTTTATCATTAATCCGTTTCCATAGTATCATTTTATTTTATATCTACTGCCTCTTTGGCCTAGTGGTCGCTTTCGCAACTGTTGAGCCTGAGATCCTGGGTTCGATTTCCAGATCGGGTAGTGTTATTGGTTTTTTTCTGCATGGAAATTCTCAGTAGCAGCACGGAATCTTGAACTGTGCCCGGTAGATAGGCTCGCCCCCTATTACATGGGACTCAATTACGGCATAGGCCAAATATGAGTGTACAATAGTACACCTCTGCCTAATCCTTCGGGGAATGACGCTATCTTTAGCTTTAGTCGTAAATTTTATAGTATATTGTCTGATATAAGGAAATCATTATTGCCTGTTTTAGTCTGGGACAACTCTAAAAACAATCTAACCTTTAAATAACAATAAATATATAAAAAACAATATCGAATTTTATCTATAAGTAGGTATATTAATACGTGAAGAGAAAACTTTGTAACCCTTCCTAAGCAAATTGCGCGCACGGAGGAATGTGAGATTTGACATAGGTAAATTTAAATGGTTCCTTTTTGTAAGACCAAATAATTATGTTTATGTCTTTATTATGTGAGTACGATGTAGAATAGTCATTTTTAAGGAGGAGGTTTAAAACACAAATTATTCTATTAGTTAAGTATTAGTTACTTCCTAAGTAATCTTTGGTTTATTTAATGGTTAGGTTAGTAAGGTTATTATGGAATATATGGAAAGGCCAATTTAATATCCAATAATATTGTTATTCATTCTATCATTAAAGTAGGCACTTTAAAGGTTAAAATTTATTGAATTACATAATTTCAAAGAATGGTAAATGCTCACTAATATGAAATGAGTAGCAATCATCCATTTTGTGTTATTGCCTAGAATCCGGTACGGTAAGTACCGATAGAAAAATAATTTACATGAATCCAAAATCGAGAACTTTGTAATGAAGGAAATGTAACTTTTTTTTTTCAGTACGTCGTCTAGCTTTTTAATTTAAAATTATTTTGATAATGTTGATAATAGATGGCGCCACGTGTCTTTCGCAAGCAGAGTACAACCCGAATTGATTGTCAAATTCTAAGTTAACGCGAGCGAAAGCCGCGAAAAAGCTAATATGAAATAATTTTGATTCCATAAACTATGTATTTCTTTAATTTATTTGAACCAAGTAGATACTAAAAAGGCCTATCGCATGGCATAATTCAGTTCAGTTTTTTTTCTTCACTGTTATTTTCTTTTTGCTTAAAATCTCCTGCTCTGTAAAAAACTTCGAAATACAGAGTATCTATAACCATTAATATTTTCCCTCATTTAAGCTACAAGGAGAAGGACAAACATACCAGTTGAAAATTAATTGAACCACGCTTCTGATTCTGCGAACAGTACTAACTCTATCCGTATGTTTTTTCCTAACTTGGTCCAGTTGGCGTGCGATATGTCCGCTATGTGTGTCGCCGGACGCGCATGCGCCGACACCGCGTCAAATGGAGCGGACACTGAACACAGCTAAACGACCGAATGTGAAAGTCTGTCTTTACGCGCAGGTGTATGGAGTATTGTGCCAACTGCATTCGGCCGGTTTAGACCGTCGACCTCGCCAAGGACGGCGTTTCGATTCTGCTTACTCAATGATCTAGTAGGTCGGGTTTTTTGTATAAACGGAGCTTTAACGAAGCTTTGAAGGTTTATATTTGAATTTCGTATAACGAACATGAATAATTGAAAAAAAAATGTATTATTTTTAATCGGGGTATCTACAACATTAAAGTAATTAATATGAATCAATATAGTTTCACATATCGATTTAAAAAACTTACACTTGAAATAAAAACTGTTAAACTAGGGCAAGAATTTAACATTTACACAACGATTTTAAACTTCTTAACGGCAAATATGAAGTTTAAATTGATACCGACAAAAATCTAACCATTAAGTCTAACTGTTCACGATACATCATATTCTATACAAATACATAATGAATCAATTAAACAGTCGTAAACCAATTTAGATAGATACAGTAACGAGAAGTACATTCAGTTGAACATCAATCAGAATCAGACACTATATAAAATATTTAGTTTTAATAACACCCATTATTTGTTCCAATCTTACTTTTATTACGGCATTTTAAATCCAATAATTCGTTCTCACGCTTAAAAAAGAAATTGAAAGCGTGATATCGCCAGATGCATACGTCATATCGATATATTTTTGACGAATCAAACGAGTCACAAAGATGCTTTTGCCGTTTTGTGTGGGACTTTACAATAGTTTTCTAAACGATCTAGACAGGAAAACGTAAAATGATTGACGTAATTGTGAAATCAAGTAGTTCCCACATCAATAATTTATTGTTACTTTAATATAAAAGGCTTTGGTTATAAAGTGACTTCAAGTTTTACTACTTAATTAGATTTTAAGACCATTAGTGATGAGTAACAAATTAAAGCCGACATAAAAGATATTAATTGCAATTTCAAGAATTATACAATATTGAAGGATAGTCTGAGGTATGGCTATTGTTTACTCACATTTTGCCAATGCCGAGTCCCATGTAATAAGAGGCGGGCCTATTGCCATCTACTAGGTACAATTTTATCGGGCTGGTACTGAGAATTTTCAATAAAACATATCCATTTTATAGATTTTAGTATAATAAACATAAAACAATCCTGTACCGACATTTTCGAATTCTTTGTCCATTTCAAGGCAGTTCCATTTGTTCACAACGTGACTCCAGAGAATAGCCCTTGACATATGTCGTAAAATACAATTGCAAGTGACTTCGGTGCTTCAGAGGCTGTCTCAGTCGATTACTGTTTATGTGAGAGAGGTACAAAGAGCTGCTCTCACACTAGTTCCTGAGGTCAAATGAAGCCATGGAAATTCTTGGAATCCCTGCTTTTGTAGTGTTTTGTAATCGATTTGGTAAAAGCTTGAAACGTTGTGCGTGAATCCTGTTGAATTTACATGTGCATCACCATTGAACTTGACATTAAATATGTGTACATGTATCATTAGTATATTTTTGAAAGAATCATTTCAATACCCATACGAATTTTTTAATCGAATTTTATTTGATTTTATTCTGAATATTTAAATTGAGCTCAAGTTGATTTATATTAAAATTGAAACTATCCAGTAATAGAAATGTAGGAAACTACCTACTATAAATACATAAAATATCTAAAATATGCGCAAAGTTAATTTTAACGAACGAAACAACAATGTAACAGTCGTAAACATTTCACTCCCTGTAATGTTAACTTATTCTTCTTGACTGCTGCTTCATCATAAGTGTCATAACTGCCATTATTCCTAATAACTATGTAGGTTTACGCATCGCTTTTGAACTGTCAATATTACATTGTATACGTCAGAAGTTCAACCATACATTTACATTTCAGTGACATCTTTGAACGGTCGAGACAGCATTTGTTTTTGTAATGTCATTCCTAGAACCTTTATGTACGCCAAAATTCTACTTACATTCGTTAAGGCTAAGATTAGCCATAAAACTGTTGATTTTCTTATTTGTGACGCGACATCTGATGCCATTTTTGACCTGGAAAGATAAGAAAAATATTAATATGTGTCAAATTATAAGATATTTTATATTCGTAGGTTCATATCCGTAAAAAATAATTACAGTCCCAAATTCGATTTTGAAGGTACACCAATTGAAAATAAGAGAGTATTTAGCGGAAAAACAAAACCTGATACTAGAAGAGAAAAACCATTAAATAACAAGAACAATTACGATAAACAAAAAGAAATTGGTAACACGATAAGTCTATAAACGATGAACGAAACATTAAACAGTCATGGTAAGCTCACGACGGCCATATTTAAATCCAATTTATTTCCCCATTTTATATCTAATACTGCACCAATAATTGTTCAAGCAATGGGGATTAGAACTCACGATCTTATCCTTTCTCTAAACCTTTGATCTTTTCCATTACTTTCCTTGTCACTTGGGTAACGTAACGACTATTTTGTACTAGAACAGGTTGAAGGATTAAACTACTAATTGCATCTAATTAGAATTAGAAATCTCATACTTGTTTTTTAATGAGGCATCTGGATGTTTGTTAGAGATTTGCGACTTATGTGAGTGACAAAACTGTTATACCGATGGCGTCTTGTTCATAATGAAGATGAAAATATGTTGATATGAAATGAATCTGCAAATTATTTTTGACCCGATCTTTAAGTAATAATTTCATTCATTAAAAAAATATCCATCCAATTATTAAAGATTTTGGTGATGTTCTAGCTAGGCTATTGGTATAAATAAAAATATACAGAATACCTAAAACTAAAACAGCTAAACCGTTATTCTATTTCGATTTTTAAAAACCCATAAATACAGAACTAATGCTTTTGAGTACGAATAGTTCACAGGAGTAAGCAAGAGAATTTATATCATTTACATAAGTGAAAATATATGAATAAGCTTGTATATAAACTAGTTTTAGACGACGCCGTCTTATTTGACGACAGCACAATTTGCTTTCTCGTAGAAAACGATCGCGGCCAATGTCGGCAACGGATAATCTCTGCATTTGTCGTTTTAGATCTAACTACAGAATATTGTTATTAGACTCAACGTTGACAACTTTAGAAGCTTTTGCTTGGCAAGTACGATATCAGATTTTGATCAAAAGGAAGATAAGATTGTTGTTTCAAAAGATTATGGAAACGTTACGTTAGATAATCAGTTTATTGTTGTAGATATTCAATCATTCTTGTAAAGGACGCAAGGTCAAATTTAAAGTATTTTAATTTCAACTGGACCTTTGCATGCACTTTTAAAACGTCGAGACTAAGTGCTCAATTCCAAAAGTGGGTTGGTCCTATGAAGAAACGAATCTCTATATAAAGTGAGAGTGAGAGCGTAAGTGAGTGAATAAGCTATAATATTTTATATGTTCTATGAACAGCAACAAAATGATTTGGCTTCTGATAAATCCATAAATACCAACATATTGGAATCGGATCTAAACGGTGACATCACAAAATAAACTTTCTTTTGACGGCCGTTTTTGCGCGGATGTGGCATATATTTTCCTCATTTGTTCTTCTTATTATTTTTTTTGTATTTATTGTATGCGTCACATCATGGCGGAAATAAACAGATAATCTTTCTTTCTTTCTTTCTTTTAAAGTAAAAAATTGTACAGTACATACAGTACTGGCATTTACTGAGCGTGATTTTTTTATCAAATCAAAGTCTTGAAATGTCTCATTTCTTATATTTAATGACTCAATTATAATTATGATACTCTAGTTCTCAATAACAAAAATGTGTATGACGACTAGACACTGACCATTAATTTTATTACTAAAAATAGTGTTTAGTGTGTGTTATCTGCGTAATTGGTCTAGTGGTCGCAAGCACGACTGCTGAGCGTGAGGTCCTGGATTTCATTCCCGGGTCGGGCAAAGTGTTATTGGGTTTTTCAGCATGGAAATTCTCGGTAGCACAGACTTTGTAACTATTATATGGGACTTCATAACGGCATCGGCCTTCGGGGATACAGGCGTGATGCTATGATGACGATGTGTTTATCTACTAGAAAATATAATTTTTCATTATTTTTTGTTGGTGTTTTTTTTCTAGAATATGCAGCACTCACCATATGTGAAACTGTAGTTAGTCAGACTACATAAACAAGTCTAAATACAGTCTCAAAACTGTATTTAGACGATTTGGTTGCAGTGCGGACTTATGTATTCTGGCCGTAATTTTGGGAAGCCAGCCCGCTCCTCCGCCATTTCTAATGTCAGTAACTGATTGAATATAAATCCGCTTTAAGTCAATTTAATCATTAATATATCAGAAGTCTTGTTCCAAGTGTGATCTGGATACTTCATTAGATTGACTAACTGTAGTCTTGCCTCTTATGCGCAGACATATCCCGTGTTTATGTAAATGTCCAATACAAATTCAAACAATTTGTTTATTTTAAAATTAAAACGAAGATTGGTCAAGCGGAACTTAAAGTCACAATATAAATTAATGTTACGAGTGTTAACTTTCTTTTTTTACGTTCACGGCCAATGTCAGTGTTGAATAATATCGTGTTCTGAGCTCGTTATACCTCTTATTGGTGTATTTGAAAACAAGATGCGATATCACAACTCGAGTGTGAACTTTCGATGGATATATTTAGATAATTTACAATAAGACGGTTAGGAGATTTAATGAAATGAAAATGTTAAGACAAAGTCGTGTTAAATGTATAAATAGATCGTCATTTCTAGAAATTTCTTTGGTTTAAGTGATTTTTTCATCAGTTACTTAAGATTCGTCAGAATGCAATGTTTCATAATGAGTAACTCATTGATTACTTACGTCAATGATTACTGTCAGAGCCATCAATTGATGATACATTTCATAATTTTGGTTGAAATCAAAGGTGACAATTATTTTCTCAACTAACCACTATAGTCGATAAAGAAAAATAAGAAAAAATATTCCACCTTGCAAGTTTCCATTCATAACAAAACTTTGTACAATGATCGGCTGCCTTTGTCACTGACTGAAATCCATCTTTTTCTTATCCTTTCAACTGCTTTGCTATATCCAAGCATTCTCTGTGCTTTTATAGATTCTAAGTATAAAACACCAGCTACGAAACATTATTTAAATATATCAACACTGTGAAGCAACATGAAGAACATCTCATTGACAAAAAACAATTTAAAAAATATTAATCAATTAGTACTACATTTATCGCCATTAATCGTAAATTCCAATACATCAAGATAAATTAAGAAATTAAAACTATTAATTATTTCTCGCCCTGCGGTACTACGGCCACGCTACGGCTGTCAATTATATAAATTTATTGCTACTAGATAATACTCCAATAATTGTATGTCCCCATAATTAATGGGCAAACAATAATATATTGTTTTACTTTTATTTGACTGTTCTTGAATACCAAATAAATTATAAGTGACAGAAGATAATTTAAGTTTTAAAAAATACTGACAATGTCGTTAGACGAATCATTTGGCGCAGTGGCCAAGCAATTGGCTTTCTGCGCTATGGGTGGTTCGACTCCAGCACATGATTTGTAAGATCTACATAAAGAGGGTCTGGGTTTATATACTTGTTCATGAAACAGAAATGTACGGCATGGCAAGGCATTATTTAAAAACAAAGAAAAAATACAAGCCACTGAACAAGAAAGAAACGAAGATAAGTATAGATTATTAAACCAAAGCAAAATGAAAATTAGACAATATAAAATACCATTGCCAAATATACTTTTGACAAGTCTTTTTAACAAACGCTGTTAAAATCAAAATATTGTTAAAACTTGTTCGCTTTCTTACATTGTCCCTTGCCATTGAGTAAGTAAACGTGTAACAACAGGCAACAATTTCCATAAAGCTCTAAAACAAACAAAAGGAGTCCCCAATACAAGTTTCAATAAACCAAAAGCAAATAATACCAAGTTGGTTTATAACCAAACAAGCTGAAGTTAAACTTTCATCTGACAACACAAAGTAGGAGTTAGCATAATAAACGGTTGTCTATAGAATAATGTCTTCATTGGCGGACACTCGTTATGGAAGAATTTCCCCAGCCGACCATGAAGTTCGCAATATGTATTTGCCACCTGTCACAACGTAATGTAACGGAGATTTTATCATTGTAATTTAATTTTTGAGTTCGGTGTTACAGCTGTTCTTAAAAAGGACTGTAACAATATTATTTGGAAACAAAAATAAATGTTGGCATACAAATGAATGAACAAAGAACAGATTGCGTTTAGTGCACGTCAAAGAGTAGAACAAAATGGAGGATTAATTACCATCAACTAAGCGATTGGCTGTATGAGCTAAGTGTTGCGCTTAAAAAAAGCATAAAGAAAAGTCTTACATAAATAATATTCACTTAAAAAGATGTTCGGGTAATAGTGTTCAGACAGACCCTTAGTAGTATTGCAATAATCATTAGACCGTAACATAGTAGAGAGAATTATTTGCATTAAGCAATATGGATATAGGTCACAATCATAAAGTACATACGAGTAAACATCTACAAACATTATACTTCAAGAGAATGTAAAATCAAATATACGTAGAATCCTCGTAACTGGTAATCCAGATATCTAAACTACATAAAATATGCCTGCGTCAACAATAATTACTACTGTTTACATCTAACTTGTTTGACATACAGAAAATTCATGACAAGTAATTACAAGACGGTGTAATAGGCGGCCACGCAAATACTATGTGTGTCCCAACCGTTTCCGCGACATTATAATAAGTTAAGACCGTTACTCTAAGTGATGGTTATATCAAATATCAGTATTCTTGGCAAATAGACGGTGCTTGGCAAATAGTTGGTACACACGGCAAATAGGTACGGCCAACATGCGATGGCTTAACGGTTCGAGTGGGTTTCGGATATTAGATATACAAATATTTGAGTATTATTGGTTGTCTGTTTGCATATTGGGTGGATCCTGTTCGCTTTTCAATGAATTAATGAGAAGATTATTTTTATCATGTGTATGTTCGAATTGATTTATCTCCGGTAATAGTTGCCTATACCTAATGCTATTATAAAAATTTCAATATAAAATATATCGAAAATTTTCTAACGATTCAATGATTTTATAATAATCTTATTATAAAACATGCAACACACATTTTCTCCGAACCAATTTTCAAAAACCATCCAGTACTCATTACATTTTTTCTCGAAACGAAAGTGCGTCATCATGCCACCGTGCGCATGCGTGCTGCGACCATCGCACGCGCCGACTCGATTAGATCTCAATATCGAACATATCGATCCGATTTCCCCTAACAATAAATACGTACACTGAAATATGTACAAGTTTGATTGCGCGTGACATCAATTTTAGAATCGTGGAATTTAAAATGGTACTTTACATAAATCGTGGCCAATAAATACTGATGCTTTTGTTGTTTTTGCTTAGTAAGTACTAAATATTCAGCGTTACTGTGAGTTAGATGAGCTAGAAATGTGGTAGAAGCAATTTTTTGCTGACTTAATGTTGGCAATAACTTGCTTTTTATTTCTAGTGTAATAAATTGTTATAGCTACTATAATGATTGTATCGTTAATTATTTGGGGTGCAAGGGAAACCTCCGCGAGGGACGATAATCTGTAATCATCTGGCACACCCTGGGCTGTCTGTCAGGCTCGCTACCACCAATGCTGACTGGCAGATCTTCTTCTACGACACGCTTTATTTCTATTGATAGCTCGTTCAGATGTGACAGAAGAACCATTAATTTTAATACAGCACCACGACAAAAATTATATTAACTTACTACTTATCTCATAAATGTCCGATAAAATCCTCGAAATACAAAGTAATCGATTCACATTATACCTATAAGAATATCAATATTCATAAATTAACAGCAAACCCTATAATTTGTTCAGAAAAGAAAGTATCAAAATATTTACTTCACGAATCAGTATTGTACACATTACACTTCAGGCCACACACAACTCACAAAATACACTTTAATGTGAACAGCGATAATTTATCCTCTGGTAATAAGTAATAACCAGTGCTTTAATAAGTGGGCTGTTCCAATATATAAGAGTAAAGGCCGTACCGGGTTTTTGTATAAATTATTATTTATCTGACGGTTTTGGGGGCAGAGAACCAACCTTATCGCGGTTGTGGGGCGCTTTTCAGAACCGCGGCGCAGACGTGTTAGGGTTCAATGAGCATTGAAAAAGACTTAACGGCGCAGACACTATCAGTATCAAACTATTTCAAAATGATCCTATTATTGTCAGTATTCTTACAGTGATTTTATTCTGGTTATACTAACATTGTCTAGGGCGACATAGATAGGTAAAGGAATTGATAATACAAATACAGTAACGTGAGATGATGCAGATTTATTATATTGTTGTCAGAAACAGGTACTTTCAAGTATATTATTAAGGCTGCTAATAAATTATGCAATCTCGCTGCAAGGGTAATCTAGAGTACTAAAATTAATTCCTCGTGAATCCTTTAATTTGAAATCAGCTAGAAAATAACGCATAATGGCATCTTAGCAATAAAATAAGACATAAATATTGTGATAGACCATTTCATGTATAGCGCTTCTGATAAAACCTTTTATGAATAAACTGCTTTGTGTTCTTGCATATCGCAAGCGTTATTCCCAGCTATTTGTATGCAATTTGAATCGACGGATTATTTCCTGCGATTCATCTCGCGATATGCCTTCAGTGTCACTTTATTTGTCCACTAGTTACTTCGATATTTATGTTGTAGTCTCAATTCTGAATAAAATATTTATTATTATTATTTTAACACATCTTTCTATTAAAAAAATACATTTCAAATATAAAAATTGGGACCAATGGAAAGCAGGATCCAAACTACTGGCGCGCGGCGCTGCGGTTAGGGCTCTAGAGAAACCTCACAATGCAAGCTATGTCGAGGAGTACCGTCCTTTTAATCAAGCCCTTGATCTAGCCTCCCAATGAGAAGTTCTGGAGATGTTGTTCAAGACTTTTAGCTAATATGCCATTTTCCGAAACGATTATTATCGGTACTATGATTGTTGAGTCCACATCTTATTATTATTATTTTTATAAAAAAGGTAGCCAAACGATCTTGAGCGGCACTTGTGGTAAAGCGCAACATATTAACACAAATTACGGAGGTACTAAAGTTGAATAAATGATTTGGCATTTCTGGCATTTTCAAAGAGAGTCTTCTCTATAACTCAAAAATCCATGTGAAGCACTTCACATACATATGTATATCATGCAAATTTTATGCACAGGTACAAATTAAATTATGCAAAGGCGCATTCGTTAATTAGTAATTGTCTGCACGAGGAATATATAACCTGTTAACGGCAAATGGAAATGTTTATACTTTGAACATTGCAAAAATATTTTTTTGCTTGTCTCGTTGGTGATAAAAGGATCATTTATGACACAAGGAGAAGAAGATAGTTTTTGATGCTTTTTTGAAGTATTTGCCTAATTATTCGATGTAGTATTTCAGGCAAAAATTATTGTAAAGAATAACACAAGGCTCGTATTATTTAAATTGAGAAAGCATGCAGACTAAATATTCCAGTAGGTTCTAAAAATAAACAAAAAAAGCGCGTACAGAACCCAACCAGATTGATATGGTAACAGGCGTATCTACCTGTTTTTTCAACTTCTTCCTTGAATTATTAAGTTCGGTCCGAGGTATGTGGGTCGTTTTCATCAATCAAATTTACGTGAGCGCCGACGCAATTATAGGCGGTTCACACACTGGACAACATGATGCAACATAATGCAATGAGCACGTTGTTGCATTTATTGACATTACATCAGTAAATACATATTTATTCAGTGAATAGGTTAATATAAAACTTTAACCGGACAAGTATGTCGGTGGATGTCGCTGGCACTTCTGAGCTAAATAACCCCTTGGCTAGAAAGTGCAGACCATTTATTCCAGTATATCAGTGCGATATAGCTTAGGGTTTTTATTTGACCAATCCAGACTGCTTCTTTTGATATATTCTTATCTTTATGTCGGTGAATTAAAAGGAGACTTAGGTATGTATTACATTCAATTTATATTGTTGAGACAGACTTACGGAAACACATTGACTTGCTTAGTATTTCATGCTTTTCTACAAAGTTTTTTTTTTTGTAATTATAGTCTCAACATTGTTATTAGCAAAGAAGGGAACTAGCGAGTCTACCCCAACACATGTATTGTTAATTACTTACTCGGGCTGCCTCAATTTTTATATGCACTGCAATGAACATAAAACACAATAAAAATTTTCTTTTCATTTCATATTGACCTTTTTAGTCGATAATTTTACTGTTCATATATCGCTGGGATTCGGTTAGCGTAAATAAATTGTTAGTTTACGATTCATTTGATGTTGACGTTTAGCTACCTTCTACTATTCAACTCATAGGTATGAAATGACTAACAACCCACAGCTGGACAAGGGCCTCTTTTCATCAATGAATTATGTCTAACTCATTAAAAACTAGCGACCCGCCCCGACTTCGTACGGGTGCAATTTACAATTTCAAATTTCTGATTTCCCAAAAAACCTTGTCCTGACAATTATAAATACAATGTTCTGAAATTATGCGCTTGGCAACACATTTTTCGATTCATTTTTATTTATACAGATTGCATCACCACCATTTGAACTTTTTAATATCAGGTAACATGGAGGTCAAACGTGTGAAGTAAATACTTCTTTTTTAATGCTCACTCTCCTAAACCTGTGACCTGTACTGCTACAATCGTGAAGATATGTGTCGCACGCTATAGATAGTATTGTTTCAAATTGGCATTTACATGTGGCACGTTTAAATGTCAACCGCGACCTTCACTAACGGGTTTGTGTTTAGTCCTTTGCTAGTTAGAGCATTTGCATTTTTTAGTATACATATGCATTATACTTACTAAGCTAATGAGTTGTGAGAACTACCGTCAAGGAACGGGGAAAATATCGTGAGGACACCTGAGAGAGCTTTATAAATATAGCTCGACATATTTTGTGTAGCCAAGCCTGTACGAGGCCAACACGGTGAACTAAGGCATCCTTCGCATTCTGAGAAGAGGGTCATGCTTAAAGGACAATTAGTTTAATGGTCTGTATTATTATTATAATTAATTGTTTGAGTAATTTTCATGTCACTTAGCTTCTGTTCTAATTTTTTTTATAAAACCTTGCCCTATACTTGTATTTCTCCTGTATCGTGGGCGCAGTTTACAAACAAACATGTCATATACACACACAACCAGACCCGAAAGAACTATATGTAGATCATACAAATATTTTTTCCGTGCCGGAATCGAACCCGCGATACTTAGCGCAGAAAGCTAAATAATCACTTAGCAACGGCGGCAACCGTGCCGTATAATATGTGTAGTATATATAGCTCTGATAAAGCTTATTACTTCTTTAATACTATTGCATGCGCACATGCGACATGCATCCAAGTGTGTGAGCGGCCTAACCGCACCACCCCGTTAGGGTTGACCGCAACACGTGCCAATACCATATTAATGACTAGCTTCCGCTCGCGGCTTTGCCCGCGTGGTTTACGAACCCGTACATTTTCCCGGGATAAAAAGCTATTCTAGACTATAATCTATCTCTGTGCCAAAAGTTCTGGCGTGAAAGAGTAACAAAGATCCATCCATCCATCCATCCTCACAAACTTTCACATTTATAATATTAGTAGCATTAGTAGGAAGTAGGATACTTTATATTATGCTATGTTTCAATAATGTGTTACCACAGTTATTTAAATCCTATGCAGATGCGAAATTGCAGTAGAGAATTGTCGCGGTTTATGCCAAGATAAAAAAAAACGAAAACAGAGTTAACTCATCGTAGCAACCGCTTTCGCTGAGTATACAGTTGGCGTCAGCCTACTGATTAAAGTGCAACTTAGCATAAGATCAATATCATGTTATTCAATATAATTGTTTGTTACTTCAGTTTGTCATTAGCCTTCAACTAAATATCCTGTTTTCTATAATTAAATATTATGTATTAAATAAAAGTATTTTTTTAACTAAATTCCCGATCGCCGAAACATAACTGGCGCAGTCGGTAGGATCGCGACGCTCTAAGTTCGAATACAACTCTTCGGCATAAGAGTGACGGTTCTCAAATCGTTCCTTCGCGATCCGCAACGAACCTATCGTGCGGTCGGGCACCTGTATAGAAATAGGAATAGGATACTCCGGAGAATTGGAGGTAGCTGTTGGCTGAGGCAATACTCGTCAGGAGATGCAGTGGCTGCTTCGGTAAGTACTCTCGTTTTACCAAGTGTCCTTGCTCTATTTCCTGTCCTATTATAATTTGTGTATTTTATAACTAGTGTATGTGTGTCTGTCTATAAGCTAAAATCGCTGTAGGCACCCACTTAGTATAATAGCGTTAAGATATTCCGTGAAATTCCACGTGAAATATTACACTTCCATTGTTTTATTCGAGCGCCACTAGACAGGTAACTTACAGTAAAACCATGTCGCTCAGTGATTATGATGCTAACTACAAACCATATAAATTAATTGCGGATTTGATGCCGAAATATGATGGCAATCCTAAATTGCTTAATTATTATATACGAGAAGTAGAAAGTTTATTACAGTTAACAAGTGTTATAGATCGTACACACCCGGCACTATTCTGTCTTATTAAAAGTAGACTTAGTGGTCCGGCTATCGATGCGATAGCATATGAAGAATATCTTAATTCATGGGATAAAATTAAAAATGCTTTAATTAGACGCCTTGGAGAACCACGTAATGAGATACAGGTTATGCAGGAGCTCACCAGAGTGCGTAGGTCAAAGAACGAAGATGCAGAGAGCTTTGGCAAGCGACTCCGAGAACTATTAGATACTTTATACTCTGTAGGTGAACATGGCAATAAATCGTACTATGAAAAGATGGTTATTGAACAATACGTGAACCAATTAGACTTCCATGTTTCATTAGGTGTGAGAATATTGAAACCAGATACATTCGAAGCAGCTATTATTGCGGCTAGGCAGGAAGAGGCTAGGCTTGCATATAATAGGTCAAATTATTTCAATAATCCTTCGACATCCCAGACGAAGCCAAAGGAGTTACCTAAACATAATTCTAATCAAAATCCTTTTCGTTATCATGTAAATTCGAATGCGCAGCCTAATTTTGTAAATCAACCAATACCGCCATATAATCCTCAACCAAGTAACTTTGTCCCCCAACAAAACGACATGAATCCCGAACAACGTCAACAGTGGGTACAGTCTTTGTTGCCCTGGAAAAACAAACCAGCGTCAGGAAACCTTAGACCAGGTGGATCAGGTAACTTCAGAAGTAGCAACTTTAGGAATCAACCTAACATTCCTAGGCAGCAGATTAATCCTCCTGTAGTATCATCCGACGTCACTATGCGTACAGCAGGTAAGCCAGCGAAACCACAGTTTGCCCCTCAGGAGTTATTTTATATTCCGAGTCAGATGGATGGCCAGGAACAACCAGGACCCAGTAATAGTGACTATTATGAGCATCTCATAAGCAATAGCGACGCGCTCGAGCCGAGAATGGAGCAAGAGGTAAACTATGACCCGGATTTTATATTAAACGAGGAGCAAGACAACCAGACGTAGTATCTATAAACTTTCAATCAAAGCACTTTTTACCTTATATCGAGCTGCCAGAGTTCAATGGTAAGTTTTTAATAGATACAGGGGCCAGTCATTCTGCTGTTGCATCTGATGTAGTTTTCGGTACCATTTTCGAATACTGTATAGAAACAGAACCGTACCAGATAGTCACGGCACATAGTTCTTCACTTCACGATAAGGTAGTGTATCTGCCGTTGCCCCCTGCTTTTAATAGCGATATAACGCATAAATTTTTAATATTTGATTTCGATCCGAAGTATAAAGGTCTTATAGGATTTGACCTCTTAAAGAAATTAGAGAGTAATATTGATTTAAATAACAATGTGTTACGCACATCTACGTCAGAAATACCAATACATTTTAGCGCTCCACCGCCGAAGATCACGATTGATCCTAGGTGTGAAAAGATTATTACTGTTAATACTAACTACATAGACGGGCAATACTTACACGATGACTTTTGTTGGTCAGATAGTTTAATATCACCGGCAGCCATAGTTAACGTTATCAACGGTTCCTTTAAAACATCAGTTATAAATTCGAGTAATGATAAGAAATTTATCTCAGTAAAGAGTTCAATGGAATTAGAGTCATATTCGGACGATGAAGAAATTCATAGTAAAAGTATTAACACGTTACAAGTGGATTCAGACATCGATTGCATATTAAAAGAAAATCTAAATAAAATTCGTACGGAACACATGAATGCAGAAGAGAAGCGCGAAATAATTAGGCTTTGCTATCAATATAGGGACTTATTCTATTCAGAAGATATCCCACTTACCTTTACACACGCAGTCAAACATGAACTTCGATTAAGTGATGAAACTCCAATATTTGTTCGAAGCTACAGACAAGCCCCTCAGCAACGCAATGAGATCCGTACGCAAGTTGATAAACTTTTACAGCAAGGCATCGTTAGAGAGAGTATATCCCCTTGGTCATGTCCCGTGCATATTGTCCCGAAAAAACCTGATGCATCAGGAAAAGTCAAGTGGAGACTTGTAATCGACTATAGACGATTGAACGATCGCATAATCGAAGACAAGTACCCGTTGCCCAATATTCACGACATTCTAGATAGATTAGGGCGTGCGCAGTATTTTACTACCCTAGACCTCGCTAGCGGTTATCACCAGGTAGAAATGCATCCTAATGATATTGAGAAAACAGCGTTTACTACCGAACGAGGCCATTACGAGTTTTTAAGAATGCCTTTCGGCCTAAAAAATGCACCGAGTACGTTCCAGCGTTTAATGGATCACATTCTAAGAGGCATAGACAACGTTTACACATATCTCGATGATGTAATTATAATATCTACATCCTTACAGCAACATATAGAAAAATTAAAGCAGGTATTTGATCGGTTTAAAACTCACAATTTAAAAATCCAGTTAGACAAATCTGAGTTCTTACAAAAACAAGTCAATTTTCTAGGACACGAACTTACAGACGAAGGCCTAAAACCTAACAAGGACAAAATTAAGGCAGTATTAAATTTCCCTTTACCTAAGTCACAGAAAGAAATAAAAGACTTCCTAGGTCTGGTAGGCTATTACAGGAAATTTATTAGGGACTTTGCAAAGCTCACTAAACCTATGACCGTTTGTCTCAAGAAAAATAGTAAAGTTATTCATTCTCCAGACTTTTTAGAAGCCTTTAATAAGTGCAAGCAAATTTTAACAAATGCCCCAATTTTACAATATCCTAATTTCGATGAACCTTTTGTCCTTACCACCGACGCTTCAGACGTAGCATTAGGTGCAGTATTATCACAGGGTATTGTAGGTTCCGATAAACCAATAGCGTATGCATCTCGGACACTATCGGATACTGAAACTCGATATTCTACTATAGAAAAGGAGTTACTAGCTATAGTTTGGTCAATTAAATACTTTCGGCCCTATCTGTATGGTAGAAAGTTTATTATCTATACAGATCATAGACCTCTTACCTGGTTAATGTCACTCAAAGATCCTAATTCTAAATTAACTAGATGGCGTTTAAAACTTGCGGAATATGACTATAAAGTAGTTTATAAAAAGGGTCGTCAGAATACTAATGCGGACGCTTTATCTCGAGTTAAAATATTTCACGGCAGTGTTGATTCATTAGTAGTTAATTTAGACGATAACGAGGATGATGAAATAATTAATAGAATATTTGAAAACACACGTAGGCAAGTCGAAAGAGAAACGGAAACAGTCGCACCCCAAGAAAATATTCAATCACAAAACCCTAGTAGTGTCCCCGAATCTCGGTTAGGAACAGAATCAGATAGCATGAGCATAGTATCTGCAGAGCCAGAATTGATCTCTACCAGGCACACACAACCGGATAACGAAAATAAGGGCATACCTATAATATCAGATGCTATAGATAGACAGCTAAAACAATTTCACATAAGGTCAACACCCGGATCGACTTATAGAGTCGATAATAGGTCTACCAACTCTAAAATTGTTATTAAAGATGTTTTTATCCCAATCAACAATACCGAACCAGAGATAGTTCGATTCTTAAAGGAACACACAATTGCCAACAGAATATTTCATTGCTATTTTCATAACGAGGATCTATACCATGCCTTTTCTAGAGTCTATACTACAATATTCAATGAGCGAGGCCCAAAATTGCTCAAATGCACAACACGTGTGACATTAGTAGAGAACAAAACAGAACAGCTAGAGTTAATTAAAAAATGTCACGAAGGAAAGACAGTTCATCGCGGTATCCAGGAGACGTATAAGCAGTTGCATAAAAATTATCACTGGCCTAATATGTTACTTACAATTCAAAGTTTTGTTAATAAGTGTGATACTTGTTTGAAGTCTAAATATGAGCGCAATCCGCTAAGACCACCTTTAGCTATCACTGACACACCTTGCAAGCCGATGGAACACATATTCATGGACCTTTATTCATCAGGCGGAGTAACATTCCTTACTATCATTGATAATTTCTCTAAATACGCTCAGGCAGTCCCATTGAATGCATGCAGTAGTGTACATGTAGCGGAAGCATTGCTAGACGTTTTCTCAGTGTTAGGTTTGCCAAACAAAATAACGACAGATTCGGATACAAAATTTGACAACGATGTCATAAAAGAGATATGCGCATTACACAATATACATATACATTTTACTACACCCTATAACCCTAATTCTAATTCGCCTATCGAACGATTACATTCTACACTAGCTGAAATAATTAGAATACAACGAATGACCAATAAAGATGATCCCATGCAGCTTATTATGAAATACTCGATCATAGCATATAACAACGCTATTCATTCGGCAACAGATTACACACCACACGAGCTATTATTCGGACACACAGCATCTAGAAATCCGTTAGAATTATACTATCCAAAAGAATTTTACCAAGATTACGTAATTAAGCACCGTGCTAACGCGGAAGCAGTCCAAGAATGCATTGCAGCACATATGTCTAAGAATAAAGAGCAGGTGATTGCCAAACGGAACCAAGAAGCTGAAGAAATCAAATTTAAGGTAGGTGAAACCGTTTACAAACAGGTAGCAAAGTCAACGCGTAGCGACAAAACCAAGCCCGTTTTCAAGGGACCCTACAACATCCTGCATCTTCATCCAAACAACGTGGCTGAAATAATAGGTAACCACCCAAATTCTAAGTCCATTAGGGTCCACTTTAAGCTACTACGGAGACCTCATCTTGTTACAGGACCTTCGTTACAGGAGCCGTCGTGCTCTACGCAACCGGAATCGTGACCCTTGACCCAGTAAATAATGAAAACGGTATCCTTCTCTTAAAACAAGGACAACTCCTTAAACAGGATAACTACTTTAGTCTCGTCTGCGTTTATAATATTAGTAACCTTCATCTTACGTCCATTCAACTGATGGCTTTATATGCAAGTACCAAAGCATCTGAGAGTGCAGTATCTGGACAGTTGCATAAAACATACAGAGATCAAATCGAGTATAGTTTAGATCAGATAGGCAAAAAGTTGATATTTTTAACCCCTCATATTAGAAAAAGACGAGGACTCATAAATGGTTTAGGTGCTGTCGTTAAATCTATAACCGGAAATCTTGATAATGATGATGCAGCAAAATTTGAAGAAGAAATTTCAAATATTAGGAATAGAGTTAATAGAATACAAGATACGCAAACAAAGTCCTTAATCCTAGCAAAAAATACAATAGATGAGTTTGGTAATCAATTAAATAAATTAAATAATAATCAGAAAAACTTAGTTAGTTTATTGCAGAATATTACTCAAAACTCTAATGACGTAAATAACCATTTACATTTCCTAGAATTATACGTACAGATAGACTTTAGTTTACAGATAATCTTAGATAGGTTAATGTTGTTAGAAGATGCTATGACGTTTGCTCAACTGGGCACCATGCATCCTAGTATTATAAGCCCTCAGAATCTTTTAGAGGAATTAATTAATTTAAGTAAAATGTATTTGTTTAAACCAGTAGCTGACATTAGTATTAGTAACATACATAAGATAGAAAAATCAATTAAAGTCAAGGCTTATAGCACAGTACACTCTATAAATTTTATACTTGAAATCCCATCAGTATCCCCAAAAACCTATGACCTTATCCATCTGTACTCCATTCCCGATAAAAATAACTTAACTATCATTCCTAAATCCAAATACCTTGCACTTGGGAACGATGAGTACGCTTACCTGGAAGAAAACTGTCAGCCGCTGTCTGATGACATCCAACTCTGCGGGATCCTGAACACTAGAAGAATCGAAGACACTCAAGATTGCATACCGTCTCTCATCCAGCACCGACAAGCTAACTGTACACACGCCAAGATGAACCTAAGAAACGGAAAAATTCAAAAGATTGGAGATAACAACTGGCTGCTAATTCTTAAAGAAAATGAAATTGTCAAAACACTGTGCAATACCAAAACAGATTACAAAAGGCTTACTGGAATTTATCTCATTACCTTAACGGAAGATTGTCAAATTAATGTCATGAATAAAACCTTACGATCACACACAGATACGATCGTCGTCAATGAGGTCATCCCTTTACCAGAGGAACACCAAGTCTTAGAAGAAACAATTCAATATGAACTACAACTTGAAGATATCTCGCTAGACAGCATCCATGAACTAATCAACAAAGCTGACAACCTCTCCGTACCAGATGACATCAATTGGCCGATGATAATAGCTACACCGAGTTGGACTACGCTACTCCTCTACGTATTGTTGATAGCTGCAACATGCTGGAAGCTGTATCAATGGAAGACCACTAAGATCACAGAGGACACCAAAGGCAGCGAGGACGCCGCCAGAAGCAAGAGTTGCTTCTATCTTATGGAGGGAGGAGTTAACTCATCGTAGCAACCGCTTTCGCTGAGTATACAGTTGGCGTCAGCCTACTGATTAAAGTGCAACTTAGCATAAGATCAATATCATGTTATTCAATATAATTGTTTGTTACTTCAGTTTGTCATTAGCCTTCAACTAAATATCCTGTTTTCTATAATTAAATATTATGTATTAAATAAAAGTATTTTTTTAACTAAATTCCCGATCGCCGAAACATAACTACAGCCATCCACAAAAATATATCCGAAAATTGTTCATGCATCTAGATTGGAATTTTTGAACCAATATTTACCGTAGTAACCAAAAAATATCCATAGGATCACACCTAAATTGCCCGAAGGGTTGGACATTGGTAAAGGAAGAAAGGTTGGACACATTGGACTTAATAACGGCTTCGGCGAAATGTGGGTGTACAATAGTACACCTCTGCCTTACCCTTCGGGAAATACGTCATGATGGTATGTTATGTTATGTTCTTTTTTTTATAAAAACATTGCCCAAACATTGTCCCATCCGAGTAATAATTCCAGTATTGTAGGTGCGTTTACAAACACAAATATTCACATGGACATACACCCAGACCCGAAACAACTATTTGTAGATTTGCGGTAACCAACCACTGCTCCAGCCGTGTCGCCAAGGTTGTTTGCCTCAGTGTCATAATCTTCCAACCGGTATAAAAAATTAACTAACTGCAAAATAAAGTACTACATTTAAACATGAACAGATTCTTTCCGAGCAGTGCCACTTTATTGCAGTTGTTAAAATGTACAAAACGCCTCAAACAACTTTATAGCCGACACAAGGCCTTTCAATAACGTACCGGCTTTATTTCCAACACAACATTTTCAGACATTGACAACTTGCTAGTCCTTGGACCATAATAACGCAGAAAATATGACAGTATCGTATTTCCTTTACTTGAACAGTAAAGTAACCTTAAGGAAATAACTAGAGGGGGGCGATTCTCACGCGATTGGAGATCTACCGAAATCTAATACAACATGTCACGTTAATTTTGATTTTTATGATTCCTTTACGTCGTCGCATGCGCGGCTATTGAGCATGAGGCCCTGGGTTCGATTCCCAAGTCCCAAGTTAGGCAGTGTTATTGGGATTTCCTGAAATTCTCAGCGGCTGCCCGGAATTTGGAAGTGCGCGCGGTAGACAGTAATAGGCTCGCCCCCTATTACATGGGTTGTAATAACGACATCAGCGAAATGTGGGTGTACAAAACGTACAACTCCCTAAACCTTCGGGGAATACAAGCCAATGCCTGTATTCCCCGAAGGGTTAAGGCTGAGATGTACGTTATGCAATGTTATGCTGTCTTCAGTTTTATATTTTAAAACAAAATGTAGCTGTAAACTATATTTAACACCATTGCATATATGCCATTGTATTGTAATTTACACAAGATACAACAAATCTTTATCTTTACCTTAAAACATGATCTACCTTTAAACGCTTTACATGCAACGACAGTTCGGATGTAAATTCAAAATGTTTGTGACTCTTTCTATAGAGGCAGAGACTATTAAATAGATGTCGAAGCACACAAGAATCGCCCCTTCGTGCAGCCAAGCGATATGACAGCCTATCTCCACAGGGATTATCAAACTGGCGTAAATATGAAACAGCTTGTTCGCCGCAATACTGCCTAGTGCCTTGTCTGTCTAATATGAACTTCCTATATACATTCTGTTTTCAAACCAACGTGGGGCATTCGAGTTAATTCTGTAAGGCACCAATGAAACTAAATTTAAAAATACATTCGTTTTTTACACTATACATAAGCAACACTAGAATGAGACGTATCTACAAAAATTTTACAGTCATATAGAAGCCTTTCCATATGTAAATTAAAACCATAGGTCTAAGCCACATATCGAAATTTAAATAAATCCTTAATCGTCTAATTAGATTGTTAACACGTACAGAACATGTAATTAATTTTCAAAACATCATTTATATGTAAGAGAGTTTTTGAGCATGAAAGTTTCAGAGTCGAAGATTGATAGGCTCCAAAATTCTTGCAAGTTTCTAGTAAGAAATATCAATATTATCTACTAATTTGAATTTTAATCCTTACAGAACGAAAACCAACAGCCTAATTGGAAAGCGACATCTTAAAAATACGTTATTCCCCGTGGGGTAAGGCAAAGGCCGCTAACGTACACTCATTTGGGCCGATGCCGTTATTTAGTCCCATGTAATTTAGGCGTATTGCCATCACTGGGCACAATTTCCAAATTCCAGGCCTCTACAGACAATTTCCATACAGAAAAACCCAATAACATTTCTCAAATCGAGTATCGAACCCAAATCTTACAGTCAGCAGTCGCACTTATGACCACTAGACCAACGATGCAGTTAAGTTGCACTAGAAACATTAGGAGGGTATTAGGAATTCATGTTACTACGCATAGAAACTTGCCGATGGGGCTCCACGTCAGATATTGCAAGTAAAGTAGGTGTTGTCGTATTAACAACTACGACGCCCTCCAGCGGTTTTGTTCAGATGGGGATATAATAGAAAACGGAACAGAGAATGAGTGAGTGAACGAGTGGTAAGTATTTCACTGTTATGCATATACTCGTATATAGATAGATTAATCCTAATACGTATCAAAAAGAGTGACTTATTGTTCTAGTGGCCACACGCGTGAGATCTTCGGTTCGATTGGATTTTTCAGTATGGAAATTCTGAGCAGCACGGAGTTTGGAACTGTGCCCGGTAGATGGCAATAAGCTCGCCCCCTATTATATGGGATTTAATAACGGCATCGGTGAAATGTGGGTCGACAATAGTACATTAGCATCCTTCGGGAGAAACAGGCGTAATATTATGTTATTTATTAAAAAACCCCTTAACATTATAAAAAAATCTATATAAATATTTTTGTTCAGCTATTCCAATAGTCTTTGAATTAGCTGCAAGCATCCAGCTGCAATTCATATATCTTAATAACAAGGTAAAGAACAACATTGATCAAAAAGAACCTCAAATTGTCTGTAAGGATGAATTAAATCACAGCATGAATCTGCCTACATACCCCCCTCCCCCCCCCACACTTCGTATTCATGTCACTTATTTCTATAGAAATTTATGATCAGTTTTATTCAACCTGTCAAATACATGGTACCTACATTTCTCGAAGATAATTGTTGTATATATAGTGGACTGACATTATAAATCTTTAGCACTAGCCTCAGTATTTTACATTTTACAGAGTAATTGTCTATACTTAACTTTACAATCACTTCAGAAACTTATCTTCTTTACCCGTGGCCGCTAATTCTTAATTAGTTATATTATTACCAATTAATTGCAATTAAAAACTACGTTAATTATACGATTGCCTCATTGGTCGACTGGTCGCAGGCACGACTGTTAAGCGTGAGGTCCCGGGTTCAATTCTCGGATCGGGCACCGTGTTATTGGGTTTTTCTGTCTGGAAATTCTCAGTAGTAACACGGAGTCTGGAACTGTGCCCGGTAGATGGCAATAGGCTCGCCCTCTATTACATGGGAATTAATAACAGAATCTGCGAACGGTGGGTGTGCAATAGTACATCTCTGCCTAACACTTCGGGAATAAAGGCGTGATATTGTTTGTTAATTATACGTGCTATTAATTCCGTAAAATACGATAAACTGAGATAATAAAGTCGTACAACTTACTTCGAATAATTAAGAACGAATACTTAATTGAAGCAACAAATGCTGCCTATAATGATAATGATTATGTTGATTCATCATTAACCTTATAATGCTGTATACAGCCTATTACCGTCCCACTGCTCAACACGGGCCTCCTGTCATTGTGAAGGTTAAGGCGATAGTTTACATTACACTTTAGTTCGTATATTAAATCAATCAATATTATGGTGCCTGAGTTTGGGTACAGGTAGAATCAGATGAGTAGATAGTTTAGTGTAAAATACCCATTCACTTCGCTGGCCAAAAAGTAAAGTGCCCATCAAAAGACTGCTCGCAGACAATGGAGGAACGTGGTATGGTGTTCCTCCAATGACATGGAAGAATGCTCCAACCAGGCAAGATGGTTAGCTTGACGGGTTGAAGCCCGACAATTGATGTCGAAATCGTTGTAAACTCTCATAGTGCGATTCAGGATTTTCTGATGTTGTTTAATCCGATAGATGGCGCTGTACTTTTTGCCATGTTGCAAGTAGTCGCTAGAAGATTTAATTAAATTTATAAATATAGTAAAATTACTATCGAAGTTGTAATTAACGTTACTTTAAATAAATGTTCGTTATATTTCAATCTAGCTCCAACTAATAGGATAGTGCAATAAACATAGAAAACGCATTAACAATTTATCTAATTGATTCACATTTAAAGATTATTTTCATTTGGTTAATCAGTTTTATGTATATACCGAAGACCATGTCGGATAACTTCTTAGTCAATTACTACATCCTGTGGCAACTCTATCAATGCGTTTATTTCACTCAAAGGATTAGATACACTATTTTACTATTGACTGATTATTAATTATTGTCCGCACTTACTGTTATAGTTCTTTTTTAGAATATTTAGGTATATTATTCGAAATTCACTTTTGTTGCAGACCGTATATAGATAAATGTAGTACACGCAAAATTGGGCCTGAGACGAATTTCAACACATGTGGCGACATAGTGAAAACCTAATATCCCCAGCCGTATCCGCTAACATCCGTGGGAAAGGATGAAGAGTTCCTTTTCTACCATTTCTAGGAACTCGGCGGCATAGTTGAACGGTGCAGTAATTATTGTTGTAATTACAGGCAGGTAGGTACGCTGCATCCGTTGTGTGGTACACTATCAATAATACACCATTCAGTTCATGACTTCCTGGGGTGCTCCAGGTGAAGATACTGTCTATCCACACTGTTTGTTACCTCATAATAACTAAACCACTGAACCGATTGTTATGATATTTTAGAAAGAGAAGAGATAGCTTGGTGCTGGTAAACGATATAGGCTTATTTTTACCATTACAGCAAATCGCGCACGATTCGCCAAAGGGTTAGGCAGAGGTTTTACAATAGTGAAACTTCATTTCACTGGTATTAGGAAGCGAGCCTATTGAACTACCGGGCACAAGTCAAAACTCCGGGTTGCTACTGAGAACTAACAGAAAATCTTTAGATACTAACAGAAAACTCAAAACCTTACGCTCAGCAACTGCACTTGCTACCAATAGACCAATGAGGTAGTCCCACTAATATTGTAATTATGAAGTCCGTATGTTTGTTCATTAGGTACTCATTCAAGGCGTAACAGATGAACAGATTTAAAAAAGACATCAGACACAGAATGGACCAAGATCGGTAGTTGATTCGATGTTAATATAGTTATCGATTGTTTTTTTTACGCCAAGAAGTTCCGATTTCCAATCGAATGTCCAAGTCGATACACAGTGCTTCCAATGTTAAATATGTCGGTTTACCGATCAAACCGTCAATTGTATAAGTAAAACGAAAATACGGGCCCAGCCTTAAAGTTCCCATTAATGATGATGATGATAAATTACTTTGACAACTTGCAACTTACCAGCCCCCGTATTTCCGACGACTCGTGTTCTTCGTTCGCCAAACAGTCATTATACACTCACTATCATGTACTCTACACAAATGTCACCTTCTGTCCCTCAAGTCGAAGTATATAGGTTCACTGCACATAATATCTAGGTATTCACTGCACACGGTCCGAACTGGTTGGTATACCTGTAACAATTGTAAAGAATCAATTAGATTTTTATATTTATACCGACGCTGATTGACGCCGAGTGTTAGCTGAAGGATCTGGTCCTAACAAGTACATAAATATATGCCGGTTAGAAAGAGCTGGACAAGATTGGCGTAATATTGAGAATAATAGCGTATCAGGGATGTAGTGGGTTGATAAATCAGCGAATAATTATTTTTTTCCTAGCCTCGGTCACAACCAGCCCACAGTGCGCTGTTGAACTCACACATTTCCCAAAAAGCAAGCATTAACCAAAGCGGTACGTACGGTCGATGTACTGGCTAAGACATTGATGTTACATCGCGGGTTCGATTCCTGTACGCTACAGATAATTGTATGGCTTACAGAATTGCACGAGGTCTGTAAGCATGTGAGATTTATTTTATGTAAACTGTAACCGACACATCGCAAACCCTAGTGCGGCAACATTTAAAAGCTATCACTAAATCTCGGGCTAAGGAAGACAACTTCTCGAACAGAATATAATCAAAAATTATTACGTATGACCATTAAAATAAATTAAAAAATTAATGGTATTTTGCAGAACAACGTCAACGCATTCAATTCAGAAAGATGGCCAACTACCACAATAAAAAGACAGATAGAAGTAATACGCAAGGCTTTAGTCAACTGCAAAATTCGCTAACTTAGGCTTATTTTCAGTAATAATTTATTACTGAAAATAATAGTCTAGGCGCTAGCTATATTCTAAGATGGAATAATGAAAAAGAAAATACGTTTTCAATTTCGTGTTGAGGAAACAGCTTTTTCAAAATGGTTTACAATAAAATATGGTAATTGTTATTAGCATATTTTAATGTTGGAATGTTACTGGCGACGTGAATAATTGTTTGTAGTTTACCATAACATAAACATGGCATCACACCTGTATTTAACGAAGGGTAAAGCAGAAATGTAGGTACTAACCCGCATTACACCGATACCAATATTAAATCCCATTTAAAAGATGGGAAGCTTGTTGCCCTTGTCAATCTGTTATCGAAAATTTTCTAACGGAAAAATGCTCACACTTTGGCCGACTCGGGAATCGCAGCTCGCTTACACGAGAAGCTGCTTTTGCGACTATTTCGACATAGAAACCAACAAAATATACGTATTCAAATTTTTATTTGCCATTCCTTTCATTTTATCGAACCAAATTAATTGGCAATTCATCTTACAGTGCCATAATTACTTCGTTTCTTAGATGAGTATCATCAAATCTTCATATAGCGGTATACAACTGGCGTGTAATACAATAGTTTTCGATACAACTTTCTAATTCTCAGGAAATCGATATAAGGTAAACAAAGATATATTGATATCGATTGACCGAATTCGTGAGAGAATCTTGTTTTGTTGAAAGTTTGATGATGATTATGAAACTCAAGATAAAAATAATCGATTTGTGAGTTGGGTTTTTTGACATATTGGTTGATAATTAATGAGGATTTATTGAGCATTGAACGTGCGATCTTTTTTTTAATTATTCAAATGTGTCCGTGACGAAACTTTGTTGCATTGATTGAGCGCTTGGCTTTTTTGCCCTGTGGATCACAGATTTGATTATCATACGGGACCGTGTACGACCGAAAATCGATTGTGGTCTCGATATTTATGCACGTAACGTCTGCGTCTACCCGCAAAACAAAAGAAACACATGCACGCTTTCTACTGACTTATTTTTTGTATCTAAACGCAATATTCAATTATCCAAGAAACTTCAGTACCTCTATTATGAGTTTTTTACTATTTACTTTTATAGTAAATTTTCATGCAAGCGATTTTAGTTCTTAAATTGGTTAAATTAAGGATTAGAGTCACTAACATGACATCTCTATAATACAGTAAATAGTAAATCAAAACTTTACTATGACTAGATGTCACATAAGCGACTCTAATCCCTAATATAACCGAGTTAAGAACTAAAATCGCTATCGTTAAATTTTACTTTACTTTGATAGTAAATAGTATGAAAACTCGTGATAGTGGTACAGAATTGCTAGTTTTCTTGATACTATAATTATGTCAAATTATGATCACTCGAGCTCCCAAAGGCTCGGAAAAGCCCAAAGGCTCGGATTTTGCACTCGTTACCTGGGAAAATACACATTTTAGCGTTAAGCACGTTGAAATGTTGTAAATGGATAACAATGGACCATTCAAACATTTTTGTACCAGGTGTATATGGGGCCAAATACCTTGTTCATATGCGGGGGTGAATAACAAAGTTGGCCTTAGGGCCCATAATCATGTGATGTTTAATTGTATGCACTGAGTAAGTAGGTAAGTAGTCAATAGTGGAGAGTGAGATTTTAATTTTGTTTACAACTTATATTGTTTTTTTGTTTTCCTGATTGCTGAAAATAATAACACTGAACCTTCATTTTGTTATATTGTATACAATTTATAATTTCTTTCTTTCTTTTCCTTTTTTTTTAACGTTGCCCCATACTAGGATTTCTCCTGTATCCTGGGTACAGTTTACAAACATACATGTCACATACACACACAACCAGACCCGAAACAACTATTTGTAGATCATACAAATATTTGTTCCGTAGGGGATTGAACCCGCGACACTTAGCACAGAAAGCTAATCGCTTAGCTACTGCGCCAACCGTGTCGTCAATTATTTTAATACTGACCAATTACGAAATACCAGAAACTATGAACCCCAAGAACCTTGTTTGGTAGGAAGGGTCCTTATGAGGGCAGGTGTAAGCATCCGCTTAGAAAGGATTCAGATCACAAACTCGACACCTAACGAGACAAAAATCTTTCTATTTCAGACGAAGTCGCGAGAACAGCTAGTGAATTATTACACATAGGTAGCTCACAGGTCCTGTTAAAGCTATGTAGCTTAGTTTGACTGCCGACCCCATCGTAACTCATGATATCCTTCATACAAATACACATAAATATGATGCACTAAGCATCAACTATAGCAATAACAATATCAGATCAATATATCAATCGATGCTACATACATCGAACATGTGTACGAAATCGTGTTGTCATCAAACAGGCGAGCCGGCGCGGGCGCCGATCATACAGTATGAGACAAGAACGCGACCGTGCCGTGTGGACGTTAACGGTACACGTGTGACGACAACACTACGGTACGCTGTGACTTACATACGGGGGTTCACGACTTCGTTGTGAGGAGATAAGCAGAGATGAGGGCACAGGGGCACCTGAATTTAAACCCCATACACCTCTCCAAATGTTACTTCGGTAGTTTGGTGGCTGTTTATAATACACATTATTTTGTAACTAAAAATGAGGTCTTCACCAAAGGACTGGAGCTTGTAAATGAAACTTGACTGAGTTAATTGACTGTTTTGTGACTCATACGCAAGCTAACAATTGACGCTGCAGTTGTTACAAAGGCATAATAACATTACTTTTAAGCTAATTTGATAAAAGCAGAGAAGAGAAAAAAGACAACAGCTTTAATCTCTATATTTATTTTCCTATACCTATCCAAAGGACCCGGGTATGTTTTAAAACTGCGGCCAGACACCGGAGGACGGGCAGCAGCGTCCTCTCACTAATCGGTGAGCCACTGCGATCCCCAAGCCGCCTGCCAAGCGTGGGGATTATGGCAAACCCCCCCTTGAGGGAGGCCTTCGTTCAGCAGTGGACGTCTTCTGGCTGATGATGATGATGATGATGATCCAAAGAAAATCTATAAATTAATACATTTAGGTCATTTCTATCCCACTACTCCAAGGGCCACGGACCTCTTCTCAGCATGCGAAGGGTTAGGCCTTAATCCACCAGCCACCGCTAGCTTGGTGCTGGTTGGCGAAAAGAAAATCTTTACTTAGATCAATTTCTAGATTGTTAGTTTGACTTTCACATACTCGATACTGAAACGATTTATACGATTCTTATCTAACTAATTTCAATTAGAAATGCAAACTTCAAGAAGAACATTTTCCACCTAGTGAGTCCACGAGAGAAAACGGCGTTCACTACAAAATATTTTTATTACATTAACGGGTGTAATGGCTACTGAGCATACAGTAATAAACGGTATACATCGCCCCAGTCCCCAATATCTTAGCGTGAAATATATTCATACGCTCCACACATATTCTTAACACATGGTTAAAGATTATATACCATTTTACACTTTAATTTCGTTTACATAGAGACTATAGTTGTATGTTCGGTTGTAATTCTTCTAGCGTTTCAAGCGTTTCTCCGTGCATCTACGCTGGCTAGACTGCCTGACGGTTAAATTATAAAAGATCTACGGTTGATTTCTCGTTTAATTGGCATATTTTAGTTTGTTCATAAATTATAAATTTAGTAAGTTTTTAATCAATGTTAATTTTATTTGAATTATTCTTGACCTCTACTAAAAAATTAGGGCATAATATAGCACTTTCAGTGGGTGTCATACAAAGATGTTAAATTATGAAATCATAAGGAAGAGTTTCATTATCATAGCACAAATGAGCCCGCGACTGTATTGCATATTTGATGATGCATTAAACTTGTCTTGATTGCCACTGGTCTCGTGGTCGCAACCGCGACTGCTCGACATGATCGTCTTGGGATCGAATCCCGAGTTGATCAAAGTATTGGGTTTTTCTTCATGACAATACTCAGTAGCGGCTCGGAGTTTGGAAATTTGTCGAGTAGACACAGTTTACGCGTAAAATCATTAGATATAGTAGCTGCTCACAAAACCTACATTCTTATGTTTTTCTGTACGGCTAAACTGTTGTGTCAGTGAACACTCATCCGTCTTTAGCAGGTTAAAGTCTCTGTGTGATTGTATATTATGATATAAGAGAGGGTAAGATATAACATTGTGACTATGTATTTGTGCTCAAATACAAAGATTTATCTTGCTTATTTATCTACCACTTTAATGATATGTAGATACATTTCATAGATGCCCATGTGATTAATAAATAAATCATAGCGAACCACAGTACCATGTAAAACTCCCACATTAAACAAGATGGTAGTTTCAGCTTTCACCTCATGCTACACCATTAAATCCGAGCTAGTCATTGTTTGAAATGATGTGGTTAAACCAAAGAGAATAAAACCACGTTGTGGTGACTTCGTATGAAGTTACCATAAGATAAAATCGTGAAGTCCTACCATTTATTCAGAACAGGCACTTATAGTGATAGCTTGGCGGTTGAACGCTTGCCTTCCTTCTAGGAGGGTCTGACTTTGAATGCGGCCTGCAACTCTAGACTTTTCGAATTCATGGACGGTTGTTTATTACTTGCGTTATTTATGAAGAAAAGAACTGTTAGAAAACCTGACACCTGAGAGGGGCCCATAAGATTCTTAATGGTTTGCATAGGCTGCCAACCCAAATGATTTTATTAAGTCACAAGATAGAATTTGCTCTTTTAGTCCGTCCCTAAGGAGAAAGAAGGTTCAGAGGTTCTTCATTCCTAAAAAAAGTCAGCACAATAAAAAAAACTTTACAAAATAATTTACGTTGGAAAACACAAAGTAAATGACGATCGGTAACACGATGTACCTATTACCAATGTCGATGCACACTTCTGAAATTGGCAGAATCGTTGACATCGGCATCGACGGCATCGCTTGCCATAAACGAAAATTAGAATAGAATAAAACAAAATAGAAACGTTGAGTACATAATCTTATTAGCTATCATAACAGTTTTTCACTAAATTTAATAAGGAGCACTAAATAACATAATTGTTCATAAAACTTCGAAATTTATCATCCAACTTTCAACTACCGACATTACAAAAATTTTCTTCATTAAAAATGTAATAACAATTTAGTACAATAGAATACTTAATAAGGAAATAAAATTAATTATGAACATAATTGGTCATACAATAAACGTATAAATACCGAAGCAGCTTTTGGACAACAATAGCCTTGTTACGTTTAAACCGCGACCATATAAATCTACGCAGACGAAAATCTTAGGAAGCTAACACACTTGTTAACGACAAAACAGTTTAAGCCGACAAGAAATCGCCACTTAATACACACCGAGCCAGTTCACACAGGAAGGCACGACTTGCATTACATGCCGCGATAATGACGCCGAGATAATGCAAGTTCATATATCCTTTTTTTTCAAATATTAGTCCCAAATGTGAGAGCAATCCAATATTTTACAAAACAGTTAATTTATTGAAAAAAATATAATTCTACTCGTGCCTGTATGCCTTTTGTGTGATGGAACACAGTTGGAAACTTAATCTAAAAAAAAACTTGACAGATAGACACAACATAAGCCATTCTATGTCCAAAACTAGCTTCTAGGTCATAGGTGCTAGGTTCTCTTCTACATAGGACCTTTTGGGACCGTGCACCTAGAGTCTCGAATTTTAAAAGGGATTGCAAGGGCCCTTGAAATAAAAAAAAAAATGACTTTGAGACACAATTGCGGATACAAGTTACGAGATGGACAGCTTCAAACAACAATTGAAGAGAGTCCTCTTCGAAAAGGGTAGGCAACGCACTTGTGGTACCGCTGGTATTGCAGATTTCCATAGGCAGCGGTGACCACTTACCATCAGGTGCGCCGCCAGCCTGTGCGTCACTGTAAGGCAAAAAAAAACAATATCATCATGTAACAAAAACCGATCGTCTCAAGTATGTAGTCTCCTTTAACACCAAACTATAATAGGCGTGAATGGCGTTATCTGTGTGAATATCGGTAATTATAGGCGTAAGTAAACGTTTTCATGAGGTAGGCTCGTTAAAACCGTGGCTCTACCGTGGATAAGTACATCGCCTAGTTAGCCTCTGTTCGACATAATCACTTGTTAACCTTTTGATACGATTTATGCGTACTTTGTGCGTTGTAAGTTGTTTGAGAAAACATTTCTTAGAAAGGATAAAAAATATTAATAACGTATAAGAAGAAATTTTATTTGTTTGTATTTAATACAAATGACTTAAACAGCTCTTAATGACAATTTATGTGAACAACATTAATATCGGGCTATTTAATTGAAATCAAAAATAATTCCATGCCAAAGCACGTTAAGTACGGTTCTAGGTGTCATACAAATACCTATAATAGTCATTACGGGAGTCAGCAGCCCAAAAAGTCTGCCAACGAGTCTATATTTTCAGTATCAATGTCTCCTAGTAATTTGGCAGAGGTCAGATGGCAGTTGCTCAGTATAAAATACCGGTAATCAGCCGTAACCGTTTATACTGGGAGTCGAACCCAATGCTAAAATGGTAAAACTAGACAGATGACGATGACACCCAAAATATGTACTCACTCCAATGAGTACGGACAATTTATAATAATCCCACCTGGACACAGGACTTTCCGAATTGATCGCTGTAAAATAAATTGGCTAAGTACCCATATTTTAAAACCGGTTTCATTATATCCTAACGCCTTCTTGCTCAATAATAATAATCACTTTCATACCTTCTCCTTCCAAATAACTAAAACCGCAAAGATCAATCAAAGAGACTCATCAACTATAAAATTATACCTAATTCGTAAATCACGAAACGCTTTCAAAGATATAAATTATAATAATAAAATTTCATTGCAGACAATATCAATAAACGTTACGTATCTCACGATCTTCGTATATCTCTGTTAGATATCCATTACCGGTTTAACACGATTACATTGTCTATTGTATTAAGTAAAACAGTAAGGTACAGCTAATTTGTGATACAAATAGTATTGTGCGGAGAATCTGGAGTGATAATATTAATTGTGTTCGTTCTATCGTTGCATTTCATCGTTTTTATTTGATTGCGATCATTTCTGCAGGCTATGATCTTCACTATTATAAACAGTTCAGAATAGACAAGAGATATATGGTACCGATAAAGTAAGTCCTGGTCTAAGAATTAATCAATTCAGGCCTGCAGTGTGGCTCCAGATAAATAAAGTAGTATTCGATAGTATATATTGTTAAAATATGTTTAGGATTGTACCGTGTTCTGCATAATGCTGAGATGGTTTTAATAAATAGGCACATTATTGTTTTCAACATAACAGACGAAGAGATTCTGTTTTCAGGAGCGGCTATGTTGGTATAGTCAAATAAAGAAATAAATAACTTGTGTCACTTGTTTAGATGAATTCTGAAAAGAAATTTTTATATGTATTTTTAAATAAAGTAATTATTTATGAACAAAAATGTAGTTTCAACTTTTAATAATTATATTTGGTGGTTACGTGTCTTTGTTTGATTGTACAACATCCGACAATGATCTGATTTAATCAATGCAAGGGCTTATTACGGCATTGCCAGAAGAAAACGCTAGTTATCGCTTGAAGTGTCGATTAATTTTACATTACACTTCCTACTTGAAGTTTCGTGCCCCTATGAATCACCCTGTAAGCAAAAACGAGTATAGAGGCAAAAAAATATACCTAGCCTACTTATTTTTTTGCCAAATGCCTCGTCTACGCACTTAATCTTTGACGTAGTATAACCAGTCATTGATTACGAGTCTACACACGATAATTATGGACTACGGATATTTACGAATCAATTGGGGCCAAGCTTAACATGTTCAACAATAGTTTGTAGCACGCCTTAGGGGAAAGTAGATGAAATAGATTGTTGTGATTGTGTACCAACCCTTAGGGAACGGAAGTTGGTGTATTTATTAGACAGAATATAATAGATGATTCGGCAATTAATGTCGGTAATGGCTTATGAACTCAAGATTTAGATTCGAATCTATATGGTAATGAAAATTATGTGGTCATAGAAAAAGACCACACTCGTGGTTTCTTAATTTATGTACATACTCGTACATAGTTCAGTTTGACTTATGAATGAACTCCTTTATTGGTTTAGTAGCCGCGAGCATGATTACTAAGCGAAAGAAATTTTTATTAGGTTTTTCTGTATGAAAATTCGGATCCCGGACGCTCGTCCCTTATATTTATTTTCGTATTTATTATACACTTTGTTGTACACCTTATAATATGGCATTCAATAGCGGCATCAGCGAATTCATGCAATATTGTTGTTTGAGAGGCCGTCTGAAAGGATTTGAGTCTTTTCCACCAAACCAATTTAAAAAATCGGGAAATTTCTTGAACTTTTCATGAGGGCAAAATTGCGGCCACTATCAGTAAAATAAAAGATTAGATTCTAACCTTCATTTGCTACATGACTACAGACCGCAATAGAGTACACGTTATGGCTTCATTTCTCACAAAAAGGTACGTAAAACCATGGCCAAGTTAATGGTAAGTGGCGCCATCTGACTGATTACAGCCTAGTTGTAGACAATTTAACAAACCAGGATAACGCGGCGAAAATTCTGAATATTACAACTAGGTACCTATGTTAAAAGTGTAATTTTTAGTCTGTGTTTATGCAAATGAACCTAGGTTATTTTTGAGATTATAATTATTGAAGTTGTTTTACATTTTTTAAAGTATAAAGATATTTAAAATAAATAAAAAAACTCTCCCAATTCAAACCATAGTTATTGTAATAATTAAATGATCATGACATTTTTTTTAAGTCTTTGATTTTATTACAGCGCTGACGGCAAGCAGAAAATCAGCGTTGCATAAAGCTTTCCTTCTTTCCTTCCTTCCATTTTACGGGAGGATTAGCGTTTTATTTATTTATTCTTCAATCGTCAGAAAACTCTTCTCTGAGGAATGAATTTTGCGATTTGTCAGCTATTGTACAGAAAATGTCAAAACCAAATCTATTTTTTCTTCATATACCAGACGATTGAAAAATCGGCCCTTAATCTACTAAAGCTATAGGTGACATCACTAGGGACGTTCAACCATAGAAAAATTAAGCGTCGTAAAAAATATCCTTCATGAATTTTATGTAAGACTAGCTGTGCCCGCGACTTCGTTCGCGTGGATGTCGGAACTTAACAATGTATTTATTATTTATGCCATTTAAAAAAAATATATATAAAAATTACGTGATGTTAAGCACTTAACCCTATTTTTTTCTAAAATAATAGAATTTTTCTAAAATAAAAGTAGCCTAAGTTACTCCTTATTACATCAGCTACCTGCCAATAAAAGCCCCGTCAAAATCGGTCCAGCCATTTCAGAGATTAGCCTATACAAACAGACAGACAGACAGACAAAAATTGTAAAAAAATGTTATTTTGGTGTATGTACCGTATATATATATATATTCATATGCATGTAGTAAAAAACGGTTATTTCAATATTACAAACAGACACTCCAATTTTATTTATATGTATAGATTTTAATAAGTACCTACTTCATAATCAAATATCTGATGAGTAAGCTATACGTACAGTTCACATAAAACGAATATCTACCTACTATAACTCACATTCGTTCTACCTACAACCATAAATATAATGTTACATATAACAAGTAAAATTTCGTTCATAAAACTCTTGAAAAAATTTTAATCATTATTTTTCATTGTGCTTTTTTCTCACCAAACACCTGGGCGTGGGTGTTGCCTATGCCTAATAAACCTTAAGATTATAAAAATAAAGACCAATTTACTAAATCGAGGCCAAATATTAAGGTTCGTTACAAGAGCTCAGAGGTACAATCATCAGCTATAACCGGTTTTGATGACCCCCGTGTCTACTCGAAATAAGGTTCTTCCATCTTTCGTTAAAGAGAACAAAAGCTCTAGTTATGTTGGTCACTATTAAACACCTCGGGCTATTAATGGTAGTAACTTGTATGACATTGAACCTGTCTATTTAAGAAGTAATGATTTGTAATAGGTAGGCGATCTATTATTATTTTACGGTAAATAATATATGTATGGTATTTTCAATTACTTTCGGTTCTTGGGTACAATAACTTTAAATATAATATGTCGAAGTAACCGGGAAGTATAGAGGGGCTCGTAGCTACATAGTTAGCTCGTTAAGCAGCGCTAGCTGCGGTCAGTCCTAGGATGGGGGACCGTTTTACAATTATTTTTTATCTCTGATAAATAAGTAAAGATCTAAAATATACAAATAAATGTCTGAAAGAAGAAGATACATTGTATTATATCAATATACCATATATCCTTTTTCTGTCATGTCAAAAATTTGCCAGTCAGCAAGACTCGTAACAGCAATAACTGCTCATGGTGCGCATGCGCCCGCGCCGTACGTTAAAACATCATTACTATCTTGGGTAGACTCTTTTTATTCACCCTTATATCTCTCTGATTGACTGGCATTACGTCAATTACCGTTTCATTATTCCTTCTTTTGTCTGTAACGAACGCAATAGATTTTTATTCATAACCTTTTTTTCCAATATTTCAATTATAAAATTACGAGCGACCCGCCCCGGCTTTGCACGGATAGCATATACGACCTCATTTTTGTTGTCGTGGTGTTTTTTATCAGCCTGTTACGTCGAGCATTTACTCGGCGCAAGCCAATAAAGCTCCCAGTGGCTTTCCCGGCATTATATTTTCTGACATCTTCAACTATCATCGTCATATTTCAGCCAATTTACTGTAACGAATTATACACCTAAACCTTCCTCATGAATCACTCTGTCTATTGTGAAAACCGTATGAAAATCCATTCAGTAGTTTTTGAGTATATCGCGAACAGACAGACAGACGCGGCGGGGGATTTTGTTTTATAATATGTAGTGATATGAGATTGAATAACTTTTAATTAAGAACAAAGATTACTTTCCCCACTGCATTATGTTCCCATTGATTGATTACGCCGTCATTAGGTAGACAAAGTTTTAATTAAAATATTAATGATTTCAATTTATTATCCCTAGCTTTGTTAATTTTGATTTATTTCTTAATTTAGGCGCGCCGTAGGCAAATGTATAGGCTTGGGTCGCAGTGAGAGCATAAGCGGAACCGAACTTCATATGTTTTTCTTTCATTTAAATAATTTAATAGATAGATAATAATTGAAATATAAATTTATAGAAAATTAACATCAAAGAAAATAGTGCATTTTTTAAAATATTCCAAAGCTTTATTATCGTTACTTAAGATATTTAGACAAAGAAATTATTTTTATCAGTTCACTGGTGGATTTATCTTCGGTGGCTATCAAAGAAAACTCTTATTCGAAAACAATAATGACCAAAAGCAACAATTAGGGCATTTCTGAAACACCGAGAAACTCTTTGAAATTGAATTTAGTGCACCACAAAAATGGACATAAACTTACACCGCTCTCTCTTCCGCGTTAATTTTAGCATCACCCATCAAAATGTATAATACAAATATGTAGGTGGAATAATGAATGGCAGCACTAGTTACCAATAGTTACTATTGAACTAGCTTGGGCCTGATAACAAAGGGAATAGCCATTACGATGAAGACATTAGAAAAATAAATGATCCGTCTTAATTCTTAATGAAGCGTAGCAAGGTACATTTGTTAGATATTGATCTTGAGTTCAAGAAATCTTGTCAAAGAGTATAAGATTTTCATAACTCCTCAAGTGATGGAAATTATCAGATACAGAAATAATTCATAGCTTTGCAAAAGTTAAGTCATTGAAATTGCGAGGGACGAAATGGTCGTGTCCAAAAACATATAGGATCAAAATGGAATATCGGATCAAACCTCCTTCATATTCGAATATATTGTAAAGCAATTCAAATATGTATGCAAATTCCAAGAATTGTTTATATATGGCAGCAGAACACAGGGGCACTCAGAAAGTACTACATTAACAATTATATAGCAAATATTGGAGCGCATTTAAACGGAGGACTGTCGTGTGCCTTATCTAAAATTTAATATAGTTTCGACTTAGCATCGCAGAACTTCAAACTCATAGCAAAAGCTCACGCCACAAAAGTCAAAACAAATGAAGTCACGACTAAAGTCCAATAGCGACGAAACATTCGTATTTATTTCACAACATCGTCCAATCGATCATGTGGGAACACTCGAAAGCATTGCATTGTTTTACAGTTATATGGACGAATACATAATTCATGTGTCCCCGAAATGTGGACGTCGTGCTCTTGAGTTCTGACTGTCTGACATGACAATTCCAATTTTATTGGACCGAAATGTGAATGTAATTGGGTGGTGGATAATTTTTTCAAAGCTGAACTGTAAATGACTATGGAAAAGTCTCAATAACCTCTCATCAATGGAGATCCATATGAAGAGAGAAATAATTTATCTATATAAGAATATCACTCTCTTCCCGACCGTTCCACATAGGTCATCTTCATGATTTAAAAAAATAACCATTTATTCGTTTTCGTACATCCTTAACATAGAGGTGTTGTTGTCAATACTAAGTGTAGATCACAATAGTCATACCATTTATCTATAGACATTTTATCTTTATTCCAGTAACTTTCCAGACAATATTAAACAACTGTTCTACTTCGAAAGCACAGATTTACCTAGATGAGACCTATTAGACAGAATAATTGTCGTGCAGTAACGATACAGAGAACACTTGATAATGAGAGCAATGTTGCATTAATGCCCGAAGAAAATCAGAACAATTGTTTATAAGATTACACTGCCGTTATATTTTTAATTTCAAATGTCTTGGTCCGCTGGACCGCTGGGCTTTAGAGAGGACTAGACGCGGCAACTTAGAAAATATTCGAATAATTTCGCACAACCGTTTTGAGTTGTTTATAAATAAAATATATTTAGAGTGCAAAACAGTGAAATAATAAAATCAAACGACCTACTACACCACGTTATTTCTTAAATGTATGAATTTTATAAATATTTTATTAAAATGTTTATTAAATTCTAAAACCATATGACAGCACGTAATGCGAACATAATTACGCACATAAAACTCAACGTAATTACAGGTATTTCTTCATCGTCTAGATCAAGAAACGTAATTTATCCTCATTAGCGATAAAGGTAGCTTTATTAATAGGTTCACACAGAAAAACCATTGAAATTGCTAGCAACTTTTTCTATATTTCGTGTTTACGCGTTCAATTCGTTACTATTGTATTAGTAAGAGACGTGTATAAATTACTTACACCTTAATTGTATGGGCGAGTAGATTTTCACCTTAATTTTATACGTACGTAATGGAAAGGTTCTTGTGAAGTAAACCTTATGAAATGTGATACCGATCGTAAATTTATAATAATACATTATCGGCGTATCTAAGAGAATCTTTTTGAAATAAATTAGAATGAATGCTTCCTTGACGGCAAGGATTTCCATACGTATACGCATGCGCTTGATCAAAATGGCTACTAGATAAACAAAACATGAAGGGTTTATGCAAATATCACTAGGAATAGATAGCACATATCTACTTGTACATCGTAATGTGTTACGCACTTGTTGTAAATTTCCTTATCAGATAGTTTGACGCAATAAAGCACATGACATATTTGACCCGTGCCGTTTCTACGCGTTCTCTAGTTACAAGATCTTACGGTACATTTGTCGCACACCTTGCGAGTTGCGTGTATCATACATGGCTGAGATCGGTCGCACGACACACGTTTTCTGCGACAAATTCAACGGAATTAGACGGTTCGCTTTGAGACATTTTATTACGATTTGTCTCATTAGTGATGTCCATTACGTCGGAATTAGATACAGTTTTTTTTTCTTTTAACATCTGTCGGTAGTTATTTGTTTCTGTATGCTATTACTACTGTAAGTAGGTTTCGAATACTGCTGCTTTTAGATTGAAACTATTTAATCTCTAACTTGACTGCCTCGTTGGTCTAGTGGTCGCAAGCGCGGCTGGTGAGCGTGAAGTCCTGGGTTCGATTCCCGGGTCGCGCAGGCTTATTGGGTTTAAATTCTCAGTAGCAGCACGGAGTCTGGAACTGTGACCGGTAGATGGTACTATGCTCGCTCCCTATTCCATGGGACTGAATAATAGCATCGCCGAAATGTGGGTGTACAATAATACACCTCTATCTAACCCTTCGGGGAATACAGGAGTGATGCTATGTTAATCTCCAACTAACTCCCATTTTTTATTGGAGGATTTTAAAACGAATGATTTTCATTCCTTTAATTTAAGTACCCTATACCTACTTAATAAGCACTTGAATTACAATGTAAGGCCTAAGTATGTAATTAGCATTTGCAATTTATTTTTAACTCCATAAGTTAAGTAATGTCAAACTTCTTTCTCTATTGCTACCGATAAGTAAATGAATCTTTGAACTCTTACTACTGAAGGTCATAAGACTTATAGAAATTACTATGAATATCTAACTAAGTCCTTCCTAAGTAGAGATCTCTTCGATTTATTACTGATGATGTGTCTAAGCCATTTACAGTACGTTTAAGTGGTAATAGAATTCTATGATATGAGCTCATCTAGGGCGATACTGCAGTATACAGATTCCTCGGAATCTACGTTTCTAGCTACTTCACCTGAATACTGATTGGCGACCTTGAGGTGATGACTGTCTCCTTGGTAAAAAGAGACAGTGAGCTTTTCAATATTGGTGCTTTAAATATAATAATAGTCTACACTAATAATGTACGGCAAAATAGTTGTCTTACCGCACAGCGGGAAATATTGATACGGGCAGTATTTGTCTCGTGCCGCACTGGCAGAGGGTTAGTTATAGCGCCGCCGCAGCTAACGTGTTAAGCGCGATAAAATGTTATTGGGTTTTTCTGTATGAAAATTCTCTGTAGCAGCACAGAGGCTGGAACTGTTGTCAGATAGATAGCAATAGGCTCCCCCCCTATTACATAGGACTCAATAACAGCATCGGCGAAATGTGAATGATGCTATGTTACCTCGCTCAATAATAAAATAAAATAAAAACATGCAAACAGCTGCTGTAAAACAAAATCAAATAATGCAAACAAAGTCCGAAACCAAACAGATTTACACGATTTAATTGATGATTCAATTGATGCATGAGCTAGCATCCAGACAGGTGAAACTATGTAAATTAAATCACCTACAATGGTACTTTGCTAACAAATTGAACAGTGAAATCGCATAAAACAGCGATCGGAATCAATTAACTAGATGTTCATGATGATGCTGTGAAGAGGTAAAAAGCGACAGCATACCTACTCGTATCTACATCTCGAAAGTGTGAAGATATTAAGAAATATAAAGATGTTCAGAGGTCATGTAGGTACTTAAGTGTTAAAGCATTGTAACTTAACCTTATCAAGTTTTAAATGACCTTAAACAGATATTTTAGAACTCTACGTATCGACGACATCGACGACTAGTTGGCGCAGTGACTAAGTTTTTCAGTATAACGTGTAGCGGGTTTGCGACCCGCACGGAAACAATAGATGTATGATCTAAAGATAGTTGTTCCGAATCTGATTAAGTGTGCATAGGATATTTATGTTTGAAAATTGTACCCACGATATAAGAGAAATCCTAACGCAATCTTTAATAAAAAAAAATCTTTTCGAAAGCACTTGTAACACATGTTATACACCACGTGTTACGTTTAAGTATAGCGGCTACTAATTATTCTCTTGTCCCGCTAGTTTCGGACTGGCACGCCTCATTCCGTACAGTAGCGTTTACTGTTCGACAAATGTTGTTGTGAAATGTTTTACGTGTTTGTACGTGCTTTACCTTCACACTCGTGATGGACTGCTGGTATTTTAAATAGCTTCTGGGTTACTGATGTTAATTGTTTTTTCATGTACCCCAATAGCAAGTACATAGGTATAGATGAAAAGAGACAATGTTGCATTGATGTTTTAGAGCTAAAAAGTGTGATTATTCTCTTATTCTAATACTCATACAAGAAGAAATTTGAATCACACAAAGAATAGCAAATCAGAAACGGGAACTCGAAGAGGCCCTTATTAAGTACCTACCTACAGAGAACTGCCACTTCTCTAAAACAATATTGCGGATTTGTTCCAGCAACAGCGGTTACAACACAATAACTGTTACGAGAATAAGAGGCCTCAGAAAATATATACTTAAAAAAAAATACCCCAAATCCAAGTGTCAAACAAATAAAACTAATCCGAAAACTTACAACCCAATAACCGTTTCTTACGAGGATACGGCGTGACACCAAAGCATGAGCCCCATTAACAAGAGAGAGCCATGTAACACTACCCAAATAATAATCCCGATTGTTAAAAGTCAAACAAAAATAATATGATGACTTACAACACAGTAACCGTTTCTTACGAGGATACGGCCGGCCACCGAAGCGTAAGCCCCATTTAGAGGAGAGAGCGCGGCGATGAGCAGTATAACATTAATAAATTAATCATGATTTTATGGAATTCCGCTAGCTCGCACCGGCACCGCAATATTCAGGGTCCCGTGTAAACTTGAATGAATATTTTTTATATGACGTGATTTAGAAAGTAAGTTCACTGATGAGTTAAGGTTTGTCGACGTTAAAAAGAAAAGTCTCCGTGGTCACTTTTGAATATTTTGAATTGCAATTTTAGGTGATCGGTATGAAACGGTATAAAATAAGTATCGATATGTAACAGCTGTCGAAGTTAATTTACATTGATAAAAAGTCTAAAATTGCATATAAAAATCGATTTTGGAAATATAATTTCCAACCGTTCGGTAACATTATATATCAATGCAATATGAAAATCTTTAGGTAGGGATCTTAAATCTCTGAATTTTACATGCAAATAGAAAGGGTAATAGTTCACCCTGAAACAAAATTTAAAGAAAATGTTTTAATGTCCTAAATTCAGATGAATACTCGTATATGGACTAAAATACTTATTTTTGTATAGTTAAAATACTAGTAATCTTAAATTAATCTTAAAATTATTAATCTTAATAAAATTATATTAATTTATATTAGTAAATTAATATCCAGCTAAACAAAGTAAATTATTCAAATAATATTATTCAAACTGCAGCAGAACCCGATCATCACCACGCTGGCTGACTTCACACGCGAGTGAGAGTTCGCCTGAAGACTAGCATATGTGTTATAGTAACATCTGAAGATTACGTACGTTTTATGATATTTCACGAAAACGAGACATGATTTTTGTAGAATTTTGGTAAACAATAATCATTTCATAAGTCTTTTCACTTATGAAATGACTAGCTTTTGCCACGGCTTTCGCTCACGTTAATTTAGAATTTGACAATAAATTCGGTTTGTACTCTGCTTGCGAAAGACACGTGGCGCCATCTATTATCATAAGAACGTTATTGTTGTTTTCCTCGGGAACATTACTTTTTTCTGGATGAAAGGTACCCTATGTCCGTTTCTGTACACCTGACAACGTATATGCAAAATTTCAGGATGATCGGTTCAGTGGTTTAGGCGTGAAAAGGTAACAAACAAACTTATTTTCGCATTTATAATATTATTTAGGAAGGATTATATTATTTAACTATTCACCTGAAAGAAGGCCGCGAAAAAAAATAGTTCGTAAAAGGTAGGTAAAAAGATACCTATCAAAGTTAATTATACAACAAAAACATACAACAAAATAGTATATGTATATATATATATATATATATCTATATAATAAATAATAACATAACTTTTTGTAGATATGATTCCACAAAAGTTCAATACCACAGAGTAAATTATATAAGTCGATAACTAGCCGCCTAGTAATCAATCAAAAAATCGATTGGTAATTGATTTAAGAATTGGAATAATAAGCGCGCCTAATTAAAATGGCAGAAATATTCACCAATAAATATTAAGTATATTTTTATATTGCAACTTTAATTCAATAAATAGCATTACATTATATAAAATCAGTCCATTTTAATTTATACTACAGGATGTTTTTATTTTATTGAACTAGAATTATACAACCCTAATTAATTTAATTTAGCTTGTAATGAAAGAGTTGAGTTTTTTAACGCACTTTCAATTATAAACACTTAAAATCCGTGAAAGCATTTGTAGTATTTGTACTGTATTGTATTGTCTGTAAAATGGTTGGGACCATTTTACAGACAATACAATACAGTACAAATCAGACTTATATTCCTCGAAGAATTCGGCACACGTATAATGTTTTGTACACCCACATTTCGCCAATGGCGTTGTTGAGTCTCATGTAATAGAGGACGAGCCTACTGCCATCTACCGGGCATAGTTTTAACTCCGGTCTGCCACTGAGAATTTCAATACGAATAAAACCAATAGATAACACTATCCTATCCGATAATAAAACCCAGGCCCCCACACTCAGCAATCGCGCTTGCGGCCACTAAACCGATGTAGTATGGCATATCATTTCACATTTACTCCTAAATAATGGATTTCGACGCTAAATAACCATAATTTTGTAATCTCCTGGACTTCACACCGCTCCTTATATCAATTTTGCTTATCTAAGTGAATTATAAAGTGAGATTTTCTCGATATAAATAGCATTGGATTATGTTTAGACGACTAGGTATTACTTAGATACAAATCGTAGACGTATGACGAACGATGTTACTGTAATAATCTGAAAGCCATATATTTCATCATCAACATGATGCTATCTCCATAAATGCTCTGTTACAGACATAATTTAAACTACATAATATATAAAAATAGATAATAGAGCAGCTTTACAGGTCTACAGTCGAGATATCTAAATTATATTGCGAAATCGAAGTAGTATTTTTAATAATAATATTTTTGTAATTGTACTAAGTTTTGCAATGTAACAGGACTTAACCACTTACTTAGAATTCTTACTAATATAACATTAGTAATACATCCATAATTTCACCAAAAGGAGATATTGGAAAATTCAAAAACTCAGTAAAACTCAAAACTGTCTACATTCAAGCGTATACAGTAACACAGTTATACGATACAGAATTTGAATAATCCGGACATTCTATGGCGTGATAACGTAAATCAAAATTAATATTTGATAGAAAGCTGAGTGGAGTTAAGTATTTGACTAATAAATTCCATTTTATAATATTAGAAATTGGCTATTTGACCTCTGATTCTTTGATTTTGGGAAAAGAATGTGTGGTACACCTGAGCATCTACAAATCCGAAATGGTAAAGATTAGCTACAAAAGTTGTTTTAGGCTCATAAATGGCATACTTGATCTTGTCATCACAAAATCGAGTATGTCGTTTATGGGCTCCAGGAGATAGCTAAGTATGCCTTATTTCCGGACTGATAATAATTATTACATAGCATAAGACCAGTTACAAAAAGTTAGGCAGAGGGAGTATTGTACGCGCACGGAAGAGTCGAAGAGGATTAGTGAAGCTAAATATCCTACACATGAAAGCATGGAAGGTATTTGATAAGCTTTTCAATACTATAATAATATATACGCTGCCTATATCAATTGCTACTTGGAGTCCTAACAGGAGAGTTCGAAGGATTCTAAGACAACTAATACAAGAGAAATATTCCTTAAATTGGTTAAAGAAGGTACTGCTTGCACTACAAATATTTATACATTTGTCAAGTATAAAAAATTGCCTAATATTAAGGCAATGTTTCGGAGGTACTCGACCCGCGTAATTAAGTATATCAAGTAGTTCTTAGAAATCTCTCTTCTTCGTAACCGTAGCATTAATATACCAAGGTAACGGTTAAAAAAATTAGATGAGATATAAATCTGATCACTTAACCAGTTAGTTAATTAGATTTTAGTAACTTATGTTATTTATGCCGGTTTTCGGTTAACGTGTGTTACTGCGTGAAACACCGACTTGTTCTTATGCGAAACAAGAGGGATAATTAAGTTATATGTAAGTTACAGTTATACTACCTCACCGAGTTCAATAATGGTGTTTAAAAATATTTCTTGAAGACTCCCCTTTCTAACTTCTGCTGTCAAGTCTGCACGAGCAATTATTTTTTTCACTTTGCCCTACACTAGGATTTCTCCTGTATCGTGGGTACAGCTTACAGACATACGTGTCACATATACACACAAAAAGACCCGAAACAACTATCCATAGATCATAAGTATAAATATTTATTCCGTGCGGGGATCGAACCCGCGACACGTAGCGCAGAAACCTAATTGCTTAACCACTGCACCAACCGTGTCGTAGAATTCCATGAGAACTGCTCAAGCCGTAGTGGAATCACTTGCCTGTAATGGTCTTATCGAGGCTGATTGGCCGAGATGTGCTCGACGATCTCAAGTATCGTTATTCGTAGAGGCACTTTTCTTCCACACAATTTGGCTAAGCTATTTAGAATAATCGCTTCCAACACTTAACCACAGCAATCTTGCAAATCAATTGATCTGCGCGATCATTATAGTTCAAAATATACTACGAAAGATAGAAATCCTTCCCGTTAAGTGATGCAAAATAGACTGCGGATTCATGAATTAACAAATTTTGACAAACAATTTGGCAAAAGAGTTGAATAGTCGAATCTATATGGTTACTACTTTATGACGAGTGCTTTATCGTTCAATCATGAAATTTTGTTAATCATTCACCCATCATTTATTTACTTAGCAAACTTGCAAGTAGGTACTGCTTTGACAGCAAACAAACCACTACTTACTCAAAGTATAAAAAGCGACAATTTATATACCCAGAACTTGTTAGAGTAAACATAATACCTGTCCGGTCTAAGCTAAACAAGTTGAACAGATATTCAATACCACAGTCTTCGCTTTTCAATCGGTCGATTAATTCAATTAACATTTCAATCGATTATTTCAATCGATTGAGTGAATCGATTTAGCTGTTGATTGAGCAGTTTTCCGCTTTTCGAGTAAATTATCACCTTTGAACTTTGGTTTTGTGAATGTTCAAATATTTTCATTTGTGTTCTTGTTAGTGTCAGTGTCATTGCCTTTCACACGGGACTTGCCGTGGTGAAATGATTAGCCAATCAGCAAGATTTGTATGGGCGCTAACTGTCCAGGGTGCACAGGTAGGTACTATACCATCTGGCTTCAGAGGTTGCGAGCCCATAGATTGGGGACTTCTATCCAGAGCGGCCGCCGCCGCGCCGGGAAGACGAGGATACCAGCCAGCTACCTCAGCCGGAGAAATAGTCTATTATTCTCACCACATAAACAAAAAAAAGTAAATACGTCACTCGGGGAAACTGGCCTCTTGTTCCTCAAAAATTTGTGAATCTGAATATGAGAGGTATCTACCGAGACTGTGCCAAAAAAATACAATACAAATACAATTGGTCACGACTCATGCCCTATGTTCCTGTAAGTATCATAAAAGGCAAAAGTGAATGGACAGCTATATTTTGTGCGCTAATAGCGACCGAAGCATTTACTGTCGATAAGCCCATGTTTGGCAATCGTTTACAAATACAAATCCACTTTATTGCACATCAGAAATGTTTGGCACAATATATCTAGATATTAAAATGTGAAGAGAAAACTTTATACTCCTTTATAAAGATATTGCGCGCACGGAAAAGTATGAGATTTCGCATAATTAAAGTTTATATGGAGGAGGAGTCCAGAATATAGTTTTCTGATATGACATGATACACAATTAATGTGCAGTTGAAACTGAATTACAGTCGAATTTCGACCACTGGCGACCACTAGTATTAGTAAATATACAACAAATTGACACGAGGGATCTTGAACCTGCAATGTCTGCTAAAACGTGCCATGCGCGCGCACTCTAACATGGCCTCTCATGTTTAGACAGAACGTCTACATGATTAATACAATATCCTTCCAAAGGATAAACGAGGTAGCGTGTACTCAGTGTTAGCAGTTGAGCTTTTCCCGAATTACTCGGTGTATACCCCAACTGTAGATGCGGCTGATAATCAATAGTATTTTACACAAAGCGATAGCCACCAGCTTCCCCAATTAGACTACTGGAGGATACCGATAATACAAATAGTGGATGAATGGATTGGAACCCCAAAGAAGCTGACTTCAGATTTTTTTTTCAAGGATTTCATTTAGTAATGGCTAGCGTTTTGGAGTTTGGACCCGTGTCCGATATGTAACAGATACGACCCAACGTATATGATATTTATCGGCAAGATATGGGTGAACAATAAGTGAAGTATTATACGCCCATGCTGATACTTAACCCTTCAGGGTTAAAGACTTGATGCTATGTTATGTGTTGTGTTCTATTTTAGAATTCACAGCATTTATTTCCAATAAAAGAATGGCTACCTCCAGTCTTGCTATCTTTCAGTCTTGCTAACATGGCAATTCTGCCAGCCTTCTGGGCACGATACAAGTTGTAGAGTGATGTGAAGAAGTATAAATACTTTTGTCTATCTATCTTCTCGTTTTGAGTAAGTTCATTTTGCAATATACATATATTCTTCATCTAATAAAGCAGTGTGCAGGGGGTTTAATTTTATATATTGCAAATAAAACATTATAAAACTACACACAATATCTCTTACAAATGTCACAGTGAAATTTATTCACGTTAATTGGATTATAAATCATTTTTATGGCAAACTTTTATGTCATCCAGTTTTAGTACATAGCTCTATGTGGAATACTTAAGTACTAAAACTGATTTATACTTAGCTTAATTGAATTTATAAGCTCTATTCTATGTATATAATTATATAAAAATAATAAGAATTTAACTGTGATTGTGTGGAGGGGTTAGGCAGAGGTGTACTATTATACACCCACATTCCGCCGATGCTGTTACTGAGACCCATGTAATAGGAGGCGAGCCTATTGCCATCTACCCGGCACAGTTCAAGACTCCGTGCTGCTACTGAGAATTTCGATATAGAAAAGCCCAATAACACGGCCCGACCCGAAAATTGAACCCAGAACCCCACGCTTAGCAATCGCGCATGCGACTATTAAACCAATCAGGCAGTGTTTAAATGTGCAAGTAGTTAGTTTTTGGATGGGTGTCCTTTCTTCACACATCAAGACTCCTCCATGCCTTAGAAAGCACGTTGGTCCCAGGTGTCTTACAAATATTTATGACAATCGCTACGGGTGTCAGCAGTCTGAAAAGTCTGACAACCGTTTTAATCTAATAATATCTGTCTCGCTTTACCTAATCGATTGGCGGAGTTCAGATGGCAGTCGCTACGTATAAAATGTGCTTGAATACCTATACTAATGCCCACGTTTTAGGCACTTATAGTATATTATAAGTATGTAGAACTGCTTATCTTTATATTATCTACGTTCTACGATTAACAGAAAATTGTTAATGCTCATTTGATTTTTTCTCAAGATAATTAATTGTACGTACGCTGCTTTTCTCATTCCCAGATTAACAAATTATGACTATAAACACTATTATCATTACAATCGGTATCGTATTGTATATAACAACTAACCGTAGTTCAATTCCCATGTTCTAAACTTGTATACAAAACTGTACACTGAGAAACCGCTGACACACAGACGGTTTGCGCATGCGTGGCGCGTTGATGTCTTTTGTATGCGGCTTTTAGCGAGCCATGTTTTCCCCTTGACGGCGTTATCTTTTATCGTTTACAAAATGCATCTTTCCGCCGCGAATTCGAACGTCTTAACAATTCTTTGTAAATAAATTTTTACAACACTTTGCGTGTTAAATGCTTTGAGAATTCGAAAACTTGTGAATGTGGGACGGCTTAATTGATTGTAATATTAATAACAAATGCATAAACGCTATTCAGCAGATTTTGGAACGACTATTCTGATGAAAGTATAGGTAACTGAATTGGTAAAAACATTTCGATTTTTTTTCTGCACCGAAGAAAATGCTAACACACTGACACACTTAAAAGCGAAGCGAAAAGCGGATTTTCACCGTTGCGAACGTTCAAAACACGTTATTGTGCCTATTGGTAACGCATTTCTGAATTATCACACTGAAACCAAAACATAACCCAAATATTTGAGCTTCTTATTATAAAAAAAGAAAAATCAAATAATTACTTACCAGTAAGAATTTTCGTTTAATCCCGGCCGAAAGGGGTTAACACAACACAGTTTTAAATTTAGAACAACAGATTAGGGTTGCGCCACGCACGTGTCGAATGTGTCGATAATAGGTTGGAGTGTCGCGACGTGTTGTCGGAGCGAGGGCCGCGGGAGACTGGCGCGCCGCCGCGTCTGCGCGCACCTGCCGCCCGGCCCCCGCACTAGAGACAGGTGGAACGAAGCATCGATATCGATACGCCGGCACCAAGTTCGTTGCTGGTTCCACATCAGTACCTTTGGTTTTTCATTTGTAACTATTACAGATCCTACTTTTCAGAAGTCACACAATGAGATGAATAATACTGGTAAATCGCCTATCCTAGTTCTAGTAGGGGCCATCTTGGGTAATTTTCTGTAGAGCCAGCACGAACTATCATATCCTCGCTGCGCTTTCCATAATCGCTATGAGTTTTTTACTCACTTTACAGGAGACGCATAAAATTGATTTTCTCGGAAAATACCCAGAGATAGCTACATTCCGTAACACTTTAAATATTGCATTTATAACATAGCTCTTTTTACAGTACGTGCGTAATGAAATAACAATTAAAACTGCATTAAAAACAGAAAATAACACATAGCGACCTTTGCACGCGCAACGACGATATGGAAATCACTCATGCCATAGGCGAAATATTAGCCAGTCAGCATCGAGGCTGACTGCCCAGGGTACGCCAAACGAACTCAAGTTTCGTCACTTGTACAGACTCATTCCTTCAACCTTTCTATATCTTGGGTATGATTGGTTATGACCTATTTCGGTCTGCACTTTGTGTCAAATGGATTCCGTTGGAAATGTAGGTCACGTATACATAAGTGTGATCAGGATTTTGAAAAGTATAATGGACATGCTCACAGCATTCAGCTTCCCAACGCGGTCAACGTGACCAATATGCCTGCCACTGGCCAATCAGTTAATGACCGAAAGACAAGGATACTAAGTTGCAAAACCAATGCAGAACCGTTACTGATACAAAACGCTGGCCATGCGGTCTCCTTCTTAGGAAAGGCGTGTGCTTAAAGTATCGATTAGGAATTATGATATGCTAACAATATATAAGTAACTGATAGTACATCAGAACTATAGATACTGGATGGGCGTACCGGGAAACCGTACCAATTACCGAACATTTGATACGATTATTCTATGGACTAACATAAAAAGACAAATACCCGTCATGTAATGATACCCTCGGGATATACAACCTAAATTATATTACGACATTTAAAAAAAAAAGCAATATTACCCGGCCTCTCATACTGTTGAAACAACCAACAGCACCAGCTCAATCTCAAAGTGTTTCCAGGAACGTCCTGCAAGGTCCCAATATACAGATTTTCAATTTTACCGGTAACTTAGTGACGACTTATGGCATCGTCCACAGCATGTAGGAGTTGGATCTATACCTTGTTATTTTGTGGCTAGACCACGCGTCAACAGTCGTAAACAAGGGTGTGGGCGTCAGCTGTCAGTTAAACTGGGGTCACCACGGGCGGCCAGATTATCCCGTTATTGTTCAAGTCTTTCAATGTATCTAGTGTGACTGTTTGAAGTACGGGTTTAGAAACAAGTTTATTGTCTGAAGTTGCCAATTGAATAGCGTTTAATTTGATTGGAAGCTGATTAAAGCTCTTGGGTATAATGTAAGGGATAGCTTAATAAATACTCTACATGCTTCATAAGAACAAAATTAATTTGTACCTAAAATATTCGAACAAGTATATCAACTATGAAAGTTGGGGGCTTTTTCTGATAACTTTATTGACTGTGATGCTCTTTAAACCGAAATCGATAGTCTTCTTAAAAGTACTTCTCCTTTCATCGAATTCTACAAGAGTACTACCACAAGGGTACTTTCCGTACTAATTCGAAATTCATGTAGAATTAGATTTTTTTAAACCAAAATTATGTTAATATCGCAACAAAATATCGACATATCACATCACTATCCATACGTAAGCAACGTACTGATCAAATTAATTACCGTCTCATCTCGACTCCGCAACGCTCTCGATCAAAAACCACCACTTTTCTCTTTCTCACGCACGACGAAGCATATAACCATCTCTTTCTTTATAAAAAAAAATGCTTAGATTCTTCGGCGGTAGCGTGTGCTGAATATGAAACTGTAAGTTTCACCTGCGGCTTGAATGAATCGGGTAAGCGGCAGGTAATGACTAGTGTTTAATAAATTATGTAGCCTGACTGACTGACTTGCTAAAAAGCGGGATGAGCGTCCGATGGCTTAGGAAGGTACGAGGATATGGTTAAACTGAAATTCAGTAAACAAAAATGGAAATATTAAAAAACTATTTACTTAAAAATAATCTTATATTTAATATAATAATTTATCTGTCTTCATGAATTTTCTGTCTCCTTGTATCTGAAAAAATAAAACAAGCCCACATAAGCAAAAGCAATAAAAGGTGAAATAAAAATTACTTCCCATTATTTAGTTGTTTCTTACTTTATTACAGGTAATTCTTGATAATTGTACATGTGCACAAATAATAAAAAAACATTAATAAAATTAATAATGGGCACTAATGCATTATGCATCCATGTATTTTACCAATTACCTTCACATATAATAAGCATCAACTTAGCAAGTTGCTATATTATGTGTTACTTAGCTGTTCTCTTTAGGCTGTGACTTGGTATTAAAAATATGTTATAAGAGTGACAATCATAATTCTAAATGTTATAACATAACAAACCTAATATTGCATCCCAGTATGTGTATTCCTCGAAGGGTTAGGTAGAGATGTACTATTGTACACCCACATTTAGCCGATACTGTTGTTGAGTTCCATGTAATAGAGGGCGAGCCTATTGCCATCTACTGGGCACAGTTCCAGACTCTGTGCTGATACTGAGAATTTCCAAACAGAAAAACCCAATAACACTTTGCCTGACCCAGTAAATGAAACCAGGACCTCACACTGAGCAGTTGCGCTTACAACCACTAGACCAATGACACAGTCACAATTCTAAATGTCATAAGATAAAATAAAATACAAAAAAGGAAAACATACTTGCAAGATATACAAGTATAAAACACGGTTTGTCCTTCATCAGCAGACCTCAGCTGCAAAGTAGCATAAGACATTCTATCATTGCCACACTTCGGACACCGTCTCTCCACAACGGGACCCTCCGGACCATCGGTGCTGAGCATATTCTCATGTGTCACTACTGATACTGTGTTGAAGTGAATTGTGTAATTAAACTTAAGGTCACTGAAATCTGAAAAATAAACATACTTGGTTAGGATTAGTTCTCAATGAGAATATTTTCTATATTTTCAATTGGAGACTGCTAGTTGTCTTAATATAAAATAATATAGTTCAAACTTTATCAATTTTGTTCAAACAATACTATGTTGCAAAAGGTTTAACTCACAGAGTTATTGCAATGTGAGATGATCTGGTATGCCAAACAGGATCCCAAGTAATAGAGGGCAAACCTATTACCAAATTTGACCTAACTCCACATTCCGGGCAGCTACAGAAAATATCTTTATGAAAAATCACACTGCTTTACTAGAGGTTTAAACCCAGGATTCTACATATAAGCATTATTCTGCAGCCAAACATAAGCATATTTGAGATTTAATGTGTCATCTTAACGTCTTATCTTTGTAACCAAATCACCAAACTATATTTCTTTCTTTCTCATGAGGGCAAACCTAAATAATGGCTTATGGAACTTACTTTCAGCATCAAAAGAGGTTTTACATGCATAGCACTTGACAGAACCAAACTCTTGCAGTAAAGGCAGAATGGATCCACATCGTGCGCAAAACGCTGTGCTGCTTGAAAAGGGACCTGTGTCTGCCATTGCCTGAAAAAAAGGTATGCGCTTTATGGCAACACATTATAATAATCATATTTTAAATTTTGGTCTCTTCTAATGTTGCTTATTGCTATCAGTTTATCTAAATTTTTATAGAAAGTGTCTGTAGAGCTTCGATCAGCTGTAGAGCCATATAGAAACTTTCTTTATGTAAGTTTAAATGAGTAAGTTGAGTATTTTTTAGATATTAATTATTTCACACAGCCAAAATCATGCAGGGTAAAAATAGGAATAGATATTAGATGTCAAAGCACGTCAAGCTATAACGAGAAACGTACCAAAACTTACTCAAAGTAAATTTAAAACACTATGTTATTTGAAACGCGTTTTTAAAGGTTATGTTATGATTTTGGACCATGGAGTTCCTTTTTTCCAGTATACTATTGTAGTCTTTGGTTCCTTTCTGACCTAAGATAGAGTTCTGACATTCTGAGTAATGGACTGTCAAGGGTCGAATGACATTAAAATTGACGGTTTTTTTTATTACTGGTAATATTGCGGCCTAGAACCAACATCAGGAGCACTATTCTGGTTATATTTATTGATTATTTAGAATCTCAACAGACGAGGATCGGGGAAGGGAGTGCTATTATTTGCGTTAAAAACTCTTTAGTTTATTATTGTTGTTTTAAACTTAAAGTACTAGCGTAATAATTGTATTCACTTCTCTATATACCCAATGTTGCAGGTATATCTGAGGTCGGCGTATAATCGCGTACAAGTTATAATTTTCTGAAAACTGGGAATAATATAAATAACATTTATATTATAATAAATTTAATTATTGCTACATTTTAGCTGTTTTGCATTAAGGTGGTCGGGTCGATGATGGTTCGAACAGACTACGACTAGGCTCTTCAGGTTTTTCCGTCACGGAATAAGCATCGCCATTCAAGTTCACGTGACAATGCTTATTGGTTATGCCTTATCAGTTAACAATGAGAGTTTGATTAAGTTTAGGATAGCTTTTTAATTTAATTATACTTTATAGTGTTTGCCTACTACACCGTACCATACCATCAACTTAATAAAAGCGTATCAGTCTAAAAAATATACGATGACACATTATTTATGATCAGCTTTATTATTTAATTAAAGTACCTACATGGAGTTATTGTTTACGAAACGAGCCGGCCGCGGCACCTTCCTTCATAGCTGTTACCTAGGGATGCCAATTTTTTCTAGAAAAGTAGAGAAAAGAGTACCATTTATTTAATTTATTAAAATGTATTTTTAGCACTTTTTACGGTTCATAACATTTTTGTTTTTGTTTTACAAGAACTGTAGAATTCCAACATTTCAGTAAACAAGTCTTTTTTTGTGGACAATGGCATCAGTGAACATTATACCAAAAAAGTTAGTTTATGTAAAAAGAGTATTTAAGCGTACTCTATTAGTGTTATAGATTACAAAGTACACTTACAAGAAAAAGAGTACAATACTCTATTTTAGAGTACGGTTGGCAACCCTATTAATACCTGTACCTATGCTCCTATTACTAGGTTTGGTAATATCGTCTTAACACTGTATTTAATCGTATCTATATACCTATCGAATTTGAATATCAGATATCGAATCTATTTATTTCAAAATCTATGGTACTCGGAAATCGAAGTAATACCACATGTTACTGTTATTTTTAAAGTTTCGGTTTTACGGAACGTATGCGGCATGGCGTGTTGGCGTATGGGTTGAATCTATTCTGAAACGAAAGTGGTTCAGCGGTTCGGTCGTATCTAAGTATTCATAGTATCATAGATATTTTACATTATTATTATTGTATGGTTCTGTGCAGTGTCACTCAAGTCGATCGATATTGTACATAGTTTGTGCGCCGTTCGATATATAGATATTGGATATTGTGCCGATATATAGATATTATATCTATATACGATTTGTATCGCCCACCCCTACCTATTACGGTCATAATATGATTCGGTGTATGTAGTGGGCATAAACCTTAATTCACGGAATATGAGGTACTAAATTATAGATTAATTAATAATAGTATTAATTATTTATTTGAGCCTTTTGGCGTCGAAACCAGGTCATGGGGTCCGAATGCACGTCTCTTTTTTAGAAACCTTGCTAAACGCTTGGTCGACAGTACACGTGACCAGGGCTGGCCTATTCTTTGGTCAAAGAATAAGCATTGCCATTCAACGTGGTAATGCTGCCAGTCTTCTGGGCACGTTACTATTTGACAGCGATGTGGAGGAGTACTAGGACGGCCAAGTATTCGTTTAGGATAGGTTTTTCATTTTTTTTACAATATTTTAATTAATACAATAGCAAAGGTAGTTAGTTTTAAAATTAAATTACATAATAGTATATTTTATATGATTTAGGTTATAAATATAATAACAGTTACCTTGGTTATTGTTCTGAGACATTAACGTATAGAATATATAACTACTAAAAATTTAAGAAAAATAAAGATTATTTTTGTTGTGTGTTGCTAGCTCTTGAAGTAATAATTAAATCACCCATCCATTTATGATCAGTTGCATTCCAGTAGTACTGACTGTTTCTTGCTTTTGAGTGAAGCATTCGAAATGTTTTAGGCATCACACGCAGTGTTGCCAAAAGTACGGCAATTAGGCCTCCAAACTATACAATGTACGGCATACGGCAGGATGCTCATTGCCCTACTATAAAATACGGCAATTCGGTAATTGAATATAAAACTTTTTAAGTCGAAAAAATCAAGAGATGAAACGTGTTTCAATTGTTTTTTTCTTAAAAAAATTAAACTTAGCCCATAGTATCATATTTTTGCTTCTTGTCTTGCAACTAGATAACATAACATAGCATCACGCCTGTATTCCCCGAAAGGTTAGGCACAGGTGTACTATTGCACACCCACATTTCGCCGATGCCGTTATTGAGTTCCATGTAATAGGGGGCGAGCTTATTGCTGTCTACTGTGAATAGTTCCAGACTCCGTGATGCTGCTGAGATTTTCCATACAGAAAAACCCAATAACACTGTCCGACCCAGGAATCGAACCTAGGACCTTACGCTCAACAATTGCGCTGGCGACCATTATACTAATGAGGCAGTCAGACTGCCTCAACTATATAATCAGTACTTTTTGCGTTAATCATAAATATTTATTGTTTTACCCGCATTTATTAGAATGAATTGAGGCGGGAAATCCCTATAGCCCAATTATTTCACATTTAATGAAACAAGAAGAGTAAAGCTACTCTACTCAGTACACGAGAGAGTAAGTCATTACACGTAATTATATATCTATTCTTTTTTTTTGTAAATGTACGGCAATTTATTTTAGAATACGGCAAATTTTACCCTGGTGTACGGTATCCCGAAATCTAGGCAGCGGCAACACTGGTCACACGTCACATTGTTTGTTTGTCTGTCAAAAATTTATACGCACTTGGTTCGTAAGTTCTAAAATACGGAATAAAATAAAATAATAACAACTAAAACGATATATTTTAGTGTTTTTAAACATTGTGTGCATAAATCGTATCGTACTTCTGTGTCTCTAAACAAAAGGTTAGTCGAAAACGCTAATTCCCACTAACAATGGCAATGGCAAGCCGGTTTCACAATAACAACAACAAGAAGACGTTGCGCAAATTATTAACGAAACCTTAACATTTTTTATCACATAAAATACCATTTTTTATCATATAACGCTATGGTCTTGCTTATCAGCGGTCTTGAAATAATTTTCTTATACTATATGAAGATCCCTTTGTTCACGTAATTTAGCACATAAAATTTTCCGTCTTCAGATCTTACTATGGATGAAGCAATGGAGTCGTTGGCACCATCTGACCTAGGCTTTTCACAAACTATTCCACCGACCCAGCCAATGGAAACTGCACCACCGATGACAGCGATGCCCGCGTCTGTGGGTCCTCAGAGTGGCAAACATGAAGAATTCTCCGTCGAGAAAGTTCTGGACCGCAGGATCAAGAATGGCAAGGTTGAGTTCTTGCTAAAGTGGAAAGGTTATTCCCAGTAAGTAGTTTATGTTTGTTTTATTTTTGTAAAAGATAAGATAGGTATTTGTCTTCATTCAGGTAGACTACACAGGTGTTTAAGAATAGTCAGGCTCAATATTTCTGTGAAGAAAAATTGTTACATTATCTCTATTTACTGATCCATATTAAAATTAATCAACATGTCCTTGAAAATCAGCTCGGAATTCTGTCTCAAGTCTGTTTGTATTGTATCAATAACATCTAAATCATCTGTGTTATCAACAGATTTTGAACCAGATTAGAGTTCATCTACATTCAGCATGCTTATAGAGGTTGATTCCGACAATGACTAACAATTTAAAAACCTAAAGCATAGTGGCATGTTAAGAGCTGTAGAAAGGGAGTGAAAATGTTATTAGGTTTACCAATACTGGATTTTATTTACATAATAATTTAGTGAAAATAGACCTCTTAATATTATCAACTCATTAAGAGACAGCCACAAGAAACAATAGATTTTCTATTGCATCTCATTTGCAATACAATTTTATTGTGATTTCTAATATAATATACCATCCAATAATTTCAGTGATGACAACACATGGGAGCCTGAAGACAATCTTGACTGTCCGGAACTAATATCAGCGTACGAGGAAGCACGCATGAAGAGGGAGAAAGAAGCCGCTGTGGCAGCCGCCGCTGCCGCTGCTGCAGCTGCTGCTGCCGCTGCTGCAGCTGCGGTTCCTGATCCTATAGAAGAGTCACTATCTAGCCGCAAACGGAGTAGGAGAGACAAGAAGAAGAAAGCTGGAGTAAGTTTTACAGATTTTTTTAACCACATTTTGGTACCTGTTGATCCTGGTTTCATGGTATTTAGTTAGTTACCAATCTGTAATAAGAATAATAATGTATCGAAAATTATTATATAAATGAAAATAATTATCTTTTTAATAGTTGTTAGTAAATTATTCGTTTAGAAACTCATAATTACTGAGCAGTGGCGTGCGGTTCATAAAGACAAAAAAGACACTGCCTACCCTACGTAAATCAGATAAATATTTATTATAGGATATTTGAGGTGGTAAATCACATACATAATTATTTAATCGACAAGGCGATGACCCAAGACCAACATGCAGTAGGTATTATTGGTAAGTAAGGCTTTTAAAAGTTTCTGCCTACCCTGTCTAAAAACTCTGTGCACGCCACTGTTACTGAGCTATATTATAAACTCAAATTACCAACATATTGCAGGCTATCCAAGAGATCGAAAAGCCACGTGGCCTGGCACGAGGTCTAACACCAGAGAAGATTCTCGCCGGTCAACTGTTTCATGGCTCATTGTATTTTTTGGTAAAATGGTAAGGAGTACAAAATTTTATTTTATTTAATGCTATCTAGATTATTTGGGTCGGCTCTTTATTTTTAATAAGCCTACCCGTTGGTGTCGGAAACTGAGTTTATTTAGTTATCCTGTCAACAATCTATAAAATAATTTCTTTGTTTAATATGTACATCTATGCATTTCTTTGCTAAAACTGGCCCTCTTTTACATGGGACTCACTGGCAAAATGTAGGTGTACCATCGTACTTCTCTGCCTAACCCTTCGGGGAATACAGGCGTGGTGCTATGTTACAGATAATCATGGTTAATTTTTTTTTATTCAGGCATGGTTGTATGGAGTTAGATGTGGTACCAGGCCACGAGTTGGGTGAAGCTTTCCCAGACTTCGTAATCGGCTACTACGAGAGATGCGCGCCTTTCAGCGTCAGGCACAAGATTGGCAAGATACCGAGGGTTGCACCAGAAGTGAGTTTTTATATCACTACCACTAGCTTAGTGGTGGTACATTTGTCTTCCACGTAGGAGTATCCGAGTTCTAATGTGGTATGGACCTTTGACTTTTAGAATTTATGTGCAGATCAAAATTCCTTATATACAATTAGATATGTCTAGAGCTAACCGATGGTGACTTTTCGTGGTTCAGGACAAAATCCCTAATATATAACAAGTAGGGAATGTATTTTTAAATTTTATAAATCTGCAGCATTTTTCTTAATGTCACTGTTAACAAGTTATACAAATCACTGTTCTCAAGTTTGTGACCGTCTTGTTATTTTTTGTTATCAGCTTCCATCAGCGACACCACAAGCAGAACCCATGGAAGTACCCGAAGATGTACCGACTGACGTCACAGGTGGTGAGTACTTTATTTTATTAATTTTATAAAATAGTTGAGTCTAGATGAACACAATTTTGTTAGTTGTGAGTCGCGTTTACGTTGCATTTGATTACAATACATTATAGCGGTTTGCACACAACGACGTAATGCGTTCGCAAATAATGTATGAAACGACGGAAAAAACAAGACTTTCGACTAGTCACAATGAAATTGCGCTCGTCTGACCTAAGCCTATTTTTTTTTTTTTATAATTTCTGGGTTTGTTTATTCCTTATTGCTACTGATTTAGACTTTTACTTTTGTTGACTCCACTCTCATAAGTCTAATTTGGCTCAGTACACGGTATTTATTTTTACATCCATTTTGAAGTATCATAATACTATAATACATTTTTATTAATTCGCGAATGATCTAAAATGCACCCGGCTCCCCATTAGCGCAGAAAAATGTGTCAGTTACTATGGCACATTATCCACGTAATTTTGTACCCTCTAATAAAAAAAAAAAAGATAAACTGAACATTTATTGCAAACCATGTGAAAGATAGTTTCTACTCAGCCGCTATTTACAGGCACTCAGATCTTTCAAACCTAAAGGGCCCCAGTTCGAGTGTCTCGAAACTCCCGATCTCGCTTCACTGGCTGTCGCCCTACTGATTCGCTCGATAATGCTCCACTTTTGAACATTTTAAACGAATTGAGTAATGAACATATCTTCTGAATTTGGCAAATTGGCTATTTGGTCTCTTGAACTCGGGGGATTTAACTATAATCCATTTTGAACATTATTTATTGCAATTTTACGTCTAACTAAATGAACTTAGGCCCATTGAAATTAGGCATTTGAAATATTAGGCATATTGACATTATTCGTTTTTAACGTAGTTTTAAAGTAGAGATTTGTATTTATTGGTAATTCGTTCTAGAATGCAAATGCGTGTGGAATTGATAAGATCTTATGAGCGATAGCGATATAGAATATTTTTAATCAGAGCTGGACCCCTGAGTAACGCTTCAGTGAAAGTCCCATTAACATTGGTCCACTTATTTTTAAGTTATATGTGTGAAGACAGACAGACGAAAAAATACATGGCTCTATCATAGTATTTACAAATATAATTATTATTTTGTTTTAAGGTGTCTTGAAATGTACCCCTCAAAGATATCATTAATTGACTTCATTATATTTAATAATTGGAACTAATTTATTTTTAGCTGCCCCAGACGCCTCATTACAAGTGCCTGTGGATTCGGAGTCACAATCAATAGAGGTAGCAGTTAATTGACCGTCGTTTTATAACGCTAGCAATAGCGATTATTGTAAAGAGACTACTGAGAGTAAAGAATCGAATGTGACGTCGCTTAAGTTTTGACACTGGAGAAGTGATATCTTTTATGCTAAACAACGGCCAACCGGCTTGCTGTTTACCTCATTGTAAGTGATCTCCGCCATCCATGAACATCTGTAACCTAATCAACGATGGGGATGGCGACTTAGGGTAAAGTTGAGAATTCCTTGTAACTAGCTAGGTAATCACGATAGGTACTCATTTAATTAACATTTCAATAATGTATATGCTGTAATTGCTGAACGCAGAGATTTTTAAATCATACCGTACAATGTACAGTCAGCCTCAAAAAGATGTATACACTTAACAAACTTATAGTGAATTTTAGAGGAAACAGTTAATTAAATCTTGACCAATTTTACACATTGTATTGTGTTATGATTTTATGAATCAATACTGTTCCAAGAGTAAGCGTTTTAATTTCGCTACTTATAAACATCTTTTTGATGCTGACTGTATATTTTTGCATTGTGATAATTTAATCGATTCCGATTATGAGTGTGTATCATAATTACCCGCCGGTCATTTCAACGATATTATGTCATATTGTTTCAATTGCCGACAGTATCACGTAAAAGTCATATTATAAAAGATCAAACATGCATAAGGTTAGGTCTAACCACGATAAAATTTCCGTGTCTTGTACGTTTTCGGTACACACGGTAAAGTAGTCGAGCATATAAAATAACTTATGAAAAACTATAGTACCACAATTAATACTAAGGCAAAAGTCATATAAAATCTGGTTTGTATTGCCAGTTATATATCGAAAAAAATACTATAAAGATTGTATTTTTTTTACATTGTGATTTAGGCAGGTGTAAAATTTAAGCGACGATTTTTTTAAGATTAAGAAAGGATTTTGTAATAAATTTTGTTATTGGTTGAGAGGTCAATGAAATTTTATCTGCGATAGACTTTTATTTAAGTATAGTTTTATATATATAACGATTAAGGCAGCATATTTCTGCTATTTTAAATTATATTTTAAAAATGTTGTTAAAGCATTGGGTGTACCTTTTGTTTTCTAAATTTATACCTTTGACTTACTCGAAGTTTTGTATGAATATAGTAACGTGTATTTATTTATATATTTGTGTACCTATAAAAAAATTGGTATAATATTATGACGTCATCAAGTGACGCTAAGTAGAAACATTAGAAATTCGATTATTGGTCTTTTGATGGTCAAAGTCCTATTACAGATTTATGAATTATATAATAAACTAGCTGTGCCCGCGACTTCGTTCGCGTGGATGTCGGAACTTAACAATGTATTTTTTAGTGAGACCAAATGCACTTAACCCTATTTTTTTCTATTTTATTATTTTTCTAAAATAAAAGTAGCCTAAGTTACTCCTTATTACATCAGCTACCTGCCAATAAAAGTCCCGTCAAAATCGGTCCAGCCATTTCAGAGATTAGCCTATACAAGCAGACAGACAGACAGACAGACAGACAAAAATTGTAAAAAATGTTATTTTGGTGTATGTACCGTATATATATTCATATGCATGTAGTAAAAAACGGTTATTTCAATATTACAAACAGACACTCCAATTTTATTTATATGTATAGATTACTGTAATACAAATCTACGGAGGCTGGCATCAGTACATTTATAAAAGCAGTTAGTAATTTATTCAGAGATGTTTTACTGTATACTAATCTTTTCTATGATATCGTCTAAAATAATTTTCATACTAGTATAGCATTTCATCCAAATATCTAAATAAAATAGAATATTGTAGATTAAGTTTAAATAAAACATGAAATCATTTTTCAATTGCATTCATTTATTTTATTCAATATAAACTTACATTAATCCCTGTAATATAACACGAGTATAAAACTTACAAACAAAATTCGACTTAAAGCTAATTAGATAGAGTATCAAATACTTTGGCATGTCGGTTGGAATGTAATAAATTTCAAATGTATGGATGTAAAAATCTGAGCCACGAATAACAATGAAATTAGCTATAAAATTTGTCTTATACATGTCTTACCTATAAATACTTATGGGTTTGATTTCTATAGACAATAATACAAGATGGCGACAATATTTAAAGCGTAAGTACAAATTAATACAAACACTCCAGTTAGCCATGATAAAATTAATAAAGAATATTAGTGAAGATTTTAGGGGAAACATATGAATAAGTTTCGAGATCAAGATCGTTTTTATCTGAGGCTAGTTCTGTGATATTTCCTGTTAGACGGCTATTCCGCAAATTCATTACATTATTTGCCAATTATAGACAAAACACATTTTACATGGCAATACTTATAATTCTAAGCATATTTCAGAACGAAAGGCGGCTCATATCAATCCATACGTTTGTCGATAACTCCTTACAACTTGTTAAGGAACGGGGAGATTGAAGCGAAGTCTTCGCACTCGGGGATCAGCTTTCCCTTGAATTTGATGCAGGACTCCGCGCAGAGGGGGCCTTCGAACCAAGCGCCGAGCATCTTCTTGCATTGCGCGCAGTTCTCGATGCATACCTCCATGGGATCGTAGCCAATTGCTGGGAAAATAAGGTTTTAATTATAACCTTGTAAATAAAGTTTACTTTTTATTTTTTTTATTTACATTTATATCGGTAGGTGTAAGATAAGATCATGGCGTCAACACATGGCCCACGGGTCAATTTTAAGCCTTACTTGTCAGTAAAATAGCTGACTTTATTTATACCTGGTAACCCTGTTAGGTATACTGGTCTCTTTGTTCAACTGTAAATCTATCTGACTAATTAGTGTTAGATATTACATAATTACTTATAATTATTCGTTTTAAAGGCTATTGTTTAATCTGTCCAATTATAACATTTCATACAATAAGCAGATTAGATATTAATAAGCATTATGTATCATATGATAAAAGGAATTTAACAATAGGAGTGATATTTGATAATAAGCAATATCTACTCTTATAATTGGGTAGGTAATTTGACTGCAGAATTAATCTAAATTTCGAACTTGAAATTGCACTGATTGGCATCGCAATACAATATGTTGGTCAATATGGAAGTCAACTGAGAGTGATTTAAATAAGTAACGTTTATAGGTATTTGTAAGCTTTGACTATCGACGGATTCGGAATGTTAGCGGTCTTCTGTAGACCAAATCCTTTGAAAGAACCCTCGGCTAAGTTACTTAATAGCTATATACTTACTTGGTGCTTATTTCACGAGGATTATAATAATATTATAATAATGTCCTCCTGACCGATTTCGGTCACGGCGGCCAATCTCACCGGAGATTAGCCAACTACGCAGGAGATATTATAGAGCCCAAGTGTGTGCGCAAACACAGGTGCTCTCTCTATTCCTTCACACTGATAGTCCGATGGGACGGCAATCCGACACGACCGGAGAGAGATCAGGCGCAGGACCAACGGCTTTACGTGCTTTCCGAGGCACGGAATTATAACATTCAGATAAATGCAGAGCTACGTAATACTTACCTACTAAAAAGTCAAAAAATCTAGGAGACAACGGCTTCCAGATGGCGTTTGAGTGCGCAACCTGAGTATTGCGATTCGAATAGTATGTGAAATGTATACAATACACTAGACAACAATGGGGCTAGGCTGGTGTTTTTCTAATCCACTAATGTGGCAAACAAGCATATAGCCCGCCTGATGGTTAGTGGTTACCGTAACCTATAGACGCTTGTAATTCCAGGGGCTCTTTAATAATCTTTTCACTCCCTGTTTGAAGAAGCCCAAGTCCGATAGATATAGGTACTGCATGTAAGTATGCAGTTTAATAAATTGAAAACCAAATATGAATATTCTGCTGTCTATTATGCATCAGAGCTTCGTTGGTAAAGTGTCACCCCACGAAGTTTGTTAAGCTGAATGTTGTACGCTTCGTCCTTGCATAATTCATAGTCCGTATAGACCAAGTGGGTGTTATCACGGTTGAGTGTCGATTCTGTGAACTTCTGCGTAAAATCCGCTCGCTGAAGATAAGTTCGTGTTGTAATGCGAATGCGACGAATAAATTAAGTGGCACGTCAAGACTAGCTGACTGGCAACGAGATGGATATTTACGAATTATGCAAAGTTTGACCTGTTATCAAGAGGTCAATCAGGTAAACTGTGAATAAATAATAATAATTTATTTAAAACGTGTTCGATGATTTGCACGTAAAGATATTCGAATCATTTGCTAGGTAACTAGTGGGTAAGTGCTGTAAAAGATAAAACTTAATGTTGCCACTTTAATAAAAAAAACAAATATGTTATTTAGCAATTTGTTTCCATTTTTTTTACTCTAACACGAGATAATGTCCATAATACTCGGTCTAAAAGCACGATTGTCGTTTCGGGGTCAAGTGTAAGCGGCTAAGGTGAAATTGCGTAACTTCAGCGAAAGTGAGGTGTCCAAATTGCGGATTGAGGTCATTGTCTCGATGCGATCGGACGCTGAATACATCTCTGGGTTATGAGAAGAATATAAACTAAACATTTTTGAAACTAATATCTGCGAAAATTGTTGTTGGTAAAAGGTTCTATAAGAGTTATAATTTTATGAAAACCATTTAAGAAATTATTTTGAAATGTAATGAATTAGATAAGGCGAATCAAAATCGGATTTAATTATTTTTTTAAGTTACCAAGAACATCAATTCCATTAGAAAATTACGGAACTACTATCTGCTTAGTAATTTTTCAAATTATTGAAAACATACATAGGTACCTATATTTAATAGCTTTGGGAGTTATTACGTACCTATATTGGTTCTAGACTTATTCATAGCTGAGTAAGTATACCTAATAGACATTCTGGTACGGTAATTATTAACCTGAGCAAGATGTAAAAAGTATGCATCTGAATTATTTTTCGTTTCAGCGAACAAATGCCAGTATTTCTTTACTAATTGAATATTTTCCACGATAGAACGGTAGATTTAACTAGCTGCAACCGTTTGATAATTGAATTGTCTTCGCAGAAAAATAGAAAGCTTGATACTTATTAATATATTTTACATAATTATAAATCTCTGAAATATTGTAGGATTATGAATTACCTTAGTAGAAATCTACTATGTATTGTGTACATTACATGTACCTACCATTGGATGAATCTTCGAAAAATTATGAAAAAAATAAGCATTATAATCCTAACCCGAAAGTTAACGATAAAGATTCTAACACTAACAGAGATGTTAACACCCAAGTGAAAATAAATCTCTTCAGAAAAGATATAAATAATAGGAGGTATGAGAATCACCAAATCCCATCTACATATCCCACAGAACTTATTTTATCTGACTCGTAAATTAATTCAGATGAAGCATAAAATTCTAGAACAGACGAATATCTCAGATTCAATTAAGATTATTCTAACACAAAGACAATGTTTTAAAACATATTCTTTGACAGTCACGTTTAGTCTTAATCGTCGGCGTCGTCCTTATGAATTTAAATTCGTTGGCACGTGTCTAGTATTAAAATGATGGAATAAAAACTGTCTGTTTAACTTTCGTAATAGTGTAAATATTACAATTTTAGAATTTACTTCATCTCACTCGAATCGACGTTGTTCTACATAGATCTCATGATTATGGTCTAAAAAGTTCAACCGTTTACCGTAATCGACGCGAAGATTGGCAGCACTGTCCTCATTTGTGTTAATAACAATGAGCTGCGAACATCGTAGTATGGCTTTCTGGCAGATACACCTCTAGATGTTGACTCATTTTTTGCAGTGTACGTTTACATCGCAGGGTGGTAAAGTTAATGGCTTTAAGATATTTGTTGCTGGATTTGCTCCCCAAGATGCCTCAAATTGAAGCACCCAGCAATGTTTGGCTGTTAAATAACCACGTTGTAGCCTTCAGCAAGCATCAAGAGTCTTTTATATTTTGTCTAAGTACGTAGTCTTCGTTGGGTACCGTCTGTTGGGTAATTAAAAATCGCAGCTGTAACTTTGGTTTCATTATGCCGAAGCAACGAGAAAGTTTGTCGTGTTGTCAGTCGTCATGGCAGTTGCTAAGCGCTCGACGTGTATTGCGATGGAGAACGAAATTCATTGTGTGTCGTTATTCTAGAAAAGCTTGGATGTGATTTAAGTGTTTAAAGGTATCAAACCTTTGATATGTTTTATTTTTCTATTGGTGCCTTAAAATAACTTGTGACTGTCAACGTTTACAATTTATTGGTCCTAACTGACCAATTGACCGTTGATATTTACAGGTATAGATACTACCTTGTAAAGTGCGGAAACTGACTAGTCCACAAGAAGCAATGGCTTCTGTAAAGTTCCATTCAGTAAGCAGGTTGGTCACCAAAGAGGAAAATAACCGAAACTGTTTGCCTTTAAAATTTATGCACACAAACAACTCGTGTTTTTTTTTTCGCATATCTTCCAAACTTGCTAAATGCTACGTTGTCTTTAGAAAATAATGCGATAATATATACCTAGGCAGTATAATACCTAAGTATCTTTGAGGAAAATTGGTAAATAATATTCTAGATGAGATGAATTGGGAAGTCCAGACTTTTTTGCTAGTAAAAAAGGATGACGTGATGACTGATCCTTAGTATATTGCCAATTATGATTAATATCATCGTCTTAACGGTCATCGTCCGAAATACTAGCCTCATTCTCGGAATCAATCATCATAATCAGTGCTAACCGATATTTACATCGGCATCTGACCTAATATCGCTCGTTACAGACGACAAAACCTTTGACTGGTCCTAAATTGGTCTGGACATTTGGAAAGTTGGTCCTTACTCACCAGTTAGAAAATTTGAAGGGTTTTTGAGCTTTCTGTCACCGCGTTCACTTGTCATGTGAGTGCTCACGACGACAGGACAAAACAAGTTCCACGTTTAAAATTTGATGAATCTGTTAGTATGAATACCTAATGCTGTTTTCATAAGTAATTTGATCAAACAAACAACCATGATTAAATTTCAATAGAGTCTGACGTTTCGTAGTAAAGTCAAATTATTGGAATCGCGACGAGGAATATCTTAATATATTTATGAAAAATGTATATATAAATCGTAAATTCTAAATTATTAGTCTTTGTGTTAATATTATCATAATAGATTATTTCTAGACGAATCTCAACTACAAGTCTTCATGGTGACAGTTAAAGCCTTCAAATTCTTGATAAGACATACTGGTTCTTTAAAATGCTTTATCAATTCTTCTAATCTGTGTAAAGTATTTAAATATAAAGCTTCGTATTATGTGGGAGAGGCATATATTCTCACCAATAGCGGGGTTGCAGGTGACATGACCGAAGTTGGCGAGGAACGCGATGGTGACTAATACGACGAAAGTAGCGGTGATCTTGCCGGCCATTTTTGGGATCTGAAAGAATTTTATTTTATTTAATACCTATTTAATATATCCGATGACCATAAGTGCTAGTAAAGAGTTCCAACGAGTGACGATACGTGAGATCGTTTGGCGTTGGTGCTCTGCACTCTAAACAGTCATTGCTGACTGCTTAGAGTCTGCAGAGAATCTTTCCTTCATAGCATGTGCAATTCCATGTGATAACTCATGTCGACAGACAAATAATAATTGGCGCTTCTGAAACGTTAAAAATCTAAATGGACAGTTAGTTAACTGAAAACTTAATAAAAAGCACAACCAGTACGCAAAAATTACAACAAATTTTATAAAAGTGGAGCCAATTTGGGGCAAAGTAGGACCGGTTTATGGTACTTTAAAATACTTTCAGCGGGTTATTTTCGTGAGCTTTTTTATTTATGACGAGTCTGCTACATTTTCTCTTGACTAGTCAAGAGTACTACCTGACCAGCGGGAACATTCCCGTTAGTCAGGTAAGCTCGGTGTGACCCAGAGGAATAAAAAGACTGATGGCAGCTTATCAGCCTTTAAACTTTCAGGCTGAACTTAGGCCACTAATACCTTGGTCGCTGAAAGTTTATTATCACTTATGGTACACAGGTATAAAGGTCTATAGAATAATCATAACCAGCTATGATATACTCATAGGTACCTATATAATATTTATTGAGTTTTAGTAAATAAGAGCCATTAAAAAAGTTCCACTGAATTAAAGCAGAAATTCGAAGCACAGCTAATTTAAAATTTTCTGCTAAATTACTATTCTACTAAGTTACTTTTATAATTCAGGGCTTAATTCAAGTTAGATAATGTCATAATGAGAAAGTTTTTGTTATCAAGCAGTAATTAACTTATAGTCTTAGTATATTCAGTTTAAGTGTCTTATTTTTACTTTAATATGTATATCTTGACTTAAATGTTGACACTACTTTTATTATATAAAATACCATGTATTTACGTTTAAAATATCATTTAGAAACAATATTAAACTGAACACCGCGAACTTACCTCATTCACAAATCACATAAAGCTCCAAGTGAGACATTTGGAAAAAATCATTGAGGCACAACACAAATAAACCCCATATTTTGTCACATTGACAATAAAGTAACGATAAACAAACAAACTTGCAACGATCACGATCCGTACATATACGTATGATAACGGAAAATTCTTGCCAACGACCGCTCGTAAATGAAACTTGTTTAAATATGTAACCACTTAACTATGGCTGCAAGTGGGGTGGGGCGAAGCGCGTGCGCTTAAGGGATATCCCAGGAAACGAATCTGTAGGTACCTAAAGACTGCGAAAGACGAAAGTTCTAAGTAGGAAGTCGATGACTCTACGATGATGTTAATGTGGATTGCGATAATCCAATATAATTAAGTTTGTACTTTTAAATTCTTTCACAATATTTTTCTCTTTTGTACGAGTCGTCAAGTTGGGAAATATTTGATAGGTGTTTGATGTTTTTAAATTGTATTCTGTTGCATGAAGTTAATAATTCTGCCAATATTTTTATAGATGTTAATAAGCCTATCAATTATCGCTGCCATAAATGTCATACAACATATTTATTCAAAACATATGTCGACATGTTCTATCGAGGCATCACATCGTCTTTCTATTCATAAAGAGCACATGACCAGCGTCACACCCAGAATGACATTTAGAAATGTGTGACTTAGTGAATCGTAGATTGCCTTGTAAATTTGGTATTTGTGGCAACAAATCTATCTTAATCATTCTATTAATTGAAATACATAATTAAATTTACTCATAGGTAAATAAATAGAGGGAGCAACGTGCTGTTTTGTTATATTTGTGCTACATTCGTGACGTTTACTAGCCACTGACGTACCTAGAACCGGTTCCTGCATTAATAAAGAACAAAAAGATGTTGATGCAAATGTTATATTATTCTCATAAACATTAATCTAATCCAAACCGGTTAAATAATAAATACCATCACATCGCATATAGTAATTATTTGAAGAGAATTTCTTCCGCAAAATTAAAAATTATACGAATTCTATTTGAAGACGGCCAAGGTTATTGGAAATCCGCATATTGTTTTATGTAATACGTTAAGTAGACCAAGGTGGGATTTTCGATTGATAGCGAAACTATTGCTAGATTTCTTTCAAGGAAAGTGTGAATCATTGTGGCGTAAGCATGGCATCGTTTTCCTATACTACCTACGGTTATTTGTCTGTTACCGTCTGCTTGGTTGGTTAAGTCTAGCGGTAAAAATTTAAAGCTTCCCCATGTTTTTTTTTTTATGAGTCATGCAATAAAAATACCGCGGCCTTTTTTTTTTGTTTTTTGCAATATGTTTGAATTTCTATCAAATATTGTAGTACCTATATAAAAATAATTGATGAACCTTTTAAAGAAAGTGGCAGCAATTTTCTTTTTTGCACACCTTTAACATAATAAAGAAGTTGTACATCAGACAACATTATATTGGTAAACAATTATGTCGTATATTTTCGAAGCATGTCCACATTATACTGTCGCGTCTGAACGAACCGGCTCGCCTTCAGTGGTAGCCCGGGGCGCCTGAATGTTTGTACGTGGATGATACTTTTGGGGCTATTCAATAACCGTTTACTGACTTCATAGAATTAATTCGGATTTGGAAATGATTAGTGGTTGAAATTATTAATTGTGGTTGTGTCACCGAAAGTTGGTTACGCTGGCTTTGGGTTGATTATTTGAATTTCCATGCCGTATATTTGATTTTGATTTAGTTTCTATACCAGGTAGGGTCTAGAACCATAACAAATACTTTTTATTAAAATATTTAAAAATAGATTGATAATATGATAATTTTTTGACCTTAACGAATTTAGTATCTCACGTGCGTATAAGCGTGTCTGACGTCAACGTGTCGACTTTTTTCAACACGTGTGATCACGCTACAGAATAAACCAACATTTAGGACAAAAGCTTTTTACTTCCGCGCCGACGAACAAAAGTCAAATGTAAATAACCTCTAGACACGGTTCGTGTACTAAGTAGCTGATAGGCACCGATTATATCGTTACCAGATTTACATAGCTCCTTAAATACGGCGAGGTTTCGACACGTACGTGATTACGAAGCAATGGAAATTATCTAGATGAAAATTCACTTCGAGCACACGCTTCGGCTTTTAGGAAGCGGATCTCGTTATCACACGATCGGTTTAAATCTCAATTATTAATATTGTTAATACAACTTCCTAAACTTAAAATTACAAAATCTCGATCCTGCCTGCCGGATGCGAGATGTCATGATTGATGCTCAAATGTTTGAAACTTCTAAAAAAACTATGTTTCCGCGTATGAAATCATGCTGACAAAACACGCGATACGGGTATGTAAAATCGAAATCTAAAACGGGATTAGGGTATTATAATTTTGAGTCTATTTTGCGGTGCTGCCTACATGCCTGTCCGTGACAAAGCGTTTTACATAAGTATCAAATATCCGAAGTTTGGATTTTCCATTAATACCCGGTATGTACCTAACCAATTAATAATATATATGGAATTGGTTTTGGAAATTCAAGAGTCTAAACAGTTACTTTGATAGGTATTTTGTATCACTGTCAGTTTTCGACAAAAGGACTTAAGTTTTTGTGATGAGAGGAGTAGTAAAGTACCTACCTACTAAGAGTACATTTTGGCTTTATTGGACATTGTTATATGAATCGTATGTGTAGGTACGTAGGTACCATAAATCGTTTAAGACGATATTAAAGTTTCGAATATGACATTCGCAGTAAGGAGAGACTAGCCATTTATCAGGCAGACGTCCTATACTGCTAAGCTCGGGGTTAGAACTTACAAGTTAGAATCTTATAAGCAATATATTCAGTAAGCTTTCAATACAGTTCTCTGAGTTTTAAGGTTATTTTATAAGTCACAAAGTTATCAAAAAGCTTAATTTGTTTGAAGATTCTAGGTTAGAAAGAGTTATAATTACTTCACAAGAATATTGAAAGACATTACTTGGGATACATTATAGAACAAACAAAGGATATAATAATTTTCACTGTAGGAATACTCACTTGGTAGATTTGCTGGTAGTGTAGATGATGCGAAGAAGTCGAAGGATGAGTGTGAAGACTGATAGGAAAGCAAGGGGTTTTATACTAAAACTAAACAAGCCAGGCCAACCAACCATGCCTGGAAACGACGGGAGACGTCCATTATCTATATGGATCTGATAATTAGGTTTAGCTAATGTATCAGTTGCTTTAGATGTTTTCTTACGTATTATTTTTTGGGAGAAGATATTTTTTAATTCGTTTACAAACATCAACTTATATGCATTTTATCCATGCCCGGAACAACCATCTGTTGCATAGCATCATGCCTGTATTGCCACGAAGGGTTAGGCAAAGGTGTACTTGAGCAGAGGTGACTATCTGATGGCTACAAAAAATGTTCCTTGCGGGAAATTGAACCCGCGAACCTATCGAATCTTAATTACGGTAATAAATATAAATTTCAATGAGTATTAAGTTACAATGACAACATCCACCATGACTGAGTAATCTTTCCACTATGGCATAACATTCTTGCCATTATGCCTGAGTTATAGATTTTTTAAATCTGGGATTTCCGTTAATGATGCCGTGTGGAGGTCAGGATGCAGTTGTTCCCAGCGACTCGAAGTATGAACGAATTAGCGTATCGTTTTTAGCCTAGTGATATTCTTTAAAGCGAAGCCTATTTTAAGTAATTACAGATTCCCTGCTCGCAATCTGCGCCCACTGGATTTAGTCTAAAATATCGTCAGCAAATATTACGACCTTTGTGGGTCGCACATGCGCAAGAGCTGCAGTGATAGCCTATTTCCTAAATTATGTAAAAAAAAATAGACGGTTTATCAGTCCCAAGCAAACGCTTAAAGCTCTAAAATAATAATTTATTCGCGACACTATTTTGCAATCATAAAAATTGAATTTAGCGAATTTTGTAAAAAAAAAGGAATTAGGAACAATTTTTTAGCTACAACTGTTCAGTTTTATAGGCTTAGCAACCATATATAACAAAGCCAACCATGTATAAAAACAAGCTAAAAAAACTAAGCTAAAAGGATTTTTTTATTGAAACTTCAATAAAAAAATCCTTTTTTCATAATGGAAACTAGAAATGGGTGATATTTTTTTCTAATCATACTGAGAGCTCACATGTCATGTCCTAGCATTGTTTATTGGAGGAATTTATGTAAATATAGCATATGTTACAACAGTCCTACATGCCATTTAGGGATAGTTTGACTGTAATTCATGGAACAGGCAGATTTCATTGGCGTTGGCGTTGGGTATTTAGGCTAACAAGTGATAGGTATAGTAAATTTAATATTTATTATAATACTTCTGTAGGTAGTCAAAACGTTGAGTGACCCGCAAGTCATTTATTGGAAAAGCTCATCATTGTTAATTTGTGTAAGAATTATTTTTATACAGTTGTTAATACAAATTAATGAGTTTATTGTCCCCAATTCAAAGATAGCTTTATCTTTTGTTCCCCCAAACTAAGTTTGAAGTCTATTCAAACTTCCATTTTTGGCTGTCGTCCAGCTATTCCTACCCAGAAAATGAAGTCCCACAATCGATCATCGTTTACCTACCATTTTGAGGCCAGTCACTTCCGAAACGCGACATAATGCCCTATCATGAACCTCATCGGAAGTAAATGGTAAGTCTAAAAATACGACGAAAAATAATCAGAAAGTGAGTAAGCTTTTGGCATAAAAATAAGGGCATAGCCTGTTGACAAAGTGTCTGGTTAGCGAAAATTACCTGATAGATTACTTAACTTTCTGATATCATGAGGCAGAGTTTCGTGTTCAGCTAATTTGGATATGGAAGACTGTTTTCTTTTTTTTAAATTACTATGTATTTATTCGTTATAGTGAGTCCGACAGAGGACAGTGTTGGAGTGGTAGAGATCTGTTCAGATCCACAAGAATCGAAGGAATATAGAGATTTAATTTTGGTCCATCAACTGAAAATGAAATTGTGTGCTGTTATGCCGCAATATATGCTATATACACACTCAACCTTAGTATAAACTCTTTGTAATGAAAGTATGCAGTTGTAAAAAATGGTTTGTAAAGAAAACTTTCATTTTTCATTGTGTTGGTTATCCGTTCACAAATAAAACGTATCTTAACATAGTTTTTTAAATATTTATTTGCACTATCCACGGAAAAATTATCTAAAGTTATAACGTAATAGTAAAATTATTTCGTAAATTAAAATTGATCATAAACATTAAAGACGTAAGCAAACTACGAATAGCAACAAACATCTATATTATATATATATAATTATAATTCTTCATTAAAATTTCAGTCATATACCAATTTCAATTTTAAAACAAACAAATGACAATTTAAAATAGTAATTTTTATATTATCACATAGTAGGAACCAGAAAATATATTTTTAATAAAACGCTCTGCACAAACATTAGAATTTTTTCGACATTTTCGAACTTTTTTATAACATTTTAAATTATTTTTTAATATTCCATTTTCGGCACTTCGTCGGCCATGCTGGCAAGAATCAGGTTCTTGTCGGTACCCTGAGGATTCTTCGGTTCTAGTGCCGCTCTCATCTCCAAGGCACGGGTGTCAGTCTCCAAGGATTGGTTCTTGTCGTTCAGGTTGATGGCTATTTTGATGGAAGCAGCTTCTAGGGCGTTGTATGTTGCCCTGTAAATGCAATAAAAATAAAATATATAATTTACGCATTGCCCCATCGGTGTAGCGATTGCCGAGTGTGATGTCTTGGGTTGGTTTGTCCGAGCAAAAGTGTTATTGGGTGTTTCTGCTTAGAAATTCTCAGTAGCAGCAGCTCGAAGTTTGGAATTTAGCCATAGGTTTGCCTTCATTCTACCAATTACTTACAATTGTTACCTTTCTGTTTAGAGTATAAAATTATACAGACAGATATACAGACAGTTACACAATAACTATGTAATTATTAACTTTATTAATTTAAATTATTAGTCCCTTAAATTTTATGAAGTAAAAGCTGCCATAACACGACTCAAAACGTACACCTCAGCGAAATAAACATAGTATCGCATTTTTAGTGATCAAATGTTTAAAATAAAATATAAGTCAGTCCATTGCAGTTCATTGGACCAAAAAGTGTGTGAATCATCAACTCGTCGACAAACTAATTGGTGTCCGGACATCACTCGCACCGGTGAAATGTTTTGAGGATCCTTGAACCCAGAAAGGAGTTAAATAGTTTTAAAAGGCCTATTTTCCTTTGATGTAAAATTTCAATTTACTCTTGGTACTAAGAGCAGTTTCCTACTGGTAATGAAACCGATTTTGAAAATTTTACAGATCGCGGTTCCAAATGCTATTTCAATGTAAGTTTATGTTTTTTACTGACTCACTACTGGTTTAATGGTTTCGAGCGCAACTGTCTTAACAGTTGCGATCGTGACGTGCGTTCCATACCCGGGTTGGAATAGGTTTTATTGGGTTTCTTCTGTATGGAAATTCTCAGCAGCAGCACGGAGTATGTAATTGTGCCCGGTAGCTGACCAATAGGCTCGCTTACTATTAAATGGGACTCAGTAAAAGCATCGGTGGAATATGGGTGTACGATAGAAGTATTTTTATGTTGCCCTATTAAGATTTCTACTATATCTTGGGTTCAGGTTCCAAACATGTTACACACACACCCAAATCGTGATGCTAGAATCGAAATCGCGAGCCGTAACAAAGGAAGCTAATCGCTTAGCCACTGCGCCAACCGTACCGTCAACTTTAGTTCTATAGGAATATACTTAGTCGTTGTGGGTAGGTGGGTTTTATCTCGATGGACTCTTTGGATCTCTAAGGATATCTCTCAATTATGGTTGGTTTGAGTCTTAGAGTTTTGCTGCAATACTACAAGAAGTGACACCTCTTGTAGTATTGAAGCATAGGACATTGTAGTTGTCAATAACCTACAAGCTTCAAGGGACCTTAACTTTTTCATCAAATACAATTTTTGCAACCAACATCATTGTTTCTCCTCAATCTAGTATCGAGAATCGAACCGAACTATCTTGAACAAGATAAAGCACTTACTTAGCACAGTCCAACTTCTCCTGCAGCTGCCGAATAGTCTCCCTAAGACTTCGGACCTCGTCCTTCAACCCAATATCGGCTTCATCTGCAGCTAACTCGGATCCTGGACGGTAGCCGCGCGTCTCCAAGCGGGTTTCAGCCACTTTCAACGCGTTGACTTTATCAGCGAACTGTTCGCCCATAGTCTTTAGTTCTGTTGCTAGTTTATCCATGTTTTCTTCCATCTGGTGTAAAAAGGTTCATGAATTATTAGAGGAATAATTTATGTGAGGTTTATCCACCTATTAATAAATGGACCCCATAAACATGTTAATTCGTTTTCGCTTTACTGATTACTCTACAGGTTTTTATAATCAATGATCCTCCTAATTCTTTGGAAACAAAAAAAATTGCAACGTTTTTCAAATAAGTTATAATTAATGTGCACATCAAATGACTAAAAATTTATTCCAAGTAATAATGTCTTGGGTAAAAAATGGCAAGTTTCATTCGTCAGTACCATGAGGAAAATTCTAAGTAATACGTTTTATCCGGATCCAATAACTGTACCTTTTTATGATTTCGTGATTAATTTTCGATTGCTAATGAATCACGGAAATATTGGTGCGACTAAATCCATTGAGGCAAATAAAACATAGAATCAGATGAATCCTCTATAGATACCTAAATATGACTCACAAGGTGCTTCACCATTTCACCCAAATTACTTTAAAACTTATACAAACGAGATCCTGTCCATGGTTCCAGGATTTTGCTATGTTACAAAAATTTTCTCATGAAGCATCTACAGTGTTAATTATTTCCATAACATACCTTCATCTTCTGCCAATCCAACTCGTTTCTCGCCCGCTGCGTATCGTAGATGCGTCGACGCAGCATGTAATTCGTGACGTCAGTTTGAGCTCTAAGGGCGTTTCTTGCGCGTCCTCGGGCAACAAATAAGGATTCCCGAAGACGTAAAGTGTCTTTAAGCTCTGCCAACGCCATCTGTTTTGTGGCTTCACATTTGTCTACCCATTGCTGGTTGGTTATCATCCTGAGGTGCGAGACAATTAGTGAAGTAGGTCATTTATATAGGGGAAGAATCTTTTGACTTTGACTGCAAACCCACTGTTTGGTAGGAGTAAAGAATGGACCAACTCATTCTTCTCATTCAAAATTATTACTCACCACAGTAAACAGTCAAATTTCCTCATGAAGACACAGGTGGCGCCTGGCAACAAGAAACGAAAGATTTTGCTATCTTATTTGCAGATTGTCGTAACTCGTCATAGAATATCTATTGTCTCGTTGCTGGGCGCCGCGTGTGTCTTAACAAAGTAAGTTAACTAAGTGACTGTGGCTGTGTTCCGTTGCGATTTTTAATTATGGTGATCAATCAGGAGGTCCTTGTTCAAAAGTAGACGTTTGCGAACTAAATCATGATGATGACGGAATCATGACTGTGGATACACCTTGCACGTCGCTCACCAGATGGGTACTTTTGCAACTGGCTTGTAGTTCAAATGCCTTCCCAACTATGTTGAACAGAACCGCTTTTGAAGCTTTTTATAACTTAATACCAGCAATAAACTTAATACAGCCCTACTAACAGAGATAAAATAATCCCATTGATCTTTGTGGAATGATTTCCATTCATATTGAAACTTTTAAAATAGATGTGTATTTGTACAAGTTTGGAAGGTTTCAATGTTGATAAAGTTTTTCGCAAGCTATTGCAAAGCTCTATTCAACTTAGATATATTTGAGTGGTTCTCATTTATTGTTTGAAAATGCATATTGACATTTAGATACATAACAGACATCGTTTTAGTTCTGTAGCATCATCCAACAAAAATAATGTAGCTTTTAGGTAGAGTTTACAAATATACATCTCATATGCAGACAGCCAGACCCGATACAACTATCCGGATATCATACAATTTTGTTTCGTGCGGGAATCAAACCAGGAACACGTTGCTCAGAAAGCTAAACTCTTAGCCACTACGCCAATCCTACCATCAAACTTTGACTTTGCCTAACAAAGTCACCCAAAAAGGCATTACATTTTTTATTACATTGCCTCTTTGAGTCCAGTCCTTTAGAGACCGCCTCAAACATATGACCGGTTCCATAATCGCGTGAGCATTCTATAACACGTCTCTATAGACGCCTGATTAAAACGCAATATCCTTTGAAATCATGTTCATTTGAAATTCGAATAGCGATGAAAAACGGAATTTTATTTGAAACTTTTTTATTTGGACTATGTTTAAGTATTAAGTTTTCATTGAAGACTCTTAATTTTAATGAGCTCTTTAATAAAACTGAACGTTTGGGTTTTTAATATCTTTCATCAACGAGATTCAATTTTCTTCTTATATTATCGGTTTAATTTTTCTGTTATGTGAAAACTTTGTATCTTAGCTAACTTAAAAAATCAGTTTTCAACACAAATTTTTGAACATTTCAAGCGAAAACATATCGTAATACTTTAGTAAAAAGTGTTTGTCAAATAATGGAGTTTCTTGTAAATATTTTAACACACGAAAATAAAAAAACTACTCCTACTTTTCCCAACTAAGTGGCTATGTATTTACGACTTACTATTTAAAAGAGAACTTGATAATGAATGTCAAGTTGTGTCGCTTAGAGGCTGCTCATATCTTGTCTTATTAATGGGACTAGGATGTTGTGGGGAACCTTTTAACTCAGCCCCAGGTGCTGCAAGGCGTGAGGAGTATCATAACTTCTCACAAATTTAATTGCTTAGAAGTACCAAGTTTAAAATGCCTTGCTTCTAAGATGTTTTCAAGGAGTCTTGTATGTTACGGCTCAGCGTTTAAGACAGTATCTTGTAAAATGAATTTATGCTATTAATTCTTTTTCTTCTGCTTGGTCGAACAGTTTCATGTATATAATTAATATTTTGTCTCTTAAAAAGAACTTGTTTATGTTTTACCGGTGTCGATTTAAGGTCTCCCGCATACATGGTTGAGTCAATTAATTCGCAGACGCTTTACTGATGACTCATAGATTGACAATCAGGAAAAGTTAGCATCATGGAGACTGGTTGATTAAATTGATTCGATTTCTGTAGATACATTTTTCTCACATAATAAATCGTCATCTTATTTGCCTTTCAAAATTGATCTGAATTTGTGACTGAATTTTAATGTGAACCCACATAGATAAGTATCATTAAGTACGTTGTCACTTAAAGGATACGTTGAGTGTTTTTTATTTTGTTAAACTGAACTCTCGATCGAGGGTACATTGGGGTGTACCCTGCAATCAGGGCGCTTGCAACAAATTAAAATATTGGGAGCTTAATTTAACAAGAATAACGGAATATTGGCATTTAATGAGACACGTAATTAAGATGTAGTAGTTCAAAATCGAGTTTCAAACTGTATTCGTAAAGTCTATTGTCTCTCGTATAACCCTTTAAATATAAAATAAAATTCTTACCTCTTAGGAGTTTTCAAGGAGTCAGTTTTGTAAGTGATATTGGCACAGTCCTTGTCCAAGTTCAACATGTCCTTATCAATCTGAAGAGCTTCGTTCTTGTCATTCAAATCCAATTGGAGTTTGAATTTAACAACTTCTAGTTTGTTGATTTTTTCCCACGCGGATTGGCATCTGTCTATCAACATTTTCTTGTTGCTTTCGGTAACACAGAGTTCCTTTGGAAAGAATAAAGAATTTAAGTAATTCATGGATTAGTTAAACTTTGTATCATGATTATAAAACAATACCTTGTAAAAATGAAACAAACTACCGTGACGTTTTCGCGAAAAATGGCCCGTTGAATTAGTGGGTGTCAAACAAGTTAAGTAAAACCCTCGGTCATACGAAGCGAGTTTGCTCAACTGGCACTAGAAATTATTCAGGGGCTACCTCTTTTGTTTTTGCGATGAGCTTGTCACACCGAACGAGTTTCCTCGCGGCGTTTGCATTTGCATTCGAGTATTTGATTCGTTTATTCGTTCAGTACCTAAGTGACATTGTTAAGATGATGGGCATCTTCGTTGAAAGACCAATCAATGATGACTATGACTATTTATTAAGAGAACCCTTTGCAGCAGTGATTATAAACAGACAATCTACGTATGGCAGAACCCTATACAGCAGTGCATTACTAACATACAATGATATACCTACGTATGGTTGATAGGTATTAAATATATATAACTTAATTCAAACGTCGACTAACAAAATCCTGTTTACTTTAACTACATGTATTCTAACTAGTTAAGCCACAGTTTACCCCATACAGCTGTGCAGATACTAATTGGGGTGGCAAGCGGACTTAACAATCGGCAAATAAGCTGAATACCTATTGTATTTTACCCCTAGCAATTAGAATACAATGCTATTTGACATTTTGCGTTGTTTCCACGTTTTATTCCTGTGACTCATTGTATAGTTAACGTGAGGAGTTTATTTGTGAATGTGAAATGAAAAGGGCCACATTTTCGTCTATCTTAAATAAGAAGTATTTCTTATCTAAAAATTATGAGTTAGAAACGTTTCGGAAGACACCGATATTGGGAATATTCTATATGTTCCTTGATTTCGGAGTAACCCTAAAGTAAAGAAATCTCTGGTATCCCTGCGACTTATACATAATTAGAAGGTGTAAGGAAAGACCCTGCACGAGTTATGATACCTGAGAACGTCTGGTGCACCCTGGGCTGTCAGATACAATACCATCTGACTGGCTAATCTCCCCACCACAGCATGCTCCAATACTATAACTCGTGCCGACACGACAGAAGAAAGTACATAATTATAAAAATTGTACCTTTTTCAGCTCTGTATCAGCAAGATCGTAAGTTAACTCCGTGCTTCTTCTGCCGTCTCTGTTTGAGAGACATTCAGAGCACACGAGAAGAGGGAGATTTAGTTGTTCCAATTCTCTTTCGGTAGATGCCTTCTCTTCTTTCAGGCTGGCCATCTCTCGGTCCAAAAGATCGAGAAGCTCTTGAAGGGTCGACCTCCATTGTTCTATCTCATAGACCCTGAAAATGAAATAAAATTTTTGGATTAAAAACTAATTTTAGCACCATGATATATCATTGGTGGGGTCCAAACTTCTTAGTTCGCAACATTTTGGGTATTCAAAATCTATAACAACTTTGCTGAATGGCCAATCTATCCAATACAGAATGGGCAATGCAATACCGTCTCGTCAGAAGAATAAGTAAGTTAAAGTTCATATTTTGCTTTCACGATGTTATTCAGACGGTCTATATTTGGCAGTTGTGCAGTTGACAAACTGCATCAAAACTATAGACGATTGTGTGCATGCAGTGTAACTACGGCGGACTGCGCAGTCAATCGACCATTTTAGCGCAGTTATGTCAACAGAACATAAAACCGAATTTAAACAGCCATTTTGCACCTAGCTTGAGTTTTAAATGCAGATCGTCTAAATAGGCCTTTACTGTGGTCATCCCATTGCTGCAACTCTGTTGCCATTTTTGCGCTTCAGCTTTTACGATCGATTATTTTCTAGAGTGGCTCTTATTGACGTAGATGCAAGATACCAGTAAAACCTGTTATCTTGTAAAACCGCATCTTGCAAGACTGACCCAATAAACTAACTTCAAAGCACAACCTCTTCAAAAGGACATCCAATTAACCTTTACCTGGCTCTGAGACGGTTGTTGTTATGATAGCTGTCCCATTCTGTCTTGATGCGGGTCTCGTTGCGGAGCTGGTGGGCGCTGTGACGTAGATCGAACGCGTCCGCCCGCCTGGTGTCTGAGCTTACCTGTTATTTGAAATTAGATTTACTTTGCGTGGTCGTGTTATGACGTCATTGTTGTTTCAGAGAAAGTTTGTTTAGGATTTTTAATGCAATGATATGCTTGTGTTTTTTTTTTATAATTAGGTAAGTTTAACTATTTAAACTGTCATCTTGGATTTTATTATGATAGGACCTTTCATCAAAACTTAAATTGCTTTAATGATGTTACTACCAAAAGAAAGACTTGTGCAATCAGATGGAAAAATTACAATGAACATTATTTATCGATAAACATTAAAAAAAAATAGTTGTAAGTACATGAATTTAATTTAAAAGATAATTCTCAATAAACTATGACGTTCTAAATTTAAAATGTAACCAGCTCATTTAAAGTCGACGTGAATTTTCAATAAATATTCCTTATAAATATCTTTCTAGTTTACAAAATTCATGAGAATGTGTTCGGATTTGAATAAAATTTAAGTGTTTTCTGTCTTTGTATCGATGATTGAGTTTTGCTCCCCTGTGTCTATTCAAATGAATAAAATGTTTATGAATAGTTGCAAATGTTCATTGTGTTCATTACTTATTATTTAATAATTGTTGTGATATTACGTCGAGATTTTACGAAAACCTAAGAGATATACGAGCATTTTATATTTTGTTTTTTCAGTGACCAATCAGTATAAATATACCACGTTTCTACTTTAGCTAATGACAGTCATGACATCGTTGACGATTGTCCAATTGCCTCGAACTTAGATAACGATAATCGGAGTTTGGATTTCAGCAACTCACCCTTCAAATTAAGGTAGGAAACGTCCTTAACTTCTATCAACCCTCGTAGGGGTCAAGCGTAAAGTTATAGTTAGTCTAATAAATGTGCAGCCTCCGAGTGCCCGTCATGTTAAGCTGTCACAACCTTTGTTTCTATGTTCCTTTGCCCCAAAAGTTTGACACAGGGAAATTATGGAACTAAGGATGACGTAGAAAAGCCATCCATCATCAGAGCCCGTTCTGTACCTTTATTTCCTGGCAAAAAGCAGAGAACCATAGGTGGACGATATAAAGCATGGAACTAAGTAACGCCTGTCATAGTTTAATAGCAATGTTTTGCAGCTCTAATACTTTTAGATTTGATGGAAATATTTTTGTATAATGGAATTTGCCTTTTTCAAAATGTTTGTTAGAGTGGACAGTTAATCATCAACCTGAACATCAATTTGACGGCACGGCTGGCGCAGTGGCTAAGCGATTAGCTTTCTGCGCTTCATGTTGCGCGTTCGATTCCCGCACGAAACAAATATTTGTATGATCTAAAAAATATTATGTTATACAATTTTATTGTTTTACAATAATTACAAAAATATTTGAAAATAATCAAACAGCTAAGACGTGCGAGGTCGTTATTAAGATGCCCATAAGTCCTAACTATTGAGTGCTATTACCTTGCTAAACTCATTCCTAGGAATCCACCGACTATTATTTAGCTTAGTTAAACCAATAAACATTGGTATTACTGTAAAAAAAACACTACTTATTTTATCTAGACGAATTTCAGTAGAACAACGAACCTATGTTTTAACCAATGAGTAGGTACCTACAAACCTACGTGCATCTACATATTTTATATCTACCTACATGAGCAAAGCCTCGTTTACCAAAGTTCATCAAGGGAGGGTCAAACTTCACTCATTAGCTTACCCCAAGGGAGACTTTTTTATTGGTCGATTGTTTATTTAGCTGATTGATTGGATTCACTTCTGCGGCCTCAATATCAGCGTAGAATATGGAAAACAATTCATCGAGCAAACTCTACTGAATAAGAAAACGGTTTTGGATTATTTAGTTCGATTCACAACGATAATTTACAAGAACTTCTAAAATCTATAATTTTTATACATAACGTTACTATTGTACATCCACATTTTGCCGATGCCGTTATCGAAACCCAGTAATATGGTACGAGCCTATTGCCATCTACCGGGCACAGTTCTAGAGTTCGTGCTGCTACTGAGAATTTCCATGCAGAGAAACCCAATAACACTTTGCCAGACCCAACATATTTTTTTATACGAACCCTGTAATTTTTGCTTGGTCTTGGAATAGGGAGCACAAAAATATTTGTTTAATATCAAGTAGCTATAATATCGAGAGTGTCATATAAAATACAAATATCTAACCTCATTTCGTCAACTATCGGAATATTAACAACTTCACGAACACAATAAGACCTAAATATAAAAAGTTAAGCACCCATTAAGTATTCAAATAGAATTCATCTATATGTTTGAGTCGCGATAGCCTTTCCAGACAATTTCAGAGCCTATGAGAGACATAATAAAACTTTTCTAATTTAGGTACACTCGCGAACAAGTCTGCCATAAAATTTATAGAACCGATGAGATTGTTTTTATAAAATTTTCGTAGTACCCGCTTCTGATTTTGTGTCCGAGTTCTCAGTTCTGTTAATTGAGGCCTTGGATTTGAGATTAATTTATTCGGTTAACGATAATATACACTGACCATATTTATTTGATGGGTTATCGTTAGTATAATGATCCCCGTTTGAAGGGTTAAGGTAAAGTGAATTTTACTTTTCAAATTGAGAAATTACCTTAGCAGTCATATCTCTCTCATTGGTCTAGTGGTAACAAGCGTGACTGCTGAGCAAGAGTTCTTGAGTTCTATTTCCGCGCGGTGTTATTGAGTTTTTCGGTTCTACATGTTTTTTTTGTAAAATACCAGAGTTTGTAATTGTACCCGGTAGATGGCAATAGCGACATCGGCGAGTTATTTAATGGGAAAAGTCTATCTGCTACATCATTTAAGATAATATATCAGTCTGCTGTAAATAGTCGGTTTTATGGAACAACTAGTGCTAAATCAAACACATGGCCGGCTCTATCTATTCACGTAGTTTTAAATTAAAAGTGACTAGTCAGAGCGCTTAACATAACATATAGTATAGCATCACGCCTGTATTCGCCGAAGGGTAAGGCAGAGGTGTACTATAATTGTACACTCACATTTCGCCGATGCCATTATTGAGTGTCATGTAATAGGGGGCGAGCCTATTGCCATCTACCGGGAACAGTTCCAGATTCCATGGTGCTACTGAGAATTTTCATACACTAAAATCCAATAACACTGCCCGAACCGGGAACCGAACTAATGAGGCAATCATTCAGAGCGCTTAAGTATTAAGTATAACCAGGTTCTATGCCTATCTAAGGTTCTTAACACTTTAAGCGGAGTACCTATCTTAGTATATTCAGAACACTAAGTGAAAACGTTTAACGCAGGGGAAGATATTTGTCATAAAGGCTAACCAACGCTGTTATTCAAGTCATATTTCAATACCACTTCTATGTATCGAAAATCGATATAACTGAACAATGCCTACAGGCTACAACGTATCTATATTGTGTGTGACGTGTTATGTAATACATTAGATACAGGAGGAACATTACCTATACAACGGTTTCACGACCTTTTATGACTTGACATCGATAATGTTCATAGAATAAAAACACAAACAAGATTTGTCCTAAATAAAAGACACTTATGCATATTCAACTAAACTACATGTAAAAAGTAAAGCTAGTTTGCTGACTCAGTATGTATGAGGTTTTATGGAAGTGAGACTTCAATAGTTACGATCAGGTAAATTTTCGCACTCTTTGGTGTTCCAAGTTCTTTATTGCATTGAGGTTTAATTAAAAAATGTGCAGAACATTTTGTCCGAAACTTCGACTGCGTTGCGTATTTCGAGCATTTAATTTAAAGTAGATGATTTAACATTACGAGAATTGTGCGAGCGTTTCTTTGATGTAATTATAATCTCAATTTCGAAATGAACTCAAATCGTGATAATTGCCCCATGGTTGTTACTAATTTTTTCGCTTTTTTTATGCATGGGATTTCTCAAATTTCGTGGGTACGGTTTACGAATTTATCATGATTCTAAATATATAGATACGCCGAATATAGGCACTAGAAGATTTCTGAATATTGTTACCAAATACCTGCCTAGTTTAAAATATTGAAGACTAAAAAATACCTGTAAATCGTAGAGTCGGGCATCCCAGTCAGCCAAGCTGAGATGCGGCAAAGGTTTCTCAAACGTCACAACGGACTGCATTTTTATTCAATTCAAAATCATTCAGAAGTAATAATCCTTGAAAATAATTTTAAAACATGCATGTAAAGTCTGTCAATTTCGCGAAGTGCGCCTGTCAAAAATGGACGCAGCGGTGTTCGAACTTTAAAATAATTTGGTTTTATTTTCGGCCAGTGCATACTGCATAATTATCAGCGGCAAAGGGATCTTTGATTTTATTTTGATTCGATTTAAACCTTTTTAACAAGTAAATCCCAAAATCAACAATATCATCACAATTAGCCTGAAGGTAAGATTCATTATTTGTCTATAATATTCTTTATTTGTCTATATTATTTCCGATCTATAATAATGATAATCCAAATAGTATTTTAATTATTTTGAGGTCACCTTCAAGTCTTTAGGTAATATAATATTATTATTTTCAACTGAATGGGAACGAATTAACTTTACAGTGCAATTATCATACAAAGACACGAAACAATTAGACGAAAAGCCACATATCCATTGCCAAAGACATGTCTATACAAACTAAGCAATCACATTATCAAGTTAACACCACTGTAATTTCAAAGGCAACCGCGTAGTAATAACAATTTGAAGAACCCGAATCCCCAATTCACAAGTCCTAATGCCCAAAGAAAATCCTTTAAGAACCTTGCAAAGAACTTGTTTACAGGGCAGAGGGTGAAAAAAGTAAACCAACTTAATGCTGATTACGGAATTGGTTTTGGATGGTTCATTGGTTTAGTGGTTACAAGTGCGGTCGTTAAGCGTGAGGTAGTGGGTTCGACTAAATTACGGTTCTGGCGAAATGTAGTTTTAAAAATAGTACACCTCTGCCTAAACGTTCGGGGAATATATCCGCGATATTAATATAATAAAAATGTAATTAGGCCTGGGAGTGAGGTTTGTTTAAGACTTAAAGAATAAAATAAAATTGCCTTTTTGGTCTAGCGGTCGCTAGTGCAGCTGCTGATCGTTTGCTACCTGAGTTTGTTGCCCGAGTCAGGTAAAAATATGAATAGATTGTTCTGTGATAAAAATTGTTAGTAGCAGTCCAGAGGTAAAAAGTTGTGCCTGGTAGACGGCAACAGGTTCGCTCTGTTACATGAGACTCAATAACGGTTTCGGCAAAATCAATGCCGGATTGAACAAGCGCGGGGCCCATAGCAAATTCTATCGAGGGGCCCTTGATCTGTTATAGGCCCTTTAACTATACCTAAAGTAACTTTTTGTAGAACTTGTGCGTTTACCGTATGCAATTCTGTATTTTATTTGCACCAACAAAATAATCGGTTACCGATTTTCTGATGTCTGTCGGAAAACAGGTATAACGTTTCACATTTTTGTGACATCAAGTAAATTTAATATAGATACCAATAAGTTTCACTCAAAAAATTACGATCAGGCGGCGATACGCGGGGCCCCTTTTTGCACGGGGCCCGTAGCAATTGCTACTCTTTCTACGTGGTTAATCCGGCACTGAGCAAAATGTATTTGTAAAATAGAATCATATAATTGAACTCGGCCTAACTTATTGAAGAATATACGTGATGTTTTATTACGTAACAAGCTATGAGTGGCTTTTGTTTGATCAATGTTATAAAATAATGAGGGAACTGAAAACAGCCAACAAGTATAAAAAAAAACATCACTTGCTATTAAATAACGTTGGAATAAACGATGGCCACAATATAACCACATACTATAAAACACATTGAACAGAGAGTGGTCACTCATTTTAATATGAAGTTGCTTGTAATCAAGACTTATTGCTGTTCAATTTGAACCCTTTGTTCAGATAAGTATGTCAATTCAGTTTGTAAAACGTTTGTTTAATTAATTTAGTGGACTACGGCGTCGGTTAACTCACTATGCATTATGGCTGCTGTTGCATTGCGCATCAATAATAAATATTTCGAATTTTATTTTTCTAAAAATGCATAGTCTAGAATTTTTGCAGTTCTTCAAGATTAAACTTCACTTTCTAGGCAATATATTTTAGCTTTAGAATTAGCATTGCTATACAGCGTGGCAACGCTGCCAGTCTACTGGGCCCGTTGTCGATTGACAGCGATGCGGAGCAATTTTTTGATGCGTAGATGTTTTCATCATTTTTATTAGTTTAGTGTGTAAATATAATAGAAATAATAAGTACCTAGTTAGTAATATGTAATGTTAAAATTTTACAAGTTGTGACTATTTTATTTAAATCTAGCTTTACGGTTGAAAGTTCAGTAACAACCCACACTTCTCCATGTGCGGACCACAATTTAAGTATAACTTGCGTTAACGGTGAAGCAATTTGAACGAAGGAAAGATATCGTGAGGAAACCTGAGTAAACGTCTTAATAAGCGACCGAATCGCCTAGTGCGTTGTTTAGCTCCATATTACTTACACGCACATTCTCTATAGAGATCGCGTCTTGTTTGATTAAAAATTGTCCGCCTTTATTATTTTCTCGATTACAAAAGTAGCGGTTAGATCAACAGACCGTACTTATAGAGTAATTTCTGTGAGAACAAACCCATGTTATTTGTTGTCGCGGAGATTTATTACCGTTAGAATTTTGTTCAAGTGACTTAAAGTAGACACAATAGAAAATCGATTAATTCTCACCACCGCCGCTGGGAGCCCCTTGTGGCTTAATAAGTCAACTAATGGGAAGTTTACGATTTCATTATTTTGTTTTGCGAAAACACTAATATCCTTGGCACTGTTTCTTCTGTATTAAGATACCTACAGTTTACAAATGTAGTTTACATTTTACATTTATCCGATTTTTTACTTACTCCGAACAATTATCTGTACAAGTATTATAGTATTGGATTCGAGCGGGAATCACCCCATCTCTTGCCCCCTCCAAAAATGGAATATAATCCTTCCCGTTCTTCGTGGCGTTTATCTAGATTTCAAATCGTGCTCACTTAAACATCATATTTAACAAAAACATGGAACTAAAATGAAGTCTGGCAAAGCTGATATTTTGAAGCAGAGACAGGATTTTCGTTAACGATGTAGAGGCAGTAAAATTATCGAATAAAATCGTTACTTACGAAGCAAAAAAAGTTCCATTTGCTATTGAATCTTTAATCTGATTTTTAGTAAACATCTCTAAATTCCCTAAAGAGCTTAAAAGTGATCGCATATCTAAAGCTTTAAAAGACTTTGAGCAAATCGAATTCAGTTTTAGATGTAAATGTAAATAAAAGATACGATACAACTGAATTTAAATAAATACATTTAGAAGTAACACAAAGGAATAATACATATAATACCTCTATTAATAATAACGAGGCCAATATTTAAAAGACACGGTTTATAATTTGGGGAGAAAGGGCTATAATGAATTTCCATATAAATCCACGCTAATTATAATGAAACATCGAACCAATGAAAACTCATTTGAGATTCAAAATGACCAGTCGGGGCTCAACAAAGACGATTTCGAACAGCTATTTGCACGATCCAAGTTAATCAATGGCTGCTTTTGAACTTTTGAAATGAAGCCTTGAAAGGGAGAGGAAATTGGTTTACAAAAAAAATGGACCTTGTGTACTAACTTTTTAATATAATAAAAATGGAATTTGCTTCACAATGATGCTTACAAAGAAATTTTTCGTTGATTTCTCTAGCTCGGCGTTACGCTTTTTTTCAGAAAATATGCGAGTAGCAAAAAATACAGTTAGATATTTTTTATATGAGCTGGTCATCGAACTCATAATATCATGTTCACTATCTGGGCTGCTATAACAACGCGTCTTTTAGAATCGGTAACACAACTGAAATAATCGGATCTATAACTGTTATTCACAAGTTTAGCTATCTCCATAAAAACATGCATATCACTACACTCAGCGTGTATGAAAGTTTTCAGTTACCAAATAAACGCGTAAACTTCATAATCAAGAAAACAAACTAAGAAATCGAATGCATACAAGTAAAGTTTGTGTCTTATCTACAAAAAACAAAGATAAACTCTCCGCCAATAGTTCGGATAGCAGAAACTGTTACTTTTACCATGTTTACAGGCGTTTGGAGCAGAGTGTTATCCCCCAGCTCAAAGTATGAACAAAAAATAGAGCGCAAGATCTAGGCATTGAAAGTTTAAAAATGGAAGCAAGCCTTGTATTCGGTACGCCATAAATATGTATATTAAGAAAGGTTTTTTTCCTGTTACAGGCAATTAACATATAATAGGTATATTTATCTGGTGCACATTAACCTCCAAATAAATGACTAAAATCAATGATTTTGCCAATCACAATATTTGGTAAACGGACTGACCATCGCAATTTGTTATTGAAGCCTACAGGCCCTCGATCTCCTTGAAATAATCCCTAAATCACCATTTACGGCATCCGAAACATTATTGTTGTTAGAAATCACACGGGCCACTCTATAGCTTGTTTTATTCATACTCATGGACTTGATCCCTCTTTCCCCTTTAGTAAAACTTTGTGGCCGGCTACTCACAGGCGGAACGCCTTCGTGCGTAACGATACATTTTCTTGCTGTTTCCTCGCTGACGCGTTCTGGCATCACGCCAAAACCTATATAATATGTAGATGAAGCTTAGCTATTAATATTGATCGGTCCTTCGGCTTTGTTTCGAGGTTGCATTGACTTTTGCGGCTCCTATCTTCGACATATTTGGTTGAGTAAAGTTTTGATGGGGACTAAAATAAGTTTTTCGTTTTGTATATACATATAAACAGTATATAGCATTATGTTTTTATTTTCGGATGAGGCAGTGTTGCTATTATTAAGTTCTATGAAATAGAGGGCGATCCAATTGCAATCTGCCGGGCACAATTAACAGAAAATCTAATGGCATTTTGACCACTCGGGAAATCGAAATCATATGCTCAACAATGAATTTTTAGCCCAATGGCTCAAAAATTTTAAAGAAAATCTCGTTTTATAAAAAAGCCGATGGATTAGAATTTCGTTAGCGCCTTAGGTATTTTTGAAATAATGCCGATCAATTGTTATTGACAATATGTCAGTTTGCCAGTTCACTAGCGCAAAATTTGTTTAATATTGAAAGGATCAGGGATCATCGGATATTTAAAGAAATAAAAGCCATTGAAATTGCATTGAAATTTGAAATTATTTTCGAGAGCAATGCATCTATGATTCTGTACGGTACTTAACTGTCAAACGGATAAAAATGCTGAATATGACCCTGTGAACCTTACAAGAATCATGCTAAATTACAATTCTGACACTCATTTACAACGATGAGATAACAAGAGAGTTGTATAATAAAATAGTGCAAAGAGGGTTCATCAGTTTCAAAAAAAAATTTGTTAAAAAAAAAAATCCTTGTATAGGTACCTTCCAACCTCAAAACACTTATTTGGTCATGTTTTAATTTCCTCTACTTTAATACAATTTCATTTTACTAACTACATATTACTATCTATTAAATAAAGATGCAAAAAATATAAAAAACATTACCTTCGCGTCAAAATACTCCTCCGCATCGCTGTCAACCGGCAGTGTGCTTAGAAAACTGGCAGCATTGCCACGCTGTATGGCAATGCTGATTCATTGACCAAAGAATAGGCCAGCCTTCTGGTCACGCGTAGAGCGTCACGCGTCGACTAATCGCTTTGCGATCTCTTTAAACCAGAGGCGAGCATATTTTTGATTCATCATAAGGAAGCCTTTTTAGACCTCCAAGTTGCAACAAAATATTTTTGCACAGAAACAATATAATCTGCACATAAACAGATTAATGTATACTATGCATTCAAATTTCTAGGCATCTACTAAAACTGTAAACTCCCCACTGCACTAGAGAGCACATCAAAGACTTGTATTATCATAAAATCAATATTCGATATTCAAATTTGAATACAATACCGTCTACATATAACTCTCATATGTTTCTATTTCACCTTTCATTTCTTTTCAAAGGCGAATAAACACAGTGAAATGGCATTTCATTATTACACCTTACAAGTTCCATTTTGGATGTTTTTTTCATTTTCTATTTATTTTCAATGTACTATTTGTAATGTGTTCGGTTTTGATATAATTTGAACGTGACTTCAGAAAGGTGTTGTTTTTGTAGGAGAAAAATAATGGCATACTCTGGCGTAGACATTAAAGGAATTTGGTGTCTGGCTTACATTATTTAGTTGATACGTAAAAAAGGGGTACAAAGGGTAAATGTTTTATGCAAGCGGTTAGTCTTTTGGATAATGACTGGTGATATAAAGAACAAGTATTTGAAGGGATGTCAATGTGTGACGGTTTTTAAGACTGAATAAAATTTATGATAATTAATTTCGCTTGTGCAACAATACACATAGTAAAATTCTATATGAGTTTTATTCAAAGCGTGGTGGTACAGTATTAGTACTATTTTGTTGGCCTTACTGGCAAATTATATATAGGTAACGCCTCTTCACGCAATAAGTCTAAAATTGCTGATTCAATGTAGTTGGATAGTGGAAACGTAGGACAGCCGAGAAAGAGACACCGCTAGATGAGTGAGGCAGTGACGTCCGTAAGAATTAAGATGTAAAAAATTACGAAAACAAGACGTATGGATGTGACGACTAAAATGATCATAGACTATAATGTGAATCCTAAGTCCTAATCCTATGCCACTTACTTTTTCTTACTTGATCCTTTTAGGAATGGGGACTTAGGGTCCACTTAATTTGAAGCCCAGAGCGGAGTTCCTAAAGTAATTAAGTAGTTTTAACTGTTGTAACTATAAAGAGATACAGGATGAATTTTTCAAGGGGGCATGGATGGTCAAATCCGAAAATATAAGGTATAGTCATAGGAAATGCCGACGCTATCTAGTTAAAAAAAAGTCAAGCTAGTCTAAAAAAAAGACGTGTAAACGTAATTGAAAAATCGTAATAGTAAAAATAAATAATTTCATTTTATTTCAGTGCTATTAAGGATTTTCAATTTTTTTTTTTTTTTTTTTAAAACATTGCCCCACACTAGGATTTCTCCTGTATCGTGGGTACAGTTTAAAAACATACATGTCACATGCACAAACAACCAGACCCGAAACAACTATCATACGTACATCACACAAATATTTGTTCCGTGCGGGGATCGAACCCGCGACATGTAGCGCAGAAAGCTAATCGCTTAGCCACTGCGCCAACCGTGTCGTCAAATTGTCGCTTCACTCCGATAGATGGCGCTTTATTTTTTGCCATGTGAGTAGTACTCGCTACAGTATTAATTTTTATTTTAGTTTTTAAAAACGTACAAATTTAATTTATATCTCTTCAGTAGATTACTGAGATAAACTAGATACATATACATATATAATTTTACTGAGAAAGAGATCTAACATATAATATAAGTGCTCTCGAAATCTTTTGTAACACAAATACCTATGTACTATACCGTAGAATCTTATTCACAAGTTATATATTTAAGAAGAATATTCTCAATATTTCGTAAACGAGTATATCAGATTCCATTTATACGTGAACACTCATACATAAGAAGCACCTTTGGGTCTCAACAAGCAGAACATATTGACAGGAAAATTTGAACATTTTTATAATTATAAAAAAACAGAGTTATCGTTTAATATTTACCTTGATCATGTTGTTCGAGGTACTGTAATTATCTACTATCAGCGTTACCCGCAGGTAATCGAAACCAGTATGTCATGTATGAGCGATCGACTGCTGCGCTCCGTGTCGTGAGTTCGAATTCTGCACAAAACAAATTATTTGTATGACCCACGGGTCTGCTTGTTTGTCTGTTTGAATATTTCAGTTTGTAAACGCACGCAAAACAAAGGCTAAGCTATGTAAGCAAAGCTATGTAAGTATGTAAAAGAAAGTATTATACACTCAGCAATCCTGCTTGTGACGACTAATGATGAAACTAGATTTGAAATTGGATTTGTCAAAAGCTTCCTATGCGATCCTATGCAAAACTTATCCAGTAAACCGACGGTCATATTAATGAACATATATTTTGTGTTGCCTCGAATATGAATACGTTGGACAGTCCAGATTAGTTTGTCCGCAAACATTTCAACGTTTCGGTAAATATGCTTAAGTAAAACGTTTTTATGATGATATAGTTAGACCAGTGGCTAAGTTATTAGCTTTCTGCGCTACGTGTCGCGGGAACGATTCCCGCACGGAACAATTATTTGTATGATCTACAAATAGTCGTTTCGGGTTTGGGCGTGTGTGCATGTGACATTGATGTTTATAAAACTGTACCCACGATACAGGAGAAATCCTAGGATGGGGTAACATTTTTTAAACAACAAAAAATATATATTATGCTGAGTATTTAGTGAATAGGTAAGTACGTCTTCTTCTGTCTTGTTAGTAAAAGTCTCAAAGCGCTCATTAGCCATTAGGAAAGATCAGCCAGTCAGTAATGGTATCGAGACAGTCGCCTAGGGTGCGCCAGATGACCTCAAGTATCTCTTTCCTTTCACCCCTCCATAGGATCAACCACTATTTTAAACCTATGAAATCGCGAGGTTTGATAAGAACCTATAAAGGCCCATTTGAAAGGAAATCTTTGACGATGACTCAAGTACTCATTTAAGTTTTTAGGACGCGTTCCCAAAGGTTCAGATTAGATATTCATTTAATTTGACGTATTTAATCTAAAAGATTACTTGTCCAGAATATTTTACCATTCCGCAGTCGGTCTGAAAAAACATCGGTATTGACATTCCATGGGCGTTAACATGATAACTGTTTCGCCTTAATAGTAGAGGTCAGCAGTCGATGTAAAAAGCGTTTTAGGCGTTTCTTTACAGGCATATAATCCTATTGTGAAGGTGGCTAACGAATGATTCTTGGGCCAGTTCATCAATAGCCTAAAGACCAAAGCGTTTGACAGTTCGTAAGTTCGAACAAAATCACTAGATATTGACGAGGATACACTTCTATCAAAAGCATGTTAAGCTTAGTTGAAGGGCTGACCCTTCAACTATTCCTCAGAATACAATAGCAAAGTTATCTAGTAATCTTAACACATTTAGCGAATATGGACGATACAGTTGGGACAGTGGCTAAGCGATTGTCTTTCTAAACTACGGGTTCGGTTCAATTTGGCCATGAAAACAATATGTATTCATATGACCTGCGGATAGTCAGTTCGAGTCTGTGTGCCGCTGTCCATGAGATGTGTTTGTAAACTGCCCCCAAGATACAGGAGAAAATCTTGCGTGATGCAGAGTGTAAATAACACGAAACCCAGTCAAAAAAATGTATTAAGGAACTATATCCACTTTCAAAGGGGTGAAAACAGTCCAACCTTACGATTCCGAGCAATAGCCTTTACTTATTAATTGCGTTGATTCATTCATTTGTCTCTAATTTTGAAACAAAAGAGCGGGAAGACAATGTCGCATTCCATCGAGGGGACTAATTTACTCGCACAGAAATAAAGCTCTAAGGATGTTGTGTTATTTTGTAGACGTTGGAAATATTAAATCTCCCATTGATATATAAATTCAAGATGCACACTATCACTGTCAGCTTGTATCACGCCAGTGTCCCAGAGTTGGGCAGAAACATTCTTCATTTTCTGATTAATTCCTATGAAATTTTCAAATATCAGGCTGTTAATAAGAGAACCGAGCCCAGCTCCTTACGTTTAGCGTCCGAATTTGTGGTATAACAGTCAGCGATTAATGGTTAAACTAACTCAAACATCTACAAGCACATTTAGTCGTTACAGAAAGAAATCCTCAATTCTCAATTCTTAACTCCATAATATATTAAAATAGTTGGTAAGCTTAAGTTATGGTATTAATTACGGACCCTGTCGGGCACAGCATAGTTAGTAGGAGAGAGGAGGAAGAGTGCTTCCTACTTTTAGTGTTACAGTTTTTTAGTACGTACCTTAAATATCCAATTTACGGTACCTTTCTCGGACTACAGTTACTATAGTTCAATTCCAATTTATTCACTAACAATATACATTCTGTTTGAATATGTAACATGAAACATAAAATATAAAACATAATTTCATAAATATAAACTAAGAATTAAACTATGAAATTTAACAAATTGGATACTAATGTCATTTAATATTAATTATATGAGGTTTAACTATGATTGCAACTTAATTATTATAACCTAAAAATTTAAATTACATTAAAAAAAAATATAAAACCAACGAAAAATAAAATCAAGAAACAATAATTACAATGAATACATTAATTACAATTTAACTATTAAATACACATTTAATTATATATCATCTTTTGAATAGAGGGATTTTTCTAATAGGAATGCTTTTAGCCTTATTTTGAATGAACCTGTATACAGGTTGGTTTTTAATTCAATCGGCAGCTTATTAAATATTTTGATGTCCTGGTATTGCCGATTCAAAATCAAAAATCAAAATCAAAAATGTTTATTTCGCCATTACACATTATACACAATGTTGTACAGTTGGTGGCGTCCCCTTTTAAGCATATAAATGCCTGTACCAGGAGGCGCCGCTCTTTTATATCATAACGAGTGTAATAAGTTACAGAACATAAGTGTAAATTAATAATTAATAAGTAGTCTAATGTTAGTTTATTATAAGTCTGTTGGTGTGTGTGTGTGTGTTTTTGAGGGTGTGGGGTGTGTACGTGCTTGTGTGTGTTCGTGCGAGTTTGTGTGAGTGAAAGGGTGTGCGTGCGTGCGTGTTATACGGAAATTGGTTTGTGTAAATAGGGACAGTTTAATTTATATTTAACAGCAGATTCTCTGTTTCATCATAACATAACTTGTTTATCCAGTTAACCAGCAAGGTTTTGCATTCTTTAAACGGTCTAGTATAGATATCTATTTGTTTATTTATTTTATTATATAAGTAAGACGAACGTCTGTCGTATTGAATTTTAGCAAATTCTGTTTTTACCAGAGTGGTGCAAGCAACATTGTGTTTTCTTCTTCTAGCTAAGATATTTGATGGATTGGAATCTAGAGGTAGGGTTTTATGTTTTTTTAGTACTATGTGTATAATATATAATTTTCGGACTGATATTAAGTTACTAATTTGGTATAGGTCACTAGTCGGAAAGGTCCTTTTTTTGAAGTACATTATTTTTATTAATGTCCGTTGTGCTCTTTCAACCTCAAGAAAACGCGTTTTGCGTGCGCCTCCCCAGATAGAAATACAATATATTATTACTGATTGAACTAGCGAGGTATACACTTCATTTATAAGGCTTTTTGATATGCCACTTCTTGGGACTACGTGTCGTAATGTTTTAAAAATCCAAATAAACTTACGTATTCTCGCAGTAATTTGTTCTATTTGAGAATACCAGGACATGCTTTGGTCCAACATTACACCCAGATACTTGACGTGTTTGACTTTACTTATAATTGGACAATTACAATTGTGATTCGACACGCTCCTACATTCATGTATTTTGATATTGAAATCGTGTCCTGGTTGGACATTTTTATATATTGAGAAGCAGATATAATTCGTCTTGCTGGTGTTTAAAGTAAGAAGATTGGTTTGTAGCCATGAGGCTACTTGAATCATGCCATTTTCTGCAATGGATTTGGCTTCAGCCCAGGTTGAGCCAGTGAAGACAATTGCGGTGTCGTCAGCGTACGAAAATATTTTTGCTTTATTTATTGACATATTGCATAAGTCATTCAAATAAATGAGGAATAGGGTAGGTCCCAAAACGCTTCCCTGGGGCACTCCGCATGTAACCTCAACTTCCCCGCTGACACAATTTTCTAGCTTAACCTTCTGTTTTCTGTTTGTCAGATAATCGGTAAATATAGCTAGTTGTGTTTCTCTAATACCAATTTTTTCTAATTTTTGAATAAGGATGGGAATAGAGACCGTGTCGAAGGCCTTTCTTAGGTCTATAAAAACGGATAAGCATCTAGTTCCTTTGTCTAGTTCCTTTGTCAGTAATGAAGTTAATGATGTGATAGCATCTTCCGTAGAAATACCGCGTCTAAAGCCAAATTGGGATGGAGATAGAATATTGTTGGTTTGAAGGTAACTTAGTAATCTGTGATTTAATAGTTTTTCTAATATTTTTGCTATAACAGGAATAACGGAAATTGGTCTATAATTGTTAATATCCCCTTCCTGCCCACCCTTGTGTATGGGGGTTATAATTGATTTTTTTAAAGCGTTAGGGAAGATGCCTTGTTTAAAACAAATATTAGCCAAATGTGTTATAATTGGAATTATTTCAATTTTTACATGTTTTAGATACCTAGTCGAGATATTATCCCATCCTGGGGCGCTGTCTGATTTTAGAGAGTTTATAATAGAGTTTACTTCATCGTCATCTGTGTCCAAAAGAACAAAAGATTCAGGGAGACTAGGTAAGGAATGTAGATATAGGTTTAGGTCATTCTGGGTTACGTTTTGTTGGATGTCATTTGCAAGTTGGTTACCAATGTTTGCGAAATGTTGGTTTATAAAGTTTGCTGATTCCGTTGGTGATGCTTTTAGATTAATTAATTCAGTATTAGTTCTGGTACGTTTATTTGTATAGGTGATGGATTTCAGGTTTTTCCAAAGTAATTTATTGTTGTTCAATGATTTAGTGAGAAGGTTCCTTTCGTATTTTCTTTTTATTTTTTTAATAAGGCTATTGCAGTGGTTTCTGTAACGAGCATATGTAATTTTTTTAATTTCATTATGGGTGTCGTCTCGAGATTGTTTTTGCAGCTTATTGCGATTTTTTATACATCTTAGTATGCCTTCTGTAATCCAGGGTTTAATAATTCGTTTACTTTTAGGGATCTTGTGAATAGTAGTATTTGTTTTTAGTGAGTCAATAAGTTCTTGGATTAAACATTCTGCTACGTAGTTAGGATTTTCAGAAAAAAGCAGTGTCGAAAGATTTTTTTCTTTTAAAAGTTGTAAAGCACTTTCAAAATCAATTTTAGTTGTAGTTGTTGGTGTAGTCTGGGAATGTTTTATTTTAGATAGCGAAAGAAAGGTTGTACGGTGGTCTGTAATAGTAGTGCGTAGGATGGCAATAAAGGCAGAATGTCGTTTCCTGTTTATTTTGAACATAAAGTGGTCAAGACAATTGGCTTCTCTTGTAGGTAAAGTGTGACCAGAAAGAATACCATAACTCGATAACATGTCCAGGTATGAAGTTCTGTTTTTAAATTCATATGTTTGTTCAGTGTGTTTAGGTATAAGATTAATATTAATGTCACCAGCAATTATAACATTGCTGCTTTGAGAGTTTAGGTTGTCAAGATGGAGTGCCAAAGAGTTTATAAATGGTTCCGCGTTAGTGTTAGATGGTGAACGATATATACCTATAATGATACTATTCAATATATTCACTTGTAGACATGATGCGTGACTTAGCTTCAATTCTGTGACACTGGCTTTTAAGGTATCCTTGATATATATTACTACGCCGTCATTTTGGTTTTGTTGACGAGTTGTAGCGTAGGAGCGATATTTGGCCAAAGTCGGTACAGGTTTGTTTCGATCAAGTCTGCATTCAGTCAGAATTATTACGTCTACATCAAAATTGAAACAAGACAAATTGGCTACAAAGTCATCAAAGTTGCGATATATGCTCCTAATATTTTGGGAAATTACGGTAAGGTCACTTTTAATTAAGTTGTAGTTGTTAGCAAGATCACTGCAATCACATTCTATCGTTCTCGCAATATTTATGTTATCGAGGTCATTTATGGTTTGTAGTAGTGGGTCACTCATTATTATGTTTTAGTAAGTACACGGTACATTTTAAGATCAGGGTATTATTTATATAACGTGTTAGAAGCCGTTCGAATACATGCCCTACATGCGTGTGCCTCATTTTTACCCATCCATACAACCATATGGATGGGTAAAAATGAGGAAATGAAGAATGATTTTGGGATATTTTTTTTTTTTTGTAAATATTAGTCAATGTAGGTTTAGTTGTTTTTAGATATGTGTATCCATATATTGTAATATTTAGATGCCTGTAATGAATTAGAATTGACTCGGTTGTAAATAAACTGTTCACAGTATAACATGTAAGATAGTGATAATGTGTACGTGTGTTTGTAGGTGTATTTAGAGGAGTAATGAATGGTGTAATTTTTGTGAGTGTCGAGTAAGTGTAACAGACTTTACATACGTTTAACAATTTTAAACATAGTCCACGATTTTTATATCATATACATACGTATACGTGTATCTAGTGTTTCTACATCAAAGATTCTGTTGTTTATCATCACAATTGAAATGACAAATGTAGAAATCTCATATTCTTTTGTTGCTTTGACATAGCGCAATATTAGATGTACCCTTGATATTTTATGTTTAAGTTAAGGAGGACTTACTTTTACGACGCAGCTGAGAGATGAGTAGGTTGTAAATTTACTTGGATTCTGGGCACGTCTTTCGTTTTTTTTGAGGCTTAGTTATTAGGTTATCGGATTCGTTCAGGTGTAGGAACCTTGAGCGATGTTTCGCACGTTTTTGCTGAAACATCAAGGGACATTGAACACCATAATATGACCATAAATACTGGTTTAATCTGTTTCGATGTATTGAAAGTCCGTAATATTATGTTCTTATATAAACCACAATGTATTTCTCAACTTACCTAAGTATAGGTTTAGTCAGAACGTGTTTTTAGAATACAATAAGATACTTTATATATGACCTTTGAAAGACAAATGACGAATAAGGGCTTCCAAATCAACCTGAAACGAGCTGCCTCGGACGGCCAAAAAATAAAAAGGAAAAAATAGACTTTTTTTTTAGTTTTTCAACCGGTTACAATACAATACACATTCTGGCACACAAGAACCAAAAAAAATAATACAAAAAGGAAATACGATTACGACTGTTTTGAATTCTTTTCTGCCCGTAACATCAGAAAATCTTAGGAACCCTTCAGGTGCTTATCTTCTGCAACTTTATCTTGCACCAACTATAAAAGTGATTCCATGATCATCCTTTTATGTGTAATCTTACCAAACAAACAAAGGAACACTTTCTCCTAATAAAATTGCAATGATTTTATGACACTCTTTATCTGTCTAACATAGTTAGGGTCTTGTTGATTCAGTAAATCGTTTTTCTTATGTTCAAGTTAGACACTCTAGATAAGGTATTATACTTTTGGGATTGGTATACCAGTTTCTACTTAATATATTTGATTCAGTTCATTGATTCAGGTTCAGAAATATGATTGGTTTCCTAGATAGATATAATTTATTTGCGCACTATTCTACGCTTTCGCCTCATTGACAGTGGCTTTAGATATATATTTACGTTTCGATATTATAACGTATAAACCAGTCATATTATCAACTGCCACTTAATTTCCAAGAAAATTCAGATTAAAGTCTCATTTGCACCATATTTGTTGAATTTTCAGGGAATTTGTGGCTATTTACTGATGGAATTTGATAGTTATTGAAATTATTTTCGAGAGTACACCTGGGTTTAAGATAATAAATGTGTTGTCTATTGAAATAAGAATAGGTATTTGAATATACTCTTTTAAATAAAATAAAAAAATAACTCGTGATATGTTTCTTGCATTGCCTTTTTTCAGAATATTTATAAACCAATAGGTGCCAGAATTGTGTTCTTTTTTACATCCTTGCAAGTCGAGATCTACTTTGTATCATAACTACCTTGTATAGTTGAATATTTAATCACATTCACGGGATTCATCACGGTTAGCACCGTCTTGGATAAAATATCCCCCTGTATATTCCCAGTATGTGATACTATTTTATATTTATGTAGGGTACGCTAGGCGTTGAAATCTCTTCTACATAATATATGGGGCTTGAAATTCTTGTGTGTTGTTGAAAGGTAGACTAGTCCTTATCGGGCCTTACTTTAATGTGCAAGGCGAACACGCCACAAGCATTATTTTGAGAGTAGTACTTGTATACAGCAAGATTTTTAAATTACCATCCAAATTTTAATATTTGATCTTTGGTAAAAATTAGGAAATACGTGTGTTATCTTTTAGTATCACTTAATACTAAAATCTTAAGATATAACATCACAAAGTTGTCTAATAAAGGTTAACGTTAGTGGAAACCGTACCGCAGCCTAATTACCGATGTAGCGACAGGCGTAGATCGCGCGATAACTTCTGTCAAACGTAATTTTTGTGACATATAATCTATTGACTGACAGTGAGATTACTGTCGCGTGGCTATCGCGTTGTTGTCGCTTTTTTACGTAATTAGGCTGCAGGTTAGGCGGCTAAGCGGCCCGCACTGCCCTTTTCCTCATTGCGTACAGGCGTGACAAATTTGAATTGATAAATTTTTTTATCGTAAATATTTGGCCAAACAATTATTTTTTCAAAAATGAAGTCTTCGAATAATTCCTAATGAATAGAAAAAAATTGGATGGTGATTAAAAATATGCCAGTAACAGCAACTTAATTACCGACGAAGCAATCAGTTTGCGACAAGCGTAGATCGCGCGATATCTTCTGTCAAACGTCATTTTTGTGTCATACATTGACGTCGCGTGGCTGTCTCGTTGCTGTCGCTTTTTTTACGTAATTAGGCTACTCTGACTTGTCAATTTTATTTGAGTGTCATAATTTTAATATCAAGGAAAATGATCTACATTCCTGTGATTTGATGATCCAAATCAGTTCTCGATGGTGTTTGCGGTCTGCTCACCCGCTCCAGGCCAGCGTGATAGATTAAGGCCATTATTCTCATACTGAGCAGAGTGTTCAACGCTAAAGTAATGGGTTCTTATTATATCAACATCAAAAGTTTACTAGTGGATGCTCAAGTAGGTACTGTAAAGTAAAAACAATTTTATATCTGAACTTCGTAGACACGATGTGTTTTATAGCCAATTACGGCGTCGGTAATTTTTCTTGCAACTACTATTTTATATTCTGAGAGCTGGTTTATTAGGAAATATTTGTTCCTAATGTAAAAAATATGCTTTAACATAGTCACCCAGGTCAATAACAATGAAGAGAAACGGATCATACGTCCTGCCTGATAAAATACCATTCGTAAGGTACAAATTGCGGTTTGTTAGGCTCCGAATCCTATGATAATATTTTCACTAAGGATATTTATTTGTGATTGTTTGTGTTGTTGGTATCCTATCTCACCTGTAGGTGTAAGTGTACACGTAGAACTATTGTACAATCAGATAACGCCCAATCATTCCCCAATAGGTGTAAGTGTACACGTAGAACTATTGTACAATCAGATAACGCCGATATATTAAATAAGTTTTTCTTTAACCTTTGCGCCACACTAGGAATAATTCATGTATCTCGGGTGCGTTTACAAACATATAGTCACATACACAAAGACCCAGACCCGGAACAACTTTGGTTCCGTGCGGGAATCGAACCTACGACATGCAGCGCAGCAGTCGATCTCTCAACCACTGCGCCAACCGTGCTGTCAAGTACATGTCCATGTCCAAGTCCCATGTGTATCTAATAATTAACATTTTGCCCGACTCGGAGACTGTACCCAGGACGCTCAGCAGCCACGCTTGCGACCTTTAGACCAGACTGAGGTGGTAAAGTTCTGTCTATAAAATTTTAATAGGTAAGTTCTTATAAAATCAATGTCAAATATTTTTATTTCAAACTAGTTGTTACCCGCGTCTTTGTCTTCATGTATTTTGTCCTTTATTATCTAATTACAGTTTTGCTGCAATAGTAAAAATAAACGTATGTAATTTTTTAGGACCCAAACAACCTTTTTGTATAATTTCATTACAAACGATTTAGTGATGTAGTCGCGGTGAGTTAACAAACAGATAGACAGTTACTTTCGAATTTATAATAGTGTGGATGCGAATTTGCAGATGACATTGTGGCAATTCTCGTGAATGAATAGTGCTACTAATGGTTTGGATGCTGGGGGTGCTGCAAGGGAAGTGATGGTGCTGATGTTGCCGGTCTACTCCATGGAAGGTTGCTTGCTGATGATCACGTCTGCTGCATGATGACGATCACGTCGGGGTCACCACTATGAAGAAACGAGGTATGGTGTTCCTCCATTGAAAAGGTAGGATCCTCCGACCAGGCAAGGTTAGCCTGGCGGACCAAAGCCCGACAATTGACATCGGACATTCGTAGTAGTCGTGGCTAGTACGGTACCAAAATGGAACTTTATCATAGATAGTGATGTATCTAGATTGACACTAGTAATTACTGGACGTAGATGAGTAAAGTTAGTTAATATCAGCGCAATAGCCCCAATACAGTTCGGCACAAGTTGAGTTATTGGAGGTAAGTTAGTTACTGCGTACAGCTAGCTGGCACTGATTACTATCCAAACTAACATCGTCATTATAAACTGCGTTATCGCCTATCTAATATTCAGTATAGATATGGTTGATATGGCAGCTAGCGATTGAATTTTGACTGAAATTATTTAAGGATAGAAATATATATTTTTTTTTGGAAACGTTGCCACACACCAGGATATCTCCCGTATCGTGGGTACAGTTTACAAACAAACATGTCACATGCACACACAATTAGACCCTAAACAATTATCTGTAGATCATATAAATATTTGTTCGTGCGGGAATCGAAACCGCGACACGTAGCGCAGCAGTCTGCCTACCCTCTCTAAAAACTCTGTGCACGCTGCTGGTGTCATTGTATGTGCTTATGACGCATCGTAGTTTATGTTTTTGCAGACTATAGGCCTTATTAGATAATTTCGAATAACTAATATGATATACCTATAAACCATACTTGGTGAACAGATTGATACAGAAAGAGGGATGCATCTGCTGTTTCTTTTGTTATGTATCTCTAAGATGTATTTAGTGAAACTCCGTGAAAATATAACCGCACATAAAAACGTAAATACATCATACATACAAATGTATAAGCACCATAAATACACAAACACGTACCTATATACCATCAACAAGAATCAGTGCACACGCTGTTTTCCAAAATGCCTTCTTTGGCCGCAAGACCGACGTGAAGCGATATGCCCGTGTCCTACGATCCCACGAAATTGTTACAAGACACGAGCTTAACTAGCCCGAGCTCGAGCATAAATTCTCGGAAAGGCATAAATAACAGGCAGACGCGCTTGTTTGTTTTGATGCGAACAAACCGAATTGCAGAATGTAGAACAATGGTCTTCTTATTCTCTGAAGCCACATTTACAAGATAGCAGTAATTGGTAGAATTCCAGTCTTGGAAGTCAGGGTAAGCGTCTCCTCGACTAACTTAATACCTACGATGTGTTTGGAGATTTGTATGGGATAATAAATCAACGTTTTAATGTATTGATTTTATTTTTAAATGCCAGGGTCAGTCCTCACGATTAGCAAAGTGGCGGATTGTACCGTCGGTTTTCTGTACAGGGAACCGCGGGTTCAATTCTTGCATAAAGTCAAATGGCCCCATACAACATAGAAAGTAAGTAATGTCTAACATTGGTGGATTTTTTTTTAATAACATGTCCCAACACTTGGATTTTTCGTCCCGTGTCGTGGGTACAGTTTACAAACATACATGTCACATGCACACACAACTAGACCCGAAATAACTATATGTGGATCGTACAAATATTTATTCCGTGCGGGGATCAACCCGCGACACGTAGCCCAGAAAGCTAATCGCTTAGCCACTGCGCCAACCGTGTCGTCAAATGATCGACGATGATGTTTGATCTATCAGTGACACTGTTTTGATACAATAACATAATCTTAGATAATTTTCAAGTACTCTAAGTTCAATTAAGCGAGCAAGTTACTCTAGGCGGCAACTAAGCACGTCATTGAATATCTCTTAGTTTAGATCCAATTTCAGTCACTGAACCGCTTCTGTTTCAAACAAAACTTTAGTTGGTTATGCTCAATGAAAGGATTTACTACGGCGATAGGGTGATGAGTGAAAATTACAACATATTTCAACCACAATAATGATAACACTTATTGTATGATGCATTTTACACTTATATATTTGAAATACATCTAGTATTATTGGGGCGCAAGAAAAGATACTCCACTAATGACAACACATGTGACTGACTGGCGCCTGTGCAGTCAGCCTCGATAAGACCATTGTTGACTGGCTATTTTTTCCACTACGGCATGAGATTCCAAAGCATTTTCCCACATGACAGAAAAATCTAAACCGAATCAAAAAACTAATCTTATTTTCAAACTGGAATTGCCGGATGCTTTTGAAACAATATAATTATGACGCCAATGAAATATTAGGATACTTACTCAAAAAGTTACTGATTACTTATACGCAATGCAGGTCCATTTAAATTATGTAGCATCTCCTTTTGTCTTCGAGGTGGCGAGAAAATGCCATAATTATGTTCACACATACACTCATTGCACATAACTCTTGCGTTATCAAGACATTTCTGAAGCCAAGATTCGCAAATCTTCCAAATAATGGTCGGCTACATAGCTTTCGTTGCTGTCGGTCCCAAAGGATGTCACGGGAGATCCAATTTATAATGTACGAGCAGTACAGTAAAATCTTATACAATGTATATTTTGTAGGAGAGAGCGAACTCTGGGGAGAAAAATACATTTCGCTGCTAATTGCTCGAATAAATTAGTACGTGTGGTGCATAGTACCGGATTGTTTCATGGCTATGCTTGTTTTTCGTATTCCTTTGTTTTAGCTTTTGTGCTGGAAAGGTACTTCAATATACCAGATGACTCGGGAACCTGTAGAGGAGAATCCGGAGAAACTACAGGGGAATTCTTAACCGATTAAAGATCATGTCGAAATAGAGATACATCAAAAAACAATCAAAAAGCGAACGACCAGTCAAGATTTTAGTGACTTTTCTATAGAAGGAGGGACTGAGAAGTAGAGGTCTCTAATAGAGTTTGATGTCGAAGTGCGCGAGAATTCCCCGCCAAGAGGTGAATTTTTGAAGAGCACATATTTATGTTGATGACAAGTAATGCGCCACTGCAGTCTACTGACGCGATGAAAAACAAAATGTAATAATAAAACGCTTTATAGTTCATCGCAACTATGTGTTAAATGTTTCTAACTTTCGCATAGCTGCTGCAGTTTAAGCGATGATAGCCTACAAGCCGTTAGGTCGGAATGTGAATAAAGTATTAAACGATTAACTTCTATACAGCAGCGTATATGTTCGGACCTGACCTCTGATATTTTGTGTGCGGAACAGAATCTGATTATTAGGTACCTACTTGCGTTTACGATGAAGGAAAACATCACGCTGAAACTTGCACACCTGAGAGGGCTCCTGTTATGTAAGTCCATAGCTCCGTAGTAATAATAATTGTACAAGATAGTTGTTTCGGGTCTGGTTGTATGTGTGTATGTGATATGTATGTTTGTAAACTGTACCCACGACACAGGAGAAATCCTAGTGTGGGGCAATGTTTAAAAAAAAAAAAAAAAAAAGTAGTAGTAGTGTATTTGTAATGCTAGCTGAGAACAGAACAGGACGATAGACAGCATAGACTTGATGCTGTCTTTATGATAGTGATGTCTACAAGACCATTATTAAATCTCTTATGACTAACTTGTTTATGTATCTAACAGCTCCAAACAGTTCTCTTTGATGTATTTAGGTCTGTAGGTACAGAGTTTGTCTGTGTGTTCGCCTGAAGTAGGCAAACATGTTAAACTAAGGCCTGTCTAACGTGGGTCAATAATGGGCTTAATTTTTTTTACAGCGTTTTGCCTTTGCCACCGTTTTTTAAGGAAGTTCATAAATCAAAGATGACTTAATTTGCGTTTCGCTTGATATAGATTTATTATGTATTATGTACAACTAGACTTGCTTGCGTAAGTAATTCTTATCTGCCTAGCCTTTACCCAATTACAGTGGGTCGGCTTCTAATCTAAAAGGTTGCGGCTAAACATTTTACTCGGAGCGACTGCCTTGATATTACTGGGAGACACTCATACTCCAAGGTTAGACTGGTTGTCAGACTTTTTGGGCTACTGACACCCGTAACAACTATCATAGGTCTTCGTATGACACCCGGGACCAACTGCTTAACGTACTTACCGAGACACGGAGGAGTCTCGATATGTAAAAAATTGTCACCCATCCAAGAACTGACCGCATCAAGGGCTGCTTAACCTCGCAAATTGACCGATCTGCGTGGTAGCTATGTTTCTACGAGCCCCTCCTTAGCTGCCTAAGTAAGTATATAATAATATATTCTTACGCTACCCACGGGAGGAAATATGGTGACTTATTTTTACCTTGGGACCCACAGCGAGTTAGATGCAGGTACCGTTGCAATTTTCGGACAGAGCACAATTTATCACGTGCTTTTAAAGTAAAGTACGATGTCGTGAGGAAATCCAACACTCAGACTTAAATTTATCGTTTGTGAAAAGGTTTGCGTAAAGGTAGACAGCGTTTCTTCGCACTTGAGAATTTAAAAAGAATAATCCTCATTGCTGAAAATGGAACTGGGCTGAGCTGCAGTGAGTCCTAAATAGCAGGTAAGCGGGAAAAGTAGAAGGAAAAAACGCAGCCCTTTTCCCTGCAATGGGACATTACAGGCTTCAAAAAAAATCATTTGCGTTGCGTTTTACCAGCTCTTGGAGTCGAGTGAAGCTTTACCAGTCCTTATCTTACATGAAGTGACTTCCAATGACAAATTGAATAATATCCCGGGAATAATAAGTTGCTCTGACATAAGCACAAATCACTTTTATAATTTTTAATGATATCATACAAAACTATTCACGAAAATATGTCCCACTAACTTATCGTTGGCATGCATAAAATTAAACAATATCTCAGTTATGCGCAATCGCTCTCTAGAGTATTCGTGCCTAAGTACATGTGCCAGATTTTGCATACTTCAACTGGCAACTTTTCCCCTATTCCCACATCTAATCAGCAATTAGCGTACGTATTCCAACTCGTAAAGAACTCGGGGAGCGGGCGTGCTGGTATTAATACGTATTTATTAGTGTTGCCACGTTATAACGGCTTTGCCCTGGAAATTGGAGCTTTAGGTTAAATTAGATTTATGTAATAAGCAAGTAATTAATTATTTAAATAAAATAAAATTAACATTTATAATCACGCCTATTATCAATAGCAGACTGCTGTAGTGTTATCACTCAAGGCTTTTAATTTTATACCTAGCAATAATGATGGATATAAGCTCCTTTGTGAGAAATAGGGGTGGGATGCATAATGCTCCAAATAGTGTATTATAATACCTACCTATTACCTATTATTTCGATATAACCGTTTATTTCTCCCGTCGAACCGAATATTCAGATATTGTACAGATATTTCGTTACGCACATCATAATATATCACACATAAAACTCAAAATGCACCCATTTGCATTCGTGTAACTACGTAACCGTGCTTACATAACCACGAAACCTCAAAATTACAACCTACCATAAACTAGCACTAAATGTAAAGGTATGAAATTATAGTTTTAGTTATAATAAAATAGACTATTGATCAAATAAGTTGAAGCAAAGATCTCCAAACGAATTTCAAAATTCAGCAGCTTCCATCGCGTCATTTTTCTTTATTAAATTCAGAACAACGTATTCATCCCGAGTATTATTAAAGTCTCTACAAATTGACAGACTGAACAAATCATCCAATTTACGTTCTGCAGTTTATTAGTAAAAATAAATCTTTTCAGGGGATTTCTTAAATTGTGATCTGTTAACCCTGTTATTTATGAACATTAAATGAATGCATAATTGATGAGTTAACACGAAGCTTTGGAATTGACGATGCTATTTGTTTAAATATTCACCTGCGCTGCATAATAATTTTGGCGATAAATATTCGTAAAATAATAATTCCTTTTTAACTGTGTTCATATAATTAAATACCAGCTTATGCTCCCACATGATAACGTTTTCATGTAGTTTGATTGAGACCTGTTTTGATGGCTCATTATGATTTTTATTTCTACTTGTCGATTTGTCTCATAAAAACTGAAGCTTATTATTTTACACAATAAATTACCAAAATACATTATAAAGACGCACGGAACAAATACTTGTATTGCTTACAGATAGTTTTTTCCGGGTCTAGGTGTACGTATGTGCATGTGAGATTTACGTCTTTAAATTGCACCCACGATACAGGATAATAAAAAAGTAGGATGATAAAAAGAAAAGAAATATTTACAGTAAAAAAATCTCCAAGAGTTGAGATAACCTGGTGCACTCTCGGTAAGCAGTAAGTCTTGACATCATCATTGCTAACAGGCATTAATCAATCTAGTTTCCACTGAGACTTGATTACCTTGTCATATTATACCTACCGAGATTACAGCCAAATCTGTATCATCATTTATATTGTTATGTCAGAAACTCGTCTGCATATCATAATTAAAAAAGAGGTCGTGAACATGCTAATGATTATAGACAGTAAGCAAGTTAACTCTAGCAAAAGGTTGGAACGAAGAAGTTCTAACGAAATTACGTAGGTACAGTCCAAAACGAAGTTTAGTTTAAATTACATAGATTTTCAAAAACTTTCTTCTGCTTAATATAGACGAATGGACTGACGACCTTAATTACACGGGTTTACAGCGTTCATTAATATTCCAACAACTTTTTAAATTAGTTGTATAAACTTTTCTAACATTTATTAGTTCATCTTGTCTTGCTAATATTTCCATACCTTCAGCTTCCTGTCTGTTTTAGGAATTTTCTTCTGAATTTGAGAACTCTCTTTTTGATCTTTGATTAAGCTTTCTTTTTCGTCTGTTTGTGTTTGTAGTTTTAATTTTTCCCAAAAGTTAATTTGGTCTTTTTGATTTATTATTCTGCCTCTGTCTTGCCTCTTGTGGTCCTGGATCATGAGATCCAGGATTCGATTTCTAGGTCAGGCTAGGTGTTATTCGGATTTTATAAGATTCTCAGTAACAGAACAGAGTATGGATTTGTGCCTGGTCGATAGCAATAGAATTGCCCCTTTAAGGCTATCGCAATACAGAGTAAGTACACCTCTGTCTAACCTTTCGAGGAATACAACCGTGATACTGTGTTGATTTATTTATTTCTATTAGGTACAGTATATTTACTTCTACTTATATTTAATATATATGGGCTGATCACGTACATATCTTGACTGGTGAATTCTTAAACAAAAGTTGGGCGCCTCAACCAGATGAAGCGACGCGACAACCGAAAGACCAAGATTTATTCACGATGGCAATTCATTCAGGATTTTTGCAACAGAATAACTCTATTTATAGCCATCAATTAACACGAGTTTAAAGCAGGAAACTCTTAAAGATGTATCAAGTTAAATGAATCCTTTGAAACAAAAGAAACTATTTACAACTTGTACCTCACCCGGGAACTTGCCAAACACTTAATTAATTAAGTTCATTCATCTCATTAGATTGAATCTATGTTACATTATTAGAGTTAAATATTTGGCCCAAATATTGGCTGCTTTGTTGGTGTCGCTGAACAAAGCGCAGTTGCTTGTGGATGTTAATAATACCTAATATTGTTTATTGGCATATCTATGTTTATACACATATTATGTGCTAGTATATTATATAGAACCCAATATCGTACTCATATTATAAATTACAAGATTTTACCTCCAACTAGGTCCTCGTGACTTTTTTTCGTATAGGAACTGTGTATACCTATATAATTAATAGTCTATAGAACTTGAGGAAGATGTCTGATGTCGGTGATCATATTATCTATCAGTAAAATAATTTTCAGAATCGGATCATTAGTTCCGGAGATTATCCCATACATACAAACTAACAATTTTTTCCTCTTTAATATTAGTACCCATAGATAAAGAAATACACAACTATTTCAAATAAGATAACATAAATAAAATTGAAGTCTTGATTTGAATTCTCAGGTAGCCCTTTTTCATTATTGGGTTTGTCTGTTAGAAAATTTACGGTTTCAGCCTAGGCCGGAATTGAGCCAGCTTTAAAGAAATAGGCTCGTTTATTACAAAGGACCAAACGTTGTCGACAATTAAACAACAACAGTGGCTATAAAAAATATACATTAGTTAACGCTTTGTGAAGATAAACGGTAGTTTAAATTCAAATAAAAATTAAATGTTTCCTGAAATAGTAAGACGGGAAAAGAGGAAAATTCTCTTGAATATATACGTGAAAGGAAGATTAATTCGTTCATACGAAATTTTCATTACGAATTCCTTTTTAACTGCAAGCGTGCACTTTAAATTGAATGATGATATTTTACTTGAATAGAATTAGATGTAACGCTATTCAAACGGCAGCAATAGCGGGGGGATTAATAAAATCCTGCCGCTATTGCCATCAATTGCCATCAAATTAATTATTTGACAGTGAATGCAATTGATTGTTATTTATAAAGTTATTATAATTTTTCATAATTTAAGTTTGTTAATTAATATTTTTATAACGATGTTTTATAGAGTTTGAAATTTCATCGAAATAGTTATATCCGTTTTCGAGAACACGATTGCAAACAAATGTACATATGTATATATATATATATATATATATAAATATAAATATAGCTCGTATAGTATAGGATTTATTCACATGAATCAATGTCTCATTTATAATTTATATCATTATATATGTGATTGTTTTGTATATTCTATCAAGTCATGATCTTGTTCTCACGTTGTTTCCTGTTTATGTATTATACATAATACATTAGCAAATTCTTTTGAGTCTTGATATGAAACCATCCTTGAATATATGATTCCATACTCCGTGGGTACATCGAAACAGTTATACATATGTAGGTAGTATATATTTCAGATAAAATATTTCGATTTTATTTTTGATAAATAATAGTAACCTTTATTTACTCGTCAATCATTTATAAATATGCGCAAACAAATTTGAAACTCTTAAACTTATGAATTCACTGAAAACTTGAACGTAATATCTATTCCTAAGTAATCAAATTCTATCTAGACACGAGAGTGTGGGTAGAATAATAACTTAAGATTTAGGATCAAGTTTACTCAATTTAATACCTTTATCATTTAACTGTCGTTTGCTTGATATTTTACGTCTGTAAAAGCAAGATCCATTAAAGTGAGGACTTTCTTTATGTATACGTTACGTTCGTATACGTTAAGAAAATCTATCATATAAATTAATATATTTATTTTATAACACACATTCATTTACTTTGATTCGAAAACGCCAATGCACGATTCATAAAATGGCCAAACAAATATAGATTGATCCGTGCGAGAATGGATCCAGCGAAAAAACCAATCGCTTAGCCATTGCGCCAACCGAGCCGTAATAAGTAATTTGAGAATTCTCAGTGACACTGTTCTCAATTATTCTAAAGCTACTGATTCTCAGCACATCTCATATTCATACGATATTCCTAGCCAAATAGTTGAGAAAGCACTTAACCTGAAGAGTAAATCTAGACATGTTAAAGGCTTGCTAACCTAATTTACCTCAATGATAGTTGAGAGACGTTTTAAGGCCCTAAGGTGGGACTTAACGTTCGTAAACGCCGAGATTAACGAACTTTTACCTGTTGAACTTAAATATTGAATTAGAAGAGCGTAGGTGAGTTCTCATGTACTTGCTTATTAACTAAAGCTGGTAAAAATTCATATAAACTGTGGTTGCGATAAAATCTATTAATAAGCAACTATACATTGTTGTTTAACGTTGATTTATAGTGATTAGAATGCGTATAATGTAGGTAGGTGGTAAAATGACCATATTATAACCATCATATAACATTACATAGCAACCGCAAAGGGAGGAGAGGAGTACTGTATACCCACATTTCAGTGGGCGAGTCCATTGCGATTTACCGGCCACAATTGCAAACTCTGATAGTAAATTATATGAATTTCGATAATCCCATACTAGGTTCAGAAAATAAAATGGTTGGAGTTGGAACTAGGTTAGGTACTGGAGTGTTATCTTCTGACTATTATTATATAAAATAAAATATCTAATTTTTTTATTAAAAACCTGGCTCTATGATATAACTTTTTAATGTAGGATTGACACAGTGGCTTATCAATTGGCTTTCTGCATTATGTGTTGCGCTTTCAATTCCCGCACTAAGTAATATGTGTATGGTCTAGAGATTGATGGTTATTTTGTGTAAATGTATATTTGTAAACCGTACCCACAAATCCTAGAAAGGGACAAAGCTTTATAAAACTAAATAGTCATCATATTTTGTCTACTTATTTATTCCACATTCACCCCGCCCATTATACGGCAACCACTGTTTATTGGACCGTGCATTGGCTACCTTACTTTAAAGTAAAATACTTTTAAAGCCACGTAAAACAACACCGATAAAAAACACATCTGCATAGTAATCGTATTTGCAGTATAATTGCATTCTCCAGTACCCCGTCACGTTTTCAAGAGGAACCCATTAAATCATTATCGATGCCTGATCGCGTTTCCACCGCATAAAACGTGTGATGGCTGAAATAAAGATCCATTAAGGCCATATGTCCTACGTTACAACTCATTAAACTTATCGGTTTATCACTGTGATGTTGGTACGGTACTTGGGTTCGTCGTTTTGGTTCAAATAGTTGGAAGTATGTGTCCGTTTTTGTTATTTTCAATGTTATGAGAACCTACATGGACTATTCTGCAACTGGGGTGGAAAGAACGGAGGGGTATGCCGAGGTCTTTTCGGCTAAACTCACCACGACGAACGAAGGAGACCACGCCAAAACCTATGTAGATATGATCCATGGCAGGAGAGTGTCACTCTTCTGTGCTGTGGGTCCCGGAATAAAATTTTTTGCTTGAAACAAAGGGGTCGGTCGGCAGATATTTGCTAAAGTTTTTGATGTTTCTTTGTTGGATTTAGGAGTCATCAAATAGGGAGAAAAATGTTCATATTACTCACTTTGATTCCTTGAAAATATTGGTCTACATATTCAAGTCACTCGGCCTGGTGCCTACGTATTCAACCTGCATTGACTGCAACCTGTAAGCAGCAGTGTACAGGATTATTATTCCGCAGTCCATTAGTGGTCAGCTCTTCACTGTACTTATCGGATAACGCGTGTTGGTAACGTTGTAATTTGAGAATACGTAATGTCATTTTGCATTTTACCCTCGAATTAGTGAGAGCATTAATAGTTATGTAATTCCCGTATATTTGCTAGACTGTACTGAGCACGCTATAGGTTGAAATCTGTACTTGGTTGATATCCCGTTATGTTGTAATCAGCGCTTCTTCTCAATCTTCATTAGGTACACCCAAACTGTGGAACTCCTTGCCAGTGTCTGTGTCTACTAAACCTTATAAACTTTAAGGAAAGAAATAATACGGATCTTCTGGGTCTGTTCGTTTCATCGCAGACTTTATTCGCTTTCCATCAGGAGAGATTGAGGTCAAAGCCCCATATAAGTATAGAAAGTTTCCAAAGTTACCAGCTATCGTGTAAAGTTCCGGATTAGCGATCAGAACTATTAATGAACAGTGTTCGCCTGAAGTTTAATTGTTCAGATTATAAGCTTGCTTTCCTTGAGCTTAACTCAAGGTAATTATGGTGTAATGTATAATCTATGGTGTAAATCATAATATCGTACTGATGTCATTACCCCTCGACAGCCGGGTTGGCGACCTCTGACAACGTTCAACTGTAGACAATTTATGGGGAGCATTTAACTTACCCACTAAACTTTGAGATTACTAAATGGTAGATTAAACTTTGATATTGGAATAGTAGCTTTAGGTATATAATAAATATAGAGTTTTAATCATAACCAGATGGCTGTTAACTTTTGTATATATCCATGCAAATAAACAAAGGACTGTAGCTACAATTCCTGGGATTTAAAAAAGACATGAAGAAACCTTAAAAAATCTTGTTTAGTAGCAATAGAACAACGTCTTCGGACTGACGAGCGAGCGATCGGGATTTCGGACTCCACCTATCGCACAATTCATAGTGGAACGAGACTGGGGAATTCTGTCACAGACATATAAAAAAAGCAAAGGCTGGAATGGATGAGACATTAATGACGTGTTAACGCATTTCCGATAGTGTAAAGTTTAGTAACTCCGTGCGAATGCGGTATCCCCTACTAAACCGTTAACGGCCATTAGAACGAGCGGTTCGGCGGTCCAATGAAATTGTTCACTTAGCACGTAGGTACCTATGTTCAAGCTCATCTCGATATTGCTAATGTATATATGTTAGATTTTTATAGGCAAGAAACTTCTTAACTAAACAGGTACCTTAATGTTCCACGTTGTAAAAGTCGGTTTATGATCTGATTATAGTTTGATATATGTCTGAAGAGTAGTGTCACCCTCGGTTGAACGCTTACCTTCGATGCAGGAGGGTCTGAGTTTGAACCAGAACAGACATTTCGAAATTCATGTTCGGCTCAGAATTTGATTATCACTGGCGATAACGATGAAGAAAATATTGTGAGGAACCTGCACACCTGAAAGGGGTTCTTAAAGTTTTCGATAGTGTGTATAGTCCGCCAACTGTCACCGGGCCTGCGAGCAAAGTGGAATAAGGACTAGTCCTTCTCATTCTTAGAAGAGGCCCTTGTCCAACGGTGGCACAATAACGGGCGGAATTATTGCATCCTAACCAGCAGTTGTTGCAAAGTTACCATAGCTTTAAATAATAATTCTTTAGTCATACTTGCTTGAGGAGTCTGCAGTCTGCACCACATCGTACCTGATAGTATAATCCCCTCTGATCTGAAATTAAACCCTTGAAAGTTTCTGACACCCACATGTTTGTAACTTTCTACAGCACCGCCTACTCTTGTCGTCCGTCTGTAAACTGTACCTCTATTATGAGTTTTTTTACTATTTACTTTCATAGTAAATGTAAATTTTCATGCAAGCGATTTTAGTTCTTGAGTTGGTTGAATTAGGGATTAGAGTCGTAGAAAATCGCTATCATGAAAATTTACTTTACTTTGATAGTAAATAGTTAGAAAACTCATGATAGCGGTACTGTAATAATATAACTCAAAATTGTACTACATTTGATATCAAAAGAACCCTAAAACTCCCAGATTGCGTTGATACATGATTATTCGGAAGGTCAGTCAACAAAGAACCACAGTTTGGAGTTCAATCAGTGTTTAACAAATAGCAGACATGGCATATATAAAAGAGCCGCTTTGTATTAAACATGTGTGACCTTGCTTGCCAATCATTATAACAACACTCGAATGAATCAGTTAGTACAAAGGTCACAGAAATCTTGTAGGGCTATCAAAAGATTTCGTTCCGTTAATTTTATATCGTTACATAGCTTCACGTCTGTATTCCCCGAAGGGTTAGACAGAGGTGTACTATTGTACATCTACATTTCGCCGAAGCCGTTTTTGAGTCCGATGTAATAGGGTTTGAGGCGTTTGATATTGCCATCTACCAGGCATAGTTCCAAACTCCGTGAACAGGTACAGCAAACTCAGGCTCAGTAGGTACCTTACGCTCAGTAGTCGTGCCTACGACCAGTAGACCAATGAAGCCGTAATAATATGGTAATTATTGGAATTAATCAATATCATTGTTGACCTTTGTTCTTTCGAAGCGTTGCGCATTTTTATCAGACACACTCATTACTGAACTATTGACGTTAAAATTATCTAATCAACGAATACGTGTCTAACTGGTTTTGGTAATGAATTGGTTTGACCTTTGTGGTAAGTATGCGTAAATATTCTTGGGTTTACAGTCACGCAACTATGGTTATGTTAATCAAGTACTAGGTACGTAAATTGTGTTTGAAAATACCAAAAATATTTATTTATTTATTGCGTTCCATAATGTACAATGGTCTTAAAAATATAAAAATATAGAATCATTATGGACTCTGTCGGACACAGCAAAAACTTAGGAGAGAGGAATATAGGATAATGTGCTAGGCTAATATTATACATAGCATCAAGACCTGTATCCCCGAAGGGTTAGGCAGAGGTGTACTATTGTACACACACATTTCGTCGATGCCGTTATTGAGTCCCATGTAACAGGGGACGACCCTATTGTATCAATATAATATATCAACCGGGCACAGTTCCATATTCCGCGCTGCTACTAAGAATGTTTATGCAGAAAAACCTAATAACACTTTGCCCGACCCGGGAATCGAATCCAGGACCTCACGATCAGCAGTCGCGCTCGCGACCACTAGGTCAACGAGGCAGCTAAGAGGTAAATATTATTTAGTGAAGATTTTACATCTCTTTTGGATGTAATAAAGACTGGTACATTCGTTTAATGAAACATTAATTTAAAAAAAAGATTAATGCAAATAGGTTAATTGTTTTTTTTTTTTTAAGTCGGTAATATATTGGTACAGTCTTTAAAATTATTCGAATTTTAAATTATGTGAGTTTTTTTTTAATATTGCCCCACACTATGATTTATCCTGTATCGTGGGTTCAGTTTACAAACATACATGTCACATGCATAACAACCAGGCCCGAAACAACTATCTGTAGATCATACAAATATTTGTTCCGTGCGGGGATCGAACGCGCGACACGTATCGCAGAAAACTAATCGCTTAGCCACTGCACCAACCGTGTCATCACATGTTGGTTTGAGTTTAATAAATTCGCACAATAGAACGAATTAATTTATTTCTAACAGAAGGAATCCGGGTAAGAAATATAATCTATTTGCTAACATAGATGAGACACCACATGCAATAAAACCAATTGGTATATTTTAGTTTGTAAAATAATTAAAAATATTAATCTCTTTTTTCTTGGCACAAAGAAACGCAAACTGTTGAACAATTCTGTATGTGAGTTCAATGACACGAGCACACATAGTTAGCCGTATTGTTCAAGGCTCATAGCTGGTCCTCGGACCCTTGGGAGCCGTGAGAGGTGACTATGGCATTATACGGGTTATACGGCCAGTAATAACCACCTGTGTACTTAAAACATTCTACCATTAAGTTGCCAATCCTTACATATAGGTACATCTCTTTTTTTGTTTCTTAACAAACATTGTCTCTCACTAGAAATAATTTCTCTTTCGTGGGTGCGAAATTATACAAATGGATAAACCCAAAACCACTATATCGCACCCTTAGAATGAAAGTGGCCTAACTCAAAATTCTGATTTTGATAAACTGACCTTAAAAAGTATACTTTTTTCAAGACTTTCTTTATCATTTTCCACAAATTGCATTTTGAATTAGGTCTCTTTCATTCTGAGGGTGCGATATGTAGATCATACAAATATTTGTACCGTGCGGGAATTGAAGTGATGAACTTTTGGTGCAACGTCGACTGATTTGTGTTTTGTTTTTATCATTATACAGTCATAGTATCACACCTGTAGTCCCCGAAGACTTAGGCAGAGATGTACTATTGTATACCCGTATTTCGCCGATGCTGTTATTGAATCACATGTAATAGAGGGCGAGTCTATTGCCATCTATCGGGAACAGTTAAAAAGTCCATGCTGCTACTGAAAATTTCTATACAGAAAAACCCAACAACACCTTACTTAACCCGGGAATCGAACCCAGAACCAACTCAGCAGTCGCAATTGCGACCATTTGTTTTTTTAAATAAACGTTGCCCCGCACTAGGAGTAATTCCTGTATCGTGGGTGCGTTTACAAACACATATATTCACATACACAAACACCCAGACCCGAAACAATTATCTGTAGATCATACACTACACATACTTGTTCCGTGCGTAATCGCTTAGCCACTGCGCCAACCATGTCGTCCAATTAGACCAATGAGATAGTTTCAAAAAAATCTAATTATGAGTAATTATACCTATTGTGATTCTTTGTTCAATATAATTACTCATAATTAGGTTACCTTCATTTGGCGATTCGGAAAATAATATTTATGTATGTGAAAAAACCGAAAGTGAACCGTATAATATAATAAAAGGTAGACCCCTGAAACGTTCGAAAACACAGTCTCTTAATTAATACGAACGCTTGGACATTAAACATTGCAAAACGGTTGGTCAACAGTAAACGTGACTAGAGAGCTTTCCTGTTCTTTGGTCAAGAAATAAGCATTACTATTCAACCCGGCAATGCTGCCAGTCGTCTGGGCACGCTACCAGTTGACAGTGAAGTACTTTGTATAGTTTGAAATACGTTACCTTTGCTATACGCTACCTTGACTACAGCGTTTCAGCTAACGTTCATTAACTTTAATATACTTAATTGTATAGACGGAACAATTCTTGCCGTGAAAAGGTTTTCATTTTCAAAATATTTGACGAACACAACGAAAACGGCGGACAAAAGCTGGAAATACAAATATAATATTCAAATGTGTATTGAATACAAATATCGTGATATATGCAAAAATATTTTCCAAATTCGAAACTATTGTAGTTTTATTCGGGTGACGAAATGCAATCATAGGAGAATAGAATATTTTCGAAACGTAAAACTTGGATTTTTTTTGGAATTAGGCTTACCACCCTTACTATATTATAATAGTATGGGGGAATGAGGTGTGGTGTTCCTCCATTGAAAAGGGAGGATAATCCAACCAGGCAGGTGGTTAGCCTGGCGGGACGAAGATTGATGTTGGACATTCGTTTATGTGTTAGAATCATTGTAAACTTTCATAGTGCGATTCAGGGTTTGTTGTTGTAGCTTCACTCCGATAGATGGCGCTTTACTTTTTGCCATGTAGCGAGTACTCGTAGTAGTCGCTACTATAGTACTAGCTACCCGCCCCGGATTCGCACGGGTAGCAGAGCATATACGCCTATATTATTTTTCTAAAACGATGGTCTTATTTAATATAATAAGGATATATTTTAATTATATACACATGTTTCAGCCAATTTACACAAAACATTAGCGAATTATACACCTAAACCTTCTTCATAAATCACTTGGTTCATTGGTAAAAAGCGTATGAAACTGCGTTCAATAGTTTTTGAGTTTATCGCCTTCAGACAGACAGACATGGCGGGGGGACTTTGTTTTATAATATGTAGTGAAGTGATAAGGACCGCACTATACTCTGCCTATCTTATATATACTATCCTATCGTATCTTATATATATATATACTATCCTACTTCCTACTAATATTATAAATGTGAAAGTTTGTGAGGATGGATGGATGGATGGATGAATCTTTGTTACTCTTTCACGCCAGAACGACTGAACGGATCTGGATGAAAATTGGCACAGAGATAGATTTTTTTAATGCTAATTTTTTTCCCGGGAAAATGTACGGGCTCGTAAACCACGCGGGCGAAGCCGCGGGCGGAAGCTAGTATTATATACATAAAAACCCTTTATTGTACCATAACTTATCTTGTTCGTACAACTAGTGCAACTAAACTATTCCAAGTAATTACTTATGTATTTCACGTACTAATTGAATATGTAGAGGCTGCCATAGAGGCCATTGATGGCAGGTGTTTGGAGTAAACATATGGGAAATTGATATGGTGTAATAGTGCTTTGGGCTATTGGATCAGGTGGGGCCAGACAACATTGAAGCCTATCGACTAAGTTATGATAGGGTGATAGCGGGTATATTGGCACACCGGCTTTGAATAGAATGTTGAAAATGTTGAACAAAGTATGATATGTGCGGGGAAACCAACATATTACTTATAAACAAAATTTGAACAGAATCCTCTTTGAAAAGAGTAAGGAAAACACTTGTGATACCACTGATATTGCAGATGTCGAAAGTCGGTGGCATATGCCATAATAAAGACAGCACGGTTAGCGTGTAAGTTGAGCGATTGACTGTTGCGTTACGTGTCGCGGGTTGGATTCCCGACGCGCGACGGTACAAATATTTGTTTGGCCAATAGTTCCCGGTTCCGGTGTTATGTATGTGCAGATTAATTCGTCTTTGTTTAATTACTCACGATATATATGGGAAATAGATCATCTTAAGAAGTAAATAGCGATAATTTAAGGTTGAATATATACGACTGAGTGTATAATTTAAGACCAATCGCCTCATGATATAACTCACCTAAGTACTATAAATAATGTATAGGTTTCATAGAAGTTTGAGCCCTAACTTATGGGTCGCTCAGATTTAATGGTAGTCAGTTAACAACTACTTACACGAAGTAAATAAGATTTATGTAACACTAGCGACCTGCCCCGGCTTCGCACGGGTGTAATTTATGTTGAAGGAAATGAGAAGTTGTTCAGACTTTCATAAAAAAAAATACTATCCAAATTTTCCGACTTGTACGGTGGATCTTCCAAAAATGTTCTTTCATACAAACCTTGTCCTGATAATTACGAACACGATAAAAAAAATCAGCCAAATCGGTCGAGTCGTTCTCAAGTGATGCTGTGTCATACATGTGGCAATTGATTTTTATTTATAGATATAAGTAGATATATTGATTTCGGAGCTACGTGCAAAAAATACTTTTAGTAGATAGGATACAGTTAATACTGAAAAGAAAAATTGAAGTAAATGATAATTTGAAGAATTTTTTTCATAATCAAAAACTTTCAAGATGTACTTACTGAGAGTGACACAATTCTATCGATTAATTACTTAAAGATGTAAAGGCTCAGTGTATCAATCTGGGTATTCTTTTATTAATTTCATATTCGTATTAAAAAAGATTTTATATGAAGATATAATGTAGAATCTTTTTTGAGAGAGTTTTAGACTGAGCTCACGCAAAACTGCAGTCTCTAAACTGTTTAAATATTTCTTTCAATTGTTCACCGTAGTTATAAAATATCCTAACCCAGTTACATCTTGTGCTTAAAAGGTCACTGTTACGATCATATATTAATTGGTTTATTATCCTTTCAAATATCCATTCTTGTGGTAAGGTTTTAGAAGACATATTGGGTATTGATAGTATTACATAAAATTGAATCTGTAGGATAATTATCTAGTCAACAATCGCAAATTTGCCATCCTTATATAACGGGCACAAGTTTGATTCGGATTCGGATTTATTCTGGCAATATATTACCGGAACTTTCTTCTTGTACTTACGTGACCTAATCACGACGCTAGGTGGGGTAATTGTTGGAAAACGGTATTACACACAGAAATCTAAATAATAAGTCAACAGAAATGCTTCATAAAACATATCTTAAGACCGAGAAGCGCGTCGCTGGTGCAAAGCACATCTTTTGCCTAGAATGCAAAATAAATAAAAATTCAGTTACATTTTAACACGCGCGCTCTCGATTGTTTTTTTGTTGTAGTGCTATGCTGATGTTTAACTTCACTGTAGTATCTATAATCGCGATTGTAGGATTTCTCCCTATACTATGGCTCCAAAACCACCAGTTAACTGAGATAAAAATAATGTCGAACATGTAAAGTCTTCTGCAGATGGCTAACGGATCACAGAAAAAACTTTGTGCGCAATCGATAAATGAAAACAAAGGCACTGGTCGGAACGTCTCGAGCGGTTAATAAATAATCGATTAGATTCACAGCAGTCTTGGTGCATAGTGTCGCGTGCGCATTTTTCTATTACATTCTAAAGTTTTCATTACAAAAGTTACATTTTTTGTTGTTTCAATTACAGTGATCAGTTGGGTGAATGTTGGTGCTCAAGTCCATAGAACTTTAGAGAAGAAGAAATAGGTCAATACCGTCAGATGGAAAATGGAAAATGGGTCACGTTATTCATAACTGTCAGGCTAGCCAGTTATTAGTTATGTAACTTTAATTTTAAACTTCATTAATTACTAGTGAGGTCACATGCTCCGGAATGAAGGTCTTACGATGTAAATAAATTAAAAGAAAATATTAAAAGAATCTTACGTAAAATAAAAAGAATATGGTTCGAGGGAGAATGGAAAAAATTATCAAGAATAATCTACAATTATTTAGTAAAAAGTTCTTTTTGGCAAAAATCTATGGAAATTCAAGGTTGAAAATCTTTCAAAATTTCTTCCCCATTCACACAGATCGCTATTCCAGTCATACTATGGTACAGTCAGCGACAGTCAGATCAAAGTTGTACAAGGTTTTTTATGAATTAATACTTGAATTTTTATTTTTTAATAGAATGGTTTCACTTTATAGATTCATGTGATGGTTAATTTAGAACAAAAGTTGTCGTCATTAATAATATTAATTTCATCAGTTATTATTATTATATGAAGCTGTCTGTATCTTATTTTTTTTATATACATACATACATAACGCCACATTTTTTCCGATCGGGGTATGCAGAACCTACGGAACATGTGCTATGTTCCATTTGCTTCATCTAAATTCATGCATTGTTCCCTTCATGGATTTATTTTTTAGTTCTCTCAATTGCGTTATGTCAAGGCCCCATTAAAAAGAAATAATAGCCAGGCCCGTCAACGGTTCGTGATATTTGGGCAGACAAGCTGCATAGTTTTTCCCATCATTTATCCGCCGTCAGCGCCACAGTGCCTCGTTGAGTGGTTCAAAATGAATGCGATACGAGGAATATCAAAAAATCTCAAAAGCACATTCACCCAGACAGAAATACAAATACTTATACCACAAATATCGAATCCGCGACACGTAGCGTAGTATTCCAATTGCTGACAGACTACACCACTGACCTCTTAATTATCCTACGAGGATATAATTCTTCTTCATCATGTTCTGTCGCAGGCTTCGACGTTGATATTCACTTTAAGTAAATTCTTTTATTGCAGTGTTTGATGCTGGGGTTATCTGTGCGTTACCGAGGAAAACGCTCGCTGAAATTGTACGTCATAATTTCATGACTCTGAAATAAATCCTGGAAATACAGAAACCTAAAATTAAAACGTTACGAGAACTGTAAATGTACTCATGCCAGAGTAGTTTATCTCTAAAATAAATAAGTACGAGATAGCAGTAAAACTTTATTAAAACCAGTTCACAAACATACTGCGTAACTTATTTTAGTATACGAAATCGTAGAAGGTAATAATGAAATGGATTTTTCTCATAATCTCTCGAAAAATAGCGAACTACGACCGTTCGAGGTTGTCCGATCGAGGATTGTCACGCATTCACGCGTTTTCTGTATCGAGTTTACACACGGGCCGGTCTTGCCTCGATCTCGACATTCGACTCATTCATTCAGTCAGTTTGCGAGCGATCGCCGTGCGGTATAGACGTGTGTGCGTCACTTTCCCGCGACTTTACCGCCATTCCGATATTCGTAGTGTTTTAAAACTTGAAAATAGTGATGTTTAGTGCAACAATGACGTCGTTTAGTGTCAACTTTTCGTGACGAACGCGACTGCAGTGTTAATTATCGTGTTTGCGAAGTTGTGAAGTTATTTTACGTCATTATACGGATTTACAAGTTGACCCGGCGTTTTGTTGTGAGTACTTACTTTTAATTTTTAACTTAGTTTTGTAAGTATAGGATCCTATTTTTGTTTTTTTATTTTTTTATTTCTTATACCACTTCTCTGTAGATATTCCAGAGCTCTTCCGCCTGCTTTCTTCGCCACGTTTAATAGTGTAATCTAGAACCGGATTAGCTGAAGACTAAAGTACACTTTCGTGCAGTTTCGTGCTCACGATAATGTAATAAATGAATCGAGAATCACGTGTTATCATTTTGCGATAAGATTATGTGGTTTGTTAGTAGGTATACTTAGTGAATAGGTCAATCTTGCGGTTTCTTGGCATTCATATAATATTCTACGTCAACATCAAGTCTGCATATTTTAATTTAATAATAATTTCATAAAATAGCATAATTCCTGGTAGATGGCAATAGGCTAGCCCCCTATTACATGGGACTTTTAACGTAATCGATGAAATGTGGGTGTATATACAAATAGTACACCAATGCTTAACGCTTCGGGGAATACAGGCGTGATGCTATGTTATGTTATGTTAATAAAATAGGTAGGAAGGGTATATATATATGTATGTTATTAACTATTTAAATAGCTAGGTACGTTCTTCACATCATTAGACTGATTGCGTATTGCAATTGCGAATATTACAGAGTAATTTACGTTAATAGCTTCTATAATTTTAAAATTATGTGGGGTATTTTAAGAAGTTTTTACCCAATTATAGTTTTTACACTGTAGAACAATGACCTCGAAATTTGAAGGTTTCACTTAAATACCTATTTATATTAACATAAACATACCTACCTAGATAAACTACCTACTTATTTACGGGTACATCAAAAGTCAGTTCCTAAGCGAAATTCTAAGTCTATGGTTCCAACTACCAAAAGACCGTTCTTATCTATAACTACTTACCTACTTTTCTTTTAAAGTTTTTTATCCTACATTCATTTGTTTTTATTTTTCAATTACCTACAACATCGTAACTAAATATCTAAGAATAATTTCTGTATCTAGGGTGCGTACATACACAAATATTCATATGCTATAAACACCCAGAACAACAATCTGTAGGACAAAATTGTTCCGTGTTACCATTATATGTAATAAATAATGTTAAGATTTAGTTCCTTTCTGTTGTAACAAGAGGGCGAAAAATATCTTTAAAAAAATGGTAGGCAATAGAAGACAAATGTACCAAACGTAAAGCGACCCGATTAAAAAAAAGAACACTAAGATAATCAAGGTAATAATCCTGAAGAACTAGATGCCTAAATATATACAGTAGGTACCTACTAAGAACCTATTTAATCTCAAACTCCGCTTACAGTTTGATTAGTACGCGTCATTAGTAACAGTACATTGTATACTAATGAAGCAAGTGCATAGGTTTATATGCTAAACAGTTGTACCGATCAATGTTCTAACTGTAAAGGTAAATACGATAATCTTTTACAATGACATCAAAAACGCTCCTAACACAAGATCTTTGTTACGTAACCTATACTTTGTTTAGGTATTTAACTAAAGGTAAACAATCTTGATGTCTTTTTTAATATTTTTTGTTTAAAAACTCAGTTTAAAAATAAAACGCGACTAAAAACCAATGTAAAACAACAATAACGATTACCGAATCAATTGAACCACTAGTTTAAGCTGTAGTTTATTTGTTTAATATGTGTTTATGTAAAAAGTCACATCAAGATTGTTTACCTTTATTTACTTAAGTACCTAAACAAACCGAGTATAGATCTCGATTTTTTTGATAGATTCACGTCTTCTTTCCTAAGTTCCTATGCATCTTTAAGTAACGTCTTGATATCTTGTCTAGTCTTGACTTGACATCTTACTTTTCTTTGATTTTGTCTTTATAACTAGATCTGGGATTTTTTTTAATATTTTTTTTTTCCAAATTTGGAATAATTCCTGTATCGTGGGTGCGTTTACAAACACAAATATTCACATGTACAAACACCCAGATCCGGAACTATCTGTTACAAAAATATTTGATGCGTGTGGGGATCTACCCCGCAACACGTAGCGAAGCAGTCGATTTCTCTACTGTCTGATATTTTATCCTAACTCATTACAACTACACACTTGTAGATGAAAACCACAACAAATAGACATAACAAACATTATTCCACATTTCTTCAATACGATAACAGAGAGATTCCATCAAGGCTCTTCAATCACAATCGAGCATTTCACCACGAAGGTTTTATAGTGTCGTAAAAGCAAAAACCTGTGACGATAAGACCTACACCATAGCAATGGTTATTGTTGATTGTTAGCCTGATTGTGGCCTGACCCGAGTCACCTCGAGTGTTTGTTGTGCTTCCTCTATAGTTGAACACTTCAATGATCCTTGTGAAAAGGGACGAGTGAAACCGCTAGATTGTTCCACCCTTATGGAAATTTTAGGGTTCAAGCAATTTATGAATAGGTTTACGGTAGCTTGTTGTAAGAGTCGGAAGGCTAGTCTTGGGATTTTCATTCTGAGTCGTAGAAGAACAATTCAAAAATTGGTACCGAATATACTTTCTGAAATGATTAATATGGGTTGAATTTAGGGGCTACTGTACATTTTAATAATACCTCATAGGATTGGAATAAAACCACACTATCACTCGCTTGGAGCGATACGGAAAACCGCGATTCACAAAAAAATATACGGGCGGATGTATGGAGGAAATTAATTTTATACGTGTTTATACTTACTTTACATAGGAAAAGCTTGATACGTGTTTTTATACGGCGAGATATAAGACAAAAAAGAAAGGTATGTATCTTTAAGAAAATCAAAGTCTAGAATATACTTTTAATGTACAAATGCGTAGCTAGATGCTAGCAAAAAAATCTCTGTAATTTGACCAGAATTAGCAATTAAGAAGACGTTGAACTCGAGAAAAAGTTCAATAAAGACATTAGACAATGTGTTATGAACTCCTGTTTTTGAAAACGTTTTTTAAACGGTATTTGTCTTAAAAATACTTTGAGGAAACATGAAGAAACGAGATTATTGAACGTAACAACAAAAAAACACAACAGAGAAAAAATATACAGAAAACATGATCGTATTTCTCTCAAGGAAAATGAGTGACGAAATATATTTATAGACGTATGTCTGTACACTCCATTTACTTAACGACAGGTAAATCGTCGTTGGACTTATGAATCATAAAACAAATGTGTAAGGCGTGCTCTTCGTCTTATATTATAAGCAAAATAAATAATACCAGGCAGCAGGCGGATTGTTGATCGCCATCTCGCCTGCACCTAACATCAGTTTCGGCTGTTCGATAGATCTTTAGACAAATTTTTAGCGTTTTAACTTGTTGCGATTTATTCAATATATCAATAGTTATGTACAGTCTGAAGAATCTTAATATCATCATGAAATAAAATCGAAGTTAATTATTTTTAACAAAGTTACGCTGTTCTATAATATAAATAACAAAACTTAATTAAAATTTCAAGTTTTCATTTATTAAAATACTTATAAAATGTTGTAAAATAATCAGCATATTTTGTCACCGACCGATATATAATATACCTACTACGTGACAGACTAGAAAAGCCCGGTTAGCGTTATATAAATCATCTAGAAATATGAAAACATTAACTTTACGTAATAATGACTGGCATTGACGAACTGTGAAAAAAACACAACAAGGTCAATGTCATTAGCTAGTGATGTTCCTTTATAAAAAATGTGTTAACAAACCGGTTTTCTTTTTTAACAATCGGCTATCTGGTGTCTGTTGTCGTGCCCATGAACGACGTCATAGGCGGTCAGAAACCTGATAAGTCTGACAAGCAGTCTAACCTTTAGATTAATTATATTCACCTTTCGGCTGCCAAGTAGGCGGCAGTGGCTAGAATTTCAGAAAGTAGGTACTCGTCAAAAAGGTCAGGAAATATGTATATAAATAATTAATTTTAAAGGCTGAATTTAAATTAAAGTTTTTGTTTGGATTCAACAGTAATTAAAGCTGATCCTATTTTAAATGTGTGTTAAAATATTGAATGAAAACATATGTGTAGCGCATCGTTATTTAAAAAAAAAAACCTTTTGAGTTCTGGCTGAAGAGTGCGAGAATTTTAAAATAAAAAATACTGAAATTTTTTAAATATAGACTTGGCATTCGTTCTTGATCTTCAAATTTTTAAACCCTGTTTAATGTATTCAAACGAGATAGTTGTTTTACAATTTGCCTATATTTGAAAATTTTTGAACTGTTTTCGAAACCACTATTATCTTTTTATCCAGATTTCGTCCAGCCGTACTGGCTGTGATCGCGAACTACATTTATTCAACTACTTATTTTGTAACCAGCATAAGCAAGGACTTTAAGAATCGTAAGCTTCTTGTTTGAAGCTCGTTGAGTTGGTTTATTTATTATCTCCCATTGTTTTTTTATTATTATTGTCTTAATAAAAAGAATTAAGTACGTGTCCCTACTCGATATTTTAATTTATCATGGTTTTAAATTTGGCACACGATTCCAGATGAATAAGATAATCTATGTTTAGGACTTAATTATATATACTGTAGGTTTTCTTTGCCAAAATCGACAGTGAATATTTCCAAATATTTGAGCAAAAAAAAACAAAACACTCTTTGAATCATAGTCGAACATCATATGACATGGGATTTCATAATGGTAACGGTGAAATGTGAGGGTAAAATAGTACACATCTCCCTAACCTTTCGGGGAATACAGGCGTGATGCTGTATTGGTGGGACACTGTTCATGAAAGATATATTCTTTATGTTTTTTCATTTTGCATTTGATTTCTTTCCGTGTGTAGAATAATTAAATTTTAGGTCTGTACGTTCTAAGTTATTTTCTCATTGAAATCTATAATGATCTTCAACATTATATGCGTCTGTCCAGAATGAAATTGAGAACAATGGTACATAACTTTGTTAGCATTATAAGTACTAGTTTACTTTAATTTGTGTACATCTTGTGTGATGGTTCTAAATATTTTTGAAATATATATTTAAAATTGAATTCCTGCTTGTTTTGTTTACGACTTGCTTGGAACCATACTCTTTCTTTCTCAAGTTTTGCATACATCTTCATGAACACAATGAATGTTGTGCTTTAAAAATATTTTGTTATATCTTCAGTTCGAATCAGTAGCTTTGTTGGGATCTAAAATAATAATATTTAATAATGCATATTCTCACCTTTTTATAAATTATTTGCCAACATGGGAGTTGTTTTCGTTAAATTTTATTAAGAGATTAGAGAGAGACTCGCAATAAAATTAAATAATATACGTTACCCATCTCTTGATGAGTTTTGTTTTGTAATTCCCTTCTTTTTATTCGTTTGTCGGCCACATCAAACATAAACAGGCTTGAGAGTTAAGCTAGCGTTTAATTTATTTTATTTCCAGTGTTATAAAAGGTGAGAGAAACTGGGTAAACTTTGTCTTATCCATGGGATTATTGTCACTCATAAAATGTACAGCTGCTTCTTTTGTTATGGTATGCGGTAATTTAATTTACTTAATAAATATTAAATACATTATGACTATGTATGACTGATGAGTCATATCAAGATGTCAAAACAAAGGCAGAAAATAGAGAGCAGTGGTGATTGCTCCACCGATAAGAGCTAAGCTCTTAAATTAAAGAAGACGAGCATACTATTAACTGAGACTTGATGAGATTAGTTAAATAAGATATCATAACCATTTTAATTACAATACAAAACACAGACTTCAAGTCTAATTCTTTCCAATAGAGGGGTAACCAGACACGCCACGGAGACCGGTACTACTGCTCGGTACTCTGTTACGATTTTCTTCCGTCTAACAATACTGACATTCATCCGCATCTTTGGAGATGACTCTAAAATATTTGGCAAAACTCTAATGGACGCGATGTTGATTGATGACTATGTCTTCAAATTCAAATGGTGGAAACTCTATTGTGATCTCAGTACTTAGATAAATTTATTTTGTACTAGTTGTTACCGGCGACTTCGTTTGCGTATCTTTATTATGTAATTATTATTTTTCTGAAACAATAAAAATTAGCATAATTATGTCCTTCTGTACATCTCAGACTATCTCTTTGTAAAATTTCATAACGATCGGTTCAGAGGTTTAGTCGTGATGGAGTAAGGTTATAATAGTGTGGATTATCTAGTAAGACAAGTGTTTATGTTCCCTGATATCAATATTTTAATAATTTGAAGTCTTGGTGATTGTGCGTTAACTAGAGTACGATAGAGCTTTCCATATTTGTTATACGTTGACAATAACTCTTCAGTATAAAAAACGAAAACGATTATTATGCTAATGTTGTTGTGTCTAGGTCTAGACTAGAACACACAAATCCTTTACAATAAACACTTTTTCTAAGATTATTGTATACTAGCTTCCGCCCGCGGCTTCGCCCGCGTGGTTTACGAACCCGTACATTCCAGGGATAAAAAGCCGATGTGCTGTTCCAGACTATAATCTATCTCTGTGCCAAATTACATCCAGATCCGTTCAGCCGTTCTGGCGTGACAGAGTAACAAAGATCCATCCATCCATCTATCCATCCTCACAAACTTTCACATTTATAATATTAGTAGTTTATAGTTTATAATATTAGTAGAATGTGTAAAAACAACAATAAAGTGACACACGTATCTCGATGCCATGTTTAGTTCTGATTATAGCATCCATTCACTTTAGTATTCCAGAGAAGTCTAGTTTAACAATACTCGGTATTTCTCTAGAGTCCAAATGGCATAAAAAATAAAAATACATCAGCCGAAAAGTAGTAGGTACCTTTTTTGTTTCGAAGTCGTAATTTTTTGGACTGAAGAGCTCCGTGAATTCAAGAAATTATTTCTTCGCCGTACATCTTGCGAAATAATTAGCGTGAGTAAAAAAGTAAGTGTTCTGTCTACGAGACAACGTGCTTTCGCATCAAGGGAAGTGAAATTTTACTACTTGGTCCGTTTTCCTTATGGCCGGTAGGTTTGAGTAACGTAGGAATAAAAACTAGGTGTGTATATGTGTGTTGTCCAGTAGTAGGCGTAAACAAAGTACTTTGTGATAAGATACGATATTTATTCGCTAATTATATGGTGGATGTGGCCACACAAATCACCCACTGGGTGGGCTAAAAATATTGTAATCAGAATCGGCTGGCATTTGAAACCGAATTTAGGGTAGGTACCTAAAAGGTAGGCTGATTGTGCTGATGATCTTATAAAGTCTGTTTAGCATCACGTCTGTATTCTCCGAAGGGTTTAGGCAGAGGTGTACTTTTGTACACCCACATTTCACCGATGCCGCTGCCATTTTTTTTTATGGCATAGGCGGCTAACGAACATACAGATCGCCTGATGGTAAGCGATTAACGTCGCCCATGGACACCCGCAACACCGGAGGAGTCACAAGTGCGTTGCCGGACTTTTAAAAAGGAGTACGCTGTTTTCTTGAAGGTTTGAAGGTCGTATTGGTCCGGAAATACCGCAGATGTAATAAGGGGTGAGCTTTTGCCATCTACGTCCGAAGACACGGTTGGCGCAGTGGCTAAGCGATTAGCTTTCTGTTCTACGTGTCGCGGGTTCAATCTCCGCACAGAACAAATATTTGTACGATCTACAGATAGTTGTTTCGAGTCTGGTTGTGTGTACATGTAACGTGTATGTTTGTAAACTATACCCACGATACAGGAGAAATCATAGTGTTAGGCAACGTTATTTAAAAAAAGAATACCCTATTAAGTATCGTACATAAGACCTACATAAGACCTCAGCAGCATTAGATGAATGAAGCATTTCCTTATTAATATTATTATATCCTCATCATTATTATTATAAGTAAATAATTAGTCATGTTGAACCTCAACCTTATTTATATTATAACTCTTTGGGATAATGTAGCACGTTTTAAAATTAGAACAAAGATTTAAGAACTTGCTTACAGTATGATTAGTATTTATGAAGTTCGACTCTTGCTAATAAATTATGCTAAGAGCGTTATTAATAATAATAGGTATGAGTTTCTTTAGTTTTTTGTAGACGTATCTTGGCATCATGATTTACGAAAAAATAAATAGTAAAAATAAAAATAATGGATTTGTTTGATTATTTTATTGTTAGTATATTTTGGTGTGGACTATCCTTGGAATCGTTTACGACAGATTTGGAACGAGGACAAAGATTTTTATTAAAATAATTCGTTCGTTTTTTAGTGTTGTTGTTTTTTTTTTCTTTGTCGCATGATTTATAAAATAGGTTAATCTCTTTAATCTATTGAGAATTAGAAACTCGACAAAAGTATTATAAAACTTCAATTCAGATTCATGAAAAATCCTAAAATCTTGTACATAAATATTTAAAGAACTTGATAACTGTTGAATCGCTGTGAATCTGTTCCGTCGACTTACGTTTTGATTCGTTGAATAAAATAAATAAAGGCCGAACATTTTTGAGACTAATTTATTCAATACCGTTTTTTGTATTCATAAATCTTACTTCCTTTTGCTATTTGTGATTCGGATGATAAAAACGATTGAGGCGAATTTCTTGTTACAAAACCGCTGAAGGCGGAACCAATGTGAATTTACCTAAATGATAACCGCATTTTTCTTAGAAATTGTGAAATATTCTTTGTATTTTTTAATGATGGTAACGTTACTTAATTTACTGCCTCTTTGGTCTAGTGGTCGTAAGCGCGGCTACTGACCCTCTAGACAAGGCTTGTAAAGGCCTCTGGGCTGAGCATACTCCATCCCGGGTCGGGTAAAGTGATATAAGATTTTTCTGCTAGAAAGTAGCATCCGAGAGTTTGATATTATTCCCAGGGCCATACACTCGTTCCCTATAACAGTAGACTTAATGACGCGTCTAAATGTGGGTGCACAATAGTACACCTCTGCCTAAACCCTTCAGGGAATATAGGGCCGATGCTAATGATGTTATAATTCATGTAACAGAAACATTACAAATGCTTACTCAACTAAATAAGGCAATCGCTTGAACTAGGGGAGTGGATTCACCACAAAGTTCAACACTAGGGTTGTACCTATTTGAATTCTTAAGAGACCTCTTTGTCGCCAATAAGTTAATCATTCATCACTGCTTTCATGTTTTACGTACCTAGTAACTTTAAAAATCAGTGCTTTTTGGTAGATAATTAAAATGGGTGAGACGTTTCTATTTCCGCGAATTTCTTTCTGGTTCAAGTAACATTTTGAATTCTCGATATATATAAACTGTGGAATGAACTGTCGCCTGCGGTATTTCCGGACCAATACGAGCTTCAAACCTTCAAGAAAAGAGCGTACTCCTTTTTAAAAGGCCGGCAAAGCACTTGTGACTCCTCCGGTGTTGCGGGTGTCCATGGGCGACGGTAATCGCTTACCATCAGGCGAAAAAAAAAATATCCAGCCTTTTACATCGTTTTCCTTTACGGGAGGATTCTCTTGTTTGGTTAGATGAATCCATACTCAACCGTGAACCAACATGCGCGTTTTAAACGCGCGTACTATTTTTTTAAATATTTGTGTACATCGATTGTGTAATACCACTATTTTTAAATGTATTTGTTTTCTGGCCGTGTTCCAACTGACCAAAAATTTGTGTTTTGTGTACGTAAAACTGTCTCACGCCTTGATGACGAGTGTTGATAACTCAACAGAGTTTGTTTAGGTGTAAACCCCAAAAGGCTAACTCTATTACGAAGTTACCAACTTATTATTGTTTCGTTACTTTTGTGTTTAATCAACGTGTTCGTTCGTTGCGAAAGCTTTCGTGTATTTTGCGATACGATGATAATATAGGTGTAGTTGAGTTTGAATTTATTGTGACGGAAAATCAAGGGTTTCTTTTGTTTTATATATAGTCTATATAAGTCTTATGTTAGTGTGCCTCATTAGTCTAGTAGTCGCAAGCACGACTGCTGTGCGTGAGGTTCTGGGTTCGAATCCCAGGTCGGGCAGTATTATTGAATTTTTCTGTATGGAAATTCTCAGTAGCAGCACGGAGTCTGGAACTGTCCCCGGCACGTGGCAGTAGGCTCGCCCCCTATTACATAGGGTTAAATAACGGGATCGGTGAAAGGTGTCTGAAGGTACAATAGTACACCTCTGCCTAACTCTTCGGGGAATACATGCGTGATGCTATGTTATATTATGTCAGTGTCCGTTGTTAAACTTTAGCATAACAGCACTGTTTTACTAACTATACGTTTATGTGTTGTTTCTTGTGTGTTTAACAATATAATTTGTATCGTCCTTTTCAGCATGCTCAAGTGACTTCAAAGCTACAAACACCGGTCAATAGTTATACTATATAGTAGTCTCTTCAATAACTATCACAGTGTCTTTTTCAACCTTGACATTGGCAGAATCATTGAATAACGATGGAGCCATAATCATAAATTGGAATTGGAATTGGAACAGCACTGTTTTCGTCAATGTCTTTTGCATTTAAACCTTCAAAATTCGTAATAAAAACCCGATTAAGTCATACGATTGATTTATTAAGTCATAAGCAAATTTGATTGATTGATTTTCCTCTAACAAAAAACTTATGAGGTAAATATTTAAAATAAATATTTCATATTTGTTTCGTTCGTCGAAACATTTGACGCACCCGATAGCAGGCTATTCAAACTAAAAACATGTTTATTTGTGGTTTAAAAAGATGACTTACAACTTACAAGTCCTAAGAAGAATTCTTACGTCAGAAAACTAATTTGTATCGCCTTGTGACGTCATTTAATTCAATACTAACCTACTACAATAAAATTAATAAAACAATGTTTTCCTTGTTGGTATTGCTTTCGTATATAAAGGTCAATGTCATTTAATTATAGAACTGTGAGTACCTACCTAACTGGTAGCTTTTAAACTCGCGTTTATATACGTTGCGTATAATGTCAGTAATCAATTCGCAATTCTCAATTTTTTTATTGCATTCCATAATGTATTTCAAATATAGTTGGTAGGCTTAAGTAAAGGTATCAATTAAGGACCCCGTACCCTGTTTGTTGAAAAACAAGTTTCGCAATTCTTGATTTCTCTTGTATTATAAAAATAAACCCGAAACAACTATCTGTAGATCATACAAATATCGGGAATTAAACCCGCGACACAAAGCGCAGAAAGCTAATCTAGCCAGTTGAATACTAGGTTTGTATTAAAAAAATACCTACTTTGTTTTCCAACTAGTATTTTTAGTGCGCCACACCTGGTCTGGGCAAAAGTTATCTGTTTCTATCATCTTTATTTCTAAAGATATTTATTTCACAGCATCCCTCGTGTTCCACGCACGTAGAATAAGTATTAGACGTTATCATATTTATCTTGACCTACGCGGTTAGTGGTTAGTCAGGATTTATGTAATTTTCCTTTTCGCTTTATTTTGAGATAATGGAACAAAATACATAATAGGTACTATTTTATCAACCCCATGTAATAAACATGGGATTCAATGGACTTGTGAAATATGGGTGTACAATAGTACAATTCTGCATTAGTCTTCGGGGAAAACAGGGGTGATCCTATTAACGTCGTATAAAATGAGATTTTTCCATTTTTGTCTTCTATCCGCAAGTTCTTATTTTATTATTGTATATCTACATATAGTGGTACATTTTTAATCGCTCTACATAATAGTAAATGCCTAAATAGTACGAAATGTATACAGCGATATGTATAAGTTCCATAAAATGATGCACAGAACATGCTTTTATTTCATCTTTATGTAAAGGTGATGGGTAGCAGGAATCCCCTTTTCGCTTACACCATACTCCGATCAGCAACCAATCTGCGACCAGCAAAAATATTGTGCGCAGCGGTCAGTAGGAGTCTTATGTTCACCATAGACGATTACGGACTGATGGGGTTCACAGTTTCCCAATCCCACATCTCATTTAGATGGTCAATTACATTGGCCATTTGCAGGTAGCAAATGAAAATCTTACTTACCCCCTAATTATTCAAGCGATTCCATATACCGGGTTTGCATCCGATTCGTTAATTAATCGTTCTGCAGATTGAGTGTGATGCCTAACAAATGTTTAAAGCCCGTTCACACGTTAACATTATTTTCTGAACCGTTAAATTCGGGCAGCGTTGTTTTACTGGAGCCGATATCACGGAGTCGTGTGAACACGCTCGTACGAAATGTATACGCCATCACCCATCAGCTCTGACAAATTTGTATTATAAAATTAACGGTCCGGAAAAAGTTATGATTTTTTCTCGTGTGAACTTGCTGGAATTTTCGGCAACAAGCTACCAGTAACACGTCTTTGTATTTGTAAACTAATAGAATCAAGAAAAACCATCGCGGGAGTTAAGGCACATCTTCTGTCTAACTTGCTGCACATAGAATTACCAAGGCACCAAATACAAATTCAGAATAATATTTCTGGGTTAATCGAATATCTATTCGTCCTTGTGTGAGAATCGACCTGGATTCAGGCCTTTATAACGGCAGACGCTCCAACAATGTATCATTAGCTCGGAAAAATAGGGTGAGAATTCATAAATATTTTTGCAAGTTCACCGAGATAATAATAATAATAATCTTCTCCAAGCCGATTTCGGCTACGGCGATATGGCTTCTAATTTTGAGAGCATGGGTGTTTTGCTCTCAAGTGGCCGCCGTAACCTATTTTGGCCGAGTCCGTGCGCAGTGTGGACACGTCAGGGTATCCCTAAAATGATATGTCATGGTGGAAGCACGGATTTTCAGCTGATCACGTTTATCGTCCAGTTCTTGCTTTCTGTTGTTCTCAAAATTTTATACGTTTTCTTGCACACGAAGTCGCTATATGGGACGGTCTGCAGCCAACAACTCCCACCGAGATAAAATACTTAGAAATAAGTATAGAGGAATGTAGGTTATATATAATGAACTTGCTACGTTGCCCACTTGCTTAATTTTGGCTCCCACCTGATCGCCTACAGGCCAACGATTGCTTTAATAGGTGTTAAAGTACTTAAATACCAGTTTATGACTTAGATTAGGTACGAGAATTTTAAAATTGTTATTTATAGTGTTCAATAAAATATACTTACTTGATCAAAGTATTGTATGTATTTCACACCCAACCGATTAAAGGTCGTCAGCATAAATCACCCCGGGAGGTCCATTCATGGATACGTAGAGTTTTTCTTGTTCTATAGTTGGATATGCACCTATGTTCAACAATGGAGATATCATAGCCGATCTCTACTGCTAAGGAGAGCCTGCTCATTGGATTTCCGAACGGTTTAAGCTCGACAATTTTCCGGTTAAATTATTTTGGCGGAGTCCTAAAACCTTCTTACCCTAAAGACAGCCGAAACACACAGTTAACTGCTACTTTACAGTGACAGTTCATCAGTGAATTTCAGAAATGGAATCTTTTTGAATGAACACAACATCGTTTGATGTCACATTAAACTTTTCACGCAAGCTATGCATATTAAACCCAATGCCAGTAGCAAATTGTTCATGTGTCATTTTACTAAATGAAGACCGTAAATTCTCGTCAGGCTTAAATAATAAACGTGGCGCGCCATACGAAATGTGCAATTGTACTGCGAACGTCTTTTGATGAATAAATTCGGTTAATGGTTGGATATGAACTTGAACGGAGAAGGAAGAGGGAAAGAGTCACACTTATCGTTTGTTATGTGATTCTCATAACACCACTGTATTCACTGAAGGGTTAAGCAAAGGTGTAATGTTTTACAACCATATTTCGTCCATGTCCAAGACCGATGTAATCGAATGCCAGGACAGCTCCACAGAACTTGCCTTAACCTAGTCATGAAACCCTTACCGTAATTGGGCTACCGTCTAGATCAGTCGTACTCAACCTGCGGCCCGTCGAGCTTTTGTGAGTGGCCCACCTGGCATAGTAGTTAAGTTGTCAACCACTTTAAATTTCGCGCAGATCGAGATAAAGTGTGGGCGCGTGGAGTTAATAGGTACCTAGATAACCCTACCGCGCATTGCGTTGCTGCATGATAATCTCACATTATAAGACTTGTGAACAATTTTTGTTTTCTTTAAGTACTTTGTTTTACGGTATTTTAATATAACGTTTTTTATTAACACCAAAATTTTGTGTTGTAGCCCGCGACACCTTAACTAATACGTTTTTGTGGCCCTTATGGAAAAAAGGTTGAGTATGGCTGGCCTAGATCAATGAAGTAGTGCATGGTTTCTGTATATTATGTTTAGCGGAATTTGGTAGCGCACTCATTACTTATTTATGTATGATGTAGTCTCACATATTATTAGCAAGAATTAGAATGTTATCGAACTTTTCTCGGACAGAAAGTCAAAAATTATAGCAGTAGGTACCTGCGTATGTCAGGAAATGGCAATAACTTCAAAAATTTTGTATTTGAAACAAAAGAAATATTTCGATACTTAGAGCGAAGGAAATGTGTCCGAATTTTGTATAATATACCTACTCTAACGCTCTGTTTATGTAAATCAGAATACTCTTTGTTCGTCCAGATGTAATGTCATATCGAAGGCCCAATCATTCGGAACAGTCTCCGTCAAACTATGCTTAGTTAGAATAGAGTCTTTCAAAGGTCTTCTTTCTTTCAAAGTCTTTCAAAGTAAATACGTTGAAATAAAATATTTTAGACGAAAGTTAAGAATAAATAAGAGTGCATAATACGAATTTTATATCGTTTTATGTTTCTATCTATATGAAATATTGTTTTTGTTAAATCAAGAGTATCGTTTTTTTAATATAAAAAAATAGGATAAGAATATCATAAGCAAATTATACTATTTCGTAATCAGTATCAATTAAAACTTTAGATTGCCTCATTGGTCTAGTGGTGGCAAGCGCGACTGCTGATCGTGAGGTCCTGGGTTCGATTCCCGGGTCGGGCAGTTTTATTAGGTTTTTATCTATGTAAATTCTCAGTAGCAACACGGAGTCTGGAACTGTGCATGGTAGATGGCAGTAGACTCAATAACGGCATCGGCGAAACATGGGCGTAGATTAGTACACCTCAGTCTGATTCTTCGGAAAATGTTAAATGTTTACCAATTAAAAGTTTTATTAAAATAAAATTTAATCCATGTTCATTTAATGATGGAGGTCGAAAGGTAGCAAATGTCTCATGGTCACCCCATCCCTCGATATAATCTCACCTCGATACCCGATTCAGTTTCCTCCCAGTTTCCATTACCCGAAAAGGTGTTAAGAGCTCTCGATGTTAATCTCTAATCGTGATTATCCGAAACACTCCCGTTTGTCACGTAAATACGAATAAATATCCTTGTTATTATACCTTCTTGGGTGTTAAGAGTGTTAGGCTACAAGATTTAGATAGGTACTGTAGAGGTTTTAGATATAAGGATTTAATCTTTGGTATCGATGCTGGTGAGCAATAAAAGAACAAATATTTGAAAAAGGACGTCAATGTGTGACACAATAAAATGATGGGCCTTGTTATTTGAATTAATTGTATTTGGGAGCTCGTTGTATTCAATACAGAGTTACATATTTTAACGGCACAAGTGGCGCAGTGGTTGAGAGATTGACTGCTGAGCTACGTGCCGCGGGTTCGATTCCCGCACGGAACAAATATTTGTATGATCTACAAATAGTTGTTTCGGGTCTGGGTCTTTGTGTATGTGAATACACACCGTGCCTCGGAAAGCACGTAAAGCCGTTGGTCCTGCGCCTGATCTCTCCCCGGTCGTGTCGGATTGCCGTCCCATCGGACTTTGAGAGTGAAGGAATAGAGAGAGCATCTGTGTTTGCGCACACACTTGTGCTCGATAATATCTCCTGCGTAGTTGGCTAATCTCCGGTGAGATTGGCCGCTGTGACCGAAACCGGTCAGGAGGACATTATTACATTACATATTTTAACAGTAGTTTTATTCCTGGTACATTTCAGTACTCTATGAATAGGGATTTAGGCCTTTTTATGCTCATAAATTATTTACTAAGAACAAAGTTAGCCTTTTTTAAATCAGTTCCTTTATAATAATATGACTAAGACTATGACTACAATAATCAAGTTCTCGTTGAGGAAAAGTCATCATCTGCCTAGCCTTTTCCCAACTACATTAGTTTCGGCTTCCAATCTAACCGGTTGCGGCTGAATATCAGTATTTTACACAGCGCGACTGCCTTCTGACCTCCGCCACCTAATTACTGGGAGACTCTAAGGTCAGACTGGTTGTCAGACTTTTTGGGTTACTGACACCCCTAATGACTGTCATAGATCTTCGTATGACACCCGAAACTAACTGCTTAACGTGCTTTCCGAGGCAAGAAGGGGTCTCAATAAGTGAAAAATGGTCACCCATCCAAGGACTGACCGCATCAAGCGCTGCTCAACTGCGATAGCTACGAGTATGTAGCAACGAGCCCCTCTCGTTGAGGAAAAATACATTTACACAATATATAAAGCGCTATTTGCGTGTCTACCTTATAATAATAATTTTCATTTACGTACTTTGTTAAAGGTTGTAAAACAGTAGTGAGGACTCAGGTAAAACCGAGATGATATCCAAAGATAACGGAGGGTTTAGGATTGAATATGCTCGGCTTAGCAGTAGGTAGCCTGAAGGCCTAGCTTAGACGATAAAGATAAGGTCTCAAGTAGGCGCTAAGGGTATCTAATTTAATTCCCCTTTTTTGTGCCTAGAGTTGTACTAGTCACTGATGTTATCTAGTACTCTATGTAGGCTTGGGATGTAGAATAAAAGTAATTTTCTCAGTGTTTCTCCATTGAAAAAAGAGGATCCCTAAACCAGGCAAGGTGGTGGTTAGTCTGGCGAGCCGAAGCCTGACGATTGATGTCGGACATTCGTATATGTGTTAAAACCGTTGTAAATTCTCATAGTGCGATTCAGGGTTTGTTGTAGCTTCACTCCGATAGATGGCGCTTTGCTTTTTGCGATGTTGCGAGTAGTAGTCGCTACAAGAGTAGACCGTTATGAGACCCTACAACCCAATTTTGCAGACGAATAGCTATTGCAAGATGTTGACTTACGACTGAAGAAGTAACATTTTTTTAACCCAGTTTTCGGCAGTTATTGTTAGGCCTACTGTGCTGGTGATGCCTTTATTTGATGCAGTGTGCATATCATACTTATCTATTACATGTTAAAAAGTTTGATACAATATAACGCTAGAATTACATGACGTATTATTTTAACGGCATTTTCGCCTGGAATTTTTTCAAGCTTGTGTTTCTTGAAGCGTTAGGCCGAGGTTTACCTTCCGTTGTACATCGATGCAGGCGAGCCTATTTAGAGCCTAGATGGTAATCCATCTACAGGACACAATTCGAAATTCAGGTATTGGGAATATCCATACGGAAAGCAGGACCACCGCTCGTTTGTAAGCACTTGACTACTGAGGCAGTGACTAGACCTGAAGGAGTTCAAATTAAAGAACATATAGGTAATTAAAAAACTCTTGTCCCGACCAAAAGCACCACGTAAGCGGAGCCGTAGGCAAAAGCTAGTTTAACATGTTTAATTATCCGTGACATGTTCGCGATTCACGCTCTCATTTTTATCAAGGTTGGAGTAAATCGTTTCTTCGTGAGCTAAATGGCAGACTAACCCTTTTTTATCAACAATCTTGCTGTAGCCGAGCGTACTAGACCAGATATTGTGCACTCAGAATTTTATTGGATATTTAAGTTATCTCGTGAACTTATGAGAGACTACGTTACGAAGGTACCTACTCTGAGAAATCGTGTTCTATTACTAGTTGTTAATATTTTGTTTCATATAACCAGAGAGATAATGAACATTTTATCAAGGGGATGTAGGTATGCACATGCACACTCAAACCCAGAAAAACTATCTGTTGGCCGTTCAATTTTTGTTCCGTGCGGGAATCGAATCTGCATTTGGCGTAGCAGTCGATTGCCCAACCACTGCACCAACTTTGTCGTCGAATAACAATTATTTATCCATTTATGTAATACTAGCTATTGGCCGCGTCTACTGTTATACATGTTGAAATTCGAAATCGTGTGAGACTTGAAGAGCTTTATAAATTCAAGCAAAAAGAAGTCGGTTTAAAAAGTCCTCAAACTCTACGGGCGTAACGTTACCACACATTATCTGAATTGACCCGCATTTTATCCACAAAATGGCTGTTTTGTATGGAAAACCGTCCGCAACCTTTCAGCTTTTTACTTCGTACTAGAGTACCCGACCGTATCTTTTAATATGCGCATAAAGCCCTTTTTACAAGGTGATTAATGTGAGAGATTAGTTGGAGTACATTATGTCCGAATGAACCAAGTGCTGCTTAGCATTCAGACAATACATAGCCGCTATATCTACTGAGGTCGGCAAATCAGTGCGGAGTGAAGCGCTGCAGAACAACAGTAAGCACAGCAAAGCGCTGCAAAGCTTAATGTTACGCTAACGTTTACAATCTTGCGTTTCTGCATCCACGTGCTATACATTAGGTATTCATACTACCTACATCAATGTGTAAACAGGTGGTGAGGTGGCTTTGAGTTTAATCGTAGCGAATTGACAAGCGTGGCGTCTTGCAAATTAATGATAAGTGTACAAAACGTTTGTAACCATCAATGCACTCACAACAATGTGAACTAGTGCAGAGTAATCTTTGTACCTACTAATCAGTAAGACACAGGAGGCGCTCGGTGGCCGAACAAGATTTTCTATTGTATCTAGTTTGCGTTAACTGACAGGTTAAGCGTTGTTTACATAAGGCAAGATTCAGGCATTTAAAGACACGCATGTGACTATCTGATTAGTGATTACGTATTTAAGACTAGAAAATAATTACCCGTTACGGTATTCGACTGCCTGAGGAAGAAGAAGAAGCGTGAAGTTCTGGGTTGGATTAACGCGTTGAGCAAAGTTTTATTAGGTTTTTCTGTGTGGAAATTTACAGTACCAGCTCGGGGTCTGGAACCGTGCGCGATGGCAATAGGCTCGCCTCCTATTACATGGGACTCAATAACAGCTTCGGCGAAGTGTAGAAGACAGTAGTGCATCTCAGCCTAACCTTACGAGAAATACAGGCGTGATGCTATGTTATATTATGTTATGCATTCGCTGCGATTGTGTGAAAACAAAGTGGCTCAGCAGCATTCGTCAGTTTTGTAATGAAGATGGACGTTCCGAGTGTCTCAACGGAAACTATCTGAGGACAAAGACAAAATTAACCTAGGTGTTCTACGTACTGGCACGTACGACTTAGTACATAATTGTCTTAGTTACAACTGCCCCCGGCATGTCTATGTTGAGACAGTTAGGACTTAAAGACCGAAGTGTTACTTAAGTGTCGGTGGATTTCAATTGGACGTGCAATAGTGAATCTGTGCTGTTCTATGTTGGTCGAGATATAGAATTTGTTCTATCATCAGTCTTATGTAAGTATTAGTAGTAGGTAGTCTATTTGGTATATTTGCAGAAGTTACTATTGACCAATGGCGTTTTACACTTAGTATTCAGGCGGCAAACGAATATTTCCTGGAAGCATTTGACGAAAAGTGATTTCGAATCGTTGTCGGTAAACGATTTATTTGTAGAGGTGACAATCAGCAAAATTTATTTGGAGAAGGGTAGTTTGCAATACCATTCTGAGTTCATAATTAACGGTCCCAGACCAACAAATTGACAACAAAGCTTCAAAAGTCGGACTGTCTTGAGGTTTTTCTTAGCAGTCCAAAGCAGGGAAGGTAAATTGCAATAGGTTCGCAAAGAAAAAGTAAGCAGCGGACAAATAGAGGTATATTTCTGCCCAAAGGCTTCGCGGATGATGCTAGAATGAAGATTTTCCAGAATGTTGATGTGATTAGTCAATAACAACAACATTCAAATTGGTAAACTTGAAAGATGAGTATCATCTTGCACAACATCAAGTCCTTTGATCAACAAAATTTCCATTCAAAATGACAAAGAACAATTCCGAAGAAATTCTTGCGAAATGCATTCCAGTATGCAGTCTTGCATCGCGAGTACATTTACTACCGCTCAAAGTGCAAACCTTGTCCCAGATTCATTTAAGCATTCTCTTTATTGCACTTATTATTGTCAATAGCACCACTTGCCTCGGATGCGAAGGTCCTCAGAAAAGTCCCATCAGCTCAAATACATCTATTAACTTTAACGGCGTTGTGCAACTTTTGTTTTATGTTGAACTCGTTCTAATTTTAAAACTGTTTGTTTGAGTTTTTATTTTTTTGAGCTATTTCTTGGAAATCGTTCCGCAAAAATAATTGCAGTTTCTTTGAAATTATGTAATAGAAATATACAATTCTGTATTTGGATGGAAGTTTTTGCTGTATGTTGTGAAATGGCCACATTTTAAATTCTTCTATCAGATCAGAATATGTGCTCTAAGTGTGATAAGAGAAAACATTTCTCCTGCTGGCTACCTTGGCTAGCGCTAGGCCGTTAAGTTTTCTAAGCAATGCTTATAATTCAATTTCAGAAACAACCAAACATAGTTCCATATTTACATCAACGGCAAGTCCTAACAGTGTGGAGGAACGAGGTTTGGTGTTCCTCCATTGAAAAGGGAGGATCCTCCGACCAGACAAGGTGGTCAGTCTAGCGGCCCGAAGTCCGTTGGTTATCATCGGACATTCGTATATGTGTTAGAATCGTTGTAAACTGTCATAGTGTGATTTAGGGTTTGTTGTTATCGCTTCACTCCGATAGACGGCGCTTTACTTTTTGCCATGTTGCGAGTAATAATCGCAACAGCAGTATTCTACGAATTGTCTGGAAGTCCGTCTGTCTCAGTTTTGTACACTTAAATTTCCGAAATTGTTTTGTTGGAATATCTTAGCTTAACCGGCCCATAGATTGATATATCAGGCCCATTTCGTCCAGATGAATAGCTTAATTACAGTCGAAATTAGGCGTGATAATTGGACCTATCGCTGGCTATTGTATGCAGTAATAGTGCGTACAACTAACATGCGGCAAATTGTTCAGCTGAGCGCAATGCGACTGGGTACGGGCAGTGCGTATCTACTTTTGCGAACAATGCTAGTCGTTATGTTTCACGTTTTGTCTGAATGTGGAACATGATTTCGACAATGTTCCAATTTTGGAGTAGTTGGATTTCGGTTTCGAATTAAGATCAGTAAAACGGCCGGTATCTCAATGTAAGAGAGGTATTTATCTTATTTTATCGTTTGAAATTATTTATAACAAACATTAATTTGAAAAGAGTATCCGTGGCGTAGGTATTTTGGCGGTCTCTTCTTCATATCAACCCACTTCTTTGGAAACTTGCAACTAGATTAGATTCTCGAAGTTTTAAAATGCGTGTGAAGAAATAAATTTTCTCATACAGAATAAAAATCTTTGAATTAAAAAAAAGGTCGATATGTACTTTTTTATCATGTATGCCTTAAAGGGATCAGAGTTACGTGAGTGAGCACGTAAATCCCATAGCACATTTTCAATATACTGTTACCGAGAATTTCTCAATAGAAAACGTAATAGGGTAAAAGAAATTGTTTTAGGAAAAGTCGTGAATTACGATAATATTAGTTTCGTTATACACACTGAAAAGCTATTTTAGAAAACGTAAAATGAATTAATCTACAAACGGCTGCCGGCGCTCGCATGAAAAAGATGTTCTACTATGTTTACTTTGCGTCGGTTATGATCATTCAGAAAGGTAACTTAAAATGTCAAACAATGTTGTAACATTGTTTGAGACGAAAGAATTTGTGTGTAAGTTGTGACTTACACACAAATTGTTTCGTCACACAGTTTTGAAAACAAGAAAATTAGAATAATTTTTACATGTAAAACATCCACTGTATTTTCCAAACTACTATATTTCAAATTCCAGGAACGTCAAAACACACCTATTCCATTTAAGTGCCGTTAGTTAGGTCCATTGTTAAGTCTTACGTAACTTAAACAACTGATTAAACAAAGTAACGGGTTAGTCATTGTGTATTCTAATGAAATGACATCGGCCCTTTTAGAACCAATATGCACCTTTAAAGTACTTAGAAAAAAAAAATGTCCGTAAAAATTGCTTAAGCTTAATAAAAGAAGTTCTTCGGAGAATTCCAGCTTTTGTGTTCAAGTATATTTATAGGTAATACTCAAAGATACCTAGTTACCTAAAAATGTATTAATCTTCCTTATCTTTCAGGCATGCAACAAAAATAGCAAACAATGATTTTCATCTTAGGGTCAATTCCCACTGAAAGAGCACGGCGCCGCAAGGCGCAGTGCGGCGCTAGAAGGCTTGTGCAGCTACGCGCGCCGCGCTGCCTTGTTTTGCTCCTTTGTCTTCAAATAACTGTGAACTTTTTAAACACGTAAATAAGATTCAAAATGATTTGTAATATTTTGCCTCAAAAAGCCGCTGCCGGCCGCTGCTAGCTCAGTGGGAATTGCCCCTTAAAATAAAAGACTTAGTTAAGTCGTACTAGACAATCAACTTATCTCAGCTGTCCTTAAATATCAGCCAGACTTTAGCTATGACAATGACGTCATGAAGCCCTACGGGTGATGTGACGTAATATCTGGGGAAACCATCCGTCACAATGACTGATTGAGACAATGATCTATGTTTACACCAAACGGCAATTTAACAAGATGTTTATTTATAACAAACTAATTAAACTCAAGGAATAAATGCTCGCTCTTGTCATCGTTGTCTTAAAATAACCCTGTTTATCTCGAGGTTCCCACATTCTCACAAAATATTCAGTATTTCTCTTTGTCTTCCATAATCACTGCTGTCGTAATTTGTCAGTATCATGTAAAATTTATGTATTTGTTTGTTCCTGCCTTGTCGATTTGGGAATTTAACACATGGCTTTTGCAGAGTATCCGTTTATAATTATTAATATAACTATCCTAGAGCTATGTATTCATATGTTATCTATTTAATGTAGTAGACATTGCTATAATGCTTTTATTGAGAAATCCGTTCCATGAATCGTGAATCGGATTTTTAAATTTGGTATGTGCTTTGTTAGCAATGTTCAGCTTCCTAGTTTTTACGCAAACATTGCCTACTACTAAACAGACTTCAGTACAAGCGCGGTCGCAGCCAGCCAAACCATGATCCCACAACCTCGGACCGCCACTCTATCAACATCTGAACTTGGTCTAAAATTAATAGAAAAATCAGTCGCTGTCAAGTTTTTAATTACGGTCGACGTCTCTTGTCAGTTGGCAGTAATTATATTTGTTTGGTTTCCTCCGAGGTGACTGAGGACTTCGTTAGCTTTCACTTTGTTCCTGTACATATTTGACTTACTTAATTAATCAACAATGAAAATTTCGACTGCCTAAATCTGTTTTAATTTTGTTTGAATATGCGTCGTCGGCGATTTGTCTCTAGCGTTTTCTTTTAAATGAAACTTCTCCTAAAGAATATGTTTTATTAAGGAACTACAATTAATTCCACATTATTATTCTAAAATATTCTTTTAAGTTAAACAATTTTTCCAGTAAGCGTCGACACAAAGCTTTTAATAGCGTGAAACTTAACTTTAAAAGCATTAGTGATGTCATAAAAACTTTTGTTTTTACCCAAGAAGATTGTCTTAGTAAGTTGGCGGGGTAATGTCTCGGTGGATTCTCTGAAGTCTGAATGACCCACTTTGGTGAAACATTAGACGACAGTTTAATAAGATTCAGTATTGTGAATGCGGTAGACTGCATAACTAAGTTGTCGGTGTAATATTAGTAATTGTTATACAGGATAAAGGAACTTTGAAACTTGGAAGCTTTTCGGAGGATTGTTTGCTATTTTGTGTTAATGAGGATGAAAATGCAGTTGAAACTTGCTAACTCGCTTGGATTAAGCTTACTTTTGTATTTTAATCACCGTTTTAAATAGTTATGCTGTTTTATTCGACTAGCCGCTTGGATAGATGCCGAGCGTGAGTTCCTCGGTTCGATTCCCAGATCGGGTGTGATGTGTTATTGGGTTTTACTTTTAGAAAATTCTCAGTAGGAGCCTATTTAGAATTGTACCTGGTAGATGTTATGTCAATAGGCTAGCCTCCTATTGTATAGGCCGTAATTACGGATCAGTAAAATGTAGGTGTGCCCATAAGGGGTAATAGGTAGAGCTGTAGGTACTACACAGCCTAGCCTACAGAAGAGAGAAGCCTAGAGCATCGCCGTAAAGTGGCTTGCCTATCGGTTTTCTACAGGATTCATTTCGGAGAGTGTGCCCAGGAACTTCACGAACTCATACCACCTTCTCCATTCCACCATCGCAAGACCAGGCGTGGGAGGGGCTTCCATCCGTATGTCGTAGATATTCCTTTAACACGCACTAAGCGTTTTGCTTCACCGTTTCTCATGCAAACGGCTAGGGAATAGAATTCTCTGCCGGCGTCTATATTCCCCGATTCGATAACTTAGGAATCTTCAAGGCGAGAGTGAATAGGCATTATTTGAGCTTGCATGATCCATCTTCGGCAGGATTGTCACTCACCACGAGGTGAAGTGCTGCCAAAAGCACAAAAATTAGTAGTAAAAAAAAAAATACACAACATTACACCTATTACTCATACAGTATTGCTACATTTAGTTTATGTTGCTATATTTAATACGGTTTAGGTTACTTTTTCATTAATTTAAGAGCTCAGCTCTTTTCGGTGGAAGCATCGCAAAAATATTATTTTTATTTCGATGTTTCACGGAGTACTTTCACTATCTTATTTCCACTACGTCAAACTGTCTTCGGGTTAAAATGGAGTGCTTTGAGTGATAGACATACAATAATAGAGGTGGATCGATTTCCTCAAGTTTCGAGTTCCAATTTCTGTATGGAATCCTAAAAATACTTCCTGCTTTTATATGATAAGTTTGGTGAACGAAACTTGTTTGACAGATGACGAGGCCTTTTTTATCAAGCTCTTAGAAGTAACTGATATTGGTTTTTGGATGATAATGCAATACATAATCTAGGACCACGCGTGTACATATATCTACTGTTGCACATATGGTTGCCAGGTCCAAAATAGAAAATTTTGCTCTGAAAGCCTAAAACACTTGTTTTTAAAAGAAAAAAAATGTTGATACTTTTGGCATCTTTTGGCGGGGCAGGGTTGACCAAAAGCTTAACGAAAGCCGGATAGGCCGGACCTGTATATTATATATTTGGCGGGAGACGATTGTAACAAGCTGGACACTTGGAACCCTAGTTGCACACCCTCATTTCGCTGTGCTATGCCGCAAGCGCGATTGCTGAAATCCTGGGTTCGTTACCCGGATCGGGCTAAGTGTTACTTAAATACATAAGTTTGAGATATTACATATAGCGACTATAATAAAATAAAATTGCGTTTAGTTCATTAACGTTTGGAAAGCTATTATTAAACTCTGATAATAGATTTCCAAAAGTTGTCATAAAAAAAAAACATTGTTAGTAAATCGTTTTTTGAATGAATGTTTGCTATAAAAATTTCGGATAAGCTACGAGACGAATGTGGCATAAGGTTTTATTTCTCATTCACATTTCCTTTGACTGAATATGTAACTGGGTACCATATTAGATCCCTATACTTTGTATTCTGTGTACTCAGAATAACTATTTTCTGTCTAAAACATATGAATGTAAGTGGCGAATAAAAAGCACTCCAATCCGTAGTTATTATTTGTAATTTATTTTATTGAACATTTATCTTTAGTCTCAAAACCTAATTTTCGACACGTAGTTAGGTTGTTTTATTTTATATACTATCTATTAAAGTGAAGACAGTTCCTCTGTAAACAACTTAACAAGTGTGAATAAGTAACAACTTTATCATTCTTAACACCAAAGTTTCACATTTTACTTAACGATAACGGAACTGGGTTTCATTAAGGCTCTTAGATTCTACATACAACGCCGCTCCCCGGCGCCGCCGAGTATGCCATGCATGAACGTACGTCCACTGGCTTCAAATCAAATAGACGTGTTCAGTTTTGCCCCCATGACAAGAGAAGGTGGCTTACTAAAATGTTGCTCTGTAGATTTAATCTAGCCTTTGCGCCTTATACTCGCCCATTGTCCCAGTATCAAGACGGGGCGACAAAGCGGCGGTACAGTTTCACCGATTACGATTAGGTATAGGTATAAATACAATCATCATTACAATACAATCTGTCTGGACCTTAAAATAGGCCTTGACCAGTGAGTTTGTTTCGTCGTTTCTTCTTAGGGATAGTCATAGGAAATGCCGACGCCATCTAGTTTAAAAAAGACGTATAAAAGTGATTGAAAAATTCTTATTTATTTATTTATTTATTTATTTATGTACACACCAGTAAACACGATGATATAAATGTAAAAAAAACGAAACATGAGCACAAAGGAACTACTTATTTCTTAAGAAATTTCTTCCAGTAGTCCCGCGACAGGAAATATATATGACAGACACGTAGACACAGTGTGTAAAAAGAATATAAGAAAACTCTTAAATATCTAAACTTAACCAATAGATATATTGCAAAATAAATAATTTCATTTCATTAAATACGATGATATCCGCAAATACTCTTCAAAGCGCGTATTTTGCGTAGGGGTAGGAATAAATACTGGTTCATTCGATCCACCTCAGTTCATCGAGAAATCCCAGCAGATACATGATGTTGCCGGCAATTTCTCGTAGGGAACTTGGGCCAAAGTACATCGATTACTTTACTGGAATTTGTATGTAGGATTGGTACAGAGCCTTAAGACATATTTGCTCAGTGTCTTAATGTATTTACGAGAGGTATGTGCTATGTGGTAATTCTGACAGATAATGTTCTGACATCGTTTGTGGGATTCTAATCTGTTTGTTGAGGAATCAGTCTAATGGAGATATCGTTTCGACGATTAAATAGTAATGAATGTCTTTGGAAATGAGTTTAGTAGGGTAACTGATGAGACAAACGGTTGGTACATATACCTATGTACCAACCGTTATATATATCGTGTGTTTTGTTTTGAAATTACGAAAATACGTAATATTAACGTCTTTTTTTATTAGTACAAGCCAGTAATTATAAAACGCCACGTCCATACTTCTGTGTACCTATTGTCGTAGATGTGCTTATCTTTGGACTACTATAATATATTATATTAGCCCAAAAAAATAATATATTAAATAATAGAAAATCTAGATTTTTTTTTATACTTTTTGTTTTGCTCTCCAAAAGCAGCTGCTATTTTTTAACAATCAATGTTGCAGTAAATTAATAAAATAGTACTACCAAATTAAAAAAAAAAACACGAAGTTTTTACCTACCAATTAGAACTGCTGTTTGTGACTAGAACGTCCTATAGCGCCTCAATAACGCAATTAACTTCTAATTAAACTATTAATAATTTCAATGTCAGCATTTAATTCATAATTAATAACATATTGGTATTCTGGAGCGTAAATAATTATTTCTGTAATTAAAATATCTTGCATAGTGAATTGAGAATGTCTTTACTAAGTTCTTAATTGCATATATCTGATATATGTACATATAAATCTGCTATTAGTATCTATCATGTGTTAACTCAGTGATATATAGGCTTAGGTTATGTAATTAAGATTATCATTGATGGACTATGTTATCAAAGGTTCATGGCAATCTATCTTGTAGATGCATCGATGTAGGAAGTCAAATGTTTCTGCGGTTGAGTCTCGCTACTAGGGTTGGCAGGAATATGCTTATTATCCTTATTTGAAAAAATGTTGTCCTAAAAGCTGTAGCTGTATTGTAGGTGTGTTTACAAACACAAATATTCACATGCACAAACACTCGGAACAACTACATATATGTATGCCATACAAATATTTGTTTCGTACTGGAGTCGAACACGTGACACGAAGTATAGCAGGAGATCGCTCAGCTACTGTGCTAACTGAGCCGTCAAATATAATTCCGTAGCCGGTTCTATTTTTAATAGAATAGAATAGAACAGAAAAACTTTATTTCTCTCTTTCTAACTCGTTTTTGTTATAAAATTAAAGCATACATTTTTATACATGTAGCTAACAGCAGTGAACTATACATGGACCATCCAGCCCTGTCAGCTATTATGCTCAGGACCCTGTTGGATCTGGCCCTTACTCGACCCACTAGTGATGCGAAGTTTGCGCATTATTGCGCAACATTCTTGTTATGTTATAGTCCTTCAGATGAAAAGATCTAATTAAAAAACATGTAGTACCTAATAGAGTATATTTAAGAGTTCGTTTGGCAACCCTACATGCGATTTACATGTGAGTTATCAATACACGAAGAGGCCTAGACACTGAAGTGTTTGTAAAACGAGTATTTTTTCTTATGTTCTGTGATACCTTTAGTCTCACCTGTCACGTGAATCTATCACAGACATCACGGATAGTTGCACGTTCGGTAAAGGTCAAACCTTTGAATTACGAACTGATTTCTGGAGTATTTGCTTTTACCTTTTGTCTTATATTGATTTAGGTTTAGACTATATTAAATAAGGTATTATAGTTTCGAATTTTATAGATGATGGACAAAACGAGTCGACTTGACAAACTTACCTACTCGAAATATTTTTGTTGTTTTTTTTTTCTGCGATGTCTCGTTGTCTATTCGGATTAAATTACTCATTCATCATTCCATCAATGGAGGTCTTTTTTTAAGTGGGTGTATACTGTTTCACGACCGATTCACTAAAACCAGATTTTACAAAAACGATTCAATGAATATTTTGTTCCGCACAATTTTAATCGCCCATACTTAGTTGCGAAAAGGGTAATCATATTTTATTAATTATTTTGCCACAAGCTAGGATTTCTCCTGTTTTGTGAGTTTAGTTCACAAAGACATAACATATGCACACACACCTAAACCCGAAACAACTATCTGTAGGTCAAATAATTGTTTCGTGCAGAAATCGAACCCGCGACACCTAACTCAGAAAGCTTTTCTTAGCAATCGCGTCAACCATGTCATCGTCATTGGGTCAATGTCGACATTCGTGAGGCAAAATGCACACGACAGCCTTCGGTGTAAGAATTTAATCTCAAAACACATTTACGTTCCGCTGCGTGATGCGTTTGACGTGCCAGCATAATTTGTATTCAGGTCGATGTTTCACGTAATTTCATAGTGTGTATGTAACTGACGTAATCTCGAATAAGAGGTTCACGGTTATTTTACCTTGTGGGTTTATTTAATCAGTCATTGTTCTTCCACGTGTAACTTGTTCAATGACAAGACTTTTTTTAATTAAATTGACATGAAATGTAGGATCTTTTTCTGGTAATAATTTAGTCAGCATTAAAATGTAGTTATAACAAAATACAATATGCACCTATCAGTGTATATTCGTACCTATTTGAGGCTTTGTATAATTAATTAATTTAATTTAGTCTCATACTTTCAAGCTTTATATCTTTAGTTCAGCACTCTACCAAGTCAGACAAGTAATTTGATTAGGTTTGTAGGAAAATCTGACATACACTACGGTCTTTGGAAATGCACCCGATCAATACCCATTGACTCGTGGAATGAGTATATAAATACACAAGTCTGCCTATGAATACATCCCTATCTAACGGGCAATCGTCCTGTAACGTAAGCAAAATATGGCGATTCTCTCCCCGAAGGTTATTCATTACCGCGGTAACTGCAAATTGCTTATCGTGTGTAGCGAAACGTAAATGCTAATACGTATTAATTTTACGGCTCACCTGATTAAATTCTATTGAAAACACTTCCTAAACATAATTAACGTTTGTTTAGCAACATTTTCTGTGGCTCAATGCCTTTATTTAGAAGTATTTATTTTGTAAGAATTGCTATGAAACAGTTTCTCGTCTGTATTCCCTGAAGGATTAGGCAGAGAGGTGTACTATTCTTCACGTCCGGGCATGGATGCCGTTATTAAGTCCCATGCAATAGGGCGCGAGCCTATTGCCATCTACTGGACACAGTTCTAGATTCTGTTCTGCTACTGAGAATTTCCATACAGAAAAACCCTATAATACACCAAAAATAACACTTTGCCCTACCCGGGAATTGAACCCAGTACCTCACGTTCAGTAGGCGCGCTTGCGATCACTAGACAAACGAGAGACAATAAGTACATCTATAGAATAAATCTTCTAAGGTGGACTAGCCGTAAGAGGTACCATATCTCACACTGGTTTAGTTTCAATCTCAAAAGGGGTAAGGCAAGCCATTTGTACAACCCTTACTAGGAGAGACTTAAGGAGTTTTCACATCAAATGATCAAAATCCATTGTTCGGAGTACGACGTGCGGTGTTGTGTATTTAACATGCCAATTATTTCGATCGATACATACCTACGCGATCTATCAAAGTCGAATGATTTCATTGATCTAACTAATAGTCTCGATCAATCAAAACAGATATCAAATTATGTTACCTATTTTGACTTTAGATGCTTTAAGACAAACGGGCTTCAAACGAGCGATATCTATGTGTTAGCACGCTCTGATCGACGTCAAATAACGTATGTTTGGTGTTGATCGCGTGAGTCTGGAACACTCTTACTAAAGCATTTGTTGTTCAACTTATCTCACTTCTCACAGATAGGTATTGTGGGGCTTTGAAATTGATATATGCGGTCTACTGTTTCCTTTAAAACCGGTCGAACCTGTTGTCTGCCTCGCTTCATCTTATTTTAGTTATTTTGTAATGGTTTTATTACTCATAATGCAGGGTTCTGACGGTTTTCTGCGGTTTTGTGTTTCTTAGGCTTTTGTGTGGGGAGCGATAACGTATTTTAATATGAATCGGAACTACCTAAAATTTATATTCATTATTGCTTTGACGAGTCTGTCATTAAGAAAATAAAAATATAATTTATTAATAAAACCTGACGTTCAATCCCAACCTCAATCTTAATTAGCAATAGAGAAAAAAAATACATCTTAAATATAAAATTAGTCTCATACGTACCTATTATGAGACTAATTTACAGGGTGTATAATCCTGTCAGGCGTTATTACATAATACAAAATTATACATTGAATGTAAAACTTGTTTTGTTCTAATGAACGTATAACATGTTTTTGAATTCAAACAATAGGTTTTTTCTACGCAGTCTTACACTAAGTACGTAAGTTGACGGTAGTTCAATGAACTTAACCAAAAAACTATTCACGTCTATCTACGATTTCACACGAGATTTCGGTGGAAGTTTAATGCCACTTACTCGTATGACTTTAAATGGCGGATATCCGTTTCCGTAAGTAATAAAACTATTTTCCACAATACGCAATGCTCTTCACGATTATGTAAATTGGCAATTGTGTCAAGTTCACTTTGTGTTTTCAAAGTTTTAGCGCCATATTACTTCTAAAGCTGTGTGCGGATGATCGGTTTAACATTAGCAAATGCGGTATTTCTTTGTTTCACAAACGTTTTGAATAAAAAAATGCTCCTCAAAGAAACGAAATATCTGTACTTAGTCCATATAAATATTTGTACGCGCGGGAATTTAAAGAGCATAGAAATCATACACACTTTATTGTGAATTACGAACAAAGTATTTTATTTATATTAATTTCAATATATATGCCAGTACGAATACATTGCAATTAAAATATTATTCCACGCTGTTTGCAACAAAAAAAATAACCTGCAGATATGTCGTATAAATAAATGTGCACGTGGGCAATTAAATCTGAATAGATATTTAATAGCAATCGAATGAAGTTGTTTTAATGAACATTATTATCTATGTTTTTTAATCAACATCTTGTAATACAATATAAATTATGTTTAGCTTGTTAGTAGCATACATATGTACTTGTTTCTATACGTACAGAGTTAATGAATACATCTACATTATCTTGAGGATAATCTATGATATAATTATTTACATAGTATAGAATTTGCTGAAGGTTTAGATTAACTGAAAATTTGTTTTACGAACTGATTTCGCCGAATTATTATTAAGTCCTATGTATTAGGCAACATGCTAATCTCAATTTCCGGGTACCTGCATATTTAAACTCGGGCTTCTGCTGAGGAGATATCCTGTTGAAAAACCAATAGGTCTAAGCATCACCTGAGAATCGAGGCAGGGATTTGACGCTTGCAACTACTAAACCAATTAAAACGTTTTCAAAAAATCGTAGTACGAAATGCAAGAGCAATACTTGTTTAGTTGTACTTTTGCCATTATGTGCCACTCTGCTATATACAACAGGAATTATTAATACTTAAATAAAAAAACACTGTAACAGAAACAATTTTTCAAAAGAAAATTCTGTTTTATCTGCTACTAGAATTCCCATATGAAATGTTCATGAATATATCTCTTTGAAACAAGTCGGCATATTTTAAATGTCAAATTTTGCACTTATTTTAATCCCCAATTAAGTGCATAACAGCGACATCAACATTTAAATGAATGTACGGCAGCGAAGCAATCCACAAAAAACGCGAAACCAAACCGGCCGGTCTGAACCTGATATAATATTCATACCGCTTGATTGATTCGTTCTCAATGGCCGTATTAGCATACAATGCTGCGTCTGTCCCGACAAGCCGGTTCCGGTCGTGTTAACTGTCATCAATTTTCTTCAATGGAATCGTAAGATGCGGAGATATCGCGTTTCTTAAGGACCCATGTGTTAACTGTCGATGTTAAGAGGCGTTGTAAATTTTTGATGGCGCGTTTTGTTTGAGCCTTTTTTATGTTAAGAACGGGAAGTTGAAATTGCTTTGAAACAATATGAATATTAAAACATTTTTGAGTCACTGCTAGTAGATGCCATTTTATGATGGTGTCTTTTCAGAATATCACAAAGCTAATCTGTATAATTTATGTTGTAATATATTTACGATGCCTAAAATACAGGCCTAACTTAGTTTGAAACCAAAGGTAAACGTTTATATAAACAAAATATTTTTATTTTCATTGCTTTTTTCAAAACACCTGTTTTATTTAATGACAGCATCACGCCTGTATTCCCTGAAGGGTTAGGCAGAGGTACTATGTAACCCCGCATTTCGCAAGTGCTATTATTGAGTCGCATGTAATCGGGGGCGAGCCTACTGCCATCTACCGGACACAGTTCCAAATTCCGTGCTGCTACTAAGAATTTCCATACAGAAAAACCCAATAACATGCTCACTAGACCAATGAGGTAGCCAATTTAAGGCAGTTTAGTTAATTACTGTTTCATTTTATCAATCTCCATTCAGATTCGGCAAAGTATATGTCTCAGTTCCTTTTAAAAATATTCCTCATTCCTTCTTACGAATAAAAATACGTCTGAATAAATTTATTCACTATGACCTCGCTAAACCGGAACGGATGACATTTCCCTGCAGGTCAACAATTTAATTCAATCCCGGCCATTAGAAGGCCCCATTGTTTTTTCACCAAATAAATTGCCTAATTCCGACTAACTGTATAATTAAATAATTCTAAGAGTCGAGTTAAGTACCTTCACCAATCTTTCCCTTAATGTATTTTGATGGGAAGATCCCAAAATATATTTTTTCAAGCCTTTTTTCTAGTGGGCAATGGGAATAATGAAAAATATTATAAACGGTTTTATTTTAATTAAGGATAAAATGAATTAGGCTACTTTGTAATTTTCAAAGCATGAACAGCGAATAAAAATATTATTAAGTGACTAAGGACCATGTTTCATCATCATCAGCCAGAAGACGTCCACTGCTGAACGAAGGCCTCCCCCAAGGGGGGGGGGGGGTGCCATAATCCCCACGCCTGGCAGGCGGCTTGGGGATCGCAGTGGCTCACCGATTAGTGAGAGGACGCTGCTGCCCGTCCTCCGGTGTCTGGCCGCAGTTTTAAGACGTACCCGGGTCATGTTTACCAACAATATAATATAAGAATAAAATATAAGTCCTTGTTAAACGCCTGATTTGTGTCTCAACCGCCTGTTATGTTGTTGGTAAACTTGGTTCTAAGAATAAAATTATTTAATTCGCCAACACCTTCCTAACGCTAAGGGTTAGGTATAGGGAATACTTAATAATTGTTTCAAAAGTTGGTGTAATAAAAAACTCTATCTTCTTTTTTCCTTCAAACTTTTGAAAAACCTAATGAAATATATCGACTGTGAACTGGCAACATGTCCTATCCCGATTTTATGAGGATTTTACTTGGTTATACCATTCTAAATTATTTTATACCCGGCAGCGCTGCAAAAAGCATACTTTACTTCAATCAAATTAGACGCCAAAATCGAATTCATTCAATTTGTACTAACATCGACCGCGTTGTGTGCACAACGCGGTCGATGTTAGTTTCTTATAGTTAGATGATAGTTTCTCCTTAATCCTGTAATGTTGTCAAAAATGAGATAGTACCAGTTGGTCAGTTCACAGTCGATATCTTAGCGTTAGTTTGATGTTGGTAATGGGGCTTAGTACTATACCAAAAAAAAAACACATTTTATTCTGTAGGTATTAAATCGTGAGCTTTAGAACTTTAAACCAATGACATCATTAGTTAGTGGTCTATGAGTGACTGGTGCAACTAGGTATGACTCATTAATGTAACCTGGGCTGTATCCCAGTTCCCCGTTCCCAGTATCCCGTTCCTGTTCATAGGGTATAATACAGTCTAGAACAGTGTCCGGTGGATGGCAATAGGCTCGCCTCCTATTACATGGGACTCAAGAACAGCATCGACGAAATGTCGGTGTGCAATAGTACACCTCTGCCTAACCTTTTTGGGGAATCCAGGCGCGATGCTTAGTTATGTTATTAATTTTATAACATATTTATGTCAATACAGTTTTACTATTATTATTGATTTAATAATACTTGTTTATTTTATTATTCGTCCGATATTTTTGATTATTTTCTCTCGAGGGACCGACAGTTATTTTGATATTCCACCTAGTCATGCAGTTGCGATAGAGATCATCACTTAACATAGTTTCAAATTATTACCATTCATGTATAATCGTGTTGTCTTCCTTCATTACGAAAGTGACTTCTGAATTAATTTTGAATTATGTTGCGGACCCTCTCGGGTACCCTTGACCCGTGATATGTATCGCATGCATAATAATTGAGGGCTCTCAAATATTTGTCCGTTTTAAAAGTCAGTTACTTTTTTATGTTAAGTCAAGCGTTTATGCGGTTGCCTGCAAATAATATCTTCTTTATTTTTTCTTTTTTCTTTCTGTCAAAGTACGCGTAGTTTACTTGTTCTATATCCAAATTTCAAAAACATGTTTTTTTTTTCTGTCTGGCATTCCAACTAGATACTACGAAGGGAGCATGTGATATGTCTAAAATAGACGTAAATATTCTAATCACGCTAATCAAGACAGTATTGACATTGAGTTTTTTTTCTGTTTTATCGCGGCGTCACAGTTCAACGAATGATTACTAGGTAATATGACGTCATACACGTTAGTGACCTTGCCCACGTGTTTGTAATAAAAACATTTTGGAAGATGAAAAGTCCTAATATTTATTGTTAAAAATTATTATTTTTAAATAAAAAATAATATTACCGCGACTTCGTACGCGTGGAATTTAGAATCTGATATTTTCCTGCGGTAAAATGGAGCCTATACTTTAAGTTAGACCTCTATCCCGCAATACATCGGTGAAAATTGCATTCAATTCCATGCAGTCGTTTTTGCACGATGCGTGTACAAACATACAGACAGATAGACAAAGATCCTAAAAACTGTTGTTTTGGCTTCTAATGACCCTCCATATTAGTTTTTCTCCAATATCTATAATGTACAGATATCGGCCTGTTATAATTTTATTATACGTATAGATTGTAACTATAAACGAATAAGAGATCTGTAGCTGATTTTCTGCTACAATTTTGAATGTCTACTCAATTATCTACATCATCATCATCATCATCAGCCAGAAGACGTCCACTGCTGAACGAAGGCCTCCCTCAAGGGGGGGTTTGCCATAATCCCCACGCTTGGCAGGCGGCTTGGGGATCGCAGTGGCTCACCGATTAGTGAGAGGACGCTGCTGCCCGTCCTCCGGTGTATGGCCGCAGTTTTAAGACGTACCCGGGTCTTTAAAACGTACCCGGGTCATCTACATATACTAGTACAACAAAATAACCCTAAATTCCATTATAATTAATTTCCCACTAGAACAGTGTTCATTCATTCTATATGAACACAAACGAATGCGCATATTTTATGTCAGGCAATGACTTTGCAGTAATTTATATATCAAACGAAAATAATATTTCGTTGATTTTATTCTACCTTCTTATTATTATTAATTACTTTATAGCATGCATTGTTGATTAATCTATTTGTAATTACATCTGTCAGTGTATTTAATTGTTTTGACAGATTATACCAATTTGCTTGATTTGTAGAAAAGTTATATTTTTTTTCTATTAATATTCGTTATGTATCGCCTTGAAGGTCGTACAACGTAATTCAAAGTCCAAGTGTTATTTGATAATTCATCACTGACTCTATATGCGTCAGTTAATCTGTTCATTCATAAAATCAACAACAAAAAGAAAACAAATGCATTTGCGTATACAAACTGACTGATTTTAAATTACCCAAAACAAACCCCAAAATGATAAGCCAAGTCGACCACCCCTACATCATATTCAACATAATTTTCAACCCCAAAAAGACGCCGTAACTCACAGTCCGGAGCACTTCCGCAAACCGGCAACCTATGTAAACTCCTTTAATATGTATGCAGTGACACGACCCACTAAATTCATCCTCCGTGCGCGTTTACAGGGTTAATTAATCAAGTAAAAGTCTGGATGAGGACTGCACATGCTGGATTAATTTGTGTGTTGAAATTAGCTGTTAACAATTTTGTATATAGAACTGTACCGCTATCACGAGTTTTCTTACTATTTACTATCATAGTAAAGTCAATTTTCATGGTAGCGATTTTAGTTCTTAACTTGGTTACATTAGGGATTAGAGTCGCTTATGTGACATATGTGTCATAGTAAAGTTTTGATTTACTATTTACTATATTATAGATATGTCATGTTAGCGACTCTAATCCCTAATGTAACCAAGTTAAGAACTAAAATCGCTTGTATGAAAATTTACATTTACTATGAATGTAAATAGTAAAAAACTCATAATAGAGTTACTGACATCAAAAGTGATGATCCAAATGTTAGAACTTTAATGAGTAGTTCAGTAATTTCAAAGTTCGAGTGACGTTGATAGTTTTGATGTTGATTTTAGGTACCATTAAATTGGTTTATTTAGAGTTATTGGCGACATCATTTAAGGTTCTGGGAAAGATTAGGGCCCTCTACACGTGGGTGTCGAAACTGATGTGTCCGATTGTGTCCACAGAACACCACACAGAGCAACCTTTTAATGCCAATTGACTGTGAGCTGATTATGACACTATCACTAACTTTTCCTTGTAGCCGTTACTGAAATATATCCTTTTTTATACGGTGCCATACACTAGAATTTCTTCTGTATAATCATAAAATATCTCACACACAACCAGACCCTGAACTACTATGTATACAAATATTTGTGGCGTGCGGGAAACCTAGGCTGAAAGCCAATTGCTTAGCATCTCTGCCATCCGTCTCAAATATATTATAGAATGAAATACTGTATCCACGTCCTCATCTTGTAAAAACGAAGAATACACATACGTGATTATGTAGCATGCGTAAGAGTTGGTTGAAGCTAACAAAGCAAATATTGTTTTTAACTGTGAAATACTAATAATCTCTCATGTCTAAAACTCTAATGGTATTTGTAAACGTATTACAATGACACTGACACATGTATTTTAACAGATCAATATGTGTTTATTTAGAGATTTAGTTACGTCGAGAGGGAAATTGTTAAAATGTTTGTATACAAAATGCTTTCGCTTTTCTATTGTTTCTGTTACATGAACTACATACTAATAGGATTTATTAGAAAGAGACATTTAGTTTCCCGATCGTCTATTTCACTTGCATATGATTTACACTGACCGACCAACTCGAAGTGACAAAGTAAAAACAGTAGAAATGGCTTTTGATTTACCAGAGATATCTAAATATGTATGTTTATAGGAATCTTATTTGTAGTAATCTTGTTTATAGAGTCTTATCCTTATCATTACGAGTAATATGAAAAATCGAGCGCGTACGCGTACAAATATTACGTACAGAAGTTTAGTAATTATAATTTTATTTTAGTGTCGCGAGTTCGATCCCCGCATGGAACAAATATTTGTATGATCTACAGATGGTTGCTTCGGGTCTGGTTGTGTGTGCATGTGACATGTATGTTTATAAACTGCACCCACGATACGGGAGAAATCATAGTGAGAGGCAACGCTAAAAAAAATGGACTGGATGCTGACTATTTGCTGCAAACCGGTCTTACGCATATCGGTACAAACGTATTCTAGTATTTCTATTGTAATCTATATTATTATTTCTATCGTGACCACCAGACTTCGTCTAAGTACTATTTAGTTACATCTGCAACTGTTCATATATCAGTCGATATAGAATCTCCGACAATACATATACTCCGATATCCACGCGGTGTATTCGACAAGTCTGCTACTTATATTCATAGATTAATTCCCTTTGAGTTTGGGAGTTGGAGAACAGATAGTCGCATCGCAACTTGGGAAATATGTCCAGTTACAACTTATATCGTGATATATTAAGTTGAAAATTGTGTGCAAGCCAAATAGAGGAGCAAGATCCGTTTGATTGTGTGTCAGGGGTTATGCCAAATATGGTTAAACTAATTAGTGTGGAACTTTCTCTAGCAACTTGCTAAGACTGCCCAAAACAGACAGACTGAATGTGAAATTGAAATTAAAACTTTGCCGTCAATGCATTTGCGGCGGTAGGTAAAATAAGTGAGTTTATACAATCATATAGTTGCATTCTCTTGTTCGATTTCGCTTTCAGTTTAACCAGATGCGGCTGAATACCAGTGTTTTACGCGGAGCGACTGCTACTTGGTTTCCGAACCCAGTTTGTTCTAGGATATACCGATATACAAGTTTCGACTAGTCATCAGACTTCGCGTTACGTACCACCGGTAGCGACTGACTTGGTACTCGTATGACAACTCGGAGGTATGGGGAGTCGTCAAAGTAAAAATGAACGGTCATAGACCTAAAAACCGACCATAATAGATCAATGGATGTGCGCATTAGCCATTTAGCTACGAGTTTTAAGTTTCACGCTTAATAAGAAGTAAACAATGACACAACCATTGAATTTATTTGCCACACACACTGCGAGTAAGACGTTCGAGCTCCTACGAATAATCTTAGATCAAATATTTGAACTTATCGGCGCAGCCTCTTGGCGCAGTTGCATAAACAGACAAACACGGTTTTGTGTGAAATACGGGTGTGTTCTGTGTATTACGTAGGTTGGAAGATACGTAGATACCTATACATATATAGTTATATTTGGATAGCCAATTCCGAGTCTACTGGAAAATGGTTTAACGGTATACTATAAAAATAGGTATTATTACTAAACTATACGTAACTTAGATAAAGTGTTTGGAAAAACTATCTTACAAATAGACGCAATTCTATAGATATACAAGACAACGGATTTCAATAAGCAGAAAGATATGAATAATTTCTGTATCGTGGGTGCGTTTACAAACACAAATATTCACACACACAAACACCCAGATCCGAAACAACTATCTGTAGATCATACAAATATTTGTTGCGGGAATCGAATCCGCAAAACGTAGCGCACCAGTCGATCTCTCAACTCCATTTTAGGCAAAGTTATATAGGTATTATGGTCAATCAATTCTCTTTTTCTTTTCTTTTAATTTCAGAGCCTTGGTCTTGACAGTGCAGCTAATGTAGTTCTCTCCTGTAAAGTAAAAAGTAATAATTGAGAACATCACGAGCAAAGCGTGATTTTAAAATGTTTGTATAAATTCTACTAAATTAAAAGTCTAAATTGTTAAAAGAGATTTTAAAAGAGTATCCATGGAGTTTCTTGCCGGTTCTTCTCCATAGGACCGACTTTGGAACCGTGCAACTAGAGTCCTTTAACGTTTCATAAGTGCCTGTATAAAGTTTTTTTGAAATAAAAACATTTATATGTAGGTCTATCAAAAATAGTCCGAACTTAATGAAGCAAAAACTAAATAATACGCATATTATGTATAGAACATTTCCGTACACCAAATGAATCCTGATTTTATTCTGCATGTCATTGAGAGTTGGATGAAGTATGTTAAGTTCGTTTGATATGGGGTGATACATTCGTTCCGTAATCGGATCCCCAAGTTCGGACAGCCCCATCCGGAGTGCTGAAATAGGTGGAACGGATGTGTTATCATTATTAATGGTTTCCATACTAGTCGAGAGTAGATAAGATGCGTGGATATTTTTCCCGCAGGTATTTTGGGGTTATTATGCGGAACTTTTCGAGTTGTGGTAACAAAGGATTTATGTAGATTTTATTATGTTGTTATGTGGATTTGCGATGATGTTGTGTTGTGTTCTTGTTCGTGATTTTAGGAAGCGACGATAAAATATCTTTATCTACGTTATATGTAGGTTAGATAAGTATAGTATAAGTATTAGATTAGTATAAATATCCCTTTAATTTGCAATGCCTGCAAAATACCGCTAAGTTTTAAGTACATTAACTTTATGTAACACCTATATTTGTACATTTGGTATGCAAATAAATGTTTGAAATTTGAAATAAGTAAAATGTTCTGAATAAGAACTTTCTTTTGTCTAGCATTTTGAGAATTTAACATTAACACTATACCGAGTTTGTGACAGACCGCCACTCGCAACACGAACTTTTGTTTTATGATATTTTACAAGCAATGTTTAAAAGTAAGTTACGTGAAAGTTATATGATAACGCGAGTTTGACAAACTCGCAAACATACTGTCAAAACACGGCACGACATTCAAGGCTATGTTATTCTGTAACTTTATAAATAAATATGAATTCACTTATAGAATGAAATAACCTAATTACATATATATACATATCATCATCATCATCATCAGCCAAAAGACGTCCACTACTGAACGATGGCCTTCCCCAGTGGGGGGGGGGGGGGGGGGGGGGGGTGTTGCCATAATCCACACGCTTGGCAGCCGGCTTGGGGATCGCAGTGGCTCACCGATTAGTGAAGAAGAAAATACATATATATATTTAGAAGAAAATACTCAATATAAATATTGACTGAAAAATCGTTTAGTCTGATTCCTTTATATACTTTAATTATAATCTTCATCTAAATTATACCTAATTCATTCCATAATTTCAGTTCATGTTAAGATAAATTAACTACAAACTAATTTATGACTACGGACGCTGTTTACGACTATCGTAGTGTCAAGGAGTACTTTGGATCTCCTACTTCTTATCTCATTAGGAAACATAATCTTGATGTTTATGATAATACATAACCGGTCATCCAAGGTCAGAGGAATATATTCCCAGTGTCAATATTCGCGATAAAATTATCAAAACGGATGCAGATAAGAAGTTAATTATGTGTAAAGCTTATGATATTATTGTTACCAAAGAATGTGACGACGTGAGTTCCGCGTGTAAGGTGACTTCATGTTTTGGTAGCTAAGATGGATTAGTAGGACCATGTTTGATAAACAAGTGACGTCATGGTGAGATCAAGGGCTAAAAACATATTAACTTCAGCAAATATAGCGATAGCATGGAGGCAACAATCTGGCGAGACAGTAACAAGAAGTTAAAGTAAAGTTAAAAGGTAGGAAAATAATAAATTGAAAAAAGAAAGGTACTGATTAGGAAATCATTTAATCATGTAGGTATTAAAAGTAATTAAGTAACTGGGTTATTAGGCGATTGACCTACATAATTAGTAAATACGATCTTAAAATCAAATCTTAATAGGCAATCAATAGTATGAAATCAATCATTAATTAATACCACAAAACGACATCAATCAGCAAGCACTATCATCATTAATCAACTACGTAATACGACATTGAGACTGTCAGTTAAGAGGTACGAGAATAAGAAAAAAGAAAATATAGAGAAATAGTAAGAACTTCATTAAATTCAGATTTAAAATATGTCGTGAAAAAGGACCTTTTAATGATGGCAATCAGTATAAAGAAGCAAATAACAAGACTGATAAAGTTAGTTTACGAAGGCCAAACTAAATGATCTAATTAGTTAGATATATTTGTAAACGAAAATAATTAGGAGGCAAACAATCCAATAATTATGACACTGATGAATGTTGAATATAACGACATGCTACAACTCGTTGATGACAACTGGAAAATCATTGTACTCGGCAGTTGTGTTCGAAAACTGTATCATTGTCATCGAGAGTCCGTAATTGTTTTCGAAAACGGTGTGTAGTTTGCAAACAATGGTCGCGGCATTTGTTAAGAATTTCGTAACAAATACACTTGCTTGTTCGTCACATTTTCTTGGTCAGTCTGTTGCTCTAGTATAGAATGTGTAATATAAACAACTGTAATATCATATTCAATACACTTAAATGAGGAATTCTGTTCCGTGTTTCTGTGTTATTCGTATTATGTGTTAAGTAAAGGCGTATGAATTCATATTATATGTCGTTGAATCACTTTCTATGGTGGCCTTGATTTACTGATCGCCTTACATGCATACGTATTAGGTATATTGTATTACCGTATACTAATAAATCACACGGATATCACAAGTAGTAAGCAGAAGTACTGATGTATACTCAAACTGTGTTGATGTATGTATTGATTGGAAATCATTCTAATACTGTGTGTAGTGTATAAAATCCATACATTAAAATCCAGAGGTACCATCGGCTAAGTCCCCCACTTGTCAGCTAAATTGTGCCGATCGAAATGCGAGTAAAATTCTGCAAACGCTAAAATATAAATAACACATACAAATTTCGGTTGTAACGGAATTAGTTCAATGAACTACAGGCTTTTGTTGTAGCTACTGTACCCTACTGATCCCTGTCAAAGTACATAATCAAGTTACAACCTCTTGCTTTGTTCGACTGGATAGTCGAATTCATGACTTCAAAATTAGCAGCCACTTTGACTTTATGTACCAAAAGACAAAATAGTTTAACTTTTTACAACCATTTCTCTCTGTACGTAAAATCCTAAAATGAAATATCAAAAGCTATGATTTTAAACTCATAAAAGTCACGCGACTTCCCGACATCTGGTATTCAGATTTTTATTCTACCTCATATTTGACAATAGAAATCTCGGAAAGATGATGTCCTTTGTCTGAAATGTATGCTCATTCAATTTGACAGCGTTCTCCACTCTAAATGTGTAATCTTGACGTTTATTTGATTTAAGATATGGTGCCTCGTCAAGTTCTGTTTTCGTATAATATTTTTGGGATCGTTATGGTTTGCTGTTCTATGTTCTATCTTTAAGATTATTGGGTCTTATGAAACTGTTACTATTGTCTTCTTGTAGCTTAGCATTAATTTAGCAATGATTAATATCTTAAATCCTGCTTTAGTAGGTATCTCAGGAAATCTATAGAAAAGATTAGGATGAAAACTAACATTGAAAAATCGGTTTACAATACAAATTTCTTGTCTCATTTAGACTGTACATTTTATGGTTTCTTTTTCTCAACTTAGAAAGCTAAACGGTACGAAATCAGTTTCATAAAAATGTTTTTTTATCAAAACTCTTCTTTACCTTTTTATTTCTCACTGTTCCAATACATTTGTATTTTGATATACGACGTGAAGGCGATATTATACCAATCTGCATCGATCACTCACCTGATCATCATGCTTATGAATGTCACTGCTTCATATTTTATAGTCTCGACGAGATAGGCCACATACTTGCCATAATGTGTATATACCACGGTAAACGCTTTCAGCTAGTAGGCACTGTGTGTCTTTGTAATCGAAAATCGATGTACAAATCAACATGTGTTTGTAAAATACAGTACAAGTTTATTGTTGTTGTATTGTATTGTGCATTAGCAGTAATTTATTGTTAGCACTTAACGGCGTTTCCTTACGGAATATACACATTTAGTGGTTCTGCTCATAGATTTTAACGTTCAACAAATTGTTGTAATAACTACGAAGACGTTAAACTATAAATATGTATCTTTCGGAAAGTGGTCTTGTAGGCTGTAAACATATAAAACACATATTAAGATATTTTCCCCACAACTCCGGTCCCCTAAGAAATTTAATATATTCTCCAGCATTTCTACAAAGAATTAATTCCCGAAATACCGAAGCGAATATTCAGAATTGGAACTAAATTATACCTCCTACACCAAAAGCAATAACCCAGTTTGGTACCAAGGAAAAAAAATATGACTATGCGTCAAACGGAATCGCGTTACTTTGCGTTCTTATAAATTACACCACTAAGTTGTAATTTAGCTATTTCTGGTTCACTGCCAAGAACATTAGCTGAGATACAGAATACGCATGTAGTTGGACATAAATATGATTTAGGTTTCTCAATAGCGGTTAAATAAATCCCTACTGCAGTGTATTACCCTGTATTATGTCGAATGTGGAGTATCACAAAGGAATGGAAATTTTGTGTATGACGTCATATTTTACATAACATTGAGATTTTATGACCATACAGACGGAAAATCGTCCTTTTTTATTTCTTATGAGTATACTTTAGGGGTTTCTTAAGATGTTTCTACAGAGTAACAAAATCTTTGTTCAAGATTGTTTTTAGTCATGAATAAGGAATCAAGTTATGATTAGCAAGCAACGGCCAGATCACAAAAGGGCAGAAGTAATTTGAATAACAAATCTTCAATTTTCCAAAGCATAAGTCGATGAATAAACGACGGGCTGTACTAGTAATTCTCTCTTCATTATAAGATAACTTGACGTCATCACATAAAATGGGAGGTACATACATACAGTGGTGAAGAAGTGTTCATGAGACGTTATATATTATATGGTCCGACCTAAATGTTAGGGGCGAGACATTCGGGTTAATTCGTTGGGTCCCTCCCTGCAATTATGAAAAAATCGCTGCCGATATTGCACATCTGGCCTTGGTTTCTATCCCAATTAACGAAATGACATGCGTTAGCCATTTTGATTTTGCTCACGTTTGTTATACCGAGAGCTGTGCATGTTGAAAATGTAATGGACATGAATTTGATTCTGCTGATTGGGTTTAAAAAGATTGAATTATTCACTTTTTTTATTGAGTTGTTTTTTTATTGAGAGAGATATTCTTTTATTTTTTGCGTAATAGTTTGGTATGTGTTGCTATTTTGGTTTTGTTTGTTTTTTGAAAACTATCTGATATCGTGTTTGATGAGTTCGTATATTATCCGTCCAAAGGAGAGAGAGAGTCCTGTACAATTTGAGCTCTGTACAATATGCGTTAATTGTTTTTTTAATGAAGTTATTCTAAATATTACCCCAATAAATAAAACGAAATATATACAGGTAAAATCAGATTAAAAATTATTTTGTTTTGGGTAATTTAAATGTTCTAGGTAGAAATAGCAAACATGTTCAAGTTCTTCAAAAAAAAAAAAAATAACTACGAGCATATTCAAATCGAGGCAGGAATCTTAAAAAAACATTTCGAAAAGATTTCTAACATTTCGTATCCAGCTCCCGTGCCGTTCGTTCGTTAGCGTCCGGATCGCGGCGAATCCAGAAGAGTTCCTAACATACATTTTGCAGCCCTGGTTAATTGGGCGGCAGCCTACAATGGACATCATCCAATTTTGTGGAAACTGCGGTCACAATTGTCTAATTATTTGTGGTATTTGCTCAGTTTATGATGAACGTTTAATATTTGTGGTCGATACGTTTTAGCGGTCGTTATATGTTTAGAATGTTTAGTTGTTTATGGTAAATAGCACAGCTGCAAACAAACTTTATTATAATGTTAGGTTTTTGTGATATCACCATAGTTTTATTTGGTTTTTCTGCAAGTATATAAATTCTTAGAAGCTCGGTAAATGTCAGTAGATGCGTAAGACAGTGCTTGAAATGACCCCGCAGATTCATCGATCTGTGAGTTTAAGCAGCGCTTGCCGCGGTCAGTCCTTGGTTGGGTGACAGTTTTTCACACATCGAATCCACACCATGTTTCGGAAAGCACGTTAAGCAGTGGGTCCCGGGTGTCATATCAATATATCTAGGGCAGACATTACCGATGTCAGCCACTCCAAAAGTCTTACAATCTTGCTACAGTACTTAGTTTCTCTCAGCAGATGTTCTTGGAAAATGCTGATTATGTAGCCGAGTCTGGTAAGACTGCGAGCCGATCCCAGGAAAAGGCCACGCGTGTATGCTTGTGTCTAAAACAAAAAAATGAAAGTAGAGGCTGTCGAAAGACTATCAATGTCTGCAAATGTATGTGCGATTCATAAAGGCAAACAATATTTTTGTTCCATTCATGACGTAGTCGGTAATTTTGACTCTAGTTAATTTCTCTAACAGTAAAAGCATATTCGTTCTTCACAAAAGTAGTGGCAGACTACCTATGTTATGTCGAAGACAACATTATCTTTATCTAGGTAGATAGATACTTTAAAGCAACAAGTAGGTATGTACCACCTTCAATCATCATCTGCCTAGCATTTACCCAACTAAGCCGACCCCAATCGGCTTCAAATCTAACCGGCTGCGTCTGAATATCACTATTTTACACGGAGCGACTTCCATCTGACCTCTGCCACCCAATTACGGGGAGACACTGATATTCTAGACTGGTTGTCACAAATTTTTGGGCTATTGACACCCGGGACCAACTGCTTAACTTGCTTTCCGAGGCACGGAGAGATATGTGAAAAATGGTCACCCATCCAAAGACTGACCGCGTCAAGCGCCGCTTAACCTCGAAGATCGACCGATCTGCGCGGCAGCTATGTAGCTACGAGTCCCATTATGTACCAACTTCAATAACAAAAAAAAAAAACAAGTGTTCCAAATTTGAACGAATTCTTCTACAAAAATTCTCACTCATATTTTTTTATCTCTATTGGTCAACAAACTCGTTACGTGTTAAATAATATTGCTTAGTATACATACGTAAACTAAAAAAAGATGTCCAATTGTGTCACGCGTTAATTTTTAACTTCTAACTAGGCCAAATACCCGCGTCTAGACGGATGATTTGTCATCAAAATAGAACTATTTGAATTATTTCGATGACAATGCTTTCATTGTGACTTTTGTGCCGGTTAACTTGTGAGTGGGATGTGTCATCTTTTCCTTTCTTTGGCTTTGTTTCTTACTTATAGCTTATAGTTATCGCTTTGTGCCCCAAATGTATAGCGACATAATTTTTGGCAAAAAAGGGATACTATAATGTAAATTAATTTCTAATGGGCAGGAACATTGGATAGATTGTTATGATAATAAGAAATAATATAAGCATAGTGTAATTTTGTTTGTTAAGATTTAAATGTAATTATTGTTAGAGGATAATATTAGGGCTTCATATTTCCTATTCCATTATATTATGTCGAAACTATTGAACTGTGTATTTTTGCATGCCTACTGGTAAAATATGGCTGAGCTTGATTTGGTTTTCTTTTTTGTACCACATGCTTTATGTATTACCCATATTTGCAAAATAAAAGTATCTTTATAAGCAGCATTATATATAAAAAACATGGTTATCCTAGAATTAATGATCCAAGTATTATCCTAGGTATAGTCCACTGCTGTCACTGTCATTTCTTTGAGAATAAAAAAAGGATAGAACACTGTGCTCCTACATTTTGATAACACTTGATTGGGTTTTTATTTTTGAAAATTATTAGTAACAACATAGAGTGAGGCATTGGGTCCGGTACATTGCCATAGGCTTGCACCTTATTGCATGGGACTTAATAACGACATCGGCAAATCAGTTATGATGCTATACTTAAACGATAAAGCATCTTTCATCTCCGTCTTCTGTGTGATACGCGCTTTAATATAATACTGCGTCATCCTTATTCTCTTATATTATAGTTTCGTATTCGGAGCACGATTCCATTTTTGTTCAAACTCAGATAAAAATAGATACCTATGTCAGTCTGCAGAAAAAAAATTGCTCGGAAGCTTACATAAAACTGCTTGTATCTGGACGTGTTCTCGTAAAGGTCAACCAAAAAATGTGATAGGAATATTGATTGAATACGAATAATAATTAAAATACTTCTTTCCAAAGTTCATTCCCAAAAAGTCTAGTAATAAAGAACATTCTTCAAACTACAATGTAGATAAGCATTTCATAATACATTTCTTGCTAGAACTGAAAAGATCTGTAGTAGGTACTTTTGTATATAGTCGAGTAGCTCCACGATTGTTTTTATTAAATAACTTTCATTGCAAATCGTAAATATTTTGATATTCTTAATATTAAATATTACCAGAAGAATGCTAAAGAAATACCGACCATAGAAAAATGTACGAGAAAATTCTCGCTCATTCCATTTGTGCAGTATTTATAAAACTCATATTTTACTCACGTCTCAGTTTCTCGTATTTATCTTACGACGCGAGTCCGTTTGAATTGTACGATTTTCATTTCAAGCACTGTCATAAATTTATATTCCATTACGAATGGCGTAGTGACATTGGAATTTCAATAAAAATTGCTCCAAGTAGGCGTGAACACGACGGAATGGTCTAAGTAAGACCTACATTCTTAAAGCTTTTCTAGGGCAATCGGATTCACCTTGAACTACCAGCCAGCCAGTGTAAACGCTCCTTTAAAAAAAAGAAAACGTCTGCAGTGTTAGCTGGTTGTGATTGGTAGCTTGCCAAGTAAAACATTTAGAGTAGAAGTGAGAATAGGAGACGCCTAGAATTGAGGCCTTATCGTGATTTTGCGGCGACCAAATTGAAATCCCATCTTGATAGATTTCTTTTAACCCATAAATTTGAAATGTCCTTAGTTGAGCAGAAATAATTTGAAGAACATTAAGGATTTTTAAAGATAGTTGTAGTACCCAAATTGCAGTATGATCTATGATCTATGAGGGTTTTTGGTTTTGTTTTGTCAAAGACCTTGTCTGTATTATCTATACTAATATTATAAAGTGATAAATTTTGTTTGTTTGTAGGAGATAATCTCCGGAACGAATGATCCGAATTTGAAAATTCTTTCACCGATTGATAGCTACATTATCCCCGAGTGCTATAGGCTATAAATTATGTACTCGTAGATCACGCGGATTAAGTACCAGGTATATAAACAGCTTTGACACCTATCTTAAACATTGCAGCATAAAAGGGAAAAGTACCAAGTTTAAAATAGCACAAAGATATATAATAAAAACTCTATACTCAAAGTTTAAAAATAAAGCTTGAAATGAATAGCCGACAGTTAACTGAAAAATGACGGACGATCTTAAAACACCTGGGAGCGGTCACAAAATTACACCGTCCTTGATGACGAATTGCTTCAGTTATGCTCGCTAGTTAAAAGTTAATCTTGTCTTCTCCACACTAAATAATTATTTATTAACCTTGTCTGTCGGTGTCTTTTAACGTTAATCGGGTTTGACACGTGACTAATGGTTTGATTAGGCAATGTTTATAGTGGCAGTAGAGTTCTATGCTTAGGGTTCTTTGGGGCGGTGGTGGTGATGATGATGCCTTTCGGCCACAGCGACCACATTCTAAGGGTTCAGTTCATAGTTGTTGAAAGCATTGATGCGCTGCTCTTTTATAATGCTTTCATGCGACGAGGGGGTGCTACGAGTCTTACCTATTTAATCTATGCGAAATTTTCGTTCCCCGGATGATAAAACCACAAGACAAGCTATTTTCATATTAAAAGTACCGGCAAATCATACGTAATAACTAGGTTGCGGATATTGATGTTCGAAGGTGCTCATTTAGCATTAAGTGGATTGGTGGGTCATTTTGCTAGCTGTATATATGTACATATATGAATATATATTCCTCTAGACTTCGATCAGGCTTCTAATTTTGATTGTGTGGATGTCTTGCTCTCATTGGCTGATGTACTCTACTTTGGCTGAGAAAGTTCTTACGCATTAAGGCCACGTATCTACAAAGCTGTACCTCAAGTTTCCTAAAAGCAATTTGATTTTAATATACCCAGTAATTCGTCGGTTAATTTTCATGTTGATAATACGCAATGGATTTCGCACTTCATTTGGTTTGTTAATGAGAATTGAAACCCTTTTCCATTGTAGCTAATGGCCACGGCCTAGAACATTAGCTAGTTAACGGTATCGTAATTGGCGGATTAACAACTTCCAACTGGTTACGCGTACGCATATCAGTTGATTAGAGAAAATTTCAAGCTTTAAATACAATACAATAGCTTGATTGCTTAGTTTCATATATTATAACAATAGACAAAAGTGGCAATGCAGCAATGTTTTGAACCATGTCTTTTAGTAGAGATTTATTTCATGTTGATTGAATGCTATGGTTAATTGATGCATCATGCTGATTGAATCTTTGCTGGAAGGAAAACGTTATTTATTTCTTTACATTCCCTCGCGTATATGGGTCTTATTTTCTATTGTATATCGTTGGTATTATCGTTATTATGTAGCTGCATTGTTCATTTCATAATTTCAGATTAAAATCTGTATTGTTATTTCTTAATGCGTGGTCACGGTAATCTAACGTAAATTATTAGTATAATAACCAATATAATTTTCATTGTGTTTCAAGTCTCAACTCAACATTTGTATGAATTAAATTTTTTAACAAAAAATAAAAACCGAATAAAAAAGAAGTCGGTGCCAAGTAAAACATAAAATTAATATACCTTGCTGCTATAATAGCGACATTGAAACAACGAGTTCACGTAGAAATTGTCGAGTGCGGAGCGAATTATGCGTCGGACACGACAAGTGCACTTCGCCAATCGTTTCGGTTTATCATTGCATGTTTTACTTGGCACCGACTTCAATATTCTTCAACTACTATATTGTATAATAAAAGATTTATTTTTTGCTTTTTAGTTATTAGTTTTGTTTTTGAGTTTTTTGGAGTCGGTTTTTATTTTTTGTTAAAAAATTTAATTATTTTACAATTTTGAGTGATGGGTAGACCTAGTATAGACGATTCTCTTGAAAAACTTTACAAACGTCAAATGTATGTTGCTCCAAGTCGAGTGAAAACCTTAGACGGTATTGCACTATGTGATTTTAAAATCAAATAAATTACTTAGCCGATTACCCATCTCGGCTTAAAGTGCGCATCAATACGAATAAAATAAGCCCAAACACTATGTAGCTGCTATCAACCATTAAGGAGTTCCCTAAACTGTACTGCACCTGCATCACGGACCTTGCAGTGGCAGTCATTACTCATCTCGGTGTAAAGATCTTGTCAACACGAATAAAATAAGCCCAAACACGAGGTAGTTAAGATGTACCGTCGAGGAGTTCCCTCGATCCTCTGTCGTCTCCATCATCAGATCTGCCCTAAACCTACATAGTATTGTAGTCTCATCAGATATACACATAAATCAAGTTTTTACCCCATGCTCGCCTACAATTTTCAAGAGATGCCCTCGATTTCTCAGGGTTTCCACCATCAGGTCCTGACCTGATGACAATGGGACCAAATGACAAGCATACCATTTCAAATAAAAAAAGAATTTTTGAAATCGGTCAAGGCAGGTAAAAAAAAAAATAGCTGATTTGATAACCTCCTCCTTTTTTTTGAAGTCGGTTGAAAATTGGAATGATGTAAGGAAATTTTCACGATTCCGATCCGATGTTGGATGTCAGTCATTAATGACGTATACTAAGGATTTCTTCATCGTATCCATATTCATTCATTAAACAATAATAAATAGTGAAAATACCCACCGATGTTTTAGTGAATGTTCATGGCATTGATGTACACGTCAATTTTTATTTTCAAAGTCAACAAACTCTCAACAAGAATGCGTAGTAATAATATAAACGACAATGAACACTATTGAGAGACATGTGACTTATAATATATCTGTGAACTGGAGTGAATCAATCTCAATCAAAAGCCGTGACGCAGGGCTCGGTCACGCGCCGCTTAGTTCAACTGCTTTGTGTTTCTGATACCCTAGTACATATAGCCCCAAAATATTTATACGATTGTTTGACACTCGCTTTGTGTTGGACCAGAAATATTTCTTTTATCTTCGGAACTCTTTGTTAAGCCACTTTTGACTAGACGTTTCATTTATTTTTGTCGATATTTTTTGTTTCAAAAGTTAGGTTGCATAATTATTGTATGACTTACATTATTAACTAAACCTAATGTAGATGGGCCGAGGAGGCACACGATTACACTATCAGTTTTTGTCTGTGCTTCATAATTCGGTTATTTTTATAATTTATTGCTAAATTGCTTACAGTATTTATTAGGCATTTTCCAACAATACTTATAAAATAAATCAGTGTACATTTATTCAAAAGCGTTTTCAATGTCTTTCGGGCATGTTATACAATACTACAATAACACACAGATGATTAACACAATATTTCGTTTACTATGATAATTGTTTACCTAGGGGTTAAACGGCAGTTTTCATTTTAAACATCTGTTAGATATATTATCGGTCAACATAGTTCTACTAAATCTTGGATTTTCTAAGAAAGTAGTGGCGGTTTTACGATATTTTTATGGCCACAAACTAGATAGCGACCGTTTTTTTCATCTGATCCAAATCTTTTGTGTAATTCTCCAACCCTAGTAGTCTACACACAATGGGTCGGAAGACTGGAACTGGAATTTTTTCTCCCGAGTGTACAAGATCTCTAACTAGCTTGGCTGCTTTGCCTTTTGCCGTCGTTAGTTATTAGTTCAGCAGCTAAAGCTCTCTGATGTATTTGTACTTAAAGTTTGTATAAAAAAAGAATCTTTTCTGCACTGAGATATTTATTATACTGCAATAATAGTACTATCTTCTCTTTTTTTTATATCTTTCGCGTTAAATAATAAGCTCTTAGGTCTTGAATAAAGCTGCTTGGTATTGGCTTGCTCACAAGTCACAATAATTTTATTTAAGCATGTCAGCTTTTGGCCCAGTGCCTAATACTATGAATAAGAAAATGGAGCTAATGTATGCAAATATTTCATGTAAGCCTTTCTTCTTTACAGGGTGAGTACCTTCAAGCTGTTTCAAGATTAGATGCATGAACTCGGAATAAGCGCTTTTGGTTTGGTCTGGTCTGTATATCTTTTCACTTAAACATATCACACTTAACAATCGATCACTTCTGGATGAATTACAAAAGTAAATCTGTGGTTTGGCTACATTTTTGAGGATTTAGGTTAATAGTGGACGAATAGCTTCATCGCTAGAAATTTACCCTTACTTCTAAGGTCTAAATGTAGTATCAAATATACTGTTAAGCTGTATAGTATTATATGACAAATTTCGTAGACAAATTAGTTATTTTCATATCTTATCGCCTCTGTATTCTAAGGGCAAAGCAGAGATATAATGGAAACATTTTGCCAATGCCATTTTTAAGTCCCATGTAATAGAGGGCGAGCTTATCACCTGATTAAACATATATTTTACATCAATTATCATAGAAATTTGCAGTAATAAACATTCGCCAAAAGAATAATTGAACCACCCGTCAATATTCTACCCTTTTAGGCTATTCAGCTTATACGGTCCCGGATTTGAATTCATCGAACTTTAACAATGCAACGACCAAGTATTCCGGTTGAAATTCGAATTGTTCCTTCAATTGTTTACAAAAGCAGCGACTAAGGCCCAAGGCACACAGGCAGGAGGTTCACTTCGTTCTACGTGCTGCTGTGCTTGCCGTAAGGCGGTGTTGGCTGAAGAGATTTTCTCATCACGTGCTAGGTGGTTTTGGTGGGTAATACCCTGGTCACCCTGGAGATACCTAGCACGCAGCTCTGAGCTCCTGGTGAAGTCCCTGTCTGAAAGATACATCGTTTAAGCGCACCAAAATATGAAAAACATCATACATAATTGGGCACAGTTTAGGAGTAGCTCCAGAAAAGAAGACTGTTTGACGGGTATGAAACGCAAATATTGTTGAGGCTTAGATTTAGGAGGATAGGCAATTCCGGAAAGCTATAATAGTTACAACCACTTGTCATGTTAGACACAAAATCGAAAGCGTGACCTGAATACACCAATAGCCAAGCACACACACACACTCATAAGTTTGATCGACACGTGATTTACCCAGTGAGTACCCGTTTTCGTTTTAGTTTTATCAAGAATCTCTCTTTTGTTATTGTCTCATTGGTCTAGTGGTTGCAACAGTGGCAGCGGTGTGTTTGGTGTTAGATTCAATTTCTAGATCGGGCAGTATTTATACGGTTTATATATAGTTAAGACATTCTCTGTAGCAACCTGGAGTTTGCCATCTTTTTTACATCTTTGCCTAACCCTCCGGGAAATACAAGCGTGATGCTAACTTATGTAAGAATACATATTTATCAACCTGCTTGAGAATTCCTGAGAATAAAAGACTATTTTATTAATATCAATAGTCTCTAGCGTCAGCGTCTCGTTTCCATTAGTTTATAACACTCCAGTCCCTGTGCTTATAAAGCCATTTATTTACATTAAGGTAACTTATCTTCAACTTAAGATCGACACGCTTCAGAAATAGAGTTTTTGAGAACGATAGCCGCCGGGAGACAAGATATAGGTACGAAGATAGTAGAATATAAAGTAATTGATCGAAACCCACCGACCAGTAAGCAAATGGATTACTAATTGACACCAATTTCTTTTCAGAAACAATGTCACGAAATTAGTTTAGTGCTCTCGGAATTTGAATTTAGGGAGAAATTGATCTTAATTAGAAATCCATTTGCTTTTACCCAAACGTTGATCATTAGATGAGCTGGCGTTAAGGTGTACACCTAATAGTCTATAACTATGGAGTGGACAATTTGAACAGGACAAACATAGGCATTTAGGCTTGAACTGATGTATGAACTAATGTAATATTGTAATACTCTAGAGAAATGCCTTGAATCTTTATAATCGCTTCAGCTTACACTATTGGTGGACCATGGCGGCCATGGATTTTAACCTTTTCAGGCTATTTTTATGATCAAAATTCAAATGGGGCTGCGGCCTCTATAATATTCACTTGGTGAAGGTGTGGTGATATACGCAGATATCATGTGAGATTTACGCCATGCCGTTATTGTTCCATGAAGCAAAACATTCTCACTCCATGTGCTATGTTTAACGCCGAACCTTTACGTGCGGAAATTGAGATTGATTCGAGTTTGTACCGAAAACGTGTTGTTTACGTCATATACAAATGAATCAATCTACAAAATATACAAAAAAACATACAGTGATTAATTTCATGGCGGAAAAAAATTACGCAGTTACACAATCGCAGATTTGTTACGTAATAATATATAACATGACATAGCATCACGCCTATATTCTAAAGGGTTAGGCAGATATGTACTATTACAATAATTCTACACCCATATTTCGCCGACGTCGTTATTGACTCCCTATTATAGGGGGCTAGCCTATTACCATCTACCAGACATAATTCCAAACTCCGTGCTGTTCATGAGAATTTTCATACAGAAAAAACTGAATTACACTTTATTCGACTCATGAATCGAACCCAGGACCTTACCGAAAAACGAGCACTGAGGCCATCTTTTTGTTAGGTTTTTTTTATTAATTTATAATCTTCGATCTCATAGCCTAAATGTCACATTAATTTTCATGTAATTGTTGATGCTATCAGAATTGTGGACATCGTCTGGTTCGGAGATTTTCTACATAACTATTACAGTATATTTTATAAATTACCCCAGAAAAGATAACATAAGTTAGAAGTTAATTCTAAGTTAGAGACTATCCTCGCCCAGGATCTGCGTCAGCGATCTCAATTGCTGTTCTCAAGTGTCCATCAGTACAAACAAACGACCACTGGACATATTATTGGTGCAAGTATCACGAGATTGTATGGAACAAGTTGTCTTTGTTCAAGGGGGATCGAAAACTATTCTTTGTAAATAATATTCACAAGTCTTCAAGTAGGCTATGATTGCGATCCTTGAATGTCGAATATACCAACTTTGCTATAATTCAGTTAGCATTAGTTGTTGTGTGTTTTGCTATATAATAAAAATAAACGTATGCCCTTCTCCAGGCGACCTCTATGTACAATTTCATTACGATCGGATTAATGGTTTAGTCGTTTTGAGGTAACAGACAGACAGATAGTTTTACTTTCGCATTTACAATAGCGCGGATAGTACAAGAATGTAGGTACCTATAATAATCTATAAAGTTTATCAAATTGCGAAGTATCTAGGCTAATTTTCTTTGTTCTGGCAATGTTTTTTTAGTATGACGGCACGATTGGCGCATTGGTTGAGAGATCGACTGTTGCGCTAGGTGTCGCGGGTTCGATTCCCGCACGAAACAAATATTTGTATGATCTATAGATAGTTGTTTCGGGTCTGGGTCTTTGTGTATGTGAATATACGTGTTTGTAAACGCACCCACGATACAGGAATTATTCCTAGAGTGGGGCAAAGTTTAAAAAAAAATATATTTGTAATATATTTGTAAGTATGTATTTTTCATTAAATTACTTCTGCAAATAAAGGAAAAATTCACAGTTTAACCTAAATCTGTCTACACAAACAATGAGCTGTTTAACTTTACATAATGAAGTTTGAATAAACAAAAAGCTTATTTTTTTAAGAATTTTAATATATTTTTTTACCTACACCCAATAAGCTTCTCAACCCCCTCCCACAATTTTCGTATCCAGGCCATCTAAGCTGCCAAGTTATCTGGCTATGGGACTATATATGATTATGTAACTATGACTACGTATGGTTTGCAGTCTCCTTTAATAAAAAGAAAACTGGACCTAAGGGCGTGCGCTCACCACAGTCAAGGTTCTCTTTAATCAAACTAGTCTTACTAAACAAATCCGTATCTAGACGTCTTCCTTACCATAAAACTGCATACTTGGTACAGTGTTGCTTAGATGCAGGACCATTTAATCCATTGGACGTCGTCTTCTAACTGTGCGCATGCGCACCGTCATTGCTTACTCATGGCAGTAGTTTAAATACAGTTTTAACCAGTTGTTTAGATATTATATAACACACTGAACAACGATATGATACAGAAAATTAGATGCAATCGTTCCTATCTCTGTACCGCTATTTCTTGTACCTTGGACTCGACCCGATCTACGCATGCAAGTCACGCGTTATTATTTATAACCTCTGCATCTGTGGTGACAATTTCGTTCAATGAATTATTGATAGCTTGCGGATATTACTCATTCATATCTTCGAGATTGGTTCAGTGACAGGCGTCTTGTCTATTTTTGATTGGAAACTATTGACCATTTATTGAACGAGATCGTATCTTAACGAAGTTGTAAATGCAGCTTTTTTAAATGCATAATGACTTGGTACAGTTATCAAAATTTATAACGAATAATACTGTTAATTATACATAGAACCAAATAAAATTCCAGCTTTGTTGAAATGAAACATTCTGTTACCTGAAGATATATTAATAATGTCTAAGAAAAACTGAATAAAGGATAATCGCTCGCGATTTTCTTTTTCCTGAAAGAAATTAATCGAGGGTTAACAATTTTTAAATTCAAAAGGGTTTTGTATCCAAAAGAGTTTTAGTAAGATTAAAAATTTTTCGCAAGCAGAACTTTTAAAACTTAGGCGTTCTCTTAGGGCGCATTTACATCTGTTACGCTCAAACGCTCGAGTAGTTTGTGCAAATATTCGTTTATTAATATGTCTGATTCAAATTAAAGCCGTTGACACGCATGAGCGCCTCGTGAGTGGCTTACTCAGCTGTAGCGAGTACTGAACCTATGCGATGGGAGTTGTTACATGCGATGAAGCCACAATTTACAAAGTTACAACTTTATATTCTGCATCTTTACACTGGTTAGCGTATAGTGTAAACTATCTCATTGGTTTAGTGGACGCAAACTCAGAATGAGCGTGAGGTCCATGAGTTCCATTTTTAAATAGAATTTTCTGTTAAAATCTGTAATTTCATTGTTTTTTTTTAATTTTTTGTTGTATTCAATTTGTTGTGATAAATTCACTGATGAAAAAAATAAAAACTAATATTATTGTTATTGATATTTGGTTTAAGTGTTAAGACGTTGCGGCTATTTCAAATGTCTCCTATATTTCCATAGGGACAGTGCGGGTGGCACGGGCAAATTCGTGTTAGTTTGAAAGCAGATTAATCCTTTAACTTTAACAAATACCGACCTATATTCCAAAGCTCGCGAATCATGATAAATTCGATTTAATAACATACGATAGAGTATCCCGTTTCATATAAAACCGTGTAGACGTTCACGTAGTACCTTTGCTCGTTCACGTGTGCGACACAGATGTAGATGCGCCTTTACGCTTGCGTGAACTTCACATGTTTATAGTATTTTTTGCCTTTTCAGTTTAGTCATAAGAATTTTACAACGCGTTCACGGTTGAAATAGCCCTTGAAAACTTTATTAAGTTACACTTTAGATGTAAAACACGTGTAAGATTACACCTACATAATCTCATGTTCTTGGAAATACGATTTTTGTGTGTAGTTTTCTTTGTGTAATTGCTATAAATTTCGGAATCCGTGTGAGTTTGGAGCGGTTTTTATAAAATAAGTAATTAAATAGCATGTATTCCCCGAATGGTTAGGCAGTTCTTTCGGGGAAGGCTTTAGGCTATATATAATTACAATTGGCGTTTGGATTAAGAATAAAATAAGTACATTAAGTGCTGAATACTAATGATTGATTGAAAGTGCGAGATAATTAAGTTTCATAATGGTAATCTGTTTGATTGCCAGCTCATAGCTTATCTGTATTGCAACAGTATCTCTCTCATCTTTTACGACTTTCTTGGGTTGACGAGGGCTGATTATCTTGATGTAAACTGACTTTGACTAGTACTCGATAGTGTCTTTCAATAGGACAGCGGACTTTGATTGACCTTAACTGATTGGGGCAGTGGTTCATTACGAATAATAATATCATTACACGTAAATCTAGAATAATGATTTTTATGCTTAGGTAGTGAAATTTTACCAATAAAAAATCCTAGGATCTATAGGATATTTTTACATAGAACAAAAAATATATATAAGTAGATGTATATCGCAGATTAGCGTGAAAACATACAACATCACGACTGTTTTCTCCGAACGGTAAGGCAGAAGTGTACTGATTTTTCACTTTAATTGGGACTGTTAGTGAGAATTTCCACACAAAAAATCCCAATTTTAATATTACCCGTCCTGGGAATTTAACCCCGAACCTTCGTAACGTTTTAAGATCGACTAATCGAGGGGACTATACCACTGAAGCAGTTAAAGTTAATTCTTCAAGCACTCTGCTGTATCTTCAGAATCCTTCTCTATAACAAGCCGCGCTGCTTTCCAGTAAGAGTTAGGAACTATGGTTTACAGTACCCCTAGTGTAAGTTTTTTTGACAAATTCGATTCACTACATCGAACGCGTTCGGCGCTCCGATTGATCCATTTCGTGCTCTCCACCAATTGGAGCGCCGAACGCGTTTGATGTAGTAAATCGAATTTGTCAAAAGAAACTTACACTAGGGGTACTGGTAGCGCGTTCAAATCTGGCCCAAACCCATGAAATGTTTTGTATTTAATTTATTTTTTGCATTCTAGGGATAGAAATGGGTGGAATAATTTGGAGGAGGCCTTTGCCCAGAAGTGGGAAAGTTTTAGCAAAATAAAAAATTCTAGAATATTTTTTCTAAAACAAAAATTGAACACATGAATTTCATAAGGATGGAGTTGCGCTTACAGCTAGTATTAAATTCTCAATCTTGAACGAACACTGTCTACGAAACAATCGGCGGTTAACAGGATGTGTTTAAAGTGAGTGGTGGACGCTTATAGCAAGTCAAATAGCTTCGGTCGTTATGACAAATTGAGGGGGATTTAGTGGAATAGCTCGGGGACACAGTCGCAACTGTGACGGGTAAGGATTTAGAAACGACCCGCTAACATGCACGTATTTGTTAGGCCCCTCCGACCTTTCATATGCCTTCGTAAATTGTTTGAGAGATTTATGAATGATGGAGTTGAGTTCCGCGGTGGAGAATCATTTTGTGTGTACGGGTTACAGTATTAAACGTGGAATAATGTTCTGGACTATTAGGACTGCCTCAGTTGTCTAGTGGTCGCAACCACGACTAAGCTTAAAGTTCTGCTCAGCCTGAAGTTCTTCCTCTTAAGTACCTTTGCCAGTATGTCTTCTTCGCAGAAAATTTAAATGTGCCTACTATATTATTTATGATATCCCTAGGGATTTCTTAAAATCACTATAAATCATTATAAAAGTGCAGGAAAATAATTACATGAAATTAAAAAAAAAAAAACTGACTTGGACTCACTGGTATCGTCATTTCCATCGATACAATGCACTATAGTTTTTTTCGTATTAATTTTAGTCAAGAATTTATAAACAATTTTACTTGCAATGCCCGCATGGCTGTGCTTCGAACCCGATCGTATCCGGTGACTAAAGCGAGAAAAACTATACAACGTTGACGCGATCACATCGTTTATGTCCACGTAACCGATCAGGCTAAACTGAACTAAAGTGGCAGTTCGCCTTTTTAGATCGCTTTTTTAAGTACATGTAAGGCTTTCATAATACTTGATACGCCTTTCAGGATCGGGCGTTGGGGTATTGTACTTACTTTTTTATATTTAGAAGCGTTCCTGGGCGCAATCCTGGGCAATTCTCCTACGTTTAAAAATCATATTTAGTAACCGAAGTAGGTAGGTATATAAAAAAATAATGCATATACCTTTTTCCGATGTAATATCTCATTAAAGGTATCTTTAAACGCTCGACATGTAACTAGTCAGACGCAGTGGAGATTTAGTGAACTTTTCTGTGGACTATCTCAAATAGTCGAAGCCTGTGAGTATTAGCACCCTGATGTATGTTCTTTTGACAAACTAGATTTTACGCATTGACCGCGGTCAACGCTCTGATTGGTGGAATGGCGGAATTGAAATGTCAATAATAAATCTAAGGAAATTGTTTAATTATGTGTATATGTTGTGACATTGTTATTAGGTTTTACTTCTATCCAGAATTAAATAAAGGTAGTTAAATTAGATATTAGACGGTTAAATTCCATTTCCAAGTTAGCGTGAACATATAGCTAGACAAACTGGTATGGCAGATGGCTCTGCTTGGACCTCTTCAAACAACTCCGCTCTAATACACAAGGCTAAGTTTTGGGGCGTGCTTTAAAGCCTTTAAGTTCTCTATGAGGTTCTACACGCAAATATTTAGAAAGCTTTTGATTATATTCTTGTGAGTACTATACCTCTAAGGCGTAGGTACCAGCGGCGTGCACAGAGTTTTTAGACTGGGTAGGCAGAAATTTTTTAAAGCTTACCAATAATACCTACTGCATGTTGGTATTGGTTCGTCGTCTTGTCGATTAAATAATGATGTATGTGATTTGCCACCTCAAATATAATAAATATTTATCTGAGTTATGTAGGGTAGGCTGTGTCTTTATCCACCGTACATCACTGGTAGGTACCTATGTATAATATATTTTCCGTAGGTATCCAATATTGTGATTAATATGAGAATTATTGATGTGATTTATCATAGCGTCACGCTTGTATTACACGGTTGAGGTGTACTTAATTGTAGAGCCACATTTTGCTAATGCCATTATTAAGTCACAAGTAGTAAGGGACGAGCATATTTAAAGGCGATCTGGAACTGAGAATTTTCTAACAGAAAAACTCGATAACACATGATCAACCTCAACTGCAAAAAAAAATTATTAATAAAATTACAAATATTTTATCTGCCCGAAGTTACATGGTTTTAGCTTTACTAGATACTAAACATTTTAATTAATGATCGATGCAAAAGGTATTACAGAGTGTTATAATTAAGTACATTGTAGAACAAAATTAATAGTTTTAGGTGAACCTATTTACCGGCGGTAAATGTATTATTATTATTTTAGTTCATGTGTATTTAGATACACATGAACTAAATTTAACATCCTCGTGATCAATTTTTCAATGCAAATAGTATAATGATCGGTAATTGTTTTTGTCCGAAACATAATGAAGTGTTCACTTCTATGTACAATGCACATACAAAAGGATGCCTTTGAAACCAACACGATAATTTACAGCAGTAAAACAATTCAAACAAATAAAGTAACGTTTGAAATCCGCATCTAAAACCAAGGTCTCACTTCTAAGCTATTGTCGAGCTATATGCAAAACACTTGGCTGTTAGCAGCCAAGAGTCCTACACATTTCTCTCGAGTCCCTATTCAAGCATTCATAGTACTCTTTAGACAAGCCGAGGTTTTGCGAGCTCTTATTCATAATATTTTTAGCACTAAATAAAGTTAGTTGTGAGTTTCGTTTTTAGACTGTTGAGTGTGAGGCAGCGTTCGGAACCGTATGATAATTGTCGTACATGTGCTTTACACATCTCGCATATTTTGCGTTCTAGTGTCGGCAGTTATTGTTTGGAATCCTCATAATCATTATCCTAATGGATACGATAATTTTGATCTATATGCGATAATTCTACGGCCCTGGTACGATAGCTGCCTCGCTTCAAGTTGTGAACACTGGCGTGAGGTCCTGAAAAGTGTGGCTTTCTCAATAGGAATCTTTTTAAGCATACAATAACATTTATTATAAGATTGCGTGAATGATTACGCGTCACAACGATTATCGAACTGTATTATTATTTAAATAACAGCACTGTCTATCTTATTACGGGTTTTGACTAACACCTTAGTTTACATATCTATATCATTTATGGTATATCAAGTGAGCTTACGCATAGTTACGGCGACGCAACTAAGGGAGCCAGGACAGTATCAAATTCGCGAGATTGAGGCAGGGTATCAATCTGCGACTATGCCTTCACATATTCCTCTCACTGATAAAACGCCGTCGTGACTCTGCCTTGCGTATGCGTATGCTCATTTGATTCCTAATAATAATAAAATAATTTTTTTAGAGCGCTCTTCATCCTCTCCTCTATATAAATCTTACTTTGCTGTGCCCGACAGGGTCCATAATCGTTTCTATTTTCTAACATACCATCCGTTATATGTACACATTATGGCATGCAATAAAGTATTGAGTATTGAAATAAAAATAAAGTATTTTTTCTGGACACTGATACATATAACTAGAGTATGCGCCTCTTTGTAGTTCCAGCTTTGTCCGCGTTGTGAGTCTTGGTGAAGTGAGCGAACTCGCTTATAACCACCTTATCTAGCTATATTATGTATTGCCCATCATCTGATAATATCTTATCGCGTTAGTATGAGGGGATCATCCACGTATTATCGCAAGTAACAATGTATTGTGTTGTCCACAACTTCGTCTGCGTGTATTTTGTTTTCTGAATCTCGACAACAGTACCACCTACCGAGTCCAACTATAGAACCATCTAGTTGTCCCTATAAGTACAAAAATAAAATCATCAAAATCGATCAAGAATTTCATCAAAATCGATCACCCGTTTTGGAGTAGAAGAATTACGAACATACGCACACCGGTATCACTATCACTACATATTATAAAATAAAGTCTCCCCGCCGCGTCTGTCTGAACGCGATAAACTCAAAAACTATATATACGATTTTCATACGGTTTTCACCAATGGACGGAGTGGTTCTTGAGGAAGGTTTAGGTGTATAATTCATTAAGGTTTTCTGAAAATAACTGGCCGAAATATGACGAAAATTGTTGAAGTTGTAGGTAAATTTCATGCCGACTGAGAGCTTTACTGGCGTGCGCCGCGTAAACCAAAAGAGTTATATATCTTTATAAAATTAGACGAAGACAAGTTTTAGAAAAAAAACAAAAAAACTATGCGTTTATGCTCTGCTACCCGTGCGAAGCTGGGGAGGGTCGACTATATATAAACAAATATTAGGGGTACATAATTTAGGTCAACAAATAATAATTACATAGGTAGGTAAGTAGGTAAATTAGGTCCTCTGCTTTTCTGGTTTAACTCCAAAGTGAAGGAAACTGTAAGCCTAACTTTAGTTCTAGGAACTAGTTATTAGGTAACCGGAACAGAATTCAAAATTAATTTCAGGTTTGAACTTCCTAATTCATTTTTTAACTACTCTTCTGAAATTTTGCAATTACGGCCAGTGTTCGAAAGTTAGTACTATACCTATTTTTAATTGCTAGGCTGAAACTAAATGAAGCGTAAATTATATGAATTAGGCTGAAAAAAGATGTGTAGTATGTCATCATCTGCCTAGCCTTTTCCTAACTACATTGGGTTCGGCTTTCAATCTAAGCGGTTGCGGCTGAATATCAGTATTTAATACGGAGCGACTGCCGTCTGACCTCTTCCATCCTAATGTTGGGAGATACTGATACTGTAAAGTTAGACTGGTTGTCAGTCTTTTTGAGCTGCTGACAACCGATGCTGACATAGGTTCTTCTATGACACCCGGAGCCAACTGCTTAACGTGCTTTCCGAGGCACGGAGGGGTATCGTTATGTGAAAAATGGTCGCTCATCCAAGGACTGACCGTGTCAAGCGCTACTTAACGTCGCAGATCGGCCAATCGGCGCGGTAGCTATGTAGCTACGAGCCCCGGCCTCAAAAGGTATTTAGTAGGTATCTTAAGAATATCAACAATTTTGCCTAAAATCCAGGTAAATAATATGTATAGTATACTCCTATTAATATTGCCTTTGATCACTAGTCCGACAACTTGAACATCACTCTGCCGCAGGCCTAAAGGTTTTTTTTTATTTAGTTCAGACATCACAGATTAGACTAGATATTTATTTGGTTCAAAGAAAAATATTCCTAACAATCTTACTCTAGTTACTTCATTCTTTTGTTTACTCCATAAAGCAATGTTTACAAGCGCGAGATTGGGTAATTTATAACACTGGCCTACTGTAGGGCAGTTACACACTCACGGGTTGCGTTCTTGCGTTCAATGTTTGATAACGTCGTAAAAATACCGGAACATTATTGCTACATGCTCGAAATGGGGCAGATAAGATTGTTGATGGACGAGATAAGAGCCTGATGAAATTCCTAATTACAGGTCGTGTTTACAATTAGATAGTGAGTTATGTTTGTTATACTTATGTAAATAGGTATATATGTAGGTATACCTAAAACGAAAATTAGTTTCGTAATTTTCGGGAAAAAAAAATCGATTTAATTTTATTGCGAAAGTGGGTATTTAATGGCTAAAAAACTGTCGTGCTTTTGATTTGTTAATACTTCCAGTTTGATAGAATGATCGAATTCTAAACTTAAAGTTCTTATTGTTCCCATATGTTTATGTCAAATAAAACATCTACTTTAAAAGGATATTGCTTATATTTTCTACCAAGATATTGCAGCAATCTTGCATCTTAGTTGGAGTTGCTCGACGAAAGAATAGTTGCTGTAAATTATCGAAGTTCCTATTTAGAACTTTGCTTCAAAGCATATTTCGTGGGATAGGATCCTGGTTCGACGCGATGGTCAAACAGTAAGGTCTTTGTTTAAAGCTGCGCTCAAACTGACGCAGATCGAATATATTGTTTCTTTAGAAATATCTCGTAAATTTCTATAGTAACAATTTTGACATTAATGACTCTGATGAAGACCCGAAAAATAGCTAAATTTATTTTATTCGCTGAAGTGTATTAAACGCGTTGCTAAAGAAAAACGCTAAATCTAGCGGCAAGTCGCTAGAACTGCAACACTGACGGGCAGCATGCAGGCAAATTAAGGTTATTTTGAAGTCGATTAAGAAGATAGTTCGTCGTCTAACATAAAACTTAAGCTCTCAGAGTAAATATGTGAATGCGTGCGTGCTCTGATGTAGTGTATCGGAGAACTTTTTTATTCTTCAAAGTTTAATACTATCTTCATCTGATTTATAGATACTTGCTTGATAGCGATCGTGAACTAAAGAAAACTAAAGTGATCTCAATATTTTCTTTCAATGTTATCGTCAGGAACGCGTGTTCGTAAGCGTCATCTAACAAGGAACCAAGCAATAAAATAGTTCGCCCATAAAGGTAGTAAACTAGTGGAACTTAGTTCAAGGTTATGTAACGTACAGGGATAAAAAACATTTGGGAGCTTAACCTATAAGATGTACCATCGTGTATCTTTGATATAGGATGCCATATCTTCTTTAAGTTCCAAGCCAACACTGCCTGCGTGACATTGATTTTTATAGCATTTATTCATTTGTTTATATTTGACTCTAGCTTAAATTAAAAAAGGAACCTCGAGTTTATGACTTCATACAGTGACTCACAACTACGACAGACCGGTTCTGCTGAGGTCATCACATATATTACGTCACGAAATATCGTAAAAGTGCTGAATTTGGAGAGATTTTGTAGGTAGCAAGAATTAAGATTGAGGTCTTGGCTCAATACCAAAGTTCGTAAAAACTGAAGTTTACTTCCTACGCATTTCGTTTTTCTTTATGGAAAATTATGAATGAATTGTTATGTAAGTACTTTATGTAATCTGAGTCAGTTTCGGCAGCTGTTCGAAAGGAATACTGAGATAGACGCGTTTTCTGACGTCATCGATTCTTTTATTCATAAGTTCATAACTCAAGTTCAATGATTTTAAGAGAATATTTAGGAACAATTCGCAAATTCCTTTCTTACTCATTTAATTTATAACTATGCTTTTGTGGCAATAAATATTAAGCTTTGTCAGATTTTGTTGCCTGTCAGTTTTTGTATCTTAGCTGTAATTGATGAGTTTGTGGTGACCATAACGGGTTCAGCACAGTTCAGTAAAGAGTAGACTGATACTGATCGTAGTCAGTCATAAAGCTAGTACGCACTTTTTCTAATTGCTATTTTTTGAAGACTTAGATTTATCCCGGACTGAGGTCGACGGATCTTTACTGTTACGACTGAGACCTTTTGAGTAAGAAGTCAGAAACGTAACTCAAAGTTTAAAAGTTTTAAAGCTTAGTTAACAAATCATAGGTCAAAAGAAATGTTGAAGGGTTAAGAACTTTATCTGTTAAAGCTAATAAAAACAAATAGAAAGATTCAAATATCACAACAATTGAAACGAAAATAAATAAAACCATCATAAGCTTATTGATCACGAAAGACTAACAAACTGCCTTACAATAGATAAAAGACTTGATTGAAAGTAAAGATAAAAAACCCACAAACAAAACAAAATCCAACTTTATAGCCATCAAAAGAAAATTCTTCTTTTGTTCCAAAATATTTGGACCAAGTTTAATTTAGTTTTACTCTTCGTATTTCATCACATTTTGTCGCAGATAAGGTGAGAGATCAAATTTTGGAACAGGAAACTTAGAAGAGAGGACTTGGCCTTGGCTTTTAAAAATTGTGACGTTGACTGCCGTGTTTAATTACTGAAGATTTGAAGTTAATTTCTGTTTACATTTCTAAAGAATTGTTTGTCTTAAATTTTAAAAGAAACTTGAATTATACAAGTCCTGTATTAGAGTTCCTGTTATATTAGGGTAAATTCACACTATTGGGTACCGAAATGGATTTGCAATCAGCCATGTTCGTTGCATCAACACTCAAACGTCACTAGCATTAATATGTTGAATGCAGATATCATAGCTTATGTTTGTACAGGTTGTCAGCCCGTCATCTACAAGTACAGTTGGTAGACATGACTCTACGACTAGTTAAGCTTTCATGCATAGGTATTTTGCTTGATTTATAATAGTACTTTTGACAATGCGCGTGTTTCTGAAAAAGTGTAGGGACACTACACACACTTGAGAAGGATTTTTTTTAACTTACGTTCTATTCAAATGTTACTTTAGAATTGCGGGATTTATGTTGGTCATCAAAAAACAAGAAAGTAAAGCAAACTGGAGGCAATTTTTGTTTTAATGTGGATGGTATGTTACTGAAAAGTCTTGCTGATGTCATGCTAGATGTCTCCCAATCTATTGATGTCTTCACCAATCGTTGCTATATCTCAGTTCTGGCGTCAGCTATAACTCAATAATTCACTTTACAGTTTCTACTGCTGTCTGGTGACATACGAGTAGCCTGCGGACATCATAAGAGATATTGCTTTCATAGAAACCTTTTTACGGTTAACTTTTTACTCGGATCTTTTTGATTCTATATCTCTTGTTTTTAGCGTTATCGTAATTTATCGCTGTTTTTCTATCAATGTACGTTTCCTATTTGTGTTTTGTTATTTTATATCATACCTAGTGCTAACCACTGTTTTAAGAATCTTAGTTATGTTTGAAAATATTGCTGTCATACACTTTTCTTTTTCATATTTCGATTGTATCTCTTTTGTTTTTTGCTGATCATAATTTATTGCTGTTTTTCTTCTGATTTCTTATTTGTATTAGTATGTATTGTTTTAATTATTGTCATCGTAATGAATTATTTACAGTTTTGTTTACGATATTTTTCTTTACGACAGACAAAAATACTCTGTAATTAAAATAGGCTCCATTGAATATCAGCTTACTTACTTAAAAAATAATTATAAGTACCTATTATATTTATAATCACCGTCTAGAGTAATAATAAACCCATTAATTTATGACTAATTACTTAACAGAACTGCTATTCATTCGCACGAGTTGTTAATGAATTAATTTTGTACAAGTACTCACGCGAATTTCACAATAATGATTATGATTATGTTATCAATAATAATCAGGTTCCTCAAATCTTCTTCTGTCGTGTCAGCGTGAGAATTGCTGTGGAAAGATTAGGCAGTCAATAAGTTTATTAACTGGGCTGACTGCCCAGGGTACGTCGGATGTACTTAAGTATTGGTAATTCAATATACATATATTTTTATTTTTTTTCTTTTTAAAAACTTTGTCCCGCGTTAGCATTATTATTTCTCCTGTGTCGTGGGTACAGTTTACACACAACCAGACCCGAAACAACTATCTGTAGATCATACAAATATTTGTTCCGTGCGGAAATCGAACCTGCGACACCTAGCGCAGAAAGCTAATCACTTAGCAACTGCGCTAACCGTATCGTCAATATTACCCTAAGGGTTCGGCAGAGGTGTACAATAGAACGCCTACATTTCACCAATACTGTTATAAATAGTCCAATGTAATAGGGAGCGAGCCTATTGCCATCGTCCCGGCCCTATTTCAAACTCCGGGTACCCCCTGAGAATTGTTCAATGAAAAACCCACCAACTCTGACAGAACCGGGGATCGCACTCAGTACCGCACACGACCCTCTAAAACAACGAGGAAGTTAAATATCGTGGTAGCTTAATACGTGGTAAGTCACCGGATCGTTTCCCTTACACGGACAAATCCTAAAGCAATAGCTAATACGGTCACCAACAACATACTCACCTAACTTACTCTGTTCAAAGCATCATCAGTCAAAATATCAATTCAAACAGCCATCGAAACTGTTAAACGGCCTTCGTGCCTCGGAATCCATGTTAAACAGTTTGCACACGGGTGTTAGCAGCCCAAAATATCTGATTACAGGTCTAACCTTAGAGTGATAAGTCACTCAGTATAAAATACGTAGGCGATATTAGTTAGCTGCATTTAGTAAACCTGGGAACACAACGGAATTGGCAAAAGTCTAGGCCGATGATAAAGATGACTGTGAAAGAATCAAGGTGCAGCTTTAGTATAGTATAAAATGTTCTTATTTTAAATATTGATATAGAAACTCAACTGTTAATTATGTCTTGTTGCTGACTATACCTATTTGCAGCGCTAATGAGGTGTCTGAAACACTAGGTCTCTTGTTTATTGAAGTTTGGAGCGGCTTCGGCGATACGACTAACCTACTTGTAGGATATGTTAAGTTCCTTGTTGATAAGGCTTTACACCTTGAGAGCTTGAGACTAATTACGTAGGCACTCGGCTTGAATATTAATTGGTAAACTGTTATGAGCTTACAACTTGGTATAGAATGGTAAAGTTGGCGAAACACACGTTTTAATGTTGGTAATGTGGAAGACCAAGGAGACAATTCTCGCACGAATGAATATCATATCGAAAATATGAATACTTCTCTTCTACATTTTCTGAATTCTTGTAGTATGTGTGCATGTGAAGTGTGTGAAATAATAGGTTGGAGCAAATGGTTTTTTTGTTTTTCAGAATTCTTAAATATTTAGGCGAGTGATCGTTTTTCGATATACCTAATTACCTATGTTTAGTGGGTTGTGTCGTTCGTTTTTATTAACTGTTGGATTTTATGATGGATGCGACCGTCACATACGTGTAACCCCGGGGGCAAGGGGATGGAGACTCGCGCCTTCACTGCACCTCAAGTAGGAATGGCAGATAGATAATTTGGCGGGACCCGGTGTTATGTACCTTGGGTGGCCTGTATTCATGGCGATAGCTTGAACTGGGTGAGGCTGTGTTATTGTTAAATAGAAAAGTTTCATGATTAATTATAACAGAGGAATATAAGGTTCTAAGATCTAATAAAGGAGATCTTAGAACACCGCAAGTTGCTGCAAAACTATAACTAAAAGGTATTTTCTAACCAATCAATCAACGGATCAATCGATCGATCAGTCTATAGAATGTTTTAATCCGCATGGTAGGCTTTGGCTGTTGATTGGCAAATATTTTAACGTTGATTGATTGCACCGACTAAAGCCAGAAGCGATCAGTGTTTTGTCATTTTATGCAATGTAGAGCTAAATTATTGCATTTTTGTTTGAAGATTTTATTTGTTCGATACCTGTTTCAGTCAGTATTAAATAGAATGGATTTTAGAGTGGTGCAAGGGAGTTTTAGATAACGGAGTGTTTTTTCGTTTTTATTTTAATTTTATTTCAATTCATTCAGGCAATACGCAATTCTCGCGGTTTGACATTAGTCTACATATTTTAAAGGTAGCCTCTCTTTCTACAGATAACGTCACTTAAATCTCTACTGAGCGTTATTTGTCATTTTATTTCGACAAGATTTTAATCACTTAAGAACTCCTGCATCAATACCTTATTGTAGAAATACAAAATGTCGATCTTGTATTCCGTCATTTTTGTCGCACATTCTACTTTAGCTTATCCTTCCGTCGCACGTTCGTAGGATACCTAACATAAATTTAGGCTACCTTCAAAATATAATGTAGGATTTTTGGTCCGTACTACATCAATTTTATTGATACCGACTTTGATAAATAAGTTATTGGGGTAATACAATTCATGGATTTACGTAGCGTAAGCTGGGTAGATAATCCTTAGAAAATATGAAGCCATATATTATGTGTTTTATATTGTAACTCTAATACACTAATTTTTTATTATTAGTAACTCCAAAATGTCCTTCTAAACCTTTTTTACTCTGATATACAGTGTGTTTCGTTCATTTGTTTTGCCATATGTGCAATATGGTGCTATTGAGATTATACTGTCGCAACATTTACGTTTCCTTCAGCAATATTATTCTGTAAACAAAGTCAAAGATCTCTGCACAATGGGAGCCTGAAGATGGGCGACGCCACCGAGGCTGGCCTAGAAAGAGGTGGCGAGACGACCTAGGCGCAGGATAGAGATGGGTGGAAAATTTAGGGGAGGCCTTTGCCTACCAGTGGGAAACATAGTCTTCTAGACTAGTTCAATAAACGGCTTCAGTGATCATTGACCAGATATTTGTTCTTATCTGTCGCGAGACAAAGTCGCCATTACGAAGACACTTGGTGAATACTATCATCCGTGCTGGTGTTAGCACAAAAGAAGGTGAGGTGTTTTGATTTTTTCAAAAAATGTTTAGGGCAATTCTTCCTTGAGCCATAAAATAGATTCTTCAGAGTTTTGACAACCTCCTTTGAGTTGTCTACATTAAATTAGATCATCTCTTAGTGAAAACATTAGGTGGCGACAATGTTGTTTGTTACTCAAGAAGGCTCTTTCTCTGAAAACTCGCCAATTAGTTCTTCAGAATAATAAAATTAGGTTTTTTATTTACCAAAGCTACTAATTTGGTAGTTAAGAGAACAATGCCGGTTTCGTTTGATGTAATTTTATAACGGTAAACAACCTTGTTTGTTCCAATATAATCACGGTAAAAAAACAAATTATTTTGTACTGTGTACTGTGTCTATAGTAATAATAAAATATTTTTTTCTTTTACAGGTAAGTGCCAGATTTCTTTTGATAAGTTTTACTACTATACAAGAACAATATAAGTTCGGTAAGTCGTTTTCTATATTCTTAACAAGTTATGTAAGTAACAAGAAATGTGATTATTTTCGCCAAAATTAATGAAGTAACTTTATCACTATATATATTAAAACAGTCCCCCCGCCGCGTCTGTCTGTCTGAACGCGATAAACTCAAAAACTATTGAACGGATTTTCATACGGGTTTCATCACGAGTGTGTGTGAGGGGACGGAGTGATTCATGAGGAAGGTTTAAGTGTATAATTCATTAAGGTTTTGTGTAAATTGGCTGAAATAGTGATGACAGTGGAAGATGTCGGAAAAAGTCATGCCAACTGGGAGCTTTACTGGCGTGCGCCGCGTAAACCAATAGACTTGAATTAAATTAGACCACCGATTTAGAAAAAAAGGAGACGTATATGCTCTGTTACCCTTGCGAAGCCGGGGCGGGTCACTAGTCGCTACTAATTATACTATTACTTTTTCAAAAAGCTATATACCTAGGTAAAACAGTTAGGTATTTATTAACATGGCTCTTAGCTACATAGCTACGCCTGATGCAGTCACTCCTTGGATGGGTGACCATTTTTCACACATCTAGACCACTCTGTGCGTCGGAAGCTGGTCTCAGGTTTCATACGAATACCTATGACAGTCGTTAATACGGGTGTTAGCCTAGAAGTTTGATAACCAGTTTAACCTTAGAATTTCAGTGTCTCCCAGTAATTGGATGGCGGAGGTCAGATGGCAGTCGCTCCGTGTAAAATACTGATATTCAGCCGCAACCGGTTAGATAGGAAGCCGACCCCAATGTAGTTGAGAAAAGGCTAGGCATCTGCCTAGCCTTTTCTCGACATTTGCATCCAAAAATAAAATCAAGGTAAATGAATAATACTCTAAAGTTGTATAGGTTTTTTTAAATTAAATACTTTTTCAGTAAGTAGGTATCATGCTAAGATTCAACTCGTGTTTATTCTTTTAACAACGTTTCGTAAAACCACGTTTCGCCGATGCCATTAGTAACTCTCAGGTGATAGGCGGCCAACCAGTTTAAATCTATAGAGCTCAATTTCAACTTCCGGGTTGCTACTGAGAATTTTCTCACAAAAACGATCGCCGACCAGGGAATCGAACCCAGGGCCCCCGTGCCCTGCTACCGCACTCGTGTGAGATATTAAGTTAAAGAACAACTTATAAATATACGTTCTATAAGAAACAACCAGTCGCAGCCATATACTATTACGATCTAGGCAATCGTTATCGCCGTACGTGCCCTCTACCGATACTGTTATTTCAAGCTAGTATCCTTTTGTTTAGCTCGTAAGATATCAAAGACAAGACGGTATAAAATAATAATATAGATATACTTAGATACTTGGGACCGTAGAATAGAAATCGTTGGTACATAAAAAATCCACCAAGTATTGTAGTGAAATAGTTTAATTTTAGTTTTGGTGCCTAGCAATTGTATTAGTACGAAAATGAAAAGCTTGCCAAGTACCTACATACATTTCAATAAAATATTATAAGCCTAAGTGCACGGTTCACATGAAATGTACGGATAAAATAAAACATAATAAACAACATGAAACTCACTCACTTAGGTGCATATATGTTTGAATAAAACTTGTTAATTAATTATAATTTCTTAACAGAATTACTAAATACATTTTGTTTTTAAAAATTTTCGGGTTTTTAAATGAATTATTCAAATATTTTTTAAATGAACAGCAAATAAAAATTTTCGATTTTTAAACGAATAATCAAATATGAATGAACAGAACATTTTGACGGTTGGTAAAATTATAGGTACCTAGGTTACTTTATAGTAATTTGTGAAATATTTTGTTTTAAAGAAAGTAGCTGGCGAATATTTGGTATATTAAATGATCATAGCACAATGTTTCGATATATGAAAAATTTAGACAAAAGTAGCAACTCGGGCTCCGAAAAGACAGGCATCGCCTAGTTTGGAAACCAGTGTCACTCTTTTCAGTGCGAAAATCTTTAGTTACCAGAAACCTCTTACTGTGTATAGGTAGAGTGCAGTATTAGGTACAGTGGAACTATCCTGAAATAGACTTAGTGATTTTTATCTGTTGCCTTTATTCCTCGAAAGATTAAACAGGAGTGTGCAATGGTACTCCAACATTTTGCTAGTTTTAATGGTGAGCCGCAGCCTAATTACCGATGTAGCGACAGACGTAGATTGCGCAATATCTTTTGTCAAACCTCATTTTTGTGTCATATAATGTATTGACTGACAGTGAGATTGCTGTCGTGTGGCTGTCGCGTTGCTATCGTTTTTTTACGTAATTAGGCTGCCGGACATGATTCAAAACTCCGGATTGTTACTGAGAAATTCAGAAAATGTCATAACACTACCCGACTTGAGATTGAACACAGGACATCATGATCAGCGGCCGCACATCCGACCGTTAAAAATGAAAGTCATACTAAATAGATTTTTATTTCATAAATCATCGAAGCAGCCGTTCAGTTCTTAAATCCTTCACATGTCCGTATTTTATAAATGTATTTTTCATCACATCTATTTATTTAAATAGTTTTGTTTTCAACTGGGACTAATAAACCTGCGCGTTTCTAGTCTATAAAGTTAATCGTTTACGACCATTCCAGGGTGGTCTCCATTTACGAGCAATCAAATAGTACTAAAAACTACCAGAGCTAATATGTTTAGGGACTGATTCACTGACTAGTGATTCAGATTCACAAAACTAGGCTAGAATAAGTAGTAACAATAAAGCCCTATAGATGTAGGTAGTGTTTTAAGACCTTTTTTGTAAGCATTGTCCCACACTAGGGTTAATTCCTGTATCGTGGGTGCGTTTACAAACACAGATATTCACATGGACATACACCCAGACTTGAAACAATTATCTGTGGATCATACAAATATTTCTTCAGTGCGGGAATCGAACCCGCGACAAATAGCGCAGCAGTCGATCAACCACTGCGCCAACTGTGTCGTCAAATTTATATTACCTACTTAGTGTTTTTTACCCCTGCCTGTATCCCCGAAGGGGGTTAGTTGCACTATTGTGCACTCACATTTCGTCGATCCTGTTATGAAATCTCATGTTATAGAGGCGAGCCTATTGCCATACACTGGACACAGTTTCAAACTCCATATTGCAACTGAGAATCTCCATGCAGAGGACCTCTCTCTCAGCAGTCGCGCTTGCCAGTCGACCACTAGAACAATTAAAATAAAATTGTATTAAATGTATTTGTAAAAAATGTTATTGCTGTTATTTCTACTGATATTATCATGTTTTTGTGAACCTGTATAATCAATCAAAAATACCACTATAGTACTACTTTTTAGGATTAATTGCGTAACAAATTTTTTTGTTTTGTTATAACGAAGCAAAAATTGTTACGCAATTAATCCCCAACACTACACTTCATCGATCGTATCGATCGATTAGTAAAAGTACTGAAAAATTACTTGGAAAGCTATATTATTAATAGTGCAAAAACAAAAATCATAAATAAAAATCCGAAAAAGTTCTGACTTCTTATGCTGAACCTAACTTTAAAATACAGCATTAGATTATATAAACGTGTATATAAACTTTATTTAGTGACAATAAAAAGTTGTTAATATATATAAAAAATTTTCGTTCTTAAAAATCTATTCTTTTAAAACAATTGGATAGCGCTAAAGAATCTTGTGGTTTTATTGCAACCCACTAAACAAATTTACAGATCAACTAATTCACAGAACCGGGACACAGATATGTATGTCAGAATCCGGATCACATAATAATGCGATATATATTTAGGTTAATGTATCTTCGTGTGTGTTCTTTAAAATGAGTCGGGATATATGCTATATGGGTTATAGCTTCTATCTAGGGCGGCAGGGTTATCAATGAATTGAGGTTGCGAAGTTTCTGTTAATATCTCGTCTAAAGTTCTATTAATGTAAATAAAACAACACATTTCATCTCAGATTGCCTTATAGTTAATGGATTTGTTGGTATGAATGAAAACGATTCTGATTCATTCTTCTCAAATTTCCCAAAGTCTTGAGCATCGACGCCGAGTAGCTAGCCTGTCGGTTTTCTATCGGTTGAATTTTGGGGAATGTGCGACGGAATTGCATAGTTTAATTCCGCCAAGCCCGTTCCATCATCGGACCACATGACGTACGGCGATGCGCCACCGGTACATGGTGGACATCCCACCCACACGCACAAAACGTTTTGGGAACACATTCATTGTGCGTACAGCTAAGGAGTGGAATTCTCTGCCAAAGTCTGTGTTTCCTGATAGGTACAACCTGGGAGTCTTTAAGTCAAGAGTGAATAGGTTACTTCTAGGCAAGCGTGCTACATCTTCGACCACATCATCGCTTACCATCAGGTGAGATAGAGGTCAAACGCGTGCCAATCAACAGAAAAAAAAAACAGTAAAAAAATAGTTTATACGACTTATTTTGGGACCAATTCTGAAATCATAATTATGAAATTATTCGTATTTAACTTTTTGTGTTACCAATTCTTGTGTTCTCGTGTTAACGATTACAAATGCGATCATTATTAATTACTAATTGGCTGCCTAAACTAACAATAATTAATAGATACCCAAATATTAAATTAATAAAACCTTTGATCTTGATTACATTCAATTAGAAATTTGTGCAAGACTTAGTTTAAGTTACTTGTCAAACATAAAATTAATCAGTGGATAAATTACCACTAACTAATTAGAAGGCGTATGTTTATCTGTTGGTTTTAGATTCCTTTGAGCAGTCTCGTCGGAGTTCTATTCCTGTTTAAGTATAGAAACTGTTTTTTTTTTCACTTTTGTTTCTTCTTTCTAAAGAGTAACTTGTAGTCCTACGTACTTATATTGTTAAACAGGTGTGTTCCAGGTACTTGGCTATACAAAAACAGATATAAAAGTTCAGTGTTTTGCTCCATCCATAAAATTGGAACGAAAACAGTATAATAATTTAATTCTTTCTTGCATTGAAATGTGAAAACTTCTCCATAACCGCTGTCCATTAGGTGGGCCGCAAACTCGGCTGTCATCCATTTAAAAACGTAGACCAAGTTTAAATTAAAGCACTCGCAACCTCTTTGTGTGAAACGGCACATTTTCCACAGGTATTACGGTCCATGGAAGGTTAAAAAAAAATGAGGAAACAAACCACTTTATACTGCTTTTAAACAAGGGATATAATATGGGATTATGCAAATTCAACCTTATTTTCTCCACCAGTTTTTTTCCTGATTTAAATAAACCCAAAAACTTGGTTGTTTACCCGATTCCATGAAAGGGATGATTTGGATTCGGCCCTCATCTTGTTTATAAAGGTATAAGGTTCCAGATTACTATTTGTAATTGGACCTTCCCTCATTAGGCTTAGAGCAGTTTCGTGATTGGCTAATCGTTATGAGTCTTCCAGGGTTGAATAGGCAGCTTAAGTTAACCTCCCAAATAATACTGATATGGAGAATTAATCCGATAAGATTTGCGGCAATATTTTCTAACAAATTGCTGTCGTAAAGACGGGCTTATGTTGTGTCGTAAAGGCAGCTGATAGCAGTGACGTTGTGCGCCTAAGTTGAGACATAGGAAACAACATTTTATTAATTTTCTTGTTCCTCGTAAAGAACCGTACGATCTATAAAATTTCTGATAAAAGACAAATTTTCGATATGTTCTCTAGGAATATTGAAACCACTGTATTTTTTTACGGACAATTCTAGCTTCTAATTATTCCAAAGATAACTAAAGGGGGAAAATTAAACTTGTTTAAAACGTTGATCAATGAACGACGTCCGACCTTTCAAGGGAAAGGGTGTTAAAGTAAGATAATCTTTAATTGGAAAGAGGCGGGGATACTGAGAAGGGATTTCTTCAATTAACCTGATTTTAAATTAACAGCTTAATTGTCCGATATTCCGACGAAATAGGTAGCTCGTTATAATTTTTAGCAATTTTAAAGTAACTTTCGATGATTCAGTATGAAGCAACGTTATTGATTGGTTAAAAAGTTTTATCTTACTCAAAAGCTGAATAATGTTTAGTTACTGAAGAAAATTTTTGCTTGTTGCTTTGTACATATTTTATTTAAAAGGTCCTCCTCGATCCAGATAAATTTTATACCTAATGATTGTGCTCATTTTAAATTCAAACATTGTTAATGGCTGCAATTTTTTTGTTGTTAGAGGAAGGATCTAATTTTACTGTCATTGTTCATTAGAAGTGGACAGATATATTTCATCAACTTCTTTAACATGTTCAGTATTGTTAATGATATTAAAGCTTTACAAAGCTTCGGATTTCTTAGAACATGAATTTACATAATATATGTAATTCTTGGACAATACGTATTGTAAGCATATTAGTGTATATCTTGGTTTAGTGGGAAATCAATTTATTTCCTAAGTTACTTCGACTGGGTGAGTAAAATTAAAATATATTTATAAGTTTTCTTTATTTAGTCATATGGTATCAATTTCAGCTTATCTGGTTCTTCCACCGTCTATGTTATTACAAAGTAAATTATTTAGATATTCATGAACATCTTGTCCACAACGAAATGAGGATTTACGCCTTCTTCTTATTTTAGACCCATGTTCTTGGTTTAGCTGATGAAGTTTTTTCCATTTCACGTCTGCTCTGTCTTTATTAACTTCTTCAAACTAATTGTGTAAACCTAAAATATATTCTGTTGTAGAAAGCAATAAATTATTTAGCAAATATTTTATTGAATCGCATTAAAATAAATGTATTAGGGCTTATCGATATCGTTTTAAATGAGTGATATCTCAAAATCATTAAATCTTCAACCTTGATGAAATCATAATAATTTTACGACAGGTTAATATAATATTATAATTAGATAAGCTTACATCCGTTATTATTCTTATATATTTTTTTAAGAAAGATATTTTTTATTTCGCCTACATTATCTGAGCTTTGCTTGCAAGAGACCAAGCGTCTGACAAATAATTCACCATTAGCTCTATTTCCAGCGATATCTTAAGTAGGAGGTTCTTTCGTATTGTATTTGACAGACCTGCCCCGTGTTGCCGTTACCTGTTATTTGGGATCCACTGAGTGGCAGTTTTTGCCTACAGCTCCTCTGGCATTACATGAGGGCCATTAAGTGTGGCATCCAAATCCAAGATAACAATTTGAAATAATCTTAAAAAAATATTCAAACCTAAGAAATGTAATTATCCACATAACCCAAAATAAATGACCCTAGAAATATGTATTAACATAATATTCAAACTATTCATTTCTATGACCACAGCAATTGCAATTTCAATAACAAAGCAATCTCTATCTGTTAGAGACTGATAGCCTTCGGCGCCGTCTCGTCGTAGGCTTTATGCTTGAAACGAAAATCCTGAGGGAAGAAAAATATTTGTATTTTCAACAAAACTTACCAATTATATTACAGATTTGCCCATTTACTTGGATGCTTTTAAAAGGATTCCGAAAAAAATACGATCATGAAAAAGCTGCCATTTTTATATAAGCATTAAATGTGATTTTAATGTTTCAATGGGGTAATGGGTTCTGTTTAAATTATCTCAGAAAAACCTACTTTTTAATGGAAGCATTTATATAGAAACATAGATAACAAGGTGGCAAACAAATATACCTACGGCCCGCCTGATGGTAACCGGTTACCGTAACTATATTAATAATTAAACTAAATAATATTATTTATTTAATAATTAAATTAAATTATTCTACAAAACATCCAAATGATTATAATGTAAATATTTAGATGTGTCAAATTGATCTGTGCCCATTATTATTAGTACATAATATAACATCACGACTGTATTTCTCGAAGTGTTAGGCAGAGGTGTATTATTGTACACCCACATTTCGCCGATACCGTTATTGAGTCCCATGTAATAGGGGATGAGCCTATTGCTTTCTACCGGGCACAGTTCCAGATTCCGTGCTGCTACTGAGAATTTCTATACAGAAACAAATTAACAATACTTTGCCTGAACCGGGGAACTGAACCCAAGAACTCGCGCTCAGTTGTTGCGCTTGCGACCACTAGGGCGATGAGGCAGTTTAAAGTAAATTCACGTTCATAACAAGCAGCTAGTATCATCATCATCAGCCAGAAGACGTCCACTGCTGAACGAAGGCCTCCCCCAAGGGGAGGGTTTGCCATAATCCCCACGCTTGGCAGGCGGCTTGGGGATCGCAGTGGCTCACCGATTAGTGAGAGGACGCTGCTGCCCGTCCTCCGGTGTCTGGCCGCAGTTTTAAGACGTACCCGGGTCAGCTAGCAACAAGCAGCTAGACGATAAGCAAATAGACGGCATAGTTGGCGCAGTGGTTGAGGGATCGACTGCGGCGCTACGTGTCGCGGGTTCGATTCCCGCACGGAACAAATAGTTGTATAATCTACAGATAGTTGTTTCTGGTCTGGGTCTTTGTGTATGTGAATATATGTGTTTGTAAACGCACCCACGATACAGGAATTACTCCTAGTGTGGGACAACGTATTTTTTTAAAACAAAAAACAAGCAAAACAAAAATTGAACTAAATTAACAGTAGGTACTAAATATCCTTCATCCTTTAGTTAGAAAGAGCTCTAACGAGACTAAATTAATTTAGTTTGAAAAACAAAAGAATCGGCACAAATATGGAATCTCCTCAAATATTTTTTTAGTACATTTTCTTAGTTATCTCGCTGATTAAACACTGTTCATATAATGCGTTGGCGTACCTATTTGTTATCGAAATGCCAATAGGTACCAACGCCCTTTGAAAGACCTGGCTTTTTTTGTTATCGAGTTGGCTGTTCCTCGGTCTCGCTCAGAATTCTATTCGTGAATTATGTTTGACCATTTTAACTCTACTGTACTCTTTTGTCTTAGCTTTTATCGAACAGTTGCCTGATTCTGTGAAGAAAAAAATCTTTTGTGTAACATAACTTTACGCCTGTATTCCCCGAAGGGTTCGGCAGAGGTGTATGTATCTATTATACATTCACGCCGATGCTGTTACTGAGTCCCGTGTAAAAGGGGGCGAGCCTATTGCCATATATCGGACACAGTTCAAGACTTCACGCTGCTACTGAGAATTTGCATACAGAAAAACAGAATAACAGTTTGCCCGACCCGGGAATCGAACTCAGAACCTCACGTACAGCAGTTGCGCTAGACCAATGATGCAGTCTACTCATCATCTTTTGTGTGTTCAAGAAAATCTAATCAGTTCGCTCTGTCTTGTAAACAATCCACGATGAACATAAATATAAAATATAATTCCAATTCGCAAACATTTTCAGAATATTAATTACAAATTATAACCCGAAAACCACCGGGCATATGGTTTGCCAATATCTTTACAATACCACCAGAAGCCCTTTTAGGCCCCCCTGTCATTAAGTCCTACGTGTAGGAATTTATCGGCTTACGGGTTGGGTTGTACTCGTATGCCATTCTCATTAAGCGTTCCAGGTTTCCAATAAATGGTCCCTTTCTAGTACTATGAACTATTTAGTTGGATCGTTTAGTATACCTGTATTCCAATGAGCGGCGACCGTCTAATAATAATTATTAAAGATGTAATATTGTACATAAGTTGAATTCGGCTGATCCAACATACAATAAAGGTACTCATTGGTCAAGTGGTCGTAAGCGCGACTGCTGGGCATAAGGTCTAAGGTTCGATTCCCGGGTCGGCCAAAGTGTTATTGGGTTTTTCTGTATGGAAATTCTCAGTAGCAGCACGGAGTTTGGAACTATGCCCGGTAGATGGCAATAGACTTGCCCCCTATTACATGTGACTCAATAACAGCATCGGCGAGATATGGGTGTATATAGTACACCTCTGCCTAACCCTTCGGGAAATACAGGCGTGATGCTATGTTATGTTATTATTATATGATAATTATAGATTTTATATATACATACAAAGTAATCATTCATAAACCTAGATCTGACAAACCAGTTTAAATGTTGAGCATTGAAGTGTGTATTCATTATTTTGGTCATTAATTGGATTAACAGGAACGTATAGCGTAATTAATAATGTTAAAGAGGTTTAATGAATATCACATTGTTAAGTGTAATGAACTAACGAAAAAACAAAATAATTAACATTAATTTAAGGATCGTTTCAAATAGCGAAACGGAAATATTACACTCTGCAATGGGTGGATCAAATGTGAAATAATTATTATGATGATGAATACCATTTAACCCTTAATTCGATAGTGTGCAATATACTGAACATCAACATGTTTTAAACTATATTTTATTTATTTTAATTCCAATAGTTTATTTGTAAACTAATGTAATGTATATAAAATTACGAGCAAGATGCGCGTGCTCTTGGCTGGTTAGTCGCCGCTGAAATGTCAGGGAGGAAGGACGTGCCGCAACCTATTTTTTCATATTTTTTTCTCTTGCTAGATTAAGGGTTCATTTCTTCCCATCAACTGTTAGGATATGCAAATTTTGCACTCCTTAATGTAACCTAAAGCGTAAAGGTACAGAATAATTAATTGATCTAGGTAGTTCTTTCGTACCTACCTGAAAACTTTCGACCGTGTAACCATTAAGTCACACGGCGGCTGGCTAATTCACTTCGGTTCTGGCAAATTACTGCCATTCGTCGCAAAATGTCTAACACATTTTGTAGGTTTTCGTTTGAAAATTGGGAAAGATATTATTTATCGTTCGAGTAAAAGTCATCAACATCCACCATCCACCATCATACAGATGGCTTTTTGTGTCGTTAATGAATCTGATTGATTACAAAAAATAGAAACTACATAATATCACGCCTGTATTCCCCGAAGCGTTAGGGAGAGATGTATTTTGTAGTATACGCACATTTCTTTCTCTATTCCGATGCCATTATTGGATCGCATATAATAAGCGGGCCTGTTATGATCAACCGGTCATAATTCCAAACTTGCCTGCTAGTGAAAATTTTCTAATAGAAAATCCCAATAATACTTGGGGATCACCACGAGTGCTCAGCATAACTATCAATATAGTATTCATCAAAAAGTTAAAAAGAAAATTCAATATTTTCGTCTTTTACACTTCACATAACTCACGACGTGTTGAGTATGGGGTATCATTAGACAGATGCCGTTGCTGTTATACTCTATTTATGAGATTTCATGCGGTCGCCGGTTCGTGAATGATAAATTGTCTTCCGTTATTTATATACCCAAGTATGTATAATATTGTGTGTATGTGTTTATGATTATTGAAGATGATTCTGTCGAACGTTGAATTTTTGAAAGATTATAGGGGCAAACGAATGAATGTATTATCATTTTATAATAGAAACAGCTAAATAGCGATATCCACGTACGCATTAATTTGCATCCTTAATTAACATGCTGTATGTCGTGATTATGTCAGTGTCTCCAGTATAATTTATTGTTGCGATCATACTGGACAGCTTGTCTTCTGAATGTTTTGTGTCTATTGAAATATGACGTTGATGAAGAATTCAACTGAACTTTCAAAATTATTATATTTCACACACACACACACACACAATTTTACAAATGAAATCTTAACTCTGCCAAAGTATTATCATATTTCCAATCAGTTCCTATTATTTTAGTTTTGAACTCACGACTAGACTTCAAAGAGGTTCAAACTTTTGAATATCATTCAAAACTGAATTACTCCGTACGTGTAAGAAATGAGTCTAATTATAAATATTTTTTGTTACCTTTAACTTTTCTTTGCCGTTCACTTTGTTACTCATCATTATTGATTGTTGTACTTATTCATTTTCATTTTAGACAGGGGCTTGTTTGAAATTTATCAAAAGATGATTAGGAAGAGTCCTTTCTGTAACTTTATCTCATTACTCACTGTCATCTTGTGGAGGCATTTTATTCAACTCAATTATTTTAAGCGCGGTAGTAGACATTTCTCTAGGGTTGTTCAGTATTAAATTGATTAATTTAATTGTTAGTTTAATCTTACGTTGTCTTCCTTCACGTTGTTAGTTAATGACCGTGATTGATTTCATCAAGTGATTGGTCTTCATAATCAATGCTATTTGCGAACAATTTGCTGTATTTTAAGATTTCGTTTGCTTCTTTGTTTTTCTTTCCTTTACTTGTTTGTTAATTAATAACCATTTCTATTGTTATCTGGAAATATAACTTACACTTATTACTCTTCAAGTCATATCTTTGAAAATTAAGGGCTCTTTTAGTTTATATACCCCACTATACTCATAAGTTGACTTACGATGTAATTTTGCAACCACCTTCAAGACCTTTTGATCTATACGTATATTCATTACTTTGTTACTGGAAATGATAAACCAAATTATTCCCAATAATAATTACAAGTTTATCTTGTTAATAAAACTACACACTTAAACAAGTTTATCTTGTTAATAAAACTACACACTTAAATCATGTCGATAGCTTATTTTCTAATTTCATGAAAATGTAGAATTTTTATGACCTACTTACTGGATATAACTTACTACGATTTACCATTTTACCAGTTATATCTTACTACCATAGTGTAAGCCTTCTATAATCTCTTGCCAATTCTGAACCCACAAGAAGAAATGGGAAAACCAAACTTAATCGGAAGGCCCAGACAGCATAATTCCTCATATTTTAAATCTTTTATATCTCTTGAACTTCAGTCATAAAGCAAAACCATTATTTCTGATTAATGACCAATGATTATGATAACAAACGTAATTATTCAAATATTAATGAATTGATTGATACAAAAATAATAGGCATATTTGTTCATTAAACCGATGTGTAATGGGATCATATTTTATCAGCACCCTGATAATTATTATGTTTCTCTGGTGCTATTTCGAAATGTTAATTAATTGTTAATATAAAATAGTTTAGTTCATGTAACGTTGATTCGGTTACATAGTTGCGGTTGTGCTATTATTAAAATTGATGATGTCGTAATTAAAAGGATTTTACGGTTTGTATTATTTTTAATTACATATTTATCTTCTTTTTAAACTAAGCTTGTAATGTTGTCACAGGAAAAAAGTTGTCATTGTATTTTTTATAAGCTTCTTTTCTATTTTCGTCTTTTTTACGAAAAGGTCTACAGCTAACCGCCATGTTTATTTACATATGTCAGATTTTCCTTTAAATAAATGCAGGTATCCGATAAAAACTGCATACGGATTGTCTATGAATGGTAAAGGGAATCTGCGTAGTGCCCTTTTTTACTGAAGTATGTGATGAATATGTAATAAGCATCAGAATATTGTCTAGTTGTGTAACTAAGTTTCATTCAACTCTTATGCTCTTTGAGTTTAGTTTAGCTTTAGTTCGAAATTGTTAGAAAAGGAAAGAAATAATGCACGTATTTGTAATACGTGCATTATTTCTTTCCCTTTAAATTCCCTTTGAATCAGAAATGTATCCACTTTTTTTCTCTTAAATATCTACTTCTCTTTTACCGTCGTGTTGGCTCGTGCTATCACATGGAAATCGCTCATGCCTTGGTGCAAAGATTAGCCAGTCAGCAAAAGGTACCAAGGCTTACTGCCTATAGTTTGCTAAACGATCTCAGGTGTAACACGTGGTGGTTCTTTCCTTACATTTCTCTGATCGCAAATCATAACAAAACCAAAGTAGGTTATCGATGAATACCTGTCTTCCCAACGTATTATGATTGATATCTTTTATTTCTTTTGTATTCCTTTCATAATCTCCTAATAAGACCAGATACACAATAGATTCTGATAAAAGTATGCTCCATCGTTGTTCTTATTGTACTTTCGAGTGGTTCCCAATTACTGCTTGCTATGGAAATACCGATGCGTAAGTATTCCATCCATTGTTAGGACCCATGCACGGTATATCCGATTCAGAGTGTATTGTCTGCTCTGAAACAGATCACGTAGGCCCGATCTTGAGGCCAGAAAAATAAATCTAGCTGTTAATTTAAAATTGGAATATTATTTTTCCCATGCGACGTTACGTTTATTCTGCTATTAAAATTCTCTGAAATTATTAACACATTAACACAGTTGTCTGTTTCATTTAACTAAGTATTTACCTATGTCTAGTAGCTCAGTTAGGTCCAGTTCTTTAATTGCCAGTAAAATATATCTGGCTGTTTATTTAAAATACGAATATACATTTTCAAATAGACTTTTATTTAAATTCTATCATAGGAAAAATGATAATTTGAAATTGGAATATTTTTACCGAGTTGGCTACTTTTTAATCGTATAGTAGGAATAAATTGTATCTTTGTCGACTATTAAAATATACGTTTTGGTATTTTAGTGCAGCATTTCATTATTAACGGTTAACACAGAGGATTTACTTTTTGTGTAACATAATCGACCACCGATTTTGTCAGCTAGCTTTTTATCTCTTTTTATATGATAATTGGAGCTTTCTGAAATATCACAGATTTTTATACAATCTACTTTTTGTGGGTTAAATTGTTAAAGTAAAGAAGGAATTAAGTGAAAATCCTTTACTTTTCTTTTTTCTGTCTCATTTTGACTGCTTCATTGGTATAGTGGTCGTAAGCGCGACTGCTGTACGCGAGGACTTGTGTTCCAATCCCTGGTCTACCAAAGTGTGATTGAATTCGTTTGTATGGAAATTCCTGTAGCTTGAAATTATATCCAGATGGTGGCAACAGGGTCAACCATTGCATGGGAGTCAGCAACAACATCGACGACACTTGGATCTACAGTACACGTCTACTTACACTTCAGGGAAAGCAGGAGTGATGCTAAGGTATATTCAATTCTGAAGAACAAAAGTCACCATACAAATCATCTTCACATTGCCTGCTTCTGGATGGAAGGCTCTCAAAATTGATACAGTACTGTAGGTTGCGATAACTTAGGACCATATTCACCAACAACATAACAGATGTTTAAAATGAAATACGGCCTTACCCATATAAAAGTTCATGTCAAACGGCTGATTTTCCTAACCATCTATTATACCGTTGGTGAACTTTGACTTTATATTAAAATTGTTTCTATTTACCTATGTAAATATTTTATATAGTAACAACAAAGCCTGGTATTTCCTTGAACTTTACCCTCGTTCTATTTATGTATTAGGTATATCAGTTTCCAACAAATAAATTAAGTTTTGATTGTTTATAGTTTAGAATTTAGGGTAAAACGTGATGGGTTTTAATTTAAATTCTTGCAACGGTTCCACGGTCAAAGGCTACCGCTCGCATCCCTTCCGATAACAGAAAATAATCATCTTTTAGTACAAAACTTTCGCTACCAAGTAATTTATCAAGTACGTATATTAGGGGCAAGTATGAAGCTATTTATTTTGTCTGTTGTATTTAGTCTGTGGTTCTATAAATGTCGTCTGAGGTACATTACACAACACATCTTTGAATATTATCCCAACAACACGGACGTTCATTACCAGTGAGAATGAAAGACGAACACATCGTATATAACAGAATAAAAAATAGTAACAGAAGACACACTTCTAAAAGACTAAAAAGTCTTCTAAAAGACTAAAATTTTGTGTTTTACGCTTACAAGGTTTTCATGGCTGAGCGACGATAAGCCTCCGTATCATACATTTAACGTGATCATACATGCAACGCGATATGACTGATCTGACTGACTGATTTATTGGTCTAGTGATTGCAAGTGTAACTGTTATGCGTAAGATTCTGAATTGATGCCCGAGTCGGGCATAGCGGCACGGAGTTTGGGACTGTATTCGGTAAATGGCAATTGGCTCGCCCCTTTTAATGACTCGATAACGGTATCACTTCCACACTGGGTCAATCGTGCCATCCATTTTGCATGTCACCTAATGGTTATTCTTTGGGAGAGACCTACGGCTATAATATCTATTTCAGATTGATAACTGAGTGATCTTCTGACCATATATCTATCTTGAGACAGTTAATTGTAACATATCGTACGTAATCGCCTAATTACACCTGTTGAATAGCTGAGAGCCTTCCTTTGTACTAGTTGTAGCTAGTTCACCACAGCTTATGAATTAAACGATCATTTAATTTGATAGATACATAGCACCTTGTTTATCAAATAATAAATCTAAACTAATTAACTGGCTTGTGATTAAAGTGATAAATCAATTAATTTATTCATGGCTAAGCAATTCTTGTGCCTACGCAGCACGGAATCTCGAACTGTGCCCGGTTGACGGCAATGGCTCCGCCCCCTATTACATGGGACTTGATAACGTGAAGTATGGGTGTATAATATGAATAGCCTATACCTATCTCTTCGGTGAGGTGTGATGATGCTATGTTATGCTATGTTGTTATCTCTTGTTTAGATTAAATAAACTCTAGGTTGTGCGTGACAAAATCATAGATCATAGGTATACCTACTCGTGGACGCGGGCAGTAAATAAGAACCATTAAAGAATAACCCACGTCCAAGACGTAATCCACCATACATACAAATCACATACATACATGTAGGATCACGTATTTCCTAACCCGGGAAATAGGTCAGCACTTTTTCTTCCTTGACACTTTGACGGATCGACTAGCCAAAACTTACTGCACTGGGTTAGTAAATAGGTATACACCTACATTAAAATATTGTAACGTAGGTTTAAAATATAAGATCCAAATTTAGACTCCAATGTAGTAACATTAAGAATCATATTGATTCTGCACGAGGGACGACTTTACGTGGCCACACCTAAGCAATTCAGCTCGCCACACACTTTTCCGAAACATTAAAATATCTTACCATTGACACGATAGAAGAGCCACTTAGGCATAAGTTAAGTACATAAAAATATAGGAACACTCGTACGGTCTCATTAACCGTACATAGAGTTTGCAAATGCAGGAACCTGGTCGTACTTTACAAATATTAAACTATGCCGAAACAGTTGGCCCAGTGGTTAAGCAATCGACTGTTGTGCTACGTCTCGCGGGTTCGATTGCCTGCACGTAACAAATATTTGTATGGCCTACAGATAGTTGTTCCGAGTCTGAGTGTTTGTACATGTGAAAATTTGTCTTTGTAATCACATCCACGAAACAGGTATTATACCTAGTGTGTGCATTTAAAATAAAAGTATTATAGGTACAGTCAGCATCAAAAAGATGTATACACGTAGCGAAATTCAAACCCTTACTCTTGGAAAGGTATTGGTTAAAATCATAAAATTTAAATGACAATATATGTTTATGTATCCGCAGATGCTATGTATGTAATTGGTCAAGATTTCAATCACTATTTCCGTTAAAATTCGCTTTTGAATTTCGCTACGTGTATACATCTTTTTGATGCTGACTGTACTTAATAAGCAATTCACTTCGAATACGACAATGAACACTTGTTAAGAAGAAAGAACCGCTATTTTTACTTGTTAAATTTTTCCTTACAATACACAACTTTAACATTAATCCATGGTTCTTTCTGAACGCTCCAATAACTTAACTAATATTGTACGGTATCTACGACCTAATGGTCGATAGCTTCAACAATACTACTGAAATTATACAATTGTTGTTACAAAAAAACGTAAAAATAACTGCCACTTCACAGACATATAATGTAATTTGTACAATATTGACCTTAGAAATTTACCGCTACTAATCCTAAGCATTGCTTTTATGTATATAAATTGCTAAACATCTAGCAATTTTGTTTTGAACGAAGTAAAGGTCAAGAGGTAATCATGAAAAGGAATTTTAATAATTTTCTAAGAGGCAATCAATACTAAAGTACTATTAAAGTTTAACATTTTCTTGTTATATTGCACCTTAACCCTTTGTCAGAACTTAATAAAGCTTGTTACATCAAATTAGGGTAATTATTTCAAAAGCCCTTCCAATATTCGGTATTGAGGTATTTGCAGGATGTTTCCTGAAGGCCCATAAAATCGAACAGGTAATATTATAATAAAATTCCTATGCTTTTTCAGTTCTGGGTAAAGGCCTTGGTCATTTTCTTCCGCTTTTCGTGATCCTGCGCTGATATAATAGCTAATAAAATTTGTTTGTTATGAATACTTTTTAATGAAGACATCCGATGGGAATAGCTGGTGGCACCGTTGGTGCAATGGTTGAGCGATTGACTGCTGCGCCTCGTGTCGCAGGTTCGATTCTCGCACGAAACAGTTATGTGTATGATCTACAGATATTTGTTCCGGATTTGGTTATAATGTGAATGTATAACGTATTTTTTAACAAGGTTATAATGCTACAAAATTTATTACTAATAGAAATTGCCCCATGCAAATTACACATTTTGGGATAAGATTTTTTTTTCTGTATCTTTGAGTTAGCATTGTTGGTGTCCTCAAAGAAATTATGGGGACAGAAATAGTACCTACTAGAATCGTTAATCATGGGATGATATATGGTGTATGTGTCATGGTTATTAATAAAGCCGTAAAAGTCTATAAAATTAAAAGCTTGACAGTGATTCTATTTTAGAATATATCATAAAAACTCCATTGAGTGCAGTTAACTCTAAAAAGCTTATGTGAGTTTTTATTCCTGAAGAACTAAAATTAACTTTATTGAATGAAACGTTATTCGGACGTTCACTGTTCCCCATCTTTTATTATCCTGGAAGGGATGAATGGAGACTCTGCAATTAAACAATTAAACTATTTGAAGTTTGATTGTTTATTGCTGTTCTTTGATATTGAAGTTTATTTCTTATAATTTGTTATATGTCAAATAACTTTATTGCAAACTTGTTGTACAAAGATGGTAAATAAAAATAAAATCGTTACAAACATTCCTTCTTCAACTTTATAAATTCTCTTCTTAGAAGATATTCTTTTGTTTTATTTATCTTTGGTGACGATTAGTTTTTTATTGATTGCCCTCATAATTTTTAAATGCCTAGATCGACGGGTTTGGTAAATAAAATTTTAAATGTATTGCTTCATACTCTCAACTGCAGTGATAGCCTAGAGGTTGAACGCTTGACTTCCTTGCAGGAAGGTTTGAGTTCAAACCTGGCTCGCACCTCTGACTCTTTGGAATCATGTGCGGATCAGAATTTGATTATCTCTTGCATTTACTGTGAAGGAAAACATCGTCAGGAAACCTGTACACCTGAAAGGGCTCCATAAAGTTCTTGACGGTGTGTGTAATCCGCCAACCCGCACCGGACCAGCGTGGTGGACTAAGGCCTAACCCTTCTCATTCTGAGAAGACACCCTTGCCTAGCAGTGGGACAGTAATATTTTGAATTTACTTATCCGTAAATAAACATCAGTCAACATCCTCAACCCTTCGAACTCTTTTTAGAAAAAAACATTTTACACACATTCATTCATTTCACAATAAAAACAAAGAAAGCTAATAACAAATCCTATGTTTATTCGAATGAATCATTCATTCATTTGCGTGTGGGCGTAAGTTAAACAAAACCGCTAGTAGTGATAGGTTGAATGATTTATGATTATTGAGTATGAACGAACGAACATTACAAATGATAGCTGCGGAGTTATTATGCGGTTCCGCTTTTATAAGTTTATTACGTTCATAGATTGTTAAAATTTGAATGATGGTCGCTGATGGTTTAGGTACAGTTAAAAATAATATATCTCCCGCCAATTCAGTCCACCAATCAGCGGAGTCTATCGATTATATGAATACGTACATATGGGACACAAAATCAGCAATTTGTTATTTTATTTAATTTATGAGTTTAATTTAGATCATCTACTTAAAATAATCCTCCAAATAGAACCAGAAATCATCCGAATGATTTAGATCAAGAACAATATTATATGGATAAAAAGTACCTACATTATCAAAATACGAAAAAAAAAGTATATTTGATAGTGTTTTTTCCCTAGCACGCATTCAAATGCGAGTCGCGGTTTAAAATCGCACTTAGGTAAGTTTAAAAAGTATAATTATAATTCAGAGAACAAAAAAAAAAAAATTGAATTTCTTGCATATTGCACTAAGCAAATTTATATAAATCTCCCTAATACCTTTCTTGCATACATGATTTAAATAGGACCGGAAATGTTTGGATTTGTCAAATTACCTTAATCTTATTTAAGAGAATATTATCGCCTATTGCGATGGCGACTAAATTCCTGTTAATACGAGTAAGTTGGTTAAAACAAGACGATTCATCCGACAGGACTAAATAATACCTTACATAATAAATCTTTTATTTTATTCCTTGTTAAAAAGAGACACAATGAGACAAAATTAGTTTCGTTTCTAAACAACTGAATCCAGTGTTGTCTTTTAAAATTATCTCAGAGCAACAAAAGGGTTATAAACTCTTAATGTTTGCGGTTGTTGGTCCTTTTGACCAAATTCCGTATGTCCCTGGTTTGTTGGTGTTGCCAGCAAAATTATTCAAAAGCTTACGTAGTAGCTTCTAGTTTCATGTTTACTGACCGTAATTTATCTACGACGTACCTACAAATGTTGTGTTATCTATTCTATTTTCCTTGGAAGTTGTTTGTTCTGGGCCTGAACCTTCATCAGCTATAGTTTGAAACTACTGAAGATTAGAAGCTTGCAAACTGTTGCGTTCGCTAATAAACAAACCGCGTTACATGTTAATACTGTGCGTGCTAAGATTTTGTACTACAACGTGTAATGTACACTTTGTACGTGATTCAGCTGTATTTCTAGCTTTAGGTATATTTTACATAACATAATATAGTTCTCATGGGATTAGGCGGTGGTGTTGGTACTATAATGCACCCACATTTCGACGATGCCGTTATTTCCATCTTATAGGAAGCGAGTCTATTGCCATCTCCCGCAAACAAGGGCAAAATTCCAAGTAGGCTGCAAACTAAATGTTGCAAATGGAAAATACCAATAATTCTTTGCCCGACCCCGAGATCGAACCCAGAATCCCATGCTCAGCACCCGGGCTAGCAGCCACGGAGATAGCAAACACACAACAATGAGGCAACCATCATTATAACTTCGATGATTTTATATTTAAATATTAACAATACAGTCTATATATGCCACACTGTTTACCTCTTGGAGATTCTTAATTATTGTAATTAAATGAGTCCTTCGAAGTATTAAAATATTAATGAATACAACTTAACTCGTTCGTGATCATTCCTCAGTATTATATGAAATTTAAAAAAGCCACAACATTCGAATCTTTTATTCTTAAAACGAAAAATGACTTCTTCGTAGAATATAGATTAGGACATAAATGATTTCCCGCGACGGAACAGTAAGCTTTGCGAAGTAGGTCACAAAATTATGATCGTTTAAGCGTTTCCCATTCTCACACGTTGTTAAACCATAACATGAAACATTCAAAATAATTAATTAACACAATTATGTAAAGTACCAAAATTATCTGCTTTATAGTCCACATTATTCGGGATTTACCGAAATAGTCGTAAACATTTACGGGATATGCCGACATAAATACAAAAATTCATCTAAAATTGGTATAATTGTATGAAATTATTCATACAATTACACTTATCTGGTCCTATTTGACCACTTAGTTAGGTACTTAGTTTGATCACAGGGCTCGAAGGACCACTAATATGCTAAATAGACGCAGTAAAAACTTATGAACGGTCCCAGCGGTGGGCAACTTGTATATAAGAACTCTTTGGAATTTCCGCATGTGCTCGTCTGAATATTCATGTTTATTACAAAATTTAATTAAAGGACACTGGTTTAACTGCTACTGTGAATTGGACTGTTTAATAGAACTGTTGGGGAAATCAAATTTAATGTGTTTACGGCCATAATGAAATAACTAGAACTGAGCAGTGTTTTGGGGACATTTCTACTGGAGAAAAAATATTATTTAAGTGTATAAATATTTTTTTTTCTAACATTGCCCCGCTCTTAATGATAATTATTTAATGCAAAGATCATTATCGTTAAGAGCGGGGCAATGTTAGAAAAAAAAATACAAGTACACATATCTTGGTGAATAGATTGCATATCATTAATTACGAGAACCTACTGTTAAACTACATCTACTCAATGCTGGACAAAGGCCTCTATGATTTCATTACCTAATTAACAGTCTTATGAAACCGCATTATTTCCATGAAATGTAACTTGCTATACATTCAAAAATAATCGAAACAAACATTTCAAATGAACCTTTAAAACAAGCTATTTTAACGGAGTCAACAAATAAATCGAGCGAGATTCACCGGGTTGACTGTTCGGACACTTTTATTCCTTACATTTTCACTATCGCTGACCTAGCGTTTGTAGGAAATGTCGCGTGTCGACATCCTTTTCCTATTTTAATGATCCCGATACTTTAAGGTTCCGTTGATATTGAACTTTGATATTTGTTTGCTTGTCCATCTGACAATTTATGCGAAGGTGTAATTATAATGAAAGTCTAGGTGGTATGGACAGTACGAACGACATTATTATTTCGCAAGTAAAGGTGAAAGGTGAATCTTGTCTTGTCAATGAAGTGACTTATTGGAATAAGTAATCTGTTAGTATTAGTAGATATTTAGTATTCATGTATGTGTTAGTTTTCTTTTTTGATGTTTGCTGTATTTAGGGTATTGTATAGATTAAGCACTTATCGAATTGGGTGTACCTGTAATGATAGGTGTAAGTTTCAATAAATAAATAAATAAATAAAAAACAAACTTTATTGCAAACTGTGATATTTCATACAACATGACAGCTGTCATGTGGCTAATAAAATTAATTTTTAGATTGCTTATTAATGTCAGACAGTACAAAAGAAATGACAAGACTTCACTTTGTCAACAAGGCCCCAATGTGGAGTGGTCAGCGGTCAGAGTCGATCAGTCTTCCTAAACAAGTTGCAATCTACAATAGCTAGAAAATAGAAACGCCGCCAACGTATGGGATTGACATTTACGTTTGCTGCCTCATTGGTCTAGTGATTGCAAGCGCGATTGCTGAACGTGAGGTCCTGGGTTCGATTCCCGGGTCTGGCAAAGATTTATTGGGTTTTCTGTAGGGAAATTCTCAGTAGCAACACGGAGTCTGGATCTGTGCTCGGTTGATAGCAATAGGCTCGCCCCGTATTACATGGAACTCAATAACTGCACCGGCGAAATGTGGGTGTACAATAGTACTAGTTTCTATTCAATAGCAAAAAAACGATTTTTTATCGAATGTCAATTGAACACTACCAAGGCTTGTAACATTAGGAAAATTCAATTTACTCTCATGTAAAATGATACACAAACAAACCGCAGCCTTTCTACGCCCAATTGTAAAACTATACACCACAAAGGCATATTCTGTAATTCCATCTCTGTTATAAAATATTCTTATTTACCTTTGATAAAAAGGTGTGGAACCCTACGACATTCGGCCTATGTAACCCCTGTATTGTTTTCTTTGCGATAGTTGGACGAAACAAGGGACAAATAAGTTTACTAGCATCGTTTTATGGATTATGGAGAGATGCCAACGGGTATCCGAAAAATCTCTATTCGTCTTCGCTAAGGAAGTAGCAATAAACTTTAGCTGTTAACAGGACGTTACGTTAAGTCTGTATTTGTTGAACTTTGTCATTTTCTTTACAATAGTCTTACATGAAAGTTGTAGGAGTAATTTATTTTTGATACGCCCCGAGGCAAGGATAATCGTTTCTCGGAAAAATATTTATAAGTAAGTATTTATTTCGTTATATAAAAAGGTGAATTTTCTAGTTTACTGGAAATGTTGATGATTTTATTCTTAGAAATTGAATATAATTTTTGTACAAATCCATACTGGGAGCTATATTATGACGAAAATTAATCTTTTGGTAAATGTTTTTACATATTTTCAGAAAGTATTATTTCACTAATATAATATCGGTTATTTTTCAATTTGAACGCTACAATAAAATCTGATAACTATCAAAACATTTAGTATGCTGCGTTTGCAATCTTTTAGGGCGTAATTTTTTACCGTTTCCAATCAAAGCCACTTGAGTTCAATGCCTTAACTTTACTGTAATACAAATTCAATCTCATCTCGTGTACGGTATGAAAAATAATTAAGTAGGTACCTTTTATAAAGAGTAAAAAATAAAATAAGATAAAAGCCTATTGAATCTCACGATAAGTGGTATGAATTTAGATGATATCGTATTGTGGAGGTTGCCTGACCTACCCGGAGGCAATTTCGATAGGAAGTAATAGAATCATGAATTCAATTTTATCGGCTAATCAACTTGCCTTTAAGAGCATGCCGAAAATAAATCTATAATATAAATCTCATTTACCTACTAAAGTCGAGAGTGTCGTGCATAACAACTAGTCTTAATTATGCATGAGGTATTTAACGATAATTATGATAATGATTATCATATTTAGATTCGTTTTTCGTAGGTAATGCGGCAATTTATAGATGAGGTCGTTCAAAAATAGAACACTTTTTAGTTAAATTATACCTGATGTAGTGTTCAGTGAAATATGGAATAAGTATTACACACTGGAGGAGATATTACAGATTTTTAAATAAAAACAGAAAAAATAGTCTAAATTAGAAAAAGAGAAATAGATATGTATTGTGAGGAAATTATGGATGCATTCGAGTATTTAGTTGAACTGCACGAACGTAAGATCATAGTTTAAAAAAACATTATCAGTTCTATAAATGTCATTATCTATAGGCCACCCTGTATGTTGGACTGTACATACATAACCCCGCTACACAATAATATATCATTCTCAACCATCCAATATCTGTATTCCCAGCAATTTTCTATTACAACCGCTATCAGATTCATCATTAAAATATCAGATTTCCACTCGGCATTTTCTAATAACGTGTCGGATAACGACACTCTACGATTACTCTCGTTTGATAAGTGGGGATGATATTACAGACAATAAATTTGTACCGTCCAAATAAATAGTGGCAATAAAACACTTTATAGGTGCAGTAAATAAAACCAGTTTATTGTCAATAGTATTGGACCGAAGTAAAGAATTGAATTGATGAGAACAAAGTACAGCTTTCATATAAGTTGGGCTCGTCTTGGGTCTAGGGATCGAAGAAAAACATCGTTTTACAAGAAGTTACTAGGCATCTGAATAATTTAACATTTGAGTTTGCTACGTCTTAAATAATAAATGGAATACTCACTGGAATTCCTTGAGGAAACGTGAATTTATTGTTCCTATTCTGGACAGTATTTTCATAACAATGTCTCTAATTTAGTATTTTTGGATGCTAAATTCATTATGACACACGCGGCGCCCGGCAACGATACAACAGATTTTCAATTGTGTACCGATTCTACTGGTAGTGGAAAAGCTCCTAATATATCACAATTGGATTAGTCTCCTAAAACTATCCGCCAGAACATTGGCGAAAATATGATCACACTCTATTGATAAATAGTTTTTTTTTCTACACCCATATTTCTTATTTACCTATAGGATTATGTATCTACCAAAGGACCACCACTTAACATATACCATAAAGACTCGTAATTACATGGGACTTAACGGCATCGCCGAATTGGGTGTACATCTGCCTAACCCTTCGGGTAATTTAGGTGTGATGCTATGTTTGTACCAAAGGACCAAAAGGAATGATTACAGTCAAGCTTCATCGTTTGTCTATTTCTAAACTAAGCTACTACGAGTGGACTCTATACCATCCGGTGTGAAGTATGACCTTTATCAGAGGCTTATGCAAGCCGGCTTAAGCATAAGCCCCATGATATATTAGCTACAAAGCCCCGGTAACGATATGGTGCTGATAAGTGGGCGTATTTATGTCTCCCCTGTACGAGAAATCGAAAATGGAGTGATGTGAAGCTAATCAAGTACGGACGAGGGGGAATTCTAAAAATATGGTGGTACTAATTTTATAACAATGTTGCCTTATTTAAAAATGTATGTAGATTAGTTCGAAGGGGTGAAGATGTAGCTCTACAATTGTCGCTTATAAAACCTTTTATTACGTATCCATATATGAAAAAATATTAAGCGTCTGCCTCATTGGTCTCATGATCGGAATCGCGAGTGTTAAGCGAGAGGTCCTGGGTTAGATCCCGGGGTCGGGAAAATGTTATTGAATTTTTCTGTTAGAAAATTCTCAAAAACAACTCGGAGTTTGGAATTGTGCCCGGTAGATGGCAATAGGCTCGCCCCCCTATTACATGGGACTCAATAACGGCATCGGCAAAATGTTGGTGTTCAATTGGCATGATGCTTTGTTATGTTATAAGCGAAAAGGTGATGCACTGTTTGCTGGTCGTAGTGGCTGTCAGACTTTTATTACGTAATCAAGGGACTAGTTGTAACTGAATCTTTGATCTTTGATAGCAGACAGTGAAATATTATAATTAGCGAAACAATGCAGGCCGAATTCTAGATAACTCAAGGACTTTAAAGTACATCATAACGAAGGGCTACTTAATTTGCTGGCGTTGACCGGTCAACAGCATTACGAACAAGCAGAAACTAGCGCAAAATCTATGACAAATGTCTATTTGCAAACCTCACTTCAAAAGTATCCCCAAACAGATTTAAATGGGACTTTTACAACTACACGGATATTCAAATATAGCTTCTATGTGGGATTGTATAAAGCACTTTATTGTTCAAAATCGAGAGCAATAAGTGAAGCGGAGTCTAAAACATAGCAAAGAAACTTTGTTGACTTAGGAGTACCTTTGCGAATAGGAAATAATTCAAATACAAGTCCATGCTAATAAAAGTTTCAAGTGGTATATTAGTACTACGTAGGTAGTAGTAGTAACTGGCTGTATGTACATATGTATAGTTAATTTTCATTGGGTATATAGGCGGCCATTATTTTGGCTACAAAATGGCCTTGCTTCCAAACAGTGGGCGTGGATGCTTTGGGTGGTAAGGATAAATGTATTTTGAGAATTACTAGAAAATAGTTTTACGAATATGCTAATGCTAGTACAGAAAAATCAACATGAGTTAAATCTTAAGAAAAACATGTTTTTCTTAGTGTCGTGAAGGTTTATGTATAAAATGTATTGTCACTGTTTTCTTAAAAAAAATATTGTACTTTTATTTAGATTTCATATTACATTTTGCCTTTTTGCCAATATTGGAACGACACGATTGTCATGTCATTCACCCTAAATAAATCTTATGACTGCCAATAAATAGTAACGCCGTATTTTCTTCTATTTTGAATACGAATTTTTTAAGTTGGAAACATTTACGTTTAGGCGAAAAGTGCAACAAACATAGACTTAGAATTTCGCTTACGCTAACAAATCAAGATCAGACTATAACTGTCAATGTCAAAATATATTTAAATTCGAAATTCAGAATTCTCCAATATACAGATATACTGATTCTCCTCATAAAAAGCCGATTTATCTTTAGAGTCGGCCACTTACGGTGATATTAGTTAAGTTCTTCTAGATGTGACTAGTCACAACCCGTAGTTCCTAATGCTCATAAACACGTCCATTTAATCCGGGCTCTTACGGATTTCGTGTTTTTACTCGAGTTCAAAAAGAAGAGAGGTTTACAATTCGTATGTATCCGACGACAACCCTTTAATCCGATAAAAAGTGCACCGTTTTTTTAATACTCGCCTTTCAATAGTAACATTATCACAATAAATATAGTAGGTATGCCTTGATAGCTACTAATAGTCTTCGATGTATGAGCTCATTAACACGATAAATGCCATAGCAAAATTTTGATGATGGCAATTTTTTTTCGTAGATTGTGTTATATTTACATAAATTACGATATATGATTTTTTTTTTGTTTCCAATAGTATTTTTTGTAAAATTCATTTCACTCTGTCGTATTTTATTTTTCCTAGGAAACTTACAATATACTCAATTCTATATGTAAAAATGTTAGGCCAAGCTGAACATAGTTTGTCTGGGGCTCTGTCAGGCAATTCAAATAGAGAATAAAGAGCTTAACGTGCCGGACAGCTTCCTGCGATCATTTCATTATATGCTTTACCGTCAATTACTCGGGACTAACATGGCCCTAACAGATAAAATGTCAAGTATCGGTTTCTGACGTGGCAGTTAAGATTTTAGTACGAAAGTTAAAAGTACAAAAGCACAAGCACCTATGCTACAAACGGAATTATTTACAAACATGCCTCTCGCACCTCCAGTAAGATGATAGTCGGCGATCATATCGCATTATACGAAGCATCTGGGCTATGCGTTGGGTTCATACTACATTGATAAGCGGCGCGGATGAAAATAAGTCATTAGAAACACTATCTATACTGCCGCGTGTGGCCGGTTCGCAAGACACACGTTTTGCATTCAATGCAATATAAAATAAACTTTATTCTACAAATATACGTTTTATTTTACACTCTCGATGTTTCGTTAAATATTGAGATAAAATATACGTTCACATATTTTTATAATAACACTTAAACCTAGAATTTACCCCCAGGAGCAAAATTATTTTAGCGCAAGTCGAGCCACAATGTTCTATGAAATTGAAATTATTTTAATTAAAGCTACGTTTCCATTTGCTGTTATTCTAAGGTTGAATTGGGTATTTACCCAGTGCATATATATTATGTGTATGTAAATATGTGTATGAAGATCTTATACCTAATTAGTTAGTTAATAATTTAATTAGGAAAGGCTTCAAGCTATAGCACGTCTATTTTTTCTGGCAGTAGGTAAGCAATATTTTACCAGTATCCTAGTTTCAATTTAATTCTTACCAACAATTAAATAGGTATGTACAGTCAGCATCAAAAAGATATATTACACGTAGCAAAATTCAAAAGCGAGTTTTAGATGAAATAGTGATTAAAATCTTGACCAATTTCATATGTAGTATATAAAAATACATGGTCATTTAAATTTTATGATTTTAACCAACGCTTGGAATCTTGGAAATACTTTTCCAAGAATAAGCGTTTGAATTTCGATACGTGTATACATGTTTTTGCATATTCAGGTGGTCTCGTACTAGTTATCTTGAATGAAATAATCATGCGCGCAATGGAATGAACTCATATTCGCAACACGCGAACAATATTTTCATACATTTTTGGCTTACGATAACTATGGTCGTGATAGACCTCTGGACTTATTAGTAGCAAGGAATATCTTAATACTCTGAAATCCGCTCCGCTTAAACACTCAAGCGCAAACGAATGCGGCGTTCTATTGATGTACTTTTATTACGGCATGATTTGCAGATGCATTGACTTATTTATTACTCAGCGAGATGTAAGCTCAGTACAAAGGTCTTATAGTAGGTACCTAGTTTCTTTACTGTAGAACTTTGAATTGCGTTTAATGACGAGACCGTTTGAGAAGTTTGATTCAGAGTGATGTAGGATGCGATTTAGTAGGCAAACAAGAATTCGTGTTTGAATGATTAAATTTTATATTAATTTCGATGGATGTTTAGTATAAAAGTGGTAACTGGGTTACCTCTGTTCAGCCAGTGGAGTGATTGAGTAGCAAACGGGCCTATTGAAAATATTGGTTAAATAAGTACTTACATAATAAACCCTCGTATTACAAAGCTCAATAATACTAATAAAATTTACAGTGGAAGTCTTGCGAGGCATGTTTAGAGCTTAGAATGTAAAGTTGAATAACCACTGACAGGAATTCAACGAAAGACACACAGTGGTTACATTTATCTAAGAACGGGAACACTGACATTTCTAAGTCTTAATAGAATATTTTAATCCTTAACATATTTCCTGGAGTTTTTATTTTTTCGTTTTTCTTCCAAACTTATCCTCCATAATTTATTGCATAAATCGACTGATTCAATTTTTGGTCCGTTTTCTTTGTATTTTTCCGGTTGCTTTTGTGTTGTATGTAATAATTTTGTGATACATTATTACACTGCCAAGATTTACGGTTTCGTTTTAAGAACTTGAATTTTTTATCAGTAAAAAGCGAAAGGAACAAAATGTAAAAATATGTACTTTTTGCGTTTTATAATATTATTTTTATATAGGAAGGTAACTAGACAACGCTTGGGTGCAAGAAAAGAGCCGAGTGACGAACACTGAGACCGTCTGGCGCACCCTGGGCATTCAGCCTTGATGCCACAATTGCTGATTGGCAAAGCTTTTCACTAGAGCATGAGCGACTCCCATGTGGTTGCCTGTGCCGACACGACAGAAGAAGAAGACTAGACAACATGTGGCACTGATACTTACAAACAATGTTAGTCAAACAAAAGCTTTTTAAAAAGAGTAATATTTAAAATGTGCTATAGAAATCACAATGGATTTACATCTTAGTTTTTCATCATCTTAAATCTTCAAGTGGTTCTAAAAACCAACAACATAACCTAGTTATGTCATAACAAATTACACAATGAAGACTCAGTGAATTTATCTGTGTTTATCAGACTCGGGCCTAAGGTCATCTAACGCACACCAGATGCGTAAAAGTACGTGCGCTGGTACGCAATTATAGACAGACGCAGTCCACTTCAAAGAATACCCTGATAACGTTGATTGGTCTAGCGTCTGGTATTGCTCAGACCTTCGGTCTAAGGGCGCCGCAAATCCTCCATCCAAAGCTAGTAGCAGTATTTGTAATCATAGTTTGTGCCAAATACTTTGGCTCAATGGACCTTTGTTATGCTGACATTGTCTGAATTTTATTGAGAATTCTTAGCCTAGAGTTTAAGGACTAGGACGATACTGGAATCTGGACTTGAATGATCGTTTGAATTTTCGACGAATACCGAATCTGTTGGAATAATTATGCTTTAATTCGAATGAAGTGTTGTATGTAATAATCATTCAGCCCATTATTGTCCTATGCACGGGTCTGTATTTAGAATGACAACGCTGACGGTTGGGAGACGACACACACCGTCAGCAACTTTATAGAGCCTTCTCAGGTGTGAGTGTGTTTCAAGCCGATGTTTTCCTTAACTGTTAATGCGAGGGATAATAAAATTCGGATCCGCACATGAATTTGAAAAGACACAGGTGCCTGTTTTGAACTCTGTTCAATCTTTCAACCAGGTTATCACTGCGTGAATAACATTTCTTGTTAATTTAATTAAGATCTGGATTATCATTTAAACGATAAATGTGAACTAAATGAATAGTTTATTGTACTATCGTACCTAGCCATTATTATAATTAAGTAAACATTCCGTCTCTCTGTAGAAAACCATTTAATAATTTAGAGCTTAATTTTCATAGCGTACCTACCTTCGTAAATAAAAGCAATAATAACCCAGATGAATTTGAAGGAGGTTTCAATTAGAAAATGAATTCATCTAAACACATCATATCTACGGCTAATTGATTCGTTGGATTAGAACACGTTCGCATGCGCACGTGCGATTTAGGCCTCAGTATTCAACGATTTCTATTTCATGAGTTACGTTCGAGATTATTGTACATATTTCACGAGTAATTTCGCCTAAATAATTGTCTTACCCAACGAAATTCGTGGAATATTAGTTATTCTCAACCAACCAAGTCTCAACTAATATCGAAAACAGTCCTCCTTATTAAGATAAGAGAACAAAGTATAATGGTACCGAGTAATGAGTTCTGTCGATCGTTTGCAATTAATTGGGAACTATTGTCGGCCCACATGGATCGGTGTTCTGTAGCGAGATAGTGGCCATCCAATAATGGCGATAGCATCGAACAACCAAGGAAACAGTGATTCAAGGCAAACGGTCTGATAAATGCTTGGTTTTCCAGTTGATTTGTTGCCGAATCTAGATCAACTGGATGCTGGATAGGAGAATGTTTCAACTAAATATATTGGCATAGTGGTTTAAAGAACAGTATGTACTGAGATATCGCCACTTTCCAATTTGAATTTGTATTCTTTCAAGCTGCCTTATCTTTCGTGAAGTAATTTCTAAAGGTCACTTTTATAACATCAAGGATGTTATTTTAGACCGTTCTAGAAGCGAATTACTAAGCTTTTGAAAAAATACGTCTCTATTTACATTTGGAGAAACAAATGTTCTCTTTATGTACCGACGTTCCTTCATGAAAGTCACTGAGAAAGTAAAGCAACGGGCTTGTGATTTATCTTTATTTATTTAGCCATCTAGGCTTGGCAGATTGTTAGCAATTAATTGGGACCTATTGTCGGTCACTAGATTTTGTCTCGACAAAAATGGAGATACCATTGCATTGCAACAGCCAAGAAAACCATATATTCATTGCAAACATTTTGAGATACGCACGATTTCGTTTTTCGGTTGATTTATTGGCAAATCTGGATCCTGTTGACAAAAAATATTATTTTTTTATATTGATACAGTGACTTTTGGAACAGAAACCGCCTGAACGTCGCCTTTTGTCTTTTGTTTTCTTTCTTTTTTTACGAAATAAATCTTCTAGGCAAAAATATTCATAGATTTTTAGAATCAATTCTTCATGAAAATTATATTGGAAGTAGAGGATGGTTTTTTGTTTTAAGTATGGCTAATTTAGAGTTTGAAAATAAGCATCAGGCATAACTTGGTTCAGAATCGTTAACATTACAAGTTCAAATACATCATTCTGATCCAGGCTTAATCTGCTACTGACAGGTATTGGTACAGTGAAAGTGATATATAGTATCCTGATACATTAGAAGCCTAAACTTCTAACCTAGACTATTAATAATACTGTCAGCTAACTTCCAATGCTACCTATACTAGAAACTTTTGCGTCTGTAAATAGAATATCGTGTTTTTTTTTTCACCTGAAATATGTTTGTTCCGATATCCTTTGTGTGACGAAGTTTCAATATTGGAAAGCTAAAAACCTGCCTGTCTACTGTCTACTGAATGGAGTGGAATCGAAAAAATAAACAATAAAATACTGATATTATCACTTTGAAGGGTAGAGAATAGATTTGAATCCTATGTGTTACTTTAATGAAGAGACAGCCCTAGCTGAGTCAGGCAAAAGTATTTTTAAAAACGTTACTCCACTCTATTATTTCTTTTGTACAGTTTACAAATATATAAATACATACCCTGACCCGAAACAACTATAGGTCATACAAATATTTATTCGGTGTGGGAATCGTTTTCAATCATTTGATAATAAACCAAAATTTTCCCTGATCGCAATTACGTGCGTTGCTTACGTAATTTTTGCAACGAACTCCAATACGGAGCTGAAAATCTTTTTTATCGTTCACAAGAAAGAAGTCAAAGCTAAAAGCCCGCCGTAGTGTCAAACACGCGACTTTTGGCTTTATTACATAAAACCCGAAACGTCGACGCAAAGCAATTTATCAGCGAATTAAGTTAATAAAACAAAATGTCTGTCAACGTTACAGCTTCATACTCAGACATACTGCCCGACCGATGGGGTTATATTTCATTTTATTACCTTCATCACGGTCGGCAATTTTTCATGTACCTATAATTTTACTTTTTTCCAAACATCAGATCGATGGAGTTGAATGGGAATAGTTGAGTAGACTACTAGTAAAGTTACTTTTAGATAGTTCGTGGGTAAGCTTAGAATATACGTAATGGGTTGGAACCTATCGTGCCGATGTAACTGTAGGACTGTAGGTACAGTTTAACAAATGGTAATTAAATTTATATGACGGTATACCATGGATGGTCAGCCTAATTACCGATGTAGCAATCAGTTTGCGTCAGGCGTAGATCGCGCGATAGCTTCTGTCAAACATCAGTTTTGTGTCATATAATGTATTGGCTGACAGTGAGATTGCTGTCGCGTGGCTGTCGCTTTACTGTCGCTTATATACGTAATTAGGCTGCGGGTCACCAAATATAATGAAATAATTATTAATAATTGTCCGTAAATAATTCCGTACAGGAAGCTTTTACAAGTTTCTTTTTTAGATTCTTCTTCTTCTGTCGTGCTGACACGAGCTATCACACGAGGATCATTCGTGCCTTAGTGCAGTAGTCAGCAATGGTGACATCGAGGCTGACTACCCAGAGTGCGCCAGACGATTTTAAGATAATATAGATGGAGCATTTTAAAAACTGATGACACGAGGAAACAAAAAATAAATGTTCAATCAAAAAATCATCTACTTATATTTTTGTGACCCTGTATTGATTAATTATTAAAGATCTAACAAATATCTTTGTTCGAAAGTATGTAATTAATGTTAGGTAACGTTGGGGCTCTCATGTCCATGGAGACAAATGCCTCTAAATAAATAAAGAATAAAAAAAAAAAAAAAAAACTTTGTTCGATTTGAAAATAAAGCGATATCTTATCAATTAGTGTTCCAATGGTACGGCCGTTTCCGACCTACATATGTACGGGTGCTTGCGGCTTAAGTATAGCAGCGTATGCGACTGTGAGAATGTGTGTGGCGTACCTATACACAGTTTCACGCCTTCTACTGTTCATACAACCGTTTATTTATTAATGTCCTCTTTATTTTTAACACACAAATAAATCTCATTGGATTCCATAACTTGTTCATTCACAACAGTTAAGCGGATTAAACACCTGCCAAATAAATGGAAAAAGCGAGCGAAACCGCGCCGCTTACTAGTATGTTGGCATACCGCCAAACAGAGGTTACTGAGCTTTGCAAATATTTTATCACAAGGACAATGATATATGCTAAGAAATGTTTGGCCCCTATGCCATGAAAAGCTTACTTATCTTCTGTGTTACTTATGTTATGTTTTAGAATTGCTTATGGAAAATGGTAAAACGGGTCACTTACTTGAAAAACGATAGTGGAACGTGTATATTTGTTTCTGGCAAGTATTTATTTCTAAGAGCGTTCTATCCATTTTTAGGGTGATGAGAAAGCGACGTATGTGGAAGAAGAGAGACGTGAAACGAAAAAAAAATATAATTTTATAATTTATCTTAATTTTATTTACTTTGTTGGTTCAGCGGTTCAAAATGCACTCATTTATATTTAATTACTAGGAATTTCACTAGGAATTTCTGGAACATCACTAATCTCACAAGCACATACACCCAAACCCGGAGCAACTACCTGTATTGATTGGTATTATTTTCAGTCCTTTAAACCTCATATCAGATGTTAAGTGAAAAAAAAACTTATTGTAAGGTTTTTACGGATAGAATTTAAAGAATCTACCAGTTACCAATAGCCAGACAACTACCCACTACTACAAGGTATTACTCTTCCTATTTGTATTAAAAAGAGCTCAAAAAGGTAGAGTTTTATTAAAACATATCCCTTGAACGAACTCGTTGAATATAAAAGTGAGTTATGGCGTATGTTCAGACGAAAGCTAACTTCGTTATGTGCCAGACATTCCCCAGGCGATAACATAATATCATCCATGTATGAAAATGATGAAACTTAGTTTAAATATTTGTAAGATCAAAATATATACCAAAGTACCGGTTACTTTCTAGCTAAGTATTAAATTAATTAAATAAGTAATGTTCACCTGACCGATTTCGGTCACGGCGACCAATCTCACCGGAGATTAGCCAAGTACGCAGGAGATATTATAGAGTACAAGTGTGTGCGCAAACACAGGTGCTCCCTCTATTCCTTCACTCTCATAGTCCGATGGGACGGCAATCCGACACGACCGGAGAGAGATCAGGCACAGGACCAACGGCTTTACGTGCTTTCCGAGGCACGGTGTGTAACATACACGAAGACCCAGACCCGAAACAAATATCTGTAGATCATACAAATATTTGTTCCGTGCGGGAATCGAACCCGCGACACGTAGCTCAGCAGTCGATCTCTCAACCACTGCGCCAACCGTGTCGTCAATTAATTAAGTATAAGACTTCTGAAAATGTATTCAAGTTATCCAGTTGAGAGCTAATATTAAAAAAGTAACGATACTACTTAATTTACACCACAATTGACGATACCAGAGATCATTTTGCGCATCCTGGGTAGTCCGTCTGGATAGCTGTCAATTTGGCTAAAGCTTTTCCAATGCTAGCTCCTACCGACAAAATAAAAGAAGAACAAGAATTTATAATATTATTCATTATTTCTTCAGGTGTGCAGGTTTCCTCACGATGTTTTTCCTTCACCATAAACGTAAGTGATCATCAAATTCTGATCCGCACATGATTCCGAAAAGTTGAAGGTGCGGGCCGTGTTTGAACTCAGACCTTCGCGCATAGAAGGCAAGCATTCAACCGCTAGGCTATCACCACTATCATAACGATTCTTAAAAAAATATCGTTGTTTTGATCTTGGTCCGTTTATTATAAACCTACCTATCACACCAATACGACTCCAGTAAAAGATCATGTAGAGAGTAGCGTAAAATCTGTTGGCTCTTTGTAATTTAAACTTTCAGAAACATAGCAGTACTTTTCTCATTTAACTAAGTAAATAATGAAACCTAACAAGGTCCAGAATGAACCTTAATATTTATGTAAAGCCCTTTTAAGTGGGATTAATGTCAACTGAGTTGTTAACTTTCATTTTCTGAGGTTAAGTCAGGCTTAATTGTAGCGGGCGATATTCGATATTATTTAGGTACTTAACCAATTAAACGCCTTACACTGTTGATAAAAAAACCCAAGATGCTCAATCAGCGACAATCAAAATCGTCCGAGAAATATACGCACACAATTTATGAAGTACTTTTAGACATAGACGTAAATTTTATTTGCTTAATAAGTGTTTTTTAAAGGTTTTTTTTTTTTGTTTAAATCCTTGCCCCTCTCTAGGAGTAATTCCTGTATTGTGTATAATATTTGTTCCGTGCGGGAATCGAACCCGCGACACGTAGCACAGGAGTCGATAGCTCAATCACTGCGTCAATCATGCCTACTTTAAAAATATAACAAGGTAGTTAGGTGTACGGGATTTCTCTTTCGGCAAGTAAAAGTATTTCATGTAATATATGACTTTTTTTACGCCTCTGCATGAAACTGTGTATCTTGATATTTTATATCAATGTCTTATACGTGTAATTATAAGTCCAGAGGTGTGAAACCTTTAACGATTTAGGAAGTTTAAGGTTCTTTCGGAAAGTTCAGCGTTTCGCGTAACCTTACAAGTTTTAACTGGGTTACATTTAAGACTTGAAGGTGTAAAATGTTTATGACTTTAAACACACATAAATGTGTTAATTAGAAATTTTTAAGTTATAGTTTTGTAATATCTCGCTTCTCGTATATATGTACGTAAAGGCTACATACAGAGGTAATATGTTTCGAAGATAGGTAACAACTATCTTTGCGCCATTAATTTATTTATTCATTTATTACAGCAATCACCAACCCGATTGCCTGATGTAGTGATTATGACAATACGTTCTTGTTGTAATGTTTACAGAAGAATAAATGTAGGATTGTATATTGCATAGTAGACCCAAGTTCATCAGAATAAAGCTGCATTTGATTCAAATACAACCGCTCTTATTTTTATCGCATAAAGAGTTCAAAAAGCCCTATTTAGATTATATAATTCACATTACAGACGTCAAAATATCCACTTAACGATCAATTGCGTAATGTTCATATTAAAAAAATATCTATTTGACACTTAAGTATTAAAGGAATTGCTAAAATTGGCCTTTTTGGCCCCTCCGTATGTAAAATCTACGTCGATATCGGGAGTTAACAACTTTACAGAACTACTTTATCATAACAAGGATGCAACTAACAACGGCGATGGTTATCTAAACTTCCTAATATGTTTCTGTTCAACGTCGGCGAATCGATTACTTGGGTAGGTGTGAAACGTGCCACCCATTGGAACTTTAGTCTGATAGTTCCGACTTTCGAGTACAAATTAATAAGCTGCACTTTGAAGAGATTTTAATAATGCTTGTAGTGACGAAGATTGGCTTTAGTTATCCCATCTCTTCCTTTTGATACCGTAGGAGTTGGCTATGCACATGTAGTTCTCTAGTTATCGTATTTTATGCATGTTTCATTCTCCTTTATTTTCTCTTTTATGTTGTTTTTATGTTTCATGTCATGCCTTTTTTCTCTGTTTGCTTATACATATATTAACGTAGATGTGCAATAATATCTCTATGATTATTTTTCCGTACTTGGCGTACTGATTCTAGGGCCGCCCATTGTACATGCTAATCGTAATTTTGATGTACCTATATGTTTTTGAATAACTGTGTCGTGTGCAATAAAGCGTATATCTATCTATCTATCCAGTAACTATATATTCGAGATAATTTTTAGTAGTCAGTGATCAATCATGAAGGTATTAAGTAATTTTTGTACTAGTCAGTACGAATGATCTTGATTGTATAATTAACTTGATTGTATAATTTGTCAGGTTACAAAGTTTCTGTACATAAAAATCCTTAAACTTACCTAATTTTATCATCCATTTAACAGAAACCAAACTGCTATCATTAAATTCTACAGACAGTGCTATTAAGTTATTCAAGCCAACCCCTTCAACAACCCCTATGTCTTAAGACAGACGACTGTATCAGCGACCCAATCAAGGGTTTTAATAAATTTCTCTAGAGCACCATTACTTTGATTAAAGTTAACCTTAGTTGGCCAGTATTTATATGCTCTTAAATATTGAAGATTAAAATCCCTTGGATCTTAACGTTTCATATTTTAAATTTTGAAACAAGAAAGTAAAAGCTGGTACGACAGACTTACAAGAAAAATATAATCAGAGATTATTAAATATACGAGAAATATTTTTACAGTAGAAATGCGAAGTTAGACGAAAGGTTGTTAAAAGTTTAATGATCTTTACATACATTAACACATTAACATAGCATCACGCCTATATCCCTAAAAGGTTAGGCAGAGGTATTGTGCACCCATATTTCGCCGATGATGTTATTAAGTCCCATGTAATAGAAGGCGAGCCTGCTATCAGCCGAGCACAGTTCCAAACTTCGTGCTGCTAATGAGGATTTCTATGCAGAAAAACCCAATAACACGGCTCGACTCGGGAATCGAACCCATGACTTCACGCTCCGCAGTCGCGCTTGCGACCACTACACGAATGAGGCATTTAATGATCTTTACATATTCAATAATATCCTATTTTCCTATGGTTCAAATTAAACAAGGAAAAGTATATCTGATGTATTGAATAAACGTTAATGGCATTTGTCCGAAATAAAAGCAGGTAAACGCCAGAATCCATGCACGAAACCACAACAGGGTTAGTTCTCATGGGGTATTTCGTCACTCGAGCAGTAGCAGGTCAGAGTCGGCGGCGCGAGTGTATTCAAAGCGCGCCTCTTCAGGGAGATGTGCAGCTAGAGCTAGCTAGCTGCACAATGGGACGGAGCCTGCCAGGTCATCCACTGGCGGGCTGATACCTACCGGGGGTGCGGTGAATGCGCGAGCCAATCCCTTATCTCCGGCGCTATAGGTATGCCGCAGGAACACCGTGAGGTTTTAGTCGGTAAAAGTCCGACATCACCCGTCGCCTTCCCCAGGGCGGCGGGTATGCATGAGCATTTCCACAGGTAAAAAAATTGGTTAGTTCTCATAGTTCTGACCTTATTTTGTTCTGGCATTTTGTATTGGAATAACTGCGACAGTAGCAAAACCTCATAAAAAAGCACTTAAATAAACGAGTCATAACCATTAATGCCGAACAAGTTTTTACGATAACGACTTGTTATATTTAGGGCCCTCTCAATTTGTCATCCGATTCTGTGACGAGATTGACGTTGTATGTGTTTGAAATTGATGAAGTTCACATTCTTATAACCTGCATCTTTTGTTTTCATTTTCATTCAAGCAATACTGATTCTGAACACTTTTGCTTCTATTATAAGAGCGCTTCGCCTTATAATAATAACTTATTCTTAGCCTCCTGAGCCCAAGCCCGTTGTCTAAATTATTCAGCAAGTACATCGATACCGCTCCAAGGTCAAACAATTCCAGTTAACGCAGTCTAATTAAAAACGAATGATGTACCAACGATTAAACCTTGAAGTGCAATCAGGCGTTCTGTAGATACGATAATTAGGCACTTAGACTACTAAAGCTAATTACACATAGCTACTGTTCTAATTAATATTTTCCGCTTCACAAGTACTTTTTGTGAAATTTCAAGTTTCGGAAGGGTTAAGAAAAAGGTTAAGAAAGACCTTTAACGGTAGCAAAAAAAAATATAGAAAATATTTTCCTAAGAATTTTGTTCAGTTTATATTTTCGATGAAATTAGAAAATCCTGGAACCTCACAAATCCACACTATACAAATCGTGTGGCTGAGCTTGAATAAAACAATTTAACTCAAATCATTACAATAAACAATAGAACATCGTGAACGAAACTCAAGACATATGAATGACGTATTTTTATTGTTACTCGTATTTTTGTTCCTGATTACATAAATTTGTTGTGGGATCCAAGCCGCCCGGGAGATTTACGCAACAAACAAGCACCCAGATTCTTTCGACCAGCCGGAACAACTTTATGGCTTAATCTTTCATTTTTTATGTGCTAGGAATGCCTAATAGCAGTTTCTACTACAGTGTGTTCTCGCTTGCAATTTCAGAAATTAAAATGTTTGTGCGAAAATTCAATCTAATTTTATTTATTTTTGAAATGAGTTGAGATTTGACTTTCATGAATTGTTTGTTTTGACGTTACGTTGAGTTTTGCCATGAGGAACGGAAATTGAAAAGCCTCTTCAAGTAATTACGTATTTTTTTCTAATCTTTCTTTAGACATTTTTCAGGACCGTTTTCAAAATTTTTGTATTTCTGTAAAGATTGCTGTAGTCTTTAGTAAGAATAACGTCGATAACAGCGGTGAATTGGTTTAGCGGACCGTGTAGCTATTTACATATTGAAATAGTGCCAGTGTTGTCAATTCCACGCTTTAAAACTCTGACTTTCCAATCTAAAGCTTAGTCCTAGTTCCGTTCCACTTGTTTGAATTCGTTGTAAAATCGATTGCAATACCGATAGTTAGAACTGCAGTAAAACAGTCGTAACGGAAACTTTTAAGGATAAAATGATCATAATATTTTATGAGATACAATGATTTCCACTTGAATTCCCATTTTGGGTTTCAAAAATCTTTACATCTTCTTATTTAGTTTTACCTTCTCCAGAAAGTATTTCGTCAGCTATTAACAATTCACGTATAAGATTTACTTCTTTTGTATTCACAACAATAGCAACTACTTAAGATTTTTCTTTAACATCAAACGAGTGACAAAATGGAAAACGCATGCACGGCTGACTTGACTGAAAATCGTTCACGATTTCCACATTACTAATACTAACTCCGTTTGTTCGCAGGACTGCGAGTGGTACACATCGAGCTGATTGTACGAGTAAGTATACACATGTATGTTAAAGGTACACAAATACTATGTTCCCACGTATAGACCGGATGTTTGCAACTCGTGATGTGATTCCCGGTTTTTGGTGGCGTCGACTGGAATGCTTGATGAGGTTCTGGAACTAAATTAAACATGATTGATCGCGAACTTCGACGGAAAATACACTGTATACTGTGTAGTCCATATAATGAAGTATTTGCTCATGTTAATTTCAATACCTATGTAAACTTCATTACAATTTATTTAACCTTCTGTGTAAATAGTAGGAATTAAAGAAAGTTTCACCAAAATTATTCGTTAATTAACTCGAGTTTTCATTCGGTTCTTTAAACTATGCAATTCTAATATTTTATTTCTTAATGCATTACTGAGTAAGTTCTTATATCTTGAATCAAAATTACTTTTGAGACTTGGGTATTCATCAACTATTTAAAGGAACAGACGGAGTTTAATGAATTCCTTTTCAATTAAAACATGAACTATACACGTATGGTTATCGAGGTTCTAATAGATAGTAAGTTATCTGTATGAATATTCAGTTACTACCATTAGAGAAACCGCGCTTTAGATATTGTAATTTCCTAACGTACGAGTATGGATTATCAATAAAGTTACCAAGCCAATATTTTGGCCAAAATTAGTCAAGATAAACTGCAAAGTTATATTGAATATTTTCAATTCAAATATTGTAAAAGAAGGGTTTGGGAACTTCTCTTTTATTCGATACTAAACATATTATATATAAAACGATTGTTATTACCTATACCTAAGAATACTTCCATTATTTGATTTTTAACTAGAATTCGTTCGATCTGATCTTCAATGTTATTCTCTACCAAATTCTTGCCTATATTATTCACTTCTAAGTAGTAGTACCCTTTTTGTTTATATATTCATTATTTTCCATTTTGTTTATATATTCTTGATGTTACTTCTTGGCTACTGTATTATAAAACAATGATATTAAGAAAGAAACAATCTTTGTTTGTATAACAGCACACTGGGCACAGTTATATAACAGTTCTAATAGAAGCAGCCTGGGTAGTTCTTTAAATATTTGATTAATTTTTCCTTTGAATTGTGTTTACAATTATTTCGAGATTTTTCTTTTCATCTTCAATGTGACGACAAAATCCTATTAAAAAGAAAAATTGAGTTTTTCTAGCGAAGGCAATTTTTTATTAAATTCAATATTTACCGAAAATTTGCTTTAGAAAAAGGGTAAAAGAAACACTGGCCGAGTTATTAAGTCGAATAATTTCGTCTCAATCGTTATTTAGTTAATTGTTGCCCCAGAAATTTGGCATCAGGTGGCAAATATTGATTAATTAATCTGGATACTGAACCACTTGAATCGTGGGTCGATGCAGAACGTAGTTAACATGTTAATTTTAGGACACATTCGTATTTTAATTTTCTGTCAGCTTTTAACTGATTATATTTTTGGTGAAATTTTTATCACTCATTTTCGTTTATCGTTAAAAGTGCAAATTTCTCTCATCTTATTACACTATACGGTATCCGTTGTTCTGTCTTCTTACAATCTTCTACAAAAATATATTATCTATAGTGAATATATCTCTATAAGACGAACTTTAGTGGAAGCAATGTGCCTTTGTCTCTTCTATTTTGAATTATTTCGTTCCATCGAGTAGCTGATGGTAAAGTGCACTATTATGTCGTTTAGATTTTCCTTCACTAGGATTGTTTCACGTCTCTTCGTCGATAGTCGTAGAGCTTTGAAACTTTTTGTTTTATTTGTATCTACACTGTTGTTTTGTAAATTGAAATGGACTTTTATCACTAATTTTTTTTGCTTAAGATTAATTAACAGCAAGAATTCAAATGGTTTGTAACCAGTTGCATTACTTCATCTTCTCATACGTTAAGTATCATAATTACCTATCTATATAAAAGTATTTATCTGCGTTGTCTATAAATTGTTACGCATTGTTATATTTAATTTATAGTACTACCTACCAAGATTTTATTTCAATAAATATTTATTTATCTTATAAAGATATATCCACAACATCTTCATCTAAATTGATCTTAGATACCTCAGTTCAGTATCTACTCCACTAGAATTTTCGTTTCGTTCAGAAAAATAAGCAAATGTATTCTGGTTTTTGCTCTCATTTCCATGTAGGCATACAGATGTGATCTTATAATTTATTGCTTCCAATAAAATTGTGCGGTCTACTTAATCGTAATAAATTATACTAAATAACAACATATTTTTAGTAGAATTATTCTTTACCAACTTATACCAAACTACTCTAGGATAATAAATAATACAACGGATACGCACGACGCACTCTACAAGGTTATAAATAGTACACAAGTACTATATACTGAAATTTCGTTTGCTAAGGCGATTAATACATGGGGCGGTACGTCAACTTAAGCCTGTAGTGGAGCGCGAAGAAAATTTATCTATGAGGATATAGTGAAAGTCTATCAAGTGTTAAACAATTACGTGATCCAAAAGAAAGATGAAGGAATGGTTCTAATTAGGTCACTGGTATCATTTTTTAAATAAAAATAGACACATAATCTTCATTTTTCCACTGGTATATAAATAAACAACGTATTTTGCTTCCAACTGTGAGTTTTAGTATAATGATTTTATGAACCAGTCTAGATGAACTGAAACTTTACTTGAAAAAATAGTCCAAAGATATTCGTGGCTGCGTTAGCCCGTTTTGTCTTTTATTATTATATCTAAATTGTATGGTAGGGTTAGAGTCAAAGTCATTCCAGTTAATAATGAGTGATACTTTCAACTGTCTAGTTAACGGTTTATATGTAAGTTGCCGAATACATTAAAATAAACGAACAGAAAGTTTTCTAAGAATGATTGTTCAAAAAAAGAATAGAATTGTCAGCAAGTCGACTTGTTAAAACCTCGCGGTCATTTTGTTAGAGTTTTATTACTCGGAACTCACTAAAAACTAACTTTAGCGATAAAGGAACCGTTAAAACCGGTTCACTAGTTTCCTAGATTTACACTCAGAATCCTTCATTCTGTTATTGTGTAGGTAAAGTTTTTACCGACGAACTAGCAACTTATTACGTGACAGCGGGGATAAATAGCGTTTTTCTGCTATTTGTGAATGGGACTGGCTTTGACTTAGGTACGCTTTCTTTTAGTTTTTTTTTATTTTATTCTGATGTTAAGCTGAGACGGCTTATGGTCATGAACTATAAATATGACACTAGAGGCGTGACCGTTAATATTCGGCTTTCTGAAGCCAACAACTGTTTCGTGCAATGCAATGAAATGCGAAGAAATATAACAACGGTGATAATGGATAACGATGGCAATGAAATTAAGAGCCAAAAAAAATCTTTGTAATGTATTTCCTAAGCATGACGATCGTTTTAGAAAAACATGATCAGCTACAGGTTACCTTTGGTTTGAAGTGAGTTGGCTAATGTTGGAGAGACTTATTCTACTTGTAATTTATACAATTCTAACTTCAAAGTGTTTGTATCATCCAACTTTGACGTTTACTGTACAGAGTAACGTCAATACGAAATGTTGACGTTGTCACAGTGAGCAGTTGACGCGACAGAATGATTTCTGGTCGACACATGGCATTGTGACGCATAGTACTGCATTGGTGTGATTGAGATCAATGTGAATTAGTGTTATATAAAGTATAAAGTGTAATAGACACTATTTAGACTTTTGAATTCATCTGTCTAGATCATTCCCAAATGCGTTGGTGTTAGCTTGATAAATAATTAACTTAACATCACGCATATATTCTCAGAATTGTTCGCCGTAAATTTTACATCCACATTTCCTCGATGCCGTTATTAAGTCCCACGTAGTAAAGAACGAGGCTTTTGCCATCTGACGGGCACAATTCCAAACTTCGGGCTGCTACTGAGAATTTTCTAACAGAAGAAGCACAGAACATGGCTCAAGCCTGGGATCGAACGCACCTCTCGCTCAGCAGCCTCCCTTACGATCACCAGACGTATGAGACAGTCAATTACCTTAATAAGTTATCTTGGTTTTTATAAAATAATTATGGATCGTTACCATGGTAGCCCATACACATTCTATTGATATAGGCTTTTACTATATCCTTCTTACTTATATCTATGTATGTTACGACTGATCTTGGAGTATTATGCCAACAATAATCCTCACCCTTGGCAGGTGGATTGGTTATCGCTGTATGCAATCATAATTAATGTTTATCAGAGATGTAAGATAATGATCTTGTTACGATTTCTGAACAGTGACAGTATTGCCGCAGAAGATAAGCTAGTAAGCTTTCTAGTTACTAACACGGAATTATGTAACACAGAGACTGGTAAAACGACAGATATATTGAAGAATGATGGCACGGTTGACGCAGTGGTTGAACGATCGACTGCTACGTTACGTACCGAAATCAATTCCCGGGTGCAACAAATATTTGTATGACCTATGGATAGTTGTTTCGGGTCTGTGTATTTGAGTATCTAATTATGTGTGTTTGTAAATGTACCCACGATACAGGAATTGATGGAGAACCTAGAGTGGGGCAACGTTTAAAAAATATATAATTAAGTATTCAATTCTTGTTATTTTCATTTATTTTACTACTAAAATCGTAATTTTGCCTGTCTTACGGCAGTTTAAAAGTATGAATCAAAAAGGAATCATACATATCGTGTCTAATCGAAGGTCCTTCGTGCGGTACAGTCGCGTGCATAAGAACTCTTCCACAGTTTGCAATGGCTATTACAATATTTCCATGTAGGTTTTTGTGTGATTTATAAGTGTATTTTCATTTATATTTTATTCGTTACATGAGAGCTGGAATTATCATGTCCTTGAAGTCCTCCTCCATTATTGTGTTCTATGTTTCACGAGTAAAGAATACTTTTTTTTATAATGATGGCAACTAAGTCGATAGCGAATATTCTGCCAGTGTCGAGTGGGGTAGGGACTAAATGTCAAAAAAGGTACCCACTTATATCCCCACTGTACATAACAGAAGTAATCCTTAGGTCGGGTAAAACTTTTGATGAAACGCGGTTAATTAGAGAATATTATGATAATGATTGATATACGCCACTCAAAACAAAACTTTTGAGTGCGTCTGGAATTTCATGTATACGAATCACTAAGAAAATAATTTCAGCGAGACCTTACAAACAAATATATCCAAATTCATTGCGTGGGCGCGAAGTTGTACGGTAGCTTTGTAATTCAACCGTTTCATATTCGTAACTAGGTTACTGGATTACCGAACATTGAGAAATTACGTAGCTACTCTCAGTGAGTATTAGTTAAAGTTAGAGTAATAAGGTTACGCATTATGCTAAAGTCACTTTGCCGAGCCGCTGGATTTGAGCGTAAGTTTATAGAGCAATTTCTATTATTAATATAATGCTTCTTCCCGGGTTTTGCCCAGGTCAGGGTTTTAGTGTTTTATTTTTGCTTCTTGTTTATCTTAAGCTTTAGGCACATAGCTCTGTATCTTAAGTAAATGAGAAAATATAATTCGTCCCTTGTCTCTAATTTATGCACCAGCTATCAAATTCTGAAAGCAAATTTAATGCAAACTTTCTTCTGACTCTACAGCATTACTTATTTTTCAGTTTATACTGCACTTTCCTTCTAGCTGTAATTAATGTGCGCTCAACTTTCATCAAACTAAAATGCAGCAAAGATTGTTAATTTGTACATTTGCGCGGTTGCATCTTGAACGTTAGCTGCGCAAGTTTAAGATGTGATGTCTCCCGTCTCTTTATCAGCGTATGTTGAAGTTTATTATCATGACAATGTGCAGCCATGTTACTTAACAGAATTGTCGTTGCCTTTCTCTGGTTAAGAACCTCGTTTTACTGCGCTTCCTTCACATGAACAAAGGAAATAGTATCTTTATTCTCTGACGTTGTGTCATCTATATTCATTATCATGAAAATTCAGTTTCCGTGTTCATAATTACTTATATAAAATATTCGGTTTTGATCCCCGAGACAAACTTTGTTTTAAGAAATGAAGAGTTGCGTCACGACGCAGAAACCTGTTTGATGAAATAATGTTGTAGCTGTCATTAGTAGCATTTATTGAGAAAGTAATTTACATTTTCTCGAATGTTAGGGCAATCAAATAAAAGTTTGATTTGTAATGCTACTGTAATACATAAGTTCAGTAATTGAGATAAAAAAAAATTATATTATATCACAATATTATTAAAATGCACTATTAAAGGACATTTTAATGTAATGTTGAACTTGATTCTTTAATTTAAAAAAATATTGCAACATCAAAAACAATAGGTACTGTTTGCTTGTAAATCTCGTTCTAATTATCGGAATCTCCCAACGATGGTAGGAAACAATTTAATCGTTCTGATTCAATAAAAATCCGATGTTTTCCAAGACTTCCACAAAGTTTTTACTATCGTTCGAACATTGGCTACCATCGTCTAATCTTTTAGTGCTTTGCCTTCCACTCGATATTATTTCCAATAAAATGCTATGGGTTCGTACTAAATGGTTCATTACATCTACAGTTCCTTGCCCTGCTCCAATTCAAATAGAGTTTATTCTAGGGTTAATAAAAACGTTCATAACTCCCATTTATGGTTGCGTATGCGGTGATTAAGTAACCAATATAGACGCTATAAATTTATTTGTATAGGTAAGCTACTGCGTTGGTGGCCTAATAATTTAAATTTAGTACACAAGAAATTCTTAAGTAACTTAAAGAATTATGACGCTTAGGCGAAATATTTTCTGGGTGTCGTCGTTGCGTCGTTTAAGCGAATTCTTAAGATTCTTTATATTAACCTTAACCTATAAAGATTAAGGTAATATAAAGTAGAAGTTTATAAATATAATCTTATGGCCAAGTTACGTATTAATATTATATGGAGATATTTTTGCTAGACTCAAAATTTTGTTATGTTATGTTGTATTCTATGTATAATCATTATTCTCTATATCTATCTATACGTACCTATTTTAGCTAAGCAGAAACATACTTCATTTAGATTACCACATTGGGGCCCGTCGTTCCATATTCCCAATCTAAAATACTTAATATTTGTGCAAAGCAAAATAAATATAGGATTTTCCAGTATAAGCATGCATTTTGCATGATCTGCGGATTCTGCAACCTTTAACGTGGAAAAGCGCAGCAATTCCATTACAATATGCAAAAGTGTTATCGAATGCACGATATAGAAGATATTACGTGCTTTATTTGTTGCCATAAGTCTTTTTTAAAGTATTTGTTGTAGGAGTCTTGTTAAGCTGCTAAAAAGTTTTTGTCAGTATAATCTATCATTCGACTAAAGATGCGCATGAGATCGTTCTGTTCCATTTTTTTTTTCGAATCCAATTCTCCTTTTACTTTAATCAGTCTCTCATAAGTTTAAAGTCCTCTATCTGATATTAAGAACTTTACATAACCATTGCAGTTGTTAGTTGCATCTTTGTCCTGATAAAGGGGTTATGTAAAGTTGTTTAATGAAGTTGAAGCATTAACAGCCGATCTCGACGTAGATTTTACATACGAAGGGGCTAATAAAGCAAATTTTAGCAACGATCTTAATCATACAAACCCATACATATTATTGTTGTATTTTACTAATCTTTCTTTAGTCTCCAGTTTACTAGGCATAGTCAGCAGAGCACTAAAGATCACGTTTTAGTAACTCAACCAAATCTCGACACTACTCTAAATTCACGTTTCATCACAGTAACCAGTACGTTTTACCAACAGTCCGACAATTTTTATAGGAGCGGCTTTCATATGTGTATCTAAAGAAATATAAACGTTTTTCTTTTATGTTTCCTTTTGGTTATCGTGCATAAATGTTGGGTTTATATGAGAATGTTTATTGATGTAAATTGTTTCGAATGGATACGTATTGTTATTTTGTTTTGACGTCACGAATGCTAGGGGAGAAATATCATCGCAAGAATATTTGTAAGCACTAAATTTATTTGTTCCGAGATTGAATATTTATATTTATATAGATTGTGGATGTGGCATGTACGTAAAAAGTAATTCTTGTAATTCTTCATTTTCTCTGCGATTCCGGTTAAGGTCTTTACTTCTCCTTCTGAGAAGAGGCCTGTAACCAACAGTGGGACAGTAATGGCCTAATTTATTTTAAGGGTTTAAATATTGCTGATTAATCAACTGCATTTAGGTTTTTTAGGTGGTTAAAACTGATACTGAGGTTTTTTATTTTATTTATTAAAAGATATGGAGAGAAGTAAACGTACTCCGTAGCTTCGGTTTAGGATAAGATTCGCACACAAAACTCATGATATTGTCCATTAATTCTACTTTCAAAAATATATATTTTTACAGTAGGTACTTAATGATATACAAAAGGAGTTTGGTATCATTTCGATTTTCAAAATTTAGACTACAATTATACAATATTTTATAGAGCCAGCGTAATACAGTACAATATAATACGGCTTCGTATAGAAACCGCCAAAATTGTCTCCAATATCGTAAAACAGACTTTATAACCAGCTAAAGTATAAAACGATCATAACATTACGATCTACTAACAATGGCTGGAAAACATGGAAACGGAACCGAATTTATTGGACATAATAGTTTTGTGTTCAGATTATTGTGAGTTTCTCATATCAATTTTGATTTGAAATATCGACTGCGTTCTGCGTGCCGATTTGTCCGCTTCGAGCTTTACACATATCAGTACCCCTAGTGTAAGTTTCTTTTGACAAATTCGATTTACTACATCGAACGCTATCGGTGCTTCGATTGGTGCAATGCACGAAACGGACCAATCGGAGCGCTGAACGCGAAACTTACACTAGGGGTACAGGCTGACACGCGATCGATGCGTTAAAGCGAGATTGTCAAAATTAATTTACCCTAGGCATTAATTATAAAAAAATACTACCATCATAGAACCCATATACTTAAGTAATGTTTTTCTTTTGGATAAAATAACGCAAATGTAAAGATCACAAAAAAACATACAATAAAAATAGTTTAATTAATAAATAACTAGGTAAAAGTCCATACTTTTTAGGTTTATGTGTATAGAACTTCATAAGTAGTCTATCTACCTTGTAAGCCTTTTTCCTGCTCTTAAAATAACTCGGGTATACATATCTACATTTAATCACCATCAACACAATAATCTCCCTCAATTCAAGGTGAAATCTCCATAAAATATTATTACCACCTTTAAAACCTCATTCACCGTTTCTTTATGAAATTCTCAGAAACACCCCATTACTCTGCCAGTTTGGAAATCACGAGCTAGTACGAAATTGATGTTTTCATCCGTTCCGTCGACGTCTCACAGCTTTTCATAAGAGCGTCGTTACTCGAACATTTTGGTGAAGCCTTAACAAGACAAATGGGTATCTCATTACTATCGCCTTCCCTTGGTTATATGAAATTCTTCGTGATGCCTTAAGATGCCATATTAGTGCTTCAATCTACCGAAGGATTACGGGTTCGTTGCAACGCTGCGGTTAGGGTGAAATTAATACGAAAGTCTAGGGGAAATCTTGATGGACCCTTTTTGTTGTGACTTGACTGCAGTAGAAGCTACTGTTTCAATATTGGCTGCAGCTATTTTTTTAATATTTTAATTATGATGGTACTTGGTTATGTTAGACTGCCGCTGGAAGAAATATTATGCTCGTTCAAAGATATCATGTTTTAATAAAACTAAAAGTAGTTTATATAAAAACCTACCTATAAAACATTAAAAAAATATTAACAAAAAATTGAGTACAAGGAGGAAACGAGATTTATAAAAAAAAAAACTGCGATAAAATGGCATATGTTAAACGATTCATTGGCCTTTAAACATTTATTCTTACAATTTTGTGAACAAGGCCATTTGTAACAATCATCATCATCATCAGCCGGAAGACGTCCACTGCTGAACGAAAGCCTCCCCCAAGTGGGGGGGTTTCCCATAATCCCCACGCTTGGCAGGCGGCTTGGGGATCGCAGTGGCTCACCGATTAGTGAGAGGACGCTGCTGCCCGTCCTCCGGTGTCTTGTTGCAGTTTTAAGACGTACCCGGGTCAAAGACGTACCCGGGTCAATGTAACAATAACTAAATAACTAAAAAATATTCTTCAACCGTACATATAAGCCATTTTGCTATCAACAATATTGTTTCCAAATTGTATGGTTCGCAAAAAAAAATCATGACGACGACCTAAATTTGCACAACACAACATGATATGAAAACAAAAGTTCGCGAGCAGACAACTGCCGAAAAATCTTTTCTGAATTTAAACAAGCCTCCCTCGGATTCATTTTAAAAGTACCCACAGTATCCATTTTTGAAATTTTCAGAGTAATAAGTCGTAAAATGTTGGATATGAATATTTAGCGTGAACCTAAACAAACCGTTGTGACATTGCCATTTGAATTTTTTATCTTTATTCAAACCAGGCTTTAATGGCAGTATAAAAACTTAGGTCCAACGTTTTAATTTAAAACAACGACGTGCTAGTCTTTTTAAAACTCTGACCCACTTTGTTTGAAATGTTTTGTTATACGTATGTATATCATTTAGTAAGAATATTTTTATTCTGTTCTATCGAGGAAGTTTGTTAAGGAAATGGGTTATTGATTAGATAGATAGATAGATAGAATTGTTTTTATTTCAAATAAACCTAATACAGGCACTTATGAAACGTTATAGGACTCTAGTTGCACGGTTCCAATAAGTTGGTCCTATGGAGAAGAACCGGCAAGAAACTCCATGGATACTCTTTTAAAGTCTCTTTTAACAATCTTGCCATGAACATAATGTGGAAAAAGTATGGGAGAACAATGTAGGTTTCGTCAAATAAATACTAAATGCAACTTTAATATAAAGTCGGTTAATAAAAATAAAAAGAATACCCCTACACTGTGCTCACATTTACAATGGATAGCCATCTGTAACAAGCGTAAGATTATACTATACATGTATATAAAGAAATTGATTATCAAAGATTAGCTTACAATGGCAACTAGCTTACGGATACATTAAAAAAAATAATAAAATAATTGAAAATACAAAAATCTAATATAATACAAAAATCTAATATTTCATTAACAAGATGTCATAGCAACCTATGAAAAAGAGAGAATAAAATAAATAAAAACATGATAAGACATGTTAAAAAACTATTAAATTGTAAAAAAAAAAAGTGTATTAATTAAGTGGATTAAGTAAGTTAGTAGTAGTTAGTAAGTTAGTTAAGTTAAAGATTAAGTATAGTTGAAGGAAGTCTGACATAGACTATTATTTAGACCCTTAAAAGTCCTTAATGTAAGATAAAACACAGTTTACAAAAACTCATGATGCGCAAAATCATGTTTTGCTACATCTTATGCACGAAAGGGTTAGGTATATTAAAATGATTCGAAAAAAAAATACATTAAAATTAAAACAAAAATGTTATTCCATTTTGTCAAGCGTGTTTTCACGTGAAATCTTTAGAGGAGTCCCGTCACAAACGGAACATTTGTGACAAATTACACGTTCACATTGTCACTTTTGACAAATGATAGCACAGTGGGTCACGTTTGACATTATCAATCGCTTTTTATAACATTTTAGGCAGCAGATCTTTTACATTAAAAAGTCAATTCTATAGTACCTACGCTTAGGTGATTTGTCAGGTTCCGCGTTTGCTATTTTCATTTTGATTTGTTTACTGTATAAAGAACTAGCGACTCGCCCCGGCTTCCTACGGGTAGCACAAAAAATATCAAAAAGCAAAAAAAATAAAAATATCTTCATCCGATCGCTACCAAACTTCACAGGATCATTCGCTGGGCTAATCTGAAGATTACCTAAAAATTTAATTAAAATCGCTCCAGTCGTTTTGGAGTTCATTGGGATCATACACACACACATTTATTTTTATATGTGTAGATTTTAAAACCATTAAAAATAAATTAAGTTCTTTTTTCTAGTAATAGTGATCTGGCACAGTGAAAAGATTAGTCAGTCAGCAATGTTTGAATTGAGGCCGACTGCGTCTGATGAAATAAGAATTGTTCATTAGCGGAAGCTCTCTCCTCTATTACACATTGTGAAAATATCAAAATTTATTGTACAAGATATGAAAAACAAGTTCCCTATAGGTATTTTGAAACTATTTTGTACGAACAATGAAATATTAATGATTTATCATTTTTTGTCAAACAAATACACACTTTGGTTTTGCGTTAATTCACTTCACATACCAAACAAGTCTTTTAATAAAGAGACAATGATGGCGTTATAACCATATTTTCATGTCGATTGGAACAGGAATAGTGATAGGTTCATTTGTTATACGTTATAGAGCGTCGAAATGATGAGGGGAATTTGGAGATAAGTATTTTAATACATAACGTCATGTTTTAAAAATGCGTTTAAAACGAATTCTCTTGTTCAATTGACTTTTTTTGATTGCCGATTGTAAGCAGACAATACATACATGCACTTTACAGCACTTGTCTCGTTTTTTAATAATGTCTCTTTAACAGCAAAGCTTTTATTTCTTAGGTATATTAAACACTAGCGACCCGCGCCGGCTTCCCATGGGTAGCAGAGCATATACGCCTTCTTTTTTTTTTCTGTCGTAGTGTTGTATCAGCCTGTTACGTCGAGCATTTACTCAGCGCACGCCAGTAAAGCTGATTTTTCAGTCGGCATGTTTTTTTTTACATCATCAACTATCATCGTCATATATCAGCCAATTTACACAAAACCTTAACGAATTATACACCTAAATCTTCCTTATGAATCACTCTGTCTATTGGTGAAACCCGCAAAAAAATCCGTTCAGTAGTTTTTGAGTTCCCGAAGAGACACATAAACGCCGCGCTGGAATTTGTTTTATAATATGTAGTGAAGCGTAAGGCCCAAAAGATTTTGCACATGCGCTTTCGCTTAGCACCAAAATATACGAATTATATTATTTTTTTTACGTAAAGATTCCTCGATCTTCGAAATTCGTGTGAATGCAATGCTCTAGCAGCCAATATTTAAGATCAGCATTATTTTTATTACAAACATAAATACACGGTGCAAAGCTACCAAATATTCAGAGCACGGTTTTAATAAAACCCGGTACTCCTGTATTTTGTACTGTGTGGACTTATTGAGCTATTCCGTGTACACTTCCCGCTCAAGTTGCAAAAGAGAAGTTTTGCTCCTTAGAAAAGAAGTATGGAATATGCAAAGTATAGAAACGTGCGCGTTTTATATGTTTTCCTGGTAGTATTACTGGATATAATGCAGTTGTTTTTTTATGAACTGTCTTAGATATTGCGAGGATAATGTTTCGATTTCGGCTTTTCTGTGTACGTGTATATATTTTTGCTTGGTATTATCATCGTGTGTCTGTCTGCTAGGTTTTAGTAGATAGAGTAATAAGAAAGATAAATTGAACTTTTTTCTTAATTTTTCTGTAATTTTTATAAATGTATCTCAAATTGACATACAAACTAAAAAGCAACGTGTTGAAGTTTTTCATTCCAAGAACAGAACTTAATTTTTCAAAGCATGTACCCCCCGCACAAAAACGAAACGTCTGAATGTATTATTATTTCAATGTGCGTACCATTAACGTTTCGTAAATATGTATAAAGTATATTGGGATTTGGAATGTTAACGTTCTTTTGTTTACGTTCGTGTAAAAAGGACCTTTTGCTGCCTTTTGTTACAAGTCTGTAGCTATTAGCCTCTTGTTTTGAAGAACAACAATTTTGACAATAGATATAATATTAACGTTCTTAAACGTTGAGAAACGCCGCCTTCTTGGAAGTTGACACGAACATTTTGAAGCGGAAATAGAGGCCGGGAGTTCCATTTCCGTGGTAACGAAAAGTTGGATCTTGCAGATATTTTTTACGACTCGGATGTCTTATCGCCTGTGGACACGAATGCGGTTTATGTATGTCTAGATTGCATAATATTAGTACCTATGTCATTATTTTCTGTTATTTTTGGTAGGTAATAAATCATAATTCTGTGTGAACACTTAGCCCACTGACGGCCTGTTCACTCAGAGATCGGCTTTTTTTTTAAATACATATATTTTTCACAATTCACCAAAGTACCCTATACTGAATGATGAATTATTTATAAATTCTGCTCATATTGAACTGCAAAACTAAAATGTGTACTACGGCACGTTTGGCGCAGTGGTTGAGAAATCGGCTGCTGCGCTATGTGTCGTGGGTTCGACTCCCGCACGGAACAAATATTTGTATGATCTACAGATAATTGTTTTGGGTGTGGGTCTTTGTGTATGTGAATATATGCGTTTGTAAACGTACCTACGATACAGGAATTATTCCTAGTGTGGGGCAACGTTGTAAAGGATACTTCATTGTGAAGCTATGCTCATATTGATACTTAATATTAGATAAAAAAATTAAGTCCACAAACCAATGGATTATGAAAGATGTAATGGCAGTCCGTACAGAAACAAAAGTTTTTTTTTTTACTTAAGTCAATCCTTAAGTTTAAGATAATTAATGGAATCAGGCGTTACTTTGCGGAAATCCATGATATATAAGATATACAACTAGAATATTTAGTTTTAATTCCGCTAAACTACTGCAAGTTTGGGTGCATGCACAGGACCGCCCTCCCGCCCGCAAATATATGAACATGCAGGAGGTGTGATAGAAATAATGTAACATGCAACCAAACCGATCCACGACACGTGTTTCGCCCCTCCACGGAGCATCCTCAGGAGATGTTGACTCGTCGACCGCTTGGACGCGAATGAGCGGCTGGGTAGTGTGCGCCCCCTTATATAGCACTACGACTTGGTGTTTGTATTGAACTACCTGCAAAAATTCGTAAAAGTGGAGATGGTATTAGATTAGTTTGGTCATTCAACAGTGTAAACCTGTCGTTATTATGTTTTAAAAATATTAATTGACACCGGCCATTCCTTGAGCGACAATAATGGGTATAATATTTTGCATGTTTGTAATAAAGGGTTCCGGTTGTGTGTGTTGGAACAATTAGAAATTTTAAAACATAATAACGACAGGTTTACACTGTTGAATGACCAAACTAATCTAATACCATCTCCACTTTTACGAATTTTTGCAGGTAGTTCAATACAAACACCAAGTCGTAGTGCTATATAAGGGGGCGCACACTACCCAGCCGCTCATTCGCGTCCAAGCGGTCGACGAGTCAACATCTCCTGAGGATGCTCCGTGGAGAAACACGTGTCGAGGATCGGTTTGGTTGCATGTTACATTATTTCTATCACACCTCCTGCATGTTCATATATTTGCGGGCGGGAGGGCGGTCCTGTGCATGCACCCAAACTTGCAGTAGTTTAGCGGAATTAAAACTAAATATTCTAGTTGTATATCTTATACCTTAAGTTTAAAGTTATTTCAACTATACTGCGACTGGATAACTCAGTCCTCACCTGCGACGACGCACGATGCCCTTTGTCGTCATACCCTTCTCCCCTCTCAACGTCGCAGGGGAGGACTTAGTTATCCTGTCGCATATAAAGACGGCATATCAATAAATTGTAAAACATGAATTACGAATGGTTTCGGTATGGAACGATTATTTATTTAAAGTTTCGATTGTGAAACATTCCCTGGATTATATCGAACTTCAACACGAAACATTCAGCTATTAAAATGACGAACAATACCACCAATTTCAGGCGTTTAATACGGGTGTAGTTACATATTTAATTTGTGTCCGAAAAACGTTAATTAATTATTTTATATTGAGACTTTTCATAGGAATTAAAAGAATTTCACAGGCTTTAATAATTACTGTTCAGTCTGAAAAATGACCGCTATCGAAAAGTGTTCTTTATTATATAACAAATTAATTAAGTATTTTCATAAGGATTATTGTGCCTGTTTGTAAACAATAATGTAAAATGACCTAAATTTTAAACCGTACATAAAATTTGAACTTTTCATCACATAAAAAAAATACAGCAGAAATGCTAGCCTATAAAAGAGCCTTTAATAAACGGAATCATCTGCGTAAACTTTTTCAAACTATGTCGGGCTCGGTTCTCTACCAAAAATTTACACGGAGCGGCTGCCATCTGTCCTCCGTCACCCAGTTACAAAGGTTACTAAATACTATACAATTCATGTATTTTTGTATTCATACGATACCGAGACCACCCATTCAACAAGCTTTCCTCGATGAACCACCTATCCACAGGATTGAACGTAGCAAGCGTTACTCAACCTCGCAAATGGACTGATCTGCGCGGTAACTTTGTTGCCATGCGCCTCTCTTTATTAAACGGACTGGCCCATATAAATGTCATAATTTCAGTAATGCCTGTACTTATCTTTAGTGACCTATTGCTAAGTAATGACAGTTTCTGGACGTCTCATTTTATGTAGCTTACCATTTTTCTTTCATAAATATCTCTTCTTTTATTATAACCAATACTTTTTTATCGTGATATTTATAGGGACGCTTGTAATATCTTTTATTAAAATAAAAATGGACTAGAAGATAGAGTCTATTGAGAGATGAAAATCTAGAAAACGGATAGAATTTGAACATCGGAATAGAAAGTAAGAAATAAAGTCTAAATGAAGTAAAACTGTAATCAACTATTTAAAGAACTGTTATGAATATACGATTTGATGTGTAAGTAATATAACTTATGATATGTATGATGATGAATACGTTGAGAAAGAATTCTAGAAAACAGACTACCTAGAACGTTATAAAGGATTTTTTCCTCAATACACTTGATAGAACATACAATAAAGAAGACAAAGAAGCAAAAGATAAACAGACAAGTAAAAGAAGCGTTGTTAAAGTCGACGAAAGTAGAAAATAATTGGTCAAAACACCGCCACTTTCTGTCTAAGAAATTACGTACATTGTAAATTGCCAAATTTTTTGCTTGAGTTACACAAGTAAATACTCCACTTAGGTCGGGACGGTGAGTAATTTTGTGATGTTTAAATATAACGAATAAAAGCAATTCCGGGGAAGAATTTTTTCTTTGTAAATGAACCATGAAATATCCAGTAATGTTACCATATTACATTATTAATCTAGTAACGTTTGTGAATATGGGATACGGTAAATATTAATATGATTCAGTTAGGAGTTCTCTTGATCTCTGTTCTCGGTGTAATAATATTGTTCTCATTGTGAAAATATACTTACATTTGTAATTCTGAGCATGTTACATATTAACATTTGTATGTATTACAAGATATCTTAATACTATTTTGATGTAGATTTGTTTATTTCTAAGAATTTATTTATTATGTATTTATAGATAGTAACCACAGAAGAAACGAAAGATCCTCTAAATAAAGCAGCACCTTCCATACTTCTCAACAAAATCTAAAATTTGACTTTAATGCCGAACAAAATACATTAAAATAAAACAAAAGATAGCTTTAGCTGACTATCTCAACTGCCCCCCGCGGGTGCGATGATGAATCGTTTCTACCTCATTTATCAAGGCTTTATTAACTTCCACTAAAGAATAAAGCTCAGATAATAACTAGCTCTTGTAAATTTAAGGAAACTCTTCGTGTGCAATCAAATATGAAAAGCGAAACTCGGTCTTACGAAAAATTTATCTTTTCACTATATTTACTGAAGTGTAGTACTCAATTAATAACGAAAACTGGTTTAAAATTACTGTGTAAGGGAAACTATGTTAGTTACTGTCGTGCTTACAGTCGGTAAACTTTTACTATCTCTTGTATTGCAGTCTAAAAAAACGTTGATAGTACTTATTATTGGAGACAGTTATGGATGTGATGTGTTCCAAAATATTCCGCTATTTTTAGCTAGCTTAATACGTTGATAACTACAATTATGTGGTTGCTGCTTCCCATCTACCAGCTAAGGAAAACTCCTTAGTTACTATTGATCAAACCCAAAGGATTTGCTAAGATTTATTCGAAGCAGGTATAATTCTCATTGTGCTTGAGTCGCTAAATGTGTTTCACGTAGAACGTTGTTATCCTATACAAAACAACATCTACATATCTCTTGGTTCGTTTAAGGAAACAGGCTTGTAGACGTAATTGGACCATTTTAAGTACTTAATTATGGATGACAATTGCTATTGCCATGAACATGTTGATTGGTAATTGAAGTATCATTCCATAATTCTCAATTCTGCACAATGATCAACGCCCGGAATTTTGAATACCGAACAAAAAGTATACAAGTTCATTCATAAGAATATCGCTTTTACTAAATTCCAAATTGTTTGTCATCCCCTTTTGTAACAAACATCTCCAATTTATCCTCCGGTATTAACGAAATAAAACGAGAAAGCTTATTTCTTTTGCTTTCATATTAAATGGTGGCTCGCGATACAATCATGAATCATGTTTAATCCAATTTTTGATTATATCCGTTGCCATCCTACGCATTTGCTTCGGCCTTGATCTCTATTCTGCATTGTTTATTTATAGTTTGTTCGCGAAACATCTCATAACTAATATATTAGGTTTATTTTATGAGTAAACACTTCTCAAAGTTTTGCCTGCCAAGTTTTTTTGATTCTAAATGACGTTTTACTCCATACCTAAGATGTTATTTTGAGGAAACTGGTTAATAATGTAGACTGTAGGTTTATTTTTATTCCACTGCTGCTCCCTCTCTGCTGGGCAAAGGTCTCCCATAGTCTTCCACTTCCCTCTTTGTTTTGCCTTCTCGGTAGGTACTTGTGCATAAAAGATTTGCGAACTGTATATCTCATTCGGTCCATGCTAAAGGGCACCACAGTAGAATGGCTGCAATCAGAAATGGTAAGAGTAGGAGATCTTCATCTTGCACAGGGATACTATATGTCGATTATTTATTTTAATAGATATTCAATAAATACCATACTTACATAATTTATAGATGTCAACACATCGTCAAATTCGTATTTAATTCATTCCTTTTTCATGAAAATGTTCCTTTTATATGAAAAACGCAGTACACAGAGAGCTTGTAAAACATTTCTACTTAATTCTGATTTTCCTTTTAAGCATTTTTCCATAAAATCCCAGTTCCCCGCATGACAGCGACATAATCTCTTCGCTCCGCCTTCACGTCTGGGTTAGATATGACATCGTTTGCGGGAAATGTAAAAAAAAATGTCTAAAAGTCAGGCTGTGGTGCTTTATAGTATCAATAAAAGATTGGACAGTGTTTTCAAAGGATGCTGTTTAATTTTTACACAGCACGTGAGCTAGAACATGATATTGCTGATGATAATAATTAAATTTGTATGGTGCATTGGTATATGCTTTTTTATGTTGTCTGTGCAATATCTTATACAGAAAACTCACTGGACTCTTTACGTCAGAAAAGCTTATCTTACAAGGAACAGAACAGATGTGTGAAGTGCAGAAGAACTTTGGGGAGGTTTTTGCCTAACAGTCAGGGTTAAAAAAACCTTATGTGTTGTACCACCTAGCAATGTACTAAGAACTTACTGACTTTGAGAACCACAATGATAGGTATTTGTATGGCCTATCTTATATACATAACTAGGGTCTGAACATGTGTCCCATATTGTGTATGTTCGATAAAGGTCCGTAAACTGTACCTACGACACAATGACAACCCTAGATTTCCTTGAGTACCTATTAATTATAATCTTTAGGCACTGCAAATGGTTTGAACTTCTCTTTTTAGTATTACCCTTACAAAAACAGTACAAATCAAAGATCGAATACATAACATAAACATAAAATCAGGCATAGACACAAAAACCTCGATCAAAAATTCATGAGGTCAAAGAACTGCTTCCTAGAAAAACTAGACCTTTTGGCCGAAAGCCGCTAGAATACAAATCGACATACATATAGTCATCCAAAAAAATAAAAAGGGATATTCGAACAAAAATGCGAATAGGTTAATCCGATATTCACAAGTTTAGTTTCGTCGGATGTCATTGACCTATTTGGCAACTGTTCAGAACACTAAAATATTACGCGTGTTCTAGTTAGAAAAAAAAATGTTTGTGTCAAACCGCTTTATTGTCTATTATACATCGACGGTTCCATTTTGATACGAAACAATTTTTTTTAAATGTTCTATTGGATGATTGTTAGATTGGGTACCATCATTTTGAAGTTTTTTTATTTTTTTATTTAGAGCAGTGTTACAATTAAGTTGATCATTTATTGTGTAGAAAAAGTTAGTGTTTAACTTTTTTGTGCTTCAGCAAGTCATCTAGATTTCGTAATTAAGACTATAGTTTGGCTAAAAGTTTTATTACAAAATGCGTTAACGTTTTTACCTAAACATGAGCTGATTTTGCTTTTATATGTTATAGGTACAAGTAAAAACTGTCTCGTTTTTGTTGTTTATAGAGAAATAATTAACCCTCACAATGTGTTTTTTAACTAAAAATCTTCCTTATACTTATCTCGTGATAATTATTAAATTAATCAAAATTTAAAAAATACGAAACATTTCGACCTATTTTATAATTTGACAAAACGAAAATCAAATTAATTCGTTAAGATTCCGATGTAAGAAACGTTAACGCCCAAACACCTATTTGCGCGTATTTCAAGGCAATTTTGTCAGAAGCCGGCAGCTAAACGATACTCTTAATGTACACCTACACTATCGTGTGGGTGTACATTACCGTCCTATGTTATATGTATGGAAATATTCTCCACGTGTAACATTACTCAGATCATCTGACGCACTCGTCTTGTCAACCTCCATTGCTAACTAGACCAGGGATTCCCTTGAGGAATAGGAGGCCAACCTATTGCCATCTACCGAGCAAAATTAAAAACTCTGAGCTGCTGGCCAACATTTTCTTGCACAAAAACGTTAGTGGTTTTTGTGTCTAGGATCGAACTCATATCTGCGCGCTCAGCAGCCGCTGGCGAGCACTAGACCTGAGGCAGAATATGAAATACAAATAACACGAGTAAAGCTAGCAATGTCGGTTGTATAAAATTAGTAGGACATATTTAATTGACCCCTCCCAACAAAGCAAATTATCTTGTCTACAATGAAGGATGAAGATTTGAACTTACGATCTTCTTGACTGTGTCTGACACCCTATATGATTATAATGTGTATATGTGTGTGTCCCAAAATCTCCGGCTGGTATTCTTCTCCGCGATAGAATTCTTCTTTTAGGCACTTACCGTAGGTGCTAGATTATTTAAAATCACCTATACTAGAGACAAACGTTTGTAAACCATACGCATATTTGATCCGTAATGAAATTCAACCCATGACCTTTAACCACAAATTATATACTAGTAAATACATAAGAGCTAAACGCTTAACCACTGTAAATCAGATCGTCAAAGCCAGACTAGAGTACACTTCTATTCAATCCCATATATTATTAACTAGTGATTTCAACTGTCGTTAAACTAAATGCGATAGACTGGTTACATTGAAGTTAAGCTGGTGATTAATTTGATTGAATTTAATGTTTAATATGATATAGCCTGGAACTGTATGAGTTCGATTTAGTAGAAAATTAAGGGCAATCTTATTTCAGTTTTGCATCTATTTTTGTTGTTGTTACCTAATATCACTTAATATTGATTGCTTTTCCAAATGAGCTTTCGCTGTTTACGCGAAGGAAAAATAGACCAATTAATTAATTCATTAAGACACGCGGCGCACGGTTACCAGACAATACATTTATCTATTACTAGCTTCCGCTCGCGGCTTCGCCCGCGTGGTTTACGAACCCGTACATTTTTTCAGGATAAAAAGTAGTATAATCTATCTCTGTGCCAAATTTCATCCAGATCCGTTCAGCCGTTCTGGCGTGAAAAAGTAACAAAGATCCATCCATCCATCCTCACAAACTTTCGCGTTTATAATATTAGTAGGATAGGATAGGATAGGATGTCTTATTTGCATCACTCGATGGGTTAAGCTTATGTTAATGACTGAAAATAATAGTCATAAAATAATACACACTTCTTCCAAACTCTTCGTGGAATATAGACGTGAATGCCACGTTATATACTTTACTAACAGTAGATTTAAATAAAATCCAAGAAAATCATAATTAAGAGTCATAAACTTCGTCAGTTGATATTTCAACGGCCGGATAGCAATCTTCAGCAAAATGGTCGGCGTCATAGGAATAATGTTTTGTAATCTTGTCCGAATGCCTTGGCGTAAGACGTGAGAGAGAAGCGTTCTTATCTTAGAAGGAACGATATTATGTACTTATGTATAATATGTAGGTATTTAAGATCGAGATTCTACAGTTACTATGCCCCGAGGAGTCTTGCTAATTATATGTAAAACTTTGTACATATGTAAGAAGGCGAGTCTTCAAGCACGCAAGTAGGTACAGTACTAACAACTAGATATTCTGATATGCTTAAGTTAGAACAGTAGTCAGATTTTTGGAATTCTAAATAATATCAAGCGTTGCCCGTTTGTAGTAATAATTCATGTATAGTGTGTTTACAAACACAAAATATTAACAGGCACAAACATCCAGACCCCAACAACAATCTGTACGTCATATGAATATTTGTTCGGTGGAAATCGAACCCACAACACGTAGGGCATCGGTCGACTGCACAACCACCTTGCTTACTTTGTCAAACTATATATATAACTAAGGCTGTATTGGTATGATAACCGAGAGGCACAGAATCATACAAAGCAGGAAGGTTTTCGATGTGTCAAGAACGACAAGCGCTGCTTGACCTTGCAAATCGATCAATCGGCTCAGAAGCCTTATTAAAACCTCGAGCTCCTCATTTTGACTGTTTACTTCCCAGTATCCTACTAATATAATATTATTAATATTTAATATTATAAATGTGAAAGTTTGTGAAGATAGATGGATGGATGGATGGATGCTTGGATCTTTGTTATTCTTTCACACAAAAACTACTGAACGGATCTGGATGAAATTAGCCACAGAGATAGATTATAGTCTGGAGTCTGGAATAACACATAGGCTACTTTTTATCCCAAAAAAATGTACGGGTTCGTAAACTACGCGGGCGAAGCCGCGGGCGGAAACTAGTATTAAATATATTAAACTGTTATGATTTCAAATGCAGATATGAGTCAAAATTAATTCGTGTACCTCTTTTGTAGTTACTCTCATATTCTAATCAAGTCGAGTGTATGCTGGTAAGGAGACCGTCGGCATACATTTAACCCATTTCTGTCCGTGTTATCTACCATTTGCATTTTCAAACAAAACGGAATATCTTTAGCACCACAATTTCTTTAGAAAAGGTTGAATGTCGGTCTGCTACGCGATGCGTAAATATCATTTCAATTTCTAGAAAAACGACAAAATGTACAGAATACTATTTATACAGTAGATATTAAAACCAATATTGTCAGTGGAATCAAGGCTACGGCATTCCTCTCAGTTGACTTCCAGGAAGTTGAAAAGCTGATGCATTTTATAACGTTTTTTTCTGCGGAATCGAACAAGCAATGCTTTGAAAAAGGTTTTTGTTGTAAAGGTCTGGAAACCAATCACGTTGAACACTTCAAATAAATAGAAGTTATTGAGACATTAAATCTCTTGCAGTTTGTATTGTCGCTTCACTGATTCTGGTAACAGTTTATTGTAAGCTTTTTACACGTCGTCCAATTTGTAAAGTGATGTTGAGATTTTGTTCCACGAAGACCTATAAAGTTTTGAATTCACGGATAAACGTTGAGGATAAATTCTTTATTGAGCATTATTCGAGGCTCAATTTTTCGGTCGGTGTCGGGAACCTATCTTCGTACTTCTGCTTCGGTTTTTCCGTGACCTTCTAAAGCCAAAGATATCCGGCGATTATTAAAGGTCAGTTGCGTCTGTCAGTTGCGATGAAAACGTTTATAATTGCATTGTTGTTTCCTCGTTTCGTTTATTTTATTTTTTTATGATGAACCTGACCTATAATGGTTAAAATCGATTTAGTACAGAGCCGATTCTTTACAAACTACTTTCAGAGTGTGCATTTATTATGTTACATGTTGTTTATTTTGTGACGCGACATCTTATATATTTTTTATATATGTAACTTAACATACTTAGCCTTTTTATCCGCTTCGAACTGTTTATGTCGTTTTTATTTTTTATTCTTGTATAACTTGTATGGTATTACCTGATTATGCAATGTAACGTTTTGTTAAGTTTGGTTTTTCTTATATAATGTATGCTAAATTTAAGATCATTAATTGTAAATGATCTTTTTTTTGGAAAGAGTATCCCTGGAGTTTCTTGTCGGTCTTTTCTTCATAGGACCTAACCCCATTTGGAAACGTGCGTCTAGCGTCTCGACATTTTAAAACTGCATGAATAGGCCTAGTTGAAACAAAAAACTTTGACTTTGACTTTGAACATCATGCCTGTATCCTGAAGGTTTAGGCAGATAAATAGTATTGAACAGTGAACACTCACATTTTGCCGATGCCGTTATTGAGTCCCATGTAATAGGGGGCGAACCTATTGGCATCTATCGGGCACAGTTCCAGACTTCCTGCTGCTTCTGAGAATTTCCATACAGAAATTCCCAATAACACTTAGGCCGATCCGGGAATCGAACCCAGTACCTCACGCTCAGCAGTCGCGCTTGCGACCACTAGACCGATGAGGCAGTTTTATTTTATATAAGTATAGAGAATTTTTTTATGTACCTACCTACATTATTTGTAGTTTTTATTTTCATTATTTAAACTTCGTATTTTCGCTACTCCTATGCCTTACATCTCCCATCATGTACAAGCAACACACAATTTTATACCATTAAGTCTAACGAACACGCAACAACGTGCGTTCATTAGTTCCTGGGACATGTACGCTTAACGCAATGAGCCATTACGTGTTGTGTACACCGGCTTTATACCAACAATAACCGAGATTGAACCTATCTCTCTCGTACTAATGTTTTACCGTGTTTTTATACCTTTTAATATCCAGTTTATTATATTTACGAACACCTTTTGCTTCCTTATCATATTTATATGGCCGTAGTTTCTGCCTACCCCCATGGGAAAAAGGCGTGACTTTATGTATGTATGGTCATCAATGTACGGTTCGCAATCTTTCGACAGTTTACAATCTCGCGAGATAGATTATCATCTAACGGTGTTTTTTAACTTTGCCCCTCGCTAGTATTTGTACTGTCTTGCGAATACAGCTTATAGACATACACACACACTCAAATCTGGAATAAATATTAGTAGGCCATAAGGGATCGACCCCCGACGCGTATTGGAGACTCCGACAAATTATATAGTCATTAAAACTCGTTTTAATTTACATTAATCACATGTCTTCTATTTAAGTGCTCAGTTTTTGATCGAATCTTAATAAAAATCTTATATTCCTCAGAATAATACGTAAGTAGGTTCATTGTACAACGATTGCCATTATAGCTTTTACTTCATTCAATACTAAATGAAAGCGAAGTTTTAATTGCCGATGGTCTTGCTTACAAAAAGTCTGCTTCACAATTCGATTTTCAAACAGAATACTTATTTCTTTTTTCACACTTCTTCGTCGACGATACCAATTTAAAATGGCAGTTCAAATTTGCAACTTTTTCAAAGCTATGAAAAGTTGTTTTGCAGAACCATTACTTGAATCAATGAACAGTACGTAATTGCTCATGAAACAGTTTGCGGTATTGGAATTGCGTGTATTCGCGCAGTGTTGGTCTATTAAGTAGTTTAATGTACTAGTAGTAAACAGTAAAGTCTCTTGTAATAATGATACATATTATATAACATAGCATCATGCATGTACTCGCCGAAGGCTTAGGCACACGTGTTCTGTATTGTTCCTATATCTACGTATCGCCGCTGTAGTTATTAGCTTCCATCTAATAGGTTGCAAGCCTACTGCCATCTACCGCCATAATTGCGAACTCCGTATACTAGTGAGCATTTCCATACAAAAAACCCGCAGCCTAACTACGTAAAAATAGTGACAGCAACGCGACAGCCACACGATAGCAGCCTCATTGTTTGCCAATAGAAATATGACACAAAAATGCGTTTGGCAGTGGATATAGCGCGATCTACGCCTGTCGCAGACTGATTACTACATCGGTAATTAGGCTGCCGATAACACTTTGCCCGATCAGGGAAAAGTTTGCAAAGGCAAAACTTGTCTTTGGAACTTCGAAATTTGCGCCCTATATACGGGACTCAATAACGGCATCGCTGAAATGTGGGTGTACAATAATGCTCCTCTACTTTGTAGTATTTAGTTTAATTATTGATTATCTGTGAAAGCGTGGTAATTATTGATTTATTTGTAAAAGTGTGACGGTACTATTTTAAAATAAATAAATAATTCCATATTCTCAACTAACACTTGAAATATGGGCATGATCCTGTTATGTAATACCAAAGACAGCTTGAAATCAGTGTGGAACATTTTACGAACTTTATTTCTAAGATAGGTATGTGATGTTTTTCTGCGAGCTCTCAGTTTCACCTACTTTATATTCCAATTCCTTCTGCTACACTTCCTTCCTTAGCTATAGCAGGGAATAATATCAAAACATATCAACTATCTACTGTACGTTACTTCAAGGCCGAATTTCTCAAAGAGCTTACCAATTCTGACTTACTAAACAAATAGATATGTCTCAAACAAGGTATTGACGTTAATTATCCACACTTGTGATTTTTTTTAACCTTGCCCACATTAGGAATAATTCCTGTATCGTGGGCGCATTAAAATTAATATTATTAATATTTATTCGCTTGTAATTCATATTTTTAGTTGCATAGTGTTTTATTAGTTTATAATTATTTTTTCTTACACGTATACCTATATTTATTAGAATGGTCAGTCGTATACGCCCCGACCGGTGGGCAAAGGATTCTAGGTAAAAAATGCAAGCTTAAGGATAAGCGACGCCGCCGAGGCTAGCCTATAGAGAGGTGGCGAGACGACTTAAACGCAGGAAAGTGATACCTATGTGGAAGAACTTGGGAAGGCCTTGGTCTAGCAGTGGGACAGTGTGGGTTCCTCATCGCTAGGTAATACTGTTCACTTCTCCAAATAAGAAAAAAATCTTATTATAGGTTTTGGTCTACGGCAGTAGTGGAACCGCTGGTTCAAACTTATAATCTCCTGATCACAGGTCAGGTGGCTTAGCCGTTTGACTCTTGCCACTATATTTATCCAAGCGAAAGCTTAAATCAGTACCAAAATCAGTAGCGTAGACTAATAAGCGACATCGATACCAAACATGCTAATGTTATTACAGCAGTGATTAGTACCAAACTAATACCATTATTATTTTAGGTACCTACATAGCACGCCTGTATTCCCCGAAGGCTATTTCATTGATGCCGTTATTTAATAGCCCACCTAGCAGCCACAATTCAAAACTCCAGACTGTCTAACGGCAAAATCCAAAAAAATATGTCTGACCAACTCAAGACGTCAGGTTTAAAAGGCGCGCTTGCAGCAAACAGACTACCAACTCAGTATTTTAGGTAACATAACATCACGCATGTATTCCCTGAAGGGTTAGGCAGAGTTGTATCTGCTATTCTACACGCACATTTCACCGATACCGTTACTGAGTCCCATGATATAGGGGGCGAACCTATTGCCATTTGCCGAGCACAGCCAAACTCCGTTCTGCTGTTAAGAATTTCCATACTGAAAAATTCAATAACACTTTGCCCGACCTGGAAATTGAACCCTGGACCTCACGCTTAGCAGTCGTGCTTGCGACCACTAGATTAATGAGGCAGTCAGTATTTTAGATATCAGATAAAATAAAATCTTGATCCCTAAATCCCTACTTTCGGAGAATCTCACATTAAGGAGATTATCAAATTGATATTATCAAATTGAGATATCGCCAATCTGAGTGTTTCATATTTAATTTGTTTTAGGCTTTTCCTTTGAAAATGTATAAACGGTGCAAAATTTCGCCCTTGTACAAGGACCGTATCACCTATGTAACCTTATGAACTCAATAGGTTAATTTTATTTGGCTTATGAGTGGTAGCGTGGGCGGTTTCTAGTGTATTATGTGATTGTTAGTGGATGATAAATGAGTCAGGTCTTAGAGAAAACATATCTAGGGCTTGATAGAAGGCTAAATTTGTCTGACGTTAAGTACCCTAGGTATTGTGTTCGGATTTTGGCTCTCGCAGACATAGTTAAGCTATTATAGGCCCTTCCAGTTAAGTAAAACAAAGCACATGCAGTATCAACACAACATAGTATGTCGCCTTTGGCGTTTGCCAAGCCGTAATAAATTATATCATGTAAATAGGGCTGTTACTGAGAATTTTCGTATAGAAAAACCTATCAACACTTTACCTGACGCTCAGCCGCTGCGCTTGCGACTACTAGATAAGGCAGTGTCTTCAAAGAAAATTTTGAGTTTGTAAGTATTACCTTTCATTTAATTCCTAATACCTTATTAATTGGCAAATAAGTACGTTTGAGACTTTTAACGATGTGCCATTGTTACGTCTATTTCATAAACATTTTAATAATATCACTCACTGAAAAGTTATTTTCATAACAATCAACTAACTTTTAAACAATTTGTGTCGTCTTTTTTAAAATTATTTCTTTGAGTTCCCTAACGAGCTCCTAAGTTTGTTAGATATTTCTACGTCTATTTGAAGTCATATAAGAAATGGTTTCTCAATCACAAAAAATAAAGGTAATCTAGAATCTTTCTTCACTTAATGATTTAACTCTCGCCAAGTTTTAGTAGTATCTACATCATTAGAAGATCGATCATGATTACTATAGAGCTTTTGATTGATTTAGCTTCCAATTTGTTACTTAAAGACTGCCTCTAATGGTGTTTACCGCGTCAACTTAGCATAAGCTGCTGTCAAGCGTTCAAGCGTTATTACAGTAGTACATTTCTGTCTAACCCTTCGGGGAATGCAGGCGTTATCCTATGTTAAAACCTATCGCTTCATCCGGATCGAATCGGAAATTCGCGTCTGTTCGACAAAGCTGCACGCTGCCGCCATCAGATTCCTACCGTTGGAACAGTTAACGCAATTGACTCATCAAGTATCCAAGCCTAATAGCTGCTCTGTTCAACGTTCAACAATTTCCAGTTGAGCCAAAACAGTATCCGTATGAGACGTGCTAACCGCAAAACCGTTTGACATTTCATTATCTATATTAAAACGGTTTATTGCTTAAATGCCTTCTACATCTGCTCCCAAGGCATTGATTTTAATTGAAAAGACAATTGCTGCGAAATTGTTTAATTTTGGAACATGAACTTCGTTGTTCTTCGGTTTTTAACGAGCGTCGATGTTTACTTCTGTACATAATAACCGTTTTATGAAAGCGTTTGTTCGTATGGGGTTGTTCTTATTGCTTGCTTTTTACAATCTAACGACTATGGCTGGTTATTTTGGTTTTATATTAAAAAAATTGTTTTTTGGCCTTTACCAAAATATGTAGACATGTCACCATTAAGACGTATATTATTACCATTGATCTAATAAGCTATACAGATTTTGTCTTGCTTCAATATAGCTTCAATTTAAAGACGGGTACCCCAAAACCTGGCTTTTAAATAACAGTCAATCAACGTAAAACTAGAAAATTTCGTGAATTGATGGCTCAGTTCGGTTTTTAATGGAAGAGTAAGGCTCGCAAAAAAACTAAAAATACATGCAGATAGTCAAAAATCCAAACTTACATCATCAAACATCGTGCCAAATCATTACCGAAAAGTTAGGCAGAGATGTACACTCACATTTATCTGATGCTGTTGTCACATCCCATGACCCCTCTAAGTTCAAGCATTTTCACCAACAAACCTTATAACAATGAAACATTATTGAACGTAAGCCTCGAAACTGTCAGTTCTTATTCTCATGTTTCAGATACGGACAATTGTTTCCCATCCTTGGTTTTTGTTCGTGGCAAAAAAGCTGGGGTATTGTGTCTGAAAAGAGAATAAAAAATGCAGAATTTGCTTGTTTGTCCAACAACAATGGATACCTGAAGGCGCATTTCTATTGTAAGGTGTGCATGCAAGTTGCAAGACGTAAACCGGACAATGGGAACTGCAACTTTGCATACTTGTAACAGGAAATTTTCGACTTTATAGGGTTCAGAAAACGGTTATTTCTGAAATGATAGCGGAACCAGCATCACAGAAGAGCACAGCATGTTTGGATAATATTAAATGAACTTTGCCGCTTACAAGGAACAAGGTTCTGCCTCTGAAATTCTCAGAGGTTGTGGTAGAAGAATTTTTGCTAGAACTGTTTTTTTTTGCGGCTTTGTATTATTTAATTTGTAAAGATTTTTTAGAGGATACAAGTATTTTTATATTGCATATTTTTTTTTATTTTTTTACCTTGAACGATGTATTGTCAATTTTCGAAGATGTACTTTGTTCTGTCTGTCGTACCTTATATGTCGTGATTATAATGCGGAATCTATTATTTACATTACAAAAACACACGCACACATTACTTATAATAACTGTATATGTCAGTCAGTTATAACCGAGAATACAGTATTATTATAAATCTAATTTTCGTAAATGTACCACGTCAGTAAAATTATCATTAACTATACTGACATCAAATTATTTATATTATACAAACATCCCGTCATGTGGTTCCCAACCGCAGTTCAAATAACACATATTTCCGATAAATAAGTAGTCGAAACCGTTAATGTATGTACAATTAGTAAATTTTATACAATAAATATTTTATTTACAATAATTATTTTACTAAACTAACTCACACACGTAAACAATATTATTTTCAACAAACTAGTAAAATATATGTATTTCTCCTGTACCGTGGGTTGTTAATGAAATCCTTGAACACAAACCAAGTTAATATTACGAGTTTTCTAGTATTATGTGAACAAATCACTTCTGAATGCCGCTTTGTATATCCATACTTATTAGTACTTGTGACTGTATAGTTACGATACATAAATCTCACAAGTACAAACAACTAGATCTGGAACAAGTACTGTAGGCCCGTTAAATATTTCTGCAGGATCGAGCCCGCGATACGTAGTGCACAAAGTCTAACGCTTATTCACTGCGCCAATCGAGGCGGTAAATGTCTGCACGACCACGAACCGTTTAGTAGTGACAGATGTTCACTTATTGATGATCACCTGGCCTCATCAGCCTTTATGTATGGCCTGTATATTCCGTGTAAAATAATGGGAGACACTGATACGCTAAGGCTAAACTGTTTGTCAGTCTCTTGGGTTGCTGAAACCCGTAACGACTGTAACAGGTCTTATCACAGCCAAGATGACCGTTTTTAAAACAAGTGCCTCGGAAAGCGCTTTAAGTCAAGCTCTGCTTGTTCTCTCTAATCGCCATTTCACCTCATCAATTTACATGGACATTTTGACCAGATAGTCTGGTATCTAAATATCTGCCATATTCAGAGTGAACCCAAACTACCAGACATGTCAAATTCGGACAGAATTTACAAAATCAAAACAAACTTAGCTATAATAAAAAAACGATTATTAAATCCAGTCTAGAGTTTAGTGTCGCGTCACTTTTAAAGTGTGAATTAGATCTAACTATAGCAGTATATTCAATTATATTGACCACACTGAATGACACAGCGGATGACAAAGCATATTAATAGAAGCTTAGTTGGTCTAGGCTAGGCCCTTGCGTTAAGTGTCAAAACCCGATCTATTAGTCACTTATGTGACTTGCAGTTTAGTTGACCTTTTGTCCTCTCGATGTTGCACTACTTTTGCGTCATGCTCCTTTTTATGATATGAAATTTGGCTTCATGAGTTTTGAAACTAGCTGTAGAATACATATTTGTGTTTAAGTACGTAAATTAGTTTTAGGATTTTGGTTCCAAATAGTGAAGGTTGATTTCCAAGTTTTATTTAGTATTACATGGGTACTATTTTTTTGCAAGAAAGTATGAATAATATTGAAAGAACCCTGTACCTAATAACTAAAGTGAGATAGAAACTAGTTGCGAACAGAGACATAAACATAGAATGTTGGCTCCCGAAAAGGCGAGACACTTTAGATAAACAATCGCGTTTGGCACAGTTCTCTGTTGCAGCCTTATCTACTAGCTAGAAGAACTTTAATATGATTTTTTATATAGTTAAAAAATATATTCATTACGTTTTATTGTATCTTTCCGTCTGGTGAGGTGGCAGTTTGAAGGACGCGCCTGCTGGAAGTCCCATGCATCATGTATCTCGTCATTAATTTATTGGGTTCGGTGCAAACCCAAACTAACAATCCCGAGCTTAAAACCTGGGTATCATAGTATTGAACAGAAAGAAATTTATATTAAATTAATTATTAAACATCTTGATTCCGTTCTCCAAGAAAATTTAGTACAAGAGTAGCATCTAGTACATTAAAATAAGTACAGATGCATGCGCTCTTATCATTTCCCTGACTGCATCGATAACCCAACCCTGACATGCTGTCGGATCTTAAACACCGAACGCATGTAAACAAATCACCTTATCATCTATTTTATTCATAGCTATATCAGTGCATTGGTCACTGGCCATTCATAATTATATGAATAAAATAAATGCTATTAACTTCATTAAGAATTTCGGTTTACTCTCAAATCTTTACAAACTAACCGACAGGATGTTTGGTTATGTGTGCCGATAATTACCATTTCCAATTATTAAGTTCTCAATGAGAGCCAAACCGATATCGACTTCGTTGAATCGGTATTACATTTATAGCTTCTTGCGTCTCCTACTAAAATTAATAAGTCTCAGTCAATTGCTCCAACGAACGATTTTCACGAAATTTTGTTAATAAGTCACGCTTTACGGGTGAATAATATCAGTATTGAGATAAATATAATTTATTAGTCGTTTGTCAAGGTCACGGCAAGAATAAAGTGCGTTGCTTTCGTTTCTTGATTATAGATCTTGGACATTTAGAAATTCGAATAATAAATTAATATAATGTTGCTTCAATATCATCAGTTTTACTATTTGTAATATACTCTTTGTGGTTTATACTGCCTAGTAACAAGGGCACATTCTGTATGAGTTGACAGATGTCAACTTCTTTGAAGTGTTATTATGTCGGTTCATGACAGAACACCCATTGTTCTGCTTAATGAAAACCAACAAAGCCATATAAAATATCTTCGGCTGCTCGGGAATTTCAATTTCAGTAAAATCCAGATGAAAAAGTTAAAATAATTAAATAAACTTTCGCATAACACGTCGCATAAATAATATTTTCGGTATAAAAACAAATATAAGCAGCTATTAAAACCAAGATTGGATTGCAATGTATTTTTATTATAAAAATGACATTTACAGTGCTTTGCATTTCATTATCAAAGTCTTAAGGTGTCTTATGGCGTAAAAGAAATGCTTACGTTCTTTTTACAATAATATTAAGACACCTGCTTGTTATTTCATTCGAATAAACATGCAAATGGGAATGCCTTGGAGAATATGTAGGATTTTTTTCGATGTATTTAAATGGAGTTAGCATTCGAGTTCAGGTGACCCTTTTATACCCTTTGTGAGATATTGACATTTCTTGGAAAAATATGTGTTGTTGAATGGAATTTCATTATTATGGGTATGTTTTATGCACAATGATCGGGGGTTATATTTGAAATAAAACTTATATATTTTGTATATTATTTTGAAGTCATTGGAGGATTACGCTTTTACAAAATTTGTATTGTGATCATGTTTCTGTAGGTATTTGTTGCCGTCAGAATTCAATGAGTTCATAAAATATCATATATTTCTTTTGGGTTCCAAACATAATTACAATTATCTAGCTACTTTATTTCTATTAACATTCTAGCTTACACAATCTTTTACGAACCTTATTCGCGTAAGCATATTCTTTATCACTACAATCTATATGTTTGGCAAGATTTCCTCTTCAAGGAAGTGGGTACTTTGTCGTGTTGGCCAGATATGCCCATCGTAACAATCTCCGGTCAGCCACTGAACAAAGGCGGAGCTGTCTGAAAGTAATCCCAATTCAGCATGACGCCTTGTTGCCTACGTTTTACATCAAAACAGAAAGCTCTTGGCAACAGTCCAATCTTTGAGGCTATACTGCGATTGTAAACAAGCTTCTTTAAATGTAAGCCTTTCGTGGAATCGTTAGTTTCTTCTCTTTGGAAATAATTTTGTGTCTTAATTAGAAGTATATTTACATGAATGAATAGATTAAAATGGAATACAAATTTTACTTTTTACTACCTCATTGATCTAGGGATCGCAGGCGCGGCTGTTGAGCGTGAGGTCCTAGGTTTGATTCCCGGTTATTAAGATTTTCGGTGTGAAAATTTATAGTAGCAGTACGGAATCTGGAATAAGGGGATTCAATAACGGCATCGGGGAAATTGTGGGAGTAACTATTAGTACTCTCAGAATTTCGCCGTTACTTAATTGAATCACCTCTGCCGAATCGTTCGGGGAATATAGGCATATATGATAATGCTATGTTATGATGTTACTAATTTCGGTCTTCTTTGTCGTTTCACGTTTTTTTTTAAACGGATTGTGGTCGTCATTTAGTACCATTGTCAGGCGCAAATGTGACTCGCCTCACGATGTTTCACCATCAGTGTAATATATATTCTGGTGTTACTCATGCAACACACCACACATGATTTGATTTGGACGGTCCATCTAATGGGTGCCCTTCCGTGCGATCTGCTGCCATGTACGACAAGATACAATTTCCCGTATTGACACGTGCCCAAAGAACTCATTTCTGCTAGTGTTAATTTCATACTGTTTTTACAATATCACAGAGACTCTTTTTAGTTGCATATGGCGCGGTGATTGCGTATGGCAAAATTACTAGGTAAACTTTTTTTTTTAAACTTTGCCCCACGCTAATATTTCTCCTGTATCGTGGGTACAGTTTACAAACAAAGATATCACATGCACACACAACCATACCCGAAACAACTATCTGTAGATCATACAAACATTTGTTCCGTATGGGAATCGAACCTGCGACACCTAGCGTAGAAAGCTAATCGCTTAGCTACTGCGCCAAACGTGTCGTCAATTGTTGACGATGGATGTATGGTGTTGTTACTATAATTGTTATTCATAATAACAAAACGTTTGTTATCAAAAAGCTTATTTAGATTATTTTCTTCGTAGCAACCTAATTATATTTTGTTTCATTCGGGATTTCAATGTTGGAATATTGGAACAAAAATTAATCAAATTAATATTTATTATAACAACACATCAGTTCTGAGTATTTGAAACAATGAAACTAAAACTGATTTATGGAAGAGCTATTCTGTTAACAAACAATTCAATGAACTGAATCAGCCTTATAGCATCACAATTGATGCAAAATTTGCAACATTCTGTATTAAGTCTAAAAGTGGCTATTATCGTGGCGCAAATTTTAGCCTCCCAGTGAATTGTTATTCATTCATTTGTTACAATGGCGTTGAAGTCGTCAACCGTATCTGAAATATACGTATTTTCATATACCGGGTGCATTTATTTCGTGCTACATCGTTCACGGTATTTCGTTTGCGTGGAAATCGAATAACTTGACATTGTTATATTGTATTGACAACTCAATAGATTCAGATAAAATTTCTTCTCCGTCTTCATTTATTGTGAGAGATGCATACAAATACTTTTCAATGTCTACTACTATTAACAAATTTATTTTGAAATTTAAATTTTGGTATGAATTTTTAATGATTTCTCATTACATGTTTTACGTACTAAATCAAACTTGGATAAACACATTTAACTACAACAATGGACATACTATATAAACATTCCCGAGAAATACGTTATGTGAATGCCGAATTACTCATAGTCTATTTAGTAAATCGTCTCCTCTAAGTCAGATAGCACACTGTTCTTCGGAAACATTCCTCTTATAATGTTCCTCGTATTATGTTACAAGAGTAACGCAAATCCTATGCGAAAACAATACATTTGTATACACAGCCTAATCGAAGTTTCATTCACATATTGAGTCTACACCGTCGCTTAGTTTGCGGCTGCGTGCCAAGTTTTGCAATATCATCCATTGTTGCTTATCTCACTGCATATAACATATGTTTGAATGCCGAACGTTCAATGTAAAACTTCCTTATTTATTGTTCGTTTCAACGTATTTTTTTCCGGATTCAGGGTATAGTTTGGTTTTAATGTTAGAACAAACGGGGACAAAAGTATGTTCCAATATAAGTTTATTGCTACCCTAAAACTACGCGACAGGACACAAGACAAAATATCCAATTTTATTTTTATTATTTTCTAAGATATCTCTTTTAACATTGACACTTTAATCATCTTAAAGATATTATAATTTAAAGGTACCTATGGTTACAATTTCTTCAGATGGCTATACATTAAAAGTAAAAAGTAAACAAACATAATACTAAAATTTCCTGTGACACTTTCACAATGTGTTAATAGTAAAATTACAAAGAAAAAGTTGTACACCAGCATCATTTGATTCCACTTTGCTACCTTCCTTTTAGCGTAGAAAATATCTGATTCACCGGAAAATTTCTTCACACATTTCTTGGAAATACATTACTTAGTACTTCTAAGTGGATCCATTCATTCATAAAAGGTTTTTTCCAATTCATATCACCCAACCCGCCTCGACCAATGACATAAAATTTCGTCAGTTCAGTATTTTTACGAATCAAATATTATAACCATTTTTATTCTTTAATATATGTCCATATCTATTTTTCTACGGACGTTAAGATAGAACTTTATATCATGAATCAAATCCAAAAGTTTTAAATTTCTGAGCAATACCTACATTGGGAATTTGTGAAAATGGTTGCCAGATATTTGTACGAATATTTTGGACAGTAAATTACTAAACGAATCCTGAACGATACCATCGGTAGCGTCTATAAACAATTTGGACAATTTAATATTGGATATTAGGAATTATCTCTTATTTGTCTGTAGGAGTACAAAATGCCAATAATTCTCCTTTCCATCTTAATAAGGTTTTAAATTTAAAATGAGAATAATACTTACAGATGTAGCATTGTTAAAATTCCAGACAGGTTCCAGATTTCCCGGTCACCTGACAACTTTGTTTGTGACTCGAGAGGCATGGCTTGTTGATAACCCAATTGAATCTACACCGTTGGAAAAAGTTCAGACTTTTGCAGGTGTTAATTGAATTTTGCTCCCGACAGCTATCATTTGGGTGAAGTTGGAAATTGTTTCTTCCGATCTTATTTCCTTCCAGTTTTATATGTTCATTAATATCGTTGTAATGAGCATTTCTGATGCTGATACAGTACTTGTCTAAGTTGATAATTCCTGTACCATTATTTGTAATAACATGTCCAAACAAAATGTCCTTGTTTCTGTAGTGTTTAAAATATTTAATGCAGGTGTATTACATTCTAGGTGGCATACGAAAGAAATATGTGAAAGAACTTCGGGCATGTCTTTTCCCAGCCGTAGGACAGTTTGGGCTGACTAAAAGAAAGATTAAAAAAAAGATCAGAAAAAATTGTTATAATTCATAGAATTAATTGCTGATAAATGTAGTATAAACTAAATGAAACGCAAACAATTTGTGGCGTTCTATCGATGTATAAAATAAATTCATTTTATGAATGAATATTAAATACCATTGACTGTTTTTACAGTTATTTTTTTTCTTTTCAAAGTATAATGAAAATTGTGATAACGAGTAAAGTTGGATCAATTTTGAGCCGTATTGCATTGTTATGTGGTTTATATTTGAGAAATAAAAGACGAACGATTCCGTAATTAAAATAGTATTAATATTCAAATTAGGGAGATTTAATATTATACAAATGGGAATTATAACAATGGGAATTATTATATTGAAGAATATTCTTTTTTGAAATGTTATTTGGAGTAGATATTATTTAGATATAATTTATATATTACATTCTATCGTATAATGAGTACGAGATTCATTTATTGATTTCCGTTAAGTGAGACAAATGAGACACAATAGAAGATCCATTGTTTCTCGTTGCCGAGCTCCTTCTGTCGTAATAAGTTATTATAATCATTCAATTTACAATTATCGTACCACAACCATAGCTAAACTTTACCGATCATTGAAATAAAGCTTAGCAAACATATTATGAACAAAAGTTTCCAGCGAGACAAAACGGATTCAAAATATGTTGATGTTGTTTAATGTGTAATTAACATTTTCTTTGTAAATGATCAGTAATTTAGCGTTAAAGCAAACGTATATTCGTTGAAACAACTATTAACTTGCGACAGAATCAAGAAACTCTTAAAACAGAAAACAGACTCGAAGTAAACGAGAAGTTTATTGTTAACATTTAGAATTCTCCAACTCGATGCTAGGAATACTGACTTTGTATCGTATCGTGTGTCTTGTGGAGTAAGCGGAACTTGCAGAAGTAACCCGACATAGTCGGGACTTTAAAGGTTGAAAGGTAAAGGCGATACGGCAGTAACATCGGTTTAAAGTTTCTTGTGTTTAAAATAGAGAAGTTAAGTTTCTTCGTTATAAATTTTGTTGTCGGCTAGGGCGCCTCTCTTTGTAGGAACATCGTAAAACGTGATTAATTAATTTTGGTTTCGTCGTATCGAGTGCTTTGATCAATCGTCGCGACCGAACGATAGTATTAATAAATATCAAGAAATTACTCGATGTATCTGAAAATGGCAGTTGCCTTTAGTTTTAAGAAAGTTTAGATGGTTTTAATATAGAATATGAATAATCGCTATAGGTAGTTAATATATAATAGCATTCTTTTGAAATACAAACCTTCCAAATAAAGCTCGTGGATTCTATTTATGATTCTGCAAATCGCTGTAGAAAATAAATCGAACACTTCCTGCACTCAAAAGTGCAGTTAAAATAATCCGAAAGAGAGAAACGCATCGACCAATAGATTTTCACACAAAGAGCTTTTTAAAAGTTCCCAAACACATACATTTGCCGTCACACTCGCAGCAAAGTAGCTCGATAGGTTGCAAACTTCGAACTTCCCCGGTTTTTGGACCGGGTAAAATCCGGAGTAATCTCCCCGGATAGTACTCCGCCTTGGGGAGCGAATCGAAAGGATACGTACGAACTACGAACAGTAGCTACCAACATTTTACGGTTGCTTTGGAACTCTTTACGGGTTATTGTTGTGCTTGAATTTATTATAAATATTTTATTCCCAGAGGAAATTGGTTGTCTTTTAGAAAAGGGATATTATTAAGGACTGATTTTGAGTCTTTGTTGGTTTAGTAATTGGTACTCACGTTCAACTCTCATTAGTTACTTATGTAGCTTTAACTGAACAATTATTAAATAGTAAGTATAAGCAGCATTTTTATTTAATGTTGAAAATTACATTAAGATGTAATTATTTTAACTGGCTGAATACCGCAGTTGAAGAACCAATAACATTTTAATCGTGTTATGAAGAAATCTACATTCAAAATTATAAGTGCTTTTAACGTTTATGCAACGAGTTAATATGTATGTATAATAAAAATATACACTTGTACTATTTATCAATGCAAAATTGACACAGTGATCTGGGTTATGGAATTCAATTTGTTTACAAGCATTTTCTGTCCGCTTACCACAGCCGTATAAAGCTGCGTACATATATAAGAGTACAAAAGAAACATTTCACATTAATATTCTGTCCACATCTATCTCAATCAGATAATGTTCCCGTAATAACCTGATACAGGCAAAATGATACGTCTTTATTTGCAATAAGATCTGTATCAGTTCTTGTATTATTAAGTTCATTGAATGTTTACTGCCCATGATTGGAAGGTCAATTGGTTGGACCTCTATGAAAATTACTTGCGTGTGACCTTGGTTCGGCCTATTGTATATTTTTATTTTTAGGATTGTGTCCTGAATTGATGTGTTTAATTCATTTTGTTCATGCAAGTATTAACAACATTACATACTTACAAATAGGAAAATTCAAAAGAGAGTATCGTAAAATTTGGCTATGGTCAATTCTGTCGTCGTATTTGTTTCAGTTCGATACACTATTATATCCGATCTTATTTCGTTAGCAGGACTAAGTTCACTATTATAATTTCTTTTGGTTAATTTAATTGTCTGCACCGCCATTGGTCTAGTGGTGGCCACTGATTGTGAGATCCGTGGGTCGGGCAAAGTTTTATTGGCATTCTCTATTAGGAAATTCTCATTAGCAGTCCGGTAGTTGGCTATAGGCTCGCCCCTTATAACTAGGGACTTAATAACGCTATCGGCAAAATTTGGGAATACGAGCGTCTCGCTATGTATTTATTTTAATTATATTTCCCAAACATCTTCCGTGGGCATTCAGTAGTATATCTTTATGCAGGCTCTCTATACACTTCTGTTACACTTTCGTCTACTATATATTTCCTCATACTGAAACAACAGGATTCACTACGAGCATCTCGTTTAGAAACAAAAGATACAAAACAGTTTGAAGAGCGAAAAGTACTGCGATTCTGAAACTCCTCAGTTTTACTGTTGCCTATGTATGGAGTTTCATCTAAATTATGTATGTTATGTGCTAACGTTCGCTTTTGTTTGACGTTAACGTTTACTGTGGAAATGTTGAACGCTGTTTGTAAAACGTTATTCGGAGAAATGCCTCAGTATCATTCAAAGATGTACAAAGACATCATGCATAGGTATCGACTGTGGAAATATGTATTGACGTAAGAGAATTCAGAATTTTGAGTTCTATTGAATATATAAATTTTGATGTCGTTAAAACGTCAGTCGGCACACAATGTTTTTTAACGCTAGTAGATATAGCGACGCGCATCACGCCTCTAATCCTCAAAGGGTTATGCAGAGGTGTACTATTGTACACCAACATTTCCACGACACCGTTATTGAGACCCATGTAATAGGAGGCGAGCCTATTACCATCTACCAGGCACAGTTCCACATTCCGTACTATCACCGAGAATTTTCGTACAGAAAACCCAATAACACTTTGCCTGACCTGAGAATTGAACCCAGGGCTCAGCAGTCGCGCTTGCGACCATTAGACCAATGAAAGAGATAAAATTTTTTTTTTTCTAAAATCGGTACCTATCTAGTTATACATGATTTCAATTTCTGATTTTGTTGCAAATAATATTATTAATGACACTCAAAAATTACTCAATAACTAATGAAATAAAATATGTTTATGTAGTAATTAAATAAAGTTAAAACAAAGAGAGTTCGAAGTTCAAAAAAGGTAAAAAAAAGTTCATCGTCTGACGTGGTGGTAACTGAGTAGTAATTTGTTGCGGCGGTCAAAGGACTACGAACACGAAAGAAAAGGAACGAGAGAAATAATGTGGCGTTGTGGCTTTCAGAGCAACTTCAGAAAATCAATTGAAGCGTAATGGGTAGGGTAACATAATGGCTGTGGTGTGCGCTATCAAAGAGTCGTTACTTCAACCATATAGCGAAGTTTAAACTCATAATACTGCTATAACGCATATGAGTCTAATACACATAAACACACAATCATATTGTTATCGTGCTGTTGAAACGATCTGCGCGATAATATTTTCAATATTTGTTGTAATTGTTCTTATTAGATTATCTAATAAGAACAATTACCTACCCATTACACTTCAATTGATTTTCTGAAGTTGCTCTGAAAGCCACAAGTTTAGTTCCTTTGCGTAATACGGATTTATTTGTTCTGTGATTTCTGGAATTAAGTGCGATTTTTCTTCACTTCACTATACAGCAACATATTGTCAATGTTAAATATTGTACTGAAACTGCAGAAGATATTATAACAAAAGTATGGACACATATGAAATATAATAAATATGTAAAAATACGCAGATGTGAAACAGCAGAGTAGCACTTGGCATAGAAACAGCTAGAAATCTCGATCATAGTTATTTTCATAGCTATTCAATACTCATTCAGAACAAACACATTCCTAATTAAATCAGAAATAATTTAAATCTCAATCTTAAGGAATTAATCCTCAAATCTTTGTTCACGTCTTAAGAAGAAGGGTAGGAGAATAAATAACTCAACTAAGTTGAATATAAAGTCCTTCCCAGTTTGTCAGTCCACAGAATTCGTTGGTTTATTTAGGTCACGCCTTAGTTGGGCTAAAATTTAAGCACTAACCTGCTTTGAGTAGGCTTACGATAAACTTTAATTTCGGCTACTAAAGTATTCTTAGGCAGAAAGTGGAGAACCTCTCATAGTTTAACACAGCTAGTACAATATTTTAACAGAAAATATTTTCCCGACGCTTGGCTAAATCGTTTGCTTTGACAATAGAGTATTTTAGTCTTACTTAAAAATAAGGTCTTTATTACTGTTAGTTTTAGTTTAATACAGGTTGAAATATCATCTAGATACAGAACTATTATTTCAAAACATTAATATAATTCATTGGATAAAAAGGCGTCTACAACATTATTACAGAATGACATCACATCGCAAAATAAAATGGAGTTAGATTTATTCATTTCGAAGATATATAAATGAAACACTTCATAGACAGAAGTGTCCCCAATAAGCGCTATGAATATCGAGAGGGCGTCCAGTCCTTCAAAATTTAATTTGTTCCTTTCATCAAATAAGCTCTATTAGATTTGATGGAAAATAATTATTGTAGCTCCGAATTTTCTTCGTTGGACAGTAATAAAATTGGAACAATTATAAGCTTCGCAGAAATATGTGCTCTTAAGGATAATTTCTGGAAGAAATATTGCTTACTCACTGATACCCTTATCTCGTTTGATTTGGGTTGCTTTTGGCTATCTTCGACCCAGAAGAAGCACGTACATTTACTTCGCAATTAGCAAAATTAACTAGATCTTCCTTTCCGAGATTCTTGATGGTAATAAAATATTAAAAAAATAGAACTTGTTCCTCTTGGAATATGATATCGTCAAGTGTATAGGAAAGATTCTAGAAATGTTATGTTCTAAGAATTTATTACAGGAGTGTATCAGGTAGTTGTAGAAGCAATTGCACCGCTTCATTTTACTATAATATATTTACTAGAAACTAGAACATTTCTTGTCATATTTATTGTATTTTTTATAGAATCGAAAATATTATTGACAGCTCAGTTCTATCTACCTTTAAGTTCATTGAATAACACACAGTGGGTACAATTTATTGTACATACGACGCATTACGACGCATTGACGCTGTGTGTGCATACGACGATTTCAACGGTAAGGTTAAAGCACGTCGACTAACGATCCAGTACTATCTAGTTATGTTGCAATAAACTTCCATAATCGAAATAATATACCTATTGCATAATGTAGCATACCAAGACGCCTATGTTCTCTAAAGTGTACATTACTACACCCGCATTTCGTCGATGCCGTTATTGTCCCATATTCTACGGGGCACAGTTCCAGACTCCGTGCTGCTGCTGAGAATTTCTTCTTTTAGGTACAGAAAAACCCAATAACGGTTCAGTAGTCGCGCTTGCGTCCACTAGATCAACGAGGCAGTCAACATACTCGTATATAATATTGTGTACAACAATACAGACAAAAATCAGCCTGCTATTGTTGTATTCAGCAAAATATTCTATGCAAAAAGAAAACCGCTGAAGTAATTTGGGTTTTTCCTTTCAGTCAAGAGTGGCTTTTGTTTGAATATTAAATTTAATCACATCGCTAAATCCGGGAAGGTACACCGAATAAAATATTCTTTTGTACGTAGCTCACTGTTTATCAAGGAGCAGGTTTTCTCTCGGAGACCCGTTTACCAAGAATCTTAAGCGGCCCTCTATATTGTTTAGTGGCTATTAAACTGACGTTAGTTGGAAATACATTGGCCCAATACAATTACGGTGGCCACTATAGCCTATTATCCTATTTAGCTATACACTGCTTGTAGGCTTCTCATATTATTTTCGGATTTATTTTCGTGTTTACTATACACTTTACATAACACGGTATCTGCATATCTACTTTGGACGATATCTTCAAGATGTAAAGCAATTCCTTTTGGCGAATCAATATTTTCTTTGTCGAAGAAAATATTTAACGTCATGTCTAATCGTTTAACCATTTCGTGTATCTAAAAGCTCGGAAATATTAATCGCCGAGCACACTATCTGTTAATTCCAGCAAGTTGCGAATGTGATTCCAGTTGGAAAATTCCGCTACTCATCGGTGATATATGTAATATGTTGTGTTTCTTTTTAACTCGTAAGTTTCATGAATCCAATCCTTTCAGTATTGTTTTTACCTTCTTTTAATTTCATTGTATTTATGATTTCATGCTTGATTTATCATGCATTTTAAAGACGTCGGATTTAAGTTTTCGAACATTCTCTAATTTCGTCAAGACACGTGAAGTTATTTGTAATGATTTTGGAAATCAAATCATTTCTTTTTTTTTTAACTTACTTTAAGAAATATTATTGTGGGGACACTAATATTTCTCCTGTACCGTGGATACAGTTTACAAACATAAATGACACATGCACACACAACCCGACCCAAAACTACTATCTGTAGATCATACAAATATTTGTTCCGTGCAAAATGCTAATAGCCTACCCAACTGCCAACCGTGCCGATTTAAAAAGAAAGGAATGTTCGATATGATGATATGTTCGAAATAAATGACATTGGCTTATATTATACTTACCCTTTAAAAGTTGTCTTTTACCCTTGGGTTGTCCTGAGGGTAAAATATTCACATCGATTTAATAGATCTCATAAACAAACAATATTCTGTTCTATAAAACAAATGATCAACACAAGCTATGAAAATTTTATGAACATTGTTTTTTATACATTTCTCTAGTGAGTAAACAAACAAAGATGTACCTATTCTTCGTCCAAAAAAATATCTTGGAAAGCAGACGCAAATTTCTCCAAATTAGCATTGAAGTGTTTTTTTTTTGTGCGACTCTTTTATCCCTTGCAGATTTTACTCACGGGCAACTAGAATTTTTTACTTTAGCATTGCAACCCTACTTGAAATGGGTTTTTCTATTTTTTCAAATAAGTTTCTTCAGTTCGCATGTACCTATTTTAGGCAGCTCAAGATTTTTTTAATTGTCGTTTAATATCTTATCTTCTTAATTTCGTATCGTATCTAGATAAATACATTATTGTTATGGAAAGTCTAAAGTAAAAGAGTTTGAAATCACATGGAATTTAATTTATACGATTATTGTTGAAAGTAAGAATATTTCTCAGCCTTAATGTCTCTATATTTTGATTCAAACTCTAAGCTTAGAGCTTGCACTCTAAGAAAGTGGCTGACTGATCCTAAGCCATGCACACAGTAGAGATTTCTTAACAATAGAATCAGAACGAAATCCTGGGCAAAGATTTCCGGTAACATTTCTGAGGATAGATCAACCGCCTTTTGATTGTGAATACCGGAATAAACCAGCTTAGGCTTTGTGTATTGTATTTTGAGGTTATTCTATCAAAATTGAAAGGGGTAATTTTAAGGAGAGATTTCATGAGGATTTGCAGCGCTTATCCCTTTACCATATGAATCGTAAATATGAAATAGAATATTGCGGTCCCGCTTAATGAGCAAAGGGTCTACAATATCTATAGACTTAGCGCGCAATTACAGTCAAAGTTGGATCATCTCACTTAAACATTAATAATTTTGGTTTGCAACTTGAAATAAAGGATCAAAACTAAACTGAATACCTGGTTAAAATATACTAAGTAACTAATGAGCAAATTAATTTTACAGTACATAAAACGTGCATTAAAACCTAATGAACACGAAACGATGCAAGCTGACGCATAAACTAAAATTGATGACTTTTTGCAATGGTACTGTATAGAATGAGTAAATTTAAACCGCATTACCATCACTGTTGTTACCAGAATTAATTAATCTGAATTTATGGCTATATAAACACATCGATTATAAGACACAGGATACTATACGACAGTTTAAGTTCAATCTTTCCAACACTACTTATGTTGTATACGAAATAGATCACTAGTATAGTCATACAAAGAAATTTGTAAACAGAACAGAAGTTGCTCATGACGTAGTGGAAAGGTTAGTCAGTTAACAATGGTGGTATCGAGGCCGACAGCCCAGGATGCGCCAGACGATCTTATTATTCGACATTCGTGGAGTCTGTTTCCTGCTTACATTCAATGAGGATAAAAATTCTGTCAGCAATTTTTTTCATATATGTAGATTCTAAAACGCAAACAAAAAATTTAGGTACTTATGGAAAATCAAAAAAAAAAAAAACCAATACTTTGAATATGACATTCTTGTTCTACGTAGTCATGATTTTCACGTTTATCTTGAAATCGCACTAATTGCACGTAATGTACATACTGCGTTTTCATATCCATGAATCATTGTGGCAGTCTCTATCGCCTACATATTCATAGCAATATCGGGTTGCTACTTATCGGACCATAAATCGCATCTGTATGAGAGAAACTACATGGATTAGTTTACGAATCAATAGAGGACGTTGAAATCTGCTAATTGGCTTAAAACATATTCTTCATTATTTGAATTAGTTTGATATTACTAATTGATGATATATTGTTTTCTCTGAAGCAGGATTATGTGTGAATGGCATTTAGAACAAGCTTAGATGAAACGGCGGAGCAATTAATGGAAAAAAAAATGCAGTTACCATTTTTATAGATAATTCAGCTTTGTTTTACATCTTGATGTATAGAAATGTATTTTTAAGTAATTTAATATTCTTTTGTTTTTGTTTTTGCAGGTAATAAAACGAGGTATGTGAAGTAAACAGAATGTATGTATATTATATAACTAAGAAAATCTACTGCATGGAGTGTTTCTAGATTACTTGGTGTTCTACTTACGAAACTATAAAAATATAGAATAAAATATAACAAAAGATGAATGTAGCTAGGTACGTGACTGCATTGTTGGTGCAGTTTTACTTGAATGCTCTAATTTACGAGGCAGTTTTGCATAATGGTGCAAAAACTGTTTAGTTACAAATCATGAAGTTGGTTTGTTTTTTCTGTCACGGAGGAAAAGGAATTTTAGGACGGGTCTAAAGTGATATTATTATTACGTATACATAAGTAAATAAAAGTATAAGGTTCGGTATAGGTAGGGATTCAAAGAACCCCGGAAAGTCCCTAAACGGCGTGGCAGCGTAGTGGGCTTCGGTGCGGTCTTATAAGAGTTCACGAAGCCCACTATATGGTGTCGGACCACCGTCGTGAGTTTAGCCGGTAGGAGTCCTGCACTACCCTCCACCTGGGCCCCAGGAGGAGACCATGACGGGTTTTTTCACCAGGTTAATCAAAAATAGCGCTTCATCGAAAGAAGGATCGCCTAATGTCATGTTCGTTAAGCTATACAAATTAAGATCTAAGCAAGCTTAAAAATAAAATGATTAACTACGGAAAATCAATTCAACGATAAGGAATCGATTAATCTACGCTTCGTGTCGCGGGTTCGATCCCCGTACGGAACAAATATTTGTATTATCATATCTACAGATAGTTGTTTCGGGTCTGGCTGTGTGCATGTGATATGTATGTTTGTAATCTGTACCCACGATAGAGGAGAAATCTTAGAGTGGGGCAAAGTAGAAATAAAAACACCTGATCCGTTTGCTTTTTTACTTAAAATTCATCACAATTTTTTCTCCAAAAACCCGAAAATGTTCAATCAAAAAATGATAATGAAATACCGCTATAAAATTTTATCCAGCATTTTGAGGATCTCGACAAACTTTGTACTGGATTTATACAGCCCTTTTGCGGCGCTTTCAACAACACTGAACGTCGTTCCACCGTACTAGGAGACTGGTCATGAATCATTTATAGCGAAGGGTGGCTGCAAAGTGGGGACTCCTGTAAAACATTCAACGAGATCGTGTGAGAGAACTGTTTCAAACAGGTACAAGCTCTAAAAAATTCAACAAGTGAAAAATTATCGTCTATTACGTCAGTTTGTTGTTAACTTTGACCTCTGTTGGTGTCAGGTTATGCTCGGTCACTAGTCAAAAGGGAGATTTATTATTTTGGAGCTTTTTTTGTGAATAATATGTATGTTTGCTTGGCTGTGAGCTAGTTGAGCTTAGCCTTGTAAAATTAAACTGAAGGATTAGACACAGATTAAAACCCTAATTTCCTATCTGATAGAGGTACGTAGGTACGTAAACTTTATAATTTAAAAGGGGAGGTTTCGATTCATACAATTTCTTCTAACATAATAAATTGTTAGGGTCACTGAACTGTTAAGTAGATAGGCTTATTGATTTTTACTATACTACTATATTTATTACTTAAATCGAAAGGCTTGCCATGTTAAATAAAAACACCTAATAAAAATTTCAATTTTGCTATTTTCATTCTGTTTTTTAATTAAAATATTTATTATCTAGCCGTTGTTGTATCATATTTTATTTAACTTAACGTGCATTTGAATTTTTTTTTTCATTTGCCCTTTTATTTAATATGACCCGGGTACGTCTTAAAACTGCGGCCAGACAGCGGAGGACGGGCAGCAGCGTCCTCTCACTAATCGGTGAGCCACTGCGATCCCCAAGCCGCCTGCCAAGCGTGGGGATTATGGCAAACCCCCCCTTGAGGTAGGCCTTCGTTCAGCAGTGGACGTCTTCTGGCTGTTGATGATGATGATGATGATGAATATGTTTGTACATTTTGAGTTAATTAAGCAAAAGTTTAGATTTAGTTAACAACAAAATGTAGCTCGATTTACTTACGTATACCGTTTACTTACTGATAGTAAGTAAAATAGAACATACCTATGGAAAAAAATATTAAAGATAATTTAATTTGTTCAAATAATCGAAATTTTCTATATAGTAAAACGGACACAGTTCTTTTGAACTGTGACTTAGTCAATTTTAATTTAATTTAATTTATGATTTCATGTACGTTTTAAGTAAACCATTCTATCTAAGCCATTAAAGTTTTTATTAGTTAATGTTTACTTGTGTATAATAGTAAAAATAATGTAATTGTTAACGAGAATGTTCTAATTTGTGGTAAGTTTAAAGGGACAAAGGAAGTAAATCTTATTCAAATCCATTGTTAATTACCAGAAACTTTGCCAACACCAGTGTGTTTACACATAAGTAGCTTTAATCCTTCTTCAGCAATGTGTGGCCGAGTCTCGTGTATATTTGAATGCATAATTACACCTAGGCATCACATCGCCCTTTGTTTTACCAACAGCTTCACTTACGGTATCTTACTACCTTTGTTTATCTCCTGTAATGTAACTTAAGCTAGTTATACAAGATTATTTAGAGACAACTCGCGGAAATTGCTTTTTCGCTGAAGTTTAAGGGTTTTTAAGTGTCTTAATTTTGATTTCTTTGCCTTGGTTTTAAGAGTTTTTAGAGCCAATTTCCGAAGTTGGCTTTTGATTTGGTCGATAGTACTTTGTTTTTAAAATTAAATAGTAGCAATAAATATAATCCTAATCTAAAAAAATCTTATGATAAGTCTAATAAAACGTTTCTAGAAAGTAATTTAGTTATAATAATAAAAAGGAATTAGTTTTGTTAGAATATTTGCGAAATAATTTTCTCGTATTGTGGTTTGAAATATGATTCTGTATGAAAGGCACAGTCTACACAATAGAATGTGATTGAACGATTCTAGAAAAACGTACCTACGAGCGCCGAAATTAACTACTATGAACTATTTTATAGATCGCGGGATTGTGAGTTTTTCTATCAAGTTCTTTCAAATACAAAGAGATTATCTTTTTGTTGTGTTTTAATATAAATTTTGATTCTTCTTATATTTTGTTCATTGCTAGAATATAATGTAAAATCGAGATTCACTGAAGATATTTCTATAATAAAATTATTAATCAACTGCTCCGTATTTGATGTTATATTGAAATATGAGTATTTATTAAAGGATAAAAGGTATTTGACGTAATATGTGAGTGAATTAATTAATACACGACCCGATCGGTGTAGTGGTTTAAAGCTTTGTACTTTTCTTTATTTTTGTACTTGAGTATTTTCATAAAGGTTCATCTATTCATTGTTAAAAAGAACGATATAACATAAAATATTCGTGTTTTCATTTCGCAAAAAAAAATATGAAATTTAAAAGTAAGTTTTATCTTACTTTTTATTTACGAAGCGAATCGTCAATTCGAATCAGAAAAAATTGACTGAAAGATTGTTTGCTCTTATAAAAAAATCACTACGGTAAAAATGAATCCGACTGGTGTAAACATAGGTTAAGCTGATTTGATTTATAAACTTACTTTCGTTTGTCATGTTGGCGATTACGATAACCGCTTGTTGGCATCCACAAAGTAAAAAGCAAAAAAAAAAATCGCTCACAAATTTAAGCTAAAGTTTCTCTGCAAAGTTTTCTTGTGAAATAATAGCCGCTTTGAAGACAGGAAGCAGCTGGTTTTCTTTACGTGACGAAAACTTGATCGCCAAGCGAAAAATTTGGTACCTTCATTAACCGACCAGGGTTTATCATTACAACAATTTCAGCCCGTTTTCAGAAAAAGATCTACAGGTACGGCAAAATGTTGTCAATGTCTTCATATGAAGCTTTTACTTCTCGTTCTTGAAGTAAAAGCATTGGAATACATGTCATTTTTATCTATGTAATATACATATATATATTTTCCTTAATGCGATTATTGACAAGAGCACGTTATCAATTGTTTTACTAACTATTCATTCTTTCCCATAATAACAAAAACATAGACGTTTAAAACAATACTCTGACTACAATACAAACAAAACACAGAGGAATGATAAAAATAATAGCATGTATCAAAAAAAAAAACGCGATGTTCGTTTACAAGAACGTGCTCTACGCAATAATGTTTTTAAAATATTTAATTATAAATAGTTTATAGCTGCCAGCGATCAAGGAAAATGTTATGAGAAAATTCACACGAGTTGATTGTGTTATATCCACAGGTGTGACGGAAAATCCAATCATGCATGAACTGCCAACCATAATAGATTCAGTGTAAAAAATTTAAAGTTACCTATAAACTACAAAAATAATTTATACCTATCTTCTTCTTCGAACGATTTCCAAGTAATAACTTGTACCTTGTGCACAGGTTATCGCTTGGGAATCGTTCATGACGTAGTGGAAAGATTAAGCAATCGCCAATAGTAGTATCGACGCTGACTGTTTAGGATGGGCTAGACGGTTTCATGTTCATAATCGGGCGAGGAGGCATAACTTATTTGCGGTACCTCGCTGTCGTACTTTTGCGCGTTCAATGTCGACCATGCCGAGTATTTTGAAGATTCTCAATGCGCTCCTGGAGATCAGTCTTGGACTGGACTTGTTTGCTGATGAATGGAAAGTGATACTGTTGGAATGCTTGAAGTATTGTGAGAAGGCAGAGTAAAAGAATATTATATTGTTCAATTTTATAATCAGTGTAAGTGACTAAATGTCGTTCTGATTTTAACAAATAAATGTTTTGAAACTCGTGGATGACTCTTTCCTTGACGTCTCACTGCTTTCTTTAGTAAAATAGGTTTTAAAATATTCGTGTCTACAATACTAAGTATGACGTCAGAGAATATAAAAGCGCTGATAACGTGTGCGCAAGCGTAAGAGCGCATACGTTACGCGTTTGTTATTCAGAATGTATATAAATCTTAATTCAGACCAGAGTCCAGACCAAGGATGTAACCATTTTACCATGTTTTTACACGACTGCCCAAAAAAGGAGTGTAGTGTTTTCAAGGTTCACGTATGTATGTATGTATGTGAGTTTCTTTGTTCCACCATCACTTTTAAATGCCTGAACAAATTTGGATGTATGGGGTATCGTTAGAATCCTTACATCATCCTGAAATATTTTATACTATTTTAAACTATATTTTAAATATTTTAAACTGGATTTTTACAGATAAATAAAATTGTCATTGCAGTCGGGGAACCTTTCCGTGGCATACTTTTTAATCTAAGACGTCCCCTGACTGCAATGACAATTTTATTTATCTGTTTTTTAGTACATTTTTTGGCAGTCCAATTCTATTATTAAATATCTACCTATACATTTGCTTCTTTTCCATCTTCAGATTACAAACAAACAAAATTATCTTACGGTTAAGTATAGATAAATATCGATAGAATTTGATCTCATCTTTTGATTACCCTCCATTCATAGAATCCCTTACATTCGAAAATATCAACACACTAAACTTGGCAGAACTTCAAATTTGATTCAGGTCACTGACATAAACGAGGTTTTATTCTAGACAAGTAGATACTATGTGGCTATAATTTTCGCTAAGTTTTAAGTTTATAATATCCTCTGCCAAATATTTTATGAGCAGAGGAGCATTCCAACTGCATACTATGTCATAGTCTTGAAATAATTTGGAAGAAATTTTAATTGCATTCACGATATTTCTTTAATGTTACGAGCTATGACCCAGACACACTTTTGGGTTCTTCCATATCCATTCATCTATTCATAAATATAGTTGGGAGCACTGTACATCTGACCCAGTGGCGGTCTGAGGGGTAGGGGGTCGTAGGGGTCATGACCCCCCAAAATCGTAGACGTCAAATTGACAAACCTCCTAAAATAGATAATTTCGATATTAATATTTTTAATTATATATTTTTAATCATATATTTTTAATTTATATATTTTTTTATCACTCCCCCAAAGTCACTTTACTGTTAATCTTTACTAAAATCTTTAGCAGCGTCCGCGCCCGATCTGACCTTTATTATAATGGACATAAGGTCGGTGAATGTAATTTGAGGAAATTCGTTTTGCATTTGCAGCCCACTAAGAGAAAATCAAGAACCTTGCTGTGCTCCTGTTATGAAACATATTTCAATCTTTTATATTAGGTATGTTAATGGTTTAACGTAAAGCGTCTGCATTTTCTTTTTGAACTTTAGATTAATGACACGTGCGTAAAATATACGGAAATACCTACATAGTATAGCATCACGTTTGCATTCCTTGACGGGTTAGACAGAGGCATACCATTGCACATTCACATTTCGCCGATGCCGTTATCACGTCCCATGTGATGGGGAGTGAGCCTATTCCCATCTACCATACACAATACCAATTTAATGTCTAGACACGAAGACCCCACGAAGACTTTCTTCGTATAATTATTTTTCTATGAAGTACATTAATTATGTTAAACGTGAACGTAATAAACAGCCAAGTCGCGTGATATCTTCAGTTGATGGATAGCTTCCGTGAAAAAAACAATAAGGAAATGACCTTGTCTCATAACTTCATAAAGCCTCTTTGATCATTATGTTACGTGACTGGCGATTTTTCTTTCGACACGTTATGACTAAATTCGCACTTTGTTCGTAAGCCACACAATATGACATTTTTAATGACCATTAATAATAATCTTGCTTAATAGTCATCTGATCTTTTCCTAGACTTATTCCCTATATTGAAAACTAAGGTCCGCTTTTTAACAATACCAAATGCGGTGTGATTGTTTATAATACATTATGTAGTACATAGACAGGAAATATTTTGCGATCTCATATAAAAAATTAAAATCTTCGACACCATACGTGAATGAATCCTTCCTGTTTCTGCCTCGTTTGCAAACAGAAAAATGGAAAATGTTTTAACAATATTTTTGACTATAATTTTTTTTGGTTACCGTCACGTCTGTGATCGCACACAGACTGGAATATGTAACCTTATAAATTACTTTTTTTTTTTAGTTCCATATACGATACCGGATCTTATATCCATGGGGACTTAAGACTTAACTTTCTATGACATAGTATTTAAAATTATTTTATGTACTTTCAAATATTATATACATACATAGATTCCAGACATATTAAACTTTTTGGTGATAAATAAGTTATTAAAGGTGACATTTCTTCTTCTCTATTATTTCCGACGTTTAATGATTTTACTGATGTCTTAGGTACTGTTAATTTCAAGTAAGAAAAGTAAAAGAAAATATTAGCACTACATAAAATAGCTACAGTTATAAACTTGAACCCTTTGGGTCGAGTTAACAATGCTGTAAAAGATTTTTTAAATGAAAATAAAGGCATAAGTGCGAAATTAATTTGTTCTGCCAACTCCACGGTCAAATGAAATGAAATGACTGCTATTATAGGGAGATGTGAATGAACTTGTTCTAACGAAAATTCTGTTTCTATAACAGCAATTCGAAGAAAAAAAATCAGGGTGTCGCTTGAAATAGCATCCTACAAAGATCTTATCGAATAAGAAAATATTTTTGGGTCTAGTCGAAATTGTGTCTATGCATAAGATGAAATAGTTCAAATGGTCCGAGAAGGCTTTTCTTTTTATTTGGTAGAAGATCGGCTGATACCTCGAGACGATGGACAAAAAATGGTCTAAGATTTAAATCGGATAGACGTTCTCCTATAGATTTTATGCATTCAAATTGCAATTTTTTTCTTCAATAAGAAGCTTGATTCTTTCCAAATTCGTTTCAAATTTTCTACAATCATTCCTAGAGCACTAGACGGGAAAGAAATCTTTTCTAGGTGCCCTTGAGTCTGTTGCAACGTTCTTATTCGAGAACGATTTAATGGCTTTCCTATGAACGAGCACATTTTTAAAATTAAGAATAAATGCTCTTTTTAAGGTTCTTCTTGAATTTGTTCAATTACTTTTTGTGTTTGGAATGAAATATTGATGTCCAAGAACGCATGACTTTATGGCCGCAAATAGCTTATCATTATCATTCTTTATAATAAAATATAACAATTACTTCATCACATAAATTCTCGATGTGAAGTTCTGTTTCTTAATTTTATTAGTATCTGAAATAGCGATCGTGACTTAGCATAATTTGAAAACAGCAAAAGGCTTAGAAGGTATTAGTTAATGTAACTTGATCATGAAGTCCTACTAGTTCCAGATTACTAGGGATTTAGTGTTTTAGACTTCGGACACAGGTCTATTTTGGTCTGTTTTATGTGACTACCAAATCAATTATGTCCCTGAAGACTTTGTCAACTTATGCTATTTTTTACTAACTTCTTGTTCGTTTTATAATATCTAGGATAACAGTTATTTGTTCCAGTGGTTGCAAGCGCGGCTGCTGAGCGTGATGTCCTGGGATCTATTCCCGTATTGAGGAGAATTATTAGGTTTTTCTGTAATACATTTTCCCAGAAATTACATACACTTTGGAGTTTAGAATTGTGCCAATATGTATTAATGCAGCTTCATCATCAAACCTGCCTAACTCTTCGGGGAATAAAGGCGTATTGAAATTTTATATAGATTTTAGAGTCGATTTTTTCATAATTTTTTGTAAAGAGCAAATCCCAATAAAAGTAAATTAAATTCTTTTATAAACACTGCGCTCTACGAGATCTTGTTATTACACCAGTGTATAACTGAACCTTCCATATTTTGTTTTTATAAAATTCCAACACTATTTTCCCCTACTGTTTGTGCTTTCACGTAGGGATTAAATGGAACTTACCTCTATTTTTCTATTTATTTTGCGCTAGAAAACACCAATGTCACATATCTAAATTAATTACATAGACTAATTACTTAGACATAGTACAGTGTCTATTACTAACTTTGTTAGAACTTCAGACATCCCGAGTGTCTCGTTAAGAGTCCTTGACTGGTAAAGACGGTTTAATTAAACTCAGTAAATAAAATTTGAGATCGATCGAAGATTTATAACTTCCATTTATAAAAGAATAAACAACAGAAAAGCGATCAATCTCTTTCTGAAACCGACTGTTTTCTTTCAAGTAGTCTAAAAAATAGATGAAAACTTAAATGAAATCGATTTTAATGCAATTACTCATGCGTCTTTGATGCAACTCCAAATGTTGTAGGCTCGAATTCTGAAACAGAAGTTTATAACGTTTTAAAACAAAAAACTTTAACCAAACTTTTTTTTTATATATTTATTTTATATCTGTTCTGTATTTTTTTTCTATTTCTATTCTTCAAGTTTGTAGCGGTCAAATCTTTGATATGTTTATGATTGTTACCCGCGACTTTGTTTGCGTGTATTTATTGTCTGATTAGTGTTTTGCTGCAAAATTAAAACAAGCCTATGTCTTTCTCCAGGACCCAGGTTACCTCTTTATAAAATTTCGTAACAATCGGCTCAGTGGTTTAGTCGTAATGAGGTAACAAACAGACAGTCAAAGATAATTTCGCATTTATAATACTGTGGATTCTACAAACACTCAGTCTCAGTAGCAGTAATCCTTTGTAAACCAATATAATATAGACAGTAATCAGTAAACACGTTATTACGTGTTCATTATTATTATTTATTGTTGATATCTACTTCAATAATAAATGCAGCACATTGCTGTCCCATTGCTGGGCAAGGAAATCTTTTCAGAATGAAAAGGTTTAGGCCTTTACTCCACCACGCTGGCCTGGTGCAGGTTGTAAAACTACACATACCATCGAGAACTATATGAAACCCTCTCAGGTGTGCAGGTTTCCTCACGATGTTTTCCTTCACCGTTAACACAATGAATAAATAATCAAATTCCGATCCGCACATTCCGAAATATCAGAGGTGCGAGCCGGGTTGGAACTCAGACTTTGTATACCCCGTAATATAATTATTTATATTTTATAGATAGAATTCTCTTTGCATTACCTGCGGTTTGTCGTTTAACCTACAGTCTCTAATAGACTTGTAAACAGCCACATGATCAAATCATCAGTGTTTACATTTAAGTTTGCAACCCTGCCACCACAGTTAACTTCCCAACTCATTACCACGAATGACTGTGGGCCGATAACTCGGTTCAAATTTACCTTCGCCCCGTAGGAAGTTAGAAACTTAGTTCTTTACGAATTCTGACGCTTGTTTGTGAGAAGTTTATTCGTTTACACGTATTTGTCTTGATGCGATTAGGTTGGTACTCTGGTTGTTGACTGCTTTGGTCTCTTGGACACATATTGGACTTTTTATGAATGCGATTTGGTAGGGAATTACGTTTGCTGTGTCAACAGTTTTGTCGAAACTTTTTTTTTATTTACGTGTCCTATGTGTTGGCTTGTTTACAGAGCGTTCAATGTGTAGTTCTAATGTTGTTTATTCTATCATCTCAGGTAAATATTGCGTTCTACTTTATGAATTCGACTATTTATTTGTCTCTTTTGTTTGGTTTTTCATCTCACTTGTCCTTTGTATTGGACCGTGATTGTCTGCTGCTAAAGTACAGGCCTCATCCGATATTAATTATGAGATATTACGAATGGTCCTGGAAGGTAATGCCATAATTATACCTCTTGGTAGGTGGATTAGGAGTGCCGGGATTATTTATTACTTTATTAATTAATGTTATGTCCATTTTTAATATACCTTGTATATTAAGAGAAAATATGTATGGTGGAATCAAGAGATAAGTACATGAACTCACGACATTAGATAAAAGATGACATATTCTCAGGAAATTATGGATGCATTAAGGATATTATTATCAACCTATTATTATTTCATTTGTAAGCAAAGTCCTTCATTGTCTTTATTCCTCACGATCGTGTTTATTCGATGTGACAATTTATAATAATAAAATAATAATATTTTGTTTCCAATATTATATAACACCAGACATACTTCGGATATCTATGTACCTATATTGAATAAACAGAAATTATCTACGTTTTCCTCGTTTTGGTCTCTGTGTTTAGTACCTATCTCATAATTTTCATACATAAATGCCACTTCAACTATTTGTAGGAATCGTTATCGCGACCCATAGCGCAAAACACCAAACGCCACTGCAGAAACCATACCGCTTTTAAATAAATAAAAAGGCGATGCCAATCCTCATTCGTGAGGTAATACAAGTATTACTAGATAAAGAGAGTATTAATTTATTCAGCACTGGACATTTAGTCATAAGAGTACTTTGAGTAAATCAATTTTCTCTGCAAAATATACAAATATTTTATACACTATCAACGCTACAGCAGCCACTTATGCCACCCGGATAGCCAGTAAAATGCGTCATAAAACACTTGCAAAGCTTTAAATTTTTAGTTAGTAAGTACCGGAATGGCGCTTCACAAACTACGAGTAATGGTTACTATTTCATATTTACTACCAATGTCTCGCACCAACATTATCTGCAATCGCAAATGGAAATAGGTTCACATCGCGCGCATCGCTATGCATATTTCACATAGGGCGAGGGATTGCTAGTGACTTCTCAATATATGCATTTTTCTATACAAATTTGCGGTCGCGTTAGGGAAATTTATTGGTCTTGGAAGCGGATTTTGTATATACTGAATAAATAATAATGTTGAACCCGAAAGTTATGAAGGAGGAAAATATTTTATTATAAAGGATATTAGAAAAGTTTTGACTATTTATGATATTACAAGTTTATTATTAAAATGATTTAGTCAAAAACCTCAAAAAGATGAATAATATTACATGAAGAGACAGGCAACCGCCGGTTGCGGGCAGACAGTAGATTTTCTATTGTCAACTTTGCGGCATTTGTCGAGATATCAAATTGGCATAAACAGGATTAACGACACAAAGCGGATATTTTTCACCAAAAATTTGGGGTAAACATCAAAAACCCTTTTCTATAAGCGCGTAATTGCTGTAAAGAAAAACAAATAGTACCGAATTTCAGTTCAGTTAATCCCAGTTTCAGACAAGCTTTAATGAGGGAAATATTTATATCCGTTGCTGGATATTCCCTTGTGATATTTTTATATGCGGTTAATATAATTGGTAGTTCAGATTGACAGTGAGCACGCGACGCTTACGTAGCGACATCCAATACTTCTGACGCTTGTGATTAATTTTTGAGGGTAGATATGAAGGTGTGGTTAAGAGTAGGTGCGGTAAACTAAAACTATAAACCCTCAGATAAACGAAAAAATAGAAAAAGGGCGTCATATTACTAAAAATAATATTCAGAGAAGTTTAAAATGCTTGGAAGACTTCATCTACACGTACCTGCGTTATCATCCATTCGAGAAAGCTGAGGTTTTAACAAAATGTCTGTGTGCTTCAGAATCTTCGCTGAAAATGCCACATATTCGGTCGTCCCCGAAGTAGTCACGTTTGCAGTCTGATTAGACATCTAAGTTTGGGCTCGGGTTGGAATTCGAGAATTCTAGTACCAACATGTTACAGACGCTAGCGAGCAGGCACACAAGGGAAAGTCTTCACTTGAAGTCTGTAAAATAGACGGTGCAGTTAACACCTTATTGTTTTGAAAGTTCAGCACAGATGGCTCTCAGTTGGGAGATTATGGTTGGCAACCTTTTAGGTAATTCAATATTCCATTACACATAAGTGCAGCTTCGCAAAATGTATCTGTAATATGATTATCGTTCTCGGTTGTTAGCTCCTTTGTATGTTCCCATAAGTGGTTATTATGTACGAAAAGTCGGTGTTCCCGCGACTTTTCGCTTACCTGTGTACGTAACACGTTGCAAATACATTGTCATGGCTATCGCCGACAATTTCAGTTTCCTGTAATGCGAAATTTATTTTAATTTTAGACCGTCCAATATGACAATTCTGTACGATTGAGCCAGTTGTTAACAGGCTAAGAACTTGGTTTTATGCACTGCGTGTTGCGAGTTTGATTCCCGCAAGAAACGAATATCTATATAGACTATTTAGTAGGTTTCTAGATAGTTGCTGAGATGTTTCATATAAAATATATGTAAACTCTAAGTACCTAGTCATAATATAGTAGAAAAGATGACGCGTTTTTAAAAACGTTTAAAATAAACTTCATAAAAGTTCTGTGATCGCCTTGAAAAAATAAACGATCAACCAACCCATGTTATCTTTCATTTGATAACGTAAAGTCTTGAAGGCAAAGCACCTTTACTGTAAACCAGCTTAAGGCCAAGAATATCCCTCCAAATGAAATTCCCAGTATAGAGCCAGATAGACAGCCCATTATTACTTGAAGTGAACATAAAACCGACGCTTATGTGCCGGATTAGAACCGATGTTTAATACAAGCTTTCAAAGCCTTTAATTTAGTGCACTTTAAGGATCTCATGTTGTGAAACATTGTAAATGTTTAGTTTGATTTGTACAAAATGGAGTTATTTTAATTTGGTAGATTTTCGGAATTTGATTGTAGAAGTATTTCAGAAAGACGCCTTATTAATTAATTTATTTTATTCTGGCAACAAGGCCCATATAAAAATAGAATAAAACAATACATTATAAAACTAACGACTAACATAAAATACTATATCGTCGTTGCGCGTGCAAAAGTCGCCACTTATGTGTTATTTTCCATTTTTTTATGCAGTTTTAATCGTTATTTTATTACCCACATACTGTAATCAAAGCTATGTTATAAATGCAATATTTAAAGAGTTACCGAATGTTTTATGCGTCTCCTGTTTACAGGAGAACACGAAAGCGACGATATGTATAAACCGTATAATATCTATTTAATGTGACACACAAGTTAATGTGAGCATAATACTCAAAGGAGAGTACTTTTATGCATGGCTGATTGTTGCATATATAACTCACCGGGATTTTAGGATCTGTTCACAGTAATAAGTAAATAGAATATTAAGTATATTCAACTGAAAGAATGGTTTATGAGAAATTACTATTCTCTTGCTGTCTCTTATACATATTAGAATTGGCACAAAAAAACGGCTTTATTAACATATCCTACATTGTTTTTGCTACCCGAAGTCTATGAAAATTTATAAAAACATAACCCTGTCTTTGATGCCGCGCACTCTGGTTAAAAAAACATAAGAGGGGTGACGATAAAATAAAATTACCATATGGTGAACATACGAAGAAAAGAACAGACCAGCCAGCAATTTGCAAGTCTTTAGAAGCATATGATTTTGAATTTAGCGCGTGCCATTATTATAAGCATTGTACACACAATACAGTCGGATGCGTTAACAAGAACATTGTTAATGCACCACACATTGCTTGTTAGCTTTCCCGCAAATAAATGTTTTTAAAAGAAATAACATTCGCAATAGAATTCGAAGTAAACAGATGTAATTTTAAAACCGTCCAGGAACTTCAACCATTTTTTTATTTCGGTTTATGTTTTAAACGTTATAACAGAAACAAGTGTATATGCCTATTATGAAACCGTTTCAAAATATAAGCATTGATTCTTCGATTCGAGTTTTATAGTTTTGTTATGAAAGTATGAAAAAACAAGCCATATTTTTAAAATATACCTATGAATAACTTATGACTCTATAACTATCCAAAAAATATTTTCAATTGAACACAAGTCATGTGCACCAAGCTTAATAAACTAATATACAAAATTTGTATGTATTGTGTTTATCGTCTTTGAAGGTGGTTGCAATTAATATTCTGCTTAGTTCATGCTTGTAAATAAACAAATGACACTCGCTTTTACTCCGCTCTTAATTCTCCTAACAATAGCTTATAGCAGTCACAATGAACAACCACCTATTTTAGTCAAGATAAATATTAATATACAAACTTCTAGAAAAGTTAATAAGTCTGTGAACCTTAAAGAACTGGTACCTCTGCATATAATAATAATGAAAACTCTAAACGTTAATAAGGTTCAATGTGACTTGTATTACCTGGCGTGTTCCAGACAGTACCTTAAGTGACTTGGTAATGTGTGGAAAGCAAGAACATGTTATATGCAAATAGATAATAATATAATCCTTTTACATTTGTGAGAAGCTCTAATCGTAGTTATTTGTGTCTGAGAATTTTCATAATGCGAAGCGTTGTTTATTGTAAATGGAGGGATCATACAATTATAATAAAATAATACAGGTCTGCGACGGTTTAAAAGTTTACGAACAAACCGAGTTTACGTACAAATTTTCTCTCTTGATAGTGGAAGCGGTAGTGTACTCAGATAAAGAAAGACTTGACGGCTAAAACATTTTTGGTCGACCGATTTACACCAAACTATCCATGGAAACCTAACCGTTCTCTGGTAATACAATAATGTACTGTATATCATATATTAGCATAATTTCAAATTTATATTCCGAAGTAGTTTAATAACATCGCGCCAGTATTTCTCCAAGGGTTAGATGGAGGTGTAGGTACTGTTGTACACCCATATTTCGTCGATATCGGGTATAATTCCAATGACCTGCCACTGAGAAATTACGTATTTACAGAAAAATCTAATGACACATTCTCCTTCTGTCAACTTGGCACGAGCTTCATAGGGAAAAAATGCCGTAGGAAAAATTTGCCTGTCAGCAACGATGGCGTCGAGGCTGACCACCCAGGTTAAGCGAGATAATATCAACTGTCGTCACTCGTGGAGGTTCTTTCCTTATAGTGATATAAGTAACCAATAATTTTTCACGTCAATATGTTTACCTTACTTGATTGCAAAAAATCTTATTGTATCCTGGTACACTAATTACTGTTTCCCCTTTCCTTAATAAGGCGAACAAAGTCCCTGCTCACTAGACCGTGAGGAAAGTAATTGAAGATCATACGTGATTGGAATACCTCAAGAGCCGGGATCGTTTACAGGGAAACCTTATGAGTATGCTTAGAAAGTAACAGCCCTTTGAAAAAAATTAGGATGTTAGGGTAAGTATGTAAATTATGTAGTGCAAGGGATTCTAGGGGTTTAAGCGAAGGTAAACGTAAGATTAATGGAGGGAAACCAAGATAATATATTCTTCTGTAATATTATTTTCTTTTTATGGAATTCGCATATAAAATATGAAAAAAAAAAACAAGATATTTGTAGTTTACTGGATTTCAAAAGAGTTAAACTGATTATGATGTCCAAGTACTGACAAATTAAACTAAAAAATAAATAAATAATGAACAATAGAACTTAGTAACACAAAATGATAATTCATTCGAATAGTATAAACAATATACATATAATATATACCTTCAAGAAAAGAGCGTACTCCTTTTTAAAAGGCCGGCAACGGACTTGTGACCCCTCCGGTGTTGCGGGTGTCCATGGGCGACGGTAATCGCTTACCATCAGGCGATCCATCTGCTCGCTTGCCGCCTACCGCATAAAAAAAAATATAAATATAATATAAGTATATTTTAACCAGTAGACTAGTTCTACTGGTTAAAATATACTAATTCCAAACTACAGTTCTTTAGCAAACTTCATTTATATCTAATGACCCTGTATATCTGTCTCTCGGTTCCACTGTACGCTAAATTACATTAAAAACTTTAATAAACTGAAACTCTATTATATCGGAAAGTTTTCAAATAAACAACATTTATTTTAATTTAATAACCTCTTGTATCTTAAAACATCAAGTAACACAGCAAAACTTTTACCAACATAGTTCATCATAATTACAACAAAAAGGGCACTATTCATTACAAGTTAATGCTCAGTCATCTGCATCAGCTGTTAGCGCATTTTCAAGAGAAACTTCTCAAGTCATATCAATATTCGTGTGGAGTCTGGCTAATGCTCCCTTGTCAGACATTGTGGTTGTTAGAAACTTTCTAATATTTTATTTTTGCTACCGAACTTTGTAAACGCGAGGATTTTTCTCGATCATTCAAAATTAGAATAGTTTTCAGATTTAAAACTTAGTTTACATTGAATAAAAGAGGTGTTTCTGTTGTGGAGTTTCTTTTGTATTTTAAATAATTTCACTCCTTTACCATACTCCATTGTATCTTTGAAGTCAGCGAAATTGAGCACGTTTTGAAATAGAGTTACAATTTCCACCTATCAAGACTGGACATTATCTGAAATGCGGTCAAGTATTACACGGTAAAAAAGAGGGAACATATATTTTTATACAAGCAAAATTGTGTCCTATGTCCTGAAAATTTAAATTGAAATTCTAAAACCTGTCAGTTCGTTACCGTCACCGCTGATAGGAACAGTCGCATCGATAGGACGAGCGGCTTCCGCATTCCCGTTGCGTCCAATTGAGCTGCCTTTCGTTGAAACCTGACGTGGCGAATAATAGGCAAATTTCGTTGAAATAGGTCACACAACTTGACACCGGTATTCGAGCGGAACGAGTCCGGGAAATTGAGTTATTATACCGAAATGTTTGTCAAAGAAAGTTAAGGAACATTTGCATAAATGAGAAAGAGACGGTGTCAGTGATTTTCTAGAATAAGGTGTAGTCGTAAAACTGAATAGACGCAAATTACTGTTTCATGTTTCCGCTGATAACATGAATAAAGTAAATCGTAAAACATACATGGATTAATGAAGAGAAATTACTCAGTATAAGTATACGTTTTAATATTACAAATAATAATTTGAGCTTGAGCCATGAAGCTAGAAAATAGGTAAAGGTCTTGCACTAAGAGTCTAAGTTAAAAAGTAATGGCAGAGTTTGTTCAATTTGCACAACTGTTAAAACTCTTTTTGTCTTCGTTACATGTGAAACAAATGATTTAATTTCAGAACCTCTAAAACTCGCAATTTCTTGGGGATTTCCAACAATAACTCAGGATGTAATTTGCATAAAAAATCGTTTGCATTTCCTCTCCTCACTTGATGTAGTTTTAATATCACGTCTAAAAGGAGTTGAATAAAAGCAACAATCGTTTTATGAATGCCTGGTCTTTAATTTTCTTTTTTATCATCATGACCCTTTCAAACGAATAGAATGAATGGCCTCGGTTCTAACGGTAGTAGTAAAAAATCTTTAATTTTGCGGCTTCCTCATTAACGCGCTTTTGGGGTTCCTCATTATGGCTGAGATAATACTGGGCAGGTTGTTTAAACGAAGTTGGGTTTCAGGATAAATAACGAGTTAATAGAGGACGGTTCTGAAATCATTTTGCCTTCAAGCAATTGTTTCGCGTAATTCGGAATTAGGGATTGATTTTTGTTCCTTGAATTGCTAAATGGAATAATATGTCTATTGGATGTGATAGATTTCCTTCAGGATATTAAAGACAAGACGCCAACGAATAGAATAAATATAAAGATGTATTTTTCCGTTACTTCATAGATTAACATTTTATTAGCGTGCCCCAGTTTGGTCTTCTGACGTCAGCTTTTCTAAAAATAAAAATGAATATAAAATTACAACAATCACGTTAAGGGTGGTCGGTAGCAATAATGAAATGTGTTGTTTTATGTACGTCACAAGTTACAGCTACCTGTTAACTTTATGTTTTATGACACCATAAAAAGGCCATGGGAAAATTTCCTTTTACAAAAACTGTGTACACTGTTACTTACTTTACCATTTATTTGACGGTCTGTTCTGTAATAAAGGGAGGATTTCCTCAATGAGTAGGGAGTTTACTAAATCCACGCGAATCCAATATAGATTAGTGGGGCTTTCATCAAATCTCCTTCTAATGGGCCACCAAAGAGGTGCGATCTGATAATTTGAACAACTTACGTGCAAAAAAAGATAACGACTAAGTAAAAAAGTTGTTCGATGACTAATGGGAAAATTGAAGGTGGTCTTTTCTAGAACTGAATTAACCCAGGCCATCGTCCCACTATTGGACACTGGCCTCTTCTCAGAATGAGAAGAGTATATAGGCATTTCCCTTGCTGATGTCGTGTATGGTGACCGCTTCTGTTATTTAGAATTATGTTTTTAGGGACGTTGAGTTCGACTGTGTCCTGATAGGTATGATTTACGTACCCAAGAAAAAAAGGAGAACGGGATCCGCCATCTTGGCCTTATGCGTGTTGGCGGACTATACACATCATCGACAACATTTTAGACCATTTTAGAGGTGCGAATTCTCTAATATAGTTTTTTTTTCTATTCTATTCAAAATTCTGACTGATATTTCAGTCGTAAAATATTTATTTAAAACATGAGTTTAGCGGATGCACTGAAGAGAATGCTCGAGAATATTTTAAAAGATTTCATCACAAAAAACTTCTTGGCCCGACTCTCATGGCAGGCACTATGAGTGCTTTCTGCTGTCTTGCATAAAGTGTTTCACGCGAACTGACGTACAACACTAACACTAAACAAGAACAAAAGAGAAGCAGGTTCTCGTAAACAAGAGTTTGTTTTGTTTTGAATCGATCGCTGGTACTTGATATACCTATATATTTTTATGCTACTTGTTACTACGCAGCTTCAGTTCCCACACGGAAGAAAAATTTGTATTGTACAAATGTTTCGGGTCACGGCGTGTAATCATTATCATTCTGCTTTCCTTATTCCATTTTGTTCGGTCGGCACAATGTCTTCTTTCATTCTTCAAATATCATCTCAGAAGCAGTGACGACGAAACCAGTAAAAAACCCGGGAATGATAAAAAAACAAAAACCAACTATTGATGATACGGTTGTCGCAGTGGTTTGGCGATCTACCGCTGTGATACCTGTCGCGAGTTCGATAACGGATGACGGAACGTTACAGACAGACTGTTATACTGGTCTGGGTATTTGTGTATGTAAATATTGTGTTGGAGAAAACTGTAGAAAAATACCTCTACTATCAACAAATATAACAACTTCTCCTTTTCTTCCGCAGATCAAAATGAAGCCAACACTCACTCTCCTCTCCATTTGCTTCTACGCTCTTCTCTCTCCTCTTCAATGCGGCACATCATCCAGTGCTGACGACAGAAGATGGCTTGTTTCATTAGTGGACCTGGTGGAGTTAGACTATGTGGACCACTGCGAACAGAGGGCCAATGCGGCGTGGAACGAACTTACGGGAAATAGCAAAGGATTGGCCTCGAAGGTGAGATGAAGAATTATGAAGTGCTACTTAATAATAATTCTTGTTCTGCACGCACGAGTTATTTACATGGGAATCGCTCATGCAGTAGTCGTAGTGGTCAGTTGAGGCTGACGCTTCACGATGCGCCAGACGATCTCAAGTTAAGTCCCTCGTGGAGGCTCCTTCCTCCTATAAATCGCCTACTCAATGGATTGGACTGTGTGTTCATACAAAAATCTCATAGTGATGTGAACGTTGCTGATGGAGTTCGAGCAGCTTCTTTATTCGCTAATCCATCTAAAAAGATATCACCAAAGCTACAACAAGCTTCGTGTTTTTTTATATGTAGTATGCCTATCGGGATCGCATTACTTACGTGAATTTTGGCTGTCTGATTGATCTAGAGATCCCAAACGCGGCTACTGAGCGTGAAGTCTTGGGTTTGATCGATGGTGTTATTGGGTTTATCTTAGATTTTTCGTTTTGTTTTTGGTAACCACTATTGAATGGGACTTATTTTATAGTTATGGGAATAACATGGCATCGGTACTGTCTGCACCGCGAAAATTGAACCCAGGAGTTCACACTAAGAAGCCGCATTTACGATCAGTAGACCGCTGCAGTCTATAGAAGGATTTAAATATATTATTTCATATACTGTAACGTTCGGAAAATAACACGAACTGAAGCACGCTTTTAGCTAACACACAATTAATTGCTTTGTCGTAAAATTAATTATATGCCAAATATTTAATCCAATTCAGGATTTAAACATGGCTGTCAATTTAATTAAATACTTAATAAGGTATTGTAATTCAATCAGAAAGTATGGCGTGTCAAAACAATGTGTCAATGAATACAAATAAATAATGTTTGTATGAAATGTTATTAATTAACAATTTTGGAATAGGTACGTGATTAGTGGCATTTTGAAAAATTTCAGCAAACTGGTGTTTAAAATATTGATCGGATTATTAGCGTGTTTGAAAGTATCTATTGTTTTTACTATAGCGTGGAATGTTGTCTATGCATAAAGCAGACCAAAGCAGCATTGTTTCCCAGAACAATGCTGGTTAACCGTTAACACATGGAGTAAGTAAGTAAGTCTTAAGTTAGAGATAGCATGTAATGTTTTTCCTGATCATGACGTTCGGGAGTGATCGTCATGATCAGAAAAATATTGTTCCTACCGCGTTACCTTATAGATATATACATAGTTCAGTTGTATAGTGGCCGGCCTATAGTAATTGTAACTAGTTCAATGAAAGGTATTAATTTAATAGTTTCCCTTTATGCTGCCTTCCTCTATAACAACTGATTGAGTGTACCACACATATCACCACCATTAATTCATTACAAATAAAATGCTACTCTTTACTATACATTCATTATTTACAATTTGTCCTACAGTTGGAGCGAGACAAAACATTCGGCATGTTCGTGTGTCAACAAACAACTGACATAAAGAGCGCACTCACCGCGCACGCGCTGTCCGCCGATGACAACGTGCTCCGGCGCAAAGTGAAACTCTTGCTGCAGCCTGGAGATACGCTACTTGATACTGAACAGTGGATTAGGGTAAGAGTTTAATATATAATAATAATCTTAAAGGAAATATACTAGGTATCGATATAATAAGCAGGAGTGTTGCTTTCAAAGGTGTTATATAAAAAAATACTGTCGTAAATTTTATTCGCGCTTTCCATTTCCCTCTTCTTTGTTATTCAACTCCATAGCTCTCTCCATTTTCCCAACCAGTCTTACAAACAGTGGGTTCTTTTTAATACATTCTTATATTATTCATCCCACATTTAAAACGACAAAGTTTTCTTTGCTTTTATTACATAAAACTGCACAAAGCTAACAATGAGCGTCAAAGTCAAAGTCAAAGTCAAAGTTTTTTATTTCAAATGGGCCTTTGCAGGCACTTTTAAAACGTTATGAATCTAGGCGCACGGTTCCAAAGTGGGTGGGTCCTATGGAGAAGAGACCGGCAAGAAACTCCATGGATACTCTTTTAAAAATATTGGTTTACAATGAGTTGAAGCAATTTATAATAACAAAATAAAATAGAAAATACTCTTACAATGCAATATTACATTACATGACATACAAGGACTACTATATAAGATAATAAAATAAAATAAATTAACATTTTCAAAATAAAATGTTCAAGTCTTTGTTTGTTAAACAAAAATGTATAACAATGTTATGTAAAAAAAAAGAAGAAGAAAAAAAATAATGTAATACAATAAAATAAAATAAAGTACACATAAGATATAAATGTCTAGTCATGCAGAAAACACCACAACTAGATTGTGGGGATTAGAAACAACTAGTCACCAGGGAAGCCACACGTGCAGAAGATAATTAACGCCATACGTTTCTATCATCAACGTAGTCATTGACCTTATAATAGGCTTTCTTTATTAGAATGGATTTAACATAAGATTTAAACTTGTTACCAGTGAGATCGGTGACAGTTTTAGGTAACTTATTATAGAAGCGCACGCCATTACCTAGAAATGACTTATTAGTTTTAGACAATCTAAATTTAGGTACCACTATTTTGTGTTTATTCCTAGTATTAAAGTTGTGGAAGTCACTGTTGACGTTAAACAGTTGCAGGTTTTTCCGGACATACATGATATTTTCTAGAATGTATAGTGACGGCAGTGTCAGAATATCTATATCACTAAAGAAGTCTCGTAAAGACTCGCGGGGGCCCATGTTGTAGATTGCACGAATTGCTCTCTTCTGTAAAATAAATATTGAATCTACGTCAGCTGCAGATCCCCACAACAGAATGCCGTAGGACATGATGCTATGAAAATATGCAAAGTAAACTAATCTGGCCGTGGCTACATCCGTTAACTGCCTGATTTTTCTAACTGCAAATGCTGCAGAGCTAAGTCTCTTCGACAGAGCTCTGATATGAGGACCCCACTGCAACTTCGAATCAATTGTTATTCCTAAGAACACCGTTTCGTTTATAATATCGAGTCCTTTGCCGTCAAGCATCAAATGCAAGCCTACGCTGGGTACATTTGGCAGGGAAAACCTTAAACATTTCGTTTTAGTAGCATTTAGTAATAGGTTATTTACCGCGAACCATTTAGACAGAACAGTTAAGCTATCATTAATATGTGAAACTTCCCTGTCTTTTCTACTTATCTTAAAAATGAGAGAAGTGTCGTCGGCGAATAAAATAATATCTGATAAATTATTCATCATGTATGGAAGGTCATTTATATAAGCAAGAAACAAGAAAGGCCCAAGAATTGATCCTTGGGGCACGCCCATCTTAACAAGAGACCCCGATGAAGTAACACCATTTACACCTACTTTCTGCTGCCTATCAGATAAATAGGAAAAGATTAGATCAGCAGCTCGGCCACGAATTCCGTAATGTTGAAGTTTACGAATTAGTGTATTGTGGTCAACGCAGTCGAAAGCCTTGGAGAGATCACAGAAGATGCCAATAGCATCCTGTGAACCCTCCCATGATTCCAAAATATGAGTGACTAGTTTAGCTCCTGCATCAGTAGTTGACCTGCCTTTCGTGAATCCGAACTGACGACCATGTAAAATCCCGTGTAAGTTAAAATGCGACAACATCTGATCAAGAATGATCTTTTCAAATAATTTACTAAATGCTGGTAGCACAGAAATAGGCCTATAATTAGAGGGATCATTTTTGCAGCCCGATTTGAAAATTGGTATTACTTTACTGTGTTTCATTAAATCGGGGAAAGTACCATTATCTACACATTGGTTAAATATGCTTGTAAGTGCAGGGGCAACGGTGTCGATGATAACGCCAAGAACTCTGACAGAGATACCCCATAGGTCTTCGGTATTTTTTAAATTAAGACCGTTAAAAGCTTTTTTGATTGAATTTATAGAGATATGTTTAAAATCAAAGTTAGGTATGACTTTAGGAAAGTTCTGTTTGAGTAGCGATTCAGCTGACAAAGGACATGAAGCAAGGGTTTTCGTAACCTCTACCGGTATATTCGTGAAGAAATTTTCTAATGCCTTAGCGACTTCACTCTTGTCAGATATGGTAAGATTATTTATTTTAAGAGATAGTTCATTTTCCCTTTGTTTTGTATTGCCAATTTCATGGTTGATTACCTGCCACACGGCTTTTATTTTATTTTTCGAGTTGCCTATTTTATTACTAATTAGTTTAGATTTGGCTTGAGCACAAACTCTTTTAAAAATCTTCGAGTAGTTTCTTACATAATTATGAAAGGATTGGTCGGAAGTCAATGACTTTTCGTAGTATAAAGTATATAAAACATCTCTAACTAAAACATCTCTCTCGTTCTTTCCTTAGGCTAACATTACATTTATACAAGTTTTGTTGTTTAATAAGTTTCTTGTACTTACTAATAATTTTCTTAATTTTTATATATTTCTTAACTTTGTTATGACTAAACAGAATTGGACACTTAGTTAAGGTATCATCTCCAGTTAAATCTACAGTAACCATTGGTTTCACACACACTAGTTGTGATGGACTACCGACTAACTCATCAAACAAGCTATGGGTGTTAGCAACTTGCTCAGTGGCTTTATGTAAATTTAAGCGAGAAATTGACTTGTGGGCTTCACATAATTCACGTTCCAGTTCAGATATGCGTTTCAATGCTAACTCATGAGTGTCACTACACTGTTGGAAGTCTGCTACTATTTGACGGAGATGTTGATGGTGTTCAAGGATATCCATGTGCTGGATGTGCAATTCAGCCAACTGGTTCTTGAGCTCGGTGTTTTTGTCAATTATTATCTTGACTTCCACCTCGCCTTCGTCCCTTTCCTGCAGCAGTTGAGTGCATAGGTTTCTTGAGGACTCCAGTTCTTTCAGTGTGACCCTCAGTTTGTCTTCCATGTCCCGAGAGGCAGCTCTGCGTGTCATCATATTTACAAGTTGACTCAAGAGGCACCTGGAATGTGAACGGTAGCAGCTAAGTAGTTGAAAGGAAAAGAGGTGGATTGAGATTAGAAGCTAATAAGAGAAACAAAGGACTATCAATATTCAGTGAAAGTTAATAGATATGAGAGATAAAATCAATTTTACACAATTTAATATAAGAAATGAAAGTAAGTAGTAATATATACTCCTACACTAACTTTTATAATAATTACTTTGTAATCTAGGCATGTAATAATTGTTTTTAAACTGAGGGTAACTAATTTCCTATAAATCGCTAATCATGTGAAATAAATGATTAATGTCTAATATTATTAAGATTATATGTCTAAAGGGTCCTAAAATAAAACTATACAAGTAGAACTTAGTAATGTGGAGTAAATTTGCAGTGTTTAATGTATGAGGCGAATGATTTCGTCGTCAATTTTGCTTCCACAAGTTGTCAAGCAAAACGAGACAAATCGAGCCGGTGTGTATTGGACGTGGCTCATAGACCTGAGCAGTAGTTTGATGATGAAGAGTGCTATTAGTACTAAAGATATAAAACAAAATACTCCCCGGTTCAGGTAATTTAAATCCGTCCGTTGACTTGACAGCCGGCACTAGGTCGAAGTTTTCTTCACTATATTACACAGATCTTACGATGAAACACCACACAAACACTGGATGCGCTATTATACAACTAGTTCAGATGCTATTATATGAAATTAACACTAATTATACACGATAAATAATTTTATAAATCTACCTCTCGTCTACCTTGTTCCTAACAATAACCGTCTCGAGATACCTACCGTGTTCCTAGCAGCATTCAGTTCACCTGACATAATAAATTCATTTAGTTATTTTTATTACGATAGATAGTAGGAAGTAATTGGACATAAATCTTTAGTTTTATTTATGATGCTCGTGTTAGTCTTATCCAGAAAATATATTGCTCACCGCGGTACCGAGATACTACCGAGAACCTTTTGTAACAGAAACTTACGTCACTGCATTATAAAGTTTATTGGTTTTATTGGGACTTGTATGATTATGCGGTTTTCTGCAATATTTATAGTAATCCACCCTATGTTTGTTATCTCATCACGACTAATCTACGAAACTGATTCTTATGCAATTCTGAAAAGAGGTAGCCAGGGTCTTGGAGAAGGATATAGGCTTTTTTTTTACTTTTGCAGCAAAATACTAATTAAATAATATATATACAGAATCCACGCAGAGGAAGTGTTATGGTTTTTGTTTAGACAAAGAGAAAGGAACAGAAAATAGGTGTTTATAAATTTTCTATCCTTTTCTCATGCTTTTTGTTAGAAAAAAACACAGTGAGAGTAAATTAGATTCGTTTGTAAACAACACAATCAGCGCCACAATCTCTCATTTGCTGTCTCTTCTGTCGTGTGGGTATTCGCTCCCTTGAAAGGTTATGTTTACCGAGTTAAATGTAGTTGTGTTTTGTCACCTTCCCTTTTTTGTTCCCTTTATTTATTTATTGAAGCTACTTCAGCGAGCCTGATTTCAAAAATGTTGTACATCTCGACCTGGCATGATACTACTAGACCAATTTTAATACATGAATGATCTCGAAACAATCCAGCAACCCGCTAGACGGTTCGTTAATTTTAAACAATATTAACGACAGCGGTTTTCGTCTTCTTCCCTTTGCTTAACTGTTTTCTGAAGATCCAACGTCTCAGTGGTAAAATTTCAACTTACTTTTGATGTGCGGGTTTGAGTCCCGTATCCCGATGTATATTTGGATAATCTATAAACATTTCTTTTGTAAGTGTAAAGGAATGTTACATCTACGACACCACAAACTAGTAAACGTAGCGTAAAATTGACAATATATCTAATGGATTCTTATTTTTCAGCTCGTTACGTTCGGCGATAACGCTCTTAACAGAATACGATTTGCTACCAACTACGACTGTGGCACCACTAGTAACTGCACGTTAAGAGGTAAGATTTTTCCTTGTAATGTAATCATAGAATTTTTAATATTTTAGACTACTTTTGAAAATCATTCATATAGTGCGTTAATGAACTAAGGTATTTGATTAACATAGGTTTCGACGAGGAATGTCTTTGAATATACAAGGATTAATGTAAAATGTATTTAGTAATAAGTATATACAGAGAAATACAATTTCAAAGCATAAATAAATCTCCTAAAACACCTTAATTGACAAAATTAGAGTTAAAACAATTCCGACAGGAAAATTATCTGTTTGAGATAACATAAAAATTGGATATCCAATTTGAAATAAATTAAGACCTCCGTAAAATCCGAGGAAGGGCGGAAGTTGAAAGACAAATACGGATAGAACCACTGTGTTCGCAGAATAAAATTCACAAGTCATTATGAATTTCGTAAAGAAAGAGAAAACTTTTAATAACACGGCACAGGAGACGAATGCTTATAAAAAGTTAATTTCTCATCTCCCGTAAGAGCACTTTGTAATTTTTCATGAAGAAAAAAACATCGGTGAAGATTTTACGCTCGCGTAAAAGGATGAGTGCTAGGTTAAAGTACGATTTGAGTTACTAAAGTACAACTCTTAAATTAAATGCGTTCTACGAATTAAATAAAAACAATGTTCTTGTATTATGAACTATGAATCCGAAAAGGATTCGTTTAAATATTGTTTTGTATTGTACTACCGTAAGCGGAATAAATTAGTGGTACATATTTAATGACTACAAAAATTCCTGGTTATCTATCGCCTACGTTTGAAAATAATTAAAACTAGAAAGTTTAGTAGTCTTCAAATCTTTTCACTTTTTCATAAAAATAGTGCTGCAATGCTAGACTAGACTTAAAACTAATTCCAGCAGATGTCAGGCCCTACTTAAACGCTATTGTGTGACTGCGGAAAATAACAGATTTTATGACATGCATAACTTATGGATATGGTATGATGCTCTTATATTATATTTTAAGAGCGAGTTAAATTTTGGAAATGGATAAGATGGCAAACGACACAGAGGACGACAACGCAAGAGATGGGAAGATATACTCAAACTTACAGCAGGGCCATACTGGAGACGTGTTGCAAAAGACAGAAATCAATGGAAATCGTTAGAGGAGGCCTTTGCCAAGAGGCACACTGAGCTCCGAGATATATTATAACAAAAAAAAAAGAAATAGGAAACTCAGGATAAAGGCTATTGTATTGTATAAATTTTGGAAATAGTTCTATACAGCAACAAAATGAAAAGCTAGATGCTAACGGCCTGAACACAACAGGCTAGTTTGGTTAAATTTTTACATAGAAATGGAATTTAGGAATAAATATTTAATGATCAGGATAAAATATATAAAAACTACACTGTTTATATCTACACAGTGTAGATGTACACTTTTACACTTTTCACTTTCAATTTGAAGCTTGACATAATACTGTTTAATGTTGCAAGGTAGGCACTCATTATGAACAATTGGTATTTGAATTTAACAAACAAATGAAAGCGATTTAAAATGATAAATATTTAAACCAACCCGACGAAACATTTGGGACGTATAAATCAAGAATGCTCACAAACCCGTGTTTACGTAATTAGCCGATTTATGTTTTACATTTCCGAAATAAGCAGATACTTTGGTAGGATTATCAATCTCCGCCTATAAGTATTGCTGGCGCCAGAATTGCCCTAGTAGATTTTGATAGTGTATTTCTTCATGTTATTGTAAACATGTTACTGTAAACAATCGTGAAAGCTAAGCTTGTGATCTTTGGTTCGATCCCGGGGTCGGGTAAAGTGTTAGGGATTTTTTGTTACAAAATTTCCAGTACAGGCTCGTAGTTCAAAATTGTGCCCGATATATAGCAATCTTCTCTTACTCCATTACATTAGTTAGTGTTGATTTGAATCTACAATAGTCATCACCTGTTTTTTTTTAACAGAATTACACTACAACTTGGCCCGCCAACAAGATGAGGAGACATTGCATCGCATGAAAAAGTCGTGGGATAATAACTTGCCTGATTTAAACGACTATTTGGAACATATACTACCTTTGCTGCGGAATGCTTCGAAACAAAACAGTAAGTAGAGTATAAAACAAAGATATATATTTTTAATAAAAAAAAATAGTTTATAAAATTGTTTTAATTTATTAATTATACGGGGTGGCGTATTTTCAAAGTCTATTGGAGTGTTAGTGTTGAAGAGCTCTACTGAAGTAGTCAATGGTCGTATTGTATGAGTGAACAATGGCTCTTTTAGTAGGTACAATAAATAATTTACTTACACTATACAATACTTTTATTGTACTTTTGGCACTACTACTACTATGACGTAATAGAATATTGTACCAAGCCTAAAAACATGGTACATATTTACACAAGTTTAATGCCATTTTCACTATTTAGATTTTGCTAACCTATACATTAGGTTTAGTTAGGCTGCATGTTTTTTGTCAAAATCATATAGTGTAATTTAAAGAAAACAAAGAGAGATTATTTTTTAGATTTCAAAAATACGAAAACCGAGAGGTTTTAAGTTACACCTACTGTTAATGTGTGTATTGTTTGACACGTTGTATAACGGTAGTTATATGAAATGCAATAGTAATTAGCAGCTATTCGAAATCATTTGCTTAAAATATTTAATTTAATTTAATTTAAATTTATTTAAATTAATAATTTATTAAAAGGATACATAACGTTTATGGACATATTGTACATACATCATTACTGAAGCAAACAATGCTATTAATCAAACTACTTTTTTGATCATTGTATATGTATAACGATAATTAGCTAATATCTATATATGGGTAAAATTATAGCTGTATGATATAATTATGGAGGTTATGGCTGTGGTTTAAGTTACAGATAATAACCTTAATCATCATAATTTTTTAATGATTTATTAATACCTAACTGCTGTCGTCTGCTTGTGCTACTTTTAATTGTAATAATAAAAATAAGTCTGTCGTTCAAAATTACCCCTTTGTAAAATTTCATAACTACAAGTAACAAACAGAGTTATCGACTCGAGTGTGACAGATAGGTTCGTACATTTTAATAATAAGAACTTATTATTATTTGATGAAGAATTAAACGGACCGTAATTTTGAGGGAAATCGTTGAAGTCTTTGTAATTATCTCATAAAACAAGATGTAATAACGTAAGTACTCCAATCTTACCCGTTTAATGTTTGTTAACGATATTGTGATTGTTAAAGATATTACGTTTGTAAGTTATAATTATAATTTTGTAAGCATACTTAACGGATTCAGGAAACATTGAATGTTAATCTCCTAATTAATATTAAATTAAGATTTAACAATTTGAAATTGAGCAGCTTACGTTGAGAATTTTACACTGAAACCCATTAGAATTTGTCAATAACAACAAAACGAAGCAAAATTGGAAACTTTACTCGGCTATGAAGTTAGAGAAACGGAATTTTGTAGAGAGCTGAACGCTGAAGTTGAAAATCAAACTTGGGGAAGTAAATAAATGTGTATTAATTAATTAGTCATATCGTGAACTTCGTGATATAATTTAAATGTTAACTAAGGAATTTTTAATTAAGTAAATCAGCTATAAACACTCTCTGTTGCATTTGTATATCATAACAGAAATGTATATGATTAACACATAAGAAATTATTGGAAAAGGAACAAGTCATTTTTGATATCAGTTTTTTTTTAATCGACCATTAATTTATTTTGGGCATATTCAGCACTGGCTGTAGTGACCAAGGAGCATTATATGGCTTCTAATTGCCATTTTTGAGCTATCATTTCGTTGAGAATTACAGCGAGTGGCGCTTAATAGGAACTCATAAAAACGACGAAAATCCACCGCATAAACAGGGTATAACGTTACTTCAAGCTAATAACTTAAAAATGTATTACATCAGTATGACATAAATTTATTCTCAGCAATTATTAACGACGCGGTTTTTTAAATGCACAAGGTACAATGACAAATGATGGAAAATAAGAAAACATTTAATTTTGCAAAATGTTTTCTTTGTCTCTCTCCCCTTTTCACGAAATACAAGTCAACAATAACATTTTTGTGTCCATTTTTCTATAGACTACAATTCTGTGGAAGAATACTGGGATGCGCTAGGCGAATACGAAGGTGCCATACTCAAGGCCCGAGAATTGTGGGAAAACGTGAAACCTCTTTACTTGAAGCTTCACAAATACATTGCACTCCGGCTGAAGGGCCCTGACGCTGTCGGCAAGACTCTGCCAGTACATTTATTGAGTAAGTACCTGTTATCATAAAATTTATAAATAAATAGCACAGACTTATAAATTGAAAAGTTTCAAGCACTTTTTGTTTTATGACTTCGGCTGGAAGTCGCTAGAAATGAAACACATTCTGTTGAAAATTCTTACAAAGGTTGCAAATTTATTAATTTTCTTTAATTTTTATCGATATATAATATACTTTGAATATAACCAATATAACCAATTAAGAAAACGGTAACAAGAGATAGTAAAACATGCTTTTTACAAGGAAAATTTCAAATCTAGGCTTTGTTCTTAGAACAAGCTTTCCACACATTCTATCTCTAAAGCAAACGTGCTGAATACACCAACGCAAAACTTTTATCGAAGTTAAAATTAAAAACAGCAAAGTTGTTTCAGTCGGTAAACAGAATAAATAGTTTAAATGCGGAGCGATAACTTAAGCTTAGGCAATTTCACTTGTTTATCTCCGTTACTAACGAGAATTGTACTTCTATAAAATGACCACTACGCAAAATAATACAGGATTATTTATGTGAAAAAATAGAAATGAAATAATTTAAACGAATCAAAATTTTAGTCGTAATATTACTATTATCACAGAGCTCTCTGTGATCCAAATTTTTGGTTTTTTATACGTAGAGAATTCTTTGCTGCATACAGTTTATTTGTTTTGAGATCAAAGAAAAAACGTTAACACTTAGTTACAATAATATCTAGCGTTAGTATTGGATCTAAGAACTGAACACGATCAATTACATCTTAAATTATCAGATCTTTTATTCAAAGGTTTAGATTTTTAGTATCCTGAAACGTTAATATTTTGTATAGATAATATATTATCATAGACTAGACTAGTGTACAAATGTGAAAAATACTTATTACGTACTAGCTTTTTCCCGCGATTCCGTACGCGTGGAATTTAGAATCTGATATTTTCCTGCGGTAAAATGGAGCCTATATTTTAAGTTAGACAGACAGACAGACAGACAAAAATTCTAAAAACTGTTGTTTTGGCTTCTGTTTCTCTAATAAAGACCCCCATATTAGTTTTCTCCAATATCTAATGTACAGACATCGACCTGTTATAATTTTACTATAAGTATAGATGTGGGTACTCTCGAAGTTACGATTTTTTTTTAATTGTACTCAAAATGACGTTACACCATCTGCATCAAAAGTATTCCACATTAACAATTCAAATGTATCCTAAATTACATTAATATTTCGCAGGATCATTGACAGGAGAAGATTGGTCCAATCTAATAGAAAATCTACTGCCAAAACATGCTGGAATATACCAGAAAGTACACGCAAATCTTCAGTTAAAGGTAAATTTAGAAAATATTCATATAATATTTGAATATCTTCAGAACAATAAAGTAAAATATGAATGGTAAAACAGAACCTAGTTTAAATAGTAATATTTAATTAAAAGAATATGATGAATGTTTATATAGCAAATTCTATTTCACAGAATCTCGGAGGAGTAGAAGCTTTCAAACAAGCAGCAAAACTCATCAAAACGCTAAACTTAGGAGACGCGGACCCACATATTTGGTCCGAATCGGTGTTCAATAGTACTTGCCCGCCAACGTTAGTAGACTGGTGCAAACCCAATAAAGTTAGAGCAATAACTTGTAAAGATGTCAGCATAGCCAACTTCATAGATGCTCACGAAGCAGTAATGAAAATCGTCTACAAGCAGACCATAAATTTACACAGCAATAACACTTATATTTTGAGAGAGGCGTCCCGCTATTCTGGTAAGATTCCGTTCTAGTTCCGAAGTTATTTCTTTGAGAACTTTAGAACTCACCGAGATGTTTGTTCCAGCTGTGTATGAAGCTATTCCTGGCTTCGTATCGCTACTTTCGCTGAACCCGCATGCTTTGAACGAAGCTGGATTGTTCCCGTTGGAAATTTTCAATTACAATCCAAATCACCATCGTCTTGTTTTACAATTGATTATGGCGTTGAAGGATTTGCCTAAGTAAGTTTTTACGACTACATATAATGTTCCTTTGTTTTATGTTACGGCATTGATGTTTATTAAAGATTTTCTTTGCAGACTAAACTTCTATTTGGCAGCCGACGAATGGAGGCTAAAAGTTTTAATGGGAGCTATACCGTACGCGCAAATACCAAGTAGTTGGAGCGACTTCCGTAAAAATTTCTCTCTCATAGAAACGTCCGAGAATGATTTCCTTGGAGACCCGTACATGGTGTTCAATAAGCCTTTTATTGGGTGAGTAACTTATAAGAAGAAAATTGATAGTGTAAATCTTAACAAAATAATGTGGAATCATACGACTACAAAGCTATTAAAACTAAATAGAAATCAAGTGTGTGCTTCTATATCATGTCATGTTGTCTTTTGTTACAGAAAATTCATGGGCCTAATACTAAAATACCAAATCTACCAATCTTTTGCTGAAGAACTCATGTCTGATGATTCGGATTTACTACAACATATAGCTGAAAACAATGATCGATTGGTGTAAGTATTTTATCTTTTCATGTTTGACATAAGCCTACTGCAAGGTCTTTTACAACTGTGTTAAATTTGTTCACAGAGACGCAATGATGCAAGGATTCGGAACAGTTTGGCCTGAAATGGTCAGCGATCTGCTAGCTAAACGGGAATACGGCTTAGAGTACACGGGACTGACAGACTACTACAAATTTTTGGATGAATACTTAGACAACCAATTAGAACCGTCAACAGAAACCGATACTTCTGATGATTATATTGAAGCTGTCATCAACGAACCGGTACCTGAAGAAAACGAAATACCAAATTCAGCAGAAGAAACTGTCAAAGAACCAGCGAAAACAGAAACTCACGAGGATATTGTAGATAATGTGATCGATACAGGTGAAGAGTCGAATTCTAAGTTTAGCGTTGAAACGTCTACTGTAGGAGTTTTGGAGATAAAGAACCCGGTAGCAGCTGGGGACCAAAATGAAGGAAATACAAAAGAGGCGTCGTATAATACTTACTGGTGGATAGGCATAGCCGTAGCCCTGGCTGTTGTTGTGATATTAATAGCAATAATAGCGAAAAAACGCCACAATCATAGAAAACAGCTAGAGAGGCAGCGAAGAGACAACTCGCATGCCTGATTTGAAGAATATCGGTTCTAGAATCGGAACCGATACTTATTGACACTGAGACTAAAATATAGTGAAATTGTGCCAATAATTAGTTGAGTGGATTTCAAAAGACGTATTTCTGTTCAGTGTATCGTTTCGTGTAATCTGCTTTTTGTTTGGGAAGTTTAGTTGTATTTAGCTGTGTTTATTTATTATTTCTGTATTATTTATTAGTTTCATCACACACCAATGCATTTAATATGTATACAATGTATACTCAGAATGTTTTATTTTAATAAATTTGTAAGAATAATGCTAGATAATAAAGAGGGAAATATTTTTGTACATATCACAATTTGCGAAATAGAATAACGATTGTTACCAAGAGTGTCTATAATAGTGTATATTCTAGTTAGATGTAATTTTGCTGTGCCTTAAGCGTCTCAATTTCTAATAAGTAAGATGCATATAAGATTAATATGTTAGGAATTATCAAATTTGTAAAAAAATAATGTAATTTTATAAAATCTCTATTTACCTACTGTCACATGCGAAAATTTTCCGACCAAAACTTGATGAAATTAAGTTTCTTGTTCTGTGTTCATAAAATGTTATATTTCAATTATTACAATATTTGAATATTCTATCTCTATAACTGTCATAACCAAATATATATTTTAATTTGATGTTGCTCGTAATTTATAATATGTTACTAAAGCTTTACTGAAGGTAAAGCAGGGATTAGTAAATTTGTGTCAACATTGAAAGCAGAAAATAATAAATGTTTTGAACATAAAATGTGTATTTATTTCCTCATAAATAGCATCTAAGAAATTAAAATCTGTTAATATGAAATTATAAATTTCGAAAATATGATTTATACTACTAATGAGGTACAATTATAATACCTACTGTAGTGTTTGTATAGAATATAAATATAAAAAGATCGAATGAACTAACAAACTGAAAATATTAGTTCTTTGCTCATACTAAAGTAAATTTTAATTTCGTCATCACTCACAACTCTTTCTACTTGTAAAGACGAACAGGACAGGAAAAACGGTGAAATCAAATTAATGATCAAGTCTTGTGAATTAAAGCATAGGTTGAAAACCGGAAAACACACCTTGTTAAACACTAAGTGAACACAAAGCACATGTCGATATATATGCGAAACATGTGACTAACGTTACCAGAACATGTATACAAACTGAACGTGCTACCGGAGGTTTAAAGGAAAATATACATTATACAGTCATGTTTCATTGTTTGTTTCTATCTTAAATTTAATAAGCTTAAAACGTAGCGCTGGTGAAAAAGTGACTGTCGACGTGAAAACCGTGATAATCAGAGAACTGGTAATTACCGCTATATTTTAAAGGTGGAAATTTAATTAAAAGTGTAAATATGGATGAGTGTTCTAGCGAAATTTAGAAAGGCCTTCAGCTGCGAGCTACGAGCTGTTAGCTGCGAGATTCCGTATTAACATAAACATCACATAGCATCACGCCTGTTTTTTACTTAGGGTAAGACAGATATGTACGTACTATTGTACACCCACATTATCGTATCTTACGTTATCGAGTCAAGTTATGGCATAGAATAGAGGGAGACCCTATTTTATCTACCGGACAGAGTTCCAGATTCCGTGTTGCTACTGAGAATTTCCATACAGAAAAACACAATAACACTACCTGACCCTGGAATCGAATCTAGAATCTCACGCTCCGCAGTCACGCTTCCGACCACTAGACTAATGAGCAGTCTATCTGTAATAATCCATCTTGTTTGATTGATTAACAGTGACATTAAAAGTACCCAGATCTGTACTCACCTACTGGGTTAATGTTAATTTTGGATTACACTGTCGTGTGCATGCACTAATAGCGAATAGAATAAAAGAAAAAAAAAAATTCAAACAAGCTTCCGTCCGCGGCTCTGCCCGCGTGGTTTACGGACCTGTACATTTTTCCGGGATAAAAAGTAGCCTATGTGCTATTTCAGACTATAAGCTATCTCCGTGCCAAATTTCATCCAGATCCGTTCAGCCGTTCTGGCGTGATTGAGTAATAAATATCCATCCATCCATCCATCCATTTCAATATTACTTACCAAATTACCAAAACTAAAACAAGTTTCTCGGTTACCCTAAAACCATCTAACATTACAGTACTGAACCTCTAAGAACTATTTCCCGTAAACACTGTCTCAAACGCCCTTATCGCGCAGAGGTAAGCTACGTGGAACAAAAAAGGAGGAATTCTGGCCAACACAATAACTGACTGGTAGCGGGTATACTTTGGATAGCTGCCAAGAGGTCCCCAGATATGAAACGGAAGAACACAAAGGATATTCTGACTTACGGTTCCTCTATTTCTAGTGTTACTTACAAATTTATGTAACGTCGAAAACTTTTTATGTGGATGTTAATGTGAGTTTTTATTTGACGGTATTCACATACAATATTCAGCTCATTACTGTCCCACTGCTCGACATGGGCCTCTTCTGAGAACGAGAAGGGCAAAGCCTTACACCACACCACGCTGGCCTGGTGTGGATTGGCAGACCACAAACACATTATAGAGAACTTTAGGGATTAATCTCACGAGTGCAAGTTTCCTCACGATGTTTTCAAAGACCTTTAGCGCAAGTGATAATTAAATTTTGATCCGCACGTAATTCTCAAAAGCCAGAGATCTGGACCGAGTTCGAAATCTGACCCCCCGGTATGGAAGGCAAGCGTTCAACGGAAAAGCTATCACTGCTTTCAATTTCACTAGTATGAAGATTTCCTATGGTCCTAATTATTTTACAAGCCAAACTGTACAATAGCCGATTTCTTCAATCTTCAGTTAGCTCTTTATGATATAGGTACATATATTGTACCTACGTATAGTTAAGTACTTTCAACTTACGGATATATATATGTTACGGAATTCTAAAAAAGAAATACTATACTACAATAAAAGAACATTTTCGAAGTAAACCGCAAATTGACAGTTTGACATCTACATTTGGGCAACGTAAATACAAAATTGTGATATCTTTTGTGTTTAGAAACGAGCTGTAAGTATTGTTGGTACTATTCCCGGCAAAATGACGACACGGTTGGCGCAGTGGTTTAGCGATTAGCTTTCTGCGCTACGTGTCGTGGGTTCGATCCCCGCACGGAACAAATATTTGTATGATCTACAGATAGTTGTTTCGGCAGCCTAATTACCGATGTAGCGACAGGCGTAGATCGCGCGATATCTTCTGTCAAACGTCATTTTTGTGACATATAATGTATTGGCTGACAGTGAGATTGCTGTCGCGTGGCTATCGCGTTGTTGTCGCTTTTTTACGTAATTAGGCTGACGGTCTGGTTGTGTGTATGTGACATGTATGTTTGTAAACTGTACCCACGACACAGGAGAAATCCTAGAGTGGGGCAACGTTTTTAAAAAAAAAAAAACAAGATATTGTGCAATTACTAGACGTCTGATGTTTATGGGTTGGTTACAATCTGGTGAAATGGGATCATAAAAAAAAACTTATCAAAATGAAACACCAATATTATCTTATCATTTAAATAGAAATTACGAATATGTACAAAAAAAATATCGTGAGTTAACTCCTACAGACATTTATTTATACGCTAATACCTAATGCCGTTAGATTATAATATTTTATTAGTTTGTTTTTATGTAGAAAACTACTTAGCTAAGAATAAAAAGTTGCGGTATAACTTCGTTTTATCTGACGCAAGGATTAGATGATGGAACATGAAAGGATTTATAAATTTGGTTTTATAGATACTTATTCAGCATAAGCTGCAAAGAGTGAAAAAAACTTACATACTAAATTTAAAAAAAATATTTGATTTAGTCTATTTTAATAAAGTCAAAGTTTTTTATTTCAAGTAGGCCTTTTCAGGCACTTTTCGAAAAAAGTCGAGACTCTAGGCGCACGGTTCCAAAGGGGGTAGGTCCTATGGAGAAGAGACCGGCAAGAAACTCCATAATAATTAAACTAATAATAATTAAAAACAAGTGAAATCTTGAAAACAGACATCATACAAATATAACTAAGCTGGCAGGTTAGATATATCTTATAGACATAATAAACTGCTAATTTCATACCCGCTTTTTTGTAATAAATATATAATGATATTTCGTTTATAAATTACGGAACCGCGTAGCAAAATCTTACGCTTTGCAGATTTACATCGACACATACCCTCATTTTGATGATATTGACTATACATTTTTGAGACGAGTAAACTCGCTGACCGCACATCAGGACCGATTTTCTCAATCGGCTTATTTCGTCTTTCGTGTATCAAAGCGTTTTAATTAAAACAAGTTATCTCGCCACCCATACAGGAGAGCAACATTTTTTTTGATGAGCACGTTTCCTGTACGAGGTTCCCGCAGGGAAAGGGTTAAAAAAAATACCTTAAAAAAATACGAAGTCGTTTGAACCATTCATCGTTCCACGTTCAAACATGGTCAGTACCAGTAGTTCTAAAAACAGCAATATAAACTGCAACTGTTCCCAACCACAAATCACTGCACAGTGTGTCCGCATTAGCATAATCTAAAATCAAACAATCTCATCGCAATGTGGTACCAAAAAGGTTTGTTTTATGTCTGTACATATTTACTGTATTGTGCTTGATGTTATTTAGATAGATTTATTTGAATGCTTACTTTGCTTCATATGCTCCGTATATTTCGTATACAGTTGCGGCATGACTAGTGTTTTTAAACTATGAAAAGAACTCAATCGTAAATATACGTTACCTAAGTATTCATAAACAAAGATATCATTAATACCTAAAATTTAAACGAAAAGTTGTCATCGGCATCGCAGCACATTTTTTTGATAGATTGGTTTGGACCTATCATGATACAGATTATTTTTAACATATGAAGTAACGTTTTTCAAAAAACCATCATTACAGAAATCCTATGACGTGATAAACCTGAAATATGACAATGACCAGACAACCACATTTCCGATGATAATAATCCTACTATTACTTTTTATACCATTGTATACCCAGTCCCTGCCCATGAACCTAAAATAACTATTATAAGATCTTACTCTCCCCTAATTTATTTTTATACCACTCAAAATCATTGGATGTTGTTCCTAAGGATAATTTAACTGTTTGTTATTCCAGGATGTGTTTGTATAAAGAGATTTATACTCACGCGTGATCGTTAAGGATCCTCGTTTTTTGACTTTTATGATGTTATGTTGTGATGGGAACGGCTTATAAGTACCTACCTTATGTTGTAGGAAGAGCTCAGATACTTTTTTGACAACCCTGGCAATGAAGCAAAATTACATATCCTTATAATTTTTTTTAATTATTATGAAAACAGATAGATATTTCAAATTTTTTTTTTTTTTTTTTTTTTAATAAATGCTTTTGCCGTTGAAAAATAATCGAATACTGGAAAATTTACTCATTTAACAACAAAGAAATTGTGTAGGTACTTTATTATTTTGAAATTAATTAAATATCATAGGATTATTAAAAGAAAAAATAACTAAAACTTACCATAACAGGCAAATAAACATAAGTCGAATATTTGTTCCCAAACTTATACTGTTACATCGTGTAACAATCAGCAATTCGTATCGTTAGCAAAAAAGGGATTGTGTAACAAGGAAGCATAACATTAGGTCCATATACCGGAGATTAAGTTTCAGTAAAAACATTTGTGGCAACACGAGTAGGGATATAAATAATGACCTTTATTCTAATTAAATCCTGGACATTGTTTTTTATAACGTCTACGAAACGAATACTAAAGTTACACCTAATTCTGGTTAATTATAATTTTTTAATAAAATACTTAAATAAAACAGGTAACACCGGTTAAACAATGAATCGAAACCTCCAAAGGAATCTGTATAGACACATTTAACTTAAATTTCAAAGAGTACTTGTTAACCAAACCAATGTTACCGCACACGCAATATACTTTGTTGTTACAATTGTTTGGGAAAATGTTCTTCTGGTAACAGTGTATGCTACTACAATTTTAAAAACTTTTTTAAATTAAATATACTCACGTTTTGCTACAATATCACTTTATATAAAATAGATAAACCGTAGGTGTCCCCCGGGGTAGCTTCGTTCCTCGTCATTAGGCGCTAACGATATGTAAATACGGAGGTTTCAGCAAATTGAGTTGTTTTTGGATGTATTTATTGCAATATTTTGTGTCCTAGACCTTTGTATTTATGTTGTCCTTACTTAACTTCGTATACATTAGTATGCTTACTCGGTAAAACATTTTTGTTATTTCATACTAACCCACTGGTCTAGTGGTCACAAGTGTGACTGCTGAGCGTATGGTCTTGGGTTCGATTCCCGGATCAGGCAGTGTTGTTGGTTTTTTTTATATAGAAATTCTCAGCAGCAGCACGGAGTCTGGAACTGTACCCGGTTGATGGCAATAGGATATAACAGCATCGCCGAATGGTGGGTGCACAATAGACCTCTGCCTAGACTCTGCCTAGACCATAGGCGATACAGGCGTGATGCTAATTGTTAGGCAGAGACTTATTCCAAGTCCTTCTATACATCTCTTTCCTACTTTACTTCAAACAAGCCGCTCTGGAACGCGTCTAGGTCATTTCGCCTCTTTCTAGGCCGGCCTCAACAAACCATTAATAAAGTAATATTTGAAATGATGGCTAAAGCAAGTTGATTCCATTTGTTTGTCAACCAATTTGTTTACCACAAAAGTGGGCTAAAACATTTGTCTGGTAAATGAAAAAGTTTGTATAAGGAAAAGAACCAAGAGGCAAAGAAACTGCACCCTAAGCCATCAATTTTGCGGTTAATGTCAAAGTTATTTCCGTTGATTGATTATTTACATAAACTTTGTGATTGGTATGTTTTCTTGGTTCTGTTACGTATTTTGTTGATATCACGAATCTAAAATGATAGGAAAGCAAAATAAGTTAAGATGAAAAAAAAAAAAAAACCTTTTCTGAATATGACATGGCTGAAGACCTAAATATGTGCCTTGGATAGATCCTGACATCATCTTCTGTCTACGTTGGGGTCGGCTCTCAGACTAACAAGAAGCGGCTGTATCTCAGTATTTTATACAGAGTTACCAACATCTGCCCTCTCCCACCCAAATAATGGGAATCTTTTAGGGATATTGACACCCATTACGATTGGCATAAGTGTCTCTACAATACAATAAGTATCGCTATGTTGGTCCCCGGGATCAGGTACTTATCGTTTTTCCAAGGAAAAGAGGCATCCCAATATGTGAAGACCGGTCACCCATCTAAGGGCTGCAAGCAGTGCTTAACCTCGCAGATTGGCTGATATGTGCGGTAGCTATATTCACCAAACGATCATCACGACGTATGATTAAGAAATGTTGGTATATTTTGGACATAAAAATAAATTAATAAATGATCTTACAAAATTAAATAAGCATCTTAGCCATGATAAGTAGCCCGTCACCTAAAATTAACGAGCCAAATCAAAATATGCTTAAACAAATATGAAATGAAATGAAATGAAATGAAATGAAATGAAATGAAATGAAATGAAATGAAATGAAATGAAATGAAATGAAATGAAATGAAATGAAATGAAATGAAATTATTTATTTTGCAATTAGGATTTTTCAATCACTTTTACACGTCTTTTTTAAACTAGATGGCGTCGGCATTTCCTATGACTATCCCTGAGAAGAAACGCCGAAACAAACTCAGGGGTCAAAGTCTATTTTAAAGTCCAGACAGATTGTATTGATGTAAAGGTTTATGTGAGACAAATATAGGGTGGAATAGCCTTTTGAAGAAAGTGCCATAACTATTTGAGCTAACCTGTCGCAACAGAGTGCAAGCATGCATCAGTTATCGTGAGAATTAATGAAATGAAGAGCGCTCAGCCTAGATCTCACTCACATTTACAATGTATAGCGGTTATATATAAGAAATAATTTCAATTTAAACGACATTACAATAACAAAATAATGAAGTAAATAATATAATAATTAATGGCAAAATTTGTATATAAAAAAAAAAAAGGAAAGGCTAAAGAGCGGCTCAATCCCAAGCGTTTTTGTCATCTAAATAGTCCGAAATTTTATAGTATCCTTTTTTACAAAGTTTAGATTTAATTACAATTTTGAACTTCTTTAATGTTAAATTACGTATATCATTGGGAAGCTTATTGTAAAAGCGTATACATTGTCCCATGAACGAGTTGCTTATTCTGTGGAGGCGCGTAGCATGTACAGCAAGGTTGTGTTTATTCCTAGTGTTCAAAGAATGAACCAGACAAGTTTATAATAATGTTGATATTTTTTAACCTCTCCACGTGTTCACTCCTAATACATCATCACTATTGGTGACTGTAGCTTGTAAGTGATATTAAGCACCGGGTTCTTTAGAAAACAGCATCATCACGCCTGTATTTCCCGAAGACTTAGGCAAAGTCTACAATTGCACACCCGCTATTCCGACGGCACGGATAAGAAAAGCAGCGGCAGAAAAGGTAAGAAGTAATCGTTTGTCGTGGTATGGACATGTGATGAGGAGGGATGAGAAACATGTCACTATAAGTGTTATCAGTATGAATGTGGATGGATACAAGGGAAGAGGTAGACCCAAGAAAAGATGGATGGATTGTGTGAAAAGTGACATGGTGTACAAGAAAGTGAACACTGGGATGACGTCTGATAGAGGTGAATGGAAGAAAAAGACCGACCCCAAATAATATGGGATAAGGGCTGGAGAATGATATTCCGAGGGCACGGTTGGCGCATGATTGACTGCTTTACTACAGCGTTCGATTGCTGTACAGAACAGATATTACCTAATGTGGCCTATAGATTTTTGTTCCGGGTCTGGGTGTGTTTGTAAACGTAGCCACGATAAAGGAGTAACCAAAAATGGAGGTTAAGGTTTAATTTTTTTTTTGACTCTTTAATTTTGTTCATGTAATAGAGTCCGAACCTATTGCCATTTACCGGGCTCAGTTCCAAGTTCCCGGCTGCTACTGAGATTTTTTAAAGAAACAACTCACTAACATTTTCTTCGACCCAGTGATTGATCCCAGAATCTGACGGTCAAAAGCCGAGCTTATGACTATTAGAACAATGGAGCGCTTTATAACAATTAATCAAAGTATAATAACTATGAAACATCTGGCCTTGCCGGTAACTACGGGTTCCAGTTCACTTTATAACTCCATCTTTACGACATCATAGGTTTTAATTGCTCTAGCTTCATTTTAATTAAGGAATGCAGCACTTGGTAAATGCAATTCCATTTTCAAATAGGCAGTATCATTTTTACGTATTAACTCGTTTTACGGAATTTAATTTATGTAAGTATAGTGGGTGATTAAATAATGAGATTTTTTATGAGAATACCTATGACGCCTATGTTACTACTAGAAGAAAACAAAGGAGTTTCTACTTTAAAAGCAATTGACGATATCATTACAGACTGGCCTCTGTTTTACCCAGTCTATTACGAGTTTTCATTGTTTTCGATTGTTGTTGCCGTTAAGCCAAAAATTTACGAGAAAATTCGTGCGCGCACATTTCATTGAACTCTCTACTAATTTCGTTCTTAATTTCGTCTTGAAATTAATTGCCAAAATGATTACGTACTACCCCTAGAACAGTAACGCGGTAGACAAAATAAGGTTTGTCAACTCTCACTCCATGGTATAATACTATTTGGAACGTGCGTTTAATATTTCGTAAATTTAATGATGGTACAGCTTAATTAGGATAAAGGTTATTTCGAGGTTTAATTTGATACTCATAAAAACCATAAAAACAGTAATTAATTTTCACAAAATTATATAAAATAAAAAGGTTGACAGGGATTATATTAATAAAAGAGTTTTACGTGCTCTGGAATTTAAAAATGTGTAACTTTAAAAAAAGGTACGCTGTTATAATACAGGTAGGTATGCTTAGTATTTTCCCGTTTGAATATTATGATGCTTAGTATAATACATACTTATATATTTATTTTGTCTTTTTAATAAGCAGGTTACTGGGTTTACAGATTGGAACAATTATCTGGGGCACTAAATATCGGATAGATATCACACAGTAATAGGGTTCTCTAATAATGCCCTTTCTATACACGCCCCAATTATAATACTGAGTTATAAATACAATATCCAAAACTTAGGTTTCATAAGGTAAACTGTTAAATTTTAAATAATGTTGTGCCTCTTTTAAACTGTGTCTATATAAAACTCGCCGTTTTATTACAAAAGAAGTTTATTTTTAGATCAGGTTTTAAACCTTTTTGTATTATACCGTATATAATGTAATGTAAGTTAATACAAATCTTATACTTAGTCCGATACTCAGTAAGACAGTATTAAAAACTTTTTCGACAACAGTTTGAAAAATATAAAACCTATTTTTAAAGTTACTGAATTTGATTCCGTAATATACCAAACCATATTCAGGTTTTATGTTTATTAAATGAAAATTTATTTATCCCACTTAATATAGTGAGCGAAACATTATAATATAAGATTTTCGTTTTTTTAGCAAAATTCTCTTTTCTAAGTTCACTATTGTCAACTCGACTTTTACTGTTCACCGCTAGATAAGGTCTTCAATATTCAGAAGTACGGATACAGACGTTCAGGAACAGGCCTTACAGTTTAAAATCTGATCCACCTTAAACCAATGGAAGTGTATTCAACTCAGCTGGTATTAATCAAAACAAAATGGTATATAAAATATTTTGAAAACAAAAAAAGAACAAATTAATCAAGAACCTACCACAATAAATGGGGCGTACCAACTGTAAATATTCACGGCTTAATACTCAATGAGTAATACTCATATAAATATACTCATATGTATTTTCGAACATGAGTGTATTTTTAGAACGTGTTTCATTATCCACCCCCTTTAATGTGTAGGCGTCGTTATATTGTACTCTTATAATACCATAGACGTAGATACCATTTAATATAACTATGTACTATTTTTACTGTGTATTTACGACGTTAAAATACAGCTAAAAATAATAATAATATTATGCGTTTCAGAATAGTACCAAAATACTTATTTTTTACTATTCGTAAGCCCTATGTAACAGGTGGCGATACAATTGAAAACTACCGGACACCATTCCAAAACTAGGGTGACGGTAATAAACAGCATAATAATTGAGTTATTGCAATACCAAGTAAAACACTTTTCTATAGAATGGATGGAACATCAACCATACTAATTAAATATACTACGTAGGTTGCCTTCGCTTTATTCCTCTAGGAACTAAACTCCTAGGTAAACAGACATATAAATCCAGAAAAGCAAATGAAATGGATGGCTCACCGTACTAACACTCATTGGTAAGCATAAAACAACCCAGTATCGTTTCTATACCTACTTGACAACACACATATGTATAGTTCAGATTTTCGTCGAAATACCAGACAGCGCGTAGATACCTACACGGTCTCGAACAAAAGGTGTTATTAAACTACCTCCTCCGGTTTTTAGTTTCTTATAGAAACTACTAAATACAATACAAGACAACAAATTTATAAACTTTAATTAATATGTTATCACTTTTAGGTACTACATTTTTTCAGAGTCAGCAATTGTTTTGTTTCGTTCTAAGTAAATAATTTGCTGCACGTTAGATGTCAGACTAAAAGTTATCAAGTTGATTTAAACATATTCTTGCACATTTCTTTTTCTTTTTGTTTGTTACAGCACAAACAAAACTTAATAGAAACTTTTTACAAGCTTTTTAACGTGTTCAATAACATAAAAATTGTTATGTCGTACAAATGTAATTATTTAGGTGAATGTATTCCAACGCTAGCTTTACATATAAGTTTTTTTTAAAGTCTTAAAATTTTTCGCATTTTTTTTTATGAACATACCTATAGTAAAATTAAAAAAATGTTCGTACATTCCACTATAATTCAATTTAAGCTCACTGGGTATGAACTTACTTCACGTAATGTAGAACTTAAATTTCTCGTACATTTCAAAATCAATTATGGTTCATTCTGCATATTAAATGGATAATTAACTAAAGCAATCTAATAATCATAAATATAATAGCACTTAAAGTCACTATAACATTAACGGCAGAAATATTTTCTCTAAGTACATTAGGTATAATACGCCTTCACGCCACAAAACACGAAATAATAAAAAGTAAGATCAACAGTTAAGTTGGTAATAACTTTTGCTGCAGGAAAGCTAATTTACCAAGACTTAGAACAAGTAATACTAGATCCTTGTGACTTAGGAAAACAAGTTCAGTAAATCAAGTTGATGTGGCCTTCTTTGTCAAACAAATACCTATTGTTTATCATTGACCCCAAAAAAAAGGTCAGATCTGATTTGCAAGTATATATTCACTGTTGAATATAAGTCGTCAGTATCACTAGCGGCACTCTATGATGGCTTGTGATAGGCAGAGGTGTAGTATGTACACCCATATTTTGCCATCTAATGGGCTCGATTACCAACTGTAAATTTTACTTAGCACTTTAGTTGGGACTTTAACTAGGACCCAATGATTAGCAGCCACGCTACCACTAGACCAATGAGGCACTGGTAAATAACACTGTTGCCTCCAGTCCGCACTTAGTAGGCAATAATCACTATCCGTATTTCATTTTACTACACATTCCAGTCAATTAATGTGTCTGGTTGGTAAGTTTGTGTCGAACTTTATTGTATCGTTATCATGGAGTCATCATAGCCATTAAAACTTATATGAGAGTCATTAGATCCGTGGGGTGCGTTTCAATGCACTATTTGAACAAGTTTAGAACTTTTCAAGTGAGGGTAGGTACCTATCGTATCCTACTAATATTATAAATGTGAAAGTTGATGGATGGATGGATATTTGTTACTCAATCACGCCAGAACGGCTGAACGGATCTGGATGAAATTTGGCAGATAGATTATAGTCTGGAATAGCACATAAGCTACTTTTAATCCCGGAAAAATGTACGGGTTCGTAAACCATGCAGGCGAAACCGCGGGCGGAAGCTAGTCTTTTATAATGCTGACGATAGCGAAAACATGAAAGGTACAATAAATAATAGTACCTATATATATATATACGAAACATACATATACGAATGAAGGAAATACGTATTATACTTAATACCTATATATTTCTTATCTTTGTAATTTCTACATTATGGAGCAATCACTTCACATAAGTCCATAAAATTACGGTATTATAATAAAAACTTGATACAACCAAACTAACAAAAGGACTGAAAAGAAAATTATTTCAACTGGAACTAACACAAACAATTTAAAGAGTAAAAAAGGTTTTAGAAATATTTTCCATTGTAATTTTACTTTTGTTTTTGTGACAGTAGTGCATTAGTTAGAAGTTGCTTTACTGTTCTCAACGTTACACGCCTCAACACAAGAATCCTGTTCTTTCTCTCTTTATTATGTTGTTAGTGTGAAGTAATTATTACGTTCAGTGAAACCACTTCAGGCACTACGGTAAGTATTTATGTTAGCATTTATGACTTCAAAGTTTTATATCATTTTATTACTACCTAGGTACTATGAAATACTATGTCTACTTTTAAGTATTAAGTTATCGACTCGAAAAGAAAATGATCTTATACTTATTCTTCATAATGTTATACTTAACTATTTGACTTAAAAATATTGGTATAGGTTCAAAGTTGTGAAAAAAAAAAATATCATTTTGCAATTATAAACTACATTAGACTAGCTACATTAAAAAAAGCGAATAACGTCTCTTTGAAGAGTTGAAATTACCATGTATAGCCAGATAACCGTGCAGCGTGAGATACTTGATTTGTCAGGCCAGAGAAAGTTATACTGTTGTATGTTTTTTAAAAAAACATTGCCCCACGTTTGGTATAATTCCTGTATCGTCGTTGCGTTTATAAACACACACATTCACATACACAAAGACCCAGACCCAAAAAAACTATTTGTAGATCATTCAAATATTTGTTCCGTGCGGGAATCAAACCCGCGACACGTAGCGCAGCAGTCGATCTCTCAACCACTGCGCCAACCGTGCCGTCAATTCGTCAAAAAGTAATTGAAATGATTAACTAAACTAGCCAATATTTTTGGATAGGTACACCTGTAGTCCTACACGAGGTCTCCTAAAACACAGATCTATTTCGGATCTGTGTTCATTAATCAGCTTGTATTTCTACAGCTTTAGAATTTGGAAAACCATAAAATCTCTTAAATGAAAACACAAAATATTAAATAACATTTATGCTGTGCGGCACCACAACATAGCAATGTTAAATGAATAAAAACAAAATGTAAAGCGTATACATTTTTTGAATTTATTTACATACGTAAATCCGAAATATCAATGCGTGGTTGAAATGATAAAAAACATCATTATCTGTTTTTCAACAGCAAATCCATTAATATCGTAAATTAAGATGGAAATGAAATGCAAAATTATACACAATGATTTTCACTGCGTTTCGCTAAAAGTTTTTTTCATTGTTATACCTTAAATGCAGAATAAGAAAATAAAAAGAGTTGGAGGGTGTCGAGTTCATTCAAGTGTAGTGTTATTAATCAGACAGAGGTTTACTCCTGTTTGCCATTATTTTGAATTGAAACAAACAATATCTAACTGCCTTATTTGTGTTGTGGTCCCATGGGTGGCTGATCAACATGAGGAGATAGAGCTGTGATACAATATTATATTATGAAACAAATAGCATAACATAACATCATCACACCTTCATTCCCTGAAGGGTTATGTTGAGATTATTGTACACACATTTCGCCGCCTCTATACCGCGGCTTCCATGCGGTAATTCGCAAGCGGCTCGCATCATTACTGAGCAGAGTCAGGAGCAGCACCAACAGCATGCTACAGGTAATTGCGGAAAGACAGGACTCAGGCATCCTGAAAGCATTTATACGTGCTCAAATTTTGTAAACTTTTTTGTAATTTACATTATTTCATTATTTTTGTAACTATGTATGTACATTGATCTGAAATAAAGATTATTATTATTATTATTATTATTATAAGTCCGATGTAATACATAGTACTATTATTAATTACTAGCTGTGCCCGCGACTTCGTTCGCGTGGATGTCGGAACTTAACAATGTATTTTTTTGTGAGACCAAATGCACTTAACCCTATTATTTTCTAAAATAAAAGAATTTTTCTAAAATAAAAGTAGCCTAAGTTACTCCTTATTACATCAGCTACCTGCCAATAAAAGTCCCGTCAAAATCGGTCCAGCCATTTCAGAGATTAGCCTCTACAAACAGACAGACAGACAAAAATTGTAAAAAACGTTATTTTGGTGTATGTACCGTATATATATTCATATGCATGTAGTAAAAAACGGTTATTACAAACAGACTCCAATTTTATTTATATGTATAGATGTGTTGCTAATGAGAATTTTCTAACAGAAAAAAGTTTTGCAGGACCCGGGATTCGAACCCAGAACCAACCGCGCATCATACGTATGCGACTAGATCAATGAGATGCATGCAATTAAAATAGAAACCATGATTTGACTATTTTTTTTTAACCTTTGCCCCACACTAGGCATAATTCCTGTATCGTGGGTGCGTTTACAAACACATATATTCACAGAGATATACACCCAAACTCGGAACAACTATCTGTAGAATTGAAAATAGCTATTAAAATAAATATACCAAACTATAAAGTGCGCACTCAAATTATAATGTAATTAAAAAGTCAATAGACACGATAGAAATGCCAAATTGGAACCTTAGCAAAAAGCCTTGTCGTTTGGAAAAAGAGACTAATTGAACACAAAAATGTGTGTTTTTATAGAAGATCTATCTAATTGTTCTTTTGCCCGACTCCAGATTGAGCCGAGAACATTAAAGCGTTTAGTTCATTTTTTTCGATTTACTAATGAGGCGATTAAGATCAGGCAATTTAAGAACTATTATGGATATAATATTATGTAAGTATTATTAATGGACTAAACTATTTAGATTTTCATCTAGTAGTATCTTGAAGTAGCCTTCTCACCATCAGCCTATTTAATTTTTCCACTAGTGGACGCCATGTTTGTTAGAAGTACCCGTTATCCGCCACACAGGTGGATTGGTGGATGTCGCGAGGTTTTGAAATTTTGGTTTAACTTCCAGTTTTGGATTATGTGCACATTAGTCATTGCTGCGCCTGCGCTTGACATGTTTCGGATCCAAGGCCTCCGAGCATAGACTTAAAAATATTACTGCGTACGGGCTCAACGGCGTGATAACGCGTTGCCAATAAGATAGATCCCTATGTATGAGTTGGTCTCCTTCGTGGGTTAGTCACTCAAATATACTCGTAACTTTATTACATAGGTACTTAATGGCATATTATATTCTCTTTTTTAAGACATTCCACCACCTAGGATTGATTTTTGTATCATGGGTGCATTCCGAACACTAATATTCCCATGTACAAAAACCTAGAACCATCCCGGGTTTGGGTTTTTGTGTAACTATCTGTCATATAAATATTTGATCCGTGCGGGAATCAAACCCGAGACACGCAGCACATCAGTCAAGCGCTCAACCACTGCGCCTTATCGTACCATCAATACAATTATAAACACTACCTATGTTTCCATCCAATTCCAATATACATATATTATAAAAAAATACAACATCTAACAAAACACTATCTAACAGATATACTCGTGTGTCCAAAAACTAAATCGGTTGAGTAATTTCGGCCAAAAAAATGGCTCAGGAAAGTTATAAAAGTGCGAGAGTGGTCCGATATGGAATCGAAAGTGATACCAAACTCGCATAATGGAGCGTTATTAAAAAAGTTGGTGTTGCCAGTACGAAAACATGGTAGTAACTCGTGTTCCAATTTTTCTTACCCTCGTTTGAATCCTTTTTTTTTTGCTCTCGGAATAAGAAAACACTAGGCAATTGTAGCGGAATGTAGATACATTTGGGTTAATGAGAAAGCTGATTGGAAATTGTAGATAGTTTCTGTGTTGGGAATTAATGACAAATATTTTGTTTATATCACTAGACCAATGCTATATAAACTGCCGCATTGGCTAGTGGTTGTAACCACGGCTGCTGACGGTCCTGGATTCAATTTCTAGTGCAAAGAGTTATTGTATAGTGACATTCTTTCTGTGTATGTATACTGAATTTTGAAATACACTTTGCCAATGACGTCATACACGTACGGTTAAGTTATATATGACGGATATTGACGGCACGGTTGGCGCAGTGGTTGAGAGATCGACTGCTGAGCTACGTGCCGCGGGTTCGATTCCCGCACGGAACAAATGTTTGTATGATCTACAGATAGTTGTTTCGGGTCTGGGTCTTCGTGTATGTGAATACACACCGTGCCTCGGAAAGCACGTAAAGCCGTTGGTCCTGCGCCTGATCTCTCTCCGGTCGTGTCGGATTGCCGCACCTGCGTTTGCGCACACACTTGTGCTCTATAATATCTCCTGCGTAGTTGGCTAATCTCCGGTGAGATTGGCCGCCGTGACCGAAACCGGTCAGGAGCACATTATTATTATATGACGGAACACACCAAATTTCATACGGCATAACCGTTTTACTACTTTTTATTTTTTTCTAACAGAAAGATCCATTTAACCAGCTATAGCACTAAAAATTGATTTCCTTACTTATTTAAAGACATTTTTTTTATCATTGGTCTAGTGGTCGCAATCGTGACTGCTGAGCGTGAGGTCTTGGGTTCGATTCCCGGGTTGAGCAAAGTGTTACTGGGTTCTGTATGGAAATTCTCAGTGGCAGCACGAAGTCTGCAACTGTGCCCGGTAGATGGCAATAGGCTCGCCCTCTATTACATGGGACTCATTAACCGTATCGGCGAAATGTGTGTGTACAATTAAATAGTACACCTCTGCCTAACCCTTCGGGGAATACAAGCGTGATGCTATGTTATGTTATTATGTTACTTATTTAAAAGAAAAAATATTATCTCTACTCTTTTAATTCCATTGAAACCGTCTTAGTAAGATTCATCTTAAGAATGAGAGAATTTTCTAATTTTCCTGGAACCAGTACTTAGATAGCTATGTTTCGCCTCTTGGTTCGATCTTGTGAAGCTCCTAAGTGAATTGATGTCGCACTCGGAATATTGTGGTTTATCTGGTAAACTAGTTGGGATTGCGGACCTGTTTATTAGAGCAATAGGCGATCTAATGAACTGTACCGCTGCTAACACGAGTTTTCTTACTATTTACTATCAAAGTAAAGTAAATTTTCATGATAGCGATTTTAGTTCTTAACATGGTTACATTAGGGATTAGAGTCGCTTATGTGACATCTAGTCATAGTAAAGATTTGATTTACTATTTACTATTTTATAAAGATGTCGTGTTAGCGACTCTAATCCCTAATGTACCAAGTTACCAACTCTCGTACACCCACGTTTCACTGAAGCCGTTATTAAGTCCCATGTCATGATGTAATTGAGTCACAGTTCACTAAACAAATTCTTGGTGCCTAATTTACAAATCAAAGGCGTTCACGGGTTGAAAATGTTTGGTAAAAAATGTAAGTTTTTTTCATATTTAAATTGATTCCGTACAGACGTTTGCGTAGTAAAAGTAGTCTAATTGGTAAAGTAGCTCGTAAGCACGACTACAGACCATGAAGTCCTGGGTTGCTGTGGATTCGATCACCGGCGCCTTGATTACATAAGTAAAATATATAATAAAGAGTGCATCCCTGTCTCGCTTATAACTTTCGTAATAAGAGGACACGGAAAAACAAGATTATTAGCGACAGCAACTGACAAATTTTTCTTACGTACGAGTAATAGACGTTCGACAGCCTAATTACCGATGTAGCGACAGGCGTAGATCGCGCGATAACTTCTGTCAAACATCATTTTTGTGTCATATAATGTATTGGCTGACAGTGAGATTGTCGTTTTTTTACGTAATTAGGTTGCCGAAGTGTTACTGTGTTTTTCTTTCAGAAAATTCACAATTCCAGTCTGGAGTTTGGAATCGCGCCAGTTAGATGGTTGTAGTGTCACCCCTTATAACATCGAACTTAACGGCATTGGCAAAATATAGTTATACACCTCGTACATTTACGTCTCTATACACATACATCACACGTACACCTCTGCTCTACCTTCCAGAGAAGCTCTATTTACGTCAGTCATAAAAAAACAACATGATAGCCTTCATAACATTTACCTACGTAAACGAAAAGGATACGCGATTCAACACTGAATTTATTGAAATAACTGTCTCTGTACAATATGCGGTGCCATAACACTTGTTCAGGGAACTCGACAAGAAAAAATAAAGAGGACGGTATTTTAACCGAAGAAATTTTGGCAGATACCATGTTTTTGTTAGGTGCCATTTTTTAAGTGATCCAGTATCTTTTCTTTCTTTGTGTGCCAGTATTTTAGCTATTAGCTTTGTTCGTTTATTTTTGCTGATGATGAAGTATTTTAAGTTAGAATATTCTTATTGGCTAGAATTTTGAATAGTTCTTCTGTATTTAGAAGATAATAATCTACTCACGAGGAATACAGGCGTATGATGAAAAGAATATGAAATAATTATAGTTATGAAGACTCATTGTTCAAGGAGTCGCAAACGCAGCTGCTGAGCACGAGTCCGATTCCCAAGTCGGGCAATATGTTATTGAAATTTAGGAGTTCTGGAGTTTGGAATTGTACCCAATACATGGCAATAGGCCTAGCAATAGCATCGGCGATATATGGGTGTACAAAAAAGTACACCAAGACGTGATGCTATGTGTACCTATGTTGTAACTAAGGAAAAGGCCTATAAGCGAATCTCAGTATAATGCCTAACCACTGGTTTGACATACTTATTCTGTTAATATGTGGATCCTTGTCACCGTATTACATAGTCACACATTGTTACTCACAGGAAGGTAATTAAAGTCTCTACAATAATTTAAATTTTGGAGCCGCGAAATTTCCGTTGCCGCAGCGGTTTCGCATTAAAAATACACGGAAATAGTAAAGGTGATATGGGCAACGAGCAATGTAAACCCAGACAGGATATAAGCAATTATGGTAAAAATAATATGGGTTGTTCTACAAAATAAAGACAAAAATGAGTCTAATTTCGGCTCGACATTTTTTGTACATTCTATTTGCGAAATTCAGTCTATTATCGAGAATATAAAGTTTTTTAGCCTATGGCACTTTAAATGATAATTACGTCAAGAAAAAAATTTCAAATCGAAATTATTTTTAGTGACCAGCTAGAAATCAGTAAAAATAACGGTGTGTTATACAAATAAATTAGTTTGTAACACATTTTTCATGATATTTTAACTGAGCCGGCGAAAATTCCTTAGTTTATAGAACTACCTATATACATATTCATACTTTATATGTAGGTACATGAGGTGAGGGTAGTAGGTAATATTATCTATCCACATGCTAAGGTTCCGTTCCGAAATGCTAAAAAAATACTCTTACCGGTAGACTTTGATGTTTGTCAGTGCCTCTATCATCATAATCTGCCTAGCCTTTTTCTAGCCTTTGCCCAGCTACGTTGGGGTAGATTGGTCTAATGGGCAGGCATCTGGGGCAGATGCAGCTGAATATCAGTATTTTATACGGAGTATTTTATACGGACCGCCATCTGACCTCTGTCACCTGTTAACTGGGAGACATTGATACTCTAAGGATAGACTGAATGTTAGTTGTCAGACTTTTTGGGCTGCTGACACCCCGTAACAACTGTCATATCGTATGACAATATTATTTTGATATTTCGATTTGGTTTTTCGAGATACAAAATGAGTATTCAAATTTTAATTTCAAGTTCAATTAAAACGTATAAAATGCACCAATTTATGCATTAAAACCAATTTTATGTTTGATTTTAAATGTTTGAATAATCCCGTTTTATTTTTATATACGGAACATAGTAGTTCTTCACAAGTTTTCATAATTTTAAGTTCTCATAAGCAACTCATACATCCTGGTTCTCAAGTTAAGCTTGTTTATTCTTTACTTGTTAATAAACGAACTTACAAACTACATTTAAATTAGTTCCTTGCTGAGATAAGATCGGACGTCGTGTGATATAACTTCCTATTAAAGAGCGCTAAGATTTACATGTGATAAGCATTTATTTTACATACGTTTATTTGACGACACGGTTGGCGTAGTCTAAGCGATTAGCTTTCTGCGTTACATGTCGCAGGTTCGAACCCCGCACGGAACAAATATATGTATGATATACAGATAGTTGTTTCGGGTCTGGTTGTGTGTGCATGTGACATGTATGTTTGTAAACTGTACCCATGACACAGGAGAAATGCTATCAAGGTAAAAAAAAAAAAAACACTAGAAATAATTCCTGTATCGTGGGTGCGTTTACAAACACATATATTCACATGGTATTTGTTCCGTGCGGGAATCGTACCCGCGACACAAAGCGCTGCAGTCGATTTCTCAACCAATGCGCCAACCATGCCGTCGATCTCTCAAGCAATGCGCCCCCAATTCATGTTAACGAGACGTTTACGTTACCAGAGGCCTTAGTGTAAGTTTCTTTCGACAAAATCGATTTACTACATCGAACGCGTTCGGCGCTCCGATTGGTGGAGAGCACGAAACGAACCAATAGGAGCGCCGAATGCGATACTACATCGCATTCGGCGCTCCTATTGGTTCGTTTCGAATCGAATTTGTCAAAAGAAACTTACACTAGGGGTACAGACGTCGAAATATTCGTGCTACGACTACTACACGCGTGGCACAAAATAATAACCTATCTATTTTGTGCGCTTCGCCCGATTTTAACAGTTGGAACAAGAAGAGGTTGGTTAATGATGAATGGTCGGAGATAAATCAGACTTTTCACCGATTCTTAAATGAAACTTGCTTAATACACTAATAGCGACACTGGGCTAGTCTATACATATAAATAAAATTGGAGTGTCTGTTTGTAATATTGAAATAACCGTTTTTTACTACATGCATATGAATATATATACGGTAGTACATACACCAAAATAATTTTTTTCACAATTTTTGTCTGTCTGTCTGTCTGTTTGTATAGGCTAATCTCTGAAATGGCTGGACCTATTTTGACGGGACTTTTATTGGCAGGTAGCTGATGTAATAAGGAGTAACTTAGGCTACTTTTATTTTAGAAAAATTCTTTTTTTTAGAAAAAAATAGGTTTAAGTGAATTTGGTCTCACTAAAAAATACATTAAGTTCCGACATCCACGCGAACGAAGTTGCGGGCACAGCTAGTCTTAAATAAATATGAAACGTTCGAAAATAATCTTCGACCATACAAAAGTTTTAAATTCAGGATCTGTTTGAAGTTAGCATTTCATACGACGGGACAATATGTGGCATACAAACTGTGGAACCTTTAACATTCAATTTATTCCAGTGGGTCACCGCTTAAGTAAGATTTATAAGGAGACCTTTTAAATGTTGCTTCTATTACACCGTACTGCCTTCAAATGTGAGGCAAAACGGGAATATTTTTTGAGATCGACAGACAGGGATGTGCGTTTAACATGAACTTTTAAGCATGCTTCAGTCAAAAGTAGAGTGTCATAGCATCACGCCTATATTCCCCGAAGGGTAAGGCAGAGGTATACCTACTATTATATACATTTCTATAATGCCGTTATTGAGTCCCATGTAACCTATTACGTAAATACCTATTACCGATAGGCCTATTGATATTTACCGGGCACAGTTCTAGACTTCGTGCTGCTACTGAGAATTTCCATACAGAAAAACTCACTACCACTTTGCTCAAGCCGGAAACGAACCCAGGATCTCACGCTCAGCAGTCGCACTAACAACCACGAGCTCAATGAGGCAGTTAAAAGAGTGATCAAATGGAAATATTAAATATTTATTTTGGATATAATTGGTTTTGACAGAGGTATAAACTGTACACCCACATTTCGCCAATACCGTAATTGAGTACCTGGAAATTAATAGAGAGTAGGCGTACTACCATCTGTCGGGCAAAATTATAAACACCGAACTGCTATTGAGAATTTCAGGAAATCCTATTATAACTACCTGATTTAGGACCTTAGGCTCAGTAGTCGCGTCTAGCTACTACTAGACACGGTTGGCCCAGTGTGTCGGAGGCTCCATTCCCGCACGGAGCAAATAATAGCATCGAGTTTGGGCGTATGTCCATGTGAATATTTGTGTTTGTAAACGCACCCACGATACATTAATGTGGGAAAAATTTAAAAACAAAGACAGATGAGGTTCTTTTGCGGTTTTGAGATGTGACAGGCAACAGAACGTGCGATCGGTGTTCATTCTCCGTAGGTATGTTCTTAACGGTGTGACGAGGGATCCCTAACCTACCCATAACTTTGACCGCCTGCTGTGACATTGTAACGACGTCACGAGCTACGACCGAAATGTCGGTCATTTCAAAAGGAAAGTTCCTGAATCTTAGCAGTTGGAAGTTGGTCAGTGCGAAATCCAAACGCGCTTGGCCGAACAAGTCACGCGGGTATTTTCATAATCCGATAACTTTAACCTGGATATCCAGGGAATATCTAATCAGGGAGTGGATGATTCAGGACCAATTTTGACGCAGTGACGCTCATAGTGTTGAATGAATTAGAATTTGTTTGGATTCCAAAAATTGATTCAAAGTTTTGGTTCCAAATTAGGAACTGGTCACTGATTTGATGAAAATGAAACGACGCCAAGTCAGTGACTAAGTATTCATCTATCGCACTGGCCTTATTGTATTACCTATTCTATGCTCCAACGGAAATTCATCCATAGGGTGGTTTTTTTATGGATTTCATTGCAACCCCCTTGGAGGTTAAAAAAATCCGCGGACCTAAAAACGCCACTTTACGCAGTTTATCCACGAATGTCCATAGTACCAGTCGTCAAAAACAATTGCTAAATATGAGCTTTATACAAACCATAGTCATTCACACGATTCATATTATAAAGCGGCATTTTTAGACCCCCAGATATCAATCTCCATCCTGACCTCATATTGCATGAGAAATTACAATAGGCGTTTGTTAACTGTGGTTAGTGTCTGCTCATGCGTCCTCTGATTTAGATATTATGTCTTAAACGAATTGTTACAAATTAATGTCAATAATATGAAATATGAACAGCTGATTTTGATTATTGAAATTGATTATTTTTTAATTAAATTTACTAATGAAATAAAGTGTAAGTCCAATCAATCGATTTTTGAGCGTATCAATATTTCTTTTACCAAAAATCACACGATCAAATGATTTGATTTGATATAGGTAAATATCAATGCAATATCAACTCAAAAACATTCATCTTCTGGGTTTGGGTTTAAAGATATTTAATTCTTAAAAAAGATACAAAGTCACTTACTTGAGAACAATGTTTACCTTAATCTAAACTAATTATAACATCGATTTCGTCACCGCATGTTAAGTTATGAATGAATGATTAACCCATCCAATGCATTCTTAGGTTATTTGTTATTCGTGATTAAATATTGGGCTAACTGTTTCTTGAAAGAAAGAGTGTACATTGAAAGTGTCTACATTGAAAGTGTCTACATTGAAAGTGTCTACATTGAAAGAGTGTACATTTCTCATTCATCTTCTTCACTATACATCAAGCGTGCTACGCAACCTAATACTATTGTTTTCGTCGTGTAAATTTTATTTGAACACTCTACACCCTCAGACTCTATTGTCTTTGACGATACAATTAAACTTACAAACCTTTTGTTCAACTCCGATATTTATTGTTCGATGTTGGTCAAATAATTTACCAAGTTACAGTATCAGTAGGGATGCCATAAATCAAGAATATCATATTTCGTTTGTGATAAAGTTTATATTTAACGGAAAATACGGGTTTCATATTATAAACATAGATATGTACTTAGATGGAGTTTTTGGAACAATTTTGTTTTATTAATTGGTTAATCAAGCTGTGATAGCCTAGCGGTTGAACGTTTGCCTTCCATGCAGGAGGGTCTGAGTTCAAACCCGGCCCGCACCTCTGACTTTTTGGATCAGAATTTGATTGTCACTTGCATTTACGGTGAAGGAAAACATCGTGAGGAAACCTGCACACCTGAGAGGGCTTCATAAAGTTCTTGATGGTGTGTGTAGTCCGCCAACCCGCACCGGGCCAGCGTGGTAGACAAAAGCCGAACCCTTTTCATTCTGAGAAGACACCCTTGCCCAACAGTGGGACAGTAATGGGTTGAATTTATTTATTATTATTAATTGGTTAGCGATATTTACTTTCGAAGCGTTACTCTTGGCTTTTTGCGTAAGATCAACATGCCTGTGTCTCACAAAGGGTTAGGTGTCGATGCCGATACTACGTGTTATGTAGTAAGAAGCGATCAATACAGAACAATCCTAAATACTGAACTGCTAGTAATAATAATCTCTAAAGCCGATTTCGACTACGGCGATAGGCTACTAATTTTGAGCGTATGTGTGTTGTTTGCTCATGTAGCTGATGTACCCTATTTTGGCCGAGAAAGTCTGAAATTACGAAATAGATAAACCGTATAACATTGACCGACCCGGTCACGAACTTTAAGGAATACAAAAGTTATGCTACATCGCATTGCACGTGGTCTTTAACTATCTTTACCAGGAAAGATGTTATTATAAAAATAACTACAGAAAAAGGCTTTAAATATGACAATATGCTACATTAATTAAATCCTCCATCAAAGTCAAAGCTAATTCTAGCAGAGAATTCAGCTAAGTAAACTTAACGCAATTAGATTTTGCCATCAGGGGTATGCCACATGCCTTTGAACATGTTGCAATACATAACTAGCTACACATTAGTTTAATAGTTGAAAAATATTCGGAAACTTTGTACACTATTTTATAGAAAAAGCAATTCATTCCGTCGTGGACATAGGTATAAAGTATTTAGTGACAGTTTTCTCACATTTCGCAGTTCTACTAGCGCGTTGGATAAGTGTATATTTTATTTGTCACTAGTAAAGCATGAATAATTTGATTAGGTAAATATTTAACATTTAGTATATTATATTTTACGTTGTAAGTGTTAATTTTTATTTTATTTCATTTGAATTTTTGTATGTTCTTACGAGTTTTCACCATCACCCGTTCAAAACTGAAAACTCCTTCAAAGAGTATGTTACTGAAGGTCATTGCTAGAAGCAAGTTCATTTAAATACTGTAATTCAATTGAATTCAATGCAATCCAAGTGAATAAAAAATACTTACCTCTGAAAGTATCAACAGCATGAGGCTACTTATCTCCGAAAGAGCTAATCCTTTAGCTGAAATTCAAGCCTTCTCTAACTGACTGTAATAGAAAGTGGATAGAGTTTATAGAAGCAGCAATAATATTTTATCTCCAATCCAGCAAGACTCCGAATGAGGTTCGTGACGGTTAAAAACAAAAGGCTAAAACAAAACAAAAAAATACACAATGGAGATCTATTGCTTAATCCTGTAGCGAATAACTTTAAGTCAATGGTGCGAGTTGAATTAAGTCTGCTAAAAGGTCGAAGTAGTTACAAGAACAAATTCAAATTAATTTTACGGGACATTAAAATGCTAATTAATTTGGCTTAGTCTTTATTTCAATCTAACAGAATTTCGTGGAATATAAAGTAGCGATAATCTTGAGAAAATACAGGTGTAACATTATTAGGAAAAAAAAATCAACATTTTAATACAGGGTAGATTCTTTTAATGAAGGTATGTAATTTAACTGCACACTATAATACGTATTTTAGCGCATAGCAGTCATAAAAAGTTACCTCTTCTACAATGATAACTTCAATGCGTATTTCTGCACTCATTATCTTTGTTACCGCGAAATAATTGGCACATACGATATGATATCCCACATAAAGTCATCTATGGTCCGTTAAATAATTTTATTTTCAGAACTTCTCTAAACTCGAAGTGGTTAAAGTTGCGTAACAGCATTTTAAGAAATAATTCGTCATCATTAACTTTATCATCCTGAAATGTCAGAATATCGCTCCCCCTCAGGCCGTAATTAATGCTGTGTGGTGTAATATTACATTACAAACTGTAATGGAAATGAGATACATTACCTAATTTACGAAAGTAACTGTACATATCTACTTTATGGTTTCTTTGTACTGATATCACTCACCATACTCTCGGAAAAAATATTTATTTGTAGCTTAAGCAAATATTAATTGGGCCGATGGAGGAATCGACCGCGCTGAGTGCGGACGCTTTGCCATTGCACTATTCGGATCACTACGAACTCCCATATCATTCCGTTACTTTGTCTTATAATACGGATAGTTGATTATGTCATCTGCCTCACGTGTTATTAAATAGCAGCCTTACATTTTGACCCGTCTATTTTTAGCAAAAATTGCAAGCATAAAACGTAATCCTAACCTACCTTGTATACTCAAGTGTCAAAGTAATCCATTTTCAGCACCTACGGGGGTGGGATCTTTATACGGTCAAAGGACACGCGTGAAAAGGCCTCGTAACTTATATTTTGTTGTATATTATTAATTAATGTAAAATTTATATTGAACGGATATTATCGCCTACATGTTCACGCTAGTCTATGCTTTTGTAATGCGAAGCTTATACTGTAAGTACTTACTGCCCACGCAAGATCCGTAAATACGTAAATTTCACACCCACAGAGAAATCGCTTCTATAGTTCAGAGAAAAACATAACATAACATAGCATCACTCCTGTATTCACCGAAGCGTTAGGCAGAGGTCTACTATTCTACACCTACATTTCACCAATGCCGTTATTCATTGCCATGTAATAGGGGGCGAGCCTATAATCATTTAAAAGGCATGGTTTCAGACTCCGTGCTCCGACTGAGAATTTCCATACAGAAAAGCCTAATAGCAATTTCCCGACCTGAGAATAGGACCCAGGACCTCATGCTGAGCAGTCGCACGACCAGTAAATCAATGAAGCAGTCAAGTTAAGAGGAAAATTCATTAAAATGTCAGTAACATCTTGAGAGTGAATTATTTTTCAAAAACGATACACATTGATTTTTCTAGAAAGTTCGTTCACCCAGAAAAAGCACAAAGAACAATCCCGAAATATTTAGCCAAACAATAAGAACTGCATTTTATTCACCGTCCATTCGCATTTCTATTTACTTGTCTAGCAGCGTTTTGGGAACAATTTGTGTCTAGGCGTCGAATCCACTTGGAGCGGGTCTTGTCACGATCCAGCCATAACGCCTCCTCAGTTTGTTTATACCACTTTCATTTGGCTTTTGTCATCAACCTCACTGTTTTATGAATTCTCCTTTTACTGCTGGTTGCAGGCTATATTCTTGAGGGTTTATTAAAGAAAATTGTAGTGAGGTTATAAGAATTTTGTAGTAACCAGTGACGATTCTAGTTCTTTGTTCTGGAAAATTCAAAATGAAAATCGCTTCCGAAGGCCCAAATTATATATTTTCAGTCAGTTAAACTAATTGCATTTATGTATCTGATTGTGTATTGTGTTTACTATTTTATGGAAGGGTAGTACACAAAATTATCAAAAAATAAAAAAAAATTTGATCCCGTCGCTACAAATACTTCACAGGATCACCCGCTAGGCTAATCTGAAAATAACCTCAAATTTCATTAAAATCGCTCCAGCCGTTTTGGAGTCCATAGTGAACATACATACACACATTTACATATTTTTGTATACAATTAGATAGTTTCAAACACAAGTGGCGCAGCAGTGGTTGAACTATCGACTGTTATGTTACGTGTCGGGAGTTCGAAATTCACACGAAACAAAATAAAATAACTTTTTTTTTCAGATTTTAAGATAGTTGTTCTGAGTTTGGAAAGCGAATCTCAGTCATTCCTCACCTTCTTACTTAGATGTTGACCTCCCCTAATATATCAAAGTTGAAAGAAAACCTTTAGCTATAGTATTTAAAACGATAGATACTACTCGTATACATAATATAAACATTAAATAACTATCTCGCCAATATTTGAGTGTCTGAGGTTTAGGTTCTGAGTCTTCTTTAATAAGAAACGTCAATTTGTTTACAGATAAACTAATTCGCTGAAGGGAATCAGGTGTCTTGATAGGTATTGGAATTAGAAAAAGTTCTAGAAATGCGCAAACATTATTTTTCTTTCACAAAAATTATATATTTGAAGATACAAATGTAATTTTGCTATAATCATATACCTATACATTTATTTTCAGATATTAATGGATCGGGGGAGGGTATTCTAGAGTTACCCTCTAGACATGATCACCTAAAGACAAGCACCCCTAGTACAAGTTTTAAGTTTGCCGTAAGTGTATGCAAAAATGTATGAAAAAATTGTGCGGGCGCATTTTATCGAACTCCTAAGCGCACGCACAGTATTTTCATACCAGGCTTATGAAAACTATGGTCAAGATAGAGGAAAAGTAACCCAAGATGTCCTAAACCTGACCCAAAAGACTAGAGATTGAAGATGATAATTATCTAAGTTAATCTGCGAAACAGCCATTGCAAATTCGTTCTCTAATTACAGGAATGCTGGTATCTTAATTGCTGCAGTATTAGTTAATAGTTTCAAACTAACATTGAGGCAATTATACTAAATCATAGCATCACGCCTGTCTTCCCCAAAGAATTAGGCAGAAATGTAGGAGAGATTCTGTTATGAAGTCCCATATAATTGGCGCGAGCCTATTGCTACCTACTGGGCATAATTATAAACTAGAGCTGAGCAGCATGAGCTGCTATAGAAAGTTTCTAAGAGAATATTCCGATGACGCTTTTCCCGACCCTGGGTTTGAATCCAGGACCCCATGCTCAACAGCAGCGCTTGCGACTGATCAGAATACTTTAACATGATATAACTGATCAGAATTCTTATTTATACGAAATAGAGGAGGGAAAAATTGCGGAAGATCTTTTGCGACCTAAAATAATAAAAGTATTATCAAGGGTCTATTCCAAAGAATACGGAATTAAATAAAATTGTCTGCGTGTTATTGACTTTTGTTTTGGAGTGCTTCCGATGTGAATGGGGCTATTAGCAGTCCCCCAGCGGAATAATACCTATTAGGTTATATGTAAGAATTCTCCATTTAATAAAATATATTAAACTAGCTTACTAAGGCACGAATATCTATTGAATAACATCATAGCATCACGCCTGTATTCCCCGAGGCAGAGGTGTACCATTGTACATCCACATTTCACTGATACGGTTAGAGTCCCATGTAACAGGGGGCGAGCCTATTGCCTTCTACCGGGCATAGTTCTAGACTCCATGTTGCTACTAAGAATTTCCATGCAGAAAAACCCAATAACACTTTGCCTGACCTGGGAATCGAACCCAAGATCTCACGCTCAGCAGTCGCGATTGCGCCCATTATACCAATGAGACAGTCTTTTGCATGGTTTAAAACATATTCATTATTCATGCCTTGGGTAAGTTGTTCAAGGAGAGTTTCAGCTCATTTTTCTTGACCGTTAAGGTTCATAAAAGCATTACACTGCTTTGAATCCACGCTGGAAGCAAACACGTTGTATATTTTCACATTCCCGTGCTACAATGGACCCTATATGACTTTTATTATGTGATTTACAGAATAGAGCTACTGAGAAGCAATTTTCGATAGCCGTTATGCTGGTCAGAAAGCTCTCAGAGCGAGAGAGTTAATTGCATGCAAAGCGAGAGACACGACAGAAAACGAGGAGACAAACAAATATCAATGACACGCTTCAAGCAAATTTTAGGCAAAAGGCTCATTGAAAAAACATTTTACTCAATTACAGAATACTTGGAAGATTGATTTTAATATCAATTGTCACACTGAAATACTTGCTGTCTTACATGTGACCAAATATGCTGTACTATACTAAATATTATTTTATTTAACACGAATTGGAAACATATTTGAGTAAATAAATATTTTGATTTTCAATTTGAATAATATTGGCCTCACCTGTAATTTAGAATCTGAAAACGAAATTTGCTTCTAGTGCATTGCCTTTGGGACCCGGGTACGTCTTAAAACTGCGGCCAGACACCGGAGGACGGGCAGCAGCGTCGTCTCATTAATCGGTGAGCCACTGCGAACCACAAGCCGCCTGCAAGCGTGGGGATTATGGGAAACCCCCCCTCGGGGGAGGCCTTCGTTCAGCAGTGAACGTCTTCTGTCTGATGATGATGATGATGATGGTATTGCCTTTTATATATTATTGAGAATACCACGTTTAAAGGCAAACCAAAATATCAAGAAGGTATTTTATCACCATAGTTTGTTACCTAAAATATAATCCACCCAACATAAAATATGGCGGCCATTTATTCGGCAACTAATGTCGTAAAATGAAAGAAACCATTCCCGTGAGCTATTCAATGGACCCCTTTAATGGTTTGCACGTTTGAGTATGAATAACACAAGTTATAAAGTGCACCTGTAAGTGTGAAAGTGTGAACCGTGAGCACAAAACTGCACAATTACAATATATATGCTGAAGATGACTTGCAGTTGGAATAACATTTGCCTCAATATATTCATGTAATAGAAATATTCTTTCACTGATGTTGTATTAGTCTTATCACGTTACGCGTCGGTCGTGTTCATCCACGGCGGCGATCACAAGTTGGTGTTGCATTTGCACTGTAATGATTGCTTATGTGTAATTTTTACGCGTGAATGACTATTGTGGGTACAAGATTGTTTCCATCCTTAATTGCTTGATATTATTACGGTTATCATTACGAATCATGGTCATGGTCGTTACAAAGAATGTTTTCATGTTACCCCGACGGAAGACTTACGTGTACAGGTAAGAACTTCCGCCCTCTAAACCTTTTCTTATTCATACTCAATAACTAACGCATTTAATGGTTCCTATACAAGTAACTAGCAGTTAATGTACGATAACGGTCTGTTCATAGGTTGTGTTATGGTCCTTGGCTTGTTGGTTGGCAGTTTAGTTCGCAAGACTGATAAGATGTATCCAACTAATAAAAATTGATGTCTTGGAATTGTAGCTTGAATTTTTTGTTAATGGTATATCGGACGATTCTTCGAATTCATCATTGAGAGCTCAGCCCTTGCGATGGGGCAGTCTCTCAAATTAATTTATTTGCCAGAGTGTAGGTGTACAAACTATGTTCTTAAATTATAATGGCCCATTTACATTCTACCATTACATATGGTGTGCAAATATTTATTTTGTTAGTAGGTAGTTAAGTGGGTAAAATGCTATTATTTTAACGAAATATATTTTTAATATAAAAATATTGTTTGTATATTATGATTAATTAATTGATGTCAAGACAAATTAGTTTATTAATTGATGTCAAAGTTAATCGTCAGTTCAAGAGATTAATTTTGCAATCCTCTCTGCTCTCTATCTTCTGCCTTCTTTTTATAGATTCGGATATTTTACTTTCTCTTTCACTTGTTTTATTATCATTATTTAAAGAGGCTTATTCAATATTGACAATGCCGCACCGTAATTCTAATTACATCGTGAACACTAAATACATACATCCAAATACATATTCCTAAGCTATTGACTTGATTAGGAACGATCGCTCAACTAATGTTGGGTAGGTAGTGTCTCCGCACCTTGAACGACACTCTTTCAATTGTTGTACAAAGATTTATCTACGTTTTTCTATTCAATTCCCTTACATTTTTCCTTCTATAATTGTCTTTTCGTATCAAGTGGCCACTCATCTTTCTCTTTCTGTTATCTTCAGATCTCAAAAACTGTACATCTTCTTTAACCATTAGTTACGCTTCCTCATTTTGAACGTTTTCCCTTCCATCCAAGTGATCTTCTCCATCTTCCTCCAGTGAAAAAACTAGGTTATTAATTAGGTGCTTTAAAGTGCCATGTTTTCACTTGCACTTTTTAGCTTCAGATGACAATGCTTAGTCCAAAAATGTAAAATCTAATTTACAATTATATTTTTCAGAGCTTCCTCGTGTTTCGCAAAAAATCTGAGTATGTTGCGAGCAATTAGTAGACTCACTAACAATTAAAATTCAGGAACTTTGTAAACATAACACGTCTCTTATTCATGAAAAACTAAACGTGTCTAGCTTTTTCATATAAAATCGTGAATTCTTTACGTAAAGGATTCGTCAGCTGAATCCAGTAGAGTAAATAAAACATACGATATTATTTGTGGGAGACGGGACATGAATATCAATAAACATAGGAAGCGAAAAACGAGAGAAAATGTAGTAAAAGATGAAGTGTAAGGCTCATGTAAAGGATTTTCCGAGTTTCTCCGAATTTACTAGTAAATTGGTTAGCTATTTTACTGGGATATGTGAACTATTCTTAGAGATATCAAAATAAGGAGTTCTGGTACAACTAACTTGTGTGAGAATCTATTTTATGATGAAAAATACGAAGAAATTACAATCTAAATCATTGGTCTAGTGGTCGCAAGCGTAATTGCTGAGCGTGAGGTCCTGGGTTCGATGTCGGGTCGGGCAGTGTTATTGGTTTTTTTTTTGTATGAAAACTATCAGTAGCTACACGGAGTCTGGAATTGTGCCTGGTAGATGGTAATAGACTCGCCCAAATACACAGGGCTCAATAAAGGCATCGGTGAAATGTGGGTGTATAGTAGTACACCGATACCTAATCGTTCGAGGAATACAGGCGTGATGCTATGTTATGTTATGTTACAATTATATTTTTATAAAACCAACAGTAATTTTTTAGATCTTTTATTCGGATTGTTATCTAAACATTCGGGTTAACGGCGATTGATTAATAGGATGTACATTTTTATTCATTCTGACTCGATATTTTAAATTTTGCCCCTTCCCTAGGAATAATTCCTGTATCGTGGGGGCTTTTACATACCTATGCAAATATTCACATGGACCTACAACCAAATCCGGAACAACTATCTGTAAAACATACAAATATTTGTTCGATACGACACGAAGCGCAGCAGTCTATCACTCCATCACTGCGCCAACGGTGACGTCAAATTCAAAATCAATTATTTACAGAAAAAAAAAACGAGTTGCAATCGACTAAAGAAAAATTAGTATACCGCAATCTCTCTATGTTGGACTGTATCTAATCCGCCATTATATCGTTCACACATTAGTTTTTCAATAGTTCCACAGAATTTGATCATTTACTATTTACACTAACTTTATATAACGGGCTTTTGTTTGTTCCGGACTTCTAAAAGGCATCTTACAAATTATTCATGGATACCTGTTTACCCTTTTACCCCTTGAAACTAACATAGGTAAGCTCTAAAAATAGTTATAAGCCACTTATAAAGGTGAAAACCTTCTTAAGGTGTTTCAATGTTTGTTTCCTACAGTATTTGACTTAGCTACTAGCCTGAACAAATAAGTTTGGTATATGGAACATCAGTGGCGTGCGGTCCATAAAGACAAAAAGACACTGCCTACCCTACATAACTCAGATAAATATTTATTATGAGATATTTGATGTGGCAAATCACATACATCATTATTTAATCGACAAGACGACGAACCAATACCAACATGCAGTAGGTATTTTTGGTAAGTAAGCTTTTAAAATTGTTTGCCTACCATGTCTAAGAACTCTATGCACGCCGCTGTGGAATATAGATCCGGAGATATGAAGTAGAAGGCATTTACTTCGTTGTTATGGGTATGCATATAATAAGCTTCATAGCCTATATAAGTATTCTGCCATAGCGAGCACTTTCATTACTCCGGTCTGTTCTTAGCTAGGAGCTAGACTGTTCAACTTGCGCGTGTGTATAATTACCTCATAGGTCTAATGGTGGCAAGCGCAACTGCTATGTTATTGAGTTTTTCTGTATGAAAATTCTCAGTAAGGAGTTTAGACATGTGGCTAGTTAAACTCAATAGGCTGGCCCCCTATTACCTATATGGGACTCAATAACGGCGTCTGCATAATGTGGATGTAAATTAGTAGTTCTCTGTCTAAGCAGGCGTGATGCTCTATTATGTTTTGTTTGTGGGTATTAGAAACGGCGAAAACGTAAAAGACGTGGAATGATCAAGACTTTTAAAGGGTTTCCTAACGAAGAAGAAAGATTATTCTCCGGTTTCTGAAGTTCGAATCTTTTATATCAAATATACATAGCAACGTAATTTAAGTCAAGAGGTTTCACAGATGTTATAATTAATAAAGTTCAAACTCCCTAATTTTGTAGTGGTTGCAAGTCATAAGGTCCAATAGAGTTTTAAATAATTGGCAAACCCACCCTATTACTAATGTTAGCAATTTTAGAGATAGCAACACCGAACAGCCTTTGCCTGGCAGTGGGAGAGTAAAGGTTAGGAAAAAAAACCACCAAACGGTTGACTTGACGTTGAGTCTTCGACTGCGGGGAACGCGGGAAAAGGACTTGATCACTGATTAAGGATTCTGAGAGTAGACATCGATACTGGATTGTCTTAGATAGGGTGAAATAAACTACAGTGTACAAGAAAATGTGCTATAATATTTTGAATCGTGATAATTTTAAGAATTTTTATAAGAGTATGTAGTTAGCTGACAGAAATAAACGAAATAGTGTACAGAGAGATATCGACTGTGAATTGGCAACTGGTACTATCTCATTTTTTGACAACATTACAGGATTAAGAAGAAACTATCGACCACGTTGTGCATACAACGCGGTCGAAAGTTACTTTTATAATTTTTACAATGTACATTGGCGTCTAATTTTGATTGAAGTAAAATATGCTTTTTGCAGCGCTGCCGAGTATAATAATTTAGAATGGTATAACCATGTAAAATCCTCATAAAATCGAGATAGGATATGTTGCCAGTTCACAGTCGATATGTGCTTTACAGATAACGACATCTATTATAGTTTCAATGACACATTGGAGAAATATATGTTGACAGTGTACAATAACTCTGCCTTACCCATAGGAAGTATAACAGTAGTAATGCTGTGATAATTAAGTAGATAATTACCAAAGAAAGTCTATAAAATACAGACAGTGGCGGAAATTGGATCAGCTGTTGTAAGAATTAACATCAAAATTGTTCGTTGGTGTAGAACTAAATTCATCCTCCTTTTTTCACTTAAATTCCAGCCTGTATGGGAAATAGCTTTAAGTAGCTCATAAAGTAGATAGGCCACTCTGACTACGTAATCATGAACGTCTAGAAGTTCTGGCGCCTGAAAATATGTTTAGTCAAATTAGTGTGGCGCTAAATAGGCGTACTTACAGTTTTAATAATTCCAACAAAATAATTTAATTAAATTTACATCAACCTTAACAAAATTTTGTATATGTATTTTATGGGCAACTTAATTAACCGGGCAGAAAAATGACCAAGAGCGTCGGTCAAATTGATTTTATTACTTTGACCGGCCCATATTAATAAAGCCGGATGGCCCGTGGTCCATTTAAAAATCAAGGTTTGAGATAGCAGTATGAATACTTGTAACCTAACCTAATCAAACCTCAATTGTTTTTTATTGTACCTTTCAATAAGAATTATGTAAGTTTAATTTCATATAATAAACAAAAACATTACTGTTCATCTGTTTTATGATTTCGCCCAAGATAGTGTAGTCATTATTCATACTGACCGGGAAAAGTGATTTGTCATGCAGTTTTACTTGCATTGCCCACTTGATACGGGCGTTCTGTATACAGACCGGTCATTATTCATAGTGACCGCACTTCTCAAGTTGCCCGTTACATATATACCTATACTTCGCGCGTTTTTCCCACGTGGGTAGGCACAAATTACTGAACCATGTGTGGTAATATACCGAAGGCGGAACGAAAAGGTGCTCCCACAACAAGGTTGTATAATGTAGTATAAACAATAATAAAATATTAACATAACATAGCATCGCGCCTGAATTTCCCGAAGTGTTAGGCAGAAGTGTACTATTGTACACCCACATTTCCCAGTTGCCGTTATTGAGTCCCATCTAATAGAGGCGAGCTTATTGCAATCTACCGGGCACAGTTCCAGATTCCGTGCTGCTACTGAGAGATTTCATACAGAAAAATCCAATAACACTTCGCCCGACCTGGGAACCGAACTCAGGACCTCACGCTCAGCAGTCACGGTTGGGACCAAGACAACAACAAGAGTGATCTTCGAAATAAGTACTACCAACGTTTATGCATCCACACAACTGTCTCTAAGCTTGCGGTCAGTTTTAACCCTGCATTATCAGCACTAATCATCTCTGTACTGGTTCTGTGGCATTCTATGATGGCCGGTGACAGCTTACAAGTAATTTATTTATTTATCTTTGGTCAAAACGGTCTCATAAAACCAATTACACTAACCAAAGGTCGGAGACATGAAATTATCAATACTACCCAAAATGAAACAACAAGCATTAATTAAAATACTAATTAAGTTTGTAAAAATATAATATATATGCCAGAAACCGAACTCAGGACCTCACGCTTATAAGCGCGGCCGATAAGCGTGAGGTCCTGAGTTCGGTTCCTGGATCGGGCAAAGTGTTATTGCGTGTTTCTGTATGGAAATTCTCAGTAGCAGCACGGATTTTGGAACTGTGCCCGGTAGATGGCAATAGACTCGCCCCCTATTACATGAGACTCAATAATAGAATCGGTGAAATGTGGGTGTACAATAGTACGCAGAAGTGTACAATAGTACACTTCTGCGTAACACTTCGGGGAATCCAGGCGTGATGCTATGTTATTCTATAAAACGCTTTGGACTGCAAAAACAAACGATCTAGCATATCGAATTAAAACGTGACTTACCGCAAGTCCGCAGATGCGGTTTCATTGCGGCCTTCGCTTGTTCAATTAAGGCCTTAATTAAAGCTACCAGGTTTAAAATATGAGCTCCAATATGGCTGATATTAACAATTGCCACTTTGTTTTTAATATCGCATCTCCCTGTTTCTCCGAAGGGCTCGGTAAAGGTGTACGACACATCTAAATTTAAGTGACGCAGTTTTAAAAGCAAAACAGTTTATTTATAAAAACATAGGTAAAAAGATACAAACATAGTGGAATGTTTAAAAAAATTACGTAGCCCTATGTTTCACTTTGAAAGGCATACAAGTCTTTCGTATTTTTATCTATACAAATAAATAAAACTGAAAAAGAAGAATAAGATGTCCAGTCCCTGAACAAAGACATACTATTTCGATGCTTTTTACTAAATGCATATGAAAGTATATACGGTACATAAAACAAAAAACAACAACTAGAAAAAATTCTCTCTGTCTGTCTGTTTGTTCCGGCTAATCTCTGAAACGGCTGGACCGATTTTGACGGAACTTTCACTGGCAGATAGGCTACTTTTATTTTAGAAAAAGAACTAAGATTCCGCGCAAAAAAAATTAAAATCCATAAAATTGTGAACATTATTGCCTATTTATTGAAGAAGGTTGTAGGCTGTTTTTTGACCCGAAAAAATACACAGGTTCGTAATCCACGAGGGCGAAGCCACGGGCGGAAGCTAATTACTAAAATAGTAGTTAAGCCCCATGTGAAAGGGTGAGCTTATTGAAAGTCAGCGGGCACGGTTTAAATCTCCGAGTTACAAGAGAAACAGTGTAGCATTTTTTGGCCTAGTAGGATTCAAAGCTCAGTTGCTTGCGGCCACTAAGCAAACATTTGTTTTTCTAAAGTTTAAATAAAATTTTGTTATACAAGGGTATTGAAATGGATTTGGTTTTTAATCTATTTTAGGTATTATTATTGTCAATTTTCCGCCGATTTGGGCACGATGTAGCGCTTTGGGCACGTTATGGCGCCTGTGGGTGACATTCTATTACATGATACAGTTACGTTTGACATAACTTAGCATCACGCCTGTATTCCCCGAAGGGTTAGGCACAGGTGTACTATTGTTCACCCACATTTCGCCGATGCCGTTATTGAGTTTCATATAATAAGCAAGCCTACTGCTATCTGCCGGACAGAGTTCCAGACTCCATGCTGCTATTGAGAATTTCCATACAGAAAACCCAATAACATTTTGCCCAACCCGGGAATCGAACCCAGAACCTCATTGTCAGCAGTCGCTCTTGCGATCGCTAGACCAATGAGGCAATTATTGTCACGTTTGACTAAATTATTAAACCAGAAAGTAAGTATAGCAACAACATAATAACTATAGGGAATTTACATAAAAAAATTAAGACAAGTTTTATAAACTGAAGAGCGAAGTGACCAAGTTAAGTCTAAAGTTACAGAAATATTAAAAGGAAAACTTACAGTATGCCAGAGGTTGAGGGTTCAAATCCTGCTCTTGTCAATACTTTTTTCCTTTTCAAGTTTTTTGTTTGTTTGACGAAACATGACATTGCATGAACGAGGACTCCATAACAATGCACGAAAAGGATCTTTGTTCAGTTAAAAAACATTGATTGTTGTGTGATATTTGATGTCAATGCCCTGATTAATACATATTATACAACTCCCTTACTGCCTACTGCGACGAGATAGAGTGAACAATTTAAGGCCGACACCACTGACAGCAAAATGTACTTTCAATAAACTGTCAAAGCCATTTTCACCTCGCAAAGTCAACCTGATCCCTAACTACACAACGGTAACGCGCACATTCAAATAAAGTCATGTCACAAACATAACGATAATACTTTTATCCCGTCAACCCCAATTCGGTAGTGTTACTCGTGGGAACTGGGACAGACACCTCGTTCTGTTGGATAGACAACATATTTTCTATAGAGAAAACCGTTAACACAATTGCAGAGTGAAAGAGAAATATTGTTAGTTGTTAGTACAGAACTGGTATTTTGTTGTACTTTGCATTCATAAGTGGCCGAATATGATGTAACTATATCTTAAATTCAAATGAATATTACTGTTTTGAACTTCGGTAACAGATATTTAAGGTTCTGTTTTCTTTACTTCAAATAATGAAGCTTTGAGTTGACTTCATTAGTAGACGTTGCAAGGTATTCAAGTTCTCCTCAGGATTTCTTAATTCCTAGTACCTTGGGAAACCTTGTGATGCTAGTTCTTGTAAATAAGTGACGTGTTGGAAAGCGTGCAGTGCTCCTTTTAAAGTACATGGTATTAAAATTACACCTTTGTTTTAGTACTAACCACATTCCCATAAGGTGACATGACCAATATACCTAATAACTAATAATTTTAAGACTGCTCTCGTGTATTGAAATCACTTTGAATGGTGGACTTCCAAATGAGCCTTCAATAGAAAACAGAACATTGTTTGATTTTGTTGACGTTTCAACATAATCAAACAATATTCCTATTTCTTACACAGTTCGACATCAATACACTCTCAATTTAATAATAGGGCCACGATATTACAATTCCATTTTGTGAAGTTCTCTACGGTCCCTTGTTTGTTTATTTATTGCCTTATTTCCCTACCAAAGCTTTATTTGCGAAGTTTTAATTAGCTCAGAGAGCAGTGGTGGTGTAATGGTCGCGGCGTTGAGTAACAAGTCATAGGTCGTGGGTTTGGGTACAGTGGGATAATTATGATTCACACATGTAATCGGAATCGATTCACATTTGAAAGTTAAAGCGTATACATTGTGTTATTCATTGTTGAGCCGAGTGATTTTTGAAGCATACTGCGCTATGTGTAGGTAGTACTGAATTGTCAAAATGTAAGCGATCTGAGCGTATATCGTTTTAAATCTGTATTAAAGGTTAATAGGGTGATGAATCTAATGACTATATAACTTAGTGACACTGAATGTATTCGGAATCAGATCCTCGGTAAACAGATGTTATCCTGCAAAAGTTGTTTTGGTAAAAATCTAGGTTAATTGGGTGGTTTGGTTGTTGTGTCGTCATAGCCCATACGTCATTCGCAGACAGTTCAATCAATATCTGTGGTGGAGGAGAGATACACGATTTATAATAATTGCAGCATCTTTCAATACCACAGTATTTTTTTTTAATTTCTTCTGTTTTGTCAATAGGTCTCAAAATCGTTAGGATCGCTCACGAGTTGGTGGATAGCTACGGCAGACAGGAGGCTTAGGAATAAAGCTGGCTTCCCAAGGTATGTCGGGCGCGCTTAGGTATCATCGTTCAAGATGTGTCTCCATAACGAGAGAGGATTTCCTTGCGCGCGTTGGTTTTGATGAGGTTACGTGCTGCCAAGGACACTATAGGTAACATAAAAAAGTTCGCCTTAAATTTTGGAGAGCACAAAATGCGACATTTTTGTTTAAATAAATAAAAATCACAACCGGTTGCATTGGTGATTGATTCAACAAACCCCTTGCTCATAAATTTGCAATGACATGTCAAAGAAGATTAAGATTTCAACAAATGTAAGTACTATAACGTTCCTTTTTATTCTGTCTGAGCAAGTTGGATGTCTCAACTGAAGCGTATGGGTCGTTTGAGCTAGTAAGTTGTCGCTAGGTACTTACACACTCGCCAACTTCAATCAAACGTTAGTACTACAATCTTCAACTATCTAACTTCTATTTACTCTTGAACGTAATTTCAAAACCGCTTAGTTCTTTATTCGTCCCGCAATGGTATAGAACATTTGCTTAATTTTGTAAGAAAAAATAAAGCGAGCCTTACTAAGATTTCTCCTGTTTAGTGGGTATACACATCGATATAAACAGACTTCAAAAAACTAAAAAGCAAAAAAAAATGTTTCATGTTACAATATAGTAGTTGAAGAATATTGAAGGCGGTGCCAAGTAAAACATAAAAGTAATATATATACCTTGCTGCTATAATAGCGACATTGAAACAACGAGTTCACGTAAAAATTGTCGAGTTCGAGGCGAATTGTAGATTGGACTAAACGACAAATGCACTTCGTCAATTGCGTCGGTTTTTCACTTTTTACTTGGCACTGACTTCTAAGTAGGATTATCTTTTTTTTTAAATCTAATTCTTTTACAATTTTGAGTGATGGATAGACCTAGCCAGGACGCTTCTTTTGAAAAAACTCTGCAAAGGTCAAGTGTATGTTGCCCTGAGTCGTGTGAAAACCTTAGACGGTATTGTACACAAATCACAAAATCAACTCATAATTAGCGGAATAATGGCGTAACAAACATACAGTTGAATTGAGAACCTCCACCATTTTGAAGTCGGTTAAAAACTCTGGCGACTCACTTAGGAAATGTCAAAACAAATTTTGTTTATATGTTGTATGATGATAAATGGTACTGAGTGTGATAATAATTAAAACATTACCTAAGCTATTTCTAGTTGAGTCACTCGAAATAATAAAATGTTTAAATTTATGGAACTAATATTTTTTATATAAATGCTCAAAAGATTATTTTTTTTTCTGTAAATTAACTTCATAATAAAGTCACGAGAATACATGTTTTATAAAATAAATAAGGCCTGTGTCATAATAGCTCATGAATAGTAAAGGCACTTAGAGGCGTGTTGCTCTAAGTATTTGCATTAAAAAAATACTATTCTTGTGCTATATTTTCCCCGAAGGGTTAGGCATTAGGCAGGTTATTCAGTCCCGTCATTGTCATTTACCAAGTACACTGTTATTGGTAAATCCAAGTTGTTATACAGAAATTCCATATAGACTGCCTCATTGGTCTAGGGGTCGCAAGCGCGGCTACTAAGCGTGAGGTCCTGAGTTCGATCCTCGGGTCGGCCAAAGTGTTATTGAGTTTTTCTGTATGAAAATTCTCAGTAGCAGCACGGAGTTTTGAATTGTGCCCGGTAAGATGCCAATAGGCTCGCCCCCTATTACATGGGACTGAATAATGGCTTCGGCGAAATGTGGGTGTATAATTATAATAATACACCCCTGCCTAACCCTTTGGAGAATACAGGTGTGATGCTTATGTCCATATAAAAAACCAATTAAGTAAAAATTTTCCCATATTATTCCCAGGGTCTGTAAAGTTTTCATATTAATATTCAAAAGTTGTAAGCGACGATAGACTTAATGAAAATACAATTATTGATATTATTAATTTGCAACATCGAATCGTGACATTTTGTAAGCTTCTGTAAAAGCCCAGATCATTTTGTTTTTTTGACTTTTAACTTTCACATTAAATTAATAAACAGTTGAATGTTTTCTTTTTGTTGGAAGCCTGACGTATACACTTGAAACACAAACGTTAACAGTATTCAAAGTAATAGGCGCTACGTTTTTCCTTTTAAGTACACGCTACTTAGGAGAAATGGCGTTATTATTGTTCCCTTCAAAGTATTATTACGGACCCTTGTGGTGTTAATTTGACTTCTTGCATTACAGAAATAGTACTCTTTAAACCGTTGCGAATTTAATCCATCATTTTATATTCTAGCCTATTCGTGTACAGATTGATATCAAAATTATAGCGTAATATTACGCCTCGAAGGATTAGGTAGAGGTGTACAATTTCATTGGATACCCCCAAGTAACTGATGTCTGATGTAAACAAGGACGGGCCTATTCACCAGACTTCCGAACTCCAAACTCCTCTGTACTAAAAATTTACTAACAAAAAAACTCAATAACACTTTTCGAATCTAGGATCTCAAAACTCAACAATCGCGCTTGCAACTACTAGAGCTATGAGGCAGTTGATACTATAATGTTACTAGCTTCGGCCCGCGGCTTCGCCCGCGTGGATTAGGAACCCGTGCATTTTTATTGCACGAAAACCTAATTCTTTTTCTAAAATAAAAGTAGCCTAAGTTACAACCTATAATATCAGCTATCTGTTAGTGAAAGTCCCGTCAAAATCGGTCTAGCTGTTTAGGGTTCCATTATTGTAATTTTCGTAGGGAACACTATTTAAAAAAAACTGCCCATGTTACTTGCAGATAATGTAGCTTATTTTCGAACCTTGGTAAAATACTTTTAAAATTGGTTAAATGGTTTTTGAGTTTATCTATTACAAACAAACATACAAAATATTAAATCTTTTCTCTTTATAATATTACTTTATATTAAAAAAATATATATCTCCAAACATACGGATACTCTTTAGGGGATACAAAACTTCATAACGATATCCATTATGCTGCCTTCAGGTAACAATAATGGTAATTTACGTTTCCCGGACGCTAAGCTAATTTTGAAGTCAAAAGAAAATATTGTCTTATGAAAATTGCATCGGAATTTTATACCTGGCTACGGTGAAAAGGCATACGAATAAAGGAAAAAGTTTTCAAGCCATTATAACTTGTGTGGAAAGAAAATTTAAATAAACGCAAGCACCTAACGTACTTACTTTTAACAGCAAAGAGCTATCGAGTTTCATATGCCTGGAGAGATCGTGTGAAACGCATTTACTTTTAATAAACTACTTGTATTTTAATATATAATATACAACCTCTAATGGAATAAATACATGTGCTGTGCAATTTGATCATTATTGTCGACTGAATCGATGTTAGTATAATTTAATACTTATAGGTTTTTTGTTTTATAAAAGGTTTATTTACTCCACTAAAATCCGCGGAAGATACCTAAAAGTAATTGAGATATAAAATTCATTCATATATCTCTATTTTTAATACGTGTATGTGAGGTTGAATTTAGGTTTTCCTTTTTACACTAAATTCGTAAGTAATCTAGCCAGCATGCATACTTCCAAGAAAATAGTTTGGTAAATTACTCAAATCCCTGAAATGAGACCGCTAGAGGCAAAACACTTCACTAAACAACAGAATACCCAAGCGCTATAAATTCTAAAACACCATTTAAAACCCAGTGTTTTAAAAATGTCCCTCGCTGGACAAAACTTCATATCCGGGACGCGACTGTTGGTCATATCCGTGGCGTGTCACTAACATTTGAGCACTAAAAAGAAGTTACAGAAAGTTAACTCGTTACAACGCTCGATACTGAACGTATAAATTGCTATGGAAATGAAAACGATTACTTTTTTCATAAAATATTACATAATACTTAAATGGCGTAGTGGTTAAGCGATCGACTGCTCCACTACGTGTGGTGAAGTCGATTCCCGCACGGCACAACTACTTGTAAAACGGGTCTGGGTGCCCGTGCATGTAAAGATTTGTGTTTGTAAATGTATCGATACACAAATAATTCCTAGTGTGAGTATACGATTTTAAAATATAAGTAAATAATTTCGCATTCAATGAATAACAACATTGTGTGGAAAATGAGGGAGTGGCCTTTTGAGGGTCCTTATGAAGTGAACCTTCTTTATCTATCTATTGTGTTATCAGACCAAACTGAGTGGTTACGGGGGACGATATAAAAAGCTTTAAGCTTAACTTTTCTTGAAAATATCTTATTTTTGTCCAGTCAGTAAATAAACGAAACCACGGTGTACGCTTTGAACTGATATAAAATCGCGGTTGTTGGACTATTGAAGTTTTTGTGTAGTTATTTTATGTGTATGAGAATTTCCTTTTTAAAATGAATTCAATGTTCGTACGAACTGCGTATAAATCTATTGCCTGGGGTGCAGGCCGCGGGCGCTGCTCTTTTGTCCACTAGAGGCGGACAGTCGTCGCGTCGTGGGTGTGCTATATTTTATCGCTAATGTTATTATATAGATATAATTTTAACATGCTTCTACAACGCAGTGACCTTAATACATCCTGGGCGTTTGGTGAGGCTAGATGACCGCAATTTTGTGAGCTGTGGCTCGCATTTTTTACGTCACGTAGTTCTGTTACAAACATTATTTTCCATCGTACACCGGTCAAAACCGCAATAATGTTTGAAAACCAAGTTCAATGTAAATTCGACAAACAATTCACAAAATTGCGTTCATCTTGCCTCAGCCTAATTACTGAAGCACTGAGATTTGATTCTTGAAATTCTAGTACCCAGGCCTCCTACAAATCTCTGTAACCTAATAACTCAACTAGTAATAATATCATTTAAATTATATTCACCCGTAAGTATCGCGTGAGTGGTATTTGATATTCAAACAGTATCTGTAACAAGCATTTACCAATTCAAATAGAAGTCGAAAAAATTCTAAGAACTCCGATATTAGTTAAAGTTCTTCTAGGTCACGTGACCTTAAAGATTAAGGCAAAGGTTACGGCCGTGTTCACCGGCGCACAGATTTTTATAATGAAAACTGTAGTTGATTTTCTCTTAAGCATTCGTTATATTGTCGGTGTACATAGGGATAGCTTGTACAACTACTTGTGTCATACACAGCAACATTAAATTGGTATATAGAACGGCACAGCGGTTGAGCGATCGACTGCTGTGCTACGCATCGCGGATTCGATTCTCGTACGGAACAAATATTTGTATGAACTACAGATAGTTGTTCTGGATGTTTTTGAATATTTGTAAATACACCTACGATACAGGAATGAATCACAGTATGGGGCAAGGTTTTTTTTAGATGTTCATATTGTCCATAGCAATGCCATTAGATGGGAAAAGAAAGGTAGATGTAGTGTAGTAGGGTAGATGTAGTAGAGGTAGTATAAGTAAGTGTAGGATTTAATAAAAAAAGATATATAAAAACTTATATAATATGTACCTACTAAGTGAAATTAATTTATCTCTAGGTATATTTTTCGTAAATAGCCCTAGTTGAATAATGAGACCTGTCTATATTAATATAGGTAAATCAACACTAAATAGATAGGAGGTTATAGTGAGAGTAGGTAGGTTATATACAACCTACTTATTATTACTAACTACTAAAACACTAAACAGATTAAAGATGTAAAAAATATAAAAATATTATCTACGCATCAAAATACTCCTCCGCATCGCTGTCAACTGGCATTGTTCCGGAAGACTGGCAGCATTGCCACGCTGTATGGCAATGCTGATTTTTTGACCAAAGAATAATCCAGCCTTCTGGTCACGCGTAGAGTGACAAATTAATTAATACTATTCTACTAAATGAATGTGAATATGATTACATAAAGTCACGAAATTAACAGGTTTTCATTTATAAATATAATATTAAAAAACATAAATTAATAAATATTACAGCGTAAATATTATTTCCAAATACATACATATTAATTACCGTTTATTTGATTGTATTACAGACATAAGATATTTTACTGTTATACGAAAACCGTAAACCACCTTTCAAAACAAAAGCCTAACTATAAACCATCTAATAATGATCCCAAGAGGATCTTCCCATAATTACCCCAGTAAGACGGATTACTGATCCCATATGATGTTATAAGCATATCCTGCATGATTAATCCCCCAGTCGTCTTTAAAACACCCGTGGGAAAGATGGGGTGGTTCTATTCATAATCGGGAACTGGCTTTTTGATCACGGCTTATAGATGTAGGTACGTAGGTGCTTGATTTTGGCCGTCGTACTCTTCAATGGATTTTGTTAAGTATCTTGATTCTTGGTACAGTAGTGTTAGAGACCGCGGCGTGAAAAAAAAATGTTCTTTCACATTTTTTTTCTTTTATGTAATGATTTGAACACTTAAACTTTCTTTATTTTTACAGACCTATTCGTACATAATGTCAAGCCTTTTTAATGACGGAACGCCACGTGCCACGATTCTTAAATACCTGTGTTGCTTCATCTATGATACATTCATTCATTTGTTCTTTATTTTTAATTCGTTTTATTTATCTCTTTTACGCTCGCACATTTCATCTATTTCCATCTCTCTTTTTCAGTGTTTCTAACCCCTACCACACCTCACAATCCATTTCACACCACTTACGTTTCATTCGGCTCACATCCTTCAGTACGATGTATGTCAAAGCATAATATAATCACGCCTGAATTCTCCTAAAGATTAGACAGAGTAGTCTTAACGTACACTCACATTTTACCCAATGTCACAATTCCATACTGCGTGCTTATACAGTAGCGTCGCACAAAAATAGCTTCTATATCGTGGGTACAGTTTACAGACATAACTCTTACCTAGACGGCACGGTTGGCGCAGTGGTTGAGAGATCGACTGCTACGCTACGTGTTACGGGTTCGATTCCTGCACGGAACAAATGTTTGTATGATCAACAGATTGTTGTTTCGGGTCTTTATGTATGTGAATATTGTATGTGTTTGTAAACGCACCCACGATACAGGAATTATTAATAGGGTGGGGCAACGATTAAAAAAAAAAAAGAAACCAATAAAAAAGAAAAAAAGGAAGAACTATCTGTATGTAGGTCATACAATAAATATTTGTTCTGAGCGGGGGACTACATCTAAATCCTCCGGGACCTGTTTTTTTTTAAACTGTTAACACAATCCGAGTCACAAAAAAAAAACGAATTAAACTAGACCTTAAAACAAAATAGACGCCTGTTATTTTGAATGTAAACGCTTACATTTACACTTGCTATGGTAATAATAGATAAGATCATTAATAGTTAATTTCCGTTAAAACCAGTGCCCCGGAACTTGACGTAGATATTTGACGCTTGAATAAATCTTTGCTTATTTAACGAGATAATATTGTGTAATTAAACAAGCCCAAAGATTTCCTGTACTGAAAATGAGCCTATTATAAGGCTTCTTAATGAACGTTCGTACCGAAGAATTGTCTACTTCGCTTGTGTAGGCTAAGCTTGATAAATTAATAGTCAATAGGCATAGTTAGGTATTTTGCCTAGGTTGTAGATGTATGATAGGTATCGCTAAGGTATTTCTATATTTCGCGCTTAAAATATTTTTTTTAAAGACTTTGTCCCACTCACAACCAATCACTACGTTTCAGAAGCGCCCGTTTTATATATGAAACCGAAAATAGTTTAAAACGAACAAGTTAGCTTAGTACACTAAAAAAGTGCAACATGTTAGGTAATGTCTTACTACTGGGCACGAATGATTAAAGTCACACCTAGATAGATAGATAGAATTCTTTTTATTTCAAAATATTAGAGGCCCTTTGAAACGTTAGGTATAGGAATCTAGTTGCACGGTTCCAAAAGTTGGTCCTATGGAGGCAAAACGGCAAAAACCTCCATGGATACTCTTTTAAAGTCTCTTTTGACAATCTTGCTATGTACATAATGTGGAAGAAATGTGAGAGAACAATGTAGGTTTTGTCACATAAGTCCATACCTTAAAAATAAATTAATCCATTACGCTGGCTTTATATTTTAGTGGGCAGGTTTCTCTTCACCGTTCAGACAAGTGGTAGTAAAATTCAGTCAATTGTGCGAACCGAGTTTGAACTTAAAACGTCCAACGGCTGTACTAGCACTGACTTCTGCCATATTTCCATGCTTATAATTACCCAAGTTTGAACATGTTATGGCCCAGAGTCTTCTGTGTAACTAAAAGAAGTTATTTTGCTAAGATACTTTACGATACCGCAAAAATTCTAGTGAGTAGCAGCGTTGCTTCTTTTAATTAAAAGTAGTACTGTAGCTAGTAAAACACAAATTGGCGTAGGTATCACATTTTTTGCAAGTTTCTCTCTCGTTTCTTAAAGTAGTAAAGAGACACCAATCTTGTACACCATAAACTGTACTAACCTAGATAAGAGTAAAATGTCATAATTTTGAGCTCTTGTAGTTTATACTTGGAGAAAATATGATGTACAAGAGCTATTTCAACTGCCTCATACCTACATGACGAGAATAAGATTAAAAAGATTCTCGTAAAGTACAAAGATTTTGATACTGTTTCAAATATATATCGGTAACGGTAAATTGCGGCATAAAATCTATACAGTGACGCCTTACATATTTCAATATTACTGATTTAGATAAAAGTAATAGGTTTCTTATGATCACATCATACCAGCTCTACTAGAGTCATATTATTATCAATACGCGATACAAAAAAATCAATATCTAAACCAAAAATGACAACGGGAGTAGAAAATAGTATTATTATAAATTCAGCCCACGAGTTTCAGTAGAGTAACCGTCCACCTTCAAAATGCCCATTAATAAACTTTTCGGATTCATTTATGTCTTATGCGATCGGAATAAATTATATTTGGAATACATAAAATACCAGTTTGAAGCTACAATTTTAGACCGTTTTGAGCATGGTCATAGAAATTGCTTTATTATAACTTCCGATGGCACTGAGTTGTCTATTTAAGTAATGTTCAGGGCCTGTCTTCTAATACCCAGCTTTGGGAACTCCAATTAATGTACGTCAATGTGGCCGGGCTTTAATTCAACAAGTTTTGGATACCGTGTTAGATCTCAATTTAATTTTACATGATTGTTGGTGGAAATTTGGAAAATGAATGCAGAAATAATTGGAGTTGCTTGACTTTTGCCGATGTTAATTGCTGCGCGAATTCACAAATTTGTGTGACATTTAACTAAAATATATAGAATGGAAATTGGTTTGTTCTATTTATTGTCATGATAAAAATACATTTTAATATTGAGAGTCTCAAATATATTATACAAGAAACTAATAACAACTTTAAAATGTAAGATTTAAATAAAAAAAAAAAAACCTGTTGCTACACTACCTACGCATTAAAATTTCTTGACATCGCTGTCAACCGGTATCGTGCCCAGTAGATAACTTACCCTACGACTTGGTTATCGTGATTTTGCATGTTTTTGTATTTTAGATACTTTTATTACATAACTGTTTTTCTTTTTTTATTATTATTTCCTTTGTGTTTAGTTTTTTATATTGTATAATTTGTGTATTGAAGAAGATTGTTAATCAGTTTATTGAAAAGAGTATCCATGGAGTTTCTTGCCGGTCTCTTCTCCATAGGACCAACCCAGTTTTGGAACCGCGCAATTAGAATCATAACGTTTTAAAAGCGCCTGTAAAGGCCCAGTTGAAATAAAAACATTTGACTTTGACTTTGAGACGGGAGGCATTGCCGTGCCCATACAATATAGAAACGTAAAACGAGTCTTCTTCGATAAATAATAAGTTAATTGTTTATAGAAGCGTTTCTACATTGTTTTGACACAGCGTAAAATCAGTCTAAGCGTAAAATCAGTCAAAATAACCTTGAATTGGAGACTTGACACAGCAAAATCTCGATAGACCCATACACAGCGGCATCGGCAGCTTAATTAGCGATGTTGTAAACGTCATTTTTGTATCATATAATGTATTGGCTGACAGTGAGATTACTGTTGGATGGGAGTCGCGTTGCTGTCGCTTTTTTCGTAATAAGGCTGCCGGACGACCTAAACAAAGACTATTCACCGGCTCATAATGGATAAACTTAGATTTCAAGGGCAGGAGTTTATCCAGCAATGGGTTGCAATAGTCGAACACAAACAATGACCGTAGTCCACCGTTAGGTAAATCCTCTGCAATACATTTGTCACCAATATTGGTCAAAGGGTTGGATCATCGTTTTTAAGTCCCAGTATCAAAAAACCTGTTCAATATATATAAGGATGTACTTTCAATATCTTTAACCCTATTTGTATGGCTAAGATTAATTAAAGCTTTCGTTTCTTCTTCATTTCTATGTAAGCACCACCTACAACTGATTCCATTTTGTTTTTGTTTAGATTCTCAAATTGACGTAATCTAGTCTTATCATAAGGATAAAATTTTGTCCCGGCGCTTCTGTTGGCCTGGCTGGACGAGCCATAATATTAACGAGCCATTTGAGTTGGAATGTTATGATTTATTTCCGCTGTCACCAAAAGGTCAGTTGGGTCGGAAATACCGTCTACTTGTCCCAACTATGATGTCCCGTGACAAGGGGACAGTTGTTTTCCCAAGTGAATCTGTGTAATACCTTTTGCAATTTGTTGTGGAGCATATAAGATGACGTTCGTTTTGATAAAAATGTTTGCAGATACCTATTAGAACGCGATATTTTTAAATAGCAATACATATATAATGAAGAAAGAAGCCACCACAGTTTTAAAAACCTACTAATGTTATTTAAAAAATGTTCTGTTATAAATAACGTTCTGTTATAATAACGCGTAGGCGAGGTTCCGTATAAACCTCTTGAAACCCCTTTTGTTTGAGTAATAGTGCTATTAAAATCAGCGTGGATTCTGATAATTATATTGCACTCCCATTCTAACGAGTGAAGAAGCAAAAAAATTTACCTTCTCTTAAAAAAAAATTAAGTAGTTTGTTGCAGGATTTTGGACATGAATTAAAAATAAAGTTGTAACGCAAAGGGAAATATAAAACTCAGAAATACTTGAGAAACGAAATTGCGTCGTTAAGTTTTACGTGAGTGAACCGCTATAAACCTGTAATTGGAGTAGACTGCATTTTTTTAAACCATTTTTTGCACGGTTAGACCTGCTTCTAACATTAAGTAAGCTTGTCTGGCGGATCCTTGGTAACTAACTCTATTTTCCATGGCGCAAGCAATTTTCATGTGAAATCTTGTGTATTATGACATGACTGTTATAAACACATTATATCGCTGCATATGTTTGGAGTAAAAGCTGACCCCTTATAAATTCAACCCATTACTGTCCCACTGCTGGGCAAGGGTCTCTTCTCAGAATGAGAAGGAGTAAGCCTTAATCCACCACGCTGGCCTGGTGCGGGTTGGCGGACTACACACACCGTCGAGAACTTTATGGAGCCCTCTCAGGTGTGCAGGTTTCCTAACGATGTTTTTCCTTCACCGTAAATGCAAGTGATAATCAAATTTTTATCCGCACATGATTCCGAAAAATCAGAGGTGCGGGCCGGATTTGAACGCGGACCCTCCTGCATGGAAGGCAAGCGTTCAACCACTAGGCTATCACTGCTCTATACCCCCTTACCTTTTACCCCCCCCCCCTATTGATGAATATTATTATTAGTTATCCAAAATAATATGTACATATATTGGATAATATTAGAGTGATTACGTTAATTTCGAAACATTTCTGTTGAGTTATAAGCTTAATTACCAATTAGAACAAAGTTGTCTTTTGCAACTGATAGGTTCATTAATGTGAATCTCATAATTTTTGTAGGTACAATAATTCATTTAAGGCATTAAACTAAACACTTCCTTTAAGTATTACTATAATTAAAGTAGGTAATATTTTAATAGAAACTATATCATGCAGACATACAGAAGGAAATCCCATAAACCTTAAATCACAGTGGATAATGGTCATGCAATGTAATTTATGACCCGAGACTTTGTTTTCGGTAGCATTAATTCCTATTGAGTTTAACATCGCTATCATTAGAGTTTTTAACTCGTCCAAGACGCCACATAGACTGCATTACGAGTGTTTTATGGCTATAATATTATATATTGGATCACCTAGCTCCGCCAATACTAACGGATCCCACACGCGGTGTAGTCTCCCGAATGGATCTCGCAGATCCTGATGACAACAAAATATAGAGAGAAATACAATTTATGGTTGTACAATTGTACACCTCTATCCAACCCTTCGGGGAATATAGGCTTGCAATGATGCTATAGAGAGTACCTTCTCTGACGATGTGTTTAATATACATGACGTTGATTGGACAATACATAAAAAGGCACTTACAAATTGTTAAGCTGGTTTGAGTCAAGCCATATAGAAGAATCAGCAAGAAACATATTATTCTTAAAATATCTTTAGTCAATTTATGGAAGATGTCTAAGAACAATGTAGGTCAACATCTGGACTGGCTTTTGGAGGTAAGTGCCGGTGACATGACAGATTTGAGCTGACCCACCCGTATTACGTAAGAACAATGTGATAGATGCTGGCGCTAATAATCATGAAAGAAAGAAGAAAGAAAGAAAATACGTTTATTTGGTCCAAACTAAAAGAATAAAGATACAAAAGAATAAACCAACAAAAATAATAAAGATAACAGTAATAATACCTACTCAGTTTTAAAGCTGCATTGTGTGCGTCAACAGCTGCGCCAAATAGGACTAGTTCAGAAAAATGCCTGACAAATAGTGCCTGATGCTGGTTTTCAACTATACCTTTGGTTGTGTTACGCATGTGAATCAGTAGCGTATTTATATGTGTTATATACTTAAATAAGAGGACATAATAAATAAATAAAAAATACTATTTCATTTCACTTTATGAAAACTTATACATGCGAGAAAGGATTGCACTGTTTGTTGATCGCTGTGGCTGTCAGATTTTTCCTACAGGCGGCGCAACTGAACTACATATATCCTAGCCCCACGATCCGGAGCACGACACCAAAAGCATTGTCAGATATTTAAGTAGGCCATCTAAAATTCTCAAACCTCCAGACACTATAGATTTCATACCGAAGCCGTAGGAAAAACCATATAATAAATGTTGAGTTTTACATCGCCGTTAAGCTTCTAAGACGCCATATTGGGTCATTGTTGGAAATTCATTGCGATTGTATCGTAGTATAGGAGCGAACCTTTTTTTGAATTAACACCCGAAATCTTGATTTGCCCATCAAAATTTACTGTTGAATCCTAGAAAAGTGTAGTTGTTTGTGGAAAATTGTTTTTTTCTAGCACTATCGCGACTGTGTAAAGCACTTTATGTAATGGTTTGAGGTCATGCGTGAAAAGAAATTATCTTTTTTGATGTGGAGACGTTATTATAGTTCAAAATAGAGATACTAGTACGTTCTATATACGTTATTCAATTATGAGTACTTAGTCTACCGTATCCAAAAAGCGATATGCTTAAGCGCACTGTGTTGTAGAGTACCGTAATGGGTAATTATCGTGACAAGTACTGCTGTGTACAAGAACTGCTGTGTGAAGTCCTGGGTTATTAAGATTTTCTGCTAGAAAAATTGACAGTAGAGCTTGGAATTGTGCCCGGCTCCCTATTACATGAGAATTAATAATAGTATCAGGGAAATATGGGTTAACAATAGTACCATTACTCTTACCCTTTGGGCTATTAAGTGTGATGTTTATAGGTGTTTCACCACATTCAGTTTTGATTGCCTTAGACTTAGTCAGAAGGCACCAAAAGACAAAAATGTAAATCTGTTCAGACCAATAGGGTCTTTCTCAATTTCACATGTTTTTTGTTGGAATGCATTCCACTTATGGCGATCATCATCCTAAAACCACATGCCTATTTCGTTTTATTTAGAAATGTGATTCTGTTTTCGAATCAGCTCAACTATAATTTTGTGGCAAAAGGCATAAGTATTTTGTAAGGAAATGGCATTTCTCCTCTCTATAACCAATCTTCTATTGGATGTTTTTATATGGCTATGGGGTGGCATGGTTTGTAAGGATTTTCCTGCCATGCGGGCAATCCGGAACCCCGTACATTGTCATTATTGCTGATACGATGAAATTAAGGGCTTTAGATATGGGTGTTTTATGCTGATGCAAAATATTCCTTCTATAACTTTTCATCTCTCGTGACTATAATGTCATAAAGTTTTCTAAATGTATTTATACAAGAAGTAAGGTGCTGTAACAAAAATTGGAGGAATATAAAAATAATATGTATCAAACTTTATTATCCAGACAGCAAAATGGGGTTCACAGAGTTGGTGACAATTTTTACTTAGCCTAAGTTAGTACCTACTTAATGACTAGGATAGATCGGCAGCCTAATTACCGCTGAAGCAATCAGTTTGCGACAGGCGTAGATCGCGCGATATCTACAGTCAAACGTCATTTTTATGTCATATTATGTATTCGCTGACAGTGAGGCTGCTGTCGTGTAGCTGTCGCGTTGCTGTCGCGTTGCACGTTATATAATTAGACTACTGGTTCGATTGGCTGACGACCACATAAGCGGGCTGTTTGCCTGGCCGGCTATTGTTTGCAAGATGACGTTGGAACCGTTACGCAGCCTACGAAGCAGCGAGGCAGATTTCTTACGCCATACTGTATCAATGCTGTCAGCGAGTGCGTCGGCAAACATCGATGAAGCGCTACAAAAGCGCGGCAGTTACAATAACACACGGAAAGCGTTACTGTGTTGGATACGCAAAGCATTGTAAGCTCTTTGGGTATATCTGAACCACAAAGCCTCCGCGTACAGTGATCTGCAGTATGGCTGCCTCATAGCTCTAGTGGCTGCAAGTGTGGTTGGTTCTGTTTGGAAACTCTTAGTAGCAGCCTAGAGTTTGGAATTGTGCCCGATAGACGACAATAGGTTTGACTCACTCACACTGGTTTGAATCAGTGAAAAGTGTGTGTACAATAGTATACTTCTGCCTAACCTTCGCGAAATACAGGTGAAGTCACTAGTAAAAGTTATCTTTGCTATACTCCCACTGTGGTAAAGGCCTTACTAAACATAACAGCACGGCGTACTCGATACCGCTTATTAGTAGGTAATGCACAAATTTTTCACTAATTCGCTGCCAATTTGTATAGCAAATAAGTTAATAATAATTTAGTTTAAGCAATCGCTATGTTATGTTAATCTATAACCAAACTACGCTTGACGGCAACAATTGTTTTAGATTCATATTTTCTCTTTAAGTGAATTTGTAAACCGTAAAAGTTAGAGTTTTTTTTATTTCAAACTAGTGACCCCCGCCCCGGCTTCGCACGGGTGAAATTTACTAATGAACAAAATCAATAATTTCATATATAAATGCCATTCAAATTTCCGAGATTTCCGGTGGATTTTCCAAAAACATTCTTACATAAAAACCTTCTACTGACAATTACAAACAAAACAAAAAAAAAGAATTAGCCAAATAAATGCAGCTATTCGGAAGTTATGCGCTTAGTAACACATTTGGCTATTCATTTTTATTTATATAGATGGGTTTTGCAGGCATTTTAAAACGTTAAGAATCTAGGTGCACGGTTCCAAAGTGGATTGGTCCTACGGAGAAGACGCGTGATGCTATATTATATATATCCAAAAGGCGATAGGTTGCAATTTATTGATGAAAACGTACAATATGTCGACTTTTATAATTAAACTTCAGTCACAAATAAAGCAAGACCATATAAATCAAATTTTAGTACCTAGTAAAAATTGGTAGATTTACGGTTCTTAATATACACACATAAAAGTCGCAATTGAAACCTTGCCAACTGCTAGAGAACTTAATTAATTTTAAAGCAATGCTGAAAACTCGTTTGGCATAAATATAAGGTAAGTTAAAGTTTTACCGTGTTGTGACCAGTTGTCGCTTGCGATTTATACAGTTGTACTCAAAAATATATTACTTTAAGGACTGGTTTTTCAATAGCTCGATGAACCTCAGAAAAATTATTCGTCTGATAAGTCCATACAACTGATCCAATTAAAAAAAACTGCAGATAACCGTTATCTGATATTTTTATTAAAATTCGTTAAAATAAACTATTTTAAAATTTGGACACTAGTTAAAAAAATATCCTATATTACCAATAAATTCAATTTAGTCCCAGCAATAGACAACAGTGGGGCACAAATATCTTCCGACTAATTTCTTCGAGTATAGTTTCAGTTTATTATAAATGATCATTAGGATCATTAATTATAGCTGTGATAAATTCCTGTTAATGTAATGGAAATACATTACACAAACACAATGATTATTTGTGTGTCAAAATGGCCCTTATTTTTTTTCTTTTATACGAACAACTACCTCTTTGGTATAGTGGGCACGATCACGATTGCCGAACGTGATGGCCTGGGTTCGGTTTCGGTCGGACAAGGTGGCGCGCCCCTATTGCGCGGAACTAAATACTCAATACTTTATTTGCGTTCCACAATGTAGTACTTAGGTGGTAGGCTTAAAACTATGAGATCGAATTGTGGACCCTGTCGGGCACAGCAAAAGTAGAACTCAAAGAGGGCAACGGCGAAATGTGGGTTCATAACAATACACCTCTGCCTAATCCTTGTGGAAATATAGCTAAGGCTAATATCTTAGCCACAACGTCAACTTTGCCGTCCATATTCAATTTTACATCTCTCCCAAACCGAAAATATCAAAGCAAAGTGTACTTACAACGTTACTTTAAAAAAGATTAACAATTTCCATCAAAATCCTACTTAAGAAATTACAATAGGATTATAACCTCAATACATAAAGATTGAAATCTTCCAAACATTACGCATCTATGAATACCAAAGAAGGCATTGCCCAAAATACGCGTATTATCCCCTGATTTTTTCTTCCATTTGCAATCCCTATTACAGCTCCGGATCAAACAAAGATGGGGGAATTAAAGGCACATTGTGAAAACCCGAACGAATATTACTTTTGTTAAAAGCTAAACGAAAAATATTATTCCAAGTTAAATTGAATCTTTGGTTTGAAAGGAACATTTCAGGATATCTTCAGGTATGATATTTGCTTTTATAATGATTAATCAGTTGGACTCCATTGAGTTATATTCAGATGAAGGAAGAGTCGAGTTATATTAAAATGTTAATATAACTCAAGTGTTTAAAGTATTCAACAAGTCGAGTCGAGTAACTAGGTGCAAGGAAAAAGCCTCTACGATTGATACGATGGCATACCTTTCTAATCTTTCCACTTATGTGACCTCCTTGTGATAGCTCGTGCCGACTCAATAGAAGAAGAGGATTAGGTGATCAGTTTCAAGGTCGATCGGTCCTTTAGTTAAAGGACTGAAATAATCGTAATATACAAAATTTATCTCCTAGGCTAAGCCGCTCGAGTTAAAATTAAGAGTTTGGACTTGTACCGCTAAATAACTAAGATTTAAACTATAATTACAGGTGTTAAAATTGGGTGTACAGTGCCTCACTTTACATATTCGGTCAGAACAGGGGTGATACTCTAATAAATAGTACTATTATTCTGTTAATAAGGATTTTTTAAACAGTTGAAATTAATTTTGGAATTAAGTTTTAATGCTGTTAATATAAAATTGAATCACAGTAAATGAATCATAAAACGATCGGATTGTATTTATTGCTGAATAAAACTATAATCAGGAACAGAAGTCCATACAATATTTTTATAGATTGTATTTATGGCTGAAGCGATCTAACATGATGTAGTGACATAAATGTCACTTAATTGTCTTGGCACTGAATTGCAAATAAATAATTTATTTGCAATAATATGGAACAATGGATGTTATACATAGTTAAATGTTCTAACATATTCCGTCATATATGTCGACAGACGTGTATGTATGTCGCATGTAAATTGCACATTTACTTAACTATAACTCTAGAAAATGTTTTTATGTTAGTAAGTAATTATTTGAAACAAAAGGTAAAAAGGTATAAGCACACTGAAGAGAGTCTAAATCGTCTGTTCGAATCAAAGCAAAAGATTATTTTGCAAGTATAACTAATATCTATGTTTAGTATGCGTTAAAGCCTTAGTCCATGAGGCTGACTTAGTGAGGGTTGGTGGACTTTAAAGAGTCCTCTCAGGTGTACAGGTTTCCTCACTCCATTTTCCCTCACCGTCATTACAAGTGATAATCAAATTCTGATCCGCCAATTAATTCGAAAAGTTTTGTGTACGAGCCGGATTCGAACTCAAACCTACCTTCTTCACTTCGTGTTGCGGGATCGATTCCCTTACGGAACAAATATTTGTATGATCTACAGGTAGTTGTCATGGGTCTGGTTGTGTGCATGTGACATGTATGTTTATAAACTGTACCTACGAGACAGGAGAAATACTAGTGGGGACCAATTCTTTTTAAGAAAAGACCAAAAAGCCCTCTTGTACAAAAAAAAGCTTTCAACCACTAGTCTATAATTTTTTTTACTACTAATTTGAGTTCATTTGGCAGAATTTCACCTGATGGTGAGTGACAATGCTGCTGAGGATGGATCACGCAAGCTCAAATAATGCCTATTCACTATAGGCTATCAGCAATGAGATTGGATATAATTAAGAATCCAATATGGCGAGATTAATACCTATTCATAATATATTAAGTCTCTGCCTTACATGAAGGATTTATCATTTTCCCTTAGGACTAATACGTTTAAGACGAACACAGTAATGTCTGCAGCAAACATACAAGAGAAAATGATTGATTGTGATAATACTTTAAGAATACATCATTCTGTCAGAATATGATATAAGTTTATTGTATATTTAGGAAATAGATAATATTTTGTACTTATATAAAACCAATTCTATTGATTCTGTTATATAATAATTCTGCTAAGCAAATTCTAAGGTTGTTAATTGTAACAGGAGTCGATCCTGCGACCTCGTGGTTCAGTACACTTCTGGTATTTCCACATTTATATAACTGTTCTAGGGTGACGGAATTCGGCATAGCGAGCAGAGATCTTGGTAGCTTAGAGGCTAGACTAGCTAATCTACTAAACTAGAAAGTCCCAGGTTCGATTTGTACTCGCTAATTCCACATAGCATCACGCCTGTATTCCTAAAAGAGTAAGGCAGTGATGTTTCGTTATGTACCCACGTTTTACCATTACAGTGGAGTGAGCCTATTGTCTTACCGGTCACATTTTCTAACTCCGGACTTCTACTGAAAAATTTCTTACAGAAAATCTCTATAACAGTTTACCCGACCTGGAAATCTTACCCAGGAACTCGTGCGTTGCAGCCACGATTGCGATCACTAACTCGAAATATACTCGCCAACATTATATAAGACTTAACTTCTTGAATGGCAAAACGTAGATCTCATAGATACTTATAATAATAATAATAATGATACCTTTTCTGAATTGTTTTGTTTTGTGGATGTTGTTAGAGTATATTCTTCAATTCAGTGTGCCTTTTGGCAAAGGCCTCCTCTACCTGTTTCCATTGAGTTCTATCACGAGTCACTTTTCTCCAGTTAGGGCCAGCTGTTTGTTTTAGTTCGTCCTCCCATCTTCTTATTTGTTTCCCCTTGCTGCGTTTACTGTTCCTTGGATACCAATCTTGTATTATCACAACACTGCCTTACGTTCCAGGTAATACAGGCGTGATACTGTTACAAAGTTAGGAAAATAAAAACCTAAGCATATAGATTGAACTCCTGCTACGACGTAGCTGACACGAAAAGGTCATGTCTACGCCAGCTACGAAATCGTAGCAAAAGTTTGTTTTGAGTCCGACCTGTTAGCTTGTGGCTCTTTTATGTGATAGCCATTTTTGTTTTGAAGGAGTGAATATAAAAAGTAAAACACGAGGGGTTTTCTTTTATAAATTATTCTCTTTGCCTATCAAGCTGTCGTTTTACTTTCAGAAATAAAGTTAATTCTGTAGGCTGTTTGCTAAATAAAATAAAGATCATTTGTTCATATAACTTTTCACATTTTCCAAACTTCACAGAATTCGTGCTACAGGTAAAACGGTGTCACAGCAATTTTGGAACGGCTATAACACGATGTTAATTAGTGTAACAACCTCAAGCACCATGCATAACGGGCATCCACGGTGTTTCATTAAATTTTATAATGGTGCATATGAAGGGGATAATTGCTTGGCTATCTCCAAAGTAAATATAAACATACCAGGGCACCATGCGCGTACTGTGGTCAGTTAATAAGAGAACTTTGTTTCATATTCAGCCAATACCTATTGTTGAAAGGGATATTGGTAAAATGGTAAATACAAAGTTATATTTGGAAACAAACTATTGGCGTCAATACCAAATATAGAATGCTATAATATACTATACAATATTAGCTATTCCTGGGTTCGATTCCCGGATCGGGCAAAGTGTTAGTGGGTTTTCCAGTATGGAAATTCTCAGTAGTAGTACGAAGTCTGGAACTGTGCTCGGTAGACGGCAATAGGCTCGCCCCCTATTACATGGACTCCATTACGGCATCGCCTAACCTTTCGGCCTAACCCTTCGGGGAATGCAGGCGTGATACGACGGGATAATTGACTTAGTAGGTAAGTACTTGCCTTCCTGCGCTATGTGTTTGCAAACGAACTAACTATTTTTTAAATCAATAAGCCAGAGTTTATACAATACAGACAAAATGACATTTTTACAATAAAACTAACGCAAATCTATTCAATATTTTTTTTACGTATTGATCATCCCCTTGGACTATCCTCCACCTGGGTGAGCCGGAGCCGGAGCGGCTGAACTCATCGCAGTGATCCACTTCGACATCTGATGGTAGGCCTCGGGAACCCATCGCTGTGCTACGCGCTTGTAGCGTCTACTACTCGCAGGATGGCAAAAAGTAAAACGCTATCTATCGGAGTGAAGCGACAACAGAAAATCCTTAATCGCACTATGAGAATGAAAGACCAACATCAACCGTTGGGCTTCGGCTCGCCAGGCTGACCACCTTGCCTGGTTGGAGGATCCTTCCTTTTCAAAATCGACACAGATTACTTCTCAAAAAAAATACATCCACGTAATGCCACGGACATAACACAACAACGTAGAAATACCAGTATCAGGAGTTTTCTTACTATTTACTATCACAATAAAGTAAATTTTCATGCAAGCGATTATAGTTCTTAACTTGGTTACATTAGGGATTAGAGTCGCTTATGTGACATCTAGTTGTAGTAAAGTTTTTATTTACTATTTACTATATTATAGAGATGTCATATTAGCGACTCTAATCCCTAATGTCACGAATTTAAGAACTAAAATCGCTTGGATAAAAAATTACATTTACTATGAAAGTAAATAGTAAAAAACTCATAATAGAGGTTCAGCTGAATATTTAGACCTTCATGAATATAGCTTATTTTATATCTATACTTTGTGGTAAAGCCCTCAATTAAATTAATAGAATAATTCATTAAACATAACAATACATTCATTTATTTCACCAAACAATCAAAAGCCGTGAATAATAGTGATGTGAATTTACAAAATAAATGAAAATGTACAAATTATCGAATAGAAACCACACAGTTTACTTGTTCTAAGCTCCGTTCATCCGTTATTTTATGGAGAATAGAGTGTAGGCAGATTGTTTTTTAAAATTGGTAAAATTTGTTTGTAAGTTTGTATGTAGAAGATAATCTCCGGAACTCATGATGCAATTCTAAAAATGTTTTCACTGATATATATGTAGCTACATTATCCCCGAGTGCTTTAGGCTATTAATTATATTATGATTTAGCTCTAATATTTAGTAACAAGAAAAGAATTGGAACAAGACATGTTGCATTAACCTTAAATGAAATGGGATACGGACAGGGATGTAGGTAACAATTTATTAAATGTTACAGTTATGTTTGATATACTGTTGGATATATAAAGGTGTACTATTTACACCCACCCTTCGCCGATGCTTTTATTGGGTAATAGGAAACGAGCCTATTGCCATCTACGGGGCACAGTTTCAAACTCCTTGCTGCTACTGAGTCACCTTATACAGGTTGGTCTATTTTACTGAAAACTACAACGACAATTTCGCCAAATTTATTATAATAAAAAATATCAACACATAATCAGAAATACCCAATTTCAATTCAGTCCCCAGTCCTCGTATCCTCAATATTACTTTTGTTGGTATTATTTTAAGTAGAGCCTTTAAAATTTTAGATCCTACTTATCGTCCGAGACACATTGAAATAAGCAGATGCCTCACATATAAGGATTACTGTCGTTCTTAAATTGTTATATAGGTATCAAGAATTTCTTTATTTCGTTCGCAGTTTTCGAAGGAATATTTACATTTTTACAAATTGCAATTATATTTATCATCACGCCTGTATTCACTGAAGGGTTAGGTGGAAGTGTACAGTTGACCTACACCTGATACAATTTTTGAGTGCCTTGTAGTGAACCCTACTGCCACATTTCGGGCACGATTCTTAACTTCTACTACTACTGACATTTTCCTAACGAAAAAGATTTTATAACACTTTGCCTTTAAATCGTACCCAGTAGGCGGCTATGGCCCTTGTACCAGCGGCGTGCAAAGAGTTTTTAGACAGGGAAGGCAGAAAATTTTAAAAGCTTACTTACCAATAATACCTTCTGCGTGTTGGTTTTGGTTCATCGTCTTGTCGATTAAATAATGATGTATGTGATTTGCCGCCTCAAATATCTTATAATAAATATTTATCTGAGTTATGTAGGGTAGGAAGTGTCTTTTTGTCTTTATGAACCGCACGCCACTGCCTTGTACTAAATAATCAATCTTATAATTATCATATATAGAAAATTTTTAATGTTTACACTAATTACATAAGTTTGTTTAGAAAACTGAGTTTCTTGCTTCAAAGGTTTGCAGAAGCTGAATTTAAAAGATAATGAAGTCTCTATAGGAAATTTGAAGGCAATTTTGTTGAAAATCCATTGCGTATACACTCAAGCATTTTCTTATTATTAAAATAATTTTAGATATTAGGCTCGAGAATTGATTAAAAATAATTGGTCATCATAGGCTCTTTGATTAATCGAACTGTCCTTTGTGGGTTGATAAAGTCAGCCAACATAACTAAAAAAATACCACACATCATCGTACCGTTACATCATCGACTACTGCGCTACATGTTTCGGGTTTGACTCCCACACGGAGCAAAGTTTTTTCGACTTCAGATGTCATGTCATGTGCATATTAATATTAGTAATTGTAATAACGAACCCACGATACAGGATTTATTCTTAGTGTGAGGGAAATTAAATTTACGAATAGTTTTAAATATTTTTGTATTTTTTTTGGACACTATAATAGTACTTAATACGCGCCAAAAATATTATACTATTTGACGATATGGTTCGTTCAATTACCGTAATTTCAGTCGGGCATATATATTATAACTGTTACATGTATATCAAATATAATTAAACATATCTTTGTTTGAACGTATATGATCTTAAGTGTATCCAATAGTCCTATCTTGTTGTACACTTGTCTGTTCTGTACATGCACCTACTGCTCCTAATTGATCTCGGCTCTACATGTATCGCGAGAAGAACAAGAAGGCCTGAACATAACCGTAATTCTGACGTTGAATATATGACGTCACAGTTCTGTATGAAATTGAAGCAATTACATGCAACGATTCGTCTCTTAACGGATTCATTCAAGTCTTCAAATCATAATTTTTAATTCAAATTATCTTCAATTATTACTAACAAAATATGGATCAGTGACAACGATTATTATTATAACAGTGATCTCGTAAACTTTTTCACACGAGACCGAGAATTGCACATTTAAAATGTGAGTACCTAAATATATATTGTTTTCACAATGTAATAACACACAAGCTAAGCCCTTCTTTACAACTCAAAAAACTATAGTCTCAAGAAAATATCTACATTTCCCGACTGTACCAATCAAAACAAAAGCTATCGACCTATAAAGCTCCCCTTTAAAGTTTACACTTCGTTACGAATCACGTGCAATAGCTTAAGACGGGCGCTTGAGCACGCGCGGTCACTCCCTGAAGTCGCTCTTAGAACTCTTGTATTGGCCGTTGTTCAACTTTGTGCTGTGTTTGCGAATTGTGTTTTGTGGGTTATGACCCTGGTCTATAGGAAGAAGGTTGTCATGGAAGATTGAAGTGTTACCTGTTTTTTGGTGGTTTATGAAAACATGATTTTAATTCAGTTTTTATTAGGTATGTGTTTCATTTATTTACGATTTTCTAGAACAATATAAAATATTAGTCAGAACTTTTGGACATTTCTATTTTGGTTTTAAACTTTAGTTAAGTAATTATACAAATTTATTTTTAAAATCCATCTCATTGTTCTAGCGTTTGGTTGTCTAATTGTGAGATCCAAAGTTCAATACCTATGTCGGGTAAAAAGTTATTGTGATTTTTTGTTAGGTTTTCAGTGACAATGTAAGCAAAAGGGTGCGTAATCGGGAAATAAGTAAACATATAACGTGATTATTATTGCAAAATTCTAAATTGACATACGCACAGTTATTCAAGAATCTTCCCTCTTGTGATCGTATAACATTGCCAAGTGATTACTATCGATTGAGTTCCAAGAATGATGAAAGCGCAAATGAACATAAGTACAGTATCACGTGCCAATACAAGCTAGTCATTTGTTATGTGGAAGACATATGTAAGATCACGCCCTGTGAGTCAGCGTGACCCGAATTTTCGGACTCCATTTCCTCGTAATACTTCTGTATGATATGTGCGAATTTTGGTATGTTAATATGGTTAATATTGATGTATTTCTCAGCTGTAGTACATTCAAATATAACTACAATTAGCATCGAGCACAAGCAAAAGACACTAACATGGCAATCACAGATTTCTTATGTACAGTCAGTATCAATAATATGTACACGTAGTGAAATTCAAACGCTTATTCATGAAAAACTATTGGTTAAAATCATAACATCATCAATATTTACTCGTCGACTTTATGTACAACTTTGATCCGCACTGCATTTGGCATTTGGGGGCGGTTTTATGATATTTGCTTTTAAATAAACCATTGCCATTACCGTGGCAAGGAAATATGCTAACGTATGGTAGATATTTTTTCTAACCTTTCTGCCTAAAGATATTTTTTTTAAACATTGCCCCACACTAGGGTTTCTCCTGTATCGTGGGTACAGTTTACAAACATACATGTCACATGCACAAACAACCAGACCCGAAACAACTATCTGTAGATCATACAAATATTTGTTCCGTGCGGGGATCGAACCCGCGACATGTAGCGCAGAAAGCTAATCGCCTAGCCCCTGCGCCAAGCGTGTCGTCGATATATATGACGGGATTTTTTATGAAGATTTGTTGTCAAAAGTCGGGACGAAAAAGTATTTTTTTTTAAACAAGTAAAATGCGGCGAAAACTTCGTAAGGAGAGAAATATCAGATCTCTCGTTGAATTTTTAACAAAAAGATAACTACATTATCTCAATAATTATTTTTATTGTAAAGCTGAATGAATTGGATAAATATACAAGGCTGAATTACGAGAATTTGCGCATTAAGAATTTATTGCAAACACCGACACGTATTAATTAATTATTCATAATTTCACTACAGAGAAAATTAAATTACTTACCAAAATTATTATAGGTAATAGTAAGAATAAATTGAGCCCATTACTGTCCCAGTGTAGGGCAAGGGACTTCTATCAGAATAAGAAGGGTCTAACCCTTCTTACCTCTTACTACTTTTACCTCTTAGTTTACCACTCTGGCTCGGTTAGGGTTGATAGACTACATAACTACATACTCAATCGAGAACATTATGAAGATAAAAAAAAAACCATTATCTGAGTCACGTAAAGGCACGGCCAAGTTTAGAAAAGCACTACCGAATAGTGCGCATTTAAAAAGTGCTTTGCCGGATTATTCCACAAATAAACCTTTAATAAAGATATTACACGAACTGTATGTGAAAGGAAAGAGCCTCCACGAGTGACGAGACATAAGGTCGTTTGGCGTCATTGACGAGCGGTTCATGAAGACAAAAAGACACTGCCTACCCTACATAACTCAGATAAATATTTATTATAAGATATTTAAGGTGGCAAATCACATACATCATTATCTAATCGACAAGACGACGAACCAATACCCACATATAGAAGGTATTATTGGTAAGTAAGCTTTTAAAATTTTCTGCCTACCCTGTCTAAAAACTCTGTGCACGCCGCTGTCTGGCGCACCCTGGCCTCCATACCACTATTGCTAACTGGCTAATCTTTTCACTGTACATTAACTATGTACTAACTACCGCATTAATGGGTGAAGGCCTTCCTCCCATGATATCCAGACCTTTCAGTCTAGAGCCCGTGTGAACCATTCTTTATTTAAGTTATCAAGCTCGCCCCGCCATTATTCCTTAATGCTTACGATATAATAATAATTGGGTTTTCCTAATTACGAAGGTTATGTATTCTGCATTGGAGGCATTAGTGACTCAATAGAAGCTTGATATAATAGAATATAATTTAATACATCTTCGAACTCCGAAACTCTTCAAGGCTCTATCAATCAATACGACATTACGGATTCACAATCAAAACATCAATCAAATCATTTCTAATGGCGCTCGCACCCGGGTGTCATGGCGGCACATGACATATGGAAATGTGAGACGTAGGTGTGAAGCTAATCTGTCGATTAGCGAACGTGCGTGGTTGCTTCAAAGCTTCAGCTAGCGTAATTTACTTAATTAAAAGATAGTAGTAATTAGTGTCGACGGTAGCGTCAAGAGGAATTATAATATGATTAAGGGCTAAGATAGTTAAATAGTTCTGTACATGTATAATAGACAATATATCAGTACATATAACATATCCAAAAACAGCGTGATACGTTTAATGCCGTTTGAAACTGAATGACCCCGTCCCACTGATGACAACAAAATATATTATTTTTAGTTATATTTGTACACGTAGTTCATCAATAAATAGTTTTCTCTCTTTCTTTTAACTATCTAACCATACGTGTGCACCATATAATTATAAAGGTTTTTATTTAATTTATGAGTTAATTTTCAAGTGACAGTCTTAATCTAGGCAATTTTAATACATATAAGAGGATATTTTTTACTGTTGACGGCAAATAAGTCAAAACGTAATTATACCGCAAAACAAAATCATACCTAAAAGTTCCTATAAAATATTATTTTAAAAATTAACTTAAATCTTACCTGAGTCCCTGCGAATCGGTTATCTGCTACGGCAACGTCCTCGTAGCTGGCGTAGCGGTATGGAATCTCGCCCGCTACGTCGTAGCAACATTTACTTCTATAAGAAGAAAAATTCAAAAGTTAGCACTATATTTTATATATAATACGTGGAAAATAATTGATTGATTAATTTAGAACAGTAGTAATTTACATATCGGTATGCAATATGTAGATCTTGTCAGCAATTTACACAAATACTAAAATAATAATGACTTATTGCCAAAGTATACTGGTGGATCTTTCACTGTAGGTAAATTTACTAAAGCATCGACGAAAGACATTAGAATACAAAAGTGTATATAACGATAATGTACACCAAATTCCTAAAAAACAATCTAAAAATATTTTATTTCATTTAGATCTATTCATTGCCGGATTAAATTCCGTAGCAACGCCTTTAGTAATAATATTATAACTAGGTCAACATGAACGCCAAGTGAAAGTTAGTTTTATAAAACTAATAAATTTTAGAAAGCCAAACTGAAATTATTATCATTGTCAATTTTATTAATGAATGCTCCGAACCAAATTTAATATTAAATATTGCCGTTGAACATTTGAATAGAAAAACCATTATTAAATCAATATCCTTTTGTTGTCAACAAAGGGTCTAAATAGGTCCCTTTGGATAAATAATGATGAAAATTCACAAGCCTTATTATGATTTGCATAAGGTTCATATTCCGTCTTCGAGATTTGTACTTAGAAGTGTTCTGTGAATATTTTTTAAAGTTACACTAACTTTCATGATTTAGTTTTCATTCATCGTCAGTAAGCTCGTTGATTGGTGGTGATGACAGATGGAATAAAGCTGTGAACCCAATGGCGGCCAAGGACTGGAAGAATGAACGTAAAACATTACGCCTCTATTCCCTAAAGAGCTAAGAGCACAATTTCAAACTACAGATTGATACCGTTGTAGTAACAGCCCAAATTCATTACTTTTAAGTCCTTTTATATCTATTGCTGAACATAGGACACATAGGACCCAAAATAAGATAACATCCTCAGAAATTTATGTAATTATTATTCAGCTGGCACTAGGACCGAGAAAAAAATAAAGATTCCATAGCAAACAATCTCCCTAAAAACTTTACTGACACACTTACGCACTTATTAATTTTTCATCTTGACCAACTTTGTAGTTACCAAATTGGCCTTTGTTGGTCGTTGTGGCTGTCAGATTTTTCTTTCATAATCATAGCACGTCAGAGGCTCTAGTGTAAGTTTCTTTTGTCCGTTTCGTGTTATCCACCAATCGGAGTGCCGCGCACGCGTTCTATGCGTTAAATCGAGTTCGTTAAAAACAACTTACACTAGGACCTCTGGTGCTGAAATGGTTTAGTAAGCGTCACCTAATACAAATCTATCCGAAAATATTTGTTTGGGTAATACGCGCCTATTACGGTCATAGTATGATACGGTGTAGTGGGTTCATACCTTTAAAGGTTCGAAGAAAACCAAAACGCTTGAAAATATCAAACGAACAACTTTTAAATTCAATTTGTAATGAGAATCTCAGCAATTCTACTGTTTTCAATTGCGAGCTAAACAATGGCTTTGTTCACGATTCAGTACAGTATTCAACAACGGTCATTATATTCAAGAAATTGCATTCAGACCTCGTTACCTTAAAAGAGAGCCTGCGCAATTTTTAACTCGGTAATTCATGCACCATTTTTGCATAACTGGAGGAAATGTTTTCTAAATTAGACGGGAGAACTCTTCAGTGAGAAGAGAAACGGTTTTTATTATAGGCGTAGGGTATTTTATTTTTTGGTTAGAATTCATTTTGGATTTTGGTACAAAGCGTGATATATTTTTTTCTTGATAGAATTAGAACAGATATTAATTATGTAAAAAAACAGAAAGCTGGTTAAAATGTAGTTTCGGGTTTTAGTTTTGGAATATGCAATGTAAAAAAACATTAACTCTACATTTTTATTATGTAGGTATCGTGGATTAGCATTCAGTAAAACTAAAATGTTATTTATCTATGTCTACCTGTACATTGTGGAATAATAAATTAATAAATGTTTTTTATGCATGCCTTTTTCTCTCACATAAACAATAGAGTAAATAAACAAGACAAAATTCATAGGTATTAAGTATATTATTGACTTTTGATATAGGAGTTAGTCTAGCAACATATACAGTAGGATTAACATCAAAATAAGTTTCAAGTTTTCTGAAGATAACGTAGATGTCGTCTGTGTTATTTTAAGCGTCATTTGTCGCCCCATTTGAAACGAACGGTCGACTTAATTGTGTACTGTGGTGACGTAGTGGAAAAACGGCGTTTATCTTTTTTAGGCTTACTTTCCTCAGACCTACGTAACTCTTCATTATGTCCAAGTGATAGCGTTGTTGTGCTTTTTTACAATAATTTCTAACAATCGTACTTGATTGTCAGAAATTACTGTAAATAGGCAGACTTTGGGTAGGATTATCAGATTTCTAGTAGCAAGATTTGGTATTTCGTTGTCTGACTTATGTATCGTAATAAAAAGATGTCAAAATACAGTTTCAATGTTGTCTCTATCTGATAAATGTCAGAAATGATTCTTGAATTCAACTTTCGGTCACATTTAGAATGTATTTACATTTCAATGACTGTTAAGCGTTTATTTTTGATGTACGAACTGTATTTTTTTGAATGTTTTTGTACCAGAAATATAATAATATTTCGATTATAATACTCTCTAGACTATAAGACCTTACCTACCTACCTTACCTACCGACCTACCTTAGACTTTCTGTAAATCCTTTATTAGGTTTAGTTATATAACATTCATTTACTTGAAAACGTTCAGTTCATTTAGTTACTTAAGCTGTTGTAACGACGGCAACTGACACTTAAAATTAACGACTTTATTTGCGTCCTTTATATTCCTTCCGACCCAATTTTTAGGGTTCCGTAGTAAAATATGGAGTAACTACCTTATACCTTGTTTACTCATGCCAATATATACTCCAAAAAGGTAAATAAGAAAAAAATTCAAATAAATATAAAAATCAATAATTTTACTAGATTTCTTGTTTAATATGATTTCAGCAGACATCAATCAATTTCAAACAATCAAGATAAGTTAAGCAAGAATATCAGTGAATTCACAATTTATAATTTTTATTCGCCTTTTTAATACAACACCCTATTTTTATGCGTGGTCCGACACACACTTGGCAGGTTTCAACATCAAAGTGTTTAAATGTTTCTAACTTAAACTTTCTTTGTCTCGTTAGCCTAATATTTTTGAACGCGGCGTTTTAGGATTTCATAAGTCGTCCGACTATGAAACGAAGTCTAAATATGTCAATTACACTCTCTAGAGCAGACACTCAGGACTTTCGCTCTTTAACTTAGTTATTTGGCTGGAAAAAGCACTTAAACGTTTTTGCCTGTGAAGAGATCCAAGTACTTTAATTTGTTCAGGATTAAAGATTTTTTCAAAGGTAATCCACTTGTTCCTATCATGTCGTAATGGGTCCTTTTAAACGAATGTGAAAGGCTCGCAGTAAACTAAAATTAGTCCAGATTTTATTTAAGCTTTATCCACTATCATTACTTTATAAGAAAATGTACTAATACGACTGGATAGACTATACAGAACCAATTTAAAGTTTTATGGATTTTTTTTTTAACGCTCCCATTAATAATAGTAGTAACAATAAAGCTCCCAGTCGGCATGATTTTCGTAACTATCATCGTCATATTTGAGCTAATTTACACAAAACCTTCATGAATCATACAGATAAACCTTCCTCATTAATCACTCCATCCATTAGTGAAAACCGTATGAAAATCTGTTCAGTAGTTTTTGAGTTAATCTCGTTCAGACAGACAGACAGACGTAGCGGGGAGACTTTGTTTTATAATACGTAGTGATAGTAATGTAGTGATATTATCCAGTGGGTATTTATTTTTACGAAACGATTTTCCTTAATTTAAAAATAATATATAAAATATTATTTTCGTAAAATATTCTTAAATAATTAGTAAATTCTCATTAACTTCAATAATAAAATAAACAGAGTAACCATTTTTTTTTCTTTTTCAGAAATCAGATGTAGGTTCTTTTTCTAACAAAATATAAACGAAGTGTTTTGTTATTTTATTCAAACACAACTTTTTTGCAACATCGGAATATAATAAATCCTTTTCGTGACGACAAAGGGACGGTCCTGAACACTCTATTCAAGTTGACAGGTGAATTCATAACGGATTCCCTTCTATTGTGTGAACATTTCTTCCATATAAACGTATCTACGCTGACTTTAGAAAGCGAGTGAAGAGCGTTTTGGAAAATTTTGAAATACCTATATTTCTCTAATATTACCATGACGAAAGACAAAAGTCGTTCATCAAATTATGTGGTTGGTCTTTTTATTGAATGTCAAGGTTAAATCGTTTCTTTGTTGTGCCAGTGTTTCTGAGTGTTACGAATTATATGTACGTATACCAATAGATTTTTTCTTTCTCTTTTGTTCCTTATAGTGCAAGAAACTCACTTGGTCTAGATGTCGCAAACCGTGACTATTCAGTGTGAGTTTCTAGTTTCGGTTCCCAAGTTAGACACAACGCTATTGGGTTTAACTATATGTAAATTCTCTGGTAGATAGCTATAAGCTAAATTTGGGTGTACAGTCTCAGTCACATCTCTGCCTAACCCTTCAAAACAAATACTATGTTAATGTAAAAGTGGAGAGATTTGCTAGTCAGTGAGTTTAGTATCGTGTCTGATTGCGAAAAGGTCTCCCTGAGTGAGTTCACTCAGCTCAGACTCTTTCCACATATTCTTCATCCAGAACGCATCCACTTTAAAATTTCCATCGTTACACGTCAGTTAGAATACGTACACACACTACTGAACGTCAGATAGCATTAAAGGAAGGTTAAAGGGATTTCCATAGCCAATAACCATGAGCGGGGTGCACAGAGTTTTTATACAGGGTAGGCAAAAAAATTTAAAAGCTTACTTACCAATAATACCTACTGCATGTTGGTATTGGTTCGTCGTCTTGTCTATTAAATAATGATGTATGTGATTTGCCACCTCACATATCTTATAATAAATATTTCGTCGAAAAATGTAGGGTAGGCAGTGTCTTTTTGTCTCTATGCACTGCACGCCACTGATAACCATGCAGGTAATACTATTAGCTCGAGAGTGAGCTCAATTTCCCATGACATATAAATCAGCTTCATCATCATCAGCCAGAAGACGTCCACGGCTGAACGAAGGCCTCCCCCGAGTGGGGGGGTTTGCCATAATCCCCACGCTTGGCAGGCGGCTTGGGAATCGCAGTGGCTCACCGATTAGTGAGAGGACGCTTTTCATTTAAAATCAGCTTATATAGATTTTAAATGAAAACAGTCGAAATATTGATATGGGTTATTCAGTAATGTATATGCCTCATTGGTCTAGTGTTCGCAAGCGCGACTGCTAAGCATGATGTCCTGGGTTCGATTCCCGGGTCGGGCAAAGTGTTATTGGATTTTTTCTGTATCGAAATTCTCAGTAGCAGCACGGAGTCTGGAACTGTGCCCGGTAGATGGCAATAGGCTCGCTCCCTATTATATGGGACTCAATAATACTACCGGCGAAATGTGGGTGTACAAATAGTACACCTCTGCCTAACCCTTTAGGGAATACAGGCGTGATGCTATGTTAAGCTGTTACTATTTAATTGCATTTTAAACATTCAACGTAAAGATATATTACGAAAATTCAGAAAAAGGTATGCAACCTAGGTTATTCAATATCTCGATTTCGACATATCTCTAACTAGCTTCCACTCGCGGCTTCGCCCGCGTGGTTTACGAACCTGTACATTTTCCCGAAATGAAAAGCAGCCTATGTGCTATTCCAGCCTATAATCTATCTCCGTGCCAAATTTCATCCAGATCCGTTCAGCCGTTTCGGCGTGAAAGAGTAACAAAGATCCATCCATCCATCCTCACAAACTTTCACATTTATAATATTAAAGTAGGATTTCGCGAGAATCGCCCCCAGTATCTGTCTACACCAATATCTATCTAACAATAAACATACATAGGTAGATATCTATCATCACTCACAGTTCGTTCCGGGACTAAAAATAACATTTATCAACGTATTGATTCCATCGCCACTGGTCCCTCGAGGCTTGTTCATATTTGTACGCTGTGAAAATTGGAACTAAAATAACAACAGAGTGGATGAACTGATCCGTTCACGATGTTCAGTATTTGTTCCGCAAAGATTTCAAAGAGGTTTGATTCCTTTTTTTAGATTTCTAACGGTAGGCCTGTAATTTTCACAATTCTCCCCAATATCAAAAATATGTATACACTTAATGAAATTCAAAAGCAATTTTTAGAAAAAATAATAACTGAAATCTTGATCAATTTTATACATATTATTATTATACATAAAAATACATAGTCATTTAAATTTTATGATTTTAAATAATCGTTTTTCAAGAATAAGCGTTTGAATTTCTTTACTTGCATACATATTTTTGATGCTGGCTGTACATATCATAACGCCTATATTCCCTGAAGAGTTTAGTAAAGGTTGTAGTATTGTGAACATTTCACCGACGTCGTTATTAAGTCCAGGGGGCGAGCCTATTGCCTTCTACAGGGCACAATTTAAAATTCCGGACTGGAATTGAGAATTTAATCTAATATCTATCTAGTAATAAATATAAATAATAGTAATTAATGGAATCAGGCGTTACTTTGCGGAAATCCATGATATATAAGATATACAACTAGAATATTTAGTTTTAAAACACCAAGTCGTAGTGCTATATAAGGGGGCGCACACTACCCAGCCGCTCATTCGCGTCCAAGCGGTCGACGAGTCAACATCTCCTGAGGATGCTCCGTGGAGGGGCGAAACACGTGTCGAGGATCGGTTTGGTTGCATGTTACATTATTTCTATCACACCTCCTGCATGTACATATATTTGCGGGCGGGAGGGCGGTCCTGTGCATGCACCCAAACTTGCAGTAGTTTAGCGGAATTAAAACTAAATATTCTAGTTGTATATCTTATATAAATAATAGTAACTAACTAGTAATAAAAAATAATAAATATAATATTATATATCTAGTAGTAAACAGTTTTTTGAAAAGAGTATCGATGGAGTTTTTTGACGGTCTCTTCTCCATAGGACCAACCCACTTTTGGAACCGCGCAACTAGAATCATAACGTTTAAAAAGCGCCCGTAAAGGCTCAGTTGAAATAAAAACATTGACTTTAACAATGATTTTGAAAAAAAAAAAAATAGCGGGTCTCTGATGTCAGCGTCCATTAGACCAATGAATCAGATAATATTTATTTATTTAAAATTTATCATATAAATCTATTTAATATCGACCATATTTTATTCAGATAGCTTTGTCTTAAAAGGTTTCAATATTTTCCAATCAAGTTAATTAAAACTCTACTATCTAAGCAATTATTGTTAATATCATATTTAAGCAAAGATTCTATAGTTACAATTTTTAATATAAGAAACTAAGAATGTAAGAGTTTATTAAACTTTCAGCATAATACGAAAAAAATCATAATTACCAATTTAAAAAATATAGCGTTGTTATACCTAAGTGATAGTAATGGCATCTTGGTATAGCATATTAGTTGGAGGGTTCGAATCCAGACATGCAAGCTCCTATGGATTAGATTTATTCAAGACTTAATACAGGCATTATCCATCAACACTGATCGAACTACGCGAAAACCGTATTCCTCAGTCCCTGATCTAGAAGAAGTCCCTGTATGAATATTTTAGTATAGACATGAAATAGTCAAGACTACCTAATAATGGTAATACTACCACCAATAAACATATAGCAGGTGAAGAAATGCCACAAGTCATTCCATATTAAGGCTGTTTTACGAGCCACTAGAGAGGTTTCATTTGCATTTCTCAGAAATGTTTCGGAAGAGATTTATGGGTTTTATATAAAAAATAGTTATTCATATCCGAATTAAGTTATTTTCATTTGGCGCAGTTGTTCGTAAAAACAGAAGAAAAGGTCATGTACTGTCCTCTGCTAAATGCAATATGACAGGAATTTTCATAATCATTATTTTAAAAACGAATAGGCTAAAACTTCGACAAATCCTTCTGCCGTAGCGTCGAGGTACCATCACCGTCGCTTCTAATTAAACAACATCACAAGCTACCTAATTTTTTTTTACTATACGTTCTATCAGTCATGTTATATGCCTACCACGACATATGATTTTCAGAAATGGGCATCTACAAAGGACGTCTGGTGCCGACGAAGTTAGACTCGCACAAAGAGCGACAGAGGGCTCCATGTTTGAAATTAAATTATAGCATCCAGTTCCGAATGACGGGATTCGTGGCTGGGTGAAGGTCTCAGTTGTTGGAAATGGATTTACGGGCTTCGAGACGAGTTGAATATCCCTATTTATATCAAAGATATCTTAAATATTAAGTCACAAATATGAATGGTAATGGCGCATGAACTTGTCTCCGCTTAAGGGCAAATTATAACTATTGCAGTACGACAAAATATCGGAAGCGCGTGCATAAAAAAGTTATGTATTTTCACAGAATTAAGTTTAATTTATATTGCATTGAAAGCAAAATAATGTGTTGTAAAGTGACACACGTCCCCATAATAAAATATAGTAGATATCATTTCATATTTAGGTTTTTTTGGTAATGCTACCTCGTCAAGGATTTATTCAACATCTGTGTTTCTAGATATGCAAGATTTTTTTGTAGATCGAAAAACTAAAGGAATGGCTTAGAAATTTCAGAAGTGTGGTCCAGGGATTTATGATATAAAAAAGTCTATATTAAAGTCATAATTGTTGAAGGTTCTAGATTCTTGACTGTAGAAAAAATGCACATTGGGGTGAGTTTGGAGAATGGGTATTTCAGTTGTTGGAGAGGACAACGCCTAGCTGCTATAAACGAAGATCTTAAGATATGAAAACTTGGGTTGAGAGGTACCATTGAATTTACCAAAGCCTGCTTTGAAATACAAATTACCTACTAAGCAGCACTTGACTTCCCAAAGAACGGTATAAGAAGATTAAAATTATTCTAATCACGTAAGCGTCTAATTATTATCACGCCTAAACACTTAGAGATAGCTTAATTGAATAAAAATAAACCCCACAGAGGAAATAAAGGACACGACTTTTTTTCGTCTTATTTATAAAGATATCGAAATTGAATTTAGCAAAGACTACCTATAATGGAAAAAATATTCTGAAGGTTTCAAAAATTCAGTTTTGCTTTGAGAATTTTCTGGCCTAAAAAGAATATCAAATAACATACTGTTTATGTTTGGTCTTAATAAATATTAAATTCTCTTTGATATCAAACTAAGTATAGGCTGTTGGCCATTATGAAAATGTCCTTTACTAAATTATAATATTCTGTTCTCTTTGTTAAAAAACTTGGCGGGTCCCGAATTCGATATTTAGGTCGGATAATATCTGTTAGGAAAACAGGAGGCCTTAATATGAGCTCTTCTTACTAGTCAGTACTTACAAAATTACCTACAGCTTACGTTGGGTAAATACATTTCATATTTAGACCCTAGATCAATATTTACCAATGGAGAAAAGGAACGTGTGTATTTTTTAATTTGCTTTTTAGCTAACCATAGCCAAGACTGTAGTAAGACAAACTACATTGAACAAAGACTTATTATAAAGTATTAAGAGCGTACTCCTTTTTAAAAGGCCGGCAACGCACTTGTGACTCCTCCGGTGTTGCAGGTGTCCATGGGCGACGTTAATCGCTTACCATCAGGCGATCCGTCTGCTCGCTTGCCGCCTATCGCATAAAAAAATATATTTTGATTACCATTTTGATTAGAAAAATATCTTAAACACATGTTCTATCTAGTGAAACACATAACAAAGATTATATTTTAAGGCGATTTTAACGAAATGGATTTATAACGCGGTTGTTAGTGGAAACGCTAGGAGGGGACGCCCTAGAAAGAGATATACGGACCTTATTGGTGATGTCCTTCAAAAAGGTCAGGTGTGCAGTACCCACAAACAGCGTTCATGTATGAAACGATGCATGATTGCAGATGAGGCAAAAGGGTTATGTAAGGATCGTAGCACGTGGCGTTCCGTAGTTTCTGCCTACCTACATGGGAAAAAGGCGTGACTTTATGTACAGATATGTATGTATTTTATACCATTTTACATAAAAAAGTTAATTTTCCAGGCCAAACATTAAAAATTCTAATGTTAGATCGTTCCACTTGTCAGCTCATTGCAAAAAACGTGCAACGGCGAGCGACGTAGGGAACTGCACAGACAGTTAATAGCAAACCGACGATCACCATGACTACCAAATTAAAATGAACTTTGCACAAAAAGAATTCTTATTTTCTTCAAAGAGCAAGTTACATCAGCTTCTGTTCACATACTAATGAATCTGCGGATGATGTTTAACAAAAACGACCAGCTCCAGCTAACGAACAATAACGTCACAATGGATTGGTGATGTCAGTATAAACCCTCAAAAAATGCTTTATGTTGCGATATGAATGTCAGATGACACAATTGAAAAACTATTGTTTCTCGTTGCCGACCGCCTCGTGTGCCTTAATGAGTTAAATGGCTTGTGGAGCATCCATGAAAATATGTAAATCACACACATACACAGGGATGTATTTTTACCAGGCTCCATAAAACCAAACTACGGTATGTACGACCTACGTTGATAGGAAAAACAAATAATAATCTATTTTCTCAGTATGAGTTCAGTTACCAGCGCTATTTTTCAAAGGTCAAATTAAACTGGTTGAATTGACCTCTCCTTTATTTCGGTGTAGTCAGCTCGTGCGAGAAAAACTGTCGCTCTAAGCGCCTAAAAGAAAAAGCCGGAAAAGAACTGACATTTGGCGAGTTTCCCAGTTCACTTATAATTAGTCGATAGTGGTTTTAAACTCGTTATGTTGGAAAAGGCTCTACTACTTTGGTGACGTTAATTGTACTATTATACTTTCATGGGTGCATAAAAGTGCTACAGAATAAATTTAACTATGTAACTCAATGAGATAGTTTTGAAGAGGAAATTTTTCACATAATAGTCTTTCAATATTCATCATTGGTTCAGCCTAGAGTTTCAAATTGCCCTATAGACGGCAATAGGCTCGCCCATATAACATAGGCCTTCATAACGGTATCGGCGAAATGTGGTACATCTCTGCCTAACCTTTCGGGGAATTCATGCGTAATGCTATAATTTGTATGTACCATTTAATTTTACGCTTTTGCAACTCTAATCTTTTTTCTTTGAGTCTTAACTAAATCTCGTCGGATTTGGCGAGAAAATAATAATAAATAAAGACTATCTATTAAATATTATTTCATAACTATAAAACAACTGTAGCGTAACATAAAATATTTTGAACTCTTAAGTCGTTCAAATATTTAATTTAATTTTCTAAAGAGCAAAGCAATTTTGTATTGCATCTTCATAAATCTCTTCTTTCATAAGTCTTGGCAAAAATAAATGTTAGAGATTTTCTTTAAGGCCAATATAACTCTCATATCTGCAGTTATTAAATCTAAATTTCCATTAAGAACACATGCGAAAGCTATTAAACCGTACATATAATCTCCTTTACTGCAAAATAATTGGGTAAAGACCTTTATTCAGACAAGGTTCTTGTTTTCTTGCAAGAAACTTATCCGTCGAGGAGTACAAGTACACGTCAGAGATGTACCTACTATTGTACATCACACCCAGTAGCAACCTATAGAATTGTATGTGGTAAATACGACAATAGGTGATCGTATTATATGGTTATCATCGATTTAGTGCCTCCTAATTCAACGCTGCAATGAATTTACGCGGAGAAAATTGCCATAAGTAGGTAGCTGCGATGCCTTAGGAGTAGCAAGCGCGCAGGGTGGGGACTCTGTGCGCTCTCGTCTAGCAATCTCTGAGAAGACGGTGAAACGGTGTGGTCCCGTGTCGCCGTGCACAGCACCCAGCGAGGATAACAGGCGGACCTCTCTACAGTCTCCCCCGGGACGTGTACCCTTGACGGCGTGGCACCACAGTGGGCTTCGTTGCGGTCTTCTAAGAGTTCCCGAAACTCACTGTATGGTGTCGAGGCGAACGATCGTGGTGAGTTTAGCCGGTAGGAGTCTGGCACATCCCTCCCAGGCGGAGGATAGCCCAAGATGGATTGTCACCACGCTAATCAAAACAAAAAAAAAATCTATTGATGCTTGTCAATTCAAATTCAAATTAGTGATTCAGTGCAGAAAATGAAGCTGTCGACCTTTTATCATTATTCCATGTGAGGCCTCATTTTTGCTTTTTATCTCGTTTTTATTCTAGAGCCTAACTTAATTTAAATATAAATTATTCTTTTCAGGTTGCGGAAAAACACGACCAAATCCTTGACACGTTTTATAGCAAGACCGAAAGATCGTCATCTGTAATAATTAAAACCAGACCCCCGTAGTCTCATTATATAACAACAGAAAATCGTTGAAACTGAAAATGTAAAATTTATACTACCATTGTTTGAAGTTACCGAGAGTAAATTCTCTACAGTATTATGTTACCTGGATTTAGGCCTAATAGAGATATTAATCATCCATAAAATTACCGCATCTATTCCAGTAGGTACAAAGATATTTATTATAAGGCCGTCAAGCCGACTAAATTCGATCAACCGTCCGGTCCGCTTATGATATTACTATAGCTTTTTTTCCGCGGCTTCGTTCACGTTAATTTAGATTTTGACAATCAATTCAGGTCGTTGGTCAATATAGGAAGCTTTAACGTTAATACGATTAATTTAGGTATTTAATCCAGGTTACGAAACAAACAGTGTGCGTAAACAGTAAATTAGCTAGTTGATTCGAACGATACGTAGCGCCATCTAGCGTCCAAAAGCAAATTGTGGCCGTCGAAAGTTATTGTTTTTTCCCTCGGGAACAGTACTTTTTTTCTAGATGAAAGAAAATATCCTTTTCTGTATCCTTTTCATGATGATGGATTCAGTGATTTAAGCGTGAAAAGGTAACAAATAAACTTACTTTCGCATTTATAATATTAGTTAGGATTACGATTACGATTAATTACTACGTACATGGATATATACATATCTTTTTTTAAACTTTGCCTCACACTAAGAATAATTCCTGTAGGTAATTTAGGTACATTGTTATACACATATTCACATACACAAAAGCCCAGACCCGAAACAACTATCTATAGATTGTACAAATATTTGTTCCGTGCAGAAATCGAACCCGCGACACATAACGCAGCAGTCGATCTCTCAACCACTGCGTCAATCTGTTCTTAATTATATAAGAGATCATAAACAACCTATCTAATCTGTAAATTCCATGGTAAATAAGACTTGTCTTGTGTTATCAAGACAAGTCTTATTTACCATGGTCCCCACACCAGGCAAGCCTGGTCCTGGTCCTATCGTGGTGTCCCAAAAATAAGTGCCCTATTGTATAGCGAAAACCTTATAAGAAACAGAGATATCAACCGGTTATCATCGCACGTACCATAAAGATTAAGGAAGGACATTTCTCCCGCCACCCGTTGATTCTTACAACTTGAGTGTTAGGTTCGCTTTGACGCTTAAACCCGGGACATTACAGCCTTACGTGACTTTAGGCGATAAATGCATATACTGTTAGCGGTTTAATACCTCTTTACATAGGAAAGAATAAGGCCTTACAAAATTGTATAACAACTAATAAAACAAACAAAATAATCATTTGTTTTTGCAAGATTAGCTGGATTCTTAGTAAAGGTCGGTTCTTAGTTGATTTGCATAGAGAGAACCGGAAAGAGAGGAAGGAGGCCTTTGTCATGCAGTGGGATAATATGGGCTAATGATAATTATAATAAATCTTTATCCCAATAACAGGAATCAAAATGTAAAGCGAAAGAAATCGATATGAAAACGTGCCTCACGGAGCCATTATTATTGAACGAGAATACTCACGAACCGCAAGATAAAGAGTTAAAGAGTCGCCGTTCTAGTACCTCCCTGCTATTCTTGAGAATCATATGAGTTGATATGAATGATGTGTGAGCCTAATCCCTAAAATTTTATAGGTACTAATAGTGTATTCATATATAGTTTTTTTTGGTAAGAAATTTTCAGCCTGGGTTTAGAATGGCACAAGGCAATAGGCTTGGTTCACTATTACATAAGACTGTTTTTTTTTACGCATTTGCTATCAATAAACATCCTCCTTCGCCTTAAATGATCTTTTTTAAAGTCTTTTATTTTATTTCAGTGAACTTAAAGTACAGTCTGTTTCATAATAAAGCGACTTTAAATGTTCGTAACGTGGAATTTCTGACAACTTTTCCTGGTAGTATTCGGCAGTCTTCTACGTACAACGACAGTTTTGAATAATCGCTGCGGTTAAAAAGTTTAACTGAATTATTAAATCTTATGTTCTGACATCATACAATATTTTTGAGTATTTTTTATGGCTATGTTATTTTCGATTGGTGCAATTTTCGACTCGTTTCTAATCACTATTTAAAAAGTATTTGTAACAAAGAAGAAGCCGGATTTTCCCAATTAGAAATGTACATATTCATATTCTTTTATTTCCAATCCGCAATGTACTTTTAAATAAGGGTTGAAAGGTATAATAAGAGCATAATAATATTGAAAAAAAAAAAACAGAACGAGATATCAACATAACATACAAGAGGTGTACTAGTAGGTACAGTAATTATGCTATTTTGATGAGTGTGGGAAATCAAAACAGCATACAAAAACAGGCATGATTGTATGATAACTAGAAAATAAAACAAATGGCTGTAACTACCGTGAAATTTTAGTCCAAGAAGCCAAGACGAAAACTGGTGACACGAAAGAAAAGAAAGCTAAAAAGGAAAGACATAATTCCGTCAACCGTCGACTTTTCCTCCTTTCAGGAAGAATAGCAAGGATTATACTATTGTCGGCGACATGCCACGTGGAAAATTGCACTAACACTGTTATTAAGAAAGCACCCCAGTGACCTAGTCCGGTTTTAATCCAATCGAAATGTTAGGGGTTGACTGTATCTATAGAAATGTTTTATTTTATGTTTCGAAGATGTTTTTTGTGTTTCAAAAATACTACAAGACTATTTTTAGATTTAATTTTGCATCTCGAAAATAACAGTTTGTGTCTTATGATTTTTACGTTAACAGTACTTACCCATACTATATATGAGACTTAAATTATGATGATTGATGGTTGATGGTTTTTGTAATGTAAACTAAAGGTTACACAACAAGTTTAATATACTATACAAAAGATAGGAAGATTTTTTTCTGAACATTTGTCTGAATAATTTCAAACAAAATAAAACTGAATAAATGGATTTTTGAAAATATTTTTTATCTGTCCAAAATCAATTACGTCATATAAAAAAGAAATTGCGGTAATAATAGTAAGTATTTGATGATTTCTATTTAAAATTTTTAAACCACAAATTAAAACCATTCTTTGAATCTATTAAAAATTTCATCAAATTATTTTCTTTGCATTTTATAAAGTTATTCTCTCTAAGAATTTTTGTTCGTTTTCTTCTCATAAATATTTACAACGCACATTTTCTTAGCCACAAATCTGTTGGCATTAATTTGAGTAAAGTTTTTGACAACCTGACACTGATGACTTTATAATGTAAAGGAATTCTAATAATCCTTCCTAGCAATATTACCTAGTGGTAATATTAATTCATTGCTAGAAAAAGAAACCTGTCATTTTTTTCCTATCATTTATTACTTTTACTAATAGGCAAAGATCATTACTAAATCTTGTCAGTTTTAAATTTCTTTAATGGTTAAAATTCCCAATGAAATGAAAACGATCTACAACACTATAAATGTACCTCAATGACCTACGAGTACGTCCATTATAAACTAAACGAACGTATACAAATTCAAATTCACGGAATATTATTACCAAATGGACCAAAAACCGCTAGGGAGGAACTGAAATTACTAGAGCGCGTTAGAAGCGCACATCCTGTTACGGACGTGCTAGTGCAATTTGCAATATTACTAACATTTCTACCTAGGGAATCAAGTTACTTAGCCAACTTCATTCCGAACAATTGACCCCAACTTAGTCTAAGTTTTCCTGTTCATTTGTTTTTAAGACCCACATAAAGGGTTGTTACAGCCTTATATGCTATTCACAGGTTGGAATCGCCTTGACTTCTTCACTTAACTGATAAAATTAAAGTGCATTGTAATCTGGTTGTTTTTTGCCTCTTGTTTGGCTTAAGTATACAAATAGATTTGACTGACGAAAGTTTATAATCTATCTTTATTAAATAAAAATCAATTGCCACATATATGACGGAGTATCACTTGAGAACGGCTCGAAAGATATGGATATTTTTTTGTTGTGTTCGTAATTGTGAGGACAAGGTTTGAATGAAAGATTTTTTTTTGGAAAATCCACTAATGTTGGAAATTTGGATGGTATTTTTCTATAAATAAATGTAGCGTTCAGTTTGAAATTGTAAATTGCACCCGCTGAAGCCGGGGCGGCTAGTCGGCTAGTCGGCTAGTCGGCTAGTCGCTAGTTAGTTATATTTAAGTAGCATAATTGGTTTCGGCCGTATTTTTAAAGTATTTCAGTATGTTTAGTAGCAGTTCACCTGATGCTAAGTGACGGTGCTGCTGAGGATGGGTCACGCAAACTCAAATAATGCATATTCACTCTCATTTTGAAGATTATTAAAAGTAAAATAAAACAGTATGAGTGTTCCTTGAACTTTGGGGACAGCTGCCTACCTTCCTGCATTCCATACATTTGTCTGGTTAATAGTGTACCGCTCCAGTTCTGTTGTATATTCCTGTCTCCCTCCCCACAGGTCAAAAGCTGGGTAAGCCAATGCAATACAGGTATGTCACGCGCAGTATTTTAATTCGACTGTGGTTGTTGCTGGGTTGTGCATTTAGCCTGTGGTCACAATAGGTTGCAATAGTAGGCAGGCAAACTTGCGTAAGTACATAATACATAATGAAACCGATAACTGAATAAATGAAACCGATAATGATAGAATCAATATAACCTATATTACTGTAAATGTTGTGTGAAACTCGGATACGTGTTTCCTTTGATACGTCAATCAAAAAACATTGTAAATTCCAAAATAGAACAGAGAAATCTGGCTGTATAATCGTAACAAAATATACGGTCGGGTAGCGTAAGGTTTTAATATTCACAGCGTACTAAAATAGGTCCAAAGCCCGGCCTAAAATAATTATGTATAGTCAAGCTTCACATTATTGGTTTGTGACAACCTTGATTTCAAGGGTAGAAGTTTCGATAGATTAATTGCTCAAAATTCGTTGCCGATACAATTTAATAGGGTTTTCACGGTCCCGTCTAGACAACAAGTTAAGTAATTGTCTGAAATCGACATTGTCGTCGGCTCAGCATTAAAACTTTCAGAAATCGATTTTGGTAAGGTATTGAAAGTTTGTCTCAAGAACATATTGGTTTTGGGCAAAATATAATGAAGTGAAAGTATGTTTACAGAAATAAGATCTTGACATAGTATTCAATTCTAAAATATCAACTCGTACGTAGTCGAAAAATTACATACATAGGTATCTGTATATAAAAATATTTCAAAAATAGGATACAAGTAAACTCCTACGAAACAAATTAAACCCAAAGAAAACATTTACTACGAAATTCCTAAACAATAAAGCAACGCACTGTTCTAATTTTAAAAATACAACGCACGTAATGATTCTTCTTAATTTTTCAACTGTCACATCACACCTATTTTTACTTCAAAACATGACTGGCTTAAAAGAACAAAAAAAAGGAAATTTAATTTTAGAATCAAAGTGTACGAGCCTCTTTATTATATTTGAAACGAAACACAAGTGTACAAAGGTAAGGTAAGCTCATCATATAAATATTAATGTAAAATCCTTTGGAAAGCCTTTGTCCTGTAAAATGATGTCGGGTGTAGAACGCATGAATACCAAATGATGTCAACTGAAATTACGAAAACGTGGGTGAATGTCACTGTTTGTACATCTGTCAGTGTCAGTGCTCTGAAAAATTAGGGAATTATAGTTTAAAAATCCTACATAGAGACGGAAATTTTTTGATTCCTTGAAAATCTTTACCATCCTCGATTTATTATAAGAATAGATCAGTCTGACTGCCTTATTGGTAAAGTGGTCACAAGCCTGACTGTAGAGCTTGAGGTTCTAGATTCGACTCCCGGGTCGGGTAAAATATTATTGAGTTTTTGTGTATGGAATTTTTCAATAGCAGCACGGAGTTCTGAGCTGTGTCCGGTACATGGCAATAGGCGACTCCTATAACATGGGACTCAACAACGGCATCGACGAAATATAGGTATATAGTAAACTACTGCTTACCCCTTTCGGGAATGTAGTTGGGAAACTACTTGCCTTTATAATATGAAACTCTTTATTTTTTAGTTATTTAGTGAAGTTATTACCTCTTTTCTAGTTTAAGTGTGCATTATTTTTATCTACGGACCGCACAGTCATGAATATAGTAAATAACACTTCAGTAATAAGGTTCAACAGTCAATTATACCATTTTACAGCATCATAAAACTTAATCTTTAATAAGAGGTCGGTCAGAACACCGTAACTCACAGTTCATTTAGCTGAACATTAAAAACAAGTCTAGGAAAGACTTTATCTGGACCGCCAGAAAGCATTAGGTGCATCGCTTTTATTGCTTGAACTTCTAGACTGACTTGATATCGAATATTTCTCAAGCAACTTAGTGCAATATAAATACCTAGTTAGTAACAATTAAGTCTACCTCATTGGTCTAGTGGCCGCAAGCGCGACTGCTAAGCGTGTGGTCCTGGGTTCGATGGTGTCGGGTAGTGTTATTGGGTTTTTTGTATGGAAATTCTCTGTATCAGCACGGAGTCTGGAACTGTGCCCGGCAGGTGGCAATAGGCTCGCCCCCTATTACATGGGACTCAATAACGGCATCGGTGAAATGTGGGTGTACATGTATAGTACACCTCTGCCTAACCCTTCGGGGAATAAAGGCGTGATGCTATGTTATGTAATGTAACAATTAATTCTGATGGACGCGTTTGTCTTTTGTCTTTAAGACATGCACGAGTCTTTCATGCTGTTGAATGCAACTGTGGAACATTGTGTATGGGTTGTGTTCCCGGGTCGATCAGTTAAATTACCGGAACATGAAACATTCAAACTAGTAGCTACATTGGTAGCGCGTAGATTAGTCTATCTTTGAGGTTAAGCAGTGCTTGTAGCGGTCTATCTTTGGATGGGAGTTCTCCACACATAGGTGCCTCGTTACTTAAAATAGTCACTACGAGTGTCAGCAGCCCATAAATTCTGACAACTGATTTAACCTTAGAGCATCAGTGTCTTCCAGTAATTAGATGGCGAAGGTCAGATGGTAGTCGCTCCGTAAATAATACTAATTTTCAGCCGCATCTGGTTGACTTGGCCTTTCTGGTCTTTAGCCCGGTTAAGCAGTGAAAGCTCCCTAATGGAGAGGGACAATTTCCAAAAAAAAAAAAACGCTTCTGTTTGTAGTGGGAGCCATCTCCAAAGTAGTTGGGAAAACATTTAAACTTATTAGATTTTAAGACCAGTCACCTAACATTTTGTAACGCTTACAAAACCCTCACATGAGCAGTACTACAATTATTAGTTTTCTTACTATTTACTATCAAAGTAAAGTAAATTTTCATGATAGCGATTCTAGTTCTTAACTTGGTTACATTAGGGATTAGAGTCGCTTATGTGACAACTAGTCACAGTAAAGTTTTGATTTACTATTTACTATTTTATAGAGATGTCATGTAGCGATTCTAATCCCTAATATAACCAATTTAAAAACTAAAATCGCTTGCATGAAAATTTACATTGACTATGAAAGTAAATAGTAAAAAACTCATAATAGAGGTACAGAGCATATACAATATAAAACAAGGGATTTATAAAGAGACCTCGGTACTTTTATCGACAGACTCCTTGGGTCAAGTTGATATAGATGATAGTGTTATTCTTTCATTTCCTATCACACCTTCCTCGTTTTTCATCAAAGGATACGAAACCATCTGATTTTTTGTAGATGGTTTTATCTTCCAAACTTCAAAACATGAATCCAGATCGTTGCGATCAAATTTTGATAAACAATCACGTCGCTCAAGCTTGTGTGGGTGAGATATATTCTTTTACGTCTCCATAAACAACAATATACGTATCCGAAACAGCACTTAAGGGGCAAACAAAATCCTCCTCGGTCATCCATCACATACTTTCCATAAAATACTGCGCTATTACAAACAGAACATGCATTTTGACAAATAAAACAATGAAATACAAACATTGTTAATTAATATGTGAGATCTCCTAATCCATTCAGAACAGAGGCCATTTTCTCTGAAGGCCCAGGCGAGAAAATACAAACGCAAAGATCTGAGATGGTTGCCACTTAAGGAAATTGCCTGTAATAAGACAATCGGCAAAAAAGAAATCTGCTTTTACTGACGACGAGACTGATGGGCGTCGATGTAGACCTGTTTCTTTTTTAGAATATAGACAAAATGTGATCGAGAATGGACGGGTTTGGAATAAGGTGAATAAGTCAGGAATTTCAAAATTGGATACTCAAGAAGCATCTTTCGAATGTCTAAAACGAAATTTTGTTTAAACGAAAACGAAGTTACGGTTATTTGATACATAAATTTTCCTTTTTATTTTCAAAAACTGATAAATTCATTTTCAATAAGTTTATAGCTGGTAACATTATTGTAATACTAAGATTTGTTTCTGTTCTGATCTTTGGAACTGTCATAACGATTACTGCTGCTCATTCATCTAATATTCCTATATATTATATATCTATAGTAATGAAAAATTTGTTTGTATGTAGAGGGTAATCTCCGGAACTAATGATCCGAATCTGATAATTCTTTCACCTAGCTACATTGTCCCCGAGTGCTATAAATAGGCTATAAATTATGTATGTATGTAGATCACGCGGATGAAGTAAAAGTGAAGTAGTAAATATTACTCTTCTCTAATATCCCTTATAATATAATAATAATATAGCCCATTACTATCTCTCTGTTGGGAATGGGCATCAGCTCAGATTATAAAAGGTTAAACCTTAATCTATCACACTGCTCTGGTTGCGGGTTGACAGAATCCCCATATCATAAAAATATTTTAAAGCCCACTCAGATGTTTCTCATGATGTTACCCTTCGCTGTTAACGGAAGTGATACTAAAATTTTGATTCGCATAAAATTTTAATCACCGCAAATAAAATTGCTTCCACTTACCGCTGAAAATCAAACAAAGAAAGAGACGATGGAGGGGAAATAACTAATTAAATAAATGGCATCAGAGACGGTGTTGCGTCTAAATACATGCGATTAATCGCAGGACCATGCGATCGATAAGTCGACCGTGATCTCGGTTATGACGTAATTTACAACGGCAACTAACTGCACAACTACGGCCTGGAAGCTCGGCCTGATAAATTGTAGTACTCAATAACGCAAAGAAGTCTGGCTTCAGAGATAAAACGTGAGCCGTTCATAACCTTAGGATGTTTGGACAAATCGCACTTTCCGTTGACTTGTGCAAAACCTTTGGAAAAAAGATTTATTTTAGCTTTTTTTATACCTTACTTAGGTAGGTAGGTTAGGTTTTGATCTTCTTAGAGCATATATTTTTTCACACGTCCTATTTACGTATATCTTTAATATTTTAAGGATAACATTATTTTTCAGGCCAGTAATATTAAAATACATAATTAACGTACCTAATATTAAATCTAACAAAGTTTCACAAAATATGGGCCGGGTTATATTGTGTAGTATTTATGCAAACATTATTCATTCGGTCTACCCTTGACCGCGACGCCTGTAAAGGGGCTGGAAAGGTCGGAGATATATAAAATAGAATTAAAAAAATAACTACCGTATAATCTGTTAATTTTCGTCAATTTTATTATTTTTATAGTATCCTAGTATCTTTTGTTAAATATTTTTTTATCCGTATTTTACGTTAACTAACACACACACATTGACTAACGAGACTATGAAAATTTCAAATCATTCAATCGAGACAAATATTGATAGACTCCCAAAACAGCACGTTTTAATGAAGTCACGTGCATCACAAATGATCGCCATTTTGCAATACTGAACCGCTTTAACTATCTAATGAATGAATGCAAAGCGTACGATACATAAAGCGTTATTAACATCTATTTATTAAACGCCCAAAAAGATAATGAATACTACAAGAATTCCAAAAGTTAACCAAGACAATACAAACTAAATTATAATAATGATAAAGGATGTTTGTTCAAACTCTCAAAAGGGGTTCGACCCCCATTTTACAGCAAAGAAGTTAATCTTTTGGTTCACCACGAAAATTATACCGAGTTCTGACGTCATATGTCGTTGAGGAAAGTTGGACAATAGATATAAAATTGAACAATAAGACACTGTGGGTACCTTCATAATGAGATAAGACACCTGTTGGTAAAGCAGTTATTTTTGTGCGTGACAGGATTAAACTGTCGCTATGCGCAATTAAAGTTAAAAAAGTTCGGGCTACGGGAATGCGAACTCTAATGTCTTTAGAATATCTCTTCCATGAAAATTTGGATTAAGATGTTTTTTGTGTCTACTACGGCCCTTTTTTGGGAAATCGCTATATCTTTAGAATTGAAATGATTACTGATATAAAATGTATAACGGGTGACGGTTTGAAATTATTATAACATTTATTTGACTGTTTCATTGGTTAAATGGTTGCAAGCGCGACTGCTAAGTGTCAGACCTGAATTCAATTCCCGGATCGGGCAAAGTGTTATTGAGTGTTTGTTGGAAATTGCCAGTTGCAGCACGGAGTTCGACACTGTGCCCGTTAGATGGCATTTGGCTCGCCTCCTCTTACATGGGCCTCTGGTGTACAATAGTACACCTCTGCCTATCCCATACAGGCGTGATGCTATAAGATGAAATTTACTTACAACTCAGCGTGCCACATTAAACTAATTTGATGATGGCGTGCCGGACAGGTAAAAAATAAACAGCAAAACCTTTGATAGCTCTATAGATTTTTCCCGCTATAGGCCAGCGCGGTGGATTGCTTCAACCGTCCTCATTGTAAAAAGAGGCACATGCCCAGAATTGGGCTAATGGGCTGAATTTATATTATGAGAATCAGTTCAGACCGAAACGTTTTATCGTTTCAGGTTTATGCTCTAGACCTCTGAGGTGGGTGAAAAATTGTTTTTTACCTGTACAAGATAACGATGATAAATGTGAGCGAGCTTTTCGCTTTCAAGCACATTTGCTGGAGGCCTAATACATTTTTCACTGACAAAACGTTTTTGGAGGCAGAGAAGGAATAATTAGTTCGTAATATCGCTACTAAAGGAAGGCAATAAAAGTGAAATGTAAATGACTTCTTCTTTTATCTATATATATATTTTTATTTTTTTATTTTTAGGATTTGAATATAATGTTTTTTGTTTTTAAATACGTTGCCCTACAAACCAAACCAGGAATAACTATGTAGATCATACAAATATTTGTTTTGTGCAGGAAACAAACCCGCGAAACGTAACACAGCAGTCGATATTCTCAACCACTATGCCAATCATTAGGTTGTCGCAGTGGTTTTATTAATTAGTACTGAATTTTTAATCGCATTTTAACATTCTTTCTTTTTCTTTAGTAATTCTATCCATCTATCCAACTGAAAGTAATATTTAGCTCAGACTCTTGACAGTGATTTAAAATTAAAATGCATAAAAGTATTCACATGCTCATTGTTTTGTGGTAATTTATTACAAGACAAATATTGTGATATGTAAACTTGCTTTATGAAAAAAACGAAAAGCGGTTGTCAAGATTTTTTCCATAAAGTAAGCAGGTAGTGAAGTGAAGATATGCGAGAAAATTCTGCGAAAGATTTTGCGAATATTGTTGCGTCAGTCATCAATAGGAAGTACAGTACACGTGACGGCTACGAACGATCGCCCAATAACAATGACAGACTTGTCTGTTCCCCACAGATAATAATATTATTGTTACTGGGATTCGATAAAAATGTTTTGATCGGGAAAAATGATTTGTTCTTTTTTTCCTCCAATTCGTAGTATTATTGTGAATAAATAAAATAATACAATTAATTATAATAGTCCTCTCTCTAGCCACCGGTTTCTTGAAGCTTGTTCCTTGCCCCGACTTTTTAATAAAATATCATAACATAGCATCACGCCTGTATTCCCTGAAGGGTTAGGCAGAGGTGTACTATTGTACGCCCACATTTCGCCGATGCTGTTATTGAGTCCCATGTAATAGGGGGCGAGCCTATTGCCATCTACCGGGCACAGTTCCAGACACGACCCGTGCTGCTACTGAGAATTTATACCCAATAACACTTTGACCGACCCGGGATCGAACCCAAGACTACGCTCAGCAGTTGCGCTTGCGACCACTAGACCAACGAAGTCTTTAACTTTTTAATATATTTTGTTTTTCAGAACGATATCTTAGTTTAACGCCTGTATAGCCCGAAAGGTGAGACAGAAGTATACTGTACGCAAACATTTAGCTGATGCCGTTAGTAAGACCCGTGGAATAGGGAGCAAGCCTTTTACCATCTACCTAGCACAAATCAGAACTCTAAGGCTTCTACTCTCTTCTAGATTTAGTTCTGAGTCTCAATATCTTAAATGAATAATTCGACAGTTCATGTATGTTCCTATTTGCAATCTTGATCCTGAAGATCAGTTTCCTCAAATGTTATTCAACATTAATTCACAGCTTCAAGTCACTCGTAGATATTTGTAGTTGCATCAGCCAAGTGTTTGCCAAATCCTGTAGTTTACGACTGAGATTTGACTGTGACACATGTCTTGCGAATATTGAATCTGTAATAAGGCTTCGATCTGTTGACCTATGTTAATCGTTATTTACAGTACATTTCTAAATTGTATAGAATTCCGATTGGATATTTACTATAGCAGTCGAAATTCTGTTTTCGATTTTCAGTCAATATAAATAATATTTTATTATTTTTATACAATAATCAGGTGTTTCGGCTGCGTATAATTTGTTTTTATTATTTAATAAGTCTAAAAATAAACCTATGTCTTTCTTCAGGTCCTAAGCTACTTCTTTATAAAATTTAATTACGATTGGATCAGTAGTTTAGTCGTGATGAAGTAATAAACAAACAGGCCATTGCAGTTCCACTCCTGAGCAAGTGGTGGACTATGCCTATCATAACAAACCTTATGAGGCCCTCTCAGATGTCCAAGTTTCTTCACGATATTTAAAAAGACAAACGACGAGTTCAATTCGTCTCCTGCATGGAAGGCAACAGTTCTATTGGTAGGCTATCATCGCCTATAAGGTTTTAGCATACCTACATAAAATATAGAAAGTAGTGGCGATTGCTTCACCGACAAGAGCTAAGCTCTTGAATTAAAGAAGAAGACAAAAAATGTAGAAAAATATATCATTCATAACTGCTTTGAAATAAGAGTAACTAAAAGTTACAGGTCATATATTATTCTTAACTCCATAATTTTGATTCAATATTGATATTCAATAGGTACCTAATCAATTTTATCATTCATCATAAACTTCCACAGAACTCAAGCGCAGTCTTAATTACGCAAAAAAAAATTGATAACTAGCGCCCCAAGCAATTTGATATCTCAGGTACACTTGTAACCGAATATTGCAAAATACGGTAGAAGTCGGTGAGGTTTAACCCGTCAGATGCATCGTTAAAAGTTGCAAGTTTTACTGCAAGTTTTCACAAGCTGGAAACGAGTCGTATAACATGGTACATGCAGAAGCAAGTTTAGTGAGGGGTGGTTAGGATTGGGGTTTTAAAAGGATATTGGTGGGTTAGGTAGGGAAAGTGTACATTTTCAAACTTGAACATATTTTAGTGACTACACGTAACCCGGCAAAAAGTACAGCGCCATCTATCGGAGTGAAGTGACAACAAAATTTCCTGAATCGCACTATGGGAGTTTACAACGATTGCAACACTGTCTAACTGTCGTGCTTTAGCCCGCCGCACTGCCAACATACGGCAGGTGGATTCTCCTTTGCCAATGAAGGAATATCATATATTATCTTGTTCCTCTAAAATGTTTGTACGTTGTCCTGTGATTGTTATACTTGACTGATAAGTTTTAGCTGTTTTATTGATGAGTGAAGTGATTGAGCTTAGCGAAACTCACAGAACTTATATTAGATTCCTATAGTTACATCATCACAATAAAATTCAAACTTCACACTTCTCATTCCAGGTTCATCGGCCAACAAATAAAATAAAAGACGAAAAAAGAAATTTAATCAGTACAGAACATTTTCTATTGGCACAAATCCATTACCAATCTATTCGTTTTGTAAACCACCAAGAGGGCTGCGCGAGAATTCTTAAGTAAAAGTTGTGTAAAAGTTTATTTTACTCACGTATCGAAAGAGAATGGGCAACATATGAGCACACGTTGGCAATGCGGTCACGGATATACCTGAAGGCGCTCCTAGAAATATCCTTTGTGTTGGAAACATAAGTTACCGAAATTTGTACGGGCGCGCTATTGTGTTCACTTAACTGCTCTTGAAATTCTGACTTCTTCAAAGGCCGCCAAAAAAATTATATACGATTTATTTTTGTCATTATTATATTAATTATAAATATTGGTCAACAGTAATAATCAAACCAGGCCCTGAATTTTTCCTTGATTCAAATCTCAAATTGGACACTTCTTAACATAAAATAGCGAATACCTTCGGTAACATTGAAATCCAACACTGTTATTATAGCGACTACTACTCGCAACATGGCAAAAAGTAAAACGCCATCTATAGGAGTGAAGCTACAACAACAAAACCTTAATCGCACTACGAACATTTACCACGATTCTAACACATCTACGAATGTCTAACATCAACCGTCGGGCTTCAGTCCGCCCGGGTTCATCCGGCCGGGCTAACCACCTGGTCGGAGGATCCTCCCTTTTCAATGGAGGAACACCATACCTCATTCCCCCATAGTTACTGTTATTGGCGGATGAAGGACTTTTCAGATACACATTTTTTTTTCTTTGGAACCTCATGCGTATTATGAAAAATATAAGTCGAGATATCTATCGTCACACACGCTTCAACCATAGCACCAATATTAAATTTCATTGTTTTGTCAGGATTGTTATTTTCAGTTGATCGTTATTTTTATTTACAGTGTGTATCAGTTGGTATTCACGTGTCGGCACATCGGTCCCTGTTATTTTAAAGTTTTGTACTCAAAAATATTTTACTAATCTTGCCGGATCAAAGATATGAAAATTAATTATAAAGCAGTTTTATTTATTTTGAAGCTCGTTTAAATTTTATTTGAGTAAATAACTAATTCCTTTAAGCACCTATATTATAAAAAAATTAAGATTGTATAACATAGGTGCACGTTTGCAATATGGTTTCGTATGTTTCAAATATCTCACCTTATTTTCACACTTGACAAAGCTACGCCTGATTCTATACACGTAATACAGTCTCGTTTATATTGACATTTTATATCCTAACCCTCTGTATCTCTCTTTGTTGTAGGGGAGAGGGGGGCTAGTTGTAACAGGGGTAAGTAGTAACAGCTTAATTACTCAGCAGGTTTCGAATATTTTGTTTCCAATTTATACTTAATCTGCTCCTTATAACGGGGCCTATGACGCAAGCACAGTCAGTAAGGTGCGGGAGAGCGCAGTGAGTGGTCATGAGTAGGTGCACCATGCCAACGGTGACGTCAAATTCAAAATCAATTATTTACAGAAAAAAAAAACGAGTTGCAATCGACTAAAGAAAAATTAGTATACCGCAATCTCTCTATGTTGGACTGTATCTAATCCGCCATTATATCGTTCACACATTAGTTTTTCAATAGTTCCACAGAATTTGATCATTTACTATTTACACTAACTTTATATAACGGGCTTTTGTTTGTTCCGGACTTCTAAAAGGCATCTTACAAATTATTCATGGATACCTGTTTACCCTTTTACCCCTTGAAACTAACATAGGTAAGCTCTAAAAATAGTTATAAGCCACTTATAAAGGTGAAAACCTTCTTAAGGTGTTTCAATGTTTGTTTCCTACAGTATTTGACTTAGCTACTAGCCTGAACAAATAAGTTTGGTATATGGAACATCAGTGGCGTGCGGTCCATAAAGACAAAAAGACACTGCCTACCCTACATAACTCAGATAAATATTTATTATGAGATATTTGATGTGGCAAATCACATACATCATTATTTAATCGACAAGACGACGAACCAATACCAACATGCAGTAGGTATTTTTGGTAAGTAAGCTTTTAAAATTGTTTGCCTACCATGTCTAAGAACTCTATGCACGCCGCTGTGGAATATAGATCCGGAGATATGAAGTAGAAGGCATTTACTTCGTTGTTATGGGTATGCATATAATAAGCTTCATAGCCTATATAAGTATTCTGCCATAGCGAGCACTTTCATTACTCCGGTCTGTTCTTAGCTAGGAGCTAGACTGTTCAACTTGCGCGTGTGTATAATTACCTCATAGGTCTAATGGTGGCAAGCGCAACTGCTATGTTATTGAGTTTTTCTGTATGAAAATTCTCAGTAAGGAGTTTAGACATGTGGCTAGTTAAACTCAATAGGCTGGCCCCCTATTACCTATATGGGACTCAATAACGGCGTCTGCATAATGTGGATGTAAATTAGTAGTTCTCTGTCTAAGCAGGCGTGATGCTCTATTATGTTTTGTTTGTGGGTATTAGAAACGGCGAAAACGTAAAAGACGTGGAATGATCAAGACTTTTAAAGGGTTTCCTAACGAAGAAGAAAGATTATTCTCCGGTTTCTGAAGTTCGAATCTTTTATATCAAATATACATAGCAACGTAATTTAAGTCAAGAGGTTTCACAGATGTTATAATTAATAAAGTTCAAACTCCCTAATTTTGTAGTGGTTGCAAGTCATAAGGTCCAATAGAGTTTTAAATAATTGGCAAACCCACCCTATTACTAATGTTAGCAATTTTAGAGATAGCAACACCGAACAGCCTTTGCCTGGCAGTGGGAGAGTAAAGGTTAGGAAAAAAAACCACCAAACGGTTGACTTGACGTTGAGTCTTCGACTGCGGGGAACGCGGGAAAAGGACTTGATCACTGATTAAGGATTCTGAGAGTAGACATCGATACTGGATTGTCTTAGATAGGGTGAAATAAACTACAGTGTACAAGAAAATGTGCTATAATATTTTGAATCGTGATAATTTTAAGAATTTTTATAAGAGTATGTAGTTAGCTGACAGAAATAAACGAAATAGTGTACAGAGAGATATCGACTGTGAATTGGCAACTGGTACTATCTCATTTTTTGACAACATTACAGGATTAAGAAGAAACTATCGACCACGTTGTGCATACAACGCGGTCGAAAGTTACTTTTATAATTTTTACAATGTACATTGGCGTCTAATTTTGATTGAAGTAAAATATGCTTTTTGCAGCGCTGCCGAGTATAATAATTTAGAATGGTATAACCATGTAAAATCCTCATAAAATCGAGATAGGATATGTTGCCAGTTCACAGTCGATATGTGCTTTACAGATAACGACATCTATTATAGTTTCAATGACACATTGGAGAAATATATGTTGACAGTGTACAATAACTCTGCCTTACCCATAGGAAGTATAACAGTAGTAATGCTGTGATAATTAAGTAGATAATTACCAAAGAAAGTCTATAAAATACAGACAGTGGCGGAAATTGGATCAGCTGTTGTAAGAATTAACATCAAAATTGTTCGTTGGTGTAGAACTAAATTCATCCTCCTTTTTTCACTTAAATTCCAGCCTGTATGGGAAATAGCTTTAAGTAGCTCATAAAGTAGATAGGCCACTCTGACTACGTAATCATGAACGTCTAGAAGTTCTGGCGCCTGAAAATATGTTTAGTCAAATTAGTGTGGCGCTAAATAGGCGTACTTACAGTTTTAATAATTCCAACAAAATAATTTAATTAAATTTACATCAACCTTAACAAAATTTTGTATATGTATTTTATGGGCAACTTAATTAACCGGGCAGAAAAATGACCAAGAGCGTCGGTCAAATTGATTTTATTACTTTGACCGGCCCATATTAATAAAGCCGGATGGCCCGTGGTCCATTTAAAAATCAAGGTTTGAGATAGCAGTATGAATACTTGTAACCTAACCTAATCAAACCTCAATTGTTTTTTATTGTACCTTTCAATAAGAATTATGTAAGTTTAATTTCATATAATAAACAAAAACATTACTGTTCATCTGTTTTATGATTTCGCCCAAGATAGTGTAGTCATTATTCATACTGACCGGGAAAAGTGATTTGTCATGCAGTTTTACTTGCATTGCCCACTTGATACGGGCGTTCTGTATACAGACCGGTCATTATTCATAGTGACCGCACTTCTCAAGTTGCCCGTTACATATATACCTATACTTCGCGCGTTTTTCCCACGTGGGTAGGCACAAATTACTGAACCATGTGTGGTAATATACCGAAGGCGGAACGAAAAGGTGCTCCCACAACAAGGTTGTATAATGTAGTATAAACAATAATAAAATATTAACATAACATAGCATCGCGCCTGAATTTCCCGAAGTGTTAGGCAGAAGTGTACTATTGTACACCCACATTTCCCAGTTGCCGTTATTGAGTCCCATCTAATAGAGGCGAGCTTATTGCAATCTACCGGGCACAGTTCCAGATTCCGTGCTGCTACTGAGAGATTTCATACAGAAAAATCCAATAACACTTCGCCCGACCTGGGAACCGAACTCAGGACCTCACGCTCAGCAGTCACGGTTGGGACCAAGACAACAACAAGAGTGATCTTCGAAATAAGTACTACCAACGTTTATGCATCCACACAACTGTCTCTAAGCTTGCGGTCAGTTTTAACCCTGCATTATCAGCACTAATCATCTCTGTACTGGTTCTGTGGCATTCTATGATGGCCGGTGACAGCTTACAAGTAATTTATTTATTTATCTTTGGTCAAAACGGTCTCATAAAACCAATTACACTAACCAAAGGTCGGAGACATGAAATTATCAATACTACCCAAAATGAAACAACAAGCATTAATTAAAATACTAATTAAGTTTGTAAAAATATAATATATATGCCAGAAACCGAACTCAGGACCTCACGCTTATAAGCGCGGCCGATAAGCGTGAGGTCCTGAGTTCGGTTCCTGGATCGGGCAAAGTGTTATTGCGTGTTTCTGTATGGAAATTCTCAGTAGCAGCACGGATTTTGGAACTGTGCCCGGTAGATGGCAATAGACTCGCCCCCTATTACATGAGACTCAATAATAGAATCGGTGAAATGTGGGTGTACAATAGTACGCAGAAGTGTACAATAGTACACTTCTGCGTAACACTTCGGGGAATCCAGGCGTGATGCTATGTTATTCTATAAAACGCTTTGGACTGCAAAAACAAACGATCTAGCATATCGAATTAAAACGTGACTTACCGCAAGTCCGCAGATGCGGTTTCATTGCGGCCTTCGCTTGTTCAATTAAGGCCTTAATTAAAGCTACCAGGTTTAAAATATGAGCTCCAATATGGCTGATATTAACAATTGCCACTTTGTTTTTAATATCGCATCTCCCTGTTTCTCCGAAGGGCTCGGTAAAGGTGTACGACACATCTAAATTTAAGTGACGCAGTTTTAAAAGCAAAACAGTTTATTTATAAAAACATAGGTAAAAAGATACAAACATAGTGGAATGTTTAAAAAAATTACGTAGCCCTATGTTTCACTTTGAAAGGCATACAAGTCTTTCGTATTTTTATCTATACAAATAAATAAAACTGAAAAAGAAGAATAAGATGTCCAGTCCCTGAACAAAGACATACTATTTCGATGCTTTTTACTAAATGCATATGAAAGTATATACGGTACATAAAACAAAAAACAACAACTAGAAAAAATTCTCTCTGTCTGTCTGTTTGTTCCGGCTAATCTCTGAAACGGCTGGACCGATTTTGACGGAACTTTCACTGGCAGATAGGCTACTTTTATTTTAGAAAAAGAACTAAGATTCCGCGCAAAAAAAATTAAAATCCATAAAATTGTGAACATTATTGCCTATTTATTGAAGAAGGTTGTAGGCTGTTTTTTGACCCGAAAAAATACACAGGTTCGTAATCCACGAGGGCGAAGCCACGGGCGGAAGCTAATTACTAAAATAGTAGTTAAGCCCCATGTGAAAGGGTGAGCTTATTGAAAGTCAGCGGGCACGGTTTAAATCTCCGAGTTACAAGAGAAACAGTGTAGCATTTTTTGGCCTAGTAGGATTCAAAGCTCAGTTGCTTGCGGCCACTAAGCAAACATTTGTTTTTCTAAAGTTTAAATAAAATTTTGTTATACAAGGGTATTGAAATGGATTTGGTTTTTAATCTATTTTAGGTATTATTATTGTCAATTTTCCGCCGATTTGGGCACGATGTAGCGCTTTGGGCACGTTATGGCGCCTGTGGGTGACATTCTATTACATGATACAGTTACGTTTGACATAACTTAGCATCACGCCTGTATTCCCCGAAGGGTTAGGCACAGGTGTACTATTGTTCACCCACATTTCGCCGATGCCGTTATTGAGTTTCATATAATAAGCAAGCCTACTGCTATCTGCCGGACAGAGTTCCAGACTCCATGCTGCTATTGAGAATTTCCATACAGAAAACCCAATAACATTTTGCCCAACCCGGGAATCGAACCCAGAACCTCATTGTCAGCAGTCGCTCTTGCGATCGCTAGACCAATGAGGCAATTATTGTCACGTTTGACTAAATTATTAAACCAGAAAGTAAGTATAGCAACAACATAATAACTATAGGGAATTTACATAAAAAAATTAAGACAAGTTTTATAAACTGAAGAGCGAAGTGACCAAGTTAAGTCTAAAGTTACAGAAATATTAAAAGGAAAACTTACAGTATGCCAGAGGTTGAGGGTTCAAATCCTGCTCTTGTCAATACTTTTTTCCTTTTCAAGTTTTTTGTTTGTTTGACGAAACATGACATTGCATGAACGAGGACTCCATAACAATGCACGAAAAGGATCTTTGTTCAGTTAAAAAACATTGATTGTTGTGTGATATTTGATGTCAATGCCCTGATTAATACATATTATACAACTCCCTTACTGCCTACTGCGACGAGATAGAGTGAACAATTTAAGGCCGACACCACTGACAGCAAAATGTACTTTCAATAAACTGTCAAAGCCATTTTCACCTCGCAAAGTCAACCTGATCCCTAACTACACAACGGTAACGCGCACATTCAAATAAAGTCATGTCACAAACATAACGATAATACTTTTATCCCGTCAACCCCAATTCGGTAGTGTTACTCGTGGGAACTGGGACAGACACCTCGTTCTGTTGGATAGACAACATATTTTCTATAGAGAAAACCGTTAACACAATTGCAGAGTGAAAGAGAAATATTGTTAGTTGTTAGTACAGAACTGGTATTTTGTTGTACTTTGCATTCATAAGTGGCCGAATATGATGTAACTATATCTTAAATTCAAATGAATATTACTGTTTTGAACTTCGGTAACAGATATTTAAGGTTCTGTTTTCTTTACTTCAAATAATGAAGCTTTGAGTTGACTTCATTAGTAGACGTTGCAAGGTATTCAAGTTCTCCTCAGGATTTCTTAATTCCTAGTACCTTGGGAAACCTTGTGATGCTAGTTCTTGTAAATAAGTGACGTGTTGGAAAGCGTGCAGTGCTCCTTTTAAAGTACATGGTATTAAAATTACACCTTTGTTTTAGTACTAACCACATTCCCATAAGGTGACATGACCAATATACCTAATAACTAATAATTTTAAGACTGCTCTCGTGTATTGAAATCACTTTGAATGGTGGACTTCCAAATGAGCCTTCAATAGAAAACAGAACATTGTTTGATTTTGTTGACGTTTCAACATAATCAAACAATATTCCTATTTCTTACACAGTTCGACATCAATACACTCTCAATTTAATAATAGGGCCACGATATTACAATTCCATTTTGTGAAGTTCTCTACGGTCCCTTGTTTGTTTATTTATTGCCTTATTTCCCTACCAAAGCTTTATTTGCGAAGTTTTAATTAGCTCAGAGAGCAGTGGTGGTGTAATGGTCGCGGCGTTGAGTAACAAGTCATAGGTCGTGGGTTTGGGTACAGTGGGATAATTATGATTCACACATGTAATCGGAATCGATTCACATTTGAAAGTTAAAGCGTATACATTGTGTTATTCATTGTTGAGCCGAGTGATTTTTGAAGCATACTGCGCTATGTGTAGGTAGTACTGAATTGTCAAAATGTAAGCGATCTGAGCGTATATCGTTTTAAATCTGTATTAAAGGTTAATAGGGTGATGAATCTAATGACTATATAACTTAGTGACACTGAATGTATTCGGAATCAGATCCTCGGTAAACAGATGTTATCCTGCAAAAGTTGTTTTGGTAAAAATCTAGGTTAATTGGGTGGTTTGGTTGTTGTGTCGTCATAGCCCATACGTCATTCGCAGACAGTTCAATCAATATCTGTGGTGGAGGAGAGATACACGATTTATAATAATTGCAGCATCTTTCAATACCACAGTATTTTTTTTTAATTTCTTCTGTTTTGTCAATAGGTCTCAAAATCGTTAGGATCGCTCACGAGTTGGTGGATAGCTACGGCAGACAGGAGGCTTAGGAATAAAGCTGGCTTCCCAAGGTATGTCGGGCGCGCTTAGGTATCATCGTTCAAGATGTGTCTCCATAACGAGAGAGGATTTCCTTGCGCGCGTTGGTTTTGATGAGGTTACGTGCTGCCAAGGACACTATAGGTAACATAAAAAAGTTCGCCTTAAATTTTGGAGAGCACAAAATGCGACATTTTTGTTTAAATAAATAAAAATCACAACCGGTTGCATTGGTGATTGATTCAACAAACCCCTTGCTCATAAATTTGCAATGACATGTCAAAGAAGATTAAGATTTCAACAAATGTAAGTACTATAACGTTCCTTTTTATTCTGTCTGAGCAAGTTGGATGTCTCAACTGAAGCGTATGGGTCGTTTGAGCTAGTAAGTTGTCGCTAGGTACTTACACACTCGCCAACTTCAATCAAACGTTAGTACTACAATCTTCAACTATCTAACTTCTATTTACTCTTGAACGTAATTTCAAAACCGCTTAGTTCTTTATTCGTCCCGCAATGGTATAGAACATTTGCTTAATTTTGTAAGAAAAAATAAAGCGAGCCTTACTAAGATTTCTCCTGTTTAGTGGGTATACACATCGATATAAACAGACTTCAAAAAACTAAAAAGCAAAAAAAAATGTTTCATGTTACAATATAGTAGTTGAAGAATATTGAAGGCGGTGCCAAGTAAAACATAAAAGTAATATATATACCTTGCTGCTATAATAGCGACATTGAAACAACGAGTTCACGTAAAAATTGTCGAGTTCGAGGCGAATTGTAGATTGGACTAAACGACAAATGCACTTCGTCAATTGCGTCGGTTTTTCACTTTTTACTTGGCACTGACTTCTAAGTAGGATTATCTTTTTTTTTAAATCTAATTCTTTTACAATTTTGAGTGATGGATAGACCTAGCCAGGACGCTTCTTTTGAAAAAACTCTGCAAAGGTCAAGTGTATGTTGCCCTGAGTCGTGTGAAAACCTTAGACGGTATTGTACACAAATCACAAAATCAACTCATAATTAGCGGAATAATGGCGTAACAAACATACAGTTGAATTGAGAACCTCCACCATTTTGAAGTCGGTTAAAAACTCTGGCGACTCACTTAGGAAATGTCAAAACAAATTTTGTTTATATGTTGTATGATGATAAATGGTACTGAGTGTGATAATAATTAAAACATTACCTAAGCTATTTCTAGTTGAGTCACTCGAAATAATAAAATGTTTAAATTTATGGAACTAATATTTTTTATATAAATGCTCAAAAGATTATTTTTTTTTCTGTAAATTAACTTCATAATAAAGTCACGAGAATACATGTTTTATAAAATAAATAAGGCCTGTGTCATAATAGCTCATGAATAGTAAAGGCACTTAGAGGCGTGTTGCTCTAAGTATTTGCATTAAAAAAATACTATTCTTGTGCTATATTTTCCCCGAAGGGTTAGGCATTAGGCAGGTTATTCAGTCCCGTCATTGTCATTTACCAAGTACACTGTTATTGGTAAATCCAAGTTGTTATACAGAAATTCCATATAGACTGCCTCATTGGTCTAGGGGTCGCAAGCGCGGCTACTAAGCGTGAGGTCCTGAGTTCGATCCTCGGGTCGGCCAAAGTGTTATTGAGTTTTTCTGTATGAAAATTCTCAGTAGCAGCACGGAGTTTTGAATTGTGCCCGGTAAGATGCCAATAGGCTCGCCCCCTATTACATGGGACTGAATAATGGCTTCGGCGAAATGTGGGTGTATAATTATAATAATACACCCCTGCCTAACCCTTTGGAGAATACAGGTGTGATGCTTATGTCCATATAAAAAACCAATTAAGTAAAAATTTTCCCATATTATTCCCAGGGTCTGTAAAGTTTTCATATTAATATTCAAAAGTTGTAAGCGACGATAGACTTAATGAAAATACAATTATTGATATTATTAATTTGCAACATCGAATCGTGACATTTTGTAAGCTTCTGTAAAAGCCCAGATCATTTTGTTTTTTTGACTTTTAACTTTCACATTAAATTAATAAACAGTTGAATGTTTTCTTTTTGTTGGAAGCCTGACGTATACACTTGAAACACAAACGTTAACAGTATTCAAAGTAATAGGCGCTACGTTTTTCCTTTTAAGTACACGCTACTTAGGAGAAATGGCGTTATTATTGTTCCCTTCAAAGTATTATTACGGACCCTTGTGGTGTTAATTTGACTTCTTGCATTACAGAAATAGTACTCTTTAAACCGTTGCGAATTTAATCCATCATTTTATATTCTAGCCTATTCGTGTACAGATTGATATCAAAATTATAGCGTAATATTACGCCTCGAAGGATTAGGTAGAGGTGTACAATTTCATTGGATACCCCCAAGTAACTGATGTCTGATGTAAACAAGGACGGGCCTATTCACCAGACTTCCGAACTCCAAACTCCTCTGTACTAAAAATTTACTAACAAAAAAACTCAATAACACTTTTCGAATCTAGGATCTCAAAACTCAACAATCGCGCTTGCAACTACTAGAGCTATGAGGCAGTTGATACTATAATGTTACTAGCTTCGGCCCGCGGCTTCGCCCGCGTGGATTAGGAACCCGTGCATTTTTATTGCACGAAAACCTAATTCTTTTTCTAAAATAAAAGTAGCCTAAGTTACAACCTATAATATCAGCTATCTGTTAGTGAAAGTCCCGTCAAAATCGGTCTAGCTGTTTAGGGTTCCATTATTGTAATTTTCGTAGGGAACACTATTTAAAAAAAACTGCCCATGTTACTTGCAGATAATGTAGCTTATTTTCGAACCTTGGTAAAATACTTTTAAAATTGGTTAAATGGTTTTTGAGTTTATCTATTACAAACAAACATACAAAATATTAAATCTTTTCTCTTTATAATATTACTTTATATTAAAAAAATATATATCTCCAAACATACGGATACTCTTTAGGGGATACAAAACTTCATAACGATATCCATTATGCTGCCTTCAGGTAACAATAATGGTAATTTACGTTTCCCGGACGCTAAGCTAATTTTGAAGTCAAAAGAAAATATTGTCTTATGAAAATTGCATCGGAATTTTATACCTGGCTACGGTGAAAAGGCATACGAATAAAGGAAAAAGTTTTCAAGCCATTATAACTTGTGTGGAAAGAAAATTTAAATAAACGCAAGCACCTAACGTACTTACTTTTAACAGCAAAGAGCTATCGAGTTTCATATGCCTGGAGAGATCGTGTGAAACGCATTTACTTTTAATAAACTACTTGTATTTTAATATATAATATACAACCTCTAATGGAATAAATACATGTGCTGTGCAATTTGATCATTATTGTCGACTGAATCGATGTTAGTATAATTTAATACTTATAGGTTTTTTGTTTTATAAAAGGTTTATTTACTCCACTAAAATCCGCGGAAGATACCTAAAAGTAATTGAGATATAAAATTCATTCATATATCTCTATTTTTAATACGTGTATGTGAGGTTGAATTTAGGTTTTCCTTTTTACACTAAATTCGTAAGTAATCTAGCCAGCATGCATACTTCCAAGAAAATAGTTTGGTAAATTACTCAAATCCCTGAAATGAGACCGCTAGAGGCAAAACACTTCACTAAACAACAGAATACCCAAGCGCTATAAATTCTAAAACACCATTTAAAACCCAGTGTTTTAAAAATGTCCCTCGCTGGACAAAACTTCATATCCGGGACGCGACTGTTGGTCATATCCGTGGCGTGTCACTAACATTTGAGCACTAAAAAGAAGTTACAGAAAGTTAACTCGTTACAACGCTCGATACTGAACGTATAAATTGCTATGGAAATGAAAACGATTACTTTTTTCATAAAATATTACATAATACTTAAATGGCGTAGTGGTTAAGCGATCGACTGCTCCACTACGTGTGGTGAAGTCGATTCCCGCACGGCACAACTACTTGTAAAACGGGTCTGGGTGCCCGTGCATGTAAAGATTTGTGTTTGTAAATGTATCGATACACAAATAATTCCTAGTGTGAGTATACGATTTTAAAATATAAGTAAATAATTTCGCATTCAATGAATAACAACATTGTGTGGAAAATGAGGGAGTGGCCTTTTGAGGGTCCTTATGAAGTGAACCTTCTTTATCTATCTATTGTGTTATCAGACCAAACTGAGTGGTTACGGGGGACGATATAAAAAGCTTTAAGCTTAACTTTTCTTGAAAATATCTTATTTTTGTCCAGTCAGTAAATAAACGAAACCACGGTGTACGCTTTGAACTGATATAAAATCGCGGTTGTTGGACTATTGAAGTTTTTGTGTAGTTATTTTATGTGTATGAGAATTTCCTTTTTAAAATGAATTCAATGTTCGTACGAACTGCGTATAAATCTATTGCCTGGGGTGCAGGCCGCGGGCGCTGCTCTTTTGTCCACTAGAGGCGGACAGTCGTCGCGTCGTGGGTGTGCTATATTTTATCGCTAATGTTATTATATAGATATAATTTTAACATGCTTCTACAACGCAGTGACCTTAATACATCCTGGGCGTTTGGTGAGGCTAGATGACCGCAATTTTGTGAGCTGTGGCTCGCATTTTTTACGTCACGTAGTTCTGTTACAAACATTATTTTCCATCGTACACCGGTCAAAACCGCAATAATGTTTGAAAACCAAGTTCAATGTAAATTCGACAAACAATTCACAAAATTGCGTTCATCTTGCCTCAGCCTAATTACTGAAGCACTGAGATTTGATTCTTGAAATTCTAGTACCCAGGCCTCCTACAAATCTCTGTAACCTAATAACTCAACTAGTAATAATATCATTTAAATTATATTCACCCGTAAGTATCGCGTGAGTGGTATTTGATATTCAAACAGTATCTGTAACAAGCATTTACCAATTCAAATAGAAGTCGAAAAAATTCTAAGAACTCCGATATTAGTTAAAGTTCTTCTAGGTCACGTGACCTTAAAGATTAAGGCAAAGGTTACGGCCGTGTTCACCGGCGCACAGATTTTTATAATGAAAACTGTAGTTGATTTTCTCTTAAGCATTCGTTATATTGTCGGTGTACATAGGGATAGCTTGTACAACTACTTGTGTCATACACAGCAACATTAAATTGGTATATAGAACGGCACAGCGGTTGAGCGATCGACTGCTGTGCTACGCATCGCGGATTCGATTCTCGTACGGAACAAATATTTGTATGAACTACAGATAGTTGTTCTGGATGTTTTTGAATATTTGTAAATACACCTACGATACAGGAATGAATCACAGTATGGGGCAAGGTTTTTTTTAGATGTTCATATTGTCCATAGCAATGCCATTAGATGGGAAAAGAAAGGTAGATGTAGTGTAGTAGGGTAGATGTAGTAGAGGTAGTATAAGTAAGTGTAGGATTTAATAAAAAAAGATATATAAAAACTTATATAATATGTACCTACTAAGTGAAATTAATTTATCTCTAGGTATATTTTTCGTAAATAGCCCTAGTTGAATAATGAGACCTGTCTATATTAATATAGGTAAATCAACACTAAATAGATAGGAGGTTATAGTGAGAGTAGGTAGGTTATATACAACCTACTTATTATTACTAACTACTAAAACACTAAACAGATTAAAGATGTAAAAAATATAAAAATATTATCTACGCATCAAAATACTCCTCCGCATCGCTGTCAACTGGCATTGTTCCGGAAGACTGGCAGCATTGCCACGCTGTATGGCAATGCTGATTTTTTGACCAAAGAATAATCCAGCCTTCTGGTCACGCGTAGAGTGACAAATTAATTAATACTATTCTACTAAATGAATGTGAATATGATTACATAAAGTCACGAAATTAACAGGTTTTCATTTATAAATATAATATTAAAAAACATAAATTAATAAATATTACAGCGTAAATATTATTTCCAAATACATACATATTAATTACCGTTTATTTGATTGTATTACAGACATAAGATATTTTACTGTTATACGAAAACCGTAAACCACCTTTCAAAACAAAAGCCTAACTATAAACCATCTAATAATGATCCCAAGAGGATCTTCCCATAATTACCCCAGTAAGACGGATTACTGATCCCATATGATGTTATAAGCATATCCTGCATGATTAATCCCCCAGTCGTCTTTAAAACACCCGTGGGAAAGATGGGGTGGTTCTATTCATAATCGGGAACTGGCTTTTTGATCACGGCTTATAGATGTAGGTACGTAGGTGCTTGATTTTGGCCGTCGTACTCTTCAATGGATTTTGTTAAGTATCTTGATTCTTGGTACAGTAGTGTTAGAGACCGCGGCGTGAAAAAAAAATGTTCTTTCACATTTTTTTTCTTTTATGTAATGATTTGAACACTTAAACTTTCTTTATTTTTACAGACCTATTCGTACATAATGTCAAGCCTTTTTAATGACGGAACGCCACGTGCCACGATTCTTAAATACCTGTGTTGCTTCATCTATGATACATTCATTCATTTGTTCTTTATTTTTAATTCGTTTTATTTATCTCTTTTACGCTCGCACATTTCATCTATTTCCATCTCTCTTTTTCAGTGTTTCTAACCCCTACCACACCTCACAATCCATTTCACACCACTTACGTTTCATTCGGCTCACATCCTTCAGTACGATGTATGTCAAAGCATAATATAATCACGCCTGAATTCTCCTAAAGATTAGACAGAGTAGTCTTAACGTACACTCACATTTTACCCAATGTCACAATTCCATACTGCGTGCTTATACAGTAGCGTCGCACAAAAATAGCTTCTATATCGTGGGTACAGTTTACAGACATAACTCTTACCTAGACGGCACGGTTGGCGCAGTGGTTGAGAGATCGACTGCTACGCTACGTGTTACGGGTTCGATTCCTGCACGGAACAAATGTTTGTATGATCAACAGATTGTTGTTTCGGGTCTTTATGTATGTGAATATTGTATGTGTTTGTAAACGCACCCACGATACAGGAATTATTAATAGGGTGGGGCAACGATTAAAAAAAAAAAAGAAACCAATAAAAAAGAAAAAAAGGAAGAACTATCTGTATGTAGGTCATACAATAAATATTTGTTCTGAGCGGGGGACTACATCTAAATCCTCCGGGACCTGTTTTTTTTTAAACTGTTAACACAATCCGAGTCACAAAAAAAAAACGAATTAAACTAGACCTTAAAACAAAATAGACGCCTGTTATTTTGAATGTAAACGCTTACATTTACACTTGCTATGGTAATAATAGATAAGATCATTAATAGTTAATTTCCGTTAAAACCAGTGCCCCGGAACTTGACGTAGATATTTGACGCTTGAATAAATCTTTGCTTATTTAACGAGATAATATTGTGTAATTAAACAAGCCCAAAGATTTCCTGTACTGAAAATGAGCCTATTATAAGGCTTCTTAATGAACGTTCGTACCGAAGAATTGTCTACTTCGCTTGTGTAGGCTAAGCTTGATAAATTAATAGTCAATAGGCATAGTTAGGTATTTTGCCTAGGTTGTAGATGTATGATAGGTATCGCTAAGGTATTTCTATATTTCGCGCTTAAAATATTTTTTTTAAAGACTTTGTCCCACTCACAACCAATCACTACGTTTCAGAAGCGCCCGTTTTATATATGAAACCGAAAATAGTTTAAAACGAACAAGTTAGCTTAGTACACTAAAAAAGTGCAACATGTTAGGTAATGTCTTACTACTGGGCACGAATGATTAAAGTCACACCTAGATAGATAGATAGAATTCTTTTTATTTCAAAATATTAGAGGCCCTTTGAAACGTTAGGTATAGGAATCTAGTTGCACGGTTCCAAAAGTTGGTCCTATGGAGGCAAAACGGCAAAAACCTCCATGGATACTCTTTTAAAGTCTCTTTTGACAATCTTGCTATGTACATAATGTGGAAGAAATGTGAGAGAACAATGTAGGTTTTGTCACATAAGTCCATACCTTAAAAATAAATTAATCCATTACGCTGGCTTTATATTTTAGTGGGCAGGTTTCTCTTCACCGTTCAGACAAGTGGTAGTAAAATTCAGTCAATTGTGCGAACCGAGTTTGAACTTAAAACGTCCAACGGCTGTACTAGCACTGACTTCTGCCATATTTCCATGCTTATAATTACCCAAGTTTGAACATGTTATGGCCCAGAGTCTTCTGTGTAACTAAAAGAAGTTATTTTGCTAAGATACTTTACGATACCGCAAAAATTCTAGTGAGTAGCAGCGTTGCTTCTTTTAATTAAAAGTAGTACTGTAGCTAGTAAAACACAAATTGGCGTAGGTATCACATTTTTTGCAAGTTTCTCTCTCGTTTCTTAAAGTAGTAAAGAGACACCAATCTTGTACACCATAAACTGTACTAACCTAGATAAGAGTAAAATGTCATAATTTTGAGCTCTTGTAGTTTATACTTGGAGAAAATATGATGTACAAGAGCTATTTCAACTGCCTCATACCTACATGACGAGAATAAGATTAAAAAGATTCTCGTAAAGTACAAAGATTTTGATACTGTTTCAAATATATATCGGTAACGGTAAATTGCGGCATAAAATCTATACAGTGACGCCTTACATATTTCAATATTACTGATTTAGATAAAAGTAATAGGTTTCTTATGATCACATCATACCAGCTCTACTAGAGTCATATTATTATCAATACGCGATACAAAAAAATCAATATCTAAACCAAAAATGACAACGGGAGTAGAAAATAGTATTATTATAAATTCAGCCCACGAGTTTCAGTAGAGTAACCGTCCACCTTCAAAATGCCCATTAATAAACTTTTCGGATTCATTTATGTCTTATGCGATCGGAATAAATTATATTTGGATTTGAAGCTCTTGTAGTTTATACTTGGAGAAAATATGATGTACAAGAGCTATTTCAACTGCCTCATACCTACATGACGAGAATAAGATTAAAAAGATTCTCGTAAATTACAAAGATTTTGATACTGTTTGAAATATATATCGGTAACGGTAAATTGCGGCATAATATCCTTACAGTGACGCCTTACAAAGTTCAATATTACTGATTTAAATAAAAGTAATAGGTTTCTTATGATCACATCATACCAGCTCTACTAGAGTCATATTATTATCAATACGCGATACAAAAACATCAATAATTAATTTTAAAGCAATGCTGAAAACTCGTTTGGCATAAATATAAGGTAAGTTAAAGTTTTACCGTGTTGTGACCAGTTGTCGCTTGCGATTTATACAGTTGTACTCAAAAATATATTACTTTAAGGACTGGTTTTTCAATAGCTCGATAAACCTCAGAAAAGTTATTCGTCTGATAAGTCCACACAACTGATCCAATTAAAAAAAAACTGCAGATAACTGTTATCTGATATTTTTATTAAAATTCGTTAAAATAAACTATTTTAAAATTTGCACACTAGTTAAAAAAATATCCTGTATTACCAACTAATTCAATTTAGTCCCAGCAATAGACAACAGTGGGGCACAAATATCTTCCGACTAATTTCTTCGAGTATAGTTTCTCTAGCAGTTGGCAAGGTTTCAATTGCGACTTTTATGTGTGTATATTAAGAACCGTAAATCTACCATTTTTTACTAGGTACTAAAATTTGATTTATATGGTCTTTGTTTATTTGTGACTGAAGTTTAATTATAAAGGTCGACATATTGTACGTTTTCATCAATAAATTGCAAACTATCTACTTTTGGACACATATAACATAGCATCACGCGTCTTCTACGTAGGACCAACCCACTTTAGAAGCGTGCACCTAGATTCTTAACGTTTTAAAATGCCTGCAAAAACCCATCTATATAAATAAAAAGAATCGCCAAATGTGTTACTAAGCGCATAACTTCCGAATAGCTGCATTTATTTGGCTAATTCTTTTTTTTTGTTTTGTTTGTAATTGTCAGGAGAAGGTTTTTATGTAAGAATGTTTTTGGAAAATCCACCGGAAACTTCGGAAATTTGAATGGCATTTTTGTATGAAATTTTTGATTTTATTCATTAGTAAATTGCACCCGTGCGAAGCCGGGGCGGGGGTCACTAGTTTGAAAAAAAAAAAACTAACTTTTACTAAAAAAATATGAATCTAAAACAATTGTTGCCGTCAAGATTATAGATTAACATTAACATAGCGATTGCTTAAACTAAATTATTATAAACTTATTTGCTATAAAAATTGGCAGCGAATTAGTGAAAAATTTGTGCATTACCTACTACTAAGCGGTACCAAGTACGCCGTGCTGTTATGTTTAGTAAGGCCTATACCACAGTGGGTGGATAGCAGAGATAACTTTTACCAGTAACTTTACCTGTATTTCGCGAAGGTTAGGCAGAGGTATACTATTGTACACACACTTTTCACTGATAATACTATTAAGTCCTATGTAATACGAGTCAAACCTATTGTCCTCTGTCGGGCACAATTCCAAACTCTAGGCTGCTACTAAGAGTTTCCAAACAGAACCAACCACATTTGCTGCCACTAGAGCAATAAGGCAGCCATACTGCACATCACTGTACGCGGGAACTCTGTGGTTCAGATATACCCAATGCTTTGCGTATCCAACACAATAACGCTTTTAGAGTGTTATTGTAATTGCCGCGCTTTTGTAGCGCTTCATCGATGTTTGCCGACGCACTCGCTGAAAGCATTGATGCAGTATGGCGTAAGAAATCTGCCTCGCTGCTTCGTAGGTTGCGTGACGGTCCCAACGTCATCTTGCAAACGATAGCCGGCCAGGCAGACAGCCCGCTTATGTAGTCGTTAGCCAATCGAACCCGTAGCCTAATTGCGTAAAAAAGCTACAGCTGTCGCTGTCACTGTCAGCGAATATATATATTATGACACAATAATCATTTTTTCTTTTTTTTTTAAAAACGTTGCCCCACACTATGAATAATTCCTGTATCGTGGGTGCGTTTACAAACACATATATTCACATACACACAAACACCCAGACCCGAAACAATTATCTGTAGATCATACAAATATTTGTTCCGTGCGGGGATCGAACCCGCGACAATTAGCGCAGAAAGCTAATCGCTTAGCCACTACGCCAACCGTGTCGTCATAAATAATGACGTTTGACTGTAGATATCGCGCGATCTACTCCTGTTGCAAACTGATTGCTTCAGCGGTAATTAGGCTGCCGATCTATCCTAGTCATTAAGTACTAACTTAGGCTAAGTAAAAACTGTCACCAACTCTGTGAACCCCATTTTGTTGTCTGGATAATAAAGTTTGATACATATTATTTTTATATTCCTCCAACTTTTGTTAGAACACCTTACTTCTTGTGTAACTACATTTAGAAAGCTCTATGACATTATAGTCACGAGAGATGAAAAGTTATAGAAGGAATATTTTGCATCAGCATAAAACACCCATATCTAAAGCCCTTAATTTCATCGTATCAGCAATAATGACAATGTACGGGTTTCCGGATTGCCCGCATGGCAGGAAAATCCTTACAAACCATGCCACCCCATAGCCATATAAAAACATCCAATAGAAGATTGGTTATAGAGAGGAGAAATGCCATTTGCTTACAAAATACTTGTGCCTTTTGCCACAAAATTATAGTTGAGCTGATTCGAAAACAGAATCACATTTCTAAATAAAACGAAATAGGCGTGTGGTTTTAGGATGATGATCGCCATAAGTGGAATGCATTCTAACAAAAAACATGTGAAATCGAGACAGACCCTATTGGTCTGAACAGATTTATATTTTTGTGTTTTGGTGCCTTCTAACTAAGTCTAAGGCAATCAAAACTGAATGTGGTGAAACACCTATAAACATCACACTTAATAGCCCAAAGGGTAAGAGTAATGGTACTATTGTTAACCCATATTTCCCTGATACTATTATTAATTCTCATGTAATAGGGAGCCGGGCACAATTCCAAGCTCTACTGTCAATTTTTCTAGCAGAAAATCTTAATAACCCAGGACTTCACACAGCAGTTCTTGTACACAGCAGTACTTGTCACGATAATTACCCATTACGGTACTCTACAACACAGTGCGCTTAAGCATATCGCTTTTTGGATACGGTAGACTAAGTACTCATAATTGAATAACGTATATAGAACGTACTAGTATCTCTATTTTGAACTATAATAACGTCTCCACATCAAAAAAGATAATTTCTTTTCACGCATGACCTCAAACCATTACATAAAGTGCTTTACACAGTCGCGATAGTGCTAGAAAAAAACAATTTTCCACAAACAACTACACTTTTCTAGGATTCAACAGTAAATTTTGATGGGCAAACCAAGATTTCGGGTGGTAATTCAAAAAAAAGGTTCGCTCCTATACTACGATACAATCGCAATGAATTTCCAACAATGACCCAATATGGCGTCTTAGAAGCTTAACGGCGATGTAAAACTCAACATTTATTATATGGTTTTTTCTACGGCTTCGGTATGAAATCTATACTGTCTGGAGGTTTGAGAATTTTAGATGGCCTACTTAAATATCTGACAATGCTTTTGGTGTCGTGCTCCGGATCGTCGGGCTAGGATTTTTCTTACAGTTGCGCCTCCTGTAAGAAAAATCTGACAGCCACAGCGATCAACAGACAGTGCATCCCTTTCTCGCATGTATATGTTTTCATAAAGGGATATGAAATAGCATTTTTTTATTTATAAACATACATATATAAACACACTATAAAATTGATTTACATCCGTAACACTTCACCAAAGTTGCAGTTGAAAACCAGCGTCAGGCACTATTTGTCAGGCATTTTTCTGAACTAGTCCTATTTGGCGCAGCTGTTGAGGCACACAATGCAGCTTTAAAACTGAGTAGGTATTATTACTGTTATCTTTATTATTTTTGTTGGTTTATTCTTTTGTATCTTTATTCTTTTAGTTTGGACCAAATAAACGTATTTTCTTTCTTTCTTCTTTCTTTCATGATTATTAGTGCCAGCATCTATCACATTGTTCTTACGTAATACGGGTGGGTCAGCTGAAATCTGTCATGTCACCGGCACTTACCTCCAAAAGCCAGTCCAGATGTTGACCTACATTGTTCTTAGACATCCTCCATAAATTGACCAAAGATATTTTAAGAATAATAAGTTTCTTGCTGATTCTTCTCTATGGCTTGACTCACTTAACCAGCTTAACAATTTGTAAGTGCCTTTTTATGTATTGTCCAATCAACGTCATGTATATTAAATACGTCATCAGAGAAGTTACTCTCAATAGCATCATTACAAGCCTATATTCCCCGAAGTGTTGGACAGTTGGCGCAGTGGCTAAGCGATTAGCTTTCTGCGCTATGTGTCGCGGGTTCGATCCCCGCACGGAACAAATATTTGTATGATCTACAGATAGTTGTTTCGGGTCTGGTTGTGTGTGCATGTGACGTGTATGTTTGTAAACTGTACCCACGACACAGGAGAAATCCTAGTATGGGGCAAAGCTTTTAAAAAAAAAATGTATTACACACATAAATTGTATTTCTCTCTATATTTTGTTTTCATCGGGATCTGCGAGATTCATTCAGGAGACTACACCGCGTGTGGGATCCGTTAGTATTGGCGAAGCTTGGTGATCCAATACAACTTCATGATATTATAGCCATAAAACACTCGTAATGCAGTCTATGTGGCGTCTTGGACGAGTTCAAAACTCTAATGATAGCGATGTTAAACTCAATAGGTATTAATGCTACCGAAAACAAAGTCTCGGGTCATAAATTAAATTGCATGACCATTATCCACTGTGATTTAAAGTTTATGGGATTTCCTTCTGTATGTCTGCATGATATAGTTTCTATTAAAATGTTACCTACTTTAATGATAGTAATACTTAAAGGAAGTATTTAGTTTGATGCTTTAAATTAATTATTGTACACTACAAAAATTATGAGATTCACATTAATGAACCTATCAGTTGCAAAAGACAATTTTGTTCTAAATGGTAATTAAGCTTATAACTCAACAGAAATGTTTTGAAATTATCATAATCATTCGAATATTATTCAATGTACGTATTATTTTGGATAAATAATAATAATATTCAACAATAAGGGGTCAGCTTTTACTTTAAACAGATGCAGCGATATAATGTGTTTATAACAGTCGTGTCATAATACACAAGATTTCACATGAAAATTGCTTGCACCATGGAAAATAGAGTTATTTACCAAGGATCCGCCAGACAAGCTTACTTAATGTTAGAAGCAGGTCTAACCGTGCAAAAAATGGTTTAAAAAAAATGCAGTCTACTCCAATTACAGGTTTATAGCGGGTCACTCACGTAAAACTTAACGACGCAATTTATTTACAGCAATTTCGTTTCTCAAATATTTCTGAGTTTTATATTTTCCTTTGCGTTACAACTTTATTTTTTAATTCATGTCCAAAATCCTGCAACAAACTACTTAATTTTTTTTTAAGAGAAGATAAATTTTTTTGCTTCTTCGCTCGTTAGAATGGGATTGCAATATAATTATCAGAATCCACGCTGATTTTAATAGCACTATTACTCAAACAAAAGGGGTTTCAAGAGGTTTATACGGAACCTCGCCTACGCGTTATTATAACAGAACGGTATTTATAACAGAACAATTTTTAAATACATTAGTAGGTATTTAAAACTGTGGTGGCTTCTTTCTTCATTATATATTTATTGCTATTTAAAAATATCGCGTACTTCCAATAGGTATCTGCAAACTTTTTTATCAAAACGAACGTCATCTTATATGCTTCACAACAAATTGCAAAAGGTATTACACAGATTCACTGGGGAAAACAACTATCCTCTTGTCACGGGACATCATAGTTGGGAAAAGTAGACGGTATTTCCGACCCAACTGACCTTTTGGTGACAGCGGAAATAAATCATAACATTCGAACTCAAATGGCTCGTTAATATTATGGCTCGTCCTGCCAGGCCAACAGAAGCGCCGCCGGGACAAAATTTTATCCTTATGATAAGACTAGATTACGTCAATTTGAGAATCTAAACAAAAAAAAATGGAATCAGTTATAGGTGGTGCTTACATAGAAATGGACGAAAGCTTTAATCTTAGCCATACAAATAGTGTTAAAGATATTGAGAGTACATACTTATCCATATTGAACAGGTTTCTTGATACTGGGACTTAATAACGATGATCCAACCCTTTGACCAATATTGGTGACAAATGTATGGCAGAAGATTTACCTAACGGTGGACTACGGTCACTGTTTGTGTTCGACTGTTGCAACCTATTGCTGGGTAAACTCCTGCCCTTGAAATCTAAGTTTATCCATTATGAGCCGGTGAATAGTCTTTGTAACAAACGAGTTTACGTCGTCCGGCAGCCTTATTACGAAAAAAGCGACAGCAACGCGACACCCATCCGACAGCAATCTCACTGTCAGCCAATACATTATATGATACAAAAATGACGTTTACAACATCGGTAATTAAGCTGCCGCTCTGTATGGGTCTATCGAGATTTTGCTGTGTCAAGTCTCCAATTCAAGGTTATTTTAACTGATTTTACGCTTAGACTAATTTTACGCTGTGTCAAAACAATGTAGAAACGCTTCTATAAACAATTAACTTATTATTTATCGAAGAAGACTCGTTTTACGTTTCTATATTGTATGGGCACGGCAATGCCTCCCGTCTCAAAGTCAAAGTCAAATGTTTTTATTTCAACTGGGCCTTTACAGGCGCTTTTAAAACGTTATGATTCTAATTGCGCGGTTCCAAAACTGGGTTGGTCCTATGGAGAAGAGACCGGCAAGAAACTCCATGGATACTCTTTTCAATAAACTGATTAACAATCTTCTTCAATACACAAATTATACAATATAAAAAACTAAACACAAAGGAAATAATAATAAAAAAAGAAAAACAGTTATGTAATAAAAGTATCTAAAATACAAAAACATGCAAAATCACGATAACCAAGTCGTAGGGTAAGTTGTCTACTGGGCACGATACCGGTTGACAGCGATGTCAAGAAATTTTGATGCGTAGGTAATGTAGCAACAGGTTTTTTTTTTTTTAATTTAAATCTTACATTTTAAAGTTGTTATTAGTTTCTTGTATTATATATTTGAGACTCTCAATATTAAAATGTATTTTTATCATGACAATAAATAGAACAAACCAATTTCCATTCTATATATTTTAGTTAAATGTCACACAAATTTGTGAATTCGCGCAGCAATTAACATCGGCAAAAGTCAAGCAACTCCAATTATTTCTGCATTCATTTTCCAAATTTCCACCAACAATCATGTAAAATTAAATTGAGATCTAACACGGTATCCAAAACTTGTTGAATTAATGCCAGGCCACATTGACGTACATTAATTGGAGTTCCCAAAGCTGGGTATTAGAAGACAGGCCCTGAACATTACTTAAATAGACAACTCAGTGCCATCGGAAGTTATAATAAAGCAATTTCTATGACCATGCTCAAAACGGTCTAAAATTGTAGCTTCAAACTGGTATTTTATGTTATAAATGATCATTAGGTTCATTAATTATAGCTGTGATAAATTCCTGTTAATGTAATAGAAATACATTACACAAACACAATGATTATTTGTGTGTCAAAATGGCCCTTATTTTTTTTCTTTTATACGTATGACTACCTGATTGGTATAGCGGGCACGAGCACGATTGCCGAACGTAATGGCCTGGGTTCGGTTTCCGGATTGAGCAAGGTGGCGCGGCACTGTTGCATGGGACTCAAAGACGGCAACGGCGAAATGTGGGTTCATAACAATACAATTCTGCCTAATCCTTCTGGAAATACAGCTAAGGCTAATATCTTAGCCACAACGCCAACTGTGCCGTCCATATTTAATTTTACATCTCTCCCAAACCGAAAATATCAAAGCAAAGTGTACTTACAACGTTACTTTAAAAAAGATTAACAATTTCCATCAAAATCCTACTTAAGAAATTACAATAGGATTATAACCTCAATACATAAAGATTGAAAGCTTCCAAACATTACGCATCTATGAATACCAAAGAAGGCATTGCCCAAAATACGCGTATTATCCCCTGATTTTTTCTTCCATTTGCAATCCCTATTACAGCTCCGGATCAAACAAAGATGGGGGAATTAAAGGCACATTGTGGAAACCCGAACGAATATTACTTTTGTTAAAAGCTAAACGAAAAATATTATTCCAAGTTAAATTGAATCTTTGGTTTAAAAGAACATTTCAGGATATCTTCAGGTATGATATTTGCTTTTATAATGATTAATAAGCAATTGGACTCCATTGAGTTATATTCAGATGAAGGAAGAGTCGAGTTATATTAAAATGTTAATATAACTCAAGTGTTTAAAGTATTCAACAAGTCGAGTAACTAGGTGCAAGGAAAAAGCCTCTACGATTGATACGATGGCATACCTTTCTAATCTTTCTACTTATGTGACCCCCATGTGATAGTCGTGCCAACTCGATAGAAGAAGAGGATTAGGTGATCAGTTTTAAAGGTCGATTGGTCCTTTAGTTAAAGGACTGATAAATCGTAATATACAAAATTTATCTCCTAGGCTAAGCCGCTCGAGTTACAATTAAGAGTTTGGACTCGTACCCCGCTAAATGACTAAGGTTTAAATTATAATTACAGGTGTTAAAATTGGGTGTACAGTGCCTCACTTTACATATTCGGTCAAAACAGGGGTGATACTCGATACTCTAATATTATTCTGTTAGTATTATCATTCTGTTAATATGAAATTTTTAAACAGTTGAAATTAATTTTGGAATTAAGTTTTAATGCTGTTAATATAAAATTGAATCACAGTAAATGAATCATAAAACGATCGGATTGTATTTATTGCTGAATAAAACTATAATCAGGAACAGAAGTCCATACAATATTTTTATAGATTGTATTTATGGCTGAAGCGATCTAACATGATGTAGTGACATAAATGTCACTTAATTGTCTTGGCACTGAATTGCAAATAAATAATTTATTTGCAATAATATGGAACAATGGATGTTATACATAGTTAAATGTTCTAACATATTCTGTCATATATGTCGACAGACGTGTATGTATGTCGCATGTAAATTGCACATTTACATAACTATAACTCTAGAAAATGTTTTTATGTTAGTAAGTAATTATTTGAAACAAAAGGTAAAAAGTTAAAGCACACTGAAGAGAGTCTAAATCGTCTGTTCGAATGAAAGCAAAAGATTATTTTGCAAGTATAACTAATATCTATGTTTAGTATGCGTTAAAGCCTTAGTCCATGACGCTGACTTAGTGAGGGTTGGTGGACTTTAAGGAGTCCTCTCAGGTGTACAGGTTTCCTCACTCCATTTTCCCTCACCGTCATTACAAGTAATAATCAAATTCTGATCCGCCAATTAATTCGAAAAGTTTTGTGTACGAGCCGGATTCGAACTCAAACCTACCTTCTTCGGTTCGTGTTGCGGGTTCAATTCCCTTACGGAACAAATATTTGTATGATCTACAGGTAGTTGTCATGGGTCTGGTTTTGTGTGCATGTGGCATGTATGTTTGTAAACTGTACCTACAAGACAGGAGAAATACTAGTGGGGACCAATTCTTTTTAAGAAAAGACCAAAAAGCCCTCTTGTACAAAAAAAAGCTTTCAACCACTAGTCTATAATTTTTTTTACTACTAATTTGAGTTCATTTGGCAGAATTTCACCTGATGGTGAGTGACAATGCTGCCGAGGATGGATCACGCAAGCTCAAATAATGCCTATTCACTATAGGCTATTAAGAATGAGATTGGATATAATTAAGAATCCAATATGGCGAGATTAATACCTATTCATAATATATTAAGTCTCTGCCTTACATGAAGGATTTATCATTTTCCCTTAGGACTAATACGTTTAAGACGAACACAGTAATGTCTGCAGTAAACATACAAGAGAAAATGATTGATTGTGATAATACTTTAAGAATACATCATTCTGACAGAATCTTATGTAAGTTTATTGTATATTTAGGAAATAGATAATATTTTGTACTTATATAAAACCAATTCTATTGATTCTGTGATATAATAATTCTGCTAAGCGAATTCTAAGGTTGTTAATTGTAACAGGAGTCGATCCTGCGACCTTTTGGTTCAGTACTCTTCTGGTATTTCCACATTTATATAACTGTTCTAAGGTGACGGGATTCGGCATAGCGAGCAGAGATCTTGGGAGCTTAGAGGCTAGACTAGCTAATCTACTAAACTAGAAAGTCCCAGGTTCGATTCGTACTCGCTAATTCCACATAGCATCACGCCTGTATTCCTGGAAAAGAAAGCCAGTGATGTTTCGTTATGTACCCACGTTTTACCATTGCAATGGAGTGAGTCTTACCGGTCACAAGTTTCAACTCCGGACTTCTACTGAAAAATTTCTTACAGAAAATCTCTATAACAGTTTACCCGATCCGGAAATCTTACCCACGAACTCGTGCGTAGCAGCCACGATTGCGATCACTAGACGGCTCCAAATATACTCGCCAACATTATATAAGACTTAACTCCTTGAATGGCAAAACGTAGATCTCATAGATACTTATAATAATAATAATGATGCCTTTTCTGAATTGTTTTGTTTTGTGGATGTTGTTAGAGGAAGCCTTTGCCAAAAGGCGCACTGAATTGAAGGATATATCCTTCAATTCAGTGCGCCTCAAATCAAATCAAGTGCTTTATTTATATACAACAGGGCCCATAACCTGTTGTATATAAATAAAGCACTTGATTTGATAATGACCTATTTTTATTATATTTAAACATAAAAACCTTAATAACAAATTAACACGTGTCACGGAGCCGGTGAGAGAGAGAGAGAGAGAGAGAGCACGTGACACACATTAAGCGTTCATACCAACAATATCCTTCAATTCAGTGCGCCTTTTGGCAAAGGCTTCCTCTAGCTGTTTCCATTGAGTTCTATCACGAGTCACTTTTCTCCAGTTAGGGCCAGCTGTTTGTTTTAGTTCGTCCTCCCATCTTCTTATTTGTTTCCCCTTGCTGCGTTTACTGTTCCTTGGATTACCAATCTTTTATATCACAACACTGCCTTACGTTCCAGGTAATACAGGCGTGATGCTGTTACAAAGTTAGGAAAAGTGGAAATTAAAAACCTAAGCTTATAGATTGAACTCCTGCTACGACGTAGCTGACACGAAAAGGTCATGTCTACGCCAGCTACGAAATCGTAGCAAAAGTTTGTTTTGAGTCCGACCTGTTAGCTTGTGGCTCTTTTATGTGATAGCCATTTTTGTTTTGAAGGAGTGAATATAAAAAGTAAAACACGAGGGGTTTTCTTTTATAAATTATTCTCTTTGCCTATCAAGCTGTCGTTTTACTTTCAGATATAAAGTTAATTCTGTAGGCTGTTTGCTAAATAAAATAAAGATCATTTGTTCATATAACTTTTCACATTTTCCAAACTTCACAGAATTCGTGCTACAGGTAAAATGGTGTCACAGCAATTTTGGAAGTGGATAGAACGGCTATAACACGATGTTAATTAGTGTAACAACCTCAAGCACCATGCATAACGGGCATCCACGGTGTTTCATTAAATTTTATAATGGTGCATATGAAGGGGATAATTGCTTGGCTATCGCCAAAGTAAACATAAACATACCAGGGCACCATGCGCGTACTGTGGTCAGTTAATAAGGGAACTTTGTTTCATATTCAGCCAATACCTATTGTTGAAAGGGATATTGGTAAAATGGTAAATATAAAGTTATATTTGGAAACAAACTATTGGAGTCAATACCAAATATAGAATGCTGTAATATATTATACAATATTAGCTATTCCTGGGTTCGATTCCCGGATCGGGAAAAGTGTTAGTGGGTTTTCCTGGATGGAAATTCTCAGTAGTAGTACGAAGTCTGGAACTGTGCCCGGTAGACGGCAATAGGCTTGCCCCCTATTACATGGAACTCCATTATGGCATCGGCGAAATGTGGGTGTACATAGTACACTTCTGCTTAACCCTTCGGGGAATGCAGGCGTGATACGACAGGATAATTGACTTAGTAGGTAAGTACTTGCTTTTCTGCGTTGTGTGTCGCAAATGTACCAACTATCTTTAAAATCAATAAGCCAGAGTTTATATACAATACAGACAAAATGACGTTTTTACAATAATTCTAACGGTAATTTATTCAATTTTTTTTTACGTATTGATCATCCCCTTGGACTATCCTCCACCTGGGTGAGCCGGAGCCGGAGCGGCTGAACTCATCGCAGTGATCCACTTCGACATCTGATGGTAGGCCTCGGGAACCCATCGCTGTGCTACGCGCTTGTAGCGTCTACTACTCGCAGCACGGCAAAAAGTAAAACGCTATCTATCGGAGTGAAGCGACAACTGAAAATCCTTAATCGCACTATGAGAATGAAAGTCCAACATCAACCGTCGGGCTTCGGCTCGCCAGGCGGACCACCTTGCCTGGTTGGAGGATCCTCCCTTATCAAAGTCGAAACAGATTACTTCTAAAAAAAAATACATCCACGTAATGCCACAAATAACACAACAACGTAGAAATACCAGTACCACTATCACAGTTTTTTACTATTTACTATCACAATAAAGTAAATTTTCATGATAACGATTATAGTTCTTAACTTGGTTACATTAGGGATTAGAGTCGCTTATGTGACATCTAGTCGTAGTAAAGTTTTGATTTACTATTTACTATATTATAGAGATGTCATGTTAGCGACTCTAATCCCTAATGTCACCAATTTAAGAACTAAAATCGCTTGGATGAAAATTTACATTTACTATGAAAGTAAATAGTAAAAAACTCATAACAGAGGTACAGGTGAATATACAGACCTTCATAAATTTAGCTTATTTTATATCTATCCTTTGTGGTAAAGCCCTCAATTCAATTTATAGAAAATCTCATCATACATAACAATACATTCATTCATTTCACCAAACAATCAAAAGCCGTGAATAATAGTGATGTGAATTTACAAAATAAATGAAAATGTACAAATTATCGAATAGAAACCACACAGTTTACTTGTTCTAAGCTCCGTTCATCCGTGATTTTATGGAGAACTAGCTTCCGCTCGCGGCTTTGCCCGCGTGGATTACGAATCCATGCATTTCCCCGGGATAAAAAGCCGTTCTGGCGTGAAAGAGTAACAAAGATCCATCCATCTATCCATCCTCAGAAAGTTTCACATTTATAATATTAGTAGGATAGGATAGAGTGTAGGCAGATTGTTTTTTGTTTGACATTTTTATCTTCTAATATTATAAAGAGATTGTATGTAGAAGATAATCTCCGGAACTAATGATGCAATTCTAAAAATGTTTTCACTGATAGATATGTAGCTACATTATCCCCGAGTGCTTTAGGCTATAAATTATTATATAATATGTAGATCACGCGGACGAAGTCGCGGGCAAAAACTAGTAGACAGATATAGCTGCTGCGGTGGAATAATTTTTTTATGATTTAGCTCTAATATTTAGTAACAAGAAAAGAATTGGAACAAGACGTGTTGAATCGACCTTAAATGAAAAGGGATACGGGCAGGGATGCGGGTAACGATTTATTAAATGATACAGTTATGTTTAACATACTGTTGGATATATAGACCCACATTTCGCAGATGCCTTTATTGAGTCCCATGCAATAGGAAGCGCGCCTATTGCCACCTACGGGGTACAGTTTCAAACTCCTTGTTGCTACTGAGTCACCTTGTACAGGTTAGTCTATTGTACTGAAAACTACAACGACAATTTCGTCAAATTTATTGTAATAAAAAATAAAGACATACATATAATCAGAAATACCCGATTCATTATTTTTATTAATTTTAGATATTAGGCTCGAGAATTGATTAAAAATAATTGGTCATCATAGGCTCTTTGATTAATCGAACTGTCCTTTGTGGGTTGATAAAGTCAGCCAACATAACTAAAAAAAATACCACACATCATCGTACCGTTACATTATCGACTACTGCGCTACATGTTTCGGGTTTGATTCCCACACGGAGCAAAGTTTTTTCGACTTCAGATGTTTGTGCATGTGAATATTAGTAATTGTAATAACGAACCCACGATACAGGATTTATTCTTAGTGTGGGGGACATATAAAAGGGATGTATTTTTATCTTTGCGAATAGTTTTTCGCATTTTGGTATTTTTTTACGTCACCGTAATAGTACGTAATACGCTCCAAAAATATTATACTATTTGACGATATGGTTCGTTCAATTATCAATATCAGTCGGGCATATCTATATATTGTAATTGTTACATGTATATCAAATATAATTAATATCTTTGTTTGAACGTATATGATCGTAAGTGTATCCAATAGTCCTATCTTGTTGTACACTAGTCTGTTCTGTACATGCACCTACTGCTCCTAATTGATCTCAGCTCTACATGTATCGCGAGAAGAACAAGAAGGCCTGAACATAACCGTAATTCTGACGTTGAATATATGACGTAACTGTTCTGTATGATATTGAAGCAATTACATGCAACGGTTCGTCTCTTGGCGGGTTCATTCAAGTCTTCAAATCATAATTTTTAATTCAAATTATCTTCAATTATTACTAACAAAATATGGATCAGTGACAACGATTATTATTATAACAGTGATCTCGTAATATTTTTTACACGAGGCCGAGAATTGCACATTTAAAAAGTGAGTACCTAAATATATATTTTTTCACAATGTAATCAGCTCAGCCCTTCTTTACAACTCAAAAAACTATAGTCTCAAGAAAATATCTACATTTCCCGACTGTACCAATCAAAACAAAAGCTATCGACCTATAAAGCTCCCCTTTAAAGTTTACACTTCGTTACGAATCACGTGCAATAGCTTAAGACGGGCGCTTGAGCACGCGCGGTCACTCCCTGAAGTCGCTCTTAGAACTCTTGTATTGGCCGTTGTTCAACTTTGTGCTGTGTTTGCGAATTGTGTTTTGTGGGTTATGACCCTGGTCTATAGGAAGAAGGTTGTCATGGAAGATTGAAGTGTTACCTGTTTTTTGGTGGTTTATGAAAACATGATTTAAATTCAGTTTTTATTAGGTATGTGTTTCACTTATTTACGATTTTCTAGAACAATATAAAATATCAGTCAGAACTTTTGGACATTTCTATTTTGGTTTTAAACTTTAGTTAAGTAATTATACAAATTTATTTTTAAAATCCATCTCATTGTTCTAGCGTTTGGTTGTCTAATTGTGAGATCCAAAGTTCAATACCTATGTCGGGTAAAAAGTTATTGTGATTTTTTGTTAGGTTTTCAGTGATAGTGTAAGCAAAAGGGTGTATAAAAAGACACCTCCGAATTTCTTTTCGGGAAATAAGTAAACATATGCCGTAATTATTATTGCAAAATTCTAAATTGAAATACGCACAATTACGCAAGAATCTTCTCTCGATCGTATAACATTGCCAAGTGATTACTATCGATTGAGTTCCAAGAATGATGAAAGCGCAAATGAACATAAGTACAGTATCACGTGCCAATATAAGCTAGTCATTTGTTATGTGGAAGACATATGTAAGATCACGCCCAGTGAGTCAGCGTGACCCGAATGTTCGGACTCCATTTCCTCGTAATACTTCTGTATGATATGTGCGAATTTTGGTATGTTAATATGGTTAATATTGATGTATTTCTCAGCTGTAGTACATTCAAATATAACTACAATTAGCATCAAGCACAAGCAAAAGAAACAGTAACAGGGCAATCATAGATTTCTTATGTACAGTCAGTATCAATAATATGTACACGTAGTGAAATTCAAACGCTTATTCATGAAAAACTATTGGTTAAAATCATAACATCATCAATATTTACTCGTCGACTTTATGTACAACTTTGATCCGCACTGCATTTGGCATTTGGGGGCGGTTTTATGATATTTGCTTTTAAATAAACCATTGCCATTACCGTGGCAAGGAAATATGCTAACGTATGGTAGATATTTTTTCTAACCTTTCTGCCTAAAGATATATATAATTATTACAAATATTTGTTCCGTGCGGGGATCGAACCCGCGACACGTAGCGCAGAAAGCTAATCGCTTAGCCCCTGCGCCAAGGGTGTCGTCGATATATGTTATATGACGGGATTTTTCATGAAGATTTTTTGTCAAAAGTCGGGACGATAAAGTATTTTTTTTTAAACAAGTAAAATGCGGCGGATCTTCGTTAGGAGAGAAATATCAGATCTCTCGTTAAATTTTTAACAAAAAGATAACTACATTATCTCAATAGTTATTTTTTTGTAAAGTTGAATGAATTGGATAAATATACAAGGCAAGAATTACGAGAATTTGGGCATTAAGAATTTATTGCGAACAGTTACCGACACGTATTAATTAATTATTCACAATTTCACTACAGAGAAAATTAAATTACTTACCAAAATTGTTATAGGTAATAGTAAGAATAAATTGAGGCCATTACTGTCCCAGTGTAGGGCAAGGGACTTCTATCAGAATAAGAAGGGTCTAACCCTTCTTACCTCTTACTACTTTTACCTCTTAGTTTACCACTCTGGCTCGGTTAGGGTTGATAGACTACATAACTACATACACCATCGAGAACATTATGAAGATAAAAAAAAAAAACATTAATCTGTGTCACGTAAAGGCACGGCCAAGTTTAGAAAAGCACTACCGAATAGTACCCATTTAATAAGTGTTTTGCAGTATTTTTCCTCAAATAAACCTTTAATAAAGATATTACACGAACTGTATGTGAAAGGAAAGAGCCTCCACGAGTGATGAGACATAAGGTCTACTGGCGGACCCTAGCCTCGATACCATCATTGCTAACTGGATAATCTTTTCACTGTACTTACTGTGCCAACAATTTTCTCATATAATCCTACCGCATTCTGGGCGAAGGTCTTCCTCCCATGATATCCCGACCTTTCAGACTAGAGCCCGTGAGAACTATTTAATTTATCAAGCTCATCATCATCATCATCAGCCATAAGACGTCCACTGCTGAACGAAGGCCTCCCTCAAGGGGGGGTTTGCCATAATCCCCACGCTTGGCAGGCGGCTTGGGGATCGCAGTGGCTCACCGATTAGTGAGAGGACGCTGCTGCCCGTCCTCCGGTGTCTGGCCGCAGTTTTAAGACGTACCCGGGTCATTAAGCTCGCCCCGCCATTATTCCTTAATGCATACGATATAATAATAATTGGGTTTTCCTAATTACGAAGGTTATGTATTCTGATTTGGAGACATTAGTGCCTTAAATCCCAATCTCAATAGAAGCGTGATATAATAGAATATAATTTAATTTAATACATCTTCGAACTCCGAAACTCTTCAAGGCTCTATCAATCAATACGACATTACGGATTCACAATCAAAACATCAATCAAATCATTTCTAATGGCGCTCGCACCCGGGTGTCATGGCGGCACATGACATATGGAAATGTGAGACGTAGGTGTGAAGCTAATCTGTCGATTAGCGAACGTGCGTGGTTGCTTCAAAGCTTCAGCTAGCGTAATTTACTTAATTAAAAGATAGTAGTAATTAGTGTCGACGATAGCGTCAAGAGGAATTATAATATGATTAATGGCTAAGATAGTTAAATAGTTATGTACATGTATAATAGACAATATATCAGTACATATAACATATCCAAAAACAGCGTGATACGTTTAATGCCGTTTGAAACTGAATGACCCCGTCCCACTGATGACGACAAAATATATTATTTTTAGTTATATTTGTACACGTAGTTCATCTATAAATAGTTTTCTCTCTTTCTTTTAACTATCTAACCATACGTGTGCACCATATAATTATAAAGGTTTTTATTTAATTTAAGAGTTGATTTTCAAGTGACAGTCTTAATCTAGGCAATTCTAATACATATAAGAGGATATTTAGGATATTTTTTTACTGTTGACGGCAAATAAGTCAAAACGTAATTATACCGCAAAACAAAATCATACCTAAAAGTTCCTATAAAATATTATTTTAAAAATTAACTTAAATCTTACCGGAGTCCTTGCGAATCGGTTATCTGCTACGCGAACGTTCTCGTAGTTGGCGTAGCGTCATCTCACCAGCTACGTCGTAGCAACAGTTTATTTCTATAAGAAGAAAAATTCTAAAGTTAGCACTATATTTTATAAATGTGGAAAATAATTGATTGAATAATTTAGAACAGTAGTAATTTACATATTGGTATGCAATATGTAGATCAATTTACACAAATACTAAAATAATACTGACTTATTGCCAAAGTATACTGGTGGATCTTTCACTGTAGGTAAATTTACTAAAGCATCGACGAGAGATATTAGAATACAAAAGTGTATATAACGATAATGTACACAGAATTCCTAAAAAAAAAACTTAAAATATTTTATTTCATTTAGATCTATTTTACCTATTCATTGCCGGATTAAATTCCGTAGCAACGCCTTTAGTAATAATATTATAACTAGGTCAACATGAACGCCAAGTGAAATTTAGTTTTATAAAACTAATAAATTTTGAAAGCCAAATTTAAATTATTATCATTGTCAATTTTATTAATGAATGCTCCGAACCAAATTTGATATTAAATATTGCCGTAGAACATTTGAATAGAAAAACCATTATTAAATCAATATCCTTTTGTTGTCAACAGAGGGTCTAAATAGGTCCCTTTGGATAAATAATAATGATAATTCACAAGCCTTATTATGATTTGCATAAGGTTCATATTCGGTCTTCGAGATTTGTACTTAGAAGTGTTCTGTGAATATTTTTTAAAGTTAAACTAACTTTCATGATTTAGTTTTCATTCATCGTCAGTAAGCTCGTTGTTTGGTGCTGATGACAGATGGAATAAAGCTGTGACCCAATGGCGGCCAAGGACTGGAAGAATGAATGTTAAAACATTACGCCTCTATTCCCCAAAGAGCACAATTTCAAACTACAGATTGGTACCGTTGTAGTAACAGTCCAAATTCATTACTTTTAAGTCCTTTTATATCTATTGCTGAACATAGGACACATAGGACCCAATATAAGATAACATCCTCAGAAATTTATGCAATTATTATTCAGCTGGCATTAGGACCGAGAAAAAAATAAAGATTCCATAGCAAACAATCTCCCTAAAAACTTTACTGACACACTTACGCACTTATTAATTTTTCATCTTGACCGACTTTGTAGTTACCAAATTGGCCTTTGTTGGTCGTTGTGGCTGTCAGATTTTTCTTACATAATCATAGCACGTGAGAGGCCCTAGTGTAAGTTTCTTTTGTCCGTTTCGTGTTATCCACCAATCGGAGTGCCGCGCACGCTTTCTATGCGTTAAATCGAGTTCGTTAAAAACAACTTACACTAGGACCTCTGGTGCCGAAATGGTTTAGTAGGCGTCATCTAATACAAATCTATCCGAAAATATTTGTTTGGGTAATACGCGCCTATTACGGTCATAGTATGATACTGTGTAGTGGGTTCATACCTTTAATGGTTCAAAGAAAACCAAAACACTTGAAAATATCAAACAAACAATTTTTAAATTCAATTTGTAATGAGAATCTCAGCAATTCTACTGTTTTCAATTGCGAGCTAAACAATGGCTTTGTTCACGATTCAGTACAGTATTCAACAACGGTCATTATATTCAAGAAATTGCATTCAGACCTCGTTACCTTAAAGAGAGCCTGCGCAATTTTTAACTCGGTAATTCATGCACCATTTTTGCATAACTGTGGGGAATGTTTTCTAAATTAGACGGGGGAACTCTTCAGTGGGAAGAGAAACGGTTTTTATTATTGGCGTAGGGTTTTTTTTTGGTTAGAATTAATTTTGGATTTTGGTACAAATCGTGATATATTTTTTTCTTGATAGAATTAGAAAAGATATTAATTATGTAATAAAAAAACACAAAGCTGGTTAAAATGTAGTTTCGGGTTCTGATTTTGGAATATGCAATGTAAAAAAAAAACATTAACTCTACATTTTTATTATGTAGGTAGTGTGGATTAGCATTCAGTAAAACTAAAATGTTATTTATCTATGTCTACCTGTACATTGTGGAATAATAAATTAATAAATATTTTTTATGCATCTCTTTTTCTCTCATATAACAGAGTAAAGTCAAGTAACAGAGTAAATAAACGAGATAAAATTCATAGGTAGTAAGTATATTATTGACTTTTGATATAGTAGTTAGTATAGCAACCTATACAGTAGGATTAACATCAAAATAAGTGTCAAGTTTTCTGAAGATAACGTAGATGTCGTCTGTGTTATTTTAAGCGTCATTTGTCGCCCCATTTGAAACGAACGGTCGACTTAATTGTGTACTGTGGTGACGTAGTGGAAAAACGGCGTTTATCTTTTTTAGCCTTACTTTCCTCGGACCTACGTTACTCTTCATTATGTCCAAGTGATAGCGTTGTTGTGCTTTTTTACAGTAATTTCTAACAATCGTAGGTACTTGATTGTCAGAAATTACTGTAAATAGGCAGACTTTGGGTAGGATTACCAGATTTCTAGTAGGAACATTTGGTATTTCGTTGTGTATCGTAGTAAACTTATGTATCGTAATAAAAAGATGTCAAAATACAGTTTCAATGTTGTCTCTATCTGATAAATGTCAGAAATGATTCTTGAATTCAACTTTCGGTCACATTTAGAATGTATTTACATTTCAATGACTGTTAAGCGTTTATTTTTGGTGTACGAACTGTGTTTTTTTAAATGTTTTTGTACCAGAAATATAATAATATTTCGATTATAATACTCTCTAGACTATCAGACTCCTTAGACTTTCTGTAAATCCTTTATTAGGTTTAGTTATATAACATTCATTTACTTGAAAACTTTCAGTTCATTTAGTTACTTAAGCTGTTGTAACGACGGCAACTGACACTTAAAATTAACGACTTTATTTGCGTCCTTTATATTCCTTCCGACCCAATTTTTAGGGTTCCATAATAAAATATAGAGTAACTACCTTATACCTTGTTTAGTCATGCCAATATATACTCCAAAAAGTTAAATAAGAAAAATACAAATAAATATAAAAAACAATAATTTTACTAGATCTCTTGTTTAATATGATTTTAGCAGACATCAATCAATTCCAAATAAGCAAGATAAGTTAAGCAAGAATATCAGTGAATTCACAATTTATAATTTTTATCCGCCTTTTGTAATACAACACCCTATTTTTATGCGTGGTCCGACACACACTTGGCAGGTTTCAACATCAAAGTGTTTAAATGTTTCTAACTTAAACTTTCTTTGTCTCGTTAGCCTAATATTTTTGAACGCGGCGTTTTAGGATTTCATAAGTCGTCCGACTATGAAACGAAGTCTAAATATGCCAATTACACTCTCTAGAGCAGACACTCAGGACTTTCGCTCTTTAACTTAGTTATTTGGCTGGAAAAAGCACTTAAACGTTTTTGCCTGTGAAGAGATCCAAGTACTTTAATTTGTTCAGGATTAAAGATTTTTTCAAAGGTAATCCACTTGTTCCTATCATGTCGTAGTGGGTCCTTTTAAACGAATGTGAAAGGCTCGCAGTAAACTAAAATTAGTCTAGATTTTATTTAAGCTTTATCCACTATAATTACTTTATAAGAAAATGTACTAATACGACTGGATAGACTATACAGAACCAATTTAAAGTTTTATGGTAATTAAATCGTATTAACTAGTGACCGCCCCGACTGCGCACGGGTAGCAGAGCATATACGTCTACATTTTTTTTTCTGTAATTCGTATCTGTATATCGTAATTTCTTATCAGGATATATAACTCTAGTGGTTTACGCGGTGCACGCCAATAAAGCTCCCAGTCGGCATGATCTTCATAACAATCATCGTCATATTTGTGCTAATTTACACAAAACCTTCATGATTTATACAGTTAAATTTTCCTCATGAATTACTCTGTCCATTGGTGAAACCCGTATGAAAATCCGTTCAGTTCTTAAGTTTATCGCGTTCAGAAAATCAGACAGACGTAGCGGGGGTACTTTGTTTTATAATAACTAGTGATAGTGATACATCGATATTATCCAGTGGGTACTCATTTTTACGAAACTATTTTCCTTAATTTAAAAATAATATATAAAATATTATTTTCGTAAAATATACTTAAATAATTAGCAAATTCTCATTAACTTCAATAATAAAATAAACAGAGTAACTATTTTTTTTCTTTTTCAGAAATCAGATGTAGGTTATTTTCCTAACAAAATATAAACGAAGTGTTTTGTTATTTTATTCAAACACAACTTTTTTGCAACATCGGAATATAATAAATCCTTTTCGTGACGACAAAGGGATGGTCCTGAACACTCTATTCAAGTTGACAGGTGAATTCATAACGGATTCCCTTCTATTGTGTGAACATTTCTTCCATATAAACGTATCTACGCTGACTTTAGAAAGCGAGTGAAGAGCGTTTTGGAAAATTTTGAAATACCTATATTTCTCTAATATTACCATGACGAAAGACAAAAGTCTTTCATCAAATTATGTGGTTGGTCTTTTTATTGAATGTCAAGGTTAAATCGTTTCTTTGTTGTGCCAGTGTTTCTGAGTGTTACGAATTATATGTACGTATACCAATAGATTTTTTCTTTCTCTTTTGTTCCTTATAGTGCAAGAAACTCACTTGGTCTAGATGTCGCAAACCGTGACTATTCAGTGTGAGTTTCTAGTTTCGGTTCCCAAGTTAGACACAACGCTATTGGGTTTAACTATATGTAAATTCTCTGGTAGATAGCTATAAGCTAAATTTGGGTGTACAGTCTCAGTCACATCTCTGCCTAACCCTTCAAAACAAATACTATGTTAATGTAAAAGTGGAGAGATTTGCTAGTCAGTGAGTTTAGTATCGTGTCTGATTGCGAAAAGGTCTCCCTGAGTGAGTTCACTCAGCTCAGACTCTTTCCACATATTCTTCATCCAGAACGCATCCACTTTAAAATTTCCATCGTTACACGTCTGTTAGAATACGTACACACACTACTGAACATCAGATATCATTAAAGGAAGGTTAAAGGGATTTTGATAGTCGATAACCATGAGCGGCGTGCACAGAGTCTTTAGACAGGGTAGGCAGAATTTTTTTTAAGCTTACTTACCAATAATACCTACTGCATGTTGGTATTGGTTCGTCGTCTTGTCTATTAAATAATGATGTATGTGATTTGCCAGTTCACATATCTTATAATAAATATTTCATCGAAAAATTTAGTGTAGGCAGTGTCTATTTGTCTTTATGCACCGCACGCCACTGATAACCATGCAGGTAATACTATTAGCTCGAGAGTGAACTCAATTTCCCATGACGTATAAATCAGCTTATATAGATTTTAAATGAAAACAGTCGAAATATTGATATGGGTTATTCAGTAATGTATATGCCTTATTGGTTTAGTGGTCGCAAGCGCGACTGCTAAGTGTGAGGTCCTGGGTTCGATTCCCGGGTCGGGCAAAGTGTTATTGGGTTTTTCTGTATGGAAGTTCTTAGTAGCGGCACGGAGTCTGGAACTGTGCCCGTTGGATGGCAATAGGCTCGCCCCCTATTACATGGGACTCAATAACACTACCGGCGAAATGTGGGAGTACAAATAGTACACCTCTGCCTAACCCTTTAGGGAATACAGGCGTGATGCTATGTTAAGCTGTTACTATTTAATTGCATTTTAAACATTCAACGTAAAGATAAATATGTAATATTACGAAAATTCTGAAAAAGGTATGCATCCTAGGTTATTCAATATCTCGATTTCGACATATCTCTAACTAGCTTCCACTCGCGGCTTCGCCCGCGTGGTTTACGAACCTGTACATTTTCCCGGAATGAAAAGCAGCCTATGTGCTATTCCAGCCTATAATCTATCTCCGTGCCAAATTTCATCCAGATCCGTTCAGCCGTTTCGGCGTGAAAGAGTAACAAAGATCCAACCATCCATCCATCCATCCTCACAAACTTTCACATTTATAATATTAAAGTAGGATTTCGCGAGAATCGCCCCCAGTATCTGTCTACACCAATATCTATCTAACAATAAACATACATAGGTAGATATCTATCATCACTCACAGTTCGTTCCGGGACTAAAAATAACATTTATCAACGTATTGATTCCATCGCCACTGGTCCCTCGAGGCTTGTTCATATTTGTACGCTGTGAAAATTGGAACTAAAATAACAACAGAGTGGATGAACTGATCCGTTCACGATGTTCAGTATTTGTTCAGCAAAGATTTCAAAGAGGTTTGATTCCTTTTTTTTAGATTTCTAACGGTAGACCTGTAATTTTCACAATTCTCCCCAGTATCAAAAATATGTATACACTTAATGAAATTCAAAAGCAATTTTTAGAGGAAATAATGATTGAAATCTTGACCAATTTTATACATATTATTATTATACATAAAAATACATAGTCATTAAAATTTTATGATTTTAAATAATCGTTTTTCAAGAATAAGCGTTTGAATTTCATTACGTGCATACATATTTTTGATACTGGCTGTACGTATCGTAACGCCTATATTCCCTGAAGAGTTTAGTAAAGGTGTAGTATTGTGAACATTTCACCGACGTCGTTATTAAGTCCAGGGGGCGAGTCTATTGCCTTCTACAGGACACAATTTAAAATTCCGGACTGGAATTGAGAATTTAATCTAATATCTATCTAGTAATAAATATAAATAATAGTAACTAACTAGTAATAAAAAATAATAAATATAATATAATATATCTAGTAGTAAAACAGTTTTTTGAAAAGAGTATCGATGGAGTTTCTTGCCGGTCTCTTCCCCATAGGACCAACCCACTTTTGGAACCGCCCAACTAGAATCATAACGTTTTAAAAGCGCCCGTAAAGGCTCAGTTGAAATAAAAAAATTGACATAAAATTTGACTTTGAAAAAAAAAAAAACTTAGCGGGGTTCTGACGTCAGCAGCCGCCCTTGCGACTATTAGACCAATGAATCAGATAATATTTATTTATTTAAAATTTATCATATAAATCTATTTAATATCGACCATATTTTATTCGGATAGCTTTGTCTTAAAAGGTTTCAATATTTTCCAATCAAGTTAATTAAAACTCTAGTATCTAAGCAATTATTGTTAACATCATATTTAAGCAAAGTTTCTATAGATTCAATTTTTAATATAAGAAACTAACAATGTGAGAGTTTTTTAAACTTTCAGCATAATACGAAAAAAATCAAAATGACCAATTTAAAAAATATAGCGTTGTTATACCTAGGTGATAGTGATGGCATCTTGGTATAGCATGATAGTTGGAGGGTTCGAATCCTGACATGCGCGCTCCTATGGATTAGATTTATTCAAGACTTAACTCAGGCGTTATCCATCAACACTGATCGAACTACGCGAAAACCGTATTCCTCAGTCCCTGATCTAGAAGAAGTCCCTGTATGAATATTTTAGTATAGACATGAAATAGTCAAGACTACCTAATAATGGTAATACTACCACCAATAAACCTATAGCAGGTGAAGAAATGCCACAAGTCATTCCATATTAAGGCTGTTTTACGAGCCACTAGAGAGGTTTCATTTGCATTTCTCAGAAATGTTTCGGAAGAGATTTATTGGTTTTATATAAAAAAAGTTATTCATATCCGAATAAAGTTACTTTCACTTGGCGGAATTGTTTGTAAAAACAGAAGAAAAGGTCATGTACTGTCCTCTGCTAAATGCAATATGACAGGAATATCAACCATTATTTTAAAAACGAATAGGTTAAAACTTCGACAGATCCGTCTGCCGTAGCGTCGAGGTACCATCACCGTCGCTTCTAATTAAACAACATCACAAGCTATCTAATTTTTTTTTACTACACGTTCTATCAGTCATGTTATATGCCTACCACGACATATGATTTTCAGAAATGGGCATCTACAAAGGACGTCTGGTGCCGACGAAGTTAGATTCGCACAAAGAGCGACAGAGGGCTCCATGTTTGAAATTAAATTATAGCATCCAGTTCCGAATGACGGGATTCGTGGCTGGGTGAAGGTCTCAGTTGTTGAAAATGGAATTACGGGCTTCGAGACGAGTTGAATATCCCTATTTATATCAAAGATATCTTAAATATTAAGTCACAAATATGAATGGTAATGGCGCATGAACTTGTCTCCGCTTAAGGGCAAATTATAACTATTGCAGTACGACAAAATATCGGAAGCGCGTGCATAAAAAAGTTATGTATTTTCACAGTGTTAAGTTTAACTTATATTCCATTCGATGCAAAAGAATGTGCTGTAAACTGACACACGTCCCCATAATAAAATATAGTAGATATCATTTCATATTTAGGTTTTTTTGGTGATGCTACCTCGTCAAGGATTTATTCAACATCTGTGTTTCTAGATATGCAAGATTTTTTTGTAGATCGAAAAACTAAAGGAACGGCTTAGAAATTTCAGAAGTGTGGTCCAGGGATTAATGATATAGAAAAGTCTATATTAAAGTTATAATTGTTGAAGGTTCTAGATTCTTGACTGTAGAAAAAATGCACATTGGGGTGAGTTTGGAGAATGGGTATTTCAGTTGTTGGAGAGGACAACGCCTAGCTGCTATAAACGAAGATCTTAAGATATGAAAACTTGGGTTGAGAGGTACCATTGAATTTACCAAAGCCTGCTTTGAAATACAAATTACCTACTAAGCAGCACTTGACTTCCCAAAGAACGGTATAAGAAGATTAAAATTATTCTAATCACGTAAGCGTCTAATTATTATCACGCCTAAACACTTAGAGATAGCTTAATTGAATAAAAATAAACCCCACAGAGGAAATAAAGGACACGACTTTTTTTCGTCTTATTTATAAAGATATCGAAATTGAATTTAGCAAAGACTACCTATAATGGAAAAAATATACATAAGGTTTCAAAAATTCAGTTTTGCTTTGAGAATTTTCTGGCCTAAAAAGAATATCAAATAACATACTGTTTATGTTTGGTCTTAATAAATATTAAATTCTCTTTGATATCAAACTAAGTATAGGCTGTTGGCCATTATGAAAATGTCCTTTACTAAATTATAATATTCTGTTCTCTTTGTTAAAAAACTTGGCGGGTCCCGAATTCGATATTTAGGTCGGATAATATCTGTTAGGAAAACAGGAGGGCTTAATATAAGCTCTTCTTACTAGTCAGTACTTACAAAATTACCTACAGCTTACGTTGGGTAAATACAGTTCATATTGAGACCCCAGATCAATATTTACCAATGTAGAAGAGGAACGTGTGTATTTTTAAATTTGCTTTTTAGCCAACCATAGCCAAGACTGTAGTAAGACAAACTACACTGAACAAAGACTTATTATAAAGTATTACTTACTTAAGTGCTTATTATTTTGAGGACCATTTTGATTAGAAAAATATCTTAAACACATGTTCTATCTAGTGAAACACATAACAAAGATTATATTTTAAGGCGATTTTAACGAAATGGATTTATAACGCGGTTGTTAGTGGAAACGCTAGGAGGGGACGCCCTAGAAGGAGATATACGGACCTTATTGGTGATGTCCTTCAAAAAGGTCAGGTGCGCAGTACCCACAAACAGCGTTCATGTATGAAACGATGCATGATTGCAGATGAGGCAAAAGGGTTATGTAAGGATCGTAGCATGTGGCGTTCCGTAGTTTCTGCCTACATACAGGGGAAAAAGGCGTGATTTTATGTATGTATGTATTTTATACCATTTTACATAAAAAAGTTAATTTTCCAGGCCAAACATTAAAAATTCTAATGTTAGATCGTTCCACTTGTCAGCTCATTGCAAAAAACGTGCAACGGCGAGCGACGTAGGGAACTGCACAGACAGTTAATAGCAAACCGACGATCACCATGACTACCAAATTAAAATGAACTTTGCACAAAAAGAATTCTTATTTTCTTCAAAGAGCAAGTTACATCAGCTTCTGTTCACATACTAATGAATCTGCGGATGATGTTTAACAAAAACGACCAGCTCCAGCTAACGAACAATAACGTCACAATGGATTGGTGATGTCAGTATAAACCCTCAAAAAATGCTTTATGTTGCGATATGAATGTCAGATGACACAATTGAAAAACTATTGTTTCTCGTTGCCGACCGCCTCGTGTGCCTTAATGAGTTAAATGGCTTGTGGAGCATCCATGAAAATATGTAAATCACACACATACACAGGGATGTATTTTTACCAGGCTCCATAAAACCAAACTACGGTATGTACGACCTACGTTGATAGGAAAAACAAATAATAATCTATTTTCTCAGTATGAGTTCAGTTACCAGCGCTATTTTTCAAAGGTCAAATTAAACTGGTTGAATTGACCTCTCCTTTATTTCGGTGTAGTCAGCTCGTGCGAGAAAAACTGTCGCTCTAAGCGCCTAAAAGAAAAAGCCGGAAAAGAACTGACATTTGGCGAGTTTCCCAGTTCACTTATAATTAGTCGATAGTGGTTTTAAACTCATTATGTTTGAAAAGGCTCTACTACTTTGGTGACGTTAATTGTACTATTATACTTTCATGGGTGCATAAATATGCTACAGAATAAATTTAACTATGTAACTCAATGAGATAGTTTTGAAGAGGAAATTTTTCACATAATAGTCTTTCAATATTCATCATTGGTTCAGCCTAGAGTTTCAAATTGCCCTATAGAAGGCAATAGGCTCGCCCCTATAACATAGACCTTCATAACGGTATCGGCGAAATGTGGTACATCTCTGCCTAACCTTTCGGGGAATTCATGCGTAATGCTATAATTTGTATGTACCATTTAATTTTACGCTTTTGCAACTCTAATCTTTTTTCTTTGAGTCTTAACTAAATCTCGTCGGATTTGGCGAGAAAATAATAATAAATAAAGACTATCTATTAAATATTATTTCATAACTATAAAACAACTGTAGCGTAACATAAAATATTTTGAACTCTTAAGTCGTTCAAATATTTAATTTAATTTTCTAAAGAGCAAAGCAATTTTGTATTGCATCTTCATAAATCTCTTCTTTCATAAGTCTTCGCAAAAATAAATGTTAGAGATTTTCTTTAAGGCCAATATAACTCTCATATCTGCAGTTATTAAATCTAAATTTCCATTAAGAACACATGCGTAAGCTATTAAACCGTACATATAATCTCCTTTACTGCAAAATAATTGGGTAAAGACCTTTATTCAGACAAGGTTCTTGTTTTCATGCAAGAAACTTATCCGTCGAGGAGTACAAGTACATGTCAGAGGTGGTCCTACTATTGTATATCACACCCAGTAGCAACCTATAGAATTGTACGTAGTAAATACGACAATAGGTGATCGTATTATATGGTTATCATCGATTTAGGGCCTCCTAATTCATCGCTACAATGAATTTACGCGGAGAAAATTGCCATAAGTAGGTAGCTGCGATGCCTTAGGAGTAGCAAGCGCGCAGGGTGGGGACTCTGTGTGCTCTCATCTAGCAATCCCTGAGAAGACGGTGAAACGATGTGGTCCCATGTCGCCGTGCACAGCACCCAGCGAGGATAACAGGGGGACCTCTCTACAGTCTCCCCCGGGACGTGTACCCTTGACGGCGTGGCACCATAGTGGGCTTCGTTGCGGTCTACTAAGAGTTCCCGAAACCCACTATATGGTGTAAAGGCGAACGATCGTGGTGAGTTTAGCCGGTAGGAGTCTGGCACATCCCTCCCCCCCCCAGGCGGAGGTTAGCCCAAGATGGATTGTCACCACGCTAATCAAAACAAAAAAATCTATTGATGCTTGCCAAACAAATTAGTGATTTAGTGCAGAAAATGAAGCTATCGCTATCGCTACCTTTTATCATTATTCCATGTGAGGCCTCATTTTTGCTTTTTATCTCGTTTTTATTCTAGAGCCTAACTTAATTTAAATATAAATTATTCTTTTCAGGTTGCGGAAAAACACGACCAAATCCTTGACACGTTTTATAGCAAGACCGAAAGATCGTCATCTGTAATAATTAAAACCAGACCCCCGTAGTCTCATTATATAACAACAGAAAATCGTTGAATCTGAAAATGTAAAATTATACTACCATTGTTTGAAGTTACCGAGAGTAAATTCTCTACAGTATTATGTTACCTGGATTTAGGCCTAATAGAGATATTAATCATCCATAAAATTACCGCATCTATTTCAGTAGGTACAAAGATATTTGGTATAAGGCCGTCAAGCCGACTAAATTCGATCAACCGTCCGGTCCGCTTATGATATTACTATAGCTTTTGTCCGCGGCTTCGTTCACGTTAATTTAGATTTTGACAATCAATTCAGGTCGTTAGTCGATATAGGAAGCTTTAACGTTAATACGATTAATTTAGGTATTTAATTCAGGTTACGAAACAAACAGTGTGCGTAAACAGTAAATTAGCTAGTTGATTCGAAAGATACGTAGCGCCATCTAGCGTCCTAAAGCAATTGTGGCCGTCGAAAGTTATTGTTTTTTCCCTCGGGAACAGTACTTTTTTCTAGATGAAAAAAAAAATATCCTTTTCTGTATCCTTTTCATGATGATGGATTCAGTGATTTAAGCGTGAAAAGGTAACAAATAAACTTACTTTCGCATTTATAATATTAGTTAGGATTACGATTCATTCGATCACACTAAGAATAATTCCTGTAGGTAATGTAGGTACATTGATAAACACATATTCACATACACAAAAGCCCAGACCCGACCAGATAGTTGATCTATAGATTGTACAAATATTTGTTCCGTGCAGAAATCGAACCCGCGACACATAACGCAGCAGTCGATCTCTCAACCACCACACTGCGTCAATCTGTTCTTTATTATAATGTATAAGAGATAATAAACAACCTATCTTATCTGTTAATTCCTGTGTGTTATCAAGACAGGTCTTATTTACCATGGTCCCCACACCAGGCAAGCCTGGTCCTGGTCCTGGTCCTATCGTGGTGTCCCAAAAATAAGTGCCCTATTGTATAGTGAAAACCGTATAAGAAACAGAGATATCAACCGGTTATCATCGCACGTACCATAAAGATTAAGGAAGGACATTTATCCCGCCGCACGTTGATTCTTACAACTTACGTGTAAGGTTCGCTTTGACGCTTAAACCCGGGACATTACAGCCTTTTAGGCGATAAATGCATATACTGTTAGCGGTTTAATACCTCTTTACGTAGGAAAGAATAAGGCCTTACAATATTGTATAACAACTAATCAAACAAAAGAATCATTTTTGAATGAGTTGGACTCCCTAAATAAAGATTGGTCCTTAGCAGATTTGGATAGAAAGAAGCGGAAAGAGAGAAAAGAGTCCTTTATCATGCAGTGGGATAATATGGGCTAATGATAATTATAATAAATCTTTATCCCAATAACAGGAATCAAAATGTAAAGCGAAAGAAATCGATATGAAAACGTGCCTCACGGAGCCATTATTATTGAACGAGAATACTCACAGAACCGCAAGATAAAGAGTTAAAGAGGCGCCGTTCTAGTACCTCCCTGCAATTCTTGAGAATCATATGAGTTGATATGAATTATGTGTGAGCCTAATCCCTAAAATTTTATAGGTACTAATACTGTATTCATATATAGATTATTTTGGTAAGAAATTTTCAGCCTGGGTTTAGAATGGCACAGGGCAATAGGCTCGGTTCACTTTTACATAAGAGTCTTTTTTTACGCCTTTGCTATCAATAAACATCCTCCTTCGCCTTAAATGATCTTTTTTAAAGTCTTTTATTTTATTTCAGTGAACTTAAAGTACAGTCTGTTTCATAATAAAGCGACTTTAAATGTTCGTAACGTGGAATTTCTGACAACTTTTCCTGGTTTTATTCGGTAGTCTTTTGCGTACAACGACAGTTTTGAATAATCGCTGCGGTTAAAAAGTTTAACTGAATTATTAAATCTTATGTTCTGACATCATACAATATTTTTGAGTATTTTTTATGGCTATGTTATTTTCGATTGGCGCAATTTTCGACTCGTTTCTAATCACTATTTAAAAAGTATTTGTAACAAAGAAGAAGCCGGATTTTCCCAATTAGAAATAAAAATTCATATTCTTTTATTTCCAATCCGCAATGTACTTTTAAATAAGGGTTGAAAAGTAAAATTCATAACATAACACGAGATATCAACATAACATACAAGAGGTGTACTAGTGGGTACAGTAATTATACTATTTTGATGTGTGTGGGAAATCAAAACAGCATACAAAAACAAGCATGATTGCATGGTGACTCGAAAATAAAATAATACTCGTAAAACAATCGGCTTTAACTACCGTGAAATTTTAGTCCAAGAAGCCAAGACGAAAACTGGTGACACGAAAGAAAAGAAAGCTAAAAAGGAAAGACATAATTCCGTCAACCGTCGACTTTTCCTCCTTTCAGGAAGAATAGCAAGGATTATACTATTGTCGGCGACATGCCACGTGGAAAATTGCACTAACACTGTTATTAAGAAAGCACCCCAGTGACCTAGTCCGGTTTTAATCCAATCGAAATGTTAGGGGTTGACTGTATCTATAGAACAGTTTTATTTTATGTTTCGAAGATATTTTTTGTGTTTCAAAAATAGTACAAGAATATTTTTAGATTTAATTTTGGATCTCGAAAATAACAGTTTGTGTCTTATGATTTTTACGTTAACAGTACTTACCTATACTATATATGAGACTTAAATTATGATGATCAATTGGTTTTTGTAATGTAAACTAAAGGTTACACAACAAGTTTAATATACTATACAAAAGATAGGAAGATTTTTTTCTGAACATTCGTCTGAATAATTTCAAACAAAATAAAACTGAATAAATGGATTTTTGAAAATATTTTTTATCTGTCCAAAATCAATTACGTCATATAAAAAAGAAATTGCGGTAATAATAGTAAGTATTTGATGATTTCTATTTAAAATTTTTAAACCACAAATTAAAACCATTCTTTGAATCTATTAAAAATATCATCAAATTATTTTCTTTGCATTTTATAAAGTTATTCTCTCTAAGAATTTTTGTTCGTTTTCTTCTCATAAATATTTACAACGCACATTTTCTTAGCGACAAATCTGTTGGCATTAATTTGAGTAAAGTTTTTGACAACCTGACACTGATGACTTTATAATGTAAAGGAATTCTAATAATCCTTCCTAGCAATATTCCCTAGTGGTAATATTAATTCATTGCTAGAAAAAGAAACCATGTCTTTTTTTTTTCCTATCATTTATTACTTTTACTAATAGGCAAAGATCATTACTAAATCTTGTCAGTTTTAAATTTCTTTAATGGTTAAAATTCCCAATAAAATGAAAACGATATAGGTACAACACTATAAATGTACATCAATGACCTACGAGTACGTCTATAAACTAAACGAACGTATACAAATTCAAATTCACGGAATATTATTACCAAATGGACCAAAAACCGCTAGGGAGGAACTGAAATTACTAGAGCGCGTTAGAAGCGCACATCCTGTTACGGACGTGCTAGTGCAATTTGCAATATTACTAACATTTCTACCTAGGGAATCAAGTTACTTAGCCAACTTCATTCCGAACAATTGACCCCAACTTAGTCTAAGTTTTCCTGTTCATTTGTTTTTAAGACCCATATAACGGGTTGTTACAGCCTTATATGCTATTCACAGGTTGGAATCGCCTTGACTTCTTCACTTAACTGATAAAATTAAAGTGCATTGTAATCTGGTTGATTTTCGCCTCTTGTTTGGCTTAAGTATACAAATAGATTTGACTGACGAAAGTTTATAATCTATCTTTATTTAAAAAAATTCAATTGCCACATATATGATGGAGCATCACTTGAGAACGGCTCGAAAGATATGGATATTTTTTTGTTGTGTTCGTAACTGTCAGGACAAGGTTTGAATGAATGATTATTTTTTTTGGAAAATCCCCCTGGAATGTTGGAAATTTTAAATTTGAAAATTTTAAATTAAGCGTTCAGTTTAAAATTGTAAATTGCACTCGCTGAAGCCGGGGCGGGTCGCTAGTTAGTTATATTTAAGTAGCATAATTGGTTTCGGCCGTATTTTTAAAGTATTTCAGTATGTTTGGTATTACTTCACCTGATGCTAAGTGACGGTGTTGCTGAGGATCACGCAAATTCTAATAATGCCTATTCACTCTCATTTTGAAGATTATTAAAAGTAAAATAAATACAGTATGAGTGTTCCTTGAACTTTGGGGACAGCTGCAGGGAAGACCAAATGTGTTAAATTTTTATTACCAAATGTCGCCCGTATAAAAATAAATGTTAAACTGGACGGAAAACTATTAGATCTGGTTCCCTCGACTATCTTCTTAGGCATTGCCATCGAATCTGGGCTACAATGGGGACCTCACATAGGAATATGCCGTTAGAAAGATAAGACACCTAACAGATGTGGCTACGGCTAGATTAGTATATTTTGCTTACTTCCACAGTATCATGTCCTACGGTGTTTTACTGTGGGGATCGGGTGCTGATGTTGAGACAATTTTCATATTACAAAAAAGAGCAGTCAGAGCTATTTATAATCTAGGTTCTCGTGTGTCGCTCCGTGAACTATATTCCTGTCTCCCTCCCCCCAGGTCAAAAGCTGGGTAAGTGAATGCAATACAGGTATGTCAGGCACAGTATTTTAATTCGACTGTGGTTGTTGCTGTGTTGTGGATTTAGCCAGTGGCAGGCAAACTTGCGTAAGTACATAATACATAATGAAACCGATAAATGAATAAATTAAACCGAAAATGATAGAATCAATATAACCTATATTACTGTAAATGTTGTGTGAAACTCGGATACGTGTTTCCTTTGATACGTCAATCAAAAAACATTGTAAATTCCAAAATAGAACAGAGAAATCTGGCTTTACAATCGTAACAAAATAGACGGTCGGGTAGCGTAAGATTTTAATATTTACAGCGTACTAAAATAGGTTCAAAGCCTGACCTAAAATAATTATGTATAGTCAAGCTTCACATTATTGGTTTGTGACAACCTTGATTACAAGGGTAGAAGTTTCGATAGATTAATTGCTCAAAATTCGTTGCCGATACAATTTAATAGGGTTTTCACGGTCCCGTCTAGACAACAAGTTAAGACATTGTCTGAAATAGACATTGTCGTCGACTGAGCATTAAAACTTTCAGAAATCGATTTTGGTAAAATATTGAAAGTTTGGTTCAAGAACGTATTGGTTTCGGGCAAAATATAATGAAGTGAAAGTATGTTTACAGAAATAAGATCTTGACATAGTATTCAATTCTAAAATATCAACTCGTACATAGTCGAAAAATTACATACATAGGTATCTGTATATAAAAATATTTCAAAAATAAGATACAAGTAAACTCCTACGAAACAAATTAAACCCAAAGAAAACATTTACTATGAAATTCCTAAACAATAAAGCAACGCACTGTTCTAATTTTAAAAATACAACGCACCTAATGATTCTTCTTAATTTTTCAACTGTCACATCACACCTCTTTTTACTTCAAAACATGACTGGCTTAAAAGAACAAAAAAAAGGAAATTTAATTTTAGAATCAAAGTGTACGAGCCTCTTTATTATATTTGAAACGAAACACAAGTGTACAAAGGTAAGGTGAGCTCATCATATAAATATTAATGTAAAATCCTTTGGAAAGCCTTTGTCCTGTAACATGATGTCGGGTGTAGAACGCATGAATACCAAATGATGTCAACTGAAATTACGAAAACGTGGGTGAATGTCACTGTTTGTACATCTGTCAGTGTCAGTGCTCTGAAAAATTAGGGAATTATAGTTTAAAAATTCTACATAGAGACGGAAATTTTTTGATTCCTTGAAAATCTTTACCATCCTCGATTTATTATAAAAATAGACCAGGCCAACTGCCTGATTGGTAAAGTGGTCACAAGCCTGACTGCAGAGCTTGATGCTCTAGATTTGATTCGCAGGTCGGGTAAAATGTTATTGGGATTTTTTGTATGGAATTATTCAATAGCAGCACGGAGTTCTGAGCTGTGTCCGGTACATGGCAATAGGCGACTTCTATAACATGGGACTCAATAACGGCATCGGCGAAATCTAGGTATATAGTAAACTACTGCTTACCCCTTTCGGGAATGTAGTTGGGAAACTACTTGCCTTTAAAATATGAAACTCTTTATTTTTTTGTTATTTAGTGAAGTTATTACCTCTTTTCTAGTTTAAGCGTGCATTATTTTTATCTACGGACCGCACAGTCATGAATATAGTAAATAACACTTCAGTAATAAGGTTCAACAGTCAATTATACCATTTTACAGCATCATAAAATTTAATCTTTAATAAGAGGTCGGTCAGAACACCGTAACTCACAGTTCATTTAGCTGAACATTAAAAACAAGTCTAGGAAAGACTTTATCTGGACCGCCAGAAAGCATTAAGTGCATCGTTTTTAACACCCTTTTTTATTACTTCAACTTCTAGACTAACTTGATATCGAATATTTCTCAGGCAACTTAGTACAATATAAATACCTAGTTAGTAACAATTAAGTCTGCCTCATTGGTCTAGTGGCCGCAAGTGCGACTGCTAAGCGTGTGGTCCTGGGTTCGATGGTGTCGGGTAAAGTGTTATTGGGTTTTTCTGTATGAAAATTCTCAGTATCAGCACGGAGTCTGAAACTGTGCCCGGCAGGTGGCAATAGGCTCGCCTCCTATTACCTGGGACTCAATAACGGCATCATATGGTATAATATTAATAGTCAGCTGCATCTGGTTGACTCAACTGGAGGCCCTTTTGGTTTTATCAAAGATTGGAAAGACCAAAAGGTACTCGGTTAAGCAGTGAAAGTTTCCTGAGGTAAATGTGAGAGACAATAGTAAAAAGAAATCCATCTAGTTGTACTGGGAGCCGTCCACAAAGTAGTTGGGAAAGCATTTAAACTTATTATTAGATTTTAAGATCAGGCACCTAACCTTTTGTAACGCTTACAAAACCTTCAGATGAGCAGAGCATATACAATATAAAAACAAGGGATTTATAAAGAGGCCTCGGTACTTTTATCGACAGACTCCTTGGGTCAAGTTGATATAGATGATAGTGTTATTCTTTCATTTCCTATCACACCTTCCTCATTTTTCGTCAAAGGATATGAAACCATCTGATTTTTTGTAGATGGTTTTATCTTCCAAACTTCAAAACATGAATCCGGATTGTTGCGATCAAATTTTGATAAACAATCACGTCGCTCAAGCTTGTGTGGGTGAGATATATTCTTTTACGTCTCCATAAACAACAATATACGTATCCGAAACAGCACTTAAGGGGCAAACAAAATCCTCCTCGGTCATCCATCACATACTTTCCATAAAATACTGCGCTATTACAAACAGAACATGCATTTTGACAAATAAAACAATGAAATACAAACATTGTTAATTAATGTGTGAGATCTCCCAATCCATTCAGAACAGAGGCCATTTTCTCTGAAGGCCCAGGCGAGAAAATACAAACGCAAAGATCTGAGATGGTTGCCACTTAAGGAAATTGCCTGTAATAAGACAATCGGCAAAAAAGAAATCTGCTTTTACTGACGACGAGACTGATGGGCGTCGATGTAGACCTGTTTCTTTTTTAGAATATAGACAAAATGTGATCGAGAATGGACGGGTTTGGAATACTGTGAATAAGTCAGGAATTTCAAAATTGGATACTCAAGAAGCATCTATCGAATGTCTAAAGCGAAATTTTGTTTAAACGAAAACGAAGTTACGGTTATTTGATACATAAATTTTCCTTTTTGTTTTCAAAAACTGATAACTTCATTTTCAAATAGTTTATAACTGGTAACATTATTGTAATAGTAAGATTTGGTTTTGTTCTGATCTTTGCAACTGTCATAACGATTACTGCTGCTCATTCATCTAATACTCCTATATCTTGGTATACTGAAATTATAAAGAGGTAAAATTTATTTGTATGTAGGGGGTAATCTCCGGAACTATTGATCTGGATCTGAAAATTCTCCAGTAGATAGTTAAATTATCCCCGAGTGCTATAGGCTATAAATTATATATGTAGATCACGAGGACAAAATCATGGACTGAAGCTAGTCCAAAATATAACTCTTCTCTAATATCCCTTATAATATAATAATAATAATTTAGCCCATTACTGTCTCATTGTTGGGAATGGTCATCTTCTCAGATTATAAAAGGTTAAACCTTAATCTATCACACTCCGCATATCATAAAAATATTTTAAAGCCCACTCAGGTATTTTCTCATGATGTTACCCTTCACCGTTAACGGAAGTGATACTAAAATTTTGATTCGCATAAAATTATAATCACCGCTAATAAAATTGGTTCCACTTACCGCTGAAAATCAAACAAAGAAAGAGACAATGGAGGGGAAATAACTAATTAAATAAATGGCACCAGAGACGGTGTTGCGTCTAAATACATGCGATTAATCGCAGGCCCATGCGATCGGTAAGCCGACCGTGATCTCGGTTATGACGTAATTTACAACGGCAACTAACTGCACAACTACGGCCTGAAAGCTCGGCCTGATAAATTGTAGTACTTAATAACGCAAAGAAGTCTGGCTTCAGAGATAAAACGTGAGCCGTTCATAACCTTAGGATGTTTGGACAAATCGCACTTTCCGTTGACTTGTGCAAAAACTTTGGAAAAAAGATTTATTTTAGCTTTTTTTTATACCTTACTTCGATAGATAAGTTTTGATCAAAGCTTAGGTTTTGATCTTCTTAGAGCATATATTTTTTCACACGTCCTATATATGTATATCTTTAATATTTTAAGGATAACATTATTTTTCAGGCCAGTAATATTAAAATACATAATTAACGTACCTAATATTAAATCTAACGAAGTTTCATAAAATATGGGCCGGGTTATATTGTGTAGTATTTATGCAAACATTATTCATTCGGTCTACCCTTGACCGCGACGCCTGTAAAGGGGCTGGAAAGGTCGGAGATATATAAAATAGAATTAAAAAAATAACTACCGTATAATCTGTTAATTTTCGTCAATTTTATTATTTTTATAGTATCCTAGTATCTTTTGTTAAATAATTTTTTATCCGTATTTTACGTTAACTAACACACACACATTGACTAACGAGACTATGAAAATTTCAAATCATTCAATCGAGACAAATATTGATAGACTCCCAAAACAGCACGTTTTAATGAAGTCACGTGCATCACAAATGATCGCCATTTTGCAATACTGAACCGCTTTAACTATCTAATGAATGAATGCAAAGCGTACGATACATAAAGCGTTATTAACATCTATTTATTAAATGCCCAAAAAGATAATGAATACTACAAGAATTCCAAAACCAAGACAATACAAACCAAATTATAATAATGATAAAGGACGTTTGTTCAAACTCTCAAAAGGGGTTCGACCCCCATTTTACAGCAAAGAAGTTAATCTTTTGGTTCACCACGAAAATTATACCGAGTTCTGACGTCATATGTCGTTGAGGAAAGTTGGACAATAGATATAAAATTGAACAATAAGACACTGTGGGTACCTTCATAATGAGATAAGACACCTGTTGGTAAAGCAGTTATTTTGGTGCGTGACAGGATTAAACTGTCGCTATGCGCAATTAAAGTTAAAAAAGTTCGGGCTACGGGAATGCAAACTCTAATGTCTTTAGAATATCTCTTCCATGAAAATCTGGATTAAGATGTTTTTTGTGTCTACTACGGCCCTTTTTTGGGAAATTGCTATATCTTTAGAATTGAAATGATTACTGATATAAAATGTATAACGGGTGACGGTTTGAAATTATTATAACATTTATTTGACTGTTTCATTGGTTAAATGGTTGCAAGCGCGACTGCTAAGTGTCAGACCTGAATTCAATTCCCGGATCGGGCAAAGTGTTATTGAGTGTTTGTTGGAAATTGCCAGTTGCAGCACGGAGTTCGACACTGTGCCCGTTAGATGGCATTTGGCTCGCCTCCTCTTACATGGGCCTCTGGTGTACAATAGTACACCTCTGCCTATCCCATACAGGCGTGATGCTATAAGATGAAATTTACTTACAACTCAGCGTGCCACATTAAACTAATTTGATGATGGCGTGCCGGACAGGTAAAAAATAAAAATATAGCGCCATCGTGTATTAAACAGCAAAACCTTTGATAGCTCTATAGATTTTTCCCGCAACAGGCCAGCGTGGTGGATGGCTTCAACCGTCCTCATTGTGAAAAGAGGCACATGCCCAGAATTGGGCTAATGGGCTGAATTTATATTATGAGAATCAGTTCAGACCGAAACGTTTTATCGTTTCAGGTTTATGCTCTAGACCTCTGAGGTGGGTGAAAAATTGTTTTTTACCTGTACAAGATAACGATGATAAATGTGAGCGAGCTTTTCGCTTTCAAGCACATTTGCTGGAGGCCTAATACATTTTTCACTGACAAAACGTTTTGGAGGCAGAGAAGGAATAATTAGTTCGTAATATCGCTACTAAAGGAAGGCAATAAAAGTGAAATGTAATATAGACTTCTTCTTTTATCTATATATATTTATTTTTTTAGTTTTAGGATTTGAATATAATGTTTTTTGTTTTTAAATACGTTGCCCTACAAACCAAACCGGGAATAACTATGTAGATCATACAAATATTTGTTTTGTGCAGGAAACAAACCCGCGAAACGTAACACAGCAGTCGATATTCTCAACCACTATGCCAATCAATAGGTTGTCGCAGTGGTTTTATTAGTTAGTACTGAATTTTTAAACGCATTTTAACATTCTTTCTTTTTCTTTAGTAATTCTATCCATCTATCCAACTGAAAGTAATATTTAGCTCAGACTCTTGACAGTGATTTAAAATTAAAATGCATAAAATTATTCGTATTCACATGCTCATTGTTTTGTGGTAATTTATTACAAGACAAATATTGTGATATATAAACTTGCTTTATGAAAAAAAAAGAAAAGCGGTTGTCACGATTTTTTCCATAAAGTAAGCAGGTAGTAAAGTGAAGATATGCGAGAAAATTCTGCGAAAGATTTTGCGAATATTGTTGCGTCAGTCATCAATAGGAAGTACAGTACACGTGACGGTTACCGAACGATCGCCCAATAAAAATGACAGAATTGTCTGTTCCCCACAGATAATAATATTATTGTTACTGGAATTCGATAAGGAAACATTTTTCGTACAGTTTTTCCTCCAAGTAGTAGTATTAGTGTGAATAAATAAAATAATATTATAATTAATTATAAAAGTCCTCTCTATGGAGCTCTAGCCACCGGTACCTTGAAGCTTGTTCCTTGCCCCGACTTTTTAATAAAATATCATAACATAGCATCACGCCTGTATTCCCCGAAGGGTTAGGCAGAGGTGTACTATTGTACGCCCACATTTCGCCGATGCTGTTATTGAGTCCCATGTAATAGGGGGCCAGCCTATTGCCATCTACCGGGCACAGTTCCAGACTCGAGCCGTGCTGCTACTGAGAATTTATACCCAATAACACTTTGACCGACCCGGGATCGAACCCAAGACTACGCTCAGCAGTTGCGCTTGCGACCATTAGACCAACGAAGCCTTTAACTTTTTAATATATTTTGTTTTTCAGAACCATATCTTAGTTTAACGCCTGTATAGCCCGAAAGGTGAGACAGAAGTATACTGTACGCAAACATTTAGCTGATGCCGTTAGTAAGTCCCGTGGAATAGGGAGCAGGCCTTTTACCATCTACCTAGCACAAATCAGAACTCTAAGGCTTCTACTCTCTTCTAGATTTAGTTCTGAGTCTCAATATCTTAAATGAATAATCCGACAGTTCATGTATGTTCCTATTTGCAATCTTGATCCTAAAGGTCGGTTTCCTCAAGTGTTATTCAACATTAATTCACAACTTCAAATCACTCGTAGATATTTGTAGTTGCATCAGCCAAGTGTTTGCCAAATCCTGTAGTTTACGACTGAGACTTGAATGTGACACACGTCTTTCGAATATTGAATCTGTAATAAGGCTTCGATCTGTTGACCTATGTTAATCGTTATTTACATTACATTTCTAAATTGTATAGAATTCCGATTGGATATTTACTATAGCAGTCGAAATTCTGTTTTCGATTTTCAGTCAATATAAATAATATTTTATTATTTTTATACAATAATCAGGTGTTTCGGCTGCGTATAATTTGTTTTTATTATTTAATAAGTCTAAAAATAAACCTATGTCTTTCTTCAGGTCCTAAGCTACTTCTTTATAAAATTTAATTACGATTGGATCAGTAGTTTAGTCGAGATGAAGTAACAAACAAACAGTCAGGAGTTACTTTCGCGTTTCTAATAGTGTGTATTCAGGTCTTTACTATCCTACTTCTGAGCAAGTGGTGGACTATGCCCATCATAAAGAACCTTATGAGGCCCTCTCAGATATCCAAGATTCTTCATGATATTTGAAAAGACAGACGACAGGTTCAATTCCAGACTCCTGCATGCAACAGTTCTATTGGTAGGTTATCATAGCCTATAAGCTTTTAGAATACCTACATAAAATAAAGAGAGCAGTGGCGATTGCTTCACCGACAAGAGCTAAGCTCTTGAATTAAAGAAGAAGACATAAAATGTAGAAAAATATATCATTCATAACTGCTTTGAAATAAGAGAAACTAAAAGTTACAGGTCATATATTATTCTTAACTCCATAATTTGGATTCAATATTGATATTCAATAGGTACCTAATCAATTTTATCATTCATCATAAACTTCAACAGAACTCAAGCGCAGTCTTAATTACGCAAAACAAAATTGATAACCAGCGCCCCAAGCAATTTAATATCTCAGGTACACTTGTAACCGAATATTGCAAAATACGGTAGAAGTCGGTGAGGTTTAACCCGTCAGATGCATCGTTAAAAGTTGCAAGTTTTACCGTAGCCTGCAAGTTTTCATAAGCTGGAAACGAGTCGTATAACATGGTACATGCAGAAGCAAGTTTAGTGAGGGGTGGTTAGGATTGGGGTTTTAAAAGGACATTGGTGGGTTAGGTAGGGAAAGTGTACATTTTAAAAACTTGAACATATTTTAGTGACTACACATAACCCGGCAAAAAGTACAGCGCCATCTATCGGAGTGAAGTGACAATAAAATTTACTGAATCGCACTATGGGAGTTTACAACGATTGCAACACTGTCTAACTGTCGTGCTTTAGCCCGCCGCACTGCCCACATACGGCAGGTGGATTCTCCTTTTTCACTGAAGGAATATCATATATTATCTTGTTCCTCTAAAATGTTTGTACGTGGTCCTGTGCTTGTTATACTTGACTGATAAGTTTTAGCTGTTTTATTGATGAGTGAAGTGATTGAGCTTAGCGAAACTCACAGAACTTATATTAGATTCCTATAGTTACATTATCACAATAAAATTCAAACTTCACACTTCTCATTCCACGTTCATCGGCCAACAAATACAATAGAAGACGAAAAAAAATATTTAATCAGAACAGAACATTTTCTATTGGCACAAATCCGTTACCAATCTATTCGTTTTGTAAACCACCAAGAGGGCTGCGCGAGAATTCTTAAGTAAAAGTTGTGTAAAAGTTTATTTTACTCACGTATCGAAAGAGAATGGGCAACATATGAGCACACGTTGGCAATGCGGTCACGGATATACCTGAAGGCGCTCCTAGAAATATCCTTTGTGTTGGAAACATAAGTTACCGAAATTTGTACGGGCGCGCTATTGTGTTCACTTAACTGCTCTTGAAATTCTGACTTCTTCAAAGGCCGCCAAAAAAATAATATACGATTTATTTTTGTCATTATTATATTAATTATAAATATTGGTCAACAGTAATAATCAAACCAGGCCCTGAATTTTTCCTTGATTCAAATCTCAAATTGGACACTTCTTAACATAAAATAGCGAATACCTTCGGTAACATTGAAATCCAACACTGTTATTATAGTGACTACTACTCGCAACATGGCAAAAAGTAAAACGCCATCTATAGGAGTGAAGCTACAACAACAAAACCTTAATCGCACTACGAACATTTACCACGATTCTAACACATCTACGAATGTCTAACATCAACCGTCGGGCTTCAGTCCGCCCGGGTTCAGCCGGCCGGGCTAACCACCTGGTCGGAGGATCCTCCCTTTTCAATGGAGGAACACCATACCTCATTCCCCCATAGTTACTGTTATTGGCGGATGAAAGACTTTTCAGATAATCATTTTTTTTTTCTTTGGAACCTCATGCGTATTATGAAAAATATAAGTCGAGATATCTATCGTCACACACGCTTCAACCATAGCACCAATATTAAATTTCATTGTTTTGTCAGGATTGTTATTTTCAGTTGATCGTTATTTTTATTTACAGTGTGTATCAGTTGGTATTCACGTGTCGGCACATCGGTCCCTGTTATTTTAAAGTTTTGTATTCAAAAATATTTAGCTAATCTTGCCGGATCAAGGATATGAAAATTAATTATAAAGCAGTTTTATATATTTTGAATCTCGTTTAAATTTTATTTGAGTAAAGAACTAATTCCTTTTAGCACCTATATTATAAAAAAGTAAGATGGTATAACATAGGTGCACGTTTGCAATATGGTTTCGTATGTTTCAAATATCTCACCTTATTTTCACACTTGACAAAGCTACGCCTGATTCTATACACGTAATACAGTCTCGTTTATATTGACATTTTATATCCTAACCCTCTGTATCTTTCTTTGTTGTACTTATTTTTATGGGAAAAAATTTATAACCCTTCTCTTCTCTTCCTATGGGATTTTTATTCACCGTAAAGTTTGTCACATTTGTTTTACACCATATTTCTCCTGTATTTTTTTACGCGCCATTCGGTAGACTTTAATGGTAGGTTAAGTTTGGTACCAAGAGGTTCGGATTACTTTTATAAAGATAAATGAAGTGCGAAAATGTGTGTCGGTATTCTCAGGCCTATTTGTATAGGTTAAGGGCTTTCAGCAGATATTGTTTGAGGTCGCCTTTAAAAGCTTGAGATATAAGGCTCACAGGAATTCCGAGAGCGTTATGAATGAGTGCGGACGGAGAATAATTTCCTTAGTTTAGTAATTTTAGAAGAGGTCAGTGTACCCTTGGCTCTCTCTCTACAATTAAAGTGCTATACACTTGTCGGAGTAGCAATTTAATTAATTGTTTATTTATGATTGCGCAGTAGGTATAGCTGCATGGAATATTCTATGCTCCTATCTATATCAGTAAGGATGTATAGAAAGAGCTTCCACGAGTAACGATATCTGAGATCATCTGACGCATCCTAGGCAGTCACACTCGGTACCAGCGTTTCTGACTGGCAAATATTTTACTCCGGGATGATTTACTCCATTTGATTGCTCATGCTTACTCAATAGAAGTAAAAATTGTAAAAGCAACAGCAGACTGAATTTTTTATCGTAAACTTTGAAACTTAAAATACGTAGAAACCGCCAGTAGGTAATAAAATGCAATAAAACTTCAGCTTTACTGTTCAATAGTAGCTTAGTCTTAGACCACTAGTGGACTATATTTCTAACTATAACTCTTGGACAGTCGGGCTTTCTGCCAAATCACCTATGCGACTGTATTCTAACACATTGGGGCGATATGCGAGTGGTAGCGATTGTTTTCTTTACAACTATTTCCCTCATGTTGTCTCCTTGGTTTTGAAATCGATTAATAATTTCTAAAACAATATTGTGTCATCAGAGCTTTGGACTTTGAATGAGATAGAGTGCTATTTTGTATGAAGATGAGTACGCATTAATTCTCCTTTTGAAAGCGCACTCGTCTTCATACAAAATACCTAGGCATTTTCAATAAGTATGATTTCAATATAATTATGTATTACGCTAGACGTTGATGTAATGAAGACATATTTCATTTCATTTATTTGTTTGCGAATATGGGTACATGGAGATCTTATACTAATTAATAAAAGGTGCATTGACCATATCCTACTATAAGGCATGCAAAACTACATAGGGGGATAAATACATAGGGGGAAGATTGAGACAATTGTACCCCATTGAGTGTTTTGCTGCTTTTATTGTACTTTTGACCACGATCAGCAATCAATGCAAGCATCATGACAAGACGCGATAATGCCTTTAACCTGTTACCACATGATATAATGTGATGACAAAAATATGTCGCGGTCTTATATTATCTCGACTGATTGATACATAAAGCTATTCAAAAGTAAACTCACGAATATCTCCGTACCATAATTATTTTCACTATCGCGTAAGCTCATAAAGTTCTTTTGTAGAACCAACCCCAGCCCACGTTCGTTGGTAAATGATTTTTTATCATAATTATGTAGCCATCCTCGGAGAGTTATAAGCATTATATTTTTATTTCATAACTAAAATTTTTTTCTTCTATCGAGTAGTGGAAAGATTAGCCACTCTGCAATGGCGTTATCGAAGCTTTCTGTCGCTAACTAGCCTAGTCTTGGCAAATAAGTGATTTTGATAAATATTGTTGCAAACCGCTTTTTATTTGGACCACGAATTCATAAGTCATATTATCAGTATATAGTTATTCTAGACAGAGCTTGTTAATGTAACCGAATGTACTATCATGCTGCATCGTAACCTGCCAGAAATCTCAATTATTCCCCATTAATTGGTTAAATGATTAGTTTCTTAGCAAATGTCAGACATTGTTTTTCTAAATAAACATGAAATTAAAAATATCTTGAATAATTAAAGTAGTTTCAAGTGCTTGTGAAAATCTTTAACGTAGTTGTAAAACAACTTTTCCTGATGACGCAAATAAACCCATATTATAGGTACAAATTGCCACACTCAAACCAAATGCTTGTACCTTGTTCTATGTGAGGAATGAACTTATGACCCTTAGTGCTAAAACATAGCAGTAACAGCAATACCAGTCTGTGGCGTAGCACTTCACCGCTAAGTCAATTAGTTTTGAATTAATGCCATAGGTACATGAATTTCTCACTAAGCAGTTATCAAGCTGTACCCGAGACTATTATAGATGCGAAAGTAACTCTGCCTTTTAGTTATCTCATCACGACTAAACCACAGAATCGATCGAAACTTTACAAAGAAGTAGACTGGACCCTCGAGAAGGACTCATAGTTATATAATGAATACAAAATATGCGCAAACAAAGTCGGGGTAAAAGCTAGTGTTTTATAAACTTTGAACCCCATTTCTCCTCTTTTTTTTTCAACCACTAAAAACCCTAATTTCAGTTTGTAAGCTTTATAGTTCTTTATTTATTACTTGATTACGTGATTAGTGAGTGAGTGATATTTCGCTTATTTTTATAGGTAGATTTACATGATTAATTAAAAATAGTTTTAGGGGCGACCTAGAACGACCGAGTCCTGGCGAGATGCCTAGACATATAATGAGTAAGCGCTAATCTAGAAAACACATTATTGGATTTATTTTAATACGCAGATTATTGCAAGAACAGAATTACATGAGATTATTATTTTGCCAATCATCTTTATCTATCAATCATCTTTTTAATTTATCTTTGCAATGAAAGCATATTTATTCAAATTCAATTTAGTTGAAGAAAAGTTTTATTTGTAGTTGTTTTATTATTTCAAATATAAAGTGAATATATTAGTGATTAAACTAGAACATAATTCTGAACTATATGGAGCTGTATTTTGTTTTAATCTTGGAAAATAATAATTTCATCAATCACATACGTATGTATGTGATGTAAAATGATTATTATTATATTACGTAGGTATCTACGTATTGATAATATTATCTGCCAATATCTACTTTTATTTAATTAATTTAATTCTGGCTTTTAATTTAGCTCTATACTTATTCTTATTATATACCAACTAATTCTAAATGCTGCCATTGAAATGAGTTTTTTATTGAAATATACATGAGTATTTTTAGTGCAATATTTTTCCACTTTGTTTCTCATGGGGACAGCAAGAGCCGACGGGAATACTTCGTTTTATGGATTAAAAAAACAATTAAGTTACTAACTGATATGATATCGTGGTATAAAATAAAAATATAATAGTTAAATGACGATTGAAGGCACGGTTGCCGCGGTGGTTGAGCGATAGACTGCTGCGCTACGTGTCAGGGGTTTGAATCCCGCGCGTAACAAATATTTTTATGACCTACAGATAGTAGTTCTTGATCTGGGTATTAGTGCATGTTAATATTTGTGTTTCTAAACGCACCCACGATACAGGAGATAATTTTAGAGTGACGCAACGAAAAAAAGGATTTCACAAATACATAGCATATTAAAATTATCGAAATCTGTAGCGAATTCTAGCACAGTGTTCCAGAAAATGAGATTAATGTAGGTGGAATTATCAACTATGAAACCCGTGTCCACAGTGTTTCAAACAAATTTCATATGGCAAAAGTTTTACTGTGTTGTGCGCCGAATTAGCATTTAAGCCATAGCTTTTGTTTCGGAACTTATCACATATTTTTTACCAAGCTATTCATGGATTATCATAGATATATTTAAAAAATAATGTCGGGGAAAGCGTTGTTGGGTTTTTCTGTATAGAAATCCTCAGTAGCAGGACGGATTTTGGAACTGTGCCCGGTTGATCGCAATAGGCTCGCCCCTATTAACATATATGGGACTTAATAACACCATCGGCGAAATATGGGTGCGATCGCCCGAACAAAATACACGCGCCACCCACTTTGGTGGTCTATTTTTTTCAAAATTGGCAGATTTGTAGACTATTAGAGCACACATCCGTAGAAACAAAAAGATCGAGGTTAAGTGTTTATTTTGTGTTTCGTCAGTAACGGCTGTTCGTCATATATTTTTTTAGCGCACATGTGCCTGGTCGTTCCCAAGAAAGAAAAAATGGTTTAAAACATTGTATACACAATAATACTATGCTTTTTATATTAATAAAAACTAGGGGACTTTTTCTTTCCGTTTATTATAATTAACTTGCACAAAGCTACAGATGTTTTCAACAATCAGGTTCCAAAATTGATAAGTATTGATTATATTTGGTAAACAGCCGCCTTTTGTTTGTATAATTGTTATGATACCCTTTTCTTTGGAAGTTATTGATATTTTAATTGCACAGTAAATACAAAGAGTGTCTCATTTGAATACTAGCAATAGTTTTGCCCTACGAGGTCTGAAAGGTTTTGTAAAAAATACTTTAATCGGCCGATTAATTCGCGGCCGCGAATTAATTCGATTCAGGTTGAATTCGCGCGCGATTGAATATTTTTTATACTAACTTCTCGCATCAAATATGTATATATTGAATGCTAAATGTAAAGTTAAACTAATATACTTTATAAATACAATTAAAAAAACATACGTCATCGATCTTAATTTAAAACTATTTTTTTTTTGCTAGGATTACTTATCAGTTTTTGAGTCGATTTTTAAGTGTCAGCATTTTTCATAAATACCTACAACGTCGCGCAACTCAAATAACACTTGAAACGTGTTCGGTATTGCTTTAGCTAGATAAAACTTCCTTTGTTTAACTCTCAAGATCAACAGAGTGTCACCTTATCAGTTTGTTTACATTAACTCCATCGCGCTGGCCGAGCGCGGCTGCCACATGTAAGTATCTACATGTGCGAAAAAACACCTTGCTGTAAATGCATAGCGACAATCTAGCGTCTCAATGGAGAAAATAACATTTATTAGCAGCTTAACGTCATTAGACGTTATTGGATTGATGGACGGATGTACGCTGCAAAGCGTTATTGGACTTTTTGCAGTACGAACGTATAACAGTACGAACTTTAAAATTGGGCCTGGTAGATGACATTAGGTTCCCAACCTTTTACCAACATGAAATTAAATACCAGCATTGGCAAAATATGGGCGTACTACAATACACCTTTGCCTAACCCTTCGGAATATAGAGTCGTAATGCTTATGTTATATTAAGTTTTGATATGCACTCACACTAAGATGATGTGCCAAGTCTAAAAACCGTTCATCAACTTGTCCAGAAAACTTATAAAACATTTCTCTCGCCTTTGTAAACAATGTTTTACTAACGCTTCAATTATAAGTTTCAAACAATGCTGACTTTGAAGATAAACGAAATATAGAAATATTTGTATTATCTACAAATAGCCGTTCCGGTTATTTTATCATATGAAGTTTATCTGTAAAGTGTATCCAAGATACCGGAGATAATCTGCTGTGTGCCAATGTTTAAAAAAGGGCTTCGAGAATTGACTCCTCGTTCATCAACCTTGCGAGGTTATTAAAGTCAGTCCTTGTGCATTGATACAGGATTGACCCTTGGAACCAATATTAACAATAAAACCAATTCGAAATCTATATACCTATAAATTTCAACCGTGCATCAGACAATTCCCCTTTACGCATTTGACAGGCCAATTCTATACTAGACAGTACGATACACTCAATAGAAATAACTTGAGGAGAACTACCTAAGATCATAGAAACAAAAGCAGATGTGGCAAGCTTACAGGAAGATTTTGCCGGATTCTCACAATGCCACGAGTACTGATCAGTGTGGCCTAGATTTTGTTTATGTTACCTATACCTATAATAATTTAGATGTGCAGTTGTTTAGTAAATAATTGTCAATGTCAGGATATTAACATCCAAAAATTCGGACTTCAGTTGGAATGTTTGTGCTCCGATAACTTCACTTTTCGTATACAAATATAAGCTTACACATAGTTATTGTTGTAGGGCTCATTTTTATATATTTATGACGTAGATGAATCGTTCTGTGAAGTAAATCTGCGGCTTGAATGTATTACCTTTCTTAATACATTGAGACCCCTTCATGCCTCGGAAAGTAAGTTAAGCACGTCCCGGAAAAACTATGACACTCTTTACGGGTGTCAGCAGCCCAAAAATTCTGACAACCAGTCTAACCATATGAGTATCTCTGAATAATTGGGTAGAGAGGTTCAGATGGGAGTCGCTCCGTATAAAATATTGATATTCAGCCGCATCTGGTTAGATTGGCCGATTACAACTTAGTTGTTAGTGAGTAAGTGAAGTAGGTATAATTATAATAACACCGTAGAACTAAATCACTACTATAGCTTTAATGACGTATCTAGTTTGTTTCTATAATCTTAGGCCTTGAGTTCAGGAGAAAATTTAGCATCCAGATGTCGTTACATAAACTTCGTTTGTGTTACAAATAAATTCTCCTAGGGATTTCAGGTAAACAATGAACTAGAAACTGTATTATTACTTTAGTAAGTATTATTTCGTTTCAGATAGCGACCGTTAACAATAGATTGAATGTATTCTCTTCATTGATATATAGGTATAAAGCTGTAATACATACTCACACACTACCTAATCATGAAATCTCGGGAACTTAAAGACAACAAAAACTTTGACACGAATGTTCTATATAGAGAGTAGGTACCCGCTAAGAAAGGATATTACAAAATTAATTTTTTAAAAGGCCAAAATCTAGGATACTGCGATAGAGTCGTTGCCAGAGCTAGTATAATATAATTTATTTTATATAATGTGAATTACAAACTAAAAAAACGTAATTATCTAACAAAATAGAGACATTCCCCCTTAATGAACGCGTTGGCTTCGATATTTTACAGTGAGTTTATCAACAAAAACATCCACCCCATCAATCAATGTCCGATCCGAATCTTACGCTTTCAGTTAGCTCTTAATCCTTACTCTGTTCAGTCTGTTCCCGTTATTCGTTTAAGTTTTAACACCCTCTGTTTGCTTACACTAGCAATTAATGAGAGATACTAAGTGGAATTAGTTGTTTTCGGAAATTAAACTTTTGTATCGGAACATGTAACAAAGCAATGAAGAAATGGGAAGAGGTTTGTTGTACGTACAATAAACATCAATTTAAGCCCTTATTAAATCAAATGTGAGAAATGCGAGCCTAAGGTTACCTATGGCACTACTTCCAAACTCCAGGCTGCAAAACCCAGGAACTCATACTTAGAAACCGTGCATGAAACCTGTAAAACTTGCTTCTTATTATAGTACCATCATTACGTACTTTAAAACAGGCGTACACATTATACTCTTAAACTTGTAACCTCCACTTCATCGTCTTCCCTGTAAGTTGTAACAAAGAAGTGGCACAACCCGTATTTTCTTTTTCAATTCCAATATGCAGCAAAGAGTAAATAAAAACACTAGACAGCTGAGATATCTCAAAGACTATGGATTGTCAACAAGTTTGTTAGAACAAGATCTTGGCGTTAGCTCAGGGCACGGATCAATGAGCAAATGGAGTGATAATGTTTATTGCTGCGAGCATTGAGTAATGTATCAGAATAATATATTGCACAGAATAATAGCATACCTACATGATTGTATGATAATTTTTACGACACATAACCGGGTAGCAGTTCCAAACTTCGTGTTGCTACTGGGAATTTCCTTACAGAAAAATCCGAAAACACTGCCCGATCCAGTAATCGAACCCAGGGCTTCACGCTCAGTAGCCAACACGACCACTAAAACATTGAGGCAGTCAGAATAAGTTTTACAACACAAGTGGTTAAATGGCTTATGCACTATGCACGCACAGAGTTTTAATAATTGCTTCGAGATAACTTGATACGGGAAAATTGTGTGTGTAAAATACACGAATCATACTGGAGTAAAAATAAAGTCAGTGTTTTTACTTCTCCGTGTCTTGGATATAAATCCCGTGACTTGGCCTCCACATAGATACTTAGAAAATCATTTTCTAGGTTAAGATTCGAAAATATTTGTTCATAGTTTATGACTTTTTGTTTTCTGTTGGTATATAATGTTTTTGTTTTCGTAGCTTATATCACATAAAATATATTTATACTTTGTTAATACACATTATTGCATTATTCCTGTATACCCGAAGGGATAGGTAGAGATGTACCTTATTTTTTTAGTTTAGCATCATCATCATCATCATTAGCCAGAAGACTGCTGAACGAAGGCCTACCCCTTTGACCACCACATCGAACGACATTTCGCCACTTGCATCCATCGGTTGCCCGCGACTTTCACAATGTCGTCGGTCCGCCTAGTAGGAGGCCTTCCTACGCTGCGTCTTTCGGTTCGTGCGTGGTCGCCACTCGAGAACCTTTCTTCTCCATCGGTTGTCCGTTCTTCGAGCGATGTGGCCTGCCCATTAGTTTAGCATGGTGAAGGTGAATTCCTACCGTTATACGTCCACATTTTGCGGATGCCATAATTGAGTCCCTTAATATAATATAAAATTCAATAACTCCCATTGACTGTGCATAATTCCAAACTGCTCCTATTGAGTTTTTTTTTAAATCATCATAAATTTTCACTATACATTTTTCTAATCCACGAATCCAACAGGACCTGACCCTTTTGAGCCTGAACCTCAATTACAGTAGTTACTTTTGCAACCAATATTGGTACCAATCAGGCAGTTTTTTTAAACATCTTATAATCCATGGGAGTATGTGAATATCCACATAACAACACACCTGTATCCCCTGAAGGATTACGTAAGCTACCGTTGTGCACACAAATTTTACTGGTGCCGTTATTAAGTGCCTTACTTCACGAACTCAAGCCAAGGGGCAAGAATTCCTATCAAGTTTAAACAACGACGGTTAAACTAAAACAATGTGAGAACCCGTCTCCTTTTTAGTTTGGTAAGGGGCATCCATCACGCGTGTTTTTTACTTTACTTTACTTTTCCCCACTTAGGTATTTTATCTTGGTGACACTTGATAATAAAAGCTGCGTAAAACGAATTGATCCTTTTCACGGTGACAATGTGTTAAAATCTAAGTATAGGGTAGGGTGACCAGCGAGCGATCACCGCTGCAAATTCTTTGCCGGATAGAGATGAAGGGGAAGGAAATAGAGTGGAAAGGTGATGAAAATGGGAATTTGTGTAGCTCTTTAAGCGGTTTACCTTATTATTTAACTTTTACACCATGATATCCTAGTAGTTGTACCCTCGCCTTCCATGTTTTGAGGATTGTTTGAGGTTCACACGTCTGACTTTTCGGAGTCATATGCGGATCAGAATTGGATCATCATTGGCGTTAACGGTGAAGAAAAACATCATAAGGAAACCTGCACACTTGAGAAGGCCCCATAAAGTGGGTGTAGTCTGCCAACCCGTACCAGGCCAGCGTGATGGACTAAAACCTTGCCTTTTCATCCCTTGCCCAGTAGTGGAACAGTAATGGACTAATTTTATTTTATTAATATACTAAGGTATTTTATCTATGTGACAAGCTGATAGAAAAAAAACAGTAAAAAACTATCACAGTTGCAAACAACAAGCTGTTCTTTGTCACAGTGACTAAGTGTTAAAATCCAAGGAAGGTCATTCATTTTCATAGCGCACTCATCAAGCGGTCCAGTAATTTTTAGATAAGCTACACTATTTTTCATTTTAATGTGTCCTGCTTTCATTTCCTTGTGCTATCTGAATCGTACTGTTATAACAGGTGTTAAAATATTTCAGTTGCATTTTTTCATGTTGAAACACCAAACTTTACTTTCTTCCTTTTTCTGTGGTGGTTTGAGTGATTAATTTATTTTATTTTAACACTACGGAAGCATCTGTGAGAATAGAACTAAGTTTACCTCATTGGTATTTTGAATCCCAGCTACTGTACTGTGCCTTAATGTATACTAATTTACCAACATGTTTAGAGACTAGGATTTGATGAACATAGGAACTCAGTCAGTATCAACATAGTCATCTTCATCTGTTGTGTATCATAAAGCCTTATCATAAAGCTCATGGACTACATATTTAGCTACCACTGAAAACATATTTAAATGTTCACAATATAGTAAAATTTTAGTAATTATTTAAACCCATTAGCCAAACCTTGGAATATAGCTAATCTCACTACGCCATGAACACATGACTGCTCAGAGGACCGGACGCAACTTACGTATACAAATGTTTGAGAAAAAGCGTTATATCAATGATATTAGTTCCATTTACTTCCTTCAGTCTCAATACACGAAACCGAATCTCTATTAAACAAAAAGGAAATCGGGATCACTGATCCAAACAAATAGTTTCCTAATTACTTCGTGTGGTAATTACAAGGAAATCAACCACAATATAACGGCGGCGTAAACTTACAAGTCAATTTGTTAGCATTTCGTGTAAACACAAGTGGTATACCAAGTCTGTGGTCAAAGTTATACAATGGAAACTATTCTGGCCATTGTTGTGGTTCACAGACGGGCGACGGCATTGGATTGAACTTGCGTACAGTCTTCAACGTAATCTTGTAAAATTACTGTTTCAGTATTTTATTTGAGACTTTTTGTAAGAGTAGTTATTAGTTTAAACTGTACTTCATGTATGAATAAAGTGAGGTAGGTTGAGGTTTCTGAAATATTGAGTAGTTAAAATGTTAGCTGTTGTGATTGGTTTACAAATCAACAATAAAAAATAATAAACTTAACAGACAAAAAACAATTCAGACTAAATATATCCTAAGCTCAACACTTAACGTCACGCCTGTGTTTACCAAAAGGCATGTTTATATTGTTTAACAATTCCTCGTCGTGATTATGAAGTCCAATGAAATAACAGGGAGCCTATTGTGTCCATAACACACTTCCAATATCTGGGCTCCTATCGATAGATTACTGATAGAAATCGATTGAAATTGTAGCACATGACTTCACCCTCGGAAATTTGCGAAAACGAAAACATTCGTATAAAAAAATCAGTTTGAAGAACTAATCTCACAAAAAACTAACACCTATTATCACATTTTTACGTCAATTTCTTGCTACACTATTATCCCTCCAGTTCCCTCCAGGTTACCTAGAAAAGCCTTTATCACAAGCATTAATCCACGTGCTGTTCTCTCAATCAATCATGTTACGTCGGCGAGGTGTATCTAGTTTCCTCTCACGTCTCCGTGTTAGCGTCAAAGGAACACTTTATTTTATGATCACACGCGCTAGTAAAATATATATATTTATTATAATAACATTATGGCTAACACTTTTGTCGGTGACTGTACGTAAGATAGGTTATAACTGGGAAATACATTAATATGGCTTGTTAAGCGGTATACAATCTGTTACGATTAATTTAGTGGTAAAAAGTTGAGTTTGTTCGATAAATGCAATACTATTAAACTACCTACTCCGATGTTGATAAACGGCGTATTGATCACTGTATGTAAGTACATAATCTTTATATATCCATAGAACTATTAGTAAATCAAAGTATCAATTTATTTATAAATGGTTCATAGGTTTTAGTGACGATTCAACCAAATTAAATCAGCGAAATGGTTGATTGGCTTTTCATAATTTAAATAAATATACTAAATAGATATTATTATAATTTATTAGTTCGGATGGACTGGACCTGCCTTGAATGGAGGGTAATGAACGAAAGAACTATCAGTACTTTCAAGCATATTGTACCATCATTTAATCCTCTGCCTCGTTGTTCTTGTGGTTCCAAACGCGACTGCTAAGCGTGAGGTCCTGGTTACGATTCCCGGGTCGAGCAATGTTATGAGTTTTTTCTGTATGGAAATTCTCAGTAGCAGCACGGAGTATGGAACTGTGCCCAGTAGATGGCAATAGGCTCGTCCCAAATCAACGGCATCGGCGAAGTATGAATGTACATCTCTACCTTACTCTTCGGGGAATACAGCCGTGATGATATGTCATATTAAGTTATTTAACTATGCGATGTTACACTTACACATTTATAGGGTTGACTTATAAAATCTGACTTGCTTCGGCAATATTTTATTGCAATTTTTATCAAATCGTGTAAAGAGATATTTCGCTCGCGCAGATATTTCTACGCCAGTTTATTTACTCAACGGGTTACTTCGATTTGATTCCATGATTTTTCGTGCTCAAATATTGGTAGTGTTAGTTCGCCTCGTTGACTGCCTCGTCGGCAAAGTGATGCTGCTAAGCTTCAGTCTTGGATTCAATTCCAAGAGTGAACAAAATTGTTGTGAATGAAAATTCTCCCCCGCGGATTTTAGAATTGTGAATCATATATGGCAATAGACTAGAAATCAATAATGGCATCATCGAAGGGTGAATGTAAATTACTACACCTCTGCCCAACCCTTCGGGTAATACAGGCGTGATGCTTTGTATGAGTGTACGAATTAACTCGGTGAACCGTTTACTGTACTCAATCCGTATGTATAATAGTTGGCGGTTGTTCGTTTATTACACCCCACGTCAGAAAATGACAAGTTCGACGGGCATTTAATGTAAAATTTGGTAATTAACTTTGGTTCAGACCTGTAATTAAGTGCGGATATGATACGCCAAAACAATACTACTATATATATTGGGTATAATGAATATCATGTCTCTGGTTTAGATTCATAAGCTTTATTAAATTCAGTGCGTTTTTGAGATTTTTTAAATTCAACCCATTACTATGCCACTGCTGGGCAAAGGTCTCTTCTCAGAATAAGAAGGGCAATGCCTTAGTCTACTATGCTGGCCCGGGACGGGTTGGCGAACTACACACACCATCAAGAACTTTATGGAGTCCTCTGAGGTTTGCAGGTTTTCTCACGATGTTTTCCTTCACCGTAACGTGAGACTTTAGCCTAACAAATTCTATTAATAATAAATATTTTTAGGTTTTATATTAATGACATTAAAATATTGTATAAGAAATAAAATTAACATTTGAATTTCGCGGGCTAAGTTACCGGTTCCACCTTAACCATATTTTTTATTAATATGTACGTCTAAGAACTTTTATCCAATATCCAGGAATGTTCAAACACTGGTCTGGCGAACATCCACAAATATGTACTTACTTACATATTCTTAAAACCATTCCAGAATATATATAACTCGGAAACATCCATCAAAATTGACACAGTGATCAAAAAAACTTTTTCAATCATCAAAACGTTACCTTTCAAATATGATTAAATATTTATGAATCTAGATGTATATTCTGTTTGCTCAAACTTCTCGTAAAAATATAAGTACTTTTATCTTTTTCAATCTACAAACGATGGGAGAGCAGTCAAACGATCCCTTATCTCGTTCTAACCATACGTATCTGCCTACCTTACAGTATTTTGTCTCGTTCTTATCAAATATGTTGTAATCGTCTCGGTATTTCCATATTAACATTATAAAAAAACGCAAAATATGTTGGTAATATATTTTTTTTATTATAAAGCATTTTTTTTTTCATATCAGTAGGTACAATAATAATTTCTAAAACATTAAATTTATTATATAATTTGCCGGTATCGATATTGTTTAAAGTGATCCACCAACGCTGTTATTAAGCCTCATTAAACGTGGGGTGAGCCTATTGTCATCCCCTACGCATACTTCCAGGTAAGCTACTAAGAATATCCTCACAAAAAAACACTTTTATCAACCTGGGATTCAATCCCAGGAGCTCAATCTCAGCAGCCACAATTGAAATCGCTAGACCATTATGGTAGTCAAGTAACATAGTCAATTCAACTAACATAACATAACATAGCATCACACCTGTATCCCTGAAGGGTTACGCAGAGGTGTACTACTGTGCACCCACATTTCGCCGATGCTGTTATTAAGTCCCATGTGCCTACTGCCATCTAGCGGGCACGGTTTCAAACTCCGTGCTGCTACTGAGAGTTTCTGCAGAAAAACCCAATGACACTTTCCCCGACCCGGGAATCGAACCCAAGATCTCACGCTCAGCAGTCATCCTTACTAGACTAATGAGGCACTGAACCAATTAAACTAGTAAACGCTATGTAACATCGTTAAAATTACTTTAACTTGCTAATCTAACTTTGCGTGTATGGATGTACAGAGTACCTATGTGCGTTAGATTTAGCTTGCACTGAGATTTAGCTTGCTGGATATAATACAAAAGAACATGTTTCGCAAACGTTGTATTCGCTTCTTTTGCTTTGGATAACTGCCTCATTGTTCTGTGAGGTGATTCCCAGATCATGTAAAGGAATATTTCCATATAGAAATTCTTAATGGCAGCACGGAGTTTGGAGTTTTGCCGGTATATGGCATAGGATCAACTTGTATTGTATTGGGGACTCAATAACGGAATTGGAGACGTTTAGTAGATATAATTATGACATTATTATACATATGCTTTGGAAAAGTGTTCTGTTTCATTCTTCCACTTTTCCTATCGTTACGTTTTTAGGCAATACAGAACCTATTAAACTTTTATTCAAAACCTATTTTTAATCTAAAAGTATCAAAGTGTAAAAAGGATAGAATATTTATATTATATATTTTTTCAACTTTACCTTATTTTATCCATTTCTTAAGCCCATAACAGAGCTCAGGTGTTTTCTCAGAAAAATTACAAAGTAAGCTTTCTAGACTTTTAAGTAAATACTCATTTTAGATATTCGCATCACCGGCTTTTGAAAGTTTAAGTGCTTTATTTAAAGTCTTGGTGAGTTGATCTTAAGAAACAAAGTATGAATAAGATATTAGGTACAGCATTACATACATGATTTAAATTATAATGTTTATAGTTTATTCGTAGATAGTTTAATATCATTTATAACTTAGAACATATAAATTACAGTTTCAAGACATTCTTTTGAATTATGAAAAATTGCAGGATCGTGTAAAAAAATTGTTTGTTAGATATTTTTAAGAAAATAGAAAGTATTATTAAATTTTAGAAATCCAGGTTTTCTAGTCAGTCAGTTTTTATTTTTTTAATATAACTTTGTCCCATTAAGAGTAGGAAAATATATCTGTAACATGTCTGTAACGATTTTATTGAGTATATACTCATAATAATAATACTTCTACTCGATAATTAGGTTTAGGTAGTTACTTACTTAAAAGTAGAATTAACTTATAAGCCTAGATTTTCACTTCACATTATAATTATCTTATTTAATTAGAAATAAATAAGATTGATGATCTCCAATAAAGCCGCAATCAATTTAATTCAGTATCAAAATTTACGCCATACAATTTCCGATTGCAAATCTAGCATTAAAAAGTAAAAACCTTTGAATACTTTTGGTGTAATTATCGTTTGTAGAAAATAACGAGGGAAACCGGGCTTTTAAAAATATAAGGCACCTTGAATACGGAATGAGAGGTTTCGTTAAAGGAATCATAATGAAAATACTTAAAAATAATTTAAATGTACCTACAGGTTTTATTTTGTATCTGTTTTACGAGAACGGAGAGCAGAAATAAACGCTTTTTGATAATGTATCTCAAGTCAAGTCAAAGTTTTTTATGTCAACTAGGCCTTTTCAGACACTTTAAAAAAGTCGAGACGCTAGGCGCACGGTTCCAAGGGGGGTAGTTCCTATGGAGAAGAGACCGGCCAGAAACGCTATGGATACTCTTGTTAAAGCATAAAAATTTAATTTACAATTAATAATCTTAAATTAACATGCAAAAAACAAACTTATCAAAACGTTACATTACATAATGAGGTATCTATCTATATGTATAAACGAAAATCAGTTGCCACACGTATGACGGAGCATCACTTGTGAACGACTCGACCGATTTCGATGATTTTTGATTTTTATGTTCGTAATTGTCAGGACAAGGTTTGTATGAAAGAAGATTTTTGGAAAATTCATCGGAGATGTCGGAAATTTGGATGATGTTTTGGTGTTTTTGTATGAAATCTCAATAATTATCATTTTCTTCTTAAATTGCACCCGTGCGAGGCTAGGGCGGGACGTAGTAGTAGTCGTAGTGTAAAAATTTATGTATATTGTATTATATTACAATATATATTACAGTATATTTATGTACACTATAGCTGAATCTGACATAGTTGAGTAGTTTATTATGGATAAGTATTATGGTATGAAATAAAAATATTGAATTATTTTCCTATACCTATATCGTCAGTCCGATAAAATTCAATACAAAGCGAAGTATTTTTTTTTTGTATGCAACACCTTTTTCTAAGAATGTAGTAACGAATATAAATATTACAACATTTATATGTCCGACTAATAAAACGTTTTTTTTTAATATTTTTTATATTTAATAAAAGTTTTTTCAGTTCAATCTTGCAAATTAGTGGCATAATCCTATCGGTATTGTAACTTAACCTTACCCAACACGTACTAATTAAAGTGAGAAATACAGTCATCTGCCTAACCTTTCCGGACTACATTGGGGGTCGACTTCCAGTCTAACCGGTTGCGGCTGAATATCAGTATTTTACACGGAGCGACTGCCATCTGACCTGTGCCACCCAATTACTGGGAGACTTTGATAGGTATTCTAAGGTTAGACTGGTTCACAGACTATTTGGGTTACTGACACCCGTAACGACTGTCACAGGGCTTCTTACGACATCCGGGACCAACTACTTAAAATGCAAGGGCTGACCGCGAAAAGTGAGAAATAGAATATCGATCAAAAATTCAGAGACGGTGCCTATAAAAATATAACAAGGTCTTTAGGACAATTTCACCGAAACCCCAAAACTTTTGCTAAAGAATTTAAATGTGATGCTTAAAACACAATTTAAATTCACTACATGGACGTGTATAACGAGGGAGCACGAAACATTTCCGCAAATAACAACCCTTTTCATGTAATACGGTTAACAGAGATAGCGCCCCAGAATCCATGTTTGAAAAAATTTAATTTTTCTTACAACGCATTCATGTTAAGTAAACCGGTAAAAAGCGGTTGTAGCTCGTAAATAGCTTCAGTAAAGAGGATTTGCGCCAGCAAAAAGCAAGTCCAAAACTGACTTTAAAGAATTCACACTCAAATTTAAGTCTTATTTTTAAAGCAATAAAGTTGTAGCGCAAACAAAAAATATATTTCTGTTAGTGAAATTAAGTTTGCTAGTTGTATACAGGGTGTACCAAGTAAGTTTCACGTCATGTAGTACGAGCCGCAGTGGTGTTAATTTTAAAAGTTGGAAAAAATGTCGCCTCTGAGAAATGCAACATTGCTAGGAAAATATATGGTGCTAGAAGGAAATTGCATGTCCGCGATTAAACACGGGCTTTTGAGGAAAATTGCAGAGGAAATATTTATTTCTTGCAATTTATCAAATGTCAGCTTGACTTTTTCTTACGTTTTATTCTCGTCTGAGAGATCACTGCAGACTGATTTATATTTATGCGAGTGTTTGTTTTGTTGCGTTTTATTAACAGCTTTTATGTTGGTCAGTTCAGAGACCCGGGTACGTCTTAAAACTGCGGCCAGACACCGGAGGACGGGCAGCAGCGTCCTGCCAAACGTGGGGATTATGGCAAACCCCCCCCTTGGGGGAGGCCTTCGTTCAGCAGTGGACGTCTTCTGGCTGATGATGATGCTGGTCAATTCAACATCACTGCCATAAAAAATATATTAACATAATATAGCACGCTTGTGTTCCCAGAAGAGTTTAGGCAGAGGTGTACTATTACACACCCACATTTCAACGATGCTGTTATTGTATGTATAATATATGTAGGTAAAGGGGGCGAGCCTATTGCCATCCACTGGGCACAGTTCCAGACTGCTGAGAATCTTAATACAGAAAATCCCAATAACACTGAGCGACCCAGGAATCGAACCCAGAAGCCCACGCTTAGCAGTGGCGCTTGCGACCACCACACCAAAGAGGCAGTCAATATTTTTAATAGGATAATATTAAAACCGAAATCATAAATAATTACCAAAAGGTATTCCGATATTATCTACGTGAAAAACTTAATTTGAATTAAGATAAGCTGTTATAAATTACTTAAAATGATCACAAGAACTATTGAAGAACTTTCCAAATATTTCATACCGATTTGAATTTTATTACAGAGAAAATTTTCTTTGGCAGAATAGGTAACGGTTCGTTAACGAGTTTTACACTAAAGAGTTAATTAATCGCAAAGCTTTAAAGGGACCAAAAAGGTGTAGGGTATCTCACTTAAAAAAACTAGAAACAAAAAAAATCTTGATTGTATTTTGTTTAATGTTCTGTAATTTAAAAGTGAAATATCATATATTCACTCAAGTTTGTTTGAATTATCTTTCTACGCGGACGGAGACCTAGGCACAGCTAGTAACCTAAATTTGACAAAAAATTGTGTTATACTAGCTGTTGCTTCTGACTTCGTCCGCATCCATTTTTAACCCCCGACGCAAAAAAGGAGGGGTGTTATAAGTTTAACGTGTGCATCTATATGTCTGTCTGTGGCATCGTAGCTCCTAAACGAATGAACCGATTTTGGTATATTTTTTATTGTTTGAAAGGTGACTTGATCGAGAGTGTTCTTAGCTATAATTCAAGAAAATCCATTCAGCCGTTTGAAGATCATCAGCTCTTTTCTAATAGTTGAAGGGATGTGAGTAACTTTTATTGGTCTCAATGAATTTAATTTATTAAATTATTTATTTATTATTTAATTACTACCACTATAAATAATAAAAATCTGGTGATTTGTATCATTTAATGATTTAAAAGCCACGTAGTTCCATCTAGTTTTTCTAATAGGTACAATGTTAAAATATTCAGGATGAAAATTCAGAATTAAAAGTAGCCTATGACCTTCCTCAGGTCCCAGGCTACCTTTTTGTGAAATTTCTTTACGACCTTATCAGTCATTTAGTCGTTATGAGGTAGCAAACAGACAGATAGAGTTACTTTCGCATTTATAACATTAGCGGTTCAGTACGATTCCCGGGTCGGGCAAAGTGCTATTGGGTTTTTCTGAATGGAAATTTTCAGTAGCACGAAGTTTGGAACTGTGCCCGGTTGATGGCAATAGGCTCGCCCCCTATTATATGGGACTCAATAAAGACATTGGTGAAATGTGGATGTACAATAGTACACCTCAGAGTAATCCTTCGGGGAATACAGGCGTGTTGTTATGTTATGGTAAGCAGCAAACTTGAACTTGATAATTTTGCTTGATCTTGGATGGACCTTGATCTCCATGGTAAGCAGCGCTTGCGAAGGATAGACCAATCAGGCAGTTTATGCAAATTAGTATGTATTCATTTGAAAATCTTAATTTACTAATGACAGCTATTCAAATGTTTAACGACAGTTTAAAACTTAACCAATTTAAAGTAGACTTAGATAATTACAGTAGAATTTGTAAGTCTGACCAAACGTTATTTTAGTATTATTAATGCAAAGTGATTGACGTCAACGTCAAAGAAAGTTGTCCAGTAATTAAAATTAATATTATTTATTACATAAAGTTTTTAGTTTCAAAACATTATTTTAATTTAAAGTTTTAATTGTTACTAGTCGTTAGTTATTCCACTATAACTTACATAACATAGCATCACGCCTGTATTCCCCGAAGGGTTAGGCAGAGGTGTACTATTGCACACCCATATTTTCGCCGATGCTGTTGGTGAGTCCCATGTAATAGGGCGAGCCTATTGCCGTCTACCGGGCACAGTTCCAGACTCCCTGCTGCTACTGACAATTTCCATACAGAAAAACCCAATAACAATTTGCCCGACCCGGGAAACGAACCCAGGACCTCACGCTCAGCAGTTGCGCTTGCGATTATGGAGGAAAGAGGTATGGTGTTCCTCCATTGAAAAGGGAGGATCCTCCGACCAGGTAAGGTGGTTAGCCTGGCGGGCCGAAGCCCGACAGTTGATGTCGGATATTCGTATATGTATTAGAATCGTTGTAAACTTTCATAGTGCGTTTCAGGATTTGTTGTTGTAGCTTCACTGCGATAGATGGCGCTTTCATTTTGGCCATGTTGCGAGTAGTTGTCGCTACACGATCATTAGACATATATTTACATATGTATTGCAATATATTTTTAAATATTATATTAATATAAACTTTCGCATTTATAATAGTAGTAGGATAGGATTTGTGTTTGTAAACGCATCCACAATACAGGAATTACACTTAGAGTGGGGCAACGCTTTTTTTAAAAACAAGAACATACAAACAAAAAAAAATCCTTCCGAAGACTCCGATTCCTACGCAAGATGAGTTTCAGCTGACACATTTTAAGATTTCATCTTAGATTTTTCTTTGATATATTTCTGAAATCTGAATAAGACAAATCTAGCTAAGGAAAACTAATTTAAAACTGAAAGTTTGCTCGGTTTTTTACTGATGACTTAAACTTTTTTTATTCCATAATATTTATATCTTAGGTACTCGAGACATCTTATATATATTCCACGAGGCTCGGTTGGCACAGTGCTTAAACGATTAGCTTTCTGCACTACATATTGTGGGTTCAATTGCCGTACGGAACAATTAATAGTATGATCTATGTATAGATCGCGGCTGTAGGTCTACTGCATAACGACAGGCACAGGAAAAATTTACACGGTAACTCTTAGTTTAGGCTTTAAATTTATTCCCCAAATGGATATCCATTACTTAACAATATATTAATCATTACTGGCGTTACGTGGTAAATAAATCAAATCAAATCATCTTATTACTAAATTGGCTGCCTGATTGCTCGGGTGGTTACAAACGTGACTGCTGAGCGTGAGGTCCCGGTTTCGATACCCAAAGTCCGGCAAGGCGTTATTGGGTTTTTCTGTATAGAAATTCTCAGTAGCAGCGCGAAGTTCGGAAGTGTCTCCGGTAGATGGCAATAAGCCTTCACCCTATTACATGAGACTTAATAACGGTATCGCCGTCGGCGGAATATGCGTACACAATAGTAGACCTCTGCCTATCCCTCTGGGGGATACCTACAGGCGTGATGCTTATGTTATGAAATGTACCCACGCTAGAAGAGAAATCCTCATGTGGGGCAACGTTTTATATAGGTATAAAAATAAGCTATGTTGCCCGCGACTTCGTCCGCGGGACTTACATATTTATATTTATAGAGAGGTGCTGGGAAAATTTAACATAAAAATCTGGATCTCGACTAGCTAGGAACCACCCGGGTGACGCCATAAGTACAAAAAAAGAGTTTAGGATGAGATCAGAAATTACGAACAAACGAATACCGGAATCTATAGGTACATATATATGTACCTGAATCAGTCAGGACAAGTAATTATATAATTACTTGTCTTGTCAACGCAGAGCCTAATCCGCTGGGGCTACAAAATTGAAATTTTGGCAGCTGATGAATTTTATGTTGTAAGCATCCACTAAGGAAGGATTTTTGGAAATTTCACCCCTAAGAGGGTAATATAATGGATGTACGGTTGTATGGAAGTCCGTCATTTTCAAAGTGAGAAGCATGCATCCTATCCTACTAATTCTATCCGACTTAAAATTATAAATGCGAAAGTTTGTGAGGATGGATGGATGGATAGATGGATCTTTGTTACTCTTTCACACCAAAACGGCTGAACGGATCTGGATGAAATTTGGCACAAAGATAGATTATACATAGTCTGGAATAGCACATAGGCTACTTTTTATCCCGGGAAATGTACGGGTTCGTTAACCACGCGGGCGAAGCCGCGAGCAGAAGCTAGTATTTCATATACTTGCTTCTGGTTAGGAATAAATGTACACGTATATCGGCGTTTTTCAAACGAGCCTTATTTTAATATACATAAATCCACGTGTAGGTTACCTTACTACTTTCACATTACACCTCTTTGGTTAGCCCACAAAACCTATGCCGCGAATGGCAGAAATTTTTGGTGATACGTTCGTTGATCACGATGATAAAACAACACGTCTACACACGCGACCGAAGTCGTAGGTAACAGCTATTTTATATATAAAGAAGATAGACATTTTTTATAAACCAATAATAACGAATAAGTTTATCTGTTAACCTACTTACAAAGTTATGTGAACAATGGGAAGAATAAGACTTATTTCAGAAGTTATAATGGATTATCCACTTCCGAAAATATTATTATCGTAAAATAACGAACTACTTAATGCATTTATTAAACAACTTTCGTGCTACGCTTTTCGAGAAAGATTTTCCGTTTATCGACAGCTTCAAAAAGCACTAAGTAGTCTGTATTTTACTAAGGCCCGATTTTTCAATGCCCAAATAAAAGTTACAATAATAATAATAAATATAATAAATAATAATAAAAACGTTTATTGCAGGCATGGATGCCCATAGAAAACATACAGAAAAATATGTTATATGTCTTTTAATTTGAAAATAGAATTATTAATTTGGTCTAGTGGTCGCAAGCACGACTGTTGAGCGTGAGGTATTGGGTTTGATTCCCGGGTTAAGCAAAGTGTTATTGCATTTTTCCGTAGGTATTTAGTTAAATACTGAGTAGTAGCACGAAGTTTGTAACTGTGCCCAGTAGATAACAATAGGCTCGCCCCCTATTACATGGGACTCAATAACGACCAATAAACTCTGCCTGACCCTTCGTGGCATACAGGCACAATGCTATGTTATATTATGTTTAAGTTTTGTTCGAGAAATTGAATTGTAACACCGACTGTTAATTGCACAAGCAGTAGTACAACTACTGCTTGTACCATTACAAGAATATCACTGATGCCGTAGTGGATAGAGTCACTCAATATTTATACTGGCTGATTGGCAAGATTGCGCCACACTTACTTGGGTATCGTTCGTCAAACCTCTTCTCTTAAACCCCATAAAGAAATTGAACAGAAAGTAAATTATCATTATATCATATAATACCTACATCATTTATTATTTTTAAATATTTACAGGATTTATTAAGTTTGTACGAAATTTTCTTTTCAACATCACATTCTTTTTGATAATATAAATTAAAACAAAACATAAAATTGCTAAGATTTTTTTCTTCCATTAAATTTCATGTAAATTAATCATCATGCACAGTGGGTGCATGACGATTATTTTACACCTTAATGCATACACCACTAAAACAAAAGTATTCATTTTCAGAAATTCAAAAAAGGAAACCGTATACATCGTTATTATCAGTCTCGGGTACATTTAAATGGATTGATTAAAAATCTGTATGTAAATATGGCATCGACTCCACTGAATGTCCATTGTACTAAATAAATTGCTTCCTTATCCCGTATTTCGAACATATTTAATTTTTACCGTGAAACCGTTTGTCATGTCAATATTTTGTGAAAAGAAAATAATTACATAGAATTACGTCTCTATTCACGAAAGGTTTCGCCTGAGTACAGTCAGCATCAAAAATATGTATACACGTAGAGAAATTCAAACGCTTATACTTGGAAAACTATTGGTTAAAATAATAAAATTTTAATGACTATGTAATTTTTATCTATCCGCAAATACTATTTGTAAAACTGGTCAAGATTTCAATCACTATTTCATCTAAAAATCGCTTTTTTAATTTCATTAAGTGAATGATACATCTTTATGATGCTCACTACATTTCGCCGTTTCCGTTATTGAGTCTCATGTAATAGCTGGATTCTTTAGCAGATTATCCCAATCACATTTTGCCCAACGAACAACTCGGAAGCCGCACTTACGACCATTAGACTAAGGACCAGGAAATAAATAAAGCAACTGACATAATTTGCGTTAGCTCTGACTCATTAGCACTATACTAAAAACGCTGCTATTGCGTCTTTTGACTTGATGCATTGCCGCGTTTTGAACCCTATACTTAAATATAAGAAGTGTGTTATGTGACTTTTGAAAGTAAGACTGATATTGCAGATTGTGTCATCATCATAGAGAATGTCTTAATTTCAAAATGAGTCTACTTTTTATAGATCAAAACGAGCACGGTAGGCAGTGAATAAGCGATTGGCATTCTGTGATTCTGCGCTATTTTACTTGTTCAACGTATTCGTACGGAATAAATATTGATGATCTAAGGATGGTAAAAATACGCTAAAAATAGTTCATATTAATAGCCGAATCTACCCACAATAAGAGGCAAGCAGTTACACCTTTACCTACCTTCCTTCCTAGCTAAACTTTTTACCACAGATGACAACGCAGCATCAGATTAATCTCTGATGACACGGTCGGCGCAGTGGCTAAGCTATTAGCTTTCTGCGTTACATGTCGCGGGTTCGATCTCCGCACGGAACAAATACAATATTTTTATGATCTACAGATAGACACAGGAGAAATCCCAGTGTGGGTCCCAAAGTATAAAAAAAACAAAAAGAAGAACAAAAAAACATTCGATTTATCTATATAAATCTATAATTAAAATAGGTCCCTTTAATGTGTAATTCTAATAAACTTTTCAATACGTAAAAGTAAATACGTTTCAGTAGTTGCCTTTGATTACCCTTAACGCACCGAAGCGGCAACTCGATTGAATCAAACGCGAACGGATGTCCAAACTTCCGTGTGATATCTACCGTGGTAAATAACTTTATAAAGCTAAAGTATTGTGTTATTTCGTGTTTCGCAAATGGATGGATTTTAGGTTCAAAAACTTTTTTATTATTTTTTTATTTGTGGGCGTCACGATACGCGCTAGTCTAAGAAATGCTGGCGTGATGACATAGATTCACAGAGAACTGGCCAGAGAAGGTAACATGAAGAAAAGCGTGAAAGGGTACGGGGACTACTTTTGCCCAACTTTTGGTTTAATTTTTTTGTCATCCTATTCAGGTCCACTAACATAGGTTAAAAAATTAAACCTTATACACACTATTAAAAATGCGAAAGTAACTCTTTTCGGTTGTTTGTTACCTCATCACGACTAAACCATTAAACTGACCGTTATGCAATTTTAAGAAGAGGTACCCTGGGATCTGGAGACCATTTTTTTTCTAATTCGGAGTGAATTTAGCTCGATAAGTGCGAACTGACAACTTAGCAGATAAAGATCGGATGACGTCTTGGATTCAAAGTCAACCCTATAAAAATAATCACTATCGTTCGTTTTACGTTCACTGCTCAATATAGGACTCCTTATAAACTGCTGTAATCAACATTTGTGAGAGTATATATTGCAGTAATCACTTTGCTTAATGAACATACTGATTGGTAATTGGATGGAGCTATTGTCCAATTAGTACTATTTTGTATTATGTCATAAATGTTACTTACTAATTATTGTGATTAACTTACGTAGGTACTTACTTTTATTATAATAAAATAATGTACATGAAAATTTTGTTACTATAAGTAATGCGTAATTGGTCATAACAAAGTATATTCATAAATTACACCAAATAAATATAGCAAAAAGTGTAAAAATAAATTAATGTAACACCATTAATCTTCCTGTTTTTACAATGACTTTATAAATAGCAGGACGATTAAAATAAACGGTATTTTTAAGAAAATAAAGTACATTTTCATTCATAGCTTTACACCCCATTAAAGTTTATACTAGTCATTTATTGTTGAGATGTTTGACTCCAAAAATATTTTCGCAATTAATTATCCTTAAAAAGTGACAGGCGAAAATGTATAACACTGTATCATCAATGGTAAAAATTTGAGCTTAAAAATCTTGATAAATGTTCCATTATATTATAGATATTCAACAAAAAGAGTTTTGATACTTGATTTTGGTTCCCTTTGTAACAAGGTCAGTCTCACGAATACGTCAATTATAGAACGACATTGAATGTATCGAAACAAGAAATAGGGCAATCTTGTTTAGTAATACCTAACATCAACACGCCTGTATTCTACTACGGGGTAAACACACGGGTATCATTGTATACCCACATGTCGCCGATGATGTTATTGAGTCCCATGTAATAGACGGTGAGCCTATTGTCATCTACTGGGCACAGTTCCAGACTCCGTGCTGCTATCGAGAATTTCCAGAAAAACCATTTATGAAATGTTAAACAATCAGACTTCAAAAGAGTTACCATGGAGTTTCTTGCCCGTTCTTCTCCATAGGAAAACAACGCTTTGGAACTAGAGTCTGACTATTCATAAGTGCCTTTAACTGGTCTACATGAATAAAAATATATTTTATTTATTATTTATTATTAAAAACCCAATAACGTCCGACCCAGGAATTAAATTCAGCACCTCACGCTCAGCAGTCGCGCTTGTGAAAACTAGACCAATGAGACAGTCGCAGTACCTAGCAGTTTATTAATACCTACCTATTAAAAATAATGTATATCTTTTTCCTTCAAGTAAAGCGTTAACCACTCTATGCTAGTGGTCTACCAACAAAAACATAGTTTACTAAACTACATTTTAAAGACGACCAGTGAAAGTATGCGTGCTTATAGCGGAAAAAAAAGTCCTTGATTTATTTCAACGAAAGTTAAATCTCAACTCTATTTTAAAACGAAACTGGGAAATTCAATTAACCGTTTGATAATAAAAATAGCACTATATTTTAATTAAGTCTCTCTATATTTTAATAAGGCAACAACACGGTACAACGGAACATTGTTTTGTAACTTTTTTAATAGCATAAATCATGAGTGTTTCATGAAAGGTGTAACGTTTTTATTAAAATGTTTTAATCTGTATGTACCGTAAAATGGGACTATTTGGGAAACGCGGGGCAATTTGGAACTAACATTTGTTTTTAGAAATTTTGACATATTTTCTAAACTAAATCAAAATTTCCTGTGTCATTGAAAGCATCCTACACTACCGCTATTTAAAAGCAGTTACTACTCCATGAGAAGCACACATAATTATCCCTTTACTAAATTTCAATTAGCCCCGCGCTTCCGAAATACCCCATTTTACGGTACGTAAATTATGGTGATACCTATAAAATCTAAAATATTACATTCAATATGATATACGAAAATTAAGATCTTTTGTAGCATTAGAGCTTGTTTCACATCTTACTGATTGACTGCCCACAAACTGATCTATCAGAATGCGTATTTTTTTTACATATTATAACTTAGCATCACGCCTGTATTCCCCGAAGGATTAGGCACAGGTGTATACACCCACGTTCCGCCGATGCCGTTATTGAGTCCCATGTAATAGGGGGCGAGCCTATTGCCGTCTGCCGGACACAGTTCCAGGCTCCGTGTTGCTACTAATACTGCCTCATTGGTATAGTGGTCGCAAGCACAAATGCTGAGCGTGAGATCCTGGGTTCGATTTTCCGTATGGAAATTTTCTTTAACAGCATGGAGTCTGGAACTGTGCCGGATGGATGGCAATAGGCTCGCCCCTTATTACATGAGACTCAATAACGACATTCGTGAAATATGGGTGTACAAATAGTACACCTCTGCCTAACCCTTCGGGGAACATATGTAGGCGCGATTGTATGGTATGTTATATATGATCTGAATGTTAGAGGATCATCGTCTTTTATTTGTTCACGGATAGTGTCACAAACTATGCTCGCGACTCTTGACGACAACTGTACACATTTTCAACATTTTAAATTCCCTTTAGCCAGATAAAGTTAGAGCTTGCATCTAGGATAAAATAATCCAAAGTTTTATTTGGATCGCTTATTGCTTGGTGGCCGAATTCGTAACTTTTGCTCATTATTACGAGTTTTTTAATATAAATATGGAATAAATGTTTTAGACACATGTCTAGTTTAAGTGTTTTGTGTCATATGTAGAGGGTTCAGTTCCCACAGATGGGTCTACAAGTAGTTTGTCCAGGTTTGTGGGTATATATACCTAAGACCCATGATTCAGGTAAAAGCAAGTGAAGTGTATAGAAAAAATACTTACATAAAAAATATATCTATATAAATAAAAATCAAGTGCCGCATATATGACGAAGCATCACTTGAGAATGGCTCGTAATCCATTTGGCTGTTTTTTTTTTGTTTTGTACGTAATTGTCAGGACAAGGTTTGCAGGAAAGAAAATTTTTGGAAAATTCACCGGAAATTTTGAAAACTTATGTTTTTTTCTTTTGTATGAATATCTCAATAAAACAATATTTTTTGCCAAGCGCACGTCTCATTTTCTTCTCTCATTAGTAAACTGCGGTAGTAAAACCTATTATCCTACTAATATCCTACTAATCCTATTGTCCTACTATTATCCTACTAATCCTATTATCCTACTAATATTATAAATGTGAAACTTTGAGAGGATAGATGGATGGATGGATCTTTGTTACTCTTTCACGCAAAAACTACTGAACGGATCTGGATGAAATTTTGCACAGAGATAGATTATAGTCTGGAATAGCACATAGGCTACTTTTTATCTCGGAAAAATGTACGGGTTCGTAAACTACGCGGGCAAAGCCGCGAGCGGAAGCTAGTTACTTATATATATTTAAATGTTTTCAGTAGTATTTGTCAATATACCTACATATGTTAAATTGTAGTAGGCACAACAAAAATCAACTAGATACTTAATTTTTTGTGGAAGTATTTTTCTAGGTATCCTATTTTTCTTTTGATCCTATGCGGTAAAGGCATGTTTACTGAACAAAGCACCTTGCAAGAATGTACAATAACAATCCGGTATCTACTAAGAAGCCACAAGTTGAGCGTAATGTCTCCGTTAAACCGAGTTTTAGTTACTTACGTTTTATGTTGACATTAAAAATTTACTTAACAACGTGAAATTCCCGAGTCTTATTTCCGACAGTCGGGAAATATTCAAATTACTTCTATACTTACAGTTTGCCCGTTATATGAACTTAGTTAGAATTATAATTTACGCAATTACTATTGGGTAAACCCGGTGTGGATTTGGAGTTTTGCTAAGTGGAATAATTATGACGCTATCAATGTTTTTTTAACTTCATCTCATTATTAGCTCATTAATGTTCTGAGTGCTGGTAATTAGGCCTCTTTTCTGACGTGTGTGTCAGAATCCGGCACACTAAACAATTAGGTTTCTGCGCTTCGTGTCGTGGTTTCGATTCCCGCACGGAACAAATACCTATTTATATGATCTATAGCTAGTTGTTTCGGGTTTGCTTGTATGTACATGTGGTATTTATGTTTGTAAACTGTACCCACGATAGAGGAGAAATTCTAGTACAACGGTTTAAAAAAAGAAAATAAAGATCTTAGGTCTAAATTATTTTACTGCAAAAAAGTTATTTTTACGTAGCATACTGTTGGCAGACGGCTGCTACGCAACGCTACGATTCATAATAAATGTTAACATTAAGTACGCTGCCTATAATGAACTGTCTACAAACAATACCACGAGTATTGTCAGTATACAGGTGGGAGCGAAAGCCTATCTATCACATTTTGGAACTGGCTATTGGAGCGGTAGAGCTATCTGTAATTCCCAAAAAAATATATGGTAGCATTTTGTAACTATCTATAGATCGACTAATGGGTGAACAGCCGCAATTCATCTTTTTTACAGAGAAATATATATCTAGGGTATGGGCAAAAACGAGAGAACAGGCATTGCAAATGATACGTTCTAATTTCATGCGTAATTAGAGATGGAACAGTCATGTGCTGTGTCATTGTAAACATATTCCAATATCATAGCAGTGGCGCCAAACATTTGACATTGATGCTGGGCCAACAAACATGTTTTTTTAATGGAAGAATCTGTTTCTCTTGATCTCTTGTTAACATATTTCATTTTAAGAAAGTATATTTCTTTGTGCTTCCTAAACCACAATGCATCCAAACTTTTATTTAAGCCAATACATATTTAAGTAGCTTATTTTTAAACAGCATAAAATCTAAAGTTTTTAAAATCACTTAGAATTTTATTATATTTTCAAATACGCATGGCTGAACAAGCTTTTATTACATGTCAACCTTGGAAAGTCATTTAATACAAGCCTGTGAGGATCTCGTCGATAAGAAGAGTTTTACACATTTTCCCGTTTGCCAAACGTCAGTGCAATGAGTATCAAGTGTTAAGCCCGTCTGCATCACCAACTGGATTTCTTGAATTTTTAAAAGCCGTACTGCGATTTCTACGCGGAGACGAATTACCCATTTAAGTTGCCAAGGTCTTTAACTCCGTAATATCTGATGCTGCTTATTTTTATTATGCTTAGAATGGCGTTTTACTGTCACCGGTTTGGTCTGACCAATTTTTATGAACCCTTCCCGTTAACACATAACATAGCATTAAGCCTGTACACCCCGAAGGATTAGACAAAAGTGTGCTATTGTGCACCCACATTTCACCTACTCATTTTTTGAGTCCCATGTAATAGAGAGCGAGCCAATTGCCATCTTCCGGGCCCAGTTCCAGACACCGTACTGCTGCTGAGAATATACACAAGAAAGACTCTATAACACGCAGGCATTGGACAGTGGTGTACTAACTGTTGTACATATTTCAACATTGCTGGATAAATTTCATGTAATATAGGTAGCAAGTCTTCAAACAAAATATAAGTGACGTAATCGTAGAGTGTGTTCACGTATCGGTTCAGATGGCACTAGTGAAGTTGGGTCTGCCATGAATAGATCCTGTGTAGAAGTATATACAGTTAAGATTATATATAGTTTGGCTAAAAGTTTTCATACAAATGCTGATTTTGCTGATATTTTTATATGTTATAGACACAAGTAAAAACTAGGTCGTCACGTTTTTGATTTTTGGATATTATTATAGATTGAGAAATAATTAGCCTTCAAGACGCGTTTGTTTAACTAAAAATCTTCCTTATACTTATCTCGTAATAATTATTAAATGAATCAAATATATAAAAAAAAAAAACTTGTCGACCTAGTTTCATCATCATCATCATCATCATCATCAGCCAGAAGACGTCCACTGCTGAACGAAGGCCTCCCTCAAGGGGGAGTTTGCCATAATCCCCACGCTTGGCAGGCGGCTTGGGGATCGCCGTGGCTCACTGATTAGTGAGAGGACGCTGCTGCCCGTCCTCCAGTGTCTGGCCGCAGTTTTAAGACATACCCGGGTCACCTAGTTTATTATCTGACAAAACAATAGAGATCAAAATCAAATTAATTTGTTAAGATTTAGATGTACGAAACGTTAATGAATTTCAAGACAATTTTCACGATATTTTTTGTAAACGATACTCTTAAGTCTTCTATAATAGGCGTGATGTTACGTTTAATTTTCATTATTTTATTATAAACAGTTTAATAAACTCCGTAATTTATTAACCACTTAATCTTACTCAGGAGTTTATCTTTGCTTTTTCAACCAAAATTAACATTAAATTGTAATTAATTAGCTCTGTAAATTGTGTTTTTCTAAGTATAATCGTCGAAGTTTCGCAGTATCGACAATTTTACTAACTTAAATATTATCAGTCAATTAATTAATACTTAATGCAATATTCATAATTATGGTTTTTTATGTGGATTGTTGACCCGGGTATGTCTTAAAACTGCGGCCAGACACCGGAGGACGGGCAGCAGCGTCCTCTCACTAATCGGTGAGCCACTGCGATCCCCAAGCCGCCTGCCAAGCGTGGGGATTATGGCAAACCCCCCCTTGAGGGAGACCTTCGTTCAGCAGTGGACGTCTTCTGGCTGATGATGATGATGATGTGGATTGTTTAAATGTAATTATTAGATTTTTATTAGTTTTGATAGTGTAATATTATAAAAAATAAGAGCTTCTGAAGTTGACTGCCTTACTGGTTGTAAACGCGACTGTTGAGCGAGAGATCCTGGGTTCGATTCTTGGATTGACGAAAGCGTTGGGTTATCGGTTTTTGTCGTAAATGGCAGACAAGTACAGGCCCAGATGAAATGAAATGGGGATGTGAAATAGTAGGTACTACTCTGTCTAACCCTTCATGGATTACAGGGGTGATGATATACAATTTTGCTATGCTTCTAAAGTTTAACGGGAAATCTTAATAAGACTTTCCCACTGACTCTATCTTTTCTCATTATCTTATCAGAGCAAAATTAATGTCGTCCGCATAAGTTTTGTGACAACGATTCAACTTTGGGCGACTGAAATTATTACGAATAAATATACTCACTAAAGAATACACACATACACTGCTGAGCGTAAGGTACTGGGTTGGATTTTAAGACGGTATAGTTGGTTCTAAAGATTGTTTGTTTCGGGTCTGGTTGTGTGTGCATGTGATATATACATATCACATGCACACACAACCAGACCCGAAACAAACACTAGGATTGAATGTACAAACATACGTTTGTAAACTGTACCCACGACACAGGAGAAATCCTAGTGCGTGGCAACGTTTTTATTAAAAACAAGAAAACAAAAATAACATAATTAAAGAAACTTCATTACATAATTTTAATTTTTGAAGAAGTTTTTTTTTTTTTTAAATTTTGCCCCACACTTACATTTCTCCTGTGTCGTGGATACAGTTTACAAACATACATGTCACATGCACACACAACCAGACTCGAAACAACTATCGTAGATCATACAAATATTTGTTCCGTGCGGGAATCGAACCCGCGACACCAGGCGCAGCAGTCAATCTCTCAACCACAGTGCCAACCGTGTTGTCAAATGTTTAAATTAATATGTATAATATTAATTTGATAATGCTATTTCATTAAAAATACTCATGAAATTAAAAAAAAAAGGTACAGTCTTCTGTAGCTGACAGTACAATTTAATTGAAGCATAACTTGTATCATCCTTTCATCTAGTGTACAACAAAGAGTAATTAATTCTATTATATGAGGTCAGCTGTTTCAATACAAAGTGGTCCCTGAAAGGCGTATATAACTTTGTGTCACTTTAAGTTTTACACTTTCAAAGCAACCGGCGTTGTTCTCCCATTATGCCGATGGCTTGAGCTCGCTAAGAATAATGTCACAAGTTACCAAAGCTAGGCATCCTATTAAAAGTTCACGCTGACACTACAGTAAGCACAAACTTAATTATGTCAAGTAGAAATTTAAGACACCACAAATTTTCTTTGGTGTAATTGAAAATAATTACACAACATAGCATCACACCTGTATTCTGCGATGGGTTAGGCAGAGGTGTACTATTGTATACCCACATTTCACCGATGCTGTTATTGAGTCGCATGTAATTCAAGGAGCCTATTGCCATCTACCGGGCACCGTTACGAACTCCGTGCTGATACTAAGAATTTCCATACAGAAAAAACCAATAATACTTTTCCCGACCCGGGATTCGGACCCAGGACTTCAGCAGTCACTCTAGCGACCACTAGACAGATGAGGCAGTCCTGAGTTTTTTTAGGTTTTGAGTAATTTAATCGTTTTCTAGGTCTAGTGATGCAAGTATAGCTGCAGAGCGTGAGATTCCAGATACGACTCCAAACGGTCGAAGATAGTGTTAAAGATCTTATAGTTCTTCCTATCACTATCCCGCTTGTTAAGGCCTTAATCCACGACGATGTGCTATTGTAGCTGGAGGGCCACATACCATTAAGAAAATTACGGAGCCTTTTCAGATGTGCAGGTTTTCTTTACTGTTATCGCAAGTGATAATCCAATTTGTAAGCGCATGAATTTCGAAAAGGCAGAGGTATGGGCCATTTTCTGTCTCATCCTACCTCTGGAACATGAAAGGAAAACGTTCAACCGTTAAGCTATCACTGTCTCCATAAAAATACCTAAAAAACGCATATTTTTACTATTCCAAGATCATATGGAAATATCACTGTCGCCCCCAAAAACTGCAAGCAAACAAACATATTACTCATCCAACCACACACTTCCGAAGGATAAAAAAATATTTTCAACATTTTCTCCATAAAAATACCGAGTATCGTAGGGACAAAAAACACGGGACGTCACAATATAAATCTTCGTTAGGCTTTGATAAGTGCGCCTTACGCCCGTCGAGTTATAACAATGGATTGTATAACTTACAACTTAACTTCTTGACAAATTTTGGCCATTTAGACCACTTTACCGTGCTCCATTTTTCATTTATGGAAAACATTGTTCTACAATAAAATGGGAGGGTTCAGATTTCATGTTTGTGTTGATAAGGGTAAAACTAAGAGAAGTTGAAATAAAACATGTAAATAATAATAATACTGTCTCATTAGTCTAGTGGTCTTGAGAGCGACTGCCGACGGATAGGTCCTGTGTTTAATTCTCGGGTTGGACAAAGTGTTATTGTTTTTTTTTTTGTATGGATATTCTCAGTAACAGCACGGAGTCTAGATCTCTGCCCGGTGGCGATATGTCTAGTCTATTGTCGGTAGATGAAAATGGTTCTTGGCGCATGAGCACAAGGATCCAGGCTCTACAGACGCGCTTGCGACTATTAAACTAATGAACTGCTTCACTGGTTTATTTTTCATTGGTTTTCAAAATTAAATTTGGATCTTAAATATGTTTTAAGTTGTCCATTTATTTTTGTTGATTGATTTAACCATTTAAATGCTGACTACTCTGAAGAAAACCTATCATACGCTTAATACGAACGTCCTTATACCATGTTACTGCCAATGCCGCCAGTATCAGATGGTCCTTTATGTCTTTATAATATTCCTGTTTCGCTCACTGACTTCCTCTTGCATGGGGAAAAATTACATTGAGTACTATAAATGGAAACATGAAGGGTTGTATGTAGGGTTTGATCGTTTTCATAATATGTGTACCTATACAGGTGTCAGCGGTTCATTGGCAAAGTCTCTCCACATTTGGAATACCCTATTTCTCGTCGGTTCGATCATTGTGATCATGATGTTTTTTTGTATGGCCTAAAGGTTAGTTATAGTAGAAATTAATGTTATTGGACATACTATAAAAATGTAAAACGGTTAGTGTTTAATAAGTACATACAGTATAAAGGCAATTAACAAGTTTGTAAACAAAACGTAAAGTAAGAATGTGCCTATCTAAGTAGATAAAATTTGATAATCCATATTGCTAGATCGATACCAAACGGCCATTCTAAAATGTATCTCAATAAACTATTAACACCGACAAGGACGTTAATAATTGACAACTAACATAAATAAGTTAAATGAACAGTCCGCGTTTTCCAACTAAGTTAAACTTAATCTACGGCTTACATTTCCAACTATTTTGTTGCGGATTTAGCGAATTAACAAATCTATCCGCAAACCACTCTAAAGTTGAGACATCACTGTCGCTACGAGGATAAACTGCGAGAGTTGTTGCCTGGTCGAAACCGACGAGACCCTCTAGAGGGCACTTCGGCGGAGAAATACTATTGTAAAAGAGTTTTCACACTAAACAAGGTACTGCAAATACCTCAGATATAAAAGGGCTCACGTTTTTTTAGATTCAACAAATAGAAAGATAGTAAGATGTTTTAAAAATGAGCCAAAGCATGAATTATAAACATACCAATTTTTTTTTAAAATTTTTTTATTTATGCTCTGGACATCCTCTATATAACTTTTCCTGTGGGACCATATCTGTAATCGAATGTACACCAGTTGACTGTCAAACAGTTGTCCCATACAAATTTGGACACCTAACTAGGTTAAAATGAATGGAGCAGGCGACAATTATGTCACGATTTCACAGTACGAGTGTATGGAAAAGCAAAACAGAATTGTCACACAACTCTGTTTGAAACAAGATTGTGTTTTGTTTTCCTATAGTGCATCCACTATAAAGTTTCTTAGTTATCTTCAGAGTAATTCCAGGTATCAAACCCTGGCGCGAGTTTAAACCGAACCCTTAATAAAATTCGGTAACACTAATTGAGACACTTAGTGAGACTTACCACCACTCATGGGGTGCGCATCCACTCAATATACATTATGAGCATAATGAGCTAAAATGTGATTCTACAAACTGCCTCGCAGGTAGAGCGGTCGCAAGCGTGGCTGGGATGCGTAAGGTCCTAGGTTCAATCCGGTCAAGTAAACCATTATTTGGGTTTTTATTTCAGCAAATTCCTGTAGTTTGGAATGGTGCCCTGTAAAGGCAATAGGCTCAACTTCTTTACATGGAACTTAAAAACGGTACCGGTTCCTTGCCTAGTAATAATATTATTCTACACCGCAAATCGTGAAGTAACTAATTTATACAGTATGACTAGTGGAAAACTGGACATACTAATGGACAAGATGATTTATGCTCCCATGTGACGAAAAAAAATATTAATATTAAAATAAAAACGTGTAAATCTAGAACAAAACCTTAAAGTAATTATTTTATGTGGTAAGTACAGCTGTAATTGGCTGGAATGAATGAGAATTAACTTTGATAAGGCCGGGACGTGGAATCATACTTCAAACTGGGCTTTGAAGACTTAAAAATGCGATGAATTGTATTGGAGAATTAAAAATTAAGGTCAAATATTTATACATTTTTGGAACGAGAATAGAATATTGATCAATATGAATTCCTTTAGTATGTACAAGGTTTTACTGGCCAAGAATTACTACATATTATAAAATAGTCCCCCGCCGCGTCTGTCTGTCTGTTTGCGATAAACTCAAAAAATAAAGAACGGATTTTCAGGCGGTTTTCACCAATAGACAGAATTGTTCATGAGGAAGGTTTAAGTGTATAATTCGTTAAGGATTTGTGTAAATTGGCTGAAATATGACGGTGATTATTGAAGATGTCGGAAAAAATCATGCTGACTGGGAGCTTTATGGCGTGCGCCGAGTAAATGCTCGACGTAACAGGCTGATACGACATTACGACAGAAAAAAAATGAAGGCGTATATGCTCTGCTACCCGTGCGAAGCCAGGGCGGGTCGCTAGTATTGTATATTATATCTTTTTTCTACGAAACTAAATTTAAACGCCCACTTTAATCATTAAAGTGGGCGTTTAAATGTGTTATTTTAAGGTATCACAGAATACCAAATTACTGAATATTTTTCAACATGAAAAGCTTTATTACTTAATTTATTACTTACTGGAAAAATTCTCAGAATAGAAATGTCGTCACAATCTTGAAATGTCAGAGATATGAAATGAAGCAATTAATAAGAAGAAAACCTTTCAAGTTTTGATATAATAAAGAATACCTAGATATTTACGTCGACATTAAAAACCCTTCTTTCAACACGAATCATTAGAATATTTTTACTTAAGGCTATATTTTGTTCTTTTATACTGGCATTAAGAGACTCATCAGCAAAATATTCTGTATTTTGAAGACCTAAATATGCAAATTACACTAATGACCAGTCTCGTGGCTTTGATATCGAAAAAAATATATATTAGAACCTCGAGAAACGCACTCCGAATCTATAGTAATGGCATTCAAAAGTCGTTCTTTATATTCCATTTTTTTATGATGATAAATAAAAATAACCAAAAGAACACTCTGAAATAATTACCATTAAATCAATAGACATTATTGTTATTACAAAATAGGATCAAGTCTGTAAAACCTAAGGGTTAGGCAGAAGTGTAATGTTGTGGTGTTGTACCCACATTTCGCCGAAATCGTTATTAAGTCCTTTGTAATGGAGGGGAACCCTTTGTCTTCTACCGGGCACAGTTTTTACCGAGCTGCTTCTGAAAATTTTCAACAGAACAACTGCAGGGGAGTTTTCTCAAAATGCGATGGGTTACACAGCACATGACTTTCTGAAAATTAGAAGTGCAGGCCAGGTTCATACCCAAAACATCCAGCATAAAAGGCAACCATTCAACGGCTGGGCTATCTAAGATTTGTAATTAATTTGGAAAACAAATATCAATTAATCAAATCAAATAAACCATTTTCAGATCTTTATAATAGGCAAACCCTAGAAAATTAAATAAAATTATATTTATAAGATTATATTCCTTGGTGAAGTTTTTTCTATGTAAAAGTACATTATTATTTGATTTTTGTGTTCAGTTAGTATTCATCATCATCATCAGCCAGAAGACGTCCACTGCTGAACGAAGGCCTCCCCCAAGGAGGGGTTTGCCATAATCCCACGCTTGGCAGGCGGCTTGGGGATCGCAGTGGCTCACCGATTAGTGAGAGGACGCTGCTGCCCGTCCTCCGGTGTCTGGCCGCAGTTTTAAGACGTATCCGGGTCTCAGTTAGTATTAAGTAGATTTAGCGAATGGCAGGGATCAGCTGAAAATCAGTTCTGTGCACTATGCACAGCGAATACTGAGCTGCATCCCTTGCTACAAATATTTTTCTATCTCTCTTTTCTGTGGTTGTACTGTGTATACGAGTATATCATATGTAATGTGTGTAGCAAAATAAATGGTTTAAAGAAAAAGAAAGCACTATTAAGTAGATATTTATTTCAGGCAAGTATATAAGCTTCCTTATCTTATCCATAAGTTATAATACACTTGAGTTTTCACACCCAACCGCTAGACTGGCCATGTTATCTCACAACTTTTTGGTTTTGTTACGCTTTATTCTTTGTCCTAGATAAAAAACCCATGGGAAAGTTTCATGTTTTCACTAGATTTAAGATTTCTTGTCTTGATAGGCATAAGGAATTGGCTTGCTTCCAAAGTGAACAATTCTGGATTGGAAACGGATATGAATAAAAAAAGTACCTGGAAACAGAACCTAAACCAATAAAAATAGGATATCTTTGTTTTTACTTATCCTTTAGTTAAGAAATGTATTTCAGTCAAAAATAAGGCTTTAGAGGGTATTTTTGTAATCATAGAATATAGAGTATATTTTAATGTGTATATTTTTACTGGTACAATAAAAATTAATAATGTAGCATCACGCGTGCGTCCCGAAAGGTTAGGCAGAGGTGTACCTAAATTTCGCCGATACTGTTATAGGGGTCAAGCCAAACTCCGTGCTGAGAAAAAAGGTTTTATGCAGAATCTTGAAAATGCTTCTATCCAAATTCTTAAGAAGTAAACGAAATGAATCATTTAATGTTAAAACCACATGGCGTGACCTAAGTAGTAAAGCTTCAATAAAAAAGTAATTATTTCCAAAGACAAGCATCCGTCTTTGGTTAGATTCCTGGCCAATAAAGGTTAAAGAACTAATTAAGTTGAGGAACACATAAAAGTGGGGCCTTTATCTTACTTTGACGTTATTTTCTCTTCGGAGAGTGGAAATACTGACATGCAAGAGACTTATTGGTTTCTTTATAAAGCTTTGATGTACTGAAGTAATATGTCTGATGAGGGAAACTAATATAGGCTTTGGGTTCTAAATAATTATTAGGAATGTGAATTTTTCTTGTTGGTCCAGTCTACGCGCTGTTGTTAAGTGTAGATCCTGGATTTTATTCCCGGGAAACGTGTTATTAGGTTTTAATCTAGACATATAATAAAATTATAACAGGCCGATGTCTGTACATTATAGATATTGGAGAAAAACTAATATGGGGGTCGTAATTAGAGCAACAGAAGCCAAAACAACAGTTTTTAGATTTTTTTTCTGTCTGTCTGTATGTTTGTACATGCTTAAAATATAGGCTCCATTTTACCGCAGGAAAATATCAGATTCTAAATTCCACTAGTACGAAGTCGCGGACAAAGGCTACTTATATAATAATTATAATTATTATGTTTTTCTTTTTTAGTAATCAATGAGCATACAATTTTATTAGATCTCAGTTATAAGATGTAAGTATGATCGTTTTTATGTATAAATAAATGTGTATATCTCTTATATCCGTATGTCTCTTACAGTGTCGGATGTGTCTTGAATATATTAATACATCTGCTGGTGGTAATAGACTCGCCCCCTATTACCTGGGACTCAATTACGACATCGGCAATAGTACACATCTGCCTAACCCTTCGCGGAATAAGGGCGTGGTGCAATGTAACAACTGTTGTACCATAACTTAATATATAATTTAGTAATTAAATTAAATAAAAACTGGTATAAAATGTTATGTATGTAGTCACAAACTTCCTTATTATATTATCATCTTGAACCATAACTTCTCTTTAGCAATAGAGTGGAACTGTAGTATTTTTCCCTTATTTTTGTTTAGTTTTTAATGTTAGCTCGTATTTCTTGTTTACCTATAAGTGATTGTAACATTGTTACGTTAGTACTTTAGTTTAAACTGTCCTAGTATAAGACTATCATGATTTAAGTGTAAACAATTGATGGTAAAGCAAATAAAAAAAAAATAAAAAATCTCGCGAATATCTATTTTTATCTTTTTTCTGTTAGGAAATTCTCCGTAGCCCAAAATTGTGATTGGTGCAATTAATAGGCTCGCTTCTATTACAAATAACTTCATAACGGAATACGCAGGTCTGCAATTGCAGCCACTACACCGCGGGTAGAGAATGAGTACAGAAATGCGGTGTTGTTTAATTTATAATTTCGTGGCTTCTGTTTACCACAATTCGCTGCAAATCTCCGCCTGATCGTTACACCCTTCGTTTGAATCAAACGGAGCGGAAAAAATTACCATTCAAATTAATAATTAATCCTTTGCGGCTTGTTGGAAAATTAAAACGCAACGAGTATTTCATCACACCTACGGTTTATTTAGAATCAAAATACAGTAGGTAATAATTTCGATTTTCATTTTGTGTTTTATTTTTTCGTATGAATTAATATTGTAGCTGCTATGGATTAATTCGTGTTCATTTCATTTTTTTTTTAGATTGCAACATTCGTTCCGCGCGCCCTTCCGATGAGAGCGAGGTTTATATTGTGCCTACAATTTATTGTAAATTTTATAGGTATTTAATATTTGTATATTTTTTCTTCTGCACAACAAGATTTTGGCATACTGTACTAGTGTTGTATTATGAAATGATACATAGTTTCAGTGAATGTGAGTCGTTTTGATGAGAGTAAACTGCATAGCGGTTGGTCTGGGATCGATTCTGGCCCGTACCTCTAACTTCGACGTCATTTGGAGATCAGAATTTGATTATTACTTGCATTAACGATGAAATAAAACCATTTAGGGGAAACCTGCATACCTAAGAGGGCTCCATAAAGTTCTTGATAATGTGTGTAGTCCGCGAACCTGCATCAAGCGAGCGAGTATGCTTGGTGTAATTAATTTAAAGTTTTTTTAAATAATAGTGTGCACCGAACTTATCCTACTATTCTAGTCCTAGTAATATTATAAATGTAAAGTTTGTGAGGATGGATGTATGGATGGATTTTTGTTACTCTTTAACGCAAAAACTACTGAACGGATCTGGATGAAATTTAGCACAGAGATAGAATATAGTCTGGAATAGCACACAGGCTACTTTTGATCCCGGAAAAATGTACGGGTTCGCAAATCACGCGGGCGAAGCCGCGGGCAGAAGCTAGTTAGCATTATTCCTACATCGTCACATGTACAGTCTATAAAAATATCTAGGTATCTATAGGCCTAGAACCTACGACACTCAGCATAGCAGTTGATTGTTAAACCAATACGCTAACAATGCCGTCATAATGGAGCGACAGACGTTTAGTTAGGTATCATTACTCGGAAACACTCGTAATAAAACTATATTGCTGTTTGTATAATAAAGCCTAGATACCTAAATATGCATTTAAATTACCCTTTTAGTTGTTGGAGGCTGTTAATTATTTTTGTAACAACTAAACGAGTAGGCAATTAGGTGGTTGACTATCTCTGTTCCTGCACTAATTCTCTCTTAAATGACACTGTTGTTAGTCTCCGGGCGATATTCTCGTACTGTTCATTGTTAGCATAGCTTTGTGGTTCCTGGCAAAGAAGTGACTTCCCCCTCTCCCTTTCTTGTCTCCGTGTGTCGTAAAAGTCTACTCAGGGAACAAGTCAAGAGAAAAATATACGAAAAAATATATTCCTGCTTGAAATTAAAAATATAATACCCAAATTCATAATTACATATAACATATCAAAGCATCACGCCTGGTTTCCCCGAAGGGTTAGGCAGAGGTGTATTATTGTACATCCACATTTGACCGATGCCGTTGTTGAGTCCCCTGTAATAGGGGCCGAGCCTATTGCCGTCTACCGGGTACAGTTCCAGACTCCGTGCGGTTACTGAGAATTTTCATACAGAAAAACCCAATAACATTTTGCCCGATCCGGGAATCGAACCTTACGCTGAGCAGTGGCGCTTGCGACTACTAGACAAATGAGCTGTGGCGTGCGGTGCATAAAGACAAAAAGACACTGCCTCATCATCATTTAATCGACAAGACGACGAACCAATACCAACATGCAGTAGGTATTATTGGTAAGTAAGCTTTAAAAATGTTCTACCTACCCTATCTAAAAACTCTGTGCACGCCGCTGCCAATGAGGCAGTCAAATTATAATTCTTCAACATTCCGAAATCTAAATTTATCATGCCAAGCACAAAAGGTACCAGAAACTAGAGTGAAAGCTATTCACTTAATATACTAGTGCCTCTTTAGACTGATCACAATGACGCTGATCGAGTTATTTTTTAATACCTTGATGTATACAAAAGAGCCGGAATAATTCTTTCTTAAAATTAAAAAAATCGTATTTTATTCGTTTAGTAGCGTTAGACCTAAGAATCCTACTAATATTATAAATGTGAAAGTTTGTGAGGATGGATGGATGGATCTTTGTTACTCTTTCACGCTAGAACGGCTGAACGGATCTGGATGAAATTTGGCACAGAGATAGATTATAGTCTGGAATAGCACATAGACTACTTTTTATCCCGGGAAAAAGTACGGGTTCATAAACCACGCGGGCGAAGCCGCGGACGGAAGCTAGTCCGAATATAAGGGTTTAAAGTGGTCAAATTACTAATTTTAACCGGCTGACGCAAAATTAACAATGAAAAATCCTATTGTTCGTCGGTCACAAATGACTGGCTGCTGATTCATTAATCACGAAGGAATTAGGAGTGGTATTCCTAAAGGGAATATCTTGAGGCCAAGCAATCTAAAACATCATATATAAAAATAGTTATATAATTTAGAGCAATAACGTGTAAGTACAGTTTCTTCACCTCTCATAACCTTAAAAGTCAGCTCCTAATGTAACCCTAGGAACACATTAGACAGACAGAAACAATTTCATCAGTACATAAACACGTTCACTGGTTAACGTAATAGGTGAAGTTTTGTGTCGATCTCGACAACGTTTTAGAGTTTGTTACAACTTTCGTTTACGGATGTGGCACACGATAGTAAAATCTCTGCAAGACTTCATTTGGTTTATGCCCCTGTTGTAAATTGTATGTCGTTAAGTTTGCAACTGTTTATATTTTTCACAGAATTGGAAACAGCCTCGATTCGTCTTGTGTTCGCAAGTGCGGCTGAGTGGTCCTTGTTTCGATACCCGGATTAGGCAAATTGTTGTTGTGGTATTCTTCAGTAAAAAAATTATCGGTAGCAGCTCAGAAATGTGCCCTGCATATGGCAATAGGCTCGCCCCCTATTAATGTCACACATTTACAATTTGTAGCCATATGCAATTACCGTAAGAATACAATAAATAAAAAAGTTAGGATCATTATAGAAAAAAAAAAACATTAAATCACAACAATGTATATATGTAAATATTCGACTTCCTCATATAGATATTAGACTACCTCACTAGTTATGATTGTTAGAGAATGGTCTCTCGCAGTATAAAATCATTCATTGATCGACAACAACGACGATCCTAAAAATATCTATATATCACGTTTTCTGCGCTACGTGACGCTTTGATTCCCGCTAGGACCGGGAATATTAACTTGGCATAAAGCTTAAAAATCTGTACAGAGTCTGTGGATATGCATATTTGTAAACTATACCTACGCTACAGGAGAAAAAAATACCGCGGGGGAACGTCTGCATAAAAAACGAGGAACATAATAAATGACGGCTGTTCCTACGATTTTCATTTGAAGTAAAATTATTCGCCGCTGAAATCTGTACTAATTACAGGTGTTTATTAGGCCAGTGAAAATTAACAGTATTGTTCGAAAGTTTTTTAAGATCCGTAATTATCAAACCGCTAAGAAATAACTGGCACTGAGGCCCTGTTTGAATATTATTTTAATTCCAAGACTTGCGTTACTTGGTTTATATTTTCTTTGTTTGAATTCCAATTTCAGTTCTTATGACAAAGGCGACATCTGTTCGATGAAAATATTATAGTTTTATATTCAAAGTGCCTGATTTTTAATAAAGGCCTCTTGAAATTATGCCATAGCATATGAGGTCTTGGGCTCGGCGCCTACGTTGGGAAAAGTAATATTGGGATTTTGAGTTTATAAAATTCGTCCTTTGGTTTTGACGCGACTTTGAGTGAACGCATGTCATTTCTTTGTTGTATCTAGAGTTGTTATTACTCCCAATCTGGTGTGATTTTGTAAAGCAAGAATTTAAGAATACAATATACAACTTATGGGATATTCAATAAACGGGACGGCTAGATATTAAATTCAGTTTTTTTTGCATTCGGTATTTTTGGGACGTATGCAACGGCCCAGTCGGCATCGTGTAATTTACTTTGCTGTACACGTCTATGGCAGTACATAGATAACATTCCTGGTAGCAGGCTATTTCCTCTCTACTCAATTTTCCAGCATTTTCACTTCACAAAAGGCACCATACAAGAGGTCAGTTTGCCTTTTCATCGTGCCGTTATTTCCTATTTCTGGATTCTATTTTTCTAAAGATATGGGCGGTAAAGTACATGTTATGCATGTAAAATGTTGGTCGATTTAAAAATGCGCGGTCTTTGTCATACACAATGGATTCTCAACTATTTATCAAACTAACATGAACATTATAAAGATGGTATTTTCTGTGGTTCTTTAATTAAGTTTGCTTTAGTCTACACTGTCAGTATTTATTGAATAGATAGATTAGATAGATATATTTTCGTGTAAGTTTTTAGATATAGCACAGGATAAAATAAAATGTAAGTAAGTATTCAGTAGGTACCTCAATCAACACAGGTTCTAAAAGATTTTTATTAGACAATTAAAGAAAAGTATAAAATGCTTAGATATAAAAAAAAGATAAATATAAAACAAAATATAATTTTAGCGTTGACTAGAGAACATACTCATTTTTTGTCACTTAAAAAATACGGACATGTCCATTAATTGTTTAACACCTCACGCTCAATGTTGTGTGGCCAATTAATGCAGCCATCTGCATGTTGACATTTTTTTAATTACCGCTCTGCAACTTATTTGTTGTTTTCAAAAAGGGGGCTGAATGAAAAGGGCGTGGTCAAGTAGCGTTACGTCAGTACATCCGATGCACACTAGGCCGATTACAGTTATGAAAGAGCAATTCATAATTACACACATGGTAACATAAAAACGAACAGTTTTCAATGTCAAAGTCACAATCTTTATTCAAAGAACATAGGTAAATATAGAAAGATGTTTTATATAGATAAAAAATATAAAAAATAGCGGTGTAGCTCTAGCTGATAGTGGGATACAAATATCTATTCTTAATACGATTAATTAAATTAAACATAACATAAGTTCACGCCTGTATTTCTTGTAGGGTTACGATGCCGATGCCGATATTGATTCCCATGTAATAGAGGGCGAGTCTATTGCCATCTTCAGGGCACAGTTCCAAATTCCGTGTTGCTACAGAGTATAAATTAATAATATTTTAAAAATAATTAAAATTATCAATTTATTGCGAATGATTATCCTAATTAGCTAGGTTCAAAGGCTCGATGATAAGTGTTTTAATAAGTTTACTGTAAAAATAATTAATTGGTTTATAGTAGAACGCTCAGACCGTTATCGATCCAGAAATTCTTAATTCAATTCTTAAGTCCAGCTAAGTGTAATTGGATTTTTCTGTTAGTAAGTTGTCACTTATTGCCTGGGAGTGGAACTTCGCGGTCAAATAATAACGCCAAAGTCAGTCTAGTTATTTACTTTCCTAATTAGATAGCTGTGACTTTATTATACATAAGCTTTTACTTAAATTATTTTTGAAATATAATAAATTCAGTTGAATAGCACGTTGCTAGGTTTTCCCGCTACTTAATTACATACATACATGATATATAGACTGCCTCATTGATCTAGCGCGACTGCCGAGCGTGAGGTTCTGGATTCGATTCCCAGGTCGGGCAAGGTGTTATTGGATTTTTCTATATGAAAATTCTCAGTAGCAGCACGGAGTCTGGAACTGAGCCCGGTTGATGGCAATAGGCTCGCCCCCTATTACATGGGACTTAATAACAGCGTAGGCAAAATGTGGGTGCACAATAGTGCCTACACCTCTGTTTAACCCTTTAGGGATACAGGCGCGATGCTAAGTTATGTTTCATTGCAGATTTATTTTTTTAGTTTAACGTAATGTTTACCCTATAACAGTAACTACGGTGACGGTTGATGAAATCTCGCACTAGAGTAACATATGAAACGAAAAATAAAACCCGCAAATAAGCTTTAAAACAAAACACATCTCTACAAAATTCCAAGAACACCGTAATAAAGCATATGACGTAACAAACTATCTACATTAACAATCTGTAATCTGCCCCACTCTCACAAACAGGGTCAGTAAGTATGACCATTATTTACACGAAACAAAGCGTCTAAACTATACATGTATGTAGCAGGTTTTACAGTGACAGATAAGCTATAACTAGGACAATACAAAGACTTTATGTTTTATGCCACTGACTATAATAGACAGTGGTAATAAAAAGTACCCCGTAAAGCCTCGATAAAACAATGCTTCCTAGTAATACCATATGATGAAAAGGTACAGAAGGTCTGTTGTAAGGAACAAGATATGCATCAAATACATACAGGAAGGGAACGTGACGAATAAGATGATGCACGACTGTGTGACAGAAACGGAGAATGCAAATCGTAAAAGTGTGAGTGAGAAGGCGAAATGTATACAAAAATTGTGTGTGTGTGTGTGTGTGAGGAGATGAATGGATTCTAGGCAAGTTATAGACTGCTCCGCTTTACAAAAAATAAGACGTTGCAATTTTTAATTTAAATGTGAAAATTTAATTCAAGATTTCTGTTTTTATTCCTTCCAAAATAGTAAAATCCCACATAGGTACTGTCTCTTGACAGCTGTAATGGACACGGCAATCTCCATTATACCAAAAAAGTTTGGTGAAAGAACTCACATTTCTAACACAGAATTTGAATACATTTTTCACCGGTTAAAGGTTAAATTTTGTTAAATTCATGCTCAAAAACATTTCTGGAGTCCAGTTTGAATAAATGAATGCACTTTACGCTCGGGGCGGGGACGGTTATTATGCATAGCGCCATGGTGACACGTTATGTATCTCTGATATTATACGTATACATACAAAGACAGACATATCTTATCTTCATTAGATCATCGTTCCATTTAGCTGGGGTTCCCTACGCGTATGCAGTCTCTAATCAAAAAGTTGTTTTCTGCTTCATGATGTCTTTTGTGCGCGCTGTGAACTGGATGCCCCACAAGTATAAAACTAATCTTCTGTAGAACTTACATAGTGGTGATAAAAGTCACTTTTACTGCCCTTCCAGCGCTTCGGACGGTGGTTTGATAGTAAGTATATAGTAAACAAGTTTTGGAGAGTCGATTAAAAGCTGAATATGTAAAAACGAAACGGGGTTTACGCATTTATTCACACTTTATTTTATGTTTTTATGGTTTTCGGCTTTTTAGAGCACTATGCAGTGAAACTGGTGAGATAGTTTATGGACGAGGAATATTTGATTTATATAACCATACATACATATATCATGTCCGAACTAATTAACTTTTCCCCATTACCTTACATAGAAGCTAATAGCTTATTTTGCCGATTTACCGAATCGCCGATGGGGCGAGCCCATAGCTTTCAACCGGGCACAATTCCAAACTCCGGGCTGCGATTGAGAATTTCCCCCGACCCGCATACGAAATTATACGAACTAGTGGTTGTCTAGTGGCTGAAATTCGACCGTATCAATTTTTATGTTTGTACATTATTGAGATTCTTTTGTCAATGACTATATACCTCTGTAGTCATTGCATATATTTTATTTTGTGCGCTCCAGAGTTGGCACCAGTTTTAACACGTCTTTTTCGGCTCTCTTACTCTTCTGGCGTAGTCCCGACATCATGGAAGACAGCATTGGTCCACCCGATCCCTAAAAAAGGCGACCGCTCAAATCCGTCCAACTACAGACCAATAGCCATAACCTCCCTTTTCTCGAAGATAATGGAGTCCATTATCAACTGCCAGCTCCTTCGGTTCTTAGAAGATCATCAGCTGCTTAGTGACCAGCAGTACGGCTTTCGTAAGGGTCGGTCAGCTGGTGATCTTCTAGTATACCTGACACATCGTTGGGCACAGGCGATCGAGACTAAGGGGGAAGCCTTGGCGGTCAGTTTGGACATAGCGAAGGCCTTCGATCGGGTCTGGCACAAAGCGCTTCTTTCAAAACTCCCCTCTTATGGGCTTCCCGAGAAACTATGCGAATGGGTCACCAGCTTTCTTGCAGACAGAAGCATAAAGGTCGTAGTCGACGGTGAATGCTCTGACTCCATGTTTGTAAATGCTGGTGTCCCTCAAGGCTGTGTGCTATCGCCTACTCTGTTCCTCCTCCATATCAATGACATGTTGCAAATCAGCGGCACTCATTGTTATGCGGATGACAGCACAGGCGATGCTTTCTATACCGGCCGCGCTAACATTTCTCGGGAAAACGTCATCGAGAGCCGAAACAAACTTGTGTCTGAAATTGAGACCTCTTTGGAGAAAGTCTCAAATTGGGGTAGACTTAATTTGGTCCAATTTAACCCCACAAAGACACAAGTTTGCGTATTCACCGCAAAAAAACTACCGTTGGTCGTATCTCCTCGTTTTGAAAGCACCCCCTTAACCACGTCAGCCAATATTGGAATACTTGGTGTCGACATATCGAGCGAAGTCCAGTTCCGCGGCCATTTAGAGGGTAAGGCTAAGTTAGCCTCGAAGAAGCTTGGCGTGCTCAATAGATCGAGACGGTATTTCACTCCGACCCACCGCCTACTACTTTACAAGGCGCAGGTCCGACCCCATATGGAATACTGTTCTCATCTCTGGGCAGGGGCACCCCAGTACCAGCTTCTCCCTCTGGACCGGATCCAACGGAGAGCAATTCGAATCGTCGACAGCCAAGATATTTCAAACAGGCTTGACCCCTTGGCGCTGCGTAGAGATGTGGCCTCTCTATGCATCTTTTATCGCCTATACTATGGGGAGTGCTCCGAGGAATTGTTCGGACTGATCCCTGCCGCCTCTTTCCGCCATCGTTCTACGCGACAGCAGTTCCATCACCATCATTTAGATGGTTGGCAGTCCACAACTGTGCGTTTCTCTAGAAACTTTCTGCCTCGCACAACAAAACTGTGGAATGAACTGTCGCCTGCGGTATTTCCGGACCAATACGACCTTCAAACCTTCAAGAAAAGAGCGTACTCCTTTTTAAAAGGCCGGCAACGCACTTGTGACTCCTCCGGTGTTGCGGGTGTCCATGGGCGACGTTAATCGCTTACCATCAGGCGATCCGTCTGCTCGTTTGCCGCCTATGACATAAAAAAAAAAAAAAAAAAAAAAAAAAAAAAATTAATTTTGTTCTATTACGTCAGTTACGAGTGACATTGATTTGACATTTGACATCGGCAGTATGTATGTAAACAAGTAAAATTTTATTTAATTTATATTTCTTCTTCTTTCTTCTTTTTCTTTTTTAAATAACATTGCCCCACACTAGGATTTCTCCTGTATCGTGGGTACAGTTTACAAACATACATGTCACATGCATAAACAAGCAGACCCGAAACAACTATCTGTAGATCATACAAATATTTGTTCCGTGCGGGGATCGAACCCGCGACACGTAGCGCAGAAAGCTAATCGCTTAGCCACTGCGCCAACCGTGTCGTCACATACATAATATATAGATATATTATGTATATATAGATATATTATGTATGTGTCAAACGCATAGTGTCTGTAATGTTTTTTTATTTTATTAATTTAATGTATTTCTAATGTATGTTACATAAAAATATTAGCTTTCTGCACTCCTTCACCATATAAACTTTAATTGGACGTAGATAAGCAAAAAGGATCCAACCCACAAAATGTTACATTTGAGTTATTGAAGATTGAAGTTTAACCTGTGTTTGCTCATTAATAGACTCGCTTGCGTTTATTGTTTCTTAAGAAAATATGTGTGTGTCAATGTATATTTTATTCATACAAATAAATTTTATTGAGTTTAGTTTTATTTCTTGAGATATTCAGCTAAATGTGTGTTAGGATCCTTTTTGATAAAAGCTATTTTCAATTATGTTAAGCTCATTTTCATTTCGCAAAAACGATTCAAAGTAGTTAATTGCCACTTAAATCGTTAAAAATTGTTAATTTCATTAATAAAACAACTAGCTTTCCAAAATTTTGTTTATTTTTTATATAAAACATCAATCCAATTTATTCTTCTTCCTGTGCGAAGTCCGGTTCACCGCCAAACCCGTCCATATCGTCATGAAGACTCGGATTGCCCCTTAAAGTTTTATAGAAATCCAGGCAGTCTTTAGGTATATAGTCAAAGATTGACTCCAAATCATCTAATTTTGCTTGTGGTATTTCTTTCCCATTTGGCCATAGTAATGTGAAATCGTTTTCTGATACCTCCAAAGATTTTCCTTTTATCTTTTTCTCTATATTCAATTCTTGAAACTGGTCTTCGTTTTGAGTTTTCATAAATATAACGTACTTTTCTTCTTTTTTCAGTAATATTTCTTTTGTTTGTAGCCAGTTAGCTTTGGTCTTATCCAAGAAGACTTTCCGATTAACTATATTTTTTTCAATTTTTTTTGTACTAAAAAAGTCTTTCTTTTCCATTCTCTGCACATGAAGAGGATTTTTCTTCTTACTTTTTTTTATTACTGCGACATATTCGTCAGCTGTGTAAATTCTTTCGTGGTATTTTAACTGTGCCTCTATTTTAGAAAAATCGGTATCATTGGGCAAAAATGTGTGACCCGATTCAAGATACTTGAGTGTAATCGTTTTTAATGTTTGGTGTGAACTTAATATTGCCTTTAACATGAGTACGATTTTAATGTTACGGTTCTGGCCCCCACAGCAGTCACTCCACAAAACCAAATTTTGGACTTTTGGATTAAGTTTTGTTTTTATATATTTAGTCAAACACGATCCTACTTCTTGGGCGCCTCTACCAGCTTCGCCTTCAATCCAAACATAACAGTGGCCGTTGTTATCGGAGCCTGGATGTATGCCGCAATTATACAGCCAGAGTTGGCGTTTATAAAAAATTATGCTCGTAGGGATTCGGGGCAGTGGGAGGGTTTTTTCTAAATCAAACGTTAAACATTCAAAATTTTCATCAGTTTTTGCTTGCATTAAATCTTTATTCATATTGTTTCTTAAGTCCTCAGCTCGCTTTAAGTGTTTCATTTTCTCTTCAATCAATTTTGCCTGTTCTTCACCACTACTTGCTTTAATTTTGATGTTAAATGCGTCACATCTACTACAAGTATCTTTTTTCAGGCCCTTGCACCGTAGGTTAAAGTATCTATAAAATATACTTTTTATCTTAGTTAATGACACGGGATCTTTTGTCGTACCATACACTTCATTAAATTTTTCTAAATATAACTCGTATATTTTTTGGATAGTCATTCCTACCTTTAAATACTGACAGCTACTGTTTTGCCCTCGCCTGTAATGAGACTCATATTTGGGCAAGGAATTGATCATATTTTTAACAAACTCAACATCCTCTTCTGGAGTTTTATTCTGACCACCTCTAGAATAACCTCTTTGATCTTTCATTGATTTGCCGTCGCGATTCTTTCGTAAACATATATCAATTTTCTTAGGGGAGATTTGAAAATTATTGACAAACATGTCTCTGCAAACTTCAATACTGCCAATACTATAGTTTCTTCTGTACTCTCTTGGTTTGTTTTTCTTACTTTCATTTTCTGTTATAACCGTGTATGTTCTCTTTTTTGGACTTTCCTTTACGCAATTCACAATAAATAGAAGTTGTGCTTCATATGATTGTAATGCCACATATTTATTAAATTCTTGTTCTCTTTGTTCTTTTGAAATCAGTTGGTGACATTGTTTACGACAAGTACAAGTATAATCTTTGAACACCACTGGATTAACGTATTTAGTCTTGCCTTGATAAGGTAAATTAGCATATTTTCTTTCCTTTCTCTGACGTAGTGTGTATTCCTGAAATTTTCGTTTACGTCCTTTTTTCGGACGACCTTCCCAAATTTTGCTATTCTCCCTTACTGTTTCGTCAATTGTTTCTAAATTATCGCTATTATCTATAATCTCTTCAAGCGACTTGGTCGATTCATCTGGTTCTCTAGCATCTATGTTAGAAACTGTTACTTCGTTATTATTTTCCTTATTATTTTTGTCAATACCATGCACAACAGCCACAACGCTTATTTTTTTCGATCTTACCGCAATATCCTTATCGCTAAATTCTTCGTCACTGTTAGGTACATAATCGGAATCGGTGTCGCTGATAATGTCACTTACTTGTTCTTGATGGTTTTTAAACTGCACAGGCGATTCCGCTTCATTGGTCAAGGTCTGATAAATTTCAAAAGTTTCAGGAGTCATAGGTCGTATTGGCGACGGATTTTCTTCTCTAAGTACAGGTACACCTACATGCGTTTCCTTTAAAATAACTTCTCGCGTCACCAGTGGCGTCAATGGTGAAAACAGCGGAGCCATAGGTGATTCAACATCATCATGTTGTTGTACCACATTGTAAGCTAAAGCTCTAGCCTCAGCTGAAATGCAAAGTGAAATGCTAATATGCAAACACACCCACCGTAAGCTTGTAGGTATACAACGTGTTACTTTGGATTTCCCATAATTCATAAGTCTAACTATCTCGTATCGTTAATCAACCTAGTGTCACAGTTTAAACCGCCTGTAGCCCCCTAAAATAATACAAAAAGTCCTACAACAAGTGTTGAGATACTTGTTGTAGGATTTTTTGTATTATTTTTACTTATAGGTATAATCTTACTCCGACTGTAACTGCGTGTGTTATAGTTTTGAAGTTAACATCAATCATAATTCAATTAGTTAAAAAAATTACACCAGTATTATTAATACCCTAGAGTTATGGTATATCAAAAGAAACACCTTGTATTTAAATCAATAAATAATAATATTTTAAGCTTAATATTACATCTTACCTCTCCTTGAATCATTTTGATTTAAGTCAATGTTACATGCATTCTCCATTTCAGCAGAAGAGCAAAAAGTAAATTCTATATTAGAAGGCAAAGTGAAGCTCATATCAGAAGGTAGGGTTAAATTCATATCAGAAGGCGAATTACATTCCATAATAGCTAAAAATAAACAAAACGTCAAGTTAATTATTTGAAAAAGAAGTGTATAATATTAGCTAAAAACAAAAAAGTAACAAATAAGTTAGTCAAAACATCAAAAGTTAATATAACCTCAAAAACTTACCATCATCATCTTCACAGTTGTTATTATCTGGTACGCCTAAAGCGTTAAATATTCGGTCTATTCTCTTCATATTTTATACACTATAATAACAAGACTCGCAGTAACAGTGCACTTAACAAGAAAAATCCAATCAATCCCGCTCAAACGCATGTAACTGTATTGTAGCAAAATATGCAGTGTTGCCAACCGCTATCAAAATTTCCCACCAAGTTTTTGTTTGATAGAAAAATATGAATAAATTTTCCCAATATCCTTAATATTTTATTCGTTTTGATAAAATATAGGTAATGACTGCGATGTGTATGGATCCCTTTCGTGTATTCATCAATACCTACAGAAACACAGAAATGTGTTTAGCGAAAAATATCCAAGCGTACTGAATCGTTTTTGCGATTTAACCAGTGCATTTTTTAAGTAAAAATTTAGTTTAACAAAAAAGATCCAAATGTTTTGAATCGTTTTTGTGATTTAACCAGTGCATTTTTTTGATAAAAAATTAGTTTAACAAAAGAGATCCAAATGTTCTGAATCGTTTTTGTGATTTAACCAGTGCATTTTTTAAGTAAAAATTTAGTTTAACAAAAAAGATTCATGTATTCTGAATCTTTTTAGTGATTTATCTTTTGCATAGATTTGAAGTAAATATTATAATCTAAAAAAATCCACATGCTTTGGATTTTTTTTAACATTTTAGTTTTGTGTCAGTTTCTCAGACTGACCGTTTTACAATATGATCCAAGGAGAATGGATCGTTTTTACGAAACTAAAATAGGGGTTCGCCATACATGTGGCTTGGTAACCAGTGTCATTTTAATGTCAAAATATTCGTATTTTACTTGGATTGTTTTTGCTAATCGAAAATATAGACCTTGACGAGCAGTTTGGTATACTTAACTCATTTTCGGTCATGTTGTGGGTTGGATCCTTTTTGCTTATCTACGTCCAATTGTGCCAAATTTCATACTCCTCCGTTTTCGTAAAAAGTGGTATAAAGTTTTTACGTCACGTATTAATATATAATTTATGCATGCCGTAATATTGGCTCAATAACATTAATAACATAAGATACCAAGATCGACACCCAATAATTATTTACTTAAATCGGCTATACACAGAAAATATTAACCTAACATCCTTTATTTTATGAATCCAATAGTATAAATTATTTATTAAATTTATCGGTGCTCAGACTATTAATTCTCCATTTTACAAATATGAATATTACTTCCAGAAACACTTTTATTCCCAGTATAACTATCTGTAGACTGTTCAAATACATAATTATTCCTTGCCTCCAAATTTCGGACACGAAAAGTAGAAAAAAAAACACTCATTTATTCTTATTTCGAGAGGTCTTTGCCAACGCTATCATGAACTATTTACAGGCAGCCAAAAAGTTCCTCGTTAGTGTTTCAAATTTAAATGCTGCAAAGATTATTGCACCATATTTTAATGGGGACAGTAGTCCTCCATGTGGAGGATTTAATAAATCCGTAAGCGCCGAATAAAATCCCCAAAAATAATCAAATTTATTGACGCAGTCGTACCAAAATCAAGTTAATCTCTTGCTTGCATGTCCATGTTTAATTACTTCCTTGTCCACATTAATAGTATTAATCATGCAAGCCTCCAATTTGGGCCTTCTGACTGTTTTGAGATTAATAAATATTTGTTATATATTAAGCAAAAGGACCCGGGTACGTCCTAAACTGCGGCCAGACACCGGAGGACAGGCAGCAGCGTCCTCTCACTAATCGGTGAGCCACTGCGATCCCCAAGCCGCCTGCCAAGCGTGGGGATTATGGCAACTCCCCCCCCCCCCCTTGTGAGAGGCCTTCGTTCAGTAGTGGACGTCTTCTGGCTGATGATGATGATTAAGCAAGAGACTATTATTGAATTGTCTTTATAATCAGAATTAGATTATATAGAGGGGCCTTAACCCTTCACGTTCTAAGAAGAAGCCCGTACCCAGCAGGGCAGTAGATTTATTTATTGTAGCTTTTTACAAATATCATAAATAAAAATGTTATTTTCACTTAATCAAACTTTTCGATCTCGCCATGTACCGTTACACACAATGCGGTCACACTAATAAATTACAAAACTATATTTATTTGAAAAAGCACGTTACAGGTAAATAAATTCTCAAACAAAATACTACAACAAAGTTTAATACAAAATCAGATAAGTTACTTTATGCTATCACAACTAGTTACTTCTGAAAAACGGTTTTTGACATTGACTTGATAAATGTAGATATATTTTTCTTAACTCGCTTACGTCTTGAGAGGTAACAAGACGGTTGACTTAAAACTTTTTTATTTCGATTTAAAAACTTATTAGACATGTTGAAACAAATGGCAGCTGTTGCATGACCAACAATTCATTTTGAACAGTTTGCCGTCACTCACAGTTGTCGTCTAAAGCGGCCCATAGACCGTCGACATACAATGAGGCTAAGAATATTAGTTTTGTTACTTTAATTCATCAATCTGCGAACGGGTGCTGGTAGCCGCAAACAGTAAATTTTCTATTGATTGTCTACTTCGTTGATAAATGGTGAAAACGGAATTTCAGTTAAATAAAAAAAAAACAGCCTACTACATAAAATACGTAGGTATAAACAATTAATACATAATTGTACCAAAAGACGAAAGAACTTAAAATTCCTTTGAAAGCCTTTACCCAAGAACTTAGAAATTCATAAAATCCGTGACTCATAAAGGAGCAATTTACCACTACTGTAACTATTGAACTTTAAGTCTACAACAGATTGTTTTAAATTAATTGTATTGCTATTAATAGATAGCTGGAGCTCTTATAAAATAATATATATAAAAACTTAATTATGAAGCTTTTTCAATTCAAGTAATGTTTTAAGTATTTTTAGTAATAGCTACTGTCTCCACACCTTTTCAAAAACAACCATTTCATTTACTTTGTATTGAATGAGGGTAGGTGGTTTAATTTCACGGGTCAACAATTTTGCCATGTCACCCAGGCCTAAAATCGGGCTTCAACCCAACTTTATCATCCGGTTCTTGAAGTCGCAAAAGGGCCTTCGTTTTATGAATGATTTGATATTTACTGTAAACTGTCGAAGCCCAGACACGAAAATTAAATTACAATTGTCTAGTTTTCGCTGAAAAGGGCTTGAAAATAACTTTGTGTTTGTAATTAATTATTATTATAATATGATATACCTGAGTGTCCTATTTTTGGACAAAGACCTCTCTCTGACTCTTCCACTGATATATATTGTTAACTGCTTGTCGCCACTATTTGTTGAGGGCATCAAGTTCATCTCGTAATTAATATCTAATAAAAGATTAAGGTCATTGAATCGACCCGATTTCGTGTTCGCGATTTAAATTACAATAAAAATGAAAATGTATTTCGGCAATATTCTTGCGACTAAATGATCTCTTGAATGTCAAACTTTATGCGGGATAATCTTAAAGAAATTAAATAAATGTTTCGGGAGTCAGGGTATTAATTTTCAAAGATATCGAAGTTTAACTTGGCAACCTTTGATGTGGCACAAGGTAATCTTGGCTGAAGATGGTCTTTTATTAAATTGAATACATAGAACAGATCATTTATTTTCTACGCTTGGGTTTAATAATACTTGGATATTATTTCACATAATCACGCAGTATGAAGAAGTATATGTATAAAATAGTCTGATACGAGATATAAATTGAAACTAAACAACTGACGGAGTTTTAAGAAGGAAATGTAGGATAAATATTAAGGTCAGAAACGATGATGAAGTTCTATCTAAAAGCTCATTTCTAATCCAATTCAAACAACAATTCATTTGGGTTGAGTTGATGTACTTTTTTAGAATGTTGTATTTTACCAATAACTGGAAAATGGTAATATATTTGCTTGTTGACGCATTATGGAGGGACCTTATTTTGTTCGAAAGACTGATCAAAGTTTCCTTGTTTTCATCAAGTCTGAAAAGTTTGGAAATTTCCCTCAAAAACCAAAGGACCTTGTTAAAAACCTAATTTCTTAAGATAACTCGGGCGTCGACCACCAACTCATTTGAGCCTGCAAATTGGAGACACGTGACTAGAAAATTTTAGCAAACCGTCGGATCTACAGAAGAATTCGGTTGATGTAAAAAAATGGAGATCTTCACTAACTAGGGCACGCTTGATATTAGTTTCTGACACTCATTTTGTTATTTTCCAATAATTGGGAGACCGTATTTTCTTTAAAAAAGATAATGTAATTTGTACGGCTACTTAGATCTTTCCAACCAGAATATGCTATAACACTGTATCCGGCAGCCCTCATGCTGGGCATCCATGTCAGCTACCAGTAGACCAGCCAGTCAGTCAACCATTGTTTGTGTTTTTATATTTTCTAAATAGTAACTATTAAGTGCCATCCTCTTGCTAGCACATCCCTCTAGAGAAATCGATACTCTTCAGTGGAGACTGAGGGTCTTGATTTCCCCTTTCAAAGGGGGTTTCGACACCCATGTTATATATTAACATTAATAACATTGCTTCTTACCTGTTGTATTGTATACATAATATCTATTCTAGGTACCTCAAATGTAACGAATCTATCTGTCAGCAAAACACAAGGGACCCTTAACACAAAGTGACGTGTTCACGAATCCGAAATGGACAGCGAAGCCCGAATGCTTTCACGAAATTAATGGATACGATTGACTAACTTCTGTAACTAGGAGTATAGAAACAAGGGAGAGTCCCTAGTTATTTTGGCATTTTTGTTGCATAAGTTTGGTCCATTACTGAAAGATGATTACGGAAAGAGGTTCGTAAGAGGAAAATCAGACAAAAAGCAACGTACCGGGGGAAACCAGCTTAGCCGGACCGCCGTAATGTATGTGCAACAGGAAACTGTACAATAAAGGGTATCTATAGGTTCATACATAGCTTCAATTACTATCACACGCTTTTTGGCAATTTAGAATAAAATGTACACTTTTTATCTCTATTTTTTTTTTTTTGCTAATCTTAAGTGGTAATAGGCGCGGCATATTGCAAGCAAAACGGATGGTCGATGGGGCCATAAGATTCTGGAATGGCGACCGCGTACCGGAAGGCGCAACGTGGGAAGGCCCCCCACAAGGTGAACCGATGACCTGGTGAAGGTCTCGGGAACTCGCTGGATGTGGGCAGCACAGGACCAATCGATGTGGTGATTCTTGAGGGAGGCCTATATCCAGCAGTGGACGTCTTTCAGCTGAGATGATGATGATGATGATACACTCTTTTAGTCTTTCTGTTTCCACATTCATGAATCTTTTTGTACATAAATATGCACGCTGAATATGCTTACGAGTCACCTAGCCTGACACGTTAAAGAGAACGCAAATGGTAAGGGCTAACACCTCTCTTGTTTCTATGATCGGTGTACTTTCACAAGTTGGCGGTGTTAATGGGCGCGTCAACGCTTGCGAGCGTCTCTCAGAGACAAAGATGTAATTATTGTCGGATCGAGTTTTCTGTATTAAAGCTTCCTAGAAATGATTGGATTGTCTTATTGCGCTAGATGTTCATTTGAAACATGTGTGTTGTAACAGAAAATCAATATGATTTTAAAATACTCATGGATATGAACGACTCAAAATAGTTGATATTTTATTATGAATCGGGGAGGTAATTCAGAGTACCCAGTATTTTCAAAAATTTGAACATATAAATATATATATTTCACATTCGAATGCCGCTGTGATAATGTATGATAATTTGAATTAGAAAATTTTGTACACGAATACATAGCATCACGCCTGTATTCCCCGTAGGGTTCGGTAGAGATGTACATCCACATTTCGCCGATGCTGGTATTGAATCCCATGTAGTAGTGAGCCTATTGCCATCTATCGGGCACACTTCCAGACTCTGTGCTGCTATTGAGATTTTCCATTCAGAAAAACCCAATGCTACTGCCCGATCCGGGAATCGAACCCAGGTCCTCACACTCAGCAGCGCTTGCGATCACTACACCAATGAGGCAGTCAAAATCAAATCAAAGTTGGAAAATTTTAGTACACAGAAATACACTGACACAATACACTACAATCTAAAATCATAGTTCTAAAATAGTGGAACACACATGTTTCCATCTCTACTCAAACAACTTTCCAGAATACATTTGCAATTTCGTCCTAACAGACCCGTAAGTTTCGAAGAAAACAAACGATATGGCTCCCTAACAGCAACAACGGATTTGCATGGCTTGTAGTAAAAAGTCTAACAAAACTAATACACTTACGAGATTCGCTTGGTGCTCCAAACTGGCTTAGTCCACAAAGAAATGCAATACCTCACTTGACTTAGTTCGCCGTATGGAATGTTTGAAGTCCTCTTGCGGAATTTTTGTAGTATTATGGGATTTGTGGGTAGGTAGGCGGAATAAGTATTATAGAATTAGTGTCTGAAGGCATTGTAATGCGACTTTTAGGATAGGACTTGCGCCACATTTAGTATATATGTGTATCATACATAATTGGTTCATTGATCGCAGAGCTTGAGTTCTTTACCGAGTCGGGTAATGTGTTATTGAGTTTTCTTTTAGAAAAAACAGTCTGGTATTAGAAATTATTTATTAATTAATAATATTGCTAAAAAACTTCAGTATTAGTATGCTGAAGAAAAAATGTAACTAATTCCTACCAGTTTTAATAATTATGGAGCCTGGCTTAATTACGGGTCCGTGCTATTTACCAAAATGCGTTGTTTTATTAAGAATAGAATAATACTAGTTGATATAATTTTCATTGCTATAACTTTACTAGGTTTTTCAAAGTATAATTTCTTGATTTAAGTGAGTAATCTCAGTCAATCGGTATCGATTTTTAAGAATGAAAAGTGGACGCCATTTTGAAAAAATAATAAGATATGTTTTTATTAATCAAGACTTTATACAGGTACTTAAGAATAGTTACGACTCTAGGTGCCACGTTCCAAAATTTTGACTTCCAATGAAGAAGAACGAGCAAGAAACTCCATGGTTACTGTTTTAAAATCAGAATTTCTTATAATATTTTACCTTATTTAAAACTTATGTGAGGACAATGTAAAAAAGTCTAAACAGGCCTGATTTCTAAATTTATAATAAATATTTTGATAACATTGCACTGGTAGCTATGAGCTGACCAGTCTCAACAGACGGAGCCCGTAATAACCGACCGCTAAAATCAAAGTCAGAGTCTAAAAACTTTTTATTGACTTCGATCCATATCTAGCAAAATACATAGCCAAATTAGATTCTCCTCACATAATAAGATAGTTACTATACCATACTCTCCTAATGCGATTTTTTGCCGCTTGACCACTGACTAGACGCATAAATCTCACTGAAGTAGGTATCAATTATTCATGCTGGTGGATTGCTACGGAATATTCTATATGTTCTGTGTTTGATGCCTTCTTATGTCTGTGAAACCAGATAATGTGAGCGGTAATAAATTAACTAGTTCAGTCTCAATTCTCATCTCTGTTAAATGCAAAAATAGCTGTCGCAGGCAGCGTAGTGATTTCAGTTGCTCATGACTACGTGCGTAGGCGTGCAGCTACGTGCGTAGCAGCGCGGCTACGAGCATAGCTGCGCATTGCGACACTAAGCATTACGATTATATATTCTCTGGTCGAACACGTCGTATAACCATGCACGTAGTTGCAACGACTGTTTACGGACTTGGAACACAGTTTGCGCAGAATCAAAACCAACAAATGCTACTTGGCATTTTATTCTCAACGAGCTTATCATTTCATTCCGGTTTCGTGTTACGTCTACACACAAGACACACAAACAAACAAAGTGAGAAGATAACCTCACGCCAAAGCTTTGTTTTCCACATTCCTGCAATACAAATGAAAACGAACATACAGGATGTATTTTTTAAGGCCCGCATTTCACAAAGTGGTTGCATAACAGTGAAGTTAAACAAAGCGAAATGTATATTTTAATTGACAATGCGACTTATTATAGCTATAATTATTTGAAGGAATTTAGTACGTTTTATTGGGTAATGGCTGTACAGTGTACTACGTAATATAAATATAAAAATTGTTTATTTGTCCATGTTCTAGAATTTGTCCAACAGTGAGAAATTCCTACAGTCACATGTTTTGTGACCTAATTCTCATACATCTGTTAACATTAACCGATATTACAAAAAAGTTTATATAAAAATATCAGACATCTGATATTTACAGTTTTATACTGTAAATATCAGATGATATATTATTGGCCTAGAGGTGGAAAGCGCGACTGCTGAGTGTGAGGTCATGAGTTCAATTCCCAGGTCGGGCTAAGGGTTATTGGATTTTTTTAGTATAAAAATTCTCAGTAGCAGCACGGAGTTTGGTCATGTGCCGAGTTGATGGCAACAGATTCGACCTTTATTACATGGGACTTAATAACAGCTTCGGCGAAATGTAGACGTAGAATAGTACACCTCTACTCAACCCTTTGGCGATACAGGCGTGATGCTAAGTTATGTTAATTCTTACGGTTGATCAGAAGAGACCCTTGCCCAGCAGTGGGACAGTGATGGATTGAATTATTATTATTTATTTTTTATAAAGCAATTTTGGTACAAACTTGTTTAAAAATAACTAAGATTTAAACCACTCTGTATAGTCGGGTCACAAGGCGCAAGTGCTGTGAGGTCACACTGCGGTTCCTCCAAGCCAGTATATTAATAATTTCATGAAATATGTTCACAAGTCTATGTCGCAACGCTTCCGTTCTTAGGCGCAAATGCTGATATTAGACTGTTAGTGAGGAAAAGGGGAATGTATGTTTTATATTAAAAATGTTATTAATATTGAATTTTTTCATTGCTAGTATTTAAAGTGAAAAGGTGTGGTATTTAGGTGTTTATAGATCTAATAAGCAAAATTATTGATTCGTTTTGTCTTTTGTTAATTTTACATGTTAATGTGAGATATTTTAATATTATTACATCTTATACAATGTTTAACCTGACCCGGGTACGTCTTAAAACTGCGGCCAGACACCGGAGGACGGGCAGCAGCGTCCTCTCACTAATCGGTGAGCCACTGCGAACCACAAGCCGCCTGCCAAGCGTGGGGATTATGGCAAACCCCCCCTTGAGGGAGGCCTTCGTTCAGCAGTGGACGTCTTCTGGCTGATGATGATGATGATGATACAATGTTTAACAACTTATAATTTAGCGAAAAAAGTAAACTTTAATAAAAAAAAAAAAATAGTTTATTACTAATAGGTTACTTTAAGGTGTAACATTGTTAAAAAAATTCAGTTCAGGTTAACTAAGAACAACAACTTTCAATTTTTTGAAGTAAATTCAGTTACAAATATAAAATTATCTTTTAAAAATAGATTTCGTATTCAAAAAAGTTCATCTTGTCTTGTTTCCGTCTGTACTTTACCATAAATACAGATAAACAGTACAAGTATTTAATTTAATTCCTAACTTTATTACAATTAGTTCCGTCAATTAGATAATTGGCTTAATCACATTAGAAACATACGAGCTTCAACTCGAAGCGAAAGAGTCGTCACTGATGCTGCAAATTGTAGAGCGGAACTGAAGTAGTCAGGAAGCTTATGTACGATTATTTTATGACATCCAAACTTGAGAAAATTTAGAAAAAATTAAGGCAATTTTTGAGAACTTATAGATATGGACGTGACATATATAAATTTTAAAACTATTGTTGGTTTTATTGGAATTTAAAAAAGTGAATAATAAAATAAGTGCCCGAAGGAGGATGATGTGTATGTCGAACGGACAGGGATAATTATTGTTTTGATTTGAATACTTCTTGTAATATTTACATTACTTATAGACTAGAATTTCTCCTTTACTATAGAATCAGTTAACATACATGTCACATGCATAAACAAACACGTACACGATCAATGTCATCAGACTTATCTCCTGTTCTTGTTCCATTGCCACATTATAGTGTGTACATAAAATGAAGCGAAGCAGTATGCAACAACTAATGTTTGGGCCGGGTATCATTCCCTATGTGATTGCGTCAACGACGTCACAATGACATTTCTTATACATATTTTCGGTTACTTTTATAACATCAACTGTCATTTGTTGAACCAACTAATAAATATGCGAAAATCACACACAAGCTTAGATCATATTTATTTTTTGGTCAAGAGCTCTCAGACTATAGCTAGATAATAAAATAAAAAGTCTAGAGTCGGAAGGGGCAACAATTAACGGCCATTCTGAACTCTACCATCTTTATCGGGTATAGTGGTAGTTTGTCTGAACTCTCCTTCTATATTAAGCATGTGTACGACTGTACGTACAGGCAAAGATTTATTGCTCGAGTCTTGAAGAACTTCGCGAGATATAAATTGTTTGTTCTTAATGGTAAACAAGGTGTTTTGTGTAGTATCTATGTGTTATATTAACACTGTGATGTGATATAGAATGTGCTCAAATGCCCGCAATGCCCGGACCTTCTCGAAGAAGATTGGCTATTGTAGTCATATTAGAGCACACGAGAGACAAAATTTATCTCAACGGAGTTAGGAGCCGTCGCCGTGACCGAAATCGGTCTGAAGAGATCATCATCGTTTATAGAATGTGTATCAATATAAAAATAAGCCTCGACGAAATGAAAAGCTTAAAAATATTAACCAAACATATTCATTAATAAACCACAACTACTTACATTTTTTTAAATGAACTCGGTCATTGTACAAAGTTTTACTTTGTCGAGTTAAATTTAAAGTGTTTTTTTCAATTTTTCAATTTTTTTCTAACTATTATAAAATAGCGTTACTCTTTTGACTAGTCTTCTGGTCAAAGTAAAGAGCAATAATGATTTTCTTAGATTAATTTTATTTATTTTAAATTAATTTTCATATACTAATGTTGCCGATTGAGTACGTTCTAATCGAATGCTTCTCGATATACTTAAATTATGTGTACGTATATAAGATACCTATCTAAACGGGCATTGATATTGATTGACCTGACAGACCTAACCTATTTGTGGACATAAATACGTGGGCTGAGGATTATCCGAGTTGATAGTTGAAGTAAACAGATACCTAATTATTATTTTCCTCTATTCATAGTGGCCGTCTGGTCTTTACAAACAAAACTATGTATTTACTTAAATAAGCACCATCAATAATTTCTAACCCATCATAACTTAGCTTATCACGAGGGGCTCGAAGCTTCATAGCTATCGCGCTGATCGGTCGATCTGCGAGGTTAAGCAGCGCTTTTCTCGGTCAATCCTTGTATGAGTGACCTTTTTTTACACATCGAAACCCCTCTATGCCTCAGAAAGCACCCGGATGTCACGTGAAGACCTATGACAGTCGTTACAAGTGTCAACAGCCCAAAAGTCTGACAACCAGTCTAACCTTATAGTATCAGTAGTATCTCCCGGTAATTGGGTGGCGGTCAGATGACATTCGCTCCGTGTAAAATACTGATTCAATCGTAACCGGTTAGGCTGGAACCCGACCCCAATGTTACGTAGTTGGGAAAAGGCTAGGTGGATGAAACATTGCTTATCGTAGTCCTGTGAAAAGGCACTTGATGATTTCTATTTGGGTAGAGATATAGAAAAATTAATGCTATTATCCACCAAGCTGTACCCAGCTAAGTCACATTGGATAAATGGTCACTGGCTAACACATAATTTATTTATAATAGTCTTTAAGTAGTATAATATTGGTTTCAACTTTCATTGTATTTGGCCACACATCTTCATCTGATGCTTTTTTACGATGCTGACAAGGATGGGTAACGCAAGCTTAAAATGCGTATTCATTCTCACTTTGAAGATGATACATAGGTATACATACATCTATAATGTTTCGCCTTTTTCCTATACCTAGATAGGCAGAAACTACGGGTCGCCACGCGCTACAATCCTTAAAAAACCCTTTTGCTTCATCTACATTCATGCATCGTTTGATACAAAGACTCCGGTTGGACTGCGCACCTGACTTCTTTGAAGGATATCACCAATGAGGTTCGTATTAGTTCTTCTAGGGCATTCTTTTCTGGCATTTTCACAACCGCGTTAGACATGTCTTTTATTTAATCAGTTCTTATCCATCCTCTCCACATAACTAAACCATCGAAGTATATTTTTCTCTATCTTTGTCACTACATCTTCTTTCAAATTTCTCACTATCTTTATACATATGTATATTTCAATATATCACTTCTCCTTAATATCGCAGTTTTGCGTTTTGGAATGAACAAAGGTAATCTCGTGAGGATCTACTTAGGGTAAGTATTAATTTCAGGAAGAAAAAAAAAACAGACTGAGGTGTATTCCGAACGACGGCTTGCTAAGTAATGAGACGGTTGGCGAAGAACGAAATCGCTAAGGGCTTACGTTTAAAAATGAAATAGGTACGTTCAAGTCATATGTACTATGTTTTTAAATGATTTGTATATGTCACGTATAACGCTTGTAGCTACATAGGTACCGCGCAGATCAGTCACTATGCAAGGTTAAGCAGCGGTAGCTGCAGTCAGTCCTTAGATGGGTGACAGTTTTTCACATATCAAGACCTCTTCGTGCCTCGAAAATCACGTTAAGCAGTTGGTTTCACGTGTCATACGAATATATATGAGAGTCGTTACGGGTGTCAGCAGCCCAAAAAGTCTGACAGCCTGCCTATCCTTAGATTATCTCCTAGTAATTGAGTGGGAGAGGTCAGATGGCAGTCGCTCCGTGTAAAATACTGATATTCAGCCACAACCTGTAAGACTGGGAGCCAACCATAGTGTAGTATCAGTTTATCGGAGCCTCATTGGAATAAAGTGCTAATATATTATAATTTAGATGGTGTATTGCGACACGACACGATGACGACACGGTTGGCGCAGTGGCTAAGCGATTAGCTTTCTGCGCTATGTGTCGCGGGTTCGATCCCCGCACGGAACAAATATTTGTATGATCTACAGATAGTTGTTTCGGGTCTGGTTGTGTGTGCATGTGACATGTATGTTTGTAAACTGTACCCACGACACAGGAGAAATACTATTGTGGGGCAACGTTTTTAAAAAAAAATAAAAAAAAAAATTGCGAAAACTTAAATTCCTGAGGCTATCAACGCATCAGCGATTATTCTGGTTTTGTGGAAGTTCTTTCGTAGATTATCATTAAAAAAAAAATATTCTGTGAGGGGCAGTGACGTCCCTATGTGACTGACAGTTTAAATGATTTATATATATAGGCGTTTTCATATACATCCTCTAAAATATTCAGAAACAAAAGATCACTATCAATCAAATCATTTAATGATATTAACACCATATAATAAACCAGCGGCCTAGTTGTTCAATGCTTGCCTTCCATCCAGGAGGGCCCGAGTTCAAACCCAGCCCGCACCTCAGAATTTGAAAATCATTGGCGTTAACGGTGAACGGAAACATCGTGAGGAAACCTGCACAGCTGAGAGGACTCCATAAAGTTTCAGATGGTATGTTTAGTCGGCCAACTAACACCAGTTGATGGACTAAGGCCTAACACTTCTCATTCTGAAAAAGACCCTTGCCCAGTAGTGGGACAGTAATGTGTTGGATTGAGCCGTCATATTAATAATACAACTGCAATTTCTAGCACTACAATGCAATATAGCACTTGTAAAATGCCATTCGTACGTGCATCACTTGAATATGGCTCATGAACAATGCTTTTCATACCGTGTAGCGTATCATAATAGCAACTTTTCTGCGTAGTGTGTACGTGATTCAGTTCTGCAATAGAGTTACGAGTATCTTTGACGCTGGAATGTACCTAGGGATATTTTATATTATACTTAGGACTCTGAAGTTAGCTGTTGATGGTGCGCTTCCTTAAAATTTTGCTTGAATTAATGGAAACACTATAATTTGTTCTTATAGAATTAATGGAACAACGTAACATGACATAGCATCATGCCTATATTCCCCGAAGGATTAGGCAGTGGTGTACTATTGTATACCCACATTTCGCCTATGCCGTTATCGAGTCCCATGTAATAGGGGGCCCGCCTACTGCCAATAATGGAACAAATTGGTTCAAATATAATTAACGTAATAAACCTAATACGTATATATTGAGGAACCCGGACACCTGAGCTTTGCGACAGCGATAACGTATAAAACGGTTTAAACTACACGTTAGTTCTTTAACCGCAAAAGAGCGGTGTTGAATTGTCATTCAAAAAAGGTGTCAAAACGCCGCGTTGACGCCAACACGAATATGGTGCGAACGTTCGTGTATTAAATTGTACATAGTATATACATTGATTAAAATGCTGTTTGGGATTATTTTTTTAAACGAGATATGTTTCTATAATGATTTGGTAAATAAAAGTCTTGTTCCTTTTATAATTCTTTCGTCGATATTTTCAATAAAGTATTGAAACATTTTTTTCTAGATTAAAATATGCCTCCACATTTTCCAATAATAGATCATCAAATTGATTGCTACAAGATTTTTAGTATACGCCACAAAAATGAGAAAAGGGACCCTTTCTCTTCATTTCCCAAAGGGCTTCCGTATTTCTTTGGCTTGATTGCAATATATATTTTATTTCGCGCAATCGTCAAAACAAATGATAGCCAGCTTTACCATAGAAAACTGAAAATGGAAGAAAACTTGGTAAAAACATCTTTTAGTCAGTCCGGATGTATATATGAACTAATCCTTATAGTGAGAGACACAATACGTAGCTTTAATTGCTCCGACACATTAACCTAACGATTACGAGGCGGGGGAGTCGACAATATTTAAAAAAAAAAGCAATATCATACTTTCTTACTTCGTTGCCGTAGATCTCGAATGTTAGTAAAAGCTTTTAAAATTCTATAGGGGATAAAGTGATGATACATAGAGTTATTAGTAGAGAAAAAACTTTCTTTAGCGTTACAGTGAAAGTTTGAAAATTTTAAATCACTCAATTACGCGTCTTTTTTTTTTAATCTAGATGGCATCGGCATTTTCTATTACTATCTCTGAGAAGAAACGCCGAAACAAACTAAGGGTCTAGGTTTATTTTCTGTTATTAAGTTAAAGGTGTTCAGACAAAGTAGACAGTTATACAACGTTAGAGTTATATCATAGAGAAGAAATAATTAACGCTCAAAATGTGTTTTTCAAACTAAAAATCTTATCTCGTGATAATTATGAATATAATCAAAGTTTTGAAAAAAAAAAACAATACCTGTCAACCTAGTTTATAATCCATAGATTTTTAGCGTAAGCGAAATTCTAAGTCTATTTTATAATCTGACAAAACGATAGAGACCAAAATCAAATATATTCGTTAAGATGTAAGAAACTTTAACGCCCAAACACCCATTTTTCGCGTAGGTATTTCAAGACAATTTTGTAAGAAAGCTAAACGATACTCTTAATGGCCTTTTATTTTTATATTTTAATATTACAGTAACTTTCAAATCCAAATACAATGTACTGTTGACTATTATAAAATATACTCAGGTCAAAAATATTAAAAATTCACAAAATATTATGTTCTTCAAACGAATGCACAACACTACAAGTAACTTTGTAACGTCTTATAAACGTCTATAAATTATAAGTTATTAAAATTGTTAGTAAAACCTCACTTTTAAAATAACGTTCTATTAACAAAACTTAGTCGTATTCGTTACGTTTAACATCCTTTACCAAATTTTTGTTTTTATGTAACTCAATATTTGCGAACACCATTATCTCTGTACTAATAGTAGAAATATAGATATGTCGGTTTATCACATTTTTCCTTATGTTACGTGCGATGTTATATGGATATAAATGTGTTATTTCCTTTGGTACATAATAAAGTGATACCCATAACGGTTGACGAGCCCTTTGATATAACCATTAATATGTATCTTTCTAGGAATGCTAATATTATTTTAATCAGTGGCGTGCGGTTCATAAAGACAAAAAGACACTGCCTACCCTACATAACTCAGATAAATATTTATTATAAGATATTTGAGGTGGCAAATCACATACATAATTATTTAATCGAGAAGACGACGAACCAATACAAGTATGCAGTAGGTATTTTTGATAAGTAAGCTTTTAAAATTTTCTGCCTACCCTGTTTAAAAACTCGTGCCCGGCACTGGTTTTGATGTAGTTAGGATGTGTTGTTTTTTTTGTGTACCTACTTACATATTTCTATAATGTAGCTAGGTAATATATAATTAGACTAGTGGTCTAGTGCGACTGCTGAATGTGCTATGGGTTCGATTTTCGGATGGGGCAGTGTTAATAAGTTTTTTGTATGAAAATTCTTCATATAAACCCGAGTTTGTAATTGCGATGTACATGACGATAGGCTCGCCACCAACCGCAATTGCAAATGTTAGCGTACAGCTCTTCCTAAGGCATCAGTGAATACAGGCCCAAATGAAGAAAAAAAAACGAACAAATCCACTAGCCCCAAGTTTGTGATTTTGTCAAAATTCTCGGATGTTCACAGGATATTAATGGTATAAAACCAGAGTTGGCATTAATATGTTATAAACTTGAAAACAGTACGCAATATACGCGATTTATTACCAACCTATGGCCTGTTCATATTCTTGTGCCACAGGAAAGTAGTCCTTCAAAGCAATTAATACAAAGTTACTAAAACAAAATTTACATACTAAAGTTGGATCGTTAAAGCGATTGTCAAATCGATAGTCTATTGTAAAGGTAATAAGAGAGACTATTTGAATACTGTACAGTCAGTGACAAAAGCAGGTGAAGATTAAAAAAAAATTCAAATGTGTCTTGTATGAAAGCAAGATCAAATAAAAACTTCTTGTCAAATACAATATTTGGTAATGCAAAGTGAAGATCTGTTCTGTTTAATGGTTTAAAAATTGGTGCCATTTTTTTAAATCTTCTATTAAAGGCCTAGGTATCTAAATGGGATTCGCTCATTCCGTAGTGGAAAGATAGGCCAGTCAACAATGGCAGTATCAAAAGGCTGACTGCCCAGGGTGCACAAAATGAAATCATGTTTCGTCACTCCTTGCTCCCTAAAGAAATCAAAGATATTTTTTATTCTAAATGTCATAACAGACGGTAAAAAAACTTAAAATGTTGACCTCAAATTACCCAGGATTTGAGTATGGTCAAGTACTTTGCAAATTAGTATTAAGAGGTCGTTTTGAGTCCTCGTTTTAAATTTAATGTTACTGTTTTTTTTTTTTTTCATGATCTAATTAGTAAATAGATCTATAACTGAAGATTAAAGTCTACAAATTCTGTTTAAACTAGATATAATAAAACTTACATTAGTGATACAGTCTCTTCAGTAATTAATAAACAACCCTAATCATAATACTCCCAAATTCTACCACATATTAATTGCTGTTCACTACATATACTAAGAAAATAAATTATGGGGCCCACAGCCACGTTTAATTTTCAGATAAATATCGTTCGGCGGGCCTCACGATGAAATATTCATGAAGACAATGTAATTTGTCTACCGATATTGCTCCTGTATATGGCTGCGGTCGTAATTTTACTGTATATATGCAACAATGACTATAAATGAGTTCTTTTTTTACTATGCTCATCTTTAGTTTTACTTTTTACTGATATAAATCTCACTACAAACCCATCATACAGACCTGGAAGAAGTATCACACAACCATTGGTTGCATGTGGAATCAATCTAGCATTCGTAATTTAAATCCTATCCTACTAATATTATAAATGTGAAAGTTTGTGGGGATGGATGGATGGATGGACTCTAATCCCGAATGTAACCAAGTTAAGAACTAAAATCGCTATCATAAAAAATTACTTTACTATGATAGTAAATAGTAAAAGAACTCGTGATAGCGGTACAGCACGTATTACACGTTTCCATTTTAAAACGGTTCGATTTTCAAACTAAACTAGTAGAGGCAAAAGCCATTTTTTCCCAAAAACCGACCAGTAACTCAATAAAATTGGCGAGAAATACCAATAAAATTGAAACCGGGGAAATCGGCTACGTGCCAGCCACATTCGACTGAACGACGTTTCTATTTGTTGTTATGTTAAAGTAAAAGCTGGAGAATTAGCCTAACCTAAATACAAAAACTGGACCACCTGGAATAACTAGGACAAATTATTTAATAAATTATTATTTTTAGGGATTCGGTGACGGGTTAGAATTTCCAAATGTGAAATAAAAGTATAATATAATCGTTAATTAATACGGGTCCAAGGTTTGTGTATATCGTGAAGGTTATTTTCAAAATATACAAAATAGGTATATTTGAATATTTGGAAATAATTAAAATATAATTGTCACATCGGTCGGCCACAAGTGACACTGCTGAGCGTAAGATCCTGAGTCCGATTTCAGAGTCCGGTGAAGTGTTATTGTGTTTTTCTGTTTGGAAATTTTCAGTAGCAGCACGGAATTTGGTATTGTTTCCGGAAGATGGCGATAGGCTCGTACCTCGTTAACTTAATAACTATAAAACATATCAAACCATTTGGGTAATATAGGTGTGATGTTATGTTATCATAATTAGAATATCTTGAAGAATCATACATTTGGTACTTCTTTTTTCTGCCGTGTTCATCACTCGTGAAGGCTTTTTCACCCCAATTTTGTCGGTGTGGCCACTTAAGAGTTAATATACACTAGTAGTCGCCTAGTAGTCGAAATTCGACTGAGTAAGTTTAACCTCTGTAGTCATTGTATATATATTTTTTTATTTTGTTCTATTACGTCAGCTGCGAGCGTGCATGAGATATTTAGATGTTTGAAATCAGCAGTATGAACGTAAACGATTAATGTATTATTTAATTTAATGTATTTTTAACATATATCAAATATAAATTTTAACTTTCTGCACTCTTTCTCCATAGAAACTTAAACTGTACCAAAACTCACATTCCTCCGTGGGCGCAATATGCTTATAAAGGGGTACAAAGTACGTCACGTATTAATATAGAGATACCTATACCAAATAATAGATGACAGAACTGATTCAGGTACAATGCGCTTAACACAAATGTATGAAGTGAACAACAAGTCTATGCTCGATCGAGTAGAACTACGATCAATAACCGCTTACGTCATTTTGATGGTACTGTTCGTTCCTCTAGGTAGATACCTATTAGACTAAGACTACTGACGCTTAAGTATATTAAGATTATGATAGCAATTAAAAAAAAATGAAATATTTTCGAGGACTTGATAAAAATTACTAGGTGTTTCAAGTTACAAATACTCTGTAGAAGATGAAATTATGCATTATACATATATAGAAGCTCAAAATATTTTTTTGTTTAATTAACTACCTAAATTTGACTGCCTCATTGATCTAGTGGTCGTAAGCGCGACTATTAAGCTTGAGGCTCTGGGTTCGATTCCCGGGTCGGGAAGTGTTATTGAGTTTTTCTGTATGGAAATTCTCAGTAGCAGCACGGAGTATGGAACTGTGCCCGGTACATGGCAATAGGCTCGCCCCCTATTACATGGGATTCAATAACGACATCGGCGAAATGTTTGTGTAATAGTACACCTCTGCCTTACCCTTCGGGGAATACAGGTGTGGTTTTATGTTATGTGTTATATTATGTTACTCCTGTAGTAAAACAGCTTTAGGTAGTAATTTTAATATGCTTTTTTCTCAAAACAGAAATATTCCTTTTCCTACATGTGTATGATAATCTCACCACAAATCCCCGATCGTTGAGTCTACACGTAAATTTCTTAGAAGTACAACGATAAAAAAGGAGCAAAGCGAAAATCGTTAACAAGCTTGTAAAAATGTTTAACAATTCTACTTTAGATATCGGCTTTGTGAATTTAAGGGGAATTTGGGCTCACTTTCACGTGATATTTTTATCAAGTTACGTCACCTCCTTAGTGGTTGCTGTTTTTCTTTATTTTCCTCTCATTTTTTTAATCATACTACTTTTAGATTTTTTGTGATTATCGGTAGCTTAATTTCGTTGTTGTTCGTTAGCTACGATTTTTATTTCTTTTCAAAATCGCTTTCAATTTTACAAGATGAAATCCATCGGGATCCTTTACCTTTTTGACGTAAGTTTTTGTTAAAAAGAAATAATTAAATATAGAATAATCCATTAACTTAATATCTTGCTATTCATTTTCTGTTCATGGTCATATTATTTTAGACTCGTACCAATAGTGTAAACATATATTTGAAAAGGAACCCTCTCATTCCTTTATGGTAGAATAAAAGTATCATAAAATCAGGTCACAAGGGTACTTTTAATTTTATTAGAGTCTATCAACTTGATGCGCTAATGTCATATAATAAAACTGCTTAAGTAGGGTCATGTACCTTATTGGCTGTCCCAGTGTATTTTGTACACTCACATTTCATCTATGTCGTTAAGTCCCAGGTAACGAAACGAGCCTATTGCCATCTATCGGACCACAAACACCGGGGGGGCTACAGAGAATTACCAAAAAAAACCCTCAATAACACTGCATGTCTCGGGGATGGAACACAGAACCTGTCGGTCAGCAGCCGCGCTTAGAACCACTGAGAAAACAGAATGCATTACAATCGTATAGTTTGGACTATCATTTGTACTATTGCGCTATTCAAATTTTTATAGCAATTTGACTATTAGAAAATCGTTTTGATATCTTGATGTCTAAGTTATACCTACGACGGTGTTCTCAATATTACGAGGCAACCACAAAATTTCAGTCGAGTTTCTTTAGTACAGACGGCCCCTTAGGCCGGAATATCCCTGTAACCGACATTTGGGTAATGGGAAGCCAAGATTTGCTGTCACTTGACTTTGAATCTACATCAGAGACTCAGTTAAAGAACATTTACTTACAAAAAGTATTTATTGAGTTTCTGATTCGAATTTTAATTTGATTCCTTTTTTTTCGGAATGTTTGAATGTGGATTTGAAATGTTGGGACTGGCCGAAATATTTTGTTTTTGAAGTTTTTCAGATCGTTCTCCAGTAATATTTTTAATTTTAGCTGCCTGTGGCTTGTTTTACGTGGAATTTATATTTGACTTGAAAATAATGTTGTTTAAAAGATAAAATATTTCAAACGAATCGAAATATAGTTTCAGCTAACATGGCTGAATAAAAAACTAGATTCGTTTTGATGTTAAACATTTACGCAAGATATGAATCTTTTTGAGTGTTAATCAGAAATCCACATGCCATCGTACTTGTAGGACCCTTGCACTCATCGTACTCTTGTACTCTTGCCACCCAATAGATCAATTACTGACCTTCATAATTTTTTTTTTTATTATAAATTGCCTTGTTATTAGCTTCATGGTTGTCATAATAAACACAATAAAAATAATCTCAAACATAATATTTGCACACCAGTTATCTGTCTGGTAGAGTATGATGAAACTTATCTATATATTAATTTTACAATAAATTGTACTTGTATTCTTCCAAATAAATAATTCTTATTCTTATTATTTTGCCATTTAGCATCGTGCCTGTATTCCCCGGAAGGTCAGACAGGCCACTGCCTGGACTATTCTACAATAAATTATCTATGCTTTTTACTTTCTACATCCCCGCAATGTTGATATTAAGTTCCTTAGACATTTCATCATCATCATCATCAGCCAAAAGACGTCCACTACTGAACGATGGCCTCCCCCAATGGCAGGCGGCTTGGGGATCGCAGTGGCTCACCGTTTAGTGAGAGGATGCTGCTGCCCGTCCTCTGGTGTCTGGCCGCAGTTTTAAGACGTACCCGGGTCAAGACGTACCCGGGTCATAGACATTTACCTTGCAAAATAATTTCAAACAACAGTCTGATACTAATAAAAAAACTGAATGTCACTACCTAAACTGGTAATTGAACCCAAGTCCTCACAGTCAGCAGCCGTATTTGCAACCACTAGCCCAGCGAGGCAGTTCAAATATTTATATCTACAAATATAAACGAACCGAAATGACAAGACACTAAAAGTAAAAATCATCGGTTGAAACTTGGCATACGTAATTCCGAACGACAGTACAGCCTGTTCTACGAAGCGCTAACTGAAGGGTGATCATACAATCACTCGCCGTTTAGCTTTGTTGAACGGCAAGCTCGCAAATGGGCCAGCCTGGGTAAGTAGGTACCACGTTCAAACCGAATACTGGCGTAAAGTGGCAACATTGTGTTACTGGGTTCCGTTCAGTGAGTAAAGAGTACCGAAAATCGAATCGCCGCTTATCTGAGGCGGGTCTAAGAGGTGGCTGAAGGGTTATTGAAACCTACTGTTGTAGATATTTATGAGAAGTATAATGATCGTTTACTATCAGGTGAGAAGAAGACGCGTTTTCCCTATTAAAAAGAAATATAAGTTTAGCCTCGTACGGAGCACTTCGACATAAATCTCTATTAGGGATAATCTCATTCACTAGGTATAGAAATATTGATTTGATCGACTGCGTCCAACCGTTGCAGTTGTGGCATTTCGAGCACATAAGAAAAAGATATATGTACTAGAATAAAAGATAGGCCACCCTCAGAATGAATCTGTATCACTTAGCGTTTCAAATTCTCTGGACATCTAGACCGTTATATGTCCAAGGCCTCAGCTTAAAGTTCTCTAATAATTCGTTTTTCTCCTTCCAGTTTTACGACTTTCACGTCGAGAACATCTAGACCATCTTGGAATGTTTTCTTTTGTTCTCGGATTAGTCTGGACCAAATGAGAAATGAAAGAAACAAAAGATTTGACACCAAAGATTTATTATGAGTAATAATGATGTTAGTTTTAGACGAGTGAGCGAGTCAATAATTAGAACAAGGGATTTAGACACACGTATCTCGGGATACTCATAGATAAATGCTTTTTCTCATTTTGCTATCAATGTCTTAAAACTACTACAGTCTTAGTAGAAAAACGAGTTCCATTAGAAAAGCCTCCATGAATAAGGGCAAATAACTAATCGTCCGACGCACCCTGAGCAATCAGCCCCGCTACCAACTTGGACTGTTCAATCTTTTTATCACTGCATGAGAATTGTGTTGCCCATCCCACCACGATAGAAGAAGAAATACAAAAACACATCACAGTAAATTTCGTTTCAATTGAATTTAATAGAAATTTAACAAAACAATCTTATTTGCGTCCAAAATCACGCCATCTAGGTATAGATTTCGAAAGCAATACAACAACAGAAACAGTCACAAACGATACTTTTTTGTTATTGAAGCAGAAACGAATTTGTAATCGTTATTAAATTCAATTGAACTATAGTAAAATAAAGGGTGGTGCCCTTTATAGCATTCAATAATGCAATACACTTTCTGTTAGCAAGCATAATTGTCATTACTTAAACCCTCTTCTGCCGCTCGTAACGGCAAAGACAAAGGTCAAGTCAAACCTTATTGAGGCGACAAAACCTCTCAGTGCGTAATATTTTCGTTCTTTGTTGTACAAAATATGTCAGAGCCTTTTAGGGAACACTAATATAACTATAATTTATTGGTTTAGTATCCGTTCAGTTTTAATGTCCTATCTGATATAAGATACAGGCCTTAGGGAAATCATGAAACCTTCAATATAATGTTAAGCTTCCTGCGATCAAAATATAGGTAATCTAGTTTCGATTCAATTCCGTATCGCTAAAATTAATAACAAAGCACGTGAATTTGTAAAATTATAAGTATTACGCTACAACAAAATATCGAGTACAAATGTGACGTATTTGTACAGAATTAAGTTTAATTTGCTTTGTATTGGATGGATGAAATGTGTACTGCAAACCGGGGACACGCGTCTCGCTAATAAAATGTGGATTTCTATGTATCAGCCAGTCAGCTGGTAAAGTTTTTTAATTGGCTGGACTGACCGCCCAAACTGTCCACGTAGTTAGGTATCGTTATTCATGGAGGTGTTTTTCATCTGCACCCTTAACTAGTAAAAGGCAAATATTGGCCTTGCGAAAGGCAAATGTTTGACTACTTCACCAATATTAATGTCCAACGCATTTGATGTTCACCATCCTTTACGAATGTTTCATTATTTCTGCAAAGTAAGCCTGGTTTTACTACATACCTAATAAAATAAGAAAAATATTTCCCTTTCTATTGATTCAAATAAATAATTCTTCCTTTGCGAGCGAAATTATGATTGAACAGTAATTCATTTGCGTCATTTTCTTGGAGAAGAATTTCGGTTCCGGAATGTATCTTACCTACCTTTCGCCGAATGTTTTCGGGATCGGAAGTAATTGGGGACGACAAAATTGGTAAGGTAGGTACGAGACGATTATTGTGCCCACGTAATGTGATTGAATTGGGATTCCCTTGGACTACGATTAGTTTGCCATCGACGAAGTAAGGAATAACCATAAGGCTATACCAATCTGCTAATTTCTTGGATAACGCTAAATATTTATATAGAACAGTGAAATACTACCCACTTATTCACTCACAGACACATACACACAAACACACAGACTCATCAAAATTACGGGAACTTTAACGTCTACAAACTTAAATTTTGCCAGGTAGGTTCCTTATAAAGTAAAGGTATATGTTAAGAAAGGCTTTTCGAAAACTCAAACTCTAGGGGAGTGAAATGACGGTTCAGAGTTAGTATGAATAATTTTTTTACGCAAGCGGAGTTTAAAGAGTCTTTACACAGTTTTGGTATAAGATTTTTATAACAAAATAAAATTCTAATTCCAACATGGAAATTGCTATGCAATGCTCGGTAAATAGACTGATAAAGCAATAAGACCATAAAAAATAATTACCTACTCTATAATCCAAATTATTTTATTGACATCCAACCTATTTCATATACATCATTAAATTACCGGAGAAATAAATGATTCAATATGAATAATACCCGAAACATTTCGGTATTTCAGGCCCTAACATTACAGTAACGGCCACCAAGGGAACAGATACAAGTTTCATTACGATAAGATAACGTAATATACGTTGTAAATATAAAATTTATGATACTATTAATACAGGTAGGATGAAGTAAAGCCTATTATATTACTTTTTTGTCCAATTGAGGCTGTACGCCAATTCCTTTGACAGTGATAGGTAAAGTAAAACCTATTTTCGGGACTTTGAGGTTATAGGTCCAAAGATGATCTTAGTACTGTCAAACGTAGCTGAACATTGTACATAGATATAAGAGACTTCATGCTTCATGCCTTTTTAATTAATTAATATAAAATAGATAAACTTTATCGACCAGTGTAATACTGCTTTGATAGTGCGCATTTGGAATATTTGACAAACATTTGTAGGTTTATTTATTCTGCTTACAACCGACTTTGGGGTAATCAAGTTATTATTTTTTCTGTGAAAATAAATATATTTTGATTATAAACCACTCTACTCACCTTCAAAGACCTCCCAATTAATTAACAAAAATACTTGAAATTAATACTAAAATAACTGAAAACTTTCCATTTGAAATTAAACTTTTCATTAGTTAATGAATCCCGTCTGATTTAATAATTGTTTAATGAAAATTACTTACGTATTTTCGATCATATTGAAGAATAGCTTTTAGAGGTAACCAGTTGAATTGAAAAAAAAAAAAGAAGTACTTACATGACTTACTAGTGATGCTATATATATACTCGATCCTACTTAGATAGATACGCAATCAACTAAGGACTGGAACTGGCGCTTGCGTTATTTTTTAACCTCCACTAGTTGAAAAGGCACTTATAAAGATACACATTGTCGCTTACTCTGAAAGTCTTGCTCACCCCTTAAATAAAAACAGGCGTGATAGACACATAACACCCTTTTACCTTAACGAGAACAAAACATTATAAAACTCTTCCTGTATAAAATATGAGAGTAAATGGAAGTTGCAGTTTCACTCACCTCAAAGACATCGGGTGACTAGTCTTTTTACATTTTGTACAGTCACCCACAAAAGTGATAGCACGAAGTAAATTGCGAACGTGTTGGGTAAAAATTTTGCTCTAAAGAACTTCAATTTAACCACAAAAAATTGTATTTTTCTTTTTATTTAGGTGTCACTAGAATCTATAAAAATGTGTGCAATTTCAACCAAAAAGTTGGTGATTTGACAAGAATATTAAAATTTGATTACTTATTAGTAATTCAGTTACAAATACCACTGATACTACTAGACCAGATTCCAACGAGCACATTTCCTTCACCATTAAAGCATGTGATAATAAAATTCTGATCCGCGCATGAATTCGAAAAGTCAGAGGTGTGGGCCGGTTTCGAACTAAGACCCATCTGACCTTCCTCCTTGACCTGAATACTGGTAGATGAATATTTTACTACGGTCGCCAATCCACCGCCGCAGGCCAAGGAGTGGTAATTAAATATAGAATTTCATCACAGGATTGCATCACGTCAAAGGGAAGAAATAAATTATATCGTGTATGTATAAAAATCAGGTTAAACTTCATTACAATAATGCTTTTCAAGTATCATTGTAAAATTACAAATACGATGGCAATACAAATTATAATTATTATGGCGGCATTATTACACACACAACAGAGCATGACGCTTATATTTCCCGTAGGGTTTATTAGAACTGTACTACCTATGTTGCATTTATACATTTCGCTGATGCCGTTATTGAATCCCATTTAATAGGGGACAAGCCAAGTTCGAAACTCCGTGCTGCTACTTAGAATTTCCAGATAGAAAAGCACAGTAAAACTTATACCGACAAAAGAATCGAACTGAGGACCCCACATCTCAGCATCGTGGTTGCACCACTAGACTAATGAGGCTAGACAATAATGAATTACTTTAAAAGATGCCAATGACTTTTGCACCCGACAGTACTTTAAATTGGAACTTCGTCAAGAGTGATACAACAGGGATGTTTTAGAAAACACATTGTCTAAAGGTTTTGTCAAAAATATCCGCCCAACAATGGACGACTGAAATATTCTGAAACACAGGAAACGTCGTCCCGTCTCACGACAATGTCGTTTTACTGCGGTAGGGTGACCATATTGCTGGGTATATTAAGGAGATTAACTTTAATAAGTATAGGTATAATTCAGGGTGCAGTCGTTTGAAAACGTCAAAACAAAGTAGAGCATAAAAAGCACTGGAGATTGCTCCACCGACACAAACTGAGCTCTAAAATGAAAAAGAAGATATTTTGAACAATCATGAGGTGTATCAAAACTTAGTGTACAAGAAAGTACAAAAGAAAATATTTTCGGAATAGAAAACCATTTCTATGATATGCTAATAAATGGCGTGGAGTAGAAGTTTATAAAGAAACAGACGATCATTCCTTCTCCGTACTAAATACCTATTTTCTTCAAATAAGAATGGATAATATTGATATTAATTGCAAAATGTGTGAACTCAAAAAATGAGAAAAAGCGTCCTTGCTTATCCTTATTTAAAACGTATTTTGGGTCACACTACACATGAATCACAAGTGCAGAAGCGTAACTATGAATAAATGTGTCTTCCTAGAGTCCCAGATAAATAAATTGTTAGCTCTCTTGTTTGTCAGTTATCTATATAGAAAATAGACAAATACATTGGAATCAAGAGCTGCCTTTAAAACAGTGAAATCGCTTTAACAGATAGGTATAATATAATTCAGACTTTCTCATTCAAAATCAACGTCAAAGTTTATTATTTCAACACTTTTCGAGTCTAGAATCTAGGCGCACGGTTTCAAAGGAAGGTAGGTCCTATGGAGAAGAGGCCGGAAAAAAAAAGGATACTCTTTTCAAAAAATTAAAAGTTGATTTACAATTAATAGTAATAAAAATCTTAAATTTAACATGCATTATATAAAAAAGCAAGCTCATCAAAACGTTACATTGTATAATGAGGTAATACTATACAAATTATACAAGTGTTTCGGATAAAAAATAAAAACGGCATAAACAGTACAAAGCGGATATAAAGAAATTGTTAGTCGGGCATTGATCTAGTGGTACCAACCAAGGCTGTTGAGTATGAAATTCTGAGTTCGATTCCCAGGTCGGCCCAAATATTATTGGCTTGCAGCTCGGAGTGCTTACCCCAACACGAGACTTAGGAACGGCATTGGCACAATTTAATGTTTAGTAAAACTAGCTGAACCTTCGGGGAGCTCAAGCCACTGTTGAAACGCCCATTTACTTAAAATTATGGAACTGTCAAAACTGTGAAATTCGTGAAACCGTTTTCAAATACAAAAAAGGAAGTTGAATAGGGGATCCCAGGGATAAGTGCGGAATATTTTGTTTCTTAAGAGTTCCCAAGATTAAATGTTGCGTGAAATGTAACGACTTCGCCATGGGGAATAGCATTTTCTTTAAGGGCAACATATAAACATAATATTTATATAGTTTATTTGGTACGTTTACAACGGTATTGTAGACAATTGGAGTGAATTTATTGACGTTTCGTTCGAAAGGTAGCCATATAGCAGTGTGTTTCTAAACATTAAACCCCTTATTTATAAACGATGATAAAAATAACGACAGCCTCATCGATCCTATATGCGACTGCTGAGCATGATATCCTGGGTTCGATTCCCAGGTTAGGCAGAGCGTAACTGGGATTAATTCACAGTTGCAGCCCGTAGTTTGGCATTGTACCTCATAGATGTCACTTAATATCGGCATTAGCGAAATATGGGTGATTCCTGATACATCTTTTCCCAAGCCTTCAGAGAATACAGGCGTGATGCCTATGATTGTTAATTAAAATTGCTCTTAAGTCTCAAGACGAGGTCAAGTTGGATTAAAATTGGTAAGGGTTTAATAATACTAGTAAGAGGAGAATAACAATTTCGTGGTGAAGGTCTAAAACCTAACCTAGCCTTAAACCCAAAACTCTATAGGTAAAGGATTCCACAATATAATTATCTATCGAGACAGTCGAGCAATTATTTAAGTAATGAAGCAAATCATCGACCTAGATTTGAATTTAATTTTGCTGAGGAGGTAACCCTTCGTCCCTACAAGAGAATCAATTTGAACACAAACAACTCAGTCGTGAAGTACTTATTTCACTGTACACTAACACAAAGGTCAGAATCAATACTGCAGTGAAGGCCTGTCAGTCTGTTTATGAACACAATACTTTTTCCACTTTACCGTGTCGGGCCCATGCGTATCTAGGTAACCCGTTTTTTCAATTAAAAATCGAATTCAATTTTGAAAATAGAAGATTACATCAGCCATCAATCAGATGGGCCCGCGTGTTACGGTCCAGTTTCAGTTCAGATAGCATGACTAAGTCCCATCAGTGAGAATCTTAAAAGTAAGGTCTAAATATGATAATTATCACTGATGACATCAGACTGGAAGGAAGATCATGAAAGAAATAATAATAATGTCCTCCTGACCGATTTCGATCACGGCGGCCAATCTCAACAGAGATTACCCAATTACGCAGGAGATATTATAGAGCGTAAATGTGTGCGCAAACACAGGTGCTCTCTCTATTCCTTCACTCTCATAGTCCGATGGGACGGCAATCTGACACGACCGGAGAGAGATCAGGCGCAGGACCAACGGCTTTACTTGCTTTCAGCCACGGTGTGTATTCACATACACAAAGACCCAGATCTGAAACAACTATCTGTAAATCATACAAATATTTGTTCCGTGCGGGAATCGAACCCGTGACACGTAGCTCAGCAGTCGATCTGTCAACCACTGCGCCAACCGTGCCGTCACATGCCGCCATGAGAGAAAGATAGACAACAGCACTGTTTTGTGTACGTCTCAATGTAAGTTTATTATTAAGAGAGCAATTTTCTGCAGAATTAATTTAATAGAGCATCAACTCAACTACAAATTATATTAATTCTTCAAGCTTCGTATGGATCGGGACCAGCAACAATAGATTTTTTATTATGTTTACTTTATGCTGCTCGACGGTGAGATCCGTCATTTCATGATAATTAAGTATCATCATCTTTAAAATCGATGTCAATTCATTAGCAAAAGAAAACATTCCAAAATACACTATTTTCTCTTTTTGCAATACAACATACTTTAGATATCCAGTCAACACAGTTGGCGTACTTTCCTGTAGACGTCAAAACGATGTTTCGAAACGATTCTTTCGATATAGCACATTGAAGGTACAAAGAAATCTGATGTCTTTCAAAAATGAAGAATGAAGACGAAGAGAAAATATCAAAATTTAAAAAAGGTTCATAGTAATTTGATGTACCTACATTTTCACTGACCAGAAATGGTAGAGATTTAAATTCAAATTCCGATCTTTTGTGAGGGCCAAAAAGGAAAAAAAAACGTTTTAATTATCGTCTACCTGTCAAACTCAAACCCTTTTTTAAAAGCCGCCCGTAGCGACATTACCATAGGAAAATAGAAACTTACGTAAGTACCTAACTTCCCTTAAATTTCTGATTACGTTTGAAAAATAAATAAAAAAAACAGTCACTAATTCTCACTGCTTAATATTTGAGTCAAATTATCAAGAAAATCTCCATAGCAACAAAGTTCCAAAATACATTACGAATTAGATTATTTCAAAGCCGTATCATTAAAATGGTCCTTAATATTGTCAATTAAAAGTCTTTGCGCATAAAACTGTAATGACCAGTATATATTCAAATCAGCCAGTAAATATTTAGGCGGAGGGATCAAAAACAGACAATGTTTGTATTGCCCGAGCGTGCCCTGTCTACAACAACATCGGGAAGTAAACACTGTAAATGGAACAATAGTTCTTTGATTCACTTTTCCGTTACAAAGGTTAAATAACGAGAAATATTTTCTTTATATATAAATGATATTATTTGATTTTTGGCTAGTTTAGTCAAAGCGCCGACGTTTGTAGATCGTTAAATTGGTGTAATATTAACTTTCTTTTGTATTACGTAGTCAATGTTTTGACAGAAATAAAAGCAGGCTTACAGCAGGAACGTGCCTATGCCTATGATAAATTTACTTGTTTCATAATAATAATTTATTTTAAAAATTCACCTGCCATAAATTAATACCAAGTGATAGAGTAACAAAGAATTTAATATATTTTAAATTATTGTATTATTATTATATTTTGTAAGATATGTAAATATAGAGCTTACTTAGTCTAAGGGAAGGCTAAAATCTTGTCATTTTATAAACAAGGTTCTACTTAAAAGTCATGTTTAGACAATTTTTCTTAAATCCGAGCAAAATTGTTGCCTGCGGTTCAAGGTCTAGTCAAAGTTCAAGATTTACATAATCTAAACACAAACAGAATAAATGTACCAGAATACTTTTTTATTTATTCAAACATCGCAAAGAAAACTTTATTACCTAATTGTTACGCAAAATGGTAATTTGTGGTAATACAAAACATACTGAAATTAACAAATGACACTCAACGAATGAAATCTTAACTCTTTTCAGAATGAAAAACGTTTTACACCTTAGTTCTTTTTATTTAAATCAATCTATGATACGTATTCATATTACACAAAATATTATTTCGTATATGCAGTCGGCATCATAATTAAATGTATATTATGTCATTATTGAAAGTATTAAGTAAGAAAATTATTGTTCCATTTAACAAATTGTTATACCGAGTGACACGGCACGATTAGCGCAGTGGTTGAGAGATCGACTGCTGAGCTACGTGTCGCGGGTTCGATTCCCGCACGGAACAAACATTTGTACGATCTACAGATAGTTGTTTCGGGTCGGGGTCTTTGTGTATGTGAATATACACTGTGCCTCGGAAAGCGCATAGAGCTGTTGGTCCTGCGCCTGATCTCTCTCCGGTCGTGTCGGATTGCCATCCCATCGGACTATGAGAGTGAAGGAATAGAGAGAGCACCTGTGTTTGCGCACACACTTGTGCTCTTTAATATCTCCTGCGTAGTTGGCTAATCTCCGGTGAGATTGGCCGCCGTGACCGAAATCGATCAGGAGGACATTATTATACCGAGCGACAAAATTCCGCTATTCCATCATAATATAATTGACTAGTTTGTATACATTCATAAAAAGACTTTTCAAACTTGAAAAATATTCCTCGCTGACTGCGTCTACCTACATAAAACATTCCTTTTTAAATTAACAGCCGAAGAAATAACAAAAAATAATACTATTCCTTCTATCTACCATTTTTCTCTGATCAATATAAATGCAAAGAGAGCGACTCTTGGTTAAAACCTACATTGTATCGTGAATATTTCACACCAATTCTACAAAATAGTTGTCGAGACAACACAAGTTCAAAGTTCATTGACCATTGTCGAGCTCATGAATTTAGAATCTTTATAACCAGCCCTAAAGTCTTATGAAAGCCTGGTATCATAATAAGGGATTGAATATTTAGGTCACACACCACAGAGATGCGAGTGAATGTAATTAGCTAATGGATTTGTCATACTATGTACATACATTACGCTGATTACAGCGGTTCATTATGAAATAAGGATTATTTTCGAATTGTTTTTGTACGTGTAATCTGATTCGCTGTTTTGGTTTTAGAACGTTTTCTCCCAAAGACATTCAAGAAGTTCAAATTGTTTATTTTCCTTACTTCTCTTTACTGTTTTACTAATACTTACAACTCTCGAATCTAATGAAATTTTATTTTTAGTACCATGTTACCCAAAACACAAATTACTGACGCAGCTCATAAAGACGTAAAATTATAGTGGGTTTAGGTTGGTCATGACGGCCGTGTCGAAATTCCTGATGAGCTGTGGGCCAAGGTAACTAAGCAGAACCCTGATATGGCGATAAAGCGTCGTACTCGTGACAGACCACGAATATATATATTTTTTAATACTTCGCCTCACACTACTGGCATGGACATACACTCAAACTAGGAACAACTATCTACAGATCATACAAATATTTGTACAACTATTTGTGTTGTGTGAGAATTTTCATACAGAAAATCTCAGTAACACTGCCCGACCCGGGAATTGAACCCCTGACCGCACGCTCAACAGTCGCACTTGCGACCACAAGACCAATGAGGCATTCACACTTATAATATTGTTTTTATTTTTATTTATTTATTTAGTACAGCGATTAGCCATTAAAACTAAATGACTCTTGATAAGTAAACCTATCACAGTCCTTCTCACCGAAACGCAGACATAGTTATTATAGTTCCTTTTATCAGTCGTCCTTTTTCCTCCGCTTTTCGTATTTACTTCAGTCTAATATAGTATTATATTATCTGTGCTTCAGTGTATACTTTTTTAAGTCCTTTTCTACTTTTTTAAAAGCTTTAAAATGAGAAACAAACAACACAGTGTACCTATTTATTTTTATTCTAAAACTATTTAGTTCACAAAGCGGTTCACAAGGAGCGCAAATTATGTTTTACGACTGTGGACACACGTTTGCCTGTAATTTAATATTTAATTTGGGACAGCTTGGGATCACGGCTGAGATTTGATATAATATACATTGTTCTCTCCGTTTTAGTACCTACAATTACTTAACGTAGGTACGCTAGGACACATTTTTTATTAATGTATTTATTTTTATTAAAAAACTGTGATAGCCGAGTGGTTGAACGTTTGCCTTCCACGTGAGGGTCTGCGGTCTTTAAACTCAGACCGAGTTCAAAGACCGCATCGCTGACTTTTCGGAATCATGTGCGGATCAGAACTCGATCTTCACTTGTGTTATTGGTGAAGGAACCTGCACACCTAATAGGGCTCCACAAAGTTCTCGATGGTGTCCGTAGTTTACCAACCCCAAATGGGCCAGCGTGGTAAACTAAGGCCTTAATCTTCTCATTCTGAGAAGAGGACCTTGTCCAGCAGTGGTACAGCAATTTATTTATTTATATCTATACTTATAATACGGACAGCATAGTTGGCGCAATGGCTAAGCGAGTAGCTTTCTGCGTTAAGCGTCGTGGGTTCGATTCCTGTACGGAACAAATATTTGTATGATCGACAGATAGTTGTTCCGTGTTGGAAACTGTACTCACAATACAGGAGAAAAAATACTAGAGTAGGACAATATAAAAAAAACACATTATGAAAAGTCAAAGTAGCCCAATAATTGGACCTACCGCAGCAAGTCTCATTAATAGGTTAAAAGCTTCTTAAAAAGTACAATGTCCGTGATACAGCATCACGCCTGTATTCCCGAAGGGAGAGACAGAGATGTAATTATTGTACATCTACATTTTCGTCGATAATGTTATTAATTTCTTTGTAATATGCAAACCTATTGCTAGCTACCGGGCATAATTTCGGGCTGCTTCTGAGAGTTTTCCTATAAAACTGCTCGAACCGGGCCTCGAACCTTACCTTACGCTCATCAGTCACGCCTGCGACCACTAGATCAGTGAGACACTACATCTGTGATATGAAAGCAAAAATCTTACAAAACATTTTCGCTGTCACATTGTCAGAGGCTATTATACTGGCTAGTATTATACTGGCTAGTATTATATCTACCCAACAACGAAAAATAAACATAATTTAGCTTTGTTTTCTTGTTATACCTAACTAATTTAGTTATAACTTATAAGACAGCAAAAGGGTCGTCATAATATTACGTGACTGCGATTACGAAACTCGTGATATTACCTAAGTAATGATATTAATTTACTTTAACCTTTGACCAAGCTTAGCGGTGTCGTTAAACTTAAACAGTAAACACTTTAGTCAAACAAACAAACATTTTAATAGCCTCAAAATTAACTTTATGTTAATAGCATCATATATCAACATTTAAAAGTATTTAATTTAATTAAGTATCCTAGATAGTGTAGTAGACTCCATACTAAAAGATTAAACTGGCTATTAAATCCTGGGTTCGATTTACAGGACAGCCAAAGTGTTATTGGGAATTTCTGTATGGAAATTTTTAGTAGTAGCTCGGAGGCTGAAATTTTGCCCGTTAGATGGCAATAGGCTCAGTCCCCATTTCCATGCGAAAATTGGGAGGGCTGGTAGTGTAAGTGGGCCTTTGTCTAACCCTATCGGGAATACAAGGGTGACGTGACGTATGTTTTATAAATTCTCTCATAAATCATAGTCATTTTCCATGTAAATTATTCTTTTGCTTGGTAGTGTAGCTTCATTTATAAAACCGCTCAAAAGGAGTCCTGCATCTTTTATTTCTTATAAATATTTAGCGATGTTGGCACACGATGCACCGTATCACAATATTTCGTGGTTTGCATACACATTGGGTAAAGTGTAAACTTTATTTTTCAGCGCTTTCATACTATAACTTAATATCTTGAGACAAAAGTCAAAAAAGAAAGATTAGAGCTATATTTATTAGATTCATTCATTGGTTATATGTACCCCTAAAGAAGAATTCTTCCTTTCTTGAAGATAAAGATAGGTAGATAGTAAATTATAATGAGTTAGAAATACTCTTACAATATTCAGGATAAACGCTCCGAACATCAAATATGACAAAGACCCCATTGTAACCACGGACACTGATACTCTAAGGTTAAACTGATTGTCAGACTTTTTAGGCTGCTCAAACCCGTTACCACTGTCATAGGTATTCGTATGACACGAAGGACTAATTGCTTAACGTGCTTTCAGAGGCACGGAAGTGTCTCGGTGTGTGAAAAATAGTCACCCATCAAAGGACTGACTGCAGCAAGCGATGTTTATCCTCACAGATAGACCGATCTGTGCGGTAGATTTGTAGCTACGAGGTCCTCAATTTCGTGTGAGTTACTAAAGGAATTTTATTATGCCGTGAAGTATGAAGATCATACAGAGATATTTAGTTAAACAACAAGTCATCTAACTAAAAATTTCGAATAATTACAGCTACAAGATACAACAAAGAAAATACAAGTAACACAGTGGTACATGACAGTCCAAGAGAACCGCAAAGTGTGCACAAAGCCGCAAGGCCTGAGCACAGAGGGGCCGAAATTTTCACGCCTCATGTAGTTTCACTTACAATGCTTATTATGCTAAAGGCGTTTTGTTTCGTACTGAGCTCCTTAGGGATGTTTGTACAAGCATATAATATTAACAAACTCACGATGTGTCGTCATTTGAAATCTAATTGAATTTTGCTGTGAAATTGTGGAAATAAAATTTTATAGTACAATTGGGTATGATTAGTATTAGTTTTTTATACGAACATTTTATTTGATGGTTGTCACTTTTAAGGGAGGAGATACATGCTAGATTAAAACATTATTCTTAATGGTTTCTACGACTACAATATACCTACATATGAACTTTCGTGTGACTGAAAACCACACGAAATTGCATTTTCCTCTATATTATGGTAATAATAAAATTATTTTTTATATTTTACTTTAAGAAAACTTTATTGCCTTTATGTTACACAAATATTAAATACCTTGAATCTTTACACGCACTAATAATTCCTATGCAACGTTTATTCCACCAAGAAGCTGATTTCAAATTTCGTACCACTGTGCGGATTGTTCCTGTTTCCTGAGGCGTAATTTGTCATAACAATCTCTTTATCCCAGATGACATTGTGTTTTGCCTACCACAAACGAAAATGAAACAAAAAATTATTACTTTTATTACCGCAGTGAAACATCGAATTGCTTTTATTTGAAAAATTTAATGCCCTATTTTGTGCAAAACGATTTTTAAAACATAACAAGTGTTAAGGGTTCAGTAACTGAGTTTCCTTCCAAATATTATGTTTGACACATGTAATGATACAAAAGCAATACTAGTTAGGGGAAAAGTTATGTTTTTTTAATCTCACTATTGTTCTATGCGATAAAATAATGTGCTTTGTTTATCCTGCTAGGTGCCAATCTGCATTAATTTTTCCAATATTATTTCGGGAGTAGTTTGCATAAATGGGCTGATAATATTTTGACTAATTTACTAATTCCTCTACTAATTATGACGAATAGAAACCAAGCTCCCAAACTTAACAGTAACACAAAACTAACCTAAAAATAACATAACATGGCATCACGCCTGTATTCCCCAAAGGTTTAGGTAAAGGTGAACTATTGTTCACCCACATTTTGCCGATGCTGTTATTGAGTCCCATGTAATGGCAAGCCTATTGCCATTAACCGGGCATAGTTCCAGACTCCATGCCGCTACAGAGAATTTCCATTCAGAAAAACCCAACCCGGTAATCGAATCCAGGACCTAACAATTAACAAGTCGTGCTTGCAACCACTAGACCAATGAGGAACCTGAACCTGAACCTATAAATCGTTATTAAAATAAATGTGAATATTGATAATAATAACCGAAAAGCGAAAATCAACGACACTTACATAAACGACAGTAAAGTAACTAAGGGGACTTTTCATACAATCAAAGTAGGTAACTAAAATATCAAAGGCGTTACTGACTACCACTCAACATTATTGCCAATGGGAAACAATTACAGAGAATAGGCGATTCTGTTGAATATTAAGGACAACAAATGTTTGGGATTCTCCGAATATTATAAGAACGATTACCTAACTGCTACTGTAAATGTAATAGGTGCTATTATTTTGGGGAAACATTGTTTTAAAATATTAATAGGGATATTAAACTTCAATATAGTATTTTCCGTATTACACAATGAGTGTGGTTTTCATGACCGAACGTAATATAACATAGTATCACGCCTGTATTCCCCGAAGGGTTAGGCAGAGGTGTACTTTTGTACACCCACATTTCACTGATACCGTTATTGAGTTGTAATAGGGGGCGAGCCTTTTACCATCTACCGGGCACAGTTCCAAAAATCGTGCTGCTACTGAGAATTTCCATACATAAAAACCCAATAAAACTTTGCCCGACCCGGGAATCGAACCCAGGACCTCACGCTCAGCAGTCGCACTTGCAACCGCTACACCAATGAGGCAGTCAAAACACTTATTTCGTTATATGTTTACGTTTAAGGTGTATTATATAGGGTGAGGTTTTTTTTTGGATCTGTATTGCAACAATTCTAAACATTTTAAAAATACCAGATTTCGTGGTACTTTTTAGGACTGGAGCGGTAAGATAATTGGTTAAATATTTTGAGTAGAATAACATCAAATAATCGCTTCGTCAAAGTCCAAAGACCAGGTAGTCACATAGATGGCGCACGTTCGAATTTTCTTCCAATATATTCAGAAAGCTAGAATGCAACATGCGTGCATGTGACAATCTCGTTTCCCACAGCCAGTTAAAAGTTTTATTCGTAACACGTCTTGGAGAATTTAAACATGGGAAATAGATGTGTTTCCAGTTCATTTTGTTTTTTTTTTGTGACTATTATTAAATGCATGTGGCGCTTAGAGTTTTTTTTTATATTGTTCTTATACATAAAGTCCTGCCATATTATCGATCTGTTTGATCCGTGCATATTATTATATCGATTTATAAATTGAGTCTCGAAAAAGGTTGCATCCCTTGTCAAGAACTTATTGTATTTTCATACATACCTATACCTATGTACTTACAATACTGTAAGTACACATAAGCCCCATTCAAAGGTGAATTATTATTATTTACCAGCCTAACCTTTCCCCGACTACGTTGATGCGGCTGACTATCAGCATGTTATGCGGAGCGACTGTCATCTGACTTCCACCACCCAATAGCTGGTAGACACGGATACTTTAAGGCTAAACCGGTTGTTAGGCTTTTTGGGCTGCTAACACCTATATCTATCATGATGATCTACACTGAATGTTTGTAGAAGTCTGACCGCTGTAAGCGCTTCTTAACCTTGTGGATCGTCTGATCTACGCAAAAGCTATGTAGATACGAAACCCTAGGAAGGTCGGTTCCGATCCGAATTATTATTAGTCAAAAATACCAATTTAAAACTTATATTAATCTTATTCCAATGAACTGTGAAATTAGTCTAAAACAAATTTAAGTAAACACATCAAAGTTAGATCACAAGAACAAAGTAGCATAGACCATTTGTGCCGTTGGGAACTTAAAAGAAATCGGTAAAGACGGGTAGGTATTTATCTAGCCTTAAATCTTACGGAACAACGGTGAACTCTCCGAGGAGTTGGTGCTCTCTGAGGGAAATATCATATTGTATGCGCAATCAATAATATCAACAAATACATTAGTAAATTTTTAAAGAGGTCAACGATAGCTTTTGTAGTATCGTGTTTTGTAACTGAAACAATTTAATGTATTATTATGACCTCTGTATATTAATATATAAATATGTTGCATTAGTTGTCACGTTATGAAATATTATAATTATTTCCTTAAGTTTATACTTATTCGATATCTATATCAATATGTTATCATAAGGAAAACTACCGTGTTGCCTCTAGCGGAAACTATACTAAACTAACAACAGCAGAAAGACAAAAAAAACGAGTAGTGTAAAAACCTCTACAACAATATTTTTGGAATCACGCCATCTATCGACATCGAGGTGAATCAGCAATTTAAGCAACTATGGACAAAGTTACCCATATCTCTTCAATCTAAGAGACGAAAGAGTTAATTTATACGGCGATAGAGGGCGCTTTATCCAGTATTACATTACTATGATGTTGGTTTCAGGCGGTACTTTTTCAATACTAAATTCTAACTTTACTAGGTCTTGCCTTACTGGTATTAGTTACATCCAGCAAACGCTACTATGCATATCAATGTTGTTAGATTCAGTTGTGCTTGCCGCGGTTAGTCTTCGGATGGGTGGTCCTTAACGCATTTCGCGTGTCATTGTGGTCAATTGGTCATGACAATTTTCGGTTTACTGTTGGCTACGTAGGTAATGTTTGGACAATTTATTGGACAAATATAGTCTTATAAGGCATTTTTCAACTGAAAAGTTTTATTGTGGGTTAAGCGTATGTAACTACCTACATATTTTTAATGGAACGAGGCCATGTAGGCAGTCACTTCTTATAAAATACTATAAGTATGTAGGTACCTGCACACGATCGTAATAGGAATTTCAATTTCAAATTCAATTCAATTTTGACAGTTCAACGAGTGTGCATCACACTATATTTCAAAAATCACTCCGTTCAACAATTGGAAAAACGCAATGCAGTTCAACTGACAAAATTGAATCGACTTCTGTAATGAGCGTGTGTTGTGATTACCATGCCGTTCAGTGCATGAGGTAAGAGTTGAAACCGACATTATTTTAATGACTAGCAATAATACGGAATGTTGGACACAATAAATTCTATATTTACTATAAGGAAAACCGAAGACAACCATAAATATGTTCCTATAGATACTATTCATTCCAGTGAGGGAGAGCCGCAATAATGGACGGTACATGGATGTCATACGGATTTGTGTTGATTGTTCTTGGATTTCTAAGCACATCAGGTATGAAGCCTTTATTTTAAAATTTAAAATACTTTAAAATCATTTTTGGGACAATTTTGAAAGGACCGTTTCACCGTCTTGTGATTATTTACCTGAAGACTCTTATCCATTTGAAATTGTCACTCGAATATTTTTACATATCTAAAATATTTGGTCACGGAACTAAATATTAAGCATTTTAGATTCAAACTAAAATTCTAATTGGCTTTCAGGGCTATGAACCCACGTTTAGCCAAAATATTTTTATGTCTTTCATAATACCGAAATGTAAATAAGTCAGGGTCTGTGTACACAGGCGTATCTTTTTCTATTAAAATGAGATTCAATCAAAATAATATTTTACTAAAAAAAGGAAACCCAGAATTGTTTTGTGATTTGTATTAGTCATTGTTTTTAGAATAGAAGAGAATAGCATTTATTTATCTGAAACATGGTAACATCTAACAAATAAATGTTATTTATTTCAGTCTCAACATCAGGATTGACGTTGGTAAGTACACATACTCGTACCTAATACTGGAATCATCTTAGCCTAGCCTTTTCTCACCTACGTTGGGGTCGGCTCCCGGCCCAAACAGATTTTTTTTTAGCCAGGTATAGGCCAGGTATTTTTTTTTTTACCAGGCTGTATATCAGTACGTATTTACACGGAACGACTCTTTAAACTTATTACGGGGAGGCACTAATACCATTAGGTTGGACTAGCTAACAAACGTTTTGGGGTCTCGACACGGAGATGCCAATATTTTTCGAGTGCATTTTTCCTTATTCGAAATATTTTGGTGTTTCATACTATGGTATTATGTACGTATAGGGACATACTTCTTCTATATTTAAGTATGACCAGCTTATTGGTGTAATACAAAAGTACAGGTGTAGGTAGATACTACATCACAATTCTGACTACCCCTTCAGGAAATACAGGCGTAATGCTATGTTATGTTAATTTTATTTTCAGCAAACAGATGACGGTAGTAAGACTTGTACGACGAATTTAAGTAAGTATCGAGAACATTTTGCTATCTGAATATTTTCCTGTTTAGACTAGAAACAAACCTTTTAAATCTCTTGGCTCGACACTTGGCTCTGGGTGACACAAACTAGCGACCACGCGATACTTGCTATCAGGTAAAGAAATACGTTACGTGATATAATGTAACGTATGTCTATAATGAACCTAGATCGCAAGAATTTAATTTAGTAGAATCTGGTTGTAGGTATGTGCTTGAACAATGAGTAGAAAAGGTTTACAGAAGAATTTAAATCTTTCTTTGCCTGCACCCTAAATGTAGGTAGCATAACTGTCAGTTGGAAATTCATTGCCGACGTGGAGTGTAGTGGCTATGAGATAAGCTTTCTGCGCTATATGTCGTTGGTTACCTAACACGGTGCCACGCCGTTAAGGGCACTTCCCGGACGGAGAGACTGACTGAAGCCACCCCATCGTGTACTTACCGGGGGTGACTGTAAAGAGGTCATTCCGTTACCCTCGCTGGGTGCTGTACACGGGGATACGGGACCACACTGTTTCGTCGTCTTCTCGGGGGTCGGTAGACGGGATGGCACAGAGTCCCCACTCTGGACGCTCGCAATTCCCAAGGCTTCCCACCAAGATTGGTAATAAAAGTACCTACCTATAATAATTTAAAGTATACTATACTAAAAGTTAATTAAGGTTCTCAAGTGGCGACCACGAACCGAAAGACGCAGCGTAGGAAGGCCTCCTACTAGGCGTACCGACGACATTGTGAAAGTCGCGGGCAACCGACGGATGCAAGTGGCGGAATGTCGTTCAATGTGGTGGTCTAAGGGGGAGGCCTTCGTTCAGCAGTGGACGTCTTCTGGCTGATGATGATGATAATGATGACTAAAAGTTAATAAAACAATGTATGTATAGCAGTACCCTGCATCATCTACAATTCTTTATGACAATACAGGGTACTGCTATTATATTGTTTTATTCATTTATCCTGTTGCCAAGGTTATTAATTAATGACTTTGTTCATTAATAACCTTGGGAACCTACAGTTACAGCTGCTACAATTCAATCCATGCAATTTTATAACTAATTAATAAAATTAATTAGATGATATCATTAACATATGTAACAGCTGCATATAAACCCAATTAAGTCATATACGAATTACTTTGCTATTAAACATAGAACGTAATAAATTAATGTTTTCCGCCTTCCGATAATGTTGCGGCTTGTCCTTATAATTATAGCACTGTACACATAATGATAAACACTAAAATAAGTTAGGTATAATATTATATTATTAAAGGCTTGAGTCCGTCACCGGTGACAAGCATCAGTGACAAGCGACAGCGACAGCGACAAGCGACAAGCGACAGCGACAAGCGATAGCGACAAGCGACAGCGACAAGCGACAGCGACAAGCGACAGCGACAAGCGACAGCGACAATCTACCTTTTGAATTGTATCTTCATACAAATTCAAAGAAAATGTATAGGAACCAGTAATGTCGCTTGTCGCTGTCACATGTCGCTGTTACTTGTCACCGGTGACGGACTTAAGTCTTAAAGTAACTATTACTCCGACACTGTCTGCGAATATTGTTTTTATTAGGGCTATTCGTTGTTATCTGATCCTAAATTGAAATGTCAATAAAGATTTATTATAATCTTAACACTTCGGAATTTTTAATCTGTAAAACATATTTATTGCTATAGTATTTCCCAAAGAAGGCTCACAATCATATTTTTAGTAGACGATAGTTTGTTCAAAATCAGTCATTTAATTGTTATCAATAAATTTATAATTTGTCCTTGAAGTAGGAATCAAGATTATTACGCAACACATGAGTCGATGATGTGGATGATTTTCATAAAGACAACGTTAAAGACAAAGAATCGGTGTCTAAAAAATTTGCGAATAAAATAAAAATAAAAATTGTAATGATAGCTCACAAAGTTATTTAGTTAAGTAATAGTGAAGTATAATAGGCTAACTTAACTTTTTCAAACAATACTTTTTGGCTTTTTCTGTTTATGCACATAATACTTAAATATTTGCATCAATAGATTTTCAGTTATATCAAGTAAGAGGAGTCATTCTAGTGTTGTTTTCGACTTATCGACAATTCACCATAGTAATCAAACCTTTTCTAATACAGTTTTATTGTTTCAGAAACATGCAAAGTGAAATTCGTAAGTGATTTTGTTTTTTTTTTTTTTTTTTTTGGCTCTAGATAACGCATTTTTATTTAATTCTATATTTTTGTAAATGTACTGTAGTATGTTAAATGTATAATGTAATTTCGTAATCAAAACAGCCATAGCAGCCAGGACACTGGTATTATACTGATATGGAGACTGTCTTGTAGATTTTGTCTAAGATCACTTCAGCGGTCTCAATAATTTTTATTCATTTTACTGTTAAGCTAATAATAATTATTATGAACCTTATAATCATATTTATTATTTACATTTTATTATTTTAGGATGATAAATTTTTACTACGTGGAGAGAAAGGTGATGCAGGAATACAGGTTAGAAATATTTATATTATATAGTGAGATATAATGAATAGTAAGGCCATAGGACAAAGGGCCTCAGTTTGCCTATGACTAGTCGTCGCAACCCTCACTTCTGAGCGTGGAGTGCTGGGTCTGATTATCGTTCTGATATTTATGTTTTTACTGATCCTGATATGTAATTTCAGGGACCTATAGGATTAAAAGGTGATAAGGGTGAACGGGGAGAACCGGGTTTGCCAGTGAGTATATTTTTGTTTTTTTAATATCATAAAGTTGATGGGTTCGAACATTGGTTCTAATTTTTTGGAATTCAAATCCCGGAATAAAGATAATAAATTCTACAGAAATATATGATGGACAACAGAAATAACAACTACTTTATCAATAGACGGATAAAAACTTTTCCAATTTCAAATTAATAGGTAGATAATTTTTATCTGGGCATTAAAAAATCCGGACCTACAAAGATGGTGCATTCATCATAGTCAAGCCTGCGATGAGACTGTCTAATAAAAAAATATGAAGTCTAAAGACGACGGAGTAACAAATGATAGTATGGGGCGTCTTTTGAACAAAACGACGTAGTCGCATCTCGGTCCAAGTTTACTCTTATTCCGAGTGTCTTCAGCAACCATAGTGTTACCATAACATACCACATTATGGTTTGCGTTTGCGCATGTTTTAGTAGTTAATTTCCTCTTTTTTAATATTTTCAGGCACCTGCTCCCGTCCCCGGTCCAAAAGGAGAACCAGGGATCCCTGTATGTATAATATCTATTAATCTTTAGATATTTCAGGTTCAAATAATGACCAATTTGAGTTTAAAAAACAACGACAAACAAAGAGAAAATAAAACTTTTGTGACCATTGTGCCTGTTATGACGACACGATTGGCGCGATGGCTAAGCGATTGACTTTCTCCTCTACGAGTTGCCGGTTCGATTCCTTGCACGGAATAAATATGTGTACAAACTTCAAATAGTTTTTTTCGGGTCTAAGTGTATATGCGTATGTGAAATGTATGTTTGTAAATTATACCGACAATGGTAACGTTTAAAAAAAAGATAATATTTTCTTGTCATAGGGCCCACCCGGACCTCAAGGCCTTCCGGGATTATCAGGTTTACCGGGAAAAGAGGTTAGTTTTATATAATAAACGTTTTCTTCACTAAATATTTGCCTTGAGACCGTTTGCAAAACTGTCTATAATCAACACTACACATATAATAAATAACATTTTGGCGATTTTCGTTTTATCGTACATATAAAAGGGTTATTCTACTATGTAATTGAATTGATATAATTATGAAGGAACAAGGTATGGTGTTCCTCCATTGATAAAGGGGGATCCTCCGACCAGGCATGATAGTTAGCCTGGCGGGCCGAAGCCCAACGATTGATGTTGGACATTCGTATATGTGTCAGAATCATTGTAAACTTTCATAGTGCGATTTAGGATTTGTTGTTGTAGCTTCACTCCGATAGATGGCGCTTTAATTTTTGACACGTTGTGAGTCGGTGTCGCTACAGTATAGTATATATAATAATAGACTATCACCCTTTTTATAGCAGTTCCATAATTACGGCAATTCTTTTTATGTACGACAATGCTATAAAACAAAAATCGCAAAACTGTTAGTCAATTATATTGACACTTCACAATGTCGTTATGACGAATTAGCCGACTGCCTAACCACAACTTATCTGAAATAATTACTTTTCTCATTCACAAGTGCCTGATAAGTAAATCTAGCTGTCACACTCGCTGATTCATATATAGTTGAAGAATGAAAGCCACTTGCTGATATTTTATCTCTATGCTAGTTTATGATTAAGTAGTGAAATAGGTACGCTTGTGCAACTCCATTGGTTTAATATAGCGTGAGTTTGTCTAGCTTATAGTCTTAAGTCTGTTTTACATACATAAAATAATACATATGTAGTAGCGGTTCGATCCGCGCAAGTAACAAACATTTTTATGGCCTACAGATAGTTGTTCCGGGTCTGGTTGTTTGTGCATGTGAATATTTATGTATGTAAATGCACCCACAATGCAGGAATTATACCTAGTGCGGGGTAAAGTTTTTTAAAACAAGACGCTTGTTTAACGTCTTGTTTATTATTATTACAGTATCAGATTGAGACGTGTGACATAAACGTCTTCAAATTGTGTTTACAAACAAAATAAGAGGTTGGACTGGCTGTTTAAATAATAATTTTCTATTTAGGGAGCCCCTGGATCAGCAGGACCTATTGGACCCCCAGGATTACCTGGAAAACCAGAAGCCTGTCCTTGTACTCGTGAGATAAAATTCAGTACGTATTAAGACTACGTTATATCTTTTTAAGAGGTCGCCATGACTTGGAATTCCATTACACTGCTTAAAACGTTATCTGGACGAGGCCGAATTGGACTGAATAGTGGAAAGTAGGTTTCTCTCGAAATAGAGTCCAGTGTCCAGTTTGGAAACTGGACAAATAATGGCGATATTGGTAATATGAATATGCTACTCCAGCGTATGAAGTTAGATTTCTACCTAACATGTTTCATCATCATCATCATCATCATCAGCCAGAAGACGTCCACTACTGAACGAAGGCCTCCCTCAAGGGGGGGGGGGGGGGGGGGGGTTGCCATAATCCCCACGCTTGGCAGGCATGTTAATTGGGTTGAATTTGAGAAGGTAAGTTGTATTAATAATCCTCGTACTACAACAGTAGGTCGTTAAAGCCTTTCACTGATTTTTCACATAATACCATTATGTACCAGTTGCCTAAATAGCTACTTTGAATGGTTGTCATACGTTTTATGTATTATACAGAAAAACATGGATCTGAAGGTATTGAAGAGTTTGGGTCTGAGGATAAGCCAGCAGATGTCACTTGTAAATCTGCTCCACCCGACCTTGAGAGCGGTGAGAATATTTTTAATATTGTATGATTTAAGGAATCTTTTCCATTAGTTTTACGAATATTTTAATCAACTTTTTGAAATAAATAAAATTGGTTTTCATCTTAATTTGTGGAGGCTGGTCGCCAACATAAGTTCATAGAATCAAATTCGGGGTGAAGCAAAGTAATATTATGATTGTCTATAAATAAAGAATTTTCCAAATCGGTTCAGGCTTCTTCGACTAATTGGTGAACATACATAAAAAGAAAGAATCCGACGAATTGAGAACCTCCTCCTTTTTTGAAGTCGGTTGATAAATAGTAGCAGCTCAGATAGAGGGCAAACCTATTGCTGCTAGCTGCTACAAAGAATTTCCATACAGAAAAATGCAATAACACTTTGTCCAACCCGGGAATTGAACCCACAACCTCCCGCTCAGCAGCTGTGCTTGCGACCATTAGATCAATGATGCAGTTATATATACATAAAATTATGAGTTATATAGATATGAGTAGGTATTTTTATTTATATGAGTTTGTACGTATGATTTACAGGTAATTATTCTATGGGACCGTCATTTCAAACATTTGAAGTATACTGCAACATGACAAGCTTAGAAACATGTATTCATGGAAAAATAAAAACAAAAACGCTAAATTACACTTCTGGAAACGAGACATTTTGGTTAAGTGAAGCTGGAATTGAATTAATGGATATGTATAACGTAAGTAGATAAAAAGATAAAATAAATTCGAAAACCTCTATTTATTATCGACTTTGAAATATAAATGATTTAATCAAAGTTCGTTTCTATATTCTCGCGTCAGTTGCGGCTTGGGTTCGTGATGGTAAGAAAGTAAAAACGTCTTCAGCCATGACAATTGAAATCACTTTCATTTCGAGGGCTCAGCGTGCAAGTAGCGCACGAGTCTGAAACCGCTTAAAGAAAGAGCATATCCACATTGATATGTGACCTGTAATCATTCAATTAAACTGTTTTTTTTTTCTATTTTACGGGACTTTTTCACACGACTTGCAAAACTTTAATTTTGCTAATTTGCTATTTTCTGTTAGAACGTGGTAGGTAAGTACTTTCTTCGTCAATCCAGTCTGAGTTCTGAGAGGCTTTAAATTACAATTTTCTGTTCTTTATTTCAGTTAACATCGGGACAAATATTATGGCTGCAGGCAAGATCATCATATGTGCGTCAAAAGCTGAAATACAACTGCATTAACTCAGTTCCTTACCCTAAATACAACACTTCAGCTTCGGTTCAGTTGTTAACGTGGAACGATTTGGTGGTTGGACCATTTCCTACTACCAAATCTCCATTATTCTATTCTGTACCAGTTAATACAGATGGATGTAAAGTAAGTACAGTCTCATCGCAAAATACACCCTTAAATTTTTTGTTGCTTTCACACAACTTTTAATAACGAACCAACTAGATATAATTTAACGGCTGAGACGGCGGCACGAGTGTGTTTCACGCGCGCCTCTCTAGGAAGATGATCAGCTATAGATTAGCAGCACAATGGGACGGAGCCTGCCAGGTCATCCACTGGCGGGCTGATACCTGCCGGAGGTGCGGTGAATGCGCAAGCGAATCCCATATCTCCGGCGCTACAGGTATGCCGCAGGAACACAGTGTGGTTTTAGTCGGTAAAAGTCCGACATCACCCGTCGCCATCCCCAGGGCGGCGGGTATGCATGAGCATTTCCACACGTAATAAAAAAAGGTATAATTTAACGGCACGATTGGCGCAGTGGTTGAGAGATTGATTGCTGTGTCGCAGGTTCGATTCCCGCACGGAACAAATATTTGTATGATCTACAAATAGTTGTTTCGGGTCTGGATCTATGTGTTTGTAAACACATATATTCATATACACAAAGATCCAGACTTGGTTGTTTGTGCATGTGTCAATGTATGTTTGTAAACTGTACCCACGATACAGGTGAACTCCTAGTGTGGGGCAAGGGTTAAAAAAAAAGAAAAAAACACCCACCCCGGATACAGAAATTAATCCTAGTGGGGAAAAGTTTGTTTAAGAAAAAAAATTAAGGGTTTATTCCTAATATTTCATACCTTGATACGAATTTTTGCACCTGCATAGGTACCCTTATCCACCGAACACTCAAACACAATTTAATGTTAAGTAGAAAGTAGAAAGAAAGAAAAGAAATAAAATCAGATTATTTCCGCCACGACGTGACGCCAAAAATAAAACACAAAATAAAAAATAAAAAAAACAAATTAGAAAAATATGTTAAAAATTAAGGGTGTATTTTGCGATGAGACTTTAATAATATATTTACTTATTATACTATTGTAATATTTTTCATAGTATAATATATTCAATCATACGTAGCCATTAAGATTGATTCTCGAGTGGCCAACAAAAACAGAATTATTGTTTTAAGTTATTATTAATTTGGCGTTATACCTATCATTGAAAATTGGTCCTTTTATTGACGTGATCTGACTTCCCATAGATTATCCTCTGTCCGGAATAGGTGGTTAAGTATGCCGTAATTTTACATCTAAAATCTCCACAGTGGGTCACTTTAGTACTCGATGTTAAGCTTCGGGAACGGGAACTTAGGACCACATCGAAGCCCACCATGGTGCCATGCCCAATAAAATGCATATATTGAGAGTAACTGCTGAAGACCTTGTTAGAATGTTGGAGCTGTAGAATTATGTTAGTATGAAGATACTCAATAAGTATTATAATTGTTTCAGGAAGGAAGTTCTGATTGGAGTAGTACAATCATAGAGTTGCAAAGTTTAATAACACACAGACTTCCGATCACTGATTTGAGGATTTCAGATATCCGTAGTACAGATCAAAAAGTGTACATTGAAAATGTTGAACTGTGTTTCGGGTGATTTGCCAATTAATAATAATAGTTGCTGCAATAGTTAATTACTGTATATGTAGAGAGTGACTAAATAAAAATATACCCAGATACGTTACAATCAAGTTTTCAGTTAAAATAATGTTCGTGGTTTATGTAATGTTCCAATATCTATAAAAGTGAGTATTTTATTTGTTGTTTTATTGAACCAGGTATTTTAATTTCACCAATTGTATTAAAGGGTCCAAAATTTAAATTTCGAGCAGATTGTCGCTGGTCGAAAATTAAATATAAACTTTTTAGAATTGAAAACGTTTGTAATAGCGAACTCAATTTTTTTCAATAGTTAAATTACTAATACTGTAGCTGATATCATCAACGTAAGAAATTTACTTAATCTCCTCATTTTTGCTCCTTAATCTCCTAATTTTTGCGTGCCCATCAGGGTCCACGATGTACTTTATAATTTTACTTGCCATCTATTTATACCATTGTGGAAAGCAAAAGTTTTGAGTTTGAGTTTTAAGAGACGGAATGCGCCAAAAATTCTGTTTCACAGGTGATACGTAAATCTAGCTGATAAATTCGCTGATTCAATCTTATTGATAGCTTATCTTTAAGTAGTGAAACAAGCCTTAAAACTTGTATCATCATTCAGCGCTGGCAAGCCACAAATGTAGATGTCAACCCAACACCTACTACTCTCTTATCTAAAGTCACCAGCCCCGTATAAGCTTATTAAAATGGAAATTTTCGCACCTTATTCCAGGGTGTTACTGTTTATTTTTGGTGATATATTTTTTCTGTTATACAGGCTGATTCGACCTATTCCTTGTAAGAGAATACTAGCACTCATTTGCAACAAGTTTGATACGTTGGACCAGGGTCGGAGCCGGTTATTAGTGGATTTAAAGTTATTGCAGATTTTAGTTTTATTTGTAAGTTCTGACTGGTGATAAAAAAAAACTATGAAAAATCGAGTCACCTCTGACCCCTAATCCAGGACGTTAAACTTATTGTAAATTTACTATATTATAACCCTTTCCATGTCGGCGAATTAACAAACACCCTATATTCAACTCACGTGTTTTAAAGATTGCATGTTGGGTCATAGGTTTAATAATATTTCACAAAAATATTTCATGTTTTTAACGTTAAATACTAGAGAATGTCCATTGGAATGAATTTATAATAAACAAGATACAACACGGGCAAATAAATGTGGACAAATAAAAAGATAGATAATAGGACGGTAGCCGCCACTTTACACCATAGACGACAACTTCTGATAGAGGTCAGTGTTGAAATTGTATCAAGTCCATTCGTCGGCAAGAGCTGGCAACAAATTGCGTTAAAAACTTTTCGTGTGTAAGTATCCTAATGCTTGTACTTTACCTTTACAGCAGTGTACTAAAAGTTCCTAGCATTATGTGCAAGACTATTCTAAAACATAAATTTAAAAGTTTCTCAATGATAAAATAACGGTTCCATTCACCTCGAGGAAGGGTGCGTAAATGAGCGAAAAATAGCAACAATTTTCTCCCGTCTAGAACATTAATTATTCATCTTGGCTAAAATTTATTAGCACAAAAGAATGCCTCATGAAAGTAGCGATGAGCGTACGATATTCATTTGTTTTCATTAGCGAACTCGCGGTGGTACCACTGAGTGAAAGATAGCATATCACTCGAATTCATATTGTCATGTAAATTTATAAAAATAAATTAAGAAAATTTACTCACAGAAAAAAAAAAGATTAATAGGTATATGAAAGCAACGACGTCAGTACCGATTCCCGTATTATGTGAAAAAAACTGACAGTTATTATGACTACTAAAAATGGTATCCCGCCATCCAACCAATAACCATAATTATTATCTATGCGAAGGGACGCAATGTTTGTTGGTAGTTGCGGTTGACAGATGTTTCTTGCGAGAATTCTATCAAGTTAATTTGCCTGTCAAGTGATAGAAATGACTGATGAAGGAGCTACATAAATTGTCAATTTTCTTTTTACAAATTGATCTTTGATGTCTTTAAGGACCAGTTTAAATACGCTAATTTGGAAAAAAAGACCACGACAAGCTTTCGATTTGATATTCCTCCGACTTCAAGGATTAATCAAATAGCCCATACTCATAACGGCAACATGAATATTTTCCAAAAAATACGCAGCTGAATGAAGCCTTACAGATCAAGGAGTTAACAAATTACGTAATTACGTACCGTAATTAATAACCAAGGCCATTAACTACCACGTGTGCGTAATACCTACGTATAAAAATCTAAGATGGCATAGCCAATAAGGGTTCAGTAAGACAAATAAGTCAGATAAGAAATAGGATAGGAACAAAAGTTTTAAGTAGTTAGTTTTGTTTGGCGAAAACGAGTCTCATGGTACCACAGAGCTGTCGTGCAGGCGAGATTAATAGCTTATTACTCCTTTGTTTACTGGGAGTCATTATTCAATTAAATATCACGGCCAACCGTAAACCATTGTTTTGCCCGCCGATATCATAACCGTTTTACGTCTACCGTTTATTATTAAATTGAAAGTTTGATTCCGAGGGACTTAAATAATAGGCAAGGGTTTTGAACATCGTTCTTTCGGAAAATACAATTCGATATTTTTCACTTAATCTAGTACCTATATTGGGATCAACTGATTTTGAGATTAATTTGAATTTCGATAGGTTTTTGCGTACTCTAGTGGGAAACTTCGGGAAAAAACAGTTTCAGACTTTGGACATTGGGTATTTTTATGTCAGTCTTGCCAATTATGTTTTCCAAACGTATGATTCGATTTGTCAAGAATGGTCTGCCGCAAAGTTACATACTGATCCTCGCAGATCAATTGACTTGAAGACTTCATTACGTGATGACCTGTGCAATAGAATACAAATATTTACAACCCGGCTTTTATAGATTCCGCAGGTCTCAAGGCAATTATAATAAGCTTTAGGATGTCACGATTGATGCAGTATCGGTAAAAAAATTGTATGGCCTGCACATAGAATTTCCGTATTTTGTTATGTAAGTATACAAGTAAGATTTGATGTATGTAAACTTCATCCTCGATATAGAAGAAAAGCGATTGTCCTTCATCGTTACAAAAAAGATTTCAGTTTTGGAAATCTTGATATCATCACCACTAAAACAGAATTACATTATAAAACACGCAATAAAGTAAGACATAAACGGTCATCAGTTTACAAAAAAGAGCCGTAATTGTCGACTGCAGCCACGAAAATCTCCCTGGGGCACACAGCATAACAAATTGTATAATTCATCGCTATACCAGTTCGTCCCTTCTCAGGCTGAAGAAATATTGCAACAATCTCTCACTGGTCGTTCGCGAACCTTTATTATTCATATTTTTGCCTTAACAAATAGCACCTAAGTTTGTTTTAAGTAATGTTTGTTGAAAGATATAAAGGCGTGTTTCCTATGGGTGTCGTTAGACACGCCGAATGTTTAACCCTTATTTTATAATCCTAGTGGTTTGGATTTCAAGTATTTATTTTTGGTCTATCAAAGTATAAAGCTTAGATTTAGTCTGAAATCTTAATTTTATAACTTTTACACTAGATCAACGAGATAATAATAATATGTTCTGTGGCATTAACAACGTAAAATCTGCCCTGATACATAAGGTTACATAGTAAGGATTATTTAATGCCTAAAAGAGTACCTACCTGTGTAGCTCGTAGTCAAGAATAGGAAAAAATACTAGTAGTTTTCTCGACCTAATTCTGCAGATTTAAAACAGTTTCGCATCAACTGTAGACAATCTAAAATATAAGCCGTCTCTTCGTGTGAACACTTCCATTGCTTTCTTTAAGAGGTAGACTGACTACAGTATTGTCAATGAATTGTTCAGGCCTTACAAATAGTAACAACTGAGATTGTGCTTATGTTATTTAGCATGTGTTGTGTATCCAATTCAAAGGACAAATGCACTATTCACAATACATCGTTTCCCCTACGAAATTAAGTTGGGCCACAAACAGCCACCATTAGAGGAGACATCACGACAACATGTTGCTACCTGTCCGGCGTGATATATCGCGACCCGCGCCTAATTGCTTGTCTTTTTGTAGTACATTCTGTATTTTACCATCATTACTGGAAAGAAATAATTTTCGAACTTTTTCTAAAGGGACTTATTTCTAAGAAATAAGGAAATGATACAAAGTTCTGGAAAACAAAAACGATTAGTTAGTGTCTTCTCGCCATAATTTTGCAAGGTTAACATCAATCCTTTAAGTATAAAATAGATTTAATATGATAAGAAATACTTTATTACTGAACACCTGTCTCTAAATACTAAAAAGTACCTACTCCAATATAATCATTTAGTCATGAAAATTTTGTCTGAAAATTTAAAGTTTACTGCGCCAACACCCCATATTTAGGGTCGCGTACGTATGGGATTGAATCGGACCACACTGGGTCGTTAGCGCAGCGGTTTAATGACTCAAATGGTCCGCTGACATAATGACCTTTGCTACTAAATTGGACCTCTGCGTTTCAAGTGCAAGTGGCCGGCACTGTAATGTGTAGCATTTATGATCAAAGCCTTTATGTAGGTCATTACCTACTTCAATTGGTCCGTTGCGTTGAAACAAGTTTTCCAAGAAATATTTTCTAGCTTTACTTCATGACTTACTTTGCCTACAGTGAAACTTTTTCCAGTTCAACCTAATCTAACAATGGATTTAAATCTTCTATCCACGTCACAATTTGTGGCCTTAGACACGAATTTTAATCTCTTGGCTAAATCATCAGAGCATCTTGTGTAACCTTGAATCCACTTCTAAAGTTTTGGGTTCTTTATCTATCTGTGTCATAGACGTGGGCCAACTAATAAATCTCGAAGTTATACCAAGAAGACCACAAAAAGTCACTTATATCACTCAAAACAATTTTATTTACCAAATAGATGATATTACCAACATAGTCATCCAAATGAAGACATATTTTTTCACCCTCGTCAAGTAAGAGGATCAACCGCTTAAATGCCTTTCCAAGTCAACGGAACGTCAACTATAAAGATATTCATAAAATACCAAAAGGAACTTTGCAGAACCCGCGATAATATTAATCGGTATCAGCGTACCCTTGTTTATAAGGGCGGAAAAAACGTCCGAAAACTTTATTGATATTACTCCCAACAAGTTTAAGAGTTTGACGAATAGCGTGCAAAATGTTTTTTTGTTATTTTTTCTGGATGCCGTCAATAATAGTCTGACTACGCCACAAGTTAGGAAACACGCTGGTCTTATTGGGTCTTCGCAATAATTCATCGATCTCGCAACCAAAAAAATGAAAAGGTGTATGAATGAGATTAAGCAAAAGGCTTATATTTCGTTGGATGTAGCTTTAGTTTATGCCCAAACCCTTCGGCAAATGATGGACTGGTGGGTTTCGTGAATCTTTTTCTCGAGAGAATGGACTTTTCCCCGTTATGTGTGTATCAATGCCATTTACATGCCATGTCATGTAGCAAATTTTTCTGATTCTAGATACCCTAAAAAAACTGATATTCTACAAAATCTAGTCGAGATTTTTCATCGGATATCGGACGAAATAATTTTTTTGGCAATCGCTGCTTTTTTGCCCGTTTGCAAGTCATCGTTGAAAATTGAATTGAAAATTTTGATTAATGGCCGCGAGAACTTGCCGCGTGGTTTCAGTTGCGAATAGAACACCCATCCATTTTTTGGAAAACGTAAGATGTAACCAGATTATATTTAAAAAAAAATGAAAGTTTTGAACTTTTGATCCAGTCATTTATCAACGTGCTTTCGATAGAGATATTCTTTCTAGCTATAAAAAATTGAACCTGTTTGTACAAGTAGGTAATATACCCAAATCATAACATAGCATCACGCCTGTATTCCCCGAAGGCAAGGCCCGACACACACATTTCGCCGATGCCGTTATTGAGTCCCATGTAATAGGGGGCGAGCCTATTGTCATCTACCGGGCACAGTTCTAGACTTCGTGCTGCTGCTGAGAATTTCCAATATAGAAAGCCCGATAACACTTTGCCCGACTTGGGAGTCGCGCTTGCGGCCCCTAGACCAATGAGACAGTTTACTATATAATACTCATATCCTCTTATAAATTTAGCCTATTACTGTCCCACTGATGTGCACAGGCTTGTTTCCAGAATGAGAAGAGTTAGCCTTTATTCTGTCACGCTGCCCTGGTGCAGGTTTGCTGACTATACACACCATCGAGAACTTCATGAAGCCTTTTGACATCCTATTAACTAAACTCAATTACTCGGCATTCAATCAATATCAAAACTACTAACGTTAACCACGCGCCAAATCTAACTAATCTAGATTAAAGGGTTGCGGTGTTGGTGGCAAAATTGTACGTAACTACTGTGAACCACTCTATTACCATGGATTTAATTAAATTAACATAATTCCGATGGTTGTAATCCTGCCTTAGGGTATAAAGCCTGAGGGCCTAAATAATAACTATCGGAATGGGAAATAGATATGGGGGTATTGGTACGGCTATTATTGAGTTTTGCCCCGTAGTTTTTTTTTTAACTTTGCCCCACTATTTGATTTCTCCTATGTCGTGGACACATTTTTACAAACATACATGTCACATGCACACACGACCAGATGATGATGAACAAGATTGTGTTAGACTTGCCTATAATATGAAACTTAGTAATGGCAGTGGCGAAAAGTGGGTGTATTTAATACACCTCTGCCTAACCTAAGAGAAGAAAAATTGAATATTTGGGTTCCAAATTGTGAGGAACCAAGAACTACTTATTATAAATCAACACCCAGTTTCTGAAAGAATATTTTTAAATCAAGACTCAATATTTAAGCGCTCATTGTTTTGTTATTTTGAGTGACCCATCCCAATGACGTCTGCTGTCAACATACCTACCGATTAATATTATTATTCTTTCGTTAGTAAATACCTATGTAATATGGACGTGATATGCAGTCTTTATTACTCATAGAAGCTTCTCATTCCCAACTACCCAAATAAGGTGAGATAAATAATATTACGCTAGTTTCGGGAATCGGGTACCTACTATCACAGAATAAATAGGTGAGCTCAACTCCTTGACCACTGAACTGATATGTTGATTACGATGATAATATTTTGAAGGCACGGCTGGCGCATTGGTTGAGAGATCGACTGCTGCGCTGCGTGTCGTCGGTTCGATTCCCACACGGAACAAACTACTACTACAGATAGTTGTTTCGGGTCTGGGTATTTGTGTATGTGAATATATGTGTTTGTAAACGCACCCACGATACAGGAATTATTCCTATTGTGGGCAACGTTTTAAAAAACAAATAAAAAACATTTTTTTTTTATAAAAAGTGAAAGTAATTAACAAATGGTAAAGTGAAAGTAAATATATTTAATAGCCCTATTTAATAAGCTATTTATGTACTACAGCAACAGTTTGAAGACACGGTTGGCGAACTAGTCTAACGATCGATTGCTGATTCAATTCCCGCATGGAACAAATATTTTTGTGACCACAGATAGTTGTTTCGGTTCTGAGTGTGCGCATGTCAATATTTGTGTTTGTACCAGTAACCAGGAATAATTCCTAGTTTGGGGCAAGGACAAAAAAAGCTTTTCAATAATAGAAACAGGAATTAATATCAAAAGTTTACACCTCTCTTCGATAGATGGCGTTGTTACTATTTCTGAATCGCGCTATGGTTTCGTTACATGAATTTGGTAAGACGTTTTGGATGACATTGTATCATTAGTCGCCTTTTACGACCCACGGGAAGTAAAATTTAAGTTTTTTAATGGTCACAGGTGTGAAAGCCATGTGATCTTAATTATACAATAAGACGTAAAATTAAAATACATAACTTATTTTATTGTTTTTCAAGATACAATGTTCTGTATTGACCTTTAAATAAAAAAATAATTATAATATTTTTAGTTTATCTATATGGGGTGGCGGAGGTGACGAGTTTATGTCCTATGTGCTATAAACTGGTGGGTACCACGAATACAATTCTATGATAGACCAAAAATAATTTTTATTCAGCCACAAATCTTATCTGGGCCCCTCAACTCTCATCTTCATTTTATTAGGCACGGTTTTACAATAATCTCTGTCCACGTACATATTACGGCGCAACATAATACATTATTCTGTAAGTACCATACACGGGGGAATACTAAAGTTGAGTGCGACAGGACGGCCGACACTGCCCCGTGCGATGAATAATTTAGACGAGCTGAGCGAAATATTGTAAGGCGAGTGTCTCACAGACTGGGAGCGACGCTTTTGCATTAGAGAGCCATTGAGGCTTAAGAATGTCGTCGAAGATGGTTTGGTGTAATCAATCTTTTGTGGTTACGCCGTAGCTTGAGTTAGGAATGTAAATGACCTTTTATTGTGTGTATACCCCCTTATTTTGTAATGTCATAATTTTTCTATAGGTGGATATATTGATTCAATTTACTGTCCAATTGTTTGCAAGAAAAAAGGCTCCATGTGTGTCGATACTGAAAATAGTCCGGCGCACCTTAGGCAGTCAGCTTCGATATCACCATCGCTGACTGGCTAATCCTTGCACCACTGTATATGCGATTCCCAGCTTGCATTGTGATAGCTCGTACAGACACGACAGAAGAACTGTCCAATGTAGGGCACGAGCCTCGTTTCATTTCAGACGGGTCATAGTCCTCGCCTGGTGACGGTAGGCAGTCCATTTTGAACCTTTCTCTCTCGATATGTAAGAGGTCACACACACACACATATTTCTGCATAGATGGCAAGCGTTCGAGAAATGTTCTAAAAAATGGCATAGCCAAAAGCATTAAACATTTTCCAATCTCACAAGTCATCCTTATAATATGCATTGCAGTATACCCAGGTGCGGACGGGTAAGGATCTAGAACTGATAAATCGCGGGGTTACCATAAAACACGCCAGACTGCCACGGACAGAATATAAAGACGGCCTGCCAAGCGTGGAGATTATGGCAAACTCGAGGGAGAGACTCGAGGGAGGGTTTCGTTCAGTAGTGGACGTCTTCTGGCTGATGATGATGATGATATGCTTTAATAATATAGGTACGTAATTTATTATTCTATAAAAATATGGAAGAAAATCCATGATCACTTTGAACTCGAAAAGGCACATGTAATGTGTTGGGCAGTAAGAAGCATATACAATGAGATTCATGTTTATCCATGGGCTTTGAGGGTGTGATAATTATATCACGGAGTTACTATAGAGGTTTCATTAACGCCATTTGCAGCTAGCTATTAATGTATTACTCAGTTTTAAACCTAAAACCAACACAGTATACCTAGATTCGCAGTTCTACAAAAACAAGACGAAGAAGGTCGAGCAGGCTCTCAGAATGCAAGAAACGAAACTTGGCACGAATATGATCGTGATTATTTCTAAATTATTACTATAGCATGGCATTTTCGTTCGCGTTGTCGTAAACGATAAGTGTTATAATGTGTACGTGGTATGGCTTATTGATCGATATATTGTAGCATTTAATGATAGAAGCAATGAGGAAAACGAACTGAATTTCTTCTTGACTAAAGTATTTTGCTTACTCGCGACCTCACCGCGAAAACAGCTGTGTACTATCATTGATAACTGATAAGGGAATGAATAATAATTATGTCCAGATCCCATCGATTGATTATGACGTTTTATATATATGTACTTCGTAGCTATGAGTGTGGTAAAATAACATATTGAAGCTAGTCAGTAGAATTGAGTATTCTTTGAACATCTTTTGGCATAAAATACAGATAAAATACGAATAATGACTGCCTAATTACATGTCATTCGCCGGATCAGTCGCGTGAGCAAATATTTCTCCAACCATATTACTTATTATATGTTATATACATTATATGTTCCAACAAAATCCGCAAAATGGCGAAACGCCAGCTAGTCTATGTGTATATTGATACAGCTGTTTCAAAACGCCTACTAGTGCGTTTTGAAACAGCTTGTGCAGATTTGAAGCAGCAAAATAATTCACGAAATGAATTTTACGAATCCAAAACTGCTAGTGACGTTATAAATCGATCTGTTCCTTATATTGAAGAGAAACTTAAGTATTAATTTTGCCTGAACATTTGCTGAACATAGAAAACACTGCAATTCTGTCGAACAAAGCGTGCAGCGCGGAGCTGAATCCAATGACTAACTGAGAGACAAAGGCACAAGTACCAGGAAATTAAACTTTACATATGAACGGGTCTCAATGTTAATGTCGCTATGGATTTTATTAATAATATTAGTGATTAATTTTTTCTCGAAGTGTTTATAGACGGTTTGTTTGAAGCTTTAAATACATAAGGAGTAACTAAAGATCATAATCATCTCCTTTATACAAACGCTAGACGAGAGAGTTACGAACAAGAGAGCCAGTCTTCGAGGTATTAAATAAATACATTTTTATTTGTTTTTTAATAGAGATATAAGATATCTCCTGTATCGTGGGGCAAACGCATCTAACATCCTAAGCCAAATAAGCAACAACTACATCTAGGCCAGACAAATTCGAACCTGGGACACGTAGCCCAGCAAACCCATCAATAGTCAATACGCCAAATATGATCGTCAACTCAACCATCAAATTACAGTTCCCGTTAACGCCAATACGAGTAAGTAAAACTAAAGGGAAATCAATTCAGGCCGGATTTGAAGGCTTTGAGAGCTAAGCACTTACAATATTGATTGACACTAGGATAAGTCGTCGTCATCATAGCGTTTCTCCGCCTATTGAATGCACTGCTTTAGCTTAATCACACTATTTAGTTTCAATATATATAAGCTTCCGCCCGCGGCTTCGAACCCGTGCATTTTTTCGGGTCACACGTAGCGCCATCTAGCGTCCTAAGAAAGTTATTGTTCTTTTCCTCGGGAACAGTACTTTTTTTTTGGATGAAAGGAAACCCTATGGCCTTTTCTGTACTCCTGACAATATACATATATGCGAAATTTCACGATGATCGGTTCAGTGGTTTAGGCATGAAAAGGTAACAAACAAAATTACTTTCGCATTTATAATATTAAAGTTAGGATGTAGGTAGTAGAAATGTCTCATTAGTCTAGTGGTCAAGCATGACTGCTAAGCATGGGGTCCTGGCTTTGACTTCCGGATCTGGCAAAGGATTATTAGGTTTTTCTATATGGAAAGTCGCAGTAGCCGGAGTCTGGAACTATGCCTGGTAGATGGCAATACGCGCTCGCTCCATAATAAATGGGACTCAATAACAGGATCGGTGAAATGTGGGTGTAGCATAATACACCTCTGCCTAACCCTTCGGGGAATACAGGCATGATATTAGGTTATGTTATGTAGTTTCAATAAAAAAGGTCGGAATAGGTTTAAAAAAAATTGATACCTTTGCTCAACCCTTGTAAACATTACTGTATCGTGGGTTTTACAAACAGATGCATAAAATTATGTTGACAATCAATGAAGATTACAACATTAATATACTTTTTAGGGAATAAAGAGTTGCTTTGAATATTTGCCTAGTGGTTGAATATTTTCTAAGGGTCAATTCACACTGAGCGAGCAGCGGCCGGCCATTTTGAATCTTATCTACGTGATTAAAAAGTCCATAGTTATTTAAAGGCAAAGGAGGGGCAGCGCGGCGCCGCGAAGCTGCACGAGCCTTCTAGCGCAGCACTGCCCCTTGCGGTGCCGCGTTCTTACGGCCGCTGCCGGCCGCTGCTCTTTCAGTGGGAATTGACTCTAACATGTATATATTCGGAATTCAAAAACGGCCCTCTTACTTTTCGAATTGATATGAGTGATAAGAATATTTTCAATGTGTGTGTAGTTTGCCGATCCACAATAGATCAGCGTGATGGGCCTTCGCGTCGTAATAAGACGTCCGTTTCCGGCCACGGGACGTCCATTTTTCGCCATAATAATGTCCTCCTGACCGATTTCGGTCACGGTGGCCAATCTCACCGGAGATTAGCCAACTACGCAGGAGATATTATAGAGCACAAATGTGTGCGCAAACACAGGTGCTCTCTATCCTATCCCTATCTATATAGTCCGATGGGACGGCAATCCGACACGACCGAAGAGAGATCAGGCGCAGGACCAACGGCTTTACGTTCTTTCCGAGGCACGGTGTGTATTCACATACACAAAGACCCAGACCCGAAACAAATATCTGTAGATCGAACAAATATTTGTTCCGTGCGGGAATCGAACCCGCGACACGTTGCTCAGCAGTCGATCTCTCAACCATTGCGCCAACCGTGCCGTCATAACGCCATAACGCCATAGTTAAACCGTTACACTTAGTCAAATACTTATCTCCTATAAAATTCTACGCCTGCAAATAAGCACGAAAATACTTTTTTAAAACGAATTCATTACAATTTGACCCTTTTAAAAGAGGAATTGGGGATTTGAGGTATCTTCACACCGTTAAAGGAGATTTCGCCGGATTATATTTAAACATTTTTTTCAGAGTATAATACCTTTGTGAAGGAAAGTGGGCTCTTTTTTGTTGTGTCCCGTGAAATGTTTTAATTTTTGTTATATTTTCCTTTTTTATTAATCTTTTACTTTTTTACGTGAGTTGAACGAAATCGAATTTTGGGGTACTTTTGATAGCTTACTTTTTTCAGTTGAGCAGGCAGAAATATACTGTTGGACACTCACATAGCGCCGATGACGTTTATTCTCATATAATGAAATAAAGAGGCGAGCCTATTGCCATCCAATGAGCACATTCTAAAATCCGGGCTTCAATTGAAAATTTCCATACAGAAAAATAACACTTTGCGCAATCCAGAATAGAATCCTTTCGCTTAGCAGTCGTGTTTGTGACCACTACACCGTTTATATTAAATAATGCATAAATTATATCCACTGATATATTCTTTTATAATGTAAATCTTTCGTATCAAACCATACCAAAAAAAGAACTGACACAAAACAACAGATTCACAAACTTCGGCATAATAATTCTCACAAAACTAAAAATACAGCTATTTCACTTTACATAAAATACTAAAGAGAGATAACACCACTGCATTTCTACATTAGTCAGATTGGTTTAATTTGAAAATGTTCCCGACATATTTCCGCGCTAAGTATCATATACAATGAACTCGGTGCATAATGCGACGCTCTTCGCAATACTTTACGCCTCTGTGTCCATACCTTAACACTCGTTATTATAAGAGGAAACTAGAACTCAGCGACAGACACTACTTAACATAAGTGTAATAGGTAAAAAAGTTTATTAATGTGTAGATAAAGCCATGTATTCACACTTATATTTTAGTTGGTACGCCTAGAACGAATATTTCAATCTGGCTGGGGGTAACATACAACACTTTTTGATTTAACAATGTCTATCCATCAATGGTCAGAAGGCAAAAAAATTGGACAAATAATATGTTGCATTTCATGTTGGGTGTCATGAAATTACGCACCAATTGTTTCCTAGTTGATAATTGAGTTCACAGCGTTTTAATGTTAAAGGCCGATGCGACGCAGCTTTAGTTTTTCTGTCTCTACTAGATCGAGGTACTTTACTGAACTAATTTTTACATTTGTAGTCGTCATTCACTTCTTACATCTCTATCACATTACGCGATTATGCTTACAAATAATCTTTTTTATTAAACTGAAACCAGTTATTTTTGCAAAACGGAGGTTCTGGATGCATTTTTTCTATAATAAAACATAATTCAAGTTCTAATCATTACTATGACGATTCATAAGTTCAGTTCACTGTGTCCATCATATCAAAAGGGATTTTTTTTGGCGAGGTCCACCATATTTACCTTGACTCAACCCTATCTAAGTACCTTTTTATTAAAGAGAAAAATATATGTACAGTAATGGGATTACTATCTTTATCAAGGTCTTTATCAATTTGTTTACCTTCTTCAAGACTAATCTTTTCTTTAATATCATATTTGCTTTCACATGTAAAATAAAATGTATACCACACTTTGATCTAACATATTGTCATACATCGCCAACCTTTACACGTTCAGGTTGGTTCGCGCCACCGCACCTCTATTGTGAACAAGCCCTCACTGTCGCTTCGTGGCCCACAAGAATATCAATCAATCTGTTGTTACCTACGACGTTTACCGAGACGAAAATGTTTTTGTTTCCTGCTATTTGAGATACCTACTTTATTATTTTTTCGCTTACTACCTTGTTTATTATATGTCTTGCTACCTGATTTTATGTGCCTGTCTATAAATATTTTGTTGTTTTATCAATCTTTAAGTAGGTACCTAGTAAATGTTTTATTTTTTGGATTTGATTCGCTGGTATTTCTCTCCTTCACCTCTGCCAGTTACTAGTCTATAAACCTTTAAATAAATTAGATTTTTTGTTAAAGAAGAGGGTAAATAAACATCCACAAAACTAAAGGAGTCGCTGAAGTGTTGCCAAATTTTTTAGGGTACATGGAGAAGGCGAAATGGTGGTCAAATTGACAGTTTTTGAACAGTAATCTAATACTAGCTTCATACAAGTTCAACCATGAAAAAAGGTTACGCCTGTATTCAGGAGTTTTAATCTTGTTAAAACAAATTGCTGACAAAACGCACAGTTGGAAACACGAAGTTGATTTTAGTAGATTGTAGATTTTTCGATTCCATTTCGCCTTTGATTGGTCTATTGTCGTAATGACTGGTTGAGTTGCTTCGCCTTTTGAGGTTTTGAGTTCAGCCCTCAAGTCACGCAGTCTTTGTGATTGTGTTCTATTGTGAAGAAAATTTATTCTTCGTCCCAAATAACTATGCCTCTACTAACGATTGGTCTTTGCCCTCAATAGCACTATTAATGTTTTTAGTTAACTAAATCAGAGATTGTCTTCTGCATCCTGGGCACCAGGTTTGATACCACTGCTGACTGGCTTATCCACAGCATGAGGATATTCATAAGGATCATTTGGATAACTCTTGCCAATTCGACTGAAGAAGAAGACTTTTGGGTGGACAACCATAAAACTACATAGTTCTTACATATCTTCCATACATTGTATCAAGAAAGATATTTTCAAAGCGTACCTAACCAAACGATTTATTGAATCAGTGTAACGATTTGTTTGTTCCTTTTTATGGTCTATATGCGAGATGAAAATAGATTTGAGTTTGATTTCAATATTATCAAGAATAAGTACCACTGGACTATGAATAATTGACATATATTATCAACATTGATTTCAGGTCTTTACGACACTACAGCGCAGGGGCGGTCAAGACAGGTATTGATGTATCACATACATAAACGCCTCGTGACCGCCAATGAATCATTTATGATTCATTGCTCGACAACGTGTTAATAATTCAATCCCAAATATCAAATTGGTCAATAGAAGTCAAATTTGTGTGTAGTTCATGTATTATTTAGCTTTTGGATGGAGACATGTGTGATAAAGGGTAAAATTGTCTGAAATAAAGTTATTGATACTTCATAAATAACTTCTTTTTATCGGTGCAATAATCGAAAATCTCGATTATTGTTTTGTATTATCGTTAAAATGGTACACAAGTATATACTTACATACACACATAATCTTACGCGTTTTTTGCATGGGAGTAGGCAGAAATTATGGAACGCCCCGTGCTACGATCCTTACATAATCCTTTTGCTTCATCTACATTCATGCATTGTTTCATACAAGAACGCCCGTACTGCCTGGCCTTTTTGAAGGAGATCACCAATAGGGTCCGTATATGTCCTTCTAGAGCATATGTACAATCGAATATGTACACAAGTAGGTACATATAATTTACGTTTTCTAACATGGACCGACCATATTGGCCAAATATGTTTGTGGGCTTAACTTTTGTTGGTCATGTTTAGAAGTTTAAACGGATCTACCTACTTGTAAGGAGGATACAGTTCCAGAAATATAATTCAGACTGGCCTAACAGGAGCTTCATGACATACACTTCGTCGCATGCGGAAGTAGGTTTATCTGGTTTTGTCATGCCGACAGTATTTCAGCCAACTGAATATCACCATACACTATTCTATTCTATGTAAGAAAGTTCAGCAAGGTATATTTTACCACACATGAAATTCAAGACATTATGGTTGATAACTTAATGAAATTAATGCCCCCATTATACTCAAATTTAACGCTAAATAATCTGATAAAGCACGCTTCATTTATTATGGGATAAAACACTATTTACGGTGCGGTAATGCTGTACTAAATTATTCTCACACGTTGTTCCCTGTGTATGGCTACAAAATTTCATTATAATTACCCGTTTTAAGGATTAATGTGCTTTTAGTGTACTTATACCGTTATTTGGTTGGTTTTAATGGCAGTAAAGCTAAGGAGGGGAGAAAATGAGAGCGCGTTGTTTTTGGAATTTTTATGACCTACAATGTTTTTTGGCGTTTTTGTTTTTTTGTAACCTCTTGCAATATAGGTACCTACATGGCCGTTTAAGCTTAAAATGTATGTTGATATTTAGCCGCATCTGACAGGCCAGAACCTGACCCCGACGCAGTCACGGAAAAATTAGGCTTTGTCTGTTTTGTAGATCATTTTGAAATACCGTTAGGGCGGTTACACGTTTGCCCCAACAATGGTCCTAACACTGTCCACCCAACATGAGGAGCCAATATTTTAAAGGCTATTTGATATCATTTTGTGTGAATAAGATGTTTTGGATTTCAGCATTTAGCATTGGAAATGCGTCAGGAAATCATTTCATTCAAATCATGCCCACCTAAGCATCATCTAGAGGGAATATACTATACAAAGCACAACAATATTATCATACAAACATATCAATGTGAGTCATACAGCAATTCATATAAATGTCGTATAATTACAAAGGGTTCTAAAATTAAAACACCCTCTAAAGAGCCCGTAGCATACGCTCCGTGCAATCTCAAGGAACAAGAATTTTACATCTAAAAGTATTTTAACAAAAGCAATGTGCGAACATATTTAATGTGGTGCCCGCATTCCTAACTTTTTCTCTCATATCACACAATGGCCAGGGTGTTCCATAAAGTTAATATATGTAAGCGAGGTAATGTGCTGCCAAATTAATGTATGTACCTATGTAAAAACAAGGTAGCTGCGGGTTCATACCCGTAGATATCTGATAAAGCCTAGCTTAAGTAACCGAGTTAGAAATTATAATAAGAATGGGACAATTTTTCTCTCATACGTATCGTAAAATGACTACGGGGTTTTTTTGCATGGCGTTTCTTTTAATTAGAATTCATAATTAGATTTTTCAGGACTCATATTTAGATTATTCAGGACCTCACACTCAGCAGTTGCACTTGTGACCGCTAGACCGATGAGGCAGTTTACATCATAGCGACTTGATTCCAATTAAAGTTTGTTACAATGGCACAAGCGGACGAGTTCAGTTCTTGTCCTCACCTTAATTTCTGTGCACCACAGGGTTCACGGTCCAACTTTTGATATCTTTAAGCTAAGAGATTTAGCCTTTAAGCTATCATGGAATTCGAATAGCTACATATTATATTTATTATTCGTGGTAAACGCACCATGTGGTATCTTCCCTTAAAAGGAGCGTAGGACTGACTCCACCCCTAAGACGACCCTCTGACCCTGTTACTTCCTGCCTCAAAATATGTACAGAAGGCTAGATGCATAGAACAAGCGAAAAGAAGCTCACATATACAAGTCAAAACGCGGGCACTCGCGACGCGACCAGCATTCATTTGACCTCGAGAAAATCAAAACAAAAACAGCTATTGGAGCTGCAGCATTCAAAATATAAAACCTGGTACAAATACAAAAAAAAAAAGCACTGGCATTTTGAAAAGATACTACGTCTCTAAGTTTTCGTTTTCTATAGTCAAACGATTAAACTGAACTTCAATACTATTTTTAATTCTAGATTTACTCAACTACACCTATATATCACATTATGTCTTTTTTAGTAGGTAGTTGATCAAGCACTTCAGGACAGTTTAAATAAGACTCTAAATTGGTATTTCGTAAAGTGACACTGTAAACTTACCTCGTTCTAAGTCTCTTTGAAAACGTTCAAATGAAACTCCTCTATTAACAGTTTAAGATAAATAGTATAACAATTTGCTTGCGAACCTTAAATGCTTTGGAATGAATAGGAAAGACGATACAGTACACTAAACCTCCTTTTCTAAACGATTCAATTTGCTAAGGCTTTGGTAAAAAGAGCTTTCGTTTGCTAACCATTCGAGACAGTAATTTGAAGAAAATGTAGTATTGACGTCAAAACCCTTGAAGGTAAAAACAATTTACCAACTGAGAGTCCAAGCACCTCAATAAAACCTCTAAGAATAGTCTTAAAATATCAATTCTGTGGGATAAATATCTATTAGACGTTTTTTTTATACTGAAGATAGTTTTAGGTAGGTAGAAGTAAGATAATTAAGTCTAATAATGTACTAAGTGCCATCAGGCCACAGGGTCTGTACGCAATAGTCTACACTTGTGGTACACTATTTAACTATCTGTCTGTCTCAACTATAGTCTGGGCAGGCCCGAAAACATGTGAAACAATGAGTAGTTCGTAATAATATCGTTTAAGTAACGCAGCGAAAGGGGTCATCGGCCCGAGAACACAAAAAACTTTTAGATTCTACAAAAAAATATCTAATTAAACACTTACCCAAGCCACGTACAGATGCACTATAAATTGATAGTTCAACACAACACTTCACAAAACGATACTTTTTTTCTAAAGCGGGACGATCGGCTTCGTATTTACGAACCCCGCGGTTATGCGCATCCGAATATTCACATTAGAACACAACAAAATACAATCCACAATCAACGCGTGCGCACGAACCGATTCGATAACCGAAAGACAAGACCGCTAATGAATGACTGAGCAAAATTACATCACCAAATACAAAAATATTCTAAACGAGACGGGTAGATTTCAATACATGCCAATCAAAGAGCACCTACCCACATTATCTTAACTTTTTATATATTCCAAACGATATTTTTCTTCATTCTTTTTTGACTGGCTCTGATACCGAGTCTTTTAGTCCAAACACAATTAATTATTTAGTATAAAGATTTCTTTTGAAGAAAGATTTATTTATTTATAATATTGTTGTAGTAATTAATGTCTTGATACAATTACTTGGACTGTTTTTTCGATTCAACTATTTTATCTAATGTCGTATCTTGCAATTACTATGTAGGTACACCTAATTCTACCCAAATCACCTATATCATCTACCTACATATGAATCAGTATTTCATGTAAAAGTTTTAAGTTAATTTTATATATGTAATATATCTAAACTGTTGATAAAACAAAGAAATCAATAATTTTAAAAGTACGTTGACTCGTCTTAACGGTGAAAGCCTAGTTCAAATCCCGGCCGCACTTCTAACATTTCGAAATTCATGAATGGATCAGAATTTTTATTATCATTTCCAATAACGATGAAGGAAAATATCGTGAGGACACCAGCTGCACACCTAAGAAACCTCACTATACCAGCGTGATAGACTAATGCCTATACTCTTATCCTTCTATTAAATGCACTGAATTATTTATTATTATTTATGGTCTGAATTGAAGGCATAGTTGGTGCAGTGGTTGAAAGATCGACTTCTGCGCTACGTGTCGCGGGTTCAATTCCCGCACGGAACAAATATTTGTATGATACAGATAGTTGTGTCGGTTCTGGGTCTTTGTGTATGTGAATACACACCGTGCTTCAGAAAACACGTAAAGCTTTGGTCCTACGTCTGATCTCTCGCCGGTCGTGTCGGATTGCCGTTTCATCGGACTATGAGAGTGAAGGAATAGAGAGAGCACCTGTGTTTGCACACACACTTAAGCTCTATAATATTATCTGCGTAGTTGGCCAGTCTTCGGTGAGATTGGCCGCCGTGACTGAATTTCGGTCAGGAGAACATTATAATATTATTAAATGGACTGAATTATAATGTTAAATAGAAATTAATTTTAAAATCATACAAAACAGTCTTGTGACGTGACTTATATTGAGTTGGCACGAGCTATCACATGGGTATCGCTCATACCATAGTGGAAAGATTAGCGATTCAGCAATGGTATCTAGGCTGACTACCAGACGAACTCAGGTTTCGTCACTCGAGGAGGCTTTTTCATTCAGAGACATTCACATCAATATTCTGGAATTTCAACACCTCAATTTAGAAAAATGTGCCTATCCATTGACATTCTTAGAAAGCATCTCTGGAATTAATTCGCGTGGAAAATTAGAATCGGTTACCATTGTGCCGCTGTATTTCATTTCAGAGTTCGTCTGGCCCCCACCTTTGTTAAATGAACCGAATAAATTTTCCGACGAGGAATTTTTTGTTTACGTTTTCCAACCAATGTCTTTGGATGTGTCGTTAATAAAGAGGTTTATTTGATTTCGACGTTTCTACCTTTATTTTTGTTTTAGAGCTGTTTTGTTCATGGGAATGGGGTTTTCAGTGAGAATTTTTCATATTGTTGGGTTTGATTCGGGTTTAGTTGATAAAGATAACATTATACATATAAAATAGGACCAACTTTTTATTTTTTTAAATATATGCAGACATACGAAAGCATGCAAGGTATAAAATCATTATAAGTCCAACCACTTTAAGCCTCATATAGAGGAGTACAAAATTAGGAGATTTGAAAAATAAAAACATAGCATCACGCTTATATTCCCCGAAGGGTAAGGCAGAGGTGTCCTATTGTACACCCACATTTCACCGATGCCGTTACTGAGTATGTAATAGGGGTCGAGTGTATTGCCATCTACCGGGCACAGTTCCAAACTCCATGCTGCTACTGAGAATGTCCATACAGAGAAATCCAATAACACTGTCCGACCTTGAAATCGAATCAAGGATCCCAATCGTCGCGGTCCCATACAGAAAAACCCATCACTTTGTCCGACCCGGGAATCGAACCCAGGACTTCACGCTCAGCAATCGCGCTTGCGACCACTAGGCCAATGGGGCAAGAATAAAAATTTATTCATTATTCTGATTAAGATTAACTATGTTAACTTTTGTCTGGTTTTGCCAAAATAATAAGCAACGCGAGTAATTTTTATAAGGTTACTCAATATTCCCAGGATCTTTAATGACCCCTACAATTAAGCATCTCTAATGCAACAGATGGGGATTGAACTCACGACCTCACATTCGCCAGCCACAGTTCTGATATAAGTGAACCGACTGTATTTTTCCTTCTTCCTTTCCTTCTATATGTACTCTGTTCTTAACTAAACACGAAGGACCATTGCATGTTCTATTTAAATTGATCTACCTACATAATGTCCTCCTAACCGAATTTCGGTCACGGCGGCCAATCTCACCGGAGATTAGCCAACTACGCAGGAGATATTATAGAGCACAAGTATGTGCACAAACACAGGTGCAATCTCTATTCCTTAAGTCTCATAGTCCGATGGGACGGCAATCCGACACGATCGGAGAGAGATCAGGCGCAGGACCAACCGCTTTAATTGCTTTCCGAGGCACGGTGTGTATTCACATACACAAAGACCAAGACCCGCAACAACTATCTGTAGATCATACAAATATTTGTTCCGTGCGGGAATCGAAACCGCGACACGTAGCGCAGCAGGCGATCTCTCAACCACTACGCCAACCGTGCCGTCAACCTACATATTATCCCAGCGTCTACCCCAAGCAATATATTCGCCTTAAAACATAAAAGTGTTTTATTAAGTCTTGTCCTAGTTAGGTTACATGTGGGTATGTACGACGTCATAACATCAGATTAAGCCCTCTCACAGTGTGGAATAATGTCAATGAGACATTAATTCTATATAGCATGGAAACTGTGTGCCAAACGGATTGGACCGAGACGGAGACGGCACCTGAACGCTCTTCAACAATGATTGAGTGGTGCGCACACATCTAATACTCCAATCGATTAATATTAAGTGGTGTGCTAAGCTGAGATTATTACTTGTCACTTGTATCGTGATGATGTACCTACTACAGGATAATAGGTACTGTTGGAGCAGCGATTTGGTGCGAGGTGATGACGCAGGAATAATTAAAAATTTAGGCGTATTTGTGGATAGTGTAATATCTTGCTTTTACAAAAATTAGTTTAGATTATTTTGCGTTAGTTAGCGAGAGGAGACAGCGAGAAAAAAAAAATGTTACCACAACAATAAAATACTATCAGTGTTGTCAACAAAATAAAAAATCAACTAAATCGCCTAAATTACATTCGTTTAGTAAATGTCGAAGCTTAAACAGGTACCTATAAGTATAGTCTAGTCATCATCATATTATTTAGTGTATGGCGGAACGAGTTAAACTTTTCCTCTATAGGTACCGGTCTCTTCTCCATAGGACCTACCTCCACTTTGGGACCGTGCACCTAGAATCATAACGTTTTGAAAGAGCCTGTAAAAGTCTACTCCAAATAAAAATATTTGACTTTGACTTTGACTCTATTGAAATGATAATATTCACCGAAAGGCCGCTCCCATATAAGACACCCACTAGGTAAGACGTGGACTATTTATTGTCGGATATCATATGGCGTAGGAATATAGTTGCCACAATTACCAAGCGTGAAGGGATTCCATAAGCACACAGAAGGTCACTGTAATAATTTTATGAATCTTAATGGCCAAGCAAGACTAGCTGAAATCCTACTTGAAAAAATTGTTTAAAAAACTTTCGTATTGTTACATAAAAAAAATTAATTTTCACACTTTTCTCCATTTCCAATATATGTTTATGGCTCCATCGTTATTCGACGATTTTGCCTACGTCAAGTCATATTTTACTCAATACTGACTCAATTAGAGCTACTGTCATACCTTGTCCGATTAGTATGTATTAAACCTATACATGACGACTTAAAGACGACATATTCATGTTGTGGATGCACGTATGGCAGATGACGCATTATGACGAAAAATCTGATGGCCATTGGTTCAGAAGAATTTTATAGGAGTAAATACTTTGAACTGACAAATGTAGGGTAGGACGTAGGGGAGCGGGGGGCTAGTTGTAACAATTTTTAGTTTTTTCATTGGGGAAGTCAAAATATTGAATATTTTCATCATGAAGCACTTTAAAATAAGAGAACGTCTATTCAGGTATCAATCAGAATGATTATTGGGCTTAAATTGATAAGAAATGCTTGTATAAATGACTTTTTGTGAAAGTTGGAGTATGTTACAACTTACCCCGTTCTTGGGGCTAATTGTAACTGGCGTGGGGTAAGTAGTAACAACATAATAAAACAACATATTTGTTCGATTTTAAGGTATTTATTGTAAATCAATATGAGATATATTACTTATAAAGTATTTATTACAAACTAATGAGGTAACCAGTGTTTCTTTATCAAAATTTTGATATTTTTTGTCGCTTAGTATCTATTTAGTCTTTTAAACAAAATAACAACATGTCTATCAACAGACAAAATAATTTTCAATGATTGAAAAGTGATATTTTGAGTGATTGGATTTCTTTTCATGATTTTATGAAACCAATCTGCTCCAACCGTACCATTTTTGTACCAAAACGGAGGGATGTTTTTAACGCCTTTAAATAAGAAGTCGCTAAATCTCTTACATTCTTTAATTTCTCATCCTAAGACAAAAATAAATTTGATTAAGATAAATCTGTTAGGTCTGCAATAGGTAAGACCTTTGCACAGTAGTGGAATATTGTATTTGAATTTTGTTACAATGTGCCCCAAAATTTCGTTACAACTAGCCCCATGACAAAATTTTGAATATTTTTGATTATTGAAAAAAAAGTTTATGTTATTATCCAATGAAAGTAGTTACGTACGACAGCTTAATGTATTGACTATATAAATTAATAGATACTCATTTCAAAAAGACATTGCCGTAACTTAGAATCAAACTTTACGAACTAAATTTTTTTATATTACCTGGCAAAAATGGTGCACCTACTCATGACCACTCACTGCGCTCTCCTGCACCTCACTGACTGTGCTTGCGTCATAGGCCCCGTTATAAGGAGCAGATTAAGTATAAATTGGAAACAAAATATTCGAAACCTGCTGAGTAATTAAGCTGTTACTACTTACCCCTGTTACAACTAGCCCCCCTCTCCCCTAATTGAATTAAACTGACCGAAAAATAAAATAAAGGCATTAGCAGGAACCGGATGTTTTTAGATAATCTTTGCATAACCAAATAAAAATCTCGTAAAGGAATTACTTAGCGCCCTCTTAAGTCTGTTTTTGAATATGAAAAGAACGAGGTAATTTATTTTTCGGCTAGTGACCAAATTAATTTATACTCAACTTTTTAAAGCTCTTCGGGGAGTCCATTCACGTTTTTCCATAGTAATGAAAATAATTCGGCCCATTACTGCCCCATTTTTGGGTACTGGCATCTTCTCAGACTGAAAAGGGTAAAGGTTTATTCTGCCACACTGGCCTGGTGCGCATTAGCATTTACACACCATCTAGAACTATATGGAGCCTTCTCTATGGTTCATAGGTTTCCTCATTCTTAGTCTGATCCTCACATGATTTTGATAAGTCAGAGATGTGGACCGCTTTCAAACTCTGGCCCTCCTGGGGGGAACTGAAGACAGAAGAAAGACTTCGACACTTTATACAAACTGCAAACAAATTGTATTCTAAATATAATATTTTGAATACAATTTACAGGCAGACATTTACAGCAGTTCAGTTTATTAGAAATTAGAGGAAGCGATGCCTCGATGAGCGGAGGCTAGCTTGTAATTAAATATATCTCGGTGAGTTCGATCAGGGATTGAAGCGCTCTTCGTTCGGGCTAGTCAATTAATTAGTTGGTTAGTCCAATTTATGTCTTTTATGACTTGTTGCATAGTTGTATACATTATAATATGTTGAAGAAAACACACTGTTCTCTGGAAAAGTAGTCAATTTGATTTCTACGATTTTTATGATTTGTCGCTTGGTAAAATTTGGAAGAACCTTGGGATATATTAAGATTTAGGAGGTAGGTTTAAATCAACTGATTGAAACCTATTTTCACACTATACCCTTGTCGAGCAATAATGATATTTATATTTGTTTGGAATCGCGTTCCTGAAAATGGCTCTAATGATTTCGATGAAATTTACAGTAAAGGGTTTGGGGCTAAGTATCTAGGTCTGATTTCTGTAAGATTCATCGATATCAGTAACAAAACAAGATTATGACCTAAGCGAGCGCTCGGTCACCCTGATATTATTTAAAATCAGGCAATTAGGTATTTAATAGTTAAAGTTTTAGTCATATCAAGCTTGTTATTTTCACCGTGTCAAACGATGTTAGTTCGTACAATAAAAAATAAAAAATCTCAGCACTGACTTTACCTAAACGCTACATTAAGTAAAGATAGAAGTAGACTAGAGTATCTAGTGTTTCTACAACACATTTTCGCTACACAACCCAAAGCATGAGTGCCTACATGCAAAGTCAAGTCCTACACTCTCACAGTACATAATATGTAACTCACAGGCCAGGACTGAAACAGATACAGGGTGTAGTATAATGCACTCGCGGTGCTCGTCACTAACGAGTCTAGTAATGCAGGTGTATACCTTACTTGAACCCAGTCCATTAGACACGTACGTGTAGGGAGACCATACTATTAAAATTTTCAAATATCGATACTATTTTATAAATAAAGTAACTCTGTCTGTCTGTTTATTACCTCATCACGACTAAACCGCTGAACTTCGCTGAAATTCGTTATGAAATTTTACAAAAAGGTAGCCTGGCACCTGGAGAAGAATATAGGCTTATTTATACTACATATTTTACACGAAGACGAAATCGCGAGTAAAAACTAGTCTTTAATAATATCAACAAGTCCGACAAAATTTTGAAGAAAAGAGTTTTTTATTTTTACTATGACTTAATGCTGGATGAACATGGACCAAGGTGATTGACAGAATCAACTTAACGAGTTGCTATTTATTAAACACATAAATAATTGAATGGAAAACACACACTACGGGTCGGAGACAGTTAAAAATTTCTATTTTATTTCTCGTTTACTTCCAATCTCTTATTTCCTTACCAAAAACAGTTAAGCTTAGGTATAAATAATCATTATTTATACATATTACATAATTACATATTACATAATTGGACCCGGGTACGTCCTAAAACTGCGGCCAGACACCGGAGGACGGGCAGCAGCGTCCTCTCACTAATCGGTGAGCCGCTGCGATCCCCAAGCCGCCTGCCAAGCGTGGGGATTATGGCATCCCCCCCCCCTCTTGGGGGAGGCCTTCGTTCAGCAGTGGACGTCTTTTGGCTGATGATGATGATGATGATAAATAATCAAAAATATTTTTTGTACAAATAGGAGTATCCTTAACTATTTAGATATATGGTGACCGTTTATAATGTGATACTAGGCAATAAAGCCTTAGCTAAGTGTTTGAGGAAAGTAAGGAGCACTCAACGCTCTTAAATAAAGCGATGTTACTTTGTTTTTTTTAGTTTCTTTTAATTTAGTTTGTGCCATATTCTTAAATACGTTTTTCCAGGCAAGGTTTGGCTTTAATTAAATTAATTGGATTCCTCCACTTTGGGTAACTGTTTATTTGTACCTTATCTGTGTTAATTAAGTGCTTCATTGGTGTAGTGGTAGCAAGCGTGACTGAGCGTGAGATCCTTAACTCGATTCCCTGGCCAAGGTCTTTGATTACATGACACTCAATAACAAAATGGCCGACGATGCTATTATTCAGTTCCTTGCATATGTATAAATATATATATACCTATGTATATAAATATATAATATGTGTAAATAGGTGGCGAGCCTATTGCCATCTACTGGCCACAGTTCCAAGTTCCATGTTGCTACTGAGAATTTCCATACAGAGAAATCCAATAACACTGTCTGACCTTGAAATCGAACCAAGGATCTCAATCGCCGCGGTCTCATTTGCGACCGCTAGACCAATTCAGTTTTATAATGAGTTAGAATTTGTAATACGATCTCATTAAATTTCATGTTTCATCCGACTCAACAAATTCAAAGCTCCTATCCGATTTTCACTGAAACAAAAACACACGATGGTTTACAAACACAAATAAAAGTCTATGTTAGAACTCTAAAATTAGTTCTGTTTACTAAAATTTGTTTTTTTCATTTCTATTTCGCCTTGCGATATATTGGAAATAGTCTTGTATATAGGAAATGACTTACCAATCACAGTCTCTTGTAGTCATCGTGATATCTATTTATAAATATTTGTATGTGTTATATTTGTTTAATGAAAACATTGCCCCACACTAGGATTTCTCTTGCGTCGTGAGTACAGTTTACAAACATACATGTCACAAGCACACACAAACAGACCCGGAACAACTATCTGTAGATCATACAAATATTTGTTCCGTCAAACCCGCGACACGTAGCGCAGAAAGCTAATCGCTTAGCCACTGCACCAGCCATGTCGTCGTGTATGATCTACAGATACTTCTTTCAGGTCTGGTTGGGTTTTACATATTTTGGGTGTCACAACTTAGTTTTACATATGTATTTTGATGTATAATGATCTCATACTTACCTCTTTCAGGTAAATTATATCTCATCTCTTTCAAAAAGGAGTGGTATATACCACTTAGTGGTGGATACCACTTGAATAAAACATAACCCTACCATAAATGAAAAATGCAATAACAGACAATTCAACAAATAACTAATTTATTGTTAGTCATATTATTAAAATTTATTTTAGCACATAATATATTGTCCCTTTTCAAAGACTGTTTGCAAATATTCTAATATTATTCATCAAATATTATGAGACGTGACGTGGAAACAACTAATATCCGAAATAATCATCTTATCAACATTAAGTCTACAAACAGATATTATTTCGTTTTAACATTATCTTATTCTGAGTAAAATCTTCTATGTAATTCATAACGGTTCATAATCCATGTCCAATTATACGCTTTAGGCGTTTGTAATACATAATATACATAACATCACGCCTATATTCCCCGAAGGGATAGGGAGAAGTGTACACCCACATTTCGCCGATGCCCTTATTGAGTCCCATGTAATAGGAGGGCGAGCCTATTGCCATCTACTGGGCACAATTCCAGACTTCGTGCTACTACTGAGAATTTCCATGCAGAAAACCCAATAACATTTTGCCCGACCCGGGAATCGAACCCCGGACCTCACGCTCAGCGGTCGCGTTAAACCACTACACCAATGACGCAGTCATAAGAGTTTGTAATAAATTTTATGAATTATCAAAATCATAAAAACTGGGTAGAATAATACATTTCTGTAAGACAATATAAAGTCCAAAAGGCGAAAAAGAAAACTGAAACTGAATCTGATTCAACTCGTAAAGAGTAATGTTATTTAGAAAATTAGTCCGTCTCAGAAAATAATAATATTACAATATTTTATTATACAGCTACACACAGGCGCGAGCGTAGGAGGTATTGTAAAGTTACTTTTCTACTGTTATCCAATGCGTGTAATATGGGCGTTTTCCCAACTTTACGGATATGAATGCGGGATTCTAATAAAAACAATGTCACACTTCCTCGTGTGTCTCTTGTGCCCAAACACCTGCAGGAGAGACGAACATTGCATGATAGCCGCATAACACAATATAGCATCAGCACGGCAGAGGTGTACTGCTGTACACCCACATTTAGGGAATGCTTTTATTGATTCCCAGGTAATAAGAGGCGAGATTATTGCCCTACTCGGGAATCAAAACCAGGACCTCACGATCAGCAGATGCGCGTTAGGTGATCAACATTTTTAGTAGTTATGAGTAATGAGACAACCATACCAACATTTTTAATTCTTTTTATATCTTAAAGAAGGTCTTTCGAACAGGAAAAATGGTTATCTTGGTTGGCTGAAGCCTGTCGGTTAATCTGTGACATTCGTATATGTGTTAGATTAACTACAAATGTGTAGTGTAGAATTTCTGCTGTCACTTAACTCCAATAGATGTCGTTGTTTTTTGTGATTTATTGCGAATAGTCGGTACATTATTATTCAAAAAGCATCAATTTGCGTCGTAAGACGAATTTACATGACAAAAATTGACCATCAAACCGAATTGGTATTATTGTCATTATTATAATACATATCGTGAGTAATATGGCTCAGTTCCAATCACCACCGTGTTTCCTGGTGTTTCCATATTCGCAAATTTTATGAAGTCTACAGCGTTAACTGCAGACCTCTTCAAAAATTGTCTAATCCATTATATTTTCAAACTCTCTTATGTACTAGGCTTACAAACTAAAACTAACATGTTATTTGAATGAGTTTGGTTGCTAAGTGAGGGCGTAGTGTCGGAACATTGACTTACGTGTCCCTCGGTAACGAAACCATAGCGACTTCTAAAATGACGCACAACACCATCTATCGAGGTGAAAGATAAACTTTCCCCCGCTTTACTCGGTGCAAAATTGGAGGTTATCAATAGTTGGATTATTTTTGTAGTGACTGTAAGGATTTTCACTTGTTTTAAAATAGAAGTGTTAGGGTATACAGATGTAGGGGTACTGAATAAAGCTTATTAGTCCACTCAAGAGTCTAAAATGGGCCATTACTTACTACCACACGAGGTAGGCGGATAGGAAAAATCAGTTGTTAAAAAAATATGATTTCGTCAAATCATTGACGGTACCTATATGTTGTCGAACAATAACATTCGTAAACAAGATATATAATTCCAAGATGTAGAAGTATAATGTTTTCTACAGAATTAATGTTACTTTTTAAATAGGGCTTTACAGAAAAAGTAAATAAAAAGTAAAAAATGTTGTTGGGCTATCTAAATATTAATTTATATAATACTAGCTAGCACCCGCCACGTTGCTGACACAGAATAAATAAATTTGCTCTTTCAAATACATTTAGCAGTACGTAGCGACACGCGCGCCAACTACTGTAAGTTAATTGTACTATGCCTACCTTCGCTCAAGTGCAAGCAATAAGTTGACAAAGTTTTATCGCAATCAGATGAACGGTAGGCAGCGCATAAAATACGAACAAACAAACAAACAATGATTTTTATATATTAGAATACCTATTAGTCGAACGCATCAAACACTTTTTGACATCTCTTTGTTAGACTACTATTATATGCAAGTTAATTTATAACGCATTGTTGGTTACAAATACAGTGGCTGGAGTCATTAATATTGTGGTAAATGTCGATAACTGATTGCCTTTATTATTTAGCTACAAAGCGCTTGTATTTTGTGACAACTAACCGCAAGCACGGCAGCAGCATTCTAATTATAAATCAACAGTCAAACCGTGGACATGATTTCACTATGGCATAGATTTTCACACCGTAAGTAAAAAATTCTAACAAAAAATATTCTAACCTAAATTACAATACATTCATTACTGGAACTCTATATCTTACTACTAAGAACTGATTTTTCAATAGCTGGATTAATCTCAGCAAAGTTATTCCTCTGATATCAGAGGTTGAGGTTTTTGAAGGTATGGACAATTGGACATATGTCCATACCTTTAAAAACTGTTTCAATTCCAAATTAATAGCTACATATCTTTTATTTATGCATTGAAAAACCCAATCATTTGGTTGCCCAATGTCCAAAATAAAAAATGTTCGCAGGCAGCATTACCACGTTAAAACTGGTAATGATTAATTACTCTTTGATTAAAAGAACACGCAGGTCACATGTAGTGTCGAATAAACGTGTTAAAATTTATCTACCTAAAAACATGAGACGTTTTGTTTAACACAGATATAGGAGATTATGTAGTCGAAGTCACTACTTTCTATACATATACAGTATTTAGCGATAGCGGAGCTAACCAATTAATAATACATAACAGGGGAACAACCGCTCTTCACTCTCCAGTATCTACGCTAAATCATGTGTAAACTGCGGTGAATACTTGGACACTCGATGTTACAAACTTCATTAATCTTCGACCATGCAGTTTGTATAGGAGTATAGAACTATGAACATTTAAGTATCCCGAGACAAAAGCGTTTTCTTGTACACGACAATGCGGTCACAGGCGGCGATGTTCGGAACTAAACCGCTTAGACGCCAGCTCCCACATCACGGGTGTAAACAATCCTTAAAGTGAATCCTTCAGTCCTTTTGCACGGTCCGATAGACGTGGTCCGTCGTCTTCATAAATTATTAACGTTTGGTCAAATTGACGAGCGGTATGCAAGAAAGTTTTGGGTTTGTTTGAATAATTTATTAGCTAATGGACTAATATTTTAGTTACAACTCGTTGCTACAGAATTTTCAACTTATGAATTTTGGGTGATAGTTGATAGAAAGTTTTGTGTACCTACATTACTGAAATTAAACATGTTTCACTTTTAATTACTATATATAACCACAGGATGTCTTCAAGAATAAATTTAATATCTTATCATAATATTGATTTATCAAATAAGATAATTATTGCTTGTTACCAATCATTACTATGGTGAATAAAGTTACGCTTTTTAATTAATCACAAAAACGGGGACCAACTTTTTACAAAATTTCGTTCATAAAAATTATTTTGGTACTTTGTACAATAATTGCTTTTTTCATCGATGGTACGAGTACCTACTAGAGTCGTTATCGCTTATACTCTTGTAAGCTTATAATAATATGTATTGATTTGGATTCTTCGGTTGCAAAGACATTTAGTTAGACATCTATCTCCCTTCATGAAATTAAAAAAATAAAGTTTGAAGTTAAAAAACATACCAAAATAATTATCTTCAAAACGAAAAATAAGGTATTGTGTTTCATTTGAATCAAGTCCTACCAAGATCTTTCCACTCCCGAAAAGCCTATGACTCGTACTGAATTTCAACGAATTTCATGCTCCAAAATCGATAATGGACGGAGAGATTTTTTAAATTAAATTCTGTTGCCCGATAGGATACGTCATTGCCTTGAATATTCATTTATTTCTATTTAGAGGTCTAAATCTCACGCTCGCTTCATAATAGAGTGTGTTCATCTTCTAATTAGCATTCGCTTCATAAATGTGTGGGGACATAGGAGATAGGGTAACAGAGTTATCTGCCAAACACCAACTTAACCGGTTCCCAAGATTACGTTACCCGGTAAATGAAATGGTCGCCTTTTATTTTAAGCTCCACGATACTGATGTGTATCGCCATGTGTCAATAGTTTCGAACAGAAATCTAATAATGTATTGAACTGAAAACCTAGAACTTTATTTTCTACAGCTGCAGCGCTTACGATTTACGTGTCAAATAATATGTTAATGGAATTTAAAAATTGTTAAGATATAATGATTATACTTTGTATGTGTCTGTGGAAATCTGATTCTTGTAACGCCACAATAGATTTGTTTGTACATGGCTTAACGAAATTCAGTTCAAACTCAATCTAGATCTCCAAACGTTTCATAACTTACAAATCAAAGTTTTGGGTCGTTCGGAAGATTAATTTCCATAATAACTTGTCTCAACAGATTCAGCATTAAATTCCTGGAATCTTAAAGTACACGAAAATCGGGAAATATTTATGATCCTATCGAAATAAATATAACATGAAACGGTGGATCATATATCATACCGTACTCTTATATCGTGGGTGTTATTGTCACCCATACCGCGTATGTTGAAGGCGCTCAATGTGCTCCTGGATTTGTTTGTTGATGAACATACTGTTAGGATGCTTGAAGTATTCTGAGAAGACATAGTGAAAGAGTCTTATATTGTTTAGTTTTGTAAGTGTAAATGTTGTTCTGATATTAATAAATAAATTAAATAATTACTTGCTTGTTTCAATTTCAAGGTGCCAATGACCTGTTGTAAAAAAAAATGCAATATGGATGGAAAAAATTGCAAAAGGTAATTTGGGGTTTATTTTAGATAATGTATCCTAACCTCAAAACTACGACTACTAAATCTTTTTTGGTCTTCAAAAATTTTGTCGAATATCTATGCATTTTCTTAGCGGAGATCCGTAACAGTTCATCTACCTCGCTTACAAATAATGGATTCTCGCTCGTTCCGCCGCTTCCATTATGCATAAACCCTAAGTCCCGAGTTGCTCAAAATGTTGCTAAAATGTCCGGTATAATTATATGCAAACTTTTAAGTCTACGTTAGACCACAAAGGCTCTGTAACGCCGCGAGCGATTTTGTTTTAATGCCGATTCATGGTTCAACGCAAGTGAACTGAATTACGAGTTTGGGGAATAGTTAATCAATGTTCAATGAAGCCTTAAATATTCAAGAAATAATAAAGTATAATTTTTTATCTTATAGGATTACACCCTACTAATCCTATTAATATTATAAATGCTAAAGTTTGCGATATATGGATATAAGTTTGTTACTATTTTACACAAAAACGACTACGGATTTTGATGAAATATCAGAATAATATATAGTCTATAATATAAAATGGTATTGTGTAAATTGGCCAAATTATAACGATAAGTATCAAGTATGTCGGAGAAAATTTCGTTATATATATTGTGACTTTCCATTGCTGGAAGAGATGTAGTTGTTTCAACTTAATCAATCAACAGCTGAACATATTAATATGTAATCATGTACAACGTCGGCCTCTCTCAAGTATAAGCCACAGAAGAGCTAGTGCATTAGCGTTGATTAGTAAACTACGTAATGGGACTTTAATTGTAAGTGTATTAATTTGTAGAATTAACATGTTAATTTTATCTAATACAGTATCTATACGAGGATAAACGAAGAAAGAAAAATCTATAAAAAAAAACACTTTAAAAAGTTGCGAAATAACTTTATATAGATTCTCGTAAATTGAACCCATTTCACTCTTTTATCGGAAAGTTTTTCTAGACGCAAATCTCCCAGAGAAATATTCATTCAGATTTCTGTGAGAGGTCCTAAAATTGCGAAGTTTAGCTTCGATTTTTGGAAATCTACGTGACTTGTATGCTAACATTTTACATTGAGAACCTTCATTTTTATTATGTCACTCGTTCTTCGCTTTTCAGTTACCTCACTTTTAACCCCTGAGGAGAATCAGTTAGAGGAACATGTATAGGAAGAGGTATAGTGCTTTCTGAACGTTGACTGTAACAAGTGTAACGTGATAATAAATGTGATGATAGAAGCTTTCGCTTGACCTTAATAATTCGCTAAGCGTCAAGAGACCACTGGCGGTTAGGAACAATACTAATGTCTGTGTTTCTTAACTTGTATTGGTACTAATGGGCTAGTCATCGTAGCTCCAACTCAAAACTCCAGGATACTGCTCTGCTGTAAAGTAAGAACTAACACTGGGCTCCACGGGTGAAAAAAAATATCGTGAGAATACCTGCGCGTTGTAGAGCCAAAGATTCGCACAAGCAGGCCCGCTGGGAATACGGGCCTGCTTGTATGGGAATATGGCGTAATCCTGCTCTCCGGTGAAAGTCCCAAAGTCCAACTTTTCTTGTCGTCTTCATCTTTGCGTGGCTTTATATTTATTTCAGTCAACCTCGACGCCACCATTACTGACTGGCTAATCTTTCCACTACGGCATGAGTGATTCCAATGTGATAGCTCTGACAAGAGACTCCGAAAAGACCGTGAGTCGGCAAGTGTAGAGTAAGACGCCCTTAAGCTAGGTGGAACGACGTACTTCATATAGTGGCTGGTAGAAGCTGGGTAAGATTCGCCAAGAAGTAGACTAGGTAGTGTGCGATTGGAGAGTCCTAAGTCCAGCAGTGAACTGGCACTGCTGAAGATATTCAGTTCAGTTTAAATCAAAACACTTTATAGTAACACTGATATTTTATTTCATAATTTCTCTCCAAGTACAAAGTTGTTCACTTCACTATCTAATATTCCATATGACTTCGCACAAACATACAAATAATAGTAATTTTGATGTGTAACACGCGGCACCTGAAACAATTGTTGAATTAATTAGACATTATTATTCAAACCAACTAGGTAAGTACTGTAGATCTATTATTTAAGCTGAACAAGTATTTGAAGGAATGTCAATGTGTGATAGTTTTAAGCGGTGAGTAATGTTTATTTACAATATATTTGTTAATATTGGAGACTGATTGTAATTATTTGTGTAAACAATACATACAGTCTCATTCTATCAGGGTTTTATTAAAAGCCTTATCCCAGTATCAAAATAGTAATATACATAATTGACCATTATAATAACTTCAGTTCGATTAGATAGAAGAAAATAACCTGTCCGATTCTATAAAAAAATTACTCCGTATTGTTTTGTCTCGATATTCCCATAATCAAATTCCCTTTATAAGTACTGATAGCCTAGTGGTTGAATACCTGCCATACAGAGTATGAGTTTGCACCCAGTCTGTACTGTAATAGGAGGTGTTTGAAACATTTGGTGATCAGAGTTTGATTATTGATTGCGTTAACAGTAGAGGAAAACATCGCAGTCGTCGTGAGAAAATTGTGCACCTGAAAAGTTCTCCGCCCATGATGTGTAGACTAAGACCTAACTTTTCATATGCTGAGAAAAGGCCCATGCCGAGTAGTGGGACAAGAAGGAGATCAATTATTATGATTAAAAACATAGTGAAGACTGAATCCATTACACTTCATTGCTTGATATGCGTTGTTAAAGAGTGCAAAGGTTTCGGCATTTATAGCCTTCTCAGAAGATTTCATTATTATCCAGTCACATCCTACACCACTGTTTAAAACTAACAAGAAAATTCCAGTTTATGTTCATACATTCTAAAACTAGTCAAGTCTGCTACCGAATTCAATTTAGCCTCTTAAAATTCTTTTGTTGGTCGGCAAAGTAAATTCACACTCACGTTGTCATTGTTAGAGAGTGTAGGGCACAATGGACCTGATTTGAATGGACCTGCAAAGCTATAGCGTCAGAGAGACGGATTACACGCGATAGTGACTGGACGTCATCAGATTAGTGCCTTCAGAATAATAGGGTTAAGGATAGTAATATATTGAACGAGATTTTGTATCACCATTGATATGATTCGACCTTATACCTTGATATGAGTATTTATTTATTTTTTGTGCACTGTATACAGAGCATAACTTAATGCCTTACGTATTTTATACAAGTATCTATCGATCTTAGGGCGATGCCATGAAAAAAGGTATTTGCATGATCTGAGTAGTTGTGATACTATAAGAAGATTCTAATAATATAATAATAGTTTTTACCCGCGACTTCGTCTGCTGGGAAGGGCTGATTTAAGCAGAAATTGAGGAATTATTCTATACTTATTATAGTTAATACCCTCCCTCTTATATTGTGCAGCAGGTACCTATTGCATATTATTCAGTTATAATTATAAGTGTACCATGTATTTCTCGAGCTAAGTGAATCGTCATAATATTGGGAAATAAATGTCTTAAACTGTAAATCGAATTTTATTCAGTCAATAATCCTTAATTTAGCTTATAATCTATACGAGTCAATTTAGTATTCTTATAACTTAGTCACTGTTCTCCAAATAAAAATTTGATACTTGAAAACTGCTTTCAAAACGATAAAAAAAGTTCCGTTATAAAGAAGCTGTAAAAATGTGTCCCAAATTAATTCTAACTTGTGACACTTTAAAACTCTTTAAAATTATATCACCGTCGAATTTCAAAGAACATAAAATTTCCGTCCCTAAAACTTTACTCTTTTTTGGGCTCCACCTAATTAATGATGTATTACCATTAACCAGGGTGTAAAACAAAATAATTTATATCAGTCTTGTATACCTACTTATAAAACAGTACCGTGACTGACTGACAGCTGTACCACTGTTAGGGTTCCCAACTTTTTGTACGAGAAATAAAGGATATTAAGGTCGGATAACTATAGTGAACAGTATTTTATATTTTTGACGTTTTTAAAACATATTTTTAGGAGCTTCTTGAAATTTATTATCATTTTTAAAATATTCATAAGCATCTCCGCAATTTAAGTTAATATTAAAATAAACGAGACTCCGAATACCAGCGGTTATAAAAAACAGTATTTTGTATACTTTATTTTTATAAAACAGTAAAAAGTATTAACAAACAAAAAAGTTTAATACTCTTTTTAACGGTATGGTTGGAAATCCTAACCACTGTAGACGGAAACGTGAAATTTCGAACATGTGTTCCTTAAAAGATCTGAACGAGCACTAAGAAAGATTTTTTCGAAATTATCACGGGAAGTCCTTCCACCGCTGGTAACACCGCGCACCGTCCTTTAGTCATCGATATAACATCTTTTATGTGTTTTAGACACCTAATTGAAACCAATGTAAAGTTTTTGATAGCGGAGTGTCCAACGCTCGGTGTGTTTCTTGGAGATTTAACAAAAACATCGAGTAATGACGCTCGCTGGATCCTGAGGAACATCAAACTGTCTTCGAAAGTTTGAACTCACAAACGAACTTAATCATAAGTAAATACCAAGGAACTGAACGTTTCTAAAGCCAGTATTAATTAATATCTCCGAATATTGCTTTTTTGAGTGATATACATATAAATATTAACAGCTGTTCAAAAGTATACGTCATAAAATAACTTAAAATTTACCTTCATAGATGAAAATGTATCTTCATAGATCATGGATGTCAACAATTTATAAGTGTACTCGAGTAAATTAAATTCCCACATTTGACATTGACATTTTAAATCTTCAGTTTTTAAATACGAACCTTTGTCTATAGAATTTGGCATAGTTATACTATGCATCTCGGAATCCCTCAGAAAGATGTAATTAGCTTTAAATCCTGTGGCATCAAGTCTATCGTTGGACTTGAATGTGATTCTCAGGAAATTTTTCTCTGAAGTAACTTGAAGCTCTTTTAGTTGACCACAGTGCCTATGACTCTGTGATTCGATCATCTGACTGTAAAACTGGACGTAATCACTGGCTGATACTGCTTCACATCTGTAAAGAGAATTTTATTTGAATCTTTTTTCTTCTAAAACCTAAGAAAATATCACCGATTTATTATTACTGAATTAATTATTTTTGTTGCTGTAGTTATTTTAGGAAAAATATCTATTAGTCTTGATTATATCAAAAAGTGTAGCCTCGTATATTTTTCTTATAGATACTTGACAGTTATAAAGATTAGTTATCCGATATCACTGTTGTTCCGATCGTAAACGATCGGATCCTAATCGCGATCCTAAACGTCGAACCAACGAACCGCTGAAACCTTAAAAATATAGTTTAACTAAAAGTTTTCAGTACAAAATGCGTTAACGTTTTTACCCCACTAAACATGAGCTAATTTTGCTGAATTTTTTGTATGCCATAGACACACGTAAAAACTAGGTTGTCACGTTTTTGTTTTTCGATGTTGTTTATAGATTGAGAAATAATTAATCCTCAAAATCCGTTCTTTTAACTAAACATTTTCCCTATACTTATCTCGTGATAATTATTAAATTGATAAAAAATTTGAACAAAAATCAACAAAACCTGTCTATCTAGTTTATAATCTGACAAAACGAGAGAGACTAAAATCAAATTAATTCGTTACGATTTAGATGTAAGAACGTTAACACCTAAACACGTATTTCAAGACAATTTTGTCAGAATATCAGATCAGATCAGATACTCTTATGCACCCGTAAAGAACGAAAATGCTACTGGCATAAAGACTGACATATATTTTTCTGTTTTAAATGCAATCAATAATTCTTGCGAGGTTACAGCACGAAGGGTTCAAAAACCTTTTTTATATTTTTCCAAAAATACTTTAAATGCAAATCGATCACATACCTATTTCACTTTCAGTGCTACGATTGTATGTTCAAAATAAAATCAAGAGTGACAAAATTAAAATCGACAGTTGAATGTAGGGCATGTCACAAAACCTAGATCAAGGCAAAATAAGGCATATTTTCGGAATAACATCTAACCGTCGAAATAAAAATTTCAAGTTTCCAGAATATAACCCATATCAAGCTCCGGCTGAAATAGAATGAAACCGGCTTTTCCAAAGACTTTTCTAAACCTAATAGCATTCAAATGAATTACTTACGGGACCACACCTTCGACGTCGAAATAAGTGAAATGTAAATGTACTCTCTCATTCTCGTTGCCGTAGAAGAAGTAATTGCACTCTGTGTCCCTTGGATAGAGGCCAGGGTGGTTCGGTGACGTCACAACCCCCCTCCCCCTCTCAGTGCTATTAAATACGAAGGCACATGGAAATTCTAAAAGTTGGCTCCCCGTAGCAATCCCGTAATCTGAAAGTCAAAAACTTTTTACTTTTGTTTTTCGATGTCCGTGAATTTGGGTGTAATTGAGGCTTTCGGAAATGGAAACTTTTAGATATTAAGTTACAATTTGTTTTTTGTTTCCATAAGTATTACGAAATTGTTACAACTTTATTTTTCCAGGTATATTATTTTGACCATGAGATATTGTCTTGATATGTTTCGTCACTTGCTGATAAACTGCCTGATGACCCACAGCTGATATGGCAATGTCTGATACATAAATGTAGCAAACAAGATCTTGAGGGTCTCATTTTCATCTAATAGATATTTTGTCTATTAAATTACCAACGAACACTTTATCAGCTGGTGGCAAAACAGTTCCTAAATCAGAAAACATAAAGAAAAAAATAAATAGTTTTGCATCTTTAATAAAACACTTAAAATATCTCGAAAGGTGATGTTCACATTTTAAAATAAAAGGAGCATGAATGCAACGTCGCCATGTTTGAAATGTTAACATTCTGAAATATGTGAGGAATTACGCGCGAACCGCATCAGGAACGACGAGGTGGTCTGAATGTTGATGTAGAAATGACAAAAGATTTTTAAATTCATTGAAACCGCAAAAATATAAAAAAAAAATATTATATAACACATAATATAGCATCACGCTTGTATTCCCCCAAATGTTGGGCAGAGATGTACCTACTATTCTACATCCACATTTCGCCGATGCTGTTATAAGTCCCATGTAATAGGGAGTAAGCCTATTGCCATCTACCAGGCACAGTTGCGGACTCCGTGATGCTACTAAGAATTTTCATACACTAAAAACCAATAACAAATTGGGCGACCCGGGCATCAAACCCAGAAACTCACGCTTAGCAGTCGTGTTTGCGACCACTATACCAATCAAGCAGTCATTATATAACTATTTATTTAAATTAAGAAGATTCTTGTGTTGAGCTTTAGCTCAATCTATTTAGTAATAAAATACGACCAGCCAAATAAAAAAAAAAGCAATAAATAAAGTTGCGCGACACTTGTTATTTAGTTTATGAAGATATAAGAAAGACAAAGTAAACAAATCTAAAGCAAAAAAAGGTAAGTTTAAGGAAATATCCTTATTCATATAGATTGATATCAATAACAACGAACAAAAAGCATGACCGTACATACGAAATTAAGATAAAAAAAGAAAAAAAGTACCTTCAACAAACGAGTATGATATCTTAAAACCCCTTGTATATCGCGATGAGTATATTCCACGGAACTCGATTGATAACTTGGGTCCATTCGACATTATTGGCTTCGGTATATCGTTGCCGCAAAATGATGCCATCTTCTCGAGACGACCGTCTACATACAAAAATATGTCTAGAGAATCCATACTCTCGCAACTGTAACAAAGTAAATTTGCTTATTCAATAACGTTTGGAGTGCTTTGTTTTCTTTACTTATATTCTTCCATGTTGTTTAAGGTAAATAATGTTGTTGGATTATTTTATTTGAGGATTTGTATGTCTTCGTGCTTTTTATTTCAATATCTATATTAGATCGCGTTATGATTATTGGTTGTGAAGAATCCATTTATGGAGCTCTGAATGTAATTAATGTATTTTTTTTATGACAAACTTTTTAATGAATGTCTCGGCGACATAAGTTGATTAATTTTTTGTAATATTAAAATAAATCTATCAAATAACGTATTGTTCTACAGTACACTTATTTTACATGTTATTTTAGTCTATATAAATAGTTACGCATTCATAAAAAAATATAAAACTTTATACAGTGATCCGCTACGTTTGTCATTGAGTGTACAATACAAAACCTCACTGCGTAGTCTCGTAGTGACGCATAAACCACCCAAAAGGATCCTAGCAAACACACTGTATTTCAATATCACTGATATATTGTGTTCGGTTCTGAAGATTTACTGTAACTAATGAATGTAATAAGTGTCATATTTTATTATCACTTTCCAGTAATACATGACTGAATCGTAGGGTTATGAAGCATCCAAGTCAATATCAGCAAATATTTTAATCAACATTTGCCCAGCCGCGGAATACCACAACAAATATATACCATAAAGTAAGTAACAGTAGTTTCAAACTTACTCAATTATATTCTCCGTTATTCGCTGTAAGCTGAAGTCTTCAAACACCAACCTAACTCTCTCTCTCCCTCGAGCCAGAAAGTCGTAATGACATTGCGTTTTCTGAGGGTACGGTGATGGGTACAGAGGTGACGTCAATTTGCCCGTCTTGCTCTTATCGCTGTTAAATACTTGATGGCAGGATGATGCTGAAATTAAGGTGTCACTTCACTAAAAGCTCGAATACATCAGTATGTTGATGTGAAATGTGATAAAAGGGATACAAAACTTTACATTTCTGAACAAGAAATCTGGTTTCCAGAGTGCAGTAGATAATAATGAACTACAGAGTTTTTAAACTTTCATTCTGTGGTTTCTTAGCTAAACTAAATTAGTCTTACGATGTCTCTTTCTAATTCTTACCTAACATATGAAGGGACTGGAGGATATTTCGGCCTATATAAATACTTATTTACAAGCAAGACGACTTCTACTTGCTTGTTAATAACGTGAATTAGGCGAGCATAGACTATTTAGACAGTTCGAAATGTTGTCTCTTCTTTCTCAATGGTATTTGTAAAAAAGTATAGTGTGCCCAATTCATTAGGACACACGCGGCGCCCGGCAACAATGTCTCATTTGCTTCACTTAGAGAGTCAAAATTAATATATTACAGTGTTCAACAAAATCAGAGGCAATCTATTTTTATGAGGTGATAAAACTTTTTTGCTTTTACGTTACTCGCATAGCAACATGTTTAAACAGTTCCAAATCTAGTTTACCAATTATTTATCCTATCTAAATAGTAAAGCAAATCTATTGTAACTGCTGTGTTCCCTACATATTCATACTCATAGAAGCTAGTATAGCCTAAAGTCTTATCTATGATATATTTATTTATACATTTTCAAACAAACTTGGCAAGGTTCTATGCACCAAACTTGCAATATAATATAATACAGAAACCTTAAGGAGAGGAATTAAAGATTATTTAAAAAATATAAAGAAATTAAATAACAACAGAGCAATGGGACAGTGGTAGGTTGAATTTTTAAAGATGTTAAGTAACGTTTTCTTTCTATCAAAAATAATGTCAACTTATTTTAAAATCATTGTAAATGGGTTGTACTTGACTATAATAAAAGCCGTTTTACAACCGAAACCACCATTAATAATCTTAAAGTGCAGAATTTTAAAAGCGTCCACAAAGCATCTTACCAGAATGGCACTCTGCTAATAATATATGAGGCGATTTTGTTTACAAAAACGCAAGCGCTGTGTTTTTAAATGGCAACATTATTTGAAGTACTTACTCGCGGCGCTCACAGCCGGCCCTAAGCCGGATATTGCGTCTGTTGTACTTGATTTCTTATTAATATCCCCATCTGGTGAGAAAGAGAAGATTATTGTGGTTCACTGTATTAAACTTTATTAATTTTAAAATGAAAATGCGGGCAATAGATAAACTGAAGTTGTATTTCGGGAAGAATTGAAAACAAGTACAGTGTATAACAAAAACGTATCTTTACCACATAAATTACAAAATTACGAAAGGTTCATCTAAGTAGATGAACCTTTATATATAATAATGAATAACAAAAATGACAAACAATAAAAAGTTACTTTAAAAAATTAATTCTGATGATTTTGATTGTTTATCTACGGTGATGGTCTTAGGACCCATCGTAGAGGGGAAGCTTATTATCTTTAACTAAAACAATTTAAAATCCCTGAGCTGCTTACTAGAATACTAATTAACACTATAATATCTCCATATGGTCATATTCATACGCGCACTCAAGAACATCCTCATCAACAAAGCTTACTACTCAATACATGAATACATGAATGATAACAATATTGCCTATACACAACATAATACACTATAATACACAAAACACTCCACACTTTCCAATATTAAGTCCTGCTATGTTAGTCCATATGTACCAAATGCCTGTTATTTTATACTTATATATTACTCTATAGTTCCTTAGTTAGTTCGAATAAAGATGTTTAATTTTTAGACCTAGTTGTTGTTGTAATTGTTTTAGTAATTTTAGATGGTAACGTTAATTAATTTTATATATTTTCTGATCGTTTTAATACTTGTAATTTTAGATGTAAGATTAATTTTAATTTGCTGTGCCCTACAGGGTCCACGATTGTACTTAGCTCTAAGCCATTCTGTAACATCCTCCTTACATTGTGGAATGCAAATAAATATGAATATGAATACTTTTTGAACGGCGTTAGGCTATTCGTTGGCTAACACATTGTGTGTTGGATCTCTATTAATTGTACTGTTCACGGAAACGCAGTCATATCACAGGCATATTTAAAGATAAGGGGCTTACCGGGAATATTTACTATAATAGTAATCTACGAAACGTACATTATTAACAAAATTCATAATCTAAAAAGCAAATCGGCATAAAACTCAATCGTCTCAGTCGATAATCTCGCTTGCGACCACTGGACCGATGGCGCAGAAGTTTAATTAATACGTATATTACGATTATATACATTTTCTGATATAGGAACGTACGTAAAAATAATAAACGAATTTGCCCACAAAGATATTTTTAGGATTTGTATTCAATTTGCATCGTCAGTTCTTTTCCTGGTATCCGTCTCGCGATTCCTTTAGATACATCGCGGGATTTACTATGTTGTCTTGATTTATAATTGACAGAATATTGATTCAAATGTTAGATATACATATATGACGTATTCTTTGAACAGCACACTATTTTCGGGCACATCTTAAAACGCCACACTTCTACAAATTGTGCACGAATAGGTGCCATTTGCGGAATTGAAGCGTGCAGTTCGTAGATGTGCCTGAAAATCATGAACCATTTAAGTTTTTCCAAACAAAAAAAATCGTTTAAAACAAGACAAGACAAAGGTTTGTTTCTTTAATCTTAACAAATGAAATCGGGAAACAATTGCCTCATGTCGTTTTGATGTTGTTACATATTTAAACTCCAAATCTTTGACTATTCTTTGGTCGTATTTTCAGTCTGCTTTAATGAACATCAGAATGAGTGGAGCATTGATACAAATATAACGTGCTTACTAAACCTGCGTTAGGGTCGTCCTCCATTTGGAACTGGTAGCTTGCTTTGAACCCTTGGCCAGGGATGTTAGAATTGGCCGTGAACTGCACCAATAAATCTGGACCCGTTGATAGAATTTCATAACCTAGAGAAAAGTTGTTGCATATTTATCATCACAATTAAATCATGTCAATTTTTAATTAAAAACTTTGATTATATGATCACTTATGTAATAAGTTTGTATGTCCTACATTATCAATATATGTATGTATCAATGCGTACATAATTTCTCCACAATCAAAACCAATAAGTCACTTCACTTCAAATAAAACACGGCAAAGAATCTATCTAAATTCCTTTTGAAAATCCAAAGTAATCCATACCTACGACTTCGTTACAGAGCATTGCAAGTACCGGCGCCGTCGAAGTACGTCCATCAAACACTTTTATTATGTCCGCACGATTGAGGCAGCTGAAAAGTGGAAAAGTTATAACACCAAAAGGCAAAGGATATTTTACTAGAGAAGCGAACTTCTAAATACCTCTCGTCGCCTTTCTGGAGGAACGACTCTTCGAAAACTAACTTGATCCGCTCGTTGTGCCTAAAACATTAAGAATTTCGAGTATTCAAGCACTTAGAAATGTAGGAGTGGAATTAGATTTTTAAGTCGTACTTGACTTGTGACTTAATATTTCTGAATTTAGAAATAAGAATTTCTTGTAACTTTTCACTCTATTCTAAGATCTTTAGATACAGACGATAAAGAAGAAATTGATTTTGTTTCTATAGTTGTTATTGATTCAAATTTAATACAGAAACCACTGTTGTACTAGACAGGTGTGATGCAAGGAAAGAGCCTCCACAACTGATGACTCCTGAGATCATCTAGCACACCCTCGCAAACATTAAAACATAATTGCTGAGCAATTCCAATCTAATTCTCTTGCCGACATGACAGAAAAAATAAGGATGTAAATGTCTTGAGTTGCAACTATGCATTAATATTTTGTGGACCATATCTCCCAGATGACAATTATTGCAGTGATTAAAAGTAAATATGTTAAACAGTTGCGTTCTCAAACTTATACACACCTCGCGCTGAAATGATAAGTACACCTCACATTGCTAGGATAGCTTGATGGATATCTTGGGCTATACAACCTTCCGTGAGCAGGTCGGTTCGCTTGAGAGTGGAAAACGTAATCACACCACGTCTCCGCTACTTGTACACCGTCTGTTTCGAAATTTCCTAGGAAACAAGACACAAGTTTTATAAATTGGAAAACTTTAGAAATCGATGGATGGTAGTCGATCTGTTACGTGAGTGAAATGTATGTTTGTTTGCTGTATTGTGTAAAAGAGTTTTGTGCGTATAATCTACTTGAATAGCAACTCACGTGCGATTGTATGTATTCTCATTACATTGCTCAGTATAATAGAATAGTAGAATATTGAAGTCTGTTAGAAGTAACAAGAATAATTGGAATCGGTCAGTATACAATACCGATATTCAGTCGCAACCAGTTGAACTAGAAGCCGACCCCAATGTACTTAGTCGAGAAAAGGATAAGAGGATGATATTAGAAGTAATGAGATAGAATAGTGTAACAGTCACACTAAAATAAATCAGTGGCATGTTAGATCTAAAGTTATGAAGTAATGCATTACATTTTAGCAAAACAAGGATAACAGTATTATTATCAAAGTTAACTAGTAATAAAAAAACGATAAAATACTATCTACTGAATAAGCTAACATAAATAAATCCATAGATATTTTTCATGAAACTTGTAAACCCTTTGAAGATTTTTTCATTAATTTGCCTAATGCCTCCATTGCTCAACCTATTTGTAGGATTAACGAAATTAATTGGTATATTTAAGGTAACCAAACCAGACGCTGATGTGATCAGACATAGACGGACAGGCAAGGACGAGAGAGATTGACTGTAATAAGAATTAATGATCACAGAATAAACGAACTTTATGGAACGAATAAACGAAGTAAGAAATAAATGAGACGTTTATTTACGAATTTTACTTTAGCACTCAAAACATAAAGTTTTAATTGTAACTTTAATTGTTTGTTTCATTATTGACTGGAGAGCTTTTTGACTTGTTTTATATTTGCCATCTGGTTTAAGAGCAAGGCTATTACTTTAATGGAATGTGAGAATTAAAATTATACTAGTAATTAAAATATTCGCAACAATAAGTGAATTTGATGACATATAAAAAATACTATAGCAATTTGCATTCTAATCTCATAGAAAAGATGCCCTATAAAATAGGGTAGGATAAGGATAGAATAGAATAGATAGGTAGGGTATCTTACCCTACCTATCTATTTACTTGTTTCATGTTATCACCAACGTTTGCGTTTGCTCTACCATTTCAGTAGTTAAATCTTGTATTTGCTTAAACATAAATTAGAACCAGACTTACTTCTATCTATAAACCTGTAGTTCCCAACAAATCCAGTGGCATTAGATGCTTTAGCTCCTGTATGTAATTCTAGGACTAGCAAGGGTCCATGGGAGTATAAGGCTGGAGGTGCATCAGCCCTGCTGCCACATAATACTCTGGACCAGGCGGAGTACTCGTTTACCCCGGGTGGACCTGGACCGTGGAGACCACCTTCGGAATACACCTTCAGATAATCGCCACGGGTGCATCTGTTGGAAAAAAAATATTTTGTTAGGAAAGTACAATAGTACCAAGGATCTAGCAAATTCTTCTTATAAAACATTACCCCACATTAGGAATAATTCCTGCATCGTGGGTGCGTTTACACCCACAAATATTCACATGGACATACACCCAGAGCCGAAAAAACTATCTGTAGATCATACAAATATTTGTTCTGTGCGGGAACCTTACCCACGACACGTAGCGCAGCAGTTGATCGATCAACCACTGCGCCAACCGTGTCGCCGTGTTCTAACAACTAACATAAGGGTTCAGTCGAAAGGTCAGTACAGTATTGTACTTCTTTTCATAAAATATGTGACTCAGAAAAAAACAAGGTGCGAAAATTAACAAAATCGTAAAATCGTAAAAAAAAAAGATGGTAGTTTCTAAAAAATACCTAGATCATGTACGTAATGCTTAAGGTTTGCGATACTGGGCTTTTTCAATTGGGAATTAGCAAATCTTACGTACTACTACTACTTTACTAAATAATACAAGACTAACATATCGAGGGTATAATGTACTCAAACTCGATAAGTATAAAATTGTTACTTTGTTCCAGTCATCAGTTTTGGCTAAACGTGGTCACTTTAGTGGGTTATTATCTCTAGTAATTTTCTTTCTATTACTAATTCCGCATATTGGATTAGACTACCGGAAAGAGCATCAATGCAATAAGATGAACTAATAAAACGATTTTTGATTTTTTAGCACTTATTGGGTTTTAACCCTCGATATAAGAGGTTTATAATATTAGGACATAATAGGTAAAAAAGCTAAAAAACCCTACATTTTTATCCAGTACTTGATTCGAAGAAAATTTATAATTTTCATATCAAAGCAATATTATTCTACTCGAACATTTCTCCAACAATGAAACTTAAGATCGCAAAGACTTTTAATTGCACAAAGAGAATTCATACATTATGAAACGGTAATAGAGGGATTCAGATTAATTTGGGCCCCCGGGCAGTGCAGGTCGAGTGGAAAACTACCGACAAATGATATACATTAGCTGAAATGCCTCCAGCTGATGCCGAGGTTATACTGAAAGCTAAACTAACAACAACTAATATAGTTTCGCTTATTTTGCCCGGGTCAGCTACAGTTTGCGCAGCAACATCGACTAGTTATGCTAAGCTAAAACACATAACGACACTATTTGTATTAAGTTTGTTAGGAACTATGTAATTTGATTTGACGAACAAGTAAATTCAGTTGATTTTGCTATTTGATTTTATTTGGCATGAATACTTTGCAAAGTTGGGCGTTTAATCCAAAATGAAACCGAATCGAAACGACGCACAGTTAAAGTCAAGCTTAGCAGAAAGTTGAGCGATCAACTGCGGCGCGTGTCGCGGGTTCGAATACTGAAATACATACTCTGATTATATTGTAGCAAAGCAAACAAGTGCATGGAAAGAATCATGGAAGAAAATATAGAGGGTAGTCGTCGGTGTACGAATATTAATTTTAAGCACATTAACATACGAGAACGCTTTACGAGCCTAAAACAAAACGTCAAAAAAGATCACCATCTGTAACCCTTTAAAAACTAGACACAGCTGGAGTCTGTCGCCTATAAGCCTAATAAAACCTCTTAGCAATGACTATAGCACTTTAGCTAGAGATAAGGTAGGTACTATTTTCAGCCGAGGATCACAGGGGTGAAGCTCGCAAATTGTGTTACTATATCCACTAGATTTTGCAGTCGGTAAGTGCGGACAAAATGTCATTACTTTAGAGAGCATGTACACTGTACAACTTTTAACATAAAACTTACACTAATACACTATGGCCGGACACTTTCAGCCACTAAAGCGTTTAGTACTTTGTGGAACACCCTCAACCCTGCTAAAATCCTGGGTTATTGTACAGAGTTTAGTTCGCTCGTGACTACGACTTCTTACAGCCGTTTGCTAGCAGGACGCAACGGTTCACGTACACTTTTTATTACTATAAGTGCTTAAACGTTGAATTAAATAACAAGGCTATGGTTAGATGGTTATATAACAAAAAAATTGCGAATAACATTTTAGGCTATTTTTAACCGACTTCAAAGGAAGTCAATTCGACTGGATATATATATATATATATAATTTTTAAATATATGTTCGGTCATAACTTCGTTGTTTATGAACCGATTTTAATGATTCTTTGCAATGAATATTTTTTTTATATTCATTACAGTATAGTATACAGTACAGTACTTAATTATAGTAGTTAAAGAATATTGAAGTCGGTGCCAAGTAGAACATGCAAAGTGATAAACCAATGCGATTGGTGAAGTGCATTTGTCATGTAGTTTGTTATGTGTTGTACAATTATGTGAACTCATTGTTTCAATGTCGCTATTATAGTAGCAAGGTATATTACGTTTATGTTTTACTTCGCACCGACTTCAATATTCTTCAACTACTATATTGTAACATAAAACATTTATCTTTTGCTTTTTATTTAGTGTTGCTTTTGAGTTTTTTGAAGTCGGTTTTAGTATCGTAGCTTAGTGGTTGAACGCTTGCCTTTCATACAGGAAGGATCTAGTCGTCGCAAGCTTGACTACTGAGCGTGAGTTCTTGGGTTCGATTCTCGGATTGGGCAAAATATTATTGGGTTTTTTAGCAGAACGGCGCTGGCTAACCCTTCAGGGAATACTGGCTATGTGTTTCGCAGACTACAGTATAACGTAAAACTAAATTAACATAGAATTTGGATATTTAGTTATGTTTATAATTATAGTACAACCTATATAATATAGAGTAGCGTCTAATTGGTTCCAAAAACATTATTCCCATAGCATTTTAATCCACCTTAGAGGGTAATAGCAAAATAATTTTCGGTATTAAAATGTCGTAAAGCCTGAGTTGAAAACATTTTGTCGAAGCGAAATAGTTTTAATGAATTTAGTTGTCGATACCCGAAAATTCGAATTTCATATTTTGGGCCTCTGTTCTGTTTGAGTATTGTTTCAATTCCGTGGAGACGCTTAATCGTTTTGTAGCTTAATGTTTAACAAGGTTACTATATTGTATTTGGTTGGTAGTCGATTAGGGTTATGAAAACGAACAAAGGATGTCTATGGGGAAGAACAAAATAGATAATTTTGGTGTCTTACACTCAATTTACTTGACTGAGGCAATGAAAGTGAACGATTTTTCGAGTACATTTTATTACGAACATCGTTAACGGTTTATGATCTCATTGACCTGGCTATAAACATAACTTTATGCTATATTTTACATGAATAATGGGTGCTAAAGGATCACGTGTCTACCTGTACCTCATATTAAAGGTCAATTTTATTAACGGGTTCCTTTAGGAGTCTATTCTACTTTTGCGCAGAGGCTGAATACCTATTCGGTGTTGTAAGCTTGCGTGAAATATTCCGAGTTCGATCCTCGCGCTGTGCTAATGTGATGCTAATTGCTGCTTATTTTTTTGCTCAAGAGTTTCGTAGGAATAAACTTAATCTAGCGAATTATTTCAGATATAATAATAATTTTCGTACAATCATAAACGGCGCCGACATCATCATTTGTTAGATAAGCTTGCCGGATAAGTTGCATACGGTTAACAAAAGAAATCTGACACTTCATAAAATGGCAAGCACTTGCGTGAAAAGAATTAAGAGAAACAATGGTTTGTTCATAGAAATTACAAACGAGACCCACGGTGTAAAGAAAATAGACAATCAAACATACAAACGCAAAGAAAAAAAAAAACAACAAATTGAAAATTCAATTAGCGGTTTTATTTCGTATCTGTTTACACTTTTCAGCGTCAAATAAATCAACGTGTCATGGAAACACGAACGTTGCCGAATTAAGCCGAACAGGCGCGATCGTTCAAACATGACCGGCCAAGTTGAAGTTAATTTGAGGCCTACAGTTGGACGTCAAACAACGATACAGTACGATGTTGTTGGTACACGCGGTTTAATCTCATAACATGTCAGGCACAAATGAGTTTCTTTTTGTCCTTTTCGTTCAGCATTCAATTATAGCGGTCCGTATGGCGCGCTTGTGACGTCATTTATCCGTTTTTATGCCTTCTGGATTCGTGATTTCAGTTTTGTTGTTCCAAACTTAACTTATTTGTATTTTAGTAGTCAAGAAAAACAAAACTGAGACTTGTTTGTAGACATTGGAAATTGTAAAGATAAGATATCTTACGAGTACTACACATTTTAAAAATTTGTTCTTTCAAAATCGGCTAAATATTAGTTATCTATACGAAGACTTCTTCTAAATATAAATATAAGTAAATTTGTAAAATACATCGTAACAAATTCATATCATAACAAAAATCCACTGGAATCATACTTTTATTCACCAGTAAATACCTGTAAAGTGGGTACTAACATCATCCCTATGAAAATGAAGGGGTAAACTTTTATACAACTCCTCTTCAACATAAAGTTGACAGTGATAAAGTTACTGAGAACAAATCATTCTTCTTTATGACTGAAATTTACGTTGAACACGGCCCGCGGGAGCGAATAATATGGAGACGGTGATTGTCGGTTTTCGTGACTGTGACATACGGATGAACGGGTATAAAATGGCTGTAGTAACTCGTATTTCTGCATGGAAATTCTCAGTAGCAGCACGGAGTCTGGAACTATGCATGATAGATAGCACTAGGCTCGCCCCCTATAACATGGGACTCAATAATGGCATCAGCGAAACGTGAGTGTTACAAATCTACACCCTCTACCTAACCCTTCGGGGAATACAGGCGTGATGCTATGTTTATGTTAAATTATTTTTTAATTCAGCCTATTACAGTTCAGTACCGAAGTGGCTCTCCCTTACGTGATAAGGATAAGTGTAAGAAATGCCTAGAGATGGTTTAAAGAACATTTGCAAATCCACTAATATGTATTATGAATGGAAATTAATATAATGTATGATTATTTTGTGAAGTTTCAAAGTTTGTGTCACTTCTTTTCAGTAAATAAGAGCATTGGTATGAAACAGCAAAATATATTTTTCTCTTTTCAAAAGTATAGGATAAAAAAAAATTAAAGGAAATTTTGTTCAACTGGTAACTTAATTGACTTGCATAATAAAAAACACCCTTAAAACTATACAAAAAAGATTCAGTTCAGCGTAATGACAGACATTCTATGCCTTGCGTTGATTTTCAACTATATTTGTGGCTCACGAAAATTTTACATTTCATCAACATGAAAGAAAAAAATGAGCACATGGTTACGCTAGTAAGCAAACGCATTGGGGACAGTAATGGGCAAGTAAAACGCTTGGATGGAGAAGAAAAAGGAATTGGAAGGCGCTATGGCAGGCTTAATGGTGTCTTAAGGTTTTCTTTGTATGGCTTCAACTGAATTCCAATTTTAGGATGAGCGAGCGTTTTCTGATTATCTCTTAATACTCTGCAAGATATAAGAATTTAAAAGGTAAGTGGACACGTTTAAGTGTATGCCTTAGATGGCGCTTATTCATTTAATAAAGTATTTTAAGTAAAGTACAAGAAAACACAGTTTAGGTTGTTTGGGCAACTAAGTGGTCACTAGAGAATGCTACTGGATATTGCTCTTGCAGTACAATTATGGTAATGGTAATGTTGAACCGATTGTTATTTTTTAACTTTTCCCCAAAGGGGCCGTCCATTAATCACGTGAGGCTCGAAAGGGGAGGGGGTTTGGCAAAAATCACGAAATATCACAAGGGGTGAGGGGGGTGTAGTATGATATCACGTGTATTTATTTTTTCACTTGCTAATCCGTGGTCCGAGTATCATGATCATCATTTTTCGCATGATTACATCATTCCTTTAATATTATTTTTATGCCAATTGCCAATTAGATTGTACTTTATACCTGTATTTAAAGATAATATTCTAAAAATTCTTTATAGGTACAAAAATACACGTGATTTTTTTGGGAGTCTTAAACCTCACCACGTATCACCAAGGGGGAAAAAAATGATAAAAAAAACATCACGTGATTAATGGATGGCCCCCAAAGCAATATTTCTCCTGCATCGTGAGTAGTTTACAGACATAGGTAAATCTCAAAACTCAAATGCACAAATACACTTACACCATAGTCTGTAGGCAATACAAATCTTTTTTCTGCAACCCGTCGGGGTCAGTCCTGCTATGTCTATTGTTAGCGGAGCTGTTTTAATGACGATCAGCCTACGTAATACTTCACACAGAAACGAACTAAACGTATTAGGCACAAATTGTGCGCTTACATTTACCATGTCGAAACCAGAATTTGAAAGTAATGAACAGAACGAAAGCGTCAAAATGATGGCTTCACATTTTAAATCCTTGGGACAGCCTATCATTCGGATCTTCAATAAACCAAAGGATATGGTCGACATCCTATCGTGGTATGAAAAATTATTTGTATGCCAACATCCCACAAATGTTTGTCAAACTTTCGTGGCATGTGTCGCATAAATTAACGCATTGCGATGATATACGAGCGACCACACGGAATAATGTCACGTCTGTCAGTCACCGGTATTTTGTAGTTAAGTAATATTTTCAGTAAAATTATCATATAAAAAGAAGTTAACATTTATATTAAAATTAAAGTGATAAACTTTTCAAAAATGAATGAGACGAAAGTAGAAATTTCACTTGAATGACCGTGTAGTTTGTGATTATGAAAAGTGTTATCCCAATAGGCAACAAAGGTGAATCGGCATGAAATACGGAGTTCATCAAAATGTGGCAATTCAGATTACCTCTGGGAATAGTTACCTTTTCTCTCGAAGCGTAATCGCCTTCATACAATAGTAACGCTACAATAATACCGTGTATACTCTCTCTAGTGTATTGATAATATTTTATTCATTTAGTTATAGCGCGGCCTAATTGTTTTATGTACATTCAACTCGTTGAAATCTATTATATAAATATATATATAACTCGAATACCACTCACTCACTCACTCGGCACGCAATCTCAGGAATCTAAAGCCCAAAAACTTAATATGTAGCAGGCATTCTATAAAAAACTAGCTGTTGCCCGCGGCTTCGCGTGGATATACATATGTATATTAAAATAAGGCTCGTTTGAAAAACGCCGATATACGTGTACATTTATTTGTAACCAGAAATAGGTATATATCTTGTGCTTCTTACTTTGAAAATGACAGACTCTCATACAACCGTTCATCCCTTATTTTACTCCCTTAACGATGAAATTTCCAAAATTCCTTCCTTAGTGGATGCTTAAAACATAAAAGGCATCAACTGCCAAAATGTCAAGTTTGTAGCTCCATCGGTTTAGGCTCCGCATTAATGAATCAGTCAGTCGGACAGGACCAGGACTTAAAAAAATATTTTATAAATTCAAGCTCTAAAGGAGTGAAGGGTATTCAAAGTGTAGAATATATTGTTAGGTGGATAACATTGCGGGCACATTGGTATTATATTATAGAAAAAATATTTTTCGCTGTCCTTTACATGATACAGCCAGCAACCTGACATGCCTATCTGTCATGAACATAACCATTTTCTGGCATTGGACCGGCTGCACATGCATTGTATGTGGATTTATACGCACAACTGTTCTATTCAGCACATTATGCAGTATCCCCATTATTTTGTGTCATTGCACAATGAAAGATACAATGCTCATTGTTCGTGTTCCCCTTTGAAAGTAATTTATACTTGCAACCTCGTTGCAACGGCATAGAAACTCATTAATTATTTCGTTTATTTTCTTGTGCAGTTTGCATTGATCCATTTTCTTATGTACCCTACACGTTCACCAATTTTTGGGTTTCAAAATGTATGTGCTAAATAAAGTATGATGATGTCTCAGGAGCTCTTGACCTACCGGCTAGCAAAGTAATGTAAAATATTTGAAATCCCAAAAGTAAACATAAAAGCACTCCATTAGAATTAAAGCTACCATTTGTTATCCTCGAACCTTCCCCATAAATCTCAACAAATTATTACAATGTTCCAAATCTAAACATTTGTGCATAATATGTAGGTACTACACACAATGTGGGTAATTTTATAGTTGCTACAATGTTTACCCAAAAAGACCTACAAGCTTTTCGAATACCTATTCAACAGTATTGTATAACTGCGGTCTAACAATAAACTAAGTTATCGGATTTTATGAAGGTAAACACGAGAACCCGTCTTGTTCAGTTGCAGCTTCCTGCAAATTTACGAGATCGTATGTCATATCGATAGTCGGTACCGTATTCCAAAGCCTACCATACACATCCAGTATTTATTACCACAGTTGTTGCACGTATACCTATGAATGTAAGTAATTGGGGTTTGGATGGCTCTTCTCACATGAGTTTGTGTGTCAGTCATTGTTTTAAGGAATGAAATAATGTGTGATGTGTTAATCCCATCAAGAGTCGTAAATTTTCAGTGAGGAGTCTCTATTGTGCTTTCCTTGTTAGATATAAAAAAATCTGTATAAATACCGATAATTGTCACACTAATGTGATAATTATCGGTATTTATACAGATTTTTACAGTGTTAGCACTGTTGACGGTACCTGGTCTAATTCTGGTGTATTCTTCAGTTTTATTCAAATCTGGTATTCTCAGGAGTTATATTTTTACCACACCATAAGGAAGGAACAGTAAGTTAATGTAGATATAAACAATTTCATTTGATGATGATTAATTTAACCTTACTTCCTAGTAAACGCCAGAGTGTATTCATTCGATAATCACATCAGAAGAAGAACGAATCGTTTATGTAATCTTTTGTGGCAACTGGAAATAAGTATTCGGAAACTTTCCTAATAAAGCCTCAGATGTTATTGATCTCTTTTGCGTGTTGGTGGATATTGTTGGAGGATTCGTGGAACTGTCAAAACTAGTTGACGAATCGAACTAGAAACTACAATAAGGGCTGACGGGCTGCTTGTAAACGATAATGTGAACCCAACATAGCTATACAAAATACCTATAATAGGAAAGTGAAAGAGAGAGCAACGGAATGGACAAAATTATAAAACTCTTGCCAAATTCCATAAATTCACAACTGTAAATACATCAGGCATATGCACAGCAGCATTAGTCTGATCATTACCGGTGTATCTATCATGGGATATACAAGAGAGACCCATCTTTACTGAAACTTTACGACAGTTTCAGAAATTATAAGCAACTGATAGAATATTTTATCGTCCATTCTAAGTAAAACCCGTCAAAGGACGAAAAATATCGAAAAAGTGACGTCAAAATTTTTAAATCATTTAAAATCCATAAGAACTTGGTTAATATTTTATTAATCAACCTACAATGCTCTGAGATATCTATCACTGATGAATATTCACAATAATTTGAGGCTTAAAATGACTGGACTACAGTCCACTACAAATCACTCAATAAAACCTCACACGTAGTCCAACCCCTTCTTACTATTGAACTACTCTCAACTACAGTTCCTTATTCATTTCTTTCACGCAGTTCCTTAAGAGTTCTGAAAGGGAGATAAAAAGTTGGTCCTTGTGTACCTTCACAATTATCAGATCTCGGAGCCCATTGTCAAGTCTGTTACATAAGAGCACTCTAGGAATCTAATAATACAAAAGTTTTCCCGGAAGATTCTTTCAGCGTACTTTTGTTTATTCCATCAATATTTATTAACGAAGCATTTGTGGTTCTGGCTTGTTTAAGTTCTGTATATACCAAATTTGTTTTATATGACATAGAGTTTAAAATTGGTTAGATTTAGCATTCAAAAAATATACATTACTGTGGATTTGATGAAGGAATAGAATCTAATCCATGTAACTTAGAAAATGCTTTTTGTTCTAGTGGTCACAAGTGCGAGTACTGACGTTCTGGGATTGAGCCTGGAGTTGGTCAAAGTGTTATTGAGTTTTCTGATAGAACATTTGCAGTAGCAGCCAGGAGTTTGGAATTATACCCGGTAAATTACAATAGGAACTTAATAACGGCATTGATTCAATGTTGGTGAATAATATATTATCCAGTATTAGACTGTTACGACAAATTATCGTTGAGAACAGAGTTACTTCCTTAATTAACAGATGTATTGCTGTTTACAATTTGAAATGATAATTAATACGTAGGTGTTTGATGGCGTAAATTAGTAATAGTAATCCCTTGTGGTACGGGCACATCTCCAAGCTGCTACTGAGAACTTCAATACAGAATAATCCAATGAAACTTTGCTTGACCCGGAAATCGAATCCGAGATCCCATGCTCAACAGGACTTGCGATCAGTACCAATAAGTCGGTTCAAGACGAAATCTTTAGTAGATTTATATTAAAAGGTACTGACGGAATGTAATAAAGAGAAGGGTTTTCAATTAAACACATTTCACCCTTTTGTAATCATTGTTGTTTTAGGTGCTCGGCTTCAAACTATATTCATCTTCGTCGAAATTAATTGAAATTATTTCTTTTTAATTTACATTAAAAATTCTGTTAGACATATCTACTGTTATTTCTCTAGAAATTTAAAAGATAAGTTTCAGCAATAAAAATGATTTAATAATCCCTTTAAACCTTGAGAGTAGGTACTAAAGAAAACTAACATTTTAATCTAAGTAATCCTACTAAAACAACATTAGCACTAAAAAATTAAAAACTTGCTAAAAAAACTCATACAAATTCTCATAATATTAATTGCAGCCATTTTGCTAAGACCAAACTTATTACAATGGGCAATGCACGGACGGTTAAATCCGAATATAACACTAAATTAAACGAAGATAAAAATAAAGTTTTTGAAACAATACCAGAAACACATTTCGAGAGATCCGCAAAACAATAAAAATAGGGTATCTCGAACAATTCTCGCCACATGCCTTGCCCGTCTATAATTTGTTGGAGCGAACATGTTCCGAAACATTCGCGACCTATTCGGGGATGTTAAGGCGAGAAATAGTTGGACATTGTAACGATATAGGAAACAACCGTAGTGGCACCTCGTGGTTCTGATAGCTAAGGAACATTGTGTGATGTGAGGCAATTTTGGTCGAGTCATTGCCAATGTGTTTTTGATCACATACAACAGTAGGTCAAACGTTTGATATTAATGTATATTGATAAATGTCTACATTGTAGTTCAAATGATGGCAATGATAAATTAATCGCCAATATTAATCATAGTATCTTCATTTTTGATCATGGTTGATTCATTTCATCATGCCAGGAAGATATTAAAAAAACAACAAAGGAGAACAAACATTTTAAATATTGCACATTCAGTGAGCAAAGCAACCGTAAGCTTGTAAATACCTATTTAAAAACCGTTAAACCAACGAAAATAAAAGTTAATGGTAAGGCTAAGTAGCTTCCTTATAAGCAGTTAAATTTTTAAGGTTAGCCATTTTCTTTTCGTTCGTCTTAAAAAGATAAATTCAATCCGTTACCGTCCCAATTCTGGGCAAGGGTCTCTTCTCATAATGAGTCAATTAATGATCCATAAATATTTTTTAGAATTTGTTAACGTATTTTTCTTAGATTTCGATCGAAGAGGGTCATAAAAATTATTAGTAATTTTCAATACTGCAATTAAAGTAATAAATAGATAAATCACTGATATAAAGTTTGTTTATTTATTTTATATTTTATTTAATGTAATTATTCGGCTTAGCCAACATTAAGAGACTTACTCATTTTTTCTTTTCTTACACATAACCAGAGGGCTGGCCTGTTCTTTGGTCAAAGAATAAGCATTGCCATTCAATGTGGTAATGCTGCCAGTCTTCTGGGCACACTACCAGTTGACAGCGATTTGGAGGAGTACTTTGACGCCTAAGTATTCGTCTAGGATCGGTTTTAATTTTTGTTTTTTATAAAGTTTTAATTAATACATTAGCATAAGTAGTTAGTATTAAGTTCCATTAATTAGTATTTTGAATGTACATAATAATGAACGTGAATAAACTCAATGTTACTTTGTTCTATGGATAACATAGCTATAGGTTCTCAAATGCTACTGAAAATATCATAGAAGTCAAGTAGATGCATAAGTCGTTTTGATTTCCAAAACCCACTATGTGATTTACAAAACTATTCCGTCACCAGCATTAGTCATTTAATTCATCCCGCTAACACAATATTTAGTGAAATATGACGGTATGTTAGTCAAATTACAGCCGCAGGTGTATTCTGTAAATGACGATGATTGATGATGTATGCATGACGGATGACGCTTATCGCTTACAAATTATTCACGTAAACTGACGTCCCTTCTCGGGTAACATGAAAGAATGTTATATGGTATGAATAGTGTGTTATATTATAAAAAATAAGGTAAAAGCAGCGATGGATTTATGATACAGGAACGGTAATGTGTGTGCATGTTGCGTAGAATAGACTCATGGGTGTTAGAAGAAAATATTAGCTGTTTAACATACTGAGAACTCACATAGATATTAGAAACAAATGCAATAGATAAATGATTCGTCAATAACCATAGTACGTAACGGTATCAATAGACCAGAGTGAGACTTACTGTACCGCCATTCAAGACGTTTTCTCTCTTCCTGACTCAAGACGATAGAAGAGAAGAGAAATATGTGAACTATGTATGTTTTGTTTATTGTCAATATGTTATTCAAAGTCTGAAAATACTAAACGATTTCATCCCACGAGTAAAATATTCAGGTGCACACGTGACTCACAAGCATTCCGACAGATTAGGCGCGCAAGATGTGCATGCGCTGTGTTGAAAATACTACAGTTACCATGTTTTTCCAGAATGTTACTCTCCGTTGTAATGTGCACACACACTATGCGCGACTACGCTTTGTGGATGCAACGTACCTCCAGTACTCATGTAAAAACTACATCTGGATAAATTCATAACAAAGCTAATATTACAGGGATCGCGTTAAAACCACAAAAACTTATTCCATTCACGCTTTAATTATTCATTTATTATTCAGCGAAACGAGCAATAAAATGAAATGAAAAATAAAACGCGTTTACGTTTTGTACATCGTTTTGAAACTACGAAATTAATGTTCGGAATACGGACTTTCACCACGGTTTTGCCAGCTTCCCTGAGCCGTAACGTGTTGTCTTTTATTTTCTTTACCGACTAGATAAAAGCCGTACCCCGATGTTACAGCATTAGGTAAAGCTTCTTTTAAAGTCCAAATTGGCACTGAAATGTGTTCGCGTGAAGTTTCGAATTTGTTTAACGTAAGAAATTGGCTTGCTTGTGATAACTTTCTGGCTCGAAGTTTCAAAGGATACAATTTGACATTCTTTAAGAGTAAAAAGATATTTTGTATTGGATGCTGCTCACATTGAATGCAGTGAGATTACGGTACCTACATAGAACTGGGGTGACGACAAGAAGACACTCAAGAACTTTTGGGAAGTAGGTTGAACGCGCTAATTCGACTTTAGCTGGTGCGCTTACTGCCTAAATATACTCTGCATGCATTCGTAAGTTAGTAAGCTCTCCTAAAACTTTGTGAAATTTGTCTTCAACTTCAAAGATATATGATTTTATCAAAACATAGGAGAACATCTCAGATTTGGAATTATAAATGCGACACTTTGATGCATAAATAAAATGTGTAGATATCTGGGGAATCAACAATTTTCCTTTAAGTACATTTTTCAGTTCGTGTAATTTTTTCTTAAAACGTTTTTGGGAACGTTCATAGCAGTTTTTCTTGGAAAGGTTTATAGGTATAGTTTTAATGACGGGTACACAAACTAGGTAAATTCGTAATCAATTCTAATGATCTCAGAACATCGAAGACTCAATAAAAGTTGGTTAAACCACGAAAATTTCTTGCGCCATTTGACATGACAAATTCTATCATCCTGAATATTTTTTTAGGCTGGCTCTACACTTCTGAATGGCATCGAACAGCGAAAAAGATAAAAAGTGCGATACAAAACTGGACTCCCGACTGACAGCAGAATGGGTTTGCACTTTCGCTTTATATAATGGAGCGAGTTTTCGACAGCATGCACTAACATTTTGTGGCTTTGCCTTTTCATACCAGGTTTTTATTTTAACCAGTGGTGCAAGGTTTTTTGCTTCCTATTCACAAAATTAAGTGAAAATATTAACACATAACATAGCATCACACCTGAATTATACCCTATAGGGTTTGGCAGAGTTATACAACCACATTTCACCGACGATGTTATTGAGTCCTATGTTTTGCAAGTGCAGACATAATCGTGCTGTGCTGTGCTGCTACTGAGAATTTCCATACAGAAAAAAAAAACAAGACCTGGGAATAGATCCCAGGACCTCACGCTCAATAATCGTGCTTCCGACCGTTTTGTTCTCGACTATATTTACGTATTAAATAACTAGATTATAATAGAATATGGAATATAATATATAGATTAGAATAAGGATTTATTACACCAACGCTCGTAAAGGTAATAATGTGATATTAAGCTGAATTATATTTATCTGTTCTTCAGAATAAATATCTTTTTTTTAACATTGCCTCTCACTAGGATTTCTCCTGGATCATGGGTACAGTTTACAAACATACATGTCACATACACACACAACCAAACCCGAAACAACTATCAGTAGATCATACAAATATTTGTTCAGTGCGGGGATCGAATCCACGACACGTAGCGCAAAAAGCTAATGGCTTAGCCACAGCGCCAACCGTATCGTCTTTATTGAATGAATGAGCATTTCTCATATGTAAGCATAGTAAATTGAACACTAATCTAGCAGAATGTAAATCTAATACTAATCTCACAACTATGTGAACATGATGAAATTACCCCACCCAATAAATTCACTTGAATAACTTACGCACATACCAATATATCAACAGCACCGCGTAAAGGCGTGCGCACAATAGCATCAAGCGCGGCTATACCAGCTAACGTCGTTTGTTAGTTCCGCGCGATTAGTCGCAACGACGTAACGACAGTCGCGTCACGGCAGCACGTTACGTGATCTATGAACGCACACTTTGATCGGATAATCCAAGGATAGAATAATTTAGAGACGATATATTCATGTCTTTCGGAAAGCCTTTATTAGATTTCTCCTTTATCGTAGATCCAATTTACAAACATACCATCTGACATGCACACACATCCAAACCCGAAAAAATTATGTGCAGGCTGTAATAATACGTCAGTTGAGAATATGGAACTGTCTTTATTTATTTTGAGATTTAAGACATCACACTTTCACAGATAACATACATAGGTATATATTTTGAGCATGAGGTCCTGGGTTCGATTCCCGTGTCGGGCAAAGTGTTATTGATATTTTCTGTGTGGAAATTCTCAGTAGCAGCACGGAGTCTGGAATTGTGCCCGGTAGAAGAAAATAGGCTCGCTCCCTATTACATGGGACTCAATAATGGCATCGACGAAATGTGGGTGTACAATAGTACACTTCTGCCTAACCCTTCGGGGAATATTGTTATGTTATGTAGGTATATATTTCTTTCGTGTGGGAATCAAACCCGCTACACATAGCGCAGTAGTCAATGTTCAACCACAATATTATCCGTGCCGTCTAGGCTTAATCCGGCGATAAATAATCTACATTGGCGTACAAAGGTATATCAAGGTTTAAATTCAGTAAAATACAGTTATTACATACATAACTCAGCTGCCAAACTTGACCCATATAATCAAGAGCAAGTATCTTGTTAAAAACTGTGGCACACATATTTTAATTTTGCTGAGTGAACGAGAAAAATTAAAATTTATACTCCCATATCGTGCAAATGATGTTGCAGGGAGGTGTTGATCCAACTGCTCGCGGAGAAGATCCAATAATGTCATGTATAAAATATCTTCGCACCCACATTCTCTCAAGGGATGGCCGAAAATACCAATTCGATTTGGAATCGTTGTTATTGATGAATTGTGCGAGACACTAATACATCAATGTCGCATCTGTCATTGCAGTTTTTCGGAAACTACACGTAACACACGGACACAAGAGAGTTTATGAAAATATCACCAATATTCGGTTCATTAATGGCGATGCAAAGTAACTATATCGACATACTTTACTTCTAGAACACGAAATTGAAGATTTCATTATATTTAAGTTACTCGCTATTGTACAACAGAGACAAAAGCCAAAAATATAATCTTATGAAAGATATAAATTATATGAAGAACGATACGAAACCGTATCTTTACAATATTAATTTAACTTTAGGAAACATATTTCAACCAAATAAGATATTGTTTTTTTTTTTTTCATAAACCCACCGCAACGTTAAAGATTATTGAAGATACTACGGTAAACATCTTGTTTCTATTAAATAATCTAATAGAACATTACATACTGCAGTACCACGTACTTTCATAGTAATTCAATTAGGAATTACGAGCAGTCGTATCCTTCGGGCCTCGTAGAGAGTGTACTTAAACTTGCCAACAACAATATTACTAATACAAGTCCCATATCAGAGGCTTGCAAGATATCCTTATAATTCTGACGAGAGGAAAAGGTCAAACGACGTCAAATTACTTCTATAGCTAATGAAGAGCTTAAGTAAAAATTTGGCAGGAATAATTTTCCGAAAGATAACATTCTACGGATAAAGGCAATTTAAATCCTTAATGGAACGGTCCTGGGCGAATTCGTCAAAATTATTCAAAAAGAAAGAGGGTTGGATTTGGAAATCCCAGTATTATTCGCTTAAGTAGGGCTGAAACGGCACCGATCTAACCGTGAATCTATCTTTTCAAAAATATGTATGGATGTACAGCCCGTATATTTTGCTCGAGGTGCAAAGCTCTAAAAGCTGCCGCTTTGAGGTTTGAAATATCGTTAAATCGTTTGGTATTGACATTATGCTAACCTATAGCCATAGCTATAGATATTATGGTATGATTGTATGATCTTCAGATAAGAATATAGCAACCCGTCTTAATTCACGAGTGTCAGTCAATTATATGAACAACAAAAGCATCTACATATATAACTACGCAAGAAGAGTTTCAGAGGAAATTAGTATTTTTTTGCGATTAACCGGTTACATTTACTGATTAGCTTACAAAAGCTAGAAGATATTAAACAGACTTCTATAAAAAAATATGCTGAGTACACTACGCACAGTGAAGACGCAGCTTTATAAGCTTCCTAGTGTTTCTTCGTCTCAGAATCAATATGGAATCAAACTTATAAGTAATTGTTGCTTCAGCGTTCCTCATGCTATATTTTATTGCAAAGAGATGAAACAAAGGAACGGTAAATCTTTCTACTGATGACAGACAAAGTTGTGAAAAATACTTTTTTCTCCCAAAAAACTACGTGGGACAGAAGCACCGATAGTTTATTAAAGTAAAAAGTTTCAGCGAAAAAAATACGGCAGACTGTGAGAACACGAAACAACCCTCGGCCGCCGTTTGATTGATTTTTCGTTTGCTTGGTTTTTGCGATTGATCCATGGTATTAATTTCTCAAATAGTTAAGCACCAGCTACACAGTTAAACATACTGTTTAAAAATTTATATATATTTGTTAACCCAGATATATATGAAAGTACTAGCTTTTGCCCGCGACGTCGTAGGTACGCGTGGAATTTAGAATCTGATATTTCTTGCGGTAAAATGGCCTATATTTTAAATTAGCCCTCTAGCAATACATCAGTGAAAACTGCGTTCAATTCCATGCAGTAGTTTTTGCGGGATGCGTGTACAAACATACAGACAGACAGAAGACAGACAAAAATTCAAAAAACTGTTTTTTTGGCTTCTGTTGCTGTAATAAAGACCCCCATATTAGATTTTCTCCAATATCTATAATGCACAGACATCCGCCTATTATAATGTTATTATACATATGTATAGCTAAGTGAAACGAATATTCAACTTTTTTCATCAGGATTTTGCAACCAGTTCTTAATTGCTCCCATATGACCTAGAAAAAATGATAAAATACTACACGTAAAAATATAACATTCTAAATAAAAAGTCACATTTATTACTTGAACAATTAAACAAATAAAATGAACAAACATTTAGACTCCCAACAAGTATATTAGTGTTTTCCAACTAGTTGTTCATGTAAACAATATAGAACCTTCTTTCGAATTTTCTTATTTCCGAGAATACACAACAGTCATAAACAAAAAAGTCTCGACCTTTTGTAACAATAAGCGCTGAATCTGTTAAAAATGCGATACTTCAACCGAAAAATATCTTCCTGTCTCCAACACATTGAACATTTTCCACTTACTTCCACGTGAGAGCGTTATATTTATGGCCAACAATAGTGGTACAGGGACAGAGACAAACGACGGCCAAACAAAAGATAGTTTGTAAGTACCACAGTACTACACAGAGGCTTAAGTTCATCGTACTTTTATAGTACAATTTCTAGAAAAGATTAAATGAAAACTTTAAATAATTTAACGAAACCTTTAAAATTCTACAAGTGCTATTTTTGTATCTAAATTTAAAGTATGACCCCAAATCAGATTCACTGACGCTCTGAGTGGCCCGTAAAGATGGTTTGAGAACCGCTTACTAGTTATTATTTCTACCTCTAAAGGGAATCACTATAAACTTCTAGACGATATCATTCGATTAAAAACTATAGTGAAAAATAAGTTAAGAAAGACTAACAATAAATTAAACAAAGAACATTGTCCGAAATCATAACATATTGTCAGTTTAACAGCTGTAGTTTGGAACATAAGAAATGTAAGCGAGTAATAAGCGAGAACTGGTAGTAAAAACTCATCCCACACTGTATTTGTAGGGAACATTAATTTCGTCGTAATTGGTTCAGGATACGAAGTGAATAGAGCAATTTCGAGATGAGATTTTTTGCTCCCGATGTATCTATTATGAGGTGAGATTAAAATAACGCCATCAGTAGTATTTAAGCGTACGATTTTTTCTTCTTCCATTTCTCCGTTCGCAATTACATTGATTGCTTTGCTTTTAGATATTAGTTCATTACTGGAATTAGGAGTTGGATTAGGAATTTATTTACTGGAATGGAAATTTTGTTTGATTTTTTATTTACCGTATAAAGGCTTGTATTTTTGGGATAAGTAATTACTTACTCTTTTATCAATAGACGGTTCATGTGGGTACCTTTAAGATTTTGTTGTATAAGAAAAAATTGATAACCATCATACTCTGAACTTATTTTTAAATAAACTTTTTACGGGTTTGTAAGAAATCTTGAAATTTATTAACGATATTCTTCTAAAAGAAAAATAATAATACAATGCTCACAGAGGGTAATTTGCTTTTTAGTATTATGATTTAGTGTTACTCATTATCATCATCAAATTTGGCCAGTATACATTTGAAATAATTTACCTAACATATTACCATCCAGTTTATAACGTATTTGATTCGAGTCTTTATCGTTTCCATAGAGCGACGTAAAAACACGAATAATAATAAACTTGGTCGTATAATTTCCAAGTCGCGTATTCAGGGATTCCTTACACTTAAATGAGTATTATTGCGCTCCCAAACTGCTGTCTTCAAACGTTTACATCGGCAACTTTATTGCTACAAATGTGACGAAAATGTAAATGCCTCCTTACGTTCATTTCTTTGGACTCTCCGGCTGGTTAATGTCAGTTAAAGTTAAAGGGCAGTAATATTCTATGCTCGCTTCTCTTTCATTTGCTTAATGAAGACCGTCGAAATTTTCATGATGATTTGGGAATCAAAGGCACTGATAGAGTGTATCAGTTGTTAGATATACAACGTAAAAGAGACTGTTAAAATAATGAGACACTTTGATGTATGATGATGATGGACTTCTGTATAAGATGTTATATTTTTTTTTCTATACTCACATTTACTGTTATTATTTGTTTCTTAAGGAATATGAATTTTAGTGAGCTTAAAATTAATTTAAATCAATAATCTCGACCACAATATAGATCAGTTCTTATTGAAATTAAATGTATTGGATAATATTGTAGTTGTTACATTTCTAAACTAGAAGTCATCAAAAATATTCTGTTTCTGATGACACTGACCAATTAAACTAGACTCGAATATTACGGGTATACCACAGATCTAGATTTCAATTTACGCTGGTCATCCTAAGTCTACCCACAAATTGGTTTCAGGAGCCAGTCCTAATACCAGCTTTAGATTACCACGAAATTGAAAATTTAAAATTCAACGTTCATTTATTCGCAAATTGGAACGAAATACTGTGTGCAAAACATTGTTCAAGTTATAACAGACGAATGATGGAAACGTGTAACAATAACGGTTTTGAAACCAATTCCAACAATAATTGATTCGTTGATATGAAATTCTTTTTTTTTATTATTGAATTTTACCCAAAACCTTGGCAGGTCCATAAATATTTTAAGTGACGGCACAGTTGGCGCAGTGGTTGAGATATGTATTTGTATGATCTACAGTTAGTTGTTTCGGGTCTAGGTCTTTGTGTACATATGTGAATACACATCGTACCTCCGAAAGCACGTAAAGCCGTTGGTCCTGCGCCTGATCTCTCTCCGGTCGTGTCGGATTGCCGTCCCATCGGACTATGAGAGTGAAGGAATAGAGAGCAACTCACTATTTACGCACATATTTGAGCTCTATAATATCTCCTGCGTAATTGGCTAATCTCCGATGAGATTGGCTGCCGTGACCGAAATTCGGTCAGGATTATTTTAAGTTACGCATTATGTATCCGTAACAACAATTTTATGTGCCAGCATAATATACGATACAACTAAAAGTCTCATTTATGAGTTTATTTTTTCGTCATGTCAATAATATAGTCTAGTACTTTAAGTATAGACAAACATAAGATCAAAAATATCGCTAACAATAGTGATTATAGAAGTATACCGATTCAGCACTAACGATACAGTGGGGGCAGTCGATACAGAGTAAAATAAAGGGTTGTTCAACAAAAATATATCAATTACTAAAGTTCCATACTTACTCAAGATGTCCTTTGTAGATGTCAAAATCAGTGAAGACGAGTTCGACGATCTCGTGGGGTGCTGCGACGAAGGTGTAAAGGAGACATTCGATGCGTGACGGGTATGGGCGAGGGTAGTCGGGGCTGCTGAACGTGCCGCGCTCCTTGCCGTACGTCGAAGTGAAACGGATGCACGAACAACCTAGTGAACGAGTAAGTTTTAAGTACAGAGTGATATAGATACGAAAACTTTAAAATTAGCTTTACTTAAAAAATGTTAAAACTATTGTGACTTCGTTTGTGTTTGTGAGCAGTTTCCGTTTAGACAAACCAAAGCACGCGGGCTAAAGCAATAAAAATATGCATCTGCTTTGGAATTGAGAATCTACTTTTCCAAGAACATCAAAGTATGTTCAGGGACCTCATTTCACTGAAATAGCAACTTATTTGCCGCCTGGACAGCTTTACGAGGTAATCTATTTTCTTGATCATTTCAATAACTTTGCCCATCAAAGTTAAAGTATAGAAGGTATTCATTGTATTAAGATTTATGCATAACATTTCGACTTAGTTCATTGCTAAAGAATATCTAGTAAGATTCAATTTAGTTATGTAACATTAAATCACAAACATTAGCTATGAATCGTTGCGGTGCGTAGAATAACATACAATGGGAACCAACACAGTAATTTTGAAGAAAAAACACATATCCCCAAAAATATGAATCCATTGTCCTAAACATGTGACATTCGCCACTTTGGAATAAAATAACAAAAAACACAAAAACCCTCATTGTACAGCGTAATTACCTTTCAACGATATAATAAAAGCTATAACGACAATGGTTAATGAAACAGAGGGCACAAAACCGTAAAAAAAAGAGGTGACGAGCGCACGCGATTCAGGGCTTTAGCAATGATGAATATTTTATGTAAAAATTCTCTGGCGCCGACTTGCCAGTTCACGGTAATCTTCAACGGTGTCAAACAAGATATTCAAGGCGTTATTTTGAGCTAAATTGAAGATAACCTTGCGTTACACCAAATTTTATTTGCGGTATAATTTTTGGGGATAACATCCCTCTGATGTTTTGACGCCCTACCTACGTAATCGTCTGAGAACAAATGATAATATTTTGGATATTATATTACAATGATCCGCTGGCACTCGAGCTTCGTCTTTGATGTTTTCTGGTGGAGCAATCTTTGCGAATGGCTTTTGGTTTAATGTAAACCGTTCAAAAAAAATTGAAAGGATTATATTTTAATGAAGTTTTACGGTTATCTTTTTTTTTTTGTATGGTCTTTTTTTAAAGTATTCATCATCATCATCAGCCAGAAGACGTCCACTGCTGAACGAAGGCCTCCCCCAAGTGGGGGGGTTTGCCATAATCTCCACGCTTGGCAGGCGGCTTGGGGATCGCAGTGGCTCACCGATTAGTGAGAGGACGCTGCTGCCCGTCCTCCGGTGTCTTTTAAAGTACTGTCAATGATATAATAACAAACAGACTCATATTATCAAGCTTTTTCTTCGTAGCGTAAGTAGGCGCTAAAAAACGCCACTTGCTACATACGATCCCTTTTGCTTTTTCACCTTTATGCAACTAGTTTATGCACCTAGTGCACGTGTAATGATCGCCAGTTTCACTTTTAATAGTTCTGTTAAAACCTTAAAAATGTAGGTACTACACGAAGCTAAAACACATTTTTTTTAAAATCTATTACGGTTGCTCTTTACCCCTGATATCTATTTGTATACCAGCATTAATAATTTTCATTATCATACTCATCATACACGTGATTATTAATCTGCCTAATTTAATTGGACTATGCACACAATAACCATTTTAGTGGAACACTTTGAGGATCACTCAGTCACGCTTACATTCGCTCATACGAGTAGCCGCGGGCAAGAGCTATGAATATGAAGCCTTGGTTTTCCTTTAATCACAATTCACAAGACGTGATATGGATACACAAACACTATTCAAACCTACAGCTGAAATTAACAGCGGGTTCAAAGGTAACACTGAACTGGTATCCAAAAGGCAAGAGAGCAATGGACCCACCTATATATACATAAACTAACCTAACAATTGATAAACATGTTTAAAAAGAAGCGAGAGCTAGGCCATGTTTAACTGTGGAAAAATTCCACTTGATCCGGGAATTTTCTTTGTATTTTTCTAGAAACACGTCGAACCCTCTTCGTATTCGGTACCCCTAATACTATAGCCTGTTTTAATAGATGAAAATCGTAGCGCACAATCACAATTCTACGAATCAGGATTTATTAGAACAATAATTGAAATATATCAAAACTCATAAAGTCCATAGCAGCAATATTAATGTATGTTGAATAATCGTGGTTATATACTCGTAAAACAGAGTCATTAAGTACTAAATTCACAATCCTTTATTCCGGGTCATCATATTCGGGTAAAAATACAACTGATGTAAATTTGCTACAATTATTCAAATGTAAGTTACTATCCGCAGTTCATAATCATGTTTACTGTTGATCGCTAAATATTTTATTGTATTACGTCGTTAAATTCTACCGCATGCGTCATCAATTTGTGTTTATTTGATTTACATTTTAATGTTATTGCGTTCCTCTACTGGGAAACTGGAATGAAATTTTACATAATGATATTTATATAATTCTTTATTTAAGTTTTATCAGTAGGTACTTATTGTTATTTTAAATTTCTCAATCGTCTAATGATTTAAAATTATTTTGACTCAAGCAATTCTAAAGATATCTAATTCACTAGACATCCATGTGACCCGGGTACGTCCTAAAACTGCGGCCAGACACCGGAGGATGGGCAGCAGCGTCCTCTCACTAATCGGTGAGCCACTGCGATCCCCCAATCCGCCTGCCAAGCGTGGGGATTATGGCAAATCCCTCCCTTGGAGGAGGCCTTCGTTCAGCAGTGGACGTCTTCTGGCTGATGATGATGATGATGATAGACATCCATAAAAAATCGATGTAAATAAAAATCCTAATAACATTATTCTTCTCTAGCTCGACAATATTATAGATCAGTAATTTCTAATTTAAGTCATAATATTTGTGATACATCATATTGAAAGATTCTTATGAGACTTTTATGTCAGCAATAAAAGAGTTCACATTGACGAGAATATAATCCAAACAAAATTGGATCATAAAATCTTGTTTGACATCACAAAATTTATTGAAGGAGCAGTTTGAAATGATGAATGTTTGATGTCTTGCTAAGACATGTTCTTTGAATTGAAGTTCGATCATTGATACCACGTATATCGAATTCATTGGAATTTGTCTTCGTATTTTCCATTTTTGCCTTTAGAGACTTACTTCTATATAGCTTTATTTTCAATGAAATTTATTTACCAAGGGAAAAGTCCGAAGCAAGAGCAGTTCAATAGAAAATCGATAAAAGTAAATCCGGTTCGTTACTGCTCTCAGCCTGCCGAAGTCTCGCTTGCAAACCTCTAAATAGACAGAGACACCCTAGATGTAAAAGTGAGCAGAATGTATGTATTATATGTAGCGGTAGAATCGGTCATCGCTATAAACAGATAAGCTGAAGACCTAAACGGAAGTTAATGCCTGTAATAACTATGTATATTTTTAACATTCATTGCCATCCTAGAAGGAATTATTTAAATTAGCTTTTTTTTTAAACCTTAGATATCCAGGCTAGTTTGGCTAGGAATAATCCATAATAAAATGAATCTTTAAAGCAAATCACAATAGGTTTGTTTGTTTTTTAGCCGAGATAATTAGGTTTGAAATCTAGACGTCGGTGGGCGGCCTGATAGATAGATCCTGATAGATGTGAATAAAAATATTTTGGACGCCGATGGGCGGCCTGAGCATCGAATGGGCCAATCAAATGCGACGCAAAGTAAGCTCAATAGAAAAAATCTATTTTAGAAGGGCGCCGGGGACCGTTCGCTATTTAATTGACTGAATCTAACTTTTCTAATTTCGATGCCATCTTCGTTTTTGAACCAAATAAACATGTAATGGTATACTAGATTCCATTAAAATAATAATTTAAAAGTCAATATATTTCAGCGAAAATATACTTGTCAACGTTTTTTATGAAATTGTATTATCGTTGTAACCGATACTTTCGCCTCAAGCTAAATAAATATGTTTGCGAGTTATAGATACGAAATTAATATTCAAAGCTTATATTAACATCTTTCAATAGCATCTGCGTGTAATTTAAAATTTCATGAGTTATAAACTTTATATATATAACTAGCGATCTGCCCCGTCTTTGCACGGGTAGCAGAGCATATATGCCTTCTTTTTTTTCTTTCGTAGTGTGGTATCATCCTTTTACGTCAAGCATTTACTTGGACCACGCCAGTAAAGCTCCCAGTCAGCATGATTTTTTCCGACATCTTCAACTATATTATCGTTATATTTCAGCCAAATTACACAAAACCTTAACGAATTATCCACCTAAACCTTCCTCATGAACCACCGTGTCTATTGATGAAAACCGCATGAAAATTTTAGTTTAATTTTTGAGTTTATCGCAAACAGACAGACGGACGCGGCGGGGGACTTTGTTTTATAATATGTCGTGATATACGAGTATATGTGCACGTTTTGAACCTTATTTCTAGTGGAACACGTTTTAGTTTATGTTTAAAATTATGAACAGTAAAATTTTGTATCTAAAACTATGCAGCATTCTTTATAATGATGACTTTTATGACTGATAATAATCTACTGCGCTTCATATAAGTAAATCTCAAACGAAATAAACATAAGTTTTTTCAGCTGCTTCTGTGATTTCACTTTCAGAAAGTAAATTTCATATTTCATCGCGTCAAAAAAATCTAGACGTCGATTAACGATACTAAAGAAAAACTTAATCCAGGGCCAATGGATGAACATTTTGAAGGTCCTAAGATTAAGGATGATGACATTCAAAGAAGCGAAAATCCCCTTTATTATCCCACAAAAGTTACAAATGACGGTCGCAGTAAACAAAATGATAATAAGCTTAGAAAGTAAGAGTACTTTTATACTTACTTGGATTTATGGCGTGGCCTTCGTCGACTGTGTGAAGAGATAAGTGGAGAAGCAGGATTAGCGTCGTTGATGTCTGGAATATGAAAAAAGGCACGTCAAATATTGTGTTACGGTACTTATTTTGGTAGGAATAAAAGTATATCGTAATACCAACGTTGGTGACGAACAAATTCTGTGATGAAATATAAGGAAATTTCAGTCAATTTTTAAGTGAAGACGGTGTGATGAAGGTTTTTCGTATGCTTTATGTGGCTAAAATGAAAATTTTCTCACTATAGAATTCCCCGCGTCACATTATAAAAAAGACATCGACATCATCAGTTTAACACAACAATAAAATTTACAAGGAAATCCTTCTAAATAAGTCAACGCACGCACCCAAGCGTCCAAGGGTACTTCAAAACGAAAGGGCCCTTTGGAATCGAAACCCCTCGCAACGTAATCCTTTTTCATACATTCACACTATTGTCCACATTTCTGCGTACGTTTCAACCTGGAAACTTGTCGGAGCCGAACGCATCCGAGGGAATACGAACGACTTCATTTGAAATGCGTTGCTTATCGCCGCCATCGGGAGCCTCCATCTGCATTGGAACGATTCTTTTGAGAATTCTTGGATACCACTGACTTAAAGTATGACGCTATCTACGTATGTACGTATGCGAATTTACGTACATATCTGTTTTCTAGAATAACCAACAAAAAACTTTCTTCGTTTGATATACTTGCGAGTCTTGCCGATGACATTTTAAATTCAAAATCATGAAATTATTACTTGTATATTAGATAAAAACAATAAATTATATCTAAGTGGTGTAAAGATTTGTTCTTCGTTCGTAGACTAACAATGTAATAAGAAATAAAATTGTCGCGGTAGACGAAGAAAAATGTATGTTTTACAAAAGCACCTCATATATTTATGAGTGCACATATACTATTATAAAACGTTAGGCGCGAACCGCATTAATATAAGATATATTATTCATAATAATACATTTAAAAAAAATCACGAACGAGTCTTTTGAGAGTATAATTTTTGACACATAAAAAAAATACATTCACAATGAACACAAAATGACTATTTCGCATAAAAATATCCGTGGATAAAACAATTGCTTCCCTTCAGTTTTAAATGTTTTGGAATATGGCTGAAGTCGTGTCTTCGCCGACGGCTTTTTATTTCGCACTAGACAGTGCTGTTGACGGGCCTAACGGGAGTTGTTCTTCTACTGTGGTTTAACACAAAGTCAGAATGAAGGCATTCCATGTCCAAATTTACCACACAACGTTGGCCTGTTTCGACTTAATTATATATGACGCACTCTAAAGGCTAGAATATATATGTATATTGTCACATATGTTTCGTGTTATTTATATCGTTTTCATGTTCTTTTATGGTCATATTGTATAATAATAATTTGCTTTTTTTAAAACATTGCCTCACACTAGGAATAATTCCTGTATCGTGGGTGCGTTTACAAACATATACATATTTCACATGCACAAAGACCTATCTGTAGATCATACAAATGTTTTTTCCGTGCGGGAACCGAACCCGCGACACGCAGCGCAGCAGTTGATCACTCAACCACTGCGCCAACCGTGTCGTCGATTCATCCCATTAGTGTCCCATTGCTGGGAACCGGCCTCTTTTCAGTCCCCCATGCTGAAGTGATTCATAACACACACCATCGAGATCTTTATGTAGCGCTCTTTAATGTGCAGTTTTCCTAACAATGTCTTCCTTCACCGTTAACTAAAGTGATAATATATTGCTGATCTGCTCATGCTTTTGCTGCAAACGCAGGAAAGGCAAACTTTTAACCGTATTCTAAGCTATGTTTCAAATTTTTAATAGAAATAAACTCAAGAATATAAAACAGAAGCGAGTCACATTTCCTCTTCCATAATGTTATACTAAAATTTTCCACTTCAGCTGAAAAAGATTTTCACGTAATAAATGTTTGAAAAGGAATGTATAATTTAAACATCTTATTTTGTCGTTATTTGGCTGAAATGCGTGGAAGAAACGTAAAAACAGGGAACTGACTTTACCTTGAATTCAAAACGAATAAACGAAATGTAAGCGAAAAGCTGTGTAATGTTATATTTACAGTAGGAAACCACGGGTGGTCCTAATAATTATGACGTACGAACATTTTTGTTTGGAAAACGAACAAGTACGAAGCTGAAATTAAGTAAATGTATTTTTTCTTATAAATGTTTAGCATTCCAAGAACTTATTTTGTTTATTTCTTCCAAAATACATAACATCACGTCTGTGTTCCTCGAAGAGTTAGGCAGAGGAGTGGGTACTATAATTATACAATACCATTTCCCGGTAGTGCTCGCTAGCGTGGCTGACGAGTGGGAGGTCCTGAGGTCGATTCCTGGATTGGGCAAACTCTTATTGGGTTTTTCTATCAATAAAATACAGAGTTTGGAATCGAGCCCGGTGGATGGCAATGGACTGGAAATAGGAATTAATAACAGCATCAGTAAATTGTGGGTGTAAAATTTCATATTTATAGGCTGAAATGTTACGTGTTAGAAGAACTTCACTGTACTGCTGTTTCATATACGACGAGACGATATTTTTCAAATCCGTATCATAGATTACCTAGACGAAGACTCCATTAATATGGTATGATTCTCAGAACTAGGTCATAAGCTGGCAGTGAGCCCTTTTGAGCGTGTTCCACCAACATGATTGAGGTTTTGCTGGCTATGGTTCCAAGAAGTAAGGTTGACCTAACCTGCATTGAAGACGTTCAGCTATTGATTGTGTAATAGTTTGGTGTATCTATATGTGTGTGGTAGGTATAGTAGATGCAAGTGCGGCTGCTAAGCGTGCGCTACTTTTTTATGGCATAGGCGGCAAACGAACAGACGGATCGCCTGATGGTAAGCGATTAACGTCGCCCATGGACACCCGCAACACCGGAGGAATCACAAGTGCGGTGCCGCCTTTTAAAAAGGAGTACGCTCTTTTCTTGAAGTTCGTTCCCGAGGTTGGGAAAAATTCTACTAGAAAATCTTCTATAACAGCCTGGATTTAGGAATTTTTCCCGGTGGATGGCGCTAGCTATTACATGGGACTTAATAACAGCTTCGGTGAGATATGCATAGCACATTTCTTTTCAACGCTTCGGGAATATAGGCATGATGGTACGTTATTTTATAAAAGCGGAACACCGCTTACACACTGACTCATCATAAAATCTCAAGAACTATAAACCGTTCAAAATTAGACAGGATTTTTTCTGATAGTGCAGGCGTCCACTAAAGATTTTTCAAAATTGAACCCCTAAGAGGGTGAAATATAGGTTCAAATAGGGTAACAAAAATCTCTCTACGTGAAAGGAATCGCACGTACAGCCACAAGTCTTTAATATTCATGTAAAAGTTTGCGAAGATGTTTAGATGTTCGTTACTCAACCACGCATAAACTCATAATAAATTCAGCCCATTACTGTCCTACTGCTGAGCTAGAAGGGTTAGGCCTTAGTTCACCACGTTAGTCTGGTGTGAGTTGGTGAACTATACACCGTTGACATCTTTATGGAGCCCTGTGAGGTGTGCAGGTCTCCTTAGCATGATTTTCTTTCGTCGCAAATGATTGTGATAGTCAAATTTTGATGCGCATGACTCTGAGAAGTTAGAAGTGTGGACCGAGTTTGAACTCTGACTCTCTCCTGCATGGAAGACATAAGATCAACCGCTAGGTTATCACTGGATATTACCCTTTAGAAAATACCTAATATTATTACCTTTCTTTGCGTGAAACATTAAACAGTCCCAAATTATTATAACGAATTATAATATAACGACGAATTAACATATTTAACGTTCTATCAAATTAATACTTTAAGCCATGTTGAAGCCTTTACACCAAATGAAAGGATTTGTACATAATATACAAATTTAGATTACATCGTCATCTTTACGCTTGCGAAACCTAATCAATGAACACATTCTATTGTATATTGTCTTTGTTACTCTTTGATTAATTAACTGATTTAACTATTGTTTGAGTGTAATTGGATGCCGATATACGCCTTCAAATTATCATAATAGTCAGTGATAACAATGTAACTAGAACTTGTATCTTGAAAGAAAAGAGCCTCAACGAGTACTGAAAGATGAGATCGTCTGGCAAACCTTCAGTAGTCAGCCTCGATACCTCCTCTACCATTACTAATTGGCTAGTCTTTCCACAGCAGCATGACCGATTCCCATATAATACTCGTGGCGATACGACAGAAGCAAATCTTGCATCATCATGAAGAACATCCTTCCTCCTTGTTGATAGATATGAAGTGCATAGTCCATTAGCATACGAGGATGTTGCCATCTATGTATAGTCTAAAATAAATAAAGATTAAATTTAATATTTTTTGTTTAATTAAACCATTATCCACTATAGGATTTTTCCTGTATCGTGGGTATCTCACTTTCCCACAGTCAGAGAACTGAAAAATCAATCTGTAGATTACACAAATATTTGTCCCGTGCCCTCGATTCCATGCTTATCGAACTCAGAACCCAAAAAATCAATCTTAGCCAGTGCCTCAACCGTGACGTTACCTTTAATAGCCAAAAGACCAGTTACACTTGTATGTACGTACAAGATCAAATTAAAAAACACATTGCTTAACGCTGTAAATTTAAAGTAAGAGGTATTTATTAAATATTGCGTTTACAAAAACAATTATTCACATACACAGATACCAAGACCCGGCACAACTGTCAAACAATTTTTTTTTTCCTTACGGGAATCTAATCCTCCTCTCGCGGCACAATTGTCGATACCTCAACTGCGCCAACCGTGGCGTCTTTATTTAATAATTAGTTTTTGGTTAGTATAATAGCTTTCAATAAACGAGATTTGGGTTGGTATGGTATAGAGGGAGTGAGTAACAATTGGAGCCATTAGTACTGAAAACCACGTTTGGCAAATACGTTGCCAGCCCGCCGCCCATTATTTAGTACAACAGAACCTTTGATCTCAATCAGAATCCCTTCGCTCGTAATCAATCAGACTCCATCCATGCCAAACATTGGTACATAGTGAGCGCATTCTACCAGGGTAACAGAAACTACATACTGAGCCTTGACAAAAGCCACTTTATGTGGTACCTATTGATGAGTCTATAAACCGCTCTGACTTATTGCTCAGCGTGAGGTCTCGGATTCAATACCGGTCGCGAAGTGTTCATGGATTTTTTCTTCTAACAAGACCGTGCCCGGTAGCGGTCAGTCTATTGCTATTAAACATTCACAGATTTCTTATTTATTTTTACCAACAATTAAAAAATGACCAGGCCTGACTGCCCGAGGTGTGCTGGTTGTACGAAGATATCTACATTACGACGACACTGTCGTGCAAGGCATAAAAAAACTTTATGCTGTCGCCATTTTACCATAAATTCTAAGTAATTACTTAAAACCAAAGAAATATATGTATATAACTTCCGTTGCAAATATGTTGATTAAAATTAACGGCTTCCGTGTCTTAGGTACAAAATAATCCTATTATGCGATTACCCACACTAATGCAAGTATAAACACCTAGAACATGTATCGTAAGGCTTCGAGGCAAAGTAATGCATTAGTCGTGTAGCTAGCGTCGCGTTATCGGTCAATTGATATACGGTTTGCGAACTATTCTAGCATATTTGGGCGGTGTTAGCGTGTTAGGAAGTTTAATACAACTCTTGGATATACATGTACTTTGATGGATAGGTTTCAACGGACTAATAAGTTGGTACAACTAGGGGCGATATGAGAGAACGTAGAAAGTAATGTCTTACAAGCAGAGGCCGGAGAAAGTAACTTATTGATTGGCCGTATTATCACAATGACTAGTAGTTTAATAAACAATAACTACTGAATTTGATGCTCCTAAATATCTCCTCAACATTCACTTCAATAAACGGTTGAAAGGTAGTGAATCCATTCGAAAGTATGCTGCTGCTCCCTCCTCCTGACATAATCGTCAGTCACCTCTTAAAAACCCACGGACTTAAAAGCGTATGTAATGTATGACGTCACCATACTCGAGTGCCAATTTGGCGCGAAGGAGCAAGTGAATGAATATTCACTTTTGCCTACTTATCGGGTCAAAGTGCACTACCCGACGAATGGCAAATTTCGTATATATCGTTTCAGTTTATATTATAATAGATATAGCTGGGAACCTGAATTAGGAGTAATGTGTTAGGCACTGGTGTGTTTGTAGGCGACGAGCTGGTAATATATCACTGCCGGGGCACATTTAAACTCAGCGTGCCATTGGCTGTAATTCGGTTCAAGCAATGCCAATTTGGTGCATTGCATTTCGATGGGAAATCACGGAGTAACTATACAAAATCGATAACCGATGAAGATATTCGACTTCTACGTTTTCCTATTACCAGTGAAATGTAACCCTTTGGAAAAATATATTTTTAATTATGATATCGCATTCAGTCCGAATAGATTTTTAACTTTACCATATTTAGGTAGATCTACTGTGGCAAGTTTATATGAAAAAAATTGACAATACACAAAAAATATTGGATACAAAAATAAAAATATATTACGGCGTAAGAAACCTCTCAATCATCCCGGATCAATTTTTCACTGTTATTAGATAAGGGACAGTGGTCGATCTTCGAACCCTCACAGGTCGAAGGGTCTAACTAACGCATTGTTAGTTGGCAGTAGGAACCGGTATGACGTGAATATGAATCGAATCTTACGCGTGTGGATTTCTTGATTCGAATATTTGGACCTAAAAGGATTGTTAGATTGTTGAATCATGATTATGGATCTTGTCTATTACTAATAACCGCTTTCGACGTTCGTTCGTCTTTCTATGTTACGTGTCGCGTGTTCGATTCCCAAACAGAACAAATATGTATAACTACATATAGATAGTTGTTCCAATAGGTGTAAACTGTGTCCACAGAAATCTTTGTGAGTTCCAAAGTTTTATAAAAAGTAAAAGATTGTTTGTCCGTTATTACAAGAACATTTCATAAATTCAAATAGAAAGCGTCTTTTTCAAGTAATAAGTTTTCAACTGTCCAAAGATAATGTTAAAGGTCTTGACAATGTCAAACTTGAAAATGGATCAGACGCCCTAATAAACTCTAGGGATCATCTTTCATCAGTGATGAAAAAAATGGCTTTGTGTTCTCTCGTAAATACAACACTAAATTTTCTTCATCAAGTCATTCCAAAGTAATAGTTCTCTCAAACGCCTAGATAAAAAATGTAGTTTAATAATAAATAATATAGTTTTAGAAAAAAAATGAATTAATCCACACTACTATAAAAGCGAAAGTAACTCTGTCTGTCTTTTTGTTGCCTCATCACGACTAAACCACTATACCGATTATTATAGAATTTCACAAATACATAGGTAGATTGGGACATGAAAAACAATAAAGGCTTATTTTTATTACAGGAGCGAAACATTAATCACATAATAAAATAATTCAAAATACACGCAGACGAAATCACGGCCATAAACTAGTATACCATAAAGTATAAAGTAATTAACAAAACTTCATAAAATATACTCCTATGATAAATTGAGCATTCAAAACTACAAAAAGATATTTTCCAAAGGGTTTCATGAAAATCGTGTAAACATAATTGGCAATTTGTAAAATCAAGAAGACCCATTATTAACGGTAGACCGAATTAGATCAATGAAAGCAGTTTGCTATTTAACTGGTAAATTGGTAGACTAATTTTCGATATTTTCTATAGGCATTGCTTCTCTCTTTGATGTTCACTTTCATTAGATATTGTATAACATTGAATAAATATCCAATATGTCAGTCTAAATACCTCTGGCGAATAAATGGCAGCGTCATAAATGTTAAAAGGGTGACTCTTTTTACCGTCATTTAGTCCACCGTGGTGACGAGAGGCAACTTCTTTTTCACTTATATTCAGCAGTTGACTGTGAAAACCTGATCATTACAGTATTGCCTGATTATTATAGTATTCTTCCTCGTGAATAACTTGTATCGTTTAAGATTGCTACTTATTTTAAAGGATCTGATTGAAATATAATAATAAAATCAATATAACATTCTAATAATCCTTCAAATATTTAACCCAATTCGATTTGTCATCATTCCTCCAAAGAAACCGTAAGGAAATCCACTCGAGTAATAAATCTTAAACTTACGTAATATCTACGAACAGCGATAGATAGCGCCACCTGCGAAGTGCAGGAACTAACAGTAAAGTGAATAGATCGACCGACACGAAATTATTTAACAGGAACATTTGAAACTTGGTGCTAAACGCGAAATCTCCACGAAGCATTAAAATGATAAAATGTTACTAAATAGTTGTTATTTTAAGAGTTGTTTTAGCAATTGGCATTATTAATATGAGTGGATGTGTCTCGTTAAACTATTACACGAAGAGTTAATTGTAAAATGGGCAAAATGCTGGTGTCCAAAACACACAATTTTCGGTTATAACTAAAGGTTTCCGAGAAAAACAATGTACCTAATATAATTTAAAACTTGCTTAGATATTTTCCTAAGACAGTAAAATTCGTAAGTAAACGACGACAAGCTCGCAATATAACCCATTTCCGTGAAATCTTCATAAGGCATGGCTTAACACTGACGCTGGAGTAAAATACAGCTGTATATGCTTGATGGATCACAGTATACCAAAGTGTACAGTGCACTCATATACCTACCGTATAAAGCACGTCATATACCTATCTACTTATATAAAAAGGCTTCCACCATCTCATATTAGGATAAGAGGATTATTTTGGTGTCGAGTTGGGACTTCGAGTGACATGGTTCAGGACCCGGCTTTACTCCCACATATTCCCTTTTTATTAGCCCTGACACGTCTCAGGACTTAGGATTTAAGAACTCTGAAATATGAACACTTGAACACTTACATTATTGAGAAAATATTGTATCCTAGAAAAGTGATTTATCAAAAGGCCCGAAAACTTTTGGAGTAGAAAAAGTTTGGCATTTTTTACGCAGTAAACAAAGGAATTTTTGGAAGTAATAAAGAATGTTACTGAAAGCTTTTGTTCTTTTCGGTGAGAGTAGCAACTGCTTTGTGAAATTGTAAAACAACAAGAGGCAATAGCCCAACAAACACACCTGATCGCAAGATCGTGAAGTTTTATTATACTAAACAAGCAGATCCTTATTTGGAGAGGACTCAAGATACAGTTTCTGGCATCGCATATTTCTTATTTGTAAAGGACACGATAGTTTCTGAAATCATATGAAATATTTTGATGTTTCGTGAGTAAAAACAGTGGCCCTGTTTTTACTCACGAAACATCAAAATATTTGCAATAAATTTACCAAAAATTGACTGATTGAAAGTGCGAACAAAATATTAACAACCACACAACGCGAAAATAACTACCTATGTCCTTGGGTAAGTATTCTAAGCAGTTTGTGACACTATCCCACAATCCACATGTATTATTCTTGCGGGACCCCGAATGGGATTTCGGAGCGTTTCTATTCGTCGCCTCGTGGCCGCTTTATAAAGGCAACTGCCAACTAAAGTCAAGGATTAGAAGACTTTCGCCCACACACGAATACAAACTATATTCCCCGATATATTCGAACATGGCCAATATTTTCTCACTCGAGTGAATTTTTGTATGCCTATTGAAAAATAAATATACAATGTAGTTCGTGCCTCGATAACATTTTGTGACCAAACTTTGTTTTTTTCGTACCTGTATCTAAAATTGCCAAAAAACTAGCCATTCTAGCGATCAGAAAATTAAAATGCTTATGCAAGAAGTGTAAGTTCTCTTGCTCAATTCTTTTAATTCAATTCAATTGCAAGAACAAATTATTCTGTTCACTCAAAATTCAGAAAAACCGAGGAAAATTATTACTTACTTCAACTTAAAATATCCTTTGAAAAATAACCCTACTGCATCTACCTTTCTTCAAGAATTCCTTCAATTTACAATATAAAAAAAATCTAAAAATAAATCAAAAGGAAACACGTCTATGCAAAAAATGAAGAAACATCCTAAAACATGCAAAAACAGTAGATGAAATCGAGCGAAGGAAACAAATTGGCTACATTTTAAGGGTTTTTCGAGGCACTTTGATCAGCCGAATATCCCATTACATGTTGATATATTGCGGGAGTTTCTTCACGAATGTTTACGAATCAGAGACAAGACGAAACAGTATATTTGAATGCCTATATAAAAGTTTTATTAACTAGAAAATACTCGTAGAACATTTTCACCTTATTAGAATATTCTTTTATAGGTCCTTACACATACAAGTATGAGTAATTTGATGGTTATATATATATTTTACTAACTACTTATGCTAATGTATTAATTAAACCTTATTAAAAACAAAAATGAAAATCTATCCTTAACGAATACTTAGGCGTCAAAGTACTCCTCCACATCGCTGTCAACTGGTAGCCTACCCAGAAGACTGGCAGCATTACCACGTTGAATGGCAATGCTTACTCTTTGACCAAAGAACAGGCCAGCCCTTTTGTCATGTATACTGTCTGCCAAGCGTTTAGCAAGGTTTTTGATGATAGTAATTTAGGGTTAAGCTAACTGAAAATATAGAAAACGGCCGAATTACACATATTTTGTGATAACTAACGCTAACCGACCGATTAAACACAGTAATCAACTGTTTTATATAATTGTGCTAGGTGATGTTTTAGCTACATTGATATTATTACTGAATATAAAAACATCGTAACCTATTTATAAAAACATTTTACACGTGAAAATCTTCCGACAGAAATCAAACAAACACAAAACCATATTCCGAGTTTTCCTTGACCCCTACCATAGATACCATTAAGGGTTTCGTAGCTACATACCTACTGCGCAGATGAGTCGATCAACGAGGTTAAACAACGCTAGCTGCGGTCAGTTCTTGGATGGATTATTACACACACATCAAGACCCCTCCATACCTCGTAAACCACGTTAAGCAGTTTGACCCACGTTTCATACAACTATCTATTACAGTCGTTGCGGGTGTAAGTAGCCCAAACAAGAGCGAAGTAAATTATCATGATTATTATTTTGAGTCAAAACTAAACAGACCTTACGTACCTCTTAGATGACTCAGTTTATTTTTAAATAAGAAATATCGCCCGGAAATAAATTATATTGACTTCTCTAAGGGCTCTTTAGATATTCTACAATAGTTTATCAGGGTCTTTTATAACAAAGACTCTTCTGTCCGTTGTAATGAACAAAGTCACAAAAGGCAGTGATTGCTCCCTAAGATTATATCTTACTAGATCTCCAAAGGTTTACAAAGCAGCATTTAGTCATAAAACTTTCTTAGCGTATAATTCATTAGTTATAAGAAAACTGAAAGATGAGTAGGCGTTCGGTACTAGCTTAATGAATATTCAGATGAAAATAATCTTTTCATCCGATATTCAACGGATGGATAATAGGTATTTTATATCCAGTACATTGTTCTGTTAGTCAAGTCACGGCTAATACAGAGATTAATATCCATAAACCCTTAAGGGTAACCCAACATCCGATTCTAGCATTAATGCTAGAATCGGATGTTGCTAAAAATATCCCATTACAATAATATTACATTTATTAATACAGCTTACAAATATTTTTTCCGACATAATTTTAGTAAAGTTAAAATATTGACCTTTATTCACGATATACTTGAACACCAATTTTTTCAGAAATTTTCGATAGAATCATATGCATCAATGAAACAGTCAATAAATGAAACATAAAGTTATTTCTATACTAAGTAATAACTATGTGAAATGTTCTTTTTACCTGCTTAAGAGTCCTCACAAGTTCCCCGCGTCAATCTTACTAAGAAATGACGTCGCTCAGTGACATTTGTCAGGATCGAGAGCTTAAGACGTTCCCTACATAAAATACAATTACGAACTGGCAGTGTACACGTGTTTTGCATCAACACAAAAAGCTTAAAAAATATATTTCGGCCATGAAAAACAGGAGTGATCCCTTGGGAAGACCAACACATACTAAGATACAGATAACTTGTTATTCAAGCACAACTACATTCGTCCCAGTCTCCAATGACCTTCGGGCTTTTCATAGAATGCATCACAATTTGTCATTTCCTGGCGCCAAATATTAGCATAACAAGAGATGCGGGACCCCCCGTTTCCCCACCATTTAATTTCGTCCGATGCCCATTTGTTAGACTCAAGTTGTCCAACTACCTTTGTTACGAACTTAACAGTGGAAGTACTTTAAAAGTTCGCAAAACTAAAGTTCGGCTGAATAAATACCCCAAGTTCGTTTGCGTCGAGATACTAAAGATGTTAGTAAGTACATTGGTAGGCATTAGTGGTTAGTTTATGTAAAACGGGTGAAATATTTAGTGGATGTGTTGAGTAACAAGTTTACGTAAACTTTGACCATAACTCATAAATCTGGTAATGTGGTAAATCCCCTCAATGTTTCCTAAGAGGTTATGGCCGTTATGGGTAAGGGTGTATAAGTATACTGCTAGGAAACTCCTATACACACAAGTAATTAATATTATGGAATTTGTTCAGTGACGTGTACCAGGCATGGGGATATATTAAGTTGATAGATGTACTGGAACATTCTGTGAAAATCTTTAAAAAAAGTAGCTAAAGTAACAGTTTCATAGGTGACTTTTGCTTAATTAGTTTAAAAAAATTGGCATTGTCATTGTATCATTATTTAGTTACGAACTGAAGTTCACTGTTATAAATATGACTATAATCGGCCCAGTTGATTTTTTTTTTATAAGAAATAATTCCTTTAATAATTAATTTCACATAGTAACATTATTAAGAGTAAACTTTATTTCAAAAAATCTTTTTATTTGTTGTATATGTTAAAAAAATCTGTGTTGCAGAATTTCGTCTTTGATCATAAACATATATCTATATTTTGTTGCAGGCCTAAGGCCAACGGCCCATAAAACTATTCATAAAAAATAAGCCAATGTCTAATGAGGGCTTTACTGTAGCTGCTTTGATTCAAGATTTCCCTGTATTACTCCGGTTAAATCAAACACACTGTATAGCAGATTATCATTTATTTCTTAATATAGGTCTTAAACGACAGATGCGAGGTTATAAAAGTATTCCTATTTATAACAAAACCATCTGACAGATTTTTCGGCGTGATATAAAGCTTCGAGACGTGAGTAAATACAGCAGTACTATATATAGATAAACCAAGAATATATAAGAAAGATGTTTATTTAACTGGCTTGATGAATGACTGGCTTTAATTTAAATTAATGTCATAAACAAAACACATAATAAACATCAAAATAAATAATATTCTAACATAACGCCTGTTATTTTAATTAAAGTGACACAAATATACTTGAAGATATTTGGTATTTTGCCTTTATGACTGTTTCTTAATTAAAACTGATATGTATGACAAAACAAAAATACTTTTCTTTTATCTTTGTATATGTAACAGAAGAGGTTTGTGCTATGTAATTAAATAACGTATTGTTATATTTTGATACTAATGCGAATTCTTAAAATACATGATATATTTTATACAAGGATATCGATCAGACACTTTATACACTCCATATGAATTCTGTCGTCATGACAAGACGCGTTAAAAATGTTTCCAAATATGAAATGTGAAGAAAAAGTTTTGTCGCGGCCCTCATGTTAGCCCGATAAGACAGTGCACAAGCAACTGGTCGTCTATGCAGTCATATCAAAATACAAACATTCTGATGAAGAAGGAGTGAAAAGATAAAAAGAAAATATCAAAGTACTTTTTTATAAGTACTGTTAGCGAGAACAAATAACTGTGAAAGTAGTACAAATTAGATGTCGTAAGTTTGAAACTTCACAAGTCCAAGAGAATAGTCGAGGAAATGATTGAAGTAGGTACAAAGAGGGCGGAAGTCTGTTGGAGCGTCTTTTGCTTATCTACTTTTGAACGAACTTTTGAATTTGTTTGCATTCCTCGGGCTGTTTTACTTGGGAATACGAACGATTGGATATCATTATTTTGATTATGATTAAATCCAAAAAAAATGTGCACTCATACAAAATTTTCAAACGTTGATGTTCATCTAGAATCATCACCACATAAAATGGAAGGTTTCTTACGCATTTAAGTTACACTGATACAGAAACATTTTAGTTCATATCCATACCAGTCCTAATATCGCTAATTGTCTTCACGTAAGCAAATTGGTTTGAAAAATAGTGCAACTGTCTCGGGTTGTCTGTTATTTGCTATTTTTCATCGACGATCTTCTCCACGAGACCATTCCAGAATCGCAGAACTATTACAATATTCTTTGACCAACTTTTCGGTACTGCAATAATATTTTCCAAGTTATCCGTCTGACCAACCGAAGTTCTGTCACAAATAGTTACAAAATCAAAACTGTGTTCAAAACGATTCCGAATACGCAACTGCAAAAACATTTTACGTTTTGATAGGTATAGGTTTGCTAAGTTGATATTAAATATCCCAGAACAAGTCGCGCAACAAATTTTGATGAGGACTCAAAGTAAACACTTGATGAAAATGGGCCTCATTTATCGGATTGGTGAAGCGTATTCATAACTTTGGTGTTTCTTCGTTTGAACAATGGTTTTCTGTTTAGGGATTTTCAGTTCTGGAAATTTCGGTAACTTGAGGGATGACGATGCTTGCAGAAACAATGGTAGGTTGTTTATTGATAAGACCCGGTTGCTTTTTCATTAGTTGTTAATTGAATTTGATTTATTTTGTCGTTTTTTTTTTTGTAGTATGACGAGTTTTATTACCTATATCATTCATAACATTCTCCTGCCCTTATCCCATATTAAATATTTGGGGTCGGGGTAATGTCTTTTTCTTCCATTTATCTCTATCAGAATTTTATTATCTATATAAAACCATTATAAGAATATGATCATTATGAAATCATGACGGAAGATTGTTCTGTATATCTGGCGACAGTGCCAAGTTTAGCAATAATTATAGCGTGCAAACGCCATTCTTCTACCGTCTGCGTCAACTCCACTGTTTGCGAGAATACTACACAGTTACTGTGACGTATTGACGTGAATAGTCAAGCGCATTTGGCGTACACCCGCAAACTAATCGTAGCAATTGAAACATAAAAATGTTCTGACATCTTTCGGTCTGCCCTAGCACGTGGTTGGGAATGGTGCGTTAGAACCAATGCACGCGATTCAAAGTTGGGAGTTGTTACAAAATATGCAGCATCGATGCAGTAGTACTAAAACTTTACTTACTGATGCTATAATATAAATATATAAACTAATGCTCCATTACAAAACCTTTATAAATTGATTGAATCATTATTCTTTTTCAATTTGAATAATGAAGGCATTAAACAAATTCATAACATATTCGTGTTACAAAAATAAATGGTCCTTTTGTAGCACTAAAGTAAACTCATTTACGACATAGCTTTACGTGAAATAGTTATTAATATTCATGTTTCGCGTAGCTTAAATCTATATAAATAAAAATGAATCGCCAAATTTGTTGCTAAGCGCATAACTTCAAGACGGCTGCACCTATTTGGCTAATTCTTTTTTTGTTGTGTTTGTAATTGTCAAGACAGTTTATAGGAAATATTTTTTTTGGAAAATCCAGCAGAAAAGTTGGAAATATGGATGTGTATGAAAATCTCAATAAAAAAATGTGACGTCCAGATTGACAGTTCTGCTGTCACATGAATTGCACCCGTGCGAAGCAGGGGCGAGTCGCTAGTATAATAATAATTATTAGATAATATTTTAAATTTTAGTTTGGCTTTTTTAATTAACAAATGCGTGCGAGAAGCGACTGTTTCAGAAAATTGGCAAAAGAATACTTTTGCAAAGAACGTTTGACGAGAGTATTTTCGCGTACTAACTTTAGTGACTCGAGCTACAAACTGGGGCTGATAGTAAAAAGGAAAATAAAGGAATCGCCTGAATTCCATGTAATAGATTTTTGGTTTCCAGTTAAAACAAATCAAATACTAAAAACTAATTTAATTTTCGGCCGCGTTTGCTGTCAAAAAAATTCGGCACTTAACTGATGTGGATACAGCCAGAATAGTTTATTTCAGTTATTTTCATAGCGTGATGACTTACGGCATCCTCCTCTGGGGAAACTCTGCAGACATCAATACTATATTCGTCTTGCAGAAAAGGGCTGTCCGAGCTATTTATAATCTTGGGCCAAGGGTGTCGCTGAGACACAGATTTAAGGAAATTAATATTCTGACTGTAGCGTCACAATATATATTTGAAAATTTAATATATGTTTATAAAAATATTTCGAACTTTGTCAAACTGTCTGATACTCATTCTTTGAACACTAGGAATAAACACAACCTTGCTGTACATGCTACGCGCCTCCACAGAATAAGCAACTCGTTCATGGGACAATGTATACGCTTTTACAATAAACTTCCCAATGATATACGTAATTTAACATTAAAGAAGTTCAAAATTGTAATTAAATCTAAACTTTGTAAAAAAGGATACTATAAAATTTCGGACTATTTAGATGACAAAAACGCTTGGGATTGAACCGCTCTTTAGCCTTTCCTTTTTTTTATATACACTTTTTGCCATTAATTATTATATTATTTACTTCATTATTTTGATATTGTAATGTCGTTTAAATTGAAATGATTTCTTATATATAACCGCTATACATTGTAAATGTGAGTGAGATCTAGGCTGAGCGCTCTTCATTTCATTAATTCTCACGATAACTGATGCATGCTTGCACTCTGTTGCGACAGGTTAGCTCAAATAGTTATGGCACTTTCTTCAAAAGGCTATTTCACCCTATATTTGTCTCACATAAACCTTTACATCATTACAATCTGTCTGGACTTTAAAATAGACTTTGACCCCTGAGTTTGTTTCGGCGTTTCTTCTCAGGGATAGTCATAGGAAATGCCGACGCCATCTAGTTTAAAAAAGACGTGTAAAAGTGATTGAAAAATCCTAATTGCAAAATAAATAATTTCATTTCATTTCATTTCATTTCATTTCATTTCATTTCATTTCATTTCAGATTTCGGGGACCAATATTCTTCACTTCACTTGCGAGAAAAGTTATTGTTGATTATATATAAAGTATGTTGACATCTAAAAACAAAAGTACTCAGAATAGCTAGATATATATATATATATAGAATAGATAGAGAAGCTAAACTGAAATGCTGGCTCGCTCAAAGTGTATTTTACACAGTAGATGAGTCAAATGAGAAAATTGTTTAATTTCTCTGTTTACTTAAATGATATTTGTAAATCTAACCATGTGAACAATTGTAACCATGAGGACTGTTGACGTATAATGTATAATTATGAATAAAGTGTTTATCTGTTTTATCTGTTTATCTGTAGACAAAGGTTTCTTTCCTTTTGTGGGTTCCAAACTACCTTCCTGTCAAGTTATGTTAATCGTTTCAAATATGTTTTATTTTTGACCGGTCACACTCATTCGTTGTTTATGAATAGAGATTTTTTTAAGAAACTGTTATTCTTTCATATTCATTAAATTAAAAAGCCAGACAAACACCTTTTAAATGTACCTTGTTCATATGTATCCAGCATAAATAACCTTCTAAAACTTGATAACCTCGATACCTTCACTAACTTGATAAAACCAAAGTTAAAGGTATAATATTGTTGTTGTTCTAACTACTTAATCTAAAGCACTTTACGCCACACCACTTTATAAGTTACTAGCTTTTGCCTGCGGCTTTCGCTCGCGTTAATTTAGAATTTGACAATCAATTCGGGTTGTACTCTGCTTGCGAAAGACACGTGGTGCCATCTATTATCGTATGTTTTCCTCGGGAACAGTACTTTTTTCGGGATGAAAGGTACCCTATGTCCATTTCTGTACACCTGACAACGCATATGCAAAATTTCAGGATGATCAGTTCAGTGGTTTAGGCGTGAAAAGGCAACAAACAAACAAACAAACTTAGTTTCGCATTTATAATATTAGTTAGGATAGTGTTCTGGCTTAGATCACTTAATAGGAGATGGCATGTGAGACTTTTTCTTTCAGCCGTAATACACTGACCATATGACCATGTAATGTTTTAATTTGGCTCGAGTACCTACGCCCTATTTTTCCGTAGGTAATATCTCAAGTTTTTTTTTTGTTATATCAAAACCCGTATTTGTAAGCCTAATCTTGTTTATGTGTACTCTATGTGTTTACTTTGTCCTTGATAAATAAAAGTCACCTAACATAGATATTGTTCAATCTTCAGGCAACCATTTGTTTGTGTAAATATATGTCTGATATCAAAACATCCCGTCTCGGTAAACTGTGATAATATATTATCTGATAAAAATAACCTATAAAAAATCTTCCGTAGTTACCGACAAAAGTCACATATAGGTTTAATTACCTCTATCACGAGTTTTCTTACTATTTACTATCGTAGTAAAGTAAATTTTCATGATAGCGATTTTAGTTCCTAACTTGGTTACATTGGGGATTAGAGTCGCTTATGTGACATATGTGTCATAGTAAAATTTTGATTTACTATTTATTATATTATAGAGATGTCATGTTAGCGACTCTAATCCCTAATGTAACCAAATTAAAAACTAAAATCGCTTGCATGAAAATTTACATTTACTATGAGAGTAAATATTAAAAAACTCATAATAGAGGCACTGAGATAACGCTAAGTAGAATTAAAGCTGAATTCGTATGCTGCTATTTCCACTCAAAAGACACGGCTGCAACGCGCAATTAAGAGCCATGTTAACCAACAATATAACATATGTTAATAATGAAAACGATCGCTTACCGATATGAAAATTCGTGTTAAACGGCTTGACATTGTCTGAAACGTCTGTTATGTAGTTGGTGAACTCGGTCCCGAGTATGTGCTCCGATCTTTAAACCTGACACCCGTATTATGCTCTTAACAATTGAATACTTCGTGTGTGAGGATATGATGAGGGTTCTATCACTAAGGAAAGTGTCACAAAGTTAGTAAAACCAAAGTTCTCAAGTAATTATAACAAGGTAGCTGTCCGAACTTCCTTGAACTTTATACTCCACACTTTATTATATGTTCTATGGAGTTAGTACTAGCTTCATATAAAGGCATGTTTACAACCGCTTATTTCCTATGGGAAATCATAAGTTAAATATTGAACAAAGTAAAGCCGTGCAGACTCAGGTTATGAATATGCTAGGTCATCTCGCAATGAATGTAGTTAACAAAGATTCTCTATCAGATTTTATAGTCTAGAAATATTGTTTGTAACATACTCGTAGGTTCGTCTAAATGTTGGATTTTTCAGGCACATCAAATCGAAAGGAGTTTGATGAGATTTTGTGTCCAAACTGCTCACAGCATAACATAAGCATCACGCCTGTATTCTCCAAAGGATTAGGCATTAGTGTACTATTGTACACCCTCATTTCGCCGATGCTGTTATTAAGTCCCATGTAATAGGACGAGCCTTTTGCCATTCACCGGGCACATTTCCAGAATCCGTGCTGCTATTGAGAATTTCTATACATAAAAACCCAATAACATTTTGCCCAACTCAGGAATCGAACCCAGAACCTCACGCAACAGTCACGCTTGAAACCACTAACCCAAGGAGGCAGTTATTCTATAGGATAATTGTTTTGGTTTTGAAACTAGAAAAAATACCCAGAGCTGAATCGCAAAAGGTAGCTAATCTAAAGGATCTATAGCCCACTAGTATAATATTATTTTCCGTAGTGGATCTAGACAAACCTAATAATGTGGTACTCCTGTTAATACAGGCAAGACCAGTTCTTTTAATTATCAAAAGTAGACTAACCGCTTGGAAAAAGCAGAACTCAAACCTTGTTATTGTATATTAATTTTGATTTCTTATCAAAATTAATATAAATAGGTAAACATTTTCCATTCCAATTACGCCAATATGGAAAGTAGGTATGTTGTTAAACTTCTTGACGCGTGATAATTTAACACATCCGGCTTAGGAGTTTTAATTAGAGGAAATTTATCAGTGTAGAAAATATATTGAACTTTGAATTTAATATTTTACGGTACATTGATTTTTATTCAAATCTACTAACAGATTCATTTTGTTTTGGAAAAGTTTTGTTTTTCATAAAGTTGCTAAATGCTCCTATATTGTGGATTGAGTTAACAAATACACTGTACATACTAAATCCAAACATACACACGACCCAAACGATTAGGAATCTGTATCAAAGGGAATTGAACACGCGATGGGTATCGTAGAAAGTCAATCGCTTAAGTACTGCGCCAACTACCTATTTGTATCAGAAAATCAATGTAGGTATTAACAACAGCGTATCCATCCAAAGATTTTATATATAACTCCAAAGACATATCTTTTTGAGACAACCCATAATAAGATAGGTTGTCTCAAAAAAAAATGTTGATACCCGTAATCACTATGTTAATTAAGTAGGCGTATTTTTAAAATAGGACCTAATAATAGGACAAATAGCGGCACGGTTAGCGCAGTGGTTGAGAGATCGACTGCTGCGCTAGGTGTCGCGGGTTCGATCCCCGCACGGTTCAAATATTTGTATGATCTACAGATAGTTGTTTCGGGTGCGGGTGTTTGTGTATGTGAATATACGTGTTTGTAAACGCACCCATGATACAGGAATTATTCATAAAGTGGGGCAAAGTTAAAAAAAAAAAAAAACAAATCTATTAGGCTATTATCACTTTCAATACACCAAGGAGCCTAACGAGTTTGCTTTAGTTGAATCACAATAATGAGATTCACATTACAAATATCAAAATTTTCACATAATATATAATTCGTATAAAGTTCATATTCATTCATCATCTGAGGTCCAAGGAAAGAGCCTCCACGAGTGACGATTCCAATGTGATAAGTAACTCGTGCTGACACGACGGAAGAAGAATTTCTCACCGCTGACCAGTAACGATTGGTATATGAATTGGTCAATACTCAATGTGGCCTTGTAAGGGTCCCCTTTTGCTTCTGAAGTAACGTAATAAACATCACGTAAAGGGAAGCAGAGAGTTAGGCTCGCAACCAAATGGTAATGCCTCAAGTAAATGGTACTTCACTCGTCGTACCCAAAATTGCTCCTTGCGGGAGCCAACCGGGAGGTCTGTAACCTGGCGGATGATGAAGATAATAATTAATCATAATCTTACCTTCATGTTCCTATATTCTAGATTCAGCTGCATCCCGATTCTGGAACAACAAATATCATATTAATATCTCTAATAAGAGAGGTAATGGAAAACTCATATTTGATTAATGCTCGCCTGAGTTTCTAGGTTATGAATAATTATCTGTTTCCATCTACATTTCACGTATTTCAGTGCACAATTAATCAAGAGTTAAATATTCACAACACTGATCTTACCGTAGAAGACAAATATTTAGTACAAGAAAGAACACAAAATATTTTAAGTTGCTTAAATACCTTTGCTCTTAGCTGTCTGCAATACATATCGTGAGTTCGATACAGGTACTGTTTAAATATTTGCATGCCAAATATATAATAGTTTTCTTTATTTTTAGCACAATGCCTCACACTAGGACTTCTCCTGTGTAGGGGGTACAGTTTACAAACATACAAGTCACATACACGTGTGTATGTGACTTGTATAAGCAACTATCTGTAGATTATTATAAGTAATATAAATAAAGTAATTAATATGAATAATGCACACACAATACAAGCACAATTGTAGCGTTTTCATTACAATAAAATTGCTTTTTCACCGTTATTAAAAAGGGTATTGGAGACATCCTTCGCGGCGTAATCCACTAAAATTCTGTAAAGGCTGCGCTTCAAAACTTTGAAGTTTACGACACACGAACTGAAGGGTTCCGTCAACTAAGACAAAGACATAAAGACCTAAGAGCATTACCACTAAATCTTAGAAAATTAAACTGAGGATGTCTACGACATATTCTACTCAAACAAACGATTTATTAAGTCACAGAGATTTAAGTGTAAGCCCGTCTTAACTGTGGAAACCTTTGGGGCCTTTGACCAATGTACCCGGTAAGTTTTGGATAAAGGTCCGACACTATCCTTGCCTTGTGTTTAAGTTAATAATGGATGATGAAAAGTAGTAATATATAAAAACCGACTCCAAAAAACTCAAAAACAAAACTAATAACTAAAAAGCAAAAAATAAATCTTTTATTATACAATATAGTAGTTGAAGAATATTGAAATCGGTGCCAAGTAAAACATAAAAGTAATATACCTTGCTGCTATAATAGCGACATTGAAACAACGAGTTCACGTAAAAATTGTCGAGTGCGAGGCGAATTATGCGTCGGTTTATCATTGCATGTTTTACTTGGCACCGACTTCAATATTCTTCAACTACTATATTTAAAAGATATATATAAAAGATTTATTTTTTGCTTTTTAGTTATTAGTTTTGTTTTTGAGTTTTTTGGAGTCGGTTTTTATTTTTTGTTAAAAAATTTAATTATTTTACAATTTTGAGTGATGGGTAGACCTAGTAAAGACGTTTCTCTTGAAAAACTTTACAAAGGTCAAATGTATGTTGCCCCAAGTCGAGTAAAAACCTTAGACGGTATTGCACTATGTGATTTTAAAATCAAATAAATTACTTAGCCGACCACATGATGAAAACGCATTACGAGAAATGAAAAGATTAAGACGACTATTGTAACTAATATTGTGATAGTTTTGACTTTTAGAGGTTTAAAATGAGCCCAAACTCGAGAGGTTTACTAGTAGCTACTGAAGAGTTCCACCATCTATCTCCTGGCTCCATCATCAGACCCTCTATACCAAATGTTTTATACGGGACTCATCAAAATATATCGAGTGATCCCAAACTCGGAAGTTTTATTCCCTAACTCTTTACCGTTGAGGAGTAATATGACATCCATCATCAGCTCAGCATCATTAAATGATGACTTTCAGACGCCAATACCTAACTTATTAAGAAAAAAGCTCAAACGGGCTATTTGTCTTACAATATTTGAGGGTATCCCTCGATTTCCCTAGGATCCCATCATCAGATCCTGACTTGGTGATAATGGGACCAAATGGGAAGCATACTCTTTCAAACAAAACAAGAATTTTTAAAATCGGTCCGTAATTGACGGAATAATCGCCCAAACACTATGTAGCTGCTATCAACCATTAAGGAGTTCCCTAAACTGTACTGCACCTGCATCACGGACCTTGCAGTGGCAGTCATTACCCATCTCGGTGTAAAGATCTTGTCAACACGAATAAAATAAGCCCAAACACGAGGTAGTTAAGATGTACCGTTGAGGAGTTCCCTCGATCCTCTGTCGTCTCCATCATCAGATCTGCCCTAAACCTCCATAGTATTATAGTCTCATCAGATATATACATAAATATCAAGTTTTTACCCCTTGCTCGCCTACAATTTTCAAGAGATGCCCTCGATATCTCAGGGTTTCCACCATCAGGTCCTGACCTGATGACAATGGGACCAAATGACAAGCATACCCTTTCAAATAAAAAAAGAATTTTTGAAATCGGTCCAGGCGTCTTCGAGAAATCGAGTAACAAACATAAAAAAAAAAAAAAAAAAAAAAAAAAAAAATACAGCCGAATTGAGAACCTCCTCCTTTTTTTTGAAGTCGGTTGAAAATAGGTAAGTGAGAACATAAGCTCAATAAAAATATTAATATCACTACATATTATAAAACAAAGTCCCCTGCCGCGTCTGTCTGTCTGTCTGTTCGCGATAAACTCAAAAACTACTGAAAACCGCATGAACGGATTTTCATGCGGTTTTCACCAATAGACAGAATGATTCATGAGGAAGGTTTAGGTGTATAATTTGTGTGTAAGTTTTTTTGTAAATTGTCTGAAATATGACGATGATAGTTGAAGATGTCGGAAAAATCACGCTGCCTGGGAGCTTAACAGGCGTGCGCCGAGTAAAAGCGCGACGTAACAGACTGATAAGACACTACGACAGAAAAAAATTTAAAGCGTATATGCTACCCATGCGAAGTACCTGGGGCGGATCACTAGTTAATAACAATCTATTTCTATTGGTAGATTATAGTGATTCTATGACACACAATACTTTGACTTTACGAAATATTAAATACTCTGTTGCAGGTGCGTTTACAAAAACAAATATTCACATGCACAAACACACACCACAAGCACAACTGCTGAGCGTGAGGTCCTTAATTCGATCCCAGGGTCGGACAAAGTGTTATTGGGTATTTGTGTAATGACATTCTTAGTAGCAACACGGAGTCTGAAACTGTACCCTTATTACATGGGCCCTTATAACGGCACCTGCGAATGCGTGTGTACAATAGTACACCTCTCCTAGCCCTTCGGGGTTTACGAGCGTGATTCGCAGTCAAACGGTGACTGACAAATGAACCGAAAATTAAATCTATTGTGTTTACTTTACGTCACTTTACTTTACGAATTATTTATAAAAGAAATTATTGAAAATAGCAACAGGTGGGTAAACGTGGGCCGAATGATAGATCGAAACAAAATAATAATAATGTATATTACACACACAGTTATCATCATCATCAGCCAGAAGACGTCCACTGCTGAACGAAGGCCTCCCCCAAGGGGGGGGGGGGGTGCCATAATCCCCACGCTTGGCAGGCAGCTTGGCGCTGCTGCCCGTCCTCCGGTGTCTGGCCGCAGTTTTAAGACGTACCCGGGTCTAACACACACAATAAATGTATGAAACTTTCCATATTCAGTCAATAGTCATCCACTTTCCACATTCAGACAGGATATTATTAAATATAAAGTGGTCAGAAATACAATAAGTTTTACTTAAATTAATTAAATTTAGCACTGAACAAATATTTAAACTAAACTTCCTTAATTTTATTCCACATTGAGATATAAAATATGTATTCAAACTTCAAGTATTTAGAAATACCTAAAATAACAATTCATCTGTATTTGTCCGACATCAGTTAAATGACGAGTATTTTGGAATTTAATTAAATATTCCCCATTGGTTTAGTGGTCGCAAGCACGACTATTGAGCGTGAGGTCCTGTGTTCAATTCTCGGGTTGGGCAAAGTGTTATTGGGTTTTTCTGTATGGAAATTCTCAATAGCAGTATGGAGGATGCAACACAAACAGGTGCTTTTTCTTCATAATATCAATTAAACATCTAATATCTAATCATTGGTTATCATCACAACAGTGTCAATTCTCATAATCACAGATTTGTTTCATATATCATTTGTTTCATATATATCATTAAATAATCTAAATATTAACAATTTCGACAATCTTGTCTCGTCTCGAGTCTCGACCCGAAAGTCCCGTGACTCGAGACAACTAAAATTACGAAAAGTCCCGGGACTTCGAGACACGAGACGTCCCGGGACCCAAACCCTAGTATACCCCCAAATTAAGTGCTTTCAATATTGAGAGACAAACGATAGCCATAAGGTATGTGCCCACGCAACATTGATACCATGTGATTCTAATGGAGATCCATTAGAACCTTTACAAGGGTATTTGATGACCCGAAAAAGGGATTGGACGAAAGAACCCAAAAAGGTCGTACTAATAGGCTGAAGGCCTATATTCGATCAAATAATAACAGAATCCCGATTAAACACCTGTCCGGGCTTAAAACAGATTTAAATTGTAGGTATTTATTAAAATGACAGTTCGAGCAAGGTATTATCGGGATATTCTTTTTTTCTTATTTAAAGTAATGTTGCCCCACACTAGGATTTCTCCTGTGTCGTGGGTACAGTTTACAAACATACATGTCACATGCACACACAACTAGAACCGAAACAACTATCTGTAGATCATACAAATATTTGTTCCGTGCGGGAATCGAACCTGCGACAACTAGCGCAGGAAGCTAATCGGTCAGCCACTGCGCCAACCGTGTCGTCAAATCAAACCTTTGGTCTGATTCTCGTCAGGACATCAGCGCAATGATGGTTTATAACAGATTACTTTACCCTTCAGGAAATACTGGCGTGATGCTTTTGATACATATCCTATCCTATCCTATCCTACTAATATTATAATCCTACTAATATCCTACTATCCTATCCAACTAATATTATAAATGTGAAAGTTTGTGAGGATGGATGGATGGATGGATAGGTATTTGTTACTCTTTCACGCCAGAACGGCTGAACGGATCTGGATGAAATTTGGCACAGTGATAGATTATAGTTTGGAATAGCACATAGGCTACTTTTTATCCCGGGAAAATGTCCGGGTTCGTAAACCACGCGGGTGGAGCCGCGAGCGTAAGCTAGTAATATAATAATTTCAATTAAACACCTATGCTAGCTTAATCCGGATTTGAATAGTATAATACATATGTATGTATTTTGTATAGGTAAATGTTTATCGGCGAAACACAGACAGCAATATATCATCTAAAATATATGTATAAAAATCTATGTTTTTTCATATTTCATACGCTACCATACGGTATATCTGATTGTGATAAAACTTTGTCAACTTATTACTTGCACTTGCGCGAAGGTTATAAGTAGGCATAGTACAATTGACCTACAGTAGGTAGTAAGCGTGTCATACCAACAAATGTATTTGAAAAAGCATTTCTCCAATTACACAATTATTCGGCAACAACGCGCCAGGTACCAGCTAGTAACACATAATTCAATCGCACTATGTGTCTCTGAAGGCATAAAATATCTGATCATCAGTGACCACAGAGTTTTTGAAAGGCTCATACAGCCTCTTTCTTGCCACATCCACAATTAAATATCTACTGTTGAACTTAGAGCTTTTACAACAGTAGCCTTAGTATCTGCGTGACTGCCATTGATGACGCAAATGTCTTCATTTGCATCTCGGCTCTCAAAATCATACACACGTTAATAATACGAATACGCTTAACATTAAACAAGGGGAGCATTTGCGTCAGCACCCTTATTATGAGCGATCGTGAGGAAATATTGTTGTAATCACCATGTTTGGGGAACAGTTTAGTGAAAAATCAATTCAAATCCTCGGAATTTGTGACGTCAGAAAGAATGGTAATTTATTAAAGTACCTACTACTACCTACTTGGAAAATAAAACTATTGAGACAAATTGCTGAAAACCCTTTATTTTTCTTCTATATAATAAAAAAGAAACATGACCTAATTTATCAGCTCGATATGCATAACATTATTTATTATGCGTAAGCACATCTTATCCGATTCTCATAAATAATATTTTATAAAAGTAAATCCGATTCCGGAATTAAGCCAGCGACCAACGCACGGGAAATATTGAAAAATGCTGATAATAAAAAAGAAGATGTCGATTTCAAAAATTTAGGATAGGTTATTAAATTCAGAAGCAGAGTGGAGGCAATATCGGAAACTCATTAATAACGTTAGAGGTTGCGCCTAATTTCACCGTGACTTAAGCATATTTACGTAAATGGATCAATTTTGTGGATACTACTGGCACTTAAGAAAAATAATTTAGATTATGAACGTGCATATTTCAACACCCAAAAATAGAACCACTTTATAACGTATTAGCTAAAATAGACTGCCTCATTGGTATAGTGGTGGCAAGCGCGACTGCTAAGCGTGAGTACCTGGGATTGATTCCCGAGTCGGACAAAGTGTGAAATTCTCAGTAGTAGCATGGGATGGCAATAGGCTCGCCCGCTATTACAAGGGACTCAATAACAGCATCGGTTAAATGTGAGTGTGCACACCTCACACGTAGATTTCGAAGGCTCGTAAAATCAGATATCAAGTGTTTTATATAAAGAAAAAAAAATTTTACACTGCTTAGCTTCTAAAAGCGATAGCTCATTAGAGCTAGGTCCTTAGGTGAAAGTGTTCACGTAGCCAGCCAAATTCAAACTTTATTTAGTTTTTTTACAAATTATGGATCAGTAACAGACTGTAAGTTCATGGCAATATAAATCGCGACAATTGCTATACTATAGTATTTACAACGTTGTACTTAAACTTTACTTCAAAATCGTCATCATAGCTATAAAGGTCCAAATACCGTGTAACTTTTAAAATAATCAATTTTGAAGTTAAATAGACACAGTGACGATTTATATGTTATAATTCTCACCAAATTTTTCAGAGTATATAGTTACTGTCGCGTTACTTTTGCCATGAACCTTTAGTGTGTTCTTGATCTACAATTTGCGAAAAACTAAATAAAATTTCAATTTGGCAGGCTAAGCGCTACCACCTTAAGTAACACTGCAATTAAAAATCTATCAAAATCGGTTCACGTTTTTTAAGTTATCAGTGTACAGACAGACAGACAGACATCAAAAACTAGAGTTTAAATATAATAAAGGTTACATTACAGTTTTGAACGACGGCGCCATCGACTGCTGCGCTACGCGTCGCGGGTTCGAGTCCTACACGGAACAAATATTTGTATGCTCTACAGATAATTGTTCCGGGTTTAGATATTTGTGCATGTGAATATTTGTGTTTGTAAACGTACCCACGATACAGGAATTATATCATAACAAGTGTGGGGCAATGTTTAAAAAAGAACGTCTATATCTCTTACACGTCTTTCGCTCTACACACTACCCCAAAACAGTGTTTCGTCAAATTTGGCTACACATGTTTGGTATTAATAGGAACAAATATGTTTTGTGTAGAGATATTTTCGTGGTTTGTACGAAAAAATACGAGAGACACACATGCACGAGATTTACTAAAATCGTACCTGCCTGTGGGGTAAAATACTAATGTTATCTTTTCAGATGAGGATAAAGCCATATAAGTGACATGGTATGTTTTAAAGTAAAATTAGATATTTCTGTTGTTCTTCTGTCGTGTCGGCACGAGCCATCATATGATAATCGCTCATGCCGTGGTGGAAAGACTAGCCAGAAATTATGGTATCGAAGCTGACTGCCCAGCGTGCGTCAGTTGATTTCAGGTATCGTCACACGTGGAGGCTCTTTCTTTGCACCCCAAATATTTCTACCAAGGACATGAAACAAATGCATATGGTGTAAAATAATTGCTTCAACTTAATATCATTTCGTCTCTGAACAAACATTTGTAGTACCTATTATTTCAATATTACAATCAAAACAGCAAAAAATAAAATCAGATTTTCATTGATTTATTTGGGTTTGGATGAAGAAACTTTGAAATTGAACTGACCCTCATCAAGGGACGGATACCTGATGAAGACTGACGGAAAATCGGACATTTCAATCTTTTTAATGGCTCATTGATTTGAGAGGTTTATGAAACAGTAAAGAACGATGAATGGAAGGCTTTTTTGGCAATTGTAGACCAAATTGGTTCCAATCATCATGCTCATCATATTTCGATGGATATTTCTGCTTTCATCTTGCATCTCTTTTCATGAGGGGCTCGTTAACGGCTACCACTCCTACCAATCAATCTGTGAGGTTCAACGGCGCTTGTTGCCATCTTAACATGGATGAGTGACAATTCTTTACACATCAAGATCCCTCTATGCCTTTGAAAATATTTAGCTAACGGTCTCGGTTGTCTGTTTACCTGTGACAAATTTAACGTAGTTAGATAGTCAAAAAATCTGACTACCAGTCTAATCTTTGCCGTCGATATCTTCCAGTTATAGTGGTGGTGGACAGATGAGATATGTTTAATATTAGTATTCAGCTGAATTTGGTTAGAAGAGGCACATAATGAATCCCATTTATGGAAAGACAGAAACAGAAAAAAGGAACAGAGAATTATTTAGAATTGCTGTTCTAAATGAATTGTTTTTTCTTTTTCCAATTTTATATCAATAAATATAATAATACATTTCAAATACATTTCAAATTTATGGCACTGACACAAAACGGTTATATTATTTTTTACCAAAACCATAACACTTAATTCTCGTATCGGCTTCTAATTACTTCAAGACATACCTATACACATATTACTCTTAATCATATATCCCTTTGACATTAACTTCGCCCAAGACATAAAATTAGTTCAGATTGCTATTGAAGGAGCACAAGTCATAAACTCAGGGTATATTAAATTAATGTCGTTACGTTGGAGTTCCGTGTTAAGAAGACATGAACAGAATTAGCTTAGGAACTTACGGAGTGATTAAAAGGGTCTCTTTAGTAAGGGCTTGATTGGATTTAAGTGTAGAATTCCTTTGCCTATTCATTCATATTCGTAATGTTATTAAATTTGGGACATTTTAGCTAAGAATATACTTTTGCAGGAAAACGCAGGCTGTTAGCTTATATTATGATACCCTTTTTGTTTTTGTTGAAATTTGGGGCTTTTGTACGGTAATTAATTGGTCCTTTCATCCATGTCTCTAATTTAATTAACAAAAATTGTAAATGGAACACAGTGACGTTGCTCAAGCATGGTTCTTTATTAATTAGCCTGTAGTAGAATTTTTTTTTATAACATAGTAAGTTTTATTGTAAAATACCAAGGGACCGCGTTCCGACCAAGAATGAAATTTAAGTGCAGATTAACAAGTGGACCACTAGTTTATAGACTTTAGGCACCAGATTGTTTAATACTTGTTTGTGGTTTTGTTTAATATATGACATTATATAGGTTATATGCACATATATATTTAAATGCACAGAAGTCTTAAAAATAAAATAAATTTTCATATTATAATTAAATGAAACCTTACTTAAGCCAACTGTTTGAAGTCGTAGTTATTGATTAATATATCGGGGTCAGACAATCATTAATATAACTGATACTTAATAACAATAATAAAATATCGTGATAACTTTAGTCGTATAGAGTTTGTTCCCTAAACAAATAATGAAACCTCGACGACTACACCATAACAAACAAAACTTGAACTAATAAAAAGTCGGAGCAAACTCATTAAATACTTACTTTCATAGAAAAATCAGGAATTAAATCAACACAACACAATCTAAACTACACTGATCAAGAATATATTACTGACAATGATACTTAGATATACTTTTAAATTCAATATTCACTACTACGAGTGCGTTACGTAGCGCAAGCTACGGTGCTACGTGCTACGCCGTAGACGTCCGTTCACGAACGCGATAACGCTACACTGACTGCAGAGCTACGAATCCGTATAAGGGTATAATACAGACTGAAGCGGTGATGTTAGGTGTAAATTTTACATTTTGTTACTTACACGGGCATATTTTTTGTACACTTTTACGAATATGCGGGTACATACAGAGTAAAAAATATTTAGTCATTAAATTATTTTTATCGGGGTCGAATGTAAAGCGGCCTTTTATTTTTGCTAAATAAAAACGTTGAGTTTATTGTTCATGCATTCGTGTATGAGTACGAGTTAGTAAGAAACTTTATGAGTACATTTTGTAGGCTTTATACAGAGTTAGTGAGAATTTCTCGTTGTTCACACGGCTTAAGTTCAGACTAAGACCTGGGTATTATAGGAGTTTTCTAATCATATTTCAGTCTAGTTTAACGCTAGACTATTTTATGTGAGTAGAATATTTTTCGGATTATTTTTTCCTTAGTTTGAAGCAATACCTTCTGAAAGGAACTTTTTTGTGATTGTACTTAAGGCGTTTATTGAAAAGCTTGGAGCACTGCATAGTGGGGGCTTGTGGTGATAGTGGTTTTAATTCGAGAAGGATGCGCACGAATAAATCAAATTTAATCGCTTAAACTATTGCTTTTTAGTATTTCATTTATTAACATTATCATGTATGGATCTCAAAGTTGATGATTCTAAAGAAAATTATTTATTTCAGTTTTTTTTTTTTGCGTTTCTATCGAAATATAAATAGTGACGTACGACTGTTGATCGTGAGGTTCTGGGTTCATTTCCCGGGTCGGTCAAAGTGTTATTGGGTTTTTCTGTACGGAAATTCTCACTAGCAGCACGGAGTCTGGAGCTGTAGCCGGTAGATGGCAATAGGCTCGCCCCCTATTACATGGGACTCAATAACAGCATCGGCGAAATGTGGGTGTATATTATGTGTGTTATACATAGTGCTAGCCCAAAAGTTAGCAACCAGAACTGCGCTATCAATGGTATCTATAAGTTCTGGCGTGCAGGTGTAGGGGACGCGCCGGGCACTACATTAAGTGTATCATTGTTTGCAGAACCGCCGTCACACATCAAGTTGGAATCATCTACAAATCACTAACTATTTATTTTTATTAATTTCAACCTGCACATCATTTCTAAAGTCAAACATATGGATCATGTTATAACTCAAATCTTACTTCAAGGAAGGCAAGCGTTCATTAGCTAAGCTTTTATTATTTTGTATAAAAACCTCATGTTATTCTATACAAAGAAGCACCAAAACATTTTGATACCGCTTACATACGCCGTAAGGAAAAAGTACACAGTCATAATATAAGAAAAGTCATACTTTATTACGTACTCTTTTGTGTAATAAAGACAAAAGAAAAAATAGAGAAAAATATTTTTCGCCTGCGTCTTATTGCTGAGGTCTATCCAAACGTTTATTTAGCAAAAGATCTTATCAATCGCGGTCAGCTAGATTGGCCCTTATGAAGTCAATCTGGCCCGCTCATTCACCAATAGTTTATTATACACAGATGGACGATTTGATATTTACTTATTCATATATATTTTCATATTATATGTATATGGCTAGGTATAGAGATATACATTTATAGACAAAGAAAATTTATAAATTTATATATTTTCTTTGACTACGAATAATACAGAGTGGTATTTTAATAGACATGACAGTAAAGAATTTGATTACAGTGTTAAGTTAATATAATTTGATGTTCGCAATTTAAAATCAGATGAAAATGTCAGATGTACTAACACGTTGAAGCCAGGCTACACAAATAATTCTTAATATCATAGGGAGCTTTATAATTTCCTTTCCTATATTACAAGATACTTCAGTTTCCTCCACGCTTCCTTCATTTTACGATCCATTTTGATGAAACTCCAAGCAAATACTGTTCTTCCGTACCAAAAGACCGACAAAAAAAGATTTTGTGAGGCGAATACATGCATTGTATTATTATAATAGGTTGTCAACAGTTTTTATAAAACGCAATCATATTGATTTTGGCTGTTTCTTATCATTTTTATTTCAAACCATTACTACGGTAAATTTTGTCTTTCGTCAGTATGAAAGACATACTAACAAAAGTAACAGATATATTTAAACATTGAAAATTTTGGTCCCAACCAAGCAACAGTTATTAAATACAGATATGTGGTAAGATTTTGTTAATGTGTGATTGCGATCTCTCTTTTAAATATAGGCCAATTGGCACTTCATTATATTATTGCGCTTGTGTGAGGCTTCCAGCGAACCGGCATCTCCTACCTACTTCACATTTCTGTTAATCGAAAAAGCGTGTATTATTTTATTCGTCTTTAGTAATAATTAACTATCTCATTGGTTTAGTGGTCCTAATCACGACAACTGACCATGACGTCCTGGGTTCGTGTCCCGGTGTGTGTTATTGAGTTATTCTGTATGAAATTATCAGTAGCAGCACGGAGTTTAGAACTATGTCCGGTAGGTGGCAATAGACTCTTCGCCTTTGACTTAATAGCGGCATCGGCAAAATGTGGGTGTATAATTGTACATCTTTACCCTTACCCTTCGGCGAATACAGGCGTGATGCTTTGTTAAGTATTTCGTAATGTTTTCATATTGTAAAAACAAACATCAATTTATGTTCAACTAAGAACTAATGACGATTGACTCAACCAAACTTTCATATCAGCTAAGTATGACTAAGCGCTTTCAAACAAACAATTAGGTCAATCATCGACGTAAAGTTTCCCAAATGATCTATTCTGTACAACGGTAATCCATCATCCTTAGCTACCTCGTTATACTTTACATAAATTAACTACTAACGCAAATTATATACGTACAAATTACTTATATATGCATGAATAGTAACCTGTATTTATGAAAGGATTTGAAGTGTACCGATACTCGCACATTTCACCGATGCCGTGATTAAGTAACAAATAAAAGGGGCAAGCCAAAGGAGACAATTCTAAACTCAGAACTCATCATCATCATCAGCCAGAAGACGTCCACTGCTGAACGAAGGCCTCCCTCAAGGGGGGGTTTGCCATAATCCCCACGCTTGGCAGGCGGCTTGGGGATCGCAGTGGCTCACCGATTAGTGAGAGGACGCTACTGCCCGTCCTCCGGTGTCTGGCCGCAGTTTTAAGACGTACCCGGGTCAACTCAGAACTGCTACTTAGAAATTCCCAAGAGATAAAAAATCTATAACAGTCGCCGCGCACCGAGATCCGAACTCAAGAATAGATTTGCAGTCAGACAACCAGATATTTTGCCTTTATAAAATACCTGCTTAGGTTGGTCACATAAGAGACGTCGGCGCCAGTTTAAAGAGGTCCTGTTTGCTCCTTAGCGAATGGATGGAAACCTAAAAGTACCAGCACAGAAATTACCTATAAGGATTGCGCTATCAGTGGCATTCATCTTCAGGCGTGCAGGTGTGAACATGCCGATGCATGCGAGCATGCACGATATTAAATGCATCATTGTTTGCGAGACCACACCGCAGCTATACATAAAGTTGGAATAATGTACAGTCAGCATCAAAAATATGTATACAAGTAGCGCAATTCAAACGCTTATCCTTGGAAAAGTATTGGTAAAAAACATAAAATGACCGTGTATTGTCATGTATCCGCAGATAAAATGTGTAAAATTGGTCAAGACTTCAATCACAATTTCCTCTAAAACTCGTGTATACATATTTTTGATGCTGACTGTACGATGCCCCTGAAAATACGAGTCCTGTAATAAATATTCCCATACTAAGATGTGTGTATCGTGGATACAGTTTACAAACATACATGTCACATACACATACAACCAGACCCGAAACGACCCAAAATCATACAAATATTTGTTCTGTGCGGCATTCGAAGCTGCGACACGTAGCGTATAAAGCTAATCACTTGCTCACTGCGCCAACCGTGCCACCACAAAGTTACAAGGCATTTCATTCATGTACCTACTATGAATGACATACATTTTTACAAATACATAATTAATCATTCATAGCGAGATGTACGTACTACTTTCACATATCAACACCGAAAAGATAGAATAGCCAACACGCAATAAATAAACCAGCACCAATTTAATAGTTTCAACCCGCTTTACATATGTACTTTTGCATGTATTTCCCACGGGGAAATTAAACCGCCACCGCTTAGCCACAAATCCCCGATATTAGCTATTTATCTCACGTTCGATCCTCCTTTTGCAGTAAAAAGCGTACGTGTGAACCGATCTCATAATTGTATTTAGTTTACATTTCAGCTGTTTACAAAGAGAGGGTTAAATTGAAAAAGTTAATTGTTTTTGAAGTAGTTACGTTGGCAAGTTAGAACAGGTTGCTCAAAAGTATTTATATAAGTTTTTAACGATTCTCATCTTTTTTGTTTCTACGATAAATCATCCTATGAGTCTAGGGTCTTTTCCATATTACTGCATTTGAAAAAGGCTTGAAAGAGGGAAAAAATTAAGTATATTCATATAATCATCAAGGTATCGTTTGTTTTTTTTTGGTCATCACTGAACTGAACTCTGATTATACAAATAATACCATTAAAAATTTGTAAAATGTTCTGTCTGCCTGAACACTTAACATTTTTATCTATTCTTTCCATTCTAACTTTTATTCTAATTATATACCTTTATTTCTATTACAATTGCCTCTATTTACATACAAATTTAGTCCAAATGTATAATTTTATTATACCATGATTCCTCATAAATTTTCAAACCAACTGCTGCCATAGACCTTGACATTCCCAAAAACAACGAACCAAATAGGTCAAGTGCCTAATCCCGAAAGCTGTTATAACAAAATCCTTCCTCGTACAAACAACAATTCTACACAAAATACGTTAACAGAATACCTTTTCTACCATTCCCCCACTTTTATGTTTTCCCCTTGAATTTATGTCCCGGTTTGGTACAATCACAGATTCTAGATGCGACAAGCAAATGAAAACGTATCGCTCTGCCGGGGAATACTGTGTATTCCAACTTTATCAATTGATTTCCTTCCTCTCCACTGGGATCTTGAGAGATACGAAACATTTTTATTTACTATAAATATTTATTTTATCACCTGTGCTGGCTGATGGGGAATATTTTATTTTGTTTTCAAATTCTGTTTCCGTGATTTATTTTTGTCGTTGGGAAGTTAAGCTGTTCGTTTAAGTAGCTCAATATTTTATCATCGTTTATTTTTGAACGTATAACTATATAAAATAAAAATTTTAGTTAAAAAAAAAAAATACGATGTATTTCAATTCGGACCATTGCATTGCATCGATATTATGACCAGTATACGATAATATATTATTAACTCATAAATCAAAAATCGTTCTGAACTTAAATAACACTCATAGACACACAAAACCCAACACAGAGTTGAGTCCACACAACATTACACGACGTCGCTGCACTTTCAGAAGGAGAGGACAAGTTAAACATCTATTGGAAGGGTTGGCTTCAGAAGTCTTAGCACCGAGAGTACGAAGGCCTTTGAGCAGTGGGTCACTGGTGGACATATATACTTAATAATAGCATGTCCAGTACTGAGATGAATACACAGTTACATATGTAATCATACATTTCTCTTGAAAGAAATATCCAGAAAAACGACTGCAAAATAACTTTTTTATTCCAGATTAGCTAATCATCCCCCGGTATTAAAAAAATCTTATCTTTATCTATGGAACCAGTAAATCACCAAACGGTAGTTACGTCATCACCGCAAGACGTTACACTCGGCAGTAAATATAGTAAGGGTTTCAATATCTTAAAGACAGTGACAGCAACCCTTTTCTTTTTTTAAATTATTTCTCAGCTCGTAAATAACGACTGTTAAAGACCTTCACTTAGCATGTATGGTTGAGTCCTTTTAGAAGTGCAGTCTTTTGTTTTGCTTGTTGGCACTTTTTTTGGTTAGCGTGTTGAGATCCCATCATGGCTTATCCTTCGCTAAACTCACCACGGTGGTCCGCCTCAACACCGTATGGTGGGCTTCGGGAACTCTTAGAAGACCGCACCGAATCCCACCACGGTGCCACGCCATCAAAGGCACTTCCCGGAGGGGGTGACTGTAAAGAAGCCACCCCCTCGTGCACGTCCCGAGGAAGACTGTAGGACGGGAGAGGTACTCCCGTTACCCTCGCTGGGTGCAGTGCACGGCGACACGGTACCGCTCCGTGTCGCCGTCTTCTCGGGGGTCGCTAGACGAAAGCGCTAGCAGAGTCCCCACTATGCGCGCTCGCGACCTCTAAGGCCCCCCGCCAAATTGCTTATTGATACTGTAGTAACATTCATCACGCCTGTATTCCCCGAAGAATTAGGCAGAGGTGGACGATTATACACCCACATTTCGCCAATGCCGTTATTGAGTTCCATGAAACGGGCGGCGAGCCTATTGCCATCTACCGGGCACAATTCCAGACTCCGTGCTGCTACTGAGAATTACAATATAGAAAAACCCAATAACACTTTGCCAGATCCGGGAATCGAACCAGGACCTCAGCGTCACTAGACCAATGAGGATCTTTGTAGTTAAAATTAATAAACATACAAAAATAACGAAATATAAAAATGTAAATAAATAATATATTATAAACTCCTAAAATTATTAAACACTGGCAATCTTTGGTGTTACCTATCAGATTGCAATACCTATATACTTTATCGGGAAAAAAATGACTCATTGGTCTAATGGTCACAAACGCTATTGAGCGTGAAATACTGCGTTCTATTCGTAGGTCGAGTAAAGTGTTATTGTGGTTTTCTTTTATAAAAGTTCTCAGTATAATACGGAGATTAAAATTGTGCCCGGTAGATGGCCATAGGCTTGCTTCCTATTTGAAACCTCCTCGGCCTAACCCTACGGGAATTTCTGCGAAAAAATACTCACAATTTCCTTTGCCATTTCCATCATTTACTAAGCCAAACCACTGAAATCTCTGAAATCAACATTTTAATAGCATCCGCTCTTTCCTCTTATAAAGTTTGGAAAGTTCAGAGGCCTCTGAAATTGTATTACCTACCCATGAACGGACGCGCAACTATTAAGTACTGCACACAGTTTGTACTTTAGAATCTGCTTGTGACAGTCGCACGGTGATACAGACCACGCTTTAAAACTTTTTATACAATAATAGTACACAAAACATATTTTTATGTTACGTTTTCGGGTTTCAATATGATGTATATACAGGGTAACTTAAATCGACTGAATTGAAATTGAAATTTGTCCTAGGTCAGATAAGCTTACATTAAAATAAATCAAGGAATGCAGATATTTTTATATAAAAAAAAAATATGTTTGCTTTTTACGATAATTGACTACCTTTAATGTTTAAGGTACCTCCGTGTCTTACAATTTTTATGGTACTTTACGCCATTTGTTTTTTTCCACCCTGTATATTTAAGCTAAATAAGAGTAAGATACTTGTTTTCACTTTATTTATCAAATAGGCTACAAGTTAAAGCTATAATATAAAAATGATAAATGGATATAATATTATATTTTTAGTTCAACTAAAAATACCATAAAAAGACTTCAAAATATCCCTGCGTCAGTTTTTTGGAAAGTAGTTCACAGCACCATACATTGGCCTCGTAAAAAATGCTATCAAATATGAAAAACGACTTCAAACGAACGAAATTGGTGCTGCAACACTGTAACAAAGTTATCATGTTGCGTAGATTCAGGTATCCCTGAAACTACTTTTTTAAACTGAAAAAGGAAACACCATATTACAACCTATTTTTACGTTTCGCTACATTAGAATTTTCCTTGTCGTTGAGGTAGTTTACAGACATACATTTCACATGCCCACATTAATGGGTAGGTACCTGATAATATTCAGGTACATATAATATATGAGTTTAAAAAAAACTTATATAATACTAGGTAATATTTCTCTTGTATTGTGGGTACAGTTTACAAACATACATGTTACAAACACCCAGGTGTTTGCAACTTTAACTGTACCCACACAAATATTATTCCATGCGGGAATTGAACCAGCGACTCGTACCACAGAAAACTAATCGCATAACCACTGTGCCAACTATGTCGTCAAAACTTATATAATTACATTAGAAAATCGATGAATTACCTAATAATAATCTTATTATTATTTAAGTTAATTATTATTCTATTAAATTAAGTTAATTATTTATTCTATTAAATTAAGTTAATGTAATTATCAATTAAATTAATTATTCTTATATTTATCGACTTAGTACAGAAAACCTCTCATCATTTCATGAGTGTTGATTGGAACAGGAGACTACCAGAACTACGTACGTCCGCCTAACTATGGCTATACCTTTAGGCCGATTGATCAAGGAATCTAGGGATACAAATAATTATTTATTTATTTATTAAAAAATACAATATAAGCTTATGAACTATATACAATGTCCTACAAAACTATAAAAACAATGAAATGGATAGGTTATACATACCTGTTATACCTAACTTTAGGAACTTAGTAACATGACAATAATTTTGATTACCTTGTTTCCAACAATGCAAAGAAAACGACACAGTAAATTTGAAAGCAGTGACGGTAAAATTTAATATTCCAAAAAATTACAATGCTTTTTCTTCCATCAGACTGAATATACATTCACCCCACAAAAGCAATCATTTACCTTTAAAAAATACACGCAGCAAAAATATTGTCTTGTTTTAAATAAAAAATTGTAAATCCAAACCACATCGTCCCAAACATACATCACGTTAAGGCGCGAATCCAAAAAGGTTTTGCATTTCAACGTTTCAAATATTCAGATGTACCTTTATTCAGTAAAAACACTTATCATACGCCGCGCCAAGATATTACAATAAAATAGTTTATTTATTCGTATAAAACCATACCGAAAAGTGTGTCATAAATCCTGATTGTACCGCAGATAGTGAATAATAAATGATAGTCGTAAATCTTGTATGAAAACCCTATAAATCTAAACGGGTAGTACTGTACAGGTTAACCACAGACGAAACCGGGCGGAATCTGGCCAACATCAACCCTAATTACGATTTCATTAGTTTATTTTTGCGGTGCCATGGTAGGTAGCTCGCGGCAGCCGATAAACGAATTCATGGACGCGTTTTATGTACACGTTGGGTTAATGTTTAGTGTACCCTTAAATACTGTTGCTATGGAACAGGTTCTAAGCCACGACATAATCGTTTTTCATTGGTAGTATTTGTAGTAAGAAAATTGCTACTGTTCACAATCATGGGCCCATAAATCTAGGTCCAACGTGACCTTCATTCTGCGCCATTTCGAAACTTCTTTGCTCGAAGCCTCGGCACGAAGAATTCAGTGATTGTTAACTGTTCTGGCTATTCGGAATTCATGTGTGCATTAGAATTTGATAGTCACATAATGTTTTCCTGAAGGATAACAAGGTGAGGAAATTTGTCCACCAAAAAGGGTTCAGTAAAAGTTCTTATGCAGCTTAGCAGTGGAAAAATACTGAGCTCGATTTATTTAGCTGACAAACCAATATTGATGACAGACTACCTCTTTGGTCTAGTGGTCGCAAGCGCGACCGCTGAGCGTGAGGTCCTAAGCTCAATTCCCAGGTCGGGCTAAGTGTTATTGAGTTTTTCTGTACTCTCCTCCTATTCTCAGTAGATGGCAATAGACTCGCCCCCTTTTACATGGGCGTCAATTACGGCATCGGCGAAATATGGGTACACACCTCTGCCTAACCCTTCGGGGAATACAGACGTGACGCTATGTTATGTTATGTTATAAACCAATATTTATTAGTTTATTTTTTATATTATTTATTTTTTATAGTCCATCAATTTAATATAAGACGCATTATGACACGCCTATGCCAAAAACCCATAGAACAGAGATTACATAGATCACTGTAATAAAAACAAACGCAAAATAATCTTTTACCCCAAAAGATAATAGTCTGAAAACCAAGTGATAATAAAACATACATATATATCGAATAAAGAAATACCTACCACACTTTCCCTATAAAACTCAACATAAAAAATTGTCACATCTGAATTTACATGACAATTACAGAAATAAAATATGCGTCTCTCTTGACCTGGAATTTCAACCCAATAACTCAGAGAAAAAGCAGCCAATTACGCCACTGAATTCACAGGCATGCGTGTGTTAAAACTAAAAAAAATGTTTTAATTGAAAATACGCACCAATGTTTTTTTTTTCCGATGCTAATTAAAAGGGCTGTTGACAGTCTAATTTGAACGAGTAACTAGTTTAAGTATAGTTCGCCAGTCATATTAATTCAACATTCTTTACTCCTACGGCGCGGTTGGCGCAATCGCTAGGCGATTAGCTTTCTGCGCTACATGTACCAGATTTGATTCCCAAAATTAAACAAATATTTGTTTGATTTACGAGTCGCAACGTTTTTTATTCAATAAAAAAAACATGTGTTGGTGTTGGTATTCAAGACGAAACGTGATTATTTCTTCATATTTTTAGTTCAGTAGAATGCAGCTGCCCAGCCTCTTGGCATCTTACTACTATTATAAATGCGAAAATTTGGATAGATGGATGTTTGTTACCCAATTACGCCAGAACAGCTGAACGGCAGCCTAATTACGTAAAAAAGAGACAGCAACGCGACAGCCACGCCATAGCAATCTCACTGTCAGCCAATACATTATATGACACAAAAATGACGTTTGACAGAAGCTGTCGCGCGATCTACGCCTGTCGCAAATTGATTGCTAGATCGGTAATTAGGCTGCGGATCTGCATGAAATTTGGCACAAAGATAGATTATTAATCTAGAATAGCCTAGGCTACTTTTATACCGGAAAAATGTACGGGTTCATAAACCACGCGGGCGAAGCCGCGGGCAGAAGCTTGTAATTCATATAATAATAATCTCGAAATCGTTTTATGTGCCTTTATAGTTCCAATGGGTGTAGGTAACCATAGGAACGAAAAGGTAGACTTTTCTATATCCTTCGAAAGTTTAAATCACACGGTGTCCATTTTGTTTTTCCCCAAGTGTCCCACTGCTGGGCAAATCTTTAACACACATGAAAGCATAAAAAATAAACAACATTCCAATCGCTTGCACTAAACAAACCATCTATTATGACTGCTAAAAATCGTTTAGCAGCCATACCCTAATAATCTATTAGATTCAAATTAATGAGAAAACATTAGTCTTTTTCGTTATTTTAAGTGAGGAGAGAAATTTCGATACATTGTATTGGCAAGCACGACCAAACACGTAACAAATTTAACAAGACCTTGATGAAACTGAAAAACTTCAAGTAAAATCGGTTGCAGCTGTTTTTAGAACATATTTCAAAGGGTTGTTTGTGTGTGTGTGTGTTTGTGAATTTCAAATATTACTTAGTCTAGTTTTGTTCCAATCTTAACTACATTCACTTACTGCCCGTCTCAGTCATCTAGTGGTCGAAAGCACGACTGCTAAGTGTGAAGTTTGAGTTCGATTCCCGTGTCGGGCAAAGTGTTTATTAGTAGCATGGAGTTTGAGATAGTGCCTAGTAGTAGGCAATAGGCTCGTACTCAATAATCATTGAAAGCACATTTTGTATAAACAGATATGAAAGAGCTTTTATTTGAATAAGATCATATTATTCAAATAAAAGCTCTTTCATAAAAGCCAATTTACTTTCTACGGCTCTAATATTTGGTCTCATTAAAGCGAAAACGAGAAACGATGAGCGTGTTATGAAATCTTTATCATTTATTTGAATAACATAATTTATTTATTTAATAGAAATAGATGAAACAAAGGCGAAAGGTTCGTCCCCAGCCCTTCAGAATGACGTATAACACAACTTTAATCGGTCACATTGACAGATACATCGCTAGGGATGGAGCCTAAACAAAAAAAAAACCATCATTCGTTCTTCAGAAAACTGAATCTATGTCTGGTGGTAGTCGAAAAAAAGGCTAGGTATCCAGGGATGTACACCTGTCTGTGTGATTGTACGACTTGCTTTACAAAAACAGGTCTGTTCCATAGAAGTCTATAAGTGGTCTTGTCTACCAAATGCTTTAGTTGAAACAGTTTCCTAGTGACATAAGACAAGTTAGTCAATTTAGTCTTACGACATAGGTATTGAGTGTACCTTTATATTACGTTCTCCCTAAACCTAACCTGCGCAGAGTCCATACAGATATTTTTGAACATTTTTTCTCATTTTGCAACTTTTTCAGCCATTGTTTAGTTACGCCTCAACACAACTTTCAAGTCGGAAATGTCGCAAATGCGTTCACTCAAATAACGTCAAGTTTTAAAAAACGTGTTCATGAATTATGCGACTTTGGACAAAGACATTGATATTAAATTAAGCGACATAATCCAATCCAAAATAAACTATAATTCCTAATACTACTAATATAGCGACTCATCTATATTTTCTTCAAATAAAAAGTAATGTCCTCTAAAATGTAAGTCTAAAGAATCGTCGAATTACTCTGAGTGTAAAGTATACTTTTCAATTCAACTGACAACGTTTCAGAGTACCGCGAACACTTTATTAAAATTAGCTTTTACGTTGCCATATCATTCTTTTACTTTGGCCTTAATTCGATTATTGGTTCTCATCGCAAACTCAAAAACTTTCTTAGCGATAAGATAAAATGAGGGATGAAAAACTTCGAGAAAAGAATCGAATTCTACTAATAATTTATTTTTAAATGTAGATTTATAACTTACGACTACTTTGGAAAATAGAAAGGAACGTAAGACAAAACAATGAGAATTCAAGAAATATGCATTGATGGGATGAAATAAATATTTGCATACAGTATGAACAATAACTAAAGATAAAACATGATTGATCGAGCGATCAATTGTTAGCCGGTTCAAATCAAAATACCCAGCAATTAAAATTCTAACTCCCAATTTGCTCTTGTTGCAGTTCTGTCTAAAATTTCAAATTGAAAAGCAATTCATGTATGAACATCTTCCACACAAAACAAACCGAACCATTTTAACAAAAACATTTATATTGTATTTTATGAATAGAATATTCAAACTAACAACAGATCTTTATTTTAAGCGATATGCACACAAAAATATTTCAGTATGTCAACAACGTGGATGACGAATGGAATGAAAAACATTGTTTTTGAAAACGTGACTATTGCATGGAGATTCTACCTGTAGACCATAAGACATTATTTGTCCAATGTTTTGCACCCATACGCGTCTTGGGTTTGATTTTCTAGGTTGAGCAAAGTGTTATTGGGTTTTTTTGCTGGGACATTTTCGGAAGAAGTTGATTTAAATTAAATAATTGGGCCCAGTAAGGTCTAGCTCAGGCCATAGCCGAGATTTTAGTTAAACAGACCTTTAAAAAAATTATGAAGGCACCCACACTTGGAACAATACGTTTTATAGTCTGAAGTTTTCCGCATTTGGTAGAGAAGGCGTCTTGTATAGGTGCATTTAGACTAACTTTTTAAGACTTCTTTGACTTACCATATACTATAGTGAATATGCGCTCTAAATTAGATTGATTCGCTGCTATTATATGAAACATAATAATGGCATCAGCAAAATGTTGGTGAACTACAGTACCAAAATCGCTGACTAACCCTTTGAAGAATATCGGCATGATGTTAATGTAATGTGTTTTTTATATTCATCTAGACGTATGATTAAAATAATAGACACACTATTGTACACAATTATAAACGCGAAAGAAACTCTGTCTCGGGGAAGGCCTTCGTTCAGCAGTGGACGTCTTCTGGCTGATGATGATGATAATGACACGAGACGAAGTCGCGGGCAACAGAATTAAGAACATTTTACGCTTCTATCGTATGTATTTTCTTATTACATAATGAACAATCGTTATCTACCGGCGCTTCATAATTGAGAGTTTCCACCAAAATGTGTCTCATATAACCAAACTTGTGCTATCGTTAGCGTCTGTCACTTGCAACCCCCGAGGAAATTGACCGAACTTCCCCATTCCCACAAAAGTATGTGTACTTTAAGTCACTTACTTAATGCAATTTGCAACTTGATGCATCCATATTGTTTCACTAGAGGTGTGTGGGGAAAGTTTGAGACGGTGAAGGTAGTACGTATGTAAATATGTATGACAATGTATGTTTAAGTTAATATTATGCGGACTCGAAGCGGGCGAATAGCGAAACAACTACTGCAAAAATGCTGGTGAAACATTTGAAAATGATAGAGTTTTCAATAATGCGTATATAATCTATGTAAATAGATCTCTACAAATACTATTTACACTATTCCTAAAAAAAGTTACACATTATGTATGTACATATATAGTAAATTATGGACACTTAGAAAAGACTCATATCCAACAGTGGGACAATAGTGGTCCGAATCATAATATTATTATATTAAGAAAATATCAACCATAAATCTCTTGCAGTCTCATCCATTCCGGTAAAAAATATCCTATCAATTTAACGAAGACACATTAAGTAACAAAACATTAAACATTAAACTTATTAAACATTCCAAAATACAGTAGACTTGGGTACGTTGTAAATGCACGTAGGCCTCAAATTCTCCTGCCATATTGCTAAAACTGAGGAGTTACGAAATTCAAACCCAAAACACAAATTAGTACATCATAAAATATTATTAGCGCGCTTACGAAACTGAACATATTAAGTAAATACTACGGAAGCGAGCGATAACAATAATCTTATTTACCATCGCGAAAGTTTAACAGGCGAAGATTTCCGCGGAAATGTAGGTAGGTACTTTCCTAAAATATTATGTAAGTTTACGCTCTAATTAATAAGTTTATTTGAAATATCGTTTACATGGAACAAAAACTTTTGTTCATGAACGTCGACGAGATATAATAATACTTTAGAACGTTGAACCGTATGAATTGTTTCGTTTACTTTGGTTTCAGTACTAAGATTAATATAAATCTTCTGTCTTTCAACCGTGAAATGTAGACAAGAACACAGCAAGGTTTAATTAGTATTCTGTGGTTTGTATTTTATATATATTGTATGAAGTTAATTAAGATTCCACATCTTTAATGGAGATGAACATTGTTTTAATGATGAAAGAATTATTTTTTGTCGATATGTTTACAAAACTTGTGACCTAACAAATTATTTTTTAGTAAAAATATTATGAAATGATGAGATTTTGGTTCAAATAAAAATCATATTTATATATAATTTATATTGTATTGTACTGCAACGTAACCACTATAATGTCCATAACGGGTAATGCGTAATCATAATAACGAACTGCGTCATAGCGGGGAACCCCCGGGGAAATTATGCGCCCGCGCAAAATCAATGCGTCAGCAACGTTGCAAGCACTTTTGCAATTACCAATCCACCTGCACACCTGCAATTTAAAGATTTATTAATGTAGATAAAGCTTTTGCTGCCGCAGCCGCGTCATGATTGGTAAACAACCAAATAACTTGGAAATGAAGAGGGAGGTTGTTGTCCAGCGGGGGGCTCAAAGTCAAAGATTTTTATTTCAATTGGTCCTTTGCAGGCACTTCCAAAAGTCGAGACTCTCGGTGCACGCTTCCAAAAGTGTATTAGTCCTATAGAGAAGAGACCTGCAAGAAACTCCATGGATATTCTTTTCAAATGATGCTGATATGACAGGCTAACAGTAAATTAGTAAGTCTGTGTAACATTGCTTATAGTGGAAGAAGAGAAAATGAATAAAAAAATATTATTATTCTAAGTATATGTCTTCGCCTAAAATACCTACCAGATTTTAGTTTATTGCATGTAATGAATATCCCATCATCTGTAGTCCCTTCACAAATTATGTCAAAAAAGATGTTTCAACAAAATGAAGCGTTTTATATGGATAACATACGACGATCATAAATATACCCATAATATGATGTCCCCTTGTTTACCAGGATGAGCTGTTTAACCTCAATTATCAAGAATTTACATTATACTCCCCTTGACAAAAGCTCACATACAATATTGAAGTTAGCACTTAATTTTAATAATTTTATCAATTTGTTTACAAAACCCTTAAATTATCAAACTCTGGTCCTTTGTAAACATAAAATTGGAAACCCAGATTTTTCCAAGCCCATCCGCTATCGAAATTTATTCCTTGGGGTGGGAGCAAAGGTCGGTTTTATTAAAAAAGTTCAACCAAACGGTCATCACGAAGTGGTCTTAATCACAGCTTCAAAGATTCAATCAATATGGGTCCTAATTTCGTATGCTTATTGATTTATGGAGTCCCAGGAGCCTAATCATACAATTTTAATGGTTATTGAAAACTGTCTAATGTGGCGTTTTTATTGTTTCAGATATTAATGGAGTCAATTCCGATTACCATTGGCGTCGTCATAAGTCTGGACCATAATTTAAAAGCGGAACCCGATAACACGTTATTGGATCCGTTATTTGTTGGATAAAACTCTGTTATAGTCAAAAAGATTTGTAATATTGGCACATTCGTACAAGATGAATAATCATGCAATCAAATTGGAATTAACCATTCATTATTATTATGAAGAAGGAGTAATAATAAAGTACCTACCTACATAATTTTTTGCTCAGGACTGATTTTCAGTCAAAGTAAAAATATGAATCTAGTAAATTATAGTACCTATATATTATTTGTGAAGATTTATGTTATACCTAATGACTTTAAAGACGACTCAAGTAATTTTTCGACACTTTCTATAAACCAAAAAAAAATTACATCAATTTATAAAATCTTCCACAAAATATCAGATATTATCTAAATTGATATTGAATGGACGTAGTTATCGGCAACATCACGATATTCGATCGAAAATACGCTCCCTAACGATTGAAAGACTTGAATTTCGAATCATCGGAATTCTTTTGATGCAATTTGCAGTGTGAAACGACGCGACGGATTTTAACGAACGCAATCACAGATACCGTTGATACTAAGGCAGGTCAATGTACTCTAATGTTCACGTAGGCTCTTGATTTGCCTCATCGGTATAATCTTGGTCCCTTTTTAAGCATTCTGAAGATTTTTGGAAGTAATCTCAAGCTTATCGTTCGGAATAAATAGAGCTTGAAATGAAATTGGACACTAGGTTTGGGGTTAAGTTTTACAAGTTATTTTTTTCACGAGGATTTAAGATTTTTTTTATGAAGTAAAAAGGACATTTTATAAGTTTTACTTATTTAAAATGCCATAACTAAAGAAAGAAAAACATTTATTCCCTACAAGAAAGTCAGGACACCTCAAAATTATTAAAATTTAGCATACTGTATTGCATAATATTATAAACAAATTATTCTATAAAAGTAAAAACAAAACAAACATCAAATTAAAAAATAGAAAGTGCTTATTAGTCACAAAAAAATCATGTATTTAATCAATAACGTGAATCTGAAAGAACAAGAAGAATTAGTCGCCTCAGAATGATCTTAACCCCCATTTGCTTAAAGATAGAACTGAAACCGCACATTAAATTATACATTTCCTTTTATGACAAAATTATTTCCAACGGCACTTCATTGTGAAAACTGTGACAAAAAGAAAGAAAGAAACGAGCCATCGTAATAACGTTATTACTGAAGGTCCTTGATCCAAATGTCGCCATTGTATTAAAATGGTCACACCTCCGAGGAAATTTACATTTTATACGAAATTTGCGTGAACGACGTGTAATTTTACAAAATGACGTATAAAATTTGCACGATGACGTCATATTATGTACGGTTATGCACATTTTTCGTATGTAAATCTCGACTTGGCTGTATCCATTTAACATAAATTTTAATAGCAGAGCGCTTGTTGCTGCATGTTGCTCTGTAATGTCTATACTTACATAAATCTTTGAAGTGGATGCGAATGCATTGTTAGTATGAAATAACAATATTTTAGGATGCTATCAAAATTTTATAGGCAAATAAGGTGCTGTGTTGGCAAATAGACTTTGTTACTTCCCTTGAGTGTCGTAAAACATCTAAAGGATTATCTACGGTCAAACACAACAAGAGAATGAAGGGTTAGTTAGATTTTAGTAGCGTCATAAATCCTTCTATCATCCACGTAGATCTTTTGTTGTTCCATGTTCGATAATATAGAGTATATGTATATCATGTACATATGATTATAATCAATTTTATATGTAGAAAAATTGTGACCGGATGGCAATAGACTCTACATGAGACTCAACGGCATCGGCGAAATACGTATACGTAATAGTGTACAATAGTACACATCTGACTAACACTTCGATGAATACAGGGGTGATACTTTTATGTTGAAAAAAATTCTAAAGCATATATTATCGCTTAGAAAATCGCTTGACAAGTATGAATTATTTATTTTTTCTTGAATTTTTGGTTTCGCTAATGAGGTGCTTTGGAAATCTAGACCAAGATTATTACCATAATTTAGTTCGTACCATCGTCAGTTTTGTTATTTACTGGTGTTTTAATTCTTTTTTACAATAAATTTTGTATGCAACCAATAAGCTTAATGGGGAAAGAGTAAAATATAATTTTAAACTAAGCATTATATACACCTTTTATTTCGTTATGTTACATTAAAAGCAATAGTGAACATTGCATTGGCATTACACTCAGCTAAAAAATATCATTCCACATATGTACGTGGCATCATCATCATCACACCAAGGAGCTAGACAGAAGCGAACTATTTTAATTGTACACTCATATTTCTCCGATGCAATGTAACAGAGAGCGAAGCTGTTACCATCCACCAGGCACTATTCCAAACTACCGAGAATTTTCTAACAGAATAGCCCAATAACACTTTGTCCAACTAGGAAATCAAAGCCAGAACATCAAGCTGCGCAGCCGCGCTTGTGACCACTAGACCATTGAGGCAGTTTACAGTGCAAAAATTCAATTTAAAAGTACATACTAATTTAATATCATCCAGTTCTTCTTAGTGAATGCTTGACTAAACATCATATAACATTAATTTAACTGCCTATTGTGTAAGATACGGGCATATTGTTCCACGAATCTGAAGTAATCGCGATGTCTACAGCCAATCTTGAGGAGGAAATGGATTCAATATAGTTATGGTTTTCTATTTCCGTACGCAAACAATCGTAAAAGGTCTCGGAATAAGGTTCGGCTCTTAGAAACGCCGATATGTAAGTTAACCCATAAAGTAGGTACACCGCTATTAAATAATATGTACATAAATAAATAACAAAATGTATCATCACGCCTGTATTCCCCGAAGGGTTAGGCAGAGATGTACTATTGTACACCCACATTTCGCCGATGCCGTTATTGAGTCCCATGTAATAGGGAGCGAGCCTATTGCCATCTACCGGGCGCAATTCCAGGCTCCGTGCTCTTATTGACAATTTCCATACAGAACAACTCAATAGCACTTTGACCCACCCAGTACCTCACGCTCAATACTACCACTAAAAGCGTAAAAATATCCTGATTACAATATTCGTTTTTTTTTCCACTTCATTTAGCCACAAGATAATATCTTTCTTACTTTATTTAGAAACACAAAATACTCTAAAAAGAGCCAATAGAACCTAAGTTTAACTACCTCATTGGTTGGTTGGTGCCGAGGACATAGCAATACGTTTGATATAGAACTTATTAACAGTATCGGCATAATGTGGCATACGATTAAATATCTGCCAAACCCTTAAGATAAACAAGCGTGGTGCTTAATCTAAATTTAATGACACAAAGATATATTCCAAAAATAACAAAAAATAATCCATAATAGCGCAAAGAGTAATAATTTACCAGACATCTAACTCTTACAAAAAATACATTAATCTTGTTCCTTATTTTTCGAAGAGTTTTTCCGAGCTCAAATATGGAAATGGCAGGGCGGTGGCTAACACAGAAATCCGATAGTTCGGCCGATACTCTTAGTAAGAGGCCTTTGGTGGAACTAGGACAATGATAAGCCTGTAATAGGATTACTGACTGAAACTGGAGTAGACAATATCTACGTTGAAATCAATCTTCATAGCATTTGAGGTTCGAATATCTGTACTTTACTTAATAAGTATTGGCGTCTTGCGAAGTTTGAATACTGCGAAATTGCTGTTTGTGTTCTGTGGTACTATCTATCTTATGAGCCAGCCACTTCTAAATCTGTCAAGCTAGTCTGAAAAGTTTCTTAATTCTGTTGGCTAAAATAAAGCGATGGATTAAATTTTTGATAGCATATCATCGCTTACGAATTTAAATATTAATGTTTGAAATCTCTTTTTTTCTGACAGTTCTTTTTTTAAAACAGCATTTTATATTACCTATGTTATGGAACAGAAATCAAAATTAGAATTAAAATTACCTAGGCTAAAAATTTCAGAACTAAGATTATACAAGGTTTACTTTTTAAACATTTTTTTATTTAAAAACAGACGCTTATTGATGGTCCTCAAGTATCAACTACTTGAAAAGCGTTTGAGCGACATCATTGTATGAAGACCCATTGTTTAAAAATACGGATCTTTAGCAACAAGACACATATTACAGTTAAATCGACATATTCTCACCACTACGGATAAGGGCTCATCCGCATTACGTGTCTAAACAAACACTCGATCACGCTGAAGACAATAAAATTGCAGCTTACCAACAGACCCCCTATGTTACGTGAAAGTTTTATGGCCCACCCTTATTGGCCAAGAAATGGCTTTATTGCGCTTTTGATACGGATCTAAGGGCGTATTCTGAACTGCGAAATTTTCCACAAAAATGCGGTTGGTTTGGAAAAACCTTCTATTAAAGTGTCCTTCTACATTCTGTCAATGTATTGGTAGCGATCGTTTACTTTTAGGGGAATTTGTCATGCATTCAATAAACGTCCGGGAGTTTCTTCGTACACAAGCTTATTTTTCTTACCTAGTTTTGTTTGGTATGGTTTTAATGTAAATATTAAAAGTAGTGATTCCTATAGAACTTATCTACTCAGTCTCTTAATTACCGAACTTCATTTTGTGTCGATAGCTAATATTATTTTTATCAGGTCGAAAACATGACCACCTCGACTTAATCACTTGTAACATATTCGTTATTACAGTATCTCATGATAAATGTTCAATAATAACTACAACAAAAACAGATTATCCTGTTTATTCTGTTAAAGTAATAGTCTTACTTCGCGATTCCCAAGGGAAGTAACAGGAGACTTTATTTCTGCCTTGGCCTCAAGACACCGTCTTTTGTTTTGAAATTGGAATAAGGCCTCTTATATATTATTAACTCCTACTGTCCCTTAATTGTGTATATTAAGTAAAGCACGTTGGCGTGTTGGCCAAATATTCACCAATGTTTCATCCAAACCTACTCCTTTATTCATACCGGCAAGATTATTACGTATTTATCGAAATCTCTGTACCTATTTGCTCTACGGTGAGTACCCTTTGCGATAACCATTATCTGGATTCTGTACGGATTGTAACCTCAAGAGGATTCAGACTTGTTGTTTATTAAGCTTTGAATTAATAACTATAATAAATGAACTAGATGCCAGGGTATAAAAGTTTGATATCTTTATTTCAAAAGCCTTTGTGTTTAAAAATTCTATTTTATAATTATTAGTGGCATATTTAATCTGGTCCGTTGTTACCTACTTATATTTAATCTCTAGCCATAGAATATATAATCTCATGCAATAGTAACGACATGACATGACGATTGACTTTCTGCCCGCTGACTGCCTGGCTTTCACTGGTTTCGCCTGTATTCCCTGAAGGCTTAGGGAGATTATAAGTCGGCCAATGGCGTGCGGTGCATAAAGACAAAAAGACACTGCCTACCCTACATAACTCAGATAAATATTTATTATATTTGAGATGGCAAATCACATACATCATTATTTAATCGAAAAGACGACGAACCAATACCAACATGCCGTAGGTATTACTGGTAAGTAAGCTTATAAAATTTTCTGCCTACCCTGTCTGAAAACTCTGTGCACGCCGCTGAAGTTGGCTATAATCAATATTTATAAGAATCATTGCTGGACTTAACACAGCATCACGCCTGTATTCCCCGAAGGGTTTGGCAAACCTTAGTGTGTGTAAACCCACGTTTTACTGATGCCGTTATTGAGTACCATGAAATAGAGGAGACTATTCACAAGGTACAATTCCAAACTCTGTGCTGCTGCTAAAAATATCCATACTGAAAAACCCAATAACACTGTACCCGACCCGGGAATCGAACTCAGGACCTCACGCTCATCACTCGCGCTTGCGACCACTAAACTATGCCATACTAATGCTATGCTATACTAATAGATGAAGCATAGTCTTTATTAACATTGTATTTGAGGATCTTTTGTTCTTTTCCTGCTCGGCAAAATGTTGGAAGAACACTGCGTCAAAAAAGGTTAGCCACTATTATTTCTAAAACTAACAATGGCCCACGTTAACCGGGATTAAGTTGGTAATTTGTTTGAAACTCTCTCTTTCAACATGTTCTAGTTAACAGTGGTACGTTTAAAATGTGGTTTAGAATACTGCGGATGAATAATTAACTTTATTCGCTTCTGAGTAGCGGTTGTATGTTTCAGAGTCGTGATTTCGTTGGTATTGTAATCTGGTTTTAAGGAAATACAATCCGGAATGAGGTTTTAACGAAGTTTTTATCTCGTTTCTCGTTTGTTTGTTGAGTTGGAGAAGGTTGTAATGTTTTTATAATATACAATATATAGGTTATAAAACAAACATTTTTTTTTGTTTTATTCACGAACAACTAATTCTAAAATTACTCAGTAGTGTCTTTCTCATAAGGCTTTCTTATAGAAAACTACTTAATAAGTTATATTACCTATGTACAAAAAACATAAATAATATCATAGTTATTATAAAATACAATATACTTTATCGCACAACAGAAACAGAAAAAAGATAAAAAAAAATGGAAATCAAATACAGATGTACAAGGTGTACGTTTATTATGTTTAATTGCTTTCAACAAAATTCTAAATTGAATATAGCGATTCTGTAATGAAATGTTCAATTACAATTGATATCCAAACGAGACTGAAATGAAACGTAGGTACTGGTGTAATATTTTCATAGGACGCTGAACTGGGGATGGTAATGAAAAAATAACACTGAGCGTATTGATTGCTACTTCATTCTCTACACGTTATAGCCCTCCATACACCTTTCGTTAGTATGTATTTATATATTCTCGTACAGATATAGCTACTTCACAAAAGATATCTCAGTTATTCACGCCGTGACGATCAAAAATGTCACGAAAGACAGTTTAGTAAAAATCATGAAAATTATTAGTAACTCGGAAACCACAAAAAATCGCGGAACATACATATACCTCAAGCCAATCAGGTCACCAATCAATACCACTCAGGTACCTCAGGACTTCCGATTGATACTACTTTCTGGGACACCTTGTATACACGATGTTTGATTATATTAAAAATGGAACCTACATGTTTCTTTTTGATAGTAAAAACAATTTTTGTTTTCAGATAGTTTTTAAAGCGTTGTTCCACACTATGATTTCTCCTGTATCGCGGGTATATGTAGTTTACAAACATATGTACATGTCACACACAACCAGAACTGAAACAACTTTCTGCAGACCATACAAATATTTATTCCGTACTGTAATCGAACCCGCGACAGGTTGCACAAAAAGCTAATCGCTTAATTGCTGAGCCGACGTTGTTTGTTGCTATTGTGAAGATGCAGCTTCTTAGCCACAATTTTTGCTATACACTGCTTTCTCTCAAAGGATTTTTCCGAACCTACGATATCTAGTTTCGGATATGTTTAGTCATAAAAGTTCTTTCAACAAGTACTTGATTCTAATTTTAGTATACACTACTTGATCCTTACCCCCTGAATTAAAAGCTTTAATAAAGCTTTGTCTCTTTTATTGAGGTCAACTAACTCTTACGTTCCCTTTTCGTCGGATGTCGTTACAAAATTTAATATCAATTAACAATTGGAATCGGTTTTCGCAGCGGAACACGAAATAAATTGAAGTTCATGTTTCAAAGGCCTCTGATGTTTATTTGTTTATTTCAGATAACGAATAATTGTTATTTCATGAATCTATATAAATATAATTCAATTGCCACGTGTATGACGGAGCATTTGGCTGATTTTCTTTTTGTTGTGTTCGTAATTGTCAGGACAAGGTTTGTATGAGATTTCTCATTTCCTGCATTAGTAAAATGCACCCCCTCGACCCGGGTACGTCTTAAAACTGCGGCCAGACACCGGAGGACGGGCAGCAGCGTCCTCTCACTAATCGGTGAGCCACTGCGATCCCCAAGCCGCCTGCCAAGCGTGGGGATTATGACAAACCCCCCCTTGAGGGAGGCCTTCGTTCAGCAGTGGACGTCTTATGGCTGATGATGATGATGATGATGATGACCAAATAAATATTCGCACCGTGCAGGAATCGAACTCACAACAGGTAACGCAGAAATCCAAATGCTTGATTGCTACACCAATCGAATTTATTGTAGTCAATATAATCACCGATTTACGGTCAAAGACATTTTTTTTTTTTTGTAAAAACTTTGCCTTACACTATGATTTCTCCTGTATCGTGGGTACAGTTTACAAACATACATGTTACATGCACAAACAACCAGACCCGAAACAACTGTCTGTAGATCATACAAATATTTTTTCCGTGCGGAGATGGAACCCGCGACACGTAGCGTAGAAAGCTAATCGCTTAGCCACTGCACCAACCGTGTCGTCAATCAAAAAATCTTTATTTATAAAACAAAATATATACATAATTTGACTTTGACTTATAGGACAGTACTACCAACTATGTATCTATATCGTCTGATTTCTTCATATCTAACCACTACATAGGCTATGGAAACACGATATCATAAAACGTTACAATTGGATATTTTCATTCAATCCTAAATATTCGGGCCTTAGGCGAGACCTACTGAAATATCAAAGCAATGTTTGTACCTACAAATATTTCAGTTAGCATCCGCAATCGCTAAATAAATAGACCTTTTGCCATTATGGAAAAGGGCCCGTTACCAACAAGACGGCGAAACCAGTACGTGATTTGAATAGAGACAACCTAATTACATTGAATGAACCAATTATCTTAATTATACTAATTGAAATAACGTATAAAATGTACGGTAATTGAACTATTTCGAACAATTGTTGTATAATTGCAATTTTAGATGTGAAACTGTATAGATTTGTGATTGGCGTTGTTCAAATTTAAAGCTGTTTATATATGTATTGTATTATATTTAAGCATTAATTTGACTGCCTCATTAGTCTAGTGGTCGTCACCGCGACTGCTAAGCGTAAGGTACTAGGATCTATGCCCAGGTTGGGCAAAGTATTATCCGGTTTTTCGGTATGGAAATTCTCAGTAGCGCTATTAGATGGGACTCAATAGTAAATTGAACAGTAGTACGCCTCTGCCAATCCCTTTGGAGAATACATGCGTGATGCTATGTTATTGACTAGTTATATTGCACATAGGTATCAAATTACGATCTATATAAAATGGCGCAATAAGCTTTAAACCACATCAATTAAAAAATAAAAAACAAAGGGACAATACAAAAATATTCAATTTTTAATACACTCTATCTTTTATACTGAGATTAAAATATTCCATCAAACAAATGTTTTCAAACGTTATATAATATGTATGTGTTTGAAAATATAATACATTTGATGGATTCCAAAAATGGTTGTGAAAGAGAATAAAAGAACAATGACCCCTCATGAAGTGGCGACCCCTTACATCATATGGCCATAATATGAATGGACCAGGGGTCACATAAACCAGAGTTTGACTACCTCATTAGTGTTGTGGTTGCATTCGCGACTGCTAAGCGTGTAGTCCTGGGTTCGATCCCCAGGTCGGGCAAAATGTTTGTTTCAGTTTCAATAGTTTCGATTCCCGAAGTTTGGAATTGTCCTCGGTAGATGACGCCTCGCTGCCTATTATTTATTAAACTTAACGGCATTAGTGAAATTTGGTGGCACAATATTATTTCTACTTCAAAGAATATAGGCATGATGTTGAATAAAAAAGTTATTAATGGATGTTGGTTGTAGTGTGGAAACCCTTTCTAGTCATAAACTGTAGATCAACAGTGTACTAATCCTTTTATAATAAATAAATAATAAATTCAACCCATTACTGTCCCACTGCTGGGCAAGGGTCTCTTCTCAGAATGAGAAGGGGTAGGCCTTAGTCCACCACGCTGGCCCGGTGCGGGTTGGCGGACTACACACACCGTCGAGAACTTTACGGAGCCCTTTCAGGTATGCAGGTTTCCTCACGATGTTTTTCCTTCACCGTAAATGCAAGTGATAATCAAATTCTGATCCGCACATAATTCCGAAAAGTCAGAGGTGCAGGCCGGGTTTGACGCGGACCCTCCTGCATGGAAGGCAAGCGTTCAACCGCTAGGCTGTCACTGCTCGATAATCCTTTTTAACTTTTTAATATATCTAATTTTAAAATTCCAAACATAATCTATCTTATCTCTCACACCCTCTCACTAAAATAAAAGCGAATTATAATAATAAAATCACAGCTTATATCTGAATAGGGGTTGTAAAAAATTTATACACTCAAATAACTTTCGTTGTGACACTTTATGACCTACAATATTTTCACGTGCTTAAATATTACGGCACTAATTTTAAAAGAAAACCTGTTGGCACTAACGGAGAAACTTATAACGACTATGTTATAAAGATGCCCACCCTAACTGTCTTCATATCCAAATACTAACACGACAACATCGCCACATATCACATCCATTGCATACTCTCTAAGCCCTTTGCATTGCAGTTGAAGACAAAACGCGACATGGATACGATTGGAACGCGATATCAAACAGTGTGTTCGAATTTTTGGTACGGATCTGAAGGTACCCTTTCTAAAGGTATCTTTAGTGAGTATTGGCGTAAATTTCGCCCAACTGTATTCAATTTATTGTTTCAATTGTTCTTGACAAAATTACTGTTCTAATATTATACTATTGTGCAGAAAATATGGGTTGAATTAAATCACGCTCAATGTGTAGGGTTAAATTGTCAGCGGTATATTAAGGTAATGATGGATATAAAATATGCACGTATAAATTAATGACTCTGTTTTGTTTTATTAAATTCTCTCCAATTGTCTTTAAGTATTACATCCAGCTTACATGGGTTACTTGCTCACGTGGTTACAACCACGTAATTTAGACAGTCAGTAAATTACAAATGAGGTTGTTTGCCTAAGTATTTCGTTCTTTCCGTCCATCGCAACATTTAATTCTTTTTTGAATTATTATTGATTATTTATTTAATAATATATACTCTACTATTTACATATATTACCACAAATATAACAAATCAATATGCTTAAAATAATAATAATAAAACAATAACGATCAAGAATCAGCCTGACACCACAATCATGCTTTTATCTCGCAATACACCATGCATTCCTTCAATATCACCTTCGATTAATCCTCAAACACATCACAATCTGGTTTAGCATCCAGAAGAGCATTGAGCGCGATAAGGGTTCCCAGTATTTGAGATCTTGCACGTGCTACAATGCGACACATCAGAACAGCAAATAAGCTATTTGCTGTTCGGTTCTGGCGTGAAAGAGTAACAAAGATCCATCCATCCACACAAACTTTGGCATTTATAATATTGGTAAAACCTAGATGAAAAAATTGCCTCCTATAAGCATAACCGAATCCAGCCAGTCGCCTTGTAGCCGAAATTCGACCGTATGAGTTTTTAAGTTTGAACATTATTGAGGTTCTTTTCAAAGGGTATATACCTCTGTACCCCTAGTGTAAGTTTCTCTTGACACTTGGTCCATTTCGTGCTCTCCACCAATCGGAGCGCCGAACGCGTTCGATGTAGTGAATCGAATTTGTCAAAAGAAACTTAAACTAGAGCCTCTGTAGTCATTGCAATTTTTTTATTTTTTATTTTGATCTGTTACTTCAGTTGGGAGCATAGACTTAGGATTCCGCTTACTCTAAATCTATGGTTGCGAGCGACATTGATTTGACATTTTACATTGGCAGTATGAATGTACACAAACTCACATTCGTATTTATAATATTAGTTAGGATTCCCGTTCTCGTGAGAATACGGGGATAAAATATAGTCTATTTTACTCGCTGATAACGTAGCTTTCCATCGGTGAATGAATTTTTAAAATCGGCTTAGTAGATTAGGCGTGAAAGCGTAACAAATAAACAAACAAACAAACTCACTTTTGCATTTATAATATTAGTTAGGATGTTACTTATTATGTTCCAAACTAAACACAGTTGTATGTTCCTATAATATTAGCTCAAAAGACATTATTTATCGAATTCGTAATTTAAAACGTACAAGTCTAAAAACAGATAGCTCCAAAAGAAACAAAACACGTTCGCAAGAATAAAACAAATTTAATCTCACACAATCAATGGGAACCGCCTTTATTTCTTCAAAGCAACTTGATAAACCTATTTTCCTCTACAAATAGAATTATGTACACACACTGTTTGTTCTAGTGTGTAAGGAAAAACTCGAAATAGGGTATTGTGTAGAGAGTAAACAAACAATAGGCACGTGTCGATGTAGCTTTGTTCCTTAAGCAACAAGCTTAAATTAAAATCCTTATTGAAAAACCGTTTTTTGCAGTTTTATGTGACATGAAGGTTGGCGCAGTGATCAAGTGATTGCTAATCTTTTTTTCCTATGTGATAGCTCATAGCAACACGACAGAAGGAGAAGCGATTAACTTCCTGCGCCCCATGACGCGTGTTGATTTACGTAAAAAACAAATATTTTTGATCTACAGATAGTTGTTCGGACCTATGTGAGATGTACATTACATTACATTTCACACTCGTCTGCCTAGCCTTTTTCTAACTATATTTGTGTTGGCTCTCAGTCTGCCTGGTAACCAAATACATCCGCCATCCTATAACTAGGAGATACTCTAAGGTTAGACTGATTATACATGATCAGACTTTTTGGGCTGCTGACACACGTAACGACTCTCATCGGTATTCGTATGGCACATGGGACCACATGTGAAAAACCCATCTAAGAACTGACCGCAGTAAGTACTGCTTAACCTCGTATATGTAGTATGTAGCTACAAGCCCCTCTGCCTTACCACTACAACTAATTTTTTGGAATAAAAAGCAGCCTACAACTTTCTTCAATAAATATGCTATAACATGCAAAAATAATTTTTCAAATGGACTGATAGTTCCAGACGTTGGCGTTCAAACAGACAAACACAGAACCTCTTCAGCTTTATAATATAAAAATATTAGTATAGATAGTTCCACTCTGCGGTGTTACCTGCGGTTTAAAGTGACGCTGACCATCTCACGGTAGCAGTGTCTTTTCAGAATAAAATTCTAAATCCAGGTTATAAGCTACCTCCATTCTAAATTTCAGACAAATCCGTTCAGTAGTTTTTGTGTGAAAGAGTAACAAACATACATACATCCATACATCCTTACAAACTTTCGCGTTTATAATATTACGAGGTCTTATAGAATCCGACCTTATATTGTTTGATTGAAGCAAACATGTGAGAATAAATAGAAACTTAATAACTAAGTGTAAGTGCACTTGTTTTAAGTGCTTCTAAGATGTTTGCGTTTCAAGTTTGTTTAACTTAAGTGCTGCCAATAGACTGGTGACTTTTTTTGAACTTTCGTATATTTATTGATATTGAAAGCATTTTCAAGTTTCATTTATGAGTGCGGTTAAAAGTTCATTCATCACGTAGATTTATTTGAATTGATAAATTCACCGTCTTTTTGTTGTTGTATCTACAGACCGCTAGATTTTCGGTTTCTTCTTTTTCTATCGTGCATGAGAGAGCCTCCCCGTGATGCACCCCTGAAGCAGCTAGGCATGTTAACGGAATATCTAATCACTTTAATACAAAAGTTCTACGACACGAGATTAAACATAACATAAGATAGCATCAATTATACATCCCCGAAGGGTTAGGCAGAAGTGAACTATTGTGCACCCACATTTCGCCGATGCTATTATTAAGACGTCCCAAGTAATAAGGGGCGAGTCCACAGATACAATTGTAAACTCCGTGCTGCTACTGAGAATTCCTATACAGAAAAAAATATACTTTGCCCGACCCGGGAATCGAACTCAGGATCTCACGCTCAGCAGTCACGGTTACGACCACTAGTCCAATGAGGCAGTTTTAATTGAACTTAGTTTAACCAAGATCCTGACATCCTGCGATCTTTATTTATTCCTTTACAAGTAGGAAAAGACCATGCCCATTGGGTGCTTTTATAATTACGAAACGACTTGATAACGATATAGGAAGGGATTTCACAGGGGACTATAATTTATACGAGATTATAAACGCGTCGCTTAAGTTTTCGAACGACGCTAGATATTACTACGGATTCTATAAATAAATTTATCTTTACATGTCAAATGACTGCTTTGCCATTTTAGATTTTCTTGGTAAGTACTTGGTTTTAGGTCAAATAGAAGAATGAACTTTAACGATATCATAATTACGCCCATTATCATCCGTACCGGATTACGTATGTTTTAAAATAAAATGTAAAAGTAATTGTTCCGTTTTGAAGATTCCTATAGGATTCGTAATCAACACTGAACTATGGTATTCCATTAATTATCCACCTCTGCAGAGTAACAAAAAAAAAACCGGCCAAGTGCGAGTCGGACTCGCGCACGAAGGGTTCCGTAACTTCCGTACCATTGACTAGGTAAACAGTAGGTATTTATTATTAAGGTAAAAATACAACTGAGTATTTTGTGAATATTTCAAGTGCCTACCTGTTGCCATTATTGATATCGAGCAATAATAGGGCAAAAAATCGCCCGCTGTTTATTTTAGTTTGTTTTTAGTATTTGTTATTATAGCAGCAACAGAAATACATAATTTGTGAAAATTTCAACTGTCTAGCTATCGCGGTTCTTGAGATACAGCCTGGTGACAGACAGACGGACGGACAGACAGCGAAGTCTTAGTAATAAGGCCCCGTTTTTACCCTTTGGGTACGGACCCCTAAAAAGAGACGATGCTTAGTAAAACACTTAATCTTTTCATCGTGGATCTTGATACTGTTGACACTAAACAAATACAGAACGTTGTTAGCTGAGACGTAAGAATGTGACGCTCCTCATTTTCTTGAACAAACAAACGGTTTCCGACGAAAATATGAACAATCGTTTCCGAAACAGTGTTTTCTTTGTTTCAATATAAAGGGTCCAACCGGTTAAGCATATGACAACCGCACTCGCGTCTGATGAAGGGTTCTTACCTTGTTTTTATTGTTCTTCATCTATTCTTACCTTGTTTTTATTGTTCTTCATCTAAAATATCCATACAATTAATTTCATACCCCTTTAACCCCTCTAGTAAGAGAATAATGGGGGTGACAACGCTTAACGTAAAAAAATATTTTCTCAGTACCTATTGAATATATCTTTATGAAATTTAAACTGTACATGACTGTCTACAAACTAATTATAATATATTTTTTTTAGAATTTTTGCGACCTCGGAAACTGTAAAAAACGATAAGTATATTTTTTGGGGGTGGATTTTTATACTAACCCTCAAAGTGACACCTACCAAAAAAATACATATATCTTATTTATATTCATTAGTTAGCTATTACATGTGCAAATTACAAAAGGGTCGAAACGATGGAACATAGTTAAAAAAAAAAAACTATTATGGATACGAGCATAACTATAATTTTTCTAACAAAACCTATATTAACATATGTGAATTATCTCTATATTTATCGTCATAAATACGTTCTTATAACTTATAAATGTCTACGAAATATATATACCTACAAATAAACTATAAACAATCAATATTTCGTAACTCATCGGATGCGGTAACGACTACTCTGTACTATACTCAACGAGATATTAATACTGAACCCGCCGAATATGCGATTTGACGGTATTCGACCGCACGAATTTCGAAGTCGTAATGTAGACTGGGTACAATGTTATCTTATTCAAATGCTCGGTTAAAATTAAACCTTCATGTTAGATGTCACATAAAAAATACTATTCAAATATAAAATTACGGCACAATATTAACCTAATCACCACACTGTAGCGCGATAAAATCAGAACAATTCAAATGAATACCAAATAACTCGATCAAATATTTATACAAGAAATCGCGTGCGTCGATACAATTTGTATAACTTTCATAATTATACCATAGTTAGGATGTTATAATGCTATTAAAATAAAACAAAGCACGAATTACGTGCAATAAAACATTAAACGCCAGCATGACTTGTACTACCACTTTAAAGCCGAATAATGCAGAGCATTGTTCCTTAAATTTCAACTTTGCTTATGCAAATTACGTAGCTCCATTGAAGCTTAAAAAAAGAAACTTGCGAAGCCTATATTCTGTACGGATATCCGAACGTGCACGGTTTAAATAGGCTGAATACATGCTGAATAGCATTTCACTGCCGTCAGCTATTGGCGCGAAATCGTGAATTTGACAGCTGTCATTTGAGTGGCGTAATGATTTTTGCTCACAATCGCCGTTGCCTTGTTCTGTGTAATAGCTGTTGTAAAGTCGCACAGTTTTTGTGACACTAATGTTCACTAAGTGGTTTGGTTTGTCAATTATTCATATAAATTAAAATAACTCAAATACCTGTTGACAACATCTAAAACACTAGACAAGACGATCATGATAACACGAAATAAACGTAGTTTTAAAGCGCAAACTTCCCTTTTCTATTCATGAAGTAATTTAAAATATCTCCGCTGTTACAACTGACTGTTTATGAATATCACGAAATATTTAAACGACTCACTCACGAATGTACACAAAAATTTGCAATCCCGTCGAAATTCCAACAGAAATGCTGTTAATGTTGTACGGCAGGTGGTTTTTTAAAAAAGTTTTTTTTTTGCGGTTCCGTTGTGAAATGGAAATTTGGAAATGATTTTTTAAGTTTTAGTATTTTTAATGTTACTTTTTGACAAGGTTGTTAAAATTAAAACATGCATACTTAATTAATTATTCAATTTATACATACACGGACACTTCTAAAACATTTTGGTTTATAGATTTGTTCTTAAAATTGTTATGAAAAATTAATGTTCCATACATACGTTTCGTTAACTTGATTCGCGTGTGGAATTAAAAAGTGTCAGCCGCACTCTGTTTGTCACAGAGTAGACAAAAGGAGAGATTTTTTTACTTTGTCCCAGTATACCAACGAGTAATTTTATGAAAAAAACTCTCTGTAACTATAACCCTGGCTTGTAAAAACACTCGTACAAGGTTGTTTAACGGTGGTATAATTACTTTAATTTGGGAATGAACATCTGCTAGGAAGCTTAGAAATGCAGTATAATGTGAGATTCTACGTTTTGCACACAGTCGTAACTTGTGACTGCATTATATTTTGTTATGTGGGTTCCACAAAGAAAATGGCTGTGTTTCATTATTATTGTTCGTTAACTATGCCACCACGTCTTGCTGTATTTTATGTAAAAAGTAATAGTTACTGTATTTCTCCTTTGAAATCAAATAAATAAATTAATTCTAAGAAGGTACCTGTATTTTCAAACCGTTTTAGAAGAAATATAAATTAATATCTAGCCTTTAAAACTTCAACACATAAATCACTACTTACAACGTGACATGTTGCCTAAAATTATTGCGGAATGCGTAAATGAAATATAAATTGTATTTCATGAATATGTATATTTCGATAAATTTTCACAAATTAACAATCGACTTCTGATGGTCATGTGCAGTTGCAGTTGCGGTTCCAGATGCTTGGTGAAATTCTGAAAAACATCAAAATTCATTATATCGAATCTCTGCTTCTCAAATACCAAGTTTATATCATAGGCCACTCGATTGCTACGATTTATCTACTGACATGTCGAGCTATGATATGTGAACAACATGGGAATCATTCATGCCTTAGTGGAAAAACTAGTCAGGCTGCAACAGTGGTATCGAGGGTGATTGCCCACGGGAGGTAGCTGATTACTCCAGTGAACTCTTGGAAATCGCAAGGAAACGCATGGAATATTGTGATAATCTCCACCGCTTAGCTTAGCTTGGCTCTGATCGCAGTAAGTAATAGGTATTAAGACGCTACTGTCCTCTCTTTTGACACAATTTGTTATTTGTACTATTAAGATGATCACAGATAGGAAAGTAGGTTTTTGTTAACGACCACAATGCACACACAATGTTGCTCTTAACAGCAAGCTGTAGTACAAATCTTATGTACTTATGAAGTTGTAGAAATCAGACACTGAATGAACTTTTCTTCACAAGCAAAGTTTAAAAAAAAAAGAAAATAAAAACAGAACACATCTCATAATTAAATAACAGTCTACTTGGCTTGTCAGTAGTCTCATTATAAACCAGTAGGTGGCCCTCAGATATGAAGGCACTTAGGACACTGGAGTAGGTAAGTGTCTCATAGTCTGTACAAAAACACCACACACAGGCAAACCTTTAATATGAATATGATTTAATTTTTCAGCTGCTCTCTAGTAAAAGAGGTAACATTTCTTTACGTCCCCTTTTCAAAAAGAAGTTCTCTTATAATTACTAAGAGTAATTACGGCAGAAACAACAAAAATCATGATAAATCATGATAGGTACTCACAGCAGCTATTCTCTGGAACACAAACGCCATTAGAGTTTCTCAAGTAACCGCCCGCACATTGACAGCTAGGTCTGTAGCAACCAGGAGCAATGCCTGGGCAAGGCGGCGGGTGCTTCAGATCGTTACAGGTCTTGTAACAAACTTCCAGATCACATTTGTAGTACTGCTCATTTTGCGGACAATCTGAAATATTGAACACGAAATTGTAACTATGAATGATGAAAATAATAGAGTTGCACAGAAAGGACATGTCACGATGACAGATTTGCTTATTTTTTTAAATAGGTACTAAAAGAGTATAAATTCTTTGCTTTAAATCAAAATGAGTGTAAAGAAAATTTTATAATATCACGCATAGGCGTGATATTATCAAATTTTCTTTAGCCTAACCCTTCGAAAGAATATAGATTCTTTCGAAAGAATGTAGATTCTTTCGAAGGGTTAGGCAAAGAGTTCACCAACATTTCACCGATGCCTATGCCCTGCTCTATACAACACTTAGCCCGTCCCGGGAATCGCACTCTGGACCTCATGGTCAGCAGCCGCGCTTACGACCACTAGACCAATGAGGCAGTTTACGGTTTACATATTGTCTACTAAGATCTAATGTCGTTATAAATTATGACACAAAATGCATTAAATCACCAAGAAGCGTTATATTATGAGAAAAAAAAATATACTTCAACATGAAAAAAGTAAAAACGTAGTAAAAATTAATGAATAACAACAATGTGGATGTTTAAACAATGCAACCTTTAAGAAAAAAGTACATAGGCAAGCAACTAAACACTACTATTTGAATTCTAGTATTCACGTTCTCCTAGGACATCCAATGAAGAATCCGTTCGCTTATATAAACATAAATCGTAATAACACATCTACCATACTAATATAAATATTTAAATAAATATTTATTTCACTACGGATATTAAACCTAACAAATAATATTAAACTAAAAATTTTATATAAAAAAACAAAAAATTAAAACTCACCGAAAGGCTTCTCATCAGCTGGTAAAGCAGAAACAATAGTAACGACTAAAACAAGTAAGCAAATAGGTAACACACGGGACGCCATTGTCGTTACGTTAGGTGAAGACGCTGTCGGCAAATATAATGATCTAGGCGGAAGAGCGCCTTATATAGTATCAAGTTTGATGACGACATAATATTTAAACTGACGTACATAAGTAAAATAGTATATTATATTAAGTATATGATTGGATTAGATTAGTGTGTGTAGTATTTGTTCGTATATTTTATATATTTCTAGCGACACTACAGTCGGGTTTCGGCTTGCAAGACTTATCATCTCGCGTGGTCAGAGAATCATGAAGATTTAATTAAAGAACATCATTCGTCGTTCCTCCATAGCTTTTTTTTTTTTAATTATTTTACTTACAACTTTGGCTTCTCTATTAACATATTTTTATAGGCTGTCAAAACTATAATAGTTTTAGTGACGATATCAGTTTCGAAATTAATAGTATTTGGTACATTAATTTGGCTTACTTTTCCCCTATTTTCAATCACCTTGTTAAACATAAAATTAAATATCCAACCAACAAGAAACCCAACAAGAATTTATTGATATTCAATTTATTATTATTTAATTAAAATACTAAATTCAATGTCAAAATAGTTTAGTAACAAAACAACTCCCTTAGGACCAACCGTACCCTTGAAAGCTACAGACGAAGAGATTTACTTAACAGACTACAAACAATAAATTTATTCTGAACACCAACAATTTGAAGAATATTGGAGCCTTCAACTAGCGTTGCCAACATTTCTTCGGCGAAATATAGTATTTTTCAAACTAAGTTATAAAAAAATATAGTACACTTAAAAAAATATAGTATTTTATGGCAAAGGCCAAAAATAGACAAAGATAATATTTCTTACTTATTTATTTTTATAAAATCAATAATTTTTTTGCACTTTTTGCTTTTTAATTTCGGTGTTGAAAATATAGTATTTTTGCGTACTATATATTTCTTCAACAGTATATAGTACGCAGACCCGAAATACAGTAAAATACTATATATTATAGTACGGTTGGCAACCCTACCTTCAACATAACAATGGTTATGATAATGATCATATTTCGCACATCAACACCAACGCATACTGAATGAACTAGGAATATGTTTGTGCCAGTTTTCGCACTTACGTATAAACAACCGTCCATTAGCGAAATGATATTTCTCTTAATGTGTCCATGGGGCGACAAACTGTAGCATATGGATCGTAGCTTGACTATGAATGGAAACAATTAGTGAAGAAGTAAAAAAGAAATAGTGAAGATGCTGCCGAGGATATACACGAGCTCAAATAATACCTTTACTTTTTCTTTGAAGATTCCTAAATCATACGCCAGCAGAAAATTCCACACCTTGGCCGTTCGCATGAGAAATGATGAAGCAAAACGCTTCGTGAGTATTAATAAATAGCCCAATTAATTAGAAATTGGGCTAATCATCACTTACTTTGATTATTCCTGTGATGGTGAACCAACGTGATATAATAACCATTTCCTCAATATTTATCAGAACTTTTAAGATATTTAATTATTTTACGGTGCCTTATGCATGACTCAGGTCAACAAAACAGTTATTACATTTCTTTCAAACAGCCCATAAACTTCACAAGTGAATTAAAATTAATAGACATCAAAAGAATTGGAATTTTATAGCTTCCGAGCCCTGCGTAAGAAAAAGAAATCCCATCCCATTTTTTGTCTTGATTACTAAGAAGTCTCTTCTAGCAAATCCACGTAAGATTTCAACATTACTGGGTCAGCTTTCGCTAAAATTGCAACTTTTTCTTCAGGAATATTGTTGTCATTTTATTACATTCCCATAAAAGAAAGCTATAAAGTTCCCCTCAGACTACCATAATTTTGTATGGTTATAACTTGACTTGTACATCTGCAAGTTTGATTTGCGAAGAGAAAAATTACATACCTCTGAGGTTTTATGAGTTATCGGAGGAATCAGTACAAGTCAACCGTGCTTTGTTTGTTGAAGCTTCCTACGGTTTGGCTTTGTTAATCTGTACTAATGTGAAAAAAAGTCACACTAATTTGGAGTTAAAAAAAAATCTCGTTCTTTTGTTTTCAGCACGATTATTAGTATCGTTATTAGTAACGGAAAAAAATGCTCAAGGTACAGTACCGGCAAGAGAGCCGGTACTGTACCTTGAGCATTTTTTTCCGTTACTAATAACGCCATAGAATTAGCCAAATACTGGGCTGGTGAAATATGGTAAGAACAAAGAGACTGCTGATAGTATAGCCTTTCAGTCGATTCCACCCATACATACATACATATATATATACTATACGTTTCAACGGAATGGAATTCCTTACTGGACTTCTTGTCTGTGTATCATAACTATACCCTAGGATACTTCAAGTGTCGAGTGATTAGGTTACTTTTAGGCAAGCATGTATTATTGTCGACCGTATAATCACTTACGTCATTAGCTTACGTAATGGTCAAACGCGAGCCTGTCAAATGTATTGTAAAAAAAGCTTCTTCAAATAATCTTGATACTCCACACTAAAAAGTTTAGGAAAATATACATAATAACAATAGCCAACATTACCATCTGCCTAGCCTTTTCCCAACCACATTGGGGTCGGCAGTCTAACCGGTTGCGGCTGAATATCTATTTTTAGGATCAGAAATGGAATCGTATTAAGAAAAAACAACAGTTTAATAACTAAAACAGATTTACTCCAAAAACTTAGTTTTAATCACTATACAAGCAGATATTCGTCAAATTGAGGGAATTACCACGCATGAAAGATTATGCAGATCAAGAAGAAATACGACTCACTGCGAATTGCACCGACCACCAATCTAATAAACTCACTTCATGTAATCCCACCAGCCCAAGGATCTATCCGCTTGGCAGCTGTCATTTACTCGTAGACAATTTGTCGTGTGAGGTTACAAATTGCAATAGGCTGCATTAGAATTATGCTAAGACTATATTTTACACGAAGCGACTACCATCTGAACTCCACCCAATCCAGTGATCTCATCATCATCATCATCATCAGCCAGAAAACGTCCACTGCTGAATGAAGGCCTCCCCCAAGGGGGGGGGGGGGGTTGCGTTGCCATAATCCCCACTCTTGGCAGGCGGCTTGGGGATCCAGTGATCTGCGCGGTGGCTATGTAGCAATGAGCCCATAAACAATAACCAATACTGATACAAACCTCAGAACTATCACTCTTTATTCAAATAGAGATATTTCTATTTAAAAACATGTTTCGTATTTGCATTTTTTCTGCATAAACTCACTACACTAAACTAAAGTTTTTGTTTTTCAGTAGGTTTATTTTTGATATGCGTATTTATTTAAACTCGTAGTGCAGTGTTCTAACCGAGCAGTACTTTTTGCAGCTATTAAGTAGCTTGAACAAGATTAAAGAGATCGCCACAGGGACCCGCTAACAGCTTCAGTCCTTCCTGCTTTAGTACTTTATGTTGATAATGGAAAAAGATAAGAATTTTACATCCAGAAGCTGTCGTTTTAATTAAAGTTTTTGCTGGGTTGACAAATAGGTTTCAAGACTATCTTTCTATCCTAAGTAAACTCACCACGATAACGTTACGTAGGGATTAAATGTTCGAGCTAGGGGTACTATTCGTGCTAGGGGGTAACGCAGCCTAAATGTTGGCAATAAACTTGCTTAAATGTGTTATTATTATTTTACTAGCTTCCGCTCGCGGCTTCGCCCGCGTGGTATACGAACCCGTACATTTTTCCGAGATAAAAAGTAACGTATGGTCTATTCCATACTATAATCTATCTCAGTAGTAGTTACTCTTTTATGCCCGAACGGCTGAACGGATCTGGATTAAATTTAGCACAGAGATAGATTATAGTCTGGAATAGCACATAAGCTACTTTTATCCCGAAAAAATGTACGGGTTCGTAAACCATGTGGGTGAAGCCGCGAGTGGAAGCTAGTCCTACTATATTTATATTTATAACTAGCTTCCGCTCGCGGCTTCGCCCGCGTGGTTTATGTACCCGTACATTTTTACGGGATAAAAAGTAGCCTATATGCTATTTCAGATTTAACAAAGATCCATCCATCCACCCATCCTCACAAACTTTCACATTTATAATATTGGTAGGATAGCAGGATAGTAGGATTTATAATATTAGTAGAAAGTAGGAATTAGTAGGATAGTAGCGTAGGAAGTAGGATATTCCGTGTGCTAATGCTATTGCCATCAAGTTGCTAAGGAAAACCTGTTTTTAAATGAAGGACGTGGTCGTGGTCACTATTATTTTATGTTAATTCTTAAGAGTAACTAACCTAACTACTTTTAAGAGTTGATTAAGCGTGACTGACTCTATATATGTAATTATACGACGCTATAATATTTACACTATAATTACTCTTATGTTTGATGTTTCTGTTCAATTAAGTACGTAGATATTTCCGTGGTGGGCTTCGGTTTTCTTCTAAGAGTTCCCGAACCCCACCATATGGTGTCAAGGTCGACCATCGTGGTGAGTTTAGCCGGTAGGAGTCCGGCTCTATAAAACTTATTTTCATAAACAAGTGACAAAAAGTACGATTGTATTTAAACCTACTGATTATGTTATTATTTTACCAGTTTCAAGGTTGATTTTCGATGTGTCACATACTGTATAGAATAGTCGGCTATTATTCATTTAGACGTACGAATTTTTCTCTTCCCTGATTAAAATTTTCTAGCTGTTGATATCTTAGGTTTATCCAGCTATATGTTTTTTTTTTATGAAATGTATTATAAACGTAAATCTTCCTAATGAATCACTCTGTCTATTGGTGAAAACCGCATGAACATCCGTTCTGTAATTTTTGAGTTCATCGCGAACAGCCAGACAAACAGAAAGACAGACGCGGCAGGGGACTTTGTTTTATAATTTTAGTGATATGTTTCACAGCATGCGATATTACAATTGATACATAATTAAATAATAAGTAAATACATTACAAATTTGCATTCATGTACTCATTTAAAGCATAAAAAACTTTGTAGTAGCATGCTTCGTAGACGGGACTTAAATAGTTTGACTCGGAGGATTTTTTTAAGTTTTACTACTTTTACTGTTACTTTTTTACAGTAAGGAAAAATGTAGGAGTTTGTAAATCACGCGGGCAAAGCCGTGGGCGGAAGCTAGTAAAATAATAACAACACATTTAAGCAAGTTTATTGCCAACATTTAGGCTGCGGTACCGCCTAGCACGAGTAGTACCCCTAGCTCGAACATTTAATCCCTACGTAACGTTATCGTGGTGAGTTTACTTAGGATAGAAATGTTCTTGAAACCTATTTGTCAACCCAGCAAAAAGTTTAATTAAAACGACGCGAGCTTCTGGATGTAAAATTCTTATCTTTTTCCATCATCAACATAAAGTACTAAAGCAAGAAGGACTGAAGCTGTGAGCGGGTCTCTGTGGCGATCTCTTTAATCTTGTTCAAGCTACTTAATAGCTGCAAAAAGTACTACTCGGCTAGAACACTGCACTACGAGTTTAAATAAATACGCCTATCAAAAATAAACCTACTGAAAAACAAAAACGTTAGTTTAGTGTAGTGAGTTTATGCAGAAAACATGCAAATAAGAAACATGTTTTTATATAGAAATATCTCTATTTGAATAAAGAGTGATAGTTCTGAGGTTTGTATCAGTATTGGCTATTGTTTATGGGTTCATTGCTACATAGCCACCGCGCAGATCACTGGATTGGGTGGAGTTCAGATGGCAGTTGCTCCGAGTAAAATATAGTCTTAGCATAATTCTAATGCAATCTATTGCAGTTTGTGACCTCACCCGACAACTTGTCTATGTACGAGTATATGACAGCTGCCAAGCGGATAGATCCTTGGGCTGGTAGGATTACATGAAATGAGTTTATTAGATTGGTGGTCGGTGCAATTCGCAGTGAGTCGTATTACTTCTTGATCTGCATAATCTTTCATGCGTGCTAATTCCCTCAATTTGACGATTGTCTGCTTGTATAGTGATTAAAACTAAGTTTTTGGAGTAAATCTGTTTTAGTTATTGAAGTGTTATTTTTTCTTAATACGATTCCATTTCTGATCCTAAAAATATATTATTATTAATTATATATATTCAGCCGCAACCGGTTAGACTGGAACCCGACCCCAATGTGGTTGGGAAAAGGCTAGGCAGATGGTAATGTTGGCTATTGTTATTAGGTATATTTTCTTAAACTTTTTAGTGTGGAGTATCAAGATTATTTGAAGAAGCTTTTTTACATTTGACAGGCTCGCGTTTGACCATTGCGTAAGCTAATGACGTAAGTGATTATACGGTCGACAATGATATATGCTTGCCTAAAAGTAACCTAATCACTCGAGACTTGAAGTATCCTAGGGTATAGTTATGATACACAGACAAGAAGTCCAGTAAGGAATTCCATTCCTTTGGAATGTACGGTGAATGTGTTTCCAAAACGATTTTTATGGCTGTATGGCTGTTATATCAGTAGTAGTTACTCTTTCATGCCCGGACGGCTGAACGGATCTGGATGAAATTCAGCACAGATATAGATTATAGTCTGGAATAGCACATAGGCTACTTTTATCCCGAAAAAATGTACGGGTTCGTAAACCATGTGGGCGAAGCCGTGAGTGGAAGCTAGTCCTACTATATTTATATCTGATATATACATATACGGGCACTTCTAAAACATTTTGGTTTATAAGTTCTTAAAATTGTTATGAAAAATCAATGTTCTATACATTAACTTGATTCGCGTGTGGAATTAAAACCTGTCAGCCGCACTGTGTTTGTCACAGCGTAGATAAAAGGGGGGTTTTTTTACTTTGTCCCAGTATACCAACGAGTATTTTTACGAAAAGCTCTCTGTAACTATAAACCCTGGCTTGTAAAAACACTCGTAGTTACAGTCTCTTTTGTACAAGGTTGTTTGACGGTGGTATAATTATTTTAATTTGGGAATAAACATGTGCTAGGCAGCTTAGAAATGCAGTATAAAGTTAGCTTCTACGTTTTACACACAGTCGTAACTTGTGACTGCATTATATTTTGTTATTTGTGAGTTCCACAGAGGAAATGGCTGCGTTTAATTATTATTGTTCGTCAACTATGCCACTTAGTCTTGCTGTATTTTATGTAGAAAGAAAAAGTTACTGTATTACTCCTTCGAGCGAAATTCAAGTCTATGTTTGAATCAAATAAATAAATGAGATCTAGCATCGAAGTATTTATTTAAATCAATTAAAAATAAATTTAAATTTAGCATCTAGCATTTAAAACTTGATGATAAGTAGCAATGGTTTCAACACAACAGAATAAATAAAAATGCGTAAAAAAAATAAAAGTTTGTTCGTTCTGATGAACGTCATGCGCAGTTGCAGTTACAGGATGCGTTTGCAGTTATAGGCTGCGGTTGCAGTTACAGGCTGCGGTTGCAGTTACAGGCTGCGGTTGCAGTTGTTCGGTGAAATTCTGAAACACATCGAAATTCCTTAAATATTGTTGATTTTCATATACCAGCCCCATATCATAAACCAATACGATTGTTATGATTCTTCTTCTGTCAAGTTAGCTTACGGCAATGACATGGGTATCACTCATGGCCGTAGTGGAAAAACCAGGCAGTCTGCAATAGTGGTGTTGAGGCTGATTGCCTAAGGGTGGGAGCTAATTGCTTCAATGACTTCTTGAAAACCGCAATTGTTATAATCTCCACGCTTAGCTTAGCTTTGCTCTGATCGCAGTACGTAATAGTTATAAGCATCAGAAAACGCTGTGTCCTTTCTTTTGTCACAATCTGTTATTTGTGCTATCGAGACGATCACAGATAGAGTAGTAGGATTTTGTTAAAGAACACGAAAGCAATGTAGCTCTTAACAGCAAACTGTAGTACAAATCAAAGGTATATAAAATCATTGCTGCTAGCAAGAAATTTAAGAAACTTCTTTTCACAAACATAATATAGCATCGCGTCTGTATTCGCCGAAGGGTTAGGCAGAGGTGTACTATTATACACCCACGTTTCGCCGAAGCTGTTATTGAGTCTCATGCAATAGGGGGCGAGCCTATTGCCATCTACCGCGCACAATTCCAGACTTCGATGACACTGCCCAACCTTTAGACAAATAATGCATTAATTCCGCATTATATTTTGGCTGCCTATTCAAACAACGTCAACATCATCCATAAATCGTGAGAGCAGTTCCCACTACTACTTACAACACTTGTCCTCAGGAACACAAATGCCTTCAGAATTCCTTACATAGCCATGCACACATTCACAGCTAGGCATGATGCAACCAGGGGCAAGGGGAGGGCAAGGCGGCGGGTTCTTAAGTTCGTCACAAGTCTTGACACAAACATACAGACCGCATTCGTAGTACTCCTCATTTTTTGGACAATCTGGAATATAAAGCACAAAATCTTTCATCGTCCTAGAAAGACTTGTAAGGCACTCATTGGTGGTGTCCTTCAAAAAGGTCAGGTGAGTAGTTCTTTCTACCGGCGCGCATGTATGAAACTATGTGTATGTAAATCTTTCAACGGTGAATGATTTTAGATATGCCAATACTTAATAGATTCCGGATATAAAATTTTAAGAACTCTTTAATTACATATTGTAACTTCAAAATAATCAGTTAATACGAACTCACCGAAAGGTTTCTCATTAGCACCAGCTAAAAAATAAAACAAAAAATGATTTTTCATAAAATATATTTCGAGGAATTTTCACAAAATCACAATAGTACTTTTGAAATGAAGAAACTCATGGAAGGTAGCTTAGGTCGATAATTCTGAAACAAAAACAAATTCCTTAGTATTGTTACCCTGTTATTTCATTGTTAAACGGTTAAAATCGGAATTAATTCAATTTTGGCAGTAACAAATGTACGCACGCGCAGTAACAATGTTTATAAAAAACATCACTCCGGTCGACTATTGGAACAGAACAGAAAAACCGACTACTAGCATCTATAGACCTATCAGATTGGTGACAGCCATATAAAGTTAATTAGTTATTGGCATATGAAATACTACTGCGCATCCTCTTGATACAATTGGGGTAGTGATTGAGAGTTCGGCTGCTGAGCTATGTATCGCGGGTTCGATTGCCGCACGGTTCAAATATTTGTATGACCTAGATAGCTGTTTTGGGTCCGGATGACTGTCTATGTTAATAAATATTTGTGTTTGGAACCCAATATAAAATATAGTAAATAGGCTTAGTGTCCCCTCACTACGTCTTTTCTTAAAAGATTTTTTTAACGACATCCTAATTTTGGAAGTGGATTTGTCACTGAACAGAATTCAGCATTGGATAACTGACTCTTCTTGTCAATAGTCTTATTATTTTGTTTTAGATCAGAAGTTAGCAGTCTTCTATATTATATTATCAGTGGCAAAGTCTTCCATTTTAGGACGCTGGAGTAAGTGTGTCATAGTCTGTACAGAAACACCACACAGGTACCACACAGGCAAATCTTTGATTTAAAGATGATTTAATTTTACAACAGCTCTCTAGTTATAGGCGAAACTTTCCTTCACTTTGCTTTTTCGAAACAGAACAGAAAATTAATTATAGGTACTCACAACAGCTTTCAAATGGGACACAAATACCATCAGAATTCCTCAAGTAACCATCTATACATTGACAGCTAGGTTTGAAGCATCCAGCAGCAATGGATGGGCAAGGCGGCGAATTCTTCAGATGTTCACAGGTCTTGTAACAAACTTCCAAATCACATTTGTAGTACTGCTCATTTTGCGGACAATCTGGAATATTGAACACGAAATTGTAACTATGAATGATGAAAATAATAGAGTTGCACAGAAACGACATGTCATGATGACAGCTTTGCTTTTTTAAATAAGTTCTAAAAGCGTATAAATTCTTTGCTTTAAATCAATATGAGTTTAAAGAAGATAAACATCATGCCTGTATTTCTCGAAGAGTAAGGCAGAGAGTTCACCCACATTTCTCCGATGCCGTTATCGAGTCCCGTTTATCTCTATACAGTTCACCATTTAGCCTGTTCCGGGAATCGCACCCTGGACCTAACGGTCAGCAGCGACGCTTATAACCACTAGACCAACGAGGCAGTTTAATATCTACGAAGATCTAATGTAAATAAATGATGAAACAAACATTAAATCACCAAAAAGCGTTTTAAACCGAGAAAAAAAAAAACAAAAAAATTATACTATATATGGAAATAACCCAAACAAGTAAACCTTAGTAAACTTTAATTAATAACAACAGTGTAGATGTTTAAGCAATGCAACCTCTAAGAAAAAAATACATAGGTTGCATTCATACAAAGATCAAAGTGCAACTAAACACTACTAGAATCTACTACTAGAATAGAATCAATATAGTATCCATTCGCTTACATAAACATGAATCGTAATATTACATCTACCACAATTAAAACTCACCGAAAGGCTTCTCATCAGCTGGTAAAGCAGAAACAATAGTAACAACTAAAACAAATAAGCAAATAGGTAACACACGGGACGCCATTGTCGTTACGTTAGGTGAAGACGCTGTCGGCAAATATAATGATCTAGGCGGAAGAGCGCCTTATATAATATCAAGTTACTGGTTACGAGTTAATATATAAACTGACGTAGGAACATAATTAAAATAATAGTTTATTGAACTGGATTAGTATGTAGTATTTATTGATGTATTTTATATATTTCTAGCAACACGAGATCCAGCTTGCATGACATATCATCTCTCCTAGTCGCAGAATCCTCCTGTTTTAATGTAGGAACACCATTCCTCATTCACCATAGTTTTTTTTTTCGAATTCATTTATTATTATTGAATAAGAATACTAAATTCTCTCTGTCAAAATAGTTCTGTAACAAAACAAGTTCCCAAAGACCAAGCTTAGCCTTGAAAGCCACAGACGAAGATATTTACTTAACACAACACAATAGAAGAATTTTGTAGGCTTCAACATAACTATCGTTATGATAATGATCATATTTCGCACATCAACACCTCCGCATATTGAATGAACTAGGAATATGTTTGTGCCAGTTTTTGTACTTACGTATAAACAACCGTCCATTATCGAAATTATATTCCTCTTAATGTGTCCGTGGGGCGACAAATTGAAGCATATGGAACGTAGCTAAGATGTGACTGGATAAGACGGAAGTTAAATATAATAATATATTTTTTATATTGGCAAGTGGATTGGTGTCCACCATAGTAGAGTCATCATCGAAAATTATAGTCAAATTTAAAAAATTATAAATCATGGCTATATAACATTACCTATATTTAATGAATTATTCATAGCATTACATCTGTAGGCTCCCGAAGGGTTGGGCAAAGGCGTACTATTGTACACCCAAATTTCTTCAAAAGTATTTAGAGTATTTCTATACAAAAAACCCAATAACAATTAGCCCAATTTGGTTATCAAACCTAGGCCCTCAGGCATATTAGCCACGCTTACGATCGCTAGATAAATGAGGCAGTTACATTCCCATCAGATTATGATATGTAAAGTTATTTATTCACACCTTTTTAGAAGACTTTTTATTGAAATGAATTTTACAAACAACACAATGCTAATCATCATAGCACCATAATGTTACTGAAACTACTACTACTATTACTACTGTTACTACACATGTTAATGAAAAATAATGGACAGACAGACAGAATCGAGATGAGTATTACTTCCAAGCCATGTGTTGAGGTTAGAAAAAAAAAACTCATTTTTTGTCTTGATCACTAAAGACTCTTCTAGCAAATCTTCTATGTAACAAGACATCATAACACTAATGGATTTTACGTAGCAAATTGCGAAGTGACACCTAAGATTTCGACATTACTGGTCTTTCGCTAAAATTGTAACTTCTTCTCCAGGAATATTGTTGTCATTTTATTACATTCCCATAAAAGAAAGCTATAAAGTCACCCTCAGAATACCTCAATTCTGTGTGGTTATAATATAAAATATAGCGACAAGAACAATAATATTGCTGATAGTATAACTTATAAATCGTAGATTCCATTTATGCAGCCATACCAGTCCTTTTAGAAACAAATTCACAGTGCGTTCCGCTAAGGAATGGAAATCGTTACTGGACTTCGTCTGTGTTTCATAACTATTCCCTGGGATACCTCAAGTCTCGAGTATTATCATTACTTTTAGGCAAGCTTAATCGCTTACGTCGTCGGCTTACGCAATCGTCAAACACGAGCATACCAAATGTTAAAAAAGCCTCTTCAATTAATCTTGGTAACCCACACTAATAAGTTCAGTAAAATATACATTACAGCCAATATTGCAAATATGCGCAAAATAGGTGTCTGGGCGTTAATGTTTCTTACATCGAAATCTTTATGAATTAATTTGATTTTGGTTTCTATCGTTTTCTCAGATTATAAACTAGGTAGACACGAATTGTTTATTTTTTGTTTTAATTTTGTTTTATTTAATAATTATCACGAGGCAAGTAAAGGGAAGATTTTTAGTTAAATATACGCATTTTGAGGGTTTATTATTTCTTAATCTATAAACAATATCAGAGTAACAAAAACGTGACGACCTAGTTTTTACTTGTGTCTATAACATATAAAAAGTCAGCAAAATCAGCTCATTTTTAGTGAGATAAACACGTTAATACTCTTAACGGTGGCAATAAACTAGTTAACATGTGTTAGTATTATGTTAACCCTTAATCTGGCAAGAGAAAAAAATATGAAAAATTATGTTGCGTAACGTCCTTCCTCCCTGACATTTCAGCAGCGACTAACCAGCCAAGAGCACGGGCATCATGCTCGTAATTTTATACACATTAATTTACAAATAAACTATTGGAATTAAAATAAATAAAATATAGTTAAAAAAAAATGCTGTATATTTTTTCAATGTTGATGCTCTGTATATTGCACACTATCGAATTAAGGATAAATTTTGTTCGCTAATCTATACTATAAAACCTGTTTTTAAATGAAAAATAAAGATCGTAATCACGATTGTTTTTTATATTCATTCTTAAGAATTTATTACCTACCGTGACTTCTAACAGTCGCCCGCGGCTCGCCCGCGTGGTTTACGAACCCGTACATTTTACCGGGATAACAAATAGCCTATTTGCTATTCCAAACTACCTATAGTCTATCTCTGTGCAAAATTTTATCCAGATCCGTTCAGTCGTTCTGGCGTGAAAGAGTAACAAAGATCCATCCTTCCATCCATCCTCACAAATTTTCGCATTTATAATATTAGTAGGATAGGATTCTCGTAGTTTGAGAAGCCAAAAAAAGCTAAAAGATAGGAAGGTGGGAAGGGAGGCCTTTGACTTGCACAATACAATTAACTAAAAAAATAATAACAAAAATTAACTCGTCATATAATTATACTTAGTAGTTAGGTATAGTATCTAACATACTAAGCCGCATTGACACAGCACACAATCACACCGCTTAAACAAGGAATCAAACATAAAAGAACCGTCGGTAATGTATGTAGCACGATCAAATGCAAGACCGTCTCGGCTCGTCGGCAGCGACTATTCCTATCTACATATGTGTATAACAAAACTAACAAAATTCTAAACTTCAACCCACAAACTAAAAACAAAACTAAAAAGATACTTAAATCATGGCTTCAAACACTTGATTACGTACAGACGGAAAACTTAATCAAAGAACAGTACTCATGATGACAATAACACACACACACACACACATATACATACACACAAACAACACAACCCATACATATTTACGCTCAGACTCTCACCACACCACTCAGACCACTCAGACCACAAAAGAGCAAGCATGTCATTCATTTTTTATTTTATTTTTCTTTCTCTATTTACTTTTACCCATAGTTAACCATTTTGTACATAGATTTTATTGAATATAAAGTGTTGTTCCAAAAACGGGTGAAGACACTGGCTCCTGTAACACAGGTCTCACCTAGCTCAGGAGCCAGGGCTTCCAATATAATTGTACCTCATTTTTATGCCAATAAAACATTATTATTATTATTATTATTATCATTACGAAACCATAGCACGATACAGAACTTTTTCAAAAAACGCTTCAAAAGTAATAGCTCATAATAATTGTTAGACATCGCATTCGTATCTGGGACTCACCAATTCTATAACTTGTTTGCCGGGGATCCCCTTTGAAATTACATATATATTGACGTCAATCTGACACGTTTTTATACTAACTTTGTTGAACTCGTTATGGAAATTCCAGTCATTAACTAAATAATAGTGGGTGCTGCAATAATAATACCTACTCAACTAGGTACAACTTCTTATCTGGTTCTTTTTTACGTCAAATACCTACTCTGCTAAGTCAGACGTACATTATTTATTAACGCAAACCATATATTTATCTACGTCATAGATAGATTGATTTTTAGGTACATCCTTAATTCTTTTGGGATTTCTATTGCCATATAATTATACAAAGTATATTATAAGTTATGGTTCTAGGAAAAAAAGATACACGAAGGGTCTAAATCGTAAATAGATAATCTAATTTCTTCTGTTGAACTTGTTAAGCCCACTTAGGTTTAATGAGTAGGTATATTTGACGGCACGGTTCTTGCGCGTTCGACTACTATGATATATACCCCGAACATATATTTGTATGATCTACTGAAAGTTGTTCCAGGTCTTGGTGTTTGTCCAAGTGAATATTTATTTGTACACGCACCCAAGAGACAGGAATTATACCTAGAGAGGAACAAAGTTTAAAAAAATAAAACTTCGGGAAAAACGGGTGCGATGCTATTTTGGAGTAGTATAATAACATAACATAGCATCACGCCTGTATCTCCGAAAGGTTAGTTAGGGGTGTCCATGTAATAGGGGGCGCGCCTATTGCCATCAAACGGAGACAGTTCCATACTCCGTGCAGCTACTGAGAATTTCTATTCAGAAAAACCCAACAATACTTTGCACATATTAGATAATATACTACGTAACAAAAACATCACTCCCGTACAAAAGCGAAAATACCTACGCTATAATAGTCTACAAAATTTTAATAATAATCCCAGGCGTTAGTTGTAAGCAGAAATATATCTTTTATCTTCTACTAGCTATCGCCCGCGGCTTTGCCCGCGTGGCTTACGAAGACGTACATTTGTATGAGATAAAAATTAGCCTACGTGCTATTCCAGACTATAATCTATCTCTGTGCCAAATTTCAGCCATTCTAGCGTGATTGAGTAACAAATATCCATCCATCCATCCATCCATAGATCCATCCTCACAAACTTTTACATTTATAATATTAGTAGGAAGTAGGATAGGATAGGATGTGTGCGTACCGACAGTTAAAGACGTTTTGTCCACCGCGCAACCTTCGTATGGCTGCGTCATGGAGTCGAATGCGCTAGGGTTGTACAAAGTTGACAAAATAAATAAAAAGCCAGAAATAATGAAATAATTAATTGTTTGAAAATAAATATTTCCTTCTATATACTTTATTTCCTTCTCCGAATTCCCTGTTGTTAAACTTAATAGTTGAAAATATTCTGAATCTGGTAAATAATTTTAATAAATATTTATATGGAAAACAACAGCAAAGTGGAGGAAAACAAACCAATTTCAACATTTCGTAAATTGTACTTTCCGGCCATCAAAACATTGTCAAAATTATCTAAGAATGCTTTTTCTAATTCTTTTAATATAATTACTAAAGGTCTCTATTCGGTCTTCCAATCCACCATAAAATGAGGAATATTTATTATAAATTTACCGTAGCTGTATAGTTTGGTTTCATCAAAATTAGGTTTCTCTAGTAACAGAACATCAAAAGCTTGCGCAGTTATGTTTTTACCCCCGTCCACTAGACAATAATTTCGTGATTTCAGTTTTTTTTTAATTTCCGCTGTATACCTACATTGCGAGAGCTCAGGTGAGCGTAATACTTCAAAATCATAAGGTCACAACTAGTATAGAGACACTCGTCTAGCAAGTCAAAGGCTCTTATTTAAGCTAAATCGACGTGTTCGTTACACATAAAGTTGATTCATCTACACTGATAGCACCTTGAAATTATGGCGCGTTCGTTAGCCATTTGTTTATTTTTTTCTTTCATTATAAGTTTTGTTTTTGCTGGACCTATTGAGGAACCATTAGGTGAGTTTATTAGCATACTATCTGTTGCCCGCGGAAACGCATAAAAAGGATAAACTACAAAAACTACGAAACCGATTTTAAAATTATTTCACCTATAGAAAACTACATTATCAGCGATTAACACGGGCTGTACTTTATTTTCAAAAAAATTACAGTTCACTTCGTAAATTGCAGTAATGTAACTCAAGGTTCCAAAAATTTGACAATTATTATTTTATTTGGAACGGCTGGGCCGATTTTGAGTAACTTAGGCTACTCTTATTTTAAAGAAAGAATTAGGGTTCCGTACAAAAAAAAAAGCACGGGTTCCTGACCCATGCGGCCGAAGCTGCGGGCGGAAGCTAGTATAATTATATACTAAATCGCGTAACGAAACCATAGGGCGATCCAGAAATTGTGCACAACGCCATCTATCGAGCTTAGATTTATTTTTTGCTGTTCAGTTAATGTTACTATAGAGTTTTTTGTATTCGTTTTTTTTTGTTATAATTTTTAAGTGTATTAAATTTCAATTGGTAGCCAACCTCAAAGTAATTGGGGAAAGGCTAGGCAGATGATGATTATGAATATAGGGTCCCATTCTCTTTTCTTTCACAGTATGTCCACAAAATGAGCAGTAGGTACTACAAATGTTCACTGGAAGTTTGCGAGAAACTTTGTTCTGACTTGATCGATCGGCCACCCTGCCCGGCTCTAACCCCTGACTGCTACGCACCGGCTTGCGTATGTGTTGACGGATATCTGAGGAATGGTTCGAATGTCTGCATACCTTGGGAGCAATGCTGTAAGTATAATTATATTTAACGACATCATTTAAAAAAAAAACACATTTCTTCATATATTTTTATGACCCCAAAATTGTATAACTGCCTAATTGGTATAATGGTCTCAATCGCGTCTGCCTTGAATGAGGTCTAGGTTCGATTCCCAGGTCGCGCAGTGTTATTGAGATTTTTTGAAATTCTCAGTAGCAACCCGGAGTTTGGAATTGTGCCCGGTAGATGGCAATAGGCTCGCCACTGTTACATAGGACAAAAATAAATAAGTACGTATACAAAAAGTACACCTCTGCTTAACCCTACGGGGAATAGAGGCGTGATGCTATGTTGTTATGTTATAATAATATAACTACCTTTGATAATCACTACCCCTACCTTCTCAGGTGAAAGGGTTTTATCATGATGTTTTCCTTAACCGTTAACACGAGTGGTACGGAAATTCTAATCTGCACTAGAACTCGAAAAGTCAGAGGACTTGATTCTTTATTGGACTCTCCTGCATACAGGCAAACATTAAACCGCTTTTCGCACGCACAGCCGAGGAAAAGGCCTGGAATAAATGATATAGCTATAAACCTGTCGATTATCTTTTCTAACGTTTGTCAATTTCTTATTTTTCAGAATCTGAAGATTTTCAAAGTTTTAACATCATACAGGAGAAACGGAACAGTTTGAATAATTAATACCTAAAATAAACGCAGTTTTTATATAAAATTCGTATTTTTCTATCAATATTAAATTAATAAGATAATTCGTTTGTTAGTGGCAATGCAAAGACCTAGGAACCCCGAAAGGACTTATGCGGACCTCATTCGTGATGTCCTTCAAAAGGTCAGATGCGCAGTACCCACAGGCGGCGTACATACATGTATGAAACGATGCATGAATGTAGATGAAGCAAAAGGGTTATGTAAGGATCGTAGCAAGTGGCGTTCCGTAGTTTCTGCCTACCCCCATGAGAAAAAGGCGTAAAATTATTTATGTATGTATGTAAGACAATTCAAAGGTTGTACCCCAGAAGAGTGTGACCACAAACTTACAGTTATCAATCACGTCATAAAACACTTTTCGCCGTATTCGAGCGTTTAAGTACGGAGGCTGCCACAAACACGCTGACATACATTGCAATTTGAACTTAATATCTTGGATGATAAAATAGAATTTCCTTTAATTTCGATAATTTCAGGAAATCACAACCGTTTCATAGTCGACAAAGCGTCGACCTTCCAAACAATGGGAGTAGGAAATCGACAAAACGCAAGATAAAGATGATTTACTTATAATTTTGATAATAGATCCCAGTGTAATTCAGTGGAACTTTTGGCACGTATTTTATACAAAAGATAGATGGTATAATTAATTGATTAGGACTTCTTTTTGTCTATTTAAAGTAAAAGTTAATTTTACTTCCCATTAATATCTTCGTTAGGAACCGTTGTTCATCTGTGATCAATCGATTCTGACTAAGATCATCATCATCAACTCAAGCATTAGTAAGTTTTTTTTAAGAAAACGTTATTGTATAATTCTTGTACCATGGGTACGTTTACAAACATAAATATTCACAAGGACAAACACTTAGACCCGGAACAATTGTCTGTAGACTATTATACAAAGGACGCCGGAGAAATTCCATACAGGCTTGGACCTGAGATCTTTTAATCTATACTTCTTTCTTTTATCATTTTTCTTTTTTTTAAAAAACGTTGCCCCACACTAGGATTTCTCCTGTGTCGTGGGTACAGTTTACAAACATACATGTCACATACACACACAACCAGACCCGAAACAACTATCTTTAGATCGTACAAATATTTGTTCCGTGCGGGAATCGAACCCGCGACACATAGCGCAGAAAGCTAATCGCTTAACCACTGCGCCAACCGTGTCGTATATTGCTGCGACCTATGAATTTTTGTTCAGTGGGGATCTAAGCCGCGATATGTAGCACAGCAGTCGACCGATCAACCATTGCGCCAACCGTGTTGGCAAATATTGGTGATTCACAATATAACCAAAATTGTTTTGTTTTATAATCTTTCACTTTTCTTGAGGTTTCAACGAAAATATTTAATATAGATGACGGAAAACCGTTTTACTAAATGAAATATTCAAAAGACGAACGAATTCTAAGAAAATGTAATAATCTAACCCACAGAACACAGTGAAGTCATATCTTTTAAGCGCTTGCCATACCGCGAGCTAAGCTAGCTGACCTCGCAAAGCGACCGCGTCTTTTGTTTGGGGAGTAATTCTCGCAAGGTTTTATATCATGTGGATAACGAAATAATAATATATGGAAAGAATATTTTCTTCAGAATTTCCATTATTACTGGAAACGCTTAACATATAACTAGCGTAAGCAATACATCATCATCATCATCAGCCAGAAGACGTCCACTGCTGAACGAAGGCCTCCCCCAAGGGGGGGGGGGGGGGTTTGCCATAATCCCCACGCTTGGCAGGCGGCTTGGGGATCGCAGTAGCTCACCGATTAGTGAGAGGACGCTGCTGCCCGTCCTCCGGTGTCTGGCCGCAGTTTTAAGACCCGGGTCGTAAGCAATACATAGTCGAGATTTTAGTGGAATTTTTCTTTAGAAGAGAGAGACTAATTATGCCTGCCTCACTATTGTCGTCGCACTTGTCGCCACCGCGACTGCTGAGCCTAAGATTTTGGGTCGGAATCCTGAGTCAGGCAAGGTGTTAATAGGTTTTTCGGTATGGAAATTCTCAGTAGCAGCATGAAGTCTTGAACTGTGCCCAGTAGATGGCGATAGAGTCGCCCCTAGCTTAGCGATGTGACCTACACTTAATGTACTGTGATGTAACTTACAAAGAAGTTTTTTTTTTATTCACATTTCATGATTCCGGCTAACCGCTTCGTAGAACACTTATTACAGAAAGGGAAGGATCAAAGAAGTTCTAGAAAATTCCACCCTGGAAACCTAAACGAAATGTCTTTAGAATGCTGTCACAGAGCTAAATTAATTTACCAGTTGAAAAATGATTGTCTGTTAGATATTTGCACCCACGACACAGGAGGTGTGCTAAAATATGGCTATATTTTATTTGACACTTATAGGGACCAATAAGGTTCTATAGGATAGCAAGAGGAGTCAATATAGGTCATTTATATAGTCCAGTAACGGAACATTTTCTTACGGCACTAGCTTTGTGCATTTAAAACGGCCCATGTGTCCACAGAATCGTTTGTCGTCTGATATTCAGTGACTGTTGACATTTTCACACTATTAAACATCGTCAAACATTATATTGCATTCAAATTGGAATGGCCTTAATTTCATATCCCGAATTGCAATATCGCCACTTGGGATATAAGTTTCGCTTTACTATATCAACCGCGAACGTTCGCACTACGAAAATGCTCATATATTATGTGAACTGAATTAAATATACATAAACAACATAATTTACCGTCACGCCTGTATTTCCCGAAGAGTTCGGGCAGAGATGTACTGCTATCCACCCAAATTTTGTTGAGTCTATTGCTATTTAACATACTGCTAGACAGAATTTCCAACAGAAAAATCCTTTGAAAGTACTCTACTGAAGTAAAGTTATATAGGAACAAACATGTTCAGTTATGTTTAATCTGAATACTGTTTTCAAAACAAAATTAAGTTAGGTCTAGTGAGTTTGCAGAATCTAATACAACACGATGATGGCTATCAGTTATTTATAGAGCACTCTATAACTTCCTGGCAGGAAAATAGGTCATATTTTTAATCGAATCCAATCACATACACAATATAACATCATACTACAATGATCACATACTGCTACATTCATAGAAATAATCACATTATCGAGATGGCTGGATCGAATGATAAATCTAATATCGAATGATAATATAGACAATATTTAAAAAGTAACGGCTGTGACTGGACCCGTTTTCGATCTAGGTATGTTGTGTAAAACAACTTTTATTAAATAAGTTTGTAAACTTTTCTATTATTTTTATCTTAATACATTTGTAGCAAAACTTCAGCTATCAAAAACACTGGTATCTTAAAAAAGTTCCACAACACCATCTAGTGTTGAACTTTCATGACACTTGTTTGTTATTCTCCAAATCATCTGCTCACAAACATTTATATGACTCCCCACTGTCATACGATAACCATATTTCTTTTAGGAACATAAAAATACCAAAACCACTAGCTGAACGACTTCGTCCTATCTCCTCAACCATATATTCGGTGTATCTTGCATCAAATCAACCACGGTGTTCCCCTGTTTATTTATCCTAGCCACTTAATCAAAATGAAACAATACCTCCAGAATTAGCTAACTCCATTGAATTTCGAACCTTGTCTCGTCTATGTAAATGTTAATTTAGCTCACCATAACATTGAAAGTAAATAAGAAACTGTTTACCCTGAAAATGAGGACTGGATTTTTTATGATGTCAACGACAAAGTCGTTTGATTAAAAATAAAGTTGGGTTTTAACTTTGTGAAGGGAGATATAAACAAACATGAAATTCAAAGTCGTTTTATAGTCTTGAGTTAGGAACGACAATTACTTGAGTGATCCGTTTTCTAAATGTTCTTTAATTTTCTTTTAACTTTTATTTGATGATAAAATCTAAATCCAGTGATATTTACGTCTACTGCTAAACATTGTTTCCATAGAGATTAATAAAAAAAAATATATAGTTGTATCATAGGCATACACACTTAGCGAATATGATAACAATTTGATATTTTGTGTACTAATATGGATGTTTTAGCAGATATATTAACATATTCTTGTCTTATGTGACAACCTCAATGATTCCAGCCAGCTTCTAGCGTGAAATCACAAAAAAAAAAAAAATACATTTATACTACCTTTTTGACCGCCTCATTAGTCGAGTGATCGCAAGTGCGTTTCTCTAGAAACTTTCTGCCTCGCACAACAAAACTGTGGAATGAACTGTCGCCTGCGGCATTTCCGGAACAATACGACCTTCAAACCTTCAAGAAAAGAGCGTACTCCTTTTTAAAAGGCCGGCAACGCACTTGTGGCTCCTCCGGTGTTGCGGGTGTCCATGGGCGACGTTAATCGCTTACCATCAGGCGATCCGTCTGTTCGTTTGCCGCCTATGACATAAAAAAAAAACACCGCTACTAAAAGTGAGCTCTTGAGTTTGATGGCCAGGTCAAACAAAGTGATCTTGGTTTTCTTTATTTTTTTGTTGGAAAATTTACATTTTCAAGGAGTTTGAAATTGTGCCCAGTAGATCGCAATAGACCCTAGTATATGGGATTTAATAACGGTATCGGCATAATGGGGGTGTACAACAACTCTACCTAGCCTTACGGGAAATAAAAGCGTGATGATATTTTATGTTCAAAATACCGAAAGAATTATGTTTTTAAGTGAAATGAGGCAATTACCCGACCGAGTGTTCTGTTGACCCCGTGTGGGGTTATTATGAACCACTAATTCAGCTCGCTTATTACGGCGGGTAATGTGTTGTTTAAAATGCAAGAGATTTCCGCGTTGTTCCTATTTTCGGCTTTGTTAGTTGGACTCAGCAACGAAATAACCTATTGAAGCAGCAAATTAATTTCTCTTGTTAGGATTAAAATATTATCTGCTTTGTGATGAAAATGGAGGAATTAATAAATACTCTTTGAAATCGCTAGCGCGACTGCTGAGCATGAGGTGTTGGGTTCGATTCCCTAGTCGGGTAAAGTGTTATTCGGGTGTCTTTATTTGGAAATTAATTTGACTGGAGTTTTTGAATTTGGATCTGTAGATGCCTTAGATATATACAGCGGCGTGCACAGAGTTTTAGACAGGCTAGGCGGAAAATTTTAAAAGCTTACTTACCAATAATACCTACTCCATGTTGGTATTGGTTCGTCGTCTTGTCGATTAAATAATGATGTAGGTATGTGATTTGCCACCTCAAATATCTTATAATAAATATTTATCTGAGTTATGTAGGGTAGGCAGTGTCTTTTTGTCTTTATGCACCGCACGCCACTGGATATATATGGCAATAGGTGTGGCCCTAGGTTCAATAAACGCATCGGAATAATGTGGGTTGTGCAGTAATGCATCTCTGCCTAACCCCTCGGGGAAGAAGCATGATTTTTTTGAACATTTATTATGTTTCTTCAATAAATCCCTAGCCCTGTGACATGCAGGCATGGTTTAACCATCCATGTACAAGATCATCTATATCTATCTATCTATACATATAAAAATGAATGTGTTTATGTATGTTCCCTATAAGCTCCAAAACGGCTGGAGCGATTTTAATGAAATTATTGGTAATCTTCAGATTAGCCCAGCGGGTGATCCTGTGAAGTTTGATAGCGATCGGATCAACATTTTTTTTTTTGTAATTTTGTGTGATATTTGCTATGAAAATGCCAACAAACAAAAGAACATCACACACAATTCAAATTCAGTACAACTTTAGAAATGTTATGATTTAATGAGATATTAATATTATCTACAGTGTTGTATCGTTTCCAATACACGCTCAAATATAATCCAAAACATCACGCCTGCATTCCCCGAGGGGATTAACATACACATATTCGATAATTATGTTAGCAGTAATACGTGTTTCCACAACAATATAATCTTATGTATATTAATAAATAGGTACGTACATTATCGGATTATAAACTTCAAATCATCACCCCCGTTTTCCCTGAAGGGTAAAGCAGATATGTACTTGTAGATCTATATTTCCCCGCTGGCGTTATTGAGTCTCATAGAATAGGAGGCGCACGGTTGACGCAGTGGTTGCGAGATCGACTGCTTCGCTACGTGTCGCGAGTTCGATTCCCGCACGGAACAAATATCTGTATGATCTACAGATAGTTGTTTCGGGTCTGGATCTTTGTGTATGTGAATACACACCGTGCCTCGGAAAGCACGTAAAGCCGTTAGTCCTGCGCCTGATCTCTCTCCGGTCGTGTCTGATTGCCGTCCCATCGGACTGTGAGAGTGAAGGAATAGAGAGAGCACCTGTGTTTGCGCATACACTTGTGCTCTATAATATCTCCTGCGTAGTTAGCTAATCTCCAGTGAGATTGGCCGCCGTGACCGAAATTCGGTCAGGAGGACATTATTATTAATATGAGGCGAGCCTATTGCCGTCCAACGGGTAGAAATCAAAACTCAGAGATGCTAGTCAGAGTTTATATACAGAAAAACCTAATAACAATTTGCGTTTGCGACAATACACTAAGTGCGGGTTTTGCAAACATGTACGAAATAAATATGCGCGCGCATGTCATAGAAATTCTATCGAAAATGTATGAAAATCGTTTGCACGTTGCAAACGATTTTCATACATTTTTGGTTTTACAGTAACTACGGTCAAGGCCAAGGGAAACTCACACGGGGCCATTTTGACTGCTGCATTCGACTTCACATGTCTCGATATTCTTGTTAATTCGTTATTTTGTATTCTTTTATTTACCGCTTTAAACTGTTAACCTATGCCTTTTTTATTCGAAACTCTTGTATACTTTGTACTGTATTCCCTCATTATGCAATGTAACGTATTGAGAAGTTTGTTCTTTCTTATATAATGCATGTTAAATTTAAGATTATTAATTATAAATTAACTTTGTTTTTAAATATTATTCATGGAGTTTCTTGCCGGTCTCTTCTCCATAGGTTCTACCCCCTTTTTGAAACCGTACGCCTAGACTCGCGGCTTAAGTGCCTGCATAGTTGAATTAAAAAAACTGTGACTTTGACTTTTGACTTTGAGTTGACTACTAAAAGTGATGTCTAGGATGATAATTTTATAATAACACAAATTATACCATTTCCTACAAACTTCTTATACTGACATGTCCTAACATGAGTTATTAAATTAAAAATTTCTCATACCGTGGTTGTAAGATTAGCGGAGCTGACTGGAGGGTATGGTCACTCGGGAACGCTATACCCGTCCCAACCCATTTCCTCCAATAATCCGATCAAGTCAGAATAATTTATTCAATTATGCAACCTAATTGTGTTTAGGAAACAGTTGAAGATGTCGGTCAACAAATAAGACAATTTATTACAGGCTGGACACTCCGTAAGGATTACTGAAACTTAACAAAACTAAAGCAATTTATGTAACTAAGGTGCCTTTCTGCAATTGCCTTTCCAGCTATTTACGAGTGAATGAATGAAAAGTTTAAAATAGATCAATGGAAAACCTATTAGATTTTGGACCTTTAACTTCTTAAAGAACGGGGAATCATGATTCTTATACTTACACAAGGAATGCAGTACCGAAATGTTGCTACCGTTCTCCGTAGGTATACTGCAAAATCATTCTTTATCTCCATTCTAGCTAGTCTTAGATTCTGTTAAGGACTCCTCTCGACTACTGCAAGACTAGACTATTAAAAAGTATAATGTAGGTACAAGTACCAAGACCTAAATAAACGAAAACTTCCAACTTGATTTCACTTAAAACCGTATCCAAGCTCATTACAGCATCACTGGCTGTTTAGAAAAAACTACTGGCTGTTGGGAAAAGTTTAAAAAATGCGACGAACAACCGTAATATCGTTTCCCACTTGGAGTGAAAGTCCGAGGCAGCGGCGAAGCTAGTTACTCTTATTAATCGTCCAGTTCTTTTTGGGACAGCTATCCTCTAGTCAACAGTAGTGAGAAAAATAGTGCAAGGAAGTTTAAATATAATTCAAAATCAACGAAGGTTTTCAATTTTGAAAATAGAAGCTTGTGAATATTTTAGAATCAACAAGACCGATATCTTTTGACCAAACCGTCTAGCCACACAGGGTCAAAAGTTGTTACGATTATATATGGAATTTTGCTATAAACATCAGAAATAAAAAATTCTGGAATTCTGTAACGATTGGACATGATTCTCAGGTTACTTTACGAAACAAGTTCTTAAGTTCTGTGATAAAAATAATTGGAATGAACACTCATATATAAACAACAAAGAGATTTCAATGCCGAAAGGAATTCTAATGCAGGGAACAACAAGAAAACACTGAAAATTTTAGGAAAATTAAAATGAAATTAACTAAAGTTTTGGCATTTAAAAAGGAATCGTTAATGTCGGAGGTACAAAATAAATGAGCACATTAATAATAAACTTAGTTATCACCTTAAAAATGAATGAGTAAAACTCAGGCAGTGTGAAATGAGGTTACACCAACCCGATTCGGACGCCCTCGACGCTTGTCGCTTGGGATTATTAAAACTTTCCATCTCTCATAATAAAGTTTCATATTGAAAGAGCTGAGTTGGATTTTTTACAGCGCGAGTCATCTTTAATTGCATCAAGTTATGCAATTTTGTAACCGGAGCACAATTTTAAATGAGAAAAGTTGAATGTTGGATGGTTTATTGAATTATATTATTAAATTATACAAGATGCTTTTTATTCTTTTGAAAAGTTTGCCATTTTGGTTCATTGAATTCGGCTGTATAATACATAATATGATATTGTTTTTTACATTGTTATGAACAATTTGAAATGTAAAAATATTTTAATCTGTTTAATCAATGTTCCTTTTTTATCTGTATAATATATATGTTTCGACAGTACCTACGACTCGGTGAACACATCCACACTATTAAAAGTGCAAAAGTAACTCTGTCTGTTTGTTTGTTACCTCATAACGACTAAACTGAATCGATCTTTATGAAAATTTACAACAAGTGGAAAACGCCACCGAGGTAGACCGCGCAGATGATGGCGAGACGAAGTTGATGCCTTCGACGTACAGTGGCGACAAGCGGTTAACAGTAAAGATCAGTGGAAGATTCAGGGAGAGGCCTTTGCCCAACAATGGGACACTCAGTTTTTACTATCAAAACACATACAGAAAAAGTCGCAGGCAACAGCTAGCAACAATATAAATACAAAAACGCCAATTTTGCGTAACAGCAAATCATCAGTACTCGCGCATTTCACAGAGCAACAATGTACGATGCCGATATTGCGTGCTCTGCGGTTTTTGCTGGTACAATAGAATTTTAGATAACAGAGCTATTTCCTAGAAACTATAGTCGTTCTATTGTCACGAGAAAAAAGCTTCGCGTTTCGATAAAAATCTGATAAAGAGTGGTAATAGGAAGGGTTAACTAACTGCTTAGTCTATTCTAAGCAGTCAGAAACACCGCCAATATAAATTACGAAGCCACTATTATAGACTAGGGTTAATAATCGATTTAATAAGATGAAAAACTTTACTGAAGACAACAATTAGAAGTGATATCCTGTAATACATTCTCACATATTAATTCGATTTGTTCTTAGCTTCCCAATTCGTGTATTAGTAATAAAATATAAAATACAAAAAACACGTTAAAGAACTAATTACACTCATCAAAGCAGACATCAAACATAAAAATGTTTACGAATAGGTACACAGGCAATAAATAAATAGAACAGGTAGGTATTATATGTACAAATTCCGCATTTTCTTTATTATTGCAGTTTTTAGTAAAATAATTGCGTTGCACTTCAATTAAGACAAGGAAACTACACCACCGTCGATTCTAAGCATTTTACTAATTGGAAATAAATTAAGTGGAATAACAAACCTGGCTTTTCCTGTTGTATTTTAAATGCTGCCTTTATAAAAATTCTTAGAAAACTTTATGAGAATGGTACTACCTTCCACGGGTAACTTTTAAAGTAGGTATACTTATATAATATAACATAGCATCACGCCTGTATTCCCCGAAGGGTTATGCGCAGGTATTATGTACACCCACACTTCGCCTATGCCGTTATTGAGTCCCATGTAATAGGAGGCGAGCCTATAGCAATCTACCAGGCACAGTTCCAGACTCCGTGGTGCTACTGAGAATTTTTCATACAGAAAAACCCAATAACACTTTGCCCGACTTAGGAATCGAACCCAGGACCTGACACTCAGCAGTTGCGCTTGCAAACACTAAACTAATGAGGCAGTAATTGGTCAATACTTATATAAACTTGATTATTATTTTGCACCGAGTAGCATTATATATTATTAACACATTACTTCCCAAGCATAGAAAACATTGGATTTTTTATTCAAATCTTAATATTAAGGTCTCAATACATTAAAAAAAATCTTATATAAATAAAAAATCGTATAATAATACGTAGCATAGACTTATTCCCAGTGTCATATTTATAGTACGGCTGATTTTGAAGATATATGTATAATTTGTTTTCAAAATCTATTTTATTATTATTAATTATATATTTAAAACAGGTCTTAGAATTGTGTTTATGTAATTTGAAGTAAGCAGTTTCTTATTTTTATACGATACATAACATAGAAAATAATACTCTTCTTAACGCAAGAAAACTGATCAACTTTAAAAAAATATATAAAAAGGGCATAAATATGTTTCACTGCCAAATAAAAAAATATTTTAATAGAAAAGTAGTTAGTAAAAGTAAAAACAAATTTTATTAGAAACAATAGTTTTTTTTTTATTGAGCTGGGTTTCATAAATCTAATATAGTGTCCTAAAATTATGACAGCGAAAAGGAATGAGTCAATATTGGTCCATACGTCCTTAATGAGTCGGGACAAGTGTCTGTAGACCATACAAATATTTTATCATCACGGAAATCGAACTCTCCATGTTTTAAAACACCAATAAAATACCACAGTTCATATTACAGCCAGCAAAACAAAGTTGATTAAACTTTGAATATTAACGACGCATCGCTCACTCAAATAGGGTAGTTTCAAGAACTCGACAAATGTTTTAAACATACACAAAACCGGTTCCAAAAGCTCTTTACACGCGAGAATAGTGTACCTGTTTTCACTAAACGAACACTCGTACATTTCAAACTACTTCCCCGCTCAACTTCCGAGTTCCTCCAACAACTCTTATTTGACGATATTTATTTTGCTTCAAGTTTCCTGACTACACTTAGCTACTTCATACAGCTAAAATAGATTACACCGACCTAAAAAGTTAAGTAGTTTGTAACAGCTTCGGCTTTTACTGGTGTTATTTATAGTTGTCTGACTCGATAATGCAAACTCTTTAGTCAAATGCGCAGTAAGCATCAGAATTACACCCCAATTTTATATAGCATAGCTGTTGCCCGTGACTTCGAATGCATTTATTTTGTATTTATAATCTAAATAGTGTTTTGCATAATCCTACTAATCCTACTTCTTACTTTAAGATTATCAATGTGAAAGTTTGTGAGGATGGATGGATGTTTGTTACTCTTTCACGCAAAAACTACTGAAAGGATCTGGATGAACTTTGTCACAGAGATAGATTATAGTCTGGAATAGCACATAGGCTACATTTTATCCCGGGAAAACGCGGGCGGAGCCGCAGGCAGAAGCTAGTTAAAAATAAAACTGACGTTCTTTACTAAATGTTTCATGAGACTCAAATATATAATTCTATAATAAAGAATCCTACTATAACAGATTTAGTTATTAAATTATACGTAGGTAATCAAACGCCATCGATAGAAGAAGAATTCAATTGAGTGCTTATACTGTTCTCAAACACTTGACAACCCGTGCAAAAACTATAAACACGAAGAAAACGGGATAAGAGGCTTTTGAAAAGAAATCCGATAGACGCCGCGAGTATATTGAGACAAATAGAGGGAATTGAGGGGAAGCTGCCTTCGCCCGGAGGTATTGTGTCAACGGACGATTCTTTAGGGTTTCATATTTTTGCCTTTTACGAATTTTCGTGTCCGGATTTCGTACGGCATTTGCGCATTTTGTAATTAGACTTTTGAAATGTCTAATGGCTTGTGTGACGTGTCTGTTTAGTATTCTTTGAATTTAAAATAAAGGAGTAATAATAGCGTATGAAAACCAGTCTATAGTCACTGTCAAACAGATGATACCTGGTTCTTAATCTTACCGAATAAGTGGATACTCTGAAATTAATTGAATCATATTATGGCGGCCTTTTTAAAACCCAACCCAAAAAGTATACCTTTTTTTTGTATTCCGGCCACACAGCAGAAAAATTTAAAATGTATGTATATTTTATACCGTAATTTATTACTGATACTTGAACGGGAAACGAACAAGTCACAAATGCCACGTTCTTGTCACGAAGACTATAGAAATGGATATCACCTTAGGTCATAAGGAAAAAATCACACAAAAACAAAAGATGAGCAGAAATCACGTGTTTTCCAAAGAAGTTTTCCTTTTAACCCAAACAATGACCGAGACAAGACAAATTAAATTAAATTTCATTCTTACAATAATTAATAACATAATTACATTGAAATTAAACTTGAATCACGTCATGAATTCAAGGATAATGTCGAGCCAGTTGTGTAATACTATGAATTAATCATTCAAAAGGAAAAAGCTGAATGTCACGGTGGAATCTGGGTGGAATTAAAATTGTTTTGAAATGTCACTCGTGTTGTGGTTGACGGTTGTTGTGGACGTTCACTGATAAAATGTCCAAGCTGTTCGTGATTGTTTTTGTGACCACTTATTGGGTTTATTTTATACATAGCGAAGGTAAGTTGATGTTTTTGAAATTTTGGTATTCTTAACATTCCATCTAATCAAACTGAACCTATTAAGATCTTATACTGGAACGTAGATCTCGCCAAGAAACTATCTAAGTTCTAAGGCCAGATGTCTTAGAACTTAGATAGTTTCTTGGTGCTGCATTTAGCCCGTAATCTTAGTAAATGAGGAATCTTGTTTTTTTTTTCGGGTTACAGAATATATAAAGCTTGACTGCCTCATTGGTCTAGTGGTCACAAGCGCGACTGCGAAGCGTGAGGTCCTGGGTTCGATTCCCAGGTCGGGCGAATAAAGTGTTATTCTGTATGGAAATTCTCAGTAGCAGCACGGAGTCTGGAACTGTGCCCGGTAGATAGGCTCGCCACCTATTACATGGGACTCAATAACGGCGTCAGCGAAATGTGGGTGCACAATAGTACACCTCTGCCTAACCGTTCGAGAAATACAGGCGTCATGCTATGTTGTGTTTATATAATATATAAAGGAGTTTAAAATATGTAGATGAAGCAAATCCTGACCGTTAATTAAAAAATTCAAAATACTATAAACAAAATGCACGTAGCGAAATATTTCTGGTACAGGTACAAAATTTTTAGCTGCAATATCCCGTTGAAAATTTTCCCTGTTGCATTTTTATGAGGAAGAACACGAAACACGTAACATGCACGCTTTCCGTATCAAATATTTGAGATACATACTTATGAGGGAATCTGTTCCTGATAGACCGAGAAAAGTCTAGAAGATTCTATCGAATGACCCATCGATTATGGGAACCTGTACATTATCTGTACCTGTCAACGATTATAGGTATATTTGTAAAATACTTTGCAAAATTATGACCTTACAAAAAAAATACGAAAAAAATTGCAATAAGTTTGTGTCTGATTATTTTCTAATAATGATAATTTTGAAACTTAAAAATTCCAAACGACGTTCAAAAATATTTAAAATGAAGCCATAAGCATATTTTATTAAAAATAAATTAATGACGATAAAATAACAACTTTATCGACTATTAGCTATAATGGAAAGGTTAGGTTAAGCTAATTGCCTTGCCACTGCGCCAATCGACCCTCCAATTACTACTACGGCATAATGTTTTAGCTCAAAGTGTACACTCCACATAGAACCTACATTATTAAAAGTCTTTGAGAGCTGTTAATACGGAAATAATAAACGTGTTCCTCTGGGCTTGTAAAACTACCGTTCTTTTATCTTAACCTTCGTTTACACAGTACGATTATGATCGTGGCATCAGCCGGTTTATAATTATGGTAGTTTTTTGTTTTTTAACATGCAGTACAAAAGGAAGCGCACGCATTAATAATTGCTTCAATTTTTAGGTATTGTATCATGGGTGCAGTTTTGAACCGCACTTATTTGTACGGTGTGAACGTAACTTTTTATACAACTATATTGTATTGTACTTGTGAATTCACCTTTTTCTTGAAAGTACTGTAGGATCCGGGAATAAAACTGCTGTTAAAATATTAAAATATATTGATCGCAACGAGCTCCCAAATACAATTATTATTATTTTAATTCAATGTCCATCACTCAATTATCAAATATTGACGTTCCTTCAAATACTTATTCTTTTTCATCGGTCACACAGTCTTTAAATCAAAGGCCGTATCCTATTATATAAAACCTCTTCAGTACCTACTGTATATTTTACCAAGTTTTTATTACTAAAATTACCTATTAAAGAATGCGCTTTTTGTGAATATATTTATATTAACTATACCTGGGTTTTGTATTTAAGTGTAATTTAATATATCGGTACTCCTTTTTGTCATCACTCTTTCTGATAAGAAATGCAAAATAGTAAATATCTCTCTCTCTCACTCTCTCTTCATTACAAATAGCGAGAATAAATGACTTATTAACTTGCCATTAGGGACAAATAATTAAGAAACAAATGAACTAAACAAATGAAGCGTTGCATTTGTACCTTGCAGTTTTCGTTTGTGATTTGCGTGTATCAGACTAGTATTGTATGTAAGGCATCACGATCTAGGATATATCGTATATCCTAGACCGTGCTGCCTCTGCCATCGGTGATTTGCGAAATAAGTAATTCTTTCAGACTTAATATAAATAACAAAAACCAACTTCAGTTCTACAGTCTCATCATATTTATTTTGCAGTCGTCAAACACTCCGTATGCAAAGAAAATGAAATGAACGTGGAGTGTGCGCACTGTGGGCCGAAGACTTGCGAGGACTTGGGACACCCGATCCGTTGCGGAGGAGCCACGTCACTATGCCGGCCGCAATGTGTGTGCATAGATGGTCTTGTACGGGCTGCTAATGGAACTTGCATTCCGAAGACCGAGTGCCGTAAGTTGGGTGTTGAAGATTTTTAAGTGGTTGGATGTTCGCTATGTAACAATTACATTATTCTTGGACTTGGGTAGCGCGACTGCTGAGCGTGAGGTCCTAGGTTCGATTCTCAGGTCGGGCAAAGTGTTATTGGGTTTTTCTGTTTAGAAATTCTCACGGACTCTCGAACTGTGCCCAGTGGATGGCAATAGGCTCGCCCCCAATTACATGGGACTCAATAACGGCATCAGTGAAATGTGGGTGTACATAATATTCCTCTGCCTTCGTGGAATACAGGCGTGATGCTATGTATATTGGATGTCTTAGCGTTTTGTCATACAAACGATGCCGCACCTATATATGTATATATCGGAGCATAATTTCTATTGTTGTTTTGAAAGATTTCATTGAATATTAGATGACTTCTCTACGTCAATGTTTCGTTACCGCCAACGCCCTTATTTTTCCCGATTATGCTTTTGGGTTTCCAGTGAGTGTTAGTGATAAGAAAATGCGTGATGATTCTATATATGTGGTGTTTGGCCACGGTTTTACCGCAACTCTTGGGTCATTCAGAGTCAAGACTTACTCATACTTCAAGATAGTGAGCACGTTTGGACCAGGTCGGACAAACCAAACCTTCCTTCCTTGTAAATTAAATACTAGCTAGCTATTATAGCAGAGACCTGTGTACGTCTTAAAACTACGGCCAGACACCGGAGGACGGGCAGCAGCGTCCTCTCACTAATCGGTGAGCTACTGCGATCCCCAAGCCGCCTGCCAAGCGTGGGGATTATGGCAACCCCCCCTCCCTGGGGGAGGCCTTCGTTCAGCAGTGGACGTCTTCTGGCTGATGATGATGATGATTATAGCATACTAGGTCTGCCCGCAACTCCGTCCACATAGTATGAAAATATTTTTCATACAAAGTTTGAATCCATAGGGTATATCTTGTCTTAGCGACCTTTAAGAAGTTTATTTTTAAGCTTTATACTTACAGAGATCTCGTAATTAGTTAGTGAGTGAGTATCTAAATTGATAGAGCCCTAAAACAAGAAAAACAAACATACCGACATCTGATTCTGCATTTTTCCTTGATCTGTTAGTTTTCCTTAGTTGTCTTACAAGATCATTTTCCTTACATAACGGAAAACCTAAATAGATTATCCAATGAGTCAAAAATCTCAAAAATACTGATGTTAGTATTCACCTTCATTACTCACATAAATCTTTACTCTTATTTTTTTACCCATTGCTGGGCAAACGCTTCCCTTTTTTATTTGTCATGTGTGCCTTCATAGACATTCAGGTTCTCACAACACCTACGCCTCTGTCGACCTCTTTAGTGATTTCTTCCGTCAGGAGTCCAGAGAGTGACGATCTTTCATTCTCTGGACTCCTGACGGAAGAAAATCTATATCTATAAAATCTACTACTAGAATAGAATCAATATAGTATCCATTCGCTTACATAAACATGAATCGTAATATTACATCTACCACAATTAAAACTCACCGAAAGGCTTCTCATCAGCTGGTAAAGCAGAAACAATAGTAACAACTAAAACAAATAAGCAAATAGGTAACACACGGGACGCCATTGTCGTTACGTTAGGTGAAGACGCTGTCGGCAAATATAATGATCTAGGCGGAAGAGCGCCTTATATAATATCAAGTTACTGGTTACGAGTTAATATATAAACTGACGTAGGAACATAATTAAAATAATAGTTTATTGAACTGGATTAGTATGTAGTATTTATTGATGTATTTTATATATTTCTAGCAACACGAGATCCAGCTTGCATGACATATCATCTCTCCTAGTCGCAGAATCCTCCTGTTTTAATGTAGGAACACCATTCCTCATTCACCATAGTTTTTTTTTTCGAATTCATTTATTATTATTGAATAAGAATACTAAATTCTCTCTGTCAAAATAGTTCTGTAACAAAACAAGTTCCCAAAGACCAAGCTTAGCCTTGAAAGCCACAGACGAAGATATTTACTTAACACAACACAATAGAAGAATTTTGTAGGCTTCAACATAACTATCGTTATGATAATGATCATATTTCGCACATCAACACCTCCGCATATTGAATGAACTAGGAATATGTTTGTGCCAGTTTTTGTACTTACGTATAAACAACCGTCCATTATCGAAATTATATTCCTCTTAATGTGTCCGTGGGGCGACAAATTGAAGCATATGGAACGTAGCTAAGATGTGACTGGATAAGACGGAAGTTAAATATAATAATATATTTTTTATATTGGCAAGTGGATTGGTGTCCACCATAGTAGAGTCATCATCGAAAATTATAGTCAAATTTAAAAAATTATAAATCATGGCTATATAACATTACCTATATTTAATGAATTATTCATAGCATTACATCTGTAGGCTCCCGAAGGGTTGGGCAAAGGCGTACTATTGTACACCCAAATTTCTTCAAAAGTATTTAGAGTATTTCTATACAAAAAACCCAATAACAATTAGCCCAATTTGGTTATCAAACCTAGGCCCTCAGGCATATTAGCCACGCTTACGATCGCTAGATAAATGAGGCAGTTACATTCCCATCAGATTATGATATGTAAAGTTATTTATTCACACCTTTTTAGAAGACTTTTTATTGAAATGAATTTTACAAACAACACAATGCTAATCATCATAGCACCATAATGTTACTGAAACTACTACTACTATTACTACTGTTACTACACATGTTAATGAAAAATAATGGACAGACAGACAGAATCGAGATGAGTATTACTTCCAAGCCATGTGTTGAGGTTAGAAAAAAAAAACTCATTTTTTGTCTTGATCACTAAAGACTCTTCTAGCAAATCTTCTATGTAACAAGACATCATAACACTAATGGATTTTACGTAGCAAATTGCGAAGTGACACCTAAGATTTCGACATTACTGGTCTTTCGCTAAAATTGTAACTTCTTCTCCAGGAATATTGTTGTCATTTTATTACATTCCCATAAAAGAAAGCTATAAAGTCACCCTCAGAATACCTCAATTCTGTGTGGTTATAATATAAAATATAGCGACAAGAACAATAATATTGCTGATAGTATAACTTATAAATCGTAGATTCCATTTATGCAGCCATACCAGTCCTTTTAGAAACAAATTCACAGTGCGTTCCGCTAAGGAATGGAAATCGTTACTGGACTTCGTCTGTGTTTCATAACTATTCCCTGGGATACCTCAAGTCTCGAGTATTATCATTACTTTTAGGCAAGCTTAATCGCTTACGTCGTCGGCTTACGCAATCGTCAAACACGAGCATACCAAATGTTAAAAAAGCCTCTTCAATTAATCTTGGTAACCCACACTAATAAGTTCAGTAAAATATACATTACAGCCAATATTGCAAATATGCGCAAAATAGGTGTCTGGGCGTTAATGTTTCTTACATCGAAATCTTTATGAATTAATTTGATTTTGGTTTCTATCGTTTTCTCAGATTATAAACTAGGTAGACACGAATTGTTTATTTTTTGTTTTAATTTTGTTTTATTTAATAATTATCACGAGGCAAGTAAAGGGAAGATTTTTAGTTAAATATACGCATTTTGAGGGTTTATTATTTCTTAATCTATAAACAATATCAGAGTAACAAAAACGTGACGACCTAGTTTTTACTTGTGTCTATAACATATAAAAAGTCAGCAAAATCAGCTCATTTTTAGTGAGATAAACACGTTAATACTCTTAACGGTGGCAATAAACTAGTTAACATGTGTTAGTATTATGTTAACCCTTAATCTGGCAAGAGAAAAAAATATGAAAAATTATGTTGCGTAACGTCCTTCCTCCCTGACATTTCAGCAGCGACTAACCAGCCAAGAGCACGGGCATCATGCTCGTAATTTTATACACATTAATTTACAAATAAACTATTGGAATTAAAATAAATAAAATATAGTTAAAAAAAAATGCTGTATATTTTTTCAATGTTGATGCTCTGTATATTGCACACTATCGAATTAAGGATAAATTTTGTTCGCTAATCTATACTATAAAACCTGTTTTTAAATGAAAAATAAAGATCGTAATCACGATTGTTTTTTATATTCATTCTTAAGAATTTATTACCTACCGTGACTTCTAACAGTCGCCCGCGGCTCGCCCGCGTGGTTTACGAACCCGTACATTTTACCGGGATAACAAATAGCCTATTTGCTATTCCAAACTACCTATAGTCTATCTCTGTGCAAAATTTTATCCAGATCCGTTCAGTCGTTCTGGCGTGAAAGAGTAACAAAGATCCATCCTTCCATCCATCCTCACAAATTTTCGCATTTATAATATTAGTAGGATAGGATTCTCGTAGTTTGAGAAGCCAAAAAAAGCTAAAAGATAGGAAGGTGGGAAGGGAGGCCTTTGACTTGCACAATACAATTAACTAAAAAAATAATAACAAAAATTAACTCGTCATATAATTATACTTAGTAGTTAGGTATAGTATCTAACATACTAAGCCGCATTGACACAGCACACAATCACACCGCTTAAACAAGGAATCAAACATAAAAGAACCGTCGGTAATGTATGTAGCACGATCAAATGCAAGACCGTCTCGGCTCGTCGGCAGCGACTATTCCTATCTACATATGTGTATAACAAAACTAACAAAATTCTAAACTTCAACCCACAAACTAAAAACAAAACTAAAAAGATACTTAAATCATGGCTTCAAACACTTGATTACGTACAGACGGAAAACTTAATCAAAGAACAGTACTCATGATGACAATAACACACACACACACACACATATACATACACACAAACAACACAACCCATACATATTTACGCTCAGACTCTCACCACACCACTCAGACCACTCAGACCACAAAAGAGCAAGCATGTCATTCATTTTTTATTTTATTTTTCTTTCTCTATTTACTTTTACCCATAGTTAACCATTTTGTACATAGATTTTATTGAATATAAAGTGTTGTTCCAAAAACGGGTGAAGACACTGGCTCCTGTAACACAGGTCTCACCTAGCTCAGGAGCCAGGGCTTCCAATATAATTGTACCTCATTTTTATGCCAATAAAACATTATTATTATTATTATTATTATCATTACGAAACCATAGCACGATACAGAACTTTTTCAAAAAACGCTTCAAAAGTAATAGCTCATAATAATTGTTAGACATCGCATTCGTATCTGGGACTCACCAATTCTATAACTTGTTTGCCGGGGATCCCCTTTGAAATTACATATATATTGACGTCAATCTGACACGTTTTTATACTAACTTTGTTGAACTCGTTATGGAAATTCCAGTCATTAACTAAATAATAGTGGGTGCTGCAATAATAATACCTACTCAACTAGGTACAACTTCTTATCTGGTTCTTTTTTACGTCAAATACCTACTCTGCTAAGTCAGACGTACATTATTTATTAACGCAAACCATATATTTATCTACGTCATAGATAGATTGATTTTTAGGTACATCCTTAATTCTTTTGGGATTTCTATTGCCATATAATTATACAAAGTATATTATAAGTTATGGTTCTAGGAAAAAAAGATACACGAAGGGTCTAAATCGTAAATAGATAATCTAATTTCTTCTGTTGAACTTGTTAAGCCCACTTAGGTTTAATGAGTAGGTATATTTGACGGCACGGTTCTTGCGCGTTCGACTACTATGATATATACCCCGAACATATATTTGTATGATCTACTGAAAGTTGTTCCAGGTCTTGGTGTTTGTCCAAGTGAATATTTATTTGTACACGCACCCAAGAGACAGGAATTATACCTAGAGAGGAACAAAGTTTAAAAAAATAAAACTTCGGGAAAAACGGGTGCGATGCTATTTTGGAGTAGTATAATAACATAACATAGCATCACGCCTGTATCTCCGAAAGGTTAGTTAGGGGTGTCCATGTAATAGGGGGCGCGCCTATTGCCATCAAACGGAGACAGTTCCATACTCCGTGCAGCTACTGAGAATTTCTATTCAGAAAAACCCAACAATACTTTGCACATATTAGATAATATACTACGTAACAAAAACATCACTCCCGTACAAAAGCGAAAATACCTACGCTATAATAGTCTACAAAATTTTAATAATAATCCCAGGCGTTAGTTGTAAGCAGAAATATATCTTTTATCTTCTACTAGCTATCGCCCGCGGCTTTGCCCGCGTGGCTTACGAAGACGTACATTTGTATGAGATAAAAATTAGCCTACGTGCTATTCCAGACTATAATCTATCTCTGTGCCAAATTTCAGCCATTCTAGCGTGATTGAGTAACAAATATCCATCCATCCATCCATCCATAGATCCATCCTCACAAACTTTTACATTTATAATATTAGTAGGAAGTAGGATAGGATAGGATGTGTGCGTACCGACAGTTAAAGACGTTTTGTCCACCGCGCAACCTTCGTATGGCTGCGTCATGGAGTCGAATGCGCTAGGGTTGTACAAAGTTGACAAAATAAATAAAAAGCCAGAAATAATGAAATAATTAATTGTTTGAAAATAAATATTTCCTTCTATATACTTTATTTCCTTCTCCGAATTCCCTGTTGTTAAACTTAATAGTTGAAAATATTCTGAATCTGGTAAATAATTTTAATAAATATTTATATGGAAAACAACAGCAAAGTGGAGGAAAACAAACCAATTTCAACATTTCGTAAATTGTACTTTCCGGCCATCAAAACATTGTCAAAATTATCTAAGAATGCTTTTTCTAATTCTTTTAATATAATTACTAAAGGTCTCTATTCGGTCTTCCAATCCACCATAAAATGAGGAATATTTATTATAAATTTACCGTAGCTGTATAGTTTGGTTTCATCAAAATTAGGTTTCTCTAGTAACAGAACATCAAAAGCTTGCGCAGTTATGTTTTTACCCCCGTCCACTAGACAATAATTTCGTGATTTCAGTTTTTTTTTAATTTCCGCTGTATACCTACATTGCGAGAGCTCAGGTGAGCGTAATACTTCAAAATCATAAGGTCACAACTAGTATAGAGACACTCGTCTAGCAAGTCAAAGGCTCTTATTTAAGCTAAATCGACGTGTTCGTTACACATAAAGTTGATTCATCTACACTGATAGCACCTTGAAATTATGGCGCGTTCGTTAGCCATTTGTTTATTTTTTTCTTTCATTATAAGTTTTGTTTTTGCTGGACCTATTGAGGAACCATTAGGTGAGTTTATTAGCATACTATCTGTTGCCCGCGGAAACGCATAAAAAGGATAAACTACAAAAACTACGAAACCGATTTTAAAATTATTTCACCTATAGAAAACTACATTATCAGCGATTAACACGGGCTGTACTTTATTTTCAAAAAAATTACAGTTCACTTCGTAAATTGCAGTAATGTAACTCAAGGTTCCAAAAATTTGACAATTATTATTTTATTTGGAACGGCTGGGCCGATTTTGAGTAACTTAGGCTACTCTTATTTTAAAGAAAGAATTAGGGTTCCGTACAAAAAAAAAAGCACGGGTTCCTGACCCATGCGGCCGAAGCTGCGGGCGGAAGCTAGTATAATTATATACTAAATCGCGTAACGAAACCATAGGGCGATCCAGAAATTGTGCACAACGCCATCTATCGAGCTTAGATTTATTTTTTGCTGTTCAGTTAATGTTACTATAGAGTTTTTTGTATTCGTTTTTTTTTGTTATAATTTTTAAGTGTATTAAATTTCAATTGGTAGCCAACCTCAAAGTAATTGGGGAAAGGCTAGGCAGATGATGATTATGAATATAGGGTCCCATTCTCTTTTCTTTCACAGTATGTCCACAAAATGAGCAGTAGGTACTACAAATGTTCACTGGAAGTTTGCGAGAAACTTTGTTCTGACTTGATCGATCGGCCACCCTGCCCGGCTCTAACCCCTGACTGCTACGCACCGGCTTGCGTATGTGTTGACGGATATCTGAGGAATGGTTCGAATGTCTGCATACCTTGGGAGCAATGCTGTAAGTATAATTATATTTAACGACATCATTTAAAAAAAAAACACATTTCTTCATATATTTTTATGACCCCAAAATTGTATAACTGCCTAATTGGTATAATGGTCTCAATCGCGTCTGCCTTGAATGAGGTCTAGGTTCGATTCCCAGGTCGCGCAGTGTTATTGAGATTTTTTGAAATTCTCAGTAGCAACCCGGAGTTTGGAATTGTGCCCGGTAGATGGCAATAGGCTCGCCACTGTTACATAGGACAAAAATAAATAAGTACGTATACAAAAAGTACACCTCTGCTTAACCCTACGGGGAATAGAGGCGTGATGCTATGTTGTTATGTTATAATAATATAACTACCTTTGATAATCACTACCCCTACCTTCTCAGGTGAAAGGGTTTTATCATGATGTTTTCCTTAACCGTTAACACGAGTGGTACGGAAATTCTAATCTGCACTAGAACTCGAAAAGTCAGAGGACTTGATTCTTTATTGGACTCTCCTGCATACAGGCAAACATTAAACCGCTTTTCGCACGCACAGCCGAGGAAAAGGCCTGGAATAAATGATATAGCTATAAACCTGTCGATTATCTTTTCTAACGTTTGTCAATTTCTTATTTTTCAGAATCTGAAGATTTTCAAAGTTTTAACATCATACAGGAGAAACGGAACAGTTTGAATAATTAATACCTAAAATAAACGCAGTTTTTATATAAAATTCGTATTTTTCTATCAATATTAAATTAATAAGATAATTCGTTTGTTAGTGGCAATGCAAAGACCTAGGAACCCCGAAAGGACTTATGCGGACCTCATTCGTGATGTCCTTCAAAAGGTCAGATGCGCAGTACCCACAGGCGGCGTACATACATGTATGAAACGATGCATGAATGTAGATGAAGCAAAAGGGTTATGTAAGGATCGTAGCAAGTGGCGTTCCGTAGTTTCTGCCTACCCCCATGAGAAAAAGGCGTAAAATTATTTATGTATGTATGTAAGACAATTCAAAGGTTGTACCCCAGAAGAGTGTGACCACAAACTTACAGTTATCAATCACGTCATAAAACACTTTTCGCCGTATTCGAGCGTTTAAGTACGGAGGCTGCCACAAACACGCTGACATACATTGCAATTTGAACTTAATATCTTGGATGATAAAATAGAATTTCCTTTAATTTCGATAATTTCAGGAAATCACAACCGTTTCATAGTCGACAAAGCGTCGACCTTCCAAACAATGGGAGTAGGAAATCGACAAAACGCAAGATAAAGATGATTTACTTATAATTTTGATAATAGATCCCAGTGTAATTCAGTGGAACTTTTGGCACGTATTTTATACAAAAGATAGATGGTATAATTAATTGATTAGGACTTCTTTTTGTCTATTTAAAGTAAAAGTTAATTTTACTTCCCATTAATATCTTCGTTAGGAACCGTTGTTCATCTGTGATCAATCGATTCTGACTAAGATCATCATCATCAACTCAAGCATTAGTAAGTTTTTTTTAAGAAAACGTTATTGTATAATTCTTGTACCATGGGTACGTTTACAAACATAAATATTCACAAGGACAAACACTTAGACCCGGAACAATTGTCTGTAGACTATTATACAAAGGACGCCGGAGAAATTCCATACAGGCTTGGACCTGAGATCTTTTAATCTATACTTCTTTCTTTTATCATTTTTCTTTTTTTTAAAAAACGTTGCCCCACACTAGGATTTCTCCTGTGTCGTGGGTACAGTTTACAAACATACATGTCACATACACACACAACCAGACCCGAAACAACTATCTTTAGATCGTACAAATATTTGTTCCGTGCGGGAATCGAACCCGCGACACATAGCGCAGAAAGCTAATCGCTTAACCACTGCGCCAACCGTGTCGTATATTGCTGCGACCTATGAATTTTTGTTCAGTGGGGATCTAAGCCGCGATATGTAGCACAGCAGTCGACCGATCAACCATTGCGCCAACCGTGTTGGCAAATATTGGTGATTCACAATATAACCAAAATTGTTTTGTTTTATAATCTTTCACTTTTCTTGAGGTTTCAACGAAAATATTTAATATAGATGACGGAAAACCGTTTTACTAAATGAAATATTCAAAAGACGAACGAATTCTAAGAAAATGTAATAATCTAACCCACAGAACACAGTGAAGTCATATCTTTTAAGCGCTTGCCATACCGCGAGCTAAGCTAGCTGACCTCGCAAAGCGACCGCGTCTTTTGTTTGGGGAGTAATTCTCGCAAGGTTTTATATCATGTGGATAACGAAATAATAATATATGGAAAGAATATTTTCTTCAGAATTTCCATTATTACTGGAAACGCTTAACATATAACTAGCGTAAGCAATACATCATCATCATCATCAGCCAGAAGACGTCCACTGCTGAACGAAGGCCTCCCCCAAGGGGGGGGGGGGGGTTTGCCATAATCCCCACGCTTGGCAGGCGGCTTGGGGATCGCAGTAGCTCACCGATTAGTGAGAGGACGCTGCTGCCCGTCCTCCGGTGTCTGGCCGCAGTTTTAAGACCCGGGTCGTAAGCAATACATAGTCGAGATTTTAGTGGAATTTTTCTTTAGAAGAGAGAGACTAATTATGCCTGCCTCACTATTGTCGTCGCACTTGTCGCCACCGCGACTGCTGAGCCTAAGATTTTGGGTCGGAATCCTGAGTCAGGCAAGGTGTTAATAGGTTTTTCGGTATGGAAATTCTCAGTAGCAGCATGAAGTCTTGAACTGTGCCCAGTAGATGGCGATAGAGTCGCCCCTAGCTTAGCGATGTGACCTACACTTAATGTACTGTGATGTAACTTACAAAGAAGTTTTTTTTTTATTCACATTTCATGATTCCGGCTAACCGCTTCGTAGAACACTTATTACAGAAAGGGAAGGATCAAAGAAGTTCTAGAAAATTCCACCCTGGAAACCTAAACGAAATGTCTTTAGAATGCTGTCACAGAGCTAAATTAATTTACCAGTTGAAAAATGATTGTCTGTTAGATATTTGCACCCACGACACAGGAGGTGTGCTAAAATATGGCTATATTTTATTTGACACTTATAGGGACCAATAAGGTTCTATAGGATAGCAAGAGGAGTCAATATAGGTCATTTATATAGTCCAGTAACGGAACATTTTCTTACGGCACTAGCTTTGTGCATTTAAAACGGCCCATGTGTCCACAGAATCGTTTGTCGTCTGATATTCAGTGACTGTTGACATTTTCACACTATTAAACATCGTCAAACATTATATTGCATTCAAATTGGAATGGCCTTAATTTCATATCCCGAATTGCAATATCGCCACTTGGGATATAAGTTTCGCTTTACTATATCAACCGCGAACGTTCGCACTACGAAAATGCTCATATATTATGTGAACTGAATTAAATATACATAAACAACATAATTTACCGTCACGCCTGTATTTCCCGAAGAGTTCGGGCAGAGATGTACTGCTATCCACCCAAATTTTGTTGAGTCTATTGCTATTTAACATACTGCTAGACAGAATTTCCAACAGAAAAATCCTTTGAAAGTACTCTACTGAAGTAAAGTTATATAGGAACAAACATGTTCAGTTATGTTTAATCTGAATACTGTTTTCAAAACAAAATTAAGTTAGGTCTAGTGAGTTTGCAGAATCTAATACAACACGATGATGGCTATCAGTTATTTATAGAGCACTCTATAACTTCCTGGCAGGAAAATAGGTCATATTTTTAATCGAATCCAATCACATACACAATATAACATCATACTACAATGATCACATACTGCTACATTCATAGAAATAATCACATTATCGAGATGGCTGGATCGAATGATAAATCTAATATCGAATGATAATATAGACAATATTTAAAAAGTAACGGCTGTGACTGGACCCGTTTTCGATCTAGGTATGTTGTGTAAAACAACTTTTATTAAATAAGTTTGTAAACTTTTCTATTATTTTTATCTTAATACATTTGTAGCAAAACTTCAGCTATCAAAAACACTGGTATCTTAAAAAAGTTCCACAACACCATCTAGTGTTGAACTTTCATGACACTTGTTTGTTATTCTCCAAATCATCTGCTCACAAACATTTATATGACTCCCCACTGTCATACGATAACCATATTTCTTTTAGGAACATAAAAATACCAAAACCACTAGCTGAACGACTTCGTCCTATCTCCTCAACCATATATTCGGTGTATCTTGCATCAAATCAACCACGGTGTTCCCCTGTTTATTTATCCTAGCCACTTAATCAAAATGAAACAATACCTCCAGAATTAGCTAACTCCATTGAATTTCGAACCTTGTCTCGTCTATGTAAATGTTAATTTAGCTCACCATAACATTGAAAGTAAATAAGAAACTGTTTACCCTGAAAATGAGGACTGGATTTTTTATGATGTCAACGACAAAGTCGTTTGATTAAAAATAAAGTTGGGTTTTAACTTTGTGAAGGGAGATATAAACAAACATGAAATTCAAAGTCGTTTTATAGTCTTGAGTTAGGAACGACAATTACTTGAGTGATCCGTTTTCTAAATGTTCTTTAATTTTCTTTTAACTTTTATTTGATGATAAAATCTAAATCCAGTGATATTTACGTCTACTGCTAAACATTGTTTCCATAGAGATTAATAAAAAAAAATATATAGTTGTATCATAGGCATACACACTTAGCGAATATGATAACAATTTGATATTTTGTGTACTAATATGGATGTTTTAGCAGATATATTAACATATTCTTGTCTTATGTGACAACCTCAATGATTCCAGCCAGCTTCTAGCGTGAAATCACAAAAAAAAAAAAAATACATTTATACTACCTTTTTGACCGCCTCATTAGTCGAGTGATCGCAAGTGCGTTTCTCTAGAAACTTTCTGCCTCGCACAACAAAACTGTGGAATGAACTGTCGCCTGCGGCATTTCCGGAACAATACGACCTTCAAACCTTCAAGAAAAGAGCGTACTCCTTTTTAAAAGGCCGGCAACGCACTTGTGGCTCCTCCGGTGTTGCGGGTGTCCATGGGCGACGTTAATCGCTTACCATCAGGCGATCCGTCTGTTCGTTTGCCGCCTATGACATAAAAAAAAAACACCGCTACTAAAAGTGAGCTCTTGAGTTTGATGGCCAGGTCAAACAAAGTGATCTTGGTTTTCTTTATTTTTTTGTTGGAAAATTTACATTTTCAAGGAGTTTGAAATTGTGCCCAGTAGATCGCAATAGACCCTAGTATATGGGATTTAATAACGGTATCGGCATAATGGGGGTGTACAACAACTCTACCTAGCCTTACGGGAAATAAAAGCGTGATGATATTTTATGTTCAAAATACCGAAAGAATTATGTTTTTAAGTGAAATGAGGCAATTACCCGACCGAGTGTTCTGTTGACCCCGTGTGGGGTTATTATGAACCACTAATTCAGCTCGCTTATTACGGCGGGTAATGTGTTGTTTAAAATGCAAGAGATTTCCGCGTTGTTCCTATTTTCGGCTTTGTTAGTTGGACTCAGCAACGAAATAACCTATTGAAGCAGCAAATTAATTTCTCTTGTTAGGATTAAAATATTATCTGCTTTGTGATGAAAATGGAGGAATTAATAAATACTCTTTGAAATCGCTAGCGCGACTGCTGAGCATGAGGTGTTGGGTTCGATTCCCTAGTCGGGTAAAGTGTTATTCGGGTGTCTTTATTTGGAAATTAATTTGACTGGAGTTTTTGAATTTGGATCTGTAGATGCCTTAGATATATACAGCGGCGTGCACAGAGTTTTAGACAGGCTAGGCGGAAAATTTTAAAAGCTTACTTACCAATAATACCTACTCCATGTTGGTATTGGTTCGTCGTCTTGTCGATTAAATAATGATGTAGGTATGTGATTTGCCACCTCAAATATCTTATAATAAATATTTATCTGAGTTATGTAGGGTAGGCAGTGTCTTTTTGTCTTTATGCACCGCACGCCACTGGATATATATGGCAATAGGTGTGGCCCTAGGTTCAATAAACGCATCGGAATAATGTGGGTTGTGCAGTAATGCATCTCTGCCTAACCCCTCGGGGAAGAAGCATGATTTTTTTGAACATTTATTATGTTTCTTCAATAAATCCCTAGCCCTGTGACATGCAGGCATGGTTTAACCATCCATGTACAAGATCATCTATATCTATCTATCTATACATATAAAAATGAATGTGTTTATGTATGTTCCCTATAAGCTCCAAAACGGCTGGAGCGATTTTAATGAAATTATTGGTAATCTTCAGATTAGCCCAGCGGGTGATCCTGTGAAGTTTGATAGCGATCGGATCAACATTTTTTTTTTTGTAATTTTGTGTGATATTTGCTATGAAAATGCCAACAAACAAAAGAACATCACACACAATTCAAATTCAGTACAACTTTAGAAATGTTATGATTTAATGAGATATTAATATTATCTACAGTGTTGTATCGTTTCCAATACACGCTCAAATATAATCCAAAACATCACGCCTGCATTCCCCGAGGGGATTAACATACACATATTCGATAATTATGTTAGCAGTAATACGTGTTTCCACAACAATATAATCTTATGTATATTAATAAATAGGTACGTACATTATCGGATTATAAACTTCAAATCATCACCCCCGTTTTCCCTGAAGGGTAAAGCAGATATGTACTTGTAGATCTATATTTCCCCGCTGGCGTTATTGAGTCTCATAGAATAGGAGGCGCACGGTTGACGCAGTGGTTGCGAGATCGACTGCTTCGCTACGTGTCGCGAGTTCGATTCCCGCACGGAACAAATATCTGTATGATCTACAGATAGTTGTTTCGGGTCTGGATCTTTGTGTATGTGAATACACACCGTGCCTCGGAAAGCACGTAAAGCCGTTAGTCCTGCGCCTGATCTCTCTCCGGTCGTGTCTGATTGCCGTCCCATCGGACTGTGAGAGTGAAGGAATAGAGAGAGCACCTGTGTTTGCGCATACACTTGTGCTCTATAATATCTCCTGCGTAGTTAGCTAATCTCCAGTGAGATTGGCCGCCGTGACCGAAATTCGGTCAGGAGGACATTATTATTAATATGAGGCGAGCCTATTGCCGTCCAACGGGTAGAAATCAAAACTCAGAGATGCTAGTCAGAGTTTATATACAGAAAAACCTAATAACAATTTGCGTTTGCGACAATACACTAAGTGCGGGTTTTGCAAACATGTACGAAATAAATATGCGCGCGCATGTCATAGAAATTCTATCGAAAATGTATGAAAATCGTTTGCACGTTGCAAACGATTTTCATACATTTTTGGTTTTACAGTAACTACGGTCAAGGCCAAGGGAAACTCACACGGGGCCATTTTGACTGCTGCATTCGACTTCACATGTCTCGATATTCTTGTTAATTCGTTATTTTGTATTCTTTTATTTACCGCTTTAAACTGTTAACCTATGCCTTTTTTATTCGAAACTCTTGTATACTTTGTACTGTATTCCCTCATTATGCAATGTAACGTATTGAGAAGTTTGTTCTTTCTTATATAATGCATGTTAAATTTAAGATTATTAATTATAAATTAACTTTGTTTTTAAATATTATTCATGGAGTTTCTTGCCGGTCTCTTCTCCATAGGTTCTACCCCCTTTTTGAAACCGTACGCCTAGACTCGCGGCTTAAGTGCCTGCATAGTTGAATTAAAAAAACTGTGACTTTGACTTTTGACTTTGAGTTGACTACTAAAAGTGATGTCTAGGATGATAATTTTATAATAACACAAATTATACCATTTCCTACAAACTTCTTATACTGACATGTCCTAACATGAGTTATTAAATTAAAAATTTCTCATACCGTGGTTGTAAGATTAGCGGAGCTGACTGGAGGGTATGGTCACTCGGGAACGCTATACCCGTCCCAACCCATTTCCTCCAATAATCCGATCAAGTCAGAATAATTTATTCAATTATGCAACCTAATTGTGTTTAGGAAACAGTTGAAGATGTCGGTCAACAAATAAGACAATTTATTACAGGCTGGACACTCCGTAAGGATTACTGAAACTTAACAAAACTAAAGCAATTTATGTAACTAAGGTGCCTTTCTGCAATTGCCTTTCCAGCTATTTACGAGTGAATGAATGAAAAGTTTAAAATAGATCAATGGAAAACCTATTAGATTTTGGACCTTTAACTTCTTAAAGAACGGGGAATCATGATTCTTATACTTACACAAGGAATGCAGTACCGAAATGTTGCTACCGTTCTCCGTAGGTATACTGCAAAATCATTCTTTATCTCCATTCTAGCTAGTCTTAGATTCTGTTAAGGACTCCTCTCGACTACTGCAAGACTAGACTATTAAAAAGTATAATGTAGGTACAAGTACCAAGACCTAAATAAACGAAAACTTCCAACTTGATTTCACTTAAAACCGTATCCAAGCTCATTACAGCATCACTGGCTGTTTAGAAAAAACTACTGGCTGTTGGGAAAAGTTTAAAAAATGCGACGAACAACCGTAATATCGTTTCCCACTTGGAGTGAAAGTCCGAGGCAGCGGCGAAGCTAGTTACTCTTATTAATCGTCCAGTTCTTTTTGGGACAGCTATCCTCTAGTCAACAGTAGTGAGAAAAATAGTGCAAGGAAGTTTAAATATAATTCAAAATCAACGAAGGTTTTCAATTTTGAAAATAGAAGCTTGTGAATATTTTAGAATCAACAAGACCGATATCTTTTGACCAAACCGTCTAGCCACACAGGGTCAAAAGTTGTTACGATTATATATGGAATTTTGCTATAAACATCAGAAATAAAAAATTCTGGAATTCTGTAACGATTGGACATGATTCTCAGGTTACTTTACGAAACAAGTTCTTAAGTTCTGTGATAAAAATAATTGGAATGAACACTCATATATAAACAACAAAGAGATTTCAATGCCGAAAGGAATTCTAATGCAGGGAACAACAAGAAAACACTGAAAATTTTAGGAAAATTAAAATGAAATTAACTAAAGTTTTGGCATTTAAAAAGGAATCGTTAATGTCGGAGGTACAAAATAAATGAGCACATTAATAATAAACTTAGTTATCACCTTAAAAATGAATGAGTAAAACTCAGGCAGTGTGAAATGAGGTTACACCAACCCGATTCGGACGCCCTCGACGCTTGTCGCTTGGGATTATTAAAACTTTCCATCTCTCATAATAAAGTTTCATATTGAAAGAGCTGAGTTGGATTTTTTACAGCGCGAGTCATCTTTAATTGCATCAAGTTATGCAATTTTGTAACCGGAGCACAATTTTAAATGAGAAAAGTTGAATGTTGGATGGTTTATTGAATTATATTATTAAATTATACAAGATGCTTTTTATTCTTTTGAAAAGTTTGCCATTTTGGTTCATTGAATTCGGCTGTATAATACATAATATGATATTGTTTTTTACATTGTTATGAACAATTTGAAATGTAAAAATATTTTAATCTGTTTAATCAATGTTCCTTTTTTATCTGTATAATATATATGTTTCGACAGTACCTACGACTCGGTGAACACATCCACACTATTAAAAGTGCAAAAGTAACTCTGTCTGTTTGTTTGTTACCTCATAACGACTAAACTGAATCGATCTTTATGAAAATTTACAACAAGTGGAAAACGCCACCGAGGTAGACCGCGCAGATGATGGCGAGACGAAGTTGATGCCTTCGACGTACAGTGGCGACAAGCGGTTAACAGTAAAGATCAGTGGAAGATTCAGGGAGAGGCCTTTGCCCAACAATGGGACACTCAGTTTTTACTATCAAAACACATACAGAAAAAGTCGCAGGCAACAGCTAGCAACAATATAAATACAAAAACGCCAATTTTGCGTAACAGCAAATCATCAGTACTCGCGCATTTCACAGAGCAACAATGTACGATGCCGATATTGCGTGCTCTGCGGTTTTTGCTGGTACAATAGAATTTTAGATAACAGAGCTATTTCCTAGAAACTATAGTCGTTCTATTGTCACGAGAAAAAAGCTTCGCGTTTCGATAAAAATCTGATAAAGAGTGGTAATAGGAAGGGTTAACTAACTGCTTAGTCTATTCTAAGCAGTCAGAAACACCGCCAATATAAATTACGAAGCCACTATTATAGACTAGGGTTAATAATCGATTTAATAAGATGAAAAACTTTACTGAAGACAACAATTAGAAGTGATATCCTGTAATACATTCTCACATATTAATTCGATTTGTTCTTAGCTTCCCAATTCGTGTATTAGTAATAAAATATAAAATACAAAAAACACGTTAAAGAACTAATTACACTCATCAAAGCAGACATCAAACATAAAAATGTTTACGAATAGGTACACAGGCAATAAATAAATAGAACAGGTAGGTATTATATGTACAAATTCCGCATTTTCTTTATTATTGCAGTTTTTAGTAAAATAATTGCGTTGCACTTCAATTAAGACAAGGAAACTACACCACCGTCGATTCTAAGCATTTTACTAATTGGAAATAAATTAAGTGGAATAACAAACCTGGCTTTTCCTGTTGTATTTTAAATGCTGCCTTTATAAAAATTCTTAGAAAACTTTATGAGAATGGTACTACCTTCCACGGGTAACTTTTAAAGTAGGTATACTTATATAATATAACATAGCATCACGCCTGTATTCCCCGAAGGGTTATGCGCAGGTATTATGTACACCCACACTTCGCCTATGCCGTTATTGAGTCCCATGTAATAGGAGGCGAGCCTATAGCAATCTACCAGGCACAGTTCCAGACTCCGTGGTGCTACTGAGAATTTTTCATACAGAAAAACCCAATAACACTTTGCCCGACTTAGGAATCGAACCCAGGACCTGACACTCAGCAGTTGCGCTTGCAAACACTAAACTAATGAGGCAGTAATTGGTCAATACTTATATAAACTTGATTATTATTTTGCACCGAGTAGCATTATATATTATTAACACATTACTTCCCAAGCATAGAAAACATTGGATTTTTTATTCAAATCTTAATATTAAGGTCTCAATACATTAAAAAAAATCTTATATAAATAAAAAATCGTATAATAATACGTAGCATAGACTTATTCCCAGTGTCATATTTATAGTACGGCTGATTTTGAAGATATATGTATAATTTGTTTTCAAAATCTATTTTATTATTATTAATTATATATTTAAAACAGGTCTTAGAATTGTGTTTATGTAATTTGAAGTAAGCAGTTTCTTATTTTTATACGATACATAACATAGAAAATAATACTCTTCTTAACGCAAGAAAACTGATCAACTTTAAAAAAATATATAAAAAGGGCATAAATATGTTTCACTGCCAAATAAAAAAATATTTTAATAGAAAAGTAGTTAGTAAAAGTAAAAACAAATTTTATTAGAAACAATAGTTTTTTTTTTATTGAGCTGGGTTTCATAAATCTAATATAGTGTCCTAAAATTATGACAGCGAAAAGGAATGAGTCAATATTGGTCCATACGTCCTTAATGAGTCGGGACAAGTGTCTGTAGACCATACAAATATTTTATCATCACGGAAATCGAACTCTCCATGTTTTAAAACACCAATAAAATACCACAGTTCATATTACAGCCAGCAAAACAAAGTTGATTAAACTTTGAATATTAACGACGCATCGCTCACTCAAATAGGGTAGTTTCAAGAACTCGACAAATGTTTTAAACATACACAAAACCGGTTCCAAAAGCTCTTTACACGCGAGAATAGTGTACCTGTTTTCACTAAACGAACACTCGTACATTTCAAACTACTTCCCCGCTCAACTTCCGAGTTCCTCCAACAACTCTTATTTGACGATATTTATTTTGCTTCAAGTTTCCTGACTACACTTAGCTACTTCATACAGCTAAAATAGATTACACCGACCTAAAAAGTTAAGTAGTTTGTAACAGCTTCGGCTTTTACTGGTGTTATTTATAGTTGTCTGACTCGATAATGCAAACTCTTTAGTCAAATGCGCAGTAAGCATCAGAATTACACCCCAATTTTATATAGCATAGCTGTTGCCCGTGACTTCGAATGCATTTATTTTGTATTTATAATCTAAATAGTGTTTTGCATAATCCTACTAATCCTACTTCTTACTTTAAGATTATCAATGTGAAAGTTTGTGAGGATGGATGGATGTTTGTTACTCTTTCACGCAAAAACTACTGAAAGGATCTGGATGAACTTTGTCACAGAGATAGATTATAGTCTGGAATAGCACATAGGCTACATTTTATCCCGGGAAAACGCGGGCGGAGCCGCAGGCAGAAGCTAGTTAAAAATAAAACTGACGTTCTTTACTAAATGTTTCATGAGACTCAAATATATAATTCTATAATAAAGAATCCTACTATAACAGATTTAGTTATTAAATTATACGTAGGTAATCAAACGCCATCGATAGAAGAAGAATTCAATTGAGTGCTTATACTGTTCTCAAACACTTGACAACCCGTGCAAAAACTATAAACACGAAGAAAACGGGATAAGAGGCTTTTGAAAAGAAATCCGATAGACGCCGCGAGTATATTGAGACAAATAGAGGGAATTGAGGGGAAGCTGCCTTCGCCCGGAGGTATTGTGTCAACGGACGATTCTTTAGGGTTTCATATTTTTGCCTTTTACGAATTTTCGTGTCCGGATTTCGTACGGCATTTGCGCATTTTGTAATTAGACTTTTGAAATGTCTAATGGCTTGTGTGACGTGTCTGTTTAGTATTCTTTGAATTTAAAATAAAGGAGTAATAATAGCGTATGAAAACCAGTCTATAGTCACTGTCAAACAGATGATACCTGGTTCTTAATCTTACCGAATAAGTGGATACTCTGAAATTAATTGAATCATATTATGGCGGCCTTTTTAAAACCCAACCCAAAAAGTATACCTTTTTTTTGTATTCCGGCCACACAGCAGAAAAATTTAAAATGTATGTATATTTTATACCGTAATTTATTACTGATACTTGAACGGGAAACGAACAAGTCACAAATGCCACGTTCTTGTCACGAAGACTATAGAAATGGATATCACCTTAGGTCATAAGGAAAAAATCACACAAAAACAAAAGATGAGCAGAAATCACGTGTTTTCCAAAGAAGTTTTCCTTTTAACCCAAACAATGACCGAGACAAGACAAATTAAATTAAATTTCATTCTTACAATAATTAATAACATAATTACATTGAAATTAAACTTGAATCACGTCATGAATTCAAGGATAATGTCGAGCCAGTTGTGTAATACTATGAATTAATCATTCAAAAGGAAAAAGCTGAATGTCACGGTGGAATCTGGGTGGAATTAAAATTGTTTTGAAATGTCACTCGTGTTGTGGTTGACGGTTGTTGTGGACGTTCACTGATAAAATGTCCAAGCTGTTCGTGATTGTTTTTGTGACCACTTATTGGGTTTATTTTATACATAGCGAAGGTAAGTTGATGTTTTTGAAATTTTGGTATTCTTAACATTCCATCTAATCAAACTGAACCTATTAAGATCTTATACTGGAACGTAGATCTCGCCAAGAAACTATCTAAGTTCTAAGGCCAGATGTCTTAGAACTTAGATAGTTTCTTGGTGCTGCATTTAGCCCGTAATCTTAGTAAATGAGGAATCTTGTTTTTTTTTTCGGGTTACAGAATATATAAAGCTTGACTGCCTCATTGGTCTAGTGGTCACAAGCGCGACTGCGAAGCGTGAGGTCCTGGGTTCGATTCCCAGGTCGGGCGAATAAAGTGTTATTCTGTATGGAAATTCTCAGTAGCAGCACGGAGTCTGGAACTGTGCCCGGTAGATAGGCTCGCCACCTATTACATGGGACTCAATAACGGCGTCAGCGAAATGTGGGTGCACAATAGTACACCTCTGCCTAACCGTTCGAGAAATACAGGCGTCATGCTATGTTGTGTTTATATAATATATAAAGGAGTTTAAAATATGTAGATGAAGCAAATCCTGACCGTTAATTCAAAAATTCAAAATACTATAAACAAAATGCACGTAGCGAAATATTTCTGGTACAGGTACAAAATTTTTAGCTGCAATATCCCGTTGAAAATTTTCCCTGTTGCATTTTTATGAGGAAGAACACGAAACACGTAACATGCACGCTTTCCGTATCAAATATTTGAGATACATACTTATGAGGGAATCTGTTCCTGATAGACCGAGAAAAGTCTAGAAGATTCTATCGAATGACCCATCGATTATGGGAACCTGTACATTATCTGTACCTGTCAACGATTATAGGTATATTTGTAAAATACTTTGCAAAATTATGACCTTACAAAAAAAATACGAAAAAAATTGCAATAAGTTTGTGTCTGATTATTTTCTAATAATGATAATTTTGAAACTTAAAAATTCCAAACGACGTTCAAAAATATTTAAAATGAAGCCATAAGCATATTTTATTAAAAATAAATTAATGACGATAAAATAACAACTTTATCGACTATTAGCTATAATGGAAAGGTTAGGTTAAGCTAATTGCCTTGCCACTGCGCCAATCGACCCTCCAATTACTACTACGGCATAATGTTTTAGCTCAAAGTGTACACTCCACATAGAACCTACATTATTAAAAGTCTTTGAGAGCTGTTAATACGGAAATAATAAACGTGTTCCTCTGGGCTTGTAAAACTACCGTTCTTTTATCTTAACCTTCGTTTACACAGTACGATTATGATCGTGGCATCAGCCGGTTTATAATTATGGTAGTTTTTTGTTTTTTAACATGCAGTACAAAAGGAAGCGCACGCATTAATAATTGCTTCAATTTTTAGGTATTGTATCATGGGTGCAGTTTTGAACCGCACTTATTTGTACGGTGTGAACGTAACTTTTTATACAACTATATTGTATTGTACTTGTGAATTCACCTTTTTCTTGAAAGTACTGTAGGATCCGGGAATAAAACTGCTGTTAAAATATTAAAATATATTGATCGCAACGAGCTCCCAAATACAATTATTATTATTTTAATTCAATGTCCATCACTCAATTATCAAATATTGACGTTCCTTCAAATACTTATTCTTTTTCATCGGTCACACAGTCTTTAAATCAAAGGCCGTATCCTATTATATAAAACCTCTTCAGTACCTACTGTATATTTTACCAAGTTTTTATTACTAAAATTACCTATTAAAGAATGCGCTTTTTGTGAATATATTTATATTAACTATACCTGGGTTTTGTATTTAAGTGTAATTTAATATATCGGTACTCCTTTTTGTCATCACTCTTTCTGATAAGAAATGCAAAATAGTAAATATCTCTCTCTCTCACTCTCTCTTCATTACAAATAGCGAGAATAAATGACTTATTAACTTGCCATTAGGGACAAATAATTAAGAAACAAATGAACTAAACAAATGAAGCGTTGCATTTGTACCTTGCAGTTTTCGTTTGTGATTTGCGTGTATCAGACTAGTATTGTATGTAAGGCATCACGATCTAGGATATATCGTATATCCTAGACCGTGCTGCCTCTGCCATCGGTGATTTGCGAAATAAGTAATTCTTTCAGACTTAATATAAATAACAAAAACCAACTTCAGTTCTACAGTCTCATCATATTTATTTTGCAGTCGTCAAACACTCCGTATGCAAAGAAAATGAAATGAACGTGGAGTGTGCGCACTGTGGGCCGAAGACTTGCGAGGACTTGGGACACCCGATCCGTTGCGGAGGAGCCACGTCACTATGCCGGCCGCAATGTGTGTGCATAGATGGTCTTGTACGGGCTGCTAATGGAACTTGCATTCCGAAGACCGAGTGCCGTAAGTTGGGTGTTGAAGATTTTTAAGTGGTTGGATGTTCGCTATGTAACAATTACATTATTCTTGGACTTGGGTAGCGCGACTGCTGAGCGTGAGGTCCTAGGTTCGATTCTCAGGTCGGGCAAAGTGTTATTGGGTTTTTCTGTTTAGAAATTCTCACGGACTCTCGAACTGTGCCCAGTGGATGGCAATAGGCTCGCCCCCAATTACATGGGACTCAATAACGGCATCAGTGAAATGTGGGTGTACATAATATTCCTCTGCCTTCGTGGAATACAGGCGTGATGCTATGTATATTGGATGTCTTAGCGTTTTGTCATACAAACGATGCCGCACCTATATATGTATATATCGGAGCATAATTTCTATTGTTGTTTTGAAAGATTTCATTGAATATTAGATGACTTCTCTACGTCAATGTTTCGTTACCGCCAACGCCCTTATTTTTCCCGATTATGCTTTTGGGTTTCCAGTGAGTGTTAGTGATAAGAAAATGCGTGATGATTCTATATATGTGGTGTTTGGCCACGGTTTTACCGCAACTCTTGGGTCATTCAGAGTCAAGACTTACTCATACTTCAAGATAGTGAGCACGTTTGGACCAGGTCGGACAAACCAAACCTTCCTTCCTTGTAAATTAAATACTAGCTAGCTATTATAGCAGAGACCTGTGTACGTCTTAAAACTACGGCCAGACACCGGAGGACGGGCAGCAGCGTCCTCTCACTAATCGGTGAGCTACTGCGATCCCCAAGCCGCCTGCCAAGCGTGGGGATTATGGCAACCCCCCCTCCCTGGGGGAGGCCTTCGTTCAGCAGTGGACGTCTTCTGGCTGATGATGATGATGATTATAGCATACTAGGTCTGCCCGCAACTCCGTCCACATAGTATGAAAATATTTTTCATACAAAGTTTGAATCCATAGGGTATATCTTGTCTTAGCGACCTTTAAGAAGTTTATTTTTAAGCTTTATACTTACAGAGATCTCGTAATTAGTTAGTGAGTGAGTATCTAAATTGATAGAGCCCTAAAACAAGAAAAACAAACATACCGACATCTGATTCTGCATTTTTCCTTGATCTGTTAGTTTTCCTTAGTTGTCTTACAAGATCATTTTCCTTACATAACGGAAAACCTAAATAGATTATCCAATGAGTCAAAAATCTCAAAAATACTGATGTTAGTATTCACCTTCATTACTCACATAAATCTTTACTCTTATTTTTTTACCCATTGCTGGGCAAACGCTTCCCTTTTTTATTTGTCATGTGTGCCTTCATAGACATTCAGGTTCTCACAACACCTACGCCTCTGTCGACCTCTTTAGTGATTTCTTCCGTCAGGAGTCCAGAGAGTGACGATCTTTCCGACTTTCCCTACTTGTCGAGCTGAGTGACATTTCAGCTACAAAGCATAGTGTGATGTTTGACTTTGACTTTATCAACACCTATTCTGCATGTAATAACTTACCTATGCGATGTGTTAAATACCATCTGTTTACCACCTATATAGAACTCATAGAGACAATTGGAATCAAAATTTTGAATACAAACAAAACAGTCAGTAGGCAAAATAAATTTGTTATTGAAGTTGGCTAAAACGGTAAGAACTATTACGTACGAGTTGTATAAGTACTAAGTAGAGATGGTGACTGTACAAGCAATGTGGTTAAATGAAATGAATAGCAAGTGAATGTTTTCCTATGGTGTTTAGCAAGTAACCATTTCAGGTTAACACTCTCCTGGACGTAAGCCTGGGTTTTTATTTATTTGCGGTTGATTGGATGTTGTTATTGTGTGTGTCACAATATTTGAAGTTTAGCAAGACAAATGCGGGAAAGTTTTGTCAGTAATTAAAGTCATTGGTTTCAGTCGTTCTGCTTAATCTGAATTAATAAATAAATATGCCTTTACATGTTAATGTTTATTTCTCTAGATGATTCAGTTTTTAGTAATTGCACACTAAAATGCAAAACCAAAGATGTGTCATCCAAAACATTAAAATTAAGGCGTCTAATGAATCCAACCACAAAATTAATAAACATCAACCAAATAAACAGCGTTCGTCATAAAACGAGTCATAGATTTCCAATACCAACAAAATTAAGGATAATTTCATGAATAAATAGCTTCCGCCCGCGTAGTTTAGGAACCCGTACATTTTTCCGGTATAAAAAGTAGCCTATGTGCTATTCCAGACTATAATCTATCTCTGTGTCAAATTTCATCCAGATCAGTTTAGCCGTTTGACGTGAAAGAGTAACAAAGATCCATCCATCCATCCATCCTCACAAACTTTCGCATTTGTATTTTTTTTTTTTAACAAAATTCTAATTTCGCATTTGGGATGAGTGTAACGACATGTAGTAGACACCGCTTTCGTTTGCTCTATAGTTTTTACTTCAAACGAAAATAAGCATCATTTTGATTATCGTGCTTAATGACAACTGGCTAGAAAACTCTGGATATCTGTACCCATACAGATATATGATATACTTCCACCTACTAGTTCGGAAACTGTTTAAAGCGGCGTTAGAGACTAAAGATGGAATTGATGATAATAATATTAATAATAAATATCCTCCAATATCCAAAATATTCCGAGTCTCTTGTATCCTACAGTTCCCCAAGAAGTCTGTAAGGTCGTGTGTCCATCTAAATATGTACAATAATAATTCAGCCCATTAATTTAGGGGTCCAAAGAAAGATCCTCCACAAGTGATGAAACCTGAACTCGTCTTACACACCCTGGTCTGTCAGCCTCGATACTATTCGGTAGTATCGAGGCTGACAGGCAAAAGATTTCCACTAAGACATGGGCGATTCTTATGTGATAACTGATACCTACGACTGAACAAGAATGAATCTAGGTCAGCAATTATGTTTAGCCAACACTGGCCTGGTTTCAGGTTGGCGGACCACTCACACCGTCCATCATTTTATGGAAGATATTTTATAAAAGTTTTTTTTTTTTTTCATTTACAGCTAAGTGTGGCACAGATTTCAATGCAACATCAGGCTGCGGCAACCACTGCGGCAAATCCTGCTCCGACTACAAGGAAGTGAACAAAACTTGCTTCAGCGGCTGTCGGTACAATAGCTGTGACTGCAAGACCGGTTACGTGTACCATGATAGTTTGGGGAAGTGTGTTCTGCCTGTTGATTGTTGTGAGTATATAATTACTAATAATGTACAGTAGGCACTCCGTGGACACATCTTGGTCTAGAGTAGATAGTTTTGATAGAATGCGAGGCCACCTTGTACTGGTTTTTTTCCTCTGCTTGCAACCCACTGTAAAGGATGAGCTATATGAATAAGTCTATTGCAATCCATTGCTAGAGGAAAGTCACTGTCAAGTTCCCATCACTATATGATCTTCTGCATAGCATCACGCCTGTATTCCCCGAAGGGTTAGGCAGAGGTGAACTATTGTACACCCACATTTCGCCGATGCCGTTATTGACTCCCATGTAATAAGAACGAGCCTATTGCCATCTATCGGACACAGTTCCAGACTCCATGCTACTACTAAGAATTACCATATAGAAAAACCCAATAACACTTTACCCGAACCGGGTATCAAACCCAGGACCTCACGCTCAGCAGTCGCATTTTGGACCACTAATGAGGGAGTTTCCCTCTTTTGCATTCAGTCTAATGCCATTCTGTTTTAAAAATAAACAGTGGAGATTGAAATATTTGAAAAAAGACTTCGGATTTAAATACAGATGAAAAATACGAAGTTCCAAAAATACACTATTGGTAGGTACCTCCTTTTAATGGTTAGTGAGACCGTGAAACCCTACAATGAACGACTGAAAAGAATATCCCTATTAATCATGCTATGACCGTACACTCATATTGCACTGCGGTTATGTATAATAATTATTATGCAAAACCTTAATTTAATTAAAATGTGACATCATGACATAACGGAAAAAAACTGTTAGTATTATATTCCTTTGTTTTTGGTTTTATTCACGGCCAAGCCCTTTAGAATTAAGTTCCAGTTTCCCTAAAAATGTATTTAAAGAATTTTCCTCTTACTTTTTTGTAATAGCTATTACATTCCCGGAATTATAGGAAATTGTGTAAACGACCTCGTCGGATAAATCTCTGGCAACATTACGAGACGTGACTTTTCTAATTAGAATTGTTGAAACAATAATTATAACTGAGTGGCTAAGTGAGAAATTGGCACAAGTACTGCGGGGGCTACTTTTATGTCTTGTTATTTTTTTTTTTTCATGATAGATTCTTGTTTTAAGCCATTTCGATTCTTGACATATATCTGATTATCATCATAAGATCTCGAGAACTTATTTCATAGTTATATGTGATATTAATAAAAATTATTAAAGATAACTTTTGAAGGAACCACTTTCGTTTATGCCCTACTAGCTTCCGCCCGCGGCTTCGCCCGCGTGGTTTACGAACCCGTACATTTTCCCGGGATAAAAAGTAGCATATGTGCTATTCCAGACTATAATCTATCTCTGTGCCAAATTTCATCCAGATCCGTTCAGCCGTTCTGGCGTGAAAGAGTAACAAAGATCCATCCAGCCTCACAAACTTTCGCATTTATAATATTAAGTACGATTAGTAGTATAGTATATAGTATAGTATAGTATAATAAGAAGTAACATAAGATAAGATACTACTATTAAGTAACAACCAAACTGTCTCACTCATTCATGAACCATTTTAATATAAAAAGACGTTTTATACAGAACCTTAAAAACTTAAACGAGTATTTTTCTCATAACAAGACCTTCTATTTTATTTACAGGAAATATTTTCTCGCCAACTTCAAAAGAGGAATTCATGGGACTTGAAAATTTGAAGAAAAAATACTGAATACACAAGTTTTGCCCTTGGAGATAATTCTAAGAGATGATGTAATGAAGACTGACCTTCTGAATAAGTATTGTATAGAATCTAGTTAATCTTAAGTAACAAAGTCTTTGGAAAAAATATTTGTAAAATTGTAGGAACGTAAGAAAAAGTATGTTGAGGTAGCAATATGGTGTTTAGAGAATCACCCATTGAACTGAAATAAATTCATAATAATTTATTAAAGAATAAAATGTTAATTACTAACCAATAATTTCAACGAGTTTCAACCTTTCGGCCGTCACGCCTACTGAGTTCGCTTCCCAGATCTAGCAATTTTAGAATCGTATTTTTTTGTTGTCTATTGCCTACATTGACAACACAACAACAAACAGTGATAGTGGTTGAACGCTTGCCTTCCATGCAAAAGGGTCCGAGTTCAAACTCAGCCCGCACCTCTGACTTTTTGGAATCATGTGCGGATCAGAATTTGATTATCATCTGCGTTAACGGTGAAGGATAACATCGTGAGGAAACCTGCACACCTGAAAGGGCTCCATAAAGTTTTGATGGTGTGTGTAGTTCGTCAACTCACACCAGGCCAGCGTGGTGGACTAAGGCCTTACCCTTCTCTACATAAGAAGAAGCCCTTGCCTTACATTAGCGCGGTATACACATTTGCATAAGTCAGCTTTGCACGACTCTTACACAGCTCGTAGCTACATAGGTACCGCGCAGATCAGTGGATCTGCGAAGTTAAGCAGCGCTTGTTGAGGTCGGTCCTTGGATAGGTGACCTTTTTTCACACATCGAGACCCCTCCGAGCCGCTATACACGTTAAACGGATGATCTCGGATGTCATACGAATACCATTGACAGTCGTTACTTTCAGTCAGTTACGTTTTTTTGGCTGTCAACAGCCAAAAAAATCTTGCAACTAGTCTAACCTTTATGTATCAGTGTCTCCCAGTAATTGGGTGAAGGAGAACAGATGGCAGTCGCTCCGTGTAAAATACAGATACTCAGCCGCAATCCGTTAGACTGGAAGCTGACCCCAATGTAGTTGGGAAAAGGCTAGGCAGAAGATAACACGACTAGGGCATCCAAAAGGTTAATTGAACTACATGACTACACAGTATAACCATAGACCATGGTAAATCTATATCTAGACATCGGCCTGTTATAATTTTATTAACAGGCCGATGTCTTTACATTATAGATATTGGAGAAAAACTAATACGGGGGGTCTTTATTATAGCAACAAAAGCCAAAACAACAGTTTATAGAATTTTTGTCCGTCTGTCTGTATGTTTGTACACGCATCACGCAAAAACTACTGCATGGAATTGAATGCAGTTTTCATCGATGTATTTCTAGAGGTTTAACTTAAAATATAGGCTCCATTTTACCGGAGGAAAATATCAGATTCTAAATTCCACGCGTACGAAGTAGCGGGCACAAGTTAGTAATAAATAAATGTGTATTTGAAAACACTTACAGTGACAGAAATATTAATGTGGTTTTTATAAAGCGTTGTAAGCATCTTTTTCTTTTAATAATATAATTATCTAGTAAGAAAGCTCGTTAAAACCAAGTTCATTAAATTCGTTTTTTGTTTCCACATTAAAAACGCGACTTGTTCTTCCTTTATATTAAGTTTTTATTGTAGGCAAAGGTACCTTTTTCAAAAGTAGTCTGTATTTCAAAAGCTGACTTATATGAAAATATGTCTGCCTAATGACGTTCTTAGCGATGTACATCCTCGTGAAGGTAATTGCTAGTAAAATTCTATGATATCATTGTCTGTGGAATTCCCGCTTTCTTATTTCTTTGCTCATAAACATTTTAATAGGGGGAGCAATTTGTATTGTTGTTTATACCAGGGATGTTACGAATGTTCGCGTTCGCATTCGCATATGCGAATGTTTAGCGAATGCGAGTGTATGCAGGTCGAGACAAGTAGGTATGGGCGGAGCTTAGCGGGTCATCATCGCGTGTTTGTTACTTTGTTTCTAGTTTTCACTTGTCGATCAATCAATAAGCAGGTATTGTGATTAAGTGAATTAACACAGTTTCGAGTTGAAAATATAATCTGCCCCTATTGAAATTCAATTATTAAATTTGTATGTTGTTAATTTGATTGTGTATATTATATATATACACTGTATAACGTTAAATAAATAAAAATCGATGATTAAAATCATACCTGGACATTTCTTTTTTGCCCTTTCTCAACATTCGCACATTCGCCTTTCAAACACTCGCATTCGCAATTGCATTCGCGAATGTCTAAAATATGACATTCGTAACATCCCTAGTTTATACATATAAATAGGGTTCATTGTGATGATGATTCATGATTCAGTGTTTACTTATTCATATTTTGAAGAATGTGCAGTGTCCTATCATGATTTTATCGTACCATGTCGGGTCTCTTTGCCAGCCATTAGGAAAACGTAAGTAATATTTCTTTCTCTTTCTTTTCTTTTTAAAAAACATTGCCCCGCACAATAAATAAATCCTGTATCTTGGGTACGTTTACAAACATATATTCACTTACACAAAGACCCAGACCAGAAACAATTATCTGTAGATCGTGCAAATATTTATTCCGTGCAGGAATCGAACCCACGACACTAAGCGCAGCAGTCGACCTCTCAACCACTACGCCAACCGTGAGTTGGCGTAGTGACGTCACCGTCATCAATATAAATATATAAATTAGTATTTGACTAGAAACTGAACCGTAACTTTTTATTTCCCTCTTTTCCATTCAAAGGTTGCCTGGAAGTAATCGCTATACCTACCTATGCGATAAAGCTGTCAATTCTACTATAATAAGTAGGTGTACACCAACATTTCGCTGATATTGAATCCCTCGTAATAGGTGGCGAACCATTACATTGTCATCTACTGCTGCAAAATTCCAAACTCCAAGCTGTTTACTAAAAAATTCCATACAAAAAAAGACCAATAACACTTTGGCCTAATCTGGAAACTGAACTCAGAACCTTACACTCAGCAATCACGCTTGCGACCTCCAGTGAGGCAGTAACATGTATATATTGTATCTTTAATTTAATTAAGTACTTTTATTAGTATTGCTGAGATAAAAAGCCTGTTCTATAAATTAATATAAGGTACTTGTATTTAATCAACAAGATATTTTGTCGGGACTATCTTTTAATCAAACTCGTAAATATAAATAAGTAGACTGGAAATAATATTTCATATAACGTAATAAATAGATTTGATTAATAAATGTAATTAATGTTACAAATTAGATATCTTGTTTCTAAGTTGAACATTGGCATATAGGTCTAACAACTTTTTTTAAACATCCCTATACCACACTTTGACAACAGGAATAAATCCTGTATTGTGAGTGCGTTTACAAACACATATATTCACATGAACAAACACCCAAACCCGGAACAAATATGTATGAATAGACCATAAAAATATTTATTCCTTGGGCGAAACAAACTTAATGCACCAGTACATCGGTCAACCATCGCGCCAACCGGGCAATATATAACTTTAAAGCAAGTTGGAGGTACAGTGGCATTCAAAGACAAAGGTTTTTCTGATGGAAAATGTTCAGTAAAAGCCCGGTATTTGAAACTGCGGTAAATGGCACGATTTTGTGACATGGGACATAATGACGACATCGGTTAAATGTGTGTACAATAATATACCTCTACCTAACTCTTCGGGTAACACAGGCGTGATGGTATGTAAGCAACTTTTAATTAAAGAATCGAACTCAAACCACAAAAAAAACTAACGAAAATCAAATTAAGATCTCAGACCAAAGCAATCGACGCTCTATAAATCACAAGCGACTTACAAACAAAAACAACCCACACAGACAGATCAAAATAATCAAAGAAAGAAATAGAAGAAAAATCAACACCGAACAAACAAATAAGTAGAAAACCAATTACTGTTCGCCGAATAACATTTATCGTAACCAATTATTTAGTTAGAGTTTCAGTGGAGGAACTAATAGGACTAATTAATCGAAACGTTACTTGGTTGACGGTCGGCCTAGTACAGACAAAGCGGACTGAAGAGGTTTTCTTTTATGAGTTTCTCGTAGGTTGATAAGAACATAGTTTTGATCTTATTTTGATAGTGGGTGTAAAAGAATGAGTAGGTCTACACTACACTGTTTTTGTCTGGCAGAAAGATCATTTGGAGATTTGGTTGAAGGTTGATAAAGAGATACTTTTTATAGTAGATGATCTAAAAGAGATAGGCTATATTACCTTTAGACATTTTTCTCGTGCAAATGCTTTGAAAGGTGATTAACGAAAGAGATTTATAAAGCCAATGTAAAGGCAAAAGCTTGGAGGGGACGCCCCAGAAGGAATTATTCTACCTTCCTTGATAATTTCTTTGATGCGCAGTAGGTACTCGTTAACGGCCTGAATGTATGAAACGATAAAGCCAAAGGGATATCTTAGGATTGTAGCACATGGCCTTCTGTAGTTTTTGTTTAACCCCTGGGAAAAAACGTGAAGGTATGTTTTTATGAAGCGTTAAGGTATGTTGCGTAATCTTCAAGGGCCAGCGCCCACTAAAGACTAAACTAAAGTCGGGTTAATCAAGTTAATATTAACCTAACTCTATTGACACCTCGAACTAAACAGTGTACCTATTCATTAGCGATTCAACTAAACTATCGACCATCTTAAAGACACTAGCGCGGTGGCTCTGAAAAAAAAAACTGCAAACTATAGAACGTGAGCTATTTGGCAAATCTACGTAAAAATTTGTGGTATCTATTTTATAAAGAAACTCCTTAGATACTCCATGTTTCTTAAGCGTTCGTGTTTCGTATTACAGACGCCTCCATTTCTTCTTGCGAGTGTCGTAGTGACTAAGGAAATATGTCGAGAGTGGCAGAAGAATCCTCCAGTGCGCTAATTACATCGTACTGCTATCGACACGCGCCGTTCAAAGCATTCTATTCGCCTCGAGTGGTCGGTGTTGTAGGAGATCTAATTATAAACAGTGACTTGAACAATACTAAATTGTTTCTTAAAATAGCTTAAAGAAGAAAAACACAAACAATTGGCGATTTAATTATCGACTTAGACATTTTGTGTTATTTCTCTGAAATCGGCTGTAAGTTTTATTTTTTACTTTTGACGTCACAATGGCAAAGCGATTCTTTTTGCACGGGTCGCGGGATCGATTCCCACAAGGAAAAAATATTTTTATGACCTACGGATGCATGTAAGATTTATGTCTTTATACGTACAAATGTCAGAAGATAATCTGAGTATGAAGCAATGATAATATTAAAAAAAAAACTTTAAATATTACCTATTTATTTATTCTATTTTATTTTAACAAAGATTAATACAATTTATTCTACTCACATATAAAATAATACAGTATCTGGCAATATTATTTAAAGACTTGCTATCTTTCTATATCTGAACATGGACAGAAGCAAAAACTTTAGGCGAATCTTTTCGCCGCGATTGATTTATGGTTCACACAAAAACCTCCCTTCACAATGCAGAGATTTTTCGCTTATATAAACGAGTCGCAGACACTGTTCCATTGGTTCCATTTTTCTTCTTCTATTTTGATACCTGATGACGTAACTGAATATAGTTTATGAGGTTTTTTTAGTGTAATTTGTTTACAGCACTGTCACAAAGGCTTATTGTGACTTATTCAGCCAGTCTGCAAACAATGATAGCGAAGAACAATTTTTGTAGCATAGTGCCTATCTACATTTATAAAAGCATTATCACCATAAGTAGTTGTTGGTAGTTGACGACACGGTTGTCGCGGTGACTAAGTGATTAGCTTTCTGCGATGCGTGTTGCGGGTTTGATTCCCGCACTGAGCTAATATTTCTATGATACACCGATAGTTGTACCAGGTGTTGTGTATACATGTGTCATGTATTTATTGTTATAACATCCTCATCGGTCATGTGGTCGCAAACGCGACTGCTGAGCATGAGGTCCTAGATTCGATTCCCGGGTCGGGCAGTGTTATTGGGTTTTTCTTATAGAAATTTACAGTAGCAGCACGGAGTTTGGAACTGTGCCTGGTTGATGGCAAGAAGCTCGCCCCCGTACACATCGGCGAAATGTGGGTGCACAATAGTTCCTACACCTCTGCCTAACCCTTCGGGCATACAGGCGTGATGATATGTTAAATGTTTATTATGTTACAAATAGACTTAAAATGTGTAATCCAACCGTGGAAGCACTTATCGGATAATGGAAATCAAAATATGTATGGTAAGCTTTAGATATTAATAGTACAGAGTGTACATTTATGAATTTGAGAGAAATCCATATAAAGCTAATATAATATTTTATACCCTTTAATGGATGGTACAAGATTGAGTAAATTTCTTGAACAGTCGAGCAAAGACAGGTTATGTGAATATACATAAGCCTATATACCTAAGATAGCCACTTTGCTCTTCATACTAGGTATGTATTATATAATGTACCTTTATATTTATTATCGGCCGGCTTTATACGACCCGGGTACGTCTTAAAACTGCGGGCAGACAACGGAGGACGGGCAGCAGCGTCCTCTCACTAATCGGTGAGCCATTGCGATCCCCAAGCCGCCTGCCAAGCGTGGGGTTATGGCACCCCCCCCCCCTTGGGGAAGGCCTTCGTTCAGCAGTGGACGTCTTCTGGCTGATGATGATGATGATGAATGAATATTTGTTATCTGCATTTAAGATAGTTCGCTCGTAGCTATATAGGTATTGCGCAAATTGGTTGATCTGTCAGGTTAAGCAGTTGGTCCCGGATGTCATATGAAGACCTATGACAGTCCTTACGGGTGTTAGCAACGCAAAAAGATTGACAACCAGTCTAACCTTAGAGTATCAGTATCTCCAGGTAATTGGGTGGCGGAGGTCAAATGGCAGTCGCTCCGTGTAAAATACCGATAGTCAGCAACAACCGGTTAGATTGGAAGCCGACCCCAATGTAGTTGGGAAAAGGCTCGGCAGATGATGATTTAAGACTATAGTTTAGCTTAAAGTTTTAAAAATGCGTTAACGTTTTTACTGCACTTAACATGAGCTGATCTTGCCATTTTTTATATGTCATAGACACAAGTAAAAACTAGGTCGTCACGTTTTTTTTTTTTTTTTGATATTGTTTATAGATTGAGAAATAATTAACCCTCAAAATGCATTTTTTTTAACTAAAACTCTTCCTCATACTTATTTCGTAATAATTATTAAATTTATCAAAATTTTGAAAAAACAAAACCTAATTAAATCTGACAAAACGATAGAGACTAAAATCAAATTAATTCGTTAAGATTTCGATGTAAGAAAGTTTAACGCCTAAACACCTATTTTGCTTGTATTTAAAGGCAATTTTAAAGAAGCCGACGGCTAAACGATACTCATAACATCGTACAAATATTTTCCTCAATCGACAAACATAGTTATATTTTCAACCGACTTCAAAAAAAGGAGGAGGTTCTCAATTCGGCTGTATTTTTTTTTTTTTTTTTATTTTTTTTTTATGTTTGTTACTCGATTTCTCGAAGACGCCTGGACCGATTTCAAAAATTCTTTTTTTATTTGAAAGGGTATGCTTGTCATTTGGTCCCATTGTCATCAGGTCAGGACCTGATGGTGGAAACCCTGAGAAATAGAGGGCATCTCTTGAAAATTGTAGGCGAGCATGGGGTAAAAACTTGATATTTATGTGTATATCTGATGAGACTACAATACTATGGAGGTTTAGGGCAGATCTGATGATGGAGACGACAGAGGATCGAGGGAACTCCTCAACGGTACATCTTAACTACCTCGTGTTTGGGCTTATTTTATTCGTGTTGACAAGATCTTTACACCGAGATGGGTAATGACTGCCACTGCAAGGTCCGTGATGCAGGTGCAGTACTGTTTAGGGAACTCCTTAAGGGTTGATAGCAGCTACATAGTGTTTGGGCGATTATTCCGTCAATTACGGACCGATTTTAAAAATTCTTGTTGTGTTTGAAAGAGTATGCTTCCCATTTGGTCCCATTATCACCAAGTCAGGATCTGATGATGGGATCCTAGGGAAATCGATGGATACCCTCAAATATTGTAAGACAAATAGCCCGTTTGAGCTTTTTTTCTTAATAAGTTAGGTATTGGCGTCTGAAAATCATCATTTAATGATGCTGAGCTGATGATGGATGTCATAGTATTCCTCAACGGCAAAGAGTTAAGGGAATAAAACTTCCGAGTTTGGGATCACTCGATATATTTTGATGAGTCCCGTATAAAACATTTGGTATAGAGGGTCTGATGATGGAGCCAGGAGATAGATGGTGGAACTCTTCAGTAGCTACTTGTAAACCCCTCGAGTTTGGGCTCATTTTAAACATCTAAAAGTCAAAACTATCACAGTATTAGTTACAATAGTCGTCTTAATCTTTTCATTTCTCGTAATGCGTTTTCATCATGTGGTCGGCTAAGTAATTTATTTGATTTTAAAATCACATAGTGCAATACCGTCTAAGGTTTTCACTCGACTTGGGGCAACATACATTTGACCTTTGTAAAGTTTTTCAAGAGAATCGTCTTTACTAGGTCTATCCATCACTCAAAATTGTAAAATAATTAAATTTTTTAACAAAAAAAAAACCGACTCCAAAAAACTCAAAAACAAAACTAATAACTAAAAAGCAAAAAATAAATATTTTATTATACAATATAGTAGTTGAAGAATATTGAAGTCGGTGCCAAGTAAAACATGCAATGATAAACCGATACGATTGGCGAAGTGCATTTGTCGTGTCCGACGCATAATCCGCTCCGCAATCGACAATTTCTACGTGAACTCGTTGTTTCAATGTCGCTATTATAGCACCAAGGTATATTACTTTTATGTTTTACTTGGCACCGATTTCAATATTCTTCAACTACTATATTGTATAATAAAATATTTATTTTTTGCTTTTTAGTTATTAGTTTTGTTTTTGAGTTTTTTGGAGTCGGTTTTTTTTTTTGTTAAAAAATTTATTATGTATAAAATTCCTGTGTGCGTATTTGCATGTGTTCGTAATTTGTATTTTTGTCCTTTTGGCGTTATCTGTATGGTTCTTGGCTATAGTTGAACCTTGTAGGTGACGCTGTTGTCGAGATCCAGAAAACAACAAATTGTTTTTTATGTAATTATATACAAATTGTCTAAACACAATATAGATATGTTCCAAACCTACTTACTATAATACTAAAAATGCCAATGCATTCCACAAGTTACTTTGGATCATCCTTCACGGTACAGGCTGTTCGATAGTGGAATTCATTACCAGTTACACTGAGACGTGCTAAATCCTTAGCTATTTTTAAAAGACTTGTCAAGGAACACTTCCTGTCAATATAATTTTATCAGAATCAGATATTATTTACTATATGTATTATTGTATTTATTTTAGTCATTATATATCCTATTTTAATTTATACACGCCCACATATTTATATTTATGTTGCACCGCGAACTAGCCTTTCTCTTTTTTACCTGCTACTCTGTCCATCCTAAGGTTGTCTTGCAGAAATCGCCAAGGTTGATAAGACCGCCTCTTGTACATCTCTATTGGTTTCCATTTTATATATTTTTTCTGTTTCTGGTGTACAATAAAGTTTATTGTATTGTATAATCGAAAATTTTGGAAACAAAACAAACATATTAATGGTTGGCCCCGATTTCTCTACCACGCAAAACTTTTAAGGAACAAATTAGTAGTGTTTATTTGATTTATGAGGCCTTCTTTTATTGTGGGCAAACAAACATATTTCTTGAAAATAAAACCACAAACAATTGTTTGGAAAGTAGATTTATTTATTAAGAATAAGATAAAATATAAAACATTTTTTGACAAGACACTGAAAACTGAAAGTCTTTATGTTTATTGGTTTTGAACAAGAATAAAACAAGTGACAAGAGAAATAAAATAAGTGAAACACGAAAATAGAAGTGGTGAAATTGGTGATAAATTAGATTAGATATTCCTCCTCAGCAGGCTGTAAAAAAAACAAGGTTTCATTTTTTTTTTTTTTTTAAAAACATAACCCCACACTAGGATTTCTCCTGTATCGTGTCATGTCACATGCACACACAACCAGATCCGAAACAACTATCTGTAGATCATACAAATATTTGTTCCGTGCGGGAATCGAACCCGCGACACTAAGCGCAGAAAGCTAATCACTTAGCCACTGTGCCAACGGTGTCGTCTTACACAAAATAAATTTTAATCGGGGAATAGGTTATGGGAATCAGACTTTAAATCCTCGACAACGTCGAAAAAACATTCAGCAATAAAAAACGAACAGAAAAGTACTTAAAATAAATTGATCCTTATAAAAACTTACGTGGACAACATTCAACTCTAATGCACTTTCCTCCTAATTTTGAAAGTATATAACCCTTTTTACAATCACATCCGTCAATATTAACATTTGGCGACTTATAAGGACAACCCGAAGGGTTTGGTGAAGCACAGGTTCGTTTACATTTATCGGGGACTGGACAAGCTGTTAAGAAAATAAAAATAATATATAATGGTTACATTTTCTATTAAAATATGTCCATGTGACATGTATGTTCGTTAACTGTACAGGAGAAATCCTAGTTTGGGCCAACGCTTACTAAAAACCCAAGTAAAAGCAAGGAATTAAACAAAACATTAAATAGAAAAAAAATATCTTTCATATACTTTTTAAAGTTTATCATTTCCTAAAACATATAAAAAATCAATTAAAGTGTATTTACGTGATTAACTTACGACAATCTCTAGCGAGAATGCATATATCAGTTGCATTCCTGAAGTAATCCTGCTTACAGATGCACGCAGGCTCACAGTTTAACACTAAAGTATTGCAAACGGTTGGCTGACGGTTGACGTCTTTACAGTTCTCTGCGAGACAAGCTGATGGACAGGAATCCCATACTTCATTGGGTCGTGTGCATGTAACTGGAGCTGCAGGGACAAAATAAATTGATAAAGATTCTACGACCAATTTCAAACCCTGACATTCGCAGAGCATTTGAAGATTTAACTTTAAACTAAGGTATATTTGCCAGGGTCTTAAGTGTTCTTATTCATACGGCACGGTTGGCGCACTGGTTGAAAGATTGACTGCTGCGCTACGAGTCACGGGTTCAATTCCCGCACGGAACAAATATTTGCATGAGCTACAGATAGTTGTTTCGGGTCTGAATATTTGTGTATGTGAATACACACCGTGCCTGGGAAATCACGTTAAGCCGTTGGTCCTGCACCTGATCTCTCTCTGGTCGTGTCGGATTGCCGTCCCATTGGACTATGAAAGTGAAGGAATAGAGAGAGCACCTGTGTTTCCGCACACACTTGAGCTCTATAATATTTCCTGCGTAGTTGGCTAATCTCCGATTGGATTGGCCGCCGTAACCGAAATTCGGTCAGGTGGACATTATTATTATACATAGCATGACGCATGTATTTCCCACACGATTAGGTAGATATGTGCTTTTTTACACCTACATTTCCGCTGAAGCTGTTGAATTCCATGAAATGGGGGCGAGCCTATCGCCATCTAGGGGGCACAAACCAATCTAACAAAAAAAAGTGACAATAACTGCCCGACTCGAGAATGGAAACCAGCACGGAACGCTCCGCAGCCGCGTTTGCGATCACTACAACAATAGTTATTATTCCCGCTACCTACATAATAATATTCGCTATATCGTATAATATTGTGATATTGTTTGTTTTGAATGCTAACTAACACTGTAGTGCCTCCAGTATGTTTGCTGAGGCGCGCGTTCACAACTTTCACGCTATGGTAAGGAGAAAGACAGCGTCACTTTTAGAGAGAACGCGGTCAAGTCCTAATGGCATTTTGAGGATGTTAGTTGACAAATTTGATGCACCCATCATGAATCACTTCATGCAGGTGTTAGTGAGGCAGAAGTGATTTTATTCATATGGGTGACAAATTTGCACACACGATTTTTATTTCTATGAACTAACATAGCTCGTAAGTATTCTGTCAACTAACAATTTGGATCTCTGTTGTCTAATATATATATATTATTATTATTATTAATATCCTGTTGCTAATCCTATCCTACTAATATTATAAATGTGAAAGTTTGTGAGGATGGATGGATGGATCTTTGTTGCTCTTTCACGCCAGAACGGCTGAACGGCAGCCTAATTACGTAAAAAAGCGACAGCAACGCGATAGCCACGCGACAGCAATCTCACTGTCAGCCAATACATTATATGTCACAAAAATGACGTTTGACAGAAATTATCGCGCGATCTACGCCTGTCGCTACATCGGTAATTAGGCTGCCGATCTGGATGAAATTTGGCACAGAGATAGACTATAGTCTGGAATAGCACATAGGCTACTTTTTATCCCGGAAAAATTTGCGGTTTCGTAAACCACGCGGGCGAAGCCGCGAGCGGAAGCTAGTATTTAATAATACATAGTAGATGGTTTAAATCTCATAAAGATCCGACTTTATTATACATATCCAAGGATTTGGTCCTTATTAATTATAATTAATAACATTTAACTTACGTCCGTATTTTTAATCCCAGATATACTCTTAAGCTATCCGGCTGTTCATTTAAAATTGAAACAGTTTTTGTATGGGCTTTAGTACCACAAGAATAACGTATCTCCTTTGTATCCAGCTATTGAAAAACCAGACTATTCAAATATTTTACCTCAATAAACCTTAACAATATTATTTTTTATAATAACGTGCTCAATTTGTTGCTTCCATTTCTAACTCATACATTTTTTGTAGTGTTTCAAATGGAATGAGCGATTAATATCAAAAATCACTTACGGCAGTCTGACGACACGATACATCGCTGATCTTCCTGGCTTTTTCTTTTGTGATTTATATTGCAGATACAGCCCGGAAGACACCTTGGCATAGTATGGCGTTTAAGTATAGCTCTGCTGTCATCTTCTGGACAATAATCTCTTGGACCATTCACCTTGCAGTCGACGAAGTGTGCATTTTCACCGCATGGGTTTCCACCTAAAAATATAATTTAATTAACCCTTCAAATTAGGCAGAAGTCATCAAATTGTTAATGTAAATAAAAAACCAAACTGATAAAATATTTTTTAACCTGAGATCATGGGGTTACTACAACTCTCACTACAAGTACGAGTCGCAAGCTGTCATTTTGTTTGAAATTTTAGTAACTTCAAGAAAAGGTGGTGAATTAAGTATGATTGTAAATATTAATCTTCCATCTATTTTTCTTATTTTTTTTCTGAAGAAAGTATTATTTTCAAAAGTACCAACCTGGACAGTCATCAGGCAAGATGCATCTTCCAGTTACGTTAGAAAGCAAATAGCCAGGTTTGCATTGACACCCTATAGGTTCGCAAGCCTTTTTGCATGGCGCTGCGTCCGGCGCCTTACAGGTGGACGGGCATGGCAGCGGACAGCGCTTGGTTAGCGCGTTAGGATCACTGTTACAACCTAAATCACCTGGAATATTGATCAGAAGTGACAATTCGTAATCAATTTCTTCACAGTGAAATTGCGAACAGAACTTTTTCAAAAATATAATAATTTAAATAATATTGGACTGACTATCGGGAGCAAAAAAATCCAACAAGTGAGCAGTTACCGCAAATTATAAATTATTATAGTGCGGAAACTACTCATCTGTCGGATTTCCAAAGATCCCTTGATCAACAATGAAATGAAATGAAATGAAATTGAAATGAAATGAAATGAAATTATTTATTTTGCAATTAGGATTTTTCAATCACTTTTACACGTCTTTTTAAAACTAGATGGGGTCGGCATTTCCTATGACTATCCCTGAGAAGAAACGCCGAAACAAACTCAGGGGTCAAAGTATATTTTAAAGTCCAGACAGATTGTAATGATGTAAGGGTTTATGTGAGACAAATATAGGATGGAATAGCCTTTTGAAGAAAGTGCCATAACTATTTGAGCTAACCTGTCGCAACAGAGTGCAAGCATGCATCAGTTATCGTGAGAATTAATGAAATTAAGAGCGTTCAGCCTAGATCTCACTCACATTTACAATGTATAACGGTTATATATAAGAAATAATTTCAATTTAAACGACATTACAATATCAAAATAATGAAGTAAATAATATAATAATCAATGGTAAAAATTGTATATAAAAAAAAGGAAAGGCTAAAGAGCGGTTCAATCCCAAGCGTTTTTGTCATCTAAATAGTCCGAAATTTTATAGTATCCTTTTTTACAAAGTTTAGATTTAATTACAATTTTGAACTTCTTTAATGTTAAATTACGTATATATAATGATCTATTGAATTATTTGAATCCTTGTAACAATAAATCCAAACTTACGTGGACAGTCTTCGACTTTGATGCACTTTCCTCCTAATTTTTCCAGTATGTACCCCTCTTTACAATCACATCCGTCAACATTATCATTTGGTGGTGAATACGGACAACCCGAAGGGTTTGGTGAAGCACAGGTTCGTTTACATTTATCGGGAACTGGACAAGCTGTGAATTAAGACGTAAATTTCATGAATTAATTATCAGTGTAAAGTAAAACTTTACCATATTCTATGACGTCAAAACATATAAATAACACAAATCTATCATTAAAAATAAATATTATTAAATCCATAACGGTGTAATCATGTGGTTAACTTACGACAATCTCTAGCGGGAATGCATATATCAGTTGCATTCCTGAAGTAATCCTGCTTACAGATGCACGCAGGCTCACAGTTCAACACTAAAGTATTGCAAACGGTTGGCTGACGGTTGACATCTTCACAGTTCTCTGCGAGACATGCTGATGGACAAGAATCCCATACTTCATTAGGTCGTGTGCATGGAACCGGAGCTGTAATACAAAAATTAATTTCAATAAAGAATTTGTTGAAGGCTAAATGTTAATAGCTTCAAAGCTTTCATCACTTACGGCAATCGGATGACACGATGCATTGTGGATCTTTCCGACTCTTTCTTTTGTGATTCAAGTCACAGATACAGCCTGACAGACAGGGACGGGGAGGATCACATACAACTACAGCTCTGCTGTCATCCACTGGACAATAGTCTCGTGGGCAGGGCACTTTGCATGCGACGAAGCGCTCGTTCTTGCCACATGGGTTTCCACCTAAAAAATATTTTCCACTATCAGCCAATTGTTAATGTGTACAAACCATTACATTGTTAATTATAATAGGCAAAATAGATTGCAGAGTAGTATTGTTTATTGAAAGTCTCCATGTATGTGAACTTATTACATTTGGGTTCGTAAAAATATCCTGTACTCGGACGGTCTTCTTTCTACGGTATATATACCATCACTACGAACCTCCTTTTAAAATTACGTAAAAAGAGGTCTTATCATCATCTGCCTAGCCTTTTATCAACTAAATTGGGGTTGGCTTTCAGTTTAACCGGTTGCGGCTGAATATTTTACACGGAGCGACTGCCATCTGACCTCCGCTACTGATACGCTAAGGTTAGACTGGTTGTCAGAATTTTTTGGCTGCTGACACCCGTTACGACTGCCATCGGTCTTCATATGACACCCAGGACCAACTGCCTAACGTGCTTTCCGAGACACGGAGGTGTCTCGATGTGAGAAATATGGTCACCCATGCAAGGATTGACAGCGGCAAGCGCTGCTTAAACTCGCAGATCGACCGATCAGCGCAGTAGCTATGTAGGTATGTATCGATGAAAATTCTGGTAGTCTAAGCTAAACTGCAATTGACATGCAAAGAATTCTTATTCTCGCCTTCTTTAGAAGCTTCGTCTTCGAAATATCAATGCCTAAACTGAATGAAAATCAAAGTTACATCGAATTATTAAGTATTAAATTACCCACCTGGACACTTATCAGGCAAGATGCATTTTCCAGTCACATTGGAAATTAAATAGCCAGGTTCGCATTCACATCCGAATGCGTCACACTTTCTTTTACAAGGGAAAGCGTTTGGTGAATCGCAGGTGGACGGGCATGGCTGAGGACATGCTTTGGTAATTGCGTGAGGATCGCCATTACAACCTAAGTTACCTGCAACATGTACAAGACGTGAACATTTAGTTTTAGAACAATCTGCAGCAATAGGTAATAATAATGTTCTGCTGACCGATTTCGGACACAGCGGCCAATCTCACCGGAGATTAGCCAACTAACCAGGAGATATTATAGAGCACAAGTGTGTGCGCAAACACAGGTGCTCTCTATTCCTTCACTCTTATAGTCCGATGGGACGGCCGACACGACCGGAGACAGGTCAGGCGCAGGACCAACGGCTTCACGTGCTTTCCTAGGCACGGTATGTATTCACATACACAAAGACCCAGACCCGAAAAAAACTATCTGTAGATCATACAAATATTTGTTCCGTGCGGAAATCGAACCCGCGACACGTAGCTCAGCAGTCGATCTCTCAACCAATGCGTCAACCGTGCCGTCAATAGGTACTGTTACGAGTATATTGTAAAATATAGATACAACACAAAGTGTTTTAAGTAGTAAGTAATAAGTAGTTAATAAAATAAAATTGATATATTTGAAATCACTTTTTAACAATTTTATATTAGTTTTTTTTTATCTTGTAAATAAATGTGTTCCGTTTCACTTACTAAATACGCTCTTGAAAAGTTCTGGTAATAATAAAAATGGGGGTGATCATGTGGTAACTTTTTGGAATATAAAAAAAAACCAGATTCTATTAAAACGCCTCAATGCCTATTCAACATTAACGGAGACGAGTGGCACCACAGTCATTTGATTTGACAGTTGTTTCATACTTACGCGGGCAATCTTCAATTCTGATACACTTTCCTCCTGATTTCGAAAGTATATACCCCTCTTTGCAAGTACATCCGTCAATATTAACACTTGGTGGAGAATAAGAACATCCCGCAGGGTTTGGTGCCGCGCAGGTGCGTTTGCACTTGTTGGGAATTGGACAAGCTATAATAAAAATAGAAATATAGCTGATTAATTCGTCGATAACGTCGTTTATGCAATATCGACAAAACATCATAATATTACAATACTAGCTTTTGCCCGTGACTTCGTCCGCGTAACCTATGTACAATATATAGGTACTTGATAGCCTATAGCACTCAGGAATAATGTAGCTCTCTACCAGTGAAAGAATTTTTAGAATCGGAACATTAGTTTCGGAGATTACCCCTATATTCAAACAAACAAATTTTACCTCTTTATAATATTAGTATAGATTGCTGTGTGTCTATCTGTGAGGTTTGCGAGATAGGTCATTATTATGCGGAACACTAGCTAATAAAGTTCTACTGTATCCTATATCTATAAAATTTCAATGATTAACTTACGACAATCTTTATTAGGAATGCATATTCCAGTTGCATTCCTTAAGTAATCCTTCTCACAGGTACAAGCAGGTTCACATCTCACCCACATTGGACAAACGTATGGCTCATGGTTGACGTCATCACAGTCCTCTGCAAGACATTCTGATGGACAGGAACTCCATTTTTCGTTAGGTCTTGTGCATTTAACGGGAGCTGTAAGGGAAAAATAGCATGCCTTCATTTGTCAACTCTTGCAGCAGAGTAAACCAGTTTATCTTTTTAAAAGTTTAGGTACCTAATTAAGGTCTAAAAAACATTTGTATGGTGTGTATGGCCTAAACGTTAACTTTTTTTATTTGTTCCGATTAAAAATAAATGCGTTATGATTTTTTACTGGATATCTTCAAATAATTTTGTTCTTATACTATTTTCAAAAATACCATACATGGCATAGAGAATAGGAACCTCAAAAGTAGCTTTTTCAAAATTGAATTGTTAACAAAGATAGCTTTTGCTTGAAAAGGGAAAGAACAAAATGGATCTTTTTAATGATCTTTTTAACAATCACTTACGGCAATCGGACGCCACGATACATCGAGGGTCGTCCTGACTTTTCCGTTTGTGATTAAAATTGCAGACACATCCCGACAGACAGGGACGGGGAGGATCACATACAACTACAGCTCTGCTGTCATCCACTGGACAATAGTCTCGTGGGCAGGGCACTTTGCATGCGACGAAATCCTCATTCTCTCCACATGGGTTTCCACCTACAAAGAAAAAACAAATGAAGTAAAATAATTTAATATGCGAACATCTTATGATTATGGCTTAGTTATTCATTCCAATGCTAGAACACTTTGCCATACAAGACTTTAAATTTGTTTGTCACAAATAAACAGTGATAAGCTTAGCGTTGAACGATTGTCTTCCAAGGAGAGTCAGAGAGGGAATATGCACTAGCGTTCTTTAGATGTTATTTTCCTTTCAAGCAAATTAATTACGTATCTTTACGATTTTACTCCTCAAAATCAAGAAAGTCTATAGTTGACCATCTTAAAGAAAAATAAAACCTAATTTCGAAGTATCTAACGTCAAAATACCCACCTGGACATTCATCCGGCAAGATGCATTTACCAGTTGAATTGGACAGTATATAACCAGGTTCGCATTCACACGCGATTGGCTCACATTTTCTTTTACATTGAATTGCGTTCGGTGCCTGGCAGGTGGACGGACAGGGATGAGGACACGCTTTAGTAATCGCGTGAGGATCGCCATTACAACCTAAGTTACCTGTAATGTAGAACAAATTTGACAATTCAGTTCTAGAATAATCTGCAGCAAAACAGTAATATCATAGCCTAAAATTGGTCGAATAGGTATAGGTATACAAAACGGTTAACTTTTCAGAAATAGAACAATCAAAATTGAGACTATGAATAACGCCTCGATATTAATTTAATTAAAAAATAACAATCATGAAGACGAGTACCTAGCACCATAACGATTTGAATCAATCCAATAACACTTACGCGGGCAATCTTCAATTCTAATACACTTTCCTCCTAATTTCGACAGTATATACCCCTCTTTGCAAGTACATCCATCAATATTAACACTTGGTGATGAATAAGAACATCCCGGAGGGTTTGGTGCCGCGCAGGTGCGTTTACATTTATTGGAAATTGGACAAGCTGTAATAAATAGACAAATAACATATTAAAGTTTTTGACACAATATTGTAAATAGCTATCCTGGAGATTGGGAGCTAAAGTTATGACCACTATGAAATAGAAGCTATCATCGCTTGTCCTTATAGTGTACTAGCTTCCGCTCGCGGCTTCGCCCGCGTGGTTTACGAACTCGTACATTTTTCCGGGATAAAAAATAGCCTATGTGCTATTCCAGACTATAATCTATCTCTGTGCCAAATTTCATCCATATCCGTTCAGCCGTTCTGGCGTGAAAGAGTAACAAAGATCCATCCATCCATCCATCCTCACAAACTTTCACATTTATAATATTAGCAGGATTTGAATGTTAAAAACGTAAAAACGTTCATTTGTTAATTTCCTTAGCTATCTAATAAAAAAACGTCGGTATAAAAAACCGTCAATTTATTTTATAATAAGAGTATCTTTAACAAGGCATCAATCTCTTGATTGAGTATCTTTAAAAAGGTATTTCGTCGTTGTCAAACCAATATCTGCTTTGTGCACTTATTGGAGATTTCGACATTTTGACCATTATGACTAGTTTACTAATCAAATTTTCGTACAAAGAGACTGTAATGTGGCTCTAAGCATTAAAGGTGGAAATGTGGTCGCTAAAAAAATTAGCTATGTGCATCAGTCAGAATATTGTCAAATAAAAACTGCTGTGTGACAAAATATCGAAATCTCCAAAAGGTGCACATAGCAGATATTGGTTTGACAACGACGATTTGGTATAACGAGCTAATGTCCACGAGTCCACGTTGAAAGTGCGTATTTTGTGTTATGCGATCCACCCCAGTTCCTTGAGAAATGTCACCCTATTATAATAGGTATAGACTGGTCTAGATGATAAGTAATAACAATAGTCTTCAGCGGGCTATAAATAAATTGAATGACATTATTACATCCAAGCAACAAAATTATAAGAAAATTCCAAACCTCTGCAGAGACAGGACATTTTCCTTTGAACCGTGCATATAGAGCCTCATTTCATATACGCCTGAATCTGGTATATCTCAAGATTAACTTACGACAATCTTTATTAGGAATGCATATTCCAGTGGCATTCCTAAGGTAATCCACCTTACAGATACAGGCAGGATGGCAGTTCACCCACTGAGCGCAAAAAGTTGGCTCATGGTTGACATCTTCACAGTCCTCATCGAGACATGATGGGCAGGAACTCCACTCTTCGTTAGGTCTTGTGCACTTAACTGGAGCTATAATGGAAAAAATATCCTCATTTTGATAACACTTGTTACAGTAATGAGGAGATTCTGTTGTTGCTGTGATTAGGTACTTACTCAAAGTCAGAGACAACATTTGTGCTTACAGGCTTGGCTTTGGCTTAAGCATTAACAGTGTTTTTTGTTCAGATTTAGGTTGCCCCGCACTAGTATTTCTCCTGTGTCGTGGGTACAGTTTACAAACATACATGTCACATACACACACAAACAGACCCGAAACAACTACCTGTAGATCATACAAATATTTGTTCCGTGCGGGGATCGAACCCGCGACACATAGCGCAGAAAGCTAATCGCTTAGCCACTGCGCCAACCATGTCGTCAAGCGTTAGATCCTAATTTGTCCTACATTAGGAATAATTTCAGAATCGTGGGTACCTAATCGTTACAATATTCACATGCACAAATATCTGGGTATTTGTATGACCTTCAGATGGTTGATGGATTTGGTAGGTCAAATATTTGTCCCGTGCGGTAATCGACACTGCTTCACGTAGCGCAGTTAACTACTGTGCGAACCGTGTCGTCGTCCTTATTCTTTTGTCCAAAATACATAAAGATTTTTAGATTATAATTCAATTCTTAGATTTTTTGGTAAAAAACATATAAAAAGCAATTTTAATACTTATAATAAGTAACAGTAATAGTAAGATAGTCCCAAGCTTTTACTGGAAAGGATTAAGAACAAAATGTATGTTTATGTTTAACAATCACTTACGGCAATCAGACGCCACGATGCATCGCGGATCTTCTCGACTTTTCCTTTTGTGATTAAAATTGCAGACACATCCCGACAGACATGGACGGGGAGGATCACATACAACTACAGCTCTGCTGTCATCCACTGGACAATAGTCTCGTGGGCAGGGCACTTTGCATGCGACGAAATCCTCATTCTCTCCACATGGGTTCCCACCTACAAAAAAAATTTTAATAAAATATGTAATAAAATTTGGAACTGTCAGTTAATCTTAATAAAACTTATACCTACTAGAATTTTAATTTAGGTAATATAACTGTGACCTCGCACAAAATAATTTACTAACTAATATGTTATTATTACAACCAAATACTATATGTATATGTATTCTCATCTAAATCAATCCTTAATAAAAAATGAGCCTTAAACTTCACGTATTAAATGTCAAATTACCAACCTGGACATTCCTCCGGCAAGATGCATTTACCAGTTGAATTGGACAGTATATAACCAGGTTCGCATTCACACGCGATTGGCTCGCACATTTTTTCACAGTGAACCGCGTTCGGTGCCTGGCAGGTGGATGGACAGGGATGAGGACATTTTTTGGTAATCGCGTGAGGATCGCCATTACAACCTAAGTTACCTGTAACAACAAGTGACAACTGAGTGCTAGATAAATGTACATCAACATTGGAATATCGTTATCGAATACTATATTCAAAGTTACATTTTCAAACAAAGAATCATTTTATTAACACATAACATAGCATCACGCCTGTATTCCCCGAAGGGTTAGGCAGAGGTGTATTATTGTACATCCACATTTCGCCGATGCTGTTATTGAGTCCCATGTAATAGGGAGCGAGTCTATTGCCATCTACCGGTCACAGTTCCAGACTCCGTGCTGCTACTGAGAATTTCCATTCAGAAAAACCCAATAACACTTTGCCCGACCTGGGATCGAACCCAGGACCTCAGGCTCAGCAGTTGCGCTTGCGACCACTAGACCAATGAGGCAGTCTAATAGTACATTAATAACGCCACAATATCGATATAATAAGAAAATACAATGCTTTTGTTCTACAAAACAAGGCTTAGAGATATCTCTATTAAAACTGGTTACTCGTATACACATGTATGTAAATACTTTGATACTTACGTGGACAGTCTTCAATTTTGATGCACTTTCCTCCTAATTTTTCCAGTATGTACCCCTCTTTACAATCACATCCGTCAACATTATCATTTGGTGGTGAATAAGGACAACCCGAAGGGTTTGGTGAAGCACAGGTTCGTTTACATTTGTCGGGTATTGGACAAGCTGAAAAAGGATAAATTGGCTAATGCTTTTGTATAAGTGGTAACATAATTTCATGTTGCTATTTTGACTTATACTATGTGTTTCAAATAAATGAAGTGAACGCTGAAGATAAAAGAGCAAGGCCTCTAAATATTTTGTTTTATTATGATTCATTTGTTAATCGACTATGTCATATGGATGTCAAATAGCCACATAATTGACGAGTCTTAATATCACTTGATTTTTTATTTAAAATGCATAGTACAAGGCGTAAAAGTGACCAAAATACGCGATTTCACTGAATTGTTGATTATTAGTTTTGCGAAATTATGGACTTGAGTAAGTATTTTTGAGAAAATATTTAATACTTATAACCCCGCTTGTTTTCGCGATTCTATATCGTCAAATACACCCAAGCTTATTTAGGAAATAAAAACATTATCTAGCAAAAAAAAAAAAAAGTTAGTAAAGCTCGTCCTTAGCATGCTGTGAAAATATGGATGGGATAATATCCACACATATTATAAAACATTCAGAACGAAAGCAAATCAAAAATGAAACATAACAGCGTAGCGATATGGTTAACTTACGACAATCTCTAGCGGGAATGCATATATCAGTTGCATTCCTGAAGTAATCCTTCTTACAGATGCACGCAGGCTCACAGTTCAACACTAAAGTATTGCAAACGGTTGGCTGACGGTTGACGTCTTCACAGTTCATTGCGAGACATGCTGATGGACAGGAATCCCATACTTCATTAGGTCGTGTACATGTAACCGGAGCTGTAATGCAAAAAATAATCTACATACTTTAACGAACCTATAGAAAATTTCTGTTTTTATATCATTACCGTCCAAACTTTAGATAGAAAATATATTAAATTTTCTCTCTTATCCAGATTTGCTTAAAAATCATCTAGAATTTTTGGCCCAAAGCTCTCTTGCAAATGAAAAGAGAAATTAACATTAAAAATCACTTACGGCAATCGGACGACACGATACAACGCGGATCTTTTTGGCTTTTCCTTTTGTGATTCAAATTGCAGACACAGCCCGACAGACAGGTTTGGGGAGGATCACATATGACTATACCTCTTCGGTCATTCTTTGGACAATAGTCTCGTGGGCAGTTCACTTTGCATGCGACGAAATGCTCATTTTTGCCACATGGGTTCTGACCTACGAATATTTCAAATTGAGTAAAGTTATACTCTTTACCTACACTATACGTACTTCCATTTTATTGTGAATTATATTAAACTTAATTTCAGCACTATTGGTGGGCTCAGTGGATAACTTTAATCAACTGCTACAACTAACATTGTAAACACACTGGAAATGTTTTAAAACTTCTTCTCTTCAATACTGAATGTATATAGACTTTATAAACACCAAAGCTTCATACATACCTGAAGACGAGCTATCTCTTAGAAATCGATCATGCCCTAGTGGAAAGATTAGTCAGCAATGGTGGTATCGAGACTGACTGCGCAGAATACACCAGATGATTACATATTTCATCACTCATGGCTCTTTTCTTCCACCAACTAAGGTATCCAATGTAATAGTACCAACCTGGACATTCATCCGGCAAGATGCATTTACCAGTTGAATTGGAAAGTATGTAACCAGGTTCGCATTCACAGCCGATTGGCTCACACATTTTAAGACAATGAACCGCATTCGGTGACTGGCAGGTCGATGGACATGGTAGGGGACACCGTGTAGTCCTTGCGTGACGATCGCCGTTACAACCACCTGGACGGAGCGAGGGGCAATTTAGGTTTTAAACAATTGACTACAGAATTGGGAGCGCAGCCCAATAATACGGTTGAGCGTAATGATTTTGTTTCATGCTACTAACAGGTGGTATCCATCGGGAGAAATCTGCCCGAAGCTAATGGAATATTGGTGTAGTGCAACGAAGTAAATGTACTACAGAATGGTAGGTATATTGGACTTTGGTGGTATTGCAAGTTTTTATGCTAACAAAATCGGATTATTCAAGTATTATCCAATATTAACATTGATAAACTTTTCAAATCATCAGCGAGATACTTACGTGGACAATCTTCAATTTTGATGCACTTTCCTCCTATTTCTGAAAGTATGTACCCCTCTTTACAATCACATCCGTCAATATTTTCGTCCGGTGGTGAATACGAACAATCCGGAGGGTTTGGCGAAGCACAGGTTCGTATGCATTTATCGGGAACCGAACAAACTGTAATGTAAGAAAAGAATAAACACATATAAATTATGAAAATGAGGGAAAATATAACAGTAATATGGTTAATAATAATTATTATAATGTATCAAATTCTCAATTATGGAATTCGTACATTGCATGCTGTAATGGCTGAGTATAATAGAGCAACAAATGTAACATCAATGTAAGACCTCTGTATACCTATATTCGCAATAAATGATTAAATTGAATTGAATTGAATATATTTTAATAATTTGCTACAATTTCTCCGTCCAATTCAACACGATGCATCACTAAATACAACGTGAATTCTGTACCTGAAAGGCCTACATAATGTTCTCGGTAGTGTGTGTAATAAAGTCCGTTAAACCCCATCAAGTCAGCATAGTGTACTAAGAACCCTTCTCATTTTAAGAAGAGACCCGTGCCCAGCATTGCAGCAACCTTAATTATTTGTCTTAATATATAGATAATATTACCACGCTTGCGCAAGAGGTGTAAGTTCAATAGTATAGGAATATAGCAACATTTTTTTCTAATATCGGTAGTCATGGTTAGTCAGATTTCAACACTAATGTGCTGTGTGTTGGAATCTTAATATTTATTTATAATTTTCATTAAGATTAAATAAATCGTGAAAAATTTAGATGACATAATTCCAAAATAAACTACGCTTTCAATTTCACGATTCCGTAGCCTAGGCCATACAATATTTACTTGATATAGAATATGTATTTCACAAAAATTAAAAACATTTTTTCCCAGCTGCCTTAACCAGCTGATTATTGATTTTGAAAACGGGTGAAATATACGAATTGTTGTGATGAATACCAGTACAGACGAATAAAATAATAGGTATTAGAAACCTATCTATCTAAGAAAGAACTAAGGTTTCTTAAAATCTAATGATGGAAACTTTTCAATACATATTTATTTAATAGTAAATAGATATAAGTCAACTATATTTATATGAAGGAAATAAATATAATTAATTCATAAAATAATAAATTAATAACGCAGGGTATAAGAAAAATTTGCACAAAAGTAAATCTGTTTGCTCAACTGTCAAAAACAAAGTACAGTCATGAAGACAAACGAAGAAGAAAGAACAGACAAGAAAGCGAAGTAAAAGAAAGCAGAAGAAAACAACGTAGATATTAGACAGTCAACATTAAGTAAAGCAATCTTACGCGGAGGGCACTTTTCATTTGGTATACATATTCCATTAGCGTCTCTTAGGTAATTAGCAACACAGTCGCATCCAGGTTCACAAGGTATGTCCTCTTTACAACGGTATAATGCATACTTGCTTGTGCAAGTTTGTGGCGGACAAATCCTTTTGCAGTCTCTCGCTATTTCGTTAATACCGCAAATGGGCGATGTTGGATCTAAAAATGGTCAGTCAAAAATAATTTGATGATGTTTAGTGTGTGTAAAGTGATGATATTTGCTCATTTAAAACTTTATTCTGATGTCATAATGAAAAAATGTTCAATAGGATTGTTTTTAAATTTTTGTCCAGCTTCATTGAATGATAAATATTTTTGTTTCATCTAACATTCATAAAGCGAATTTTATTTCCAATCGAAAAGAATATAGCAAATATTATGGTTCTTTTAAAATGTGTTACTCGTTATTTATATGTGATCAAAGTAATCAAATATATAATAACTCACGTCGATATGAAAAAACTACGATCAAATTAAAGCTTGGACAGAAATCTAATTAAAAATCAATTGCTTACAGGGGCATTCCTCATTCGGTATGCATATCCCAGAACCATTCCTAAGGTGATCTGGAAGGCAATCGCACCCCTGTTCGCATCGCTTTGATTCTTCAGTACAATAGTAGTCAGTGTAAGCAATCTCACAGTTTTGTGGTGGGCAAATAGTTCTGCAGGGGACAGCTACCTCATTGTAACCACATTCCTGCTTAGCTATAAAAGAACGATGTCAGATATTAAAAACCGATCAAATACATATCAACGACTTCCATCATCTTAATAGAAAGAAGTAACTGTGGATATCCAAAAAAAAAGAAACATATATTGTACAAAATATATTTCGTTCAATATAGGGTATTAATTAACCACCTGCTGATATTTTCAGTATCGGGGTTCGAAAATTAGAACTGATGATTTTAATAATAACTTGAAGGGAATATAACATCTATATTTCTGAGAAATATTCATATCAGGAAAAATGACAAAATATGTTTAATACAATTTTTTTAAACGTGTCCAGCAATACGTCACCCATTTCGGTACAGGAAAACAAAAAGAAGACACCTAAATTTTCATACGAATCAATGGAAAGATGGCGGAGTTATAAAAGACTTGTGACATACGGAACGACACATAAATAAAAATTTCCTAGTCAAATCTATAGGCAGAAAACGAACACTACAAAGGTACTTAAATAGAACGAGAAACATAACTCCAAAAGTGACACAGATACCAACATAATAAGACATATTAAATCTTAACGATTACAGTAAAAAATCTAAAGCTGCATTAGAATGAATTACCAATATCTCACTGTAAGTAAGTAAAGCAACCGAGAAAGCAAAAATAACAGCTATAATCCAGCACAACACCGACATATCTACAGACTTATACATACGTACATAAGCTTAAATTCAATTCTGAGATGGTTATACCAAATCCATGCTTGAGACGCCCGTTAAGCCCTTTGAACCCGACTATCATCTACGGAGCCTGTCATTAAAGCATTAGGGATATCTTATAAAGCCTCCAGATAACGACCAAAATAATGGAAACTCAGATTGTAGTAGACGCTGATAGGTTTTTGATTTTAATGGGCGTACCGTTAAGATTGAAGTGGAATTATCTGTGGAATTGAACGGAAAATAAAAAAAATATCTAATTGTATAATATTGTAAAATCGAAATATGGTATTTGAAGATAATTGTTGTTTCCTCGTTTTAATGATAGATGTAGTGATAATAAATCATTATAGTATGTTACAGTTGCACTCGCATGCAAAATATACCTACACTGATGACTCATTCGTCTACAATGATTTTATTACAGTTAATGATACCTATTGTTATTAACAACTAGCTTCCGCCCGCGGCTTCAGCGGCGTGATTTACGAACCCGTACATTTTCTCGGGATAAAAAGTAGCCTATGCTATGCTATTCCAGACTATAATCTATCTCTGTGCCAAATTTCATCCAGATCCGTTCAGCCGTTCTGGTGTAAAAGAGTAACAAAGATCCATCCATCCATGCTCACAAACTTTCACATTTATAATATTAGTAGGATAGGATTGGATATTAAAAATAAAGTATTGAAGTAAAATATTTCATAATCACGAGTTAATTATTTTTATTTCAGATACAGTAATTAATCGTGAAATAATGAAAAAGCTCTTTTAGTCTTTATTTGGATTTCAATAAACGAAATTCAGTTAATTAATATAATTAGTTTCGAATCTGAAAGAATGCCTAATATTAACAACATTTAAAGATACTTGGATATAAATGATTCTGTACATGTCAGAAAAATATCTAATTTTGTCTTATAATATATCTATTAATTAAAACAACATTCATCGCTATCAAAGGTTGATATAACTGAACTGCCAACGCGGGAAATCGACATCGTTTTTTTAAATTCTCATTAAATACACCCGACACAACAAAATCTTATTTTTACATTTTATGCCACGAATTTTTATCGTGTATCCACGACAACTAAACAACTCGGCTGCGCGGGAGCATAATTTTTCTACTTATTAGACAGTATAGCGACCGAGCAGCACAACGTCCGAAGTAATTTACACATTACATAGAAACACTATTTAACTTTAATTATTTACCATTCTCTTCCAAGTATTCAGTAAGTCCACTATGAATTAAACAAAGTATATAGATAAACAACATTGTAGTATCGTGAACTCAATAAAATACCACTTGTATAACGAACTTCGTGTAAACAAAGTATTGGAGGATAAAAGACAAAAAATTCAACGAAACTATGACTCAGACGTACGTAAAAAGATGTAACGATGTTGTATCGTGAACGGGGATAAACATTTTTATGCAAAGTAATTCTTTATTTCCTGGTATAATTATGTTTGACGTCATAATCGAGCACATGACCAAAGTAATCATGACTTCGAACCCAAAAACAACTAATGAAGAAGACGAAAAACATATATATACGATGTGAATATTGTGTAACAATGTAAGCACATGAAAGCGATGTAGCCAATGAAATACTAAATAATTATCCGAGAGAGAAACGGCCATGAGATGTGCAGTAATGTACATATAAAGTTACTTTGTCGATTAATGGTTACTGCATTTGATATCCTTTTGTACATAACTTCGTAATTGCAGCAATTAGTTTTAGACTCACTAAATTGCAGGGTTGTTCAGTAATTTACATAAGACATAATAAGTATGAAGGTTACGTTGCACGTAGTGTATTTAAAACCTCAAACAGTATAAGAAATTATGGAGGCTAGAGACCTAGTCACTAAAATAAAGTCAGGATACACGATGACTGACGGGCAGGTCAGGTCAAATAACTCCATAATGAATGCTGATTTGAAGATTTCTTCAAAAAGCTATTCCAGATGCTACATTGTTTTCGTATAAATGTTAACGAGAATTTATCTCAACTTTAAAATAGACCTTGACCTCTAAGTTTGTTTTTACGTTTCTTTACAGAGGCATTGTTAGGAAATGATGGCACAATTTTGTATATACAAAAGACCGACAAGAAAAATGATTGAAAAATCCAAAAATATGACTTGTGAATTGGGCAAATCAAATCAAAGAATGACCCCAATTCGTTGCTTTTAAATGACAGTTCGAGGCCAACAACCTTCCTGTGATTATCTATTTTCATGAATAAAATAAACACGTGATATTTGAGCTCAATTGGGTATAATGGGAAGTGTTGAAAAATCTATCATACTTGTACACATTCTAATTTTAGAAATAAAGTAATAGTGAATGGTACAATACCGTAATCCAATTTCCGAATATTTTCTATTAGATTGAGTTAAGTCGCAGTTCACAAACCTGTTTCACTTGGGTTTACAGCTGAGCCATCGAATTTCCTTCCCTAACCTGGGATTTATTTCCACTTTTCAGTTTTGTGTTATTCGCTCACAGGGATCCGAACAAAGAGATTTAATATACATAGGTACCTGTTAGGATTCTTAAATCTCCAAACAATAGTTAGAAGAAACGCATTTCTTATTTAAATCGTGGTAAGTATACATTTTCCTTTAAGTTCGGATAAAATATATCCTGGCTTGCACTCGCAGCCGGGTTGAGTACATGAATCGCATTGTCTGTCAGAATCCGGCTCACTGCAGGTAGCCGGACAAAGACTGAGATATGACGTCACTTTTGTGTTGGGATAGCCCAAACAGTTTGCTCATGCTGTAATTTAGGAGAACAAGTACGTGATGGTCAGATGAAGTTTAAATTTGAATAGATAATAGCCCCTATAGAAACAATAAATGGGACCAGGAACAGTTTAACACATTACGTTTATATTTTTTTTGCTACATACGTATCTTGATGGCACGCTCGGGCATAGTTTAAATTTCAACCCATTATGTCTTGTCTAGGAATATAAGATATATGTTAAGACAATTTAGACTGTCAGATGGCAGTTGCTTCGCGTCAAAAACTAATACTCAGACGGATCTGTTAAGACTATATGATCAAGATAGTGTAAACGCAAAATAAAAGCAATAAGAAATACATCTTATAACGTAAGATATTTAATGAGAATTGTTCCAGATATACCTGCTAATACAAATATATTTATGGATTACTCACAACATTGTGATTCAGGAACACAAATATCATCCTCGTTCCTATAGTAACCCTTTTTACAGACGCATCTTGGTGGAAGTTGGTAGGGGAAGTCACATGGGGTGTTCCTGTTATCGCATCTCTCTCGTAAACACTTTGGAGGACTGGGATCCCATACTTCGTTTGGTCTGGTACAATTTACCGGTGCTAAAACATATAGAAACATTAATCAGTCGTTACTTTTCTAAGCGTGACATCATTTAAGTCATAGAAGGTAATGTATATTTTTTCTACAATTTTAACAATTTCCGGGACAGACCGCCTCTCAACGTTATCGCGGTATATCGTTACGTGACGCTACGGCTAAGGGGGGTTGCTAAATAGCCGCACTGTCTCATTACATTGCTCATTGTTAGTCATGATGACATTCTGCCCATAAGCGTCAACGTCTGTGGCCGTATTTGGCGTAACCAAAAAAATTAAAAATATATGTAATATGATAGTACGGCTGTACGGTATGATAAAATGTATGGGATTTTGAACAAATACATTCTTAAAAAAATACATTCAAAATAATGTTGGGAACTTTGAATTTTTTTCGGCCTCGTTTGTCTTTCTAGTGGGAAGAGAGAGATTGGAACTGTGCCCGGTAGATAGCAATAGACTCGCCCCTTGTTATACGATTGAATCGTGACATCGCTGGAGTGTGAATGTACAACCGTGCTTAACATTACGCGTTATGCTTAATTATATAACTATAGTTTTAGTTAATTTTCAATAGTCAAAATAATACTTACGACATTTTGAAGCTAAGATGCATCTGTCATCTATATAACTCAGCTTCAAATAACCCTCTTTGCAAGCGCACCCCCCAGGACATGGATAAATCGGATCGCAAGCAACCTCTGCTAGACTATCATCGGTTGGGCAGTAATCTGTAGGGCAACCGGCATCACAATAGACGTAGGTTTCATTCGCTGTACATGTTGGTGATCCACCTAAAAATATATAATGGAATTACTATTGTTGGGAAATAAATCCAAATATTTTATTTTATATATTATAGCATATTTATTAGATGTGTCACACATCCCTAAAACATCTTACAAGTTCTAGGGAACCCATAGATGGGTCATTACACAATCTTTTAAAGCTAGTTTCTTCCATTGCTTACATCTTTTTTGTTGGTTATAGCTTCGCACTTTTTGTACCAACGACAAGTTGAGGAATAGATTGATTAAAAGATAGAGAAACAAGAGTAATTAAGGAATTTGGACAAACGAATATGTTCTTATTATATCGTGTAAAAATGAGTTCTTATAAATTAGCAAAATTCAATGTAAGACCTATCAAATACATAGAATGTTATCAAATTGTCTCATAATGTAATGTAGTACATTTTACCGACATAAGTCTCATATACACAAACATCCAGAACCGTGTGGAAGTGGAACCCACGACCTGTAAGCTCAGAAAGCAGTTGTTCCGGGTATAGATTCAACGGAGTACTCACACTACAAAAGAACAGACTTGCTGAGACCCGTTTAAAAATAAATTAAATGAAGTAAAGTAATTCAAGTTGAGGTTCACTCACCTGGACAGTCTCCAGGCTTGATACATATCCCACCGATTTTAGTCAGAAGATATCCCTGTTTGCATACACAGCCGTCTGGCATACACTTATCGATGCAAGGCCCGTCAGTATCTGGCTTTTCACATGTGGCCTGACATGGACTGGGACACGTCTTGAATGTTGCGTTCCGATCTTCGTTACATTGAGGCTCCGCTATAATAGAGTCTTCATTAAAAGCAACATAAAGGCTTGTTTAAAAGAAAAGATTCACTGCATTTCCCACGCCATCCTTGAGTATCGTTAGACGTCGCAACGGTTTAATATAAAAAAAAATTGGTACTTAGCCATATTGGTACATAACCATAACATTAACTAAAGGAAACTGGAAGAGGATACCTTAAAACGCAGAAATCATTCTTTTCATAAATTAGATAGACCATAGAACCTAGTAATGTTATGAATAAGAAAGCTCTTATTAACTAACACTCCCATCATAAGAAGCATATTACACCATTTTTGGGAAAAAAAATAGCAGTGCTATATCGATAAGAATAGTTCAGTAATCTGTTCTATAGCTATAGTTTTCATTTTGCCTAATTTTTGAAGACATAAGGTTCAAGTAAATGGCAACTTTTAAAGTGTTAATTTACCTGGACAGTCTTCAGGTTTGATGCATTTTCCATCTTTTTCGGTGAGCACGTATCCCGGATTGCACTCACAGCCGCTTGGCAGACAGATAGCGAGACATGGCTTGTTTGCGTCCTGATCAGCACAAGTTAAAGGACATGCACTGAGACAGTCCTTGAACGTAGCGTTGCGATCGCCGTTGCATCCCAATTCTCCTATAATTGTCATCTATTATAGCGATTCAGAAGAATGGATTAAATAATCTATCTACTCTAATCCTATACTTTGGCCTTTTCAGTAGAATACTCTTCTAGGGTTTTAGTTCAGAAGGTCTTATCTGGTCAATAAATTGTCCGCCTTTTACGGTCAGAATAAATCTCAGTAGGAGACAGAAGGAGAGTGACGTCATAGGTGCGAGAGCACTAAATTTCTGAATACCACGCTCTTTTCCATGGCTAGTCCCAATTATTCATTTCCTTTTCGGGAAGGTCCGTTTTCTTAATTAGTTAGGCAAAGTTCGTAAAAAACATCAACTTGGCCACTATCAACTTTAAAAACTTCGAAGTCCCTTACCTGGACACTCTTCAGGCCTAACACATAATCCACCTATTTCAGTCAGAATAAATCCTGGTTTACAAACGCAACCGCCCGGTAGACACGCGTCAATGCAAGCCGCTGTTCTCTTGGTATTCTGATTGGCACAGGTGGGTGGACAGGAGCTTGGGCAGTCTTTGGGCATTGCATTCGGATCCCCGTTACATCCTACATCCGCTAAAATATGAGAATTAAATTTATTATTAATACATCCATTTCCATTATCTTTTCAAAATTCGACAAATAAACAATGGTCTCATGGTGATGTGATGGATCACGCCTGCTTTTAATAAACATGTTTTATGACTGGTCTTTTCTTATTATCGTTAAAGATTTTCGAAAAATAATAATACAAAAAATAACGAAATACTCACGGCATTCCGACTCTGGAACACATATATCACTTTCATTCCTATAGTAGCCGTGCTTACAAACACATCTTGGTTGAGCAGGGTATGGAAAATCACAAACTTTGCCCCTATCTTCGCATCTTTCTAGGAAACAATTCGAAGGATTAGGTTCCCATACTTCGTTCGGTCTCGTGCAGTTTACTGGTGCTAAAATAAAAAACAGTAATACTTTCAACATATCCTGAGATCAGAATTGAACAAGACTATGTACAAAAATTAAGATACTTGTACTTACGACATTCTGATGCTAAGATACACCTTTCATCATCACGGCTCACCAACAGGTAGCCTGATTGGCAAGCACAACCACCAGGACATGGATACGGCGCAGAGCAAGCTACTATTGCTCGACTATCATCTTCTGGACAGTAATTAGATGGGCAACCGACTTTGCAACCTACGTATGTTTGATTTGCTCCACATGTCGGTGATCCACCTAATAAGAATAAATAAATAACTATTAATAATTTGAATAATAGACTCTATAAAATCTACCCAATTTTAAAATTTTCTTTAACTGTGAACAAAGTGACCCGAGGCCGTTGTATCAACATGTGGATGTGAAAATGTAAAATCCAAAAAAAAACAGACTAGTTTCTTTAAAATCAATCAACCGACTCACCTGGACAGTCGCTTGGTGCAATACATACTCCACCAGGTTCGTTCAGAATGTAACCCGGATTGCACTGACACCCGTTTAGAACACAAACAGCAATACAAGGTCTGCCAGAGTCCGGCTCTGCACAAGTTGCAGGACATGCACTCCCGCAATCCACGTGGGTCGCGTTAAGGTCGCCGTAGCATCCTGTACCTATTATATGATAAATAATAACTATAATAATAGCTCTGTAGAATATCAAACGTCAAATAGAAACAAATTGTTTCTATTGGACCGATTTTAAGACATAAGTGAACAGTGAATGAGTATGTCATGATGTATATTCTGATATTGATTTATAATGACACTAAATAGAAGAAAATAATTCTTGTCATCAGGTAAGTGAATGATACAAAGACAGCAGGGAGAATGCGGATGCAACTCGCATAGGCCCAAACAAAGTGGCACATGCAACATAATTACTTAAGAGTGTGTGAATTCAGGCTGTGCATGATGAAAATGATGAAGAAACAAAACAAACAGACGAATACAACACCGACCTTTAAAGCAGTCTTCACTTGGTATACAAACTCCTGAACTGTTTCTAAGGTGACCGTCTATACAATTGCACCCAGCAGTACAATTTGGCTCCGCACACATATACGTTGTATAGATACTCTCACAAGTTTGGGGAGGACATTGCTGTGCACAATCTGTGGCTATTTCGTTTGGTCCACATTCAGGTAAGGCTAGTGTCAAAAATATGTGACGTTTAGTATAAATAAATTAAAACTGAAAGTTGAATTCCATATTCCAGTTTTGCGTGCTGTAATAATTATGTGTGATCGTGTTCGAGTTTCTAGTTATAGGTAGGAGCAGCCTTAGGTAGGCATCGCATCACTAACATTAGGTTGTAGCTTCTCTTGGGTGGCGGTGCTTACCATCTGGTTACACGCTTATCATAAGCCGCAAGTATCATAAAAAAAAAACAACTTTACAGCCTTATAGGATTTGTTAACTGTTCTATAAGAATCAAAAAGTTCAATTTGCAATAGCAATGTCAATACGTACGATTTTTGAAGCAGTCATCAGACAATATGCAGACGCCTTTAGAATTTCTCAGATAGTTATCACGACAGTCACACCCAGGCTCGCAGTCAGATGGCACACAGTAATACGAAGTAAAGATACTGTCACAAGTTTGTGGTGGACAAACTATTCGGCAGCTAGTAGGTACTTCATTGACTCCGCACTTAGGAATTGGTGCTGGAATATATTGAATCAATATTAATAAGATCGGTTGGACAAATATTATATTTTATTTACTTAATTTTCAAAAAAAATCCTCTGCTTGATCATTATATAATAATAATAATAATAATAATAAAAAGTTTATTTATCAAAATAGTTACAGAAATGTACACAGGTAGGTATATAACGAGTAGACTTATTCTATGTTACAGTGTGTTGCAAAAATTTCTGTACATAATTATAGTAACCCTGCCTCTTAAACTAGGCTAACCTGTATTTTAAGAGACAGTGTTTTTATTATACAACAGTGGACAGTGTCGATCTACCGTTTACATTTGACAGCAGTAATAGTTTTGCGTGTACAGGTAAAATGTGAAGCGGATGTGTAGTGGTGTGATGTGGTGCGTGATTGTTGTGGGTGTGTGTGTGAATATAGGGGTGAGAGTGTGTGGATGTATATGTGAGTATGTTTTGAATTGTGCGTTCTTTCATTTAGGCGATGTAAGTGAGTAAAGACTCCGTGTATGTGTAGTCTTTCTGTAGTAGCCACTCTGTTACTGTTTGTTTTAGTTTGTATGAATTTAAATCTAGAATGTTTAGGTGGTTGTGAACTTTTTTGTAAATATGTCCACTTAAGGTATAAAACTGGCGTTTAGCGAAAGCAGTTTTGTGCTGAGTACCCGGGATAACACATGTTCGCTTATTTGGGTCGGACTTAGGAAGACTGGTGTGTTTTCTGAGAATCGATTTAAGCACAAAGAGTTGACGAACTGAGAGGACTTTGCAATCAGAGTAGAGTTCAGTCGTTGGATATCTATAAGGCTTTTTCGTCATGACTTTAAGTATCGCTCTCTGTGCTCTCTCAACTCTAAGAAGGGTAGTCTTTGCTGAACCGCCCCAAGCAGCAATACAATAGCCAAGGATCGATTGGCAGAGAGCGTAGTACACGATTTTGAGCGTGTCAGCATTTGCCGACTGTCTGAGAGACTTGAAAATTTGTATCAATCGCATCGTTCTGGTAGTGAGGGCATCAATTTGTTTATCCCACCTTAGACCGTCGTCTATCTGCACTCCCAGGTACTTAACACTATCAGTTCTAGTGAGCGTTGGGCATGTGCAGGGTCCTAAGGGGTTTGAGCATGTGTGGGCAGTTATATTAAAGGTATTTGACGGTGCGGTGTTACGACGTATTGCAAAAGGAATGTAGTTGGTTTTCTGTAGGTTAAGTGTGAGTAGGTTTGAGTTAAGCCATTTTTTTACTTGAGTCAGAGCCATTTCAGCTTTTGATTTTACTATATCCCAAGTAAGTCCTTGCACGAGAATTGCAGTGTCATCTGCATACGCATATATATTACAGTCTGGGAGACACATTCTACACAGATCGTTGACATATATAAGGAATAACGTTGGGCCCAGGATACTTCCCTGAGGAATGCCATATGATACTGATTCTCCGTCGCTAAGATACGCGTCAATTTTTACACACTGAGTACGATTTCTGAGGTAATCTTTAAAAATGTCTAGTAATATGCCACGTACACCAAGAAGCTCCAGCTTTGAAGTAAGTAGGGGAATAGAAACTGTGTCAAAAGCCTTCGAAAGGTCTAGGAAAATACCTAGGCATTTTATCTTTTGGTCCAAACATTTAGCAACCGTTTGTGTGAAGTCCAGCACTGCATCCTCTGTTGATAGTCCAGGTCGGAATCCATACTGATTGTCAGCAATGATCTTGTTTTTGCTAAGAAAGTTGCGTAAACACTTATTGAGAATCTTCTCAAGAATTTTCGATAGGGCTGGCAGAACAGATATTGGCCCATTACCGTGTACACGCCACGGTAAGCTGAAGCAACAATGCTAGCGGGACAATCATTAATTATTTTATGAGTTTACAAATCTATAGGTAGGTACTCGCTATCGACAATCAAATATAATATTACTTCTGAACTAGTAAAAGAGGTTAGTGCTAGATTCTTATCTGAGAGATTGTCTAGAGTCAATGGAGAGAGAATTGTGGAAAAATGATATAAGAGAGACCATTCGTCAGCGGTGGGATAGAAAAGGTTTTGAAAAATGTTCATTCTTACGACACGATTTCGCACGTATGCAAGGTCCCGTCGCATTGTCATACTTTCTGACGAAGCCAGCATTGCAGACGCATCCTGTGAACGGTCGACAGGCACCAGCAGTGTCCTGATGCGGCAGTAGTCGATTCCCACATGTTTTTATACATGCTTCGTCATTTTCAACGTAATGTTCCCGTTTTCGGCAAAGTGCTGTAATAAAATAATTTAAAAAAAAATATTTTCTAAATATTATAAATACTTCGAGTAGTTATTTTCTTTTTTTATACATGAATTTTTCTTTGTATGAGGCAGGGTTTTCGCCGGCTCTATTAAAAAAAAAAAATGTTAGTAGTCAATTTTCAAAAATATAAATAGTTGCTTTTTCACGTAATTAATTACTCAGATCAATTTTTATTCATAAGGATTGACTAAACTTCTTATATCAATATAATAGTGAATTTATTTGCTTGATGTGGGCGTCAATTTAATCAAACTATTGATTTAATACACGAATGTACAATATAATAGCGGCATCGAATACGGTTAGGTACTGGGGATTAAAAAAACAAGCAAAATCTTAGTTCGATTTTCAAATCGCACTGCAATGAGGTAGGTATTTTTTTGCACTATTTATGTAAACAATCACATATTATAACAGCATAAGTTACAAAAAGAAGTACCTGGACAATCCTTGGTTCTAATACATTTCCCACCAATCTCACTGAGAACATATCCAGGGGCGCACTCGCAACCATATTGAAGGCACATCTTGGAACATGGCCTTGGATCTGGTTCATCACATGTCAATGGACATGGGCTGGGACACTTTGTGTAAACGGCGTTCGGGTCTTTGCATTTATTCGCTAGAAAAGAAGGGATATTTTGCAAAGACAGAACATTCGAAAGGAGGGTATAGAGAAGGTTCTTGTGTTTATCGTAAGAGGTGACAGTGGTATTATGTCTAAATGGTGCATTCTAGTATTCATTTCACAGGCTGATAGACTTTCTTGCTGGTTCTTCGGTGACGGACCGAACCAATAAGGTTTGAGTTTAATGCTATAATGGTGTAATGAGATTATTAATCACTAATTAACATTACAAAGATTTCTAGATATTAAATTATACATATAAAGATATATCCCAAAAGATCGTCCTATTCTCAGGACTGCCTCATTGGTCTAGTGATCGCAAGCGCAGCTGTTAAGCATGACGTCCTGAGTCAATCTCAGGGTCAGGCAAAATGTTATTGAGACTTTCTATTAAGAAATTCTCAGTAGCAGCCCGGAGTTTAGAGTTGTGCCCGGTAAACATGTTTCTATTGTATTTAATTCAGTTTAGTATCCACATAACCATAAAAGTGTTACTTTCTTGTTTGATCTGTTCCCACAGACAAACCGTGAAAACGGTTTTGTGGGGCCTTGTTTTAGTTATAAGATTTTCTTATGTGAAACTTTATTAAATTAAATAATAAATAAATAAATAAACAATTACCGCACGAAAGATCATATTTCGAAAACTCACCGAAGAAGTCTGAAAGTTTGGATGGTATTTATGTATGAAAATATCAATAAAAAAAATGTGACGTTCAGTTTGACAGTTCTGCTTTTCTTCATTGGTAAATTGCACTCGTGCGAAACCGGGGCGGGTCCTACTATCCTATTCTATCCTACTAATCCTACTATCCTACTTCCTACTAATATTATAAATGCGAAAGTTTGTGAGGATGGATGGATGGACGGATGGTTGGTTGGATGGATGGATCTTTGTTACTCTTTCACGCACGCACGCACAAATATAGATTATAGTCTGGAATAGCACATAGGCTACTTTTTATCCCGGGAAAATGCACGGATTCGTAATCCACGCGGGCGAAGCCGTGGGCGGAAGCTAGTATTCAATAAAATTCTGAGAAATTAGTCCTATAGATCGATAACATTGTTTACCAAACGTATGTTTGATGAATCCGAAAATAAAACTCCAATACCAAAAGTTCATTAGTCACTGCCAAGAATTTTCATCGATGTCGACCGTACTTACCGTTAAGCCAAATATTTATGAAAAAATCGCGCATTTATGTGAAATTCTATCGAAAACGTGCGCAATTTATTTCATTTTTTTTTATTATGTACTACTACAGTAAACTTACAGTTAACTACAGTAAACTCGTACTAAACCCTAGATGTCAAAAATAAACCATGTGTAATAATAACTTTAATTAGTAATTCAGCTATTTTAAAATTCAAGTGTTCATCGCCTGATTTAGCTGTTAACTATACCACTCTAATTTTCGAATTCTCTTATACTGACTTCGAGAGATAATGTTTACCAACTCATCAGTCACTTGGTTCCATACCTATGATTTTATGGACCCACTAAAATAATACAACCAACGAGAATAACAACCTTTTCCCACCATTTTTCAACAATTTTTGTGGTATACTGAATAAGGTTGGTCCACAGCTCTACCCTCACTTTGTGAAAGGATACACATCGGTGATCGATATTTTTAGTTTGTATATGACACAGTTCTTTAGAAGTACCGATGTGTTTCTAAGCCTGTGTGTCCGAAGCCTATTTATAATGCATGTCACAACAGGACAATTATAAAATATACTAAAATTGAAAAAGTTCACTTAATGGATACATAATGTTTAATTTCTTAATGTATGTGTTATATATTTTTGTTTGAGACCCTTAAATAAATAAATAAATTTTCCATTACTTCCATTCCAAGTGTTTCCACTTAAAGTAATACTTACGGCATTTTTTTGCAGGTATACAAGGACCAGTTGCGTTATCGTAAAGCCTCACAAGATCGTCGTCGCATACGCATCCGGTATAAGGTTTGCAATCTTCTTCTCTCGGCACGTGTCGGTTGGCGCAGGTCCTTAGACATGTCGGATCGTTTTTGGTATAATGTTCATATTTTGGACAAGAAGGCCCTATAACAATTAACGAATATTTTTCTGATAAAGTAAAGGGGAGGGAATATAAAGAGGAAGGCAATACTTTCATGAAAAAAGACAGTGTGTAACACATTTTAAGTGCGGGTTTTTGTTCAAATAACTAGAACTCAAATAAAGTCATCAAATACTAAACAGCATACCGCCGTAAAAGATCAAATGGTTAACCCAAATCGGTATCTTTGGAAAGATTGATGATAATCCCCAGCTCGTTTAGGGCAGCCTGGGCAGTCAAACTATATATTAGCGTTGTGGACTGGGTATTCTCTCCACACTCTTCACATTCGCTCCGGCATGAGCGATTCCGTTGACTTTTCATGCTCACAAGGACTCGACAAAAAAAAACTTTAATTTCGAACGGTCTTTTTTCTAATAAATAAATTTTTTTTTTAATCGTTGCCCCACACATTAGAATTATTCCTGTATCGTGGGTGCGTTTACAAACACATATATTCATATACACAAACATCCAGATCCGAAACAATTATCTATAGATCATACAAATATTTGTTCCGTGCGGGGATCGAACCCGCGACACTTAGCGCAGAAGCTAATCGCTTAGCCACTGCGCCAACTATGTCGTCAAATAAATGGACTGTCTAAGATTAAGATATTCTAAGTAGCATTGTAAACCATTCTTATACCTGTTCCACATCGCGACGGTTCTTGACAACTCAAAACCCCGCCCGTGTAAGTCAATATAGATAAACATATTATTACCAACATTACGTGCGAATCACTGTACACTGTCTGCATTGTGGGCGACAGCTGTATTTATTGTGTTCGCTAAATGTCCATTAATTATTCACTATCTATTGAAAATGTTTGAAACAATTAAAAAACATGTGAGATTACAGTTGTATAAATTCAATAAATAAATGAATAACAAACAACTGCACGAAAAATGAATAACATTTTTTAATCTTTTGTCGTAAAGTTATATTATTCATTTTCGTATCATTAGCTTTGTTATGGAAATTTTAACAAACAAAAGTACAAATTGTTCGTTTTCGTAGAAAAATCATTGTTTTATTTCTATAATCTATGTTCGGTTATGTCGTGCGTGTATTAAATGACTGATTCCTTTTTATATATAGGTATTCACGTAGACATACATAGTCATTTTATAATACTAAGTGATACTACTATATTACTTATCTATTGTTTCGGCATGGTTTAAACCAATATTACTAAAATATTAGCAGATTAAATTCACTTTAAAGTGTTTAAAACTACATCTATTACCTTGAGACTGTACACAATACTTAAAGCAAATAAATGATTATGATTATCACTTCTAAAGACTAGTGGATTATATGAGGAATTTTTGAGGAATTTATAGATACATAAAGGATCTTTAAACCTGTCAAAAATTCCTTGAATAATAAGTAAAATTCAGATCTCGTCTCGAAAAATTAATTTCGACCCCAATAAGCTGCTCCTCCTCCTCTAACTCCTTCCTGATGCTCTGATTCGGTTCAAGCTTGTAGCTCGCGCCCTCTCATGGATGAATGCGATAGTATGGGCTTCTAGAAAAGTCTTTCAGGATCCAAATCGTATGTACTGACAATCGAATATCAAAATAACAACAACATGGGTGTACGAAAATGTCTCCCGAATGATGATTCTCGTACCTAAGTACGTCTGGTGCATGGCCACGTTATGAACCTTGGTAACAGCTTCATCATAAATAACATCACGATATAAGCAATCCCTCGTGTGTATGATAGAATAAAAAAAAACAATAAAGGAAACGTGTTTGTGATTAACCTGAAATAAAGCCATATTACGGTGTTACCTCTCAATCGATTTGGTGCAGCTAGAAAGATGGTTTATACTGACTATTGTTATTCTTTTCGTTTGAAACACTAATAGATCTGGTGCAGTAACAGTTCACAATGTATGTCCGTAATCCAGAGCTGTACCCCTAGTGTAAGTTTCTTTTGACAAATTCGATTTACTACATCGAACGCGTTCGGCGCTCCGATTGGTCCGTTTCGTACTCTCCACCAATAGGAGCGTCGAACGCGTTCGATGTAGTAAATCGATTTTGTCGAAAGAAACTTACACTTGGGCCTCAGAAGTCATTGAATTTAAACTCAAACCAAATCGCGTTAATAGTTATCGCGATTTGGTTTGATCGTAGGTTGTAAAGTTTAAACCAAAATCAAGCCGACATCATTAATTATATTATTAACATGGAACTCACCACTCGAAAGATAAAGAACCGCGCTTTTTTTTTTAATTCAAATGTTCCCCTTCCTTTTTTATTTATTTAAATATTTCCTTTCCTGCAGCTCTTAAAAAACCTGATCGCGCTTTATAATTAGATTTGGCATCAATCCTAAAATGCTTCCTACTATATGAGCCCACACGGGCATTTTTTTATTTTATTAAAATGATTGATTTGACCTCATGCGGTACGACCTGGGAGCGTCATTTATTTAATTTATCACAATATTTTTAGAAACATGTTTTATTTACTTGATTCAGCTGAAATAGATTTTGATGACGTCATGTTAGACAACATCAACATCTATTTGTCTTTGAGCTGAAGCTTAAACAGACCATTATTGCCCAATTTCCTTTTACAAAATCCTGAGACAGTTTGAAATTAGAACGAAAAAAAAAACAATTGATCGCTGCAGCCTGTAAAAATTTCTTATTAAATTAGTTCTATATTTTCAAAATAATTAATCATTGTTTTATATTTAATTGTTTTAGTGTTTATTCTATAACACGGATCCCTAAAGCTGAAGACCAGTGACGTATATGCTTATTACAGTTCAAAAATACTCCTGTTTTGAAAATCCTATTTTATTATTATACGATTTTTTGCCCTGTGTTGACGCCGCTGCGTAACATTTAACGTGACCAGAATGAAGCCACGCCTTCTAAAAATTCTTGTCTTCGCCGCGGCGCCAGAGCGAGAACCAGAGTTGCCCAACTATCGATAGTTTCGCTATCGATAGATGACCTCGAAAACTAGTAACAATATCGATGGTGCTATCGATAGTATCGATACTATCGATACCATCGATATTATCGATATCACAAATGAACTAATACTATTGATTGGAAGCAATGGTATCGATAGGATCGATACTATTACATGATAATACTATCAATAGTATCGATAGTATTGATTTTTTTAAAGTAATAGTACCGATACTATCGATATTATCGATAGTATCGTTGTATTAAATCAAAAAAAACTATCAAAACTATCGATAGTATTACACTAGCAATACTATTGCAGTTTATTAAACTATCGATAGTGTAAGCTATCGATACTATCAATACTATCGATAGTATTACTTCTAAACATATGCTGGTATTCGATAGTATCGATACTATCGATAGTATCGATACTATCGGAACTAATACTTTCGATACTATCGATACTATTTTTGTACATCAATATTATTGCCCTGTATCATACTATCGATAGTATCGATGCTATCGATAATATCGATACCATCGATAGGCTATCGATACTATTGTTATGACGTCAACTATCGATGGACTATCGATAGTTTAGCGATAGTCGACTATCGATGGGCAACTCTAGCGAGAACGACTGCCGCGCAATGCGCACGTTGATCATAAAAAAATAGAATAGTTTTTTTCTTTTAACTTCTACTATTGTACCATACACCAGGAATAAATCAAGTCATTATAGTCAGCAAGTTTTATTTTATACAAAATTCCAACATAAGTAAATGGCGACCGTGACAGGACGTCGCGCGGACGCGTGACGTGGCCGAACAAGCTGAAGAGGATCCAGGGCGAGACAGCAAGTCATCTCCATCATCAAGGACGCATCGTAATCAGGGGAGTGCCCGATCTTTCCAATTCTTTCTTTGCCAATTCCTACATCTAGTTATCCTTTACCAATTTAATTTGCCAAAGCTTGTGCGTTGCTGTTAGCAATAAATTGTTCCATGAAATCGGCAGTCGTTTCAGCTTTCATTCATATCATAACCAGTTTGCTTAAACATCTGTTAATAAGTCATCATAATTGCAAAATAGTCGTCAGTTCTGCAAAATAGCGTTCGCTTTGCCATTTAAGTCAATTGTATTTTATTTCTTCCTTTCTTCACAAATATAACGTTACAACGTAAAATAAATTCATAGTACATACTTAACTAATTAGCCGGCCGAACATTCCAGACGCATCTATTGTCTTCGAGAACGGGCGGCGGCGGCGCATACACAAGGACAAAAGGTCATGCGCTCTGCTACCGATAGCGCGTGATCGAAACCTGTTTAACGTTGCACCGGTTTGCGAGTGGGAATCTGAGGTTTGCCGGATTCTAACGGTATTTATAATTGCATCATATTTTTAATTTTATAACTTTCTTGCAACCGATAATGGCTGATGCGGAGCTTAAAGATTTAATTAAGAAACGTAGTTCAGTTAAAGGCAGAATTACGTATTTTAAAAACTATATAAATGATTTTCAGAATTTTAAGACTATAACACAGAAACAAAAAAAGGAGTTAAGCTTAAGATTATCAAAGTTTGAATGCTTATTTAATGATTTTGACATCATACAAAGTAAAATTGAAGTTTTATCGGAAGATTGTGATATTCAACTTGTGGAACGTTCCGAAATGGAAAACTTATTTTATTCTTTGATAACCTTAGCTCAAGAAATAGTTCAACAGCATCGGGAACATTTCAGTAACTCTGATGATAATTTACGTCAAACTAAAGATAGTGCTTGTTGCCATGACCATTTAAATGTTAAATTGCCTTTGATTCAATTACCTATTTTCGATGGAAATTATAGTAGGTGGCTCGAATTTCGGGACACATTTACGTCACTAATACATAAAAATTCAAAATTAAGTGATATTAATAAATTTCATTATTTGCGTACATCGCTACAAGGTAGTGCTGCTACTGTTATAAAGTCGTTAGAAATTTCTAGCGACAATTATGCTACAGCTTGGAAGCTTATGTGTGAACGATTTGATAATAAAAGACAGCTTATTACAAATCATTTAAAGTCTTTGTTTAACATTGAAACTATACCTAGAGAATCTGATACATCACTTCGCTACTTAGTAGATCATATCACTAAACACTTACGAGCGCTTGACACATTGGGTGAGCCCACTGATAAATGGGATACGCTGATTGTTTTTATGTTCTCATCCAAGTTAGATTCTATAACTTTAAGAAAGTGGGAGGAACATAGGGGCAATCTTGTTTCACCCAGCTTGCATGAATTTAAAGAGTTTCTTCGTAAAAAGGCTGATGTCTTGGAGTCGCTGCAGCGTACCAGTCATCACGGCACCAAACCTGAAAATAAAAGGTTAGATAGACAACAAAAATCATTTGTAGCTTCTGCTTCTGAGTCGGTTGTTCAGGGCACATTTCAAGTGAAGTGTTTAATTTGTAATGGTGAACATCGCATATATGAGTGTAAAAGGTTTCTTGAAATGTCTCCTGAGGTGCGTAACAATGAGATTATGAAGTTGAGGTTGTGTGTCAACTGTTTTCGTGGTGGTCATTTTGCAAACCAGTGTGGCCTAGGTCCATGTCGAGTATGCGGCCGAAAACATAATACATTACTACACAAACACAAGATAGTAACGGCAAATAATATAGTTCAGACTAATGATCAAAATAATACAAAAAATGCACATTCGGTGTCGTTATCTTCCTGTATAACAAGTCAAGTCTTGTTGTCAACAGCTATAGTTAAGGTCGTAGATACGAAAACGAATCAGTGCCATGATGTCCGTGCGTTGTTAGATTCAGGAAGCCAATCATCTTTTATTACAAGTACATTAAAAAATAAGTTAGGGCTTCCGAGTCAAAGTGTACCACCTGTTAATGTCACGGGCATCAATAACATGTATTTCAAGACAATGGAAATGTGCAAAATCACAATTAAATCAGATCAAAATAACCATAAATATACCCAGCAAATAAACTGTTTAACAATAGATCAAGTTTCTAAAAATTTACCTACTCAAGAAGTAGACGTCTCTAATCTACACATTCCACAAAACATACAATTGGCAGATCCAACATTCCATCGTCCCTCTCCAGTTAATTTATTGCTAGGGGCAGACGTTTTTTGGGATCTGATTATCATGGGACAAATAAAGCTCGGACGAAATCAACCAATTTTACAAAATTCAACTTTAGGATGGTTGGTAGTTGGCCCCACAATGTGCAAGGAATTCAATAATAACAATATAAACTGTAATTTTAGTCAAGAAATCAACAATCAGTTACGTAAATTTTGGGAATTGGAGGAATTGCCATCAAAGGTACCCTGGACCCAAGAAGAAAGGGAATGTGACGCTAATTTTATACAACACACTTATAGGTTAGAAAATGGTAGGTTTTGTGTGAGTTTCCCTTTGAAAGGAGAGCCCAAATTTTTGGGTGATTCCTTCTCAATGTCATTTAAAAGGTTTTTACATTTAGAGAAACGCTTTCGACGACAACCTCACATTAAAAAACAATATTCTGAATTCATTCAGGATTACATGGAGTTAGGTCATTTGTCGGTGATAGAGAAACCTGAATTAGCTAATTATTTACCTCATCATCCAGTTTTACGTGAAAATAGTGAAACAACAAAGTGTCGGGTTGTTTTCGATGCTTCGGCAAAAACTGCGTCAGGTCTTTCATTGAATGATATTTTAATGGTAGGGCCTACAATTCAGGAGGATATCTTTTCAATACTCATTCGATTTCGTCAGCATACATTTGTTCTATTAGGAGATATTGAAAAGATGTATCGTCAAATAATGATTAAAGAAAATCAAAGATACTTACAAGTCATTTTATGGAGAAACAATGAAAACGAACCTTTACAATACTTACAATTAAACACAGTTACATATGGAACTTCTTCGGCGCCTTTCTTGAGTGTCCGATGTTTATTTGAGTTAGCTGATTCTTGTGACGATGAACTCGTTGCAAACATAATTAAAAAAGATTTCTACGTAGATGATCTGTGTACAGGTCATCAAAACCCTGAAACATTAAAACATATACTCGATTCTGTAAAGAAAACATTATGTACAGCTCAAATGAATTTACGTAAAATTAAATCTAACTGCGCTTACCTGTTTGAGCACGATGATAACAATTTTCATGAATAAACCGATGTCGAGCTTTACAAACAATGTAGTACATTGGGTATGAAGTGGAATCCTTCATCGGATAAATTAATGATAAGTTTATCTATTTCTAAATTACAATGTAGTGAAGTTCAAATTTGCACAAAGCGTTCAATTTTGTCTGCAGTAGCTAGCATATTTGACCCACTAGGGTGTTTTAGTGTGTATACTATATTATTAAAGATTTTACTGCAGGAACTTTGGACATTAAAATTGAATTGGGATGACGAGGTGCCTAGTCATATTACAACTCTGTGGCAAAAATATATTAAAGGTTTGAATACACTTACTTCCTTTGAATTTGAACGCTGTGTCATGTGTGTTAACCCTAATGATATAGAAATCCATGTATTCTCCGATGCATCTTTAAAGGCGTATGCCTCTTGTATATATGTTCGTACAAGTGATGATAATGGTGTCATTTCAGTTAAACTTCTTTGCGCTAAGGCTAAAGTTGCACCTCTAAAACCAACAACGATACCTAGATTAGAGTTATGTGGGGCTCTATTAGCTAGTCATCTTTGTGACAAGGTTGTCAAAGCATTACGCTGTAACATTAACCGATGTATATATTGGACCGATTCACAAATAGTGCTTTCATGACTTAAGACTAGTAATCTTACAAAACTAAAAACTTTTGTATTACATCGTGTATCTGAAATTAATGAGCTGTCTCATACTGGAGTATGGAGGTACGTCCCATCTGCTCTCAATCCCGCAGATTTAGCATCGAGAGGTGTGTTACCGGTAGATCTACCTCAGGCATATTTATGGTGGCATGGGCCGTCATTCCTGCTTCAGGGTGAGACGGATTGGCCTTCTCAGGCTTTTAAGATTATAGAAGACTTACCGGAAATTAGAGTTGCGACAGTGACAATAAATCAACAAAACATAGATATTATAGATATGCAAAGATTTTCTAAATTTAATAAATTACGAAGAACATTAGCTTTTGCGTTAAGATTTATACACAATTGTAAAAAATCTAATCATAAATTACAAGGGCCATTGACAGTAATTGAATTACAAGTTGCTGAAATTAAGCTAGTTTTATTTTCTCAGATGAATTCGTTTCGGAACGAAATCAGTTCATTGGCAAAATCTAAAGATATTCACATTAAGTCAAACATTTTAAATCTTAACCCGTATCTTGATAATCAGGGTGTTATGCGTGTAGGAGGCAGATTAAATAATTCTACGTACGGTGACAACAAAAAGCACCCCATAATTTTAGATTCTAAAAATTATTTTACTAAACTTTTATTTCAACATTACCATTTGCAGTTATTGCATGCAGGACCTCAGCTGCTCCTTTCAAGCATCCGTGAAATGTATTGGCCGGTTGGAGGTCGTAATCTAGCACGTCAAATTTATCGAAACTGTGTTAGATGCAAACGCGTGAAGGGTGCAGTTGCCGGTCAAATTATGGGCAATCTACCATCCCAACGGGTAACACCAGGATTTCCTTTTCAAATAGTAGGAACAGATTATGCTGGTCCCTTTTATATAATTAATAAAAGGGGTCGTGGAGCAAAGGTGCTAAAATCGTATCTTTGTTTATTTATATGCTTTAAAACTAAGGCGGTTCATTTGGAACTTGCCAGTGATTTGAGCACTGAATGTTTCATTTTAGCATTCAGACGATTTATATCAAGGAGAGGTAAACCGCTCGAGATTTTTTCCGATAATGGAAGAAATTTTGTAGGGGCAAGTAAAGAATTAGGAAATTTTCTTAACAATTTTAGTAGTTCTGCATCAGACGAATTATCCAATCAAGGCATACAATTCAGATTCTCACCTGCTTACTCGCCAAACTATGGTGGGCTTTATGAAGCCGCCGTAAAATCAGCAAAATTTCATATTAAACGCATAGTAGGAAACATTCATTTAATTGCAGAGGAACTTGCAACAGTGTTCACTCAGGTCGAGGCAATATTAAATTCCCGACCTCTCTATCCATTATCGTCCGATCCTGACGACCTATCCCCTTTGTCCCCAGGGCACTTCCTGATTGGACGACCATTGGCATCATTGCCTGCTCCGGATCTGCGGGATGTCAACACTAACCTACTTCACTGCTACGCCAAAGTGGAGAAAATCCGTCAGCACTTTTGGTCAAGATGGAGCCGCGAATACATTTGTGAGCTTCAACAGCGTACTAAGTGGCTCACTAAGAAACCAGACATGCAAGTAGGACAACTTGTACTGATCAAGGAGGAGCATACTCCGCCACTCAAGTGGCCGCTTGGCAGAATAAAACAACTTCATCCGGGAACAGATGGCTGTTGCAGGGTGGCTGATGTTGAAACCACAAAGGGCATCATTCGTCGTGCTATCACAAGATTGTGTCCTCTACTGGACGTCGACAAGGAGACTTGAAGCCCCCTAGGACTTCAAGGGCCGGGAGATTGTTGACGCCGCTGCGTAACATTTAACGTGACCAGAATGAAGCCACGCCTTCTAAAAATTCTTGTCTTCGCCGCGGCGCCAGAGCGAGAACGACTGCCGCGCAATGCGCACGTTGATCATAAAAAATAGAATAGTTTTTTTCTTTTAACTTCTACTATTGTACCATACACCAGGAATAAATCAAGTCATTATAGTCAGCAAGTTTTATTTTATACAAAATTCCAACACCCTGTAAATATTATACACTGCATTCAATCAATCTTAAATCTCGTTATCAAAATATTCCTTTAGTAGTTTTATGCTTGCATTATAAAATATGACGAAAATGAAAAGTATAAGTTAGATTGTCAAAAAAAACCAACAATATTTACTTTTGGTACTGTAGCCATATATAATACTTGAATCCACTTATTAAATGTTTTAATAAATTTACGTGAATAATATTTCATAGTTCAAATATCAATAATTCGTATTGTTTGCATTTACATTCATGTTATGCACGCTAGGTGGCATTAGCGTCACGCACATGGCGAATACTTTATAAATGCCTATTCGAAGTTCAAATAATCGAAATTGTACTCTTATGAAAAATATTTTCTGAATTCGAAAATGATTTTAATAAGTAGACATTTAAAATCATTAATTACTAACAAAGATGTTTTTTTATGAAAAAGCTATAGAATTCGCATGCATGTAACTGTGTAAATTTATTTTAAGTAATTTTTGATTTTTATGGCCATACACCACAAAAAGACATGGGATTGATTATAATTGTTTTGTTTCATTTTTGGGAATAGACAAGAACATCTACACAGAGATGATTTGACGCCATCCATATCTACCCTAATATTTTTGATATTTTTGGTGCGTCAAAAGTGCATACCGCCCGTTGCAGGTCGTAGAAGTTCATAAAATCTCGGCAGTCATTTGCAACCAGTCTCGGAGTAGTTTTGTATGTTCTTCGATTTTCAAATCAGTGAATGTGAACTTGCATTTTGTCCAATTTGGTTGCGCATAAACTCATGGTGTGTGACGATATTTCGCGGTAATAAGAACAATTGTAACGCGAAGTGTTCGGTGACACGTGGTGATGAACTGGTGGTCATCACGCAGTCAGTACGTGACGCAGAGTCTACTAAACTACTACATACACGTAAGTACCACTTTTTCTCTCTCTTTCTGTTTTCTTTAAACCGTTGCAAAATACTAACAATGATTCCTGTATCATTCATGCATTTCTAGACATAGAACAACCATCCTTAGTCCGTACAAATATTTTTTCGTTATGGGTATCGTTTCCATGACACATAGGGCAGGAAGCGATCGCAGAGCCTCTGCACTAATCAAAGTCTATATTACGGTTATTTTAATTTACTTACGAAAGTTTTTATGATTCCTGCTGGGGCTCCAGCAGACCATTAGATTTACATGTGACTGCCTACCTAAATCGCACATATACATAGTGTACGTTTATATTATTACATATTCAAAACAATACAAAATCGCCTCGCGCCTCCTAAACTACTACCTATTTCGTTAAGTAAAATATTTCAGATTAAAAAAAAACTTTGCCTCACACTGAGAATAATTTCCGTATCGTGGCTGCGTTTTACAAACACAAATATTCACTCTAGATCCTACTAATATTTGTTCCGTGCGGGAATCGCACCGCACGCATCGCACTTTGTATTGTAATCATCAAAATTATTCCTTACACCATGCATCAAGGTCTAGCTTTTATTAATCAAGTCGTAGCACCAATACGAGGCGTACTTCTATGGCTCAAGTCGTAGCACCAAACGGGGCGTACTTCTATGGCCCCAGTTGTAGCACCAAACGGAGCGTACTTCTATGGCTCAAGTCGTAGCACCAAATAAAGCGTACTTCTATGGCTCAAGTTGTAGCACCAAACGAAGCGTACTTCTATGGCTCAAGTCGTAGCACCAAACGGGGCGTACTTCTATGGGTCAAGTTGTAGCACCTATGAATATTCGATGAATGAAATAAAATTAATATTCTTTATTAAATATTGATATTTGGAACTCAAGTTTCTGACCGCTTGTACTAATAAAATAATTTTATAGGGTACATTAAAGGGTCGTTATAAATAGATACGTTGGACTAACTCATTATTTTCTTTAACTTTTTTTATTTAAACTTTGTCCCTTACTTGGATTTCTTCTGTATAGTACATATATGTCACATGCACATAAAATGAGACGCGAAACCACTACCTATCGGTAGATCATACAAATATTTGATCTGTGCGGGATTCGAACTCGCTATTGGAAGCGCAGAAAGCTAATCGCCAATCATGCCGGCACTCGACTTACATAATTTGACCACAAGACACTAAGCAAGAAAAACACTAGTTGGAATTTTAAGAAAAAAAAAATACACATCAATTTCCACCAGTGTGAATCACTCGGTGGCGTTCCCGGGAACATACCAACAGGAACATACGAAAAGGCTTTTAGTTTTAAAAGGGTTAATGAAAACCTTTTAGGCGATGTCCGAGATTCAAAGATATGCCTTGTATATGGTCTTAGTACTGTTTACCAGAAAATGTACACCTAATAGCAATATCATCAACAGAAAGTATTAAAACACATTGCCCCGCCCAGAATTTAACCTGAAAACCAATAAGAATTTGTACTCGCAGCCACTAGGCCAATATGACGGACCTAATTGAACTTTAAGATCATGAATTACCCACCTACATTATCACGTAAATCATCAAGTATATTAGTATGCAGGTCACGCCGAGGCCCGTCATTAGGCATTAACGGACAGTTATACACTTACTTACAAGTTAAGGCGGGATAACGCCTCCCGAGGCACCAGTTACTGGGAAACATTTAACTGGAATTAATTTCATGAACATTAATTTGTGGTCTATGTCCAGTTATGAGAGAGAGTGTTTCTATTGTTTTATGGGTCAGCAAAGATTAGTCGTTACATTTATAATACGTAAATGCTTCATTAGTCTAATGATTCTGGGTAAGATTCCGGGTCGAACAAAATTATATAGAGATTTTCTGTAAGAAAATTCTCAGTGGCAACCTGGAGTTTGGTATTGTGCACAGTAATTATCATAATAATCGTAATTATGACGTAATTTTAGGGTTGCCAACCGTCCTGTTTTCCCAGGACATGCCCAGCTTTTTGGAGCGTCCTGGGTTGTCCTGGATAGTTATTAAGTAGCATCCTGGGTTCTTTAAAGAGTCCTCGTAAGGGCCTGTATTTTATTATTCCCGCGCCACTAATGCCTCAAGCCTTACGTTTAATCATCGGCGTTATTTTATAATATAATCCTTCATTTCATTTCTTATATTATATAATTTAATTGAAGATAATTTCATAAAATATTGTAATTGCTATTTATTCAGTTTCATTGACACTGCTTTCTTATAATTTTCTTATATTGCGTCCTGTTTTTAAACCGAAATGTCCTGGTATTTCCACTTTCAAATACTGGTTTTCATAATTTGGGGATGGTAACCCTACGTAATGTACTAACATAAAATAATACATTACGTCATAATTACGACAATTGCTTTGTACTTGCCGTCTATTATATGAAAGCTGTGTGTACCTGTTATGGGCATTATATGTATTATATACAGCTTATATGTTTCTCATGTTTTTTTGTATTGTTATTTTTGTATTATATATCCTACTGTAAGTTATATATGTATTGCTGTTGGTATACCAATAATAAATTAATAGATAGTGTTTTAGGAGTCGGCGAAATGTGGGTGAAGTACATTAGTGCCTAACCTCCAGGAGAATAGAGTCGCAATGCTATGTTAAGTTACTAACCTCAGAATCAAAATTGCGTTACAAAGATAACACTACTTAAAAACAACTGCAACCGCTTTTCAAACGTAGAGAGCAAAACACCTAAATATATGAATGGGTCGGCACGGAATAAGCCATTAGGTAAGGCAACATAGAATTTTATATCATTCGACGTTTCTGTAATTTCGTACGACGTTATACACAAGGGACCTGGTACAAAGAGATATTAAATTTAAAAATGTACGCAAGCGAGATTGCTCGCTCGGAGTACACGGAAAATATTTGGGCTTATGCCGTGAAGGGTTGAAGACGAGATTGGGCTATGTGATAACGTATGCACCATTAACCCTTGGTTTCGTAACGGCTGGTCAGGTAATGTGATTTTAAACTGTGTATTTAAAATCGCATGTTATCTCTGTTGTGATTGGTTGATCAAATATTAAAAATCAATCATATCAGTCGATATGATTTATTCTATTTTATTTTGTCGTTGGGTTAGAATTGATCGCAAGTTAATAGATGGATAAATTATTTAATTGCTAAAAGACATTTGCGTTTTATTTAGGTTCGAGCAAAACGCTTATAAAATAAATATTTCATAACTTAACAAACGAGTATTGTGTTGATTTTATTTTTATAATAAAATAATTATCTTTAATACTTGCTACCATGGTCTCTACTATGTTTCTGCTACTACAGGCAGCACTCGGCGTCAAATAAACTGGGACATCTAATTGTAAGGCATAGTGAAACATCTCGGTTATTATCTCAAAACCTGAACTAAGATTTATTTTTCTAACTGTAACGGTTTATTTTATTAATGTATATTATGACTTTGACTGCCTCATTGGTCTAGTGGTCGCAAGCGCGACTGCTGAGCGTGAGGTCCTGGGTTCGATTCCCAGGTCGGGCAAAGTGTTATCGGGTTTTTCTGTATGGAAATTCTTAGTAGCAGCACGGAGTCTGGAACTGTGCCCGGTAGATGGCAAAAGGCTCGCCCCCTATTATATGGGACTTAATAACGGCATCAGCGAAATGTGGGTGAACAATAGTACACCTCTGCCTAACCCTTCGAGGAATACAGGCGTGATGCTATGTACATTATGATTAGAGTCGAAAATATTCTAGTTTAAATTCAGACCCAACTTGAGATGTTCCAGTGTGCAAAATTTGTGTAGGTACACTGAATGTACCCATACAAAATGTTCTCTTGAATTATTTTCTGTCATAAAGCAATCTCCCATACTCTCCCGTAAAAGAAACAAGTGCCTCTCGCCATCTTGATATTTAACGATCTATCAAAACGCGACGCTCGCTGTTTGTCAACGAGTTGGAGCCCTTGTTCCGCGACGTACAAAATTACAACACGTATAATTTTTTTTTTCTGAATTGATGGAATAGCACATTTGCAGTATCGTATCTGGCTGCAGGGGCAATTTTATATACAGGTAGATTAGGTTAAAAACCTGGCGTGAAATGTTCTATGAAAATAACTGAGTGGTCAAGTGACCAAGTGGTCGTTAGCGCGACTACTGTGCATGAGGTTTTAAGTTGGATTCCCGGGTCGGGCTTATCATGTAGCCCGGAGTTTGACCTATAACATGGGACTCGATACCGTCAAAGTACATCACTGCACGCTATGAAAATGGGCTCTTTTCACAAGTTAATTAATAGAACTTTAAATTAAATTATCTAAAGAACAGTAAAGGCATTCGTTTAAAATTTGTAATCGCAAACTTCAAGGGATTTTGACCGTTCCAACTTAATACATCATGGGAGGCACGTAAAGGATTCGCCTTGATCATTAAAATTCAATTTGACACGACCATTCAGAATGGTTTAAAGGGGTTTAGCGGTCTTACCTGTAACCCTTTAAAAGGCTTTACGTCCCTATTAGGATACACTATTTTATTACGCTGTTACCTACTTGGTGGGACTTTTAAATATATTTTTTTTCGTAAGCCTATCATTTTTATTTTACTTACAGTTTGATGCTTTAGTTATTGGGTATTCTGTGGTTTAGGCGAATTATACACGCATGTAGAGCGCGGTTGAGCGGATCTCAATTTTATACCGTTCTGTATGTAATCCTTCACATCTTGAAACAAAGTTGGTGGGTCCGCGAAACTTTATGTATGTATTATAATAGGATTAGATATTATGTGGTTGAGTCTTGTACTAGATTTAAGTGGTATGTGGTCAAGTCTTCTACTAGATTTAGGTGTTATATGGTCGAGTCTTGTACTAGATTTAGGTGTTATGTGGTTGAGTCTTGTACTAGATTTAAGTGTTATGTGGTCGAGTCTTGTACTAGATTTAGGTGTTATGTGGTTGAGTCTTGTACTAGATTTAGGTGTTATGCGGTGGAGTCTTGTACTAGATTTAGGTGTTGTGGTTGACTCTTGTACTAGATTTAAGTGTTATTTAGTCGAGTCTTGTACTAGATTTAGGTGTTATATGGTCGAGTCTTGTACTAGATTTAGGTGTTATGTGGTTGAGTCTTGTACTACTTTTAAGTGTTATGTGGTGGAGTCTTGTACTAGATTTAGGTGTTATGTGGTGGAGCCTTGTACTAGATTTAGGTGTTATGTGGTTGAGTCTTGTACTAGATTTAGGTGTTATGTGGTAGAGTCTTGTACTAGATTTAGGTGTTATGTGGTGGAATCTTGTACTAGATTTAGGTGTTATGTGGTGGAGTCGTATAAAAATCAATTTGATAATAAAAATTAATTTATTTCAAAAATTATATTAACAATTTTACCACAAAATTATATTACAAATTCTTTTTCACAATCAAAATAAACATTTTATTATTTTACAAGATATACAGTGAAATTACATTAGGTAACATTTTATACTCCAATACGAAATAAATAAAAAAAATGTTAGTACTTATCGGTTTGGCACAAATCACATTTTGAAGCCAGATTCAAAAATAAAAATTATATAAAAACTGAGCATTTTTATTTATTATGCTAATCATATTTTACTTATTTTTCATATATCTACGCCCACTTATTTATTATAACGGAATAAAAATGTTCCACTCGGTCTTATAAAATTGAAAGTGAAAATCACTTATATATCTGCGGCTTTTCAGTCGCAAAGTGTAGACGTAGTAAACCCTTACAATACATTTTTAACAGTAACTGGCACAAAATTCGTAAAGAATATGTAAAGAAATAAAGTAAAAAGTTTTGTTCTTAAGAATGATATTGTTCAAAACTCCAAATAGGAAGGTACTTTACAATTATAAAATGATAATCACTTTGATCGTTCATACACTGGTTCCAACATTTGATCATTAGACATAGTCAAGTTTTTTTTTTACAATAAGTGTGAGACAAACATTGGCTCCAATATAAACGAGGACAAATACGTATTTTTCGATAGAATTGATAGATGGCACTTTGCCAAAGACGTATAAAAATATAGATTTACAAAAATAGTTTAGAAAAAGTCTTTGTACCTGTATTTACAATTCAAGTACCTTAAAAATATACATCACCATGTAATGCCATATTTACATCATTATTATGCACATTTGTTCATAAAAACGGGACTAGCCTTGGCTAAGAAATTACTTTATTATTTAAGTACAAAAATATAATTATCTAAAAATTCGTTATTCACATTAAAACTTTAATTAATCGAGAGTTCAGTCGTATTCTTATTACACGAAGAAATTATTATATTCGTTGAACACAAACGTTAAAAATATGTTTTTAAAAAATTAATTAATAATTTCGGACGGAATTCACTTCCAGACTTTCACTTTCGAGTTTTAAGTCACTTTTCTTTGTCTTTTGAGTTAACACTTTGAGAAATAAGTTTTGTTATTCACTATTCTTGTTATTCATGTTACTTATAATTCTGTTGTGGTTTCCACTGGTGATTGGTCGTAAGTGTAACCGGTGAAGTTTCTTTTGCCGAATGTGACGTTGTCGTTATCTGACGCCCTGGAATAAAAGAACCTATTATTACGATTAGCAGTTCAAATATGTATAGGTATGCGACAACGGTGAACGACAGTGTAACACATATGTATCTATTTATGGAGTTTTTTGCCAATCTCCATAGGACGTACTATTTGGAACCGTGCGTGTAGAGTCTCGACAATTCATAAGTGCCTGAACTTGGTTTACATGAAATAAAGATATTCTATTCTATTCTAACTCTTGCGAGCCTGCCGGGTTTATGTCCCGAACTATGGTAATGCGGTTTGGGACATTACATTCAAACTGACGCGTTCTAATTTTGAATGCTATCTGTTACACAGTTTAGCGTAACTTAATTGAGACGGCAGTGAGTTCAGTGGCTAAGCGATTAGCTTCCTGCGTGTCATGTGTTCAATTTTAGCAAACTGCGGAACAAATATTTGCATGATCTACGGATTTTTAGTCTGGGTGAGTATGCATGTGGAAAAGTATAAACTATACCCACTGTACAGGATAGATTCTAAAGCAGGGCAAAGGTTTTCTAAATAGACTAAGCGGGATATTTTTTCTGCAACGATTTCCTACGGCCAGTGTGTAGTACTAAAAGGCCCAATAAAATAACAGATGAAATATAAACGGCTGGTTTATGTCGTACACATTGTCATATTATCGGTAAAAAGTATTCTGTAAAGGATGATACCATGATCCAAGAAGAGTTTAAACTAACCTTTGCAATCCAGGTATTTCATCATACGCCATAATAGGCTGTGTAACTTTTTTCTTGTGATTGTTCCCGGTATTTATTTTCCTTCCCAAAGTAGTGGCCAGTAATCCACCACTGACGTTATTATTGTTGACGCGGGGTAAAGTTCCTATCGCGTTGTTCAGTGGATGCGCGTTGGGTATGCGTCTGTTGAGCGTCTGTGTGTTGCGCGCAACGGATGAGTTGTTAGCGATCGGCTCGAACAACTGGCTGTTGTGATGATTGTTCAGGGTACCACCGTTTTCGTTGACGCTGGATGCGCGCGCAGTGGTCGCTGTTTCGGAGAGCGTTGGACTGCGTTCGCCTGAAAAATAATCTTTATAGTCCACTTAGCTGCACTTTTGTATTCTCCAATGGTGAGAATAGAAAACTCGTTAGGGTTCTGAAGCGTTAACAAGATGGCTCCGACGGAAATTTTTTTTAAAGTTAATGATGTGGTCATCGACATCTAATAGACACAAGGACAGCTTCCGAGCGTTATCTCCTGGTTTAATTTCCCGGATAACCAGTGCTATTGGAATTTTCTGTCGAAAAGTTCTCAGAACAGCCTGGACACTCGTTCGCCATTATAACGCTCGATATTATAACATAGTACTCAATAACTCGGTGTACAGTAAAGCAGTTCTACCTAACCCTTCGGGGATAACAGGCGTGATGCAATGTTATGTTTATATGACTATTCTAATCTTTCATATACTTTATCTTTTAGCACAAAAGTATGTTCTATATTTTCTGATTCCATGATTCTTTCCATGCACTGGTTGTCTAGAAGAAAATGCTTTTAGCGATAAAACTGCCATTTGTACCCTATGTGTAAAATGTATTTTCGCTTTGTACTTTTTCCGAATAATCTATCTATCTATGTATATGATATATTTTTCAGTCCAATTTCTAGTTTCTGGTCCACCAATAATATTTGTATGTAACAAATAATGACTACTCACCATTGTCTTTCGATAGATATTGCACGCTGTGTATGTTAAACGCATGGTTGTTTGGACTGAAGTCTAATTGCAGGTCTGCGTCATCTACCGCCATGTTTAGGACCTAGAAAAAATATATAATTTAATACGCCATTTATGATGCGGAACAGTCAAATGAAGAGGCTTTGCACACAAGGTCACCAGATATATTTGATGACACGGTTGTCGCGGGTTCGATTCCCGCACGGAACAAATATTTAAATCATCTACAGATAGTTGTTTCGATTCTGGTTGTGTGTGTATGTGACATGTATGTTTATAAACTGTACCCACGTCACAGGAGATGTCCTAGTGTGGGTGGTGTGTACTTTGATTTCTGCACAGAACAAATGTTTGTACCGCCTACAGACATTTGTTCCGGGTCTGCTTGAGCTCATGTGTGTTTTAAATAAATATGAATGATATGATATGATGAATGAGTATGATAAAACGCAGTACATACACGGTTATTTACCTGTGTTTCGTATCTGGGCGCGGGCTCGTCCTCGCTGGACTCGTAGCCGGACGGCGGGCGCGGGGGCGGCATGCTCATGCTGAGCGTACCGTACTGCTGTATCGCTTGCTCTTTGTGTTTCTTGTACCTGTAAATACGTTATTTTCTATTTAGGATATATTTTCATCACTAAGCTAGAAAACAGGCAAACATGACTGAATAAAAATTTACATTAATACCTGTAATTTTATATCGTAAGTTTTCATTTGAGGTGGCTGGATGTTATTAACCTTATGAATGCCGCAATTCTAGACAATCGATTTCCCATTGTGTCTCGCGTGGATCAGCGTTAAGGAAGCCGAGAGGTTAATATTGATTCTAGTAAATTCTAAAGTTTCTAAGGATTCGACTTAGCCAGCAGAAATTACAGTAACTCACTATAAAGACGCAGGTGTGATTCCTGTTCGACGTCTTTGCCCTTGCTGATGGCTATAAAAATAATCTTACCTATTCCAAGAAGCGCAGATGTAGATGGTCGCAGCGATAGCAGCCACCAGTACAACAGCTGCTAAAGCGATGAGAGCAGCCGGTAGCGCAGTAGCTAGCGGTGCGGCCGCGATGTGCGGCTTGCGCGGCTGCTCGGCGGCAGAGAGCGGCGCGCGCACCTCGCTCACGGGCGACTGCAGGCGCGCTGATACTGCTTTGTGGACGCCGTTTTCTATTGCTCTGGAAGGTAGTGAATTGTGTTGGTTTTAAGAGATTGCACGTAACTGTGGAATTGGACATGTTCAGCATACGACTTTTGATCTGTTGACTCTGAACACATTTTTTAAGGGGGATAATATTAAACATATAATAATAATTTCATAGTAATTTGCGACGTGCCTTGCACATGTGGTTTATTGAAATGAAATGAAATTATTTATTCTGCAATTAGGATTTTTCAATCATTTATAGACGTATTTTTTTTATTATATATTGGCTTTGGCATTTCCTATAACTATCCCTGATTAGAAACACCAAAACAAACTCTATTTATTTAAAATATTGCGTTTTGTGATGCAACATTATGAAAATAACTTTACTTATTGGTCGTTTCTGTATTTAATAATCTTTCTTTTCCTTCTAGCTTGAATAAATTGAACCAAATATAAAAACTTACTTTTTCACAGGTTTTGATTCCCTGGTCAGAATCTCGCCGGTATTCGGGTCGACTAGGTACAACCAGACATCGGTCCCCTTGTTATCACTTTCAAGAGTGCCATTCTCCCCGAGGTAATGTCTTGAAGTCAGTTTCTCAAGGCCGGCGACTAACCCGGTCTTCTCTTCGATGGTTGTGAGCAAGCTCCGAGATCGACGGCGCATCGCGTCTGCATTTAAGTCTGATATCTCAACGACTAGTTGGTTTTCTTTTTGGAGGAGATTTATCTGAAAGTTGATGATGTTTGAATAAAAAGTCTTTGAAATTGTCTCTTGTATTTTCAACCGACTTCAAAAAAAAGGAGGAGGTTCTCAATTCGGCTGTATTTTTTTTTTTTTTTTTTTTTTTATGTTTGTTACTCGATTTCTCGAAGACGCCTGGACCGATTTCAAAAATTTTTTTTTTATTTGAAAGGGTATGCTTGTCATTTGGTCCCATTGTCATCAGGTCAGGACCTGATGGTGGAAACCCTGAGAAATCGAGGGCATCTCTTGAAAATTGTAGGCGAGCATGGGGTAAAAACTTGATATTTATGTGTATATCTGATGAGTCTACAATACTATGGAGGTTTAGGGCAGATCTGATGATGGAGACGACAGAGGATCGAGGGAACTCCTCAACGGTACATCTTAACTACCTCGTGTTTGGGCTTATTTTATTCGTGTTGACAAGATCTTTACACCGAGATGGGTAATGACTGCCACTGCAAGGTCCGTGATGCAGGTGCAGTACAGTTTAGGGAACTCCTTAATGGTTGATAGCAGCTACATAGTGTTTGGGCGATTATTCCGTCAATTACAGACCGATTTTAAAAATTCTTGTTTTGTTTGAAAGAGTATGCTTCCCATTTGGTCCCATTATCACCAAGTCAGGATCTGATGATGGGATCCTAGGGAAATCGAGGGATACCCTCAAATATTGTAAGACAAATAGCCCGTTTGAGCTTTTTTTCTTAATAAGTTAGGTATTGGCGTCTGAAAATCATCATTTAATGATGCTGAGCTGATGATGGATGTCATAGTATTCCTCAACGGTAAAGAGTTAAGGGAATAAAACTTCCGAGTTTGGGATCACTCGATATATTTTGATGAGTCCCGTATAAAACATTTGGTATAGAGGGTCTGATGATGGAGCCAGGAGATAGATGGTGGAACTCTTCAGTAGCTACTTGTAAACCCCTCGAGTTTGGGCTCATTTTAAACCTCTAAAAGTCAAAACTATCACAGTATTAGTTACAATAGTCGTCTTAATCTTTTCATTTCTCGTAATGCGTTTTCATCATGTGGTCGGCTAAGTAATTTATTTGATTTTAAAATCACATAGTGCAATACCGTCTAAGGTTTTCACTCGACTTGGGGCAACATACATTTGACCTTTGTAAAGTTTTTCAAGAGAATCGTCTTTACTAGGTCTACCCATCACTCAAAATTGTAAAATAATTAAAATTTTTAACAAAAAAAAAACCGACTCCAAAAAAATCAAAAACAAAACTAATAACTAAAAAGCAAAAAATAAATCTTTTATTATACAATATAGTAGTTGAAGAATATTGAAGTCGGTGCCAAGTAAAACATGCAATGATAAACCGACACGATTGGCGAAGTGCATTTGTCGTGTCCGACGCATAATCCGCTCCGCACTCGACAATTTCTACGTGAACTCGTTGTTTCAATGTCGCTATTATAGCAGCAAGGTATATTACTTTTAAATTTTACTTGGCACCGATTTCAATATTCTTCAACTACTATATTGTATAATAAAAGATTTATTTTTTGCTTTTTAGTTATTAGTTTTGTTTTTGATTTTTTTGTATTTGGACTAGTTTGCTTAAGGCCTCCGGCAGATGGCTGATTGTTACAATTAAACAAGTGTGTGAAACAACCTTTAAATAAGATATACTTTTTAGAATATTGAATCCAATAAAGGCGGCAAATAAAAACAAAAAGTTGAAAAATTCTGGTGAGAGCCGAAAGAGCCATTTAAATTTGAACCTTATTTTACTGTAGTAAATATCACTATATACACTATATATAGTAAATATACTATATCATTCAATTTGGTTTTTTGAAACAAATAACAATTGACTTTGATTGCGTCATCAGATATCGAGTTAGAAATTATATTATACAATAGCACCACAATATTCCCACACATAAAAAATACATGCAATTACTCACCACAACAGAAGCTCTAGCAATATTATAATCCTGTGAAGAATTAGGGTTGTCCCTCGCTGTCACACTAAACTTGAAGGGCAGGACCTCTTTGGGCACGTTTTCGAACGTCTTTAAATTGCTGATCACACCGGTATCCGCATCAAGACTGAAGTATTCTTCGGCAGCCTTCGTCCAGGAGTTCTTGTGGTACTCTAGTTTGCCGAAATCACCACTGTCTTTGTCTTTTGCCTGAAATTATTAATTAATAATGAGTTAACGTGGTATACGTAAATGACTCAACTAATTAACTAAATCGTGAAGGCAATTAAGGTAATTAGGCGTAAAACTATTAAATGTGATTTACAAAGTATGGTGTATATTATTATCGGTGTTATGCGCTCAAAATATAAATCGCACGATTCATCGATTTATTTTAATCGATATTTAATTTATTAATAGTCGATTTATTCGTACAGTACTTTAAAAATATCTGCACCTAACAACATTAATTCGGAATCATTTCATCGGCATTTAAATAATCATTTAAATTCTTCATGTATCTGCAGATAGCGTAAGCGTACAATTAGCCAAAATTCACTTTTGAATTTCGCAAAGCCTTTAGCAAATACTTGTAGTATTTTTTTAAATCGATTTCGGGAGGTAACATATTTTCATATTCACATTATTTATCTTAGAACCCCAATCCAGTAGCAGAAGTACATCAGAGGTCAAAAAGACAAATATACTTTTTTTTTAAGTGTCCCACACTTGGATTTCTCCTGTATCGTGGGTACAGTTTAAAAACATGTCACATGCACACACAACCAGACCCGAAACAACTACCTGTAGATCATACAAATATTTGTTCCGTGCGGGGATCGAACCCGCGACACGTAACGCAGAAAGCTAATCGCTTGGTTACTGCGCCAACCGTATCGTCAAATTCTATTATATAACTCTACTTAGAATCAACTTAATATAAAAAGATGTCGTTAAAATCTCACCTTAACTTGCAACACGTTAGTTCCTAACAACATATCCTTAGTCACAATCGCGAAGTACTTCCCTTTCGCGCCGGCTATCGTACTTTGTTCAGGGAACGCGAACACCGGGGCGTTGTCATTGGCATCTGTTACGTGCACCTTTATCGTTGCCTTACTGTTCTCAGGGTTTATGAGACCTTGTATCGACTCTAGTTGGACTTCCAAAGAGTATTCGCCAAGAGTTTCGTAGTCTAACGAACTCGTGTTGAGGTGGATCGCGCAATCTCTTTCCTCTGTCAGTTTTACGTAGAAAACTCCTGTAAAAAAAGTGATTGTTTTAGTTATTGGTCGGATAAATATAAGTGTCAGATAATGTTAGGAACAGCTAAGGGCTATACTATAGCTATATACCTAGTTAAATAGTATATATGTAATATTTTGTGACGATCTTTAGACAGGTTTGTACTCTGATAGTTTTGAAAATCTTTACGCAATGTATCCAAGTAGAACTGAGATGATAAGAACGAACAAATAAGATGACAAAATAATAGTTTCCTTTAGTCAATTGGTACCATATCATTAGCAATACTTATGTTCAGCAACTCTACTTTGGTAACAAGCCGTGAAACTCCCAGCAGGATCATGTCTAAAGTGTTTTATAAAAAATCTAATAACAGAAAGTAATAGAATACATAGTAACATAAAACAGAAACCTTTTTGTTGTTATGTTTTCTGTCATCGCTACTTTGGTCTACTTCCAGACTATTTGATATTTACAGTTTTAGTAATTTGTGCTCACGAATTTTAGTAGTTAATAAATTAAGACCTTTTTACGAAAAAAAAACAAAGGAATTAATTACAGAGGCGCATAACAGGATTGTTAAAAAAGATAAACGAAGAAAATTAAGGTAAGGTCAACAAACAAATTTAAAACAAAACTGTACCTAAGGATGTTGTCTGACAAAACTGCAAGATTCTCATTTCGTTTTATTTTTACTGACCTTCCACCTTACCTTTCTGCGAGGACTCAGTGAGTCGGCACTTGAGGGGAGTGTCGGGGGAATGTTCCCGCTTGTTCAGAAGAGGAAGGATTCTGATCAACGTGCCGTTCGGTGAGTTTTCAGCCACGTGTTCCGTGTATAAAGTGTCTGCGAAACCGAGGCCAACCTGCGAGAAAGAAATGTTTTATTTAATATATAATTATGCTTCATAAGCCTAGTTATTATATCATTGTATGTATACCGACAGAATTGAGAGGTATGATATGATAAGTATATTTTTACTATTATAAGTTTAAATTTTAAGACTGATCAGTGATCACCAAATTAGGCAACTATTTATTCAGACACACAGACATAAACGTCCCGTCCGTACGGAAGATTTTCAGAAGATGACATTCCACCTTTGACAACATCTCCATACGTGGATCGTAGAAGATAACTAAGGATTTCTTTTTAAGTTTTATCAACAGCATCCTTCCTCGCATTGCACGCTCGTATCCCATTCATCTGCTTGCCACGCGGGATGATTATGAATATGAATATTTCTATTTCGTCCGTTGTTTTATGGTCAACGTAAGCTTTGAACAAAAACGCTTATACTTACATCTGGTGGCACAGTAGCGGAGTGACTCACGTAGATCGTGAGACTGGACACTGATGACATCATGGGTTCGCCTTGATCGTACGCTTGCACATCCACCTAGAACAAAATATTTTTTCAATCAGTATAAGAGTAACTAACATTATAAAGTGATAACACCGCCAAACCATCTTAAACATGCTCAATGACAGATTTAACAATTCTAGCCTATTGGGTCTCGTTACATGGCGACTACTGTACAGTAGCATATCATTTTACCACATGGAAATAATAAAACATCCCACACAATCAATAACACCATGCAATATTGAGAATATTTCCTTATAAATTGATCAAGCACATGATGCAACTCGCATAACAATGTCAGTGATGACGGACGAAGGAAATATCTCACTAATAGTCACACTTGTTCTTCATTTCAGATCACGCCATGAAGCGTAATATTTTAGTATTTAAAATAGTATGAGTATGCATATTATATTGTGGGTTGGCTTTTTGATTAAATGTTATCTGTAATTCTAAAGTTGTACAGTCAGCGACAAAAGTATGTGAACATAGTACAAAGTTTTATAAGATTTTTTATCAATGAAAATTTGCAAATTTAATTACTTTTTGTGATGTGTTTGTGTGTTCGTAGAAGTAAAATGGTTAGTTACATTTTTTTTAAATAAATTATTGTCAAATTTACGAAAACTTCATCTACTTATGTCGTTGGCAGTACAAAAAAGCCATTCTATTTTATTTAATTCTATACTTACGGTATATTCACTATCGGTCTCCTTCCTCAGATCATCTCTGACCCTCACGGCTCCAGTATCAGGCTCGACGTGGAAGTAAATGGAAGCTTTGCCTCTGCCCACCAGTTTGTATCGCACTCTGTTGTTTGGTGCCGTCGCGTCAGAGTCCGTAGCGATAACGGTTTGGACGAGGCTGCCGATCGAAGAGGAGTCTTCGATTGTAACTGGACGGACTACTGACGTGAATATTGGAGCGTTGTCGTTTTTGTCCTGGAAAATTGTTTAATATAAGTTTAAGTATAAAATTTATTTCTATCCCAAACAAATGAGTATGTACAAAACATATATTAGTCTAATCAACTAGTTTTAGGTACACAATTATCTGATTTAAATAGATTTTACTAGAAGGTTTTAGTTATCATTGTCATTAATGACTTGACAAGGAAACAATTCTACTCCAGTAATTTGATCTTATTTACCAATACACACTTTGCTCCACACAGAAATCAAACCTAAGAATTAACGGTCAGCAGACGCCCTGGCGACTAGGTCAATGAAGTAGCAGATTAAAATTAAACTTTTGTCTTATATTGAACAGAAAGGCTTCTACAATTTCGCCTTCGGTTTCTGAAGCTACAATCGCATTAAGATAGTCCAAGAGTCAAAACTTACATCAACAAAAACTTCAACAGTAGTAGTCGCTCCGGGTGTTTCTTCGTTGTTCTCTTCAGTCCCAACGATGATTTGATATCGCGCGTTCGTCTCCCTGTCTAGCGCCTTCAAAGTCCTTATCATGCCGGATTTGCGATCTATGGAGAATAGCTCTGTGTCTCCCATGAGGATGGTGTAAGTTATCTCTGGCATAGTATCAGGGTCTTCAGCCTGGAAATGAACAGTTGAAAGTATATGAAATTGGGATACTGTACTAGAAAGAAAGAAAGAAAGAATTTAATTTTTACTTAAAACATACATAACCAGATGTTACAGAAATTTATTTAGTGTCTACATGTTCCGCCTATGATGAAGGTATGCAAAAATACAAAGAAATAATTAAAACACATATTACAATAAAACTTAAATACCTGGAAGGTATAAGTTTTGGTTTAAGGCAGACCAAAGGCTGTCTCTGCGTCCATTAAGTAGTCGTCCACCGGAACGCAAAATTTATTATAACACATTTCCTAGAAAAAGTCATATAAACAACGCCACACTAACCTGAACCTTAACAACGGGGTAATTAGCTGCATTTTCGGGCACATGCACGGAGTACAAGAGTTGCGAGAACACAGGCGCTTCATCTGGTATGTCCTGCACTTGTACGGTGACTGACGCGGTTCCCAGTCGCTTGTCGATGGCGCCGTCCATCGCTGTTACTACGAACTCATAGTCCTGGAAATGATAGTTATGTTAAAGTAAGGGTTTTACCTATATACTACTAATTATATTCCTCCCTAGAATTAAAATTATAGATTTCCACTAAAATCGTGGGAGACGACATATATTTTTATATGACAATCCATTGCTTTTGGGGCGTTCGAAGGTTTAACAATCTCGGTTTTACGCATCGAACGCCTTTTATTTGCCGGTTGGCGCGCTCGGACCTGACGAAGCAAAGCCCTTCGAAATGCCGAACGCGGTTGATGTGCTAAATTGAGATTGTTAAAATATCACTTACACCAAAGCCACCGATTGGATTTCGAGGTTTTTTTTTTTTTCATCCCTCCTCACCATATTATCATAACATCTTACAAGGAGGGTTAACAGTATGAATGTGGTTGGATACAAGAGAAGAGGTAGACCCAAAAGGTGGATGGATTCTTTGAAATGTGACATAGTGAACAAGAAGGTGAATTCTGAGATAACGCTTGATATAGATGGAAGAATATGACATTGCCGATCCCAAATAATATGGGATTAGAACAGGAGGAAGATGATATTCGTACCTAGACAGGAAAAATAGCTGCTAGTATGTTACACCTATGTTTCAACTCCGTGTACATATGAAGTCTTACCTTGGTCTGCTCATAGTCCAGCTTTGTGTTAGTACTAATCATGCCGGTCCCGTTGTCGATACTGAAGGGTAAGTGGGTCGGTATGCTGTAGCTGACCATCGCGTTGACCCCTTCATCTATGTCAGTTGCGTGGACATAGCCAACGAACTCGCTAGACGCACCTGGAAATCGTAATATTATACGTACAGATTTACAATAACGAGAATCAAAGGACCTATTAATAAATGCGTCAAAACATCACGACAGCGTTCCCCAGGGGGTTCAGTAGATGTATACTACATACTACATTGACGGCATGATTGACGCAGTGGTTGAGAGATCAACTGCTGCGCTACGTGTCACGTTCGATTCGGTTCGATTTCCGCACGGAACAAATTTTTGTATGATCTACGGATAGTTGTTTCGGATCTGGGTCTTTGTGTATGTGAATAGACACCGTGCCTCGGAAAGCACGTAAACCAGTTGGTCCTGCGACTGGGCTCTCTCCGGTCGTGTCGGATTGCCGTCCCATCGGAATATGAAGGAATAGAGAGTGCACACGTGTTTGCGCACACACTTGTGCTCTATATCTCCTGCGTAGTTTGGTATCCGGTGAGATTGGCCTTCGTGACCGAAATTCGGTCAGGAGGTCATTATTATTATTATTACTAAATATAATATAAGACACCCACATCTCGCCGATGCCATTATTGGATCAAATGTAATACGAGACGAGTCTATTGATCTTTAGGGGTACTCCATAAATTACGTCACATGAATATCATGCTTTTTTGACCCCTCCCCCGTCCTTGTCACAGCTGGTCACATTTGTGAGACTCCCCCCTCCCTAGTGTGACGTCACAAATTTTGCAAATTTATATCCAAAAATTATTAAATTAAAACAGCATTTCCGGAATTAGTTTAATTTCCATTTATTTGAAATCACGGCGAGGAACTCGCCAACATAACAATTTAAATCTTATATTCACACAGATAGAGTAATATATAAAATATTTTTAAGTTTTTCGTTAATAGTTCAAATTTCACGTTTTAATACTTAGATATTTTAGATTTTGAAATGTGATGTCACGAAACTTAGGGCCCCTCCCACCCCTTGTCACACAATGATATTACGTGTGATGTAATTTATGGATGGCCCCTTATCGGGCATAATTATGAACTGAACATGACATGGAAATTGAACCCAGGACCTCACGCTCAGTAGCATCGCATCCCACCACTTGACCAATAAGACCGATAAATATTCCATGAAATAGCCTTTTACTTGTCCAACTAATATTGAATTTCTAATCCACACTATTATAAATGCGAAAGTAACTCTCTAAACCGATCGTTATGTAATTTTACAAAGAGGTAGTCTGGGTACTAGGGAAGGACATAGGCTTATTTTTAATATTGCAGCAAAACACTAATTATATAATAAATACAAATATATTTTACCTTCTTTGACATGGAACATGTAAGAATCTTCATCAAACTTGGGGTTATTATCGTTGATATCAGTGACTTTGATGTTGACTGTCGCCGTGCTTGCGAGTCTGCCGGGATCTTCCGCTCGCACCATCTGGAAACACGATTAAAGCATCATCACATCGGGCATTCGATATAAAAAAAAAATGATCAAGTTTTGTGAATATCTTCATTCTGTATACAGCGCAACAACGTCAGGTGCTACCGTAAATGACAAGTGTACCTTCTTTTTATTTAAAAACATTGCTCTTGTCTTGCTGATGAAGTGCTCTACATTTTTCCCCGGGAATCAAACCTAAGAACTCACGCTCATCAGTCGCTCTTGCGACCACTAGACCATTGAGACAGTTATACATCAATAATGATTAAAGTAAATCTTACCAACTGATATCTGGTCAGCACTTCTCTGTCTAAACTCCTGATGACTGTGATGATGCCGGTGTTGGAGCCGATCGCGAACTGACGGAGGTCGTTGCCCGATGCTATTGAGTATGTTACTGGCTCGTTCTCTGGATCTTTAGCCTGATGATATAACAAGGATCACATGAATGAATATGTTCATTAAGAGAATATATTTGTTATTTAGTTGGCTTATTTTGTTGTTTATGTTGGAAGATCACGGTAAGTAATCACTCGAACCATAACTATTCTATATTTGTGGAGTGTATGGAAATAGCCTAGACAAGTGACGATACTTGAGATCGTCTGGCGTACACTCAGCGGCGTGCACAGAGTTTTTAGACAGGGTAGGCAGAAAATTGTAAAAGCTTACTTAACAATAATACCTACTGCATGTTGGTATTGGCTCGTCGTCTTGTCGATTAAATAATGATACATGAGATTTGCCACCTCAAATATCTTATAATAAATATTTATCTGAGTTATGTAGGGTAGGCAGTGTCTTTTTGTCTTTATGTACCGCACGCCACTGCGTACACTGGGTACTCACCCTCACTAACATCATTGGTAAGGCGATTCCAATATGATAGCTCACGCCGACACGACAGAAGAAGTATTTCTAGGGGGACTTTAAAAACGTCTATAATAAGTGTGTCGTAGATGTTTGAATAGAGGCGATGTTTATATGTTGTTTTAATTCCGCTATACGTATAGTTTTTGGTTGGGAAACGACGAATAATTCGAATATCCATTGAAGATTGAAAATCCATTCAAAGAAAATGTCCTATATCTAGCCGAAATTTGGTATATAGGTTCCTCATTGGGACAGGCATCTGCTAAGTAAGGATTTTTCAAAATTCTACCCCATAAGGGTCAAAATGTCTATGTTTTTTTTTTTCTACACGGACTCTAGTCGTAAGAGTAATATAACATAACATGGCATCACGCCTGTATTCCATTCAAAGGGTAAGGCAGATGTGTACTATTGTACACCCACATTTCACCGATGCCGTTATTGAGTCACATGTAATAGGGGGCGAGCCTAAGTTTCAAACTCCGTGCTGCTACTGAGAATTTCCATACGGAAAAAACCAATAACTCTTTGCCCGACCTGGGAATCGAACCCAGGACATCACGCCTAGCAGTCGCGCTTGCTACCACTAGCCCAATGAGGAGTCGTAAGAGTAGTTATGTAGTACTAGTTACTATATCTATAGATATACTACTTACGGTAACTGTAGTGACGGTAGAATTGATGGCAGCGCCTTCAGACACAGGCGCGTAATAGTCTCGAGACGAAAATTGTGGGGGACGAGTGTTTGGTCCCGGAGCCACTGATAGCTCGACGATGCCTTGAGAACTGAGGCCTTTGGCGTCCGTTGCGCGTACTGTGACGCTGTACTGCTCACCGGCTTGAAGACGACTTGTACTTGCTGTGGGATATGAAATGGAATCTTAATGCAACGACAATAAATTACAAAATAAAAATGTAGCATTATTCAGTCCTCGATAAAATGAAATGCTGAACAATAGCTGCAAAATTTCATATTTAAAATTGAACCGCTACATACGATTAATAGCGTCTACGGTTTTGTGGAATGTAATCGAATTAATCAATAATAATTTTTATTTTTCTGAGTAATGTTTAGAAAATGTCATACTGGTTTTTATTTTCGTGTAATCGCGTACTTGTTGAACAAGACATACTTCCAATAATAAAAAGTAGATTTATACACAATCTTGTTCAATTCATTCACATTCACAGTATAAGTAGAAGTGCAATTGAGAGGAAAAGAAACACATTACGTTGTGCTCAAACTCGCAAACGACGCAAATCCCGCAGGACACGCGCGTGTTCAATTGTTCATGTCTATTGTTTCTGTAGCAATGTAAGAGATGATACCCGTTTCTGACGAAGGAACGCGGGAACGCGTCATTTTTCGTGTAGTGCAGTGCATCATGCTTACATAGTGATTGTAGTGACAAAGGTCCTATGCACACTGTTACCACTGCATTGAAGCAGTTGCGACAAAACTAATTTTTCATACATTATGCAAAAGTGACAATATTATCCTTATGGAAGCTCGCTACTCAAATACAAGACTGTTTTAATGCTAGTAGTATGTGAACCGAATAAGTGAGTTGACTCGTATCAAGTGACGTGAGAAAGGTGCCGAGAGAATCGCCGCGGGTAGTCTCCCCCCTCTTCACACCGCACCCCTCTCACGTCTCATTCGAAAACTCAGTTATTGCTTCGCCTCTAGCGTGCATATAAACCAAAATAAGAAACAAAAAATACCTCTACGTAGTAGTTTATACTGTATGTTCGTATTAATAAGGTGCAACTTACATATAACTCCGGTGTTAGGGTCTATAGTGAACTTGTTGCCGCCATTGTTAGATACGTGATATATGTTGTACGTTATGCGTGCGTTCTCACCCTCATCGATGTCTATTGCTTCCACCTGTTGAATATCACTGTATATTTAATTTTATTTATTACAACATTAGAAAGAAAGAATAAAAGTAATATATTTTGGTGCCATCAATAAATAGTTTTCATTCCTTTTTTCTAATAATAAACGCTTTTCACAACTTCTTAAGTCTTTAAACTGAAATGTACATGAGACATGTACCTACATTGTCAAATTGTACAATTCTTAAATTAATATCCTTTGTTGCTTTGCTGACCTTATGAACCGCAGCGGGTTCCAAACTGGCCGGTACTATGATGGGCTGGGTCTTCGGAATTACTGGTGCGTTGTCGTTCTGATCTAGCAGCTGTACTGCCAAGGAATATGGAGCTGAGGCTGCTCCGCCGTTCGCTTCTCGGGCTACGACCTGAAATATTATTTTTTATTTAATAAAAATATACACTGGTAGGCATGAGTTTTACCAACTTAATATTTATAAACCCCACACTTAAAAATAGATATAGATAATAGATTCTGAGAATTCTGAGAGAATTGATAAGACTGAATTAGTTTAGTATCATTAGTTTTAGTTGTGTTTTATTATCATTTAGTTTTACAATTATATTTATAGTGTCTACTTATGTAAGCAAACCTTTATTTTTGTAGATAACTTATACTGTTGCATGTATTACACAATTATTAATCTTAATACATATTTGATGTAATTCTCATTGTGTAATTGTTTGTTATTCCAAATAAAAAAAATATTTCTGCGGCGCTACACAGACAATGGAGCACTTGCTGTTGACCCCTAACTGCCCTGTCTCCTGTAATGCGCAAGATCTAATGGAGCCCAATCCAATAGCTGTCGAGCTGGACAAGTTTTGGGCCGGACATGTTTTAAAACTAGCTATCTACACGAAAAGAAGAAGATATTTAAAAAATAACACGGTTGTATTATTCTTTGGCAGAAACAAGCTCTTCCAATGGACCGTAGAAGATATCTAAGAGTATGGGGAGCAGCATCTTCTGCAGCATTAATATCGACGAACTACATCACTGATGAACAGTATTATCAATCCTTTGGCCAGACGTGGTGATTATGCAATATTCTTACTGACAGTCTCATTGTAGTGGCAGTTAACAGTGACACACTTTGGCTATTCCTAACCTCAGATTAAGAAACATTTGCAATTGAAACAATTGATCTTACCTGGAATCTAAATTTGCCCGGATTCGGTGGGTCCCGGTCGAGTTTTTCATCGCTGACCACCAGATATCCATCTTTGTCGATGTCGAAGAAGTTTGTCGTGAGTTCAAACTTGTATTTTGGTACTGGATCTCCCGGTCCCTGTTAAAAACAAATTTTAATATTTCTGAAATACATATAATTAACGGGACATCATAAAAAGCGTTCGTGGCAACTGGAGACCGTAAAATGAATTAAATAATATATAGAAGGTACTTTAAAAAAAAAAAAAACTTTGTTTTTCAATCAATAAAGAAGGACCAAAATCTATATACAATTATATTTTGAGTTAATTTATTTCATGATTGTTGTTATTTCATTAAAGAAAGTGTGATGGCAAGTTCCAATGATATTGGTGTGGCACCATATTATCAGTCCATTACCGTCCAGTACTTTGGTGCTTCTCTTCCACCAGTCTTTCATCACATCACACCCAGACCTACTGTTCTTACAGATGTCCAAATAGTTTTCCATTTACCAAATCTGGGTCCGACAATATCAGCCTAATCCATTGGCCATAAGCGTCCAGAACTTTGGTGCCCTTTCTTCCACCTATCTTTCATCACATCACACGCAGACCTACTGTTACCCAGACTTACTGGTTTCCAAATAATGTCCCACTTACCAAGTCAGGGTCCGACACAGTCAACCTGATCGGTTGCCCAGTAGCATTCAGTACTTTTGTGCCTTTAGGCGAGTTTTCTTCCACTTGCCCTTCATCGGATGACGCTTGTACGACGGGTGGGCTTGCATCTACTGGACGTATCGTTATCGTCAGCTTCGCTGTTGTGAAGCGACGTGCTTCGGTTACTTCTTCTGCCTGAAAATATATAATTTACAAAGTCAGCCAAGGGGTAGTATGTCCAGACATTTCGGACCGACTGTCTTGCCCGTCGTATACATGTATAACTACTATCAACCGGGAGGATTTAATTAGTGCGACTGAATATGGCCATCGAGATCGCCACATGACGGTCAGAAAACATTTAGTGTTTGGATATGAGAAGAAGTAATGCCTGTCCCTAGGATTTCTCCAACCCCGACCTGGCCAACATAACTATCTGAAAGCCATTTAAATATTTTTTCTGAGCGAGAACGGGATACAAATCACACGCAGAGCACCAACCATGCCATCAAAATGTCAAATATTCCTTCCACTGTTTTAAAGTGTTGATGATACCTATCGTTTTACTCACCTTTATAACCAACTGGAACTTTTTAGCAATTGAAGTATCAACAGGCACTAATTGTGTCACGCCGCCGGTATTAGGATCTATTGCGAAGTATTTAGCCCAGGAGTCGGGCTCCCCACTCTCTATGGTATACTTTATCTTCTCGTCCAGAGTGTCCATGTCCACTGCCTGTATCTTCTCTGGTTCAATGGTTAGTAAGCCCGCGAGAACGCCGCTGTTCACCTAGGAATTAGAAGAATATTTGTATACAACATTTGTAAATCAAACAAGTTAAACTAAACTAACACCGATTGTAACAAAAATTAGGAATGTAACTTATTTTTTGTGGTAAACTTATTTTTTGTGGAAATGCTGCGAAGTATAATTTGCCAAAAAGATAGCAATAAGGTCAAGTGGTGGCTGATAAATTAGCTAGCTGCGACCAGTAATGAAATACCCGTGAAGTGATTGCACTAACTTCAAATATGGCTTCAAGATTAGGGCGATTATGACACTAACTTAGGGGTTCTTGTAAGGCTTCCCAATGCCATACAATTGCGAATTCTCGCAGTAAGCAAATGCGTCATTATAGCGATTTCCATATCAGTATTAGGAACGATTAGGCAAATTACGATCTTAACAAAAAAAAAAACACATAGATACGAAGAAGTTTTCCACATTAATGAAGTCCATAGTACAGACAGCAATTAAAATTAATTAACACTTAAGTTTTTCATTTTAACATTTAAAAAAATACTAGGATATTTAAACGGTTTATACGATATCAAAGCTGCATCTTGGTTCTATTTCAATTACACAAATCTATATAAATAAAATTCAATTGCCGCATGTATGGAATATCATCACTTGAGAAGGGATTTTTTTTTGTTGTTTTCTTAATTGTCAGGTCAAGGTTAGTATGAAAGAAATTAAGTTAGAAGAGAAAGAGAGAAGTCGAAAATTTGGATGGTATGTTTGTATGAAAATCTCTTTAAAAGAAATGTGATGTTCAGTTTGACAGGTCTGCACCAGTACGAAACCGGGCGGGTTGCTAGTTTAATATAAAAATCTAAGGTCATTAAAAACAGCTTCATGTCATTTTACTTTTGTTGCTGCCCGTACCAACACAAGTATATCACAAATACTACTTACAAAACTGGTGTATTCCGGATTGAAGCAAGCTCCTTCATGTAGCGTACAGCCCTTGTATATGAAGGAGGGATCCTGATCATCATCGTCTTGTATGTGCACAGTTAACGTCGTGGTGCTGGATAGACGCCGCTTTGTATCACGGGCGCGGTCCTATAATAATACCATGGAACTTAATAACAGCATCGGCGAAATGTGGGTGCATAATAGTACACTCTTCCTTTAGGAAATACAGGAGTTCATTGGAACAACACGTGGAACGGATTTGAAATCTTTATTTAAATATCTGCACCCACAGATCAAGGCAGAAAATAACGCGAAAATACGTTAACAGTTCTGTACACAACTAATATAGGAATATTATCATAATATACAACGTTTTGTAAGGGTTTTCTTAAAGGCTTTAGTACCGCAGGTATGCAGATGGAGAAGACACGAAGATTATAACGAACGTGTCGCCTCTAAAATCCTAACTCTTGGTACTATTAAAGACAAATACTCACAGAAGCGAGGATAGTGACTAGATACTTCTGCGTGCGCTCGTAATCCAGGCTCCCGTTGACTGCCACCTGCCCCTGATGAGGTAGAGGTATCGAGAAGTGCCCATAGCCGTCGGCTGCGTTCGCGTCCTCCAATGTTTTATTATCTCCTGGTATTATGAAGTATTCCGACAGACCGTTGACGCCAGCGTCAATGTCTAAGGCCTTGATCCCGTCGAAGACTGTGGTGCCGATTGGTACCAGCTGAAATGAGAGAATAGCATTAGTTTAAATAAATGTCGCTACCGCCACCGTAAGACGGTTTAAAAATATGTGAAAGGATTCAACATGGAGTCTAGAGATCGCAGTAAGCTAGACGGACTGATATATTGAACCAGAAAGTCGCAGCTCCAATTTTTGCTCCAATCGTCGAATTTTTGTTTCTTATAATTAATAGACGAATGGAATTCAGTGAAAGAGCCTCCACGAGTGACGAAAACTGAGATCGTTTGGAGCACCTTCGGTAGTCAGACTCGATAAATCCATTATTGGCTACACAATATTTCCACTACGGGTGTGATTCCGAAGAACGAATTGGATTGAATATGATGCATTGATAAAATGTAGTACGACTTTACCTACTCTAACTTTGTCTATAATTAAGATAAAAGCTTGCCAATAATCCTTCAACTAGTCACTTGTTTATATTTTAAGTTTAAGATCAGAATAGTTGAGAAGTCTTAGGACTAAATTAGGAGCTCAGGCAAAGTGTAAAACTGTTTAAACATTTCACTGTAGGCGAACCAAAGTACGGTTCGTAAAACAACACGAGTTAAATTCGAAATTCAAATATCAATAAATGAATCAACTATTGGCAAAAATATGTTAAGGCATTGTTAAATATTATAACAACAATAAATCAAAATTGATTGAAAACTTAATTAGCAAACTCAAGTCGGGGTCCAGAACAAGTTCATAAAGTTCATCGCCCACAGAACAGAAACCCACATTGCCGTCAGTTGCCTGAATTGATTGTTATGTTATTTCATTAATCAATATCTAACAATTGAAAACTAAATATCGAAGCTAGTATGAATAGTATGAGCGATTAGAGAGCAGAGCGATCGTTATGTGTACTGTCGGAAATTACTCTTATATTTAAGGTAGATAAAATATTAAAATAAAAGCTTTATTGCCTCATTGCTTTAATGGTCGCAAGCACAGCTAATGAGTGAGATCCGAGGTCAATCGCCGGAGTAGGGGTGGCGGGTGTTATAAAGCTTTTCGGTTAGAAAATTCTGAGTAGGATTCCGGAGTTTAGAACTGTGTCCGTTTGATGGCAATTAGCTAACCCTCTATTATGCAGAGTAGGAATTGACAACGGCATCGGAGAAATGTGGATATGCAATAGTGCACCTCTGCCTAACCCTTCGGAGAATACAGGCGTGATGCTATGTGTGTATATGTAATGTAAATAAGCTCATTCAGGAATCACATTTAAACTATGAACTAAGTTTCATTGTAATATTTTCACTCATGGTGTCAATGAGTTACGAACAGCCAAAATTTTACAATAACAGATTTTTTGCCAAGCAGACAATACCTAAACAGGTTCACAATATAATCCGGTAGATGACTACAAGTCCTCGAGTTTTTATCAACTGTCAAAAACGACATTTTGTTCTAAAAATGTTTGGAATACAAAAGCGTGACGTCATAGTTTTTCATTGTCATTGACACTTGACACTTATATTGCGATTTTGATAAATTGAAAACGCAAAAATAAGCAAATGATTAAGTTTTATTGAGTTTTTTAGAAGGAAAACTATTTACTAAACAAGATATCAGAATTTATTTTTGATGCAGTCATCTAGCTTATTCACAGGACAGGGAAAATGTTAATATATAAACAAAACAATCTTACCTCAGAGACATGAGTTTCATACGGCGTCCCTTGGAAAACCGGTGCATTGTCATTAATATCCGAAACTCTCACTATCACTGGTATCGTCCGCCGCTTCTTCGTCGCTTTCACTTGACAGACCAGCTGTAAACACACCCATTTATTACCATCTAAATTAGTTTGGCATCGATTTATAACTACCAAATTACCCTCAGGGGATTTATTAACAGACTAAATACGGTTAAGACGAAATATATCGGTTCATATTTGTGTGTAACATCGATTAGAAACTTTAATTTGATAGCATAAGGTTGTAAATCGTATGGTTGGTGATTCAGTAGCTACTTGGAAGGGAGATCTTTATAAATTGTATGACAAATTATCATAAGATGATTATGATAGATAACACTGATTAATAATGGCTTATATATAGCGTAGTATATGCGGATGAATTGTAAATGATATATAGCGTAGTATATGCGGATGAATTGTAAATGACAATATCTTTTTGATCGTGGGAACTGAATAAGAAATAACGAATATTGGTTATGTAACAGTTACTTAATCGTTGACCTACGTGATAGGTGAATATTTTAACTATTCAATGTTTCATCCACACGTTTTATAGAGTTGTCTAATAAGATTATAGACATATTATTTGTGGTATAAGCATATAAATGTATTGATAAGCGACTTATTGTTATGTATTGCAGGTGTCAGTGACTAAAATTATATTTAGAAGTTTTTACCCCAACTGATTAGGTTTTTAGGTTAGGTACCTACTTGGTACATTTTTTTTTCATGCAAATATTTCTTTGTATTTGTTGGCAACGTAACATCTGTACTAGTGTCGAACTAAATATCTAAGTACTCTATAGTTAAATATTTTAGGGCCGAGCTCACGTCCCTACGTCAATTTACTTATCAAATATATAAAATTCCGCTGTGCGTGGGTTCGTAATTTGTCTCCTGAACGCCATGACCGATTTCGTTTTTTTTTTTTACTTTTGGTCACCTGCTTGGTTCCTAATTATAGTTAGATCCGATAGGTGGCGGTGTTGTCGAGATCCAAAGAACAAAATACACGCAGACGCTAAACGATGACGCAAAAGCGTTGGCCGACAGCTAGTTACTTATGTATAAATTAAAACTGGCAAATATATTATATAGCATAATACCTGAAACACCATATGGGACAGATTATCCGCATCTCTATCCAGCGGCTGTAGGAGCTGCAACCGCTTGCCATCGAGCTGGAACAGCGTGGGCCCCTTCGGGAATACCGTGGACAATAACACGTCCACATCAGGCTCTCCCACTATCGGCAGCTCCGCCGGCACTGTGCTTTGGTTCACTTCTGTAAAGCAAATAATTTGAAGTATTTAGGCCTCTCCATAGAATGAGAATCTTAGTCAACGCTGGCCGGGTTTGAACTCCGACAAGAATATGAAGGAAGATAAGCGTTCTATCGCTGGGTTATCTGTATCTTATGAGGATATTAGTCTCAAAGTTTAACCATATCTGGCGCACGCTATAAAGAAGAATCTTTTTATTACATAGGCCTTTCATGTATCATAGGGTCATAAATGCTAATGGAAATATTTTCAATCAACATCAATTTTCATCATAGCAACCCTACTGGCGTACTGCCCAGATTATTTAGGTTTTTGTTATATGTTATATGTTGTATGGATATGTTAAAGAATACGCTGAAATATAATAAGTTTACCGAAACTGCAGGTAAACTATAATGGTACTTACGATCTCCTCTACTCTCTTCGATGTCAACTATAATGCTAGACTGGCCCGTTTCCACTTCACATGGACCTGTAAAGACAAAACAATATTAAGATAATTGTAAAAAAGTCGCAATCGAATAGACTCAAAGAGAACGGTTCTGAAAATTAACGAAATAACAACAAGGATACCATACAAGAAAACTATCTTTGTCGAACGTATATATATACGTACCTACCTATTGTATTCTGGTGTTATAGATCAGATTTAAAAGTATAGATAATTACATATAAACTTTTCCCCACATTTAGAATTACTCCTGTATAAGTAGATGTGCGTTCACAAACCGCCAGACCCGTAACAATTATCTGTAGGGTATAGAAATATTTGATCCATGCGGGAATCAAACCCGCGACACGTAACATGGCAGTCGATCGCTCAACTACTACACCAAGTCACCAACCAAAGTGATTTAAAGATTTTTATTTCGATTAAATAAATCGGCCGCTTAATCGAGCTTCGTACAGCTTCGAAGCAACAGTCTGATTTAATTTAAATTAAAATACAACCATTTATTCTAAACTTGAACTTTAAATTCCCACACCGTAAAACAAATCCCTGAACCATTAAACTCACATTAATCACCGTAGAAAACACAATGCATTCAGATAAGGGCGAATACAAAGCAAGCTAGCCTAGAGATAGAATAAGCAAATACTCTCACATGAAACAAACAGTAATAAATAACAGAATCGACAGGTGCACACGAGACCTTAGCTTCGTTAGGCCTTTGAACAATTAATTAAGGTTTTGCAAACGTTGCCTTTCCTTTTCCCATTAAATTGTTTAGTTTAGATAATGCTAACTGTATATCGAGACGTGGCTGAAGATATGGGAATAGCAAGACGTGCCAGAATACCAACTCTATTTATTATAACAATAGACGGAAAGTAGAAAGTATGAAAGTGGCACCGCCCGGTGCAGTGACAGAAAAGGTAAGGAGTAATCGTCGTGATGATATGAAAAACATGTTACAAGAAGGGTCATGTGTACGAATGTCGATGGATGCAAGGGAAGAGCCAGACCCAAGAGAAGGTGGATAGATGGTGTGAAAAGTGCATGTTAGACAATATAGAGAATTCTGTGATGACGTCTGATAGAGATGAATATTAGTAAACGACATATTCTGATGGCACCAAATAATACGGGATAAAAACAGGAGAATGAGGAGACAAGGGGAGCGCCATTTCTTTTTAAATTTTTAAACGTTGTATTTATATGCATTTTCTAATATATCTATGTAAGGATGTAATAGAATAAAAGATTATAGTGGCTTGATGAATTTTAACTTAAGCACAGTATTAACTTTTATATCAAAGATATGCCGAGGAAGACTAGTCAAGAAGTAAAGAGGATTGAAGATATAAAAGGATGGATTTACCCAGCAGAGTATACAAACTCAGTATTCAATTCATAATATAAGCTTTATTATATTTATGTTTGTAAAAGCACAATGTTTTTATCGTATTTTGTAACGTATGCGTGTTTTAAATAATAATATAAACAAGAAGTTTCAATTAACACCACGAAAAGGACACATAGGCTTTTTTTATTTCAATTTATAAGTGGAGTTAAAAAAAATACAGTCCATGTGTCGAACACCCTGTATAATCTACAACTAACAATTTGACACTATATAGGGAGTCTTTCCATTGATTCCCTCAACGTAGCCACTATTATAATCGCGAGACGCGTTACCGTTTTGGCACCATGTGTAATTTGTAAGTTTCTTAATGGATATAAAGTTCAAAACGCAAAAAAATAACGCTTCATTTGCCTTGTCTTCCACCAATGTAAACTGACCCTTCGTTTAATACGATACTCCTACTTTAACTGGTTATTAGAATAAAGTCTGCAACCTACGTACTAAACTGGGAACCATAAACAATTTATTATGATTATCATTATTATTTGTTAAGTATGTAAGAAATCGTTACTGTATTTGAGAAGCGAATGTGGAAATTGACTTTTATATTTGAGTTTATATGCACTTACCTACTTTGACTTTAATTAAAGACTATTGATAATAATTATCTACATACTTGAAAATAATATAATAATGAACCACGGCACGGTAGGCGCAGTGGTTGAGAGATTGACTGCTGCGCTACGTGTCGCCGGTTCGATTCACGCACGGAACAAATATTTGTATGATCTACAGATAGTTGTTTCAGGTCTGGGTCTTCGTGTATGTGAATATATGTGTTTGTAAACGCACCCACGATACAGGAATTATTCCAAGTTTAGGCTACTTAAAAAAAAAGACGTTGTACATAATAAATAATTGTACCGATAAAACATGTAAATCCTGAAAATAAAACAGGCAATCTATAACACAAATAGCGACCATGAAAGACTGTTACTTGGCACCTGTGATCATAATAAGCATATATTTTACTACAAAGGAATCCGGTACCACTTTCATAAGTCTTTGTTCCAATTAGGGAATATTGTCCGTTCCTTGTTTACGTAGTACGTCAGACTCCCGAGATCTAACTTTTTAGCAATTAATTTAATAATAATGTCCTCCTGACCGAATTTCGGTCACGGCGGCAAATCCTACCGGAGAGCCAACTACGAGAAAGAAATATTATATAGCACCAGTGTGTGCGCAAACACAGGTGCACTCTCTATTCCTTCACTCTCATAGTCCGATGAGACGGCAATCCGACACGACCGGAGAGAGATCAAGCGCAGGACCACCGACTTTACGTGCTTTCCGAGGCACGGTGTGTATTTACACACAAAGACCCAGACCCGAAACAGCTATCTGTAGATCATACAAATAATTGTTCCGTGCAGGAATTGAATTTGCGACACGTAGCAATTAATTAATTTATTACAATCAAACAAAGAGGCAAGTAAACAGGGTTGCAAAGATATATTCGCAAAGTATGGTAGTTAAGCTATACATAGAACAGTACATACCTATTTAAATTACTTAATTATTATTATCTACTTGGAAAATAATAGCAGAGCGAGAACTCTAACTTCAAATCCATCCATCCATCCAATTATATTTCTTTCGCGTATAGAGTTCGCGATATAACAGAATAACATGGCGAATATAAGTCGCCGATCTGTTCCCGATTTGTCCTAATGCTACATTAGCGACATCTTCACTCTAAGCACTCTACATACTTCTAGTATCCATACAAAGTCGAGATTTTAGTGATCGTTTACAGGTCGAAACTATATCTCATAGATCTGTATGTCTACGCGAGAATGGCGTCACATGTTTCTTTTGGCTGTCTCACAACCATTACGGATTACAGAGCATTGTTACAACACGGACAATTTGACATAACAAAAGGTTTTAACCCTTTACAAACCTGATTAAAAACGTTTGACCGATAATAATCTATTTCGCTCCAATGAAATTCCATGGAATCGCTTTTTACAAGCTTCGGTGTACACAATTAGTTTCGACGAATGAAACGGTGACGTTATTGACGTTATTTTATTACTCCATTCATTGCATTATTTGTAAATACAGTACAATGGTGTATTGATCCGGACAAACACGATCAATGATTTGATCTTGTTAGTATATGTTTACTTCTTTTGTGTTTTGTTTTAAATCTCGACGTAAAAATTGTTGTCATTTGTAGATTTAAACGAGTATTTTAGATGTTTGTGAGATCATAGAACATAAACGACTAGACCAATTTAAGAAAGTCCAAGTGTAATGGAATAATAACAAAACCATTATCAGGCCCTTTCCCAATAGTGGGACGGTAATGGGCTGCATTTATATTTATTTTAATTTGAATTTTTGGTACTTTGGTTTGTGACGTGTATTAATTAAATATAGCGAATGAAAAGCTGTCCCGTTAGTGTATTAAAAACTGGTGATTATACCAATTAAGAATATTCATTTTCTTTCCCTTCTTAAAGAACAGTGTGAGATTAACTGGCCTTACAGCCAAGCTCAAGTAATGTATATGCATTTGAAGAAGTAATTTACTCCCAACAGTCATTGAGCCATCATTATGACTGCCTCTATTGGACACAAGTGCGACTGCTAAACTTTTCCAGTAGTATCACGAAGTCTGGAACTATGCTCGGTAGACGGCTCGCGCCTCCTATTACATGGGACTAAGAATTGAACCAATGTTCCCAATGTGTAAACAAATGTGAAGTTCCTGACATTACTGAACAATCAGTAATCCTCTGGCTTAGATGATCTTCAATAGACCGTCTATGAGGAGTTTTATAATTAAAGGATATACGTACCAGGTGTTGCCCTCGCCACTTGCAGAAGGCAGATGAAAACAATCCAAGCTGTTGATCGTCCATGCTGGAGCGCACACCACCGCGCCATCTCACTGTAACAAAAGACATTACTATTAAAAACCAACACTGAGTATTGCCAAAGATTAACTACTAGTTACTTCTCTTTTACGTATAGGAAAGGACCGCCATACGTGAAGAGGCGAGTCTTAACTTTAAGATGGATTTATACCACAAGATATTATCCAGGACACAATAGCATAGTGTTTTAAGATTACAACTACAAGTAACCAGAGTGAGGCGGTCGGCCCATCGCCCACGGACACCAAAACAATGGGCTTTTCAGATAAATATTAAATCTAAATTCAATTATGCAAAGCTGTCGATCCTGCTGTTCCTGTTCAAAATGCGATGAGTTCTTTCAAGGAACTCCATAATAAATCACCTGAAGACAACTCTCGGTAACACCTCTGCGATAGCAGTTATAATTTTATGTTAATAAGGTATCTACACAAGCAATATAAATCTGAGAAATACCCTCCACAATAGCACAAAGCTAAAGTGCAGCTAACTTCTTACAAATATAACAACAAAACACAACACCTCAAATACAAAAGATATGCAGTCGACACTCTACAGATTCGATAAAGAAGAACAATACAACACGTGTTTTCACTCACGCGGTGATCTAGACAAATGAAATATAACCGTACTCGTACCACTTACAATAGTAAGCGTAATAGAATAACAAAATAAACATGATAATAAATTGCAACAAAATGTAATATGAGTAATAAGTTTATCTTCCATAAAGTTCCCAGGGATTATCGAAGCCACTAAAGTGGCACTAGAAATACAGACCGCGATAAAAAATACATTAACTTTGTAACAAATTAACGTCAGATTATCTATAGAACATATTATTGATGATACTGCGAAAACTTGTAGGCAAGGGATTTAAATTATAATACTAGAATTTTGCCCGCGATTTTGGTTGAGTTTATTTTTGAATATAAACTACTTGATTTGGAGGGATTAAAACTGACTCATGCTAATCCCATACAGGATTCATATAATATTTTGGATAAACGTATCTTTGCAACATTTTATGAAGTACTAGCGACCCGCCCCGGCTAGCAGAGCAAATACGCCTTATTTTTTTTTTCTGTCGTAGTGTCGTATCAGCTTGTTACGTCGAGTATTTACTCAGCGCAGGCCAGTAAAGCTCCCAGTTAGCATGAATTTTTCCGACATATTCAACTATCAACAATTTACACAAAACCTTAACGAATTACACACCTAAACTTTCCTCATGAACCACTCTGTCTATTGATAAAAACCGCATGAAAATCCGTTCAGTAGTTTTTGAGTTAATCGCGAATAGACAGACAGACAGATAGACGCGGTGGTGGACTTTATTTTATATTATGTAGTGATTCAAGTGGAACTCACTTTCCGTTTAAGTAAATAGACCTAAACGGAAAGTCTACTATAGTAAAACCTATAATAGTAGTTTAGCAAATAGTAATAACCTAGCAGCTAGTAATGCGAAAACTTGTAATCGTAGGATTTGAATGAATCATAATAAATAAGATATTCAATAAAACTGAGTTTCCAGAGGTACCACAAATAATCAGAAATGCATTAAAAGATCTTGCCAACGTAATAATAGTAAAATGGGAGAGGACCTACTATTTTGATAGTTATGTGAACTGATAAATCAAAATATGTAGATCTAGAACAAACGTTCCTAATGTAGTAAGACCTATTAGAATTTGTAGAAAATGCGATAAAAGCGAATACGATATTTCTTGGGAGCTATGTTAAGCTATGTTACCTATGTTTTGTGTCTTATAGTCCAAGGATGCAATTAATTGGCGGAGGAAACGCGTCGGGGGGGGGTGGTCTTGGCGGTGTCTCTAGACATCGCCAATGCGTTCAACACCCTGCCCTGGAGCTGTATTAGGGAGGCACTCAGGTTCCACCGAGTGCCGACCTACCTCCGTCGAGTAATCGGGGCCTATTTGACGGACAGGGCCGTCATATTCCCGGGTCAGGAGTTCTGGAGCCGACGAGAGATGTCGTGCGGTGTTCCGCAGGGGTCGGTACTGGGGCCGCTCCTGTGGAACATCGGTTACGACTGGGTGCTGCGAGGTGCCCTCCCCGGCGGGGCCAGCGTGATGTGTTACGCTGACGACACGCTGGTCCTGGCGCGGGGACGCACGCACCAGGCGGCGGCCGAATTAGCGGCAGACGTGGTTGCCACAGTCGTGGAGAGGATCCGGCAGCTGGGCCTCGAGGTGGCGCTGCACAAAACCGAGGCCATGGTGTTCCACGGCCCTCGGAACGCGCCACCTCCGGGATCCGCGATAATGGTGGGAGGGGTTCGCATCGGTGTCGAGTCGACGATGAAGTACCTGGGACTCGTCCTCGACAGCCGGTGGAACTTTCGGGAGCACTTCCGACGTCTGGCTCCCAAGCTGGTGACGGCCGCGGCCGCGCTCAAGCGGCTGCTGCCCAACATTGGGGGGCCAGACGCCTCCTGCCGGAGGCTCTACGCGGGGATCGTGCGGTCCATGGCGCTGTATGGGGCGCCGGTGTGGTGCGGCGAGCGGGGCCTGGCGGCCGTAAACGCTACGTGTCTGCGTAAAGCGCAGCGCGTGATGGCCGTCAGGATCATCAGCGGGTACCGCACGGTCTCCTTTGAGGCGGCGAGCCTCCTTGCCGGAACGCCGCCGTGGGATCTTGAGGCGGGGGTCCTCGCGGTGCTGTATGTCTGGCGCCGCGAGGAATTGAGCCGGGGCTCGAGTCCAATGCCGCGACAAGTTGTTGCGATGAGGACGGAGCTCCGGCGCGATCTCATGGCGGCATGGGAGCGGCGGCTGTGGCAACCGCGCGCAGGGCACGCCTCGATCGAGGCGGTAAGACCCGTCTTTAGAGAGTGGCTGGAGAGGCGCCATGGCGTCCTCACCTTCCGCCTGACGCAGGTCCTCACCAAGCACGGCTGCTTTGGGAGGTACCTGCACAGAATCAGGCGGATCGACACACCGGGGTGTCTACACTGCGAGGACGCCCCGGAGGACACGGTGCAGCACACGGTGGAGGTGTGCCCGGCATGGGAGCCGATGCGCCGTGTCCTCGTAGAGGAGATCGGCGGCGACCTCTCGCTCCCGACCTTGGTGAGATCCATGGTTCGGAGCGAGAGCGCATGGGCGGCCGTCGCCTCCTTCTGTGAGGCGGTCATGGCCGCCAAGGAGGAGGTAGACTGGCGACGCCCAGGAGGCCGCCGAAGGGGACGCCCGGCTCGTCGACGCCGCGAGGCGCGCGACGATCTCCAGCCACCATAGAGGAGGGCCTGCGGGCGGCGGACTTGGGCCGTCCGTCGCCCGACCAGAGAAAGGCCCGAGACGGGGGGGGGGCAGCGTAGTGTTCCACGCGCCCCCCCGTTAACAAAGTGAAGTCAGCAACAGTCGTGGGGCCCGCCTGGGCTAAGGGCGGGCCAACGCCTGCCGGGGCTGCGAGCCAATATAACAGATATCGCGGCCCCGGTACACCAAGGGCGATCATGGGGACACGGGTGGGTTTTAGTCAGTAAGAGTCTGACACATCCCTTCGCTCTTGCCCAGGGCGGAGGGGGGTCATTGGATGATTTCCCACCCAAAAAAAAAAAAAGGATGCAATTAATTCGAAGTTCAGTCTAAATAAATTAAATGTGTCAAAATATTAGATATCTACAACTGTTTCAGTTTCTACAATAATTTTAGCAGTCAACAGTGTAGACTAAACTCCAACTCCCAATGTTGGACATTCTGGTACCGAAGTAGATAACATTAATCGGATTACAGCCAGCATAGTTATCGCACCACCAATTCTCACGATTAAGCAAACAAGCACAGCCTTGGGAGCGCTTTACAAATCCATTTATATCTTAATGCAATTTACAATCATTGAAATCCCACAAACTACGGCAGAAAAATGAATGTTGCCGTATAAATTATTGGTATTGATACCCCAGTCAATATATCGTTTTCAGGCTTAAGAAATCCTGGGTCTACAAGAGTGAAATTTATGGGCAGATGCATTGTTGGTGATATTAAAAAAATATGGATTCGTATTGCTTCGTTTGTACCTTAGTAAATTGGAATTAATATTAAATTCTTTAGTACACCTAGTCCTTTATTTTTATCGTGCTATAGTTCTATAGTCTATAAGTTAAGAAATTATGTTTATATACATGTATATTAGTGCAACTAAAGACAGTTGCCTATATATAGGCGACTGTCTTTTGTCTTTCTTTGCGCAGGACCAGCCAATTCCGAAGGCTTTTCTAAAATGAATAGATTATGCATTCATTAGCAACCGCAGCGTATGACGTAATTCTTCATCCGCAGTATTGTAAATTTCTGGTTCAACGCATTTATGCGTATTTGGACTACAGACCGCAGAGATATTTGCTAAACATTTCATAATTTTACCTCAAGTTTTAGTTAATATAAATTAGATCATACATAAACTATACAGTTATATTGTCAACTGTTTCATTGCTCTTAGAATAAATGTACTATTTCATTTCCTAAATCCTACATCACAAGTTCTAGAAAACATAACAAAGGAAAATAAGCCGGGACTGTAAATTCTCATTACGATTAAGGTCAAACGCATATTGTAAGTCAGTGTAACAAGTAAATAGTTGCAGCAGACACCTGGACGTGTAAAGCCTTTTAAAATGTGTGCAGATTAGAACAAACGTCCAGGCAACATAATAATATATGCAAATATATTTTGCATAATATTAGATAGTAGGTTTAAGGCGTGCTTATTATTAATGTGACATTTATCTTAATGCTTTATAATGACTACGAGCAATGCTTACGCATCTTATGTGCATGCTACTGATTGTACAACAAAATATGAGACTACTCATTTCTTGAAGAAAGAAATTCTATGAGAGACAATATTAATTTACTCCGATGCTAAGCGATGTTCCCACATAAATATATTTTTACTTATACCCATCTTTATTTTTAATACAGGTGCGGTGGGCCTCCATGCAGATCAACAAATGAATGCATCACCTGCTCATAATCCCACACGACTGGACGCAAACAAAGATGCTAAATCTTTTCACGTATTAAAATGGAGCCGTTTGATTTTATGCAAAAAGTCTTAAGGCGGTGTCTGTATTGCACGCTTGTTCTTAAGTGAAATTATTTATAGTGTTCTATAGGTGCAATAAAACAAGCGGAGCAGACCTGACCGGTTGCAATTCAGTACAAAAAGTAGACCCAGTATTAACAGGCTATTGAGAAGACAGGGTAAATCATGAGAAATCGTTAAAAGTCTAACGCAATGTTTAAGTTTGTGGGCGGGGACGACAATAAATAAGATAATGCAATGATACGGAAAACGGACAGTTGTACTTTTATAGGACTGTTTTTTTTATATACCGGGATGTACTAAGAAATAGGAAGTTAGTGTGTAGTGGTAAAGTTTAGCAAGTGATTATGTAAAGTATTTTTAGATTCGTAATGTAATTTGTTTGGGGAGTAATCCTGTTAGAATGGTTACATAAGAACACACTTCGTTAGACTTACGTTTCATAGTTGGTATTTTTATTGGGTTGGTGCATAAGTTCTTGGACACTCAAACACATTTATTAAAAATAATTTTATTTATTATTAAAGAAATATTAATCCACAATATATTGACCATCATGTTCAACGACATGTAACCATCTCTCTGGCAAAGACATTATGCCGTCTTCCCAAAAAGCAGGAGGCTGGTGATCAAAAAACTTGGCGATATCGTCTTGGAGTTGTTCATAGTTTTCAAACTTCTTCTTTCTTAGATGTAACTTTAGAGCCCGAAACAGACAATAGTCTGACGGCGCAATATCAGTACTGTATGGCGGGTGAAGTACCACTGTCCAGTTCAGTTTTTCAGAATGTGGCGAATAGACTTCGAAGTATGTGGTCGAGTGTTGTCCTGAAGAAGTGATACAGACAACCTTTTTGGACGCTTAGTCGCTATTTCTGAGGCTAACTTTTGCAGTTGCTCTCCATAAATAGTAGCGTTAATAGTCTGCTTCTCGTCCAACAGTTCCCAATAGAGAATGCCCTGCCAATCCCAGAAAACTGATAACATTATCTTTTGTCCATGACGATCTGGCTTTGGTTCCGTTGGCGCCCTTTCTCCGCGTGGAACCCAATAGGCCTGCCGCGTTTTGTTGTTGTAGTGAACCCAGGATTCGTCGACAGTGACAATGGACCTGAGAAAGTCTTGTCTGTGTGGTTGCAGGAGGAGACTTTCGCATATGGTCACGCGTGCTGCACGCTCGCTGTCTGTCAAAGCGTGGGGTATCCAACGACTCATTATTTTGTGGTAGCCCATTGCATGCAGGTGCCGAATTATAGTGGAATTGTCGTACCCAAGTTCCTTCTCCAAGTCCCTGGTAGTCGCATCCGGATGTCTTTCCAAATGTAAGCGTAGAAGGTCTTCGTCGAAGACAACTGGCCGACCAGAGCAAGGTTTGTCTTCACAACTCGTATCCCCCTTATCGAAAGACTTAAACCAATAACTCACTGTGGAATGAGCAATAGTGCCTTGTCCAAACGCAGTGTTAATTTTTTCGGCCGTTTGCCTTGCACTCGTTCCTAGATTATGTTTGTAAAGCATGATTGCTCGTAGTTGACGCGGTTCCATTTTGAACTAAACTGAACAACTCGGAACGCGCGCGCCCTTTTATACTCCTTGGCGTAAAGCTACTAGAACATTCTGTAGAATAATAGATTATTCTAGCGTGTAACCGAATTGAAACCTAGAATTTTTTTAATGAAATCCAAGTGTCCAAGGATTTATGCACCAACTCAATATATAGTTATATTTCATATATTATCCTACTAATATTATAAATGTGAAAGTTTGTGAGGATGGATGGATGGATATTTGTTACTCAATTACTCCAGGACGGCTGAACGGATCTGGATGAAATTTGGCAAAGAAATAGATAGTATCCTGGAACTATGTACGGGTCCGTAAACTATGCGGGCGAAGCCGCGGGTGGAAACTAGTATTCAATATTTTTTCCAAACAGTACCTACGAAATTTTTGATAACTCAATACATTTTAAAAATAATAAAATAGTACTGTAGAGTTATCAGAACTTTATCTTTTATTTTCTACAGCAACAAGTTATCAAGCTACAATATGGATATGGATAATACAACACGGAACAAATATATTTATGATCAGATAGACAGATAGATAGAGAGACAGATAATTGTTTCAGGTTTGGGTCTTTTTGTATCTCATGTATATTCAGTCTGAATATATGTGTTTGTAAACGCACCCACGATACAGGAATTATTCCTAGTGTGAGGCAACGTGTTAAAAAAATATATCGGTGTGTAAGAAGGAATTGCACAATCCTGCAGTCCTTTCCCATACATCATCTCACAATTAGCATTATTACTAGTTTCGACATCGTATCCTAGCTGATGCACGTAGTTTTAATTTGTCACGCATCGCATTTGCATACTAAAGAGATGTATCAGACAGGCCCCCTGGCGGAGAGACATAAAACTTGAAAGCTCCTATGAATTACCATCTATTGAACACACTAGAGACATACGCGGAATTCTGATTAGATATAAACGACCTGTATATTGTTACAGATGAAAAGATGGAAGGGATTCGTTAGAATGTTCGGATAAATAAAAGTAAATATGTTATATGGTTGGTTAGGGTCCCTCTGTAAGCACTTTTAGCATAACTTACTAGAGTCGATTGATGGATCGATAAACGAAGAGCGAAGGTTTTCCAACTGATAAATAGATCTACATAGCAAAATATATGAATTTAAGAAAGAAATCATATTGTCGATAAGTAGTAACAAAATATTAGATAGGTCTGTTTTTTAAACTTTCCCCACACTAGGATTTCTCTGTACCGTAGGTAGAGTTTTCAAACAAACGAACATCTAACATGCACACACCCAGACCCAAAAGCATTAGTAATTACTTATATTAAAGAAATCTATTGCAAATTAATAGGCTGAAATTTTGGTGCGGGCTACTGGAACTATCATTTCACTGGAACAGGTTTCTTATTCCTGTTATACTTAATGTAGCGACTACTACTCAAAACATGGCAAAAAGTAAAGCGCCATCTATCGGAGTGAAGCTACAAAAACAAACCCTGAATCGCACTATGAGAGTTTACAACGATTCGAACACTTATACTAATGTCCGGCATCAATCGTCGGTCTTCGGCCCGCCAGGCTAACCACCTTCTCCTAGAGGATCCTCCATTTTCAATGGAGGAACACCATACCTCGTTCCTCCATACTTAATAATTATTTGTACGACAATCAAATATTTTTCCATGCGGGAATCGATCTCGCGACACGTAGCTTAAAAAGCCAATTGCTTAGCCACTGCCCCAATCTAGAAGTCACACACAAATTAATATGAATCACCCCGACCAAAGCACATAATGTTCTTTCTTTTCTCTTTACGCTGCAACAGTACAAGCGTAAAACAATTTCGGGCAGAAGCATTGACCACCACACACGCCAATAACCTAATAAGCAATAATTCCAATAAACCAGTCACACTAAACACAGCACTTGAAGACTTTAAAAAGCTAAATAAATCGGCGTCTTTATTCGGATATACGATTACAGTTAGCCTTGATTACGGACAGACAGACCGTATAATCCGTTAATAGCATTACAATGAATTACGAATGGTAGCCGGCTTTGACGTTCCCCGTAATCCTATTAGCACCGTCTCATAATCGTGTCACGTTCATTAATGTATTAGAAATTGGACCACATTGTCATGTTAATTTTAAGGTGTCATTTCAACAAAATATTGATTATTATAAATTCTGATTCCCTTAATATCGGACTTTACTTGATAAATGTTTAAGCACGTCTCCTAATCCTAAATAATTATATGAAAAAAGATTATATTTTTTAAAGATTTATGCACTTAAAACGATGAAATAGGAGTATTAAGTACTTAGAAATAAACTTTCTAAAATACTAGACGGACTAGATTTGCAATTTTGAAGGTAGCGATTGAACACGTTCATGGAAATAAGAACGGCAATGAACGATAAGAATTGCAGGACATTAAAGTCCAATACAAAATAGTCTATAATGATATTGATGATCCCCTGCACCGTATAGAATAAGACAGATGTTGCATAATGTCATAATCACATCGCTTGGCAGGCGGAAAGTGATCGATATAAAGTTATTAGTATGCAGATAGTTTTATTATCCAACACATTAAACCATTAAAGTCTGAAGAATCCTGCAGATGATGATCGGGTGGTCTAAACATAAGCATTAGACCACACAGCGTAAAATTTTAAACAACCAGTATTTATTACCGATCATAAACAATTAATATTCGATATAAAATATGTATGGTCATTAAATGTAATCACGGATAAGCGATGCGTATTTTAAAGCCGAAAAGGTATTTTCGCAATAATTAATCGTATTATTGTAAAGTAACTCATTAAGCCGCATCTGGTTGGACTGGTAGCCGACCCCAACACAGTAAGTTAGGCAGTAGTAGGATCCATTTTAATATTAATAACATTTATTTTAATCGCCTTTCCAACATCCATAGCAAGAGATAGACCACTCGTTGCGTTGCTTGGATCGAAGAAAATCCAATTAAACATTAACAATGATAGAAAATTGAAAATATTTATTTGTACAATATTTCAAAGCTCTAACTGAAATACTTGATCAACAGCCTATCGGCAATTTGCACACGGAACAATGAAAAACGTCGAGAGGCGGCCACGGAAATCTGCTCACATGTAATTTGTGTTAGGAATTTGTATTGTAATACAACAGTAACCCATCGCCATTGTCTTAACGGATTGCGGTGCACTCCTGCGCACGTTCAGATGCAGTCTAACACCGATGAATGTTGATAGGTTCCTTTGAACAATTTGATATTATAATGTAGATTTTGTAGTTGCTTTATAATAAGCTTAACGGTCACTTTAAAGGAAAGCGCACGTTTTTTATTTTTCTCAATTTATTTACTTTACTTTTAGTTATACTTTTTATTGTGATTAATACTTACATACTTGTTTACTTATTATGAAAACGTAACAGATATCAAAGGGAAAAAATGAAGCCTATAAACAAAACCCCAAAATAGCTTCTTACTAAAAAGCATGCAGAAGGCGAAGATTAAAAAAAAATCAACGTCAAAATGTAAAAGATAACAGCCGATAAATTCTATCATTCTAAACATTTTGACACCTAAATGATGGATCGTTTGTCGACTTACTTTATAATCTCAATAAATTACTTTTGTGATGTTTTACTGGAGGTGGGCGTTTAGATGGCAACCTGTCAATGTCATGCCAACGATAATCAACAGAGGCTCGAGCTGTGAAGAGCTGTGAAGTTCGAAACAAACTCTTTTATTTTATACTTACCACGTCTTGTAAATTGAAACCGTCAGACATTTTATTCTACATGTCATTGCCTTAGCCGTAAGACTTCACTACAACTTGTCACTCCATTTAAGCAGATTACAAAGTGAAACATTTAGTAATAATTGAATAAGCTCTTTTTTCCTTGTCCCTTCCCTTTGTTCATTTCCTACTTTATTCTTTGCTTCATACTTCTCTTTAACTCCTACAACTGGATGCACACTTCCAAATTTACAATCTTCTCTTTGACTTTCGTTAAATTCCGTTAAACGTAAAGGCGCTTCTATTAACCGAACCGTTACATCTGCAATATCGCGGGTCATTCCATCTGTTTCCGCATCCTCCCCTCGATTTACTCTGCTAACGGCGGCGATTGTGCGCCGGCGCAACCAAATGATCGATGCTTTATTGTAATGGCCCACACGCGGGTGAATCTATTAACGTGCACAATAAGCGGCGTGAGTCCGAATATATTGTTTTGTGACGTAGCACAGAAGTGAAGATACATGGCGATTCATATTGAAAATGTATGGGGAGAAAAGTATTTCCTGTTATATTTTTTAGGAAAATTATAAACCTATTATATTAAATTCTGTGAGTTAGTTGTGAATACGAACTGTGTCAATATAAAAAGCTCAGTAAATGCATTTTGTACACGTCATCATCCTTAAACACTCTGCTTCCAAAGTATCTCCAGCCTAAACCAATTATTATTAGTATCATTTTATATCCTTCTAGAGCTTACGCTGAACTTAAGTTTTCCATAAACATTACTTTGTTGAATAAATTTAGAACTTAGTTTTGCGGCTTTATGTGTGCAGGCGATTTATGATAGCTGTTACTCCCGATCTTGCTATCCATACAACCTCCACGTCAAACAATGTAATTAACCATAATAATTGCACCATTTTTGTTTAACCGACCGTCATAACGTATGATCCTATCAACCGGTTTAAATATCGCAATCGTTAAACGAATACAAATAAATAAGCTCTTAAAACGAAACTCGTTTCGAAATGAAATAACTTCATCGGTAACATAAAATCGCTTAAAAATAAAGCAGGTTGAATAAACCTGAATTTATATCTTTATAAATATAAATTTCAAGTATAATGGTCGATGTTTTAAAGTAAATACACGTGTAGAACTAAAAAGCAATGTTAAATTATAATAAAGTCGTGATATTGGGAGTAGTAGTGGTAGAAGTGTCGAACGCAGAAACAAGTCTCGTGTAACGTGGCATTTACTTTTATCTCAACGATCAAATTAAATTACAAGAACAACGCCTTAAGTAGACTGAGTTTTAAAGGAACTTACGCCGTTTTAGAACTGAACAGTAATGAGCTAGATTAAAGTTTCTTGATCCTTTGCGAGACAGGTGTAGAACACGCTCGCGCTGTTACGATGGAAATCGTGCTCTAACCCGTGGGAATAAGGGCGATATTAAACTGATATAATTTGATATGATTTAAGTTCCCTTTTATTAACAAACTCCCGTGCGATTTCGTCAGCAGCTTTACTTCAAGACTCGAATGTTGTTTCTGAATAAAAATGTAGAAATACTTTTTGCTAATTGGTCTGTATAGTTGAATGCATGCTGAGGAGATGAAGCTGGTTTACAAATAGTGTCATATTAGCCTGTTGCCGTTTGAATTGGCAGCTGTTATCTTATTTACGATAGAATCGACACTGAGTTCAATAAAATCCTAGGCAGTAACTCGATGAAACAACGGGACCTAGACGATTGGCGTAAGCGAGAGAAACATTATTTCCAGCAGTAGGGAAATAATAGCTGTGGATAACGTCAATGATATTGATTTCAGTACCCTACATCTAGGTAAGCAACGGGACAATGAAGCGCGGCAGATTTGAGGACTTAGCGTATAAGAAACAAATTCAAAAATAAAACCCAAAGCAAATAAAAGTTTGCTTTAAGTGTAGAAGAGGTCACACATTACGAAGAAGAACCAATAAATATGGGGTCCGCCACGAGGTCGGATTACTTGAACATGTTGGTCATATCTCCATAGGCGATACTATCTCCACATACGACAAACAACATAAATTCCTACACGTACGTAGTAAAAGGGTCTTTTAGGGGTACACGCAGAATTTCACTGTTGTTAAAGTGAATTGTCCGGTAAATGTGGAAAGTAAGAGTAAAGTAATGATATACATAAGTAAGTAAAACAGTATAAACATAATTGGAAGTAAGAATGATTCCTTAACATAACTAATCTTCCTACAGACTATCCTTAGCGCTGAAATAACAGTTTTTAGTGAAAATCTGGCTAACGTTATTATTGTTGAAGAAAGACAACCGCAACCGTAGCGAGCATTCTAACGAAACATACATTACAACAGCTCACATAACACTTGGTTGAACAGGACCATTTTAGCGAATCGGGATTGTTTTTTTAGTATGATCGATGAAAAGTTTATAAAGACGTTTGGTTCTATTTCTAAATCAGTTTTACAAAGTTTATGTTCTAAACATATCTTTGAGCAAAGAAAACTACTAAGAACCATGAAATTTGAAATGAAGAAGCGTTTTGCATGAAGTGTATTATATAAACCCCTTAACAATAATAAAGATGGAGAAGATAAAGCAACAAATCAAAAACCTCACGACCCATTCCCTTATATTACCTTACCATTACGTACAAAACCTCTATTAGTTCGTGAAAGTGTTTACATAAAGCCTGTGTTAGGTGCATCCTCATGATTTGCATTGGCTTACGTAACAACTTCATCTAAAGTTCATTGGGTCGCAACTTAGTGCAGCTCGTGACTGATGTAAATTAACAGCGTCTTCGTGTCAGCGTATTCTGATGTATTAGTGTGCTAGGGTTAGTTAATACCAGAAAAAATACGTTCTACGATTTTATCGCAACCTTTTTTCACATGTAAGAAAACAACAGCATATTTGTTGTTCGAGGATTGGAGGACTAATTTGGCTCTGAATTTGATCAATTAAATATTTTATTAAACTAAAAGTTAATACGGATGCACGGAGACTTAGAACACGAAAACGACAAATTGTATAAGTACTTTAAAAAACGATCATCAATCATAACTAGAAATATATACATATACCTAAAAATCACATATTCGATTAATACCTAAAAATGGTAATGGAATACATAAAATCTCATGTTATAATCAAGTCCTGACATAATGTATGATAACCCTACATAGCGCGGTAACATTATAACCGATATGTGAAATAGAGTTGTTAAGTATGATCAATTGCGCTCTAGACTTAATGACCGTGTTGCTAATGAACAAAATATCGCAAAGTGCAGAGGGCACCTCCAGTCTGTAGTTAAGTAATTAGTGCGTTGATCGTTACCGGTAAAATATTTTATTTAGATGTTGTACGGGTTAGTTAAAAGGAAACAGTTGCTGCTAACAAGCTAGTTACTGTTATAACTGGATCTATTGCGAATTATAGCTCAGAATGTTATTGTTATGCTTTCCGTACGCCCACTTTTGTTAGGCTTCTACGCCCACTACTATTTCAAGCAGTCCAATAAAGAAGTAATTAGTCCAGTAATGAACGCTTGAGTCCTGCAAAAACCAGTAGCCATTAAACATGATTTCAAAATGTACACCAACGTATCTTACATTGTTCCAGCTGTGACAGTGCAGACGACAGACGGGATAGAGAAATATGAAAGCTAAATATTAATTGAAATCTACAAGATTATAGTTGCATCGGTAATGATTTCATGAATAACGCAATATATACATATATAACGCAATGTAACGTTTTGATGAGTTTGTTTTTTTTCCCCTTACATAATGCATATTAAATTTAAATTTACTTTTGATTTTTTGAAAAGAGTTTCCTTGGTATTTATTGCCGATCTCTTCTCCATAGGACCTACCCCCTTTTGGAATCGTGCGCCTAGAGTCTCGACTTTTTAAGAGTGCCTGCACAGGCCTATTTGAAATAAAAAATCTTTGATTTTGAATGTATGCTAAAAGATTACTGCATATTAAATATCAAATTCATTGCCAGATGTTTGAAAACCAAAATAAAATTCATATACTGACCTTTGTTAACCCGACACAAAAGTATTACCCAGACTGTTTAGACAACATCAAATGTTAATATATCACCGATAAATAAAACTATTTTAGGAAGAATTACAAAATTTTTGAATTCACACAAAGCGATTCAGAGAAACATCGACAAGATCTTGCATGTTTAATTCCTCATTTGAATATTATTTCATTATGCGACGGTTAGATAATAAGATGCAGACGTGTTTAACATAGCGAGATAGATATTACAATGATTGCAAAGCCGGACGCGATAAAGAATACAAAGGGAACAGATTATAATTTCTTCTAAATGAATATGATAATCTTATCTAAAAATTGCATTTTGGAATGTTTCACAACTGGACACAGCCATATTCTCAACATGTCCTTGTTCTTTGATTCAATGTTGAATTAGTGATGTAACTTTTTCTGGATTGTTTAAACCGTTACCAATAAACATTAGTTCGTATGTATTAGAAATTCCTGGATTGTAGGAGGGCTCAACGGGTACCTACTGCACCGCCTGCATCGAGCATTGTGTGCTTTAGAATAACAACATCACGCCGGTATCCCCGAAGGTGAAAGGTGTATGATTGTACACCCACATTTCACCGGTGCTGTTATTAAAGCCCAAGTAATAGGGGGCAAGGCTATTGCCGTCTACTGGACACAGTTCCAGACTCCGTCCTGTTAGGTACTGAGAATTTCCATACAAAAGAAACGCAATAACAGTTTGCCCAACCCTTGAATCGAACCCAGGACCTTACGCTCAGCAGTTGCGCTTGCTACCATTAGACCAATGAGACAGCTACGTTACTTTGAGAGAATTGTATGTGTAAAGTGATATTAATATGTAAATGTATACCGTGATGCTTTTGCTCATATATTAAGTCTCGCAATAAGTAGAGTGGATGTATTAAAAACATGTTAATTAATGGAATCAGGCGTTACTTTGCGGAAATCCATGATATATAAGATATACAACTAGAATATTTAGTTTTAATTCCGCTAAACTACTGCAAGTTTGGGTGCATGCCGCGAATTCACATTCACATTCGCGTCCAAGCGGTCGACGAGTCAACATCTCCTGAGGATGCTCCGTGGAGGGGCGAAACACATGTCGAGGATCGGTTTGGTTGCATGTTACATTATTTCTATCACACCTCCTGCATGTGCATATATTTGCGGGCGGGAGGGCGGTCCTGTGCATGCACCCAAACTTGCAGTAGTTTAGCGGAATTAAAACTAAATATTCTAGTTGTATATCTTATATATTAAAAACATGTTTTTTCTTTTAAACTTCCTCCGCATTATTTGGAACCTAAAATTGCAGTAAAAAACGTAGCAATTGTAATGATATAAATCTAAAAATGTTATCTAAACCAAGGTTTCTTCTTGAAAATTACACAAACTGAGTTCTGAAATATCCCAATCACAATGACTTAGCAAATATTACTCAACATAATAAAACTAATTTCACGGATTAATTTGGCTAGTTTAAATAAAATACTTGACATTCTTATTAACCGCAAATATCCACTGCTAAACATTGTGTTTCTCGATATACCTTTACAATAAATATTCTAAGCATTACTACTTATATTATGCACTTTTGAAATGCAGTTTCGTGATCTCAGAATAGTGTTTCTAGCGGAGAAAATCCCGTAACCGCTGTTTTACTCTCAACAGCCTTCATATATCTCTTTATATAACATCTGCTTATAGCAGTGAAATTGAAGATGTTATTTCCTTACTACATACAAAATGATTTCTTATATATTGTATAACCGCTATACATTGTAAATGTGAGTGATATCTAGGCTGAACGCTCTTAATTTCATTAATTCTTATGATAACTGATCCATGCTTGCCCTCTATTGTGACAGGTCAGTTCAAATAGTTATGGCACTTTCTTCAAAAGGTTATTCCACCCTATATTTGTCTCACATAAATCCTTACATCATTACAATCTGTCTGGACTTTAAAATAGACCTTGACCCCTGAGTTTGTTTCCGCGTTTCTTCTCAGGGAGAGTCATAGGAAATGCCGACGAAAACTAGTTTTAAAAAGACGTGTAAAAGTGATTGAAAAATCCTAATTTCAAAATAAATAATTCAATTTCACAGTTGGCACAGTGGTTGAGATATCGACTGCTGTGCTACATATTGCGAGTTCGATACTCCCGCACGGAAAAAATATTTATAGGATGTACAGATAGTTGTTTCGGGTCTGGGTGTATGTCCTTGTGAATATTTGTGTTTGTAAACGTACCCACAATACAGGAATTATTCCTAGTATGGGGCAATGTTTCTTAAAAAAGAAGAAAGAATGAAGTACTTGATGTTTCGACTTCTGTATCCAATGCTATCATTTTCTTAAAACCAAGCAAAGAACCACGTAAAGAACAACTCATGTGACTTTCTATCCATAATATCAGAGACACCGGACACATCACATACACGAACAGTCGTCCAGGAAACAAACAGATAAAACGATGCTGATATATGTGCATAATAAGTGAACTATTACATAAGTGACGTCGTATGTATAATAAAAACAGAAAATGTTCTAACCACTCCCACGAGACTGAATCACCAGGCCTCATTAAAGCAGAAGCTTGAAGATCGGATCGGCACGCGAGGAGATGCGATCTCGATGTTATCATCGCGACATCGCCACCGAAACCTTAGGAATAAATCTAGTTGCTGACTTTATTTTTGTTGATAATATTTTTCAATTTGACTTCACCTATTGGTTTGTATACGGGTATTTAGTTTTATATTCAATGTAGTAACGGATAATGTCAACTGATGATGATTTTGAAAGATTATATTATCGAAACAGGAATGATTTTCAGGAAAGGAATAACAGTTCAAAAAATGTAGTATGATTAGAAAGAAACGACATACAAGTCAAAAACGTTATAGAAAAAAATATATGATAATGTCGATAAAAATGTTTACTCGGGGAATAAATAGATTTATAGGGAATAAAACAGGTCTTTATATTTCCATATCAGTCATTGTTCATTCAGAAATTACTTCCAGGGACTAACAATCATGTCATCAAAGTAACAGTATAAGCAATAATAATATACTCATCAAGTACACTGAATAACACATCTGACCATCACCGGCGATTTAGCATACCATCTTGTGGATATCGGATAACCATCAGTCAGGCGACGCGTTTCTGCATACATCCATCCCACCAACCTTTACTGATGAAGTGCACTGATAAAACCTTATAACCACGTCCTAAAGTTCATTTCAGAGTAGACAGCTCCTTTACGGATGTTATTATGCCTTTTGCAACAATATCCTAAACGACGCCAAATGTCAAAGGGGAAAATAATGACCGAACATCGTAAATAGGTAATAAGCTCCTTTTATCCAACCCTGGTAATCCGCAGATTTATGAAATAGGAAACGGGGTGACATTAAATATGAGGAATTTATTGGTGTCGCATTTTAATGTTAAGTAAGATTACTGACAGTTTTCAACGGCAATCTACAAGTTATATTGAAGTGCGTTATAAATTAGCGTAAAGGTGATTAAAGTGTTCTATAGATATTAAAGAAATTGCAGTTTAATTAAGAAAAGGCCAGAGAACGGCTTTGGTTGTTTTTATTGTGGTAGCGATATTATTTGCGAGATCTCTGGCTAGGAATAGCCCTGTTGTCTCTAAGGCATCGTAAAAAGCAACATAAAAAATATCTAGCGAATTGGCATCTATCTGCAAATCGTTAGCAACATACTGCGAAATCCTGGTCATTAAGAAATATAAATAAAAACAGAATGCGATACTTTATGGATAAAGAAATTCGACATACGCTAAACAATGGTAGAACAGATTCAAGTAGACCACAATAAATTATAGCATTATTTATAAAAATAGAATGTAACTAAATATATATAGTACTTAAAATGTATGTAAAAAAATAGATATCTGCTTAGTTAATTCTTCAATTAACATCCAATAACCTCTAATATAGATAGCGATACGCTGAACCGTTGAGAAAATAATTGACAGATCCCATGAATATTAACTGAACCCAATTGTTCTGTCAAACGGATTCTGATACGGCAGCCCCGTTTTCCCAGGGTACAAGCGAACCACGACTGTAAACTTTCCGCTTAAGGTAACAATCCATTAACATTTTACCTCTAACTACATATCAGAGCGTGAATGTAAAGCGGCAATGTACGTGCAATTAAGCCTTAAATTCGTAGCCGATGTAGTTGGGCGCGGCTCGAGTATTTTCTAGTCGCCAGGATTAGTGTTATTACGTGAAGATAGGAACGGGATTTGCGCTGAGGTGTAAGCTGTGTTTATAATACCTACGTATAGATGGAGCTCGAGTATTTTGTTTCGCTTAAAGAAATTGCTGGATAAGGAAATTGATGGCGTGTATGAAATTGGATATTGTGGTATTTTTCATAAGATAGGAACAGAACATAACATGGATTAAAGCCTTAGCTTTTGACATCCTAAAGGGCAGTCTCACCCATAAGGTTGCACTTACTAGTATCTCTTAAATATCTATAACTAATACAGTATTTAAGCCTTCTTATACCAATACTCGTGGTTATTATGTTTATGTTTGTATGTAAGTAAGCCTAAATCTGAATTAATCTCGTGAACCACAGGTACATCAGAAATTACATTGCATTTCATCCAAGTTTCAACAACTCCACAAACAACTTCGCATTTACAAATCCAGCAAGGATAAAGTTTCACAAACAAAACAACACTACAAAACTAATCAATTAGGTACGATTCGATCACAACTTGAAACGTTACAAGAAGCCATTCGATCCAAGTACACAGCACAGAGAATTCCTAAACATTCCTTTACACAAAGCGCCAGTTAGGCCAGTCATTATACTAAGAAACAGGTAGCTTGTGGTACAGATACGCCATTACTGGACCGTCTAGTAATTTTGTTACAAAGAATTTAACTTTGCACGTTAGACATCGAGACTTTACAGCCTCAATAATAATTAAAGGTGCTATATTTTTGCCTTTTATAGACTAGCACGCTTTTGTTTTATTTACTGTGGTAGGAAATATGGCGAAAGAGTTTATAAGTAGATTCGCAGATTGAATTGATGTTTATAGCTCAGTTTTACAGATATTATGAGAGGGTTTAAAGCTTATTAGCGAACAGGCTTTTGGATTTATTCTAGCTTTGAAATCTGTATGTACAGAAACATTACTAACCGTTTCAATATACTTCTCATTATTATCTTCTTTGTTTTTGATCTGAACGTCAATTATTAATTTCGTCAATGATTAATTAATTCATTTCATTTTTATACAATTATAATTGAGGAGGTTAGGAACAAAAAGTGACATTTACGTATTTTGCTCCATTCGGGATTTTTTTAAACCGGCTCAAAATGTTAAATTCTATCTGTAACTCCCAAGATTTTGTTCGAAAAGTGACTAGTTTCATAGAAAAATCTTATCTGAACTGCTGCTTCCTGAACAAAAAGTTACATTTTTATTCAATCACAGTGATTATTAAGACTTGAATTCAAAAAGTGACATATTCTTAGATTAGATTGTGTTAGATTGGGAGAATTACATGTATAAGAAATAAAAATGTTTTGTGTGAATCAATTTTTATTTTTATTTTCATACTGAATGTTTGATAAGGTAACATTTTTTAGACAGTGAGTTCCAAAGGTGACATTTTACAAAATTATTGAATCAAATAGTGACATTACAAGCTATTGGATCAAAGGGTGTCATTTGATACGTATTTTATTATTTTTTTCCAAATTTCAAAGCCAGCAAGATAACCTTATAATACATTAAATTTTATATTTGATTAATAATTGACACATAAATGGTTAATAAAAAATAATAAAAATTGCTTAGATCAACTTGAATATTTATTTTCTCAATTTACTCAAAAAGTTAAAAACTGTAAATGACACTTTTTGTTCCTGACCTCCTCAATTATAAAGTAATTTATAACGTGTAAATTGGTATATCCACCATGGTTTTTGGTGAAAACCAGTAATAAATGTTATCTATGGCCATCAAAATATGAAATTAAAATCAATGTTAACGGTTAATTAAAGTTAAACCATAAAAAAGAAAACAGAACTTTAAACAAGCCGAACATCCGAAAACATTGTAATTGGCCCTTAATTAAATTAATATGCACATATAATTAACTTACGTAACATAAAATGTCAACGTCAATCTATATGATAGACATCACGTCACAAAAAAACAGTTACGATTCTAACAACTAACAGGTTTTATGCAAAATTGATTTGCAGACCCATACATAATGAAAAAAGCTTTTATTTACGTAACTATGTTCTTATCTAAATGTTGTGATATAAATATTATGCTAATTTTAGTTTCGAGCTTAATGTATTACATAAATTGGCTCTAAAACTAAATATTCATATTAAAGCTGCAATAAAATTAATTTATTACAGCTGAACTGTTTTTATCTATTTAAAATTAAATCTTTATACAAAATTAGCTTCCGCCCGCGTCTTCGCTCGCGTGGTTTACGGACCCGTACATTTTTTCGGGATAAAAAGCCTATGTGCTATTCCAGAATATAATCTATCTCTGTGCCAAATTTCATCCAGATCGGTTCAGCCGTTCTAGCGTGATTGAGTAACAAATATCCAGCCTATAATAATAATATAATAATAATAAATCATTTATTTCGGGTTGCATAGACCCATAGATAAATACCTTAACCTAAGTATACATATTATGAAATAAAATATATCCAGCCTATACTGATATCTGAAGAAGAAAATCTCTCACAGTGCCAACTGAACTTGAATCAGTTCGAAGACTTGTCAGAGACCAAGTGTTTCCTACTAAAAGAAATCATCATCTGCATTTTCCCAACTACATCGGACTCGACTTCCAGTCTAACCGGTTGCAACTGAATATCAGTATTTTACACGGAGCGACTGCCATCTGACCTCCGCTACCCAATTACTGGGAGACACTGATACTCTAAGGTTAGATTATTTATTGTCAGAATTTTTGGGCCACTGACACCCGTAACGACTGTCATAGGTCTTCATATGACACAAGAGACCAACTGCTTAACGTGCTTTTCGAGGCACGAAGGCGTCTCGATGTGTGAAAAATGCTGCTTAAACTCGCAGATCGACCGATCTGCGCGGTAGCTATGTATGTATGAAATAAGAGGACAATAACGCTTACCAAACTTTTTACACTCGTAACTTTTAATACCCATCACACGCACAATCTCACACGTACTATTCGGCGTCTCCAGACTCACACCAGACATGACAAAACAACGGGAACGATAAAAGATATAAGTCTAGGAAAAAATGCTTTTCGGCATGAGATAAAAGCTCCGATAGAGGTTGTACGACCACATTTTATTGCTAAAATAGTAGCCTGACAGTAGCCTGGGGCTTTACCAAGAATTCGTTTTTCAACGTCTCCATGAATTCATTTTTATTACTAGTTAAATGTTGCGTAGTGTGCAATTATATTTCTCCACTGCTAAAGCGTTGCTGATAAATATTTCTGATTTATTAATACTGTAAATTGGTAGAAGAGATAGCTAAAAGCCTTTTTTAAATCTATATTAATACTGATATAACGCATATAGTGGTTTCGATTAGTTCTTCCAAATTATTTCGAAAGAATACATAAGTAACATTACATAACATAATATCACGCCTGTATTCTGCGAAGGGTTAGTTGGAGGTGTACAATTATACACCCACATTAGTCAACTCATATCGCCAATGCCGTTATTAAGTCCCATGTAATAGGAGGCGAGCCTATTGCCATCTACCGGGCACAGTTCTAAACTCCGCGCTGCTACTGAAATTGTTCATACAGAAAAACCCAATAACGCTTCGGCCGTCCCGGCAATCGAACCCAGGACTTCATGCTCACCAGTCGCGCTTGCGACCATTAGACCAATGAAGCGATACATGAATGTCTCTTCATTAATATTTTCTAGATTAGATAAAGCAGGCATCATTGCATAATACATCGCAAAAAAAATATAACTATAAAAAATACAGATTCTATAATGACTTTTAGAATGTTTGTAATAAAACAACCAAGTCTCGTTTCTAAACGCAGCAAACGCTTTTTATTCAATCCAATTTACGATAACATCTTACAAATAAAATCACAATGCAGCTCTTTAAAATTTATAAAGAAATATCCAGCTGGCTAGCAGTGAATTAAAACATGTAAACGTCCACGAAGCTAACCGTAGGGTTTAGAAAGCAGATGCTATAAATTATTGCGAAGAAGAGGCACCGGATACAAAGCGACATGTATAATTTGCTAGAACCAGTTCCAACACAGTCCGAGCATCGAACCAGTAAAATAGTGTTACTATCCAGTTATAAAATATCACATAAGGTTTTATTTATGAGTTTTTAGTATAGAATACTAGTGTGACCAGGTGTTTCGCTAACATTAATATTAAACAGTTTCAAATTTCCAAAATGAAACTTGTATTTGTCAAAAAATACAACATTCGAAACATTAGCGAGCTAGTGTTGGCTGTCAGAATTATCGATAGTCTTGTCTCGTCGCGACTACTCGACACACGATTTATTGTTCCACTGTTCTAAGGCGTTCACCTACGCGTTGCAAGTGTTTTAAATAACTCTAACGATGTTATCGATCGAACATCAAGAAAGACAAACTATGAGATTTATTTCACACGCATTTTATCGATTGAGCAAATGGATGCCGACTGAACGGTCATGATACGATAAAACTTTAATTAAGTTGTTGATAATATTAAAACTAACAAACCTCTCAATTAATGAGGGTTTAAAAAGAAATATGTTATAACGCAGCCACTGAACTGAATTAAAACTGTAGCAACTGGACATGTTAACGAGAAACGTTAATTACATAGCGGATGGCATAACTATAACGTAATAGCTTTTATTATAGCACCAAACAATAAATAAATGGGCACAATTTTACAACACATAATAAATTTGGTAACACATTGTTATTAACATTTTAACAACGGTATAATCGAAATTGCGAAGCAATTATGACGTAATCAAATGTTGTGTGTTAAATCTGAATTAGCTTTCTGAAGCGTTTATTATTAACATGACGAACTTAATCAACTTCACACACACCTTAAGCAGAACAAGCAAAGATATTGCAAACGTTTGTGAATGAATTGAACGTAATTAACATAATCATTTAATGTAATCGCATCTTTAATTACTTTTCTTATGGTCAGTTGACCATGCACCTCATTTGCGTAATATATATTATCGATAAATGGATTTGGGGCCAACACTTTTTTCAAATTGACAGCTGATTAGCGATCGGTATCTTTAAACTCGTGTCGGGTGAAATTGTTCGTTATTTTCTGTTAATTGTTTTCCGTGTTTGCTTTATGATTTATGTCTGTTGAAAACAGGTATTACAGCGTGCATTTCGAGCTATGTAAGAGAGTCGATATCCCCTCATCAAAACGTCTAATAACTTACGTGATGCAATCTAACCGTCGCTCCCTTTTGCAAAAGCTGTCTATTTGTTTGCAAAGTAGTAGCTTTGATGTACGCTTTGTCATGTCCTGTTCTTTTCCCTTGCGCGTGAAAGGAACTCCAATCACTGTCAACAAGAAGTATGTTCCTGTTTGAAACGGCTGCAATAATGTGTTGGAGATTAATAGTTGCAATAGTGTAGGAGAAGTGACAAATTATTAGCCCGTCGGCCACTGAAAACTTATTATTAACCAGTTCTCTTTGATACCTGGTAACGCAGCGATAAACAGCTAATATACTTTAATGCGCCATTTCCATTTGAATCTAGAACCAAGGAAATAAATGACAAAGTAATCCCTGCTTGTTATAAAATGAGGCACCCAAGTGCGTGTCCATCTATTTGTTGGAGGCTAATCTCGAAATCTAAGAGTAATGCGTGGGATTTGGTACGGTTCTACCGTGATTTAAAATGTTTTAAGAGAGGAATGTTTTGGTATCTTTAAAATTTGAATTCTTCTGTTCTAATTTTAATATCTCGTCCGATTACATTTGGTAATTCATCATGTTTCATGCACAATGATTTTGTCTTACGTATGTCTTTAAAACAGACAATAAATACAAGCAAATATCTTAGATTATTGTTTTCTATGTTAACTGTATAAATATTGATACTGCCTCATTAAACACAGACGACTCATCGACGAAACCTGTTTTTATATGAAGCTCGTAAACTTTATATTATTAATTGTCAATAGCTTCATTAGAGGCTCTCTTTCGTTTGTTTGTTTAAACTTTCTATAGGAAGTTGGGTGGGCGTGTACGTGTATAATAAGTGCTAATACTTCTGACCTCGATATCGAGACGCTTTGAGCCACACTATTAGCATGTTTGTCTGTTAGGTGTATGCCACATACGGGCAGTGTCACACTTTTCCTATTGTAGGTTCTAGGTTGTGTTCATTTTTCATTACTTTTTGGATCCTTGCCGAGCAATTTATTATCTTGTAAACACTTTTGGTGTCTTGTGTCTACTTTGTGTCGTGAAAATTTTTTGCAACTTTTACTACTATATCTAGCTTTAAGTCAGTTAAAATTAAAGCCATGAGACATTCTTATAGTCAACAATATCTACAAACTCAGGGCGTTCGTATTATCAGAATCTAAAACGTGAGAATGGAATTTTAATGACAATTTATTCAAATAGAATTGAGTAAAGGTTAGACAAAGCAGTATCTTAAAACGAGGTTTAATCATTAGCTAATTAAGGAGCCAAACTTAATTAAAAGCAGCAATACTGTCCAGCTTAAAATATCATATGCGCTAAAATATCTAAAGTTTCTATAGACGAATCATGTTTAACGGTAAGTTAAACCACACATACTCATCTAAACAGTTATGTAGAAACGGCAGGAAGATATTTGCATGTTCTGCTTACGTCACAAGAGAAAATCACCGTAATTATTTAACTTAAGAATGTTGTAAGACTTTAAGTCAATCGCAATGTTGGAAACGTATTTATTTGTAACTTGGGAGAGGTCGATGTCCAGAAATAGACTGGAATACCTACTCGTATACCCTGAGATGCTAAACAATCGCGTTCTATATGGCTGCTTGGTTGACTGAAGCTGGCCGTTGAGCTGCGCAATGGATTTTTTGGAACGAAATTGTCTAACGCGCAGCTAATCGGCTAACTTCAGAGCGTCCAGGTAATATCGCGAGAGCTGTATTCCGGTGTACTTTTTAGATTTGAAGACATAACCAGAATATTAAATTTAACTGATATTTTTTTGGTCAGGGGCAACTGTGCCCATAGCGCCTGTTAAACTCAATAATTGAATAATAACTTTGACGGCACGATTGGCGCAGTGGCTAAGAGATTCGTTTTCTTTGCTTCGGGTCGCGGGTTGGATTTCCGCAAGCTGCAAATATTTGTATGATCTACAGATAGTTGTTTCGGGTCTGGATGTGTGTGCATGTGACATGTACAATATGTATGTAAACTGTAATCACAATACAGAAAAAAAGAGTTTCGACTTTTACTGTGTCCTTATCTATACATAATTTATTCTGCTTATATGTATTATCAAGAAATGATAGCCATTTTCCGTTCAGTCTCTGGGAAAGTGGTGATTGTGTGACCTCGCACGCAACACTTACCTTCAGAACTATACTTGTAGACTATGGCTTTATCTCACGGCTATATTCTGGTATATTAGAAATCTAATTATCTCTCATTATGTCTGTCTTTATTACGTAAGTTGCGTGTTTTAGCAAAATTATGAGGATTCCGCTCTGCGATATGTTGCAATATTACCGTATGGGACTTAATATTCTGTAAAATATTTAATGCCGTATTAGTCCAGAGATCGCAAGTGAGACTGCTAATTTTGAAGTCATGGGTTTGATTTTCAGGGCAAAGCGGTGATTGGGATTTTCTGTCAGAAAATAGCGAGTAGCAGCCTGAATTTAGAGCTGTATACTATACATGACAATAGGCGTACCCCTATAACATAAACCTAATTGGAAAGTGGGTGTACAATAGTACACCTCTGCTTCACTTTTGAGGATTACAGGCGTAAGCTATGTATAGGTACACATATTTGTAGTAGACTATACTAAAGTCTCGTTTTATAAAAACCAACATGAACATTTTTCATTCTTCTACAATGATTCCAGAACAAACAATTTCATAGATGAAACAAACATACCTATGTATGTAGGTATATGCTAAATATCGATATAATTATACTAATCGTTCCTATAAACTTACTAATTCAAAAATACCCGATATCCAGAAGATAATTATGCGTAACTAAACCTTACTCGACTTCTCGCGGTCGTAAACGAGTGAACAGATTAGCGTAAAATTTCATAGACGATAGATCTGGCTTTAGATTACAATTAGTATTACATTGTGAACCGCTTATAATGTAGGTAATACTGATGACTGAACGATACATAAATATAGTGATAGAAACTGAATGTTGCCTGCGGCTTGGCAGCTTTTGATTTTGGTTACCAATACATGGTGGTCTGGTGAGTTAAGAAGTAACGAGACTTATATCATTGGCATTATATAATTATAATGAAAACTCGTTTAGAAATTAAAAGTCTGTGTAAAAAATTGTGTTTAAAACAAAGTGTTTGATTTACGAATAATCGATATGTTTTTTTTTTTTTCTAATGAACTATCTATATAATATAACGCAATCGAGAAAAAGAAATACTGATCTAGAAAATACGTACATACGTACGAAAATGTACGTTATTGTAATTATAGTGTATTCCAATAAATGCAGGAACAAGTGGAAAGATGGTGAAATTTCATTTAAAGCGTCTCAACAATCGCGAGTGACCGCCCCAACCAATATACTATACAAATCTGAGAAACAAAGTGCTCATCGTTGTATAAAATAAATAATAACAAAACTGTTAAAAACAACAAACACAATATAATATATTTCAAATACAATCGAATAAATTCAAATCGAACCGAAGCCTGCTCTCAGTTTCGATTTATACAACGAACGCTGACACACTGTCAATTGTCTTTTTTATAATTTGATGTGATTTCAAGACAGTCAGTTGTTTTATGTACCTGACTACATAATCGGAAAACGATCGAATAAGTAGAGCAATCGATATAATTGGTTTGTTTTCATTCACGATCAGCCATCACTAATTCATTTAGCTCACGTTAATGCTGCAAGCAATACCAAATCTAGAGCCGCCTACAGACACATTCGCTGATTAATAATTTAATTTAATTGAAGCTTACAAATACAATAAATCAAAAATCGTTCTAAGTATTTGTTTATTAATATTGCAAGACACTTTTGAAAGTCGACACGAAAACGTAATGTAATTTCGTACAACCGTGCTAATTTACTATTCACAGTACAAAACAGTAGGTATTGGTTTTGATTCGTCGTCTTGTCAATTAAATAATAATGTATGTGATTTGCCACCTCAAATACCTTATAATACATATTTATCTGAGTTATGTAGGGTAGGCAGTGTCTTTTTGTCTTTATGAACCGCATGCCACTGATGTTATGTCTCATACATAATAACTAATACAGATCGTTAGCCGCATCACTTTGAGCGACACATTGTAGGCGTAGGTACACAAAAATATTTAAAAAGCTTTGTCACTTAGATAAATTGACAGATTTCGTTGACTGTACTCAGTTGCTTCATAGAATTTAATTTACTCGTTATATCCCTCTTTTGTTATTAAACAACTGCTCATAAATATTCAATAACAAATGTCGTCTCTTGTTTTTTATTACAAGATTATTGATAAAATTAATGGACTCATATTAATCGTTGGGATTTCGAAACGAGTATACAACGAAGTATACAATAAACAAAAAGAAACATTGATTATAATAATCATCTTCATTTGTAGAGTGGGCACAAGCTATCCACATGAGAATCGTTCCCGTAGTGGAAAGATTAGCCAGTTAGCAATGCGATTGTGGTATCAAAGCTAACTTCTCAGTGTTCACCACACGATATCATGGTTCGTCAATTATGAAGACAATTACCTTGCGCCCTATCATAATCTTAATTATCATTATTGACATCTGACCTATCGTGCAAAATCAATGACACTTTTAATACTTAAAAAAATCGAACATGTATACTAAAAAAATCATAATCTATTCGAAAACTACATGTAGTGTGATAATTTTACGCGTACAAAAGCAATATTTTGGTTAAAAGCTTTCTACAAGGTTTGCCAAATAATAAATTATGAAACAAATTGTAAATTTTTACACCACAAAATAATATTAGTCTAGTAGTTAACTCAACGTTTATTACACTAATCGTAAGGCCAGTTAATTAGGAGTTATTAGCAAGGCGCTATTAACATTTTCTGTTAGATTATTTAACCATGATTAAAGTTCTTTCGTAAATGCGACCTTAAATAGAGCCCAGCCTACTGACTTTTAATTACTGATTATAAAATGCCAAACTAGGTTTGGCTATTTTATCCCAAATCATAAAACAAAACTGCCAAATTCTTCACATAGTTCACATAATAATAAAACGAAAGATTGGTTGTATTTGAATTCCGTTATGTTTTGTTGGTAAAGGAAATGAACTAAACATAAAATATTAACGTCAAAACATAATTACATTTAGCGGTAGGCGAGATTACCTTTCACGAGACCACGAAACCTAATCTAGTTATTCCTATGTAGGCTGATACTAATACAAGCCTTATTTATGACATATTCAAGTGTCGCCATCACGATTCCGTTCGGTTTTGCAAAGAATAGGCCACTCCTCCTCTCCTGTGGGTGTAGTTAAAGGCGACAAACGGATTATGTCAAGATAGTGGCCAACATATAAGCTTGGTCCTCTCATGCAAAACATGTTTAAAAAACACTTTGAAAGTTTGAAAGCACTCAAGCAGACTATAACTTTGTTGCATGAACCAAAAGTCTTAGAACACATTTACAAACGACTGGTATTATCATTGGTTATAATATCGTCTCAATCTCTTAGAAAACCCATTACTTTTCGGGCGCGTCTAGCAGTATTGAGGACATCGTGATGTTAGTGCATACGAGTAGGGCCATTTTATTAGTAAGTAAACAAAAACGGGTCTGTTCCGTTTGCCAGTAAGGACCAAGCCGTCCTGTTTTAATATACGTGTCAACCCTAGTTTCACGTTCGTCCAATTTCCGACGATTTCTTTTTTTATTATTTAAAAAAAAACGTTGCCCCACACTAGGATTTCTCCTGTATCGTGGGTACAGTTTACAAACATAAATGTCACATGCACAACAACCAGACCCGAAAAAACTATCTGTAGAGCATACAAATATTTGTTCCGTGCGGGAATCGAACCCGCGACACGTAGCGCAGAAAGCTAATCGCTTAGCCACTGCGCCAACCGTGTCGTCATAAATTCACATGAAACAGAGCGAGCCGAATTCGATACAGTAGTTTTTGTTGGCAAAAAGTGAGCGTAACTTCTTGTTGCCATACAATTTTTTGTCCAATTTAGTGTAATGGATGATCATAGTTACTTTTTTCCGATTTAGGCGTTTTCTAGTACCAGTAAATAGAGTAGTACAAAACTATTACTAAGTGCAAACCTGAATGACTGCAATCATGGGTCACTAGGTCAGTTTATTATTAATTTAACCAGCTGTCGGAAGAAATGAATCACTTTAACAGACGGTCAAAGTGCAACCGTCACACTGACTCATTTTCTAATTAACCTTCCTGCAGGTTGGCTAAATATTGGCACTACCATTTCTATGTTCAGTGTAAATATATTTGAAAATTGTTTTCAGTAAACCTATTTTAAGACCATTCTGTGCGTTAGTCAGCAAAATCACCTTTTACTGTTTTTATTTGTACCTTATTTGCTGTTCGAAGTAAGAAATGCATGAAACCACAAATTAACAACGAGTTATTGTTGTCAATTTTTTATATTTATTTTCAACTGCCTCATTGGCCTAGTGGTCTCAAGTGTAACAGCTAAACATGAGGTCTTGGGTTCGATTCCCGTGTCAAAGTGTTCTATATGGAAATTCTCAGTAGCAGTTCGGTGTTTCGAGTGTGCCTGGTCTACCAGGTAGCCAGGTAGCATAGCTCGCCCCCTATTAAATGGGACTCAATAATGGCATCGGTAAAATGCGGATGTTCAGTAGTACACCTCTGGCCAACCCTTCGAGGAAAACAGGCGCGATGATATGTATGTTTAGTAATATTTTTATCCTCGGTCTATTATTTAGTAGTCAGATTGCATTACATTTCAATTATTTATAATTAACCTACTAAAATCAAGACAATTAGCCGCACATCAAAACTTCACTGACTCGTCCCACGACTTTTATTTACAGTCTAAGCACACCTTAAATCTTTTGTACTAATTCGTCTTACTTTAATTGGAAGTTCCCAAAACTAGAATAACACGGCACATAAATCAACATGTTTGTCGGCATGCTGAGACAAGTCGACGCTAGATTAGGGCTGCCACGTAACATATTTTATGTATGGTCTTGTACTGTAATCTTGGTTTCATGTACAAGTTAGTCTGACCTCCCTGTCTCTTCCTATAGGTGTCGCAATACACATTAGACAACTAAGGAATTTCAGCTGGAGGACTGACAGTAATGTAATTTAATTAGATACCTTATTCTGTTTTGATAGTAATTTTTGTACATTATTACAACCGAAACCTACCGACACCGAAACGTAATCCGTCACTGGTGGTGTCCTACGAAGCCGAAGTAAAAGCGAAGAAAAAAAATCCGCACGATGTACAGTAATAGACACCTACATATATTCGGAGGAAGTTAGGAATTTCTCTAAGTGACAAAACCCGAAATATGAAAGACTATTGAAAAAACGAAGTTACCCAAAAATACTACTATTGTCTCAAGACATGTATACAATTTTAGCTAACTACCAATAGTTTTAAAACATTTTCATCCCAGCATTTGAACATCCTACAAAGAAACATATTCCCAGATTAAACCTGACAACCCTACACCAGATCCGCGGCCTAGGAATGTGGCTGTGACGAAACGCAAAGGCCGTGTTGGGTGCAAGCGGTACTTGGCTATTTGAAGTACTATGAAATTAAAGGTAATAATGTGCAGTGCGCACCTATATCGTAATATATTCGCTTGGAAATGTTTCAAGCTTCACGAGTGCTCTGAAGATAATACACGCGTCTTTATTTAAAGTAATCATTATAATTGTTAACTTTCATAGCTTTTGAAACGGATGGGTTCTAAGCTTCAAAGCTATGAATGAAAGTTAGTCTATAGTTTTAACCGTTTTTTTTTTACAAAACATTTAAAATAATTAATGAGTCGATTGTGTTTATTGAATTAGTATAAATATAAAATTGGAAATATAATAGTTTTTAATTATTAATCCACTAAAGCGACTTGTGATTTCTTCTACGAGATGAATTTAGACAAGGACAGCAAACCAATATTATGTTAGACACTAGAACACCACACTGATGTTGAAGAAAGTCTTATAATTAAAACAAAATTGTCTGTTTGAAAAAGTATTATACAGGGTTTAGCACTTAAATGGCTTTATCCTCACATTTTTTGAAGCCAACCCTTTTATTTTTTTTAACATTCAATCACACAGCTGTCCTGCGCAAACGCACAGCACGGAAGACAGGTGCGTGCGCTTCCTTTGTTTATGGCTAACCGTAACATTATATTAAATGAACAGTTTAAGTTTATTACTGTCTAGAGATATTGACGACTGTAAAAAGGAGCTACACGTAGAAGAATCTTCATATTTTTAATGTAAGACGGGAAATATGCAGGAAAGTATTGGGCTTTAAGATCTACATACATACTAGTCTCGGCACGGCTGGCGCAGTGGTTGAGAGATCGACTGCTGAGCAACGTGTCGCGGGTTCGATTACCGCACGGAACAAATATTTGTACGATCTACAAATATTTGTTTCGGGTCTGGGTCTTTGTGTATGTGAATACACGCCGTGCCTCGGAAAGCACGTAAAGCCGTTGGTCCTGCGCCTGATCTCTCTCCGGTCGTGTCGGATTGCCGTCCCATCGGACTATGAGAGTGAAAGAACAGAGAGAGCACCTGTGTTTGCGCACACATTTGTGCTCTATAATATCTCCTGCGTAGTTGGCTAATCTCCGGTGAGATTGGCCGCCGTGACCGAAATCGGTCAGGAGGACATTATTACATACTAGTCTCACTATATCTCTTTCTAATAAAAAGGATGGAAGGTACAGTAGTAAAATTAATCGTTCCACTTGATTATTACCATAGTGAAATTAGTCGCCATCGCGATGCATCGGTCGCGTTTAATTTCCCATAAAGAACAAGAGCGTGAGGGCTTTCTGTCCTTGTTTGTGTAAGAAAGAGATACATTGTGATTATGTGCGATGTGCAACAGTTTCGGGGATAGTGTATGTTAGGGTTACCATCTCCAAATTCTGAAAACCAGGATTTGGAAGTGGAAATGACAGGATATTTCGGTTTAAAAACAGGACGCAGTATAAGAAAACAGTGTCAATTCAATTAAATTGTATAATACAAGAAATTAAATGAAGTATTAAATTATAAAATAACGCCTACAATTATACGTAAGGTTTGAGGCAGTAGTGGCGCGCGAATAATAAAACACAGGACCTTACGAGGACTCTTTAAAAACCCAGGACGCTACTTAATAACTATCCAGGACAACCCAGGACACTCCAAAAAGCAGGACATGTCCTGGGAAAACAGAACGGTTGGCAACCCTACTATATATTAATAGTAAGAACTTTATAGTTTAGTTGGAGCCTTCTTCTACTGATCAGCAAAGTAGAACATCCTTGTGATAATGACACAGCCAAACTAATAATAACAGTGATTATGACACCAAACCAACACTCCAGTTATCTTATGGTTACGCCTCGACACTTTTATAATCAACTAGCTGCCGCTCGCGGCTTCGCCAGCGTGGTTTACGAACTCGTACATTTTCCCGGGATAAAAAGTAGCCTATGTGCCCAGACTATAATCTATCTCTGTGCCAAATTTCATCCAGATCCTTTCAGCCGTTCTGTCGTGAAAGAGTAACAAAAATCCATCCATTTCTCACAAACTTTCACATTTATAATATTAGTATGATTACGCAAAAAGTTGGTTTGGTAAACCACCTATCAATCTAATTTAAACATTTAATTGAGCATTCAAAAACTAAATAGGAAAGGTTACGGTGTGAATCTGTTGATCAATCATTTGAATTAGTGATGCGAATGTTTTTGTGAAGTGAATTTGAGTGAGCCGTAGGTCGAAGGTCATTTAGAAGTAAATGAAGATAACGTAGCAACACGCCTGTATTTCCCAAAAGGTAAGACAGAGGTGTAGGGTACCTACTATTTTTACACCTACATTTTAATGCAATTAGCTATTATAATACGAAATTAACCCGCAAGCGTGGCTGAGAAGTCTGGGTTTCGATCCCCAGGTCAAGCAAGCGTTATTATCTGTTTTATCTGTTAGGAAATTCTCAGTAGCAACCAGAAGTTTGGAAATGTAAATGACAATAGGCTTCTTATTACATGGGACTAAAGTGTCGGTGACGGTGTACGATGGTATATATATTTTTGCGCCCCGCCATGTTTCACAATACATGTTGTGACAAAATAAGCTAGTTTCACAAGTGGAAGTGAAAGATCCAATAAATGTTTAGTCCGACTAAAATTGCGTATGGTCATTCAACTAAACGCTATAAAATAATAAAGTTTTATCGTAGAAAAGCAAGCTAATGGTCCAATAATAATAAATTCGCGTAAAGTGAAATAATCTAAATTGATGCAAAATATCGTTCACTTAGCAAATTGTTAGCATAATTACGATATTACAACACAATAAACGATTTTCGATCGACGACGTAGGTGGGCGTCGTTCTAATGAATCGATTTCGTTATGCGATTGCAGTTGAATCGAATTACGATAAAGATTGCAATAAAATTGTAAAATAAACCACCGGTATTATTTTCTCTATAAAGTTTCACTAATATAGCCACTAATTTAATGTTGGAATGTCTGTGTTGGTTGCTACATGTGCAATTGTGCAACAGTAAAAGTTCAACCTTTTGCGTATGCGTATGCCCTTTTGTCTTTTGTTGTACCGTTGTGATTTCGGAATGTTAATAGTAAGTTTTACGCGAAAATAGGTGCTCTAATCATAAATACTTTGATATTTTGGCAAAAAGGCCTAACTTTCTGATAAGGTAAATAAACTTTTTGTACTTTCTATAGATACCTACAAAAGATTTGAAGAAATAACCAGAAGGTATACGCATAAGTATACGCTAGTATTTATATAAAATAAGTTAAAGGTTTACTATGTATTTTTAAAGTTTTAATAAGTAACCTACCTAGGTACTTTTGAGATAGGAAAAAATAAATTCGTGGACTTTATTTTCTGCTTTTCATGCTACTTTAATTAGCTACGTTCTAGAAATTCTAAAATTATCTTAAAGCCCATGTGAATTGACTATTTGACTTATAAAATAAATATTATGCAAAACCGCAAGCAACAGCCAGTAACAAAATACACAAAACTTCATAAATACATACATATCTTCGTTAAACGACAAGTTGTTTAAGTGCTCGATAATGTTTTCACTTGCACAAACCGACAGATTAATAAACCCACAGTTTTATAGCCATAGATTAATCCTTAACCGTAACATAATTTGTTGTTTAAGTTTTAAAAACAATTGCATAAATTAACTTCTGTTCCACGTTTAAAAGAATTCTAATCGCGTTTAATTGGTTGCCTTTTCATCTGATTACGAAGAAGCTGAGTTCGATAAGGTTTAAGATAGCCATGCGCATTAGCCAATCCAGATTGCAGCTCGACTAAGTTAGCCAACCCCAAAGTGCCTGCAGCCTACGCAACCTCAAATTGCCCGCCACAGTCCTCTGGCAATACTTAGGCTATCTACCTAAAGTGTGTTCTAATAGCGTCTTGTTTTTATGTTTTGATAACGACCGAAACGGTTTTCAAGGACTAGTATAAAATATAAAATGTTAAAAACTAGATCAAGCTCTATGAAAAGGTTTAGGCAAACAAGCAAACCAAGTTGCTCATGACAAGACTTTATTACTCATCATCATCATCAGCCAGAAGACGTCCACTGCTGAACGAAGGCCTCCCCCAAGGGGGGGAGTTTGCCATAATCCCCACGCTTGGCAGGCGGCTTAGGGATCGCAGTGGCTCACTGATTAGTGAGAGGACGCTGCTGCCCGTCCTCCGGCGTCTGGCCCCAGTTTTAAGACGTACCCGGGTCTAAGACTTTATTACTGGAGATGGTTTATTAAAGGACTAAAATTGTGACGGCCGTGAAAGGCCGATTCCACAGATATAACCGATGTTCAAAATCACCCGTTTGACATAAAGACTCATTTTTTATTATTAACCTCTTTTTCTATGCTAATGAATAAGGCCCTTAGTAGACGAAGGTTTAAGCAACAGTGCAACACAATGGTTAGATAGCAAAGCAATTAATCCTATCCTATCCTACTAATAATATAAATGTGAAAGTTTGTGAGAATGGATGGATGGATGTTTGTTACTCTTTCACGCAAAAACTACTGAAAGGATCCAGATGAAATTTGGCACAAAGATAGATTATAATCTGAAATAGCACATAGGCTACTTTTTATCCCGGAAAAATGTACGGGTTCGTAAACCACGCGGGCGAAGTCGCGGGCGGAAGCTAGTCTGTCAATAACGAGATCGTCACGATATCGTGAGATTAAATAAGAAGGTTCATGACGAATAAAGAAATATCGAACTAACCTATAGCGGTTAAAACTACGATGTTAAGGTAAACGTAAGTCATTAAATTAATAGGCGATAATTAAATGAATTAGCTTACAGCTAAGAGGCAAATATTAATGGATCATTAATATTCATTAACTGCCTTTAGTTAAAGCATATGGAGGTAAAATATTGAAATTGTATTCATAATCATGAGGCTATTGACATAAATAGGAACGTTTGTTTTTAAAAAACGTTGCCCCTCACTAGGATTTCTCCTGTATCGTGGGTACAGTTTACAAACAAAGATGTCACATGCACACACAACACAACAAGACCAGAAACAACTATCTGTAGATCAGACAAATATTTGTCCCGTGTGGGAATGGAAACCGCGACACCTAGCGTAGAAAGCTAATCACTTAGCCACTGCGCCAACTGTATCGTCATATTGATCCAATAATGTTAAAACTGCGTCTGACAATTTGGTCCACTCCATTTCTTTCTAGGTCATTTTCAAATATTTCTACTTAATATAGGTAACGTAGCATCACGCCTAACAACGCCGAAAAGTTAGGCAGAGATGCTCTACTATACATGATATTAAATAAATTTAATTATGAAAGAATCAGAATTTCGCACACATAAAACATCAGTCACTTGTGACCTATATCTACTGTATTAACATGCTTTTACTACTCTAACAATGACCCCTTATTTCTTTGCTTGTTTAATATAACAGTACTTTCACTCAATCCAATCTGTCTATAGAACGTGAACAAACAAAACACGATTAAAAATGCATACCTACCTAACTTAAAATTAATTCACCGACTAAACATCGTGAATGACACTGAAAAGTGTTATACAAAATCTCTATTTTGGATAGGTATAACCAAAGATATTCTTTCCTATTTATGTGGGTACAACCGAAAAACATTGCTTACATTTTACTACTTCAATTCAATTTACTTCTCATCTTTATTAAGTAGTAGGAGGCACACATGAAGTCGAATAACCAAAAGGTCACGAAATCCAGGGGTTGTATGACATGAACAAGATTAAAAAAAATAATTATAGTGATTCTGATAAAAGCCGCCGACTGAAGGTTAACGACTTGTAAAGGCGATTGTATCTATAAAATTCAATGCAAACATAAAAGTCAAAATCAATGCCGTACCTTTACATCTTAATTCTCAATCCCAAATAATCTTTATAGATCTGACTTCATCAAATTTTACGGTCATAACCGGAACGGATAACTTGATTTAAAAAGGAAATTCTCATAAAATATTATATCAAAGTCACTTTATCAGGTAATTGTATTAAATATATTATTATTACAAATAATAAAAAATATAACGTTTCAATAAGAATGCCTATTTACTTTTATTTCGATGCTGATAATAATTCGTTTTCGTGTGTGTATCGGATTTCCGTATGCGAGTATTAGATTTCATGATCAGAAACATTGATGTCCTAATAAAAAAATCAAATCGAAATACATCTTATTTAAACAAAACAAAACACACCCATATAACATTTCAAAGGAGAATTTCAAATTTCAAACTAAGTCCCTTGAAAATATCTTTGAACCATTTAACGGCACTTAAAATGCTGTTCACACAACCGTAGCATTCGCCAAATCTATCAGCTTAATAGAGTCGTAAACTCAGTACTGACTAGACAAAAAGTAGTTTCACACGAACATTTTTCATGCAAACTCTAGTTCTAAACTCGCTTATCTTTTTGCTAACATCTACATAGATCAAACTGAACACCAGTTTATAACACCATTAACTACGCGTGTCGAATTGAAAACGAATCGACAACCACTCATAATGGATATTACATAAAATTGTACTTACGCAGAAATTATGACACCGAAGTGTTCGCATTACTCAAATTATGCTTGCCGCTCGTTCATCTGAAACAAGAAATAAATGCCGTTATTAATGGAACGATAAAGTGGTAATTAAATATAAAGCAAGGTGAGATTTTGATGATGAGTTTAGTCAGTGATAGTTTAACACATTAAAAGCTTTTATTACGGATGTAGATCAACATACTACTACTTTAAATACAGTCACCTTTTGGGTCATAACTTTTAATCAATCCGAGAAATAGGGCACAAATAATATAAATATAAAGCAACCAAAATAACAAATGAAACATACAACTCAAGATAGCTCTAGCAAGTCCTTACAACAATTTTAACAAACACATATACAAAGAATACTTAAGCTTAATACCTAAGCATATGAAGGAATAGGAAGGCATAAAAATGTAGAACGAAGTAACCATAATAACAAAAAAAAAAAAATTCAATAAACGCACAGTACACAACGACACGATTCGCTCAGTGGTTAAGCGATCAGCTTTCAAGGGTTCCACTCCTGCACGAAACAAATATTTGTATGATTTGCAGATAATTATTTCGGGTCTGGGAGTGTGCATGTGACATGTATGTTCGTAAGCGGTGCCCACTATACAGGAGAAATCCTAATGAATAAAATTAACATTACTACTATGTTTTTTATTACCAAAACCTACATCGAAAGTCAACGTTCTAAGAACCCATCGCTTCCTACAGCAACAAGAAGTCGTTGCATCATGATCCTTGAGGTCAGCTCCCAACATTGTCTTACCACAATGGCAATTGTGAGAAAGAATCGCCAAGGAAACAATAGAACCGAGTCAGCAATTAGCAATACCAATTAAATATTTGTTTGGATAGCATTATTGTTGTGGTCGATCTGTTGCGGCGTAACAAAGATGGACGGTGAAATTGAAAACAATTGTTTGTGGTTCGTTATTTGATTAACGACCAAATCTTGTAATCCAGTTTGTTGGTGTTTGAACAATATTATTTTGAGATCTGTAATACTGGACATTGGACATTGAGTCCAATAAATTACAGATCTTTTAGAAAATCAAAATATTTACAACAAGAAGATACTTAAGATAAAACAAATACAAAACAAATCACAACATTAACAATAATTCAGCATGCTGATGACAGAGCCATAAGACAGTTTTATTGATTTTTATGATGAAGCAAATAAAAAGTTTGAATAAAATTATAGTATAAGCAATATTATAACAGAGAACATGGGCAGTACAATAATTGCAACCGTAGAACATAATAAAAATCACTCCATTGTTTTACTGATAACAACTCTTTCAATAAATTGGGTTCTAATTCCGAAATATTTAATAATAAATTTCTATAATAAAGAAAACTCAGGAATAAAGCAGGGCCAAAATAGAGGTTGAAAATTGGTTATTTCGGTATTTATAAAACCGTTGTTTCTAGAAGACAAGCTGAAGAATGAAAAGTTAAGGCGCTGCCCAAACGTAGGACACCGTAAACCGAAGTTTTTTGTCGCACAATACGGCGTGATGGTACATATTACAAGCCAGAAAAAAATGGAGTATATTGTCAAGTGTTCAAAGGAAAGACTTATTAAAAAATATTTTATAAAAAAAAAACCGACTCCAAAAAACTCAAAAACAAAACTAATAACTAAAAAGCAAAAAATAAATCTTTTATTATACAATATAGTAGTTGAAGAATATTGAAATCGGTGCCAAGTAAAACATAAAAGTAATATATATACCTTGCTGCTATAATAGCGACATTGAAACAACGAGTTCACGTAGAAATTGTCGAGTGCGGAGCGGATTATGCGTCGGACACGACAAATGCACTTCGCCAATCGTGTCGGTTTATGATTGCATGTTTTACTTGGCACCGACTTCAATATTCTTCAACTACTATATTGTATAATAAAAGATTTATTTTTTGCTTTTTAGTTATTAGTTTTGTTTTTGAGTTTTTTGGAGTAGGTTTTTTTTTTTTTTGTTAAAAAATTTAATTATTTTACAATTTTGAGTGATGGGTAGACCTAGTAAAGACGATTCTCTTGAAAAACTTTACAAAGGTCAAATGTATGTTGCCCCAAGTCGAGTGAAAACCTTAGACGGTATTGCACTATGTGATTTTAAAATCAAATAAATTACTTAGCCGACCACATGATGAAAACGCATTACGAGAAATGAAAAGATTAAGACGACTATTGTAACTAATACTGTGATAGTTTTGACTTTTAGAGGTTTAAAATGAGCCCAAACTCGAGGGGTTTACAAGTAGCTACTGAAGAGTTCCACCATCTATCTCCTGGCTCCATCATCAGACCCTCTATACCAAATGTTTTATACGGGACTCATCAAAATATATCGAGTGATCCCAAACTCGGAAGTTTTATTCCCTTAACTCTTTACCGTTGAGGAATACTATGACATCCATCATCAGCTCAGCATCATTAAATGATGATTTTCAGACGCCAATACCTAACTTATTAAGAAAAAAAGCTCAAACGTGCTATTTGTCTTACAATATTTGAGGGTATCCCTCGATTTCCCTAGGATCCCATCATCAGATCCTGACTTGGTAATAATGGGACCAAATGGGAAGCATACTCTTTCAAACAAAACAAGAATTTTTAAAATCGGTCCGTAATTGACGGAATAATCGCCCAAACACTATGTAGCTGCTATCAACCATTAAGGAGTTCCCTAAACTGTACTGCACCTGCATCACGGACCTTGCAGTGGCAGTCATTACCCATCTCGGTGTAAAGATCTTGTCAACACGAATAAAATAAGCCCAAACACGAGGTAGTTAAGATGTACCGTTGAGGAGTTCCCTCGATCCTCTGTCGTCTCCATCATCAGATCTGCCCTAAACCTCCATAGTATTGTAGTCTCATCAGATATACACATAAATATCAAGTTTTTACCCCATGCTCGCCTACAATTTTCAAGAGATGCCCTCGATTTCTCAAGGTTTCCACCATCAGGTCCTGACCTGATGACAATGGGACCAAATGACAAGCATACCCTTTCAAATAAAAAAAGAATTTTTGAAATCGGTCCAGGCGTCTTCGAGAAATCGAGTAACAAACATAAAAAAAAAAATACAGCCGAATTGAGAACCTCCTCCTTTTTTTTGAAGTCGGTTGAAAAATAAAATAGTATCATAATAAAACAATCGTAAAACAGAGCCCAAAAAATATTTTTCGTCGCATAATTCTCAAAATTTTGAGCGTAAGCTATCATATTTTATGTAATAATAATAAAGGGAATTCAATCAACTAAAGAAATACTTAAAAATTATGCCACTGAGCCGTGCATTTATTTTTTAATTCAATTAAAACTGCAATTTTACTTTTATTTTGGTGGTCGTTCGATTCAACTAACATCAAACGCATTGCTATTTTGAACCTTATTCGTTGCCGCGATGCGCTCCTTCTTCACCCCCCTCAATTACCTAAAATTTGTCTTCATACAGCGCCTTAACGTATTTGTAAATTATTTCCTACGTGAAATCATGATGGTATGCAATATGCATATGACAATATGAATGATCCGTAAATTGCATTTAATATACATTTTTATATAAGTTCCATTTATTATGTTTTACAACAACATTAGGCATTACCCATATTATTGTATATTCTGTGCCCTTACGCTTTAGCATTGTCACGCATTGCAAAAAAAAACAAATCTTAAGAATATGCATATTTTATTCATCAAACAACATAATCCAATGATTATATAACTAAGCCAAAAATAAAAAGTATAACATAACAACCCTTGCATAAGTGATGTCAACGTTTCGGTGCGCTGCGTAGGCGCAGAGTGGGTGTGGGAACCGGTCCACATGACTCACTTATTGGACAATAATTTTGGTGGTACGACAGTTACTTCATGAAATTAATAGGAATAGGGTTGAATTGTTTACGACGATGGTCGTTAACTCCCGGCCTATGTAAAGGCAGTAAAATCGGGCAAGTGTGCATATAATTACACAGTGAAAAGATTCAGGGTTGGCACTGGCATGGCGAACGCTTATATTGTTTTATTTTGTGGGAGTAACTGTCTTGTTCGCGGCCAAGAGGACAGCTTAATTACGTACGTCAAGTGTATAACAATCAGATCGTTCGGTTAGAGCTTCACTTGTCTTATTATATTTACACCGACTCCTCAGTTTTACCTTTGGTACTCCGTTCCTCATTGTTGAATTTGAAGATGTTTTTACCATCTTCAATCGCTTTTGATTTCAATACAAATTCAATAAATTGACGTTTGAACGTTAAATCCATTTGGACTTAAGCCATGTGTAGTTGCAATTTTATAAGTTTAAGCAATAAAGTAATTCCAGGTAGCAGCAAGCTTATAAGCTGGATAATAACTTAATTCAATTGCCTCATATTAGTCGCCTGTGGAACCAGAATCTCTCTAGTTTCTAGATCAATTGGGAAATATTCGTAATCACTAATGGCCAATAATACCCGTTCAATAAAAATCTTAAAGTTCTCAGTAACAGTAAAGCAAGATGTTTAAGAATTTGATTAAGAAAATAATGACCCAGTGAACATAAAAGGTATTTAAGAGTGGTACAATTTACCTAAATACCATTACGTGCATGACACACGAAACATAATTCAGCTTTAATTAGTATAAATAAGGCTTTTAAAACAAAATGTAGAACATTTATTAGTTTTAACCTAATTGGAAGAGATAGTTTTGCCGCCTAAAATGTGCTTACCAATTAAAAATTTACAGATAGAAGTGACGATTTTATGACTAGTTTTTGATGATCGATGATTGATTGACGATATCAATCATATTAATCTCCAACAGTTTCCGTGTGTTACGCCAGTTCTATAACTTGCTTGCGACTGGTTTGACTGGCATCAAAACCCGATCGATCATTATATATTTACGAGAAACGAGAATTGTGTCCAGTATCGTTATACTCTTTTTGCTTGTGACCAAAGATCCTAACATGAAGTTTCGGATCGTACATAAACAACTGAAAGTCTGAACGTGTAACTGTTGTTGTTCTTAACCTCAAACGGTTCTCACTCATCTTGCGATCATACACAACAATCGTGCTGATAGGTACGTACATAATATGTAGGTATTAAGGTTTGCCAAGTCATCTAATATTTCAATTTACCATCGCGGAGTATTTACTCTCAAATCATTTGAAACATTCTTAAAAATTGCTTTTACGTGTTACTCAAAACAATAGCAATTTATCACACTGAACACACACCTAGTTACCCACTTACAGAAAATTGGACCACCCGAATATCTCACAATCGCAAGTCGACCCAATCTTTCGTAATCGATGTAACTGTATAAAAAATCGATTTATGCTTACATCGATTGGTGTTATGTAGGGGACGAGGGACACGGAACAAAAAAGAAAAGAATAGCAGTTTCATTTTCGGCTTTCGCTGCGCGTGGGCAGTTAGGAGTGACTTCGAATGAAATCATTCAAACAAACATGAACAGGTTGAATAAATAAGCATTGAATATAATAGGAATGCTGATCACAAAACAAGATTTATTTGTGCCACAGTGGTAGTCTGTGCTAACGACGTATTTAGTAAGACCAAGATGTCAATACTGGTCAAAAGTTTATCTACAGATTCAAATAAATATAGTGATGCATACGTCTTACGACTCAACTGAGTAAAGGAAATACGTAGAAACTTAATATTGTAACGATAATGTCTTGATGTAATGTGACGTTTATTAAGATACCATAAACAATGTTAATGTATTATAAGCTTTGGCGCAGAATGACATTATAAATTGTACTTATAGCATGGTGAATAGAGTTGAAAATTAAATACTTATGTTTTGAGGATGGTAGCCTCAAAACATAAGTATTTAATTTTCAACTCTCTATTTATTATATTTCAACTCAGTATAAAATAATAATAATATTATAAATTTTAGAGAAGAGAAATTTAAAAAGGGTATTAAAGACTGAAACTTTATCTGTCAACGGGGTTATAAAATCAAGAAAGTCAGGCTTTAAAACAACAATATAGATCGCAGACGGAGTGTCATACTTTCCAAATGCAGTGTCCATATTTTTACATACTAATAACCGTTATTACGTATACTCCAGACAAGTCAAAACTATTATGTTGATATTCTCATCATTGTCTCCAAAACTATTGTCATATTGCCAAACGGCCTACTTAAGGAGCACGTTCGAGCCTAAACAAAGAAGCAAATTCGGAATGCAGAGTTCATAATTTTTTCTCCTAAAAACGTTATGAAAGCCAATTAACATGCACAAAAGCTGAAAGAAAACCGGTTCTGTATTGTTGTTTAGATAAACAAAGATGATGTTTAAGTAAATTAAGTTACAATTAGCTGTTTTCGTTGTGAAGGACGTGCTTAGAAGTTATGACAGGTTGGGTAAAGCTTTTTAGAACTTAGTTTTTTCATTTGCACAATTTTTGTACATTTGTGAAAATCTGCTTTCGCTCTTTTATCGGTTTTCCTCTGCTAGAGAAATTATATAATTGAATATTTACTTCTTTTGTTATTTTTTGTATCACACTGATTTTAAATATAATTTTTGGACACATCACTTATATCCCAATATTTCTTTTAAAAATTACTCACGAAACTCAAGTCAAGTGTTTATCTTTTGTATGACACAAAAACAGCATTAGCAACAAGAAATATGAAGACTCATTTATATTTTGTTTGATAAGATACACAAGAGCTTTCATATCTTCAGTAGCCTGATCGTAAAAATGAAACATAAAAATGCGTTCCATTACCCATAAAGTCAGGCAATCTTTTCAATATCACAGAGCACAGCGTCGATGTATCAGCAGCTTTACGACTAACACTTAGGCACCGATTACACAGGCACGATTCAATTTGGACTGTCGACAGTAAACGCACACCCAGATACTCATAAAACGCAGCTAAAAGTTTAGTAGACACACTTGTTTTAAATGTCTTCTATGCTAAATTTACGATACACGAAGCTATCGTTTCTATAATGAACGAAATACATCATGTTTTTATTACAAGCTGAATGATAACTGTTGCGTAAAACAGTAATGATCACAATAATGCCATCGAACTGTAAAATAGCAATTTTGTAAAATTGATTGTGGATCACAGGGAAATTATCAACAGTACACACAACCGACCGTCAACCGTCCTCGCCGGCGAAGCTCATTGCGACATCCCATTTCATCTCCTTCTCAACCCTTGCTCATTCCAGCACGCGCTGAACCAAAAATAATCTCAACTCGATCCCGCAAGACTTCTCTTGTTGGGAACAAGAGAAGACTTGCCAAAAATGCCCTAAACCAAAGCCGAGGCCTTACCTATGCTATTGCTTAAATTTGATACATTGGCCCAGCTAGAGGCCCTTTTCGCCCTCACAGCTAAAGCTTCCCGATTTACCAGGCAGAGTGCATAAGAAAGATGAAAACTGTCGTTCTAAGACACCAAATAAGGTAAGAAGCTAAGACGAACATTTACAGACACTAAATAAAAATAGCATTTCAATCCTTTTACAGTTTCCAAATCCGGACATACGGCTTTGAAATGCCAGCGGCAAATCATACATGAGCAAATAAAATAGAACAATAAAAAATAGTAATGTCGGCAAACCGCATACAGCAAGTGGCCAATTGACATTTCCTTCAAATGGAATTTTATCGAGCCATTCTCTTGTCCTTTAGTTGGTCTTACATGGCATGCAGTTTTTTAACAAGCACAAACAATACCGAGACATACGGGTAGCAACGTGAGTCAACAGGAAAAAGAATGACTACATAAATGCGATGTTCGGTAAAATAGCTTCTTTTTTTTTTTTCAATTGTAAGTATAACTTCACGATTTTACTTAGATATAGACAGCTTTTTATCGTTTTGCAACCTTACAAAAAAATTGGATGCCATCACGACAGTTGGAATAAATAGGTAAACTAACTGTATACTTAACAATCGTGTTTTATACATACGTGACAACATAAAAGAGCATCACGCCTGTTTTCCCCCAAGGGTCAGAGGCATAGGTGTCCTAAGTATTGTACACCTACATTTCGCTGAAGCCGTGAGTTAGACCCATGTAAGGAGCGAGCTTACTGCTATCAATATTTCCAAATCCGGGCTGATGAGTATTTTCTACCAGAAAAATCTATTAAAACTTTATCCGATACAACGATAGAACCACACGATCAACAACCGCGATAGGGGACAACTTGGGCTTGACTTGAGGCAGTTGCAATGGTGTATGTTCTTCCTCAATGAAATGCAATGCTTAATAAACGCATATATATCTCTTCTTTTTATAAATAAGCTAATCTCTATTCAATCTTCTCCTGAAAGAAGTAAATCAATTAAATTAACGACAGCTTACACTTCCAAGCAAAAACATTAACACGCAATTAAACCTTTTTTCCTAGTTTCAACTTAATTGACGTGCCGCAAAGTCCCTATGTCATACATCGTTAAAACCACGTAACAGTTTCCAGTTTGAATTGCGTAAAGACCGTCGTAGCGAGTCGATAAAGACAAAAAAATCACCGAATACGAATACATATCGGTATAAACTTGATTGGCCAGCAACGCTCATTTTTTGCACGCACGCGCATGTCCACTCACTTGTAACAACGCCCTTCATTGATTATTATTAAACTTGTGTAATAAAACTAACTTTATTTTTTATTAAATTAAAGTGGAAACTATAAATAAATAAGTACATAAAAATAAACTGGAAAAAATATCGTTCGTTTACTTTTTTCCAAATTCTTGTAATTTTTACATTTAATGTTATGGTTTTCTTTACTTTAAAAGGCCGATATTCCCGAAATTAGCCGAATTGTGACCATTTTTATTATGATTATGTCTAAGCACGCGAGATTTGCCTCACATATCGAAACATCACATTTTACTTACCTGGAGAAAATTTAACGTTTCTCAGTATTATACAAAAACGGTACGTCGTGCTTGTCTTTGTGAGACCTCCAACAGTGGTTTTACTTTTTTTTATATAATCAAAATAGTAGTATAAAAATTAATAGATTAAATACGGTAAATCATTCTGAAACAATAATTACAATAAAAAAAAAACTTCAAAACTATCGTTGATTGAGCACTATACTCAAAACACACTTTCGAAACTCTCTTTATGAATATTAATTACTATCAATCAAGTTTGTTAACTGAACGAAGCTAATTGGCACCACCTAACATGACTAGATTAGTTTATCTTTGAAACTGGAATAAAGGTGGGCACTGAGTGGTCGGCAAAAAGCTACCGTGACTTAGGGTTGCCATTCCCAAATTTTGAAAACCAGGTGTTGAAAGTGGAAATGCCAGGACATTTAGGTTTAAAAACAGGACGCAGTATAAATGAAACAGTGTCAATGAAACTCAATGAATAGCAATTACAATGTTTTATGAAATTATCTTCAATTAAATTATATAATATAAGAAATGAAATCGAGGAGTCTTTAAAAAATCCCAGGATGCTACATAATAACTATCCAGGACAACCCAGGACACTCCAAAAAGCAGGACATCTCCTGGGAAAACAGGACGGTTGGCAACCCTACCGTGAATAGATCCGGACTTAATTTATCAGTCAGCGAATAATATAGACACGCGTCGATCACTCTGAGCTAATTTCAGTAGAAAATCAGTGGGAGGACGTATTGGTAGAAAGGCGATTTTGATAAGTACATTAGGTACGTTTAGCTTAACTATTGCTCCACGACAAACGTGAAGAAATGTGGGTCTTAATTCTTCCACAGTATGTCGTCTTGTGATCGTTACTTTTACTTATATATTGTATTTTAAAAACAATAAAGTCAGTTGTATTTATAAGATGCGAAATGCAACTCATTCATTTGTTTGTTTTTTTACTAATTTGGCAGTATTAACGTAAACAATTAATGTTTTATTTTATATAATTGAATGTATTTTTAACACTTACCTATTATTAATAAATTTTAGCTTTCTGCATATAAACAGTTGTCAGTTGTGTTTATGAAATGCGAAATGCAACTCATTCTTCGGTTTGTATTTTACTATTGCGAATTAACGAATATTGTGCTTATGTCTAAGTTATTTAAATATTAAAATGTAAGGCTAATGACGCATTGCGCAGCCGCAGTCCTATGGGCACGGAAACCCAGACGGCGAAGCCATAAGAAAATAAGTTTATTTCATCATCACATCTCTACCTATCCCTCCATAGATTTGACAGGACAATTATATTATATAAGGTAACAAGTCAATTTCTAGTTATAATAATATTCAATATGGACGGCAATGATGTAACACAAGTTAGCACCTGAAGGACCGATTAAAATATAACTTCAAGCAACAAGCAACCATAAATAAAACGAGAAATAGTTGCTTTCCAATAAAATTTCACGTTATACACGAAACGTGATTTGCAGGTGAAACGTGAATCTCCCACGTTCGAAGCTTCGCTTTGACATTTGAAATTTAAAGACAGACGTCTTTGCACAACAAGTAGGGACAACACTATTTACCTTTTTAATTGCGTATTGTAAAGGTATTTGGTTACACATTAAAGCGCAATAGAATTTTAAAGTAATGATTAAAGTAAATATCTATTTTGCATAATCATACGCTTAGTCGAGCTTTAGCAGAAATCTAAGGTATGGTAAATTAAGGAAACGCAATTATAAAGAATTATTATAATTAAAAGCCGTTGAACTTTTGTGTCGTAACCTGGTAGTCAAATAAACTGAATAAATATATGGGTAGTGACAAATAAATATTTTGGCATGTCTGCAATAAAGGTGCACCATTTCTAACAGCTTATATAGTACAAGTGTATTTTAGGTGAATCGCTTTTCATTCATCGACTTAATTTTCTGCGAGTATGTGTATATTGGATTCAAAGAAGCGTCCTATTGGAACATGAAGTCAATAGACCATCTAGTAAATATATAAATAAAGATAGTATTTAGTTATCTGCAATTAAACCACATGCTAAAAAAGTCAAACTCCGATAACCTTGAAAAATTGACTTAAAAGCTGAGACAAATCGCCTTCTGAGAAATGCCGTCACAAACTAAAAATATGGCAATAAATCCTCAGGTGCGAAAAGGTAAAACTTCAACCATTCAAGAATAAAACCTAACAGGAAAACAAGTAAAATGTTACATTGCATTACAAATAAACTTTAAGTATCTGTTAGTCAAGAACTCACAACTATGATGACAGCATCTTATGGCCATCAAACATCTCTCATTAAATAGAAATTCAAAGAATATCGAGTCTCTTCGCTCGCTAAAAGCGTGGAAGATCGTCAGGCTATAAAAGTTCAAGCTTCGAACAGTCAAGGTCCCAATGATGCCGTTATCGGAACACCGACGTCACGAGACAAGCGGTGCTTTCTGCACTTCGGATGCCTCGGATGCACGCCCGACGGGTTTCCACTGTAGGGTCGAGACTTGATTTAGGATGTCGCCTGTGAAAGCACGGTAATTGCTTTCTCTTCGATTGTTAAAATGATGATGGTTCGATTAAGATTACTGTACAGAGGAATGGGATTACATCTCAGTTGTTTACGTAAAGGTCAGGAAAACTATGCGGGTGTTCGATTCGCGGGAATTCCGCAGTAGAACTCTGACTGGTAGGTAATAAACAGGTCCATTGAATCGGGTGGTTATTATACATTCATCCTCTAGTCTGTCCTGAATAAAACGTAGCAATATTATTTTCGTAATACTACTCTCAAACTTTCAATGACATAAAAATGCAACTCACAAACATTGCCCTTATTTCCCGAAAATTACGCCACATAACGACATTACCAAAGGGCAAACTACGTAACTTTGCTCCAAAAAGAACTACCTCAGTATAAGTCACACAAATAGCCGGTTTTTTTTAACTTCATTCAATTTTCACTATATACTGGTACATTATATACATACATATGTACATACACTGATTGTGTTAAAGTATTTTGGTAAAATCTAATATTTTTCAACCAACAGCAAATTAACAATTGGTCTTCTACGTTTACTTTACGCGGAGATTTTTGAAGAAACCTATTGTTACACATGTATCTATAAAACGTCAATATCGTGTTTAAATGGAAACAAGCACTAGAACGTCACGAACGGCATTTACTTATTATCATGAACCGAGTTAAGTCCGTTGATTGTCTAGCCAGTAGAGTGGCAACGGTGTTCAATAAATTGGGATCGATGAGGATAGAATGTTGAAGAGCTGAGTAATTGTCGCCCCTATATGGCAGACGAAATTAAAAGCGTTTATATAATTATAGAGGAGACTAAAAACTAGAAACTGGTAATGATTAAAGGAACTGGTCAGGATTGCTAATGACGACACTGTTCTTAGAAGTTATGAGAACCAAGAAAACGAGGACGATGAAAAAGAAAATATTATTTGTTAACAATCAAAAACACTAACATTGTTTCCAAAATTACTACTAAGGTCATTAAAACTTGAGGACAGTCATGTAGGGACAAAGAGGACTAAACCTTTTGGTTTCAATTGGCGTAGTAACTAAACAAAAAACTGTTATTCCCTTTCCCAGTCAAAGAAAATCTTGTAACCTATCCGAAACATCTCAAAACCCCGGTCCACCTAGTTAATTTCGATTTTACTAGCCAAATAAAGCCAACATAGATCGGATAGCCTTTTTCGTACGTTTACAGACGATAATGGCCAAAGATTAAGATCTTTTTCGAATGAAATCGTAAGTAATGGACAGACTGGTCGTTTCCATATCGGGCTGTGACGATTAGACTCCGCAGTTGTTCCGAACATTTTATTATACTCTGTGATATCATTTACATTGATTGTATAGCGTGTAAATGATTGTGTAAAGAATTGTAGAAATAATAAATGAGCGGATCGTCTTTATTTACAAACAAGGTGTTATTGATGTTGAATACTGCTTTGATGCTTTTCTTTTATTTAAGATATTTTTTTCAAAATCAAGTTTTAAACTAAGGTATTTTTAAGACTTCCTTATTATCATTTAATTCATGTTGGTTCTCCGTCTATTCCTAATAATAGCTTTGGTTAACTAAATTGATCGTGAACAAAACAGTTTCAGAGCAAAATGTTGAACATTACAGACGTAAACGGCGCTAATGCTTTTAGTTGATACCGTTCGATATTCACCATTAAGGGAAAGCGTACTTTAAATAAAGGCATAAACAATAGGCAATCTGTATTTGAAAGTAGAATAAATATCCAATAATAATAATTATAGTACCGTTTTAAAATGCTCAAGGACTTCATTCTGCAACATTGTAAAGAAACTTCAGCCTGCCTGCATTAGCCAACTCGGTTTCTTTTCCACAAAAACTATCTAGTTAGTCGGGCAGCCAAAACCGTGAGGTCAGTTAGGCGTTTAACTTTTGGCGAGACACGACAAGATAATGTCACCGATTGCGAAAGTCACGCGCAAAACACAACCACACTCGCGAGCAATGCCGACCGAATTGAGACGGATAATCGATTCGTAACAATTACTCGATGGTGAAATTCGGAAACTCGTGATTTTTTGCTACAATTTCGCTGTTACGCGGCTACGTTGCATTGGGGTCAAAGTGCGTACGAATGCTGTTTTATGAAGCAAGTGTTGAGCGAAATAAAGAAGGTCCTTAGTCGTTGTGTGAATGCCCGTTTTTGTAGATAACACGATTCGCTTATTTATTGGAATTTCATGCCCCATTGGAAAATGGATAATCATCTGTTTTATTTACGTTTATTTTGTTCATAGCCGTAGATCCAGTGATAGCCTAGTGGATGAACGCTTGCCTTCCGTGCAAGAGGGTCTGAGTTTGAACCCCACCACACCTCTGACTTTTCGGAATCAGCTGAGAAACCTGCACTACTGAGAGGACTCCATAAGTAAATTTCGCGATATTGTGTGTATTCCGCCAACCCGCACTGGGCCAGCACGGTAGAATAAAGTCCTCTTCTCATTCTGAGAAGAGGCCCTTGCCCAACAGTGAGACAGTAACGGGCTGAATTTATATTCCGTCACATTTTCATAGTGACAAAAAGTGTATAATTATTAGTCATAAATCTTGGAAAGTATGATGCGGAAACTTAGCCGTAGATGGAAATAATATTAATTATATGAGTTGTGTAACGTACACAATGCTGGTAATCAAGTATGTGACCATGAATCGCATCTTTAATGGTGTTCATACACCCATATAAGTAAGAATCGAAACTTTTACTACAGTCATCACCATTGCCCGCTACATTGGCTTCCACCAACAACTGATATTACTGTTGGATGTCAATGGAACTAATTAATGATTCGATAATAACTCGGCTTTCGAGTTTACGCTTTCGTAGTCACTGCCATATATTATGTGAGTGTCGAGAATTTTATTATGATATAAAATATATGTTGTATGTTAAGCGAGTTTGAAATTGATGTGTCATAAACTATCTGTGTATACAAACAATTTTAATTGAATAATAATATTGAGAAGTTGGTTTTGAAAATTGTAATGGATATTAAGACTGCCTCATTGGTGGTCGCAACGACTGCTGAGCGTGAGGTCCTGGGTTCTGTTATTGGGTTCTTCTGTATGGAAATTCTCAGTACTAACACGGAGTCTGGAACTGTGCCAAGTAGATGGCTATAGACTCGCCCCCTATTACATGGGACTTAATAACAGCATCGGCGAAATGTGGATGTACAATAATACACCTCTGCCTAACCCTTCGGAGAATACAGGCGTGATGCTATGTTATGTTATTAGAGTTATAAACGAAAACTACATAGTTGTTTGGCTCTTAGCAAAGATATAACCACTGTTTTTCATTTCAATGAAAGAGATACATAAGACTAACTTAAGAGGATGGGATGCAGTTTTCTCCTACTGCTAATATGAGAACATACTGAAATCACCAAATAGACTGCTAAGTGTACGTAATGTTCCTTCAAAACAGTTCACTCCAGAAGTAAACGCATTGAGAGGCTAATACCTACAACTATAGCAGAAATGTTAACAAGGTGATGATGAAGAAAAAATATGATCATTCACGAAGGTCGTCAAGACAGTATAAAATAGTTAAGACAATGAGAATATATTTTTTAAAACACTATAATTACAAATAAATTGAGCAGAAACGATCAATTTATCTGAACACCCAAAAGACATTTCAATGGATATTTATAGCGGGACCCCATAATTATACCGAGTGAAATATAATTGCAATATCTGTAAAACAAGGTCAATCTATTCGTTGCGTGTATTGGTATTGCTAAAACGATGCGCCTACAAGGTGAATATAATCTGCAGTTATTATACATAATGAATATACAATTTGTTGGATTTATTGTTGAAATAAATATGAATAAAAGAACATTATTAGGTATAAGATAGTTAAGCAATACCCAAGACTTTAAACGAAACTTTATGTATAACTCCCCTGAACAATAGCAGTAATAGGTTTGCTTAATTCCTTTCGAATTTATTGAAATCTTAAAACCCAACTGAACAGTGATTGTTATACAAAATTCGCGCCACCATGAGTTAACTCTAACAAAAAATGCCCTAAGCCCACGCATGCGCGGCGAACACAATAAAAGTCAATTTTGCAGTTTGCATAGTCACATCACAACACATTTCAAGCCGCCAACTCGCACTGGAGACAGCTCTTCCGTTTGGATCGTCGACGAAGCAAAAGAAACAATAATGCTTCTGCCTCAGAATGCATTTTACAATTTCAAGATTTCAGTCGACGGGTTTCGGATTCAGCTGTCCGCGACTGGCTGAGAGATTGATGTGTGGATCATTAACAGCCTAAGACCGTGTATACCTCCCGCCTGCAGTCTAGACGGTTGGTGGGTTACAAGCCTTATGCCATTTAACAAGAGAAAGATGTGCAGATAAATTGAATTTAAATTCGCTCTAGGGATTGTGTATATTTAATCTGTAGGAATTGACATTAGTTTTTTGCAAAGGACGCCGCCTTTTTAAACGTTTGTTACCTAATTTGAAGAAAGTAGTTCAAATAGACTTTTTTCTTTCCCATTGGAAACACTTCGTTTTAATTCTTAACTCATAATCAAGGCATCCACAAATAAACCAGAGATCTAACACTGACTTCGCAAGTTCGATTCCCAATTAAGCAAATGTATCTCTATTCCACCTTTAAACAGATAATCCACACGCCATCTGTAGAAAGGGTTCTAATCCCGTCATCGGCTATTTTATGACGACTACTAATATATATAATATTCAGTATCAATATTTTCAAAGAGATATCAATTCGATCGACCTAAATAATTGAATACAGGAACAATAACAGTAGCAGCGAACATAAAGCGACAATTAGTCGTAACAATCTATTATCTACTGCAATTTTCATAGCTACGCCTCAAGCTAAAAAGCTAAACCGATAGCTATAATTAGCATCCAAAACGTGGCCTACAATATCTACTAATCGTTAGCAAAGATCCATTTTACTATTGTGAAAGAATTATAACTGCAGATAATTTCGTACAGTCACCCGTAGCGTTTATCTGATAGGGTTGTCGCTTAGTTAGAATTCGATGAAAGCGCAAAAAGTTACGTAGTGTTCACAGCACCATGACCGCTGGATAACAATGAACTATTGTAGAAAATTAATCTGGAACTAAGTACCTTGTTAAGTAAAGAAAAATGTCACAGTGAATTAAACAAATTCAGATCTATACGGAATTGATTTAATTTAAACTTGGCAACCCTACAATCCTCCTCCTACAAGCGTCCTCTCACTAATCGGTGAGCCACTGCGATCCCCAAGCCGCCTACCAAGCGTGGGGATTATGGCAAACCCCCCCTTGAGGGAGGCCTTCGTTCAGCAGTGGACGTCTTCTGGCTGATGATGATGATGATGAACCCTACAATCGGCATCTGTTTGCAAATTTTATTGCAGGCTTTTCCTGTAACTTATGATACCAATATTTTACTTTACCATACCCCCTAATTTCTAGCATTTCTCTATAAAAAAACACTATTCGACGAGTAATCGACGGCACGGTTGGCGCAGTGGTTGAAAGATCGACTGCAGCGATTCGTGTCGCGGATTCGATTTCCGCACGGAACAAATATTTGTATGATTTACAGATAGTTGTTCCGAGTTTGGGTGTATGTCCATGTGAATATAATATAGGTATGTGTTTGTAAACGCTGTAAACCCACGATACATGAATTATTCCTAGTAAGGGGCAAAGATTTTGTAAAAAAAAATATATTCAAACACTAACATTTCGAGCATTTAAAGTAAAGATACAGCCACATTTTTTTTTTTTTAATATACCTTTATTTCTTCATAATTTTAACTGTACGAGAATTGTCCTCCTAGACCGCTTACAATAATTTAAATGCAAGCAATACAAGATCTGATTCTTAGGGTAAGCACATTTAAGCACTTATTAAGTTTTATATCAATCACGTGAAAAAAACAATTGCAGCTGAAGATCGAAATTCAGAATGTATGGAAATTTCATAAGGTGACTTATATTAGAAAGCAAAAGCATACCGCCTTTGGTTCATTTAGTAAACCAATAAACTACTTGAAGAATTAACAATAAATTTGACGTATGGTCTTAACCTGTCCTTAAATAACATTAGGCGGCAAATGAAAACTAACCTCAGACAATATAATGAGACAGCATAGAAATAGTCTTTGAAACAGATCGAATAAGGTTTGAACGGAATCGTAGACCACAAACTGCAAAATCACTCAAACCAGAAATTACTTCAGTACAATAGCGAATAAAAACTAATAAGACATAGGCAAGATTTCAAGTCTAATTTATTCTTATGAAATATGTATGAACATATAAGAACCAGAAACAGATAATTTTGTAATTGCTTTTCGAGAACTACAAAGAAAATAATAGAAGGCACAAAACTGCCTTATTGGTCTCCCGGTAGCAGACTCATTTGGTGTTTCTGTATGGAAATTCTTAGTAGCAACCCAGAGTTTGGAATTGGTTCCGGTAGATGGCGATGCCAGACCTACAATACATGAGACTACTCAATAATAGCATCTGCGGAACGTCGGTTTAAAACAGTACACCTTTGGCTAAACCTATGGGGAAAACAGGCGTGATTATGTTGTTTCTATAGAAGGTACGAGTACAGTGTGATGTATTATTATATCTGTTATAGGTTTATAAACGGAATTTGTTTTATATTGTACAGTCAGACCCCATATCAGTTTTCATTGCCCGAAATGAAACTGGCACCAGCCTGGAGATGTAGGACTTTATTAAAAATATTTTTCGAATCCTTTTTTTGAATCGGATGTCATACTTCAATTAGGAAGATTAGGAATCTTGGTATACTAGCTAATATTAGTAATCGTAAGGGTATCGGTAAGGTATCTCGTCTCGGCTTCAAATGATCAGCAACTCAATCGTGGTAAAATAACTGAACTCGATGGAACAGTTGAAGAATCAGCAAGGGGAAGGCACAGTGGAGTAACCATGTCAGTCAGAACCGTGTGCGAGCAGACGAGGTCGAAAAGGAGTTTGAAGATGGGCAAAGAGGATAAATAGATGAAGATAGATAGATGAAGGTCTGTGTTGTCTACAGTGGATAGCAACAATGTGTACAATTTATTCGTACCCAATATAAAACCTGACAGAAAACGTTATCTATCATACCAATACATCAATTTTATTGTATGGAGATGTTTGAATGACCAATTCATAACGTATCGCAAACATAAAACAGATTTATTACCTCAATTGAAAGCTCGCACATATTTTACATTAATCGCTCCTACTAGTTAAACGGCAGTAATATTAGCAGTATTAAATACATCAGTAAATCAAACTTCAATTGCAATAAACCAAAATCAACCTTCATAAATCAAGTTAAAGTATAAAATCCCTTTACCAATGATCGAAAATGACCAACCTTAGATAAGGTGCGTGATACAGCTAGCAAAGAAATCATGGTCCATGGTATTGTTCAAGAAGAAGCTATGGTAATAAGCCAAGAGTTGTACAATGGCACTAAATCAGTTGGTTTAGTATCGAGAACGATAACCAAACATGGTAACTCGGACGCTATAAATCATAATACGAAGACTAGAAGCGACTCACGGAAATGAATATTTAATTAAACTAGTGCTTATGTAAAAATGACAGGTGTTCCGTTTGTTATGTAATACTTTTCTATGGTGTTTCTAAGGCCTTCTACGGACATAGCCTTTGCGCTTTAAGTTTTGAAATTCTCTGAATAGAACTAACGCATGCTTTTGAAATTTTGAGAATCTTGCAATAGTATCGATGTCAAGACCACATCTGCTACGATATAATACATTAGATAATGTTTTGAGAATTGTACCTACTTCTCTTGTTGAAACATTTATTATTTGTGTAGGTAAAATTGAGGAGTCCTGTAAACAAATAGTTTGTCAAACTTTTTGATCATGATGATGTCAGGTATTTTTTAAGCAAGCAATTATAATAGTGTACGGTCGTGTTTGTCAGAAATTTTGAAGTTTGAACGCAAAATTTCTCAAATTTGTTTGTTTCTATCAAGGGCGCTTTACGTCTAGAGCACGAAATATACTCTTCTTTAGTATATATATTACAAACCTCAATAAATATTCCTTTTTATGTAAGCTTTGTTACTATCAGCCACGGCTATAAATCCAGATTTAATGTAACATTCCTCTATTATTTACGACCGACACTTCCTGTATCACAAGAAAGACAACTGGATACAATTTAACATAACTCAATAATTCTAATCTTTAGAATTGCAAGCATCACAAGACATCTGAAAACAATATTCACAATTGCACACGTTCCGTAGGAATTAATTATTTTAACAGTACTCGCAAATAAACGAGGAAATACAATAAATTATCTATATTACTTAGCCATAGTCCATTGTGCGTTTACCGATGCGGGCTGAACCACTGTCAAGAGATAAACAGGCCTATAAAACATACTGATTGCTTGGGTAACATCGATAAATACGGGTCTAAGTGAAAAACGTTAGTTGACAATTTTAATGGACCATTCTGTAAGTTACCCGTTCCTTGGGTAGAATTTATATCTTGACTTTTAATTGTTCCGGGATATTTTCCATTGCGTTTGGGATTGGTTGCAATTTTATTGAAAATATGGAAATAATTAATTTTAAAATGGAAAAATATTGCCTTGTTAGCAACGTTAATAGTCGATTTAGTTGCAGTTGCACAGATTGAATTCGCTTTAGTGATATTGGAATTCTTGAAGAAAATGTTGGTTACTTAGGAGTAATTAGGTACTAAGTGTCTTATGTTTAATGCAAACTGTAAGTACTTAGGGTATAAATCGTACAATAATATTCAATTTAGCTATTATAATGCTTCAGTTTAATGCACGGGCGTGCCTTGAAATAGACAAAACAACGAGGTGTTACAACTATAAATTAATGTATGGATAGTATTTACAAGTGAATTATCATTTGTTGCTTGTTCCGTTAGCCATTTAACTAGCGAAACAAAGGAACGATTAATAGTTCCATCGTTTGTACTAAAGATTTTAAATTTATGCAGAGCGACAAGTGGATCATGTTATCTTGGGCATTCGAAGAATATTTTTTTCAAAACTATAATGTCAATCTTATTTGGTCTAATGGTAGCTGTTGTGTGAGGGTCTGATTACCTCGTCAGACAATGTTAAATGTATGGAAATCTCAGTAAAACTCCGAAGTTTGGAATCGTGTCCAGTAGACGCCAAAAGGCTCGCCTCTTATTATATGATACTCAATAACTGTAACAGCGAAATGTACAGTAAGTATTAAACCTCTAGCTAACCCTTCAGGAAATACAAACGCTATATTATAGCCTGTTCGTATATTCAACTCATATTTATCCTCCATTAGCCACCGATCATTTCAAAGCAATTCCAACATAAAAAACGAACCCGTTCCTAACATAGATTCATCACCGTTCGCGGCTAAACAGGCAGACCACCTGCCTATCGACTTAGCATAACGAAGTGCAATTTATAGAACTGCATTACTAACTACGTAGGCGGCTCTTAGTTTACTATAAAAGCTATTCTGGACTGGTCGCGGACATTACGGAGAAAAGTGTAGTTTTATTGCGAGAGCTGCTGGAACTTGACGAACGGTTATAGTATGATGTTGTTGGGCGTTGATCTTTATTCTGCTTTTATTTGAACTAATTATGGTTGTTTGCCTTAGTGTGCGTGTTACAACAGCGTTGAGGTTTTCTGTTATATTTTTTATCCGCGTTTTCTCTTCCGGAGGAAATCTGTAATCGACTTTCAACTGTTGATTGTACATAATCTTATGACAGAAATTAATAAAAAAATAAGTCTTTGATTTTTCTGTATTTGCAGTGTGGCGTTTGTGATTTCATAATACCTACGAATTCTATGCATAACGTAGTACCTGTATTCCATATACCCGCATTTTGCCGATGCTCTTAATTCATACCATTTAGGTAAAAAGGGACGAGCCAATTGCCATCTACCGGGCACACCTCCAGACTCTTTGCTGCTACTGACAATTTTCATACAGAAAACCCAATAACACTTTGCATGTCCCGGGCATCGAACCCAAGACCTCACGCTCAGCAGTCGCGCTTGCGACCACTAGCCCAATGAGACAGTCAGATTCAAATTCTAATATTTTTTAAGAATCAATGTAAAGGCCTGAGCTTATGCAGCCTACATTAACACTGACAGCTGTCAACACTTACAGAAAATATTGTCCAAAAGGATAAAACCAGACTTCCTACGTTTTGAATAAAGTATTGTGCACCCACCGTCGCATTGCCGGGAATCAGGAATATTTTGTATAGGCTGGCAAGAAAGAAAAGTGGCCTGTGTATTTATGTCATGATTCATGTGACGTAATCGACAACCGTAGCAAGCACACGGGTTAAGCGTGTAGCGAAAGATTTATTATGAATGATATTGTTAGGTAATATTTAGTGGGATTCTTAATCAAGTTGTAAGGACTTATTTGTAAGATGAGCTTCAATCAGAGATAAGAAGCACTGCTATTTTAGGCGTCCTTCGATCTTCTTCTACACTACCTCAGCTCTACCTCATATCAGTGACTGCGTGTAATTACTTCGACGGCTGGAATAACATTTATTTTTTATTACGTTGCCCCACTCTAGAATTTCTCGTGTATCGCAAGTACAGTTTACAAACAAACAACCGGACCGGAAACAACTATCTGAACTAACTATATCATACAAATATTAGTTCCATGCGGGGATCGAACCCGCGACACGTAGCGCAGAAAGCTCGTCGCTTAGGCACTGCACCAACCGTGTCGTCAACTTAATTTTAAGTGACACCATCAAAGCAGACTATTGCTACATAACAAACCCTTTTTGATTCTACAAGACTGCCTCATTGGTCTAATAGTCGCAAGCGCAATTGCTGAGCGTGAAGTCCTGGGTTCGATTCTGGGGTCGAGCAATGTTATTGATTTCTCAATAGTAGCAAGGAGTCTGATACTGCGCCCCCTATTACATAGGAATTAATAACGGCATCGGCGAAATATGGGTGTACAATTGTACACCTCTGTTTATCCCTTCGGGGAATACAGAAATGATGCTATGATGATTCTAAAAGAACTGCGATCCTTTATCTAATTAACTCCTTCCATAAACCATCAACAGTGGTTAAGTAGAATTAGAACACATTTAAAGCTTCAGAAGTTTATCTCTCAATTCGATCATAAATGATATTGTTGTTCGTGAATAATCGTGAAAACCTAATCACAACACATAAAGCATACGAAAAATAAACAACACTTTTATTAAGCAAAATGCCTATTATGTTCACAAAACATTTTAGCACACCAATTTATTTGAGCGGTTAAAAAGCAAGCAAAAAACAGCCTATTTAGACATCCATTTAAACTGCGATACAACTTTCTACTGAAAGAATCAATTATACTTATCACGCATCACAATTTTATCTTTCAATACCGTTACAAACAAAATGGAGTAACAATCTCGCAACACAACTTATAAGGCCAACAGGAACATTTTAAATCGCAAATTGATTCATTAGATATTTGATTAACCCCGTACTTCGATATGCCTGAACGATATGCTAAGTTAGACGAGATATTGTTGTAGATAAAGCAGGTAAAAGGAGAAGGTCCACTCCGTCGTGGTACAGAAAGACCCACTGTTTTAGAATAACCAAATAACCTACACGCCTGTTTTCCCCGAAGGGTTAAGCCGTTGCCGATGCCGTTATTCAGTACTACCGAACGCAATTCCAAAGGTAAGAATATCCATACTGAAAAAAAACCAGTAACATTTTGTTCGCTACGGGAATTGAATCTAAGTAGTCACGCTCAGCTGTCGTGTTTGCAACCACTAGGCTAATGCTAGCACTTACTATTATAGAACTGCAATTTTGAGGTTTAAGGAAGCTTACCTAACAAAAAGATTCTTAAAGAAGTAGATTTTACCAAGTCTTAACGATCGACTTATAATTTACACAAACGGGGAAGACAGTTTTCGTGCTGTTCGGAATCACACTGAAACCAGATTGCATTGCGGACAACACCAAAATGTGCGTAATAACTAAAAGGGATCCTTATTTTTGGGTTAGAAAAAATGAACCTTAAAGCGCATCTTTTAAAATTGATAATGCAACTCATCCACAAAAACTAACCGATACGTCAATATCGCTTAGCCCATGCAATAACCAACTGTACCCCTAGCACGAACATTTCAATCCTGCATAACGATGTTCGTGATGAGAAAGCCCCCGAAAACGGACGACGCTAAAATAAGGTTACGCAAGACAAAAATGTTCTTGTTGTACTGCAGTAATTAGACAATGCGTTGTTATCTAAACTGCAGCTACGGTTACGATAATTTCAAGTTGGGCCTTCTCTATATTGTTTTGTGATATGTAATATGCAAAGTGAAACGATATCGTCTAAGGGATACGGCGTATATTTACATGTACACGGACCGCTAGTATGTAAGAACTGTTTGTTCTTCGTGTTGCCTATTCCAGTTCGAAGTGGAGGGTAGTCAAGAATGTGCATTCCTTGTTGCGCAGTACGGTTAGGTTCGTTTTTTTTTTTCATGAAACGGATGCTGGTATTTCTTTCTTTTTAGAACGGTACTTTGGAGGGAAATATTTTTTTAAGAATTTGATGTGTGTATTTAAACAATGTTCTTTTGTTTTCATTAAGACATTTCTGAAAGTAAACGAAACATTCGTCCCTATAATTTCAAACTATTATTTATTCTGTAGCTTAGTTCAAAACGAATGCCAATACATAAAATAAAATAAATATAGATGTACGAACCTTAAAAGCAAATACCACTTAAATAGGGTTGTCATTCATAAGTAAAAAAGAAGCGTTTGAATTTGCTACGTGTATACTATCTTTTTGATATTGACTTTACATAGAATTTTCGTAAAATTTTTAAATATCATTTTATTTTTTGCTTGGCAGCCTTTAGACCTATAATGTATCGGTGAAACAACACACTCAGGCTTGAGAGCGAAGATGCTGACCCACTTGCGTTTTACGAGCGTTTTGCTTATGATTTGATGGTGCGTTCGTGACAAACTCGTCTTCTTTATGCGGTATTAAGCTTAGCATATAAATGTATAGGTTAGGTTTAAAACCCTTCCTTTAGCAACGATTGGCCTCAATACGCGAAATTATCATTAAGTATCTGTGACAATTTAGTACCAGTAGAGATGAGAAAGGGTCACTAGTTATTTCATGTCCAGATTAAGAAAATACGTCTTACTGCATGTAACAAATAAGGGCTCAAAATTTTTAAGCAACTTGTATATAGGCACACTTACTTAAGCTAATCAGATTTATATTAACCCTTCGCGTAGTCTTAAAGAGAAAAAAAAGCAGGTTTTGTTAAATCCATACGAATTAAGTTCAAGTTAAGTACTAAAACACATTTAAATGGTAAATGGTGATCGAGGTAACCCGTAAGCTCCATAAAATCGAACATAAAACGCGTGTCTAGAATGAGGCTTTTAAGTAAGTTTCACTCGTAAACCTCTTTGTAACCTTGGTAAATAAACTATAAGATACACAATTACACATCTAATGTCATGGAAAGGACTATTTGAAATGCGCGCGAACATTGCAATTTCAAAATAAAAACAATTGAATCTCGTTTACTGTATTATGTTAACAGTAAAAATTGTGACATCATAACCGCACAAAACGTAAACTATGACGTAATTACCCAAAAAGCAATTGTTTTTCACAAATTTCACGGCGAGCAATCAACACATAACTGATTCAATTGCAAACAAAATCCGTTGCTTCTTAAAAGCTATGATATCGATCCATTTTCGTTTGCGTAATGCAGTTTAAATTAGTGATTAGAATTCTATTCGTTCCTAACACGGAATCGCAACTCGAAAACTGCATCGTAACCAAACGATTGTAATCGATACTGTCCGACTCGATTTCAAATGGAATTTAATCGACTTTTTTCATTCCACACAATATCAAGAGTAATAAGTTTTTATTTGTATTGGACTGTTGAAACACAATTGAATTGTTAATTTTGTAATGCCATTTCTATATACCTATGAAGTAATTATAGATATGTATAAATACGTTGATAGAAGTAGGTCAGACAATGTTGACTTAGAATGTTGACAATGTATATGTAAGAAACTAGGCACTGTGCAAGTAGGGTCACCAAACGTCGCGCTTTGGCCGAATATTCGTACTAGCTATTTGTTTACTTGTTTACAAATTGGCACAAAACAATAAAGAACTTTAAAATTCAGATTGCTTTAAAGATTTTATATCAGATAGTCTGTCCTGCATATCACTCTTGGAGTATAACTAAAACATTTACTGCCTTGAGCTTATTATGATAATTTTTCCTTTGTTTTGTATTAAATTTCTTCAACTTTTCTCTTTTCACAACCCTATGCAGGTTTTATAACCGAACGATAAAAGTTTTCGATATTGTATGACTTTACTAACACCTATCGCATATAATTATAATAAAAAATAACATGTGCGACATAATGAAACTTGGCTGACTTACTTGGCACTGAAGAAAAGAAAGAACAAAGTACATATTTAAAAGTCGTAAAGCTGATAGGCAGCTTCCGTAATCGTGCTGTGCTGTTATAGGCCATAACTTGCACAAAATAACTACAAGACGCAAATACTTGCAACCAACCATTTTAGGTAGTATAAATCTGGGAATATAGTAAACGTATTATGACATGAGGTTTTCAGATACTCATAGAGAATAGTAGTACTAGACTGGGTATGGGTTTTGCCATGAAAATAACAGGACAGTTCTACTATACAACCTTAGTATTACTTTAGGTTGTAAAAATTCAGATACATTGTGACTCAATCTTTCACATCGCAATGTGATTTATTTTTTGCTATAACATGTGTTTTTATTGTGTGTATTACTAACAAGACTCGTTCTAGCTTAGGTACAGTTTTAATTATTCTGTTCTTTTAATGATGGCACGGTTGGCGCAGTGGCTAAGCGATTGGCTTTCCGCGCTACGTGTCGCAAGTTCAATTCGGAATTAAACTTTTTATACCCAACAGATAGGTCTTCCGAATCTGGGTGTGTGTGCATGTGAGATGTATACTTTTGAACTTTGCTCACTATACAGGAGAAATTCTAGTACGGGACATATTATACAAAAATGTGTTGTATAAATATCTGACTGTTCAATACATTCTCAGTTTACGAAACATCTTGTATCATTTTGTATCGTGGACCACCTGACCACGTCGTCTGTAATCACAATGATTAATTCAAACAATTTTCAATCTCAGACCGTCGAACAAATTGCTTTCGCCCACATAATAAAATATCGAAAGGACGGAACTATCGTGACGTCTAATGTAATGGTGTAAAATGTTACTAAACAGACTAAGACAATGACAATCCCAAAATATTCTAATTAAAAAAATCGTTGCCCTACACATGAAATAATTACTGAATGTTGGGTGCATTTATAAACACAAATATTCACATGCAACAAATATCCTGACCCGGACCAGTTATCTGTAGGTTATACAATTCATATTTGTTCCATAGGAGAATTGAACCCGCGACGCATAGCGCGACGGTCGGTCACTCAACCACTCCGCAAACCTTGCCGTCAATATAACGATATAGAGTAAGACTGACTAAAAAGGGATGAGAAAAAATGGAAATATTTTCAAATACTCAGTTGCATCGTACTTTGACAAGAAGCACCAAACTGTTTAAATACAATATATTCCTCAAAAAGCGAGCTTTACCCACTAAAGTTTCCATTTGGTATGTATGGGTTGGAAGCCCAAACAGCTCAGCGTCCCAACAAGCGTCAGTACTTGATGGGGCTAAAATCTATTTTTAAATTTTTTAAACCTTAACTGATCTCAAAGAGTATAAAAAACACCAAATATCATTTCCTTCTTAGCAAAACGTAATTATTATTTATTGGTTAAAGGATTTACGAGAAAGACATTTACCGCTATTCAATCTTTTGCAGCAACATTATTATAGCGGGCCAATTTTAGCGTATACGCCCACAAATGAAAAGTCGTCAAACATTGTTATTCGAGTTACAAGAAGGCTGTGTGTTACACCGACGCGTAACATCGGAAACCCATTAGCTGTGACGATTTATAAACCGAGTGCCACTGTCAGGGTTACGCAACGGATGCGGATAAATAAATTAGTTTACATAATTCGAACATAAACTAAAATAAATGTCTTCATTCTGTTTAATAATGTCAATTAAATTATGGGTAATTCAAAAGTGAATTATTGGGCATGATCAATTAAAATCGTGACGGATAAAGCTTTACTCTCCTCCCTTTTCCGGGCAATTATTACACTTAAGTTAATACAAACCGAATGATCATTAATCTATGTTACGACGAGGCTATTAATACCTCTTAATAATAGTATCTATCTATAACGTGACATCATGTCTATATTTCTAAAGGGTTAGACAGAGGTGTATTATTCGTCCCATATAATTTGCCCTATTGCCATCTACCGCACACAGTTCCAGACTCCGTGATGCTATTGAGAATTTCCATACGGAAAATTAACACTTTGCCTGAGCCAGAAATTGGTCCCGGGACCTCACGCTTAGCAGTCGCTATCTTGCGACCCCTAGACCAATGAGACAGTCATATCTATAAATATAGCAAATTTGTTTCGAATTGCGCTGAATTAAAACCTCTGTCGATCGAACGAATCACATGTCCGTGAGCTACCCCATAGGGAACAATAAGCGATCTTGGGGGGATAGTGCTATAATTATCACGCGTGGCAGGTAGATTTGCTATCGTTCGTTACACGCTACTGCCTGCTACTGTCACGTGACATTTGTACATAAGGGATCGCATATGTACGGAAATACTAGCACGAGTTTTTATGTCTGCTATAATATGTGTTATGACTTTAAGAAACGAATTAGTAATAATAGAGTCTATTGTTACTTTTTACCGACTTTATTATTTTCATTTTTTGAATCCTCTGAAAGATCCTGCTACTCATCTTATGTTAAACGCTAAGGCAGCGAATACCACCCAGAACCAATTGTAACGTGAAAATAAACGTCAAATGTTGGTGTTTGATTTACCAGTTTTGATGGAGACTAATATTCAACAGCCCAATTAATGCCATGAAAACTAAAACACTGATTAATTATTTCTGTACACGACTAAGGCAAATAAATTAACCTTTAATTGGAAACCATGCACTTTACCACACATTGAAAGTCAACTAAAACCAGAAAATAAATCAACGCAATTGAAGTCGCCAGCGAAAGTCGTTTTACAAATGATCTCCTTTTTGGACTGTTGATATTTGTGTGCTTGGAAATGAAAGTAAATAGATAAATGGAAACGATTGTTCGAAGATCTGCCTTGTCTAAGCAAATATCCTCCTGTTCTCTCAATGTAAGAAGCAATTAAGGAGAGAGTAGTTTTCAGTAGATATAAACTTGACCAGTTTTTTTTTTCCAAAAACAAATGAATAATCTAATTCTCATTACGGTCCAAGAGAAAAGTTCTCAATTTCGCTACATCGATGGCATCAGGAGCATATTAAAAATGTATGAAAGAGATGATTTCAGTTAATTTTAAACTGCGCTGATATCATGTTGTTATCTGAACAACGCTATAGTTATGGCAGTGTGTCATAAACATACAACCAACAAAAATTAGTATCTATGAGTCACTGACGTCACAAGACATAACATTCGCGCCCGTGTCACTGTCGGTTCCCGTTAAAACTATCGCTGCGAGTATTCCTACCAATACCGTAATACTAGGGCGCCGTCTCAGTAGCGAAACGTGAGCGATAATTTTGCGATAGTCCCCTTCGAACGGTACTAGACAATCGAGAACGTTTACGTATCGCTTATCGAGAATCGCCACGATCGGAATTTAGGGTCGGTATATCGGCGATTGGCGATTGCTCGGCAATCTATGCAGCTTATCGAGTTGATAGAGATATTTGCTTTGTCGAGTAGTAATCGGTTTCAGATGGCCCTCCTGAATTGGTTGGTGTATAATCTGTGGGATTTCAATTGGAGTTTTTGGTTGAAGACTAATTAAATTAATCAGATTCGATGCAGCTCCGAATTAGAGAAAGTAGGTACTATAAACAGTAAGATTATGCTTAATCTAAAAACATAAATTTCAAGGGATGGACTCAACGGAAATTTATATTTCTTAACGATTTCCTGAAATAGCCTGTATGCTGTGACTCATCCAATGTCGCAACAACAATCAACAAAGAATCTGTCATATAATTACTTAATATAAAAACGATTAACGCCTATAATAACTTCTTTAACAACACAACCGGAACGGTAAACAACATAAATTCAAACCACGTCTCAATATTTCCATCAAAATAAAATTCAGAAACAAAAACCCATTCATAATTCAAAAGGCAGAAGATGGAAACACGTGTAGGGTACCAAAAATGGCGCTGGTTCAAGTAGCGGTGAAGTTTGTGCCGCCACGAGAACAGGTTGTGCCAAATTTGGGACAGTGTACAACCAGTTCGCAGACATCAATTAATTTAATTTGAGGAACCTACATTTAAAGGTTATATGATTCATATTTCGGCTGCAGTTTTATAAACTCTTTGGACAGTAGCTTTGTTATCACTTATAGCTTTCTTATATCGCATTTTAGGAGTAATATGGAATCGTAGGGTTCCGTGGTACTTATCAATGTTTGTTTTTTTAATATGTTTTGCACTCTATAGTATTTTTTCAGTGATGTGTGAGCGTCATCATCGTCGTCATAATTATCAGCCTCTATCGAATCATCGCAGAGTTCAGGCCAATTCTCCGTAACGCCACACTGCACGGTCATGTGATCTCCGTATCCGTTTCTGTAAGCGGTTACATGTAATATATTACATGAGCGATTATGATTACTTCTTCGATTTTTACGTAAGCTAGATACCATTTCACAAATTAGCATTCTTACAGCATCTCTACTTCACAATTCGAATTCAGTTCAAAATGAACCAGTCCAGTGAAAGTTTATTAAATACACGTCCAATCGCTTCGGAGATTATGCAATTATCAGTAACGAAGACGCAAATTTTATGCACAGTATGGTCCAGGTCTTGCATAATGACACTCACTTTAATTGCTAACATTAATTTGATTTTCATGTCAATTGTGAAGCACGCTTTATATTTACCTGCCTACAAATAAAATAAATGACAGCTGTTTCACTGACTTTTATTTGCACTTTGAGAATATTTTGAAATTCGAAGAAAAGCATTATTCGGAAGTGGGGGTTGTGAGTGACAATACATAGAAAGTTGAAGATTATATTGACTGTTTGATATCTTTGAAGATGAGACAAGTAAGTAAGCTCTGAACAATGGATCTTGCACTCGCAGATAATATATCATTGTTAGTGAAACTCGTATTTACTTATAAGAGATAGTTTCATCACTTTGGCATGCAAACACAACAGCCTCAAGCTCAGGTGTGCCAATAAGAAAAATATATGACCAAGCACTTGTGCATGAAACTGCAGTTATACATGATAGACGTTATATAGATTATATTCATTGAATTTTTATACGTAAATGTAAGAGTTTTCGAAAAGGCCATCAAACTTCCTATCTCAATTAAAAACAGGTAGACAGTCCCGCAAATCTATAACGGTCTAAGATCATCGTAGTAACGGTAGAAACGTTCGATCATTTTTATAGCGATCTATAAAATTAAACAATAAAACTTCGAAGTTCTAAGAAGTTTTCAAGGTTCTAATTGAGTAAGCATTGGCGGCTAAGTTTGTATATGTAAAACAAGATAGTGGCTTGGCAAACATTCATGGACCACATACTGTCAATTTCAAATGTCCGAATAATAAAACCATTAGTCCATAATGATAATTATTTACCACGATTCAAAACGGACATAACGCAAACGCTATAAGTACGTATTTTTACCTACCTACATATATATATATACATATACCTACGTATATTTTTATTCTTCAGCAATCAGGACATTGGACTTGCAAGTACTAACTGTTCTTCTTATTATTCCAAATTTTTGGTGACTGTAAACGGTACCTTTGAACTTTATATCGATACTGCGACAAAATTCACACACCGCGTGAGCGAAAATAGCAAGATACGGATACATATTCATTAGAATTTTAATAGGGAAGTAAATAAAGGCAATGTTATAAATGCTTGAGAAACAAATGCTGATGGATAAGAGGATAAAGGAACCGTTACAACAGAACTAAAGATTTAAATGAGACAAAAGATACGATTGTGAATTACAAATCGGACACATTCACTGACATACAATATAGCGCATATATACACGGCAAATACATTGGATTAGAATATTGTAATGAACCATGGGAATGAGAATTCCAAGACAAAACAGCACTAAAAAGCTTGCTGAATAAATCTTTATCAGCGTAAGTAAAATAACAATACATTATACGCTGGATTAAGTGTCTGAAGCTACATGAAAAAGTGTACTGCCATTTTTGGACAAGAAATCTATTTTACACTAGATTCAATGCACTCTGACTCCTTAACTATTTCAACACTGACCTTGCTCACTATACAATCGATTTTGAAATGTGCAACACACAAAAACTCAAATGGAAAGAAGCCGCTTTTCAATAGCTTTCGTAATTTTTTGGAAATTGTTCTGCATATACTTTTATTAAATGCACTAGATTTTTGCAAAATTATTATCCAAGCCAAAGTATACTATACTTTTTTTTACTACAAGGCCTTTGTATTATACTTTCAATTCAATTAAAATTGCAATCGATAGTATAACAGTTACGTGAATAGAAATTTTATTATTGGTTTGCACGATCAATTTTCGCGTTTCAATTTATCTTTCCAATTATAAGTCCCTTTGCTCCTTGGGCCAATCAGGTATCTGTTTCAGAAGCATTATCACCTCGAAACGAGGGCACCAGCCCCGTACCGTTATGGCGAGAACTTGAAGGGGAAACACACGGATATGTATTGCCGGCGTTAACGGTTAGCGTGTACTTAGAAGCGCATAATGAGTGTTTCCGTATTTAATATTGATGTGGGAGCTTAAGTAGATGGAAGAAGTTAAGGCAAATGTTCAAGCAAATATATATTTGTTGTGCAGTGCAGATACATCGACGAATTTTACCGTCTACCTGTATAATTGTGATGTACGAGTGTGTATTTAGTTTTCGTCCAGTTTTATTCTAAAAGCATGGTGGCAACAAAATTTCATGAAACCCCAGTAAATTGACCTTACTCATTACTACTTGATACAATTTATTTCCTTGAATCGATCGTAATAGCAATCACTCCACACATATAAAGCTATACAGTTCACTAATACACCAACCTTATTACCTTTAAATTTATCGTTAACGCGCGTAAATTCAATCCATATATTTCGAAAGTCGAGAGTTTGAAAGCCCGTACCGCCATTGTAAAGACCTTATTAGCTCTAAAGGTCCATGTTCCTGTGAAAGATTTACTTAATGCGATTTCGGAGTAGCGTGCAGAAGTACGTGTGGTCTACTGCCATTTGGTATTCAATGAGCCGATTTAAAGGCAAACGAAATTAAGCGCCGTTGATAATGTACCGGTAGGAAAGTTCGGAGTTGTTTTAGTGTATTGCTGTGTGGTTTGAAATATGATTGGCAATAGGGCACTTATTCGGTTTTATAGATACTTTTAGTTGTAATAAAGTAATTCGCAACTCAGTGCCTATTTCAAGCTCTTTCAACCTACTTACTATCTTATGTCGAGAAGCAAAAATTAAACAAAAAATTACTGTGTGTTCTAGGCACAATTCAGTCTCGTGATTTCTAGTTCTTTAACCCGAGACCAAATTCAATCAAGAGCAAAAACAGTTGCATAAATCAAATAATGAAGCAACGTTTGCCTATTTAATTTATGCACGATGTTTGGATCACTATCCCGCGCATTTTTAAAAGTTAGCCTTAATTATAGTTAAATCTAGAGTAGTCTAGACGGTTTATGTCATAGCAACATAATTCACAACGACAGTGACATCATGCTACGCCATCCCAATAATAATGTCTAAAACTTTCAATTGTTGATTTCCCTCACGTACAATAATGATGTTGATTACATTAAATTAAGCAAACCCATATCACGAACATATGTATGTTGTAAGGTTCGTGAACTTTTGACCCGCGGCTTAGAGGTTTTCTTTGAGAATTTCTTCAAAGTAACGGATCGCTCATTAATAGTATTGTGATGGGAACGCTTAATTGTAAACAATCGTGATCTTGATGGTATTTAGGGAATGTGTTGTAAGTTATTAAATTAATGCTTTTGTTTACTTCGGTATGCATGAGTGTGTAAAATGTATTACAGCTATCTTTTACCGTGGGCCTAATGTTTATTTCTACTGGAAGAAAACCCTTAAGACGACTCACCGTCGGTGACGTAAGAGGGTCACTGCAAATCTAAACTTATAGCGGAAGAAGTGAATTCGATCCGAATATGAATCAGAAAATCGACACTTATATGTACATATGTTTATTTTTAAGAATATTAAAACCTGTAAATAAAAAAGACAATGTAAATTAACATTTTGAACTTGACACGCTTAAATCACGATAAGCCTTTTATGTTCCCACAGTTAAAACTGCAACCAAACGTAACAATACACCTACATACAATAAAACACGAATTCTTCCGCCATGACTAACTTATACTAAAATCGGCGTTATTTGAGTATTCCGTAATAGAACATTGACGCTTACTTATTCAGTGGACGTGAGCTAACTGGCGTAACCAATTTATACCGTACACATAATACAAGTTGAACACGGTGTATTGTTAGCTAGCCTGAAGGCAGAATTTGTAACACCTCGCACAAAATACGTGGTTAAAAGAAAATAGCAACGGAATGTGAGACTCGTTTGTTTAAACAAGGTTTCAATTATACGGGCAATGTATTAGAAACAGAAAACAGGACTAAAGAAATAACATGAATAATCTCAGGATGCAAAAAACGAGGTAAAGAAATTGGTAATTGGGCTTAGTGATTACACAATCATAACATTTCAACAACATTTTTCCAAGTCATGTGTGGTCAAAAATATGAGAATACTAAAAGTAATGGAAACCAGTTTGTCAGAAACTCGTTAGGAATTCGCAGGATGTTATGCAAATGACATAATTAAATTATGCTAACATACCACGTTTATTCAAACTATAATTTTGGCTGTCCTATAAGTCGAAATAGTCTTGGCGATTATAGACATTTGAGTCAAGTACGAAATCTATTAAAATATACAATAGCTTGCGGGGAATTCAAAGTCGTAAATTCAAAATCATTTCTACAATAGGTTTATTCCACTTCAAAACACGGTACCTTTCCAGGCTACTCGCTACTGAGAAAGCATTGCTACGGAGAATTGAAATGTTACTGAACTCACAGTATTTCTCAAAATATAGCTCACAGAACAGTAGCAACTAAAATAAGTTGTCTTATCGGTGTAAAATCTGAGATACCAGAAATTTAACGATTATTACTTTCGATTATACATGACCAACCTGTTATATTAAAGTTCAGAGCGTTTTAGCGGAGCTAGTTACTCAATTTCATCGAAGGCTCGGTCTGCATTGTAGAATACTATCGATCTATCAACACGATGGATTTATGACGAGAACTACTCGCAATTTAACGATTGACGTGAGTTAGAATCGCATACATGCCACATATCACGTCGTAAGCCGAGAAGTAATCGGTATAACCTGTTGCCTTTAGGATGAAAGTAGGACGAAATTAAATCACCGGAACAATTCAGAGTCTTGTCAAAATAAATTTAATAACTTTTATTTGGTCACCAAAGAAGCGTGGGTCGTACTCCAATTCCTCATGCCACACCCTTCGCTTTGGCGAGAGGGCTTTTATCCATATAGATTGTCGATTAACCGCCAGAATAGGCCCATTATGTGCTTATGGCATAAACATGTTTCTTTGCATAATACATTTACATTCTGGACTCACCTAAAAGTCGTTCGCCGTTCGACCTCATAATCGCTCCGCCATCTTTGAATCTGAGAACAATAAATAAATATATGTTAAGAATGAGCTCTTAAATCTTACTGCAGGGCTGCATAATGGGTGGATGATTATTGCATGAATATGTATGTAGAAGTACAAATAGAGTGGATAGAAATATTTGCAACAGTATGGACCTTGATTCAAAGAAATGGTGATACAACCGAGACAATAGATGTAGATAAACATTTTAAAGTTTATTTAGAGGTGGAGCTTTTATATGTTCTTTTATTTTGGTCGTATTCTTTTATCAAAATGCAAAAGCATAGCGAAGTGAGCAGACGATTTAAAACAATAAATACGGTAAACGATTTAGTATAAAACAACATAGTGAAATGCTTTCCCACCAATAGTTTTACGGTGACAATAACAAGGAATTAGCCATAACCTACGTATTTATTCAGCAGGTTACTATAAAAGCAGCTGAAATTAGTGAGATTAAATGCCCAAGCAAAAGTCAGCTTTATTATAAATCAATCTTCCTTTCATACCGTACTTGGACGAGTTTTTGCTATCTTTTCATAACCCATCTTGGCAATATAATAATTCTATTTATTCTGAGTAATGGTGGCAATAGATTTTACGTAATCACTTCCATCACAAAACACTTTTACTGCTTTTTCTTTACTCTTGAGAAACGACAGGCGATTTCCAAGAAATATATTCAGAATATAAGGATGTCTCTTTCATTTGCCGATCACGTCTTCGGCGTCGACACGTGAGTTCGTTTTTACATTTTCAAAGGGTTGTTGCAGATATTCCATGCGAAATTCAGTCTTAATAAATGGCATTAGAGATAGAATTTGCATCGGATGTGATATTAAAATACTGAGTACGGGTATTGTTGCTTATATCAGTCGCAATATATCTACCGGTTTATATAAGGACCTACTCTCCTTGCATAAACAAACAATGTCTAAACAAAAGCGGGAAGAAAGTGCAAAATACGTCAACAAAAATTTTCTTCGTAATATCAAAATGGCTTCCTGTTTCAATTGGTACAGTATAGCTACAAGAGCAATCCTTAAAGATACTTTTGCAAAACAAACATTAATAGTTTATCCATTTGACAGATAACCCACGAGATACACTATACATCTACCTATACCCTTCACTGATCCTAACACCATTTTCCTTTATGCCTATTGAAATTCTCAAGGTATAAACATAAAACTTGACAATAATAGTTATTCGTTGAGGCTGGAGGGCTTCCAGCTATAAATATGTTGGAATGACGATCGCGATAGTGCCCAAGTTACCCATGCTGACCCATGGCTTTCGCGTCGTTAAGGATTTACTACTTGCCCTGGAAACGAAGCACCTAATACTTCTCATCTTTAGCACAGTATTTATTTACTGTAAGGAGTAACTTTATATATGGTAGTGGCAGAATTCTTTCCTTTCTATTTTTTACCAGAATTTATAATAATATCTTTAAAATCCTTTTTGTTAGTGATCTATGCTGTGTTTCTTCAAAGTTCGTTTGACATTTGGGAACAAAACAACAATGTATACACCTTTTTTTAAGTAGGTAACCTCAACAATATCCTGATTTTGTATGACACGGTTTCGTCCCAAAAAGTTCAATAAACATTACAACAGAGTTCTTCTCCAAGATATTTTCAATTTACTCGCTCCTTAAATGTGTGCATATAATTGCAAATTGCAGCGTTACCACATAATGGGAGTCTCGTGTGCTCGAAATTGCAATTACGTGACTCCAAACCATTGTCAACAATTACTGCGACGGATTTAGGGAATAATTTTACTAAAATACTACCTTTGCGGTACTAGGTTTTATGTTCTTTTAAGATTTAACATTTATTTTTAGTACTTATGTAACAATTGTTATTACATATTTCTAAGAATTTAGAAGAATTCTAATATTTGACTCACTTCCATAGCCAGACTTAAGAGGGCAATATTGATAATCAGCATTGCTTCATAAAAACATCCAAGACTAACGACTTTAAATATATACCTATAGCTATAAAATCATAACTTAATAAACACAAATAACGATATAGGTATACGTCGTAAGTATGAAAATTCTTAGGCAGAATTCATTCTTAACCCTTAAACCGCTCACCATTAAAATGTTTAACACTTCTGACAACTAAATTGTTGACATTCTTTGCAAAATTGTCTTGCACCGATTATACTAGTACCAAGTTACAAATAAGTGCACGTTTTCTTAATTCTGTAGCCTTAATAAAACTTGCTCCAGGAAGAAATTAGACTTAGCGTTGATGAATGTTTGACGTGACGCTCGTTCGTGCTACAGTTGTTTTCATAACTGTACTACTTAAGCGTTAGAGGGTTAAATGCAAGCCTCCTAGAATCTAGATAAAAGACGAAAGGTGAAACATTTGGAACGATATTAGATCAAAAAATTCATTTTAATTTATAAAAACTCATTTCATTTTTTATCAGAAATTGGTAGGTACACATAACATTTTTTTGCCTGAATTTTTATTTTGACCTTTATGAAATACTAGCTTCCGCTTGCGGATTCGCCCGCGTGCATTTTCCCGGGAAAAAAGTAGCCTACGTGCTATTCCAGACGGCGTGAAAGAGTAACAAAGATCCATCCTCACAAACTTTCGCATTTATAATATTAGTAGGATAGTAGGATGAAGAACCCTGTCTTTACAAGCCTAATAATATTTGATGTGAAATTCTAAAGCCGTAATTGTAGCTTTGACTCTATCGTTGACCATATGACCAATTACGAAAAGACTAATAGTAAGTACCAATAACAACTACGTACCTACATTAAAAATACTATTCTCTTTCTACCTATGATTTTGTCCATCCTAAGGTTGTCTGACAGAAATCGCCATAAGACCGCTCCTAGTACATCTCTATTGGTTTCCATTGTTGTATATGTTTTTCTGTTTCTGGTGTGCAATAAAGTGTATTGTATTCCAGAGATTTCTACTTGCGAAGCTATATCCTATTTCCCAATAAACCATTAAGTTGATTAAACATGCTTAACCAACCTTTAACTGAGGAATACCAAAGGTTAATCAAGCCCACAAATTAATTAGTGATGTGCTATCGATAAGAACCCGTAACATTCAAGTCAACATCAAACTAGTTGTAATTACATCGCGCAAGACTTACATTTGGTATGCGAAGGTTCGGAGTAAAATGCCAATCATATTCATCAGTAATTATTTTACTAGAAAATGCTCATTAGTAGTTCGGAGCATGGAATTGTGCTTGGTAGATAGCAATGAGCTCGCTCTCTATTATATGGGACTTAATTACGACATCGGCAAAATAACTGTGCATAATAGTACACCTTTGGTAAACCCTTCGGGGATACAGGTGTGATATCATATTATGTTATGTTTCACTTCACTGTGCGTAGCGTTATAGATATTGTTGGTGTCAACCCTACCTGAATTCCGGACAAACGCAGGACTCGTAACAAGAAAGTCATTTCAATTACAATAGCACAACATTACCAAAGACAGGTGTTCCTAGGTTCCTACCGCAAAGACGCTGATAAATGCCGGTAATTAAAACCAAATCAGCTAGATCCACCTACTGAAGTGTTCTGTCAAGAATAATTAAAATTTCAAACTGTAATTACGTGGTGTATTTAAGAGGTCATAGGACGGCATTATGTAACAGTAAGCAAATGATATGTATTTTAAATATGGCCGATATTTATCTGTCAAGATGACTGTTAATGGTTCTTGTGATGGCCAGCTCCATTTGAATAGTAGTTTGCAATGTAGAGCATACATCATATAAACTGACTAGTAATTACATGTGGATTGAAAAAATGATGCAACGTTTTCTAAATGCTCCTATAGTTATGCCCAATGGCAAAAGAGATTCATTTGTTAATGCATGCCAATTTGTCTTCGAACAAAAGATATTGTTTTTGTTGTAATGAGAACTGTGTGGTCCTTTCTGTTTGTGTAACACCATAGATCTTAATATAAATCATAACGAAGGCATTTATATATGACTTTCGCAAGATTTTATGAGCAATTGAACATACATTATATACAAAGACCTATTTCTCTATTGTATATCTGTTTTCTCTTTAAATGTTACAGGTATTTCAGCCTAGCCTAGTTTAGTGGGAGGCTTTTGTGGGTGCAACACAAAGGGGCGCTTTTGAATGGATACCATGTAATCACAGCTAGCTTCTACAATTTCTCTCAGAAAACATAAACGATACATAAAATATCAGCGTACTTTTTATGTTACTGCTAAAACATAACAAAAAAGTCGATAAAAAGGTTATTTCACAAGAGAAAATTCTTATCCCGTATTACATTTCTCGATAATCGATAACAATGCCCATTCTAAAGGTTTTAATTTTCATACAGTAACCTTACAATGTGGTCTGTTATTACATACCTAAGATTTTTCCTATACAATTGTGCACTGTAAGTAAATCCGCGGTTTTTAGAGCGTCTCTTTCTCACAGAGTTCTATTATCAAGACTGGTCATCTACAACATGAACTAGTCCTTCCTACTTTGTAATAACAGGCAATTTCGTTTGCACACAAATTATAAACCGAAGGTTATCCTGTCAATGAAGAACAGACGCTATCTTTTGTAAATAAAGTGTGTTTTTAAATGTCATTGGGTGGTTTATAAGGCGTTTTAACGAGCAGACACGATTGTCGTGGTCAGGTTTCCCGACTACGCAACTGGCTTGCCGGGGTACATTTTGTATACAGATTGCGACAAAAGTGAGAATTACTTAGGAAACAAAGACTTGATGTAAAGTGAAGACGTATTTAACATTTGACTTCACATAGAAAAACTGGATTTTATGAAAATACACCAAAGTAATTTTGCGAATGTACACATAAGGTTGCTGCAGTGTTTAATCTTAAGTATGCTCAGATTAATGTCTTTAATAAATATCCTTAATCCTTTCTAAGTCAATCGGTGCCAAAACACATTAACTCCACCCTCTTAACAACAGAGATATAAATTTTAATTAAATTCACGTCATTAACATAAACTAAACGGCAACGTGCACAGACCAAGAACCGCTTCATTTGAATAAGTAACATGATACATTGGAATATTAATACTTAACAGTTAAAACAAACGAAACACGAAACCTTTACCTACTGATTTTCGAAAGGCAATTTGAAACGTGTCGGGTTTTGTCGGCAAAGGATAGAGTACAAAGTTTAATTGACTGAAACAACGTAGTAGGAAATAGGAAACGTTTTTTTTTATGTAAATTAATTAAGTAGTTACCTAATTATAATTCAATAAATTAGTTATTGATGGAATTGGACGCCCTAGAAAGACTTATCAGTAAACGATGGGTGATGTTCTTCAAAAAGGTCAAGTACGCAATATTCGTAACCGGCATGCCTGTATGAAACGGTCCATGAATGTAAATGAAGCAAGAGGTAGGTATGTAAGGAACATGACACGTGGCGTTGTATAGTTTCTGCATACCCCTATGGGAAAAAAGCGTGATGTTAAGTATAGTATGTTATCGTTGTTTTTACTTTTAATTGTTTAACATTCTTATAATACTAACGATCCTGATGAATATTAAAAGTAGATCAATTAATTTCGAAGAAAATTGGGTTGATTGCCTTGCCTCTTTGGTCTGGTCGCAAGCGCGATTGCTGAGCGAGGACCTAGGTTCGATCCCCGATTCGGGCAAAGTGTTATTGGGTTTTTCTGTATAGATATTTTCTGTAGCAGCACGGAGTCTAGAACTGTGCCGGGTAGATGGCAATAGGCTCGCCCCCTATTAATACGGGACTCAATAACAGCATCTGCAAAATGTAGATGTACAATACTTACTCCTCTACCTAAGCCTTTGTGAATAAAAAGGGTTTTGTGATGGTTCCCTACACAGTAACTGATCACTTACCCTATACAATAACTTATCTTGAATTTAATGTAAATACCAACAACGTAACTCATCCTCCTTGCTTACGGAACATCAGATTGGCTATTCCACTCAGTGGTTATTACCTAAGTAAGTGCTATTACCTAAATAACTTGTTAGCGGAAAACCGTAATCAATTTCACATTAATTCAACAAACATTCAATCAACGTGAAGAGGTAACATCGGAAACACAAATTGATATTACGAAAAATACTTCTCGTATGTAAAAACTGACAGTTAAATGATAATTTACACTTATTACTATATGAAAGGAAATAACCAATCAATGGAAGGAAACACCTGATTTATCGTATGACTGATTTGGCAACGGCTGTCACTCACACCAACGCGTAATAAAAACGAATATGGATTTTATTATAATCCTATCCTACTTTAATATTATAAATGTGAAAGTTTGTGAGGATGGATGGATGGATGGATATTTGTTACTCAATCACGCCAGAATGGCTGAACGGATCTGGATGAAATTTGACACAAAGATAGATTATAGTCTGGAATGGCACATATGCTACTTTTTATCTCGGAAAAATGTACGGGTTCGTAAAACACGCGAGCGAAACCGCGGGCGGAATCTAGTAATAAATAAATGAATGAAGAATTTCCCATTAAATTTCACTAGCATAGCATCATTAGACAAATATGGAAATCATTGCGTTTTCTGTGTCCCAAATGACGCAAATCGTGATGCTTGAAACTTAATATAAAAACATTAACGCAAATAAGGCGATAATTAGCTTCAAGGATGTTATTCAGTTTCTTCATATTGTTTCGTAATAATATCTAAGTTCAATTAGGCAGTGTAGACATTAGCTTAAAACCATACTTACTGTGTTCGTGACTGATACAGTTAAATGGCTTTAAGACAACACCTAAACAATCTGGAACAGGTTCAAGAGCAGACTTCACGAATGTATTTCCCGAAGGGTTAGGCAGAGACGAACTAATTTAGGACACTATTTTACACACACATCAGTATTCACAGGTGCCATTATCACATCTCACGTACCCTTATTTAATGTTTCCGTGTTGCTACTGTAAAATTCTAACAGAAAACCGGGGACCTGAAGATCTACCCTAAAGACCCACGCTTAGCAGCTACATTTGCGACTACTAAACCAGTAAGGAGAAGGAAAAACAAACAAATACCTACCAGTCTTTAAAGACAAAGAATATAAGTTGACAGTCTCAATCATACTGTGAAAAATATTGTGTCTACTTATCTAAATTCTCTGTCCACACAATGTATCATAATTGCCGATAGCGATTAACGAAGACAACTCATTTAGATGATCATTATATCGGTAAATTCGGTATTCGAAACATAAAAGCCACCAAACAATAGACCATTGACAAAACGTTTAACGTTTGTGATCAAGCATAAAATTCATTACGCAACGGTACTAAATTTTAAAAAAATATGCACACATGTACATAAAGTTTTAAATCATTAGTTTTATATCAATAAAGACGAAGTGTGTCGGTCCGTTAGCCGTACAAAAACTTGTAGTAGGTCAATGGCACAGAGAGCGATGAGCGAAGCGCGCGTTCGTTCGTCTCCGTAACTTACTCAACGAATGTACTTTTTTTTTGCATTTCAAATCGATTTCGATACGGTGGGATGATTGCTGTTATTGTTGACGATTAAATACTTTATTGGTTTTTTGTTTGGGCCCTGTCACGTTGCGATTCGGAGAAAGGTTCGGATACAGTTGTGTTGATTGCAGGGCAATAAATGTTTGATGGATAACTTATAACTATTACAAATCGAATCTTCTCTAGCATAGTGACATCATCCTCTGTCTGCGAGATTAAATCTTGAAAAAATTTCGTGCAAATTATAATTGCTATAAAATAATGTAACTCGATCACTGTAAATTAGTCACAGCTATTTTTAACCGACTTCGAAAAAAAGAGGAGGTTCTATGTTCGGCTGTACTTCAATATTCGTCAACTACTATATTGTAATTGTAAAATAAAATATTTATTTTTTGCTTTTGAATTTTTTGAAGTCGGTATAATTTTTGTTAATACAATTAATTATCACAGCTAAAGCAGAAACTGTAATACTATAAATACTGGATCAAAACTCAGGAGGAAGTTCATTGAATATATATAACAGAGTCATTCATCAGTCATTTTGAGACTGGCTGCAGTACTCAAACAGCGTGCATGCGCAAAATACAGAATGGCCAAATCCGCCCAAAGCAATACAAGTACCTACCGACTACATTTAAAAAAAAAAAAAGAGAAACGTCTTCCTAGAATCCAACTTGATATTAAGCCTATTAACACCTACTGAGGAATAACAAAATACCGCTCCAAGCGTCATAAACACCGTTTTAAGTCCTACTCATCGATACAAACGCTTTAGATGCAAATCCATCGCGAAACCCGACTAGAATACTTGAACAACACAAGTTTTGCTAACAAGGGGAATGAACTCAATACAATATGGCTATTTACATATAAAAATAAAACATTGTCAGTACGATTACTATTATATATTTATTTGTAAACAGTAAAAGTATGTCGAGTATTTATGAATAGTGATGATGATAACAATGACAGTTAAATTCCTGCAGCTGTTTGTTTATTTTTATACACTGCTTATTAGCTGGGTCATGTTTTTACCCTAGCGTTGAATCACTGAAAAAAACGCTGGGTGGTGTAGTTTAGAAGAGAAAAAAATCCAACAGAAATGGACTATTAATTAACTAAAGAATTAAACCACGTATTATTAGGTCAGCTATACTTCAACATCATTACTTATGTGACTATACTGAAGCCTGTTATCCTGTAAAGGGTCAACTGAGATAAACTTTTTGATATCAGCCTCAGCCTGTAATTCTGCAGGAAGAAGTCCTTAAGGAGTGTTATTTTCTTGATTAGCAGGTTATTTGATGTTTAAAAAAAGATGATTCGTCTCGACACATACGAAGGTGAATTAGTAGTATAAAATTTCATATCGTACGTAGGTGAATGCTGCTCGCCATTCTTCTGTATATTTAGAATATACACCCTAATTGCCTCGCTGTATTCACTGGTAGTTCTGCGGTGGCCTATTCTCAAAGACCAAAGGAATATAACCAAAGAATATGTTCAATACTCTCGAATATGTATTGACGAATGAAAACGTGATGTTATGAAGGTTTCACGTTGAATGTGATCATAATTAGCATACAGGCAAGTATCCTAGATTTTATTTACGATCTAAGAAATTAGTGTTAAGTATGTGTAGTCTTTGAAAGAGCCAATAGTTACGGATTTAAATGTGTATAAATTTTATTGTTATCATCTCGTAAAGTTTCAAAATCGTTGAGGACTTTAATAAGATAAAGAAACGTTTAGCAATAAACGATAAATATGGTAATAACAGTGTCAGCTTCAACAACAACATTAAAGTAACATTTTAAACTGTGACCACGTCGCAATTAAAAGTAACGACAACAGTAATTTAAAATAATGATCGTTTAGTTCAAAGGTGATGGAAATTACCTTAGAAAAACTAAGATGCATACAATTACATAGGTACAATATATATTATATACGATTGTCGATTTCACAAACATAACATAACATAGCATCACGCCTGTGCTTAGGCAGAGAGGTGTACTATTGTACACCCACATTCACCGATCCCATGAAGGAGAAGCCTATTGCCATCTATCAGGCACAATTCCTTATGCTATTAAAAGGAAAACCCAATAACACTGCGCGACCCGAGGATCGAACCCAAGATTGATCAAAGATCGCACCTATCGCACTTGCGACCACTAGACGAATGAGCAATGAAGCAAGACACGAAGAAAATTTATGTTTCAAGCGATAACATGAAAAATGTAACACCCTCCAATAACTTATTTCCAAGCCTATAATTCAAAACTTAGAAACAAACTTGGAGTAATAAACTAATATATTTATTAGCCACAAATCGGTCAGACTGGCAACACTCATTCTGCAAAATAAATCGAACGAAGTCGCACGACCGGTCCATTAAGAACTAGTGTAAATCTGTCCGTCTACAGGGAAAGATAAATAGGCACAAAATAGTATGACGTACTTTTGATTAATGACTGATGTTGGAAGTGTGATTAGATGCTGAAGAATCAAACTTAGCACTGTAAAGAGCCACCACCGACCAACGTTATATCCTAACTTTGTTAAGTGGTCAAAACGCCCGTCGGCTTCAAGTTCTGTGTAGGCGTATAAGCCCTTGAATCAAATGTTGTTTCGTGTGCAAATGTCACTTGCCCTATAAACGTAATCAAAATAGTCTACTTGGCCGTCATAGAAACAAAGCAGATACCAAAATGATTCGTCCTTTACTATAAGTAGACATCCTCATTGGTCTAGTGATCGCAAGCGCGACTCTTGCGCGTGAGTTTTACTGTAAGTATGGAAATTCTCAGTAGCAGCACAGAGTTTGGAACTGTGCCCGGTAGATAGCAATTGCTCGCCCCCTATTACACGGCACTCAATAACGGCAACACGAATTGTGGGTGAACAATTAATAGTACACCTCTGCATATCCCTTCGGGGAATACAGACGTGATGCTATGTTATATTTATGCTATGTAACTAGTCGGAATTAAGCCAAACTCCCATTTCCACCCCAAATTGAAATTGCCTTATCTCCCGTAATTTATTGATTAATAAACACAATATACTTTATGATTCTAAAGAATCTTTTTCCTATAAAGAACACACCAGGATACATCGGCACTAACATTATGACTGATGACATACTTAGCGCCGATCGTGTTCATAGCCAAGCAACAGCAAGTCCCAAGAATTCCAGCGCTCTCTTCAGTAGGCCACCTGCATCGTTCATGGTATTCGTGTAAGTTTCGCTTACGACTCAGCTGCAAACAAGCGTAAAGAATGGATAGAATGGATTATCTCGGTTGACACATACATGTGAACGTCTGCAACAGATTCCCACGTAAGTGTGAGTACAACTAAGAAAACAGGTCCCTAATGTGGGTTACTTGCCCACCCCTCATATCCGACACATTATCATATTCTACTTTTAATATTGCTTGAGATAAATTAATTGCAATATTTGATTGAATCTTAGCTATCTATAGAACTGAGAACAAATAACAATAAACAACTAAGTTAAAGCCTCTACAGCCTATCATACGAACATACCATAAAACTTAATATTTACTCGCTACGTCTTCCTGCAATATCAAATTCATTCGTATTCATATATAATTAGTACTACGATAATTAAAACTACACGGCGGAGATGGGGAATATTCATAGCTTATACTGATCAAAATAAAAAGTTTCCTAGAGAAGGTTCATTTCCAACAACTCGCGATAACGCACGCATCAGACTCACGAGCCATTTGCAACGGAACAACTACTTTTAACAGATTATACACAGATAATCCATTTGTGTGTTAGGAAGTACTTGAATACCTACGGCAGCTCTTTAAACCATTGCTGACTGGTCTAATTTTCCCTATTATTATGAGGAATTTCCATCTGACAGCTGTCACACGACAAGAAGATTTTTCGTTCCGCGTTGTATGTAATGGACCTTCTTTGCTTCCCTACTTAGTACTTATACAGTTTGTACCTTGCGGTGTAACAGTTATGCGCGCGCACGGGTTGGGTGGGCCGCGATCACGACACGACGTCCCGAACCAGTCACGATGATTGACGACTACCTGACGGACATCGCCGAAGGGCTGCTGGTGGTACTCGTGAACAAGGAGAGTAAATCATTAGATGTTAAGATGATTCTATCAGTGTTGTGTAGTAATTAGGTCGACATTGCTTGTTTGTCGGAATTTTCTGGTATTTATGTTGTCTTCTTAAAAAAAGAGGAATGACGGACGGTCAACCTAGCACCATCTTCATCTGTCTAGGCTTTTCATAACTTGTAGTGTTGCACCTTAGTCTCACCAGATGCGGATGAATAATTAATATCAGTAATAACACGCAGCGCCATCTGACCTTCGCCAACAAATTACTGGCACACACTGATATCCTAATACCGAATGCCTTATGAGAATTATATTAGAATAGTTACTATGGTAAGAAAAGTAGTTAAACTTATTAAAGCGTTTCATGAAAATTCCGGACTTGGTTTGTTGGATGGTACCTATAGTAATGGATATTATATCTTTATCTGGACACAAAATTAACTTAAAGTTAAACTTAATCTCATCTAAATTTACTTAGGTTATTTTAATTATCATAATTATTGTTGTGCCTTTAGTTATTACCACAAATGTAAGTAGTTTTCTCTGAGCATAATAGAGTGCATGCAGTGTTCTTCTATAAGTAATGGGACACTTAGACTTAAGTTTGAAATGTATAATTTGTTTATGTAATAGTGTACTCATTGTTGAATAGCCAAAGAAATAAATAAATAATTTTAATTGAGCATATGATTTTTGATCTATTTGTTATTTTATCATTATTATTATTTTAGACGCCCCATCTACGCAAATTCCTTTTAGCTTCCTCCATTTCTCTACGAGCACAACTATCTAACATAGCATTTGCAACATGTCACCGCTACAAAGTATCACATGATCTAATACGACTTGTAAATCAACATACCTAGAGAAACTTAGTAATGTTTTCTTAGAAACCTATTTGCAAGAATTCCCGGCAATCTATCGCAACCACTAGGTTAAAATTATAAAAACGTTACACGCCCACAACATATAAACGTTGTAATAGATAGTTAAACTGTTGTAAAAACTGAGGTATCGCTAATAGTTTCCAGTTGCAGCAGCAAAAAGGCTCACTGGATATCAATACAGGTATAAGTAATGAATTCTGAAAACGGGATCAAAAAGTAATTAATTAAGAACCCGTCAGTCTTGATGGAGTACTACATCCGTTCAGAAACAAAGTGTCACTTTATAGAAGATACGATAGTGAACATGGCTAGGATCGTCTTAGGACAGAAGACAACCGTTACGACGGTTTAGCGATTGAAATTGAGTTGGTGTCATGTGCAATAATAGGATTTTCATTGCGACTAAACTGATGTGCCGTAATCAATCGGCCGTCTACTGCAGCCCTAAGATTATCCAAGTCTCGTTTATTGCCGTGTCTACAAAGTGACACTTAGCCTATTAAAACAGCGCGCTTGTTGATTAACGGTGTTTCCGACGTCACATTTTCAATCCCGGACTAAAATGTTCTTTTGATTTTCTTTTTTCATCAATAGCACACTTTATTTACCGTTTGCACGGAAACGACATATTAGCGCTCTGAAATAATGTTTGCAACCATTTCAGAAACATTGTTTTTTATCACAATCGTGTCATAAAAATGCTCTTACTATATCGGATTCTCGATTTTCGAATACATGCACGTGCCACGAAAATTCACGAAATCAACCCGACAGTCGTGAAGTAGCGGGACTCAGACGGTTCCAATATAAAAACATGATAACACCGCTAATCGAATTACCAACTAAAACACGAAAATGTCCAAAAGCGTCGGATAGGATGGACGATGAGAACCGGTTAATTTGATGGTTGGGTATTTGATGACACCCGTGGCAGTAAAAACGCTTCAGATACAGTTTAGTCACGGTTTCATGATATAATTTCAAAATGAACAAAGGGAGAAGACTATAATATGATATACTCGTTACAGTTCTGTTCGATGAAAGCATATAATGGCTTATAAGCAAGGGTGTAACAACAGTTAGGCAATAATTAAAAGGTAGATACTTCAGCAGAAAATACCATTGTAAATGCGAAGAATGATGCTAGACTTTTTACACATACTCAAATAAGTACATCGGTGTGAGCAGATTTGAAATCAGACATGATTAGCCCAATCGAAAACCATTTTCACAAATATTTAACTATACTAGCCAGACTTAACCATCAAAAAACAATGTCTACGTAAGCCTTAACTATAATACTTCGCTAACGGCACTATTTGTAACACGCTAATTCAATAATGACGCTAACAAAACCCGAGTGTTAAGATTACGTCACCAATCGATTGTACCGATTGTGTAGCAGTGATCGATTTCAAGTCTATTCGAGATGTTCTCGATACTGACGACAAAGCAATGCGTGCAGAGTTGATCCATTAAGATGTCTCACGTTTGCGCCAACGGCTTCTGTTGGCCCACCTCACACAATAGCAAGCTTTGTGAAACGTATTGAAGTACTGAGAAACTTTAACTGTTCATTAGAAGAACAATTTGCCGTCATGTAGTGTGAATTGTGTAAGACAAAATTGACGGTAATCACTGTTAATTTTAGTGAACAATTAGTGGAGCTTTTCGAAACCATCGCATTTATAATACATGACTAGTTAAACGTGAAGTTATATATAGCAATAAACTAATTTACCAATGCTGCTCTACACACCATGATTTATAGTGTGGAAATGTTAATAAAAAAAACACTACCGAACAAAAAGAAACACGCGAGAACCTTTTAGCGTGAAACATTATGACGTGCAACATCATAAAATGAACAATTTAACAGCACCACTTGTAACTCAACACTTAACATGTGCAATTAGCCATGCACATACCACGACTCCATATTCCTATTCGGATAAAGTGGTCTCGGTTGCCCGTAAATGAAACTAGGGAACATCTTACTCGATTCACGCACACTTAACCCCAGTGTCGAGAAATCGATTCAAACACGTACAGCGGAATCGATTTCCTTTACGGTTTCGCGTCCACCCACGGTCTCGTTCAAAAATATTTCCATACCCTGATATAAATGCGCATACTAGATAAGGAACATCACCGAATCCACCGGATATCTAGTTATCGTCTTGTTTTGTCTATCCAGGATAGGTTTATAATAAATTCGATATTATACAGCAATCGACTGGAAATTGAGCAGTATCAACACTATGAACTTTAATATAGTGTTCTAAGCGAAATCCGTATCTAAACGACTGTCTCATTTAAATACGTATGACTACATAATGACACTAGACTTCTATTGGGTGTGCAAGCACCATTTCTATAGGAAAATATTACGAGTACACATCTACATACAAGGGAATACGACTACTAAATCTTCTAGTAGACTTATTTCCATGTTTCTCAGTACTTAGTACTGAGAGTCTGAGAGCGAGCCGCGCTCAGCTATTAGCATAACTAGAGAAGCGCGGGCGCAGGTGAGCGGCTAACGGAACACCGCATGAGCATATCGACGACGCATCTATTACGTGTACATCATTCGAAATTCAACTTTACATATATTGATTTAGAAACTATTTCTGTTGGATGGTATTAATGTTTGAGGTGGTTTTAATTTATTGTCGAGTTTAGTCTACAAATCCGAGAGACAACGCTTGGGGCTGTGTCAAACAGATTAGCGCATCACAATGTATTGTATGGTTATAGCGTTTACAACTGGCATAATAAAAAGTTTCGCGGTGTCTTGCATAGCTTGCATAGTGATTTATTTTATTGATAAAATGAAAGGTACAAACAAGACGTATGGACACTGGATTCTGATTATAAATCTACATTACTTAGGGTGTAGTAGCTCTAGAACTTTTTCTGTAACTACAATTAATAAATTGACTTTGAGGAGAGATACAATGGTGTACACAAAATTACTCAGAAGCTAGATCAAAGAAGAAAAAAATAACCTCTTTTGAATAAATTCTAAATCCATGAAAGACCGTTCCCTCATGTAAACCCGTCTAAGGCTCCTGTTTTCAAGTGTTGAAGAATACTCTTCCTAACACCAGCCATTAAAAGGTTTTTGGACCTTCTGTAAACACACGAAGCCTTAGATGAATAGTTTGCTATGTAATTCATTGATTACAGGACTTATCAGTCGTTTAGAAAACCAATATTTGAGTCACATTCCTTGACACTCAACTCACATAACCGCAACTTCGTAAAGAAACCAACAAAAAGCTTTACTTGTTTAACTACCTTTCTAGATTGTTTGTTTACATATTTACAGTCTAATTCACAATCCGAGCGTGTTACTAGACTAACGTAATGTATCTTAACCGTCGTTTCGAGAGCAAAACTCGTGATTCCGAAAGCGAAACGATTCTTACGCGGCATATATCTCCGTTAATGCATACGTTTAGACCTATTACGGAATGAATGCGGTTATGGTAGGTGAGCTTATTGAAATGCTATTGCGTTTTTGATTTTATGTAACAGTTTTGTGGTGGTGCAATTAATTTTGTTTACAATCGAGATTGTAGGGTTATCTGTGTCTGGTATTCGCGATTACATCCTTTATTGCAGAAATTTGTTATTTGATATTAGGTGTGTTGTTAAAGCGTAAATTATCACGGTTCAAAGTTCTTGTGTTCACAAGATTTGCTTCGCCTTTAATTTTAATAATAAATAGTAATAGCATTTACCTTAGAATTATGTATTGTAAATATTTCTTCGTCTTCGGCGAATACAGATGCTCGTGTGATTTCTGAGAAAGCAGGCTTAGATTTTGTTTTTTTTTTTATATTATTCTAGAGTTATTTTTAAAACAGGATCTTAGATAAACTATTCAAATTCTCTTTAGGATATCTTTGTTTTTCACATAAGTTATAGGTCACTAAAAATGCTTTTTGTACGTACAAAATTGTACTGTCGAGACGAGTGATGCCGGTTGGCCGCAAACAACTTTTAAACTTAACTCAGTGGACATGGAAATGTCACATTTTTACAAGCATATAGGTACTCATAATTTGCTAATAAGCGGCGAAAAGTTCATGCTTTATATTTAGATTTATGTGTTTTGCCTGTAATTTCAAGTTTTCAACCTGTCCCTGGCTATCAAATATGCGAAATTAATATTAAATTTTACATAAGGAGGTATCGATAATTCCGACGTTGTATTTCTTATCAGATACAAAGGCTAATAGTTAATTATATTCCCGTTTTCGGATAAGTAGATTTTAGTTAACCTATCAGTCGTAAAACTACGATTAAACTCCATTGAATCGGCGACTCCCAGTCTAAGTGTTAATTTCCTATCGTGAGAAGTAGTACAGCATCGTAAATAGTTACAAATGTACGGATGGGTAGTAACTATGTTGGCTTCGGACTTAGACAGAAGGCATTAGGCATTTTTGCAGCGATCTAGTGCTTTTTTTGTATCTCCAGTTCTTCAAGATTGAAACCACCCAAGATAGGACTCAACAGTCAACTGTTGGACATTTTTTGTTTTATTAATTATAGGCTCATGTTTAACTACCTGATTTTAAGCGAAGAAGATGCGGTTGACGATGTTTCACGTTGCCTTGAAAGTATGCCTTGAAAGTGCCATTCCCAAATTTTGAAAAACAGAATTTGAAAGTGGAAATGCCAGGACATTTCGGTTTAAAAACAGGACGCAGTATAAGAAAACAGTGTCAATGAAACTCAGTGAATAGCAATTACAATGTTTTATGAAATTAGATTCAATTAAATTATATAACATAAGAAATGAAATGAAGGATTAAATTATAACATTATAAAATTCAGTTCGAGGCAGTAGTGGCGCGTGAATAATAAAATACAGGATTTTTTTAAAACCCAGGACTCTACTTAATAACTATCCAGGACAACCCAGGACACTCCAAAAAGCAGGATATGTCCTGGGAATACAGGACGGTTGGCAAGCCTACCTTGAAGTAACCCAGTTACAGGAAATTTTTAAAACTCCGAAGTTAGCTATATATCTTTTCTACTGCGCCACAACACCTGCCGTTCCTCCCTGCGCAAGTGCGCATGTCTTTGCCAGCTGCATTCGTCAGGTACAATAACGCGTGACTGTAGCAATAACGTTGCGTTTTTGTTTCTGAATCGATTCAACGGCGTGACTATTGATGCAAACGTGAGATGGCATTGAGGCCAAGGCAAATGCCTTTGCGACCAAGTCGAGTTGAAGAAGGGTTGACATGATGAACTCTACTGATTTAGCATGCCATCTACATAATCGCAAGTTATATAGCAAGCAATAAATTAAAAACATTGGACAAAAGACACAGACAATTGAACAGATCAGTTTTTAGAGTCCAATTATTTTTAGATCTTCGTTCAAAGCAGACTGTTGGTTAAAGATCTATTACAAACCTTAGACGATCATTTCTCCTGCCTTATAGTACCTACAACATCGATCATCTCATACAATATGGACTCCACAACTTTCATAAACGACACATATTACAAGAAACACGTTGTCACGACCGGGTAATTTCGAGAACGAAACAATATTTGTTACTCACGTACCGCTCGAGTTTGAAGTATGGTCGACGTGAACAATGTTCTAGCAAAACGTAATGTATTACTGATCTGTGTAGAATTTGTTAGAGAAAATGGCAAAACCGCAGTAACCATCACATGTGTTATCCGTGAAGGGTTATTTAGGGGCACAGTTTGGAATGGAAAGGATCGTGGATCTGTCATGCATGATTAAATACTGTGAATACTATGTGCTAAAGCTCATTGTATACAGAACGACGGTCAGCGGTGACCACTATCTGTGCTCAAGTTGAGATTCCCGCTGAGCGTTATTTTGTAATACGGACGTAAAAAAGAAAGAGTCTACCCGTGACCATAACCGGTGCAATTCGGTATCTTTTTACTCGCATCGTCAATCATGTTTAAGTCTTACAGTCATTTAATCTGCTATAACATCAGTTCACCTTTAATTTAGATAAGCTTTGAAAGGAGTAGATTCAAAGCAAATTTAGTAATAATATTCGCTTTTAGAATAAAATTATAAAAACGAAAGTGTGTTTGTTGTTTGTTACCTCATCACGACATAACATAAAAAATATAAAATACACGCAGACGAAGTCGCGGGTAAGGGGCAGTTCCAAATATATGTTTTATCTTTACTCCGTAAAATCCTACTAATCCTACTTCCTACTAATCCTATCCTACTAATATTATAAACATGAAAGTTTGTGAGGATGGATGGATGGATGGATGGGTATTTGTTACTCAATCACGCCAGAACGGCTGAACGGATCTAGATGAAATTTGGCACAGAGATAGATTATAGTCTGGAATAGCACATAGGCTGCTTTTTATCCCGGAAAAATGTACGGGTTCGTAAACCACGCGGGCGAAGCTGCGGGCGGAAGCTAGTACCTTTCTATATCTAAACGCAAATCTAATGTGGATATTACAGAGAAATGGAGCATAAGTGTTTATAGCTTATTGAATTTTGCTCGCCATTTCAATACCTAATACAGTTATAAAGAGGTCAGGCAAGTTAAGTAGGTTTACTGCTCAATTCAATCTAGCGAAGTGATATTACACTTACCATTTAAATATTTACCGATACCAATATACCAAATATGATTGTTCCGCTCCATTTACAAAATGTTGGACAGAAATCAATGAGGCTGCTATAAGTCTTCTATTATTGCATTTATGGAGAAACGAGTGAGGGACTGGGAGAGTCCTGAGAGAAGGAGATGATGCTGACGAAGGTTGCGAAGATGTTCGTTGATAGAGGTCACAAGTATGGAGGAAAGAAGTATGGTGTTACTTAATTGAAAAGAGAGGATCCTCCGACCAGGCAAGGTGATTAGTTTGGCGGGCCGAAGTCCAAGACTTGTTGATGGACATTCGTATATGTGCTAGCATCGTTCTAAACTCTCATATTGCGATTGAGGATTTTATGTTTTCGTTTATCTCCAAAAGATGGCGCTGTATTATTTACCAAGTAACATAGTAGTTGTTACACGATTTGAAAACTTTTCTTTGTGGTATCCGGGGCGCTTACTAGCTTGATTAATTACATAATTTCAATTCAAAAAATGTTACAATAAAAACCTATTAAATGAAAACAAATCTCCAACAACACTTATTTCGAACGGCGACATTACAATACATAAATAATAGTTAGAATTCTAACCCTAAAACGCGCGAGCGGTCCCCGATTATCAATTACAACGGGTTTAGAACAAGAAACATGCATTCCATTACGAACAGCCACATTATTCAGAATAACTGTACTTTATATTACGTGATCGGCCATAAAATAGTCATAAACACAATGTCTTCTGCTTCCTCAAATACTGAATACGTACATTTCTTACAACTATAAAAGTCTCATTGAACGAGCTATGACGATTTAATTACGGTGTTATTTATTTCATGTTATTGTACGAAACACTGTTTTGTGACAACCTAAGTGAATTATATAGTACTAGTAATATCTAAAACTAAAGTACGTTCCACATGAAAGAATCTTAAATTAAATTTTTTAACAAAAAAAACCGACTCCAAAAAACTCAAAAACAAAACTAATAACTAAAAAGCAAAAAATAATCTTTTATTATACAATATAGTAGTTGAAGAATATTGAAATCGGTGCCAAGTAATATACCTTGCTGCTATAATAGCGACATTGAAACAACGAGTTCACGTAGAAATTGTCGAGTGCGGAGCGGATTATGCGTCGGACACGACAAATGCACTTCGCCAATCGTGTCGGTTTATCATTGCATGTTTTACTTGGCACCGACTTCAATATTCTTCAACTACTATATTGTATAATAAAAGATTATTTTTTGCTTTTTAGTTATTAGTTTTGTTTTTGAGTTTTTTGGAGTCGGTTTTTTTTGTTAATTAATTTAATTATTTTACAATTTTGAGTGATGGGTAGACCTAGTAAAGACGATTCTCTTGAAAAACTTTACAAAGGTCAAATGTATGTTGCCCCAAGTCGAGTGAAAACCTTAGACGGTATTGCACTATGTGATTTTAAAATCAAATAAATTACTTAGCCGACCACATGATGAAAACGCATTACGAGAAATGATTAAATTTTTTAACAAAAAAAAAACCGACTCCAAAAAACTCAAAAACAAAACTAATAACTAAAAAGCAAAAAATAAATCTTTTATTATACAATATAGTAGTTGAACAATATTGAAATCGGTGCCAAGTAAAACATAAAAGTAATATACCTTGCTGCTATAATAGCGACATTGAAACAACGAGTTCACGTAGAAATTGTCGAGTGCGGAGCGAATTATGCGTCGGACACGACAAATGCACTTCGCCAATCGTGTCGGTTTATCATTGCATGTTTTACTTGGCACCGACTTCAATATTGTTCAACTACTATATTGTATAATAAAAGATTTATTTTTTGCTTTTTAGTTATTAGTTTTGTTTTTGAGTTTTTTGGAGTCGGTTTTTTTTTTGTTAAAAAATTTAATTATTTTACTATTTTCAGTGATGGGTAGACCTAGTAAAGACGATTCTCTTGAAAAACTTTACAAAGGTCAAATGTATGTTGCGAAAGTCGAGTGAAAACCTTAGACGGTATTGCACTATGTGATTTTAAAATCAAATAAATTACTTAGCCGACCACATGATGAAAACGCATTACAAGAAATTCACTATCGAATCTGCAATATTACCCATCTCGGCTTAAAGTGCGCATCAATACGAATAAAATAAACCCAAACACTATGTAGCTGCTATCAACCATTAAGGAGTTCCCTAAACTGTACTGCACCTGTATCACGGACCTTGCAGTGGCAGTCATTATCCATCTCGGTGTAAAGATCTTGTCAACACGTATAAAATAAGCCCAAACACGAGGTAGTTAAGATGTACCGTTGAGGAGTTCCCTCGATCCTCTGTCGTCTCCATCATCAGATCTGCCCTAAACCTCCATAGTATTGTAGTCTCATCAGATATACACATAAATATCAAGTTTTTACCCCATGCTCGCCTACAATTTTCAAGAGATGCCCTCGATTTCTCAGGGTTTCCACCATCAGGTCCTGACCTGATGACAATGGGACCAAATGACAAGCATACCCTATCAAATAAAAAAAGAATTTTTGAAATCGGTCCAGGCGTCTTCGAGAAATCGAGTAACAAACATAAAAAAAAAAAAAAAAAAATACAGCCGAATTGAGAACCTCCTCCTTTTTTTTGAAGTCGGTTGAAAAGATTAAGACGACTATTGTAACTAATACTGTGATAGTTTTGACCTTTAGAGGTTTAAAATGAGCCCAAACTCGAGGGGTTTACAAGTAGCTACTGAAGAGTTCCACCATCTATCTCCTGGCTCCATCATCAGACCCTCTATACCAAATGTTTTATACGGGACTCATCAAAATATATCGAGTGATCCCAAACTCGGAAGTTTTATTCCCTAACTCTTTACCGTTGAGGAGTACTATGACATCCATCATCAGCTCAGCATCATTAAATGATGATTTTCAGACGCCAATACCTAACTTATTAAGAAAAAGACTCAAACGGGCTATTTGTCTTACAATATTTGAGGGTATCCCTCGATTTCCCTAGGATCCCATCATCAGATCCTGACTTGGTGATAATGGGACCAAATGGGAAGCATACTCTTTCAAACAAAACAAGAATTTTTAAAATCGGTCCGTAATTGACGGAATAATCGCCCAAACACTATGTAGCTGCTATCAACCATTAAGGAGTTCCCTAAACAGTACTGCACCTGCATCACGGACCTTGCAGTGGCAGTCATTACCCATCTCGGTGTAAAGATCTTGTCAACACGAATAAAATAAGCCCAAACACGAGGTAGTTAAGATGTACCGTTGAGGAGTTCCCTCGATCCTCTGTCGTCTCCATCATCAGATCTGCCCTAAACCTCCATAGTATTGTAGTCTCATCAGATATACACATAAATATCAAGTTTTTACCCCATGCTCGCCTACAATTTTCAAGAGATGCCCTCGATTTCTCAGGGTTTCCACCATCAGGTCCTGACCTGATGACAATGGGACCAAATGACAAGCATACCCTTTCAAATAAAAAAAGAATTTTTGAAATCGGTCCAGGCGCCTTCGAGAAATCGAGTAACAAACATAAAAAAAAAAAAAAAAAAAAAAAAAAAATTACAACCGAATTGAGAACCTCCTCCTTTTTTTTGAAGTCGGTTGAAAAAATATGATAAGATTCATATCACTCACCCGTGGATTTATATGAGTGCCTAATATTCCAATCTGTATATTAAGCTATATTCGAATTACTATGATTTATAGCATGAGATAACATATCATTACACCTGTATTCCCGAAGAGTTAGGCAGAGATGACTTGTTCACATTTCGCCCAATTAATCCCAAGGAATAGAACCATTGCGGGAATAATTCAAACTCCGAATCGCTTATAAATTTCAAGCAATCTCAATAACTTGACTCGACCTTGGTATCGAACTCAGAATCTCATCCAGCTGCGCATGCGACTACTAGACAAATAGGCTGTTAGTTAAGTTTTATATCAATATTGTTAGCTGTTCATATATATTCCTAACAATTTCTCTTCATAATATTTCCATGATTTATTGAAGCGGCGTCTTCTGTAGTTACCGCTTTGATTCTTATACATTTTGTAAAGGAAGCGCGTGACAATGCATACTTAATAGGGTTTTTAACAAAGCATTGACCGACACAATCCGCAGATCTTTGATTTTGCTTCAAAATAGCCGCATTTTGAATTGTTATTTATGTGTATCTGACTAACAACCTAAACGCCGTAAATAATTCTGATACAGTAAACATAGCAGAATCAAAATTATAAATAATCTAAAGTATGCTTTTGATTTGCGATCACATGTGCGTCAGAGTTGATACTTATGATCTTATGAGTAGAATCAATGAAAAGCGGAGCGATTTTTGTCGTGAACCCTGGAAGATATCGAGCCATCCTATTGACACCCTTTATAGAAGAGAAAGGAAGTGTCTGCCTGTTTGTTAGTTCATGACGAATAAACCTGATCCGACCGTAATTAAATTTTACAAAGAGATAACTTGGAACCCAGAGACGGACATACGCTTATTTTAATATTGCAGCAAAACACTAATTATAATACAAAATATACCCACGCAGATGAAGTCGCGGGCAACAGCTAGTTTTCAATAAATGTTAGGCACTTTGATTAACTCGTCAAAGATCGTAAGAGAAAACAAATATACATGTAGGTATGACCATATTTTCTAGTTGCTTGTTTACCAAATACAGATCCAAGTCTACAGTGAATATTGGCAAAGCGCCATACATCTTTGCATTAGGATAATGAGTTCATTCACCCGTGATGCCAAGTTAAACTTTACAAGTCGAATAAGTATAGTACAGACAGACAGGTGTTTTGTATTTCCTTTGTTTTATTTAACAGAGGAATAATAATAAGGGGCAAGTTAAGTTTGTTTGAAATTTCATCGTTTATTTTTTCTAAGCAACCCCCATTTCCTTTCAACCCATTTGCAAATATATATTTTGGTATCACACAATGACTGCTGATATTTTCTCCTACAGTCAAGAACGTCCAATAGAAGAGACAGGCTTAGTACCATATATCCTAGGCTATGACTATATGACATTAAGTTAGTCTTTAATAAAACATAGTATCCAACGTTATCTTTTGCCTCTACGCCTTACCGCCATTGTCTCGGTTACAAATAGGCACAAATGGGCAAATAAGTGCGTGATATTTGGGACAATTTTCTGTGCCATTTTACAAATCTATCGTGCATATCAAGGCAGGTCGCTTAAAATGCCTCTAAGATATTTACATTTAAGCGATAGATACATAGCTCAAAGATAGGGCGTGGATTTACGATCGAAAGGTCACCAGTTCAAATGTTGGGCAATCATAGTGAACTCATTCTCAGAACAAGCATTTTGCGTAGTTTTGTAAGATTAATAGGAATATTAGCAACAGTCTACGCAATAGAATTATTCAGAGGTATTCGATTAATAGTGTGTTTTAATAGACTAGTTATAACGGTTCTGAGGCAGACCGCACGGAAGATGGCGCAGTGAACCCGATGAATTGTATAAGGAATAACCATAAGCAGAATATACATAAGTCAATGGAAAGCTTTGCAACAATGAGACAGGTCTGAGACAGGTCGGTCTAAATAATATACATATAACAAATTTCAAAGAAGCTATTGCAATACATTTAGATGATTATAAAGGATGACTTGCACTCATTATAAGGGCCTGACGAACAACTAATGTTTACTGTGTCAATAGAGCAACTGTGTGTAGACAAAACGCAATAACAGTTAAGTCGATTGTGTATATTTGAACTATCGATCAAACTTGTTCGGTTCTTATAACCAGGTGAATGTGCATAGGTATATAAATATTAAAATAGAGTGACGTAACGGAAGGCAAAGAAAGAAGGTTAAATAAACAGGATTAATTGCGAGTAAAAGAGGACAGAAGGAAGAAATCGGAACGATCAGTTCAGCCTTTACTCATGTAGTAAGAATAAGAGTGAAATCACATCTGTCATGATCAGAAAGTGAAGTGTCTTTCTATGAAAATGCGTACGAACCAATAAGAAAAATTGATGAAAACAAAATAGCCCCGTTTTTAATTGATAAAATCGGAATCAAAGCTAATCTCATTTCACTCTAAGGAGGTATAAGAACGGGCACGCCTCGATCGAGGCGGTAAGACCCGTCTTTAGAGAGTGGCTGGAGAGGCGCCATGGCGTCCTCACCTTCCGCCTGACGCAGGTCCTCACCAAGCACGGCTGCTTTGGGAGGTACCTGCACAGAATCAGGCGGATCGACACACCGGGGTGTCTACACTGCGAGGACGCCCCGGAGGACACGGTGCAGCACACGGTGGAGGTGTGCCCGGCATGGGAGCCGATGCGCCGTGTCCTCGTAGAGGAGATCGGCGGCGACCTCTCGCTCCCGACCTTGGTGAGATCCATGGTTCGGAGCGAGAGCGCATGGGCGGCCGTCGCCTCCTTCTGTGAGGCGGTCATGGCCGCCAAGGAGGAGGTAGACTGGCGACGCCCAGGAGGCCGCCGAAGGGGACGCCCGGCTCGTCGACGCCGCGAGGCGCGCGACGATCTCCAGCCACCATAGAGGAGGGCCTGCGGGCGGCGGACTTGGGCCGTCCGTCGCCCGACCAGAGAAAGGCCCGAGACGGGGGGGGGCAGCGTAGTGTTCCACGCGCCCCCCCGTTAACAAAGTGAAGTCAGCAACAGTCGTGGGGCCCGCCTGGGCTAAGGGCGGGCCAACGCCTGCCGGGGCTGCGAGCCAATATAACAGATATCGCGGCCCCGGTACACCAAGGGCGATCATGGGGACACGGGTGGGTTTTAGTCAGTAAGAGTCTGACACATCCCCTCGCTCTTGCCCAGGGCGGAGGGGGGTCATTGGATGATTTCCCACCCAAAAAAAAAAAAAAAAAAAAAAAAAAAAGGAGGTATAAGAACGAGAAAGAAGGAAAGAGCAGGAAAGATCAACTTTAACCTAGACTTTGCCTCCGATCCATCACTTCGCTCTCGGAAACCTCCAACTTAAATTAACTAACACCAATCCCGACTCAGACGATGAGCTTTTCCAAACTGTCTTTATATTAATTTCCCATGCGAATATGAAAATACAAAATACTCGTACGTTCCTATAATTAATTACGTAGCACACGTCAACCAGGTCGGTATCAGCACACCTCTTCCCAAGCACCGCCAGTACAGCATGACAGCGAATGGGCGTACATTAGTTATAATATTTATGGCCCAAGTTGTAAGTGGGAGGCGAAAAAATGTAATTAACTAGGACTGAATTACTGTTATTAGTAACCAATATATTTTTTGTTTTACGGGCGATGTGAATTAATTGCGAATCGATTGCGATTTTATCGAATGACTCATTTATCTAGGTGTGCCGTGAGGAATATAAATGTAATTCAGCTGTTTAATGTATGGATAATATACATTATGCACTATCGATGGTGCGAAGATGTCTCATACATACCAACGAAGTCGATTACTTCATTGAATAGAAATAAAAGATGAATGAAATTGTTATTCATTCATTAAAGTGTCGCTGCGGGGTGCTATGGGAGGCGTTGATGAATCGCATAGTGATATAATACACTAACTGCTATACCGTTTATCGCTTACTGCTTTTATCTTGACACGCTGCGCAAGCGCAACCTGCACGTTATGGGAGCAGGCAGAAGATGATGCTTCCAGTTTTGTGCTTAAATGTTTCAGTAATATGTATTATAAAAATAAGAACGTTTATTTATGAAATGAGTTACATACAGATATTAAAAACATTCATCATCATCATCATCATCATCAGCCAAAAGACGTCCACTACTGAACGATGGCCTCCCCCAATGGGGGGGGGGGGGGGGGGGGTTGCCATAATCCCCACGCTTGGCAGGCGGCTTGGGGATCGCAGTGGCTCACCGATTAGTGAGAGGATGCTGCTGCCCGTCCTCCGGTCCTGGCCCAGTTTTAAGACGTACCCGGGTCAGAAACATTCAATGTACCACATTTCTCCTAGTTGGCATTCAAAATTTAATATAACGTATTATAGTGTCCAAAACGTTTTAACTAGATTTTCAATTTAAACAAATAATTTACATAACCACTTTATTTTTATATTTGGTAAGCAGTTGGTAAGTTTGGTCAGAGCTAAATAAAAAAATAAAAATTTCATTCATTATGCTACATAATCCGCACCACAATACACAAACAATAGTTTTTCTATTGTATACTTAACGCTTTTCTCTGTCATTGTCATAATTTAATTACCTCATAAGGTTTCAATTATCGCTCGACGCTTCTCCTTGGTTCCGCTCAGCGAGCCAGCCAGCACCGTATGGGAGCACGCGGTTAATTTATGTGATAGAACGATGCTCACAGAAATTATGTTTCACCTCTCTACCCTGTCCCCTCTATGTTCCCCCTATAACCTGTCGTCAGCAATGTTCACCTGCTGCGATTTTGTCTTCAAACTGATACGTTTTGATTTAGTTGCATTCATTCGGAGATTAGGATTCTTTATAGCTTGTACAAACGGAATTTTGTTCGCGATATCTGATTATTTTATAGCTGTTGGTGTTGCTAGATTCTTGAGAGGTCGTGTTCTGATACAGGTTAAATAATATAAAAAAGGATTTATAAAGTTGGAAATGTCATTATTATTAGTCAGGTACTATCATTAACACAAGTGTATTCTATACAGCATAGTAATTCCTAAATCCAAAACAAAGATTCTAAAACCAGTTCAAATATTCTCAATATTTTGCCAGTTGATGTGCGCATCGCGAATGCGATAGTGAACCGTTGGAAATGGATTAAAGACATAATTATCCACATGTAACTCTACCACACTATGACGGGTACAGCGCGTAGGAAAGCATTAATGTGATTTACTCTCCTAACGGGATCCTTAAGCTTCGTCCGTGTCTGGTCCAGTTATACTGGTTTTCGGTTAAAGGATATTGCCAATAAGTGTTTAGAACACTTTAATATTGCAGACGCAATATGATATGTACGTAATAATCTATAATAATCCTCATGTGGCGTAATATTATGTGTTAATCTGACAGTAAATGTGGATAATATCCAGGAAATATGAACCACTAGTGATTGGATTTACGCTTGCTTTCTATCGTAAATATAATTATTAAATGAGCCTGAAGTAAAGTCTTAGTAAATTGCAGTAGTTGCAGTCTAGCAATTCATTTAAAGAAGTACGAGTTTTAAACGATACACAGAGCCGTATTACTCAACGTATTTGACACTTTTCAGTTACTGTACTATTATTTGTTCTGTAGCTATAGCAAATTGGACGTGCATAAGCTATCCAAAATAGCCTTCAATCAAGGTTAGCCTTTTGACGCTTTAGCCTTTTATCATCACTCATTCCTACATTCTAAATCTATCGTAGAATATTGTTGGTGTGCTGTACTGGTCGCAAGCGCGACTACTGAGCGTGAAGTCCTGAATTTGATCTCCGGGTTGGGCAAAGTGTTATTGGGTTTTCTGTTAGAAAATTCTGAGTAGCCCGGAGTTTAAAATTGTGACCGGTAAATATCAATAGGTTCAATTACATGGGACTTAATAACGGTATCGACGAAATTTAGGTCAAGTCAAAGTCAAAGTTTTTTATTTCAAATGGGCCTTTGCAGGCAGTTTTAAAACGTTATGAATCTAGGCGCACGGTTCCAAAGTGGGTGGGTCCTATGGAGAAGAGACCGGCAAGAAACTCCATGGATACTCTTTTAAAAATATTGGTTTACAATGAGTTGAAGCAATTTATAATAACAAAATAAAATAGAAAATACTCTTACAATGCAATATCACATTACATGACATACAAGGACTACTATATAAAATTATAAAATCAAATAAATTAACATTTTCAATATAAAATGTTCAAGTCTTTGTTTGTTAAACAAAAATGTATAACAATGTTATGTAAAAAAAAAAGAAGAAAAAAAAATGTAATACAATAAAATAAAATAAAGTACACATAAGATACAAATGTCCAGTCATGCAGAAAACACCACAACTAGATTGTGGGGACACCTCTGACTAACCTTTCGGAAGAAAACGGCGTGATCTGTTTATGATAAGATTTGGAATTCTCATTTGAGAGAAGCTTTATAAAGGTAGGTAATTCAAGCTTTACAAACCTGCTTATGTTCAAACATTTCAAACCCTTTTCATATATGGAACATATATTACTATTTACGCATCTGTAGTCTTTCATTGCGCAATAACTACCCATTTAACACCTCATTAGCCGAGAAAAGGTGCGATGGCCACTAGAATTTACATATTCCGTGAATCGCCTGCATTTGTTAGGGTCAAATGTGGGAGGTTTGCGAATAAAGTTTCTAAAATATGGCATTATTTTACAAGGTTTCATACTTAAGCTTGGCAGGAGGTTTTTGATCTAAGAAAAGTCAATGGTAAAAGTAAAGCAGTTTAATTTCTAAATTGCTAGTGCAAAAGCCACATTGACGACCTAAAGAATATAATTATATGAGGAAAACAAGGGACAAGAGTTCACAGCATGCAAGGAACTATTTAATACAGCAGGAGTCCGAGTTGATTCACAGATAAAAACGTCATTACATATCCGTCGAATTAAGAGATATCTATGCCTTCTATTTCATATAGCAAATGAATTAAACAACATGTTTGCTTTCAACGGAAACTCATCGCAGTACAATGCTTTTATGGACCTTAACGGACAATCGAGATGCGCTGAAATTTTATTTGAAGAATTTAATTCAAAAGATGTACGTGCCTTAGTTGGCTTTTTGTAAAGTTACAGTGAATTGAGCATTAGAAATGTCTGGTCGTTTCTCAGTTTCTACCCATTGAAACAAGATTTCTACATAAGTACCTCTGGCTTTGAAACTCGCACTCTATTTTGAGTTGTTAAGTATAAAGTAAAAGATATTGCTTATATAGTTATAAATAACAACCTAAATGGTTCAGATACTGACACAACTATGTTACAAAGTAAAGCAACAAGTCTGAAACCTATATAACGCCATTTTATGGATACATAAATGTTCTATTAAATTAATATCTTTATGAGGAAACAACTCGTAAATGTATGATCAGATTTCATCAGAAAACAAACACCAAAGTTTCTATAGGTACCGAAATCACTACATATTATAAAACAAAGTCCCCCGCCGCGTCTGTTTGTCTGTCTGGTCGCGATAAACTGAAAAACGCGGATTTTAATTTCACCAATAGACAGAGTGATTCATGAGGAAGGTTTAGGTGTATATGTAATTCGTTAAGGTTTTGTTAACTTAGACCAAACTTAAACGTCCACTTCTGATATAATGTTTAAAAGTATACTGAGTAGCTAAGTAGAATAGGCCGATTTTTCAATAGTCAGATAACTTATCCGAAGAGTAAATATGGCGGTTTGACATAATTATGTTCGCGCGCGTTTTTAATAGACAACTCTCGCGCGATTAGTTGAAGAGCTGAGTAGAATTGAACTTGATTAGACAAAGTCGAGATTTCAGCAAAAAAAAATCTATAAAATCACAATCCTTATCTTGTCGAAACGCGTAAGAATTGCTCGTATACGCAGAAAACTAATGCACATGCAATGTTCGTGAAATACATTTCATACATAATTTTATTAGCACGCCTTTGAAATAGTAAAAGGACTTGGTAATTCTGCAGTCATGGTGGCGGTATTTCACTCAGTAATTAGTAGGTATTGAGACCTAAAAGTTATTGTACTGTACAATACATTTACACTACACACTAAGTTATTGTTCCGTACTCTAAAGGGTGGAGCTATTGTCGGATTGTTTGAAGTCTTGTTTTACAGACAAGGGTGTGTGTCCGAGTTGTGACAAATGGTTGCACTACACCTACCATGGTAACCATTGCATGCATAGATCTATTTTAGTAACATGCAGTTAGCGACGGTAGCTGATCATTTTACAATCTTCAAAACTTGCATGTTTTAATTTCCTTTTGGTAATTAATGAGTATAGAATATTTAGTGTAACTTTATCATGTAAAGTTTAGTTACGGGCAATAATTATTATCTATTATTAATTATTTCAATAATACGAAATGTTCTACGGTCAAAGCCAGAAGTAGGTGTACAAGTAACTATTAGTAGCTATAAGAAAAGTTTACTCGTATATAGCTGAAAATTGGTCTTCGCCTAAATATCGTGCGCACGCATTTGAGTACCTAAACTTCTATAGAAAACGCACGCTTTCAACTCACACTTGGGGTTGTAGAGATGAAGAAGAAGTGATAGAACTGTCACATATTTTTGATCGAGAAAACACGATTGTTCAGGAATTTGTTAAAAGATAAATCGTTCATCCTTCTAGGGCTTGCGTGTACCGTTTTCACTATACATACACGATATCCATCTTTAACATTTAATTTACTAGCTCTCTTGCGTGATTTATGCTTTGGAAACAATTTTAAATAGCTGATTAAGTTATTATATTGTTACACGCTTAAATTAATTCTGACCTTTTCGCTATTAGTTACTTACTTGTGACGAGTAAATAACCTGTTGAAATAAGACATTTAACAAAAAATAAAGCTGTGCTTAAACTGAGAGTACGGCTACGCGAGCAGGTTCTCGTCTGTTTGATCGCAGCTTAAAGGTCTTTTATTCTGTCATGTCCACACGAGTCCTCACATGGAAATCCCCTAAAGGTGACCCAACTCTTCAGGTATGAAATTCTCAATGAATCCCCACGATTATCACCGATTCCGGTGAATGGTTCGCTTCATAGGACCAAAGCATTTGAATAATTCGCTGATTGAATTACACATAGCGGGGTTGTTAATTTTGTCATTCTAATAACAAAATAATTAAAGGATGAATATCCTTGAAGAAACTTGACGTCTAAATTCGAACAAAAAACTCCTCTTGTTACATTTCAAATAAAACGTTTAGTCCCTCAACATTTATGGACACGAGCAAATGAGTCTAAGTACCAAATCATAAGCAAATTGTGTAATAATTTCGAAATATCGAGAGACACGGCATTGGTATCCCCGAGTGACTTTTGACCGTTGTATGGTCACTTAAATGCTATAAATATCACGAAATTGAATTGGAATGAAGTGAATGAACGAAACAATTGCCAATTACTGTTTGAAATTTCGACTTTAGCACGGTTCTCATGCTGTATTAGGTAAATAAACGTAGAACTAAATGTATTGTGTTTTACGGCGCGGGAGCAATCTGTAGATCTTCTTAGGAACTCTGTCGCCTGCGGCGTGTCTTGTTGTAAATCACACGCTTCTTGTACCAAATTAGGGTTGGCGTTTTTTTATTTAGGGATGTCAGCTAATTAAAAACCTAGAAGCTACAAAGCAAGTTCCTCATATGATGAAGGCATCCACTAAGAATGCAATAAATAATTATTTCCCAAAATTCAACGCATAAGTGGGTGAAATAGGCGTTTTTTTTTTTTTTTAAATCTACATTGACAGTTTCACGAGCATATCTAGCTAGTCTATAATATCTTTAATTTATTACGCTACAAGTATTTCCTCACATATTTCTAGAATGATATGACTAGAGACATCAATCACAAGTTTACTTAAGGATGATATGCCGTGAAGAACATTAGTTAGTGCAGTTGCAATACTTTTACAAATAGACACACTAACGACGTGATTGCGTAGGTACCTAATGTCGCTATTGCGTGGCTTTTGTTTTTTGATCACCGGAAACTAGAAAAGTAAACGCTAGGTATTTTGATTGCATTACTACTAATGGCGAAATTTGATTTTATTTTCTATGACTTTGATAACAGAACACCAACTATACGAATCAAAACATCTAACAGAAGAAATTAAAAATATCACATTAGAACAAAAGGCTTAGATTAAAACTCTATAGGAATCTCTGAACTGAGTGACACATTCGGAAATGACCTAAACGTACGCGGTAATGAAACATTTGAATGTCTAAAACAGCTGTTTGCAGATTATTGACACACCATAGACATATTTATTGAAACATTATTTGTTCCTGCCTCATAGGTCTAGTGATCGCAAGCGAGCCTGCTGAGCGTGAGATCCTAGGTTCGATTCCCGGGTCGGGCAAAGTGTTATTGGGTTTTTTGTATGGAAACTCTCAGTAGCAGCACGGAATCTGGAACAGTGCCTGGTAGATGGTAATCGACTCGCCCTCCATTACAAGGGACTCACTAACGGCATCGGCGACATGTGGATATATAATAGTACACATCTGCCTAAACCTTCGGGGAATACATGCGTAATACTATTTTATGTGTTATGTTAATATTTAATAAAAAAAATAAAAAAAAATGTTTATTTCTTCAACTTTTGCAAATTACAACTATATGACACTTGGAATCACCTTTTAAGCAAAGATTTGCTTGTATTAGGTTAAATATTTGATACTGATAAAACTTTACCTTAATAAGTAATATAAAACAAATGACGATATCCCACGCCACACATCCCTAACACTACAATTTAAACATTGCAGTAATCTACCGAAGAATTTGCCTTAAGCCAGTCACTAGTTTTACGCCCAACGCAACGCTTAACAAGCTAGTTAAGTTTTTAAGACTTTTACTCGGAACGAAACCTAGAATAAACGTCAATTTTAAATAGCTTTTCGATTTCTAAACTGGCTTTTTCCTATAATCTGGTAAAGGTGGAAATAACCGAGGTGCGTATTCAATAAATTCTGGTCGCTCTAAAATAAAAATCGCAATTCGCATATGACACTAAAATGCTGCAAACACTGAATAGAACGGACACGTCAACCGCATACCGTTATTCTATTGTACATATATTTGATTCCCATGTAATAGGCCAGCCTATTGCCATCTACCGGACATCCAAACTTCAAGAGTCTAAATTCCGGGCGGCTACGAAGAATTTCCGATACGAAAAAATTCAAAAACACTTTTGTCGTAAATCTAACCCAGGACCTCACGCTTCGCTATCACACATGCGACCGCTAAACGAATGCGACAGTAGAAATAAGAAGTGTTTAACTTTCATAAAAAATAAACTCAACATCCCTAAATATTAAATTTGATATGACGAAACGAAGTAGCTATCGAATTTCAACAGATCATAAACTTGTTAAGACGCAATTTTATTAGGCTCTAGTGTCAACATCTTCACTGAACTACTCTTGACTATAATTACTTAAGTAAGTAAATTGTTTATGTAAGTGTCAACTTATTTATGCGCCGTTATTTTAAGTCATACGGCCGATACAAATAAATAATTTGAATTTGAATTCGATTTGTGGAATAAAAAAACATTGGACACACACACAAACAGACTGAAGCTTTTCTGCCTAAAATGCCTAAAAATCAACCGAAATATATTTATTCGTCGTCCAACTTCCCAATTGCATCCCAAAGCCAAGCGTTGATGATATGTTATGACACCCACACACTTTAGAAACATACAAAAGAAAGTTCCATAAATTTGACTTCGACGCATAGTTCAGTCCTTTTAATTATAGCGCCCAAGTCTCGCCGCAGGCAAGATTTCCGCACATAGAAAATCCAGACCTTTATAAGCCCCTGTTCTTGTCAAACCGTGATAATATATTGCTGAAACCTATCATTTATTAAAGCGCGTTTACGCTTTGATTAGTGCAAGTGATTAGTGAGCTAAAATTAGAAGAACGCAGATGGTTGGTTGTGGTTTGAAATAAACTTGCTTCATTAGCAAAACGGACTGTGGTTTTGAGATCACTCGTACGCATTTCAATATGGCTAATTAACTCAGAAAATCTTGGACGATTCACAACAATTCGGGAATTAAAGTGTCAAACTAGTTTACTACAACGGAGTTCATTTCTTATTCAATAAAATAGATAACCGCATAAGCAAGATATGATATCTGTGTCTCAGCAGAAGTCGAGCAGGTTTTACCAATAATTTTATTGCAATACTAAACAATAAAATTTATAGCACATGTAAACTATTTCGTTTATCTATGAACCAGCTTCCTTTTCAACCCGTATTAGGTATGTTTTGTTACAGTTATCGAAATATTATCAGCTAGATTAAGTACATGCACGAAATATTAATAATGTATCGTTTAGGAATCGACAGGACCCATTATTCTATTGATTTTACTACTCCAGAAATACGTAAGGTAGATATCTGGTAGTTTAACGTTTCGAAACAAATGAAGCACGCCAACTAAATCAACATAGTTTCACAATGTCAATATGGTTATTAGTTCTGTAATGAATTCAGATGCCAGGAATGATAAATCGTGATAATAATATTAGATATTTATAGGCATAATATTCACTTTCAATAATCATGCTAAGCAACTATTTAAAACCTCAATAGACTGTTGTAAGTTGTATTGATCGATTGGTAAAACGAAATCGAGCAGAATTCAACTCACCACGTGGACGACAAGATGAGTGACGAGGGATACGTTTGGTGTTAGACGAAACTCTCATTTAGATTTATGAGTCAAAGAAATACAAGGAAAAGTTACGCAATGATATATGACAGGTATGATACCCATATTTCATTGTACAACTATGTACATAGATGAGACAAGCCAAGTCTAGACTCGTGTTGCAGTAGTATCAAATATCCAATTTATTAGGAGCATATCACGTTCAATAGGGCTTATGCGTCAGTAATATTCCATAAAACGTTATCAAGCGAAAAGCCTATTAATTCAGATACAAGCTTGAAAGCGAGGCCTACTTACAGATAGCTCACAATAGCACGAGACTCAGGCTACAGTGTTTGCCGGTTAAGTGTCGTGTATGTGAACATGCTGCTTGTTAAAGTTGTTTATACACCATGGTACGATAACAAACGGCTTCTATTGGTTACTGGAAACCACTGTTATATAGAGACATTTAATTTTGTGACATGCTTTATCTATGAAGACGATTTGAAAGAATGATTCAAAAATTTGGGAGGGTCGGCTATGTAAGAAGATTGGGAATAGAATAAAAGTACGAAAGATATACGGGAATATAGAGACCACCTACAAAGTAGACGTAGTTTAGAATAAGTCTAGCAAGTCTTTTCAGACTCGGTTAAGTTTCAACTTCGTGTATTTTCTTCATAAATATGTCATCATGTCGTATTGTTATGCTTATTTCACACTTCCGCTTGAATATTTAAGCGTCCGTCTACTTTTACTCAGCAAAGTCGTAAAGTTCAAACACGGTTAATAGTATTTCAAAGAAAAAACAGAATGTACCGAAGTGTTGCAAATTTTGGGATTCAACTAAATTTTTAATAATTAATTCTATTAATTCAAAGTTTGACATCGACTATCGACATTTTGTAATACATCAAGATCAAACTTTAAATGAAAAAGAAAATAACGTATTGTGGCAACAGCGAACAGGTTCAAAATGACTACCAGAAACCTTTGAGACGCGCTCCGAAATGTCAAAATCAATTGTTGTACCTACACCGCAAGTGGAACATCGTTTGTATACAGCGCCTAGTAGATAGATATTGCTTGTATATGATAAACAGCTTACGAAGTTTATCAGGCAAGACTACCGCTAATGCAATATAGAAAGTGAGTCCTACTTCTTTGATGGCCTAACAGATACTGAAAGTGTTTTCTTCCGGTCTTGTAAAATATACGATGACTTTAGAACACACGTCATATCTACAGTTAAAGTAAAGGGTATTTCTAACTATGGGTATACCTAGATACGTAGGTTGTCCTACACTAGTTTCGAATTGACAGATAAGCAGGAATCAGGCAAAGACAAATGACAATCAGACGTACGTAAAGAGAGAAAAAGAGAAAGCAAGCCCACTCGTGTCCCAAACATCAACTGCACTCCCGCGCCGTCTGATTCGCTATTGCAAACTGGCTACGGCAGTCAGATGGTTCAGTGATTTATGTAATTGGCTGCGCAGCCTGAGCATAGTACCTAATACATTATCAGTGTAACAAAACTGGCACCATTGGCTGGCACAAACACTTTCTTCCACATCGCAAAGTCATATGTCACGAGATTCCTGTTTCGAACTGCAGAACTTTTGCTATAAGTACTAGATAGTAGAGACAAAGCGTCCTATTGGTTGATACAAGTGGAACCAAGGAACCCCCTGCTTCGAACATTACTGAACAGTGACAAGTTTCTGGTCCATTGTTTACCAATACCGTTACCTCATTACTCTTACGACTTGCGTGGGATGCCATTCTACGTTTTTCATTCATTCACAAAGCTTCGTTTGTTAGAGATTACTGCTGTTAAGGGTTAACTCAAATCCTATAAAAAGTTGTCTTTATAGCTTTTCAGTAATGGTTAATTAAAATCTCTATAAAGAAACTGTGAATATCCGTTTGCAATATACCGCCATTTCGGGATAAGTAAGTAAATCTGACTGACCATTATTATAAATCCAATATTTAGCGACGTTAAATAATTAAACAAAAATCATATTTCTGAAGACATGCTTACAGGAACATGGAACATTAACGAAAACCAGTGATTAAGCATATCCATGCAGTGGCTATCCATAGTCTTTTCCTCTATTATAGACAGTCAGTAAAATATCGACTACATTCAACCATAAATTACATGTCAAGTGTTAAAAGGTAAAGATCATATCTAATGTGATATTACAATTATTCGGAAAAAGATAGGTATTTGCGATAGTTTTTCGGTAGATTTCGACATGATTTCTAATCGCTCGAGAATCGCCTCCCAAGCCGTCATTATTTGAGGGTGTATTACGAAGGGCTGAATGATTAGATCGTGAAGATGGCCACCGGCATATACCTTAAACTTCAACCATTATTCTTTATCACTTACCATCTTATCTTATACTGATATTATTGGCATTTGTTCGTTGTACGGTCAGTACTAGCAGGGAATGCCCAGTTTAAGTCGTAAAAGTAATGCAATATGCATTACATTAACGGCCTGATATAAACCATAAAATCTGCCTCATTAAATTCATTCATGGGCCTTTGGACCTCTATAACCTTTATTAATTTGTGTTAATTTATATTAATTCATGTGTACGTATGACTCTGAGAAATTAAATGCAGTTAGCCACTATCTTTTAGTTAACCGTCCATACATCTATAATTCTTTTGTACGTTCTAAAAATAACCTTCAGAAATGGACTGTGGATGGCAAGTAATGAATAAAACAAACCTATAAAAACGAGAAACTAGTTATCAACCGATTCATAAGAAAACACCTAACTCAAACCGTAACTTCGATGGACAACGTTGAATCAGCAAAAAGCAAAAACTCAACCAAAAACTTCAGATATCAATCATATTATAAAACGAACAAACGCATAAGGAAACTATAATACTCAATTTCTATGGCTTTACTGCGCTCGGCGAATCGAGGTTGCCCATGACAAATGAACCATAATATAGCGCATGTAACACAATAAAATCACGTAACTTTTCATTATAATTTCCTTTCGTCCTCGTAATGTCATGTTCGACCAATAAATATTATACATCTCGACGACATTTCAAATAAAATTAATTCAACCATGAATTCTATACATTTGCACGGCTACTTAACGTTTATGGGCTCCCATTACGTGCCATATCTTTACAGCTTATTAACCGGCACAGATTCACTATTATTTGCGAATTAGATATGCTTATAAAATAACCGAAAGATACAAAGATATATTTGGGTATCTAATTTGCGTCATTTCATCTCCGCTATGTACAATACCTCAGAAAAGGAAGCCATATCAAGTGTGAATTACACAATCAATATAGCAACCGGTAGTCAGTGATTTAACTTGTAACAAAAACTGCTAATTCTTGAAAACGATTTCACAATTGTATTCGTGAATTAAAGATAAAATGAATCTTCAAAAGGGGCTACGAAACGGTAAATATGATTCGTTAGCAGATAAGGAAAAGTAAGAGTATTTAGTTTGACAGCTCGACGGCCATCTTGGATTTTGTGTCAAAGGTCGGCGCGCGCAGGTTTCACAAGCAGATGGGTTATTTTGCACACGATCTTTACTCGTTAGATGCCAGAACTAGTTAATAAGCTGATAATGTGCTCAAAGTATAGTTCGTGATGACATTTCACATGTTACGTTACAAATGATTTGATTAAATAATAGTACAAGAATTGCTGTGAAACACAACCACTCTCGTTGAGATAATATCTCTGTCATTAGGCCGACATGAACCATCGTACATCATGATTTCTTCGCCTTCTTCGTGCTTGTTCTCTTCCGGATTATTGATATGATCCGCTTAGCTTCAAACGCCGAACTTTCGCTAATTAAATAGCACACTGTCGGGTCCTTCTTCCAGGATGTAACGAATAAGGAAGTGTAATATCGAAGTGGCACCAAACTAACCAAATCACGTCTTTAATAGAAGCACATTATGGCTCACTTCAAAGAGCCTACTTTTTGATACGCGTTGACTTAAACAATGCCATATTCATTCAGTTCACGCCCTAAATAAGCTCGGACATGAGGTTAGTACACCAGTAAACCAGTAAATAGAGGAAATGCAGACGAGTTCAGGGGCAGTGACCCGAGCAACCGTCAGGCACCGTGACGTTAGAACGCCATACAATTTCATCTCTGATTTTGAAATACGTCATTTAGGGGCAGAAGGACCAAAAATGGCAATGGAACGCAATTTGAATAACATTAGGATTTCTTCAAAAATATTTGAAAGTTGATCACCGTGCAGTACCTTAATTGCTGCTTTGTATAGGAATGCGAAAGACTTAGACAAATTTATATATGTAATTTGACCGATTTAACGATCGTAATTTAAGACGATAAACCTTGATTTGAAGTTAACAAACCTTCATGAATATTTAAATGTCTTTGTTTTTAAAGAATATAACCGTTTGATTGCTATTAGTTTAATTTGCTTAATATTTGTTTATGTAATAGCCAATATTTCACGTCTGTTAATTTAAGATTTAGCCGCTTATCGGCGAATACTTTATAACCACGTTATAGTTGTATATACTGACGCTATCACATTAAGGATAGTAGCGACAGAATTATTTATATCAGCGTCTAAGTTGAAGTGGCGTTTTAGTATACGGCGGTTTATCTCTGATCACATCCTAAAAGCCATAAAGAATATCAAATCACTCACTGCCTCATTGGTCTAGTGGTCGCAAGCGCGACTGCTGAGCGTGAGGTTCTGGGTTCGATTCCTCGGTCGGGTAAAGTGTTATTGGGTTTTTCTGTATGGAATTTCTCAGTAGCAGCACGGAGTCTGGAACTGTGCCCGGTAGATGGCAATAGGCTCGCCCCCTATTACATGGGACTAAATAATAGCATCGTCGAAATGTTGGTATACAATAGTACACCTCTGCCTAACCCTTCGGGGAATACAGGCGTGATGCTATGTTAATATCAAATCAAGTTCATGAAGAATAGCAATCTCAGTAGTAATACTTACCAAAGACTCGTTACGTTACTAGCCAGTAGGCAATTCAATCGACAATTCGACTAATCAATTAACAGTATCGATAAGTCTTATGAATAGAATAAAGTGAATTAATTTCCTCAGTCATGATGATAATAACGTAGACAAATGCTAGTAAAATACTACTTACTTATTCTAAAATCGTCATTATCACTTAATCTATTATCGGACAAAAGAATTGGTTTGGACAGTAAACTTAATTACGCTTTAATCGAGATTATTGAATAACTAAGGAGAAAGTGTCTCGAATTATGGTCCCTTATAGCCAAGACTACGCCGTTACAGCTAATACATATTATTCAACCTACTGTATGGACCAAAATTCTTTAGAGATACGTCATGCGCAAGTTCTTGGTAACATTTCATTTAACATGAATGACAACCACAGCTTTGAGGAAAACTTATACTTTTTTTGTTCGGCTTTATCACATAGGTGGGGTGCAGTACGGCACCTCATGGGTAACTTCGTAGTCGATTCTGAAGACACCTAAATAGAGTGAACGTATAAATAAGTCCAATTATTATTCAGGAAGGTAAGGAATAACCGAAAATGTAAAACCAAATCAACGTCAACATAAAAAATATCCAAGCAAACAAAAATGTAATAAAAACAAATAGATATTGATAAACCTAATCCTTGTAAACACGAGGGACCAATGTTCGCGATGCTATCCGATGCGTGCATGGCATGCATGTCAACGTGCGCGTGCGCCGACTGCCAGATACACGAGATTATGTTGTGTGACAAATGTACGATGCGAAATTGTGTAGGTCATTTTGTAGAAATTGGTTTGTAAGGGGTAAAGGTAAGGGTAAAGAAACTGTGTGTAAAAATGTATTTTGAAGATGTTTTTCTTATCTTTAGGCTGTGAAGCTCTCTGTCATAGCATAGAGAAATCGTGACGTCCCTTAAATTTTGATGATTTATCTTATAAAAAACTAGGTACATCTTGTAAACTAATAAATACTTAATAATGTCTCCCAAAAGGAGTAATTAAAGACTTCCGTCATAAACATCTTGTCAAAACGATTATGAAGATTTATCAAACATTTTACCATACTACAACAAAGCTTTTAAATCCACACTTTTTTCTGAGGAAATACTTCTTACAATCAATTTTTTTCCACAACTTTACGATACGCCTTTGATTCTTAAGCAAAAAATGTACATAAGGAATTTATTTTTACACATAATCGTATAAATTTACTATAAGCAACAAATAAAACAATATCAAACTCACGATCAGCAATTCAAATTGTTTATAATCTGAAACGATTTAAAAATCACGGCATGAATACTTAAGTGGTAGTAATGTATGGAGGTTTATGCATAAATCGCGATGCATAAAAACATTAGACGAAATAGGTGAATCGTTGATCGTTATAGCAATGAATGCAACGGGAAAATGCTTGTAAGCGAACACTTGACATTGTTCGATGATGTGACTGACTTTGTTTCTGCTTGCATAATAGATCGTAATGGTGTAATCGCTGTAAATACCTGGGTGAACGGTCTGAGAATCGTAGTATAGATGGAATATTAGCGTTAAATGATGTCACGAAAACAGATCCAAGAATGCTTGTGCACTTACTTGTAAGAAGTGTTTTGTTAAGGTCATGATACGTCACAAAAGTAAACAGATTAGAACAACACAATAAATTGTTACACAATAAAAGAGATAGCTTTATAGGCAACCAAAACGACTGTAGACATGGGCGTTAAATAAATATGGATATTGTTATCGGAACTAAGGACCATTCAAACACAACATCCTATAAAGAGTAAAGGCACCAAAACATGGTATAGTGGCGTCGGCCCTTTTGTCTCAGATAAGGCCTGCTATTACTTGCGTGCTCGGCGCCCGGCCTGGCCGGTGGAGGCGGAAGCGATAAAGTTGCCAGCCGTGAGGGAATCAGATTGGTAGCGTCACCTCATCTATTGGCACGAGAATAGTGAAATAGTGGCGTGCATAGGTTGGCTGAGCGACTGCTTGCCTTTCCTACTTTCCGAAATGAACTTTGAACTTGCTAGAACGGAAAACTCAATCTATTTTTTTATCTCTGTCCCTGCTTTCTCGATTAGATAAGTACCAAAATATTTTTTACTTTAATTATATCTACAATTTCCCTGAAATATTTTCGTCCTGTCTTTTGGTACCAATGTCACTAAATTTAACTTTAAGAAGCTACTTATTTGGCGTGTTTATTAAACATTCGTTCCTAGTTCCACTGACTATTGAATCGGCACCTCCATTAGTACATAATTAAGTCTTTTATTCTTCAGTTTAATTAACGTTATTATTCATCGAACATATGCATTAGATATTAATTAAAGATTGACAGGACTGACCTTTACATTCATTGCAATACCTTCAGTAGGCACAGAATAAAATAATGATAGTAATGCTTACTGTTTTCAATTTAAGAATCAATTGACATTTTCTTTACCTATGTTTATTTCATACTATATGTTTCCTGGTTTAGGATAGGACTCCCCATATTTCTAATCACATTATGCCTACTACTATCTAGAGATGACCATAGAGCATCTTTCTAGGCAGTGTGTTCATTGATAACATCAATAATGTGGACATCTCGTCGAGTCAAACAATGGAATATGAAATATTTTGGATAAAGTTCACCGACAATAAATCGGACGTTTAACACAACATCATTCTTTCACTATCCTTTCAAAAAAGTACCGTTTTCATTTTTATCTGTCTGTTATATTTCTGGAGACCATGACATGGCCATGAGCTGTGGCAGGCTTTAGTTCCTAGATAATCCTAATAAATCATGATGCAATATCTCCAAGTTTTTATGACATGATAAAAAAATTAACACACTCCTTTATCAAAAACTGATATAACTGGTTACCTTTCACTCACCTATAAGTGTCTACTAAAAGTAAACAGGAAACCAAAAATCCAGCAACTCCATACAGGGAGATTGATAATAATAATGTGTATCCGTATGTATAGATAATCAGTGACAAAACTAACTGATCGTTGTATAACGTTGTTTTGTTAGGTTTTTTTATAGTTGCAAGTTACAAAATTAATTATTTTTTATCATTAATTATTACAGAACAGCGTAACTTTATAGACTACTGTGATGGTTAGTTAAAAATTGTATTTGTCATCTACCGGACACAGTTTCAGACTCCGTGCTGCTACCGAGAATTTCCATAGAGAAAAACCCAATAACACTTTGTTCGACCCGGGAATCAAACCAATGGACAAAAAGGGACCACTAGACCAATAAGACAATAAGCTCACCCCTATTACATGGGAGTAACGGCATCGGCGAAATGTGGGGGTACAATAGTACACCTCTGTTATGCCTTCGGGGAATACAGGCGATGTTATGTATGTATTTGATAAATTAATTTCAAAATTATGATACGTTCATCCACTACTGTGGCTACCTATGAAATGACAGACCGATTGTGTAATGAAACGGCCGATCAATACAATAATTTTGATGGAACGAACAAACTTACAAACCATTCATTACATGTACGCAACATGTACGTAAATTATGTTAAATAATGTCTCTATTAGGAGCGTGTTCGGTGGTGTAATGTGAGTATTTCGTTACGGTATTTGAATATCACGATGTTTTCTTATAGATCGTAATGAAGGAAAATCATAGCATCATAGGAGCAATCTGTGAGAGTCGAGCGGAAAGTAAGTTATTTTGACGTCCGTAACGGTTAACAACCTGGATTCATTTATGATGTTATGTATTACAAAATAGTTATCTAAGACAATATGATCGCGATTGATGATAATCAATAAAGCTTATTAATAGAGGAAATAATAAAATGAGTTCGCCAGGCATAGGTACTAAGATACAAATTATGAAAAGTGAAAAGAGACAAACGTTGCATAAAACGATTTTCGACCTTTCAAGTCATCAATTGAAAGGTCGAAAATCGTTTTATGCAACTTTTATTTACGACGGTCAGTAAAAGGATATAAATTTTATTGTGAAATCACTTTATATTTACTTCAATAGGTTTTGACAACGCCATTTGGCATAAAAGCCTTTCTCGCCATAATTGTTCTCTTTTTTATAACAAATAGAAAAGGTAAGCTTTTAAAAGATCTTATCAATGATGAATTAAACAAAATGGCTGACAGTTTCTGTTGAAATTATCGTGCGAATTTATGTTTGGCAAAGTTGTACAAAAAGTCAAGGACAATAGACAAAACGAATTAAGCAAGATGAGCAGGAATAAAATGCGTTAACGTAACCGTTATTCTTGAGCATAAAGCTATATCGAATAGCAGTTTTTGATGTAACAAAAAGTCTTACCTAATCATAGCTATTATCAGTGTATGGCTCATCTCGAAAAAGGAAATAAAGGACTCCGTAAAGAAGAACCGTCGGTAAACCAATCAACTACAGCTTCTGTCATTGACACTGTTTCGCATAAACTGTCTCATTGAAGTGTCACAGCTTGGCATAAATTTCAATTTACTCTCTCACGAACATAACGCATCGGATTTTCGCACGTTGCGAGTAGTGACGTTTCCACCTATCATTTAGTCTTGTCCCGTTACTTTTAGACGTGGGAGAATCAAGCAATGTGTATCTATTCAAATGGTAGTACAAAATGTCGTGTAATGTAGGGACTAGGCAGACTTATAGTGTCATCATAGCTGTTTTCCATGAAGGGTTAGGCACAGGTGTGCTATTGTACACCCAAATATCCCCGATGCAGCGATGCCGTGATTCAGACCCGTGTAGTAAGGGGCGAATTTTTTGCCATCTACCAGGCACAGTCCCAAACACCGTGCTGCTACTGATTTATAACAAGCGCAGATTTATGTTAATTTCTTCCATCAAGTGAAATTTCGGTGCTTTTTTGGACTCAGTTATGGCCGCAGTCTATAACTGAATATACTACATATACTAAGACAACCCTATTCCTATAATTAGGGGTAAATTAGTGCAATATCTATCTTCAATATTTTTATTTCAATTGTATTTCAATATTTTTTTCCGATGTCTGGATTTAATGGATTTAATATCAACCAGCAATCGAGCCGTTTTATTTTATGTCCTAGGATAAAGTTAAATTTAATAACTGGCAGCCTGACGTGAAATAAAAAAATACAGTCTGAATATTATTTGGGATTTGCCCGATATGACCTGCTGTAGTTATTTTCGGAGAATGACATCAGCTAACAGGTTTCCACAAAGCCTCAGTCAAACCTTTAATTTTGCATACATTTAGAGAATTGTATTTACCAAATAAGAAAAACAAGTTTCAAAACCAATAGTTGATTGAAGATTAACAAAACCGAACACCTGCATTTAACATAAAAATAAAATAACGTGCAGTAGACACCTTTGATTATGTAGACACAGTCGTGTGTTAGATAAGTTCGGTAGACACGCCTTTGATTTTTCTTGCATTCATTAGCCTCGAATTCAATCTATAAGGTTACATTTGCACACATTTGTTTAGGAAATGATATTTTAAAAATTACACGGAAACGGAGGATAGCCTACCGCCATGGTTTCGTTTATTACTTAATGGTTTTTTTTTATATATTCCAATTTAATTTATGATTTTGTTCAACACACTGATCGAAACTTACTACATTCTTAAGTCGTTTAGTTTAATGTAGCATTGTTGAATGATGTAATCAACCTTTGCTACTAATTACATATTGCACTGATTTCTGGATAGCTCTTAACTTATATTTAGCCTTATATTTACTTGCTAAGTGAACTCCATTCTTTTGAATAAATAAAGATCTTAAAACCCAATTGGATAGTGTTCTTCACTGCCACTTAGAATGTCTAACGTACCATTAAAACAAAACAATACCTGAAACAGTCAATACAACACGTCGTTATTCAAACAAAACATTCATTACCAATACTGCATGAAGCTTTCACCACGAAAATCGAAAGTCATACACACATCAGCGATTCTAAACACCATTTCACACGTGTCTGCGATTCGGTTCGAAAAATTCGCGACGCTAAAGTCTCCGTAGCCTATTGTTCCGGCCTTAGATTGATGATCGCATGTACTTAATAGTAGCCTACGTGGGAGAACGGGTATATGGAACATGTGAACCATGCTTTAAATGCAATTTAACTTTATAGTATCGCATGTTCTCATCGTAGTGAATACAGTGAAGATGTTTAGTGGAGATGCGTGCTACTTTATCACCATGCTTTTGATTGTGCAAATCCTTTAAAGTATTTTTTAACAGTTGTTCTACTAGCTGAGAATGTATTACGATCATTGAATTGGACTTACATACATTGTTTTATTTTCAACAACGAGCAATAAGTTAAATAGAAACACCAGTGAATTTAAATTCGAGAACTCTACTGCATTTTCTGACTTAAGATTATTTATCTTATTATTAAACTAGTCTGCATATAAAATATTATACCCAAAAACAACATCATCGCGGAATCTCCAAAATAGTATACCAGCCAACTCATTAAAAGCTGCACTAATGTTGTGAATCCAAGTTTTTACAACATACCTTCGCCGAAATCGCAGGGCCACGTATGAATAAAGCCGCACCCATTCCTCTATCACATCATCTAACATCAAACACTCAGCTAATGGCCAACCGCGATGGCAAACAAATGGACGAGATAGCGAGACAAAAAGTTCGTTGTCTCAAACTGGTTCTACAGATGTAACCAAAGGGTACCACATCCGGAGATATGACGCATGGATCGGGTGTCTGTTGGTTTGCGGGTACCTGGTGTGACGGTGGTTAAATAAAAAGTGCATATCGAGTTGAAAGTATCTACAGTAATTTGATCCACAAGTCCTTTTATACAGGTAATAAACAGGCAACATTCTAACGAAAATAAAACAACATATCAACATTATGAAATAAAGGTGGATTAATTTAGCAAGTTTTTGTCTACAAAATTGGTAGAGCGAACAAAAAAGAAGCAATGTAAACGGTCACGTTTGCTTCAAAGCTCAACCAACAAAAATTAGGCAACGATAATGGTAAACAAATTGCGTGAAACAAAAATCAGAGTGGCTTTACAATAAAACAAAGAAACACTTTCTTCAAATAGAGCCATTCCAAATATAATAAGGCTAATCGAAACAAAGTCATCGGAACTTCCCACGATAAGAAAGACCCAAGATTTTTTCATGCGACCGAAAGTCCGAGTGAGATTAGTTCCCTCGCCGGGAGCCATCCCATGCGCACAATAATGATAGGGATCTAAGCAATTATGTTTAGTATGAATATGAAATAACACATAAAGGCTTGGTGCGTGGAAACGGCGAATATATTTAAAATGACGTCATGTTTTCTGCATGTCTCTGCAATTCGTTACCAATCCCAGCTCATTAAGTTCTGTTTTGGGCACGCCAACGTTTATGAAGGCTCTAAAACAAGACAAGAATATATACGAGGAATTCGAGTTTTTAGTTACCTTTTTATTTTCTTCCTTTTTATTGTAATGTCCAAAGATGAATGAACTTTTCACAAAAAGACTGGAATCTAAGAAATAATTTGCAGCATCTAAAATTTCGTAATTCTATCGTTTCAATAGAGAACAGTTATCCAATTTTTCTGATCTTCATGTTACTGAAAGCTTTCTGAATTGAACGTAACTGACTGGATTTTTAAAGAGCATTTGCTTTCCCTAATAGTTTACTACGTCATCAGACACAATATTTTAGATTGATTTTATTTTCTACACGGAGACATTACAGACTAACGATCTCTGAGATACGTGATTAAAACCAGTTCTGATACTCAGTTCCAAGAATAATTTTGGCTATGTTTAGCAGCCTAAAAAAGGCACACCTGACAGAAATCGTTTTTATCTTATCGATATTCTAACTAGACTAGGACAGTTTCTCATTGCTGCAATCGACAGTTGGTTTAAGTTCCCAAAAGTTGCATTCAATTGCTTAGTTATATTATTTCAGATCGATTATTCGCTCCAACGCCTGACAACCGCAGCCCGTTAATGTGGACCGGTAAATGTTTTATGTCACAAAAAAGATAATTCGCTATGACGATTACATAAGCTAGTGGTCGCTATAAGTTTGATAATTTAGTATTAACCAAGAAATATTTGGTCCATAAACTTATTACTTCACTATTGTCAGTAAACATTGATAAAATAAGATTCCATTTAGGCCTGAACATAATAAGCTATTGTAATGTATACGTCATGTCTTTGCTATAAAATTATTACATCACACTTTCATAGAGTAAATGTTGCAAGTCACAATTGCAACATAGAGGTAGTAATCTTTGCTCATACTTAAATATCGATCTGGAGCACCTTTTATTTGTTGTAGAGCCGAGACACAGAGGGCCTTGCGCCGGTTGAAAACAGAAAAAGAGTAAACACGACGGTGCCTTATTCCATGTACGTGTTGGTTTTGTACCGCGTTTAACAAACAAAAGACGATTGACCGTGGTTCCGAGGATTCGGCGATGCGGTGGTCAGGTTGGTGAGGGGGGAGGATACGACACGGTGCCCGGCCACATTCAAAGAAGCCGCAGGATAGAGCCTGTGCGGTCAGACGCGGCACAGGAAATTTGATTTCGTCTCACGGCACAAAAACAACGTGTTTTATGTTATTGAATCATTAGGTAATATTACGGTGAATATAATTTATGTTGTGAAACTAACAGATATTCCTCTGTTATGAATCATCCTAATTTTTTAAACTTACGAAAGCATTGACTCATGTAAGTAGGCTATCCGGTTAATCAACACAAGCTTTTATATACATTATGTATATGATATTTTCTAAATACTCAGATATGTATCAGTGTTTTATTGCTAAATCAAATAGCTGGTGAAAAAAACATACAACTGGCGCAGAAGATAAAGTTTTATACGTAATAAAAACTTTATCTTATGAATTTATCTCGTCAAGTTGCTTAATTCTATAGACGCAGGCGTCCGTCTCGCCGAGCGATCGTTCCTGTCCGATGAGCCGCAAACGTCATTTGTCGTCAGCGTTAATTGAAAGATTCCGTTGTTTTACTCCATTTAGTGAACTCTAATGACACGTAATAAAGACGTTCAATGATAAAACAAAAAGGTTGGAATCCCAAAACAAAGATTGATCGAGCGGAACATTGAGCAACGTCTAATTACATTCTTCGAGACAGAATTGGGAAATGTAACAGGTGTATCAGTCGTGAGCTTTATTTTAACAAACGGGACACAAATGCCTTATAATCTGATTAGTAATGCATGTTCTCTACCATAATCCCAAGTTTATAAGAGGGTAAAAAAATTATGGAAAGAATTCCATAAATGTTTCACGATCAAAAGTAAGATCTATACAGGACAAAATTGTAAAAGCCTATTAATTACACATGTTAAGGTTATAACCGCTAGACATGGACATTGTGGGCCTTTGAATGTTGAATAATGAGCTGGGAACAAAGGGGCGCAACACACTATGAGCTCAAGACATTAATTAAGCCACAAAAATGTCATTATGACCACTGGATTCTCACATAAAGATTTTAACAAAGCCTTTCCAACTAACGTTCAAACGACCGTGTCATTTCTATCGTCCTTTATTTTTCTATTAACACAGACGCAGTTTTATTTATAATGGCTTAAAAAAATGTCCACAGGATACTGTACGTCGAATCCATCTCTTGAAGAACGCCAATACAAACAGGTTGATGTTCCAATCAAGAAGCATGTAAAGCTTAGATGTGAGAACGAGATAGCTATAATAGGAGTCGTATTCTAAGAAAAGGGATGGCAAATGTTGCTGAAGCAGCAATGATACCATCCGTTGCATCACGATCCAAATTGACAGTTCAAGTTTTTTTTTTTTACTTGTTCGGAAATAAACAGTTCAGTTAGAGTTTAATGGCCACGGATATTTTTTCGTACTAAATACACCATTGAGGTGCCTGTAAAGATTAAGCCTGGCTCATTCTGAAAGTTAGCACTTTGTAAGAAATGTTATTTCGTAGCAAAAAATACTTGTTGAATGCGTAGTGTACAATAGCGCCGCGTAAAACGCTTGAAATAAAAAACACAAAGGAACTGATGTCTCTATTTATTATTTCGCTCGCAAAAGACCGCTAATCTATATTACAAAAAATTTATATTTCATCTATATCCGTCTTCGTCTATCTTGTCTGAGTATATAGACAAAAAACAACTGAATCCATTTTTAAATTTTTGACCACCGAGCCAGTGAATTAAAGTGATTATAAAAAGATTTTAAGTTAGGTGCCATTATCTATTTATGGATGTCAATTCAATTGTCTTTAACATGAACACTTGCAGGCCACATGTGAGAGAGACAAGGTCAAAATAATCACGAAGAAATAAATAGGTATTGTTTTATATTATACATAAAAAAAAACAATATGGCCTTTTTTGTTCTCAATAAAAGGTCAGGTTGTTTTATAATATTACCTTTTTTAAATGTAGCATATGGTTCAGACTCGAAAAACAAACCTTTACCTGTATCCACAGAAACAGGTAGCAGTTTTTTTTATTTTTTTATTTCATCCTTAATAATTGGCTATGATTCTTATTTTTTGGTGTATCTAACAACACAAATACTTTTTTAATATGTTAAATACCGCGTTGCTCGCATTTCTGACCCCAACATGCCACGGAAAGTTAGGAAGAAGTTATACGGTACATTTTGATTAAATAAGAACTGTACTCTGACCCGGGTACGTCCTAAAACTGCGGCCAGACACCGGAGGACGGGCAGCAACATCCTCTCACTAATCGGTGAGCCACTGCGATCCCCAAGCCGCCGGCCAAGCGTGGGGATTATGGCAAACCCCCCCTTGGGGGAAGCCTTCGTTCAGCAGTGGACGTCTTCTGGCTGATGATGAGAATGTACTCTGACAGCCAAAGCAATCAAGAAACAGTACATCATGTTCTCACTTATTAAATATATTTTGCATAAGCGAATAAATTTAGCATATTTATTAGCGAGAGCAACTGTCACATTTTCCTTACGTCAACCGGGGACCGAACCAAAGGTATACCGAAGACCGAATAAAAGGTAAAGGTAAAATGCAATATAATCAGTTTCTTATTAATACAAATCAAACTAATGATATTATTAACAAGTAAAAGTGCGGTCGTCACCGCTTGGTGTCCTCGCGCGGTGTTGAGGTCGACTACTATCTAGAGTACATTCCTACCTGACTGTCAGCTGCTCATTCTTAGTCTTAAACTATTAGCAGACCAGTTGGTCTTTAAGTAATTAAGTTGTAAGAACATTAATTAATAGTTTTAATTTTAAATTATTTTTATTAAAACCACTACACGCACAACAGAGAAAACTTTTAGAGCTCTTTAAGGCATGCAGGTTACTTCACCGTGACCGCAAGTGATAATCAAATTTTATCTCAACGAAATTTTAAAGAATCGGAAGCAGCTTAATTTCTTCAACTTTCTCGGAAACTAAAAGTGCAAAGTAATTCATGAATCGTAAAGATTCTCATCGTAAACACAGTCTTGAAGCACAGATGATGGGGAAAATACTCTAATGATGTAGCATATGATTAAAATGTCTTTCTGAGTAAGAATGAAGAGTAAATTACTGCCAACGTCTGGGAATTGAAGAAAAGTGTTTTCACTACTCATTCAAGATTGTTTTACTTTATAGTAGATATTCGGTAGTTTAACATTCTAGTTCAAACTGCAACGGAAGAATCTTCAAGACTGCCGAAATTCATGATCGTCTGGCGCATCCTACGCAGTCAGCCTTGCTACCACGTCTACTGGCTAATATCTTATCTACAGTTTGAGCGATTCCCATATGATAGAAAGAGCCGACTCGCCAGAAGAAGATTAAAAGCATGTTTGTTTGCAATTAGGAAGCATGCCGTATTTATATTGTATGTAAAAGCAGCATAATATCTGACTACAAAATATAACATCTAGCTAACTTAATAATTAAGTTTACATCGGTTGAACGCTGGCCTTCCATGTGAGAGGGTTCGAGGTCAAAACCGGCCCGCACCTCTGACTTTTCGGAATCATGTGCGGATCAGAATTTGATTATCTTTTGCGTTACGGTGAAGGAAAACATCGTGAGGAAACCTGCACACCTGAGAGGGCTCCATAAAGTTTTTAATGATGTGTGTAGTTCGCCAAACCGCACTAGGCCAGCGTGGTGGACTAAGGCCTTACCCTTCTTAATCTGAGAAGAGGCCCTTGCCCAGCAGTGGGACAGTAATGGGCTGAATTTAATTTTAATTTAATTAATCTCAAACTAAAAAAAAACTAGACTAAACGTAGATATACATATATTCCATCAAAACACCTGACACTAATGAATTATGCATAAACTAACTGCGAAAGCTTATTTAACTGGTACGCTATGGGAAAGTAAAGAAAACAACGTAAACTTCATTTCATAACACTCAAGTTGGTTGACATAACGATATCGACCACCACCTACGAAGTCGGCCAGTCGATTATGACCATTATGACCTTATAAGTTGAAAATAATTTATCAGCTAAAGTAGCTGGCCATTGTCTCTATATTAGGTTTAACTTACGTAAACTAATATTAGAGTTGGAGTCACGAGACCCATATTGTGACAGAGGTGACAGATTTCGCGCTCGTGTAGTCCAAGCGGCACATTTTGATCCGATACAAATTGTAACACCGATGCTAACAGCTTTGCCTAGATGTTGTATGTTGTCGTGATCTTTTAAAAAGGTATTGCAAATGCGTCACGAAGTTAATGCAGTAAATCCTTTGTACGTACATAGGTACAAACATCACGCCTGTATTTCCCGAAGGGTTAAAAAGAGGTGTGTTGTACATTTTGCCGATAATTTTATCAATCCCTTGTACACCTTCAAACTCTGGGCTGATCATTTTCTAATAGAAAATCGATTAATACGCAAGTATCGTTCACCTTCAGTTTTTTCTAGTTAGATTTCCAAATACAAACGTCATGTATCAAGTCCAGTAATCAAAATAACACTGATAACAACAGACGAGTTTCTATAAAACCAGAAATCCGGTACATCAAGATCTAAGAAAAAGCCTTTTAACGGGTCAGTACAATTCCAACCGGGATTTCCCACAATTTCGTCAGCAACATCCCCCAACATTCTTAACCCGCACTATGTTATTATAAAACAAAATTAAAAACAAATGACGGCTCCAATATTTGCTATCTCACATTTCTGCTGTCCGTCAGGGGCTATGCTCACCATGTAACAAGCCCATCATTCACTATAACTAACGTATCTACACTCCACAAGAGAAACAACCGATGCACAATTCACTTTTACTCCAAGCTTTCTAAAACTAACGGTACATTCATGCGTAGTTTCAGAGCCAAAGATCCTAACCCTGACAAAGTGTAAAATGCCAAATGCACTTTAGTTGCAACTGTATGTGTAGACATAAATAACGCTGATACAGTGTCTGTTGCAGTATTAACATTACTCGACCTCGTCAGGCAAAGGTAAGCCGCTCCCAACACACGCCGTGTGCTCTAAGTATTAGATTTATAGTTACAATTGGAATCAGAAGTCGTGTCTTGTTGCAAAGGCATTATTTAGCTAAACGTTAATGTAACCATAGATAATTTCTTAATGGATCGATTAGAATGGTAGACTGATAGAATATTCAGTTAATATCATTTATGGTAAGGGAGTGGAGATAACATCTTGATAGTGAAAATCTAATTAAATACTCCTTTTTTGGAAGCAATTCAAAACTCATTTAAATATCACTGTATGCTAAAGTAAAGAGCTATTGTTTTCACATTGACTTAGGTGTCAAAGAAAGTGAGTATCAAAGAATTTAAGTCAACCAAAGGATGATTACACTTCACAATTACCATTCCTTTAATTATATTTCTAAACAACATAAAACAGAAGACAATAAAGCAAATAATGTAGCCAAAACGCAACCGTTCCAAGAATTTTCCAATAAAACGAACGGCTACCAAACATCGTGGTTACGAACTAATTACCCAATTTGTCACCGTGCACCCCCATAATTCGCGTGTCCAAACATGCGCACAGTCATGCTCGATTCTCATACCTGTCACATCAAATAAATGAGGTCCTACGTGCCTCACAAAGGGCTTAGACACAGCCTTACATTCCTCAACAGGTTAGATTAGTGGATTTCAAGCTCAGATAAAACAATGCGATTGCGACATGCCATGATGTTTGCATCGTAGAGATAGTAAATTATTAATACAGAGGTATTTGACACGGACGTGGTTTCTACTAATAATATAGGTATTGCTAATGAGTCATTCATTGAAGACTGTCGTTCCTAGATTTGCTTCAAATTGCAGTTAACGTGATTGAGGAAAATTATGTCTATCCTCGACGGATTAGTTTTACAATAAAATATGCGTTTTTAAAATTTCTCTGTTATGTCTCATATCTAGAAGCACATAATAAATTATGCCTTTGTCTTTCGTCAAATCTGTTTGTGTCACATTTTAACGAGTTACTTGAATAGACAAACACTTCAGTTTGCTATCAAATTAAAATTCCTTCTCTAGTAGTGAAACACTGTTTATCGGTATTTGCTTTTACTTCAACATATAAAGTCCCTATTGAAATATCTCGGTAGGAAAGTACCGCTTTAACGGAGATATGTACTCTATGTCCGTCTACCTTTGCGCAGTAAACAATATCTAAATTATGAAAACTTCAACTAGTCAACAACTAAGAGTAAATAGCAATGGCTATTTTAAAGATATTTGAAAAAGGAATTCGATGGTTAAATTGCTTACGAAATTATTACGTCATCATGACATTCGATTAATGGACGTGTACATGTTCTTACCATACCTTTTTTTGTTACACTTGTGATTACTAATAACATACTTTGTTATAGTACTTCATGCGTCGAGTGTCCGCAAGCGCGGTTGCTGATCGCGAGGTCCTGTGTACGATCCGGGGTATGACAGTGTTCTTTGGTTTGTCTGTAAGAAAATTCAGTAACAGCTTGGAATTTTCCTCTATATTGCATGGAACTTAATCGGTGAAATGTGGGTGTACAACAGTATTCGGCTGCCTAACCCTTCAAGAAATACAGGCGTAATGCTATGTACAAATTATTTTACTTATCCACTTAGAGAACTTGAAACGTATTTCATTGGTTTCTGTCTGCTATAGGCGGCATAAATGGCAATTTGTGGAGTCCATATCCTTCGATTGTATCATTAAAGTTACTACTAGACCGAGTAATTTCTGTAATGTATGACGTGATCATATGATATCAGCTTTAAGACATCATAGTTACATGTAATAATTAAGATCGCTACCTTGAAAATGATTAAGTAAGATATTTTCTACTGCGCAACGGTATAATATGGCTTTGTTTTGTTATACATAGCGGTTATAGTTAGTCAGTTTAATAATATAATCATAAATTGCTTCTTACAAATCATCTTATCTTCTCTGTAATTCCCAATATCAATTGTTCTGGATCCCTAGGAGAAGCTCTCACACGAGAAGTTTACCGTGAGCGGAAAGCTCCGATAGTACACGAGGGTATTGCGAATCAAACCAGACCATTCAACGTACCACGCGCGCCGAATGCGTAAATGTTAGTATCGAATGTATAATCACTACCATTGTTATTTATCACGAAACTTGTTTAGTTACGAAGCGACGGATATAGTGCAAGGGCAACGACGAAGTCTATGTCGACCTTAGCTTGACAGAACAATACAGCTGTGAAGACGTGAGTTACTCAAATCTAATTGATCATGTAATTTGTATTACCGATTGATTGGACCAATTAATCATAATATATCATTATTATAATTTTGTTGTTGAATTAGATGGTCAATATTTCTTTGCGTAAAGGCATTCTATATTCAATTATTTTATTATCATTACGTGGTGAAACTGAAAATCAAAATAATACGAGGTCGCCATTATAGTCAATCGTAATTCTACGCATCATTATTGAACAGGCGTGAAGGCAAAGAGAAGAGAATGTCTTGAGAAAAATATTTGAAAATGGAAATAGTTTGTATTTCCATTTTCAAATATTTTTGTTTCATTTTCAAATTATTCTTGTAACGTTTAAAAAATAGGTTTATGTCATCATTTATCATTTTATGATTTATTGGAAGAAGACTTTGTTTAATGAAGAATAACTGCTGACGCTCACAAGCCTTGGACACACCAGGCTTACTGCAGTGCGTCAACAAGGATAGTCGATAATCCTGGCTCCCTAGACCATAACAAGAGTGAGTGTGGATTATTCTAAGTCAGTCCCCAGTTCCCCACACTCTCTAAGTGACACTGACATCAAAATATCAATGCTAGACACGTAAAAACTGCGAATCCGATATCTTTGCCTCAGAGACCAGTATAAAATGAATTCGTTTCGCATTACTCACTTCTCCACAAACTATAAGCTGCGAGGTACAAAAATCATGTTTTCGACAAAAAACGCTTTGGACATGGTATTCACAATATTGACTTATGACTCCACAATTCCGTGGCAGTTGGCAAACACAGTTGTACCAACAAAAAATTAGTGGTGACAGATTTCTTGCGGGGCCAACGGCCAGACATGAAACGAACTATTCAGCCAGTACTTCACAAAAGTAATTAAAGAAGTACGCAAAAAAAAAAATTGGAAACCGTTACAAACGCAAGTACACTGTCAAGAAAATTAAGCTAAGATCAAAAATGCTTTCGTAAATACCTACCAAAGCACGAATATTAGCACCACAACTTGATATTACTTATTGTATAATTAAAAGATTTAGAAACGATATTTTTAAATAAAAACGCGTATTTCGAAGAATTTCACCTTGGCGAGTCCCACTCTGTGGTTTTTCTAGTTCTCTGGTGGTTTAACCTTGAATTACCGATCTTTAATTACTGACTCATGGATAGATATAGTGAAATTCTCAAAATTACATGGTAATATGTACCTACATAACATACTTACGATACTTACATTTTCTGCACGGAAAAATGTACGTAAATAGAATTATCCAACCATCGCATCAATATGTAATGAAAATATTTTGAACTAATTGTTGCCCGCGATTTGGACTGCGTGTATTATGCATTTATTATCTCATTAGAGCTTCGCTGTAAAAGTAAAAATAAGCCTACGTCATTTTCCAGAACCCACGCTACCTCTCTATAAAATATAACAACGATCAATTCAGTGATTTAGTCGTGATAAGGTAACAAACAAACAGTTACTTTTCACAACCCAATCGCAACCCTACCAAACTCTTGATGAGAATTTCTTCACACATTTTGCGATCCCACTTATACAGGCGTATAAAGTAAGTGTATACAGCGAGTCTCGACATTTATTACTATAGTTCTTGTTAGGTGCTTCCGCCGGTTAATTGTGAGGATAGCCGTAATCTTTAGTACGCAGGATACGTAATCATATGTTATAGTTGGGATCATAACTCGATATTATGGGAACTACCCGTCCCTTGTTAGATGCTCCGTGGGATAGCATACCTCATTTAAACGGGAAAATGAGTATAAATCAAAAAGCTACTTGTCTTCTTAAAAATAAACACAAAATGAGAGAATCTCGCATGAAGGAAATATTGCAGAGGTTTTAGAGTAGATGAGGTCGGGAGGTTTGTTAAAGCATTTGAGATTTATAAATATTGTTTGAGAAATCTGATCTTAAAAAAACAATTTTTGAAGCATCTTGTTTGAAGTGTCATGTTTCATCGGGAGGCAGAAGCGGTTATTTAAAAGAGTTACTAAGAAAGATCTTAAAATATATAGATCTTATGAATAAGTGAATAGCTTAATGATGAATGAACGCCGATCTTTTGTTAGCTATAGAGCAAAAGCTCCATAGCTTTTCCTTTTACAGCTACATCTAGACCGCATATCCATTCTTTACCCTAAAATCTTCCCTCAGATTTTCACGAGTTTTCCTTGATATCGTTGTTAACGTTCACCCAAACATGGTTAAAAAAAATCATGCGCGCTTATTTAAGCGAACTCCTATCGAAAATGCGCGCACGCTGTTCTCATATATTTGTGTTTTCCGCTATAGTTGAGTGAAGACTAAACAAAACTCTTACAAAAGTCAAGAAAATAGAATACTTGCATACTGATAGACTATTAAGTACCTTAACAGGTACTCGGCGGAATTAAATATTTATCAGGCAAGAGGAATGTCTTGTGTTTGCACAATTGTCCGTATTTAGCCGCGGAATTCTCGTGAGAATATTAAATCCAACTTTTCTTAGAACAGTGAACTTGTTTTGTGGTATCATTTTAAAGTAAAGAAAGATTTATAGATTTTAGTGGCGCTGGTGCATCTGCTTTATTTAATAAGAGTTGCTGACCTAATATGCTAGTGACATCACCTAAAAAGTATGTTTAGAGATAGCCCAGCGAACACCGAGAAATATTTTCCCGGTTATTTGATTAATCCGGACTACCTCTTAGTAGTCGCAAGCACGAATGCTGAGCATGTGGTTCTCGGGACGATTTCTGGGCCGGGCACAGTGTTATTGGTTTTTCTGTAGGTAGGTATAGCAACACGCAGTAGCAGCACGGAGTTTGAAACTATGACCGGTAAATGATAATAGACAATAGATTTGTCCCCTTTTATATATATCATATACATTGTAACTCAATAACGACATCAGCAAAATGTCAGTGTGCGTACAATAGTACATCTCTGCCAAACCCATCGAAAAATACAGTCGTGATATTATGTTATGTGGATTAACCGCACTCAGATAACAACAACAATCAATTAGAGCAAATTCAAAACGAGCGGTATCTTTTATAGATAAATCTAACGGTTTCAAACAATATGATAAGTCTACAAAGGGTTGCTGAATCTGAATATCTACATTATCTTCGGAGCAGGTGTCTTGCGGGTCAACCGTAAGGAACGAGAACATGCGACAACAGCAGCCAGATTTCCATTTTATCTTCGCTAGAGATGTGAATATCCGTGCAAATATTGGACTAATACTAGCTTTATACATATTGGAACTATTATCAGGTGAATAGGCACTTTCTTCAGATAAGGGCCGTGTTCACCAAGAATATAACAGATGTTTAAAATGAAAACGACCGTTTACCCACACAAAAAGTCCGTGTTAAACGGATGATTTTGTCTTAAACACAAAATTAAAGTTATATTGTCGGTGAACATTGGCCTAACTCGCCAAAACCTTCCGTTTACTTTCTTTAGTTTGTACGTATGTATCCATATTATGATCCGTTTTTATATTAAAAGACTTTGCCCAACGTGAGCCATCATAGTTGTTCATCGTCCAGATCCATCTGCCATTTTCAGTAAATATTGTAGGTCCGCTAGCTAGGGGCGGCCTTCAAAACTCGTAAACACCTTTTCAGATTTCCGATGGAAAATCTAACCTTGCCTAGACGCGTTAAAACTCGAGTCTAATTAACCGTATGGTTCAACAAAATGCCAGTTAGTTGTCACAAAAAACGGAACAATACCGTATGATAAAATCGTGTACAATTCTTATATATTACACAATAGCCAAACAGATAGATAGGCATTGTTAGCAGTGCTTCTAACTTAAAACAATAGCGTGATATTGACGATGTTAATTATGATTGTATCAATTAATTGCCAATTTTTGTTTTGAAACGTGAGATCAGCAATACAGAAGCAATGACAGCGGTGTTTAGAATGATGACGAGTGAGTTTTTTAGTGTGGAGCAAGCAAAAAAATCATTTTTTTTTTTCGTATTACATTTACTTACGTCTTTTTGTACAATGAGATATACTATACTACTTTCTCAATGTCTTTAGAAACCTCCAATGTCGACGGATCTCTTCAATACTAACTAAATGTGGCGCTAGTAAGATAAATATATCATTACAGGGTTGAATTTGACACTTGGACCAATTACGTCACAGTTTTAAGATATACGCAAGAAAGATTTTGGTGTATTAAAAATTATAGTCAATACGAGAAGTTGTTACTGTACCGTTAGTTTTTAATATTCTTTATTTGAAATTTCCATCGTATCATAACAATATACAATAAGCAATATCAACATAAACGAACAATCAGATTGGCTGTTTGTTTGTTTGAACAAAAACATTCAAAACAAATAAACAATACTTTTCTTTGTTATTATAATTTGCTTAAACAGTGTTAGCTCAAGAGGTTAGTAGTTTATAATATAAAATAGTTTTCAACTTTAAATATATATATATTATTCTGTTCTTCCTTTAAAAAAAAAATCGTTACCTAACACTAGGATGTCTCCTGCATAGTGGGTACAGTTTAGCAAACATACAACGTAGTTAATATAATATTATTCTAAAACAAAATAGAACGCCAAATTTATTCAATATTCCTTAATAAATCTTGTACAGACAGGGTGAATGGTATAGAAGGGTCGGCGTTTAGGTAAACCAAGTCATACTTGTCAATAATACCAATGTTTTAAGATAACGCTTTGACATTTATTTATTTCTGTGCATAAACGAATTTTAAGCAATAAATTCACGCCAATATGTAGACAGATATTTTAATATTAATTAGGAAAATTAACACATCGTATTGAGACCATATCCGTGTTTTTGAAGACTAACACATAAATATGGCAACTGATATTTGCATTAGTATAACTATGTACAAACGTATGTGTTTTTTTTTATAACATTACGAAGTTTCTCGACCAGTGTAATCATGAAATACTATATAGTGAGACGTGGAAACTGACGGTTGGCTTAGTCTAAAAATTCAAAGGCGCACCAGTTATAGAGAGGACTACGCTGTAATTTTTTTTTTACAACGATACGAGTCAAAGCAAGTTTATCCTGGAAAAAAAGTGGAGTCTTCGACATAGCTTACTTACATGTTGGATTGGCAGTGGGCTGACCATATTTGTGGAAGGATGGATGGATGGATGCATAGACCAGTGGTTCCCAAAGTTGACTGGACCGCGACGCATCTAACAAAAAGTTCCAAATTCGGGACTCACCTCTTGGTTTTCGTGAAGAAAAAAGAGGCATAACTATATGAATGAAAACTGTTCAAACAAGAAAAAAACATTCGGTTCCTATCTAAAGTGTTAATACAAGGAGTGCTATTTTTTTATGAAAAGGATGCATTTGTTACCTATTTTTTTATTATTTTTCAAGGCCCACACAATATTCGCTCACGACCCATCTGTGGGTCGCGACACATACTTTGGGAACCACTGGAATAGGCAAAGCTTTTCTCGTACATGCGAAATCCGTAAGATATAGGTACCTACTCAGTTAACTTTTCGAATGTCTAATAATTATAGACAAAACCGATCATCCATCTTCTTTATTTTGGCGCGAGTATCACATAGTAATTGATCATGCCATTGTGAAAAGGTTTACCAGTCAGCAATGACGTTATCGAAGCGAGGTAAAGGACGGCGACGCCAGACGATCTCAGGTTACCCGTATACTATTTCATTCCGATTTTCAGTTTCAATGTATCTGCCTATTTTTTATTATTTTTTGTAAATCTTGCCCCACACTAGGAATAATTTCTGAATCGTGGGTGTGTTTGCAAACACACATATTCACATTCACAATCGATCTCTCAACCACTGCGCCAACCGTACTATCTAATACCTCGTTATATCGGATAAATATCATGTTATCAGCAGAAAAGTTTTATATTATGACTTTAAAGATTGTGGTGAAAGCCTGAATGAATAATGCACGAACAAAATTGCACATCCAAGAAGTTTGCGTGTTTTATCTTTGCCTTGTCGGAAGATATTATTTTATTTACAAATATTGTTTTCTTTTAAATCTATACTAATATTATAAACGGCGACACGGTTGGCGCAGTGGTTGAGAGATCGACTGCTGCGCTACGTGTCGCGGGTTCGATTCCCGCACGGAACAAATATTAATATGATCTACAGATAGTTGTTTCGGGTCTGGGTATTTGTGTATGTGAATATATGTGTTTGTAAACGCACTCACGATACAGGAATCAATCCTAGCGTGTGGTTAAGTTAAAAAAAGGTAAATAATATTATAGAGGTAAAATTTCTTTGTAAGTTTGTATGTAGGGGTAATCTCCGCAACGTATGATACGATGCTATAAGTTCTTTATCTGGTAGAAAGCTTCATTATTATTCGTTGAGGGAACTATGTATTCATAAGTGTGAAATGTTAAAAAATCTGAATTTAAAAGACTAGCCATGTCCTTTTCAGCTAGTTTCTTGCCCGTTCTTCTCCATAGGAAAACAACACTTTAGAACGTGGCAACTAGAGTCCGATTATTCATAGGTGCCTTTAACTGGTCTACATGAATAAATATATTTTATTATTATTAGTGCTATAGGCTATAAATTATATATTGCACGTAGGTTACGCGGAAGAAGTCGCAGGCAAAAGCAAGTCCTGTATAAATGTAAGATAGCCAGGTAATCAGTGACTTTCTCTGCCTAGAAAATGCGGTAGTTATGTACCTACCGGGTATTTTACAAAATCTTTCGATATTTTACAAAATGCAGATGACCTACGATAACCGCAATTTATGGCGGCCTCACTTAGCAAATCATTAAAAAGCAATTAGAGTTCCTAGTCCACGTTTCTAAAAGCTAAAAATAAAATATCAAAGAATGAGCGGTTCTTTTCGAATTTCATTCTTTATCGTTAATTTCGCAATATAATATTAATTATTAAGTGTTTCACGCAGGGTTAGGAAGAGGTGTACTATTGCACACCCACATTTTGACAATTCTGTTATCAAGTCCCATGTAATAAGGGGCGAGCCTATAGCCATCTACGGGGCACGGTTCCAGACTCCGTGCTGGTACTGAGAATACCCATACAGAAAAACCAAATAACATTTTATCCAACCCGGGAATCGAAACCAGGACTTCACGCTCAACAGTCGATCTTGCAACCACTAGACCAATGAGGCAGTGTATTAAATTTATCGTAACTTATCGGCCATGGATAATTATGTCATTAGATTTGTTTCAGTGATGACTGTCGTATTAGACAGTAACTGTGTAATTACGTACTGTAAGCTTCCTAATATTGTACCAATGATAAGACTATAACTTTTCCTTTTTCTCTCCGTGTTCCCAGCCCCTCGAGAGAGAATAAATAACCTACCGCATTTTTCCTAGGTAGTTGTATAGGCATTTTCTACATTAATCAGATAAGCCTCAGGCCAGTGATGGGCACTGGTTGAGACACCGGTGCAAGAAAACTGGCTCTGGACACCCTGGGCCTTAAACATAATTTACCTACTGGCTACTACCAACGATGAGTGGATTGGTACTTATTCTATAGGTACCTCGGTCAGGTCACCATAGACATACCTAAACCGCTTGGCCAGTGCGGTTCCTATGCCGTGTAGTTTAGTCTGTTTAATGAACTAATCCCTAAGGGGACCCTTTGACCGAACCCGCAATAGGGATCAAGTAGGTAGTTATGACGAGGCAATCGAGGCAGAACAATACAGAATATTTTATACCTACCTCGAATTACAAATAAGTACCTACCTACCCTTATAAATGGCAGAAATATATACGATAAGTTTGTGCTTACGTTATTGTCTTGGAAATGAATACAATTGGCTTAATTAACAAATATTGTTAAGAATGTAAGTGAAAATAGCATGAAGTAACATTTTAACAAGTACCTAACTACCTTACATATTTTTTTCTGTTACAGGTACATAAGGGTCAAATTCTAAATAACAAAATAAAGAGGTCTCATTCACTTTATGGATCATGTTCTGGCGGGTAACATTATGAACTTATAAAGCTTTCATAAGTTAACAACTATAGAATGGAGGTAGATTACTTACAAATAAATAGGGTTGTCTAGCGGTCCACCTGCCTACTGTATCGGGTACAGAGGCTGCGTCGGCGTCCCCCCTGGAATGCGACACCTGTGACCACAATCACACTCACAGTACCACTCCGACCTAACACTTTACTAAGTCACAAATTAAAACAACGTTTTCACACAGTTAACAACACTAAAATTAGGAAAATAACGTTATTTACTGTCACATCCCTTTACTTCGGAAAAAAGTTTCGCGGACTCGGTAAACAACTACGTACAGCCTTCCGACCGGCACCGAAGAGAGCGGCGAACGAACTCGGATTGACGTAAAACGGAGTGGGGATCGTGCGTGAATAGCGAACTAAACGACGCGCTGGTGGCGCCGCCACACCTGTCAACGCGCCGCGTACAATCTCCGCGACAAGCAATGAACCGAAGCGAAAGTAGAGGTGCAACGACTTTGTTTTTAATCGAGCTTGACTCAAAATATTCCAAACAATATTTTTTAACAAAACAAAAATATGGGTACTGTTGTTATGATTGTGACTTCTAGTATCGAAGCTACACTATGTTATTAATCCAGTAGGTAGTTAGACTATATCGGTAGGTTGTTTAAGATATCCATTTAGATTTATTTGAAATAATTATGTCGGTATTATAGAACTGGATAGCAAAAAATTACATTTGATTATACTTTTTTCGTCACATCACTATAATATATGAACATAACCATTTCTCGAATTATGCAACAACCAGCTTCGGCAGTAAAGTTTAACCGGGTTCAAGCAGGAAGAAAATGTCTGACGAGAATTTTATGCACCACAATACCTAGTTAATTGATATTCTTCGTTACAACGACGACTTGTACTACCGCAACATTTACTTATATCTGTTTGACAAGCCGCGTAATGAGTAGGTATCATTGTGCGTTATGCCGTAAAGTTAGCGAGGCCAATTTGTTATTTTATTATTCTCTTTACAGTTGTATTTACTTAGGTTATTGCGTGAAGATATTTATTACGTCATCTTTGTTTCTATAATTTCGTTTCTGGGATTGGAAATGCTAAAAAGTGACTACATAATATAGTATAATTTAGGTCTTGGGACGTTTGTGATGTCGAGCGTTTGTAGTTCTTTGGTTAACTTTAACTTTTGGGAAAACGTTACGTGTCACGTCGCAATCTTTGTTTTATATGAGACAGCAACATGAGTGAAAGAAAACAGTCGGTCATTTATGTTACAATAGGTCAGGAACACATGTAGCGTTCGGGTAATCGTAGACACCGAAGTTCTAGCCACGAATAACTCGCGTTTCGGCTTTCGGCTCTAGGTATCGTTTCTACGGCGGTCGTGACTGGCATTTTACAGTTTACTTGTGTGTACTTACAGCTGCATTCTGCAATATAAAAAATAAACATAAACAATAAGGAAGCGATCCGCATCAGTCTTTGTTTTCACAGGCCAGAAGCCGGCGCTCCGATTGATGGAGAGCACGAAACGGACCAATCGGAGCGCCGAACGCGTCCGATCTAGTAAATCAAATTTGTTGAAAGAAACTTACACTAGGCCCTCTGATCATAGTGCAGTTATTGTAGATGTCACTCGTCATACTGACATAAGCTAGATCGGCGTCGTTGCCAGCTTTGATGCTCGCCTAGCTACCTGTACAGAGATCACCAATCAATGCCAAATAGCCAAGCGTGGTGGTTATATGGCTATATTCCCATCATCCTTTCATTATAGCGTTATGTTGAACAGTGTTCTTTTATCGGCTGATATAGGTACCAATAGTATATTATTTAATAATGACCTTCTGTATTTAATAATACCTGTTCCTATTTCAGGAGTAGCAGGTCTGACTTCTCAGACTAATACAATCACTAGAGGAATAAACATGGTATTCCCAGTGCCGAATTAGGCACGCGCGGGGCCCGTAGCAAATTTTATCGAGGGGCCCTTGATCTGCTATAGTCTCTTAAGTATAAAGTGATTTTTGTAGAACTTGTGCGTTTACCGTATGAAATTCTGTATTATATTTTCTTAATAAAATATGATACGTGGAAATAATAAAATATTTGCCCCCTTTTGCGCGGGGCCCGTAGCAATTGCTACTCTTGCTACGTGGCTAATCCGACACTGGGTATTCTAAATCTCATTATAATTTCAACCAGAGGCCCTAGTGTAAGTTTCTTTCGACAACTCGATTTAACGCATCGAACGCGTTCGGCGCTCCGACTGGTCCATTTCATGCTCTCCACCATTTGGGGCGTCGAACGCGTTCGATGCCTTAAGTCGAGTTTGTTGAAAGAAACTAACACTAGGGCCTCTGATACCTTACCAACCGCAAGTAGGCGGCTTATAAAGTTTTAACAATTAATGAAGCCAGTGACATTTTACGTGCCTAATTAATTCAACTTTTGTTTTGCATATTTATTACGTTTTTAAAATTTAAGTTGACACTGATTTGTCTAACTGCATCTTGATTAACGAGTTATAAAACTCTGCCTATGAATATATGTAGGTTATATTTATAAAACTTGCAGCACTATATATACTTATAGATATTTATGGTAAAGTAGGAACTTCATATTGTAATCTTAATTACTGCAGGTGAATTATACGCCTACTTAAGTAATTAAATTATGAATGTTCGATCCTTTCTGTGTAGTTTGTCTTCATAATATTTCAATTACTTTGACGAAAAGATCTTGAAGGAAATTAATAACTTATTATTTTTTTCTTAATTGGTAATAGCAGCGTCTAATTCAGCAATCCATGTTTCAGTCACCTTTTATGACACTCACTCCCGTTTCTTCTGTAAAAGGTCATAGGTATTAATAGAAAAAATCTTCATTAAATTCAAATAATTTATTTCATTTTACGACGTGCCTTTATGAATAAATCTTTATTGTGTCTCGCATGGTATTGCTTTAGTTGGTAGTAATAGAGGAAAACATAAAACGCGATTTTATAGAAAATATTGCATATCTACGTAATTACAGGTGTATGGCACATACTATTATACAAAATATACAGGATTATAGACTAATTTATAATATTTATTCTAATATCACTTTATTTAATGATATAGTTGATGATGTAGCTGCGGTATTGCGAGGATGATCAGCATTAGAAAATGATGAAATATACCTGGAAATTGCAAAAGGAAATATTAATTCCAAATTATTTAAGGGGGATATCGATATTGCTCTCTTTAGAACGAACTCTTCAAGATACTAGGTACTTAGATGAAATAATCTTTTATATCTAATTTAATTTAATTTTATACTCAAAGATATACCCTTTACTGTGAAAAAGACAAAGTTCGAAATCGGCAAACATTGTCCCAAAAAAAAGCACATAAACACTTTTCTTTTTTGGCCGCCTACTATATAGATACACTAGCGTAGCGGGTCTATCATTCAAACCTATCTGATATCTATTTAACTCATGTTCAGTAACCACACTTGTGATAAATAAACCAATGAGGCAGTATTTGAATATTAGGTATTTAAGTTTATTTATTTAATAAATATTTTGAATTTTGTAATGTTTGTCAAATTTAGCAAATTTAATTTCTAAAATCATTTCACATCACAATTTTTTATCACTATCACATAATCATGTCGTTTTATGTGTAACATGACATCATGATCATCATCATTTATTCATCGTAGATACTTACAAGAATGTGAAGCCTTATCTTGCACCGGTGGAGCTCGGTACTCATCTGTAGCTTCTAAAAATTGATAGATTGCCTTAAAACCTGTACCATCTAAGCGGTCGTTCGACCTAAATGTAACTTTGAAGAAATTCCTCTCAGACTCTACGTGGAACTCTTTCATTTGTCCACAATATCTACCGAATCTATTGTCTTCAGTCATATAATTTGAAAATTCGACATAATCACTCGCCGATACTGCTTCACATCTGAAAAAGTGAACAGGGAAAATATTAGCATTATTAGAGTAAAGAGATTGGGAACGGAAAAGACTAAAACGGAGATATAGCTACTAAGGAATTTGATTTGATTAAACTTCACGAAATTATGAAGTGTTATTTGATCCAATTTTCAATCGAATTATGTTAAATACCGAATGCAAATTTAGCAATCGTTCAACGACAACTTTGATAGAGCCAAATATTATCATAATATCATCATAACCGGTGATGCAACTGCACAATACTGCTTGATGAGCTATTATTTTGACACGACGACGACGAAATCAATCCATCGGCTTCAGCATCGGGTTGCAATGACTATGGTAATTATTTTTTTGCGTTATTGTTGAATACAGTAGTTAGTAAATATTGAGAGACCCTTTAAATTGCAATCTTCCTAAATAAAACTGTTATTTTGCTTCACTCAGCTTTAAAGTCTGCTTCGATCAAGAACACAATTTGTAATTGCCGGCAAAGGTGGTTTCATACCACCTCCTTGGCAAACAATTAGAATCTTTAGGCATAGTTGTATTTGTAGGTACTTACGGCAAAACTCCTTCAACGTCAAAATTCGTGAAATGCAAATGCACTTTTTCAGTCTCGCCGCCATGGAAGAAATATGTACATTCAGTATCCCTTGGATATGGTCCCGGCGAGTTCGGGGACGCAAACGTACCGTTGCGCGCTTCACTACTATTATACACGAACGCGCACGGAAACTCCTTGAGTTGCCTCCCTGTGTTTATTCCGAAATCTGAAAATATTAAGGAAACTGTCATGATCTAAATCCGTACGCGAAACGTAATGTTTAAAGCTTATAAGAGTAAGCTAAGGTTTGAGTTTGAAAATTTTGCTCATTTGTGTGTAGCTGAAGTCTATAGTGTTTGATTCAGAACTGTTTTCAAAACGCGCTTCAAACTCGCGCCACGAATACCTACGAAATCCCTGAAACTCAAATTTAGATAGTTTTGCCAAACTTCGTTGAAAATCCTGATGCATGTCAGTTTTTTGTTCCGCGACGTTCGCTTTATGCACAACTTGGTCCTATCATAGCCATAACAGTCATATTTTTACCTTGTAGCGACTACTACTCGAAACATGGCAAAAAGTAAAGCGCCATCTATCGGAGGGAAGCGACAACAGAAAATCCTGAATTGCACTATAAGAGTTTACAACGATTCTAACTCATATACGAATGTCCGACATCAACCATCGGGCTTCGGCCATACCTCATTCCTCCACAACCTAAATCCTTTAAACCGAAGACACTTCGTGCCATCGTTTAATCAATTAAATTACAATCAAAATAAGCGTGCAATAAAAATCAGTACGTAATTGAGTACATCAAAGTTATAAGCAAATTTTAATGCGTAGGTACTTACTTTCTACAAACGAATACGATATTTTGAATCCTCTTGAGTATCTTGAAGAGTGCGTTCCACGGAATTCTAGCATTAGTTTCGGTCCATTCGACATAATAGGCTTGGGGAGGTCGATTCCACAGAACGTCTCCACTTTTTCTAATCGCCCATCGACGTTAACGAATGCTTGCATCGAATCCACGTTAGTGCAACTGTAAATGCATGAAAATATAATTAGTTTTTGAGCTGGTACTAATTTGGTTTTTAATGGTGGTATGGTTCGGAGTAGTAAAATGATTATTATTTATAGACTGCAGGTAGTGCATGGAAACAGCCTCTACCAATGAGTGACGAACGCTGAGATGGTCGGGCGCACCACGGGTGGTCAACATTGATACCACTATGTGTAGTGGGTAACTACACATAGTGGTATCAATGTTGACCACCAATCAATGTTGACACACTACAGCATGAGCGATTCTCATATGATAGCTTGTGCCGGCTCGGCAGAAGTATTATTTAAATCAGGGAGGGGTCTACAAATATTTAATCAGCCCGTTAATCAAAACACTGCACCGTCACAAAGGCGGATGTTAAGTTAAGGCGGATTGATGTAATCACTGTTGTTTGTCAAGCCTCCTACTTCCAAATATTTAGTGTAATACCGGTTGGGACTATGTCGGCCACCACGAAAGATTATGATACAATTCCTTTTGTTACAACTTGTGAGATTTAAAACTGAAAGCTCAATAATAATTACGAATATTTCTACAATAAATTAAAATAAATACTTACTCGATAGATCCATCAGCAGATTTATATAAGTAGAAGTCTTGAAAAATTAATCTAACTCGCTCCTTGCCCCTCCCAAAAAATTCGTAGTGGCAATGAGTGTTCGGAGGGTAGGGCGCTGGGTAGTGAGGCGATGTCAGCGTGCCGTGTTTTGTGCCATCGCTGCTGAATTCTTGGTGACATGATGAAGCTGGAAAGAAAGATAAAACGTAAATTAAATAAATTGTTTATCTATCTGCATTACACATTAAATGGAGTTGGCTTATTATATACCCTTAGCTTAGTTTTACGCAAGGGCGGATCCAGAGGAGGGGTCATTGGGGTCATGACCCACCCTGGGCTGGGTCTAAGTCGACCACTGATAATTTTTTTCAACGCATTCATAAGTTTAATAAAATAAATACTTTGTATGAAAAATAATATTTCATTTTAATTAGATTTATAATTGTAATCAAATGTCTGTCCTGACTAGACTTCAACTATGTGACCCCCCCTGACTTGAAAGCTGGATCCGCCCTTGGTTTTACGTCGCCTTTTTTATTACCCGTAATTACAGTTGTTAAAAGTATGTATCACTAAACATTTGAATAAAATAACGTTATAATATAATAACACGTTACCCAGAAAAATAGATGGCGAAGCTACCTTTCGTAGCACCGTATCAAAATGTAATACTAGGTAAAGCAGTGCGCACGACGCATGCGTAGAACGAAACGTCAATAGAGGCGAGCTAACCTATCTATTTTCTGTTTCATTAGATTATTTTTGTCTCGGATCCGTGATCAGACGTATTCTAAACACTTTTAATCAAAACAATGGAATAGGTTATGCGATCGCTTGACTTAATTCTATCGTAATCTTTTAATTTTCGTAATCATGATTTATCATTATAAATAGTTAGTTAGAACGACAAGTTATATAATTTATGAAACCAAGAACTGTGATTGTAAGTGTAGTTTTTCTAGTATTCTATTGTAGTCTTTGGTGTAGTTGAACATCCCTAAAACTGTCAATGTCGTCTTTACGTTGTCATTAATGTCAGAAAAATGAACAATTTGACTTTTTTGACGTGATCATGAACCAACTGTTTTGGTTTCCGTACCAATATTTGTTTTAGTTCTATAGTAAAGAGAGCATAGAAAGTAACATAAAATAATTCGTATAATATGTTAGAAACGTTGACGTGTATTTTTGTGTCTTAATTAATGTGTTTTACTTGCCTAACAACAAAGTGTAAACTACGCAGAAACTATGACGGAATCCACACCGTTTTACGTAGATAGAGCTAAAGGTGGCCGAGCTTCGTGTAAAGGCTGTAAAACAAACTGTCCTAGTGGGGAATTACGAATAGCAAAGCTTGTAGCCAGCCCATATGGTGACGGGAATCAGATGAAATCATGGCATCACATAGAATGCTTCATGAATGCCTTACTGAAGCAACGACCTGCCACCAAACGCGTGGATTCAATAGAAGACATCGGTAATTGGGATAATATAAGTAAAGAAGATCAGGAGTTTATCCTAAAGAAGCTTAATGATATGGAAAAACTTTATGCTGATAAAAACAGTGGCAAATATACAGCAAAGGTTATAAAAAATGTTTCAACTGCTTCTTTAAAAACTAGCCCAACTAAAATTGTAAGTAAAGACAGTGCAGACAGCCCTAAAAAACAAGAGTTGGAAACAGATGATGACAAGTTTGTGACATTCTTCAAATTGTGTAAAAAAATATCTAGAGTTGATGCTTATACAGAAAAAACGGCTGTGGTCAATAACTTTTTTAGAAAAGGCTCTGATGACACCACCTTCAAAGGTGATGTAAAATTATGGTGTAAGTTATTATTACCCCAAGTGACTAAAAGAGTTTATAATTTAAAAAGTAAACAATTGGTAAAGTTATTCTCAAGAATATTCAACACAGATCATGATGACATGTTAACACATTTGGAACAAGGTGATGTTGCCAATACAATACAACATTTCTTTTTAAAGTCAAAAGTTGTTGAACCTGCATTAGTGAGTTCACTCACAACACTACAAGTAGATGACTTTTTAACAGAACTTGCAAAATTAACAAAAGAAGAAGAACAAATATACCATTTTAAAAAGATTGTCAAGAAATGTACTGAGGATGACTTGCTAATGCTTATCAGGTTAATAAAGGGTGATTTAAGGATTAACGCTGGACCAAAACACATATTAGAAGGGGTCCATCCAGATGCTTATAGCGTCTTCCAAACATCCCGGGATCTCGATATGGTGTTAGGAAGAATAATATCTGAAAATAGTACCATAAAACATAAAGATGCTATCCAAAAAGGTTTTCAAGCAAAACTGACTCTTATGACTCCTGTGCTGCCAATGTTGGCTGAAGCTTGCAAATCTGTAGAAATGGCAATGAAGAAATGTCCAAATGGAATGTTCTCTGAAATTAAATATGATGGAGAAAGAGTACAAGTACATAAAAAAGGCAAAGAGTTTAAATATTTTTCTAGAGCTCTCAAACCAGTTATGTCACACAAAGTCAATCATTTCAAGGATTATTTACCGCAAGCATTCCCAAAAGGTACAGATTTAATTCTGGATGCTGAAGTTTTAATGGTAGATGTCAATACAGGGAAACCGTTGCCATTTGGTACATTGGGTGTGCACAAGCAGTCAGAATTTAAAGATGCACAAGTGTGTTTATATGTTTTCGACTGTTTGTATTACAATGGTGAGGTGTTAATAGATTTACCGATAAGGAAGAGGAGACAGTTTCTGTATGATAATATGGTTGAAGTAAAAAATCATGTTATGTTTTCTGAACAGCAGTTAATTAAGAAGCCATTAGATTTAGGTAAAATGATTGCTGAGGTATGTTATCATTTAAAACAATTAAGTTATTATTTTCCATCACATACAAGGTTGGTGATCACAGTTAGGTGGAAAATTATGGGGAAAATGAGCCATGAGCCTTATTTTGTAAAGATATCTCTACTTCACTGGCAGACATATAAGCATGGCAAAAATTTAGTAAAATTGTCTCATATGTACTATATACTCCAGTTTACCCAAATATGTAGCCTCAACAGCTATTTTATTAAGCAATTACTCAGTAACTGGTATGGCAAGAATTTTATTCAAGAACCCATTTTTTTTTAATTCTATATACTCGTTATACCATTCCATTTTACATGAAACAGTAAAAAATACTCTATAAAAAATTATCATTTTTAAATTTCAGGTTTTGGCACTTGGTTTAGAAGGCTTAGTTCTTAAAGACTTGGAGTCCACATATGAGCCTGGCAAGAGGCATTGGTTGAAGATCAAGAAAGACTATCTGTTTGATGGAGCAATGGCTGATACAGCAGATCTTGTTGTCCTTGGTGCTTGGTTTGGTATGTAAATTTATGAATTAATTAAATTATTCAAACTCAGTACAATTCAGTTATTAGTACCTTGAATAAGAAGATAGCCAGTCAGTTTGTCTTTATGCCAATATGGTATTTTGCTTTTACCTTTACTCTCAGTATATCAGTATCATATCATCAGTATTGTATCATTGTGGTCCCAATTAGTGCCAAAATTCAGATTCGATAGGAATAGTAAGTAGTATTAATAGAATCGTTTAATACTGTTTGTCATAGGTAAGTCGAAATATAGATGGTACTACAAATAACAAGTATATGTAATAAGGTAAACCATATTACGAATTGAATGATAAAAAAATAGTATAAAATGTATATATAGATAAATCACAGTATAATTTTAAAGTGCTGCATTGAAACCCTTAAGTTGCCTTTCTTCCTCCAGGAGCTAAAATTGTTGTAATAATAATATCTTAATTAATCATACTTGTACATTACAGGCACTGGAAAAAAAGGAGGCATGATGTCAGTATTCCTAATGGGCTGCCATGACACTCGTCGCAACCGTTGGGTCACAGTGACTAAAGTCCACACTGGCCATGATGATAGCACGTTGGAGAGGCTACAGAAAGAATTAGCACCACTCATGGTGAAGATATCGCAGGATAGCAACAAAGTGCCGTCTTGGTTGGATTGCAATAAGGGAATGGTACCGGATTTTATTGCTGCTGACCCTAAAAAGCAACCTGTTTGGGAAATTACTGGTATGTTACATAGTATCCTCACACCTGTATTCCCTGAAGGATTAGGTAGACGTGTACTAATTTGCAATCATATTTCGCCGCCATTATTAAGCACCATGTGTTGAACTTCAATACAGAAAAACACTATAACATTACCCGATCCTGGAATCGAACACAGGATCTGTTAGTTGTGTCTTGTATTGCAGCACCATCAGTAATAATGGCGGCGTAGTGCGGTGCTGGGTCATAGGCGCGCTTCCCTCCCCGCTCCCCCACCAATTTGCAGTGCCGCGTTTCACACGGCACTTATTATTTTACACTGTGCCCACTGTAGTTTTTAATAACATTATATTGGAGTGCACACTGACAATAACTATTCCTGACTTAAGTTTTATTAAATTTATAGGAAAGACATACATTATGATGACCCCTAAATACTTAGCCTGTTAAGTTGTATTAGTAATTTGTTATCTATACATAATTTTACAATGGAACTATTTGCAATACAAATGTTAATTTGAGTCAAGCACTATTTACAGCCCAGTTATTTTAATACAATATGCACATAACAAATGTTGGTGTAATCATTAAATTTTAATGTGAATAGACTCCAACTTTCTATTAATATATAATGCAGTTGAACGCATAACCACCAATTTAATAACCTTTTAATTTTGTTGTATTTTGTGTTGTAACGGTATTTATTATGCATACAATTTTGTTTCAGGGGCGGAACTAACAAAGGCGACCCTACACACTGCGGACGGCATATCAGTGAGGTTCCCAAGGGTCACTAGAATAAGAGCCGATAAAGATTGGGAAACTGCAACTAATTTGGAAGAGTTGAAACTCTTGTATAAAAATTCTAAAGAGAAAACTGATAATCAACTATTAAATAAACTGGCAACTACCGATTATGATGAACCTCCCGCGAAAAAAATTAAAGCTAGCCCATCCAAAACTAATATTAGTCCAAAAACAACAAAAATCAGTTCTAAAAACACTAAAATACATAGCTTTTTCACAAAAAAAGAAGTAAAGCCAGATATTGAACTGAATAATTCTAGTTCATCAGAAAAGAGTAACAACTCAATGTCTTTGGATACTGATATTAAAGAAGAGAGTAATATGAGTGTAGACGAAGTTGATAGCAAAGAATTTCTGTTTATACCAGAGAGTCCTCTCCCAAATGTTTTTGAGAACAAACGGTTAGGATTCTATCCGGATTTCATAAGTTTTTCTGAAGAAGAAAGAAAACATTTCGAGAGACACTGGATCGCGTACGGAGGTACAGTTGTGAAGTCAATACGATCCATGAATGTAGACTTTATGCTTCATAACAATAAGACAATTGAATTTGAAAAAATGAGAAAATTATCGAAGAAATTGCCCGCGGAAGTAAGGCATGTTTACAAAGATTGGTTAATGCAGTGTATTAATGATGTGAAATTGTGTGATACTGCTAAGTATCCAGTTCGTATTGTTACTTAGCCCTGTATCAGTTCCTTTACTGTTTGTAATGTCTATTTAAGAATGAATGAGATCAAATCCACTGTTAAGCTATTAAGAGTTCTATTAATAAATTCGTGGCAGATTTTTTTTTCCTGATTTTGATATTTTCTTTACATGATGTTCCTCTTTTTCGTTTCCCAAGCATACATGTCACATGCAGATCATAGAAATATTTATTCCGTGCGGCAATCGAAACCGCGACACGAAGCGCAGAAATCACGGAGGCACGATTGGCGCAGTGGCTAAGCGACTAGCTTTCAGCGCTAACGTGTACTTTTATGTGTATTCCACACAAGCACTTGACAAAGGCCAAGATATAGACAATTATTGATTGCCTCGAGTTTGCTTTAACCAAAGCATTATTATAACCTTTATGACATGTGCACAGTGAAATTCACTTGAATTTCGCAGAACAATACACATTCAGCCAGAAAAAGATTCAGTAGAAGTAGATATATTTATTTTTATTGCTGTCTTATCTTCCTACTTGATGAGGTCAATTTCTCTTTATTACCACTTGCTGCTGCCTACCTGATGAGGTCAAAATTTCCCTTTATTACCACTTGCTACTTTTATAAAACAATACCTATGTACACAATGACGTCACCTCTGTAAAGAATATACACCACATTGACATAAGGAAAAATCCAGAAATGGTAATTTTCCTGTTTAAATTAGGGATGTTACGGAGCTTCGACTCCGAATCCGATATGTCGGAACCTCCGATTAAAATTACACCTCCGAATCCGGCTCCGGTTCCGATATATCAAAACAGAGGTATATATCGGAGTTACAAGTTATGACTTGCTATCGCTGCAGCGCTACCAAGCGCTTTCTATGTGACACTGACAACTGACTGAGTATATGTGTTCTGTGCAACTGATGAACGAAGAGTGAACGAGTTGCGACAAGTTTTTTCTTTTTTATTTATTTACATTTTACATTCGTAGATTTCCTCCGACTCCGACTCCGATTCACCTCCGACTCCGCGGAGGTCACTACGAGAACCTCCGACTCCGATTCCGCCTCCGATAAATCCACCTCCGTAACATCCCTAGTTTAAATATATATTCAGAAATGTACAATTTGCACTTACCATTTTGCCGATGCTGATATTAAGTCACAGAACCTATTCCATGACCAGCAGCCTATTGCTGTCCTACTGGGCACAATTCTTCTGAGAATTTCATGAAACCCCAATAACCTGAGAATCGAACCCAGAACCTCATCATCACACTCATCAGTCCTCCACCAGTAAGCGTAAGCAATTACTGTTTAATATTCAATATAATTTCAGCAGGTTTCATAACAAAATATCCTTTATAACAAGACAAAAAGTTATTTAGTACAGGTCGTGTCCAGCCTCGTGGAAACTCATTTAGGGGATCAAACAGGACCCTTAGCTTTAGGCGGTCAGTGTTGGAAGCAGGTAGGTAGACACTAGACTGTCGTAAAAGTGATTAATGTGCTTAAGAGCTCAAATTCGAATTCAATTATGTCCTTCATAGTATATAGTCTGCTTATTTAGCTATTCATGTGGTAGATAGTTGGTTTCAGTTTGTAAAGTAATTACTTTTGTGGATATCTGAGTCGATACTACAAGTCTCGGTTAAAATAGTTGTCAATTTATTCATGAGGCAAAATTTGATGGTATTAAGTACTGATTAGTACATGGTACTTGGTAGTAATAAGTATCTACTTATAACTTGATTCAAGTTAACGCGACTCGTTCGCACTACCTATGTACAGTCAGCGACATAAAAAAAGTACATAAGAAAGTAGCTAAATATTTAAAAAGATTTTTAGTGACTTAAAATTTGCAAATCTAAAAATAAAAACTATTTTATTATAGAATCCTAGAATCGAATAGAGTAATAGTAAGTTAAGATTATTTATCTTCTATGATACATCAATTTAAAAATTACGAAACGTTGACCTATTCATTATCTTCGCCTCAGCAAAAGTATTAAAATAAAAGACAAACAAGTGTCGCAATTATATTATCAATTCCTACAGACAAACTAGCCCATAATTATGATAATTGTTAGTAAAAATATTTTTATTAAAACTAATTTTATCTATAAAAAATCATAAATTTACATAATTTCTTATGAAAATATTGAAATACTTTAATGGAATACTTTTTCGGAGTCGAACATAATAAGTATGAGAGCTGTTCCAATAAATCTGACACTGACTGTACCTAACATCACAGTTCTATCACCAATTATGGCTTTATGGTATCCAGGAAGCTTATATTTTTAAAATCTTTTTAATCTCAATTTTCATTGAATCTGATAAAGGTAAACAATCTCGATGTGACTTTTTACACAAGCACATATTAAACAAATAAACTACTGCTTAAACTAGTGGTTCAATTAATTTGGTAATCGATAATGTTGTTTTACATTGGTTTTTAGTCGCGTTACATTTTTAAACTGAGTTTTTAAACAAAAAATATTAGAAAGACACACCAAGATCGTTTACCTTTAGTTAAATACCTAAACAAAACGAGTATAGTTACGCAAGTATTAAAAATAATAATTCACAAATAGTTTTGTGAGCACTCTTACACACGAGCATATTGCCAAGGAGTTACTGTAGTCGTAAGCTGTAAGCGGCGACGTTACCACCTCCGTCATCGACAAAGTTTCGCCCATGTGTGTGTTCAGTGGTGTAAAAGTTTACCTACCTACCGATATAATTTTATTACCTTAGGGCTGTTTAATATTCATTTGTTTCGCTCGTCGGTCCGTTTCACACAATAACGCTTCACCGCGATACGTTTAGTCTTTAGACAATTAAGGTAATCCTATTTACTCAATTAATGGTTTAATAGGTTTTGTGATCTACAATAAATCCTGGATTTTAGTTGATGTCTATAGATACATAATATTATCATTATGTAACATTTGTTTATTAAATGAGTTGTTTGTTTGAGTGGAGATAATCTGGTGAATCCTAACTAATATTATAAATGCGAAAGTAAGTTTGTTTGTTTGTTACCTTTTCACGCCTAAACCACTGAACCGATCATCCTGAAATTTTGCACATACGTTGTCAGGAGTACAAAAATGGACGCAGAGTACCTTTCATCCCAAAAAAAGTACTGTTCCCGAGGAAAACAACAATAACGTTCTTATGATAATAGATGGCGCCACGTGTCTTTTCCAAGTAGAGTCCAACCCGAATTGATTACCAAATTCTAAATAAACGCGAGCGAAAGCCGCGGGCAAAAGCAAATTAATAAACCGATTAAGATTTTTATTTATCATACTATTAAAGGCTATTGTCCTCGTTGTAACATAGGCTACATTTTTTCGAAAATCTATCCCTGAGTGATGTAATAGGGCAGTCAGTTTCTATAGGAAAAATCTTCACTACATACGACGGTAGCCAGCGACTTCGGCTGGCAATAGCTACTGATAGATATTTAAAAGAAGACAAAAGACAATGTCTCAGTACTCAGAGTGTATCCAATGAAATAAATACCGAGGTAGGTAGGTACCTAGTTACTTCATTTTTATTATTCAAGAACGCTGTAATGAGAAATGGCCAGCTCCGAGTCGGAAACAACGTAAAACTGCCGGAGATAAAAATAACGTAACGGATATAGAAATGGTACCTAGTTAGGTACTTGTGAAATTTAAATGAAAGGAAAAGCGAAGAGGCTTGCTTTAAGAACAAATGAAGGATGTTTTAAAAGGGAATCAAGGGTTCTCATTCCTTTCAATAAAACGAGATAACAAGTTTTTTAATGCTCTAAGAATCTTTTCGGCTAAAGAAATATCAGATAAAAAGCTCTTCATGAATCAAAAAACTAAAACTATAGGGATTATTGCCTTTGAAATTCTGTCAATCGCGCTTTATTTGTGTGCTTGAATAAAGAAACACCTAACACACTTCGTCCTATAGCAGAAACGCCATCTAGTAACACACATCGACACGACCGACACTAACTAAATTTTGCGACGTTTGGCTGGCGGAATGATGATAGCAGTGTGATTATTAAGCACTCAAGTGCATGCCACCCCCTATTATCTCTCAATCGGTTAATTAATTTAGCCCTGGGAAATAATTGGGTCGTGATATTCTTAACTGATATTACAGTATAGGTATTTATGCTTACTGAAATTTTAGCGTTTAGTCTAAATGATTGGGTTTACCCGAAATGTTCAATGATCTCAGCCTTTGTCCAATTATACTGAACAGTGGGATTGCCTGATAGTTTTACCGATGATCTGAATCTGTTAGATGATTATCTAGATACTAACCTAACTGATTCTGTGAGAAGAAGTTTGAGCATGGGGAACATCATAAGCTGATGATGATGACTATTCTAGATTAAGGAGTGGCTGTGACGACTTCCAAGAACTCCAGACGTCTATAACCAACTGTTGCAGTGCCGGATCTAGTTAGAGGAACGGTCGCTCCAGGCATAGGATGACGAAGAGCGAAATATTTTTTAGAATCATGACACGCCATCCTTAATCCAAAAAAATCCCTTGGACAAGGTTCTCTCGAACAGGAGTCTCGTTCTATCTTTATACAGTGCCACCAGTATCAACAATGAAGCTTGAATATGCTTTTTGACACAGGATTTGTGCAGCTTGAGACCTTACCTTAATAGCATATGGAGACATGTACATCACTCAACACAACATCGTTGCAGAGTATAATAAATTGCTAAGATTTTGATGAATTCAAAAGTATTCTCTTCCATCCATGGTTTGACAACGGGACTACACAGAATGATCAGCACTGTATGCCCGGCACGCTAGTCCATCAGGGATTTTGAAAGAGAGCGTGGTCCATATAACTGGTATTAGGGTATACTGAATTTGCGGTCAAATTATTTGAGGTATTTTAGGCAATGTATCTAATGGAGCCATAAAAATGCTCTACTATAAAACTGATGTAAATATAGGTAGGCACTAGGCGAAAATTTCTCGATACTTTTATGAGGATGTTAGTTTTAATGCTGCATACGTTCAGTCTGTTTGGCTGCAAATTTCATCTGTTTGGCGGGAAATATTCTTGTTCTGCTTCTATTGTTTCGGCTGAGCAATGTTCACTAAGGCACGGCCTGGATCCTTTCTGCCCCCTCCATAAATTAAGTCAATTATAAATCTCGAAGTTCCTGATTCATCCAAGATTTGACAATTTATTGTCTCCCTGTCTCTGTCGACTCGGCACGAGCTATCTAGAGGAATGATTAGCTAGTCAGCAATTGTGGTATCGAGGGTCACTGTCCAATGCCATAGATAAATTGCAGTCTATTATAGGTACAATCGCTAGAGAATATCATTACCAGCAAAATGTTCTGAATTTACACCATAAATCGACTAATTTTATTTATAGTACGACACAAAGAGAAACAACGCAAAACCGACGAAAAGAACATATTAATTATTGTGAAATAAAATAATCTTCGGAAGCACCAGATAATACTTTAATGCCGCCTCGATGTTAGGAATATTGAATTAAAACTGGAAGATATGGCCATCGTAAGATCGTATGAAATGAGGAAAGCTTAGAAATTGGATTTTGGTATAAAGTTAGAGGAATGGCGAACAAAAGTTTTAATACAATAACGCTTTTAACTTCACATCGTCGGTACGGCTAAGTAACGGCTGTGGCAATTGGATTTTTATTTCTGGTTTTCGTCCTCAGGGGAGGTATTGTAGTTTAATATGGTAAGTCAAGTATAATGGCTTTCGTAGAGTAGTCTGAAGGATTGAACATTGACAACCGAAGAGCTTAGTTACTAGGCAGGATTAAAACCTCTTTTCTGAATCGTTGCGTTAAGGATTTTATTCACGAACGAATTGAGTAAAATGCTATTTAACTGCTTCATTGGCAAATTTAAGGTAAAGATGTTGAGTTATTTTGTATGGATATTTAACAGTAACAGCCCGAAGATTGGAATTATGAATCGCTATAAAAATAGGCTCATGCTAGGCTATTACATGGGGCTCAATAACAGCATCGGAGAAATGTGGGTGTGCAACAGTACCTACACTTCTGCCTAGCGCTTTGAGGATTGCAGGCGTGATGATCTTATGTTATGCTATTGTATTTATAGTAATAAATATAGAATATTTGTTACGAATCTGGAAAATTATTATAAAAGGGCATTCATTTTCGTACCAGTTGCTGCAGCCACTAATGTATGAATCAATTACGTTAATGTGTGTGATTCGTGTAACGTTAATTTCACTGTAATGCATATTATCCAATATATGAAAGCTTACATTACAGTCTACATTTACACTTACACTACCATTAGTAACTATAATACAATGTAACTCTGTCAAATGTGAAATTCAAATGCTTATTCAGAGAAAAATAACGATTCATTCCATAAATACCGTATCCGTTGATGATATATGTAAAATTCTTTAAGACCTTCTTGGAACATTTCTAAAATTCACTTTTGTGTTTTGTTAGTCCATATAGCTTTTTTTAGAGTGACTACTGTACTGTAAAGCGGCGTTCACATGAGATAAGACAACAACTTTTACTTAAAGAATTCAATTTGACTGATTTTAATCGTCTTGTGATGACTGCTGAAACTATCGAAATAATATGTTCAGTCCCTGAACAGCTGAAACTTACTTCAAGAGGAAGTTTTAATTTACACTTAAAGGCAATTTGAAGATGTGCGATGATGAAAGTTCCATTTCCATTCCATATGAGTTTTTACATTCATTCTTGACTTAAGGCTCATTTAAAAATGCTTTGCTCTTAGTATTTAATACGAGTATTTATGATTATGTACAGAGTTTTGATTAAAAAATCGAAAGTGATACATATCTATCTAAGTACACATCAGACCCTAAAACTTTTTTGGCGAACTGTTGGGGTTCGACAGAGAACAGTGAGAACAATGTTTGTGTATACTGTATTTATAACAATAATAAGTAAAATTGTAAAAGTATTTTATATATTGTACATTTATATATTATATATAAATATACAATATATAAATATATATTGTATATTTATATTTATATATTGTAAAAGTGGTAAAAGAGCGTGACCTTGTCGCTGCGTATATAACTAAATTATAAGTATTGCAGCAAAATATGGAGAGAACGTATTTAAAAAAGGGATGTACGTATAATTTTACAGAATTAACTTTGATCTATATTTCATTGGATGCAAAAGACGGGTGCTGCGAACCGGTGACGTGCGTCCCGGTAGTAAAATGAGAAGCAGCCAGAGAAATATAAATCATAAGTCAAAATAGAGATACTATTTTGACTTATGATTTATATTTCTGTGACTTATACAGATGTAAATCCAAGTCACAGATGAGAAACCAGACAGTTTTGAAGAGAGAAAAGAAGACAAACAGATCATAAAGAATGTTAAGACTAGCTTTAATTCTCGAACCACGTTTTATTATCCCTATATTATAAGCACCATTCAAGTATTCAAACCCATTCTCAAAGTCCGACTTTAAGCTTGCCTAGAATGATAAGCAGTTGAAATACAGAACAATATTGTGTTTAAAATTGCTTATCCGTTGGCGGATTAAAATGAAAATTAAATAGCGACGAGGGACCTAAAGCAAACACTCCACTCAATATTAACTGAGTTTTCTACGTACCTTTCCTGTTATTATTGTATTTGCTGATATTATTGTGTTGTTTGTCTGTGTATTTAAAGGTCTTCTGGACTTTGGAACTACTGGAATTCTTTTGGAAGATCTGAGGAGTCTTCAGAAGCTTTAACCATCATGTGTATTTGTATGATCTACAAATAGTTGGTTCGGGTCTGGGTGTGCGCGCATATCACATGTATGTTTTTAACACACAGGAGAAGTCCTAATATGGGCTATAAGGTAAAAAAAAAGAGAAAAAGAAAATCTGCGCGATCCATGACAGGTCTGTTGACTGAACTACCTAATATTAATGAAAAGACATAGCAAATAACGTGGTTTCAATACCAGCATCACGAAATGTGGGTGTAAAACAGTACACCTCTACCTAACCCTTGTGAGACCAAGGCGTGATGCTACGTTAGATTTAGCAAAATCAAATAAAAACACAAGAAGATTCATTTTTATCTCACCAAAACACGTAGCCTTTAAAAAGGTGTTACCTATAAATAGACACAGGATCTAGCATTGCTTGACACTCGATAGGGCCCGTCACCAAGGGACGCATCTATTGTGATCCTTCAGATAACATCTAAAATGACATGTGCGATACAGCTACAATAATCGTATCTCCGAAAACGGACGTCCCATTGTATTTGAAAGGTCTATCGTGTCGAAATTTGCCAAAGGTATTACGTAGGCACCTATAGTTAGTGCGGTATCTTCAATCTTGCTTTAACAGCAGAACCTATGTTATATCTCTACGTTTTGTAGAGCAGTCTGTTTTTCTTTTTGACTGCCTCATTGGGCTAATGGTCGCAAGCGTGACTGTTAAGTGTGAGGTCCTGTGTTCGATTCCTAGGTCGGACAAAGTGTTATTGGGTTTTTCTTGGAAATTCTCAGTAGCAGGTCGGAATCTGGAACCAACTCCGGTAGACGCCAATAGACTCGCTCCCTATTACATAGCACTCAGTAACGGCATCGGCGAAATATGGGTATAAAAGGGTACACTTTTGCCAAATACAGGCGTGATGCTTCGGATTATTAAAGGAATTATTTTCAAAACAGTGTTTATGATTTTCATATGGTGAATTAAATTTGCCTTTCTATTCTCAGCAACTTTCTTTACTCTGTGGTGGAAAATCAACGATATTGAAATTGAAATGCAATCTCTTATCGTAGCTTGCTATATAAATAAACAGCTATACAACGGCCGCAAGCTAACCAGCACTCGGGAACAGCTCTTACTGAAGTAGTAAGCCACTAGTGCGAAAAGTCGTTATTATTTTATGGCTGCAATATGGAATCACCAATAAAACAAGAATGGGTTGTTATAAGTCTTAATCCTTTAAAATAAGTGCTAGATAACAGATGGTATATGATATATTGATGTAGATACTCTCAGAAGTCATCGCGTCGATAGCCAATATAAATATCATAAATATATCTATTTGTATCTATATACATATAGTAAAATTATAACAGGCCGATGTCTGTACATTATAGATATTGAAGAAAAACTAATATGGGGGTCTTTATTAGAGCAACAGAAGCCAAAACAACAGTTTTAGAATTTTTGTCTGTCTGTCTGTATGTTTGTACACGCATCACGCAAAAACTACTGCATGGAATTAAATGCAGTTTTCACCGATGTATTGCTAGAGGTCTAACTTAAAATATAGGCTCCATTTTACTGTAGGAAAATATCAGATTCTAAATTCCACGCGTATGAAGTCGCGAAACAGCAAAGTATTTAAATAAAAATAAATGTGTGTATGTATTTATGTTCCTTATGGACTTTAAAACGGCTAGAGCGATTTTAATGAAATTTTTAGGTAATCTTTAGATTACCCCAGCGGGTGATCCTGTGAAATTTGGTAGCGATCGAATCAACATTTTTTTTTGCGTTTTAGTAATCAGCCCCGCCCGACTACCGGTGCGAAGCCGGGGCGGGTATTATTTGTTATATCCTTGAAATAATTGTAACAGGTAAGAATTCTTTCTGATTCTACAATTTCGCGAACCATGCAAGGAATGTCTAGATATCTCAAAGAGCCTGAACCTACCTGGTTTATTTGTGAATAAATCTTTAGACGGCCTACAGACGCTCTAATTTTAGACCCATTTACATGGCCGACCTGGTACCTGCGGCCCGTGACGGCCATTGGTAAATTGGACTGTCGACTCCATGTGTAGGCAGTTTGGTTTCAATCCGATAGCCAATTTACAGTATAATAAGATAGAGTAGAAAAAGAATTTGAAGGAACTACTTTTTTCTGAACTCATTTCATAATTTGTATCTTTACAAGTTCATTCGACTAGTGGTATTAACCGCGTTTGCAAAGTGTAAGGTCAGATTGTGTGAATCGGGATTTTTTTTAATGAAAAATTCTACATATGACTTCATACGGTCCAAGCCCGAAATACCTCATCTGCTTACCCTTTGGAGGATACCAGCTTAATGACACAAATTCTTGTCTTCACCATTCATATCGATTTACGTCGCAATAAATTATTTCCTTACTGATCTGGTCGTGAAACAGAAAATATAAAGATCTGTTTATCGTCTATCGCTTAGCTGAGCTGAAGAAAAACGGTGATTAATGGCACTCGTAACTTTATGGTTTGGAAAAACACACAAATTAATGTTGTATTATTGGAGTATTTACGCAAACTTTTGAATGGCTCATTGGTTTCGTGGTCGCAACCGCACTGCTGAGTGTGAAGTCCTGGATTCGATTCCCGGGCCGGATAGTGCTATTGGGTTTTTCTTTATGAAAATTCTCAGTATCAGCACGGAATCTGGAACTGTGCCCGGTAGACTATGACAACAGGTTCGTGTCCTATTACACGGGATTCAATAACGGCAACGGCAAAATGTGGGTGTACAATATTAGAGCTCTGCCTCATCCTTCAGGGAATACAGGCGTGATGCTATGTTATGCTATGTTACGCAAACTTGATCTGTTATGGTGAGAATTAGTTATAGTAATAATAGTGGTACTTATGTTGTAAGGAGAGAACCCACACAAAAAGCTGAAATACAGCTTTTCGAGGTAGTAGGTACCTATGTGTATTTCATTTTGACTTACTTGAAGTACTTTCTTGTCCACGATGCCTTGGAGCCTGTCTGGCGTAGGACCCGAGTCATAAACTTATGATAATATGCATAAACAGTTTAGCAGAATCAGCACAAAGAAGATATCCTTGGTAACGAGGAGCCCGGTACCTCCATTGTGAGTTTATAAGTCTCGCTAGGGCCTATTGAATAATATTACTATGAACATTTTTAGTTTAGTGTATTCAAGAGTTGTCAGCGAGTATTATACCTTAAAAACTCATAATGAAGGTACTGATTAGCGCAATAGACGGATAGCCAGTTTCAATAACATGAATAAACGTAGCGAAATTGAAACGCTTATTTTTGGAAATGTATTGGTTAAAATAATAAATAAAATTTAAATGACCATGTATTTTTATGTTTTTGTCGATATTAAATATATATGAAATTCTAGATCAAGATTTGAATCAACAATTAAACTTTTTAAACTCGCTTTTGAAGTGCGCTACGTATGTACATCTTTTTGAGACTGTCTGTACTTAAATGAATCATGACAAAGTTATATCTGTTACGTTAGTATATATAGATATCTATACTTATATGTTCTAGTAGCGCACTATTGGAGTATTTGCCCTATAGTAGATTGTCCGGTATTGGAACACCGTTCATACGGGGTCCAGACTAGCGACTTTAACACCAGATAAGGTTTTTTGTTGTTTACTAACATAGTTATATCCTTTTTTTTTTTTGTTAAGTAAGCAACAAATATATTATACAATGGCCTCCTTCAAATAGAGATCAAATGTGTACTCCGTATAATTTTATAGAGAAAAAAGGGTAACGATAGTTCTTGAATGTTAGAAATAAATATAAAATGTGTTAGCTCGTTATCTCGCTAGCGCGAAGGTAGTGGACCAGAAATATTGTTACGGCACTTTTGTTATCTGCAATGGGAAATTTCTTATATTTTCTTGTGTTATATTAATTTCAACATTTTTTTCAAAAAGTTTCTTGAAACGTTTGCTTATTGCAAGAAAAAAGTAAGGTGCCAGTCCTTTTTGTCTTTTGAGTGGCGTTATTAGTCCTAAAAGTAGGGATCAAGGACCGTTAAAGTATTGAGTCGTGGTCCTCGGCCTTGGACTGTTTCCTATCAGTTGTAATAGAATGTGGTTTAGCATTCACTAACAACTCTTTGTCATTCTACTGAGCTTGAAGGAGTCCACTGTTCGACGTAGCCTCAAAAGTACCTAAATACTAAGCCGTGATGGTGTTTGTTCGGGACGCGACCTGAGTGGTAATGATTGCTAGGATGTCTATTAAAACACTAAGATAGACTTGCTAAAAATAGTGGAGTGTCCTCTCGAACTAGTGAGTATAGATATGATAGTGACTAAGTATGGTCAAGCATAGCGATTGTGGCATATACTCCTTGTGTATTCACGTCGATAGAGGAAGTACTGTACATTGTACAAGATTAGACAATTTGGGTGAATTTATTAGAGCTGCATAAGCCAAGGATAAACTATTCCTCTGATAGACAAATTGCTTCTATTTTAAATTAGGAATAGGTACCTACCGTTTTATAAAATGTGTTGTGAGTTGTGAAACATGTTTAGGTATAATATTATCTTTAAAGTCTTTAATGTATGCAATAGATCGCGGGATCAGATGGGAACAACCCGATAAGTCCACTACACCAATCGGGTTAGTTAGTCAGTTAAGAGATTGGTGGTGTCTGCGCTACGAGGGTTAAATTCTGACAAGGACCAAATATTTGTATGATCTTTAAATCATATTTATGTCTGTAAACCAAACCCACGATACATACAATCCGAGAAGAGGAAGTTTGAATCAATGATATGTAAATAAAAGAGAGATAAACAAAGAATGTTACGTGCCACAAATGCAAGAACAGTGGTACGCTCTAACGAATGCACGACGTATAATAAAATCAGACCCCGACCAACGATAATGAAATGAAATCAGTCTGGCAAGCCAGATAAAACGCTAGAATTAAGAAAAAGCGTACTTGGCTGAGTGTGTATATATGTATACTATTTACGACGTTTGCCAAGTATCCCCCAGTATTTACGTCAATGTGTATATTTCATACTTAAAGTGACAAATGAGCTTTTTATCGCCATTTCTAAACATTATTCACGGCAGAATTTATTGTGATGTTTAGTCCTGGTTTTCTCTTCGACTACGTAGGTAGATAAACTGTCTTCTTTAAGTAAATAATGGGGAATAGGTCATCCTTTTTCTCGCGACTGTCGTACACAGCTGAAGGATTATTAAGTGATGCATACACCTGAAAAAAGGAAGTCTGAAGATAGTTCTACTATAAAGAAATCGTTGCTTATTGAAAACTTATGGTACCGTGATACTGGTGTCTACTTACAATAGGTACTCTTAACCACACGGCTATAGTAGTCGGTCTTTTCAGACATCATACACATTTTACTAAACACTATTACATAACATAGTATCACGCCTGTAATCCCCGAAGGGGTAAGCTGAGGTGTACTATTCACATACATCAACATTTCACCGATGCCGTTTATTTAATCAGTGGCGTAGTTAGGTAACCAAATGCCCTGGGGCAAAAAATAAACTAGGGCCCCAACTAAACTATTTAAAATTGTTTGTTCCGTATTCGTCGTGTTCCAAATTCGATGTACCTCCAGATTTGTCGTAATCCAGATTCGTTGTAATACAGTCGACTCCATAATAAAATTAAAAACCAAATACAAATTGTAACTTATTTTAATGAACTAATTAAAATTATCTTATGAAAATAAAAGAAAATATCTACCTGTTACCGCTCAAAAAATACAGTCCTGTGACAGACACACAGACAGCGGAGGCACGTTAATAGGGTCCCGTTGAGCACCCTTTGGGTACCAAGTTTCAAACAAAGATGGTCGAGACTTGTTGGGAATTCCCCTGTATTTTTTCAAATAATTTGTTATTTTTAAAGTCGTTCTGGAATCTGGTTGATTTATATTCCGAATTTGAGAGAATTTTCACTAGTTCAATTTATAGATTGTAAGTCGGAGTCCGAGGGGCCTCCTGAGCTTGGGGGCCCCGGGGCACTGTCCCGTCTAGCCCTCCGGTAGCTACGCCACTGTATTTAATCCCATTTAATAAAGGGTGAGCCTATTGCCATCTACCGGGCACAGTTACAGACGCCGTGCTACTACTGAAAATTTCCATATAGAAAAACCACACACTGCCCAACCCAGGAATCGAACCCATGACCAATGAGGCAGTCAAATACATGTTACGGAATAATTTTAATTTTTAAAGAAACAATTTGAATTCTACATCTACGGCATAAGGTTACTTTACACAAATTTGTGAAAGTACTAGAGAACTAAATATAAAAATCAATTGTCTACATTTACAAAGTAAAAAAAGATTGTGACTTTCCTACAAACACTAAGGTACGCTCCGTTTTTTCTAAGACAAATAAAGTGGGAGATAGTTAGGCGAACTCTGCCTTTTTAGCGGGTGTGTGTTCAAACTTAGGCAATTTCACGAGCACAAACATGTAACAATCTAATCAAAAATTAAACAAACAAGAGCCAGTCAAACGAAAGGCATATAAAATGTAACGGTCAGATTTCCCTTTTCCATAAATGTGGAAGTCTCACAGTCGTAGTCGCACCAACAAGGTATAACTAGGGTTTTATCTTAATCGATGAAGTAGCATAATTAAGGTTAATCTCGGATTCCGAGTTTATACGCAGTTTAAGTTCTGGTTAAGACTGTAGTAATGCAAGTAGAAAACGGTTGAACATGAATGCAAAAGTTTTACAGTTGATAGTATCACAATTGAACTAAGTTGTAAACAGGACATATTAAAACTGGTTTCGATTTCCGGGTCGGTCGAAACAGTATTTTTTTCTGGATGAAAGGTACCCTATATCTTTTTCTGTATCCCTGACAACGTATTTGCAAAATTTCATGATGATCGGTTCAGTGGTTTAGGCGTGAAAAGGTAACAAACAAACTTACTTTTGCATTTATAATATTGAGATTAGGCCTTAGAACGTAGTCACAATTATAAGCTTTGGACCAACAAAATAAATAAATTTAGGTCTAAACCTAAATTTCATTTTTTGTACGAGTACATATGTACTTGAAAATATTTCTTGCCATTTGTGACATGTGATATCTCGGTCTTACTCTTCGTCCTTTCTCTCTATAGGCATTTATTTGTACACAAATGCAGATATATACTTGGAAGTACCATTGTGTAGATTTGTAGAGGTTCCATTACTATATTGGACGTCGGTGATGGGCAAGCGACATGTCACTTGTTATCAGTGCTCATTGTACTCTATTTGAAATGCCGCTTATATAGAGGAAATTCTCTTTCATGAATGGGTGCCTAAAATGATATTTATGGAGTTCAGGAACCGGGGCCACAGACTTGTGAATCATGTCATTTTCGATTTCCAAGTCGACTCTCTCATTGGTCTAGTGGTCGCAAGCGCGACTCCTAAGCGTGAAGTCCTGGGTTCGATTCCCGGGTTAGAAAAGTTTATTGGGTTTTTCTGAAAGGAAATTCTCAGTAGCAGCATGGAGTCTGGAACTGTGGCCGGTTGATGGCAATCGGCTTGCTCCCTATTACATGTGACTCAGTAACGGCATTGGCGAAATGTGGGTGTACAAAAGTACACTTCTGCCTAACGCTTCGGGGAATACAGGCGTAATGCTATATTATGTTATGTTTCCAAGTCAAACAAAATTTTACATCACCTTTTATTGGATAGGAATTGTTTTCTATAAAATTAAACGGTGTTGGGATTACTCTTACCTCATAGAACACAGGGGGTCCGAAAAATGATTGAAAAACTACCAACGATATACCTCTGCCTAACCCTTCGGGATTTTCAGGCTTGGTTGTTATGTATTTTATAGTTGACCATAAAAAAGGGTCGCCTAGTGAGTGATTTCCGTCTCCACTATACAATATTGTTTGCACAAGCATCGCAAATAGAAGAAGGTGCATGTTTGAGTAATGTACTGTGTATTTGTAATATAGTTACAGTTGAAAATAAATATTGAAAAAAAGACAAATGATTACGAATATGAATTGCGCATCAAATTACAGGAATCGTAAAAATTTGGAGAATATTTAACTTTTCACCGTCACTTTGGGGTATACTGGATGCTGCACTCTATCTAATGGACTCAAATAGGCTGATCGATTGATTGATTGATTCCCACTTCGAGTGGTATTACCTTACCTTGTTGGATAAGTTTCATGTTAGAACTTCACGACTGTTTTGTCAAAATTTGGAGTCAAAAGCCACTTTTAAATAGCAACACGCTTCATAACCGAACGCGTCGTACGTCCGCGAGTTGTGTTCCATTTTAAATTTTCAACAGCTAGGCACCAAATCCACAAGTACTCTCGTTTCTCGTACTCGTATACTCCTATTTGTGTGTGCAAAAACAAATTAATTATTTATACCCATGTGAAGCTTTTCTCGCTAAAATGAACTCAGCAGGAATGTTTGCATATTTTGAATATTATCTTTGGAACATACAAAATAATTTACATTTGCCATAAAATTTAATGAGTGCTCTCTAGTGGCTGATATTTCTCTGTGATTACGGAAGACGCTTTTCCGTTTTCCTTGTCTTTAGTTGTTCGTGTATTTTGCGCGTATATTAGTTCGTTCGTTCATTTCATTTTTGTTAGCTTTTACGTGAATGATCATCAAGTACCTACCTTTTCAGAATTTTTTTACATGTGTGATGTGTTTTTTCTACTATTTCTTATTAAGCCTGAGGAGACCCGGTGGTAAAAAATTATTGTGTCCACTTTGCGTCACTTGACGAAATATCCACGATTAAAATAAACAAATACTTGACGTTAGATTAACAAAAAATGTCGCGTGGAAAACAATTTTCTTTTACATTTGATTTATGAATAATATAAAATATATTCCACGTGTATTGAAACAAACGTGACCTACCAGTAATATCATACTTTAATCAAACTTAGTAGTTTGATTAGTAATTGGGACTTAAACAGTCATCATTGCAAATAGACTACTGTTTGCAATGATGACCGTTTAAATCCGATTTCTCGATGTGAAATTCCTTAATCTAAGTTTTCTATAAGAGCGAAACACACAACCTCTTTTACCTCATTAAATTGTATGTCTATAGGTAGTACGTTGTCACACTAATTTGAAGTTTCTCGATTCAAAGCCGTTCTCGGAAAGCAAAGGGGCACTGCTTATTACTATTCCATTAATGAGGCCCTTGATTTCGCTTGTTCCCTTCATACAAGCAATGTTTGAGTCAATGGAAGGGACGAGGGCCTGAAGCATTCGCATGGGATTACACATGTTAAGAATTTATTATTAACCGTGTTTCCTCGCCTATACAACTTGGTGACGAGTTTAAACATTAATCAAGTTGGTACAATTTGCATTCAAAATTCATGGTGAAGCTTGGCATCTGCTGTTGTTTTATTTTTGTTTGTAAAGTGGACTACAGATGTTAACGAATGGTTTGAAATAGATCTATCGTACTGTTAATCAATGTAGTTCAACAGTTTGACACTCGTAGCTTAATGCCTGCTGAGAGTGACTTCTCACTTTTCTTTGTACCTCTAAGAGAAAAGTAACATTCTGATATTCAACACGGCTGTTTAATATAGACACATGGAAAAGTGATTTCATTATAAGAGAAGATAGAGGAGACTTGTCCACTACACATTTGAAATAAGAATGTCCAACAAAATAAAAATAAAATACACCATTGGTATTCATTTCAAAATATTCTGGAACATATCACGTCTGGCTATAGTAGTATAAAAAAACTGATTAAATTATTAGTTCCCAATGCCCATGTTCATTAAAACATAACCATACGGGCTTACCTTTACGTGAGCAGTAAAACAAGTGAAGTAACAATCTTATCGGCCGTTTTACCTTTTCTTCGGCATTGTTCCTAACACTTTTGTCTGCCTTACCTGACCCTCCCGTTCAACGATTTGCTATTGAAATAAAAATTCTATTAGCTATAGGTAAGCTCCTGAAATTCGGCGTTATTGCTCGACTTGGTACTGTTGCTTGGCAAAGGCAAATATCCAGGCTCAGCCGTATCAAATATTTATAAGAGATTCTCGTTCACGTGCATACGCGATACATAGAAGCAACATTATTTTAAATTGCCGAACGTATTCTAAAATACTGAGATGCAATTTTCTTATGGATTTTGTGAGACTGAAACTTTATAAGATGTAAAGATGCTAGTCAAATGTGAGTAAGTCTTTCGCAGGAGCTTGAGTAAGCAATGGTATGGACGGGATGGTTTATGTGTGAACTTGAAGCTAAAAGTCACTAAAAAAGTGTATCAGTATTTATTTTTCTTGTATCGCAGATTCTTGTTCCTGAATACCAGTATTCGTTTGCCGATAACGCTTCGTAATTGCTAAATAAGCTCGCTTGAACAATACTGTAGATGACTGACTACTAGTCATCTGAGTTACTTTTTATGACCCGTCTAAAACGACATTTTGTTCCAAAAATGTTTGGAATACAAAGGCGTGACGTCATAGTTTTTCATTGCCATTGACATACCTATTGTGTGATTGAGATAAATTAAAAATTGAAAACGCCGAAGATAAGCAAGAAATTAAATTAAGTTTTACTGAGTTTTCAGAAGGAAAACTATTTACCAAACAAGATTGCAGAATTTATTTTTGATGCATAGCTAAATAGGATAGTCATCTAGCCTATTTAGCAAAAGATACCAAAAATCAGAAACACCCCAGGGTTCCAAACAATCTTAGATTTCGTCACTTGAGGTGGCTTTGACCTTAGTCACTAATTTACCAGTTAAAAACATCATAGATTTGACAATCAGATGTTAAGCTAATTTTAAGAAAATAATCCATATATGAAAGAAAGGAGAAGAAGAACGTGTAATAACGTTTCTCATGTAAATTTTCTTATCCTATAGCTACATTCGCTAGCTATGCACCTAAATTGTAAACTTTAATCCCTACAGTTTATTGGTAACATGGATTAGAGCGGTTCTGCTGCAACAACCGCACACATGTATAATGGAAATAGAAACATTATGTAAATATCTACTGCGTATCTAGGTATTGATGAATGTAAGCTGGCCACAGAGACCTCTCTAATGGTTCCATTACAATCACCATTTTGCAGTTGGATTTTTGATGGAAAATCATAACAGAGCATCCTGTATTCCCCGAAGGGTTAGGCAGAGTTGTAATATTGTACCCCCCTAAGTCGCTAATGCCATTATTAAGACTTACTTATATGATAGGTGCCAGCCTATTGCCAGTTATCGAAGGTAGTTCCAAACTCCGGACTGTAACTGAGAATTTGCTAACACAAAAATTCAGTAACCCTTTGCACGACCCAGGAATCAAACACAAGACCCCACGCTCAACAGCAGAGTGCTAATACTTCTACAATATACCTAACTACATTTTGTTCACCGATAGTTGATCAGATAATCCTAAGGTCTATGTCATGCCTTAATACATAGCATCACGCTTGTATTCCCCGAAGGGTTAGGCAGAAGTCTACTCTTTACACCCACTTTTCGCCAATGCTGTTGTTGAGTCCCATATAATAAGGGGCGAGCCTATTGCCATATACCGGGCACAGTTCCAGACTCCATACTGCCACTGAGAATTTCTATACAGAAAAACCCAATAACACTTTGCCGACCCGGGAATCGGACCCAGGACCTCAAGCTCAGCAGTCGTGCTTGCAACCACTAGACTAATGAACGCCTTAATATCTACAAAGGTAATCTAATAAATATGGGCCAATCAGCTGAGTACACTCCACTACTAGACTTTCACAATTGACATCCCCCAAATTTTATCATCGTTTATATACGAGCAGTTCTTCGCCATAGGATCCGAAGACCCGCAACTTCATCCAGGTCACAGAGCATTATGTCCATTTAAAGGTACATTTTTGTTCCCTAAACGCTTGATATTAACCTGCAGTTGCCTGTTAAGACACCCAAGGGAACAAATTAAGTAGTAACTTGAAAATAGAACGAAACGGTACGCAAAAAAAAAAACAACGCGAAGTTACAAAGAGATGTTCAACTTGTAAGAAAAAATACTTAAGTCCGACACTTTCATATAACTTTAGTAAAACCTTTTTTCTTTAAGACTGGAAAACTAAAAATATGGTCTCGAGATGACTGTCAAGTAACGAGGTAACAAACGGGGAAACTTATTAAATAGTTGCAACTAGTTACTGTGGCTCACATAATTTGTAAAGGAAAGCCAGTTAAATAGGCTACTGTATCAAAAGGATTTTAAACCAGATTGTTATCCTAACTAATATTATAAATGCGAAAATAAGTTTGTTTGTTTGTTTGTTACCTTTTCACGCCTAAACTACTGAGCCGATCATCCTGAAATTTTGAATATACGTTGTCAGGTATACAAAAACAGACATAGGATACCTTCCATCCCGAAAAAAGTGCTGATTCCGAGGAAAATAAGAATAACGTTCTTATGATAATAGATGGCGCCACGTGTCATTCGCAAGCAGAGTACAACCCAAATGGATTGTCAAATTCTAAATTAACACGAGCGAAAGCCGCGGGCAAAAGCTAGTAATTGAATATAAGGTAGCTAACTTAGTAACCTTTTGAATAAAGCTTTAGTAAGTTGTTTCTCGTTAACAGTTCCAAAAAGAAAAACTGACTGTATTTTTAAAGTTACTTATGTATACTTAACTGCTTCAGTGGTTTAGTGGTCGTAAGCGTGACTGCTGGGTTCAATTCCCGGGTAGGGCAGTGTTATTGGGTTGGCAATTGACTCGCCTCTTATTATAATTATGGAACTCAATAACGCCATCAGTGAAATTTAGGTCTACAATATCTTTGCCTAACCTTTAAATGAATACAATAATGTTCTTAAATTATAGATATTATTTTGTAAAGATACTTTATGGAGATAATTATATTTTTTATCACGTTACCACAATGGATGTGACAGTGTAATATTACACAAACAATAAAGAACATAACTAGATTATTATTAAAATATAAAGTATACACCCATCGGTTATTTAGGGTGTAAACAACGCCACTAAACCCATCGCCTTTGTAGCCAAAATACGTTACAATTTAACGGTTAATATTACATTAACCTTAAATTAAGCTTACTTCACTTCGTATTAAGTTGTCGAAACTCTTTGCCCAAGTTACCCTTGGTATTCACGAGACAATAGGCAGCCGATACATTGTGTGTGTTTCTCTTCATTCCCCAGAAGAACAATGAAAACATTAAAGTACCTACATTGAATACGAAATAAAATGTAAACATTTTCGAGCACATATCCTTTCTTCCGCAAGAAATTCTCTACTAACAATTCGTTTCATATTCTGTATTAATTTGAGAGTGCAGTAAACTCGCTATGAAATTATAACACTATGTAACATTGTTCCTCTAGGTTTATTAAAGCGGAAATTTCGCAAAATTTCGCGTATTAACCTACATAGATAATAACTCTATTCCGCCACAGTGGTAATAGTCATTTGGGAGCACTCCATTATGAAATACAAATCTATATTTAGAAACACAGATGCATCGATCATTGATCGTTTAACTTTGACGGGGAATCGGAGTAGTATCTCGAAGCATTGGAACGTGAATAGGTACTGTTAATACAATAGTGTGTTAATTACTCATGTGCTCGGTTATAGGAAAGCTATGAATATGTTCATAACTGGTAACAACAAAGCTCAACTTTGTAGCAGTATTGTCGCAGTTAAACAAACACTTTGTATAGACTAGGTATTTACAGAGTATAGTATTATAAAGTCTATGTAACCTATCAGTGGTCGGCACGGGTGACGCAGTGGCTTAGCTGTTAATTTTCTGCGCTATGCTTCGCTTCGATTGCCGCACGGAACAAATATTTGTATGATCTATAGGAGACATTCTGGTGAGGGGCAAAGATTTTTGAAAAAAGAAAAGAAATGAAGTCTTGATTCGCTAATACGGTTTTCCATTTTGAAATTGTCCACAATAAATCTATTGCGGAAATCCAGACGACTAATCTTAAAAATGTACTATGGTTACAATGTTTAAAAAATGCAAAATTTGAACAACCTTATATCGCACCCTCAGAACAAAAGTGACCTAAGTCAAAAAATGAAAATTGTTGGAAATGAGCTAGAAAGTGTTCAAAAAAGTATACTTTTTACGGTAGGTTTATAGCAAAAAATCAGAAATTACAAGAATTTTGAGTTAGGTCACTTTCATTCTAAGGGATATGTGGTCTAAATGGATTTGGGTGCAAGCGTGAAGGGCAAATTATTATTAGGTATTGTAACCAACAATCCCTGCTACTAAGATTTTACCTGGAGTTTAGAATTGGTAGATGACGATACGCTCGCCCCTTATAAAACTATTACTAGTACATTATTTATATAGCCTCTTGCAGCCTCTTTTCCCAAAAGGATAAGACCTTCTATACTACTTCAGAAAACCACACGAAATACATTTCGCTCTAAGAACATACAACAGTAATACTTTCTCATAACTCTAAATTTAAAGATGTCTCACAAATACATTTTCCTTTTCAAACCACAGCATCTCCGCATCCAAAGAACAACAAAAATATATCTTTCTAACTAAACTGTTTATATTTACAAAATATTAATCCTCTCTATGCCCCATTTTAGCAAAATATAGTGAAATATATAATAATAGAAAATGCTTCGTTGTACACCAGATAGTTTGCTCAAATGGATTTTAAAAAGAGATAGTCGAGCGGCGGTTTTATCGCGATCGTACAGGCAAACTTTAGATGAACAGGAATTGTATTGAAAAGACAAAGGGCAGTTGAAGCCTATGTATATATAGTAACGAACTAGATACACTACGAGTAACAAACGATCACGCCTGTATTCTTCGAAGGGTTAGACAGAGGTGTATAATTGTACATCTAGACTTTGCTACTGATATTATTGAGTACCATATAATAGGGAGCGAGTCTATTGGTCACAATTCCGAATTTTGGGCTGCTACTGATAATTTCCATATAGAACCTAACAACACTTTACTTGACTCGGGAATCGAAACTGGGGACTTATGCTTAGCAGGCGCGTTGATTAGACAAATAAGGGTTACTTCGAATATTAACGTTTATTTTCCTTTCTTCTAATAACAGTACCTCTATTATGGGTTTTATGTGAAGCGAATTATCTTCATCTGCTTAGCCTTATTTCAGCTATGAGTCAGCTTTCAATCTAACAAGATGACAACTGAAAACAAGTACTTACCGTATTTTTTACACGGACCGACTGCCACCCAGTATATAGGGTGGTGGAAAGTTACCCCGATATTTTAAGATTAGACCGGTTGTCAGACTTTTTGGACTGTTGACGTACGCCCGAATCCCGTAACGACAGTCATGTGGTATGACATCCATTTGAGAAGTCTTACGGTTCGTGCCAATGTTTATTATTATACTAGCGAACCACCCCGGCTTCGCAGGAGTGCAATTTACAATTTCAAATTTCCGATTTTCCATACATTTTCATTCATAAAAACATTGTCCTGACAATTACAAATACAACAAAAAAAGAATTAGCCAAATAGGTGCAGGCGTTCTGAAGTTATGCGCTTAGCAATACATTTGGCGATTCATTTTTATTAATATATATTAAAGCTGGCTCTAATAGAACGTTTGGCTCAATATAGCGATTAAAAGTTTGAAAGTGGCAATAACATAGGCGTTGGATAGTTATTACAGTAATCGAGAAGTCGTGATTCAAATCCCACTCGAAATACTATTTGCGCGGATCACTTCTAGCTAAAAAATATTTATCTTAGTTAGATGCGACAAATAGGTGGAAATATTTTGAGTTTGGACGACACAGTTGGCACAGTGGCTAAGTGATTAGCTTTCTGCTATAGGTGGCGAGTTCGATTCCCGGCACGGAACAAATATTTCTAAAAAGAAAAAACTTTGTAAACTGTACCCACGAACCAGGAGAAATCCTAGTGAGGAGCGATGTTTAAAAAAAAAAAGAAAATGAAGACATGATAATTCAACGTACTAGTGTAATGCTAACTGTTGTTTGCTTGCTCTCATAGACTTCTTTCTTCTTTAATTGCACCTTTTTAATAATTCTAGACTAGCACATAGAAGAGTAAGTAAATTATAAAAGTAATATCGCACCGTTTCAAACATAATCTTCTTCCATAAAACTCTATCTAACCACTCTTAAATCCTCATAAGACTATGAAACGTGCACAGAGTATCATAAGTTACAATAAGACCGTAACTAAACACTGCAGATGTAACCCGAAAACCGCATTCTCCTAACTTCGGTCTCAAATTGTCACACAGTATTCCAAACGTTCAGGGAAAAGTCCAAAAGTTGGACCAAAGATAAGTTTTCCAGCTCGTTTGTGCCAATTGTAGAAACGGTGTGGATGTGGTCGGGAAATTACGTTTAGTTGAGATACGACCACGACGTGAGCCTATTAGGGTATCGAAGAAATTGGAGGATTGAGTTAGGTTTATTTAGAGAGTTCTTTAGGCAGTTTGAAGGTCGATTCTTCAATGGTGCTAGGATAAGCTAATTCCTCTGAAAAGTTAATTTTCAAACTGCTTGATTCTATTTTTCTGGCCATCGAAAATCGGCTTTAGTTATCACTCAAACTGCAAAGGTATAAGAACATATTTTGATACTCGATTTTCGTATATTTATGAATAAACATGATACCATCCCGGCAACGCACTTGTGACTCCTCCGGTGTTGCGGGTGTCCATGGGCGACGTTAATCGCTTACCATCAGGCGATCCGTCTGTTCGTTTGCCGCCGATGACATAAAAAAAAACCACCTTTCATAACATGCGATCTTCGTGGCTTGTTTAAACGTAGGTACCTATATAAGTACTTTTCGCTTATAATTTCCCCCACATGCCACACAGTCATCGGCGGCTTATCGCAATTTATATTGGTCGCAAGTCCTGAGCCAATTAACGAAATACAATTGTAAAACATTTCTCAGTCATTAATTATCATGTGGCACTACGTTGGAAGCCATATAAAAATGCATTATATTGGACCGTTGAATCCTCTTCCTAGCATTTTCCCAGTCGAACCGGTTGCGGTCCAATATCAGTATTTTACATAGAGCAATTACCATTTGACCTCCGCGGTTAGACTGGTTGTTAGACTTTTTGGGCTGCTGACACTCGTAAAGACCGTCATAGGTATTCGTAAGTTACCTGGGACCAACTGCTCAACGTAGTTTCCGAGGCACAGTGGGGTCTCGATGCGTTAAAAAGGGCACCATTTATAATATCATTATCTACCTTTTAACACGGTATTCGCGTTAATAATAACAGAAAGTAGAACGTGAGAAACTCCATCTGTCATCAACAGGAAAAACAATTTCGAAAAATCTGGCCAAAAAGACCGGTAGGTGTTACCTAACTACCATAGTGGAAGAGTGTCTGCCTCCTACACAAAGTGATAGGTTTGGAACTGAATAAAACATTATGTAAAATAATTATTTTGATATGTAACGATGCTCCTAAATCAACGCAAAAAAATTCAAACTTACTGTGGAAATCGTTTCTTCTCTATACTTTCGTTCTGTGGATTCTAAAACGAGGATTCTATCAATGATGAGTACAAATTCTGGGCCAAATTGCGCATGTGTCAGCATTTAGTACTGAATTATTTTTAATTATGATTAGTGTGTAGGTGCCGCATGTGTCTACTACTGCGTATGTAAGGCGAATAACACACAGTGTGACGCGGCCCCGCTCAACGTTTGTAATGTAGGTACCATAGTAACATATAATATTTATTTAAAAAAAACATGTTCTTAATAAACTAATAAAGGGTTCCTAATAAAGAGCAAAACGCCTACAAACTGTATCAGCAGTTAGGCGAAATTTTTATGTACATGTAAGTATAAAAATGTTAAAATAATAAAAAAAATGTGTAGTACGTGGACGCGCGGCATCTTCACAGAAATCATAATTTTCCTTTCGATTTTACCATTTATTTATTTACTCTATAACGCGTAATCTATCAAACAACAATCCATTTCACAGCCTTTGTACTCTTACATTTCTAATAACAGCACCAATATATAATGCACACAAACGATATAACTCATAATTCCCGCAGCGTACATCCCCAATTGATCTATGTTGATATTTACTTTAGCGACAGTTTGTGTTCGAAAAGCCACGCTTTTATTTTCTATTGTCAGAGCGCAGTCAGCATGCAAATTTCATTCCGGTCTATTCTGCGAATTCGAGCATCTGCTTCAAAATATTATTGTAAAAGTAAAATATTATAGCAAAGTATTTGGACTCGCAGTAAACGGAATTTTGTTTCTTTGCTGGTAAAATTCTGATGCTTGAGTGGAAAGATTTCAAAAGAATAAATGAGCCAGTATGAGCAGCCGTGCAACCTGCCAGGGAGTCTACGTTCTTGTATAATGAAGCTAGTTTGTATCTTTATGTTTGTACATTAACTTTCTTAGATACCTCTTATGAAACCCAAGGAAAGGATTTTACATCAGGCTGTGACACAACTTCATCTTCTTATTTGCTTGTTTAATAAACTTGAGCGAGAAGACGTCTTATATTCGTAGCTGTTTAAGTTTCGTTAACTTCACCATCCATTTCGATTAAAATTTACTCCTTCCTCTTAACAAAAACTACTAGGTGCACGCGAAAGACGTGTCGGAACTCAAAACTTTTTAAATCCTGTTTAAAATTTTAAACAGCTTAAATATCAGCTTCATCTAGTCGGCAAAGTTTACCGTGCTACAGTTTTGGTATTATTTAAATTTAAATAAAAGGAGTTCGTGTAATTAATCTGGGCTTTGAGAGCAATGTTACGAATCATTGCGCTGTTCTAAAAAAGAAAATAAAATACACGTAAGCACTGCAGTGTGTACAGAGTCAACACTGCCTCTCTCTCGGTCTTTACCCAGAGGCTAGCGTAAACATATATACTTATAACGTAAAAAGTAGTTCCTTGCAAACGTTTTTTGCAAAGAATATTATTTTACGATTTTTTTGACAAATTGATTTTTCATAATTACTGCTTCGCAATGTTAACACTATGATTAATGAGCTATACTCGAATATACCTATAACATATTGAATAGTCTTTTTGAAGGCCACCCAAAGATACAAAATATTTTTAGATATTTTCATAACATTTCTCTTATCCACTTCAACTGAAGCCGTAGAAAAGCATTCGTTACTAATAATACCTTTCAAAATCTCGAATAGCGACAAACAACGGGCAAATTGAAGCAAAGGTTGCCTGACCTGAGTCGCAAGAGGCCTATGTATGTTATGACCTAATTTCAACTTTAGGCTTAATTAAGACGCAACTTCTTAGTCCAATACGCCCTAACATTACACTAGGGTATATGATATTCTATTCTTAATGCTGTGTTTAATAAATCAGTTCATAACACAACACAGATTGATGAAAGCCCTACTTGAAAAGGATATCTAATGTCAGTTGTGAGTCACTATGCAGTTGAAGTATATCTGAGATTATTAACCTACTGGTAAAGACTACCCATATAATCTAATTACCTCCAGCTTTCTGATAAAACGCTACAAAAGCGAGCAAACAAAAAAAAGTGGCTAACTCTCGGTCTACTAGTTGTCAACTAGCCAGAGAGAGCGATGGTGCGGGTAATCCAATTTGAAAGTTGGGCCCACCCAACCGCGCCACGTCATAATTAACTACTGGCAGGGGACAATGCCATGAATAACTAACGCCCCTTCGTCAAGCGAAACAACTGGTCGCGTTGTGTGTTTTGTAATCTCTGTTGGATGGAAGAAAAATATGGTTTAAATTATGTTGTGTTGTGTGATGGAAGGCAAACATAATGTGAAGCGAGCTTTCCGTAAGTTGGTTGTGTTCAATGAGGAAGGGTTTTATGATGCTTTCACGTCAACCAGTCAGATAATTATGCATTGTTGGAATTGATGATCGACACATACAGTTTTGACAACCTTTAGTGACCCATGCTTATGTAAAATATGTATCATATCATAACATAGCATCACGCCTGTATTCACTGAAGGGTCAGGAAGAGGTGTAGTATTGTATACGTATATCCACATCTCTCCGACGCCGAGCTTCTTGTTATCTACTGATCACAATTTCAAACTCTGCCGGTAGGTACTGAGAATGAAATCAAAGAACAAACAAATAACACATTACATGAAGCAATACTGGACGCAGGACCTCACACTTTGACCTTGCGGTTGGGGTTTTATTCCCATGACAATATTAAACCATACTGATGTACGCAATTCTCATACAAAATTTGACGGATCGTAGCAATTTTATGAGCATTGACACCTGTGTATTTTGAATACCTACTGGCAGAATATGGCTGTTCCTGAATTTTTCTTTCATGTCATATTTGCAAGATAAAAATCTTCAGTAGAATAGCGCATTAAATCAGTGAACAGACCAAGTGACCAGACAAATGGTTTGCGAGGAATCTTTTAGAACGAACCAGCGCATAACTACATTAGAATTTATTTGCCAGTTTAGACAGTCGTGAACAAATGATAGATGGCGGGCCCGTCGTCAGCAATTACCATGAGTTCGTTAACATTAACTTTGATCCTTTCAGCTGACTTACAAATTACGAGGGACGATAAGACAAGGAGTTCTTCAGTATTAATTCAACTCGAAAAGAGCTCCAAAATGTTGACGACGTTTTTTTATTGAACATTGTTAACGGAAATAAAACGTGACAGCGAACGTATTCAATCAAGTAAATCGTTAGGTTTAGTGTTCACAATGTCACCAGTCTATCATGAGTTAGGTATGAGTTTGATCCCCAGTTTAGACATAGTGTAATTGACTTTCTTAGGAAAATGTTCCATTCCCCTTATTAGAATAAGAAAATGGTATGACTGGATAGTGCATGTCTGTCTAATCCTTGTTTAATATCAGATGGGAATTTAAACGGCATCTTTTGTTATTCTCACAGTGCCTCTCACAGTACCTATGTGCTTTAAGTGACTTTTCTGGCAGAGACGGTAGCCACCTATACTAATAATAATAGAGAGAAAGAAGCCAGAGATACCTTCATAGATAGACTATACTCTATTTCTTGTAACAAAAGACAAATAGGTTAGGCCCACTGTAAGCAACGAAATGTATAGAAACGAACAATGTGTATGCTTACAGCTGAGATTTAACACGGTATAATGCTTTCATGAAACTTAACGGTTAATCCATATGAGCTAAAACTCTATTTGAAGTAATGGTACAAAAGATATTCTAGGCTTGTTGTTGTATGTGCTACTATTGTCTTTCCTGTAGTACCTATTTAAAATAATACTAAATACTTCTCGTCACTTTTGCTTTCAACACACAGTTGGGACACAACTAACAGTAGAGATCAGTGGAGGACTTAGGGGCAAGCCTTTACTCAACAATGGGACACTCAGGGCTAAGTATACTAATATTTATAACTAGCTTCCGCTAGCGGCTACGCCCGCGTTGTTTACGAACCCGTACATTTTTCCGGGATAAAAAGTAGCCTACGTACTATTCCAGACTATAATCTATCTCTGTGCCAAATTTCATCCAGATTTGTTCAGCCATTCGGGCGTGAAAGAGTAACAAAGATCCATCCATCCATCCATCCTCACAAAGTTTCACATTTATAATATTAGTAGGATAGGATAAAAAATGATACTTTTGATACGTCATCAAACAAGGAAACAATCACATTGGTTTAAAAACATTCCACAGCACATTTTCACCGCACATTACGTTCCGTCACTATATTCTCTTTTCCTAGTGCTAATTAAATAAAGGGCCACTCAAAGTGCTTCACCGCTAACATGATAGAGTTGGCACAGACTTTCATGTGGACGATACCTACAAATAAATTGTATCACTTCTGGGTTGCGACGTGTTTATTTTGATATTTACTTGTACCTTTATTAATTAAGTTTTTTACGTTCGGAATAATTTAAAACTATTAAGTTGACTTTCAGTCTCTCAGTAGGCTTGTAACATAAAAAACCAGTCGGCCTATTTTGATGAGATTTTCACCGTAGTGCTTCGTAGGAATCTAGTTTTAATAAAGAATAAATATCATTACGCAATGTCTCACAGGAGCGGAGTAGTGTTACATTTTTGTATGCAATGTTTTGTATCTATTTCTTTCAACATTTGAAACCCAAGCTGTGAAAGATATGGAACAAGCTAGTTTTTTACAACATTTGAAATAAGTAGCTACCCATTAAAATATCATATCACAAATATGTGTTGAAAAATCAGCCCGGAGTGTGGAATTGTGCCCGGTAGATGGCAATAGGCTCGCCCCTATTACATTCATTCTATAACGCCATTTATACAGTAGTACAGAGGTTTCTGTTGAAACCTTCGGGGAGTAGGCGTAAAGGTTTACATTCTAAACCTTAAAAGCCAGAAATTTTAAAATTAAGGATTTCTGCGTTGCTGTGTTATTTTTGGGTCACCACAATCACAAAATGTTGTTTTCTTTACGAACTTACAGAGTTAGCTCTGGACGACACCTACAAATAAATTAAATCAACGCGACCCGACTGTGACATGTTTTGTTAATTATTTATTTGTCTCTCAACCTATTAAAAGCTTTTTGCTTTTGGACTCATTTCAGAAATGTCTGAAATTGCGACCCTCGGAAGATCCATGTGTGATGAAAAGTTAATGTGTACTTTACATAATTTGTTTTAGAATTTTTGAAGCTGGTGTTATTTTTACTTTATCTCCTAATATTACGAGAGGTATTTTGTTTTTCGCTATAAACATCCTACATTAACATGCCCAGACTGCAGAAAGAGGTAAACTGTCTTTCTGTGTAGTCTAGACTGGTGATGATAAGTCTCGTGTAAAAAAATTCTTTTGCCAGTTTCTAATCTGAACCATACTTAAAACAATTTAAACAGGTGAATTCCTAACTGAAAACGAGAAGAGAAATAAAACGAGCCAAGAAATACATGTAGTAAAATGTAAGACAATTGAATCGGCGAACTCGTATAGATATTTGAAAAGTTTTATTTTTTAATATTTTCAAGAATATACGTCGTGCGTCTTAGTATCACTACGGTATTTTCCAAAAGGTGAATCAGATGCGTACTATTCTACACCCAAATTTCGTTGATGCTGTTATACAGTTACATATAATATAGCCAGCCTATTGTCATTCACAAAGCACAATTCTAAACTCCAGGCTACTACTAAAATTCTTTATTTTCATTTTTCTTTTTTTTTTTAAACTTTGCCCCACACTAGGATGTCTCCTGTGTCGTGGGTACAGTTTACAAACATACATTTCACATACACACACAACCAGACCCGAAACTTTTAACACCCTAATTGGAAAAGTGCGACCACTAGATCAAGGACGCTGTATTTTGCTTTCGTATAGACATTGTAACATATAGATTTGATCGCCACCACCTGACTGAAGTTAGCTATGGTGGAAGCGACATTGACTACGGCACATCCGCCGGTTTTTATATGTATCGTCAATTGTAGAGACTCTTTCTTTGCAGCCCAAATAGACTACTTAGATATTTTAATTCGTTAAAAAAAAAACAATAATACTCAAATCTAGGGCACGCGTATAAGTTGCAGTTACATGCAAAGCGAAGCAAGGTAATCTCGTGGTCGGAATCGCGGGGAAGCAACCTGTCACCTCTGTTATTACAATCTATAAACTCAATCTACATACAGCGGTACCGCATTGTGCCAACCAAAGGTTCTGCTATTTGCTATTCGGTTACAAAGGGAAGCAGTAGCGATACAAACAATACGTAGTTCTGCCTCAAACAAACGCTTGAGTACTTTGTAAGGGAAGAGAAACCTACAATGTATTGAAATTCTCTGTGAATAATAGAGTTTTTTGTGATAAGTCTTTTTGAGGAATATAGCGTGAATTAGTCATAGCGTGATGTACTTTAGATTTGTATAAAACATTAACAAAATATGTAGTCTCCAGACAGGAATGAAATCCCTAGCATATTTTTCCGTGAATGCATTTTCGACAGATTTTATGACTTAATTAAGTGATTCTGTCATTAAGACATGCAGTCATTAAGCATATTCGGTCTGTTATGTCCCAATCTTGAGGAAAGGCCCCCCACAAATCCATTTCATCCACAAATTCATGTACTCGAATAATAAATAACTAATCTATAAGAGATACCTAACCACCACCACACCACTAGATTCTATAGTGTACCACGAATAAAACTGCATATATAATCTTTAACTCTGTATTGTTTGCAACGTGCAACCTTGACTAAAATCTCAAGCACTAATCTTACAAGTTTAAAGTCCATCACTCAATTATTAAATATTGACCTTCCTTCAAATACTTATTCTTTTTTTTTATCGCTTACCAGTCTTTGTACCAAAGACCGTATCCTGATATATAAAACCTCAACAATACCTATATTCCTTCAAGCAAAGAAGAACGAGATAACAATCCGCCATAATGTTAGTGAGAGGATGGAATATGTAACACGGTATGGTCAACAGTATTACACAGAACAGGTGTGGAAATTGTAAGAATCCGACACAAGAAATGAAGCTATCCACCATTGAACGTTCTTTAATATTACCGGGAGCATACGAGTTTTCTCATATTATTTTCCTCCGCGGTGTGAAACAAAAGGAAATTTAATCAAATTCAAATCATATTCAATGCAGTTTGTGAAAACGCATTCGCAATCCCAACTCTAATTAAAAACACAAACGGAATGTGTTCTCAACGAAAAGGTAAATACTTAAAAGTCTGCATAACTCAAACAGTTGCAAAAGCCTTTGATTTCCAAGTTTTCATTTACATCTGGCAAAGTTTAATAATCCATGGCAATAGAAAAACAGTGGGTAAACAATGGCAAAGTTGAGGGTAAAGAAATGAGAAAAATCTGCAAGAATAGCTAGTTTAATATAAAATTCTCAAAGTTGAAAAGTCACCTTGTGCGCGTCTCTGAAGCTTTTTGCTGTTTACAGCTTTATAAAAGAGTCTAATTTCCTTGAAACGATTCAATAGATGGCTGAATAATGAAGTTTTTTATTTATTAACGTTACTTGCTAAATGTATTCGGTTTTTGTCACTTTAAAAGTCCGTTCCCAAAAGTTTAGGGAGTTTATTTAGGACTGTGAGTTTGTTTAGGAATCTAGAATTACTTTTAGGTTTTAATGATCTTTGTTTTGGTTGAGAGGGAGGCCATTTTATGTAAACTAAGAATTGTATTTGTAATAATTCTTCGTCTACAGGCACTGGAGAGTTGTTTAGTTCGTTTACCAACGTTGGCGATTTATGGACGTAATGAAAATTATCCAATTATCAACTCGAATGGCGTAATGGACATATTTCTCTTGACTAGTTGCCAGCAAGGTACAACACTACCATAACTCATCCCTCAAATTTAATTGCATTCGTACTAAATTCGAACTTGTAACGTGGTGGATTACGCTTAAGTCCCGCTCTAGAGAGCGGGAAGGAGGCCAAGTCCTAGGTCCTTAATCATAAATAAATAAATAAACCTTATAAAATTAAGATGTCACTTTTTTTTTAATCCAGATGAAAAGTACCAAATATCACGTCATACTTTCGTTTTAATGAAAATATTATTAGTCTTCATTTGTTTCAGAAATACTTGTTCAACATTCGGAAACAGGCTCGATCTTACTTCCATAGGCGCCTGTATATGGAATCTCTATCAACTGTTTCCTATCAATTTACTTTAAGATCTTCGATACAACAGCCCCAAAACTTAGATAGTCACTTACTAAGACTAGGTAGCGATTTATACGTAAATCGAGGACTCTTAAAGCTCCTAGCCAGAATATAAAGCGTTGCCGTTTTAGAGACATTTTTCTAGCTCGGTATATATTACTCAGGCTTATAGAAACTTAAATGAACCAGAGAAGATTAATCTATCTGTATTTGTTTAGCAGTGATTATGTTTTTATTGGAAATTGAACGCTAAAATGGAACTGGGCTGGAGACATCTGTCGCATATCAGACGACCAATGGTCCAAACTCACGACCAAGTGGGTTCCTCTACATGGCAGGTGACATCGCGGTAGATCCAGAGGAAGATGGTGGGATGAACTTGACTCTTTTAGGAAATACTGGTCCGAATTAGCGCTTGATAGAGAGAAGTGGATGAAGAGAAGGGAGGCCTTTGCCCTGCAGTGGGACATTACGAGCTATTAATAATAAATAATAATAATAATGTTTTTATTGGCAGAATGCGTAAGTTTAGAGTTCCTAGGTTAGTTCATAAGATTAAACAGTGTAGATATTCCCTAAGCCTTTTGTAGCCTTTTCGACTCATAATTATCCACTACTGAATTTTGGCGTTTTTTAAATAATTTAAAGATTTATTGCATACAAAGTGTACATCATTGGTGTTACATTTTGTTTTTATACTCCTTAACTTAGAGGCCTTTTACAAGCATTGCAATATTGAGGACAATGTCCAACCCAGCGATTCTCTGCAATTTACAATACCATATGATAGTCCCGCTTTGAATAAAGAGCTTCTGATTCATGATTCATATGGGACCGGTACGTACGACAGTCTATTTTTACCGGCCCGAAGATCTTTCCTAGAACTTTATCGCCCCCGATCACACGAGATATGTGTTTTCCTAATAGTACCAGACCAGTTCGATCGGTGTGATCTTTTTACATATTTTATTATATAGGCAGATCTGGAGTCACCTTTTAAATATCATCGGTGGTTGATAGAAGAGGGTACAAACTCTGACTTGCCCCTCAAGGGAGAAACGGTGATAATGTAGATTACAATAGTGACAAATTAGTGTTCATTTAATAGTAATCAAATCCTATCATTGTTAATTAACCTCTTTGTGTGGCTGATTGCGAAATGCATGAAATTATTCGCTATGACCATCGAAGTAAGGGTATGACAGATATATGTAGATTAGGAACAGGTTACTGGCCTAAAATTTGCAGTAAATGCATGAGAAATTTGTTTGAAAATGATTTGTAGTTGTTTGTAATGTTAATATAGGTACTGTATATACCAGGCTTTGCTAACGGTTTCGGAGGTAATAATGCATGAAAAACTAGTCGTGGATTTCACGTACATTAAGAACACTTCAATTTCTCTGTCTCACTGGTGTAGTGTTTGCAAGCTAGGTAGCTGAGCGGGAGGTCCTCGGTTAAATCTTCGGATCGGGTAAATTGTACGTTTTTTTTAGCAAATATTCGAATTGTACCGGATTGATGATAATGGGCTCACCCCATATAACGGCTTTGGCGAAATATGGGCGTTCAATAGTACACCTCTGCCTAACCCATCGGGAATTGCCGGCGTAATACTGCTTAAATTCCATTACCTCAGAAGTTATACAGTAAAACATACATTGCTATGACAATATACACGCTACAACACTATGTCGACAAACTTTATTGAATCAATGGATATAAACATTCTAAGATGTAGGTCACACAACAATTTCATTACCACCGAAACAAAGCAATATAGCAAACATCTATAAAATAATACAAAATCTAGTATTCAGGCCTAAATATCCAATTTTCAAGTGGAGTGCGAGCCACGTCATAATTAACAGAGGTCTGGGACACCGGCCCATGCATAACTAAAGGCTGCCCCTCAGCGAGGCCTTTGTAAACTATGGGCTCTACAATGATACATCGATATTTGACATTCTAGAAATAGCCTAGATATGAGAGGAGGCAAGACTTGTAAAACAATTTCGGCTCTCCGAAAGAAAATTGCTTTCTTAACCAGCTTCAAAAAGCAAGTTCTTAATTTGAATTATATGTTTTTTTTTAGCATGATTTATACTCAGAAAAAACATACGATTTAAATTAAGAATCTCCTCTTTTTTAAGTTACTTCACTCCGAAACATATTAATCGATTTGGACGACTCGGACTTGATTTCAAAAATTTCGATATGTACGGCGCAGTAGCAATGAAATAGCCTAGACAGTTAAAGTATCAAGCGAGACTCATAAAGTTGATTTAGGATTTGGCTACTTCTAAGAAAATTTGTTTGGACTGTTCTGAATTAGAACTGATTTTGAAATTGAAACTTGTGTAGATGTTGTAATTTTATAGGTCTGTAGAAGGCAACTAAGAGAATAATGTTATGAAGATAAATATTCTCTTACCATTTACCAAGCGTAAGGATTATGGTAATAATCTCTCACGAAGTATCTTTTCGTGGTTTTATTGAGCCCATGTTCAGCACAGCAGATGTTACTGAGTCTCAAAAGAGCATTTACTGACTGATGACAAGTATGTGTTCACGGTGATCGTTAGTTGGACTTTAAAGAACAGCGTCTTTCAAAGTAGTAAATCTATTACGTGTGGTCTACGTCTATCCCACACAGAAACCATACTATATGAACAGATGTTTCATACTTCCGAATGATATGTATTCTCTGCAACGTTATATATAGCTGCACCTCTTTAGTGGCCTCTGCAAACTATGAATTCTCTTATACTGAATACACACATAATTAAACTACCGATGTTTAAAATATCATGGCTCGCAGGTATAGTTGTGGTTGTTGAAGCTAACCTTGAAAACTGTGACAGAAAATGAAAACCGTCAAAAGATGAATTAAGCGAAACAACAAACGAACAAATTTGGATCATTATCATATTCAAGATTTATCCACTGCATGCAATCTACAGACATAAATAATACAGAGAGACTATTTCTTTTTAAAAAAGAATGGAATATTTCAATGATCACTTGTATTGTACCGGCACCCCTAAAGCCTTTGTAAACTACCAATCCTCCAATGATGCATCGATACAGACTTCTCTGGAAATAGCCTAGAGACATAAATATGTCAATACCAGGCAAAGTACGTTAGTAACTGTAGAACACGAGAGAGGGCGTGCTGTACTTAGACATATAACTACATCTATATACTGTTTTACTATAGATAGAGAAACGTGGCCCACTAGGGTAAGACATTTTTTTCTTTACAATTTGTTCAAGTAGTGTTTCAGCATCTTGATAGACCGGTATAGATCATTAAAGCATTTTATGTCTTTAATTCCTGCTAGAAGGATATACATTATTTCTTTCTTTCAGTTGTTTTTGAATTTGATGATCTCTCGAGATAATCTGTGAGGTATTAAAGCTTCATTGAAAAATTACATACCGTGTGGACTTTGCCGTTAAAGGTTGAATTTGACAAGGGTTTTTTGACAACTACATTTGAACATAACATAGCATCATGCCTGTATTCCCCGAAGGTTTCGGCAGCGTAAGCGAAATTCTAAGTCTATAGTTTCGGCAGAGGTATACTACAATATTATACACCCACATTTCGCCGATGCCATTATTAGTCTCATGTAATAGGGGGCGAGCCTATTGCCATCTACCGGGCACAGTTTCAGATTGCGTGCTGCTACTGAGAATTTACATACAGAAAAACGCAATAACACTTTCCTTCCTTCTTCGTAAGAACGTGTTGGTGAATTAGAGCATTAAAAACCCATGATACAAAAGGGACTTTCCAAAATGTATAATATTTCGGTTTAGCAGATTATGAGATAGCAAAACGTTGCTGTTTTTAATATTAAAGATGGAAATATGCTTTCAATATAAGATTCAATATAACATTTCCATACTGCAAACTTCAATAGGCAACGAAATGATAAGGATATTGAAAATATTGTTTGAAGATCCCAAAGAGGCCTTTGTAAACAATAGTTGGTCCAATGATACATCAATATTGACTTTTCGGGAAATTACCTACGTACGTAAACATGTCAGTGTCGAGGAAACTAAAGTTGGTAGGATTTTAGCTTCTGGTCAATTCTCAGGAGGTATTGTAGAAGCTCTTGTAGACCTAATTTAAAATGTAAGTGGAAACTTTTCAGACAAAATTTAGAAGCCATACTACGCTGTAAACAATGTCGCTATATTTCGGTATGTTCGTGCTCAAGTTAACTGTTCTTCTTTATAATTAGTAGTCATCGAAAGGCTAAAAGCTTCCTCAAAAGATTTCTTATAGGTTTGTGTCACTTTAACGAACTCTTTTATCAATCTCTGCCAGCAAATGCTGCTGTACGATTGTGAGAACACAATTTTTAAAGGAGAAATAATGATGGTCTCATTATTTCGGCTTGATACACCTGCGATCCTGATAAAGGTTGAGTTCACTTTCAAACTTTACAGAGTGAAAACGTATCAGAGTTGTGCATTGATACTTATTGATATTTCATGACATAAGGCTGAAAATACTCGAAAGTGGGACAAAGTGACACTAAAAGAAGAATTAACAAATGTTCTGCAGTCGATAGCGACTTCTGCAAATAGCCTTCACTAGTCTTTATAAGTTAGCAGGTCCAGCTTGAAACACTCTATATTTGGCTCTAGTTTTAATTCTACTTTTCATGGGATTTTGACACTCCATGCAGCAATTTCTACTATCTCTTTTCTATTGGGATTAATTCAACTAATTTTGTTTTTATCCGTTTTTTTTTTCTATATCTCTTTTACCATTGTACTTATGAACGGTTGGTGGTTTGTTTAAAAAGAACAAGCAAGAAACACCATGTCTTTGAAAAAGTCAGATAAATATGTCAAGATAGTGATTAAGAAGTATAAAAGTAATTTACGAGCTTATAGAACTTACACATGAAAAATCTTCTTGCTTTAAAAAATATTAAGGCTCAACTCATTTAACTTAGTTTCACGTCATCCTAGCCTTATCTAACTATGTCTAGTATGTTAGGGCCGGGCTTTCGGTTTAACCAGATGCGACTGTATATCGGAAATTAGTTTTATATATATATTTGGTGCGTCAATCCAATATTCACTGAAAAGAGGTATTACTTTAAAACGATGGGCAGATTTTTTCTTCTTGTAATCTGTTTCATTCGTATTAACGTTTGACAGTTTGTGGTCAATACCAGACAATATTAACCATCTCATATAGTGCCAGATACACATAAGACATTGTTCACAATTTTGGTGATTAATTATCTAAGTACAAACCGGTCGATCTGATTTCAAAAGATATGATTTTACCCACTTAAAGCGAATTGTACTGGGCCACTTCTAATATAATTATATTTTTAATGAGTTCACTGAGACTCTTATTACTTTTAATCTCTTTTGTAATACTTATAAACCATTTGGAATAAGTTAGAATATTATCAATTTCGATGTTCGTTAAATCATTGTTTTGTTAAAGATTTCACCGAAAATGAGTTGAAAAGTATACGAAGTAACTGCAAAGTAATTTACATTTAAATATAAGAATTTTCGGTTTCAAACTTTTAGATCTTTTTGTGGATGTTCTTAAAATAGCATGAAGTATACATAACTAGTAAAAATAGAATTGTAGTAATATTTACAGATATTGACGCATAAAAATAGGCAGGCACTGGTGTATAGTCACAATAGAATTTTGTTGTACCTTACATGTAGGTACTATAATATAAATATATTATATAGTAATATGTTGAAAGCCAACTTGAATATTCTAGAATAACTAATCGGGGAGTACAACCGTAAAACAGTTGAATGGCATATTAATATTGTAAACAGACTGTGAGATTGCTTTTTCCAATTAATTTTTAAAGGCTGGTTTGATTTGTAAAAGTTATTGATTTACCTGCTTTATGAAGGAAAATATAGTCCACTAGCATCACGTATCCGGCGCGTTAGTGCCGCAGAAGAAATAATTGTGGAACTGCAGAAATGCTCTTTCAAATACATTTGCCGGTGCGACAGGCGCGCCACCTACTGTAAGTTAATTGTACTATGCCTATAACCTTCACGCAAGTACAAGCAATAAGTTAACAAAGTTTTATCGCAATCAGCTGAACGGTATGGTAGCGTATAAAATACCAACAAACATTAATTTTTATATTTTAGAAGATAGAAGATCATTCACTTGCGCCGATCAGCAACAATGCATGTTTAATGAAGTAGTAAAGTTTTTTTGAGTATTTAGCTTTTCACAACAACACACAAATACCGTGAGATAAAACAAAAATGAACCTCAAACAACCGAATCTGAGCCACTAGTTAGTGTGATACAAATATAATTGTAATATTTATAGAACTCCGTTGCTTCCAGCCACGTAAATAACGTTGTCCTTGTTTGGCACAAGGATGTAAAAAGGACGGATTTGTGGTTGCCGATACTATGACAGTTCATGTTGTAATAATGTTAATGACATCATCATCTGCCTAGCCTTTTCCCATCTATGGTAAAATCCGTCCGGTAAAATCAACCGCAACCCAAGGTCGGCTTCCAGTCTACCCGGTTGCAGCTGAATACCAGTATTTTCCTCGGAGCGACTGCATCTGTCGTCTGACCTCCGCAACGCAATTACTGGGAGACACTAATACTCTAAGGTTCGACAGGTTATCAAACTTTTTGGGGTGTGCTGCTTAACGTCGCAATCTACTTAAATCAAGTGAATTTGAACTGCTGGCTAGTTCACCGTCACCATAATTGGTTCCGTCGCTTCCAGCTTCCTAAATTACATTGTTCCTTTTGTCTTTGATGTATGGATGCAAAAGACAAGTGAAAGATTTGTGGGATTCTATATGCTACAGTGCTTTGGAACTAGCAAACAGTGTAACAGATTTTTATTATCCTTTCTGTGCCAATACTTGATGGGTATTTGTCTATACTTATATATAGAGTACCTATCCAAGAAAGAAGATATAAGACCCTGGAAATATCTTTGCGCAGTTTTGTATGTATTTCATTGCTCCTATGACCCACAGTAAGAATAGGCTTAAGAATACTTTATTTTTATGTAACAATAAACAAATAAGGGCCATTATAGCGAAGAAATGAATAAAAATAAACTACGTGTTGGCTTCCAGCTGATATACACATTGCATAGTGATTTATTGAACTATTATGGTCAATCAAAATCAGCTTAAACGATACTTTTTCCTTTAGTCTATGTATAATTATAAAAAAATAATGAAGTTTAAATATTCCCGGTATATTAGTGACGAGGACAATAGGGGGTATGGACCTATTTGTACCCTATGTCTATTTCACTTGGTACTTTTTCTTTTGGTTATGCAATAAAGAATATTGTACCTATCTATCTATTTATGCGCACGCGTACACCGATAGTGCAAACTTGGAGAAACTTGATTGCCAGTACCTTGTTCACACACAAACTGTTTACTGGAACGTTTTTAGCGTAGTATTTCGGTCGTGGCGTATGTAGTTGTGTGGGCGAGCTCCCATAAATTTCAGTATAACGGATCCTGTCAAATATCCGACAAAATGTATCGTTCCGTTTTGTCAACAAAAATTGGCAGGAATAATAATAACAGAGTGGTGGTCTTGTCTTGTCCTTGACTGATCGTTCAAACAGAAACTGCAGCCTTTCCTGTAAAACGGATAAGATAGAATGTGTGTGAATTTCACATCTAGTAGCGATGGATCCGAAAATAACGATCCTTTTATAATGGACCATAAGTCATTTACTCTGAAGAAAATAGATTTGTGTTGAATACAGAGGCCGCTGCGTGAAAGGCTGGTTAGGCTTATTATAAAGACACCATCATATAGGCGTTGGGTGCAGATAACCCATTAGCTTTAATATATTATTAATAGGTACTAATATAAGTTAAAAGGTACGGTATATTGTATAACAATGGAGTTTCTTGCCCGTTATTCTCTATAGGAAAACAGCACTTTGGAACGTGGCAGCTAGAGACTGATTATTCATAAGTGCCTTTAACTGGTCTACATGAATAAAAATATAATTTATTATTATTATACGTACAAATTAATAGGTAATAATGTATTGTGGTATATATCCTACTTTAAGATTAAGATAGTTTAGTAATCTAATCACATCTATGGACTTTTGTGTCTGCAATAAAGAACTATGATAATTACAATAATTATCATTAAGCTGGCGTTCCTCCTAAAACTGAAACCTATGGAAGAATTTCTCGTGCAATATCTTTCATCCATTTATTATATTCTTAAAATGTATCCTAAGCAAAATGTATATTAAGCAAAATGGACCCTTTCCTTACAATCAACTAATGGATAACAATAATAGAAAAAAAAAAACTGAAAAATAAATCCAGTCTAGATGAATCTTATGATAATACTTAAGTAAATTGTCTGGTGTGTTGGTTTAATATTAGTTTAAGAACATCCGAGAATACAGTCTACGATCTCCGATTTGCGAGATTTATGTTTTATTTATATTACATGGATGATAATATTTCGTGTCAATCTTGCGGGAGGTCGCGAAAAACACAGTATTTGTCCAACAGATGATATGGCGTGATAAATAGTCTCTTTTATATTGCATTGTTTGTTTTTAGATATATACGTGACACAAGTATTTGTAGCACTGAATATTGTTGTAGACGAATCTCAGCCAAAGAGGACCATTATTTTGGGAGAACAAGGGATGAACATTAGCGTTTGGCATTTTCAATAGGTACCACAAATTTTAAACAAAAGGTACGTGTGATATCCACCCGCTCGTGGCGTGGTTGTTCCTGGCTTTCACTAACAGGCACGAGCAGATTCACAATAAGCAAAAAGTAACTTCAATGTTGTGATAAGAAAATACACTGGCTCGCATGCAGGCGCCACAAGGGAACAGCTGTGTTCTAATTCCTCGAATTACGGCGTCCATCACGGGAACTCATGCGGATCAAATTTACAGGAGAGTTCCTACATAGGCAGATAGATAGATAACCAGACGGTTTAATAACCAAATGCGTATGAGTATTAGTATTAAACACAGAGCGACTAACATCTGATATCTGTCACCCAATTACTAAGAGACACTGATACTCGTAGGTTAGACTGGTTGTTAAACTTTTCTTTCAGACTGGAGGTGCTGACCACAGTAACGATTGTCTTAAGTATTTGTATAACTAGGACATATTACTTCACGTGATTTCCAATGCACGAAGAGGTCTGAATGTGTAACTGACCCCGGTAAGCGTTGCTTAAACTCGTAGATCGACGAATTTGCGCCGTTCTTCGAGCCACCTTTTCCTTAGAGCTGTAATTTCTAAGCCAGAGATAACACAGAGCCAATATAATATCCCGAGATGCGTTAGTACATTGGGATTGCACTGCCCGAGGCATAAGAGTAATTTATTATGTTCCTAGAGATTAATAGTGCGTGCCAGATAACAAATTGCATCCTGATCGCGTACGAACACCGCAGCTCGGTTAACTTTTTTATTCGTGGTCATTTAGCGATAGTAATATAATCGATTCTGTATTGTTCCTAGTTAGTTTAATGGTTTACCAATAGCTGTTTAATTACGTATTAAGCTTGAATTGTGTGGGATGTTTTGTTACCTGCCATTATGAGTAAATTAAGATTACATGCAATAATTAATTTATAAATGAACTAGTAGGCGTTTTCCAGTGTTTGTAGCATTTCGTGCTCCTAAATATTTTTGGCCCTAGTTTGGGTTAGATTTAGTTTGAATATCAAAATAAAATAAATATGATATAATAAGTGTCATCGGACCTGAAAAAAAAAATCGCTGAAACCAATTTTACTAAACCCAACAAAACATAACATAACATAGCATAGCATCACGCCTGTATTCTCCGAAGGGTTAGGCAGAGTTGTACTATTGTACGCCCACAGTTCGCCGATGCCGTTATTGAGTCCCATGTAATAGGGGGCGAGCCTATGGCCATCTACCGGGCACAGTTCCAGACACCGTGCTGCTACTGAGAATTTCCATACAGCAAAATGCAATAACACTTTGCCCGACCCGGGAATCGAACCCGGGACCTCACGCTCAGCAGTCGCGCTTGCGACCACTAGACCAATGACACCACTATCTCTTTTACTAAACCTAATAGACGCCAAATTAGGCGCCACTATAGGTTGACTTCCTTTAAAAAATGGTTCCTGATTCTATATTTAAAGCTACCTTGTCGGGATATTCCCGTAGCAAAGATAAGAGGGTTATGTCATCACAACTCAATCAATCACGACACCGACTGCGACTTTCATTCGAGTGATGTCGACGTTGCCGAGAGGAAACATCGACATATTGGCGTCACAGATGTGAAATTACTTATTGGCGTGAACGATTTGTAGGTGCAAGGACTTTACTGTGTTTTGGTGTTAAGTATTCATTATTTTTTTAAGAAGACCAGACCACGTTAAAAGATTAATGAATTGGAATTCTGTCAGCAAGAGGAATTTTTTTTTCTTAAAAAAAACGTTGCCCCTCACTAGGAATAATTCCTGTATCGTGAATGCGTTTACAAAAACATATATTCACATACAAATATTTGTTCCGTGCGGGGATTTAACCCGCGACACGTAGCGCAGAAAGATAATCTCTTAGCCACTGCGCCAACCGTGTCGTCCCACTGTGCCAACTGTACACATTATTTTATAATTGTTTTTTTTTGTCCATCCTATAGATATCGTAACACATTATGTTATTGCATTATTGTGATAATTCCGGGATCATTATACAAATTCCAGAATTTTAAAGGGAATGCACTATTCGTCTTTCTACACAAATACACAAGGGAATTCTCCGAATTCAAGAAAAAAAGCAGCTGTTATATAAAAAATTGCACGATATCTCACTCTATCAAAATTTATGCAGCGTTCGATTGTCTGTTTCGGAATTTCAGGGTCGGTTCCGTACTAAATGTTGCATACAATAATTAGCAGAGCACGTATTTTTGTTTCTGGTGATTAAAAATTCTCACAATATTGTAAACTAAAACATTGTTTATCAGTGCAATATTAGTTGACTAGCTTCAGCCCGCGTGGTTTACGAACTCGTACATTTTTCCGGGATAAAAAGTAGCCTATTTGCCAGACTATAATCTATCTCTGTGCCAAATTTCATCCAGATCTGTCCGGCCGTTCTGGCGTGATTGAGTAAGAAATATGCATCCATCCATCCATTCATCCTCACAAACTTTCACATTTATAATATTAGTACGATAGTAGGATTAGTAGGATAGGATTATGATCAGTCAGAAAAGTTTATATTGGTACTGATCGTGTACTGGACGTACCTAGATATCGTTTCTCTGGCTGGCTTTTTCAGTATATCATAATTTTCACCTTATCAACTTTTAACTCCAAGACCTAAAATGTGTAGAAATGCGACATTACATTTATTTGAAAGACACTTGCACGCCCAATACACTTTAATGAGTCCACGTTAGCAATGGGTACTTGAATTTGAAATAGCAGATGCCAATAGCGTAGAAAAAGAAAGATGCGGTTTGCACTGTGTTGAAGCCATACTCTTGTTAACGAGGTCGCAATCGATAGATACCTTTATTCAAAGCAAACAACAGGAAACGGGTATTTAACATACAGAAAAGAAATTTCAACCATTAGTTGGAATACTAACGATCCAATACATATTTACTTATTTATCGTCAAAAGAGTATTCAGGCACTTTGTCTCTTGAAGTGCAACATTTTCTTAACGTCATCATTACGCCTATATTATTCGAAGGGTTGGGCAGAGGCTAAAATATGTAAATCCACAATCTGTTGCTTCTGTGGACTTATATTTGCCCAATGCCGTTATTGAGTCCCATATAATAAGCTGTGACACTGTGGCAAGTAACCAGGTACACCTTTCCAACTTCAGGCTGCCAAACCTAATAGATTGCACAACCTGGATATCGAACCGAATAATTCAAGGTCAGCAACCACGCTGGGCAAGACTAGACCAATTACTTATACATATTTACTTAGCCTGCCCAACTGTAACGCTCTCTAAACAATTTAATCTTGTACCGCCAAAAGCTCATTTATGTCTATCTTGGGAAACTTTATCGATTCCCAGTAACTTTGCAGTAGTAATTAAGTCAACTTTGGTCTCCGAAGCGATTAATTCGCGTCCATTATTTATGCTTTTAAAAGTTGCTGAGGTAACGAAGTTGCTAACGAAGGTAAATAGTCGTGAATATTTTTATGAGATGGTCTCGTTTATACGGAAGTTTTGGTTTTGGTTCTCGTAGAAGTTAGAGGGTTGGTCAAGGTATAGGGTATGTTATTATCCATCAATTTGCATTGGGTCCGCATGGTAGACACAGTGACTCTTTCACCTCTATGCTGAAAGAGAACCGTCATGCCGTAGAAGGGAATTAACATTATTATTACAAATACATTTAATTTAAACACTCATTGAGACTAAGAAACTTAAATTTAAAAGATTATAATGCAGTCTCAAAGTATCAAGATGTTTACAGTCGAACTATAATGACGTAACAGTTTTTTTAACATAACAAATACAGCAATTAAGCACTGCAGCGCCCTCAAATCTTATAACGGTTCTCTTCCGTACAGACTATTAAGCTACGTAACGGTCCAGGCATGATTAAACAATAAAGATTAACTGTGTAGGGCAGAGGTGTACTATTGTATACATACATTTTGGCGATGCAATCATAGAGCCTCATGTAAAAGGCGAGCCATATACTGGGCACAGTTCCAAACTCCGTGCTGCTACTGAGAATTATCTAGCAGAAAAACCCAATAACACTGCGCGACCTGAGGAACCCAAGGCTTCACGCTGAGCAACGGGACTTGCTGATAAACCAATGCGGCAATGAAAAAAAGACAATAGAAAATTGTTCTATTGTCTTTTTTACGCTGCTTGATTGGATGATAGTAATCATGATTAGATTTGTTCTTCAACCAATAGACAGTACGGTCGGCGTTGCGCAATGGTTGAGATATCAACTGCTGCGGTTCGTGTCGCGGGTATAGATATTTTTTCCGTCTGACCGTTTATGCATTTTGTTTTGTTTGTCAACGCACCCACGATAGAGGAAACGTTCCAAGTGTGGGGCAAAGTCTAAAAAAAATTGGTTAGTTATAACCAAGCGCTACCAGTATTTTAACACCAAGCAATTGCCATTTGACCTCCGTAACCCAATTATAATGACTCGTTTACATTTGAGGTTAATTCGGTCAGTCTCCGTGTTCAGGGAAACAGCTCATCCAGATAATGATTCGTTTCGAACGACTGAAAACTCCATATTTCAACCATTTGACAACGACTTGATCACTGCCTCATTGATCAAGTGGTTGCAAGCGCGGCTGCCGAGCGTAAGGTAAATGGTTCGATTACCGGGTTGTTTATCTAAGAAATCTTCAGTAGTCCTCTCAGCTCGGCGTTTAGAATGGTGCGCGGTAGATGGCAATAGGCCCGCCTCCTATTAAGTGCGACTTAACAACGGCATCGGCGAAATGTGGGTGTACAATAGTACAGTTAGCTTAAAAATTATGTATACTCATAGCGAAATTCATGCGCGTATTCTTGGAAACTATTAGTTAAAATCATAAAATTTAAATGACTATGTATTTTTATGTATCGCAGATACTATGTGTAAAATTGGTCAAGATTTCAATCTCTGTTTCCTCTAAAAATTACTTTTGAATTTCATTAAGTGTATACATCTTTTCGATACATGATTGAGAATACAGGCAAGAAGCTATGTAGGATCTAAAGCTTGATTGTGATTACTTTGCTTAACTTCTTCGAACTTCATCACCGAACCAAGCTTCAACTAACGCATCCACAATTAGAGCCTCAACCCACACAACTTTGTGAAGTCGCGATTTGAAATAGATTCACTTTTTGAAATTAGAATTCACCGAACATTCACGAAAATGCACGAACCTACTGCTAAAATTGCAACCGTAGCATAATTCGTATTTTGCTCCGTGTCTGTGTTAGAAATACAAATTATGCTACAGAATAGAGGTCCAGGCATTAAGCGACACTGGTCAGACTATAATCGTCTTTACATACGCCTACTTAAGTCTATATCTACCTAAGTGTGGGCTGCATTAGTGCACTGTAGTGATAAGTTGTCAACTAACAATTACGAGCACCATTAAGCAATGTGTTTCGCTAACTTGAACCTTAGGGTGGCTCCCACAAGTTTCCCAGGCATGTAGGAGGGAGTTGTGTGATAAAAATATACTATGGGGTTGGTATATTTGTATTTTTTTTTTAATAAAGATTGATATTTCACCTAAAAATATAAATTTTAATAATATCTATACTTACCTATATCATTTTATTATTGCAATTTTGATAGTTTTTTCATTGCAGTGATGCGGTCTGCGTTTTCAAAATAACCGAACCTATTCTCAATCAATGCAATAAGATAAAAATAAAATTATTCTTCAGACCATCGATATCGTTGTCATTTAATAACGATTCAAAGTTAATAAGTTTCAAGAAAAACTACGCACCAATACCGTAAGCGAATCAAGAGCGGAGCAGTATCGATAATATAATCGATGCATATTAAATAGTCAACGAACCCTAGTACGAATGCCATCCAGATTCTACCGTCAGACTTCCTAAGTATGTATGTATGACCTGCCTACCCTCTCCAAAAATAAAACGATGACCTCTTTCCAACTAAAACGTTTGACAATCCCGCTTTAGCACATCTGACGTCACAGACTAGCCTAACAGTGTTTGCATGTTATGCAAAAGTATACATTTTAGATGAACAGAGATGCTTCCCGCTCTTACTAATTAACCTGTCATGAGAATCGCCGAGCTGCCGTATTTGAAATAATAATAACTCTACACGGGCTTTTGATGTCATCACGTCATTTAATGCCTTTTGAGTAGTATTTTGATGAGTAATTATGTTTTCATTAGCTTCCATCGTCTGCGGAGTACCTTATTTAGTGTGAAGTTAGAACGAAATTTTATGTTCAGAAGTGTATTTTTTTAATTAACCCTTTTAAGAATGGACGACGAGTTTCTAGTCATTTATTTGAATGTGCATAAACTGTTATTGAGTTTTTCTTTTAGAAAATTCTTAGTTTATTTGTGCCCGGTAGACGGAAATAGGTTTGCTCCTATTAGATAAACTTAATAACGGCATCGGCGAAATGTAATTCCACAATAGTAACTCGCCTGCTTAACCCTTCTAGGATTATAGCCGTGATGCTATGTATTTGAATTTGGAATGAAAAAAGTCGGCCTGTATCAGTTGGTTATGATCCCAATAAAGTTATAAAAGTCAAAGGCAACTGTCGGAACCGTATAATTTATAATTTAAAATGCTTCTTTAAAACTCGTAAATTATTCTTTAGAATGTACCAAGAGGCTAGGTTGCGTCGATGCCTGCAGAGCTGCCTATTCCCTAAAGAGAGAACGCGTTAGTGGTACTCTCATACTATGCAATATTCAACGTACTTCAGAAAGCCGGTGCAAGACTAAAAGGATAAAAGTATAAGCATCATATTGAACATTTTCGCTTGAAATGCGAAAATACTCGTGCCCAGGAAAACGCGAAATAATAAAACTGCATCGTTGCGTTGGCTACTGTTCACGACACAATTATTATCACTATTATAATAGGTAGAGGTATAATATATTCAATGTGTCATACCGGTTTTTGGCAATGGTTTTGTATCGTATTTTTATTTATGTAACATTTTCACACGATACTTAAACTTAAGTTTACTTACGCAGTATAAAACAAACTCTCCGAGGGCTTAGTAGTTAAATCTTGACTTAAGTGCGAGATTCAAGGTTTAGACGTACCAAGGGGCGTAAATAAATAATTTACTCTTTTGAGACCTAAGTGTAAAACTCCTTACAATTTATTATTCATGTATTGACGCGATTTATGTTACTTTTTGTGACGTAAACCCTGTCAATACGCATTTACGACTTCGTGAAAATTTCTTAAAACTCTATGTGAAATGGAACTTACCGATAAATCTGCTTGCACTCTTCGCAACAGTTTCAGTAATTTGACAGCAAAACGATATGGAAACGAAGCTCAAAAATACACCTTGATAACTTTTCTTGATCATTGCTCCTCACTTTTCGCGGTTCGCAACTAAAATGTAAACTTCTGCATTTTTTTTATTTTTAATTTATTATTTTTGCGTAACTTCACTTTCACATATTTTTTTATTCTGCGGTACTTCTTTTGTTTTGTATTTATTGTAAATGTTGCGACTAAAAGGCGCCTAAAGAATCGTGTCGATTGGTGGTTCGGTAAAGGTCGAGAGCTCTCGACACGTGAGCACCGACTGAGCAAGGTCCCTCTAACTGGAACGGGAGAAATGGACCACTGCGCAGTACAGGCTTAGCCTACAGCCGTGTATTTTTTATTCCCAGCGAGGTTGGTGCAGGAATTTCGTTAGGTTCACGCGGCTTTTTATATGCATAAAATGCTTTGAGTGGTTGAAAATTAAAAAGTTTGTTAACTCAATATTTACAATTTTGTTGAGTCACTTTTGGCGCGTGTTTTTGTATGTTTGTTAGCTTTAATATTTTGAATGAGTGAGATGCAGTTATTACGGCAGGCTTTGCTAGCCAGGTGGGTTGCGAGAAGATCGATTTATTGTAGATATAGGTAGTTACTTTTCACATTGAATTGATGCATTTAGTTCGTAAACCAAAATGATTCGCTTCAAAAGAGATGGATTCCAAGTTTTTACTCTCTAGGCTGATTTAATGATATGCATTTGCATATGATTCGTTTAATGTATTAGGTAAATGAGTTATGTATTATATTGGTTATGAATATTAAATCCTTATAACATTGCTTTTCTATTTTAAGTTTGATAAAATTTTAGTTCACTTTTATTTGATACAGGGTGGTTGACAATGTTTACATACTAATAGTTACAAACATAGACTTAATGTGCTTTTTTACTGCCATCATATGAATACAAAACCTTTTTTTTTTATTAGGTATTGAATATATGCTGTTTGAATTACGGAAACCAGAAACTTTTTTATAGCTGTGCAATTCCACTGCTATCAGCATTCACCTGAAGGATTGATTGGTCGAACTATTGTTGATCTATATTGTCTTGCAGGTTTAGCTCCATCCGATTTATTTAACAGTGTGTGAACAAAAATAATGGAGTGTTGGATCTATGAAATTGCTATCGGATTAAACGCAGCCATTTTGTTTTGTTTCGTAAGCTTTTAGGTCTCGATTGTCCTAACTGTCAGATGTAGGTGAAATGGAAATTTATTGAAACCGATTTGTTTATTTTAAATATAGAATAAACTCTATGTGTGTCAACAAATAATATTGCCTATGGCGTTGGTAAAGAGTTTTTATTACTTTCATAATAATTTTGTGACGTACATAAATAGCATTATAGCATTACGCCCGTATTCTCCAAAAGCCTAGCCAGAGATAGTGGTATATTTCAGTCCCATATAATAGGGGTTAAGTCTATTGAAGTCTACCGGATACATTTCCAAACTTCGAGCTGATACAGAGAGTTTTCTAACAGGAAAACTAAATAACAATTTTCCGACCTGGAAATCGAATCTAAAATCTCACGCTTAATAGCTGCGCTTACGACCAATTAGGCCAATGAGACAGTAAAGAGAATATTGTGATAATGCCTAATCATGAAGACATAGCCGAAGTAACATTTCGAAATCTATATTTTAGTATATACTAGCTCTTACCCGGCGCGTCGCTGCCGTAGAAGAAATAGCAAATTGCCCTTTCAAATACATTTGCTGATACGACACGCGTGCCACCTACTGTGGGTTAATTGTAATATGCCTATAATATAACCTTCGTGAAAGTGCAAGCAATAATTTGAAAAACTTTTATCGCAATCAGATGAACGGTACGGCAGCGCAAAACATACGAATAAACAAACATTGATTTTTATATACCTATATTAGATGACTGATACTTCAATATCAAATATTATCCAAAATTTAACTATGGCGCCATTCATTTATTACGTAAGATGATTTAGGGGGAAGGGGGGTCGACCATGTCTTATTTTTTCTTACAAGGGGGTCGGAGGGAGTCTTGATGATTCTTACGTAAGATCACAAAAATGCGCAAAGTTAAGATTTATACTTTGAAAAAGCCCGGGATACCGCGCTTTGCCGTTGTAGGTACAAATAAAAATTCCTGAAAATTTTTACTTTGAAAAATAAACATTAAAACAAACAAAACGTGTATTAATTTTTTCCTCTGGATTCTTACGTTATAATATTAAACAGGGGGGGGGGGGGGTCGGCTTAATCCTATTTTTTAAGGGGGTCAAAAACTAGCAAAAATATTCTTACGTAATAAATGAATGACGCCTATGTGTTGGGATTCCAACGTGAGGATTACAAGCATTTCCCTGTTTCGAAATTTGAAAATCAAATGTCAGGCTGGTTATGATTATCTATGCTCAGCATTCTTTTTTTATTACATTTTTACATTCAATTGTTCCCGCTTTTTCCTGATCTTAATTATACACCATTTTTATGTCGAAATCAATATTTTTATTTCCTAACTACACCTGTACCGCTATCATGAGTTTTCTTACTATTTTTTATCATAGTAAAGTAAATTTTCATGATAGCGATTTTAGTTCTTAACTTGGTTACATTAGGGATTAGAGTCGCTTATGTGACGTATGTGTCATAGTAAAGTTTTCATTTACTATTTACTATATTAATATATATATAACATGACATCTCTATAATACTATATTATAGAGATGTCATGTTAGCGACTCTAATCCCTAATGTAATCAAGTTAAGAATTAAAATCGCTTGCATGAAAATTTACATTTACTATGAAAGTACATAGTAAAAAACTCATAGAGGTACTGGGCCCGTACACTATGTATCTATTATTTGAATTTTTTCGCGCGATATGATTGATAAAAATGTATTTTTAGTCTAGCAACGAAGTGTTGATCTCTTTTTGACACACTATTATTAGATAGTAGGGTTCTTGGGTCTTTTAGAATTTATATTAGTCAATTAAATAGTGATATCCGGTTAATACGGCTGTCGAGTGCGAATTTTGAAATTATTTATTAAGTGTTAGTATCTTCCTACAAAACTTTATTTAGATTGACTTCCAGGAGATGTGATTAATTAATATTATAATGGCATATACAATCAGTATCGACTAACCCGAGCGTTTGGATTTGAAAAATGCGGTATATCATATCTAATGGATTTCTGAAAAAGATTTAGTCCTAAAAATCTTGTCACAATAATACGTATAGAATTACATAACATAACATCACGCCTGTATTCCCCGAAGGGTTAGACAGAAGGATATTGTACACCCACATTTCGCTGATGCTGTTATTGAGTCCCATGTAATAGGGAGCGAGCCTATTGCCATCTACCGGGCACAGTTCCAGACTCCGTCTTTCTGACTCTTGTTACTGAGAATTTCTATACAGAAAAACCTAATAACATTTTGCCCGACCCGGGAACCGAAGACAAGACTCCACGCTCAGCTGTCGCCCTTGCGACCACTAGGCCAATGAGGCAGTTTCGTAGACGACGGATAAAATTTGAATTTCGAAATACATTTGTGGAGCAAAAATGCCTCGATAACCATAGAACAAAATGACGTTGCACTTTCTTAAGTAAAACTGTATGAAATAACAATTAACAAACAGAGTAAAATAAATTGAAACTGCGTAACCCCACATTACAAGACTATAGCCGTAAAATGTCAACGGGCTGTTAATTACTTAAAACACTGCACTACGTTGTGTGCCGTTGAGAGGAACTACACAGAAATTTAAGCCAGCCGCAGGCAAAGCCATTTGTGTAAAATTCTAGTTTATGTGTGTGTATATTCTTTGTAAAGGTAATCAAATGTATTGTCTGTATGAATAAACTTTAAAAAGTTTTGTACTTCAGAGCCAAGCCGGCAAGAGGTTCAATCGGCAAATTTCGTCGCAGCCGAATTTTGCCGATTGAAATGCCGTTGGAATTTGGCGAAGGTCCTTACTGCTCACTGCTTACTGTACACTGCTCTAAGCTCAATTATAATCGCACTTCAATCGGCCAAATTCGGTAGTGACGGAATTAGCCGATTGAACCTTTCCGTTGTTGTGCTGTACGTAAGAAAGAGTAAAGTAAATAAGTAGGGAAGAATGATGTCGAGAGAATGGGCAGCATCTTTCTTTTGAATTCTTCATGAGAACCTTTGTGAAGTTCTAGTTTAGAAGGTCAGACAACTCATTGTTACACTGAAAGTGCATAAAGCTTTGCTGTAAAGGAAATGTTCTCGCCTTTTTTAATTAGCCGACATTTAAGACGACAAAGACCCAGGCAAAATATCTACATCATAAAAATTCGAGAAATTAATGAGAAACAGTGGTAACACACCGATATCTATAAAACACGTCTGTTCCCATCCACTTAAAACAGATCTTTGACGTCCTAAATGGCTCAGGGGCGGAGCAGTTCTTCTGTGAAATGTTACCCGTGTTCAGTTGTTTTGTTTGGTCTACATATAGTTGTTCTGGGCTTATGTAGGTATTTAAAATGTGTGTCTGTAAATGTACCTACGATACAGGAGTTACCGTTAGTGTGGCAACGTTTCTATTTCAAAAACAGAACGCTAAGAAAAAAGCAACTCTTGTCGATTACCGATCTTACGAACAAAAGCTTCACACAAACCATTGAACCACAACAAAAGGGAGCCAACCATTTAGGCGCAAGTTCCATAGTTCTAGGCTACCGTTTGCCGCATACGTATTTTCAAGCGAACCAACAGCCTAAAGCTAGTACAGTCGAAAAAGCAGATACAGGATCACCAACTGCTCTAGCAGTTTTCCTTGATCATGGTTACCGTTTCGCCAAAAATGTATGAAATAATTTGAATGAAATCCTATCGTATACGCTCGCACATTATTTTCATGCATTTTTAGCGTATGTTAATTGTTGAGGTCGAGGAAATTAGTATTAGACCTTTATATAAATGAACTTTTTTCAGGGAATGATTGCATGTATTCGAACAATAATTATTTAATTAATTCATCAAGCTCCGAACAGTCGCTACCGCCCGCTTTCATCATCTGACTAGCCTTTTCCCAACTACATTGGGATATTTTATACGGAGCGACTGCCATCTGACCTCCGCTACCCAGTTATTGGGAGACACTAATATTCTATGGTTAGACTGGTTGTTAGACTTGGGCTGCTAACACCCGTAACGACTAACGTATGTTTTCATATGACACCTGCTTAGCGTGGTTCCCGAGGCACAAAGGGGTCTCTATGTTTGAAAAATGATCACCCATCCAAAAACTGACCGCGGCAAGCGCTGCTTAACCTCGCAGATCGTTCAATCTGCGCGGTATTTATGGAGCCCTCACCGCCCGCTTACAGTAGGATTAATAGACATACCAAGTTGAATCTTATTTATTCTAAAACCCTATAAAAAAAAAACTATAATCACTATTATAGAAAAACTTTAACCCTGGTGAACCTGCATACCTATATCATTGTTCGAGTGTACGTTCTAAAACGGTGCAGGGTTACGTAAAGGTCGCACAGCCTAGTATTATGTCATATGCGGATTTGGGACAAACAAAGTTTGCACATGAAATTAAGTGTCGTTTCACTCATACATTTTAATTTTACTCGGCTCGGTTGGTTGGCAAGTTCTTTTTTCAATGAGCCGATTTGCATAGCGTGAACTTTAATGCTTGTGTCGTTAATAAAAATGATAAATAGGGCTATTTTTGCCCACGCTAAGTTAAGTATCATAGTGATATTATATAGAAAAGTTTTCATTTCGTTTTGGAAATTAGCATTTTTGTTAACATTGTCAAGGTCTATTGTGTAATCTTGAAGATTTATGACGTCAGTTTAAACCAGAGGTTTCCAGACTTCTTTTCTCATAGACCACTTTCAAAATTTAGCTGGTTCCGGTGGACCCTCTGCACCCTCATTTCTACCATATTTTAAATTGAATTGTAAACCCCCATTTTTTTGTCACGCCAACGTAGACCCCCGTCGAAACTCCCGTGGACCCCTGGGGGTCCACCTAGGCCACTTTGGGAACTAATGGTTTAGACGAATGTTTAAAAGTCATGTACAGTTTATTGTACTCCCTATATATGTAATGCAAGGAAAAACTCTCCACTAGTGACAAAACCTGAGCTCGTCTATTGCACCCTGGCCAGAAGGCCTAGATAACTCTATTGCTGACTGGCTAATCTTAGAGTATTATACACATGTGATAGTTCGTGACTGTATGGGTATATCAGCAAATAATTTATTTCATTTTTTAAGAGGCATTCCCTAATTTTGAGCTTCTCTGGATCTGCGAAATTAAGCAGCGCTTGCTGCGGTCAGTCCTTGGATGGATGACCGTTTTTCATACATCAAGACCCCTCCCTGCTTCGAAAAATACGTTAGGTCGTTATTGTTGTCAGCACCCAAAAAAGTCTGACAACTAATCTAACCTTAAAGTATCAATGTTTTCCAGTAATTTGATGGCGGGAGTCAGATTCAGTCGTTCCGTGTAAAATACTGATATTCAATTCACCAACCGATTAGACTAGAAGCCGACAACGTAGTTGGATATAGGCTAGGCAGATGACGATTTTGAGAGGTATGTCCACCTTTTTAGAAATATGACCAACGCCCAGTATAAAGTTACTGTACTGTACATAGGATGAGAACTATGTTATTATGATTTCAGTCTCTTCAAAAAGTGAAAATGTTCGTCTCTTATTCTGTGGAAACCTTAATTTTCTTAGTCCTAACACATATTTTTCTTTCTAAATTGGAGTTAACAATGTTAGTTGGCCGTAAGCCATATTTCAGATTTATTTTACTGCCTCGGAAAATTCGCGTTATATTAGTTTTGAACATTTGACGTCACTCGTGAGGCACATTCGCTTTAATAAAGCGACCATATTCATCAAGTGTACCTACTAATTTTCATAATAACAGCATTTACAACAAAGGTATTATAAATAAATGAATAGTGGTCACAGGCACTTTTTTTTTTGAGTATTACTTGTATAAACTGTTGGAAGTGAAATATAGCAAGAAAACAAATGACAAAGCTGAACAAAAATCTAGATGGTGGTTGCAGTCCGCCAGTTCACACTAGGAATAGGTGAGTACATTTTTCTCTTAAAAGCATTGTCCCACTCGTGGTATTATTCCTATATCGTGGGGGATATTCACATGTACATACACACGGACCCGGAACAACTATCTGCGATGTTTATAATTATCACAACATGTCAAAATGTTAACGAAGAGGCGAAAGTCGTGAGGATCGTCGTACAAGATTAGTTTCTACCAACACCTATGGGAATTGAGTATTCTCATGTATACCCAGGATTATTGTTATGTGTATGAGATATATGGGTTTCTGAAGTCCCTACCCATCCCAATAGGAATTTTGCGTGAAATAATTAATGAAAAACTTCATTATACTCCTGATAAGTCTTATACATAGAACGTCTCAATATACTATCGATTTTATAACCTGTACGTGTGGCCTAATAGGAACGGGTGTAGAGGTATGTATATTAAATTAATCCATGTATAATTTAGTGCTTTGAGCCGTAAAACCCGCTGCAACCTTCCATTGAGTGTCAGATTGCACGAAAATCTTTTTCTTTCTTTCTTTCCAATCTATACTCACAGTCAAATGGACCGATTATTTAAATAACAAGTGAGTTTTGGATTAGATGTTGTTTCAATGTTCTGTAGTTTCGTGTATAGCCAGCGAATATATCGTCATTTTGGAAATTTAGAAAAAGATTTATCATTTTTTTTTATAATTAATGAAATTTCCAAATTTTCATTAAAACAACTTTTGAACGTTTCTATAATGATCAGCTACTTCTGTCGCTTACTGTACAAAGTCAGAGGGCCTAGTGTAAGTTTCTTTTGACAAATTCGATTTAACGCATCGTATGCGTTCGTCGCTCCGATTGGCCTCTGCGTGGCCACAGATACATGGCAAACAGTTTCCATCGTTATAACAGAAACAAGTGACAACCGCAAACAACAAGCAAAAATCCTACATCGCAGAATAAAATAAAACAAATATACCAACGTCCGACATCAACCGTCGGTCTTTAGACCATGTCGTCTTGCACAACGGTCCTCCCATTTCCTTATTCCCCCATAATCTTTTACCTTAACTAAAACCACATATTTTAATGAGATATATATATATTTTTTTTTAAACTTTATGCACTAGTTCAAAAAAACTGTACAAAGGCGGACTTAATGCCTTAGGCATTTTCTACCAGTCTACCTTAGGGTCATGCAGAGAAAAAACATGATAGGTGCAATTTAATGTACGATGACATTAACGCTTGAATATAATAATCACATTTTTCTCTTATATCTTTGGAAAAGATTTATGAGAACTGTAAGTAGGTTATTCATTTGGCTTACAATTATCGTACTTCACAATATTAGAGAATTCTGTCTACTCCGCATCGGGAAGATAGTTAATGGTACAAGTAATCGATTCCTTATGAATATTAAACGCGCATACAATTCAGATATCAATGGGAGGAGACTATCCAACTAATCTAAATACATAATTATGTTAGTATTGACTCATTATCGTTACGCCTTTGACATGAAGGGGTAGGTGGATAGAGAGGTGTTGTCCAGTTCTGCAAAGTTAGTTAAGATTGAAGTTAGTTAAGATATGATATTTTATCACATCATAACATATACCCTGTATTAGGGTAGGCAGAGGTATCCTATTGAATATACACATATTACCAATGACGATAGAAGGTCCCATGCAGGTAATAGGGGCGAGCTTATTACCGTCTACCGGGCACAATTCCAAGCCCCAGGCTGCTACTGAGAATTTTCTTACCGAAAAACCAAATAACACTTTGTCCGATTCAAAATTGAACCTTGGACAACACACTCGGCAGATGCGCTTGCGATCACTAGACCAATATTCGGTCATCAGCCTTAATATATTATTATCTTCCCCATTTATTTATAACTAGCTTTTGCCCGCGACTTCGACCGCGTTTCAGTCGTTTTTCGTAAAAAAGTAGCGTATGTCCTTCCTCAAGGTTCAATGGTTTTGATGTAACAGACAGATTAACTTTCGTATATGATTTCTATGTAGCTTTAACCATTAAGGCTGCACACGCGACGGAAGCTTAAAAAATGGAGTAACTTCTCCCGTTTTCCCAACATTTCCCTTCACTGCTCTGCTCCTATTGATTGTAGCGTGATGAAAAGTATACTATAACCTGCCCAGGAGTATGAAGAATGAAAATATATTTCATGTACAGAATTGACCTCTCTACAGATTTATTATAAGTATAGATAGATAGTTTTAAGCATCACCTACGACCTATACCCAAGTCAAGCACATCATGTGAAAATCACGATTTACCAAAAATGGAACGGAGAATTTCCTCATAAAAATCCTAAGGCACAAAGGCGACCGCATCCAAATCTGGGTCGGCCCCAATGAGACGGCCGTATTGTCTCGTCAGTGCAATTTCAATTATTGGTCGACGATGCATCTCTTGCGATGACAAAGAGCCAAACGAAATGCAAAACGGACGAAGACTCCACAAAGCGGTATTTTTAGTCCAGACCAGAGGTTCACCAAACTAGTAGTCCAACAGGTTAAATTCGGATTCTTTAGAGAAAATGTAAGAGCTCTTATATTCTGGGGAATGGACTAACAGGAGACCACAGGCTTTTGGCTGTACTTAGTTCAAAACGCAATGTGTGTTATTTATGCTCCTACTAGGTACATAACTATAGCAACGTTTACGGCAATTTACTCTCGTTCTTCGTTTTTGTTGTTGCAAGTGCGCCTGCTGAGCGTCAAACCTGGTTTCGATTCCCGGGTCGGGCAAAGTGTTATTGGGTTTTGTGCATGGGAATACTCAATGAAAGCCCAGAGTCTATGATCATTTTGCAAATATACAATAAAATTATAAACTTGCCAATGTATGGGAATAGACTTGCCCCGTATTACATATACCTAGTCAATAATGGCACTGGCATAATCTAGGTATACAAACAGTACACCTCTGCTTACTTTTCGAGGAACATAGGCGTGATGCTTTGATGCTATTCAATACTTCTATTTAATTATGAATAGTAGAATTATACGTAAGAACTCGGTCTAGAAAGATAACATTGAATATAGAAAAAAATACCTCTATTTTTCACTGGGAGAAAATTTTCCCGATATGACTACCAGCTATTATGATTTCAATGGAATTCAATTGATACTGGTACGTATGGCAGGAACAAATAGGCATGTTTATTCAAGATATTATTTTGGAAATTCTAAAACTTATAATTCGGTCGGGTTGTTGTGCTAAGCGGTGGCAATTTGCCACCAACCTGTCCACACTAAACCTCCCTCATTTGTGGGTTTAATCCAACACTTAACTTGTGAAATATTTTCCCATGTGGCCGCAAGAATTGTTTAGATATTGCTTTAACATAATTGAATGATAGCCCGGTTGGCACAGTAGCTATGAGACTGGCTATTTCACGAGTTAAATTCTGATATATACCTAACAAATATTTTCCAAGTCTGTATTTGTATGTATTTGTGTGACTTGTGTCTGTAAATGCACATAAAGATCATCATCTGATTTGCCTAGCCTTTGCCCAAGTACATTGGGGTCAGCTTCTAGTCTAACCGGTTGCGGCTGAATATCAGTATTTAACACGGAGCAACTGCCATCTGACCTCCGCCATCTTACTGGGTGATGATACTCTAAGGTTAAAGTGGTTGTCAGATATTTTGGGCAACTGACACCAGCAACAACTGTCTTAGGTGTTCGTATGACACTCGGGACCAACTGCTTAACGTGATTTCCGAGGCACGAGGAGGTCTCGATATGTGAAAAACGGTCACCCATCCAAAAACTGACCTTAGCAAGCGCTGCTTAACCTCGCAGATCCATTGATCTGGGAAGTAGCTGTGTAGATACAGGCCTCTAAACGCATACAGAGATACAGGAGAAAAAAAGGAGCGGGACAACATTGATAAAAAAAATGAAATACAAATTATTTACTCTGTGGTTACCTGTCCACGGGCGGCTAACCGTGACCGATATTTATTAATGTAACAAATAATGATCTGCTATAAATTTTCATATTAACGAAACATAAATAATCCACTGTTCTATACACAATGCAGGCCACAGCCTATCGATATCCGCTCAAAGTGATTTCGATTATTTAACTTGTCCGCGGCATGCAGTTTGACCCAGATTGCTGATTCGCTGACAGATAGCCACTAGGTAAACCTGAACGGTACCAGTTTTTATTTGGAGCTTATCGATTTCGCTTATTAAGAATTAAGTTCTTTGTATTATAGTATATCATCATAGTTTTGATAAACAGTGTACGAAGACACCAGCCGACTACTAAATCTTTGGTCGGCAGTCATCTATTTGTCCCGCAGACACTAAATGCGTGTACGCAATAAGTTTATGGCAAGAGAATAGGCGGTAAAGTCTTTTAAGAATCCGACTGCCAAGTTAGATCCAATAATCTATAGTGTACTCCAAAGAATTTAGTACAAAGTGTTACTACATATATTAGATTACTAGCTTTAAACACTATAATCGATATTAAATGTTTCAATGACTGTTGCAGTTATTTGATGACCTATGGTTATCAGCAGACGTTAACAGTAATATATATGTATATATAGTAAATTTTTGGAATAGTTCAACGTCGTGTTTTGACACAAGTGTCATACATACGCGCACGCATGTTATGTTTACGAACCTTTTTGTGTAGTATGCAAAATATTTCACAGTTTAGGGCCAAAGATAATAGAGGCCGTATCCATAAGGAACTTTATCTCTTCATTCATACAAATAGGTCGAATGATATAACCGACGACTTATAGATTGGCACTTGATAGACTTGCCGGGTTTCTGCACGGGGCTTGAATCAATTCCACCTTACCTAACGACTTTATTCGAGATGTTCGATGGAATTTCCAACCAACCCAATTTGTGCCTTAAACGAAGTTAGCAGGGATGAGTGTTGAAAATAAATACTGAGGCGTAAAGGTGGTGTTAGACATTCACGTGTAATGAGCATTCTGGCGAACGATACGTTACAATTAAATGCTCACATGACATGAATTCAAATTTCGAACCGGAGCATTCTAGCGAATCAACGAGCCGATTGCCGAGCCGTGCACTTCTGACTGTTTGTTGCTAGTTTTGTAATATTTCTGATGGACATTTACTTGAGTGTTCGCTAGAATGATCGCCGAAATGTTCGTACCATCGTTTGGTTAATATTGGTTCCTGAGTTAAGCAAAATTTTAGAGGGGCAAATGTATGTTTTTTTGCCTACATATGTAGGTATATGGAAATGCTCAGGTCTAATAACACTTTAAGGGTAAAGGTTCTCGAGGATCTTGCCTAAACACTGCCGTTTTCTCACTCACTTATTGCGCTCGACAGATGTGGGTATGCTACTTTCTCAGTATCTCGAATTGAAATAAGTTGGCCTTAGTCATGTTGAAGTATTTTTAACCGACTTCAAAAAGGAGGAAGTTCTCATTAGGAAGATTATTATGTGTGTACCGTTCATTAATAGACCGAAAGTGATGACAGCCTTTGCCCAGTAGTGGGATGATCCGGGATAATTCTGTATGGCCCGGTTGCGTTGTGGAACTTGTTGGTTTCGTTTAGGAAAGAGGTTTTATGGAGGCAATATTAGTGTTTATTGGCAGATGAATTCATAGTTAAACTTGTTTTGTGTTATGATTCTTTTTATTTGTTTGCTATGTGTTATTGTTTTAACCTCTTTATTATTTTATTTTGAACGGTTCAACGTATTGGTATATGCTATAATTTTCTACGTGTAAAGAATAAATAAATGGATTGATCCACTGTGTCACCGCTTCACAAAAGCACATTTTCTTTGTTTCTCCAAAAAATAAGCATACAAGTCACTTTGTTTCCCCCATCGACCTTCAAGCTTGCGTCTAACACTGTCACTTATCACCCATACATTACTAAGATTTGCTAGCACTTCATTGCCAACCCTGTCTCACACGAAGCCATCATTATTTATAGTATCAACCATTTACATTCATTGGCTGTAAATAAACTGTACAAATATGTTCCACGTACTTTGACTTGAAGTTATATACTTTTAAACAAACTAGACATGTGCACATAAAGTAGGTATGAACTGAGAAGTTTGTTACGATTCCTCGTGTTTACACCGCTAGGGGTGGCGCAGATTTGTGCTCATTTTATAAAACTGTTTTCTGTTTTAATTTTAAAGTTTGTGGTTTGGGCTGTTGTTTGCAGGTTCGAGGTTGGCCAACTAATGCTCAGTCTACTGAAAAGCATATACTGAAACATAGGTATTATATATATAATATACATATTTATTTATTAATGTTTTGTAACTTTTAGAACATAGTCATATTTGGTGTTTGATTTTATACTGGGGTGTTTATTTTTCAGGGTATTTTTTCAGTTAAAACTTCGACAATATAATTGTGTTGAAATTCGTTTAGATATAGAGTTATGGGTGAGTGGCACTAAATGTTTATGGTTATCATTTAGGCTAAGTTGATTAGCTCTAAGATCTGTGATTGATATAATTCACACTCTAACAATCTTTACTTGTAAATTAGCTTAACATAGCAATTATGCGATATCTATTAGTTGTTTTAAAGCATCATGCCTGAATTCCTCAAAGGGTTAGGTAGATTGTAGGTATATTATTCCACCACGGTTCACGCAGTAGTCAATAGGGGGCAAGTGTATTGCCGTCTCCTGAACACAGACTTTGTGCTGCTATTAAGCATTTCAGAATATCCAATAACCATGCTTGACCTGGGAATCCTGCCCTGGCTCCATGCTACCGCTAGACTAATGAAGCAGTTAATGTTTTATTTTGATATCCATTCAAATCCCTTTCGCATAACACTGTTTGTTTACTGAGTTTATTAATGTTGTCAAGAAACTCTGTTGTTAATACTTTTCCAATGACAAACGAGAATTGCGTGCTGTATTGCAAGACACTAGAATGTTCAGACAATGTGGTGTACTGGTGTAGAATCGATTAGTACATGTTCTAGCTAATTACTTCCAGAGTTTTCTGAGAACAGAAGAAACCAACTCGCTAACAGCGCATTTTTTGAACTTCTCAAAGAAAAGGTGCACATAAGGTATTATTTATTGTTTATATTTTTTACATCTTTAATCTGTTTAGTGTTTGAGTAGTTAGTAACTTTGATCGTCTTACATGTGTTCATCAATAAAATTCCACTTAATGCTGATTGAAAGTTTATTTTGTTGGTATTTTTTTTAGTCATAAATCTGTTTAAATGTTAGTCAAACCAGTGCCAGAGTAATTTTTTTTTATCAAACTTCTTCCCTTGCCATTGCATACAAATATTTTTTAATTAATAATATGCAAATCAGAATATCAAACTTTATCTATAGTAAGTGCCGTAACAAGATTGGCATACAACTAAAGAAGGTATAATATTGATAAGCAATGCGGTTCCTAGTGATTGGTAGAACAAAGCGTAATTCCAATCTTTCTTTTGTTGTTCGTGAGGAGTACTAGCGTATCCGTGAGTCATTGTTTTCTCGCAGTTTTGTCTAGACTGGGCTTTAAATCCAAGCCACGACTGATTGTTTTACATCCCTCTGGAAGCTTTGTTCAAGCGTCTTTTATTTTATTTTTCCGCCAGGCATTGCATCGTCGCATATTAGGCTTTAACATTTCGGGGCTCGACTGACACATGAACGGTAAAGTCTAGCCACTTCAGGCGGGCCGTATACTTGTTCGCCACCTTAGTGGTTAAAAAAAAACTAAATAATAAGTGAACAGAAATGCTATTTGCTATATTTTGACGCACGTCACCGGTTTGCAGCGTACATTTACTGCATCCAATCCACAATAAAATAAACTTAATGTTGGGCAAATATCTGACTCTGGATTTTTGTTGTAGTGCAGTACTCATAATTTGTTCCTGTGCCTACATATTGTTAACGGAAACAATACTCATGTCTGCATTTTGTTACTTGACGGTTTCTTTATATTTCTTTGTGCATAAACAGCTGTTGAAGTCAGTATGTAATGTTAAGTGAAGGAATCGCTCACACAAGTGAGAAAGCAGCCTTAGTCATAACAAATTAGCTCTATCTTGTGCATCAACAGTTAGTTTAAGTCCTATATGTTGTCTTACCTAATTGCCTTCAAGCGATATCCATGTGTTCCTGTCAGATTCGCTTCATGTTCTATTTACTTCGTTAGCGAGATTAATGTACGCAATTCTGAGACTTATGCCGTCTGCTTAAGGATTATAAATCTGTGGCTACGTTGAGGTGTTAGTACTAGCGGTTTATCTGAGACGGAACACCTGTATTGGTATATGTAGGAATGTGTGTAGATGCTTAGACGTGAACACAAATTTCCTTTGGTTTAATATCTAATATGGGGAGTAATTTTGCGAGAGCAGCGTTATGTAATCAGACGATTTTCAAGCGTTCAATAGCGTTCAATAGGCCCAAAGATATGAAAAAAAAAATGCTCACCCACACAAGTGGGATGCGATATAGCAATATGAATTCCCATAATAGAACCGTAGAGACCTGACAAATAGCGACGAGTAAAGCATTCTGCAACTGTTTTCTGTCTTCTGGACCATAACTGTGTTTGTTAGTCCTTGTGTATTTTGTTTTTTATTGTATGAGCGATTATTCTATACCAATATTATAAAGAGGTATTGTTTGTTTGTATGTAGGGGATAATCTCCGAAACAAATAATCCGATTAAAAAATTTTTAGATTCTTCGTCCTACCCTAGGATTTCTCCTGTATCGTGGGTACAGTTTATAAACACACATATCACGTATACACACAACCAGACCCGAAACAACTATCTTTAGATCATACAAATATTTGGTCCGTGCGGTGTTCGAAATCAAGCATGTCAGAAGATATTAATGATAGAACTATTCTAAGTTCAATTGGATTTACAGCACCTTTGAAAAAAATGATATTTTTTCTTCAACGTTGAACTGAGTAGGTAAACAAGTTAAACCCGTGTATACTTCGAGAAATCACCTGGATAAATTTTGTCCATTAAGTACATCACTTACGAAAATCCAGAATTTTATAATGGAAATATTAAATATTCCGTTTCATTCGCAATCGCTTGAAGCTCCACTCACTGTTAGGAGGTCCAATTAAAATTGTACTGAAAAATATTTTTCTTTACAAAAATATTACGTAGAAGAGGAAAATACATAGGATTTTCTTTGCCTCACTAACATACTAAAAGCTCTTCCATTGGTTTAACTTTGTTACATTCTTTCTTTCCTTCAAGACGAGTTGCACTCAAAGTGGTTTTATTATACTCTATGTATCAACTAGGGGATTATGTTCATACATCTTCTCCACTGTAGGTAGCGTTTTTATAAGTACCTACGAGTTTACTCTAATTAGAGTTGGTTCATTATTAAGTTTAGCGATACGCCGCCGTCACTTTAATTCATAGCATCACGCCTGTACTCCACGATGGGTTAGGCAGAGGTGTACTATTATACACCAACTTTTTGCCGATCCCGTTAATAAGTCCCATGTAACTAGGAGCGGAACTAATGCCATCTCAATCGCAGCTTAATTAGTCTCGACTTTTTGAAAGTGCCTGAAAAGGCCTACTAGAAATAAAAAACTTTGACTTTGACTTTGCTAACAATCCAACAACACTGTCTCACCCAGGATCGAACTTAGGAGCTTACTCTCAGCAGCCGCGCTTACAACCGCTAGAATATTCAGTGAATCGTCAACCAGCGAAATGGGGAGTTCAAAGCGTAAAAAAATAATCACACAGACAGAGTAGCAGGCAGATACAAGTCAAAGAATAAAAAATGAAAAAAATAACCTCCGGCTTCACCCAATAATAATCACCCTGGCAAATACATAGTTTCGTATGATGCATATGCAATAAAAGCAATCAACGATATTGGCAGCCTTGTTCGCGTTACCCTTGATGGAGAAATACTATCTATTTATTGTGCGGTTATCGAATTGGGATCGCAGCATTAAGGTGATTACACACTACAATGCTTGAGATTTTTTTTTATACTCGCTTTATTATAAATGCGAAAGTAAGTTTGTTTGTTACCTTTTCACGCCTAAATCACTGAACTGATCATCATAAAATTTTGCATATACGTTGTCAGAGGTAAAGAAAAGGACATAGGGTACCTTTCACCCAGAAAAAAAAGTACTGTTCCTAAGGGACAGAACAATAACTTTCGATAGTCACAATTGCTTTAGGATGCTAGATGGCGCTACGTGCCTTTCGAACCAACTAGCTAATTTACTGTCTACGCACACTGTTTGTTTAGTAACCTGAATTAAATACTTAAGTTAATCGTATTTACGTTAATGTTTCCTATATCGACCAACAACCTGAATTGATTGTCAAAATGTAAATTAACGCGAGCGAAGCCCCGCGCAAAAGCTAGTTAATAATATGGAGGTGGAGGTTCCTTTCTGGAGCTATAACCACTGGTGACTTGGACTCTGTTCCCGCTACCAGTTGTCCCCATTTTTTAATGTTTTTTTTTACATACTGAACTACGACACGGTTGGCGCATTGGTTGAGCGGTCGACTGCTACGCTAAGTGTCGCGGGTTGGTCGCACAGAAAAAATATTTGTATGATCTACAGATAGTTGTTTTGGGTGTATGTCCATGTGAAAAATTAGGTTTGTAAAGCACCCACGATACAGGGACAATTCTTAGTATGGGGCAAAAAAAAAATTTATATCCTTTATTGCAACCATAGGCGCCCATAGAAAAATATACAGATAAAAATTCAGCATTAATGTTTAGTCGTTTTATTAATTCATTAAGACACGAAAGCAGACGGCGGCGGAGACCAGCAATTGATTTTCTATTGTGTTTACTTTGCATTACTTGACGGGTTAATAAAGTCTGTTTTGCATGAATAATAAATATTCGATATTTCTTTTTATTCCCCCTATTAATTATAATATGTTTTATAAAGTAGGTAGTTTGTTTTGTGGAATTAAATTCATTATCTACGACCATGTTCGATTTTCTTTTTCATATTCGCTTCATTTATCGTTTGTGTATTAACGTAGTCTGTTTTGCAGGACTCTACATAACAATGTTTGATTTCTTTTGTTGCTATTTGAATAATAAAGTATGATTTGATTAAAGGATAACGTATTGTCTGTTGTTGATAATAGTCCCGTAATGAACTGTCGTGAGTGTCATTGTTACAACATGTGATTGGTGTTTCGAGCCTCATTTGTCTAGTGAGGCCCTTGGTTCGGTTCCCGGTATAGGCAAAGTGTTATTGGGATTTTCTGTATGGTAATCCTAAGTACGGGCAGTACGGGAGTTTGGAACCGTGCCCGGTAGATGAAAAAAGGCTCACCCCTTTTTACATGGGACTTAATAACGTTAATTATAAGAAGATACTGCTAAATCCTTAATATTTGCTATTAGTTGCCTAGAACATAAAGTGACTGTAAAGGGAAGAGAACTCCACCTATTCTATTCCGGAAACCACACTAGCATGTGTGGTACGAAAACAAATTTTGTAAGCGAGAAACATTCCCGTGCGTCCACGACGATTTATGTAACCACATTCTACGAAAATAGGCGAGAAATGTGTGGGGTTAAGGCAAAAGGCTTCGGGCAATTTTGGCAGTCGAAGCCGGAGCCGAGGTCTGTTAACCAAAACTTTATGATTAAGACTTGAAGTTGTTTTTATCGAACACTAGCTTTTGCCTGCGACTTCGTACGCGTGGAATTGAGAATCTGATATTTTCTTGCGGTAAAATGGGGCCTATATTTTAAGATAGACCTCTAGCAATACATCGGTGGTAGCTGCATTCAATTCCATGCAGTAGTTTTTGCGTTATGCGTGTACAAACATACAGACAGAGACAAAATTCTAAGAACTGTTGTTTTGGCTTATATAGCTCTAATAAAGACACTCATATTAGTTTTTCTCCAATATCTATAATTTACAGACATCGGCCTTGTATAATTTTATTTTATTATATATCTAACGTAAGTTATCGACAGAAGTATAATATTACTAAACTTGAGTTCTTCGTAGCTTAGAAAGTAATTTCAATTTATTTGGAGACTAGAAAATTTTGTGAATAATTTCTTAAAATTCAATTAAGGTCGTTATTGATAGAGAGTTGAGTCTGTTTCTGAAAACGTAATGCCAATTTATAATAAGTCGAAGCAATAATTCAAGGACTTAGAATTATTATAACATATAAACCTATAATTAATATTTCAATTAGGAGAATGCATCTGTACAAATTATTTCAATGTTTTTTGTATGCTTCAGAGATGTGTGTTGAGATATTTTGCGTCATGAATGAAAAAATGGCCTTTTAGACTGATCCGATTATTCCACATAGGTATAAAATTGTCAATAAAGCTGATAATGGATTGACAACTTTATATTAAAATGTTACCTCCATTTGGCCCCACATACTTAATAACCTTCGGTTTATATAAAAGAATCAAAATTTTACTCACTTCTATCATTAATAAAATGTTAATATTTGTTAGTGTTTCATTTAATATTTCAAATAAGTTTAAATCTTTAATACCTACCAATTTTACAATAAAAGTTTTTTACCATTTTGGTAGGGATGTCTGAAACTGATACAAACTGAAACAGAGTGCCTTGCAAATATCTAATTAGATAATACTGTTAATTTTAGCGCATTAGTCGCTACTTATAATTGAATTTGTCCGATACATGATTCTGGAGTTACAAACAAATGAAGTAGATTTCGAAATTACGTTTGTGAATATGTATCCACTGAGTTATAATATGCCAATATCACAATAAAGCCTGTCCCACTGATCTAGTCATCGTAAGCGCAGCTTCTGAACGTGCTGGGTTTGACAAGCGTGACGCTATCTATGTTCTCACAATAATACTAAGGGTACAATGTTGAAAGGAGCCTGCATGTGTGATGGAACCCGATATAGTTTGATGTATCCTGAGCACACAGGCACATTTTCGCACTGCGGCGTGAGTGATTTCGCGTCAACAAAAAAGAGCAACGTCGCTAAAATCTATTGTAGATAACTTGTGTACGCGCCTTTACCGCCACCCCGGCACAACTTTCGTCCACATCGGGGCTACACGATTGCTCTGCGGTTAGTTTTTGCTAGTTAACATCACAAACATATGCGGTACGCCTACATGGTATTATTATTGTTTCAACAGTTCCCTCCGCCAGTTATAATTACTAGACGAAAAGTTTATAAAAGTTTGATGTTCAGTGCAGAATAGTTTTAAATTGTACGATGAGGTAACAGAGTAGACTTGCATGTCGGATACCAACACCTGAATTTAGAAATCTCTCTTACATTATATCATATTAAATTAAATTCAGTGATTAGAAAATGAAGAATGCGGCGATTTGATTGGTCAGCTGGTTGACATTTCCACCACTGTGTGTCGTAACTTACAGTGTGTTCTCAAAGTACGTATTGTTCTTGAATACAGGGTTATTTTATGACACCATAACTAAAGCATTAGCCGTCAACGTATTAGTAATTAGGTTGCGGGTGTTATGCATAACTAGCTTACGCCCGCGGCTTCGCCCGCGTGGTTTACGAACCCGTACATTTTTAAAATATAAATAAAAAGTAGCCTATGTGCTATTCCAGACTATAAACTATCTCTGTGCCAAATTTCATCCAGATCCGTTCAGCCGTTCTGGCGTAAAAGAGTAAGAAAGATCCATTCATCCATCCTCACAAACTTTCGCATTTATAATACTAGCTTCCGCTCGCGGCTTCGCCGGATTGGATTACGAATCCGTGTATTTTCCCGGGATAAAAAGTAGCCTATGTGCTATTCCAGACTATAATCTAACTCTGTGCCAAATTTCATCCAGATCCTTTCAGTAGTTTTTGCGTGAAAGAGTAACAAAGATCCATCCTCACAAACTTTCACATTTATAATATTAGTAGGATAGTATTTATAATATTAGTAGGATAGTAGGATTAGTAGGAAGGATAGGATTAAATATGTTATTAGATCGTTTGCCCCTGTGCTACACTTTATTAAAGTGGATATACATATGTATATGTAGACAATGTATATGTAATTTATGAAGCAAATGAATAAAAAAACAATATTTTAATTTTTCTTTACTTAGATTTCGTTTTTTCTTCCTCATTATTTTATTGGCTATAAGCGTGACTACTAATAGTGAGGGTTAATCGAAAATTCCAAGTAGAATCACGATTTATGGTATTTTGCTCGATGTATGGCAGTAGACTTGCCCGTATTACATGTAGGTATATCGGCGAATTGTATAGGTAAATACGGGCTCATGATGTGGATATGTCATGTATGTATATGTTTGTCCTGAATAGAAATACCTACACCAAAACTCGCGTGTTTAATGTTAATAATGGTTGTGAATTGAAACCGAATTATGTAGATCCAAGTAGTTCCAATTGTTTCAAACCGGAGTGGAGATTTCGATTTCTTTTCTTTCGAAGAAAAAATGTTAGCCTTTTTGTTTTTGCTCCGAGTTAGTGAATAACTGGTTTTTGTCTGTATTTGTACTTACCCACTTATCTCACGATATAGAAAGTTTAATAAACAAGAAACATTTTTTTCGAGTAAATTAGCAGTAAGTACAAATACAGAATACCTGAAGCAGAGTAACTTCTCATTTCAAAAGCAAGCGAAGAAATACATGTTTACAATCTCTGGAATAACTTAATTTGCAGACATTTTCTGCACGAACTAATGTTTCCTTCATTCAAATTATAAACTTTTTCCTAACTTACGAAAAAGAAATGTAAAGACAGAAACTTGACTTTATACGTACCTAAACGTGAATTTCGTAAAGAACTTTTAATAAAATTGGGATCCGAAGGTCGTAAACAGACGGACAGTCAGATGTTTCGTTTTATGTACGAAATAGTAAATCTCAAAAATAAGCGAGAGCTGTAGTTGTGAGAAGTCCCTATGAAGTGATGTGGAATATCTTAAACGCGTACCGCTGATACAAATACCTGGATAAAATATTACGGATATTTGCGTTTAGAAATCTCGCATTCAGGTACCGTAGCGTGTTTTATCTGTTCGATATAAACTGTTTCGCACTTTTCGTCTTACTGATACAAAATACGCGGTGGGTGCATTGGCAAAGCGGATTCCTACGATACGTGTTGCGGGTTCAATTCCTTCAGTTCATTCCAAATATTTACATGACCCACTATTGTTTTGGATTTGGATTTGTGTGAATGAGACAACCAAGTGTAGGGCAATGTTTAAAAAAATATAGTATAAATAGATCAATCAATATTATAAATCAACAGTAACTTCACAAACGCGATTGATTTTATTCCTCTTTTGCTGCAGGTAATTAAATTTCCAATACCGGATGAAAATCCGATAAGACAACTTAAATTATCTACTCTTGCAGGTTAACCTGCAATATTAAATCGCCGTTTGCGATAATACCGCTCTTTGTATACGAACAATATCATCCTATCTTCGCATCTTTAATCTGCAATTTCAATTAATTTGGTGTGCTTTCAATTAAGTATCCTTTTGTAATTATTCCGTCTACCTAAACTCTCGGTAAATTATATTCGTAATGATTCCTCACTAGTTCTTTGTCCTCTTAGAGAAATGTTGGTGGATAATTCTTTAGAGTTCGAATTTGGAGCGATAATCGTAAGTATATATATTATACTATATAATATTATAAATGCGAAAATAAGTTTGTTTGTTTGTTACATTTTGTTGCCTAAACCACTGAACCGATCAGCATGAAATTTTGCATATACGTTATCAGGAGTACAAAAAAGGACCTTTCATCGAGAAAAAAGTACTGTTCCTGAGGGAAAGAACAATAACTTTCGATGGTTACAATGGGTTTAGGACGCTAGATGGTGATACGTGCCTTTAGAATCAACTAGCTAATATACTGTCTACGCAAACTGTTTGTTTAGTAACCTAAATTAAATACCTAAGTTAATCGTATTAACGTTAATGCTTCGTATATCGGCCAACAACCTGAACTGATTGTCAAAATCTAAATAAACGCGAACAAAGCCGCGGGCAAAAGCTAGTTCTTTATATTATTAGACTTCTCGGCAGTGTCTCACTGGATATATATGAAAACTCACAATTATTACAAACATGGTAGAGGGTCCTTATGGCTAGAAATTAGATTCGCTGTACTCGAGTAATTTGATATAATATAATATTTAGATGGCACGATTAGCGTTATCGATCATTAGCGATCGGTAGTTTTATATAAAAAAATCTTAATTCGGATATGGATCGAAAGTGCGGCACAACACTATTATTACGGAACACAAGAAACATATTAATCAGTGGGCGGATATTGCAAATGAAGATAAATATGTATTTACTTCCGTGTTGTTCCTTCATTTATTAGTTTATCTTTCAAATGTGTATGATAATACAAAAATAAACATAGTTCTTTTTTATGACTATAGAAAATACGGTACCTATTTGGCAGTCTTATACGGACTTTTTAGCTTCAGAAGCTAGATGCGTTGGGCTTAAACATTTCAGGTACCTATTCAATTTTCAAAGTCACGATAAATATTATGGAGAGAACTTCTGTGTTTTTCGATATATCTCGATTTCGACATGACCTTTAATCATGTGAGAATTGTCCCCAGTAATGTAAAACAACAAAATGACTATCCCTTTTTCTTCCCACCGTTATCTCAGCCAGGATCTCCTTTTTGACAAATTCTATGTTCCTAAAATAAGATGGCGGTATTAGATATTACTAGAAAACGATCTATCGCTTAAATTATGTAAGTAAGTAACCTAATTATGTTTGTGTATAACAAAGTTTTCAGTCGTTTTGGTATTGTCATATTGAATTTATTATTATTATATTTCTTGTAAACTTAGAATTTCGCTTACCCCAAGTATTTTTACTTACCTATGGCAATCAATAAATAAACAATTTTATTTTATAGCCAAATATAAAAAAATAACATCAATCATGACACTGTGTTCATGCTCTTATTTTCATTTATTCGTAAGCTGAAAACATGCCTGAAAACAACCACTGAAAGTTTCAATAAACGTCACTGGACGGCATTAATAACACCTTTAACATCCAATTGTATAAATCAACTAAAAATTCATCTTTCCAGACGTAAAATCTTAAATTCATAACACAGAAAGAAGCAAATTTGCAAAAACTACCGTCTGAGTAACTCTGGCGTTAGCGCCTAAAGGCGTTGGCATTTTACCTGTCTACTGGTGCGCACCTTATTGTAATATTTAAAACCACTTGCTACAGATTAAAGTTCTTAACTCCCAAAAGATATAGGTTTGAGCGGTAGCATTTGTTAAAGTTATGTGCAATAACTGAAAAGGTAGGTACTGCATCTGAAAATTGAAATTTAGAGATATGGAGAAAATCGACTATTTTTGGAGCTTATAGTTTCGTCAAGAAAAATAATAAAAAATCTTCTCGTGTGGATATAGTTAGTGAAACGTCAGGGTGATGGAAAGTAGATCGATGTCGCTTTATGTTGACGTCATTGTGATCGCTTTATGATGATTTAAGTACACACTCGACAATATACGTAAAAGCAAATATATTTTCGGAATCTCTTTACGATAACAATGATTTAATTTGGAAATCAGTTGGCAAAGCATGTATTGTCCCGAACGTTAATGTGTAATACGTCATTTACTCCCAATTTATCATATCTACTTCTACAAATCTATGGTTTTTATCTGGATAATATCCGCTTTATAATAAAATTTTAGGCATTTCAATATCGGCATGTAGATTGCAGAGCAATATGCAGCGAAACGCCTAGACTGAAGGCTTTATCATACTTCCGATTCCTCGAAGTTTTCCGAACGAGACGGCGATCAATGCTCAATGCTCATGTCGCGTTTTATGAGTATGCCTCCAGCTAAGAAATTCCACGATCAACGTAGTGACGTCTGCATCACCCGTTCACACCGCGATGTTGTTTACGTGGCGTTCTCACAGCGAGCTGAGAAATCGGTATAAAAGTAAATTATGTATGAAAAGCCGCCCACGAGGTATTTTTGGTGTAACCGACGACGTCGGTAGGTGAACAAAAAGCTTTTTAAATTAGCAAGTAGAACTAGAGGAGTGCACATTTTTGTGTATGTAAGTTTTTCTTCATAGCTCGATGCTACTTATATGATATTTATTTACGATTTACTAGCTTTTCTAGAATTCCTTTAGCAAACATATAGGAATCAATCTTATTAATAATTTTAAATGTTCGCCAAGCCGAAAAACCTTAGCCACCATTATTGATGTGGGTAGCAATGGCCACCTTACTTCATGATTTTTCATGTGATGGTTTCATGGTGGCGGTTTTCGACAATCCAAGAATCGTTGTCTTCAGAGCCTATACATTCTAAATATGTATGTATCACGTATTACAGTTAGTGCAGTACACAGTTGAAAAAGTAGGAACAGCCAAAAATGTTTCCACGCGAATATTGTCAAAAATTTAGTCTATTGCATTCCAACAATGCTTTAAAGTTTCAAATCAAACAAGTCTACCGAAATTGCTTTAAAAAACCTAAAAGAATTCTCATCAAACATTCAGGCTGTTGTTGTGCCACAAATCCTTGGCCTCCATTCTCGGTGTGAGTAACGCTGGCCACTGCAGCTCGTTTGATTATTTATTAAAGCCTTCACTGTATGCTTTACGCCACGGTTACTAGCAGAGAGATGCATTCGCAACGTGTAGTGTACTGTTACGTCATCCAGTTGGATGTTTATTTGCTCAGGTTTGTGGTGTTGTTACTGACTGAAAATCGCGAAATTCAAAGTAAGGTCTGGATTTTACTGAAAGGGAAATGAATTGAGGGAAATGAAGTTAAATTTTGAAAAGGTGTTATCTTTTGGAACTTAGAACATAACCACTGTCCATCATCGGTGAAATGTGATATCGACGAATTGTGGGTGTACAATAGTAGTACACCTTTTATTTACCCTTCGGGGAGAATCCCCCGAAGGGATATCTCTGGTGTTCATAAATGCACCTTCGATACAGGAATACTTCTTAGAGCAGGACAACGTTGGAGAAAAGGAACTATGGTAATCATTATGAGTTATACACTTCGGGGCACCCTGGGCTTAACTCGCGGCCAACCGGGTGACCGGCTAATCGCTTAACCACAGCGTGAGCTCTGTTTATATAGCCTATCCGTAAACGATAGAAGATGAACTGGTATGGATCACTAAAATCAATGTAATATTTATAATAACAGATATGTATCATGATTTCTATTGATATTAGATCATCCTTCGAAATAACTAACAACCTATGCGAATCACTCGTTACAATCATTTTCTCTAGCTACATTTTACGGTAACGTATTTTATTAATACGATACTTAAAAATGCCAGCTCGCGTCTCAGCGTCGAAGCAGACTTTTCAACCATCTTTTGATTGTGTAGTGAGAGGTACTTGTCGATGCATTCGCAACGATATGTATTGTAGTGGCACATACAGAAAGTTGCGGGTATTCGCATGAAAGGTTTCTGCAGAGGATAGGGGAGGAAAAATATTCAAGTACGCTTATTATGCATACAGCTCGCTGTGGACCGTTGAGTAACAAATGTTGGTATAGCAAAAGTAGTACGACTTCGTTCATGGCTCCATTTTATTTTGGTAATTATTATTTTAAACTGGTATCAAACGGCCTGAATTCTGTTAAACATATACATCTATCAATACATAGTTACATTTAGTTGCAATACCATAGCACATATAAGAGGTATTCTGTGATGCAAGCACGGCTATGAAACATGGGGTCCTGAGATCAATCCCCGGTTTGGGCAGTGTTATAGGAATTATGTTATAAGATAGCATCACGACTGTATTCTCTAAAAGGTTAGGCAGAGGTGTAATGTCTCACAAGTGCAGCTACGAAACGAGGTCGTGGTTGCAATCCCCGAATTAGGCTGGGTTATTGAAAAAATTTTAAGTTAGAGCCAGGAGTTTGTAATTGTTCCCAGTAGATGGTAATGGTCACGCCCCGAAAAATAATTCACTCCCGTTTATTGCTTCGAGAGAATCACTTCAATGTAGCAAAACCTGACCTCAAAGCGCAGTATCTTGTATTATTAACAAGTTATAAGAGCTATATTATGGTGTTATAACCAACATGCTATAAACAAAATTTCAAGACAGCCAGACAGCTCAAGTTTGAAATTAATCCAGTTGAACTTCTTGTACTTACCGTAGTTTATTTGTAACTTCGCTGCTCCGCATTTACATCAAGATAATTATGATGAAACTCAATTCATTAGGTACGAAGTGACTTATTAATGAAGACTTTTTTGTTGACTTAACTTTGCCGTGTTTAAAATAGAGAAATTCAAAGCTCACAGAATGCAAAAGACAGACGCAATTGGAAGCTCCCAAGTGCTAGATACTTACTGGTAAAAGTAGGTCTTAGTGACTCTTGAGATTAGGCTATTTCCTAACTGTCTTCTAAATTATTAAAATTGGGATATAAAGTGGGAGACGAATGAAACGGTGATATATCCATTTTCATTCTAAAACAGATCACAGTAGGTACCAAATAGCAGTGTTTTTTGTGATAGTGTTTTTTTTTTTAAAAACATTGTCCCTCACTAAGATTTCTCCTTTATCGTGGGTACAGTTTACAAACATACATGTCACATGCGCAGACAACCAGACACGAAAAAACTATCTGTAGATCATACAAATATTTATTCCGTGTTAGGATCGAACCCGCCACACGTAGCGCAGAAAGCTAATCGCTTAGCCACTGCGCCAACCGAGTCGTCGAAGTCGGAGTACAGTTAAACAAAGGAACATTCTTGGACTGTTAATCCTAGAAAAGTATTAGTTTAATAATACAATCATCGAGTTCTGTAAAAATGTAAAGTATCTTATTTGCAACTAGTCGTGAGTAACACCCACGATTTAGTCTGCGGGTCCAATTTTTCAAGCAACTTTTACCAATTTTTCTTTACCTAAAAACATTATTTGGACTATTAAGATTATTAAAAAAAAAGCGAAATTGATACAGCCCTTATCAAATTATGTACTTACCAATATTTATATTATATTAATACTGTTCTTGTGTAGTTTTGCGCACATTGGCTTGCATTGTACTCGCATAGTCTTTACCGTTAACGATTGTAACCAGTTTAAATAGTAGTTTAAAACTGTTTTCAATCTTTAAAACAGTATCGATGGAGTTTCTTGCCGGTCTCTAATCCATAGGACCTACCCCCACTTTGGAACCGTGCGCCTAGAATCACAACGTTTTGAAAGAGCCTGTAAAGGCCTACTCGAAATACAAATATTTGACTTTGACTTTGACCTTGATAACGAATAGCATTAATTTTTTTATATAGATTTTACAGTTAGACGGGTCGATTGGCACTGTGGCTGAGGGATTAGTTTTCTGCGCTACGTGTAGTAGGTTCGATTCCCGCATGGAACAAATATTTGTGTGGCGATTCGTTGTGCAGCGACTGGCTCTATGTACATGATTCTGAAGATATGTCTGTAAGCTGTATCCACGATACCTGCAGAAGAAACTGTAGAGTGGGGTAATGTTTGAAATTTTACTTATATAAAAAAGAATCTCATCAGTATAAATATTACAGGTTTCAACTAAATAACTGAAACTCACCCTGAAAGCTATCATACTACAAGATGGACAGCAGACATGAGAGCCGTTTAACAACTAGTTTAACGCGGTAGTTTCGAAAATAATTCTCGACTAAATTCTGTTTAAGAAATTGTATTACCTACACTATTAATGATATAGACTCAAATAAATAGAAAAAGATCTACCTACCTATACATATTATCTTTTTTATTGGTCCGAGGGTAGTGAAAATACCTCTAAAATACAACGATGTATTACTTTAATCCCGTTTCGCTCGTTGTAATCCAATTACTAATATCCACATAAAATGGTAGCGGCTGTTATACATAAAACTTCCAAAGGTACAAATTAGACAGCCTACTTTACGTAGGTACCTGCTGTTTGCACGCACTTACCTGTAATATTGAACAGTACTGAATAAATTATAGCTAAAGAAGGTTGTACTTACTTGTGGCGCTCACTTCGGGCCCCAGAGACTCGAAAGCTTTGCCAAAACTCAGCTTTAGTAGTCGATCTGAATCTGCAACGAAATAGTTTGGTTTAAAATTCGTTTTGAAAGCAGCGCCATCTAGTGGTTCGGTGAGAATCACTGTGGAAGCCGGTTTACTGCTCTTTGACAACAGAAGACAATTTTATTCAACATACATAGCACGGTAGTAGGTTGCGAAGTTAGAGCAGTTTACGCTAGATGGCGCTTTTATAAATTCTGCACAACGAAGTTTTCAGTTCTTGCAATTCTCAACTTTGATAGTAAATCATTTACATTGTATGGTTAATAATTTTTGACTTTGGTCTAATCTTTAGTGTGGCAGATATAAGCCACTATAAGGCTTCCATAAGTTGGGCCACATGATTTTAGTCTTTTATCTTCGGCATCAACTTAATACTCCTTATCGTGTTCGGTGTTCGCAAATCGCAACTTGGCCTTGGTGAAGCTTATCGTCAAAGTCAATAATATTTATTAATGTGATTGAATGCAGGGATAGCCTAGCGGTTGAACGCTTGCCTTTCATGCAGGAGGGTCTGAGTTCAAACCCAGCCCGTACTTCTGAGTTTTCCGAACCATGTGCGGGTCAGAATTTGATTATTACTTGCGTTGATGGTGAAGGAAAACATCGTGAGGAAACCAGCACACCTGAGCGAGTTCCAAAAAGTTCTCGATGGTGTCTGTAGTGCGCTAGCACGAACCGGGCCAGCGTGGTGGACTAACGCCTAACCCTTCTCATTTTGAGAAGAGCCTTCACCCGACAATGAGATAGTAATTTGCTGCTGAATTTATTTATTTATGTTACACGCTATGTGCCTCTATGCAGGTAACTTTATAAGACATTTGCATCTTACATAACAGTATCAGGTGAGACTCGCGATTCCAATCTAAATAAGCGGTACCAAGAGGTCGGCTGGACTGCCGCCAAAATTCCTATTCATAGTATGTTGGCACTCGCAAATTTAACTGGTTCCGACGCATTTACGAGACTCGTTACAAATTCCCTACAATCTCTATTGAATAGGGTATTTTTTTTACGTTTTAATGGCACATGGACACATAAAATACCTACGGTTATAAATAGTGATTATTAAAATTCAACAAAAATAAGCCTTATCTAAGTATAGGTAACAACGGGTTCCGTCTGTCACAATAAATTAATTATCTAATTGACGAAGACGTATTTGAAACTAATTGACGAAGAAAGTTCATAGTCTGGAATTAGCTAACTCCAACAACATTGGTACTAAGAATTGTAGATTAGAGTTAATATAGCAAAGTATCACGCCTTAATTCCCTGAAGGGTTAGGCAGAGTGCTACTATTGCACATACACATTTCACCGATGCCCTTACCTAATAGTTTAACGCCATCTGCCGATCACAATTGCAAAATTCGGACTACTACTAAGTTTTTTTCTAACAGGTAAGCTAACAAAATTTCTCGACTCGGGAATTGAACCAAGGACTTCACGCTCAGGAGCTGCCCTTGTGACTACTATACCAATGAGGCAGTCATTCAACTGTAACATATGAATACCTTTATAATTTCCTAAGAAAAACATATTTTTATATGGCAACCCTGCAAGGATTCTACAAAGGACAATTTCAAACAGTCTTAAATAGATATCTAAATAATTAATTGGCTATATCTGCGGTACTAAGATAGCATTGCCGACTATCTTGAGGTTGGAACCAACCAATATTGTTTGATCTATGCCTATTCATTACTGGACACAATATCGGGCCGGGATAGTAGCACAACATTGACATTGTTCCCATCTCAAATTGATGTATCTCGATTTGATAACTAATCATTGTCAGCGTATATTGGTGAATTAATTTGTTTCGTGATATTCGATTGACTTCATATAATGACGTCGTATATATTAGTTTAGATTTCGAACAAATTGTAGCTTTTATCATTATAATTACCAGATAGTTGTCACTCGCCGTCATCTATACATATAATAAAATATAACAGGCTGATGTCTGTACATTATAGATATTGGAGAAAAACTAATATGGGGGTCTTTATAAGAGCAACAAAAGCCAAAACAACCGTTTTAGAATTTTTGTCTGCCTGTCTGTATGTTTGTATACACGCATCGCGCAAAAACTATTGCATGGAACTGAATGCCGTTTTCGCCGATGTATCGCTAGAGATCTAACTTAAAATATGGGCTCCATTTTACCGCAGGAAAATATCAGATTCTAAATTCCACGCGTACGAAGGCGCGGGCAAAAGCCAGTTATGTAAATAAAATCAGCCCATTGCTGTCTTGCTGGGCCTCTTCTCTGATGAGAAGGATTATGCTTTAGTCTACCACACTGGTCCAGTGCGGGTTGGCGGAGTACTTACACCATCGAAAACTTCAAAAAATGTGTTATTGCTCACAACGGGTCAGACAGTAATACCATGGAGGAACAAGGTATGGTGTTCCTCCATTGAAAAGGGAGGATCCTCCGACCAGGCAAGGTGGTTAGGCTGGCGGGCCGAAGCCCGACGATTGATGTCGGACATTCATGTGTTAGAATCGTTGTAAACTTTCATAGTGCTATTTAGGGTTTATTGTTGTAGCTTCACTCCGATAGATGGCGCTTTACTTTTTGTCATGTTGCGAGTATTAGTCGCTACAATACAAACCAGCAGCTGTTGAATCAGGAGGTGGTTGAAACAGGAAGGTGGCAGCGAACCCCTGGCCGGGCGTGGCTGAGTTGGCAGTAAACTGGATGAGCAGCGCTGGGCCCGTCGATAGCACCTCGTAGCCTGGAAGATGATATTGTGGTATTAGTTCTTGCTATAGATATTTCAAAAATAAGTAGAAACGATACATCAATAAGGGTCAAATTTAAAGATTTTCGACGTTAGATTAGGATTACTCATGGAATACATTTTACAAACATACATCTCACATGCCCACTATTCGTAGCTATATCTGTTGCGTCGGGGATCGAACCCGTAGCACTTACCTACTCAACACAGAAAACGAATAGCTTTGCCACTGAGCCACCCGTATCGCCAGATGACATCTACTCGGAATTAATAAGTAAAAGCCTAACAGCAGGGGTTCGAGGCTTTGCAGCAGAATGGATTAAGAGTGGCCATTCTACTCTCCACAACAATGATGACGTTTCATTTCAAATTATGATGCTTCATATGAAGTATCAGTTTTTTTACTTTTCTTCCTTTGTGTGTTTGTGGAAAACACAAGTTCAATAGAATACACACAGGGCATGCAGGAATAAATGTATTTTAATTTTATTACCGTAACCATAGGCGAGCGTTACCATTCTTTCATTATAGAATTAGGTTATATTCTGAGAAACTATCAAGCCATCAAGTTATATGTAGTACCTAATTTCAATTTTATAGACTGAATAGCTGTGACCGAGTTCCAAGCTAAACTTCGATGAATCTCCGATAGTGCACTCTAATATGTATTAACGGTTTACAGTCCCGAGCCATGAAAAGTTAAACTGAAAATCTATCACCCGGCAAATCCCCAATACCGTTCGTTGGGATTCAACACAACTCTTTCCAGAACTAAAATAAAATTTCCATTCCAGTAAGATTCCGTTAGAAATTCAACAAAAGAATGGCGTTACTGATTTTGGAAACGTCACGATATTCTGAATTTAACTTCAAAGAAACTCCAGGCGCAGTCGAAATTTGAGAGACGAAATTCTCTTACAGCGCGTCACTTCCGTGTTATACATCGTATATTTGTTATATGTATGTTATATTACACGGAAACAGATGTAGGCAACATGTTCTGAATAACATCTCGGAGCTGCTATTGTTACAGAGGGTTTTTGAGGAGGGTCTGTATAGAAAAGATGAGCGCACTAAGGATTGAAAGATCCTCATTGTTGCCGACTTTTGGCTTCAGTGAGTTTGGTACAGAAAATGCTTAATGAATGGGAATGAGAACATCGGATAAGGATCAATGGAAATAAGTCAATAGATATGTTTTATTATTATTGCATTTCATATATCAACGATCATAAGTCATCGGTCGAGGGGTCAATATTACTGATTAGGTATGCTTCGTAGGATAGAAATAGCGTGTTGGGTTTAGAGTTCAATATCAGTACTGATAAGTATCTTTTCATATGCCTATGAACATCGGTGTAACTTTGTGACAGATCTAGCGAGATTTTCTTCAGTTACAAATATACGCCTAATTTTTTCAGTGTCTGATGTAACTCGAAGCAATGTTTGCGATTGTTCAATCTACACATATAATAAAATTATAACAGGCCGATATCTGTACATTATAGGTATTGGAGAAAAACTAATATGGGGGTATTTATTAGAGCAACAGAAGCCAAAGCAACAGTTTTTATTTAGAATTTTTGTCTGTCCGTCTGTATGTTTGTACACGCATCACGCAAAAACTACTGCATGGAATTGAATGCAGTTTTCACCGATGTATTGCTAGAGATTAACTTAAAATATAGGCTCCATTTTACCGCAGGAAAATATCATATTCTAAATTACACGCGTACGAAGTCGCGGGCAAAAGCTATTAAACAAAAATTTTTATTCCCATATTACTGCTTTTTATTATTTATTTTTAATAGTTTTCTTCTACTTTAAGAGTCTTGCTCTTTTCGGTATAACGATGCAGTTCTTTCCATTTTTCTTTTTCTTTATTCGTTTTTACTATATTACCTACAATTTGCCTATCTACAAGAGCCACGACGCAAATCATTAGCTGTATTTTTTATATGTTCTTTTTGTTTATATAAATTGTTCCTTAGACTGTTTTAAATACATTTTAAATTTTTTTATTTACTTCTTAAGATTTTAGACAATCTTTATTTTTATTTATACCCATTGTTTAAGATAGGATAATGTTTTTTAAGCCGTTCACAATTTTAAATTAAAGTGACTTTTATACTTGACCATTTCATAGGCTTGTGAAATCATCATCTGGCTAAAATTTACCAACTATATTAGGTTCGGCTAGATTAACCAGATGCGGGTGCATACCAGTATTTGACACAGAGTCGATCTGATCACCGAGACTTAATTACTACAGGATGAGACACAAATTGCCTAAAATTAAACTCGTCGACCGACTTTTTGGGCTGTTTTACAACTGTCTGATATGTATTCGTATAACACCCAAGTCCAACTGCTTAGCGTGGTTTCCGAGGTATAGACGGGTTTCTATGTGTAAAGAATAGTCACCATCCAAGCGATGTTTAATCTCGCTGATCATCCGATCTGTGCAACAATATGTGGAAGAAAACAATAATACAGGAAAGTACTAATAAAGTAACAGAAATAGATAACGAAGATGGAATATCACACCACATTTCTTTGTTACAAATTGTTGCGACAGCAGATAAACGGCATGACTAACATTTATTGATAAAAGGTCAAGGTTTGAGTCCCGTTTACATTACACTAATGTCAAGTGCAAATGTTAATGATAGCTTATCGTTGCTTAGACTTATTAGCGAGTCTGTATATGGAGTTTCTATATACCTATGCAAATAATTGGTAACATTGGTAGTTTTACAAACCCACACGCGAAATACCTTTACGGGGCTTATTGGGAGCAAAATAGCAAGTACTACTAGATACTATTCATCTAATATTTGACGTTTATATTTATATATTATCGAGGTAAAGATTTTCACCAAAACAGAATTGATGTATTAAGTGGTCTCAATTAAGATATTTCAAAACAAATCGAACCCAGCAATGTGCAATAAAATTGAAGATGTACAACATTTGCTGATGGAGTGTGTCCGGAATATAAATGAACGCGACTCATTGCTGAACGAACTGAAGTTAAATAGGCTCGATGTAGGTTTGATTCAAAGCATTTTAGCAAGACCAAAGTCGGAGGCGGCTAAAAAATTATGTCGTTTAGTAACAGTTGTTCAGTAGTCGTTAGTAGCTATAATTAAGCCTTTTGTTTATAAATCTGAAGTTATAGTAATAAGGTACGATGGGGTTGACATGTCCGTGTCGGATAAAAACCCTTAAATATAAATAAAGATAATAAAAAAAAAAAATCGAACCCGTGTATCAATAAAATTTAAATTTTAATGGCACGAGATTTTATTGGGTGTATAGTGGATATTGGCCATTTGATTGGCAAAATAAAATAAAATAGGTAGCTAAATAAGTATCAATTTGAGCCGCGTATCTTTCCCTTAATTACAATCAACATTTATCAACAGTTCAACGAACTGGTAGCATCTAATTGTTCTTAGATTCTGCTGAATATTGGCCGACTACAATTTACTATTGAATCCTTCTGAATAGGTCTGACAAGATTAATTATATTTGCAAATTTTAATGGAACACCTCATGTTTTATCACGGCCGTCTTGTGCAATATAGTCTGAAGGAATGGAAGCCATTGTTTGAATACGTAAAACCTGGAAATTAGGTACAGAGGGTTGGGCTTGCAATCACAGCGCTGCGGAACTGGAGCGACCAGGTTATTGGTAGGGGTGACGTTATTGTTTTGAGAATATATTTTGAATGGGGCAATGAAACTGACGATTCTTTCGATCGAAGGTGATAATCAGTAACATCAGTGGTCCAGTTTTCCGATCATGATGTTGTAAAATAATGTGAAATATAGGTGATGCGATTTTTGTATTCATGCAAAGCGTACTGTCATTTATCGGGATAGCCCCGATTTCAGACTAGGATTTATATAACAGATCCATACAGTGTTTAGAACTCCAAATGCAGAAATGATTTCAAATAAAAATAACAAGACATTTAACACGTTGAAATGAATATAAGGGATCTCAGCTATAATATTTGGATTTTCAATCCAATAAATACGTGCTAACCCTGATCCCGAAAGTGAGTGCTGCTTTGACGTGGCATTATTCATTCAAAAAGGGAGTTGTTGGCCGTCGGAGACGCCAGGTGACAACCGATACGAGTGTGAATAGAATGCATACTAAACTAGCTTCGATCGGCGCAGGATTTTAACAGAGAGGCAATTCTCCTTGGAGATCAGGTCAAAATCAAAATATATCGCAAAACATCGTGGATATCGCTCGCCTACCCTTTTTCAAAGCCTCGGATGTCACATAAGATATGTTTTTACTTTAAACACTCTAAAAGCACGGGCCTCTGATTCCCATTAATGTACACATATGTACGGAATCAAAGAGCGGACCTCAAAAAAGTTGGGATAAGGCTAGGGATATGATATCTGGTTATTTCTGACAATAACATACATAGCAGCTACGCAGAGTTTATATACAAGTTTCATGCAATAGGGGACGAGCCTATTGCTTTCTGAATTTGTCCGGTAGGACAGAATTCCGAACTCCGTGCTGCTCCTTAGAAACCATCACCTTAAAGTTCAGTTTACTCCATAAATGAAAAGAGAGTAAAATATAAAGAATTCTTGCCCGCACAATGCAATGTCGCACATCGTCGCATTCCGTGAAATTAGATCTTCAACCGATTTTTCAACGTCACTTATATTAGTATTGTGAGTCGGAAAGTCAAGATATAAAATTTTGTTATGAGGTATGAAATGCTTTGAAGTATCGTTTACAATTTCTTTGAAGTTTGTTGTGTGTTTTGCAGCAAGCGTTGCACTGGCTTCCAGTGTCCACAAGAAAATTTGTAATCCAGATATTTCGATAAATCCCTAAAGATATTTACATCACTCACTGTGATTAGAAAAGTAACAAAGTATCACGCCTGTATTTCCCTAAGGGTTAGCTAGAGCTGTACACCCACATTTTGCCGATGACATAATGAAGTCCTATGTAATAGGAGGCAAACCTACTGCCATCTATCGGGCACAGTTTACCAGCAACACGAATAACCGGCATATCATTTTCCTTCCCTTATAGCACACTATTTGGGGCCGTTGCAATATGTTATTTTCTTCCAGTCAGATTCAGTTGGCATGGCGAACTTAGTTTAAAAAAATATTTCGTACATACTCGGACATAAATTTTAATGTAACTGTACCTGTAAGCTCGTTGCACAACATTGCTATAGTGGGCGAGTTGGTGTCTCTACCATCAAACACTTTGATGATGTCCGCGCGCCGCAGGCAGCTGAAATGGGACAACACACTTTATTAATACGAGGATGTAACGCGCCTGCGCTGAAATATGATGGAGAAGATGAAATGATGTTCGTTCATGTTTCATTGTACGTAGAATAATGGTTGAATTCAATATCGTCGTAGAGCCATTAGGCTACGAAAACTAGTATCAGTAAATTACTAGGTTGCGTCGCAACAAATGATTTATCATTTAGCCTTAAAAAAGGCAAAAGATATTTAAGAGGTCTACCTTTTTGCCTTAGTTAAGGCTACTAAAATGTATTACCGATCCTATTAAAAGCGTTATTATGTTGCATTATTTATCTATGAATTGCTAGTGACTGATTTAAATTGAAAAATAACATCATAGTTTATTATACTTTTTTTAGGAAAATAGATCGGTTAATTTTCCACGTAGCATATCTCTACTAGTGACCAATATTGTGACCACAAATGGTTTGGTTGCGGTCGGTAAATAGTAGTAGGGTAATATCGTGGTTGGTTAAGCCTCATAGCGATGTACTTAACACGACATTTTGGCGTAAATGGGGACAGTGTTTCACTATGTCACTGACATAATTCTTTTTCAACAAAAAATACGTCTGCTACCCGATATACCAATGAGTAGTCGAGAGTATAGCTTGTAATAACAACCACAGTTGATTGGTGATCGTAAGTTGTGTTCATAGCAGAGCTTTTCGAGAAGGAGAATTTTCATTGACAAAATAAAGATTGTGAATGGCTACGGCTGATTTGTGTCCTAACCGTCCGTTATGTTGTTGGTGGAGTTGGGCCTTAGTCGCGTTTTACGACACTAACGGAAGATTCATAAAATATCTAGATTTTATTCATAGTTTAACAGTTTCATCTCCATGGAAAAAATGTGACACACCTGCCTACACTATTCATGACAACAGTCTTCGTTATATAATATGTAGGATGGTTTCAATTCATCCTTTTGTTAAACTTAATCCCCTTTGTATGGATTATTTTTCTCAGTGATCACAAAACATAATAGATAACACAAAATAATAAAGGCTTTTAGGTTTTGACTTTGATCTGTAAGCATTATATTTTGTATTGTATCTTAATATTTCACCAAAAAACATACTATGAAGTTCAGAAATGGCCAAATTCGATGTAAAAAGAAAGTCAAATCGAGAGCTGCCAAGATTTTCGTTCAAAATTTAACAGATGTAGTCTTAAAACTTGGCTACTTTGCATTTCAGTGCAGATAACATAACATAGCATCACGCCTGTATTCCTCGAAGGGTTAGGTAGAAGTGTACTATATATGTACACCCATATTTCGTCACATTTCAGTATAGATGTATCATCAAATGATAGCTTTAATTTAGTAGACATTATATTTGATGCAAAGCAGTCAAACAAACCCTAGACACCTTCTGAAAATTACCTAAAAGAAAAACCTCATAAGATTACCCGACCTGAGAATGAAATCTTACGCTCAGAAGCCGCGCTTGCAACCCTCAATGAAGCAGATAATTTAGTTCTTGTAAACAGTAAATATTTTTATTTTACTCCATGATGTTTAAATACTTATTGAAGTCTAAAATATCTCCTTCATATTTTTTACCAGCGAAATCTTTTCCGGTAATACCGCCAGCCCTTGGAAATATATCGCCTGCTTCTGCTCTTGACATACATGATGTCGTAGCCTCATACATTTTATGGGAACACTCACGTTACGGCAAATTGTCGTGTGAAAAACGAAGGTGAGTTTTCTAAAATTTCATCTAATATTATAATATGGATTGGAATGCACTGGTGTGATGTTGGGTTATTTTTGGTTCACTTCTACAAAATCTATTGACGAAAAGATGATAATGGATAAAATGTATTTATAGCATACGTATGCAGTACCAACAATAAGAAATTTTGTTTTGGGTCTTTCGCGACCGTTTTGGTGTGTGCAAAGCATAAAATAGAAACCAAGGCGGATGATATTGCAGTAGAATGAGACAGGCTAACAGTAGGTAAGTAAAAATCGTTTAATTTATAGGTATTCTTCAATAACAAAAATAGTCCTCGATTTCAAGAGTGTATTTACCAATTCTCTAGCTTAGAACGCTTTATCTCTTCATAATCCGCTTAAATTCAGCTTTCAGGATACAACTAATTTGTATGCAGCTCTAATTTCACAGCATCAAGGGGTCCTTTACCAAGCATCATAAATTGTTTGTTGGTGAACTAAATGCATCATTATGTCAGTTATAAAGGTCTACTGTTTAGCAGAGGCAAAAATATAAAGTCATCATCATCATCATCATCAGCCAGAAGACGTCCACTGCTGAACGAAGGCCTCCCCCAAAGGGGGGGTTTGCCATAATCCCCACGCTTGGCAGGCGGCTTGGGGATCGCAGTGGCTCACCGATTAGTGAGAGGACGCTGCTGCCCGTCCTTCGGTGTCTGGCCGCAGTTTAAAGACGTACCCGGGTCGATATAAATATAAAGTACGTAGTCATAATATACATATAGAGTAATATACATAGAGTAGAGATAATATAGTAGTATAGAGAGTAGTATGTAGTATTAGAGTAGTATATAGCAAAGTTCGTAAAAGAACTTCGTGAAGTAAACCACGTTTAGTACATATGTTGATTTTATCGAGAGCAAGTTAGTTATGAAAATTATTGAAGGAAGAAAAATTAATCCTCATTCAGGAATTCTCGTTTAGTTTACAAGGCGTTACGTCACCGTAAGAAGAATAAAAAATCAAAAAGGAAAGTTCGGGACCTTGGGCAGAGATCACGGTAGTATAGAGTTAGCCCACTCTCGATCAAATTTTTCTTCGCATTAAATTCCAACCTATTATGTTTCTTCACATATTTCAGAAATAGAATTTTCTTTTTTTTAAATAAAGTATTTGAAGCCAAATGCAATGCATCAATTTAATCAATTCAAAAAAGCCATTCTGTAACTTGGAAACCATTCAAAAATTCGCCTTAATCCATTAAGAAAAGAGTCTAAATATAAACAAGTAATTGAATTGCTTGAAGAGCAATTTGGTGCTTATGTTAAGAGCAGTATGTATGGAAGTCTCGTCATTATGGTAATGCAATGTTGACAGTGCCCGGGAACTGCTACATAATTGGATATTTATTGCACTTTGCCCGTAGCGTTACGTACTAAGCACTAGAGTAAATTAGGTCAACTAATTGGATGAGAGATTTTTTGTAAGTATTATTAGTATTTTTATTTCGATGTTAAGAACTACAGGAATTCACAATCAAGCTATACAAGAGTCTTTTAGTGGTGACATTACATTTATATAACCACAAACGTACAAGTATTCCAATAAAATAAATAAATAAGTACGTGACTGTCCCACAGCTGTACAAGGGCTTTTTCCCAACATGAGAATGGTTAGACCTTAGTCCATCAAGCTGGTCTGATGCCGGGTTGATAAAGTTCTCAATGGTGTGTGAAATCCTCACACACCATTGAGAACTTTATGAGAAGGCTTCTCTTCTCAGTAGGTTTCCTTCACCGTTAACGCAAGTGATAATATCAATTTTTGATTCCGAATAGTCCGAGGTGTGGGTCGGGTTTGAACTCAGACCCTGCATGGAAGACAAGAGTTCAACTGCTAGGTCACGGATGCAACAACACAACAAACAAAAAAAAAGATAAAAACACATTTGAAACAAGAATAAAGCTGCAACCTGCATTTTACCGATGGCCTGTTGTTGTAATGTAATCACATGTATTATGTCTGTTTTGGATGCCTGGCAATGATCATAAATTGAGTATATACATGTTTACTATCAAAAGTATAAATATACTCAACATCTAACATTGCTATAGCTAAGATAGTACGGTTAATTAACTCACGCCACGTAATATAACTGCACAGATAATTCGTTTAGGTTAATTTAGTTAGGCGAGTTTCAACCGGACTTACTAAATTCCTTTGGAGGAATGTCTTGAGTTTAGCCAAGTTATGTTGAGGACTGTTGGAATATACACTTGGAATTGTTAAATGGTTTTGCAGTATTTACAGTTATACATACTTGTGTTGGCGCTGCTTTGATTAAAATTATATGGATTGGAATTTTTTAGCCTGTATTCCTCGAAGGGTTAAGGAGAGGCAGTGGCGTACGGTTCATAAAGAAAAAAAGACACTGCCTACCCTACATGACTCAGATAAATATTTATTATAATATATTTGAGGTGGCAAATCATTATTTAATCGACAAGACGACGAACCAAAACCAACATGAAGTCGGTATTTTTGGTAAGTAAGCTTTTAAAATGTTCTGCTTACCCTGTTTAAAAACCCTGTGCACGCCGCTGAGGAGAGGTATACGATGACGATGACGTCCTTAAGTCCCGTGTAATAGGGGGAGATCCTGTTTCTCTGGGCGACGATTGAAAATTTCAGGAATCTAAATAACACTTTCTGACCTTGGAATCAGAGTCAGGACCTCCCGCTCAGCAGTCACGCTTTCGAATCCTAGATCTTTAAAGCTGTTATATATTTGATTTTATTTTATATATCAAATATACCTATAACATCTACATATATTTGACGACACGGTTGGCGAAGTGGTTAAGCGAATAGCTCTTCGCTATGTGTCGCGGGTTCGTACCCCGCACGGAACAAATATTTGTATGATCTACAGATAGTTGTTCCAGGTCTGGTTGTGTGTGTATGTGACATGTATGTTTGTAAACTGTACCCACGACACAGGAGAAATCCTAGTGTGGGGCAAAGCTTGTTTAAAATATATATATATATTTTACTTAGAAATAATTTTACAAAAAAGAAATCAGTTTCTTTAAATATATAGAAGTCGAGTTCACGGCACGATATTTATGTGTTAGCGTGTTTACGAGCTGGTTTAAATCTTCCCCTAACTAGTGTGCCAGTTAATTTAGTTACGGTGCCACCCTTAACTGGATTAGCTGAGCAAATACCTTTACAAGGTGTTCCGGTTTGCCAGTGTCAACGCCCGACGACACAGTGTGGTAAAATATTCAGTGTTAATCATTTATTTATAGGTACACAGTATTGGTTTGCTGGTAACCATAGATAAAGAGATTCTAGGCTTGTATGTAGATTTTGTTGTTTTCATATGAGTGTTTTAGACTTGGGCAATTGGTGGGCAATCAGGATGTAGCTGGTATGTGGATTATAGAAGGAATACTTCGATGAAATCATTACGAGAACGTTTTTATGAAGACTCCTAAGTCCAGCAATTGACTGCGAGATTCTGTGAAGAAAAGGGTACTTGAGCTGCCACACCCAGTTTAACATGAGTGCGTCGTGGCTATTTGTTTTTAGAGGAGAAATCAACAAGCGGTTCCTTTAAAGGTTAGTTTGGACTACGCGAGTATTTTAATCGAGTAGCGATTAATTAAGCACAAAATCTCGCGAATAGTTTAGTACTTAAATAATTTAGTCAGGTCAATACTATGATTTATGTCATGTTCTATATGTTTCAGGCGAGTGGACCTTTTTCTTCCTGCTCAGTACTTCATCGGAGTAAAGAAGTCTGAACCTCTTGTTTTTGTCGGGTTCATTAGCTATTGCTAAAATGTATGCGACTTTAGTGCGACCGATTTATCGCCAGTAGAAAATAAACAAACAAATGGACAAATGAAAAAAAAAAACAGTAGTTTAAAATGAACTTATATAGGTTGGGGCTCGATTTTGAGGCATATAAGAAAATCGAGCGCCATCTTATCTATTATATTTATATATCCTACGTAGTCTTAGTGAGTCAATAGCAATCTAAATAGTCTCAGATCAGAAGTTAGCCACAACTGCGCTGACAGTGGCATCAATTACTTTATACAGGAGCCAAAAAACTCGGCAATACAGGGCTTGTTGCTGTCGTAAGCATTATATCCACAAAGTACTCATCTCTGTGTATCGATTGCTTAATTCGTAAATGACTCGTAACTCGACTAAATTACTAACACAGTCCGAACCAGCCTTCATTCATATTTTTTACTAGCTGTGCCCGCGACTTCGTTCGCGTGGATGTCGGAACTTAACAATGGATTTTTCAGTGCGAAACGCCATTTAAAAAAAATTATTATAAATGTTACGTGAAGTTAAGAAGACCAAATGCACTTAACCCTATTTTTTTCTAAAATAAAAGAATTTTTCTAAAATAAAAGTAGCCTAAGTTACTCCTTATTACATCAGCTACCTGCCAATAAAAGTCCCGTCAAAATCGGTCCAGCCATTTCAGAGATTAGCCTATACAACCAGACAGACAGACAGACAAAAATTGTAAAAAATGTTATTTTGGTGTATGTACCGTATATATATTCATATGCATGTAGTAAAAAACGGTTATTTCAATATTACAAACAGACACTCCAATTTTATTTATATGTATAGATTCAATAAATACGTCAAAACCTTATTCAAAACAACTGACGACCTCATTATAACCTACATCACCTAATTTCAACGGAACTTGACCGAAACGATTATGCAAAAGACCTCCAGGCTGCATTATGATGCTGCGACCTAAAGCGCACCCATGCATTATCCGTTTAATTAAACAAGTAGTATAGTTTATGAGCTTAACTCATTAACGGGAGCGTAGTCGACCGTTACAAGCATAATTTAATTATGCCAACTCTACCCGCTTTAGGAATTGGTAACGGTTGAGCAATTCTGGATAAACTGTTTTACAAAACCGAAATTATGCGTGCATTCTCGACGGATGAAAATTGTTTAGTATATTGTTGGCGATTTTTTAATATTTAATTTAATAGTCGTGTTCATCCGGATATGATAAAGGACGTTTATATTAGCTGAATATGCTTACTCAGTACGTCTGATCCAATTTTTGCAAAACCATTGATAGGCTAAGCCCAGACATCTGATGGGATTAAGGATGAAAATCTGAAAGTAAAAAAGTTGTGTATCAATATAATAGGGTGGGTCTCGATTATGGTTCCTTCTACTTTCATTAAAGCCCTAAAATCTTGGTGCCGTCTTATACAAGTTAATTTTAGGCACTTCTTGAACTCTTTTTCTAGTCGATGAACTTGACACTTAAATTATTTAGGATGATTACGTAACAAGCTATAGTGGCATTTTTATTGAATCCTGTCCTATCCTTCTTATCCTACTTATAATATGATATTATAAATGTGAATGTTTGTGAGGATGGATAGATGGATGTATGAATGTTTGTTACTCTTTCACGCAAAAACTACTGAACGGATCTGGATGAAATTTGGCACAGAGATAGATTATTATAGTCTGGAATAGTACATAGGCTAATTTTTATTCCTGAAAAATGTACGGGTTCGGAAACCACGCGGGCGAAGCCGCGGGCAGAGGCTAGTTATTCATATTTTAGTAGGTATATATAATATGTACACACAGTAATACACCCGATACATGTAGCTAAGCCCAAAGAGGCAAGAAAATAACAGATCCAACCAACATTATCCGCTTAAAATTTCATACGCTTGCATTTAAAGCCTGAAATTTCGTAAAAATAAAACAGCCGGGGATGTAACGAAGCAAGCCAAAAACCAGAAACCGAAATCGCTTGGCGGTCGGCGTTGCATAATTTACCCCTTTGTGCATTAACGCAACATTGTACGTATCGTTGATTTTTTTTATTAAATATTTTCAACTGTACAAATGAAGTGATATTATTATTGCAGGCTCAACAATATACCTATCATAATGTCATAGAACATGAAAACTGTTTGGATTGCTTTATAATGGTGTCTTCGTAACTTAACTTCTTAATTCATCGGCTAGGCTAATCATTTGCGCCGCGACAACATTTTGTCGCTATAGCAAGACGGATTAATGTGACGACAAAAAATTGTCGCGGCGCTCATGTTAGCCTGCTAGAGTGAGGTCAATGGAAGAAACAACGTAGATGTGCTGTATTTAAAGAGCTACGCAAGACCTCTATCTCTTACCTTAGTTTTTAAAGATAAAAGTCTCGAGTGCTTGTAAGGGACTACGGCAATAAAACATGGCGCAAACTGTTTGGTTCATCATCACTGGCATCCATAACGACTGTCATAGGTATTCGTATGACAACCGGGACCAACTGCCTAACGTACTTTCCGATGCACGGAGGGGTCTTGATGTGTGAAAAACGGTCACCCATCCAAGGATTGACTCTAACAAGCGCTGCTTAATCTTGCAGACCCACTGATCTGTGCGGTAGTTATAGCTACTAGACACGTGTCAAGTGTAAAATAAAGCACTTATTTGAACTTCGATTGAAAGAGAATGTTTGATCGACAACGGTGTTTAATATCGAAATTTCATGCTTGAGTATTGGGTATTTAACTTAATCAAGTTTCGCTATAAAATTCTCCTTACCAATACTGTAACCATGATTCGCGTAATGAAAACGTGGATTTAAAATCTTAAAAGACTTTCGAATGTCTTCGAAGTTCGTTAACGGGGCTTTAATGCACCGAGATTGAACTTTTAAAGTCAAAGAAGTATAAGAGTAATAGCAACATTAAAGGCTAATTTAATGCAGTCATTTTAAGATTTTACTAGATATTCTCTAAAGAGCACTGCCAAAAATCTCATTTTTATTCGACTCTAAAGACGAAAGCAACTGGGTGTAACTATTTAGGATTGATAAGACACTGATTTTGCCCTAGTTCCTTATTTACTTTTAGGTCCTTATCTTAAATAATATGATAAGGGAGTTAACACGAAATTACCAATAATAGACTTGATATCTGACTTGATATATGACTTTTTGCACTGATCGGTCACAAGTAGTCTGACAGGTTTCAATCACTCTATATTTGTCGTCGAATTCCAATCACGTGGTTTCAAGTTGAGCATCCGACTGAACTAACTCCACTAAGCATAAGTAATAAAAATACTAGCTACCGAGACGTCCCAAAAATACCGTGCCATCTGGCGGCACTAGTTTGACGTTGCGCCCGTCATCATATTCAATATTTTCGATCAGAAATTCGATTATGACGCGTACCTCCGCAGTTTTATCATCCAGTCTTGGAATATTGACGGTGACTTTATGGAATAACTTTACGTGCAATTTTACTTTTATGGGTGGATTTTTAGCTTGAGAATTATGGGTGCTGAAGTGTGGGGTTGTTTTATGTGACATCAGTATTTTTATTAGAGTTTAATTTTGTTAAGTGTGTTCGCTTTTTTGACAGGTATTTTTATGGGTTCCACATTTTCCACATAATTTTATAGGCTTTCGTCCATTTTAACCAGATATAAAAAAAAACAGACAATAATTTAATCTAATGAAATACCTAATAAAAAAAGCCAAATAACAGTGGCAATAACAACAACAATAACAGTGATAGTACAGTAGACAGTAAAAGTGACAATAACAGAAATTCGATTCACTATTGTAAAACAAATGTTGTTTCAGTATTAATTAATTGATGAATCTCAGGATTAAAAAAAGATATGCAGGACACTCTTTTGACACAAAATTGAAATTGCTAGTTCCCCCGGCTTCAATATAATAATAGTAATTTATGGGAGGGAGTGAGGTTTACTTTGAACAGTGATCGTATTTAATATGCTGATGAAATAGCAATAATAAATTACGATATTATACCAACCTGATGTCACCTTTTTGAAGGGCAACCTCCTCGAAAACAATTTTCACACGTTCCTTCGGTCTGAAAAAAAGAAAAATTTTTTCGTCGTAAGTACAGTATTACGATGTTTCAAAGTCAAAGTTAACATTTTCGTATTTTTTTATTGTTACTGTTAATTTGAAATGGCTGAATAATATATAGACGGAAGTTTTCGAAAATTACTATAGGTCTTAGTTACTCTTATATGGCGTCGAAATGGTAGGAAAATCATACGGCTGCCGATACAGTACAGGCGGCCGTACGTTGTGACGACTGCTGGTCTGGTTGACCCGTGTAGTTTATCACAGAGCCCTGGTAACATACCTGGCGTGAAAATGGTAGGAACACCGCACATTGTTGGGGTAGATGGACGGGTACCGCGGGCTGTACAAGCGACCGTGGGTCGGGCGGCTGCCGGACCGGCTGAACTGGTAATCGCATTCCGTGCCCGGGACTTGAACGGCGTCCGTGTCGAATATGCCTGTAGACAATAAACAGCTCTTAAGTTAAATACATAAATCGACAATGAACATCATCTTCACTGATTAAAGAAGACGTGAGAGGACGCAACCAACTCTTTTTATTGTGATTTGAGTAGGAACCGATTTCAAACCCAGAACACAAATCTTCCGGCAATATATACATATATTTGGTATTATAACATAACATGGCATCATGCCTGTGTTCCCCGAAGGGTTAGATAGAGGTGTACCTACTATTTCACCCACATTTCGCCGATGTCGTTATTGAGTCCCATGTAATAGGGGGCGAGCCTATTGCCATCTATCGGGGACAATTCCAGACTGCTGCTACTGAGAATTTCCATACAGAAAAACTCCATAGCACTTCAAAAATCGAATTCAGGACCTCATGATCAACAGTCGTACAACTAGACCAAGGCAGTATATTAGTGAATATATTATGGGATTTTTAAACGCATACAAAATATATAAACATTTCTAAACTAGCTTATATCTATCTAATAACTGAAACACAGAGCACGATATCACAGATAAATATGAAAACAGCAATGCAACAATGTTTGTGTTCGCTCCACGTTTTAACTTCACTGTGTAATCTTTATTCATTTCATTGTAACATTTTACCGCTTTTCCTGCTATAAAACTTCCTTCAGTAATATTAAATTATGGCCATCCAGTCTCTACGTTAATATACTCAGAGGCACGTCTAACTGCTAACATAACACTTGCCTTGAGTATACGAGGTATGTACGAATTTATGAGGAAAAAAAAAGTCGAGGAAGGCTACTCAGTTTAAAATGATTATACCTACGACCCGAGGAATCTCGTAATTGGGTGTCAGACATGGTAATAATGTTTTTGCTGTTAAAATAGAGTACGTGCAAAAAAAAAATATAACGGGCCTATATAATCCTCCGTATTCAATGAAAACCATGTTTTATTTCACCCCTTTTCTGACATTAATGTATCTAAATATTTATTATTTCAAGATACTTAGCGACTATTCGCCACAATAGTAATGTAAATGTTTTACTTCGATTCAGGCCTCCTTTCGAAGCCACATGTAAAGTATCAGACTATTTATTTTCTTCTACAAAAATTGTGCTCAGAGTTATATTTCAATACCTAACAATTACTTATGACTTTATAGCAAGTGAGAACATTTATCCTATACCTACCTTTATCACAATACTTTTTACTCCAAATTCCTTTCAATATAGGGTATGTACACAAACGCGTCGGATTAGGCTTGTCACGCACCAGCTTATTCACTCAGTAACCACGCCTTATCGAATATTGAATTCGGATGTGTGAACTTACCTTATTTATATAGTCTTTGAACAAATAAATGAATACAAAACGATTCTCAATTTCTTGCGAATAATATTGCCATTTAACTCCCGATAAATTAAATGGACAAAATATGTACACCAAATAAAATATACTTCTATTATGTAATTCTCATAATTGAAACAAAACAAAAAGTAATATTTTAAGTATCTAAACAATTATTAATAAAGTTTATCAAAGTTCTTTGGAGTTTCCTTCACTCTAGCTCATGTGTCAACACCATTAAATTTTACCAAGACCAAGTTACCAGCTTCTATAAAAAGAAGATTCTAGAAATGTTTATTATATGCCATTGGAGCTGAATGTATGTTTGCTTATTATATTCCGTTATGATTTAGTTGCACTTTACATTTAGTTGCTTTTAGTTTCACGGTTCTAAGAAAGGGTTAACTCCATGGATACTCCTGTAAAATATTCTTCAGATACCAAATGATACAAAATAAAAACACACGAAATGCAAAAGAACATAAAAAAAATACAGAACAACAAATATTCATGGTATACCAGTTGGACTATTCAGCACACGTTACAATACCTACGTCCTAATATTAACCCTTAACAACTCAATGGTAGCAAAAATATTTTTATTATTCAAGCTATAAAACAAAACTGAGTCCCTCAAACTTTCCCTTCGTTGCAGCGTTCCAACAGTATTATTTGTGACAGTCAACAAAAATTGTGAAAATTTTAATAACAACCAGAATTTTCCCTTTGTTACACTGTGTTCGTGTTACTCTAGGGGTTAATGTCGTGTCTGTTTATGTGTGTCTCTTAGGAGCCATTGAAACGTGAAGTCAGCATGCACGATTATTTTAATTGAATGAGTCAGTGAAGAATTGGATGAGGAAAGTGTTTTGTATGATTGCAGTGATAAATCAGTGTAGGAGATTCGTTAAAGTAAGTATGCTGTAGTAGGGTGGAAAATCAAATAGAAAAAAAAAGAAAAAAGGGATAAAAATTCACACGATCTAAATTTAAAACTAAATTCAGATTGTAATAATATGCGCCATGGTTGACGCAGTGATGGATCTATTGCTGTGCTGTGTCGTGGGTTCGATACCACGGAACAAATATTTGTATGAACTACGGATAGTGATTCTGGCAGCCTAATTCCCGATGTAGCAATCAGTTTCCGACAGCCCTAGATCGCGTGACAGCTTCTGTCAAACGTTTTTTTTTATGGCATCTGAGCCAATGACGACTATTCTGCCAGTGTCGATCATATAATGTATTGGCTGACAGATTGGTGTCGCATTGCTGTCGTTTTTATACGTAATTAGGCTGCGAGAGTGGATATTTGTGCATATGAATATTATTGTTTGTGAATGCTACCATAATACAGGAATTAAACCTAGTGTAAGGCACGTCTTTCAAATAAATAAGAGCGTTACTTATAATCCAAATCACTTGCATTCAGTATGACCAAGATTTTCAAGTCATTGTCAACCAATTATTCTGGTTGCACGACCATTTGTTTCTGCTCAACTAATTCACATAACATAGCTTCACGCCTGTATTCCCCGAAGGGTTAGGCAGAGATGTACTGTTGTACACCCACATTTAACCGATGTCGTTATTGAGTTATTAAAGGTATTATGTAATAGGGGTGAGCCTATTGCCATTTACCGGGCACAGTTTCAGACTTCGTGCTGCTACTGAGAATTTCCATACAGAAAATCCCAATAACACTTTGCTCGACCCGGCAATCAAACCCAGGACCTCACGCTCAGCAGTCACGCTTGCGACCACTAGACCAATGAGGAAATCACTAATTCACGGATTCCATTAATAAATAAGAAATACACTGAAACGAAGTAATTAAAAAGACGAGAAGAAAAAAAGACTAATACTTCCCAATTTTTTTCAAATAAAACACTATCGCAGAACGGAACCCCATCAAGTAGATGTCTAGATATCGACGTATTTGTAACTGTAGGCGCGAAATAACTCACTTTGACAAATGACTGATGTAGACGAATTGAGTTTAGGTTGATACCAAAAAAAAAAAAATATCCACGAAAATACTTCTTCGGAATTACTTAACGAAGTTTGAGGTTTTCGAGACCGTCACTATAGCATGAAGTAATCGTATTCTATCATGTGTGAGTATCTTATTTTGTAGCATATTAGTCTCTGAACATTTACTTTTTAGACCCCACCGTTTCTTTACAATGTTTTGGCGTACGTAAACGCGGTATGGTGTCACTTCTACCTATGTTCGGCTGTGACTTTGAATTTGATGGCGTTCATGGGAAGACAGAAGCTGCCTTATTATCCCCGCGTGTGTTGCGGTAAATCTTCTTGTAGCTCTTTTGACTGGGTAACAGAGATATGAATGAAATAACTAAATTAAGAGATATTGTTTTTTCTTTTAATGTATAACGTTTTTTTTTAAACTTGTTGATACTTGTTATGATGTTATTTTCTTACTAAGAAGAATGTAACGTTTTGTTTAAAAGTAGGAGCTGAACTTACTAATTTGTTCATCAAACCTTTTCATGAGAAAGATACTGAATTATACTGCTCCCAACTTACCTAAGTGTTATTTAATATGATGTCAACATTCATCGAAATTCGGATTCTTTTTCAATAAAATAAAACAAAAAAAAAATCGTCGCAATCATAGTGAAAAAATTCGAAACGGCTGCAGCACTTCACTTTAAGCCATAAAAGTTAAGTATTTTTCAGTATTTGACGTCGCTTCGTGTATGTAAAATTGAGAGATCGTGCGCCCTCTATCGGGAGAGGCTCGCAAGTCACAAGTGCTCTCGGTGCATCGCTTTGTGCGAATTGTACGCGACGAACAAATAAAGGCTTAAAAAAATCGAACACGGTATTGGAGCATTGTGATTTGAAGACTTATGAAGTAAGTATTTGTGAAGTGCTCGTAAGTATATTCATGAATGTGTGAACAAAGTGCATTGAAATTCTCTTGACTATTCTCGAATAAAACAAGATTGGCTTAAGACGGGAAAATGGCGTAAAAAAGGAAGATGGCTACCCTGCAGTGGATTGACAGAAGCTATGAGAATGATGACGATTTGAAGAAGATAATGTTATAATAGTAGTTCTGTACCCCTAGTGTAAGTTTCTTTTGAAAAATTCGATTTACTACATCGAACGCGTTCGGCGCTCCGATTGGTGGAGAGCACGAAACGGACCAATCGGAGCGCCGAAGGCGTTCGATGTAGTAAATCGAATTTGTCAAAAGAAACTTACACTAGGGGTTCCGGACGTAAAGAAATCTATTATGTACGCACAGCTGATCAAATCGTTACTTCTTATAGGTGTCGTTAATAGCATAGCGTATGGCAGCACTATAGAAACATTAGCTAATATAATATTAAAATTGGATAGCAAACGATGTGGCTGCCTTAATGTCAAATAAAATTCACACACATGCGAAGTTTAAAAGCGTTATAATGCTCACACTTTAGGAGTTAGTTCGGATTATACTTTTAGGCCCTTATGGCTGATGGCTCTTGACCAAGACATTTGCAGGTTGCTATGATATTTATTTATTTATTCTTTATGAACACAAGACGGAGTTATTGCCTCGAGGCATCGTCCGCCAGTTTCTCTGATTCTCGAGTGGCTAAATTCATCCCAAGCTTTTATAGCCTCGAGTTATTTCAGTAACTAAAGGTTCTATTTAAATTGTGTAAACCAAACTGGCATTGTGCCCGGCGCGTTTCAAATCCGATAAATGTATTTTTAACAGTCAGTGTTTGCTTAAGCTAAAATGTTTCCTAAAAAGCATTGAATTTTATAAGCACCATTTTCTGTTTTTATCAAACGATTTTAAATGGTACGATTGGACTGTTCCATTACGAAAAGGCTAAATCTAAATGACATAATATTATCATTACAACATTATTGGAATGCCTTAAATACTTTAGCAAAGTTTTTTAAAGTTCGTAACTGGTGGCAGGTAATAATGGCAGAAAAATAAAAATATCCGTTATAAAACTTACAATTACATCCATTTACTATAGGTTCAATTACAATAACTAAATAAATAGCTTCCACATCATGTTAGATGCTTTTTAATAAATATATATAAAAAAAACTAGAAGCTACATAACCAAATTTAACCGCTTGTGACATTGAGAATGCTAGAAATTTCTCTCGCTTCAAATAAAAATAGTTTTTCAATAACCCTCCGAGTTTTGAGTTGAGTTGAGAGAGTTTTTCATTACTTTTTCAATATGGCAAGCAAACGTTGACGTCGTCACTATCTGTGAACTAAACGAAAATACTGAGTAAAATTAAATGTTATGTAAAAGTTTGACAGCTGCTGGAATAATTTTAGGAGATCGGTAACTGACAACACTGGTTTGAATAAAATGCAATCGGCATATGGTGTTCAAACTTTTTGAAATAAAAGCAATCTATTCGGATTGGTATTTACATATCTAAGTTAAAGTTTGGATAAGTCACACACAAGAGAAAAGTTTAAATTAATCAAATACTTTAAAGTAAAAGAAATTGATATAACAGTATAATATTGACTAATATTATTAAGCAATAATAATTAAAAAGGTCAAGACGTTGATACAGTTAATCAAGTACCCAAATCAATAAAAGATTTAGACGTTTTAAAATTAACTTAAAAGCTTCTGTTCACATTGAAAATTGATAAAGAGGACACAAAACGAAACAACATTACGTTAATCTTTGAGTCTTTTATGGACTTTCCAAATTAAGTTCCGATTGAAACAAAAACTTTGTATTCTTATTTATTTCAAATGATTGGATTTGAAAAGAACCTCGATTTTTAAATAAACAACTCAGTTTTTTTATCGATTTAATGATATCGATTGCTGATATTCAGGTTATATGAATACTATATTACGATATCACTGTAATAGTTCTTTTCTAATCTGAAATGCTAGTCCTATATGTAATGTAATTTAAGTAGTAGGTACGTTATGTTACTGGTTGCCGACTTTGAGAAATCGGATAACTTAGATCAGTCTCGTACATTTCTTATTCTTATCTAAAAAAAAAACAGGTCTGGTAAGTCAACTTTGAACTTTACAAGTCAAACGAAAAAAGGGTCCTATGCAAAGTTTAGAGAAGATAATTAATTAGACAATTATCTTGGACAAATTTTCATAGGTAAACATTTACACGACGCAAAGTGAGTACGATGTCTCGGTAAAATACTTTTACCTTTACTTATAAACGCAATTTTGCAAGATCATTTAATTATAGAATAAGACCACACTACTAAAAATCAGGTTAGTATAGAATCAACATCTAAAAGAACATAAAGCTGTACTTTAATATCGCGGAACACAGCTGACACAAACAGTGTAACGTAATGAAACACAAACACACCTGGGTCGGGACACTTCGACTTGTTTGCACCGATGCTCTTGAGGATCACGACACGATAGTGTTCGATCCTTGGAGATTTACTGTACAATATGCTGTGTTTGACTTTAAACTGTGCGAGAAAACTGAAAACGTGTTCTGTACAATGTGTAGAGTTTTTTTTTTACTATACTTATGTGTGACGAGTGAAGAGTTTTTCAAGTAGTTATTAAGAGAATCTGTAAAACGACAACAAAGTCACTTTAAAAAAATTATAGATACACTTTATAAGATAAATAGAATTTTTAAAATTAAAATCATAAAATTTAAATGATAATTTATTCTTTTGTATCAGCAGATACCGTGTGTACCACGAATCCTTTAATCAATCACTTTAGAATTTTGTTAAGTGTATACCTAGATCTTTTTGAGGGTCTATTTATATTATTAGGTATTTTGTTTAAATAGTAACATAGCATTACGCTAGTACTACCGTTCCCTTAATGCCATTCCATGCAAAAGGGAGCGAGATTCAGAAATCAACCACACGAAATGAAATTATTTTCAGAACTCCGACTAAGGAACATGTTGCAACAAGAAGTGTGTCATAATGAAATATAAACACACCTATGTTGGGACACTTCGACTTGTTTGCTAGGAGCTTCGTATCCTCAAACGTGATGTAACTTGGGTGCAACAAGATTCACGACATAATTGAATAGAATGTTGTTTTAAAACTGCCACGCGGTTTTTACTCGACTCGTGTGCCTTGAAAAGCAGGTCTACGCAGTTGGTCTCGGTTTTCATACGAATACTTATGACAGTCGTTACGGTTGTCCAAATATCTGATCGGTCCTACCTTGGAGTATCAGTATCTTCCAGAAATAAGGGTGGCGGAATTCAAATTGCAGTTGCTCCGTGTAAAATACGGATATTCAGTCGCATCTTGCTAGACTGGAAGCCGCCCACAAAGTCGTTATATAGGAAAAGGCCGTTGTCCTAGTAGTTATTACAATATTTATTTATGCAAACTTTCATTCACAGTGTCAACAATATTCCGAAACATAGTTTTTCAATGTTTACTCAAGTGTGATTCTAACTTTGATGCGATTAAATTATAGTATTTTACTTTATGTAACAATCTGACTGTAAGGGACAAAGGTAATATAAAGTTACATTGTGTTCTTGAATTTGGTGAAGACAAGCTTTAGGCCATATTTCGATGATTCGATTTTTTTTTAATATTTTCTGGACTCCTTCATTGGTCTACTGGTTGCAGGCCCGACCGCTAACCAGGAAGAGTTCTTGGGTTCGATTCCCCGGGTCGGGCAAAGCGTTATTCAGTTTGAAGAATTATTATACAAAAAAATAACCAATTGCTTAAATTCATAAGAAAAATCAAAATGTTCTTTGATTTTGTATTAATTCTGACCATCAACGTTCCTTAAAGAAGTTCGCTAACGCGTTTTACAATGCTACTAAACTAAGAATGAATGCTCTACTTCGATATTGCTACAACGTAATTTCCCGAGAGCAAATATGCTTCTAGTTTTAAAATCAAACACCTGTGTATGAGTTGGAGTTAATTGAGAATCGTTGCTGTCGATATTTGTTAAAGTAGAGCCACTTTCGTACCGATGTGCAACAGTAATTGCACTGGAATATTTTTCTGCTGCTATCGTATTGATTTTATGATTAATTTTACTTACTAAAGCGTTATTCTTTGTTTGTTGTGGATAGGTAGTTAGGTACAAGAAGATATTTTATTTAGCTGTAAGAATAAACTTGTTTAAGTTTATACTTTCGAGTTGTTTCAAGACGATAGTTTTTTGTTTTGTGTGAGGAAAATAGTATGTGTTTTTAGTTTACGAGTTTGACAGTCAAAGATCGTCTTTCCAAGTCTTCAAAATATTAATAATCTACTAGTGCATGACAACGCCCTCAAATGAATATTCCTGTCAACTAAAATGGTTTAATAAAATCTTATTAACAAAATCAGAACATTAATTTACATTGAAAACACCCAACCTATTAAAGCAAAATGAATTGCCCGAGTGTGCGTTAATAATTAATTAGGTACTATTCTTAAAACTTTATTAAATATTTTTTACACTTGAACTAGATCTTTCAAAGTAGAGAGCATAAGCCAAACGCTTAAAAAAAAAATATATTTAAACTTTACAAATGACGTATAGCTGAAAGTTTAAAATATAAAATTTAAAACAGAGCTCCGTATAACGATCGCAGTATGAAGGATAGATAGTTCCCATCTCGCAACATGAATATTCAATTTCCTTGAAAGAAAACTCCTTTGGAATTTTATGTCTTATACCGTGAACTGTTCCTTATTTGAATTTGTTTTAACATGGTTTGTTCTTGAATGGTATCGGCTCATGGGACGTGACACTCTTGGTGTGAGGATGGCCATGGTTTCGTTTCGAATTATTGGACATTATTTAGAAAACGCCATTAAGTCTTGTCGTTTGAATGAATATAGTAATATAAAATACAATATTGTATCACGTCTGTGTTCCCCGAAGGAGAGGTTTACTACTGAACATCCAACCGAAAATTTGAACGATTATTACAATATGTCCGAGCTTGAATGCTATCAGTTGAAAATTATATACCTAAAATCTCAAAGAAGTGTTAGTATTGATCGATCTGGAGTTCGAAACCTCATGCACAGCAGCCAAATTTGCGACAACTACACTTAGATACCAAGGTTTATTTTAATGTACACTGTGTTTTTTAATTCATGGTATAAAGAGTCTACTTTGGCCACAAAAATTTTTTTTTCTCTATTGACAAAAAAGCGCAGGTTATACAAAACCAAACTGAGAAATACATTAAACTGACAAAAACCACACGTTTGCGAAAGTAACTCTGTCTGACTGTTTGTTACCTCATCCGGACTAAAGCCATGGTTCAGTGGTCGTATCGTTCTAACAGATAACTTGGATCGCCTTGAAGGACATATGTTTTCTTTACTATAGCAGCAAAACACTAATTACATAATAAATGCAATAATTTATAAAAATAAAATAAATTATCCCTAGTGAATAAAGTAAGTACATTATTGAAAAATCGATGGCCTTTACAGTTTAATCAGTTAAGCTCCTCTGAAATGTTAATGAATTATAATTGCTAGAGTATTTTATTCGCAGTAAAATATTCCCGTCGTTAACGATGAAAGTTACATTTTATACTTTACATACATCAACATTGTATTGGGGCTCCTTTGTGATAAATGAGGGCCTTTCTTTATAAATATGCATCGTTCACGCTTATTCCTCTTACAAGATAAATAGCACTGAAATATAACAGTTTGAATGAAGCCAAGTGTTTGGGTTTGAACCTCTGGGCTAGGCACGGGCTTTAGTACACTACGCTAGCATACTTTTTTTTTATTTTATAACATTACCCAACACTAGGAATAACTCCTGCATCGTGGGTGCGTTTACAAACATATATATTCACATACACAAAGACCCAGACAAACAACTATCTATAGATCATATAAATATTTGTTCCGTGCGGGAATCGAACTCGCGACACTTAGCGCAGCTGTCGATCTCTCAACCATTTCGTCAACCGTGCCGTCAATTAGCGATTCACGTGACATACGGATGTACTTATGTGTCCTGGAACAACTGTTTGCAGGCCAAACAAATGATTGTTCCGTCCGGGAATCAAGCCTGCGAAATGTAGCCGACCAATTAGCTACTGCGCCACTCGAGTAATCCGTGCTTATTCACCTAAAACAGTCTCCCGTCAGTCGAAATTCATACACACCTCAATTTAAGTTTAAGCAACACGTATAACCTATTTCAGGGTTGGTGATGATAACTAATGAGCATTTCATGATGCTATACCCGTTGTACCGACTATATTGAATACGTGGCTTGTTGCTTTAACATCCACATTACTTTCGATAGGGACAGCCCTGGAATATTGTTGTAATAGGGGTGAATTATGTGTGTCGGTACAGATGGCGCTCTGAAACGTTCTGTTTATAGATTATGATTGTACATTAGAATTGACTAAGGATGGTGGAATTTGTCTTTTAAAAAGCTTTATTAATAAGTATTAAAGCAGATATTTTTTTTGCGTTATATGTTTTCTAACTGGGTTTTTAAAAATACAAGCTCTGTCGTATAATTTTAAGTATTGAATTCGTTTTTTTATTAGCGTGGTGAGAACCACGTTTGGGGAGGGTGTGCCGGAATCCTAACGGCTAAACTCACCACGGTGCCATGCCGAAGGGCACTTCGCGGAGGGGATGACTGTAAAGAGGCCACCCCCTCATGCACGTCCCGGGGGAGACTGCACAGAGGTATATACTTAACTACAGTGGTATTTTTCACTAGAGAGCCTAGATATTTCATTTTGAATGATAATCGTCAAGCTATCAAAAATAACATAATATATACACTTGAATCAGTCTCTCGAAAAAATGTCCTGCTTGTTTTCATGTAATCTCAGTTGCCACATTACGTACACAGATAAGAGCCTAACGACTTGGCGTCCTAAGTAAATAGAGACCCGGCTAAAATATGTATTAAGAGGGTTTAATTTCATAAACTGAACGTGGTCTATCTGTGTTGACGTAACTATTATAGCAAATGTAAGGACGTTACATACTATTTTGGGCTTTAGTGGTATTTACTTATGATGGAATGTCAAATAACATTTAGGTCGGTTATTAAACGTTGGGTCCTGTTAACTTAGGCCACTTTATTGGTTTACATGGATGTCTTGAAGTTCTAAATCCTAAGTGGGCTGAAAATTGATGGTACGGTTCAGTGGTTGAGCGATCGACTGCTGCGCTTCGTGTCGAGGGTTCGATTACCGTCCAGAACAAATATTTGTATTACCTACAGATCACAGATAGTCGGTTCAAGGCTGGGTGTATGTGCATGTATTTGTAAACACACCTACGACACAGGAAATGCTCCTAGTGTAAAGAAAAGTAACACAAAAGTGTGGCATTTGGTAACTTTCTAAGCGCTGAAATCTACAGTTTTCGTTGATGGTATTTTTTGGGCTTCTTTTCGGTCGTTACGAGTGCCAAAGTTGAGAAAACAGCACGGGGGTGTTTATTTGACCGTGTAATATCTATAAACTTTTCCTAAGCCAAGAGCCAGAATATTTTGGCTTAATAAGGCATTCAGTCTTCACCCGCTTCACAGTTTTACAAAAAGGAACAATAAAATTAAACTCGTAGGAATAAAAAGGCTCATTTATTTTTATTTTCTCGTTGCGGTTTACAGTCATTTCCGAAAGGCAAGTAATTTTATGGCACTCAACAGTTTTCGGCCTGTCCAATTCCAACTTGATTGTTTTTTTTTTACCATTGTCAGTTTCAATTAACTTGGCAATTGTTTACAATTAGGATTGTGGATCTTCACTTTAATATTGGATCTTGGTGATTTTTTTTTAATAAACTGTAAGTACCCACTCTGTTTTATTGAAGTACCTCATAACACTGTCCTTTTTCTAATAATTTTGGACTCCAAAACTGTTAGTAAAAAATTGGCACTTTATAAAAAAACAGGCTAATGTACAGCGAAGTTGAAACATTATGTCGCTTAGGGACGAGGCATAAACAAAATCCAGAAAAAAAAGGTAAATTTTAAGCCTTCCGTTCAGACATGGATCAGAGGTTAATCTTCAAGATGAAAGCAGGTTCGTGTTGAATATATAGATAAGCCAAACCACAAATACAATATTTTCTCTCTTTAAACACAACGAGATAGTCCTCCTGTTAGTTACTTCAAAACAGAAATAATATTCTTCCATAGATGAAACAAACAAAGAACATAGACAAAAATAACATTACTTATAGCAGAGATAAGTGAAGTAATAACAAATAATGAAGTGTTTATCTAAATCACGTGCTCGTTCTATCGCGACAGTCGCTTAGAAAATGCCACCTAGTCACGTTACTAACACGCCACCGAAGAATGGAAAACTGACATTGTTTATTAATGAAACCGAACTTATAGACAGGCATAAGTTTTTTTTTTATAACTAATATTTGATGACACACATTTAGATTTATAATACACACAACCCTAGAACAATTATCTGTAATATCTGTTCAATTTGAAAATCGAATCCACGGCTCGTAGTGCAAAAAACCAATCGCTTAGCCTCTGGGCCAACCGCCGGAGTGACTATTACACGTTCGACTAAAAACGAAAAACAAAGGATTGGTTAATCCAATAAAATTCGACTGATCATGAACGAAATCTCTGTTACTATTACATACATACATACATCTTATTGTTGTATTTTCAAAGAAGATGGTTGACGGTCTCAACAAGGGTGGAGAGGTATGCCTAACAGTCCAGCCATGCGAAAACTTTGAAGGAAAGCCGATTAACGAAAAGGATTTATCGCACATGTTAGATGGAAAGGGCCGAAACGGGTCGGACTAGGAGCATATAAACTGACCACACTAAATTAATTATGTTATAAAGGTCAAGGACCTATGTCCTTGACCTTAGTACCTTGTTACTGCCTGGAAAACTTAAAGTGTCACTTTAGGTTCTTTAGTTCCTGCCTGTCGTTTATGTATATATTTTACTAAAGGATTATAGGGTTCTCGATAAAAGCTTCTCCAAGAGCGGTACCTAAGTTAGTCTGGCGCAACAAGACACGCAGTCCCGTTAGCTACATAACTCAGCAGTGTTTTGTTTTGTTAAACACTGTCTCATTTGGATTTCTCATGTATTGTGGATAATGTTTAGAGGCATCATCGTCACACATGCATACACTAGGACCTGGAACAACCATCTCAAGGCCATACAAATATTTGTTCCGTGGTGATTCTCGCCATACGTAACGCTAATAGCCAATTGTTTAGCTGCTAAACCAATAGTGTTAACAACCAACCTAAAAGCATAACTTTATCAAATACCAGTGTACCAGGATACCAGTATAAACATTCGTACTTCCGTTAACAGATCAAACCAAATGTCACAGTTGTGTCACTGGACGAATTCAAAACAACTTTTGTAATACGGAGCGTGACAAATATTTTTCCATCTGTGTTGCAAAACTATCCGAGTTTTGTATGATGAGTTACTGTTTTTACTAACTCTGAACACCGAGTGTGTTTGTGTGATATTTTTGATACATAAGTAATAGGGTGTCCCAAATATGACTAAAAAAAATTTTTTTTCGAATTTTGAAATGCATACCCTCTATATCTTTTATAAATGCAAAACCATACTCAAATATGAAATTTTATCATTCTAGCATGATTGCAACCCGTGCCGACCGAGCCACAAAGTTTATCAAATCTCATGTTTAATGTTAATATTTGGTTCTCCTATAAAATTAATAAAAATGCAATAAATGAAGTAAATAAAAGACAAAATCAAATTAGAGAAATATTTACCTTTATTTAAACACATAAAATAACAACAATCAGCCAGGGTAATTTCTCTTTAGGGTATGTTTTTTACAGTCTGGATAATAATTTCTATGTTCCTGGATACAACGCAACAGGAATTATTTTTGCTCTTCTTTAGCCGTGATAAGTCCGTAAAATCTTGCATTAATTTGACAGTTCTTTCAACAGTGTCATTTAAAATCTTCAAACGAGTTATTCTTCTTTTAGTTTCCAGAAAAGCAGCATTATCTTCCCAAGGCACATATTCCTAAAGAAAAATGTCGTCGATTTTCAGTCGAGATTTTTATTTTTCTTCTTTTCTATCTGAATTTCCCCCTCAAAAACACTACGCATAATTCGACCGATTCGTGATAATCGTCTCTTATTAAAGCTTTGTTCAGTTGTGCTATAAAAAACATTAACAAAGATGTAATGTTTGTCTCAGCAAAATGGTATTTTACGAAATCAAGGCATTTTTCAATGTTATTTGAATCGATGTTTTTCCAATTGTATCTGAACTTTTTAAAGATCGGAATATCTGGAGTGCTAGTAATTTGCTTTATCTTGTTACAGTTTTATGAACCAACTCATAAACATGATGACGACAAGCGAAAAGTAACAATTCTCTTTCTAAAGTCTGCTCCAAAAGAGCACAAGCTCCATTGAAACGTCCAATATTCGAAGATGTTGTGTCGCAACACATTATTTGTACCTTGTCATTAACATTCCAGTTATAGAGGGCAGTTGAGATGGTTTTAGCAAATTGGCGAATTTGCTGAATCGAGGATTTGTTAATGGAGATGTAATCGATGTTCAGACCAAGCGCTTCTACGAGCGCATGAAGAATGTAAACGGAGTCTCATATGCTTAGCTGGCATCGATCTAAAGCTACGACGAGTTTAGGTGTTATCATATTCTTTCCGCTGGCAATCTGACTTCGTCTGAATCATGTGGATATTCCAAATTATGTGTAGTATAAGTCCATGCAAGAGCCAGTAACTCTTTTTGTCTTAGTTTTCTTTCCTTCTCCTCTAATCGTCTTAGTCTAGCTCTTTTGTGTTTGTCCGCCAAGTTTTTGTGTACATCAGGTAAGCATCCCGGTCGACCTGGCTCCCTCTGATTCTTCAAAAATACTTTGTCTTCCTCTATTTTCATTCTTTCAAAGGCATCAGCATGTGCAATATCAAATAAGTTATCAAGGTGTCTTTCACAATTATTTTCTGAGTTCTTTTACAATTTTTTGCAGCTCTCTCCAGACGTGGTTTTTGTAGGAATTCTTATGTTTTTCCAAAATATAATGCACTTCCTAATCACAAGATTAGCACTTTCACTAAAAGTCGTTTGACTTCGCGAATATTGTCAAACAAGACAGCGAGAACTTGTCGATTAGATGGTGATTTCGGTTTAAAGACATTTATTTTCTCAAAAAAGAACATATACAGTTCACTTATAATGAGAAAAGTACATATAATTATAAGTATATCTATACATGCATTACAAATCTGTGAGTCTTAAAAATTCAACAATGCCGAAATAGGGTCTTATTCAATTTTTTTATTTTTTATTACTATTTTTTTTTTTATTACTATAATGGTTTTAGATCCGACAGTGACTTACATTTAATTTTATTAAAGTGAAAGTGGTAATAACTGGTAATTATGATTATTACAAAAAATTAAGATAACAGTTTATTTACAAATAACTAATAATAATTAAATTAAATTAAACTAATGTTTAGTTTACAAAATGGTAATTTTAGTGTTTTTGTCTAACATACAATTCTAAGCGTTGTTTAAACAAAGTTATACTTTTGCTGTTAATTATTTCTTCGGGTAGGTTATTGTATAAATTTGCTCCTTCATATAATATGCTTTTCTTACCATAGTTGGTCCTAGGGTGTATCAATTCTAATTTGTTTTGTCGCCTACTGTTGTATGTTAGTTTTTTTTCGCTAAACTGCACTTGTGAGTATGTTTTCTGTGTTATAATTTTTCTTACAAGAGTACATGTTTTGTAAATGTATAATTGATTAATTTTTAGAAATTTTGTATCTTCGTATAATTTAGTAGTGGGAGTTAGGTAGTCATAGTTGTAAAGCGCTTTGATAATTTTGTTTTGTAGAATTTGTACTTCTTGAATGTTGGATTTAGCAGCAGTTCCCCATATTTCAATTAGGTATTCTATGTGGGGTTTTACCAGGGAATTGTAAATTATTTTGCGAATTTTGTCAGGTATGCACGAGGTAATACGTCGTATGGCACCAATGAACGGAGATATTTTGGATTTAACGTGATTAAGGTGATTTTTCCAGGTTAACGTTGGGTCCAATATTAGCCCTAGATATTTTTCTTGGTTTGATTTATGTAGTAATTCATTATTTATTGTAAGTTTGATCTGATTTGGAATTTTCTTATTTTTTGCTGCAAATATCATGAACGAAGTCTTTTTTGAATTTATAGTTAGTGTGTTAGATAAGAACCATTTATTTAAAATATTAAGGTCAGATTGAGCTTCTGTAATTAAGTCGTTTAGGTTGTTGCCAAAATAAAAAAGGCAAGTATCGTCTGCGAATAGTGTGATATTGCCAGAGACATTAACAGTCTTGATATTATTAATATATACTAGGAATAACAATGGCCCCAAAATCGAGCCTTGCGGTATTCCGTATGTTAATTTAGCAGGTGAGCTCAAGTAATTGCTAATTTTAACTACTTGTGTCCGGTTAGTTAGGTATGACTCAAGCATTTTGTACGCTAACCCTGATATTCCCACGTCTCTGAGTTTTTGTAATAGTAAATTGGGACAAATTGTATCAAATGCCTTCTTTAAATCTATGAAGATACCTAGTGCAAGTTGTTTTTTGTCAATGGCGTCTTTTATTTTTGTTGTAAGATCAATGGTTGCTGATAATGTATTCGATTTAGGTCGAAAGCCATACTGTTGGTTGAAAAAGAAATCTATATTTGTAAGGTAATTATTAAGCCTAGAGTAAATAATCTTTTCAAAAATTTTAGACACCACAGGCAAAACGGAAATGGGGCGGTAATTACCAGGATCATCCTTGGTTCCAGACTTGTATATTGGAGTTACTTTAGCTATTTTTAGATTATCTGGAAAAACCCCTTGTTTAATGCACTCGTTTACGCAATTTGTTAAGTTGTGTAATATTAAGCTTTTAATGCATTTTATTTCTTTTACACTCACGCCGTCTATTCCGTCAATAATGTCATTAATTTCTTTAGATGTACTAGGTTCTAATGTTTGGAGTTCAGTGTTGCCTGTTTTTATGTTAGATGTGATATTATATTTTGTTTGTGTCTGTGTTATTTTACTAGCTAAAATGGAACCAACCGTGGAAAAGAAATCATTAAAGTGTTGGCAAATTTGTTGTCCATCTGTGATTACATGAGTCTCTGTTTTAAGTTTCGTTGGGATAGAGCTGGTTTTGTGTTTGTTGTTAGCAAGTGCGTTAATTAGTTCCCACATTTTCTTTGGTTGTCTTACACATTTCTTAAAGCTTTCATAGTAATACTTCTTTTTGGCGGTTTTAATTGTTTTTGCAGCTGTGTTTCTTCTGATTTTGAAATTAGTTTCTTTTGTAGTGTTATCGGGATCCGTTCTATAATCTTTCCATGAATTATTTCTGTTGTATATTTCGTCGAGTACTTCTTTTTTAATCCAGTCGTCTCGAGGCTTATTTAAAATTTTAACTTTAGTTATTTTACTTGCTATGATCTGATTTTTCATAAACGATTCAAGCTGTTCAAAATCATTTGCTTCTTTGCCTAATCCACAGCTTGCCACTAATTTGTATAATAAGCTATAATCTGTCGCTTGGTATTCTTGTCTTAATTTTGGTATAACTTTCGGTTTTTGAAGTTCTAAGTATATTTGTTTATGGTCTGATAACGGCGTATCAATTAAAGCCATATGAAAATGTTCATCTTGAATGTTTGATGTCACGTGATCAATTATTGTCTTTGTGTTTTTTGTTTCACGAGTGCTGTAGTTGCTCTGTACATTATTTAGTAATTGATAGTTGGTTTCGTCCAACATAGTAATGTAATTGTTTGTATGTTTGTCATTATTCAGTAGATTAATATTGTAGTCACCGAAGACTAGGGATCTCCGGTTTTTCACCAATTGTGGGACATACGTGTCTAAAAATTCATCGACGTTTGTATTTGGTGGTTTGTATATTACCCCGACTCTTAGAGAATACTTTTCCAGATATATCCAGAGATATTCATTTTGGCCTTTACTGCATATTTCTAAGATTTCATATGTAATGCTTTTGTGTATAAACGCGGAGACGCCTCCTCCAATGCGCCCCTTCCTGTACGAATACACGTGACTATAGTCGGGTATTTGTATTGTTTTAGCTTCCGAGTCCGATTTAATCCACGTTTCCGTTATCAAAATAACGTGAACAGTTGAGCCTACAGCTTTTAACATGCATGTCAGTTCATCCAGTTTGTTGTATTTTACTAAACTTCTAATGTTTGTGTATAAAAATTTAAGTGACGATTTTTTTAAGCATATGTCTTCGCAACAGTTTATGTTTTGATAGGTAATATTTGATGTGTCTTCTACATGTTCTATTCGTATGTTGCTGTGATTATCCGGTTCGCTTCTTGGTTTTTTGAGTTTGGTTTAACAATTTTGGGAACGCCTCCTATGTATTTAATAAGAAGATCAGCATCGCCATTAAGTTGTCGACGACGGTGCAGTTCGTCGCGGAGATGTTTCATGTATTGCTGTTGAAGGACAGTTTGGTCTGAATAAATCTGAACATCACTAGTAGGAAACTTGTTTTTATTCCGTAGGATGTATTTCACAGTGTCTTGCGATTCGAACGATACTTTGAGCGGTCGATTTTTATTTTTTTCGATTTGATTTTACACCATTTATTAAATGGTTTTGGAAGTCTGGTAAAAAAAATACTTTGTTTATCACTCCGTAATTCAACTGACATCTTTATGCAAGAAATAACAGCGTACTAATATTCTAAAAAATCACGTATGAAATGACAAATAAAACACGTAGTTACAGGTCGCAGTGCAGTACCCGCGAAATTTGTATGGGCGAGTTTAAATCGCAAGTCGGCACGGGTTATCGTTCATAAAATGGACTAATCTTTTGTTTTTAGACTATATTGGGTTATTACGAAAGTTTTTAGAAGGTATGCGTAAAAAAAAATCGCAGTTGAAATTTATGGGACACCCTAATAAGTAATATTAAATATTTAAGTTAGACAGTCCATTACAGTCCCACAGCTGGCCACGGGCCTCTTCTCGGAATGAGAAGGGCCTTAGTTACTCCTACGCTACTCTAGACTGGTTGGCAGACTATTTATGTCATCGGAACCTTATGGAGCCCTCTCAGGTGTACCTACTAGTTCCCTCATGATGGTTTCCTTTGAATTTCGATCTGCACATGAATTCTGGGCTTACAGTATGAAAGGCAAGTGCTTATCCGCTAGTCTTAGTATCTATGTAATGATACCATTCTCATATTCCACAAAACAATACATTATTTAATGCAATCCCGAAAAATCTAAAATCTTTAATATATAAATCAGTTTAAAATACATTTCAAACCGAGGCTTGCTGCGAAATGATACACACATCATTCATGATTCAAAAAAAAATATAAATTAGTTTATAGATGGTTTTGTATAGTAGGTACCTAAAATAATTTATTAATTAGATCAAATCCTAATTATGTTATAATTGTATCTGTAGTTTCTACAGGGCCTGATGAATGAAAGCAATTGATTTCTAATATTTGTACGTACACTAGGTATAATAAAACATAGCGCGCTATTCATTTTGTACCTTACAAAGGATAAAATCTTTGGTGTTGTTATTTACCGCGATAATATGTGCGCTAGTTTCTTAATTAACAATAACGGTCGACCTCCCACACTTTACAGATTAGCCTTATCATCCAGACGTGATATTTCTGATTCACTCAAAGGTAATAAAGGAACTGCATATATTTATAAAGGGTAACAAGGATTTCTTTTCGTATTATTTTAATCTTTGTTTGTCAAAGATGTCGTTTCTATCAATATTGTTTTTTGCGTCCGCATTTTACGTTGTGAGTATTTTGAGTGTGATATCGTATACGTTTTTGATTTCGTCGCATACAGTAAAGTTGTTCCGTCGATTTGCATACACTGATTGTTTAAAAAGTTAAATATAATAAAAAAAGAAACAAAAAAAGTAAAACACCAATATGTAATAAGAGCTTTGATACAAACTGGCTACTTGTGTATGGTGTCGATAAAAAAATATATAAAACATCTTCTCATATTAAATAATAAAAATAAATTGTGTATTTCATTTCATTAATCATCAACTAAAGCACAACTATCGAAACCCACAAAATGTTTTGCACATCACTTCAATAATATTTTCTAAATATTACTATGTATCCAGAATATCTCCCTTAAATATTAGAGTAGCATAGATTAATATGATGTGCCATTTGTATGATAATCATAGATCGTTAAATAGAATTATTGCATCCGAATGAATACATAATTAATTTGACTGTGAATTAACTATTGCGACAAAATCTAATGTATTAATAGAAATGAATAGGGTAGGTGTAACTTCAATTTTATACTGGTTGGTGTCAAGAGGTACGTTTAATATCTTTAATTTTAATAAACCCATCGGTATAGGATTTAAACTAGTTCGTATTTTCATTGGTGCTAAAAACAAATGAATTAGTTTATACTGTATCGAATTTTGATTAAAGAATATAAATTGAACTAAAATACATTGAAATGATATCGAGATTAATTAGGCCAAGAGCCAAATTTGTTGAATCACTCTTTTATATACAAAAAAGTAACTAATGTAATGGATTTGAAAGTCACACCCTGTGCACCAACGCAGCTGAAGGCAAATGAGAGATTTCTTAATTTATAAAGTTATTTAAATATAGTCAAGTTTTTTTAGTTTTAGTAAACATTATAAATTTTAATATTCTGTCTGTATAAAAATCATACAAGTGTACCAAAAATGAGGTCCAATCAAAGCTTTATGAGTTACATCATAATCTTATCTCTTCCAGGCACATGCAAGACCAGACTGGACTACAGGATGGGGCTTGGCTCCAGTGTCCAGTGACAACAGCACAGCTAATGCAGAAGTACCAGCGGTACCAAAGGTATCTACGGTACCCGAAGTACCATCTGTACCAAAAGAACCAACAGTACCGGAGCAAATGGGTGGGTTTATGAAAGAGATGAGCACCTCATTTGACCGGTACATGACGCCTATAATGTCAAAAATAAATGTAACCAAGCAGGACAAGTTGAAGACTATGGGCTTGAATGGATTCGCTAGTTACATTAATTATTTGGTAAGTGTCACATAATTCATGAGAGTATGTTTTTTTAAGACGACATGCCATAAATTGGGAATTGAGAACTAAGCTATAACTATCCGTAGATAGTTTGTGTATTTAAGATGTGTGTATGTATGTTTGTAAACGATGACTATAAAAGAGTCCTAAATCAATATCAGGAAAAAAGGAAATCACTTTCCCTTTCTAAATAAATACTATTAGATCTTTCATTTCATAGTTTTGCGAAATCCTACCGATTGAATTTTTCATCTAGGTCGTCTGGCACGTCACAAGTATTCGTAATGGCTCGTTTGAAAGCAGAGTATCCTTCGACCAGAAAAGGTTGTTAGCCTGGCGGCATTTGTTTAATTGTTAGAATTGTTGTAAATTCTCAGTGTGCGATTCAGGACTTTCTTTTGATAGATGATACTATACTTTTTGCTATGAAGCTAGTAATCGCTACAAAAGGTTCTGCTTTCATGAGAAATACGTGCATACACCAAAATCGGAATATAAATTATATCTACTACATTTTACTACCGGGACCTATGTGGCCGATTCGTAGCACGAATCTTTGGCATCCAATGAAATATAAATTAAACTTGAACCTGTACAAATGCATTACTTTTTTTTTAAAGCGGGCTCTCGGTCTTCTGAAATGCTCATAATTTGGTCATACACACTGACAAAGTTACGTCCCTTTAGCATTTCTTTTGATTAATTAATATACATTTTTGTTGTGCGATCTAGTGTCTCAATAGAAGTATCTTTTGTTCCTAAAAGCAATTTAGATACTATTTTCCGTATACCAAAAAGGGAAATCTTAATTTAAACAAGCAAACCTATTAACTTAATAGTTTTATATTTGCCCACCAACACCTACCATCTTGGTTTATACGTATAAGGCTTTAAGCAAACGCCACTATTCTAATGTAGACAATGCATAACGTTACACAAACTTGCCTGTTTGATCAGTTACTTAAGGACCGTAGGTCTGTTTGCTCTCTAAATGTACTCGAGCGATTTATGTTTATCCTTTTAGAATTATATTAGTCTTCTGTATGATTGTAAGTTTTGACTTCTTGTTTGTTTTACATTATTATGTTTACACAGGTAATGGTATCCAACTTGTAACTAAATGAAATAGCAATGGGGTAAAGTCTGCCTGTTTTTTTTTAATATTTGTGTCGCGTGATTATGTCACCTCGGCCTCTGTACATAATGGTCAATAACCTTGTTGTAACCTTGGAAGTCGGAAAAATCTAAATGAATCCGATATTGTCAGCACAACAGCTCTTATTTAATTCGTATAATTGGAAATGAAACTATCACCTAAAGGTGCTAAAGATACAGGTATGGGCTTTTTCGGGACCAAAGAAAAATCTTTTATTGTAAACAATTATTGGAAATAAACGATTCTGACTTTGATTACTTCAAATACAAATCATATTTTGCGAATCGTAAAAGCAATTTAGAAACTTAATGAAAACAATAATACATAATTCCAGCTTCTCCTGATTGAAGAAGAAAAAGCCAAAGACGCCAAAACTGATGATGATGACGATGAAGACTTCAATAGTTCCTTATTGGGCCGTGACGACATCATCCTTGAATTTGAAGCATTAGATCCGTTTGACCTGTATTCCCCTTTCATAACTGAAATTCACACTGATGAATTATATAAGAACTAAGAGTGTGCGCTCACCATAGACAAGATTGTAGATAGACATACTAATCTTAAAAAAAACCATCTAACTACAGTCTAAAGACAGAAAAGATTTGATACACACTTGATACAGTTTTGTTTTGAATTAAGACGATTTAGACTCTTAGATGTCTATTTCATATGTTCTTCTAGTGGTAGCCTGTCAACTACAGCCTTGACTATGGTCTGCGCAGATCTTTATGCAAACAATACCACATACAGTTATAAAATGTATACGAATATGTATATAAATGATTATAAAAATAAAGGATGTTTCTAAACTGAGCTCGTTTTATTTTTCTTCATTGCGACTAATTTAACCCTTTCTAAATTTATTGCCGTATAAGGTTTATAAAGTGATCCTGTCATTTTCTTTTCAGTATGGACAACGCTAGTTATGGAAAATTTGTAAGTATAGATAGCGGGATTTTATTCGACTAAACTACATAGAAAATCTTTATTATTATGTGAAATCACAATGTTATAATAGTGTATAACTAGTAATTATTGTAATTATTTATTTCTTTCAAAATTTGTTACTTTAATTTTTAATTTTTGAATAGCTGACATTGATAATAAATGCTTAACCATTAAAATTTTAACAATTTCTGTTATTTATAGCCATTGTTGTTCATATACAGTAGGAAATATTTTATTTCAATTAATGGTGTGAATTTTTTATATATTCTTATCCATATTTATATTCTTAATTGCCACATACAACTCACTAGTACCGATCTAGGAACTATCAACTTAGATCAGTGTCTATTATTAGATTCTAGGGCATCGATATCAACTGAACGTTGTCATCTCGTCAAATAATTGGGGCGGATTATGACTATTAGTGCAATTGATGATGAACAGTCGCTGACATAAATGCGTATGGATCTAGATAACCTGACTTTAGAGGTGTACTATTGTACATCCACATTTCGCCAATGCCATTAATGAGCCCCATGTAATAGGGGGCGAGCCTATTGCCATCTACCGGGCTCAGTTACAAACTCGGTGGGGCGTCTGAGCTTCTGCTTCTGAAAAATCCAATCACACTTTGACCGATACGGGAATTGAACTCAAGACCTCATGCTCAACAGTCGCGCTTGCAACCACTAGGCCAATAAGGCAACTACAAGATTATAATAATAATTTATTTGCTTGAATTTAAGTATATTACCGATGTTAAATGTTAAGCAAGGATACTTCTGCCCATTGTCAGGGGGGGGGGGGTGCCCTAATCCCCACGCTTGGCAGGCGGCTTGGGGATCGCAGTGACTCACCGATTAGTGAGAGGACGCTGCTGCCCGTCCTCCGGTGTCTGGCTGCAGTTTTAAGACGTACCCGGGTCAATGAACTGCCCATTGTGTCTTTTCTCAATTAGATCCAGAGAAGAGGAGCTTGCCCTTTTCTATTCCGAACCTCACTTGGACAATTGACAATTATAATTTAAACAGGCAATGCAACTCAACTATAATAATTAAGAAGCTTTGTCTCTTCACAACGCTTTCCTTTGAAGAAGAAATCAATAGAGACGATATTATAAATTTAATAACGACAAAATTGCGAACAGTAATCACTTTAAGGCTGAATTTGTAATGTCTGCGTTAGTTAATTATAATTGAGGGAAGTTTCCTTGTACTGAATTTCGAGCTTTCATGCTTGACTTGAAACAAGTAATATGTTACAGTTGAGAGCCAAACTGGTGCTAACATAATGTATACATTTTCAAAACCCTGTAAAAGTTAATTTTAAAAGTACACAATTTATAGATTACAAAAATATATATATATTAGATCGAAACCCTTAACAAGCGTTGCCGTGAAAGTCTCAATGAAATGGGTTCATTGGTTTATAAGTTAAACATGTTTTAGGACGTTTATAGTAGTACAGAAGACAGATATATAATATAACATGGCGAACCTCTTGGTGTAGTGGCTAAGCGGTTCGGTTTCTGCGCTAATAGTCGGGAATTTGATCTAAGTAAGTATTTGCATGGCCTACAGACATTTGTTCCGGAGTGTGTGTTTTTGTGTGCGAAATTTGAATTTATAAAGCTGTTTGCATGCATGACACTGAAAGTCCTAGTTTGGGTACTGAGAACAAGATGATTAAGTATTTGTGGCAAATTATCGTGGAGCAGGTGAAGCCAGTTGGAACATGTAATTAGTTCTAAGTTTTAACTGAAAAAATGTATGAAAATGAGGACGACGGTGTTCCCTCAATCAACAAAATGAATTAATTTATTATTAGAGTGCTAACGATCCGCCCCGGCTTCGCACTTGTGTTATTTATTGAGATTTTCATACAAAAATACCATCCGAATTCCCGGCTTAACCTTTTCCTGACAATTACGAACACAACAAAAAAATCAGCCAAATCGGTCGAGCCGTTCTGAAGGGATACATACATTCGGCAATTGATTTTTATTTAAATATATATTTCAGAATGCTAATAACGAAGCGTAGTAACTTAGTGGCAAAAGGAAATCAAACATATTTAAAGTCTTATGGCACGAATTATGAAAAAAAAAAGAGTTAAGTAATATCCAAATGAACTTTAGGTTTTATGTATTCAGTACTAATTACTGGAAATTAATTACCTTACGCATTATATCGTAAATTGCTACTAAAACGATGTTAAATTTATACTACAGTTAAATCATTTTTTTTATAAAAAGCGGAATTCAATAAATTGTTTGCGTTACTTCTTATCATCACGCTGTGTCATGTGGGTATCTCACTCCTGGACTCCTCTCTAACTAAGGGTCAATGCCTCGAGTTTTTGGTTCTAAGACATCTCGGATTATTCCTTTATCGTAAAAACAGTGGTAATAGTCACTCCCTAATGAAATCACAAACTTGGTAAACCCGTTTACAGGTCTTTAGTCCTTAGAAAACAGCGAATTTCAGTTAGGACTACTTTAGTTCTCAAATGGCAGGCGTAAAAATCCGGTTAACTAACTACTATATTGTTAGTTGATACGGTTTTACTACTAAAAATACGTTTTCTGATAACTGAAATTCTGTAACGCACATAAGTTCGAAAAACCGTTAACTATCACTGCTTGTATAAAAAGATGACCACAAAAATGTATCTCTTGTAAGAATTCCGGCAAAGAATACACCATCTCTACCCATTGGTGTCGTAAGAAGCGGGGATTTCACCGTCAAGATTATGGGAACAACAGAGTCCTTTTATGCACGCCAAGCGCTTACGTCAATGTTCTTCAATTGTTGTCATAGAACATGCATGTTCATGCATCATTTAGTCATAAGTCTCTCTAGATTCTTTTACTTGTAATAATGCAATTGCATTTTGCAAGACGACGATATCGGGTGTCCTGACTCATGAATGAATTCAGTGGCATTTCGGCATTACAAATATGTCGTAGTTGACAAGAGTTCGACATCACTTCTCGCGTTCCCAAGGACATTAAGGTATGAAATAGGCATCTGTGGTTGTCTCTTGACACTCACAAAAAATGACGGCATGGTTCGTTCAAAGCTATACATAGAAGGAATGATTTGTTTCAATGTTTGCAGTATAACAATAGTTATAATACTCTCATAGTTTACCTGCAATGTGCGTACGACTGTACCTATGTAAATAGGTATACGTTTGTACATAAACGTAACGTTTACTGGTAGTAAGGTCAGTGTGTATTCATCTTTGGTTACACGTTGAGTTTTTCGCAAAAATGTTTATTAAATACGCCATTTTGTTTTGTGTTATCCTGTTGTTTGTTGATGTAAGTATTACTGGGAAATCGTTAAGTAGCAGAATTCATCTGACATAAAATTTCATTGGTAGTTAAGTAATATATTTTCACAATATTTTTGTGGCTTATGGCTGAAATTTTATAACAAAAAAGGAAAAGTAAAATAAAATGATTTCAGTTTAGCGATATTAGCACGTTACAATATCAAACAAAACAGATAGAAATTAATGTTGATTATACATAATGATCGCCACAAATGATGTCATAACACTAACACCAAAGCTATTTAGGAGATAGGATGAAGATATTAAGGAAGTATCGGATTACCCGGGATGAAATTCACAAGGGACTGGTTAAAATGGAAATCGAGGAAAGTACCGATTGGAAATGGTTTCATGATCGGCAACCCTCTTAATAGATATTCCGAGTTAATTATCAGAGGTCTTTTTAGTGTCATTGCAAATGATAGAGTGGAATTAAAAGAATAGAATCCGCTTTTCTACCCTGTATTGGTTCGATTTCGATTTCGATTCAGAGTGATCATCCTTTTATATAAAAATCGATTTAATGCTGATAGGATAAGTCACCGGTTTTATTTTCATCATCATCATCATCATCATCATCAGCCAGAAGACGTCCACTGCTGAACGAAGGCCTCCCTCAAGGGGGGGTTTGCCATAATCCCCACGCTTGGCAGGCGGCTTGGGGATCGCAGTGGCTCACCGATTAGTGAGAGGACGCTGCTGCCCGTCCTCCGGTGTCTGGCCGCAGTTTTAAGACGTACCCGGGTTTTATTTTGACTTTCGTTAATAACATAACATCACGTTTGTACTCCCGAAGGATAGAAAAGAGGGTTAGGCACAGGTTTACTGGTGTACATCTATAGTTCACCGATGCCGTTATTGAGCCTCATGTGCCAATATGGGTGAGCCAATAAATTTAGAGAATTTTCAACCTGAAAAAAAACCACTTTTTCCATCAAAGGAATCAAAGCTAGGTTATAATCGGTAGTTGCTCTTGCAACACTAAGCCAATTAAACAGGCCCTCATATAAATAATAAGCAGCAGATCATTATTAAGACATTTTGAAAGAATCGGTTAATTCATTGCATTTCAGTGATAGCCACAATGATTGTAGATTTCGAATAGGTTTTTGCTTTAGTTATAATTATTGTGCCAGTTTCATATCCCAACAAACGTTTGATCTTGGTTTTGATCAAACAAACAGATGTAGGACGTATCTCTGACGGCAAACGAATAGGCGGTATCAATCAATCAACTCAGTCTATAGCAATCATATAGGCGGGACAAATCTCGTTGATCCCAGCGGGCGGTAGCCATGCAGTAGCCAATTCCCAATTTTATTTGTTGGCTTTTGTGACCCGGAATGCAGAAACATGGCACAAACATTTTAATAGTAGTGGCCAAAATATACTTAAGTATCCTTGCAATATAGCAGTGATAGCCTAGCGGTTAAACGTTTGCCTTCCATGCAGGAGGGTCTGAGTTCAAACCCGGGCCGCATCACTGACTTTTAGGAATCATGTGCAGATCAGAATTTGATTATCACTTGCGTTTACGGTGAAGGAAAACATCGTGAGGAAACCTGCACACCTGAGAGGGCTACATAAAGTTCTTGATGGTGTGTAGTCCACCAAACCGCTCCGGGCCAGCGTGCTGGACTAAAGCCTAACCCTTCTCATTGTGAGAAGAGGCCCTTGCACAGCGGTGGGACAGAAATGGGTTAAATTATTATTAAATTATTATCCTTGCAATAATTGGTCATGCAAAATGTTGGATGTTTGAAGGCCCGAAAAGTACCTTGCCGTATCTTTTATTCCTTTTGATATGCATGACGCCTACGCTATGAAAAAATGAAGTATGTATGTAGTTTCAAAGATTATTGTGTTTTATTTATTTTCCTCGATTGACTGTTACGTAAATCGTTTTCCATTACCTTTGTGCAATATTCGTGCGTCAGTGCAAAAACAATATCATCACGTGGATTTTGTTTGCATTTGTTGCAACTGCATCGTTGTTGTGGTGGATGCAAGTGCAGCTACTGAGCTACTGGTTCCGGGTTTGATCCTAGGGATTGTGGTATTGGGTATTTCTGTTCGAAAATCCTGAGTAGGTAGAAATCCGACGACCAATCACGACTACCTAGGATTAAATCACGGCATTGGCAAAATTTGGGAATACAGGCATGATGCTATATTATGTTATATTGAATGATGCTATTTTGTATTATGTTGAACTAAAATATGAATGCTGTATCATCATCACCTTGCAAGGTCAAGGCGAAAGATTTTTATGTAACCTGGGCCTTTGCAGGTACCAATAACTACTTTTAAAAACGTAGTGATTCTGGGCGCATAAGTCCAAAATTATGTTGGTCCTATGAAGTGGTGGTGGACCGGTAAAAAAACTCCATGGATAAATAGCAGTCTTGACCAACACACATCGAATTTGAAAACTAAATTTGAAAATGCTCGGCGGTTTCTTCCTAACAATGTACATCTCAGAACTAATAAACACACGGACTTTAACAAAGATGAGACGATTGCTTACCTCCTAGTTTTGTGCGCTTCGTGTCAAGGGTTTGACTTCCACGCGGAACAAATATTGGCATATTCTACAGATAGTTAATCAGAGTCTTTATACAATAAAAACAAAAAACTCATAGCCTAACACGTGAATTAACTTACAGACAGCCTTTGTCAAGAGAAGCGTGGAGAACTCTAGTACAACACAAAGTGCCTTGTCTTTGGATTCCTTGAAGAAGAACATGGAAGCCTTTAGGAACTGCATCGATGAGAACCTGGGGAGTGCTGTGGGAGACCTGCACGAGCAGCAGCTGCAGCCCTTTTTCAATACCATTGGAGATCATTTGAACAGGTTCTCTAGAGCGGTAAGCGGATTTGATCCCTAAATATAGCAAGCTATACCTTGAACCTTGAAAACTAGTCGCAGTCGAGATTTTAATGACTTTCTTGTAGGGAGACTTATAATATACTTTGTCGTAGTGCGTTAGAACAGCCTCGTTGATTCCTATCAGTTTAGCTCACTGATATACTGCTCACGGTGAGTAATATTTCAAAAAGACTAATTTTGTTATTTTCTTTACAGTTTCAAGAACTAACGGCACCCAAACCGAGTCCAGATTAAAAACAAATGAACTCCAGTTAAATGAGAAGACAAAATGTACAGACGTTAATCACTTAACTGTTTAAATATTGCTTAAAATATATTTTGACAACTATTTGCTGTGAGCCTTTTTGTGAAATTTTACGGAGAAAGATTACGCGGATGGATTCTGGTATCCCTTTCTTCCTTTTTTGTTCTCGTGTTTTGAAAGGGAATCTGTTCATTCTGCCGTTAAAATACTTCTTACGGGAATTAACGAGATATTATTTTAAAAACGCTTGACGTTTCGACGGCTTGACACTGATTGACCACGATAGGTTAAATTAAAAATAAAACAAATGTAGGAATACCCGTAAAAAGTATTTTAATCATGCAACGTGATAGTATAAAAGTTACAAGCTGTTCAGTACGTAGTTTAAAAGTATATAATTGGCAGTGAATATCACACAGAATAATAAATAAATAATAAAATGTTTATTTCCTTATAAAAAGTACACTGTAGAAACGACGGCACGGTTGGCGCAGTGGTTGAGAGATCGACTGCTGCGCTACGTGTCGCGGGTTCGATTCCCGTACGGAACACATATATGTATGATCCACAGATAGTGGTTTCGGGTAGTGGGTCTTTGTGTATGTGAATATATGTGTATGTAAACGGACCCACGACACAGGAATTATTCCTAGAGCTCACTCTTATATCGTTTAAAAAAACACTGCATTATTACAAAAATACAGATGTAGTAGTACACTGGTACCCAAGGTAAGATTTAACTTGTATTCTGGGTACTAGGGTCAGAAGTATGAAACCAAGCGCGGCGCCCCTAGCGGCGTCTACACAAAACTAAAAAAACACATTACTATTATTTGACAGTCGCTAGCCAGTATAAACGTGAATTTAACTAACTTGAAAACTCAATATAGAAGTACTGGACTTCATTTTTGTATAATTGTTTTATATATTTCGTTAGATCGATTTCCGTACGGAACAAATCTGTATGACCTTCAGATAGTTCTGACTAAACGCACTTTACCAAGCACAAAAAATTCTATCGCCTAGTTTAGAGCCCACTGATTGATATTTACTACGTACATTAAACCTATTGAACAGGAATGGAGTTATAGCTATTCACTCAAGTGTGTCTTCAACTGAATAATACAATTATACTTTTTACCTATCTACGAACTGGATCGAGAACGCCGAGGTCATCAGCCGTATTATTTTCACTCGGCGTAAGAATTTTTTATATCGGATTTTATAAAGGAAAATATTTCTCTATTTAAATTTATTTACTGACTTATTTACTTCGTAAATCCGCAGTTAAGCCCCAGTGATCGAAAAACTAAAGATTTTCTAGTGTTTTTTTTTTTTTTCATCACTGACCTGTTAATAGCCGGTTAAATGGTTATCATAAAATATTTTTCTTGTTAAACGAAATATTGTTCCACACTATTATTTTTTCTGTATCGTGGGTATAGTTTACAAACATACATGATATCACAAGACACACTCAGATCTGAAACAAATATATAGATCATGAAAATAGGTATTAGATATTTGTTCCGTGCGGGGTTTGAACCCGGGTCTCGTGGCGCAGAAAGCTCATTCTATTTATACGCTTAGCCACGATGCCGTCAAACTTGGGAAATCCTAAACAGATTATTAAAAAGAAGGGCCTATTCTATCCCACTCTTTTCACGAACTTCCTCAAACATTTGAATGAGGGTCAAGCAAACATTAAAATCCCGTCTTCGACAAGAACAGTTTCGGTAGCCAATCTGAACTTATGTACAGAATAAAATAAAGCTTGGGTCAAATTTAAAGCGGGAAAGGCCAGCTTGACTGAGTGACTTGCAATTTGGATCTGGACTGCCTTATTGATCTACTGGTTCTAAGCGCGATAGCTGAACGGCAGCATAATTACCGATGTAGCGACAGGCGTAGATCCCGCGATAGCTTCTGTCAAACGTCATTTTTATGTCATATAATGTATTGGCTGACAGTGAGATTGCTGTCGCGTTGCTGTCGCTTTTTTACGTAATTAGGCTGCGGGAGGACCTGGGTATTCCTGAGTCCAGCAAAGTATTATTGGATTTTTCTGTACCCATGCAAATTTTAAGTACTAGCCTGGTGTTTTGGGACTGTGCCTCCCTTCTACAGATACTCTGAGGAATTGTTGGATATGATTCCATACGCTTCTTTTTATCATAGCAGCTCTCGCCATCCGCGAGGCGTTCAGTGCTAAAATAGTTATGTACAGTACAGTTTCAGACGTGTTTCCTCCAACGCATCCTCAGATTGAGAAATCACCTGTCCACCGAGGTTTTCCCAAGTGACTACAACATGGGAATCTTTAAAAAGGGCGTGTCACGGCGAGTGATATCCCTGGTGTTACATGCGCCTGTAGGTTACAGTAATGTCATTGGCGAATTGTGGTCAATACATACCACGATAGACCTCTGACTAACTCCTAACCTAACCTATCAGGAAAGGCAGGCGTGATGCTTTTATTGTTTCGTACATAGCAAAATCTCTTATGCCCATTTCAGTAAAGCTCTTAGCCTGTTTCCGATTCGCTTACAATGTAGCACGTGGTTTTATGTCCTAAGTAAATAATGTTTTGTTTCATAAAAAGGCAAAGAATAAACGAAACGCCGCGGTTTAGGGTGAAAGTTATTTAATTACTAGCTTTTGCCAGCGACTTCGTACGTGTGGAATTTAAAACCTGATATTTTCTTGCGGTAAAATGGAGTCTATATTTTAAGTTAGACCTCTAGCAATACATCGGTGAAAACTGCATTCAATTCCATGCAGTAGTTTTTGCGTGATGCGTGTACAAACATAAAGGCAGATAGACAAAAATTCTAATAAAATTTGTTGTTTTGGCTTCTGTTACTCCAATCAAGTAAATTTTTCTCCAATATCTATAATGTACAGACATCGGCCTGTTATAATTTTATTATTATGTAATAATAGATGAACTGAAACTATTTAATACTGATAATATGAGATTAGACGTAATGTATAGTGATTGAAATGTTTTTTGCTATTTTGCGCAATAATGGTAAGGGCCAATTCAAGTTACTAATCTCTTTTTCCGCCAGACAAAGGTGTCGTATATATATGAATGTTAATTGTGAAACTGATTCGTGAGGTCCTAGGTTCATTTCCTAGATAGGGCAAAGTATTATTGAGATTTTTAAAACAACCAACCAACTTAGCATTCCAGAGTTTGCGATTATGCCGGATAGATAGCAATGAGATCATGGAAATCTTCACTGTATAATTTCATAGTATTTATTAGGAGGACAGTTTCAAGTACGTTTCCGAGCTGATAAGATCATTAATATTAGCTGGATAATATTAGAATCGCGATGCATCAATCTTTTGGGGGTAAAAACTAGGCAGATATAAAACCAAAACGTAAACCACTAAAGTCGTTATTTTAAAGGATTATCTTCCTAATTGATATCTGTTTATGTCTTGTGTGTGCAAGATATCGACACGCCATGGGGTCAAGGTTAAAGAGCAATACACAACAGACGAATAGGCTGATGTTGTTTTCGTACCTTATTTTCTGCAATCATACTAATATGAATAGATTAAAATATGTTGCTGATAGCACTAATTATCTTATAATTACATGAATGCATTTGTCATCTTATAATTATCTGAAACATCTAGTAGAACGTTGTTATTTAATAACACACTTTGTTTATATTCTAATGAGAGATTGTTTTTCGTTGATAACAAATAATTATATATCTAAACTGCAATAATAATACGTATATCTATGTCATCTGACTCCTCATGGACCTTTATTTTTTAAACGTTGCTCCTTAATAGGATTTCTCCTGTATCGTGGGTACAGTTTACAAAAATACATGTCACATGCACACACAACTAGACCCGAAACAACTATCTGTAGATCATATAAATATTTGCTCCGTGCGGGGATCGAACCCGCGACACGTAACCCAGAAAGCTTATCGCTTACCCACTGCGCCAACCGATCTAGTGCTGCAAAAACGATTACTGCGCGTGAGGTTGATTCGCGGGTTGGGCAAAGTATAATTGGTAATAGAAGATCCTACAGAAACAGTTTGGACGGTCGGAACAGCTTGACGAAGTTTTGGAGACGGCAACAGTCTCACCACCTATTAATTATTACATGGCAATTAACACTATAAACACCTCTGCCCAACCCTTTGGGGAATACAAGCGTACTGCTATGTATATTATTTCTCATAACTTTAAAATCCGTATTGATTTACATTACTAATCTATACAAATAAATAAAATTGAAGTGTCTGTTTGTAATGTCAAAATAACAGCTTTTTATTACAATAAATGCATATGAAAGTATATACGGAACTTACAACAAAAAAACAATATTTAAAAATGTTGTGTGTGTGTCTGTTTGTTCCAGCTAATCTCTGAAACGGCTGGACCGATTTTGACGAGAGTTTCACTGGCAGATAGCTGATGTTATAAGGAGTAACTTAGGCTTTTATTTTAGAAAAGGAATTAGTGTTGCGCGCACAAAAATAATCCAAGGGTTCGTAATTCACGCGGGTGAAGCCGCGGGCGGATGCTAATTAATTATATATTTCCGTAAAACTTGGACTTCGCTACTAGGTATATACTTACTCTTTCACATGCAGTGATAGACAGCTGACGGATGTTCACTATCTATTACGTCCCGAACCTTGGTCGTATGATTCAATCAATGCGATGTGCGTGTTTTTCATCTTCACCCATACATATAATCGTGATCTTAACATCTAGCTCTGGTCTGTGATGGAGATATCAGGAGATTAATGTTCATACTGATTATGAAACATTTACGTCTAAACCAACTGCTACATAATCGAATAATTTTCAAAAAAAAGCCCTTGGTACAAATATAAGATGTCACATGCTATTATTGCAGTTCAATTATCTCATACGTCTGGGCCGGAACTGGGGCATTAAAATGATTCAAACGGGCCCGGAGACCTACTTAATCCAATATCCCGTTTACGTGGCGGCTTTGATGTTACAAAAAAAAGATGAGGAATATAGCTATTGTGGTTTATTTTAGGGCTTATTGTTGAACAAGAAATAATAACACCTAAAGGAAAGAATAATAACAGTTCTACCGGAGTACCGGATTAAGCCAGCATAAAATAGAGCATAAAATAGCTCCGTAAAATAGGGTTGAGCTCCACGATGTCCCGTCAGTTGGGACAGGTCAACTCAAAACTGTATGGCTTTATCCTCAAAAGGCTATTCCAGACCCTACATGTTATCACATAATCTAAAATAAATGTCTGGACTTTAAAAAATAAACCTTAGAGTTTGTTTCGGCGTTTCTTCTTAGAGGCAGTCAGTAGGAAACGGAACTATTTACAGAAAATAAATCATTATTTCATTATTATTTTATTTCATTTCATAACGAGACTCGAGCAGGGAGAAAGAAGTACTCTTAGGGAGAATATCTGCTTAACCCATGTTTTCTTTGATAGCCCTTTGGAAATCAGTGCATGCCTCAATATATTTCTTTACCTTCTACAAGACCTTTGGCACATCTTGATGTGCTTTAGTTACCGAAGGGAATTGTGGAATAGCTATACGGATATAGTAACTCGAAAAAATCCCTGATGCGGATATCAGGAATATCTCTCACTCGCCATATCTCACTCGGCAATTTTATTAAGTGCTATCTATCCAGAGGAAAGGAAACTCTCGGCAGGTTTAATTTGAAGGTACAAAGGCCAATTTTAGCAATTAGTATTTATAACTAACTTATTCTTTAATTAGCTTAAGACTAGACCAACCAGGATGTGACCTCAATAAGATAAGGTAGACCCAGTCAGCATCAAGATAAAAGGGATTATTGAAGTGAAGATCTCAGTGTGCGTCGTGCTGCTAAGTTGTAACGTCGTCTGAAAATCTTTTCATCATGACCAAGCTGATCATTGTTCTTTTGGCTATCTGCCTTGTCAGCGTAGGTATCAATTTATTTTATAAATGCATCTTTTCCATACTTTTTTTGAAGTGATAAATCCAGAAGTTGGCTGTGCTAGTGTTCCGCATAAATCGTTCTAAATCTCAAAAAGTTTTAGCATCGCAAAAAAGAAAAGAAAACTGCAGTTTTATGTCTTTCGTATTGCTATGAATATTCTAATATCTATCTATAGTAGATTCAATATAACCATTCAGTAGGTACTTTTTTTAAACCATTTTTTGTGCACACAGGTTCATGCTTTTGTGAAACGCGATGCGCCTGCGGCTCCTGATGCTAACGTTTTGGAGTTGACTCAGAAGAAATTCCAAGATCTCACGAAGGATTTTAGCAGCCAGATCTCAAATATAGATCCAGAAAATATCAAGACGAAATTTAACGAATTCTTTGACAGCGTTAATAAAGCCGTGAGTATTGCAAATTGAATTGAATAAAGGTTGATATCTCTCTATCTTGTGTAAATAATAATAATCTTAGAAGAAACGGAGTAATTATTATCTAACGTGTCTTCCATAATATTTTTGTGATCTGTGTGTTCATTAATCCTATAATAAACATGTTAATTTTAACGCTATGCTAGATCCTGATTCATTTTTTTTTATATAATATATTCTAAATATGAGTTAACTGATTTGATATATCCTTATATCCTTTTTGCTCTTCCGAAACCATCTTTGTTAACTGTTAATATTATTGTACTGCTAATGTAAATTTGTAAAAAATATTGAAATAGGAAATACGAGTATGTTAAGATTTAGAATTTGCGACAGGATTTTATTTTTATAATTTTATACCGTACTGATTCCATTTTCTTTTTACAGATGGGTGACTTAAAACCAAAGGAGGGTGCGCCTGCGCAGTAAACAAGACTGATTCATGCGACAACGAAATTTAGTTCGTATTGTTTATAATTATTAGATTTATTAATAATACGGATGAAAACCAACATGGAACTGTGTAATATTTATATAAAAGAAAAATGTTGGTATGAAATATATTTTTTATAAAATTTACATGTAATTTATTTATGATACCTATCCCCTGGTTAGATGGATCGTTTATGCACTACTCTACAATACGAAGAATATATTAGCATAATAGAAAACTAGCCGGTGTTCGACTGCAGATTCTTGAAGTAGATATGTACAAGGAAATTCGACGCCAACCCCTACACCGATAAGAAAAAGCTTGGCAGATAACGATCCATTATCTGACATGTGCTATTTTTCAGATTAGATGGAGTAATGATAGGTACCTAGAAGTTCAAAGTTGGAATGATAACAAATAGTACCTATTTATTAACAAAAGTCCTTGTAAATTGCAAAGAGAAGATAAACATTTAATGTCAAAGTTTTATGCCTACCATCAAAGTATTTACTGTGGATTACGAATAAAGTACTGAGATTACTGAGACTTAACTTTTTGGATTCTTCTATATGGTAGCAGTTTAAAGGATGCAAGAGGACTATCATTTGTGACGTTAACAACAACTGTCCAATGCACTTTGGATCAGTCAAGTCCTTCACGAACCTTAAGGTCCATCATATTTCTATCATGGCAAGTCCTGAGTTCACGACAGATAAAAATAATTCATCGATGAAAAGTAACCCGTGAAACGAGGAAGAAATAGATACAACAGCAGAATATCTATTGTTCCAGCTATCTTTTACAGCTTTATGAATTAAAAGGGAACGAGTTATCTTTATTACCATACGTACCTATTACTATTTTTGCTAACATACACAATTTATTGGCGTCTTGAAAAATAGAGAGAAGTTCCTGTTAGATTTCAAATTCATAGTTAAAATTAATCTTAAACACTTCCACCTAAAACATACAACTTAAACATAATATTGATATCTCGTACACCCAGCAGATAAAGAATGCGTGGCGTTGGCGTTGCTATAATGGTTTTGCTAGAGGCAGTGCAGTATGTCAAAGCATTGAGCTCCCAATCATAGGGATAACAAATAGTTGTCGTAACAAGACGATTGAAGAATGCTTGGTACCCGTTGGGACAAATCAGTATAAACTGACGACACAGTTGGCGCAGTGGCTAAGCGATTAACTTTCTGCGCTAAGTGTCGCGGGTTCGATCCCCGCACGGAACAAATATTGAGGGTCTGAGTTCGAACCCGGCCCGCACCTCTGACTTTTCGGAATCATGTGCGGATAAGAATTTGATTATCACTTGCGTTTACGGTGAAGGAAAACATCGTGAGGAAACCTGCACACCTGACTCCATAAAGTTCTTGACGGTGTGTGTAGTCCGCCAACCCGCACCGGGCCAGCGTGGTGGACTAAGGCCTAACCCTCCTCGTTCTGAGAAGAGACCCTTGCCCAGCAGTGGGACAGTAATGGGTTGAATTTATTTATTTATATTATTATATTGTTCTTTTCTCAAAACGCAAGAGTAGGGCGTAAAATGGTCAAAAAAAAATTGAAAGTGGCTTTTCTGGACTCATAGCGACCTTTACTATTGAATTGGTTTCGGCGTTTAAACTTACAAAAATATTGACAATAAGCTAATTCATATCAAAGTAAATGATGATTATGTGTACAATAATCAAGATAAGTCAAACGTCCGTCAACGGCCACTTGAAACGTACGATTTTTCTACATTATTAAACTAACTCATAATATCGCAAAATTTACTAAACTTTTAATTGGTTAAAAAGTAGTTTCAATTGTTTTTTGACTTGCGCCACAATATGGCGAAAAGTGATATCTATTTATATTTTGATGGCATTTACGTGATGTTACCTAAATAAATAAATAAATTTAATCTATCTATATAAATAAAAATTAAATTCCATTCAATGGTAAACAAATTATTTACTTGAGGAAGGCTGGACCAATTCGCCATTTTATTTTTAAATGTTCCTTATATTCCGTATAAGGTATTAAGCTACAGAGAAATTGGAAAAGATCCCGGAAAATTGGACACTCAGATGAAGTCGCGGGTAACAGCCTTAAATGAAAATAGATTTACTAAAACGCACTGTGTAAAAGGTCTTTCAAACTTAAATTATGTATCCCTAGTCTTTTGAGAGTAACAGGACGATTGTCTCCATAGAGTATAACTTCAACTGTCCGATGCCGCGATGTCTTTGCCAATTAGTGTTTGTTGCAAAGTCATTTATTAATTAGCTGGAACAAACGACCCGGGGTTATTACGATAAGTTGGACAAACATCGGGTCCCGTTTAGTATCAAGATAAAAACCATTGCAGCAGTAAAGAACTCAGTGTGCGTTGTGCAGTTGCATCGTGTTGTCGTACTAAAAACCTCTTTCAATATGAACAAGCTAATTATTGTCATTTTGGCTGTGTGCCTTGTCAGCGTAAGTAACAATATATTTATAAATAATTATCTTTTATTTCTAAAGGCTTTTTTTTACTTTCTCTTTTTCTTTCTTTTTTTAAAACTTTGCCACGCTCTAGGAATAATTCCTGTATCGTGGGTGCGTTTACAAACATATATTCACATACACAAAGATCTTTTGTAATAATATTATGGAAGGATCTATCAGTTGATTATTATATATCTAGATTCAATATTTGCTTTGCTTTTTAGCAAATAATATTTATTTAGTAACTGCCTCATTGTTCGCAAGGGCAACTGTTGAGCATGTTCCTATCTAGCCCTGGTTTCAATTCCCGGGTCGGGCAAAGTATTGCTGGGTATTTCTGTATAGAAGTTCTCAGTAGCAGAATAAGAGACTGTAACTGTGGCCGGTAGATGGCAATAAGCTCGCTCTCTTTTATATGAGACTCAATAACATCATCGGGTATACAATGGTACCCCTCTGCCTTACCCTTTGGGGTATATAGACGTGATGTTATGTTATATTATATTTATTCAGTTTTATGTTTAACTATTGTATCTAATTGATACTGAGGCATAAGATCTATCCCTTTAGGTACAACATATTAAGTACCGTACCTTTTGATAACCTATTCTTGTTCTCACAGTCTCACGCTTTTGTCAAACGTGATGCACCTGCAGCCAACAACAACAATTATTTGGAGACTATTCAGAAAAAGGTTGAAGACTTCTCTAAGGATATTAACAGTCAAGTAGCCCACGCTTTCGACCCTGACACTATCAAGAAGAACTTTAACGAATTTGTTGATGGCGTAAACAAAGTGGTAAGGACTTTTGAAACTATTAAGTTTTATAAATTACTTCTTTAGAAGGTTTCTTAGTTAGTAGGTCAATTTGAGTTTTATGGAACTTAGAGTTACTAACAGACTTACGTTTCATATTGCTTTCATTATAAATTCTGTTTTCCTTTTTAGCTGCAGTAAACAATCTTTTTACAAATAAAACAGCGAATAACAATTTTGAAAGCAGTTCTGTATGACATATGTAGCCTGTACGATACATAATAGATGATAGTGTGTTTTTAAATACATAATTTGTCTTATGCTTTGTTTTTTATGTGAACTTATTGATGGTGTTTCGATACAGTCAAAGTCAAAACAAATATTTCTACTTACTCTTTTAAAACGTGTTGGAAAAATTGAACCATAAGTCCGATTTTTCAATACCCAGGTAAAAGTTATGTGGCTGTTAATTTGAAATTAGAAGATTTTTTGTATGGATTTATCTGAAGAATAGCTAGCTAGGGCTAGCTATGGTTAATCTAGCTATTTAGCTAGAAAATTCAGCTCCAAGACAACTTAAAATTATACGTCAAATTAATTCACTAGACGTGTCATCACAAATTATTCAAAACAACGATTTAAGTTTTGGGAGCACCCTTATTCATGTATAGGTCTTTGTGGAAAATAGCTGAAATTCCATCTCTTTATTGCATAACGAGATACAATATTTCATAAATTAGAATAAGGTCGAAAGAATTTCCTATTATCTTTTTATTGAAATATGTGGTCATAGTTACATTTATTGCCCGATATAATATGATTTATGGCAATAATGACCAATGTTAAACGCTTTGCCATATAAAAATGTATTTTGTAATTAGATTTTATCAAATTTATTCGTACTTTGATTCTGGTTTCTGTGTTTTTCAAAACATTTTTTCCGCATTTATGATTTTCGGTAACCTTGCTGAGACATTTAAAGGAAACTAAGTACATTCTATGCCTTCAAATATTCCAGAAAAGTGACACTAGAAGAATTTCTAACGTATATGTTACTGTTTTTCTAAATTTATATTCACAATATGGTGTTTTAATTGATCTCATATTGAAATGTCTATCTCATTCTAAGATTCCAATTTTAATTTAATGGCTCCATCGTGGTGTGAGATGATTCTGCCAATGTCAAGGTTAAATAATACAAGTAAATGTTGAGGATGGACGGTGAACTGACGTGGGGGGTATTACCACTGAATGAGTTCCATTCAAAGATTATCCAGGGTTGTCTAGATGAAAAATATACCCTTTTTATTCATTGTAGGTTCATACTTAATTACTTACTTAATAATTTTGCTTTTTTACAGATGCACGACATGAAAGCCAAACCCGCTGCTCCAGCGCAGTAAACAAGACTGATTCGTGCAACAACGGCATTTCATTTCGTATTGCTTACACTTTAAAGTTAATATTAATATGAAACCAAGACCAGTGCACTTGAAACTGTATTAAATTTGAAATGAAATAGATTTTTTATAAACTTTTTTGTATTTTTTATTTGCATGTTATTGAATGCCTGAGAGATAAGAGCATGTGTCAACACTTACTGATAAATTACCGAACAGATATAATATCAGTTAGACATAAAATTACACTAGCTACACTAGCTAGTAGCTGTTATCATTATGTATGAATCAGGGAGTTTACCAGTTAGATCGACTTATCAGACACTCGGTCATAATTTTAACGCATTCTGTCAGATAAGTTGCAGATTGGGAATCAGCTATATTATCAGTAAGTGTTATGTGGGTGCACAATAGTACACCTCTGCCTTCGGAGATACAAACGTGATGCTGTGTTATGATGTATATGTATATGTATATAATAATAAAGTTAAATTAGTGCTTCGCTTGTTGAGATTGTCGTAGGTATTATTTGTAGTAATTGTCATTTATAAAGTTTGGTTATCTACCAATTTTTTGACGCTACAGTTGGTGCAGTTGACTGCTTCGACGAATCGTGGGTTCGATTCCTACACGGAGCAAATATAATATGGAATATAGATAGTTGTGTGTGACGACTCGGGACTGTGTGTGCATGTGAGACATATGTTTGCAAACTGTACCCTTAATACAGGAGAAATCCTAGTGTGGGACAATGTTGCAACGAAAATGTAGAACGACAATTCATTTGTAAAAGGAACAATAGCTGACTATTCCCCTAACTATCTTGTGGTATCACAATTATAATATCAGAGCAATATTCATATAAATATAAAAAAAAAATATGACATGTTCAACAAAAATATATAATGATTTTTATCCAATTGTAGTACATATGTACAGTCAGCATCAAAAAGATGTAAACAGTTAATGAATTTCAAAAGCGATTTTTAGAGGAAATAGTGATTGAAATCTTGACCAATTTGACACATAGCATCTGTAATATCTGGATACATAAAAATACATAGTTATAGTTAAATTTTATGATTTAATCCAATAGTTTTCCAAGAATAAGCGTTTGAATTTCGCTAAGTGTATACATTTTTTTAATTTTGATGCTGACAGTACACCTTCGCAGATTAAATTCAATTATTTACTTGCAAACGGGGAAGGTTAAAAAATATACCATGTTTTTATCGATGACGTTTTGCTATTTCGATTGGTCAAGACTGAAACTGTCACTAAACTCCATACGTCACACTATTTTCAGTATTAATCGCGATCGTGATGAAATCGAGCAATCGCCTACATGCCATGTTCACAGACAAAGAGACATTTAATTATTTCTAAAAGCTGTGTAAATTAAATTCCTTAATGTTAGAGGCTTCGTGATAAAGGAACTTTAAGCCACACAAGTGTTCTTCAGAAAGACAAAAATACGATAAGCTATATTGTATTATTGTCGATCATCACATTTATTGTCAACTAGCTTTTGCTCGCGGCTTCGCCCGTGTAGAGTTCGGAAATTGACATCATTATCCTACTGGAAATTACTGCCGGGTGAAACATATCCTATTAATACATAGGATATTTTTATCCAGGACCTGTTCTATTTGTCTGCCATTGTTCTTATCCAAATTCGTTCAGCGGTTTACGCGTGACTGAGTAACAAACATCCAAACGTCTTCACAAACTTTCATATTATAATATTAGTAGGATCATTGTGTCTCACTGCCGGGGAAAGGCCTCCTATTTTTTAAATATAAGGTATAGATATAAATCTAGCCAAATACTGTTCCACCGTTGGCAAAGGTCCTTTTTTTTTCAGAATGAGACTAGTTATTAATAGTTCTCTACGGCCTGATGCTGGTTCGCAGGCTGCACCCATATCGAGAACATTTTGGATCCCTATCGGGTGTACCTACAGGTTTCCAAAGATGTTTTAAACAAGTGTCGATCAAATTTTGAATTTTCTATGTACCACACGCTAAATTCAGAGGCGTGGGCCGGTTTCGATATCAGACTCTACTGATGAAAGACAAGCGTTTAACCGCTAGGCTATCATTCATTTGCACATATAAATGACCATTAAATATCATAAATACCTACGTAATAGTAAAACTGATGACGATAGCATAATTGGATTTGTATAATTATTTATATTTTTGCTGTAGCACCTTCAAAATTTTTGGCGTTATAAAAAAGAAACTAATCTCACAAACAAAATGATCGATTTTAACTGTAAGAAATCATAAACACTATTGTAGAAAATGTAGTTAGGCCACTATGGTTCTCATGGCCTCGAATAATGAAGCCCAAACGAAAACAAAAATGCAAAACGCGGAATATACACGGAATTTCACCATTTGGGCAATCTTGTTTAAATTAATACGAATATATGTCCAAGTCTTAATAACTCTTGAGTTCTTGTATTTATAAGCAGCTATTTAATCTAAGGATGTGATTTGTGAAGTGTGAATAACGGGTTGCCTAAAAGAAACAGTTCTAATGGGCCAGATAATAACGCCCACTTTGGCCTACCCGAGGAATGAAATACAAACGATTAATGTGTATACTTTACTTAAGATTATATATCTCTTTGGTAAAGTTCAATAATTGGTATTTACTTTTCTTATAACACAATTACTAATTTCTGATTACACAAGTTAAGTAAGTTGGACGTGAAATCAATGTTCGTTTGGCAGAGGAAAGCGATTTTTTTCTTCTATTACAAAAAAAGTATAATTAATTTCGTTAATCTAGACTACTTCAGTGGTCGCAAGCTGAGTTTAAGGTCCTGGTTTCGAACCCCGAGGTTTTTCTGTTAGAAAAAATGTGATTCGTCGCCCATGGTTTATAATTGTCTTGGTAGATGGTAATATCCTCGTTTCCTATTAGGTATATGGGACTCAGCCACGAGGACAAACGAATCGGTTATACAAGAGCTCCACATCAAAAAACGACTTACCTCTCTATGCCGAGAACGTTAAATAAGCTTTTTTGAACATATAATGCGATCACATATGCATAAGTTGGAGAAGCAGTTGATCGTGGGACAGATGCAGGGGAAGCGCTCCAGGGGCCGAATTCCAACACGATGGTGTAAAAGTTTTGCAGGAGAAACTCTAAAACGATCTATTGAACTGGTGCAGGACAGAAACAAATGGAGACAAACCATATATGGTCACGATCCTCAGTAGTGAGGGAACGACAAAGAAGATATGGGCCTCAACTTTTCAACTTTTGACTCAACCTTTGTCAAAGATAAATTAAAACTGTATTGATTCATTTCACGAGTCTTTTATATGATGTAAATTTTGGTATGGGTATAAAATTATGCACTTGGGGGTAACTACACCTTAAGTGACGATTTGCCATGGTTCAAGGTGTCAAAACGTGAGAAAGATTAAAAGGTAAAATAATTATGCTTTAGAGTATAGAGAAGTAGACGAGTATAAAGAAAATGACAGAAGATAATTCATTAAGTTCTTCATTTACACTAACCCTACATAAATGCACATCAGAATTAATATGAAGATTTAATTTTATAATTCAAAAAGCATAGGTATCTGATTCAGTTGATGTATACGTAAACTGTAGATTAAAATTTGTGATAAAATATTGAAGGGACGGTTGGCGCAGTGGTAGAGCAATCGACTGCTATATTATGTGTCACGACTTTGATGCCCGCCCGGAACAAATATTTATGTGATTTACAGATAGTGATTTACAGATACCATACAGGAATTATTCCTGTTTTAGGGCAAAGTATTATAAAAAAAAACACAAATTCTTAGAATTAGAAACGTCAGTAATTAAGGGTATCTAAATTAAACTTTTGGACATGTATCCATTCTTATCAATAATGATGCTCATTATTTCGTTATGATAAGTTGGACAAACATCCCGGTCAGCATTAACATAAAGAGGAGAGCGCCCGTAGAGATACCAGTGTGCGTTTTGCTGTTGAATCGTGAAGTCAAACGAAATAACTGTTTTCAAACATGAACAAGCTATTCATTGTCTTTTTGGCTATATGCCTTGTTAGCGTAAGTTATAGTTTCTATTACAATAATTATTCCTTTGAACTGTTATTTTTTTACTTTTTTGACTGCCTCTTTGGTCTAGTGGTTGCAAGCGCAACTGCTAAGCGTGAGGTCGTGAGGCTGGGCAAAGTGTTATTGGGTTTTCTGTACAGAAATTCTCAGTAACAGCACAGAGTCTGGCACTGTTCCTGGTAGATGACAATAGGCTCGCCTATTATATGGGACAGCGTCTATAACAGCATCGGCGAAATGTGGGTGTATAATATTACATCTCAGTCCAACCTTTCGGGGAATACAGCCGTGATGCTATGTTATATTAACTATTCCTTTTCAACAAAATTCTGTTGGTTTGTATTGATAACCGTTTGTTTTTATTCCTTCAGGTTCATGCTTTCGTGAAGCGCGAAGCCCCTGAAGCTGCCGCCAGCAACAATGTCAATATAGAGGAAATGAAGCAAAAGTTAAATGAATTAGCTGGTGACTTTACGAAAAAGATCTCTGAAGCACTCAACCCTGACACTGTGAAGGAGAACTTTAACAAAATAGTTGACACCATAACCAGTGCTGTAAGTGGAATTTTGGAACCATTAGATAATAGCTTCTGTCCGCGGCTTCGCCCGCGTGGTTTACGAACCCATACATTTTTCTAGGATAAAAAGCCTATGTGCTATTTCAGACTATAATCTATCTCTGTGCCAAATTTCATCCAGATCCGTTCAGGCGTGAAAGAGTAACAAAGATCTATCCATCCATCCTCACAAAATTTCACATTTATAATATTAAGAAGGATATTAGTAGGAAGTAGGATAGGATTAGTAGGATAGGATAGTAGGATACTTTGTAGATGTATTTCAGCTCACATGCACACACAGATCACTTAAAATTAGTTTCCTGTAGGCCCTATAAATATTGGTCCTGTGGGAGAATATATACGTTTCTTGGTTACTACTGCGATTGTGTGGTTTTGACGGCCTAATTGATCTAGAGGTTGCAAGCGCTACTGCCAAGCGCCCTGTGATCGATTCCCGGATTCGTAAAAATGATTTTCTGTATTTTTTTTTTAGCTATTAGGGTTTGGGAATTGTGCCCAGTAGATGGCCATAGGCTCGCCCCTTATCATAGGTGACCTTATATCCTAATATTTATTCTGTGCCCTCGATATTTTATGTATTTACGGTTAGTAAACAACTGTTCTTGTTCCTAGTCAATTTGTGAGAATATTAGGTTACAGTTCCAATATCACTAGGTACAATATTACAGAATCACTTCAAAAACCGACTTGATAAACATCTGCTCAACTGCAAAAATGAAACTTAGTGAGGAATAGCAGGATATAGGCACTTACCAGTACCAGAAAAAGAAGACGCACTATAGTAATCGTGTCAGTGTGTATCCTCGTTTCGCATGCAAGATGAAATCGATATCTCGATTTCATAAACATCAATCATAGTACGTAAAATATATGTTGTGCTGCTCGTCTTCTAAGAGAAAAAGCGTGATGATACAAATTTAGTATCCTAGTACCTTGAAGTAGAGTGAAAGTGTCATGAAATTCGATTATTAGTAAACATTAAAAAAATTAACCTTGATTAAAAACTATGTATAATATTATACCGGACGTAGACTTGTAAATACTTTACTAATAAACAAATAGAAATATTATAATTATAACTTAAACAATTTAATAATTCAATATACCCATCTGATAATATATCTCATATTTAATTAATGGAATCAGGCGTTACTTTGCGGAAATCCATGATATATAAGATATACAACTAGAATATTTAGTTTTAATTCCGCTAAACTACTGCAAGTTTGGGTGCATGCACAGGACCGCCCTCCCGCCCGCAAATATATGAACATGCAGGAGGTGTGATAGAAATAATGTAACATGCAACCAAACCGATCCTCGACACGTTGCATTGGTTTGGTTGCATGTTACATTATTTCTATCACACCTCCTGCATGTTCATATATTTGCGGGCGGGAGGGCGGTCCTGTGCATGCACCCAAACTTGCAGTAGTTTAGCGGAATTAAAACTAAATATTCTAGTTGTATATCTTATATATCTCATATTTGACAATTGCTACTATGAAACTTATATTTTTAACTATATCTACCGCTCAAATCATATTAACAAAATTTATTTAAAATGGCTTCCTCTCTTCTTTCTTTCTATGTTGCCGTGCCCGACAGGGTCCATATTGTACTATACTATCAGTAAATAACATCTGTATTAAACATATGGTGTGCAATAAAAGTATTGAGTATTATTATAAGTTCAACGTTAAAAGTGGATTAAATATTATTATTATTTGTTCCGGGACTAGGTGTTTGTCCATGTGAATATTTGTCTCACTCAAGATACCGAAATTATTCCTAGTGTAGGGCAATATTTATGAAACAAAAAAAAAAACTGTTTGTAATGACTAACATTGTTTAATGGAAAAGTGCATTTTTGTTTGACTGATTATATATTTTTTATTTACAGGCTCAAAACTTGCAGACCAAACCTGCAGCACCTGCGCAGTAAACATGACTGACTCTAGCGACAGCGGAATTCATTTCTTATTTCCTACGCTTTAAAGTTTATATTAATATGGAACCATACAAAGATTTTGGGACCAAAGATCGTATATATAACTGTATTAAATATTATATAAAATAAGTTTTTAATAAACTTCTTTGTATTTTTTTAAGCATTATAATTTTACCGGTATAGGTCTTGTTGCAGATGTATTGCATACCGTTCCTTTGCATTTCTTACTTCCTATCCTACTTAATATTATAAATGTGAAAGTTTGTGAGGATGGATGGATGGATCTTTGTTTCTCTTTCACGCCAGAACGGCTGAACCGTTCTGGATGAAATTTGGCGCAGAGATAGATTAATGGAATAGCACATATGCTATGCTTTTTATCCCGAAAAAAATTACGGGTTCGTAAACCTAGCGGGCGAAGCCGCGAGCGGAAGCTAGTAAAAAATATGAATTTTTGACCAATAATTATTTAAAAAACTTAGGAAAAAAAGAGTCGTTTGTTGATGGAATAAAGAAATTGGCTGTGTGGTCTTCACAATAAGCATATATTGTATTTTATTAACTTGATAAGGCAGATGTTGTATACCTACTAATAGTAGTAGTTCAGTAGTAATTCCCACTCATACTCAAAAATAGCATCGGCCATTGTATTTTTGCCTGAAGACTGACAACAGATTTAACCTTAGTGTATCGGTATCTCCCCGCAATTTGATTGTAAAGGTCACAAGATTTAAAAGGGCTAGGAAGATAACTCGTTTTAATTGATGCAAAACTTCTAAGTTTTGGCATATCACAACGAAGACGGCTATTAGGTATAATTACTTTTACAGCTACTAAACAATCAATTTAATAATAAATATTTATTTATTTATTTATTTTGAAGAAGGCTTACAGACTAATAACAAAAATGGAAAGAATATAACATAGAAAAAAATAATTGCTAATAACAAGCCTCCGCATATGTTAAATAATATTATAATAATAAAAATATATAAAAATAATATTATATATTCTAATTACATAAAATTCCGATGTTCGTATGTCCCTTATTCTTCTCCTCCTAAACGGCTTGATTGAATTTGATGAATTTTTTTGTGCCTTACGGATCATCTGGATGGTTTTTAGCTATAGTTGGATCCGGTAGATAGCTCTGTTGTCGAGATATAGATTTCTTTTAAATTTTCCGAGCAATTTTCAGCCTCCCAATACCTCAATCTCAATATTTTTCTATATTCAGTAGTCTGTGGCAGGATATCTGCTTACTATAATAATAAATATTACGATTAGGGGGATTAGATTAAGATTAGGTATTCTCGCACACTTCGATACAATTATATTTTAGAGGTACATGTAGATATGTCTATGGTGGTCTCGAGAGTCTATTCCTTTACAGGAATTTTTCACTAAAATCTCGACAGCGTCAAACTAGTTTAATTTCGAGCAATAAAATTAAAAATGTCTCGTAAAATGTTACAAAAATCTGGAAATATAAAATCTTTTTGACGCTTTTAGTACCCCAGTTAGAGTGGTAGCCCAATCTTTGTCGGAAACTTTGACTTATTATCAGTTTATCTACAGGCCTACGCAATTCATGCCAATTTGATAATCACTCATTGACCAGTTATCTTCTTCTGATAAAATGAGCGGTTTGCAAGTTCAGGGTCAAAGTTGAAATTATTATCAGTAATTATTAGGTAGTAATTAAAAAGTAGTGTGTAGTATTAGTGTCATTATTCGTAATTTTGTACAATAATAATTCATTTATTTGTCAGAATATTGTTACAAATGTTATGTCCATAATTCTGTCGTTTCTGTCGTTTCCGGCGTACAAATATTGAGATTACAGCAAATTAATAAATAATGGAATACATTAAGAAACATGTCAGTAATAAAATACAGTATGTCATTAATAATGCTTCATAGGTTGATTGCGTGGTAAAGTTAAGTATTTTTTTTTATACGATATAATCTATCCACTTATCCCCCACAGTCCAAGTTCACTGATTTAACTGACGTTTAAAACAAACTGTCTGATTTAGTGGTGGACCGTGTGAATTTTCTTATAAAAAACCAAATCGATGGAACCCAGTGTCGGCTGAATCGATTTGGTTCTTCTGTAAAATTCTCACGCCTGTATTACCCGAAGGTTTAGGTAGAAGTGTACTATTGTACACCCAAACCGATACCGTTTATTGAGTGCTATGTAATAAGGAGCAACCCTATTGCCATCTATCGGGCACATGTACAGACTTTGTGCTGCTACTGAGAATTTTCATACAGAAAAACCCAATAACAATGCCCGACCCGAGAATCGAGCCCAGGACCTCACGCTCCGCTGTCCCGCTCGCATAGAATACACATATAATACATATATATGTATTATACGTATAAAGAAGCGTAGTCGTATTGCTCTTGAGTTCCATCACTTAGCATATAAAGAGGCACTTTCTGGATTCCTCTTTATAAAGGGAGCGATCTGGAAAATTTTAAATTTGCTGAGAAATTTTAAAATCTTTTTGTGTGAAAACATATTTCTGTGAGTGAAAAGAATGTACAAGACTATATGTTTATGCTATGATGTGGAAAAAGGAGTTTAGTTAAACGAAACCTGTTTGGAGAAGCCCCCGTGGGTTGAACTGAGATAGGTAAGTGAATATATAGGCAGGTACATCAACAAGCAGTCACAGATTCATTGATTTTTTTTCTTTAACCTATCCTGTAGTACGTAAGCAAAGATCTCCCCTATATTCTATCTCATCGTTTTTTTATTTATTTCCAGCCAGTCCTTTGAAATAGTCTCGAAATCTTAATAATTTAATGAATGATGTAGTATATGTTTTGGTTTTTGCTCCGACCGCCAAAATCGGTCTAGCCATTTAAGAGATTAGCCGGAATAAACGGACAGACATAGAGAGATTTCTTTTTTAAATTGTTGGTTTTGTTATAACCATATATACTACCATTAGCATTTAGTAAATATCTTTTTTTTTGACATTACATACAGACACGTCAATATTTATTTATTTATTAATATTTTTTTAACATCGTGTATACATACTACAAATGAGACGATACACATAAAAATATATATGCGGTCACATAAAAATATTTAAAACTAAAACAGTGTATAAGTTGCCTAATCATTTCAGTTCCAAAACTATACGAGGTGCACTTGAAGTGGCTAGCCGCTAGACCAAACCTCCTCATCAACTTGGGCATGTAGAACTATATAATATTGCGAAGCTCGAAAATATTACCGCCAGCACGTTTTGTGCTTTTTACATCAGCACTTTCAAACTTCCAACCAGCAAGAACAGCTTGATTAAAAAATCGAGCCATTTTCAAAGGAAAATGTACTTTTATCTTAAAATATTGCGCTCACAAAGATTATTTTTAGTCTACCAGTAAAAGGAATGTATGATAGGTAGCCATTTTTAAAGGATGTTTTATAGTGAGGCGATAATATTTTGGTTTTACATTCCATTCCATTCGTCAGCGTCTCGTGATTCTTTCAAACTAATAGAATATTCTCTCTGGCTCAACTGGCGGGTTCTGCAGGTAGTTTTAATATGCATGGAGCCCAGCTGCCGATAAGCCGTCCTTACAAAGCCTGACCTGATCCTATTTGAGCGTCTTGGGCCGTCTCCGCAAAGGATTTTCTCAGATTTACACCAGATTTTCCCTTTTTTAATGCTCGGAAATATAGTGGTTGCATACTTTTCTTTATATCGCTTGCTGTTAAGTCGATTATATTTTATATGAATTTCTATGATCCTTATCTTTTTATGTCGATTATGGGATGGAGTTATGTATCATAATGTTATGTAGAATTGTATGGTAACTCTCTTACATTTTGTAGAAATAAGTTTATAAAGCCGACTATTTTGAGAGAATATAATCTTCTACTAATTTAATATTTTAATGAACTATTTTAGTGCCCAAAGGCTAAAGCCATTATTATTGAAATCTGTTAATTACCTACTAATTAGAGAATAAAAACATGCATTAAGTACATCAAAAATAATAATTATTTTTCAAATCTCTTTATATTTATTTGGTTAATTGTGAGTGGTCAGCCTAAACAACCGATCACAACATGGTGGCAAGATTAACAACAGTGTACTTAGGCCTACATTCAATAACAATATAACAGACGTCGAGGACACCAAACAGCCGATTGACATGAACTTTTATATGGGTAAACGACCGATTTTGTTGTTGGTGAACATGGTGCTGAACTCGTCAAGAATTGGCTTTTATAAACAGTTTGTTAGCCTTTGCAATCAGTTGTTAATAATGATATATATAAACCACACGGTTGGCGCATTGGTTGAGAGATCGACTGCAGCGCTACGTGTCGCGGGTTCAATTCCCGCATGGAACAAATATTTGTGTTATCTACAGATAATTGTTTCAGGTCTGGGTGTTCGTATATGTGAATATGTATTTGTAAAAGCACGATATAGGAATTAAAAGTAATAAAAATTATATTTAAAATATAATTTAACAGAATTTATAGGTTAAAATCATCAAAAATAACACTAATTTGCTACATATTTTATTCTGTTTCATATCCGAGGATAAAAATAGTTGTACAAATAAATAAATGTTTGAATGCTTCTAAATATTTATTTAATATCATAATAAATTACTATTTGCGTATATATTTATGTTTATAATATATAACGTCACGGATTTTTCCAAAACTACAAACTACGGTTATTTACATAAGTAGAATTTATAAAGGTAGTTCATCATCATCTGCCTAGTCTTTTTCCAACTACATTGGGGTCAGCTCTCATTCTAGTACCAGTATTTTACACGGAGGGACTGCCTTCTGACCTCCGCCATTGACTGGGAGACACTGATACTCTAAGGTTAGACTGGTTGTCAGACTAGGCTGCAGATACCCGTAACGCCTGTCATAAGTATTCGTAAGACGCCCGGAGGACCAACAGCTTAACCGACTTTCTGAGGCACGGAGGGATCACGATGTGTGAAAATCGGTTGCCCATCCAAGGACTGACCGGTGCATAATCCTTCGAGCGCCCGCCGCCGCGGTCACGGGTAACCACGAACAATAGAATTTCTATTGTGCCTGTTGCGTGGCAGTCAAAGTGTTAACCTCGCAGATCGACAAATCTGCGCGGCACCTACTTATGTAGCTCCGAGCCCCCCACTTAATAACCTTTATTAGATAGGTACTATATTTTAAAATGATAATACAAAGACATCTCCACCCAGTTCAACAATCCGTGTTTACAAACAAATAACAAATCTGGAAATAAAAATACCGACAAACTTTTAACACGAATCTGCAAGAAGCATCATTCATAAAGCCCAGCAGAAGAGACATCGGGTCAAATCCATAATACTTTCGATCATTGTCACAGTAGCTCGCAGAAATCTCCCGACAGAGACATATAACATGGGCACAGGTGGGGAAACTCCTTAACAAACATTTGTCTAACTTGACTTAAGACCAACCAACGTTGCTGTTGGTAAACAATTATATACCATATCTCTAGGCAATAAGATATCACATTTGTTTGCCGAAAGCATTATTAACTCTGTCAAAAAGTTCGTCGCATAGTTCCATTCTCGAAATTCTCGACGAAATAAGTCTTAGACATACTGAGATAAGTTATAAGTGCTTATTACAATAGAACAAATACAAGGCACAGGTGGCGAAGGAATGGGTAATTTAATATTGTACTCTAAAATCTACTTACTCTGATATTTGATTTAGATTCTGTTAACGTATTTTACTTAATAACATTTTGACTTTGCTAAGTTAGTATAAGTCAATAGTTAAGTTAGCGATTATTACATTTTACGAACGTACGTCTTTAACAATATTAAACTTTTAATAAAGATGTAGCAACTGAGATGTATAATTTCGGTAAAAATATGATCCTATCTAAAATATTCGGTTAAGAAATGGCCAAGTTCAATAGTCATAAAAAGAAATGAAATAGACAGTTGTCAAGTTCTTCGTTCGATATTTAACAGAAGAGTATATGAAGAGTATCCTGGCTAGATAGAAGATATCTGCATACTGAATATTTTAGCTCCAAAGTTAAAGGGCCCTTTTAAAGCTACGCTCAATCTAACGCGGTCCTCCCTCGTGCCATCCGCGCCGCGTATTCATATCGATGGTGTCTATAAAAATGTATGAGACGATTCGCATCAGTTTGAGCACAGCTTACAAGTGCTTGAAATATTTCCCATTAACCCGGCCCCTGATACTTGGTATCGTCAAGTTCCAGTAAAATAAAATGAGTAAAGAAAGGCCTTATTAGTCTAGTGGTCGCAAACGTGATTGATGAGCATGAGGTCCTGGGTGCGATTGCCGGGTCGGGCAAAGTGTCATTGGGTTTTTTCTGTTCAGTACCAGTATAGAGTTTGGAATGCCCAGTGGACGGCAATAGGCTCGCCCCTTATTACATGGGATTTAATAACAGCATCATCGAAATCTGGGTGCACATCTCTACCTAACCTTTCGAGGATACAGGCGTGATGCCATATTATGTAAAGAAAGGCTTGACATAAAAAGGAAATCAACCTATACCCTGCAGTGGGTGATAAAGGGCTTCTAATGATGATGATGATACCAGAAGCTTATCATAATGTTGTTCTATATGCGACACGCAAAATGTGACTTAAGGCAGTGTTGATGCTGATTACGATACATTATGGTATATTAATATGTCTATGTGTGTGTAGTCGGGAATGCAAGGGAGGCTTGCTTCAACGTCAATATTATTATATTATATTTATATTAAGTAAGATGTTCTTGAAATCTGTTCGGAATAAAAATAAAATAGGAAATTCGAAATTTATTTATTCGCACTGTACTATAAATAGTGCTTTTTTGACGTCAAAAATATTATTTCGAAGACAGAATCATCATTCATTCGCTCAGCCTTGACCGCTTCCCAAGCGTTTTAGTTTAGAAGAAAATAACGTTCCAAAAATATTCCCATCAATAATCCCATAAAATAAAAATAAAACTTTATTATTACAAAAAGTAAAGCTTTGCAGACACGTTGGCTAATACACACACATACGAAAGGTACGTTGCACATTATACTTTACATAATACATGAGGTATCACTAATATTATAAAGAGGTAAAATTTATTTGTTTGTATATAGGTGGTAATCTCCGGAACGAATGATCCGAATCTGAAAATTCTTTCACCGATAGATAGCTACATTATCCCCGAGTGCTAAAGGCTATTAATTATATATGTAGATCACGCGGACAAACTCGTGGGCAGTGCAAAAAGACGACTAAGTTGCAAATGATAAGCGATAGCTGATCCTTTATTCGCTATGCCCCGTGAAATGTTAATTTCGAAGAAACGTGCTAACAGCATGTTTTTATACGTAATTGATTAATTTTAACACTTTACACAAGTGATATCATTTTTCACATGACATAGCCCATTAGGGTAGCTTGTAATCTCAACAATATAAAATCGTATACTTACTACGGAATATTTTCATAAATAGCTTAGTATAAAACAGAACTTTACAGAATAGTATTTCATAAGCTTTGAATCATTCAAATGCACACTGTATCCTTGAAATCTTCATACAAATAGTTTCCCGTGATTGTTGGATTATCATATAGATGGCTGCTATTCTCAGGCAGTAACTGCGCTTTTATAAAAGCGTTTTATAAAGTACCAAGAAGATATTATTTAAATACGATGCTCTTCTTCATTACAAAAGGTGCATAAAGTTGTATTAAAATTCTTTTTAACTGTAAATTCTGAAGCACTTTTTCGACATTAATTCATATTAAAACACAAATTTAATGAAAGGTTATTTGCTCTTGTTTTGAAAATAAACTATTTCGAAGGAGAAAAATATCGTCTTTTATTTATTTTTTAATTTACAGTACGCTAAACAGTACATTTTTTTCAATTCAATAATATAGAAGTTGTGTTAAAAGTTTAGAAGCTATAAAAAGTTTCTATTGCATTTGATGATTTCAAGTGGGGTTTATTTAATTAGTTATTTATCGTAAACGCGCATATATTATTTTCATATATTTTTGGCTTAATTAACTTTAGTCGATATCGTAAAAATCTCGTGCTAGACAAAAAAGAGTTACAATTTGTGATAGTTTTAAGAAAATGGTTTATGATATGAAGTAAGATCCAGTAAGCGGAAACAGTCTCACTTGATGGATGATGATGGATGACGGAGCAATTTGTTGCCATACATGTACTTGGGAATAGGGTTGTAGTATATTATATAGGTATTTATTTACCTAATCATTTCAAGAGAATTATTGGCAGCGTGCTTTTCTAGGTTAATAATAAAATACGTCAATCATTTTCATACACCGGACTTCAGAAGTCGACATTTAGGGCAATTCATATGATAACATTTCAGGAACTGATCAATTAAAAATGACACTTATTGGATTCATGATTATATTTATACCAATCTGAAGAAATTGCTGCGGTCTACTCATAGACCTTTAACAAATACGATTTACATAAGAGCGTTAAAAAATAGCGATACTAAAGTAGATCCTGCGCGCGACGCACCCTGACAGGTCGCATTTTAAACCTTGGAAACGATCGCGGCAAGAGTAATTTACAATTTTTTATAGGTAAGCGACCTCATTATACGACAGATGTTGACGAGACCGTGCGCCCAGTGGTTAAGCAAGCGACTGTGGCTCTAAGTTTAGTGGACTCGATTTTCGAATAAAATTTTACAATAGTACCTATAAGTCATGGCTTACATATATTTTTGGGTCTGAGTGTTTGTTGTAAAGGCATCCGCGATACAATTTATTTTCTAAGTGTTGAGCTAAGTTTAAAAAATTATCATCTGTAATTTCTCGCGCCTTCCAGACTAAATCCGTACAACTTAAATGTTATACATGAATATCTACTGCACGGTTGAAGTATTTCAATTTCAAGTCACATCTCACCTCAGATAATATATGTGAGGTACTTGGGAACTACGCCGCGGTATTATATAATTGAGATACTGGCAGTGCACGTTGATGTGACAGACAGTAAGGATATTATCAAGACATTTAAGATGTTATCTACAATGCGATCGAGATAACCAAGGATATGGGGATGGCCAGGATTGGATGTGTTTGCTGATGAAGAAGACGATAATGTTAGAAAGTCTGCAGATCTGTGAGAAGACAGTGTGATAGATTTACTTATGGAAGGAAATTATTTCATGGACATAATATTTTTATCTACGTTATTTATTAAACACTTAGTGTTACAAAACCGATTGAAGTTTAAATTGGTATTATAAATCAATTTCAACTGTTTTCGTCACATATTACAATATGGCGGAGAGTCGCTCCTATTCTAATTTTGATAACATTATATATGAATTTTCGTAAGCATTTTGTTACCACTTTAGGCTATCGATACTGACAAAACACACTATTGCAATACTACAGCTATTTTCATGCAGTCTTGAATGAAATACTTAAATTAAACGGAGGATTTCAAACTAGCCGCCAAGACGCCTTAGTTAGTATCTGACTAATCGTTTTAAAATGTTAAACGATTCCTCCGCCTTTCAACGGTACAAAAAGTTTGAGACAAAAGATTACCGTATTTAATTTTGCCCATTGATATAATAAAATATGTTAACTTTCAAAACAGTATTCTAATATACTACTAAGTCATATTTTCATAACACATCAGTAATGACATGACTCTTTCATCCAAAAAAGTGAATAGAATAGCAAATTCTCATGTTTTCGCCGTTTGTTGTTCTGAACAGGCTCCAATAGTAATTATCAGACTGTTAATATCCTTTTTTGAAATTGCCGCGAACATCTAAAATCGACGTAGGCATTACAGCAGACCGTATAGGATATTGCCACAATCACGACGCTTGGCAAGCAAATTGGTGATCGTGTAATGATATAATTTAATTATAAGACAGAACTAAGAAAATTATTGATTAAACAAATAATATATTATGTAAATAATATAGAAAAAAAAATACTAGATGAAACCGTAATTCGGAGTTACAAAATTCTTTTTCTTCTTCAACCTTCACTAAAACTTTCCAGATAACCAAACAAACTTAAAAAATGGCCACAAAATTATTCTTACAGACCAACCAAACGAAACTCAAATACGATTTCTATTCAGCAATTCCCTAAGTTAGTTTCGAAACGTGATTTCCCATCTTATCGACACTAAACTACATCAAGCTGAAAGCAGACCACGTTCGAATAGATGAAGCCAACTCATTAACGGACACGAATTGAAAAGTAAAGAAGTTCAGAGTTGTGGAATAAGAGCCAACAAAAGTGCTGCCGCTGAAGGGCTGTAAGGATGCGGGCACATTGAGCTCCTATAAGATAAAGGATTCGAGGAATGACGGCGTATTTCACGCAATGACTGGCAAAAGGCCCTTGAAGATTTATCAAGATGATAGCGTTATCTGCGGATCTCTTCGTTGTTAAGCATTTTTGTTGTAAGGTCTGGGTGCATTCATGAAAGTTATTTACTTAATAGAGTTAATTGAATGTGTTGTTAAGAAAGTACATGAAGAAGGACAACAGACTTGTTTTGAGGAAGTTTATTGTTTGACTTCAGATCCTTGAATTTTTTGTTTTCCTTATGTTAATGAATATTCTTTTCTCATTCAAGCAAAAGTTTGCCATCTAAACAAATTCGTCCCTCCGATAAAATCTCTTATCTTTTCCTTTGCTTCACCTTATATTTGTTAGTAACTTTGTCCCGCATTACGAAATTGATGTTTATGCATCCGAACAATGTTTCACTGTAAGACGTCATCAAGATTTTAGTACAAAACTCCGTCGAATTTACGAGCGTCAGATAGGGAATCCATATAAAACTGGGTGATTAAACTGTGGTGATACGTACTACTTACAACTCTGTACGTTGAAACTTGTAACTTTGAGCGGTAATAATTTAGGCTGACTCAGCTTTGAACATTTTGATGGGACCAATTACACCTGTGAATATATATACTTATATCATTGAGTAACCTGTTTCAAACTCAAAGTTCTTTCTCTACTTAAATGTAGCGTTGCATTTTTTTCTGTAAACTTTATTCGGTGCAATAAAAGATACAAAACTTTTACCTGGGTGCAAATTAAAAGCACCATACAAAATAAGAAAAGATTTGAATAAAAGAAAATATAGTACAAAAATTCACAAGAAAAAATCATTCAAAAACATAAAGAATAAATGTTTGGCACTTAGTACGGTAGTATTAGACGGGAGACCACCAAATGGATGTCCAGCTCAGGATATTATGCCAGGCCAGCATGATTAAAAAAAAATTGGAATTAAAATTCTTTATATTGCATTAATTGAATAATTCGTCATTAAAACCATAAAGCTGTTGATTCATACATCTTGTTGCTGTGATGTTGATGATTTAGACGTCATTAGCAAAAGAACACATATTTTAAAGTATAACAAACATTAGACAAAATCTCCTTTAGTATCCAATCTTCATAATTTGCACACGTCCAGAACATTATTCATGATATTACAATCCCTTCGATGTCCAATGTTCCTTGCAATATTTATTATTCTCACAAATCTTTTATTTTATTCACGGCGGGGCCTTGTTATTCAAACAATGCAAGGATTTTAGGCGTTTCGTTTTACCTTTTGTTTTCTGCATTGAGTCGTAAAATTGCGGAAAAATTGAAAGCTATTGTTCGATAGAGGTCTTCAGCAGTGAAATGGCTGAAATTCTTAACAATTGTGATCGGTAATAGTTTTTGAGCTTAGCTGAGGTTTAAATAAAGGAAATGTGGCATATGAAGTCGAGGGTTATTCGTACAAGATTCATAGGAATAACGCAAATCGAGGCTATTTTATTTTAGCATTGTTATTAGGTGCTGATTAATATTCTTCATCATCGATCTACAGCATGAATTTACCCACTCTAACAAAAAGGCTTGATAAATTGCTCGGTCGGAAAAATTATCGCGTATCTTTCTAAAATTTAATTGATGATTATTTACTGATAATTCACCTTCATTTTTACAATTCTTTAATGTTTATGGCACGTTTTGTCTTTGTGATTCAGTGAACGATTAATGCGCCGCGTATCTTGGGTTCGATTCCCATACGGAGTAAAATTGTGATTCTGAAGTGATAGGTAGACAGTTTTTCTAGGTCTGGGTGTTTAAAGTTCGAAGATTCTAGCTTGAAGTGGGTCATATATGTATGGCTAGTTGAAGTGGATCATATAGGTATTAATATAAACTTGTAAATAATCGGTTCTTAAGATATGCAGCTTTAAGAGGCAATTATAACCGACTTAGATACCCCAGTCCACTCATCTTAATGCCACCGAACCAGTTGATTCTCTTTTGTTACCCGTACAAACCCGGACATTCATTAAAGTCAGATGTAATTAAAACTCAGCGGTTAATTCAGGGAAGAAATTCCGTTTAGCTAACGATCGGCCAGATTTGTATGTAAATGATACCGTTGAATAATTTGCGAGCGATTCCACTAATGTATTATCGTTATGCTTTATTTGGTGTACAATAAAAATGGGTATATAATGAGAAAGTAAACTGTAAGTGTAGTCTATATAATCATCATTTGCCTAGCCTTTTTCCATCAGTATTTTTCACGGAGCCATCTGACCTCCGCCATCCAATTACAGGGAGACACTGATATTGTAAGGTTAGACTAGTCGTCAGACTTTTTGGGCTACCGATATCTGTAGGTAACAACTGTCATAGGTCTTCCTATGACACCCGGGACCGACTGCTTAACGTGTTTTCCGAGGAGCGGAGCTGTTTCGCAGATCGACCGATTTGCGCGGAAGCTATGAAGCTACGAGTCCCCCAAGTGTGTGTCTATATAACCTACATAATATATGTTACGGTCAGATTAATACATGCGGTTCTATATCCAAAAAATACTTGTTTCCTTACTTATACAATATGCAAACATTTTGTTCTCATGGCTTAATTTACAGATCAAATAGTAGCCTACAAAATTGATAGCGGTGCCCTGGAGCAGTAAGAAGGTATTGCGGCAACGAAGGAGATTGTGGGACGAATTGGACACCTTCCTTAAGAACTGGTAATTTATAGGGTGTCGCAGAATTGGAAGAAAGAGGGAGGAGCTGAGTGTGACATCACAGGCTTTAAAAAATAGTAATTAAATACCTGATACCTGTCCTTGTCTTATAAGTGGCAATAAATAAGGATGACAAAAGACTAATCTTATAAAACTAAAGAACGCCATGTTGACGTTATTTTTCTAATAATTTGAGTGTGTTTGGCGGCACTTCACCTGATGGTGAGTGACAATGCTGCCGAGGATGGATCACGCAAGCTCAAATAATGCCTATTCACTCTCGCCTTGAAGATTCCTAAGTTATAAACGTGACGTGTATGTAATATTCTATTTGTTTCTCCCAAAAGATTAATTAAACATTTAAACTTAGGTTTCGTAAACTTTATATCCTACTTCCTACTAATATTATAAAGCCTATCCTACTAATATTATAAATGTGAAAATTTGTGAAGATGAATGGATGGATGGATGGACGGATCTTTGTTACTCTTTCACGCCAGAACGGCTGAACGGATCTGGATGAAATTTGACACAGAGATAGATTATAGTCTGGAATAGCACATAGGCTACTTTTTATCCCGGAAAAATGTACGGGTTCGTAAATCACGCGGACGAAGCCGCGCGCAGAAGCTAGTCCTTATCTATATTTAAGTTGGGACTGCCAAAATTAACGTTAGTCTCGGCATTTAAACTTCAAATCAACTTAAATAATTTAAACAATATTGTTTTCAAAGACACAAACTCATAATCATCAATCAATATCACTTTCTAATCTAACTTGACGTTGTTTTAATTCAATTAATAATATTCCTGTAAATTATATTTAGCATCACGGCTGTATTCTCTGAAGGATTAGGCAGCGATGAGCTAGTGTCTAATTATATTTACACCTACATTTTGCCGTAATGTCGTTATTAAGTTCCATTTTAATTGGGGGCGAGTAATTGCCATCTACCGGGCACAATTTCAAACTACGGGCTGCTATAAATAAGTAAGAATACTTTCCTGCTTAAAACCTACAAATTGCCTCACTCCTGGGTTCGATTCTCGGGTCGGGCAAAGTTATTAAGATAAAGTTATAAGACCTGTGCCAGATGGATGGCAATAGGCTCGCCTCCGATTACATGAGAATTAATAATAGCATCGGCGAAATATCCGTGCACAAATAGTACACCTCTGCCTAATCTTTCGGGGATACAGGCGTGACGCTATATTAAGTTATGAAGTACTTTCCTCGATCCGGGGATCGAATTTATGAGTGCATTCTTAGCCGTCGCTCTTTAAACTATTACACCAATGAGGCACTCAAATTATTAAGCTTTGAACTAACTATTCAAAGTGTAATTAGCAGAAATACCTTTGACTTCTGAAGTAATAAAGATACTAGAATAGTTCACAATACTATTTAATTAAATAACTAGGTAGGTATTTATCGTATATTCTAGAAACTATAAAATTAAGTCTTGCACTCAATCTTCACGTTGTTATAATTCTTGAGGTACTCAAGGCGAATGAACTATCTTATACCTGTATATGTAAATTAAGTGATAATAGCCAGACAACAAACCGTAACTAAATACCTATTATGTATAGTTGTATATTAATTTTGATATTGACGTTAAGCTTTACATTTCACAGAATTCTCACGTCACAAAATATTCAAATAAAATCGAATGTATGTATGTCTTTTCCCGAGATAGAACACAGCAACTCGGGTTCTAAAACGATTGTTCTGTGAATACGCGTGCGTTGAACAACATCCTGTGCGGATACTTAAGGTTGCTGAATATGTGATATTCAGCAAGCCACCACTGGTATCGACTACCGCACGTGTCGTCTTTTGTAAGTTACTTCTTCTTAGCGTGTCGATGGCAAATTAAATTACTTTGGCCCAAAATTCCGCCACACTGACTGCGCTTTTCGTAGCAGCCATTCTCAGCAGGGATACTCTTCCCGCGAGCAGGTAGTAGGATACGCAGAGCAAGATAGAAGGTGAGCCGTTGTCTGCGGGCAGACGCCGCACTCGCAATGAAGATCTGAGCTGTCGTTTTATTGCCGTGTGAGTTACTGGCAATTCATAAGTACCATAGTATTACGCCTATATGTCCCTACCAGGCACAGTTCCAGACTCCGTGCTGCTACTGAGAATTTCCCTACAGAAAAACCCAATAACACTTTGCCCGACCGGGGAATCAAACCCAAGACTTCACGCTTAGCAGTCGCGCTTTCGACCACAAGACGAATGAGGCTGTCCATTTCCAAAAAAAATCATAAGTGTTTCAAATGTGAGAATAATGTATTTACCTACGTGTCACATTGGGCAACTTTAAATACAGTAAGTGGCATGGTTGGTACAAAGCGAAAACCGCCGTAATAGCAGGAATCTAACGATTTGACAAAACTGAATTGACGCCTAAAGATTTTGCGGTGTAGGCGGCAAAACATCACAAGTTGTTTCCCATTTCCATATGAATTTACATACAAACAGTTATTATTAGTAAATTATGTTAATACGAAAGCTTTTCACGTAATAACGTGGGACATTCAATTATTGAGAAGCTTCTGTCGGAATTTAAATTCAGAAATAATCTGGCTTAATATTGCTTACCACAATGCGTATTCATTTCTTTGTTTGAACAGGGGCAATTTTCATGAGATTAGAGATCTTGTTCGATATGATCCAAATATATCGAAAGCACATGGCAGATATCGTTATAGATATTTCCTTTTTTTAATAAGTTGCCACATACCAGGTTTCCTCTTGTGTCATGGGTACAGTTTACAAACATACATGTCACATGCACACTGAATGACCTGAAACAACTATCTAGATCATACAAATATTAATATATCCGTACGTGAATCAAATCCGCGACACGAAGCACAGAAACTCAGTCGGTTAGCCACTGAACCAATCAGGCCTTCTTTCATATGTTTACACCTTTTAACATTTGACATTTAAGTAATGGTCGGATGCAGCCGAGATTTCAGTAACATTTTCTGTATCTAAAGGGAAAAACTAGAGATTTGGTTAGAAAGCAGTGACGAAATATACGAAATTACGATCGAAATTTTAAATATTTTACTCTAACTAGAGCACTAAAAGTCAGCAAAATGAACGGGTAAGATGAACGAGTACAATCCAAAACGTGTCATATTTTATGAAACTTGGCTATTTAAATTCTCATTGCTTGTAGTAAAGTTTTAGCTATGAGTGTGGGTTGGACTATCTATAAACTATTTTCTTATAATTCTATCCGTGATATCTTTTACTGTTTTAACGGCATCGGTTAAGAATCCTTACAAAATAAAATTAGGTACTAAAAAAAATAAGAACTGAATTAAGTACCGCATTGCAAAGTGTAAAGTAATTATTATTTATCAACAAATAAACTTTATAGCCGGACAATTTACCAACCAACTATATACCTTTACAGATTGCTTTGCTTTAAGACTAAGATATACATAAATCCACACAAGGTGATGATAATTCTCCTGTCTCTCTCTATCTTATAAAGCTAGTTTGTCCGAGTCCTAGCATTAGAAACAATGATAGACTCAAGATAAACAGATCAAAGTATAATATCAAAGTAAAGGTATGAAATTTGAAAACAGATTTCAGCAATCGTATAATTAGTCAAATTATCAATCTTCTCATAATATTGTAACCAGTGTTGCAAAAGGCTTACAGTACATCCCACCCTAAGCACAAAGGGCGAAATTTCATACATCAGTACCTCGCCCAAATATAAGCTTTCAGCTGTGAATGACGCGTTAAAATCGGTTCAGTAGCTCTTGAGTTTGAGCAACAGATTATATAAATTACAAATTAGAGAGTAGGTTTATAACACGAGGAACTGAGAAACAGAAATGCGCGGAATAAACTAAAGTACAAGAAGTAACCGTTACAGCCGTTTGCCGATCATAATGCGAGTTCAGTTAATATCAATTTTGTCTTTTTAATAAGCGAAATTAAAAGTCTTAACACTAAGCCTGGATCAACAAAATTTGAAACTTTGATTTGTGTTGAAGGTACCTACTATAATACAGAAGTTCAATTGTATCATATCGTACTATTCTACATACCTGATACAATTTGATGACAGTTCTGATTGATCTTGGTGGGGGCAGACACCAAATTATCTGTACTAATTTTTGAATACTTATTTTTTTCATACTACTTGGTTTTGTGTACAAGAGTACACTATTAAAATACCATCAAATATAAATTTACATTCGTACAACCTTTGACCAACGTCAAAATAAAATCCCTTGAGATACCATGCCATACCATCAATTTACGGGGTCCACAAACGAAAAACCTCACAAATTATTCACGCACTTTGCATAAATATTGGATTTTAATACCGGACTGTACCTACGGCTTTGATCAATATATCCGCTTAGTGCATTTTGGACAAGGGACAAAGGACAAAATGGCGTGCGTTCGTACGTGTAACTGGTGCGGTGATTGGCAAAGCGAAAATCTTCATTATCCGATTTGCGAGTCGGTTAGTTAGCGCTGGCAGTTAATACTTTAAAACTGTTAGTTCGCGTTACAACGTTTTCCATCGTTTATTTGAGAGCTTCAGTAACAGAAAGTAAAGCTTAAATTTGTTCTTTTTTTTGGAGCACGGATGGATTTGGAACATAGATACTTTACGTATCCATCCATTCTCGCGTAACTTATCAAAATGGTATGGTTAATGGAATAATAATATTTTTTATTCTTAAATTAAACAGAGGTGCATATTGCACGCGCATATTGTTAAAGTTTTGCTTCATACGGCATACAAACTTATATAGTAGTGTGTGTGTATATTCGTTTCGTAAACCTACGAGAAATGAATAATCGTTCCGCTCATTAACCCATTTTATTTGAATGTTTTAATGAGCATATATTAAATTGTAGTTTTCATTAATTTTGCATCTGCACACTCACACAAGCGGATTAACTCTTTTGAGTTAATTCTTTTGACTGTGTTTCATATTTCACCATCAAAACCTTGTTTTTTTCCGTATTTCCCTGAATCATAATTTTGTTATTTAAATATTCTGATTCTGATTAAACCAGATATCAATATTAATAATGCTTTCGTAAAGTGTGGTGGAAAAATTTCATTAATTCGAAATAACACGCCGCTTTTGGCCCGCACATTTTACTTATACGTTTTATTTTTAATACCTATGCAAATAAAGGGCAAACAAATGCTGAAAGACACCGCAATAATAATGTTCAATTAAGGCTTTTACTGAACATAAATATTACGTAATCAGAGAAATTATCGAGCTATAGGATCTTTATAGATATAAATGTGGTATCGACATACTTATGGTCAATGAAACTTATTAGTATTGCAATAAATGAACGAATTAGTTCCCGAAAACCAAGTAAAGAAATTTCTGAAGCTTCATCAAGGTTAGTCGACATAGTCGACATCGACGATCAAGTGTTGTTCAAGATAATATTATTTTTTACCTGTTTGAGTTTAGAATCAGTCTTATTATCATATCAGTAAGGTTCCTTCTTATTTAAACTTTTTTGCATTGCTCAGTACTTAAAAGGTTTCCTCTCCACACGCTGAGCATAAACGCGAGCCTAGTTCTGTGTCAAATGATTGTTTACATAGGGTTTTATGTTTGTAAGCGTCTTAAGTAAAAAATCAGACTCTAGACCAGTCTCCGCAGTCCAAAACAGGAGTGGCACGAACGATTCCAGACTCTGCATTCAAACTGCACCATTTTATATTAAACTATAACCGTGTGAAGTGTACTCACGTCTATCAATAAAGCTGTAGGTGCCAACGAATCCTGTGGCGTTGTTCTGCTTTGCACCGCTGTGGAATTCCAGAATCAGTGAAGGGCCCGGGGAGTACAATGCTGGAGGGGCGTCAGCTCTACTGCCGCAGAGCTCCCGCGCCCACGCTGATCGTTCGTTGAGCGCCCCAGGAGGCCCCGGGCCTTGGACTTCCCAGTAAACCTTTAGATAGTCACCGCGTGTGCAACTGGAACAATAGTTTTATATTTAGACAAACAGACAACTGAACAACAAATGACAAACTGTATATTTGGCATCAGAGTATTGGCATCAGTAGGTACGTAGTGTGATTATACTGTAGTACGTAAGTACTGTTTTCGCTTTATTTTACATTACAGATTTGTAATAGGGTTGGGAAATGCTTTAATGAATTGATTGTAGGACACGACATTCAGTCAAAAAAATTATTTTAAAACAAAAAAACACTAACAATAAAAAAATGTTATTTTAAAATAACATTCACATTGGATAGTAAAATCAGCTTTATATATTTCTAATTCGATAAACAAACTAGTACACATTTTAACAACATTTTCCTAAAACCTAAAAATTCTATTTGATTCAAACTGAACATTCCAGAAAACTACCAATACAATTTTTATCTGCCGTCAAAAATTTGAGAACTAATAAAAATAAAACACGCTATAAAACACGCCGCTTTAAAACTACCTGCGAGGTAGGGAAACTGGAAACCACTATGTGGTAGCAATATTTTAAAAGAGCAACCAATACCGGGCGGCTATCGTTTATTGCGAGTTAAGTGCTTCGAGGTTTTAGTGTCTCAATTTTATGAAATAAATGTTTCGCAACCTGTTTTATAGCACTCCATTTTCTAAAGACAAGCCTTTATTAAGATGTCATCCAGTTTTATCGGGAGAATTATGTGGTGGCGGTGCTGTTCAGGGGAATTTTCAAAGAAAATATATTGTGGGCGGCTTTTTAGGGCTTAAGTTTTCTAGACGCGTTTTGTAAATTATAAGTTTTTTGTTTTTGTTTTGAAGTGTGCATTTGGAAATTTGAAACAAAGTGTATGAGTAGGTTTTAATTGTTTTATAGTGTTTACTTTCTTATGAACTTGAGACACAATTTTTAATTATCAAATTTCGATTTTTCGCCGATAAAATTATCATACCACGTTTCACCTTGTATTCATATATTCATAGACTATTGAGTACATAATTTTCTATGTCATGGCACTTGATTGAAAAGCGTAAAATTATTTACCATATTTTATTCCAGAGGAGTAATATTTCATATCCAGTCCACAGATCCTGTCATGTCTTTCGTGTGATGTCTGAATCCACTATACAAAGGATCGTCATCTTTTGCCTTGCAGATATCTGTGACGTGGATGAATAACAAAAAGCCTTGGAATTTGAATTTGGAATTTAAGTACTTCGAGTTTTGATTCCTATGCTGGCAAAGAACTGATGCTACGTATATGTTTTTGTAACAGATACAAAATATTATTACTCAAGTTACCATACCTATATTTATATTCTGAATTAATTTCAAAACAAAAATAAAATTTATTAAAGTAACTGAATATTATACTCGGCCGATAAGTATAATCCATGCAATTTTAATACACAAGCATGTAGAGACAATCCAGTAAATGTAACATTAATACCAAAATTAAATTCTCATTAACATCAATAATTCATAGACGAATGTTGAATACAAAATGGCGCATGCATTTTATGCATGCCGCTTAATAAGGTTGGCACATTCCAACGCCGCGGTTTATGGGAAATCCGAAACTTTGAATTTTAAATTCAGAATGCATACTCATTCGTATTTTGAATTTCCTTAACGGTATCGGGTGAAAGAAATGTAAAATGAGTGAGTTGATTGATGTTAGTATAGTTTCTTATAGTTTTTGTTCTTAAACTTAAGCTTTTACACACGTAATATAACATATAAAGACAGTTTCCAAAATTCACTGATTAAATGTATTAATATGTTCAGGCAAATCAAGAGTTATGTAAATAGAATGACTATATATGAATGAAGTTTCTCGGGAAATTATAGAACTTTATTTAAGATAAACCGTTTAAAAAAGGCTTTTAAAACTGTACGTGGTGATATCAAAGGAAAAACAATGGCATCAACTTGTAACATCTAAATCACATGCCTCACAAAGCGGTTCACCAAGTTGCCTTTACAATGAAGCGGTCTGTGGGAGAATCCAATAGCCCCACTAACTGTTGTGATTGATCGATTGTGATATTTATACATCGCATGGCCTCGTCAAACGCATTGATTTAAAATTTGATTGTTCGATTTTCCTCAATTACGGAATACGGTAGAACAATAGGTACACTAGTGAATAATCTCAAAACTGATTGGAATTCTAAAAATAAAACAATCTTTACCTAAAAAGTGTACGATTACCTTGTCTTTACCAATATTGGAGATGACATTTTTTGGGGCACCCCTACCTAACTCAATTGAACAGAACTGACAAGTTTGTTTTCGTTTTTTGAGGTGAGATTTTTTTTTTTTTTCAGGTTTTTGCGTTTATCGCAACTCCAAGTAATGCCTTTACTTGGCTTTCGGTAAATGTAATATCGCTGACAGTTTTTTTTGAGTAAAAGAACGTTGAGTATTCCGGTAATGGATAGGTATAGAAAAAAAGGATTTTTTAAAAAATAAATTAATAAATTTACACTTGCTTTTAATAATTTTCAGAAATTATGTTAGCGATAGATACGAATTACCTAGCATAAAAAAATAGAGGGCGAACGTATAGCCTTCTACCGGGCATAGTTCCAAACTCCCGACTAACACTGAGAGTACCTAATTTAAGTGCCTATTGTATCCTTTTTACTTGAAGTACACATAAGATGATATTGCTTTTAGACTTCGAAAGGGCCCAAAAACCGTTCTGTCAGGAGAAAAACTAAAATATTAAAAAAGTATTTTTTAATATCTCTTTGGTCTAGTGTTCGCAAGCGGGAGCGTGGTGTCCTAGGTCCGAATCCCGGAATGGGCAGTGTTATTTTTTTTTTGTATGGAAGTTCTCAATATCAGCACACAGTTTGGAACCCTTCGGGGAAAACAACCTTTATGCAATGTTATCTAAACACCAAAACGAATTCTATCTATTTCACTGATTCTTTTCTCAAACCTTTAAATATTCCCTACTATCTTTTGCCTGTGGCTTTCGCTCGCGTTAATTTAAAATTTGACAATCAATTCGGGTTGTACTCTACTTGCTAAAGACACGTGGCACCATCTATTATCATAATAGGGTTATTGTTGTTTTCCTCGGGAACAGTACTTTTTTCAGGATGAATGGTATGTCCGTTTCTGTACACCTGACAATGTATATGCAAAATTTCAGGATGATCGGTTCAATGGTTTAGGCGTGAAAAGATAACAAACAAACAAACTTCCTTTCGCATTTATAATATTAATTAGGATGAACTAACTATAGTTCAAACTTTCCCATCATTCATTTACTATTCGTACTCGATACAATAAATCATTGGGTGTCGATATCAGTCGGATGCAAAGAAAGGGTTAACTAAAAGCAAAAACAGCTTGGTTTCAGCTGAAACGTATCCTTCTGACCTATATAGAGTTGGCAGCGAGTAAGTACCACAAACAATGAACTAAATGATTATGTGATACAATAAAAGACTTTTTCTTTTGTTAAAATATGGATTAGTAGGAATTTACAAACATAACCGCAGTTAGTTCTGTCTGTCTTATTTGTGTAAACATGCATTCAAAATAGTTTGCTATAAAATTTCTATTTGACTGCTTAAATTACAGTGTAAAAAACCGGCCAAGTGCGAGTCGGACTCGCGCATGAAGGGTTCCGTACCATTGACTAGGTAAACAACAGTAGGTATTTATTATTAAAGTAAAAATACAACTAAGTATTTTGTGAATATTTCAAGTGCCTACCTGTTGCCATTAATGATATCGAGTAAAAAAGGGCAAAAAAATCGCGTTTGTTGTATGGGACCCTTAAATATTTATTTTATTTTGTTTTTAGTATTTGTTGTTATAGCGGCAACAGAAATACATAACTTGTGAAAATTTCAACTGTCTAGCTATCGCGGTTCTTGACATACAGCCTGGTGACAGACAGACGGACGGACAGACAGCGAAGTCTTAGTAATAGGGTCCCGTTTTTACGGAACCCTAAAAAATGTGCAGAACATTTTTTTTTTACTGAAATATATACTAAAGAAACTTTCCAAGTCTTCGACGTACCTACTAAGTCAAATGTGCATCAAACTAAATAAGAGCAGAAGAAAGGAAGAAGTACTAAACAAGCAAAAATAATACTAGACGCAACTTCAAGTTACTAACCAACGAGTTTCTCAAAAGTCATTTGTTATATTAACTACGTAACTTACTTTAGAGGAAATTAAATAATTTCTGCAGTTCCTACGTGATAATTTATTTTCAGCTTGTTAAAGTTACGCCACTGAGTTACTTAGGTGTTACTTAATCAAAAGCATGTGGGTTTCTTTACACGTCAATATAAATTAAAATAGCTTACCAGTAGCACCGTTCGTAGATATTTTTTGACCTTGAGTTGGCCTAGCGTAATAGGTAGTTTCAATGGTATGCGAGGCCTGTTTGTTTGGTTTTGTGTTTTTTGACATGCGGCTTACTTGTATGACTTAAAATGCTGGTTAACAATAATATTTATTTATTTATTTACTTTATTTGGGAAACAAACAGATACTGGGTCTGGTCGTGTGTGTATGTGACATGTATGTTTGTAAACTGTACCCACGACACAGGAGAAATCCTAGTGAGGGGCAACGTTTGAAAAAAAAAAAAAAAAAAAAACATAAGTAAAGATATATAGGTAAAACAGAGTCTACTGCAGTTTCCACAGATTACCAAACAACTAAATTATAAGATAGTTTAACAACAACCAGAAGACATTAAACCTAGATTAAGTTAATATTAGTAATAATAATAATATTATTTAAATTTGGATGTCAAAATATTACTTATACAGAATTTGAATTTATGTAGAGAAAGGTGAAAAATATCTAAATCTTGATTTGATTTTAACAACATTATACAGACTACAAGCTCTTTTGATTATATATCGAGATTGCAAGGAAGGAACTTTCCAGAGTAACTATAGTGACTGAGAAGTTAACTACGTGAAAAGCCTTGAGGACATATCTCCCCACTACAGCATGATAAATGATTGATTAATCATATATAACATGAGATGTGCGAACTCATGCATGTAAGACAAAAGCTCAAAGTTTTTTTTAAATATAATTTGCACGTTACTAGGACTTCTCTTGTATCGTGAGTACAGTTTACAGACATAAATCACACACGCACAAGAAAATCGGAACAACTACCTATAGGCCATATAAATAGTTGTTCTTCTATATACTGATCAAACTCGTTAAACGTAACCCAGTAAGCGACTGGATTACTGCACCAGTTTATCCATCCAAGCCGTAGTGAGTTGTACCAATAAATCAAATGACCACTCAAAATTCGACAAGAGACACCAAATTTCGAATCCGAAAGGTGACAAAAGCGCTCAGTTTGTACAATTTCGACAATTTCCACCATTCCCCCGCGCCAACTGTATCGGAAACCATCGTCAACACTAATCGTTGTGCCGAACAACATGTTAAGCCTTCGATTACAAACAGGTCGTCAAACGTTCGGCTATTTGCCAGCACGACGCACTGTGAATTGCAAATCTCATGACTGGTTGGCGGCTTGCTTGACCACCTCCATTTTCATCACAATACATGACTGTGTTGCCCTGTTTTTGTGCCGCTCCCTTGCTTTTTAATGACGTCGAGTATCGTTGTTTTTGATGCTAATGCGATTTAAAATAAAACAGGTGATATAATATGACAAAATGCGATTAGAATGCAAATGGAATGCTTATTTCAATTTGATAGCAACTTCATAACTGAAGCAAATCAGTTATGATTGCCTAAAAGGTCTACATTCGAATTCTGAAGTTCTGGATTCGACTTCTAGGTCGGGAAAAGTGTGATTGCGATTTTGTGTATGGAAATTCTCGGTAGCAGAACGAAGTCTGTAACTGTCAATAACGGCATCGGCGAAATGTGGGAGTAAAATGTTACACCTCTACCTAACCTTTCGAGAAATACAGGCGTGATGTTATGTTATGTGTATATTAAAGAAACTTCACTAATTTGATTTCATAATATTTCAACTATTAGAAACAGTTTAGAGGCGTTGATTGAGGAATTAACATAAAGTTACGCTCACGTATGACCGTAAAGTTAGTAGGGTTGGTTAACTTTCCAGAATTAAACGTCGATCGCACTTACGAATGAGTATTTTGATAGAGATCCCCTCGATTAAATTAAGGTCCTTCATCACTAACACGTCCACAACTATTTTTCACGCGTGATTTAATAAGGGCGATATTAGTTTGTTAGATATACAGGGCAATTTTTTTATCCCTATCGGCCAAAATGTATGAAACGGCTGCTTTTGTTTCCGTAATTTCAGATTTGGTCCCACCGTAAAAGTTGTTCATATTCATGGGTAGAACACCCTGTGAAAATTTGGATACTGATAAAACAATTGACCTGTATATGTAGATACCAGTTCGTTTGAAAAAAGAAAAACACGTTACGTAAAGATGAACCTGTTCCTTTCGAACAATGTATACTAAGTATAGGTAATTGACTGCCTCATTCGTCCAATGGTTGCAATCGTGATTGCTGAGCGTGGGGACTAGATTACCGGCAGCCTAATTACGTAAAAAAGCGACAACAACGCGATAGCCACGTGACAGCAATCTCACTGTCAAAAATGATGTTTGACAGAAGTTATTGCGCGATCTACAGCTGTCGCTACATCTGTAATTAGGCTGCGGGTCGCAAAATCGAGTAGCAAAATCAAAATAAAACTCATTTATTTGTAAAAACATAGGTAAAAAGTTAAAAACTTGGTTGAATATTAAAAATAATTACGTAGCCATATGTTTCACCTTGAAAGGTATACAAAACTTTGGAAATTTTAAAATTCTTAGGGGACCTCATTAACATAGTTATTGTTTCCAAAACCTTATATTTATTACTTAATAAATTACTACACATAAAAATGCAGCACGTAGTTTAGAACTGTGTATGGTAGAATGGCAATAGGCTCGCCCCTTAATATGGAACTCAATAATATCATCGGTGAAATGTGTAGAATACCTATGCCCAACCCTACCAGGAATATACGCGTGATACTATCTTATATAAAGGAAGCAGTAATTAATTATTTTGAATAAACATAATTCCAAGTGCGATAAGTCCGCCCCTTTTACATCTCTATTGGTTTCCATTCTCGTATATTTTTTCTGTTTCTGGTGTGCAATAAAGTGTATTGTATTGTTTTGTATAATTCCGTTAATGTACTGTTTTTTTATTTATTAATTTGGTAATCAATCAGTCTGTCACTAGTAAGAACTATTCGTAAGAACATACTTTTAAAGTCAACCTAACCTACAATTGAATCAAAGTACTTATATAAACACCTTTCTCGAACAAATAAAACTAAAACGTATAGTACAACATTAGTGTAGGTAACGTATGCGGTCCAGTAAAGTCCGGGAAAGTTTCCAAGAGCTCGGCGAAAGATTTGTCTTACCGCTGTTTCCCTGGAGTAGGATCCCAACATTGTGATCGATCTTACTGGAGTTGACATCGTGAGAAAGAATCGTGAAAGTACGTGTAAGAATAGTAATAGTTAGTCATTTGTTTTTATGTTGTTTTTGCTGTGTATGAAAATCTTTCTGATAGGCTAATTGACTGCATCAAAAATAAATAATGAATTCTTGTTTGGTATTTGGTAAATAGTTTTCCTTATAAAAAACCTCAATAAAACTTAATCTCTTGTTTATCTTTGGTCTTTTCAATTTTTAATTTATAAAAATCACACAATAAGTATAGCAATGGCAATGAAAAACTATGACGTCACGCCTTTGTATTCCAAACATATTTAGAACAAAATGTAGTTTTTGACAGTTCATAAAAAGTAACTCAGATGACTAGTAGTCATCTACCGTATTGGGTATATGCATTACCTATTATACAAAATTAGAAGGGTAATAATATTTAAGGGGATAAATATTGAAAATATTTAATCAGTATGTAATTATAAAATCTTTTCTGATTTAGAAAAAAACCGATAGCGCAAAATCTTCGAGTCCTTCAGAAATTAGTTTACTACCTGCCTACTAGAATTTACAATTTACAACATTCCAACGAAGCTCGGCAATGCATTAGTAATAATTATTGGATGTATGGTGATCATGTTCATGGATGGCGGAGCTCAATTATCATCAGATAACCCCCAAACTAGGGTTTTTGTGTATGGAAATTCTCAGTAGCAGCACGAAATCTGGAACTGTGGCCGGTAGATGGCAATAGGCTCGCTCCCAATTACATGGGACTCAATAACGGCATCGGTGAAATGTGGGTGTACTCCTTTGCTTAACCTTTCGGGATATACAGGCGTGATACTATATTATGTTATAAGGCCTAAGATCAGAAGAAGATAATTATGAGTGTTAAATAGTACATCTCTGCCTATTCTATGTTATGTGTTTTATACCCCAAAATAAAACCCTCTACATAAAAATAAAACAAATATGTTCCAGAATTAAAACAACAAAACTTTCGAAACGTAAAGCTACGTTGACAACAGACAAGACAGCTAAAACATACGGCCTTAAAACAAGCTTCAGTTTTTGTCCCTGTGACCCTAGCCCGTCTAATTTAATGCCAGCACATACGAATTAGCATAATACGAAATTTACAATTCCTTTTCAGTACAACGACCGCTGTGAAATTTGAAACGGAATGTTCAAATGATATCGATTGCAAATTGGGACGGATCGGCCTTTATTTGACGTAATATTATATAGTGCTGAACTAGCATTACATCTGTGTATGGTTATGAAATTCTTAGGATAAGACTTGAGACTTGAGTGAGTGAGTAAGATGTGAGTGACTTTTCCTACATGTAACTTTCTTGACTGACTGTTTAGACGAAGGACTGAACAGTAAGGACTCTGACTGCCCCGGCTGTGTCAGAAATACTGATACATAGTGTATGGGGTAAGCACGAGCCGAACAATTCTTCCTGTTCCACCGGCCACAGGCTCCTTCCGATTTTTGAATATTTTTGACCAGCATTTACTTGAATACCCTAGAATGATTGTGAAGTTTGTACTAACGTGATGCTTTATTCATTGTTCAGTTCGAAAAAAATAAAAAAGCAATGATAGCTCGCTGAATGTTCGGTTACAGAAAAATGTTTGAGCATACTCTATCCACCGTCTTAAGGGACGATATTACCACACACGACTTCAAAAAGATGTTTTATCTCATACATTTTAATCATTAATTCCACCTATACTAGTCCATTGCTAGATTATGCTTGTAGGTTGCACCAGTGAACATTGGTTGGTTCATTGGCTTTTCGCGTTCAGTTTGTCCTATCGTCCTGGCTGCCCTTTTTTCGTCTACATAGAGATATTTAAATATCAAGCTTTAACTAATTCGATTGAATGGTACTAAAATAATCCCCGTGTCGTATTAAGGTTTATCCACAGAGAGATTCTTTGATGTACAAACACAGCCTACGCGAATTATGATTCTAGGGATAAAATGTCACTCCTATTTTTATACTGACGGTCAGTGGCTCGTACGCGTAGAATTATTAACACACTAGAATATTAACTAAAAATGTTATAAATAATAACGACGACAGACCTGTTATTTTATGTTATCTCGGACAACGATTTTGGTGTAAGTTGGTTTTTTAGTTGTTTAATCTGGAAAAGCATTTCAACTGCCTGACTGCCTCATTGGTTTTGCAGTCGCAAGCGCCAAGTGTGAAATGCTGGGTTCGATTCCCAGGACGGGTAAAGAGTTACTGGGTTTTCTTGTATGAAAATTCTCAGTAGCAGCGCGCAGTCTGGAACTGGGCCCGGTGGACTGCATGAGATTCGCCCACTATTACATGGGACTCAATAACGAATTAATAAATAATATATATGGTAAATTTTTAAGCAATACGAATATATACTTTTATCAATCAACAAAACGCTTCAGGCGTTTCTTTTTAATATCGTGTTTTTACTTACAAAAATTGTATAGCAAACTTATTTATCATGCCTAGCATTTTTACACACAATATTGCTACTATTTTCCAATAATTGAACCCGCTCGGGTACAAGAAGCTTAGCTGTTCGTTGATCAGTTTCTTATTATTGAATCTGTAGTTCGGTGCCGTCAGCTGTTGCATACTAATAAGAACTTGTACTAAAGCTACCCTAGACCAGAATGTAGGTTTTATATACTCGTAGTAAAATAAATAACAGACTGTTATTTATCTTACTACGAGTAAATAATATTGAAATTCTATGCCTTGTGTTATTGTTACAGGTGGTATTGTTGTTTGTTAAAATATAAAACTATTCCCTGTACAAAAAAAAATGCCGTATACATGATAATTTTGGCGAAGGTTTTTGACGTTGGAAAGCGAGTAATGGAACTCAAGTGGAGTTGGGCAGGACACCTGGCAAGGCGTGGTGATAACAGATGGAGCAAAGCTGTGACCGAATGGCGGCCAAGAACTGGGAGAAGGAATGTCGGTCGTGCCGTGGCGAGATGGGCGGACGATATTGTTGCCGTCGGGGGTCGAACATGGATGAGACTGGCGCAGGAGCGTAGAAACTGGCACTTTCAAAGAGAGGCCTATACCCAGCAGTGGGCGAAGTCGGGCTGTGGATGATGATAATGATGATACATGATAATAAACACATTTTATTATTATATAGAAAGGGGATATATTATGTACAATAAACAAGTTTCTTCTACATAAAACACTGGTTAAGTCACTTGTAACCGACGTATAGGCCAATGATGATGGTAAGACTATGTAAAAATATCCAAGTGTTTCCATATGGTCCTTTGATGATGATTATGAGTGCAGTGATAGCCAAGCGGTTGAACGCTTGCCTTCCATGCAGCAGGGTCTGAGTTCAAATCCGGCCCTCACCTCTGACTTTTCGGAAGCATGTGCGGATCAGAATTTGATTATCACTTGCGTTTACGGTAAAGGAAAACATCGTGAGGAAACCTGCACACCTGAGAAGGCTCCATAAAGTTCTTGATGGTGTTTGTAGTCCGCCAACCGGCACGGTAACCCGCTAACCCTTCTCATTCTGAGAAGGAACCCGGCCCCAGCAGTGGGACAGTAATAGGTTCAATTTAATGATGATTATCAGATCGAAGTGTGATATCTACCTAATAAAAAACCTGCCTTATCTTGTCTTTTTTAGTACGGGTTGTATCCGCTTTTAATTACCACTTTTCTAGTAAAAACTTGAGTTTTCAGTCCAAAAAAGGTATATCGACGGTTTAGAACACATTGGCTTTATTAAAAAAAGGAATAAACCTACGACCAACAACCGATATTTTTGGAAGCGATAACCCGGCACGGTCCACGGGATCAAAATGTTTGGGACCAAATACAAGCGTGGAACATTTGGTTTTTTAGATTTTTGAAATATACACACTGAATTGAATCAGAATATTCACGTATGACTTTCATTCAATTTTTCTGTCGAAGAAAAAAGTGTATTAACCTCAAAAATATCCTAAACCTACCAAAAAAATATGTTAAAATACTTTTTAAAAACTGCATTTCAATTGTAAATTCGTAGAGCGCAAACGCAGAAATATATCCAATAGCTTTGATAAGTGGGTTCGCTTTACCATCAGATTAAATTACAAATATTGAAATCCTTTATGTACTTTCAATAGAAGCATTTCAGCCATTTCGAAGTATAGATAACATATCACGCTATCCAATATACGCAAATACTTTTGATGTCATTTCGTACAGTTCTGACTTCATACCTTAACTAACCGTTCTCAGTAAAGCAAAGACCAATATTGTGGTTCTATAGAACCTCCTACACAGGTACAATGAAAACAGATCGTTTAAATTCCCTCCTTCGTACACGTTTTACCGCGCTATCGCTCAAAGCACCATTAAGTCAGTCATTTCCGTCACTTGTCTCGGCAAGAAGATAAGTGGGCGACACGCTGTTTCCTCAATCCGAAACCCACAACAAAATAATTCAGTACTCAAGTAAAGTACAGCAACACAGTGTGTCTGTGTCTTCAATTGGAAAGCGAACAGTAGCTGTGTGCGTGTTTGCAGTCTGCACTGTGATCGCGGTCGGCGATAGTTTGCACTTGATGCATATTAATGTGACGTCCCACAGTACTGTTCACACAGTTTGTATTATATCGAGAATAGGATCGGCTTTGTTTCGATGATATTGTATAATATTATTTTGATTGAATTTCAATATTCAACAAATCGTGTGAAGTGGCTATTTGACTTTGAGAAAGGGTATGGGAAATGAAGGTGCATTGACTCTGACTATATATTATTTAAATATGTATTGAATAAAATGCTTTATTCCCTTGTTTTTTCTTCCATTTTACAAACCTTTAGTTGTATAAATTATTATGCGTTCAGATATTAAATAAAATATTTAGTTACCTATTTTATGGAAATAGTTGCTTAACTCAAAATATATAGTTTTCTATGTAATAAAAGGATACAACGATATCGCGCGCACCACTATTCCAAAGGTTATTGAAATAATAATCAAGACGGGGCGAGGTATTAAATGATGCAGTTTATCCTGCTGCCGACATCACCAAAGAGATTGTCTAAAGACGCTAGAGCGAATGAAAGAGCCGGAAAGCGAGGCTCATAAATATTTTAATAAGTCCACGGGAGCAGAAATATTTGAGTACCTATTGTGATATAATAAAGGCAAATTATTATGAGACCATAAACCGCGGACCATTTTATTGTATGTCCTGAAAAGGGATATTATAAAATAATTACGACCTAATGACGTATTTGACAATTATCATTTTTGAAGTCCGGTCCGTAGGCAGTAATACATTAAGTCCTCCTTAGTCTAATGAGAATTATTTTGATGTTGTCATCCATAGCTAACCACGTCATAGTATCAAAGATTGTACGAAAACCTGTTTCCACGATGTTTTTAGGTAGTGGCAGGAATTGCGCGTGCGTAAAACGAAAATCAAGTACTGTGTTAATTAGTGAGGACAAGAAACCACATACACAAAACAAAAACCAAAACTGTTATCTTATCGCATGTTTAAATTTTATTCAGAAAATTATATATGTGAGAATAACCGAAAATTGACAATCTATTGTCACAACGTCTCAATAGTGAGCACAGTCTAGTGAACAAAGTTATCAAAGTTTGATAATTTGAAACTTATTGTTTGATGAATAAAATTGGAAACTCCTTCAAACTTAGTTCAAACAAAATTTTTGGTTTTATGACACATGATTTAAATAAAAAGATGAAAAAGAAAAGTAGTAAAAATTTTACGACTTTCAGAAATATTCCTGCAGCTGCTATTGCCTGTCACGTTAAATAACGCCATAAATGCCTATCTGGAATAAATCTAGAAAATATGAGTGTCTTTTTACTTTATTGACGACTAAATTGTTATTATTTAGATTAATTTAGTTTTCTATGCTCTAAATAAAAACCAATATAATAATACAAAAGCGCAGTCCACATAATTCTATGATGCAGCGCTTAATGCCCATACCGATAAATACAAATGTCCTTGTATTAGAAATTCATTGATAAAATGAGAATATTATGCCAAATTGGTAGCATTCTAAATCACGACATGACAACCCCATCAATTGGGAATACATTTCCATGTTATTCTACTACAGAATAATCACAGTCTAAATTACGCATAGCAGATCTATTTTACCATAATATTATTATCATATATATACGTATAACACTGATAATTTATACATGAAATTTTGGATGGAGGTAAAATAGTGTAAATATTCCTATATAGTGCCAAGAGGCAAAATTAAAAATCAATGTTTATAACCGAAATCTGCACGGACGAACTCGAAGACAAAAGCTAGTAAACTGAAAAAAATTAAATGTTAAAGTACAATAAAATTAATAAAAGACTGCTTTTAGCTTTAATGTCTTTTAGGTGTTACGGGAATAGGTATTTGTCTCTTAAACTCCGCCAAACGATGCAACTGGGAAATCTGTGGCGTTGAGAAACAGAATAGAAACTGCAGTGTCGTGCACGCAAGAGATTTGCAAAGCAAGTTTGCCATCAACACCAGATAAACGGTGTTTGGATTTCGAACCAAATTTGGGAGCTAGGTTTCAAGTTCTCAATGAACAATTGGTACATCGAAACTATTTGGTAGATAGAACTTATGGGATATGTAAAGTTCTATCTTCATAATGTTAAAACAAACCCATGTTTTAACTTATCAATTAACTAAAATATAAACGCAGAGTCTGTGTAATCCTAATACTAATCGTCTGAACTATGTTTTATTATATTTCAATCAATAAAATTTCCAGCCTGCCGATTATCGTCCTAGTACACACTCATCATTTGTCACGACTTGACTATTATTAGTTAGCCTTGAAAGGGGCCGTCTAATTGTCTATAATTTCACCTTATATTTCGAATCACAATACAACTCACACTTATGTAGCCTGAAAAACAAGCATCGTTAAAATGTTTTGCATGTCGTTATGATTGGGTTTTCCCCAGTACTTTCAATTTCCACTGTGTGTCGCGATATTTACTGTGACAATACCTTCGCTTTTTTTACTTTTTCGTGATTGGTTGACGTGATGTAAATTTCATGAACGATACATCCTATTGTAAACGGGTTAGAGTAACCTGGAGTTTGAAATTGTGCCCGGACGAAAGATTCTCTCTTTATAACATGGGCCTTATGAACAGCATATACCTCTGCCTAAGCCTTTGGCAAACACAGGTGTGATTGTATGCATTGTTTTATGATGAACGATAACATTTTAGCTCTTTACTTTTGCTTTAACTTTTACTTTCATACTGTTGAGATTGATGCGTTATACATCCAGATACTGGATCAAAATATCAAAGATGTGGACACAAGAATAACTGGATTTTCGTTTTTGATTGATCAGCAATCGAATCGGTAATGTCCACTGTGAGGGAGAAGTTTCATCAATCATGTCCCATCTAGTGAGGGAGCTGTCTTTGTATGACAGTTGGGCAGTTTTTCCATATGTGTGAAAGATTACCCGTTTGGTGACAATTTTTATTTATTGAGATAGATAACGGATCATTTACCCCATGCTCTTGAAATATATACTGACACTGCGCCCTCTGATGTTATAGGGTGAGGAGATATATATAGGTTCCTATTTAATTTGTCTTATAAAAATTCTTAGAGATGACAGCATAGGAAATGTGGTGAAATTATTAATCAGTAAAAAGGGTTAAACCGCAGATGTTGGTTTTAGTAAGATTAGTAAAAGTCAAAATTCTGATTTAATGTAAATTTATCTATTTTCACTCATATCAATTTCAACAAAAAATATCGTTGAAGGCTTTTACTTTAATTCGAACAAGGAAAAAAATAGCCAGTTCAATAGCCAGATTTAGGTGTAATTTCTTTGTATGGCAATGGGTACTTGTTCTAGATAGAACAGATACCCAATTCTAGGTATTAAATTATCTGTGTCCTGACATGCTTTTAAATATTTCCTATTATAAAAAAAGGAATTTGAATCTTCTATTCTCTTCAATAAAATCTTAATCTTTTAGCTAGTAGCAATAACCAAGCTTGACTGTAAGACCAATGATACAACATGAAGAGCAAGAGTTACATGATCTTGATCACATTAACTATAGTCCTTGCTGAAACTTAAGACGAGGACATACGACGAATGTCCGTCGTCAAAGTCAATTGGGGACATTAAATTGGATAGCGGACCCAAGAGCGGCCGGAATTAATCAGGAGAAAAAAGTAGTCTGATAAGTACAGAAAAGTGTTTAAAAAAATACCATACCATCACGCCTGTATCCCCAAAGGTTGAAGCAGAGGTGTACTATAGTGCACCCACATTTCACCGGTGGTGTTATTAGGACCCATGTAATAGGGGGCAAGGCTATTGCCATCCAAACTCAGTGCTACTACTGAGAACTTTTTTAGATACAGAGAAGCAGAACCTCAGTCTAAGTAGTCGCGATTACTAGACGATAGGGGCAATTATAAGTAAATTATATGAAGTATATTTGATTTTTCCTTTCTTACTATTTTTTTCTACCGTTACCTACCGTTACCGTTTTCTACCGTTAGGGCAGAAAATGAATAAGTTCAAAAACTGCCTTGGGCCTACTGGGTACTGGGACCACAGCACAGTGCAGGCCTGAATTCCAACATTAGGATAGGTTCATTAATAGTCTTTCATAGAGTTAACACGGTCGATATTGAGTGGTTTGGTCATTTCCCGTCAAGTCCGTCAAACGCATTTTAGACAGAACAGCGAGTTCAATTTTGTGATTATTGAAGAGAAATTCCTAAATTTGAGGTAAAACTGATTGTGTATTTTGGCTAAGCTCTGAGCTTGTTAGCTATTCTAAATCGGAGCAGTTTTGTAGATTTAGTATACTAATTATAATATGTTTCGATAAAGTAAAAGTTATCAAATATATCGATAATAACTCTAGAGGTCTTGCTAGAAGCCTTTGCACTCGCAAATCACATTTTATTATGTGTTTTTAAGATAAAAATAACGGAAAGGAGAAATATTCAAATAATTCAACCCACTTATTTTGTTAATAATTAAGTATGCGAATGAAGTACTATTTAAAATTACCACCCAAGGATTTCTCTTGTATATTACAGTAGGTAGGTACAATTTACAAATATAAATCTCACATGCATTACTCAGACCCGTTCTGTTCAGAACCTGTTTTGTTAACAACACATAGCTGTGTGTGCCGGACCGCTACGTGTGGAGGCGGCGCAGCCCGCTACTGCTACTGGTACCCACAGACAGGACTAACCTGCTCGCCAAGGCACCCCTTACCAGAGCAATCCGTACCATTAACGACCTTCAAACTCGGATCGATGTGTTTACATGTAGTTGGAGTGATTTCGCAAGGGTATTACTATTTATATTATGCTATAAACAAAATAATACTTAATTATTATAAAAATGACAGTTAATTATGTTTGGGTTTATATATGTACTATGTTTTTGTGTTATAATGGTGTAATAATTTAATAATGTTGTTATGATTTATGTTTCTAATTTTGCTATCGTAAGTATATAGTGTAATTAGTTGAAGTTCTTAACTATCGCATTAGGATAAACCCTGTAATGATAGTTTAAGCTGTTTACATATGCACTGTGAACTCCTATCGTAAATGCGTCTAAATTAGTTCCATATAATTTTGGCTTATATGTTAAATATGGCCAAGATCGACGACGATGTCTACTAGACCTCCATTATAATACAACACAAACTATACTACAATATGTTGTACATAGTATTGTATTATCCAGAAGCAACATTTGTAGCTCTATTGTTCGATTTCAAGCTGTATGGTCGCACTAGTGTGACAGCAAAACTAGAAACTGTATCAACACAAAGTGCAGCCGGCTCAAAGCCAAGTGGGTTTGAGTCGGATGCGTTTAATGTTCATAGTTACGGCATCAAACTCTCTAGTTTGCTTCGTCACTATGCCATTTAGGTTTACGAAATGCTATTTCGTAAAAACTAGGGTGTCTAAAATGATGCTTTTACCTATTAAAATTGCTTATTACGGTTTTTACAACAGTGTAGTGCAAAATGGAGCAGATAGAATTTGAGTGATTTACAAAGCATCCTCTCACTAATCGGTGAGCCACTGCGATCCCCAAGCCGCCTGCCAAGCGTGGGGATTATGGCAACACCCACGGGGGGAGGCCTTCTTTTAGCAGTGGACGTCTTCTGGCTGAATAAATGAATGAATCCAATGGGCTAAGGGATAATTGAAAAAAGGCTCGTGCACAGCAGTGTGTCAGTAATTATCACAATTTAGCTCTTATTAATACAGTCAATTTTTATTCCAGTTTAAGTAGGACCTCATATGTATACCTCAGGTTTTCTCAGGCGAGATACACACAGTATAATATACAGCCGGTAATACAAGACACTATATCAAAGCTCTGTTCCGTCCGTACCTGCATTGACATCGTTCCGGCACAAGTGAATATTAATGTTCTGTGTCGGTTCTAATGAGCGCCCGATTGACAGGGAAATATGCTGTGACTAAAATTTAGTTGTTAGTGCAGTGATTATTTGTGTGGCTTTATCTGGCGTTGAATGACAATCTAAAATTTGGTTAGAATTTAAAAATCTACTCACTAATTGACTAAAATAAAATTTGGTAATAAATTAGCAGTGATAGCTTGGTGGTTTGACACTTGCCTTCGATGCAAGAGGTTCTGAGATCAAACCCGGCCTGCACTTCTGAATTTTCGGATGCATGTGCGGATTAGAATTTCACATCCATTAACGGTGAAGGAAAATATTGTGAAGAAACCTGCACACCTGAGAGGGCTCCATAAAGTTCTGGATGGTGTCTGTAGTTCGCCAACCATCAGTGGGCTAGCGTGGTGGACTAATGCCTAACCTTTCTCATTCTCAGTAGTGGGACAGTAATAGGCCGAATTTATTATTCATTAAGTAACTTCTTAATGAAGATGAAATGGTAATATACGTAAAAATATGTATTAAAAAAAGCTAGTCGCTATGAGTATACGTAGTAAGTTATGAATTATAATTTAACGATACTTCTTTTTTCTTACGGGTGAGTAAAAATATATGGAAAATGCCAATTGAGTTGTCAAAGTCGAGTCGCGGGAAATGAGGGTCTAAGAAATTATGTCAAGAGAATGGGCTAGAAGATCTCTCAGTGGGCTAAAAACGATAATTAATGGCAAAAACTCCTATGACCTTTCATTAAAGACGTTTTAACATGTTAGATGTTTAAGACGAAATGAGCGCTTAAACCTGAAGTTTTTTATAGGTAATTGGCCATTTTTATTTTAAACACCTACCTATGTTGTCGGTGAACATAGTTAATGGGTAAATTTTGATTAAAATTAAGGTCCAAAAATATTCAATACAGTAAAATACGTAACAACAAAAAGGTCAAAAGTACAGTGGTTCCTTTAACACTGTATCGATATTACCGTACATTGAGCAGGAATGGACACAAAATTATCCCGAATCATATAGCTCAATAATCCAATTCGCCGAGTCAGCACACCTCTATGGTGTAACAGTACACATAGAAAGACGATGGTAAACACTAATTCAACCCGTGGTGTATTTGCACAGCGCTGCATAGCGCCGAACGCCGCATATTAATGTGGGCTACACGGCTCGGCGTATCGATGTAATAATCTACTGCTAGCTATGTATTCAGTAGTTTGTGACGTAAATAAACAATATAGATCACATGATCAAAGGGATCAGGACTTTGAACCGTATGTAGCGTTATTTGGGAGGGAGTTAGTAAAAAGGTATTGACCTAGTCAATATTGCAAAGAAACAGCGAAAGCTATCTCTTCTCATACTTCTTTATTAAACATTTAACGCTTAATTAAGGTATGACTTTGTGCTTATACGTCAAAAAAATTATGAATTGAATGCCGTTATTCACAACTTTATACAACTGTAAAGTAAGGGTATATTCAACTTACTTTGCATAAACGTAAAAAAAAAAATGTCGTTTGGACTTATAGAGAACATGTGCGATTCCTTACAATTTTAATAGAAGTCTGAGATAAAAAGCAATATTCAATGACTTTGTTGGTACTGATACAATTTATTGTAGTAGAAAAGCAAAATTATGTCACTGATAGCGCAGTTCTTTGAGCTAACTTGTATGCTGAGACTCAACTCACTAAGAAGAAGTACTAGGTACCTACTACTCCATAATTATGAGTTTATGTAGTCTAACTCCTTCCCTATATTACTTATCCATACCTATACCTAGTAAATAATAGATCTCGTATCGGAAGACCATACTTTTTTATAAACTATATTTAATTGTATTCAATGACGACACGGTTGGCGCAGTGGTTAAGCGATTAGCTTTCTACGCTAAGTGTCGCGAGTTCGATCACCGCACGGGACAAATATTTGTATGATTTACAGATAACTGTTTTGGGTCTGGGTGTTTGTGTATGTGAATATATGTGTTTATAAACGCACCCACGATACAGGATTATTCACAGTGCGGGGAAAAGTAAAAAAAAAAAATGTAAAATTAATAGGTGTAAATATTGTTGATACCTTTTTTCTTTAAACTACACTTACTAAACATCTGTACAACAAACTATCCTTTGAAGTTTGAATATACATAATATCTATTTAATCGAACGAATAATCCGTGAAAACAACGTTATAACACAACGCACAAATGTTTCATAAACATTTCTCAACAATTTATAGCTTTGAGTGTATTTTATATGTTACATCTTATGTCCTAGGTACTCTAGCATAACTTGTCATGTTAGGTACAAAATACCTAAACAACTTAGAAATATGAACTGCCAAGCTTTCACCTAAACTGACGCACGTTTACCTATATTTCGTAAAGGAGATAAATATTCTTTATTTAAATATTCACAAACAAAACTTGGGATGAAATAAACACTTTAAATATATTATCTGTCGTCTTATCAGTCTCGCATGTTGTCAGAATCCTGAAGGGTATAAAGCACACAGAAGACAGCGGGGGCGGTACTATTTTAACCTGCTACTTACCTCAAAACGTCAGAGGTAGAGGATAATGCTTGACATACTATGAAACACATCGCATACCAACGTGGTATTTGCCCTGCTAGAAATGCGGTCCAGTAAAATATTAACAGACTCATCTCATAGAAATCGTGTCGAGCGTGGGATCTTTCTGACATATGATTGCTGCAAGAAACGAAACTAATTGCCACATGAAGCGGGTAAGTAATTTATAATCACATCATTAGTCGCCTATTACGCAAGTCATCGAAAGTGGCCACAATAAAAATAACTAGGTTCTTTCGATATCATAAAACATTATTAATATATTATAATAACTAAGGCTTTCTCATTGTGAGGGAGAGTAACTTTCCTAGCAGTAAGTCCCTGTTAGGAATGAGCTATTAAGATTTTGATGTAATTATAAACACTAGTTAAAATCTTACATAATTATCTTTCGATGTCTTTAGTTATAATTTTTCTCGTAAAATCGGTGACAAAGGCGCTTCGAGTATCGCGTCGTGTTTTTGTTTTTCAAAAATCTTTCGACTTCAAGCAAGAGAGTATCCTTGACAATGTACTGCGAAGGAGCAACTTTATAACGAGAAATAAAGTTGGAAGTGTCCGTCTACCGTGAAACAATGTACAGGCTTTTAGAGATCCTTACAAAATTGGCCTTCGCTTGCTGGCACATCAATAAATACAAGTAGTTCTGATCTCGAAAATAATGTTTATGAATCAAATATTAGGTTTACGGCCAGTTTAATACTTTAGAATTTAGACGTCATTTTCGTTTTCTTTAAGAAGCGTAGCAAAACAGGGGTAATGTCTATTAATTTAAACGATTTATAAATGGATGGATTGACATTACATTGTTTATGAACCGTCCCGTTCGTCGTATATGCATAAATAAAATATAAACGTCGTATATGCATAATTATAAACGCAAACGAATAGTAATTATAATGCGTTAAAGGTAAGAGCATAAACATTACACTCTGTATTGAAATTACAAATCTATGATTACAACTTCTCCCTTCATCGTAAATAAAATACGAGAAAGATAAGTAGCTGATATATAGATAGTGGCAGCAGCTCCAGTACATTTCAGTTCGGAAACATTGTTTAGAGTACTCGTAAGAGACATAATTGAACTAAAGCACCAAACTTTTGACATTTACATCCACACTGATGTAAATTTCAGTATTGGCGAAGCGCAAATAAGCCACATACCAGGTACTAACTCATAGTTATTTGCAGACGTTCACAACAGCCGACTGACTCATCGTGAAACTCCGAAATTGTGGTCGATCTCATAAGAGCTGGTTAACCGTACGGATTTCTAATCAGGAGTTCGTCGGTATTGGTTTGGTATGAAATTGCAGGTACATTGTTAATGGTGAAGGGGTTGAATCAATGGAGCTTGCATATTAAAGGACCGATACTGGTTAATTGACTTTGCCGGAACAATTACTTAGCTTAATATGCGCGATATATATATAAACAGCTTAATTCCAATAATTTGTTTGATTCTAAAATACGTTTTAATTAAGTATTTTTAAATGATTACAGATTTACATTTAAAATAGCCAGAATAATAATGTCTCTTATATTTATCAATTGATTTAAATAACAATAAATAAATCATATCAAAAAGTAAATTTAAAAAATTCCTTGATTCACATCTTTTCAATATTTAAATTAAAATCAATTTTCACCCCATTTAGTCTCGTATGCTTTATTGCCTATACGATGACGTAAGAAAATAGATGTTGCTATCTCTTTCTTACTAAAATATTATTCTGTAGTACTTTTGTTTAGCGTTATAATACAAGTACGGAATCCTTGTTTATTTGAAACATTAATGACTGGACACTTCATATTTGAGTCAATCAACACATGCAGCTAGTATGGTTGGATTTTACATGTCTATACGATGGATATCTATACGATTTTTGACATTTTAATATATCTAAAGGACACCTGTTTCCCTTTCAAAATGATTTTTATATATCTTTAACGTGTTGTTGAAACGTTATCACTATGGAAACGACGCTTAAACTTTTATTCAATTACAGAAGTTTAAGAGAAATCTTTCTTCAGATTCTTAGTTCCAGAGTTTCGTTGCAAAATGAAACACAATTTTCAATTCTGTCAGGTATTTTATAATCCGGTGAAGTTGAGGTTACTTGTGAGATATTTCCCTCTAGCCTCGTTCGTCTTTTCTAACAGTTTGAAACTTTATTATGAATTTTGTTTGGTGTACTCCCAATGCATCTGTGGGGAGAGTGGTAATCTGGATTTTAGTTTTTGATCCCTGAGGATAGGCATGAAATGATAGGACTTTAGTACTATTTGCTTGGATATTTTATGTAGCAACTGAAATGTATTGGCTAACACACTTTATTATTCTGTTTCAATTGTTTACAGATGGGTTTTAGTACTATCTTACAATCTTGCTTTTATTAATAATAACAACTATTTAATATTTAATTTTAAGTTGAATTTAAGTTTTAATTTAAATTTAAATTCACGTTTATCTAACGTGCGTGTTACTGTAACACTTACTGTACTAATGCTTATACACATTGTGTACATTAGCAGTACACAGGCTTTGTCATTAAACTCAATTAACGAACTAATTCACGTACATGTAAATGTCCCTCATTTTAGCTTTGTCCTAGTAATCACATTACAATGGTTACATTTATAAAAGTTTAGATAAAAGCTCCATGAAAAATTCTTTTACATTTCACAAAAATCAACTTACAATGAGCATTTCCATAAAATTTAAAGAGTACTATATTTATAGAAATCTATTGTCGATTTACCTTTTTGTCTTTCCCATTTCCAGCGAAGACCTTTAAAAAAACTGGAGATGTCGCAAATAAGAATAACTACAGGCCAATTTCATTAGCGACGATTATAGCGAAAGTATTTGACGGTTTGCTGGAGGCACAGTTAGACAAATTTGTTATACTACATAACAATCAGTTTGGGTTTCGTCCGTCATTATCTACAGAGAGTGCAATACTGTGCCTCAAGCATACCGTCGGGTACTATACAGCTCGTAGAACGCCGGTTTATGCTTGTTTCCTCGACTTGTCGAAGGCTTTTGACCTGGTGTCCTATGATATCCTATGGAAAAAACTGAAGGATATCAACTTACCACTGGAACTAATTAATATCCTCAAGTACTGGTATGGACACCAGGTCAACGCTGTTAAATGGGCGGGGACACTGTCTGACCCATATAGGCTGGAGTGCGGGGTGAGGCAGGGGGGGTTGACCTCGCCATTACTCTTTAACCTATATATTGACGCACTGATCGTCGCACTCAGCAGTCAGCGTGTCGGGTGTCATATTGACGATGTTTGCGTCAATAACCTTAGTTACGCAGATGACATGGTGCTGCTGAGTGCGTCGGTCTGTGGGCTTAGAAAGTTACTGCAATTGTGCGAGACTTATGCTAACACTCATGGCTTGAAATATAATGTAACCAAGAGTCAGTATATGGTTTTTAAAGCTGAAAAAGTACAACCATCCCATGTGCCCTCTATTCGACTGTATGGTACTTCTTTGGCTAGAGTTGAACAATTTAAATATCTGGGACATATAGTTGCAGCTGACCTCAGGGATGATACTGACATTGAGCGGGAGCGGAGGGCATTGTCAGTGCGAGCTAACATGATAGCACAAAGATTTGCACGCTGCTCCTCTGAAGCTAAAATTGCGCTATTTAAAGCTTATTGCACTTCGCTTTACACCTGCAGCCTATGGACTAATTTTACTTTAAAATCATACAATGCCCTCCGCGTCCAGTTCAATAACGCATTCAGGTCGATGGTGGGACTGCCTCGGTACTGCAGTGCCTCAGCCATGTTCGCAGAAGCTCGAACTGATTGTTTTTACACAACAATGAGAAAGCGCTGCACATCTCTAGTGCGCAGGGTGCGGGCAAGTTCCAACATCGTGCTGGCAATGATTGCGAGCAGGATAGACTGTCCGTACATACGGAGATGCTGCGACGTGCATGTCGCAGAAACAAAAATCAAATAATGTAAATTGACTACTAACACTTAGGTTATAAGTTTTACTAACAATTATGAGTCCTTTTTGTGAACTCGAAATAAACGTTTTATTATTATTATTTAAAGGCAAGATGGATGTGACAGGGAGCACTTCAGTATAATAAAAACGGAATTCCTTCATTAACGCTGAGAGGGATCTTTGGACCGTGGACGGGATACCGGCTTTCTTAAGGATTCTTCTAACTTAAATCACTTTGAAAGAAGTGCCCTAAAGTTTAATTGTCAGACTTTGTTCACTGTACGGATTCTTGACCATTTATAATTTAAACGCCGGATAATTGAATGTCGCATCCGTATACGTTCCCCCTTGACGTATTTTCTTTCATATTATTGTTATTTTATACAATGCCCGCCTCACTGGTCGCAAGCGCGACAGCCGAGCGTGAGGTCTTGGATTCGATTCCAGGCTCGGGCAAAGTATTATTGGGTTTTTCTATATGGAAATTCTTAGCAGTAGCACGGAGTCTGGAACTGTGCTCGGTGGACGTCAATAGGCTCGCCTCCTATTACATAGGATACGATAGCGGCATCCGCGAAATGTGGATGTACAGCACTACACACCTGCCTATCCCTTTAAGATATACAGGCGTGATGCTATATAATTTTGTTCTTCGATTATTCCGAAAATACTTAGATATAGAGAACCGCATGGTTAGTTAATGTAAGTAATTTCGTGTATTTAACTAAGTACTATTTTTGGTGAATAATATTTTCAGTGCAGATTAAAAATAAGACTACGAAATAATTTAGTTTCGTAAACGTGATTACTAAAGAAAATTGTATTGAAAGAAACAGGCTTAAATACAAATAAAATCGCTTTTTATTACTCAATACATTTCTGTGACAAGCACAAATATTGGTTATTGTCCACGAAAATAAAATTTCTATTTATTTCAGAATAAATCCTTTGAACTCACTTGGTCTGAAGATTCCGACTTTATCCTTCGCGACCGAAAGTGGATTTAGTTTGATTTACTAACGTACGTCGGTCTGGTTTCTACGTTCTGCTAATCTAGATATATCTGATTTGTGAACTTTTACCTTTTTGCCAATAAATTGCGAATAAAAAATAGAGAATTTATCGTTTTTGCGTTTTATGTCTAACTACTAATAATAACTCACAAAAAAAAAAACTGTTTCATGCCTGAGAACAAAATGTTGATATTTGTAAGAGTTAGATATTTATGAACTGTGAGTAGCTTTTGTAAAACAGAAATTATTATTATTCTTTAATGATACACAGGAAATATATATACAGATTTTTAAATGTAAAGTTTATGCACAAAGGCGAGCTGCGTTTATATGTATTACTTAATAATGCTTCAAAAGTTTCAGTTAGCTATCATCCACTATAGAGGTATTATTTATATACATGTATTTTCAAATTTACCAGTAGCTGATAAACTGACTAATCGCCTGTCTAACATATACCTGTCACTTTTTTTTTTTATAGCCTTAGCGGCAATCGAACAGACGGATCGCCTGATGGTAAGCGATTACCGTCGCCCATGGACACCCGCAACATCGGAGGAGTCACAAGTGCGTTGCCGGCCTTTTAAAAAGGAGTACGCTCTCTTCTAGAAAGTTTGAAGGTCGTATTGGTCCGGAAATACCGCAGGCGACAGTTCATTCCACAGTATTGTTGTGCGAGGCAGAAAGTTTCGAAAGCGAGAAACGCACAGTTGTGGACAGCCAACCATCTAAATGATGGTGATGGAACTGCTGTCGCGTAGAACGATGGCGGAAAGAGGCGGCAAGGATCAGTCCGAACAATCCGAAAAAGAATGCGTAAAGTGTGTCCGTTCCGAGTGTCTGATAAGTAAAGCTAGCAAATTAGGTGGACCTTTTGGTTGTATTTATTTATACCTATAACATTTGTTTTTCCTGTTAGATTACTATCTGACTCTTTATCAGAAGGTAGAAGAACAAGCCCTAAAACTCTTTTACAAAGTGTTGTTTATTCTTTTTATAACCTTTATATAATCTGCTGTAAAACACTTGTATCTTTTTCTGTTTCTGGCTTGCAATAAAATGTATTGTATAGTATTGTAAAATTATAATATATATAATAATAAATCATATAAATTTATTAAAATTAAATGTGATAGAATTTTTAAACCTGTATCTTAATTCTAAATGTTTATCAAAATAAAACAATGTTTTATTCTGTTTTTCATTTTCCCTTTCAACGTCTAAGGTTCATTAATCAAAAGTAGATTTATAAATCGTAAAACTTTTAAAATTCGAAGCTCTCTTGACGTTTATTCTTTTTGTTTCACAAGGATTGACTTAAATTCAAAGTTGTTAACCTGTTCTGATTTTGAACTTGTTTTAATCTGTGCTAATCGGTGGTAAGGTTTTTTGTATTTCTTGTTTATAGAATAACTAGCTTCCGCCCGCGGCTTCGCCCGCGTGGTTTACGAACCTGTACATTTTTCCGGTATTAAACCCCGTACCCTATGTGGTATTCCAGACTATAATCTATCTCTGTGGCAAATTTCATCCAGATCCATTCTGTTCTGGCGTGATTGAGTAACAAATATCGATCCATCCTCACAAACTTTCACATTTATAATATTATAGTGGGATTAGTAGGATAGTAGGAAGTATAACATTTCAGATGATTGACTCTTCCCTCTTTAAGAACCAAGCCAAAGGAATGGCAAAATCTTGATTCTTGATATTTGTTACAACATTCCTTAATAAAAAAAATAAAATAAAAAAAAAAAAAAAAAAAAAAAAAAAAAAAAATGTTTAAAATGTTTAATTGAACAAGCATATTTCAACATTATCGCGAATATATTGAACAAAGCGGTTCAGTATATTCCCAAAAGTAGTGTACTCAAATTGCTGTGGAACACGCGATATCTCAATACTGTAGCGTTTCTGAATGTGATGATTAATCGAAAAACCGGTGCGTGCCTTCTGAATTCTAATTGGTCGGCGGGGAACCTAACAAATTACTTTTTCATAAAATACAAAAGATCCATTATCCACTCAAATTAGTTTCCAAAGGAAATCATTAATATTAATCAATGTTTCAAAGGCTTCGGTTTCAAAGCGTAAAATATCGGATCAAAACGGTTCATGATGTAGTAGCATAGATAATAAATGAACGTGGTTAGTATTTTTAGGGTTCCGTACCTCAAGGGTAAAAACGAGACCCTATTACTAAGACTTCGCTGTCTGTCCGTCCGTCTGTCACCAGGCTGTATCTCAAGAACCGCGATAGCTAGACAGTTGAAATTTTCAACAAATACTAAAAACAAAATAAGATAAATATTTAAGGGGGGCTCCCATACAAGAAACGCTATTTTTTGCCCTTTTTTGCTCGATATCAATAATGGCAACAGGTAGGCGCTTGAAATATTCACAAAATACTCAGTTGTATTTTTACTTTAATAATATAATAAATAGCTACTGTTGTTTACCTAGTCAATGGTACGGAACCCTTCGTGCATAAGTCCGACTCGCACTTGGCCGGTTTATTATTATTTAAAATACGAATTTACTCTACCTTATCAAAGAATTTAAAGAAGACAGCGTAAAATCATGATACTATCTACAAAAATGTATCACTTAATCACAGGATCTAATTTCAGCGATGCCAGTTCAAGCGAATGTCTTAATTTCCTGATAAAAGCGCTCTAATTGAAAATTTCGAAAGAAACGATGGGAGAAATATCGAAAATGGTTGATGGTTCAACGTTTATTTATATCTGGTTTAGCAGTAATATAAATAGTCAGCTTAATAGTAACCAAGCTAAGAGTTAGTCACGCATTTAGAGCAATTTCCCAAAAGTATAAATAACATAACATAGCATCACGCCTGTATTCTCCGAAGGGTGAGTAGAGTTGTACTATGCACACCCGTATTTCGCCGATGCCATTATTGAGTCCCATGTGATAGGATGCACGCCTATTGCCATCTACCGGGCACAGTTCCAGACTCTATTGTGTTGTGCTGCTACTGAGAATTTCCACACACAAAAACTTAATAATACTTTGCCCGACCCGGGAATCGAATCTAGGACCTCACGCTCAGCAGTCGCGATTGCCCAATAAGGCATTTAAGTCAAAAACATAAATAAATAGAATAAATAGATCAGTCAAAAGAATAAATAGAATTATATCGAAACATAAAGATACCAGTATCTTCCTAGTTTTCTCCCACGTTAGAGTGAGACGAAATGTGCCTGAAAACCTATATTTTTACTAGTACCGACTGCCATCTAGCCTCTTCTTCTGGCGTATATTCTCAAACTATTACATGGGAACCACTCATAGTGGAAAGATTAGTCAGTCAGTATTAATGGTATTTCTCAGGGTGTGCCAGACGAGTTCAGATTTCGTTAGTCTTGGAGGATCTTTCATTACACCTCTGCGTCTCTGCCAACTAATTACTGAAGTATACTTAGCTACCTTATAATTAGCCCGGTCTTTAGACTTTTTGTATTTTAGGCGGTTTTCAGACTGTCATAGTATTTTTTTTAACCTTGCCCCACACTAGTAATAATTCCTGTATCGTGGGTGCGTTTACAAACACATAATATATTCACATACACAAACAACTAGCTGTAGATTATACAAATTTTTGTTGCGTGTGGGAATCGAAACCGCGACACGTAGCGTAACTGTCGATCTCTCGACCACTGTGACACCCGTGTTGTTTATCGTTAATAAATTAATTAAATTATATCTTACGCATATGATATGCCCCACATTGCTTAATATGCCTTATGTCCTGTTAGTTATTTCAGTAAATGACCTTTAATAAATAGATAAAATTTCATTTTACGAATGTTGTATGAGTCAGCGTCGACATTCCCCCGCTCGCGATTACCTAGTCGTATATTTAATTAATAATAATTTCATCGCTTTTCATAATGATAAACACGCCAGAATTTCTAATTATGCCAAAGCGTAGGTGATAAGCACTCATTAATCAGTTCTATTAGTAACAGAATCTTTAAATAGATGGTAAAAGAGTATTTATACACGCACAGGTCACACTCGTAAATATGATCTATATAAAATAAACATTGTCATCATCATCAGCCAGAAGACGTCCACTGCTGGACGAAGGCCTCCCCCAAGGGGGGGTTTGCCATAATCCCCACGCTTGGCAGGCGGCTTGGGGATCGCAATGGCTCACTGATTAGTGAGAGGACGCTGCTGCCCGTCCTCCGGTGTCTGGCCACAGTTTAAGGATGTACCCGGGTCCGATAAACATTGTATTGTAATTGAATACAAGCAAAATCTAAATATAAGTTGTTCTTAATTGTCTATTATAGCCCTTAATAGTAATCACAGCCAACATATCTAAATATCCAAAAGTGTAAGTGATTATACATTAATCGCATCTATTAGTAATAGAATCTTATAATAAACTTGCTTAAGTGCATTGGCCGGTAATAGACGCAACACGCGCGGACGCATGTCACAGAACGAATTTGTTTTGTATAGATTTCAGAAATATTGGATCTGCTACCAGTGCAGGCGACATTTTGAATTAAAGCGAGTCACAAATGGATGGATGCAAGTGGCGGAATGTCGTTCGATGTGGTGGTCTAAGGGGGAGGCCTTCGTTCAGCAGTGGACGTCTTCTGGCTGATGATGATGATGATGATGATGAGTTACAAAATCTTTCAATCCGTTCTGATAACGCAACGCAAGACTTTAGTAAGTATTTATAAATCACAGGAAATATAGGTACATCAGTAGGTTAAGAATTTCTTACGCATAAATTCACCAACGCAAGCGCAGGTTTGCATTAATAATGGGAACTGAATTAATTTCACATATGTCGGCCATCTTGATAATTTTGCCAAGAACCCTTCATGCGTAGCAACGCATGAAGGGTTCTTGGCAAAATTATTAGATTGCAATCTAGAGAAACGGCTACTTTTCTTTTTTTACTTGGAACACGTCCAGATGTTTTCAATTTGGAAGTTTGCAAAGATAGATTTAAGATGTATTTTTCGTACTAAAGTGAGAAATTACTTTCTCTTTAAAATCTGACACTTAATTTAAAATAATAGAGACCCTTAGCATCTATTTTTGTGAAACTTAATTAATTTAAAGCCCAAATCAAATTGCTGGCTTAGTGATTTATATAGATCGCCACAAAATAAAAATAAAAGGAAATCTTTTAGAGCACCAAGACATAAGCTGAATTACTAGATACTCCATTATTTTAAAATCTAGTTACAAAAAGCTAACGAAATTCCGAATACAGCAAACTATCCTCAAGTTACTGTTCATCCTGAATATCTTTGTTATTCTGACTGTACGAATACCATAAACAAATGTGTGTACAAAGGAGGGCATAAATTGGACAATGCACTAGAGTGTAACTCTACGACAATTTGGATTACTATGCGCCAGAAATTCAAATCATTCTAGAGAAATGGAGGTAGGTAATAACTAGACGGTGAAACCTCGCTAACGCGGTCATACGTCATCCACACTGCTATCACGGTTCCGCAGTGCCGTGTTTGCCGACGGAACCCAGCTCCCAAGTTTATCCGCAGGCTGATAAAGTGCCCGGACTTCTGATCGTTATAGGTTATAGAAGTTTTAGTCTAATGAAAATTAAACGAACCTTTTAGTTTTAGATACTTGGCTCAATAGTTTAAAGGGCAAATATTATTAGAAGCTGAAACCAAAACAAATACTTCTCCAACTATTCAGCCGCTTGAATTTTTTGCTTCAGAATTATTGTAATGTCCAAAATACTCAAAGGTAAATAGCACTGGCAATAAACGAAAGCGCTGTCATGACTTACTACAAAATTACTCCTCCCCTTAGTAATTTTGTATCCTAGAGACGAAAGCTTAAATTCTAATCTTAGCGCATGTCAATCATAACTCAATGATGGATTCCACGATTTCATCCAGGCATTATTAATGCAATTGACAATCATGGATTCCAGGAAATGTAAAGACAAAACGCCTTCCGAGTCCGCTTTAATCCAAATTCATTTTCCGTAAAGACAAAGAGATGTATTGGAAATATAATGGAGGAGACGTCACTTTCATTAATGCCGGGCAATTTTAGTTGATTGGGGTTCTTACTGGAAGAAATTGGATAAGGGACAAACCTAATACAATATTAATTTGGGGCAAAAAGACAAATTGTAGGAGAATAAATAAAAGGCACAGAAGTAAAACATAGTCTTGAAGTGTGTGTCGAAGGTGATTAGTATGTACTTACTTCCATTATTTCAGTTGATTTTCTGTGGAATTACTGCTATCTAAACCTCTAAAAATCAAAAGTTACACCCTGGTATGGATTTACTCGTACATAACCCCATGTTGATTCGATTTTATCAATATAAAATCCTCTTCTTGTCTTTTTTACCCATGTATTGAAATAGGTAAATTAACTAAACAATACCGTCCTATTCAAAGACAGCAGCACAAGATATCAACGTACGTACTCCGAAGGAATTTCCAATCCACAGTTGTACGACATTCATACAACAATCCGTCTCACTTCACAATAGACTCCAACAAAACTTCACACCGCCCCACAGTTAATGCTTGATGTTCCATACACGATCGAATTGCTATCAAATAGCTCGACATAGTCCATTCACCGTACCGCATCCATTTGGTTGCGCTCCAAGACATTCGTCAAATAACTAGGAGGATCTGCGAGATGTGTTCCAGACGTTTCGAGAACAAGTGTTATACGATTCGTAACAGAGTCACACTTGTAATTCAATTCATGTTTGCACGAACACGGCGTTAAATGTTCACAGCTGAATAAGAGACGATTAATTTGGGTATACGGGTAGGTACATCAAAAATTTGCTTCGGCTTAAATTCTGGGTTCGCAACAAAAATATACGATTATAAATTCTGTGACAGAAATAAACAGAGGTATTTCTGGCGTCATTTTATTGATGGATGTCCGAATTTATTTTCTATATTTTTATGAGTATACATCTCTATAAAATTACAAAGAAAGCGTAAGCATGTAAAAATAAATTTTCATATATCTTTCCCTAATTTTATCTAACGGCTACCTATAAAAACCAACCATAAACCTAATTATATGATTACTGTACTCAACAGAGAAGATTTTTTTTACAAAGATACCTATATTTTATATGTACCTACAGGTAAGAGACTATATTTCCTCACGAGGAAATTTGTCACAGTGACAAATTTCCGCCTACGCACATCCATCTCATCGTGAAAGTAGCACAAAAGCTTGGAAAAGCTTCACTGAAAAGATGCAAAAAATATTCAACGTGTCGAAATCTTTTAGACAGTAAATGGTACGTTCATTTTCATTTTAGAATTCGTTTAGTAATACACTTTGTTTTATATAATCTGCAAACATAAAACCAAACATTTAAAGGAAGCAAAACTACAAAAGCAAATTGCGATTGTTTCCTCAATTGTTCCCTACTTACTGGTTCGGAACACTAAAAATCGTAGTATTCTGTTCCCAGATTCAGCTTGTTGGCGCAAACATTCCAATTGTCTGCACCCATTGACGCGAGGCGGGCATTCCCTTGCTGTTGCCGCATTCCACAGAACATGGTTTCTGCGGCAAAGATATGCTTGTGTACCTGTGTATATCGCGTTGGATCTGAGACGCAGATTGTATGTACTTATACTGGAGAATGTGTAAAATATACAGAAGGGTTAAAATGTATTGCAGACTTTAAGTTTGAATGAAATATCAACGCCTAAACGACATAAACTGGAAAATGGATTTTTTATACTACCTATCTACATTACTTTTATGGGGTATTTAAGAATAATTTTTTGACAATTCAGTGGGAAGTGTGTGAAAATACGGACTTGTCACGGACAAACGTTAGTAATATAATAAAGTGATACCAAGCTTTTTTATTTTATTTTATATTTTTTATTAAATGAACATTCGCAGGTAAAGTATAAAGAAAACTAAACTCACCGCTTGGGAATCTAAATAGCATCGCTTTAAAATTTCCAAGGAACAGAAATCCTGTACATTTAAAATTGAGTTTGTAAGATATTAAAGGTAGAACGATCCAATACCGGTGTAGGTTGAGCCAAATAAATTCAATCCAATCCGAATATGCGAAAGAACTGTCGAGAAACCGCAAAAGGCGAACCCGTATAAATTGGGGAAAATATGAGAGAGGCCCACGATAAAGTCATAGATATTATGGATGGGTATTACATATGGCCTATTGAAATCAATGAGATCTTTATTGAAAGTTCGCTAAATTGAGATCCTTTTCGTGGGTCTCTGTGGAAACCTAACAATGATAGATCGATGACAAGATAGGGTTGATTATGCAATTTTGCTCCGGCAGTGACCCCTTTTAATCATCAATAAATCTTGCAGTATTTTAATATTAAATGCTATAGATTTTCTTCACCCGTAGGAACACTTAGAAAATTCCACCCAATTCAAAGGACAGAAGTCTGTAGTACTGCTGAAGACCTCACTCTCGGTAGAATTCATTTACAATACTATAATAAATAATAATAATTGTTTGCTTATATATTTCTACGTAACCAGCTTTTCGACTAACTTCAGATAAGATTTATCCACAAAATCACATTTTTTAACTTTAGTCGACTAATCTTCAGTAACAAACATATTATCATCTCACAACGGTTTCTCAATTTGTTTATCATTCATCGTTTTGACATATCGCTCTTATTATAAAGGTAACGACTATTATCTGCCTAGCTTTTCCCAACTACATTGGGAAGTCGGCTTTGTGTCGGCAGTGTAATAGGTTGCGTCTGAATATCAATATTTTACACGGAGCAATTGCCATCTGACCTCCGCCACCTAATTACTGGGAGACACTGTTACTTTAAGGTTACACTGGTTGACATACTTTTTGGGTTGCAGACACTCATAACGACTGTCATAGGTCTTGATATGACACCCGGGGCCAACAACTTAACGTGCCTTTCGAGGAAAGGAGAGTCTCGATGTGTGAATATTGTTCACCCATCAAAGAATTGACCGTGGTAAGAGCTATTTAATCTCGCAGATCGACCAATCTTTACAGTAGTTATGTAGCTATGAGCCCTTCATACATACATAACAACGACGTTAAGCGATTAGCTTTCTGCGCTATGTGTCGCGAGTTCGATCCCCGCACGGAACAAATATTTGTATGATCTACAGATAATTGATTCGGGCCTGGTTGTGTGTATATGTGACATGTATGTTTGTAAACTGTACCCACGACATAGGAGAAATCCTAGTTCTAGTCCTAGCAGTCCTAGTAAATCCAATCCTAGGCAACGTGTTTTAAACAAAAAAAAAGAACTAGTTGAAGTAATACCATTATAGTGGCCTGGACACATTCACAAAGGACTGCTAAATTGGGCTTCCTAATAAACTACTGCATAAATTGTAGTATTCTTACAAAATTCAATATTATTTAATACTCAAATAATAAATTATTGAAAACGGTATTAAATAAACCATCATTTTACGTGACCTTTGAATACCAAAGAAAACTTAAGCGTTTGATATTCCAGTGAAGTATAAATAGACTTGGGTTAATTAAATACCTACTGACTGTCTTTCAAATAAGTGTTGATATTTAGTCTACATTCTTCCAAATTTAATTAACGAGAACTAAATAAAACAACAGTCATTTCTTTTGGTGCTTATTTCTAAATCATCCAAACTTGGTCTGGTAGAAAATGGAAACGGCTGAAAAATATTGTTAACATTTAAAAAAAAAATTAGGCCACAGGTGAGAAAACTAATATCCAAACAAATATGGGCTAACGTCGGCAATTTTTTGCTAAGATGCCGAAAAATATGGCCGCCCGCATGTACGGTGAAGTAGCAATAAATATGAAATTCAGAAAATCCTTGAGGATTAATTTTCTATTCTCAAATTGTGATGCGGATGGAATGAAAACAACCGAGGTTAGCCACCTGAGGGAATGCAAGGGATTTCGTATTAGATTGTGATTGTGTCTGCCGAAACCATTGCTGAACAATAATAAATCAAAGGTTAATTTATGTTTTGTTTGTTAAAATTCTGTTTGTTGTCATCTATAGATTTTCTGTCACAAGAAACGAAATCTTACGAAAACATAATCTTGTTTGATTTTATATTACTTTTGATATCGTAATAATGAGGCATCTTTGACTATCAAAACATTTTAATTACAACTACGCCCCTTCCGTAACTACAAAGTTTGTAGCAATAGAGTAGTCAATGAACAAAATAACATACATAATCTTGAAGCTGAATAAGTCAAGTTCCTACTTAGGTCTAATTATGTGGTTGCCACTATATTTCCACTTATGGAGAAATTACAGGAAGGGAAATTGTGTGGTCAAGAAAAGGTCCTAATAATTTCTTCGTTTGTCGGACTAATTTATTACTTTTACGTAACAAATTCGAAGGTAAAAAGGTTAACCTACTTCGCTTATTACGTTCTAGAATAAGTTCATTTTTCTAAGAAATTCGACTTTTACTTAAGAACATCATAATATATGTTATAACGTGTATAAACAGTTAACGACGATGATTGTTTTAAAGAGTGAGAAGGTTTTTGTTCAGCAGTCGGAGTGCTATATTATAAAGTATTTGAGTTTGTAGAACAATAAAAAAATTATAGCTTACAAAATTTCCACTAACTTAGTTGAAAGTTACACTATATTATATGGATTCATTCTATGTACTTATTTTCAGTAACATATTTCAGTTCAGTTCATACGTCGTCATTTTCATAGCTGTTTGCCTAACATCGTGCAATTAATCACAACGTTATAACAGTTTCTATAAAGCTCCAATCGAAATAATCTAAATTTTCATCATTTAAAATTTCACGATAGACCAAACAGTAGGTACGTGAATAAATGGAAAAGAATGCATTATTTCCATTCGTTTACAGAGCGCCGTAAAAGAAACGGATATAAAACGTCCATAGCAGAATCAAAAGGTAGTGAAAGCAAACAGCGATTGTGAAGCCAAATAAAAACGGTCTAAATGGCCGGTAAAGTAATATAAATTGAACAGCACTGGGTAAATGCAAAACAGAATAGTAAAAGATTGGATGATACATGAGATGGTTCGCGATGCTGCGGGTAAACGATTAAATGAAAGTTTAGCTGAGCATTTAGAGGAAAATAAATTTGAGAACATTTTGAATCGGAAAGTGATATATCGTTTTAATGCCATTGTATTTAAGATAAAAGAGATATTTTCGATGCGATTTTATGTCAGTTCGTAAGTCAGTGTTTTTCGGGATTAAATATAAGATGTATGTTCTTTAGCAAGAGCAGTGTATCGGTAATTAGCTTTTTACGCGGCCAAGTGACATGGCAAGCGGAATATGTACCAAAAAGATTTAATTTGTCATTAACCTTAGAAGAAGCAACCAAGACTAATTTCTTAATTCTTTAATGATTCTTTGATTATTGCCATTATATGGTTCTTAAAAATTTGTTACCTCAAAGATAAACTCTCGTTGTTATCTGGATCTAGACCAATATTTAAAATAATCTTTTAACAAAACGAATTTTTCTCCATCATTTATATTTTTACGATCACCAATTAAATAACCACCACATCAATAATATTGTTGGTTTACAATGTGCCAATTTCCAGCAATATTTTGGTTCACGAGACATGACCGTTCTAATGCATAGTTAGTAGAATAATTTGGGGCCAATTTCGCAAATCTACCTTCGCTCCGGTGAACAAAGGTAACGGTATTATGACAACCTCGTTATTCCCTAATGGTGATGAAACTTAAACATTATGACTGAGTATGTCATTTTCTTCGTCTGACACGTATAAAAGTTTCAATCGATCAAATCTTTTATTAGTTTCATCGACTTTATCATCTCCATGTTTGTTGCAGAACTGCAATAGATAAATAAAGTTTTCTCATTCACATAAAAATAGTAAACAACAAATACAGACACATTTGAAGATTTTATATTACATAAAAGTATGATAGACAACCTCAATGGTGTAATCATCGCGGCTGCTGAGCAGGATGGTAAGTGTTATAAGGTTTTTTTGTTATATACAATTATAGGAGCAGCAATTTGAAACTCCAAAGTTTTAAATTCTGCCTAGTAAATGACAGAAGGCTCGGCCCCTATTCTATTCCCTATATCATACTCTAAAGGTGTATTAGTGTACACCTCTGCCTAATCCTTCTTGGAATACAGGCGTAATGTCATGTAAAATTGATTGATTTTGAAAATTCATGTTGGTATTACGATATTACTTTCTTGAGACATGCATTTTATATTCAGTGCATGAACAACCTGAGCGTTAGAAGGAAACCCAGCCAGTCTCAAGAGAAATCTACAATGTTATTATGACTAAGCTTAATAACGAAATGAAATGTTTGGTCAGCATCAAGGTAATCCTTATAAATGTGGAAATTACTTTTGGACGTTTTCTTGTGATAAATTTATTGGACACTTAAGCCTCTCACTTAAATTACCAAAGTTATAATTTCGTGAAAGCGAATTCTTTCTCAAAGAAAAATTTCGAGCTTGCTTTAAGTTACTGACACCTTAAGATTCGGCATTGCGGGCAGTTCCTGGTTGCAGTTGTTTATTTCTCTCCACAAAATTATAACTTCCAGTCTTCTAGGCTCGTCACCAGATGACAGTGATATCTTCCATATTATCACTATTATCGGACATCAGGTGAGAGAACATCAAGAAAAGTGTTTGATTTATGGAACTTGTCTTGATGAAGATATATTGCACTCTTATGATACATTTCCAGGTGGCCAGTTTGTAACCGATGCCTTATAGTAGTTGTTTCCCGTAGATACTAGACACACATAATTGTTTTGTAAGGTTTCAAAGGGATTTTCACGCCCACTATTCGCACGAGTGTGACTTCACATTATGAGAGCAAGTTGTGAAAGAGTTCTTTTCGAAAACTGAATATATCAAGTTGAATTTTAATAAGTAATACATTATAATATATATAAAGAGTATATTTTTCCAGATAACGGTAAACATCTACCTACTTATGCCTTAGTTTTATTATGCTGACAATATCTCAGTATTTATATAGTATCTCAATATATGGAAAAAAAATTATAAAGCCTTCAGCCTAGTCACCAAGAATTTTGATCATCTTGTACCTACAACAATGTGCTTCATAGGAATATAAAGTTTCGGAAATATGTCAACACAAATAATCTTTTGTATGTATGTGACAATGAAATTGGCACAAAACGAGACATTCATATTTTTATATTTCTTGTCCAACGTACTGCATAATATATCTGTTAGATGGCGCTACTGTGCTTCACCCGTCGGTTGAATTGTGCGGCGTTATTGTATTATTAATGTCGTCTCGGTTTTGTAGCGAATTGCTTTCATGTATTACAAATGAACATTAGGCGGATAAATGTCGGACGTTATCAACAGATTCGTGTGTTTGAATCCGAAAATATTTATTTTTATTTATTCGATTATTTTTTATTAAAGTTTCGCTCTAGTGTCATAATAAATACTTACTACCGACTTTTTTTTTAAGGTTAAGGCAGAAGTTATACTTCTTCTGTTACTTTCTTGACTAAAGTCTCACTTTCATACAAATATATTATACAGGCAAAAAGCTTTTAGGTTTCTAGGACTTCAAGCGAAATAGCGTTACTCAGCGTTCATTAGAACTTAAACATATTCAAACAAACTTACGTATAGTAGTCGAAACACAGGCTATAAAACGTTTCACTAGGAACCGAGTGCTCACACACATGCAAATGCAAGTTCCACGATAGACGTATTTAATTTAGTGTGGAACCGAACTGAACACAAATCAACACAAAATATCGCGTCGTATGCAAATTTACTTGAGGCTGTTTACACACGGCGACTTAGCGATAGCGATAGCGATAATCTCAACAAGATCGCACGATACAATGTCGCTATAAGCTTGCGATTGATTGACTATCCTGCTTATGTTGTTTCTATGATAACCATATCGTGCTGCTAAAATGATATCATCATCATCATCAGCCTACATTCGTTTCCTGCTGGACATAGGCCTCTCCCAGTAAGGGCCACTGAGCCCCGTCTTCGGCTCCACAACCACATTCTGCCAGCCACCTTTGGCAATTCATCGCTCCACTCCGCGACTAGACACACATAGCGTTGGGTGCCCACCCTACACTACGTGTGTCTACACACGGACTCCACTCGAGAACTCGTCTAGCCCAACATAAAACGATATGTTACTGTAGAAACCCACAGTAACCAATAAAAACGCATATATTTAAGAGCTTTTTGAAGACTAGGTTCTAGCAAAATCTAGATGTAACCGCCTTTTGTAAACAGCCATATTGATTGATGAAAGAAGCGATTAACTGAACTTTATAATGACTATATGCACCGTTACCTAGCCAATGTATGTGTTTAAAACACTTACGCATGGCCCTTTACAGAGCTAGTGTTACCGTAAACACTAATTAAACATTATTAGCCTAGGGATTGTAAGGGAAATTACATTCATGCATATTACAGAAGGGAGGGTCTTACCTCCCGTGTAGGGATTTAGGTATGAAGGCTCAGTGTGACGCGGCGTGACAATTACAGGCGAGATGTGACCTTGAATAAGCGTCTAGCTATACAAGATTTATAGTCTTGGGTTTTCGTTTCATTTTGCAAATAATAGACAAAAGCAAAAATTTAAGGAAAGAGAGGAAGAGAAAGACTTGGACAAAGCATTGTACAAGAGAAGGAGAAAGTAGGGTAAAGTCGTATCAAGAGGTCAAAACGAAAGCAGAGGATAGAAAGCAATAGCGATTGCTCCACTCACAAGAGCTGAGCTCTTAAAGAAAGAAGATGATAAAATCACACTCATTGCTGCTAAGAGTGGGCGGAGTCCTAGTATCGATTCCTAGATTTGGTTAACTGTTATTGGAGTTTTTTACGGCACGGTTGGCGCTGTAGTTGAGAGATCGACTGCTGAGCTACGTGTCGCGCGTTCGATTCCCGCACGGAACCGATATTTGTATGATCTACAGATAATTGTTTCGGGTCTGGGTCTTTATGTATGAGAATGCACACCGTGCCTCGGAAAGCACGTAAAGCCGTTGGTCCTGCGCCTGATCTCTCTCCAGTAGTGTGGGATTGCCATCCTATTGGACTATGAGAATGAAGGAATAGAGAGAGTACCTGTGTTTGCACAAACACTTATGTTCTATAATATCTCCTGTGTAGTTAGCTAATCTCCGGTGAGATTGGCCGCCCCGTGACCAAAATCGGTCAGGAGTACATTATTGGAGTTTTATGACATTCTCAGTAGCAACCCGAAGTTTGGAATTATGTTGGTATGGTAGGAATTAACGGCATTGGCAAAATGTAGGTGTTGTAATACAACTATGGCTGTCCCAGTATTAACTCACATTCACGTAAAGTCCTCCACGATGTATTCCTCATACATGCGTGACTCAGCCCTGTCACCCAAGTGAACTGCGATAGTGATTTATTTACGTACTGTTGTTTATTATTTTACATTGTTTGTTGTCTTTCAATAGACCTGCCAACCCGAAATATTCCCGTTTTTCATCACAGAGTAAAAACAAAATTCATAAAAGACGAACTTTTAATTACGTTGTATAAAATGATAACGAATACAAACTTTGTTGTAAAAGTGTTTTTGACCTTTGAAGTAAAACAATAAGCGATTATAATAGTTTAGTCGCCATTCCTCTTCAACACAACTTCAGTAGACATTTTCGTTATAAGAAATCTTACGAAACTTGTACTACCTATTTGTTATACCTATATGTATAAAATTATATCACAAACAGTCTCAGTGATCTAGCGGTAACAAGCGCGGTTACTGAGATCGATCCATTGGCCCTGAGTTCGATCCATTGGTCGCGCAAAGTGTTTCTATTAGAAAGTAGTTAGTAGCATCTTTTATAATTATTTTGCACGGGAAATGAGACTTATTATCGGCATCGGTAAAGCGAGATTGTACAAGATTCACGATGATTTTTTTGTCAACTAAGCGTACAATTAATTGTGTTATTAAATAAAATATTTCTCTTAAACTTAGTTGCCCTTTTCAAGCATTGCAAAAATTGAGTATTATACTCGTTTTGTTTAGGTATTTAACTAAAGGTAAACAATCTTGATGTGCCTTTTTAATATTTTTTGTTTAAAAACTCAGTTTAAAAATAAAACGCGATTAAAAACCAATGTAAAACAACAATAACGATTACCAAATCAATTGAACCACTAGTTTAAGCAGTAGTTTATTTGTTTAATATGTGTTTGTGTAAAAAGTCACATCAAGATTGTTTACCTTTATTTAAGTACCTAAACAAACCGAGTATAAATCATTTTAACTCATACTAGCTTCAGGCAAGTATACCTTAATAGTCTAAAAATAAAAGAACTACATCGCCCTATTAACTTTGTTAATATACAATGTAAGTAGTATAGATTTATATTTAAGAACATAAGATATTTATCATACATGTTATGTAATATAATACACCCTTCGGAGAATACAGGCTTGATCCTATGTTATGGTGTTAACATTGTCTAACTTTCTTTTAACATATTGTTGCTCTTTGCCTTTTAGTTTGTTACAAAATTAGAAATCAGATTTTGAAATTGATTTGATCACTAGTCTATTCACCGTTTGTAGAACGATCGTTGACAATAGCAACCCAATACTAATTAATGAGTGCCGAACGCTAATCATAATGAACTGAACCGAATACAATGTTATTGATTGAAGTGTTCTGATTCGGGTCAATTGTAATATTAAAATTATTTGAAATCGGATACTTTGCACATTCTAAATATAACATTACAGAGGATATATTTAAGGCTTATATTGCATTATCGAAGTAGATAGAGTTAAAATCATTAGAAACTAAATATCTCAATATGACATGACGATTGTGAAAGGTGAATAAATTATTGTTTTATTGGTTAAAAAACTGCTATTGCTCGTGGTAGCAACCACGGCTACCGAGCGTGAAGCGTTTGGTTTTCCGGGTTGGGCATGTTATTAGGTTTTTCTTTTAGACAATGCTCAGCAGCATGCCAAAAGATTGAATTGAGCCTAGTAGGTGACGATAGATACACATCTATCTAACCTTTCGAAGAATACGGACGTAAAGCTATGTTATTTGATATAGCACTTAATTATTATGAAAGATGAGTCACCACTCCTGGCACTTAGAAACCGCCTATATCTATGTTTCCATCAGAAAACTGATGAGGCAATTATCTGTTGGATAAAATTATCAGTGTTCATATATATTCACTGACTCATTGGTCTAGTGGTCGCAAGAGAGACTGCTAAGTGTGAGGTCCTGGGTTCCTCGTTTTTCTGTATGGAAATTCTCAGTAGCAGCACGGAGAGGAACTGTTGCTAGCAATAGGCTCGTCTCTTATTACATGGGGCTCAATAACTGGGTGTACAATAGTACCTACACCTCAGCCCTACCTTAAGGGGAATACAGTCGTGATGCTATGTGTATGTTTTCATCCAATCACAAAATTAAATGACCTTCTATAGTTATGTTGTATTTTGATGTCCACAAAACTTTGATAGGCATGTGTGTTGTCTGAATTCTACCTAATTGTAAATTTTGCAATCAAAATATTACGAATATAAGGAAGAGATTATATACGACTACAGTACACGCTGCGTATTTCGGTTACCTGGTCTAAATGTATGGCACACACACAGTGCCACAATTAAAAATCCACCTACACAAAGACATGTTACACTAAGACCTAAATACAGCTTGAAACCAAGCTTGGAATCAGTTACGAAGATTGAATGTTAATGTAATTGCTCTTGCAATGAAAATGCTGTGCTATGTTAGTTTGTAATGGGTTCCCAGATACGTGATACTGTTGTAGCAATTTTACGCTTCATGTCAGTCGATACTTAATTTCCTGTACTCCCAGTAAGAATCGAGATATTACTGATAAATATCAACGAGATACGTTTCTAAGATACAAATCAATTGGGTCTCTACACTTGTTTGGCTTTAGACAACGTAACATAACAGTTTACGCTTGTATTTCGCGAAGAGTTAGGTATAATACTGGACACACATTTCTCCAAGGTCGTAATTCTGTAAGTTCAATGCAATGCAGGCCTATTGCCATCTACCGGGCATTGTTCAAAACTTCGGGTTGCTACTGAGAAATCTCACAGAAAAATTCAATAGTATTTTGCCCGACCAAAGAGTCGAATCTAAGACGTCACGGGACCACGACGCGCTTGCGGCTACTAAATAAATTATCCAACTTTTAAAGAACACGGATAAAAAGAAACTATATAAACGTACATAATTAAATCACAATATATAAACCGTAAGGTTTCATTCAATAACTTCAGAAGCACATAAAAGTATTGTCAATAAAAAACAGACAATGAAAAAAATATCCTAATTTCGATTACAAATTCTTCAATAAACAAACATAAAAGAGACATTATAAACAACAATCAGTTAACAGCAATAAACAATGGATGAGACGGTGAATCAATATTTCACAGACATCTCTCTTTTAGCCGCAACCAACAATCTCGTACCATTATGCTATTACGATAGTAGGAGAAAAGGATTTAAAGGAACCGCTAGAACATTATTTATTCCCCGGATATTAGCAGTCACTCGCTCTGTGATTTACATAAACTGAATGTTATTGTTGCTATGAAAACGGTAGCCTGGTTTTTGTTTGAAAGGAAATTGTTGGATGGCTTTGTAGTTGTTTTGTTATGTTGTTATTTTAAGGTTTATTGGTGTAATGTCGTCGGTTCGATTCCCGCGCGAAATGTATGAATCTACAGATAGTTGTTTTAGGTGTAAGTATGAGTATATAAGATGGTTGCAAAGTATACCCAGGATTCACCAGAAAACTTAGAGTTTGACAATGATTTAACGACCGGCTATGACTTAGCTACACCCTGAGTAGTGGCACAGATTCTTTAGTGTCAATACTTTGATCGTTCTAATGTAGTACCTTCTGTTTTTGTTATCGATTTGGTTTGAAATGTGAAAAAGCTGCTGCTCTAAGTTTTTTAGTTTTTTTACTACATATCTTCAAGGGGTATCAAAGCAAAACATCCAATAACAGTGTAGCCAGTCTCCAAAATGCTTGTGATTTACACACAAATATTTTCATAAAGACTACAACGAATTCGTTCATGTACCTCTTCCCTACATTTACTTTGTCCCAAAGGAACTACCTCGTAAGTAAATACACGAAATATTTGTTCAAATTCATATTCGTGTACACAACCCCGAAATGTCACAGTTCTCAACAAGAATCAGTCACCCGTTTCGGAACGTCCCCTACAGGGCCTTGTGTAAAGTTAGGATAGTACTGATAGATGGGCGAGGAATGAGCGAGGAATGAGCTAGAGCAGGGGTTTCTAAACTTTTAAGATAGCGGAACACTCATCAAATACCTTTTGTTTTATGGAACCCCATATCAAATGCCTAAAGTGCGGAATGCGCATGGCCTGAATTCTCGCTAACTACCTACCTACTTACATAACAGTTATGGGTTCTTCTCATCACATATATGCGCTATTATATTTTTACTTAACTGTGGTATTATTCAACCGCAAAAAATAAATAATTTCGCGGAACCCTGGTGACTATTCTACGGAACCCCTAGGTTCCGCGGAACCCACTTTAGGAATCGCTGAGCTAGAGAGTATTAACTTCGACATATCACTTGACAACTGTCAAAGTGTACGGGTAAAGGTACTACTGGTAAAGGGTTTAACGTGAGTTTTCCTTTATTTGGTCCATGATTAACCTAGGTATAATTTATATTGTATATAGATGGTACACTGATAAGTAGTTATCTACCTAGCAAGATGTTTGAAAGCTTGTAAAACAAATGATGAAAAAAATGTCAGTAAATTGTTTTAAGTTTTCCTGTCGACATATTTTCAGAATTAATTTTTGCCCACCAATTCAACAATTCCTCGTATTTATGCTCTTTTGATACTATCGCTATAGACTTTAAGTTTATAATGAACGTTCATTTAAAATGAACTCAAATCCATATTCATCGTCATATTGCAAAAGCAATTTAACGAAGTGGAGAAAATTATGGATGTGTCTACTTTTCTAGGATAATTTCTACCAGTAAACGCTGAGCGGCATGCCTTCGTACGATAAACCCTAACATGAAAAAGCCAAGCAGTCTCCTGGTGATTACTCAGCTTCACGCAGCAGGACGTAATATATAGTAATAGCCTCTTGTGTTGGAACATAAACTAAAATATAAAAAAATCCGTCGAGTGTAAGCTTGGAAATATTTGCGTCGCAAAAGAGGGTTAATTAAAGTAGGGAAGCTTATATATACGTAGTGGATGCATTTTAAGCGGGAGCATCGTATCATGTCTGACTTCGAGTCAATGTTATAAGATTCAATTTAGATTGTATAAAGTGTGACCACGTAATTGTTATACGCACCTCCTTTGGCATTTGCTTTTAGTAACGTTGCCCCATACATATTGGATTTTTTCTGTATCGTAAATATGTACAGGTACGTGACGCAGATAGTTAGATAGTAGTGCCCATCGTGTAGTCAAATACACAAACTTGTTTACAAACCATAATCTCGTTTAGATATTTTTTTAAAGTGCCGATGCCTATCCTGCCTATCGTAGTACTTATACATACTTTTTCACCCTTACAAATCAGGTTACGTATGTACGCAAGGGTACCTTTCTCTTTATCAATCTGATGGCAATGGAGTGTTCATAATAGACTTAGCGAGAAATTACATAGATGTGAGTGAATATTTTCATAACTCATATTATATTTTCTGCCAGATTTTTTTAGGTATTACGCTTAACGCTAGCAATTAAAAGATTGAATCATCACGACCATGGCATATTTCTTAATCTGAATTTAGACAACGACAGAAATTCAGTACTTATTTTCGTGTCAGAAGAAATGTCATATTCAGTGTTTGCACACACACCTAGGCCTAGGCACATACTTTGTGTATGTATCATAGTCTAAAGTCATTCTAAAATTCGTAAATATAAGGCGTAAAATTCACACATGAAAGGTTTTCGTGTTCATCTGCCTAGCATCTTCCTACTACGCTGAGGCTTCCAGTCTAGATGCAGCTGAATATCAATATTTTATACGGAGTGACTGCCGTCTGACCACTGCTACCCAATTACTGGAAGACACTGATACTCTAAGGGTATACCAGTTATCAGACTTTTTGGGATGCTGACACCTATCACAGCTTTCACATGTATTCGAATGATACCCGAATACAACTGCTTAACGTGCTTTCCAAGGCACGGAGGGTCTCCAAGTGTTCAGAAGGGTCACCCATCTAAGAACTGACCGCAGGATCTGGTTAACCTCGTAGATTGATTGATCTGCGCGACAGTTATGTAGCTTCGACCGATGCATGATGTGTAAGCAATAAAACGCTTCTATCGAGAAGAAGAAAGAAAAAATTCCTATTTCATAAACTATATGGTTTAAGGCAAAAATTTTCAGTGCTCCATGTAAGTGGAAATGATATTAATGCTCTTGTCTATATCCATTCCGTGTACATATTAATGAAAATGCTGTTACAGGGTGAAAACAGGATATATTTTATGATACACTAGTGGCCCGTTAGCGGCTTTGCATATATTAAATTAACACGCTAAAGCCGTCTTTGAAAACATAGTGAAGAGCTGAAAACCACATCAGAATCCGCTTAGTAGTTTTAGAAATGAGTTTGAGTTTATACTCATATAAATAGGTCTAGATTTTGTGTTGTTCTAGCGAGGATTTGGCATAGAAAGTTAGCTATATTATTTTGACTAAGCCGGAATCAAACGCCATTGCCGAGAATATTTTGCCTATCAAGTCAATGTAATTTTAAAGTCATAATTTCTGATGTTAGTATAAAAATAAAATATTTGATTCCTTTGATTCCTAAATAATGATTGCCTTATTAGTCTAGTGATCGCAAATGCGACTGCTGAGCATGATGCTCTGGCTTCGATTCTCGGGTTCCGGTTTTTCGGTATGGAAATTCTCAGAAGCAAGGAACTATGCCCGATAGGCAACAGGCTCACCCCTATTATACGGGACTCAATAACGGCATCGTCGAAATATAGGTGTACAATACTACCTCTACCTAGCCAATCTTCGAATAAAGACGTGATACTATATATGGTATATTATATCTTATGTAGTTATATCCGCCAGTTTAACCGGACACGGCTCGGCTTTCCTCACTGTACATTAAACTACATAATAATTCTATGTTATACGAATACATATGTATTAAAACAGGTAATATTTCGGCCTGTCTATCCGGCGGGAGCCATAAACACTGCCGAAAAAAATGAACTCAATTTTCACTTGATATTTCTCACAACGTAAGTCAAGCAGGTAGCAATTACTTTGTTGATGTATGTATTGTTTATTTTTACCTTAACTTGGGTACAGGGTAGAGTTTTGTGTGATAAAGTAGGAAAGAGAAGTGAAAATGAAAATGAAAAAAGTATTTATTGAAAAAAAGTACAAATGTTTAACTTAACCTATGAGATCATGAAAAGAAAACTTATAGAATTTGTTCATTTTTATGAGTTGAACACAGTAGTTATTAAACGTTGTCCCCATACTAGGCATGCATGTATCGTGGGGTCCCAGGAATACGAGTTCACATGTCAGTGTTGCCTCTATCACTGCGCAAATTAAAATAGTTAAGGTTTTAAGTAACAAAAATATCATTAATGGCTAAAAATCATTCTTACAAAATTACATTACATTGGTTTCAGTCTATGTAACTTTTTAATGTAAGTTTAGGTGTAAGAGAATATTTTATCTTTTTATATATAATTATTTAGTATTTAATAGTTATATTTAATTCAATAAGTTCACACGGTAAAACTGGGTACATGTTAGGCAATAGTTGATCTATAGCAGGGGTGGAGAAAAAGTCGATTGCGATCGACCGGTGGACCGCGGCTATTAGTCCAGTTGACCGTGGCAAGGCAAAGAACGATATAATTTTAATATGTGATGTGAATATATACATATGAAGAAGAACTGATTGATGTCCTACTGACCGATATCGGTCACGACGGCCAATCTCACCGGAGATTAGCCAACTACTCAGGAGATATTATAGAGTACAAGTGTAGTACTGATTATGTAATTGGTAGATTGCACAGTGTCTAGTCAATAAACATTAGATCTTGAGTCTAACCAAGTTGGCCACCCCTGATCTATAGCATTGTGCATTTTAACACGCAACATGCTTTGCAACGTTTCACAATGTAACGTGCAACATGACTGATCATGTAATAAGAAAGCGTCCAGCGTTACTCAACAAAAGTAATACGTTCTCGAAAAACAAACGCTATGAGAAGTGTCACAGCAAATGTTCCTTAGCATTAAGTATATTCCCGGATTGCCAATATGATTTCCAAAACAATGTGTACCTACTACAGAAAACAGGAACAGACCGTATGGTTCTGTATATCTTAGGGTTGGAAAATTGTAGATATATTATTGACGGTTCGAGACTTTGTGAAACCTTTCGATCTAAAACACATTCTACCTTATTTACCACACAATTCTAGACAAGTGTCAAGGAAAGGGTTTTCGGTTTAACCCTAAATATATTTCGTAAGATGGTGGCATATCTATTTCGCTGACTGTGTTTTGTGTCGCCTCAAATGTTATGGGTTAGATTCAAACAAAATAGAGAATGGAGTTTATTTTGGTGGAAAACTTGTTATCCTAATTCCTAGTAATAATACGAGTATAAATGTGCAAGTTCGTAAAGATGTTTGGATGTTTTTTTACTAATTCACGCGTAAACCGCTGAACGGATTTGGATGAAACTTGGATCACAAATAGACCATATCTTGGATTAAAACGTAGAATACTTTTTATCCCGGTAATACGTTCCCGTGGGATATTGATTGATTGATTAACGAAAGTTCCCGAGACGATTTCAGGAAATGTTACTGTTATGGGTATTTAACTGGCACATTTAAGCACTACAGTATTGATCATTTTACAGCTAGTGTACCCGCAGCAAGAAGGTTATTAAGCCATATTTTTTTTTAAATAAACCGTTTGCTTATTCCTTTCGACCCGGGTACGTCTTAAAACTGCGACCAGACACCGGATGAGGTCTCACTAATCGGTGAGCCACTGCGATTCCCAAGCCGCCTGCCAAGCGTGGGGATTATGGCAAACCCCCCCACTTGGGGGAGGCCTTTGTTCAGCAGTGGACGTCTTCTGGCTGGTGATGATATTCCTTTCTAAATAACTAATTATATTTTGGAAAGCGTACTTTATTTGCTCACATTTAATAATTTTAACCGGCTTTTATACGTGAAAACTTGTTATTGGTTTTGCAACGGCTAAATTGTTGTTATTTAGATTAATTTAGCTGTTTATAAGACCGGCTGAAGGATGTCACGGAGGAGTTTTGTGTAAACAAGAGTCATCCATCAAAAACATTTGTAACAATAGCTCAAATCAGTGGCCATAATCTGAAGTTTCGAAAGAACTTTTCTGTACCAAATGGCTGATGAAACCACATTAAAAATTGAACAAACGCACATTTGATTATATGTTTGTGACGAATTTGTATGAATATTTTGTTAGTATGAGCTATTTGTACAAGCGTCGTTCTATAATACGGACCTAGTCTCAATAAGTATCGTCAACACATAACCCAAGTACAATAGAATCAAAACAGATATAAAAGGAGTATTATATTAGTTGGACTGAGTTCAACCGGGTCGAGATCCGAATCGGTTTAATATCCGTAAGTACGTAACATCTGTTTACGTAAATTACAAAAGAGTTCTCTTTGCCTTTGTAGTTTTACACTGAAACTTATCTTTCGTGTGTGTAAGATGTATTCACTTTATATAAAGGGATTACAGTAGATTTTCTTTATGTAGAGCTAACGTAGTGAATCTAATTTGTAGACTTTGAAAATCAACTTAGAAACTTTAATAGAAATACTAGATATTGTAGTTTAAATCCAAATATTTATCGGAATAATATATAATAGCTAGCCTAGCTTCCGCCTGCGGCTTCGCCCTCGGCTTCGCCTGCGTGGTTTACGAACCCGTACATTTTCCATAAAAAGTAGCCTATGTACTTTAATTCCAGACTATAATCTATCTCTGTGTCAAATTTCATCCAGATCCGGTCAGCCGTTCTGGCGTGAAAGAGTAACAAAGATCCATCCATCCACCCATCCATCCTCACAAACTTTCACATTTATAATACTAGCTTCCGCCCACGGCTTCGCCCGCGTGGTTTACGAACCCATACATTTTCTCGGGAATAAGAAGAAGCAGGATAGTAGGATCGTAGGATAGGATTTGACGGCACTAGAGAACGACTGCTGCGCTACATGTCGCTGGTTCGATTCCCGCACGGAAGAAATATTTGTATGATGATCTGCAGATAGTTGTTCCGTGTTTGGGTGTATGTCCATATGAATATTTGTGTTTTTAAACGCACTCACGATTCAAGAATTATTCCTAGTGAGGGGAATGTTTTTAATTAAAAAAAAAAAAAATTGAAGACATCGTACATGATCATGTTTTATAGCATTATTAGTGAGTACAGCTTGAATAAAACATTCAAAATCTTCTCATTTATAAGCCACAATATAATTGATAGCTGATTAGAAATATAATACCTATGGCTAATGCTTTTATTTCAGCATTTATCTTTGTTCCATTTATCGAAAAAAATATCTGTCTGATATCAGTTAATTGCTATCGAGTCTGATACGAATGATGAAATATTAAGTTAATTATTGGGAACTTTGTAACAAGAATTATTATTAACTTTCTGTATACGTAGAAGAAATAATAGTGCCGTCGTTAAAAATAAGCACCTCTAGATATTTATATGGCCTGAAGTGATCATAAGAGTAAATAAACATTGCTTGGTGTTAGTTTAGTCGATAGCGGAACATACGAGTTCGTACTATTTTTTGTTTTTTTATGCCTTTTATTTATAGAAAGTTTCAAGGCAAAATATATTTCAGGCTATAATATATTTTATAAAAACATCTTCATTAAACTGTCGCATATATATAATTTAATATGCAAGTAATCCAGGTATAAAAATAGCGCAAAAAAAGTACTACAAATATAATTTATCAGCCCTAGCAAACGCTGGAAATATTTTTATCTCTGTCATTAGTTTTGATTAACGAGGTCAGATGAGGCGGACGGAGCTACGTCACGATATTAATGGACCCTCTATTGTTGTTCAATGTGAGAAATTTGTTCATCATATTGACTGCGTAAAGTTGGATTAATTTTCGGATTACTTTAGTGACGCCATTTTAGATTTATGTCGTTTGTTCGAGAAGAAGTGCACCTAATGTTGCATCCAGTTGAACTATTAAGTTTAATGTTTCACCATAAGCGACAAGCACATTAAGCTTTGTTAGACAGTTTAAGAAAATTTCAGTAAAACAAAGTTAAACTTTTAAGTTAACATTCTCCCCTAAAATAACAAAGGAAAAGTGCAAAGCGACCAAATTAATGCTAATTAAAAATAATATGATTACCTTTAAAATTTTCATAAGCTAATGTACAACACCGACATAGCTCTCAGGATTTGCAAGCTGAAGTGGCAATGGGCAGGCCACATCGCTCGAAGAACGGACAACCGATGGGGAAGAAAGGTTCTCGAGTGGCGACCACGAACCGGAAGACGCAGCGTAGGAAGGCCTCCTACTAGGTGGACCGACGACATTGTGAGAGTCGCGGGCAACCGATGGATGCAAGTGGCGGAATGTCGTTCGATGTGGTGGTCTAAGGGGGAGGCCTTCGTTCAGCAGTGGACGTCTTCTGGCTGATGATGATGATGATGAATGTACAACACAGGTGCGAATTTTAAATGAAAAACCGTTGCGAAACGAAAAGCGTGCCTATGCCTTCAAAGCAGTGACAAAATATCCACGAAAATACTCAGAGCCAAGCGGCTATCTCAAAAGTTTTCATCATGATCCCGCTTAAGAATCAAACACGAAGGCTCATAAAGTTTTAGGTTCAGCAAGAAAGGAACATATTAAAGCTAAATAAGCGCCAGGCCAAAGAAAAATGGCGCTGCCGAGGCGGATTTTTTATATTATTTCTCTGTGCTCAGCTACGATAGACCATGGAGCGCAGGGAATTTATATTTAAGCTATCACAGTAAATTTTTCTACAGAGAATAAGGAGCAAAGAAACTAATTGAAGTTGGTACTATACGTGCACAAAACGATGTGTTGAAGAGTACATTAAATTAATGAACTGTGAATACTGTTAAAGTGGGAGGCACAAAGATTAAATTCGTGTATGGGGATTACTAAACTCAAGTAATCGCAGACTCGTGTTGGCGGGTCAGGAAAAATTGCGCCCTAGAGGCTGACTACGGCCAGTCCTACATTAAAACCTTTTGTTTGTTATAAACTGTGCTGCAGAATAGGAGGAACGTTAAAATTATGGCTAACGCTGCAAAAAACATGTAATGAAAATTGTAGACTTCTACAGCTGAAGGGTAAAGCAAAATTATTTTATGTACAGATGATAAAGATTGTTCAAAGTTTTCTAAGTTAAATGCACAAGTAGAAGAAGAAATCGGAGGCTTCAACATTTATTTCAATAAATGTTCATTTCAATTTTGCTAATAGAATTATCTATCAATAGAAATTTGAGTCTTTTCTATCAAATTTGTTACATGAATATGTGATATTGAATATTGATCTGATACAAAAGTCTCATCATCAACATATCTAAAACGTTTTTAGATTTGCTAGCAAAACAATTTGACTCAAATACCGGAACATTTTTCTATTTTATTTTATGAAATTTGGAGCTTACAGCGTCAAATATTTTACACCGGGTGCAAAGGCACAGGTAAGCTTTATGCAGCCTACTGTAGTGTCGGATATACCTGTGTGCGCTTTTATGGAGGACACACGAGGGAGTCTCGGCGTTAAATGCCGTGATATATCTCCTGGAACTGCAGTAGATAGGGCGCATACTAGAGATGGGGTATTTTGTCGATTTAAAAAACACAAAAATTGTAGATCAAAGAGTTTTTTAAAGAAAATAGAAAAATCGTAGATACGTAACCAAGATTTGCACTGGACGCTTACAATAGCTACTCTGAATGATTCATATAAAAATCTGAATATTGCTACAAAGTAAATCAATAAAGAAAATGTATTTTCTTCACATTGAAATATAATAGTACTGTCAAGTATGACGTGTTTTATGAAAAACCGATGACGGGTTGCTATATTCCGGTCTGACGGAAATGAAAAATAGTATTCCTTATTCAAGATCACGGAGACGTCGAAATATCATCGTCCGATTGGTTCCTTGCTTGTCACTGAACGACTTCTTGCATAATTGGAGGAAAGTAATACATCTTTTCGATCATATGTATGTATAAGCCCTCACATATTGCACGAATAAAACATTGATTCTCATATAGATGGGTGTTTTCCTCCAAATAAAGGGAACTGTTTTCACTTTATTTTTAACACAATTTCTGGAGCACTTAAGCTAGCGATATGGATCGAGGTTATTGAAACCTACCCTATTAGCCGTGGTGTTTCAAACTATAAAGAAAGGGCCCGCTGATTAATTAGCATACACACGCGATACGCGGAAATCAACGCCAAACGACATAATAGTCAGGGAAATACTGCGACGAAATGTAAATTGGGTACAATCCTTTTGTTAACGATAATGAGTAGGAAAACGGCTTCGTCCCGAAACGGAATGTCATTGCACCAGCGTTGGGAGATCTCTATGCTATTGTCGATGTTAAAGCAAATGAGTTTGGGTAGGAAAATATTTGTACCAATGTTACGGATCTAACATAAATGGGCGGCAGTTGCAAGCGAAATGTTAGGCCTCCAAGCGCCTGTTACTAGTACAATTACGGCAAATGACACGGCGGCGCCTTTCCGAACACCACGAACGAATATTGGAAAACACATTTAGTTCGGAGCGAGCGTGTACTTTAACAAAAGTTTAAGCGGTACTAAAGTGCAAATGGGACAATTTCGTCTGTGTCATACATCTCTACAGTTTACTGCGTTCTGTTAGTGTTTGTAATTGTATTTAACTGTCGGTGATTCCAGTCGGCGCTTTCTGTGTAATCAAACCACCAATCGACACTGTTCTTTTTTTGCAACGTTTGTGCATGGATTGATTTCGTTTATTGGAACGGCAATTTTGAATACGCGCGTGTCATTTTTATTAAAGCTATTAGGAAATTTCAGATTCTCAGAAATACATAACTATAATGCACATTTCCTCGATAACAAAGCTACAAAGTTTTCGAATCTGTGTTTCGAATATGTGACTTCGCGTCGATTTTTGGAAACAAAATAAAACGATGCTTTTTTCACCAAAAAGCAGATTGTATTTTCATAAAACGTTTTTCACTTATTTACAAAACCGCTTCGTTGCCTTTTACATGAGATACTGTACCGTCCTTTTACGGATATGTTGAATATTTGATGCAAAATTGTTTGCCCAATAGCGTGGAACGAGGTACCTTAAACGATCACTGGGAAATACCTGGCCATCTTTGAAACCGATACCCAAACACGTTGCCCTTAAGTAAATTGTCAGAATGTTTTATTAAGCTGGGGCTTCAACTTTAGGTTGACACATACGGAAGAAGAACAAATGGCAGAATTTATTCGCTTTTTGAATTCGTTTTTCTATTTATATTCCAATAGAAACCTGATACAATGTTACATGTATGTGGAAATACGGTTTGATGCAGATTGCAATTGATGACCAGATACATTGTTTTATGTGCAGATGCAATAACGATTACCTGAACAACTTTAGTCGGTATACTACATATATTATAGATTAGTACATGACAGCAGGGTTGGTGCAGTGGCCAAGCAAATAGGTTTCTGTCCTATGTGTCGCAAGTACCATCACCAGACGAAACAAATATTCATATGGCCTACAGCTAGTTGTGCCGGATCAGGGTCTATGTGCGTATAATATGATATATGTTGTATATACTATTATGCTGGAGAAAAATGCAATGTGTACTGTTTTAAAAAAGTATACTGTCATATTCTTTCATTAATACATGACGATACGCACATATACGCATGTACAAGACACACTCGCTTGAACTTCCAATTTGATTCAAGTGATGTTACTTCAATATAAGAATTTTCAATAATTACGAAACAAGTGAGCATAGCTCTTTTGATAAATATGGTATTCTGCTTAACCTAAAGGCAAGCGTAAGATTACGAAACGTGCTGAAAGGAGCCAGTTAGTTTCGATACTATCAATGCATCTTTCCACTTCAGCATGAGCAATTTCGACTCGAAAAATGAAGAAAAAGAATGAAACACTAGTCCCGATATGGGAGTCTCCAGTGTTTGGGAAACAACAAGTTAGAGCAATGTAACATATGGTAATGCTTAGGTCAGATAAGCAGCTCAGAGTCTGCCTCGGAAATTGTTTGACAACTTAGTTACGAAGCCAAATAGACGCGTCCAGTTTCTGAATATGCTACATTTACCCTACATTTGTTTCTATATTTAGAACTAGATGTAGTTTTAGAGTTCACTGACGTTCCTATGATATTTTATTTGAGTAATAAGAGTGACAACAAAAGAGGAAAGATGATTTGCTATTTAATACAACAAGACCATTTCTTCAAGACAATTTTAGAATTAAAAATTGAAGGAAAGAGATGAAGGGGAAGACATAGATAAAGTTTATACGACAAATGAAGGAGAAAGGAGGAGTCGAGTTGTATCAAGAGGTTAAAACGAAGGGAGAGGATAAAGAGTAGTGGCAATTATTCCACCGACAATGGCTGAGTTCTTAAATTAGAGATGAAGAATAAGAGTCATGTTGAAATTATAGGTCCGCGAAAATAATAACAAAATAAAGTACAAATAATACTCATGAGTGTTGTAGACGCAAGGGTGACAGCTGAAAATAAGGTCATGCGGTAAAGGATTGATTGGATAATTTTTTTGAAAATTCTATTCTATATTCTCGACAGTAGCCCGAATTTTGAAATTATACACAGGACTTAAATCGCCATCGGCAAAATGTACATGTTCAATTCCCATACGGAACAAATATCTGAATAGCCTACAGGTACTTGTTCCGTGTCTCGATATGTGTTCATATGAGATTTTATAGATTATAATGTTTGTAAATACAGTTTACGATATAGGAGAGTGTAGTGTGTTGTAGGACAAAATTCTTTAAAAAAAAGAGAAGTAACAGTAACTACGTAAATCGTATCAGTTTTACTAATAAGGTACTTTGGTGCTTTATAAAATGTCATACACTTTGTCTAAAAATTTACCAAGCATCTACTCAAACCAGTCTTAGCATGTAGTACAAAATAATCCGTTAAGTACATAAGAGATTACATGGCATCAATACCTCTTAGTATTGCAGATTGTTTCCGAAATAGGAGACTTAAGACATCCAACTAAAAGCATTTACGGAGCTTAAATTGTTTTCAAAGAGATTAAGTGATTTTCTTGTTTAAAATTGAAGATAATTTGGCATAAGTGGAAAAAATAATGTTGGAAAATTTGTACATTTCTTCTTAGCCTTACGACGTTAACAAAAATTATATAAATTAAATACACTCCTATTTTTTATTAGCTCAAAACTTTTTTTAATTTAGTAGTGTATATGTAAAATATACACAAGGTACGTTAAAAGCCATTACGTGTTCAAAGAATTGTTTTGTGCTCGTTCTTTTGATGTGTCTTCCGTGACTGTTATAATACTTACACAAACAAAACACAAAAATATTGTTTATATTAATATAGGGAACTTACATACATATATCAGAATAAAGAACAAAAAAGGAATGTTTTAGAAACGTTTTTATTATGATCCGTGTTGAAATTAAATTGTTAATTTCACTCCCAATTTCATCATTTAACTTTTTTATAATGGTGAAAACTGTAATGTGCGGTAGGATTCTAATTTGTTTGGGAGTATCCATTTCGAACAACCAAGTTTCAATACACAACTGATTAAATTTCTTGTTGCATAACTATGTACCACTTCTTCGGCAGTGTTTATCGTAAATCATTACTATTTTTAGAACATTAAGATGCGCTACGTCAGAATTTATTTCAATATACTATTCCTACCAGTACTTACGATCTAAAACGATCCATAACTGTCAGACATCTTTGCCGTTTAGTTAAAATGATATCCATTAGCATATTTAAGTGGCGTGTTAGAGTTTTTCCGAGAAGACACGCAATATTTTAGTACTTACTTCAGTTTATCGTCTGTCTTCACAAGACTGTTTTTTTATCATTTTATTTCAATCATATTTTGCGTAATTTTGTTATCATATTAGATATTTATAAAACGATTAAATTATCTACAGGCAAAGAACAAGTAATTTGAGTTTACGTTTATAGGCCATTTGCCACTGCAATATTAAACTATAAACTATTGGTGACTTTGAGCTCTAATAAACCCGCAAGAGAAATAAAGCGAAAAAATAAAATAAGTACCCAAAGTGGGTATAAATTATCATCCCGTCGATACCAAAGAAAGTAAACATCGAGAACCCTCAATCGTCCTACAAAAATAAATTGCGGTGTTCGAACGCCAAAGAAACTTAAGTGCAGTCCCAATTCCTTGCCTCCGTTCCGGATCACCTTTATATTTAGGGCTGCCACGTTGAAATGAATTCGCATTTATTAGTTGTAATAGTCACATTTATTAGTATGGGATTTACGACACATTTCAAGTTGGTAAACCAATTTATTTACATAACATAACATCATCATCAGTCACGTCACGTCTCCCATTGTGCGAGCTATTGCCATCTACCAGGTACGATTCCAAACTCCAAGCTACGACTGAGATTTTTCTCTAAAGAAGACCCCACCCAAGACGACAGTCTCAAGAGAAAGGATTACAGGTGCCATCCATCTGATATGATGAGATCTTAATTGCCTGTTAAGATACTGTCAGGACCGGGCGACTCTTTTGACTCTACTCTCGTATCTGGCAATCTTACGACAAAACACGTAAAATTTTTCGATAAAATAATTATATTGAAATATTAACTCCTTATAAGTACTGTAAAACCATAATCCGCTACAAATAGTAAATACGTTTAAAGTAATATAAAAAGATATTAAAAACCCTTTCAACACTTCTTTTATGATATTAAAACCGATTCATCAGTCATAACAGTCATTGCCTTTGTGCTTTGTTCGCATTTGTGCGTTGTTAATTAAAATATCGTGAATATTACACAATGTATTGTATGTTCCACTGACTTATGAAGCAACGAATAGGCACAAATTTGCTAGTAATTACTGGAGAAACACTTTGTTTTTCAAGGAAAAAGTAAAGGTATTCTCTGAATATTGGCAGTAACGTATGAAAATTCAGCCATCCCCAGCTTACTTTTTCTTCCCCTGGATATTCTATTGTGTATTTCAAATTATAAGTCAAATGATCAGCATCTTAACTTTACCCCTTAGACCAATCTTTTCCAGTATTTTAGAGGAGAGGTCCATTTTCAACAGTAATTTTGTATCCTGTACCCCTAGTGTAAGTTTCTTTCGATAAATTCGATTTACTACATCGAACGCGTTTCGCGCTCCGATTGGTCCGTTTCGTGCTCTCCACCAATCGGAGCGCCGAACGCGTTCGATGTAGTAAATAGATTTTGTCAAAAGAAACTTACACTTACTGTTGTGTCCGCAACTAAATCCAGCTATTTTCACTAAACAGTGAATTTTAGACAGCCCTAGATGAATTTCATTTGGACTCTCCTAAACCGTTGCATTTGTAGTTGATTAAAAACCCACTTACACCTGTTCGGGGCGAGGATTACCTTGCGGCAGTTGATTTACTTCAGACGCTGGTGTATTTGCATGATTGCGTTTACTTAACTGATCAGGTGAAGGAAGTAGAAGATGATGGTAATTGCTTATTTAATAAGAACTAGACCAAGGAAATTGGTTTTGTGTTTTTACTCGCAAATATATAACGTTAAGTATGAAGGATTGTGTAGGAACGTAGAGGATGGAGTGTAAAGCAACATAAAGAGTGGTCTTGGGAGAGGCATAGTAGTTCATACATATGACCTATCAGTAGATTACGGTACACTTAGATTATTGATGAATCTTCTTTTTCATGGCTAGGCGATGGTTATGGATCAATAAGGCATTACTTGTTTATTTTATAAAAAAATCGTTATTCAAATCTTTTTTGAATTCAGTTTTTTCATTGAGCCATTCAAATTCAATAGGTACTCACATGCTTAAGTCAATCACTTTAGAGGTTTATTCTACGTAAATGTGTATATATTTATATAACTAATATTCAGAAAAATTTAGTTCCATGCAACTGGCATTATTTAAAAAAGTATATCTTATTTTACGACTCATTCAATTCATCTCTCAGCTCTTGCCAACATTTGCATCTCTTTAATATTGCTGGATTTGTTGCTACCTATTCAAGTTATTCTAAAGCAGTAACCCACGTGAACCCAGCCTTAGCACAAATAACCAGAAATGTGTAAAGGATAATATAACTCTTTCTAATAAAAATCCCTAACGTTTAGATAAGTTTGTTTTTGTAAACAGTGTTAGATTTTATTTTAATACATATTTCTCGGACGCGTGCAATTCGTTATTTTTAAGTCTTATCATTTTCTGTAAGTTATTAAGCGTGACGTTTAAAATTTTCATGTTTATTACATCTCTGTATATTCATGTTGACACATTAAATTTATTTCTGACATCATTACGGTTCCTTTTGGATCGTAAAATATTATTTAATTTACTATCCTGGTGATATCACTAAGATTCATAGTCGTCATTCATTTTTGATCTCCTGCCAACTGGTGTATCCGTACAAGATTAGATGAGATTAGATTAACATCAGCCACTACAATATTTAATATTGTATTAATCCTGAGCGAGACACGGTGCTTGCTTATTGTAACAATATTACTATTAACAACGAAAATGAGGCAAGCGTGTAATCAATAGAGAATCAAATAGCAAATGACCATGGTAGATCTGGTAAATGAATATTATTGTGTTAAATTTCAACCCTCGCGTTAATGGCGTTAAATTTAGAACAATTCAGCCAACGTATCTGCCAAAATAAACACAAACAATACAAAGCGTTTAACCCTTCTCAGTTCTTAACAAGTGGAGTCATGTAAACGTTGCACAAACAAATCGTTGACCTGGAAATCTTAGACCAGTTTTGCCCCAAAGATTAATTAGTTGAGGCAAACATCACGGCTAATCTCGAAATCTGCGTGCATCCGTCCGAAATAAATAATTATCTCGGCTGACGGAAAATGCAATGTAAATTTAATATTCTTGACGTGTAGTTACAATTCTTGCTTTAGTAGTTTTGCGGTACGGTCGTGGAAACACGCTTAGGACACTTCAAGAAAAATCATATAGTAAAACTTTTGATAACATGGAAGAACAAGATACTAATGGCGCTGCCAAAAGAGTAAGTTGTTCAAAAGTTACCTCATTCTATCGAACTGAAATATAATATATTTTTAATGGCATTGTAAGTAAAGTGAATAAGAAGATTGAGACCCTTGTAGATTAAACTCTGACCAAAGTTTTGACAAGCAAGTAATTTCTCTTTCTTTTGAAACTCGACTCAAGAGTTCGGGAAGTCATCAGTGTAATTTTTTCCGGTAAATTCGACCACATATTCAGAACACATTTTACAAATACCGATTCTAACCAATAGAATGTTGATAAATTTATTGTGTTTGTCCATTTGTTAATCGGGCTTTTCTTTCTAGTTCAGCGTCAGATTCATCTTTTAATTCTTCTTAAATTTAAGAGCTCGTTAAGTTCAAGTTATTTCTAATAAATATTACTTATTTATAAAGTGAACCCAATATACTATTCTAGAGGGGATCAAAAGGTGAGCGTCGCCGAAGCCGACCTGAAGATGCAAAGGACGAAATAAAGAAATTCAAAGAGAATCTCTTGCAATCCCTTTCGCCAGGAGAGTGAGTTTTAAATAACTATATTTTTCTGATTGTATACCTATAGATATTGTTTTAGATATTATGTAGATATCGACAACCAATAAATTTGTCCGTATTCATTATGAACATAACAAATGCTTAAATATTTATTTTGGTTCTTCATTTGAATAAGATTTAATAATTAGTAATTTTAATTACTTTCAGTACCTAGATTCTGTATTAATATTTTTTCAACCACAAACTCTTTCCAGGTAATGTAATATTTTTTCGTCCAATTTCAAGTAAAATTGAATCAACCCTATGAGTGCTTTTAATTTCGACGCTATCAATTTACATACATTAATTACGCAACGTCGGGATATTTACTGCTTTGTTAACATGTTTTGTACCATCATAAAAAATCACTCTTTATTCGTAATTTTTAATTTCCGCACCGCGCACCGGGTTTTTGCAAAAAGCTGTTTCGACGGTGTAAAATGTCTTTATTGAGATATGATTGAAAAGGCGTTCGGTTGAATATTAAAATCGCTAAATAAGGATGTTTTTTTGTTAATACTTTAATATTTTTGGTTAAATTAATGATATTTATAAATTCTTTGGTGATAATTTGATCGTATTACATTATTAGGCGTTCAATTTTGATACTAAAAATATAAATTAATCATGGCATATTTTGAGCAAGTTACTATATACCTATTTATTTATTTTTAAGACCATATTCCATCCAATATGGCATATCAACATGGGGAGGAGCTGGAAAAACTACAATGATAGGAATATATAAATAAAAGTACAAACTGTTATAAACGGGGAGGGGAAGAAATCAAACATTGTTATCATTTTTACTCTTAGTTTTGTATACTTATTTTACGATAACTATTGACTGTAGTTCAAAATTATAATTCTTACCATTTGTACCATTTTTCTGTACCTAAATTTTAAATTTGTAATCAAGGTTTCCAAGATACAGGCTTGCCTACATAGTTTGAATTCAGAACCACCATGTACTTACAAATGTTTATGATCTTTAGGATAAATAAACTTAGTTATTAAACTTACATATCACTGTTCTTATATTATATTGTGTTACACTGTACAAAATCAAACTGGAAACTACGGAAAATTTTTGAAATAAAATTTTGTTTTCCAACAGCTCTATAATATCGGAGAGTGGAAACGAGATAACTGTCCCACAGCAATCAAGATCTCGTTCAGCTTCTAGAGCAAGAGAAGCTCTGTGTATACCAGCGAGCGTTTTGGCTCAACTCGACGATAATAAAATTTTTGAACTGAAAGAGGTACAATTCTAAGAATTTAAACGTTGCATGATATGTTTGTTATATAATAACTTGTGAAGTAGATACCTTATATTTTACTTAAAGATTTTCAAGAATCTAAAAGCAATGCTGTTTTCAAGAAAGATAATAAAAAGGCAATATAACAGCTATAGCATTCTAATCTTATCCATCTGCACATACAAGTAAAGTTTAAAATTTATTTGATTGTTACTATTTGCGATTGATATTTGTTTTTGAAAATTTAGAACGGTATCCTTTCCCATGAGTTTTAATTTGCCTTTTTTTCCTTTCCAGGCATTTTTACTATTTGATATGGATGGCGATGGTTGTATCGATTTTAGTGACCTCCGTGCTACGTTGGTCAGTCTTGGAGACAAAATTGACGAGAATGCTATCCGCAACATGCTTTCTGAGGTAATTTATGTTTTTAATTAACAATAAGATAAAGAATTCTATGGTATTAAAATAAAGTCTAGAGAAATTTGTGAGAATTTACAAATATATTCTCAAGGTAATTTCCGTGTTATTTTCATAACTGAGTTATTTTAATTCTTGGAAGAAGATGTTCTTACTAAGATAGGACCAATATAAATTTATGAATATAGTTTAAATAAATCATTATAGGAGAGGAATTGTGTTCATATTAATAAATGAATGTATCTTGATAATGTCTCACTTATATTATTACCAGAAGTTCAAGCAATATCACACGAATTTCATTACCGTAGCTAGAAACCACGTACAGCAATAACCTCTAGTAATTTCAGTGCAACGAAATTAACCCATTCTACCGTAGCAGGAAATATCTATATATAGTATGTAGTAAGTAATATCAACATCTGGTCTCATAAGTAGCTACCAGTAGTTCGAATATACACAAACTATCCATAACTTGTAAGCGCATAGCCAATTAGCCAGCTGGCATCTGTGTCACACAATTGCTGGCGAGACTCGGAGATAGAGGTAGTTACAGTATAGTTGACGGCAGGTGACCAAACTCGAACTAAAAGTTGTTCGAAGTTGGATGGACCGAACTGGAGCAAGATTTAATTTAAGAGTGCGTTCATGTGTAACTTTCGAGGAATTTAGATTTCTAAGTTGCAATCGAAGTTAAATAATGATGGCTCTCAAAAGCCTTATGAGTAACATTTGTTATTTGAAAATGGCCCTGAGACATTTTGTGCACATTTTTTTTCATTATTAAAAACTAGACTGGCATTATTTTAAGCCATATTATCCCACTGCTGGGCATAGGTCTCCTTATTCCATTTCAATTTATCTCTTTGCTATTATAGAGAGAAATGGTAATAGAATAGGGAGGGCTTTAAAATAATACCTATATAAGTTTATAATTAACCGGATTCTATATAACAGATATAAATAATAAAAAACGAAACATCCATTATAATAACACCAACAATAATAGAATTTATCAAAACAACAATCTTAAAATGAAATTACCAAAATAATTTGTCCAATAAGAATAAAACAACAGAGTGTATTCGCTAAAGGCGGAGGCTTTAAAACAGATACAAAACTTTGCTTTTCTTTTAATTCTCCTTAAGTATTCTTAGGGAAGTTGATGGGTCTTGCCCTGACGAAAGAGGCTTCTAAGCTCGTGTCAATCCACCACTCTGACGAGGTCACAGGGATTTGGCCCCACTGTTTTTGTGGATCAAATTTAAATTCTGTTGTCTATGACACTGTCTGCGGATTTTCTGGCATTACTGTATATTTTTACTTTATTGCATAATATCGTTTTTTGTTTTCTATTCTGTTCTGGGAATATTACTTGTTGATGTACTTATGTATGCTAGAATGACGACTATTGTCGATTGATTTGTTTATTGAGAATTTTTTCACATCTTTTCATTTTATGTAGATAAAAAGTATATATTAATACCATTCTTACAATTAAATATAATTTAACACCTCCACGGACGCCACGGCCAGAGGCGTTTTTCTGGCAGCTTGATACGACGTTACGTCCATAGACGGTCAATTTTACCTAGTTATAATTGAAAAGCCGCAAACGCCTTAATTTGTGTAGATCATTTTGGAATCACGGCGGACCGCCGTATTATGGGTACATCGAGTTATTTTTTACGACTATTTGACTATAGGCGTGATATAATTTTTTATGAAAGATTTTAGTGTCATGTTGAAAAAGTCAACTTTAAGTGTCCGTGAATGTGTAAAGAATTTCATATATCCGTAATTGCTACACTAACAGTGTTATTCTCAATATTCAGTATTATCTCCAACGTTTTAATTATTTCAACAAATTTTCTCTCGCAAGCAAGGATCCGAAATATCCTAATCCAATATTTTCCGTACAAATTAATATTTTCCTTTTTCGTAAAATCTGTTTGGCAGGTTTAAATTTTCGGATTAAAATACGCTTCTGTTTTTATACATCAGATAAGTTGGTCCAATTTATTTTAACTGGGGTCCGGTCTGATAACGGCTTATTAACATTAGGCTGTACCGGTTCACCGACCGATGTACAAATGTTGGGCCGAAATCTAGCGATTCACATTTTCTGAAATCATTTATTTTCTAAACACTTCTCTTACGCGTCATATGACCTAGGGCTAACTCGTTCTTGTTGTAAATACCACCTGATTTAATTTGCTGTTTATTTAAGATTGTTCTATAGATTCGCCACACTTTTGAAATCCCTGAGAAAAAAACAGAGTTATACAAGCTTACAGGCACTTTTCACGACAAACGAGCTGGTATAATGTGGTAATAGGTTAGCAATTAGTGCTATCGGGTTCTTTAATCCCACATAGCTGTTGAACGTAAACCGCATTCAATCAGTACCTATCGATGCACTAATTAGTGCCTTAACGAATAGTTCCGCTTTCAGTGTCGTTGTAGTGGCGATAACGAGCGTGAGCTTTTAAAGTATATACGTAACATATTATTCAACGCTTACAACGCTTAAAGAGTAGATTTATAACGTAAATGGAGCTTTCGGGAATACTCAGATGATAAATGTATAGAAAAAATCTGCGATATGAACGAATTGCACAATCCAATTGGACAATTTTAATGTTCATTCATGCCTTTTTGTTATATACAATTTATTTACATATAATACTTTTTATTTTCAGGCCCCTAGTCCCTTAGACTTCGATGGATTTGTCAACCTACTGGGCTACAGAACCCTGGAGTTGGACTCGGAGGAAACCCTACTCTCAGCTCTATCTCGTTGGGATAAGAACAATAGTGGATTGATCTCTGAAGACAGGTATTTTTTTATGTTAATATTTAGCTTACATAGTCTTCGGCTTTCATGCAAATGTCACTTACAACCAAAGAACATTGTAAGTAGTTTCCTTGCAACAATCGTTACGGATTCAGAAATCTGTCTTTATTACGGCGTCTAAGAATATCAAACGTTATAATTTATTTTTGCATCGTGTATCAAGTTTTTAATACATTTTTTTGATATGAAATACATTTTTCTCAAGCATTGTTCAGTGTTCACTTCTTAATGGTTTTGTATAATACATAGGGAAATATAAGAAGCGGCCTCTTTTCGCTTTTATAACATCGATAAATCTTAAAGTTATGGACCATCTAGAATATTTATATGGGGCAAGCAATAATGAATTTACATCATCTTATAACTTAAGTTACGAACTATGAGAATGGGCTAACTTGTGTAATCCCCAGTGTATTGAGGACGCTAATAAAGTTCGACTTGAAACTTAAACTAGCAGTATGTAGACTTATGGAACATGCACACATATATTTCTATGTAAGCTTGTTGGTAAATTTAGGAGATGTAGATAGAAGTGTCTTAATGAAAACAGTTCCACGATAGAGAGACTGACTGATACCAAACTGCCTGCCTGCAAAATACCATCCTAACTAATATTTTAAATGCGAAAGTAAGTTTGTTTGTTTGTTTGTTACCTTTTCACGCCTAAACCGCTGAACCGATCATCATGAAATTTTGCATTTACGTTATTAGGGGTACAGAAAAGGACATAGGGTACCATTCATCCAGACAAAAGTACCATTCCTGAGGAAAAAATAATAACTTTCGACGGTCATAATTGCTTTATTACGCTAGATGACGCTACATGTGACCTAAAAAAATGCACGGGTTCGTAATCAATGCGTCCGAAGCCGCGGGCGGAAGCTAGTAGTATATCATAAATGGAACGAACCGGACTAATCTTTACTACAGAATAACTTGTCTTTAATACAAGAAAAGACACGTCGATTAATACAAGACGGTTTTGAAGATCATTCATAGAGATTGAATCTGAAATGGAACGTCTTGAGTCACAATTTCTTAGTAAACCGCCTGATTAATCAAGTGGTTGCAACCATGATTGTAGAGAATAAGATTCTATTCCCGGATCAGATAAAGTGTTGCAGTTGTGCCCGATAGGTGGCAATGCGTTCGCCGTCCATTACACATAGGTCTCAATAACAGTATCGGCAAAATATAGGTGTACAAAAGTAGATCTCTGCATAACAATTCTTGCAAGCTTGGTAAGAATCTGTTAAATTCGTGAAGTTTTTTTAATAGTTTACGTTCATCTTTCGTACTTTTATTGACAAATATTATCGTTTACGTTTAGCATTTCTGTCAAACAATTTTGATACACTTGTCTTTTATGATAACTACCGTTTCTCAAAGGTAAAATGAAACCTCTGTTACATCACTACTGTTTTCATTGACAGATTTTCTCTGTATGTTATATTTCTTCAGTACCAAAATCTGAACTAGGTTTTGACAAACGAAAACAAAAGTCTGATAGAAAGCCCGTTACAAAAACATCCTTTATTTTTCCGTGCCATTGGGTAGAGAATTCAGTCAATGGGTTTTGAACATATCAATGGTGTCTTTGTTTCCATCAACAAAATATTTGTATGGAAAAATGTTTGTATGAAAATATGTTTACTTTTCCTACATGGTGTATGCAGAGAACTCGGTAAAATAGTATCGGGAGATACCGGAAAATTGTCACAAATCTGACCAAGTACTTCGTAAACCTGATCTTGCTGAAATCACTTTGTATAAAAGGAACTAGCTTCCACCCGCGACTTCGCCCGCGTGGTTTACGAACCCGTACATTTTCCCGGGATAAAAAGTAGCATAAGTGCTATTCCAGACTATAATCTATCTCTGTACCAAATTTCATCCAGATCTGTTCACCCGTTCTGGCGTGAAAAGATAATAAAGATCCATCCATCCATCCTCACAAACTTTCACATTATAATATTATATTAAGTAGGAAGTAGGATAATAGAAGTTGGAAAGAAAAAAAGCGCTTGATCAACTTAAGCGCTTTTCCTTACAAAGTTTTGTGATACATTCGTACTACAATAAAATAGTAGAAGTATGGAATACGCACGAGGATAAGTAATATATTCTTTTCTATACTGCCGGCATAACACAAAGCGTTAGAAGAAAATATGATTGTATTGTATTTTTCTATTCACTCATTTTACAAGCTTCCTATTAAGGGAGTCGCTTGAAGACACGTGCCTTTGTGTAAAATTTTAATATTTTCTAAATGACTTTGTGCGACTGTAAGCTGATTGCCTCATTGATCTAGTAATCGCAAGCGCGACTGCTAAGTGTAAGGTTCTGGGCTCTATTCCCGGGATAGGCAGTGTTATGGATTTTTTCTATGGAAATGTTCAGTAGCAGCGCGGAGTCTGGGATTATGCTCAGTACATGGCAATAGGCTGGCCCCCTATTACATGGAAATCAATAACGGATAATAGTATCTAAACCTCTACCTAATCCTACGGGGAATACAGGCGTGATACTATGTTATGTTTCAACTAAGTCTGATCTGAACTACCAGAAAACTTATTCTACCCATACGATAAGCATCATGTGAATAATTCGTTCATAGTTAATTTATATTTCGGTATTCGAAATGAAATATCATAGAACCTCATTATTGGGTTACTATGTATCATAAAATGATTTTACGTTACTTTGACTGTCACCTTGTCCATGTCGAGCAAAGTATTATTAGGTAAACTGTTAAAAAAAAATTAGTATCAGCCCGTAGTTTGTACTTGTGTCCATTAAATGCCAATAAGGTGGTCATCAATTAAAAAACACTAAAATAGTACTGCAATTAACTTCTATCTAATATAAGCTTTGATAAGCTTTAATAAGTGCCAAGATTGTGATGACGCTAACGCCTTTATAAGTACAAAATCGCTCAAAACCATTCACACATCCGCGCTGACGTTGTCACACAAAATGTTGTCGTAACGTCGCGTCAGCGCTATCATCAACGGTGCTACTAACGTTTATGCGAATTAGTTCAAATCATAACGTAATTAAGTGCTAAACACAAAGGAAAAGTCGTTCCAAATTGATACAGTCCATAATATTAATCCCAGAAGTCCAACATTCTCCCATCAGCATCAAAATAATTTTAATTAAACCCAAATGAATAACAGAATTATATCTTAATAGCCATTAAAGGTATCCGTTTAAATTTTACATTACTCCGGGGACCAGTAAATATTGCGAATCAAGATTTAAATTACATTTTCTGATATAATACGCATGATGTATTCACTGGTAACTGTCAGATTATGATTTAAAGTGCTCCTTGGGCATTCCGGAATCGTATGACGTTTGTTCTAGATTAGCTGAGCGACCCGGGTAATGTTTTAATGAGATTTTGGAGTCTCAGTTGTAATATTTTAATTTGATTTTGTTTTAATTAGGTATGGTAAATATAGGACCAGGAAATGAGTTGCCATACACAAATATTGGATATACTTACGGACGCAAGGTAACGTAACAAGAATCAGACGATCAAAGATTTCAAGACACAGAGAATAAGATAGAAGCTTGGTATACACATTATAATCATTGTAAACAATCAAAACATTATGAAATGTTCCCAAAATATTGAACTGCCTTAAACTTCTAGCTATACAAAAATTTATTCCCCGACTGTAATAATGTAAAAGATAAATTATTTAATGTGGTGCTTTATTTAAAAGTATACATACTTAAGAAGGAACATGGAGGTTTATTAAAATTCTCAGTGCAATCTGTGTTTTACGACAACCCCGGATAGGCTATTGTATAATTCTAAGGGAGAATTTTGACGAGAAAACGTATACGAAAACATTTGTACATCGTATAGAAGATCGTAAAATAAAATTATGTGTTCTTACATTTTATGTCTGACTACAAGAGAATATTCGTACCAAACCATTATGGTTTATGAATAGCATTTATAATAATTTAAGTGCATTATTGATCTATGGAATTAGTACTAGTGGATTAATAAAATTGGGACTCACAAATTTTATTTAGAGCAGTTTATAAATATTCGAAATTGTGACGTTTTTATTTGAAATTATTATATAATTTTTTTTAATAAATACATACTGTTATTTAAAAACAGAAATGTTTCCGTTAATTTGGTATACGAATTTTCTTTGTCAAATTGCGTGACTAAAACGCTAAATTCTTAATTCTAGATTAAAAGATATATTTTTTTTAATTCTAGTTGCATCACTTTATAGAAAATAATGTTTATTTAATATAACTTGACAAATAGCAAAAAAGAACCAAAGTCTGACCTTACTAATAGCTACAAAATATACTCGTATGTCCTACTATTTAATCAGCTGTTTGGAATTTTAGAACATGGGTAGGTAATAACAAATATGGTTCAAACAGATGTGTATATACAAGAAACCTTACTGTATTTTTCCATACATTGACTACAATGTTCTTGTGATAAGTTTCTGATACACAACGCTTTTCTTTTATTCCTCGCTCTATAAGGAGATAATGTGAAGCGCTAAAATAAAATTTATTACACTAGCTGTTTGCCATGGCTTCGTACCTGCGACCTTCGGGACTTGGAAAAAAGGTTTATTACTCAGTCTCGTTTAGACGTAGAGAAATATTTGATACGGTTGCTATGGCCTTAAAAGTTTCACTGAAATCCACATACATACCTACCTATCTATTTCTAAGTGAGGTAAGTAGGTGTATATTTTATAGAATACGTGAAAGTTCATTTAGTATTATTTCATGTTCAAAACAGTTAACTGGCAGCTGTCCTTCAGTGTAATCATGATCGTTTTCATTTTGTATGAACTTTAATTAATTCTTAAACAAAACTGCTATGAAATTTATATATTATATATACGCTTATGGCGTTGTTGATCTCTGATAAGTTGAATAAGAAAATAGTGTATTACTTGCTATATATGTCTCCAAAGGGAAAAGATAAATTATGTCTTATGTCTACTATGGCATTATGAATGCGATGTGATGATGATAAATACCAGTGCCAATTGAATAAGCAGTTCGCGACACAAGAAGACTTTCCTGTTTATCAATTGAAGATAATGAAAATGCTATTTACAAAGAAAACAAACGTTGTTTTATCTAATTTACACAAATGACAATACCTTTTCCGTGTTTTAGTAGAATTGTTTATCCAAAGATTTGTTTTAATGTTTAGGGTTTTGATATTTTTCTTTTTTTTTTCATACTTATAAAGGGCCGACTACACACAGCAACTTGAATGCGGAAAGATATTATTCTAGTATGCGCATAGAACTTGAAGGACTGTGCGGCGTCCATTTGCCGTTTGTGTCTTTTTGACGTTGTAACGTACATGACTTTTTGTGCAACTTAGATTTTTTTTTTAAAGTGTAGACGGACTTTAAACTATAGAACCTATAAAATCACAGCAGCATACATCAATGTCGGTTGATCAATGGAATTGTTAATTTACATATATCTCAAACATATACCTACGTAGAAGACAGAATAGATATAGGTATCAAGAACCAGATAGTAATTTCAGTTCAAATTGATTTCAGGATCCGACACGACCTTATGACTTTTGGAGACAAGTTCACGGCGAAAGAAGCAGATTATGCCTTAGATGAAGCACCAATGATGGTCCAAGAGGACGGATCTACTATGATTGACTACGTAAAATTTTGCAGAAAGCTTGCAGGATTGAGAAAGCCAACTAAAATTGAAGTCAAGTGAAGAATCGTGTAAATGGAAATATAATTCAAATTCATATTGGCTTTTAAGCGAGATGTGAACAATAAAGTTTTTGACATAAGATGTTTAATTTTATTACTAATTTAACGTAAGTCCGGAATAATTTCATTAATTATTGTAAATGCCTGTGGGAGCGATATTGAATTCCTGGTTATTGTGAATCATTGGACAAGAAATTTTCATTGTAATGTAAGCAATAAAGATTTATTAACTTTACTTTAAGTAGTAGAAAGTTAATCTGTATTAAGCTAGGTACTTGCAATATTTTTCGTTCAGCCTTAGTACTATCAAATATTAAGCTCAACTACGGAAAATTTTACAATGCACATAAGTTAGTACTTTGCTAGTGTGTATATTTCATCAGATAAAAAAAAATATACGAAGCGATCTGACATCAAGGTTAAGTTCCTTGATAATGAACCAATTTCACACAGGACTTCGCCAAATATAGAAGTTCTATCTGACTGTTGAATTAAACTTTGTAGACTTCAGTAAGCAAACTTTGAATATTTAAATCTGCTATTCATCAATTACTGGGGCAAACTATTAGAAAAGTACTTTGATAATGTCAAGCGTCCATTTTGATGAAATAATTCGTCCTCACATTTAAATTTCAATTACTTTTTCAATGGTTGCAAAGTTTCAATTCAGATGAAAATGTTGTTAAAATAATTTTGATTAATAATTTATCAGTCGTTAAAGTGATGCGAAGATTTTGAAACAAAACTAAGTTGATTTTCATTTAAATAGCTTTTGTGTTCAAACTTTTTAAGCCTTAACAAAGTTTTCTATCTTTTTGCTAATTATTATTATAATTTAATTTATTAAAATAATTTGAACTAAAAAGTTCTTTCAACTTCAAAATACAATAAAAAAATATATTTTGCTCCTCGTTGAATCGTTCTTTTTTTATTGATTGATGTAGATGTCGAGAAAAACCAAAATAAACTATGCTATCTACTCACTCAAGATGTTCCTTATAAATGTCGAAGTCAGTGAAAACGAGCTCGACAATCTCGTGGGGCGCAGCAACGAAGGTGTAGAGGAGACATTCGATGCGTGACGGGTATGGGCGAGGGTAGTCGGGGCTGCTGAATGTGCCGCGCTCCTTGCCGTACGTCGACGTGAAACGGATGCACGAACAACCTGCACAAAAAATATAGGGTAAAGATACCAATAGGTATGTGATTATACTGAAAATATGGGCCCGTTTACAGGATGTGTGGGAATACTTGGCCCACGTATTGTACCTTTCAAAAATTGTAATGATTTTTAATACTGAAACTTGTAAAATTAGTGTCTGATAGTGAAGTGAGGAGTTTATTTGAAGTGAGGAGTGTGTATGGTATCGATTACAGAATGTACATCAAATCGGAGCAGCACCTCACATATAAATTCGATTACCTTTTAAATCCATCCAAGGGATAATCTTATTTACGAGTTACTTTAGAACAGACTGATATAAAGGCGGGATCATATTTCAGAAGTCAGACAAGTAATCAGTAACAAAAATTTGGTAAAAATAAAAACGTATTTCCGTGGCATTGAAAACGAAAGTTTGCAAAATTTTTACCTTATTCGCAAATAATAGCCGCAGGGTTTAATGTTACTGAATATGTAAAATTAAACACTGAACGTTGAATAGGATTATATTAACGAATAACGCTATAAAGGGGCCGTTGGGAGTTTTAGTTGAGAATTAATCGGATCGCGCGCTTGTTGATGTGTTGTTTAACTAAGCGCTTTAACTAAAGTAAAAATAGAGATGCGAAACAATAAGCTTCAGTAATATTTAAGTGAGGATTATGTAGCTATAAGATATGGTGTTCCTCCATTGAAAAGGAAGGATCCTCCAATCAGGCAAGTTGGTTAACCTGCCGCGATGGATAGAAGCCAGCTTATGTCGGATATTTGTATACGTGTTAGAATCGTGGAGTACTTTGTTATTGCGTTTAGGACTTTTATGTTGACATTTCACTCCAATAATTGCTACCGCGTAAGTCAGTCGATCTGCGAGGTTAAGCAGCGCATGCTACGGTCAGGCCTTGGATGGCCAGGCGACAGTTTTTAACACATCGAAGGCCCTCCGTGCTTCGGAAAGCATGTTAAGCTGTTGGTTCCGGGGGTCATTCTTTCCTATCTACCTATGATAGTTGTTACGGGTGTCACCGCCCCAAAAAGTCTGATAACTAGTTTTGAGATTGGGTTGCGGAGGTCAGATGGCGATTGCTCCGTGTATAATACTAACATTCAGCTGCAATCAGTTAGACTTCGGCCCAACCTTAATGTAGTTAGGAAAAGGCAAGCCAGATGATGATTCACTAGAATAGATGGTACTATGAATTTAAACATGTAACAAGTAGTCGCTACATATTTAGTATCATTTTGATAAATTCATTTTTAAATTATGAGATGTTCATCTACTTATGTCACTGAATATATACTATATGTAGCTACAACGGAAACGGAAAATGAGGTATCATGTAAGAAAGTCTTTGGAACAAAGACTGGTGAGTGCTTGAAGAACAAGGATTTGAAAGAATGCCAGTGTCTGACATATAACATTGATGGATTGTCAAAAAAGTTGTTACTGAGAATTTGGATTCGGTTTGCTCGTGCGAAAAATACAAAGAATATAACAAAATTATAATTGCAGTTTAATTATAGAATCATTACCGTGTCCTATATTTTTTTTTACCGTTGTAGAATATACCCTGACCCTGATTAGATATCTGTAAGTTCCAGATAACAATTAAGAGGTCGTGTTTTCAGTGAAACCTATCTCAGGTACCAAATAGGTCCTAACCCGCAAATTGTTCCTTGTATATTGTGGCACTAATTCACAAAGGTTGGTAGTAAATTATTCGCCCACATTCGATTACTCCTGAGACGGGGAAAGGTAATTATGTGAGAAACTAAGTTCACGTTTCTATGTGCGAAAGTCTACATCTTTTAGTTGTGTCTATTAGCTTTATACTACACTATCTTCCGCTCGCGGCTTTGATCGCGTGTTTTATGTACCCGTACATTTTTCCGGGATAAAAAGTAGTCTATGTGCTATTCCAGAATATAATCTATCTCTGTACCATTCTGTACAACTCTGTGCCATTCTGGCGTGAAAGACTAACAAAGATCCATCCATCCATCCATCCTCACAAACTTTCACATTTATAATATTAGTAGGAAGTAGGATATAGCCAGGAACAAAAGAAGCCGATGAATGTACAAGTGTACAAAGCTGTATAAATATTATTATCAATGAAGGCTTACTTTGCCGTTGTAAATAATTACTATAGATTAGCGTTACTTTATCCACTTCGTCAAGTAACGAGTTTTATACATTAGTCTTGTTTTCATCCATAGGTCTTCGCTCATCAATTAAGAACAATAATAATTCTTTGTGACAAATTGATTTCAAAATTACCTACGTAATGTTCATTTTAATTTACTTACGTCGTTGTACCTACAGACGTAAAGTCGACTGTGTCAAATAAAAGTCAAATCTTCGCACGTTCACACGAGGGAATCTAGACTAGACACATTTATAAAGATTTTCACAATCTTCGTCATTTTTACTTTTTATTATAATCTTCAAGCTTGGAAATGGGAGGCGACTTGTACTCAATACAAGTACGCCTCCAATGTCTATGATTACTGTCCGAGTGTGTGGCCACTTGCCAAGTCCAACATTTAGAAATAATATCAATTGTTTCATTAATTATCGTAGCGTCATGCTTTGTGTTGTGATAACTGGTATCTCGTAATCCATTAGAGTTTTAGATAAAAAAAAAAAAATAACTAGTTGGTATCCAGCACATTGCCGCTGCAGAAGAAATAATTGTGGAATTGCAGAAATACTCTTTCAATACATTTGCCGGTACGACACGCGCGCTACCTAGTGTAAGTAAATTGTACTATGCCTTGGCGTAAGTGCAAGCAATAAGTTGACAAAATTTTATCACAATCAGATTAACGGTATGCCACTGGATAAAATACGAACAAACAAACATTGATTTTTATACATTAGATATAAATAAATATCGAATGGGTACGTATACGAATACTACACCCTCGTTTTTATAAAATAAATGGTCGGAAAATTAAAAAAAGCAAATCTGGACCTCGATAACAGCACTACCTTCCGGGTTCAATTATAGCTAAGAACCATACAGGTAAAATAATAAAAACAAAAATCGATCAAGCCGTTTAGTAGGAGAAGAATTACGAACACACGCACACCATAATTTTATATATAAATATTTATAAAAAGTTTAAAAATTCTGTAATAGCAAGCAGCTTGTAAATTTTACTGATAATTAATACTTGGAATGGTTGTAGCAACCTACTTCATTGTCAATCTAGTAGTATAAAGGACGCAAGACACATTAACACACATTAATTTAAAGAAAATCACAAAATCTAATCCTAAATCTAAGGGCATAGATTAGGGTTTATAGTTATGATTTCACCGCTATCGATTATAATATTCCAACATTATGTTGCCTTTCAAATCCATTATTTAAAAAGTTAACTTCCCTTCGCTTCATGTTCTCCCAAACCCATTACATTGTTCACAATACCCAAATATCCACGCAAGTGCCCATAAAATTTAATTCTATCCATAAAATGTTCCCCATAAGTTATCCCTTGGACTTCGTATCTGTCGTCCTCATCGACCTCATATTCAATAAGTCAAGCATCAGATCTTATCGGGAAGCAATTTTCATTAACATGGTTAACTCCTTCAGTTAGTAAATTACTAACCCCTCGAACAGTTTCAGTCAACTATTCCAATTTAGTTTGAATGTTTCCTTTCTTGATTACAGAGTGTTTTGGAATTGATGGGTAGATATTATTGTGCGTAGGCTAGATGGAGTTCAGTCATTTAGCAATAGCAATGTTGATTGAAATTCAATGTACAAAGCCTCTTTTCACGGTGTTTGGGCTGATTGATGATGTTCTGCATAAAGAGTATTAATAACTTTATGAAAAGTACCTTTCAGGGACTCTTTAAACGCCGTATTAGGTGAGTTATATATATTATGATATATTCTAGAATATACTCTTAATTTCATTCACCAAAAGTTCATATTCAGCAATCTGTGGAAATTTTTAAGCCAGCAGAATAAGAGTAGAAGTGTGTTAACAACATTTAAATCAATCTAGATCTAATATTATTTAACGGATTAAGTACGAACTCTACCTATATTGGTTGTTAAATTGCAATCACGGGTGCTAAATTGCGTGTAAAGTTCTGGGGTTCGATCCTAATGATAATTATGATTCAATTTTTTAAACATACGACATTTTCATGGCTTTTGTACAATACAAAATTTTTGCAAGCATCAACACGGGCAATACACCATTCAGTTGATGTAGTACCAGACGCAATCAATTTTTTATTAAGAAAATCTCATCATATACTTGGTGCAAAACAAAATAGTAAAACGCGTAGCATTCAATCCGTACCATATGAAGCAGGCCTATAACCTTTTTCGTATCTCCCATCAGTAAATAACAGGCCGTACCTTTATGTTTTTGTGAGCATACGATAAGTCGCCAGTGGAGAGGAAAATTGACCTTACCCTGCCCTGTTTACCAACAAGTGTGAATACAGAGTTATACACACGTAAAATTAATATACATACTTTAACATTTACCTGTGATGTACAGTCGAATTAATAAGCATCAGTCCCAGTTAATAAATTAATGAAATACGTAATTAAATTTTGTTAATCTATCTACTCTATTATTAATGCGAAACTAACTCTGTATATCTGTTTATTACGTCATCACAACTAAACGACCGAATTGGTCGTTATGAAATTTTACAAAGAGGTAGCCTGATTCCTGGAGAACGACATAGGCTTATTTTTACTATTGCAGAAAAAACAAATTAAATAATAAATACAAGCAAACGAAGTCGCAAGCAATAGCTAGTTATTTACATTACCTCATATTTTATGAATGTTCTTAAGACTGGTGCTATTTATACCAAAAATAAATTACATATCTAATTTAATAAGTAAACTGTGGATAAGTAATAACTTTCTTTGAATAAAACTAATATATTATTCATTAAACTACATGAAAGTCTTTTCAATTTAGATGTATTGGAAAAGTTTTGTGATTTCTTTCATTGTTCGGAATTTCGAAGGACTAGACTTACTTTACGATAGGTAAGGGAAAGTACTATAAACTCAAATTGTATAATACTGAAATTCTTTATGTTTCTTGTACACACAGCGGTAGAAAAAGATTCTTTGTAATTTTCTAATTTTTTATTTTTTATTAACGTAATCACTATTTTTACTAGCCGTTACATTCCTCGGTAAAGTTACGATATTCTTATCAATTGCTAAAAATAATGTAATAGACAGGTTTTCCTACATAAAAGAACTAAAAACATCATTATGATCAGCCGCTTTTGTCGCTGACTATACATTTTTGCTTAAGAATTATTTCTTAAAAACTAGACGACATCATAATGACAGGCGACATCAAGGCAGACCCCAAAGGAGATGGTGGAATAAACTTTACCTACTCTTTTAATAAAGACGGGTTCTTAACAGCTATAGATAGTGAGAAATGAAAAAAGAGTTGGGAGGCTTTAATGCAGTGAGACAATAAGGCTCATAATAAATATGTTGAAAATATAGACGTTTACTGTTTTATTATCATCAAATTTATATTCAGCCCATTACTGTTCCACTGCTATGCGAAGGCCTCTGCTCAGAATGAGAATGTTTTGGCTTTAGTGCACCACGCTGGCCTGGTGCGGATTGGTGGACTATATGGCACCCTCATCCTCACCCTCCTATCAAATTCTGATCCGCCCATGATTCCGAAAAATCGGTGGTACGACTTTGAACAGATCTACATAAAAGGTAAGCCTTCAACTAGGATGACACCATGTTTGGAGTTTACTAAAAGTAGTGGGAAAGGAATAGAACTGACCTATACCTAACCACAATTATATATTTTTAGGTTATATTAGGCGTACCTAAGCACACAAGCTTTAATTCTATACCTACGTTACACAGTCTATTGTAATGGCATGGAGCTAATATCACTGTCAAAAAATATTTTCACCCAGTATTGAAATCCAATAAATATTTACCGGACCAACTTAAATTGGTGTTACAACTTGCGATCTGTTTCTATGTGATTCAGATCGTAGTGTCCGAAATCGTTGGTGTGTGTGTCCGGAAATTGGCACCGCTTGGTCGGACCGGACTGTCCGTCCGGACGAAGTTGCTCACGTTGGTAAGATAGCGGTTGTAATAATTTGGTTAGGAATTAATAGTGAATTTGGGTTTGATGGTGTTTAGGCATATTTAAACAAGATGATATTAATTTATACCCAAGGGCTCTCGATAATTCCATGATCAAGGGACCAGTCGAAAGGGCACAAATGAAATGGAAGAATGATTTAGTGAAGATTGTAGGCTACAACCGGATTCAAACAGCCCAAAATAGGGCATGCAATGGTTGAAAAAAGCCTACTCCAATATGGTTGAAAATGGCTTTACTACCTGATTGGTCTGGCAAGTCGGGCTGCTAAGCGTGAGTTTCTGGGTTCGATCCTCAGGTCAGGAAAAAGTGTTATCAATAACGATCAACTCTTAAGCCGATCAAAGTGTTATTGGATTTTTCCCAAAGTAAATGGTCTAAAAATCGCAACTGTGGCTGCTGGATGTGAGGTCTTCGGTTCCATCCCCATTTTTCTGTTAGAAAACTTCTTAAAGTTTGAAATTGTGTCCCTGTTAGATAGGAATTAATGACATTGGTGAAATTTGGGTGTACTCACAACTCTTCCGTAGCCTTTGGGGAATATAGGCGTGACGCGATGTCATGAAACTCTCAGTGACAGCCATTCCAGGTCAGTGGAATTAATGTACAACCACTGCGTAACCCTTCGGGGAATACAAGCGTGATAATAGTATATTATCAGAATACTGGAATAATTGGGAGAAAACGAGAATAAGACATTTACTATTCTGCATAAATTGACTAAGAGTTGAGTAGATGGATTTCACACAATAAGCGAGCAACTACTCCAGTTTGGTAACTAATGACAGGGTTCATATATCAATTTTATTTCATTTCTAACTCGCACTTAGGTATCGTATGACAGGTATGTAAATGTAGTACGTAGTCGTGATTTCGTGAAAGGAATGGTAGGTACACAACGACTCACGTAAACTTAGGAACATTACGTAGAAAGGAAAAACTCCTGTTTTTGTACGAGTTTTACAGAGGCTACATGATACATGTACGACTCTATTCATTATTTATGTAACATTGCGGCCATATTTCGCATCTATCCAACACACGGCCTCAGTATAAACGGTGCATAACGCAACGTAACTCACACTTAATTTGAACTAACCCCACAGGTCCAACAAAGGAATTGCCTGTAATTGCCAACGTTGGTAGACGGATTGGTGATTATATTGCATCTTCATCATCATCATCTTTCCGTTTCTTGTGTGCATAAAGTGTATTGTATTGTATCACCTCGTTGTTTATTATTCTTTTAAGACATCTTCGACAAGATTGATTGATTTTGCGGAAACCAAAACACCGATTTTTTTTTTTTTTTTTTCATCAACAAGATTCCAGCTATAAAATACTGAATAGATTTTTAAAAAGCCAGTGTTTATTTTTTTTAAGTATTACATACATATATGTTAGCATTAAGAGTTTGTTGATGATAACGGGCTTTATAATATTGATATAATGGTATCCCTCATACTATTAGAAAAAAAAGTTAGTCTGCAGATATATAAATAATTATATAAATAATTTTTTCGAACTTTTATTTTCAAATTTATCTACACGAATAGACCAGAGCTCCAATTCCTAATTATCATGAATGCATAATTACATAAAGCCGTCAGCTTATAATAGAGACAGGGTCTGGCCTCTAGAAGATTGAAGTAGCCTTATCCATTATTTATCCAAATGTCTCGTCATAATTAGTTCAATTAGTTAACTGGTTCAATTAAGAATTTCCATCCATCTACCGAATTGCCGCAATTCCTTGGCGAGCGTGTTTTAGTGAGATAAATGTTTGGACTTAGCGCTTTCCTATGTTATGTATTATAACTAATATAATTTCAACATTAATTAAGTATAGTCTTGTAATGCAAATAAATATACGTAACTATTCCTTTTTTTACACTATCATCGATAACATTTTAATCATTTACATAATTTTTTTAATAAAATAGATAAATAATTGGTAGCTTTTCATATTCCTTTCCTTCTTTTCATATTATCGAATCCTTTGTATTTAAAAGACACAAAAATCTCTTGGCATTATAAATAAGATAGCTAAGGCAGAAAAAATACGCTTTACGTCTGGATTTTTTATTCAACTAGCAGTTTACCGAGAAAAGCAATAGTTACGCTCAGAAAATTACCCTATAAGGTACTCAAATACTACGAAATATTCCATTACATGCTGGAACTTATCAAGTACAGTACAAATATCACCCCACACTACACTTTGTATGTACAAACATAGATATCATGTACCTTAATTACACCTTAGGTGTTCTTAGGTTACTACATCCGCAGTGTTTTGGTTGGCTTGCACAATAACCCTATCTCACTCTGATTGCGGTACGCAAGCCAACATTTAAGCCGGGTGTACACGAGTGACGATTTCACCAAATTCTACTTACAGATACAGTGTACGTCGGGCAAAAAATTTCAGGTAGACATTATCTTAGGCTCGTCAAAAGTATTCAAATATAGTAAGTAAAACACTAGCAGTAAGGAAAAACACTTGTTCCGAGTTTCCGAAGAGAACCAAAATATGTCTTCTGGGAAGATTAATGCCCAATAGTAAGATGTAGCATTTCTATTGAGTTATTATTTAGGTTCTGTGATGAAAGTTAAAGATCAATAAATGACGTATTAATATATAATCAGACTGCCTTTTTGGTCTTGTAGTCGCAAGTGCGAATGCTGAGTCTGAGGTCCTGAGTTCGATTCCCGGGTGAAGAATAGTGTTATTGGATTTTCTGTATGGAAATTTTACATTAGCGCAGCACGAAATGTGGCACTGTGCCCGCTATATGGCAGTAAGCTCACCCCCTATTACATGCGACTCAGTAACAGCATCAGCGAAATGTGGGTGTACTGTAGTACACGTCTGACTAACCCTTCGAGGATCCTACCGACCTGATGCTATGTTATTATCATCTTTTAAATAATGTAATTGTCTACAACTGACAAAATAATATATCATTGAATGATCTCGTGTGCGCCTGGCTTAAATTGTACCTGAGAAGCACAAAGTACGGAACAACATTGAGACACGTAAGTTCCAAACTGGAATTGGGTCTAGAGTTTACATGTTGTGCCGTTGCTTAGATTGTTGTTGTACTATAGCTAGATTATTCTGTATGTTCAGGATTGTTCTAACTCAACGAATACTGATAAACTCGCGTTTAGTATTGGGAGTAGGATGTCAGATATCGCCTATAAATATAATTTACGCCTAAAAAGCAGTGATAGCCTAGGTTGAACGTTTACCTTCGATGCAGAAGTGTCTGAGGTTTGAAACCGGCCCACACTGTTCGAATTCATGTTGATCAGAATTTGATTATCACTTATGTCACAGGTGAAAGACAAGTTTCAAGGTCAGGTTTCAAGGGTATGGAACTCCATGCGAAAACGAACACGATGTTGCGGGCAAAATGTAGTAATGAGTAATATTCTATTTGTTTATAAAATATAATAACGCACACAACAATTATATTACAGGTTTTTTTTTTTAACGTTGCCCCACACTAGGATTTCTCCTGTATCGCGGGTACAGTTTACAAACAAACATGTCACATGCACACACAACCAGACCCGAAACAACTATCTGTAGATCATACAAATATTTGTTCCGTGCGGGGATCGAACCGCGACACGTAGCGCAGAAACCTAATCACTTAGCCACTGCGCCAACCGTGCCGTGAATTATTTTGAGCATGTTCATATTTTTTTTTTTATTATACGTTGGAAAATTAACCCCTCTCTAGGAATAATTCTTGTATCGTGGGTGCGTTTACAAACACATATATTCACATACACACAAACACATACTACATATTTAGTGTTAGTTACTTTTTCTAGATTTAATATGGCTAAATATTAAATACCAATTAATTGAATGCACAACAAAATATAATTATAACAAAGCATATTAAAAATTTAACACAAACATCATTCATTAAAAAATAATATAGACTAACTTTTGATAAATTGGAAGATTTAACTTCATAAAGTGCAAAACAATTTTCAAGAGTGACGAAGTACTAATTTGTTGTACGATACATATAATAGATTCTTTGTCTTCAATTATTCGGCGAGCGCTGGCAAACAAACTTAAGTGTTAAATCAAGATGGAACGATGGACCAATTAAATATCAAGGACATCGAACAAACACGGGAATATCTGATTCGTACAATGTGTACCGTTTTTCTAAGCGTTATCTGGAAAAGTTTTCCGATAAATGAATGACGAACAAAGCGAGTAAATGTAGAGAAAATAAGATAAAATATTATTTGCTTTCCGGATTCTTGGTCCCTGTGGATTTGATTTGGATATATTGCCCTATCGTATTCGGATTGGGAATGTGATGGTTTCTTTATGGTTAGTGTCATCTTGACCAGAACTGGATCTGGTTGGGCGAGGTTTATATCGTCTATTCACAGGTTTATGTCTGTTTTTACAGAAGCTAGTCTATGTGTAGGTCATACAGGTATTTTCTTGTGCTGAGGTATTCGATGTCATAAAATATTTATAGATTTCTATATACGAGAATGTTTATTTTCGCTGTTAACGATTTTTCTTTTATGTTTTATCACTGAATCTAGAATAATGTAGATGTTGGAATTCCAATATGAGATCAAGAACAAAATTATTAAAAAAACAACTATTGTAGAAATAGCAGCACTGGACGAAATACGTCTAATGACTAAAATAACGAATGTTCACTTCAAAGTTAGAAGCAAAATTAACATGACAGTATTAGAACCGTTCTGGAAACGTTTCTCAGAATTCCAACAATTAAATCACATTCTGCTTTTACTACGTTAAATACGTGACCAGAGCGTTAACATGATCATTTCTGTCTCAAAGTTATCCACATGTCTTTGAGGCAATTTTAATTGGAATAGCCGTTAGAGCGAGTAAACTTAAGGAGATTACAGATTTCCTCGAATTTGTCGTTTAACAATCGCTCCAGCCAATTGAAACGGTCTATTTGAATCCGGCTCGAAGGACCATACATATGTTGGGGTATGATGCCCAACAGTGAAGATTGTTTTGTTATTGTTATGTTTATGTTGAAATGAGTAGACAACCGATTAAGGTAAAGGTTTTATTGCTACTAAAAATAACATGTTATAATGTAATAATGTTCAATTAATGGTGACATACATAATCGCAACGTTTCAGCGTTAATATGACGTGTTAGTTAGGGTCAATGTACAGCGTGACTCGTACAGTCATCTATCAGAGGTTGATAATCTGGCTCATCAAAGCAACTCCTAATTGAAATACGAGTAAGTGCGTGCAGCTTTATTAACAGTTTCGATAAAAAGAAGATTCTAGGTCTTTTAACCATTTATTTGAGATTGTTTTATTAACCCACCAGTATCACCATCCACGTCGAGTCTATTCTAAAGTGTACACACACCAAGTAATTAGAGAACAAAATTAACATCAAGGATAAGCAGGCACCACACAGGGTTTCGAGTCAGTAATCTTACGTTTTACTCGTGCACAAACTGTGTCTAATTGAAACTATTTCCCGAACATTTGGGGGCTTCCTTTTGATCTCCCGCCTGGTGAACTTAACCGCGGAACCCCGATGCTTTATGGGCCGAACTATAGTAAGTCACGGCCTAAACTTCGCTCGGATATCGTGCTATTGGGGCGAGCTCACTGCGTTAATCTCCAGAGATGGAGATCCTGTTCGTTGGTTCATAAAACTTAAATCGTATTTGAAATGGATTTTAAAGTTTTTATCAGTATTTCATGTTTTGTATGATATTTCACAAATAAGGGAATATTTAATCATTTTAAAATATGTATGAAATATATATTTTCGAATTAGTTTAATTAATCAAGACTGTTTTTTTTTTTGTATGCAATAAAAATGAAATATTAACTTGGCGCCAACTGTACATAAGCGTGAAGTAAATGGTCAAAAAATAAAGTATCATTACACTCTTTCCTGTTTACCTACAATAATATACAGTGCAAGTTTAGATGTCACCAGTTTTACTATCGTGTATAAAAACATTAAAGTCGACATTTGGCAGTGATATAAAGCGATAGTTTTATCTAACACAAACACATTACGTGACTCTTACCCTCCTTATCTAATGATGTTTACGCGGTGAAATGGAACGATCTACATTAAATTTGCTTCATTCCCCACTGTCATTTTAGACTGACAAGATGAAGTATTTATTACCTCTGTTTTTATTGTTCGTGTTTGAGTTATGTGAGGGAAGAGTAGCGACGAGCGAGACCGCAGTATTGGCTCCAGAAACAAACGTGAAGGAACGGGCACCTCTAAATTTTCCGTGCAAGTTTAGGACTTTGCAAGGCGGAGATTCATATCCTTCTGTGGTAGTGAGGTGGCACGGACAAATTCAAAGGATGACTTGGAATTCGGCCGGAGAAGTGACGTCAGAGCAGAATTATAAGCACCCGATGGCATCGCACGCCTATCCGTCTTCGGGTGGCCTTTCGGGAGATTCGACGACGGCGCCATCGGATCCATTCCCCGATGCGCCGGTGGTGCCTGATGATTACGTGTTTGATGATATAGTGACGTGGTTCAGTCGTAGTTGCTCTCGACCGTACTAAATTGTATTATAACGAGCAATAATAATATAAAAGTGTCTTTATCTTCATTTGTTTTAATCATTTTATTTCTTATACTCTTGAAATATTCAGGTAATTTTTACTAGGCAGTATTTCTATGTACCAGCTCAATATTTATGGGCCGTTCAAATTGGCTTTTCAGATAGTTTTCTTTAGGAGTTATTATTTCTATTATCAGGATGTTATTTAATGTTGTAAAGCAACTTCAAATATGCATATTGACCATGTAACTTATAACGAACAGTTATCGGATTATGCGACCTTTGTTCGGTACAATAGGTGAGCTATGTTTATAACTAAGTTACCGCACTAATCTTACTCCGCATCCACTTTAGAGTGGGATTACGCTGCCCCAAATCTCTATATTTTAGTTAGTTTCCATATATAAAATCGGTTTACTGTGAACTTTAGTGTTTATTATTATCGGTTCAGTATGAAGTTTGTCAGAAAGTGTGTATAAAGTGATTCTAATCATCATTAAGGTTAACCGTTACTACTGGACCTACCATGAAATACCAAAAATGTTTGATATTCCATACATTTTGTTTATTATGTAGCTAATACTGAATTATTGTGTGTATGAAACGAGATCCAAGCAGCATTCGTGATGTCAAGGCCAGTCTTATATTGAAAGTTGTTCATAATGATGAGTTCAATCAGCAGCATCATCCTCTCACTAATCGGTTAGCCACTGCGATCCCCAAGCCGCCTGCCAAGCGTGGGGATTATGGCACCCCCCCCCCTTGGGGGGGAGGCCTTCGTTCAGCAGTGGACGTCTTCTGGCTGATGACGATGAAGATTTTTGTGATTGTTAAACCTTTTCGTGCTTTGAATATGTTAGTTTAAATAAATTGAATGACAACAAATTCCGATAACTGTGAAAATAATCGGACAATTGGAAAATAAATAGCTTTTAATGGAAACGGGAATTTGGTTCACACGTCAGGTATTTTACCCATAGGTTAATTATAATTATCGAACCAAAACTTCAAATTGTTTAAATAAATACCTACATGCCTCAAAAAACTTGATAAATGAACGTTATAAATGTTAATTTACTATGTTTTTGTTTGCGAAGATAATATGTATAATATAGAATTTTAACATAAACAAGAAACTTTTCTCTCATGGGCATAAGCTTAGGCTATAAAATTGTATAAGAGCTCCCTAAATAGAGCTAACGTCTTTGCTCGACTTTGGCTTATTTTTGTGTGCTTGCTCTATTTACGAGTATTATTATCACTACTGTTCTTACGGTGACGGCTTCACTTCGTGAAGAAACTGGTGGGTCCTAAAACAAAGACTCCGAAGACTCCCATTTACAGAGAATTCCTTAGTCCCAAATAATACCCAATTAATAAAAATAAATAAAAAACATATAATATAGTATCACGCCTGTATTCCCCGAAGGGATCGGCAAAGATGTACTATTGTAAACCCACATTTCGCCGATGCCGTTATTAAATTCTATTTAAAAGGAGGCGAGCCTATCGCCATGTAATGAGCGCAATTTCAAGCTGCGGGCTGCTTCTGAGAATTTTTACACTTTTTCCGGCCTGAGAATCAAACCCGGAACCTGCTCTGAACATGCTCAGCACCTGCGCATGCGATGGTTAGTCCAAGCTGATTTTTACAACATTTCATGATAAATTCTCATAGTGATACTTTAACCGCAAATCATTCTACGGTTAATATCTCAACCAAAGCTTTTAGTACATTCTAGGGTTGTCACGTAAATAATTAACAAAACACGACACCTCTATTGTAGAACGTCGTCGAGGGTATTGTTATAGTGCCCTGTGTGTGTGTGTGTGTATAAGGTCGCATTGTCTGCGGTGCACAAATACCAAAAGTTAGATCATAAACGGCGTTCGTTCGTCAGATCTTAGTTGATAAGAACGTCGATAAATCTTCGTGATGAATTTGCCAAGTTTACTTCGATATGTCTGGTAGTGAAAGGGAAAATGTTAGAAACATTCTAGTGCTGAAGTTAGCAATCTTGTACCTAATAGGGTGTGTCCTACATTCATTTAAAAGACTGAAATTGTAACTGAAATGCGTTTCGTCGAACTTTTACAATGCAAAATATTTTTCGGGAAAAACAGAACAACAAACTATGAATATTACAGTTTGTAGATTTTTATCTTAGCTGAAAATTTAACTCTTCAAAGAAGTGGTGAACATTAACCATAGTATCTTAGGACCCGGAACAACTATCTGTAAATCTTACAAATATTTTTTCCGTGCAGGAATTAAAGCCGCGATACGCATCGCAGAAAGCCAATCGCTTACTCACTGTGCCAATCGAGCCATGGAAAATGTAAGGTGTGAGATAACTTAATTCTCTTACAATAAAAGTTGATTTGTTATCGACTTCAAACCCCTCACAGAATTAGTAGACAAAAATAATAGTGTAATTAATCCACTATACATAATACATCCCAAAGGAACCAAAACAATCGAGTTAACAAGAAAGCTTTATCCATTTCGGAACGTTATTTTGCAGCAATTTATCACATTGCCCTCCCGTTGAAAAATGATTATTGTGAAAAACAACTTGACTATCTAAAATTCTTATCTTAGTTTAAACTGTGTTATTTTTATTTTGGTTGTGAAAAAAGTTCTCAGTTTTGGTATTGTGTCGGATACATGGCAATAGGCAATACAAGCATGATATGATGAGAAGACATTACTGTAAAAAAATACTTTTTTTTGTATCGGCAGAATGCTATAACTTTGCCTGCACTCCTAACTTTTCCTGTACTACATCTGTAAAGTAGTACAACCCTGTATTCTTAACAAAACTACTAGTAAAATATTTGTTTTAGTTCGTAAATTATTTATCATTGCAAATGCTATGTAATATAGAACTTCATTCATTATGAGTTCTTATTAAATAAAGTTAGGTGTCTCAGCAAAGTTACAGCATTCTACCCAGTATATCGTAATAAGTAAATATTTTCAATACTTAAAAGAGACTATTCTATTCTTAGAATCAAATCACACAAAATGAATAATAAAGTTACAAGTTACAGGAAAATAATAAGACTAATAACTATTCCCAAAAGGAAAAAATCATATGATGTATCTATGTAATCTACCCAAAAATAATCTTAACTCCTGCCTGCCTTGAAAGCAAAATTTTAGATCAACGAACTCAAACAAGTTGTACAGATATTCCAAGAAGTTAGGAATTTTGTAGCTGCGAAATTTGATAACAAATAAAGGTTAATTTGTATGCCGACGATTTTGTTCACCCCCGGTGTTAATAATTTTATCGCCTTACTAAGTTGAGTTGAAAAGGTTTGTTCTGAAAATGCCGTTAATACTATTTATCTGTCGCTAGAGACAAGCTAGGAGTTTTGAACTTTGCTGAGTGTCTAATCTTTTGACTGCGGCATTTAAAATTCACATTGGCAAAGCACTAACACGTCTAACTCTACTTCTATCATTGTCGTTTGTTTGAGAACGAAAAAGCACGGAACTTAGTCGAGTTGTCACTTTAATTCGAATGATTTTTTATTAAGAAATTTAAAAGATTTATTTTTTAATTTAATTATCAAAATTAATAAACATTACTCAAATCGACTCTTGTAGTCCCCATAACCTATGGTGAATTTAAAACCGGACAGTCTTATACAAAGTGCCGCCAATACAAAGCAACGGAGCTATAAAATACGAAGCCGGGACTCTATCCTTATTATAACTTAATACCAAAAATATACGACGCCATGTTATTTTTCATAAAGCGACCGCCACTTGTACGGAAGGAGGTTTTCATAAGACATAAATATACCTGCACATCCGTAGACGGGAGAATGTAAACAAATGTACTATCGAACATCTGCCGTTCAGACGTCAATATTTGTTTCGCTATGTCCTTTCTTATCCTGAAAGAAATGAACCACGTTCATGTGTCCATCATAACTTACAATTGGTACTACTAAATATGGTGGTCGACTATCAGAATGTAATCCAATATTAGATTCCAGCTCCTGGGTTTAGTATTCCAGCGTGATATGAGTTATGAGTTCAGCACTCCAATGCTAAGAGCTTGTTAGGCAAAAGCAGAACATTTTTTTTTTTTTTTTTTTTTTTTTTTTTTTTTTTTTTTTTTTTTTTTTTTGATTATCGTGGTGAGAACCCATCATGGGCTATCCTCCGCCTGGGGAGGGCGGAGGGGTGTGTCGGACTCCTACCGGCTAAACTCACCACGGTGATCCGCCTCGACACCATATGGTGGGCGTCGGGAACTCTTAGAAGACCGCACCGAAGCCCACCATGGTGTCATGCCGAACGGCACTTCCCGGAGGGGGTGACTGTAAAGAGGCCACCCCCTCGTGCACGTCCCGGGGGAGACAGTAAAGAGGTCCCCCCGTTACCCTCGCTGGTGCTGTGTGCACGGCGACACGGACCACAGCGTGTCGCCGTCTTCTCGGGGGTCGCTAAGTGAGAGCGCGCAGAGTCCCCACTCTGCGCGCTCGCGACCCCTAAGGCCCCCCGCTGAGGTGTGTTAGGCGGGGGGTTGCGGCGTGTTGCGCGCCGGGGCGGTTGCTCCCCGGCGCCTCCTCCTCCGTCGAGCGGGATCGGCCCTCTCCCGTTCCCGCTCATCGGCCTCCTTCTGGAGCATGACTGCTTCACAGAAGGAGACCACTGCCCTCCAGTTTTCCGATTCTGCCAGCATAGCCGATACTATGGCTGGCAGAGAGAGATCTTGCCCGATCTGGTCGACCAGAATCTGCCGCTCTGCGGCCCACGCAGGGCACGCCTCGAGCGTGTGCTGTGCAGTATCCTGGCCGCCTCCTCCACAATGGTGGCAATCAGCCGTGGCCTCGCGGCCGATCCTATTCAGGTATTCACCGAAGCAACCGTGCCCGGTGAACACCTGCGTCAGTCGGTACGTGACGCGCTCGCTCCTCTTGAGCCAGGCTCCGAAGTGCGGCAGTATCGCTTCGACAACGCGCTTGTGCGCGAACTGTGGCCGTAAAAGCCGTTCGCGCCACAAGTCGAGCGCGTGCCTACGTGCGCGCCGCCTTAGCCTTTCGAACGCCGAAGCCGGCGCGGTCTCGCCGTCCTGGCGGATAGCGCGGATCCGGTGATACACCCTCGCGTCCGTATCCGCCTGGATGTCGAACGGCACATACCGCGCCAGTAGAGTTGCCGCCTCGAAGGATACTGTTCTGTATCCTCGTGCGATCCGTATTGCAACTTTGCGCTGCAGGCCGTTGATTTTCGTCCTGCAGCGCCGGACGCCCGATAGCCGAGCCGACCATACAGGCGCCCCGTACAGCACCACGGATCGCACGACCCCCCCGTAGAGGCGGCGAACTTCCTCCCGAGGCCCCCCGAGATTGGGCAGCAGTCTGTGCATGGCACCCACTACCCTCTCGACTCGGGGGACCAGGCGTTCGAAGTGCTCTTCGAAGCCCCACCGACTGTCCAAGGTGAGCCCCAGGTACTTCATGTACCGGCCCACCTCGACCTGCGCGTCACCAACGCGTATCCGCGAGCTGGGAGGTTCCCTGCCGCGAGGCAGTTTGTGGAACCATAGCGCCTCGGTTTTGTGAGGCGCTATCTCCAGACCCAGCGCGCGGATCTCAGCCACGACTGTTGCCACCGCTTGCTCGGCAAGCCGGATGGTTCCTTCCCAGGTGTCACCGCCAGCTAGCACTAAGGTGTCGTCAGCATAACAGACTATGCCGACGCCGGCGGGGAGATCGACACGCAGGACCACGTCATAGGCGAGATTCCACAACAGGGGGCCCAGAACCGACCCCTGTGGAACCCCGCACGTGATTCGCCTCCGCTGGACGCTACCGTCCCTGCCCACGTAGCGAATGTGCCTGTCGCGCAGATATGCCCCGACAATGCCTCGCAGGTAGGGGGGGACCTGATGGTGTTCGAGGCCCCCCCGAATCGCGCCCCACGGGAGAGAGTTGAAGGCGTTGACGATGTCAAGGCTGACAGCCAACGCCTTTCCCCCCCGCCGGGTCACTACCTGTTCCGACAGCGAGCGGACACGGAGAATCGCGTCCACGGTAGATCGCCGCTGCCGGAAGCCAAACTGGCTATCGGCGAGGTCGGGACCCACTCGCGACAGGTGCTCGACTAGTCTTCGGGCGACTATTCTTTCGAAGAGCTTCGAAGCTTCGTCGAGCAGGCAGATGGGACGATATGCAGAGGCAGAATCTGCGGCCCTGCCTTCCTTCTGGATCAGAACCAATCCGGCCTCCTTCCAGCCGGAGGGGAACACGCTATGGCGGAGGCAGCTTGTGAACAGCCGCCTCAAGCGGTCCCCTACGACAGCCATCGCAAGCACCCACACCCGACCGGGAATACCATCGGGTCCGGGTGCGGTGCTGCGAGCCCTCAGGCGGCCCACGGCTCGGTCTAGCTCCCCTTCCGAAACCTCCAGCTCGGCGGACCACTCCGACAGAGCTGGAGGCTGAGAGGGACGGTCCCGGACCGCCGGGAAGAGCGTGGTGATCACCCTCTCCAGCAGATCTGGGTCCATGGTTTCGGTCACCGGGGGGACGTAGGGGCGCAGCTTCCCCACGATCATCCTATACGGTCTCCCCCACGGATCCCTGTCCAGTCCCTCCAGGAGCTCTCTCCAAGACCGAGCCTTGGCGTCGCTGATGGAGTGTTGAAACGCCATCGTGGCCGCCCGGTACAGGCGATACGCCTCGGCTGTCTGTTCGGCTGTAGCAGAGCGTCGGCGACGGCATCGGGTGAACCGGCGGCGGGACGCGAGACAGACCGCGCGGAGCTGCGCCATCTCGTCCGACCACCAATGCACAGCCGTGCGCCGACCACGCCTGGCCCGGGGCATCGATGCGTCACAGACCGACGTCATCGCCTCCCGGAACCAGGTCGCTTCCTCCTCTGGATCGGGCAAGATCCCATCAGAAAAACCTTCCCCCCCTGACCAAGCCGCGACGTTGGCAGCTGCAACGAGCATATCTCGATCGAGCTGTTTGAGGGCCCAACGTCGCGGCGGTGGGCAAGCGCCCGGACGGCTCGAGTTGCCTGGAGGGCGGAGGGCCACATCGAATACGATGTGGCGATGGTCCGAAAGCGTGACCATCTCTTCCGCCACCCTCCAACCCGACACAAGGCGGGAGACAGAAGGAGTCGCCCATGATAGATCCACGACCGACTCCCCCTGCCACCGAACACAAGTGGCAACGGACCCCCGATTGAGTAGTCGGAGGTCGAGCGACGCCGCCCAGTCCTGAAGTACGTCTCCCCGAGGCCCGTCCCGAGTGTTTCCCCAAGCTCTGGAGTGAGCGTTGAAGTCCCCAAGGACGAGCACGGGACGGGGCAAGCACTTACAGCGGATACTGTTCGCCACCCCGTCCAAGTATCTCTCGTATTCGGCGAGAGATATATTGGGAGAGACGTAGCAACCCACCACGGTCAGAGGTCCAAATTCCACGACAACATAGCCCTGTCCCCTATCCAATAGGGAACAAGACGGCCCACCATCTTTTCCAGCCCAATACACGGCAACGGAGTCCGCGGTGTCCCTGAACCAACGAGGATGTTCTTGGACACCGTAGGGCTCCGCGACCACCGCCAAAGCAATCGACCACTCCGCAATGGTCTGCAGGAGAAGATTCTGCGCATTGCGGCAGTGGTTCAGATTGCTCTGAAGGATCCTTAGGGCTGGGAAGGCGACGTCGTGTCCATCGCCTCCGGTGAGCCAGCACCCGGTTGTGCCGGCGCATTCGCCCGCTGCCTGTCGGCGGCGGCAAGAGAGGCTCGCTTCCCTCTCCTGCTTTTTTGGGCCGCGCATGCTTTGCGGCCCAGCCGATGGTCGGCAGGCAGGCCCAGGTCCGAACACAGCGGACACTTGGGCGACTGCGCCATGCAGGTTTTCACCATGTGGCCTTCGTCGCCGCACTTAAAGCACCGGGTGCTTCGGTCCACTCCCCCAGGGCACCGGAGGCGGACATGTCCGAATTCGAGGCACTGGAAGCACTGAAGAGGCCGTGCCGCCAGTACCTGGACTCTGGCTGACGTCCAGCCTACGCGAACGCGCTGCGTGGACGCCAGCTTCTTTGCCGCCCCCAGTGGGCACCGGACCCAGACGGTCCCCAGCGCCACGCGTGAGCGATAAATTTCGCCCACGGTGACCTCAGCGGGGACACAGCCGCCAGCCGCAGCGATAGCAGCCGCTACCTCCTGCGACGTGACGGAGTCGTCCAAGTCACGGACTCTCAACTCTGCCACCTTTGTCGGCCGCGCAATTTGCACGGCAAAGGTGGGGAGGAGGACTTCCCGCATCCGGCTCGCCAAACTGTCTGCTTTGGCAGCGCAGTCAGCGCCAGCGACGGCAAGCACCATGCCGCCGCCGGCCGCCTTTTTGAGGGCCACAGTGTCGATGCCGAAGTCGGCGAGCTTGATGCTCCGCCTGGCCTCAGCCATCGCTTCACCCAACATCGTGTCGGGTGAACCCTTCGACACCGTGACCGTGATCACGGCCGATGCAGGAACCCTGGGAAGGGTGACCTTTTTCTTCCCCCTATTCGAGGCCTTTCCCTTAGAGGGAGATTTCCCCGGCGGTAGGCAAAAGCAGAACCTGCAGGGGTTAATGGATAAAATATATAACGAACTCACAAAACTACAAAACATAGTCAGCCTATCCAAGCTTTGAATCAAAATGTAAGGATTCAGAAGCAAAATCCAAAACTGTAGCACCTTACTTCGTGTGAAGCAATGATTTTAGGTTAACTCGTTGTAATCCGTGAGTAGGGTGGCCGTATTCGCGTCCTGAGCCCGGCCGTCATGTTGCCTGTAGATAGCTACATTTAATATTCAATTAGGGACCATTTGGCCATTCATCAGGTTGGATGGACAGTGGATTATATTTTGCTGGATGAGATGTGGAGCGTAGTTGGTGACTGAGACTTTTCAAATCCAAATGCTAGTCATGACGTATGTTGTTTGTTAGGTACGTTATTGGTACGACAGTAATATGGGCAATTGACGGCACGGTTGGCGCAGTAGTTGAGAGATCGACTGCTGCGCTACGTGTCGCGGGTTCGATTCCCGCACGGAACAAATATTTGTATGATCTACAGATAGTTTTTTCGGGTCTGGGTCTTTGTGTATGTGAATATATGTATATGTAAACGCACCCACGACACAGGAATTATTCCTAGTGTGGGGGCAAAGTTTAAAAAAAAAAAAAAATTACAGATAATGTACTTGTCAACTTGTGTTGTTAGCGTTGGTTATTAGGTAGATCAATTATTATAAAAAATGAATTAAATATAGGTGATGAGCAAGCTTCTGGTAATCTTCTAGGGTATGTTAAGAACTACAGATTACAAATTTACATGGGATTCTTAACAACTTAAATAATAGATAAAAACGTGTTTCAGATTACGAATAGAATTACATTTAAATCACTTGTTGTTGTCACGTCTTGTCTTTAGACATCTGTTTATTGTCTCACAGATAAAGTATGTAATGGACACAGTTTGCATAATTTATTTTGTTTGTGAGAGGGGTTACAAATTTTGAATTCATTTGTTTTACAGGGTACCGGAATTAGGCCACGCGCACAACGATGAGTTGAAGCGATTATATTTTATGACAAGTTATAAAGAACCTCGTTTAAAAGCAACTAATTAAAGAATTGCCATGAAAATGCACTTCTATTTCATAAATAAGTACCTACCGGTTCAGAATTTTTAATTCGGGCTGTTTTTATTCTAAGTTAGATTTTACATAATATATCATAGCATCACGCCTGTATTCTCCGAAGGGTTAGGCAGAGGAATACTATAATTGCACACCCACATTTCACCACATGCTTTTATTGAGTCCCATATAATAAACGGCCTGTTGCCATCTACCGGGCACAGTTCCAGACTCCGTGCTGCTACTAGGAATGTACTAGAAAAATCCAAAAACACTTTGCCCGACCTGAGAATCGAACCCAGGATTTCATGTTCAGCAGTCGCGCTTACGACCACTAGACAAATGAGTCAGTAGAAGTTAAATTTCAAAATCAAAATGACGTTTTTTGATGACAGAGGTACAAGTATAGTAAAGGTTTTTTTTAACTTTGGGGCATTCTGGTGTCAACATAGGCAAGTTCCTGATTTACCGTGATATCCATCTGACACACACACATAATCCTTCGGAAATTAAAATTAATTCTAAATGACTCTTCTTTTGCCTCTCTTTCTTGTAGTACAGAAAGCCAAGAGCTTAATCACTGAGCCAATCGTGGCATAAAATAAAATCCGTGTCATAAAATCACATAATATTCTGCCAGGGAACAATGTATGAAATTCTAATAAACCAGAAAGATTCGTATCCAAAGCGTTGCATTTACGAAACACATGCATATTTTATGTATTTATTGTGTAGGTATTCCATATTAGATACGGCACAAAACGTGGTCGGGAGCGGTTCCCCACACAATTATGGGAGGCCGTATGTAATGGCCCAGAATATGTATACCCGAAGAGCTTATTTAATAAAAGGTAGGTATTTGCCTGGCTCATTGGTCCAGTGGTCGCAAGCGTGACTACTAAACGTGTGGTCCTGGGTCCAATTCCCGGGTCGAGCAAAGTGTTATTGGGTTTTTCTGAATAAAAATTCTCAGTAGCAGCGCGAAGTCTGGAACTGTGCCCGGTAGATAGCAATAGGCTCGCCCCCTATTACATGGGACTCAATAACAGCATTGGCGAAATTTGGGTGTACAATAGTATACCTCTGCCTCACTCTTTGGGAAATACAGGCTTGATGCTATCAATGTATTCATTTATTAATAAAGCTGTAAAATCTAACTTTCGTACATAGGCCTGTATTCCTCGGTCTATAAACTATTATTTTTTTATCATAAAAAAAAATCTTAAATAACCCGCGTTTACAATATGAACAACGACTTTACACGTAGAAGGTTCAGTACTTATTGCGCGTTTCCAGCATGAATTGTAAGCACCAGTCGCCACTATGAAAAATGATCGCTTCGAATCCAGTTCAAGTGAATGAAAGTTATATGAATGAAATATGAAAGTGAAGGAAGCCAGAGATTACAGTTCGCAGACGTTGATGATCTATTCTCTACTTATTTTGTAAAAAAATGAGAGAGAAAATCTTGTGCTTAGTTTTTGTCCCTACGTCAAAGATATAGGTAGATTAGCTACTTATCAAGTATAAAACTGACATAATTACAAGTTACGAGATTATTCATTAATGAGGAACGACCAGCCAACAACGACCAACCTATGTGGAGCCCAAAAAATTTACGGATAGGTATATATGATCGATTGACCAAATACGAGCGAGTCTTGAGAATAGGGTGTTTATTTAACCTATGCATTAATAAAAACATACATACACAAACATATAACAAGCAAATCGGATTTTTTATTTAATCTTGATTATTAATAATTTGACGACACGGTTGGCGCAGTGGTTAAGCGATTAGCTTTCTGCGCTATGTGTCGCGGGTTCGATCTCCGCACGGAACAAATATTTGTATGATCTACAGATAGTTATTTCGGGTCTGGTTGTGTGTGTATGTGACATGAATGTTTGTAAACTGTACCCACGACACAGGAGAAATCATAGGGTGGGGCAAAGTATTAAAAAAAAAAAAAAAAAAAAACTGAGCTAATGTTACCAACATACAAGTCCCCCAACCGTAAACTGTAAAACACCATAAAAATCCAGTACGCCGTAATGCAATACATATTTATATAACACCTATGTATTATTAACCCGGCGACCGCGTCACTATCATGTTGTAATGCTCGTAAAAACTACAATAAAAACAACATGAACTGAAAAAGGTAGGATTATATTTCAACTACGAAAGAGCGCTGTTACAACGGCATTCATATTTAATTTGGTGGTGCCGAGGCACTTTCACTTATTACCTGTAGGCACAGGATTTCTGTGTCGTTGTTTCAGCGAAGTATTTCGGCCATTTTTTGTTCAGGAATGTTTTGCGGTTGGAATTAAAAGAACGCGGCGGCCACACGGTTAATTTTGCGGCGAAGTATTACGAATTGTTACGTTTTAGGATTTGTTTGTGCTTTGTTTTAGATAAAGTATTTATGAGCTTTTTGTTGTTCTAATTTCACTTGTTTCAGGATGTGGTTGTATAAGTTATTTTTTAATGCTGTTGATCTGGTAAATTATAATAGGGCCCGAAATCAAGGAGAGTAACTACACTATCTAATGAAATTAAGAAAACTTAAAACCTGATATACTCGAATCCTATGTTACGTTGAAAGTTATCATGTGCTAAAGTCGGCCACCGAGAGAGGATTTTGTGGGTCAGAATTTCACTCTTTGCCAGGGCCCTGAAGTTTTACAGCAAATTAAAGTCAAATTAAAGTAAGTTAAGGTAAATGGGCACGCTACCAGTTGACAGCGATGTGGAGGAGTACTTTGACGCCTAAGTATTCGTTTAAGATAGATTTTTATTTTTGTTTTTTGTAAGGTTTAATTAATACATTAGCATAAGTAGTTAGTAAATAAAATATTATTCGTTTTAAAAAAAAAAAAAAAATGAAGGCTTATAAAAGTACGTATACAAGTATTCCATGAATATCCCCTCAAAGTCTGGTGGAGGGTAATTCGAAAACTTGAAGCCTGACATGCCATGACACCCATCGGGGACATCGGGTCATTTATCATCGGAGCCACTCACTGTCCAGTCGTTTTATCGTTAAATGTCGTTTAAATTGTAGCTACATGAAAAATAATGTGTTTTAGTATTGACTCTACATGTAAAGCTTTTTTAAAGGTTAAACATTTTTATGGCTAAAGAAACTCGATGTCACTATGAAAAAAGCATGGTAATTTACATTTCTATGTATTCTGTTTAGTAGTTTGTTTGGGCTAAAAGTATATTCACCACGATTAGAGAATTTCAACTTATGATAATATATAATTTGATGTGATATTTTCACCTGATTTATCATACCTAAGAACCGCTTAAATAGAACCACATTGTTATCTTAGAAATAATAAGATAATCTATGGTTTTTTTTATAAAACCTTGCCCCACACTCGGATTTTCTCCTGTATCGTGGGTACAATTTACAAACATACATACATGTCACATGCACTCACAACCAGAACCGAAACAACTATCTGTAGATCATACGAATATTTGTTCAGTTCAGTTTGTTGTTGCAGAAAGCTAATCGCTTAGCTACTGCGCCAACCGTGCCGTAACTGTGCGAAGCTGTAAGAGAAATCTGCGTTATTGAAATGATATGAAATTAAATACTAGATGGCGTCGGCATTTCCTATGACTATCCCTGAGAAGAAACGCCGAAACAAACTCCCCCTGAGTTTGTCAAGGTATATTTTAAAGTCTAGATAGATTATAGTAAGGATTTATGCGAGACAAATATAGGGTGAAATGGCCTTTTGAAGAAACTTCCATAGCTATTTGAGCTGACCTGTCGCAACAGAAAGCAAGCATGGATCAGTCATCGTGAGAATGATTGAAATTAAGAGCGTTTAGTCTAGATCTCACTCACATTTCCAATGTTATAAATAAAATATCATTTAAATTTAATCGATATTACAATATCAAAATAATGAGGAAAATAATATAATAATTAATGGCAAAATTGTATATAAAAAGAAGGAAAGGCTATAGAGGGGCTCAATCCCTAGCGTTTTTGTCATCTAAATAGTCCGAAATATTATTATATATAATTAAACCCTTAACAAATGAAAACTCAAAACTCATGAAACGTGAAAAGTGATTGACACAAGCAGGACTTGAACCCACGCGTTCTATCGTACTATGCTATAATTGGGTAGGTAATTTCATTGTAACTTACTAAATATACCCGAAAAAATATTCCGGGATACTTATTACTTTTATAAACGTTAACAATTTATAACGACTTGCGGTAATCAAGCTGTAAATAAAATTGTTGAATGAAGCGACTTTTTTGCGATTGCGAAGTTATTTCTTAGAAATTACGATCCACGAAGAAGTTTATATTAAGAGTTCCTATTTCTGAATACAAAATAAAAGTTATATTCTTAAAATAAAAAAGATATTGTGTTTTATATTTCGAATTGGAATGTATTTACATAAAGATACCTTGAATTTAAAGTAAAGTAAATTTGGCTGTCTAAAAGAAGGTGATGGTAGTTGCTAGGCTCACTCTCGATTATTTTGTCAATTTTTTAATAATTTGCTTAGAAAGACACAGTTCACATCGCTTATCAGAAACAATATATAAAGCTACCTATACATACTCGTATGATAAAATTATAACTAATAAATATAATATAAATATTATAATAAAATAATTAATTATTTGTGGAAACTATAGGCTTATGATATATTCACTGTAACTAATTAATAAATAACAGGCCGCTATCCAATATAAATATAATGTCCAATTATAGATATCGGAGAAAAATTAATATGTGAGTCTTTATTAGAGCAACAGAAGCCAAAACAACAGTTTTTAGAATTTTTATGTCTGTCTGTCTGTCTGTATGTTTGTACACGCATCACACAAAAAATGTGAAAACTGTTTTCACCGTACATAGTACAGTTTTCACCAGTGTATTGCTAGAAGTCTAACTTAAAATATAGGCTCCATTTTACCGCAGAAAAATATCAGATTCTAAATTCCACGCGTACGAAGATGCGGGCAAAAGCTATATATAAAAATTTAAACAATATGCACCCTTCTTTTACTGCCAACCTTGTCTGAGTTCTATTTCTGCAGCTAAGAGATGAGTAGAACTGAATGCAAATAAATGTTTAAGCAAGGTAGAGGTATACCGTTATACACGCACATTTCACCGAAACTGTAAGTTCCATGTAATGCGGCGACCCTAATGCCATCCCCCGTGCACACTTCCAGACTCCAAGCTGCTATTGAGCAAGGGTTTCTATTCTTGCGCTGACGCTGCGTTTGCGCTTGATAAAACAAAAGAACAGCTTTTGTATTATTTCACTGCTCATGTTCCTAAGTTAACTAATCAATTGATATATGTATATAATAACGAACTTGTCCGAGTCGTGCGTCATACATTTCACGCCCCATTGGCTGAAGGGACGTAATAGGCGCCCCTTTAAGTTCTTAATTGGGTTCATTGCCTCTAGAAACGTTGGAACTTTTTACAGTAACCCTGAGGATATTTTAGCTATAGTATTTATGTTGGTGCCGCCTAACGTTTATTATTTTCAGTTTTGTAAGTCATGAATTTTTGTTGTAGTCAAGTTATATTTTTATAATTGGAGTTTTTTAAGGGACGAAACGGTGGTATTGGGTCGGAGTGTTTGTGCATGTGAAGATATGTGCTTGCAAAACGAAGCCACGACACAGGAATCATACCCAGTGTAGGGTAGTGCCCCGGGTACGTCTTAAAACTGCGGCCAGACACCGGAGGACGGGCAGCAGCGTCTTCTCACTAATCGGTGAGCCACTGCGATCCCCAAGCCGCCTGCCAAGCGTGGGGATTATGGCAAACCCCCCCTTAGGGGAGGCCTTCGTTCAGCAGTGGACGTCTTCTGGCTGATGATGTAGGGTAATGTATTCTTAAAGACATCAAAGGTATAGGTACTGGATCGTGAAATCTACCAAAGTCGTTACTTTGTTCAATTTAATATTTCATATAATCTGAATTGCATTCTCAAACGGTGCCTTAGAGGTTTTTGTTAGAAGAACTTAATATCACTTTACCCGACCTGAGAACTGAACCAAGAGTCAAACTTTCGCGTAATTTTGCGCTCAAAAGACCAACACTGAGAGCAGCTCCAACTACAATAATCACCTGATATCACAACATATAAATAGGACTTTTCTTCTGAAGACTTAAGTCTTAATTCTGAAGACTCAATGTCCTCAATCACCAGTGTTAATTGCTTCGTTACAATAAATAACACGAAGCCACCTGCGACTGTAAGAATTCCCGTTTCCTTGAAAGATTTCTAAGAAGTCTGGAGACTGTGTCTGATAACCAGCCCTTTCACTTTGTCCCGTGCACTTGCGACAGTAATATGCTAAGCGATGGCCATTTTACGCGGATGTGACGTATATTTTCCCTAACTGTATGTTTTCATGTTTTGTTTCCGTCATTACTTTAATGTTTCATATTTTGACGCAAGTGAAACGATTTTCTTTCTTCTTTCGTTCCTTTAGAAGCACATATAGCAAACATGGTTTATACTATTTCTGTACCAGACCTGTTTAACAAGATAGGGCAAAAAACTTGACGTGGCTATTTTTGCTTGTTACTTTGACTTTAACCTGTTTATTTTTACGATCATGTCTCGTTTGGCGAATGAGGTGACTTATTATTCATCATCATCATCATCAGCCAGAAGACGTCCACTGCTGAACGAAGGCCTCCGTCAGGGGTGGGGGTTTGCCATAATCCCCACGCTTAACAGGCGGCTTGGGGATCGCAGTGGCTCACCGATTAGCGAGAGGACGCTGCTGCCTGTCCTCCGATGTCTGGCCGCAGTTTTAAGACGTACCCGGGTCGACTTATTATTAAGGTGATTTTATTCTTCGTAACAGTAGTCACTAAGAACAAAAATCACAATTAGTAAGTTGTGATTCTGATTCTTCATACAAGCATTTCACCACCTTATGGCCCATATTATTTCATAGAGTTCGAAGATTGTATGGTGGTTTAACCTTTGAGAAACCTACTTGCCAATTTCAAGTTTATAGGCTTTGTAGTTTCTGTGATTAGTCAGTGAGTGAGTGATAAGTATTTTGGTTTTATGTAAATAAATTTGGTATTTACTGTTTGTATCAAAGTAATCTAATTTTTTTAATACTTTTGACATGAGCTTGTTTGATTTTAAAGTCAATGAATGAATGTATGTTGGCACGGTTGGCGTACTGGCTTAGTGATATTAGAAAGATAAGAAGTGGCGAAGCTTTCTGCGCTACGAGTCACGAATTCGATTCCCACCCGGAACAAATATTTGTGAAGTCTACAGATATTTATTTCGCGTCTGGTTGTGTGCATATGACATAAATGTTTTTAAATTATGCCCACGTCACAGGAGAAATCCAGGGGTCCATAAAAAAAATATATGGGCCACTTGAGTTAACAAAATATCACTAGAAAATTCAGTCTTCAATAAATAAATCCTGAAATGCATGAGCGGAGATACGTCGCGATACTTGTCAGTTGTCAGCTCGACGGAGCCTCGACGCAACCAGGAATAGACAACTATTGATTGCACAGGAATTTACGACCGTAGGTAACAGATACAAAGATTGAGTGTTTTTTTTTTTTTCGTAAACTGGGTTCCTTTGCCCTTGAGTCTGGAGTCTCACTGTGAACTTCAGTTTTTAAGGGAACAGATATGTATGAAGCGATGCTCGGATGAGATGCAGATTTAAATGTGGGATCGTAACAAGGCGCTTTTTCAGTATCACTACACCCACTGGAGATTGTCTTTGCATGGGCGTCAAAACAGACTTAATGGAGAATGTTTGTATGTAGGAGATAATCTCTGGAACTAATGATCCGATTCTAAAAATTCTTTCACTGGTAGAAAACTACATTATCCCTGAGTGCTATAGGCTATAAATTATATATTGCACGTATGTTACACGGACGAAGTCGCGGGCAAAAGCAGTAGTCAATGAATTGAGCACTGGCAAGAAGCCGGAAAAATACAGAGAAAGTAAAAGTAAGGATAAGTTAACTACCGTACCCTATGAAGTTCTTAATATTACATTCTGAAAATATTTTCATGACATGTAGCAAAATCAAAACCTAGCTCAAAATTCTGGCACAAAACAATTCACAATATCTGTTACGAACCTGTCGTAACAGATATTGTGAAAATTATTTGACCTTATTTTGACCAACAATCAAAACGATTCGCAAAGACAATTCATGAAGATTAGACAGATACAATCGTTTCGTATGTACTTAAATTCACTTTGTGCAACAACGATCAACAAACTACCGTACCCTATAGAAAGTTCTTATTATTAGATTCCGACAATATTTACATGACGTGTAACAAAATCAAAACCTAGCTCAAAATTCTGGCACAAAACCAGGTTCGTAACAAATATTACGAAAATTATGACCTTATTTTGACCAACAAGAAACGACTCGCAAAGACAATTCATGAAGATTAGATAGATACAATCGTTTTTGTTTGTTCGTGTGTGTTTACTTAAATTCACTTTGTGCAACAACAAACACAGCTTATACCTACTTACTTTTATCTGCTTTTTATTGCTCTTAAAGATATGAAGTACCTAATTAAAAAAAGTTCAACCTAACTCTTTCATGTTCTGAATTTGTTACCAGCAGTTGTTTGTTTTTTTTTCAACGGTTTTCTGCCATCCCTTGGGAAATCGGTGTTTTCAATTGCCACAGTAATTTGTAACTGGAAAACGTAATAAGGCTCAACGAGTTCAGAAGCATTGCCACTGTAATCAACAGTAAAATAAAGTGTAATTAAAATCATTACTAAAGTGTGTCTGCCATTTTCGGATTTTCTTGAATTAGGTTGGCGTTCTATTTTTCTACTTCTACTAACAATTAATCTTCGTTTCTTTTGTATTATCTCAGGCAACGGACCACTGGAAAAACAACGGCTATTTTCTTTAAGATAAAGCAGAAGTTTAAACTGTGACGACAGGAGAAGCGATTATGTGCTCGTTCGATTATATTAAGTGCTATAGAGATTATATGATATAGTGAAGGCAGTTCAGTTTTGTTTTATTTTAGTGTTTGGGGGTATTTGTTATTACGTGTTAAAAAAAACAAAGGAGTACTATTGGACACCCAAATTTCGTTGAGATGCCGGTGCCGATTTCAATGCCGTTATTGAGTCCCATGTAATAGGGCGAGCCTATTACCATCTACCGGGCACAACTCCACACCCCGTGCTGCGGTTGAAAATTTTCATACCGAAAAACCCAACACTGCCCGACCGGGAATAGAACCCAGGATCTCACGCCTAGCAGCCGCACTTGTGACCACTAAACAAATGAGTCTAAAAAAAATATTGAAATAAAATTAAATACATTGATGATATAAATAATGGTGTTAAAAGGATTGAATTTAGGACTGTGTATGGCTTTCGGAATTTGGAATACATAGTCGTATAAATGAATATCACTCACAAAAGTTATAATAAAGAGAAAAACCTGAAACGGGTGTATTTTGAATAACCAAATAGTTTCGTACCGCACACATTTTGTAACATGTTTGTCACTCACAAAAGTTTAATAAAACCATTCCAGAATGTGTATAACGTTATTTACAGTATATAAATGCGAAAATAACTTCGTCTGTCTGTTTTTTACCTCATCACGGCCAACCACAGAACCGATCGTTATGCAATTTTACAAAGTGGCAGCCTGGGTCTTGGAAAAGGACATAGGCATATTTTTATTATTGCAGCAAAACACAAATTAAATAATAAATACAAAATACTTGCAGGCTAGAATTAGAAGTATACTTAATAGAATAGTACCCTTCAGGAAATATAGGAGTGATGCTATGTTATGTAATACATACAGACGAAGTCACGGGGAACAGTTCACTTCAGTCCAGTTCCGTCTCACAGCTGGCGATTAAGGCTTAGTCCAGAACACTGGTCTGGTGAACGGTTGGCAGACTATCATCGTATTTCACCTTTCTTAACTGAGTCATCATTCAAAAATTATAGGAAACCGAACTCGGAGCAGTAACCGCTCTGAGATTAAATATATGGTTTACTGTGTAAATAAACTCATAAACAAATTATAATTTTGATTAAGACGTAATATGACTGTAGATACTACAGATAACAATACAAACGGGATTCATTAGATTTCGCCTTGTAATGTGGTAATCCAATTAACTGGTCTATTCAGATCGAGGAAATTGGAACGAGTTAACATTGTTTGTTTGTTGCACAAATATTTTGATCACGTTTTCGCCGAACTGCGTAACATTTCGTTGGAGCTACGCTATTTTGAGAGCTATGCTATTTGTAGTAATTTTTTGCAAAGGCCTTTGATCATTGGTTGAATTAGATAAAATTGTGAATGGATATGTGCATGTGTGTGAATTTATTGTACTTCCTTATTGATGTAATATTATAATCTCCGGAAATCTTCCTTATGGATGTAATATGGTAATCTCCGGAACTAATAATCCGATCCTAAACATTCTTTCACTTGTAGAAAGCTATGTTATTATATATTGCACGTAGACAAAATAAAATTGCCTTTGCAAATATATAGTCCAAATTGAAAGCCGTTACGAAAAGGACAGATCTTCCAGAAGTTGAAGCGTAAAATACATTGTTACGACGTGATAAAGATTACTTTAGTCTAAATTGAAGACACATTAGGCGAAGTACCGCAGGCTTTTAGCTTAATGGTTATCACGCTACGCTTTCGTTGAGTACAGTTAGCGAGTTATTAATACCGGGAATATAGCGCAGATTTCTAATTATGCGCTATTCATACCTTGATTTTATTGAACTAAGTACCGACTTAAGAATTTTATTATGTGTAGGGGGTAAGTTTGATAATTAAGTTAGGGTAATTACCCTAATTAACGATTAATTAGTGGTTATGTTCCTTTTTGTATTTGGTTATTTTTATTATAGAAACTTGAATTGATACCTATTATATTTTAATTACATTTATTTTTCCTGATTCCTTCCTTGCAGAGTTCTTTAAAAACTACAAACTGTTTTTAATCGGAACAGGAAGAGTCTGTAAAGAAAAAAAAAAGGATTATTGAAAAATTCCAGCTGAAGGAAAATTGTAAACCCTTCTGTGATATTCCACAAAAGGCAGCTGAATTACTCTGGAGATACTTTAAGGCGATAATAAATTGAGCACAAAACAATACCATTACTTTCTGGTGGCCTGATTAATTGTTGAGCTCACAAAATCATGTCGCCTCAAGACATCTAAAATGGCGGTTCAAGAGGCCAAACAAATTAGAATGAAGATGCAGATAAGTCCATGTTAAAATAATTAAAGAACTCAAATCGGCGGATATATATTTTATTACTGCCTATTTTTATCATTCCTGTATCGTGGGTACAATTTACAGACAAAAATCACACGTACACGCACACACAGACCCATAACAACTAGGTATCTCTATAAAATACAAATAAATATTTGATCCGTGTTCGAATCAAACTCTTGGCCGGTAGCACAGGAAGCTCCTCCTTAACTTCTGTGTGTTCTGTGTACCTATCTTTTTGTTCATCTATATCGCAGTTTCCTGTTTCACGATACCGGGCTGTAATTCCCTAAGAGCGCAGCCACCTATCTCGTTAAGTGAAGACTACACCGACGCTGATCCACCGAGGTCTAAGCGCTTACCACGATTACTAGCACTTGATTGATAGGCCCTGTTTATCCCGCAAGGGAAATGAGCACGATTTTTTATGTGTAAAGTTGTATCTTTATGTTATCTACTCTTAAAGTCAAGTGAAGGTTAAATGGTGATCGATGCAGGCTAATACTAGTATTAGTATACTAGACGCCTTCAAATAAAACTTTGTCAAGGTCGGTTTTGTTTAAACTAATATTAGATGAAGGATGCTTGCTCTAAACGAAGACACGGCTGGCGCAGTGGCTAAGTAATTAGCTTTCTGCGCTAGGTGTCGCGGGTTGGATTAGGTACCGCACGGAACAAATATTTGTATGGTCTACAGATAGTTGTTTCGGGTCTGGTTATGTGTGTATGTTTGTAAACTGTACCTACGAGATAGGAGAAGTCTTAGTGAGGGGCAATGTTGTTTAAAAAAAAGGAAAAAAAATACCTATTTAATTTGCAAAAGTATTTTTCTACAAGCGGTTAACAAAAGATGTTAGTGGAAGATGCAGGGGACATTCAGTTCGGGCTACTATAAAATATATTTTTAACTAAGTTCAGAAAAGACTACCCACACCGATGCTGACACGTCATCGTACACAATCACTAGTTCTTGATTGAGTGGCCCTATAAATCCGTAAGGGAATCTTGTAGCTCTCTATTTCATATCCACAGTTAAGTACATGTTAATGGCAGTAGTTCTCCAGACTCCTTATTGGTCTAGTGGTCGCAAGCGCGACTGTGAAGCGTGAGGTCTTGGGTTCGATTCCCGGGTCAGGCAAAGTGTTATTGGGTTTTTCTGTATGGAAATTCTCAGCACGCAGCACGGAGCCTGGAACTGTGCCCGGTAGATGGCAATAGGCTGGCCTTCTGTTACATGGGACTCAATAGCATCTGCGAAATGTGGGTGTACAGTAATACACCTCTGCCTAACTCTTCGTAGAATACAGGCGTGATGCTACGTTATATTCTCTTGACTCCTCGAGTCTCTCATTTTTTGGATCGGTTTCTAATGTGACCATTTCCTTGTTTTATTTTGATTTTGTTTGACAACCGTCGTGATAAATGTTGTCGTAGGATCGCGTAATTACGTAGTTTCTTGAAAACTTTTCTTTGCTCATTCTTTACAGCTGTCATTAATGACTCACGTAATACTGATTTACTTCTAAGGTCAATAAAAAATATATGGAAATGAGCAAAAAGCCTTACTTAACTAGACACCAAAAGATCATATGCTCATTTATCAGGACCTTCACTCGTGCAGTATGCAGAAAATTAATAGTGTGGCGTGACAGGTTGTGTCACTTTCATAAGTCTAATATTTTAAACTAAGCGACACTTTTAGCAAAATAATATTTCATGACTCCGCTGAGAAAGTTATTTTTTTATCGGTTTATTCTTGAAATAGGTCACCTTTCGTGCATAATCTGCGAAATAATGTATCTTCTAATCTATTAGCAACAGTATACTTTGATCAGGATACATCATCATCATTTCATCTGAAAGACGTCCACTGCTGGACATAGGCCTCCCCAAAACATCACCACATCGACCGATCCTGTGTTGCCCATATCCAGTGGGTGCAGCTACCTTCAGCGGGAGTGATACAGTTTGCAAGCAAATTGTCTAAATCAACATAAACGAGTAACTTTTAGCATGGTTGGTAGAGGTCCACTGTCCAGATTATAACAATGTTATCACTCAGGGAGGCTCTTTCACAACACCTATCGTGAGCGATGATCCTCAGAATATCGAGACTCAACAGATTCGAAAGTGTATTGCAATCTTAAGTGCAGTACTTACTTCAAGTGCCATGTGGCTTTAAGTAATGCTCTGGCACTTAGCATTATTGCCACTTGCTGCTCCCTTATAAAAGGAAAAAATTACCAGTGGTGATAGTAACAGGAGATAGTTTCTAGCGAATATGCTATATGACATTTGTCTTTCACACTTTCGACCAACGCTTTTGGTGCTCTAGCTAAATGGCTACCATGTATGCATGTATTACCATGCATCTTCCAGTTTTTATTTTTAACCTTCCACCACAATATTATGAATTGTGGAAAGAAAAATTCCGCAAGAACCTTCTACCATCTGGTTGTCTACACAAGCCACTCGAACCTCTGAGCTACCGGGATCTCTGTTTGCCTTACCAAATCCTTCTACATATTATATTTTAGGTGACTCGGTATCTTTCCTGTATTGTAGGTGCGTTTACAAATACAAATATTCACGTGTATAAACACCACTATTAGGCCAGACTAATATTTCTGTTTCGTGCAGAAATTGAACCCGCGACACTTAGCGCAGCAGTCGATCTCTCTAACAATGCGCGAACCGCGCCGTCATCATTTGCAGAACTTGCAGTCGCTCCGTGTAAATGACTGGTATTCATTTATGTTTTGACTGAAATGAATCATATTTGGAAATCATAGCAAAGAGAGGATAAAGTGCGCTCAAGTATGTCAAAGTGGTACTTCTTTTCGTTTAATCTCCAACAAATCATGTCCACAGAAAAAATATGATAAATATGTATCCATTGTTCTTCTCTAACTTTTACTAGGGCTCTGTTTATTGGCCACAAGGTTATCTGACGTCGGTTAGATCCGGCCCTTCATACATAATTCAGGGATGGCCGCTCATCATACGCCCATATCGGGGCAAATGTACCCAACGTTATATCGGTTATTTTTCTTCTCTAAATATTATATAATGAGACACGCTGTTACTCATCTTTGAGCTATTTTTGGGTGTTTGTTTGGGAAGTTGTGATTTGAGGCTTTTCATAACGGTATATCCTCTATATTTAGGTAAATTTTTGTTTACAACGTTGTAAATTTTTCGACTCGCGGGAACAGTGACTTACCTAGTAATTATTATGTTAATATGATTCAAAATGTGTACAAGAATACTCATGACACTTCATGCTCAATTTTACAAAGGCAATACTCCTATAATAATAGAGTAATGGAGCCTGAATTGTTGAAAGCCGATATTGGACATTCAAAATATTTATTATTCACAGACTCATAAAACTTCGTAATAACCAAAAAGGTTCACATTTCCATAACAAAACGTAGTACCACCACAACTGCAGACTATCCATTTGCCCAAACTTAGAATGGAACCAATAAAAGCCATAACTATCGAGCAATACTGGTCAGTTCGCAGATTCGCGAAATGGTTTCACAAAATTCGTTTCAAACCACCATCCAGTTGCACAAAATGTGTGGTGTATAAACTCGATGTTGCATATTTCCTTCATTTAGAGATGATTTTTATTCATACAACTAAAATACTTTTTACTAAGCGTATACTTTTGAAATTTCATCTTATATATTAGTAAGTCAAATTGCTTTTTTGTACATTTCAACTATGATTTAATTTAGGAAATAGATAGATACTTTGTATAAATATATGAAAGGATAAAAAAAAATCCATTACAAAAAAATCTACCACTAACCACCTATCGCAGATTCGCTAAATGAAAATTCCTAAAAATCGTTCTAAACCGCCATCCAGTTGCGCCAAACACTTGGTATATTTACAAAGTGCACTTCGTATTTTCACCCGCTTCCCTTGTTTCCTGTGATGAACATTAACCTGCTCAAAAGCTGAAACGGCTCTCCTGTGCTGAATGCTCACTCCAATAAAACTTTTGTTTTTCGCCCGCTAAAAATGCACACGACCTATTTCGACGCACCGTGGGCAATTATGTTGCGTCCTATTAATTTTTTTGGGGTGAATATTGGGTTTGTTTTATTTTTTGTGAGAACGATTGTTTGTGGCTACTCGTATTCGTACTATTTGTTCATGAAAAACTAACTTGATTTAAGAAGTTTTGATAGTAAGTGGAATTTATAAAAAGTAAAAGATCTAAATTTTTACTAGATTGTTGTAAAATGTACGATGAGCTATTAAGTCTAAGTATCCAGAAAATATACAAAAATAGTATAAACATAATATAGCATCACGCCTGTATTCCCCAAAGGGTTAGACAGAGGTGTACTTTTTGTACACCTACATTGCGCTGATGCCCTTATTAAGTCCCACGTAATAGGGGGTGACCAATAAAAATAACTGCATAGAAAATAGGGATAAAAATGATTGGTACCCTGTTTATCAATCAGCTGGACTGCACTCTTGCTTGAACGCTAATTTACATTTACGCACCCGTTTGCCAGTGCAGCTTTTAATTTTCCTCACCATAACTCACACGCGGTCATGCCGACATGACAATTCGCAAAACGTCCTCGAACAAACCGCAGAGCAAATGCGACGTTGCAAAGGGTTTCTTTACTCTATACGAGGCATCGTAATAACCAATGGTAGTCGAATTATGGCTTTGTGACACTCGATTATCAACCTTACAAATCTAGTTATGAAGAGGAGTTTTGTGTGAACGGTTATCGTGAAGTGAGAACAAGGGTCGCCGCGCACTATGTTTACGGGCTCAACGCTGCCATCGAGAAAGTAAACATAGAGTAGTGGTGGTGCGTATCGATAAAGGTTTATCGAATTTATCCATTAACTTGTGTGTTTTGGCGCTAAAATCGCTCAAGTGTGTAGTAGTCAAACATTGGAGGTGTTTAAAATTAATCTGTATGAAAATGGCGGGTTGTGTAAGAGATTAAAGTTTGAGTATGAATGAGACAAGCTGTTGTAATAAGAATAAAACGCCTTAATGAACACGGTATGGAAGCTACATTATACATTTGATCATACACATACATAATATATTTTTCATGTTCATAAGAGCTTTTGTTTTTATTTTGCCTAATAACTGGTGAAAACCCAACTATTGTATAATATTTTTTCGCATTTTATGATAGTACTATAAAACGTCCCATACTAAACGCGGCCCTAATAATACACTAGCTAGTAATGAAGATTTCATTATAACGTAACGTGTCAACCGCTTCTGGCACTCCGATTGGTGATGATCTTGGAGTGGGCTAATCGGAGCATCAAATTCGGTCAATGCATAAAGGTTGTATACAAAAAATTACACAAGAGAAGAGCTTCTTGTGGGATAATGGTCAAACGCGAGCATTTCCAAAATTTACTGCATCATTCCACTGCTGGGCAAAAGTCTCCCCCATAATTCTCAGACATTTAGGCCTAAAGTCAGTGTGGACCATTCTTTATTTTATTTGTCAAAATTATAATGTCAAATTATATTTTTTCCGTCATTTCATTCGTGGTCAAATATTTAAAAAAGACTAAAATGAAAGACATGTACTTACCTAATGCATAATCGCTAAAAGTTGATATTTTGGTTGGCAGTTATTTAGTTCAATAAAATACGAAAAAAATTAATTTTATATTAAGTACTTATACTAGGATTATTCATACTCCAAGCGGTTGTTTGCGCTTACCGGGTTATAATAGAGATTGATAATGCCAGTGTCTAAGCACAGATTAAATCACTATAACCGTTGATATAGCTACAATATAGCTTCAAATTTCATGTAACGAACTGTGGTGCTATTTACCGTAATCCGACCTGTTGTATTTGGGTCTTGATGGGGAAGTGAAGACGATTTGATAATATTGTATTCACGCTTTAATTACTGGATTTATGTAGTGTTGACGCAAGTATTCCTGGACTAATAATAAAGACTCTAAAAAAAACATGAAAGGATAAATAAAAAATAATATGATAATGGTTTATTAGAATAGTTAAAAATCGTATCACAAACTGTCAATGCGTTTCATTTGACATAACACTATATTGTATCGCAGATATAAAATGTTATGGCGCAAAGCGTTTGTTTTTATAGATTCAAACAAAAACGGTACTGACTATAATGCTCATACATTGTATGGAACAAATAACACGCGTTATATTAAATTTTGTAAAACTCGCTGTGATAACATAGTAATAACACCAGACTAAGATATCATAAACGTTGAGAGTCGACCTAATATCGCAAAAACTATAACAGTGCCGCCATTGCCGTCAGCTGACTTTTTCACCCGCAGAAGTGGGTAGTTTGTCTGTACCACAGACTGTGAATAGAATAGATATACGAGTAACGTGCCCTTTTTTCACGGCGCGACGATTTATAAAATCTTTTCAGGCAGCCGAATCCCAAAAAATACTTATTGAGTCTTGAGGCTTTAGCAGCAGCTGGCAGAAAGTCTAAATCCGAATGAATATACGGAATTGTATGAAGACACATTTATTTTTTCGTACACGGTAACCGTGATATGAAAGGAATTTATAACGCGGTTGTTAGTGGAAACACCAGGAGGGGACGCCCTAGAAGGACAAATACGGACCTTATTGGTGATGTCCTTCAAAAAGGTCATGTGCGCAGTACCCACAACCGGCATTCATGTATGAAACGATGCATGAATATAGATGAAGCAAAAGGGATATGTAAGGATCGTAGCACTTGGCGTTCCGTAGTTTCTGCCTACTCCTATGGGAAATGTCCCATTTGAGTAGGCAGAAACCCGTGATGTGTCTTTTACAAGTACATTTTCAAAATAATTGATCAGATTCACGAACCCTCAAGGCAATATTGTGTGAGTAATCTGGTAGATAGAAAATGATTAAATTAGATGGTCAACTTGACAGAAGTGGAAATACCATCATAATCCTCCGTTTTCCTGCTCCTTTGAGGAAACTAAGTATAATAATAATATTTGTTCACATCTTAGAAAGCCGACAAACAAAAGCACTTAAGTGTGTTATTCTTTACAGGATTCTCTATTTATTTATTCACTTAATCATAAGCTTCAAAGTTGACATACCACTATTATATGTAATTGTCATATTGTTGGCCTCATTTAATAAACTCTAGCCGTAGCCGTAGTATTGCTACATTGCCGTCATATTGAGCTGATTTAGCTAGCTTTTTAGATACACTGATAAACGTCTTATCTGTCTTTGATAACATTTGATCTATCTAGTAAGTTCCTTATCCTTATTCTTTAGCACTTTGTACTACAGTGGGGTAGAGAATTTATTACGGAGTTTGGATATTTTTCACAGAGTATAGTTAACAGATGCGTTAAGACTTTAGGTATTAAGGCGTTAGGTATGTGACAAATAAAGCAAAACAATCGAAAATCATTTACATAGTAGTGATTCTGTTTGCACTGGACCGCTCAAACTTTTTGAAAATCTCAGGATCAGTCTGCTCATAACAAGCTAGTAAACAATTTGAATAATACCTACTAGCTAATAAACAAAAGCTGAATGTAAGCTGATATGTCTAACTTCATCCAAGCAAGAATGAGTACATAATAGCTGCATTCGTATCAAAGTCTTGTAGTTAATATGGCAAACATATTTAAACTTGTAAAAAATTCCATTTACTTTGGTGAAACCGTAAAAAAATTACGACTCTGGATAAATGCTTATTATGTCTACTTTGCATCACTTGACGGGTTAATCTTCAAAGAATTTATAATTAGCCGCATTAGTCTTAATAAGTCACGTGCCTATGGGAAAAGTTCACTTGAATTCGGAAAACAATAATATTGCCTGACATCACCATTCATGCTATCAAGCGGTAATTGAACTATTGAGGTATTTCAATTAAGCCTATAGGTATATGATACAAAAACAAACAGTTGTGAAAAAAACAATAAAGACTGCTATCAGGGTAGCTGCTCCCTTCATCGTCCACTCGTGTTTATTGACAGTTGTTGTCGGCATTGCAATGGCACGCACGTAGGGTAAGCGTACTAATCGTCAGCATTCACTATTGGCATCGTATGGAGCACATTCTACATCATGTTATTATGAATCTGAACGCAAAATGGGAGTGAATGGAAAATATTAGCTAGAAAATAACTTTACAAGGCCCGGAAGTGATATTTTCGCCTTTGTACTAAAAATGTACGAAGCATCTCAATGTGTGAAATTCAGTCTCCGGACTCCACTCTGAGAGAGACTGGGCCATTGCGGATTTGGAATGTCTACTCACAAATCTTCGAATTTTTGGTTCTTGGACATAACCGGTCTACTGGATATTACTACATCCACATTTATTGGAAATCAAACGACCGTTAACAACGCAACATTTTGTTTACACACTTAAAGGAAACTAGTATATACCTAGGAAAAATATTACAAAGAGGAATGATTGACACGACCATGATTTAAATCAGTGACTCTGAGTTAGCTTTCTTTTTAGGGAGAACGATGACAAGATTTGACTCTGATGCACCGTGCCGCTTATAAATCGGTCTCTAAGACCGATTTAAGTCTCTAAGGCCTATTTGGTCATTCACACACGTCTATAACACCAAATTCTAAATATATTCTTGACGAGAAACATTTCTCTAAGTATTAATCCATCCACCTATCTATTCGTTTCTCAAAGTTGCTTAAATAACACTCTCGGGAAACGTATTCCAGTTATTTCCTGCTATTAACACAAACAGTAAGATAATACAAACAAAAGAACATAGTTCCTTGTCCGCTGGGAAAACCTGGAACTAGAATAGTGGTTCTATTCTAGTTCGGGGTTTTCCCATAGATATAATATTATAATCCTTAGCACTTAAGTGAGGCAATACTTAGCTGCTAGCTGAAGTTACTAGTGTCTGATATGTTTGTATATAAATTGTAGGGTTGTACATTTTAGCGTATTTACTTCGTGGTTGTTCTCAAGTACGTTCAACATAAGGTTCTACTGCGAGCTAAGCGAGGCGGCATTAGTAAATGACTTCGCTTAATACCACATAACATAGCATCATACTTGTATTATCCGACAGAGGGCGAGCCTATTGCCGACTAACGGAGAAAACTCCGGGCTTGGCTCCTTATGTGGGTATAAAATAAACCTCTGCTTAATCCTTTAGGGAATACAGGTGTGATGTTATGTTATGGAATGTCGATAGCTAAAACTGAGGAGTGCAAAAAAAGAGCCTCCACGAGGAATGAATCATAACATCGTCTAGCGCACCCTGGGCAATCAGCCTCTATACTATTGCTGACTGGCTAATCTTTCCCTACGGCATGAGCGACCTCCTTTCTTAGCTTCTGTTCCTCTTCTTAGCTGCCGACTCGATAGCAGAAGAAGCTAAAAGTAGGTAGCGCCGAAGTTGTCCTGTATTTTGACATGATTAATTAACCGTTTGTCCTAATATCAGTAAACTATCAAGTCGGCTAAGTAGCTTAGACCACAAGGCTAGTTAAACATCAGCTCAGTAATCCCGTCGAAACAACAGTTTTAAGCTCTTTACTTGTTATTCTTCCTCTAGCCCGTTATTTACGCTAAAACTTATACAGGGGAAATTACTCTCTGCGAAGTTAGGCCAGATGATTGCGCTCCGCTCGCCGGTTTTCTGTGTCAAATGCACGGTTCAGTCGGGATTTAAGTATCAAACAACAAAAGCTATACGATTTAGAGACAACGGCACTACGGTGTATAGAAAATAAGTAAGTGAACAAATTCGAGCTGAATATAAAGTGAATGAGCGAGTGAATATTATAAAATTTTGTATACATTTAGGTACATCCAGACCCTATGCAAATACTATCTCGAATTCGTGGAAATGCAGAAAGCTAAGCGCTTGACCGCTGTGTAGTACGCGTAGTCAAATCTTATTGAGAGATTAATTGTCTGCGAGTCGAACGTAATTTTTTAAATCTAAGTATTCCTCGGTTGGTACTTTCCTAGATATTATTTCTTATGCAGAATCCCCACATAAAAAGTTAATGAAGCATGTCCAAGTCCAAAGAGATCATTAAAAACAAGTGTCCGTTGTCAAGTTTTCCTCTCAAAGTTACTGTTCGCACTAACCGCAGTGAAATTAATCAGGAGATAAAATGCAGAGGGAAAGAGTTTCCCAACTTCCCCATTTAATGGGTTACAAAGACCGGATAATTGGATTAAACGAAAGGTAATTTAGCTATTTTCAGTGTTTTATAATCCGTAATAAGTGAAGGTAATATGATAATATTTGAAGTTTGTTTATGATGTAACGTTTGTGTGTAAGTTTAACAATTTGTTGGAGTCTACAGGCTATCATACAGTTTTGTATGGTCCATTCACTAATGTATAATAGCCATTCAAAGTATACGCACACGATTGACGGCTCTAAAATTGTCCAATGTCCTTTTGAAATTGGAGGCGTAGGTGGCGTGACGACCTGGACATATATGCGGGGGAGGCACGGCAACAAGTTCCCCAAAATAGATAAAAATGGGGTCGCGTGTCCCCAGAAGTAGGACACAATACAGGCTAATAAAAAAAAAGAATGAAACAAAATGTTATACTCACTCGGATTGACAGCAAGTCCTTCATCGACGACGTTCATCGAAAGGTGAAGGAACACCAGCAATGTTGCTGACAACTGCAACAAAGACATGAATATTTATAAATCTCCTAAACAATTTGGTTCAAATTAAATTTCTAGGTTACAAGAACTTTTACAAGAAGGGTTATCAGTATGAATGTGAATACAAGGGAAGAGGCAGACCCCGGGAAAAAGAGGATAGTTTGTGTGAAATGTGACATGGCAGACCAGAAAGTGAACTCTGAGATGACGTCTAATAGGGGCGCACAGCCCCAAATAAGGGATAAAGCAGGCGAATGATGAAAATGATGTATAGGTTCAAATTAAATAATTTGGATTTATGTCACGTATATTTCGTATTTTCAATTTGGAAAATTCTGTTTGTTTTAGCATATGCTTTAGCTTTTCAGGCTCGGCAACGCGCGAGTGATGACAGATGTCGCAAACGTCCAAGTGTGACGTTTAACTGCCTACCATCCAAAAGTGTTGCGTATGGTTGTTTGGATGGCTCAAAATACTATCTAGCCCCATTCATCATACCTACTGACTGAATTACCTAAAAGTCAAAGTCGTATTAGGTATTCATATGTGGCTGAAAAAATAATACTCTCGTGAATTCACAATATCTACACGTACATAAAGTACAATGCTATGTCTAAAAGCTTCAAAATATTTAATGTTATGTGAAAAAAGTGCGCCCCGCTCATACTCGAGCGTACTTTTAACCCTTTTAAAAATGCAAGCCTTACTTATATCACTGACACGGGTGAGTAATTATTTTTTTTAGGTCCATTCTCCTCATGACACCTTTCGTAAGCCGTGTACTGTAAAAATGCCAACAGCTCTAAGGTACAATGCGACTACTAAATTGCATTAAAATTCCTCTTTGTTCAGGACTCCGGAGTAAAATGAAAAATTGTATTTATACTCACAAGCCCGCTCTTGGATCTACCCCTGAGCTTTTTGTAAATAATGCTGCAAGTATTTCATGAACTAACTCTGTTATTTAATATTTACCTTCATTGTAAGTGAAGATTTAATTTTATGAATACAATTTTTTTTTATTAAAACTTTCCTACATAGCAAATAAAAAAAAATCTAACATATTGCCTTATAATTTTATTTTTATTATTTATTCTGTTAAAGTTCTATTTTATAAACGTTAGGTGCTATATCAAAGTCATTTTAGTGCCATAATTTTATATCACTTATGAGTAATTAAAACAGGACACGACAGCCTTATTATAATATCAATGGTCGCGTGAGGGCGAATTAGTATTCGTGAATTTAACAGCGACTTTATCACGATATCGTTGACGCAACTCTTATTAATAAAACTAAATATAAATGAGAGGCAATACTAGTTTTGTGTGTTGAAGAAGAAAATTTCAGCCGATATCTGTTTAGCCTGGAATCTGTGTTCTAACGTGAAAAAGATTAAACACAGTTAAAAAAAACACATTTTTGACATAAAATAAATTCAACGTTTGACAGTCGTTATTAATTTTTAGTAGTTCACGCTCATACCTGAAGGTTGAGCTTGACATACATATACTCATTATATGGCTACTACTAAGAGTGATTGATAGTCAACATGGTGACACGAGAACGGTTACAATCCCGTAACCCACCTAACCCGTTACACCCTCGAGTCGGCTACTGCAGATTGAACCTCTACAAATAGTGAATGCGAGAATCCTCCCGGATTAAATACGATTTCAGAGCTCCCAATAAGTTCATACCCCACGTGTCTCATGTGCTCTACCAACTGCTCAAGGAACGATCTGGATATTGTGTGAATGAACATACCAGGAGAAACACCCAGATAAAGTCAAAAATACATTTAACTCCGACAAATTATAAGCATTTTGTCTTTCGCTTATTGGCTAATAAATAAGAGAAAGTCTACCTACCTCTCATTCTAGTGAAAGAAAATTACTTGGTTGAAAGGACAAGCGATAAAAGTACAGACATTGATAAATACGTACTTATACGATAAGCACTGGATTTTCACTATAAATGTAGGTACAATTGCCGCAAACTCTTTGCCTAATAGCAGTTGGGCGAAAGTTCTCATCGTGGCAGACAGACACAATATTGGAGTCGTTTATCAATTTAGAACAAGTTGCAAACAAACGTTAATTGCTGTAATTGGCAACACCAGCCTTTGAGTTGGCTCACGTAGAAATTATTTGCTTTTAATTACTATGTACTTTCATAACTTGGTTTTGGTCTCCGTATAGTTAAATTATCTTATGCGCAAACGTTCTCTAGGAAATTGGTTTGAAGTATCTATGTATATTTAAATGTTTGTTAATATCAAACGTGGTTTCTAGATATGCTCTGTTACTATTTTGAACTTTGATGAATCCTCATTATGTCCTTTTTTTGATTCAATGGAAATTTCGGGATTTTAGTATGTGAAATAATTTCAAAGGTTATAAAATGCCAGTAGGTATTTACTTGGGTATTAATTATTTATTAACATTTGATTGTTATTTGCTGATACACATATCAGTTATTAATCCTCTCCTAAGCAAAATTAAAAATAGAAGTATTTGATTTAAATTCGAGGGATACGTCACAGAAGCCAGTTCTACAAGCCTCAAGTTTGACAGGACGGCACTTTAACACGACTCATCTCTGACATGGCCTACTCTTGACATAAGCCCTTAAATAGAGCGTATCTACGTAAACCAAAAGCGTGACTCGGATGGTCTAGTATTTGAGTCATCGACTATTGTGCTACCTATCGCGGATTCGATTCCCCCAAGGAAAAAATATTTGTATGGCCTACAGTGGTGCTGAGTGTTTGTGCATGGGAATATTTGTGTTTGTAACGCACCCACGATAAAGATATTATTCCAGGGGTCGGCAAGGTTTTAAAAGAAAAAAAAGAGATATTCTCCCGACCGAAAATTGTAGACGCCGCGAAAATAAAGATTTATTATATTCGCCTTTACTAAGCATCGTTTATAAGGTAAGGGGTACAAGATCTCATGATTTATTGAGACCAACAGTTCACATTAATCTTTTTCTCATTTATATTGGGCCAGGTGGGGGGAGGAATATTGATGGACGCTTGTCGTCGTCCCGTCAAACCTTAATGTCCGTTATTATAATAAATTGAGATGAAACAGCTTCGAAGTATAATTTTTGAGAAATATATAGGAGTTCTGTAGTTCGGTACAATAACAAATTGTATTGTTTTAGAGTTTTATTGAGGATTGATGAGAGTCGTTTAAAAGCGAACGTAGAATGCTCTATGCATTCAAATAATTCGGTTAGTTTCTTTTCGTTTGGAGAAAGGAAGTATGCGTCATGAAATTTGATCTCAATTTAATATAAAATAACAAGTTAATTATGAAAATAATTTACGTTATATTGGTCAAGCAAAAACCGCTAACAAAATTATAGCAACCCCATAAACTATCAGAACCACGCAACCGCCTCAATTCATTATGTTCTAAAAGTAAAGTTACTATATAAGTAATAAATAATAGATTATATTGTAACAAAATATTCGTAGTATTAAATCATCAAGAAACTGCCGTCGCTGTCGTCTGACAGTCAGACCCAATAGTATTTCTATTATGTCTACTCTAGGTCACCTGATGGGTTAAAATTCCAAAAATTCAAACAACAAACACCATCCTGGTCCTGCGCTCGCCGGGGTCAGGCAGTGCATCAACTAACAAAGCTAATCCAATACAGTGCGCAAATAGAGAAACACTCGTACGTTACGGGATTCCGCATCGAACTGCACAGTGGTCAGCTGTGTAAATATTGAAAGAAACACATGCACTTCCCGTAAAAAACGCGTAAAGCATTCACGTGCGGTAATATTTTATCTTGTCCGTTTTTACCACGCCGAGTTAGTTCTAAACAAACTTCCAGAATGTGTGGCCGTGCGCTTAAAATGCAGCACGGAACAGATGCCGTCTAAAATTTTAGTTTTATTTTATTTCAAACTAAATTCTGTTAAAGTTTATGCTTTTAGGAGCGCTGTATAAAATTTGGGGTTGAATTTGTGATGTAATTTCTAAACTGTATACCATTATTTTTTGTGTATTTTTATAAAACTTCACTGCTGGCGTAGAGGAGTATGTTGATCCCTAAATGAATGAATCCCTAATTGCGCAGTTGAATATTTTTCTGTTGCATATTGCTGTTTTTAATTAAGGTTATATGTATTTCTGAAACCGAATCCAATAAAAATGTTTCAAAAACACGTACGTGATATTTCGCTTATACGTTTTACTACCTACTGTTAATAAAAACGTATTGTGATGTCATGCGTGGAACAACAGCAAAAATCAGTGAATTCATTTAAAAACATGTTTGTATTACCTTTATGAACAAACCATCGCATAATTACGGTAAAAATAATTTATTTTGCCATATAACATGATGCAGAAGCGACCGAGGCCCCTTTCTGAAGTACTTTTTCAATCTAACTTGTAATTCCAGCACTTCTATATATTAATTTAACTTCCTTAGGATTTCTTACATGAACAAAGTGTATGTCAGTCATAAAAAGAGGAAAAATATAATTTAATTTCAGCTGTACAGTCAACATCAAAGGCAAGAGATGATCAGTTGAATTTCAAAATTGCGAAACTATGTATTAAATTTGATACATTACAGAATTTACCAGTTTTGAAATCTGAACGATAATAATTATTTACTTTTAATGTTGACCCGGGTACGTCCTAAAACTGCGTCCAGACACCGGAGGACGGGCAGCAGCGTTCTCTCACTAATCGGTGAGCCACTACGATCCCCAAGCCGCCTGCAAAGCGTGGGGATTATGGCAAACCCCCCCAATAGGGGGAGGCCTTCATTCAGCTGTAGACGTCTTCTGGCTGATGATGATGATGATGAATATTGACTGTATCTTTTTACTTGTAAACCACCCGCTATACTATAAAGGGCATGTTTTGGCTCTGGCTGGAATTATAGATTCGCTGTTGTTTGGCACTAACGTAAGAAGACAATTTTGAGTAGATACTACGTAATAGTACCAACCCACTTATGAGCTGACAATTTGAACGCTTTACCTATAATTATCCAGGAGGTAAATTCTCAGAAACAAATATTATAGTCACTTGAAGCACGTCTTAACGTTGAAAAAATTATAAAAAATAAAATAAGTAACTTGATTATTGATTAAAAACAAAAAACAATTTTCATTCAGACAATTTTGATCGCAATTGTACCATCTAAATCTAAGTAAAAAAAGGGAATCCTTTCATTATTTTGCTTCTTTTCCCTCAGGTAAAATTCCAGCTCCAGATTTTTCTACAACAGTCAATTACTGTTGAGTGCGAATAGATGTGGGAATAAGAATTATCCTAGATGAATTCAATTGTACTAGAATTCAACTCTAATTTGGTTTTGGAACAGAAAAAAAGAAAAGGAATATTAACTCGGTTCTTTTGTTTTTCTAGTTTTTTTTTTGACGAAATTTAGTTTGAATGTTTAGTTTAAAGTAAACCTAAGTGTATAGCAATAAGCTTGTTTCTCCCAAAGGGTTAGGCAGAGATATATATATTAAATCCCATGTGATGGCGTCGAGCTTATCGCCATCTACAGGGCACGACTCCCCAGCTCCGGGCTCCTACTGAAAATTGTCTATCAGAAAACCTAATAAACCTGTCCGCCCGGGTATCGAGCCCGGGAGTTCACGCTTAGCATCCGCGCTTGCAGCGACTAGACCAATACGTCAGTCATGATGTTTATAAATAAAATAAAAAAACAGTTACAGAAAAAGAGAAAATTAAAAATAAAATACTCTCTGAAAATGTTCTGTGGTTACACCACTTAAGTTCTTACTTAAAGCTCACTCAAAGGCACTAGGTAGGGTACGGAACACAAATGTTTACATATCAAAGGTAAAGAATATCAAAGGTATCACTTACGTATTAAAAAACCTCGGGGTCACATAAGAAGTACACTAGATTCTAATACACACACATCTGTCGTTTCTTCTACCAATTTAGGTATTATAGGAAAACCCATAAAATGTATGAGTATTACCAAAATTCCCACACGGAAATGTTAGCAAAGAGAAAAATTCTAACTGATCAAAGCAACTGGCAGACGACAAACGCCCGTCCATGACTTAAATGGATTTCAATTTCGGAAATCGGAGAACAAAATACGAAGTTTTGGGTAACACTTGGATACTGACACTTACCGTATTAATACGAAACTTTGAGAGTTTTTCTTACATCGCAACGTGATACGTTCCGTTTTTTTTCGTTGTGTGGTTGTTTATGATGTGAGCGGAGAGGTGGATTGTCTTCCAGTAAAGTGGACGGGTAACCTATTATGGCCTGAATTTACTGGAAGATTAGGCATAGGTGTACTTATTGTCTACCCAGATTTCGGCATTACTATTAAGTCTCATATAATAGGGGTAGAGCCCGTGGTCGATCCTACTACCATCTATCTGAACTTATTATGATATGAAATATTTAATTAAAAAAACTAGAAACCACGCTTTTATCGCGCACTAAAAATTAAAAAATAATTAAATTAATTCAATATATATTATCCAATGACTAATTCAAAAAGCGTGGAGCGCTTTTTGGTTATGTGTACTTTTAATTAATTAAGACATTTATATTAAATTAATTTAATTATTTTTTTAATTTTTAGTGCTTCATAAAAGCATCTTTTTTAAACTTTAATATTTTATTTTATACTTTATAGTCCACAGCATTAAATCAACTTTAGCACTTTCTGCTTCTTGACTCCACCATCAAACTTTTTTATCTTTTAATAATTTCAGATTTAAATTTATTAATTTTTTTATTGAATTTTAGTTTAAGTTTATGTCACATCGTTAGTAACGTTTTAGTTTTATTTTAGTTCATGAAATAATTTCCCGTTGAAACAACTTAAATTCATAGCATAGATCCCGTTTTTCAATGTTTATAACAAATTCAATTGTTATAAACATTGTAGATAGTTATTTCAGTCGAAGAAACAATTATCCGTAAATAAAACTCGAATTAATTGCATAGATTCTTCTTTCAATTGTTTATAATGAATTCAATTGTTATAAACAATTAACTTAGCTAACCATCCATTGTCATCCTAACTAAACGTCTCTGCAAAATTTCAACTTAATCGGAAACTAGGAAGTGGACTTCCAAGATTTTTTTACATAGTTAGTTAGTTTTAGGTAAAGGTAATAAAAGCGTGTTAATTAATAAAAAGGTAATTGTTGTTAATAGTATTTAATGTTCTGCTGCCTTCAGAGGAGTCTAGGAATATTATTGTAATATGGTAAATTGTTATAGTATAATAAATAAAGTAAAAAAGTAAAAAGTATAATAAATAAAGTACCTATATTGTGAAAATATTGTATACGTAACATAAAAATCCGAAGTAACTACCTCAAAAAATAACTACCTCTCTATGTTAGGTGCATGCAAACAAAGTTTTATTTTACGTTTACAACCAGATTTTACTGAAAATATAAATGCTTTGTTTCACCACTAATTCATAGGCTACAACGAAACAAAAACTTAATCCTACAACGTGACCGAAACGGCATGTCTGTATTTTCATACAACCATTTCCGACGGCGAGGATAAAATACACCAACAACCGTCTAAACAAAGTACAAAGTTTATCATATCATAAAACAATGGTGCTTTATTAAATTCTCTCAAAGTCGTAAGGGATTTATACAGGGTACAATCATAATTAAAATCATAATTACTAGGGAGTACTGCCCCAGATATTGTTTACATTAAAACATGATGTTTTATTAACGCCCTCTGTATTAATAGAACTTTTCAAAACAAACACGAAATAAATTAATTCGTGGAAATTATATATTTTCTATTTTAATATCGTTGTTTGTAACGTTCGAATTTATATGAAACTCATCATTTATGATTCCTGTTCGAAGCAAGAACATTTTAATAATAAATCCATCCTCGATCACTTGTCGCCCTAAACCCAGCTCATATCTACTACTTGACGTGTAATAAATTGATTTAAAACTCAACAACATTCTAACAAAATCATGGAAAAAGAAAATCGAGAATCAATTAAAGAATCATGAAATCGTTTGGCACACTCTGGGTAGTCAGTGTCATGATCAGATGCCACCATTGCTGACTGGCTAATCTTTCCACTATGCCTTGAGCGACCTCCATAGCTCGTGGTGACTCGATAGAAGGTGTTATGAAGGAACGAGGTATGGTGATCCTCCATTGAAAGGGGAGGATCCTCCGACCAGGCAAGGTGGTTAGCCTGACAAGCCGAAACCTAATGTTTGACGTCGGACATTCGTACCTTTATGGGTTTTTTTTTTTTTAAGAAATTGTGTTTTATATTACAAGTTTGATATGTTAACATATTCAAACAGTTTTATGTAAAAGGCAACCTTGGAATCTAAAATAAAGGTATAACCAAAACCGAAATTTACACGGTAGGGTGTGTGTACAACCCTTTAGGAAACCGAGTTTCAAACATACTAATTAATTTAAAATCTAGTTTAGGTATTTAAATTTTTCCAGCAAAAGTTTAGGAAAGTTTCCATATTGTTATAAGTTTTAATTAATAATGAATCATTAGTGAAGATGTAACTTTTGCCATTTAGCTTTTAATATTAGTCTGTAGAGAGAGCCGTGAGATAATTTTATTTTATTATTTTATTGTTTGTTTTTTAGTTGGATGACAACCGCCATATTGGCAAAAGAACCTAGTTTTTTTTTGCTTTCTTCAAAATATTTGTACCTTTCTCTTTTTACTTTCCCTAAAAGTTGATTGTATTCGATGTATTTCTGGGAACAACTACCGTCTGATATTGGTTATTCTTGGCGCGACAGTTTTATTGTAACAGTCAGCAACAGAAGTATTTTTAGGAATGAACTTGCAAATTTCGGTCCGTTTTGTAATGAATTTACTATAGATTAGTGTAACACTTTCGACTGGAATAAAGAGTAGGTACGAAGAATAATTATCTTCTATGATTAATCGATTTCAAAATTGCGATAAGTTCATCAACTTACGTCCCTGACTGTACAATGGAACGCTAAACGCCCATTTTTCTTATTATATAATCCGTAGATCCCAACCAATTAGTATAAGGAATCAGATATTTTCATTTCTCTGTTTATTTATATTAAACACAAGTAAAACAACACGATATTTCAACATAAAAATAAAAGTAAAATGAACTCAGCACAAACAAAAAAATAAAATGACTATGAAAAATAGTCGTAAAACTTGACTCTCCGTTATATTCAAGGAAATTCTTTTATATTCATTTCTAACGTGTTAAAGAAAATTCACCTACAAATATGCGGAATAAAGTTCTGCTTGCTTTCCCGGCAACTGTTATTCTTCGACATGTTTCTTTTCATTTTTGCTCTGCTTGTCAAAGTAACCTCATCTGACTCCCACACTTCTCGGAACTGAGGCCCTAGTATAAGTTTCTTTCGACAAACTCAATTTAACGCATCGAACGCGTTCGGCGCTCCAATTAGTGGAGAGCACGAAACGGACCCATCGGAGCGCCGAACGCGTTCGATTCGTTAAATCGACATTGTCGAAAGAAACTTACACTAAGGCCTCTGAGCTCTATCTACGTATCTATCTACCCATCCTTCCTTAATAAAGAAAAATGTAATGCATCTAAAACGTCTAGTTTCACAGTATAATTCAAGGCTCTCTCTGTTTTTCTTTCAACATTGTAGCAATTTGATGTCACGGTTGTTGATTTAACCAAGCTCTCTGCTTCTTGTGTTAAAGGTCGCAGGTCATCCACGCATGAATGGCGAAAATGATTGCTGTGTTTCTGGTGACGCTGATTAGTCTGTATTACAGATATTCCAAGCACAGATATCTAAATAATAAAATTAAAATTGTTGCCACGGATGAATAAATTATGAGTATTGCAGCACAACAATAGAGAGAGTGCTTTTAAAAATGTGACGTATTTGCACAGGATAAAGTATACATTATATTGCATTAAACTCAAAAGCATGCGCGTTGCCAGCTAGCAGCACACATTTTTTAGTAAAATACAGTACATTATTTAAATTTCTGTGATACCTCGGTACTCTACTGGAATTTTATGTATGTATTTCGAGACGATACGAAGTTTCCATGGGCTCAGTCCAAAAAAGCTATTTTGGCTAACAACTCATCATGCCAGACAGCCAGAACACATTAATAATTCGGGCGACTTACATTGAGTCCAACTAAAGAACAACAGAGTGCTCATTATCTCTGAATAAAATCAGCTACAATAGAGGAACGCTAGTATTATTTTAATTAAAGGCAAATGCAAACTAAGCCCGATTAAAAACGCCAAGAGTATTAGTACTACTGACGATGTCTCGCCATTAATCCTTGGACTTATGTGTCGGGACAAAGTTAAATGGGGGATTTAAATACAAAGAAGCTTCATTAAACTTTTCAGACGGAACCCGCTAATATCTTGAGGGCACTTTTCATTATTGGAATTCTATGATGTTAAGGATTTATTCGGATATCGCGTATGTATCGCTATTAAAATCATGTTACTAATTAATTTTGAAATTGTGAAAACATTACATTGATTGAGTATTAATGGGTAGCGTATAGGGTGACGTTATTTTTATTTTTCTAATTATGTTTAAGTTTGTTTATTATAAGTGGTAGTAGTACTATTTTTATCGTAAGCATTACATTATGTTTTATTGTTTCTATGTCTCCACATTTATTGGTAGGTCAACCTAGGCAAGCTGAACTGCATCAGGTAGAACAAGCCAATCAACAAATGCGTGGACACACACGATACGGTCGCGTAACCTTTGTTCTGTCAATCGACATTCAGGCCAGATCATTGTCTAAATGTCTACCATATTGGACGTGGTGTAAAAGTAGACGGAATTGTATATAACGTTATACATTTTTTTTACAAAATATCTACATATAACCTATTGTATTGCTTTTAAAACGCCAAGAAGATGCGAGTAGCCATTAATCTACTTACGTAGACGCAATTTCGCAGAAGACTCCCAGGATAACGACAGTCCAGAAGGACCTGAACGACAGCGAAATAGACGTCGCAGCCGCTCTGGATAGACTTAAATGAGGAAGACAGTCGAGGAGAGTCGATCACAAATAATGAGATAAAGCGAGAAAAAAATCGAAAATGTCGGAATTACTGTCAACAAAAAAAAACCTAAACTGAATCTGTTAGGCACTGCTTCTATCAGAATTTAGAATTAAACTAAGTTGCCTACTAGGCAATTCTGTAAGCATATCATAACATGCGTATATGTAAGACGGTCCTACGAGACGTCAAACTCACTATAGCTGCCTAATATTTAATTAAGGTCTATGTAGACTGAAGTGTAGAACAAATTCCTTTGCCTATTGGATGCGGTAAGCGCCTGGCTTAAGAATATACCTAACACTAAGTTGTAATTATTTACGAGCTTGGTGCTTAGGCACCCTTTAAGTTGTTTATTATTACTGAAACTTAATATACTGGGTTTTACGTAAAATCCGGAGGCTTATTCAGCTTATAATAATGATGTAATTTGAATTTGAATACATCATTCCGTTTTAGTATACATATATTATATAATTGCGACATGACAACCTCATCTATTTAGCCTTTTTTCAAGTACATTGGTGTCGACTTCCAGTCTAACTAGATGCGACTGAATATCAATATTTTATGAGGGGCGATTGCCACAAGACACCGATACTCTAAGGTGTGAAAAACGGTTACCCATCCAATGACTGACCGCTCTGGTTTGCTGTCTTCTTTTCTAGTTTCAATCCTTCACATTACTCTGTCTTGTAACTCCTGTATAACAAAGATACTAAGGCTCAAGTTCACCGATAATATGACAGGAATTTAAGCGGCTTTCATTTTAAACAACTGTTTTGCTATTGGTGAACGCAGCCCTAGAAACACCTTGGTTGTTCGAAGATGATCGTGGCTTGACACAGTTCAAATTACATCCCCGTCTCAAGTAAGCAATATAGTCACAAAGTCATGGAATCGCGTGTTTATAAGGTACGTGACTATATTGCCCTCTGTAGTAAAACCCGGCTTGTTGTTCAAGGTGTGGTTTATGTCCTACAGTTGCACTTCTAACAGCTACTTTGTCCAGCTTGTAGCTTTTATAGTTCTTTATTACTTACTTAGTTGCATTCCATAATTATAATGTTAAAATCGATCAATTTATGAAATCGCTACAACACTATCGTGTCGAGTAATATCTAAATTTAGTATAAGTTTCGATACCCGCACGAAATGTTTTTCAAAAAGAACTAGATTTAGTTCCCAAAGATTTCGCACATTGTAGCATCACGCCTATATTCCCTGAAGGGTTAGGTAGAAAGTGGGCCTATTGCCATCTACCCGAAAAATCCGATAGCACTTTGCCTGACATAGGGATAGAACTCAGGAACTCACGCTGCTCTAACATCCGATCCAATGGCTGATTAATAGTCCAAACTGCTAAGTAGCTTCCTAATTATAAATATTCAATTTGACATAAGGTTAGCGCGATTAATTAAGCATGACAATATTAGCATACGTCTCGGGGGAGATGAATGTATCCAGCGCGATGAATAATGGTCACAATACACTGGAGACAAACACGTCAATCTTTGACTTAATTGAGATCAAGCGTGATGCGCTGTTTGTGATGCAGAATAGTTTATGATTATGATTTTTAAAACAATACCTGGCAATACTTGGAATATTGCCAGATATCGTTCCCCATCATGTAGTTTTTTTTTTCCTTATACTGAAATCTAAATAAAAAGTCTATGGTACTATGGATGATACATATGAGATAAATGGTTACAAGAAAAAGGGAGCTCTAGCTCTAGCCAAAGGTCTGAAAAGTGTTTAGAGGCAAAATCATGCATTGTCTTTGTATATGAACATCGTTGGTATAGTGATCGAAAGTGAGACTGCCGACCGTAGGGTTCTGTGTTCGATTCTCTTGGGTTTTCTGTATTGAAGTTCTCAGTAGCTAGGAGTTCAGTATTGTGCCCGGTAGATGGCAATAGGCTCGTCCCCTATTAGATGGGATTCAATAACGGCATCAACGAAATGTAGGTGTACAATAGTATACCTTTACCCTTGAAGAAATACATGTATGTATGTTTGTATTTTTACTTGTGAAAATACCCAATTACGATATTAAAATAATTTTGCTATGGTACTAATTTTGTTAGGTACCTTCACTAAATTAGTTTAACTTTTACATAATTACAGTTTAATAAGCAAAACCAAGCGTATTATCGTCACGCAAGCAACACGTCATGGTAGCGACAGGGTGTTTATTTACACTGACAACTTGACACGTCCTTTGAAACCTGCAAAGGTCGATCATACGATCCTTTTGGCTCTTTAGAAGTTCAAAAGCTCAAACAGATGAATTTATAAACACAAGAGGGTTAAACAACAGAACACACTTAATTCACAACATGAGATTGCACTAGAAGTCATATTAATGAAGGGTTAAATTAATTACGAACTTTCCCTCCACGCAACATTTTATCACCAACAAAATATATGTTTCAAAAGCCAATTTGCGTTACTTCAGTCTCACACAGCGAGTAGGCAAAAGTTTTTCAAAACAAACTAGACACAAACTAGGTTACGCCAGTATAAATAATTTCCTAAAGCGTGTTCATGTTAAAATTGCATCAAAAGCTTTGTTTTACACCTACTTCAGACACAAAAACCTGGCGAAGTTTTAACGCGATTTGACTGAATATATTTACCAAGTTTTTGTTGAAGACTAAAATTGCCTTCGCCTGAACGTAGAACAACGGCGAATGTGATTTACCGGGAACTGGCATAGATTTCAGAACTTAAGATGTCAAGTTAATACAATAAACATATAACATAAAATAGCATCACGCCTGTATTCCCCGAAGGGTAAGGCAGAGGTATACTATTCTGCACCGCCACCTATTGCCAGCAACTGCGTGCACTTCAGACTCGGGAATCGAATCCAAAAACTCTCGCTCAGCAGTTGCTTTTTTGAGACGTTTTCAACAAGCACTTTTGAAAAGCATAATTATATTAACCAACTTACATACTAGTTTGCAAATTAATAGTTCTAATAAGCTACGTAATAGGATAATCTTACTTCCTACTTATCTAATAATAATATTATAAATGTGAAATTTTGTGAGGATGGATAGATGGATGGATGGATCTTTGTTACTCTTTCACGCAAAAGCTACTGAACAGATCTGTATGAAATTTGGCACAGAGATAGATTATAGTCTGGAATAGCACATAGGCTACTTTTATCCCGGAAAAATGTACGGGTTCGTAAACCACGCGGGCGAAGCCGCGGGCGGAAGCTAGTTGAAAATAAATTAATTTAGGCAAATTTACCAATAATTGCTCAAAAGGTGAAAGCAAATTACAAATAACTCTAGGAAATAATTAACTGTATTTTAGGCTACATTATTGTGCATTATAAATATCTTAATATACATACCTACGCTTTATAATCAGAATTAACATGATTTTTGATGGCTGATTTGACCCCAAATCAAGTTCCTCATACGGCTCAAAGACTTCAAGATCAAGCATGGCTCCTGAGCCTGAGGTTAAAGGTTTGCCTATTGAGCAGGAGATCTTTGAGTTTGATTCCTGGTTTCAGCGGCGTGCACAGAGTTTTTAGACAGGGTAGGCAAAAGATTCAAAAAGCTTACTTAACAATAATACCTACTGCATGTAGGTATTGGTTCGTCGTCTCGTCGATTAAATAACGATGTATATGATTTGCTACCTCAAATATCTTATAATAAATATTTATCTGAGTTATGTGGGAAAGGCAGTGTCTTTTTGTCTTTACACCGCACCGCACGCCACTGCCTGGTTTGGACAAGTGTTAGTCGGTAATTTTAGTAGATACTTTTAAATAACTGTCCGGAATTGGAACGTTAAATTATAATAATTGCTGTTGAAACTCCCGAACTTGTTTCGGCGTTTCTTCTCAATTTCGATAGTCATAGGAAACGCCGACGCCATCTCGTTTAAAAAAAGACAAGTAAAAGTGATTGAAAAATCCTAATTGCAAAATAAACAATTTCATTTAATTTCAAACCCTTTTCCTAACCCTTAGGATTTGCTTTGATTTATTTATTTTAAATATAACGGTTGTACACCAATTACAATAATTAAAAACAAGTGCAAAACTATCACACTCCTATTCCAACACTGTGTGACTCAAAGCAAGATAAAAATATTAAGAAATCCATATAATGTCGATATAACAAACGTAATAACTCAATAACAAAAGAATTTAATTAAACTGAAAGATCTGACCTAACAGCTGAATCTGACGTGGACTGAAATAAAATCTGATATCAGCACTCACCCGTCATACCGTCGCGTTGCCAGCCTACGAGTATGTACATTGATGTACAGAAAGACGTATGCCGCGCGCAAAATACACTTGAAGACTTTCTGTACTATATGATATTAAAAAATATTAATCTCTTTATGTACTCAATTATGTATCTGCAGATACTGTGTTAGAATTTAATAACGACTTCTTTTTTAAATTGCCTTTTGGGAGTCATTAAGTGATTGCTTCATACAGCCCGTGTATGTCGAAGAAGGCAAGATAGCGAAAAAGTTCCAGTTCCAGAAGATGGAGAAGCTATGTACTCTGACTTGCTAATAACATCATACTACTGTCACCAATCCGCCAGCTACACGTGATGTAATATCTTTGTGGAAGTTTGGCCATGTTCACCGATAATATATAGAACGAATGTTCAAAACGGCTGCTTAATTAATCACTTACAAGTTAATGTTAAAAGGCAATTTTTTTATCTGACCCTCTGTTACATGTCAGTGAACTTGGGCTTTAGTAGTGGATGATGGTAGATGGTATCGCAGTATCAAACTTATTTCTTTTTTCTACGAGCAAACATCACAGGCTGTATTCCACAATTGGTGCGAATGGAGGCCGTCTCTTGGGCATTTTTGAAGGACCCGACCAAGGTAGTTTTATTATTTAAAAGATTTTGTTCAACGGGGCAATGTTATCAAACCTTGGGGTCGCCGTTTTAAGTGTTAGATTTACATATGTTTTTGTCTTCCGCGATAAAAATAAATATTGGCCCGTCTAGTGACGCAGGCACAGCTTTGAAATCAAAACTTTCACATTTAGTTTTTCATTTATTGAGAGATTGATTTAAAATTTCAGTAGGTGTAAACAAAACGTTAACAGATAAGTTAGACTACCAAGTACTTTAATGTCCAAAAACTTTGAAATATTTTTGCAAAAAACCATAAGATTATGTCATCTACAAAAAATACCTAAAAAATCTGCTAGAAACCAAATCCATGATTAAGTAACGAGACGCACCCCCGCAGTGTGAACGTACCACTTGTATCTCCTTTATCTAAACAACTGTACCAGGCGCCATCTGCGTAAATTGGTGGAGCCTCAGAAAGATGGCGGCCATTTGTTAAATTCAACAGTTCGGGGCTTTGCGAGTTCATGCGTTTATATGGACCATCAGCTACAATATGGTAAGTAGTAATAAGTCTAAATCAAAGAGGGTGTAATATTATGTCGACGGGTGCAAAGTAAATAAAGCTATTTACAAAATAGTGACTTTTCAGGAGAGTGCATAATATGAAAAATTGTAGCAAAAAATTTTTTTAATTTAAATCGAATTAATTGTGGTTTGCTTCACTTCATAATTATAAAGTTAGGTATTCATATGTGTAGTCAATTTTAGCTAATTATGTCTACATTGTACTCTCATTTATTATGCGCTCTCCTCAAAAGTGATTTTGTAAATAGCTTTTTTTACTTTGCGCCCGTCGATGTGTGCCCAGATAAAAGTTATCTAGCTGTTAATTTGAAATTGAAACAGTTTAGTATAGACTTTTTAGAGGGATTGAACTTCAGTCTGCTATTGAAAAACCAGCCCTCAGAAAAATAAATGAAGAGAATGAGAAAAGAAGACGTATTATTGTTTTTTAAGTATTTTTGTAAGTAAGCGACAATACCTAATTATCATAGAAATTCTCTAATTAAATATACCTAAGTGTACTTAGGTATATTTGGAATAACCTGGAGAAACCTAGCCACTGAATAAAATAATAAAATGTTATACTATGAAGTGAAGAAGTGAAGTGAAGTGACTCAAATACATAGCTTCTTTAGATACAACGGCTTTAAACGCAAAATAATATAGGCTGGAATTCTCTGAAAGTTTTATAAACATAACTTTAAACCGCCTCAAATTTCTAAAAAGATCGCATTTATAAATCACATAAATAATTCTGCTTCCTCAATAAATTCAGGTCTGCGGTATATTTATGATCTAGACGAAAACAGCAAATACGCTTTGAACTAAACCCGCCCCGGTATATACAAATTATGGTATTATATGGTAAACTCACACAAATCATGTGCGGGGTAAAGGGGCCAAGTTTGGCAATAAAAGGGGCACAATATGGCGCACAGCAAATGCCCGAATGATGATAACGTATGAACAGATTAGTTTGGTGACCGCCAAAAGTTTAGCGAGATTTAATAGATGTAACCTACCATTATCACAAATGGCCGTCCATCATCTGTAGGAACTATACAGACATTTCCTTTATGCATAAAGAGATAAAGGTAATATGGGTACTAACCTGATAAAATACCTGAGATTTTATGTTCATTGCTAACATAATATCGGGGCTGTAATCCACCACGTTTTGCCGATGTGATTATTAAATCCAGGAAGCAAGCCTACTGCCATTCTACGGGGCACAATTCCTAACTACTACTGAGAATTTTAAAAAAGCTCAATAATAATTTAGCCGATATGGGAATCGAACCCAAAACCTCGTATTCGGTCAAATATAAAAAAAATAAAAAAATAAATAAAAATAAAAATGTTTTTATTATAACTCATACATTGTCATGCATTACAAAAATTGAGACCATCCCAGTAAGTTATTAGTATACTTGTGTTGGGATAAAATATGTAAATACTTTTTTGAAAATCTGATCAAGTTTTGCCACTGCTACCCAAAAACTTGATTACGTCAAAGTTCAAGTTACCCACTCGCTTTTAACAACTGTGAGCTTAATATAAATTGTAATGAAACATTTCAAACAAAAAAGGAAAATAAAAATGCTGATTCAGGGGCTTTATTGCGTCTTTGACATTCAGGCCTTGAATACCATTCGTAAGAGGTTTTGCGGCGTCATTTCTTCAATATAGGTATAACAATTTATTATTGCGTTGTCTGCCGATGTAGCTCGCTTTGAATCGGAGACAAATCTAATATTGTAGTGTCTGGCGTTAGGAAAAACGCGTCTGGGATAGTAACAGCTTCTGTGGTAGGGCTCTTCAATGTTTTTGGGTTATCGACAACTGTTTGTGGATTCGAATAGATTTACGTTTTCGATATTTGATTACACAGTCACAAGTTCTTAGATTGACATTTAGTGATTAATTTGAATGATTAAACAAGCCTTTCTACTTTCGATCCCATTTTATATAATATGACGTATACTGTCAGTCCTTATTCATCCCACTGCTGGGCAAAGGCCTCAACTCATTTTTTCCAAATTTTTGGATTCATAGTCAGTGTGGACCATTCGCTGTTAGTTTTATCTAGCTAGTCCATCGTTTTCGTGGTCTGCCGCACGCAATGTTGTTTAGCTGTGTGAGGGCCCTACATATTCATTATTTTTTGTTATTAATTTATTTATTCGTTTAGTTACACTCCTCGGTAATAATTTTTCTGGTAACTCATAGCTTTATTATTCAATTTCAGTTCCAAATAGGTACGCTATTTTCTATTCACTAGTTTCAACTCTCAATTCGCACGTACTTTTCAAATAGGTACTATAATTCAATTTCAAATCGATCTTTAGTATACAATGGCAGTCTCTAGAGAAATGGCACCCAACCGTCGAGTTACTGCCAACTTAACTTTATAACTAAGTTGAATTAACTTAGGCGCGTGTTTCGCTAACCATGAAGCCTATGTCATAGTTTAGTTTCATTAGATAGTGCAACCACATGCGACTTTGAATAGTATTCGGTTTTAAGATACTATGATTGCGTGTATTCAATAAGATTGCCATTGGTATCTTGTCCATGCAAGTTGATATGTTAACCAATCAGAGAGGTTCATTATGTGGGTGACGTAATGATGAATTCTAATGTAGAAGAAGACATAATTCATACCAAGGAGAAGAAGATAGTACATATAATCTCACATTCTTGACTCGACTGCTTTCAAGATTCTGATTTTTTTAAGCTAATGTAACTATTACCCGCCATTTCTTCACTCAAATTTATTCTGCTGTAATTATTATTTGTAGGCAACATTAAGATTCATATATGTTAATGTTTGAAGAATAATGTATCTACACCCATCATTTATCATCGTCAATATCGCACCATCAATCAAAATCTAGGGCTAATTTATTTTCTAGATAGCTATTACCAAAATAACAATCACTTAACCGTACTATAACGACTAAAGATAACCGAACGTTAACCTGATATTTCTTTCCATTACCCTTTATATCATTAACTCCAAGGAAAATAAAGACACGCACACAACAGCTGTTAGGTAATCTTCGTTATCCTGACTTTTGTACCCACATACTGAATCCAGGAGTGTCTAGGACTAATAGCCGTCAACACGGGGGAAGCTCTAATGGTGATTAAATAAGGGCTGGATCCGTAAGACTGGTACAAATGTGTCCATTTATAGAAAACGGTGCGTGGGTGTTTAAAGGTTGGAAATTTTTATAATTTTTTTTTTATGTTTCAGTGCTTTAAGGTTTTCTCGGGAAATGTCCAAATATATTATATTTGTTTACGTGGATAATGTAAAAAAATTATTTACTATTTATATTTTATCGGTTATTAATTTTTCCTTCACGTATTGAAAATCAACTGCTCCATGGTTTAGTAGCTGTGTCGCTGCTTAACGTGAATTGCTAAGTTCGATTTCCGGGTCAGTTAGGGTTATTAGATGTTTTTGTTAGAAATATGTTGAAAGGAAGTTAATTGAGTTTCTGATTTTGTGATCCCATTTGTTAATATTTTTTAAATATAATTTAGGATTTGGGAACATCTTACCATCCAAGCTGTCGCGTAGTACCATTAAGTTATTTTAATTAACTATGATTTAATAAAGTCAGAAAACTTTCCAACCTCATAATCGCGTCCTTTTCAAAGATGACGCATGAAATAAAATATTCTACATATAACTTTTTATTGCGTCCCTGACCAAAACCTGCCGTTATATTTGCAGAATGATATTTTTATCACTTTCCAAATTTTCTCAGGGTGTTCTACCCATGAATATGAACAACTTTCAATAGTAACGTAAAAGAAAATTAGCTCTTCCATTTATTTTGGTCGAGTAGCTATTAAACTTTTTTTTTTTCATTATTTCCGAATTTGTCTCATAGTGAAAATTGTTCATATTCATGGGTAGAACACCCTGTGAAAATTTGAAAAGTGATAAAAAGTAGCGCAGTATATCTCTGTTTAGCAACACTAAATCTTATACAACCACAATTTCATTTGAAGTAGCAAGATAGTATCATAAGCGAGTTAACAACAGACTTTATATCACCTTTACAGATCCAGTGACCAACACCACCCATAAACGGAGAGAGGGTAATGGGTTTCCGGCCACACAAAATGGAATTTATAGGCCCCGAGAAGAACTTAAGTTGTAACATTTTTTAGGCTAACGCTTTTTTCTTTGAGATATAAAGTGTGGTTTTACGATGGCATTACGAGCTATTATGTACAGTTCGGTGGCTGTATCTATATAAAGTAGTACATATGTGTGAGGTATGATATTAAATAAAAAAGAATATTAGATTTTTTTTATCTCATTTTTAAATAGTTCAGACGATCGTAGGCCTGTTATTTTACTAATATAATGACAAATAAAAAAAATATCAAAATCCAAAGTGGTAGACTTTAAATTGTTGAAGCATACAAACCCAACAATATGTTAACAAACTTCAGAATTCCGAACACGAAATATAGCAACAAAGTGTTCAAAACTACAAACTACATCGACAATGCTTGTATAGAAATTGTATCAACTTTGCAGCTTATCTTTAGGAGCAACAAAGGAAACGCTGCGCCAAACACGAGGCCTTGCCTCGCCTCGCTTTGCCTCGTAGCGCTATCCGCAGCTTTTTGATAAGCGCACCGCTACACCGTCTTCAAAGTGAAGATTTGCGTACCAAGCATCCTAGTAACAATGTAGCGCAGATTTACAACTAGGTCAAACAACAATTTATTCGATAGTCTAAGACTTCAATACTACTGTTTACTGATCAGAATAACCAAAAATATATTCATGTCATTTCTGATCAGTCTGATCTTCTATTCCATGTTTTGTTTTCCCATTGCGCGTTGAAATAAGAAACGAAAGGTGTCTTGCTTAATTTCTGTAGGCGCTTAACATCTACGAATCATGTGCTACGCCGTAGCTACGCAAAGTGTGTCGTATTTTTGTGTAACATTAAATAAAAAGGATCTTCAGCTCTGCAGTATAAAATCATATTGGTAAAGATTAGGTATTATTAGCTTCACTTGTTTTACATGAGCGTAAAAATAGCCTCCAAAAAAAATCTGTACCAAGTCATTTAGCAAATGTTAATACCATAATTTCTTTAAGATCACGTTTTGTAGTACCGGCAATATGAGATCGTCATAATAATCAGGAATTAATATATGTTCGTTTCGATTATGCGATTCGATTTGCTCAATTAAAACCCTTAATCTCGCACAATTATAAAGTGATACTTATATAATACTGTAACAAAAGGTACTGAGAACTTTTAATTGCAATTTAATACACATAAGTTACTAATTATATAACTCCCTTTTGATTAATTGTTATAGAGTTCAGTTTACACTACGCGCAATTATATTCCGGCGTATACTGCTATATCCATATTTAGGGTTGCAAGATCTGGACTTGTTAAGCTTTTAACAAAATTGTTCAGGTACTACTTTATTAGGCGTATAAGTTGATTCGTATAAATAATACTTTATTCTAGGTTTTAAAATAGACCACGTTGTCTGTAATCATTGATATCGTAAAATGCTTTTTAGGGATCATGCCATAAGGATCAAAAATATTATTGAAAAAATTAGATTTTGGTACTATTGAATATTATATTATTAAATTCCACGACTTTTTATGATAGCAAGTTTTAAAGAGTTTCACACTGAACAGTGAGTCATTCCGAGCTTATATAATAAAAAATAGTGTGAGAAATTGTTTGGTTAAACATTTTTAGTGAAGTATGCGAAGCGAAGTGCCAGAGCCAGATGATGACACGGTTGGCGCAGTGACTAAGTGATAAGGTAGCTTTCTGCGCTAGGTGTCGCGGGTTCGATTCCCGCACGGAACAAATATTTGTATGATCTACAGATAGTTGTTACGGGTCTGGTTGTGTGTGCATGTGACATATATGTTTGTAAAACTGTACCCACGAGACAGGAGAAATCCTAGTGTGGGGCACCGTTATAAAAAAAAAAGAAAAAAGAAAGAAAGAGCATGATATCGCGTCGCGCGTTTTGACTTGCTCTTTAAAATATTTATTTACTTTCCTTTTTGACAACCCTATCAATATTGCTAGTTTATTGCGAGCTCCATTTAGTTATGTATGAATATGAAATAATTGAAAATAAACAGCGATCATGAGATATGCGTGCATTTAATTGGTTCTCCTGGAATATAAATATTTGTGTTTTGTTTGAAAGTGACGACTGTGTGATTGTGGAAATTCCAGTTTGTTTAAGAATAGCATTAGCAAACATATTAAGGTGGTGAAAGGTAAAATTGCTATTATATTCAATATCAATCCTCTTTTTTAACATCGTTATGTTTATATAGGTGTGCCAAGGAAAAAACCATGAGATCAACAGGTTCCCAAGATATAGTATGGGACAGTATATCTTCCTAATGAGGTTGGTGTTGAGTGCTGTATCGCTAGTTTTCCAACTATTGTGGTTGAGCCTAGCTATACCAATTATTGTAGTAATACAGTAATACCTAGAACTTACGCGATAGGTGGGACTCAGCGATAACGGCGTAAGTCGGGGTGTAATTTCGCTATAAATTACGTATAGTATTATATTATCTGTGTTATAGCTAAGCGTCGATTCCACGCGACACGTCCGAACATGTACATTAGCTGAACAATAATGAGGGAGAGTGAATAATCGAGTTGTCTAGTATTAAAACGTAAGACGAATCGAAGAGATTTTAAAATCGCGTAACCTCAGTTTCGCGTAAGTCGGGGTAGCATAAGTCAAGGTATTTATTACTGTACTGTTTATGTGTTGTTTTGTGCACATTGGCTTGCATTGTACTCGCATAATCTTTATCGTTAAAGACTGTACCCAGTATAAACTATTATTTTAAAAGAGTATCTATGGAGTTTCTATAATCACAACGTTTTGAAAGAGCCTGTAAAGGCCTACTCGAAATAAAAATATTTGGCTTGCCTAGTTTGGGAACCGCCGTATACTTGCAAATGTTTATGATCTTTGGGATAAATAAACATATTATTATTATATAGCGCTCTGGGCAGTCAGTCTCGAATGATGGTAATGCTTACTGACTGATCTATCCACTACAGCATGAGTGATTCCTATGTCGTAGCTGAGCCGACATGACAAAGGAAGAAGAACTTTGTGATATGACTTTGGTGTCTATATATTATAATAGAATCAATAACTAGGCCGACTTATGTACACTGGTTAGTTTAGTCAGTACGTTAGGTCATTAATCATAACCGAACTCGTAATCTGGACACCATGTTCTGTCATATACATATTTCATGTCCAATCATGATTGTGTATGGCATATTGGATATTTGTGTCCATACTTCAACAGCAGACAGCTACCGCACCTTCATTATACAATTTAATATCAACTCAACAAAGAACTTTGAAATTATTCACCAAATTATTCTAGTTAGTACCGTGTATATAACACACACACAGCTTCCACACACATATATATACATAGCAAGCTAAACATCATAACCCACCCGCTTGATTGTACTGTAGTCGGGTAAAAACCTACCATAGATAGCAGTATGGAGTACACCGCGTTGCGTTGTTAGATCACTAAATCTTCGTTAAGCGGGCGACGACAGATGGTGCGACCCAGTCGCGCAAACCGCACACTAATATTATATATGTGGACGTCGCTTATATTGAATTAAAGTACGTGACAGATTTAATAAAACTTTAACGTGTGTGTGTACTTTTAAAAGGCTTGGGGCGGTGACCTCTGAAAAAACGTTGGACTAGAATGGACGTGATTTTAGTCTTATTTGAAATTTAAATCATGAATGTAATATGAAATCGTAATGGTATAACCAAATATTAAATTTGGAATATATAAAAAATTATAATAATAAATATTATAACATTATGTGAGCATATAAGTAACTTATTTTTAATTTTACCATTATTGCCAAAAAACAGGCCATTGCTCTTCTCACTTTCTCTCTCTCAGAAATTTATTTCTCTTATTTTTAAAGACCACAATTATTGTGGGCTAAATAAAGCAATCACCAGTTTGTTGACAACTGATACTGTTCTATGAATCCCAGGTTTAACCATGAACACGTAGAGGCTCATATCAGTAATACTCAGAATTCTGTACAGAGTCGCCATTTTTATCTCATCAACGATATCTGACGGGTTAAAAAGAGATAGAACTAGTGTCAAAGCACTAATTGAAACCGCGCTGGGGTGAATGTGGTGAGTTAAAAGTTGGTCAAATAGCACTTTGCAATGAGAGAAAATAGTTTCATTAGAGAGAGAGTGCCATTAATTTTTGAGTTAATTATTTTGATAGTTATCTAAGTCAATTCTTTGTTTAATATGAATAACTTTTATAGACTTCTGAATCACGTTGTGAATTATTATGAATAAATTAGTCAGCGCCTTATGGTCTTTCACCTCTTTCTTTCTTTTTATGCCCAATATATATACAAAGTGAGCGTCTGTCCGTACGTTAACGCCAGCGTTGGTGCTTGCTAATGCGGTTATTTGTCTAATTTTGCGCTAACACCAACACCCATGAGTGGGCAGACTACAAACACCAATTCGAACATTTTGGAGCCCTCTCAGGTATACAGATTTCCTCAAGATGTTTTCCTACATTTGGCAAGTGATAATCGATTTCTGATCCGCACGTGAATTAAGCATTTTTTTTTTTTTGTATATCTTTGTTTTAGTCAGTAGGACCTGCATCATTTTATTATATTTTCTTGGAGTCAAGGGGTCGGACTGTAAACCAGCTTTGATCAGTGCGTGGTCATTCACTGCCTAAATTACCGAGTCCGTCCCTTAAAACACACCTGTTTTTTTCTTTTTTTGAATATATGTTTGAAAATAAACTTATCTTTATCTATTACTGCTCAGCATGAGCACTTCCTGAAGTCATTATGTTATGTTGTTATACCGCCATGAGCAAACTTTTATGCGATACCCTTATACAGATTGAATTTGTATTTCAAATCCACTAGTATAAAATTATAACACTGTTCCCTTTTCCTAAAATTCTCCTTCAATTTTAGTACCAACCATAGTAATAATATCACGCTATATCCCCGTTTAGTGTCGTATACATTTACTCAAACGTCAGACGTAGAGCTCGCCCGTTGCCTCGACTAGTCTAATCTAATCTCTAGCTTGGAAATATTTTTGGGAAAAAACTTTATATCCTTAAGCTCTTTGGACAATGCAAGTCTCTAGCTTTTATCTTTGCTGGAGAATTTGTATCTAAAGATAAAAATGATAATTCTGATAAATAATCTTTATTTGGTCTGTCTTTTGTGTCGCAGAGATCAATAAAAAATTAATTTATAAAATATATAAACTTTTAAAAGTGTGACAAGGATTCAAGCGTCAACAAAGTCAGATCCAGTGTTGCAAAAGCAATTTTTATAGTCAGTTTGTGTGTCCTCACATTCCTTATAAAGAGATTTTTTTTTTTCAGTAAATCGTCTCAGAATGGAGTTCCGTAAAAGACCTTCCTCGAGATACTTTCTTGGCTTGTGATAATTATGTCTCTAAAAGCACCCATGATATAGGAGATAGGGGAAAAAAATGAACTAACTTTGAACCCGTGGCATAAGAGATTCTTAGATTGATACGACAAAAATAGGATGCCTATATACAACAGGTACATAGTACGCCAGGGACTGTAAACCTTACATATAAAATAATATTCTGAACAACAAAGCCACGTGCTACATCTCGGCTGTAATAATTAAGAGTTTTGTATAGGCATAGGATTTTTATGGCGACGGTTTAATTTATTTCACGTCCCACTGACACCATTCTTTTTTATATTGTCCAGCGCAACAAAAGGCCTCTATATCATATCTTAACAATGAACAAATGTAACTTTTTTACTTCAGACGAAAATAGATTACGAACAATTTTTTACCGACCTTAAAAAAGAATAATTATGTTATATTGTCGCCAACTTCGGTTAGATTAATTACTGTATTTTATAACAGGCCAGTTTCGTTGAATCCCGCTGTTTATGTTCATCTTTTACAAATGAAAGAATTACTGAAATGTCTGTTAAATCGGATAGAAATTCCCTTTTTGAAAATAAAGAGACTCGCTTTCACACTCAACTAAACTTGGATTATAGCCTGTCATAATACAAAAATCAATTTCGTTATTGCCTTTGTAATCCATTTTGTTTGCTTGTTTCAATGTTTTCGGCGATTCGTAAAAGTATTGTGGTGAAGCGGTTTGCGTTTATATGAAGGATGCGGGGGGAGAAAAACAGAGAAGTAGGAGTACACCGTGTTCACACCAATAATAAATGAATAGCAAGCCAAGGGCACATGCACTTACCAAAAGCCAGCCAACTCGTTCTCCTTCTGACATGCACACAGCAACAAGCCCTGGTTCAGCGATGGAGAATAGGATGGTGCAGCACAAACACGGTCACAAGCGTGGGAACAGCGCGTTACCCAAAGCAGTTCAATTGTCCGAAGTTCACTCCGGAGCGGTTATACTTCAATCACAGAGCAGTTCTGATGATGAAGGAGTGGGATCACTAGCGGCGGGTTATGGAGGGAATCTGACGACAGCGCATCGACCAGACACCGAGCGGGAACGGACGCGATTCGAAAAACATCCAAATCACGAAGCGTAGCGTTGATCACTGGATTAGTTCCTTCTGCTAGCGTTGCAAGCGCGGGTGGCGCTGCGATCGATCACCGCGCGCATTCAGATAGGTAAACTCATTGAGCCGACTAAAAGGTTCGTGCGTCGTACCCATAGATGGCGCTCACATAAATTATGGGTGAACAAAGCGGCGTAAACATCCTCCCCGGCTTGGAAATCCGTAGGATTTTCAAAGAAACAAAGAGAGATAATATATAGGAAGGATGCAAAATTGAAGCGGATAAGTTAAATATTTAAATATAATAATAGTACGGGAAGGTTGAAATTAATAAGGCTAAATATATATATATATAATAAATGCGGATATAACTGTGCTATAGCGGATAAATTTAGTTATATTATTGTGACGGAAGCGGACACAATTTCACAACTGGACGTTTGCAAGTGCCAGTTGTAGTGCGGACTAAAGCGACACGCGCGACTCCATCTCTTCCCGGATATACTTGTTCAATAATGCCTGTAGGCCAACGAAGCGGAGGTGAATCATCCTGATGAATGAGAACAAGTGTACCCGGTTGAATGGGTACGTCAGGAGTATTCCATTTTTGCCTAAGTTGAAGGGTATGTAGATAGTCTACATGCCACCTTTTCCAATAGCTCTGAACTAAACTATCTAACAGTTTCTTCCTATTACAGAGGCTTATAGAATCATTAATCTCAAATGCAGGCAACGATTGCAAAGGTGTTGTGTTGAGAAAATGCGCAGGTGTTAGAATAGCGTGAGGCTGATCGGATAGTAGACATAATGGACGCGAATTCAACAAAAATTCAATTTGAACTAGTACCGTCAGCAATTCTTCATAGCACAGTAATTGTTGCCCAATGCAACGATATAAATGGGTTTTTATACATTTTATGTTGCTTTCCCAGATTCCACCCCAGTGGGGCGCGCGCGCAGGAATATTTCGCCATGTAATTTTACGATTATTACATTCTGTTTGAAAAGCGGTAGAATTGTCTTTAGCCGACAGAAAGGAATATAATTCGTCCAATTGTCGTTTTGCACCAATGAAATTTGTTCCATTGTCGGAATAGATAAAAGATACTGGCCCTCGCCTAGACAAAAAACGCTTGAGTGCGTCTAGGAATGTTTCGGAACTCAAATCCGATGCGATTTCAATGTGTATGGCTTTCGTAGTCAAACACACGAAGAGACAGATGTAAGCCTTTTGAATTTTAACGCCCCGTTTGCGCGTGAGAGTAATATTTATAGGTCCAGCATAATCGACGCCGGTGTGAGTAAAAGCCTTAGCTTCTTGCACACGAGCCGGGGGTAGGCTTGCCATCATAGGTGAAGGATGAGAGGGCGCAACCTTAAAACAAAAATTACACTGACGAATGCGTTGTCGAATAACATTTCGAGCAGAGATGATCCAATAGCGTTGTCTCAATAACGACATGAGGAGATGCGAGCCAGTATGACAATTGGAGCGGTGACAGTCGTCAATAATCAGATCGACTATATGATGACGACGAGGAAGTAATATTGGATGACGGTTGTCATATGGTATATTAGCGTTCATCAATCGACCACCGACGCGGAGCAATCCGTTATCATCAACAAACGGATCGAGTTTTCTCAAAGGAGGCGAAGGTAAATTTCCCTTATTTATATTTTTTATTTCATCAGCAAAATATTTGCTTTGTAATTGACAAAGAATCATAATTTCAGCGACTTCGATGTCAGAAACTTGAATTGAAGACGAGCGAGGTAATTTATGTACGAATCGTAGAAAGTATACAATTATACGTAACAATTTTTTCCAGGAGGAGACCCGGAGAGCGAGATCGAGAAGAGGCGAAATATCCATATTGGAAAAAGCGGTAAGCGTAACTGAATTTTTTGTTTCAGGTATAGGACCTTCAACGCGGGACGAATCAAATGGCACGATGGGCCATTCAGCGATTGGACGACGAATCCAGGTTGGACCGTGCCACCAAAGCGGATGATTTATAATTTGCGAGGGTAGTAAACCTCTCGACAAACAATCACTGGGATTTTCTATCCCATTAATGTGAAAGAAGCGGTCAGGAGATACATTTTCATGTATTTTAGTGATGCGGTTGGCAACGAAGACTTGCCACCGGTGTGGAGATGAATGAATCCATGACAAAGCAATTGTAGAGTCACTGAATGCGAATATATCTTTTATAGGATAGCGATTATGAAAAGCGATATGTACTTGTTTGACAAGTTTAGCGAGAAGTAGCGAGGCACACAATTCGAGCCTAGCTAGCGAGACAGTCTTCAGCGGAGCCACTTTAGACTTAGCGCAGACCAAATGTACGGAGATGTCACTGTTAGGATGAGTAACATGCAGATAGAGGACGCAGCCGTAAGCTTTCATGCTAGCGTCTCCGAATGCGAGCAGGTTCACAACACAGCCTGACGCGACACTCAAGTGACGAGGTATTTGCAAGTTAGATAACAGCGGTAGTTCGGTCTTAAACTTCTTGAAGCATTCAGTGATATGTGCAGGAGGTTCTTCGTCCCACCCTACTTTAGAAAGCCATAGATCCTGTATTAAAAGCTTTGCGTAGAGAATAACAGGCGCAACAAACCCTAACACATCAAATAAGCGAGCAATAGTCGACAGTATAGCACGTTTAGTATTACCGATAGACGTGGTAGAGGTAGTGAAAGAGAATACATCAGAAGTAGGTAGCCACTTCAGGCCTAGAACCTTCAGTGTTTCACTATCGTCAGTAAACTCGATCGACGCACGACACGACTCAGGTAAATGAGCGAGAAGTGCAGGAGAATTACTTGCCCATTTGACGAGATCAAATCCACCAGCCTTGAATAACGCGAGTAACTCATCCGCCAAACAAATCCCATCCTCGACAGAATGTACAGAGGTGGTTAAATCGTCCATGTATAGTTCTTTAGTGGCGACCTCTGCAGCGAAAGGAAAGCGATCGCGATAATCCTCAGCTAACTGGCGGATAGTACGCATTGCTAAGAACGGACTGGAGCGAAGACCGAAAGCTACAGAATTAAATTGAAAGATGCGAATACTTTCGGTTTCACTAAAGCGATATAATATTTTTTGATATTTACGATCATTCTCAGTTAACAGAATTCTAAGGTACATTTGACGTACGTCTGCGGTAATAGCGATTTTAAAATATCTAAAGTTCAAAAGAAGCGAAAACAGATCTGCCTGTAAATTAGGCCCTATATGTAAAAGGTCGTTGAGCGATGTACTGGTATCAGTTTTAGCGCTTGCATCTAAAACGATACGTATTTTTGTTGTTGCCTTGTCAGGACGAACAACACCGTGGTGCGGTATGAAGAAGCCTTCATTTAAACCGGAGGAAGAATAAGGTATTTCTGACAAATAACCCTTATTAATATAATCAATGATAACGTCATTGTAAGATTGACGTAATGCAGGAAGCGCAGTAAACTTGCGTTCTAGCGCTGTTAGTCGACGCTGAGCGTGAGTGAAGGAGTTACCTAAAGACTTAGGATCACCCTTGAATGGCAAGGAAACAATATATCGCCCACATGAGCTTCGTCTAACTGACGACTTGTATAATTGCTCACAATCCTGATTTTCCGGACTAATAATTTCTAAAGAAGGGACCTCCTCGATTTCCCAAAATTTTAAAATGGTTTTATTTAGTGTGTCCACTAAAGGGCCGAAGGACCAGACTATACCTTCAGGGTTGACAGCAGGTATCTCACCCATGATTATATAGCCAAGCGTGGTCTCGAGAGCGTGAGGTACCGAGCGAGCGGTATCCGAAAAATCAGATAATTGAGCGCAAGGCGGCGGCGGTATCACTTTACCTCCGAGTAAAATAAATGCGAACATCTGAGTCCCGAGAATCGCGTCGATATCCCCGGGTGAGTTCCAACATTCATCAGCGAGCGGTAAGTCCTTGAACTGATCCATCACAGAAGCATGGACTACGCGCGTAGGCAACTGATCAGTAATATGATCAATCACTAGCAACGACAAATTATATTGGGCGTCAGAAACGCGAGATTGTATCGTAAGTGATACGTAGCCTTTAATAGGTGCCGAAATCGATCCTACTGATTTTAAAGATGAATTTACAAGCGGTTGAATATTTAAATTTAATTTTTTACAACAAGCAAGCGTAATAAGGTTATTTTGAGAAGCACTATCTACCAAACATCTTATAAGAATGCGGTTTCCATTATTAGGAACATATACTTGAGCAGTAGGTAACACAATTGTCCTATCTATCTGACTACAAGATACAATATTATTATTGCACGAGTGCAAAGCGAGCGAGCTAGTAGTAGGTACATTCAACGCGTCGACGCTGTTAAAAGCGCGCGAAACACTCGCGACCGGTGTGGTTGTGTGCGTATGCATACACACAGACGGCGAACACGTCGGGCGCGAGCGCTCGGCTTCGGCCGCGCTCGTACTTGAAGCGGGCGCAGGGCGACTATTATCAACACCTACGTTATGTTGCGGTTGTTGTGGAACTCGCTCCTGAGTATCGAAATGTAATAACGAATGATGTTTTTTATGACAATGTCTACATGTATGTTGAGAACCACAACTGACGGTGTTATGCCTACTACTAAAACAATTTATACACAATTTATTATTTTTAATGAAATTAAAGCGATCTTTCACGGGTAATCTTTTGAACTCCGTGCATTCATATAAATGAATATGATTCGGTTTATTACAGAATGAACAAGAGGATTTATTATCATTATTATTTTCTGTAACAGCAAAGGAATGCGAAACTTTCGGTGCGGAAGAACGCGACCGATTTTGAGAATTGGAACCCTGGGTATTATGGTGCGATGTATTAGGAGAATGACGAACAGTAGTTGTTCGTTCGAGAACTTTTATGTGATGTCGCACAAAATCAACTAAGTCGGTACTAGTAGGAATATCTTTGTCGCGGACAGATAGTTCGAAACTTTTTACTAATTGCGAGTCTAATTTCTTAAGAGCAAGATGCGTGAATATGAAATCAGATAGATCGCTAATATCTAACTGTTTCAATGCGGCCCAAGATGAATGAACACGTTCGATAAAGTTATTCAATTGAACGGGTGAATCGGAAGAAGGTTTTACGTCGAGTATGTTATTTAGGTACATAGACCCAAGTAACCGCTTATCTTGGTATTTAGTTACTAAAGAATTCCATATAGTAGTATAGTTAGACTCGTTAGGTATAATTCCCGCGAAAACATTAAGCGCACTTCCACTTAACTTTCCTACTAAATACTGTACGCGTTGACCATCAGTTAACTTCTTGTTATCATGAACATTAGTTTTAAAGCATTGATAGAAAAGCGGCCACGATTCTGGTTGACCAGAAAACCCTACTAACTCAAGCGGCGCCAGACGGCAAGTATAGGTATCTTTAGCGGGTTTATCTGTCGTCACGCGACGCGATTCTAACAAAACCGTGCGGGTGTATTGGATGAAAGAAAATAACGTTTCGAATGCAGACCAATTATTAAAACTAATTTCGTACTTAGGGTCCTCTTCTAATAATAAGGCGTTATGTTGATCACATAAATCATTAAATTTTGAATATAATTTATCGATATTCGATGAAGCGGCTAGAAAGTCTTGTTTACTTCTAGTATCAATATCAGTAGGAACTATTTGCTTTGCAGTATTGTACAAAGCATTAATATGCGAGAATATATTTTCTTTGTTCGCAATAACCATTTTTAATTTAGCTTCGGACGCCATTTTGTTGACGCTTTCGAAGTAGCTACTTACTGCAAGAAAATTCGAATAATGCGAAATAAATACGTATTATTGAACAAGTATATTCAATAAGAATAGGAGATATTAGCTAATAACAGTAGTCGTATTAACTAAAACTTTAAAATAAGCGAAATAAATAAATACACGTAGGTACGCAAATACGCGAAACAACGCGCGGTATGTAGGTACCTATCTATGCACGCGGCGAGTTTTTCAACTTGAACAAAGACAGTTATAAACGCAAATACAATATAAATATATAAGGATTACTGGTTTTATCCGGCTCGTAATGGACCAAAATTTTATGGTGAAGCGGTTTGCGTTTATATGAAGGATGCGGGGGGAGAAAAACAGAGAAGTAGGAGTACACCGTGTTCACACCAATAATAAATGAATAGCAAGCCAAGGGCACATGCACTTACCAAAAGCCAGCCAACTCGTTCTCCTTCTGACATGCACACAGCAACAAGCCCTGGTTCAGCGATGGAGAATAGGATGGTGCAGCACAAACACGGTCACAAGCGTGGGAACAGCGCGTTACCCAAAGCAGTTCAATTGTCCGAAGTTCACTCCGGAGCGGTTATACTTCAATCACAGAGCAGTTCTGATGATGAAGGAGTGGGATCACTAGCGGCGGGTTATGGAGGGAATCTGACGACAGCGCATCGACCAGACACCGAGCGGGAACGGACGCGATTCGAAAAACATCCAAATCACGAAGCGTAGCGTTGATCACTGGATTAGTTCCTTCTGCTAGCGTTGCAAGCGCGGGTGGCGCTGCGATCGATCACCGCGCGCATTCAGATAGGTAAACTCATTGAGCCGACTAAAAGGTTCGTGCGTCGTACCCATAGATGGCGCTCACATAAATTATGGGTGAACAAAGCGGCGTAAACATATTGCGACACTCTTTTAAAAGCAAAAGTGTAAAAACTCATTCGTATTTTATTATCTACTGTAGCCCGTTAACATATTTTTCTCTTAATTAATTCACTCCCTTAATTAATATGCAAGTTCAGTTGGAAAGATTGGGATGAAGCGCACAAGTTTTTTTAATTGTACTCGCAATTATTATTATTGACTTAAGCAGTATGAAGTACTTATTTACTTGCTATCTGGCCGATTATAATAGAGGAATACATTTGACAAGTAACGTTAACAGCTCAGACTGATTATATTATAAGAAATAAAGAAAAACGTAGGAACACGTATGAACATCATTCTATAGTACATTAAAAGATATTCCTCTAATTCTAGAGCAGAATAAAAAAATATAAATGCTGTCTACATTTCCTCAACTGCAACGTTTTATTAAAAATATATTAAAGAATGCAATCCATTTTTAAATCGCGAACAATACAAGTACCAGTATTCATCTCGCTTCCTCGTGTTTTACTTTTAGAAAGTTAGCGGTGTCTCACGAGGTTTAACGAGCTAACTTTCTGAATAATTCGCCTGGCCTGCCCCAAGAGTTCAGTTGAAAGGAATAGTGGAACTTGTATAACTATGTATTGAGACTAACATATTAGCCGCCGAGGTCGCACAAATTAGTTTTATGTTAATGGCTTTCATTTAAACACAAACATTCAAACTGACATTAGGAAAACCAACAAGGGTACTGTTGAAAACACAAATTGGTTAACCTATAAGATAGTAGGTATCGTTCAACATATTTTTTTTATTAATGTCTCCGAAAGTAACACCAATAAATATTTACTTTCTATTCAAAATACGAGGTCAATTTGTTCATTATAATTTAATTTTATCCACCATAAACAATTAATTAAAACGAAAAAAAATATACTCGGCATCATAACCAGTTAACCACATACGAAGTCAAACAAAAGAGTATTATACAATATATAACTCTGATATTATAACCAGTAGGAAAACAAAGGAATATAAATCCAACGCTAGAAAATGCCCAATTGTAAAATATGGCAAAAAACTTTTGACACAGACCCGTCCTAAACTGGGTGAATCCGGAAACTTTCGTGAATGTAGGTGAAAGCCGGTATATCTTTGTTTCCAACCAGACTGTTTCGCTCGTGTGTTATAGAAAACAAAAACTGTGACGAGAGTGTATTTTTCATGGACATGATTTATTACGCTAAGGTGTTTTAAAGTGGGACACATTTCAAGGTGAGCTACGATTTTAAAATTTGGAATAAAATAATAAATGTCGAAGTATTTGTTTACGGATGGCAAAACATTTTCGATGCTTGTTTGAAATTTGGGAACTTTGTTAATAGTTACCTACGTGCAACAATTGTATTTAGGCTTACGGAAAAACAGATCGTTTTCCATTCTAACGTTTGAATTGTTCCCAATAGTAATTTTTTTATGTTACTATTACCTGCAACTCGTCGACACTTCGCGTGACTGAAACGCCTGTTCTTTGTTCAAACAATTAACATTGACAGACAACGTGAAAATGCTGAAAATCGGAGCACATTACGCCGAAACATTTAGAATAGAATTTCTTTTTGAGGTAGAGACAGGAATTTTTCTATCCTGGTAGAAAATATCTTATTTGATCGTTATTAACCGACTTTAAAAAAAGAAGAGGTTCTCAACTTGACTGTTTTTTTTTCTATTATTGTCTCCAGGATACCAGACCATATTTTTATTTTTCTTTAGTGGTATGTTGTCGGTTTTAATGTGAGCGTTGAGATCGCTCTTCATGCAGGTGTTTGCGTAAAACGGACACCGCTTGTAGATACAAGAATGACGTAGACTTTTATGGCATAGTATATTATTACCAACACAAGATACAATATACCCAAAAAACTGCCACATTGGTTTATGAGTCGCAAGCGTAATTGCTGAACGCGAGATGCTGAGTTACGGGTAGGGCAAAGTTTTATTGGGTTCTTCTGTACCTATGAAAATGAAGCAGAAATGATGATGAGTAGATGGCAATAAGCTTGCCCCCTATTAAATGTGGGTTAACAATAGAAAACATCCGCCAAAACCTTATACCCAAATAGAATTCACACAATATCTAGAATATTCAAATAATATAGAATGCCAACCGGATTTCTAATCAAGGGTCGTCGTGCCAAAAGCTACGCGATCGTCCCTTCCGACGTTATTCCTTACAGGAACAGATTAGTATTCCCTGTCCATCCTGTTCTCTCGCAAATAAACGTTTTTGCCAAACCAATGTTATTGAAACGTAAAAAAACGTGTTTTATATATAAGTATACCTATTTCTTAAGTTGCTTTTGTAGTGATCTGAATAATTTCAACCGAGCACTTACTGTAAGCTGATTTTTGTGGGAAGCGGACGGGAATTACGAAGGGTACTTTACCTTTGTCACTGAAAATAATACAAGACATATAAATGTAGTTTAATAAAAACGTTCATGTCATTTTTACCCCTCTTCATTCAAAAATTAAGGCGTTGGCATAAAGTGAAAGGAAGAAAGAGACATGATTTATTGGTGACAAAGACACTCACAAATTATTAAAGAAACACATTATATGTAGGTCAAATTGCGACAAGTAGGTGAACACTGCATCACGCATTCATGGTGACTTTAAGGATATAAATTCCTAAATTAACTGTCGTAGGTTTTCGCAAGGGTGACCTGGAACTTAAACGTGTGTGTACACGTGGAAAATTACACCTCTACGTAACCTTTACATACAAGCCTGATCCTATTTAAATTTTGAATTCTTCCTAGATACACAAAATTTTAAAAAAATGTCATTACATTGTCAGCTACATACTGCGCCTCCATCTTTGATATACCTACTAGGACAGGCAACAACAGCGACCATAAAACCACCACCTACGTAAAAAAATACCAAGAAAGTAACCTAAAATACTTTTATTTCTAGAAATAATGAGACGATGCATTAACTCGTTAAGGTCGTTCTGTCGGCTCCGGTCGCGTGCGACACAGTCTTCGGTACAACGAGCGACACCTCTATTGTCGCCAACCCACCCAGAGGGAAGGCACTTTGTCATACCACCCTTTGTTACTGAACTAATGCTTCTTAATGCGGCCGGTGTACCTAAGAGCTCGGAAATGGGTGGCATCGTTTGTGATTGCGTGTTTTTTTTCGCACCGTTTTAAAAGAGTTCCGAGGTGCGAAGGAAAGGTGAAAATAAAATTCATGAATACGTAATATTTAGAAGAATATATATTGCATTTTATTTTCTGTACTTATTTTCACGTAATGTTTATTTTCTTTTTGATAAGAAAGCGTGAAAAAACGTGAGAACGCGTATAATTCCGCGTTATACATAAAAAACACTGAGAAACATTAAATGTTTTTAGTAAAATAAACATAGAATAGATAAGAATTACTTAGAAGTACTAGACTAATATTAATTAATGTTAATTAGAATTTATCTTTATACAACTTAACAAAAATCATCTCATCTTTGTAAACTGGCATTCAGCAAATATATTACTGATTAATTTATAATTATCAATCAAACGACGGCAAAGGTTTGATTTTTGGTTATAAGATTATTGATTATATATTATATATATAGTATTTTATCCAGCGATAAAGGTACCCATCAAATATTACACGTTCCAAATTAAGGAAATTAATAAACACTGACCAATTAACAGTACTGTCTCTCTCAGTTCTCAAATCAAATAAAAGAAAACACACCATAACCATTAATATAAGACATAATGATTATATATGGTTACGGGAAAGCCGGTCTTAAAGTTACGAGTCACGGTATTATAGAAAAAAGGGGAAACGAAAAAAAAAGGGTTTTTCATGTAATTTTCCACATATTTGGATTTTTATTGCCTCCACGTGTGGATTTAGGATTTTAATGTGGCATACACATTAATGTTATAACTTATGACTCCGTGTATTCAAGGCGTGTTTTGTTCAACAAAAAGCCAGAATTCAAAAGCTAACGCTGACTGTTAACCCCCTTGTTACCACTTTCTTGTCGCCTAGCCTCGGTAAGGGAGCACTATTATCTTATCTATTAGGAAAATTATATTCGTGTTTCTCTTGCTAAGTAGAAGCCTTGGTTTCTACGAAAAACCGTGGAAATTACTGCCATTATTAGAAATAACAAGGGAACGTTGCTTCTAAGTTAATGTAAAAAGGCTACGAAAATGTTCATCATAATTTGTGTGTGTATGTATGTGTGTATCATGTATGTATGTGTATATATGTAACTACATCATGCATTAGTCGTATTTAATAATCCTACTATCCTATCCTACTTATTTAATCCTATTTCCTTCTAATCCTTCCTACTAATATTATAAATGTGAAAGTTTGTGAGCATGAATGGATGGATGGATCTTTGTTACTCTTTCACGCCCGAACAGCAGAACGGATCTGGATAAAATTTGGCACAGATTATAGTCTAAAATAGCATATAGGCTCCTTTTTATCCCGGGAAAATGTATGGGTTCGTAAACCACGCGGGCGGAAGCTAGTACATAATAAAATATTTATTAACATTTAAAATATTATAATTTATTAAGGTTACGGTACATAAAGTCTTATGTAGATCCTATATAGCAGGTGTGCCTGAACTAGATAATCCTGTGTTTAATAATATGAGATTTCATTTGATAATGTATTGACCACAATCATAAATATGACACCAAACAAACAAACATTGTAAGCACAGTGGGTACAAACAATAAACTCAACATTTCGCACAAAACGAAAACCAAGAACTGTTCAGTGTTCTTAGTGAAGTTAATTGTGTTTCAAGTAACTAAATCCAAGTTAATGAGACAACTTGCAGTGAGTAAACTGGCCCAAACAGCAGCAAATACTTTAGGAGTATTAAGCGCCCGTAATGTTCGCGTATTGGACGCTGGAACGGATTAAGCTTACCATTCCCTTGTACTGGATTCGTTTGAATTAGACCATGTACAGTCATCAACGTGAATAATGTATGTAGGTCAGTCTTAGAGAGGAGGTCGGGAGAACTTTATATCTACACTTCCATTCTATTAACCTCTCGCGCAGTTTATGAGGTGTCGATTTTAGTTCGTCTTTTTGGTGTGACACAGTTTTAAATCTTGTAATTTTTTATTTTTTTATTTTTAGTTATGACCACGGAAATGACTTTATTCAAGTATCTGGGTTATAGACGACCAACATTCTATCTTTATGGTAAGATTTGTTTACAACTTTTTTGCACATTTAGGTTTAGTTTTCTGATTATGCTCTTTGAATACTGTCAATGTATCTTGTTAATTTCGTGTTACGCCACTGATGTTCTGGTGCTTATTTTCTTTGTGAGCCGCAAATTTTAGCCATTTAGTATATTTTAATCAGGAATCTTTTATAATTCAAACATCCAAGCAACCTGTCCAAACCACACTTTTCAAAAAAAATGGTAAACACAGAAAAAAGGCAAAAACGGTTCGAAATAAATAATGCAGAAGACAGAAACTTCAATACACGTGTCCGGAATAAAATAAATGGAACAAATTTAATATCACTGAGCCGTGAAGTGCCTTTGAACTGTGAGGATACGATTCATACTCGATTTATTATTTTTGATTTGATATAAACGTCAATTAAATAATGATATCCAACATGAATGTTCCTATTGTTGTGGAAATCTATATGAGCCTATCCTAACTAATATTATAAATGCGAAAGTAAGTTTGTGTTTGTTTGTTACATTTTCACGCCTAAACCACTGAACCGATCATCCTGAAATTTTGCATATACGTTGTCAGGTGTACAGAAATGGACATAGGGTACCTTTCATACCGAAAAAAGTACTGTTCCAGAGAAAAATAACAATAACTTTCTTATGATAATAGATGACGCCAAATGTGTTTCGCAAGCAGAGTACAACCCGCATTGATTGTAAATTCTAAATAAACGTTGATGAACGCGAGCGAAAGCCGCGGGCAAAAGCTAATATGAAAATAAAGCGTAGAAATTAAAAGGCTCTTTTCATTTAAATCATAAGCTTGTTATACAATTTATGATTTTATTAGTATACCTACTAAAAGTATGACATAGACCTAGACGAACTATCGCACCGGATGTGGAATTCCGTAAAATGGTGTCTAAACAAAAACCTTCTACGGGAAAATACATCCCAAGGGTGTCGTCTGAGGCGATAACATCAAGTATATAGACATGAGTACATGTGCAAATAGAGGGATAGAGACCACACAATATACAATAATATCACCATATTATGGAAACTTTGTATACTTAAAAACGAGATTAGTTTCAAGACTGATGTAATTTTTTTATTAAGTTACATTTTCATTTATGTTCTATCTAATATTTTGGGTTTATTTATTACAAACAAATTTGCACGAGATAACAAAATAACTACACCAACTAATTTTCTGTTTATAGCTTTCAGAACGAAATCTAATAACACTCAAACTGTTAACAAAGTTTTCTTTATTTTATTACTTCAAAGCTATCAAAAGGTCTCATTTTCTTACTTCAATTTGTGTAGTAGTTAGGTAGTTAGTACAAGGAGCTAGTTAGGACCATAAGCCTGATTGACTCAATACAAATCCTTTGCCTCGTTACGCCAAATGTTTTTACCCTTTGTTTTAAGAATATACTCCAATTTCTTTTTGTATTCGCCTTTGATACTAGTTCGTTTGAAAATTCTACTTGTAAACGGCTTGTGTTGAAGTACTCTTTAGTTCAGTTACTTGTTCTGGTTGACAAGATGCATTACGACTACTTTATGCTATACTTCAAGCTTAATTATTCCACTTAAGTAGTTTCACATTTTGTAGTAACATAATACAGGGTGTAATTCTCAGCGATTACTTACTAAAATTGCTATCAACAATTTTAAAACAAACTTGTGCAATAATATTTCTGGGACAAAAATATTGATATCAACTGTTGTTTCACCGTCAACATCATTCCACTCGATTTTCAATTTAATTACAATATGTTCAGAACTAGCTATATTGAAACAAGAAATTAGCAGCTGCTGTAATTTTGGAGGTATTTTTTTTTGACATTCTTATATTCCCTTTTAGATGGTTTATGGCGAACTTAGAAATCTAAACGTAAAATCTCTTTTGTATTTGCATATAACATTTTACAGCCAGTAAAGTTCATCAGGACTGACAATAACACAAATCTGTCTTGTAAGACATGTAATTAAACATTGAACCATTGAACATTTAAGTAACGTAAGAGAAATCCTAAGTTAATGATTAAAAATAAAAGTCGTATCGAGAACCTCCTCCTTTTTGAAGTCGGTTAAAAATGTTAATCGATTATGCTTGTGTTACATCTACTAACAAAATTTTACAAGCGCTTGTTTCTCCCCTTACTGATATACTGGCTGATTGTGTATCACAGAGTGTGTTTATCAGATAATCTCTTGGATTAATAAACAGTCAGATCTTATGTCTCAGTCAGATTTTACCTCTCACATTACTCTCGGACACTTTATCAGCAAGTTGTGGAACTGACCCTAAGCGTATTAATAACTAAACTAAATAGCATACGATACTATTGTTCTTTATGATCCTATTCAATTATAAAAGCCATATTACTAACATATTTTGATTCAATTCCCTGATCATATCACGAACATTCAATACAAAGAGAATTTCCAAATTAAATCCTCCACGCCCTCTACAGTACACGAGTTCATAAATACGCGGCAACTAGCGTCATTTCCATTCTCAGATAGGGTTGTTAATGGTGATAATAAATGGATCATTTCAGCTCGTGAACGCACTGTGATCCGGAGTATTATCGCGTATTGTAATGTTAAGTACAGTGTCGACGGGTCATTTGTTTGCAGATGGTATTGAGACGTTCAACCGTAGTGATATTACTAGTTTTATCGACTATGATTTCTACGTGGTTGGTTTTTTTAATACAAACATTTTGTTTAGAAATGCGGGTTTCACGAAATGAGGAATAACAAATGTTTACGAAATACTCACGACAAATGTTGACGCTCACTCAGTGACTCATTGACTGATCACGACATCTGAGGAACTATGAAGCCTACAAACTTGAATTTGGCTGAGGCTGGGTATAATTATCAGTTAAGATAGGATTTTTTAAATTCACATGCTTAATTAGTTTACCTATACCTATTTGTGATTAGCGTTTTTCTAACAACGCTAATACTTAGTAAATTTGACGTTTGATTTCCTCAATGGTAATTGAGAAGAATCACCTAACCTGTAATATTTAACTTTAATACACCTAAATATAAAATTATAAATGTGTTTGATTATACACCCTCTTCAAACTATGCCAACTATTCCGTCCATGTACCGTGTAAACAGTAATGTAACAACTTTGGAATTTACACTAAACATTCCAAATAATAAATCCGATGTGGTGGTCTAAGGGGGAGGCCTTCGTTCAGCAGTGGACGTCTTCTGGCTGATGATGATGATGATGATGATTCCAAATAATATGTACATTAGTCTTTTCATAATCATTCAATTTAGAACCTATATTACTGTAGTTAATTTGAAAAATGACACCCATAATTTAGTATATGTATTAAATTCTTTTTCTTTTCCTATCCTGAACGTGTAAACGAGGAAATAAGTAGTTGGATATAGCAGGTTATATCAAATAGGAGAACGTTCTTGTCCAGCCTCTGGACAACCACCTGTATCGCCTTTCGAAGGGAGGTTGTCGCCATTTTTCTCCCAAGAACCGCAACATCATTACTTTTAAATACTCACTCTACTCACTGTAAAAATATTTCTACCTTTAATAACACAACTCACGTAGTACATCGTTACATTACAGCAACTTCCTCGCTAGACAGCATATATCTCAATCCCTTGGCAGTTGACAAACGGACTCAGATATGTGGAAAATAAAATACGCAATATATACGTATTTTCAGCCAGGTTCGTAATAGCAGGAAGCTGTTGGGTGCTTTGTCAGGGAGTATTTTCTAATAGAAGCACGGAAACCTTTGATTTTATGGTTCCAAACCCAGAACCATAAAATACCTTTACCAGACTTCTTAGAGTGCGCGAAAAAAGTTTAAATAATAAAGAACAGTCAGCGACAAAAGTAGATAAAATATTCGTAATTTTTAAATCATTTCACCTAGGAAGCTAATTATTTATCGTTCTTAATTTGCCAACTGTTTTTAACCCTTACCACACACTAGGGATAATTCCTGTATCGTGGGTGTCTTTACAAACACAAAGACCCATTGGTGTTGCATTGCACGATGCGTACATAACACCGTTATATTTTTCATCATACCCTTTTATTTATCAAGAATCAAAATGTAACCATAGCACAGAACATGCTGCTAGTTTAGTTTTGATCAACATACAAACAAAGTTCTCATAAAAATGAATAAAAGAATTATAAATACATCCAAATTCAAATGATAAACAAAACTCCACATTTTTCACTCAAAACCCGCGCGAACGTGATTTAATAGAATACTCAAGCGAGGGGGTTAAGTTAAGACAGCGGCACATCATTAGGCATGAGTTAATGAGTCTACACTTACCCCAGTTACAGCCCTTCGAGGGCACCTTGTGTTATATTCTGCGTCTCACTTAATAATGACGACTTGCGATTTATATAGCGTGATTACGTTATATGATTCGCTGGTTTTGTGAAGACTTTCAAGAGGCAAATGTTTTGGAAGATATACTTCGATATATACAGGTTTTGTAAAATATTCTTTGCTATGATGTATAGTGACTGGGTCAACAGGCTATATTTTTAGGCCCCATGAGAGCCAACAAACAAGAGGTATTCATAAACAATACATACCTCCGCATTCGTCCTACCTTTATGGATAAAATAGTGGTTTTCACATGAGGATTCCTCCTGTATCGTGGGTTAAGTTTACTTACATAAATTTTACATAAACACACACCCAAACCCAGAATAACTACATGTCGGAATCGAGTCCATGACCTGCAAAAAAATTCTCAAGATTAAGCTACCTCTTCTGTACCTGCGATTTTCGTTGATGGAGCTATACGTTATGAGGTCCCAAAAAACTCGTACAGGGAAATCCGTTATTAAGTTGTGCTTAAGGCTTTATTGCCTCTGGAGATTATTTTATTGCTCTATAATCACTAATAATATAACCAATGACTATCTCATTGGTCTAGTGGTCGTAAGCGCGACTGCTGAGCGTAAGATCCTGGGTTCGATTCCCAGGTCGCGCATTGTTATTGAGTTTGGAACTGTGCTCAGTTGATGGCATTAAGGTCGCCCCCTATTACATGGGACTTAATAACATCGGAAAAATGTAGGTGCGCAATAGTACCGAGACCTCTGCTAACCCTTCGGGGATACGCGGGCGTGATACTATATTATGTTTTAACCAGTGACTATAATCAATAATGGCAAGGGATCTTCTTAAAAACTATCATTGTTCCGGACCCGGATGTTTAGTGCGTATGATTTTTGTGTTGATATGATAGTTTTTAAGAAGATCCCTTGGGCTATAAGCGGTACTTTTATTATAATGCGTTATCAAATAGAAAATAATATATAAATTCAACCCATTACTGTCCCACTGCTGGGCAAGGGTCTCTTCTCAGAACGAGAAGGGTTAGGCCTTACTCCACCACGCTGGCCCGGTGCGGATTGGCGAACTACACACACCGTCAAGAACTTTATGGAGCCCTCTCAGGTATGCAGGTTTCCTCACGATGTTTTCCTTCACCGTAAACGCAAGTGATAATCAAATTCTGATCCGCACATGATTCCGAAAAGTCAGAGGTGCGGGCCGGGTTCGAACTCAAACCCTCCTGCATGGAAGGCAAGCGTTCAACCGCTATGCTATCACTAAATAGGAAATGAGCAAACGTAATTGTGCATAATGCCTCGTTGATTCTTACCTAATGTGACAGATATCATTTCATAGTATTCGAACTTCGTTGTGAGCAGACGTATCGAATAATTACTAAAATTAATAAATAATCGCTTGCTGAATCGTGACCTAGTTTTAGCAACTAGCCGGTAGTAAAGCAAACTGTGTCATACGTAGGCACAAAATGTGTGAATCGTTTATGTGAATAAATGTTTAAGTGATTCACGTGAGTCACGATGTCAAACAGCCCCTTCAGCCGGGGTGGCAGATGTGCTCGGAGCCCACCTCCTACACCTGTGCCCACACCTGCACCTGAACCAGCACCCGCACCTGAACCAGCACCCGCACCCGCACCTCAAATGCCCAGCGAAAGAGACGAAGCCTTGGAGGTGATATCAACACCAGAAATTCAGAATTGGATGTCATCCATAGAGCAGTGCCTAAATGAGGTGTGTGCTATTGCTACAGAGGGCAAACTAAATATGGAACAAAAACTGCGCATAAGTACTTTATGCCGAAAAATTGGCCACGGCACATCACAGATGGCCGTCCAGTACCAATCCGTAAAGATGAGAGCAGTCATGGCTAACTCCGCCGTCCAAACCCTTGAAAATCAAATTGATCTGGGGCAGCAACTACAAGACCTTAAGCTGAAAATTGGAGCTTCATCGAAACCTGTCACGGGAACCTCTTTTGCTGACATGGTTAAAAAAGGTACCAACAATTTTATACAGCCCTTAAATTTAAGCTCAGTGGCCATATATCCCAGCGATAAATTGAAGTCTAGTGAGGAGACGAAATCACTTGTCCAAAAAATTATAAGCCCTGAGCAGATGAAACTTCAAGTAAGAGGACTACGGAAGACAAAAAATGGTGGTGTCATCATCAGTACGGAAACAAAGGACGATATTGAGAAAGTGAAAAAATCGATGCTTTTAACAAATTCAGGCCTTACAATCGATGAGCCCCAGAAAAGGAAGCCTAGAGTCGTAATTATCGGAGTGCCGTCATCCATGCAAGAGAAGGAAGTTTTTACATGTGTTTTCCACCAGAATCTAGCCGAGAAACTTCAGGATTGCAGCCTCGATACTTTTTTGTCCTCCATTAAGCTAAGTCACAAATCAGGTAAGAAAGACGCTGATACCTGTAACTATGTTATAGAAATATCTGCAGATATACGCAAAGCCCTGATATCTAGAGACAGAGTTTTTGTTAATTGGTCATCATGCCCTGTGAGAGATTTCACTCTCGTTACACGTTGCTACAAGTGTCAGCAGTATGGACATGCAGCCAAATCATGTCGGGAATCTACCTTTACCTGTGGCCACTGTGGGGAACTGGATCACTCCATTAAAGAGTGCACTAAAAAGGCAGAGGAACCAAAATGTGCTACTTGCTTACACTTTAAAAAGCCAAGCAATCACAAGACAGGTGCAGCTGACTGTCCGGCGAAATTAATGGCCGAAAAGAGGTACATAAACTCTGTTGATTATGGTGGCGCCTAAGAGCGCCGTTAATTACGTATTTTCCTAGCCTTTGTTTTTTTATAACTATGATAAATAATATAATTAGTGACTTAGATAATTTCTCTGTATCTGAATCGCAGGTTTGTGACGTTGAACACTGTAAACAATATCTTTCCTCTTACGCTAGCCCTTTAACCATACTAACTCAAAACATTCGCAGTGTTTTTAAGAACTTCGATAATTTTAGCATTTTTCTACAACGTCTAGACATCAACTGTGACATTATTGTCTTAACTGAATGTTGGCTTGCTAAACAATACAACATACCACTAATCCCGGGATATTGTATGTATAAAAGTAGTATAACCTTCAATCAGAACGATGGTGTGATAGTTTATGCAAGAAATCATCTCAATGTGTCTGTCGAGGAACCAAACATGCACGACTGTAACAGATTGTTGATTAAAATTGGATCAGAATTTGCGATAGTAGCTGTATATCGACCCCCCTCTTTTAGGAATATAAACAAATTTACTGATTCGCTAAATGACACCTTGCAGAACCTGTCATCCTTTAAAAATACCATTTTAACTGGAGATATTAACATCAACATTCTTCCAGGAAGTGCAGACGCTACCACTGAGGAATATCTGAACGTATGCGCCTTCCATGGTTTGCTTCCCGCTCACATGCTTCCTACCCATCAAAGCGGTTCCTGTTTGGACCATATTTTACTCAAGTCGAAACTCCCAGCACTTACCCTTGTAACTAACTCAACAATAACCGATCACAATGCTACCCTACTTATTCTAAATTGTAAATTACCTAAAGAAATGTCTCGCACAATTTCTAGTTTAAATATACATAAACTTGAAGATGACTTACGCAATATCGACTTTGACCCAGTCTACAAATCCGCTGACCCGCAGTTTTGTATGCTACATTTAATAAAAAATGTACAACATGCAATTCAGAAGAACTCGGTCATATCTCAGCTAAGTAACAAAAAGTACAACATAAAACCATGGATTACGCCTGGCCTCATTCGCTGTATGAAAAATAGAGATAAACTGCACATGAAAGCTAAATCTTATCCAGATAATTTAATAATGCAACTATCGTATAAGAGATATCGTAACTTTTGTAATGGTCTTCTTAAAAAAATAAAAAACAACTACGATAAAATTGCTCTAGAAAAGGCTGGTACAAATAGTAAAAAAATCTGGACTTTTATTAAAAAGGTAACATACAACTCGAAACAAAATCAGTCATCTTCAGGTTTATTACAAGCACATTCATCACAGTTAACATCTGCTAACATTGCAAATAATTTCTTTATTAATGTAGGAAAGTGTCTGGCTGAAAAAGTTCGGGGCCGATCACGGTATCTAACAAGTTCTCCGTTTGTGTGTAGCACTAGCTTATCATCCTTTGCACTGCTCGATACTGACGAGACTGAGGTTGAACGGATAATTATAAGCTTGAAAGATGACTGCGCAGTTGGCTGGGATAATATATCAAATAAAATTATCAAACAGTTCAGGCATATTTTGGTTCCGCCACTGACTTATATTTTCCAAAAATGTTTATCTACAGGTGTTTTTCCCGAGTGCCTGAAAAAAGCTGTTGTTGTCCCTGTTTATAAATCAGGCAGTAAAGATCAAGTGACTAATTATAGACCTATTTCCTTATTGCCTTCTATGTCTAAAATATTAGAAAAACTTATAAATAAAAGACTTTATCAATATTTGGAGGATAAATCTATTTTATCTGAACGGCAGTTTGGATTTAGGCCTAAAATGTCAACAGAAGACGCCGTACACCATCTGACAGACTATATAGCACAAGAAATTGATAAAGGTAACCACACAGTGGGAATCTTCCTGGACCTCGCCAAAGCGTTTGACACGGTTTCTATTCCTATCCTGTTGCACAAGCTTGAAGCCATAGGTATTAGAGACACCCAGCTGAAACTATTTAAGAGCTACTTAGAAGACCGTACGCAATGTGTAAGGATTGATAATGTTCTCAGCGATGATAAGAAAAACACGTCTTACGGCCTGCCTCAAGGAAGTATTTTAGCATCTACACTATTTTTGATATACATAAACGATCTTTGTAATCTAAATCTAGATCAGGGCCAAATCGTTTGTTATGCTGACGACACTGCTCTTTTATTTTCGGCTGACTCAGAAAATAATGTCTACAGGCTTGCACAACACGGATTCAATGTTGTTAATGAATGGCTTCATCAAAATTTCACTAACCCTAAATAGTGACAAAACAAATTTCATTAAGTTTTCGATGCACAAGCAAAAATCAAGTGGCACTAAGTCAAAATTGTCTGCTCATCACTGCACAGTTCCCACAAATAACCAATGTGTTTGTCCCAACATTAAAATGTCAAATACGATAAAATATCTTGGTATTATAATTGATCAAACACTTTCATTCAAACAACATATAGAAGCCTTAAATAACAAAATTCGGAAGTTGATATTTGTTTTTAAAAAGTTACGCAATATTGCAGACCCAAAAATAATTAGACAAGTCTACTTTGCTCTATGCCAATCTTTACTAACTTACTGTATTACCACATGGGGAGGAGCGGGTAAAACACTATTACTAACCATTGAGAGAGCTCAGAGGGCGATTCTCAAAGTGTCTACTTTCCGACCTTTCCTTTTTCCCACTAACCTCCTATACAAATATTGTGAAGTATTAACAGTTAGACAGCTATTTATAATGGGCATTGTATTAAAACAACACGCAGCTCTACCATACAGCACTGAACATACTAATAAAAGACGTAAAGATCTAGTCTGTCCTCAAAATCAAACAAAACATGCTTTTACATCAAAATTTTACATGTTCCTGGGTCCTCTCCTCTATAATAGATTAAACTCTATAGCGAATATTTATTCCCTGAATCACACTAATTGTAAGAGAATTCTCAAGGATTCTCTTCAAAGTATGTCCTACGAAGATACAGAGAATCTACTAGTTGTGCCGAAGTAAATATATTTAAGTATACAAATTTTCACCTACACTAAGCATTTAGTTAATTTAGGAACTAAAAATTAGCCTATTTAAAATTATAATCTGTATAATTTAGGATTATTTTCTTTTTGAACATTATGTAATAACTCTTTGATTGTTTATTAATTACTTTAGACTGTTTTAGCTCTTCTTGCCTGAAACACAGGATTTACCTAGTTCAGGCACGTAAGAATTAGGAATATAATTAACATTTAAGCACCTCTGTATAATTTTATCTTGTAATGATTTTTGAATAAATTATTATTATTATTATTAATCCAATATTTACGACAGATAATATAGGACAGGAGACTTACGTTCTAAGTGTACATTTCAGTAGTACCTACCTATAATAATAATCCAACCCGTTACTGACCCACGGCTGGACTAGTATCTCTTAGAACGAGAAGGGTAGGCTATAGTTTACCACGCTGGCAGAGTTGCTGGACTAAACACACCAGATCTCCATTATTCTAGAGAATTTTATAGATCATATGTACAGATTTCCTCACGATTTTATATTTTCCTTCACTGTCAAGGCATTTGTGATGATCATATATTGAAAAAGTCAGAGGTAGAGGGAGGGAAGCTGGGTTCGGATTCGGACCCATGAAAAGCCAGCATTCTACCGCTAGCTAGACTATCACAGTGTGATAGAAGTATTAGTGATAAGTAAAACGATGGCATGGCTGGCACAGTGGTTGAGCGATTGATTAGTGCGCTATGAGTCTGGTGTTCCATTCCCGCACGAAACAAATATTTGTATGACCTACAGAAAGTTTTTCCGGGTCTGGGTGTTTGTGTATATGAATATTTGTGATTGTGAACGCACATTTTAAAAATGAAATAAAAGATTTCTGGCAGCTCTCAGTACATACAAGTTGCCGTGCAGCACATGTTGAGAATAACATAACTGTGCTTCCCATTCCGTCTACCAAGCGTGATGTTTATGGATACTCCAAAACCGTTCATTGGTAGAACTCATTACGAGGCACTGACCCACAATAGACGATTACGGGCTGATTCGATAAATATTTAACAATTTATGACTTCAAAACTGATTCAACTTTTATCCCCATTTCTATTCACAGCATTGAAAACTGCGTTACCACCAAAAAACTATTTGGCATAACAAAACAAAAATATTGGTGATAGTTAAATTTTCCATAAAACCTGCAGCCAAAATAAAAAATGGTAAAATTGACTGTTATCCTAGTGTGGGGCAACGCTTTTTTATAAAATGGATGGCACTAGGTTTTAATCCTGTATCGTGAGTGATTCAACAAACACCAATATTCACATACACAAACAGCCGGAATAACAACGATCTGTAGGCCATACAAATATTTGTCGCGTGTGGGCATTGAACCTGCCACGAAGTGCAGCAGTTGAACCACCACAGCGCCAATGCGCGCCGGCAAAATTATTGCACCGTTGTTTATCACGTAGCAACATTGTTCCACAGATCGTATAGGAATAAACAAAAGAAAACCAATGACGCAACACAGAATCTGAGCTAAGTTCATTACCCGGCTTTTGTATTATGCAGATAATCTGACTAAAGTCTTTATTCTTCTCTTTGTTACCATATAGAGTTAAGAAGTCGTTCCATTGCTTGAGCCCCGCTTTCATACAGTGACGTATTTAAATGGGTTGGGTTTTATTCAAAAAGATTGGGTGCTCTAGTGGGATTTTAAAGGAATCATCATCAGCTTTTGTGGCAATGATAAAGTGAGTTTTTAACATTAGGTGAAACAACAGTCCTAAGTCTGTCAGTTTTTGATGTTTTAGGTATATGCGACTACGCTTTATGCCTATTCACCAGATCTTGGGCGGATCTTAGGCCTTATAACATAATTTAGTATCACGCCTGTATATCCCGAAAGGTTAAGCAAAGGAGTACACCCACATTTCGCCGATGCCATTATTGAGTCCTATGTAATAGGGGGCGAGCCTATGGCCATCTACCAGGCACAGTTCCAGACTCTGTGCTCCTTTGGTCGACTCGGGAATCGAATCCAGGACCTCACGCTCTGTAGTCGCACTTGTGACCACTAGACCAGTGAGGCAGTCAAATAATCTAGATTTTGTGATTCACAATACAGGGTGGTCTTTATTCACCGCTGCATCTTATAAACCAACAAAATCATTAATTTCTGGTCACAGAACGTGATACAAATACGTGGTTTTATTTCATGTGTAACGGTAAGAGCCTGTAAAGGCCTACTCGAAATAAACATATTTGACTTTGACTTTGACTTTGTTGTCATCACCCTGTATTAAAAATACATATAGGTTACTAATTCACATAAAATATTCCTTTTGTATACACTTATTTTAATCGAAGCAACATAAACAACACCGTTTTAATTCTCAAACAATGCATGACAAGAAATATTCTACAAAATGCGAAATTGAAATAACTTGAAATAGCCTTATGATTTTGTAAACAGAATAGCAAAAAATAAAGCATCCGGTGATAGTATAGCTACGTTTTTTATTTTACTTAATTCTTAATTGGGGTTTTGTATTCATTATTGTACAATAAGCTTATAAATGTAAAATTTAATTGTAATTCGACCCTTGTTTCACCTTTAACCAAGCCTTTTTAGGGTATCAGACAAGAAAATGCGCACTAGCGGAAAATTGGTCCTATGTCCCCCGTCACCAGCAAATGCGAACTATAAAACGAAAACAGAAGGCGATCGGATTTATTATTTGGATGCATCTAAAGAAACTAAAAAGACCACTTGTAATAAAAAAGTAACATAGAATTCCTTTGAAACTAAAATGAAATCATATAATTTTGATCTTTGTTTATTAATAGGATAGATGATTTGAGAAAAGTGTATGTTATTAATAAAGATACTCCACAAAGAGGAACTTACCGTTAGTATTTACACCCATATTTTGCTTAAGACGCAGATACCTACAATTAATTGTCATGTAAAAAAGGCTGACCTTTTTGCTATTTATTAAACATTATATATTAAATTAAATAATAAATTATATATTAAACTCCTGACCCTAGACTGCTACTGAAAATTTTGTACCATGATAACTTGTCTTATAATAATACTATGAACCTATTATTTTTAGCAAATATTGGAATCCAACATGTTGAGCCGTAAAAAATTAAACATAGACACCTATACCGGTAAAATTCATGTTATGTAAGGATCGTAGCATGTGGCATTGCGTAATTTCTGCCTACCCCCATGTAAAAAAGGCGTGAAATTATGTATGTATGTAGAACTTTACCGGTAAGACCTTCGTTATTAATTGTAGATTGGTTCATTTTAAGGACATTACAACTTGAAGTGACCAAGCGTGACACTTTTGTCATCTCCAGCAATCACTAAATTCTCTAATTTATTTGTAGAAATGCTAATTTTAGACTGTTTACACTGTCTTGACATTTACAAAGCAACATCAAAATACCAAAGCCTAAGTGTATCGCTGAAAATTAATTCTCATAACTCATTCTTGGCTTACGGGCATAGCTTAGTACTAAATTATGTACAGCCATTTCCTAAACGTAATATGTAGGCCTAAAATTACGCGCCTAGCTGAGTAGGTAAACAAACAACACGTAAGATGGTTGAAATTTATTGCTGAATATATGAATTTTAACCTTTACTTAATGATATTTGGTAGAGGATATTGTTTCTGGGTGTTTAGCAAAGAAATAAAACACGCATTATAAATATTTTGTTTGGTGCAGTATGGCCGTAGTGTACCGCCAAGGCTACGTCTAAATTAAAGTAATCAACATTGTTACGTAAATTTTTTGGTTTTACGTTGAATCTCAAATCAAATCTTATTCGATATCAGACGATTTACACACAGGCACTAACTGTTATTATTAGCAATGACTATTATATGTTTACTCGTTTGGGTAAATTATGTAAATGAAACAGAGATTTGGAACAGTTGGTCATTTCAAAAAATTGAGTTGATCATATCATATCAGATCTAAGACCTACCTAGACCACTCTAAAATATAACAAAGACTACAATAAAGCTAAGCTCTGAGTTCTAAATGAGCACATTAAACGTTTCTTTCATACGTAAATCAAGTTAGAAAATGAAAATACCATGTAATACTCGTTTATAAGTGAGTGAAAACCCCAAACCTTTAGTTTTGAGCCCTTTGTATTCTTATAAGCCTTTGTTCATACAAAAAACGAATCTAATATGTAAGATTAATACAGAATTTTGTTTTCAGTTTCAATCATACGAGGCTCCTTCAGAAAATAATCCGCTGTGATGGATTAGTTACCAAAAGAGTGAATTTTTTATACACCCCCTGTATAATGCAGGCGTTATAACAAAGGATTACACTGAAACCATTTTGAGTAGAAAAATTAATTAAATCTAAATAACGTACGTGATGATGTCCTCCTGACCGATTTCGGTCACGGCGGCCAATCTCACCTGAGATTAGCCAACTACGCAGGAGATATTATAGAGCACAGGCGTATGCGCAAACACAGGTGCTCTCTCTGTTCCTTCACTCTCATAGTCCGATGGGACGGCAATCCGACACGACCGGAGAGAGATCAGGCGCAGGACCAACGGCTTTACATGCTTTCCGAGGCACTGTTTGTATACACATACACAAAGACCCAGACCCGAAACAACTATCTGTAGATCATACAAATATTTGTTCCGTGCGGGAATCGAACCCGCGACACGTAGCTCAGCAGTCGATCTCTCAACCACTGCGCCAACCGTACGTATAAGTATTTTGTTTATAGGTAATGATCTATTTTTCTCACGTCATGGGCGAATTTCACATGAAACTCGCAAAAAGTATGCATATAACCACGTTTAAAACATTATATTTGATTTTTAAAAACGCGAAATAGTTAAAAAATTTTTTTTTTTTTGTATATATATATTTCTCATACATACATACATACACTCGTAACACGCCTTTTTCCTATGAACCACTACCCATCAGCGGCGTGCACAGAGTTTTAAGACAGGGTAGGCAGACAATTTTATAAGCTTACTTACCTATAATACCTACTGCATGTTAGTATTGGTTCGTCGTCTTGTCAATTGAATAATAATGTATGTGATTTGCAACCTCAAATATCTTATAATAAATATTTATCTGAGTTACGTAGGGTAGGCAGTGTCTTTTTGTCTTTATGCACCGCACGGCACTGCTACCCATGCAAGAAAGAATGCCACGTGCATTATATACCTATAGGTATTAAGAAAATAATCTGGCGTTCTCTGCATACAAAAATAAAATTGCATATGGGTACCATATTTGTTTAAATCTCCACAATGAAAGAGCGTTCGGCAATCAACAGATTCTGAATAAAATATTTCAGATACTTCTGTGGGAAAATAACGTATTATAAGATCAAAGGATAAATGTTCCAAGAATTTCCTCGCTATTCCAATCTGTATCAGAAATTCCAGTACAAATATTTCAGTAACATATCGTAAAGGATTTTTTATTTTATACTCTTTTACCATATCCTATACTATTATACGACCAATATTGATTGTTTGTAATTATAATATATTTGTTTTTTTGTAATCGCATTCACGAAAACGGCTTTAACAATTTCCATGAAATTTAAAATTAATTGTTTTACGAGTAAAAAAATACTGTCCCAAGCGAGGTTGCCCAGATATATATTTTAGGTATATTAGACCATCAAACCGATCAACGAAAAAATAATCAGCTGTCCCATACAAAACTTAAATACTCAATCGACCCAAATGTTTTTTTTAAGGATCCATTGAAAGTATTAAGATTTTATTTTTGGTAATCGGCTTATCTGTGCTAATAGTGGTTGAATAATGAAACTAAAAATAATCCCCTTGATCTTTATTCTGTATTTCTCAGTCTAGACAAAAGTATTTTGATATCAGTATCAAAGCGTATTATAATAACCAATACGTTTATATTTTAGGATGAGTAACACAGGTACGTAGTTTCGGGTATAAATGTACCATATCAGTTTTACCGCTGGCAGCTCTTAATGCAAAATAGGTGACAGCAAGAGCACCCAGCTCTCGTTTTTTAATATTCCTATGGATGTAATTACTGTAACAAGTAATTACATCCATAGGAATATTAAAAAACGTATTGTTGTGGTGAAAAAGAAAGACATTTTGGGACTCCCAGAATAGTAGAAATTGAAAGATCCCACTGAAAAAATGTTCCTTATCACACTGGTTTTCTCATAGAAGGTGAAAATATCTGCGGGTAACGTGAACATTAAATGTGTCAAGGCTTTTTGAACCACGTGCCGTAATAACGCGTTTTAGTAAATACCACAAATGAAAGAAATATAAAATATCGTTCGCAGCCATTTAGACTTAGATCTCTTTGCGTCAGAAGTTATTTTCATTTCACACTAACTATAGCTTTATTTATTTTTTTGTTGCATAGCAACATTTAGCTTTAAACAATTTTGAACATTATTCTTAAATTACAAGCTTATTCTTTAATTTATCTCACCCATAGTATATTTATAAATATTTATTTCTCAACAGTCAGTGAAAGAGGTTACACTGAAAGTAAACCAAATGTCCACACAACATATAACATGGGAGAAAAATATAACTAGCTGAATCTTTGACACGATTTAAGCTGCCAGATTAAAAAAGATACAACATTTTGAGAGTTCAATTGGTCAAGGAAAGTCAGGAACTGAACCAATAACCCCAATTTATACTTATCTTGTTTCATCGTCATTTCCCATTACATTCCCAACAGATATACTTTTGAAGTGGCTCTCTGTAGCAAAGACAAAGTGGACCATTGACACACAGTCTGTTACGTTTTTATTCGTAAAAGAAAATCAAAGAGACCTGAATGATGCAATTAATTTGATTGGGTTTTCACTGAACCTTATTTTTGAGCCCGTAAACGCCAAGTACGGTTACCAAGCTGAAAAGACACAACAAGCTTTAAAAAGTTTCGGACATACTCAATGGCGGCGGTCAAGTAAGGTTATAGTAATTAAAAATAATTTTCTCTTTACTACTTACATATACAATAGGAAAGAGACGGAAAACAGAAAAAAAATTATAATTATAAAGACAGAGATGGACGCCCGCGGCCAGACACAATAATTTTTTTTTCGTCTCTACAATGCGTCAAGTGACAAATAAAAACTATGCTTAAATTTCAACTGGGTCATTTTTCTAAAAAAAAATCGGCGCTCGCAATAAAAAATGAGATAAATTTATATTTTTTTCCTTATAAGATCAAGAACCGAAATTCCTCTCCAAAATGTTAATCGACATTGTTCTTACCTACCCGTTACAATGATTAGACCTTCATTTTACAATGTTCACAAGTAACCTACATGTTAGAATCCCCAACGGTTACTTCAATAGTCGCAGTATGTTACCTGGCGCCGTTAAATCTCCGGTTTACAACACGATAATGTCTCCTCACGGCTAATGTTGGCCATCATGTTGGCTTTAAACTTCGTACGGACGCGTCAAGAATACATTGAGCCTGATTTTACGTGAAGTTTGTATGTTTTGCTCCAGTTACAGCTTACGTTTTAGGTGAGGGATCACTTTGAGATTTTAGGTTATTGAACCGGATTAAGTCTTGGTTGAAGATTTGGAATAACTTGTGAAATTTTTTGATATTGTCACAGTTCTCGGTCGTATATGGACTGTAGGTTCAGATTTAACTATAGTTATAAAGATTTTATTGACGATGAATATAGATACGCAGAGAGCAAAATACCCATGCTCTCGAAATTAGAAGCCTAATCGCCGTAGCCAAAATCGGCTTGGAGATATTATTACATATTTAATTTGGGCCAAATAAACGTATTTTCTTTCTATCTTGCTTTACACATTAAAACTGCCTCATTGGCCCAGTGGTCGCAAGAGCAGCTGATGAGATGATCCCCGGGACCGGCAAGTGCTATTTGATGATAAGTTTTTGTTTGATGATTCTCAGCAGCAGGCCAGATTTTGGAAATGTGCCTGGTAGATGGCAACCCTATGACGTGCCCTATTACAAAATATGGATGTATCATAAAATATTGTGTACCCTACACCTTTTGCCTAGCCCTTCTCAATATAACAGCAGAATAAAAATAAGCCATATTTTTGAATCCACATAACACTATTAAAATTTATCGCGACAAAACCAACACTTAAATAAGTTATGAGAGCGACTAGTATGGCTGCCATATGTCATGCTGGGCGGGTTCGTAGATACCTTCTACGGTTATACACAATGTACATCAATTAACTAATAAAATTATATAATAACAGTCTCAAAAGGATTACTATTGTTACTAACTGTTGCCTGCGACTTCGCTCGCATTGAAATCGTAATTTATACATATGTGGAACTATTGACACAATAATTGCTTTCACGAGCGAAGTTATAACACCTATTTTATCCTCTTAAGGGGAAAATATTCGACATTACTAAACACGTGTTTCTTAATTATTAATTGAAACCCCAAATTCTATATGACTTAACAAAAACAAGACGGATTCTTATTCAAAATTTCATCCCTTATAATAAATACCCTTAGGTGTGGAATATCCAAAAACCCGATCATAGTGGGTGACTATGTCATGAAGGGAAAGTATTGTAAAAAATTTAAGTTTCAAACCCTTTTCAGTATAGGATGTGCGTTGATAGATCAGAAAGTCAGTCATCCATAGATGGTGACAACGACTAATGTGGCTGCCACATATTACATTTATACAGGATTCTGATATTCGTGCTCAGGTTCACGGTATCCCGAAAAAGAATATTTCAATCCTAAGTAAATACGCTACGATCACATTAAGCATGAAATAAATATTCGTGCTATAGTATATCTACTACTATTGTTCACCGTGTATTAATTAGTAATGATAGAAAATAATTAGGTATGTCATCGTTTTCTTCATTTTTCGAATCTATCTGTGAACTGATAAATTATTCAGTTACCCAGCTACTATCCATGGTCAAATCAATAGTAAATGAAACATATACTTGAAAAGGTTATACAAGTTGTAGAAAATTATTCGATTTTTGTGTGTAAAATTTGTAACGGGATATGTCAGAAACAACAATCTAATATTCTTCTTATATTGGCGTAAAACACAACAAGTGCACATACAGTATAATCTTGAATAATGTAACAAATCTGAGATTCACGAAACTTTCAAAAAGAGTACGCAATCGCAAAGCTAGGTAGACTTTTTAAACAAAATACTGTACATCTCTATTATGTAGCCGAAACTACAAGTGGCATACATATTGTGACATAACAAAAGCCTGCTCCACATGACAAAATATCTCCGTGTATAGACGTAACTACGTATAGGATTTATCACGCTATCCCAACACTGTTTACAGCCATTGAAGCCCCTGAAATTATATATGGCACTAAAACTGGAAGGAACAAAATATAGGACTCGTACTAAAATGAAATTGTGTATATTATAGTATTAGTGGTTTTATGGCAATAAGTTCCCTTAATGGGTTACATTATGTAAATAGTTGGAGATAAACACGTGAATAAAACATTATGGGAAAACGGATTATGATATTTTTAGGACCTCGTTTACACTTCAATGTGTATTAGGATACTGCATCGCATCGCATGTTATTTGCACCAGGGGTGGTCATTGTAAGCTACTACAAAAAAAAATAACCAACGACAACGACTGCTTTGCTTCTTCTACAAAAGAAAAACACACACAAGTCCGAAATATTCTTTTAGTGTACCTACTATAAATGAAATAGGCACAAAATGACGTTTCACTCACACAGTCGGAAAGCTTATGCGATCAGCCGTTTGATCACTCCTGGTCTATACTCTAATAATCCTAACTGCACCACTGTAAACTGTAAAACACATTGTGAGCAACATAAATTGTGTCGTTGTAATTTAAGACAAAAGACAGGGTAGTAGGTCATACCATTCAATAATTCAAGTTAAGGCCAGTTGTTCATTGTTCAATTTAATAGTTGAGCTATTTATAGTTTTAGTTGCTGATTGTCAGATTGAAATATTCGAGCAGATGAACATTTAATGTCATGATCCGCCTAGTCTTTTCCTAGTACATTAGGGTCGGGTTCCAGTCTAACCAGGCGCTGTTGAATATCAGTATTTTACACGGAGCGACCGCCGTCTGACCTCCACCACCCAATTACTGCAAGACACTGATACTCTAAAGTTAGATAACGATTGTCATATGTATTCGCATACAACCCAGCACATATTATTTTATACATGTACGTTTTTTAATATTCTATAAAATGTTTTATTTCAATCATAATATTTACAATAATTGTAGATTGCCTCAATGTTGATAAACGCAGCTGATGCGCTTAAGGTCCCAGTTGTAGCAGTAAAGAAATTCTCAGTAGCAGTCCAGCGTTTGGAATTGTGTCTGATAAATGGCATAGACTCATCGTCTATTCTATTGCACGGGACTTACTAACGTACCTGAACAACAGTTTACTATCTCATTTTTTTATCAGCAATATTCTTTTATTTTCCTTTCCCTGGAGTTCAATAAAATTGTTCACATCCAACACTAGGTCGTATCTTAATGGGCGACACATAACCAGTAACTGGCCGCTTAACATGCTCCTCAACATAAGAGGGGATTAGACGTCTGGTATTGGAGGCCGGGACATCTACAGTTGGTAATGCTAAGCCACAGCTCAGTTGTTAATGGGACCGTCTGTGGCCACTTGTAATGGAGACCCCTTGAATTTCAGAACTAAGGAACTAACTTAATTTAAAGAGTTGTTTCACACGATCTGGTTTAGTACACAATGAGCCGATTTATTTTTTGTTTTTATTATATACATTTTTTTTCTAATTTATCTTTTTCGTAGATAGGTAATATTTATGGAAGTTGCGGTAAAATAATCGCTTAAAAGTAATAAACAGATTCCCTTAAACTTCGTAGAAATATGAACTAAGTTGAAATCGTGGCGCAAGCAAGCCAGCATTCAACAAATTAATTGCCGTTCCATTTGCCGAGCTCGGACGTCGATGTCGTCGAATCTACAGAGTTGATCTTAGGGGCCAAGTTGGAGATCGACTCAATATCTAGTTCAATAAAAATGGCACAACTGATACAAATATCGTTTGAAGAGAAAGTGATATGATCTTATAAAAGATTCAAGCTGATAGATAGAACAAGAAAACCCTCTTTCTTTCTGGAGCACTCAAGCAAGCTAAAAGGAGTTTATATTATTTGTGGTAATGTCAATCGTACAATGTGACAGAGACATCGACAAAGTCTATTTGCAATATCTTCGTTGATTGACTAAATATGGTCGTATAACGTAGCCCTAAATCCGTATCCGATTAAACTTATTCGTACGAAACCAGATTAAGTAGTTTGTGAATTAGCGCTAGAGGAATCAACTAAACAACCATAGATTTTCTTCCTCATTTAACTTTCCCCGTCTCGTCGCGTTGGCTCAAGATAAGTGGAACACGCCAACTTTGGTATGCTTATGTTTTTGCGTACTTTTATGGTTTGCGGAATTTGATATGGAAATTAGTTTGGTATGAAAATAAATAATACTCGTACAAGAAAAAAGTTGATGGCATAATCTATCTTTGCTTCCGGCGTTTCTGTTTCTCTCGCATATAATTTTATTGTTTTCCTTAATGTTTCTTTTTTAAACATCATCCCGCCGTTGGATTTGCTCCTGTGTCATGGGAAAATATCCAGATCGACTACAAAGGGCCCACGAGACATAGGGCAGAAAGCCAATCGCTTAGCCACTGCGCCAGCCGTGTCGTGTTTGACACGAGACAAGTAAGCATCGTTCTTTAAATAATTTTAATCATCGACGTATAGAATAGAAGGATATAACCCGAGAATTGATAAATCTGTAGGATAAGTCAATATATGCGGTGAGGTTTCGAACGTCAGAAGATATTTGAGACAATCACAATGCGATATTGTAGTTCAAAATACACTCGGTGTTCGATACACGGCAAGTTATTTACGTGCAGGCTGAATGTTTTAACGGCTCGAAGCGTCCCCAACTTTGCGCCAGCGGTGCTCGTATCCAAAACTTATGTCTTGTGTTCTCGATGTGGACGGGCGCGCTGCAGATTGCGAATGTTTTTGTGAGAAATTGCGTATCAAGTTAGTTTCTCTTTTAGACGATCACGTACTTTAGGTGTGAATATTATCATAAGAAAGACTACTTTAGACATTGTTCCGCTGATTCTTTTCCACTTTTACACGCGAAGCCATTTAAGATTTGCCTCAAACTCAATCGAACAATAAGGATTGGAACGTATTGAAGAAAAAGTGTTCAAGTCAGATTCGACTTTAACTAATGGATAGTTCAACCCTAAAAGTTCAACGACCCGCAGCCTAATTACGTAAAAAAGCGACAGCAACGAGACAGCAACGCGACAGCCACGCGACAACAATATCACTGTCAGCCAATACATTATTTGACACAAAAATGACGTTTGACAGAAGCTATCGCGCGATCTACGCCTGTCGTTACATCGGTAATTAGGCTGCCGAACCACAACACCGTCAGGTGAGTTACACTTGAAAATTATTTCAATGTCAACCTAATTCCAATATATTTTAGTTCATTAAATATTTGCTAATACGATCTGAATTTAATCTGGATGATCGATTGAAATAGTTCAGCAAGTAATATATAATAATATATAATATACCACGACAAAGCTGATTTTTTTAACATCGATTTCGATAAAATCTTTAATATTGAGAGAATAGCTTCAAACCCCCATACTTACCGAAGTAAGCCTATGAGAATAACCCCCTTGATCCTCGGGACATTTGAGTTAGAGATACTTAACGTTAAAAAAATTCATACTGGCTGTGAAAATATATGTTTTAAAGGTAAATAAAGTAAGAACATCACTATCGAAAAAGAGAGAAATTGATACTTAACATGCTACGTCCATATGACCACTACGAACATCTGACATTACATAACATTTTACTTCCTACCACGATGAGGCATTATCTCGCAAACTAAACTGAATGGACGCCATCTTTAGTGCGAACCATCCTTTGTTAATAACGATTGTCAATTCCGCTCCCGTAATGTCTAGTTTGTATGACTATCCGGTTACTTGGGTTGTCAGGATGTTTGTCAGGCTTTGTGTACGTAAAGTTACATCTTGTATCTTTGTTTGAGAGAATTTCGATAGGTATGTTGAACGTGTAATTATAGTTACGTGTGATGGATGAAATGGGATCCAGGTATAAGCTTTTTAGTGTAGGTTGTAGCTACTCAGAAAGTCATACATTCTCGAAATGCTGATTGTTTTTTATTTCACGATATTAGATGATTATTATCCAGTTAAGCGCATGTGCGAAATTGTGGGTGAACAAATCTCAGTGATGAAAAACGTGTACCAACTTTTTTATTTGTATGAGACCAGCTTTCAAGTTTTGTCGATAATTCTGGAAATCAATGATTTACTTTGAGTTCAAACACCTACTTTTGAAATATCCTCTTTCTTTTATTTGTTTTAACAAAAGGAACAAACAATAAAAGAAAAACGAGTATTTAAAGACCCAAATAAAAGTCGGCAGGAAAAAGTTGAAGTTAATTATACTGCGTACCAATTATTCTCTTTTGTGACAACCGATCGCTCTTCAAATTAGAACCCGCGTTGAGTTACGATGCTACTTACTTAAATACATTGTTTTAAGATCCATTTAATTGTACTTAAATTAACTTAGATGATTTTCTCGAAAAGTCCAATACATATAATTTAATTATCATTTCGATGTTGCCAAAGTTGAAATTTCACAATTATTTAAATTTATACAACTGGAATATCAAGAAGCTATATTTGGGTTTTTTGTCTGAATTTGTGCTATTTTGGAACAAGCATGGCTCACGTTTAGAGGGTGTCATCACACCCGTCGTAAATAACGTGTCAACGACCTGTTTTCAATAGATAAAATGCGAATCGATACTGAAACATTTAATTTTACCCTAATAGACTGGCTGCGTTAAAATTGTATAGTTAAAAAAATCACCCTGCGCATAGGTCTCTAGAAAATAAATCCGTTAAAATATGATGACAGTTCTTTATTAACACGTTAAAAGAAATTTACACTCTTCAGAACCTCTCTATCTTAAACATAATGAACGCAAGTAAAAAGTAATCTGAATGATAATACTTTGGCGAAGTCACAGATGGCTTTCATCATTAATATCCACAGAGAAAAAACTAATCGAGTTCATAAAACTGCATTTCAACTCTTAATTCGCTTGAAATGATCTTTATTTCTACAGGAAAATTGATAGCGCCACTAACTCACATTTTTGTTCGTAAAAATCTCATATTTTATAGGTAACACTGATTCAGCTGGTACTGAATCAGTCGACATGAATATTCATCGGAATAAATTCCAGGTAGTTATATGTCAGACAGTAAATTACATAGAATTTATTTTTGTGAGAAAAGTTCGGCTTAATAGCTTCCTCTCGCTGAGCTTTTTATATGTCGTCCTAAGAGATTACCTGGGCGAAAATATCAGTGTAGACATCAAATAGATTAAGTTTTATATACCTATACTCTTAAAGGCCTGGTGCACACAGGCATTGACGATAAAAGTAACGTGGTTGATTTTGACTTTGACTTCGCTCATCAGCGCTGACGTTAAGATAATGCCGCATTCATTTGACATACAAGCTGTGACATTACTCGCCTACAATTACCTCCCAGTGCTATGTTTGAATCAACGATCCTTCTAGATGGAAGGTTCAAAACAGATAAAGATACTGTCAAGGAAATTGTTTCCAATAGAACCGCTGGAGAAAGTAAAATGTTACACACTCGGGTTCACACGGCGACTTCCAAAACTTATCCGAGCCAATATTTCACGAACTATTGTCGCACCGACTCGAAAACAACAAACAGCTCATTCCACATTATTATGCCTTAAGTACCACAAACTCGGGTAGTTTGCGATAAACAGAATATGAGAATTTTTTTATTCGGGTTAACCCCAAATCCATTAGATAATATAATTAACATTTATAAGATTTTTTACCTACTTTTATGATGTCGATAAACGTCTCGTTATGCAACCAATTTGATGAAGTTTAGATTGGATCTCCATTTGCTAGGCTAGCTACTTGAGTGATAGAATAAAATGTTTCTGTAAAAATACTTTACCTGAAAATTGTGCCCTGTATGGTGCGTTTTACAGACACAGATAAGCACATACTGATCAGAACACACAACCCATATCGCAATAACCTCATCGCGAAGCCACAGCGCCAGCCGTGACGCCAAATCACTCAAAAGATTTATACATATAAAGAGCGATATTAATGCATGCCAAGTTACTCACGAAGTTTAGAATGTTCAGCGCTCATAGTAAAATCCGTACACTTAAAGTGTCTTCACACAACTTGGCTATAAACTGTATAAGTACGGTAATTCTGTTGAATTCTAAATTGGGACGAATTGTCTCGGCTGGCAATTCTCAGTACTCTAACTTTTTCCTTTGTTGCTACAATTGTGGAAGTTGCGGTTTGAATGAGAACCCACTTATGCTAATTTTGACTTGGATTTGAGTAATTTACTTGTGCAAAATTTCTTTCATAATTAGCTATGTTTCTGGGATGTATAAAAGTATTTTTCTTTTCGTATACGTGATTGTTTTTTTTTTTCTAATGTTATTTTCAATAATCACTATACTACTACAATCACAGTACAAAAGAGACTTTATTTCTATTATATAACGTAAAAATTAATATGAAAATACTAACACATTAAACTATATTTACATACTAATCAGATTAGAAAAGTAAAAAATATAAAAAAGACATTACGCATCAAAATACTCCTCCACATCGCTGTCAACCGGCAGTGTGTCCAGAAAACTGGCAGCGTTGCCACGCTGTATGTCAATGCTGATTCTTTGGCCAAAAAATAGGCCAGCCCTCTGCTCACGTGTAGACTCGACTAATCGCTTTACGATCTCTTTAAACAAAAGGCGAGCACTCGGACCCCATGGCCCTTGGGCCTCGAAAATATAACCACTTATCAGGTTATTATATTTTTTCCATTTAGGGTCTGTGCAGATGCAGCAGCAGCACCAGCACAGCTCACCGAGCTTGGAAAATAAAATGGCGCAAGGGTGTCGACGCATGTTGCGTCCCACACCAGAGGCCTACTCAACTTCCATGGCGATAATGTCATACCGTCTGATCTCTTCCCATCGTCACGTGCCAAACCACTTGGTTCTCATACGGCTGGCATACCGGCGGTAGCAAGAGTACGACGAATAATGTTATTAATGTTGGCGTGCCGTGCTATAAGTTAAACATTTTTTACCTGGAAAATCTGTCACCCTGTAAATATATTAAAGAGACTACAATGTATTTTATAAATTTGCCTTAGTAATACAACCGATATACCTATATTTTCAAGAATCAATGATAATGAACCCCATACTTAGACATTGTCTCTAAAATAAAACTTATGAATAGGATACTTTTCCTCCGTGAATCGTTGTGATTTTTTTTTTTACTTTGTATACCTAGCACTAAATTTAAAACATTTCCCTTATAATTAAGTGAGCAAAATTAATTATATTTGTTTCTGTTCACACTGACAAAGGGCGTACAACCTGTCACTTTCAACGTCCTCAAACAACCCTTGACTGTATAATAATACCCTCTGTTCAAATCTTTACGTGGTCTACCAACCACTGAGGCATATAGGATAAAAATTTAATAAATTTTTGAAAACGTTCGTTAACCTTTTGAATAACACATACGATATAAATTGGTATTATTTTTAGGGAGTGATATTCCACGTTGAGATTTGAGCAGACCCACTCCGAAGCCTAAGGTGTCCTTAAGGATTACACTACTACAAATGCCTTATAGAATTTATGACAGTGAAGAACCTAGAAATAACTGAAAAAAAAGACCTCAAAAATCTTTATCAAGTAAGTTACGAGTGCCTCCAGCAGTATTTTAAAATATTATAATGTTATGATACTTTATTTTACACACACTTTATTTTACCCATACAATTAACTGTTGTCCTATTAACTGATATATTCTATCTGGTTATTGGTCGAATGAACCACGACCACATGTAAAATCAATTAAACACTACACAGAATACGCTTTGATCAATCATTGTAGTACAACGGAGCCGAAAATAAAAACTATTGCAACAATTCGGGGTATTCTTTTATAAAAGAGTACCTTTCATCGATATCCATGTGGAGAGAAGAATAAAAAAGATACAGGTATATTCATATTCACTAAAACAGGACAATCATACTAGATTTACATGCTAGAAATTCCGCGAAGTGTAAGACAGAGGTGAAAACCCACACGACACTCACAAGTTGTACACCCACATTTCACCAATAAATCCCATCTACCGTACAGATTTCAAACAGAAAATCCAATAACGTTATGTCTATAGATTGAACCCACAACTTCATTCTCAGTAGCGCTTGCGACAACTTAACCAATGAGGCAGTGACCTGAGATAATTAATGGAATCAGGCGTTACTTTGCGGAAATCCATGATATATACATAAGATATACAACTAGAATATTTAGTTTTAATTCCGCTAAACTACTGCAAGTTTGGGTGCATGCACAGGACCGCCCTCCCGCCCGCAAATATATGAACATGCAGGAGGTGTGATAGAAATAATGTAACATGCAACCAAACCGATCAGACCTGAACTTATTCATGAAGATTTGGCGTATTTAAAACTTAGATACTCCATTCAGGCTTCATCTTGCGCAAGACAAGTGATACATCAATCATTACGCTAGTCAGTGAACTGGAATACTTGCAGCTAAGACAAAACTGAAATCATTCGAGTAATGTTTATCAATTTTGTAAATGAAACAGAAGAAAATCTGCACTATGAACTGATAAAAAATATTAAAAATTCTTAAGTATTTTTGCAATTTCATCTGGTCCAGTGTTTTTTTACCGACAAACAAAACGGGACAGACCGAGTTTGGAACTTGGAGTATCGTTTGTCGAACGTTGAACTGCGCTGCCGTGTTTCTGGAGGACGGGACAACTCATAAGATGTAGCGTCACTGTATAATGGCCGCTTACAGCTAACAAGTTGTGTGATTTTCTTCTTAAATTATACTTAGCTCTATATTTACTTAGCGGCTCAATGTTCCGACACCCACAACTATTAAGTATGGGTTTTCTTTCCTCATACTTAGCTGTCAATATTAACGAAATTCATGAACGTGTATTTTCACAGTCACCGTAAGTACCTACAGTGCCGCAAGTATAAGAACTATATATATGTAATACATATAAATAAAATTGAAGTGTCTGTTTGTAATATTGAAATAACCGTTTTTTACTACATGCATATGAATATATATACAGTACATACACCATATTTTGGTGTATGTACTGTATATATATTCATTCACATTTTTTACAATTTTTGTCTGTCTGTCTGTTTGTATAGGCTAATCTCTGAAATGGCTGCACCGATTTTGACGGGACTTTTATTGGCAGGTAGCTGATGTAATAAGGAGTAACTTAGGCTACTTTTATTTTAGAAAAATTCTTTTATTTTTGTAAAAAATAGGGTTAAGTGCATTTGGTCTCACTAAAAAATACATTGTTAAGTTCCGACATCCACGCGAACGAAGTCGCGGGCACAGCTAGTATGTAATAAGTTTTGGGTTATTTATTTGTTTAAAAACAGAATTTTCATCGTCAGCTTCTATTAAGTTTGTTTATTGTAATTATAATATTGCTAACGTCCTAATTAGCGTCTTTATGTACGGAGCCAATCACCGCACTAATACATGATTAAATGATATAAAAAAACATGTTAATTAAATACAAATTCAAAATGAAACTCGTCTACCTGTCTGTTTATTACTTGTTCAAAGCTAAACTGCACTTTAAGAGGTACGTAGAAAAGGATATAAGGTTCGGAGGTCGGAGATTTGGTTATAAATAGTTGCCTATAAACTTGTACCACAAACAACGCAGTATCTATGTCCTTGTCTCGGTACAGTTTCATAACTGGAGCCCGAGGATGTCCCGCTGACAAGCGGCGCTCCACGCCATTATTTTATAGCACTTTTTTTATTAACTTCGGAATGCCGAAGCGCCATGTCCGTGCTACGGCGTCCGTCGCCGCTTTGTTTTTACCAAATAATGGACAATTCAATTATGAACTCTCTCGTGCTCATCTTTATTAGCTACATTCTATTTTGTTGGCGGTCTGTAGTTTTTATGGTAATGACGTAAACTGGTTATTTTTTTATGCCAGTTACGAATACAGATATTAGGTTGATACTATAGAGGTTTTATAAAACCTTGGTATTATTTTAACTCCGTGGTGACCTTTGGTAAATCCCGTAACTCACCAATATACCACAGTGCTTATACGCCATTATTGTAATTAGTCTAGTGGTTGCAATCGCGATTGCTGAGCGTGAGGTCCTGGGTTTGATTCCCGGGTCGGGCAAAGTGTTATTTGGTTTTTCTGTACAGAAATTCTCAGTAGCAGCACGAAGTCTGAAACTATGTCTGGTAGATGGCAATAGGGTCGCCCCCTATTACATGGGACTTAATAACGGCATCGGCGAAATGTGGGTGCACATAGTACACCTCTGCCGAAATTAAAATGACACAAACACGCAAGAAGAGAGAAGTACCATCTTGTCAGTGTTTGGTAGTACCTACCTATTAAAATAGTAATTTCAGGTCTAAGTTATATTCTACTAATTCTCTGCAATAGACAGAGTTGAGACTCCAGGTCGTCTCAAATTCTCAAATCATTCTAAAAATATTTTTAACAGTATATGTATTCTGTGGTTTATAAAAATAAGTGTGACAAAAGAACACAGCTCCATTTATTCACATTGTTTCAACACAACACATCAAACTCAAATTCAAACAAGTTCCGTGACCCGAATCCGTCTTTCGACAAACAATCTAATTTACGTCTCGCTGTTATACCTTGAATAACGAGCCAAATACGCACGTTTATATTTACAAGCGAATCCGTTTCTCAATTAATCCAACAATTAAGCTTTATGTGAAATTCTGATTTTAGGTTAACTGTTCTATGGTATGAAAAGGTAGGGGGTGGAAAGGGGATCGTAGCTACATATCTATTGCGCAGGTCTGTCGATCTACGAGGTTAAGCAGCACTTGCTGCGGTCAGGTTTTCACACATCCAAACCCATCCGTGCCTCGCAAAGCGCGTTAAGCAGTTGGTCTTAGGGTTTATATGAATATCTATGACATATTTTATGGGTGTCAGCAGCCCTAAAAAGTCTGACTACCAGTCTAATCATCAAGTATCAGTGTCTCCCAGTTATAGGGAGACGGAGGTCAGATGGTAGTCGCTCCGGGTAAACTACTGATATTCAGCCGCAACCGGTTAGACTGGGAGCCAACCCCAATTTAGTTGGGAAAAGGATAGGCAGATGATGAACCTCTATGGTATGAAAGAAAATCAAACAAATGTACGAGTGAGAGAGACTTAAAATCACATCCAAAATTACCTGTCAAGTATTCCCTGAAGGGTACAATATTGTTATCTTGTACAATATTTTGCCGATACCGTTATTAAGTCCCATGTAACAGGGGGCAAACGTAATGCAAGCTACGGAGCACAATTGCAGACTCCAGGCTGTTACTGACAAAAATCCAATAGCACTTTGCCGAACCCACGGATCGAATACAGGACTTTACGACCAGCAGTTCAATACAGAGTAGAGAGATGCAGTTTCATCATCAGGCATCCAATATTAAAGCCACATATGTATAAAAATACGATTTTTATACATATGTAGCTTTTTAGCTTTATATAAATACTATAAAGAAAAATTGAAAATTGATTGACACGACGGCTAATGGATTGAAAAATGAATGGCATGATACCACGGAGGTCGAGGTCGCGGGTTGACGCCCTGCTCGTGTCAATCATTTTCAAGTTTTCTTTATTGTATTTCTACTAAGTAAAGAGCTGTGCTGATTAACATAGCGTCACGCCTGTATTCCCCGAAGGGTTAAGCAGAGGTGTACTACTGTACACCCACATTTCGCCGATGTCGTTTTTGAGTCCCTTGTAGATAATAGTTGGCGAGCCTATTGCCATCGACCGCGCCAAGTTCCAAACTGCGTGCTACTATTGAGAATTTCCATACATAAAAACCCAATAACACTTTTCCCGACCCGGGAATCTAACCCAGTACCTCACGCTTAGCAGTCGCGCTTGCGATCACTAGACCAATGAGCTAATTACAGTGGTAAATAAGTAGTTCGAAGGGCTGCTTAAAGATGTATCGAAGGCTTATAATGGCATTGTGATGGATGGAAGAGGAGAGGCCGACTCTCTAGAGATCAGTGCAGCAATGCCATTTTCCTGACTCAGATCTCATCAAATAAACCACATATTTTACATAACTTACTAAATAACCTATTAAACTTTTTGAAACAAAGCAATAAGTACATACCGGACCATTTACTACAACAATCGATGGTAAGTAAAATGAAATTGATTGGAATACTTATATTCTCATTAAAACTGTACGGAAATTGTGATCATTAAAGTTGATATTAAAAAAGTTTTTGGTCCAATCGAAAGTTTTCAAGGAGTAAATTTATCTCCGGAATGTTCCCCAAACATTTTTATTCTGTAAAGTTTATTTATCTTTATCTTCTGCCTTTTTTATGCAGAATGGGCTGAACAGTTGTGCTTTGAGAAAATAAGTTTATTATAAATGGAAAAGAAGGAATCAGAAGAAAACGCAAATGAATAGATCTTAGTAAACATACACCATTGCCGACCGCATCTTCACAGGTACTATCAAGCAGTGGCGTGCGGTTCATAAAGACAAAAAGACACCCCCAGGCTTACCGTACATAACTCAGATAAATATTTATTATAAGATATTTGAGGTGACAAATCACATAGATTATTATTTAATCGACAAGACGACGAACCAATACCAACATTCAATAGGTATTATTGTTAAGTATACTTTTAAAATAATAATAGATGTAACGCCGCTGCTATCAGGTGAGATAGTGGCCAAATGTAAGCCTATCGTGTAAGCATATTTCAATTAACATGGAAAAAATCAAATAATGTTAATTTTCTGTCTGGCATAAAAATAAAATCGATAAAAAAGCCACGGCAACAGTCGGTTTGAACCGCCATACTAAATGTTTCACATCAAAAGAAATGCTGTTTTTCAAAGAAGTTATTATACACAAGCGAAATTATATCTCTATGCTCTACATAATGACGACGAAGAAAGCGCATTAATTATGCTTATTTGACAAAGATCACAAAATGAAATAACAAATCCGTTCTCTTTTTAAATCAACACTTAACTTTTATATCCTCAAACGAATCCGACAAACCAAGTTTTAGTTTTCGTTTGGAATTCAGTTGGCTTCGCAAGGAAAAAGAGCGAGATATGGCCAAGTTCACGACCCGAGTCGGGAGCCCATCAGGTCTGCATTTAAACTGGTTATAAGTAACTGGCGTTATTCCAACAAACATGAAGTTGGAATACGTTCAGTTATGTGTTATTTTTTCATACCAGTGTGCAGAGACATTTTAATAATGATACATTATATTCAACCATATTTTCTTGACAATAAGCGTTGGTACTTGGAACGCTTCGTTTGTTTCGTGAATGTTTTATTCTAGAAGCTGTACGGTGTCTATTTTTTTAGAATGAGTCTGTCTGTCTTGTACGAAAATGTCTTGCCCAGAATTTATTTTTTTTTATTTAATTTTATAATACTGCAAACTCCAGTCGTGACGATACCCAAGTAATAACGTCCGCGACACCTAAACGGCTGGCCCATAACAGAGCTTGCAGTCTGAATATTGTCACGATGACATAAGCAGTGCCAACTCATATTGTAACGCTCACGCTGACTCTTTAAATTTATTTTGCAATTTATCCATTACTGTTACAAGTATTTTTTTATATACCAGACATCGTTGATTTTTCCTATCCTTTACACTTTTGAGAAGAAACATCGAAAGAAACTCGGGCGCATCGATGTCAATAATTATTAAATGATGTCAGTAGTGAAAATAAACACCTCCATAATATTATCATTTTATTTTCATATTAAACCAGCATTACGATCCAAAAACAAAAAAAAAGTAAAATACTGATCCACATTCTAAATTCAAACCCAATCTGTGTTCAAATCGGTGTTTACTCTATAAAAATAGAATGTTATTGTCCTATCTTTGAAAATCGTACACCGGACAGTGTTATGCGTTTAATGGGCTCGTAACGGCTACTTTTATGACAGTCGTATTCGTGGGGAAATAATAGTGATCCAGTGAAATAAGAGATAATAATAGTTGTAACGGAAATTAAAAGAGGCTATCTTATTATGATAATATAACGATTGTTGATAATGGGTAATTTTCGGTTATTAAATTTTGTGTGTCACAAAATTTCTATACAGGGTGTCGTCAATAAAAAATAATGCAGTCACAATCCTAAACAGTCCTCAGACCGTTGACCCAAAACAATCATATGATGGGATCAAAGGTAGAATAAGCATGCAGTTAAGTCTGCTAAATATTCTAGCGCCCGCATATCGACGTACCAAACCTCGCCATCCTCGATGCGCCAATACTAATTGCATCACAGCTTAATTTTTATATAAAGAAATATTTTATGACATAGATACTCCACCTCATTGAAGTACTAAATGCAGTTGACTAAATCGCTACCCTGTATTATATGTAGATAGTTCAAACGGCATATTTTTTTTTTCGATTTAAAAAAATAATTACATTAGGTATTTTTAATAATGAGAAGTCACGTCATCCCGTGACATAAATTCCGCCCGTTATAAATAATAAATACCATTCATACATGGACTGGGTGTATTCGCATCGTGTTACCTGCCTTCAAACATCGTAAAATATACAATTTATAAACATACCTAGAATACATATTTGATAAGGTTAATTTTATTCAAATATCCACGTTATAAAAAAATCGTTTCACGTATTAAATTATTTGAGATCCGAGGTATTTATACAAATATGTTATTTGCTGTACACGTTCCGAATAAAACGCGCGCAATGCCATTTCTGACGGACTCGACTGTACACTGTCGGGCAACCGGATTTAATTTCCTGTTGAAAACAAAGATATTTAAGATGTCAGTCAGTGTCGTGAATGGTGAAACCATTCTGTGCCGGTAGTGTATGTCCGATGCGGTAAATGGTAGGTAAGAGCTCTTACCGTTTTCAAAGAGTAATGTAGAATAATAATGTATTAGTATGGATTGTCCTAGAATGTCCTACTACCTGCTCGCGGGAGGAGTTAATGACCGCTACAGAAAGCGCAGTCCGTGTGGCGGAATTTTGGGCCAAACTAATTTGATTTGCCATCGACACGCTAAGAAGAAGTATGGATTTCCATATTCAATTATCTATTCTATAATATAAGATTAGCAACCATTGAATATGAATTCTTAACAAGTAACATCGATTATTTCTAGAACAAGACTTTTTTTCAAACAAAAATATGGAACCGTTCGTTTCAACTGCGTTTCATAACACATTGCACCTACATAGCAAACGTGACGCGCCAGCAAAATTAATTTTGTTTTACCAAGTCGCGTTGCTTTCGCAACGGTTGGTATCATGATCGGCCTAGCTTTTTCTCAATTACATTGGGGTTGGCTTCTAATCTAACCGTTTAAGGCTGAATATCTGTATTTTCCACGGAGCCACTGCCACCTGACCTCCGCCACCCAATTATTGGGAGACACTGATACTCGAAGGTTAGACTGGTTGTCAGACTTTTTAAACTGCTGACACCGGTACCGATTGTCATAGGTCTTCGTATGACACCCGAGAACAACTGCTTAAAGTGCTTTCTGAGACACGGACACGTATAAGGTAGAAAACCGTTATTAAATATGTGGAGGAACGAGATACGGTGTCCTCCATTTTTTTCTTCTTCTTTTAAAAAACGTTGCCTCACACTAGGATTTCTCCTGTATCGTGGGTACAGTTTACCAACATACATGTCACATGCACAAACAAACAGACCCGAAACAACTAACTGTAGATCATACAAATATTTGTCCCGTGCGGGGATCGAACCCGCGACACGTAGCGCAGAAAGCTAATCGCTTAGCCACTGCGCCAACCGTGCCGTCCATTAAAAAAGAAGTTTCTTCCGACCAGGCACAGTTGATGTGTTATGTGTTAGAATCGTTGCAAACTCTCATAGTGCGATTCAGGACTTTCTGTTGTCGCTTTACTCCAATAGATGACGCTTTACTTTTGCCATGTTGTGAGTACTTAGTAGTCGCTACATATTTAATTAAAACGAACTTTAACTACGACATTATTACCCACTCTAACCTTTCACTCAATCACACAATATCGTCGTCAAAGGATCTAAATGTTTCCTTCGCTCGACAGCTCAAACGTTCAAATGCTACTTTACGGCACCTAATTACCAAGTGAACATTCCAACGTATGACAAAGTTCGTCCATATGTCTATATGTACTTTGGGAAATAATTGCCGGTTGGATATGAAACTGGAATGCAGTCAACATCAAAAGTAAATGATGATCAGGCGGATATTACTGGTAAATTATATGCTACATTGAAAGCACGGTTGGCGCAGTAACTACGCGATTCGCTTCATGTCGCGGGTTTGATTCCCGCACGCAATAAATATTTGTATGATCTACAGATAGTTGTTTCGGGTCTGGTTGTAAGCATGAAACGTGTATGTTTGTAAACTGTACCCACGATATAGCAGAAATCCTATCGTCCTATAGTCATGGTTTTTAAACACAAAGAAAAACATTTGAAGACTGATGCAGATGCAGATAACAGTGTCTCAAGACAGCCTCTCAATCATTTTTTCAAATTATTACCTAAAGGCCTTCAATATTTTTGAAAAAAAAAATCAATGTCAATAAATGATCATACACTGATGACTTAGTTTTAATGCTGACCGTACGCAACTAATTACGCGGCGACTGCAACAGATTTTAAATCGAACCTCGAGCTTTTTATATGTCGTCTTTCTCTTTATTTTCCTGCACCATTCAGTACAAATAATCCTGCGCTAAATACTTATTTCACTACTGACCTCCATTGCACTACCACTTCGCCCCATGGCGACCCGACATCGCCTTAAACAGTCCAATCCTGAAACAAACAAAAACAAAAATGAACTAATTTTTATAGTCTAGTCTAGTATTATTGGGTTTAACCGTATGGAAATTCTCAGTAGCAGCAAGCATTTGGAACTATGCCCGATAGATGAAAATAGGCTCGCCCCCTATTATATGGGACTCAGTTACGGCATCGGCGAAATGTGAATCTACATTAAAACAGCTCTGCCTAACCCTTCGAGAAATACAAGTGTGATGCTAAAGCTAAGTACTCATAATATTTTACTCTTAAAAAAATTGTATTTTAATTAACTGGTAGTCTACACAACCTTTTATATCAAGCGCTCAAAGGTTACTGACCTCCACTTAAACAAAAACAGAAACGAAATAATCCGTAAAGCTACTGGCCTAACAATTAAAAATGTTCAGAACTCAGTATAACAAAAGCGATGCGATGCGACGCGAGTTCATAGTCACGCCTGCTGCACGCAATACGGTTTTGTACTGATCTATGTTGGATAACAATGTGGCCCGCAAACTATTTCATGACAAGTTTCATATAAAAGGTTTATTTCAAATACCTACGTCAGTGGCGTTTTTTATTTGTACAAACTCTTCTCGTTTGAAGTATCGAACATATCGGCCCTCAAATCAGCTCGCGATTCACCTAATAATAAGTGTTCACAACCAATGAACAACGATAATCAGCAATTTGGTAATTACGCATGCGTTCTCGACCAGTCTTAAGTTGAAATGCGTTAAAAGTAATATTTTAAACCCAGTTTCAAAATTAAATTAAACATCTTATTTTTTTCACGCCAAAAAGGTTTTTTTATGAAACTAGACAAAAATATCTACAATAGAAAATATGTTCACTATAGATAACGCCATCCACGAAGACGCGCCCCACTCTTCTTCCTAATCGCTTACAGTACAAGGTGTGCAACCTTCCGCGAGTGTTTTAAGTTCTGTTGATACACGCAAATTACCTACGAGTGCACACGCACACTACGATGAATTGACTAAATACGAGAAAGCGTTCCGGTCAACTGGTAAGCCTAGGCAAAAAAATTGGGGGGCGTCTTCTTGGATGGCAATATCTGTAAACAAAGTGGATATCCTTAGTTTTTTAAAAAGGATAAGGCTTTACATTCATCAATGGTGGCTTACCGGAGGTAGTATTACCTGATTATGCAATGTAACGTTTTTATAAGTTTGTTTTTCCTTATACATATAATAAATGTTAAAAGGAGTATTAATTGTAAATCAACTTTTTATTTTTTGAAAAGAGTATCCTTGGGGTTTATTGCCGATCTCTTCCCCATTGATCCTACCCCATTTTGAAACCGAGCGCCTAGAGTCTCGACTTTTTAAAGCTCCCTGTAAAGGCCGAGTTGAAATAAAAAACTTTGACTTTGACTTTGTAGACAGTCCTCGAAACTCATCGAGAACTTTTTTAACCATCTCAGACGAATAGGTTACCTTACAATTTCCTTCATTTTACAAGTAAATAATATAAAATTAATAAACTGTCAACACGCATAGGCAATAACTCAATACGACAAAATCAATTAGTGAATTATTATCACAAATTAAACATACCATTGAGGTTAACGCCAGGTAACATATTTATCAATACCATAAAACGTCGATAAATTACCCATAATAAATGTTCAGAGTTTATAACCGTAAAACGTTTATTTTAATGGAAAAATGACAAACGGGCGACATTATTTGCGATCTGCCGAACAGATATGGCACGATTACTTCGTATTGTTTCCCATATGTTGCGATGTATCGATGATTTTCATGCGGTCTTAATATTGGAAACAATAACTTACTGTTTCGGTTTAATATTCGCACAGATTATATTTACATATTAACAGTTTGTATCAACACTGAAATGTGGGACCTAGAGTCGGACTATTCTAAAATACCTGTGTATGGTCTATATCAGGGGTGACCAACCAGTCGATTGCGATCGACCGGTCGATCGCGGCTATTAGTCCAGTCGATCGTGGCAAGGCAAAGAAGGATATAACTTTAATATGTGATGTGAAGAAGTACTGATTATGTAAGTATATGGCAAATCGCACAAAGTCTTAGTCAGTAAACATTAGATCTTTAGTCTAATTGAGTTGGTCACCCCTGGTCTATGTGAATAAAAACATATATTACCTTCAAAGCTTTTTGGATAATCGACCTACTCAAAGAGAGAACATAATATTATAAATAAATACAGCACATTAATATCCCACTGCTGGGCAACGACCTCTTCTAAAGATTAGGCCTTAGTCCATCAAGCTGGCCTACAAAGGATCGGCGGAAACGAGAGAAACGTCGAGAACTTTATGAGGCCTTCTCATGGGTTCAAAAATCCTCACGATGTTTTTCTTCAACGTTAATACGAGTGATATCGAATTCTGATCAGTAAAGAAATGCGGGCTGGGTTTTAACGACGATAGTTCTGCATGAAAGATAAGCGTTCAACTCCTAGGCTATCACTATTTAGGTGTAAGTTGTCATACACATAATAATAATACAAATAATAACACTTTTATTTCATTAGTAAAATATACCGTTTTATCAAAATCATTGATTTTTACTAATTATTGTAAATAACTAACAAATTCCTTTTCTCTAACCAAAAAGTAGTTCTAAATACAAAATACTGAAATATCAGCAAGCAATTAATTATCGAAAATATTTAACGAAAACAGTTCTCTCTTTATTTTAGCATACCTATTAGATATTTCTAATTTGCTTCGCTTGCTGTTTACTTTTTTCCAGCGGCCATTAGCAGGATTATTTTCCAGTGGTGTTTGGTTTTGTAAAATGGAAACAATATTCTTTTAATGCCGGCATTAATAATAATTATTAAGTATGCATATTCAAGTGTATAGTGCAACTTTAATTCTAAGTAGTTTCTCTAGTGTCCTGTTACTAATATGTTTACCAAACAGACAAGAAACTAAAGCTACCTTGTTTAAAAAAGGTCGCGGCGTTGTCGAAACATGTAAAATTACAGTAATTTCCTCGAAAAACAGTAAGTACATATTTTGATCTGCCTTTCTAAATGCGATCTGTGACCTTGTAAAACAGATTTTCTAAAAAAAAACAAATTTCGAGCGAAGAACCTAAGACAACATTATGGCACAAAAAACACATATCAAACAGAGGTACCGTGTTTTTACTTAATATAGGCAAAAACTTGGTAGATACCTACTTACCTGTCTGTATGTCTAAGCAATACGTCAGTTTCTTGAGCCTTTCAGATAGTACTATTATCTGATCTGATCTAGACCACAGCACACTTGAACTTGTTAAAAAATTTAGTTCACCGTGATTCATTAAAAAAGAAATGCTTTAAAAAATAATAAAACTCAGCTATGTATCGCGTGCCGACTCCAACAATCCACAAATTACGATCGACATGAAAGCCCTAACGATTGAGGAAATTTGGTAAATCACTTCATATAAAACGAACAATGTTGCGGTTTAACAATGAAACGTTTAATCAAAAGGGAATTTGGAAAAAAATTTAAAGGTCATTACGCCCTTTCTCTCGTTAATCGCTTGTTTCAACATAACAATAGGTTAGACAAATTATCAAGTCACTGTTTTTAATTGGTTGAAAATTCCAATTGTTGTAATTATCGATACGAGTACTTCAGAAACGAATTGGAGCTGATTCATATTCGACAGACAGAAAGAATTTCGAAGCTTTTTAAAGAAGTCTTTTATTTTCGATTTATATCCGATTTCAAAAATTCTTTTTTTATTTGAAAGGGTATGCTTGTCATTTGGTCCCATTGTCATCAGGTCAGGACCTGATGGTGGAAACCCTGAGAAATCGAGGGCATCTCTTGAAAATTGTAGGCGAGCATGGGATAAAAACTTGATATTTATGTGTATGATGATTTCAATATTCTTCAACTACTGTATTGTTTAATAAAAGATTTATTTTTTGCTTTTTAGTTATTAATTTTGTTTTTGAGTTTTTTGGAGTCGGGTTTTTTTTTTTTAGATAATATTGAACCTTCTTTTCGTTTTATCTGTTCTAATTTCAAATGCACAAACACCCTGACGAAAATGTATGTAATATCTACATAAACAAAAATCAATTGCAGCATGTATGTAAGATCGAAAGGAAATTTTGATGGTATTTTTATATGGGAATCTCTATAAAAAATGGGACGTTCAGTTTGACAGCACTTCTCATTTTCTTCATTAGTAAATTGCACCCATGCGAAGCCAGGGCGGGTATCATATAAATATTCGGAGTGGGAATTCAACCCACGAGCCATAGCGCACCGCAGTCTTTGTATATCATTCTAACTACGAAAAGTGACAAAACATATGTAGCCTTAACATAGCAAAATAATAAACGATCACTAGGCAATATAAAAACAAGCCCGAAAATAAAAGAAGATAGATATTACACAAGCTGCGGTCTCTATGTGAATATTATAATGTAGCATACAGAGTAATGTTTAACATGTTAAAAATCCCAAAGAGGTGTCATTTGGGTCACTATATTCGTTCAGTACTTTGCATAAACGTGAAGCAAGAGAATTCGCGCCAATTCTAGTTTGAGCACAGCTAAAGGTTATTCCTTTTTTACGAGTTAAAAACGGTATCTCCGAATGTTCTATTTTGAAAATTGAAGTCTTAGGATCATCTTTTATTTTATTAGGTTAAAGGCAACTAACAAACGAAAATAGAATTGTAATGTATATAGACTAACTTCTGCCCGCAGCTTGGCCCGCGTGGTTTACGAACGCGTACATTTTTCCGGAATGAAAAGTAGCCTATGTGCTATTCCAGACTATACTATATCTCTATGCCAAATTTCATCCAGATCCATTCAGCCGTTCTAGTGTGATTGAGTAACAAATATCCATCCAATATCCATGCATCCTCACAAACTTACACATTGATAATATTAGTAGGATATATCTTTAGTAAACCTATAAACTTAACCGCTACACAGTTTAAAATAAACTTGATTAGTAGCATAAATTATTTATTATTTACTTGTGTGTGTAATTATTTTATCATACAGACGAGACTTACTTTAAGATGGTGTGTTGCTAAGCGATCGGGTTTTTTCACTAACAAATATTTAAATACTGTAAAATTGTGGAAAGAAAAATTCGACCGCGACAGTTCACCAGTATTTTGAACTTTAGAATTCGCTTCGTAGGCATTATTGCATCACGCGTCATAGAATCAATACAAAATATTTATATGACCAACACATTGTTGTTTCGGGTCTGGGTGTAAATATGAGCTGTATGTTTGTAGACCAAAGCCACGATACAGGAGAAACCAGTATTTAAAACGAAAGAAAAACATTTGAAGATCTTCAAAAATCATGTTTTCTTGCGTAAACGAAGGAATGATATTAAGAACCTATAAATATTTAAATATGAATTAATTTAACAGTCAAGACTATCGTGTCAATTTCTGTTACCGACACAGGTTTGTATACCATACCGCAGAATGTAAGTCGTAAAAGGTCGCATTGTCAGCTTTTACGACCTGGATCTAATCCCCAGATGAAGGTAACATCAAACCCTTCTTCCATGGCTGTTTTTAGGTGGTAGAGGGGGAAGTTATTCAACCAAGAAGGAATCTGGATATAAGCTTTTTTAACAGTACTTACATTATTAATTAAAGGTACTCTACAATTCTATATTAATCATTTTCTGATGTGCTCAACACAGCAACACGACCGTATTCTCTGAAGGGTAAGGCACTGTACTATACCTACTGTAGTACACCTATATATTGCCGATGCCGTAATTAAGTCTTACAGGACGAGCCTATTGCCATCTACTGGGCACAATTCCAAACTTTGGGCTGCTAGACGGCAATAGGGTCGCCCCCTATTACATGGACACTTACTATAGTACATTTGTGCTTAGCCCTTCCTTACTTGAAAAAATAAGAACCCACAACCTTTGCCAAACCATACGATCGCTCTGTCAACTGATTTCATGCTAAATCGATACCAGTGAACCGTATCAAATTTTAATCAACATATAAATCAACATAAAACACAATTTAAACGTCGTTCTCTGTTCGCGTGTACTACCCAATACATCATGCAAATATAATCAGTTTGTCTATACAAGAAAAATTGTATTTGCAAGTACAGATTCCCTTGTGAGTGTAAATCTGACAAATTGGTTGCGTGAGCGATGTTGACAGGTCGACGTGCACACAGCAATTCTATCAGGTATCGATATCCAGGCGAACAAGGAACAAATTGCAATCTATTGGATTTTTCTTTATAACATGAAAAACGTATTTGGTGCCTTTCATTTAGTACCTTTGAGACATAAGGTAATCCTTGAACTATATTGCAAGGAAAGCCTACGAAAGACGTTACATGAGATAGTCTTGCGCAAGTTGGGCAGTCAGCCTCGATACTACTTTTGCTGGCAGGAGCAATTTCCATAAGACAGCTCGCGTCAAATCGACCGAAAGAGAATTGAATTATGAAATAAATTGGAATATGTTGAAATGGAATTTAAATTCTAATTAAATTAAGTATTACTGATTCTATATTCTTTTGTTTTCATGCTATTCAGATAGATTTATTTGCGTAGCATTAACTCGTTCTTACTACTAAATTCTTTTTGAAGTTATGAATTATAATCTTAAAAGAACAAAAGTTCAATTTTATTAATTAGGTATTTATAAATTGGCTGTGTAATTACAAGATGTCTGAGTATTTACAAGAATATAAATAACTTTACAGGTCTTTAACCTTTTCAAACAACTGAAGCTAGCAGACTCACCTTGACTTTCAAAATTTAAACGCCTTTATTTACACAAAAAAAAATCGAATTAAATACAAAATGAAGATAATTTGAAAAGCGTTCTTTTCGTGGTTCATTGGGAAAGTAATAAAGGCGCGTACACAAAGTAATCGCCGTAAAACGTTTTGTATGTAAATGGAAATCAATTGGTTGTTCACGTGAACGACACGATACCAACAATGAGTGATAACCCTAATGTATTGTTGGGTGTAAACGAACTTTTTCGCTTGTAACGTCGCGTGGTACTCCATAGTACTGAAAAACGATGTTCAGTTTCCGCGTTCTGTGCAATGTAAAGCACTAAAAGTTACCTAATATAATTTATATGGTAACAGATATGGAGGTTTATGTATACTTTCATATTATTATGAACCTTAGAGCTGTAATACAGTGTGGAGTATTAATTTTAGAACTTGATGGATAGATACCAAAAGTTTAGAAAGACAATCAATCATCATTATTAGCGTAAAATTAGTTAAATATCTTCAAGTCGCAGAGTAAATAAACTTTAAGATTATAATGACTTTAATTTCAAAATGTAACGTGCCAAATAAAAAAGCAATAAATAATACAATAAAAATGTTAGCGCCCATTTTTCAGAATTATTAGTTCACTTATAAACAGTCACTTAGTTAAACGTTCACGACCATCGTTCGTTATGTCGAATGAATTGTGTTTTTACTAAATTCGCTACACCTAATAATTCTGTTCACAGCTGCGCGCGGCTCTCTTAATTGACGTAATTGAAAAGTTAAAACCTCACGTTTTCCCGCTCACCTTTTTAAATATTTACTTTAGCACCCAATTAGTGTGTCGCTAGTAGATTTTCCTTTAAAACTAAGGTGTGTTACACACTGAAGTTACGACGCAATGTGCTTCTACGTGCTGTTAACTGCGAAATATACTAACATAGAGTAAGAAGGAAATAAAAAAGATCTCATTCACTCCTATCTTAGCAAAATTAAATCAGCTCGTTATTCGATCAATATACGTATTTTTATGCAAATATAAAGTGCCAAAGACGCGTTAAGGAGTAAAATGGGCATGCAAATGTTGAAGTAACGCCGATAATGGCGTCAAAAAGCAAAAATATTTTCGTATGACGCAATGGATGTAATTTACATGCTTTTCTCGTATTCTGTCGGTTTAAACCTATGCAAAACGAGCCACGGGTGTCGTGTGCCATTCCAAATCCTCGCCGCACCGTCGTCATGTCAGACTTGTGTACCAACCTTTACATACCCCGTCCTTTCTCTTCCGCTTTTAACAGGGTCGACTTTGCGTCAAGTTAACGGTAAAGCTAATTTCGTTTATTTTTCACTTTACCTGCAAATTAAGGCTTAAATATTCTAATTTATTATTTCGTTTAGACGTGACCGTTTGAATTGCGAGCCGCTTAGGAACAGAAATACTTTGGAACTGAGAAGAAAATCTTATTAATTACAAAAGAGTATACAACAAAGGTTTAGGATGTAACAAAAGTAAAATAAAAAGAATTATAACAAAATTTAAAGATTAAAAAGAATATTGAAAGACCCATTCCAATAATTTCTTGACGAAACGTCTATCAATCATACAACATTCTTCTCATATAACGTTCAGAATAGAGCAATTTAAAACATAATTCCTCCACTAAACATGTTTTCTAAAGGCTAGGTATACTAATGTCGATGCTTCGTTGCGTGAGAAGTTTCATTATAGCGGTATACGTGGAAATTCACTTGGTTGTCCGCGCCCATTTTCGTATAATAAGCACGCACTTCGGCCAAAGTGTTGGGCGTTGATCGCGTGCGCTCCTACACAGTCTAAAACTATGTTATTACATAAAGCTTTTTATATTACCTTTATATCTTGAAACTAATTAACTAGGCCTTGTTCATTAAGAAAAGAATAAGTGGTTGGAATAGTTAATGGAATCAGGCGTTACTTTGCGGAAATCCATGATATATAAGATATACAACTAGAATATTTAGTTTTAATTCCGCTAAACTACTGCAAGTTTGGGTGCATGCACAGCACCGCCCTCCCGCCCGCAAATAAAATATGAAATAATGTAACATGCAACCAAACCGATCCTCTCGATCAAGACGATCAAGAGGATCGGTTTGGTTGCATGTTACATTATTTCTATCACACCTTCTGCATATATTTGCGGGCGGGAGGGCGGTGCTGTGCATGCACCCAAACTTGCAGTAGTTTAGCGGAATTAAAACTAAATATTCTAGTTGTATATCTTATATGGTTGGAATAGAGCTAAATATGTAATGTTTAAGTATGAAGTTAATTGAATCGTTTTTGCAGGCGTATGAACTTTTATGTGTTCTGTATTACTTCGCTGATTGTATAATTATGCACCGTTTAAGTAGGTACCTACAATGTTAATTGCAATTAATCGATTCTTTTTTCTACGAAAGTTTGTTTAGCTAATTTCAGTTTTTTAGTTTTTAGTTGTAAGCCAAATAGCTTCAAATTTGCAATAATTATAGGGAATAGTTAGTTAGTGCTGCTGGGCAAAATGGTATCTCATTAATAAAAAAGGTTTTGGAACAAAAAGCACACAAAATATTCTTAAAGCGAAGTGAGACAGTATTTTCAAATAAATATTGTACAAAATAAAAACAGTGGTCTGATTAAATCTATGGATAGAAAAATAAATACGCCGAAGAAAAAAATCAAACGGCATTCGTACTGTAAATAAATTGCTGTAGCATTGTTATTTATCAAAAAAAGTTAGCTCTCTATAAACCATTTAGAAAAAAGGTCTTTTAGAATCTTGTCTGCCATCTATAAAATAAAGATTTCGCTGAACATTATCAGAACAAATTCGCTTCAAAAGTATCTAAGTCAATAAAATTATTTTCATCGTATTTTAAGGGAGCTGAAAATATTTGTTTGTATTCTTTCCGGAATGAGCAAAGCTCTAAAATCAAAGTTACAAGATAGATTTACCGACAACTTAAAAGATGTATTTAGAAAAGTTCATGTTGAACGGCTGATTTTTTCTTAAACATCTGGTTTATTGCCTGTGAACTTGGGCTTTAGACATTTGTTCGTTAAAGTATAGTTCTAATAGTCTTCTATACCTAAGTAAACGTCAAATTTCTAAAGGACATAACACAGTATCACGATTTATTCCCCAAAAGATTAGGCAGAGGTGTACTTTTATATCGTGTCTTAAATATATTATAACACGCAACAAGTGAAACAAACATGAAGGAGAAATAAACTTGCCAACTAATTTCCATAAGATGATATCTTAAAATGACTTTGAAGTTTTCTGATTTTAACAGCAAACACCAAACAGATGTATAATACCCCTATAGCAATGTACAGATTTATATAACACAAAGAATTTCAGCTTTACAGCCTTTTTTATGGGCCTTCTGCCGTCTTAAAGTGATTTCAATTAGCATATAAAATGCTCAGCTGGTACTTAGGTAATTTAAGGTTTTTGGAGTATGTATTCATCTTAAGACGTTGGTAATGTAACTATTTGACGAGGAATGTTATAGATTTTTACACTACTTTCAAAATAATCACCTATGTATTTTTATTGAGTGTTTGAGAACCATTGTGGTGAGCAGATTGGACATCTTGACTCTGAGTTATCGAGTGCTAGCTATTTATCAGGGTCCGCCAGCAATTTTCGGATTGCATGGGCAGAAAGCCGCATAGGAAGGCTCTTCTTATGCACGTGCACCGTGTCAAAATTGTATGTGGTTACAGTGTGAGCCACTGACACGCAAAAAGAAGAAGCTTTTTATTTAAGTTTTAGCTACAATGGCGACTTCAAAAAATACAAAATAAAATTGAAAAAGAATTAAAACAAACAAAGCCGAGCCAAATCGAAACTACCCCTATAATGCGAAACTATTACGGTCAGCCAGTCAGTTGTACACTAACACGTATATATTCTTATACAGCAAATGGAATAGCAATCTAAGTCAAGGGTGTAGAGCATAAAATCCAACTGCCTATTTTTCATGTGCATAGTTATTTCGGTCGGTCTATACTGGGGTGCGAAAGTTCATTCAGGCATAAAAATACCCCTACTAGACGATTCATTTATTAAAAGTTTTCGATACGACTTTGTTTGCGTGAAAAGAAAGCGAGAATTGGATAAGGAACATTCTGTTTCTATATTCGAATTGCTTACTTTAGCGTCCAACTCTGTAGAGGTTTGTTTAAAGTTTAGAAGAATAATACAGTTTGTATTTAGAATTTTAAAACATTTTATAAAGTCGACACGAAACTCTTCAAATTCCAGAACTTTACGAATTTCGAAAGAAGTTTCCGATTTCGTTTAGCGATAAAAAATATTTTTTAAATAAAAAGAGAAGTCATGATTTTCGTTGCATGTTTAAGGGTAATTAAACTTGTTTAAAGTGACTTCGACTTTTGTACTTGATATAAAATATATTTCGCAACTAATATTTATCGCAGTTTTAATGACTTTTATCAGATGAAATTCTTTTATTAGTCTTGATTTAATTCTCGACTTATATAATAATACTCGTCAAATATGTTTACGGGTTTTATTTCTTCACCGTTGTATATGGAAACAAATGTATAAAAACCTGCATTTTAACTTACTTCATTAGAGAAACATTCTATTTGATTTTGGGGAACACGTTTTACTGTTAGAATATTTCTATAATTAACATTCTTCTACAAACAGAGGCAGCACATCGGTCAATTTAAATAACTCACAAAATCTCAGTCAAAAAACTCATAGTAACGCTTCTGGGTGTTATAGTCAACGAGTGGATATAATTGCGACCTTCCGATTGCGGCATAGCCGTTTCACCGCCACGCTTCCACAGAAATGGACATAGTAGACTTATTTATAGTTCTGGAACACCTCAGCTGTGCCCTCTCACCATTAGTAATTAACGCCTACATTCATTCTGAAACAGGCTTGCTTTCGACGTAGCGAATAAATGTACCGACGGAATAAAAAATAAGTATTTTACTGATAGAACTCATTGATTTTATTCAATGTAAACTATATTTTCCATTACCAGTACCTATCATTTTCAGATTTTGTCCATCCGCAAATAAAGTCGGGCTTTTGCACCATACTTCTTTATTTGGACCAATGTTGTCCAGTTTATAAATAGCTTGATGTCATCAAGCATAGTGACCCTAGTTTTCATCTCTTAATAATTATTGGTTAAAAGAAAAATAAAATATATAACAGGTGATCAATAAATAATCGGTGACTGATTTCATGCTTACCCAAAGAAGATTAGGTCCAATAACAAAAACGGAGCTACAAAGAGCTATTTTTATAAATTAAAATAGATACGACTACCTACCATATCTATTTTAAAAGATTATCGGACTAAGAACTTAATATAGAACAGCAGTTTGTTGGAAAACTAAATATATACAGGTTGTTGTAAAACTGCGCGCAGGAGACCGAGTAAACTGCAGTTTTGCCTATAAAAGATCGCTCGAGACATCGCCAGCTTGACATAAACGGTCAAAGTTAATAACTTATTTATGGCTTTCAAACGGCTCAGGTGTTCGCAAATGCCAGTTTATTAATAACGTTCACAGTCTAGAACATAATGCGCACACAGAAGTGACCTACATTCCAGTTGTTAATTCAAATAGGTATAACCTCCGTAGGCTAAGCGGGGATTAATTTCTAAGACAAATGTTAGGGCGTTAATATTTCATTGTGAGGTGAAAGTTGTAATGAAATATTCATCATGTTTTCATTTAAGGGTTGAAATATAGCTGGTGTAAGTGAAGCTTGATAAATAGAATTAAGGCCCATGTTCACTGACAGTATAGGAAATGTTTAAAATAACAGTTCATGTACAGCTAATTTTGTCTTAAACGTACATTTTGCTGGCGGTGAAATTGGGCCTTAAAACAAAACAAGTCGCAGATTTTCACTACTTGTGGACACTTCGAATTCTAAATTGTATTTGCTTTTTCGAACAAAGTGGTTTAACAATGGCAATATACGAAATTAGGTGTGAGAACACTATAGTGTCTATTTACACTGGTGTAGATACCGCTTTGGTTCGATGTTGATAGCACTCCGCTCTTGATACGAAGATCTCACTTCGATAATGTTTTCACAGCAAAACCAATGTGGTCGCGCTGGTTTGGACACGGTAATACAAAATATCTTGGCAAATATGTTAAATAAGGACAAATATGTAACCGCTGAATTGACCGTTTCGACATTCCAAACGTTTATGTCAACAACATGGGTTTATATAATGAGTGAACATAAAAAAAGTAAAAATCAGTTGAAATGGTTAATTTAGAAAAAAAATCTTTGAGTGCTTTTAGTTTATCAATAAAAAATGATGGACATTTCTTATATTATTTTTAAACGTGGGCAACGTTTACTATACTAGGATTTCTCCTGTATTATAGGTACTAACAAACGTATATCTCACATGCAAACAAAATGATCCAGGAAAACTATCCATAAATTAAACAAATTTGTTCCGTGCGAGATAAAAAAACCCGCGACATCTAGCGCAGAAAGCTGATTTAAAAGATTAAAATGAAGCTGATTAGCCTCTGCGCCAACCGTACTGTCAAAATTATCGGACCTATCAAATGTTTGTCGTATTTAGTGAATCTTAATTAAGTTTTTAGATTGAAAAACAATACCTATGAATATATAAAGGTTTAACAGTAAAATTACAAAGTTAGATCACAAATCATTAAAACTTCTCAATATTATGATTAAGCACCGAAGTTGGGTAAATTAAAAACTTTATTTTCCAATAACAAAAATACACGTTCGTATAATCCAGTAGATAATTATACGAGAAAATAAGTAAGGGTTAAATCAAAATATATGTAGGCACAAGTATACCATACAGTTGAAAATTAATGTTACAAACAAACGAATCGAGTTTTATCTGATCATCATTATTGAGAACAGAGCCAGTGTAATTTTCGACGGATAATTTAGTTATTATTCCAGGGGAAATGAGAAAATTCTCTTTTACGAATTCAGTAGATAATTTCGATATCTAGCTTTTCGCATTTCGCCCTATTTGCCTGTGTAATCTAGATTGCTCAGGATCTGCTTAGAAGCAATATTTTTTGCTCGGTTATTGACTCGTATTTTCTGAAATGAGTGGAATTTAGAAAGTTTGTTCACGTTACTTTGAAGCTCGATTTTGTTTGCAATATTACTCGGTCATAAAATATGTAGTAGATTCATCATATTGGCCTTACCCAGCTATATTAGGTAGCGATTTGTAGTGATACCTATCTTGACTCGTTCAATGTTTATTGCATATAAATAATCCTTGTATCTATTTAATATAATTAATTATTATCAGTTTGTGTGTCATCCACGGTCAATGCTAATTAACCGAGCACCTATTTGCTTATACCAGACCTATTCTAAATCCTTTACTGGAAATATCTGCGACTTCTCCTTCAGAGAAATATTGCCCAGCATCCTCCTTTGTTTCAATGCCGAAGACTTCTATTTTTGAACGACGCCATCTTTAATTTCAATTCCGACGCATATTTCATCTACGATCCCGACGCTAGTCTGTGATTTAGCTTAGTTAAAGCAAATGCACACTGTTTTCACAAGAAATACTATCGTTTTGGATTACTTAAAAAGATGTTCATGTGGACGCTTTTCGCTCAATGAGCGTTTTCATACTTTAAGCCTCAAAAACATCTATAAACATAAATTAATTATAATCTATAATGTTTTTGACACGTGTACCTAATAAACTCTTCATAAATGTGGCAATTAGCTGTTCGGTTAATAGGAGATTAACGAAATATCCTCGTGTTAATATTCCGATAACCCAATAGAATTTTCATATCAAAATCATAACCGTAAATACAGGCGTTGCACACGAAATCAATAACAACGATTTTTATCCGCTAGGAAATTGAAAACAAAATATATAGGAGCATTTTATTCCCAAATTTAACGCGGCAATGTAGTAAATTGGGAACAATAGTGAAGCTCGGATGGACAGCGACTGAACGTCAATATATCATGCGCCTGACATATCACTTAGTTAGCATTTTCATTACATCGTGTTGTGTTCACGGAGTTATCTGACTAGAAGTGGAGTGCTGATATTTTCTTTGAGCTCAGTAAGACATAACGCCTATATTCAACGATGGATGAGGCAGAGATGTACTTTTGTACACCCACATTTCGCTTTTTATTACTATTCTCATGATATAGGGAACGAGTTTACTATCATCCGGGCGCAATTCTAAACTCCTGCTACTAAATCGAACCCAGGTCATCTTGCTCAGCAGCCGCACATGTATATTATTGAGATAGATCGCTAAAATATTTTAGTATATGTCACGAATTTCGGTAGTCTTATTGTAGCTTAAATTTTAGATTACCGTTCTGAAATCGGTCTAAGCAAGCCGTACAATTTACCGTAACTAAAGACTCCGGATTCTAAACTCTTATAAGATACTATTCTTATAGTTCGCAAAGGGAATTTCATCCGGGAATTAAAACCTTGCCGCTCTGGAAATATACAGTTAGTTTTATTTCAGTGGCTTGCAGTGAAACCTCATATTAACTACAACGTTATATTTATTCCATTACGCCACTTGTCGACCAATTTACACAAATTTTATTGTTAGCAGTTAAATTGCATAGACTATAGAATTATATTGGGATTTTAAATCACGCTTGTTTAGAAATATATTGTTATAGTAGGTATATTGTTATGTATTTACGTATATTGATACAAAACTATATAGATACTTTTATTTATTTATTATTCATTCTTAACAGCTATCGTTACAGGTCTTAAACTTTAGACGGCAGTATGGCTATAGACTTCGTAAGTAACTAAACGTACAAATTAAGCTTTTTTGATCAATACTAACAACCTGAGCCTAATCGCTACAAGAACAGACAACCGATGGGGAAGAATGGTTCTCGAGTGGCGACCATGAACCGGAAGACGCAGCGTAGGAAGGCCTCCTACTAGGTGGACCGACGACATTGTGAGAGTCGCGGGCAACCGATGGATGCAAGTGGCGGAATGTCGTTCGATGTGGTGGTCTAAGGGGGAGGCCTTCGTTCAGCAGTGGACGTCTCCTGGCTGATGATGATGATGATGATGAGCCTAATTGCCAATAGAATGGACCAGTAGCCTGTCTTTAATGCTGAAAAAAGCCGATATATTTTGTTTTTTAAACACGTTACCCCACACTAGTAATAATTCCTGAGTCGTGATTGCGTTTAAAAACATAAATATTCACATGTTGTAACACCCAGACCCTATCTGTAAATCATACAAATATTTGTTCCGTGAGGAAATCGAACCCGCACATCAGTCGATCGCTCAACCACAGCGCCAACCATGTTTAATAAGTTCGAATAATTATTCAACACAAATGTGCATATCACAGAGGGATAACGACACAGACGAGACAATTTTTTTTTTATTATATTGAATACTAACTGTTTACCAAGACTTCGTCTGCTTGGATTGCGTTTATTTATTCTTATTTATTTAGTACAGTGATTAGCCATTAAAACTAAATAACTCTCGATAAGTAAACCTAACCTAACCAAAACCACTGTCTTCTCACAGAACCGCAAACGTTCTAACATTAAGCGTCAATGCAATGGTGCCTTTGTAAGTTTTCATAACGATCGGTTCAGTAGTTTAGTCGTAATGAGGTAACAAACAGACAGACAGAGTTATTTTCGCATTGATGATAGTGTGGATGCAATATTAAATAAAATCAGGGGAAAATAGCGGGCAACTTCTTATAACTGACACGTTAGTCAGCATAATATTTATAGATGCCCATCATTCAGAAAGATTCAGAACTTATATATCACAGAATTTTCTCGTTAGAACATCAGAATTAATCATCATTTGCCAAATGTATTTTTAATCTTCCATAATTGAAGAGATTATTCATGTCAGAAAAATAATTTCATTCATTGTTTTGAGAAAATGAACGCAATTTATTTCAATGATATTGCATTCCCTCGCAGATTCATAAATGGAAAACACAAAATATCTAAAAAAAACTCTAAAGCCTTATAATTGGTCGCAACCGACTGCTGAGTGTGAGGTCCTGGGTTCGATTCCCGGTTCGGACAATGTTATTGAGTTTTTCTCTATGAAAATTCTTTAAACCGTGCTGTTTTGTTTGGAATTATGCCCAGTAGATGGCAATAGGCTCGCCTCCCCACTACATCGGACTCCATGATGGCATCGGTGAAAAGTGAGTGTAGAATAGTACGCCTGCAACGAATACAGGCAAGATGGCGATGGTGTGTTGTGTTATAAGAAAAAAAAATACACGATTTCAAAAATTTCGGTTAAATTCAAACATTAAGATATTTCAGGATTATTCTACTATTTTCACCTACATTTACAATAAAACATCTGGTATTATAAAAACATAAACACGAAAGCGTATTATGATTTTATTAATACAATCATCATAATTTCTGACTGAATATAGCTCCAATACTTATATTTCTCTCTGCAACCATTTGTGGCGGATTTCACCAGCAAAAGGGAACCGTTTACGTTTTGGTTTAAGTTATACTTAAGAGCGGTTACTATATCTTTGTAAGTCGGTTATGCAAATGATAAGATATAACATAGCATCACGCCAGTATTCCCTGAAGGTTAGGTAGAGGTATATCACTTCCAACTAAATTTTACCGATGTCGTTATTAAGTTCCATCTATGAGAACGAACCTATTGGCGTCTACCGGAGACAACTAAAACAAGGCAACGAATGAAAGTATTCTGTAAAAAATAACTGTTCACTCTTTCAACTGATTAGACATTTAGCAATATAGAGCTAGTCAAAAAACCACAAAAAACTTTTCGTCTTCGATCCCTGGTTATATCTTTAATGTTTAACGAAGTAAAGATCTTTACCATAGAAATTCAATAAAAAAAACTTTGAATGTCTGCGTTCATTTTAGTTGACTGGTCAAAGACTAATTCTTAATAACAAAAACATTATTTATTGGATTACTAATAAACTTGTTTGATAATATTTGTTAGCTAAACACTAAAATTGTTTGAAATACAAAAAAGTTACCCACGATTATCAAGATTTTTCGTTAAAAAGGCATTCGTACGGTTAGATATAGCTTACTTGGGACTAGAATTACGCGAAAATCGCTCATACTGTTCGACACTACGGCTATCCTATTCGCTTGGACCGCCCCCCAACTCGGAGGGACGCCATCAAGTGCTAAGTTCGCGTGAGCTAAACTTTTACCACGACTCCTTTTAACACTTCTGTAGCTATTTACATTTTATTACTCCATCCACTGTGAGCTTACCAGAGTTGCTAAACCACTTTATTTGTTTCCTTTATTTATTTTGTGTCGTTTGTGTTTCGAATTACGTAAACAAGTTTGATATTCCTTCCTGCGTTAATGTTGAGGGATTTTAATTGTTTGCAACACTTGAACTGGTTTCATGTGTTTGTACTTAAATGTATTGTACGGATGAACAAGGTACAGAGTTCCTCAATTGAAAAGAGAGGATTCTTTGACAAGACGAGGTGAAATTGCTGGCGGGCTGAAGCCCGAAAACTGTTGTTAACTCTCAAAATGCGTTTTAAAGGTTTATGTTGTCGGTTCACTCCGATAGTTGGCGCTGTACTTTTTGTCATGTAGCTAGTAGTCGCTACAATTTATCCCTCGTCATTAACTTACCATAGTACATACAGTACTCGATATAGGCCATCTTAAAAATAAGTCCTGGATAAACATAGTGGGGAAACTAATTGTCTCTGTGTATCCAGGCTTCCAAGGAGGTTGTCTTTTCATCTATCAGTCAGTACAATGGTAGATCTTAGATATATATATATATATATACAATTGACCTATGTTGAAACTGTCTATAATGCAGCAAGAGCATCCATCCAGTTCCACCTAACGCACGACCTGACATCCACTATTTAGTTCCGCACTCATTAATTATCTAACTAATGAATGAGGAAGTAAATAGTTATGTGGCATACGCAATTAGTGTAACATGAAATAGTTCTACATCACTGATGATTGTTTATCCATTTAGATACATACCTACATATACATATAGATTACTTTATTATTATTATAGCATCACACCTGTATTTCCCGGAAGGTTAAGCAGGGGAACATTAATTGAGAATTATGTAATACGGGGCGAGCCTAATGCCATCTAACGGGCACAGTTTGAAACTCCGTGCTACTACTAAAATTTTCCATTAACACACACCAAAAATTTGATCAGCGTTTAGTTATATTTTATACTTGGAATTAGTAAAAGTATTTTATTGTCCCTAAAAACAGAATCCATAGCATTTAAACAGAGATTAAACAAAGTACTTTCATTTTAACAGAAGACGCGGTAGCATCCAGCAACAATCATAGCATCGTTTTATACATCCATCGGACTTAACAATAAATATCGAAACATTAAATTCTGTAAAGTACTTTCTTCTAAAATGTATTCGCTATAGTCCATCGGCAAAAACATAAAAACCTCCTTTCATTAGGGCTGACGGCACAGGCAGCGGATATCACATAAGTTTAACACGAAGTACTTGTCTTGCATGCTCCACTCCGCATTTCTTGCTACACTCGCGTGCGTTCTTAATCTCCAGCCATCCCCTATTGTTGACACACTATGCCTGCGACCTAGAAACGAACTCGCTGCAATGTACTATTTGTATGGCCAAGTTTTTCCGTAGGACTGTTACGAGGATTCGAGGAGTTTTTACTCTAAGAGCTGCTGAATAAAACTTCTACATACTAAACATAGTTCTTTAAAACTGAAATCAATGTGAATACTCATACTTGCAGTACAGTTACATTTCAGTACCTACTGACTGTACTGTCAGCGACAAAAGTAGTCATATTATAACTGAAACAAAACTTACAGGCGTCAAGCAGCCTGTCACTGCTATTTGTCACCGGCGATGGACTCAAGCCATCACGGTTAGTTAAAAAAAAAATCTTATAAAAATCATTTACGACCAATTTATCAAATTATGACGGTGTTTGCAATTTCAAAGCTCGTAAAAGAAAAAACGAGTGTAAACATTCCAAACAGTAATAACCTCATAACTTTAATACAGGCAAGAAAAACCTAAAATATTATGCCATAAAACTTAAGAACGAGAAATTAGCTGAACAGAAATAAAAACAAAAAATTAAAGCCATTTGGCAGGGAACAGAGCGAATGCGAATGGAAAGTGGCTCGAACGTTAAAACAATGGACTACCCAACGCTAATTAAGAAGAAAATGCTCTTGCTGTGTGCTGAAGAAAGTTTCGATGCAATTTCTGAGTACATAGTTGTGTAGGTTGGTTAGTAGCACTAAGTACTTCTGAGTAAGTGTTGCTATGGTAACATAAAGACAGATTGTTTGATTTTAATTTGCGAAAATGTATTTCAAATATGCTGTCTCTAAGCAGGAACAATACTAATTAACGTTTATTTGAAAACATGACCGTTTGTCTTGTCAGATTGGTTGTCAGACTTTTGGAGTTACAAATACCCGTATTCAATTTCATATTTCTTTGGATGACAACCAGAACTGACTGGTTAACGTGTACTTAGAGTCATAAGTCGATACAATGATGCGCATGATGCTAGAAGAGGCTATTGACCATTTCCATGCAGGAATCCAGGACCTTGTGATGCCACTAGCCCAATCAGATAGTCATTTAAAAAATAAAACAAAATAACGAAAGGACAATTTTACTTTTTAATGCGAAGGCAAATATAGTAATTAGAATTACACTGTATAATATATATTAATATAATATATTATAAGTACCTGCTATGCTAATATAATATAATTATAAGTACCTGCTCTAATCCAAAAATAAGACTTTGAAATGGCAGGTTCTTAGAATATCGTCTCCGAGCAACAAAACAAACCACTTGCCATTATTTATTCATGCTTAACTTAGCGCGTGGCTACACCCAAGTTATTTTCCCACGACCGAAAGCAAAAGACACAGCCAATGTACACCTAAGGTGTCCAAATTTAGCAAAACATCTTTGGTTCTCATTATTTTTAGCTCAGCAAAAGCAAAAGTTCATGTTTAGTGAAACAATTTAATCATTATATTTCCACTCTTATGATGAGTATTTTGGACGGTAACGCCTAATATGACTGTACCTCACTTACGTCCTGTCCTGTTTTCGAATGCCTTCTCTGCCCTTTGCGCCATACTAAGTAATTTTCTCATTTACCATAGGCACAATAAATCTTATTATAAACAACTAGCTTTTGCCCACGACTTCGTCCGCGTAACCTACATGCAATTTATAATTTATTTAAGGAATTATGTAGCTTTTTACCAGTGAAAGTTTTTTTAGAATCGGATCATTAATTCCGGAGATTACCCCCTACATAGAAACTTGCAAACAAATTTTACCTCTTTATAATATTAGTATAGACTACAAGTACAGTAAATTTAATAAATCTAGTACCAGTTTTCATTTAAACAAAACGTTCACTCATCAATAGTCAAACCGCAGATTAGTATCGTTTCCGACCTAAATTTAGTTACTATTTCACCAACCACTGACTGTTTCAATTTAAATTTTAATTGGTTTCTATTCTTAAATTCCAGATTCCGAGTACTTATTGAAATATTCGCATATTTTGGGAGTTCATCAAACTTGAACAGGCGTCAATCAGGCAGTATTAAATGTGTAACTTATATATATATATATATTTAGATATTAGCTTTGCCCAGAATTTTATGAAAGATATATTATATTATATATATATATATATATTTAATAAAGATGTATATACTACAGAATTTTTGAACTTTGGAAAACCTTTGTGGATACCTGTTCATTATAAACAACCTGCCAAATTTCAAGTTTGTAAACTTCATTTTTCCCAAAATTTGCCAAAGTGATAATTATTATATATTATATATATTAGTATATTTCACTCTTATATTATAAATAATATGTATAAAGTTATATATTATGTATAAAGTTCAATAACATACTATATGTTATTGAACTTTATACATAGTATAAATAATAAATGTAATTACAATTTAATGAAATTTTAACATACAGTATTAATAAAATATTAATAAATTAATATACATATTTGTTTTACGGAAGTTATCATTTGATAAAATGAAATTAATTTTTTACTAGAAGACAAAAATCATCTATTGAATTTACAATTTCTGTACACTCAAACGAACACACAGAAATATTGTATAGGTAAGTATGTTGAACTTTGAAGAGAATGGAAAAACAAGAATTATTCAGTATTCAAAGAGTAAATAAATTAATAGAATGCATAACATAGCATTATCACGCCTGTATTCCCCGAAGGATTAGGCAGAGGTGCACCTACTATGTGCACCCATATTTCACCGATGCCTTTATTGAGCCCCATGTAATAGGTGGCGAGCCTATAGCCATCTATTGGACATAGTTCCGTAGACTCCGTGCTGCTACTGAGAATTTCAATACAAAAAGAAAAAACAATAACACTTTGCCCCACCGGGAACTGAACCCAGGATGTCACGGTCAGCAGTCGCGCTTGCAACCACTAGACCAATGAAGCAATCAGAGCATACATGCCTTATAAACATAACTAGGTACTTACAAAAATTACACTTGCGTAGGTATTAATTTCGACAGTTAATACAAGCAAGTAAAATACGATTTTAGTAAGCGATATTTTATATAGCAGAACACCTCGATTCAAACGACCTACCTACTATTCTATTCAAACGCCTTCTTTTATTAATTTAAAATTTCATTTTTAATTATAGTTCGAATATTTCTATGTTGTTATTGATCTCATGTTATAGTCCTTTTTATGGACACAAAAGCGTCACAATAGAAACACGCACACAGAATGACAACGCAAACAATGTACTCCATACATCACTCATTTATCAGCAACGCATATATTCTCTTGTCGCAAACAGAACCCATCCGCAGTTCAATGTACATATACGGAGTTTCCAATTTCCACCCTGTATATGAACGTATGTAGTAACGGGTGTCAACAGACGCTTAATTCCCAGTATTACACATATTCAATAACTTTCATCTAAAAACCATGTTAAAATTAATCTTAGTCTTAAGTAATGTGAAATTATGGCATACCACTGATCAATAAGTTATCGAAAAGAATTGTTTAACAGAAAGTGAATCTATGCTATTTTTTCATAGACCGACAGCTAAGTACGTGCCAAGTTACCAACTAACATAACAAAGGATTTAAACTTATAGGCCTTCGTATCTTTACTTTCATATTAATGTGGCTGTAATAATCTAAAACAGCTTTATACTCTTGTAATAAGATTTAATTTTGCATACCACTACATTTTACGTCAAATGTCAAGTCGTATCTGAATACGTAAACATCAACGCGGGAGATTATTCGGAGCGCCGCAAAAATAAGAAAAGCGTTATTTCGTGTTGCTTCAAATCCAATTTTGTTTTTACAGGAATCGTTTCTGAAAATGTCACAGAAATACAGCAATGGATTATAAATGAACGTAAATTGTATGTGTATCCAGTTTTTGTTGTAGACCTCTCCCGATAGTGGAATGTTGAAAGGGAAATATTTAGAGAAAATTCTCTGTACGGTAAATCGCTTCCGAGATTTATAAAAGATTGGGGTTTTGGCAACGAAAGTATCGCAGGACTTTTCTCAGTAATGTTCTCGTGTAAACCTATACTATATTAAACAATTAAATAAAAAAATCCTTTATCCTAACCAAGGTAAGGTAAATATTTTGTAACATAGTAAGGAATTCGCTGAAGAAAAATTCAAAGGATACCACGTTATTCAGTTTATATCCAAAGAAAAATATGCAACATTGTTTTATAGCAGATATTTAATACAGCCAAGATAAGAATTGAATTTGAATTTTTGAACTAGATTATCATTGTTTCTTACCAAGATAGGCGAACTAAATAATGCTTTGTTTCCGTTGCCAAAACTGTGTTATTCTTAGAGTGTTTTAGTGAATTACGAGTTTTTGGGTAGAATGATAAAAGGATGACTGAAAAGTCGGATCAAAATTCAAAATCTTATTTAAATAGGAAATTTGAATGCCATCTCCCAGAATAGGGTTGGCACATCGTTGAAATACGCGCCCCCATTGTTCAGTGACACTGAACGCTCGTCACGAATGGATTGTGCATGAACCGGAATTGTCTATGAAAATTCATTAAGAAGATTAACTACAGCGCTAACAGTAGGCTATCGGGCTCGTTTGTGACGTGTATTGCTATGTATGCCATGTATAAATTTCACGTGAATGTGTATAAAACCGATTGCGATAAGCGTAAAACTAAAGATAGCATTACTTAACGCTTATAGTCCTCTAAGGATTAGTTAGAAGAGCAGTATGGAGTTATTAAGTCCCATGAAATAGAGGGCGAACCGATTGCCATCTACAGGGCGTTATTCCGTAATAAACACTTGCTACTATTTTCAATTTTCTAATAACTTTGCCTAACCCAGAGATCGTATCTAGGACCTCACATTTAGCACTTGGAAATCTCTTCTTCAGTTATAAACTAAATATAAATTACATGAAATTAGATTTTCGACCTAAAAAAATGACAGCTAAAAATGTTTATAACAACGTTTAATGGATCATTTAAAAACGCGCTTAATGAATGCCAAATATATTCCTAAAAAATGAACCGTCATAGCTTCATGCTATAAATACAAAGTTAGTCCGAATATGTCAGTGATTAAATAAAGAAGAAGGAATATCGATGTAAAAGCAGTTATCCATTCGAAGCTGTGATATAGAGCTATTGTCACTGCTTACGACTCACACAGAACATATTATAAAGCTAGTAGTATATTTATAGAATTAGTTAATAACCTGCCTATCTAGCATTGACTGATTAGGTCTATTCAGCCTTAAAATATATATGTAGGTATACATCTCTCGTAATACAATATTTTTCGAAGAAACATTGTTTCAAAGAATAAAGTTTTACCCATACACAGATACAATTAGCAAAATTTTTCAATGATCACTATCACTATCCTGTCTAAAATTTGCATCAAGTCAAATGTATGCATCTTGGCTGACTGCACACGGAATAAACCCTTCACTGTCTGTTAGTGAACCATTATGGTGATGATCGGCTGAATAAAGGCCACCCAATGACTTTACAATGAAACTTCATTAATGTAAAGTCACTTATGCCATAATACGTCACTACAGCATACCCTTTTAACATATACGTACTCCTTAGTATTTGTTCAGTTTCAATAAAGCAATACAATGCACACAAACAGACAAAAAAACAATGCATAATTACAAATTCTTAGAACTATTTTCTGCGAGAACGAGACATAATATTATTTTGTATCTATACACATAATAAAATTATAATAGGCCGATTTCTGTACATTACAGATATTGGAGAAAAACTAATATGGGGAGTCTTTATTAGAGCACCAGAAGCCAAAACAACAGTTTTTAGAATTTTTGTCTGTCTGTCTGTATGTTTGTACACCCATCACGCAAAACGACTGCATGGATTTGAATGCAGTTTTCACCGATGTATTGCTAGAGGTCTAACTTAAAATATATAGTGCTTAATATTATACCTGTGAATAGTGTGTACCTAAAACTGGGTTATAACATAAGTAAATAATACCAGTCCGGACATAAGGTATCAGGGAAAAAATGACAAGCTTATCCATCTTACGAGAGGCTTCTCGACGTGATTGACATATACCTGCCTGATACTATAATACGACACTAATATAATAAAATATATCCTTACTTGAACCTACGTACGAGTTATATACTAAATTATGTACGTTGCTTACTTGGTTTTTGTTAGATCTTAGATAACTGGATAAGTGAACTGAAAATATCAACAACCCAATGTATTTTATATAGGTAAGTATATGATATCATCAGCGGCGTGCACAGAGTTTTTAGACAGGGTAGGCAGAAATTTTTAAAAGCTTACTTACCAAAAATACCTACTGCATGTTAGTTTTGATTCGTCGTCTTGTTGATTAAATTAAATAATGATGTATGTGATTTGCCTCCTCAAATATCCATAGATTGACTGATTTATAAACATATCAATTTGCGGATATTCGAATGGATGCGGAACCCGAAAATTAGATAGTGCAATTTTGTTAATGGTTTTCCAAAACTCCGTCGTTTTTCGCGAGCAAGTTGACCATCTCTAAATAACTTTCCGTATTCACTGTCGAAGCAGATTCGTCATGTCCACGAAAAGCGAGCTCTTGTTTCCCCAAAAAGCAAACAATGTCAATAAGTCGCTGAAAAATATTTCGGTTCCGATCGACTTTGCGTTATGTTTATCAATGTCGATTTGTATCTGAGAATTTGAACGCGTCTCAATACGATTTTTTCCAAAGGTATGATATTTAAGGGAAGCTTCTAAGTGTTTTTCAGATTGATCGTGTTTTTTTCTGCCGTAGGGAAATTATGAATATCGGTGTAACCTGCGCCGTTCCAGACGGTTTTATTGTTTGAAAATAGTAGGTAAGGGAACCAGAACAACTGATTGCTGTGTATGCAAACCGTGAGCCAATAATATAAATCATATTGTTTTGTATTGAATTTACGACTGACGTTGTTACTTTAGTTTGTATTAATTGCAAATTTGGTGTACAACGGCCTTTCGCGATCAATTGTTTTGTTTTTCACCGAAATATGGTTTTGAAAACGCATCACTTTTTAATTTCTGTACACACACACCACCTGAACAACTTTTACAGTGAAAATATTCAATTTTTCACACTATTATCAACGTTAAAATCTTAAATACTTGCTATCACAAAACTAGTCAGACAAACAAAACAATAACAATGGCAGCGACTCGGAACGCACGAACGGACGAACGTCAGTATTAAAAAAATAATACGACAAAAAAGTAATGGTGCTTTACTTAGCGCTAATAAAATCATAAGATGCTACTTTTTAAAACAGTCACTTATCCAACATCAGTTCGGAAGTCTTCGGCAATCGTCGTAATTCCTCGTGTTGTGTAAATAAGACAGTGGCTACTTTGACGTTTGTGTGCGTAATTTGTAACATTGTATGCCAAGTATGGATAGGAACGCACACTCCATTGTATTCGTATGACAACGAGTTTATCACGAAGCACACATATACATTTTAAGCCATGAATATTTTCCATCTTTCCCGTTAGGCGTCTAACGGCACTAGTGCAGCGCAAAGCGATCTTGCGTCGAAATGTACGAACAAGCAGGCATGTATCGATCATACTTCGTGATACCACCGATACTCGACAGGTGGAGCTGATTTAAGATTTAAGAATTTTTTGTTTATTGATAGTAATTGCTTGTAGATAAAATATTAGATATTAGAATAAAATAAAACAATATAATAAATATTTATCTGAGTTATGTAGGGTAGGCAGTGTCTTTTTGTCTTTATGGACTGCACGCCACTGTATCATTATTTTCCTTTTAAGCTATAATGTTAAATTTGGAGGAGTTTAAAAGGTCAAAAAGTATACCTTCTTAAATCGTTCTTGAAACCATTTAACAGATCGAAAAAGGTCGATATATCTTTATAACTCGATTTAAATGGAAAACGAAAGCTTAAAACAGCTCCTGTGGTTAATTTTATTTACCAAATAAACCGTCAGTTGCAGATTTCAATCAATAGTTAAAGTATAATTTATATTAATGCATATTATACGTAAAAATATTAATAACCGGTGATGTAATAGGTACCTTTTTTTTTATTACCTAGTATTAAATATAATGTTCTCTATAAGCCTTTTACAATCTTTCTTTAACAACATCTGCACTATTACTTTTACTTTAATTTAAACATAACATAACATAGCATCACGCCTGTATTCCCCGAAGGGTTAGACAGAGGTGTACTATTGGACACCCACATTTCGCTGATGTTCCAGACTCCGTGCTGCTACTGAGAATTTCCATTCCTACAGAAAAACCCAATAACACTTTCCTCGACCCGGAAATCGAACCCGCTCAGCAGTCGCAGTTACGACCATTAGACCAATGAAGCAATTTAATTTAAACATTGCAAGCCAATTGATATAGCAACTCACACGAAGATAGTAAGACAATTTTTCACCGCAAAGATTCAAACTGCAACCAAGTCAGTTCTTGATGTAACTGTAAAGATTAATCATCTCCATAAAGTACTCTCTCGTGTCTCTTAACACGCTCTCAGTTAATGTCTTCCAACGTTGTCTCAACTTCGCGTGACAAACGAAGCCCTGTAAAACTGTCGCGTCATAATTCTTAGAATAAGGTAAGAAAGTTATTGTGCACGTAAATGATGTGAGTCGGTATATGAGATGTGGTAATTTATATGGAAATTATGCTGTATATCATATCATATATAAGTAGTATATTTAAAGCTGATTTTGTTGCGAACGAATGATCCTGTTCAGAATAGTGTTGTAAGAAACTTGAGTCTTTTAGTCTTCATTTCGAGACTTGAGTAGATTTTCAAGACTAGGACTCGTTAGTCACATGAGTCCGAGTCCTTTGAGTCTTCTGAGTCCTTTCGAGTCTTCTGAGTCCTTTCGAGTCTTTTAAGTTCTTTGAGCTAGACTGAGTCATGAACTTGAGTTGGTGTAATAGGTAATACTGGGTGATTTTATATCGTCATCCATATTTATTTACTGATTGAAAATAAACCGATTGAAACCGATATAATATACAAATAATACATATATAATATATATATATATATGTATACGTACCTAATAAATCAATAATTTGTTCATTGCTATTTTATTTACTTCAAACTACAGCTATGGATTTAGAGGACTCAGTCATGAGTTCTTTAAAAAAGACTCAGTCTTTGAGTTCTTTTTGGCAGGACTCAAGTCTTTTTACAAAAGACTCCAAATTCTGAAGGACTTGAGCTCTAAGTTTTATTTATAAGACTCGAGTCTTCAAAAATAGCTCAAGTTTTATTAAATAAGACTCGAAGACTCGAGTTTCTTACAACACTAGTTCAGAAACCTTTGAAATGGTTCAGTATTAGTATTAAATCCAGATGTTGAACTAACTACTAATCTTTAGTATTATTATTTATCAAACTACTCATTTCATGAATCAGAATCTAGGCTCCTTCTACCTAAAAATAGTTTTCTTTTTATGATTTGAAACTGAGCCCTTTGCGACTATTCGGCCAGTGTTGAGTTTCCAACATTGTGACTCCGTGTAGAAAAGAGGCGTTAAACCATGAATAAAAACAGATGACACTCACGTAACTATTACAGGTACGACGTTATTCCATAATAACCACATCGCTGTTAGTTTTTTAGTAGAACTGAACCATCGTAAAGTATCACTAATGGGGTCTCGAAAGAACTGGCGAAACAAAAGACAAGCGTACAAAAGAATATATAGAAATATATTTATTAAACAGTTTGTTTTGTACCGGGTATATATCTAGCTTTCTTTGTACATTATTTTTTCTATGTACAGTTAAACAACTATAGTACTCTAAAATTCGTAGAAATCGTTAAAATTCGGCTGTTTTCACGTCCTTTGTTCCTTCGGATCATTAATTTGTATTGGGTGGAAACCGCCCAAATCGTGTAAATGAAAAGAAAAATGTTGATGTAAATTCTAATCGAGGTAATATCATGTACTAGCGGTAAGAGTATAGGTAAGCATTCGCTGTCTGATAAGGACCTACTATTACAATAAAGTCGCTCTATCACATCAAACGCTGTCAAACGATATTAGTTAAATAAATAAATATTACATTAACACGCGGTCCATTATTATCTCGAAACACATAATGTTACATAATGTATTTACTATTTCAAAGTATCCCGAATCAGTAAAACAAAGCCGTGTCAGGCCCTAAGTGACCTACAAAGATTAAACAAGTGAAAAACTGGGGTGAGCGGCGGAGCAGCCGATTGGAAGCCATAAATTTATCCCTTCCCGACCTTGTTACTTTCGAGGATTATTTTTATTATATTTTAAATATTCCTCCCATCCAAATTCCGCTTAGGAAGGTACTAAAATCGCTCATTTGAACTTTCCCCTTGGGACTTTTTCTTTAAAAGAACCAACCCTACAAACCTTTGCCCCGAGGGCTGACCACAAAGGGATAATTTTTTCTTGTTATCATCCATTCAGAACTTAGACACCGAACTTTTTCAGATTTTTCTCGCAGATATTAAATAAGTTCTTAAACATGTTATGCTAGACAGAGGATAACGAGATTTTCTTTGTTTATATTGTATTAATAAGCGTTGCGAACGAAAATCCTTTGTTTTTTCCCGACTAACTCTTAGTCGTCTGCGATGGATTTGGCTATTTCACTTTATATTTTGGAATGCATAATCGTGATTTGCTTTTTGCTATCTGATTATGATGTAATCAAACATAACAAGAAGACACTCAATTTAAAAACTAGGTACATGTTCAATCTTCAATACAGTATTTACCTTTATTCTCTCCTACTTCTAACATTTTATCCGCTTGAGATGAGGCTAAAACCTCAAATACTGAGATCAAATATTTAGTTCACTAGTCAGTCATTGTCTTTAGTTACATAAATGTTGTAACTCGATCAATCTAAACAGCCATTGTTTTCATCAAGTGTTCATTCTGTACATTTTTGTGTCTCATGTGTAAAGATAAAGATAAAGATAAAGATGTGTTTATTTGCATGAAACATGTGTAAACATTTTTTAAATGTGGTGTTAAACAAAAGAGAGAATGGTATCAACATGTCCTGCCTTATCAGGCGCACAAATTCGGCATTTAATATACTAATTAATACAGACTAGGCACTTAATTACAAATGTGGAATATTTATCTTATATACTAATACAATATATGTAATATTTATTATCTACAATATGGGATATTTATCTTATGCACTAAACAATACTTATTATTATATACTTATTATTTTAACTTATTATTATTATATTGTTTTAAATAGTTTTATCCATTAAGAAATCATTTATGTTATAGTACCCTTTTTCACATAGCATTTCTTTAAATTTCTTTTTAAACAAATTATCTGTTAAGTTTTTATATACATTAAGTACTTTATTATATATTTTCGGTGCCATGCAAAATATACTTTTCCACATAAGGGTAGTTCGGGAATTATGTAAGCACAGTCCATTATTGTCACGTCTATTACGTTCTACGACATGCGATTTATGTGGAAACAGGTGTAAGTTTGATCTCACAAATAACGCTACTTCTAGTATGTACAAACACGGAAGAGTTAAAATTTTATGTTTTATAAACAGCGGTTTGCAGCTATCCGTGGTTTGCAGTCCAAACATGGCTCGGATACAGCGTTTTTGGTTTTTGAATGCAATCTCTTTGTTAACTGAATTGCCCCAAAAAATAACTCCATATCTTAAGATGGAAGCAACCATGCCATGATAAGCTGTGAGAAGAGTATCTATATTTACTATTGTCGCGAGTTTGTATAGAGCGTAAGATGATTTGCTTACTCTTTTACTAATATATTCAATATGACCCTTCCAGTTTAGTTTTTTATCAATATGAAGTCCAAGGAATTTAGTGCTGTCTACTTCTTGTATAGTGGTGTTGTTGTAATGTATATTCATCAGTGATGGTGTTTCTTTACGTTGAGTGAAATGTATAATGTTTGTTTTTGATAAATTTATTTTAAGATTATTATTAATGAGCCAGGAAATAACAGAAGAAATTGATATATTAATGTCATTTTCATAAGTCATGGGATCCTTACGAGCAATCACAATTGTGCTATCATCCGCAAAAAGTGTCATTGGGTGTGAAACTGACTTTGGTAGGTCGTTTATATACAAAATAAACAAAAGCGGTCCCAGGACACTGCCCTGTGGCACACCGAACAATACATCACGTTCATCAGAAGAGTATATGATTTCCCTTTTTGTCTTGAATGAGTGAATGAATAAAAAAAATATATTTTATTCATTCACCCATTTTATTACTTAATGATTGTTTGATAGCTGTCAACAGGGTTGAAATCTCTACCTGTATTTAAGTCTAAAGGACTTAATCCACTATTTTGGCACATGAAGCGAGAAGCATTGGTTCATTTGTTGACAACCCTGTTACGTGCAAACTCCAGCTTGTCCACAAACTTTCACGTTCAGTGCCAAGGAAATCCATACGTCATAATATCCTCCAGCGCACATATGTTTGTTTAGGATCGTTGTCCTTAAGCTTCACTCAGAATCAACGTGATTGCTTTTATTTCTTTGAAGTTCTCGAATACTGAATAGTTTGAAAATAGTCCCCTGATACCTAGTAAGCCAAAATACCCACTGAGTCGAAACACGTGACTAGCGTTGTATCAAACGAAGAGACAGGTTAGAATTATTATTTTATGACTTTCAATGCAAATTATAGTTATAGGTAGTCCATTGTTTGATTTACATTATAACATATTGCCCACATATTACAAAATTAATATCATGTAATTTAAAAGCTTATTATTATCCACCTTATGTTTACCGCCCTTACGGGTCGAAGTACATCTGATTATAATCGTAAAATATAATTATAAACCTCTTGAGAATAAAAGTCATATAATTAAGAAATGCTGTCTGTGCCCTAAGTGGGAGACTTATGAAAATCATGTGTCCGAGATCTATTATCTCAACAATACGTTACAAATTAATAAAAGTATCTCCAAGATTCTCCTACAAGTTATTATTATTTACAACCAATTAGGCACGTACAAAGAGAAACAAAAGCAATTTTATTTGTGAACACATGTGAACTAATGGGTCAACACAATGTCGACAGAACGACCTTTTGGAGTCGCTCCCAAAACGCAGCACTGAAAAAGGTCCAATCAAAAATAAAATGTAAATAATAACAGGCGTACATTGGTGAATTCATCCGACGTTCGACGCCCGACACGAAGACTCACAATTAGATTTACTGACGGCCCAAGGCACGTTCTCGGCTCTAATCTTGTTTGCGAGAACCTCTCACAACAATATTACATATCAATTTCTACGAGAATACCATTCGATGAGACAGTCAACAATTTTTTTTGTATTGTTTGAAAAAAGGCTAAATTAGAGCAATGTTCATTTCGTTTTTGGAATCACGCGACTGAATGAACGACTTTATTGAAAATAAATTATCCAAATAGATATTTTATTTTTGTCACTAATATACAATTATATATTTAATTTACATATGTCTTTTCTATCGAAACAATATTGTCCAACAAAAAACCAATACGACTTTTAGTCTTTTAAGTTAAAACGCAGGAAATATCTACTCAAAAAGGTGTCTGCAAGAACTTAAATGGGTACCCCCGTTAGCTCCTTGCAAAACGCTTTATTGTCACTATTCGCAAAGGCGACAACGCCAACTCCAGCCTTTATGCGAGAGAGAATCAAGAAAAAAATGTGCAAAAAATATTTACGTAGCATTTTAAATGGAAAAAAGCTTATAAAGGATAGTGCATCAGTATTTCTCATGGCTCTTTTTTTATAAACAGTTGAGATGGTAGGGATTTGTTGGTCAATGATATGAAATGAAAAATAATATCTGAATAATGCAGCCATTAAAATATGTCCATTACCAAACATCCAACGGAGTAATTACTTCGTCTATAAAATTTCAACTAACTAACCGAAACCGCATAAACAATACCCAAGTTTAATTAACTCAATAAATGCACTAATAATGTTTCAATTTTGTAATTTCATAATTTATATTCATTTATATTAATATAATAAACTTTGTCAATTTATAATGGCTGTATATTTGTTGAATTTGTTACGTACTCCGGAGTAAAAAAAAAGTAAAAATCTACTTTATTAAATTTAAATCTACTTTTTCTACTTTACGTCATTTGAAAAGTTTATGCTAGCAAATCTCTTCTACCACAGGTAACATAATACAAATCACCGAAATACTGTGAATCTATCTTATTCGTTGTCAATCCATTCGAGGACCATGTGGCTTCAAACACAAAAAAATAACAGCATTCGTGTGTCATTCATACGAAAACCCAATTATTTAGGCCTTAATTATAACCTTTGCATTGTTTCATACATCATGTCATTATTATAAAAAGTTGTACGAAACGTCGCAAAACGGTCAATGCATTTTATTTAATTAAAGAACTGGCAACATTCCGCATACCATCGAAGATATCAAGTCCCACTTTGAATTTATTTGCGTCAACTTGAGAGGCAGAATTCACCTCATACTCGCAGTCGAATAACTATCAAAGAGGAAACGTTCATTGCGTTTGGCAAATGCAACTGATTTTATACTGTTATCATTGATATAAAAAATCAAGATACACAATACCTTCATGAAGTATTAAATTTTTTGTCTACATGCGGTCATTTTAATGTCTACCTTTTTAAATTCGAGATACAATTTATTGTTCCTGCGTCTCAAAACAAACTTACCGAAATACGCGTACAATTTTAAATATACATACATTATTACGTCTGTATTTCCCGAAGGGTTAGGCGGAGGTGTACTATTCTACACTCACAAGTCGCCGATGCCGTTATTGAGTCCCATGTAATAAGGGGTGGGCCTATTGACATCTACTGGGCACAGTTCCAAAATCCGTGCTGCTATTGAGTATTTCCGTACCGAAAAACCCAATAACACTTTGCCCGACTCGGGAATCGACCCCGGGAACCTCACGCTTACCAGTCGCGCTTGCAACCATTAGAATAGACCAATGAGGCAGTCAAGTCAATTTTCAATATGTGCATTCTTTATACCTACAGACATTTTTATATCTTAGATTTTATATCAATGGTTGTTATATAAATAGTTCTGTGTGCGTATCTTAATCTTGAAACGGCAAGACTTTTTCTACAAGATAAAGAAAATAGATTTCCGTGCAGTAACTATCTACGTAGCGCAGTGAATTTAGTTTTTCATTCTATACAGTAGATCCGTGATTAACTGGGACGTATAACAGAAGAGACCACGAATAATTGGAACCGAGGTTAGTCAGTGAGTCTAAAAATCGTTTGCTGTCAACACTGTTATGATAGAATGCAGCCAGTTTCACGTTAGATTGCGAGCATTTGTTACATTATTTTTTATTCCGATTTATTTATTCCACTTTTACAGAATCCTATCCTATCCTATCCTACTAATATTATAAATGTGAAAGTTTGTGACGATGGATGGGTCGATGGATCTTTGTTACTCTTTCACGCCAAAACGGCTGGACGGATCTGGATGAAATTTGGCACAGAGATAGATTATTGTCTCGAATAATACATAGGCTACTTTTTATCCCGGAAAAATGTACGAGTTCGTAAACCACGTGGGCGAAGCCGCGAGCGGAAGCTATTTTTTATAACGTCATAGTCGATCATTCAAAATGTATGTCTGAAAATATCATTTCTACAGTTTTCATTTCCACCTGGTACTGACAGCTTACCCTGCAAAGGAACATCCATAAATATATTCCAATTGTACAGTGCCATTCGCAAAAACTGTCAAAAATCTTTTGCATAGTCTCGTTCGTAATCGGCGATAGCGCATATTTTTGTTCCCTGTTTCAATATCGAATCGTATTTTTTTCTTTCAATTTGTTTCACGAGCTCCGCATTCATTTGCTTTGTGGTTGCCGTTCAATTCATACAACTGTGGTAGAAAAAAGTTTTCAATTGAAGACAAAAGGAATCAATATTGAACGTATATAGATGTAGTCGAAACATTTACTGTTTTGCAAGTCGATCGCCAGGTATAAGGTGTCAATTCCAAAAATAAAATGCGTAAGTATATAGTGATGTCCTCCTTACCGATTTCGGTCACGGCGGTCAATATCACCGGAGATTAGCCAACTACGCAGGAGATATTATAGAGCACAAGTGTGTGCGCAAACACAGGTGCTCTCTCTATTCCTTCACTCTCATAGTCCGATGGGACTGCAATCCGATACGAGCGGAGAGAGATCAGGCGCAGGACCAACGGCTTTATGTGCTTTCCGAGGCACGGTAAGTATATGGTAAAGCATCATATTAAACACATCTGAAAATGTTTCTTACAAAACAACACACATATCAGAATTTATTTGCATCATCAGTTTATCAAACTACCTATAACATTGCAACTACATCTATTTTGAGACAATACTAGTTTCTATAATAATAATTTTATAATCACACACACAAAAATGTTAACATAAATTATCATACAAGTTCGAAGTGAACCAGTCCTCTTCTGTGAAAACTTTCTAAAAGAAATCGATATCAAATTACTCAAAATCCAAAGGATACCGAAAAAAAAACATACACAATCAAATCAAAAGAGCGTTTTCATATTTCCATCTTATCGTCAAAATATAACTTTTACACGTATATCAGAATCCCTTTAAACACATACATCTTCAAAAGAACGCGTAACTCGACACGAGGTCTATTATTTCGGTACCCATTTCCCATAATTACGAGCTCGAACCAAAGAAGGAATACGATAAGTAACATAAAGAAATACGCGTTCCAAAATTCAATTCCATCGAATTTTGTCTTTGATTAATGGAACTCACAAATGAAGGTTTGAAAGCCTCGTTCTATTTTGGTGAATATAAAAATAATTTGCATGATTCGTAAACAAAGGGGATTGTATTACAACAAAGGCTGTGAAGATTTTTGTTCATTTATATCATAGTAGCTTACCTGCAGGCGGCAATGGATTTAGAAGCCTGCAATTTCTGTTTGTGTTTGGTTTACGGAAACCGGAGACACCGCTGTAGAGCTTTTCATTCTGTTATTCTTTTGATTTTAGAACTAAAATAGAAGGAGCGTTTATTTAGCCCCGTATTGTAAAGGCCACTTAACACAATTGTGGGTTGAATATTATACTGGCTGTACATAATTAGCCTGTTTACTTACTTCGTTTAATAGCACCGTGGGAAAATAGCAGATGTTTAAGTAAAAATAAAATTCTAGAACGGTGAAAATCAATGTATTATCAATTTTCCAAGTTTTTTTTCACGTACATCATTTTCAAGTGTTTCAAGTTAGCCTCAAGAGATCTCTTCCTCAAAATCAAATTCGATAATGCAGTTAAGCCGTCAAAATGTCACCAACAGGGAAGAACACTTACAGGGATTACTTAGGGATGTGTCGATACAATGTTCCACGAACACGAATTGAAGTCGGAGTCAACCCTAACACATACCATAACAATAATTTATTTAGTCGGAGCTGAATCGCCGGCAGTGTCTTTAGTGCATTTGGCATCGTGCCTGCCAGGGCATAGGGTTATGTCTCTTCTCCGTTCCGGACAATGGGGAGATGAAAGATGTAAAATATGTGTCGGCACCGGTCTCTCAAGTGGTTTAACGGTCTTGGTACCTTTGTTTCAACCTAATATTTTAAATTTATGTTTCACATTTGTGTCTAGTCTCACATTCAGTTTATGTCCTCTGAAGGACTTCCCAGAACGTAAACCTTTCTCGAAATGGGCGGTGGTGTCCATAGTCACCATTTGATTTGGCGATGACAACAAGACCTGCATGGATTTTGGTGAATTTCAATTAGTTTGCTTAGTTCAAACTTGTAGAGTGAGGACCCCATGTCCGTTACTGAAAAAAAATAGTCCATATATTGCAGTAGGTACCAAGCAAAACATATTTATCTTGCCATTGACTTGCTAAGAGACATTACCTAGAAATGTAGCATTCATAAATTAAATGATAAGGACTTATCAGTAGCACTTGGATGCCCATCTGAACGTTTTGCACTGAACTGTACCACTTCCTATACTTTTATGCCATGCAAGAATTTCCTCCGCGTATAAATAAAGCCGTATTCCACCTCTACGCCATTTAGGTCGCCGTCAATTAGGAGCATCGTAATTATGAAGCAGGATTACACTTATGAATAAAATTTATTTACTGCGTGGCTTCGCATCGTTTCGGCTGTCGGCTTTGAATAGATCATGTCGTCACATCCCGTCAGCAAATTATACCTCCCGGGGGAATATGCGCCAAGATCTAACTGGACACCTATCCAGTAATGAAGATTGTAGATACTCAACAAGAAATATTCTATTAAGAAGTGTTCAAGTTCACTATCCGTAAAAACAAGTGAAATAAAGATTTGCCAAGTTTTTCGAGTGTAGTATTGAAACTCGACTGCTTGGTATTTCACTTTTATCTTGGAGATTTTGCAGTAGAGATCCATGATGGAAATAAAACTTATTGTTTTACGATTGGGTTCTTTCAACTCATGGATACAAGCTCAATAAACGATTTTCCTGACCTGTAGAAACATGCTTAGTTCTAAACTATCAGTCGTGTAAAGATTACCCGAGATCGTCTGGCGCACCCTTGACGATCAGTCTCTATACAAGCACAGGCGGTTGGCTAATATTTCTATTACAGAATGGGCAATTTTCATATGATAGCTCATGCCGCCACGACAGAAGACGGCACGGTTGGCGCAGTTGGCGCAGTGGTTGAGAGATCGACTGCTGCGCTAGGTGTCGCGGGTTCGATTACCGCACGGAACAAATATTTGTATGATCTACAGATAGTTGTTTCGGGTCTGGGTCTTTGTGTATGTGAATATTTGTGTTTGTAAACGGACCTACGATACAGGAACTATTCCTAGTGTGGGGCAATGTTTTTTAAAAGAAGAAGAAGAGTAAGAATATATATTATTCTATACAATGAAGATCAAGTCGGTAATAAAATTTTAAAATCCATCTCAACATAAATACTTAAATTATCTAGTTACAAACTTCCTTAATTTATTCAAACAAAATTTAAATATCAAATAATTCATACTCCAAGTCTAGTTGGCTGAGTAAATGAAAATTTGTTTACGGATTTATTCAATCAAAACCAACCCGAATTTCGATTTAAATTGCTCGTTCGAAAGTTTATAATGTATTGTCACGTCAATACTTGAAACTAAATCAAATTCGTGGTTTGATTTCAATTAAATTTTAACACCAAACCCACTCTTTGTTGTTTGTGAAAATATTAGTTTGTGTTCTTGTGTGGACCAAGCATATACATATAATTTAAGATTTCATCATAAAATTTATTATTCTGAGTTAACTCTATTCTCACCTGTCTCTCTTTTGAGTGAATACAAGCAGCCGTCAAAATGCAGACGTAATCTAAACTTCATTTTTTAAACTTTTAATCCATTTTGATCTCAAGGTTAAGTCAGATCTCAGATCTTTTAAACCGATGTCTTACATGAGAGCGGTCTTAATTTGGTTTACGCAGATTATAGAGTTAACTATTTGGTGATATCACTAACCTAACAGTGATACAGAGAGAGATACGTTTTAACACGTCAAGTGACAAATTAGACAAGTCTGCCGGGCGGCTTTTGTATCTTAAGCCGGGCTTCCATTGCAAAAGGGTAATGAGCGAGAAATAGTCGAGTAGAATGGAGTACAACTAGTTAACATAGGTATTACCTTCTACTAAGAAAGAATTTTGGTCATTTTAATTATTTTGCCTTCAAAGCAAAAGGGAAATGGCAGCGAGAAATGAACGGAGGGCTCTGAACGGAATCCGTTACAGACTCGTCGGCGACATCGTGTAGCAGCGACCTCGTTCTTATCTATTTTTACTGTTTTGGTCCGTACCGCTTACCTCTTTGACGGTGGAAGCGTAACTATGTATGAAATTTGTCGTAAAGAGTAACTCGGAGTCCGTACGGAGACCGCTCCATTTTTTTAAGCGGAGCGAGTCCGTTTTTAGCTATTTTTACTATCTCAGTACTTTTCGCTCAACTCTTTCTTGGTGGAAGCACTGTGAAATTACTGTTGCGAGTTGCGAACTCCGTACAGAGTCCGTTCCGCTCGCAGTGGAAGCCCGGCTTTATTGAAGAGACCTCAGTACAATTTATTGTGCGTACTTTTCAATGAAGCCTAATATTATTACATATTCTACAAAAAAATCTATAGGGACTGACGCGCGCACTCCGCACACTCAACCTCATAGCGAGTGAAACGGACTTGTTTTGTTGTTCTCTGAGTGAATTCACAAGGAATGCATTGTTCATTATTAGTTATAGATAGATTAGTTAAGTTATTTAGATTAGTTATAAGTATGTTAAGGGGCATTTATCGCATTGGGTTAGCCTGTAATGGTAAATGTTTGAAGATAAATAAATAAATAAAATAAATAAATAAATAAATCACAGTTCACACGCACTATATGAAAATAAATTCCGAAGCCAGTCTAACACATTACGATTATGAACAAACGCCAAACCCACATGAATTTAGAGATTTGTTTGCGTTTGTTATAACGACCGTTCATAGCTACCCTCATCAGCTAAATCAAACTATGTGTAATTACTTTACACGACCCGCCATTATTATGTTATGTGCATGATATACGCATATGCGATTTGCTCAATTAGCGTCAAGCGTAATACACATTTAGTTAATAAATTGCCTTAGTACTGGGTGACGGAATCACTATCGTACCCACACATCAAACTTAACTTATTGAATAACTTCGAGAGCTTTAGTTTTAGTTTTGGTGGCCTCACAAGCAGAAAAGGATAGAAATATGTACATCTTCTTCTTTTAAGTACGTGTCGACTCAAATTCTTTTTTTTTTACCAATACTTGGCCATGTCAATGGCATTATTATGCGTCCACAATTCTCAAATGACCTAACGCCAATTTTCGCGTACAATTCAATTTCGGAAAGATCGCTTTAGTAGGAGTCAGGCCAAGTAAAAAACAAATTCTGGTTTACACAAAACACATAACAACCATCCCATTTTTCTATCTCACAAAAACATGCACAAACAAACTCGGAGTCGAGAGCTTGTATACGAATATTAATTTAATCCATTTGCGAAAGTAACCTCGTTGACACGTACGGTTCGTCGCGGAAGTATGCTTTAAAGGCAATTTAGAATCCATTAATAATATTCGCAGACACGCTACACCGCACCGCAAGGGTGCAGCGGATCGATGTAATCCCGATTCCCGTGTGATTACATTAAAAATGTTAAGTAAGCCGTTACTCTACTCGGAAACTTTTTAAGTATGAAGTCACTGCGTGTACTTTGACTTCGAACACCCTGTATAAAGTGGAATAAAGTTAAGTCATGAATAAAGTCAATAAAACTCTTCTATATAAAATTCATTCAGGTATCATTGATATCACAATCGGCGTAGTGATTGAGCTATCCACTGCTACGCTACGTGTCGGCGGTTTGACTTCCGTACGATACAAATATTATATGGCATACAGATACACGTCACTCTGGATAGCTGCATACAACAAAGCAGTTGCATTATGTAACAATAAAGGATAATAAGCACCGAATTTAATAAGACATATAGGTATACAATATTTCGATCAAACTTTCTCGAATACAAAAGCCTTTCGTGAATGCAAAAACCGTTATTTCGGAAACAAACAATCATTCATTTCCAACATCTCATTCATAGGATACACCTGATGCCCCGCCTCCGCACACCTTGTCCGTAACAAAACTGAAAAGTTTGTTCCCAATTCAACCGCGCATACTGTCCCCTTTAGGGTCAATTCACACTGAGCGAGCAGCGGCCGGCAGCGGCTTTTTGAGGCAAAATATTACAAATCATTTTGAATCTTATCTACGTGATTAAAAAGTCCATAGTTATTTGAAGACAAAGGAGGGGCAGCGCGGCGCCGCGAAGCTGCACGAGCTGTCTGCCAACCATTCTAACCTTAGAGTATCAGTGTCTCCCAGCAATTGGACGGCGCAGGTCAGATGGCAGTCGTTCCGTGTAAAATATTGATATTCAGCCGCATCTGGTTTGACGGCAACGGTTGGCGCCGTGGTTGAAAGATCGACTGCTGCGCTACTTGTCGTGGGTTCGATTCCCACACGGACTAAATATTTGTATGATCTACAGATAGTTGTTTCGGGTCCTGGATCTTTGTGACACGATACAGAAATTATTCCTAGTGTCCGGCCAAGGTTTAAAAAAAAGACTGGAAGCCGACCCCATTGTATTTGGTAAAAGACCAGTCAGATGATGATTTATCAACGTCACATATACAAAACCGATAACTCCGTTCACGTTTTTCGGGAGAAATATTCTATGGCTATTCAACACTTCAACGTTTGGATGTACAAACCAATACACAGATACAGCGGAGGTCCCACAACCTCACATCTTGTTCGTAACATAACAGAACGTTTGTTCCCAATTCATACGCGTGAAATGTCCCCTTGTCCCGATAACGGGCTGAAGTGACTATTAAGTTAGTACAATGGCTCAGATTACGGTAACACAACGACAAGGTAAGTAATTCGCTAGTTTATTTGTAGTTTTGTGTTCGTTTTCCGTAAAAGGGGAGTGATGCATTCGCTGGGTGGTTTTGATAATGTCTTCAATGACCGGTCATAGTAAATTTCATGTTCAGAGGTGTTTATAAGCATATTGATTGATGATGACGATGTTCCAACAATATCTCACATTAGTAGGTAAGCATAAAAAAGTACTGAGATATTGAAAAAAAAACATGTTTCTACACAAAATGTATATTCTACAGTATCTGCAACAATAAAGGCCCGTTCTTATAAAAAAAAAAAAAACAACAACAATTTCGCAGTATCTACCCTATATTTATCGCAATTAAAATACCCGAAAACCCGAGTACCTCACGACAATGAGTTACCTCGGTAATGATTGCGCAATCAAAATAAATCTTAACTTTAAATATAGTAACAACTGACTCAACCGTTTATAAATAAAACAACTTTGAATATCGAACAGCTAGAGTCAACAAAAGAACTGTGCCAGCCAGTCTCAAGTGACTGAGTTATGTACGAAGGCAAATAACTCCAGAAATAGTAAAAGAAAAACGTATAGCCTCACGCCTTTTTCCCATGTGAGTAGGCAGATAGTATGAGTAGGCGTATAAAACGCCATGTGCTACGATACTTTACATATCTGTTTTTCTTCTTTTACATTCATACATCTGCTCGACATACACTTATGGGTTTAAACACATTTTTTTAAATTAATAGCTAGTAGGCAGTTTATTTTAAAGTAGCTACTGCCTGGCAGCCTAGTTAGGTATACATATCATCTTATTTAATACACAAATATTTAATAAGTTCTTCCTCCTAATAAATTTGAAACTTTAATTATGATGTCTTTACAAACAATCAGTTGAAACAAGGGCGGGCGTATTTGTTCTGTCCATAATATGTTTGACGTTCAAAAAGCGCCAGTAGTAGTCTATTTTGAATAAATTAATTATGAATTTGAATTCGATTTTCTACAAATAAACCAGGGTGTTTTTATAAGCTGATCTAAACAGAATGGATATAAATAGACAGAATATAATTATTCCCGTTTATATACACTGAAAAGTTTTATTATCACTGAAATAACCGATATTATAACTTTTCATTGTTAACTTTGTCTTCAGGTTTCATTTCTACTATGTGGGCAGAACATTATTTTACCGTCGGAATTACGAAGCAACCACGTTCAACCTGCTAAGTAAATGATAGGATAAGTTTTGCAATTATCTAATCGTCGCCTAAGTTTGAACAGTTTAGAATACGATTGGAACTTAATACACTATGTATTTTACTAGGTAGCAAGACCTGTAAGAGTATCTACAAATTTGGGTCTACGTCTTTAGTACCCAAGGAAAAATGAAAGAAATATTTTCTATCCAAACTCATAAAGCCGATCGTTGTTAATTGAACATATGCTTATACGGCTTTTAAAAGTATACTTATACTTATATGATGATGTAACATGGTATCACGCCGGTATGGTCCGAAGGGTTAGGCAGAGGTGTACTACTCTCCAACCATATTTCCTCAATATCGTTATTAACTCCCATGGGATAGGGATTCAGCAGATTACCATCAATCGTCCACAATTCTAAACTCCGAAAATATCTATGTACTGGGAATCTACCTTAAGATACGACGCTACAGTTGGCGCAGTGGCTAAGCGATTAGCTTTCTGCGGTAGGTGTCGCGAGTTCGATTCCCACCCGGAACAAATATTTATATGATCTACAGATAGAGGTTTCGGGTCTGGTTGTCGGGTGTGTACATGTGACATGTGTGTTTGTAAACTATACCTACGATACAGGAGAAACGCTAATGTAGGACAAAGTTAAAAAAAACTCTCAGCAGCTGCGCATGCGACTAATGAGGCAATTAATAATTTTATAAAATATTCAAAGTTGGAACATTGATGTTACTTCAAGTCCTCTAGGCTATGCGAAGTGAGGTCAGTACCAACAGAACAAAGAACTCTGCTATTACAATAACTAGGGAACACAATAATGCAACACCAATTATGGGTCGTTAAGCTATCAGCTACTTGTGCAGTTAACTAACAATTTGCTTGGGAGGGTTGCCTTGTCGCCTGCAACTAAGAATACCTGCCTTTTCTCTTTAAATAACTGTAAGAAGCGATTAAGTGTGATTGTTCTGTTGGATGGTCTGTACTCTATAGTGTTCACTTTTGATACCTATGGTAATATCAGACAGATGGCTAACTCCAGTGAGTACCCTATTAAAATTCGACGGAAGGATAATCTTTATTTTCTTTAAAAAAAATTTAGGTTCACTAATATTTCTCCCGTATCGTGAGTACAGTTTACAAACTCACACACAACTAGTCCCGAAACAACTATCTGTAGATCATGCAAATATATTTGTTCCGTACGTGAATCGAACTCGCAACACGAAGCACAGAAAGCTCGCTTAGCCACTGCACCAATCGTGCCGTCGTAGAACGGCAGATCTGTTATGGTAGTCATAAAAGATCGAATAAATGATTGTGTATAAGATGTGCTCTACACGGATGGACAATATTTTGGGATATTAAAAACGGCTATTTTAATATCGTCAAAATTGATCTAAAGATCCATTCTTAATTTTCGATAATTTGGCGGATACCCTGTATTGCTTCTATCATAGGTACTTCCGTAATCATCACCTGTCTAGTCTTTTACCAACGACATCAGGGTCAGCTTCAGCCAGTTGTGGCTGAATATTAGTATTTTACACGGAATTCCTGCCATCTGACATCCGAGATAGTGATACTCTAAGGTTAGACTGGTTGTCAGACTTTTGGGCTGATGACATCCGTAACGACTGTCATAGTCTTCATATGACACCCGAGACCGACTGCTTAACGTGCTTTCCGAGGCACGGAGGGGTCTCGATATGTGAAAAATGGTCACTCATCCAAAGCCTGAACGCGGCAAATGATGAGTAAGCTCGCAGATCGACCGGTTTGCGTGTTAGCTTCTCTATCATTCTCTATCATACGAGTCCTTCTCTATCATACTTGCTTTATGGCAATAGAAAAACTGACAAACTTCGGTAAAGCAAAATTTATATCTACACTCGTAAATAAAACCAAGATCGACGGATAATATTTGAAACCCCATCTCTCCGGTATCTTTAGAAACTAAAGATCATCAGAACTAATAGAAATAGAGAGGAAGATGCTATGAAAACTTAAGTCAGATGACGGCAAATGAAAGAAAAAGTTACTAAAAACAATACACTATAGGGTTCTTATCAAGTTATAACTATGTATGTATGTATGTATCGTTATTCTGCAACATACTCTTATAATTGGCAGGTAACTGACGCGGTACGCCTTTACAAAGTTCAGCAAACTCACATAATAAGCCAGCGGTGCTCAAAGTTTTTATACAAAATAGTTCGCGCAGTGCATGGAACGTGTCAACATTCTGAACTACTTGAAAGAAACTAATAGCTTGCTTAAGGGTTCCCGTTAACGAGATAGTTACGGGAAAACGTTTGAGTTTTCAAGTGGAAGTAATACTGTTTATGGATATTGCAAACATAAACGTCACGCATTACTCTCGGGAAGAATAGATAAAAGTGTTTTGCCAAAATATATTATCCATTATCCTACAATGACAGAAATAATAGGCAACATTGTTATTGGGACCGAAGATGTTTATGCATGTTTTTGTTTACGCATTAAGGGGTTAAATAATAAAAATATCGTATAGTTTAATCAGATTAGCAACACTAGAAATTAAATTCTCTTGATCATTATAATGACAATATATAGGGTGCAAATCTTTATCATATTATAACTCTAAAATTTTGAACACTTTTGAACCTTTTTGAACACTTATTATTCAAAAACCACTGGACCTATTTTAATAAAAGTATCTCTAAACGCCAGTTCAAAGTCTAGCTTTAATAATATCACGAATGTAGGTGTCACTTATAGAAACTATTTATAGTAACACTGTCACTTAAATAAACCAAGCAGTACCTATGACATATTTGTTATACTATGTTGTATATTTATCTATGTCCAAAGTTTAAATTAATTTGTTATAACCAAGCTATCCAGACATATACACAGTAAGGAAATATCGCGCCCTTATTTATTGCATTAAAAAAATATCAGTTTACGGGACGTGGGACTGAACGTTGGCCTTCTGTTATACCGACGTCAATAAAGATGAACATAAGCCACACAGCTTAGATGAAAAGTGAGAAAACATCTTGTCTGAAACAGTATACATTTTAATCTTATATCAAAAAGGCTTTAATAGCTATACAAAATTTTCTACGGCCCAAACTAATTGAAAAAAAAACACGTTATACAACCAACAACAAAATACTTCATCCCAAAAGTCAATAACAAAATTAATCAAACCGAACATAATATAAACGCAACAATCCCCAAGTTATTATCCTATTAATCCAAAAAATAACCAAATAAAACATCCCGGGGCAGTCTCGAACACCATAAAATACCGTCGGACTTAATTATCTTAAACTTTGTACAGTCAATGTGCAAACAGTATTAATTGGCAGGAAATTGGTGTTATTCAAGAATTCGTTCACAGTCGATATTACTGTTTAATCAGGAATAATCAACACTGCAGTAAGTGCATTGCAACGCTTCGATCTTAGGCAAAGAGAGAGGTCCTGTTATACGTCCAAGTAATTAAACAAATGCCGCCCAACCCTATTAAGTACTAGAGGACACCGGTATTATAAAGTTTTAGTAGCTTTAGCAACTGTTTAGCATGAGGTCCTGGGTTCGATTCCCGGGATGGGCAAAGTGTTATTGGGTTTTTCTGTATAAAAATTCTCAGTAGCAGCACGGAGTCTGGAACTGTACCCGGTAGATGGCAATAGACTCGCCCCCTATTACATGGTACTCAATAACAGCATCGGCGAAATGTGGGTGTACAATAGTACACCTCTGCCTTATGCTTCGGATAAGACAGGCGTGATGGTATGATTCTGTGTTTAGTAGCTGTACTATTTTTACAGTTGTCAATGTTCTCCATTTGGGTTAGAGATAATGTGGGCACCTACTTGAAGATTTGTTTTTGATCATTCGACTCAGGCAATGTCTTATCTCGCAGATCGTTCAAATCATTACCTACAATTCCCTAATACTTCGACCATGATTATAACCCTATTGAGGAGCAACAGCCCAAACTGTCATGAATAAGGATGGTTAACCGCCCAATCTTATTTCAAAACCAAACCGAAGCAAACGTCGCAAAGCTGATGACACAATAGCGTGACCTTCCGGATTTGTATCACCTCAGTGTAACAGACACGTTTGTTCATACCTCCTTTGTGTTCGCAGTTGTGTTCACAGCATAACATTGTAGCGACGTCTCACTTGATTTGTGATAAAAGTGTCGCTACATGCACTTACTGTGAATGAACGTTGAATGTAGCTCGCCTGTTCGAACACTTATCGATACTTCAGTATTGTGTCGCCATATTTTAAATGCACTTCAGTTGTTGATTTAATTGTTCTTTTGGATATTGGATAAATGTATGTTGGGCTACGTGTCCTGACCATATATTTATATGAGTAATAGATACTTATTCTGGGTGTGGATATTTATGGATGTATTTATATGTGTTCATAAAAACACCCACGAATTAGTCGTACTGTGGGGCAGTATTTTCATAAACAAACAGATAAATTTGCCACCTCACTCTTACTGCAAGTACACACACTTACTACCTCACACTTACTTCTCTTACTACTTAGAAATAAATTTGACAGCACGGTTGGCGTCGTGCGTTCTGCGCTTTGTGTCACGGGTTCGATACCCGCACGGAACAAATATATACATATATGATCTATAGATCTACGAGTCTGGTTGTGTGTGCATGTGACATGTGTATTTGTAAACTGTATCCACGATACAAGACAAATTCTCGGCAAAGTGATTCAGAAAAAGAAAAAAAAGAAATGGGAGGTGATAGACTGGAAGATGGGCAATACCACCCACATTTATTTACTAATAATACTATCAATTGACGGCACAGTTCGCACAGTGGCCAAGCAATTAGCTTTCTGCGCTACATGACGAGGGTATGAGTCCGAAAAGAAAAAAATAATTAAATATAAATAAAATATTCGTATAATATGTGAGATGTAGTTTGGTAACTGTACCGACGATACAGGAAAAGCTCTAAGAAGACCTTTGTTGTATCGGGCTATGAAATTGGCTTTTAACGATGAAAAGTACAGATACAAATATCATTTAATTTAGTTTGACCTAAAAACATTCCATTAAACGTCACGAAAACTTTATAAATAATAAGACGATGGATAGCAATAAGCACTTAGATTAAGGTTCTTGTCATGAAGTAGAAGTTTCTGGTATTTAACTTTGTTTCGTGCTAAAGCTCTGTGGCGGGTGATGGTTAAATTATCTTTACCTTTAACCTTTACATTTGAACAAAAATCATTATTACAATAAATATGGTCGTGAAAATTACTTGACAGTAATAACTATCGTTAATGATCGGTAGAACAGCCTTCTAGACATGCTTAATGGCGTGATGCGTGATTTTACTACATGTATTATGTAAATTACCTTGTTATTTACTATTATTATGTCCATACGTGTATGTATTTTAGGCGCAGGGGTACTATTATACACTCACATTTCACTTATGCAGTTATTAAGTCCAAGTTAAAAGGAGGCGAGGCTATTGCCATTTACCGGGTTCCGTTCCAAACTCCGTGCTTCTAGTAAGAATTTCTATACAGAAAAACCTAATAATATTTTGCTCAACCGTAGAAATGAACCCAGGACCTCACGCTCAGCAGTCAAGTTGCGACCATTAGACCAACGAGGCTATTAAATTAAAGTCTTAGAAGAATATAATTGAAATCGTCAAGAAATGCAAATGAGACACACTAGAAAATATATTACGTCTTGTTGCCGGGCGCCTAACGAATTTAGATATGTTTGGGTATTAGTAATTAGTTATTGAGTATGTTAGAATTGATAAGGTGTCGGAGTAATCTTATTTTTATTATTATTTAATGTAATTCGACAATAAGTCGTAATCTATGTAGGTAAGTAGGACTAAAACATACCAAGTGACATAATACAAAAATATGGCTAGAAAAAAGCTTTTATTTTAAAATATAGAGAGTTCATGTTGCTTTCACGTCTGTTAATAGGCTTAACTTAGTACTATTCGTATATTCGTTTGGGAAAAATATACGCATGACTTAATTTCAGAAAGATGGTGTGAAAGCGTATTATTTTATTCAAGAAAAATCTGATGAAAGTAACAAAAATTGTTTAATTTTCTTTTTTTTTTACAAAGTTTCCTATGTTTTGATTCCCGCATTTTGATTCAGTAAGTAAATCCTACCCTTAAACAATAAAATATAATACACCACAAATATAAAAGTAACTTAACAACTTAGTCTAACAGGGATAAGAATTTTTAATATACATATTTTTAACAAACTTTAAATCCATAAAATCTTTTACTTCACTCGAACTTCCAAATTTAAGCAGTTAATTTTCTTTCAATCTATAGTCATTCATCGTTTCTTTTGTTATTAAAAAGGTTGCCAGAAGTGAGGATGTATCTATCGTGGGTACGCTTACGATTATACATCTCATATGCAAACACACTCAGACCTAGAAGAACTATGCATAGGCCAAATTAATATATGTTCCAGCCGGGGCCGAACCCGCGAAACGTGCCTAGTAAATGGTTAAGGTTTAGCTATCATGCCAGTCGCGCCAACTTTGTCATAAACGAACCTATTACCTTATTGCCTTATCAAATCCTTCCAACGACGTCTCAAACTATCTAAATGGAAAATATATATAAATGCAATTTACAACCATAATATTTTGTAATAAAGTTTAAAATATTAATTTGGAAAAAAACTACTGTTTGTTTCGTGATTAAAATTCTCATTAGCATAATAGCAGCAGAGCTATAAAAATTGCTAAGCTGCAAATGTAAGAGGCAGCTAAAAGAGATGTTCCATCGTGGTATTTGCGAAGTTACAAAACCATTTTACTGTTTGCTGCTTTAATAGCAGCTATCTCCCGCGCCACAGCTTCATATTCGTACCGCATTGTATTCACACTGAAATATCCAACATTTACAAGGAATAGTCAGAATATAACAACTAACATTAGTATCACGACTTTCCCAAATAGATTACATAGAGGTGTTTCGACCGTACACCCTAATGATAAGGGGCGTTCGTGAGAATACAATAATCCGATACATGATATCGGTCTAACGGGCACGAGGCTCCCTTCAGAAGGAATTTTACGCCATACTCCTAACTTATTACGAGTTTGTGGACTACATACTTTTTGAAGCCTTCACAGATGAATAACTTTCCTCTGGAGATTGTTCTACACCTTCAACGCAAGTGATAATAAAAATCTGTAAATAAATACAAAATGTCCTAGGAGTGGACTGCGCTTAAACTCAGGGCCTACAGAACAAGCAATTGTTTAACCTAGACAATCATAGCGGACCTTACAATGCCGTTAATTTATACAACAAAACCTAGTACAACACTAACGGATGCGTCGTGGCGTGTAATCATTATAGTAGCGTGCCAGCTGCTAGTACAACGCTTGGAAAAACTAATTCGTAATGCAGACAAACAACCTTCCCGCGAAGTGATGAGTGCGATGTCATTGCGCCATGTTTATTACCCCTTATTAAAAAAATACGTTCTATAAATGTTTTATAAATTACACCTGTTTTTGTGACATTCGTATACCTATATATTGTTTTTTTCAAAAATCCAATGATGAAGTTTTAGTTTTCATCAAAATCGGGCTTGAACTCCTTTGAGTATTTTTCGCTATTCCTTACTAGCTTCCGCTCGCAGCTTCGCCCGCGTTTTACGAACCCGTACATTTTCCCGGGATAAAAAGTAGCCTATGTGCTATTCCATACTATAATAATCTATCTCTGTGCCAAATTTTATCCAGATCCGTTCAGCCGTTCTGGCGTGAAAGAGTAACAAAGATCCATCCATCCATCCATCTTCACAAACTTTCGCATTTATTTAGTAGGATAGTTTCAGATTTGGCCATCCACACCTACTTGAAAAATTCACCCTATATATATATTCTTTTAAACACGTGCCGGATAATTCTTGTATCGTGATACAACTATCTGTTCATACAAATATTTGTTCCGCGCGTGAATCAAACCACGAACACGCAGTACAGCAGTCGATATGAAAAGAGATGACAACAGATTAAAGCTATTTTAGTTCTTATGTGTTATAAATAACACGATTATAAATGACTACATTATATTGCAATGCACTGTACTTGAAACTTCTATAACTAATTATTTAACATTTTTGAATACAGTATTTCATTTTAGCGAACCTGTCCTGGATTCAATTCCCGTGTCGGGTAAAGTGTTATTGAGTTTTTCTGTGTGGACATTTTCAGTAACAGCACGGAGTCTGGAACCGTGCCCGGTAGATGGCAATAGACTCACCCCCTATTACATAGGACTCAATAACGGTATCGGCGAAATGTGGGTGTACAATAGATAGATATTATAGAATTGTTTTTATTTCAAGTAAACCTAATACTTCTGAAACGTTATAGGACTGTAGTTGCACTAGAACACCTCTGCCTAAACCTTCAGGGAATACAGGCGTGATGCTATGTTATGTTATGTTATGTATTTTTGTTTTAGGGGGGTAAGTTCTAAGTGAGAAGAGGAGAGTCTAAAGACAAATATTGCTGAATAATAAGAAAACTAAATGGAGTTAAAATAATGTTTTGTTATAGATAGTGCCATCCGCGAAGACGTGCCCCACTATTTTTGGCCGAGGCTTTCCAGCTGATCATAATGCTCTTTCATGATCAGTTAATATTTTGTAGTGTGCGTGTGCACTCATAAGTAATTATTATGTATCGACAGAACTAAAACAAGAGCGGAAATTTGCACACTTGTACTGTAAGCAATTAGAAAGAAGAGTGGGGCGCATCTTCGTGGATGGCACTATCTGTAATCGTAATGCTAGACATTTGTTCACTGTGTTCATTTAAACTTTGTTTTAGTTTGATAATTAAATTAAACTAGTGTGTTAAACACAGCTATTTGGTATCAAATATAAATAAGTTCAACTACTGGTGTATTTTAGTTGAACACACTGGCATGGTAATTCTCATAGCTATTACCAAGCATGAATCCCGTCACCCGCCGTTCTTTCGCGAACCTTGCTCGCTAAAGAAAAGTGCTAAAAACACCACATTTGGCAAACGGATGGGTGATTTCAATGTGTTTATATTAGTGTAAGAGAGGAGGGCCAGAGTACGGTCCCAGCTGTCAGAGGTGGGTTTCCAATTCTTATATAAACAAAAATTTGACTATGCCTTGCGTTAGCAGTAAAAGAAAACACTTGAGATACATACACATCAGTTCTCGATGGCGTAGTTAGTACACAAAACCACTATATGGAAACCCTTGTTCATCAGTGAACGTTTAGTGGTAGATAAAACGTTTCATAAGATGTAATGCGGTTTATATATTTCTTTTTTCTGCTTATCCTCAGCTACTAGTAGCCATTATACCCTATTTTATCATTATAATTTATGTTTCAGTTTCATTGACATTTTATAAAATGGACTTAGAAAGTACAACATACAAATGTGGACGTACAATTGGAGGCCTTGTTGTCGATATCTGTGAGTTACCTTTGTGTATAGTTAGACCTATTCGACATCCTATCGACCTACTCTAATGTACATAATAATAAGTCCTTATAATAATTAGTACTTCCAAGAAAGACGTACTAGAGAGACTTAAACAACACATTCGTAGAAGCGATATTTTTGTGTAAGAGGAAAAGAATATTCAATACTAAAGTATTTTCATAATTATTATTATTCTCGTCGTGAAATTGCGAGTAATAAATGCCGCATGTTTATACTTTAAAGTCATATTTCATTTAACTCTGGTCTGTTTCCAACTTAAGTTCGGACTAATATAACGTCACAACTAAATATAGAAGTCATTACTTACCTCCCCTTTATGACGAAGCATTTAAGTAGGTTACCGTGTGCACTATTCAGTCACTGCCCTCCCCTAATGTCACTGAACATTGTTTCATTAAAAATCACTTAAAACTAATACTATATATTTTTATTACACTACAGATAAATTTAAAATAACTACCAATCGCTATAAACTATAGTTTTTATAACAATCGAACGAAGTTATCACGCGACTCGTAGAGCGGTCTACGGCGTAGCTCGGCTACGGCGTAGGCGTCCGTTCGCTTACAACGACCGCGTCGAACTGAATGAGTTTCCACAAGCATTCCTTTTAGTAGGCTTTAAGTACTTATTTTATATTGGAACCGAGTAATGAAAGTTACTAATGGAGAAATGGTAAATAACTAATCTGTATTTGACAGGTTGCGGTTGGTAAAAGAGACAAGGTTACTTTTAAGGATTCAGTAGATAATGGGAACTAACTACGAAATTTGTATATTTTACTTTCAAAATTTATTCTAGTTTAGAAATATTTCAAGGTTTCTTCTGAATGTGGAACTTTCCAACTACTTGTATACGACTTTTGTTAACCTTGAGGAAACAATAAATTTTCGATCAAGCCTCAGCCGCTGTAATATGTCGCATTGCATTTCGTACTCTATCTCCAGTAGCTTTAAACTCAAATTTACAATAACGCGAAAATTATAGTTGTACGAGAATCCGAACTTGGGTTATTATATTATTTATATTGCTTACATACATAAACATTACGTTTGCATCTGTCCAATACATTTTGTTATTCGTCACGTGTTTCTACAGGTATGTACATAAATCATAAAGTATTTTCATACAGAAAAACCCAATAACACTTTGCCCGACCCGGGAATCGAACCCAGGACCTCACGCTCAACAATCGCGCTTACGACCACTAGACCGAATGAGTATAAAATAATAGTCATAAAAATATTATTCCAGCAATTAACCCTAATATAAGGTGGAAGAACAATAGCACAGTACGAGAATCGTGGGTTCTATACCCACTCGTGTTGATCGACTGCTGAGCTACGTGTCGCGGGTTCGATTCCCGCACGGTACAAATATTTGTACGAATCTACAGATAGTTGTTTCGGGTCTGGATCTTTGTGTATGTGAATACACACTGTGCCACGGAAAGCACATAAAGCTGTTGGTCCTGCGCCTGATCTCTCTCCGGTCGTGTCGGATTGCCGTCCCATCGGACTATGAGAGTGAAGGAATAGAGAGAGCACCTGTGTTTGCGCACACACTTGTGCTCTCTAATATCTCCTGCGTAGTTGGCTAATCTCCGGTGAGATTGGCCGCCGTGACCGAAATCGGTCAGGAGGACATTATTACCCACTCGTGTCAACCATTTTTCCTTTGTAATATTTCTAAAAAACCAAAGGGGCATTTCCAGCCCGATTAAAGATTATATCAGAATCGAGTTATATCGATAAAATAGAGGATCCTCCTTCGCCTACCTTTATCCAAACTCTAGCAACATCACAGTAGATATATTTTTACTTTACACGCAACTATAAGTAATTACTAGACAAGCATAATGGTAGAAAAACAGTGGATATTTTAGCGATTTTTTTTAGAGGAAGAGACTATCTCTAAAATAGGCATATATCGAAGCGCGCGCCCCAACACTAGCGTTTATAAGATTTTATTCGTGAAATAAAAGTCAGTTCTTTGAAACATTTACATAAAATTATAGACTTAAACAAAGTTAATGCCTTCATACTCACATAGGTTAGTGCTCAAACTGTAATGTACTATAATTTGGTTTATTAAACGAAAATTAAGCCACAATTTTGTGTTTATCAAGTTTTTTAACTTAGAACTAGAATTAGACCCCAATTTTTTTGCTGATATAGGCGACGTCGTCGTAAAAATATCGCTTTAGTTTAATTGTTGTTATTTCATTAGGTATCGAACTTATTAACGTAAAACCAGGTTGATTTTTGTTACTGAAAGGTTTAAGTGCCACTCAGCACAATAAAAAGTTTTATTTAGAATGTGTAAAGCTGCGTTCAGACTGCCGCGAATGCCATCGTGTGCCCCGCGCTGCCTGCTCTGCGATTGTTTCTATAATTGAAATCTGTCCTATATTTCTAAACGACCAGCCGTAGCGCAAGCAGTGCGAGCGGATTCGCATCAGTTTGAACGCGGCTTAACGCGCGATTCTGAAACACAACTTAGGTATTCAATTTTAAGTAGTCATCCCGTCTCTGTTAATTTAAGATGACTCGTGGCGAATAAATATTGTAGGCTCAATATCAGGAGATATGTTCTCCTTCAATATTTGACCTGGGGATTGAACTCAGGACCTCATACAAGCAGTAGCGCTACCACCACTAGAACAATAAGGCAGTCAATTAAAATTCTTAGGCAGGTCATACCTCAATCTATTCAGTGCCTAGCAAAAACCAGTACGAGTACCTAATTAATCAAAAGTAATTACATATCATAACAAGCTTCTACGCCTAATCAAAAAACTTCCATACAAAATTAACACGAAAGTCAGGGTCGTTCACTTTAAAATCTACACAAACCCGTAGTTCATTTACTCGCATTTAAATTTATATAGGTACATCATGTTACAATTGCGTGTTCGCTATATTAACTTTGGGTTTGTGTAGCGTGGCCCATGGCTTGTCACGCACTGACCATGGTTGGCGACCGCAAACTAATTAATATAATATTAGCTGGCCCAGCTCGAACCTAACTCAACCTCTCGCTTAATTACAATCTAGACGGTGATTAATCTAGTCACTGAATTAAATTACGTTAAGCTACGTTTAACGAGATAAAATTCAGCTCATTACTGTCCCATTGCTGGGCATGATTTTTCAGAGAATGTGAAAAGAACTTGCTTTGGTTTTCTACGGCGAGACCCGTGGCTTTGATTCCCGATATGGCCTACAGTTAATTCTTTCGTTTTTTTTTATTAAAGCTGGTCTACCAATATCAACTGTATAACTGACTGCCTCCTGGTGGTTTCATTCGTCTGATGGTGGCAAGCATGAGGCGCGGTCGCAGCTAAAGACTTTGTGGGTCATATTAAAAGAAAGTGACTTCATATTAAAGTAGAGCAAATTAGAATTTATTTCACATAAAAATTAAAGATAAAATAAGAATTATAAATAAAATAAAACCTACCTATATTTGATTTCATTGTTTATTTAAAAAATAAAGTTAAAGATTTAAAATTTTCGTTACGTGTACGCTTACGATCATGACACCTACGACACCCCCCCTCCCCCCCCAACACTGCATGAGGTCAATAGACTGAATAGTACAATACAATATAATTACAGCATATTTAAGCAATGTTATTTATGTGACATTTGTGTGATTCGTCTGCTGCACTGGTTTAGTTGTCGCACGCGAGACTGCTGCGCGTGGGATCGTGTATTAAATTCCCGAGTTGGACTAATTTTCTGTGTGAAATTTCTCAGTTGTACGAATTTAGAACGGTGTCCGGTAGAAGACAAGAGTCTATACATAAGATTCAATGATGGCATCAACAAAATATGACTATACAATACTACACCTCTGCCTAACCCTTCAGGAAAACATTGGTGCAATTTTATTAATTTACAACTATAGTTGAAACTACCTTCCGCCCGCGGCTTCACCCGAATGTTTACGAACCCGTATATTTTTCCGGGATAAAAAAGTAACCTATGTGCTATTCCAGACTATAATCTATCTCTGTGCCAAATTTTATCCAGATCCGTTCAGCCGTTCCGGAGTAATTGAGTAACAAATATCCATCCATCCATCCATCCATCCTCACAAACTTTCACATTTATATTATTAGTAGGATTAGAAGGATAGTAGGCTGTGTTACGTACAGTGTAGGTAAGTATTATATAAGTCAAACTGTCTGATACTCATTCTTTGAACACTAGGAATAAACACAACCTTGCTGTACATGCTACGCGCCTCCACAGAATTAGCAACTCGTTCATGGGACAATGTATACGCTTTTACAATAAGCTTCCCAATGATATACGTAATTTAACATTAAAGAAGTTCAAAATTGTAATTAAATCTAAACTTTGTAAAAAAGGATACTATAAAATTTCGGACTATTTAGATGACAAAAACGCTTGGGATTGAGCCGCTCTTTAGCCTTTCCTTTTTTTTTTATATACAAATTTTGCCATTAATTATTATATTATTTACTTCATTATTTTGTTATTGTAATGTCGTTTAAATTGAAATTATTTCTTATATATAACCGCTATACATTGTAAATGTGAGTGAGATCTAGGCTGAGCGCTCTTCATTTCATTAATTCTCACGATAACTGATGCATGCTTGCACTCTGTTGCGACAGGTTAGCTCAAATAGTTATGGCACTTTCTTCAAAAGGCTATTCCACCCTATATTTGTCTCACATAAACCTTTACATCAATACAATCTGTCTGGACTTTAAAATAGACTTTGACCCCTGAGTTTGTTTCGGCGTTTCTTCTCAGGGATAGTCATAGGAAATGCCGACGCCATCTAGTTTAAAAAAGACGTGTAAAAGTGATTGAAAAATCCTAATTGCAAAATAAATAATTTCATTTCATTTCATTTCATTTCATTTCATTTCATTTCATTTCATTTCATTTCATTTCATTTCATTTCATTTCATTAAGGAATATCTATCTCGATATTTCACAGTCAAACGTCGTCGATCTCGGCGAATACTTGGCACTCAATGCATCTCCTTGCATGATGTATGATCCTTCCTAAATGATTCATGAGCGAGATGACAGGCTATTACTATCTCTTTTAACGTTGCTAGCGTACATTGTATCGAGCTCTCTCGTCATGGTGTCGTGACGATTTTGTTAATGTCAGTTGCGTGCGCAGACACTACTAAAAATATTTACGACCTTACGAATACTCGATAAGTATATATATAAATGAAATTATAATAATGACTGAATCATTGGCCTAGTAATCGCAAGCATTGCTGCTGAGTGCGAGGTCCTATGTTCGATCACGGTTGCACAAAGTGTAATAGAAATTTTATGTTAAAATATTCTCAGTAGAAACATGAAGTTTGAAGTTGTACCAGGTAGAGTGTGTGGGTGAACAAATATAGTACCTCATCCTAATAATTCCTTTGAGAATACAGGGTCGATGATATGTTATGTACTTAATGTAATGTAAAACAAACAGCACCCATCAACCAATCATATTGAGGTAAAAATAAACTACACGTCATACATACACATAGGATCATGCCTGTATTCCCTGAAGGATTAAGTAGAAGTGTTGTATACACCCACATTTCGCCGATGCCGTGTATTGACTCCCATGTAATAGGGGGCGAGCCTATTACCACCAACCAGGCATAGTTCCTGACTCCGTGTTGCTACTGAGAATTTCCATACAGAAAAACATAAACGCAATCAAAACATCCAGCGACACTAAAAACTTGTCAAACCTGTCAACTTTGTTCACATTGCTAAGCGACCCTATTGAAATCTATTGCACTTAAACACCAACATTATGTTAATAATGTAATGTGAAATAAAATTAAACAATATTTGCATAAGACTCTACGATATTAAGTTTCATTTAAATTAAATTTGAAATTAAATTCCCAGCGTTAAATTAACACAGTAATTTTCAAATAAACGCAAATGTTAAGAAACTAAATATTGTTGTGTAAATTAATTGAGTTGTAGATATTTATTTCGTAAATACTGTTTAGACTTTAGAGTATAGAATGTCATTAGACATTCAGACTATGAAATCAACAAGAACTTAATTATAGAGGTGTAGTTATTTAGTTCTGCGTTCATTTGTTTGATAAGTAAATGATATACAGAGTTCGCAAACATGATTATTATTTAAATTTTGATTTGAAATTATACTAAATACAAAACTACAATAGTGTTTAATTGAAATATGAAATAAAGCCATAAAATATCAAATCAAAATTCGAAACCGAGTTTCAAGCTCTGAACACACAAAAATTAATTGTATTCCCTTTTATACAACGTTGCTCAAATATTATGTGGTTCAGTCACGAATATTTTGCCATAATTACGGCCAGTCATGTTTGGTTCAAGTATTCGTGACAAATATTGGAACACTTATAGGTCTAATTGGATGGTTTCATTTTCATAACAAGTCTATAAGTTAGAAGAACTAATTTAGGAGAATTATCGTCCACTCTTGTTAGATGAGGCATAATAACTGATTTGGTAGGTTATATTTAATAGTTAGTACCTAGAACTCGAAAATTACTCATTATGTTATTTTTTATAATAACGCCATAGTTGGCGCAATGATTGAGTGATTGACTGCTGCGCTACGTGTCGCAGGTTCGAATCCTGTACGAAATAAATATTTGTATGAGTTACAGATAGTTATTCCGGATCTAGATATTATTGTGAATGTGATTATTTGTGTGTTGTAAACGCACCAACCGATACATGAGTTATTTCTAGTGAGGGATAACGTTTATAAAAACAAAAACATCAATTATAATGTTCATCAAATTTTTGCCTACCATGGTTTTACCAATCTTCAAATATAGTTTATTCAAAAAATATTCTAGATAAGATCGTTACTTTTTTAAATCAGCACCCCCAAAGTGTTCACATTTCAAAAGAAAATAAGAAAAATGTATTTTATTATTGGTAAATAATTCACTTACATAAGGCATCTTCAATTAATTTACAAATAACATTATTTGCCGAGCAAACTGACTATGTTAACACCACCATACTGTTCATCTAGTTTATTGTCATCTAAGCTTACCATTCGTTCACGACAATAGCTCGAATTAGATTAAAAACTGAAGCCGACGCTGATTAGTTCTGGCCGAGGAACAGTACGAAATGATTCGAAAATGTTAATTAAAAATGAACTTTAAGTGAATAGATTATCGATAATCCTTTGAAAAGGAGTTGTTTGATGTAGGTACTATATTACCACCTATCGACATTATCTATAAGCCGAACGTTCTCGATGTAATTAGACAAGTTAGGAAAGGAACCTAATAGCCGCGTTTGGAGAGAGTAGTTTCCTAACTTTGCGAGTTTTGTTAAAACTTACTTGATACCAATGCGTGAAAATTCATTTATAAATAAATTATATACAATATGCTGTGAAGAATGAAGCCATAGACTATTAAATGCCATCTTAAAATATTCTTTTAATATAAAAAATAACCGACGTAATAAATTGTTTTTATGTTTAATTATTATTCTAAATGGTAACACAACGTCTTACAAACAAATTTAAAAATCGATAGATTGCGAATTAATTACTGAGCAAGAAGTTTAATTGTTTCTGTTTTTTTCCTGTTCACGTAGTAGAGGCGATACACGGCTACCTGCTTGTCCTGTGGGTGTACTCCTGTACTGTTGCTGGCAGTTCTCAGCCATTTAGCCGTTGCACACTTCCACAACACAGAGAACTACGCCGACGCAATTATATGGAACACAATAATGTAGACAAACTTTGCGCTTTTAGAATTACGAAGACTTACAGACATTCCATTTTTAGAAGATATTCAGATATATAAAAAATAAATTGCCTCGTGGTAATAATGTATTTAACCTGTAGGTACCTTGCTTCGACAGCATAATTTCTCTTGAAGGACCAATTGACCCAGAGCCTTATAAACACGCGATTCCATGGCTTTGAGAGTATATTGCTTAGTTGAGACACGGTTGGAATTTGAACTGCGTCAAGCCACGATTATCAGCAACACGATTTACAAACAAAAACACGCTTCACATTTTAAACTCCTTACTTTACCTACAACTGCTAATATTTCGCGAAGTCATATCTCTTTCGCAAAGGTAGCGCCAAAATCAAAACAACAATACACCATACTCACGTTACTGAACAAAAATTCAAATCCCTATTAAAAAGTATAATAAACAAAAGAAGTTGCTATCCACGAGCATCGGTGTAAAGTTAACGAAACACAAAAACAAGTCGGTCGTAACGTCTAGAATGGCTTGTGAGTCGAAATTAGTGGGAAATAATTACAGTGCACGTAGGCATGAGCTCTGGGTTTTAGGTTATTTTGCACTCGCCATTATTTCAACGTCGACTGCCGTACCGCCGTAAACAGTACATGTCTATAGCAAATGGTTTTGCTGCACACAAGCTTTAATTCAATACTGCCTTTGTTATGAAAAATACCGGGAATATTGATTAATGATGATGGCCTAATTTTTGTTGGACATGTTGACGATAATAGGTAAGATAATCACGTATTTTAAAGCTTACATTATTGCCATTCAATGAGCACGGGAAAGTTTCTACTGAGAATGAGAAGAGTTTGAGACAGAATTAGTCCACCACGTCTCAAATACTATGAAACCCTTTCAGGTGTGCATATTTCCTCACGATATTTTCTTTCACATAAATGGTAGGTAACACAATTTGAAAATTCTGAGGAAGACAAGTTCAACCGCTAGGTCAAAGGTTATACTTGTTTACCTGACGTTACATTATCCTAAATAAAATAACAATTTACTGGGTAAAAATGGTACCTGAAGTACATGGCTTCAAACTGCATTATTTTTTCAGAACTGCAGTCGGTTTTAGCTCCTATATAATAATTACGTTATATGTGCGCTAAACAGAATATTTAAGGAACACGTTCCATTTTACGGTCTGCGCACCTCCCGGGTAGTCGTACAGTATATTTTTATTTTAGAAAATTGCCCCATCTGCTGTGACTCTATTACATAATTTCATGCTTCGAACTGGTGTAACGATGTTCGCCAGTTTTAATAAAATATTCTGCTTAGTTCGTGCCTACTTCTCGTAGCTCGTAAACAGACCAATTTTAAATATCATTAGCGAATAATGTTATGCATTTTCAAAGCAACAATACTGTTATATTTTTTTCTTGCAACAAAATATCAGTAACATGTACTATTTTCATTTAAACAAAAGCACAACTTCGTATATGTTGTGCAAAACAAGCCAAAATACGCATGAACAAACATTTGCATTCATAATATTAATTTGTTCTCGTCGTGGCCACAACGCCACAACAAATATTTTGTTGACCAACTGCACCTAATTACACTGTACCCGGACAGTCACGCTCACAACTGCGGTTAACAAAACACCTACAGTGGGAACACTGGGAATACTGATTATCTTTATGGCAAGGGCCTGCAGATTATTAACTAGTACGGCCCGCTTGTGGACTGTACCCTCTAGCGCGACGGAAACGACGGGATTTGGACCGTTTAAGTGGAATTCTGTGTTGATACACTACACCGGGGAACGGCGCATTAATTTTAAAGTTTAATATGGCCGCACCGCAACTTCTATTCGAGGGCATAGGCACCTTTTAATTATTCTGTAGAGTGTGTGCGTGACAGAGGAAAGTTAAAAAATACGAGCTCGTTGTCTAGTTGGTATGCATATTTTAGTATTAGGGACCAACTTTTTAGGCTTGTATTAAAGGAGACTGTACCGTGCAATGAGTAGGTTGGTACTCAGTTATTCAGGACACTTAATATTAGCATGGTTGAGTTTAGCAATCAACAACTTTACAGTATATAGGTAATATGTAGATAATTTATCCATCTAAAATCTGTACCACACAGTCCTGAGACAAAAGAGACAAGTGAAAGGCTATGTACAATAAATACCTTTGCCCATAGGTGGAACAGTACAGGTAGTATCCATACAGGCCATGGTAGATTTTTTTACAGAAAAATATACCATGCATATTTACATACTCTTCTAAAGTAACGCTTAACGTGTAGTGAAATGAATGATACATTTGAAAGTATAGGCAGATAACTAAAAAAGGGACAGTTTTGATACACTAAAGTAATATATGACTGACCTCAGAACTTGATTTTCTCGTTCATCTTCTTCTCTGCCTACTGACGCGCTGAATGCGCTGAATACAGGGTTCACTAGATTCCAGCACTTTGATAACACTAGGAAAAAATATGACATGTCACTGATAACATAGAATTACGTCACAACACTACACACAGGAGATCAAAGGTGACCTCGACAATTCCGACGACGGCGAGACTAAATAAAAAAATTGCGAATGTGGTAAGAAAAGCGGTAGGATCACGCAGAAGGCATGAAATATAGGATATGGAAGTCAAGCGGTTGATGACCACGAACGGTGATCCCATCGTTGAAGAAAAACAGACGTTAACTGTCAGCGAAATGAATTAATGCAGGTAAGACAAGGATGGACTGATAAAAATATAAAAACAATTGCGGGTGACTGGAGAAATATATTACAAGCACCGCCAATTTTGGCGCGTTCCAAATTTAAAATTCAATCCCGTCAAGTGATGCAAACATCGATGTCTATAGCTCTGTCATAGAGTTGGAAGCTAAAAAAATGAGATATTTTTTGAATACGATTCGAATGTCATATTCGATATTCTTATTTTGTATTCAATCAATTCAAATTGACATTGACGCGGGACGCCTATATTTTGAACAAAATAATGGTTTATCGAGTATTGAAAAAGCCTTTTATATACAATTTTATTAATTCATCTGCATAGTAGTTTATTTCTTTTTTGTTAATTCTTGCGTTCTATTTTTTTCTACAAAATAATGACTGTTTACTAATAAGTAAGTAAAACAGTTTTCAGAAAGTATCTTACTTGACACGCTAAATTTTTTGAATGCATATAGCATATCTATACCTACACATTGATGAAGGCAATGAATGATGGACGCCGGAAGCCGCACCGATTGTCGTAACGAATAAAAAAAATAAACTTGTAATACTTTTAATTTCATTGTTACAATGATTTACCAAAACTAAGAAAAGTTTTATCTATTAATATTCAATTTAAAAAATAATAGCGACTCTTTGTAAAATATTTAAGAACTTCTAATGATAAGAATAACTTGTGTACTTTATTAACAATTCCAATACAAATGCAGACTTATTAAATATTATATACAAGCTAAAAATATATAAATAAAAGTACAAACTGTTAAAAAAGGGGGAGGAAATAAGAACTTGAAATATAACTGTAGTTAGTGACAATACATATGAGCACAGGGATTCATAACATCGATCGCTGACCTGTGTCTTATAACTGGAACAACTTGTGCATAACAATCGATTTACTTTGATATGGAAATAGACCAGAGAAAAACTAGCTACCTATTCTAGGTAACTGTTCGTTTTTTAACTGCTTCACGATTGAATGAAATGCATCTAAAATAATATTCCACAAATCTTAATAGAACCAATATTTTGTTAGAATTATCTTTGTTTAAATATTATAATGGATTCAACAATGAGGCATATAAGTATTCCTATTGAATCACATATGGCGATGTATTTGGTGCGATAATAGACGCAATGGTTAACCGCTCTGGATTAGCTATGGTCGTATATGGTCATTAAGTCTCATTGGATAAATCAGTTGACTATCTCATTGATCTAATAGTGGAGCCTGAGGTCTTGGGCTTGATTCCCGGGTTGGGTAGTGTTATTGGATTTTTCTGTATGGAAACTCAGTAGAAGCGCGGAGTTCGGAACTAACTGGTAGATGGCAAAAGGGTGGCCTCCTTTTACATGGGACTCAATAACGCCATCGGGGAAATGTGAGTGTTCCAACACAAACACCTCTGCCTAACCCTTCGAGAAATACAGGCGTGTTGCTAGTTGCTAGATTTATCAATCCTTACCGTAAATATCAATATTTAGATGGACCTCAACAGATTGGTAATACTATAATGTTATAACTAACATACCTACATAGAATTTCTTGCCGGTTCTTCTCCATAGGACCAACTTTTTGGAACCGTGCAACTAGAGTCATAATATTCTGTTTAACATAACTATTTCCTATGCTTCAATCCTTACATACTTTACCTAAAAATCAATCTTCTGGCTGTTCAGTTCATATAAATGTCACACGAGTGTTCATGAACTATCTACTCAGAACTTAGTTCGTAAAGTTGTGTTACAATGCAATGCAACTGTTCTGGATCCGCCAAAAAGGGGTTTTGTATTCATACGGTAACATACAACGTTATACGTATACGAGAAGGAGACAGGTGGGGAGTGATATACGACTATTACATGCTCTTTGTTCTACATTCGCGAATTCGCGAATTCAATTTTTGCATAACAAATCCTTCCATTTTCAAGAACTTACACATAAGATTTGTAGGATAAAATCCAAACGTAGAATTGAATACAAAACATTGTTGTTTGATTGAATTGTCAATAATATTGAATACGTGATTTGCTCTAAAAAGAGTTTGAGAGACACGCAATATATTTTGACAAGAATTTCGTTTCGTCAGCAGCCATTTATGTCTATCAACTGGGTCTTATCGCTCAGTAGGTAAACGGTTTATAGAGGTCAGATAGCAAAGAAATAGAAATGTTATTGCAAGGAAATAGTTTTCACCCGTGACAAAGCCTCATTACCCCTATTTCTGACTGACCAATCTTTCCACTGCAGCTTGAGCGATCCCCATGTTTCCATACAGTTGTATCTGAGGAGACTAGACGCCGACCACAACATGAAGGAAAAGGCTAGCAAATGCTAGCTAAAGGCAGGTGTGATCATGACTACTGCCGATAAAATAGTACGTATCCGGACACCCGAAAAAAAGAAACGTATGCATACATTTTCACATTATCATCAAATGAGTTCCACTAAATTTTTCATTTAAATACAAAATACCAATTATCGCCTTTCATACCGGATACAACCGAAAACTTCAACACCAATTTGTAGGAACAACCGAACAAGCTTACTACATATGATACTACATACGACACGATTATAACAAGCTGTGTGTAGTATAGCAAACAATTTCAGTGGCAACGGTCCAGTGTAATCGACAGTGTAGCAGCTGGCGTGTGATGTGATAACCCCCGGATATTGTGCCAGTTAGACGACCGACTTCAAACGTCCGATACATGACGCGTATGTAAGTCAGAATTCATTTTGTGTTAGATTCTATCGATACAAATTGGAATACTGATTCCTTTTGATTTTTCATTCCTGAAATTATTTTAAACTGATGTTGTGTGGTAACAGGAACCTCCATTTATATTTAAATGTCATATAACAAAGCATAACTGTAAATTTCTATGGTCAATAGTAGTTGTATAGTAGGTAACGCAATTATAAATAGACAATTTCATTCTACTATATTCATTTTTGCTTTCTATCGGAATTCGTAACTAAATTAAATAAAAGTATAATAAATGACTTTTCAAAATTTTATTAATGGACAATAAAAATAACCAAATTCAAACAATTTGTTGTTTCACAGAATCATAAAACTCTTACCGCCGAAATTAAAACGCATTTCAATTATAAAACGCCATTAAAACTCATTCTGTCGCTACTGTCTACTTTAAAGTGAGGATGATAGCATGATACAGAGCTACTTAAAACTTAAATGCGTTTGAATATTTGGCGGTTAAGTTACTTTACATAACAATTGATGCTATGAAATGGACACTCCATCTTTCATTTTGTATCACGGACGTCCAGCAATAAAAATGTACAGTCCCAAAATCGATTGATAAACAACGAGCAGCCCTTGATGACGTCCGACGCATAAAAATAGTTGATACAGATAAATTGACCTAATACCAAACTTCTCACAAAAGTGATAAATATTGTACTAATATTTAGGTCACAATAATTGGTGTGTCACTCCTTGGTTTAGGCCTCCTCTTGTTTGGACTGAAACGAAGAACATTATTCAAAACTGCCGCTAGAAATAATCTGATAATGACCATGAATTTGAACAGAACCGACATAGGCATCTTTCATAAAATTTTATCCCAACCGAATGGCGTTGATGCGAAAGCCTTGTTCCAATTTATGGCCAATATTTAAAAATAGTGTTTATGAAATTGGTTAAGGGTACGATGGGACTGACATACGTTATGCGTAAAAGTCCCTTTAAATAAAGATAGAATAAAAAAAAAATATATACATTCCTAGCAATTACTTAATAATATTCTTCAGAGTCACTACTAATAAAAGATTACCACTGTTGGCCTGTAAGGCTAACGGAAACGCAATATTTTGTATGTCAACGCTCACAAACATTCATACATCAACGCTGCCACTAAGATAATGCGGCGTTGGAGTTTTATTTGTATGGAACTAATGTATGGGTCGTTCACATAAAAATGTGTCACAAGCGTTAGCACTGCCCTCAACGCCCCCTGCGTTAAAACTAGCTACAATACTCGTATAAATAGGCTCTAAACGAAACCAACTCGAATAACAATTTTAAGTTATAACAAACTAATTAAAAGTATATAATTTCAAAACATACTAACAGAAGTCCTTTGTGGAGAACTTCGATATTCTGCAGTTTCACAACCTTATGCATTTCAGGATACGAATAGAACTTTGGAATATTAGAGATATATTGGAACTCGTAAATGTTGTCTTTGACGTGATCGACTAAGTTCTTCGGTTTCGGAGATAATGATGTTAATTCTGTAGAAACAAAACAAGGAACTTATCATAAAGACTATTTATCCTCTTGGATACTTATGTATCTACTGTAAAAATACTTATTCTGGTACATTGCGGCGGGAATGTTATTAATCAGTGAGATTTATATCGTTCGTTTACGACAGGTTTATTTTATTTATTGTAACTTTTTCATTAAAAACATAATAGAAGGAAAGATAGACGGAACGAGAGGGAGAAGAAGATCAAGGATAGTTACATGAGCCAAATAAAGGAAAATGTTGCCGTCATGTCGTATAAAGAGGTAAAGGAGACTGCACTGGATCGAGAAAAATGGAAAGAACATCATCAGTTACACCGACAAAAGCAAGGCTCTTAAATAAGAAGAAGAAGCTTGTTAATATTATCCCATCAAGTGATGCAAATGAGATACAATATAAATCACGTTACCGGGCGACGCGTGTTTCTTTATGAATATGATTCTTTATGAATGATACTGAATAAGGAAACTCAAGCTATGGTACATTTTTTTTTATGTTTGCCCCTCACTTGGTGTAATTCGTGGGTGCGTTTACAAACATATATGTATATTCACATAAAGACCCAGACCCGAAACAACTAACTGTAGATCATACAAATATTTTTTCCGTGCGGGAACCGAACCCGCGATACCCGAATACACTCTCACTAGCACTACATTTGCATTCTCATTTTTGAGGAGATTCATTGTATCGTTCATTATACGGCGGCCATTCATTGTACTGAAATACTCTAGATGGACATTTTTTTTAGGAAATATGTGCTAAGTTTCCTACAAAGAGCCGATAAGAGGAAAGTGATGCAAGACATGTACCAGTGACGGCTTTTGGTGTTGAACACAAGACCCTCTAAGGTCATTCTAACAAGCGGAGTAAGTTAACATAAAACAAAACTTACGCTGTTCATATGCCAGAGAAATTACTTCAGTAGCAATGTCTAGTGATATATTTCTCATATTATTGACGTGTGGGTAGATGCGACCAACGTTCACATCATCTTTACTCACATGTTTTGCTAGTACCTGTAACAATCAAACGCAAATAGAAAAGTGAACGTATAAGATACTAAGGGCTTATTTCACCACAACTTATCTGACAATTTGCGTTAATATTTCAATTTCACGAGTGTCTGATAAGTAAATCTGATAAACTCCCTGATATTTCAACGCCGTGTCTTATTTTTAGATTACATTAGACTTAGTTTTAGTAACATTAGACTTAGTTTTAGTAACTTTCTATAGAGGGAGAAAGTATATCTAATAGAAATTACTACTACTATTAATAGATATTAAAAACACTATTAAATTTTAAGCAATGAATTTGAATACAGATAAACCCAATAACACTTTGCCCGACACATGAATAGAACCCAGGAACTCATCGTCAGGAAGCGCACATGCGACCATGAGACCAATGAAACAGTTGATAAAGTAAATACTGATTTATTCTCCTATATTCAGCAGTGTATTTATAAATGACAGTCATATTTACCTTGGCAGCTGTAAGGAACATCGCATCAGTAACGCGAAAAGCTTTGGCGCAGATCACTCCAAGTGCCACCCCGGGGAAGATATACAAGTTGTTAGCCTGGCCCGTAGTGTAGGTCTTACCCTTATACGTTACAGGAGGAAAGGGAGAGCCCGACGCAAAAATGCAGCGACCCTGAGCACATTCAAGAAATAATATTTATATCTTGTGTTAACAAATTATACGATTTAATCGTTGTGATTAGCGATATGTATGTATGGACATATATTTATCATAAATTACTGGTAGGAGTAGTCCATGATGGGCCTAAAGTGGTCTTATACAACATACATTTTAGAATATGTGCGTTACAGGCTAATCAGATTTCAATACGACTACACATCACGGTTCCGCTACAACTATGTAGCTACGCTACGTAGCAGAACCGCTACGCTTTTCTAGTTTATAGAGTTTCAGAACCTAGCCAGTTCTCGAGTGTGATATCTTCATATAAACGTTCTACAAAGTACGACAGTATACATTACAAAATAATTAGTTTACTTCAGTTATATATTATTCTATGACTAATACATAATACGTACCTCGGAAAACACGCTCAGCACAGTTTTACGGTGGTCAGTTGCCCAAAAAGTCTAACAACTGGTCTAAAATCAGAGTATCTGTCCCCCAGTAATTATAGGTTGAATGTCTGATGGCTGTTAGTCCGTGTAACATACTAATATTCAGCCGCATCTGGTTACACTGGGAGCTGAGCCTAACGTTGGTGTTGTTTTTTTAAGATGTAGTTTAGTATATGTGCAGACAATACCAGTACACACAATATTTAAAATTATTTAACAAGCGTCAAATATTTGACTTTAATACCAATCATGTGCGGATGAAAATATGATAATCATACTAATCACTTGCGTTAACGGTGAAGGGAAACATCGGGAGGAAATCTGCACACCTGAGGGGTCTGCATAAAATTCTTCATGGTGTGTGTAGTTCACCAACCTACCCCGGGCCAGCATGGTGAACTAAGGCCTAACCCTTTTCATTTCAGAAGAAGCCCTTGCCTAGCAGTGGTTGGAATAATAGGCTGAATTTATTTAAAAGTACCTACATCGGTGTTTTCATAAGCTTCGTGAGCAGTACACTCAGACTGACGAGTTGGGTTTGAAAGTGGAAAGATAAGAGGTCTCTCCGTGTTCTTAGCCAGTTCTTTCAACATTGAAGGTGTGAATGAACTGCCCGCCGTTGAAGTTCCTGAAACATTTTTGTGGTATAGTTCTTGGTGTCGTAGTCTGTCAACAAACACCGAGCCAGGAGCATGGACAGTCATTCTAAGATGAGGCCTAAGCAGTGAAACAGTAATGGGCAGTATTCATCATTAATTCTCCTGCCCTTACCCCATATTATTTGGCGCCGGCGCAAAACATCTTTTTCTTTGATTCATTATTATGTCCGCCATGTCACATTTTCCACAATCCACCTTTCCTAGGGTCCACATTCATATCGATGACCCTTCTTGTAACATGTTTTAGCGATGGGCAGAATAAGGACATAATTATATTTATCCATCCCATAGCTGTAAGCAGTGTCCTGTCAGTCAACACAACATTATTTCTAAGTACGAGTAGCTAGCCTTATCTAGTTGAAAAAGTCGACTCCATATTTGAAAAAAGTCATTGAGATGTATCTTATCTAGGTCAAGTTTGTGCAAGCGTTTTGTGTAAAACATGCAAATGTCACAAATATAAAAATAGTTCTTACCAATAAGACATGTAGCTTTGAACTTTTTGATGCACTTTTCGAAATCCATCTCTGGTTCCAAATCTCGTGCAAAGTCCAGCGCATGCTTCGGTATGGGTTTGACCCGTTTGTTTGACAGAAGACCATCGACGTCAAACAAGAAGCATCTGTCTCTCGCTTCTTCACTCGATATACCCTCCTCCAACATTGCATCGCATAGCATATTTGCGATTCCAACACCCGTCTAAAGAAAGAATATATTTACATCGTAGATTACTACTTATTCATCTAAGAAAGTTTTTTTGTGTTGAATGTACATGTTTCCACGACGTACTGAGTGTATTTCGAAAATAAAAACATCCTTGTCTTTTTTTTTTTCAAATAAGGTACTATTCAATTTTTTATCTCAGTGGTATGATATGAATTTACCTTTCAAACTAGATTAGTCAACACAATTTAAACAGTGTCACTTTTAAATAGGTATCCCTCTGACTGCTGGCTTCTGATTTTCAGGCTATCTAGTTTAGGAGCAAGGAATATATTCTATTGTGGAAATGAAAAAAAAAGACTGGCAACTATCTCTACAGCTGGAAAATTATGATAATTATTATTTTGTATTTATATTCTAGTACACAACAAAACTTACAGAGCCAGCTCCGAAGAATAAATACGTATTATCTTTGAGTTTTTGGTGAGTGATACTATAACAAGCAACCATAAGACCGCTGACAACCGCGGCTGCCGTGGCTTGAATATCATCATTGAATACACAATAATCATCGCGAAATCTGTTCAGGAGGCGGTAGGCGTTGGGTAGAGCAAAGTCCTCCATCTGTAAGCGTAAAGAAAATTATATTACCTGTGAATTCTCACTCATTTTGCCTGGCCTACAAAACTAGTAACATCCTCTTGAAAATCAACTTTGAACATGAGGCTCGAAATCAATCAAGAATATTTTAAACCACCGGTCAAAAATTTATACGAAATTATTTATATAAATTAACAATAAAAAATTCCAAATATTTCCCTATATAAGCAGTGGGTGTAGACACAACTATTACTTGTAATAGGTATGACAAATGATATGTATGACATACGATGTATGATAATTATTATCATGGTTGTAAAAAAGAAAATGTGCAATTACCATAATAAGCGTCTGAGGTCCGTATAGCTGTTTACAAGAAAACATGAATTCGCCCAAGAGTTCGTCATAATCATTGCGTGGAAAGCGGTGTTCTCGAATACCAATGTACAACGGATCTTCTATGAGCGACTGAAAAGTAAGGGAAATTGGAAATTTGGTATTTACACCTTTAGTCCCATCAGATTAGAGCTGATGAGAGGAATGGGAACTCATTAAAAATAATGATGACTGTTCGTGGCCAAAGGAGTTTGCCTTTATAATCCGGTGTGTCTTTCGGTTCACGGTTCTAAATAAACACTAAGCCCACTGATGACACTCGTGGTTACAACTAATATTTTCTGTTTACTCCAGGCATGCGTTTGACTAGCACTTCACCTGATAGAACAACACTCACACAACAAGAGATGAAGCACGCTTGCATAAAAGATATGCATTCAATTAGTATACGTGAGGATTCCCAAATTCTAATTATGGTCTAGATATTATGGAAGCACCTGATTATTGGTCCCGCAGTCCAAGCAAACAGGTAGACACTGGTGAGGCTTAATTCCAGCGAGAGCTGTAAGCAGTATTATCTTGCCCTGAGGTATACCCATACCGTGCGCGCCCAGGTCACCGAGACCCAAGATCCTTTCTCCATCAGTAACAACGACCACTCGAACGTCTCGTTCTGGCCTAAAAATATTATTTTTTTATTATTTTACATCTACACATATACTAAAATTATAACAGGCCGATGTCTGTACATTATAGATATTGGAGAAAAACTAATATTAGTCTTTAATAGAGCAACAGAAGCCAAAACAACAGTTTTTAGAATTTTTATCTGTCTGTCTATCTGTATGTTTGTACACACATCACACAAAAACCACCACATGGAATTGAGCGCAGTTTTCACCGATGTATTGCTAGAGTCTAACTTAAAACATAGGCTGCATTTTACCGCAGGAAAATATCAGATTCAAAATTCCACGCGTACGAAGTCGCGGGCAAAAGCTAGGTAGCTAGCGGTCTAATTTAAAACGAAAATCTAGTTTTCAATCTTCAAAGGATCTAGTTTTCAATCTTCTGCTAGAAATATCCTAATGATTGGATACAGACATCAAACTGCAACAGTACATGGAACTAGAATCCTTCAAGAATACTCGAATATACTCGAACTCCTAACAGATTTCTAATAATGCATAGCTTCTTAACCCATCATCCTGACAACCGACATACTAAGTGTGACAAAAGCGAGCAATCACTAAAGGAACATTTTGTCACTACCCACAATTCTTGGCAGTTGTTAGAACGCTGCGATCACGATTAACAAACTAACAATTGAAGGATAAATATCAAAGACTTACCAATTCCTTAGGACATCAACGACGTGCCCTCTGTCGTGTATATTTATAAAGAGGCCCCGGGCTTGTTTATAAACGAGTCCGAACCTCATACACGCTAGTCCAATAGTCGGGGTATTGATCAGTGGCATGTATTTATGTATGTCTTCGTTCAATAAGCTGTAGAATAATGTTTCATTCGTGTCCTGTAATGCAACATTAACTGGGCATTAATTGCACAAAAAACGGTTATTAAGTAATTCTACTACACTTTAAAATAATTCAAAAATTACAGGAATTAAGAATATCCGTTCAAAATCCTTTTAAGAGTATTTGTAGAACAGTTTATATTTACCCAACAGTCTATATAATGTAAACTTATCGTAAAAAAGATAATATATTCGTTTACCTGTAACTCGATTAAATAAAGATATTTATTCAATAAGGTCCGATATCTGTCGATTGATAATCGACATATCGCCAATTGTTGTTCTAGGGTTCTGAATTCGCTTGACAAAAGTCCATGAATGCCGAATGCCTGACGCTCAGCCAGAGTGAACGCGAGACCCTAAAATATATTTCTGATTAAATAAAGCCAAATGTACCGTGACAATTTCAATCCCAATTCAAATAAGTTTTGATCAAAACTTGGCCACGTCAATAGCGTTTTGTGTAGCTTCGTACAGGTCTTTGAAAGTGAGTGCTGGTGGACAACCAGTAAGACAGAAGTTGGGGCATCATCTGTAGTGTGTCAAAGTCGCATTAACACCCAATTATTAATCGAAAAAGTATATTTTCTACCATGACAAGGTAACTAAGGTAACTTCAATGGCTGTACCGTTACGTCATCATTAATAAGTTCTGGTAAATTGCTGATATGACTCACCTTATTAAGACGCGGGTCTCTCAAATGGTCGATGCCTTTTACCATATTTCCAATAACTACATCGCCATCAACGCGATAGTTAGGAGTATTCAATGAAAAATTTACATTTTCCTGTTGTTTTTTCAGTTTTAATAATGCCATGCAATTTGAACACACGCTATTTCTGTTTTTGTACCTGAAAATCATTTAATTGTAAAAATACCACTTCCTACAGGTATGTCTTTTTTTAAACAAAAGGTGAAAATGTGTCAACAAGAAAATTATGAGCAGCTCTTCAAAATATCATGAGCATGTGTGTAAAAATCTGACGAATAAGCACAGAATTAAATTTACATAATTTGTTTTGCATTGTATGCAAAAGATCTCCCCGAATTCGAACCTTTAATCTGGTCATCATCTATCAACGCCATTCTGATCTTGCTTCAATCTAATTGGAGTAGACTTTTCGTGTACCAGACACGATTTATTTTTTAAATACAAGTAACTAACTAATAATACGTATATACATAAATACTTACAAAGTATTCCTGTAAAAAATAGTATTCATTTCCACAACAAATATATCGAAAATATAAAAATTGAAAGGCTCAAAAATGATTTTGATGACTTCAAACCATAATGTTCAAAGAACGTATAAAGAATATTATTAATAGCTGCCAGAAAAACATATTTTTCTTATGCTATGTATGTATTTATTGAGATCGGTACCTCCATGGTGTTTTTTTGGGAATTTAGCCTAACCATAGACATCAAAGCTTTAACATAACCAGATAAGAACCTTCACCATATTGCAAATTGAACCAACTTTCAGTATGAAGTCATTGACCGATGAATTCTCTCATAGGATTTTTATTTATCTGGTTAGGCCTTGGGATGTGCCAGACTACCAACTGAGCCGATCATCAGGCGACGTTAAAATGAGCTTCCTGATGAGCCCTTTGATAGGTGATTGTTCTTTACAAGGACCTGTGCATCAAAGAACACGTTAAGCAGTTGGCAACATCTATCCCTGGTGATTATACGACCACAAGTTTAAGAAGGCTGTAATGACTAGCGCGCGAGAAAAGAAAAATGTTCTATGACCTTGATTATGGGACTCATCAGCACCAAAAGTGTGGCAGCTGATCCAAAGATGCTAAAATAGATCTTCTCAATAGACATCATCAATTAAGATGTCGATAATATTCCACATCAGACATCAAACAATGATTACAATCGATTTGAATATGAGTTATATTCATCACCTCGATTAAAATTCAAGCTAAACAACTTAAAACCGCTGAACGACAAGACTGTTGTGTTGTGTCGCGGGTTCGATCCCTGCACGGAACGAATATTTGTATGATCTACAGATAGTTGTTTCGGGGCTGGTTGTGTGTGCATGTGACATGTATGTTTGTAAACTGTACCCACGATACAGGAGAAAATCCTAGTGTGGGGCAATGTTTAAAAAAAAAATTACTTCAATCTGCAACCAGTTGATTATTACTCACTTCGATAGCTCAGCAATCCAAAACATCACAATTTTTGGCTGTTTGCTGAGAGATGCAAGAGTTAATTTAGAATTTGAGTATGAGAATAATCTCTTAAATATTTTGTTGCTGTCTTTCTTATCCTTTTTATCTTAAAAACAAACAACAACTTCCTTACAACCTTCTATAGCTCGGTACATTAATACGTAAATCCTTCGTGTAAAGAATAAAAACACTAAATTAGTTGGATCATGAATTTATTTTAATAAAAAACAATAAAGACATATAAATATAAAATTCCAAAGTACCACACGTGCGTAGTAGAAAAAAAAAATACAAAACAGCATAAAAAAATATATAAAAAACACAATATGTTTTTATTGACCAATAAGTATGCATAATTGCTTGACTGCTTTAATTTGGTAGTTTCAGCAGGTATGGGCCATGTTTAGCAAAAAATAAAGAGTTATTTGTAATGACACAATCTAATGTCTTGTGGTCTTATCTTATCGGCGACCATGGCCATCAGTTCCGGTGTTTAGCAAATGATTAAGCATACAAATTGAGCTTTTACTATAAACACATTTTTTATGAAAATTGCCCAATAAGGCATAGTGAAGCAGTAATTAACGTATGACGAAACATGCTAGACATCAATTTACAAATTTCGACCGTATTCTTCAATCAAAGCGAGGTACACCTTCGAAATGTCTTTCTTCGATCCGTGTTACTTTCTTTAATATCTACGTAAAAATAATATTGGTGTGAAAAGATCACCATGTATAGGTAGTAGATATGTTTAATGTGTTCCACACGGGTGGCGAATAGATATTTTTAAAGCTACCAATAAAATATTAATATATATTTATGTAAATGCAGTGACTTTGTTATGATAAAGGAGTATTGTGACAAGAACATCATTTTTTTAACATACTTAATTCCTAGTTAATTATAAGTTTAAATAGGCTGTATTCTATTCCCAAAAGGCATTTAACATGCTCCGAGTTCAGTGTAACAACGTATTTCGAGTTTGCCAAGCTACTGTACTGCATCTGACATGTTTGCGGATACGCATACAGATAGATAACATGTGAAAGAGAAGCGTTTCCATACTACACCTTGTCCGGATAAACACCAAATGCATTCTAAAAAAAAGTTACTTTTCAATTATGATACATTGGATATCAGTCACCAATTTATACATGAAGTAAGCCTATTTTCTTATTACTTACATAGTTCTTTAGTACTTTAAATACATAATGGATCTTGTAGTCTGAAAAAGAAAATGTACTATTATTATTAAAAATAATATAATACCTTATAAATCTACAAGAAAACTCATATCTTTGTAATCAAGTTTAAAAAACATAAATGCTTACTTTGCATAAAATACTATGAGGAGCCATCTTGTAATTTTGATGTCACCTTAGTAATTTAGAACTCATTAAAATAATAATTTTCCAATTTATATTGTTTACTTCTTCTTATACTTCGCAGTACTGCAAACAAAAAAATAAAAATAAAAATTCGATCTTCCCTCATATGGAGGATTATCAAAAAGATAAGTTAAAGATGCTTGAACAGGAACAAACATTTTCACTTATTGGGTTCTTAATAAGAATCCAGCCCACAATTGCAGTCTTCGCGAGTTGCCTCTACTTAGAATGAGAATGGTTAACGCCTTAGTCCACTTAGGCCATTGAGAAGTTTATAGAACTCTCTCAGGTGATTTGGTGTCCACATGATGTTTTCCTTTACCATGATAGCAAGCATAAATCAAATTCTGATCCGCACATGAATTGGAAAAGTCCGAGGTACGAGCCGGACTTGATCCCAGGTGTTACCAGAATGGAATCTATTGAGAGCAGGCGTTCAACCTGCTATCATTTCATAAACACACAATAAGGGACTCAAAACTTACTAGGCTGCTATCATTTCTGGTATAGTCATCACTTTCCCAGTTTCTTCAGGGTATTTATATAAATCTGTTACAAAATTAGTATAGTCGGAGTCGTAAACGATATCTTGTACAAAGGCTGGTATATCTTTCGGTTTTGGATAAATACTAGCGAGTTCTGCAAGCAAATCGAATTTTATTGTTACAGGTCGGTATAAACTACGGATAAAGCCTAGAACGAGTTTTCCCCGATCTCGTAAGTCAAAAATGGATAAAAAATAATGTGCACACGTTTACGACAGGAGTAGTGATTTTTTGGAATAATTTTGTTTAAACTCCGTAAATAAAAATGTATAATAGCATATCGAAATAAAAATAGAATCAAATTTGATGGGACCGGCTATAGGTCCTGTATCGTGCCCCGGAGCAACTATATAATATTTGTATCATGTGGTGATTTAACCGATGATAAGTAGCGTAGAAAGGCAATCGCTTAGCCACTGCATCAATTGCGTCGTCAAGGAACAAATATCGCAAGCACACATTCACTCTGAATACTTGTGAGTTAGACGAGTCATAGGTGCTTTTTATTTTGTTCGAGATCACATTATGAAAACTTTTTTTCGTTAGACTTATCTGTTCCACACATACTTAATTTGTAAGCCTCCTCAACAACATCTTCTGCTATTCTATAAGATAAACGCCGAATGTCGTTGATTGGCGGATATATGCGACCAATATCTAAATCTTCTTGCTTAACGCTCTTCGCTAGACTCTGGAACAGAATAACGCTAGTTTATAGATAGTTAACAATGTAGGTTACACATTCCTAAATAGTACTTCTTTATAACTCCTCCAACGTAGCCAAAGAGACGAGTTGGTTCATGACAATGTAGGTAATAGGATGCAAGGTCCGCCTACACTAGGGTTGCCATCCCCAAATTCTGAAAACCTGGATTTGAAAGTGGAAATGCGAGGACATTTCGGTTTAAAAACAGGACATAATATAAGAAAACAGTGTCCATGAAACTCAATGAATAGCAATTACAATATTTTATGAAATTATCTTCAGTTAAATTATATAATATTATAAAAAATGAAATGAAGCATTAAATTATAAAATAACGCCGATGATTAAACGTAAGGTTCCAGCTAGTAGTGGCGCGCGAATAATAAAACACAGGACCTTAAGATGACTCTTTAAAAACCCAGAACGCTACTTAATAACTATCCAGGACAACCCAGGACACTCCAAAAAGCAGGACATGTCCTGGGAAAACAGGACGGTTGGCAACCCTAGCCTACACGAGTAACTATTCCTTAGAACGTCTGGCGCAACATTGCTGGTAGGCAAATTTTTCAACTACGACTTAAGTGATTCTCATGAGATATCTCGTGCTGACACGAAAGAAGATGTCAATATTATTGGTACCCCTGACGCTTATACGGTTTAGGCTATTGCCATCTATTGGCAATAGCCTAAACCGTATAAGCGTCAGGGGTCTTTTTGTTTGTTATTCTTAGAATGTAGCTTCATCTACGAACCCTGCTAAATTATTCGTGCTCATAGGTAATGGCTACTAGTAACTATATGGATAAAGCTAAAAACATACATCAAATCCTATACTAGTATACGAGCAATATTTATGTAGATATATATTTGTTTGTTTGTAATGAATTCACGAAAACAGCTCTAAAAATTACGATTAAATTTAGGGCGGGTTTTCGGATGCGCAAAATCAATCTAGCTAAGAGCTAGCTCATCTTTAGAGAGATTTATAATTAGTTTTAAAAAAATGTCCCGAGCGGGCACGGTCGCCCAGATATTGTATATAATAGATGTGAAAGTTATTCGATACCTTGGCAGCCGTAAGGAACATTATATCAGGTACATGATGAGCAAAGCAGGCAAGTACTCCAAGAGCCACTCCTGGGAATATGTAAGAGTTGTTACCCTGACCTGTCCTGTACTCCTTCCCCCCGAACTTGACTGGTGGGAACGGGGAACCAGAGGCAAATATGCAACGACCCTAAAAAAAATATAACGTATATACGTTTGTTATAATATATTGTGTTAACGCTGAACACGGAATATTAACACCAAATCATCAATAAAAATGTACTGTTAACTCGAAAGACTATCCTCAAAGCAATTTTTGCTAGTCAAAAGTTGCTGAAGCTTAGGTATTATCTTTATGTAAGTATTTAATTAAACACCGAGTACTCAATATTTTTTATGACACTCGACGCAATACCGCCATTAGTACCCTATGCGTATAATGTCATTTCACTTTGTAGTATTTCCTTTGGCGTACAATAAATAATACCTATCTATTTAATACCTCAGTGTGGTCATAAGCTTCCTGAGCAGTACACTCAGCCTTGATCGTCGGATTTGACAGTGCAAAAATCAAAGGCCGTTCAGTGTTTTTAATCATCTGTTTCAGTATAGCGGGCGTAAACGAGCCTGCAACTGTCGACACACCTGAAAAACAAATTCAGTGAAAATCTAATATTACATCTTTAATCCCCAAAGCAGGCAGATCTACCTACAGTGATGTGATCACACCTTGTTCCATTCATAAGTTTCATAACATAGCAGAAAGCTTATATCATCCGAAGGATTGAGCAAAGGTGTAGGCACTGTTCACACCCACATTTCGTTAGTGAGGTTATTAGGTCCATAGGAGGTGTAGAATTAGCCATCTGCTGGGCATAATTCCAAACTCCGGTCTGCTACTGAGAATTTCCATACAGACAAACAAAACCAAATACCACGGCCCGACCCGAATCTTGACTAATCTAGTTCTAGATCTATCCGACTGGAGGCAGTTTGTATTTGGTTCGGTGCGCACGACACAAAATCATTCATAGGCATACTAAGCGATTAGATAAATGTATGCATATCTCTTGCTTGCATAAGGTGGCATCAACCTCTTTAAATCCTATGAACAGTTGTAGGTGTTGTTCTTACCGATGAGGCAGGTCGCCTTCGATGTCTCTACAAATTTTCCAAAATCCCTCGTTGGCTCTAAGTTTTTGGCGTAGTGAGTTGCGTGCACCGGCACACCGTTGGGACGTTTGCTAGACAGGAGGCCATCGATATCGAACATGAAGATTTTATCCCTAGCGTCCTCCAACTTAACACCAATCTCTACCATCGCGTCGCATATTAAATTTGCGATACCAATACCCGCCTGAAGATATAAAATTAGGTCACATACTGGTACTATTGAGAAGTAAAGATCAGCTATAGGTCAGGATATCCGTATCTCCACCAAAAGGTTGCGAAGGTACACGAGTACCGCTCCGCATAAAGTGCTTATGTTCAGCCGCATCCGATTGTCATAATCTGGCTAACATAGAATCTAAAGAAAACTAGAATGATAATTAACAATAACGGTATCAATTGGAAGCAACTACTTTCTGATAACCAATTCTAGCTGATTGATTACCAGCTAGATCCAATGACTGTATGTTTTATCCGTTACATTACTATCGAGCGCTTTATCAGCAATTGGTTAAACTGATCATAGTACATATATCAATGTAGTCGAACCTAGAGTCTCGACTTTTTAAAAGTGCCTGTAAAGGCTAAGTTAAAATAAAACATGATCATGATTTGATCTCTGATAATCCTCGTACTTACAGAGCCGGCTCCGAGGAACAAAAATATATTTTTGTCAATTGTTTTCTTAGTGATTCTGGCAGCACTCAAGATACCCGCGACAATGACACCTGCAGTGCCTTGAATATCATCATTGAATGTACAATAATGAGACTGGTACTTTGCTAGCAGGCGTGTAGCGTTAATGAGGGCGAAGTCTTCAAACTGGTAAGAATAGTATATTAATATTAACCAACAATATGGTTTCAACAAGACCCATGCTAAAATACATAGATAAGCGCGCTACATCGCGCGGTAATTCCATGCTTTATCCCAACATTATTGCTGTGTTTTTAAACATCCCATCCGTCTTCCCAACTTTATGCTGACCTGGTGCGGATTTGTGGACTAGACATACCATCAAGAAAATTTTGGAGCCCTTTCGGGTATTCAGCTTTCCTCACAATGTTTTCTTAGCCGTTAAAGCTTGTGATCAGTATTCTGGTTCACTCCTATATTGGGAAAGGTAGAAGTGCGAGCATGACTAGGACTTAGCCATCCAGCTCGCTAATATTATAAAATAATTATAATGGAAACATTTACTTGTATAAGTATGTTGTGCGAATATTTTTTCACACACGCTTGCATGAACTCATCAATAAATTCATCATATTCTTTGCCTCGTACTCGTTTTATTCGTAATCCAATGTACATAGGATCTTCCAACAGCAACTAAAAGTTGTGACATAATTATAATAAAGCTTCAGCGTCATAATGATCGGGATATGCAAATTGAAAATAATATTCAACAAAATTCATGATTTTAATTTTAAATAAACGAAATAATATAATGTTTTAAATGTTATTTATTTATTATACCTTACGGATAGAGTTAAAACTAAAATAGTTTGTTTCAATTAAATTTAATAACGATTACTGATTCGTTTGCGCTTCAATAACACATCGTACATAGGTACATAGGGAATGTGGCGCGGCAGCTAACACAACTTTGCCAAACCGTTTCTGCTGTCACAGTGCTTTCACAATCTATAGATGGCGAGTGTTTTGACAACGAATAAAGTTGTTAATCGTTATTAAGTTCGATTGAAACGAACGTTACTACATCAGCTGCAACTGTTGTTAAATTGTTATATTGTAATTTTAAATTAATATGTACGTAAATACCTGGTTATTAGTGCCTACATCCAAAGTGATAGGTAAGCACTTAGTGGGGGGGACGCCCGCCAATGCCGTGTACAAGGTGAGCTTGCCCACAGGTATACCCATGCCGTAAGCACCGAGGTCCCCCAGACCCAAAATTCTTTCTCCATCGGTGACCACGATAGCACGAACGTTTGGTTCCGGCCTAAAATCATAAAATGCAGAATTATAGCAGGTTGTAGTTACCACCAAACCTGTTTAGGATAGCCATAACCTGAAGGGCTGGCCAAGGTACACCCATGCAATATACGGCGGCGCAAATTCAAACACTGGACTATTACTGAGAACTTCTTAACATACAAAGCCAAAAGTACTTTGTTTAACCAGGAAATTGACCCTAGACGATGATGAAGTATTTTTTAGGAGGCACCACACCCAAGTTCGGACAGTATTCGGTGTTTAAGGGTTTAATTAAATATATCAAGACGACGGTCAGTCATTGCTTATGTCATAATTACAAAAAAGGTAATATGATTAGGTACCTACTTACTGGTCCGTTTGTTAATCATTATCACAATGTTTATTAACACCTTTGCTATCCGATGAGTCGTATATGACTCACGATATTATTCAACTACTTTTTCTGCATCTTGGACCGTAAGTTGTTAACGATGGTCCATGGAAATGCACAGTCTACGACTTTGTTGCACGATAATTTTTATTCATAAGCGCTTACTTTCAATATCCGATACCTACTGTTTTGAAATATATTTCCAAATCGGTACAATAGCCTAAGTTTTAAGTATAATAAAACAACTTTTCTTAATAATAATAATAAATTATTATAAAGTAGGTGCAAAGTATAAGGCTTTATAGCGACTACTACTTACTATGGCAAAAAGTAAAGCGCTATCTATCGGAGTGAAGCTACAACAGCAAACCCTGAATCGCACTATACAAGTTTACAACGATTCTAGCACATATACGAATGTCCGACATCAATCGCTTCGGTCGCTGGCTTTGGCCCGGCAGGCTGACCACCTTGCCTGGTCGGAGGAATCTCCCCTTTCAATGAAGGCAAGGAACACCACACCTCGTTCCTCCATAGCTTTATGAATGACGATACCTGAGATCGTACCTCAATACCACCATAGTTGACTGGCTAATACATATTTGCACTACGGCATGAGCAATTTCAATGTGATACCTCGTGTCGAAACGATAGAAGCTAATAATATTATATTCTATCTCCAAATAACATTCGGACAAATAGATTGCAAGCTAATTTCATATACTTACCAATTTCTAAGTATTTTCGCCACTCGTCCTTTATCGTGAATCGTTATGAAAAGACCTCGAGGTCTCCTATAAACAAGACCAAATCTTTGACACGCAGTCCCGACAGTGGGAGTATAAACGAGAGGGAGATACTTTTCTACATCTGTAGCTAATAAATTGTAGAATAATTTTTCATTGTTATCCTGGAATAAAAATACATATATTGTTCTGTATCTGATAATAATGACGGACTTTATAAAAGGGACTGCAAATTTATTCATTTCATTATTGTTTTAATCAAAGGCCAAAACTGTAGTATGCTGCCGAAACAAACAATTCCAAAAACTACTGAAAACTCTTTGAAGTTTTACCTCTTTTGTTACGTGCAAATATTATGACGTTGGTGTGTTAGAATTTCGCTTACTACATTCTAAATCTATGTTAACAACGGACATAAAAAGAAACACATAATATTACTGTTTATATACCACAAAATATCGCTTACTTTAGAAACCTAATAATATATTATGTTAGTAATTATAGCGACGAGCACCAAAGATCGAACAGCGTAGCCAATCCAACGGTAGTCTATGGTTGGTTTCAAAAGTAGAACTATCGTCACCGACACGGATTAATAAAACATTAATAAAAACTTTAATAAACAATTGACTATGGCAAAAATTGAGTTACACTGATAGTTCATTGCAATAGAACTTAATAACGATTACCAATTTCATTTACGGTCCAAAAACACGTCATCCATAGATTACGAAAGCAACGCGACTATTGAATTCAATTGAAACGAACTAGAATAGATGCTAGGATGATCTTTGGTTTATTAATAATCGGGCTAAATAATCTCTTTTTTATATTTTACATTTGATTTTCACTATTTGTATGTAGGTATTTACCTATTTTGTAATGTTCAGTACTTTTTTCTGTTAATTAAGGCCAATATTACACAGAAATGGTAATGATTCATTTACCTGTAACTCCGTTAAATAAAGATATTTGTTCAAGGGGTCTTTATATCTGTCAAGTGAAAATGTGCAGATTTCCAATTGTTGTTTCATCGTTTTAACACTGCCTGCTATTAGACCTTGTATTCCAAGCGTCTGTCGCTCTGCCAGCGTGAATGATAGACCCTAGAAATCCAATTTGAGTTTATAGTTATTATGAGAAAGAACTTTACTCGTTTACTAGTTTTTGAAAATTGTATGCCCTACCTTGTTGAGTGTTGCAGTTTTCAAATAGTCAAAACCTCTCGTCATATTGGGACAGAAGGTTTCGCCCACAACGTTTCGATGTTGTATCCAGAAAACTGCAGTATTGTTGTTGATTTTGACTTGATTTATAATACGATACATTAATGTACCCTTAAAAATGTAACTGTAAATAAAAATGTTGACAGTCGTGAATGCAGACTATATTTTATTTTACACACAATGGAAACGTGCAATACGGCACCTCAAGCTGACACAAAAATAATAATCTGGCCTAATCTAAACATCTTTCCCGTCAAGTAATGCGAATATAAAATCTATATACATAGGTCTCGTTGCCAGGCGCCGCGTGAGGCTTAACAAAATAAACAAACTGAAAAAGAAAATTACAAAATATACGTACAAATTGGAGACATTGGTCCGTAAAGAAATCATTTTGAATAAAAACCAGACTATTTAGAAATAATGAAAAATCAGTTATGCTGCACCATTATTGACAGTGAATCATATTGACAACCCCGTATTCTTCTAGCAAGCGTCTAACCGGCCTGTATCGAACAGTTACCGAGTAGGAAACAGTCTCCTAAACATAACTGTATGCCACATGCGTCTAAAACTTTGCCCAAACACGTTGAAAATAAAACAATAGACAGCACAACATTGAAAAACGCTTTTCAAGCAGATACATTCTCAGTACCAGCCGAGAGTTAGAAATTATGCTGTGTAGATTCCAACAGACTCTCCTTTCCAGGGAATTCCTAAATAGGAGAAATAAATGCATTCCATGACTTCCCCTGTTTGGCATCTACTATGGTGTGCCCATTCTTTGAGAGTTTCCTCAAAGGTTATGGGGGAACGAGGTATGGTGTTCCTCCATTGAAACGGGAGGATCCTCCGACCAGGGAAGGTGTTTAGCCTGGCGGGCCGAAGTCCGACGATTGACGGCGGACATTCGTCGTATGTGTTAGAATCGTTGGAAACTCTCTTAGTGCGATTCAGGATTTGATGTTGTAGCTTCACTCCGATAGATGGCGCTTTACTTTTTGCTATGTTGCGAGGAGTAGTGGCTACAAGGTTAAATGTCTTTATAGGAGCTTAAGTCGATTACCCGTTAGAATAACAAATGTTATTCATTGATATTAGTGACCGATTCTCGTGCCAATCTATCAGCCTTAGCAACCAAATAATTTTATAATGTTCATTTGACCACTATCTTATTTTGGGCCTTATTCTTTACAACAATGTGTCACGACAATAACGTGTCTCTTCACGCTGATTTGTCAGTCTCATACAATTTTTTACAGATAAGAAGATAGGTATGAGCGGGGCGGTCATAGAGAATAAGGAAGCTGAGACGATGTGATTTATGATGCACGCTTAACAAACCTTAAATTTTTTAGGAGACAGCTTTGTGTTCCATTACTGCGTTAAGTTAAAATAGGACCAACATACTCCCTGTCGCGAGTGGGTCCCGACCTCGCCGATAGCCAGTTTGGCTTCCGGCAGTGGCGATCCGCCGTGGACGCGTTGATCTCCCCGCTGGCTGGCCACAGTTCGCGCACAAGCGCCATTATCGAAGCCATACTGCCAACTTCGGAGCCTGGCTCAAGAGGAGCGAGCGCGTCACGTACCGATTCACGCAGGAGCACGGTTGCTTCGGTGAATACCTGAATAAGATCGGCCGCGAGGCCACGACAGTTTGCCACCACTGTGGAGGAGGCGGCCAGGATACTGCATAGCACACGCTCGAGGCATGCCCTGCGTGGGCCGCAGATTCTGGTCGACCAGATCGACCAGCTATCGTATCGACTATGCTGGCATAATCGGAAAACTAGAGGGTAAGCGAAATTCTAAGTCTATGGTATAGTCTATGTCCTCAAGCCAAACGTCATTATTTTTAGTCTTGTAAGTTTATCTTAATCATAGATTTATTAGCGTAAGCGGAATCCTAAGTGCATGATCTCAATTTTACCTGGGGTGGGACGGGTAGGGTACCTACATATCTTCGAACGAAGCACTTCGTATAATAATGATCGAACATCACAGGTAAGTTCGTTTTATCATTTATTTTTAAATTTATTTTTATTTTAAGTAAAGGCTTCATGAATAAAACGAAAATAAATATCTTTGGAACATGTTTAATTAGTAACATCTATAATTTTTATTTTAACAATCGAACTAATACACCTTAATGCAATCTTAACTTCAAAAAGCTGCATTACATTAAAATCAGTGTAAAAACAAATACAATGCTGATTGTATGGTACTATGACCAACTTACGATAGGTAGTTACATGCTTCCAATCCGTGATAATAAAAGGTATTTAGTCAAATATTTAACAAAACATGTTTAGTGGGATTAATTTTATTATACATCGTCACAGCAAAGTTAATCACATAATATCACCAGATACATAATGTAACATAAATAACTGACTACTTAAATAAAAACATTGCATTTATTTCGCTCTGCGAAAAAATCGTCTCACTATTATTAAAATACTGAACTCGAAAATAATACTTAAATGATATTTTATACTTTATAGTCAAATGTACAATGATAAAGCTAATGTTGTGTTATTGTTGTATTTTAGTCGTATTTCAGAGATTTATTAGCTCAAATTGCGTTATTGCTAAATATTATTTTCACGATTTTACGATCCCGTCATGCACAATATGCGAATTCATATTTCAACAAATTCTAGATAGTAAACCAATCAAAACACATTAATGTAAAATATAAAATAAATGCTAGTAAATTATGTTTGGTTTATATTAAAACAGAATTATCTTGACCAACAAATTTCATAAAAAAATAAACATTTTCAAAATGGTGGCACTAATTACATTTCCACAATAAATTCTAGACATTCTAACCGATTACTCTCTAAATGTCTTTATATTATTCACGTTTATATTTCCTTTTTTAATGCTTAATATAATATAATGATGTGAAATGCATATTAAATAAATGACCTGCATTTTAATGCTGCGGTGACTAGATTTTTTCTTAACTTTTCCCGTTACTTTTTCCCATATATTGTATACATGCAATCATTTCAAATATTCACAAGGTTTATGTAGGTATATCCCATTTTGCTAAAGAATTCATTTACAAACTTAAAATAATGTTAGAGCTATTTATTTAGAATCATACATACTTGTATGTATGATTCTAAATAAATAGCTCGCCGCACCACAACTATTTGTAATTTTATTTTAAATATGCAATAAAGAAGTTTAGTTATATTATCGTTGTTATCAATTATAATGTAAGAATTTTTATTCAAATATAATAGAAAATATATTTTTTTCCTACCGAATACTACTTTAAACACCGAACATCTACTATCTGAAAATTAAACAGTGCTTAACATTTAGTGAGCAAAGCTAAAAATAACGTTAATAAAAAGGCCACCGTGATTATTATTCTCACACTGAAGACGACATGTTAGATATTGAGAAGAATGCTCTACTACCCGCTACTTGCACATACACGATGATATGACAGCCGAAACACTACATCATTAAGGAATAAGACCAGTTACTCTGACATTTACGATACTGGTCATTATAATAAATTCTGACAAATTCTTTAATCGCATCCTTGAAGCGAAATAAATTCTTAATTCCTATAGATAATACTTTTAAAGAATACATTATCCTTAACAGTAGGGAGAGTAAATATTAAACTAAATACTGCCAAGAGATTCGAGTAACTGGACGTTAAACCTTACTGTCATAACATATAATTTACTAATTTGAACATTAATTATATAAGGTATATTACGGAGGTATAAAATTCTTTGTGTAAATTAATTATTGTAATAGTAATACATGGACAACTTGAACACTCCCATTAAGTTGTAAAGCCGTTGTGCACTGAACGCATCTTTATTGCATTTACCAACATTCCAAAACGAACGTTTTTTTAATTAAAATTATTTATAACTTAAACACCTGCCTATTCAATCGTAAAAGTCGTTTCATCTAAATACATTAATAAAAAAACAATTAAAAATAATAAAACCGGTTAAGTAGAGGTGCAACCTGCGCGCCGAGGGTTCCGTATAGATAACAATTACTTTAATACAAACAAAGAATGTTACAACATCTTTAGACATCGTTTTATTTTTCCTATAACATTTGGATGGCAAAAGGGTCGGTATATTTTCAGGTATATTTCATCGTTAATGAATTACTTTTTATATGATGACATTTGCCAATACAACTTGACATTAAAATCTAAACTCCCCATTGTGGACCCCGTATTAGGCTAACCAAAATATTATCAAAATTGTTATGTGACGGACATACGGACACAAAACTTATAAAAAATGCTCAAATGTGCTTTAATATAATATAAAAAACGTATTGTAGATAAATAAATCGATTAAGGAAGCACGCAGTACATTCTAAAACAAAATCAAATCAAATAATTTATATAATATTTTTCAAGATGAAGATTTAAGACTCAATAGTTCCCACAAAGATTTTTACGATTGAAACTGGCTCCTTTCCCTATTACATTTGACACATAACCGAAACATAAACTAATACTGATTTAGATGTTTTTCGGAACAGGTTGTATGGGTCTTACATTGAATTTCTCTTCAGGTTTCCAATCCCACACGACCGGCATGGAGCATTCGTAATAATAACTGTACATTTGGTTTTGTACATGCTTCTGCAGGTCTTTTGGCTCGGGGTACACTGAGGCTAGACCTGTAAAATAAAATGGAACTTAGTAAAATTATTTAAGATTCACAATTGGCTACAACTACTAATATACTGGACTAATTGATACGGTTTGCAGTACAGGTTAATTATTCAGCGACTCCTCTCTTTTTGTCATTTGACTAGCGTAGTATTATCTCACTCACAACCTTAGGCTGGTTTCAGAGCAGGGCGTATATATCTCCGAATCGTCCGCGACCTCCGTAGCGGAGATGCATACGTGTGGCGTAGAACATCGTTTTACAATGAAGCGGATTTTTCCGTGTGAAACACGCTTCATGTAGAGGTCGTACACTGTACACAACTAATGTTCTAATCAAGCCACTTCACTAAACTTGTAGATATACCCTAACAATCGTATTTGGCGGCATAGTTAAGAGTGCCATCGCTAAATAATTGACCTATATCAATTCTACATATCGTCGCTTAGGTAACAATACCGCGCAAGTAAAATTTGATAAGTTTCAGAAGAGATATAAAATTGACATTGCGTTATGAAAAATTTCGTAAATGTATAATATAAACAAAAATACAGTAGAACATAATACAGTACAATACACTTCATTGCACACCACTTATGGAATATTTTTCATAAGAAATAATCAGTTCTTTGTCCCTTCGGAAAACTTATCGAATCTTACATATTATTACTAAAGAACTTTACCATACATGCACTAATGAGATCCTACAAACAATAATTATAACCAAAAATGTTTATTATGACAGTTGCTAATTTACATTCTTGCGGCATAATCTACTCTAATTCAATAGCAAAATTATCTTAGTGTAATTTACTTATGTATATCATGAATACCCCGCTTAACAAAGCCTTGCTACGGTGTATTTTTTTATAAAAATTGGATCGGAAAAGAACATATAGAAATAAAGTGATACGAGTCATCTGCTATATTCCAAATTCAAACTATTTTTGGCCAGAACTAGGCCACGTGTACAGATTTGTCCGTGGCCTCACACCGTTTTGTGTGTATATAGTTATCTGTATCTCTGTATCCGAAGTGTAAGGTTTTAAACTAAAATTGTTTACGTTACGTTACTTTTTATAATTTCATTAATTCTCACGATGACTGATCCATGCTTGCCCTCTGTTACGACAAGTTAGCTCAAATAGCTATGGCATTTTCTTCAAAAGGCTATTCCACCCTATATTTGTCTCACATAAATCCTTATTATAATCTGTCTGGACTTTAAAATAGACTTTGACCCCTGATTTTGTTTCGGCGTTTCTGCTCAGGTATAGTCATAGGAAATGCCGTGTATCCTAACTTCCTATATAATATTATAAATGCGAAAGTTTGTTTGTTTGTTTGGTACCTTTTCACGCCTAAATCACTGAACCGATCATCATGGAATTTTGCATATACGTTGACCGTACAGAAAAAAGACATTGGGTACCTTTCATCCAGAAAAAAGAACTGTTCCCGAGGGAAAGAACAATAACTTTCGACGGTCACAATTGCCTTAGGACACTAGAGGCGCTACGTGTGACTTGAAAAAGTGCACGGGATCGCCATTAACGCGGGCGAAGCCGCAGGTGAAAGTTAGTAAAAAATAAATTTTAAAATCCGTGGAATTTGATGAGTAGTTTAGAATCGATATTATAATAAAAAGAGAATTGAGTTCAAAAAGCATAATGCCTTAAAGGTTTAAGCATTTAATTTAACCTTATATTCCTATAATAACAATATTTACATATATGGTTTATTATTTTAATAACGTGATCACTATTATTTTAAATAACGAGTGACACACCGCGTTAAGCGAGGCATTTCTATACGGAATAATAATTTAACCTATTTTAACTGAAATAAACATTTCTTACACGAACTCAAAACGCATTTCCATGACATAAATTCAAAACTATTGTGAAAAATAAAAAGACTATGTATATATATATATATATATATCAATTCTGTTTTTATCAATTTTAAAGTATTATAAACATAAATGTCATATGTTGCTTGGATGAAAATGGCGTTGGGACGTTTTGTAAGTATCGCTTTTTGCGCTCTTCGGCCAGGGAAAGCGGTCTGGTAAATTAGTCACATATTCGTGCTTATACTGGCAACTTCTGACGTGGATATTAAGATCACTTGGTTTTGGGTAAACCGATCCGATACCTAGGAAAGTTCAATCGCTTTAGTACAACGCCAACATTTTAAAAGAAAACTACATAAATAATTGAGGACAAACCAAGCCGTATCCCAGTATTACATTTGATTCATTCTCAACCTAAGTGTGGTAAAAGAAAAAAATATTAAAAGATAATCTTACAAAAGATGAAAACAGAATCATCTAGGCAATTCTTACAACGATTATTAATAATAATTGTAGATACTGCAGTACACATAAAATCATCATCTGCCTAGCCTTTCCCCGACTACATTGGGGTCGGCTGCCAGTCTAACCGGTTTGGTTGAATATCAGTATTTTACACGGAGCGTATGCCACCTGACCTAAGCCACCCAATTACTGCGAGGCGTTGATACTCTAAGACTTAGACTGGTTATCAGCTACTTTATGGGCGGCTGACATCCATAACGACTGCCATAGGTTTTCAAATGACACCCGGGACCAACTGCTTAACGTGCTATCCGATGCACAGGATCTCGATGTTTGAAAAAAAAAATGGTCACCCATCTAAGGACTGACCGCAGCAAGCACTGCTTAACCTCGACCGATCAGCGCGTTAGCTATGTGGCTACGAGGCCTTCACACACACACATAAAAGGAGTTACAATATTAGCTTTACTACGTACCTTCATCATAAGCCATCTTGGCGACTTCAATAGCAATACGAACAGATACTTCTTTGAGATCGGCCAGTGAAGGGTAAATGCGACCGATGTTCAGGTCATCCTCACTGACGTACTCAGCTAAAGTCTGGAAAAAAATAATAATTAGAAAGTAGCCGATGGCCTAGCGGTTAAAACTTCCATGCTGGAGGAACCAAGTTCGATCCCGGCCCACACCTCAGATTTTCACTAGCGTTAACGTTGAAGGAAAACATGACGAGAAACCCTCCACGTCTGAGAGCTCCAAAATGTTCTCGATGGTGTGGGTAGCCTGTCAGCCCTCAACAGGCCAGTGAAATGGACTAAGGCCTAATCTTTAAGAGATTATTTCCATTCCTAGCAGTTAGCAAGATTTATATATTAACTTACCCTAGCCGCAGTCAAGAACATGGTCTCGGGTATGTGGTGCGTAGCGGTAGCGATGACGCCGAGGGCCACTCCAGGGAAGATGTATGAGTTGTTGCCTTGCCCCGTGTGGAACTCCCTGCCGTTATACTGCACCGGCGGGAACGGCGAGCCGGACGCGAAGATACAACGACCCTAGAACACAACCGCACATGTTTGAATACATACTAACAAAAGTGAAATTTTCATTTTTGACGGGTAACATTGACGGGCTGTATTATAATAACAAGATACGACAAAAGAATGCCCGTGGATTTATTAAGAGTAAAAGCTTTGCTTAAATCGTAAACTAGTCGGCCATTTTTAAATATGCACGTAGCGTTACTCACCGAAGTGACTATACGAGTACAAAAAAATCTCGATAAAAGATCACTTATATACGATGGTATGGATAAGTACATATAATAAACTCTTCGCTGTCAAATATGATGTTGGAATTTTTGCAAGTTTGTTAGCTGAGCCCAGATCTAAAGCTATTTAAAATGGCTGCATCAAAATCTCCCTCCTCCTCAGTAATAATATAATTATTCTAATTATTAGATTAGGTTACGATGAGGCTGATAAAAACTGGCTGACTGAAAAAAAATCTTTTCATTGTCAATCGTAACCCTGCCGAGTGTCGGATTAACCATGTAGCAAGAGCAGCAATTGCTACGGGCCCCGCGCAAAAGGGGGCCCCACGCCTCCGCCTAAGCCTAATTTTTTGAATAAAATTTATTAAGACGTGGTATATTGATTTTACTTGATGTCACAAAAACGTGTAACTTTGCGTCTTGTTCTACAAAATTCACTTTATACTTAAGAGCTCATAGCAGATCAAGGGCCCCTCGATAGAATTTGCTACGGGCCCCGCGCTTGCTTAATCCGGCACTGACCCTGTCTGGGTACTAACTCTAATCTTCAAATAATTAACACACCTCTGTGTTGTCATATGCAGCTTGTGCGGTGCACTCAGCTTTACTGGTGGGGTTGGACAGCGCAAAGATGACTGGTCGTTCAGTGTTCTTGGCCATCTGTTGTAGCACATTGGTTGTGAACGCGCCGCCAACCGTCGAGCATCCTGTTCAATAAGTAACAAGTTAAATCCATCATCATATTTTATAGTACGATGATGGAGTTAACAACGAATCTAATCAGTTTTCGGAACGCTAGACAATATCAACTCGGCTGATCGTAGGACACTCTGTATAATTACACCACAATAAAAAAATAACACCAAATCTCATCATAATATGACGAATGTAGTACCTATTCATGTACAGCAAATTGAACATTTTTTTTAATACACCTGCCCCTCTTTTGTAATAATTATTTTATCATAGGTGCGTTACAAACACATATATTCACAAACGCAAGGAGTCAGACCGAAACAACTATTTGTAGATCATACTAATATTTCATCCGTGCGGGGATCGAACCCGCGACACATACGACACAAATAAATACACAGTAGCTACAGGCATCATTTTTTTCTGAGACTGAATGTGAATCTTTATTGTTTTATCTCACACTCTACACTTTATCACACACTACTTTATTGTTTTATTAAAACTTTATCTACACTACTACAACTTTTTTTCCTGTATCGTGGAAACAAATTTACAAACATATGTACATGTCACAGACACATACACCCAGATCAGAAACTTGTTCCGCGCGGAATCGATCTCTGACACGTAGCACAGAAAGCTAATCACCACTGCGTCAACCGTTATTACGGAAGTAGCACGGAGCGCCGAACACGTTCTTTGCGTTAAATCGAATTTGTCGAATGAAACTTACACTGGGACCTCGGAATAAAACAAGTGTATGACGCGTTATAAATTCATGTCCAACTTACCAATAAGACAGCTAGGCTTAATCTTAGCGACGCAAGCCTCAAAGTCCTTTTCGGGCTCAATGTCCTTCCCGAAGGCCTTCGCGTGTGCGGGCACGCCGCCCGCACGCCTCGTGGACAGCAGCCCGTCCACGTCGAACATGTACACGCGCTCGCGAGCCTGCTTCTCCGACAGACCCTCCGCGATCATGGCCGCTACCGTCAGGTTAGCGATGCCGTTGGCTGCCTGGTAACAAACAATTTTTGTTATGTACGTTGTAGAATTGTGTGAAATAGAATATGATACTCTTTATTGTACAATCAGCATCAAAAAGATGTATACACGTGGCGTAATTCAAAAGCGAATTTTAGAGGAAATAGTGATTGAAATCTTGACCAGTTTCATACACAGTATCTGCGGATACATCAAAATACATGGTCATTTAAATTTTATGATTTTAACCAATACCTTTCCAAGAATAATCGCTTGAATTTCGCTACGTGTATACATCTTTTTGATGCTGACGGTACACCGATAAAAATTTGGATACAATTTATCTATTAAAAGATATATACAAATGGCGGTCTTATCGCAGTCAGCGATCTCTACCAGACAACCTTAGGATGTACAATAATAGAAGGCGAAAAGATAAGGGTAGCCTGCAGTGTAACAATATGACAAGAATTAAAAAAAAAACATTTTTCATTGAACTAAAAACAACTATAGACAATGATTTCAGCCAGTCATATTCCTAAAATATTTTTTTTTTACGACTATCAAATAATATTTTAATATCGGATAAATAAAAATAGCAACTGATTGATTGACTGCCTCATGCGTCTATTGGTGGCAAACGATTATCAAGCGTCGGGTCTGGGTTCGATTCCCGAATCGGACAAAGTAATATTCTGTTTTTCTGTATGGAAATTCTCAGAAGCAGCACTGGTTGGCCATCCCTGCCCTACACTATACATATACATACCGAATATTTAACGAAGTGCGCTATCGACAACAAAATTCCTCTATGTACAAATTGGTTTAATTACAGCCAAGTGTTAATAAACAGTTCCAACTGCAGTTACAAATTCACGAAAGCTACGTCAACAGTAACTTTGATGTTGCAATATTTATGAATCATTCGTCGACAACATAATTAACATAAATCTTTATTTTCCTCATCCATCTTAATATGATCACGTCTAACGTGAAAAAATATTTATTCAAGCAATATTTTATGTAATTATGCTATCAACGTAGCCAAGTTCTGGTCAAAAGTTATTTGAATATGCATGTATTTTTTTATTTGCTCAAAAAAATATTTATAATCTCTAGCAAATAATGGTGTCTTTCACCTTTTCATTTTTAAAATAAAGAAAATTCACCTATTTGTGTTGCTAATGCACATAGACAAACGTATACAAAAAGTGAATCACAAAAAAAGAAAATGTACTTACAGAACCAGCGCCGAGGAACAAATAGATGTTTTCACTGAGCTTCCTCTTGGTGACTCTGACAGCAGCCATGAGTCCCGCCACGGCGACACTAGCGGTGCCTTGGATGTCATCATTGAACGTGCAGTACTTGTTGCGGTACTTAATCAGCAGACGTCCTGCGTTTATCAGAGCGAAGTCTTCGAACTGAGGATGAAAATATCAATAATTTAATGGGGTTATGATAATTTTCCAGGCATTTGTAATATAAATTCACAAACACACAGATGGACGCCGGCGCCCACACACTTAATTTTCTATTGTGACTACATTTTTTTCCGTTATGAAGTGGTTAATAAATAAACATAGACGGACGCCATCGCCCACATACAATAGGACTTCTACATATTGTCTACCTTGCGTCACTTGAAGCGTGAAATGTTATCAGAAATGATAAAATCTGCATTTACATTAAAACGCCGTTCAAATCAATTATCAACTTAAATGCGTCCATATATTACAATCTAAAACATCTCATCACATGTAATTGATAACACAATTATCTTGAAGAATGCAAGAGGCATGTAAATTAGATCTTGTTTACACATAGACAAAAATAAGTGGATCATTATGGTTTATTCACATTGCAATAGATCGTACACTGGCCAGATGACGTGCGACGAGTTTAAACTAAAATAAAACTTATTTATATACGAGTAGGGAATAGAATACGAGAGCACGTCGATGAAACACAAATCGGCGATGTACGCAGCGTTTAAAATACAGCTTTATAATTCATGAACACTCCATTCAATTTGAAAAATGCTAAGTAAAATATTGCAAGAATTAACTACTAATAATATATGTACGTAATAATAGTATGTACGTACAGGCACGTCACGCTTAGTCATTCATGACATAATGCGCACTCTAAGGCGCATTAACCCGAGTGCAGAAATGATATAATATGTAACTATTAAAAAACTGTACATAGTCAGTTAAGCCACGCCTGTGATAACAAACAATGATCATATTTTCCTTACATTCTCAAATCTAGCTAACCTCAAATGTACTAATATGTTTGTTTAATCCTCATTAAAACCAATTTATTTATAATCCGAATGAAATAATGCGTTTGGAAACAGTATAATTATTTCCATAAATAGTCATTCTACAATTAAGGATGGGTAAATTTTTTATCGATGGCGCATGCGTTGTCAATCAAGTGAAACAACATACGCGTAGGATTCAATTCGATTTTTTTGCGTTAACAGTATATCGATTATGAGATAACACAAGCTGGTAACTTTAGCTGACACGATATACATTGCAGTACTTCTGCATCAATTATCGATTCAATATTTCGAGATATAGGTAGCGAAAAATTCTAGCTAGTCACAACCTGTTTTTTTTTTTTAATTCTATCTCATAAATGGTTAATGAACTGTTTCATGCAAAATTCACTACGATTGTGATGTATTCAAGGAAATCCCGTAAACCGAACACGGTATAGTTGTGTGAACTTGGCCATAATATATGATACGTAGCGTAATACCGGGGAAATACCTAATCATGTATTAAAGTGAATCATCCGATGATATCAAATATTTACTCTAGTATGTTTGTACAGAAAATGCTAGTTCCAATAATATGTAGTATTAGTACACATACAATATTTATAAGGCTTTTCGATGTATTCCTTACGTTATCGCCTTTTAGGTAGCAATCATTGTCAATGTCATGTGTTTGTACTTATCAGCTGATCTCGACGATGTGAAACCGTAGATAAGTAAATAACAATAAAATCAGTACCGGGTTACGTCACCACACCTTCCATTTTTATACTAACATCGTGATTATATAATTTTATTGCGATAATGTGTTAAATGTTGGTTAAATGCGTCATTCACACAGAAACTAAGTCGCATTACATTTGTAACTAAAATAAATTTTAGGTTAAAAGCAGAAGCTTTTCTTCCTCTCCTAATTTTTGCGTGCCCAACAGGGTCCACGATGTACTACACCTACAATTTTACTTACCATCTATTTATACCATTGAGGAAAGCAAATAAAAGTTTGAGTTTGAGTTTGAAGCCTAGCCGTTGAATGCCCGCGTTGCATGCAGGAGGCTCTGAATTCAAATCTGAATCACGTCTCTGACTTTTCGAATTAATTTACTGAACACTTTCCGAATTCATTTCTCGACGGTGTGTGTAATTTGCCTATAGATCATATCATTAGCATATAGATTTACTTTCCATAGATCAAAATATCCTCCCAATACGTCTTATTGTTTAACCTAACGAGAATGGGATCTAATATAACGGAGATCGATTTACGCGATAATCGGTTACATGGCGTCTTTCATATGCATACTGCTATCTGTATTTATCTAGTATAAATACAGATAGCAGTATGCATATTTTTGACACTCCAAATACAAATAAATCTGAAAATAAATATAATACAGACGTATCATTATTTTATCGATCCTATACGGATCGGATCTTAAACGATCGTATAAATCGCTTTAAGCTCGATTGATTATATTTTTATCGGTTATGATAACGTCTATTATGAGTATGTCACGTGCTTAAGATATCGTGGTGCGCAAACTAAACATGTTACCTGCCTATGCAGATATTTTATCTAATCATTGTTTTATTTTTACTTTGTGTCTTGTTATATCTTAATATGATATTGAATTACGTCCATAATTTTAAGTCGGTAATTGATTAATTTTAAACCGTACCCGGCAACGATTACCTTAGTAATTGCAAAGATAAAGGCCATATTTAAAATATAATATGACTGCAGTACTTTTATAAACACGGATGAAATATTTATAACATCAGACAAAGATTAACAGGAAAGAAACAAAGTAAATATAGGAACATACTCGTATTCTTCTCATTGGAATGACGTTTGAAAAGTATAAACCTACTGAAACAATAAAAGAAAGAACTCATGGTGAGAATTTTTCCCCATTGAGTGCATTGCTATGTTATTTCATTGTTATGGTATATCATTATACTCGTTTTATGATGGAAAGAGTAGGCACTCTTATTCCGTTCTCGAATTGTATTTTTGGTTTCTTAACTAGCTAACTTGTGAACTATTTACATCTGAATACTCAAACACTGTTTATTTTTTAAGTATCTGTTATGTCTCTCTCACTTTGAGGTAAACGGCGACATAATGAATGTTAAGGGCATCGTAAAATAAAAATCCGTTATAGGTAGTATAATGGAGTTAGAGTATTATATTTTCATTATAACATACTCAACTCACCTGTAGCAAAGTATTCTGACCATATCTCTGGACGCAGGCTTCCATAAATTCGTCAATAAACTCGTCGTACTCCTTGCCTCGTACGCGCTTCTGTCGTAGACCAATGTACAACGGGTCTTCTAGAAGATCCTGAAAAATCAACCTTATTATTTAAACGTAAAGCACGAAATCGAAGAAAAAGATATTAAAAAAATTATACTGCCTAAGCCTACGACACGGGTAAACTATATTCTGAATTACTTAGTTACAAATATATTTTTAGCTTGTATATATATTTTAATAAGTCTGCATTTCCGCCTTTAAATGTTACAAAGTCAATGTTGGTGAAGATTCACGATAACCGTTCCAATATTTTTATTTTCGTCAAACATCGTGTCGTGATATTAGATTAGTATCTTGAGTAGCAATCTTCGATGTCAGTGTACGTGTTGTGACAAACCTTATACGACAGAAGTGTTTGCTCATCGTTACTACCAAGTTTTTTAAGCAGAAATATTATAGAAAAAAAAGTTAGACATATTATTATATTATTTTTCTATCGTTATTGTTACTTATAAAATATACAAATTATGCAGGCATAATACGCTCTAATATAAATACAAGGAAATATTATAAAAAGCCTTAATAGACACCGGTTCTGGCCTTGACATTAAAAACAAATTTATACGTTACGATACCTGATTATCGGTGCCCACGTCCAAAGTGATAGGCAAGCACTGGTGGGGTTTGATGCCAGCCAGCGCAGTGTACAAAGAGAGCTTCCCCACAGGAATACCCATGCCATATGCACCCAAGTCTCCGAGACCCAGGATCCTTTCGCCGTCGGTGAAAACTATGGCGCGGACATCGGGTTCGGGCCTAAAATAAGACTCAAATTTGCAAAACTTCTAAGCACGGTATTGATAACAGAGAATACGCTGTACAAACACTACTTCCCAACCATTTTTAGCATAATTACATATTGAACTTTTGTTTTCGAGTATAAAGTTTGAACATGACTGTTAGGTCCTCTCTTGAGAGTGCTGAAAAGCGCGATTTTGGGGCGTATATAAAGAAAAGTCCTAATAACAAAGTTATGTCAATCGTATTAGAGCAATATTTCTAACGACTGTTTCTGCTTCATTAGAAAATCTATTTGACTTTTAAAGTCTATATTCAACAAGAGATTTTCTGCAAAAATGTGTTTTATCTTGTTTTGGCGCTTAACATTTTATATCAGCGATAACAAATCAAAATACAATTTACTTATTGAAACGGTTTTATCTTTTTTTATGAATAAGAAAGTCAATTTATAGATTGATATCACAATAAAAATATTTTGGATGTAACGCTTCGCATTCCTACTATCATAGTTTATAGAGAACAGTGAAACGTAAGGCTAGTCGTAAACACAAATGAATTATGTCTACAGTCTTCTTCATTCATGGTTAGTGGTGTTTTTATACGATAAAGTATTTTATACGATGTTGAAGAATTGATGTGTGTTATTATAATTTTACGCTGAAAAAAAAAACAACATGTAGCTTTAGAAATTGTGGATAAATTATGATATTGGCTGGAACTATAAGGATTAGCATAGTGTTTTTAAAATAGTTTTTCCTGTTCTTAACCCACTTTAATAATAATTATGTACTTTGGCGAATACTGTTTTATGTTGCATTAATTTCTATAAAGCTTTCTGGTCGTCTTTCATACGATTTTTTTTGGTCTATCTCTTCTGTTTTTACAATATATTTTAAAACCGTTACATTTTTTTTAAATAATAATATACTCGTCCATTACATGGGAATCAACGGCATCGGCGAAATGTGAGTGTACAGCAGTATACCTCTGCCTAACGCTAACGCTTCGGAGAATACAGGCGTGATGCTATGTTATGTTTACACAATTTTCTTTTGTAGACTAAAAATATTCAATGTTCAATTCATCTAGACATTTATTTACGTTTTCAATTTACAGTTCGATAACCGATAGTTATGCTTAACCTTACACTCGACATTGACCCCTTGCCCTTGCCTTAGATCTGACGTAGAAGATAGCTTTATCTTCAAAGCGTGTTTTACCTACTGTGTCTCATCTATGACTCATACTAAGTATTAAATAGACCTATTTTAAACCAGTTACTAGACATTTCATTGTTAGTCGAAAATAATTAATATGTACTGAAATTTTTCTATATAATTAAAAATCAATTGCCACACGTATAACGGAGCATCGCTTGAGAACGGCTCGACTGATTTGGCTGTTTTTTTTTTGTTGCGTTCCTTATTTTCCGGACAAGGTTTGCATGATATAATTTTTTTGGAAAATCCACCGAAATAGTCGGAAATTCGGGTGGTATTTTTGTTTGAAATATCTTATTTTCTTCATTAGTACATTGCACTCGTTCAAAGCCGGGACGGGTAGTTAAAGCTAAATATACTCGCTTCAATAACAAACATATATTTAGCCTGAAATTTCTGCCTTTGTACCCATTTGGGTGGGAAAAAGGCACGATTTTATGAATGTACGTCTGTTTATTAAATGTTTCTTAATTCACCCTTTGAATCCAGAGTTCACAGACACTTAAACTTAGCCTAACCCAAGGGTGAGGCCTAATGTCAAGACACTGACCCTCTGCCCTTGCCTTGGATACTACGTAAAACATAGCTTAATTATTTATACAGATTTAACCGTCTTAAAAATCACGATATTAGGACTATAGTTTAGCTAAAAGTTTTCATACTAAATGCTTTAGCGTTTTTACCCGACTAAACATGAGCTGATTTTGGTTATTTTTATATGTTATCGACAAAAGTAAAAACTAATCACGTTTGTTTTTTGATATTGTTTATTTTTAACTTAAAATCTTCCTTATACTAATCTCGTGATAATTATTAAATTAATCAAAATTTTGAAAAAAGAAAAACCATATTGTATGGACCTTTTTAATAATCTGACAAAACGATAGAGACTAAAATGAAATTAATCCTATAAGATTTCGACTTGAGAAACTTTTACGCCTAAACACCTAATTTGCGCGTATTTCAAGGCAATTTCGTCAGAAGCGGCAGCTAAACGATACTCTTAAGGCATGCGCTCTTTGCTATCCATCGATTTTCTCTTACCTTCACTAGTCTGGGCTATTAATGGTTGACCTTTCCTTCTACTTATAACAGTAAGTCCTACACTTTTCGGAGTTAACAGAAAATTTAAATTAAGCAATAATTAAACGAAACCATAACATAGCATCACGCTTGTATCCGCTAAGGGACAGTTAGAGGTGTACTATTGTACACTCACATTTCGCCGATGCTATTATTAAGTCCCATATATAGGGGCCAAGCCTATTGCCATCGAGCGGGCACAGTTGCATACTCTGTGCTGCTACTGACAATTTCTATATGGAAAAAATCCAATAACACTTTGCCAACCCGGGAATCGAACCTTGGACTTCACGATTGGCAGTCGCACTTGCGGCCAATAGACTAATGAAGCAGTCAATTAAACGAAACTAGTGTATTGAATAACGCAATGATAAATTTTAGAATCTTTACGTTAAACACGAAGGAAGACGTATGTTTTAAAATACATTACATATTTTTAAATAATATTCGTTATAGTCAATACCGTAACAAATTCTATTGAAACCCCTCTACGCTGTAACTTAGTTTTAAAATAAACACCATTATGTTTCTAACAATGCCTGAAGGTAGAAAATAATTCCAACATATATCAGTTTATAATCTAACATTATTGAAATCTATTATATTTTTATCGCGGAACTCTAACAAGAATACAAAGCGTGTTATTGAAATACACTGAGAATACTTGTTGAATGTCTAAGCAAAACTTAGCCTTGGCGACTTTTCGTAACGAATATTTTAAACTACCTTCGCCCGCGGTTTCGCCCACGTGGTTTACGAACCCTTATATTTTTTCGGGATAAAAAGTACCCTATGTGCTATTCCAGACTATAATCTATCTCAGTGCCAAATTTCATCAAGATCCTTTCAGTAGTTTTTGCGTGAAAGAGTAACAAATATCCATCCATCCATCCATCCTCACAAACTTTCACATTTATAATATTAGTAGGATTTTAACCCCATTTCACAGTACTGCTCAACTCAAGTCTCCTCCATACCTTGCTAAGACTCAATCGTAATTGAGTGACTAAATGACTCCCAGTAATTGGGTGGCGTAAGTCAGATGGCAGTCATTCAGTGTTACTACTTATTAACGGACTTCAAAAAAAGAGGAGTTCGTCACTCACCAATTTTTAAGAATGCTGAATATGTGTCCCTTATCGTTGATGGTGATGAAAAGTCCCCTAGGTCTTCTGTAGATGAGACCGAACCTCTGACACGCCAGGCCCACGGTCGGCGTGTAGACAATGGGCAAGTACTTCTCAATGTTCTCCGATAGAAGCCTGAAGAACAACTTCTCATTTCTGTCCTGCAATAATTCAATGTCACTGTAAATAAATACCGCACTTAAACTCCATTTTGTTTTTAGCCTATGATATTTCATACGTAACATCCGTTACGGTAACGGTCTCCTTGAGTATTTGCTTCTGAAAGCTTTATATGTATTTATATTACGTTAGTCTAGTGCTGGGTTTAACCCTCGTCTAAGTTGTACTGCAACACTCATTATTCACTTATTTTATGCATCTGTTTATGTTAAAATTACGAGTTATTTTATAACATAAATTAAAAATACCTTATATAAAAAATAATAAGTGACATCCAAATCAGCGCAATGCAACAAAGCAGAATAACTCAGTGTCGTAAAAAGAAAATTATATTAACACGAAGCATGTGAACCTATACTTCTAATAGAAATTAGACCAATTATGTCCATGGCAGGTAATGATACCTATTAAAAAAATTATACTCTCTTACTACAACACAATACCAACTCTGCAACCATCCTTTTGTGCGTAATTGTACAAATTATCCGTTAAACCATTCAAAACATAGATAAACTACATGTTTAGCTTCAAACATACTTAATGATAATTGTATTTAATCTAATTGAAAAATATCAAGGATCAAATCGTGTTCAATACATCACTGAGTATACGTTAAGGTTTGCTAATTTTAGCACATAATTATTATGCAATATGCACACGTGCTGAGCATTCCATGCCAATCTTGTGTTTGAATTATCATAACCGTCACACCTGAGATCTCAAGACTTTAGCCAGAATGCCAATATAAGACCCACGAGAACAGTCGCAGGCTCGCTTGGAAACTTTTGTCCAGCACAGCAATTTTAATCACATTTTTATAAACGATTTATTTATTAGACAAGTACTCATTAATTCTGAAGAAATCCAAGCGCCAATCTCTGTTGTTAGTACACCAATAGGTATGATTAACCATACAAACATATCCCATAGTTCATTCCTTCAAACGAACCAGCGTTTACAACCCAGGTTATTGTATATTTAGCCCCAAAACACACAAAAAGAAAAAATCCAGACTTCCAATGTTTATAAAATTAAACAATTGAATTTGAATAAGCGTTGCACGTCGTGCCAATAATTTCTATTATAAACTGATTTTGTATGATAAACATCCCATACCAGAACCTGTATCCAAAACCCAGAAATCTATAAGTAGATTCACAGAATCAACGGTACCTTTATCATGTTTAGTCACCTGTAACTCGACGAGGTAGAGATATTTGTTTAGGTTGTCCTCATATCTGTCAATGGATATTCTACAAATATCCAGCTGTTCCTCTTGGGTTTTGAACTTGGCTGCCAAGAGACCATGAATGCCGAGGGCCTGACGCTCTTCCAGAGTAAACGCGAGACCCTTAAAAAAAATGTTATTCTCCTATAGCGCAGAAAGTAAAGAACGGAGCTTTATACTTTTCTTTGCTATTGGTGCCATCACAGATAACCAAAACTCAGCTCTAGACAAAATTATGCCACCAACATAAGTCTATTGTTCTCATTGCTGGATCTCTCTCAGTCTTCTGTGTCCTGATAGAGGGACTAGACCACAACCACGCATACCCAATACGGATTAGTGCATAAAATTACTGTATCAGCGACGTAAGTTGTTAAACTTAACGTAATGCTATAATTTGATTCATCAAAGAAAATATTTACTGTTCTTAACTAACCATCTCATTAGTCGAAAAAGTTAGACTATTCTATAATAATTACTCACGGAAAGGACAAAAAATTTGAAAGTTTTCATTCATAAAAATCTGTATCAGATACTTTTGTCACTTCCTTAATACAATGTTGTATCAGTTCGGTACTAGTTATTATGCTATTGTAGCAAATTGTCTATGTCAATGGTTTTTCCTCAGGAATAGCTAAATACCGATCTTAAGGAAAACAAGACAATCTATAATGCAAATACAAAATTGTTGTGACTAATATTTTTCATTCTATTTTATTATGTTCATCAAGCAAATGCAAGGCCGAGAACACTTTGATTCCTTATCAAACTGTAACCGGACTAAGTGGTCAAGAGTTTTCGGTTCCAGGAAAAAATACGTCACATTACTATCTATTGCAATTGAAGTACAGTACTGAACATTTGTTACCTTATTAAGACGGGGATCTCTCAAGTGGTCGATGCCTCTAACAACGTTGGGGCAGATAATGTTGCCGGTGACCTCGTGGTAGTCCCGGCATTGCATAGACGATGGCTCGATTGCAGGAGATTTTGCTAAAATTGACGCCAGAGCCCTGTGTGGGCCTATAGCGTTTGTGCAACATCTGCAACAAGAAAGGATTCAAATAATAATTCAATTTTAAAAAAAAGGAAACTGCTTCACTGTCCCAGTAGCCGCAAGCGAGACGACCTTCTGTCCCGAGTTCTATTCCCGGGTCGAGGGAAGAGTCTTTTTTCTATTTTATAGTATTCTCAGTAGTAGCCTTGAGTTTTGAATGGTGCACGATAGACGAGAATAGACTAGATATTTATTATACACGGGACTTCTTGATATTAGTAAAATGTGGGTATTCAATAATAAAATTATATTGCACCTCTGTTTAACCCATCGGGCAATAATAGCGTGGTGTTTATGCTATGTAAAGTTTAATTTAGTATTTAGTCTACCTGACGCTGTTAGCTATGGATCTCATTACACATCTTGAAGATTTCAATTGAGTGCTGATAACACATCTAAATAAAGGTACGTTGACCCAAAAAGCTTCTGAGTCTTCAGTTAAAACATTGTTCGACTAAGATTTTTACTAAAAAGTAACGTTCAAATTATCTGTTAGGAAATAATTTTCAAGCAAATGTGAAAAAGTCTTCATTACATCAACCAAGCTTATATCCATAAAACTATAACGGTACCGATTCGATTATTTTCCGGTAACCTGCCAGAATTCCCCACCGTCTGCATATTCACGACTACCTACGTCATACTTCAGTTCGATATTACGTAACATTTCAGTAAACTAATGGCAGCGCAATGTATATAGTCTGTGTTGCACTTTACCATACGTCTACATCGCTAATATTTCTAAAACAACGTAAATTCTAGTCTAGTTTCTAATTAGGAATATCACTCATGAATATATTCAGTGTGCTAGCGTTTTTGTCATTGAAGCAAGAAGGTTGCAATAACAACGCTTTTGTATCAGTGTATATTTACGTCTTCTAACTATTAATAGGTAATGTATACTGTTGTCACTGTGAAAATAAACGTAACAGTAACACCGCCAACGGAATTTATATCGTTTTAATCTATTAATCCGCGTGATTAATTTCTGTCTTCGTAATTTGGAACAAGGTGCCCCAAAAACGCAAATGTGGATTTTTTACTTTATCTTAAAGAATTCCGGAACGCCTCGAATATCCCTGTAATTAAAAGAAGGAATTCTCTTCATATTTAAGTCTTTGTTATTACTGTTGAATACAGCAACACAAACATAAAGATGAAATTAAAAAATCCGTACATCAGGTAAAAATGTCATAATTCCTTATCATAAATTAACAACTTCAATTAAAACTGAAACCCATTACACACATTAATTACTGAAACATCAATCATGAATATGGATTATGTATTGTCACAGTGAGTTCAACAAAGCTGTGGCTAACAATAAACTGTCCGGTGTCACATGATTTAACTTTTATTACCAAAACACACGACAATTTCAGTCATAATAGTCATAAGTACTAGAATAGTACATTCAATTTCTAAAGTAATCATAATAACCTACGTTAAAGTATGTAATTTTTATTTTACAAGGTGTTCAAGTTTGTATTGCCAAGTGTTATGTGTTTTATTTTCACAAGTGCTATTTTGTTTTTTTTTTATTTTACAATAAACATCATACACAATTATTAATAATATTTTAATACTTAAACTATTAGCAAATAACATTTTAACACTAAAAGGTAGAAAATACAATATTTTTTTTTTATTACAAAAAAATATATGTTAGATGTAAGAAATCCCACAATTAAACCTATGGGCACAGGACTCTCCTCAAAATGAAAAGGGATAGGACGACCCGGGTACGTCTTAAAACTGCGGCTAGACACCGGAGGACGGGCAGCAGCGTCCTCTCACTAATCGGTGAGCCACTGCGATCCCCAAACCGCCTGCCCAGCGTGGGGATTATAGCACCCCCCCCCCCCCCCCTCTTGGGGGAGGCCTTCGTTCAGCAGTGAACGTCTTCTTGCTCATGATGAAGACGTTACTAGCGTGGTTAGTCTTGACGGACTACAAATCATCGAATTTTTTTTGGATCCCTCTCGGTTGAGGACGTTTACTCACAATATTTTTCAATCAGCTAATTCTGAAGTGCGATATCGAACTCAAAGCAAACGATCAACCGCAAGGCTATCGTACAAACAGGTAAATGTAATACAGATGAAATAGCTGTATATTCGCATATTGTTAGAGTAAATCTAAACGATAGAACCAATGTTTACAATGTGTGTTGGTCTTGTTAAAGATTGCACTCTTTCAATCCAGATTGAAGTGCAAAGAAACGAACCATGTAAGTACATACATGAGCAATGCCTATCCAGTAATCGAAGTGATCAAATTGTAGCAAATCAGTAATACGTCCGAGAAACACCGAAATTGAATGACTCACTGGTAAGCTTTGAGTATTGGATATTACAACGTTAATCTCGGACAGCCATGGAGATTTCCGTGACGTCGGATATAAAAAGGATATTAGCATACTTACACGGCTATGGAATTGAATAAATCCCCGGAGGCATGGCAATAGCGAGTGTCAATTTGGATCTACATTTTTATATACAATCGGTCGACGTAGCATCGTCGTGGTATATCTATTTCTAGCACAAGTATATTTAGCTTGACCAGATTGATCGCAGGAGTTAACAGCCATACACACGACAGAGTGTTCAATTTTAGAAATGCATTGATCCTCATTCTTAATTTTAAACGTTCTGCTGAACACGGCTGTACATTGACTTTCTATTGGACAACTTCTAAGAACGGCTATGAAGGCAAACATTCCTGTTATCACGAGTCACGACACCACCATGTCAAGATATGAAGAAAAGACCATAGACAAAAATTATGAATGAAATAAAAAAAGGAATGGTATTTTATTGTATCGCCACAAATGTTACTAATAAAAAGCAAAAGTAAAACTCATTGACAGTAATTGCGTGTTAAGCCCGATTGACCTTGTGGTAAAAACTCCAAAAGCTAGTCTAAACCAATATTTGCCAATTCAGTTAATTGAACGCAAAGACACCGCACCGTAGCAATAAAATACAATAATGTTTTATTGCAATTCTATCCGAAATTACGCTAAGATGGGCTTACAAATTACCAGACTTGACATTTTACGAAAGTCAAAAAATTAAAGTGAAGATTGAAGACTAAAATCGGAGACGACTTATCCTTGACAAAGAAGTCACTATTTCCAGTAGATGTGTGAGGATCGCGGAGTAAAGTTCCCGACCCAAAGGACAATGGACCCTTTTGGTGACTTTTTAAAAGTTGATGCGCACATCTGATAACCCTTCATACGACAACAGGACTTCTTTATACCATACGTAACATACATAAACGTACCGATTTTTTTTTCATACAATCGCCTCCACTCACCATTCTATATTGTTCCAAGTCATGAGAAGCTGCAATACTTATATGTATTTGGATAACTATAATATAATGTTGCCCAAAAAATACCTGGTGTCATTCAGAGATGAATTGGAATGGTGGCAGCAGTGACGCCGTGTATCTAGTACTCGTGACATTATGGATTAAGTGAAACAACTGTTCTTGCCCGTAAGACAACGCGTTGTGACTGACTTGAGTGGTTATACTTTTCTCCATCACGTTAGAAAATAGTCATATAACAGTAATTAACGACTTTCGTTAGCGTACCGATCAGATGATAATAGACATTAAAAAGATCGATGATAACAGTGATAGTTACCAGTCAATCAACTACGTCATTTGCAACTCGGCTGACACAAACAAACAAAGGATAAAATTAATCGATTCGAGAGGTTAAAAAGCACTTTCTTTGTAACGATTACTTTTGTTACACGATTTAAACTATTTTTCATGGTAAGTTAATTTTGTGTCCGATTAATAGGTAGGAAATTTTATAGCGAGAATCTCTTTTGGAAATCAAAAGGTAAATATCCTTCCATACAAAGAAAATGAATTGCCAAATCCTGCATTCATTTTTCCACCTTTTTATAATTATGTCCTATTGTTTTTGTCTTAATTTCTTTCCTTTGTATTACATAATATGGCTTTGAATTTGGATTCATTAATATACTGAATTAATTCTAATACTTTCATCTTATTAATTGCGTAGGGCAAGAACGACAAACATCTGCGAGCCAAAATTCAGAATTTATTTTACGTAGCGATAACGTGCCAACAAAATATTGAACCCGCGAATGAAATGCAAGGTTCATGACCTCAGACGTAGACGACTAGAACTATTTCAGATGTATAAAGGCTAACAAAACTTTCCTAAACGATCCCAGACATGTCGTTAGATTAATACGAAAAATCTTTTGGCAAGATCGCTCCAAGTTTTGATTTTTCTTTTTGCAATATTATGCCGAACGATACTTAACAATAGGCAGCTTCTTCAGATTAAAATATATATTTGTATGTAAACGAAAATATATTTCTAAATGTATCAGCATCCAAAAGATGCAGATCTAATAGTAGGCCGAGAATTGGCAGTGTAGAGAGTGCGGACAGACAGTATTCAGGTGTTCGTACATATCATAACAGACACACTTCACACATTTGATGACGGGAGAGCAGGATCACTTTCTTCATAAAGAGGATAGAAGGTCCCCCTGACAAATTTGATGGCGGAGGGTGTCTAATTTCAAAACCCAATTCGGGATACTGTCGTATCACCGTCAATCCAGCATTGTCCCCCAAAATCCCAACAGATTGGCCACCATACATATCCCCAATGTAGCGTATAATAAAGTGAACACGCATCGACTCATTCAAATCTCGCAACAAAACGATAACGGTATTATAAAAACGAGCCATAACATCGATAATACATCGTAAAACTTAGATATCAACACAACAATGGTAATCGATACTCGAGGAACGTATATATTCAATGTCAGTGTTCAAGTTTATTACCTATTTCATTGAACGAGCCTTGTACAATTAAGTAGCAGATCGCAAATTGTTACACTAATTAACTCTTTCCGAAACTAATCACTTTTATGATGATCGCGTTATATAACTGACTATTTTTAATGATCAGATCATGTCGTGTTGGGTTCAAATTTGCGAGGGGCGTTGCCCGCAGTGCTGGCTGCACATAATTAAGATTGGGTCTAGTTGTTTAAAATATTCGCTAAGAACGGACTAGTAAAGTAAATAGTATTTTTTGAGATCGTAAATACTTCTTATGACAAACTAACAGGAAAGACAACTCGAAGCCAGATATCGATGCCTTGGGCGGACTTTATTCAGGAGACTTTGGACACGTCGTTCCGCGGGAATTCGCTTCAGGGTGAAACTCTTTATTCAGGCGATCCTAAATAATGAGAGACCGGTTTACCATAAATTTAATAATCTTACCATAAACTGAAACAAAATCTAGGTAGGATTAGCTGCATATTTCCATCAGCTGATTCTCATCTCTTGTACGAACAATAAACACTCCGGCATGGTTTGTTTTCATTCCTAATCGGCATGGAAATGAAATGTTAAAAGGTCTGATAATAACAAAGCCGTAGAAATAACGAACCAATAACTTTATAGGCTATTACACCCTAATCCCGATAAATACCAAAAGTCAATTTCGAAATCCTATATGGTCCTAAATGATAAATATTTGGCTTATTTTTCGCATTGGGTAACTGTAGGTACACAACAAGGGCGGGTCCAGGGGAGGGTCCCCCCCAACCCTGGGCTGGTTCTAGGTCGGCCACTGATAATTTTTTAATCGCATTGATCGTACAGTATTTATTATTGTAATCGAATAGGAGCCTGTCCCGACTAGACTTGAAAGCTGGATCCGCCCTTGGTACATAAACATGAGAAAAACATTTTAACATAGCTTATGTACACAAATAATATCAAATCAAACAGTTTAAACTTGAGGAACACCTGAAATTAGATCATGATGGCTATAATAATATCAATAACAATTGCACGTAAGCCGCGTCGAGAGATTGATCACGATTTATGAGCGTGCAAGGATGCGAAAATGCATCCTCTATCAAACGCCCCACCAACCAACACTATAAATGAATGAAAAATACTATGTTCCTATTGTATGTTTCCCAATGACTATAGTGAGTAAATTCGTATCTACTGAGTATATACAGTTGTTGACTAGTTGCCATAGATCTATTCTGTTAAAATTATCTATGAGTATGAGGTAACTGACGTAATTACCACACCCACTTATGCAGCACGTATAAGTAGCAGATTCAAAACAATATGTATATAATAGGTCGTATGCCTGCCAAAGTAAAAAATACTAACAGCAGTTTTCAGTTTAAGAGTGACAAAACCTTTAAATCAAATAACTATATGAATAACAGATAAGATCTTGTTACTAGTTGTAATAAACTATGAGTTAACATACTAATCAATCAAGTTAATCACTGATAAAAAATATTTGTTGGTAAATAACAACAAAGTGTTGTAGTGTAAAATATTTTGTTATTCTGGCTAACACCTAACAGTATTTTGAAGCATATTGCAGCTGTGCCAACTCACATTATAATGGGACAAACTAAAAATAGTAACACTCGTAATTTTTGTTGTTGAAGAATTCTAAATAATATTAGTGAACATAACATAACACAGCGTCTCGCTTGTATTCCCTAAGGGTTCGGCAGAGGTGTACGATTCTACACCCACATTTCGCCAATGCTATTATTATGTACCATGTAATAAGGGGCGAGCCTGTTACCATCAACTGGCCGCAGTTCCAAACTTTGTGCTGCTACTGATAATTCCTATACAGAAAAACCCAACCCAACAGCCCAACCTGGGAATCGAATCCAGGACCTCAAACTCAGTAGTCGCACTTGCGGCTAGACCAATGAGGCAGTTATATTAGTAACTGAATGAAAAAAGGCTAAAGCAAAAAGAAATATTTTGAGTAATATGTAAACGACAACTGAATTACACACTTTCTTTGATAATAAAAATTCATATTGGTATTTATATGTCAGAGAAGGCAAAACTCAATATTATTTAATTTTATTACATTATATTTTAATATAATGTAGTAAAATTTAATATTTAATATAATTATCAATATACATATACATACATACACCTGAAAACTAATACTTTTTGGTGGTAATAAATATTAACTTATTTTATTTATAGAACTGTGAACATCACATTTATACAAATACTGAATTTTCCTTCCAAACTGTATGTTTTTGTTGTAGATGTTTATAAATAATAGGCATAATGTGATTGTATGAAATTTCAACTAAGAAAATTTGACAATATTGTTTTTCTTAGTTCAGTTAAAACAGGTTATTTAAATGGAGTTCATAATAATAAAATTAGATTTTTGTTTCATAGAATTCAAATATTTTAAACGTGGTTAGCACCTGATAACTAACTTTAATGTGTTCTAATCAAATATTAACAGATACCAAGTGACATAGAGCTTAAGATAAGGCACCACTTATATTTAGTTCATTATCATTGCTATAAATATTATTATAGCAATGTTATGCAGAAAATCACAGGTTTTTAAATCAATGTTATTGTTCTCTAAAATCCATCATCTAAGACATGTTATACACCAGCTAAGCTAAAAGATTCATAAATAAATTTAACTAATACTTAGTCAGATTATCACTTTGGGGTTGAAAACAAGTTTATTCACTGCATCTTATTTTTAAATAATATTTCAAAATCCAAATAAGAGGTATAACAATACCTCTTATTTAGGGAGAGGCCCATGTGTAACAATGGACAGATTATTATAGAGGTGGATAACAGTATTAAACTTAGGTCAAATTAAAACACTTATAGAAAATATTTTTATGAAATGTACACATAAAAATATTTTCATCCTAAAACCTTGGGCAGCTACTTCTTTTTAACTTCTTTACTTTCGAAAATTACTTGATCAATACATATTTCAAAATATCACGTATCGTAAATCGATTCGCGAATCACGACGGCATGAACAAATATTTTTTTTTCAATGGAATACAGGTATGCCACAATAGCAACGAGACCTTGAGACGATCACGGCAACGAGACACCTATTTCCTGGGCCACGGAATTTGCCGAAACTGGGAAACGGACTATATAATCTTAAAAATCAATCGTCCAGCAATTGTACTAGATTCATTCGACAAACATTTCACTGTCTGTCCTAAAGCCGCTTACGCGATTAATATTTAATGCTACGGTTTCAAAGATCGTTGTGCGACCGTTTCATTTCTATACACCGCACTTTATAAATTGTTTATAGATCCGATATAAAAAACAGCTGTCACGTTATGTAAACTCCAAAAATAAATGAAAAGGTACTCACAATAAAGACCTGGACGCCGAGGAAAACATTTCAAAAATTATTTCTCATTTACACAACTGATACCTTCAGGAAACCGGACCGCTTTCGTGTAAGTCCAATTACTGAATATATTTTATTTTACTAAACAATTTCAGTAACGCCCTCCATCCATGTGGCAGTGATTTGACTGATCTAACTAGAGCTGTGCTTGTGCCATTATTACTAATACTAGTAATTGTCATGAAGGACGTCACATATAATATTACTATTATAGCATCTCTATTATTATACATATTTGTGTTTACTATAATATAGGGTAAATTTATTTGAAGTAATAGCAGTCTTTAATGAAACCTAAACCTCTCATCTATAATATGATCAGTTTTAAGAATGAAAGTAGCCCGTTACTGACAATGTCAATTGGCGAATAAAAGCGTGTCGTAAACAGTCGTTAACGAGTTAAATGAAAAAAACATACTGGATATCGCCAATCTTTTTCTTGAAAAGAGGAGTCCTGTAAGAATTAATTAATTAATAAGTGTATATATTTAGTTCCTTTGTTAATTTAGTACTATGGATTTTGTATTTTAAATAAAGATGTATTTCCTTTATTTATCGTAAAACATATTTTCTTAAATTTATAAATAAAATTATTAATAATAAAAAATACATTTATAAATATAAAAAAATAGGGGCCAACCGGCATTGGGAACAGGGTCCAAAGTACCGGTGGTTAGGGCTCCAGAGACAGAAACCTCCTCACAATACGTGCCGTATCAATGAGTACTGCTTTCTGAATCAGTCCCTTGACCCAGCCGCCCAACGAGAGCCTCTTGAGATGTTAGTCGAGGCTTAAATAAAGACGTATTATTATTATCTTCACTACTCAGCAGTAGGTGGACGTGGGCTAAATATAAAGATTTAAAAAAGATGAAAGAACACGGGTCCATCATTTAGATTATTTAGAAGTCATTGTAAAGACAGCTTGAGACGGCTTTACTATGAAAACTTAATACAGTGCATTAAGTGCATCTAGCGGATTCAGGACTACCGTATGTATAGACGTTTGTATACTATGTAAAAAACAAGAAAATTAATAAGGAAACTGGTCTTTTATCTTCCAATAATAATGAGAGATACGAATTTTATGAGCAATGGTTGGAAATTCGACGAAATGAAAATGTACAGGATTGACGTTGTCAAATAGCTGAAATAACAGTAAATGGTTGTTAAAGTACCTTTCTAGTGAGTATTAAGTAAACAGAAACATAGTCGGAAAGTTCGATATCAGTTTTATTAATAGAAAGAATAAAATAGAAAATACTACAATTTGAAAGTGCTGGTAACACCGCGATTGGTTTTACTCTATGGAAAGCATTTTTTTTTAACTTGACAGATCGTATTGACGATTGTGTGTAGAATCGAAAAAAACATCTGATCAAACGAACTAAAGTGTAAATATTAAAAAAAATTAATAAAATCCGGATGAGTTTCGTTTAAAAAATTAATCATATTTAAAGATTAAAAGCCGATGCCATGATTCGAGAAGACGATCCTCAGTTCCGGATTACTCCAGTCCAACAAATGGCATCGGCATGTTCCGGAGCCCTTATAACCTCGTTATTCAGTAAGTTTCTAATCTCATTTGGTTAGGAAGTAATTATATAAACTGTTATACGTATTTTCACTCATTCATTTTCAGTGACTCCGCTTGATGTGGTAAAAATTCGGTTACAAGCACAACAGAAGGCATTGCTCTCAAATAAATGTTACCTGTACTGCAATGGGCTCATGGAACATTTATGTCCTTGTGGAGACTCCGCATGGATACCTAGACGAGTACATTTTCACGGAACGATGGTAAAGTAGTTAATTATATTTACATAATAAAATTATAGATTTGTAGGAGATTCATGGTATAGTGGCGTAAGCCCGGTTGTTGAGGCCTAGGGTTCGATTTCCAGGTTGAGCACCATATATAGGCTCTACAATACGTTATTGGTGAATAGTATGTAAATAAATAACACCTCTACCTGTCCAGAAAATAAATATATGTATTCATTAAATCATTAAATCGTAATTACCAGTTTTTTTATTGTATTTTCAGGATGCCTTTTATAAAATAACAAAATTAGAAGGTGTTGCAGCACTATGGTCAGGCTTGAGTCCTACTCTTGTCCTAGCCCTTCCATGTACAGTTATTTATTTTGTATCATATGAACAACTGAGACATAGGATGAAGACTGAATATAATAATCTGACACATGACAGTAAGTAATTCTTTATATAAGTATGTATAATTCATAAACATATTTATGTGATGTATGTTTCAAGTGTTTCGACTCTCACAACTATGCCATTAATGTGACATCAGTAGTAAATGAATCATTAGCTTACAAACATAACATTTGTATCATATTCCAACTTGTGTAGCTTATTTACCTTGAATTCAAGGTTATAGAGAACTGAGAACAGCTGACTTGTTTATGAATATGATTTTGCACCAATTAAAAATATGCTTTATATAGCTAGCTAAGAACGGCATGTGTAATGTTATTGTTTGTTTATATAGCTATGCATAGTCATCTATGTCAGAGAGCATAATCTCTCTGAGATTTTCAGTAATGTTAAAGGATTGCTGCCATTATTGAGGGTTCACGCCTAAACCTAACCTATCAATAAAGGTGACAAGTATTAAATGTTGCTATGAATTTTATTTACACCCTTATGTAAAATATGTGGTTTGTCATTGATTTAAAAAACAACCCTTATATAGATATATAATATAGATATATAATCATGAGCCCATTATAGTTTTCTCGGCATGTGTCCATCTGAGTAACTATTCATAAAAGATTGCAAAAACTGTCTGTTTTTTCATAGCTCTCTTAGCTGTGGAAACTTTTCATATCTTTTCACAAACAAAGGAGTAAATAAATGAAAAGGAAATAATTAGATTGTTAATATGTATTTGAAATAAGTTTCAATGCCTAATTACTTTTATGTATCTCCTGTTTATTTTAGTTATCCTCAGCAAATATACTTACACACTACTTCTTCTTATATCCCTTAACATTACAGACATTTTTAAAATACTTCACAATCATCATTGTACTTTAAAAGTCGCGTTTGTTCTAATTGGGAGTGTTTTGCAATTAAAAAGCTGGTCAGTAGCCAATTATTAACTGATTTACATTCAAAGGAACTTATTTAGTATTTATACTTCACAGATGTTTTTATATGTATATGCAAAACACTACTTATCTTCGGTATTCCTCTATAAATTTTATCTTAATAATGTTATTGTTATTATGAAACTTTTTTAAATATTTCAGAACTGTAAGTGCTTATGAAACAAAAATATTTATTTTAATTTTATACATCATAATATCAGTGCCTACCTAGCACATATTAATCTTTCTAAATGGTTCAGACAGCATCTGTTAGTGAGAGCCATTTAATTTATAGGCACAGATTAATTCATTAACAGCCTATCCTCATAAAAAATCTGTTAAAGAAAAAGTAAATATTTTATATTGAGTAATTTAGAAATATTTCTTTTAAAATTACCTCATAAATTATGTATTCATTTTTGAATAATGATCTATTATTATATACATCATGTTTTTTTCCAAATGGAATTATATTGAACCTAATTAACAATTAATTGTTTTTCAGTGGGACAGCCAATGTGGATACCAATGACAGCAGGAGCTACAGCAAGAATGACAGCAGTAACTATAGTTAGCCCCCTAGAACTTATTAGAACAAAAATGCAGTCAAAAAAGTTGACTTATTCAGGTATATTATTTAACCTTTCAATAGATAAAGCAAATAAAATTATATCTATGGTATATAAGACATCACCGACAAGCTGCAGTATAGTAACCTGTGGTATGAATATTAAACATTTAACTGTCAATGCGCGCCGTCAGGCACCCCCTAACAGTTGAATTTCTATTGTCTGCGTCAGTCAATTGATGGGTTAATTCAGAGAAAACAGTGCCTGCCTTATCACCACCATTCTGGAATTAAAACAAAAGACTTATATATAATAAATAGAGATTACATAGTTTTTTTTTTTACAGAAATCACGTCAGCTTTGCGGCAGGTGATAAAACACGAAGGCTTAAGAGGACTCTTCCGAGGTCTGGGCTCTACTTTATTGAGAGATGTACCGTTTTCAGGTAAATGTGCTGTTTTATGAGCTAAGTGTATAATGTGTAGGTATGGCTCTAAACTGTGATATTGGATAATAATTGTATTTTATAATCTAAACTGACTTTTTGTATTGTTCAAATTTCTAGCCTGAATAAAGGCTTAAAAGAGGAGAGCAACTTCAAAGTAGCCTATTCCCAGCGGAACCCCTCTGGGTTATTTTACGTCATCCTACATTATATAATGTAATTGAATAAATGTAATGATTGTTTTTTTTTTAATAAGTACTTTTCTCACATTCAGGAATATATTGGACCACATTTGAGTCAACAAAAAGAGCATTCAACAAGCCGGATTCTGAAAAAAATACATTTTTGTTTAATTTCTTTTGTGGATCTGTGGCAGGCAGTGTAAGTGTTATTATAAATTTATATTCATAATTCCAATTACTATAATCTAAAGAGTTAACAATTTCTGCAATAAGTCGAGTTTCAACAAATAGATGTTTTCATTGTAAACAAATTTTGGCTATATTGTTACAGCAACATGTTAATGGTGCTGGAAACATGTTGAAATATTGCTGGCAGTTTCAAGTAACATTTTAAATTGCTATCAACAATGTGAGGCAACTTGTGGTCAATATTTAGTTATAATTTTATTTATTTTTAATTTAAACTAATAACTTTTTGTATGACATTATCACAGGAATAACTTTTAAGATTTATATCAATTGGATATGATTTGGATTATATCTATACATATAAATAAAATTGGAGTGTCTGTTTATAATATTGAAATAACCGTTTTTTACTCCATGCATATGAATATATATACGGTACATACACCAAAATAACATTTTTTACAATTTTTGTCTGTCTGTCTGTTTGTATAGGCTAATCTCTGAAATGGCTGGACCGATTTTGACGGGACTTTTATTGGCAGGTAGCTGATGTAATAAGGAGTAACTTAGGATACTTTTATTTTAGAAAAAAATAGGGTTAAGTGCATTTGGTCTCACTAAAAAATGCATTGTTAACTTCCGAGATCCACGCGAACGAAGTCGCGGGCACAGCTAGTAATTCTATAAAAAGACAGGCTACATGTCATGCCTAACTTAACCATATCTATGTCATCAAGTTTTACAGAATGCAGTTTGCAATGTAGCACAAAACATTATACAGTGAATATATCTTACGGCACCTGTATAAATTGGCCAATTTATATATATTGAAAGTTGCGATAATATATAAAAAGTGACAGTCAGTTATCTAAATCTAGTATCTATCATTCTAATCATTCTTAGTTATAACTCATGTGGGGTGATAAACTGATATGAGTTACAGCTATCTATGAAACTATAATCTTTTGTTTCAGATTGCAGCGTTTATAACATTGCCTTTTGACGTAGTGAAAACTCATCAGCAAATTGAATTAGGAGAAAAAGAAATATATATAGGTTGGCAACATTTTATACCACAGACTAAACTCTCCCCCCCATCCCCCTCTCCCTCAATGTGATAATGTAGTAGTGCCATCATCATGCTTATTGCTCTGGCTATATTGTATGTTTCTTATATTTCGACCTATTATTATGATATTTTATATGACTATTATAAATCACTCATTCCCGGCAGATTGTATTTATTCTTGTTTTTGTTGATGTGGTTACTGTTTCAGATGGTAAAGTTCGACAGCGAGCTTCAAACATGAAGGACATAGCAGTGAATATCTACAAAAACCATGGATTCAAAGGTTTATTCACAGGTCTTTTACCTCGAATATTTAAAGTCGCACCCGCCTGCGCCATTATGATTGCCACATTTGAATATGGAAAACAATTTTTCCAAAAGTACAACACGCAAAAATACAAGGAAAAAATGCAAAGGTAGATATTTCTTATAAAAGGTTGAACACCTTGTCCAACACTATCCTAATTAATTGTAAACATACGAAATAATGTTATTAAAAAAAAAAAAAAAAAAAACAAATTGCATGACCAATTTGAATAAATTTTGAATTCGCGGTCGAGTTCAAAATTTACGAAGCGCTCGCGATCATGAAGACTTTCTCGCGGATTATAAGCACATGGTGTGTGCATATTTCTACTATCAAGTCGATACACGAGGATTTTTCCATTAGTCCATCTGTACTAAATAGGACTTGTGTGTTATGTTCCACAATCATATTAAACTACACAATTTTATTTCTCATATTATTAGAAGGTCGGTGGTAGCCAGAGGGATTTTGAATAAAACTGGAGTTATAATATTATCTATGTATTGTCTGCACAAGCAAACCCGATTCTCAATATTATTGACATATGTACTTACAAATTCTTGTTATTAAACCCCCTGCCAGTCTTGATCCCAAAGACAGTAATAACTTTTTACATAAAACCTCTACAGTACATAACAGTACAGTACATAACATCACACCTAATTCCCATTGAAGTAGGCAGAACAACAGAATAACACAAACTCATTCTTTACATACCCCTTTTGTTTCATTTACATTCATGCACAGTGCATGTTTCTGAAATTATCGTTAAACTAAATATGTACCTACATAAAATGGTTTTTTCCTTTCCGTTTCCTGTAAAAAATCCTGTTAATTTCAGAGAAGGAATAGAAGTTGAAATAATTAGATCTGATGATGACTAGTAGATGGAACTTTATGTTAACTTAAGGTATTAGAAGACTCTTTGTTTGGTTTTGGAACTGATTTGTTCAGTTGATTGACTCATTTTAGACAAGTTGTTAGTTTGTACCATATAATAATTATAATTACAGATGCATAGACAAAAATTGTGTATTTATTGTAAAACTATGAAAGACCTTTAAAATCAAAATGTACTGTAGAAATGTTTATGTTCAATATAGATACATGGGTGTTTATAATATTTGCTGGAAAATATTGTGTGTAGTATATTATTTAGAATACAATAATAGTGTACCTGTATTATGAATTCTTTTTTAATTTCTTTTATTATTTATTTCAGGCATCAAGAAATCATGTTGATGGGTCAACCGTCAAGCAGTAAAGATTATTCGTAAACTGTGCAATGGAAATGCCATAGCAAATAATAGAATATGATAGATGTGATAGTACTGTAGTACAGTTTAAGTATTTTATGGCTGTTCATATTGTTGATTGTTACCAAATATGTAGGGACTAATAAATAATCTCATACCATATCATAACAGTAGGATTCTTGAATTGAAGCATGCATATGCACTGGTCAAACGACACCAGGCCGATTCTGCTGCCAAGAGTAATATAGCAAATCGTAAATTGCTGCAGTAGAATATAGTTATGACAAAAGATTTCGGGAATATAGATGACAATAATGCTTACTGCTTTCGTATTCAAGTTGCGACTGCAAGAATGCACTTTTAGCATAATAATTATTGAATTGAAATAAACTTTCATATTTATAAAACACTCGACAAACTTCCAGTTTTCGAAACAAATATTTCTGTATAGGTAGATTTTTGACTTTGTATTATTATTAAATTTTTTATGTATTGTATAATTGGGAAGTGTAAATAAGATGAAAGAAATTACTGTTTGTAAATATCTTACCAATGAATGTGTAAATACTAAATAGTATGGAATAAAAGTTTAATGTTATAATTTTTATTTAATTCTGATTAGTTGTTGAACATTGGCAACAACTTTATCATTTAATATACATATAGACTGGACTTAACATGGTAATGCTGCCAGTCTTCTGGGCATGCTACCAGTTGACAGCGATGGGGAGGAGTACTTTGATGTCTAAGTATTTGTTTAAGATAGATTTTCATTTTTGTTTTTTATAAGGTTTAATTAATACATTTGCATGAGTAGTTCGTAAAATGTATATAGCAATAATATAAATGTGTGGTTATCAAAATTAAACAACTTGACAGACAAAAAGAAGAAATGAACCATATTCATCAAAATAACATAAATCTCCAAATTGGACTCCTAATAAAATAGTTCCTGTTTGAGGATCCTTTAGTGAAAATCAGGTGTATCAAAACAAGTTTTTAACAGTTTATTTTCTGATTGCACTTGGTGTTTTGACGATTTTTGTAGCCATACTAATGGATTTAAAAGAAACACAAGTTGCTTAAAAAGTATTTATTACATATCCTTAAAAGTAGTTAATGTACAATAGATCCCAACGGCTCTGCTTTTATATTTCCGAGGTCTAATCTGCTATCTATTGACTCGTCTATTTGGCCGACGATTGCGACATTATCACCTCGTATTATGTGCAGTCCCAGAACCACCTGCGCCACACCAGTCGAAGAAGAGAACACTCGCTCGTGCGACTCATCCAGAATTATGTTTATTGTTTGATCAAAACCTTTCAAAGTTCCAATGAAGTTTCGACCGTCTGAAGTTATCACTGACACTGTTTGATTTACATAATTTTCTAGCCCCGAAGCCATTGTTTACTTAATATAGACTGTATTTAAACAAAAATAATGAGGCAAGTGTAATTTGAGTGTAGTGTAGTAAATAAAATTAATAAGAAATGTTCTATTTCAAAAACGTTTGCTAATCACGCTGCCAAACAAAACTTGACATTTAAATGTCAGAATTGACATCAAATTGAATGTTTTTTTATAGTGGTAACTTTCACGGAAACCCTATTGTTCGCCATTGTTCCACCAAGTTTTTTAAAAACTTGCAGAATTGAGTTCAGCAGTGACGTTTTCTTTCATATTCTTCTCTGGTATTCTAGAGATGTGCCAACTCGGAAAAAACACGACTCCAGTTAAAATTCACGTAACTCGATTTCAACTCGAGTTAGCAGGATGAAGCTGAGTAAATTATTTGTAACAAATTACTTTTTTATATATTTGTTTTTCCATCAAATTCGTATGTTGGGACAATTATCATTACTAAACTTAGTAGGAAGGATTTTAATTATTTTTACTATGGTAGGTACCTATACTTAACAACAAAAATAATTTTTCACAAAATAATATCAGTAAACTTATGCTATTAATAGTTTAATTATCACAATCAAAATGTTGTTAAATAACTTTTTTATTCTAAATAACAAATTATTTTGGTAGTAGCTAATACTCTTTGTTGACTTCGTTCGTTTGTTGCCTTAGATCATTTTTTTTTTAATACTTTGCCCCGCTCTTGTATTTCTCCTGTATCGTGGGTACAGTTGGGACAGCACAAACAACCAGACCCGAAACAACTATCTATAGATCATACAAATATTTGTTCCGTGCGGGGATCGAACCCGCGACACGTAGTGCAGAAAGCCACTGCGCCAACCGTGTCGTCAAATTTGTTGTAACAGGAACTTTTATTTAATTATTATATATTATACTACTCAAATTAGACTATTATTTACCTAATTAACAAAACCACTTAGATAAAAAGTATTTTATCAAGTATTTTCTGTATTCATAAAAATATTTTCTCTCTTCATACATCTAACGAATCGAATCACGCTCTCGATCTTTCACTTGGTTCGTTCATGTACCGCGCGCCAGCCTAAATTCGAGTTTGGAGCATTCAACTCGAATTAACTCGAGCTAAGCGCAACTCAAGTTAAGTCGAGTTGACACATCGCTACTGTATAGTCTTGCGCATAGTAGTTCGCGACGGAGATCGCTCAGTTTAGGTCGCCGCTCCTAAACGAACTAGTTCGCTCTTGTAGTTCGTCAGCTCCCAGCTCGAATCAGAGAACGGCAGATCGTTCGCTCGTTTTGATACTGCTCCTGCAGTACCTGCACGAGCAAGTGACAAGATTATGGATTGCTGTACTTTTACCAACAATTTTTAAACTATAAACAGCAAAAACCTCTGAATGAATATTCTTAAATAGTATATCATTATTGTAAATAATACCTACGCTTATTGGTGCAATAAATAAATAGTTGAGTATTCAAGTATTGAGTAACGACTTTAGTTTGGTTGACGCCACCTTTGCTCATTCGGTCACGAACTAACGAACTATGGAGCGGGGAATGACGGAACTAGTTCGCGTAGGTCATCTGTGGGAGCGCTCTTACAACCTAGTTCGTTCGCGAACTACACAAGACTACTACTGTATTCTTGTTTTAGTTGACGTCGGTTTTGAAATTTGCTCGATTACTTTACTGATGTAATAAATCCAAATATCAATAATAAAAAGAAAAATAAACATACTACTAGTTTAATTTAGATTACTTACAGCATTTAACAACCATCAGACGAATTTTAATCTAAACTTAACACAGTTTTAATGCCATCTCGAAAATAACCTCTACGTTGTAAATACGTGCCGAAGCCACTTTCAGAGTTGTTTCAGAATGTCTAACGCAATTGTTCAATACATTCTGCTACGGACTGATTTACTCAAAGAGCTGGGATGGTCCATAGGAGCGGTGGTGGCCCAAGCTTGTCATGCCTCCACAGCTGTTCTTCATTTGTATAAAGATGACGAGAACACTATACAATACCTCAACGATATGGACAATATGCACAAAGTAGTGCTAGAGGTATGCGAACTCTTGACTACAAGACCTAAATTAAAACTTGTTTCATACTAAGATCAAAATCAGGATGTAGTTCTTCGTTTTTAGCCTAGATAAAAAAAAATGAGGCGTTCAATTTAGTTCCTATTGCAATGCTTTGTCTAGGCCCTAAATGGTTAGTAGTACAGGGAAACTTGCACATTTTTATTATTATAGTACTTGCCAATGTTAGAAAGCAGAGTAAGTATTGAATATATTGAACATTCATAGTTTTGAAAATAGTACTTGATTCTTATTTTATTTTTAAAATCCACTGACCTTCTCAAAATGAAACAGTTTAATTTGATGACAGTGACAGTACAAATTATTATAAATAATACACGGATTACAAAAATAATAATTATGAAAGTTGCCATATTTGTGTGAATGTAATATTTAGATAATTTTTATGCACTGAGAAGTTAGCATATCAACATAAATGTTAATTTTGACATTATATGTCTCAGATTGCTTGGCAAAGAAATTATTCTAATTATAATATTGCTTTTATTGTGTAATAGGTATATGTACATTTAATTTTTTTATTTACAGGTACCAAATGAAGAATCACTAAAAAAAGTTGCAGAAAAATTAAAAGAAAACTCAATAGCACACAAATTATGGATAGAACAGCCAGAAAATATTCCCACTTGTGTAGCAATAAAACCATATCCAAAAGATGAGGTTAAAAAGTATGTAGGAAAATTTAAACTGTTGAAACTTCAAATGACTGCGTAAAAGTTATTAATGTAAATAATAATAATCAAAATGTAAATAAATATTTATGCTTATCTATCAGTTTGTATTTGTTTGAAGAAGTGCCTTTTTTATAATAGAAAGTGTGTTTTAACATTTGTAGAGGCATTAATAAACATGCTAATTATAATAATGCTTTAACTAAAGTAGTTAGATACTAGGTTAATATTTGGGCCTCATTCACACAATAAACGATTTCAAATAGATTAGTGACAGTGAACCTGCTTATGAAAGTGAAGTGATCATGCAGTAAAATCTTGTACTTATAATAAAAATGTTGCTGTGTAAACTTATCATGATAATACGGCACGGCACGACTGACGGCACGGTTCGCATAATGGTTAAGAGATCGACTGCAGCTCTACGTGTCGCGGGTTCAATTCCCACACGGAACAAATATTTGTATGATCTGCAGATAGTTGTTTCAGTTCTGGGTCTTTGTGTATGTGAATGTATGTTTGCAGACGCACCCACGATACAGGAATTATTGCTAGTGCGGGGCAACGTTTTTTAAAAACGAATAAGAAATATATCATAGTTAGATACATAAATAAAAATCACATGAAAATCGGTTCAGTAGTTTTTGAGTTTATCGCGGACAGACAGACAGACGCGGCGGGGGACTTTGTTTTATAATATGTAGTGATGTTCTATTTAGTGTTACTTGGTTGCCCACAGTATTCATTTTATAGTTTTAAACACGAAAATGAGGCAAAGGATAGTAGAGATACCAGTGGCGATTGCTCTACTAACAAGAGCTGAACTCATAAATTAAAGAAGAAGAAATTAGTAGGTACTTAAAGTCAAACTCAAAATCTTTATTTGTAAACATAGGTAAGTAAGATGTTATAAAATAAAAAATACAGGGGCCTCTATGTCTAGCCGATAGTGGCGCACAAATTTAAATTATCCTTAGTTCTAATTACATTAATTAGACATCACAAGCGTATAATAAATGTCTGTTTAAATAGAATTAAATTTTAAATTAAATTACACATACAACTAAGATTATCGAGACGAGATCGAAACAATTATTGTTATCCTTATCAGCTAGGTAAGCGTTTATAGAGTAATACATCTTTTGAAATAAATATTTTTGGAATGACATTTTAAAATCGTTTAAATCACTTTTTTCTTTCATTTGTTTCGGAATCTTGTTAAAAATTGTTAAAAAAATTCTGGGTGCCATGCCTAGAAAACTTTTTGTATAAAGCGTTGTATTATGTTGAGTGGCACAAATCTCATTATTGCGACGTTTCGATTTGAGTGTTTCAAATAGGTGTAAATTAGTTTTTACAAATAGTGATGTCTCATAAATGTACAGACAGGGTAACGGCAAAATCTAAATTTTTTTGAAATATGGGGTACAGCTTTCTTTGTTCTTTAATTGGAACACAGCTCGTAGACATTTCTTTTGAGCCTTAAACGCAACTTGTTTATCGGTAGCATTACCCCAATATATAATTCCAAAACGTAATGTTGATATCACATACGCATTGTACCATAGATTTAGAAAGCGAAATTCTAAGTCTATGCATTGTATTATAACAATTATAACAATGGACTCGTTTACTATTTTAGATAAATTATAGAGTGCATATGAATATTGATTTAATTTTTACATATGGTTTCTACATGGGTTTTCCACGTAAGATGACTGTTTAAGCGTAATCCCAAGAATCTAGCATCACTATTTCAACTATTTTTTTGTTTTCATGTTATATTAAGATTAAATTTATTTGTCCGTTGATAAAATGTCAATGGACCTTTGTTTAATCGAAGTTTATTTTTAAATTATTTGCTTTTAACCAATTAATTATGCACTGTATGGAATTATTAATATCTTTTAAAATGTGTATGTATTTTTACATGGCACGATCAGTGTGTTGTCATCAGCAAATAAAATCGTTTGATGTTCAGTACGTTTCAGTAAGTCATTGATATAAATTAAGAACAACAGGGGCCCAAGGACACTGCCTTGGGGTACTCCACATCTAATGTTTCTAACTGATGACTTATAAGTAATTTCTACCTTTGACTGCGGACGAAGTTTACAAATATCTTAAAGCTAATGGCTAATGTGTTAATTAGTCTTAATTTGAATTGATTTGTGTATCTAAGTACGTAGAGTTCACAGAAAGTTTTTGCGACTATCTAGATTAAACTGCTATTAATATTCTCCGTATATATTAAGTTTGAAATTTACATAGCCGAGTTTCATAACAAAAATTTGCCGAGTCGAATTAATTAATCGAGCCGGTCCTGTGTTAGGTCAGATAAATTTCTACTTTTTTTTTTTATCTGCGTGGTGAGAGCCCTTCATAGGCTATCCTTCGCCTGGGGGGGGCGGAGGGGTGTGGACGCCTACCGGCTAAACTCACCACGGTGGTCCGCCTCGACACCATATGGTGGGCCTCGGGAACTCTTAGAAGACCGCACCGAAGTCCACCACCGTGTCGCCGTCTTCTCGGGGGTCGCTAAGTGAGAGCGCGCATAGTCCCCAATCTGCGCGCTCGCGACTCCTGAGGCCCCCCGCCAAGGTGTGTTAGGCGGGGGGTTGCGACGTGTTGCGCGCCGGGGCGGTTGCTCCCCGGCGCCTCCTCCTCCGTCGAGCGAGATAAATTTCTACCTACTTTAACGATTCATACAACTTTAAGGAGGCATTGAAATATTCTAATTCTGTTATTTATAATGTCATACTATTGGGCAGGACTAAAAAATAACTTTAATGACCTTACAAGGCCGTGTTTATTGGCGTCATAATAAGTTACAATTTCATTATAATCCTTAGAGAGAAAAAAAAAGCCCTTTGGTAGTCGCTCTTTCTGGAGAAGCTAGGACAAAGGAGAGTCCATAATATAAATAAACAAGCTAGACCCTATAACCACGCTCGTCAATAAAATCAACTAAGGTTCATAAACCAGACTTCCTCTCAACATAGTCCTTATCTGTTCTGTGGTCTTCACTATTCAATAAAACGTGCCATAGGTACTTACTCAAGTACCTAGTCCCACTTTTGTGGGATATCACTGAAGTACCTATGTTATCAAAATATAAATGTAACCTCAAATTCCATCAATCATGTTAATCATAAATTAGTGAAATCAAAGCTGTTTACAGGACGGAAAAATCCCACAATCGAGAGTTGGGTTAGATTGATCGGGGAAGACGGTCTCAAATATTTAATGAGTGAATGGTAGATAGCCCTACCTACCACCATCCGAGAGAACATGTTGTGTGTTCATTAAATATTCTTGGACTGTTGAACAACATAAACATGCGCGCAACTAAACTTCCGAGAGGCTAAAAGCAAATTACAAAAATCGACAAAAATATATCCCAGTATGAGACTTCACTGACTGACAGGTTACCTACGTACTACGTAATATGAGACGTAATTAATAAAGGATGCTTATAATATTTAAAATAAATTAGAAAATTTGAATTTCATTGTATTAGATTTCTCTAATTAATTCTTGAACTACTTTCATAATCATTACGAAAGCGTGGATTTGAATTGAAATCGTATTTTATATCCATTATTAGAGGTTACCTGAGCTTTCTAGGAGTATAAAAGAGAGTAACGAAAAAGAATTATTAAAAAAAAAATTGCTTTCTTTTTATATTTATACTAGTGGATTTGCCCGAACCTGTCCTAGAACTTGATCACGGCGCCACCTACCGTGTCCAATTGTAAATATAAACTATCCAGGGACCAACTCAAACAAACAAAAAAATAATCAAAATCGATTCAGTCGTTTAGGAGGAGTTCAGTGACATACAAACGTACAGAATAATTATACATAAAAAGATTGAAGCGTTTTGGAAGAAACTGCCAGGTGTTTATGAAAGAGTTTTTTTGAGATGATTTGCCCATGTCACTGAAACGAATGGACTATTGTGTTTGTGTGTTCTTTACATTGTTGTTTCACTGTATTTCACTTCGTCTATACTTAAGGTTTGCTATCGGGTGATTAAAAGTTTCATAGATTGTACGGTTTGTGTTACAAAACACGATCCTGAAATATAGGTATAGTGTACCTAGCCAGAAAGACTGGATTGTCTTAGTTTACGTCTTTCGCATGTGAATGCACACTGTATTTCTGCATAGTACAGAATTGGACGATGTCTTCATTGAAAATTGATGCGAAGTCCCACAGAATCGAAAGAAATATTAATAACTAGGTTTTGCTCGCGACTGCAGCCGCGTGGAATTTGGAATTTGATATTTTCCTGTGGTACAATGGAGCCTACATTTTAAATTAGACATCTAGCAATACATCGGTGAAAACTGCATTTAATTCCATGCAGTCGTTTTTGCGTGATGCGTGTACAAACATACAGACAGACAGACAAAAATTCTAAAAACTGTTGTTTTGGCTTTTGTTGCTCTAATAAACACACATACACAGTACAGATATCGGCCTGTTATAATTTTATTATTATTCACTTAGCTACTATTCACTTACTTTATTATCACATAGCATGTATTCTCCGGGGAATACATGCTATGTGATTTACGTTAGGCAGAGGTGTACCTACTATTGTACACTCACATTTCGCCGATGCCGCTACTGAGAATTTCCATAAAGAAAAACCCAATAACAGTTTGCCCGCCTCGGCTATCGAACCCAGGACCTCACGCTCAGCAGTCGCGTTTGCGACCACTAGACCAATGTGGCAGTAATATACATAAAACGTGCACAATACAAAATACAAACATTCTCATGCTATAACGTTAATATAGAAAAAGAGCCCAGTTAGATATATTTTGTTAAACTTTGGATTCACGATAAACCGGTTACCTACGTTCTAAATATATAATATACATAATTATCTGCGTTGATAACTTGTCTAAATGAATAGTCAAGGATTAATATTTTATAACAAACTAGCTGGTATTCGGTGCGTTGCTCTCACCTACTATGCCTACCAACAACCTTCGCCCAAATACAGTTGGTGCCCTACATTGCCTGACCGCCCTAGAATTTATTATATAATGACTGGGGGGGGGGGGGGGGTCAGGTACAAGTAATAAGTTGATAAAGTTATCACAATCAGATACACGGTATGGCAGTGCATAAAACACGAACAAAGAAACATTGATTTATATATATTAGATAAGATACCAACAAAAAATGCATACATTAATTAATTTGAACTATGTGGCTAGTATTTATTTTGCTGATGGTCCGGTGAATGGTCGAACGAATCCCGTCAAGTCCCGTGTCCATGACATAAGAAAACTGCAACGTGTGGTTTTTATTAGGTCTAAGTACAAATAATATTATAAAAAATGGTGGCCCAATTAAAAAGGTTTACACTACCTCATGTGCAGAAGATGGATGAGAAGCAATTATCGACAAGGATTTATAACGCTGTTGTTTGTGAAAATACCTGCAGTTCTTCTAGAGCGCCCTCCTAGAAGGACTCTATGGATCTCATTGGTGATGTCATTCAAAAAAGCCACAACTGCCGTATATGTATGAAACGAGGCATGAATGTAGATGAAGCAAAAAGGTTATGTAAGGATCCTAGCACGTGGCGTTCCGTAGTTTCTGCCTACCCCCATGAGAAAAAGGCGTAACTTTATGTATGTATGTTAAACTACCTCATTATGCTGGCAAGAGCGACTGTTGAGCATGAGGTCCTAGATTCTAGTGCCATAAGCTTGGCCACTAAAACTATACGTCCTACTTCAGTAAGAACTAATACATATTGATTATTAAATCGAAGGAGACCGAGGTGTAATAAACCTTTAGAGGAATAGGTCAAATAACCATGTCTGTTGATATATCGAGAAAAAATATCTATCAAATAAAGGTACATTTGAAGAGAATAGAGTTAGCATCGAATGGCATTCCAGAATTCCAACATCTATGCGTAAATAACTTAATTGCCTTCGTATTTATGCAATAAGTTGTTATCTACCCGCTAAACAGCAATTGTTTTCTTACAGCTTGCCCTCGTGATAGTATCATAGTAATTGCTAGTAATAGCTCCGCCATGACCGTATAAAAATAATAAATAATTAATTGGCGCTAGCGTTAGGTATTTACATAGTTATTTCGTTGGGTATATGAGATATGTATGTTTGTAAACTCATGATAAAGAGAAATCGAAGTCTAAGGCAACGATTTATTTTAATACGTAGGTACTTATCAATTAATAAGAATTAAAGAAGTACCGACCAAATAGAATAGGGTCGTTTTCACTGACAAAACACCTAACCGATAAATACCAATAAAATTGCAGTGTTATCCGGCTGTTTTTCTTTTAAACGTGACGTAAGTATGATATCTATATTAACAGTTTATTGGCCTCAAGAGTCATGGACCATGATCGTGATTGCTTGTTACGTGAAAGTAGATAACAGCATGAATAACATAGTGGCCAGGCTCTTGGCTTTCTACACCTTGGGACGTGTGTAGGGACGTGATTTTAATTATCGCCAAGGAAAAATAGTTATAGTTGTTCTGGGTGTTGTTTGTGTGACTGAGATTTTTGTCAGTGATAAATAGAATTGTCCTCGTCGTCTGGGCGTATTTCAGCGGAAGCTGCAGCAGGAACGCAGAAGAGGATCTATGAGATCATTTGCAAAAATTAGGAAGAGTGCTTGTTGCCATTTGCTACTAAATAAATCTTCTAACTAAAATAAATCCAGCAGAAGCAGAAGTGGTCTTGCTCTGGGAGCGGAGCGTTAGATACCTACTTACGTAATATGAAAAATCAACAGTTTATTGAAAGGCATTGTAAGTATTGAATCAGCGAGATGCCATGTTAATCACAAAATTAAGTATCTACGCACAAGTCAAGCTTAATTTTTAGTTACGGTCATTTAAATTGTCAAATGTCTAAATTAATAATTAGCAAAATTAACCAATTAAAAATGAAAGTTGTAAATAAATAACAGCTTCTGATGTTGAAGACTTTTTGAGCCGTGTTTATTTTTAAAATTAAGTACTTGAGTATATTTTTTTTCTATAGGACCTACATATTCTGTTTTATATAATAAGTATGTATATTCTAAATGGACCACATTGTTTAGATAATATTTAAAACAAATTAAACGTATGAATGTTCTTATAGTTCTTGACCCTGACTAACAAGAATGTAACTTGATGCAATTTACACGCACCTAACTAACTATACCTACCTACAGTTGATATAACATATATACTCAGTGCAAGCATGTTGAAAAATGCGATCATAAACGTGATAATTTATTATGGTGATACAAAAACCTGCTTATATAATTATTAAAAAAAAATGAAAGGCCAAATGTTGTTTGTAGCACGTGACGCGGGCAAGCATCAAGCATTATGTGGAAGCAATCCTGTGGAGCTGATCGTACGCATTGTAAAAAAAAGTGAATCAATATAAAAATTCTTTTAAAATCCGTCGCAATATTCGGGACGTTAAAAGTTTTATTTAAATAAAAAATATGACGAATAAAAGCTTGGATATAATAGTGCTAGGTGCCACGGGTTTTACTGGAAAATGCACTGTGAAACATCTTGCGAGCCTCACTAAGGAAAAATATTGGGATGTCACTTGGGGCATATCTGGACGCTCCAAGCAAAAATTAGAGGGTTTGATCGCAGAACTCAATGAATCAGGTAAGTTTAAGTTAAACTGCGGAAAATTCCTAACGTTTTTGTATTGTACCCTGTGTGTCACTAAGTAATTAGCGACCGAAAAAACTCTAAGTTAAAACCACATCACAATCTAGTCACGGTTTAAGTTAATGTCAATTAAACAAATAAGTTTAATTGTGGCTTAACACAGAAATTGTATTTCATAGAAATAGAGAAAAAAAGATGTTTTTATATTTTTTTTATACTTTATTAGGGACAATAATTATTATAGAGACAATTATAGGGTAGTATGCATTTTTTAATTTTGAAACTGCCCCCTTTGCTATATTAGAAACTGAAGCCTTTCATTAGATTTAAATAAAATTTTAGAAAAAAAAATTACAGGAACCTACAATATTAAATATATATAATATATATAAAATTTTAGTTGTAGCGGTTTTATCACGTGTCGACGCCCTTTAAATTGAATTCCACTGGCATTGTGCCAGCCTGCTGCTACCTACGCCACTGACTGATTGATTCTGTTTATACCAAAATGAAAATATAAAACTTAACTTTTCAATTCCCAGTGTCATCTGTAGGTAACAGAAGTTTGCAAGATCGGTTTGCATCTGAATTGTTGGTACGGTTTTCACAATAAATATGTTATATTGTTTTGTTTGTCATATTATAAATAAATATTATTATAAAAACTGAGGTTTTATCCCTATTGAAAGAATAAGAAAAATCGCGTGTGACTTCAATCTTAACTTTTCACAATGCCCAGTGTGAGAAGAGGTGAAGCATTTGTAAAAAAAAATGGGGGTAGTTTATATATGTATATATAATTGTCCCAACCAAATGTATTTACTTATCTTAGTTATTTTTAAAACATTTGCTTTGATAAGGAGTTGAAGTCTAATCTAGATACTAATTTATCTAACATAAATATCATACTAATAGTGAATTCCATGTGGGTACAAAGTACAGACCGATTCATTTAGTTAACCTCACATAAAACGTTATTATGCTTGTGACCTCTTACGACGACCTCTTAAGAGCCTTAGTGTAAAAAATTCTTTTGTGTGTGCTGGGGAACACAAAACATTTTAAAATATAGTTACAAAGTGATTGGAAATCGGATTATTTTCCTTTATGAACTTTACAGTCAGTCCTCCACAATTTACTCTGTTAGGATAAAGTTGGCCTCTGCCCAACAGAGGGATGTGAAAAGCTAGCAGTAGTAGTTGTAGTAGAATAAAGTCTAAGTTAGGTACATAATGTTTTGTAGCAATCACATCAATAAAATATTCAATTAAAATGGAATAATGACGAAAATACGCCGGACGTTTTGTTTGCTACATTCCTGTCTTACTAAATTAAATAGTTTCAAAATTCATAGGATAAGAATTAAATAAATGTTTCATTCAACAGATGTCTTATAATCGAAATGTTATACATTATTTTATCATATCTCATTATTATTCAGTAGGCATTTGAAGGTCTAAAAGGCAATTTTAACATGAGTCGGTTGCGAGATCTAATTACCTAATACTTCAATGGCAAAGTGCGTAATAATTATGCTTACCTATGTACGAAACAAAATTAGATTAACACGCAACGATATTTAATTTTCTTATACTCTGTTAAAGAATGTTTTTGGTAATTGATATAGAGTCAAGGTGCAGTTTTAAACGTGATTAATTATGTAGTATTCCATTTTTAAATATAACTGTTAAGCTTTTGTTTCTGTCTGTACCATGTACCTTTTGATTACAGGTTTGGGTATAAAAAATCTTCCTGTAATAGAAAGCGATATTGAGAATGAAGAATCATTGAGAAAAGTATTGTCGGTGGCCAAAGTAGTCATCAACTGCACGGGACCTAACTTTATCTTAAGCCCGCCAATCGTAAAAGCTTGCATTGAAACTGGAACACACTATGTTGATATATCAGCAGAAATATTTGTAAGTATTTTTGATTCGATATTTCTTATATTATGTAATCTATTACCAAAGTTTATTTTAGGTACCATTGTCAAGTTTCAAAATTCCAAATACCGTAAACCTTAAATAGGTAGGTACACCTCTGCCTTACCCAACGGCAGATACAGGCGTGATGATATGGAACATCTATTCCATTCCATCCTATGAAGATGATAAGCATCCTACGTATAAGCTAGTCTTCTTACAACAAAATAATTAAATAGGTAAATTAAATTATATATCCGTTGAAACATACCTTCGTGTTATTCGTCTCGAGTTACACGAGATTGTCATTTAAATTGCCCAATCTATACATCTATACATATAAATAAAATTGGAGTGTCTGTTTGTAATATTGAAATAACCGTTTTTTACTACATGCATATGAATATACGGTACATACACCAAAATAACATTTTTTACAATTTTTGTCTGTCTGTCTGTCTGTCTGTTTGTATAGGCTAATCTCTGAAATGGCTGGACCGATTTTGACGGGACTTTTATTGGCAGGTAGCTGATGTAATAAGGCGTAACTTAGGCTACTTTTATTTTAGAAAAATTCTTTTATTTATGAAAAAAATTGGGTTAAGTGCATTTGGTCTTCTTAACTTCACGTAACTTTTATAATATATTTTTTTTTAAATGGCGTTTCGCACTAAAAAAATACATTGTTAAGTTCCGACATCCACGCGAACGAAGTCGCGGGCACAGCTAGTTTAAAATAAAAATCGTCATTACATTGTTATCAGTTGTGTAATCTTTGTATGGCAGTTTTCGCTTCTATTTTATAGAAAGTAGTGATAGTATTTGAAAATATATAGAAAATTCTAAATAAACAGCAACTGTTTAATTTATATGGAGAAAGGTCAAAATGAAAAAATGAAACTCCGTAATTAGGCAATTTTTGATAATGTAGAATTCCATAAATTGAATATGCATATTCATAGATCGATGGGCTATTCAACTTTAATCTTATGATTTCGTAATATATTTAGATAGGTAAGTATATTATTTATGAGATAGATGGAAAGCTTATTAATAATATACAAGATACAAATAATCATCATCTGCCTAGCCTTTTCCCAATAACATTGGGGTCGGCTTCCAGTCTAAGCGATTGCGGCTGAATATCAGTATTTTTACCCGGAGCGACTGCCATCTGACCTTCGACACTGATCGACCTTTGATCCTTCGACGCTAAGGTCGAATTGGTTGTCAGATTTTTGGACTGCTGACACCCGTAACGACTGTCATAAGTCTTCATACGACACCTGGGACCAATTGCTTAAGATGCTTTCCAAGGCACGGAGGGGTTTCGATGTGTGATAAATGGTCACCCATCCAAGGACTGACCGCGGCAAGCGCTGTTTTACCTCGTAGATCCACCAATCAGCGCAGTAGCTATGTAGCTACGGGCCCATATATGCAGGATGCAAATATGATAAAAATAACTTTTGTGAGGATGTGGAGAAGCTTACGTCCTTAATATTCTATACTAGCTTTTGCCCGCGACTTCGTACGCGTGGAATTTAGAATCTGATATTTTCATATTGTAAAATGGAACTTATATTTTAAGTTACACCTCTACAATACAATATATCGGTGAAAACTGCATTCAATTCCATGCAGTAGTTTTTGCGTGATGCGTGTGCAAACATACAGACAGACAGACAAAAATTCTAAAAACTGTTTTGGCTTCTGTCGCTCTAATAAAGACCCTAGTTACCCTATATTAGATTTTCTCCAATATCTATAATGTACATACATCGGCCTGGTTTAATTTTATTATATGTATGTATTATGTATGTGATATTGGTTCCTTTATAAATAGACCGGTATAATAAAATCTATTGTTATAGAATTTATGACAGGGACGATCGTCTTCATTCTAATTTGAATCGAATTAAAACCGATACTTAATATAATACTGCAGAGTAAGTATGGGGCCGTCCATTAATCACGCGATGTATTTTTAAGCATTTTTAACCCCTCCCTCCCCCTTGGTGATACGTGGTGAGGTTTGAAACTACCCCTCCCGACGCTTAACGTTCCCAAAAATTCACGACGAGTCACTGTAATTCCAAAGTCTATTAGCACGTGAAAAAATAAATACACGTGATATCTTATTACACACTTGTGATATTTCGTGATTTTTGCCAAACCCCCTCCCCCTTTTCGAGCCTCACGTGATTAATGGACGGCCCCTATCATAATATTAATGCACACGGTTGGCGCAATGGCTAAGCGATTAGATTTCTGCGCTACCTGTCGCGGGTTCGATCCCCGCACGGAACAGATATTTGTATGATCTACAGATAATTGTTTCGGGTCTGGGTGTTTGTGTATGTGAATATATGTGTTTGTAAATGTACCCACGATACAGGAATTAAACATATTGTAGGGCAACGTTTAAAAAAAATGCACACTTTTTGCACAGGTTGAAAATATTGTATTACTTTGCTTAGTAATTGTTGTGTCTTTCTAAAATAACATGAGCGATAGACATGCCTATCATGGGCTATTGTCCGCCCTGTTCATAGCTGCATTTTTATTAGTCTGAGTTACTTAGGCAAGTACTTGGTATTGTGTCGTTTGCCTGCTGACGTTCTCACTGCACTCCTCTAGTCGAGTCACATAAGCGCAAGCCAGCACGTGAAAACGTTGAACTTACAATTCTACGCATTTTTTTCGTTTTAGGAAAATTGGGACGATAATATTTGTTTGAATTCATTTTATGACATGTTCATTTATTGATAACTAGCTTCCGCTCGCGGCTTCGCCTGCGTGGTTTACGAACTCGTACATTTTCCGGGATAATAAGTAACCTATGTGCTATTCTAGACTATAATCTATCCCTGTGCCAAATTTCATCCAGATCCGTTTAGCTGTTCTGGCGTGAAAGAGTAAAAAATATCCATCCATCCTCACAAACTTTCACATTTATAATATAAGTAGGATGCACACATAGGTACTTACAACAATACATCTGACTCCAACCGGCCTGTCCCCGGATTCGATCCCGAGACGATGCGACGATGCGACTCGTTAATCGGGGCTAAGACTACTGTCCACTGAGCTACCTCCCCGATATTCTTTTTACCCTGATTTGTATAAAATAATATGATGTATAAACATAGCATCACGCCTGTATTCCCCGAAGGTTTAGACAGAGGTGTACTATTGTACACCCACATTTCGCCGATGCCGTTATTGAGTCCCATGTAACAGGGGGCGAGCTTATTGTCATCTACCGGGCACAGTTCCAGTTTGTGCTGCTACCGAGAATTTCTATACAGAAAAACCCAATAACACTTTGCCCAACCCGGGAATCGAACCCAGGACCTCAGGCTCAGCAGTCACGCTTGCGACCACTAGACCATTGAGGCAGTCAATATGATACATTTATTCTTATTCTAATGTACTGTAAATACACGTTTTGCAATTCAATTGTCTTTTTTTTTTATAAGCATATACTAAACTTATACCGGAACTACCACAAAGCGTCTGAAGATGCGAGTGTATTGGTGATACCTGCCTGTGGATTTGCTGTAGTACCAGCAGAAACTGCTATGATATACCTGGATAGACAATTCAAAGGTATACTACAATCATCATCATTATTCACAAAAAATAGGGCAATTTTCGATACAGAACTAGGATTTGGTTGTAGCGGGCAGAAGTATGATAGCTCATTCGAAACAGCGATGGCACAGTTTGCCGGAAGTCGTGAGTTCATCCCGCTCATGTCGATAATTTATTAATTAAAAGTATGAGACTCTACGTCCATTGATATAGGTAGTATTGGTGTCGTGTCAATCTCGTTATTGTCTAATGTATTTTACCCAATGATCTAAAATTCGAAACAAATCAATTGTTTTTTTAGGTACTCTAGACACGGTGGAATGTTACACAGAGCTCTTGTTACCGAAGCGAGCTTATTTGCCCGGTCGATGTGTGTTACATAATGGTACGTGGACGTCATTGGTTCACGTGCTCAGGACCTATAGGGAACATCTAGCGTTATTGCGCGAGATATTCCCAAAACCCGTTGAACCGGAGCCTGAAGAAATGAAAAGGTGCGTAGGGTATTTATACATCTAGGTAATCCGGTAGATGACTACTAGTCATCTGAGTAACTTTTTATAAACTCTCCAAAACGAGATTTTGTTCTGAAAATGTTTGGAATAAAAAAGCGTGACGTCATAGTTTTTCATTGCCGTTGACATACTTATTGTGTGTGTATCATAAATAAAAAAATTAAAACACCAAAGATAAGCAAGAGATTAAGTTTTATTGAGTTTTTATAAGGAAAACTATTTACCAAACAAGATTACACGAATTTATTTTCGATGCAGTCATCTAGCCTATTCTATTCCCTAATGGCTAGAAAAAGAAACATGTGCTGTCGTCTTACTTACGGAATGCAGTAGAGGCCAAGCATATCATAATCCTCCCATTTTTTAAGCCAAATGCATCCAGTGGTTAATGAACGCAAGGAAAAAATTTCTACGAGTGACGACACAAGCGATTGTTTGGCGCACCCTGGGTAGTCAACCTGAGGCCCTAGTCTAAGTTTCTTTCGACAAATTCGATTTACTACATCGAACGTGTTCGGCGCTCCGATTGGTGGAGAGCACGAAACGGACCAATCGGAGCGCCGAACGCGTTCGATGCGTTAAATCGAGTTTGTTGAAAGAAACTTACACTAGGGCCTCTGAACACTATCATTGCTGACTGGCTAAACATTACATTACGGCATCATTAATTTCCGTGCAATAGATCGTGCCAACTTGACGAAAGAAGAAGCTGCAAAAAATGGCTAATGCCCTTAACCTTCCTTCCTATTTCTGTGACTCTAGCTATTAACTAAATACCTAAATCTTTGGTTTGGTTACAGATCGTTTTTCCATCGATACAACGGCAGATTTTGGTTTCCTTACCCCGGACCCGAGAACGATACAGTCGATTTGTCCCAAAGATATTTGTATGAAAAAACTCAAAAGAAACCTGCACATTTCAAGGCATATACCACAGTACCAATGTTCTTTCACTACATTGTAGTTCCAGTAATGTTCATATATTACTATTTGAGTTACTTCAAGTGTTTCCGAAAACTATTAATCAATTTTCCTCGTTTATTTACTTTTGGATACGTGTCAGAAAAGGGACCCACTGAGAAAATGAGGAAGGACATGAAATACAGCTTTGTCTTGAACGGCAAAGGATGGGATTTGGGTGCAGATTTGAAATCAAAGCCGACGAAAACAATGTCAGTTAAGGTAGGTCAACTTCATCATTATATTGAGCAGTGGGGAAATACTTAGGCTTATAGGCATTAAGTCAGACGCACACGTGGCACAGATAATGTAGAAGTCTTAGTTCTAACTCTGGGAACTAAAAAATACCTACGCTTTTCTTATTTATACTCTATATGTACAATACAAATGGCATAGGTACCTAGATAACTAAAGCAAAGAAAACAGTTGTAAAAAATAAAAAGACTTTTTGCAGGTCACTGGCTGCGATCCTGGGTACGATACAACAGCAATTGCGGTAATAATGTGTGCCATCACGATCCTGAAAGAAAGTTCCAATATGCCCAAGTAAGTTTTGATAAGGATCTTGTATATTCACGTCTGTAAAATATACCTTCAGGTTGTTTCCTTTAACATATGAATCCTTTAAAGGAGTTGGCCGGCCGATATGTTACACATCCAGATTTATCTAGCTTATTTTTTATACTTATGATTATGATATAATAAAATTAACCTGTATAAAACATATACGCAATTAAATTTTTACTCGTCAAATGGTTATATCATGAATTCGTTCCTTATCACCTTATGACATAATAATAGAATGTGTTCCATAAAAAGCCAAAAAGCAAATTATACGTGTATTCCGTAGAAGATAGTCAAAGTCAACGTTGTGTCATAAAATAAACAGGCACAGAAAGCTAGCTCCCTATAACAAGCGAAAATCGACGCACCCAGATGCGTAAGTACGTATTTACCCCAAAGCGCGGACTCTCGTCTCGATGCTACTAACGGGTCTATCACGTAAGGCCGTTGGTAATGCATATACATTCTGGCAATGAATTAAACAACGAAATATTAAGTACATAATTAATTCATTGCCATAATTAATATCCAGTACCACCGGCTTTACGTCTTAACTCGCGGGATTCGTTTAACATAGGTAGGTACCTAGTTTGAGGTCGCCCTCAGTAGCGTGCGCCTTTTTTCGCCCGTTGTATTGAGCCGGCCTTCTAGCTGTACCTACCTATTTTGTGGTTGTGTTGCTCGTATATCTAAATGTAGCCGTTAATGTGTGTGTGTGTATCTTATTTCGTATAAACTTGATCAAGTTAGAGTTAACTAGTCTGCCTTGACCTTGGCAGTAATCAAGAAATGACTTGTCGACCAACGTTATATGACCACGTTCAAAAATCTTTAAATATGTAAGTTTTGATAATAAAATAAACTTTATAAAAACAACATCCGTGCGCATTTGAAAATAAAATTGTTCTTATTGAAAATCCGCGGATCACTGCCCCGTATGGTCTAGTCTATTAGTTGCAATTGTTGCAACGTAGCGTGAGGTTCTGGGTTCTACTTCTGGTTCGTGGCAAATGTAATAAGGTTTTACTTTCGTAAAGAAATCAGCCAGAAGTTTTGAAATGCGGAAAAATGCTTGCTCCCTATTACTTACGTATGAATCAGCGAAATGTGGTTGTACATTTTAGTACATTTTCATTTCATGCAGAGATGTATGTTACACCTCTGCTTATCCGTGCTGCTCTAACTGAACTTTTTTGTTATTTCAGAGGGGGAGTCATTATGCCCGGAGCCGCTTACTACAGAACTGATATTGTGGATAGATTGATGCATGAAGGTTGTACATATGAAGTTTTAGATAATAAAGTATAAAAAAGTTGTTGGTTAGATAAAAGTCATAATGAGAAACATATTCTAGGTGAAGGATTTACCTTAATAGGTACATGGTTGTGTCATAATTATTTATGAGCTATATATGGGTATATGTATACCTATAGGTACGATTAAATTATTATAAATTGTAATGACCGCGTCCACCAAATGTGTACAGAATGGTTTATTTGTAATATGATGGGCTTTGAAGATATTTTCGTAGTGTAGCGATTATTATTCGCAACATGGCAAAAAGTAAAGCGCTATCTATTAGAGTGAAGCTACAATAACAAACCCTAAATCGCACTATGAGAGATTACAACGATTCTAATACATGTACAAATGTCCGACGTCAATCGTCGGGCTTCGGCCCGCCAGGTTAACTGCCTTGCCTGGTCGGAGGGTCCCTCCTTTTTTCTGCCTTTTTTACACCATACCTCGTTTCCCAATAGTAGGTACTCTAAGGTAGGTATAAAATACACATACACATACCTAGGTATATATAATAAATTATGTACTGTTTATGTAATAGGTATTATGTTAGGCTTTATTGTTACGATTCGTAATGGAAGAATGCAAATAATTATTAAATAAAAATAAGTAAAGACAATATTGTTAAAATTTCATTTAACCTGTCTGTTCCTATATCATATCCTTGTAAAATTATACAAGTAATATTTACAAATGTTGGTATTTTGTAATCGTGTTCTCGTAAACGGCTCTATCGATTTCGATGATTAACAATACGTGGGATTTTTGAAAACGAAAAATTGATCTACAATTATAGCAAAATTTATGCTATATAATATATAATTATAGCTAGGTGTCATCCCTGGAAAAAATCGTTTAATCAGCACTCGTTCGCACAGATATTCTCTATTGGGTATATCTCTTTATTCTGGACCGAACCAAAATTAAATACAATAATGGCTTTATACTTCTGAACAAAACTATTTTATGAATATAAATATTGTGACCTGTAATTTGTGCATTCTATATCTACGAAATATAGTAAATAGTTATTGCCAGCTAAAAAGAATCTTCATTCTGCAATTTTTTTGCATATTCTTTATTTTATCAATATGTTATGGAATAAAATACATAATAATCATAAAGCCTAGTAAAATACACTATGTATATTGGATTTAGAAATGTGACATTTTGAACTGGACTGTGACTTTATATGACAAATGATAATATTGATATATTTTTCATGTGGCAATGTAATTCATTCAATATGTCATTTTTAGTGACTAACAACGATTCATCTGTATTCGTATTTTAAGTTTTCGTCGCAATTTAAGTAAATATAAGGACAAAAGTCAAGTATTGCATTAAAATAATACCATTATTGATCTCCCGTGGATGGTAAGTAAACGTTTATAAGCATATAACTTAGATAAACTGCCTGAATTCCATGGCCGTTTGGTCCGTGATCTCATTCGACTGCCCAATCGTCATTGGGCAAAGCCAAACAATATAATATAGTCACATCCATTAATTTTCTGGTAGCCTAATTAGATAATACGTAAGGTTTATAAAGAAGTGGTGTAATATCTGACGAATGTATGTATCGCTCGTCACAATTTACACACACTTACAATAGTGTTTTTTCCTCCTTTTTTCTTCATTAAAATAGGTGTGTTTTCACACTATGGTATCAGAATTCCTTTACACACATTTGTTTTATCCTGGTCCTCACTTATTTAAGTATAAGACATTAGTCTCTTGTTTCCAGCTGTTCTGTTACTTAGTGTTACTCTCAACAAGAGATTATTATGGATAAAATTGCTATAATTAATCACTGTGTGGGGATTAAGACACAAAAACTAGTTTTAGCAAACAGATTGGTGATCAAAGTATATTGTTATTAGAGCAACCAACACTATTCTGTTGACTTATTCAGATGTTTGTTTACAAATTACTCAAGGCAAGCAAATGGTTGTGTTATTTTTTTTAGAAACTAAACTGCTTAGACCTTTATGATAACTACTGATACAATATAATTCCACAAAGTGATAGACATTTGGTTTGAAGTCATATGATAAAACACAGACATTTAAATTGTTCCTGGTTGCAGGTTTTATTCATAGTATCCACTTATGGAGTTAATCTATTCAGTCATATTTATAAGTTAATTTAAATAGCTATGATGTCAAAAAGCAAGTATTGCAACTGTTACCTCCAGTATTTACTAAAAAAATTTAATAGATATTATTTGCTATTAGCCATTTGATATTTTCTAAGTAAACTAAAATGATTTACCTCTACTGCATTGAGAAATGAAATTTTAAGTAGTGGAGGCTTGGGAGTGTAGCATTCATTCAGAATATCTCTATTTATCTTATTAAAACAGAAGGCACCCGGCAACGAGATTCAAAAGATTTTCTAGTGTCTTATTTGCATCACTAGACAAGTTAAACTAGCTATATATGTACAGCATATAGTGTGGTAGCTACCATTTATTTATTTCAAAAACCAATACAAAACAAAAAAAAAATGGGATTCCTTATGCCGTAATAAAATGATTTGCTGTAGCTGACTGACCAGGGTACACACACTCAGGTTTCATCACTTGTGGAGGCTCTTTTCTTGCACTATTTTTATTTGATTAATACCTTAGAATTATATGTATATGGTATTAAATTTATAGGTTCAACCAACCAATTACACCTCAGTCATGTTAGATATTTACCATTTATTTCATTCATTATCCTCTATGACTGGCTTACTGGTGGTAATAGCGCAGAATAAATAATAGCAATTTAGTACATATTTATGGTATGGATAATTTTATTGATGCTTTAAGGATTTAAACAAATTAGAGCAAAAGTGCTGGGAAACATTCAAAACAATTCCAATGGTTACCTAGAATAGTAAATTATATCAATCCAATTTCAATGTCTTTTATTTGCATCAATATTTGCATACTGCCCCAGGATTTAAAAAATGTGGCCCGAGTGAGAATCCCAAACATTAATGCAATACCAATCAATTGGAATTATTTTCGATTGTAATGGAGCTGCAGGATGCTAAAATAAGATTTTAACTGATTTTATTTAATAATATCGATGTTCATGGTATATTTTTCCTTTCAGTGGTGTCAATAAGTCTAACAACTGTATTTAAATTAATTACAGGTAAACAGTTGGTGAAGGAGAATGACGTCATCCAATACTTTGCAGAAAGCCATAGACCTTGTCACGAAAGCTACAGAGGAAGATAAGAATAAAAATTATGAAGAAGCTTTACGTCTTTACGAACATGGTGTAGAATACTTCCTCCATGCTGTTAAATATGAAGCTCAAGGAGAACGAGCTAAAGAAAGTATAAGAGCTAAGTGTCTACAATACTTAGATAGGGCTGAAAAACTTAAGGAGTACCTCAAAAAGGATAGCAAGAAGAAACCAGTCAAGGATGGAGAGTCAAACTCCAAAAGTGAAGACAAAAAGAGTGATAGTGACAGCGATTCAGACAACCCTGAGAAGAAAAAGCTTCAAGGAAAACTTGAAGGAGCAATCATAGTAGAAAAACCACATGTCAAGTGGAGTGATGTTGCTGGTTTAGAGGCAGCTAAAGAAGCTTTGAAGGAGGCTGTTATTCTCCCCATCAAATTCCCTCATCTATTCACAGGAAAAAGAATACCTTGGAAGGGAATCTTACTTTTCGGACCACCTGGTACTGGTAAATCTTATTTAGCAAAAGCTGTCGCCACTGAAGCAAACAACTCAACATTCTTCTCTGTGTCATCTTCTGATCTTGTCTCCAAATGGCTTGGTGAATCAGAGAAGTTAGTGAAGAATCTTTTTGAACTGGCTCGGCAACACAAACCAAGTATCATATTCATTGATGAAATTGATTCCCTTTGCTCATCGCGTTCTGACAATGAGTCTGAATCAGCAAGACGAATTAAGACAGAATTCCTTGTACAGATGCAAGGTGTAGGCAATGATATGGACGGTATTTTAGTTCTTGGCGCCACAAATATCCCGTGGGTACTCGACTCCGCGATCAGGAGACGTTTTGAGAAACGTATCTACATCGCCCTGCCTGAGGAACACGCACGATTGGATATGTTCAAACTGCATATGGGGAATACGCGGCATCAACTTACTGAGCAGGATTTAAAGGTGCTTGCTGCGAAAACTGAAGGTTATTCTGGTGCTGACATATGTATTGTGGTTCGAGATGCGTTGATGCAGCCTGTACGTAAGGTGCAGTCTGCTACACACTTCAAAAAAGTATCGGGACCTAGCCCAACAGACCCTAACGTTGTTGTCAATGATCTCTTAACTCCATGTTCGCCTGGCGATCCAGGTGCTATGGAAATGACTTGGATGGAAGTCCCAGGTGACAAGCTGAATGAACCTCCAGTCACAATGTCCGATATGCTTCGTTCTCTAGCAATATCGAAACCTACTGTCAATGATGAAGATATGGTCAGGCTTAAGAAGTTCATGGAAGATTTTGGTCAAGAAGGATAGATTTGATGCATTTTACTTATTTGAAAACAGATTTTATTGGCTGTACTGTATTAGAGTATAATCACAGTGCCTAATGTGTTGCAAATGTAGTCTTTTTATTTTTATAACATTTTCAATGTAGATTAGATCACATGTATGTATAATTGTATACATATTTCACAATTGTTAATTGTTCAATCGTATCACATGTCCAGCTTGAATTTTTATATCCCACAGATTAATACCACAGTGTTGAAATTGTATGTAGCGTTACAGCTTCAACAATTTATGCTAAAAACTAATGTTGGTGTTTAGATAATTTTGCAGTCGCCTTTTTCATGCAATACATTAGTACTAAGTTATTTAGGATAATTTCTGATAAATATGTAAGATACATGGTCCACAATATTATTAAAATGTTAGAAAAATATTATTCAGAGATGTTTTGAAATGAACTTGAATATTCAGGGTATGATAGTTGTGTATAGACATGCTGGCAGGTTACAGAAATGGTTTTGTAATAAGAACTACAAAATATTATAAAATAAGCTGCTTGCTAGATCAAATGATCGCTTTCGTTGTCACATACGTAGCAATGTTTTAAAATACATACTTACTAAATATTAACGGTTTTTAGCCAATATATTTCAAATTTTCCTGGATGAAATATCAAGTGATGTATAGATTTTTATGATGAAAAATTGAACAAATTCGTAACATTATAGATTTCATTCTTTTAAAAACAGGGTTCCGTAATGGCTTATTGAGAGTTTTGAGACATTTGAAAACACCAAATTGTGCATATAGGTATAAAAACTATGTTTGGGTATATTTCATTCTTTTTGAAATACTTTTGGCCCCACTATAAATGTTCCTGTATTTTGGGTACAGTTTACAAACATTCATTATTGTAATATTGGCTCGCATTTTGTTTTTACTTGCTTATATTCTGTATATAAAATAACATCTCCCATTTATTTATAGTATCTATATAAAAAAATTAAAAATATTTTTGCACCATTAATATTATTCTACTTAGTTCATGATTTCTTAAGCGATCGTAATATTCATTTAATTTTGATCTTAGTGTAATAGTTATGTTCGATTCTTTTGTATATTGTTAAAAATAAGTGATTACATATTATTATAATGTTCTAAAAGATTGTGTTTATTATCACTTGAGAGTAATAAAACGACGTACAAAAACAACCTTTATTTACATTTAAATTAGGTATAGTGGATACTATCACGATATCTTAACACATACAATGTTGAGCGTTATCATTATTAACAAACTGAATGACTTGTTCCAGCTTGATGAGTTTATTTCTGAAAAACAAAACAAGAAAACAAGTCACAAAAGTTTACGCTTTCGAATGAAGGAGGAATATGAATGCCGTTATCGTGTCGAGAAGTGACTCTAATTTATTTTTAAAATAACTTCTTTTGGCTTGATGACCCGGGTACGTCTTAAATGACCCGGGTACGTCTTAAAACTGCGGCCAGACACCGGAGGACGGGCAGCAGCGTCCTCTCACTAATCGGTGAGCCACTGCGATCCCCAAGCCGCCTGCCAAGCGTGGGGATTATGGCAAACCCCCCCTTGGTGGAGGCCTTCGTTCAGCAGTGGACGTCTTCTGGCTGATGATGATGATGATGATGACTTTTGGCTTTGGAATTACAAATAGATTTAAGATAGTCCTACCTAGAACTTCCTATTAGAAAAATTAGACATGTGAAACACTTCTCGACCTGTAAGTTTTTTTTTGTACCTATAACGACGGTGCGTTCTCTTCTATGTGTCCCTATGGTAGCCACACACTTGAGCTTCATTCGTGGCTTGGTAGGCGCTCTCAGGCCCAGGGTTGAAATCAGCAGCCCCTGTGGTGCAGGCTTCGCACCAAACGCTATCAGCCACGATCTGTCTGTAATCTGTGGAAAGTTAAAAAAAATCAGTTTTATTAATTTAATCTAGCTTCATTCACGTCTTCCCCGAAGGGTCAGGCACAAGTGTAACCCGTACTATTAAATACCGTTATTGACTCCTATATAAGGGAGCGAGTCTAATGCCACCTAGCGGGCGCAGCTCCAAAGTCAATGAGGATTTCTTTATAGAAAATACAATAATAATTTGCTCGACCCAGGAACCCACCACTAATGTACCCAGCACCACGTATCCAGCACCACACGCTCGGCAGAACTAAAGTATTATTAATTAGAGTAAAATAAAAGATAGTTACCTACGAATAACTGGCAGGAGTGCGGCATAAGATAGATCAAAATTAATTCTCATTCAGCTTCCATTATAGAAAGCATATTTAAAATCGTTGATCAATTGTCATTATTTTTGGCGTCTCTCATTAGACGCTTCTTTCGCTTCACCTTAGGGCCGGCGCCGGTGTAGCTTACTCACCTCGATTTATTTTCTACCCTCACACACCATACCTCAAATGTATAGTACCTAAAGTGGGTAGGTGGGCATTATGTATTTTAAATTACCCACTATTTTCGTCGTAATTACCATAATTTTTATCGATCGCGGACAGTTTACGTCTGGCTGTCGTCAGCGGTGGATCCAACGCTCGTGCTTTTCCACCGCTTGATTGCCGAGGTCTGGATTCCATGCCTACTGCATGATCCTACCGCGTTGTACTATTTAATGACTCGTCGTCGGGCTAGTGGTCACCTCTGATCATCCTTTTTGCGCCACCTTCGCCACGTGGACGCCGACTCACTGTAGTGTATTCAGTGATCCATGGTAGTGTTGTTGAAGTGCTAGTGTGGTGTACTTTTGTAGTGTTATCTTGTGAGGTGTTTTTGTATAGTGTTAGTGGACTTGTGTAGTGTACATGTGTACTCAAGAGGATGCCTGTGAGAACGAGCTCGAAAATACCCGCCAGGTGAGTCGTAGCATAGTTTAGTCTTTCAGTATGCTGTTTTGTCCATATTCGCCTATCTGTTCAATTCGTGTTACGTATGATCAAGCCTGCCTTTATAATACTTACCTACTACTCTCAAGTAACATAATAGTTGTGAAATGAATGTAGGTAGGTACTGACGGGGTTCCGTGGACAGGAGAATCCGTGTGTCGTGTTTGCCTGCCGTGGGACATAGCGCCAGTAGGTACAAAGCGGCGACCGCGACAATGCTCAGAGAGATCTTAGGCGTTACGCTGCAGGGAAATATTTTTAAACGATCGTATGTTATGATTTATTTTTTACCTTTTGCCCATCAATAAGCCACTGAAGGTCCGGCGCAGGGAACGATTTGGCTGACGAGCAGTTTACGTCTAGAGGTTCTTTAATTCGATAAGCACGTTCGTGTCCAGTGATGCGCGGAGTTTCGCGTGGAAAATCTGCAGTAATAACATTTTAAAATTATTTTACTTGAACGCGAGAATTTGGAGACCGACAATTTTGTTTCTCTGATACAACTACCTTTTAATGTACAAATGTGTAGCAAATGTTTTTCTCACTAGGACTCCAGAAAAACACTAAGACCTTCAAAATATATATATATAATTCATATAGCTACATTATAATCTTTAAGATTAACATCTATATTATGACATGTGATAAGTAGGTATATCGGGAAATCATAATGTTACATATCGAAAATCATTCTACGAGAATTACTTTATTGCAAGGAAACCAATAATGTGAAAATCGTTAACGTAGCGTTTCAATTTTGACAAAATTGAATTCGGGTCGTTGATGTTTAAGCAGTCATATCCAATGAAATGTGTTTGGATCCCATTTATTATGCCAAAGGTAAATGTAAATCGGCGGTTTCGTTTTTGCTTTTACAAATCGCGGAAGCAATACCATTATCATAAGTTACCATAAACCTAATTCTGTGCAAATATATTGAGGTAATTTTTTTACACGTGCTATCTCGATGTTTTCTTGTACTGCAATCCTCGATAATTTTTTCACATGCGGCTACAAGATCATGCGTCTTGAAGGCTTTTACTGATTTAGGTATTATTGTTATTTCGGTGGTTGTTCTGTTGGAAAATTTACTTAGGTATTCGGAAGTATTGCGTTACTTACGTGGCAGTTTTTTAAAAAATATATTTAATTTATGAAACTACCTTCAAAATTTTAATTGTTTTAAGTTAGTTTAAAAAAAATATATAAATTTGCCACGAATATGACGTCAAGAATCTTGTTTGAAGAACGACCCACCTATCATAAGATATATGTTATACGGATTAGGTATTAGGCTAAGTGAACTCTTTTTAGTTCGTTTTTAAACTTGGTACTTACAGTAGACTTCCATAAATGCTTCGGCCTGTGCTGAATGGAAAGACGGTGCTTCTTCCGACACCTCACACCGGTATAAACCTCGAGATTTGAGGGTCAGCTCTCTAAGGTGGACGCGACGCGCTGTTGATTTCTCCAACTGGATACAGATAATATAACCGTTATGTCTGGGTTCTTTGAAGCTGGTGATGATGATGTGCGAGACTACTTATCGTGATGTAATTTGTTTTTTTTTTTTAATAAAAACCTATTTAGCTCTTTGTGCGTGTTGAGAATAAGAATTTCGAAGTCAATATCTAAAAAAATTATGTTCACTTTCATACAATAGTACTTACATTAAATAGGAAGATATATAGACTGTCTCATTGTACTAGTGGTCGCAAGCGCAGCTGCTTAGCGTGAGGTCCTGGGTTGGATCCCCGGGTCGGGAAAAAGTGTTATTGGGTACTGGGTATTGGTATTGAGAATTTCCATACAGTTTTCTGTATGGAAATTCTTTCGAAGCAGCACGGTAGATGGCAATAGGCTCGTCCCCTATTACATGCGTGTAACCTACGCGAAATGTGGGTGTCCAATAGTACACCTCTCCCCAACCCCTTGGGGAATACAGGTGTGATGGTTTGTTATGTTATGTGTTATATATAGATACCTACCTTTTCTGCTGTTTAGTGGAAGAGAAAGAAATATTTTTAGCTGTGATCTTTTTCAAAAAGGTCAGTGTGCAGTCGGTGGGTTATTATAAAACGATGAAAAAATGATGATGAATAAAAAGGGCACGTGTTATTTTGTAATTTCTGCCTACCCCATAGGAAAATTAACTGTGTATGTATGTGTTTATCCTGTACATGGTTTTATAGATAAAGCAACACTAAAGCCGCTGTTGTAAATTCGGTTCTAAGGACCAAGTTCGCCGGCAACATAACAGACGTTTAAAATTAAAACGAACGTTTAACCATACAACACTTAATAAACTGTTAATTACTTTATAAACATCTATTAAATTGTAAGTAAACTTATACTGCGTAAGTTTCTTAACATTTTCAAAGCATAGGTACTTAACTAAATGGAATGGAAAAAGAAATAATATTATCATGTAACTTAATTTTAACTCTTGGACTAGCCGACTAAGTTTTATACTGAGAAATATTATACCGTAAGAAATTCTATTATATCTTTCTGAGCCATTTTGGCACAAGGAATAATGTTTAAGTAGATTAGATAAACGGGACACCCGGTCAGTTGCCAAATTACGCAAATGTTAACAACTGTCAACTTGTAAATTACAATCAAGAACACACATTCAAGTTGCATAGGTACTCACGGCACTAAGATTGGAGTCTAAGCGATTGGCTTTCTACACAACCAATCGCACGTTCAATTACCGCGTCACTCATTTTTGTATGACCCAAAGTCTCTAGTCCCAGGTGACTGTGTTTATGCAGATTAATGTCTGTCTGTTGTACTTATGACAGTAGTAGATTTAAAGTACAAATAAAAAAGAAATTCCGAGTTTATAAAACAAACATACATCTACTTTGACTCCATCCAGCTTATGCGCGTGCTGTGGCGGTCTCAACCGCGGCATGTATCGGTAGAACTCCTCATTGTCCCGGTACCACTTGACGGAGTACAGCCTGCCCCCCTCCAGGTCGTAGTCACACGTCAGTGTGGCAGACTCTCCGCGCTGCTTCAATGATGGCACAGATATGCCGACGATGCGAAGACATATGCATACTGCGGAGAATAAAAGAATACCTAGATCAAGAAGATGTTAATAAAATAAGGGTTTGTATATACGATACTATCGATAACGTTGAAGCAGATATGGTCGCTTAGGTAACATCACTGCGCAAGTAAAATTTAAAAAGGTTTGAGAAGGGACAAAGAACTGATTATTTCTCATGAAAAATATTCCGTAAATGGTGTGCAATGAAGTGTATTACATTGTATTGTATTGTATTGTATTCTATTGTATTTTTGTTTATATTAGAGATTTACGAAATTTTTCATAAGATATGTCAATTTTATGTCTCTTCTGAAACTTATCAAATTTAACTTGCGTGGTATTGTTACGATATGATATTTCGTATAAAGTCGCTTCTAACAGTTCACATTTTAGCAATGATACTGCGACAGTGCAGCCTGGTATTGTCAGACAAAAGGTGTCAAATCGCCACGGGTGTCGCACGAGTGTTAGCGCTAACGCCGGCGCTAAGGCTTACATTGTATTTGAAATTTAACTTATTGTCGAATATAGTAGACAAAACACGTAAGTTGTTTGTTGTAAACATACAACAAAGCGCGAACACTCAAAAAAATTTAATCCTATCCTATCCTATTTCCTACTAATATTCTACCTACTTAATATTATAAATGTAAAAGTTTGTGAGGATGGATGGATGGATGGATGGATCTTTGTTACTCTTTCAAGCCAGAACGGCTGAACAGATCTGGATGAAATTTGGCACAGAGATAGATTATAGTCTGGAATAGCACATAGGCTACTTTTTGTCCCGAAAAAATAGAAAAAATAGAAATGTTAGACAAGTAGCTTGACTCATAACAAGATCCTCCTTAGCCTCTAGAACTCTGTAGTACATTTTGTATTCTATTACAAGCCGATCTTAATCATGTGTAGGTACTAAAAAATAAAAACCACAATATTTTGACATAAAACGAAATTAAGGAACATCAAAAAAAAAATATAGTCGGATTAAAATAATACAAAATCTAAAAATAAATAAATTAAAACATAATAATTACAACTGTCATTTAGCAACTATTAAAAAGAAACTAACTTATATCTTCTTAGGCATATCACATTTTTAGTTAGCACTGAATATATGAAGATATGTGTATAATAGGCACACACCAATACAACAAAGCGTTATTATTATATAAAGTGTTTCTGTCCCTACTAAGCTACAATACTACGAAAGTGAATGAAAGTGCTTGATTGTTTCGGAAGTAAAACGTTTGTGAATGGGAAAGTTGAATTCAACGCGGTTGATATGAATGGAAAAGTTGAACTACTTTAAATAATGATTAAAACTTATGTACGTCAAATTAAATTAATTGAATAATAAGGTTAATATGATATTATTTCCACACTATCAAACATGTTATATAAAAAAAACAATACTGAATGTAGATAATTAACAAATGTTTGTATCATTCGTATTCAATATGTTTCGTAGAAACATTTTTTCTAAAGTTAAGTTTTAATTGCCCGAAACTCCTGTAAATATTTCAATATTTGTGCACTTAAGAACATCCATGTTAACGAAGTACTTTTACCTTTTATATATATAAAAATAAAATAAAAAATCACTGGCAAACTCCCCATTCTCACTTGAACGTCACAGAAAACAATGCGTAGTTATCTTCATTAATTCAAATTAATTAAAACATCAAGTACTTGAACAAATTCCAACCATGATAGTAATGTTAACTTCCATTGAAAGTAGGTCACATTGTAATAATAATTTGCAACTTTCAAAGCTTCGCAAAATTTAATATTCCGTAGAGTGCGCCCGTTTCGTAGCACGTACCGAATGCAACTGTTGCTACGCCGCGTGAGGCGCTACGAGACCGACTCGTAGAGCTACGTTTGTAGCACACACGAGATAATTTAAGCCGGGTGGTTTCTGTAAAACAATTTTCACCAGACCTTTAGTGTCATAATGAAGCCGTGTGAGGGAAAGAGACAGATATTACATGTGTTTACTTTTGGTCTATTTTTGTTGTAAACGCATCCTTATTTCACACACACACGTTTGTACCAAATTCATTCAGTCTTACGTAAAATATGATAAAAAGGAAAGCTTCGTTATATTTTGTCAATGTAACGTGAAATAAACTCTATACGAAAAACTGACTACATTCTCAAAAAGATACCAGAATATGATATGAAATCTTAGGTTCAATGCCAAGTTCCTTCCTTGAAATAACCAGAATTTCGAAGATTTATCGTTAATAATTAAATGGTAGTTTCACTCTTGATTACAGTCGGTATATCTAGTTAAGTAACTGAGGGGCCACCGCTCCTTGCTTTATGAGGTACTTAGTGCCAGATAGAGTTCATTACGAAATAAACACGAGCTAGTACCACTCGTGACTATGTAGGCTAGAAATTTTATACTTGCATTACTTGGAGGAAATGGTATTATGGTACTTAATGGAATGTACGGGTAGGCACTTTCTTTTATAATAATATAACCAACTAAAGTTTATTAGCATGAACGATATTTTATATTCTTGTATTCTGCTTCAGAGCCAAAATGAAACTTTTAATACTGTGTAACTATCTGAATTAATTATTTTCTTTTTTAATTTTTATTTGAAACCCAACTGTTAATCAACTTTTGTTGTTGACAGTACACACATTTACTAGCGTATTTATCTGAACTACTTATCAGTTATACATAACATCACGCCTGTGATCTCCGAAGGGTAAGGCAGAGATGTAAGTTCATACATGAACATACTGACTCTATTTCGAACCTATTCCTGTATACTGGGACATATCCAAATCGGCCTATTCCTAAGAAATTTCTAATAGAAAAATCCAAGTTCCTGACCTGGGGATCGAATCCAGGTCCTTACGCTCAGAAGCTGCGCTTGCGACCACTGGACCAACGAAGAAGTTTAATAGAAGGCGATAGAGTGTTTTAATTCCACGAATGAAATACATCAACATTATTCGATATTCTTTCTATAAATAGATCTCACACGATGATAAGTAGAAATTAATAGAAAATTATAAATTGGCTATCTATTAGAGAAAAGTGGAGCAGAATATGTGGGAGGTATTTAGGTATATGTTTATCTAGTAGGGAAAAAGAACAAGTAAGGAAAAAACAAGTTTATAATAAATCGATATTTTATACATTTTCTTACGAGATATTATTGTTTTGTAAGCTATTTTTTCGGTATAGCTCAGGTAGAAGAGATATAGCACGGTGTGGCATTAGTTGCATGTTCAAGCTCTACTCGAATATTACAAGATAAATCAAGATAAATATGAGAAGAAAACTTGAAAAAAGATTTTCTAGTTTTCTTCAGAATGTAATATTATTATTTCTTAAACAAAAAATACGCGATGAATGGATGTTAATCCTTTAAAAACAATAACCCAGACGTCTGTCCGAGCATTGTAATATTTTAATAAAATTTTCGTGATTACCGTCGTAATTTAATTAAACATTAATACCGGAGTAATAAAGCGTTGGATAAACATAATTAAAAATACCTCTGGCAGGTAATGGCGTTCTCCAAATTACCATTGTAATACGTGTAATTAAAATTAATCGCCAATTAAAATGGTGTAATCTATTATTTTAATGGCACCTGGATGCGGTTTGACCACACAATAAGGGAGAAGATCGAAGCAGTAAATAATTCTACGATATATTAAAATCAGAATACATTTTCTGTGACTGCTAGTCTTGTGTTCCTAGATCATTAGTGTTACAGATTTTCTTATTGGCGCTTACTGGAAGAGGCCTTTGTCCAGCAGTGTACGAATGTAGGCTGATGATGATGATGATGATTGTCAGTCTGGACTTCGAAGTGTGGGCGGAGGATGGTAATAGGGCCACTCTCTATTATATGGGTGACACTGATGGCCAACAGTTAAGCTTGTGGTCAGAATTTTAGGGGCTGCTGACTTCAAAATCAACTGGGATTATATAGTCGTAGGACGCCTGAGATTAACTGTTTAGCATGCTTTCGGCACGGAGGGGTCTAGATGAGCGAAAATCGATCATATTCAACGCCTGACCGAAGCAATCACTGCTGCAGATCGACAGGTACGAGCCGCGTCTTTCTCAAGCTAAAATTTATTGATAATATGTTCACAATAAGATCAGGTGAGATTTAATAAACAATCACAGCATCAAGGAAAACGGCCAGTATTTATTTCCTCAGTGACATGAAAACTAATAAAATTATGCAAAAATATATCCGCGGAGATCGTTACCGAGTTCAAAGGAAAATTCTCGGCGCCAATAAATTCAAGTTGAAGTTACCTTTGTGCTAAAGCTGCCTGCACTTTCAAATTTGTGTATACTTTATTTTGAATTTCCTTTTCGTATACAAATGATGCGGTAAGATATTTATTTTCTGTGAAGAAAATTCATTTTACATTCACTATATTACTTTAATGTCCTAATTGTTGATAGCGCGGCGGCTGTAAGTGAGGTTAACATCTTACAAACAACATGATCAGAAAAAAAATGCAAGGTAGCTCAAACTTAATTTCGTCTTGAAATTGCAGAACAGTTACCCATTATCACCGGTATAACTCCATGGACCCGACAGAATTTATTGCGCCCAGTAGACAATAATAGGCCCGCTCCTTATTACATTGGACTTACATACAACATTATCTCTATTGTGAGTTTACAAATACATATATGTACATACTCGCTAGCGACTTTTGAATAATATGAGTATGAAACTAAACTAGGTGTCTCCAGTGTCAATAAACCTAATCAAAAATAAAAACAGTTGCTAGCGAGTGTGACTTGTAAACTTATAAAAGAGTTACCTTAGTTTAGTCGTTTGGGAATATAGACGTGATGCTATATTTATATACATATACATATGTATAATATATACACATTTTTATTGTTAAACTGCCTCATTGGTCCAGTAGTCACAAACACAACTGCTGAGCGTGAGGTCCGCGGGTTTTTCTGGAAGTAAATTCTGAATGATAGCATAGAGTTTATAGATAGGGCGTCATAGAGGGCGAGCATATTGCCATTTACCAGGTACAGTTTGTACCTGGTAAATGGCAATATACTCGCCCCCTATTACATGGGACTCAATAATGGGGCATCAGCAATGTGGGTGTACAATAGTAAATCTGTGCCTAACCCCTCGGGGAATAAAGGCGTAATGGCATCTTATGTTATGTATATAACTACACTAAACAACCAAACGTGCAGCATGTTCATAAATATGCTATTCCTTCAGTTTTCAGAACTTTCAAAAGGTAAGTCATTGACTTCAATTAATCGGGCAGCAGATGTAGACGAAGTAATACAATAAAATTGTTTTACGACTAGCCATATATGCTAGGTATATATTTTATTTCTGCTAATTATGATCATATTTCCTTCCTTTCTATTTAATTTTTCTCTTGATTTATTGCGCTTGCGCTTATGCATTACCTTTTCTCTTCTTCGCAGCCAAAAAAATGCTGCCGCATCGAGTAGTGTCTTTTTCCGACACACACCTCGAGGACCATTCATGTGCAATGCAACAGAGAACGTCAAAGCTTGTCCAATATCCACGCGGATTCACCAGGATTAATTTAGGAATTATAACAGTAACTCCACTTTCACAATGGAATTTCAATCAATCCAGGTCCATTGTCAATCCATACAACATAAAGGTCGCATACGTTTATGTTATTAGGCAGTGATTACATTATACATTCATCGGAACCCAGATTTACGTAAACAGCTTATTATGCGGTACCTCGCTGGAAATTGCATAGGCCCATTCAAAATGGCCGCCTCTGTGATATTCACGATTTAATTTACGCCCAAAACTCAGCTTTGGGGCTTTATTTTTTGAGCGGGTTTACGTGTAAAGGTTTTAATCATTTTAAATTATTAAAAATGTTAGGGTGCTATTAAACTGGTTTGAGGTATCAATGAATTTGTGATTACATGCATGTTCTATCATCAATTTGAGCGAAGTAGATTAATTTTCAGTTAATTACTCGTTTAATATGGAAGTAGCCGAGTGCAGTATTTTTTTAATATTTTGACATTCTCATTAATTAAAATTTAATTCAGTGGTTTAAAAGCAATAATAGATCTACATTAATATTTTTATACACACTCAGACATTTCATAATTCTTCTATTCTTTTATTTTTGAAATGTTGGCGTGTCTATTTATAATTGTCACTTGACACATGTTTCTAACATCACAGAAATAATAGAGAGATATATTTTAAATTGAAACATTATTTTATTTAATAAATATTTGGACTATAACTCTTGATAAAGTGGTATACAGGTACAATATACGATTTTCGGAAGCCATAAGGAGTTGGTAACATAATAACTGTAGGACAACTCAAGTGCGAGGTTAGTGGCAACAGGTAACAGTAAAACATGTAGGTACTCTATCACTTTAAACGTAAGTTATTATTGTGAAAGTCATAAACAGTGTAGGTCAGCCTTTCTTAACCTTTTGTACACCACTTGCAGTTGTTTTATTTTCAATATCCACGTTTACTACTATTTTACTTTCATAGGTATTTAGATATTTATTTCAACGAGATGGTTGGTTTATAAGTCTATTTCTGCACAAATTGTTGTGGGGAGAGACATCAACTGCTTCACCGCCAATTCCTTAAATAACTCCTTATCCACGGAACCCTTGAGATACGTGCGCGGATCCCAAGTTGGGAAACCCTGGTCTTGGTAGATCATATTGTGGTGGGCTTCGGCGTGGTATAATAAGAGTTCCCAAATCCCACTATTATGGTGTCGAGGTGAACAAACGTAGAGAGTTTAACCGATAAGAAACCGACACATTCCTTTGCCTAACTTTCCCCCAAACATAGACAGCGGACAGCTCTTGAAAGAAAAGGGAGATGATATTTGGATCGTGATATTATAATCGATTGTTCCAGCCTCGGCAATCGGCGGATTTCGACTTCATTACTCGATTTCACTTAAATGAAATACACCTTTAGTAATGCCGATCGTTGAACGTTTCCCTCACGCCTCTTTATCAGAAAGCTTAAAACTAGGTAGTCTAGATCACGAAATCTTCTAGATTCAATCAAGCTTTGAATTCTAAGATATCTTTTAGAAGTGTGAGTTACCGAACCGGAGCTCGATACTATCTCTTTGTCGTGATCAAATTAACACTCAAGAATGAAGGCTCCTTGCAGCCAAGCAGTAACACCACGAGCGAAGGAATTCCTTTGTCGTACGACACAAAGAACAAGTCGGCTTTATTGAAGCTAGTCGTAGATAACGGCGTCTTTATAATTTTCTTACGGGAAAATGTTTTCAATTTGGTAGAATAGAATTATACAGAAGAGTACCTAGATATACATTTTGACTGGCTCGGCCTAGTGTGGAATCCACTACTAACTCCAAAAACAACTGTTTTATATGTTTTAAGACTAATTTGAAGGAAATACAGAAAAAATACCTGTCATAGAACATAAACACATAACATAGTATCACACCTTAATCCCCCAAGGGTTTAGGTAGAGGTGTATTATTGCACAACAACAACACCAACAACAATGTATAATGCAAATGCAAACTTATTGCCATCTACTGGGTACAAGTACAAACTTCGGGCTGCTCCTGAGAATTTTCTTATAGAAAAACCCTATGACACTTCCCAACTCGGGGATCGAAAACAAGACTACGAGCTCGGCCACATTATCCTAGTTTAAAATGAACATTAATTCATATAAGATACAGACAGAAGTTGGCGCTCTAATTAAAAAGATTTTCTATTGAGAATTTTTGTTACTTGATTGGTTAAGAAAAGTATTAAAATGATACAATTTATTCTGTAAGCGGTATATAAACTAACTTATGTATGTACTTCAACGTGTGGTGTTTCTAGGATGTACTTATAGGTATTAATAAAGCCCGTATGGCATGTTACATAATTTGGCAGCGCTCGCTATTTGATGCTAGGTATACTAGCCTACATTTAGTATTATTGCTGATGACTGGTACTAACGTGGTACCATTTAATTCTGCTATATCGCTTGTTTTATTACCTCCAGTTAACTTTTATCATCAATACGAAAAACGGGTGACATTTATTACAAAACACAGTATTCCCCGAAGGGTTAGAGTTGTCGAAGGCGTTATTAAGTGTTCCGAGGTGTTTATGAGTATTGGTAACTGAAAAACTCAATATCACTGTCGAGCCTGGGAATCTAAACCAGGACCTAACTGTTATAATCTTCTTCGTGTGGATTTTTGATTTCAAATTCAAATGTGTTTTGACCAGTAGGTACTGGGCCATGTAAATAGCATTATCATTGGCTATATTAAACTCACTACGAGTATTAGCAATTGCGCTTATGGCTGTGGAAAAATAAGTCAGTCTAAAATATACCTAAAATATATTTTAAGTTAATAATTATAAATAAAAACATGCATGAGTAGATCAGTCGAAATCTCGTTGCCACATTCCATCACCATATCAAAATCCAGGGCAATAAATTAATGTAAATGTTTCTCTTTCAGTTATACCCACACTTGGGATTAATCACTTCTAGGTAAAATATAGTTTTTCCTAAAAGACGTATGAGTTTCGTTACCTTAGTTCCATCGAAGTTGGTGTAGACTATCGAGGACTATCGAACGAAACTCCTTCACTGCATTCTCCTTATAAAACATGGTAGCAACGAGATATGGTTTCACGGGAAAGGAGGGATTAAGGAGAATTATGGAAACTAGATGTCACATATTTATTTGCGCATAGACTTAAGTGAAGTCAGATGTTTATTAGAACTGCAGAATAAATTAGGTACTCTGAAAATGTGTTTTTTGATAGCCCTGTGCACCTTGAATCTTTTCTTGTGTTGTTTAGATATACTCAAAGTTTATGTTTGTTTGTGATGATTTTAGACGGATGATATTATTAAACCCTAAACTCTAAACCAATAATAAATAGAAAAATGTGACCGCTGAACTCAACAGCTATAAGTTTGTTCTCTAATCAAAAGTTTCAAGGTAAGTCTTTCAAATTAAATCGGTAAGGATTTTTACAATCAAAACACATTTGGTTTCTAGAACGTAAATAATGATTTCCCACATTGGATAGCATATTCAAAACGTATTGCTGCTACAGATTGTTAGTTATGGTACTTTTATACTGGCAACACAGATTGTTTCCCTCCCTGGTTAAGCTTGCATCTAACAGAATATGGCGGATAATTGGTAGTGTAAATGAAAGCGTAAAATGTGTGTAAAAATAAAACTAATAAAATGTTTCTAATAATAAAACGAATTATATTTTCATGGTAGCAGAGCGTGGTTGCCAAGAGAAGTGAAAAGGCTGTAATCATAATAAATAAAAATAAACGTGGAGATGGCGTCCAAAAATAGTGATATAAATATTCCAATTTTCGACGGAGCTGATTATAGCAACTGGAAAATACGAATGCTAAAGTTTCTGCAGTTCAAAAAGTGCAAGGATGTAGTAACAAGAAAGAAAAATACGACCGATGATGACAGATGGGACGAGATGGATATCCAGGCAACAAATTACATTTACAGTGCAATAACAAACAAACAGCTAGAATACATATGTGAACTCAATACAGCTTACGATATTATCCAAAAGTTTGATGAAATGTATCTGAAAAGGTCGACAGCTTTGCAAATAGTGTGCCGACATAATCTCGAAAGTGTTAAATTAAATAAATATTCAGAGGTAACCTTATTCTTTGATGACTTTGAGAAAGCTATAAACGAGCTTAAACAAGCGGGCGCAGTAGTGTCAGAACAGGAAAAGCTGAATTATATGTTGAAAGCGTTACCAGAAAATTACAATTATATTGGTGATTTAATAGATGTTCTACCGGAAGGTGAAAGAACTGTTGACTATCTAAAGAGCAAAATTAAATTAAAAAGGTCAGAGAATGCGAGTGACACGTCAAATAAGAATGCGAGTGACACGTCAAAAGATATATCAAATGTTTATCGAGCAGAAGCCAGGTCATCATATCAGAATAACTTAAATTGTTTCGGCTGTGGAAAGCCTGGTCACTTTAAAAAAGATTGCCGTTCCAGAAATGCTAACCGTGGTCAAGGACGTGGATTTTTTGGTCATCAAGGACGTGGATTTTATGGTCAACGAGGACGCAGTTCATATAATATGAGAAATTTTCATAGAGGACGAGGAAATTATCAACACCCTAGTTACGAGAGTCAAGGAAATAATTTTTATGCTACCATTGCAAATAATACTTACACAACAAAGGAAAATGACAAGCCAAAGAAAGGTCAAATAGAATGGCTACTTGATAGTGGATGTACAGACCATATTATTAACACTGATGAGTACTTTGATACCTGCGAGACTTTAAAAAATCCTGTAAATGTAAAAATTGGTGATGGAAGAATATTAGAAGCCACAAAAATTGGTAATATTAAAACTTACTTTCCAGTTTATGGACAAAATTGTGAGGTGATGTTGACAAATGTTTTTTATGTAAAAGAAATGAAGGCAAACTTGTTGAGTTATTCAAAAATTACAGACAAAAATTCAGTTATTTCAAGAGGGAGATTGTCGAAAATTTTCAATCCAAATGGAGAGATTATAGCAATTGCAGTTAAAGATGAGAGACTGTATAAGATGACAAGTTACATCATAGAAGAAATGTTGCAAGCGAACATAAGTAAAAGTAATATGACTATAAAAGAAAAACTACACCGTACATTGGGACATATAAATTTTAATAACTTGAAATTAATGTGTAAACATGAATCACTAGATGGATTACCTAAACAGATTGAACATGAATATTTAAAGTGCGCAACATGTATTGAAAATAAAATGCATAACTTACCATTTCATAATAATAGAAGAAGAGCAGAGGAGATATTAGAGATTGTACACACAGATTTAAATGGGCCACATCAGACTACAGGTAATCATGGAGAAAAATATTTTTTGATCTTTATAGATGATTACAGTAAACTGGTTAAAGTTTATTGTATCAGGACAAAAGATGAGGTATATGATTCCTTAGTGCAATATGTAAATGAGGTACATAACTTGACAGGAAAGATGATAAAGGAACTGCGATGTGACAATGGGAAGGAGTATATAAATGCAAGAGTTTTTCAGTTTGCAAAAGAAAAGGGAATAGTAATAAAACCTTGTCCAGCATATGTTCATGAACTAAATGGAACTGCAGAGAGATACAATCGATCATTAATGGATATGGGTAGATGTCTTTTATCAGAAGCAAAAGTAGACAGAAAATTTTGGCCAGAAGTAATTAAATCAGCTGCATATCTTAAAAACAGAACCTTGACTAATACTATTGAGAGAAAAACGCCATTTGAAATATTTTTTGAAAGGAAGCCTACAGTTAAATATTTAAAAATGTATGGAAGTAAAGTATTCGTACGAATTCCAGAAGAAAGGCGAAGGTCTAAATGGGACAAGAAAGCTGAAGTTGGAATTTTACTTGGGTATACTGATACAGGATACAGAGTATTGATTAATAACAGAGTTATCATTGCTAGACATTGTGATGTAATAGAGGAAGATGTAATTTTGTGTGGGTTTGAAGATGAAGAAGTCAATACAATTGAAGATAAAATAATAGAAAAGGAAAGGGAAGATTCAATTAATATAAATCAAGAGACAAAAGATATAAGGAAAAACTTGGAAAAGGTTAATAAACATGAAGAAAATAGTGATGTTGAGATAAATAATGATGAAGAAAGTATGAAAGGAAGAAGATCAAGAAGACAAATTAAACCTCCATCTCGTTTTGATGAAGAATTTGGTTACTACTGCATATATGTTAATTTTTGTGATGCTATGGTTCCAGAAAATTTTCAGGAGGCGACTATATGTGATGAGTCAATGAAATGGAAGGAAGCAATGAATCGTGAGATGGACAGTCTTGTGAAAAATAATACTTGGACACTAGTAAGCAAACCTCCTAAAGACAGAAAGATAATTGATGTGAAGTGGATATACAAAAGGAAGAGTGAAAGTGAATATAAAGCCAGATTAGTAGTAAGAGGATTCCAACAAACTGATTGTATTGATGATACTTATTCTCCTGTTGCTAAAATGCCCAGTCTTAAACTGCTATTATCTTATTGTTGTCAAAATTCTTTGAATATTCATCAAATGGATGTCGAGACAGCATTCCTAAATGGTAAAGTTATGTCTGAAGTTTATGTAAAACAGCCAGTTGGTTATGAAGATGGTACTAATAGAGTTTATAGATTAAACAAATCACTATATGGTTTAAAAGAAAGTCCTCGAGCATGGTATGAATGTTTTAATGCTTTCTTGAGAATCCTTAATTTTCGCAGAAGTAAATATGACTATTGTCTGTATGTCAAAGAGGAAAATGACTTGACTGTTTATATTTTACTATTTGTTGATGATTTATTAATTTGCTGTAAAAATGAACAAGTTATTGCTGACATAAAAAACAAATTATCTGATAAGTTTAAAATGAAAGACATAGGCAGAGTAAAAAACTACATTGGTATTGATATTGAATATGATTATCATCAAAATAATATTTTAACTCTGAGTCAGAAATCTTATATTGAGTCTTTAGCTAAACGTTATAATATTGAAAATGCAAAACTGTATAAAACTCCTATGGAAATAAATCTAAAACTGGAACAATCTGACATAAATGAGGATATAAAGTATAGAAATTTAATTGGTGCTCTTTTGTGTATTAGCTCTGGTACCAGACCAGATATATCTTTCAGTGTAAATTATTTAAGCAGATTCCAGAATTGCTATGATGAGACACATTTCAAATATGCTCTGCGAGTCTTAAAGTATGTGTACTTGAGAAGAGATCTTAAACTAAAATATTATAAGAATAATAATGCTGATATTTTGGATTGTTTTGTGGATGCCGACTGGGCAGGAGACACTCTAGACAGGAAGTCTACCACAGGATTTGTTATTAGATTGTTTGGAAATATTGTTAGTTGGAAATCAAAGAAACAAAACAGTGTAACAAAGTCTTCTACATTTGCTGAGTACATTGCCTTATCAGAAGCTGTAACAGAAACAAATTTTCTTATTTGTCTAATAAATGATATTTTCACTAAAATTTGTAAACCAGTTAGGATATATGAAGATAACTCAGGAGCAGTAGCTATTTCTAAATATGGAAATTTTACAAAGAATTCTAAACATATTGAGGTACATTATCATTTTATACACGAGAATGTTAAGAAAGGAAATATTGAAGTTGTAAAGATAGAGTCAGAAAATAATATCGCAGATATATGTACAAAAGCATTGGGAAATGTAAAGTTCATTAAATTCAGAGAAATGTTAAATGTAAAAGAATAAAACAAGATGTATCAAGTTATGTTAGATTGTAATAGATTTTGATGTGTTGTGTTGCAGCATAAATGTAAGGAGGCGTGTTAGTTATGGTACTTTTATACTGGCAACACAGATTGTTTCCCTCCCTGGTTAAGCTTGCATCTAACAGAATATGGCGGATAATTGGTAGTGTAAATGAAAGCGTAAAATGTGTGTAAAAATAAAACTAATAAAATGTTTCTAATAATAAAACGAATTATATTTTCACAGATATCAGTTTGTAAACAGTCTTCAACACTATACTCACAGAATAATGCGGTTCACCGACTTCAATTAAACTTAACCCATTGAACGCAACATCACGTGCATAATACAGCGCACAACACTGCTTTTTAACTAGTTCCGCTACATCCGACTATCAGTATACGGGTTAGTGTAATTGTTACGGCAGTATACGGCATACTAACAGGTTTATGTCGGTGTTGTGAGTGAAACCGAATATCACATGTGCTGAATTAAGCTAGAGTGGTAGCTCTCAGTTGAGCAACTAGAAAATTTGTCCAGTCAATGCAGGCTAGGCTTAGAAATATCTTTTTTATACAAGACTACGAAATTAGGTACCGTAACTATTTAGTTATGGCGGTTATTGGTTTGGTTTTATTGGTTTTAACTGGAACTGTGCTCGGTTGATGGCAATTGGCTCGCCCCCTATTACACAGGATTTAAAAACATTATCGGTGAAATGTGGGTGCACAATGGTACACCTCTGCCCAACCTTTCAGTAGTACAGGCGTGATGTTATGTCATGTTACTTAAATATTTTTGTTCAGATGCTTCTATAATATCTAGCGGTATGTGTTGGGAAGCTGAAGAATCTATGCTATGGTCCAAATTGCAAGATAAATATGTATATACATAATTATCTTGCAATTTAAGTAAGCGTAATTTTTCTCACAATGGCGTTATGCTGACGTCAGTGCTCCCCGAAGGGTGAGGCAGCATAAATAAATAAACATAATACTACACTATAATTGATTGTTTATGATTTTCAGTAAAATTATAAGCCACACTGCAAGAAGGGTACGTTGCAAAGCTTACACCGCCTTATACGCCCTGTGTTTTATAATAAAACCATAAAATATCACAGCGATTTATGTGAGTGTAAAATCGTTTCTCCCTTGTGTATTTTATTTATTTTTATAAAATATTGCTCATAAACTTTAAACATAAAACAAGGCAGTTTTATTGGTTTCAACGGCCAGCGTTGCAATAAACAGGATAACGTATCATAAATTGATGTCGATTGATACTTTTGAATTGATACTGTTGGTATACGGCGTCGTGAAACTGCCTTTTGATGGGCTAGTTACATTTACTTTGCTATCTCTAGTTTGGTGAATAAGGGTGTTTTATCTATGTAGATAAATTAATAGACGGTGGTTAAATTTTAGTGATCTAAAAGAGGGAGGGATCTTTGAGAGTTCGGAGACAATTGTTGTATATGGAATTTAATAAATCGTAGTTTTATATATATAGAAATGGATTTGAACTTGAAAAATCGATCAATTTCCAACTACAAATACTTATATATATTATACATACATATTTTTGTTTTAAGTATTGTATTGTGTTTATAAAGCTTTCAAATGTTAAACACGGAATATTAAAAATAAAAAATAAATTTTAATTAAACACAAACAGATAAATCTTTCAGGACTTCAAACATTATTGGAAAATATCTATACCTAAAATCAATATAAAGTAACGACGGTAACAGGACACAAAAATGTGAACATTCCGGATTTGGCTTTAATTTGCTTTGCAATACATCAGGGAAAACAATAGTAAAGATAGAAAGCACTGCGAGCAACAGTTAACCTAACTGTCTGCAATTTGTGCCAGCATGAAATAGAATAAATCGGACTGCTATATTGCTTAAACACTACAAACGAATCTGCGATGTATTACTATCACGCACATGACTGAAATTCGCTGTAGCAAAAATGGCTGTTGTTATATTTACTTTTCAGTGCGCACTTGATGCAAAACGGTCGTGTTTCAATAAAATTGGACTGTATGATAAGTTGTAAGGGTGGGGATTGCTTTGCGCTATGGTTGCGGTAGGCGCGTAAAGCCAACGTGATGTCCATCCCAGAGTTAATAGTGCAAGTGTTATTGAAGCCAGATATTATCCCGATATTTAGAATTGTATACACTTGTATTGGTGTTGTGGTTCGGTCATTTACAGTGGCCTCATCGGTCTAGATTTAAACGTACATAATTAACTGGCCATATAATTGAAGTTGCGGAGTAACGTGATGTATTGCTATCGGGGGATGTTTAGGATGGGGTACAGTTAATGACATAAGTATCTGAGGCCCTAGTGTAAGTTTATTTTGACAAATTTGATTTACTACATCGAACACATCATATCATCGGCCCTTTTCGTGCTCTCCAACAATCGGAGCGCCGAACGCGTTCGATGTAGTAAATACATCGAACGCGAATCGAACGCGAACGAATTTGTCAAAAGAAACTTACACTAGGGCCTCAGATCATTGTACAAAATTTCAAAAGTTTTATTATAAATGAAAAATTGAAAATTTGATTTTTTTATGTAATTAATTATTATATAATAGAATAGTGTAACTACTATATACTAGTGATGTGAGTAGATAAGAACAATAAGTAAGTATTTATCTTCTTTGATAAATCATTTAATCAAAAAATTACGAATAATTCTTCAACTTTCTCGCTGACTGAATCTACGTATTTTATATAGTTCAATCTGTACGTTCATATTTTGTGTCTGATAGGATTCCGTAATTACTCATTATCGTGGAACTAGTTTTCGATTACTGCCTCGAGTTAATTGGTTTTCAAAGGCTGGTACAAAACACAAAGTGTACTCCAATTTATCTTATTAATTACATAATTAACTACCATTAGGCGTTTATTCCATTATATCATCCTTAGACCAGTATAGAGTTGCGAGATTAGTAAGGGTGCGAATAGAGAGTCTCAACGAGTGACGCATTCTGAAATCGTCTAGCGCACTCTGGGCTGATAGCCTTGATACCACCAATCTTGACAAACGAGTGTGTAACCATGTGCTATCTCGTGCGAAAAGGATAGAAAAAAAAGTTAGAATTATGATGGAAGAAAAACACAAGAAACCAACATGCAGTACATAATTTATTAAATAAATTCACTCTAAGTTATTGCTTTTAAACTTCAAGACTACAGAAAACTTCAGCGACACAGCGCACTTAGCGTCCTTCTATTGTTTCAGAAACAGCAGCAAGTTTGTCGCAACGAAATGAAACTGAACAATTCGCACCCCTAATTACATCATGTTATTTCCATCTAGACGCCACTTGTGTTTTAGTATCAAATTCCACAATAGCCTTGCATTTTAGTGGTGTAATTTCTGAGAAAATGAATGTTGAAACGTAGGGAAAACACAAAAGATGTGGACCCTCGACCCTTGGAGTCTAGTAGGAATGAAACCTCGTTGTCGACTCTTTACTCTTTGGAGTAGTTAATAGCTACTTCGGAAGACACTTGTTACATGAACAAAAGGTGAGAAGTACAGGGTGTATTTTTAAATGTTAGTTGTACGATTTAATAGGGAATATGCGTTTATTTTTTTATTTGCTCAATAAAATATTTATAATCTCTTGTAAATAATGGTGAAAGAATTTTTAAAATATCTTCATCAGCGATAAAGTTATAAAGCATTGAAGTGACGAATTAGAAAGAGAGGTCCGACGTGTTATCTGACGTCAAATGACATCATTCCCATAGAACTGCCATAGAAAACAGCGTTTTTTGCGAAAGAGACAGCAATATTCGTTTAAATTGGTTATATCTCGTTTGTTTTTTGATCAATTTTGATTATGATTTCACTAATGTTATGATATTTATGTATTTTTTTCGATGAACTGGCTAGATTACAAATATTTTTTTCATGTATATTCCCTTTTGTTGGCTTTATTTGATTTTAGAGTCGCATATAGCTTCCCGAAAGGAATTAATATAATTTTAAACCGCAATCAAGGTTTTGACCTAGAGTGATCTGATTGGGCTCAAATTCACCAGCATCACTGTTTATCAGCCTTTGTTAAAAGCAAATCTGAACAATTTTACTTTATATAATATGTCAAATTTTCTTCGTTATTATAATATCACTTTGTAAAGAAACATTTTTTTCTCTTGAGGCTATTGTAGTATTTTTTCTTAGCGGCACAACTCGTTAGGTAAATATATAGGTACGGTTTATGAAGCGATAGTAAGAATATTATTAAAGTTTTATAATCTCACTAGCTGTGCTCGTGACTCCGTCCCCGTATAAAGATTTTTCATACACATCTTGAACCACCACTGCCCCTTAGGGCTTGATATTTGTTGAATCGAGTTGAAATCGGATTTCTGTATAGAAATTGTCATAGCAGGACAGAACCTGGAACTGTGCTGGTAGATAGCAATAGTCTCGTCCCTATTATGAGTATGTGGGACCCAATAACGGCATCGGCTAAATGTGGGTGTACAATAGTGGTGATGCAGTAAGGCCTATATTTTACTACTGCATAATTAAGTACTGATCTTTACTGAAAATCAAACGCGTACGCAAGTACACATGGTGTTGGCTTACACGTCACACCACAATAGAACACCTCTACCTTAGCTTCCGGGGAATATAGGCATGGCGCTATGTATATAGAACATATTCGTCGGTGTTTAAATTCAATTATATACTGCTTGTTTTTGATAGAAGCGACTTCAAACTTGACGCAAACGTTGATAATCTTAATTTGAGTGTGAAGTAAGTGATACCACTTCACACTAAAGTTAATTGATGGATCTAACACGTGAAACATTAAACACTAAATAAACAAGATATATTTCGTGTTACAACATTTTTTACACACAAATGCCGAGAGGAAATACTCGGGTACAGCATTCAGTTTTCATAATGCCGCAAATATTATATTGTAGCGTTTAATTTGAGAGGGCTCTGCCCCTGCCTCGAGGAATAATATTAAAAGAGGTTGCTTTGTGAGGTGCTAACAAATTGGCGGTGAAGTTCGCGCGCGGACGCTTGCCCAGCGAGATACACACTGACGTAAGTAGTTCAGTTATATAGTAATAAACAAAAATTATTATATTTTTATCTAAAAATGCTTAACTTAGGGTGTGAATTCATACATGGTATTTTGATATTTATTTCAAAGAACTACTAATAATATTTTCACATGGTATGAGAGCTCCGTGTTGAAAAAATTTGGTATAAAGCAAGGTTCTTTATAGCTTTAATTGTAGTCTTACGCTAGATTATGTGGTTATTTTATCAGATATGTTGAAGATAAACCAAGCGAATTTATCCTCAATTTCCCATTGCAATACCCCGTGTACGTAGAACGAATATCAGGGATGAAATTTCTTTTTTTTTAAAAACGTTGCCCCACTCATTGATTTCTCCTGTGTCGTGGGTATAGTTTACAAACATACATATCACATACATACACAACCAGACCCGAAACAACTATCTGTAGATCATACAAATATTTGTTCCGTGCGGGAATAGAACCCGCGACACTTACCGCAGAAAGCTAATCACTTAGCCACTGTGGCAACCATGTCTTCAAACTTGTCCTGTGTACTAGTATAGTATAGTAGTACTAGTATAGTATTGTATTATCTGTGCCCTATGCTTAGAAATCGCCGCTAGACAGCCAGGCAATAAACTAAGCTTTCAAACAAAGCCGCAAAATGCGGGTCTTTGCAAATTGCCGATAAAACTCGCTTCAAAGTCAAAGTCAAGTCAAAGTTTTTTATTTCACGTAGGCCGTTTCAGGCACTTTTAAAAAGTCGAGACTTTAGGCGCATGGTTCCAAAGGGGGTAGGTCCTATGGAGAAGAGACCGGCAAGAAACTCCATGGATAAGCTTACTAAGGTTTAGGTCAGTGTGTATCGCATGGAGGAATATTTTTGAAAAGAGCCCGCGCTGCCGTCCGCCTCCTTTGTTCACAAATCGCTTGGCTGACAGAAGAGCATTCGCGTTGTTACAATGCACGATATGACTAACTTAAGTATGTACGTGCTCATTGGGCATTAACGACACCGTCTGGTTTTGTTTTTAAATACATATCGACTGTGAACTAGTAACATGTCCTATGTCGATTTTATAAGGATTTTACTTGGTTAAACCATTCTAATCTATTTCATACCCGGCAGCGCTGCAAAAAGCATATTTTACTTCAATCAAAATTACACGCCAAAAAAATAAAAACCGACTCCAAAAAAACTCAAAAACAAAACTAATAACTAAAAAGCAAAAAATAAATATTTTATTATACAATATAGTAGTTGAAGAATATTGAAATCGGTGCCAAGTAAAACATAAAAGTAATATACCTTGCTGCTATAATAGCGACATTGAAACAACGGGTTCACGTAGAAATTGTCGAGTGCGGAGCGAATTATGCGTCGGACACGACACATGCACTTCGCCAATCGTGTCGGTTTATCATTGCATGTTTTACTTGGCACCGACTTCAATATTCTTCAACTACTATATTGTATAATAAAATATTTATTTTTTGCTTTTTAGTTATTAGTTTTGTTTTTGAGTTTTTTTGGAGTCGGTTTTTATTTTTTGTTAAAAAAATTTAATTATTTTACTATTTTGAGTGATGGGTAGACCTAGTAAAGACGATTCTCTTGAAAAACTTTACAAAGGTCAAATGTATGTTGCCCCAAGTCGAGTGAAAACCTTAGACGGTATTGCACTATATGATTTTAAAATCAAATAAATTACTTAGCCGACCATCGAATCTGCAATATTACCCATCTCGGCTTAAAGTACGCATCAATACGAATAAAATAAGCCCAAACACTATGTAGCTGCTATCAACCATTATGGAGTTCCCTAAACTGTACTGCACCTGCATCACGGACCTTGCAGTGGCAGTCATTACCTATCTCGGTGTAAAGATCTTGTCAACACGAATAAAATAAGCCCAAACACGAGGTAGTTAAGATGTACCGTTGAGGAGTTCCCTCGATCCTCTGTCGTCTCCATCATCAGATCTGCCCTAAACCTCCATAGTATTGTAGTCTCATCAGATATACACATAAATATCAAGTTTTTACCCCATGCTCGCCTACAATTTTCAAGAGATGCCCTCGATTTCTCAGGGTTTCCACCATCAGGTCCTGACCTGATGACAATGGGACCAAATGACAAGCATACCCTTTCAAATAAAAAAAGAATTTTTGAAATCGGTCCAGGCGTCTTCGAGTAATCGAGTAACAAACATAAAAAAAAAAAAAAAAAAAAAAAACAGCCGAATTGAGAACCTCCTCCTTTTTTTTGAAGTCGGTTGAAAATCGAATTCATAGTTTCTTCTTAATCCTGTAATGTTGTCAAAAATGAGATAGTACCAGTTGTCAGTTCACAGTCGATATATTGTGTAGGAAACCTGCTGGATATCTGATTGAAACTGGTCATCGCCCCCTATGGACGTCTGCAATACTAGATGCTTTGCTGGTACGAACTGCGTTGACAAACTTTCTCAGAGAGGGGTTTCTTTAACTTTCTTTCAATGTCTTTATATCGTAGTACCACGGGGATTTATCGTGGTGGCGGATGGCTTATCGGTACAGTGGTTGCAAGCGTGAATTCTGAGGCTTTGGTCCTGGGTTCGATTCCCAGATCAGTGTTATTGGGTTTTGGGCTTTTTTTTTGTATAGAACTTCTCAATAGCAAGACGGAGTCTGGAATGGACGGTAAATGGACGCTAGATGACAACAGACTTCTTTCCTTTTAAATGGGACTCAATAACGGCATTGGTGAAATATAGGTGTACAATAGTACATCTTTGCCTAACCCTTCGGGGAATACAGGCGTGATCAGTGGTGTAGCTACCGGAGGGCTAGACGGGGCAGTGCCCCGGGGCCCCCAAGCTCAGGGGGCCCCTCGGACTCTGACTTACAAACTATAAATCTAAGTAGTGAAAATTTCTGCCACATTCGGAATATAAATAAACCAGATTCCAGGACCGCGACTTTAATAATAGCAACTTATTTGAAAAAATACAGGGGAAATCCCAACAAGTCTCGAACATCTTTGTTTGAAACTTGGTACCCAAAGGGTGCTCAACGGGACCCTATTAACGTGCCTCCGCTGTCTGTGTGTCTGTCACAGGACTGTATTTTTTAACGGTAACAGGTAGATATTTTTTTTTTTTCATAAAATAGTTTTAATTAGTTCATTAAAATAAGTTACAATTTGTATTTGGTTTTTAATTTTATTATGGAGTCGACTGTATTACGACGAATCTGGAGTACGACAAATCTGGAGTATGCGTCGAATTCGGAACACGACGAATACGGAACAAACTACTTTAAATAGTTTAGTTGGGGCCCTAGTTAATTTTTTTGCCCCAGGCCTTTTGTTACCTAGCTACGCCACTGGGCGTGATGCTGTAGATACTGACATGTCGGTGGTAGTAATAAAAAATTCAATATCGGCGACAACTATATTCACTTATATCGTTATTTGTGACGTGTCAGTATCGGTACTTCGGTATTTGAAAAGTTTCAGAACTGTTTTTATGTAAGAAAGCTATCGAATTTTTATATTATTTTAATTTTATTCTATTTTGAAAATTCCATATAATACATATATACGTTTATGTGTAAACACTCATTCGGAGCAAACGCAATTTCGATCATATTTAAACGGCCACTGTACGGAAAATGGGTGTTAATTAACTTCATGATCGATTGCCCGGATCCTGGATGATGAATCCAAAGGCTAAAAGAGATTGGCAGAAGTATAGTACGTCATTATTATTTTAAGTTTGATTTTAACTGCTTCATTGGTGTAATGGTCGGAAGTGGGACTGCTTAGGGTGGGGTCTTGCCTTCGATTCATTGGTCAGGCAAAGCATTATTTGATTTTTTTGAATTGAAAACCTCAGTAGCTTCCAGGATTTTGGAATTGTTCCCTGTGGATTGCAATAGGTTCTAAATTACGTGGGGCTCAATAACAGCATCGGCGAAAGAAAACACAAACAATATATAGAGCATCTTAGGTTGATGATTGTGTGATGCTTATGTTGATGTTTTATTCATATAAAAAGAAAGGTTTGTGAAAAAGATAACTCATTTAACTAAAATAGAGGACAAACAGTACCTACTTTTTCAACGACAAAGTAACAAAAGACGCCATTCATCGTTTATTTTATTGCTGCGACGAGCGCCGCTCGGCGCAAAAAACTTTGCAGCAACATTGCCTGTCACGTAATTATATTTTGTATTTAATAAAACAAATAATTGTAGTCAACTATACTACAAGTATTCAGAAATATAACTCAGTATTCTATGGCACGGTTGGCGCAGTGGTCAAGCAATTATCTATCTGCGCTTCGTGTTGCGGCTTCGATTCCCGCGCACATGATTTACAGATTGTTGTTTCGAGTCTCACTGACTAGACTGTACCTACGATAAAGGATAAATACAAGTGCGGAGCAATAAAAAACCAAATATACATACGAGTACGTACGTTTTTTCATTCAAAGAGAAAATTCACTAAACTTCATAAGTCAAGGAACTCTTTTTTAACTGCAAATACTCATATGTACCTTATAGCAGTATTATACTCTCCAAATTTATCCACACGTAACAAATATGAAACACAAACAAGTAATACACTAACGTGCGACGTGCGTTGACGTTCATAGTGTAGGAGCGAATCGTTGCGTCCCTGCGGAGAACGTCGAACTATAGACAAGTCTGGGTTGAGCACAACTGCTGAATAACTTAGAGCCAAGTTTCTCTGTGCTTTAGGTACATTAATAACAAGTGCGATAGTGTTTGAGTTGGAGTGAGACGAGGTGTTGGCACTTTGAAGTGTATAGCGATCATTATTATTATAGTGGTGTGTTTTGCGAACCGCATTGAATAGTAATCCCCTGATTGTGCGCAGGTTGTTGTTTGTGTTTTACGTGTTAGAGAAGGGGTTTCGCAGGTATTAGGAATGAATTTAGGGGAACTTGGGAGTTGATACACGTTAATATATCATCTTTATAATTATATAATTACTAGCTTTCGCCCGCGGGTTCGCCCGCGTAGTTTACGATCCCGTAAATTTTCCTGGAATTAAAAGTAGCCTATGAGCTATTCCAGACTATAATCTATCTCTGTGCCAAATTTCATGCAAATCCGTTCAGCCGTTCTGGCGTGAAAGAGTAACAAAGATCCGTCCATCCATCTATCCATCCTCACAAACTTTCATGCTTATAATATTAGTAGGATAGTAGGAAGTAGGATTCTGTACGTGTGTATGTCACTGAAATACTCCTAAACGGCTGGATAGATTTTGATGATTTTTTTTGTGTGTGTACTTGAGTGGGTCCTTGGATGGCTTAGATTCACAGATGGATCCGGTAGGTGGCGCTGCGATCGATTTCCAGGACAGGTTCGGACGGGAAAACTGTCGGGTCTCGAAAAATTGCACTGATACACGGTATTTAAGTACGTTCCGCGCACCTGTTGACAATTATTTCTGTTACTAACCTTCTTGTCTTGAGTGTTGACGGCAAATATGTTTGGCACTGTATTCCACGACGCGGATTGTAATAAGTAGCGGACATTTGAGTGGCAGGACACACGGCGCAGGATGAAACGTGGCCCATTGCCAGTGGGGAGACGCCGCACTCGCCCTGGACGTCTGAACTGTTCATAGATCGCTCAAAGCCCTAGTGCGAGTCTTCCGATTCTGGAGATGCTTCGGTCAACTTGGTACCATAGGCTATCAAGAGTTTTAAGTCAGCTACGGACATCTTGTTTTACGATGACTGGACAAAGTATGCAGGCGGTTCTAACCTTATAGACTGACCGATCTTTTTACCATGGTATGAACAATTCGCATTTCAATGAAAGATAACATGATAAATATGTTTGTTTCATTTTATGTATCTGTACCGACGATTCATGGAAGTAAGAGTTCCAAATTGCTTTAAATAGTCAGTATTTATTATTATTCATCATCATCATCATCATCAGCCAGAGGACGTCCACTGCTGAACGAAGGCCTCCCCCAAGCGGAAGGGGGGGGGGGGGTTGCCATAATCCCCACGCTTGGCAGGCGGCTTGGGGATCGCAATGGCTTACCGATTAGTGAGAGGACGCTGCTGCCCGTCCTCTGGTGTCTGGTCGCAGTTTTAAGACGTACCCGGGTCGGATTTATTATATATATTTATTATTATTATTATTTTTAAAACCTTGCCCCACACTGTGATTTCTCCCGCATCGTGGATACAGTTTACAAACGTACATGTCACATGCACACACAACCAGACCCGAAACAACCATCTGTAGATCATAAGGTATAAGGTATAAGGTATAAACGGGCTGGTTTCCGCAAATACACGCTTAAGCGCATTTTTTGCGTCGGGGTGGGAATAATGTCAGTTTATTCGATCCACCCCAGTTCTTCGAGAAATGCCAGCAGTCGCTTGACGTTGCTGGCTATTTCCCGGAGGGTACCTGGGTTTCCGAAGTACTTGGCCCTGTATGTGGCGACCTCAGGGCAGTTCAGTAGCACGTGGGCTGCCGTTTCTTCCTCCTCCATGCATGCTCTGCACAGAGGACTGTTTGTAATTCCTATAACGAAAAGATGTTTATTGAAGGAGCCATGTCCGGTGAACGCTGCTGTGACTGTACGAAGTTGTTGCTTCGTCAGTCGGAGCAGTTGGCTGGTTGTGCGTCCGTTAATGGCAGGGAGAATATCCTTCGTCTGCCTGCACTCACCAATACATGACCAGAGGTTTTTGTGTCGATCATTGGTGCGTTGTCTTACCATACTGCGTAGATAGCTGAAGGGGAGTGGCGCTATAGGCTCGGGTCCTACCACGCCCATGCTCGACCCTCTTCTAGGTAGTTCGTCAGCAGCATTGTTACCCCTAGAGCCGCTGTGTCCTTTGATCCATTGAATGGTTATTTTATTATGATTGCCTACCTGATTTAGTCGTTGGTGGCACTCGTATATCAACTCGGAATTGACGGTGTAGCTATTAAGGGCTTGCAGAACCGCCCTGCTGTCCGAGAGTATGCGAATAGGGTATTCCGTGACACCTCTTGCTAAGGCCGCTGAGGCCGCTAGAGTGATGCCCCTGCACTCTGCTTGGAATACTGTGTTGTAGGCCCCTAGAGGTGTAGAGATATTTATGTTTAGGTCCTCCGAGAAAATACCGTATCCGGTACCTGCGCTTGTTTTGGACCCATCCGTGAAGATTTGAAGTTCTTTAGGGCATAGCCCTGAACTTTGTTGTCCTTCGTGGAGTTGAATTTTGTATTTTTTGTCAAAAATGAACTGTTTTGGTATGCGGTCATTGATTGCCTGCATGATGGGGAAGTCTCTATAGAGTTCATCTAGTATAGAAGTGTGAGTGTTGAGTGTACTACAGTTTCTCCAGAGACCCAGAGACTTTAGTCTCACCGCTGACATGAATCTGTAGATCATACAAATATTTGTTCTGGCGGGGATCGAACCCGCGACACGTAGCGCACAAAGCTAACCGCTTAGCCATTGCGGCAACCGTGTCGTTGTAGAATAACATAATTCATAACCCGTTTAACCCGTATGTAAGTAAGTATTTACAATAAACAACAACTAAATAACTAATAAACCAACTAATAACTAAAAAACTTAATAATCACTCATGACCCACGACATAAATGCACAAAGTCAACAAATAAACAACAATACCTATTTGCATTTCATTCACCTTTATTTTTCAGTCTCTTTCACTTCAAGACTGTGTATCCAAAGAAAAGCTACATGAATATGCAATAAGCAAAGAGGTGTATCAAAATAAAAGGTTCCCATCCTTCGCCTCAAATTCATCTTTATACCAAGTTTGATGCATTCCGGGAATAGAAAAACTTATATAGCCTTTAGTATGAAAGCTTTACAAACCATCATAGCTGAGAAACTGTTAAACAACGTTTCTAGCTGTAGCAACTTCTACAGTGCTACTCAAACGCTCGAATGGATTTCTAGATTCAAGATTTGGCCTCTCTAAATATTTCGAGACAATCAGAGCTCTTACTGAAAAAGTTATGATAATGAATGTATAGTTTTTACTAGTTTTTGCTGTCTTTTTAAAACACATAATATACATCAATGTAGGGTCGTACACATTAAATATGGCCCACTGAAGTACATGCGCAGTTGGCGCAATTTTACGCGGAAATTGGTCAATCAAACAAAAAAAAAAACAGAGCTTGATGGAGATCGCATGTTTAATAATGCATTATAAAACGTAGTGCGATAAAGCGACATCTATATATGTCGCGTTACGAGTGGGCTATGTAATAGGTCTAATTTGTAACCAAGCTTTTAAGTGCCGTGTGTCAGGGTGATTTGAATGTAACCGTATTATTAGGTACTTACTTTTACTATGTGTTATTACTTATTTAGTTAAATTGCGTATCATATTTTCGTAACGATTTTGTAAATATATATAGGAAAGTCAATGAAATGAAAGGAAATGAACGAAGTCGATAAAATATGAATGGGAAAGTCAAGTGACGACACGGTTGGCGCAGTGGCTAAGCGATTAGCTTTCTACGTTACATGTCGCGGGTTCAATCCCGTCACGGAATTGTTGTGTGTGCATATGACATGTAGGTATGTTTGTAATCTGTACCCACGATACAGAGGAAATCTTAGTGTGGGGCAACGTTTTATGAAGTAAAAGAAAAAAGAGAAGAAATGTCCTCAACATGTCAACAGTCAATAGAAAATTACGATTTATAAGGAAAACTACAATTTTCTACACTATTTGATTTTGTCTGTTTTTATTAACTAAAACTTCATAATATGGCGGGAAGGCTTTCCTAATATTATTTTAATTAATTAATTTTAAATAACCAAGACTACTAATAAGCTCATCTCAAAGTCGTAGTAACCGTAATGGTAAACCACTTAGACCAAAGAGGCAGTAAATTCTTTATATATATTTTTATCGGACATATTTCGCCATTATTCAACTTAATGAAAATCTCAGACTAAAATACATAGTAAGTACTTACAAAGTAAATTCAACATACAACAGAACGGACCCATAATGGTCATATTACTTGTTAGCGCACCCTTTGACGTGCGCCGTGTAACTCAAAGGATCTCTCTCGAGTTCACACCTGCACTAAGTTCTACCTCTTAAATTGACCTACATTTTAGTTGCATGGTATAAACGATTCTTGGTGCATTATTAAATTTAAAGCGAGTGTTAAAAATACTTAAATAGTGACATTGAATTTTTTATGTGTTGTTTTATTGAATCTATTTTTTTAAATCTTTTTTTATTATGGACTTAGAACCAAATTGGGAATTTTTCCTGTATCGTGGGCGAACACAAATATTCATATGCACACACATTTTCAGACCCGGATCAACTATCCGTAGTTCATACAAATATTTGTCCTGCATTGCGCCAACTGTGTTGTGATTTAGAAGATTGCAACGCTGCTAAAAGCCCACACGAAGTTATTTTATCGTGTATATATTCCCTCATATATGGGAATCGCTCATACATGTTGAAAGAAAACCTGCAGGGTAATTACGATACAGACTCGACGATACATACTGAACAGTATCTTTTAAAAATCATTCCGCTCAACGATCGAAAAAACGCAATGTAGGTACAGGTGTATCGTTAAAATTGAATCTTCGAGGAATACGTGCGTGAGGCTATGTTATCTGTATTCTGTGTTGAATTTTATAATCATTTTCTATGAAAACAGAAGGCTACAGAACATAATAAAAACGAACCACAAATCCGTGGGATGATTGATGCAAGTTAAACGTTGTAATTACGAGGCGTCGCGTGCCACCATTGTGCGTTTGCGTTTTAATGGCAATCGCCATTTTTCATTGGCCTCATACCACTTGATTGATGCTTATATTTATTAAGATTTTTGTGATATAGGTTTTATTAACATGGTATATTTTTAAACATACTGGTTTCATAAGTTGTCTAACGAAGGTCAGTCATTGGCTCTTTCTGTCTGAACTCTGGTAAAAAATTGTATTTTTTTTTCATTGGCTATATGTGGATTGTAATGTTTTTATGATATACATGTAATTCATTCAGTTGTTTTTTTTGGATTTTAAAGTGCAATCTATGACGGCAGAACACATTACAGGACCAACATTATAGGCGCTGCGCTGCTTCTAATATTACGTAATAAACCGTTAAAACAGTTTATAGTCCAGTTAAATGAGATCAACTTAAATTGCTTGGTCAGTGTGAAACTTTAGTAATGTAACAAAGTTCGGTTAACACTGCAAAATGGTCCCAATTCAGCAAATTTGCTTTATTTTGAATGAAACGTTATAAAATCACTGCTATTCTTTGGTTGCATACAATTTTTGTGAAACAACTTTTGATGCTACTACTTTTTTAGGTTAAACTTTTCCGCGAATCGTTTTGGGTCTCTGTAACGTTTTCATAAAACTGGTTTCGTCTCTATTTAAAACCACGTTAAAAAGTGAAGTATTACCTAAACCAATTTCATTTCAGTGATATAATATTTCTACCGTACAATAATTGTGTGGAATTGGTATGTAGGTAATAACGTGGTGAACTTACCCTATGAGCAACAAACATGTTTCTTAGTTGGACGCGGGAATAAATATTTTTATAGCCAAATTGCTAGTCCTTAGTGATTGAATCCTTGTTTTGTTATTTAAGTGAGGTACCTATCTATATTATAGCCATGGTAAACTTAAAAGAAACTTAGCAAAAATACGCTTCAATTTTATTTGTGTTTTTTCTATTAAGAACAATATCTAAGCACGTCTCCTGTTTAAAAGAGTAGAAAAGAACTACCTATTTCTCTTAGGAACCTAAAAAGAAGTAATCGAATCTGGCAACCAATGAATAAATGAGCACCAACAGTGGATAGTTCCGAAAGGCGCGTTCAAACTGCGTGGGAGAGTCGAATTCACGAGCGAGTGAGAATGAAAGAGGAATCGTAAAAGGCTTTTGGATTGAGAATGCTGAATCATCGCGGTGTCGAGTGGCGGGCGCCGCGCCGCTACTAGTGATGACGTGCAATAACGAGCTAGTGATGCGCAAGGTATCGATGTTCTTTTAAAACGTCCACCTATATTTGAATACATTTTTGGAAGTGGGTTATATGTATTTTGAAATGTTTCAAAGAAGCTGAAGTTATTTATCAGTTATTATAAGCTAAAGTTACGTTAAATTGGTTTCGTTCGATAAGTAAGGGCTATTTAAGTAGTTAAAGAAATAAGTTGTTAAGGTTTTATTAAAAGTTAAAAAATTATAATACTTCGGCAAAAAACTTGAGTATTTTAGTACGTAAAACTTGTGATCAAGCTTAAATAGTAATAAAAAAAAAAACAATAATTAACTCTTACACTTACTTGAGAAAACGTATCTATCGATAGAATCGTTAAGTTTTACATTCTTAATACTTACATAACATCACTATGGTCACACCATAAGAACTAGTGCCTAATCTTGCGCGGGATCTCAAAAGGAGGGTTTGAAAGAGGCACACTGGTGTCTCGTTGCCTGATGAAAAACCGGCTCGAGTGTCGCAGCCCTTTAATATTCACCCCGGCTCTTTGTTTCGGGCGATTGACGAAAATCGCTATGGTGTAGCGAGCTTACGGCACAACCGGCCCATGTTTACATACATTGCAATTTGTTTGCACAGGACCATGTGAGCGCATTTTCGGTTTAGCATGTGTACTTACCGGTTTACATTTTGGTGTTCGAATATTATTTTGAGGAACCGTACAACGTTTATGGAGAGAAGTGTAACACAAAACGTTCGTGCTCCTGGATATTTACGTTGTGCCCGCTTGGAACCTGGATTATAAGAGCGTGTTGGCGAATTCTGTTAAAATTTATCAACTTGTCCGATCAAAAATTACCTTGGTAATAATTATTGTCGTTAACTATTCAATTTGTGGATCCGTTAGTTCTATCCAGCAATATTTTAACGACGCGTGATGTTCGGCTACGAAATTTCCACACAGAAAACCCAATAACAGTGTGGCTGACTCTCAATTGGAGCTCAAAACTTCACGATCAGCAGTCGTCGTTTCGATCATTAGACCTACGAGGTAGTCCCATTGAACAATTAGACAAACGAATCCACTAAGGCTCAATACCCGTAAGTAACCTTCAGAGAGATCATTATCCAATTATTTCAATTTATAATATAATAACTAAAAAGTCTAGAGTTTTAAATACAAAAGTAAATGTAAGTTATATATAAGGAATATCCTACCATCTCTTCTTTTAAGAAGATTCTTAAAAGGAAATTCACAAGACGGATAAGACTTAACAATCGATGGCCGTAGGAAAATAGTTTTCATTGTTTATTTTCTTTCCCCGTTAGCTGTAATTACTGTTATTGTAACTACTGAGGGCCAATTAACTCTGCAACGCGAGATCTCTGGAGTACTCGATATCCAAGAGCCAAGTGGCTGAACAATTGAACTTTTATTTACTTATAGGTTATTTTGTATGCAAGAATTAAAAAGAAAATGCATTGTGGTAAAATAAGTATGAGTATATAATTTAAAACTAAATGAAAACATTTGACTGCCTCTTTGGTCTAGTGATCGCAAGCGTGAGGTCCTGGGTTCGATTCCCGAGTCGGGCAAGGTGTTATTGGGCTTTTCTGTATGGGAGTTCTCAATAGCAGCACGGAGTCTGGAACTGTGCCCAGTAGATGGCAATAGACTCGCCTTTATTGAATGGGACTTAATTACAATATCGGCAAAATGTGGGTGTACAATAGTACACCTCTACCTAACCCTTCGGGGAATACGGGTGTGGTGTTATGTTATGTAACGAAAACATTTAACAGTAAATCTTACCTTATTTAAGTACTAACCCGTAAAGATAATTTACAGTGAATTAGTTCGTTTCATTTTACGTATAAAAATTGTAACGTAGGCACAAAAAATGTTAGGTATACTAAAAATCTCTTAAAAATTAATACATTTGTCACACATTACGGAAATTGAGGTAACATCTAGCATTTTTTATGTTAATAAAAATGTTGACAGATAATCTCTATGTAGGTAATTATATCGAACCGGGTACGTCTTTAAACTGCGGCCAGACACCGAAGGACGGGCAGCAGCGTCCTCTCACTAATCGGTGAGCCACTGCGATCCCCAAGCCGCCTGCCAAGCGTGGGGATTATGGCAAACCCCCCCTTTGGGGGAGGCCTTCGTTCAGCAGTGGACGTCTTCTGGCTGATGATGATGATGATGATGAGGTAATTATAGTGCAATGAAAATGGAAATGTAATTCATAGTTCTTGATGCTGGCACAGGAAAATATTAATTCAAGATGAGTTTAAGGTTACAACCAAGAGTGATATACTGAATGTAGATACTCGCTATAATCAAGTGTTATTTTCGGGATTGCCTGACCTTATCAGCCAAATATATGTATAGACAAAATATTTGTATATATAAAATACGGCACGGTTGGCACTGTGGTTGAGCGATTGACTACTGTGCTACATTTCGCGCGTTAGAATCCCGCACGGCATAAGTAATTGTACGACTCTCACATATATTTTTTTCTTTTCCGAATCTGGGTATTTGTGTTTGTAGACGCACCCATCATATAGGAATTAAATTTAGTGTGGGGCACCGTTTAAAAAAAAAAAAAAAAACACCCCTTACTCCTGTTATGCATCTTAAATATTACTCCATGTAGGTACCCAGTATCTAATATTTCAGGTATAAAACATCTCAAAGTAAAATTGTTCCAAAATTAAGTACTACGTAAAAATTCACAAAGACTTTTAAAGCTGACCTGGCCTGCGGTCGAGATTCTCTGGGGAGCAAACAGTAGTTCACTGCCCAGTCGCTAGTTAGAGGGAATATCTAAATGTATGACTATGTGCGGTCAGTTAAAAAAAACAAGGTATAGTTATGTTGTAGTCACAACTTCTAAAAAGGCTAATTCATGAAAAATTAAACTGTTTTGTCTTGTTTTGTGGTGAGTAACATTTCTCATAAGCGAGAAGAAAACAAAACACATTTGAATTACGTAGATATTAGAGGTTTAAAGGATTTTTTTTTGAGAATTATGGACCATTTGAATCAAGATTGTTAAATACATACATATATGTATAGCATTTACTAAGATTTTCTGATAAAATACCAAGTAATTTTTAGATAATATAGCTATAGGCTAATATTTAAAAGTTACAAGAACTTTTTGATTCTAACAAATATTGAAAAAATCAACTGTAACCAGTTTTGGTTGTAACATAACGTAACCTAAGTATGCGGTATATTAAGACGGTTTGCACAATCCCATAGCTGCCCACACTTGGCACCGAGACTCCATATTAGAGCACTGAAGCACTTGATTTAGCAAAGAGCAGTAGGTAATCCAATCAAAGATCCAATTCTGGACTGCTAGGAGCCATAACGATGCAAGCATAATGCGCTCCACAACTCGATTAAAGTTGAAATACTCTCGTCTGTCTGGCCCGGCTACACTTCAATGATAACTTGTGTTGTAGAGTTTGATGGACGAAGTACTTATAGTATCTATCTAGAAGTGGGTTGGTGCACAGATGATATCGTTTTATTTTTTGTAAAACTTGTTAGGCTGGTATTGCAGAGGTTTTATGCAAGTGGGCTAACTTTTTCCTAAAGGTACGTGTTTCAAAGAACAAGTATTTAAAGGAATATAAAAGTGTGACAGTGTTCAGGAGTGAGTACTTAGATGAATTATTTTAGGAGATTGATTGTGATCGATTGTGCAGCAATACGGATACTATAATTGGCTAACAGTTTTAACTGAAGCTTCTCCGGTTCTGTTGTATAACTATACCTAATAATTGATTTCGACCCATTGTTATATTGGAAATAGGTACAGTCAAATACATAATCGATATAGGTAGTTCAATATCCAAAAACGGCATTTATAGTAAAATCACATATACATACTCATAACACATACATAATTTTATAATAACCACATCTGTAATTGAGAAATACAAAAACTTATTGGTTAGTTATGCTTTTTTGTGTGATCTATGGAATATGCAGAATAATTTCTGTATAAATGATGTTTCGAACGCAGTGCGCCATCTAGCGATAACTTTCGAATTTACTATGCAACACGTGAGACAGGCTTCAGTTGAGATTACAGCGATAATGCCACAAGATGGCGAATGAAGCGACATCTAGCGGAGGGTAGGGGATTGTTCAGTAGTTAGAAGTTCTCTCTTCTAGCTATGACTGTAGTTTCGCCAACATCCACGAGATAGCGCTTTTAACAGTTTAACGTAATTATAGCTACCAAGTTATTACAAAGTTAATAATCAAGATTATCATACTTTAAAATTAAATATGTACATTTGCGCATCCCTATTTGTACGAATATTAAGTCACTATGCGACTTTAAACTATTTTTCCGAATATTTAAGGTAAATAGGTTACTCTGATTAATTTTTTCTCTAAACTCTACTTAACATGATTAATTATCATAAAAATATGTACACATAGCCATCTCCTAACATAAATTTTTCACATGCCATTAATTTCATACCAACAGAGGCGTAATAATTATCCAAAATTAACGAAGAACCACTTGATTTTTTTTTGTCTCCAGCAATAATAAAACGTTGCTAAATGAGGGTTAAAAATTACCGCCGCAATTATTTCACGGGTCGAATATTTTATTTTAACAGACGGGCCGTACTTCTGAACGTTCGTGACAAAGAAAAATAATAAAAAAAAAATACATCGGAGCCTTCACAAAGGGCCTCTTAACGCTTTTTGGCGCTCAAGGAGGTCATGGAAAGCGGCTGGTACACATTAAATATAATTTTTCTTTTTTGTTATTCAATGTTTTTTTCTGTTTGCGTATCATTCTCTTTGGGCTGAGAACACCTACTTTCAATTTATGACGCAATTCTTTTAAGAGGGCTCTTCAGGTGAGTGTTGTTATCCTTAATAACTGGAGTAATTTCTTCAACATTTCGTTGTGAACATTAAAAAGATGATCCCATAGTTAGGGATATAGGTAATGTAGAATGGTGAAGGAAAACATCGTGAGGAACTCAGCATACGAGCGGAGTCCATATTTTTTTCTTAGTTGTATGTACTTACCTAATTTTTAACAGACTAGCATGATGTGCTAAGGCCTGACCCTCCTGTTGTGAATTATAGTAGATTTCCGAACGCAAACATACATTATTATTATCTGTGGCAACACTTTTGTAGACGCTCTAGAATATTCAGAACTTTGTGAGAAAAACACGTCCATTATATGATAAAAATTAAAGTATTACAGTGTGCGCGTTATATTACTTATTACTTGACATGCAATTACACATTTAACAATAATACACAACACCTCCTCACATTAAAAAGAGGTCAAAGTATAGCTGTGTAACAGGCTTGGATTTTTTAAATTATATGATGTCCCTATTGACTTTCTATTCCTGGAAATTGCAAATTGAAGCGCTACCGTCATATGTTTTTCAACAACAAATAGAACACGGAAACTTTAGAATAGTTATTCGAGGTTCTGAGTCTATGACAATAATCTATTTTTGAAAAAAATATTTCATGTACATTTCAGGATACAATGAATGTAAACGCTCGTTTTCAAACCTAATTTTGTAAGAAAAACGTTTAGGAAGTAACTTCGGAAGCTTAATCGACATCTAATAGCGGTTTAATGTTGTTTTAACTGGGTCATTTTCTCAGTTTCTGTCACGTAATTACTAAGAACTACTTCAGGACGGTTAATGTTGGCGCTGTACTGGTTCTTGCCTGTTTTTTCGAAGAGTTGGAGTCGACAATATGTAGTTTTTCTGTATCATCACACTTTTATTCCATTGGGAAATATATGTACTTATTAAACTTTATTATTTTGCTGTATTCTTTGAAAGAAACAAAGAATGAAACTGTCTTTGCAGTGTTGGAATTAATACTGCAAATATTGTTTTTTTTAACAATCTTCTTCCTATGTACATTTTATAAAAAGGTCTATAGGTACATCTCACACGAATAAACCGGACAAATAGATCCCTCTGGGAATAGAACCCACAGAAGCCACTGACCCAACTGTACCATGTATTTCGTTTTATTATAGTAAAAAAACCTATGGACAAGACCTAATAATTAATAAAACTGTTGCAATGTATTTACACTACTATGTACAGAATTACCTCATATATATTTTTTGACATATACAGTTGACTTTGGTTGAAAGATGGGGCATTAAAATAGCTACAATAAAGTAAAATCCATATGAAGCTACTAGCAGTCGTTGCTATCCAAAAGCATGGCGGTATTCATAAGGTAGTCAAACTTTCACATGCAGTCCGTATTTAAACATTTTCAACATTTTCAAGCAAGCCCCTGTCCTGTACCAACAGTGTAATATTTATACTAGCCAATATAGCTCCAACACATTTGTTGATTAAACAGATAAGATCAGCTCGGTACCATCACCTTTTAGAGTAATGTTCCCAATTCCATTCAGTGATGCGAAACTACATAAGTTTAATAAGTTGGGACATAAACGGAGCTAGTTTTACGTCGTCATAAGCCGCGAGATGCGATCACCTATAGCTTGGGTTATAAGCAATAAGTATAAACTTGCATTGGGCAATTCTGTGGGACTACCTCGTGATATAACCTACTAAGTTTGATGGGAATGTTACCCAAGAGTATAATAATATGGGCTATGTATATTCTGAATGTTTTTGTATCAAAGAAACGCGTAAGTAATTGTATATTTTTTTCTTTCTCTCTCATTATTTTTTAATATGGTACGTGGTGCCGATGTTGATTATTCTGCTAATGTCAGAAGTAGAAAAGCTTGTGTATAATAATAGACGGAACAATTCTCATACAAATAATTTTTAAACTGTTACTTTTTAAACAGTCAATGGATACTAGCTCCGTAATCTGTATATTTGAAATCCTTGTTCATTTTTAATTGCGTGAAGTCAAAGTGTGTTATTGATAAGTTAAACCAATCTTTATTATTTTATTTCTAAATTTGACTGTGATTGGCAGTTCTACATAATGTAAACCCGAATCCATACGAACATTTACGAACGCGTGAGGTTACATGGTTACATAATATACAAATTGATTTGACTTTATGTTTATAAGCCGATCTAGATTAAACGCGCCAGTGAAGCGAGCATCTGAGCACCAAGCGCCAGTGCTAACGTCAACACTGCTAATTGGCATGACTGCAGACCGATTTGATCTGCTGAAGCAACTTCATGTTTGATTTCAATTTAAATCCACTATCGATGTTAGTATTTCGACGAATCGTTTATAAGAGATCCGGGGGAGCGGTTGCAGGTTTATTTGATGTCGTTACTTTATTTAGTTTAAATGGTATTGATGTTTGTGTACTAGTTGGAGGGCTTTAGCGCATGTTATGTTAATTGAATGATGCCTATCTATAGAAGTTTCTCTCTCGTACGTATAGGAACTAATAAAGGTTATAAATTTTACAAAGAGATTCTAGATGTCTTTATACTGTCTCAATATTCTCTTGGACGTTAGGCTAGGTTCGATTCGAGTCAGGCAAAAATTTCTTCTGTTATTTTGTATGGAAATTCTCAGATGATGTATAATTCGCAAATATGCCTGATAGGCGGTAAGCGATTAATAACGGTGCATACTTACAATAGTATAGCTCCTATATTATGTAAATCTAGAGCAGAGGTTCCAAGACTTTTTTTCTCATAGACCACTTTCAAAATTTAGCTGGTTCCGGTGGACCCCCTGCTGCTACATTTCTATCATATTGTAAATTGAATTTTGAACCCCAATTTTTTGTGACGTCAACGTAGACCCCCGTCGAATCTCCTGTGGACCCCTGGGGGTCCTGGACCACTTTGGGAACTAATGTTCTAGAGTATTATTAAAAACATTAATGTTTTAGTTAATTAAAGAGAATAAAGCAACAACATCAAATATAATTCGGTAAAGCGATAAAACCTTAACTAAGAATTTAAAATTATGGACGTATTTCGATGTTCTAATTGATATAATTTCATCGATCAACCTTAATGACTCCTAAGCTTTCAAACGTCATCCAACTTATAAAGGTAATTTGGTATCAAAATGATCTAAGCAGAAACTAAGATATGCGAAACGAGTAACTGGATTCACGAATTCAAACCTTAATCAAGATAAAATGTAAGTTTCTACTAATGAAGGTACCCCTTGCTTTAGAGAAGTTGGTTCATCAGCAAATGTAATATATCTTAGAAGATAGTTGCTACGATAACTCGGATTGCCTTCATATCTCGGCAATTATCTTGAGACTGGTCTTTCATTAATCCTCACGCCTATGCTGTAACAGCAAAATGTAATCTTGGGAGCTAGGTTACACAAACAATGAGAGATAATTCAAAGGTATCAGCTGTTTTTCATAGTTAAATGCGAATGTATTTTCAGGGAATTTAAGAAAAATACGCTATAAATTATTCGAAATCAAGTATTTTCATTTTAGTATCGCTCAGAGTTTCGAGATATTTTTGAAATGAAGATTATTTTGTAATGAAACATTTTTGAGGGTAGGAATTTAAAATTTGAAAGCTTAGAAAAATGTGCAGAATTACGCTCGTTGACCGCTGAGCACGACGAGGTGAGAGATCAGCGGGCTCTAAAAAAGAAAGGTCGACACAAAAATGAAGAGTACACACTGGTTCCAATTCGTTAACAGAATATCTGAACAAAATGGATCACTAGTTTAAAAATTTAAATCTATATAGTGGATTGGATTGGATTGAATTGACATGTTCACAATTTGGTTTTACATTATGAAACTATGAAAAATGTAGCTAAAAAATTCGGTCACCTTTGTTCAAGGCATGTAGTCCGCTTCTTTTTAAGTTAGTTCGGGTAGCTAGTCTTAGAATATGCTAGTAATGCAACCATAACAGTCAAATTATACTTTTAATTCATGTCAACTTAAACGTGATGTAATTTCATCAACAGCAAAATAGCGATCATTCGACGTTCAACGTTCACGAACAAGCTGCAGGAATTTTAGCACAGAAACAAGATAAACAAACATCAAATATTAAAAAAAAACATAGTCCATGTTGAAGGCTTTTTAACTTGCTAAAAATGGTACAAAAATAACGCGCTACACTACATTCGTAGTTTCTAAAAGGTTTGAAACGCGTTCAAAATAAAACGTCAGGTCGCATAAACCTCTGTTAATGTACCTACAGTACACTTCATATATGCTGAACCACTAGTTAGCTGCAGTTTCGCCCGAGTATCGTAAAAAAACCTTCACATTTTTACGCATGCAGATAAAGAAGAAAAAAGTGCACATTGAGCTGTAAAATATCTATCATAAACTATGCCGAAGGGTGTGTTATTTCATAGGAAATTTTATAGTGTAGGAGAGAATAAAAAATGTTTACAAAATATTATTTTATCGTTTGATGTAAAAATATTGTACACATGAAAACTAAATAAAGTTTTATAAAAAGTAAAAAGAAAAACGAAATTCAGAAAAATATGAACTAAAAGTGACAGACTTTCAGTATACGATGGTAACTATAGGATTTTATATTTAGTAAACATTGCGTTTTTTTCAAAGCTAGCTTGAATTCTGAAGCAGGATACAGTAATATCTCACAGCTTTAATCGCAATCGAAGGATTACCTTACTGAGCATGATAATTTATTATCACTATGTTAATGCACTCTCCTTTTAATCTTTCAAAGGATTTTAAAATAACTTCACAGTATTAAATTAAAGCTCATTTAAAAGCAATTTCAATAAATCCAATATAATTTTGTTGCTATAAGCTTTAATGATCAATGTTAAATGTAATTAAAATGATGACACAAAGAGAAATCTGACTGCTGTTTTTGGATGCGAAATAATTCAAATATTACCAACTGCACTCGTACAGATATATGTGAACCAGCAATTATACAAGTTACATATACGTAAAAAGGTATACTTACAACTTACATAATGATCTAACTATTAGATGCCTAGTGTCAGTGAAACAAGTTCTAAAGTAGATCGACAGCGCTGTCAACCGTCACGCCAGCTGTCCATTACAATTCTCTTGATACGGAGCAAATAGTGGTTAGGTATACCTCAGACTGCTCCATAATTCGTAATATTCTTTCGGTTACATTTCGCGTATCGCGATAATATCTTTAAACGTGATAAATAATGGAATTACATAATGTGTTTTTTGTGTGTATAAATGTAGGTATATAAATAAATAGTTTAAAACTTCCGTTTTGGGGTTGGGGCAGTAGTTGAGCGATCGAAAGCTGCGCTACTTGTCGTGGGTTCGATTCCCGTACGGAACAACTGGTCCTGGTATTTTATGCAAAGATTTGTATTTGTAAAAGCACCCACGATACAGAAATAATTCCTAGGGTTCGTTTAAGAAATGACAAAAGAAATCCATGACACCTATTTCTAGTTTGTTATTTTTATTTAAGCTTAATGAAGATGTTTTTTTTTTCTGTTTCTTTCTGTCTAGTACGCTACGTACCTGAAGTACTCTTAAAAGTCTTTCTGTATCGTGGGCGCGTTTACAAACACATATATTCACATACATAAAGACCCAGACTCGAAACAACTATCTGTAGATCGTACAAATATTTGTTCCATGCGGGAAATGAACTCGCGACACGTAACGCAGCAGTCGATATCTCAACCACTGCGCCAACCGTGTCGTCAATCAGCTGTTTCATACAATTAAATCAATATTACTTGACGAAATGTATTTTACACTCTTTCCGACTAATACTAATACAAAGTCAAGGTAAGGCCAATTAAAGACAAGACCCGATAATTCCTATCTAATATTTAATTGGTCAAAAAAATACAAAAATAATAATTGGCTTTTTATTGCCATTAAGTCGTGGCACACAAAATTTCTTGTACGATGGCTTATAAAAGCCTGAGCCTTCTAGGTACTATATGAACATACATGCGACGAACTAAGTCGCGATTTAAAGCGTCTCTATGTTACGAGCACAATTATGTACACATAATTATGACGCGACATTCAAAAGAAATTTTAGAAAAAATATTGGTTGTGTAATTTTTGAACATTTAATGAACATGTAATTAGGTACCTATATTATGTGTTTGCTGATATTTTGTGAACACTATTTCTTTTGAAAATTCTCTCTGTGTATACATATATGTACCCATGTCAAAGAAAGAGATAATCATTTATCTCTACAGAAAAATTGATAACACATAAAATAATATAGTATCACGTCTATTTCCCACGCCTGTATTCCCCGAAGGATTAGGCAGTGGTGTACAATAAGTACACCCACATTTCGCCGACGCCGTTATTGAGTCCCATGCAATAGGGTGCGAGCCTATTACCATCTACCGGGCACAGTTCCAGACTCCGTGCTGCCACTGAGAATTTGAAAGAAGAAAGAAAGAATTGAATTTCCATACAGAAGGCCCGTAACACTTTGCTCGACCCCGAGAATCAAAACCTCAGCATTCGCGCTGGCGACCACTAGACCAACGAAGCAGAAGGCGAAGGCGTATTTCAACAAGATAAATAAATTATTGGTGACACTATTTAGTTACATATAACTTTGTTCAACCATGCATCGTGTGTTTCGTAATATATTTGTTGCATCGCTGTGATCGAGTCCTTTGTTCCAAAAGCCATCAACCGGCCTAATCAAGTAAGAAATTGGTGATCTCGGATGAAACCCGGTCCCTTTAGAGGACGCTGTTACTAAAGATAAGCTGCTTAGAATGTGATGGAAATGTCCCTCGGCGCAGAAAATACACAAGGAAGACAGATTGTTAACGTTCAGCGAATCATGCTGAAAACATAAACATGTTGGTTAAAATAGTATCTGTAGAAATGTACGTGTTCGCCTGCTGAGGTTGTAGACCTGGATTTGACCCCAGAGTAGGGCAGAGTTAATAGGTTTTTTGTTGTTGTTGAAAATGCAGCATTTGGCTCGCCCCCTATTACATGGGACTTAATAAACGGCGAAATATTAATTTATTGCACGTCTCCGTCTCCACTTTAGTAAATCTTATAACCTCTCCAAAATATCTATGTACTTTTTTGACAAAACTTTTTGGAGAACCAAAATTCTATGTTTTCCCTAGTATGTATTGTATTGTATCTGTATTGTTTTGTAACAGTTCAAGTAAATAAAAACATAAAATGAACAGAATTGGCCACCATATACAAAATTGGCAAGGGAAGTATATATATATACTTCCCTTGTGGGGTAACGTATGTGAACGTATTCAATAATTATATTTATATATATATATATTATTGAATACGTTACCCCACACTAGGAATAATTCCTGTATTATGGACATATAATCACATGCACAAACAATCGGAACAACTATCCGTAGGCTATACAAATATTTGTTCGGTGCGGGGATGGAACCCGCGACACGTAGCGTAGAAAGCCAACGCTTAACCACTGCGCCAATCGTGTTGTCTAATAATTATCTAATACTCGATCAGAGTCGAGATTTAAAGTCTATGTATTTGTAATAACTTAGGGAGGTATTACAAATACATAGACTTTAAATCTGAGCTTACGGTCAATTCCCGTCTTTTTCCCTCAGGACTATTACCGCCGCAATCGGTCGAAGGGGTAAAATTTTAATGGAATTATAACACGTCAAGCGCGATTAGTCACAGGGAATACCGGAATACCTCTAAGCCCCGTCGAGAATTCCCCATTTGAAGATATTCCCCATTGGTGTTACATCATGTTCTGCATTTGCATGCATATTACAAAATGTCAGGGCTTTGTTTCTTCTGAAAAGAATTGCGTAATTTTTTGGGTTTTACATTTTCTTTGAGAAAATTGGTTGGGTGTGTGATTCGCGTATGACTACATCACTTAAGTTATTTATGTTCATCATTTTTCTGAGTAATAGAAACGATTCAATATACAAAGTAACATAAAGAAGTATTAGAAAAAAAAAAACATCATTTATGTATAGATCCACAGAACTTTCAAAAAAATGTGATTCTATCTAACCTAACTCCATCTTATAGTGATATCCGAGGTTCCACAGGCGACCACTTAAAAATGTTTTGCCTGCAGTTAGGTACATACTTACTTAGCTTCAAGTGTGAGTGATTTATTTATTATTACATTGAAATTATTTATATATACAAGACATTTTATTACTATTTTCCGGAGGAAATGAAACGATTTAATAAACCACATATTATTATAATAAAACGCAATTTCTTCGGAGACATTCCCAACCACTTATCCGTAGTAACATCACTCTCAAAGAAATCTTCGAAAACAACCAGGAACTTCTTGTTAAAACAAAATAAGCTCACATCTTGTTAAAACCTAACCCCATCTTCCTGTGATTTGGAAGGTTCCGCCGGCGACCACTCACGATTCCTATGACTACGGTCACATAGTTCCGCCAGCTCAGTAAAGTAGGCACTAGATGTGTCGAGGGTCTGGCGAGACGCCAAGAGGCTACCTCCGCATTGTAAAGGGCGGTACGCATACTATGACGGGAGTGAAAAAAAATGTCGAAAGGGATGACAGTTGCGTGGCTTTTTGTGCTTTTAATATTTATAATGCATCTTTTCTTGATGTTTTAATGGCCGAAGGACCGAGAACGAACGATGAAGGTTTTTTAAGGCTAAGGTGTTTTGGTTAAGATATTCAATACGACTGTACGTGTTCCTACTTAGTTTAGCTGTATGTGTACATTTAGGCACACAATTATTTCATGTAAATTATTCTCAAAACTAATTTTTCAATTAAAAACATATTTTCATGTGAGAATGTAAGAAACAACCGCCGGTTAGTGAAATATTTTAATCAGAAATAAGCAATTTTCTATAGTCTGCAAAATTTGTATAATTTTGCGTAAATACGTAAAAAGCTTTTTTCATTACAAAAATTGCCCATTGTCTACGAGTACAACATTAAGCTATTTTCCCCACGGTTTTTTAAACGCAAACACCGCCATGCAGTAGAAATATGAGTGTACCTCATACACGAGAAGGGGATAAAGGTATCATAATCATACAAAATTGATGAAATTCCGCTCGCACCTGCGGTTTCGCTGCGTGTTACGTTTGCATATTTTACGTCAACCGTATGTACAAGTATTGTGTGAACTTATTCACTAAGTGGTTGTGATGTCAGTCGCTCGTGTGTCCCGACCTTTACGAGTGAGTACAGTTGGTACACGATGCTGATTCAGCTAAATACCGAACGATAATAACGTGTTCAAGTAAACGATGCTTTGCTAGACTGCTTACATTAGTACAGTGTACACCTGTATTAATCGCTGAACTTAATGTATTCCAACGAGTAAGCTTTGAGTAGTTTTAGTTAAATACCGTGGCGGTTTAATTATGTATTCTGTGTGTACTGATAATTCATGTTAATACTTTGTAAGTTTATTAGGCGTGATATGATGTTATGGTAATACTGCAAAGATTAATATGTTGAGATAAAACATTTTGGTGGTCGTCATTTGACAAAAAACTAAACATAGTTTTTTAAGAAAAACAGATGTAATTATACATGACGCTATAATCACCTTAATTACTGTCCTTAATGGGGTGAAGTATCAAGTAATATGACAGAAAATATTGAGAAGTATCATATTAATGTATTCCTTTGTCATTAATGGTAAATTAGATGTGATATATGTCAATGCTGACTAATTTGACGAGGCTAAGTGTCTTATGTCCATTTCATTTCATGTTTGTTTTTAACCAAATGGGCCTACTGCGACATCATTAGTTGTGTTTTTAAATAATTTATTAAGTAACTGTGTAAGTTTTTTTACAATCCATATCACAACCTCCTTTGTGTTTAATATCGTTTCTAGCAGTTACGTTACCAAGACTATACTTTTAGTGCTATCGCAACTACCAATATTTTATAACAAAGTTAGCGGCCGCCAACAGCTTGGCACGCGTATAAATTATACACTGAAATGTTCCTCGAAAAACGATCTAAGTGGTCTGGAAAATCGTAGTCTGAATTTTAGACTGCGATTCTCGAATTTAATCCAATAATACAAGCGTACAGACGTCGCGTCGTCGAGTAACTTGTTTTATTATGTGTAATATTTTATCCATATTTTAGACCGTGAACACGTGTTAGTCCGTGAGATATGAGAGAATATTTATGTTCTTTGCCGCGAACTATACGGACTAGCCACATATTTTCTAACCTTGGGTGTCTTAAGGGGCTTACAGACTTTTCATGAAGACGCGGAAGAGCAGCGACCTTCAGTGGGCATAAACAACTGATTGCGAACTTCAATCCATCTGCTAATTTATCTGACACGCGTCATCAGCAGCAGGGCCTAGGTATATGGTGGGAAAGATTTTATCTTTTATTATAGACATTGCATTGTACCGGAACTGCTTCTGTATCTTGGTAGTTTAAATACAACATTCGTACTCATCCAGATCATCTGCCTAATTACGTAAAAAATGCGACAGCAACGTGACAGCCATGCAACAGTATTCTCACTGTCAGCCAATACATATATGACACAAAAATGAAGTTTTGACAGTAGCTATCTCACGATATACGCCTGTTGCAAACTGATTGCTACAAATACATATTTGCTACGTGCAGGAATCGAACGCGCGACATAGCCCAAGTCGCTAAGCTAGCACCAACAATAATAATAGACTGCGCTAACCGTGCCGTGAATTATATCGTCTTTATGGCGCCTGTTAAAGCCAATGGGCCTTAACGACTATCAGAGGTGACCTGTTTGGCTTCTTTTACTTACTCATTACAATATGTTAATAGTTAATTAAAATGTAGAAGTAATTTTGGTTGAGTTTAAAAACTGGCATTTGTTAAATTTTGCGCTTACGTCATGGTAATAAATTTATTTCCAAGATTGACTTTACCTAAATATTTTAATTGAAGTTATCATGACAAAATAAGTATATATTATTAAACACGCGACCTCATAAAGGAAAAGTAATTAAACCAGCCTGTCACTCGTGTCATTTCTCTTCTTATTAAATTGGGTGCGCACAGCAAACAAAATCAAGAGTGAAATTTCAAAAGCGTAGTAAGTTCATGCTGTTCTTAAACTTTGTACTTACAACTTCGAGACTTAAAATCGTCACAACTTATAATTGCTCACTTAACAACATCAAAACCGTAAATTCTCGACATTTAACGTAACTGAATTCAGCGAATAACGCGATCGGTCGTAACGTCGTCGTATCTCACTGATTACCTTACCCGGCACAGAAAATAAAGTTCCAAGAACTCCTTAATAGAATATCCTTTGAAAAGGTTGCTCGAGTCGTTTTGTAAATAACGTTAGAGGGCTCGACGGAGGTGTCAAAAGTTGGCCAAGTTCGCCAAGTACTCCTGTAGCGTGCGAGTTGAAAACACCCAAACTTTGAGACCCCTCTAAATCTTAACTTTTCTTTCGTTGACAGCGCTTGAGACATGACTTTTAGAGTTTATTGTACACTCACATATATGTGAGGATTGTTCAAGATGCGGGTCTTAAAAATTATCTGAGTAAGAGTCGAGAATGCTTTAAGGATGTAAAAATTTTACCGAGAGAACTTTTTAACTTTTCTGAGAATTTCATCGACTTATGATTCTGACTCTACAAGCTACACGTTACAAAGTTCTTCTTGTTCCGTAAATTGGCACTAGCTTAGAACTAATTACTTCAAAGCTTCAAAGTATGTTGATGATATTTTAAAAAGATTTTTCAATTAGTTACATATGAGAGATTGGTTAATATGTAACCTGGGACACACGAAGCGACCCACAGACCCATTAAACATGTACGAGTACCTAGAGAAAATTTTGATAAGATTAATAATATTTTTTTGAAAAGTGTAATTTTGCGGAATATTTATTATTATGAAAGCAAAGATTTGTTATGTCGAGATTTTTTTGTGATGTGGAAATTTCACAAACTTTTCACCTCGAGTATAATTTATAAAGGCAATTTGATAATAAAGTATTTGCTCCATATGTAATATTGAATATCAACATTTTCATACAAATATTTTGATATTAAATATAGATTCGTTTTAATAAGATAACTTGGGCATAACATTTCAGTAATTTCCTGTTATAATATATGTAGGCAAGGGTCAGGGGTCAGTAACATTGGGGCCAAGTTTATTAATATTTTGGAAAGCAAAAATGTTATTGATATTAGCAATCTTTATTAGAGGGCAAAACATTGACCGCAGACTTTCTTATTTAGGAGGGTAAAATGTCCAATTTTTTACACTTAATGGCAAAAAAAATGTATAAATTCGGGCATTTGCATGGTAATATGGTTTTTTTTTGCTTCGTGCACGGTGTTAGGTTTTGCTTTTTTATTTGCATATATCAATAACTAAGGGGTTTGTAGTACCTTTCGTGGTTAAACATATTATATTATTTTACCACATAGATACCGCGCTGATCGGTCGATCTGCGAAGACAAGCAGTATTTGCCGCGATAATTCTTTGGATGGGTGACTCCTCTGTGCCGCGGTAAGCACAGTAAGCAGTTGGTCCCGGGTGTTAACAGCCCAGAAAGTCTGACAACCAGTCAAACAGACTATAAGGTTAGACTGGTTGTTGTGGACTCTAAGGCTTGGAGTATCAGTGTCTCCCAGTGATTGGGGGCGGAGGTCAGATGGCAGTCGCTCCGTGTAAAATACTGATATTCAGTCGTAACCGGTTAGACTGGAAACCGACCCCAATGTAGTTGGGAAAAGGCTAGGCAGATGATGAGTTTTGTTATTCAAGTTTTGACATACAGTTATTAACAAAAAATAAAAACCGACTCGAAAAAACTCAAAAACAAAACTAACTAAAAAGCAAAAAATAAATGTTTTATTATACAATATAGTAGTTGAAGAATACTGAAGTCGGTGCCAAGTAAAATTATAGCAGCAAGGTATATTACTTTTATGTTGTAACTCTCAGGACACTGAATATTTTTAACAAAACGATGATTAATTAATTCAAAAGAATGTCTGAATGCCATTCGTCAAAATGAAACGCTGTACACAGAATTAATGCAGAATATGTCTGAGATAATATTAATTAAATTTTAATTGCGAATGCTGCTTATATTAAATTTCGTACCAAATTTCGAAAGTGATTTGTCGATAAAATTAAATTAAGATTAAAGTGATATTTTATTAGGATCCTTTAACTTTCAGCTTGATTAAATATCTCAATAACACTTTAGAACTATTTGATTTTGTATTAATCTTTGAAACATTTAATTTATTGATGGTTTTTATTATTTGGCCATTTAAGGTTATCACTAATAATAATATAAAAAAGGATGTAAAGTTGATTCCGAAGTTGTAATCGGATAATATAATTTATAACATAATATAGCATCACGCCTGTATTCCCTGAAGAGTTAGGCAGAGGTGTATTACTGTCCACATTTTACCGACCCCGTTATTGATTCCCATGTAATAGGGTGCGAGTCTATGGCCATGTACCGTGCACAGCTCCAGACTCCGTGCTGCCACTGAGAATTTCTATACAGATAAACCCAATAACACTGCCTGACCTGGGAATCGAACTCAGGACCTCACGCTCAGCAGTCGTGCTTGCTAGCACTAGACTAAAGTGGCAGTCCTATACACTATAGTGATGTTAATTTTGATATTAAATAAATGTTAGCATTTTAGAACATGACACCTAGAGTTTGACTTTTCTCATGTAGGTACCATATTTATTCGAAACATAAATATGTTTTCTATTTAACATTTTGGCTGCAAGTTCAGCAACAATGATAGATCCTGTGAACCTTAAGCATCGGACAATAAGAGTTATTTATGGATGGACGTAATGTGGGCCGCGCGGCCCATAGTCCAACAACCCGTCTGTGCTCCTTCTATACATATATATTTTTTCAATAGAAATAAGACACATATATTATAGGTATGAAGTAGAATCTCTTGGTAAACACTTGACACAGTTTTTATAGATCTCTTTATTTAATATTAATACTACTTATCTAAGTTTTGTTACTAACTATAGTTGTATATGCACTCTCAAATAAACCTACGGTATTTCTAGGTACACTGTTTTTACACGACATAAGTACTATTCAGTGAAGATGAAATGTTGTTACAAACTATTAAGGCCCTTACTATCAACACCTGAGCCGTGAAGAGGTGCTCAAGCGCAAGTCTGTCTATAGACTTGTTACGTGCCATACTTAGTTTAGCAAATTGCTTTATCATGAAACGCTGTAAAAATACTCTAAACGATATGTCTAGTATATACACAAAATTGTTTCGTTTACACGAAACAATTTTGTATATATACTTAAATAGACTTGAAAGTGTCAGAGACAATATTTCAAGTGTCGATCCACATGGTTAATTTACGCATATAATTGTATCTTTGGCGCAATGGCAAAACAATTGACTTCTGCGCTTATAGACTCGGGTTCATTCCCAACACGAGACGAAATTAATGTATGTGTAATCTATCTATAGTCAAAATGTGCCTTTAGAGCTACCTACTCATGATATAGGAGAAATCCGAAATAAAATAATCTCAGTCATTTAAAATCACACACGAAAACTTTGTAATTATGGTCATAATTTGTAAAGCTCTTACAAAATCAAATAAATGATTATAATCATTAATTTTACGCACGCAATCCGTTTAGTTCTGAATGGGCTTGCACGCGTAAAATGATTCAGCATACGGAGCGTATCAAAGCACAACGTGATGAAAGGGGAACACGATTCATTTATTAAGTATGCGTGTTACCGATCCATTCATTAGTGGTGCTGGAAAATGTGTATACATAAAAATATGTATGTAATTAATATGTAACTTTCTTCAATCTGTCAAGCGACGCTTTGCATACCTACATACTGAAAATCTTTTGCGGCGACCGACTTAATGAATGAAAAAATCAATAAAACAAAATAGTCTTTGTTATATTAATGTACGCAAAACGAATACATTTTCATAACATATTTTCTTAACTATGAGAATTGAAAAAAATCTTGGAGATACAATGTGAAGATTTGTTTTAAATTCAAACTGAATATTCTTCTCGGCTTATTCCATTCATCATTATTTGATCAGCAACAGAGTAGTGTGTATTGTTCTATACAGGGTGGCGCTTTAGGCACCTACATTACTTCAATATGAACCCATCTAATAAAAAAGTTGTATCTATAAAAAATCATGCATTAATTAAATTAATTGGCGCATCGTAAAGTGCCGCGGGGAATACGTCATGCGCGGGCGCTAATATACTTGGTAGACCAACATATTATATATTTTTATTTTACTTATAACCCGATCATTTGATTGCTTGGTGTTCAACACATCGTGACTGATAAGGGTTGAGTCTTTATTAGAAATAAAAATCTATATTTGGTTGAAAAATTAAGGTACCTATACCTATAATCTTGGTCTATCATGGTCATTTAACTAAACCGCCACTCTGTATACAATCCCCACTTTTTTACATCCATCTATTTCAGAAAGTTCCAAGATAAAAGGCTCGTAACTTGTCAAAACTTACAGGCAGGACGGTTGAATGATCAATAAAAGTAAACAGAACCTTTATTCCTGAAATAGGTACGAATGACCAGTAAAGACTGAACTGCGATACTCAAAAGATTTTTCGAAGTTATATTAAAATTATTATGACCCGGAACGCACGGTAGGTCATGCATTTCTGGTCGCTTGTCACTATATCACCGAAATGCCCTGGGGAAATCTATTATAAAAGCGAAACCAATGAAATAATGTTTTCATTACTTGGTTATATTTCATACATATTTCTCACATGGAGATAATCAAACTACATATCTAAATAAAGCATGAGTATAGCCAGGCGTGAATTTCCCTGAGGGTCGAGTCCTGTAATTGTCTCATTGTGGTGAATACTTTGGTACCGATGTAATCTCGCTGCATTTTTATATACAATGACAAATTATATATATTGGGGACGCAAGTATGCACCTACATTTTTAAAACTAAACTTATATGGAAAAGTTATTCGCCTAAGCTTCGCAGAATGGTTGGTTGAAACAGCTTATCTTTCAATATTTATTGTGTTAAAATAATTACATGCAAATATGTTAATTTAATCTAGGTATATCCTTCATACTCACTACTCACTTCTTAAACAAAATATTTCTTTCCACTAAGTATGAACTGTCAATATAAATTGCCTAAAAGGTTAGGTTCGGTTAGAGAGAGAGAGGAGAGAGAGGTGTACTATATTAGTGGAGTACTATCGCCGATGCACTAATTGTGTCTCATGTCATAGGGGCTACTGGGGTACTGAGTATTTTGTAACAGAAAATCATAGTAACACTGCCCGACTCGGGGATCGAACTCGGGACCCTACACTCAGCATCCACGCTTGCGACCACGAGACGAATGACGTAGTTTTTTCCAATATTATCCATAAATAGATGACGTCTTTCTGTTAGACGCTGGAGCAACGTTCGCCATTTCATCGTGTCGTCGAGCCAAAATTGAATTTTATACTTCACGTAAATTCAGTCTGTGACGGCCAGTGATTGATGGCCGTAGCAGTTACGGGCGATGACCTCCGGGATATTTGAATCCCATTTCTATCTCCTACCTATTTGATGGTATTTAATAACGGACAGTAAAATATTTCCAAGTTTTCAAAGGACGTCTCATTTCCATTTGTTATTGGTATTTGATGGCAATAAATACTTCTGTCCACAGAACAAGGCATACTTTTTATGGATGGGGTACATGCATTTGTTTATTGTATTATAAGAAATCAAATCAGCGTTGTGTGCGGGTTGCGAATAACGAACAGTATTAATAGTGTGAGAAATATATAAAATGCCAGTGCTCGGAATATTTGCTTCTTGTTTTTATCATAATACAACATAACAGTAACGTACGTAATTTACGCAAAAAAATTCTCTTTACAATTTTGTTACAAAAATTGTGATGTATTCTATAAATTTTAATATTTTAATTAAGGGTAATGGGTAAAACGCTTACATACCTATATTTATTTAACAAAAATGTTTAAATTCGATGAAATATTTTCATAAAATATACTCGTAGTTACGACAACAACTAAACACGATCGTGTATCATACAAAAATGATTGTAAACATAAACAAGTAGTTAATTAATAATACCCGTATGCTCTGTGGGCACTTGTAGTTTTTTTGTTGGATTAAGAAGCTACGTTACGAAAGTACCGTTCGGCTGGAAATGTCCATCAAGTTGTATTTATACAGGACAAAGGACTGTTTGTATTGGCTGTTGTCAGTTTTGTAGCGAAGTGTCGGTTGCCAAGTCCGATTAAGTTACTCTTGCTAACAAATATTGACATAAACCAATTTATGAAATAGGCACGTAGATTTTGATTATAAGTTTGTTTTCATAAGGTTTATATTGGTTTTATCAATATTTGATTTGATGTCGAAAGTTTCTTTGCGAGGCAGTATTTATCCGTATAGATACACCTTTATTTGTATTAGAATTTAGGTGGTTGTGATTGTATGTGATGCCATAATATTACGGTGCTACGCGAACGACGCCAGCGTAGCGGGCTTGCAACCTGTTTATACCGATGCGAACAAACAAACTATATACGCAGTTTCATATGTCATCTGCATTCCAATCATACTCATCAACTGCATGCGAACTTTTCATCAGCTAAAGTCATAGTTGCCTCGTAGTTACGATGTAAACCCGTACTTCATGCTACAGTGGTACGCGAACAACGTGATACTAGCGCGTCCGACCAAGCCAAAGAGCCTTGAAATCGGGTTTGCTGAATTCCATTTACACGCAAAGTATCCGAAAACAGCATAACAATTGAATAGCACTTACGGTGTGAGTGTTAGGCATACTCCATGTACATAGTAATGCTACGGTGCTACGCGATCGTAGCGCCGTAGCAACATAGTGGGCATACTACAATACGAGCAATTTAGCGCACTTTGAGCACCTGACAAAGGCTGACAGACTGATAGAGGTGAGATTAGTCACGGCGAAAGGTAAAGTCACCCCAGTGTTCCACAAATCGAGCCTACAGGCTGCTTCAATTATACTGCTTTGAAAATGCAAGTTGCAGTTGTCATATAGTTTGATTGGGATGCAATACATCTATACTAAACAGTCAGTACGCCTACTAGTAATGATTTATGAAATAATCTTTATTTAGAAAAGTAATCAGTACCGTCCCACTTACGCAGGGATGCACAACTTCAAAGTTATAAAAACTTTGTACTGTTAAGACGCTAATTTCTTTTGAAAATTTCTAGATTAAGAAATTAAATTGGATTGAAAAGTTCTTAAAAACCAATTAGGTAGAAGTAACCTTCACCGGGTAATAAATGTTTGGATGAGAGGTTTTCGTAAAACTTTTCTAAAAACATATTTGCATTTGGCGAGCGATTCATTTTGTTTTCTATTCAGATGTTTTGGACAGTGAGAATCTCTTTTGATATTCTTAAAAGTTTAAATTCTTATTTTTTTTTATACTTAATGTAATTTTTTTGTCATCAATCATCGTTGTAATTATTATTGTGTGGCTTATTGTTTATAAAATTTGTGACCGAAGTTATTTTCCGAAACGTTTATGCGCGAGACAATAGGCTATAAAAAAAAAACTTGAATTTAATACTCGTTATCATAATAATAAAAGTTCAATTATTGGTTCTAAATACGCTGATTAGAGCGTATCAAATAGCGTATATCTCTGAGCGTATGCAAAGTATAGTAACCATTAATTAACATTAAAATATATAAAGAAATCAAATCGCGATAGTTCAGATGAAATTGGATATTTTTCCGATGAAAATATTCAACAAACTTATTATATTATTCACGGCAATGTCACCAAGAAACTTATAAAAGTTTACCTGAAATTGTTCCGCATTTACGACTTTACTTGCCTCCCCAATATTCGTAAATATACAAACTGTATTCGTTTATTACAAAAAAGTTCGTTTCATTACAAATTCCATCTTGTAAGTAAAGAAATGGAATTTTGGTAAACAGAAGAGTAACAAAAAAATGTTTGTCCTCAACTTTCCTTTGTCCTTGGCCTTTTCAAAGTAAAATGATGAAATTACGCTGTTATTATAATAAGTCTCTTTTGTCGCATTAAATACGCTGTACAAAAAGATAAATAAACGTGTTAATGAAATAAGCGCGTTCTTATAAATGTTTGTGGCGAAAAGTGACTCATTATGAAAGTTGTAGGCACTTCCCTGGAATTAAATTTATTCAAAGCAAGCATTTTCACAATTTAAAATCCAACAAACTCGACAAAAAGTTGACTTGCGTCTAAAATTTTCCGCAAATTGTAAACAAAATAAGCGATGCGACAGTAACAAAAGAGAAAGAATTTAATATCCACCGCGGCATACGGAATGCTTGTAACAATTTGTTTTCTTGCCGCGAACATTCATTTTTTGGTTTTTAACAAAGGTTAGAGCTTCGTAACACGTCGTAAATTTAAATTCTGTATTCACACACGAATAACTAGTATAGGTTCTTCAAACGAGCATATCACTGATTGTGAATCGAGCGAAGACAGCAATTAATCAGTTCAATGGACGCGTCCACGACACAATCCGTCGATTAGTTACTGAGCAGATAGATTATCAGACTTTGAAGTGTTAACTTGGCAACGACATGCCAATAACAGATCGGTTGTATTAGAAAGGATTAGAAACATAATAGGGACGGAGTCCTCAAATATCCGTCTATCTTAAGATCAAAGGGAGCTTCGCAGGGTATCACCATTAGTAAGGAGAATATAGGTAATAGTATTGGAAACGTACTGGATTGTGGGATCAAAGGGAGTCACTGTCAGATACGAATGAAGGCTTAGATCTGCTGCCTTTGATTAATGCTGGTTACATTGTCCTGGGTGAGTGCGGTACTGAGTAGATTAGGCCTTTGGTATCCAGTGACGACGACCTAACATTGTCCGCAAAGGATGTATTTTGGCTAGAAACTGAAAAGGTAGCTGTTACAAAGTCACTATAACAGACTTTCTACATGATCTACAGATAGTTGTTTCGGGTCTGGGTCTTTGTATATGTGAAACACACCGTGCCTCGGAAAGCACGTAAAGCCGTTGGTCCTGCGCCTGATCCATCTCCGGTCGTGTCGAATTGCCGTCCCATCGGACTATGATAGTGAAGGAATAGAGAGTGCACTTGTGTTTGCGCGCACACTTGTGCACTATAATATCTCCTGCGTAGTTGGCTAATCTCCGGTGAGATTGGCCGCTGTGACTGAAATTCGGTCCGGAGGACATTATTATTATACATAGCAGCGAGTTTTTTTTTTGTAAACCTGGGTACTTGTACATTGTTACTACATAATATAATTGGTATGTATTGTATAAGATAAGTTTAATTTATATTTATAGATTAGTAAATTGTATTGTGTTTCATACAAAACGTGCGTAAGCCTTAGAATATTTGTGAGGATTTTCCCACCTCCTACCAACTACGTTATCGGGTGGGCCTTGAAAGGAATATGACACCCACGTACGTACTTTGTAAACATACTCGTAGCAATAATATGAATGTAAAATGGAGGCGTCTAAAATTAGCAACTGTATTATATTGTAATGTTATGTATGTAATGTAAATAAAGTCTTTTAATGCTGAGTATCTGATTATAAACATAACATTAATGAATTCGCCGAAGTGTTGGGCAGAGGTGTACATAATAACCTCATAATAAGCGTCTACGTACATTTTGCGGACATTGAGACTTAGGTAATAGAAGGCGATCCTATTGCCATCACTAGTAATTTCAAACTCGATTGCTGCTGAAATTTTACGGACAGAAAAACCCGATAACCCTCCCTAATTCGGGAATAGAACTCAGAACCTCAGACGCAGCAGTCGCGCTTCTGATCACTATACCGATGAGGCCATAGTAAATAATCTATGGACTAATTACAACGATAACATATAAATCGGGGTAAGTTTTTGGTTGTCCTATTTTGCTACCAATTTTTCTTTCACGACAAAAATCTCTGTGTCCTCAATTCATAATCGTAAATTTAAGAGAACGTGATAATACGCCGGGGATATCATAAAACCTTTTTAATAAATTCTTGTTTCAATGTAGGCTACAGGCAAAACGGTTTTAATCCGGTGCTGGTATTGTGATAACTTTTAAAACGAAATTAAAAAGTAATCCAGTTAGTTACTGACTGGAAACGCGCGTAATTAACAAACTAAAAATAATTTTAACTCTGATATATTTCAAGCCGCGAAACTGTATATCATATTGTATTTTTTTTGAGGAACATTTTAAATTGGGTATTGCTGAATAACATTAAGTATTTTGATGTAATTCACAAACCAATTCCCATCGCTACGGATTATATATGTTTTTCAAATGGTAGGTAGTGTCAAAATAGACCACTGTTAATTTGACCAATAAATTTTCTTCTGAAAAACGTTGGCAAATTAAGAGTAGGCCTGTGTGAAGCGAAAGTTTAAATAACATAAGACACAACTAAGCAAGTATAAAATATTTATGAGGAAATACAAAATATCATAGTTAATGATGATAAAAAAGAATAAGTACCTAGTAGTTAGGTACAGTAATCGCTATAGGTACTTATCGTACTTTAATGGCAGTCATAACAATTAAAAGTTTGACAATTACAGTGGAATTTCAATGTGGTCGGAATACATTGAGCGAAAGTTTTGATTAGCTTGTAATTCATTTAGAATACCGCGTGGGTTGAATTCTGGGGCGGAGGTTACGTAATGTAATATTATTGAAAATTTGAATCTTAATGTTCTATACTTAGAAGCTTGTTGTTTACAGGAAGGATTGTTTGAATAAATATAGTTTTAGTTAAAAATATTGTGTATTAAGTTCACGGCATTACACTTGTATTCCCCTTAGCGTTAGGCAGAGGTGTACTATTATACAGTTACATTTCACCGTTGCCGTTATTAAGTTCTATGTGATAGGATGCGAGCTTATCTACCGGGTACAATTGCAAATATTACGCTAGTACTGAGAATAATACTTTGCGTGATCCTGGGGTCAAACCACTACTACGAGTATTAGACCAATGAAGCAGTTGTTTAAGACAAATATTTTGAAATTTAATAATAACCCGTCAAATGATGCAGAGTAGACACAATAGACAATTTATTCCAACCAATATTGTCCTAAATTTCGTTCAACAGTTGGATCCTGTTAGGGAAAGATTAATCATGAAGTGAATTAACGCATTTATCAACTAAATTGTACAGACGCATCAACATTAGTTAAAGGACTACGTTTAGCATACTTCCTAAAGTATCGCGATTATGCAACAAACTGTTACAACTGTAAATTTATTTATTTGTGCGGAACCCAGTGGCGTCTGCGAGTTGGTATCGTAAACATTTCCATAACAAAAGTTGTGTTTAGTTGCAAATACAGGTAATGAGCGAGTTAGCGCTTTAACGTGTAACGAGCGTTTTGTACTGTTATTTAACTTTAATATTAAATTTGTGTATGGTGATATCTATAATTATATAATATATTACAGTCATACATTTAGGCTTTGAAGCGATGGGTAAATATGTAGATTATGAGACCATCTTATGTCAGATATACCAAGTAGATGTCTGGTTGCAAGTGAATTCTAGTCTCTTCGGCATCACACAAACGTATTTTTATTCATACCTATATTATGAATAATCCATCCTATTGACATATGGTATCAAATTGAGCCACTATTGACATTATTCACCGGAAAAATAAATTCAGTACGAAATTCAAATTGACCTATTTGCCTATTGTTTTTCGAACACGCCACAAATAATATACGAATCATAGTATAGCATCACGCCTGTATTCCTGGAAGGGTTAGGCAGAGGTGTACTATTGTACACCGATGTTTCACTGATGCCGTTATTAAGTTCCATGTAATAGGGGGTTAGCCTATTGCCATTTACCGGGCACAGTTTCAGACTCCGTGCTGCTACTGAGAATTTCCATACAGAAAAACCCAATAACACGAATCATATGGGTAGACTTATTTGGTCGCTACTTTTTAAATAGTTTCAATATTATTTACCGTTTAAAACGTTCTTAAAACTTAACTAAAATATTTGTATCGGTGACCTTTTACAGATAGAACATAAATCCACAAAGAAAAGGTCCAGACACATAAATAGCAAAACCCATCAGGGCTTATACACACTAACCTATACAAGTTTTCCCCTTGAAAGCATTGAAGGGTCCAAATAAAGTGGATAAGGCCGAAAGTGATATGAAGAGAGCGAAGCGAAGTTTCCTGGGTACGATATCAGTCTGTCGCTTAAGTGTACGCAATTTAGAACAGGTAACGACGCCATTTTGTATCGAGTGTACTATTTAATGTGTGCTTTAAGTTTTGTAGCGTTTTTATTACGCTGTTATAGGGTTTTTTGTGATCTTTATCTAGAATCGATGTTAATAATTTTCGGAGAATAAGTTATTATTGTTATGTATGTGGGCGTGGTTGATACGGTTAAAAGTTCTCAGAATTTTGTGTAATAATGAGTTGTTGCAGGCGAATGGGTGTACGACGCTAGTCTAAAGCTATGCAAATATAATTTGAGTTATGAAATTATAACGTACGAGCACGTGTTTACATTAAACCTTTTTGGAGTTATATTAACTTTAATATAAATCAAGTTTGATGAACCAAATTTCGACCTCAATATTGTAGATATTACGACCACTGAAATATGTACGTATATTTCGTTTTATGTAATGGTGTAAACAAAGAAAGATAAAGTTTCTGTAACGTTGATACACTAGCAGTTTGTTTTATGTACTCTTTAAACTCCAAACTTTATTGCCGTGTAGTTTCAACTAGATCACGCTCAGATAGAACCAGTAAAAACGCGAGGTTAATGACCTGTACCTACCTACATATATAGCATCACACCTGTATTCTCTCACGGGTTAGGCAGAGATGTATGGTTACACCTACACATTATTAATTAATTATTCTAATTAAAAAAAAAAAACTGTTGATCTTATTTGCTATCTATCACATTTCCGATCTCCAGGCTGTTACTGAGAATTTCCCAACAGAGAGAATGACTGAGAATTTACCTATTTGTTATTCAGATTTTCGGTTCACTTTGTCTAATATGAGAATCCCAAGATATCCGCTTCAGTACCAGCGCAGTCAGACCTTTACTTACTTGCTAAGGAAAATCGGTGTATTGTAACAATATTTATATATTTGTAATAAACTTCAGAGAATCGAGGACTGGAATTAATAACAGTCGTCCAGCTTAAAATAAATATACAATGTTATTCGTAAGGGCGACAAATTTTACAAAGCAGTAAAATCGTGGAGAAAAAAACTTCTGCTAGGTTCTTTGTTCATATTTCTAGTTATATATACAATATATTTAATTGTTTGTTATATATACAATATATTTAAGTGTTTGTTAGCTATATAGCTACTGCGCATGTCGGTCAATCTGCGAGGTTAAGCAGCGCTTGACGCGGTTAGTCCTTGGATGGGTGACCATTTGTCATACATCGAGACCTCTCCGTTCCTCGGAAAGCACGTTCAGCAGTTGGTCTCGAGCGTCATACCAAGACCTATGACAGTCGTTACGGGTGTCAGCAGTCCAAAAAGTCTGACAACCAGTCTAACCTTAGAGTATCAGTGTCTCCCATTAGGTGGCGGAGGTCAGATGGCAGTCGCTCTGTGTAAAATATTGATATTCAACCGCAACCGGTTAGATTGGAAGCCGACCCGGCATTTGGGAAAAGCTTAGGCAGATGATGATATGCATATATTGAATTGTTTGTATGTTAGAATGACCCCATTCCTGGTTAATACCCCTTTCAGACTAACTGAGTAAATATTGTGATGGTATCTTCAGTGGAAAATAACATTTGATGTTCACTAGTAATCACTAGCTAGGAAATAATTGGATTCATTAATTCGAACTCAATGTGTGTGTGTCCTAAATGGACAACTTTAAATGGAAAAATTGCTACGAAACTAATAACTAAAAGTTTAGTTTTTTATGAAATTGAATTTGAGACACGCGAGCTTTTCAGTCCTGTTTTGTGTTCACGATAGAAGCTAAAAGTTTGATAACAATCATATTTTGGAATTTCAACCTTTGAACGAATTTAATGTGTTGTATTTATGAGTTATGCTCCCAAAATTTATTTAATTTATATTAGTCACTTAACGGCTCTACCAGCAGTCTGATTATCGATGTAGTAATCAGTTTGTGATACGTGTAGATAGCGCGATAGCTTCTGTCAAACGTCATTTTTGTGTCATATTGACCTAACATTTATGACAAGCTATATAAATATGTAAATGTTGTATAAACACGGCGGCCACCCACTGACGAACTATAGAATTATAGAACCGTGGAGCGACAGCAGCCTAATTACGTAAAAAAGCGACAGCAACGCGATAGCCACGCAACAGCAATCTTACCGTCAGCCAGTACATAAGTACCTATATATGACGCTTGACAGAAACTATCATGCGCTCCACCCCGACCCTTGCTCGAGCCAGCCCGCGCTGAGCCAGTAGTAATAAATCAAATGTCCCCAAATAATCACAATCAGATCCAGCAAGTCCTCTCTTGTATGCCCCCCAGCAACGCCCTAAGCCGAGGTTCGAGTCCCACTATGGGACACCCTTAGCAGTGTTGCTTAATATTATATAATTTGCTCGGCTGGAGGCCCTTCTGGTCTCGCCATTTGCCCGGTTAAGCAGTAAAAGCTCCCTGAGCTAACTGCGAGAGACAACTCAAAAAAAAAAAAAAAAAAAAAAAAACTATCATGCTACCTACGCCTGTCGCAAACTGATTGCTACATCGGTAATTAGGCTGTGGATCATTGCCTAAACCCATTTTTACGTCAAAATCTTTGCGGTGTCCTTGCAAGCCATTTACAAGTTTTAAGCTATTTTATTATTAACTTTTTTTGTACAACATGTCTACAGTAAAATGATTTGATTTGATACTATATTTTACTAACATAAAGGTACTATATTTTACTACCTGAACTTAATAAATACATTAGTTGGTACTTTTTTTTTTAAAACATTGCCCCACTCTATTAATAATTCCTGTATCGTGGGTGCGTTTACAAACACATATATTCACATACACACAAAAACCCAGACCCGAAACAATTATCTGTAGATCATACAAATATTGATCCGTGCGGGGATCGAACCCGCGACACTTAGCGCAGAAAGCTAATCGCTTAGCCACTACGCCACCCGTGTCGTTTAAGTTCACTTCCAATGTTGTTCAAGTCAAACCAATAAAATCATAAGATAAAATCGAAACTCATCAAATATTTTCAAAGGTAGCCGCTTACGTAATATTTTCATAGCATTTAGTTGCTGAGTGTACGTTAATATTTTATCTGACGTAATACCTTTTTAAACGGCATTAATAAAACATGAAATTGAATTCGTTATGAATTGTTTTTCAAAGAAACTTGGGAGACACGAAATAGAACAGATAAACAAAATAAAACGCATACCTTACATAATTAATATCACAATGAATTTCTTAAACCTCCATATTTAATCAAGTATAAAGGTTTATATGTCGTTTGATGTTGTTTTTAAAACTAAAATAAAAAACGAAATCGTAAAATATGATGATGAGCCTAAATAAATATGTGCCACCAAAAATAAAAAAATCTTCCATTTTTTAAATTAAATAAACTTGCTTTAAATAAACATTACAAATATTAGTTGTTCACTTTGAAAATGAATTTATTTATTAAATTGTAAACGAAGACTGCTTCATTGGTCTAGTAGTCGCAAGCGTGGCTGATGAACGTGAGGTCCTGGTCTCGATTCTCGGGTCGGGCAACGTGTTAATGGGATTTTCTGTGTGGAAATTAGTAGCAGCACGGCAATAGGCTCGTCCTCTAGTACATATTACTCGATGATTGTAAAATAGTACACTCTGTCTAACTATCTAGGGAATATAAGCATGATGATATTTCAACAAGCTTTTCAGCCCCTCTGGTCCTTTATATCAAATAAACTGATATGAAAATATTGTTGGTCTCGTGGCTACAGTACACAGAGGTTCATGGCCTACACTTGTATGGAGAACTTTTACAAACATCTCTCAGGTGTGCAGGTTTCCTCACGATATTATCATGATATACAAAGTCCGGGTTTGAACTCAAATCCTACTGCATGGAAGGCAAATGTTTAACCGTTAGGCTATTACTTTCAAAATACAATAATATACAGTCAAAAATATGTATACATGTAGTAGAGTTGAATAGAGAAACAAGTTGGTGATTTCTGAAGTAATTTTTACACATGGCGCAGATACCATATGTAAAATGGATATGACGTTTAAGAATTACTAGCAAAAATATATTGTTACGATCAATCTGTTCCTTTTAGAAAAATATACGTTTGAATTTAACTCGTTGCATACATCTTTTTTTTCTTTACTTTTTAACTTTTCTTGACACTAGGAATAATTCCTGTATCGTGGGTGCGTTTACAAACACAAATGCCCAGACCCGAAACAACTATCTGTAGATCATACAAATATTTGTTCTGTGCGGGAATCGAACCCGCGGCGCAAAGCGCAGCAGTCGACCTCTCAACCACTGCGCTAACCGTGCTGTCAAACTCACTTCACATACATATAACACATGCCATATATTTTTTATCTATATATTCTGACAATTTTACAAAGCTTCAATACAGATGATTACATCACATATACACACAGCTACAATAAAGCCTTATAACCTACACTTAGATACAATTTAAATTAACTACATATTTAATGCAGCAACATAACAGTGGAAGCAATAACATAATTAATTCAAAATCTGACGCGTAATGGTTACATTTGTATGCGTGTATTATATACTGTGTAGGCCCTGCAGTAAATGTATGGAAATTTATTTCACGGCCCTGTAAAGTTTTATAACCGCAGGGTTATGACTGGGTTTATTCGAGCAGATTTATTAGTGACCCACCTCCAGTCCTCGACCCACGAATCATAATCTAAAGCATTGATATAATAATACTAGATACACTCAAAGATGTGCATACGTATAAATATTGATTACTCTTGTTTTAACGGGGTGGCAATGTGACGTAAATGTAAGCCTAATTGTAATATAAAAACGGAAAATATCACATGTGAAAAACATTAAAAATTAGACGGGATTTGCTTACTTAAATTCTCTTGAGATTATTTGAGTCGTCACTTACCGTCAGGTTATAAACGCACTTAAATTTAATAATTATAAAAAGAAATAAGTAAAAGTAGCCATTTATTTTTAATCGAATAAACCGAGTATTTTCGACGACACTTTAAGCGGTCTCACTATGAACTTTGTTGGTAGGGTTTTCTAGGTAGAACTATATTTTATACTAGCTTTTGCCGGGACTTCGTACGCGTGGAATTTAGAATCTGATAGACCAATTCCATGCAGTAGATATAGCGTGATGCGTGTACAAACATACAGACGTAAATTCTAAAAACTGTTTTGGCTTCTGTCGCTTTAATAAAGACCCTAGTTACCCTATATTCGTTTTTCCCCAATATCTATAATGTAACAGACATCGACCTGTTATAATATTTTATATGTAAGTAGGGAACTGTACATCTTGGGTTATTATATCATAATACTGGAACGTTAATTCAGCTTTGACTGCGTGTCACTTTACGACTGGGAGGTAGGGGGTCACGGTACCCGTTGACACGTTGTCGGTGCCTGCAGGCGTTTTAGTGTTAACTCGTGTTTGAGTAAGCACTTCAAATGTAGATTAAAGTTACCAATTATGTTTACTAGAGGTGGAGGTCGTGTTTTGATTTATCTTTAATTTACATTTTACATTTTAGTGCTTTAATAAATGTAGCAAAGTCAACCAATGCTATGAATGTTGTAATGCTATTTCAAAAAATCTTTTTTTGCCCTTAATGGGGTACATTTAATGGTGTTATATTCAGCGCCAGACTTAACTGTCTCATTGGTCCTGTGGACACAAGCGCGACTGCTGAGCGTGAGGTCCTGGGTTTGATTACTGGGTCAGGCAGAGTGTTATTGGGTTTTGTATAGAAATCCTCAATAGCAGCACGGAGTTTGATTTTGTGCCCATTGGATGGCAATAAGCTTGCCACCTATTACTTAATAACGGCATCGGCGAAATGTGGGTGCACAATAGTACACCTCTGCCTAACTCTCTGGGAATACAGGCGTGCTTTGTGTTATTCAGCGCCTAAATTACAGGTCTAACCTTGTTTTTAACAATAAAAGTTTAGCGTTGGTCCATTTATTTAAAAAATTTGCTATCCGAAATAAAATATTTTTAAGTTTATTTTTTAATTTAGTATTTCACGAACATTTCTGTTGTAGTTATGGTTTTCTGAACGTATTTTGGTACCTATAATGTTTGTGTAATTTTAATAAATTTCTGTATACAGGTACCTACTAAACAACTTCCGATATTTTTGCCATCGTCACAAACTTACAAAGTTTTACCTACTTATATTTTATAGAATAAGTTCGGTACATCTGAAATATTCTCAAACCTTTCAATCTTTACCAGGTCTCATAAAACGTGAAGATGAAAGAAAACCGAAAACCAATTCAATGCATAGTAGAAATTCTTAAACTTTTGTACGAGTTACAGACGCATGTGTAATGTATTAGGTATAGCTATTGCGAAAGTTGTGAAACTATGCACGTTACAAAATTAAAGTTGAAGAAACTTTGGAGAGGTACATACACTGTGAAAAATATTGCATGCTTTTATATAATACAGTAGTTTAGTAGCTTGTATTTTTTATTTAAAAAGTTGATGCTGCTTTATGCAATATTGCAACAGTGAAAAATATATGACAGTATAGGAGAAAAATGGGATAATTGGTTTAAGAAAACCACTTACATTATTTACGTAACATCACGCCTAAATTCCCCGAAAGGTTCGAAAATTATTTTAAGTCCCATGTAAAGGGGGCGAGCTTATTGCCATAGTATACTGATCTTGATCATGCTCTCTGTCCGGCTACTGAGAATTTCCTAACAGAAAAACCCAATAACACTGCCCCATATGAGCGAACCACAAGACCAGAAGGTAGTACCACAAGACCAGTAACAATTAATTTCGTATATTATGGCAATCAATTGTGATTACACAGCTGCGCACTATGACCGCTTACACTACTATTATAATTATTCAAATGTATATAACAAACAATACATTATGCACATAGCCGAACACTATTTACATAAGCAGTAAATCAATTAAATTTGCATGTAAACTTGTTCTCGCTTATTAAATGTGTTTACTGTACAGGTCAGTTTGCTCTGTTAATTTGTGCCTGTTTATGAATAGCAGCGGATGGTTTCAGGTTCTAATCACAAAAATCTAAATAATCAATTAATAGAAATAACGTCAACTATATTTTACTAACAGGACGCGTGTCGTCGGTTCGCAGTACACAGCAATAAAAATAAAAACTTAATGTTATGGAAAGAAGTCACATTTTTATGTGCCAGCTCTCGTTTTGGAACCCTATGGTCAAGGCTAACGGGCACATGTAATCGTTTCCAGCGACGTGTGGTGCCACAATGGCGTCAATGTTGACTTTGGCGTCAATATTGATATTGGCGATGGATGATTACTCCACGCATCATGCCACATCCTCCACGCGTCCTTACCTTGCAGCGCGATTTTGGGAAGCCTGGAACATAAGGGAATATGTATATATAATGGTACTACATATATGTATGCATATTTATTTTTATACGTATGGGTATCAGTATTGCTGCAATTTAAATATTCATCAGGCACTTACCTTATGGTATGGCTCTCGGGCGTCCCGCTATGGTGTTTCAGGGGCGTGTGTCGGTGTGGGCTTCATTGTTGTTATTATTAGTTTACATAATATAATACATAGATCTTTGGTTATTTATGTATGTGAAAGCAGACCGCTAGCCGCACGTTAAACCGCACGTTTTGCACAGGGCCCAATCGACAACCGACGTTGACGGCCGCCCGAATCGGTATGAGCATGATCACTGATGCGCGTGTGCAAGCGAGCTGGTCGGGCGATGCCTGACCACTATTGCAGGTGCTTGGGCTCGCCGCTGCATATTCTAGTGTTGTTATTTTTTATTTAGATTTTGTAGTGTCTTTGTTTGTTATTTTTACGTTACATGTTTAATTGATAATTTGTCCTTGTAAACTGTGAGCGTTGTTATGAAGTTATGAAGTGTCGTTTGTGTCGTCCAATAAATAATTTTTCTTTCTTTCTTTCTTTCTTTCATTTGTTGTACTGCAATACTCATAATTTTATTGAACACGGCGATAAGGTCACTCACCTTTATCTATTAATTATTTTGAGTAAGATCTCTTTGTTTCTAATATTTTTAGTCGACTTCCCTGAACGAAACGGTTTCGTTATCTTGTACGATCATTCCTCAGTTCCAGTAATTTGATGGACGTGAAAATCATGTGATTTATGAGGATTCGATTGGCATAGTGACGAAACCAGAAGTAACAAATACTAGTGTATTAGCTACACAAGTGTTGGTTATACAACATAGGTCAGATTTGTGTTTTACACACCCACGATATAGTAGAAATTGTAGGAAAAAAAAAACGCCATCACTTTAAGCCTCAGGTGGTCCATGTCTAGTCTGACAGTGGCCTCAAAAACTTTCCATAATAAATCAACTGAGCAATTACATAATGAATTTTGAGATAAAAAAATTAGTTTCATTTTCAAGCTTTACTCGGAAAGACTTGAGCTAATAACTACGAGGTCTAAAAAATGAGCTAGATATTCCGCTCCTTCCTTCCTCGAAAGGAAAAGAGTAGGTCATATTTAATTAAATGCCAGTCAAATAAAAAAGCGGACCAGTCTATTTCTTTTTACCATTTTGAATAACATTAAAATTTAAATGTACCAAAATGTAGCTTTGTTTCCAAAAATATCACGTTTAAATATCACAACGTACAAATAAGATTTAAAAAAAAAACCTTTTATCGAATGAATTCGAAATATTTATAATTGGATTACATCCAGCAAACACAAGCTCCAAATATGAATAATAAATAAAAAAGAAAATGGGTGATTTTTTTGAATACTGAATATTTGTTCTGTATTCAAAAAAATCACCCATTTTCTTTATAACATTTTTTTTGATGGAGTACAACAAAAGACATTAATAACACCACAATGATTGCTCACACTTAAACCGAGGGAAAGTTTCTCTTATCTGAACCTCGTATAGGACAAACAACATCAAAACAAAATAAATTATGTTATGGCAACACTTTGAGGAAGTATTTTGTACTTATTTTCCTGTACTTTATGCTTATTTTGCCTTTGCTTGATGGACTGTTCATAAACCACAAAGATGCAGAGCAAATATAGACGTTAATACCATTTTTATATTTCGAATATTTCAATATGATTCGATGTTTAATGTGTTCGTAAAGTAAAATAAATGGTTTTTATCTTTGAATTTATGTTTTCTATACAAAAGTATATGTTATTTGTAAAATTAAGATAAAATGTAAACGTATTCATTCTTAATTGCTTTGTGATTATCAAACTTATTTAAATTGTTGACTATCTACTGACTGCCTCATTGGTTTAGTGGTCGCGTCTGCTGAACGTTCTAGGTTTGAATCCCAGGACGGGCAAAGTGGATTTCCTGAAATTGTTAGTAGCAGCCTGGAGTTTGGTCGGAGCTGGTCAGTGTATAGTATATAGTCAGATTGTAGGACTAACTTTAACAATATCACATTACGACAGCTGTTCCGAAAATTTCGTACGTATTATACATCATACATGTGTAATATCGACCCGGGTACGTCTTAAAACTGCGACCAGACACCGGAGGACGGACAGCAGCGTCCTCTCACTAATCGGTAAGCCATTGCGATCCCCAAGCCGCCTGCCAAGCGTGGGGATTATGGCAACCCCCCCCCACTTGAGGGAGGCCTTCGTTCAGCAGTGGACGTCTTCTGGCTGATGATGATGTGCAATATCACATCTTTTCCCAATGGTTTCTGCCTGCCCAGAAACCACTCCCTTTGCTTTATTTCCCTCTCGACACACATGTAAATAATCTTTGTCGAATATCTACTTACCTTCCGAATTCCGGCAATTAATATGTAATTAAAATATCGGATCCACGGAATTTTTCTGCACAAGTGAATATTGATGCTTAATTGTAACGGTTTACTTTAACATCACACGAGAAATATTTTCTTCATAAACGATAAAATGGAGTTAATTTTTACTGTTCAATGCGCATTAAAACTCACTTTCTCGTCGAGTTTTCATCGATAATACATTAAGGATTAAAATCACGTACTTCTCTACTCATTGGTACTTAATCCGTAGTTAATTACAAAAGTTACTTCATCTTGAGGTTACTGATCTCAAATGCACCAAAAATTGCGGCGGAATCACGTATTACCATATTCATAGTGTCTCTCTTAATTTTGTATTTAGAAGCTATACATAACAAGAAAAGATTAGAAGTTTATCATATATTTGCTAGCTTTTCAATGAATTTAATCTTTGCTTTATAATGCCTTTATAATTCTTACGGAGATGAGGTAAAGCCTAAGGCCTGGAGTAAAGAAACAAAGAGGCAATATAGTGGTAGTGGAATTGGTTAAAAAAAAAACGTCTTTTTTGTTTTAAAATGTTGCTTTATACTAGGATTTTTCCTGTATCAAAAGTAAAGTTTACAAGCATAAATGTCATATGTAGATCATATTATTAACAAATATTTTTTTCCGTGCGGGAATCGAACCCACGTCACGAAGCGAAGAAAGCTAATCGCTTAACCACTGCGCCAACCGTGCCGTCAATTATAACCAGAGTGGCAGTGGGCCGGTTACCAGAACAGGAAAAAGCCGAACTACACTATCACTTAGCAGTTAAATGTTTGGAAATAGGCACAACTCAAATACCCCTATGTGGTAAAAAGGGGAGCTCGAATAACATATACAAACTTTCCCCCTAACTAAAAGTTTCCTATCCTTATACCATAAATATATTCCACATTTACCATTCCTGCAGTTAGATGTTCTTACAAAAAGTTAAAGTAACAGTAAATTAGATAAAGACATTCCCCGATGGATGTCAGGTAGCCCAACTAGCGAGGGTCAAATCTTTATTCTCCAACCCGACTTTTTCTTTGAGACCCTTGATGAAGTTTGGCAACTCCTTTGTAACCGATGAAACGTCCAGGTTTTTCTTTGTTGGGTCGAAAAGATCTGCCGACTTTAAGTAATTACATGGGTTACTTACCTAATTGTGATTGGATTGAAAGTAAAAGTATTTACCGTTTGTTTGAAAGATGTATTGGGGATTTTTTTGGCTTGTTTGGTTTTTTGAATTGATGTTTGTGTTTCTTTTTAATTAGATTTTGTTTTTAGATATTATTTGATATTGATATTTATGTTGTTATTTTATGCTACATATGCAAAACAAAACATATAAAAAATGTAATCGAAAGCATAGCACCTGGCGGGAATTAGGAAGATGCTACAGGCATTTATAATTGATGAAATATAATGTTTTACATTATTTCTGATATATCATGAGCTACATATTTCCAACAGTTCCAACATCTTTAAGTATAGATAGATAGATAGAATTGTTTTTATTTCAAATAAACCTAATACAGGCACTTATGAAACGTTATAGGACTCTAGTTGCACGGTTCCAATAAGTTGGTCCTATGGAGAAGAACCGGCAAGAAACTCCATGGATACTCTTTTAAAGTCTCTTTTAACAATCTTGCCATGAACATAATGTGGAAAAAGTATGGGAGAACAATGTAGGTTTCGTCAAATAAATACTAAATGCAACTTTAATATAAAGTCTGTTAATAAAAATAAAAGTAAAAAGAATACCCCTACACTGTGCTCACATTTATAATGGATAGCTATCTGTAACAAGCGTAAGATTATACTATACATGTATGTAAAGAAATTGATTATCAAAGATTAGCTTACAATGGCAACTAGCTTACGGATACATTAAAAAAATAATAAAATAATTGAAAATACAAAAATCTAATATAATACAAAAATCTAATATTTCATTAACAAGAGGTCATACCTATGAAAAAGAGAGAATAAAATAAATTAGAAACATGATAAGACATGTTAAAAAAATATTAAATTGTAAAAAAATAATTAGTGTGAATAGCTCAACACATAAATGAATTGATTGTGATTGCGGTTCGGGTGGTTGCCAGGGAAGCCACATGTGCAGTGACTATGTGCTGAGAGAATTACCGCCAGACATCTCTATCTCCGACATAATCTTTAATTTTGTAGTACGCTTTGCGTATAAGGATGGATTTAATATATGATTTGAATTTCCCATCAGTTAGATCAGTGACAGTTTTAGGTAACTTGTTGTAGAAACGTACAGAATTCCCCAAAAACGAATTGTTCGATTTGGCTAATCTGAATTTAGGGACAACGAGTTTATATTTATTTCTAGTATTTATGTTATGTACGTCGCTTAGTGTATTAAACATTTGCAAGTATTTTCAAAAACGTAAAGAGAAGGCATAGTAAGTACATTAATAGTTTTAAAAAAATCTCTGAGTGACTCACGAGGACCCATATTATAGATGGCATATATATGATAACAATACTCTAAACCTCAATCATGTAGTGTTCTACAGTTTATGTTACAATTCTTTTCAAATAGATCCCACCAAAAACATGTTGCCAAGACGACCACATAAGGTTTGGCCTGTGAAAAAGATATCAGATCTCATGTAGAGCTAAGCTTCTGAATCTACACGGCCTAACTCTACCGACCCTAACTTCACAAATTCTACATATCAGTAAAAATGTATGGCTTCGCCGTTTCGCTACCGTCGTGGAGGTGATGCGAATATTTAGTTTCTGAAGTAAGTAACGAAACAGCCAAGCCATACATTTTTACTGATATGTAGAATTTGTGGAGTTAGGGTCGGTAGAGTTAGACCGTGTAGATTCAGAAGCTTGGCTCTAACTGATATCTTTTTCCCAGGGCAAACCTTATGTGGTCGTCTTGGCAACATTTTACATGAAATGTTTTTGGTGGGATTTCAGTTCTTTTTGTAAGTTGCTAGGCAGTCTATTTAGTGTTTATTTTTTTCTTCTTTTTGTGGGGTGTATTTCTTGCACATCAGCAGTGCCGGTTTTCATAGCCCATTCTCTGTCTTTGCCTTTTTTCTTTGATGGTTTACTGATTACCATAAGCGATAAATCAGGGCGATATTTCGCTCTTAAGCGATTATATTCAACTATAGCTGACTGTTGTGCTTAATACTAGCAAAGTCTATAATTATAAGGTGAACACCTTGTAAATTGGTCACTCTAGAGAGTTCTAATTCATAAAATTGGTGAAAGTCTCATTCAAACTTCCACACCCCCCCCCAATTTTATCTGGGGGCACGGTAGTGTTTTTTTGTATACTGAACTTTGTTTATATACCAAATTTCGGCTTTCTAGCACTTCAGGAAGTACCCTAACATTTTGTAGTCTCATACAAACTCCCCCCCCCCATTTTAGGGGATGGGGGGCGAAAGTTATAAGTTTATGAATTTTTTTGTTGGTTGTATACTAAATTTAGATTAAATACCAAATTTCAGCTTTCTAGCACTTCAGGAAGTAGCCAAACATTTTGATGATCATCAGTGTGTCAGTGTATCAGTGAGTGTGTCAGTGACGAAATCGGTGTATTTTAGATATCAATAAAATCTAAAGTATTAGAGCTATTCAATTGAGACTTTGTATGTTTAATTAGTCTATTATTGACATCATATCCTGAGAATATGAACTATCTGGTACATCGGAAACCAACTCTATGAGGGTTCAAAAAAACGACGAAACACTTCAAGAAAAGGTAGGTAGTGCCCTTGCGCTTCGCTTGGCTCGTCTTGGCGGAGATTTTGAAGTCCATAGAATAGACTTTTGTTTTCAAATGAAAACAATTGAAAATCAGATTCTAGAAATTCAGTTTTATATGTATGACCGGTCTGTTACGTTCCTAATATGAAATTTATATTATAACTGTATTGTTATTATAGTGGCTGTCAAACACATTATTAATCCGCTAATTAATTGAATAAATCTGCGATTGATTTTTAATAGAATTCTCTCCCTGTTGGCGTTATTTATAATAATTAATTTAGCCATTTCACGGCTTTCCCGGAACAAATCTATGACATGTATAAAAGCTATTAATTGGGGATACCCAGTTACACCTGAAATTGATTTAAAATTAAATTTGTATTTGACAAGTAAATGGCATTACATATATTATATCGTGTATACTCTGTATGCTATGTAATTAGGTACTTATTGTGTAGTACATGTAACGACTACTACTCGTAACGTGACAAAAAATACATCGCCATCTGTCGGAGTGAAGCGTTTCGCAACGTTCAGATAATGAAATAAACGCACTGCCACAAAGACTTTCCCATGGTAATTAATGTGAAGTATTTCCTATACAAAATTAACAAAAGGAATGCAAATTATAGTATCACAATACCGGATCAGACGTAAACAGAGGTACCTACCGATCACGAATATGAACTGAATTTCGGTTGTTTTAATTAACACCGCGGGATTACAGTATTACGGCTCCGCTTAATGAAATGAACATAATCTTATTATGGCGTCATGTTAGCACTGAATTTGAGTAAATAAGGCTTTTAAAATAATTAAAGCAGCAGACCGCATTTTCATGCACGACGGCGCGGATTCAAGCTTCGTGCAATTTTTTACATGACCGCGGTAACGATTTGAAGTGTGACGTTGGGATGTTAATTCTAGTGAATTTTTTCGCATGTGAATTGAACACCTACGTGGTTTTATAAAACTTGTCGTCCACTCCCGGGATAGACTTTTTCTCTAAATGTGAAAAGTGTAGGTTTTAGTCTACCACAGTTGGCTAGTGAGGTGGACACCACTTTTATTTGAAGCAAACTTCCGTTCAGTTTATTTCACGATAGTAGGTAGTAGCTAAGTTTCTGCGCTAATTGTCGTGAATTTGATTCACGCACGTAACACATATTTGTATGATCTACAGATAGTTGTTTCGGGTCTGGTTGTGTGTGTGACATGTATGTTTGTAAAAAAGTTCCCACGACACAAGAGTAATTATAGCGTAGGGCAACTTAAAAAAAAAAGGAATATTTCGAATCAAATTCTGATCCGCAGATGAATTATATAAGTTAGAGAAGTGGATCGGGACTGAATTCATACTTGCCTGTACAACAATTGGGGTTCACTGCTTTTTAAATATATATTGTGTATAAATGGGTTGTATCGACGTCCATAACAGGGTATTATTATTCTTATCCGATCCATCCTGAACGCTATTATTATTCCTATTTCAAACAACGAAGTAAAATAAATAATTTCTACGCCTGGATATTAATTTAACAAACAAATAACGATCATTCAATAATAAACGATTATCCATCATTTTATGTAATCCCATTCAATTTATTTCGTAAATTATTATTTGCTCGAGGATTGTACGTGATTTGACAATTATCGAGCGAAATAATAAGTCTATGTGTGTTTATGACGGCGTATAAAATGGCCTCCATACGTCACTGTAATTTGACATAAATCAACGAATATGTCATATGAAAGGGCGCGAAGTAATCAGAATGTATTCAGTCACATTCAGGTGCTCAATTGTCCTCTTTTGTATTTATTCGCTAGACCGTTTAGAGTGCGTCAGACCGAGAAATCTAGCTTGCCAATTTTCCCCAGTGAATTGTGTGGGTGTTAGGAGTTCGTGTGTGTGAGTGTAAGCCTTGCATGTTGTGGTGTATCGTCTTCGCAGACTTTTAAACAGATTAAGCTTGTAGTAAGCCCACGTGATGGATTACGCTCCAATCTATTTTTCAGAGGCCTTAATTATAGAGTATTTTAGCTTTAGAATAAAGGCTTAAATACTACTAGAATGAAAGCCAACGATAATCAGGATGAATACTGAAGGCATATAACTAACAGATTTAAGGGCATAAAGAAGATTTCATCTTTTAAGATATGATTTTGTGTCATACATAACATAATATAACATAGTATTACGCTTGTATTTCCCGATAGGTTAGGCAAAGGTGTATTAAATATCCATCCACTATCCTATATAATAGAGTCCTATATAGTGAGGGCACGGTTGGCGCAGTGGTTGACAGATCGACTGCTGCGCTACGTGCCGCGGGTTCGATTCCCGCACGGAACAAATATTTGTATGATCTACTGATACTTGTTTCGGGTCTGGGTCTTTGTGTATGTGAATACATACCGTGCCTCGGAAAGCACGTAAAGCCGTTGGTCCTGCGCCTGATCTCTCTGCGGTCGTGTTGGATTGCCGTCCCATCGGACTATGAGAGTGAAGGAATAGAGAGAGCACCTGTGTTTGCGCACACACTTGTGCTCTATAATATCTCCTGCGTAATTAGCTAATCTCCGGTGAGATTGGCCGCCGTGACCGAAATCGGTCAGGAGGACATTATTTATTATTATTATATAGTAGGGGGTAACTCGATTGCCATCTACCAAGCACAATGCCTAAACTCCGGGCTGCTACTGTGAACTTCCATCAATAATCAAAGTTTGTATCAAATTAATCTAGAGACTCGCTACTAAAAGTTACGACCTCCTCTTAGACAATACAGCCAAAGTGTATAAGAGAAAGTAAAGAATAGAAATAGAGTAAGTAACATTGAAACGCGATGCAATAAGTCAACTACAGCATACAAAGTCTCCAACACCCTTTACGTGATGTCAAAGCATTATCGCCTATACCAACAACCACAAGACATATTACAGACGTGTCTAAAATAATACCAAAGTAAATTGCTCACATTCGGCACTGGGAAACTGCAAGTGCGCTGTTCGTGTTCAATTTGATCGGAACTCTGGCGCAAGCCAAGAACACTAAGTGGTAAAACGCCGGTCACGCACTAAAGTTCGTCGCAACTGCAAAGACTTCTGTCTTCGTGTGCTGATCGCTGCCGAGTTTTCTAACTGTGTTTTATATGTACGTGTGTTATAGTAAAGTTGGTACATTTACGCAGAAGATGGGAGGGTATGGCAATATTATTTGTTCCATTCTTTGATTTGTGCTAGAGGACCAGCAAAAGATTACTGAAAAGACCAGGATACTTCCAGATCCATGAAATAAATGGTATCAAAAAGTAAATAGTAGAACATTCTCAGTATATTTTTTTAAGCATCTTAATCATGAACTTAACATGACAGTGCGTTTGCTTTGTCATAAATATAAGGTTTAATATAAGGCTTTATGTGGTATGTAGTATCGTTTTTTCCAAGCAGAGTTACACAATCGTCGGGTATTTCACGGTTTAGTGTGCAACAAGTTCGCAAGCATCACAATAATCCGTTTCCATTAGATGAGTCGAGCAAATTCCTCTAAATGGCAGCTGAACAACACTGCGATAATCCTCCGAGGACGTTTACAAAGCTGGAAATAATGTTGTGAATGGTTTACAAAAATCTACTGCAGTTGGTAGTACAATGTCGACACGGTTGGCGCAGTGGCTAAGCGACTAGATTTCTGCGCTTCGTGTTGCGGGGTCGATTCCCGAACGAAACTAATATTTCTATGATCTACAGATAATTGTTTCGCTTGTAAACTGTACCCACGATACAGGAAAAAACGTAGCGAGGGGGAACGTTTTTTTCTAACTAAAAAAAAAAAATGTTGTTGTATCGCTGAACATTCTAATGCTCCTTTTAGATATGGTCAACTGCATTCGAATTACTATAAAGAAGGACGACACAAAAATAATGTTCATTATGAGGAGGATTCTGTCTCCACCAGGCGTCCCCATTATCGCTCAAATAATGGAATTTTCGTCTATATGGAAATTAAGTGAGAATTGTTCTGGATTTTAATTTAACGTAAAAATAGGTGTGAATGAAATGCAGACATATGAAAGTGCATTACTAGAATTTCCGACCGCAAAATACACTGATACATTACTGAAAATTGCTGAATTGCAGCAATTACAGCGTGAATTGCAGTAAATGCTCCTTGCTATAATTAGATAGTGGGGTTAATGAAAAATTCAGAGTAATTTCATCGGCAAACGGCAACCGGTAATCATGCGGAGAATAATTAACTGTGGGCCGGTGCTATTTTATAATTTATACCACTGCAACTGGATTGTTGAAGGATAGTACAGGGGAATTTTTATTAGTTCTCAACCTCGACGGTAATGTCTTGTGTAATGAAATGAAAGAAAAGCAACGTTTTTTTTTTAAAACGTGCCCCCTCTCTAACGTTTCTCTTGTATCGTAGATACGGTTTATAAACATACATGTCACATGCACACACACCCAGATCTGAAACCATTATCTGTATCTGATCATACAAATATCTGTTCCGTATGGGAATGAAACCTGTGACACGTAGGGCAAGATGATAATAGCTAAATTCTTGCCTTGCCTTGCCTTAACTTTATACAAATTTTAGTGTTAAAACAGTAATACCGATTTGTTGTATGTAAACCGTTGTTTCTATATGCAAACAGTCGTTTACAATTCTTTCCTTTGTAAAAAATTTGAATTTTTGCATAATTTATATTACGCTACATATTTAAGAGATTTAAGAACAAGGCGCGTCCTTAATTATCCTCTTTTTCGTTCGAACCATGCGGTATCACACGGCGTTGGCACGCGTACTACTATAAATAATAACAATTTGTTGGCTCATCGCCTGCGCACAAACACATACGAGAATTACAGTATTTCGTACACATTTCTTGTAACATACAGTTGACTCGTTATTCATGTTGGGAGATAAGAGGTTAATACGTCGTGTTTGTATAGTATTTTCGCTTTTTTTTTCTTGAAGGCTAAGACAACTGTAATGATTATATTGTAGTAATAACTATAGTGTAGTGTCAGAAAAATACGAACTCGGATGTTCTTTTGTGACTTTAGTTTGGATGACTCATTGATCTAGTGGTCGTGAGCGCGTCTTCTAATCGTGAGGTCTTGAGTTCGATTCCCGAGTCGGGCAAAATGTTATGGGTTTTTCTGTTTGAAAATTATCAGTAACAACACGGAGTCTGGAATTGCACCTGGTAGATGGTATTAGATTCGACCCCTATTAAATGGGGCTCAATAACGGCAAAGGTGGAATGTGGGAATACCTCTGCCTAAATCTTCGCGGAATACAGGCGTTATGATACTATGTGATATTAGTTTGAGTTGGCGACATTAAAGTATGTTTGTTTGACATTTTTGTTCGTAGTCTAAATGTTTATCTACACCTGTCAGGGTTTCCCATTCAAAAATTCTCTTACATAGCAAGACTACCGTGTAAACCTATCTCTTAAGCCTTTTTCCGTATACAGGGTGACGAAAAAGGTACGACATTAAATGGAACCACGTATTTCGTATCACGTTCTGAAGTCGTACCCAAGCTCACATTTTTTCCTCACGGTATTTTCCTTCACGGTTAATGCAAGTGATAACACTGCTCCGTACATGAATTCTAAAAGTCCGAGTTGTGTGCTGGGTTTTGAATGACAAGCGCTCAATCACTGTTGCAGAAAATACAAAGTACAATACCTACCTTTTACTGTATTGTTATAGAGTTCCCTAATAACTACAAACTTCGTTGGCACCGCTTAAATTTCCTTCCAATGTTGTTTCAGGTTCGACTTAGTTTTACAACTCCATTTTATACTTCTGTTTAAATAGTTGGCTGTTAGTTTACTTTGTTCTCTGTTTATGTCTAGACATTTAATTAAACGTCTATATACGTTCAACATTGGCTCTCACGCGTGGTTTGCTACAATAATATGAGTATAATATTTGAATATTGTCTATCAAGTATGATAGAATTTGTTTTGAATGTGACTGAAATAGAATGGCTCTATTTGTTGTTTGCCTACCAATTTCTGTAGGCCCAATTTACACGGGGAAAGCGAGACGTGGATATTTGATACAGATGCGGCGTGAACCTATGTTCATTTCTTAGTCCACGAAGGGTATGGAATGTGAACTGGACGCAAATGGTCATACCAGTGTCGCAGCACTTCTAGTCCACGGCTACTCTGTGTACATACTTTATGGCTTAAAAGAGTACCTAAGTGTCTTTCGGCGCCAGTGATCCTCGTCAACTCCTCAATAGGACTTCCTTTCTTCTCGTAACCTCATACTTTCTCTTTTATTTTGAAGAATGGATGAGTAAGTCATGTTGTAAAATACTAGAAATACTTATTCACGTATTATGTACGTCTGGGCATACAAATGATACGCAACATGGTAGCTTGTTGATCAGTGACGTCAATCAAGTGAAGTCAAATGGAAGCTTGTTGATTCAAACATGTTCGAGTATGAAAAGGACTACAAGTTGAATTGAAGAGAGTCAATTACATTGATTGCTGCACTAGCAAGCTTCTTTCGAGTAATTTCCTAATTTTAAGTAGGACATAAGCATGCCGGAGAGAAAAATAAATAAAACCGTCGTAATATTTCGGAAAGATATTTCAGCGGAATAAAATAAAAACTTTGCCCAAAGATAATTTAGCCCAACTTAAGTTCTATTAAGTTAATAAAATACCACTGGACGCCGTTCATAGGCTCTCGAATAATTTAAATTTAACGTTCGCTGGGGCTCAATATCTTCTGTATTATATTTTTCTGTCTAAAACAATTACATTTTATGTGAACTGTAATGTAGCTCCATTGTGCTTCTGAGATATAAAGTTAATGAAAATCTCAAGAGACTTAATAAAGGCTGAGCTGGCCAACAAATTTGATAAGCTGTGAACTCGTGATGAGGGAGTTGAATGAACATTGTTATTCAGTTCACATTGACAACGTGGCGAACGTTTTTTTATAAAATTACACTCGTTATGTTTTCCTTCGGATGAGTTAGGTAGTGACAGGGCTTTGTTGTGCTAATGTCTGAGTAGGTATCAGGTTTTTTGAGTTTGAGAGAGAATCGAACGCCAGGGCTTGCTTACTTAGATTCTTTATTCACCTTAAGCGGTATTTTGTTTTCTGTATACTTGAGAGTATGAGACGTTTATTTCGATGGGGTCTGGTCCGTCGATATCGTTAAGCCAAATATGTAGAGAAAAATAGTGCGCGCGCATTTGAACTCTTTTTTATAAAATTATTGGCTTATCTTAATTATGGTCGAGATCTTAGTAGAACTTGTACCACTAGACCCTCTGGTTGCGACTATAGCTTTTTTGGTCATAGTGGAACGTCAATGGAGGTATATACCTACGTACAACAGTAATTGAAAATTGTTTTAGACTGATAAAATCTATAATTATTCTCGAGAAGTGCAGCGGAGTGATTTATATGATTATGAGAAATTATATTTTTTTAGTTATATTTTATATACCCTCTGTATAGACTTAATACATAATAAGTATCTTTTCATAAAATATGACACAGCCTCATTTGAGTAAGTACCAATTTCAGTGTAATATGTTCTCATAAAGTTTTTATTCAACAAAAGTATGATACCATTTAATTTTTTATACATTTTTTTTCTGTAGGTAAAGTATTTCTATGAATATATATATTTCTTATTCTTCTTTAATCTGCATATTTTTCTTTAATGTTATAAAGTTTTTAATCACGTGTAGTTGCTAAATTCTCCTTTTAACGTTTGTGAATTTTGTGACGAATCAACCGTATTACGATCCAACATGGTTTCTTCTACAATAAAATAGTCAACTAATGACCATAATGAGTGTTACCAAACAACTCACAGCGAAACTAACTTTTTCATAGGCAACTCACTGCGAAAATGTTACATAGTTTCGTCAAGTGTCCGTGGTGTAGACACTTATTTATTTACGGCGTACATCGGGTGGGCGGGGCCCGTCAACGAGCTCTATCGACTTGAGTGAGGTCAAGTGAGGCGACGGGTGAAATTATTTCGCGCCGAGCTTTTTCAGTGACATTTAGGTACTAGTTTAGTTAGATCTAGTTATATTTTGAAGAGTTCGTTCGTATTCCGTTTAAATTGGTATTTTTCAGAGGTTTAAAGTGAATAAATTCACACCTGAATTCCTTTGGTATCTAGATGTACTTAATCAGGCAATGATGAATTTATGACCAATTTGGTAGAGACAATTCTTTAGCCATTTAACCCTTTATAAGGCAGAGGAAACGAAGACAGGTACAAAATACTAAACAGATATTGCTAACCTAATATATTATCAATGCCCTATGTATTTTTTTTCTGTCGTGAAAATTTGGTGGCAATATAGTTGCCACTGCCTGTAAAAGACTATGGAAAATAAAATATTCATTAGTTTAATTAAACTTTTTATTTCTTTTGGTGGTCAATTTTTTGGTGGCAATACAATGTCCACTGCCTTAAAAAGGGTTACGTAGATTTGTGTTGTTTGAATTTATAAGGTGAGTAATGCCACTGCCACTTTATGAAACTTTACATCGACCTTATAATGCGATTTCTGCAATTTCCTTTTCCATATTTATATACTCGAGTCAATGGGTCATTCGCGTATTTATATTATAAACAGCGGTCAGCAGAAAATTGGCCGCAGTAGATTCATTTGCTAGAGGATAGCTGACAATATGTTAGAGGTTTAGGCCTTAATGGGACATCGGAGTTTCGACACGTAGGGTTGCCAAAAAAACTGCTAGTTTCGAAGATTATACCTGAAGCTTTTGGCCCAAATATATCTCCTCGTTTCCTCTTCAAGACTTATGTTGTGAGGAATGTGCTGAAGTCGATGATCGGATACTACACATAGGCGTAAGTATAGAAAGGTTAGACTGAGTATTATTTAAATGCAAAAAAAAAGATAAAACTGAGAAACAAAATACATATGCAATTATGTATGAACTGATCAAAATAACGCAATTAAGATTACCACCTCATAGTAAATTAAGCTCCGTGTTTAAGTATTGCTTTGGTGAGTCTGTTATTAATTAAATCTACTGACATAAAATCAAATGTTGGGAACTCCTTATGTACTGCAATAGGAGAACATTCTTTCCTATGGATTATAGGTATAAATCATTATTCGCGGTTCCCCATAAACGCATCTGGTTGAAATCGTAGCTCATTTGTTTCAGTTCCTTTTTAATTCTTTACGACTGTACCATTTATCATAGGTACAAAATTTTTCAACCTGTGATTTTTTTAACAAAGATTTTATCCTGATATTATATGCAAAGACTTATCTTTGACTTATCCGTCAGGCAGTTTTTCTCGAAATTAAACTAGCATAACTAGTAATATTGTGACCGTCGCTGTTGATGGTAGATACCGTGCCCGTTTGATTTCTGTTTAATCTATTTTTATAATCTACTAAAGGACGCCCCGTGGTTATAATAAAATGAGCCTGCGTGGGAATTTAGAAAAATCCTTTCTTTGTGCCCGTCTACTCCTTCAAAGGAACACTTGTTTTTTTTCCCGTTTCTATCTTCAGTTGTTTAGTTTGCATGTTGTCTATCAGTCAGACACGGTGTATTTAAAAGTATAGATGTACTAATAGTACTAGTTTGAAGGTGTTACAACATTTTTTTAAATGCAAAATATCGGTAGCTTCCCAAATAAACTCGAACACAAGTAAGTAATCTCAGGGTTTCGGTCAACCCTGCGGACGGCCACTGATCTAGGTTTGTGTTCGGAAATGAAGCTGACCGCGACCCGACTCCCATCTGCCCTCACTAAACGCGCCTCCGCATTACATCCTTTGAAGTTCCGCTCTTCGTTTACAAACTACCCGAATACGTGGACATTTTGTTTGTGAATAGTTTATTTAGTAATGCGGTATGTAAGTAACGAAAGGCGTGTTTGTTAACCTGTTTTACTATAACATAACATTAATGAATAAAAATATCATAAATAATAAAAGTAATTAAGTATTTACGATCCTGACGATTCCTTTTTAATGCGTAAATGTTTATGTGGGGAGATAGATTCAACATTGCCAATTTTTCTTTTCTTAATAACAATATTCACATGCGAAGCATGTTTTTGCATAATATTATCATTTAGTTTGATATGTCAAAAAGGAAAAAAACTTTTTTTTTTAAATTATATTATTATACTTAGCCCTGAGTGTCCCATTGTTGGGCAAAGGCCACATGAGTCTTCCACTGATCTCTACTGTTAGCCGCATAACGCCATTGTACGTTAAAAGCATCAAGTTCGTCTCGCCATCTTCTGCGCGGTGTCCTTTTCTTGTTGGCGACCATTCTGTGAGTAGTTTGGCCCATAGGTTATCCGACAAACATGACCGGCCCAACTTCACTTTAATTTAGCACCACTTTAATCATTTTAATAAAATAAAATAATATTGTGAATATTATTGTAGATACTTAACAATGAGTTAACTAGAACGCCGTCCGTTGTTTCACATATAGTAGGTATAAACAGTTGCACTAATTTAAATAAATGTTTTATGTTTGTCATTTCTTAATGTGAAAAGTTTGTAAAGTTAGCAAGCATTCTCATTCGAGTGGAAACGTTACTGTTGATAAACTTTGTGAATATTAAATGAAATGGAAAACTCGATACAACGGGGGGTAATGTTGTGTGGAGTCATGTGGTAGGTATTGATATGAGTGAATTTTTTTATATAAATATTTTATATTGAACTCTCCACTACTAGAATGAGCAATTATGTTTTAAGTCACCGTAGACAGTAACTTTAGTATAAAGTAGTAAAGAGTGTTACTCTCAGTAATATAGTGTCTTATTGATAAACATTAACAGTAATGTTGTATGGAGTTATGTGTTACTGACATGAGCGTAACTTTATTTTTATTTTAGTGGAAATATTTTTGAATTCTCTGTTACTTGAATAAACGATTCAGTTTCGAGTGACGGTAACTTTAGAATACCTAAGTATGATATTATGATTAAAGATGATTCTTATGATGATACTATGATTAAAGATGATTCTTTGTTTTCTTACTGTTAGTAATTAAACATAGTGCCTTATAGATAGATATTGAATACAATGTGGGCTTATGTACATGAAATAAATATCTATTCTATTGTAAAAGTCCAAAATCTGTAGCTTCATAAAATGGATAAAATTGACAAGTATATATTATATGATACCTGAAATTTATTCTGAATTGACACCAAATAAGTAAAATAATTAAAATGATAATTTACAAAGCAATTTGTTTTCAATAATTATATAGTGGTACTATGATGGCATCGATATTCCAAAAATTCATTTCAAGCCGCTCGCGATCGGCACATCCAATCAAATTCCAATTTGCAGTTAAATCGATTTAAATTAAATGAAATAGAACGTTCATTTTATTGTGTCTATAACTTTACCTATTAAAACATAAATTAATGTAAGTGTTTTGCATTTGTGAGTGATGTGCTGTAGTTAAAATGTAATTCTTCTTTGATTTTTATTTTTTGTACAGAAAATTTGTTAAAGGTATTGACATGAGCATTATTTAAGACCTCTGGCGAACTATGCCATGAGAATCCCAGAGGTCGTCTCTGAGACGCTCATGATACGCCAGAGGTCAGTTTAAGCTAACACGGCCATATATATATGTTAATAAAGTGTGACAAAGGTAACTGAACTATATAAACATATTAATAGAATTGATTCTTCTACCAACGCTCTGTATTAATTTCGATTCAATTGGGAGATATTTACTCTTCATGTTAGTATAGTTCAAAGTTATCGTCATATTGTCACCCGGAAGACATGATTTATCTCGGCCTTTCAATGTTGTCAATGTGTGTGTGATAATTCGCTCATATTACCTGGTACGAAGACAGGAAAAAATATAATATTATTGAGGAAACGGTGTTATATAAAAATGTTTCGTATCTATGCGTACATTTTTTTAAACATTATTTCTGTGGTGACAAAATGAGTTTGCTCTGTCGTGTGAAATGAATGAAAATAAGCTTATCTACTTGATTTTTTTCTTCTATATTTCCGTTTCTAGGCATTTAAGAAGTTTTTCAATTCTGTTTCTGTACCTCAAGTACGAGATTTTAGATTATACACGCTAGTGATTATCGAATAATATTAGTAGCGCGGGGCCTCTACCGGCTATTACACGGAACTAAAACTAAAAAATTCGAATAAGCACGTACGCACTAATATTTGGAAGTGATACTACTCACAATTAATTTGATTTATATACAATATACCATTGTAAAATCAGGTTTGGAATCGGAAACCGGGTAAAATTCTTGATCTTTCTATTTCTTATCTAATTATTCATTTCTAAGTGCGTTACTTAATTCCTGCTGTGTTGACATTATAAATGTAGATTATTTTTGTCATGTTTTAGGTATTACTCTTATATATAAGAAAAATACTACTTAACAAACGAAACTAACAAACGAAGCTTATAAAAAATCTGCGCGAGACTGATATCACATATTATTCATATTAGGTTAAAGCATAAAGTAATTTGAGAAATCGGAACAGCCCATTTATTTCACAACCATCTCATTAAGTATAAACGTAGATTTATTTGCCAGCGTAGGCACGCATGTAAAAAGGAAATTTCACGCGCCGACGATCGCTAATGTTTTTATTGGTAACACACGGGGAAAATTGGTGTAGTTTATTTTTATAGAAGATTGTACAATGTATACTCGCTGATTTTTTAGTAGGTACTGCACACACGTTCGTAAGAATTTTGGTGATTCTACAAAGTAATAAAGATAGGTATGGTTATTAACAAGGTACGTAAATGTTATGGTGCATTGAAGTTACATACATATACAAAAGAATGATTTAAAAAAAGTTCTTCAAAATATTCAAAAGCAACACTAACTAAATAGCAAAAATAAAAATATGTTTTACGTTACAATATAATAGTTGATGAATATTTAAGTCGGTGACAAGGAAAATCTCCTTTTTTTGAAGTCGGCTAAAAACCAGCGCAAGCGACTCTTTCTATTATTCTCAAATTAATTTCTTAATTCCCTGGTATTTTGCTGCTGTTATAAATATAGGTTTTATTTATTTGTTAGGTAAAACAATTAGAATAGCGTTAACAAGATAAAACTAAGTTAATGAAAAAAATGCATGAAAGGAAGCTTCTGAAAAAATCTGCGCGAGACTGATATTCAGCCGCAACCGGTTAGACTGGGAGTCGACCCCAATGTAGTTGAGAAAAGGCTAGGCAAATGATATGCATTCGTAACCCATTAGCTAATGCAGCATATTCCAGTGGACGAAATACGATTCTGTCTAAAAATTGTTAACTGACAATATTCATTATGAATTGAAGGGATAATGAATATTGCTCGTGAGTTACTCAAGTTAAATGGTACAAGATCTAAAGTTGCATGTCAAAATTAAATATTTCGCAGACTCTCGATGTAACTTCTGACACAGTCTTACCACGTTATTTATGTTGGTATTACCACAGCGTCCTCGTTGAATGACAGACCGAAGCAGATGTTGCATGAGAAACAGTTCCAAACCGCAGTATTTCCTCTCGTTGATGGTGGGCTATCAGAAATAAACTTGCTAACCTTACACAAACCAATTCCATCAAACCAAGACTATTTATATTATGTAGCTACATAGTTATCGCGCAGATCCGTCGATCTGCGAGGTTAAGCAGCGCTTGACTCGGTAAGTCCTTGGATGGGTGACCATTTTTCATATATCGAGACCCCTCCGTGCCTCGGGAAGCACGTTGTTAGGGGTGTCAGTAGCCCAAAAAAAGGTCTGACAACCAGTCTAACTTTAGAGTATCAGTGTCTCCCAGTTACTGGGTGGCGGAGGTCAGAAGGCAGTCGCTCAGTATAAAATACTGATATTCAGGCACAAGCGGTTAGATTGGAAGCCGACCCCAAATATTTGGGAAAAGGTTGTGATGATATTTTTTTTTGTAACAACAACGTTTCTACAGCCCTATTAGCCTTTAGGAACCTCAAAAATGAAATAATGAAATGTATAAAAAAATCATTATTGATTTAAAAATGTTACAATAATAATACTATGGTACATGAAGCCTTACTTAGATTCTATTAAAACGCAGGCCTGAACTAGGTAATCCTGTGTTTCAGGCACGAAAAGTTTTACTACATAATATACATATGAAGATACGCATGATATCTGTAGTTTCAGCTAACCCCTATAGGGAAGAGGCCTCATGTACGTAAGTGATGAGTATTGCAGAAAGAAAATAGATATTAATACTAGAAAACAAAAAATATTACACGCATGCGCGTTTATGAAGCGGATTCTCTATTTCACGGATCATTAGTTCTGTCTGACATATTTTTTTTTTTATAAAATAATAGTATTCTATTCCATTATCGCTCGCGCCCAGCTTTCTGTGTGACGTGACTCAATTTACAGAATAAAATAGGTGTAAAATATCATGGTTAAACAATGTATACGATATATTATTGAACTGCGTCATTGGTCTATTGGTAGCAAGCGCGGCTGCTAAGTATGAGGTGGGATACCTAGATCTGGCAAAGTGTTATTAAGTTTTTCTGAAATTCTCAGTCGCATTGCGAAGTTTGGAAATGTATCTGGTAGATGGAAATAGGTACGCCACACGTGACTTAATAAAGGATTCGGCGAAATGTGGGTGTACAAAAAAGTACACCTCTGCCTATGTTGTATTACTGAACTGTGACGACTGGAAGGCTTACTTAAGTACTTACTAATTATTGTAGATATTGTTTGAAGGATCACTTATTGTATAGAACGCTAGTTGGAACTTGGAACTGTTTGCTTACATGATATTACTAATATATTAGTCCATTAACTTAATTAATTATCTCTGTCTATTGAGCTAAAATTATAAACGTTATGATATGTGTCTCAAAGACATAAAGCTATCGGGTACATTTCAGAAAATGTTTTATTGATTAAATGGCTGTCTAATTGATTAATTGGTGTAGAGGTCACAAGCTCAGCTGCTGAACGTAACGTCTTGTGTTCGATTGCCTGGTCGGGCAGAGTGTTTTCTGTAAGAACTTTCCGGTAGCAGTGGAGTTTGAAATTTGTGGCCAGTAGGTGGCAGTAGGCTCGCTCCCAATTGCATCGGCAAATTATGGATGTATCTACACTTCACTTCTGCCTAACATTTCAAAAATATTAACGTGATATATCGAACTAAAAAAATGTAAACAACAAAAGCCCTAATCCTGCACCGTGCATAATACCCACTCCACATTTTGTAATTAATGCGACCGTGTGAGCACGATATGCAGCGGTATGCATCCACGTTGAGAACATGAATCATTTTATATGCATTGGTTATTTTCAGAGTGCGAGGGAACGCAACAAAAACGCTTGGAGTATGGCAGATAAAAAGCCGTGTATCCCCATACACGTTGAATGGCCAACGAAAATGTTTCCGCAACACTTTTGAATGGTAAAAAGTAAATATAGGTATTTTTAGGTCAACTTGAATAGGTTAAATAACGAATGCTTGATGTTAAAGTTGAAAATGTGCGAACTGGCTGGTTTTCATTTTTTAAAGTCCGTGCAATGTGCCATTTTTAAAATTGAATGTTTAAATTGAATTGATTGTTCAATTTTTTTGCGGAATGGTATACTTGCGTTTGTTTTAAGGTCACAATTAGATTGTAGATAAAATTTTGAATGATTTTTATAACACAAAATAATCTCCGCTGGTTGGTTTAAAATGTATGGCTTAGTGATATAATTTGATTAGTTGAATTGTTCTTTTATTTTGTACAGCAGGTAGAAATAGATTGAAAAATATAATTTGACGACTCGGTTGGTGCAGTGGCTAAGTTATTGGCTTCCTGCGCTAGGCGTCGCGGGTTCGATTCCCCCACGGAACAAATATTTGTATTATCTACAGATAGTTTGTTTCGGGTTTGGTTGTGTGTCTATGTGACATATGTATGTTTCTTAACTGTACCCACGACACAGGAGAAATACAAGAGCGGAGGAAAATAAAAAAAAAAATTGTTAGAGCCTGATAGGGTCAAAGGCACAGCAAAATATCATTATTTATTCACATTCAGTAAAATACTTACTAGAACATTGTCATCGTCGTGTGGTCCCCCGGGCGTCGTCAGAGGCGACTAAAGGATTATGTTAGGAGGACGGGACAGGGACCTTTGTGGTCGTCTACAGAGGACAACGTTCTGTAATGAACGTTTATCGGCTGCATCTAACTGACCGCTTAATGCTGATTTTGCATGGAATTATACAGTGAACACTATACTTAATTTTGTCGTTGTTTGTGCGTCTAAAAGGTAATAGGCACCTAAATTTACAGATGAAACAAATCAAAGATGCTTGCCATGCTTTTGATTTTTGATTTTCTCTTTCTTCTGTCTTTTTCACGATAAAGTTAGGTAGTTATAAAACTCGACTCGACGATGAATTTTCAGTGTTCTGATTATTTTAAGAAGTTTCAACGAAAGTTTTTGTTTTAACCTTAAACGGTAACGGGTAAAAGAATGAATGAATTATTATTTTATACCTTTTTGATAGCGTTGTGATGGTCGATTGATTTTGTTATTTTATAAAAAAGTACAAACTTTAAATTACTTCTTAAAATAAAGTTATTTTCGGAGAACCTAAAATTTTACGTCATACATGTCTGCAGCGCAATATGCTAACTGAACCGCGTCTGCGCCACTAGAGCCTTTTTACATACCAAATAATCAAAACAATGAATAAGAATACTGTACTAGATTCAACAAAAGATCTACTTTAACTGAGTTACTTAGCAAACTCAGATTTACGAGTCTGGTCTGTTTACAAATAAAATCTAAAAGCAGTACATACATTCATCTAATTATTTATGCAATAGGTACTCGGTCTAAGTAATAATGTACTGCTTTTGTGTATGTGTGTGTGTGGACCTATTCCTTCAGATTTTGATAGTGATAAATGTGTGTTCTCGTGACGTTTCGTGTTTACCTACTTTTGATTAATGGATACTGGAAAATACGCTGTTTTAGTTTGTTATTTTGTATTTCTTTTATGTAAAGTATATGTATATATATCGAATTAAATTTACATTTATTTTCCTTTCGCGGTTTCAACCAAACATTTCCAATTTTGTCAGGTGCTCTTTAAACTTCATTATCATCATCAGCCCAAATTCGTTCACCGTTGGACATAAGTCTCTCCTAGTTAGCGCCACTGTCTTCGGCTCTCCGCATCTAAGCTGCGTACTTACATATTCATTACAAGCGGAACTTTTCTAACATAGTAACACATGCGGCGGAATTCCAACAATTTGATTGATTTTTTTTGTTACACAAAGATTTTTAATTATATGTAATAACTATCTACAGATCATTCAGATATTTGTTCCATGCGAAAATCGAACCTGCGCAGCGTAGCGCAGAAAGCTAATCACTTAGCCATAACGTGAATCAAGCGACTTTCTACTAGTATCCTAAAGCACAGGGTAAAATACTTAGCATTCGGGCGATATATATTTCTGTAACAAACCTCATAAATTATACGTATGAGAACCGTAACTGACAGGTTTATCTTGCAGTTTGACCCATCTACGTTTACACACTAAAAATAAGCCATTGGTTTAGTTCCACGAGTTTTCAGATACACGGATAACTTTTATTAATTTGTATTAGCATAAAGTCCCTATCTATTCTATCGATCTCAATTACCAGACATCTGCTTAAACCTAATCGAGGGAAAAGTTTTCTTATTAAATTTTATGACGAGAAGGGCCTTGTTTTTCTATTCCAATAGTTGCGTAACCAAGCCTATTCGAGTATATCTCGTTCAGCGATCACAGAATAAGATTAAATATGGAGAATTGGCTATTAATGTTTACGATATAACTTTGTAAAGTACGTACACTCTCGTGGTGCGGTCCAAGCACGTTTCATAGCTTGCGATAACTACTGTGAATCGGAACGGCCTATTGAACAACAGTGATTCTCAAACTAGGCTATACAGGGTGTGTCATTATTGTTGTAACTGTTATTGTTTTTCATTTTTTTAGGCTTGAGGTTCTGAATATATAATGTCGATTAAAATACGATTTTAATCGGACTAAATTTTGCATATTGGTCCGTGGGCCTGTTACAATAATTATAGTAGTATAATTATTGTAACAGGCCCACGGACCAATATGTATAAGTATAAAAAAAAAGAATAAGAATTCATATTCCGTTAAAGCTGTTCAGTTTTATAGATTTTGGCAATCACTTAAAAAGAATTACACGATTTACGAGACACCTTGTAGAATGGAAAGGAATGAAGATAAAATCTTTAAATCGAAGTACGACATTCCTATAAAAAACCCTATATAATATTGACTTAATTATTCTACTATCATTTACTCAAACTAGATAACCTCCAAAGATATTTCTGCTTACCCTCTACCTACCCTTACATCAAAAAATCCTTACATGGAGCTAAAGTTAAGCCTTAGTCGTTTGACTTCGCGATTCTGTTTTCAAAAAGCGAACAATAAGTTTGGCAGCCATTGATCGAACCCTAATGATTGCTATAAAGCGGCCGTGTATAGTCGGCAGGCTGCCCCTAAGAGTTGTAAGTGTTACGTAATAATCGTAAACTGGCCGGGTAATACGGCAGGCGGGCTGGACGCTCGGCGTTAATCCCATATGTGGCCAGCGCGGGCTTTCTCGAGCGGCCATCCTTATGAGATTAAAACCAATTTTAGTAACACGTTGCTATATTTTGAGATGAAAGAATAGTTTTTTTTTATCATAGCGTGATTTATTACTGTGGTTAATATATTGGTTTGGTTTTCAGTCTGACATTACATTTGAACCAATATAAGTAAATTACAAATCTAGCAAACATTGATCCTTTATGTTTGAATGTACACTGCGCTTGCGACCGTGCGCGCGTTTTCTATACAAGTTTCTTCAAATGCGCGAGAACCTTGTTTTCATTTTTTTTTAACAATTGTACGTAACAGTTTTAGTCGAAGCTTTGATCCGCAAACGTAACCTCTATTACCTTATTATGAGATTCAATAACGGCTTTGGCAAGATATAGCTTCAACAGTACATCTCTGCCTAACCCTTCAGGGAATACAGACTTGATACCATGTTATGATGGCAAGTTAGCAAAGATTGTTAGGTAGCTTATTACAGCTATATGCTGGAGGTACCGCTATTAAAGTGGGAAGGCTTTATAATCATTGCTGGTAAACAATGCTTCTAAAATATAGTGGGATGGTGTAGAATATGGTAATATTCTACGTTTTTTTACAAAACCGCGCCTATCGTCGTTACAACATATTAAAAAAAAGCAACGCTCTACTTATGTCGCGTTGCATGTGTTTTTATAATTATGCGTGGACACGGCTGTGACCTAACGGGGAGAGATAACGATGCTTCACGACCAGTTTACGTAAAATCGTAAACGTATGCACATGATGAAATAATGCTTTCATTACATCCAGTTTTAATCAAGTTTGAGAAGAGAGTAGAAGTACTAGGAGTAAGTGAAGATTCGGAGACAGATATATGAACTGGGGAACCAGAAAAACCGAACGGAATATTATGAAAAATATATTGCATTCGACACTGAAGCTTTGGTAAAAGATTTGATTGTGTAGTGAACCAGCCTCACAAAGTCAAAGTCAAAGTTTTTTATTTTAAGTAGGCCTTTTCAGGCACTTTTAAAAAGTCGAGACTCTAGGCGCACGGTTCCAAAGGGGGTAGATCCTATGGAGAAGAAACCGGCAAGAAACTCCATGGATTCTCTTTTCAAAAACAAAAAGTTAATTTACAATTAAAATCTTAAACTAACATACATTATGAGTTAAACAAGTGTTTCGAATATAAACTAAAAACGGCATAAACAGATCAAAGCGGATAAAACAGAAATAAAAAAATACAAAAAAGAATACATAATATTGAAACATCAAGAATGTCCAGACATGTAAGGCGAATCTAATGTAAAATAGAATTAGTAGACACAATAGATAACCAGGGAAGCCACATGTGCAGAAGATACTTAACGCCACATGTCTCTATCAGTCAGTCACGTCACAGTTCAATTTAGCTGCGATTACCATTTCTGAGTCAGTAAAAAATAGTTTATATGAGTTGTTTATGAAGGCAATTTCTATCGTCCCTATAATAGAAGCCTGTATATTTTTAATTTATTGATCAAACCATTTTCGTCGTCTAGTCATTGAACCGTTTAAAATATGGTAGCTGCGTAGTCGTAGCGCGCTACGGAAACCGTAGCAGTTGCTACGGAAATAGAACTCGTAGTCAGTACCAATCATTCTAATAACTTATACTGAAACTTGAAGTATGAAGTAAACTTGAAAATGAGCCATTATTTTTCTTTGTTGTTGTAATAACTGAGGTTTTTAAAAGCAGTCATTTAAGTATTCAATTACTAGATCAAAGGTTGGTTCGACAAAGCAAAGGTCTGTACTTGTTAAGCTACTTTAGCGCAGAGAGTGTACAAATAAATGTAATACTAAAGTGCTACCCGTAAAAGCACTAAGTAGTGTAATTATTCAATAGTATATTAGACCTTGTTATGTTTACAGTAAAGAACTCGGACTTTGTGCTTTTAGATTATTTTTTAATTCATTGAAAAGCGGCTGAGCTCCTGCAGCAAGAATGATATTATACTAGCTTCCACCCGCGGCTTCACCCGCCTGGTTTACGAACCCGTATATTTTTCCGGGATAAAAAGTAGCCTATGTGCTATTAATCTATCTCTCATTATAATCTATGTGCCAAATTTCATCCAGATCCGTTCAGCCGTTCTGGCGTGATTGAGTAATAAATATCCATCCATCCATCCTCACAAACTTTCACATTTATAATATTAGTAGGATTACAGTTAACACCTATACCGTACACTATTTAAAATCAAACAACAAATTTGCATCAAAAAGGTGTATTAAAAAAATAAACAAAGAAACACGACACGACATCAAACTTCATGTTTACTTAGAGCGCGTATATTTTGCATACCATTTAAATGGTTCAGTAGAAACGTATTGTAACTACATTATTTAATAAGAACTATTATAAACTCATGTAAACCTTTTAATCTGAAACAGTATTATTTTAATTTCTGTACCGAAAAACCCAATAACATTTTTGCCGGCACGGCAATTGAACTTAAGACAGCTCAGCAGTTGTGTTTGCGGCCATAAGACCGATGATACATTATTTCATTTTCATTATTCAGATATTTTAGCTGTTAATCATCCAGAATCCAGAATATAAATATTCACGACACACATCAATCCATCCCATCGCAAACAAATCAGACTCTGGTGATGACGTCAGAAAGGCATAATCTTCTACCAAACTTTGATTGGCGCAGTGACTAAGCGCTTGGCTTTTTCCACGCCAAGGGTTGTTACACTTCGAATAAGTATGTAATATGACCTTCTGTCTTCTTCTGTCTGGAGTGCTTTCACTTGAAAGTTGCCCAAGTCATACTGAATATAATTATAAGCCCTTTAGCATGGTTTCTAATAGATCCAATTGCCTAGGAGTGTTCTGAAAATTGAAAAAGGCCATTAAAGAATCTCGAATTATAAATGCTCAGATAAAATTTACGCAGCTCATAATTCAAAATTGGAATACTTTTTGTATGGATTTATTAGAGGAATAACTTATCTGCAATTTATCAAGCAGATTAAAAAATCAGCCATTCATCTTTTAAATGTTAAACCTCGCTGAAATATTTGGAACTTAAAGTAGGTATTTTCTATGATAACAATGACGCGGCGATTTGTGAGCGAGCATCAATCATTGATTCGTTGAAGTGAGATGATGTATGAACGGCCTGTCTGGAATCACTGCTGTTGTTTCATGCACAGAGTATTAAACAAATGAAGTGCTCAGTCGCTTTTAAATCTCCAATTTAGATTACAAAGTAAGTACGTATATAAGAGTGAAAGATATGCCTGTCTTTGGATAAAATCAGCCCTATCACGTTAATATCACAAAACCCGTGAAATCTGTTTAATATGGTTTACTTTTGCTTCAATGGTCATTGTGGTTGATGATGCCTATTCTTTGACATAATCCCTTAGCTTCTTTATATAGCACTCACGGGTAGAATAGGGGTAGACAACATATAGGTACTTTACCAATAACCGTATGACGCTTTACGTTTAAATATTGGTCTTTCACGCTATTCGACTGGTGATTATCACTTCACTAACTTACTTCTCCGTGTTACACAGCTATTCCATACATGTTGTGTCATCCTATGTAACTGACAAGATATTAGACTTTACACGTTTAGACAAAGGGGTAAAGGGTTCGTTATTGACTGCCAATCGACTGTTAGAACTCCGTTGATCTGTTGTGGGTAGGGTATTGACTGCCAATCTACCATTTGAACTCATGCGAATACATTACAACAAAGGTCTAATGTGTGATTGACATTACAAACGTTCCCGTTGACCCCTTTCTTTGTGGTTTGTTTAGCCACCGTGCATTTAGAGTGGGTTGGGACGTTATTTATGAACATGGAATGATGAGAGCAGGATATATAATATCCTTTATTTTACAAGTTGCCTTGAGTAGTTTTTCTGTATCGTTAGTGCTGTTTAAAAACATATGTCATAACCAGACCTAAAACAAATATAGGCAGATCATATAAATACTAGAAAAGAGCCTCGGCGAGTCTTGCTACCATCATTGCTAACTAGCAGTTTATAATCTTTCCACTATGGCATGAGCGATTTCCATGTTCGTGCCGACCCATAAGAAGAGATACTAATATTTGTCCCGTTGAAGTATAGAAAGCTAATCGCTTTGCTGCTTCTTTAGTATATATATTAATCTATCTATCTAGTACTCGCAAATGTGAGCTGAGTGACCTATGTTCGAAGATCAGGTCGGGCAAGATTTGTGGAGGTTTTCTGTTAGGAAGTTTTGAATAGCAGCGTAGATGGAGATCTTTTTGGGTCCTCAAGAGATGGCTCACCCCTACTTCATAGGAATTTATAACGGTATTGGAAAAATATAGGTTCAGAACAGGATGGGTGATGCTATTTGGTGTCTTATAAATAGTTTTATTATAAGTAGTTAAGAAAAGTTTAAATGCATTCATGTTTATTTTATGCGATTGCATGCAAATCTTATTTTGTTTTCAGTTTACCGATTACTTTAGTGACTCCTTTCCCCAACTTCAACTTGTACCGGAACAGTTTCAGAGTTGAAACTTTCACAGCTGAAAGTTAAAACTCTATAATTTTATTTTATTGTGAAACTTGAATAAAATTGAAAGGAAGGAATTGTGTTATGTCACTATAGTATTTTTTATAGATGGTATGTGTTACATTTTTGCAACACCATGGGTTTCTTAGCCATAGTATACAAATAGAGTTGAAAGGGAGCATTTTTATAAAGATATAATAACTACTTACATCTTAACATTAACTGCCTCGTTAGTTTAGTCGCGAGCGCGGGTGCTAAGCGTGGATTTTTCTGTTACAAAATACTCGGTTGGAGCTCTAGGTTTGAAATTGTGCCCAGTTAATGACGATAGGCTTGTCCCTGATTACATACGATAATAACAGCATCGGCGAAATGTGGGTGTACATTAGTACAATTCTGCCTAACCCTTCGGAACATACAGGCGTAATCCTATATCATGTTATGTTACAACTTTTTTTTTCTAGTCCAGTATCTTTCACAAAATTATCATACATACATAAATAAAGTACAGAAAAATCACAGAATGTCACCGATTTCGATTCATCTACAAAATTTCAGTTAAAACAAGACGGTATTCTGTTAACGAATTATCGACTAATGCAAACGAACCATTAGGCAGGCCAATCAATACGTTCGTCTCGAAAAAGGTCAAATTAAGCAATCGCCGTAGATTCTGTTTTCAAAGCTCCGATAAAAAGGTAATACGATTGTTTTTGTTTTAATACTCAGCAGAACTGTATTGGATTCGTTACGTCGTCGAGGTTCGTCGGTCCATTAGGCTAATAGCTGGGCAGTGAGACGGCAGAAAGAGATTAAGCTGTGCTCAGTCATCGCTTTCCCGTGCTATTAATTGATAAGTGGGAGCTCTCAAAAGATTACTTTAAAAACTTCGAACAAAATTTTGTTGACTGAAAGGGTTTGTTAGACGATGTTTTCAATATTTTCGCGCATGCTTATGTATTTTGAAGAGTAAATTAGATATTTACACACATATCAATATACAATTTTGTGTAGTCCGATTAGTTTGTTTTGTAATATAATATGAACAGAACAAAGCAAAAACAAACATGTTTATGTTGTCTAATAAAAATGTTTATCCGAAAATTAATATATAAACTATATATATAAAAAATAAAGACTGAACGCTGCTCCTGTATCCAAACCCGAAACTACTATCTACAGGTAGTATGGCCTACAAGGCATATTAATATTTGTACCGTACATGAATTGAATCCGCGCTACCAAACACAGCAATCGATTGCTCAATCACTATACCAACCAATTATAGAGTAATTATACAAAATGACAACACGACGGCAAATAATTTTTAAAATAATTCATTTACCGACTTGTTTGCTTGACTTTGTGTGGTAACAGCACAACTTTATCCATAGAACCGATTTGAAAACCGCGGCTAACTATGTTAAGAGCAGCTTAAAGATTATATTACTTGTTGGTCCACAGAGCATCGTCTACAAGTGCGGTAATAACAGTTCTCTTCGCTTATATTCAAAAACTTAAGCTAGAAAATCAAATTTATTTTTTTCAATTTAATGATTTTTTCTTTTTTACAGCCAGTCAGAATATAGTTTCACTGCTTCATTATCTTTTAGTTGATGACGGCGGGATAAAGATACAGCCTTTATTGATATTACGTAGGTAGTTAAAACTAAACTGGGATAGGTCAATGTACAGCCGGACGAATACCTCCAGTCCACTTTATAAATGAAATATAATATGTACGAAAAGAGATAGATATTCTGTATGAAACTTTTAGGTATATACCGTCATTTAAAATAGACTTTGACCCCCGAGTTTGTTTCGGCGTTTCCTCTCAGGGATAGTCATAGGAAATGCCGACGCCATCTAGTTTAAATAAGATGTGTAAAAGTGATTGAAAAATCCTAATTGCAAAATAAATAATTTCATTTCATTTTATTTCATTTACATACACAGCATCATGCCTGTATTCCCGAAGGGTGAGGCAGAGTTGTGTTATTATACGCCCATTTAATAGGGAGCGAGCCTATTGTCATCTACCAGGCACAGTTCCAGACTCCGTGCTGCTACTGAGAATGTCCAGACAGAAAAATCCAATAAAACTTTGTCCGGCTCGGGAATTGAACCCAGGAATTCACGCTTAGCAGTCACGCTTGCGACCACTAGACCAACGACGCAGTCATTTATATGCATCAATATCTGAGGTCGAATATTAAACGTGACAATTTTTGTCAACTCAATATCGAACAATATCTGATATTGGCGCTTCTCCCAATCAAAATATTCTCACAATACATCATCCTTCCCCCAAAACTGTGTTCGACAAAATTGGTTCGGTGTAAAAGATCAGTGTGAGTACACGGCGAGAATCACAAATATCCAGAATGGTCTATGAGGCACCGATTTTATTGCAAAACGGAGCCAAGAGAGACCGCAACACTATTGAGTCGTAATTTTTCATGGTAAGATATTGTTACTGTTGCTCAGATATCGGCCATTTGTATAATAAGTCGATAGCGATCGTCGTTTCAGCCCTCAATAAGAAGTCGCGCCGGAATTTGTTGGGTTCGCCGAGGTACTTTAGACAAATGTCGATAGTTACAGCCAGGACGGCGGGTAGTTAAATTGTTCCATAGCTTTTACGAATACACTTCCCTTTGAAAAAAAAAGTTCACTAAATTTTCATCGTCAGAAGTTGGCTTTAATAAGAAATGGAACAAAAATCCCTAAAGATTTTTCCTTCTAAGACGTAAAACGTGATCCAATTTACAATGCCTTCTAATATTTCAGATTTGTTACGATCAAGTTTATTACAAATTGGAAACGTCTCAATGTATCCCCCGAGAACGAGTGGCCGACCTTTCATCTTTGATTCCTCCATCGGTTATGATGAGATACTCATTTCAAATAAGTTTCGCGAGTTAGTTCTCAACAAATAGCCAAACTGCCAAAAGCTATCTGGGATGTCGGTGACATAGACATAAAATGTAAGTGGCTAATACTTACGTAGATAAGTTCAGATGATATTAGTATGGCACTGAATGATAACGACTTTCGGAAGTGGGCATTTATGTAACAAGAATAATTTGATATTTTAGAACAAGAAATTAGGAACAGGCTTTGGTAAGAAATAGTATTTAAAAGTACTTACAAAGTACACATGGTTTAGTTTTACCGCATTATTGATATGAATATGAAACAAATATTATGAAGATTAAAATATTGGAAATCGTGAAATATATGAAAATAAGAAGAGTAAAGAAAAGTATAAGTAATAATAATATAGTAAAGAATCATCTTTATAACAACGATAATATAACGTACACAACAAATTCAAAGAAATACAATTCGGAAACAGTAATAGGTTTCAGTAAGGATCATAACCTTTTTAAATTGAATTAGGAACGGTTTTATAAAATGGGATCACAATTGAAATGTGGCCAGTTAAAAATTAAAACCGATGGTAATGAACAAAATCCGATGGTAACACCGCAAAGGTTCGTAGCTCATCCATAATAAATTTCTCCATTTACTCCTGTATTAATATTGTACATTTGAAGATTTATCCTGGGACCGGCGTCAGATTTGAGTTGTTGCCAGTTCTTTTATGGAATATGCAATGTAATACCGCAATTGTGAGCGCACATGCTACGAATGTGAAATTATCGGGTGTATCGATTTGTAATATTAACATTTTGGTTAGGCAATATCTGTAGCGGAGTAAGTTGAGAAAATATAACATGATCATATAAAGTGTAATAAAAAATATGGGAGTTTTAGGTTAGTAAATAAATAAGATACATGGATGGATCCTATCACTCTAATATAACTAGGGTACGTCCTCTCTAGTTTGTTTACGATACTGACTGACATACATATGGATCAACTAATTTCATGGAAAATCAAAGTACACAAAATTCTCTCGCTTGGTATATATGTATTGGAAAATAGAGTCATCATATACCGTATCAGTACCGAATGGATTTCGAGTTCATCGTTAAATATTTACGTACTTACTTAGAACTGATATATTCCTCCTTCAGTCTATTGTGCTCTAAATTCGCAATTAAAACGACATCTACCATGCAATTTCCACTTTGATGAAAAGATTACCCACAAGAACAACACTATATAACGAAAACAAGCCAAATGTTTGTCGCAAACACTGGAAGCTTCTTAACTTACATACATTTCAAACAAAAACCTTATACAATCTGCATTCGAATACCTCTCGGATGTTTTTCCGACGGTCCGACGGTACTCAGCTAAGGAAACAAGTAGTTCGCACTACCCTCTTTTTGATGCAAATAATTTTGGCAAGCCGGAACTTTCTTCTTTGATACTGTTTGTGAATAATAAAATGTTTTTGTAGTGTCATTACCATCTGGATTATACTTAGACCTATTTTTTTATTCTGTTTGGCTTCTCTGTACTTTTATTCACTCTGTATTTTGTTGTTGATTTAATTTGTTTTGTATATTTGATTTTCTCATTTTATGAAGGACCTTAGAATTAATTTAGTTACTATTGTGAAGCTTGGATATTTTAATTATATTTTGGCTTAAGAACAAATATAAACAGCCTGATATTTTTCTTTACGTTTCTTAACAATGAAAAATATAGAATAATCGCTAAGAATTGAAATATAACATTATTCCTTGGCTTAATACAATACTTAAGATAGTAATAAATTCAATGTGTTATCTTATGTGAGCACAAAAATTGACACAAACAAAATGTACCAAAGAAAACAAGTCAACAAGACCTAAAAAATATCCGTAACTACTTGACAAACACATTCTCTTACCAAAGATTTGGGCGTCGCCATACAATATTGTATCAATTTTCACGGTCATAACAAACTCTAAGTCATTAGGATTACCATAACAAGAATGGCCGTGGTAATAAAATTACAAATGTGACCATCGGACGTCATTACGTATTCGTTCCCACGTCCGGTGGCCGACCGCGTCGGAGCGAGGACGGAATTATGACTATTGTCGGCCATAGAATTTCTATACCATCATACATTCATATTCAGTCGCGACGCTATCAGAATACGTTTTAACAACCCCGTGACAATTAACGTGTTTAGCTTGTAATTAAAACTAGTGTTGGTTGCACTTAGTTGAGATATACGATTTAATTTTTTGGGACCTTATTCACCGATGCAAGGAAGAGTCTCCACGAGTGATGAACCCTGAGATCCTCTAGCGCATTCTTGGCAGTCTAGCCTCAATACTACCATTACTGATTGGCTACTTTCCAGTACGGTATGAGCGACCCCAGTTGGTAGCTTATGTCGGAAAGATAGAAAAAGACCGATGAATTAAAAGAGAGACACATTATAAACAGCCAGAATTACAAACTGCTGATTTTGTATTAAACGTCTGATTATTTATCGAAAAAGTTCCTTATTCTATTCGAATAAATATCCTATCCGATCATATTATTATACGAGCAAAATATAGATTTATTTGTTTGTAATTGCATTCTCGAAAACGGCTCTAATGATTTCGATGAAATTTACAGTATTAGAGGTTTTTGGAGACGAGATTAATTTATATTTTATTTTTTCATTAAGATATATTTAGGTCTCATCTCTAGCAACATTAGTTAACAATAGAAAAAAAAAGATTTTGTCCCGAGCGGGCGCTCGGTCACCCACATATTTTTGTAATATTTGTAATAAGTCCATTAACTCAAATTATTATATTTCTTCTTTTAACCCTCAGTATTTCGAATTCTTTGACCAGTACCTATAGTAATCTTCATTCTGCTTTATACAATAAGCTGGGTGTAGACAAACCACATTAGTTAATGTACTTTTGTTTACTGTGAGTGCATGTGTACTAAGCTCTGTAATTAGGGCTGGCTGATTAGAATTGACTTAACCAGACCCGTCATAGGGTTGCCGCTCATCGTGAGCGCATTCGTCGCGTCGCGTGATTAGAGATGATGACAAAATCTAGATGGATGGAAAAAACATGGCGCCGGATGTCAACCGCCTACCTTTTTCTGAATTTTCATAGTATCACATTAGACGTAGCTTTACATTAAGCTCTGCAAAGGCAACAGTGGTTGAAGATTTGGAAGGTTGAAGATTTGATTCTATAAGGCAAAACACTATCTCCAATAGAGATTTATGTCGAAACGCGCTACAATTACCCTTCAAATAAAAAGCTGTAACAAAATCTCGTATAAACACGCAAAATATCTGCGCAATATCACCGAGGTCACCGTCATATAATCCCAATAAATTCATGTATCAGCCAGAACTGTTATTCCAGCAAATATTTTTGGATTCCCCAATAGCTTAAACAAGCGATAGAGATGTTGGTCACGTAAAATAAAATATTCATGGTACAGTGCATAAAGCTGAAACCCAAACATAGTAAACTATCGTATGAAGGGATATTCCTTTGTTTGGTTTCGCTGCTGTCGAACATCGGACGTGGGGTGTTGTTCCATGTATACCAACATAAAATCATGTAAATTATGATGGCAAGTTCAATACCTTCCTAAGGGTATGTTTGCTCGAGAATGTTTAATGCCGCCCTCAGCGTTACGGAATTTGCTTATAAGTTAGTTCCTTGTCGTTTTCTTTTAGGAAGCTTATATCCGTTGCTTTGATTTAAGTTTTGTTAAGTCAGTTTGGGATGTTTACTAATAAGTGTGTGAGCGTGTGCGTGTGTGACGATGACATACGTGATACATAGAAGTTAAAATCCAGGCTATTCTTTTGATATCTTCGGAAAGTAGATGTAAAATAATAAAATGGCATATGTAATGTATGTAATTATTGTATGATTATCTCTGTTTAGTATTTTTTTAGTGTAACAATAAAGTATCTTACACGTTGATATCCCGAATTAAATAATAATCTCTCTTTATTTTATTGAACCAGAGATTAGCTACTTTGCGTTGAGCTACCTACTATCAATTACGTATCCTCTTAATCTAATTCGCCTCTTAAAACAACACGGCACATCTGCTATCAAACAACTCTCACATAAATTATTCAGCTACCGACTTCTTACTTTTCCTTAACGTGAATTGTGAGGGCCATCATTCGCTGAACAAATACTTCAATCTACTGCTGTAGACGCACTCAGGTGAAACATTACGGCCATTAGCCGAATGAGATCTTTCCGAATTAGGTCGATCGAACGGCCTACGAGACGAATTATCCGCAGACTCGATCCACCGGATTCACGGATTCCGACATCAGAATAATGTAGATACGTATACCTCTTAAAGAATTTCGCCAACATTTCCGTGTTACTAAACTAAGACTGATGTAATTTGTACGCTCCAACTAAGTTAACTTCTGCTCCGAATTAATGGTGTGGAAGCATCTAATGTTGCCCAAATTCAGTGATCTTCTTTTTTGATAGGTAGTCGGAGTCGTAGAAAGTCCATTATTCGGGAGGCGAAGAAAAGTTTGGAAAATTTTGAGCATGTCCTGAATAATGATCAGGTTTAATGTAGGTAATAGTTTTATATTATATTTTACCGACATTTTGCTTTATAGTAAAATTCTTTTCAATTAAATTATAAGTAGTCGGACATGACTGTCTAATTATGTTAAAAATGTGGAGTCGGAATGTCTCTCCGGCTTTCTATTTATAAAGAAAGGGGCAAAGGAAAACGTGAAAGCATAAGTTCAGGATTTTCATTCCGAAAATATTCTTAATACTGGCTTATATATTATGAGTTTATTAGCCGTGAAATTCAGTTTTCTTCGCTTCACGATTTGAATGCTTTTAAAGTAAAAGCAAGTGAATCGCATTACTGAAATACTCGTTACGAGAATTTTCTGAGAAACTAAGTGGCGGCGAAGTAGAGTGTGCCTTCACGATGTAAACGGATATCGGGTTAAGAAGAACAAAGAGCTGTATAGAGTTACATAACAAACAAAGTTTTTAGTTTGTATGTATTCCAATAATCACTGGGAGTTGATATCATGTTAGTCTAGCAATACATACTATCCTTTCCATTTATAAAATATTTTAAATAGGTATCATGTTTGTTCAGTTCGCTGTTATTGTTACAATTACTTTGACAAAATATGCCAGCCCGTAACGTATTCTATCGCAAAAAGTAGCTTTCTTTATGCAACTCAATGTTCTAATAGTATATTTTTATTTTCTCTTTGTATAGAGTCCACTATTATGAAGCAGGGAAGAGAAACCTTTTAAATAAATTTCGCATATTCTTTCCCGCAAAAACCCCTTTTGTCTTGGTTATTAATTTGTAAAAAAGGCCAATTAGCGTTGAGTCAGGTGAGGGCCCAGAAATCGTCGTTTAAATTTCTGTATAAAAGGCGTTATTAAATCTGAGTGACTTTTCGGGTTAAACGCGTGACAGCCCCTAGGAAAAAGGATTAAATGAATATTTAAAAATGGCCGATAGACGAGATATAATACCCTTTGATGACGCAGATATTTGGCTTTGAAATGTATTTTTTGCGAGTTGTTTTGCCTGTTACTAGTGAAGCGGAAGATGGACAAGTCACCCTTGGGGATTTATCAGTTGAAAATATCGCTTTGGGCGCGTGTTTTGGACGTATTCGTTGTTTTCGTTGGCGTTTAGTATTTATTTTTCATGGCATATCTACCGATATTTGAAACTCGTAAAATGTCGTTGTAAAAATAGACGTGAAGTCTTTTGGATGTATCTCTAATAAAATTAAAACAGGCCGATGTCTCTACATTATAGATATAAAAATGTAAAAAATATGAAGGAATAACGTAAATTACATCCGTTTCACTAGAATTTTGCCCGCTATTATTGATTAATCATGAGACACTCTCTACCCAAAGAGTGTGGTCTAGAAAAAGATGGGTGCTACAATTTAATACGCATTGCGTACGTTCTACAACGTAGGACGTAGGAGTTGCGGTAATTGCTTTCACTATTCACATTAGTGGCTCAGAGCTCTGACAGTCTAGAAGAGAAAAAAGCGAGGCGCGGCCATTTGAATATTCCTTCAAGAATTCTTACCTTAAAGAACTGCACTTTGAGTCCACCTTTAATTACAATTACGTTCCAAAAGCGAATACAATTAGTATGCATCAAAGAGTTGCGCTAATGACTCGTTAGTCGACAGTGAAGGTGAAATTTTAATGAAACAGTGAGCAAGGTGCCGTAATTACCTCCTTCCTCACTTGGTCTCTGTAACAGCCTCTCAAGACTTAATTAGCCTTGAATTATATGGAAAGTGCCCGAGAATGAGCTCTTGTGATACGTTGTAAGACAACAGTCTCAGTTTAATATTTACATTAATTGTTTAGGTTATGCAATTGTTTAATTTAGAAGAGCTGGTGTCAAGGATGTCTTCTCAGAAGGGCTGGGCAGAGATTTGGGAGGATATGGATGTGGTAGATATATTTTCGCAGATATTGTTCTATAGTCCCAAAGTGGTCTTTTGTCATCCACTAAAGCTCATTACTGAACTCCGGCTAGAAAAACACAATAACACTTAGCCTGTAATGGGGACCGAACCCAGCACCTGCCTCTCAGCAGTCGCTTGCAACTTCCAATGGACCGAAGAGGTAGTCCTTGATCTTGATCGAAAATAATATTATTGTATATATTTTCGAATCATAATTAAAAAAATGACCCAAGATATAGAATCTTTTTTCGTAAGTACCTTTTTATTTGTATAGGCATACAGCTCTGTGGTTATCGGACGCAACAGAGAGAACTGAATGCATATATTGTATTTTAAATAAACTAGAACGAGTGTTACATTATGAGCTTCACGATAAACAACATCGTTTATAACTTTAAATGTGCATAGCCATGTGACCTGATTTCAATCTCAACTTTTTGAACTGTACAAAAAACAATTATCTCTCTCACTCATTGGTCTAATGGTCGAAAGCGTGACCGCAAAGCGTGAGGTTCTGGGTTCATTTCCTGGGTCGAGCAAAGTGTTTTTCTGTACAGAAATTCTTAATAGCAGCACGGAGTCTGAAACTGTGTCCAGTTAACGGGATCGGCGATATGTGGGAGTGCAACGGTACACCTCTGCCTAACTCTTTGGGGAATACAGGCGTGATGCTATGCTATGTGTTGCTTGTTTTTGGATTTAAAGGAGTTCATAACCCCTTTAACCTTATAATCCGTAATGGTGGCTAAAATGGGCCTGACACTCATGTCACCGCTGGCTCAGGATAAGCCCTAAAATGGGCCGGACTGACACTTCATCATCATCATCATCAGCCAGAAGACGTCCACTGCTGAACGAAGGCCTCCCCCTTAGACCACCACATCGAACGACATTCCGCCACTTGCATCCATCGGTTGCCCGCGACTCTCACAATGTCGTCGGTCCACCTAGTAGGAGGCCTTCCTACGCTGCGTCTTCCGGTTCGTGGTCGCCACTCGAGAACCTTTCTTCCCCATCGGTTGTCCGTTCTTCGAGCGATGTGGCCTGCCCATTGCCACTTCAGCTTGCAAATCCTGAGAGCTATGTCGGTGACCTTGGTTCTTTGGCGAATATCCTCGTTCCGGATTTTATCGCGCAAAGAGACTCCGAGCATAGCTCTCTCCATTGCCCGCTGTGTGACTCTGAGCCTCTCTAAGAGGCCAACAGTTAACGACCACGTCTCAGTGCCATATGTCATCACTGGCAACACACACTGGTTGAAGACCTTTGTCTTCAGGCACAGTGGAATTTTGGACGAGAAGATATCACGCAATTTCCAAAGTTGGATTCTTCGAGCGACCTCTTTCTCGAAGTTGGACCTACCTAACTGAACAATCTGTCCAAGGTAGTTGTAGTGGTCGACAACTTCGAGCGTATCGTTCCCAACGACGACCGGTACGGGTGCAACATGGACATTTGACATAATTGACATAACTGACATAACTGACACTTCAACTTATGTCAATCGTCACGATAACTATTTTTGCAAAATTGTTGTATACTAAATGATCGAATCATGATATTGCGTGTGAAACAAAAGACTAATAAACAGTTCATGTGTCTAAGTTAGCAAATCTTAACCATTTTATGCCCAAATTACATAGTTTACCTATAAAATATATGAGTGCGCAAATGCGATGACGGCCATTGTGAGTGCCACGGCTACGGTGCTAAAAAACATCAAAAAGATAGATTTTGAATCACCAAACTCCACAAACTGGGCGTGATAATAACGTCTTATTCATTAGGTTGTTCATATCATCCATAAATTTGATAAATAAAGTAGTGATAACAAAGTTTTTGATGACTGAAGTAAAAATTTCCCGCGAGGCATGCGTTTGTTATTTTTTATTTTCACTAGTATTACACATTTTACTGTTAACTTAGATAATAATCTATGACCAACTAGTTATAAAATCTATAAAGTTCACTTAAATGTCCATATATCAACGTCAATACCACTTCAAAGGTAAATATTACAAATTCTTTGTTATCACTACTCAATTCGGTTTATAAGGATTTGCCGCCATATTAGATTTTGTCTGCAAGAGATTTTAAGAGATGTTCGAAACGATTATTTTAACCGATTTATTTTCGAATTTAAATCGTAATCGATTAATCAAAATGAAAATTTCTAGAAATCGATACAACAAAAATAAAATTAATTTTTAAAATATTATATGATAAAATATAAAAGTAATATTCCAGTAGGTACAGTCAGCATCAATAAGATATTTACACTTTATGAAATTCAAACACGATTTTTAGAGCAAATAGTGACTGAATCTTGACGAATTTTACACAGTATTTGTGGATACATAAAAATAGATGGCCATTCAAATTTTATGATTTTAACGTTAGTTGTCCAAGAATAAGCGTTTGAATTTCGCTACGTGTATACATATTTTTGATGCTGACTGTACATGTTTTTAGGCACGAGAAAATTATTTCGCCGAATGAGCATTTTTCTTTCACATTTTTCAATTTATAACTATCAAATTTAACTTGGTTAGTTTTGGTACAAGTAATTAATTTGTAATAAGGCCTTGTCCTGTGTGGACAACACGGTGCGGCTAGCGCCGGTGCCGTGCCGCTGCTATAGGAAAAAGTTATGATTTATGTTTGCCAAAAATGCTCGTCCTGAATGTGCTTTGAGCATTAACGAGGCTATAACAACACGACGTGTTGCTCGCTCCACGGCTGAGCTAGGACAAGGGGTTGCTGTCCACTACCGTGTATTTTATATCAACCAAATTATATTAACATCATTATGTATCTATATTTTTATGTAATTTTGTATATCGTTTTTATTCCGTGATTTAAGCCGGCATTAACCCAAGATGGCGGCATTTTATTAAATTTATTTGTATATTATTTAATTTAATGAAATTTCGCATGGGTGTAGTTTTTTTGGTTTCCGGGGGTTCTGACACTGAAACTGATGATATAAGATGGCGGAAGTGCATTTTCATAGATTTTTTATGGATACGAACGAAAAAAAATCCGTAACATGGCCGCCATCTTAAAACAAAAGAAATTAGCAAACTACACAAAAAAAGTTTTGGCCGTCGTCTTTGATTTGATTGCCAACCATAAACAGGTTTAGCTTATCTAGTATCCATCTTTTAATTCTGACTGTTTTGGGAAAGCCCTCTGTTATACATGCATGAACTTAGTTTGAAAGCATTTTCCTTTAATTGAACAAATATATAAACTTTTGCTGCTCCCTGTATATTTAATAAAATATAATATTGTTTTACAATTAATTATAAGTGGAGGAAAGATTGAAGAGGATAAATATAAATATTGTAATAAAAATATTCAGATGATTAGACAGAAACACCGAAATTTAGTTGCGAAAAAAATGCACTAGAATTTATAGAATTAAAAAAGACTATAACCTCTTTTCTGCCAAGCTGTAAGTGAATCGATTAGGATGAATGCAAGATTTGTATTGTTATAACGATTTTAGCTGAATTGGCAGCACTATTTGAGACTTCGTTTTTTGTTCAAATTTCAGTTAATTTCAATCTTGTTTTTTATGTGTTTATGTATGAATAATGGTATAAATGAATCGTTAAATAAAAAGATAGTTTGTGCAATTATTCCAATTTATAGTGTTTCAGCACATAAGTAGCTTGCTTAGGTAATTTTTTTGAGCTAACCTAAGACCCGTGATATTGTAATAGGTGTACAAATTAACATTTTATAGGCATATCGCAGCCTAATGATGCAGTTTTACCAATACTAACACAAAAATTAATAAATATACTGTAGACTTTGGTCTTTAAATCGATGAGGTAACATATTTTTCATGTTTAATAGTGGAATAAAAATTGCGTACAAAATTCAGTAGTTCTTAGAATTCATGACGTAATTTGCGACAGCTCGTCGAATCAGCGGGTATGTCATGTGTCAGGATCCGTTCGAGCCGAGAGGTTAAATGCGCAAAAAATACCTATAGGTCTTGTTATCAAAGCAAAAACAAATGAATGCTTCACCTGCTACTGAACTTGATTAACAAACAGTTTTCTATTGCATTCAGATCTGTAACATCTAAAAATATACTTCGTATTTTATTAATACCAAAGAGTCTAAGAAATAAGAGAACGTATGCTTGTTACGAGTGATATTCTTTATGTTCGCGTGTCGTTTTATATCTTATGATTTCTGTTCCGAGTAACGTGAGTGGGTGAGGCTCATAGCTATGAAAAATCTCTACAACTTTTTTATATATGAAATACCTACTTAATTCTTTTGATATGAATTATATTTATATTTAGAATATGACTTGCAAATAATCTTTTATACAATTCTGTTCTCTTTTCGAATATTTTATTTTTCTCATATTTTCTTTCTGAACACAAATGAAAACACTTTATTTCGATTTCAATTTTTACACTTGTGTAATCTACATTATGAATATTATACCACATGGTTGACATATTTGTGTCAATTCGTAATTGTCAAATGTACTTACTTAAAGGTACTACAGATGGAGAGATATCAATATGGGTTAAGCTCTGTACTACCCGATAAATAAACAGACCTCGAACCAATTCGTTATATTTAATTAAATTCACAAATGTTTTGAGTGGGCTACAGAACAAACTGGTACAAAAGGAATTACAGTTTCGAGATCGTCGAGTGTCGAATATCGGTATATACTCTATGTACCTATTTGTTTCAATTACGATGGAAATGAATTTTAATTAGTTTGTGTAAACGTATTTTTTTTTGTATTCAATTGTAATGACAATGGAATTCTGTTTCACTTGAATTTTATTTCAAATAATTGTATACCGCAAAAATGGTATAAATTAAAGCAATGTTTATGTAATACATTTTAAAGGAAGATTAAAAAATCATGAAATATTTTTGTAATGTTTGATCGAATGGATCGAGCACTTGTTTACTTTTTATTGTTATGGCTGTAACATGTGCTCATTACATGTGCTCAAAACAATTGAATGACTTTAAAATATTATGAAATTCAACCACCAATTTAAAGTAGGGATAAAATATTGTGAGTGACATACATTATTGAATAGTTCGGAACATGTCAACCACACAAAAATCACTAATGAACAACATGTCATTGAAGACTTGTATGACATAGATAACGTGGCCAACACCGTTGATAAATGCCACGACTTGAATTTAGAATGATTAAATTGAAGTGGTCTACCATTTAGAAGAAAAAAAATATCACTCATTCTAAATTCGAATCGTAACCTTTTTCACTTAAAGCCAAGCATTGTCAGTAACACCTCATCAATATAAGAATAGGATGTTAACGGCACCGAATGTTATGTAACGTACGTAATTCCACTTGTTTTGTTTTCTTTACCAACCCTTACCTATATAGACAGGAATTACAAGACAGAAAGAAAAACACATACCTTCAATAAACCCTTATAACTTAGGGTTGGCACGCAACACCGGACCAACGACTCTACGTAATGAAGTTACTCGCATGTAATTTACGCCCACCACTCGCTCTTTACTTATTCCGAGTTCGTTAATCCCGAAGTTCGAGGAGATAATTATGAGGAAGTTGTTTTCAGAAAAATAAGCTTTTTGGATGTTGCCCGTAAGATGGTGAAGAGGGATAGATAAACATATGTGACGTGTGAGTTATTTGGGGTGCAAAGAAATTGCCTCTAGTAGTGACGAAATCTGAGATCGTCCGCACCCTAGGCAATCAGCTTCAATACGACTGCCAGTATTGATGATTGATTAATCTTTCTCACTGGTGTATAAGAGTATTCAAGGGATTCTCGTGTCAAAGCTCCTGTCGACTGGGTAGCAGAAAAAGAAGAAGATTAGGCATCGAAAAGTTTATGTACGAAGTATCTAAAAGTGCTATGAAGGGAGTTCCTCATAATATCTCATGTATTCCACAAGCAGTGCTAAAAACACATTAAAATATTTGTCGAAAGATTTATGATGTAACGATTACTTCACATGACTTTCTGTAGTATCAACTTATCTTCATATAGCATGGGCTACCACGTAAAGCATCTGTCAAAACTATCTGAATCAAAACAAAATATTCTAACCAAAAAAATATGAAAACAAAGGCATGCAATTAGTTATAAATAAATGTTGTTCCTTATAGCTCATCAAATATTTATTACGACGCGCTGATTGAGAAAAGTAATCCGCAGCCCTCCCTTCATTCCGGAGATCATTATCTTAGCCCAACTGCTTTTGGTTACCTATCATAGTCATAAGCGAAGCGATAGCGATTTGTTGTATAGAACAATGTATCATTTATACAACATGTGTTGTAGCTAATTGGCCAGTCATGGTAAAAGGATTCATTGGTACAGTGTCCGTTAAGGCTGGTGCTAAGCGCAGGGTCTTTAGTTCAATTCCCAAGTTCAGTCCAAGTGTTATTTAGTTTTTTTGTTTATAAAGTCTCAGTAGAAGCTCGGAACTTTAAGTCGCAATGGGATCGCTCTTTTAGGGATATAGGGACCCAACAAAATGTGTACAACAGAGAGAACTCAATACAATGATGTTACCACTTCGTTGGAAGTTTATGTTACATAAAAATACGTTAAAGTTTATTTCTGTTGACAAAAACGTGTTTTAGTTCACTTTTTACTATAATTATGTACAGTATGTTATTAATATTGATTAGCTTTCTGCGCTACGTGTCGCAGGTTCGATTCCCGCACGGAACAAATATTTGTATGATATACAGATAGTTGTTTCGGGTCTGGTTGTGTGTGCATGTGACATGTATGTTTGTAAACTATACCCATGATAAGGAGAAAATCCTAGTGTGGAGCAACGATTTTTAACAAAGAAAGAAAGAAAGCATGTTACCTTGTTATCTAAAAATATATTATGCGATACATTGAATTTTCGTGGCACTAACCTGATCCTTTTAAGACATTTTATATCATCGATTTTCGCACATAAAATACGTTTACTCAAAATGTAATCGAGTAATGTAAGAGGCACCTAAGTATTTATGATGTTGGAATCGCTTTTACCTGAAAGTAACACTGGTAACCGGCTATAAGGAGCGCCCGGGGAAATCACACGTGAAAGGAAGTACGAACTTCAGAACTAAAGACTAAGTGATGAGGAACTGCGTTCGTCTAATAAAAAATAATTCAGAAATACATTTATTAGCCGATCGGCGATCAGGGAGGAAAGTGGAGGAGAGGAATTTCTATAAACATTAGACCTTCGTATCGGCGTGAGCTAACACCATAGAATTGTACTAATAAAAAAATAGCCAAGCAGCAAGATTGGTCGCTACCAATCTTGCTGCTCACGAATATTTGCTACGACTTGGATAGCAAATGTTACACAATACACATTAGCCTATCCAAGGTGTAGCAAATGTTCGTGAGGTGCCTATCGTCACTCGACGAGGCTCTTTTCATGCAATAAAAATAGAATCTAGCAGTATAAAGCGTGTTTTAAAAATTCAGAGGAATATAAGAAAAGCTTTAGAATATTTCTACTACATAAATACATACATACATACATACGTAATGTCACGTCTTATCTCCCATGGGGGTAGGCAGAAACTCCAGAACGCCACGTGCTACGAGCCTTTTGCTTCATGTACATTCATGCATCGTTTCATACATGAATGCCGGTTGTGTGTACTGCGCACCTGAACTTTTTGAAGGACATCACCATATATTTCAATATTTCTACTATTTAACTGAAAATTCATCATTGTTGGTCTTAGTTTCAATGGTCTAGTGGTTTCAAGCGCGGCTGCTAAACATGAGGTCTTAGTTTCGATGCCCGGGCCGGGAAAAATGTTATTGAATTATTCTTTTAGATAATTCTTTGTGACAGTCCGGTGAATGAAAATGTTCCCGGTAGATGGCCATCGGCTCGACCCCTATTACATGGGACTAAATAATAGCTTCGGTGAAATGTGGATATACGATAGTAGACGACTACTTGACTCTACAGGGAATATAGGCGTGATGATATTGGTCTATATTGATATTTTTTCCTTGTAGTATAAAATATAAATCTAAGTAAACATTTTCTCAAATACATTAATCGGTACTATTTCGCTATCACGTCATTACTTGGACAGTAGAAAGGAGTCAGATGAAATCTGTGGTCACCCTCTTTCAATTAATCCGCAAGTGGAGTGGAGTCATATTGAACGAAATCTGTTTGACAAGGAAATCACGCACCGAATTAATTCGGATTGATTGCCTTTTTGGACGAAAAAGAAAATTTGCATCATCGTTAGGTGACGCCTTTGTGTGGCTAACGATTGATTCCTTTTCTGGAAAGAGTATCTTTTTTATGAGTATTTTTTTTCTAACATAATTATTTGGTAATAATTTACTTAGGATCTGCTTCTACCTATCCAATATGCGTTAATATTTAATTTCTTTAAGAAGGTATTCGATCCATGAATTTGTGAGTTCATGGTCCATTTTTACGAAGCATGAGTAACGAGGTGGTTTCCACAGATAACTACAACTGAAATAATAAGTCAATAGAAATACTAAACGGGTGGGAACAAATTATCTGAAGCAAAAGAAAACATCGGGGGCGCGCGTGTAAAAATATGATGTATTTGAACAGAATCAAGTTTATATTGCATTGCAAGCAAAGGATCTGTGCTGCTAGCCGACGGTATGCTAATTCGTATAAAATGTAGTAGGTTTCATATCTCCTGATTAATTTATTTCGATTTCTGTGTAGGAACGACCAAATTTTTAACGACGGGCAAATTAACTGGACTGCCTCATTAGCATAGTGGCCACAAGCGCGACTGCTGACCGTGAGGTCCTGGGTTCGATTCCTGGGTCGGGTAAAGTGTTATTGGAATTTCTGTATGGAAATTCTCAGTAGCAGCACGAAGTCCTGGACTGTGCCCGGTAGATGGCAAGAGGCTCACCCCCTATTACATGGGACTCAATAACGGCATCAGCGAAATGAACCTCCTAACCCTTCCGGGTATACACGCGTGATGCTTCATCATCATTTGAATTAAAAAACAAAAAATAATCTTCTAATATTGCCTTTTGTTTCTTCGTAAATATGTATTGTAGTAAAACCTACATACGTCATGAAATCTACTTCTTGCAAAAGGGCACTAAATATTTATCTTTAATATGTATTCCGGTCTAGAACGTACAAAGTAGTTTTACGAGAAAATACTGTTAGCATTTTATTCTCTTCTTTTACAACCGTCTGGATGAAGCCTTGAAAACTAAAGTTATTAAAACTATAAAACATAAAATTCCAAGTCAGTATGTGAAGGAGAATGCTACAAAATATTCATTCGTTATATGAAAGTTGAGAAATTCTCTGAAGTATTGTATCCCAATTTATTAAATTTGATCCTTTCGGAGCATATGTTGATTTATTCCTTTTTACGTTCTCGAAAGGCTGGGGCGTTGTCAGGAATCCCTCAAGTTGATTTTCAGGTAACCTTTGAATTGTAGGTAACGTGACGGATAACACGAAGAAATCTATAGAAATAGCCTTTTTCACAAACGAAAATCTTCTTAGACATACACATGTTGGGTAATATTTACTTTAGCTGAGTTTGTTTAACACAGTCATTTTTTACGTAACGTATTTTTAAAGATTGTATTGACTCTCTTTAGGTTGAACAAAACTGACCTTATGTTTAAGTCGGATTTAACTATCTGGAGTATTGTTATTGTGACCAAAATATTTTTACTGATCACCACAGTGCAGTGCACGAAAATCTATCAAGGACCATATTTTTATAGTAACGCTATAAAACTTACATTCATTAATTATGTTCTATTTTCTAAACATCATAAATACTTATCTGCAATGAAAAATGTACTTGAAAAGAGCCAATTCATCTGTACGTTTTATCTTTCGCTTGGACACGGTTTCGTCTTCGTTTTTGGTGAAAGGGTTAAAAATCCAGTGTCTATTCACCGGCTGATGTCGATCAAGGCTCGAACTCTAACCCGTCGGCTATTCACTCACGCTGGCAGGTGAGGAGGAGGTATCCATTCATGAGTAGTGTGCCCAAGTTTAAGAGTTATGGGAGAACAATTTTTCTATCTTATAAAGTATCTAATAATACCTAATTCAGTTGGATTACGGTTTGTAATCTTTGATGGAAAGCATTCCAATGGTGTTCTGTTTAATAAATAGAAATATAGCTCATTAAAAATACAAACTTACCAGCTCCATTTTCTAGCTTTTGTCACCTCACTGGGATATCTCTCGTGATTTACTAATCCCGATATTACAATGCTCTGCATTACAAGTACCATGGTTGTGTGGTGACGTGGAGTTGGAAATCAAATTTCTCAGTACATATTGGATTTTTTCAATAAGTATTTTCGTTCATAACTATCACAGCCTTCAGGTTATAAGCAATAGAGGCTCATTCCGTTCATTTCAACAGCCGAATTTGATTGCACATTTTAAATTTTTTTTACAAATGTATAGTATCCTAAAACTTGCTCCAGCGCAGTTTGTAACACTACTTGCCAGTGTCAGTATCCGCGGAGGAGTAAGATGAATCGCCTCAATCCACTACAGCGTGCGATCGCGATCATCACGACCATCCCTATTCGCATTCACTTACCTACCTTTAATTTTCGCGATCTTTCACTGGTATTCTGTTAAAGGTGTACTTTGTTTGATGTCGGTGAGTGACGTCATCTCAATTTCGACAGCCAATGGTACTTGTTATACAAGTTTTAGAGATTTTGAAAATAGAATGCTAAAGTTGCTGTAAACTGCTTGAATCAACCTCCTTGGTGATGTAAAGTGAATTTAATCGTCTCATTCAACGTTTTGGGCCAACATAGCATCAGCAATTCTTGACCGCTTACCTTGAAAAATCTTCTACACCTGTATCGTTTATCGCTTATACAAATTAACAAAATATATTTACCTCTAACTCTTTGTTCGAACACCAGAAGCTCATATAATTCATGTGGTAGTGTTTAGGACTGTCAGCTTTCTATATTATTGATCAGCGATTTAAAAGATAAAGTATAATAGACCGTGCACTGCATACTCTTAGGTATATTTTTACATTTTTGTTCACTCGAAGTAATGTAAATGTGCATAAAATTGTATACATGAATTCTCATCACAATCAACAAATAAAATTGTAAAAATTGTTGTGGTAAAAAATATTTCGGGTTGAAACGTTGTTACTGGTATTACTTTGAAGTATAAAATTGAACTGAACAGTGAAGTTTATTTTATATATGTAAATATTTTATGTTTACATAATACTTAGAAATTAACTTAATAATATTATTCGCGTTTTAATATGGCGTTGCAAAGGGCCATTATAGATTGAACAAATTTTCGGCATGGATAAGCTCGATTTTGAATATTAGTACAGACCTAGTTCGAGCTGAGAAATGGTTATAGGGTCATGTATACAAAAAATACGGATGTTCTTTATCGAAATCTGTATTGCTATTGATTTAAACAAATAGGACTGCTTTCGTTTGTTAATAATAATAAACGCGAACCATACGAGCTTCGGGTGTGCATAAACCGTCTTATATACGCACTGAAAATACAGCCAATGTGTGTAAGGCCAAAATACATTGCTTACACCAGACTGCGTGGTAGCTACGTGGTTGCGAGACTACGCATGACGTCATGGCTACGATCTGACTACGAATGCTACGTCGTAGTTCAAGTGTAGCACATTGGTGGCATTGATAAATTATGAAATACGGCATGCACTTTTAGTTTCGACGTCAATTAGTTAAGAAGTAAAGGATAGTAATTTACAGAAGAAATCGAATAAACCATCAGCCACTCCATCTTCTTACAGTATGTTATTTTGAAGCGTTCTTTGTATTTATAAATATTTTATGTTGTATATATATTCCAGCTTCTATTTCCACTAAACACAAACGATAGCTTTTGTGGTGTTACAGTGAAGATGAATCGGTTTCATTCAGCCCGCTGAATCGTGAGCTCCGCACAGATCGTTCATCACTTACGAAGAATTGAATACGTCATCTAAATTACCATACGGTTTCAGACGTAGCGATGGAATACAGGTAACATGTATATGAGTAACTGAATAAATATCCAAAAAATCAATATGCATATGTCTATATACTGTATATATATTTTCCTACTGAAATAAGACGGCCTGGCAAAATCATTCTTCATTCACGAAAGACGAGAAAAACTGCGGCCCTACTTATAACCTCTAGAACCCTAGGCTTTCCTCCACCGTCATTTGCGGATCATGGGAGCGTCACGACCGAATTTTCCAGACTATTCCAAGTACCTGCGATTGTGCATTTTTGGCATGACTTATAGCATTATTATTATTTCCTTTATTCATTTTTTTTATTATTATTATTTCTTTTATTCTTATTTATACATATTATCATACCTGATGTTCATTATAATTGAAATAGAACGGAACTTTATTATACTTATTAGTTATAAGTTTCGAGCGTATAGCACTCGTGGGTTGCAGCTGAAAACCAGCGTTAGGTGGCAAGTATTGCTGCTACCTAACTTATGCTGAGCTGTGGCCCCTTTGGCACTACGGCAACTTTTTATTTTATTTTAATTATTTTTTCAATTGTTATTCTGTGCCAATAAACACATTTTCTTTCTTTCTTTCTTTCTTTACCTTTATGGCTTTCTTCAAGTTGTAGTCTGTCTGTTTAACTTGAGTTTTGACTTGTTTTGCGCCTTAATTCTTTTATCGCTTTCTTCAAGTTGTAGTCTGTCTGTTTAACTAGAGTCTTGACTATTGCGTCTTAATTCTTTGCATGGGTAAAGGTTGAGGCACGTCAGCAATATATTATCTTCTGATGTAATAACGCCTGTATTCCCAAGATTTAGCCAGAGGTGTAGGTACTATTGTACACCCAGATTTCATGAAAGCCATTGTTGAGTTCATGATGATGGCCAATCTACCGACTTTCAAAATCCGGGCTGCTACATAAATTTTCTAACGGAAAAACTCTTTTATTCTTTACCCGACACGCAGCTTAATTACCGATGTAGCAACAGGCGTAGATCGCGCGATAGCTTCTGTCAAACATCATTTTTGTGTCATATAATGTATTGGCTGACAGTGAGATTGCTGGCGCGTGGCTGTCGCGTGGCTGTCGCGTGGCTGTCGCGTGGCTGTCGCGTGGCTGTCGCGTGGCTGTCGCGTGGCTGTCGCGTGGCTGTCGCGTGGCTGTCGCGTTGCTGTCGCTTTTTTACGTAATTAGGCTGCCGTTGATCGAACCCACGATCTAACGCTCAGCGGCCGCTCCTATAACCACTAGTGAGGTACACACACCAGTGAGGTAGTCAAAAATAATTAAATAATTTCGCCTTCTATGCTGTTAGACTAATAATCATGAGCTTTTGTTCTCGTTTACATGTTCTATATAAAAAGGCTTTATTCCCAGCTGGGCTGGTAGAGCTGATAATGAAGTTTTATTATTAAGCGTATGTGTAAACGGCTCGGTGAATTTCATTACAGAACTTGAGTGAATTGGATTTATCTTTTTGTTATACAGCTAGCTGAAAAGAGAGTAATTTCATGTGGGAAATTAAAGTTGTTGGAATTCAGTCGCAATTATGTAATAAAGGATTTTTTATGAGCAACAAATGAGTTATGAGCAAAAAGCCGTAATAGCCTAGCGGTTGAAAATTAGCCTTCCATGCAAGAGAATCTGTAGGTTCTGTCGGTTCAAACCATGTTTAAACCTTCGCCTTAAGGTTACGGAATCATGTGCGGATCAAAATTTGATTATCACTTGCGCTTACGGTGAACAAAAAAACAAAAACAAAATCTCTTTGCCTAAACCATTGATCGAACCCAGGACCTAACGCTCAGCAGCCGCGCTTGCGACCACAAAACCAAAAGCAAATGAGGCAACAAAACCAATGAGACAGTTTATTGTAATTATCTAATATTTAAATAGCTGAGTTTGTATCGTGCTTACCTCTCAGAATTGCTGCCTCGCGCCTTACTCTTGTGGCTGGGAATTGATAAATGTAAACTGTGTTTGCCTTTGATATGTTTCCTGGAATTTCTGGTCCTAGGATTATGAGGACCCGCCATTCTTGGAAGCAACCATTATATCTTACAACCGTTAAAACTATCTGACGTTAGATCGATATATAGAATTGAATTGAATTTGAAACTTTAATTACTTGGTAAGCTTATATTAATAGATATGTAGTACTCACTCAATAATAATTTGACCCCGAAAACTAGTTATGTAAGTAATTCAAGTTATTGCTCAAAAACTTTACTGTTAAACTGAGTGAACTGTGATTACCGTCGTAACTTTCTTAATAAGTCCATTACTGTGCCGCTGCTGGGTAACTGTTTACGATGTACGAGAGAGATATGACGGCGCGGTTGGCGCTGTGGTTGAGAGATCGACTGCTGCGCTAGGTGTCGCGGATTCGATTCCCGCACGGAACAAATATTTGTTTCGGGTCTGGGTATGTGTGTATGTGAATATACGTGTTTGTAAATGCACCCACGAAACAGGAATTATCCCTACTACTACATATAAAAAAAAAAAATGAACGGAATTTGATTTGATTATCACTTGCGTTAACGGTAAAGAAAAACATCGTGAGGAAACCTGCACACCTGAGAGGGCTCCATAAAGTTCTTGATGGTGTGTGTACTTCACCAACCCGCACTGGGCCAGCGTGGTGGATTAAAGCCTAATCCTTCTTATTCTGAGAAGAGGCCCTTGCCCAGCAGTGGAAAGTTAATGGGCTGATTTTATTTTTTTCATCATTAGAAATAGGTATCATCTTATATGTTATCCTTCACTAGTATTTAATATCACTTCACAGGTTACAGACATATATAAATCTCACATGCACATACGTACACCTACTTCTGAAATCTGTAAGCCATAGAAGTATATATCGTGCGGGGATCGAACCCGTGACACTTAGCATAGAAAGCCAACCGCTTGGCCACTGAGCCAATCGTAACGTCATTACAAACCTAATTTGTGTGGTGAATTCAAAACACTTACCATAACAGGAGTATGTATTTCAAATTTAGAGTAAGACCACAAATAACAATAACAAAATAATGTAATATCAGCAATAATTCACCCGGCTATTGCAACACTCTAATAATTTCAGCACGTGAAATAAAATGATTACTAACTAGCTTCCGCTCGCGGCTTCGCTCGCGTTGTTTACGAACCCATACATTTTCCCGCGATAAAAAGTAGACTATGTGCTATTCCAGACTATAATCTATATCTGTGCCAAATTTCATCTAGATCCGTTCAGCCGTTCTGCCATGAAAGAGTAACAAAGATCCATCCATCCATCCATCTATCCTCACAAACTTTCACATTTATATGTATGTACTCTTGGATACTAGTACATATGTATTTTTTCTTTAAAAATACTTTGCATCCACGATGGTGGATCAAAGTCAAAGTCAAAGTCATAGTTTTTTATTTCAAATGGGCCTTTGCAGGCACTTTTAAGACGTTATGAATCTAGGCGCACGGTTCCAAAGTGGGTGGGTCCTATGGAGAAGAGACCGGCAAGAAACTCCATGGAAAATCTTTTAAAAATATTGGTTTACAATGAGTTGAAGCAATTTATAATAACCATTAGCCCCATAGGTCTTCGGTACTTTTAAATTAAGACCGTTAAAAGCTTTTTTAATTGAATTAATAGAGATATGTTTAAAATCAAAGTTTGGTATGACTTTAGGAAAATTCTGTTTGAGTAGCGATTCAGCTGACAAAGGACATGAAGCAAGGGTTTTCGTAACCTCTACCGGTATATTCGTGAAGAAATTTTCTAATGCCTTAGCGACTTCACTCTTGTCAGATATGGTAAGACAATTTATTTTAAGAGATAGTTCATTTTCCCTTTGTTTTGTATTGCCAATTTCATGGTTGATTACCTGCCACACGGCTTTTATTTTATTTTTCGAGTTGCCTATTTTATTACTAATTAGTTTAGATTTGGCTTGAGCACAAATTCTTTTAAAAATCTTCGAGTAGTTTCTTACATAATTATGAAAGGATTGGTCGGATCATCATCATCATACTAGATTGAGGTGTAGAATTTATGCTGTATCGTGAGTGCGTTTACAAACGTTTCAGAAGCATATTTATTCACCTGAAACATACTTATATCGGTTATACAAATATAATCGGAATCGATCCCGCGACACCTGAAGCGAATCTCTTTATCACTACATAACAGTAATATGGTATAATTAAAACACATATGTGGCAATTACATTGTCACCTTAAAAAAATGCTTGCACTACACAAAGAAAGAGACGAAATTTTATTTTTTTCTCTATTCTTTTTACTCTTGTCTTCTTTTTTATTTTTTGGTGCTAGATTTTTTTATCATCCTTCTTCCGTAATATACACACGATACTTCATTTCTCTTTTTAGCTTGCCTGGTTAAAGCTGTACAAAAAAAAAACTTCAGTATTTTTTCCGCTCATCTCAATAACGTGTTATTATTCGTACCTATTTTATTGGTTATATTTTTTTCTCAGCTCCGTTTCGCAGCCTTATACCTTTTGTGAGTTTGGGAGAGGGAAATTCAAAGAGACCGATTTTATGGAGCGTGATATTATTAGTAAGGCAGTCTATTTATAGCACGAGAATACACGTGTAAAACGAAGCTACGTTAAATATAGAGGCCGATAAGTTATCTTGTAAATAAAAGATAGAAACAAGAATTGTTGTTTATACCTAGAAAATAATTATTACTATTAACCTTAACTCAAAGTTCCACTCTTGGGCAAAGGCAATCTCTTTCTTCCACTGCTCGCGAAACTGCGCTGTATTTGGTCAGTTTTTAGTACCTCTCAAGACTCTTTCTGTTTAAGGACACCAGTTTTACGTTATGTGACCAAAGATCGGCTGCCTGCTAAGACTAATTTAAGCTGGGCAGCCTTGACAGTCATGTTAACTATTACTATTAGATTCGCTTCACATGTCTCGACATTCTTGTTATTTTATTATTTTGTATTCTTCTTTTCTGTTTTGTTCGCTTTGACCTGTTTATGCCGTTTTTATTTTTTGTATTCGAAACATTTGTATAACTCATATTGTATTACCTCATTATGTAAGCAACGTTTTAATAGGTTCGTATTCATTTAAGATTTTTGATTGTAAATTATGTTTTTATTTTTTTTGAAAAGAGTAGCCATTGAGTTTCTTGACTGTCTCTTCTCCATAAGACCTACCCCCTTTGGAACTGTGCGCCTAGAGTCTCGACTTTTTAAAAGTGCCTGAAAAGGCCTATTTGAAATAAAACAATGACTTTGACTTTGAACTATATGCGTTTTGGCTCGCACTTTGGTGCGATAATTTAAAAATGAATTTCAGATTCACAAAAAAATATACATATTGCTCGCGGCGTTCCTAAATTTTAATTTAGTTAAGTAGATATTTATGTTTAGAGCACTATACACTGTATGTACGGACGGGTTCATCCATCAATCATGTCGTATTGTGTCGCTTTGCGCCTAGCCACGTGTAAACAGGTTTTATCATCATTCATAACTATAATCGTGTTCTGGGAATCAGAAATATTTAATTCACCCATTTGAAGTGTGAAAAAACCATATGGTGGAATTAAAAGGTGTGGGTTTTAACGGTATAGCGTAACCAGTTAATTAGAAACACCAAAGCTCAACGTTTAACATAAATCCTAATTTATATGATGCGATAAAGACTGAAATTGTGTAAGTCCTAACCATGTATTGCATACATATCTTTGTGTTCAGTACGTGATAATTAGACTTAATAATTAACTCATAGACTGCCTTGTTCGTCTAGTGGTCGCAATTGTGGCTGGTGAGGGAGAGGTACTAGGTTCGATCCTCAGTTCGGGTAAACTGTTATTGGAGGTTTTAGCTAGAAAATGTTCAGTAGCAGTTCCGAGACTATTATAAGCGAAATATGGGTGTACAATATTATCTATACTTTTGCCTAAACCTTCGGGATATAGAGGCGTGAATATAATTGTTATGTTATATTACGAATTTATAACAAAAAGTACGGGAGGATTTCAGGCGTGACTGTCATGCTTTTTTATCTTTCAGGTTTTAGTGTATAGTACTCCAGGGAACCATATGTACGGTGGGTATAAAACTTGCAATAATGCATACACATAGCGACAGTGAAATATGACTAGCCAGTGGCCTATGAATACGCTTTATACTCTGTTTCAGTCAGGAAACTTTATGGTCTTGTATGCAATGACAAACGGCGTGTCGAGTATAGATAGTAATTGTATTAGAAAACAATACTACTCCATGTTGGACATTCTATGAATGCAATTAGTGAATAGGCTAGTTGACTGCATCAAAAATAAATTCTGAAATCTTGTTTGATACATAGTTTTCCTTCTAAAAACTCAGTAAAACATAATCTCTTGCTTATCTTTGGCGTTTTTAATTTTTTATATATCAAAATCACCCAATAAGTGTGTCAAAGGCAATGAAAAACTATGACGTCACGCTTTTGTATTCTAAACATTTTTATAACAAAATGTTGTTTTTGACAGTTCATAAAAAGTAAATCAGATGACTAGTATCGTAATCGTAGTCATCTACTGTATTGTCGGTTTGATTTGTACAGCGGGTTAGTGTTTGGATTTTTGTGCTACGGCAGCCTTATTACGTAAGAATTGCGACAGCAACGCGACACCCACACGACAGCAGCCTCAATGTTGGCCAATACATATATGACACAAAAATGACGTTTGACAGTAGCTATCGCGCAATCTGCGCCTGTTACAAACAGATTACTACATCGATAATTAGGCTGCGGGTCATGATTACAATTTCCACACCAAACAAATATTTGTATGACCTACGTGTCTGCTAGAGTGTGTAGTATGAGATTTCGTCGATGTCCACAATAGTTAACGTTACCAAAAATGTATGATAATAACGTGCGCGCGTTTACGATAGGAGTTTATTCAAACACACGCGATTATTTCATAGATCTTTGGGTTGAGTTCACTACGATTGATGTCGAGAAAAACTCGTACTAGGGTTGCAGGACTGGGCATTTTTGCATTTGAAATCCAGACTATAAAGGTACTCATGATAAATGAGAAATTCTAGTATTAACAACTGTCACATCGTGTCCAAACCCTAAGACTTGGTTACCATGATTTTGCATTTTTTGGTATTTGTTTGTATATTAGTTACTTTTATTGTATTTTTACGTTCTTTTGTGTTTAGTGTTTTTACTTTGTATAATTTGTGAATTGAAGAATAATGTAAAATAGTTTTTTGAAAAAAGTATCCATGGAGTTTCTTGCCGGTCTATTTTCGATAGGACCAACTCACTTTTGGAACCGCGCAACTAGAATGATTACGTTATAAAAGCGCATGAAAAGGATCAATTGAAAAAAAAAGAGGAAATCAATAAAAAAGTAAATACTTAGATAAAAATACTTTTTTAGTTGAAGCATGAGAATACGATTTGTATCTACCATATTTATAATTACCACTAGAAAAAATTACAAGAAAAATATTACAAGCTTTTACCATCAAAACAGTAATAAGGATTTATGCCAGTTCGAACAGTCTGGTTTGAATAAACATGTTTCAATACGTCGCCGATATGCTTCTCTCCACGAATACTTGAAATCAGCTAATGCTTATTCCATGTTAGTAATATTTGCACGACTCGTATGAATAAGCAGACGACAATATACGGATTGATATTAAACTTTAGTTGTTTCGACATACGAGCGTGGGCGCAATTTTGTAATAAATTTTGTATTCTCAGAGTTTCCAGATGTTATGTTCTGAAAGTTTCTGTCTAATTTAAATGTGTATCGTGAGTCCCGAGAACGTTGAACCCTTTTCACTGGATAGGCATTTTGTAGTGTCAGTTTGCAGTTGCGCTCGCTGCCTGCAATTAAAACGCATTTACTGGATCCTGTTACCGGAATTGTACCCTTTGTTACAAGCAATCAACCTTGAAATACAATATATGGAATAGATATCTACAATATAATACAATGCAATACAATATGAGTACAGCATATTTCAGGAATGTGATATGTGGAATTTACGCCTGTCCCACCTATATTACTGTTGAGCGTTAGGTTACATAACATAACATAGCATCACGCCTGTATTCCCCGAAGGGTTAGGAAGAGGTGTACTATTCTACACCCACATTTCGCCGACGCTGTTATAGAGTCCCATTTAATAGGGGGCGAGCCTATTGCCGTCTACCGGGCACAGCTCCAGACTCCGTGCTTCTACTCAGAATTTCCATACAGATAAACCCAATAACACTGCCCGACCCGAAAATCGAATCCAGGACCTCACGCTCAATAGTCGCGCTTGCGACCACTGGACCAATAAGGCGTTAGGTTCTGGGTTCGATTATCGGATCGGGCAAAGTGTGGCAGTTTTTTTGTAGGGTGAATTTTTAACAGCAGCACGGAGTTGGAACTGATCCTGATAGATGTCAAAAGTCTAGTGGTCTAGTCTAAGTGGGACTCAATAACGGCAATGGTGAAATATGAGTGTATTTAAGTGTCTACACGTCTGTTTAACCCTTCGGGGAATACAGGCGTGATGCTATGTCTCATAAAACGAACAAATAAAATAATAAAGCCTGAACATTGTAATCCTGAATTTATTGCTGATTATGAAAATACCGCACTATTCTTCAAAGATTGAGGAATCGTATTGGTCTTCAAATGACATGTCTATCTAGACGTTGGGAATTGAACTAGATTTTCACAATTCCATAATCCGCCATTTTTACATTTATGACTTGTGTGGGAAACGATCCAAATAATCTTTAATTCATGGAAGTACTATAAATATATTCATGTTTGTTCTGAGATTGGTGCTGCGCCATCAATATTTAATGAGACTAAGTTAATATTATTACATAGATTAATAATTTATTTCAAGTATATTATGTGATATATTAGTGCACAGGATCAGAATATAAGGAGTAACCCTAAGTGTGAGTATTCTTTGAGTACAATTTCATCTGGAGTTACTGAATATATGAAAACAGTGTGTGCGCCATTTTGACAGAACTTCACTCAAATGCGCGCGCACGTTTTTTCCATATACCCATTTTTACTAGCTCGGTAACTATGGTTGACGTTGAGGAAAATTCACACAGGAAGCAAAAAGCATCGACACAGTGAAAACCTTTTATACCATCACAAAACTTACACGCACATAACTTAGAATCCCAAATATAACATAACATCACGCCTGTATTCTCCGAAGTGTTGGGTTTTTACACCCACATTTCGCCGATGCTGTTATTGAGTCCCATGTAATAGGGGGCGAGCCTATTGCCATTTACCGGATATAATTCCAGACTCCGTGCTCCTACTGAGAATTTCCATGCAGAAGAACCCAGTAGGTAACACTTTGCCTGACCCGAACTCGAGACCTCACGTTCAGCAGTCGCACTTGCGATTACTTGAACAATGAGGCAGTCAAAGATCCAAATATATGTTAAGATTATATTATAGTAGCTGTGCCCATGACTCCGTCGGGGGGAGAAAGATAATATTTCTTACTAGCCAAACCCCTATTTCACCCTCTTATGGGTTGTATTTAGGAAAATCCTTTTTAGCGATTATAAACCTACCTCTCAAAGTTAAGTTTACAGGCTATAGTTTCTAAGATTTTTTCGGTAAGTAAGTAAGCCATTGAGTAAGTGGATTTTGGTTTTTTCTCTAACCGGTCTAAAGCCCATGAAAACGCTTCTCTGGAAGGATTCTTTGCATGGCCTAAAACTATTTGTGTATCACACCCACGATCCGTTGCGCAGAAAAATGGATCTTCGCTTAAGTTTTCTAAATCTAACGTTAAGAAATTAAGATTTACATTACTACCCGTATTCGTCTTCTAATTATAATCTAAGGACCAACAACTCTTACGCACGGTAATGGGATGGTCTTAACCAGAGGGGTTGAAACGTTTATGGTTAGTATTATTAGAAAATTTAAAGCAATATAAACATAACGCGGGCGGTACTAGCCGCCCAAATTAATTATGGCCGTCGTTGATGTCGGTGTAAATCTTAAATACCCTTTAAATATTGTGCTATGCAGTAGAACAGAAGTTTTACTTAGCTAGAAACTCAAATAAATCAAGATTATACCTTTAAAATGTACGGCATGGTTGGCGTAGTGGTTGGGAGATCGACTGCTGCGCTACGTGTCGCGGATTTGATTCCCGCACAAAACCAATATTTGTACGATCTACAGATAGTTATTCCGGGTTTTGGGTTTATGTCCTTGTCATATAAATATATGTTTATGATATGTTTATGATAAATGTGTTTGTAAACGCATCCACGGTACAGGAATTATTCTTAGTGTGGGACAACGATTTTTTAAAAAACCAAAATAATTTAAATTAGCTTTCCTGAAAATATTTCCCGAAGGGTTAGGCGAAAGTGTATTCTCACATTTCACTGATGCCGTTAATAAGTCTCATGTTATAGGGAGCGAGCGTATTGCTACCAGAAACATTTTCAAACAACCCCAAAACCACTTTTCTTGACCTAGAATTTGAACTCATGCTTAGCAACCGCATTGCAATTACTAGATTATTCATTTATTTATTAATATATACGGGTCTACCACTTACATATAATACCACAAGTATAACAAATCAATACGCCTTAAATAATAATAATAGTAATAAGTGGACTCAGCAATCATAGTGCCGATAGTCGTCTCGGCCATTGGGCTAATAGCGAAGAGCCTCGACGAACACCTTAAGAGGCTCTCGCTGGGGGACTAGATCAAGGGCCTGTTACAGAAGGCGGTACTCCTTGATACGGCTCGCATTGTGAGGAGGTTCCTCTCTCTGGAGCTCTAACCACCGGTAGCTTGGACCCTATTCCCGATACCGGTTGGTCCCTATTTTTTATATATTTATAAATGTATTTTTTATCCTTTATTTATTTAATTATATTAATAAATTTAAAATATAATAAATAACGGAAATAATAATAAAACAATAACTATAAAGAATCAGTCTATCACCACTATTATTCTCTCTTCTTGCAGTACTCCATGCTTCCTTTAAGATCACCTTCCATTCATCCGCAAACACATCTACACATCACATCTGGTTCATGCTGCCATATGTGTAATAAAATACATTATGTCTAAGATTAGAGTTTCAGCAATTTTATACAATAATACCTACCTACACCCAATTTGTTCCAGAATGCTGAACTTAATGGAGAATTTTCGAGACTCAGCTGCAAAGGGAGACGTCGTTTCCCATTAAATTTTAATACTAGGAATTCTGTATACAATTTTCAAGTACTTTACATTAACGAGACAAGATATTTTAGTATTGCTAGATACAGTAGACAGTCATAAAGTAAATATTAATAAAGTATAGTAACTTACACCAAAAATTAGGTATTACAAAACGTAACCAACACGATTGGCGCAGTAGTGAAGCGATTGGTTTTTTTTCGCTACGAGTCGCGATTTCGATAGCAGCAGGGAACGGACTCTTCTTTAAAAAAAGCCCCGATTACTAATTGAGCAGCGTTTGAGTGATGTAGGTACCTGTATGATAGTCGATAGACTCAAATCTGTGCTTGATTAGAGATCATATAAAAAATATGAGACTAACAGACTGTATGTTTGTGTAATGTATGGTTCCGTATACATACGATATTATCTCTTTAGAAGATATCGCACCTTTAGATTGAATGTGACCTAACTCAAAAAGCTGATTTTGTTAAACTGACATTAAAAAGTATACTTTTTTCAAGACTTTCTTGATCATTTCCCACAAATTGCATTTTGACTTAGGTCTCTTTCATTCTAAAGGTGCGATATATCGAAATTTTTTATAACACTGTAGCATTTTTCAAAGAAAAATAAAAACATCATTGACACGATCGTAACTTGAACCCACGATCTATCAGCAAACTGTGCTGCCTATCATTCTTATGACCAAGCTATCGTACATTCACAATTTGCCTATGCCGTAATTAAGTCCCATGTAATAGGGGCAAGCCTATTGCCATCTACTCGGACCATTTCCAAATTCAGGGCTGTTACAGAGATTCTTCCTAACTCTAAACACTGCTGTTCCCAGGAATCGAATTCAGGGCTTCAAGCTTAGCAGCCGCGCTTGCGATCACTACACCAATTAAACAGCCTTGCTTTTGGCGGTTAAAAAGAAAAAAATATCAATCACGAAAATATTCGACGTCACTTCTAAACGTAAGGGAATTTTATAAATAGTAGGTTCGAAATTCCCAACATTCGCGTTACATATGCAAATCTCGTTCAAATTCTGTGGAACTTTGCTTACATAATAAATCAGTACGATTCCTGACGGTTCCCAACTCAAAAGCTTGTATCGAGCCCTTTCAATTAATTCAGGATTGGGAGGTAATGTCGCTTTAGTAAACATCTATTAGGAACTCATTGTGGATATGTGTAATTGTATACCACATTTATGTATATACATATGTGTTAATTAAGATGGATGTATACATGCGGGCTTGTTTAAACTGTGACGTTATTAAGTGTTGTGTGTATAGCGTTGATATGTAAGTCGAGTATTTGTTTATCAAAATGAGAGCCTTTATAATAAATAGACATTATTAATCCTCTTCTGTCGAGTCGACACGAGCTATAACACGGGAATCTCTCATGCCGTTGTGAAAAGATTAGGCATTCAATAATGATGGTAACGAAGCCGAATGCCAAGGGTGTGCCAGACGATTTCATATATTGGTACACTTGGAGACGAGCCTCCTTGCACCTTACCATTAGATAATCATTATAAGAAAATTGTATGTGAGAGTTAAATCAAATCCTTTGTAAAAACAATTGAAAGTTTCTTGATATTTCGACTTGTTGGTGTTAAAGCGTCATTTTTGTCTTTCACGATCATTATCTTCTGCAGGAGGATCAGTGTCGAAATTTATTCTCAACGCATTCATCCAATATTAAACACTTCACACTGTAACACTACACTACACTACAGTTGCCATATTCCCTCCTCCATTACGTACACAAATTAAATGCACATTCAAACTTCGAACAAATATTTGTAACCAAATGTTTGCTCCAATCCACGTATCAAATTCGCGTTCATTTCAACCGTCAAAGATAGAAACACTTTTAAACTTTTTTAACAAAAGATGCACAATGATACGTTGAAGATGATACAGATATGCCAAGTAATAGGCAAGCCAGACTGACGTGATTTATATTTATAGAGAAAAGATAAAAGCTTTTACACTGATTGTTAGGTCATACGGAGCGTAAAGGGAAAATTGTATGTATCCCATGGTAACGGACAGATTTTACATTCGCATTAAGGTAGGGGAACGTTATTCGATATACCTTCATGCGAAAATCGATCGTATTGAGTTTAGTTAGAATACGTTTTATTCTTACGCAATTTTCCGTTGGTAAAGGGTAGTAACCACGATGTTTATTAATTGGGTTTCCATTTAGAAAATAATTGGATATTTGTTTTAGCCTGAGGTTGGATTTGTGTCCGATCAATGCAATAGACTCATCTGATATAACAATAGGACAGAATACTAATATATTGTACACCGGCAAATTATATCATTCTCATTCATATCAGTTTATATCATTCTCTGAAAATATTAAAATTTGGTTCGACATATTTTTCACATGAGACTTTTCATACAATTTTCTCTACTTAGACTATTTACCTATATCTCAATGTTTTCAACGACAAAGACAAGACAAATTGACGGTGATGTGGCTCCTCCACATCACTGTCTACTTTCTCACTTAGAGCTCAAGGGCTCGTTTAGAATAGTTACTGCTTTTATATTTGTTTATTTAAAGCATAAAATAGTATATTAGGTGTAGTTTAAATAAATATAAATTAATATTCAAGAGGGATATTTTTTTTTAATGTACGATACTACTAATAAAGTGACTGAGTCATTGGTCTAGTGGTCGCAAATGCGACGATACGACTGCCGAGCGTTCCTGGGTTCGATTCCCGGGTCGGCCAAAGTATTATTAGGATTTTTTGTATGGAAATTCTCAGTAGCAGCATGAAGTCTGGAACTGTGCTTGGTAGATGGCAATAGACTCCCTATTATATGGGACTCAATAACGGCATCGGCGAAATGTGGGTCTATAATAGGACACCTCTGCCTATCCCTTCGGGGAATACAGGCGTGATGCTATGTTATGTAACTTAACGCTCAACAGTAATATAGGTGGGACAGACATAAATTCCACATATCACATTCCTGAAATATGCTATACTAATATTGTATTGCACTGTATTGTATTGTAGATATATGTATGTATATGTGACTACCATTCCATATATTGTATTTCAAGGCTGTTAGCTTGTAAAAAAGGGTATAATGCACAATAGGCTAGTTGACTGCATCAAAAATAAATTCTGAAATCTTGTGTGGTAAATAGTTTCCCATCTAAAAGCTCAGTAAAACTTAGTCTCTTGCTTATTTTTGGCGTTTTCAATTTTTAATTTGTCAAAATCACACAATAAGTATGTCAATGGCAATGAAAAACTGTGACGTCACGCCTTGCTATTCCAAACATTTTTAGAACAAAATGTCGTTTTTAACAGTTCATAAAAAATAACTCAAATGACTAGTAGTCAATTGAGTTATACAGAATACAGGCGTGATGCTATGTGACGTTATGTTATTTAAATTGCTTTCATGATATTCAATGTATTACTCGTACAATGTAATGACTAATTATAATTAATACAATAAATGATGAGTCTGGCATCGTAATAGCTACACCTTTCTAATGAAACCATAAAACATTTATGTGATAATTTCAATATTATAACTTAATTTAATTTATTCATTAATTTTCTGAAAGATGTGTTGCCTCCCCTTTTCTGCTTATTAAGTATACTATTCCGTATTTAATTAAGGCTTTCTTCAACAAGAGAAGTTAGTTTATAGAGTATCAAATATATTATTTATGTGATTAAACTCTTCTAGAAGATTTCGTCTGCAAAGTTTAGCAAGTCCTGTTTTTTGTTTTTTAACAACGTGATATCGATGTCAGAGTAAATTAAGATTTTTATCAACCTTTAATAATGAAATAAGTTTTAATTGCTAGGTGTTGTGGTCACAAAAGATAAGGTATAAATTGGAAATTTGACACAAAATAAAATTTTAACTTGGAGCTTCAAATAAAAATAAAACAATACTTATCTCAAACATTAAAACGTATTTTTTTTTGTAAACCGTCCAATGCGTGTGTCTAGTCTCCACTCTATCCTTTTGAAAATAATGTAGTAATCAATTTAAACAAATGTATGAAAGCATCTTTCGTTTACCGTAGTCAAGGATGTCGGTAGTTAGTTAGACTAGTCTTACATACATAAAGAAAAAAAATACTTATACTTGGCGCAATTATTCAATATTAACCATATAAAAAATACACGAAAAATCCTACTCAGTTCTAAAAACAGTGTCGTGTACCTCACGAGTTTAATACCTTAATATAAATGTTTTGAGTTGCATCCCTAAACGTGCCCGATATTTCGCTACATACACAACATTAAAAACATAAAATTGAATCACAATCAAAAGACAGGTTATCGATTATTATAGTTACACGAAAACCTCCCTAAACGGTTTTTCATTATTCTTCACACTTTTACACTCGTAAATTAAATTCACTCTTCGCCCGGAAGGTCGCCCTTTTCAATTAGAATTCAATTAAAATGTGGGGACCGTTTAATTTTTCGATATAGGCCGGTACACAAACATAGTGTGAATAAATCTTTAAAGCAATTCAAACTCAATTACTAGAGTTTACTTTCGCCTAATGGGAAAAGGTTTCCCTTTGTTACCAGTTGATTTAATTCGTTTGTGTTTGGACACTGGATACTATTGACACAATGGTGGCTGGCGGTTACGATTTCCATTCTAGAAAAGGTATTGCCATCAATAAAATTCCATTAAAGCTGACTTTAACCGATTGCATTCGATTGTGTATTTATTCTTTGTGTGTATTTTTCTTGTTTGATTTGTGGAGGAAAGAGCATTAACGTGATTTTATTTCAACGTCACAATTGTGCACAAAATAAGGGTTATAAAACTTTTCCACAATAAAAGTATCTTTGTGACCAATTCGTCTCAATTCATCAAATTACACGCCCACCATGAAAATTATTCCGGCCCATATTTTATGAATTCAGTAATCAGAGTTTCACATAAATATAGGTAACCCAATGCGAATATAAAATGTGTTGGAGTTAAATGGAATGGCTATGAAATCATATAAAAGAAAATCAGCATAAAAATTGTAAATGAATGGTATTTGCAAAAAACCCAAAATTATATTTAAAAATCCTTTACATTTTCACAATAGATTTCTTCGAAACTGATACTGTCAAAATATATTTAAAATGTGTACGTAACATTTAATAAAACTCGTAAGCTAAGGCAAGTATAAAAAGAAAAACATCGACGAAGATAATGCAAATAACAAAGCATTACTGTGAAATAGAATACTCGTAAACATTTCAAAGAACTCAAACAAAAGTAACATGTTTACATCGAACTACAACGCCAGTGAATACATAAAAGTAATACGAAACTACGTCTCCAAACGCACGTCAAAATAACATCAAACAAATACTAGTATATCGGAGTTTCAATGCTAATGTAGATACTTGATCTCCAAAATAAAACTACGTCGATAAAACTAGCTTTTTATCAGCAGATCTATTGCTATGGCTCAACGAGACTACTCTAAATACGATTTTGGGGCTCTGAAAGTTTTACACCGGGTCGCCGTCATAAATTACCATAAATATTCACTCTACCCGCATACAAATCTGCAACTTTTGATTCTCGGTCAATTACCGACGGTATATCTAGGTAGAATGAAGAAATTCGAATTGAATTGAAACTGAATATGGAAACATTCAGTTATTTAGCGGTTGAATTTTAGATCACCTATGTTTCATAGAGTAGGCCTTATCTACACCATTGTAATTACCATTCCACTACTGGGCACGGGCTTGTTGTCAGAAGAGTTAGGCTTTACTACTGGCTTCGAGAACTTTATGGAGCTCTGTCAGGGCAGGCTTCGTCACAATGTTTTCCTTTACTGTTACTTAAATAATGCGAAAATCTCACGCTCAGCAGTCGCGCTTTCGACCACTAGACCAATGAGGCAGTCAATTTAAACAGTAGATACTTTAAGTAACTTATTATTATTATTAATAGCCCGTAATGTCCCACCGCAGGGCAAAGGCCTCCCTACTTTCCTTCCACTTCTCTCTATCAAGCGCTAATTCAGACCAATCTTCCCTAAAGGAGTCACTTTAAGAAATGTATATTTAAATTTTTTCTCAAACCCTTATTATGGAAGGTATTCCAACTGCTAGCTATCCCTGCTTTTTTAAAGCTTTTTCAGACAAAGGTATTCGTTTGTAATATTTATAAAAAGAAGGTAGGTTAAATAAAACAAAGAAAAGAAAAAACCCAGATTCAATATTCCTTCTACGAATTTATGTTTATTTCTTCCGCTAGTGGCAAATAACAAATAATTGAAAATTGGTAAAAAGCCAAGACTGTAATTGCGAAGCTTGTAGTTGACAATATTTTTGTAAGTAAATAAATATTCAAATATCCTATGGCTTCGTATAGTACTTGTACTATAAAACGCTTCCGATATTTGATTACAGTTATGACATTTCTAGTTTCTACTTAGGTCACCTAGTTCTAGTCTTACCATCAGAGGTAACCTCTAGGTTATCTGTACCGTTCTCTAAACTAATTAATACGTATTTGGATGTGTATGTTTAGAACAATCCTTAAATATAAATGAATAGGTCTGTATAAGTTCTTTGGTAACCAGAAGACGACAGTTTGGGAAGACGCAGCAAAGGAAGGCCTCCTACTAGGTGGACCGACGACATTGTGAAAGTCGCGGGCAACCGGGCAAGTAGCAGAATGTCGTTCGATGTGGTGGTCTAAGGGGGAGGCATTTGTTCAGCAGTGGACGTCTTCTGGCTGATGATGAAGTTCTTGGGTTAATAAAACTGCAGTGTTTCGATTGCATGTGTTCTTCGTGCATACCCGGTTAGTTCAGGATTTAACAAAAAGAAAGGTGCTAATAATGTTATTGAAAGAGTATTTAATTGAATTTTGATATCAGTTGACATGTTAGTTTGATTCAGGTAGCTAATATTCTTTAAAAAGAACTATAACTAGTTGATGCTCTTAAAATCTTCTGTTTTTACGTTTGATAACATTTTTAGTATTATTGTCATTAGTAGTACTGCACATACATATTGCATTAAGTAGTTGATACTTTACAATCTTTATTTTTGTAACAAACTCGTATAAAAGAATCAATTGACAACAAAAAGAAAATAAACCAACGAACGCTACGGTTGGCGCAGTGACCAAGCGATTAACTTTCTGTGCTAGCAAATATTTGTAGGATCTACTGAAAGTTGTGTCGGGGTTAGGTACTTATGTGCTTGTCAGATGAGTTTCTTAACTGTACCCACGATACAAGAGAAATACTACTGGGACGCAAGGACTTCTTAAAGGTATAGAAGTTAAAAAACTGTCATCCATACTATTACAAATGCAAAAGTAATTTTATCTCTCATCTCGACTAAACCACTGATCCGATCGAAATGGAAATTTAGGTAGCTTGAGACCTAGAGAAAGAAATAAGCTTATTTTTACTAATTAGTTAGTGAATAGGTACAAAATACATGCAGACGAAGTCGCGGGCCACAGCTAGTCAGTTATATAAGTGGTTTGCCGCTTACGTTTTTTTTCCACATAACGTTCGTTACTTGAGAAGTTAACAAGAATTTTAATAAGGTAACGTTCAAACGGGTCTCGGAATCGGTATCAAGATAAATTGATTTCTATTAAAAGCAGAAATAAACTGTAACAGAAACCTCTCTTATTAATTGCTTGATACCAATACAGGTATTGCGTCTATCGAAGAAAATATCAATTCCAAATGAGATTTTGGTTTCATAATTATTGAGTTTCGAAAAAAGCCGTTTAAAAAACAATATGGTATTGTGTAAACCTTTTTCGACGAATCCAATTAAGGCGATAAAAGATAAACCACGAACTTTTTAAGCGGCTCGCAAACTATGAGAACTAGCTGAGAAAGTTATGACTTCGTTGCATTATCTTGATATATTCAAGTTGTTATTTTTTTTACAACTTATTTTTGTGTGTTTGGCAGCATTTCACCTGATGGTGAGTGACAATGCTGCCGAGGATGGATCACGCAAGCTCAAATAATGCCTATTTACTCTCGTCTTATAAGAGCTAGGTAAATGTCATAAAGGCATTAATTTCAGCGTAAATAATTATCCAGGACCTATACTTATGTACTTTTTCTCGATCTCGACAAAAGCGCCACCTGGTCCAACTATAGCTAAGAACCATCGAAGTGACACCATGAGTACGAAAAAAATCATCAATGTCGATCAAGCTGTTTAGGAGGAGAAGAATTACGAACACACGCATACAAGAATTTTATATGTAACTAGCTTTTGCCTGCGACTTTCTACGCATGGAATTTAGAATCAGATATTTTCCTGCGGTAAAATGGAGCCTATATTTTAAGTCCTCTAGCAATACATCGGTGAAAAGCATTCAATTCCATGCAGTAGTTTTTGCGTTTTGTGTTGCCTTAATAAAGACCCATACTAGTTTTTCTCCAATATCTATAATGTACAGACATCGGCCTGTTGTAATTTTATTATATGTATAGATAAATATAGTAAGGAATTTAGTAGGTATAGGCTATTTTGAATGTCGATTAAAACTAAAAAGTTGTTGATAAGTTTATTCTAATGACTACAGAATAATTACGGAAACTTTAACAATTTCTCTCCATGATAATTACTGGAACTTGTCACTTTATAATTTGTTTCTACATTTAATGGCCTACTAGAACAATATTTCTCATAATTGTCATAATTATAAAACCCCTACAAATGAATGACTCATTGGTTTAGTGCACAAGCATAGCTTTTGAGCGGCCCTGGGTTCTATTCCCGATCGGGCAATGTTATTAGGTTTTTATGTTGGAAAATTCTCTGTGGCAGACCGAAGTTTGGAATCAGGCATCGGATTCGGCAACTATTACATGGGATTTAATAACAGCATCGGGGAAATGTGGGTGATGTCCTGTAGATGTCTTACATGTGGGTGAAAAATCGTACACCTCTTCTCTGCTGTTACGTTATGCTATTCAAAATGTGTAGGAGCAGTCATTCATTATCATATTATCTCAGTAAAGTTTGCTGAATGTTTAAATTGCCATAATCACCTGGCTTTTTTAAGTACATGATGTCTGAATATGAACCTAACGCGTATCGTATTAAGAGTCATTAATTAATTAGTTTTTTGTAATTTCATATGAGATATGATCATGTCGTGGTAGAAAAAAATGTTAAAAAACAACAGACTGCGTTTCATCATAGGATAATCTCTGGATCATTCTAAGATCAATTACGAGTATATTATACGGAACAAAGAACTCGAATACGGTGGATCCCTTATTTTGTGACGAATTCTTTGACAGAAACTAATTTCATACCGACCTAAATTCTCGTATGTTTTCCTCCTTGACTATAGCCGTTGATATGTGAGGGAAATGGAGAAAAATATATCAGCTAGGTCTAGCGAATGAGCCCCTAATCCTTAATAAGGTCCTGAATGGGATCCAATCTTGTTGAACCGCAATGATGGATTCTGGGCTAGAACAAGCACGTACCTATATCTAGTGCGATTGCTAGTATCATGAAGAATTCCAGTATTACTTGTGAAAACCGAATATTCATACAAGGAGATTTTCTGTTTTACGTTATTTTTCTTTTTCATTTTGCTGAGTGGAAGTACAGATGTGGAGATTATATGTCATTGTTTTATCGTCTATTATAAAGAAATATAAATTAATATAATTTCGGTTTGAATGTAGACTTTCTCAGGCTTATCAAACTTTGCCTAAAGAGTTAGCTAATATTGCGTACACGTAATAAATTCACATTTGATGATTATTATTACCATTTATTATTTTACCCACCTCATCTAATAGATCCACGCCCCATTTCTATGTTATTACCGGAATAGAGTAGTTGTAAGTCGGCCGAAATGTCACAGATTTTTTGAATAAACAACTTCATCATTCAGAAGACGTCCACTTCTGAACGAAGTCCTCCCCCAAGGGGAGGGGGGGTGGTATGCAATAATCCCCATGCTTGGCAGGCGGCTTGGGAATCGCAGTGGCTCACCGATTAGTGAGAGGACGCTGCTGCCCGTCCTCCGGTGTCTGGCCGCAGTTTTAAGACTGGGTCTGTAATAAACAACTTATTGAGTATAATTTGCCTTGAAAAACATGAGAAGAAAGAAAGAAAGAAAAAGCATTTATATACATAAAGTGTAGGTAATGAAATTTTATTTTAAATTTGATTTACTAAAAGTTATTTACCGATTGTATGCCCTATTTCGCCTACATTCAGGCTAAATTAATATCAAAACAGAAATACATTAAAAATATTATCTAACAGTAACCACACAAAGTCGAGATAAATTATATTAATTTTCCCATAACTGGTTATTCGTAATACTGCAAGACATCGTCTGAGACAGGCCGCCATTGCGTGGCTTTCACATAATTAGATCGCATTATATCGTCCATTATTAAATTTAGAGCACAGCAGACACTTGCAGTTAGCTTGACTGCGTTCGTGTAATGGTGTTTGTCATGAATATTATGCATAAACAGATTCGTTATGTAAATAAGGGACCGTTAACTTGTTACAAGGCAAAGGCATTGGACAACAATACATAATAGATAAGTACTTTTACATTACTATTGTCTAGTATTTTTGATGAGATACTTTTACTCATATGGCTTAACGATCTGAAGGTGCTGATTTCAAATGGAATGTTTAATATATACATAACAGGTATAGTAAATATTCAATATAATAATGAAATGAAATTTATTTTCCTGAAGTATGTTATATTACAGATCCAATGTTGTGACATATTTTGTGCTCTAGTGGACAATTAATGCGTGAATAGAGATAATGTTGAAGACGACATTTATTTCGAAAATACATGGTGATACCGGATATCGCTCGCCTGCATTTTTTAGAATTTCTGTAGTATTTCATTAGAAGTAATTTAAGTTCCGGTTCCGGTGTTCGTAACGTAAACACGTACGTCAAAGACCTCCGCTAAAAATATTAAATAAAAGTGTTAAATAGTGCTAATCAAGTTATAACAACAATCAACTTATAACAATAATCAACTTATAACATTAATCAAGTTATAACACAGTGTGATAAAATCAGTTTTGCAAGTAAAAAGTGCAATCTATCATCCAAAATATAACCTAAAAGTGCAATCCACTATTATATTCATAGATAATAGAGATTGATAGCACAGTACCAACCCAACACAACAATTATCAAGGGATTGACAGTTCCAGTGTTGCCAGCGAAAGAAAGGGAAATATTACCATCTATAACTAATAAAAAAAAAAAAAAAAAAAAATGGATAAAAACATGGAACTACTATTGTCAAAACTTGATGAAAAGCTTAATCAACAAGCCATGGTAATAACAAATTCCGTAACAAAAAATGTAATGGAAGCTTTGGATGAGAAAATAAAATTAATCACGGAAGAAAATAAAATCCTTAAAACTAAGGTAACTGAACTAGAACAAAAACTTCGCAACATAGAACAAGACAAACGAAAAAATAACCTAGTTTTCTTTGGTGTCCAAGAGATAGGGAAATCTGAATGTGAACTAGTAGACTTTATCAAGGAAATAATAATAGAAATGGGAATATATCTAGTTAGCCACGAAATTAGTAACATATACAAGATTGGAAAGAGGACCAGTAATAAAAACCGCCCAGTCATAGTCTCCATCACGACGTTATGGAAAAAACATATGATACTGAAAAATAAATCCAAATTACCGCCAGGAATATATGTTATGGAAGATTATTCCAAGGAAGTACTAGAAAAACGTAAGAAACTACAGCCACTACTTGAAGAGGAAAAGCAGAAAGGAAACATAGCATTTTTGATACAAGACAAATTGGTAGTGAAAGAACCATCAGACAAAAACCGAGAAAAAAGAAAACGGGAGGGATCGGATTCGCCTAGCTCATCGGCACAGAAGAAAATTAATAATCATGCAGCGCACCCATCGCCCAAAACTGCGGCTAAAGAAATATTAAAACCAGGTATACTCAATTATGTCGAGCGAAGAAGACCGGCTTCAATATCGGAGACTCCAAAAAACTAATACCGAATGATACCCGTAACCTAAACCAAAACAAAAAAGGCACAACCCTTCATAAACCAACTCTGCCAAAAGACACCCCAAGCCGGCTGGTCACCGTGGGGGAAGAAGACCGCTACCCCCCAACACATTTAACCCAGAAGCAAACACAAGCGTTCCAGATAACAACTCGCCAAAACAACAACATGATACATATCGCTACATATAATACTCTTTCCCTAAAAACCAACGACAGTTTGTCAGAGTTGATTATAGCACTGGCAGGGATAAACTGGACAATAATAGGATTAAGCGAAGTTCGACGCCTAGGCGAGAACATAGAGGATCACGGAGATTTTATTTTCTACTTTAAAGGAGACACACCTGGACAGTATGGAACAGGATTCTTGGTCAAAAAAGAAATTAGCTCACATATCGATGAATTTATCGGTATATCTGAGCGCATTGTTATACTCAACCTTAAACTACCCAATAAAGAAAAGTGGTCAATTATACAAATTTACTCTCCAACTGAGCAATCCAGTAATGCAGAAATTGAAACTTTCTATGCTACGTTAAGAGACGCTATAAAAGAACATACGCACAATAACTTAATAGTGATGGGTGATTTTAACGCAAGAACGGGAAGAAGAGAAGACGGAGAAGAAAGGATATTGGGTCCATACTGCTCCGGAAAAAGAACAAGGAATGGCGAGAAACTTATACAGCTGGCACACGAAAACAACTTAAAAATACTTAACAGTCTGTACAGAAAACGCGACAACAACAGATGGACATGGATATCTCCAGATGGGCGCTACAAAAATGAGATAGACTACATCCTTACCAACAAAAGCAAAGAGTTCCAAGATTGTAGAGTCATAAACAACCTCAACTTCAATAGCAACCACAGAATGGTTAGAGCCAAACTACTACACACCCACACGTCAAAGAAAAACAGACCATTTAAGATAATACCAACTAAAATCACATTACCAAAAATTACCGAAAGATTAGAAAAAGAACTAAGAAATTTCATAGAAAAAACAAACAATCTAAATTTCCAAAACAAATATAACAGGTTCGAAGAGCTTATAAGCACAAAGAAAACAATTAAACCAGCAAAAGAAAAGAATACAATAAAATGGTTAACAAACGAAACAAAAGAAATGATGAAAACCAGAGATGAACTAATATCTACGTCTAAAAAGACAAGAAGAACTAGAAAGAATATAAGTGAGATAAGTAAAAATATTAAACTAAACATAAGAAAGGACCGGCAAAGATAGAGACTGGAAATACTAGAAAGATGTATTCAGAAAACGGGAGGCATCAAAAAAGCAACTAAACAGCTCAAGGAAAAATCAGACTGGATACCTTACCTTTCTGACAGAAACATGAAACGCAAAACAAGACGCCCAGAAATTATGTCAACAGCCACTAACTTCTTCCGGGACTTATATTCAAAAGATAACATTTGCAACCTGACCACAATAGCAGGCGGAGAAGAAGTACCAGATATAATCTACGCAGAAGTGGAAAAGGCCATAAAAACTCAAAAGAAAGATAAAGCTCCCGGTTCAGATGGTATCAATAACGAATTTCTCACAGAGAACATGCAACACCTTGTGCCGACCCTCACATACCTTTTCAACGAAGTGTTGCACAGTGAGACAATACCTGAGCAATGGTCAACATCAACCATAATACTAATACATAAAAAAGGAGATAAAGACAACATAAATAACTACAGACCTATTAGCCTAATGTCAAATATCTACAAAGTATTCGCTAAGATAATTCTCAATAGAATAACCAAGACACTAGATGACAACCAACCGAGAGAACAGGCCGGATTTAGGAGTGGTTACTCAACTTTGGACCACATTCACGTAGTAAAACAACTATTTGAAAAGGGCAGAGAATTCAACATAACCTTCCACTGCTGCTTCGTGGATTATAGCAAAGCCTTTGACTCACTGGAACATGAAATGATTTGGCAAGCTCTCAAAAATCAAGGATTAGAATATAAATATATCAGGATCCTTAAACACATTTATGAAAACAGCAAAGCCAGAATTAAACTGGAAAAGCAAGGTGAGGAAATTAGAATAGAAAGAGGGGTACGCCAGGGCGACCCAATATCACCTAAACTGTTCACAGCTGTCCTGGAAGAGATATTCCGGAAACTAGATTGGGCGGAATGTGGACTGAAAATTAATGGCGAAAACCTGTCACACTTAAGATTTGCAGATGACTTGATTATCATCTCACAAACAAACAAAGGGCTACAGGCTATGCTGAATGATTTGGATAGAGAAAGTCGTAAGGCAGGATTAATCATGAATACGGAAAAAACTAAGGCCATGACGAACGGGATCCAAGAACCTATCCGTGTGAACAACAACACCATTGACTACGTAAACGAATATATCTATCTTGGTCAAACAATCTCACCAATAGATCTTACCTCCAAGGAAATAAACAGACGTATAGGAAATGCATGGAAACAATACTGGAACTTAAAAGAGGTCATGAAAAACCCAGAAATGAGCATGACTATTAAACGTAAACTTTTCGATACTTGTATATTGCCTGTCCTTATATATGGCTGCCAAACCTGGGCGCTCAATAAAACTCATATCAAGAAACTTGAAACCTGTCAAAACGCAATGGAAAGGAGCATGATGGGAAAGAGACTTTCGGATAGATTAAGAACCACCACTATAAAGAAATGCACAAGAACAAAAGACGTCATAGTATCTATCAGAAAGCTCAAATGGAAATGGACAGGGCATACAATCAGAGGAAACGAGAAATGGTCCAAATCAATAATGAACTGGTTCACAAGGCATAACAAACGAAAACGAGGCAGGCCACCAAGAAGATGGGTGGATGAAATAAAGGTTGTAGCAGGTGGAGGATGGACAACATTAGCTAGAGATAGAGGGAAATGGAGACAGTTGGGGGAGGCCTTTGCCAATAAAAGGCACACAGACAGGTATCAAATAAAAGAGTAAAATAATAATTATATATATATATAATATAACTATAGAATTAAATTCAAATTGTAAGTAATTATAAGTTTATTGTATACTATTATGCTGTCTGAATAAAGGCTTTATTATTAATATAATTTGAAACGCTCCAAATGCAACAGTTGTTGAACCCTGTCAAGATTCTAGAGAAAATTTTCTATACAAGAAAATACCTAATAATGATCTATGTCAAAACTCGCGAGAATAACTCTCCGGTACTTCGTCGGAAGAAATAACATACAAGAAATATTTAATGATTTTTGAACTTATCTTACGAATTACTTAACGCTTAGAAATTTTAAATAACAGAACACCCAATCATTATGTTAATACTAATCCACAATAAAAATTGTAATAATATTGAACATTCCGAAAGTTTGTACAAAGTTTGAAATGAAAAAGTAGCTTTGGCCGGAAATTGGGAAGATCCAGGAGCAGATGTTTTTTGAATGATAAAAAGTAACGATTTGTGATTGCTTGGATCGCTTATCACGGATAAACTCTGAGTCACGAAGTAAGATAGTGGTTTATGATGTCCAAAAATAATTTTACAAGTACTTCATAATTTGGCTTTTTTATAGTGCTTCATTTTCTTCGCCGCGTTCTCAAAGAAATTTAAACAACGATACATACACGATATGAATTTCCAACATCTATAGTCCCAGATATCGAAGCTAAAATTTCAAAATATAAAATACGCCTAATATCCAGCAAATATATTCGATGTTTTGATGTATTATAACTTTTCCAATATGGGAAACATTCTGAGCTCTGCAGACAGAATATAACTTTTTCAATAAACATTTCCGTTTATATTCTGCAGGTGTCTACTGAAATACGGGGGAGCAGAAATTTATAATGATAAACAAAACTATTCCCCAACTCCGAACACTGGGGACAAAAAAATATGTTGAAATGAGTTTAATACGCTTTGCCGTTCGTAATGAGGTTTTCTGTCAACTCGGAACAGAAAAAGTTTATCAATTTCTCAGAGGTCGGACGTAGTGACGATATTAGCAGGTAGTTTTCCAGATCTGACTTCATCTGATTCTCACTTTTGAAGTTACTGTTAAGTGGCACTGAGTTTCCTACTAATATAATTTTATGTTTAGGTTTAGCTTGTTTGGTTTAATGGATTTTTTAAAATTTATATTTCTAGTACCTATTGTGGGTGCGTATACAAACATAAAATATATTCAGATGCACAAACACCCAGACTCACTAATCATGCAACACCATGTATTGTAAAGACGACTAAGGGATGACGATTTCAAGTCAAACCTCAATTAGTATCACTAGTATCACTTAGAGTCGCATTCACGCGATTTAATTTTTACTATTCACGTATATACGCTGCGGAGTATGCTAAAACCAACTCCGCTCGCTATGGAATAAAAGCGCAATGAACATTATTGAACAGTCAAAATTGAATCGATTGCGATTACGAAAGTGAACCTTAATGAACTTGCTGTAGGGATGAAAGTTCCTGTATTTACTACTTTATCATGTAAACAAAATTAAACAAAGAATAAACAAGACAAAAGAGTAAAACAAGATTACAAACCAGTGCATAGAGTCAGATCCAGTGACAGGAACATAATTAGACGACAGAACAGTTATGTAGTACGAACAAACACATTACATCATTAATTTTGTTCACGATCTCGCTAACGAAGGCTGTTTGAAGCGACTAACACCTAGTTCTCGTTATAATGGCATGCAGGCTCCAGACGCTTCAACTATGAGCCTGAATGTCGACGATATTTTTTGTTTTGTATCACAAAATATTTGTTATATTTCGTACTCCTACGCACATAGAGAACATGCGTAAAGTAGTTTCTTAATTATTAAACGCACAGTCTGACACAATTAGAAATATCTATTGTGTCTACTTTACGTCAATTAACGGGTTCTTCTGTCGAGACAGCATTAGCTATTGCACTGGAATCGTTCGTACTGTAGTGGAAAGATTAGCCAGACTGAGGCTGACTTGCTAGGGTGGGGAAGACAATCTTAGGGTTTGTTACTCGTGGAGGTTCTTACCTTAGACACACCTAATGACGCGTTTAAAAATACTGATTTTATTAACGATTATGTCACATAAAAACATAATATGCTATCTGCGTTGAAATTTTGATATATGAAAGTATTCACGAAAACAGCCTTCTGATTACTATACAGAATATTGTTTACTCGCTTCTTAAAAAAGCATTATGTAAATAGGCCTTTATATTTTAATTACCTACTCTTGTTTGAGAGCTCATTTGATTCTTCGTTTGTTGTTTGTTTGGATCAGTACGCAGTCATTTCGCTAATTGAGTTTGTCTATTAACAAAGATGGGGGCTCTTAAACGTGTTTCACTTTATAGGGAGTTTACGGTTGGAGTTTTAATTTTTATTATTATTCTTCTACTTTAGGGGAATTATAAATGGAATTGTTTTTTTTTAACTGATAAAAGTTTATTTTTAGTAAATGAGTGGGAATCGAGTTACTAATGAAGTTAAAGAATGAAGGCTCTTATGTGTTACCAAACCTTTGTTCTCATAGTTAACGGCGGGGTTTAGTTTCCGGTACTCGTCACTCACCGCATGAAACGCAGAACACATTGTTGCTACTTTACGCTGGCAGTAAAAGCATAGTACTTCCCCGCCTCCAAATTATGTAAGAAAAATGTGCTAGTAAAGAATAGCATTTTCTTATGAAAATTTCCGTTTGAGGCATGCACTGTTTGGTGGTCGTTGTGACTGTCAAATGTTTCTTATGTAATCAAGGCTCCCTGTCGTTCGCCTATTATTTTAGTTGTAGTCAACAACAAGCTACAGCTCGGCTTCAAAAAAGACGAAGTATTGAAGACTTCAACTAAATATTCGGTAATTTGTGCTACAATGAAAAGGCTGGCAGAGAAAAACAAGCTATAAAATAGAAGAATAACGTCGCTTGCTTTCCTTGAAGATACTTGTACCACAAATTCTTGCTTTCTATGGAACACAACGCGATAAAACGATCATTATCACACGACCTAAATTCACCCGCCGCTAACTATATGCCTCCCCTTTTTATGTTTCCCTAGATTTTGAGACATCGCTATAACGTTTTTGTTTCTCCCGGGGTCTCATTCTTCTTCCGATCTGTAATTTATTTGTAATAGGTAGTGGTAAGCCTATTGCCATCAACCAGAGAATCGCTATACAGATAAACCCAGTAACATTTTGCCGAACCCGGGAGTCAAACCCAGAACCTCTCGCTGTGGCGTGTAGTTTATTAGATAGACAGTCGCAGTTATCGCATCATCTAACTGAAATAATTCAATATAAAGAAATCAAGTCTTTTTTATAAATATTTGTATATTTATTTTGCTGTGATCGAAATAGGAATGTAACTAGGCCGAGGGTAAACGTGACCCGAGGCAAAATAAATAATAAATATGGGATAAAGGCAGTCCAGACATTAAATAAGTTAGATACTAGGGCATGCGGCAGATTTGTCAGCAGTCTCTGAATTTTCTATCGAAGAGTTTTGTTTATGTTGTAAGTTAGGCACGAATATGCGCTTAGGATTAACCGTTAAATATGTTTTTGTTCTAGTCAAGAAACCGTTCATATTTTTTGTAAATAAATGAAAAAAAAAAATGCGAAATGAACTACATTAATAAAAAAGTATCGTCAAAGTTTGTATGGGGTCATATACACTTACGACTTATGTTTTCATATGCTAATTTATAAATAATATTATTTACCTTTTCCTAAATATCGTAGTATCACATTAGGGTTACGAGTATATTAACTTAAAACAGTCGAAAGACAATAATGGTCGAATGAAGCCGAGATTTTAGAAAAAAAAAATTACAATACAATTACAGAAAATGAGACTATCTCTAATAGAGAGATTTATGCCGAAGCGCACTACAATTAGCTCCACCCTATTCTACGTACCTACGCATGCCTTGTACAGTTTCATCAGAATATAAACTTATTTACGGTAGGAACATTGTCGAAATCTTGTACTAAGCTTATTGAATATACTCCTATAGTTATACAACCTCAGTAGTTTTAGCTTAGTTTGTAGACAAAAGCAGGTTTCTACATACTACATAATTTATTCATGATTGAAACGCTTAAAATCTAATTCACGAAGCAAATGTTAACATAAACACGTTGTAATTTAGTTGAAACTAACGTCTTCGTAAGTTTTGTTGTTTTGTCTAATGATAAGAACACATCATGGGTATAATTAAGTTTAGTAGGTACATAATTTATCAAATCTCTTGTAAAATTGCCTTTTATAACACTCTAATCATTATTTTAAACCTTTCAATAATATACCAAACAAACGCGGCTTTAGTACCAAACAAGGTTTGTTTATAGACCAGTTTTAAACCTTCGAGACACTTTTTTGTAATAACAACCTTTCTATGGTCGAAATATATGTAGTTCTTAATCCAATATTTGAATTAAAAAGCATATTTCTACCACAGTAGTGTTAATACTACAATAACAGTCTTGAAAGTTTAGAACTGGTCTAAAGATTTTTTTATAAACTACATATATAAAAACAATATAATTTATCATTATTTTGATCTCAAACAGCATTTGAGAAAAATCAAATAAAATTTGAATTTAGCGGGCTCAGCGAGCGCTTCTACCTTAAGGCGAAACAAGAGAAAACGCCTTGTGAATAAAGCTGAAGGAAATGTTACTAAAGAGCTTACTTAGCAACAGTTTAGCCATTATCTATATAAAGGCTAAAGGTAACCTTAGTGCATTAGTAACGAGGTTGTTATCTTATCACCCACAAGCCATCGCGTATCGTGATCGTTAGACGCGACTACACTAACGATTTGCGTAGGAAGGTACATCCTGTAAACTGACAGACTGGATTATAATAGATGAGATATAAGTAGAAATATTTTGTGTGTTCATCCATTTCAAGAAATAAAATTGATCAGATATATATAATAATGATAATATAACATAGCATCACGCTTGTTTTCCACGAAGGGTAAACAAGGAGTGTACTATTATACACCTACATTTTACAGTAGCCGTTATCGAGTCTCATGTAATAGGGGACGAGTCGTGCTGTTAAGAATTTCCAGACAGAAAAATTACGAGAACACTGCCTGATAGGACTTGCGCCTGTGGCCAGTCGACCAATGAGGCAGTCAGAAAATCATAATTAATAATATTATAGCTTTCGTAATTTGTAATATATAACATAACAGAAAATAGGATCACGCCTGTATTCCCCGAAGGGTTAGGCAGAGGTGTACAATTCTGCACCCACATTTCGCCAATGCTGTTATTGAGTCCCATGTAATAGGGGGCGAGCCTATTGCCATCTACCGGGCACAGTTCCAGACTCGGTGCTGCTACTGAGAATTCTCATTCAGAAAAACCCAACAACACTTTGCCTGACCCGGGAATCGAACCCAGGACCTCAGGCTCAGCAGTCGCGCTTGCGATCTCTAGACCAATGAGGCAGTCATTTGTATATATATAGAATTAATAGTTAATTATAATATAGCATTACAAAATATAAAACTTATTCCATAGGTAATAATATAAAATGTATAGTACTGTAGGGATTTTATATAAAAGGATACAATCTTTGGTATGGATGTTGGTGAGCAATAAAAGAACAAATATTTGAAATTAAGCGAAATTCTAAGTCTATGGAAATAGACGTATATAATACTTCAATGTGTGACACAATAAAATGATGGGCCTAAATATTTGAATTAATTTTATTTAGGAGCTCGTTAATCGTTGCGATAAATACAGAATTTAATATTTTAACAGCAGTTTTATTCCTGGATCGTACAATTTTGTGGAGGTATAAAACAGCTGTACATGCTACGCGCCTCCACAGAATAAGCAACTCGTTCATGGGACAATGTATACGCTTTTACAATAAGCTTCCCAATGATATACGTAATTTAACATTAAAGAAGTTCAAAATTGTAATTAAATCTAAACTTTGTAAAAAAGGATACTATAAAATTTCGGACTATTTAGATGACAAAAACGCTTGGGATTGAGCCGCTCTTTAGCCTTTCCTTTTTTTTTTTTATATACAAATTTTGCCATTAATTATTATATTATTTACTTCATTATTTTGTTATTGTAATGTCGTTTAAATTGAAATTATTTCTTATATATAACCGCTATACATTGTAAATGTGAGTGAGATCTAGGCTGAGCGCTCTTCATTTCATTAATTCTCACGATAACTGATGCATGCTTGCACTCTGTTGCGACAGGTTAGCTCAAATAGTTATGGCACTTTCTTCAAAAGGCTATTCCACCCTATATTTGTCTCACATAAACCTTTACATCAATACAATCTGTCTGGACTTTAAAATAGACTTTGACCCCTGAGTTTGTTTCGGCGTTTCTTCTCAGGGATAGTCATAGGAAATGCCGACGCCATCTAGTTTAAAAAAGACGTGTAAAAGTGATTGAAAAATCCTAATTGCAAAATAAATAATTTCATTTCATTTCATTTCATTTCATTTCATTTCATTTCATTTCAGTCTGTCTTAGAAAATTGATAAAATAAAACATACGTCAAATAAATATTATTGTTACTTAGGAGCATACTTGCTTGTTTTACCTATGCCTACAGTAAGAGGAGTCACTGAAGCCTCGCGACATAAGTATTTTTCCGTATATATAGGCCCTTAATGTCATTATCCCTAATGACTCCTTAATAATGACAAAGTTTAAAGGACTTTTGCCGCTTACCCTTTTAGTAAAGTTATTTTTGTATAAATGATGTTCACAAACTCTTTTCGCAAAGTTATTTTTATTTAATCATTACGAGAACGTGTATGTGTAATCCAAGCTTAGCTTAATAAGAATCCGTACAATTTGTGTAATATAATCTATTTATATATATATTACTAGCTTCATCTTGCGGCTTCGCCTGCTTGGATTACGAACCCATACAGTTTTTCAGGTCAAAAAGCAGCCTACAACCTATATTATAATACCTACTTACCTCGAATCGGACTTTGTTCACAATTTCATGGGTTATAATTCTTTTTTGCGCGGATACCTTACTGTTTTCCTAAAATAAAAGTAGCCTAGGTAAAAAGTAGCCTACTCATTTAAGCGTCAGCTATCTGCCAGTGAAAGTCTCGTCAAAATCGGTTCGGCCGTTTCGGAGATAAGCCGGAACAAACAAACAGGCAGACAAAATTTTTGAAAACTTTTTTTGTTACGCTCACCGTTGATACTTTCATATGCATTTAGTTATTTTGACATTACAAACAAACACTTCAATTTTATTTATTTGTATATATTGTTCCTAAACCAATTCTCCCTAAACCTACTTTTTCAGGAGCATTAGCAACGGCCATCACTGCCCAATAAGCTCGGATTACCGAATGGTCACAATTTGTCTTTGTGTCAACTTGATCCAGGTTGTGGACATCCAAGATAAAGGACCTACGCTAGTCAATAAATTGGCAATCAGGCCGGACTGCGAATCGAATGCTAAGGGGATTGCATTGCAACATGTGCATTGTAGGCTCAGCAGAATTGAATCGGATTTGTTGTAAAGCCCCTGTATTCCCCGAAGGGTTAGGCAGAGGTGTACTTTTGCACACCTACTTTCACCGATGCTATTTTATAGTCCCATATCATATCTAGGACGATAGGGGACAATTTTGGCATGCTTAAACATATATCTCTATGAGTGATAGTTTCTTCTTCTTTTGAAAAAGTCACTGAAATCTCGACTCGACATGTAGAGTGTTGAAAGGTAAAATTATTTGTAATGTAATATTACAGGAATTCGGAAAAAAGTAGGTCAGCGATATCCGTGACGGTTTTCGATATATCTCGATTATGAATGACATCTAATCTCTTGAGAATTGTCCATCTCGTGTGTTGTAATCCAACAGCTTAAACTACGAACTAAGGAAAGCTATTGAAAATTACGAAACAAAAAACCTAATAATAATTATGTAACCTGGGAATCAAAGCCAGGATACGCTCAGCAGCCACGCTTGTCGCCACTCAATCAATGAAGGAGTCAGTCAGAATTGGCTTAAAATATATTAAAGTAAATTACCCAGTACTTTCTGACGAATATTAATTAATAACCGAGTGTTGTAACAAGCCGCAGGTGGTAAAACACCGTTTGTGTTACAATAATTATTCTTAAAAACGGTTCGAACATTTTTCAATTTTTTGGGCTGTGTGCTTTAATTGTGTGGTTTATCAAGCAGTTTGTGCTATTGGTATATGATGGTATCCATGGAGGTTATATGGAGGTGAAATGAGGTGGCAGGTGGCGGTGTAAAGCAGTGATAGACTAGCGGTTGAATGCTTGCCTTCCATGCACAGAGTTCAAACCCGGCCCGCTCCTTCGACTTTTCGGAATCATGTGCGGATCAGAATTTGATTGTCACTTGCGTTTACGGTGAAGGAAAACAGGAAACCTGTCCACCCGAGAGGGCACCATAAAGTTCCAAAATTTCCAAAGTTCGTACCAGGCCAGTGCGGTGGAATATGGCCTAACCTTTCTCATTCTGAAAAAACACCCATGCTCAGCAGTAGGACAGTAATGGTTTGAATTTATTTATACTTACCGTGTGAATCACGCTTTAGCATTTGACGGTTCCACTAACAGAAACTACAAGTGTGTTGAGACTTTAATTTAGACAAGGGAGTGTGTCAACTGCTTAGCATAACTTACAAGTTGTAGTATTCCAGTTACTAAGGATAAGGGATTGTTAGTGATCGTACGCAGAGAAGCAATTTGTCACTACTTACCCTATTTGCTCAGAGGCAGGTTATTGTGCGACCCAAAACTTTATAGTCGTCCTAAGTTACAAGTGGTGACGTAGTTTGAGTTACTTGAGCTTCTAACTTTGTTTACCCTGATATTTACCTACCCTTTTGAAACGAACGACATAGAAATACCTATATTATAATTTTAATTATTCTGTGAAAAATATTTGACCCTTGAAAGTAAACTAACTAAAAATAAAACTTTGTACGCGAAGAAATAAGTAGGAAAAACAAGGTCTTAACCCGTCAAGTGATGCAAATGAGACAGAATAGAAAATATATTGTGTCTAGTTGCCGGGCGCCGCGTGTATATTAATGAATTTATCGCCAATTTGGGATGCACAACTTGCCATTGTATTAAATTCTAAAAGGTGCCTGTGACTTTTTAAATTTCCAATGACTATGAAATCATTGTTCTACAGTTAACTTTAAAATTGTTTATAGTTTAAATTGTATAACTCCTGTTGACCTGTGGACAAAACAACCCTTTTCCGGGCCACATAGAATTAGAAACAACACAGTACAAGTTAACTACATAAACCCATAAAGCGATGTTACATTAAAAGTTAAAATTACTTCCTGTTGTGGTCGATACAAACTCCACGTGTAGGGGAATCGATATCAGAAGTGAAAACAACTGTATAATCGAGATAGCAACAGCATACCAAACTTTACCTTTGTTCTCAACACTCGTAAACTAACTCCTAAATGTTAGCTCACCCCCACTGTACTTTTAACAACAAAAATGGCATCTGAAATGTTGCTTAATTTGTGTGAACCGACGTGAAGGTAGTTCAAAACTCGTTTGTTCAATTTCCAGAGGCAATTTCAGTTGGCACAATGTTTTTTTTTTCCAAAACGGGCACAGACGCACATGATAAAGACTAATGATGGCCGGAAGGCTTTTACGAGTTAAATAACGTAACGAACAAAAAACAATTTAGGAACGGTGTCGATCATGTTTTGGGTCATAACATCGAATTTTTATATTAAACTCCTCAAAGGGAGCTGTTTATGGTTGAGTTGTTTTTTATTTATAGCAACCCCGTTTTTTATGTAGGTACGTTTCATTAGTCCCACGTTATCAGGATGATTTAAAATTCAATAAACAAAAAATTGCATCAAATATATGTATTATGATATGTATTTTAACTGAGGCTATCTGTATAGGTAATATATACGGATGTTTAGAAACGTCAAAATGCTGAATTTTCCCATTTTTCACTCACATCAACTCAGCAACACAATATGTTTTTATTTCTTTACAAATTATCACACATTATACCCTTATGTACCCATATCCTACAGGTTATTGAGAATAAAAAGGCTGCAAAGGATATGTAGCAAATTCTGTTTGAATTTTAATTCCGCTTCAATCAATTTTAGTTTGCGTTTAATTTGCGTCGCTTGACTAGTTAAATTAAAAAGACTTCAAAAATGTATACGAATTATATATTCAAAAGGTCTAATGACTCAAAATAAAAAGCGAAAGTCTCAACAGTTAATTGTTATAATTAACAGTTGAGACTTCCGTACAGTTAAAATCCTCTGCAGATTTTAAATTACATTTCTGTAGCTCAACTAAAGAACAGCTTGAAAAAGTCGTTCCGGCCTTTGCGGGCGTGCAATGGAACTAGTTGAAGTCATTAGAGTCGAAGTGACAACGGCCCGCCTCCTGTGAAATGGCTAATTGCGTCGCCCCCCTCCCAATTGTGGTCGCGTAATTATACCGGCGCTCCGACACACACACAGCAATAAATGTAACGATTACTGGAATGTTGAAAAAAGTAAAATGGTCGGCTTTTGGATTGTTAATTGATGTCGGGAAGAATGGCGAATTAGACTGAACTGAGCGAAGGTCTGTCTCACTATCACAGAAATCTACAATAAGTGTTTTAAATTCTTATAAGAGAGTGCACATTTAAATGTAATTTTGGCAATTAAATTTTTTTTTACTGTTACTTACCATAATAATTGAAAAGTAAATTAAAACTTGATTCATTATTTTTGGCAAACGTAAAACAAATAAATAAACACGGAACTAGCCCGAAATAAACAAGTGTTATACAACTGCCATCGGATTTGTTTTGGTTCAACACAACAAGCTTTTGATTGCGTCATTCAATAAGTTTACAAATAACAGAATGCCTGACGGCGCTAGAATTTTCCCATTCAATCGAATTTAATTGGAGTCCATACCATCGTACTCTGATTGGACGTTTGAAAGTCCGGTTTGTGCCGCAGCCAATCACTGCACTACCCATTTTCCGGTGCCCTAGCTGAACTAATATTAGCTTTAAAGTTGGCTGCCGTAGTTACCTGCTCATCGGTTCTCTTGGGATTGCGTGCTCTATGTTTACCGCAATAAAGTGGCTCCCAGCTTTATGAGCGACCACGCGAACCATAAGAATGGGGTAACTAAAAGCGGATAACCGCTCCTACTATTCACGCCCGGATAGTTAGCACTTCCAAATTCAGACATGAGCTGGAACAAGTTGTGTCCTAAACTATGCATGTCGGGGCCAGTCCTGAATAGTTCTGTCAGGTGTAATTCCTGAGAGGGTGTAAGACCGACCTGTTAGTTTTGCTTCCACAAAATTGTGTTCTACCTTTGTTACGGTTAAGTTATGTTAAACTCTGTCAGTCACTTAACTAAGTAGTGTTATTGTATCAGATGTTACGATATGACGAATATTTTACTTGTTCCAGCAGGTGCCATTGTAGGATGCGACACCTTGTCGGATCCCACTGCTGGGCAAAGATTTCGTCACTGAATTATTTAAGTTGTTCGATTATGTGCCATTTACCAGCCTTTACTAAATGAGTCTTAAAAAGTCTCTTTCGCTGTCTACCGCGGGACAGGTCAGCTGAAATAGCACTTTCCTCAAAAGGCTATTCCAGACGATATATTTGTTATATATTTGTCTCACATAAATCTTTATTATAAAATGTCTGGACTTTAAAAAAATAGACCTTGACCCCTGAGTTGGGCTCGGGGATAGTCATAAGAAATGCCAACGCCATCTAGTTGAAGAAACCGTGTAAAAGTGATTGAAAAATCCTAAATGCAAAATAAACAATTTCATTTTATTTCACTGTTTCAGCGTTTCACTGCATGATTAAAAATATAGCTTTAAATAGGCGTTTCTCAGCCATGTTATATCTAACAATACAATTAAAAAACCTTCATAAATGTATCATCTGCAATTATTTTTTCAACTTTCTATACAAAATAGTGTGATATAACATTATTTTCTTTGATAAATCCAGTGCGCAGTGATTCGAAATTAAGGCACTTTATTTTTATTCGCGTTAGGTGTTATTTTAATATTTCGCTTTCAACTCTCGCCAAGCGAGACGTCAAGTTAAAAGGATTTTATTTTTAAATATAGATTGCAAAAGGTCGGGTACAGACCAATCACAGAAGGAGAAGCCTTATTTTTTATTGCTGTAGAAAGCAAATTCTAATCTCGTTTTTCCGTTTCATTTACCAATGGATGGCTTCATTACCGTTCAGAACGTTCACCTTAACTTTACAACCCCTGGATTTATGTATTCGTACCATTGATATATAGGTTCCAGATATACTTACCGATACAAAAACGTCATACAAAAAGATGCGCACAAATTGTTCTACTATTTCAAAGGTTACAAAACTAGCTTAATTTTTTTTTTAAATCCGTTTTATTGTGAGATTTCAGTAGGTAAAACTGAGTGTAAGAGTGCGATTTAATGCAATTAATGTCACTTTTATGCATGGGTTCTTAGTGAAGAATGGCTTGTTAACTGTGCCTGGCGGAAGCGACGGGAAAATTGTGAAATTAAAAATTCCGTTCTAAAATGGGAATTAAATTCCGTGCATGTTTCGTGTGAGGTTGGCGGACGATGTTTTAGTCACACGTCACTAGTGTTTGATGCGACACTTTTTAATTAGAAACAGACTAGGCGCCGCCGTTCAAAATACTGATGTTAAACTATAAAGGATATTCGAGTCATACACATTTCAATATGTTAATTTTAATAAGACCGTGGTTTTTTTATGGTTGGCTCTACTGGGTCAAAACATGACATAAGTAAAGTATTAGTACCTACTATCATGAGATCAGAGATGTAGAAATTATAAACATTTTTTTGAAAAGTTGTACTCGTGGATGTCAATATTTGCGTCTTTAGAAAACTCTATTCAATTACAGTTTTGTGTTGTTGTGGCGTTTTATCATGATCTGATTTGTTTAGGAGACTTATTATTGCACGGCTGCTACCTTAGAAAAGGACAGACAGTATTTATTATTCTAATACATTATACATATGTCAGTGCAGTCAGTGCAGAGATAATAGTGCAGTTTTTTTTTTCTGAAATGTGTTGGACCTGGTACGGAGATTCTCAGTCGCAGCTCTGATCCTGAAAATGCGGCTGATGGCTGGTAATAGGCTTACACCCTATCACGTGGTGATCAATAAAAGCATCGGTGAAATGTGAGTATATCGTCGCTACGCCTGCCAAGTTCCATTTGTGATTTTTGATAGATTTCGGGAAACAACAAAATACTAATTATTTTTTAAACAATACATTAAATAAAAATAACTGATAATGCAGTATTGAAGACATTTATTAGAGACATAACTCTATAAAATATCAAATTATAAAAACTACTCAAAAAGAGAGAATTTGTTTTCGTTAAAAATGGACATGTGGATCTTGGCAGGCGCAGCGACGATATGTACAGCTTTGCCTAACCCTTTGGGGAATACAGTCGTGATGTTATGTTTACGTTTTTTTAATAATAAGTTATCAAAGAAAAGTGTCACAAAATCGAGTAGTATTTAACTATGATTAGTTATATAAAATAATTAGGTACCTTCTTCAGTAAATTAATTTCATAATTACGAACATGTGAATAATTAATGTGGCTAAACAGTACCTCCTCCTGCGCCATATTACAATATTAACGAGAATCCTTCGAATGAACGCACAATCAATTGGACGAAACGGTTGGCGTAGTGGCTAAGCGATTAGCTTTCTGCGCTTAGTGTCGCGGGTTCGATCCCCGCACGGAACAAATATTTGTATGATCTACAGATAATTGTTTCGGGTCTGGGCGTTTGTGTATGTGAATATATGTGTTTGTAAACGCACCCACGATACAGGAATTATTCCTAGTGTGGGGCAACTTTTATAAAAAAAAAAAAAAAAATCTATGTCAATTGCCTGTACATTATTAATATATAATAATCAGTTGGCTCCTAATTAATAAATTAATTACCTACTTGATTGGCCTTATCCCACATCGGCTAACCTATAATGAATAATAGAACCTAATTCACATCTTCATCATACATATTTAAATATATTTACTGTTACAATACTGCATACTAACAGTACGTACCCATATTTATTTAAAGTTACGTACCCATATTTATTTAAACTTATAATTTGTATCGCCTCATTGGTTAAGTGCTTGCAAACGTGGCTGTTGAACGTGATGTCTTGGGTTCGATGCCCGTGTCGGCTGTCTGTGTGCTAAGTATTACAAGGGAAGGCGATATGTGGGAAAAAAAGCTTGCATATGCTAAGTTATGTGATTATAACAGAAACGCGTCTATCATGTTTAAGAAAAGCGAAATTAAATAACATTTTAATTGAAATGTTCGATAAGAAGAAAAATCTGTCCATTGCTAAAGCTTATAAACATGCTATTCCTCTTATGAAAAGATCTAGTTATGAGCGAAAAAGGGCTGCACTTTGTTGGTTGTTGTCGCTGTCAGATTTTCTTACGTCATCTACGAGTACCTGCGATCTATTGGTTGTAATAAAGAGCGAAGACTTTCAAAATTTGGAACATTACTACCACTTAACTAAGTTTATAAACATACAGTTTCTATCACATACGAATGTATTAAACATTTTATTTATTTTAATTCACTTTCAGAAATAAAATATCGCTATTGAGAAAAATTACCCTGGCAACAGTAGGTAAGCGTTTAAACTGGGAAGAGTATTCTCGTTACCCCTAATGAGACGTGGGACCAGAGCAAATTGAGAGAAAGTAATTTCGCGAAAAGCGTGAGTGTACAATTCTACACCTGTTTCAATATATTTATTGTTACTGAGAAACGGTAAATAAATACGCGTTTGCAAGGGTTTTTGCTGACGCTGTTGTGGTGAAAAATAGTATATTTTTTTAATACGTCGGATTCTCTAGGATTTTTTCTGTATTGTGGGTAAAGTTTACAAACATACATGTCACATGCACACACAACCAGACCCGAAACAACTAGCTGTAGATCATACAAATATTTGTTCCGTCCGGGGATCGAACCAGTGACACGTAGCGCAGAAAGCTAATCGCTTAGCCACTGCGCAAACGTTACGTCAGTGTGAGATCTATGTAGTATTCATTAGTCAACTGTGTACTAACGAAGCGTTACTTGAACACATTATGTATTATAATTGTATTATATCATAGCAGATAGCAGTGATGGCCTAGCGGTTGAACGTTTGCCTTCTATGCAGGAGGGTCTGAGTTCAAACCCGACGTTTTTCAAACGTTTTTCGGAAAGATCTGCGGATCAGAATTTGATTATCACTTGTATTTACGCTGAAGAAAAACATCGTGAGGAAACCTGCACACCTGAGAGGGCTCCATTAAGTTCTTGATGGTGTGTATAGTCCGCCAACCTGCACCGGGCCAGCGTGGTGGACTAAAGCCTAACCCTTCTCATTTTGAGAAGAGATCCTTGCCCAGCAATAGGAGAGTAATGGGTTAAATTTATTTATTTATTAATTATATCATACCCATGTTATGGGTGTACAATAGTACACGGCGTGATGCTACGTTATGTTATATGTTACCCCATGTTATTTTCTGTCTTTTAATAACTCTGTCGAATTTTCTCGCTAATCTCGGCTTCTTGTAAAAATAAATAAGCAGGACAGGAACGTTGTTATAGATGAGGAATGCAGCTTGAAAAACATATGTAGGTAACTATAAGTATGGAAAGTATTTTAGTATGAAAAGCAGCCGAAGACAAAAATGCATTTATTAGGTAGGTCTTGATATAGCAGTTAGCAGGAAATAAAATAATTATATACTCGACTCCAGAACCTTTTAGCAACTACCTTTTACTTATCTACTCAAAATTCAACTTCGTTTGCCTACTCAATATTTTAAAAACTGCATTCTTAAAAAAGCCATCGCGTAAAATATCCTTATTTTCAATGCCGCAATATCTTAGTCTCATCCAAGCATAAAAGGATCCCTGAACGAGCTGAGCTTAAATAAACAGCGAGCTTAAATCCCGCAGCAAAGGCTGGCAAGGTGTCATAGCTACTAGTTAAATCAAAGCAAAGGCGTTGCAGATTCCCAGTCACTTACCACCAAGCTGTGGCCTGGTTTATATCAACATTATGCGACAGTTATTTCAGGCAGAAGAGACCCGGATAGCCCTCGAGTGAATACCCTGCGAATAAAATGTGATATCCCCAGCAATAAGCTCTCCCCGACAATTTTATTCCCCACATCCTTTGTAACCAATTTTATTTCGCGAGGATTAAAATCTCACTTTTGTGAAGTGATAAACCCAACCTATTGAATGGTTCTGAATAGCCCCGCACATTGACATTTACAGAGCTTTAGACATTTATAAATTAGGCAGTGAAAAAGGTATTTTATTAACATGTTAACTGAAAAGACGATTAATCTTGATTGAAAGGATTTACTGAGAATTTTTGTAGTAAACTAGCTTTTTCCCTGGTTTGGCTTCCATGGTAATTGGATCAAAAACTATATCACGTAAAAAGGATTCTTTTAAGGCCGGACAAAAAATCTACGTATATATAATAATATAAACTGAATATCTAAAGCTTTACTACATATCCACCTGGAATTCGTGTCTTAAAATATTTTATCCTGAGGTTTGTGAACACGATACATTAAAAACATCAAGTAGGAAGTTAAATGGTATACCTACTTATATAACATAGCATCAAGCCAGTATTCCTCGAAGGGTAAGGCAGAGGTGCAAGTACAGCTTTACACCCATATTTCACTGACATTGTTATTGAGTCCCATACAATAACGGGTGAGCCTATCGCCATCTATATTATAGTTTGTTTTTGAGGTTCAGGTATCCCATCATCCCTATATTCTTCGAAGGGTTAAGCAGAGCTATACTAGTGTGCACTCACATTTCATAGATGCTGTAATACGTTAGATGACTAGTAGTCATCTGAGTTATTTTTTATGAACTGTCAAAAAGGACATTTTGACTTGGACTCATGAATGTTAAAAGACAAAGAGCGGGGCGTCTAAGCGTCTAGTTTTTCTGTGGAATTAAAGCATTTTACCATTGCTACCTATTATATACAGCTATTTTTATAATACACAGACAGCAGAGAAAAAAATCGCACTATATATACACATATTACACAATGTAGGCTTGATGTTTAAAAATATAGCTAGTACGTATATAATTTCCAAGCTTAATTTTTCAACATTGATAATCCAAGATAATCCTATGAAATGCGTAGCTGAAACAGACACACGCGAACGACAAAATTACTGAAATCGCATTACCGCAAATACCCTCAAAATCCGAAGTATATCCTCCTCAATAGGGCGCTAAGCTGCGACTTGACAAGATCAAGGCGTTTACCCAAAAATTTGGAGATTATTATTAAAGCTCTGTGGACGGATAAAATCTGATATCGTTAGGTTTTACGAGTGGCCATGATTGCTGGCAGCCCAGCCGTTGAATATGAAGCAGCCGATCAGTGGGATATAGTAAGATATTTGAATATCGCTTGCGGAATATCCTATTCATATTAAAAAATATATATTTTCTGATTCATATCACTTTAGATCAGTAAGGCACATTTTAGCAAGACAATGTATTATCAACAACGCTTTCGCTTTCAGCAGAGATTCATTACTGCAAAATGTTTTTATGAACCTTAACGGTCAATAAAGATGAGCTGAAATTCTACTTGCAGAAATGGTTCAAAAGTTATTCCCCCCCTTGGTGGGCCACTTTAGTGTATTATAATAATCTCGGAGGTTATAGATATAACAGTATATTGATATTTAGTATCTTTGCAGTAAGTCATATTTATATTAGAATTACTAATAAAAGCCGACAGTAGACACTATCCTTTCGAACAAAAATGATAAAGAAGACTTAAAATTAACCTAGCCTACCTACGTAAGCCGATAATTTCTTTGAGTTGCTTGACTTGTCACAAGAAATTAAACTAAAACACAATCAGCTATCAGTTAAAGTAAAACCTGTTCTTAATAATAATATAGATAGAATACACCATTTCATTATCTTCACGCCTAATTTGCAAATTGCCCATATTAAAAAACATAAATTTCAGTGTCAAATAAATCCCGATTCACATAAGAAACTCGTTCCTTATTTGATGAGGAATTACGCCGCCCAACCGCACGTAAACCTTTAAAAGGCTTTAAAAGCCCATTTTTATGGTTAATCTCTGTCGGTCGTGTTTTTGTTACGTACGAATAATTCCCGGAAAGGCCGACGCAGCGAAAAAATATTGCGCACACCACACTAACTTCGGCTTTTTTTAACGTCAGCTCAATTTTGCAGGCAATGATAGGCGAGTGATGTGTCTGGCCTATGTCAAAAAAGTCAAGAGTTTTGTTAGCGTTCGATGTGTTAGTTTTTGCTTTTTTACGTCTGAACGTATCGCCGTGGGGTTGGCTGGATGGAAAAATTTACAGTGAGGGAAAATACCAGAAAACGTTTTATTTGTTTTTTTTTTTTTTTTTTTTTTTTAATAAAACTTTGCCTCACACTAGAATTCCACCTGTATTGTGGGCATAGTTTATAAACATACATGTCACATGCATAGGTAACCAGACCCAAAAAACTATTTGTAAATCATATAATATACCACGAAGGTTGAAATAAAATATTTGTTTATTATTAATTGACTGCCACATTGGTCCAGTAGTTGCAAACGCGGCTGTTGAACGTGAGGTCTTAGGTTCGATTATCAGGTCAGGCAAAATGTTATAGGGTTTTTCTGTAAAGAAATTCTCAGGAGCAACCTGGAGTTTGAAATTGTGCTAGATGTCAAAAGGCTCGCACTTTATTGCATGGGACTAAATAACTGCATTGGCGAAATGATTGTTTACAATATACCTTCGTCTAACCCTTTGAGAAAAAAACCATAGTGCTTTGCTATGTAATATTATAGTAAATATATTTTTCTTCTATCTATTTACACAGGGATGCTCTTTCTGTGCCCAACATTAAGTATTAATATAGGGTAGGTAGGGCTGTCGTTGACCTGGGTACGTCTTAAAACTGCGGCCAGACACCGGAGGACGGGCAGCAGCGTCCTCTCACTAATCGGTGAGCCATTGCGATCCCCAAGCCGCCTGCCAAGCGTGGGGATTATGGCAAACTCCCCCCCCCCCCCCCCCTTGGGGGAGGCCTTCGTTCAGCAGTGGACGTCTTTTGGCTGATGATGATGATGATGATGAGGGCTGTCGTTTACCTACACTATTTTACCATACCATACATCTTACTCGTTTACAGCACCTCACATTTGCCTGTCTTGTTATAAACATGATTACGTCATAAAAGGTACGACATTGTGTCCCATATTGTGTTATAGCCGCAGACATGAACGAGTCCTTATTTTAAAACGTAAATTAGAGACTCAACTTTATCCATATGAAAAGGTGTAAAAATTTACTATGACTGCAAAGTATTGCGAATGACTTTTGGCAAATTTCCATTGCGTGGAAATCAAAATATGATAGCGATTAAAACTGACCAAAAAGGTGAAGTCAGTAGCAAATAATGTATTGTGTTATTGTTTTTGGATATATTTTAATTTCTGCATTTTAAAATATTTTTATTCAATAGGATAATTATTTAGTTAGCAAGCATTTGCTTGCAATGGCACCATTTACAATATTCAGTACCCAGTTAATATAATGCAACTATTTTCGTTTTTCGGCTCATTAGAATATTAATAAGAAATTCCGATTGGTGTAGTGGTTGAGCGATAGACTGCTACGCCACACATCGCGGCTTCGAGTCCCACACGAAAGAAATATTTGTATGACTTACAGATAGTTGTTTATACAAATAGTGTACAAAATTTTATAGTTACGCGAAATTACGCACTGAATCTTGTGTTTTTATTTGCACTCTTAAACCGCTTATTTAACATGAATAATATTATCTTTTTTCTTCTAAAGTCTGGTTATTTTCTGAGTATTTTAAGACTCTATTCAATTTACCCTTACATTCCAGATTTAATCATTTCTACTTAGCGAGTGGCTATGAAGGTAATTCATTTAGTATGATTAGTGGCCTATGTACTCGCGTACGTTTGATTAAGTGCCTTTTAAAAGCTTCCAACACACTCTCGTTACACCCACAGTTCCGAGAGCGGTGTCTATTTATAAAATATATGTGGAGGGTGTCCTGAATTTAATTAATTGTGTGCGAAAATATTTGGGTCGCTTTCCTACATAAATGGCGTGTACGTGGGTTAAAATAGACCGAAGATCTCGGATTTAAGGAAAGTTAAGCAATCGATATAGTCTAAAATAAGTTATTTTGGACTGTACACAAGTATAAGAAGATTTATTTATGAATGTTACCATTACGAAATCATGTAAAGTATAGTAGTATCTACATTCGAAGTATAATTCGACTAAGAATAAATTACTTACATAATTATATTCAAAGATATGTTGTCATTGGATGTAATCGTATTTACACAGGAATCATGGTTGCCGAGGATTATATGAAGAAAGTACTTACACTATATTGGTTGTATATAATTAGTTGTATATAATAAGTCCCATATAATAAGCCTCGCAGAATTCGAAACTCCAGTCTTTTACGGAGAAACACGACCGGCAGCCTAATTACGTAAAAAAGCGATAGCAACCCGACATCCACACGACAGAAATCTTACTGTCAGCCAATACATTATATGACACAAAAATGTCGTTTGACACAAGGTATTGCGTGATCTACACCTTTGCGTTGCTTCGCGTTGCTGTCGCTTTTTTACGTAATCAGGCTGCGGGACCCACTTGTGACCCCTAGACTAATCAAGCAGTGCAACTATATAACAGTTAAAATACATAATAATATTAATTAAATTAGTACATAACCAAGGGAATAGGCCAGAAAAATGTGTATTAGAAGACCTTTGTTTTAAGTATTATTTTATTGAATCCAGTCTGTTCCAGGAGGGCAATTCTCGGCCGATTAGAGATCATGTCGAAATCGAGATATATCGAACAAATATGCCTAACATATATGATATCGCTTGCTCGTTAGTCACAATAGAAAATCTAATGTGCGTGTCAAGGGCCGTGTTCAACAACAACATAAGAAATGTTTATAATGGGAAAGGCCGTTTATCTATACAAAAAGTTCGTGTTGAACGAATGATTTTGTCTTAAACATCTGTTATATTTTCGGTGAAAATGAGCTTCAATAGATTAAAGCTCAAAATTAGACAGCAGTCCCACGCAGTTGTAATTTTTATGAAAATTTCCTTTAGATGAAGACTATCTGTAATAGCGATTTATATAGAAACGAGAATTGCCCCCTGTGGTCCCAAACAAACTAGTCTCGAAGCAAGTTTTTCAAATACCTACCTACCTAATCATTATTTCTTGATATTTTCATTGAACAGCCAACAAAAACATTAATCAGTACCGTTTGTTTGTTCCCGTCGGGATATTGTTGTTTTTCTATAGCGACGGTAGGTATATATCCGACCGTATCCGTTGTTGAGTATATAATACCGTTATATACTGAACAACGGATACGGTCGGGTCCCTTTAATTTCCGGTTGCACTTGTGTCCTATTTATTCCCGGCTTTTCATCAAATTCTATTTTATACGGCGACAGGCGAACCTTATTGTTTAGATTAACGTATTTACGTAACGTCCTTTGAGTTATTATTTATATTAAATGTTACTTCTGTGCCATAAATTACGGGAAATTGCATAATTCGCTTATTATATTTTTTTAAGACATTATTTTTTTGGGTACTTCTCGAAGAGAATGTCCAGTTTTTAGCGAAACTGTCAGTATTTTGGTTAAAGGCCATGTCTTATAGATGAGATAATACAAAAACCAGAATTTTGTCGAGTTAATGTCTTTATAAACCTGTTTCCACACAAGATAAAGCAATGACAAAATTCTGTTGCAGCGCATATGTCAGCCGACCAGCATTTATAGTAATATAAATACTGTAATTAATAAAATAGACAGAAAAAGTCACAAATGAAGAGGTCCTGAGGAGGTTTAATGAGAGGAGAATGTTAATAAACACTATTGAAAACAGAAGAGGAAAGATGACAGGCCATCGTACACGACGTAACAGTTTCATTAAAAACATAAATGAAGGAAAGATAGAAGGAACAAGAGGGAGAGGAAGATCAAGGATAAGTTACATGAGCCAAATAAAGGAAAAGGTTGCCGTTATGTCGTATAAAGAGGTATAGGAGACTGCATTGGAGAGAGAAAAATGTAAAGAACTTTATCAGCTACACCGACAAGAGCAAGGCTCTTATGCTGGCACGACGCCATAATATGGCGTTGTCAAAAAGTGCACAACTGGCACGACGCCATAATATGGCTTTTTAAAAAGTATCATATTTCGACGCTCACAGTTCTATAAATACTTTATACAATGTTTTAAAACATTTGGATAATAAAGAACAAAAATTAGTGATGCCAGAAGCGCACTTTTTCAATGTCAGGTAGAAGAATTTTTTTGCGTGAGTCATCATTCATTCCGATAACGCGCGCGCCGCTCGCCACTTGAGACGTGTTTATGTTACCCATATGGTGTGATGTTATCGTTCGGCGACTGTTTGTTTATTTTATATTGTAAACTGTTTTATGAATATTTAAATAAAATAAACTTGCAACAGATACGTTGTATTGAAAATTTTTGACGATTTTTTGTTTTTAATCTTAAATAAATCGCCATTTGTTACTTTTCTTACTATTTTACTAAAATTTGCAAAAAATTCGAACTAAAAATTATTATTTTATCTGGTAGGTTGTTTCGTGGGCATGACAACGACATAATTTTTAGGTATACCCCCTATACAAAGTATTTGATGAGTCATCGATTTTGCTGACGCGGGCCGAAATCTGCGGACCACCCACGAAGGTCGCGCCATTTCCGCCATTTTGTCAATTTGACAGCCGCCACAATAGAGGATAAGAAGAAAATATACTCTTATTACTAACTACCGTTAAGTAATTGAAAAAAATATAGTATAATATTAAGAAAGTACTTACATTATGATTACAAAACATAACAAATATGTTTCAAAATATTTGTACGGTTACAATCATACAATGAAAAATAGCTATATTGTGTAACAAAGAAACACATTTCATTACGGGAAAAAGATACATTCGTATACACAGACAGAAATTGTATGCCGTAAGGACCTTATTTATAGTCGAGAGCACTAATTAAGTAACGATCGCAACTGATTGGGAGCCTCGCAGGTACTCTGTCGAGCCAACAAAGACGTTGAATACCGAAGCTCTTGAATTGGGGACTCATTAGAGCCTCTTTGAGTCGGCTTGTTTGACATCCACGTTGAATTCGCTCTCATTTGCCACTCAGAAACGTTGATGACTGCTAAGCCCTCTGAAGAATTGGAACAAGCTCCCTTTTAGATGTCGCGAAAGGAAAATATTGGAATACTTTTATTGTACCCTTGAAATAATGTTGGGGGATTAGGGACGAGCTCATTAAGCATTTTGAGTGTAAAAATATTTTTTTATTCAACTCGAGAAAATATTACTTTTAAATAAAATATTTACTCGGGTACTTATATTATTTAGTTCAAAGGGCGTCAAACTAAAGAGATCCCGAGAAGCCTTCAAGCAAAATAAGTAGCTTTTCTTAAGCTGGACGCACTCGGAACTTTCGAGATTAGGGTAGGTAGTGATGTATTTATAAGTTACTTAAAGCGTAGTCAATTGTTTATCATTATATTATAGTAAAATGATTGTAAGTGATGAAAACATCATTGTTGGTGCGTTGAAGGTATCGCCCAACTGTTTATTTTTAAATTTCTAGATTTTATTATAAATTGTTCTTGATTTCCCATGTCGGATATCATTACTGACTTACTCACTTGATATACTTACACCAACACACAGCCGTCTGCCATAAGTTGTCTGATTGATTTGAACACATACATTTATTGTCGTTTTCCCATTTGAAAATACAAAAAAGTTCTGCTAGACCATTGTAACATATCGAAACGACTGCAACCAATTTCCAAAGTTGTGGAGTTGTGGACTATCAGTATAGACAGTCGAAGGCAGTGAGAATGTCAGACATTAATGTCAATGTCTGATTAATCCTGAATCGCATGGTAATTGGATTTCTGGCACAATTACGAAGCAAGATTACCAAAGCCACCACTGATTGACACTGGGACTTAATCCTTAACGTTCTCATTTTCTGACACACTATCTTTATGTTTGGACAATTAAATTAATACACGAATACGAAGGAAAATAATGAGGCACGCAATATTTTATCCTCTTAGATGTAATTTGTTAAGCTTGTGTTATCTTGAGCAATATTTCATGTTTTACGCGTCACATTTCAGCAGAGACGAACATAAGTATTTCAAATCCGATACTAATTTTTAGAGAAGAAGAATACATGTTTTTACAGCGAAATGTTATATTAAGATGAAACATATTTTTATAGAGTTATGCAGATTATGTGTCCTCTTCTTCTGTTCATATAATCAGTGCTAAATTATTGTCCACTGACGGGTTTGTTTAATAAAAAAATACGTTTCACATTAAGCTCAACGTCAAATTCAAAACATTTTTATTCATGTAGACCATAAAAGGCACTTACAAGTCATTCTGATTCAAATAGTCATTCCATGGAGAAGAACCAGCAAGAAACTCCATGGTTACTCTTTTAAAATATGGTTCATGACACAGTATATAGAAGACGTGTAAGAAAAATGAAGATCAACGTCTGGACTGGCCTTTGGAAGAAAGTACCAGTGTCATGACAGACTTGAGCGGACCTGTCCTTACAGACATTATATAATTATTGTTGACTATTTACTTTTGCATTAAAAACGTTGCCCTACATTAGACTTTTATGTCCTGGCTTCGTTTAGGAACACGAGTTAATATTCGCATACCCTACATCACAACTCGCTAGAACAACTATCTGTAAGTCATACTAATATTGGTTTTGTATGGGAATTGAACCCACGACACCTAGCGCAGCTAGAACAGAGATAGGACCAATAATTTTAATTCGATAAACAGCATGTATGGGGTCAGTGTCTTTAAAAAATTTCAACTACCTACATAAAACTAAATCAAATGTTATATAACTGCTACTGCTATTTTATCGTAACATGAATTGTTCAATGGGCTTTGACATTTTGGTCTACCATTTGGTTTCACAACCGAAAAGATTTTGGTCCCCAGTTAAGAACTAAGCTTGGCTCATAAATACTTGTGTGTAATTTATGCTAAATTTCTTAGTTTTCGACAGTGTTCCATAAATATGTAGTTCTACATCCTTCCTGTCCGTGTGTCACGAACTACACAGCACTGATCACGTAAACAACTACAGTTTGTATTGGTCGTTAGCAGGTAGCAGTCTTGTACCTAATTACTAATTTTGTTTGTACATACGAAGGTGATATCGTTTATCGAGTATACGGGTAAAATTGTTGTTCAAAGGAATTGCGAGAGAGGAGTTGTGATGAGGCTTGTTTTGTAGATGTGCTGTTAAAATGGCAACTTTTAGAGCATCTAACGCTCAGCGACAATTGCCGAACACAGTGGAAGTATTCATCATATTTGTTTGATACGATTTCATCAAAAGTTCTGCAACATGCTTGAAATCACAATGACTGAAAAGAGTATCCATGGAGTTTCTTGCCGGTGTTTTCGTTATAGATACTTTTAGAACCGTGCACCTAGAGTATCAACGTTTTAAAAGTTCTTGCAAAGGCTAAGTTGAAAAAAAAAAAAAAAAAAAAGATTTTGACCCTCTTTTTTATAAAATAAAACAAATTATTCTGCTATTTCAGCTCGAGCATTTTTCAGTTTGGTCAGTATAAAATAGAAAATAAGCCAAAAAGGTTGAAGTTAAGCAGTAGTCGGCAGTGAATAGGACATAATGGAAAACCTCTGTCACTTGCCACTGGGATTGTTACTAATGGTTATTGATAGTAACCAGTTTCTCTCTTTTTAATTTAGGTGAGAAAAATTGTTTGCCATATTACTTTTTTAACCCTCTTGTTGGTTTTTTTTACGTATACACGCACCCCTCTTAGCTTAGATGGACAAAACCCTTTCGGGGCGATTTGCCTAGTGTTAAAACAGAAAATATCTTCCTTTTTAGGTGAGGCATATTATTTCCAACAGTGAACAGTTATTATGCTTTAAAGAAGAGAACCATTACGACTTGGGCAAAATACTTAGCAGTGACATTTTATTTTGAATAGCACTGGAAATAATAATCCCTGGCTGTTTAAGTTCAGAGAAAAGGACAACAGGACCACCAAAAATGTTTAAGGCAAAAAGTTTTGCTCAAATTAAGGTCCAACCCAAGCCTACATCCAGATTGTAATTTACTGCCTCGGAAAAAATAAAACCTAACGTTTTGTGACTACATAAACCTGAAGAAACGGTCGTATAGATTTTGGACCTTAATATTTTTATGTTGGTACGTGTTCTGTATTGAAAACGTATTTTTTTTGGTGATTTGGGGTTGAAAGAAATATGTTGTACGCTATAAATTGTGCCTGTAAAAAAGGACTTTAGAAGCCTGTACACACGAGCGTCACATTTAGCACTAGTGCTACAGCTCCATGTAACATTTTGTATGAGAATTTAACGCCACGTTTTACTTGCGTTAACGCTGACGTGCTCTGGTATGATGTATAGTTTAATACTAACCGTTTATCAGATGATTTATTTTACTCTGCGTATTGCAGTAAACGCCCGACACTCTTTGCGGACCTCGGTGTGTGCGCAACTGCGACTGCTGAACGTGAGGTCTTGGGTTCGACTCTATCGAACGCCAAATGTTATTGCGTCTTTCTGATAGAAAATCCTCAGTAGGAGATCGGAGTTGGGAATTGTGCCCCGTCGATAGCTCTTCCAAGATTATATGGGACGTAATAACGGTGTTAGTGAGATATGAGTGTACAATTGTAGTTACAACTCTGCCTAACCCTCTGGGAATTCACGTCTGAAACTGTTATTATGTTAAAATAAAAGCAAAATTCATTCAAATACGTAGATACCTATATTTGACTTTTGTAACATTAAGATTTTATTATATTATTATATTAAGATACACGATGTAGCAACCGACTAACCAACAGGTCTGGTCAACCACAAAGACCACAATGACCACACTGAAAATCTTTCAAGCGTACATGAATAAATGTAAATTATCATCTACATGCAATTTGCTGTCTCATAATATAATCTAATAACATACCATAACATAACATAGGGTCACGCCTGTGTTTACCGATGCTGTTATTGAGCCCCATGTATTAGGGGGTGAGCCCAATGTCATCTACCGGGCACAGTTCCAAATTCCATGGTGCTACTGAAAATTTACATACCGAAAAACCCGGTAACACTTTTTTCGACCCGGGAATCGAACCCGGGACCTCACGATCAGCAGTCGCGCTTGCGGCCACTAGACCAATGAGGCAGTCCTCAATGGCCTAGTGTATCTATATTTTGTGGTAAATATCACTATCAATGTTAATGTAATGGCGGGGTGCGGCAGCCATTTTGAATGCGGTCTTAATGAATGCATTCTTTGAATATCATATTATTATCACACATTTTCACGTGTTTTGAATATTAAATCGAATGTAAAATGTTTTGGTTACATTTTGTATCGAAATGTTTTCATGTCGATTTTAAGTGAGAGCTATCATCTAGGTAATTTGTGATTGACATATTAGAGAACTATTAAGTAGAATCGAACAAGGGATAGATATTCAAATGAAAAAAAGTTGGATAAAAAAATATAATTCAACTATGTCCATTAACTTTAAAGTACACAATTTGAATGCATCATCAAAAATATATATTTTTATTCTAAAAACAAAAAACGTTACCCCACACTAGGAATAATTTCTGTATTGTGGGTGCATTTACAAACACATACCTAATATTCACGTGGACATACACCCAAATCTGGAAAAACTATCTGCAAATCATACAAATATTTGTTCCGTACGTGAATCGAACCCGCGACGTGTAACGCAGCAGTCAATCTCCCAACCGTCAACCGTGCCGTCAATTCTTGGTATATTGAGTGACCCTGTATACTTATCTATATGTTCGACTGTTCTTCTTCTACTTTTCTTCTTGTTCTTCTTTCGTTTCACATGAGAATTTCTTATGCGTAGTGTAAAGCGTAGCCAGTTAGCAATGGCGGCACTGAGTGCCCACTGCACAGGGTGTGTACAAAACAATCACAGGTTTCACTTGTAGAGGCTCTCTGCTTACACCCCATACTCTCTCCTTATCGTCTATTAAAAGAAAAGAAACAATAATAAATTACAAAACGGAATTACAAAGACTATAAAACATTTCGATGTCGTTAACTTTAGTGATGGAATTTATTTAAGTACAAAGACTGCTTACATGTAATGTAATAATTACACAATCGTGCCATGAATTAATATCATACATTTAACATTTCTACGTGTCATATCAACGAAAGAAACGTATCTCAACACGTGACGGTAATTCCCGTACTAGTTCCAGATGTCACTAGAATGGAGAGAGCAAGAGTGGTTAAATCTCTAGAGCTGACAAGGTTCTATAAGGTTATTCATGGTGTGGGAAGTCTACCAATACACGACAGGCTAGCATGATGGACTAAGGCGTATTCCTTTTCATTCTGAGAGATCCCCGTGCCCAGCAGTGGGACAATAATGAGGTGATTTATTATTACATCTTTTCGAAGATTAATATAAGCGACAAATTAAGGCGTCATCGGACGATGGTAATTAAACGACGTAAATGTTTAGGCCCTACACAGACCATAGTAAAGAATGTAGTTACACAGAAACATATTAAATAAATCAATAAATACACTGCACCACACATACTCTTACTTAGATTAAGACATCACATAGAATCTCTAAATAGACTAAACGATCTTACATTGCTCAGTAAAAAGTCCCATGAAGTTTGTAAAGATTTACATTGATTTTAGAACTTTAAAACGCATTCTAAAAGACTTTTTTGTTATTCAGGCTTGATTTTTTAAGAACAGTCTGACTACAGTTTTGGTTTTGAGTTGGGACATGCTAACACAATGAACCGTGCGATTGCAAATTTAGAGACGTTTTTGGCACAGCAAAATATACCGTAATTTACTGAATTTATTTATTTTGTTAAAAAAGAATCCACGTGTGTAATCTACACTCAATATATTTATATGGTACTCAGTTTTATTCGCGACAGATAACGTATTTTATTGAGAACTTTACGAGTCTGTTAAATATGTACTGTGGTCTTGTTCGGTTATACCACCTACATAATGTAGGAACAAAGTTATCTCATTTACGACTCAATTTGTGGTTTAATTATAGCTTTTGAATTAGATCCGATTCTACTGTGCCTACGTAATTTGTTCAGTTTGTTATAAATTATGTACCTACTACAAATAAGGTTTGTAAATAATTGAGGTGGAGTAAATAAATTCGCCATAAATACTTAGGTACCTAATTTTTTCAGGTTTGATATGTGCATATTGTATAGGCAATGCCTGTTTTCAGTAGGTTTTTGTAGAAGGTATTAGAATGTAAAAACGTAATTAAATAAGTTAGGGAAAGTAACAGACACTCCGTCTGTTTTTGCACTTGTTAAAGAGAAAAATATACATAACATAACATAGCATCACGCCTGTATTCCTCGAAGGGTTAGGCAGAGGTGTACTATTTTAACACTCATATTTTGCCAATGCCTTTATTGAGTGCTATGTAATATCCTATTTCCATACAGAATAACCCAATAACACTTTGCCCGACCCGGGAATCGAACCTAGGACCTCACGCTCAGCACTTGCGCTTGCGACCACTAGACCAATGAGGCGGTCCTCGTAGAGAAACTAACATAATATGTAACCTGTCTGCTTTGTTCATGTATTGCTCAAATTACACTTCTATATAAAATCCAACGAATCAGAAAACTTATTAGACACTGTAGTGCAGCAAAGAGCAAAAACAGATTTTTCTTCTATAAAGAATAGAATAGAATAGAATAGAATACTCTTTATTGTACACCGATAAAAATTTGGATACAACTTATATATTAAAAGATATGTACAAAGGGCGGTCTTATCGCAGTCGGCGATCTCTACCAGACAACCTTAGGATGGACAAGAATAGAAGGCGAAAAGATAAGGGTAGTCTGTGGTGTAACCATTGATTAATAGTTTATATATGTGTATATATATATAAATATTATAACAATAGTAAATAATTTGTATAATAATACATACTTAAATACAGTTATAATATACCTAATTAAATAGATAGGTAATGCTCTTTCACAAGTTTTTTAAAAGTTGGTAAAGACACCATATCTAATCAGTAACTTGAAACTATGTAAGTAAAAAAGGTAGGAAACGATGTAACAAAATAATAAAGTTTAACCTCGTACCTGAAACACAAATATACAAAGAATAAACAGGTTTATGCAACTAACACAAAATAATTTGCTACATTTGAGCCTACTAGCCAAATGTAAGCGTAGGGGTATCCATATTTTACGGCAGGATACCAGCGCAGTCGGGCTGCGGTTTCACTGCACCACGTTACAGGTGTGTCTCTGTTTTAATCTCCTAATGGCCACCCCACACCACGCGATGTTTAAGTATAAAAGAGCGTAGTTTTCGATACGTACAATTTATTTTACGGACGCTAAATATGGCGCTGTGAATTTATGAGACGACAAACAGTAGAATAAAAGGATCCGCGTGACAGATTGTGGAATGTTTTCGACATTTCAGGAAATATGTGTTTTTGTACGGAGTCTGCGTGTGGTTTCTATACAACGGCCTGGCTTGAGCCATTGAATGTTCAAACGAGTTATCATAGGTATATTACGTTCAACACTAGGCTTGATTGATTAATAAATGATCACAGTTAGTATTAGAGTATTAAATCAGTGTTCTCGGGTGAAATGTTACTATATCAACGGGACTATATTGTCGGGACTTCATTGCATATTTTAAGCATTTGCTAAAATTTGTGTGTCCTAGTTTCACAGTTACAAGAAAACCAGCTCCAATTACCGAATTTAATTGTCAGGAGCAAAAATCAGACGATCAGATAAAAGTTTAAAAAATTGCGAAAGAGCTCTACAAAGAATTTCTTAAGTAAAACAAGGCATTCCGCACAAGTTGAATTTCTCGAACACCTTTTTCAACTAAATATAAGGAAGATAAGGAAATAAAATCTACACATTAAATTAAATAAGGACTAGACTATAAGTTAGAAAGCACTATCATGGCTATTATATCTTTTAAATGTGTTTTACGAGAAAATCCTATTCATGGAAGTTCTACACTGTTTAAGCTCTAAAACGCATTGTGAATTTTACTCAGTGCAGTTGCATTGCATGGAGCGCACGCTAAAGCGTTAGTAATTAAAAAACGTGAGCGTTCTGCCTCCTTTTTCCGAGATTACGAGATTTTATTACTAAAGTACTGGTGCTATTTGTTTTAGACCATGTAGATATGCTTTGTTTGCAACTAGAACATTTCTTTTGATGCTGAAAAGAGCTCCTATGCTAGCTATATGCATTTATAGATTCGTGGATCTGTTCAACATGCAATGTAATCAGTGGTGTTACATAGAACGAAATGATACATATTAAACAGAATCGAACCGAGCATTATGCGCGTGCGTGTGTAATGACACAATCCAATTTAGCTAATGCATTTGCATCACACTACTGATTACATTGGACGTTAAACTACTTAGTATTATAAAACCGACGTTTACCTCTTTAAAACTGGATGTTTTTACATTGTTTTTTTTTTGTTGTGTAGTCTATTGTATTTTTGTTTTAAATTATCGCTTTTGTAGCCTAGCACTAATATTTTGAATTGACGTAACCGTCAGCCTAATAACCGATGTAGCGACAGGCGTAGATCGCGCGATAACTTCTGTCAAACCTTATTTTTGTGTCATATAATGTATTGGCTGACAGTGAGATTGCTGTCGCGTGGCTGCGTGTTGCTGTCGCTTTTTTACGTAATTAGGCTGCGTATTGTTAATGTCAGTTAATTTGGTATCGAAAATACAACTGTCCTACGTATAATATAATGTTTTAATTTTATGCGTGATGGACAATTTGTATCATACTTGGATATGATTTTTTTTCATTAAATTCAATACTCACGCACGTTAACAATATGCTTATGTTACCAGACGTCAAAACATTCGTGCCACAGTAAATCATTACTAAACATAAACCAGATTTGCATACTGAAACAAGAGACGATCTTCGTGGGATACTGGTCTAATTTGGTAATCAAATCTTCGGTTAGATTGATGAGCTTACGTATTGTCACAGTATACCTACTGTTATCACTCAGTTGTATACTATTACTTATATACCTTTGTTTGATTTATACCTCCAATATACCCTAGGCATTGGCTACGTCATTATGAACTAACCACGGCCAGAAGATCGGGCTGCAGCGACCACTAACATAGCGGTTTCATGTATGCTGATCGATTAAGTCTCCATGTCCATCTAGACAAAGGTTCTAGATTAAACGCTTATCTCGTATAATATTCATAGAAACAGATGAAGATTAATTTGAATTGTTTAATATATAATCTAGATTGTTTATTATTATTTTTAGTTTGTAGTTATTACCGCTTGAATAAAGAAATAAAAGTGTGAAAAGCACTTGAAATAAAACATCTAAAATAATCGATCAAATTGTTTTACGTCATTGCGAAACTGTCGTATGTGGGTGGCATTTAATGGAAAAGACCTCTACTAGAAGCTACGTAGTTAGTTAGACTTGTTGTTGTTTGACATGATGTTGTCAGACTTACTAACTACAGTCTTGTACTGAGTTGAGTACACGGTCTGACTCCAGAAAAATAAGGTCGATATTTCAGAGATTCTTAAATCGAATAATTTGTTACATATACCTATGTTGTGTTGTTGTTTGTTGTTCGACCGATAATCATGAAATTTTCTAACGTAGAACATGCAACTGCCTCATTGGTCTAGTGGTCGTAAGCGCGACTGCTGAGCGTGAGGTCCTGGGTTCGATTCCCGGGTCGGGCAAAGAGTTATTGGGTTTTTCTGTATGGAAATTCTCAGTAGCAGTACGGAGTCCGGAACTGTGCTCGGTAGATGGCAATAGGCTCGCCCCCTATTACATGGGACTCAATAACAGCATCGGCGAAATGTGGGTGTACAACAGTACACCTCTGCCTAACCCTTCGGAGAATACAGGCGTGATGCTATGAGATGAATATGCAACTTTCTGTCGTTATGAAGAGAGCAGAAGTAATGATGTGATAGCATTTTACTAACATCCGTTAGTAAATTACATTACATTACTTACGGTTGCTTCGTGAGGGTCCGTGCACTGTATTACATTTACAACACAGAAACCGATGCATCACGCCTGTATTCGCCGAAGGGTTAGGCACAGGTGTATTATATTGTATATCCACATTTTGCCAATGGTATCTCCATTAAGATCCATGTAACAGGTGAGCCTTTTGCCATCAACTGGGCACAACTCCAAACTCAGAACGGCTACTGAAAACAACAAAAGAAAAGAAAAAAACAGTAGAAAAAAAAAATCTGTCAATCTGTTTGAGAAGATGATACAATTCAATAATACTTTGTTCGACCTGGGGATCGAAACCCAGAACCGCTCAGCAGCCGCGCTAGCCACCACTAGATCAACTAAGCTGTAGCAACAAAACAAATTAATTTCATATGAATATTACGCTATTTAAGCTATTTCAACAACTAAGCCTTTTCCGCAACCTAATTAACGTGAAAATGCCGTTATACATCATACATTGAATATGTACACTTGATGGGATTCCAAATCAGAACAAACGCGAACCGACAATGTGCGGCCCGAATGTAATTTACTGAGTCATGATGGGTTTTCCGCTTTTAATGTTTAAGCTAATAATACGAGTACTTACTGTAAGTTTTATCATTACAAGCTTTTAATTATTTGGAACGTTTTTATGTTCTATTAAGCTGATATATTGCATGTGTAAAAAAATATGAATATATTTATAAGATTATTTTTATTAATTTTCGAATCGACAAATAATACTCTAATGTGTTGCTCTGTAAATAAAGAAACGACATTTAAAGCATATTCTTCTTCTACTATGTCGATTCGTTTCAATAATTATTAAAACATAAAATAAAATTACTTATCAGTTTGACGCCACATTGTTTTTCATAGCCAAGATAGAGATCCTAACTTCCTTAAATAATATCTATGTGGAATGTGTCAAACTACATAACCATAGAGTAAACTAATAAATCCTACACCTAAGGAATACATTCTCTTTACATCTCCCCCCCTTGAGAAAGAAAATTCTAATAAAATTTTCTCTAAATACATGACGTATCCTCTTCTATGTCTTCTTCTAATTTAGGAACTGGAATAAGTTTTGTGATATGAAAAAGATTTGATTCTGATTTTTTGTGACCTGTTTCAATTTTGTATATTGAGTTTGAAAATTTTTCAACAATTTCATATGGTCCAATTTTCAATTCATCTAATTTCTTTCTGTTTAACTTATTTCCATTTTCCACGTACACCATATCTCCTACATTAAATTCATAATTTTTCCGATTTTTGTCAAAAATTTTTTTGTTGTAGTTGTGTGATTTTATTGTATTCTTAAGTGCTGTTCTCCCATCTTTGATCCATTCATTATTTGATTTTTCTTGCTTTAGTTCGATCGGTAAAATTGCAGCATCTGTACCATATAAAAGATAGCTTGGTGTAAAGCCAGTAACTGAATGGATAGTATCATTATATTTACTCACGCATTCTTGAGCTATTGTTGTCCAGGCTCTCCTTTTTCCTTTTTCATTTATTTTACATCTGATTTTGTTCACTAATGTTTGATTCAGCTTTTCATTTAGGCCATTTGAAAACGGTGAATTTACTGCTGTAAAAACCATTTGTATACGCTTGTCTTTTAAAAATTTCTTAAATTCTTTCGAATTAATTCCCGGGTATTGATCGGTGAGAAGTATACCAATATCCTCCATTTCTGTTATGTTCATAACTAATTTTATAAAATCATTTGCATTCTGTGTTTTTGACGTCAGAATAAAGGCGTATCTTGTAAAGTGATCCACTAACAGATGCAGATATTTCTTTGTCGATCTTGAACCTCCAAAACCTCCTATTGTGTCTATAGAGACTACTTCGAAAGGCTTTGTCGCTGGACCTAGATGAGACATCAAGCCAAATTTTTCATGTCCTCTTGACTTATTTTTAATACAAATTTCACAATTTTTACAAACTTTTTTTATGTTATTCGTCAATTTTTTTGCTGTATAGAGTGGACTAATTGTTTTCTGCATTTGTCTAATACCAATATGACACATGTTTTCATGTATGTTCTCCAAGAGTTTGATGCTAAATTCTTCTGATAGAATTATTTTTTCTTTTCTCTTGACCTTTTTTAAATATATATTGTTTTTTTCAATGAATTTGCTTTTGTTATTTTGTATTTCTTCATTTTTATTTTGATCTGTTACAATATCTTTTAGTTTAATTAAGTTTACAATTTTTAGTTGTTCGTCTGTATTTTCATTTCGCTGCTTTAATTTGATAACGACAGATCTCAAAAATGTACTTTTTTCAGGAGAGCAGTTTAAATAAAACAAAAAAAGTAATTGTTTATATCTTTTATTTTAATAATGACAACGCCGCGAAAATTGCTTAAATCAACGTATAATCTATCAAAATTTTATTATTAATGAGCTGCTTAGCTGTTTCAGTACAAAAACAAAACATAATCTTATAAAAAACAACATGCTTCTGACATACGTCAAACAATTTTTGGTCTAATTATTTTCAACATTGACATAAACAATAGTATGACCTTTAATTTGACAACATCCTTTCGTCAACAATGACACTATTCCTAATAGAACAAATGTGTTAGCTAAACAATTTTTATAGAACGGTTTATTTATTTTTGAAGCAATTTTTTTCGGAATCGTTTTTTCAAAATAATGTCACATTTACAATTACATTACTATTCTAAGGAAAGTGAAATAAAAAACTAATGTATTTTCATTATATAATGACATTTATTGTTTTGTATGACTAACATTTTATCAGTCTTCAACGTTATAGAGATCATAAATAATACTATTTAGTAAAATTGTAAATATAGCTAGGTAGTATTGTTACATGTATTCATACAGCGCAGAACAGAAACAGTGAAATAATAAATCTTTTTTAATGATAACCTTCTAACATAATAAAATTATTACTAGTGCGATAAGCCCACTTTAACAAAAATTTTACTTTATTTCTAAAAAAATAATTTTATCCTATTTAACTACCAAAATCAATAAAAACAACACAAACTTACAAAAACAAATCGAAAAGTAAAAATAAAAAAAATGTCTTACAAAGTTTTTAAAATGGTAATAAACTATGTATTGTATGTTAAATTATTATGAAAACATACTTTTATAGATTCTCAAAAAATGGGGCGTAAAATCTGGGAATAAGTTTTTTATTTAGCAAAGTAATTAGGCCTTTTTTCTTTTTCTCACATATCGTCATTTTAGTTTTGTAAATTTTCTTTAGTGAAATATTTTTATTACCAGTGATACTGTTTCTTGTCTTTCCAATATTTTCAAGTATTACTTTCTTGAAATTATTACTTTCGTATGAATTTTTATAATAATATGAGTAATTTTCTGTATCTTCTGCTTCTACTTTTAAAATCACAATATCTGTTATTTTCACAATTTCCTTTTCTGTATTTTTAGAGTAATTTTTGCCTATGGATGTAGCTAAACTTTTTATATCAATGAAATCATCATGACTCAATTCATAAACTTTATATGGGGTACCTGTTTTCTTAGCATTCCTAATTATATGGGTATACTGGTCTGGTGTATATATAGGGCCTGATTTCAACGTTTTCTGTATTTGCCTTTCAATCACAGAATGGGCGCTATCGCCTTCATTCTGCGTGTGTCCTTTAACCAGAAATTTATGTGTAATTGTGTTAATATAATTAAAATTATGAACTATAAACATATAAAGTGCTATTATGTAGTGATTTTTTTGTTGCCCACAACAATTATCGGAATAAAATACTAAATCTAACTTGGAATCAAGGTTTTTAGCTGTTTGTTTTAAGTTTTCAATATATTTCAGAACGCAGGTCCCAATCTCAACAGCCCCTCTTTTTGCTTGCCCTTCATGCCAAACAAAACAACTAACTTCTTTATTTTTGATATTGCATACAGTAAAATTATAACAGTTTAACTTAGAGACGTAATAAAAATTAGATACCTCGCCCCTTGGACAACTCATTGCAGCTTGGAGATCATAAACACAGACGATAGTATTATCTGCTGTGTGATTCTTATCATCATCTTTTGCTTGTCTCGATAAGTTCTTTTCTTCTAAATGCTTTTCATACTTTTCCTTCAGTCCATTTTTTTCTACTTCAGTGGCATTAATATAGGCTGTGCAATCTTCGCACTGATCCTTCTTTGGTTGGAAAAACGAAATATTATTTTCATATGTAAATATATTGTAATACATAATGTAAGTTGCGCTCGGTAGACCTTTCGATTGGCATTCAGCTACATAATCTCTATGCAAATCCGCTACAGTCTTACCACCATCAATGTATACACGTTTAGTGTCCGCTCGACAATAATGGCTCTCAATCTTCGGTATTGAATCAAGGTGTTTCCTGACACCCTCTTTGATGGTTGGATCTACAACATGATGATTTTTGTGTTTGCCACGTTGATCCAGCTCCAAAGATCCCGATTGTTGACTTTTTTCTACAACAGTTCTAATAGGGCGATCAGATATATCCAAGGTGGCCTTAAAATATTGTTTACATACTCTAATCCGCTCGCCATCTACTGTCAGATAAAAAGCGTTATTATTCCCGCGTTTACTGTTATGAACTTTGTAAGAATATCTCGGTTTAATAGTTGAAATATGTCGCAATATAAACTCTCTTTGTCTATGCAGGTCGCCGATGTCCCAATAAGTATCAAAAATCTCTTTTCGCTGGGTTTCTGTTATTTTATTTGTACATTTTTGTTTGCACTTCTCACCACATGGAGCCTTCATTGATTTTTCCGGCACAATTTTACCACATTTTGATTTGTATTCCTGTCCTCTATTTCTTAATATCTTTGCTTGTACGCATGCCCATTTTTCTGGGTTTAGTTTACGTTTTCGGGTTATTTTTATCGTCTTTAATGGGTTATCAATAGCATCTTGAACAAGACAAGCAGTATTTTCAGGATCAGTAGTGTCTAATAGAGTTCTAGAGTTTGCCGCCGAATTCAAGTTTTCAAGATTCTGGTTAGAAAGCGCAGTCTCAGTTGAAAGACAGACCGACGTGTTATTTTCTACCATAGGGAATTTATCTGGCAAGATAACGCCCGCTACGTCACGTCTTTCTGATTCGGAATCCGATGAGCTGCTTGAATCGGAAGAAGAATTGCTGAAATCTGAGGAACTACTGGTACTAGATGAGCTACTTGAACTAGACCTTTGCTGAGTGCTCCTTAAAGTGGCAGTAGCTAAATCAGACTGATTTTGTTCAATATTGCCGTCAGTTACTTTAGTTGAGGAGTTTTGGCCAGCGAAACCAATTTCATTATAATCAGATTGCAAATTTAATTTATTATCCGCATTAGAACTCATTATTTGAAGAGTGGTTTCGGAAACATAGTTTCTTTCATTCTGTAACGTCTGCAAAGGCTTACGAACATCAAAATTTAAATTTTTATTTGGTGTATTTTTGGTTTTCGAAAATTTTTTCTGTCGTTGTTTTGCACAAAGTTTATTAGCGTCAGTTTCAGAATTAGTCGATTCACTTTTATTTTCGTAGTCAGGATCTTTGACACTATCGTCTGAACAAAAATCTTGTTCTTCCATAGAAAATTCGTTAAGTACCTTATTATTTTCAATCGGCAAAGGTGATAATGCGTTCCTTTCTTGATATTTTTCAGGACCATCAGCTACCGAAATCTGCAATTCTTTTGAACTGATATGCTTTGTATTTTTATCCATGTTCATGTTTTTAAACATCTGAAGAGTACGTCGATTATACACTGTGAAAAAATAAAAATAACTAGATTAGGTCATAATTAAGATATTTTCAATATATTTTAATTTTATGCTTCCACACCATGCTATAAGTCACATTAAAAAATATTTTTTTGCAATTATCTTGAATAATGGCACATATTTAAAAATCATTTAATAATAGCACAAAAAAGCGACATATTTTGCAAAGCATAATCGTAAAAATGATGACTTTAAAAACGAAATGGACATATTTCATATTACTTGCTTTATCAACACAATAAAATATTTGAATATAAACTCATTATGAAATACGCTACTTACTTTTACTACTTACTTATTTTGATAATGTTGCAATACCAAACACCACGTTCTTTAAGTGAAACAAAACAACTATGCCATCAAAACTTCTTATAATATATCGTCACAACACGAAACAGGACCTTATCTAAGAAAATATTCCACAAATAACTACGAATTTTTTCGTTTTATGCCTATATCCTAGAGAAAATGCGAGTGTCACCTTGCGAGAACTCAAAGCAACTGGCGTTGTATCGATGTACCAAAAAAATGGCGCAAAATTTTGACCAATCAGATAACGTCATTCAGTCATGCCACCCAGCCAAATTTATACACAGGAATATGAGTTTTATTCACATGATATTATAGATTAATTTGCGTTAAATGGTAACATTATCAAAAAAATGACACATTTAGTTATGTGCCACTATCAAATTAAAGCAGCGATTTGATTCTAATACTGGATTTCTACTTAAACAGTCTGCTTCTAAATTGTTTTTTCCTGGAGCATATTTGATTTTAAATTCATATTGCGAGAGATAATACATTAAATCACCCAACTCTTCATCAGTTCTAGATTTTAAATTCATGTTTTCCAACGGTTTGTGGTCTGAATAAACTGTAAATGATCTGCCTATCAACCAGTATTGCCAGTATCTCACTGCTTCTTTGATAGCTAAACATTCTAAGTATATTGCTTTTTTTTTCTTCTGGATATCATTTAGCTTTTTTGAAAAGTATGCCACCGGTCTTTCTTTTCCATCAGGCTGTGTCTGTTTCAAAATAGCCCCTATACCTTTTAAAGAAGCATCTGTATAAATATTAATTGGTAAATCTTGATCAAATATTTCCAGGACTGGTTGGGAGCATAACAGATTTTTTATTTTATCAAATGCTTTTTGGCATTCATCAGACCAAATGAATTTTTGATGTTTTCTTAGTAAATTATGCAATGGGTCTAGTATTATTGCACTTTTTTAAATATAGTAGAAGAAGAATATGCTTTAAATGTCGTTTTATAAGATTATTTTTATTAATTTTCGAATCGACAAATAATACTCTAATGTGTTGCTCTGTAAATAAAGAAACGACATTTAAAGCATATTCTTCTTCTACTATGTCGATTCGTTTCAATAATTATTAAAACATAAAATAAAATTACTTATCAGTTTGACGCCACATTGTTTTTCATAGCCAAGATAGAGATCCTAACTTCCTTAAATAATATCTATGTGGAATGTGTCAAACTACATAACCATAGAGTAAACTAATAAATCCTACACCTAAGGAATATATTCTCTTTACATATTTTTGTACAGGCACGATATGTAAGTTTTTTTTTTATATATTATCGTTGTAATTATGCTGGGTGGGTTTATTCAGTAAAACGCAAGTCAAGTCTTACTTTCTCTTTAAATAAATAGATAAATAATGAACGAATTGTGTCTGGGGTTGGTCACATTTAATGTTTGGCAGAATTGTATCTGTCTAGTTAATAAATCCTTTAATAGGTACATCATCTACAAAACTAGTTCGCGATGATGTGAGCAGATATTGTTGTTAACAAAATAAACTAATTTAGTATCACTCTGTCTCTTTCTAAGAAAAAACATGAAAAAAGGAAAGAAGTCATTTAGTCCTGTCGGCATCGATATAGGTTGTCTAATTTCCCGTAAATTACATAAAGGCATTGCCTTATTGGACTATTCTACATATTTTTGTTATATATTGTGATTAATTAGTTTTATGTGATATCTAACCATATCAAACCCTCTGCCAATCTTAACCCATCAAGTGTAGCGAATGAGAAACAATAGAATATCAATTGTCTCATTGCCGGGCATCGCCTGTGTCATAATGAATTACGTGTCGTTTCAGTTGTGAGAGCGTACATAAATAAAACATGCGTAGAGTACATCATTAAAAGTACATGTTGTTGTTTAACCAAAGCCCGTTCGGCGTACGGACAAGTTTCTTTTAAAGTTAATTTAACCATAATACGCCTACAAACACAAAGGTACTATAAACTGTTATTACTTTGGTAATAGAGTTTGGTATTGGAAAACTTCAATGTTTTTGTTAAGGAGTACTGTATTGGTATCTGCGGGAAACTTGTTAAAAAATTCCATTTAATATATATTTTATTTGTTTTACCATCATTATGCTTGTATTGCCTGATGGGATAGACATGTACTACACCCAAATTTCACTGATGCCGTTATAACGTTCCATGTTTTGCTCGATCCGGAAATAGAATCCAGAACTTCACGTTCAGTAGCCGCGCTTGTGACTATGAAAACATAGAGGCGGTCAGAATTTTTGTTTATTTTTAACTGGTTTAGTTTATAAATTTAGTACAGTTAGTAAATTGTACCCAGTTTTTACTTTACGAAATTATCTTAATCTTTGCAGGTGGGGTCCCAGCAAATGAATACCATTGCAAGTATATTGGTAAGTCGATTTCATTATAATAAGGTATTCTAGGTGCATAACCTATACGTTCATCATTCATATATTTATTATGTATATAAAATTCGAACTCATAGTTTTAAGCCAGCCTAAGTACTACATTATGGACCGCAAATAAATATTGAATGTATTTGAACTTGGAATGCCTGAACGGTTCCATTTAGGATTGGTACACTTTTTTGTAACCAATCAACTAGATTTTGAGAATTCTTGTTTTAACTAATTGTCCCGGTTTAAAATGGTTAATAAGGTACCAAGACTTTATCGCTCGCAAAGCTCTCATAAAATAGCAGTTCTAATAAATAATAATCACGACAGCAGTTTGGTCAATTACATACAATAATTAAGGCCAGAAAAATGTAAACAGCATTACGCTTGTATTCAATGAAGAGTAAGGCAAAGGTGTATTATTAAGTTCCAAAGAATAGGGGCGAGATTATTGCCATCTACGAAGCATAATACTTTTCCCCGGGTATTTAATTTTAGAATTTTAATTTTACTATTTAACTATACCCTTGACCTTAATGGTCAGCAGCCGCGCATGGGACCAGACCAGGGACGTTGAAGAAATACCGAAAACGGACCTTAAAATCTCTAACGTCTGCGACACACAAAAGCTATCTAACTAAACTTACAATCTTAAGTTCCAACTCTTACTTGACAGGATCTCCAAATGTCTTAAGTTGTCTTATGGCTCTAAGACGACAAACTAGAGCAAGGTTTGGACCTAAAGTGGTTGGCATCGACCGTTTTGCAAGTTGGTAACCTGCCAACTATTATTAATCGCTTTTGAAATTATTGTTTTGTTTATTGCATTGTTAATGCCGCTGGTAATATTGTTGTTTGATGAAGTTATGCGGCTTGTTATGTTTTGAACCGCCATTTTGTCATCTAGAATGTAAGCTCGGTATCTTCTAAGAATAAGCTGTCAATTGTTTCTGTGGGTTGCCAAAGAGGCAGGTAAGGTATTAATTATAATGGGTAGAAATATTTTTATTGAGTGCATAAATGGAAGTGACGTCCGACAAGATTTCACTGTTGAGACCTTCTTTTTTATATTTAAGAGGTCAGCTCTTGTCGGTGCTAATGACTGCTACTTTCTCCTTCACTTGTTGTATAATGTTTCTTTTAGGTTTTCCTTTTCATTTTTCTTTTAATTTTTCCTTATAAAGCTTGAATCATCTCACAACTTCTACAAGAGTGAATAAATGGTGATACGAGTCTTTTGACGTCTAATCAGGGTAATGTTTTCTTAAAATAATAACTAGTTTTGAGCTCATAAGCAGCCGTGTATACATGTTTTTACCTATAGAAAGTAACTTGGTAGTTGTAATTCTTCAATAAAACTACACATTTCAGGGAAACAAGTATTTATTCTTTCAAGGATTTACACAGAGCTCTAACTAAGACGTGTTGTCGGGTCGCCATCTCGTATCAAAGAGTACGTTTCAGTGACGCCATGCTATACTTGTAACATTAGTCAATGCTTAGCTTTCCATATAAGAAGGTGTTCACTATCAAAATACGTTACAGAAGCTAGGTTTTACATCTTCATGTTAGACTTGACATAAAATACGATTATAACCCAACCTGATAACTGACTATATTCTGCGATTAACATAGAAACCGCCAAGCACCATTTCATCTGTATTAATATACAAACATTTATACCGTGTTTGACCACTGAAGTGCCACAAAGGGAGAAACCCCAAAGCCAGTTCGCTCAAAGGGTTACTGAGATATAATACATAGATACATTGTACAAGGATATGCTTACGAGTTACTCGAGGAGATGGATACAGCCTGTATACAGTGAATATTGCACTATGTAAATTCAATTCAATGATTTATTGTTATCAATGTTGGAAATTTGCTAAATATAATTTTATTGTAGTAGAATGATAATTTTAAAGTGTTATATAGGGTCTAAGCTGATGACTTGAGTATATTTGTGAAATATACTTTTTTTGTCCAATTAATGACATATTCTTTAATAGGCAAGCTGTACCTACTCCCGTCTAGAAGGATTTAGTTGGTTGATGTAAAATAATATGTTATATTTCTACCTTTTGGAATAGACTGACTCGGGTCCGGCAAAGTGTTATTGGGTTTTTCTATATGTTTCTCAGTAGCAGCATAGAGTCTGGAACTGTACCCGGTAGACGACAATAGGCTCGCCCCCTATTACATGGGACTTAATAATGGCATCGGCGAAATGTAGATGTACAATAGTGCACCTCTGCCAAACCCTTCGGGGAATACAGGCGTGATGCTATGTTATGTTATGCTATGTATCCAGTTTTGTGAACCAAGTAAAACGAAAATATGGAAGTGTGACACAAAAGCTCATTTCTTATTTACTTACCTATCACCTAACAATGGGCCTACAATTATACAAATAATAGAATAGTACTTTATACCTTTCTCAATATATTATTTTCTTTTTTTTTTTGCTTTTAAGGAATTCCGTCTTAAAATAAAGTAACAGAATCTAATCTAGGTCCATTGAACGAAACTATCCCCTTATCGATAAGATTTGTCGGATGCATTACAACGCTCCAGCAAATCCGTCAAACCACTCTCTTGGAGATTTACTGTGATCCCCACTTGCCCCGGCCTGCGAACGGGTGATTTTGTCCTGTTAGATCCCACTGGGCAGCACCGGCTGCATTAACTGCAAATCCTCCAAAGTCTCAGCGTTTCTCTCACATTGGGTACAAAGAAAAAGTGTTGCTGGATCAGACGTTGATGCAACTTAATTAATGTTACACCAAATTCTCTCGCATCTGTTATTTCAAAATGTAGTGTATAAAAAATGTGCTTATGTAGATTAAAAATGTTACTTTGTTTTAATTTTGTAACTTCATTTCATAACAGTCGCTTCATAACAGTCGCTTCATAACATTTGTTATTCATTGTAATTCGATTCGATGGTAGGGAATATTAAAAAAAAATTGTAACTTATGTTTTAATAACCCCTAATATTCGTGGTAAGTAGCACTAATTTGATCCGTATAACAACAGGTTTCATATTAAAATTGTACACCCTACTTCATATTGTACAATACTATTTTATATAAGTAGTCTGGTGTGCATAAACGTTTCGGTTTTCACATGTAATCCAAATTTCATGATAAGTACCTCATTGATCACATCGAGTTGTTCATGTAACATGATTAAACATAAAATACAAACGTATCGTAATCACCACTTATTTTCCTAATCGAGTATTTTCAGTTAGTAAGTGGATGTAAAAATAGACAACCTTTTTTATTCAATTCCGGCTGTCTGTCTCACTACTCGCTCCACTCACAAGTCAGAATACTCGAACGGCATTCCCCGTCTTACTAGAGTACAACTTCAGTCTATGAGCAATCGAGAATCCACTCAACTGCGATTGGTTGTAGTTATTATTAGCTTAACGAGCCGAAGTCTAGAGACCTAACAAGAGATTTTTGTATGTTTATTATGGAAAATTGCAATATCGAAAGCCAGGCAAAGTGTGGCATGTTGATCCTTGGAAAAGCTGGGATTAATCAGGTCGGGCAAAAAAAAAGTGATTATTGAAAACTGCAACGCTTTTAGAGTATTAAAATAAAATCTGCCAAGTGCGATTCTGCATGGTTCCGTAGATATCATATATAATGATTTAAAACAGTTTAGTATAGCAAGATATTTGTGCAGTCTCGAATGATTTTGTATTGAGCGACTAGCTAAAAAATCTGACTATAGTCTAATAGATGCCTACAATGTTAGGAGTATGAAGATCGTTTTACATTGACATAAGAAATATTGGTTCTTAAGACTTCTTGTTTTAAGTGTGTGCATTGCGCACCTAAACTATTTTTTGAAGCCCCTATGGCCGACGATAGGTCTTAAATTCCATTATTGTCCTTGATACCCAGTTGGATAGAGAGTCTGTCAAAAACAAATTGTTTTCTTCAAAGGTTCCTTATTTTACGGAACCCTAAAATGAAGTGAGACAAGAAAAGCTTTTCATTATTTAATTGCTTCGCAGACAGTAAATGTTTTACTTGATTCTATTATTGCTAATGGCCGTTGAAGGTTCTCGTTATACTGCTTAGACTCGTTAGTAATTTTTCTTCTGTATTATCGGCATGAGCTCTCGCATTAGAGTTGCTTATGGTGGAAGAATTAGCACATACTTCAATTTGGACATACTTCGGTATCCTCACTTGCTAAGGCTCTTTCCATGCGCCATAACGTTAATCATAACAGTACTAAGGTTTTCCCCATAAAGTTTAAGATTAAAATGTTCAAAAAGACCTCTCCTTGTTGGTCCTCGGTACCTATGTAACCATTTCAAAGGACCAGTAGTTATATTCCTAGTTTTCCTCGACTTCAAAAATGTATGAAAACAGTGTGAATATTTTTGGCTCAACGTTAACTTTGTTCGTGTTTGATGAAATATCGCACTTGGGGTACAGATTAAAATGGATTTAAATGTATCAAATAATACAGTCAGTTTGAAAAAACAAAATTTGTAAAGAGAAGTAAAAATGCTCGATTAAGATCATCTGAAGGAAAATGCCTCTGTCTGTTGTATATAAATTTACTCTAGAAAACGCTCTGTAACCCTTTTCTCAGTCGATTTTACGGCTTCCAACTCGCAGATAAGAAGTTGATACATTTTATATGATTCTTTTACGCCTAGATCAACGGTATCTGATGGAAATTCACGAAAATATTCACAGTAACGCTATCCATCGTCTCATTGTTTGCACTATCTATGTTTCCTACTTCGAGGTTTCTGAACAGTGGGGATGCTTTTGTCGTGCCGAGGGATAGCGCCGTCTATTCTCACTTAATACGAATACAATGCATGGCATTCTCGGCCGATTTATCCGCTTTTGTTACTGTGCCGCCGACGTTGGCAACAGAAAAACTTTCAAACGTTTAGTGCCTGCGTCTTCCTGTTTCGAATTTATTTTGCTATAGTGCCAATTTGAGTGGAAGTTTCTTTATGGTAGTATTATTTTTTTGTTTTTGGTGTTGCGAATGGTTTATTGTTAGCGGTAATATAATGCACTTAAATTTTTGTGCCTCACTGAATATGATATTTACGATGTTAAATATGGTTGCAGATTTACTTCACTAATTATGAAATAGATAAAATGGTCCAGCAAGTCATGAATTCATACAAAAAAATGAAAATAATTCAAGTATAGTTTCAGCTCATCTATAATATCATTAACGTATTAAGTTAAAAAATAAAAACGCTGCTTCGAGAATACACATTGTTTATTTGTATTAATTTTCTTAGCTGAAATGGGCCTAGTTTTCCTATTGTAAGCCAAAAACATCTGCTAGTTGTTAAAAAAAAGTGCAAAAATATATTCGACATGAAATAACTAAAATCATATTGTATTAAATTATATTGTACAGTCAAATTAAATTAGCAATCAATGTAAAGCAGTCTTGCTCGCACCTGCTTATCTCGGCCAAGTTGTTCTAGTCAACTCCGGAGAACGTATAGCGAAGTTAGGCCTCTTTGCGTCTAAAGAAAGGGACTGTTACAATACACACACAAGTAGTAAAACACATTTTGTCTGACTCAAGCTTAGGTACATTTGAAACGCAAATATCGTGCTGCGTTAGTAAACAAAACAAAACGGGTCCCCTCGAATCTGCTTGACTTTAACGCCGTCTTATATTTGTTTTATATTACATTGTTTGAAGATGTGCTTCCACAGAACAGATATGTATGTGTCTCTCTCTCATCTGTTTCTAAAACTGAGGCAGTTTAAACGTCTTTACGAAGGAAATTAGTTTAGGATAATTTATAGTTGACATAGTAAAGAGGTTTTGTATTAACATTGTTTCGGAGTTGTCTCATGTTTCTGTTGAAAGGTGGTTAGAACTTCTGAGTTACTGGTTTACGTTTTTGTAGGTTTAAACTTCCTTTAACTTCGTAGTATGATTTACAGCTATGACACTTGATTCGGTAAGTCGTCGGTGCAGCGCTGCGTACGTCGACAAATGGTACCGTCTATCATGGTCTTAAGTAAAATATATACGCCACCTTAGAGGTTTGTCTTTCCACAGGGATGAGAGAAACTACATGCTATTTTTATCTAGAAAAATTTAGAATTATTGGTAAATAAAAGAACAATAGCACAGACGAGTGGTAAAGGGTAAATACAGTCGATCATTATGTACTGGTAATAGTAACTTCCACTCTATCTCACGAACTATCCTATTACCAGAAATGGTAATACGATTTTGTGTGAATATAATGTGTGAACTGAAGGAAATGCCCCTCTGTGATGTTCAAAGGTGTACTGAAGAGAAAGGAAATGGTTACTGTCCCACTTAATTGCTTACCTCAGCGGTACAAATGCTCATGCGTAAAGACTACCTAATAATTTGTATAATCAAACTGTGGTTGCTATATTCCAAAGTTTTGATTTCCCACGGAGAAGGATAGGCTGCTAAGTTACTTTCTTAACAATTTTTGTTTGTTTGTTGCCGTAAACTTGTTCGCCTTATATTTACGGAGACACCTCTATCTAAACCTTCGGGGTATTAGCGTGATGCTTTGTATATAAAAACAGTTAGTGGGAAATTGTCTTGATGAATGAAACTCATTCATCTTCACTCATTAAACATACCCGTATTTCTAGCTAATAGGTGTACATATCTTTATTAACCTATCGTTGCAACTCAACAATATTATTAAATTCCCATATACCCGCGAGCGAAACCTGTCCCAAGCAAAATGATGCGGCTGCTGACGCTACGTCAGTGTTTGTACGTCAATTTAACTAACAATCCAATTAGCCTCCAGCGCAGTAACAGAATACTAATTGTCGGATGAAAATACGCAGCCGACAAAAACATAGTTATCCGGTGGCAACATGTGTTATCGTTTAGCTTTGGAGCGTACGTATTAACAGAGTATTTATTGTATTTATAAACGAGCCTCTGATATTTGGGAATGAGATACCCTATATTTTTTCCTGTTTTATATATTTATCTATTTTTGTTTTATATCTCTATCATTTTGTTAGTATTAATACTAACGTGTGAAGGGCGACTCCGGCCAGATGGAGCGAGGAGTTGCGTTGTGGCTGGTTTAACGTTGATGTAAAGAGCTGAAAACCGGTCTCAGTGGCGCTTACTAGGAGAGGTCGGTACAGCAGTGGACGAACGTGAGCTGATGATGATGATTATGATAATACGAATGTGTTGTCTTTGGCGAAAAAAGATCATGTGTCCCTTATGTAGTGGATCCTGTCTTATAATCCCAACGCCGCTATGAAAGAAGCCTTTCTTTTCGCGTGCCTATATGATATGACACCGGGATGGTTAAGCTTCTAACTGCTGCTTTACCTTCAGAAATATAAGGGTCAATTTAAACATAAATAAGGTTTCAATCTGACAGTCTCTTATAGTTACAGAACTTACTAATTCTGAATATATTCTGTGCTGAATATCCGCAGGCTTTGATGAATTTTAATTTCTAATTACATGTGTTTATGAAAATGGAATAATTTCTCTTATTACTTACCTGTAATTGGGAGCACCTTTGAAATTAGTTCCCGCTAAACCTCACACATTAATTTCCGCCCAATTATAAGTTCGTGCTATTACTTTAGTTGGATAGCCTACATTTTCTTAATGACATTAATTTGCCTTAAGCAAGCACCTTACATATTTAAATAACTCGTTTAAAACTAGTTTCGAACTCTATTTGTACATGTAACTGTTATTATAACTTTGGATTTCGTTTACGTTATTAAACTCTAGTTGTTTAGTTGTTACAAACAATAGGAGCTCATATTTTTGTGATACGTTCCGTTTTCAGTGAAACGCGATCGTTCAGGCAAAATAGTTCGGTCCTGTATTTTCGTTCGGACCAGTACAGACACATTTTTAACAACTAGAAGTACTTTCAGACAAATATATACTCAGTAATCTTAATGTTAAATATATTATAAATGCGAAAGTAAGTTTGTTTGTTTGTTACCTTTTCACGCCTAAACTACTGAACCGTTCATCATGAAATTTTGCATTTACGTTCTCAGGGGTACAGAAAAGGAAATAGGATACCGTTCATCCAAAAAAAAAGTACTGTTCCCGAGGGAAAGAACAATAACTTTCGACGGTCACAATTGCTTTAGGACGCTGGATGGCGCTACGTGTGACCCGAAAGAATGCACGGGTTCGTAATCAATGCGGGTAAAGCCGCGGGCGGAAGCTAGTATTAACATAATTCCTAACCTCCTTACTATTGAAGGTTGAATAAGCATAACATATCATCATCATCATCCACAGTCCGACTTCGCCTACTGCTCTAGGCATAGGCCTCTCTTTGAAAGTGCCAGTTTCTACGCGCCTGTGCCAGTCTCATCCATGTTCCACCCCCGACGGCAACAATATCGACCACCCGTCTCGCCGCGGGACGACCGATATTCCTCCCAGTCCTTGGCCGCCATTCGGTCACTGCTTTACTCCATCTGTCATCACCTCGCCTTGCCAGGTGTCCTATCCATAACATATATAATGAATTTATTCCGCGTTATTAGTTAGTGAGTACTTTGTCCTCGTATCACTCAGCGTACTGAGTACAGAACATAAAGTTTTCGGTCGTTTTAAGTTTGACACACCCGAACTTTTTACATCACCATATATATTAACTTGATACTACGTTATACTAAAATACCATGTATCAAGATAGCTTGTTACTATTTTTCGTACAATAATTACTCTTTTGTTAGTTTTATGCCTTTTTTAGAGCACTATTTCGAAAAATGTTGTCAGTAGACAGGAGGCTGTACCAAATATTTCTAAAATAAACTATCCAGTAGCATAAGTTTCTTTCAGTACTTACCGCTGCTCCTGAAATGTATATCCTTCGGGCTGGTGATCTGTTCATTGTCGGAATTCGACCACTGTCTTGTTCAGCTTATCGGTTATAGCAGCGTCACTCGGTCACTGCTTTGTTCCATCTTCTGGTGCTATCATTACATAGTGCTGCGCATGTAGTAGTGTGCATCAAGAAAAATAAATAATTAATTCCCTAAATTTCATTTACATAGACTTCCTTTAAGGTCGTAACATGTGAGAGTACGTTTAAAAACAAAATGAGCTGCTAAGCATAAAATAAAACAAAACACTATCTCGTATGTGCCGCGCTACTTTATAAAGTCATAAACACAAACTTACTCTACGAAATTCGCCACTCATGTTCTCGCCCAATGAAACATTGAAGGGAACTATAAATAAGAGTGAACGAGAGAAAAACTGCTGCATGTAAAGTCTGAGGCACGTAAAGCCGGAAGTCCGGCGTCGGCCGCATCCTGCTCTGTCTGCTACTGAAAGCCTTTTAGTTCAATTTAGCGTGAAAAAAGAGTCTAGCTATTCCTATGTTTTATGTCACTAGGGAAATTGCTCTCGTCATATCTAAGTTCCAGATTTGAAAGCGTTTTTGCATGAGTGGATAACGGGTAGTTGGAAAACGATTTTATGCGATAACTGCTCTAGGCTAGTGTTGAGTAGCGATCGGAAACGGATGGACGCAAAGGCTCTGAACTGTTCGGTGGCACATTGTATGAAAAGGAATATCGTTCGAATGGTACGATTGTATTGAATTTCAAGGATCAATAATTTGTTAATATGCAGTATGCAAAAACCAACAAAGAAAAGTATCTCTTAATTAGTTTAGAATGTTTCTACTGCCTTATCAAGCTACATGCACATGCCATGGTGAAGTGATTGGATTTGGATTGGACTTATGGAAATACTTTCTAAACATTCCATGTGTTATAATCATACTAATATAAAATGGGCGTTTTGCAGTAAACCTTGACACCTTGGTACCATTAATTGTATTTCCCAAACGCCCCGTTTTAATCGCAATTAAGCAAGGCGAGGCATTTATCTAAATTGTCAATTTCAATTGAAAATTCCTTAGAAATTCTCCTCATTTTCTTTGTCGGGAAATGAAGGCAAATACAGCAAATTCCTTTGAGACTTGCTTTGTCGGACAAAGACAAAACTGAAATAGTTATTGATCCATTAGGAATTCAAATTGCCATCTTTGAGGGGACACAGAACCTTGTTCAACGGGAAATTACTATTTGAAATAGACGGTCAAGTCCGATCCCTAGATATCTGCAAATATAATATTGCGAGATTTTAATATAACATTCTTGAATCTTAGAAATATATTATTAGACATCAAAATGGAATTCATGATATATTTGCGCACTATTCATCTATATGCTACACCTTACGGTAAAGGAAAGGCAGCGTGGGGAAAGCCGCATGTCCCTGAACAAGAAGAATTTTGACAACTAGCTACTCTTTTATGGCCTGTCTGGTGAATTATGGCCCAAGCTCGCTCACAGAAAAGAAGCCTGAGCGTGAAGTTAAAAGAATAATATAATTTGGTGAATATGAAATTCCTTATATTATTGTTATATAATCCTATCCTACTTAATATTATAAATGCGAAAGTTTGTGAGGATGGATGGATGGATGGATGTTTGTTACACTTTCACGCCAGAACGGCTGAACGGATTTGGATGAATTTGGCACAGAGATAGATTATAGTCTGGAATAGCACATAGGTTACTTTTTATCCCGGGAAAATATACGGGTTCGTAAACCACGCAGGCGAAGCCGCGAGCGGAAGCTAGTCCTAATATATTTCTAAATACCTAAGATACAGAGTTTTCCCAGTTCAGGTAAAATCCAATAATAGAACTTTACATTAAGGCCTTTATTGTAAATATTTATGTAAATGAAATAATAAATAATTTCAGTTTGTCTCTATTTCATTATTATTTGTTTTTTGGACGAACCACCGAAAAACTATAGATTTTCTATTATGTCTATTTTGCGTTACTTGGCGGGTTAAAGACTGTTTCCACTCTTTGTCTATTACGCAAGGGCTGATTCTGACAATTGTCGCTGAATCATAATCATAACATTTTTCTATATTATTGAAACATAACAGCATCACGCCTGTATTTCCCGTAGGGTTAAGCAAAGGTGTTCTATTGTACACTAACATTTTACCGATGCCGTCCCATATAATAGGGGCGAGCCTATTGCCATCTATCGGGCACAGTTTGAAAGTCCATGCTGCTACTGAGAATTTCTACACTGAAAAATCCAATAACACTGCCCGCAGCCTGATTACCGATGTAGCGACAGGCGAAGATCGCGCGATAACTTCTGTCAAACGTCATTTTTGTGACATATAATGTATTGGATGACAGTGAGATTGCTGTCGCGTGGCTGTCGCGTTGCTGTCGCTTTTTTACGTAATTAGGAGGCAGTATTGGAGTCCGTTATTAATCGGCCGAGTCTGCAACTTTCCACTGTTGGACCATCCGCACCCAGTCAAGCATAGCTTCCTTCTAAAGTCCGAAGAGTTCTTGTTACTTCGACGCAATTCTTTCCTTTGTTATATGGCAATTTATTGATTTTATGCTAACGACTTCCGTCATCTTAGTTGTCACAGCCTGTTGCCAGGGTCCTTTAATGGTGCGTAACAATTTCCTTCTATCCTCTTAAATAAAGCTTTGATGTCGTTCCACGTATAAGGAAAAAGAAAAGAAAATGTATCAATCACGCATCTGCTTACTCATGGAGTTGCTGACTGGCCTCGATGGCACCCCAATCGTTCACAAACAGTAATAAAACCACATCACCCACCATTTATCCCCGTTTGTTTGTGATGCGAACGTGATTGCGGGCTACGGACAAAGGGCGCACGAAGAATAACGCCAGATCTGAAGATAATGAGATTTTCACGAGTATCGCGATAATAATCGTTGGCATTGTTTGCGTGCGGATCCCGGTCGGCAATTATTGGAACAATGGGAACTAGGAAACAGTTTATCAGATAGTAATGAGTAGTTATCCGTCCATTATACGTATTGTCTGAAGATAGTTTGAGCTCGTGCATAGGAACTTTATGTGAGTAACATCAGTCTCTTGTATTACAATCGTTTTTTTTTATGAAACGAGAACACAAAAATCTTTCATTTTACACAACCTTTAAAGAGGCTTTATCGATTTTGTTCCGTTCTCATAAAACCGCATTTTTATCAGTGACAAATGGTTCACTTTTTTTTTTACGCCGTCAAATAATTTTATGATAATGCAGTTCTATTTTCAAATGTAAAAATGGAGAAGATAGATGTTAACAATATACTTTATAATAGTCTATTTGTACTGAAAATAATTCCGAGAGCAACAAGAGTATTTTCTGTGAAGTTAACGTAGCTAAAGAACATTCTTTAAAACGACGCCATGTTATTTGACTTACATTGAATAAATAAGAACGGGTACAGTTACTTTGCAAATGAATGACTAATTAAAAATGTTTTATTCAAATATTCTCAGTGTAATTTACTTGGTTAGTAATTGACTAGTGGAAAACTAAATTAAGGGAGGTGTGCAGACGCCATTACGATATTAAAAGCAAATGCTGGTAAGTTTTGCGTGCCGACTTTAATATGATAATATCGGTGCAGGGGATATTACAAAGCTATTAAGTTGAAAAACTGCATGCAATGTCAAAGAAAAGTAAAGGTAGGTGTAGAACAAATGAATAGGACAACAAACATTGCATGCTTACTTGACTTATGTTAAGTTGACAGCAAAGCATTGTACATATTTGCTATAATTACACAAGTTAGTAGTATTAACCTGTAATATTTCTTTGAAGTTCCATAACATAACATGACATCACGCCTGTATTCCCCGAAGGGTTAAGCACAGGTATACATTTCGCTGATACTATTAATATGTCTAATTTAATAGGCGCCGAGCTTGTCGAGCACAATTCCAACGAAGGCTACGCTTCCAACTAAGGATTTCTATTCAGAAAATTATTAGTCGCCTCACATAGAAAATTTTTAGGACCATATTATTACAATGAATGTAGGGACTGGTTGAGCTTAAGAATGTAAGACCAGTTCCATGAAAAACCAACCCAAATAACAGTCTGGTAAAACAGGTAAGGAGAGGCTAGTATAACTTGATTTCCAGGAAATATTGTGTAATCACATGAAATCTCTTGTTCAGCTCATTTCCTACGCTGGATACTGATGGATGGTCGCGAAATATAAGCTTTGCAATTATCAAAACACCGGTTGATTGAGTCATGTGATTTTACAGAATTTCTAATGATGTGGTTGAATTAATTTTTTTAGATTTATTATTTATTTAGGTTTATTACGGCGTTGACCACTCACAGTAAGCTGGACCTTATTAGGTACTACACGGGAAAGCATTTTCTGTGCACTCAGAGGGAATTAACAAATTGAAAAAAGTATCTAGCATCACGCTTGTATTCCCCGAAGGGTTTTTGCAAATTAAATTAGCAGTTTTATAAAAGCTTGATACAGGCCTTACACATACTCACACATAGTATTTACTAAAAACGCAACATACTGTAATACTAGTAAATAATAAAAGTAGTAATAGAGGGCGAGCTTATTGACATTTACCAGTCACAATTCTAAACTCGGGCTGCTACTGAGAATTTCCTAACAGTAAAACCCAATAACATTTTGCCTGACTTGGGAATCAAACACAAAACCTCACACTCAACAGTTACGCTTGCGATTGCGAGACCAATTATATTAATTAATTTGAATATAGTACTATGTTCATTAAATGTGTAGTACAAGAAGATGCTACCGGTCTTTTTGAAGAACCGTTTCGCATACCTACAAGAATTAAGTAGACTAGACATAATTGCAGATATTCTAATAATACAAGAGCTAGAAGCCAGAACCTTTGTGATGTTCTACTCGTTATCTTATAATAAACCTATCAGATGCACAAGGAGACACGATGAACGATAAACTAAAATGAATATTCATGATAGAACTTTTTGTAAATAGAATATTCCAGATAATATTTATGCATTGTTTAAAATTTGAATACGATTTTTATATTTCTTTTTGAATGAACACGATGAAAAATTTTCTAAATTAAATCTACTAGCTACCCTTTTTTTAAAAGAAAAGTTTGCTTTCTTATCATAATAACTTCAGTTTAATATTAATCTTAAAGTTATATCAAACCATCTGTCAGTTGATATCGTGCGCAGTCAGACGCAAAACTTTATTAAAGTAATTTACAACAAATATAACGAAATATTAACTCCGAAAAGAAATTTATTCAGCGAAAGTAATGGAACTACGTATTAAGTGTAACTACACGAACGATTAAGTTTCTTAAGTGGTCGTTTAGGAAAAAATATTGTAAATTGTAAGCGGACTACAGTTGTTCTGTGTTAATGATATTGCTTGAACCTTTTCTTACCTTATTGATAATGTTAATTTCGAAAAAGGAGTCAATCTTTAGAGGAAATATAGTGTTCCCAGAAGTACGGACTAAGAAGGAGATAATATAAATTAATAATATCTAGTAAATTAAGGAACTGAATTAATACATTCGGATCTCAATTAATTATTAGACGAATATTTTTATATTACATATTTATTTTATTTATTATGATACAGTTACATTTTATGTTTGTTTTATGCAATTAAATAACCTTATCTACACTATCATAAATGCGAAAATCAAATACATTATATGTTTGTGAAATTTTACAAAAAGATATGGGTCCTAGAAAATGACAGGCTTAATTTTACTATTGTTGTAAAACACTAATCACATAATGAATAGAAAATACATGCAGACAAACTCGCGGGCAACGACTATCCTATACTATCAATCCTAGCCAACTTAATATAATACATATAAAATAAAATATAATCCTAACCTATCCTTCTTATTATAATATTATAAATGTGAAAGTTTGTGAGGATCGATGGATGGATGGATGTATCGATAAATGTTTGTTACTCTTTCACGCCAGAACGGCTGAACGGATCTGGATGAAATTTGGCACAGATATAGATTATAGTCTGGAATATCATATCGGCTACTTTTTATCCCGAAAAATGTACGGGTTCGTAAACCACACGGGCGAACCGCGGGAAGCTAGTATTATTATATAATTTAACTGAATTGTGTTATTCTCTTTCCGTGTTTCAGGTTTGACCCTTTTATTTTGTAATATCTAACGTACTCATGAATACAGTAACTTGTGAGTATGGAACGTTTCGTACGTGAAAATAAATCATATTGTCATGTTTTCACAAAACTGTTGAAAACAAAATCAATCTGCGATAATCTGAAATAAACAATGAAAAACTGTGTTACTTTTTTCCTACCGGTTTATTTAATAAAAGCTGATGCGGAAACCACTTGTCTGCTTTTTTGCTTTAATCTGCTTTCAATTATCCTTGTTTTACAATATGTGTTATTTGTGTTGGCATGAATAGTTTTAATTTAAATAAAGGTATCGTCGTAGAGCGGAGAGAATTTTGAATCCAATAAATATATACTGGTTTTAAAACGCTAGTTTGGCGTTCCTCTTGGGGGTGTGTGTTCCTAGTGGGGTAATTCTGCTGGTGTCTTCTGTTCAGTTGTCGGTATGCCGGAGTCCATTTGTAATAATGAAATCAATGAGGTTCGATCCCCGTGTACTGTGTTTTTCTATAAAAAAAATCTCAAATAGGTACCCGGTGGCAAATGGCAATAGACTGGCCCTGACCCCTATTAAATGGGGCATTATAACGGCATCGACAAAAAGTTGGGTGTCCAATAGCATACCTCTGCCTAACACTCTATCCCCGAATGGCGTGATGTTATGTTATGTAAAGTCAGAAAACTATTCTAATTAGCTCCCAACTGCTCACAGGTGTTTGCCAAGGTGCAGATCAGTCAGCGGAATAATTCCATCTGTTCTCTTGTTGTGCCGACGTCTGGCGCGTTTTTATTACGCTTTTATTTAACTTCACTTGCTAGCTCGTTACTAATTAGACGTTGATCGTAGTGGTGGCGTAATAAATTTATGAGGGCGTATCGACATGTAATGTACGGAATAAAAATTTGACGGCACGGTTGGCGTAGTGGTTGAGAGGTCGACTGCTGAGCTACGTGCCGCGGGTTCGATTCCCGCACGGAACAAATATTTTTATGATCTACAGATAGTTGTTTCGGGTCTGGGTCTTTGGTATGTGAATACAAACTGTGCCTCGGAAAGCACGTAAAGTCGTTGGTCCTGCGCCTGATCTCTCTCCGGTCGTGTCGGATTGCCGTCTCATCGGACTATGAGAGTGAAGGAATAGAGAGAGCACCTGTGTTTGGACACACACTTGTGCTCTTTAATATCTCCTGCGTAGTTGGCTAATCTCCGGTGAGATTGGCCGCCGTGACCGAAACCGGTCAGGAGGACATCATCATCATTACGGAATAAAAACGTATTAACACTGACAGCTCCTTCATTGGTTTAGTGAAATTCTCAATAGCAACACGAGTCTGGAACTGATAGATGGCAAAAGGTTTGCCTCTATTACATGCGACTTATAACAGCATCGGCGAAATGTGGGAGTACATGGTACGTCTCTGCTTAACTCTTCGGAGAATACAGGCGCGATGCTATGTTATTGCCTTAGAAGTTACTTAAGACAGAATCTTTTTATAGGACGTCACATTATTTGGATAGTGTTGATGTCAAAGGTTTGTAAATTAAATTGTGAAGCACTCGTCTTGTACGAGTTTTCTGTACGAGTTTTCCCCAATCACAATCGTAGTAACCGTTATCAATATTAAAAATCGTACGCGCGCATTTGGTTACACGCATATTTAAGTAAACGCGCGCACATTAATTTAATATGTTTTTGACTTAAATTAACTATATTCGTGATCAAGAAAAACTCAAGAATAGTCATAGGAAATGCCGACGCCATCTATGTAGTTTAAAAAAAGACGTGTAAAAGTGATTTCAAAATAAATAATTTCATTTCATTTCTCGTATTATATAATCCACATTAATATATTCGTCAACTGGACATACATAGATTCCAATTCCAAATACAGTTTAACGAAAATGTCAGTAACATTTCACTGCAAATACAGGTGTATTATCCTGAGTCTGCGATAGAACTCGCCATCTGTCACGTAGAGCAATATCTACTGGAGATTCACCCACTCGGCATTTATCAAGATGACTGACACTAGTTTATATACGAGTATCTCCATATTTGCTGCCAACGGAATAAACTTGTCTCACTGCCTTGCCTACATTAAAATGTCTTTTGTTTCAGTTGGTAGAAATTAGAAGATTATTTTTATTTAGAATTGTGTATTTCAAACAATCCAAATTTTACACATATTTATTTTTAATGAATAACTAATTATAAGCCTATGCTGTCCCACTCCTGGGCAAAGGTCTCCCTCCCTGTTTTCCATTTCTCGCGATCTCGCGCTGTATCAGCCAGTTTTAAAGAAAGGCATCCAGTTCGTCCCGCCGTCTCCTACGTGGTCTGCCGCGACCCAGGCTAGCTGTCTTAGGGCACCAGTTTTGTGCTTTTTGGGCCCATATTTTGAACACTATGTGTCCCACTTAAGCTTGGGGGCTTTTACAGCCACGTCAGCCATCTGAGTTCTGAAGCGCAGTGTGTTGTTTCGAACCCGATCCTTTAATTGGCCACCGAGTATACTGCGCTGCATGGCTCGTTAGCAAACCTTGAGTTTGGACTTCTAGACGTTAGTCAGTGACCAAGTCTGTCCTCCGTAGGTCAGTATGGTGCTAATACAAATGTCCATGAGCTTATGATTAATGATAAATATGATAAATATATTTTTTCCAGCAGCAAAGCTTTCGTATTGGAATCGCTGATATTAAAGTAAAAAGATTAGTTAGTAAAGACAGCGAGGCAGAGTGCTCGGGGCGCACCAGACAGTCTCAGGTATCGTCATCTGTGGAGACTGTCTTTGTGCGCCCCCTCTGAGGCAATAACTAACCTGCTCATCCTAAGTGGCAAACCTGGACAAAGCTAAGCTAATTTAATATACACACAATATATATACATTTCTTCTTTGGGAGGCTAGTACTCGCCGAGAACATTCGCGTGTAATGTAACACATTAGATCCGAGCATAACATTAGTAAATACATCGTAACAGGCATTACTGTGCGCACACTGGTAATGATACAAGTTTGAACATTGCAGTAGAGGGTAAAGAGCCGAGCATTACAGTAGTAATTTGTATCAAACAAATTGCTCGATGTTGATTTGTATCGAACCGAATGCTACTGTTATGTAATGTTCGAAAATCTAATGACTGAATCAAATAATATTTTAAATTACACACGAATGCTCGCTGAGGACCCGAGCATATTCGTTGGGATTCAATTTGAAAAGAGAAAAGCCATTGCTAAAACTGTATTCGATTGTCTTTGACTACAAAAAGGTTATTTGTCTTGTAATACATTTTGTTGTCACTTGTATCGTAACTCGTTATTTGGCTTATCGTTTATCGAGATGTATGTGAAAATGTTCCAGTACGTGCGGAGAATCTACTAGCGTGGGCCAGCTTATCGCATTACACGTCGGGAACAAGGTTCTCACCGAGCGATGTGCTATTACCGGGTTGTTGAATCGATACGATGCATATCGATTGTCATTGTTGTTGAACAAGCTTTTTGATTAGAAAATCGTTGTAGGAACAGGATGATTTCACTTTTTTAAGAATAATATCTTCAGCCATGTGACGATATGGCTGAAAAATATTTCAAGCTAAAACAATGACTGAAATACATTGAATAAATTTTATCTCTATTATGAGTTTACAAGTACTACTTATAGGTATCACAAAAGCTGTATAATAATACAGCTTTTGTGATTTTCTTAATTGTCATGCCTATGGTAACGTATGTCATTCAATGGAATAAATCTTAGAATCAGTTCAGTAGTATCTGATATTATGTACCTCTTAAAAATAAACATGGTATATGTTTATTTATGTGTAAAAAAGCGTTCCTTTTTTGTAAAAAAAAAATTATTAAAGAGTGTATCGAGTAAAACAAATATCGGTAAGTACCTGTCCCATCTCTAGTTATTTTCAGTAGAGCTTGTTCACAGCGAACGTTGAAGAGGAATGTACGCTTCTATCTGTTTACAATTTTGATCAATACATGAGATTAAATTCGCCTTTGTCTGAATTCCTCTCGGTACTCTGCAATTACCGTTATTATAAAACTTTTGACTTGCGGGTTAATACTTGAAATGTTTTTATTTAATACATCAATTTGTATGCTGTATTTTTTTCATAATTTCGTATAGGATTCTGGATATGGAAAGTTATTTCCATTTAGACAGATCATTTTAGATTTTTAAAAGATCGTTTTATGACTTGACAGAATCAGTCATATGCAAAGTTATTTATTTGGACACACTCCATCGTTGGTCTAGTGAATGAGGTACTGGGTTCGATTCCCGGGTTAGGCAAAATGTTATTGGATTTTTCTGCATGGAAATTCTCAGTAGCAGCACGGAGTCTGGAACTGTACCCGGCAATGGCAATACCCTCGACCTATTAAATGAGTCTTAATAACGGTATCGACGAAATATTTGTCTACAATTAAATAATACACTTCTGTCTTAATCTTCGAGAAACACAGGGATGATGCTATCTTATGTCTTGTTAAATTTTGGGCACTTTAATGAAAAATCAACCTACTTTAGTTGTATTATGGACATATTTTAAACAGCAATTTCCACAATATTATCTAAGGAGGTTTACACAATGACAAAAAAAAATCATTAGAAGAAGATATATATATATATATTCCAGGTGAACCGCCTGTCTGGAAGGGGTTTCTAATTAGTGCCGCAATTGTTGGAACGGTCGGGAGGAAATAAAGATTTAGACAATTGGCCAGTGGATGTAGGAAATGGCGGATTCTATTAGACAGCGTTGCAATAAATTGCACGAATTTGCTTTACGGTTGCTAGATTTGAAATTAATGTTCGCCTATTATTTACAATAGAATTATTGGAATGCATTAGACATCTCGTTACGAGTAACAATGAAAATACTGTGGATCCATGTAAATTGTCTTTTTTGGATATCCCGTATTAAATTACAGATGGCTGCTAAAGTATTTTATAGTTATCAGAATACAGCATCATGCCTATATTCCACGAAGGTTAGGCAGAGATGTACTATTGTCCACCCACATTTCGCCGATGCTGTTATTGAGTCCCATGTAACAGGGGGCGAGCCTATTGCCATCTACCGGGCATAGCTCCAGACTCCGTGCTGCTGAATTTCCATACAGAAGAACCCAATAACACTTTGCCTGACCCGGAAATCGAATCCAGGACCTCACGCTCAGCAGTCGCACTTACGACCACTAGACCAACGAAGCAGTTTATAGTTATGATCAAGTATTTATGTAAAATATTAGTTAATAGTCTTATTTTAAAGCCCAAAAAAGGAAAGAAAGCGACCATAAAGTAATATCCACTAATATGGCGGTGTACAATAAATATTTGCATTATGAATAGGCTATTAAATCATTCAGTAACACTAAAAGGCCTGCATACGAAGGCGGCAGGGGCGACATTGAAAAGAGCCATTGTGATATCCAAGCTCTACCCTCCACTTTTGTCACGTCTATTACAGACCTATATAAAATTAAAAAGGCATGCGGGGCATCTCTTCATACATAAATTGTTTTTTTAAATTTATTTACGCGTTTACTTTAGGCGAAATAGATGTTAGGATTTTTAACTATGATATCCCTGAGCTATCTCTCGCCCCTCAGGGAAACGAGAATAACAAAAAAATAACTGCCAATATATCTCATTTTTTTGACGAACAAAGAGTATTAACATAATATAGATCTGTCGATATAAATAAATAAAAAACCCATTGCCCCACACTAGAAATAATTCATATATCGTGGATTCGTTTACAAACACAAATATTCACATTTTTAACTTTATATTATGTATAATCGTATGATGCTTAGTCACTTGCGAAATATGATTTTAAATTTTTACCAAAGGCCAAAGAAAATCACCTCATATAATACCCGGTGCACTCCATCTGTTTTTTCCTTCGGTCAGAAGCAATTAGGGACGAGGAAAATATTAATTCTTCTTTTTCGTGTTACCAGTTTCATGGAAATTAAAATAGATTGCTTTTTAATATCTTTCTTTTGCTGAAAACATGTTGGTAATCTGCAGACCGACCTCGCTCCACAGATTTTTACTATAAGCGGCTTAAAAATACTTAGGCGGGTACACACAGATAAGTTTGTAAAACATTTTCTCCAAATGTTACCTCTGGGTGGTTATTTAGAGATGGAAATGTTTTTGCTTTCAATACAAAAGTGCTTGTGTATTGAAAACGCTGTACAAATTGTTGGAAAAGATCCCAAGGGCACATTGAAAGCGTGTTTTGCAGATACATGTTACCTGGCATCTTACCGCCGAATAAACGATCACTTAGAGTGGTTTGTCAATACGACTCGGAAAGCTTTTACTTTGCGCTCCGTGCAAAATAAAAATACGTAAATATTTTTTCTTCGCCCATCCATTGTATGTCTGGTAAAAGTAATAAGTATCTTAACACTTTTTTATTCCCTTGCGAGTGAGTACGTGTGTTTATTGTCTAATTACATACGTACTTTTATAGTATGATTGGAAGGCTCTTCATGGAATAATATTTATCTAGCCAATTTTGCCTAACTAATATAAATCATAACATTTACTGTCACTGTTATAGATAGACATAATTCAAAACGTGTAAATTTAATTGAAATATAAAAATTTACATAGTAAGGCATGGTGTACAACCTTGCGTGTTTGTGCGTGATTGTAAGTGATGTATAAATAATACTACAGCATCATAAAATGTAAGCGCGCGACGAACTTAAAAGATTTTTTTAAGATTATGACGTATAAACTTCAGGAATTTTACACGTGGTATTGGCTATATAAGAATATGTCGCGAGTAACATAATTATTTCAATAAATATACATGCTTGCCCTGAAGTTACGTTAGTACTTATGACTGTGACTTTAGGTACTCGTACAGTGAGCTGTCCAGCCCATAATCACACGTCATAGCGATAAATAGTGGACGTGAATCATCTAGACGGGTTTTTATATAAATTATATTCGTGTCTTATTTCCGATACCTCAAGCCTTACAACGCGTTGTAAGGCTTGAAAGTATATTGTTAACGACCTCCTTTTCACACAAGCGACGATATTCTTTTTTTGAGAGTGTTTTTAATCGTTATGTCAAGTGTTTCCTTCAGTTGAAATGTTGAATATTAAGATTCTAAAGAATCTAAACAGAATATTTGATTAAGTGAGATTTCAACAGAATTTCTAATATTCCATCTGATACAAATTCCTAGTAAGACACAAAAACTAGGTAGTGATGTTTATATAATTCAAACATTTTTATTTTTTCTCATAGGAAAATGTTGTGTCTAGGGACTAAGTGGCTACTGAAGTTATAAAGATTCCTGAAAAAATAACACGAATTTAAATCTACTTTAAAAACTATGACCAATACTTTAGTGGTTTGCTTTTTTAAAATATGGTATATGACACAGTATACGACGGTAGAAGACGAGTAAGAACAATGTAGGTCAACGTCTGGACTGGCCTTTCGAAGAAAGTACCAGTGTCATGACAGATTTGAGCGAACCTGTCCTTACAGACGAGACGCATGCATCAGTAATCGTGTAGCTCAACCCTATTTTAGAGAGCTCACAGCTCATGAGCCTACAGCTTAACTTGTTACGATATAACCACTATGTACCTTTACGATTATAAAATGGGAGCTCCATAAGCGCCTTTTGCAAAACATGTGTGTATAAAAGAAAAAACAAAGGACGATATAATAATAGAAAAGCCCCGTGCAAGCGTTCTTTAATTTATCGTGTTGTACGAGCAGTACAATGATGAAACACCTAACGAATTCAAAGTTATCTCACTTCACTTTATGTTAAACCAACGTAAAGTTACTCGATGCCTTTTTTATGTACAATGTATGCATGCAAAGTAGTATAGTATAGTTTACGATGGATGCGAACTCGTTAAAACTTTGCCCCGACCCGATACAACAAAGTATCTGTGGGAGAGCTGTGTTGATCCGGGTTTTATACGTTTTCGATTATTGCGGTTGCCATGGTGATCGGAGAATTGAAGAAAAACGATGTTTAGATACCTGTATTGCAAGTTTATTTAAAAGAGATAAATGATAATAATACTTATCGTACTTGCGATAGTGTCAAACAAAAGTCTTCTCATTTTTGTTTCAGAGTTATTTACACGAACTTAATGCTTTAAGAGCTACCTTTCATTGTTTTTTTTACTTAGTTACCAGATAATTTTATCTAATTTCAACATTAAAGGCACCGAAAGGGCTTCTTACGTTGACTGAAATATCTCTATCAAAATCTTCCCCGTCAAAAGTCACCATAGTACGACCTGGTCTACATTGCACAATCTTATTTGTTAGAGATTTACAAGGTAATTACGATTCACACAATCTAGTAAATTTTGTCAATTCAAGAATGTTCAATGCCTTATTTCAGTAAACAAGTGGAGTCATTTTTAAAGTATAGTAGGTTATGAGTTTCTATCGATATTACCTAGCCGCATTGGGTATAGTCTGAGGAATTGTACTTAGCAGTCGATTGATGAACTCAAACAAAACAAAGGTGATATTATCGAAAAATAAAAGAAGCAAAGCAATAACTTATATATTTTTTTCAAATTGCGTTTATGCTTGAGAAATTCGTCTTTTTTTTTTTCAACATAAAGCAGAATAATAAATTAAACTTTGATTAATGTCTCGTCATAACTTGGTTTGCTAAACATGACATCAGCTGTTTGTTTGAGAAAGTCTGGGTTACGGAATACGAGCATGTAACTAGCTGTAACTTAACAGTTTGGGATTTAGCTTAATAAGTTTTTAGACGTTGCTAGACAAACTTGGTGGGATAAGCAAAACCTAAACTTGAATTTGGTTTATACTGAAACTTTTTAAGTAAACTGAGAAGAAATTAATTAACTACGAAAACGCTTTAAGAAAAATAGAAGTCTTTCAAATTGTTTTGGAGCGAAACATTACCTATATTAGTCACCAGAAACTGTCTCATAAACAAATAGACTGCATTTATAAACACATGTCCACTGGATTCATACTTAATTGGAACACGACCCCAAACATTCAGTATTTCCACTCAATTAAATGACTCGATGGGACAGAAATGCGGGTACAGACAGATTTAATCGCAAGACATTTTGGTTTGCCTTTCATGTGTAATTTCCCACGGGTTGGGTTTGGACCCACCCTTTGATTATTTCCTCTTCAATAGACTTTATATTTTTATACTTATCTTTTGTTTCTTCCCAGTTTTGAAATCATTATATTTGGGATGGAGGCTCTTGATTTGAGAGTGCTTATAAAGGTCTACTTGGTAAAAGTGTTTCGAATGACTTCTTATGTCGCTACATTTTTTGGATGTTATTGCGGTTTTCGTTTTGGATAATTCTATCATTAAAACTGGTCTATTAGAAAAGAAAGAATAAAATAATCATTACATTTAAACTATACATGTATAGATTTGCACGGACAAGCCAGATATCCATTGGAAAGATTGGGCTGCAGAAATCTTTGAACCGAATAGAAGGAGGGTAGGGAGGCATTTACCTTGCAGTGGGACGATAATGTCTTTGCAGTAATAATGTACCTACTTATATAGGTTATTTATTATGCGAATGTAGTATTTAATTATAATCTGTTATTATATAATAATTACGGAGAAAAAATTAATTAAAATTCTCTCATTCAAAAATAAAAATGTCTCTGTGATTTACAGATTCATTTGGATATAAACCCGAAACGTTTATCTTTCAGATTTCAGATCATCAATCACTTTCTATGGCCCCTCATTTTACGAGTACTGTGTCCTTCGAAATTTTTACGTGGCCAACAGCTGCGTCCGAATTTTTGTTACAGCTGCTTATTAGACGGTGACAAATTTGTGTGCGCATCTTTTGAAAACATGGTCAGTCAAAGTTTTAAATCCCATTTCGACGAGAATTCACATTATTAGCAATTATTTCTATACCCTATTATATATTTTTCTGAATACTATCCGTTATTTGCGAAATACCTTTGTGAACAATTTTAATTTATTTTGTTGTACTAATATCTTTATTTGTTTAAATTTGCATAATGCATTTTGCAGGCATAGTTTTACGGATCAACATATTTAGAATAAATAAATTGGCATGCAATTAATACAAACAAGAAATATTTGTTAGAGTAATTAGGTTAGGTAATTATTAAAATTTTGTTTGTAATCATTATTATGTGCCTAATAATGTACCATATTGGGATGAAATGGATTGTAGATACCAAGTGTTATTATTTTGTTGAGAATTGAATTATTATTCATGACGATTGTAATAAAATCTTGGGAAAATTATATTCTTACGATATATCTTTGTAATTACACATTCATTGCGCTACTTTCCAGTTTCTTTCCTCAAGAGATTCCATTTTCATTACACAGTTATTCGAAGTAATGAACTGCATCCATCTATACAAACTACTTAATGATAAGCTATAAATAAATTAAACCTTAAACACATAAGGTTAAAGACGAAAATCTGCTGTAACTTTTATTTGAAAAGCGTACGCGGAGTTTTATTTTTTATTTTTTTTCAAGGCCCTTTCTCTCTTGGGATCTTTATTTCTAAGTCTACAAACGGTTCACTTGAACAAGAATATTTATCGTTATATGAGATTGAAGATAATCTTAAGTAGATGTAACCTTTTTAGATTTAAACATTAAGATTTGTAGCTATAGTAGGCCACCTGTAATAAAAAACAATGTCGATGATTAACTTTTTATATTTATCTTAAGTATTCATTATATATTAAGAAGTTTAAGGACAAAAATATTATAATTTGACGGCAGAAAGAACTAGATATTACATCTAATATGCCATCATTTTTAAACTAAAAAGTACAAGCAAAAATATACTTAAAGCGCAAGTGTAGTAAGTGTGTTTTATCATTAGTAATAAGATTTACAATATTTCTACTGTGTGTTTGAGAAACATTGATGAATTATTTTAAAATAAAATATGTACTTAAGAAATGATAGCACAAACATCTCCAATAATTCCACGCTTGATATTTTATTCTCATAAAACAATCTTTACTCCAGCAACTTTCACATTATAAAGACGAGCACTCTTACGGGGTAAAGTATCAAAGGAAGTTTGCTTTCACGTCACTTTACCATTACTACACTATATTAGCATGGAGATAGCACCAACCAGTTTTCAACAAACTTCTCTGCCTCCCCCGAACCTTGAAAAACAGTAAATTATGGAGCATTTGAAGTGCTGACTCGGGGTCCAGCGATTTTGGTCGGTCGTTACTAGTTGTTCGTTAGCTAGGGATCGGCTTCCGGTTTCCTTATCACAGCACATCCGGCTCCAGAGCTGTTTTGTTTCTTTGAGAGTGTACCGGATACCCGGGAGCACAAGGACCGATTGTTAACGCTGGTTAGTATGTGGGATAAGCCTCTATTGTTTCATGAAATGGAATGTATTGAATACGAAAAAAGTTTAAATCAAGGAATATGGATGTCAATACATTGGGGTTCCAGTTAAATGTAAATTTACGGTTATACATTAGTTATAAGTATTTTATATATCCATTTCTTTTTTCAGCCCCTTCAAAAATGACAATAATATCACCTCATCATAGTTTCCGTGGTCTGCTCCTACCGCGATGATCTATTCCAAGGACTCGGTCACTACCATATCCCACATTATCAATGAGTTATGAAAAACTACGATTTTAAGCTGCGTGTCCACCGGCTAAGATTCCAGATTTAAATTCGTTCTAATTCCATTACGTCGTTATCGATGGACACGAAGCTATACCGTGTGTTAATAATAGTCCACGTAGGTCGACGCAGCTTACGCTTGTAAGCCTTACACCACTATGGAATGGCGGCTTTACACGATAACAAGGAGAATAGTGACGTGTGATATTCACAAAATGACAAGCCACATTGAAACACTCAAAGTAACCGAAATTCAACTCTATACCTTGTGTGATAAGAGCCACTGTAACTCCCTAAATAGTTTGTAGTTTGGTATTGTTCATAATTTTACTGGGTTTCGTCTTGGGGATAACATTAATTCAGGTATAGTTACGAGGCTTTTAGGTGGAACTTGTCTCACGTTGTTTCCAGTACCTAACATATCCAAACTTGTTGAGAATAATGATGAAGTAGAATATTTTACATTGTTGGGAAGTATTTCGCTTTAGATACACACTTAATTTTTTTTATTTAAAGTCTATTAAATCACATAAATGATTATACATCAAGGTTGAGATTGTTACTACGTAACAGGCTAAAAACGTCTTCATTAGCATTATTCTTGTTCTTGTGTATGTAATGTTATGTTATGTAATTATTAAATACCATAATTGATTCACATGGACATACACCTAGACCAGAAACCACTATCTGTCGATCATATAGCGTAGCAGTCCGATGCTCAACCACTGCACCACCGTGTCGTCACAATACAATAATTACATTTAAAAATTAGTTATTTTCTCTTGCGGTAATTTTTTTGTTGTAATGTAATAATTATATTCAATTTACCTAATATTCTTCGAAGCGAATTTTCGCTTTATAACAAGAAAGTTGTAGACTAGTAGGAAAAGACAAATGGGTTTTACATCACTCCTAGTAAAACAATAGTTTTACTATCAGTAATGTGAAGTGAAAACATTTGTACAGAAGTATATATATATACAAGTTGTATCGTACCCGCATAACGTTGAGTTTTGGGACACCCTGTATACACGATGGACATGATATACATAATGTCTTTTTACTGTTATCGATGTTATTATTACAATAATCGTGTTAAGACCCTACCTATTATACGGGAGGGTATAGCCTCTACAGCAAATTAAATAAAAAATATTATCAAGTCTGAAGTCGGGGACCTAGTGTATTCGTCTCAAGAGTCTACAAGAGCACTCAACTTAGTTATGTAGACAAAGTTACCATTTCCATTCTAGTCACCACTCAGGGTTTTATACTAATCATTAAATACAGAGGGTCCTCACGAAGCCGTACCAAGGAGATAGGCTCGGGAGGATTTGTAATTTATGTCCCATTGGAGGCGAAATTTCGACGAATGATGTTTTTGATAGTTTGGGATTATTTGCTTGTGACTTTAGTGTTATTAATGAAATTGTTTAGATGAATCTTTATGTTACTTCTTAAGGGTAAGGAGCTTCTTCGAATCTGAAACTTTAATTCTTTTGTTTCCAGAAGGGTATATATGTATTGCAAAGCATTCTTGATAGCACCTTGACAATACTTTACTTTCAATTTTTATTTTGTTTTTTGATGTCCTAAATTATAGGATTTTACTGAGTTTACGCACCAGTCTCCCACAATAGACCATATTACGTATCCAGACAATGCCTCTTTGTAATTATAGAAAATAGAAATAGTTATTGACGAATTGTAGTACCTAAACTAGAAATGTTAAGTTTTATACAGTATCTCACAATTCACTTTCGAATAGAATGCAAAATTTGTCGTAACAAATCATAAATATTAATTATATATTTAATTACATCTCGTGCAGTTTTTATGCTCTTTTTATTAAATTCGTAAAAGCAATATTTTCAGCCACAAACAAATTATACTACGTTATACATAACTGTATAAATTGTATTCAAATGTATACATTGATGATTTATACCATTTTTTTCAGTTAAATATGTTATGAAATACATATCTTACATAACAATAGTTACCTTGTTGACCGTAAATAACTTACTACGAATCCATACTGGCGCCAAAATATACCCTCTTTGGTTGACGTCTAGCTGTCTGCAACAGGAAACCAAAATGTGGGCCAATGCAGAGCTATATTATTAGATTCAGTCACAAAGCGAAAACGTAAATGCAGTGTCACGTGGTCACAATATTCCTTTGATCTCAGTTTCTGAAAGGTTTATGAAGGAGATTCATATAAAATATACTATGGTAATGTTTATCCTTATTTTCTCCATTTTGTTCAGAATCCTGATTAGAATAGTAATATTTTTTGATCGGAGACTAAATAGTGTTTGCATATTATTTTGTATTGATTTCATAAAAATAGAGACTAAGTGACCTTTTTCCATTTATAGGAAGTATCGGTAAAAATTGTACATAGTAATAATATATAGTATCAAGAACGATATCGTAGATATTAAGTAATTTGGTATACAGGTTTAGTCGAACAACTATGACTACCTAAACCTAATTTTGCACAATTATTAAAAGCTTAACATGTCTGCAGTCAAATGTAGAATGATATTAAGCTAATTCTTGTGATAACAATAATGTAAGTAAATACGCAAAAATATTTACTAATTGCTCAACATCACGTCATGCTCAATGAGCAAAATAATGTATCTGGGATGGACCCGAACATTATTTATCATATAAATTGTGAGACGGACGATAATTATTCGAATGAGCCGTCATTCAAGTGTCAGCCGAAACACAGGTTGGCACTCATCTCTATATAAATAATTAAGGCGAGCGTACATGGTTTAGGGTCTGCGTTGGTACCGTATTGTCGCGCTAATGGAAGCTATGTGTATTTTCTGCCACCCTTATAGAATATTTGTGGCATGCATGCCTTATGGCTGAGCGCACGGTATTGTGCCCAAAGGACATGTGAGTATATTATTTACTGTTCATGCTCTTGTCCTTTGTCGAAAGAGATGTTCAGATGTACACCTTCCATCACACTATTTTACAGTTTATGTTATCATCCATGTTCAGATGTACACCTTCCATCACACTATTTTACAGTTTATGTTACCAACTTATCTACTGGTTAGTTCACGTTTTTTTCAAGTTTAGTATAATTATAGTGGAACCTGCATTATAATTATACTAAACTTGAAAAAAATTATACAATTGCAAAAGAGATAAATGATTTCGATCATAATTATTATCTTAATAAGACACGCGTTCTTATTTGTTTAAGAAATAGATATCGCTTCAAAATAATATGAGACTAAATTATGTGAAGCTACAAAAATCAGAGAAATACGGAGGAAAAATAATTAATTAGTAGACGTTAGCATAACAAAGGACTGAATACTTAGAAATTCCCTCGCAGTCTTATATCTAACTGTATTTTAGAGGCGTAGTGGGTGGCACTCGATCTTGTTTAGTCAGGCAAAATAAAAATAGCGAAGGTAAAAAATAACATCGTTAAACGCCATTTCAGAGAAATGTTGCTGTTTTAGAAATATTGCTGAGCCATCGATATCTCGAAGAAACACGTTCCCAACTTTTGATATTCAGCGAAAGGTATTTTCTGTGATATTGAAGCGTTATTGTTTTGGAATGACGGGCTTTGTTAATATCGTATTTTATATAAAATATTGGTGTGTTAGTGTAGCGCATTAGAGACGTTCATCTGTGAAAGTTTTGCTAGTATTTCTAGCGAATTCAAGTCAAGGCAAGAGGTACCTCATTGGTGTAGCAATCGCAAGCGCGGATTTGATTTTTTTTCCTAAAAACATATCCCATTATATATCGTCCTCTTCATTAAGCAAGTAACCTGTCATGGGACTGGTGTTGGCACGGACAGATAATCAAAACCTAACTTATGTAGCTTTTGAAGGTTTCCTTTTACGTGAAAAAGGTTCACATAGTTATTTTACTAATGCGTGCATTTCCACCATAAACATCGGAGGTAGAGCAAATTGGAGAAAATAATATCAGACGGAGAGGAAAAGATACAAACACGGACGTAGTTGTGCCACAACAGATATATCTCCTAGTTTTATATTCTCCACCTGCAGAGTAGCTTATAAAGTCGATATTCGCAAAGTGCAATAGTGACTCGTTATTAGTCTATCGCCTTCATGCTTCGTCGACTATTACCATCAGCTGACTCTTTCAGTCGCCGTGAAACGCAACCGTTTTCATTTTTGCATTTTCTAATCAAGGAAATCAATACTGGAAAAACAGTTTCATTTCTAAATCTGAACGCTTTTTCAACGAATTTCATAGAGTAGGTCTGTTTTAATCTAAATTCTACTTAAGGTCAACATTTATGAAGTAGGTAAAGTTTGATGCATTGAAGAAAAAGTAGAAAATGGCAAATATCGATTTTTCTTCAAGGATTCTTAGGATTTTAGAGGAAACAAACCGTTTGAAAGCTTAAAATTGTGTTGTGTTCAAGATAAAAGATGCAATTCAATACAATACAACATGCCTCATCAAATTCTAATTGACATCGTACTCTTAACTGATATTTACTGCCCTCTCAGGTATACGTGAGAGGACAAAACTCCGAAGCCAATTGTTTGGAAATGTGTACCTATCATTTGCAGTTCCATTCTCATTCATTACATAACCGCAGAAATTATACATATTTATGTCACATAAATTGACACTGTAACCCAACTCATCACGCAAAGGACATCAACATACATAAATCCTGAGTAATCTCGACATGTTGATACGTAGTACGTGTATCTACGCCAAGATCCTTCAAACACAATAAGTTTCCGTGTGTAAATCGCTGCGTTGCTCCGACGTGACAGCAGTCAGATGATATCACTATATTAGACCCAGCCTGATGCTCCGCGAGGGGAGCTGCATTCAAATGAACCCCGATATCTGTTAACATGTACAATCACTCACACAATCCCAACGAGGTACACAAAAAACGCTGTTTGACTGTACAAAACATAAATCAATGGAATGAGTTTTGCATAGAATTTATTATTGTTAGCACATTGACGTTTTAGATTTGTTTGGGCTGGTTTAATGGAAGAGATTTTAGTTGGTTGTATAAGTTTATTTAATTTTCAATTTTCAGTTTCTAATCTGTGTCGTGTGGCGGGCATGCGTGAGGTCACTGCTCCATGTCTGTTGAGACGGTCTTTTAATCTTTAGAAGCCTGGAATCCTTAGAACGCTTAAAAGAGCCAGGAGGAAAATACGTGGAAAGCTCAGTCTCACAAAAAAAAACTTGAATTAATTTAACAAACATTTATTCCTTAAAAGTTTCGCTAAAAGGAATAATAAATGAAACAATGCCCACAAAGAATCCAATCGAGTGACAAAAGTATTTTTCGATACCAAAAGAAAATGGTCGCCTAAGATATTAGAAGCTGAAACCCATGTTCACGACAATTCGTACATTCTCATAATGTCTAAACAAAAGCTATCGAAACGATTCCAGCCATGAACAACTGGAACAAGGAGTTTAGCTGTTAGCCGACGGACTTATCGAAAAACTTTCACCACTTTCCTAACTATGGGCGGTAATAAAATATTTATTGAAACTCTAGGAAACAGCGGTGTATCGTCATGGTTTGTTTATTTATAGGGCAAATTTTTGTTTTAATAACATCACTTAGTATTTTTCACGTATCGTGGATGACTTTACAAAATCACAAATGTTCACTTATAAGAACAAATATTACACACACACACACATACTAACTCACCCTCACCCCCACCTCACTACATGTATAAGTAACTTCCTTTAGATAATCTGGAATAAACATCTGTTATTGTATTTTAACCTGGGCGTTGATAGCTGCGCCACAGTATTTAACTTTTGTAGCTATCTTTGTTTCTTTTATAAAGTGTAAACCTAAATTGTTCCAAATAAATAAACTAATTATATTATCATAGATAACATAGAAACATTATTCTGTGTAGAAGCATAGCGCAGTTAAACGCTTAGTGTGATGACCCCACTAATATGTACCTATATTTAGAAAAGCGATAGGTTGATCGGTTTAATAAGAACTGAAAACTGCACCTCGCTGCTTCAATGATTCTCGCTGCTTTAGCCTGGATGGAGCTGGTTGAGCACATAAATAAGGTACTCTTATATGATGGGAAACATCGACCTATTTCGATTATGGGAACAACTCTTAATGAATCAATAATAATTCCTGTCACTGCTCAACTTAATCTGTAAACACATAATAATATACTTTACTCGTTATTTACTATTGCATAATGAACAGCTGATAGATCTCTATAATTTTCCAAATCGTTATGGCGGTTAATACAACATGGTCACGCACTAACGTTTGCATGTTACCGAATTCAAATGGGTGCTTTTCACAAACATATTGCTCTAATTTGGTCAAAAGAGCACAAAATGAGTGAGCCAATAAATTGATTTAAGTTTAAACAAACACATATTAGGTTGATACTGAAGAAGAATAATACGGTACACCTACACGATACGCCAGAGGTTGTGGGTTCATACCCATCTCGAATAAATATTTTTTAATAATTAAAAATTATATACATTTTTATGATAAATATTCGTACATTGTAGTACCTATATATCATCATTATCATTGAATTGTAATTTTCCCACTGTTAGTCTCTTCTCAGGGCGAGGTACTACACTCGGGGCTTGTGTGGATTTTATCATCAATGCAAGGGTTCAAATTCTTGGTTCTAGGACATTTTACTGTTATAGCAGTATTGATAAATAATGCGCACAGTCATGTACTTAAATATAGATTAGAACCTATTGGTCCCAGTTTGTCTAGATTGAACCTAGCGTGCTTCGTAAGTAGCCACAACCTCTGAGCTCAACTGCTTTTGTCTAAATCTTAGCGTTTCTCAAGTTTTGCGAGAGACCAGCTTCTCTAAACTAGGTCGTTTTGGATAATAGCCAATAAAACTTTCAGTATGCCATACCAAGCAATGGAATGTACTTCTGAGTTTTATACTTCAACAAATTGAACCAATCATTAAGAAAAAAAGTGTTATCAATCTCTGTCGTACGTCCTGTAGATGGAGCGTAGGTAATTAACATATAATGATTGGTAAGCGTTTCTTTTAGTTTGCCGGTTCATGTTTTATTAACAACACTAGCTATTGCCCGCGGCTTTCGCTCGCGTTAATTTAGAATTTGACAATCAATTCGGGTTGTACTCTGCTTGCGAAAGACACATGGAGCCATCTATAATCATAAGAACGTTATTGTTGTTTTCCTCGGGAATCGTTATGTCTGTTTCTGTACACCTGACAACGTATATGCAAAATTTCAGGATGATGATGAGGTTCAGTGGTTTAGGCGTGAAAAGGTAACAAACAAACAAACTTACTTTCGCATTTATAATATTAGTTAGGATTTTAAAAAAGCAACTCTGCCACTGATACTGCTCGCATTTCAAAGATAGAACATAAAAGTTGAGCATCAACATACAAAGTACATTTTTCGAAATAAGAATTTTTGTTCACTTTTGTTTCGACTTATTGTATGTCAAAAGATGCAGTCAAAATGAATATCTTCCCAGTACTATAAAGGAATCGTGAGCTATAAGACTTGTCAGTGCAATTTAAAATGACTAGAATCGACATTATAAGCCGTTGCGTTTTCGCCGGAATGTTAAAAGCCTCTGGCACCACTGTTGATGTTCCTTTTATATCACATTTCCAGAGCTCGAACGAGTAAGCTAATATTTGTTCGTACAGCGGTTTCTATGTAAAATGGATAGGTAAGTTAAATTTAAGCAACTATATCCGAATATAGCAAACTACATTCGAATATTTTACTAGTTTAATATGTTTGGAAATTATCGGATAACGGTCAAAATAATTATTTATGATATGTTGAAAGCTTTTATAGTAAAGAAATATTAAATAATCTTATAATTTTTGTTAGGAATAGAAATGTTGTAAAATCCAGAATACATACATACAAATCGCCTATTTTGATTTTTATCTGTTTCGGTTGCTAAAAAATAAAATTTAATAAACCCTTGTCCCTATTTTAGAAATCAAGTTTTATATTCGAATAATCACAATATAATTGTAATCGCTCGTTTACCATCGTCAGTGTCCGCTCAGACGACACCTGAAATTCCAATTTAGAGGAAAGAGCGTTTTATTTTTATTTCCCAAGGGTTCAATATTCGTCTCTATACAAGTCGACAACTCGCCAAACAAATATTTTGCCTTGTTTTCTCATGGATTACCCACATTGACAGCCTCTTTGTGTGGTTTACCTACATTGTACGGAACATCGTCGTTGTATGGAAATATTTTATCAGGGTAATACAAATATTGTTTCAAATTTCGTACGGGATAATCTCAAAATTTTTACAGCACATTATTTTACTAACCAATTTAATTTTAAAATTCATTTCGCAAAAATAATGTTATAGAAAGCTTTTGACGGTTGAACATAGAATGGTCAGATAAAACACCAAAGATGTCAATATTTTATTGAATTGCACATTACCGTCGACTCGCTAAGTAGAAGAAGAAGATTGGATTTCACTATTGCTACGACGTAGACGACGGAATGCTGTCACGGCTACGCCAGCTACGCTGTCGTAGCATGTATCCGATCCTCTACGAACACATCGATTTTTTAAATGAATTCGATATCTTTCTTGTAATTAGTGTGGTAATTTTATTGGAATAATAAATCAGGGATTATATAATAGAGATAAGAATAAAAATATATTTAACTTCTTATAACTGAAACGATACATCACTCTTAATTAGTAATAGTTAATGACTATCGCAAATATTATGTCCCAAATTTTGGGGGCGGCTCGTCAATACGCGGCCATACATCATTCTGTCTCCAAGAGAGTGGAAGATTGATGGCCCAACTTACTAATTGAACTTCATTAACGACCATAATTAATAAACCATAGCAAAAACACTAATTACGCACCTTTGAAAGTGGCGTGAATTTATTACTCACTCCTAACTAAATGGTAGTGTTAAAGCAATTTTGGGAGTTGGAAAACTAGGGCTTAGTAGATTCTTATTTATTTGAAACCTTGTATTATGAAAAGTAGAAAAGGCTGCTATTTCGTCCCGCGAGTATTCAAAAAAAAAAAAAAACTTTACGAAAATCGATCAATTGATTTAAACTATTACGGGTTGTTTCACCGCTTACCGATAAATTGTACCATAGAAAACTAAGAGATAAAATACATATAAAAATATAGAGAGGTAATCTGCTAGATTGACTTACGAGTACCTATAGGACACTCGTGAAACCTATTTGAATGCATTTTGTCAGATAAATTGCCATCATGGCAATCATCCAGTTTACTAGTAAATGGTAACAGGCAATAAGTATAATAAAATATCACACTGATTTCACCATCTCATCGCAACTGATCTAGTGGTCTTATGCGCTATTGTAGAACGTGAGGTCTATGAGGTTTAAATTCCCCAATCGCGCATAGTAGTTTTGCATTTTTTTGTATGGAAATTCTCAATAGCAGCTGAGAGATTGGAATCGTATCGATACATGGGAGCTCGCACATGGGACTTAATAACGCCATTGGCGAAAAGAAGGTGTTCGTACACCTTCTTTTCGTTCGTCGAAGGTGTTAGTACACCTCTGTCTAACTCTTCGGGAAATATAGGCGTGATGCTATATTATGTAAAGTCTTACGTGACAGACACGTGGCTATAATATTATATGAGTAGTATTATTTATAGCCTATATATAAGACACACGTTCACGACGACGACTCATCATCTGCCTAGCCTTTTCCCATTTACATTAGGGCTTCCAATCTAACCAGTTGCGGCTGAATATCATCATTTTCGCGGAGCGACTGCTTTCTGACCTCCCGTCACCCTAATGCTAGGAGGTACTCTAAGGTTACACTGGTGGTCTTTGTATGAGACCCGGGACCAACAGCTTAATGTGCTTTCTGAGGCACGAAGGGGTCTCAAAAATAACCATTCATCCAAGGACTGACCGCGTCAAGCGCTGCTTAACCTCGAAAATCAGCCGATCTACGCGGTAGCTATGTTAAGTACAAACCCCTCAAGTTCTATTTAAGTCATAATATTAAGTGCATCGTCTGCCATGTTTATAAAGGCAATAAAGTTCTAAAGAGAATGAACATCTAAAGCGGTATTGTCGCTTTAACCTATTACGTACAGGAATACGCTTTTAGGTCTTAAGCTGGAATAGTGTGTAAATAACGATAAGTGGCTAGAGTGTCGTATGCGAGCACAACAGTTATACGTTTTTCTTACAAACGAATAAAAACAATATAAAGTCTTCTATAAAAAAAAAAAGGTTTTAAGGGTTCTGTATTAAAACTAGAAATACCATATTCTTGTCATTTTCAGTGCGACCAGCTGCTTGGTGCCGTTTATCATCATGCGTGTATTTCTCGAAGAGGCAGGCAGTGCTGTTCTGTTGTACATCCACACATCCCCGAGGCCATCATTAAGTCCCATGTAATGGAGTGCGCACTCTAATGCACAATTTAAAATTCCGGAATTTTCTAACTGAAAAACACAATAAAATTTGCCGGGCCTAGGGGTCGAACTCAGTACCTCACGTTCAGAGGCCGTACGTGCGACCACTAGACCAACGACATATGTATTCATAAAGAACGGCCAAGGCATCAAGTGATTGAATATTTTTTTTTCCAATGCATTAAAACAAATTATGACTTTTATTATGGAACCAATCTATAGTTTGACTGGTTGTCTTTCTGTGAACATATTATGAGCCTTATTACCAATCTCGGTAAAGTCACATTGAGAGAAAGTAAAGAAGCATTTGACAGAAGGAGATTATAAAAAGTAATCCCACAAAAGGAAAAGCTTTGCAAGCTTTAGATTATTTTTATATCCTTCGTCAAAATATGGATCAGAACAATTTACATGAAATCCGTGTGATTATCATTCGTTTTATCGTATGGGGCTCTATAAATAATTGTCTTAGATTTTTTTGTGAGATGTATTTTGTGTTTTAGGCAACACTATGAATAAATCCTGCAACGTTGGTGCGTTTTCAAAAACAAATATTCATATGCATAAACACGGAAAAAATAATTTCTATAAACATTAATATTTTTGTTATCATATAGCGAAGCAGTCTATCACTTTACCACTGCACCAACCATGTCTTCAAATCAAATCTTTAATAATTACTTACATAAAAAATCATCATGCTGGCATGCAGCCAGTGTTTCTGCTGCGACTCAGACCTCAGCTCTCATGGACTGGGCTGGAACTCACTATACGAATTCAGTGCGAAATAGTAAATGTCACTGTCACTATAAAAGGCTTAAGAGTTTTTGAGCTCCCGATGTTTTCCCACATCGTTAGGAGATTGTACTAAACACTTTGCACAAGTCAGGAATTGATGGATTTTGACATGGATTCAAGCACACAACCTATCCTCGTTTTCATATGGTATCGAATCTAGGATATAACGCTCAGTACCGCTTAGCGCCAGTGAACCAGTGAGGCAGCCTTAAAAGCCAAAATACATGAGGTAAAATTAAATAGTGTGTTAGTTTCCTCAAATATTCCCAATGTTGATTATTTTACTACACGCCCGCCGTGGGGGCTCATATTCAAATTTAATACCTTTGCTCAAATTAAGGTCTCGCACGGCCTTTCTTGTTAAGGTTAATAAGGTGCGTGTTGTTAGTGGAAGTTTAGGCCCCGTCTGACGTCATAAATGCGGACTTTGTTCCGCATGCATGGGAGCCATACAACGTCATATTAGAATACAAAGAGGCAAGCTTAAATCTAAGCTCAGAAGAATGCCGGCTTTGAATAATATTTCCAGAAAATACATTTAGAATTTTTGAACCGAAACTTTCTGTTTGTGACTGAAATAGAAGCTCGCAATATTAGTTTGTTGAAATATCTGCCGCTATTGAATTTACTAATAAATATTACATACTTCTTATACTATAAATTTGTGGATATGAATATGTAATCAACGTTACCATTCATATGTAACATAATTCCACATTCCATATAGCACTTGCGGCGTAAGTCCACATTTAGGACTTCATCTGAATATTTCTGGATAAATTGTAACAGAAAATTCTCGGATTGTCGCCGAAACGGGAGCCGAAACGCTCATGTGTTTTTTTTTTCACATTTCGCAGAGCTCAGTTTTTATTTAACCCATAGCTGAATGCGCGCAATACAAAGGCGTGTCAACCTAGCCGCGTGTGCACGGTATCAATGACGCGGCGTTTAACTGGAAGAGGCATTGACGGATTGGCTCTCGTTAGTTTTATCGAAAATATATGCAGTTTAAAAAATACGCATTTTTTTAACCCAATCTGTTCATTTGTTTAGAATTCGATCCACCTAGATTTTTGGTTTGCATTTTTTTTTTGTTCACAGCTTGTTTAACGTTTTTTTTTATTTATCCCATCTATTTTTTATTTCGTTCGTTTAATATCTTTAATCTAAAGCCACTTTGTTGACATAACTATTCATGACTCAGGTTTTATTATAAGCTCTGTTTTCACGGAATTTATTCTGAGTTTGTAAGAAAAATCTTCCAGGTTCTGTTTATGCAAAGTAATGCTCAAGATTTTGTGTTATCCTTATGTAATTGGTACGCGTTTAGTTAAAATGTTTTTGAGTGTTAAACGAAATGCTAGGAGGTGTCATGTGTGTCATGTGTAAGGTTGAGGGAAGAATTGCACTAAATAAAATATATATTATAAATAGGTAGACTTTTGTATACCTATTAATTCAGCACTCTTTTAATGTTTATTGCGAAGGTAATTTTTAAACAGAAGTTTTTTATGGCATGGATGTGGAAATTGCTATGCTTTTATTGAATGAGCACATGAATTCCGCAACCGTAAATGGATACCACGTAGGTCTAACGCTTCTGGTTTACTTGTGAGGTCGGTTGGTGGACAATATACAAATAAATACTTTCGACCTTAGGCTTATTATTAACCAACGCAATCAATTAACATAGCGTATCGTATTCGATCGAATCCCACGCAAAAATCTTTTCAGTCTCCTTGAAAATGTTCTACATTACCACTGTTTTCGTAACAATAGTTGACATTTTAAAGTTTCTTGTCTCCCTCGTGATGTGAGTCGTAAAGATACTAACACCACGTAGCTTGGAGGGCCATAAAGTTTTCGTAGCGAGGCCGTGTCGAGGGACCTGAAGTTCTGAACTGACAGAATACGTGGTACCTTGACTTAGTAAAGTATACATAGTAAGTAGTTTTCGTAAGACATGTAGCTAATTTAAATTAGCTTCTGTTTTAACAGCGTTCTCAATGTTTTTTCCGCAATCAAAAATTGTGGAATGCCTGGAACCTACTTTACACCTCCTTGACACGAAAAAATAAGACTATTGGCTATCTTGCTTGCTTTATAAAATATGTAATTATTTATATATATAAATAGATGCGTTCATACTTAAATAAACCCAGAGCTAAAACTCGATAACCGGCTACAAAGCAGAAGCTACAATGAAATATGAACTTCATATTCTAAACCAAGCGAACATAATTTTCCGGGCACACTACAATACATTGCTTACCGCAGAATTTCTATTCAACAAGACACACGGTTCTACATCTATGTCGTTTCCAGTACTTTTTTATACACACAAGCACGTATGAGTATGTATGGTGTAATCATGGTTTCATCAAAAGAGCGGCACACTAGCGCACGCTCCACAGCCATCACGGCTCGTCACGACGCCATTCATTCGGCTCCGCTGATGGTGGTCGCAATTATGTCATACTATGAATGTACACATACTTTCACTACTGTATTTAGCTTTTCACGTTCGTATAAAAGCTTGTTTTGTTTCATAATGATTTCCCTTTTTCGTTGTCAAACGGGTATCACGTTTCACGGGTATTTGTCAGCGAAATTGTGTTTTTGAAGGGTCTATCTTGTAAGCGCGTACCACGAAATGTTTTTGAATTTTAATGTCACGTCGCTTGGCAATTTGTTGCTAGTACTTTATTATAAGATTCATGGACCTTCAGCTTTACTTGTTCTAGTTTGTTTGTAACCTAATTTATAAACTAAACCGTTGTTAGGTGTTTTCATACTAAAATCTTGTCCAAGAGCTTTTGAGTATTTTATACTTATGTACTTACTTTTTAATAAAACATTAATTCTGCAGACCCTTGTTCTGAGCTGTTCAATTTAAAAGATCCTAAGTAATTGGCATTTAATCTAATTTTTTTGTACCAGATGTACTTATTACATAATTTGCAGACACCTTAGAAGCATTGAAATACGATGCTTTGCTATACAGAATTTAAGATTCAATTAACGTTAATTAAATTCTGTATAATTAAGATTGAAATTCAAAACTGCAGACTTTAATTACCGATAGCACTAACAGATGATGATATATGATCTACAGATAGTTGTTTCGGGTCTGGTTGTGTGTGTATGTGACATGTATATTTGTAAACTGTACCCACGACACAGGAGAAATACAAGTGTGGGGCAAATGTTTTTTTTTTTTAAAAAAGAAAAAAAAAAAAAAAGATTGGGACATAGACATTTGGTTACTACTAGTACTGTATAGATAATAATATCAGTCCCTAAGTATCAATAATTTGAGTGTAGGTATTATAGGGCATAATTTCCGATTTGGTAGTCCCATAGTCTGATGCAGTACCGACAGGTGTCTGAATTTCGAAATTCTGTAGTTTTTGCGATCTGGTGCCATACACATTCGTACCAACTATCGGATGGATCGCACAATAAGAATGTTTCCTGGAATCCTTGCAACGTTAGTTACTTTTGGCCAAGAGATATTTGTTCGGAGTCTGTTTATTCATGCATGTATGTATTTTGTATTTGTGATCACGTTCATTATACAACGCATCCTTGTAAGGGGCGTTAAAAAAAAGTAATAAACAATCGATGAGCGTTGAACTGAGGGCACTCTACGAGAAATTAATCTACGTTCTGTGGCTGTAACAATCGCCCAGCGTGTACAACAACCATTACACCATGTACACATTTTACTTGGCGTACGATAAACGGGATTGGATTCATGAGTTCCGGGCTTGGAAATTATGACGTCATTGTTGTGGCGTGTGCACGTTGCACATCGAAACTGACGAGAGGGTTGGTAATTGCATAATATACACGCTAGTGGGTCCTCGCCTTTATAAATCACGACCGAAGCTTTATAATACTTGGAACACTGTTCATGTTTGACGAAAATAACCCGTTCTTGGTATCGTTAGCTTTGAATTGCTTTTTGCTAAAATGTTTTTAGTCCTGTAATTTTCTATGGAAGTTGCGCTTAACTATAGAATGTAATGTTTATAATATTTTTTTTTCTTTAAAAATCGTTGCCCTACCCTGAATTATTCCTGTATCGTGGGTGCGTTTACAAACACAAATATTCACATGGACATACACCCAGACCCGAAACAACTATCTGTAGATCATACAAATATTTGTTCCGTGCGGGAATTGAACTCGTGACACGTAGCGCAGCAGTCGATCATTCAACAGGTGCGAACAACTTTGTGTATGTGATATAATATGTGTTTGTAAACGCATCCACGAAACAGGAATTATTCCAAGTCATGGCTATAAAAAATAATTAAAGGGGCGTATTGGAAATTTTTACGTTTACATTATGTTACTAGATTGCCTCATTGGTCTAGTGACCGTAAGCATATGAAGCAATCGCATTGGTTGTTCATCAGTCAGTTCTTTTGTTTTGAGCAAAAAAATGTTTTGCTTTGGCTATTGTCATAAAGACAACAATAATACGAAATTGAATAGTAGGGAAGCAAAAAAACTTTATTAAAACAGATCCAGTGCCACATGCATACAATTTTTTATACAAACAAATATTATACGAACATACTGTTCGTGCCCAGTATTTGCTACCACGAAATCCTAATATAAGTTATATTTAAGGCGAGACAGTACGCACGTGGAATAAACAAAAACCTAAACTAAGAAAAACCTTTGCAATAATCTCGGTGGAAGGCTTCGTGCAGTCATAAGGTTCACCCGAGACATGAATATTAACAGAGAATTCCTTTCCGTTCATATCACGTTCCAAACAATTTGCCATCAGTTGCCATAAAATGGTCCGGCAAAGCGTACATAATGGGGGACAATTTCTTTTGCCACCTGCGCCTCCCTATAGACATTTGTGTTGGAAAATTGGTATTGCATGAGCCCTTAGATAATTTGCAGCCCTAACTGTCTCTGTGATGGCGAAATAATCAATAAGTATCGGTGAAGTTTTGGGGATATTATATAGCACTTTACCTAAACATTGAATGAGTTCTGCGAGGCTTTTTTCGTTCATATGTCGTTATTTTGATAACTACGGCGTAGATTCTCGTAGATCACTTTAAAAAGGAAAATTATGATTACGTATTAAAGTATGAATGTGAATGGAAATGTTTTTTTATATGTTATATAATGTTATACATACCTAATATGTTATATTTGAATTTTCATATTAAAATGTATTATTATGTTGGTACCTACTAGTATTGTGTGGTTCTTTTGCATTTTATATTTAGTCACACAAAATAATAGACGTCTAATTTTACCAGCAACCTCATAATATATGTAGGTAGGTACTTATAATAAGAAAGACCTTATAAATATCACAGTGGGTAAAAGTGGATTCTACCGTTGGGTCTGAATATTTCTGAGATTTTCCTTATTTTTTATGTAAGGCCCTCGATTTTCTGTAAATTTGGAACCAGTTTATATAAAGAGACTAAATGTGTGTGCATTATTTAGCACAGTGCCGACGACATTACGAAAATATATTAAAATACGATACACTTAGTAGCAATCGTATTTTAATTATACTAGACTAGTGTGTATTCTGTTCTGTCGTAGAAAAATAAATCGAAATACTCTAAAATGATTAGATGTCAAATTAAATAATCGATATTACAATCATCACTGTTGTATTAATTTCTGAACTGCACATTTTATTTGGGTGTATTTTACGTAGGTACATACAGGTAAAACTAAATTGTTCTGGTCCGTCTAGGTGAATGAACTCTTGAAATTCCAACATATGAAATAATCTCTTCAAACTTCAAATTGTGTATCGTCAATTTAATAAAGTATATCGCTTCAAAGCAAGAGCGGGTTATGGGTTAGAATCAAGAATAAAGGTCAATATTATGATTAAGAACAAATTAATTATATTAGATGCTGGAAATTTTCACCCTTGTAAGCATTGTATGGGTTGGATTCCGTAGAATCCTTTTTGATAAAATCACTCTACACTAATAACTCTAAATTGAGCCGACGAACTTTGAAGGTTCATATAATATTTAAGGGTTTTCTAAAAACGCATGATTTATTTATTTGTTTTTTTTTTTTTACACTTGTTCATTTTATTTTGATCTTAGTCCACCGATCTTTTAGATTTAGATTATAAGTTTAAAATAATATTAGTATCCCAATGTGCTTATAATATGTAGGCGCTAGCATGAATTGAGTGACTAGCACAAATGCCACAAAAAATATAGATTCATAAAATTTTATAGATCTATATGTATATGTCATATTTCAGCCGATTTACACAAAACCTTAACGAATTATACACTTAAACTTTCCTCATGAATCACTGTGTCTATTGGTGAAAACCGCATGAAAATCCGTTCAGTAGTTTTTGAGTTTATCGCGAACAGACAGACAGACGCGGCGGGGGAACTTTGTTTTATAATATGCAGTGATTTGATTGAGTTGTTGTTTAACTGACTTGCACAAATTACACAACAATATAGAATATAGATTTATAACATTTCAAAATCATTGCAGTGAAATTCTCAATCACTTAATCAAAGTTCTACCTAGGTTTGTGTCAGTTAGGAATTTAGTATATTATATAAGTTTTGTATATATCTCATCCAAACGGTCAGTTCTGTTGTAACTCCATTTTATTGTCCCTCAGCCACGACTTCTCGTTATCGGGTATTTCGAAATAATCCTTTAACTTGGGTATCGTTTGAGGAATCCAGTTAGAGTAAAATGCAAGTTTCAGTTGAGTTTCAGTTATATTTAACTTTATAGAATTGTTCTGTTCGCTAACGATTTATGCTTTTGAACTTTAATTATATTCGTTACAGGATTTATGGCGAAATGGTTTATGTAAATGTAAACTTCGACACGTCTAATATAATTATATCATCGTAGTCAGGAGTTTAAACATATCTCATATAATGACGTCATTCCGTATTTATTTTTAATGGAAACTCAGTCTTAGATTAAACACAGTAGATACTAAATAAGGAAAAATGATATATCCATATATCATAGCATCATCGTCTATATTCCCCGAAGGATAAGGTTCTTTCTTTTTTCTACCGGGCACACTTACAAACTCCGCACTGCTACCATTTGAGAATTTCAATACAGAAAACCCAAAAAAAAAAAATGTAAACCCAGGAATCGATATGCTCCGCAATCACGTTTGCGACCATTCGACAAATGAAGCAATGTTGCAAATATTTTAATTAGATTTTAAACATTAGAATATATGTCAGATTTTTAAATAAAATCATCGTTATTGCATCAAATATGGTAGGTAACATAGATCTCATAAAAATATATATTATTATTCATATAACAGACGTTGTATGTTATTTAAAACTATGACTTCACATGAAAGCACCTCATAATGTTTAATTACTTTTGCTGGAAAAGGGAATTCTTTCACAATTATATATTGCTATAGTTGCTATTTCTATAATTAGTTCTAATAACACAAAATTAAATCAGCTTTATGAAGTCAATGAACGCTCTTCCTCATAATTTTTATTTATGAGAAATGTGAATGTAAAAAATGTGAACCAGTTACTCCCTGGTACGGGCCGGTTCGTGAGGTTCGGTGATTAAGGAGTCCGTCTTCCCCTGAAACCGCAACCAACTCGGTTTTCAGGTAAAAGAGTTATTAGCTTGAAAACTCCGTGTACCAGTAATTGATTTGCTTTTGTTATTGTAAACGATTTTGAAGACATTCTTTGTCGGTTTTCTTTGTGTTACGGAAAGTTCTCTGTTATCCTCAATTATTTTCAGGGAAGTGTGTGATTTTAGGAGTTTTCGGGACACTTGAAATATCTTTTGCTGGTGATTTTTTATGTATGAAAAACAAAGGAGGATTTAATGTTTTGAAGTAATTATTTAGCCGCTTTGATATAAGGCTGTTTAGGAGAGGCATAGGGATCTCTCAATATGAAGACTTCCACTGTCCACCACTGCTGGACAAAGGTCTAGCAGTAGAAGATGAAAGTCTGCGTTGAGAGGGAGATAAAGAATACTAAAAGTATGGGGAAAAGCTTAAAAAAAAGCAATTAGAACAAAAAATTAAAGTATAGGTCCCTTTATTCAACAAGAACAATTCACAAAATTAATATTATCCTTAAACTACCACTTTTTATTTATATACATTACAGCACATAAAACATACCAGAGTTAAAACATGTTATTTTGTTAGCGTGTTCAGTGAATCAATAGTTTAATTAAACGAGTTCCAAGTATTGTACGAAAAATATTGAGATAAAATCGAAACAATAGCAGAAATGACGAGAATTCAATATAATTCAGATCAACGTAAAAATATATTTATTTTCAATACAATTGAAAGGTTTTGTGTTTGTAAATTTTTGCATGTTTTTGTTTATAATTTAAACAAGTTAATATTTTTTGGGGCCACTCAATCTCTACCAAAAAACATTAATTTTTCACGTGCATGTAAATCTAGTCTGATATATTGATATATACAGATACATTTGACTATAACAGATCATTAACAGCAGTGGCGTGCGGTTCATAAAGACAAAAAGACACTGCCTACCCTACGTAACTCAGATAAATATTTATTATAAGTTATTGGAGGTGGCAAATCACATACATCATTATTTAATCGACAAAACGATGAACCAATACGAACATGCAGTACTGTGATTTTGGTAAGTAAGCTTTTCAAATTTTCTGTCTACCCTGTCTAAAAACTCTTTGCACGCCGCTGATTAACAAATTTCGGCGTATAATATTCAATTCATTTCAAAATCAACTAATGTTAAATAATGTATAATACATTATAAATATATTATGTGGAACCAGTAGGTACCACTTTAAAAAATACTTTGATTGATTGTAGTACGATAATGAATAATAGGCAGGTATGCTTATTTTACAAGAATCTAATTATTTCACGTAGTTCTATTGCTGGAGTTAATTACGTAATATAAAAGAGATAGACAAAGAGAAGTAAATAAAATCATTTTTCGAATAACTATATAAAATATTACAGCATGCGCATAAATTCGCAGGTTTGAATACATTAATGAAAGGATAAGCCTCCACATAAGTCCAGGTTTTAAGCAAAATATATTTAAAAGCATTAAAAAAAGGTTGTATTTACTTTGGTGTAAATAATATCGTGTATTACGTCTGTCGCACTTCTCTTTTTGTTGTGTAATAAAACACGACAAAGAGATTATTTAGAATAAACATGTCTATCTCTCACAATTATTCGAAGTGCTTCGAAAAATTCAGAGTTAAAAGGCACTTTTAAACGTAGAAGGGAAAGACAGCGCCAGATACAAAACAAGTTTTATAAGCACTATGCAAGTAATTGTCATTTTTTTATTGTGTGCGGAATAACTATATATTACCTACCACATTTACTAATTTGTTCGAATTTGTAAATTTATAGCAAGAATAGCCAATGCTTCTTAATGAATTTTTCGGTGGTCTGTTAAACTTATTTTCTAAGGTGATTTTCAACATCATAGTCTCACCTTTTCATGAAAAGTATTATGAACAACAAAGGTATCTATAACATAAACATTCTAAATGCCTAGATCGGATCTATAAATCATTATCACTGACTAGCCAGCTTTTCCGCCCAGTACCTAACGCAATATAGTCACCAACACAATAACGTACAGTAATAACTCTAAACGAGCAATAAATACAGACAGAATTAATATAAGAGCCAATAAACATACATATTCTGAGAGCATACATATTACATGAGGCGTACATTTCGTCTCTGGTCGTTCAATGAAGACGCCAATTTCACACTTGACAGGAATTCCAATTACTTCCATTTAATGTGAAATGGCAATATCATGAGCTATATTGTGCTCATAGATTTTGTATTGCACTGCAGTTATTGATCAATGACACTTGAGATGTAGAGTGGTATTGGTAAGGGTGTGTTATTGGCTATCGCAAAAATGGGTTATAGAAATCATAATAGCATGGATTGGTCAGTGGTTAGTAAATAAATATACTTGGCTTGGAAATAGAAGTACATAAAGTTACCATAAAGTACCTACAATATAGGTACATGTAAAATGTGATTTTAGCGAATGGTTTCATGTCTACCAACAAAGTTTAATAGGCTGTTACAAAAACCTAAATGCTCGAAAAAGTTACGCATACATTTTTTAACTTGGGGGTAATATAATCTGTATAAACCTTATTGAAAACCATTTAAAATGAAAGCATATGTGAACGTCTTTTAATATTAGGGCGTAATGCAAAAGTGTTAGCAATTACAAACACGGGTCTCGCATGCATTTTACATGAGCTCTCGTAACCAGCTGGAAAAATCTGATAAAAGCCAGCGATGTAGCACATGGCCGCGCACTCGTGATGATACTACAAGTTTCCTGTAGAGGGGCGATTTATCACGTAAGCGGTGAGCTATAACCTAAATGTAAGAGCGATTGGATGCAGGTTCCGTTTGAATGATGCATGAGACGCGGCCACTGTCGCACATGTGTGTGCAGTGCGCAGATGCCAACTGTACTAATATCAAGCTATCTGCTGATACGTCTAATTTAATACGCTGCAACATGTGCCAACTAACGTGGAAACACATAACTCGCACGATACAATGTCACGTGCAAATGGAATGGTTATGCACGGATTATCGATACCCAACGCGTACGGGTGGCACGACACAGGGTGATAAAAATTTGCGAGCATCCAGAGTTCGACGCGACTCCGGTTCGGCCCATAATCGTTGTTCGAAACGTCTAAAAATCCGTCGAACTTCTACTGCTGTGCTATTTGCGTCGCCTCTTACATTTTATAATAACGGCAAAGTTAGACAGGAGTATGCTTCTTAAAAGTTTGTACTCGAGGCTCGGATAACGTTGCATCCCGCGGTGCTTGGCACGATTCCAGAGGACATCGCAGTCAGGACGTCGTCGTTCTAAATTATTTTATTATTTCATGACGTTCGTAAAAACATTTAAGTGGTTCTCGTGCAAAACCGGTTTTTATTCAAAAATGTTTATTTATATGACGTCATACATAGCGAATACAATGTTCATTCGAACATCGTCGAGTGAAAGCTCTCTACTCCTGTCGTAATTCAAATATACGAGTCAGTTACTGCCACGGATATTATAAACTATGTTTTGAAGCTCTCATATCACTGTTGTAAATTTCCCTTGCTTATATAAAACCGTTCGTGCGATATCACTTGTAGGGATTAATTCTCGATTTTGTCGAAGTTTCGGCTTATGTATTATTCATATAAGTTTCAGACAGTGGCGGTGTCGGTACAGTTTCGCTCAAACTTGTGAAAGGTTACTCTTACAATACTCAAAAATATAATCCGATTACAGAAGGTGTTGCCAGACTATCATTATATTAGATAGAAATGATTTAAGAGTAAATAGATTATCTAGTACACATGATTTTAAAAATAAGTACTTGGTACTTCTAAATGGTAACCTCGATTAACTAATAGGTATATACTGTACCAAAACTTTCTGATGTGTAATATGTGGATTTGTATCGTATTGTATTATAACCGCAGTATGATTGAGTAAGTATGAGAGATGCTGCATTTGCCTTCATATCATAACTACCTCTAACATTTTCTTTTAACTGAATATAATACGGCCAATAATAGAACAATACAACAAAAAGAGCGAACTCTGAATAATAAAAATATTCTTTCCCTGACGATTGGCATAATCACCTGATCTTCAAAAGAAATGTTTTTCTGATGTAATTCTTTATTTATTTCTGCATAGTAAATGGTCTGACCACGAAAAGAATAAGTGCTGTATTAGCATAATACTATACTTTTCAGCAAGATTTTGGCTGTAGCGTCCAATATGTTGTGACATTAATCTAAACGAACGGTTGAACATACGATCTGGGACCTTTCCAGCATATTGCGGTATACTTTATCAGTTTGTAGAAGACGTCTGCTGAACATGGGACTTATAAATAGCTAGAACGAATTATTGTGCCGGGATAATCTATATAAATAAAAATCTATTGCCAAAAATGTATTTAATCGCATAACTTCAGAACGGCTGCACCTATTTGGCTATTTTTTGTTGTGTTTGTAATTGTCAGGACAAGATTTGAATGTAAGAAATCTTTTGGAAAATCCACCATAAACGTCGGAAATTTGGATGAAATTTTTGTATATATAACATTTTTGATTTTCTTCATTTGTAAATTGCACCTGTGCGAAGCCGGGTCGGGTAATATAATAATAATCATGCTTAATAGTAATATATAATCATGCTTGGAGAATTGCACTGTATTATTACCAAAGAAATGTTTTATAAATAAATGGTTTATATAGTCGCTAAAATATGGTGCAGATTTTGATGAGTCATCATCATCATCATCATCATCAGCCAGAAGACGTCCACTGCTGAACGAAGGCCTCCCCCAAGGGGGGGGGGGGGGGTGCCATAATCCCCACTCTTGGCAGGCGGCTTGGGGATCGCAGTGTCTCACCGATTAGTGAGAGGACGCTGCTGCCCGTCCTCCGGTGTCTGGCCGCAGTTTAAAGACGTACCCGGGTCATTTGATGAGTATTATTAAAAAAAAATGTCACTTCCCAGGTCTTTGAAACTAAATCCACTTTCCAACAAACTCTCTATCTATTTCTCAAATCTCAAGTTTATATACTGGTGATTCTCCGTCCCTACATTCCAACGAAATAATCTCGTCATCAACAATCGTATCATGACGTCACAATATTCTGCTTGGTTTTGTCCCCAGTGGTCAGATGCTCGACTTACAATACATTTACGTTAATAAACAATCTCCAAAACAATTCTTAGCTTATTGGGTAGTAACGATCAATTGCATAGCCGAAGTTGTCGCGTAGAGTGCACTGCGCAATTGAATTTGCATAGCACGATAACAGTTCCAATATCCGCTGGGGATAAACCGACCAGCTATGTACAGTACACAAGTGTATGTTTTAGATTATTACCCATTATGTGCATGATCGTATATACGATGTCGTAACTTGGGTGGTAGAGTGTTCGTTTTTATGTGTTGCTTTTGTTTAGATTTTCCTGTTTAGCGTACGATGTTTTTGCTGATATTTAAGAATTTAATCAAAGTCTCAATCATGATGAGACGTAATGTTTTTGTGATTTGAATGATAATATGTTGAACGCAAATGTGTTCAATCCGATAGTCTTAGTATCAACCTCATAATAAATAACAGAAAATCCGAGAAGTTATATTATGTAAATGAAATGCCAGAATATACATATGTGTTTCAATTCTACATCGCCAACATATAAAAACATAAATATTGATAAATATGTGTCTCGATTTGTTTCATTATATTATATCATATAGCATAAGCCTTAAGTTTTAACGATTGCATTTCAATCTAATTTCATGAACAAAATAATCCAACACGGTATTTTATAATTACGCTTAAGTGGGTATATGTAGACTTGTTTGCGGTAGGTTTAACGGGTCGGCTGGCAGCACGGTAGTAATTATCGACGTCAGTAAAACTAAATGACCTCTGATTTAATTCACCCGCACCGGTTAACGATCGCTAGTTTAATAAAAATATATAAGCCGCCATCACAACAGCCTGAAGTTAATTGCGAGCTTTATGGCCATTAAAAGGTATATTACTGAGCAATATTTACTTTGACAAATGTTAATTTGCATTTTGATTACTGTGTTCGTTCCTAGTGTTGTATTGTATCGGAAAATATTTAATCAAAATGAAGCTCCCACGCATGCTGAATGTTAATTTTGTGACGGATACAAACGTGAATACGATAACATGTTTTTGCATGTAAAACAGTTAGGGATGTCTTGTTTGTTTTGTTGTATTTTTATCCAATGTCAATGCTAAAAGGAAATATTATTGTATGCCATTTAAAATAAAAGCTACGTGAAATTTTCAAGCAACTTCCAATACTGTGAGTACCAAATATTTTCCGATCAATTGATCTCACATACGAGCAATTCCACTAATGCTTGGAATTACATCTCGAGCACTCTGTCCAACCGATAATTTGAGAGATCGTCCAAAGCGCTGGAATTCTCTTGGCCTAGGACGTGATTCGCATTCTCCTCCGTAGGGAATTCTAGGCAATGAGCCTCCACACTCGGCCTGCACTTCGGCCGCGCTTGAGGAAATTTGCCAAAATATTTTGTGCATCCTTAGCTTTTTAATTTGGCTCGAGAGCGGGCCTTAACGCAAGATGGTCCAAGTTTAATCTACGATCTAAGAAATTAAAGTGTTACTCAGGATTACGACTGTAAGTGCTGGCAATATCTCTCTGTATTAATTACCAGTGTCGTTCATTTGTAGTTTGTGTTAATGGCGTCGTTAAATGTTTGGAATGTTCACAATGTACCTGTTATTAACTTGTACAATTTACAAAAATATAAAGGTAAGGGAAGGTGTCTCATTCTGAACTTTTGTTAGTAACATGTCTTGTTTCACTAAAATTAAACGTGAAGCTTTAAAATAAGGCATATATCAAAGTTAGAATATTTCTGCCGTATACTGACCTTATATGTACTTTTTAGTTCGATCTACGACTACCTGAAATACAAATCCATACAAATAGTTGTGCGACGACTTTAAGTATTTCGTAGTTTCGTCTGGAATGAAATACTAGTTTTCTTTGTTCCTAGACATACCATATATAACTAGCGACACCACCAAGCTTTCCCACAACTGGCTTACGGCTTAAATATTGCACGGCTCTATACTTTTACCGCCAAACAAAATAACATCTAAAAGTCTTAAATAAATGAATGGCTTTTGTTCTGTGGTACCAGGCTATCAGAAGTGCGGAGCGGTCACGTGGTCGGTGTACACCGGCGGGATAATTCGGCCGGCGTCGGTCCCTCGCGGCCGTTGTACTCCCGGTACGTGACGTGTATCACAATCCGACGACTTTTATTAAAAGGACGTTGTTGATGGTGAAGTTTAGTGTCGCTGTTTGTTTCGAAAGTTGCAGTGGAATGACAGGGTCATTCAATCGTATCAGAAATGAAGAAATCAAACGTCTGTAGGTCCAAAAATATTATCTTCAATCCAAGAAGAACTCTTCATTTTTGTTAAAAGCTGTTTCTGTCCTTTCAAAGAGATATGAGCTTTATATCATGAATGGACGAAATTAAATTGAAATCGAAACTGAACTGAAAATCATAGCATTATGGCGACCCCTTAATACGACTATAAAAAGTGATGTTACCGCGCGTAAAAACGTACACTCAAACGCAAAGCTTATATCGGTTATTATTACAAAAACAGTATTAGCATACAAAACTTAGCTACCACAGTGTTATACTTGTATTTCCCGATAGGCTAGACAAAGGTGAAATGTGGGTGTACTCTTAGTACATTCACATTTCACCGATGCCAATATTGAATCTCAAACTCTAAAATTTCTAAACGGAAAAACCTTATAATATTTCTCCGATTTTGCGATCACGACATCAATGAGGCTGTCACTTTCATATACATACATACAGCTATACCATAAAATCTCATCATAGTTAATACTCACACCTACAAAAATATTTTACTGTCTTGTACAAATTAAAGAACATCTCCATAATCTTGTCACGGTGTACAGCATAAATTTACGCGAGGCCACGGCACTGCATACCTAGTGATTAAGTACCTATTGCTACAGCTGCATAAACGAATATCACTTTTTTCCCAACATTTCCTTAACAAGATGATAATCCGGTTGTGAGCACGAAAAACATAATATCTTTGGCATACCATTTGCTCATATTGGATCCTTATTGAATAATTTTATGAAATTGTAAACAGTAATATCGGGCGTACTTTATTAGATAACGTGAGAGACGTTGTTTTGGTTTGATATTAAAAAAGTGATATATAAAATAATTTTAGATACCAATTCTGAAGACGCGTATTAAGTAGGTATGCGCCATCTTTATTTTTGCTTCCAATAATGTTCTTACATCTCATCTTTTAAATTAAACGTTGATTTCAAAAGTATCACAGTTAATAACACAGCTTTTTTTGGTGTTCTTACTTTCATTTTTATAGTAATAATATCCGAATTAATCCTGTTTAATTTAGTCCCCCTCATTCTGAGAAGAGACCCTTGCCTATGAGTGGGGCATTAATCGGTTGAATTTATTATTAAACTAGATCTATGTTTACCCAAAATATTTTGTTTATAGCGTGGGTCTTATGCAAATCCTGTTACTCTTATTAAAACCGTCGTACTGATTGTGTCGTAAAGCATTTTACATCTCAATCCCAATAAATCTCATCTACTTGTACAGGATTGTAGGACTATAAAACGGGAATCTATTAAAAACATAAAATTGCTTCTCAAAATTCCATACAGGGACAAAGGAGGGAAAGTAACGGGACGCAACAGTAACCCTTTTCGTTTAAGACTCAACAACCGTAAAAGTATCGAGTGTCGTAAAATTGATCCCGGTAATAAAATTACATAGGTATCGTGAAGGGCGAAAATGAAATATTGTGTGGCTATTACTATGAAAAATATATCTTTGAATTTGGAACAATGCAAAAAAAAGTGCAAGTGCCAGTCTATTACTGTCCAATGGCTGGACACGGGCGTTTCCTTATAATACGAGGCTTTTGTCAATCAGGCTGATTAGTGCAGATTGGCGAAAAATAAAACCATTAAATAAAAGAAAACTATAAGTTGATAGTCATAAAAAGTACAATAAATGTAGAATATAAAAGATAATACAGATTCCAGGGCAATTACGGAATACAAGGTTGGGTTTAACCTTCCAATATAATGGAGTTGCCTACCTAACTTACTAGACATCTCGTTTCGAAGGGATACTAGATCGGCCCTGCAGATTAAGTGTTGGAACGAACGTCTGAATCTATTCTTGGCTTCAATTTTGAAGAACGAACTATAGAAGTAGGCTAAAGAAATACACTCAAAAATATACCTTATCACTACTATAGTAATAGGGCTGTCAATTCAGTGTGACAAAAAATAAATCGTTTTAATCGGTTCGAGATCTTTCGATAACAATCGAAATTAGTCATATGACAAATATTTACTATCGTGGCCGTAATCGTACATATTATAACTTTAAATTTTGCTCTGTACCAAAACGAATAGGTATTTCAACCTATAAAAAGCCGCGCAGAACAACGCCGAAATAGGAATTGCCTTTGTTATTTTGAATCTAAAAAATACACTGAATCGATTATCTAAACTAACATCAGATTTTCGGTTTTGTTTTACATATTTTTATTTCAGTAAAAATAACATTTACATTGGAAAACGGAATTCTAGACTCGGAACTGATGCGAAAAATCGGATGGAAACACGAAAAAATATATCGCTATGTTTATTAAGCGTGAGTGATATTTGTATCGCTATGTTTTTAAACTTCAATGACATTTGAAAAGTTTTAGTAATATGACGCTTATGGCTTTTGAAGAACAATTGAAACATTATTGAATTCTAGTTTATTCTTCTATTTACGCAATCTTTAGCACATTTAACAGACCCTTTCTCAACAAAAGTTACTTTTGTAGTCTGGGGTCTTATAAATATTGGGTGATATAGAAACAAAACGTGTCTACAATGTACATTCGCAACATAATTACTTAAATACTAAAATATTTGTTTCTACTCGTGTTTTGTAAAGGAAAACTGTTTGTAACACGGCACCAGAGTAATTCTAGTGTGGGACTTAATTTTGCTTATAGACCGGGAAAACGCACCTATCGTAGAAAATACGTCATCCAATCAAAATTCGGTACAAAAATATACAATAACGTAAGTATATGTATGAGTAGGTTCTTTCCTCGTTTTTACATAACCATGTTGCTTCTCTAGTGCTTCATCCAAAGCCACGCTTTGCTTTCTCAATGTTTCGTATTATTATCATCGTACTGTTCAGTACTGACATTTTTCTCAGCGCAAACCATTATGTAGATTTCAATTCCATTCAGGGTAGATTTATAATTTATAAGATTTCCATTTCGTACGATTTTACTTTTGTTTTGTTTATTGATGTCCTATTTCTTTTATTTGTTTTGTTTTAGACTGGAATGCTCTTGAGAATACTTGTAATATACATAATTAAATGATCAAAAACTGCTGAGCGTGAGCTCCTAGCTTCAATTCTTGGAACAAGTAAACTGTGTTTTGAGTTCTTTTTGTATGGGTTTCTCAGTAACCTGGAGTTTGGAGTTATGTCCCGCTGTTGAGAATGGCCTTCGTACATCTGTGCCTAATCCCTTCGAGAAATCCAAGCGTAGTTATATGACTTATGTTGACTATCTATATTCAATAAATCGCAATATAGGTATGTAGACTGCTTTATTGGTCTAGTGGTCGCCAGCGCGACAGCTGATCGTCAGGTCCTGGGTTCGATTCCCGGGTCGGGTAGTGTTATTCGGGTTTTTGTACGGTAATTCTCAGTAGTAGCACGGAGTCTGGAACTGTGTCCGATAGATGGAAATAGGCTCGTCCCCTATTACATGAGACGCAATTAGATTTATTATATATAGCTGTGCCCGCGACTTCGTTTGCGTGGATGTCGGAACTTAACAATGTATTTTTTAGTGAGACCAAATGCACTTAACCCTATTTTTTTCTAAAATAAAAGAATTTTTATAAAATAAAAGTAGCCTAAGTTACTCCTTATTACATCAGCTACCTGCCAATAAAAGTCGCGTCAAAATCGGTCCAACCATTTCAGAGATTAGCCTATACAAACAGACAGACAAACAAAAATTGTAAAAAATGTTATTTTGGTGTATGTACCGTATATATTCATATATGCATGTAGTAAAAAACAGTTATTTCAATATTACAAACAGACACTCCAATTTTATTTATACGTATAAATTTTATTTACATGTATAAACTAGCAGTTGTCGCAACTCTAAGGCTGCGTGGATTTTTTTCATAAAATCTTTAACCACTCATTTCACACTCCTAGGAGTTGAATTTTGCAAAATCCTTTCTTAGCAATTAGAACTTACGTGTCAAATTTCAAGTTTGTAGTTTCTGAACTGAGATTATGTGATTAGTTAGTGGTATTTCGCTTTTATAAATATAAATCATGTTTAGACAATGAAAGATATAAAAGGATTTAGGTTATTTTATTTTGACTAGCATTGGTTAATTAAAATTAACAGTACCTAAAGGTGCTATATACTGCCAACAGTGCAAGGAAAGTGCTTCCACGAGTGACAACATCTGAGATCATCTGGCGCACCCTGGGCAGCCACCCTTCGCTGTCTGGCTAATCTTTCCACTACGTGATAAGTTATTGTGAGAGTGAGACCTCATGCTGTCACGACGGAAACGAAAAATCTATAAAACTATTAAGATTTTATAAAATTTTAGATTTACGATATGAAGGATTTATATGATTCAGCCAATCTGGTTCATATATACCCATCTCAATATTTCATTATGGACCAATATTTCATCATATAATTCTTGTTGTTTAACTTTCATCTTCTATAATAAATCCCTTCAACGTTATCGTGAAAATTTATCCTGAAGACAAATACAGAGGGCGTCTCAAATGAAGCCGGATATCCGGATTTAAGAGCCAAGGAAACATGGTCTGGGATGTGGAGAGGTTTAAGCACTTTACGTAGCTTTTCATTAATGTTTCATTCCTTTTTTTATTACCGTATTTAATCATTGGTGGCAGGAGATTTGAGAATTTAAATTCGTTCTGGTTCAGATTTCAATCTCATATCTGAGACTATTCTTACACGACGTTACTGAAAATAAACAATAGTACTTACAAACAGGTAATGCGATTTTCTTTTATTGTATCTGTCCGAGTTTGATCGACTGCTGAGCTACGTGTCGCGGGTTCGATTCCCGCACGGAACAAATATTTGTATGATCTACAGATATTTGTTTCGGGTCTGGGTCTTCGTGTATGTCTCGTAGTGACTTTTCCTTATCAATACTAATTCAATATTTTTGAAACTTATTACTAGTCGGTGGTGTCGTATTCAGTTAGCGTCATGAGTAAATGAAATTTTCTTATATTCATAAATGTTTAAAAAGAAGATATATGTATATTAATTCTCGAGTGAATAAGTTACTTAGGCAAGCGTGAACCAGCGTTGACTCTATCTCCAATTACCATCAGGTGAGGTAGTGGACAAAGATGAGACAAAGCGAAGAAAATAAAAAACTCACCATTATACATTTATCATCTTCCGAGCCTTTTCTCAACGACGTTGGGGTCGGCTTCCAATCAAACCGGTTGTAGCTGAATATCTGTATTTTACAGGGAGCGCCTTATATTACACATTATGTATACATTAACCAATTCTATGTATGTTAAAAAAATAGTTTTAATTCATAGAAATTCTTTTATAACTTAATATAATAATTATCTACTTTTGTCGCTGACTATACAAGCCTCAATTGAAATATTAGTCCATTAGGGCCTGGCTTTCTATTGTTTCTTTTTATCATTTGACGAGTTAAAAGCCTTGTTGAGAATAGGCTGTAAATCTAAAATAATTATAATCTGGTGAGAAACGTATCGAGAGCGTAAAGCAGTTTCAATAGGTACGTTAAATATTTTGACACTAATTTTTATTGATAATATATTGCGGTTATAAGTAGCGGCGTCAAATTAATTAGCTTGCGTGAACAAATTGCAGTGGAATTCTGCGGTCTGCTTTGTGTTAAATTGGTATTATCGACTAGTTTAATGACAATCCATTATAGTTGGCTGATTATTTATAACTGTTTAAATCGTGATTAAAATTTTGTCAATAGCCAACTTTATAATTGAAATTACGAACAATTTAATTAAATTAAGTTCTGCAACAATTATGAAGTTTCCAAAGTACAACTTACGAAATATTCCAATTATCCAAAGCCTCCGTTTCAATTTGTGCAAGTTTCGTCAAGGAAACGTAGAGTATTAAAGCAGGATTCGCCCGGTCTTCACATAAAACTGGTTGTAATGTGAGTGAGTTCGCGACGGCCCGGACCGCCGCAGCTGCTCCATGTAATGTCACTCTTATACTATCCGGTTTATCTGCAGACCTTCTGCGACACGCCTCGACCCTGATTTATATATGAAAAGTCTCAATTTATTGTATACCCAGTTTCGGTAGTTAATAGCTCAGGATATTCTGGGGTTAGCCGCGCGGTCAAATTAATGAGTATGGGACAAACAGCCGAATGTTAGTGCTTTGTTTTTGTCCGTTTCGGATCAATTAACATGCAATACAATTTAGAACTTAACACGGTTTTATAAGATCTATTTTCCTTTCCAGATTTCCAAATGCCTTAGTACCTTAAAAAAGTGTAGATAAAATTTATTAGTTTTAATTATCCATAAAACATGCTTATCTGTTTAACTTTAATTTACTTTCCTCTTCTTTGATTTGGGAAAGCTAATTAACACTTATTTTAAGAAAAGGAAAGCTGATTAAAGTGAAAGAAATATAATTTGCATTTTAAACAAAATTTAAATGCGAGACATTTTATATTCTTTCAAGCTGGTTGAAGCTTGAACTAATGAAGCTATAGTTAAAATCAACTCCTATCCTGATGAATTAATCAACACATTTTTTAAGCACAAGCATCTACTGTAGTTTTACTTTAAAGATCAGATTAGTTTGGTACATCAAGAAAAGCACGCAATCTATACGCAGACGGGCAGGACAAACAAAACTAAATCTTATTGCACTTTGAAAAAAGAAAAGATGGTTTTCAAAGATTTATTTGCGGCACTATTTTATCCAAGATCGATGCCCCAAATAATGTTCGACACGTAACAACACGGGTGATGCTCATTCGATCCGTAAATATATACAAACCAATGAGAAGTCCGAGAGAAATTTTCAATTTGCACCGCGGTCGTACTTGTGATGCGAGTCGGAAGGAATGAAATATTATACGGCTTGAGTTCGGGGCCCTGACCCATGTCAAATCAGCATTCGCAGGTATGCCACGAATTATTTACGGCCAACTCACTGCTATGAAAATTTTTATCGCAACGATAAATCTTTATTAGCTAAGTTGGAGAATTTTTCCGGGCGTTAGACGAGCCTATATACCTATTTTAGGCGTGGATTTTTTTTTATTTTTTGTTAGATTTTATTTGCAGCCAATGTGATATTTACTTTTGTAAAATTAGGGTTGGAACGAAGTTTTGCCATTCGTTTGAGAATTATGTATGACGTTGACGCAAGTTCTTGGAAGATATTGATTTTCTGTTCAAGTACGGTCGGCGTCAAGTACTCTTATCGTTAGAAAGGGTCCATGGGAGGAAATGACATTGAGAATGATAAAAAGATAAATATAAAATATCATCATGCTGTCCTTTGGGTACCAGCATAGTCATAATTGCATATGCATGACATACCCGATACATCCATCGTTGATTGTTATAAGCAATGCAACATCATCCATTTGGTACAATCTGTATTAGAATGTCATTTATCTTACACAAAATGACGTAACATAAACAATTTACACTAACTTGATCTATGCTTTTAGATTATATTCACTCCATGGTAAGAATGTGTTCTGCTACAATTGATTTCTCACACAATATACCTAATCTTCTAAGTGACGGCACGGTAGGCGCAGTGGCTAAAGATTTCTGCGGGTTCGATTCCCACACGGAACATTTTTTGTTTAAGCTGTACATACAACTGTACCTACACGGTAGAAACCCTTATGCGGATCAACGGTTTTTTAAAAGAAAATGAAAAAGAGAAAAAAGAATAAGCAAAGATATTGATTCTCGTTAATGTCGTGTTAATAAATGTAACGAGTAGCGATATTACATAAAGTGTGTGTGAAATATATCGTATCAAGCAGGAATATTCACCGTCATGAAATAACATATTTTATGTTTTTCAGTCGTAATTTAAATAAGACGGCACGGTTGGCGCAGTGGTTGACAGATCGACTGCTGCGCTACATATCGCGGGTTCGATTCCCGCACGGAACAAATATGTATTTGTATCATCTACAGATAGTTATTTCGCGTCTGGGTCTCTGTGTATGTGAATATATGTATTTGTATACGCACAGAATACAGGAATTACTCCTAGTTTGGGGCAAAGTTATTAAAAAAAAAAACAGCCAAATGTTCCATTAAAATGAAGAAAACCCACGACATACGACAAAAAAAATGTCTGTGGAATTAAATCTATGAGTGTAGGCGGACAGTAATAGGTACTCCCACCTGTCATATTGGACATGATTACTAGCGGTACTATACCAGCTATGATCTAGTACCCGATTTAGACGTTTTATTTTAGTCTGTATTGAAACCATTATAACGTATTACCTACACACAAGCTGTGGGAAAACTTCATAAAGAATTAAATCATGAAAAACCTACCTAATCATCATTCGTTTCAAATATAAATTTGGATTAATTTGTTAAAACATATCTGTTTCACTTGGCTGCAGTGTTCATAATGAAAGCTCGAGTGAACATACCCCAATAATGTCAAAGACAAACTATGGCATACATTGCGCAGCTACTATTTATAAATTACCAATCCTTATTTTCCATAACACAGTAAATTTTCAATGTTTTCTTTATCAAAATATCAAAACGGATTCAAATAACGACATTTACCTCTCACTTCTGTACACAACAGATCACTAACGTGTTGTCCTCCCCAACTTAAGATACATCTGTGCTGTTTGTAGGACATAGGACATGTCGAGCAAATTGCCGTATTCTGAGCCCATGAATATTGTATGAGTCGTCGGTACTGTGCGATCACTTCATCATAACGCTTGAGGGATGGGCAACGCATGCTCCATGCTATTTATCTAGGATGGCCTTATTGACTGCCTGAATATGCATAGCAAGTTTCAGCTTGGGTTGGATTAATGCTTGTCTTGTTATTTGAGAATAATCCTGGGCTTGTATTAATTTATTCAGTATTAAATTTTCGTATATATAGTTTAATAGGATTTTGGCGGGTTTTATATGGCACAATAGTCATTATAACATCAACTCGTTATCCCTACTGAGTATACGTAAGCAATTTTGTAATAACGAAAAGTGGTAACTTTTAATAAATTATTTGATGAATAGGTAGGTATAAGTTTGATAATACAAACTTAATAAAAAGTTATTCATAAACTACTCCTGTGAATATTTACGGTCACCATATTCTAGTAATAAACCCTAGGTAAAGTGTGACAAAAATGTATGATTGAAATATCTTTGTGTGACATAAACGAAGACATCGTTTATTACAATCAAACTGATATGTAATTTGATCAAATAAGTCTCCTGTGTTTACTAAAACGTTCAGGGTAAATAACTGATCGATGAATCAAATAAAATTTAACTACAGATTATATGAGGACAACAATACTGGCGAACGATTGTTATTAAAAAAATATTAATAATATTGTTTCTGTGTATTCAAATAATTTCGTATACGATTTCAGCAAGTAATCTGAAATCATTATATTACCACGCTGTTAAATTTAATTTACAACACAATATAGGAGTATCTACTCAATCAGAAGTGTGTTTTACAAAGCCTATCAAAACAAAATATCGAGTTGCTCAAAATTTATTTAACTTTTGTATTACAAAGCAAACAAAGCGTACCGGAAATTATTGAACGAAATTATAATTTCTGAACGATGTCAGGGATTGAAAGATGTTATCTATTATAACTCTACAAAAGGTTGTCGAAGTGTCTTCAAAATTTGTTTGGAGAATGATAGGGGTAAAGAACCTTTTTATATCAGCTTATGAGAAGGTTAGTTCTAAGGCTGGAAAATATACGAGCGGATAATGTTGGATAAACTTAATGATACTAAGCAGTTTTTGCTGTCAATATGGATACCAAAAATTTACAAAAAAAAAACAATTATTCAAACTGTAAAATGGCCTGATTAAACATTTAAATACTAGTTTGAAAATTCACTGTAATGCTACTTCTGGATCTAGTTGTAATAATAGATTTGTATTATCACTCTCTTGGTCATAGAAGCTGAATAGAGCCACATATTTTTTGTATGAGTACAATGTTTGATAACTATCAAACTATCACGGGCATAGTTACAAAAAAAAAGTAATCGACTGAATATCTTTTATTACAATCCTCACTTTGTCGTTTGTCTTTACCATTTCACTTGAAACGACAATTTCAAACAGAGCCAATTCATAATTTTTTTTTGTTCCTCATTTCTACGAAAATTTAAAATCTTGATTCCACATTCAAAAAATTGTGTCTTTGTCTGATGCACGAAAGGCTTCACAAATAGGTTTTCCATTCTGACGGAACCATAAAAAACCTAATACAATCTCGTATAGGCACATACTTATTGTCGATAAAGTACAGTCACAAAGATAAATTGCGTAATGTCGATACTGATCGAAAAGCGAAAAGGCTTTGTGACACAGATATTTTCTTATTCCGCTTTTGTTGATAACTGTATTGAAATATCGTGTATTGGGCTTGTCTTGTACCTACTAATGTTAGGATTGGGTGGTTTCCAGGAAGGACAAGACCGTCTGTCGCATTTCCAAGCGTTTGTAATTTTGTAAGGGCATTTTATTCATGAATAGTTAATGTATATTCCTCTTCTATTCCAACTGATATTTCTTTATATCAATAACGTTAGATTGTCTCCGAAAACACTGTTTAAGTGTTTGTACCTTGTATGACAAATTGTTGTTTGATAACTGTACTTAAAGTTCAGGTATATTTTCTCTATTGATTTATGTCCTAAACTGGAGTCAATAAACGTTTTATTTTGAATTACTTTTGTTACCAATATAATAATCATTATCACCAGTTTAGCGTTCTCCCAATCAATAAATACGCGGTTTTCAGTTTAACAGAATTAACAAATTTTGTTTTCCCAACGGGTGCGGCTGAACGTTGTCCATTTGAATACTTTGTAAACTACGAATAGGCACAAATGTACTGTTTTTATAAGTTTTTAATATGACATTGACGCCCGAAACAATTGGTGGAAAAAAATCCAAAAAATTATGAAACAAAAATTCGATGATGTTTATTAGTCTGGAATATCTTTGTATTATCACGTTAATTTAAAATACTATAGAACTAGTCTTAACTTATATGTTAAACTACATATATGGAATTGGCTGCAATCCATGTGAAAGTTCAAGGGCTGTTCTATAGATACACAACATGAAAAGCACCATTGAAGCCAAGTTACCTCTCAAAGTCAAACTAAAGCCTTGCGTAATAGTTTTTTCATCAGAAATTGTTACAGACGTGCGTAATTCAACTTTGCCCATATATTTTCTACGCTTTAACTTGTTACAATACAATTAAAAGTTTCCGGCTAATGGATAGGTATTTTTCTTGTTATGAAAAATGGTTGTTGGCTTACTTTGCATTTTCCTGCTTTAAGCGAAATATACAACTGATATTAAATGGAAACACCAAGCAAGTGTGCAGGTGCACGGCTGATACATAAAACTTCGGTGCAAATATCAAGAATTTTTTCAATAACCGAAAATACCTTGCTTTTTAAAAAACGAAATTTTACTAGCGAATGAAATTCTTTTCCTTTGACAAATGTTTCATTGTGACACTAAGTTACTATTTACATGACTGTATATCATATTCATAGCAGCTAATAATTCAAAACGATTGCGTACGTACCCATCAACCAAGTTAATAGCCACTTCGTGTCACGGAAAAAAAATTCAAAACCGTGATAATAAAACATGGATTACCGTGAAAAGCGGCATTATGTGTTGTCATGCAACGGAGTGAGTAAGCCAGGTATCAAAATAAGCCAGTTTTTTAACGGAACCTCATAAATAACGTGACATTCATCTTCTTGACACTTGAATAACACGGTCGGCCCGAAGCCCATTAGCCTTTAAACGAAACAATGGGTATAGGTGAAGAGCGGACTCTATGTCTGCATGTCCATTATGTAAAGTTCATAAGGAATGATGATTAGGTTGTTGACCTACTTTCGGACGAGGTCGGGTGACAGGCCAAATTAATTTGCATTATCATACCCAATGGAAGTTGCAAATATGTTTACTCAAATATACAGAGCATTTAATTTTTCTTCAGTGATGGGCAGAGCTCCAAATTGCGCCAACACTAGAAATAAAACACAGTAGCGCTGGAAGCTACGTATGATATTAATGCCCCGGATTTATATGTCACACTGTGCACATGTTAAGCTGCATTTAGTACAACGATTGTTTTCATGTTACTTACGCCCAAAAGGCAAAATAGATGTATACGTAAAAATGTATGTAGTATATGAAACCTGTAATATATTGAATAGAGTTAAAGTAGATAATGTTAGAAGAATTCCCTATGGTACATATCTAAATATTATCCGCAGAGTATAAACAAATTTTACTAGGTACGTCAAAAAATGTTAATAGATACTTTTTATCCAAATTTTAAGTTTTTATTTCATTCGGTTTTTTATTTGTAAGAACATTTTATATTGGAGGCCAACAAGATTCCAGACAACTGATGAGATCATCCAACTTTTGATGCTTCTCGTAAAATGAGACGGCTATCAAAACTGAAAACAAAATTTTTTGAGATAAGCATCAGCAATCCAAAAAATTTACAAAGAAAAATTCAGTAAATTATGCAAATTTTGCTTTCGTCTGAATGACAGAGCCATTTCGTACATTCGACCTAAACCTTTCTTTATTTCTTCCAATTTATCAAAACAAACCTTTGAAAGGGTTTTCTTTTTATGCCATCATTTCAATATTTTTGATAAAAACGTCCTCCATTTAACCTACCTGTGCTACAATGTTCCTTGTGAAACCTGCTCACTTAAATTATGTATTTTATATGTTCCTATAATGGAGCTCAATGTTTTATTTATTTGCTTTTCGTTTTGGACTCATTACGAACTTTGTTCGTAGGTTTTCAGAGTTAAGACTACCTGGGCAAAACGAAAATCTCGAAACTTGGCAAAGTTTTCAGATATTATTTCATGCTGAGTTTTTGCTCGCAGTTTTAAGCTAGTAGGGGTCAGGTTAACCTTAACTCACTATTATTTAGATTAAGTTAATTTTGGTCAGTGTTGACTTTGCCCAAGGGCGCTTAGCCAATTTCAGGGCAGTGTTGTCTTTTTGCACTCTGTGGAAAATGTCCGTAACATATCGATATCGACTCCAGTAACAGTTGTTATTCTTATTGTTAAAAAAATAAATTAATGGGTTGTTCATTTTTTAAATCAAAGTGCGTTTGAGTTGTTTGGTTTTAGTATTTGCCTTAGTTTTTCAGCCTTCACAATTTTGTATGATACTTTGTAAGTCCTATTTATGTATATTATAAAAAATATAATTTTAACTATATATATGTAGTGTATGTGGATGTAAGTGTATGTTTCACACAATAGCAGTCATTTCTTCAAATAATATTATAATAATAATAATATCCTCCTGATCGAATTTCGTCACGGCGGCCAATCTCACCGGAGATTAGCCAACTACGCAGGAGATATTAGAGAGCTCAAGTGTGTGCGCAAACACAGGTGTTCTCTCTATTCCGATGGGACGTGAATCCGACATGACCGGAGAGAGATCAGGCGCAAGAGCAACGGCTTTACGTGCTTTCCGAGGCACAGTAAAATAAAAATAATATTATATGAAATATCTAAATGTCGTTAATATACAAGCCTCTTCCTTACATATTAACTATCGTCAAACTGTTCGAAGCTGTCATAGCTAACACGAGATACCCTAACTTTTAAGTAATCTGCATAATTATAATCAGCAAGCAACGCTTATCGATTCAACAACGATGCTGAAAACTCCAGAACACTTCAGTTCTGTATAAAGTTTCTCTTTTTTTTGTCAGTGTCTACAATAATACCCAAGTATCCACATACTATTCAAAGATTAAAGTATTTGCTAGCGTTTTTTCACGTTCGCACACAATCCAGTTCTCATGGAGCTTATCACGTATAGTACGCGGTTTTTGCAGTCTCCATGTTTAATGGTCTGGAAACTGTGATAAATTATGCCTTAATGCTCTTTTTCTCACAAACGGGCCTATCGCTAAGTGGACTTTGTTTTCCCTACCATGCATGCGTATACGCTTGAAGTGTAAAAAAACGTTAAGCTCTTTGAAAATTTAATATGTGGAAGATTATTTTTGGGGGTAGATAAATATTTTGTTTGGTGTGGTTAATTTAAACCGCTTTTGTTGTTGAGTAATGAACAATTGTTTGTTTAGGATTGTTTATCAAGTTTATTTGGGTCAGTAGGCAATATTGATAATATTTCAGTTCACGGAATACCTACGTTATGAGAAATAACACAGAATCACGTCTACTTTAATCGAAGGGTTAAACAGAGATGTGCACCTGCGTTTGTGTGTATTGTACACCCACGTTTCGCCAATGGCGTTATTAAGTAACATGTAATAGAGGGCGAGTCTAAATCTAGTCTCTGGGTTCTTTCTCAGAATATTCTTACAGACAAACCAAATTTTTTTTTTTTTTTTTTTTTTTTTTTTAAATAAACGTTGCCCCACACTAGGAATAATTCCTGTATCGTGGGTGCGTTTACAAACACATATATGTATTCACATACACAAACATCATATCACTTTGCCCGACCTGGTGATAGAATACAGGACCAGCAGCCACGCTTGTGACCATTATACTAAAAGAGAGCTATAAAAATAAAACATTTAACATGCTTTTAATATCTAAGAAAATTAGATCTTCAAGAAGCGCCCATAAAGTAAATGATGTAAAACCAACGCGAACGACATTTCAGGGATGCGAAACCCTTCAGTATCGGGAAACTTAATGGTTGCCATTTGTCATAATCCACAACCAAAAGCGCCATATTTTAACTAAATGAAGTCTTCGTGTTCATAACAGTAAAATATTTATCCTACGTAAAAAGCGACAAATGAAAAATTATGAAGTTTACAACAGCAGGCGGGCTGGAAGATATCCATATCACACATAGTTCCATTACAGTGAATTTACGACACACATACCATAACAGGTCATTTTATAGAACCAAAGGTGCGGCACTTGTTCCACACTTTCCATAAACATCAATATTCAAATACGTAGCCTCTAAAAACTCATATGGTCCAGGTTTTTATGACGGGATATTTTTCATCGCCTGAATATTAAAGCGGGAATCCCGCGCGGATCGTAGCCCAATTGAGCCATATTTTCCCAGCCGACCTTTGAATATTCTATTGAGGTTGAAAGGCTTCTGACCGAACTGTTTGAGCAACAGCAAAGCAAATTTACAGTACAATGAACACGCGTCAACATTGCCAGAAGGCCTCGTTACAAAAAGTAAAGTCGATACGCTAATTTTTCAACCAGATAAATCTCTTATACTTTATAAGGGTTTTTATAATAACTTTTGGTTTATTTGCTCAACTAGTTCCAAAAATTTTGTTTATATTTTATTCGGGTTGTTCTTTCTGTTTATATTTTTACGTTTAGACTTGCCTCATTAGTATAGTGGTCGTAAGCCCGGCTACTAAGCTGATTATGACGGATTCACGGGCGTGAAAAAACTGTTAAATATTAAGTATTTTTTAGGTATTTCTCAGTTCTTTCAAATTCTGCCCGGCACATAACAATAGACTCGATAATATTATCCTATCGGTTCGGTGAAATCTTTTGGAAAATACGGGTACGACGGGTTATTTACATTTTTAAATGTAAGAATATAGAATTCTTACATTAAAAATTACTCGATTTTGGAGATCAATAACTAATGAGTAATTTTGACAGGCATCAAATTATAACCGTTGAAGATTAAACTGTTGACGCGAAGTAGGTAATTTATTTCAATTAATTCAGCGACGTGACGCCCCGACAGATTCACTGAATCATTTTTCTCCTCGGCAAAGCGAAGACGTTGACAAATGATCAAATTATTCGGTCACTTCACTACATGTCACTGTGTAAAAAGGAGGCCAGAAAAAAGAGGCCGTTTTTTCTGTTGTGTTTCGATTTTTCCGCGTTCTTTTTGACGTAGAAAAATTGTGTTTATTAACAGTCTCGTCGCTGTTCGGCCCTAGAGATATGGGGACTGAAACCGCTAATATTTCAGCCTGAAAAATCACTGTCGATTTACTGAAGTGAAACGTTATAGATAAAAATTGTCCGTTCTCGGAGATTCCGCCGCTCTCAGATGCGATATTTTAAGGCGGGTCGACGATACTCAAAGCATAAGATGTAAATTGTTGAACCCTCGTCTTAAATTGACATCGAAAAACTGAAGTGAGCGTTTAAAAATTGAAGCAAAAAAGTTTTTTTTGCAGGTCGTTGAAAGATAAATCTTAACTTAATTCTAAATTCTTCATCATCCTGTTAATGTAGCTATTTTGTAGTTAAATCTATTTAATTATATTGGATGATTAATTTACGGCAATCCTATACAATTTTACCTACATTTTTATCATTAATTTTACATTTAATATTATACGCACAAAGAACAGCTATTGCAGGTAGTTATCATGATAAATAATGGTCTTCAGGTAAAGCAGAAATATTGGAAGTAATAATGAGCTCTGTGGACGGGGCAGTAATGAAAACTGATGACGTAAGGGGAAGAAAATTCTCCGAACAAATGAAATTACGCGTCTAGCAACAATCCCGCTTATCTGTCTAGGCTTTATTCAAATATGAATTTTATATTAGAAGCGTTAGAATTTAAAATAGCATACAGTATTTCGATAGTAACACGCTTAAATTAATGTAATACATACTTTAATTGTAACTCGTTTAAAATGGTCTATATTTCAAGAATTCTGTATGCTGACCACCAAAAGATTGTGAAATATCAGTAGAACTATTTTCAGCATCCATCGCACAGTGAATATATAATAATAATAATAATAATAATAATAATCATTTATTTCAAGTTTCACAGACTCATTAACATTAAATATTTATACACACTCAGTCACATTAAGTAATTAAATACATAGTTAAATATAGAAATTATGAAATTATTTAAATGATTCAAACAAAACAACAAATGGGTACTATAGACTTGTTGCAGTGTTGCCACATTACCTGCGCTCAATGTGTAACCTACAACAGTGATTAATGTAGGCGCAATCGACCCTTTCCGCGAGCGCGGCCAGCATGCTGTTGGAGCTCCTCCGCACTCGCCGAACCAGCGAAGTGCCTCTCTTGCGCATTGCTGTATAAAAACAATCTACGCGCGCCTCCGCAAACATTGTCGAAGCGCTGCAGAAACGGGGGAGACCCAACAACATCCTGAACGCATTGTTAAACTGGACTCGAAGGGCACTGTACGACCTTTGCGTGTAGTTAGTCCATAGGCTGCATGTGTATAATGTAGTGCAGTAGGCTCTAAAGAGAGTAATTTTAACTTCTGCTGAGCATCGTGCAAACCTACGGATCACCATATTCGCTCTGACCGACAGCGCCCTTCGCTCTCTTTCAATGTCTGCATCATCTTTCAAGTCGGGAGTAACTAAGTGGCCTAAATACTTAAAAATATCTACTCTTTCTAAAGGTGTGCCATTCAGATTTATAGCTGGCATTTCAATAACTTTTCTCTGCCCGCCCTGAAAGACCATACACTGACTCTTTTTTACATTATACAATAGTCCGTGATCAGTTGCATAACCCTCACAGATACTCATCAGCTTTCTGAGTCCGCAAACCGAGGCACTCAGCAGCATATGCTCGGTTTAGTTGGGTTTAGTCTAGAAAACTAGGTCATAGAGGTCAACAGATAGGACGCATTGCAAAGTAGGTACATGCCATTTCAAAGGCCAAGGAATTATTTGTGTTGAAAGAAAGAGCACATTTGTATTTTCTTAAAAAATATATTGTAAGTTTTGTTTATCACTGGTTTTTCTTCTAACATTAACTAATGAAGGGTTAGGCAGAGGACTACTGAGTTGTACACCCACATTTCGCCGATGCCGTTATTGATTCCCATGTAATAGGGGGCGAGCTTTTGCCATCTAACGGGCACAGTTCCAGACTCCGTGCTGCTACAGACAATTTCCATATAGAAAAACCCAATAACTTTTGCCCAACCCGGGAATCGAACCCAAGACATCACGCTGAGCAGTTGCGCTTGCGACCACTAAACCAAAGAGGCAGTCAGCAGTTTTTCTTCTAACCTACAAATAATATTTTGTTCATTCTACTGTAATAGACAGTGTTCAATTAATTATGTATTATATATCTATATAAATAGGGTTATAACTTTTATTACGACAAAGCCGGGAGACAAGAACAAGGCGGGCACTGTCTGATGGCTCGTAAAAGGGTGCGTTTCAAATTTTCTAAGATACGGATAATGATGATGGGCGGGCAAACTTAATTTAAGGCCTGTTCCAAGGGATTTAAGGTCGCACTTTTATTGTTTAATACCAGTGTTTCTTTTATTTGTAACCTTTTACAAGGCAATGTAATTAAACTTGACTTTTATTCTTACTTTTTGGTTTGTGATCCCGCACTGTTGAGTTTGTGTTTCTCGTGTAATTTCAAATCAAAACAAACAACACATACTTTTTCTTGGAAATTACAGATAACTTCTGGTAGAAAAGAAGGCACTGTACGTTTTCCGTGACGTATTCAGAAAGCGAAAGGTATATTTTTTCCACATGTACGTCTTCCACTCAAACGTTATTGACTACATCTCAAAATGGAACAAATTTTGCGGTGGTACAGTCACGACCACAAAATTTGTATTACATTTGAGATATATTCTGAAGAAATCTTCTACGATTGATTCTGAAATCTTTGAACGCAAAATGTATGTTATGTATTGGCAGGTATTAAGTGTATTTCAATCAGTTTTGAATGTTGAGTTGTATATTTATTTGTGCTCGTGAATGTACTGTATATTTTTACTTCAGCGATTTCGAAATACAATCAGTGCCTCAAATATGAATTTCACTATTCGCAATTTACAAGTTATGAACCGAGAAAGTCATTTGCATTTTCTTTGTAACTTTTCAAACCAAAGTTACGGATAATTTTAATAATAATTAGGTAACCTAACTTTTGGTGCCGATTTATAATTGAAGACAAAGTTTCACTATAAATTCCTAGTCTAATAAGAAGCTGGTTTTTAATCTATAACATCGATTAATCGTATCTAGTAGATCTGTCTCATTTCTGTAGCGCCAGAACTAGTCGACACTACTTACGGATATCTTTTTTTTATATTGAGTAACAATACTATAATAAATGTTACTTAGGGTTTAACTTTGGCTAACTTATTTTAAACTCTCACGTTTTTTCTTTTAAAAACTTTCAACACTTAGAATCATTCCTGTATCGCGCATGTATTTACAAATACAAATACTCACATACACAAACTTAGATCCATGTTTGTTCGTGTGGAAATCAAACCCGCGATACGTAGCACAGCAGTCGATCGCTCGACCACTGCGCCAACCGTGCCGTCAAATTCAGTACATATAGATAGCATGCTGATATATAAAAGCATACCTATATCAGTAAATAGAAGGGTTGAACGAGCGGCGTGAATAATATGAATAACTATATGGTGCGATGTAAATCATTATAATTTGTCGGCGGTCGCGACCAGACACTGTACAATTTGGAGCCATGGAAAGTGTGAGTTTATACCTATTTAGTGAGTAAAGAATGAATTTGTTTTTACAGTTAGGGTAAAATCCCTTCAGATAGTCAGTGTCAGTTTTGCGATTTTAACAAGATTAGCAGATACAGATATGGACGAACTTAGAGTATATAGTTATTTTTTATTACTACACTATTTTTTATAAGTGAAGACTTGTAATTGGCTGTCAGTCACACTTACTATTTTTGGTCTGTGTTGTATAGCTGTATAAGTTAAATAAATTAAATTTTATTTTATTTAAAATTAAGTATTTAAATTTAATTTAATTTAATAAACGAATCTGGATCTGGTTTACCTAATAACCCTTTCCACGTCCAGTTTTTACATAACAGTGTTTGTTTAACTATTGTGTCTGCTTAGCAGACAGTGAAAGTGTTAACTACATGTGTAATTTCTACTCGTATCCATTAATTCACAAATCGAAGAAAAAAAGGGAAAATTAAAAAAAAATACTTTCCATTATCATATCCGTATGACATCTACCTTCATGTCAGTCAGTCACGCTTGTCATGTTACCTCGACACTTTACACAGTAAAAAAAAAAATCAACAATATCAATATCAGAATATCAACACTGTTATTATTATAAGGGTCTTATTGTTTTCGACAAAGAATATCTCTCTGATCTGTAGTGGCTGAATAGATGGTTATGGAATGAAAGCCATTGTGCCCCGTAATAAACTAGTCAAAGGAGTCCTATGAAATTTGTATGACATATTAATTATGCGAAACGAATTATTCTAAAGATATACACCAACCGCTCTAGCTTGTGCTTTCAATCGGTATTTTGAACCAGATGGCCGCAGGTACGATTCTTTTTACAAAAAAATAACTTTAGTCTTCCATTTTTTATTTAAAATATCAATACATTAATTTGTAGGTTAATGATGCCGCTGAAATAGTCAGCTGTCAGGTCACAGTCGCCCCATACTTGTAACGTCATCTGTCATGTAAGCGTCACGCTATGCGTGTCAACACTTTATTGGTATGTGTGAAGTGAACAGAACTTGCCACACCTTTTATATACGGCTTTGTTTTTGTTTATTCCATCTGGTTCCAAATAGATAGATCAAAGAATTTGTCTGGTGCAGTGCCGGATTAAGCAAGCGCGGGGCCCTTAGCAAATTCTATCGAGGGGCCCTTGATCTGCTATGGGCTCTTAAGAAAATAGGTTATAGGTCTAGGTTTTTGTATGCCTTGCCGACGACATAGGACACATGTTCCGAACACAGAAGTTTTGAGTCTAGGACGACACCAAGATCCCTAATGACATTACAACCCACAATATTGCCACCACTAAGATTGTAGCTATAGTTAACGAGGTTTCGCTTCCTAGTAAAGGTTATAGTCTGACATTTGCTTACGTTTACATTGATTCTATTGATAATATAGTAATTAGATAATTTATTTAAGTCGTTTTGTAGCTTCTCACAGTCATGCTTATTTCTTATAGTCATAAAAATCTTGGTGTCGTCAAAATACATGAGAAACCTTGCATGAAGAACATGCGCTCCTATATCGTATAGGTAGGCAGAGTATAAAACAGGTGCGAAAATTGAGCCTTGTAGCACACCTGATGGTATGGTTACGCAGTTAGACCTTACTCCGCCCACTTTAACAATTTGAGACCGATTCCTAAGGTGTGACCCGAACCATCTGAACAAGTTACCGCGAATTCCAAGCTTTTGCAGCTTACGCAGAAGGATGTCGTGATCCACGCGGTCGAAGGCTTTTTCGAAATCCGTGTAGATTACGTCAACCTGCCCACCGCCAACCATATCACTGACTACATTTACGAGAAATACTGCTAAATTGGTATTAATATATAAATATATAATAAATTAGTATTAATATTGATTCTAATATCCATCTACTACGTAACACGTTGATGGCAAAAAAACAAAAACGGTTCGCGTGAACTCACTGTCACTCCAGAGTCACGCGTGTCAACGCATTATTAGTTTGTTCGAGGAAGAGAACATTCAACACCTTTCAAATTAATTGGTAAACACACAATGCATACATTACATACCCCTTGTCCTTGCTGGGCGACGCAACGGCGACGCGTTGATTCCTTAATATGGGTGCTAAATATTACAGGTAAGGTACCTATTCTTTTTAACCTTTCTTTTCGATAATCAATGTAATTATCTTATTCTTTGGAAACTTTTTGAGCTTTTGTAACTCAAGTCCGATTTTTATTTAAGTATTTATGCATTTGTGTGTAATTTCCACAGGAAAACGCAACAATATTTCGCCGGGGAATTGAGTTTAGAGCGTCACGCCCAGCAGTTGAGCATGCAACCACTATACGAGTAGGTACCATATACAATGCAATTGCAAAAATCTCTCTCTCTTTTGACTTAGGCAATTTACCTCAATTAACTTCACGTTCTGCCCAACTTTGATTACTTTCTATCGGAAAGATCACAACACACTACGTAGACTACATATTTATTTAATTTATTAATGTCAAAACAACACATCAAACTTAAGTTAGTACCTACTAAATAATATATTTTTAACTTAACGAGATGTAAAATAAAAAATATGATCTAGAATCTCGATACACATTTATCTCGAAATAAATGAATACCCGTGTGAATTCATATTTGCATAAAATATTGATGTCTTATCGATTAATAGGGAAACGAGAGATGGGGAAACGTCAGCAGGTGTCTTATTTCACATGCAGTAACTCGTAGAAGATAGTTCATGCCTCTTACTTTTAATGAAATATTTCTTTCCATTGTTATTGGATCTGAAAATGTCGTTTGTTTTTATGCATCTAAAATGAACTTTATTATTTATTTTATCGTATTAAGTGTGTTTTCGTTGAATATTCAATAATACGAAATTTATTATAACGATAAACAAATAAGGTCCATTTTAGGAACGTAATATCTTTAAGAAATGAACAACTAGTTTGTTTCCAGAATGAATCCTTGTTCATCACGATTTACTGATTTCGATATTCATGCCTTAGTGTGCCAATTTTGTCAGCGGTAAGAAGAAAAAACACAAATTATTTACTTACCATACTTTCCACAAGTACACAAAGGAAACATTGTTTCTATAGAATAATACAGATTTTGTGAAATACTCTATAAGCAACGTAAGTCAACATTATCCTATCCTACTTCCTACTATCCTACTAATATCCTACTATCCTACTAATCCTACTAATATTATAAATGCGAAAGTTTGTGAGGATGGATGGATGGATGGATCTTTGTTACTCCTTCACGCCCGAACGGCTGAACGGATCTGGATGAAATTTAGCACAGAGATATGGAATAGCACATAGGCTACTTTTTATCCCGGAAAAATGTACGGGTTCGTAAATCACGCGGGCGAAGCCGCGAGCGGAAGCTAGTTTAAAATAAAGCAGTAAATAAAGAATAATTAAATTATCGTCGACAGCGTAACAAATGGTGTGTCGCCTTCTGTCTGCAAGCTCCATTTCAATAAGTTTCACGATCTGATAATAAGAATGCCTAGAGTCTAGACCGTCTGTTAAGATGACCCAGTTCCATTATAAACAGTATCGAAGATACCAATTTTTTATTTGCTTCATACTTAATTTGTTGCTCTACGCTTCAATTTCATTTCTACACGTGTACCTATACACGTGTCGCGCAGTCGCGCTTGCAACCCCTAGACCAGAGGCAGTCTATGTTATTATATCTGTAAAATAAATAATTGATTATGTTTAGAAGTAATACTAAATTATGTTTTAGATTGCTCGTGAATGTGCAAGAGACGGAAAGTCTGACAAAATAAGAAAAAATAATTCTTGCTTATTTAACACCAAATAGAACTATTTAAACTTTTTAATATTCTGTATAAACTGATAAGGAATATTTATTAATTGCAAAGGGCCTATACCCGTCTATACCCTAGACTAGGGTTGCCATCCCCAAATTCTGAAAACCAGGATTTGGAAGTGAAAATGCTAGGACATTTCGGTATAAAAACAGGACGCAGTATAAGAAAACAGTGTCAATTAAACTGAATTAATAGCAATTACAATGTTTTATGAAATTATATTATATAATATAAGAAAATAAATGAAGGATTAAATTATAAAATAACTTTATATAATATTATATAATAATAATAAAATTATATATTTTCCTCTATGGCATGAGTGATTCCCACACAATACAACACAATGTGATAATTCGTGCTGACTCGATAGAAGAAGAATCTATTAGTTGCAGAAAATTACATAACATCATGTCTATATTCCCTGAAGGGTTGGGCAGAGGTGTACTATTTTACACCCTCATTTCGTTATCCAGTCCCATGTAATAAGGGCAAACTTAATACCATATACCGGGCACAGTTCCAGACTCCGTGCTGCTATTTTCTACACATAGAATTTCCTAATCTTGGTCCTAATATTTTAATTATAAAATGTACGGCCTCTCTTGTTGCGTCAGAAATCTCTAGCTTTAAGCCCGTGAGCAAACAGTCCATCTAGATATTAGGCAAATCCACCGAGGACCAACCTAATCTCCATTCAAACAATACCGTGGAACATCCAAGTTATAACTTCTTTGTTAATCTGCCGCAACTTGTGTATAAATAGATCTCGGTTTGCTAACTTAAACATCTGACTGTTCATATTCGACTTCGCGGACATAATTTAGTTTACTCAATCTAGCGAATTCATGAACAATTTGTTTTGGGGCGTTTTCATTTAAACTTTGACGAATTTTATTCAAGTGAGCCTTAATGTATTTCTTCTAGGATTTCGTTTTTTTTTGTCTACGATGAATGCGTAGATGTCCACATATCATAGAGGTAATGCAATTATATATAAAAACTACATAATAAACATGAGTTGGTCTGTTACAATTAAAAATATATAAATACCCTAAATATTAAAAAAAAAAACAAAATCAAGATTACAAAAATATGTAAACTTGGAAATATTTAGGTAGGTACCAAATAAACACACAATACAGAGTCGTAGGTAAAATTTATAATTTTGAAGTTGGCCTTTTTAATGAGCCATAATTATGTAACAACTTTCGTATATATAAAAAATTGTCTCTGTAAAAAATAATGTAAACCTTTATAGAGGCCTAAGCCTGAAATAAAAAAGGTTAAAGAACTTCTTAAACGATTTCTGATTATTATTATTGGGAGTACCGTATACATATGGATTACCCCTTTACTCGACTAAATTAAGTATGATATTATTGAATGTAACTGAAGACTAATAATTTACTGAATGGGTTTTTCTTAAGAATTTTTAATAATAATTTCCTAATTCCTTCTACGAAAACCTCTTCTTCTTCTATTGTGTTGACACGAGCTTTCACTTGGAAATCGCTCATGCCGTAGTAGAAATATTAGCTAGTCAGCAATGGTGGTATCGACTATCGAGGCTATCTGCTCCGATTGCGCCGGACGATTTCTGGTATCGTCACACGTGGAGGCTAAATCCTGAATGCTATCTAGCATTTGGTTAAATTGGTTGGCTCAGTTAATTCTGCCATTGATAACACTGGCTATTGCTACGCAAATAATTCTATTACTACACGGCGACGCTCGTAAACAGCAAAATTGCACACAAAATTAACTACCCCGCTATTCTTGTACAACTGGCACCAAAAATTCATATCTTCCGTCGTAAAGTGGCGTCGATCATAAAAATATGCACTACCTACCTAATAGCAGAAGTTTTAAATCGACTGCGCAACATAGTTGCGACAAAATAATGTTCGACAAATACAGGTGCGTCAATGTTATCGCGACGCACGTTACTGCGACAGAACGTCGCTGCGATGCACGGAAGTGCGACAGATCGTTACAGACATATTGTCGCACCTGTGTATGTCAACTATTACTTTGCTAAAACTATTTTGTGTAGTCTTTAAGGGGGTATGAAAACGTTAGTGTAGAGCCTGGTGTACCTTCTAGTCAGCCATTTTTATTTGTATTAAAACTAACATTCATATAATATTCACAAGGAATATTGTTTGACAAAACCTTTTAGTATCATATTTCGCTAGCATTGCTACAGTAAGTTGTAACTTATTTTTGTGTGTGCCTAAACATAACCATTTTTCTCAGATCAATCACTTCCTCGTACAATACAACTGAATCGATCCTCAATTATCTGACTAACGAGGAAAAAACCCACTGTATTCCTTCCCCATCCAAAGAACCCCTACCATAATTACAACAAAGCAACCCTCGAATGCATACATTGTATAGAGTAAACCTTCCATCTAGTTATTATTTTGGCGTCGGGCTGACGTGGTCAGTGGTAAATATATCGCGGCGGTACATTCGACCGCATCCGTGCCCATGAATATTACATGAGCGAACCCCCTGATCACCGCCGCCGGTGACAGACTTTGTACTTAATTTGTGGGCCGCTCAATCTTGTGACGTCATAGGTCCCAGTTTTGTTTTCTTGTTTTGTTATGATGGAATGGTTGGGAATTCTCGGTTAACGTGAGGGAAATGAGCTACAAAAGAATAGCATTTTTTTTTTTACCGATATGAATTACTAATTAATTCAAAAATTACCAATTTCCTTTTACTGGGTTCGTAAAAGATTTTAATTTTTATGGGCTGAATACTTATTTAGGTAATTTAAATATTCAGGTCACTAGTTTACTACTAGCGATGTGAAAATTAAGTAAACGACACATATAACCTTCAGTATATCAAATAAATAGGTACTAGTCATAAAAAAATGGACGTAGGTACTTAAATGGTTTCATTTCAATAGAAAAGCAAGTCATCTTGAGGTTCATTATGATAACCTACCTACTAGTGTTATTCGCCTTTTGCTCCAAGACATCAAACGTAAATTCTAAGCAAACAATTCAACCTTCAACCAACCAACTTCAAAAGCAAAATCATGTTCATAATTACAATTTTCGAGTAAATGTAAAGTACGTGTTTATTGGCTAGAATATTTCCCATTATAATTGGCAACTAATCAATGTGGGCTAGAGCACGTCGCTAGGGAGGCCATACATCCGCGAGTTATGGGGACGAATCTCATTTCGCAGCCCTCGCGGGGTTACTCGCAGCGAACATTGCTCTCTACCGTTCTGAAACATTGCAGTAATGCAGCGATTTAGTTTTTTTTATACTTTTGTTTGAATAATGTGTGGTTATAAGGAATAGTGCTTGGTTTAACAGAAAATCTCTGTGAAAAGAACGGTGTAGCTAGTTCAAAATGGCACATAATAATAATAAGTACTTTTTACAACGATATAAGTATATATGGTTTCTTTACACTGTATTTTCCCAGTGAGTCGAATTGTTTTAGAACTTTTTGTATGTTTTTGTTACTAAACTCGACTCTTACATATTTTGAAAGGATTTATATCATAAAAAAACTTGTATTCCACGCAGGGTTAGGCAGAGGTGTACTACACCCGTATTTCGCCGATGCCGTTATTGAGTCCCATGTAAAAGGGGCCGTGCCTATTGCCATCTAATGGCCACAATTCCAAATTCCAGGCTGTTACTTAAAATTTCTATATAACCCAATAACAATTTGCCTCACGCTCAGCAGCGCTGGCGACGAGACTAATGAGGCAGTCATGAAAAGATTCATTCAATTCAACTAGATTCGGACGCAGACACGATAAAGAAATCGTAATTCAAAACTAATCAATGTTGCAAATGTCACCGTACACTTGGGAGTCTATACATCTGCGGGTTTCGTGGACGAATCTCATTTGGTCCCCTCCGGGGAGATGGCGCGCCGACGGGGCAACGTGCCGGGAATACAGCCAGCGTTCCGTGAAACATTGCAATAATGCATCGGTATTGTACATGGAAGCTCTGATATCGATATGAAAACTTTTATGCTGATTTGCGAAGGAATAAGCGGTTTACTGCGGTTCCGTTTCTAACTTAGAATATGAATTTCTGTATATTGTGATTTTACAGTGAAATGAAACTTCTGAAAGAAGAAATCCGAGGCCATCTTTGCCATCAGTTCTATTATGAATCTTGACGACAGACTTTTTGGTATCCCCACACAATCGCTTCTCTGCCTTTTGACTAAGATCAAAGTGTAGTTCCCAACCTATACTAAACTATTCAATCATATTAATATTAAATAGTTTAGTTTTTGTTCTGTGCAACCAATATTTGGATGATCTACAGATAGTTGTTCCGGCAGCCTAAAACGTAAAAAAGCGACAGCAACGCGACAGCCCCGCGACAGCCACGCGACAGCCACGCGATAGCCACGCGACAGCTATCTCACTGTCAGCCAATACACTATATGACACCAAAATGACGTGACAGAAGTTATCGCGCGATCTACGGCTGTCGCTACATCGGAACTTAGGCCGCCGCAGCCTAATTACGTAAAAAAGCGACAGCAACGCGACAGCCACGCGACAGCAATCTCACTGTCAGCCAATAAATTATATGTCTAGTCGCAGTCTTTGTTAGGCTGCCTGGGTATTTGTGTATGTGAATATATGTGTTCGTAAACGCATCCACGATACAGACATTATTCCTAGTGTGGGGCAACGTTTTATTAAAACCAAATAATACCAATTTAGTTGATGTCATACTGTATTACATTGTCTATAACATACAATAGGTGTTGTATACTAACTTTTAGACGGGTAACAGTAGCATTGCATTAGAATCAAATGGTTTCCAAACACATTTGAGAAGTAAATCAACTTAATGGAATTAAAGTGCACTGTCGTTTTTCAATGAACTCGAAATCCAGTCGATGTTATAGACTAAAGTGAGTGCAGGTGAACTTGCTTTAGTTGCTTTTTTTGTTTTTTTTTTCCTATTTACGTTTCCAATTTCCATGGTGACAAAATTTGAGAAATCATTCGTATCTCATGTGTCTATTGAGAGAGAGATCACGATTGATTACAAGGTAATAACATAGTGTCGCTTTTGACCCGGAAGAACTAAGTATTTGTAGGTCACTTGTCACTGATTTCCTCCTAAACGGCTAGACCGATTTTGATGACATTTATTGGGCAAATGCAAATTTATAGGTTAAATTAAGGGTTTATAATGCAGGGTGCATTATAAACCCTCAATTTAACCTATAAATTATTATATCCACAATCGGACAACCTTATAACTCCGGTATGCGCTACACTACATACGTATGTCGAGCTAGGAGTATTAATCATTGCCCGTCGAATCGAAAATATGAGGACTAATGCTCCTGCGCTTCGAGATAAATCTCTATTAGAGATCGTTTCTTCCTTTATGTTTAGAAAAAAATCTCGATTTACTTTGGAGTCAGTCAAGATTTTTTCTGAACCACTATTGCATTTTCAGTGTTTAAAATTAGTTAAGATACATCTTCTAAATTACCAATAATCACGTGATAATCAGCCCCCATGATCTCTATTCTCGCGGTAATGGAGATCATGTCGAAATCGAAATCAACCAAAAAAAACATAGCGGATATTGTTTGCCTGACTTTTTGAGGAGACTTTTTTTAATAGAGATTTATCTTGAAGCGCGCGAGAAATGGCCCCCAAGGCTTCCTCTCTGACCCCTTTGGGTGCCGCAAGAGATTATGTCAAAAGGGGTGGACAGCTGTGTCTTCCTCACTCGAATAACTTACCTAGATACTGCGATCACCAATTCGTTAAACAATCGTAAATATTTGAAGGCATGATTTATTCAATGGGCGTAAACAGTCTGATAAGATAGTTTTAATTCATTAACCAAACATTCACCGCATGATTAAACATTTCAATAAACACCGAAATAATCCAGCAATAAATAAAATCGCTCATACCGAATAATGGACCAAACGTTGGATTTTATAGAATTATCATCAGATAAAACTGTATTCTGTTACCGCAACGTAATGCAGTGCCCATTGCCGTGTAAATGATATTATAAACATAGTATTTATGGCTTTAGGTGCTAAGTAGAGCGGCTATGTACTCGTATCTATAGTCTAATAATAACCAGCGGCGTGCACAGAGTTTTAGACAGGGTAGGCAGAAGAATTTAAAGTCTTACTTACCAACAATACCTATTGCACGTTGGTATTGGTTCGTCGTTTTGTCGATTAAATAATGATGTATGTGATTTGCCACCTCAAATATCTTATAATAAATATTCATCTGAGTTATGTAGGGTAGGCAGTGTCTTTTTGTCTTTATGAACCGCACGCCACTGCTAGTAACATAACATAGTGCTAGTAGCATCACGCCTGTATTCTTTGAAGGGTCAGGCAGACATGTACTTTTTGTACACGCATATTTTGCCAATGTCGTTATTGAGTGCCATGTATAGGGTGCAAGCATGAGGCAATAGGCACTATTACATGGGATTCAATAACAGCATCGGTGATATGTGGGTGTACAATAGTGCACTTCTGCCTAATCCTTCGGGGGATACAGGCGTGATGCTATGTTATGTTATGTTATAGAAAGCGAGCCTATTGTTCTACCAGGCCCAATTTCAAATCGCCGAGCCGCTAGTGAGGCGCTTTACCCGACCTGGAAATCGAACCCAGGACTTCTTGCTCAGCAGCCGCTCATGCGACCATTAGACCAATGAGGCAGTCTACTAGTATCTATAAATATTGTTCCACTTTGCCGCTTCATGTACCTACATATACGATACGATACCCTAGCAACGTGTGGTATTATTTTTGGTTTACGTGGGACACGGGGGTTGTTGGCATTACGTATAGATATAGATTTAGTGCTTTGTACGTTGTATAGAGAATACGTTTTATGTGCAGTGTGAGCTGCAATATTGGTTTAGTGGTCCCGATTGAGCGTGAGGTTCTGATTTCGAAGACCGTGTCGGGCAAAATTGTATAGGAGTGTTTTGAATTGTGCCCAGTAGATGGTTAGAGGTTCGTTCTCTACCACATCGTACTTAATAACGGCATCGGTGAAATGTGGGTGTACAATAGTGCATATCTGCCTAATCGTTCGGGAAATACAGGCGTGATTGTGATGTAAGAGCCAGCCGAAAGAACCAGCGATATGGCGCTCAATTTATTGAAGTGTTACACTTCGACAAATTGAGCACATTTCAAGCACATTGCAATCTTTGAAATCAGTCCGATTGCTTTACGAGTATATTGTGATTTCAGTTGCTGTTAAACATCCTTTTACTTTGAATATTAAACGTCCTCTTTTCAATACTAAGCTTATATTTTAAAAAAGTAGTTGAATATTTAAATACTTACTCATTAAGCATAGATACTACCTACTCTGTAACATAAGATTTCCGCTTATTAATCAATTTTCCTAAAGATGTGGAAGACTTTATAGATTTTTCAAACGTTGGTGACATAGAAGACGTTGTCAATTTGACTTTTGACGCGTAATGTTCTCTGAAAGACCTGCTAAATACCTCTTAACTTGTTGGTAATCATTGGCCTAGAACTGTGTCTGAAGAGATTCTCTGTCTGTTCTTACATGTATTAGGGTATATGATGTATTAAAAAAAAATAACCTTCAATACCTACTCAAACAATAGTAGGGAAAATATTTCATTTTGCTGATATATCGGTCGTAATTCCTCAAAAATCTCACGCAATCCGTACATACGAAAATAAAAGTACGGTCACGGTCATAAATCCAGTAGCAGTTTCACAAATCTATCGTATAAAAACAAGTCGTACATACGACCTTTTTCTATAACAAACATATTGCACACATATACGATCTCGTATATCGCACTCTTTCATCATTATGTAGTCAAAAAGAGTGCGATATAATGATCATTCGCCTTAGTGACAAGTCTGCCATATCGCGACGGCGTATTAAGATACGGGTATTAATTTCAATCTAACGAATATGTGTTTATCTGGCTTAGCGGTTAACGCTAAAGTTAAGGTGATTCGCACGTTGTAGCCTGCGTTCAAATCCCGTGGTACCAATTCACTTTTTGTATTTTAATTATGAATTCTGAATGTCTACGATAAGTTAGACCCGATGAGTTGTTTCCTTAAGTATTAGTTGAACTTATTATTTACAAAAAAAGCAAAAATATGAGGGTGAATGTGAAACAATATAACCTACTGGATTTAATAAAGTAGTTACGAGGTTGTTGGTTGGTGAACTTTGTTACGAGCGTTTGTGTTATTATTGCGATTACCGTGTTGTTTATCTTTATTCAAGATGCAGGCAAATATTAGTATTGATGCCAGGGCAAATATTGTTGCTTTGCGTAAAAATGGGCTTAATATTTCTCAAATTGCAATTGAAACTGGCTTATGTGTAAGTTATTTTTAAACATTATAATTATGATGATGTTGTGGTGTATGATTTTATTATTAAATAAATTGCTAGTTGCAAGTCTGTAATAATATTTTTGTTTTTTAGAGAAATACTGTGAGCCGTTGGATAAAGAGGTTTGAGGAAGAAGGTAGTCTGAAGAGTCGTGTAAGAAGTGGAAGGCCACCGCTTATTAACCCGACTCAGCGACGTTTTATGGTGGAAGAATATGAAACAAATGGTTTCATTCCAACTAGAAAGTTTGCAGATCAATTTGATACATCATTGCGAACTGTTCGTCGTGCACTCCATGCTGAAGGTTTACATCATCGAAAACCAGCTCAAAAACCATTTTTGACACAAAAACACAAAGAGGAACGACTGCGTTTTGCTCGGGAATATTTGGATTTCAACTGGGAGACAACTATATTTTCTGACGAGAAGACTTTCAAATCTTGCCAAAAAGGAAGACTTCATTTATGGCGAAAAGACAGTACTCGCTGGTCTGAGAAAAACATTATTGCGAATACAGAATCAGGTAGAATAAGTGTGAATATGTGGGGGTGGATTAGTGCTCAAGGGCCGGGTGAGTTGGAATTCATACCTACGCGTGCCAACAGCTCTGATTATGTCGAAGTTTTAAATGACATAATGATACCTACTGTGCGTAATGTTTACCCCTCGGAAGACTTTAGTGAACTAAATTTTGTGCAAGATAATTGTCCGATACATCGTGCCAGTGTTGTAAAAGAGTGGTTTAGCCAGCACCCTGATATTAAAGTTATTCCGTGGCCAGCACGATCCCCTGATCTAAACCCCATTGAAAATATATGGGGTTTAATGGTTCAAAGATGGGAAGCACGAGATGAGAGATGTCTTGAGCAGCTTAAATCCCATTGCACTCAATTATGGGATAATTTACGTGGCACAGATACATGTGCAAACATTGTGGCCTCCATGCGTCGACGTCTGCTTAGCTGCATTGACAATAATGGAGGTCATACAAAATATTAAATATTATACTGTTTCTGACGGGATGTGCCGGTCGTAATATAGTAACACGTAAGTTAGTTTATGATTGTAAGATTGGGGTTAAGCTTCAATCTTCTTTTCTCTTTGAGAAAATGAATAATTAAGCTATAATCTCAATTAAATTAAAGGCATAAAAACAATTTTATTTTCATATCAACAAACTTGACACAAATTTTGGTATTTTAACTTATTTAATAATAAATGTTTTTTCAAATTACCGACTATTATTTTATTTCAATCTAAAATATTATTCCTGTATAATTAATTCTTTTTTGTAATTTTCAGTTTAAAAGCTAATTGTATCAATTTTAACTATATATTAAGAAATATATATAAGTATAATATTTATATACAAATAATATTGATATCACATATAAAGTATATATGTAATTAAATTTACAATATGCATTTTTTATATATAAAGTATATAAATATTACTTATTATAGTAAATATATAAGTATAACATTCATTGAAATATAAAAAAAAATGTTTACAAGACAAAAGTAATGAATAATAAACAAAATCGGTCCACCCAACCTGTTGGATTTCGAACCGACGGACACTCGTTTCCAAGGCATACATTACTGCACTTAACCACATGAACTGATGATAATGAGTTTAAATTTTGGCCTTAGTTACGGAATAGTTCTGTCCGAACACTAATATGAAGAAATCAAAACTATATTGTTATCTTTGTCTAGTATTGACCCCACACACTATCACCTTCTCGTAGCTATACTGTATGACTGGTAACTGTTTGCGTTGAAATCACTCACACATGTATGTATACGCGCAGTACCGTGCAGGCGAATATGATCGTTGACGTGCTACTGGACTTATGGCCCCAGACTGTACATGCTTATTTATTCACGACCATTACCAGCACATTGTACATACATAGGTTTCATAACCGACAATTTATTGCCGATATAACAGTGACGTTATATTTCCGCCGGCACTCGGATCCCCTCGGCTTCCATCGGCTTCACTCGACACCCCTCAGTTGCTCTTCGTTGCCATGGTTTAACATTGATGGAGGTCCAACCAACTGTCATATGCGATTTATTCCCACGTAATATTGATGCTGGTTGTTATATTGCTTATTTTACATTAAAAAGATAGTAATTAATAGTGTTTTTTTTTTAAATAATTTAGTTGAATCTTGTTACAATAAGTGGTACCTATATAAGTTGATTGGTTCTTTGTTTATTTTTTAAAAATATCAAAAAGTAAAAGATTTCTAAATCTTATATTTCATTATAATATGAGCCACAAACAAATGTAATTTGTATACATGAGCTTACGAAGTAATAACAAAATCAAGATAAGCATTTATAACCCAAAAAAACAACCGCGAACCAGTAATAAATATTAAAAATCAATGAACACAACTGCCATTACTGAGAAGATAACGATCATGAAAGTTTATGAGGAAAAAATGCCTACGTTAACAGTAAAGGCAATCAATACAGATTACCTACCCTTTCAATTAACGTTAGAAGTATTATGGCTTCTACAGGAGTAATAATGTGTCATGTTACGCCTTTCACATGTTTACATATGCTGATATCTATACATACGTTTTTAGTACGGCAAATATGGCCTTTTACCGTTTGTGTTCGGATATTCAAACCAATTGCTTTTGAAAATGGAACATTTCTGAAATTACTGTGAGTAATTCGCAGTAAAACTGATTAAATAAATCGTAAAATCAGTAGTGTATAACATTTTTACTATGTTTGGAAGGTTGTAAATAAAATATTCTGCTTGTTGTTAAAGTATGGGTTTTATTATAAGCTGCAGTTTACAACTCTTAACAACATGGAGTTTCCATGAAACTTTAATGTTTTCATTTATATTAATGTTTCATTAAATATATTTACACTTACTTGAAAGAAACGCTTACATATCGATTACATTTTGCCTCTGTTATTGGTGACACTCACTTCTTTGAAGTAGCATCACATGTTATCACCGCAGAACAACGTGTGGGTTGGCTTACTATTCACAGTTACTGCTTACAAACAATAATATATTACCCTAATTTTTACATGATAAAATAGTTTTATAAAAAATTTATACAAGCAGTATTTGTATTTAATTATTAGTTCTACGTCATCTTAACACAAACAATATAAAAGTAATTAAGATTTGGAAACTATGATTGAGTTCAGATGTTATCGCAGCGGAGAAGTCAGTCTTTACCTCGCTAAATTAAGTATAGAGAGTGAAACTAAACTTGACTATGTGTCATTGTGTTCAAATCATACATGTTGGGGCAGTCCGGTAGTTTTGAGAAGGATATCTTCGACGACGATTTCATTTGGGCGATAGATACTTGGTTTATTTCTGACAAGTCGTTATTTTCGCCGTATGTTCCCGTATTGTGTCGAGCAGCGAGCGTACCAAATAATTTCTCCCAAAAATTATCTTCATTCCACATAAGGGTGGTCGCAACATCGCGTTGTTCTTCTAGAAAAGCGTATATTGAATTCTCCGGACCGATATCAGCGAAAATATAGATCGTGTTTTCCGCTTTCAACATTTCGCTATGAATTTTCTTTATGTCCACGTGACTATAAGTAGACGTTAAGTAGTTCGAGGAGAACAAGACGATCGTACCGCATTCGTTCGTGTCTTTGACGCAGTTCGATAAGTTTCTTATAAATTTCACCTTGTCGCTGGATTTCTTAGTCGGTATAGTCTGAATTTTTAGATCCACATTGAATTTCATAACGGGTAACACTTGTTTTAAAACAAACTCTTTATCTTTCTCGCTATATTTAAATATTATTTTGTGCACCCGTTTCTCATTTGGATGCCTGAACGAACTGAATCTTTTCTTTAATATCAAATTTATTTGTTTCCTATAGATTATGAATAATATTATTATAATTATGTACAGTGAAGAAACTATAGTCATAAGCGAAATTAGAATTGTGAATCTCATGTAACAAGCTTCCTTCGCCCACAGAGGACATTTCACATGTTGTAAGTCAGCAATCTGGAACATATCAGTGGGCAATTAGTTCTCTTTTACAATATATATTATTATATATATTTTTAAGGTTAACAAAACCGCAGTCCTATATTACCCACCTTAATTTTAACTGTGTCCTGTATATAATCGAAGAATAAATAGTTTTGGCATTCACAATTAATTGGGTTTTCGGCAATCCATACGTATTTCATAGCCTTTTTTATTACGGTGTGATGGTTCTTTAAGTACTTTTCGTTAGTCTGTAACATTACAAAAATATGTATACAAACTTACAAAACTCATCTATCATAAAAGTCAGCACGAATATTTACATACTCACCCAAAGGTTTTGTATATTGTTGTAACTAATATCTAAATTTTCATGGCCATTAACCCACCAGTCTTCAAAAGCCACTTTGAATTCATTGTGACTTAAATTCAATAGCTTCAAATTATAAGTGTGGGCAAACGGTGACGTCCTTTTCACCAACCAAGAATTGTTAGTCATCTCTTTGTCCTCAAAATCAAGTCTGTTATATGCCAAAGATATTGACATTCGCTGTTTATTGTTACTGAACAAATACGATGAAATCGTTTTCAAATCATTGTGCTCCATTTCTAAGTATATTAGACTGAGTAGAGACGAAAAGGTTTGCCTGTAATAAAAAGTAAATTATGTCACATACCCTAATCGAACGAAAGGATATTGAGCAGATAGGAATAAAATTTAACTTACCCAGATATTTCTACCAAAGAGTTATGACATAATTTAAGCCTTTCCAATCTCACTAAAGATGAAAACAGTTTAGGCTTTAGGTCGCTTAATTTATTGTAACTCAGGTCTAATTCGAGCAGATTTATTTGGTCGTTAAAAATGGCCTCCGGTAATGTTGTTATGTCATTATATGCTAATGATATGTTCGTAATTAGTGGCGAGTTGGCGAAAACGTCGTATGGTACGATTTCCAGACCACTTCTCTGAATATAAATTTGCTTCAAGTTTGGCAAATCACCAAAAAGGTACTTTGGTAGCTCCTTCAGTTTAACGTCATTGTTTAGTATCACCACTGTTTCAAGCTCCGCATTATTTTTGAACAGATTTTGTGGCAGCGATGAAAATTTGTTGGAGAATAATGTCAGTTTCTTTAATTTCCGTAAGGGCTTAAATATTGACGCAGGAAGTTCGTTAAGTCCATTTGAACTGAGATCTAATTCTTCGAGAACGTCGACGCCCGTGAAAAGATCTTTAGAAAACCAGGTGACGTTACTTTGCCACAGAGAAAGTTTTCTTAAGAAAGATAAATGTGAAAATAAATTCGAAGATATATTGGTCATGTGATTGTGACTAATTTCTAAAGTTTCTAGCCTTTCTAACGGCTTGAACAACTCTTCAGAGAGATTTATGGTATTTGATCTTATGTTTAGCCATGTTAACTTATTGATATCCGTGAACAAATTGTCTGGTAGATGGGTTATCCCATTTATCGACAAAAGTAGCTTTGTTAAATCTTGCAGTCCTGCAAAATGTTTTCTGTCAAAATATCCTGATAAATTCTTCGCATTTTGGAATATTAGTGCCATAGTTTTTGATACTCCCATACTCGTCAAAACATCTTTGAATGAGGACGATGGTAGTGGACAATCCTTAAAACTGACAGATCTAAATGAACTCATGCTGTTGGCACATTTTGGTAATTTACTATAGTCGAGACTCGTTGCGTTCTCGCATTTAATATTAATGTAGATGTTTGGCAGTAAATTTATTTTTACTGTGCGACCTGAAATGTTAAGCAAAGTTAATAAAAATACTACAGAAGTATCGCACTTGAAACGCAAATCTAAAATCTAATGTAACATTACGTAATCGGTTTAAAGAAAAGTTATAGAAAGCAAGGAAGGAAGTTTGTGTGGGGAAAAATTTAAATCACGCTGCAAACTCGACGCGGCTTTAAAAGGCATTCGTAAGTGTCAACATATAAGTGCACTCACCATCGATGTTGCAATTGAGTTCAACGGCGAGCGTGCCACCGCAAACGCAGTTAGGGTCACTCGGACACATCAGCCGCGCTGCACCAATTATTTGTAGTGTCAGCGCGGCCACCGCTGCATACATTACTTTGCGATACATGGCTAAAACCACGCTGTCACCAACAACATTTACTTCATCCGTTCTTTCACCATACGCGTCTGCAGCTTTATCATTTTCTGAATCCTTGTCGTACCCATGTTTCTCTTATCATCGAACCTGCGAACAATTAGAAACTCAACATGATTGCTGTAACGTATAAACCGATTCACTGTTCATATATTGCAATTCATTCGGTTTCGATCGATTCCCGGCGTTGGAATTGATTCCGCTATTCATAGTTTACAAGCATCGCCAACAAAAAGCGCTGGAGATAAATTGCCGAGCGGCAAATATAATGGAACTGTCTGTGCGATAGCCAGTTATCTCTCGGTACACCGCACACGGTTATTTTCAATTATTAATAAAACCCATCACGAGATAATTAAAATGATGTAATTTTTATTCATGGCATGTTTAATGTAGTAATCACGAATTATAACACATTGTTGTACAAGCAAAAGTGGTGATGATTTAAAATTGTTAAATGAAAATTATATATTTTCAAATGAATTGAATAAGTCGTCTCTTCGGAGTGGGTTCAAGCGCGGTTCCTGAACTTGAAGTAATAAGTTTGATCCCCGAGTAAGACATAGTGTAGGTAAATGCTCAGTACCAGCTTGGAGTTCGGCATTGTGACACTTGACAATTGACTCGGCCCCTAAAACCCCGACTTAATATCGGCATCATTGGATGAATGCAGCCGTTCAATAGTTTAAAGTGTACACCAGTTGACACTACGATTGCAGTTGTAATTTTGAAAAAAAACCATTATGATTGGATGAGGCGCAATGCAGAAATAGCGTAAACAGGTAACCTACACACTACGGGTACTGCACAATTTCACAGTGCAGACAATCAATTGCTACGTAAAGTCAAGTTTGTGTCTTTAAACGAGAGCGGAGCGACCGCACTGGCAACCGCCACGACACCGACCGACGTCGTCCGACTTTCCCCGACACCGCACGACTCCACCCTACATGCCACTAGACCGTTATCACAATTTCCGCAATAGGATTAGGTTTATTTTAATGAACCGTTTTTGGTTGGATTTGTTTTTTCAACGGATAACACATTCCTTTTGTTTTCATGTGACCGTTTTAAGAATAACGAATGGATTGAATGCTTTGAAGAAATTTTAAGAAGAATATTTTTGAACGTACATATAAACAAAAAAAAAATACAGTTGGTTAAATAAAAAGACTAGTCTATCATTACCCAAAATTGGCCTCACTAATTTAAACGAAGCAAATATTTATCAATCTTCAAAAACATCAACTTTGCTTAATATATTTTCTGAGATCTTATCTACCAACCCGGAAAAGATTAAGCGTCTCTATTAAACTCTGAAAGAATTTACCTACTTAAGTCGCCTCGCAAAATTTAAAACGTATACCTAAGTAACTCTTGTTCTTAAAACGTTCGCCGAGTCACCATAAATCCTAGAACAAAACATGTTGCTAAATTGTCTATGCTGCAATAATTTCCAGTGTTAAGCTATCAGATAATCCGAGGAGACAGTCCAGTTGCTAGACACTGACTCGAAAATTTATAGAGTAGGGAAATATCTTGCGTTCCAAGACGGTGGGTCGAAGACAATCGAAATTGGATTCAAGATATATTGTGTCTTATGTCACAGTCCTACGGTCTAGATAAGTTCAATATCATTATTACCGATGGATATTTTATCTGTAAAGAAAAATATGGTAGTGTTTTGTTTATTTACCTGTATAGCTCGGTTGTTTGGTATTACCTACAGCCTAATTATGTAATAAAGCGACGGCAACGCGACAGCCACGCAACAGCAATCTCACTGTCAGCTAATACATTATATGACACAAAAATGACGTTTGACAGAAGCTACCGCGCGATTTACGCCTGTCGCGACATCGGTAATTAGGCTGCTAGTATAATTGACGCGAATTTATGCGAAGCACTATTTCCTAATGTTAAGGTTATTGTAGACTAACTTCCACTCGCGGCTTCGCCCGCGTGGTTTACGAACCCGTACATTTTCCCGGGATAAAAAGTAGCCTATGTGTTATTCCAGACTATAATCTATATCTGTACCAAATTTCATCCAGATCCGTTCAGCCTTTCTGGCGTGAAAGAGTAACAAAGATCCATCCATCCATCCATCCTCACAAACTTTCACATTTATAATATTAGTAAGATGTATTTTTTAAATCCTCAAGCAAAATTTGAAAAACGAAGCACTTATATAAGTAGAATCATTCATCTTTTTATTTATCATAGAGTAGACAAACCTATAAGAATTCTTAATCTGTTGAAATAACTACAGAAACGGAAAAATGTGCTGATATTCACATAAACTTTTTGCCTATCCATATTCAACTACGTAAATAGCACAAATCTGTTCTTTAATTGGGTATATCTATTATTTAATAGGTAAGCCATTTCGTATAATCGCTTATCTTTTATTCCATTGATTCTCCCTCAACTAATTTTATAAACCTTCAAATTACATAACAATTTTCATAATAAATCCTTGTTTGCCCCATGAACAGTCAAACACAGAAATAAGCAGTCAGAGTCACTATTTATAAATGAGGTTTTCGGAAGCAAATAATACCATAATAAAAATAGCATGACGTCTCTATCCTCGAAGGGTTATGCAGAGATGTACTATTTTGCTCCCACATTTCGCCGATACTGTGATTAAGTCTAATGTATTAGTGGGCGAGCCTATTGCCATCTTCTGAGCACAGTTTGAAGCTCCGTGCTGCTACTGAGATTTTCCATACAGAAAAACATCAATAACACTGCCTGACCGACGGGAATCGAACAAAGGACCTCACGCTCAGCTGTCCCGCCTGCACGCACTAGACCAGTGAGGCAGTTATAATATACTCGTATGTATATAATTAAATAATATAATACTAGAATACAACCATTATTTCCTAAATTACTGTGCTTGACACTTTGCTCCAATTCTGTCGTACGGACTATCATTAGCAGGGCATTTCTACTGATATTCATAATTCAGGGCACGTAGCGTATATGTCCAATAGATTGATAATTGTATAGTACATACAAAGTTAATACGAGATATGCTCTACCTCTACCTTATTCTTTTCTCTTTCAGAGCTAGGAATAACTTAAAAAATATCACATTCAGTAATATTTTATTCTGCTTGGCAATATTATACCATCAGACGTTTGTAATAAAGTTCATTGTTGTCGCAATAACAACATTAACGATTTCAATATTAAGGTACTTTAAAAATAATTTATGTTGTAAAGCGTTGTTTGTGTTTAATTTGCTTACGGACCTTTGCGACCTAGGCTTGAGGAGTTTTATTATTATTCATATGAATGTAGGTTGTATATGAAGACTATAGTTTAACTAAAAGTTTGCATATAAAATGCGTTAACATTTTGCTGTTTGTGGTTTTTTTTTTTTTTTTGTAAAAACTTTATTTTCACGTTTTTCGATATTATTTACAGATTGAGAAACAATTAATAAATGCATCTTTTTTAACTAAAAATCTTCCTTACACTTATCTCGTGATAATTATAACATTAAAGACAAGAAAAAAAAACAAATCATGTCCACCTAGTTTATAATCTGACGAAACGATAGAGACCAAAATCAAATTAATTCGTTAAGATTTCGATGTAAGAAACGTTAACACCCAAACACCTATTTACGCCTAAACACGTATTTCAAGGCAATTTTGTCAGAAGCTGGCAGCTAAACCATACTCTTAAATATCCACCAATTAGAAAATCTTGTTCTGTTTATTTCATGAATCCGGAATGAGGCTGACCAAACGTAGGTACTATTGTGTCTTAAATAAAGAGGGAAACAGAAAACAGCTAAAAAGACATTGAGTGAGAAATTCCTTCCATTCGATACAATACTTCACTACACATAATCTCTTAAAGTAAAGTAATATAGTAAGTTATAGCCTGCAAACCGTGATAAGCCGCTTTTCTTAAGTAACAACAAAGAATCATCTATACCTATATAGCTGGACTATTGTGATCTCCTTTGTACATTTCAACCCGCGTAAACAGAATAAAGAGTTACTTTGTAAATAAAAATAAAAGCAAACATGATAGAAATATGAAATTATTTTGGGTTTATACAAATATCAATTTAGGATAGATTCATCTTGGCAAGGTAAACAATTGATAGAAAAAGGTAAATCTAATTTACTGAAGCGACGTTTAATATCCAAGTTTTTTTTTTCTAGTTTCCCTTGGGCTTAGAAACATGGAAGAGGTGAAATTTAGTTTGCATAAACAAGGGACTCTTGAGGAATGTTGATCACTTGGTTCGCGTCCGTTTGAACTAGTTGCCAACGAACCAAAACAAAACTTGTTCATGCAGACGACAGTCTGTTAAGTTTTGAGACACGTAACAATATAATCGAAAGATGAATATATTTAGCACTGCACGGAAAAATTTCTTGTTTAAAATATGACTTTTTTTTAAATTTTTGATTAAAAAAATACCTAATTATAGGCGTTGATTTGTTTCATTTAAAACCTGATATTTGTCCCTATTTTTCTTTAGTTGTTAAGATAAATACGAAACAGCAATTAAAAATTCCAAGTTTGACAGACGTGTGATAAACATGTGATGAGGAGGGATGAAAAACATGTTACAAGATCGGTTATTAGTATAAATGTGGATGGATACAAGGGAAGAGGCAGACCCAAGAAAAGGTGGATGGATTGTGTAAAATGTGACATGTTGGACGAGAAAGTGAACTCTGAGAAGATATCTGATAGAGACAAAGATCAATGGAAGGAAAAGACATGGTGGGCTGACCCGAAATAATATGGGGTAAGGGCAGGAAAATGGTGATGAGTTTGACTGATACATCACGCAAACCATGTAACTTTTTCCCACGAGTCATGCTGAGGTTTAGTGTTTCCAACTCCACGGTCCTTCTAGCTGAAGGTATTATGACCGAATATCCTTCATTACATGAGACTTAAACTGACATAATTTACCACGTTGCATTGGTCTTGTTGACATTGAAAAGTATACGCTTACAACGAACCCCTATTAAAACGAAAGCCGATCGGCGCAGTTGCAACCAAACTTGCATAAAGCCGATTATGAGCCCGGGACAGATATTCAACGAATACAATATACGACGCTACGGGCAGCCGACGCAGCATATGCGGCTGGCGTTCGAGATAAATGACCACTGCATTACACAACTTTTTCATGGAAAATAGCTTGCTAAGTGACTGAGTAACACTGGCAGTTTTTCTTTGATGGCTATAATTTGTTTAAAAGAAATACTAAAAAAGCTATTTACACTAAATACCATTTTTATCATTTTTTGGGACACAAATATTTTGCTTTCTTTTTTAAATCATTTAAAAATGGGTATGCTATATCATCAGCAATCGGAATATAAGGCAATGGATGAAGGTATTTATTTAACCTTCCAAGATAACTAACAATACTCAAAAAAATATTTTAGGATAAAATTATTAAATACTGGTACTGGACTTTCTGTAGTGTAATTTTTATTTCTTAGACCTTAAATAAATAACTAACTCGACCTTCTCCAAGTCAACACATGCGTAGTATCGAAGGCCGTTAACCGTTTCATTTCAAGTACCACTCTAATGTAATTTTATTCTCGCAATGGAACCGATATTTTGTTAGGCCTAGTAAGTAATTGTGTTATCTACAACGTTTCGTCTAATGTGGGGCAATAAATATAAAGCTTTTATTTAGTTGTAAAACTTTACTTTGTGTCAACTTTAAGAAACAACAATCTCTTCATATTGTAACTACGATGCAAACGGGTACTTATACCAAGCTACCGCGGTTCAAGTTTCAGAATAGGGAAGCTCCTCAGCTGGAAACCGTCAGGTCCTTAATCAAACTGTTAAGCGAGAGCTCAAGAAGTTAGTTGGAGCTCTTCGCTACTAAAGCCACCAAAGCATAATTGTTACCACTGTATTTTGTACAGAGATTGTTTCGCTCTGGAGCAACATAATGGGAACTTTTAGACAAATTCTGGGCAACTTGAGTGTTCCAAAGAAGTTCCAATAGAAGTATTAGTACTAATAGTTTAATTATAACTTAGGGTGAATTAAAAGAGACTCTACGAGTGACGAAATAAGAATGATCTGTTGGCTGACCAGTATGTAAATAACGGTATGAGCTATGATTGTGTAGCCCGTGCCGTCATGATAGAAGAAAAAGAATGATGACTTCCAATCGATGGATTGTTTCCTCACACTACTAGTACTGCATATTTCTTTTATACAACAAAATGACTGCCTCATCGGTCTAGTGGTTGCAAGTACGACAGCTGATCGTGAGGTCCCGGGTTCGATTCCCGGGCCGGGCAAAGTGTCATTGGGTTTTTGTGTATGGAAATTATCTGTAGCAGCACATAGTCTGGATCTGTGCCCAGTGGATGGCAATAGACTGGCTCCCTGTTACATGGGACTCAATAATGGCATCGGCAAAAATCTGAGTGTACAATAGTACACCTCTGTATAACGGCGATGTATGTATGTATGAAATCTAAAGAATTTTATATGGATTTTCATACAATATGCCGAGTATGTTAATTGTGCTTGGTTAAATACCGATATCGGGCATGGTGTAATTCTGTTGGCAAAATTCACAGTTGCAGTGCAAAACTATGTTCGATAAATAACTTTGGGCTCGGTTCTACCCTTCACCCCAGGGTACAAAACAGATATATAGATAGATATGTGATACGACGAGTTCAGAATCCGAAATTCGTCCTACATCTCAGGGGACCTATTATTTGTCATCGGATACAGATAGTGTACAAAAGTATACTCCTATCTTATCCTTGCAATTACAATTTACGAGGAACTGAAAACATCCTTTTCGTAAAATGTACTTAACCTTCTTTCATATAACAACACAAATAAGGCCGATTTTAGCTAGGAAAATGATAACGTTTCTGACTGTACTATTAAACTGATAATTACCGGGGGCGAGTTTGACTATCTACGTTAACAGAGCGAGTGAGTGCCCTTAACCAATTAAGGGGGAGATTTGCGGGGCGAGTGTTATATAAACTAAAATAAAAATGTTATATCTTCACATAACGAAATGTTTCAAAATGAATTCGTGCCTTGGTGGATATTTTTTCCTGTTTCAATGTTAATAATTTTTGGAATATATCTACTATCACTTCAATTCCATGAATATTATATAAGACGGCTATAATATAAGACGGTGAAACTCATGTCGTATTACTATTTCCACTCAAAGTATTTTTCCTAGCATCTCTAGACGGACTCCATCAGAGTGGGAGTCATATGTACCTAATAAATATCCATATTACTTGTAATACGGAATACGTAACAAATCAAATCTATTTGTATTCATGTAAACCATTTTCAGGCACCTATGTAGTAGTCAGACTCTGCCACGCTCCAAAGTGTTGATTTCCGATGAAGAAGAACGGGCAAGAAACTCCATGGTTACTCTTTTTAATTCGAAATTTTACATACAATATTAATTTATAGATACATTGATCTCGAACAAGAGTTATGTGACATACATGCTGTGACATACAACAAGACATGCTGTGTTTGTTGCCAGTTTGTTTTTTTTATTATGTTGCGTGCGCGTTTTATAATGTTAAACAAATAGCTTTTCAGCTATATCTATAACATGTTCTTTTTTTAATTTTGCCATATCTTATGAAACGAGATTTAAAAAAAATTGTAAATCCTTTAGAACTTTGACCAATAAGAACATTGTACATTGTGTGAAGCACAAGAATACTTGACCAGAGCTGTTGACGAATGACTGACTGTTAGGCAGTATTGCTATTATCGCTTAGGTACAATGAAATAAAGGTTGAGAAGTGAACGTGACGCAGTAAATTGCTATTTCTGTCGTCAGATACGTCTGTGTTCCACTTGTCTGCTTCCCATCAATTCACTTTACAATCAGCGGCAAAGGTAGCTGATCATTTTACAAAGTATCAGAAGATCTTTATGAATGAAAACTTCCATATTTCATTCCTTTTTATAGTGAATTATTATGAAATATCGTAACTTTATCGACTACTTTAATTGTTATTTAAAAACTATAACTATGTTCTTCTGATAGTCAATTTCAATATTTCGAAAAATCTATCAATTTATGTCGATGACCGTACCTGTTAATATTGGCCATAATATAACGCATAAGAGAGACTACCAATTATCAATTGACATGTGACCACGACACGTACGAGTATGTACGAAGTCGTTGCTAATTAACAATGAAATTACGTGTAAAATCAAAATATGTCTGTGTCTAATCCAGACAAAATGCTCGAGTCGGTTAGTAATTTCAAGCGGTGGTCGTTGTGCGACGTAAAGGTTATTGAAACTTGCTAACGTCACAATAGCGGATAGCTAGTTCCACCGTTCTGGAATAACCTGGTAACATCTATCCGCTAACATCTAACTCGATCACGTTGCATTCGAACACAACGCACACAAAGTTTGGAAATTTTCGTTACACCTACATCGCTAAACACTATCGGACTCGCGCGACACGTAATTGAGTGACGTAAATCCCGCTATAGGTCGCTACTAAAATAGCGCGTTTTAACAAAACGCTGCTGGTATTCGGTAGACAGTTCCGTTTCGTTATCCAAGAGAGCCGCTACAACCCACCGCTAATGATTTCTATTAAATATTTTAGATAATTTAACAAATAATAACTAAATGCTTTGCTGGGCTAATACGTACCCACATATTTTCTTCATCGATTTCTACAACCAACTTTATGGCTACACAATAAAGACTAATATTGGATAACAAGGAAAGACCCGAGAATAAACTCCCGGTATCAGGTGCGGTGAGATCGTAAGCTCGTCGGATTTAAGGCTTCGCATTCCAGGTGTTACGTTACTGAGCTACACTCTCACAATTAGACGGGTTCAGCAAATTGATGTTGTTTATGAGACACTGGGTAACACTGGGTTACACTCGGCAACCCTCAGTTACTCTGTTATAATAAGGTTCTGGTTGTTAGTTGAAATGAGAGTGTTGGCTGAGTAATATGGGTTTCGTCTTGAAGAGAAAAATGTCTTCAAATTATAATTTCATCATATTTTTTTCTCTCAATGTTATGAATGTTTCATTTAATTATTTTTTTTAAATGGAATTGCTTGAATTTTATTTTTTTCATACTTGTATGAATTTAAGTAATAAAATCCAAAATTTTCTCATTGGTATAGTGGTCGCAAGTACAATTGTTGAGCGTTGGATTCGATTCCCGGTCTGAGTGTTATTAGGTTTTTTCTATATAGAAATTCTTAGTAGCAGCACGGAGTTTGGAACCGTGTCCAATAGATGGTAATTGTCTCGCCCCCTATTACATGGGACCCAATAACGGGTTCGGTAAAATACCGGTGTAAATTAGAACACCTTTGCCTAACGCTTCGGGGAATAGAGGCCTGATGATGCTGAAATCCGAGAAATCATGAACATAAAAACACTCGCAACATTTCCGAAGGTCAAATGAACTAAAACATACAACCATTTTGTTGCCACGCTATTACTATTCAGGTAAATAACAGGAAACTAAAATTAGCATTCAACACTCCTGTACTAATTAGATGGCCTATTACTAAATATTTTACTACTGTTCATTCTGCGTGAAAGTGACAATTTGATACTTAACTCTTAATAATTAGCTTCACGTTAGATAATATATTTTAGGACCAATTTTATTCCTCGTGTGGGATTGTTATTCTGCTTAGCTTTTTACTCTCGTTTGTTATGATTAAAAGAGCAATGACTAAGTCTAGCATTTAATATTATACGAGACTACCACAGTGTAATAATATCACAAAGTAACGTAACGTGCATTTTCATCGAAGTACGTGACTTAATTTTCTTTGGTTTTTATTGTTAAATAGATGTTTATTTCATATGCTAATAAAGTTTACTGTAATAAAATACAATGATACCTCGACTTACGCGAAGCTGGAGATACGCAATTTTAAAATCTCGTCGATTCGTCTTTTGTTTGAGTGCTACACAACTCGATTATTCACTCCCCCTCATTATTGTTCAGTTAATGTACATGTTCGGACGTGTCGCGTGAAATCGACGCTTAGCTATAATTTATAGCGAAATTATACCCCGACTTACGCGGTTATCGCTCAGTCCCACCTATCGCGTAAGTTCGAAGTATTACTGTACTGTATAAATAAATTTTACTATGGTATTCTGGCCTTTCATTTTTACAACATTGCTTGATTTGAATCGGGCACAAGACCTCACGCTAGTTTTGAATTCTAGGCCAACGAAGCAGTCTCGACAAAAAATAAGTAAATAAGACGATATTTCATATTCGTTTGAACATTTTAAATGATTTATCTTCACCTAGCGTTCACCCTCTCCACTGTCATAGACACGCGCAGTTGTCAAAAGTTTTATTAATACCCGTAGTATTAATATCAAAATTTTATTTACGATTGAGCTCGTAAACGGTTTTGACACGATGAAAATTTGTCTTTTTATATTTCGCATTTTGTAAAAATATTTATGCTGAGATTAAAGTGAACCGCGTTCGAGAGTGAAAACGTTAGTTCTACCCTACCTTAGATACTATTTCAATCATTTTAATTTTGAAAATATTTAATTTTCGTAACATTACCTACTCGTCAAAATACTCCTCCGCAACGGATTTTATTATAAGTTAGTAGATTATTTGATACTTTAAAGGCTGTGGAGTTCTAGCAAGATAATTTTGAGTGAATTTCGTTTGAAAACTTTTAAAGACATCAAAGCTCGGTAAAGTTGTTTTGGTAACAAAATTTTGGACACCGTAGTCTAAAGATCGTGACTAAGTATAACTCCAGATATTAGTCTTAAAATAGGAACTTATTTTTAACATAAACAAATTATCTGTAAGTAACTCAATTATGTTAATGCCTCATTAGGATAGTGGTCAGTGTTAGAACATTCCCAGAAGTAGCTTGGACTTTGGAATTGTGCCCGGCAAATGGCAATAAGCTCGCTTGCTTTTAAGGGACTGAATAACGCCATAGGAAAAATGTGGAATACAGTACAGTTGATGCCCTACATTACTTGATCCCCTAGAATTTGTCATAAAATGTTTAGGGTTAGGTAATGTAGGACACCGACTGTACTTCTCTGCCTAACCCTTCAGGGAATACAACTGTGATGCTGCCTTTATGCTTCCTTTAATCTTTAAAATGTTAAGAAAATCGCTGATGCTTTCTAAGTTATATTTAACCTTTTAGCAAAATACCGTGAAAGTATGATTTTCCACACGTTTACACCACAACAAGGTTGAAAGGGGTAAGACGTCCAAAGAATACCGTTGATCCTAACCCTCCTGGTGTAAACCCCGCTGGCATTAAAGAAAGATAACGCCGGGAGAAACACGAAACGCCCATTGTGAGCAATAAAATCCTACTTACGTGATAACACAATAAAACTAGAGCACAACACATAACGTAATTCTATTACGAACATAAAAATACCATCAGCATTGTTTACAAAAAACTGTCGTAATAAGTTTATTTTCTTTGCCTTTGTGACGTCACTTCACCTGTTGTTCTTTCTGTACTGATCAGTCAAGTGATTACAATGGGGAACAATGGACCACTCGGCCCACTGTAGGGTTGGTATTCGAGGTTTATTGTTTTAGAGTCATTCATTTAATTAATTTGTCATTTCAGGGCAGCTGAGTGACAAAAGTACGGTATATCCTACTCGTTTGCTTATCTTAATTTAAATAGTTTGGGTTTTTGTAATGTTCGGCTATTCTGAATTGAAGTTAACTAGGTCAATTGTGGTCTTATCATTTTGTGATCTGGGAAAATTTACTGAATTGTGTTTTTTCATATCACATTTTGTAGCTCATAAAAGCTGAAGTTTTACGTGGAACAACTACCTATACTGAAATCATTTCCAATTTAAATTGGTTCAATAAAAAAAAAAATTTGGCTAAAAAGTTGGACCATTTGATTGATATAGCGGCTTTAATTTAATAGTAGACACTGTTCAAACTGGAAGTGTGTTTAAATAACTGTTTGGTATGTTCTTTCTTCTTCTTGATTTACATCGATAATATTAGTACTGCTAAGGGCCCATCAAAGTTTCTTGTACCTGAAAGACCTACTAGCATCAGCAAATATTCAGAAGCTTTATTAGGCGTATCCATTGTTCCATGTTTGAAATGAAAATGAAAAACATACCATCGGCCCATCACCTCGTGAAAATTGTGAGAGTCAGTCGGAAATAGATCTCGGCTTTACGCGGGTGCGATAGCAATCGATGCCAACAGCAAATGGCGCAGTAGCGGAGATTCGGCCTTCAGCTTACCGGGTCAGGGTTTTACTCTTGCAACGGATAAATATTAGTATGGCCTTCAGATACGTTCCAAGACTGAAAGTTTGTAAAATGCTGATGTGATGTGACTTAAAGAAATTTCTGTAGTCAGTTTCAAACAGATTATATGTTTGTGAATCATTTGTTTTTAAATTTCTTTTTTTATGATCTTTGCTTCACACTAGGAATAATTCCTGTAATGTGGGTGCGTTTATTTAAACAAATGTTCACATGCTTAAACAACTAGACCTGGAACAGTTATCTGCAAGCCGTATGATTCACTACACCAATCGCGTCGACAAATCATCAATAAAACTTATCGCTTCATTTAAAAAGATATTTGCCTTTAACTCGGGAAGTAGAAGGCTTGCTGACTCCACAAGTAAATAATACAAAAGTAAATAATCAGTATAAAAGAAAAAAGAGACTCGTAATCGAGCTATCAAACCAATTTCTTAAAGCATAACATTATTATTCTTGTTCTGTCGAATCAGCACGGTCACAGTGGAATCGTTCATGCCGTATTGAAAAGATCAGCCAGTCAGCAATTGGTCTTATCGCGACTGACTGACCAGGTTGCACCAGACGGTACGATATGACGCATGGATGCTCCTTGCCAATAATTTAATTTAATTTCTGACTGAATTATTTGTCAAATGGTCACAAACGAAGCTGCTGATCGTGAGGTCCTTAGTTCAATTCCCGGTTTGGGTAAATTGTTATTGGATTTCTTGTAGATATGTGATTTAATATGTATCGGCACGTGTACAACAATACACGCCTGTGTTTAATCGTCCAGGGAACAAAGATGTTATGCAATGTCATGTTATTCTAATTTCTTACTTTTACTTAAGATATCTTTCCTTTTACCACAATAATTCATTACTAACAAAAACCGAACACAACAAAACAGTCCCGAAGTTTTATGTGTACCCATTTGTGTATTTCGTGACAAAGTACATATATTCTTTGAAGAGTTATGTGTTTTATATAAAAACATGTCGAATTTGAAGTCGGTAATGCGATACATCCCAAGGAGTTCCCAGGGGGCCGCGGGTCATGTGTGTCCCTGACATGTCTTTTATAAAGAATATCCGAGGCCGGAATAACAAAAAATCTAAGGAACCTCCTATTCCCTAATGTAATTAAAAGATGACTCGGAACATTGTTGGTTTTTAGAATAAAATAGTATCTTTAGACTTTCATACTCTGATTGAATAGTTGCATGATGAATGGAACGATGGGGGTGGGTGACTATTTGTGAGGAACTTATTGATGAAGTGGCTAAGCCTTTAGCTTCTTACAGGTGCGTTCGAAACTAATAATGGATTAATCATATAATTTAATTAGTTCATAGCGACTTTTGACAAACTGAGTTGGCTTTGGCATGACATGGCAGTAACTTCAACACTGTCTTATTGGTTTAAAATCCGAAGCTCGACTGCTTAGCTTAAATGTTGGGTTCGATTCCCAGATCGAACAATATTTAACAACTTTTGTACCATATTTCAAGCAAATAAATGATATCTTATCTATCTTATCTTAACAAAGCGATATTAGGTTAATATGTTAGAAAAAAAAATTAATAGTAGGAGTTTAGAATTTTGCTCCATAAATATATTAATGAAAGTATATACATAGATGCCCTATAAATGGCAATATCCTAGCCCCCTATTACATATGACTTAATAACGGCACCGATGAAATATTCAATGGCATATCTCAGCTCTTTTATACGGAATACAGGCCTGATACTATGTTATTTATGTAGTCATTTTATTGGTGTAAAATGCCTATATTGGGACATGCTGAGAATAGTTAAAAAAAAAAAAAAACAGCGTTCTAAATACAGCGCGTCCAATAAATTATTACCATAGTATCGATCTTTTCTGACTCGCGGCACTATTACTTATTTACACTTGACGAAATTTTAAGAGACATTCCATATCGATTTTAGATCCAAATAAAGAAACAAAGATATCAAAGCTAGAATACTAGAAAAAAAGGTTGTAATGTACGGTATTTAAAACCATGTAGGTAGGTATTAAGACAAAAAAAAATCATACAGAAGTAAATTGATTCTGCTCTTGTTTAGTTTACATTTTAGTTTTTTGCATTTTAATTATTTTAGGAATACTAGGAAGGAGGACTATACTAGGAAGAGGCAACATTTAATAGAGGCAAAATACCAACACACCAACGTTTTTAAAATTCTATATTATGGATACCCAAATAAATATTTACATAGCCTATAGATAATTGTTTTGAATCGGAGATATTTGTCAACCCACGATATATGAGAAAATATAACATACATAACAGCCCGCCTGCATTCTCCGAATGGTTAGGTAGAGGGGTTATTTAACCCTTCTAGTAATACATCTACATTTCATTGGTGGCGATCTACTATTCCATGGAACTTATTAAGTCCTATTTAATAGTAGATATTAAGCACTATTTCAAACTTCGGGCTGCTGCCTGAGAATTTTCCTACAGAAAAACCCAATAACATTTTCCTGATCGGCAGCCTAATTATGTAAAAAAGCGACGGCAACGCGACAGCCACGCGACATCAATCTCACTGTCAGCCTATACATTATATGACACAAAAATGACTTTTGACAGAAGCTATCGCGCGATCTACACCTGTCGCAAACTGATTGCTACATTGGTAATTAGGCTGCCGGTCATGGAACCAGGGCCTCAGCTCAGCACTCTCGGTTACGATCAGTAGACACGAAGCAGTCAAACAAATCAAGAAAATCAAGTTTGGGGAAAATCGTCTAGCTTCAATTGCTTTAATAAAATTAAAAATAAAATGTAGTCTCTTATAAGAAAACTTTAAATATCACCTTATTCAACTCAAAGACTTGAAAACAAGAAAGAAACATAAAAATGTTAAAATATATCAATACAAATCTATTATACCTATCTATCACTTTTATCGTAATTTACTGTTTCACCAACCTTTGCTGTTAACCTTACAACTTGTATACAACTTTATTCGAAACCCAGCATTCACATACAACCTCTCAAAACAGATGACAGCGTCTGATACCTTTGATTACCCAATGGAAATACGGCCATAGATACAATCTATCCAATACGTCTATAAAACCGACCCGTCCTCGATTTCCGATAGGATAGACAGAAGTGTATTGTTATGTGACAATACAAGCTACTAACTTTGAGGTCTTTGGACATTGAAATGAAATTGTTTATTTTGTAATTAGGATTTTTCGACCACTTTCACACGTCTTTTCTTAACTAGATCGCGAAACAAACTCAGGGGTCAAAGTTTATTTTAAAGCCCAGACAGATTATAGTAAAGATTTATGTGATACAATTTTTTTTCTTTTATTGGTATATTGTCTTACTTAAAATTGGTAATATTAGTATTATTTAACTCCAACGGTTGCACAAGCGAGCGTTATATATCGCATATCATATACCTACTTGGCCATTGCTGATGTTCTGTCAGAATAATCACATAGTTGCTGCATTTAGAAATAGAGGCTCACGAGACGGCCGTGCTTTTTGAGACCAATAGCTTAAAGGATAGTAAGAATTTTTATGGTGTACATATATGCAAGAACAACTTAAGTTTTATTTAATTCGGAAAATAATTATTTTCAGAATTAAATATAAAATCATAAATCTACATCTGCTTTCTGCCTTATTTGAACGCTCAATGTAGATCATGAACTCCCTTTTTAAATTACACCGAAATGAAACAATGTCGAAGAAAAACCATCGAAGAAAAAAAATATAAAAAGAAAAATCCCTCTTTTATAAGAAAGATGAAAAATCTCGATATTGAAAAAAAAATTGATTAATGTTATCAAAGGCAGCTTATTCAGTTTCCAATCTTCCGGATCGACATAACAAAATCAAATTCCATACCAATAGACATAAAGCCTGTTATCAATAACCAACTCGACGAACCAGAGTAAAAAACAACAGTCGTTAGACGAAACGAAACAAACACCTACACAAGAAAATATAAAGAAAACAAAAGAACGTGAGAATAATAACTCATTACAACTGTGCCAACAGCAACAGCAGAAAACAAGGTAGCTTAACAAAACGCGAAACATTCTCTGGAAGATCTCACGAGGAACGGGAGCGGCTGACTATGTCGGTATCAAAGGAGCTAATTAATTAACTCGAGCGCTCGTGTCGCCATAGAATATGACCCCGGGGTGTAAGCGAGGGTAAGCGCCAAATAGACACTCGTATATCCGTGAAAGGAGCCTAATGTGAGCTTATTGTGCGCATTCGAGTCAACTCACAAAACACACGAAACAACTGACATGCCGCTAAAGATACTCAAACATCGAAAATTTATGCGCAAAGGAAGAAGAAGCTAGACAGCGTTGAGAGATGGTTATCAAAATAAATTGTGTCATAAAGCCTTGCGCGAAAGGCTGACTGAGGCGTTGACGGCGAGATAAAGCTACAATTGAAAAAGCAGCGCTCGTAAAATACACGTCGGTTTTTTATTTTTTCATAATTATTCGAGCCGTTTTTCTCGCCGCAAATGTATTGTTTCTGGCACCAACTTGAAGTTTGAAACTAGAACAATTGCTAGAGTTTTTATGCGGTTATTGTTGCTGGCGTTAAGCTCGTATCGCGAGATGAAATATTACTTACGTACACTTGTAACACCGTAGCTACGAAATTTACAGTTTTTGTTTATGTAAATGTAACGCACCATATTGGGATTCCATTTTGTTAACATAATATAGCTCACGGCTTATTATGAAGACGGAAGGAGTATTACCATACCGAATATAAACTCATGAAAATTATCGTTGCAAATTTCAAAAAACAAAACAACGAGGCAATTAATTTAGTATCGAAATATCTTACCTGTTGCGATGAGTCTTTTTCCAAGCACTTATTAAATAACAATTAATTAAACACCAATTTTAATACAATATTTTTCTAATAAAACGTCCAATTATATTAACAATGTGTGAATGAAATTGAGAGAGATCTCTACGTCAATACTGTTGTAGAGGGGAGCGTAGACCAGACCGCTACGAGACTACGACGCGACTGCCGTGCTACGCCGCCGATAGCTACGGCTGCAAACAGCGACTGCAAATAAAGACAGCAGGAGTCGTTCGGGTATCGGCGGAAACACCCGAACTGAGTACGATGTACAAAGTTATTTAAAGGCGTTAACAAAGTAGCTTGATTTTAGTCGCAAATTGTGATCATTATGATGTGACTTAATCGGATAAAATAGGTTAGTGGAATATCAGCGCTGTATTCCTTAGTATAAATTAGAAGGAGTCTACTGTATGTTCTTGGCTAATTGTGTGTGACAGTGTTACATTATCATTATTTGTATCAACTTGTTATAAATATACATTTTTAACAAACTTATACAAGTAGTACCTATGAACTATTCTATTCTAGAATGACGACACGTTAACTACGAGTAGGTATATTGATTATTGTATTAGTACTAAAAAATACGGTACTAGAATACGTGTTTTAAATATAAATTATAATAATAATTTGTATTTTTTCATGTAAACTGCTGAGCAGATCTCCCCCAAACTGTGTCTTTTTTTAAATATTTGTTTATTTATACTTTATGCACATGTACAGAGAAAATGTAGACTTTAATTCCTTAGGCATTTTCTATCAGTCGACTTTAGAGTGATGCAGAGAGAGAGGATGGTAGGTGCATGATCAAGATTTTTCGTTAATAGTCATAAATAAGAGAAGATACAGTATTATAATACAATTATTTACATATCAAATACATATATACAAATTGAAAAAAATGGATAGATACCGCGATAAAGTAAAGCTTCGGCATATCTATGAAGCAAAGATGAAGCATTCAATCAATATGAACCATACCCGCATAGCTAGTCAAAAGTTTAAGCTGAATTTTGTAATCAACGAATTAATTTCATAACTTTTTCATGATTTTATTTTAACACTGCTATTAAAATATCAGTATCTACTTGAGAGCATTTTATCTTCGTTTTGACAAACCAACGAACAAACTTTTTGGACAACGTATTAAAAGTTTTGATAGAATTCGAAAATTAAAAGATATTTTTAAATATTTAAATAGTCATTAACGCTGGATAGTTTCCTTAAAACATAAAGCAAAGACAGCAGAAAGGGGAGGGAGATGAAGACCATGGATAAGCTACCTGAGCCAAATAAAGGAAAAGGTTGCCGTCATGTCATATAAACAGATAAAGGACTGCACTGGAAAGAAAAAAATGGAGACGAACTTCATCACCTACACCAGCAAGAGCAAGGCTCTTAAATAAGAAGAATAAGAATAATTATTTAAATATTATTATTCTATTTACAAATAGGATAAATAGTATAACACGATCAAAAAACGATAAAATCAAAGCTAAATACGTCGTTATTTTTTAGGCCTGCCAGATTTGGCCGCGCCGTTTTATGAGACGAGTCTTTTATGACACGAATGTGTTTAGATCCGGCTCGGTGCTGTGATGTACGATGAATTTTAGAGCGGGCAATTTATTGAGATTTACATAGAGAAATGCAAAGATTTTAACAATTTTGAATGTTATTTTGATGTTCTTTTTTTTGTTAAAGGTGGGTGGGTTGCTGTCTCGGTAAGTGATTCTCATTTGTACTAACTTTTAACCTTTAATTGATGATTACGATTGGTGACCTATAGCTACAGTTGGAATATCTTGTATTTTGTTGACATCAGCGACTTTATTTACCTTCACTTCTAACACAACAAGATTCTCATCTATAAGAACTCGTTTTATAAAACTAATGATTTTTATTGGATAATTTTTTATATTGGCTATTCCTACATTTCATTGGAGATACAACTGCGGTTAATCCTAGGTGTTATGTCAGTTGAAATATGTAAGGTTATAGTGTCGTCCCAAGCCCATAACTGTGGAACTCCACTACACGCGTACATACAAAAACCATTTTAGGCCAGAAAACAAAGTCTCCGGTGTAGCTAGCTGTGTAAACAAGAGCTCGTACTTGCCGCATAATCACTGTGAAGGTAGTACTTAACCTGCTTTGAATACCAGAGCAGTGAAGTTCAGAAAAAATCTTCCATAATGCTTACGTACTTGTTTCTGCTACGTATATATGATTATTGTCCGTAATAAATGATGATATTATGATACTGTCCACACGACCATAAAATGGCTGATTTGTATGGCTGAAGCAAAATTGTAATAATTTAGGACATAGAAAAGAGTCCTGTGCCAAAAGTCTGGGGAATGTATAGAAATAAGATCTCCTTCATACTTTTCCTGTGTGTTTATTTTCCCACAGTCAATCTCTAAACTCAAGACTAGATATCATTGAATTTGTCTCCGTAGTTTCTATTTAGTTTGTCGTTAGCTTTTAGCCTAACTAGATGCGGCCGACCATCAGTAATTACTCCGGCCGACCATCTGATCGACGCACCCAATTACTGGGGCATAATACTATTAGACTGGTGGGCAGATTTTCAGGCTGCCAAGGAACCGTAATTACTGTCAGGAGTTGGCATAAAGAGGATCAATGGCTTAACGATGTTCCTAGTGGGTGTAAAGAGTACATATCATAGAGACTTTTTGATACTAGCTGAAATTTTGCCGCGCTCAATCATAAGTATACTAGCATTAAGCCATAAGTCCAATAGAAATAACTGGTTCTTTTTTTGAAAATTTATTTGAATAGTAAAATACTCTTCTCAAACTTTGTTTTTCATTAGCGTAAGCGAAATTCTAAGTCTATGGTTTTTCATATATTGTTGTTATTTTATAAGCTCCACTTATTCCACTGCTTAGTAAATCACCCGCTATTTCCAGTTATTACGGTAGTTTGCCATCACAGACCAATTCATCATAAAAATTGTCCAACTCGTGTTGTCATTCCCGCCTGAGCCTACCACGTCATTCATGATTCAATGGCTTCCTACCGAATGACATTTTCCAAATATCACACGAATGTTTTAGGCAAAATCCATTATAGTTCAAGTGGAACGTAATTTTAATTGAGAGGTTAGTGTCTATTCGTCTGTCAAGTGTTTCGTACATCAATAAACCAAACCGATTGTTGGGCATAACTGGGATTTCGATAATCTGTTTTTGCCCCCGCGAATCCGCCCTAACAGATCGGGGGCACTATAAATCATTTTCGTATGTTTTGCGGTTTTATGTGGATATTTTGCGACGACCCGGTTTATCTTGTTTCGATTTAGGATTCAGACGCAATTCTTGTTCGAATATTGTGATTTATCGCCATGAAACGATGTAAGTTATGATACATTCACTGGGAACTGTTTAATTCACTTCACGTATAGATTTATGATGGAAATAAACTAAGAATGGACGAAATATTAATAATGCTCGATTTTGTAATATATTGCAAATAATGAGGTTTTTCTTTTAAAGAAAGTCATAGAAAAACTAGGAGTTTCATTCAACTTTGACAGACTTGTTAATCTCTGTTTTGACTCCCTAGTGCAACGGCACCTAATTATAATATTATTGTCTAGCAGGGATGTATTAAATTATGCATTAAAATCGTTCGTTAGTTAAAAGTTCAATACTGTGATGTCAATATGAAAATCAGTAGTTATTTATCTTAAAGGTTGTATTCGGAAATGTTTTAAGTCTTTGAATTACATTGGTTCATTAGTTTCATTAAAATACATAATAGTGTATTTTTTTATTCTCATATAAATAATATGATATAATAGGTAATTTATTTTATAATTTGTAACTGTCTCTCTCAATTTGATTTCTTCTCACCATATTGAATTTAGACACTAAACAATAAAGTTAAACGTCTGAACTGAAGGGACGCAGCGTTAATTAATTTATAGTAATTTAATTAATTACTTAGGTTTTACACTTCGGGCTTACATAAACTTTGCTTGTTATTTATATTCAGCGACGACGTGACTAGACAAACAAACGCCAAGTTAAAAGGGTCCCGCTAATGTACTTAGGTTGAAAAAGGACCTTTCAGTGACACTTGAATAGCATGAGAGAACCCAATATTCTTTTTACCAAATAACCTTCTACCTAATGTCACCAAACCTTACGTTTTTACCGAGACATCTCCCAGTTTTATTTAAAAATAAACGTCTACATAGACAGCCTACCCTATATATTTGCACTGTGCACGATTGGACAACGGGTGAACGAAACGCGATGAAACAAATTTAACTTTCAATAAAACTTTTTCATCGTGTGTCCCGAACCGAAATAAAAACATAGTGACCCTATGCTCACTATCCTTTTAACCATTCTGAAACTGTTCAGGCTTGCGGAGCGTCCCGTTAATATTAAACGTAACGGTGACACAACCTCTGGATATAAATAGGGCTTGTGTGTGAGACGAGACCCGCCAACATACCTCCAGGTATTCATTACACTATGTTACTAACGCGACGCAAAATGGACACCTGAGACTCGACAAAACGACGCCTTTACACTTTTTCACACCTAACTATAAGATATTTAACACCGGCACTCTCTCTCTCACTATACACATTCTAAAACACAGAAACTTACGTATATTTGCATAAGTTATTTTGGAACGCGAGCGCGGCATATTGCCGTGAATATTTAATGCTTTGCACCGAATACCTTCTCCCGAAAAATATTTCTTTGAACCATCCGAAACACTATTCAGTGGACTACGCTGAGTGAATAAAAATTTTCTGTATAGAAAATGCGTGTTTCATTCCCACTGAGAGTTTTGTAAGAGGCCTACCTATGTCGAGATGCTTTTAGTGGAATCACTGTATCGCGTGCCCCGTGTAATAAACATTACGTACTAGCGGGTGTTATTAATAGATGTGTCCCGTATTACAAATTGTCTGTTCATTACTGGCAACCTTTCAAATTTCGACCAAGGTTATACAAATTGCTAAGAAAGTCTTGAGACGTTAAACTTAATCAATTGCCAAACCTTGTTTTAATTATTTTCAGACGACTATTATTAAGTTACAACTTGAATAAGAAAGTACGCTCCTCACACAAAGGTGGATTTCATTTGTTAAATTTATATCTAATTTTATATAAAACAAAATAACAAATTCATAAATAAATAAAATAGAGTTATATATAAATACACAATAAGGTACGTCGTACATCCTATAAAAATTCAATTCAGTGGAAACGAGCGAACTAATGTACGAGCCCATTGTACTGTATCGCGAGCATACATCATCTTGGTGCGAGTACCTGCCCCCGAATTCAGAGGAGGATTTGAATAGATACCCCATATCATTGCGTCGTGAATTGTTCATAAATCTTCCTATATGCCGTCTTTTGTTTAGCCCGCCAGCGTGAATACCCCACGAGGCTTAGGCAAATTCGAGTTCGCCTTTAGAGAAATTGGACGGAATGGTACCACAATGTATGTAGCATCACATAATAGTGGATAATGAATACGCTCCTTAGTTTATTGTTTATCGTGGTTCGTGAAATTCCCTGTTCAGAAATCACTTTAGAGAAGCACTAGCGCAGCTTTAAGCACATAGTTAAGGGAACAAGATACGCCTTAGTAGTTGCGTTCAACACTTTAGTGTTTCGATAGTGTTGTGATTTTAGTGAAACCGTATTATGTGTGCTTAGTATTTTGTTATAAATAAAGTTTTACATGGTAACATTTTCGTATTATTGTCACTATTAAGTATATTTTGAAGCATAATTTGAAGAAGTCTTGTCAAAAACAATTATTCCCTTTACTTAAAAGGGTTCAAAAGTAATTAATTATAAGACCTTCTTGAATATCAATTCGTACTTCGTGGTTTGGAAGAAGGCGTTAGCAATTAAGCTACCCCGCGTAACAATCTACCCCGTTTAAATTTCATCAGTATTTCTGAACGATTCAAAGAGTTCAAACGGAGGAACAGTCAAAATTAATTTTGAGTTTCCAATGAACTTAATCCTTCATTATCTGAATTAATGCTATCCAAAAAGCGGCGTGGGAGCACGACAAACCGCATGCACCTAGTCCAATACAACTCATAATTCATGAAAGCGCCAAGACGGATGAAGTTAGCATAAAATTATTATCATAATTTCTCACCAAAAACTTCCGAGTGAGTTTGCGCCATGAATATGCAAAGGGAAAGTTCACAGTGGGCCAACTTTTTTATGAGTCCTGTCAGAATACTTGTAATACTGCTGTAATTTGCATTTGTATTTAATATTTAAAAACGTTATAATTAGAATAATTTGGGTGCTAATTCGTGTGTTAAAATTTGTGATTTACATTTTAATTAGCCTTCATCTAACTTTATTACTTTTTTCTTAACAATGTTGCCATTCTTATTCCAAAAGTAATTAAAAGCGGTGATTCTCTTTTCTCTATTCAAGCAGATTGTGAGAGACTTTCATATCGCTAATTACATCAAAACTGGAATGTTTCAAGGTAGGGGAGGATACATCAGTTAGCTTATAGCTTTTATTTAAACAGCTTTCATTTAAGGTCCCATTAAACATTAAAGAAAATCTCTTTGGGTCTTTATTGTAGTTTTATATAACGAGGTTATGCTTTTTCATAGCCTTTCAATAGATTATTTATATGATAAAAGTTTTAGTATAAGTTATTGTATGAAGATTAATATTAAGAAGTCCTATCCTATCACAACACATAGCACCAAGCCAGTATTTCCCTGTGTCAGGGCGAAATGTACCTACTATTATATTAAACAGCTAGATTTCACTAATACCAGTGTCAAATCGTATGTAATAAGGGGCGAAAATCACCATGTACCATGTATCCAAACTAATAATGATAATAATTAAATTCTTTAGTAACATAAAATAAATTCAACATTGTGTCAGGATTGCCCGACTTCTGCGCTAGAAATAACTATGTTGCAGGAGCCAGCGTTCTCCCGTTTCAAGTGGACATACATTATTTTACTTTATGGCAATCAAAATAAAAACAGAAAAAAGTAAAAGAGAAAAGTACATAGGCTATATAAAAGAGATAAAACTACTTCTCTTTTTTTCTATGTTTTACAGCTAGCTACTGTGAATTTCCTAACACTTTAAAAAAATCAATAACACTTTAAAAACTTTAAATCATTTATATGTCCCGCCACAACGTAACGTAACGCCGTTACTTAATGGACGCTACTTGTATTTCATAGAATTCCAAATCATTTCCAACGAAGTTCCAGAATACCTCTTTAAGCTCCGTTTTCAGACATCTCGGACAAACTGTTCATTTAAAGCTAGCTTCACGGCTCTCAATGCCTTAACACATTTTAGTGAAAGACACGTCGATGTTCCAAGTCTTTTCAACGCTTTCAACTTATTGAAAGGTGATATAGATCTCTAAAGAGGTGGAACAACATTCGTGCCAAGGTAACTTGGTTCTAAATATACTTTCGTGTGAATCAATCAGGTAGCTGTGTCACGTACTATCAGATTCACGTTTTTCAAAACATTTATGTGAAGATTGATTTCTATGTTAATTTTGAAATGAAAGACTGTGTTTAGTGTTATTGGCTTTTTTTTGTTATGGAAATTCTCAGTTGCAGCCCGATCTTTGCAATTGTGCCGGGTAAGTAGCAAAAGGCTCGCCTCCTATTAAATGGGGCCTAATAATGGCATCAGAAAAATATGGGTGTACAATACATTTCTTGCTTACTCTTCGGGGGAATACAGGCTTGATGATAATGTTATATAAGCAGTAATGAAAAAAAAAAGTTAATCTTGACACTCGTTAGTTAATAACTTACATATTTACGTCCGCTTGATTTAATAAATATTTTACACAAAAAAAAAATATAAGCTATGCATATTGTACCTATTCAAAAAAAACAAAAAACTGAAATGTCCCCGACATAAAAAATAACCTTTTGTTGCCTTTCAGGACTCTCATGGGATGAGATGTGACCCTTTTCTGAATTTGAAGACTACTCAACATGTCCCCACTTAAAATTCATAATCCATTTCAACTTTTATACATATATTTTCTTTACAATTTATATTAAAATCTCTTGAACTAGGTACAAATAATTTATTTTAACAACCTTTTACAAAAGAGCTCTTTATTATTATTGCACACGTATATAAGATTGCTATAATGGAATATTTTAACTCGAATTTCGTCTCGTAAAATCTGTAATCAAGCTATTCGCGATGCTTAACTTCGTTAACGATCAAAAACCTTTTATTACGCATTTATTTTACGTGAACCGTGAGTAATATGATTAAATATTGTTGTTTCAAAGACTGTTATTAGCTTTTATGACTGCCTTATTGATTTAAGGATCGCATGCGCGACTGTTAAGCGTGAGGTCCTGGGTTCTATTTTTGAGTTTGGCAAAGAGTAATGGATTTTCCTGTATGGAAATTCTGAGTAGCAGGTCTTAGTATAGAAATGTCAGTGTACATAGTATACCTTTCAGCATGTTCAATTTTAATTTTGTCTCCCAGTCCTGTATATCTCTTGCCAAGATTTTTTTCTTCCTGATCCTAAAAGACTATTCAATGAAAGGCTGAGCATGGAAATGATGCCAATATCATTCTATGTCACTATAAAACTCAAAACTAGACTTGCTAGCTAGAATAAATAAATTATTATAGCCAACATCAAAATATGATTCGAAAATATAAAGTAACAACTGTCACTGCAAGGCCAAGCGTGTCACAAAGAAACTGAAATTGAGTAGAGCTCAAGCCGCGATGGCATGCATTGTGGAGTGAATCCCAAGGGTGCGCCTGACATCGAAGAGTAATGCTCTTTGGATACCTTAGCACTTTGATCTATAGCGGATCTTCGGTATGTCCCTACACTTACATTCACCTGGCGTCTAAAGTGGATTGATTTTGGATAGTGCGTTATCTTTTATGGGTGTAAGATTTTTATGTTAGGTACGGTAATGTTAGTATCGGAATACTTTGTGGTTTGGTGGACGACACGGTTGGCGCAGTGGCAAAATTATTAGCTTTCAGCGCTAGGTGTCGCGGGTTCGATTCCCGCACGAAACGAATATTTGTATGATCTACAGATAGTTGTTTCGGGTCTGGTTGTATATGTGACATGTATGTTTGTAAACAACTGTAACTGTACCCACGACACAGGAGAAATCCTAGATTGGGGCAAGGTTTTTAAAAACGAAAATATACTAAATATTGTAGTATTTTTTCAATTTCGACTATTGTATAACATAATCTGAGAGCTAAACATTACCAGTTAGAATCAGCTAAGGCGTAGATCAGTGAGCGTGATGTGGTGCATTCGACATTACTCATCACCGTGTCATGTTGATGAAACAGCAATGATAAGTTGATGTCCACTATCACCGATCTACATTATTAAGACTGGTAAGTTCTATTAATGCATACATTTATCAATTGGAAGTCCTTATGTCAAACACCTCGACTGCAGGTAGTTGTATGCACCCTGCATTACGTGTAGTTGGGAAAGACGCTTCTGACCTGTCGCAATAGATTTATTACAAGTTTACGTTACGTACACGTTAGGCGGTGGTTCATAATGCAAATTCCCTCATTCAGTAGGTACAAGCTCGACAAGCGTACTATTTAAAGATTATTTAGTAGGTAAATGAATTAATGTTTTAAGAAAAATATTTTGAAATATGACCAGCTATTTTTATTTTTATTTTGAAATATGACCAGCTATTTTTGTTTTTCATTCAAAAATAAATTCCTTATGCCTAGAAAATCTTTGGATGGTGATTAAAAAATCACTTGTAGATTTAAACTTATTCTTATATATTATTTTCTTGATAACTGTCTCATTGGTCTAATGGTCGCAAGCGACTGTTGAGCGTGAGGTCTTGGGTTCGATTTCCGGGTCGGGCAAAGTGTTATTGGGTTTTTCTGTATGGAAATTCTCAGTAACAGCACGGAGTCCGGAACTGTGCCCGGTAGATGGCAATAGGCTCGCTCCCTATTACATGGGACTTAATAGCAGCATCGACGAAATGTGGGTGTACACCTCTGACTTACACTTCGGGGAATACAAGCGTGATGCTATGTTATTTTATATTTTCTTGATTTCTGTGCATTATAAGGCCTATTGATTACAATAAACTATATAAATAAACACAAATGTACACAGATGGTATTTTTACTGTGAGTCCTACGCTGAGATACTTAAAGAAAGTCGCGTTCACAAGTATGCACGTAGCTTAAGCCGTAACAACATCGCCTGTTGACTTATCATACAAGTAGAATCCGTATTGCAACTACAAATCAAATTTAAAGATTGCACAGTGAAAGCTTTCAGCTGGAAGTCTTGTTTATGTATTGAGAAGAAGCTTGGTTAGTTTCGTCGATACATGTATTAAATTGCTCATATGGACATTGAATCAACACGAATTTCTTAACGTTCTGTGTAGTTCGTCTACCAGTATAAGTCCAGTATGATAGATTGAAGCCTAAATCCTTTCTAAAGGTAGATTGCAATGTTATTAATCAACTAGCTAACCCGACAGACGAGATGAGGCTAACAAAAGTCTCTTAGAAGAAATTTTCTATTTTTTCGGGCAACTTTTTAAATTTTTGTATCCCTGAAAACCATATTACCCACAAAAGCATTTACTTTTTATTTATATAGACAGATGTGTCGTAATTAATATTATGGTTTTATAATGTAAGCTTCTTTGAAATCAAAGTTCATAAAATATTCAAGCATTATAATTCTAATTCATACTAAATCCATTTAATACTTGCCTAAAATTATTTCTAAATAAATCCTAATACCTTATAAACGATCGACAGTACGGAACTACGGATTCATAAATTAAAAACTACAAAAGGTATATTACGGTTTTTAAAGAAGACTGCAATACATTTTGAATAAATTGCAGTCTTCGTTAAAAGCCGTAATATGCCTTTTGTAGTCTTCAAAAACATTTAGTTGTAAAGTTACCGCAGCAGGACATTCTGTGATTCTTCACACATAGTGAATGACAAATATGTGTTTTTTTTTTGTTCTTTTTTTTTAATGCCCCACACTAAGATTTCTCTGTATAATTTACGAACATGAGTATCACATATATGTCATATGCACACACGGTCTAACTGTAGATCATACAAATATTTGTTCCGTGTGGGGATCGAACTCGCGATACGTAGCGGAGAAAGCTAATCGCTTAGCCACTGAGGCTTCTTTATTCCACTACATAATATGAAAAGTCAGACAACACGGATATTCACGGATATTTCGTATATCCCTCAACTAATAGGCCATAAAACTTGCTATAAACTTTTGATCGGTCACGTTACTGCAATACCTACAGGAGTATTATACAGTTGTTATTTATGAAAGTAATAGAGCTATTAACTTAAACACAGACGGCAGGGGGCAACACCACCAATAGTTAAGATGCCTTAATAACGGCAAACGACTAGAAGTAATATGCCATGAATTATTTATACCACCTCATTGTGAAGAATTTGCTACCATAAAACTTTTCATTGCATTTCACTTTGTTCAGTTAGCAGTAATAATGAACTTAGAACTTATTTATGAAGAATATGTTAATAGTGGCCGCAACCGCAACTGCTGAGTTTGGTGTCTCGGCTCGGATGAAGTGTTGGGTTTTTCGGTATGGAAATCTACAGTAGCAGCACGGAGTTTGAACTGTGCCCGGAAGATGGCAATAGGCTCCCCCCTATTACATGGGATTTAATAATGGCATCGGTTAAATTGACCCTACAATAGTAAACCTTTGTCTATCCCTTTGAAAAATGTAGGCGTAAATGCTGATGATAAACAACGCAAGATTTGGTAGATACTAAGTTATGAACTTTTTTGTGTCTTGAAAACAAAGATACTTAGTCCTAAAATTTCACTCGCCAGATAAAAGATATTTAGCCCATAATTTGCATTTTCAACAGTTTTTGTATGGATTTATCAAGGCAATAACTTATTCGAGGTTTATCCTATAGGAAAATCGGCCTTAATGTGTTTTCGAATATTAGCAGCCGTTGGTCTCGCGCCGGCTTTGAGAGAATGCCATATTGCCTCGCTTAGTATGAGGATTAATGATCGCAATATGATATTAATATACAAAGGAATTTTTGTCCCCTATTCTCCTAATAAAAGCGTTCTTTAATCGCTCTTCACAATAAAGTGTTAGTGTTCAAGCTAATTTCAGAAACTAAGTAAACTGAACAATTACTCTTCCGACCTTTCTTACGCGGCGACTCAAGAAAAATGTACAATGGCTTGGCAGTTTGTGGACAGCCATGTTTCTTAAGTTTTTCATTGAGGTTATTAAACGCACTCTTGGGGGAATTAAGCCTGCCGTACTAATTAAACTAAACACGAGGCGTCGACGTCAGACGTATGCCACATAAAACGGAGTGCTATTCTCAAAAACTTTTTAACGCTGATGAGTTGTAGCTCGAGGCAGCAATTTAAACTTTGAATTTATAATGAATTCCTCAACTAAAGATGTACGGAATTTGCTCTTGTGACGTGTAATTTCGGTAAATTTCCTCAGGCGTGCCGTATGAAATAAACATTCGTGAAACTCGATTTCAAGTTTGTGCAACAGCAAATTGTTTATCTTTATCTGTATGAATATATTATGTCTATATACGTATAAACCACAATTTCTTTTTCTGTAAGTACAAATATTTGTTCATCTTTGATAGTGGTATACGGTGATCAAATATTCCGTGTTCAAACAGTAATGGCCGTTTCTATGTAAATACTGGTGCTTTACAAACTGTACATACCTATAAATAAAAACGAACATCAACGAGTAATAAGAAACGATATACATCAATACGATTCGGAATAAACTGATAAGCACTTGCCATTAGAATTCTAGGCTGTTCGAAAAACACGAATGTACTTATGATAAACATAGAGGAATAACAAAACGAATCCCTTTTGTGTTTGCAGCGACAAAAATGAAATCTAATAAAGATAATGGAAATTGTGCTTACCCCTGTCGGACTTGGAAACATACTTACATTACATTATCTAGAGAGAACAATAGGACGATTTGTTTAGATGTATGATTATTATCATTAAACGGCCTCATCGTTCTAATGGTCGCCAGTATGACTGTTGAGCGTTGGGTTCCGGGCTCGATTCCAGGGGTCGGGCAAAGTGTTGTTCGGTTTTAGCCGTTTGCCTTGAATTGAGCCCGGTGGATTTTAATAGGCTCGCGTTCAATTACACGGGACTCTAGAGTATCGGAAAAATGTGATCTGTCTAACCTTTCGGGGAATATATGTAGGTGTGATTACAGCTGCTTTCCAAACCCTACAATTCTTATATAACTTAACCCTTATATAATATAAACAAAATCATTTTGAAGCACTCTGATCAAACTTGTAATAGGTACACTATTGTGAATAAGAAAATAATAAATGTCTTTTCAAATGAAGTCTATAAAAATAAAATTGCTTTCAGATTGCGGCTTAATGTAAAATAAATATATTTTTGACTTTAACGACGCGATCTTAAAAAGTAAGGCGATTAAGGGATTTGAGTTCAGATACCCGACATCAAAATATCATTATGAAAGAACGAACAAGCTTTATTTAAATCCAACATTTTATACTGTTTTGCCAAGTAATATCCCTTCAAAAGAAGCAGAACTTTCGCCCTTTTAATTTTAGGCTGACGCTTGCTTATTCGTATTTTAAAAAACAGAGTACTTTTCCTTGTTCCCGACGATGCAGACGGAAATTTCAGTGCTGTAGAATTCTAAAGAAAAAAAAACACATTTGAGTGGAAAAAATCGTAGCCCACGAGAACTGTATGTTACAAATCTAGTTTAATTAACACTTTATAACAAATTAATAAATGTGCATTCATTGAAATTTGTTCTGTTAGTTTACCTATGTTTTATATATGTTGTAATAAAAAGTCAAAAAATTAAAAAAATAAGCAACAGCACGCCCACTCTCTTCCTTTTACTGCTTTGTCTCTCTACCTAATAATTAAGCATGAAATAGTATTTTAACAATGACCTAAATAACAAAACCAAGTTCTAAATAAACAAACCGTGACTCAATTTGTGAAAAGAGGCTTAAGTGCAAATTGAAAAGAATTAAGAATATATTTATGGGTAAGCAAAGTGTATTAATTGATTCAAACCCTTTACAGGGAACGTAATACCACAAATAATGTTAAAGGAAGGTTTATATAGGCATATTTCATTTCGGGTCATGTTTATGTTTTGTTAGTTACAGGATGGGGTAAAATGCGGTATGCAATGGAACTATTTGTTTGTATTACTGCTGTATTTATCACATATTTTATATAAAGCAAATGTTTGCCCATTGGTATCATAAATTACTAGTATGATATAATAATTCAGCACATTACTAGTACACTGTCGGCAAGTATTTTTTATGCCATTGAGTAGCAAATAGGCAGGCACCTTGTAGTAAGTAGTTTCTACAGAATGAGAAAGGTTAGTTAGTTCAAGGTCCACCATGCTGGCCTGGTGCGATTTGGTGGACTGCGCACATCAAGAACCTTTAGGATTATTTCTCAGGTGTGCAGGATTCCTTAAAATATTTTCCTCCATTATCCCAAGGAATAATAAAATTGTCAGTATGTTACAAGATACCAAGGAAATAACCAAACAGGATAAAGCTATAAAAAAAGTTTCTTATTCACTTTTACTTCAAGAAAAAAATATTAAATTCTGCTCACAAAACGCCACAATAAATAATTTTGGGATGACATCGAAAAGCGGCCGTTTATCATAATTCATACCCGGATCCTTACAAAAAAGAAGGCTTACCTAAAGTCGGATAATGCTAAGGAGAAAATGTAGGGACATATTGTCATTGTTTTATAACTCCACAGATAGTTCCCTCTCATAAATTAGAAGCTATGGCTTCATCCTGCTGAGTTTTATTGTGATTCATGTATTCGATTATCGAGCAAACGACTGAAACTGGAAACCGTCTCGACGCAGTAACGACGCCATTAATGTTTGAAAAATAATTCATTCTGAATTATTTTTCTTCATTTGTGACATTTGGTTTAATATTGATATGATTGAAAAAAAATAATCACATAGCTAATACTCTTGACCCTATGACATTTTAAGGAAAAATTCTGATTTTGTACAGAAATCAAGAATATTATTGTCTGTATTTATATTTGTTGATGTGAACTTTAATAACTGTGGATAAAATAGTACTTATCACAGTATAGCATCAGCGTCACACGATTCGCCGATACTTATACTGAGTCCCATGTAATACGTGTAAGCTGGTTGCCCGGCCCAAATTCCGGGCTGCGACTGAGAATTTCCTTACAAAAAATCTAAATAAGTAATAATGCTTAGAGCGATCCGGAAATGGAACCTAAAACCTCACACTCAACAGTTGTGCTTGCGAACACTACTTGGATTAATGAAGCATCATTTTTGGATAAATAAATTTAAAAGACAATAACATAAATTCTAATGCATTAAATACGTCTTTCCCAATAAAAAGGAAACACAAAAACAAAACACTTTAATTGCTTTATATTGCCGAATTCTTAAACCCAACGCGGGTTTGGAATTTGGAAGGCGCGCCAAAGCTTCCTAATATTCTACAAACAAAAGTATTCCACTATTTGATATCTAAGAATCCGGAAAATCTTACGAGGGTGCAAAAATTGTCAGTAACGTTTGGAAAAGAGCGAACTCTTTATAAGATTTCTATTGTGAACCCTTTAATCCGATTCTAAACACCATTCACTATTCTTCATTATGTTCCAATTTCGAAATAATACACTAGATAAAGTAGATCACGTGCGCCTCAAAAGTCCTTGCGTTCCGTTAGGGGTCGAGGCTCAACAGCATTTATCAATTTCACCTAACTTGTTTCATTTTGAGCGAATTAAGCTGATAAAAGCGTCGGCACCACGGCAGCGAATTATTCACACGGAACAAAGCGACACCCACCTTTTCGGTCGAGCGTCTGAATTTCCAAATTCATTGCGTCGTAAACAAAAGGACGATTTTTAAAGCCTCAACGTGAGTGTTTTGTTGGGGTCGGCCCTATATTTTTTCTGTCATATTTCACTTTTGCTCGCCTTTGTCATCGATTCGGATTTGCTCGGACGTATTCGTTTGATGTTCATTGTTTGATAGTTCCTATTTGGATCGGGAGTTCATCACTATTAATGTGTATTGGGTTGCCATTTAAGCATCGTGTAAATTATATGTTATTCATACAAGTGGAAAATTTTTGATGAATGATAATAACTTGGAAACTTTTCAGTCTTCAATGAACAACGTCTCACATAGTTTCGACTAAAATAAACTTGTTTAGATTATGGAGAGTCAAAAATATTTCTGCATAAAACATGTCATTTTCTTTACCTCCCATACTGAAATTCAATTAACTTCCATGCTTGCAATTTACATGCGTTTGACTTGTAAAAAATAAACAGTCGATACATTCCATGTATCTTTCACTCCCAGACCTAGTTAACTGTATTTCCTTTTCGTTCTACATTTCTATTATTTTTCTACTAAAAGCGGTATTTATCGAGTGACTTCAGTATATCAGTGACATTTACAAACTAACAGATATATTGGTTACCCATATCACCACTCCAGTTGCCTACTTAAAGTTGCGTCGGCCGTCAAAGTGTCCAACTCATAACACAGGTACGTCACGACAATTTTTATTTGCTACTATTTTGTCTCTTACGTCATTGTAATAAGGGTTATTATTCCGTGAATGTTATATGTGAAAGGTTGTGGAAATGAGTCGATGTTATTGCCTACGTGTCCGTTTCTCGGTCGAGAGTCGGAGTGACGCGTGACATGGTCTTTATTGAACTTGCAATGTCTGCTGCCAGTGACGTGAAAACAAGGTTGGTCCGTTTTAATGCTTACAAGATTTTTATCCCCTCGGAAATTAATTTTAAAAAAGAATTCTTTTAATATCAAATGATATTGCAGAACGTGACGGTAAGATTATTTGTTACTGTAACCAATAAAATAAATAAGCACTTGAAGCCCTAATAAGTATCTACAACATTGCGTTTATTTAATCAGACCAAGTGTACATTGTTTAAGACCTCCTCTTATAAATTCTACACTTTTGTTGAATTAATTAAATTTTGATATCAAGGGCTACAAGCAATTGCTTCTGCCCTTGCTCATGAAATTTTATAGATTCATGTATACCAATAAATAAAATGGACGTGTTTGTCAGTAAAATTCAAAATAAAGACCGAAATTTAAGTGAAAACTGCTATTTATACTAAGCCTAATAATAAATGACCGTTTTGACAATATTTGTCTGTCTGTCTGAAAGTTTATCTCGGACTGAAATGAAAATTTTAGGCATTAAAATAGGAATTTTAACTAAAATGTTTGTGTATGTTCCATTTCAGTATCTTGCAGTGTTCAGAAGATGTGAATATTTATTTTTGTAAAACTATTACTGATGTCACTTAGGGGGTATTATGACCAACATGCCGCGCCAAAGATAATTATTTATTTATTAGTGTACCAACAGCATATAAACTAAACATTTGACCAATTTTAACAAAAATAAAAGTTCTTATATGAATGCTCATTACAGGTACACAACATTCATAGACTACAACACTCGATTATATTGGTGACGATCTCCTCTATCTCGTCCTATACAAATTAAACTTTCGAATAAACTTTTTATTCCACCAAGTTGGAGCCCTAAGCTCGTCGAAGTTCTTACTTACTTATAGCAACTTATTCACTTACCAGAAGTTTATTAGTTCATTTAAAGTAAAGAATAAATTTACGAAAGTAAGTACAGGGAGACGTTCCTCCTCAAAAAAGAACCTGAGCCATGATCGACTACGTCGCGATGCCGAGTGCCGATATATCTTCAAAGTTTTGGTCCTAGGACATGTCATGTTAAGGAGTGATGAATTTATATTTTTTTTTTTATAAATCGTGGTCGAATTTCTTTAATATCGGGGTTCGTGTACACACACAAACCTCACAAGCACATACAGACCCGGCACAACTATCTGTATATCAAGCAAATATTCGTCCCAAGCGGGAATCATTGCGGCAACTGTAACTACAGACTTATCAACAACGACTTGGGTCTCGTGGCGATTATCAGTATACACCAACACTGTTTTCAAAAAGTAAACAAAATATGAAATAGGTAAATACAGACATAATCTGCTTGAAATACAAATAAAAACAAAGTTATGAAATAAAAAAAAACAATAAATTATTAGTAGCATCCGAAAGTTGTTTGGCACACATAAAATTTATATGTAGCCATCTATTCCATATTCAGGCTACACAAAAATAGTGCGGAAGATATAAACTGTTGTTTATTGCGTACCTACAACATTAATAGTGAAGTGATATGTCAATAAACTTTAGGAACATGGCAGGGTAGACAGCCAAGGCCGGTGATAACTTCACGACAGGACTCCGCAACGTGGTATGGATTTAGCTGATGTTACGGATTAGTGAGCTAATGGAGTGACAATGTAGTGGCACTGTAATGGAGTGGCAATCAGCGTAAATTACGTCTAAATAAGCAGTGACACACGCCAGTCGAAAAACAGTATATATAAGAAGGTCTGTTTCCACGTCCCAATGTCTCTTTCCACACATTATTGGTAAGCTTGATTCTATGCATAATTACTAAAAGTTCTCCATGGTATACGTACATTTACTTGCACGGCAGTGTACAAGTCATTAAAGTCTGCAAAATAACTGAGCAGTATTTATTCAAAGTTGCGTCACCCGTCATTTACGTAATGGCTTAATTGGAAAGTTTCGTTGAGTCGGTCAATTTTCGTGCACATAAAGTGGCACAAACCGAGCGCTTTCTCGCGTGTCACCATTTTTCACGCCCGCGGAAAATAACTTTGATTTTTCAAAGCATAACTAATTGCGTTCGAGTACTTACACAGCTACTGGTAATGACAATGTACTGAATTTACTAAAGTTACTTTATAGGTATGTTTTCGAAATTCACTGCCCGATCACAAGTGATTAATGAGAAGCTAAGTGTTTTAAGGACAACCCCCTGTAATTAAGGTCAATTGTTAGGGATATAAATCGTGACCAATAAATGTTGGGCTCATTTGTACAATGTCCTTAATGAACCAAATATAATTGTCTCCGAGACCCTTGAAAGCCTACTAAATCAGTGACATATTATTAATAATAATGTAGGTTCTAGGATCACAATGGAATACTAACAATAACAATTTGAGCCACAGGTAGCTACAACAGCAATCAAAATTTATTATTTACGCAAGTACAGTCGTGAACAGAATTCAGTAGCGTCACAAATAAAATAAACCCGCTGACAGTAACAATAGCGTGACTTCGACCGACAAAACTTATCAGTAACGAAACACGGAACGTTTCACAAATTCCCTCACACGTTAAACAGACTTAACGCATTCCAAACAGAAAGTGAAATAAATTAAAATAAAACAGAAACCGAACGAAACTGTGTGGAAATGTAAACGATAGAAGAGAAACTTTGCCTCTTAATTAATTAATATCGATCGAGTCGAAACTTGGGTAATTAATAGAAACGTGGTCCCCAAAACTTAGATAACCCTTTAAGAAGTTCACGTATTAATCCAAGGAAGACAATGAAAACTCGGGTGGAACAAAAGTTTTGATACTCTCGTTGATAAAGTTACCGCAGTATTTGTGTCTCACGGAATTCCATTGTGATTGGGTGTGTGGCAATTAGCGCTTTGTTAATTTGTTTGTTTGAATATCACATGACTTATATACTTGTGAAATATGTTATGTTAAAATACATTGTTAAGTACAAGTCAACAATAAATAATGGAGGAGGAGGAGTACTATGATGCCCAAGTATTCGTTTCGGATAGGTTTTTTCATTTTTTTTTATAAGGTTTTAAATTATACATTTGCATAAGTAGTTAGTTTTAAAATAAAATTACCATTAACTCATTAAATAAAAGTAAATAATTAAGGTAAAACTTGTTCATAATTTATACCTTATTATAGTATTAGTGCAACAATAACCCAGTGGTTTAATGCTTGTCTTCTAGTTCGACGAGAGAGCATCGTAAAGTCCTTGATGGTTTATTTCGTCTTTAGCCAGGCCAGTATTTTGAACTTAATCCTTAATATTCTGTAAAGGCCCGTGCGCAGCAGTGGGACATTCCAGTTACGTGGAAAATAAGCTTACAGCATGCCTGATGATAAGCGGTTACTGTAACTTATGGATGCCTGAGTTTAGCCTGAGTTATAATAATTCGAAGTATTTAATGTAAATTAAAAATGGATCTGAGTAACTCAAGTCAATGTCATTTAATACGACATTTCAGTATATTATAGAGCAGCAGCAAGCAAAAACTGACTAAAATAACTTACGAAGAAATTATGTATTAAAGGAATAAAAACAAAATGCCTATATCTGGCCTTATTAAATTATGAGCGTGTCGTTTATACGATAAATGTAATAAACAGAACGAAACCACAAAGAAAAAATCATTTGTTAATAATCAAACCCGTATAATAATCGCGTGACAAAAGCTAATTCCACAGTCAAATGTAATCCACTATTTAAAATATGTATAAGAGCTTTGTTTACATAAACATAAATTATAATTATATTAGAAACGGTAAACTGATTCTCACACGAGGCTACTCAAAAGAAACATAAGACTATCAGACGGTTTCTTAAAAAAAGACTTGACAAATTCGTTTTTAGTATCTAGTTGATAAAGCTAGAACAAAAAATTTCAAATTTCGGTGACTTTAACAAATATTCGATGTACATAAGTAAAAAAAAACCGTTATTCGGTAACATGAAAAATCCTATCCTATCCTACTTCCTACTTTGATATTATAAATGTGAAAGTTTGTGAGGATGGATGGATCTTTGTTACTCTTTCACGCAAAAACTACTGAAAGGATCTGGAAGAAATTTGGCACAGAGATAGATTATAGTTTGGAATAGTACATACGCTACTTTTTCTCGGAAAAATGCACGGGTTCGTAAATCACGCGGGCGAAGCCGCGCGCGGAAGCTAGTAATATAATAAACTGTATTAGTATAATATGATGATATATCGTAAAAATTAAATGATGTTTAAAGTACTTCTTGTTCAGAATGAAATCTTTATTGTTACACTATTGAATAATAAAATAGTTCCGAAGCGCATCAATTTATTTCAATAAAGATTTCAATTTGAACTTACGGTTAAAGAATTTATTACTCAAAAAGAAATTACAAAAATTTCACTTACATGAGAACAATTTTAACACATTAACATAGATAGCAGCACTTTGACATAAGACTTTAAGATTTAAATTTTCTTTTATACCACAATTACAGTTTTTTTTTTGTATTTCGTACACTAGTTACAATGCAAAAATAAAACTATGGAAATCGACCCTTAAGATAAAAATCAATTAGCAGTTCGCTTAGAGTTAAGGAATGCGGGCCCAGTGCCACAGCATAGAAACATGCCGTAGGGCAAGTATTTATTTTATCATTTAGTTATGTTTTTTTTTTAATTTAAATTTTAAAATTTTATACGATTTCGCATTCTTTATCTCCTTTGGCAATTTATTGTACTGTTGCACTCCTGCAAAATTGATTGGTCACTGCCCATTTGTTGTTCGTACTCGTGGTAGTAAAATGTGATCTTTTCTATGACTGCTACGACTATGAACTTGGTGTATACGTATTTTAGTGAAGTGTATTTGTGTGTGAATGGATTTGTTGTGAATTTTTCTTATTAATAAGCTAGTACAGTATGAATAGAGTTGTTTGATGTTCATGAGTTTTGTTTCGTTGTAAATTCTGATTGTGTCAAGTAATTATAATGAAATAGTATTTTGATGATTGAACTTTTTTTTGTTTCTCGAGCAGCGTCGTATTAAATGGGTTAAAGAAATAAAGTGAACTCCACACTGCAACTAGATCTCATAAAGTAACTTTATGAAGCTTGCCTTGCCAGCTGGACTCTTCTTTGCTGATCGAAGAGCACTGTATGCAAATTTCGACTCATCTTGAGTGTCCTTTATAGTTCGGCCATAAATTCAGCGTTTGTGTGGCAGCGGAAAACTGAAAATTTTATGTCCACACTGGTTATGTAAATTCTTTAGTGTATTTTTGTACCAGTCACTCTATGTTTTTTTTAATGATCAAGATTATCAAAACGAATAAATTGATAAAAAAAAATTAGGCTATCTCTGTATGAGAAATAACCTTATTGCAAATTGTAAGATTTAAGTAAGACAAATAGTTTGGTGCTTGAAGGCTATTTTTAAAAACCTATACGGTAAAATTGTTCTTAATATAATGTGTTTTAAGAGCATTATTTCTCGTATTAGATGGATATTTATTCTTTTATTAGTTGCCGGGTGCAATTTAAATATAGATGTGGTTTAACCATAAGCCGCCATCTCCATAAGGAGGATTGTTCGTCAAATACCCAATCAAGATTATGAATATAAATAGGCTTGGTATTCGCAGCGATTATTAATAGCTACCCAAATAGAACTGGAAGCTCATCTTCCTCGTGAACAATATTTTAATCATCTTTAACGACACTCAGAGGACAATAATAATTTAAAGACATGCTATTAAATACGAAATGATCTTTTTATTTCCCTACGACACGCCATATTAAATACCACACCTAGAAACCCATTGACTCTCACTTATATGAACTTTTACAGCATATCTAGATTTGAATATTTTTAAAGTTAACGGTTTCTGTGCACGCGAAAGCTAAATTACTTTATGCATATCCCCCAGTGGTTTGCCGACGGTATATAAATATTTATTTATACAATGGTCGAGATTAGTCCACCAATCCTGCAGGGAATTTACGTGGGCGCTATTTTATGCAACGCTGAGTATTCATCAAATGCGCAGAAATTTTAAATTGAACGACTTTAGCTAAGCGTGAATACACACTGGGTTTAAGTTTGAGACACGATACTGAGACTAATTAAACATTAAATAAAAGTAAAGGCAACAATAAACATTTTGTCTGTGATATTGATATAAGATTTTGATTTATTACTCGCGTTAAGGGTGAAGGAAAACATTGTGAGGAAACCTGCATACCTGAAAGGGCTCCATAAAGTTCTCGATGGTGTGTATAGTCCGCCAACATGCACCAGACCACCGGAGTAGACTAAGGACGCTTCGTATTCTGAAAAGAAACCTGTGCCTAGCTGTGGGATACTTGTAGGCTGAATTAATTAATAATAATAATTTTAAGACGTACCTGGGTACGTCATATACTGCGGCCAGATATCGGAGAACGGGCAGCAGCATCCTCTCACTAATCGGTGAGCCACTGCGATCCCCAAGCCGCCTGCCAAGCGTGGGAATTATGGCACCCCCCCCCCCCCCCGGGGAGGCCTTCGTTCAGCAGTGAACGTCTTCTGGCTGATGATGATGAATAATTTGAATTTACTGTCTGAGATATACATGCTTTATATTCAGTTATAGTGGACCAACTTTATAAAATGTATGGTCATTCCATTATAGAGTGTTTTCAGAATATACAAATGTTTCTGTTGGTGTTGCAAGTACTTACTTAAGTACCAAATACAATTAGCACCGAGTTAATATTTTCGACCAAAATTCACACATTATAAATAAAAGAAAATTGTAAAAGCAGTACCATTTTATATGAGTGTCTGACTATTTAGGTACCAGGAGAAATACGTTTTTTTTACACGCGTTTTCTTTCCTGTACAAGTAAGCATTCGTAACATACCTTCTAATATTTTGCAATTTAGCTTAACAAAAACTTAACACAGAAAGAAAATGGTAGACGTGTTACTTACTTCTTTAGAACTCGGTAAACAAAGTAAATTTCTAAAATGTTCTCCTTAAACGCGTTCAAAGATTTCAGTTCGCCACACAGTCTAAATGAGTGTCTCGGGCATGTAATCCCAAGCGTCTAGTTTAACGAAGCGTTGTGAAACTTTTTCGTCTTTGTACACGTAAACAAGTGCATTAACCTCTAAGCTAAACTCTACTTTACCCCTTTGTGATAGGATATAGTTTAGAACCGCTCCATCTAGTGTCTACTTTTGCGCCCTGTTTGCGGATTTTGATGTACTTTTTGGATGCCCTCGTTAGTCTCAGTACGTCTTCAATTATTATGTAGTTTTCATGCTTTTCAAAGTTAATGAATACCACAATGTTTTGTGTATCATAATTAGTATTCCTTGATATCGTCTGTTTTATTGTGAAACAAGAACATCGTGATATAACTGAGTAGGCACAAAAAGATAACAAACTTATAAATAAAAAAAAAAACGTTGCCCCTCACTAGGAATAATTCATATAGGTATATTCACATACACAAAGACTCACACCCGAAAAAACTATCTGTAAATCATACAAATATATTTCCGTGCGGGATCGAACCCGCGATACACTATATTGCTACGAGCCCCTCTGGAAAACTAATAAATACTATATAAATTGTTGTAAAGTATGTCTGTTAAAACTTTATTTCACTGTATAAGTTACTAAGAGAACATATCTTAACATGTCTGGTAATAAGTTAACATATTGTCTGCCACGCGGCATACACGATAGAAAATCTATTGCTTGGCTCCACGAGTGACTGACGTAGCATTTCTTGAATAATACTTATACTTTTCATATATAGTGACCATAAAATGTGTTAAAATAGGCCATGTAAACTGAATTTCACATAAAATTATCTTCTGAAAGCTCAAACACAGCTATTTAGTACATTACATCACATTAAAAATATCCTTCCATTACGCAAAAATGAATTATTACGTCAATCAAGTGCCCTGTGGACGTATACTGCATGAAAATTATTTACGAGCGATGAAAAAGAGCGCTGTATCGTATCGTAGCTCATATGGATTTAATTAAACCTCAGTTGATTAATTGCGCTCCAGGGCTTCAAAATATTGACTAGCCTCTGTGAAGTATTCATAAAACGGACACGATTTTTCATATATAATTATCTCGACGAGAGAATAATAAAAAATGGGAATACCGTAGATACAGCTTTGTGAATTTTAAATAAATATGTGTGGATACGATGCACAGGGGTCAGAGTTTTCAAGTTGATTTGATACTTTAATGTTCTTAATGAATCCTTTTGAAAATCCCTGATTAAACACAGACTTCTCAATCGATTAATTATGGCAGGTTTGCTTGATTAAAATGTGTTTATTGTACATAGTTCTAAAGAAGAAAACGGTTTCTCATAATATCACAACTATAAGCGGCTACTTGACGTTGTCATTTATTTATAAACTAGCTTTTGCCCGCGACTTCTTTCGCGTGACATACATATTATATAATAATTCATAGCCTATAGCATTCGGGAATAATATAAGTAAACGTAAAGTATAAGTAAACCTATAAGTCATTTTTTTTATATATATTAATACTAAATTGGATCATTAGTTCCGGAGATACCCCCAACATACAAACAAACAAATTTTACCTCTTTATAAAATTATTTATTTATAAATGTATTGTTTATTTTAAATACAAAAAAATATATATATACTATGTACGTTAGATAGTATAAAAGCCTAGAGATAGAATATTTACAACAATGCAGAGTATTTTATATGTTGTAATCGTGTTGCAGCTGTTCCCTGCAAATAACTATACAATATGGCAAACCTGCCGCGTACCAGTTGGCAATACGGGGAAGGAAAATTCTTAAGGCCAAGTTTTACAAAAGTCCATTGGATTGCTATGTTCAATTTTTATGCTTATGAGAAAAATGTAAACTATCGTTACTATAAATTATGAGACATAATATTAGTATAATATGTAACGTCTATAATGTACATAATACGATAAGATTACTTTTTAAAAAACCTTATGTTTTAACAATCGGGAACACCTGAATTATTTTGTCATATTGGTCACATGTCATCAAGATTTAAGGATAGTTAAATTTAATAAAAGATCCCCCAATAATATTGCCAGACGATCTTCATACCTATACAAGAAGATTCTTTCATTACAATTTTAATACCAACTTAAAGAGCTTTTGAATTTTACTCTACCTGGCGTTATACAATATAATATTCAACGCCGAAATTTTAATGTGCCTCAGTATTAATAATTCCAAGATTAATTATCGCTTTATTAACAATTAGCTCCTGCCATATTTGATGGGAATGTTATAATATTAGCGATATTGAGCTCGATGCGCGCCGCTCAAGTGCTGAGCATATTTGCTCAGTATTTTCATTATGAAATTTATTTTGTATAAGTACTTTGTGTATAATTTTCGACGTAATCGGGATGGAGCGGTCTGAGAATTAATAGCAAAATATACTAAGTCCTTTAGCGTTTGCCTTGCAGCAGGCGAAAGCTAAGAGGGAACCCTGGGCACACCTCTGACGAAAAAAGGATGGAGCCTCCACGAGTGAGGTACCCGAAAATATTCTGGCGCACCCTGGGCGGTAGTAGCTTGTGCCAACACGACAGAAGATCTCTGACTTTTCGAATTTATGCAAATTGAGAGCTAACATCATTTTATCATAACAGCCTTTTTATAAGTCTTCCAGATTTCGTTGCCTTTTACCACATTCTTAATATAATTCCTTGTTTCGTGACATAACAACAAAGGCAAAGCTTGGCTGGGTAATGAAGCAGATCGACCGAAAGCCATTATTAAAACACCCTGTTACACCGATACCATCTTTTTACTCCACTCATTACATTCACTTCAACATATTGACATATATCTTCTGCATATCTTCTGCACATGTGGCTTCCCTGGTTATCCATTTTGTCTACTAATTCTATTTTATATTAGATTCACTTTACATATCTGGACATTCTTGATGTTTCAATATTTTCTATTCTTTTTTGTATTTTTTTATTTCTGTTTTATCCGCTTTGATCTGTTTATCCCGTTTTTAGTTTATATTCGAAACAATTGTTTAACTCATGTTGTATTGCCTCATTGTGTAAGTAGCATTCTATTAAGTTTGTATTTTTTCTTATATAATGCATGTTAATTTAAGATTTTAATTGTAAATTAACTTTTTGTTTTTGAAAAGAGTATCCATGGAGTTTCTTGCCGGTCTCTTCTCCATAGGACCTACCCCCTTTGGAACCGTGCGCCTAGAGTCTCGACTTTTTAAAAGTGCCTGAAAAGGCCTACTTGAAATAAAAAACTTTGACTTTGACTTTGACTCCTGTGTTCTGAGAATCAGATCGTCCATTTAATTTCACTTCAATCACACAAGGTGACTCGTCTAAAAGCTATTTGTGTTGCAGACTGTCGCGAAATGACACTGTAATAAAATACAAAACGGATCCCTTTTACTTTATGAACAATTTTACTGCATTTTACAAAAAAGAAAAATTAACAGTACCATTGCAACTTTATAGGGTTATAACAATAAAAGAACCCGTAAAATACATTAAGGTGTTCTTGAAAATGCCGGTCTGTTTCTCTTAACAGCTTCATATATTACTGTTAACAATTATGTTCTTCAGTACTGTGATGAAACTATAAAGAGTTATGAAACAGTAATGAAGTATGAAATGTTCATGCTCTTGCTTTATAGCATTTTACTGCTTTATATAATTATGCTGCAAAAGGTGAACGTCCTTAAAATATTAATATGACATTTTAATATTTTGGTGTTTAACTATTCTGTAAGTACAATTTTACATTAAAATGTAATCATAAGTAATTTTGAGCCTCGTATATTTCAGAATTTTGGAGCTAGAGGTATTAAATTCAAGATTTTTCGAACAAATTAAGTCTTATTTTGGAGTTTCATTCTTCAGCTCTATGTCATAATAAAATGAGTCTTTAAATTCTAAATGACTTATCCCAATACCTATTTATCGGGTCTTTGCCCTACAAGAGATAGACCTTAACATAAGTAACTAAAGTCAAAGTCCTATTCCTAGTACGACAAACTAACAATTAAAAACATGTTAGTTTCCAGAGTTATCCGAAATCCTTTGTTAATATGCTACCTTCTAAAACTGATAGGGGCTCAAGCAAATTTATTTAAGTTTATAATACAATAGATAAGACTTCACATGTAATAAAAATGTTGATTGAAAAAAAAAAAAAATTCAATATTCAATATTTATTGCTTTTCCATAATGTACATTTTAACAGTTGGTATGTTAAAATAAATATAGAAACAATTATGGACCCTGCTGGGCACAGCATATTTGTATTTGTAGAGGAGAGGAAGAATGCTTCTTATGCTACTTTTACTTGATTTACTGTTAATTATTATATTTCTTTGTTTACTTATATACTATATGCCTATAAATTGAGCTTATTTAGGTACCTATACATCTATTTTATTACATTATATATTAACTGTTAAATATTAACATGCTATATTATAAACTATTAACTAAATTGCACTTATTAAATTATATTATTAAATATTGTATACATGTATATAAGTAATAATTTCAATATATTATTTTTTATATTGTATTTTTATTTTATGTAAGTATATATAACATGTATGTCTATTATGTATTTTTAAGGCTATTCATTTAATATTCATTAATACTGTAGAAACATTTGTCTATTAGGAAGTTCTTTAATTTTTTAACAAAAATATCGAATTTAGATTCATTTTTAATTTGTTCTGGTAGCTTATTGTATATTTTTACGGACATGACAAGGGGACTAGAAGAATGAATTTTTATCCGGGATGTAGGTAAGTTCAGTCTATTTCTATGCCTCAGTGTATATTTATTCTGAATCGTTTCCCTAGTGTTGTAATATTCCGGGTATTTACGCACAAATTTACAAATTTCTAGAATGTAGATGCAGGGAAAAGTAAGTATTTTTAGACTTTGGAAGTGCGGCCTGCAAGAGTCTGTTTCTTTTATATTAACTAAAATTCCTATAAGTTTTTTTTGTAAGGTGAAGACAGTTAATGCGTCGGTACTATTTCCCCATAGAATTATTCCATAAGTGAACCAAGAATAAGCGTAGGCGTAGTAACTCATTAGCGCCGTTGAGAGATCTGTGGTCTTTTTGACCTCGCGTAGGGCATACGAGAATTTTGCTATTTTTGCTCGCACTTTCTTCACATGCGGTTTCCAGTTTATATGGGTGTCTATTGTTATTCCCAGTCTATTGTCATTACCAAGACATTGAAGTAGAAATGAAAATTCTCAGTAGCAACAAGGAGTTTGGAACTGTACGCAGTAAATGGCAATAGGCTGACCCCTATTACATGGGATTCAATAACTGCATTTGTGAAATGTGTACATATAATAGTACACCTCTACTTAACCTTAAACAAGTAATAAACTGCCTATCTAATGTAACAAGTATAAGGTATCGGGAGAACTAATAAAGTAACAGCGTAATAGGGCCTCCCTTGTTTATAATTCTGTTTATTTGAGAATAAATCTTCTTCAGTGAAGTTCCCAGTCTCATGTTCTTCCCAAAGTTACTCATGAAAGTTTTGAGTGAAAAATTGCAGTAATAATTTTCGTAGAACTGTGAACGTCTTGGCGAACGTCTTTGTAATTAGATCCCCGACTGAACTCCAGTTTCCTACGGTCGTTTTCTTAATAGCTTTGTTAGGAACTTATTTTAATCACTCAGATCTTTGTACCTAACCCTGCATATAACCGAAATTCTTTTACGATTAAACGTAATTACTTTTACTTTAATAAGTCTGAAATGATGTACTCCTACAGCCTTGATGTGGAAAAGTTGAAGAAATTATAAAAACTTCTTCTGCGGTTTTCCTTTGGCTTTTTTTATACATTTCCATAATTAACATTCCTTGATATTCCTTCTTAATTTACTTGGGAAACATCTCTTTGTTAATTAGCAACAGTAATTATGTTAGGTTCTAATGAAAACGGGAAATTTATTAACTGTTGAGAATTTCTACTAAGTTCTCAGTTATCTTGGCAATAAATTTTACTATCCGACTACATGATGGCAGATTAATGAGTAAAATTCTATAAGAAAAACAAATGAAACGTTTCTTATATTGGCTTTTACAGTACAGATAATGTATTTTGAAGTTTCATTATAAGTACAAACTTACTGACACCACAATTTATTATAGATCAATCTCATTTAAGCGAATTTACGAAGTTTGTTTTTGTTTTAGAAAATAAGATCAATATCGAATCCCAATCACTGTGAATACATGTTTTTAATATAACTCAATGAAATAAAAACAGTGACTTGTGGAAAATACAAACTTGTTTATAGAGTAAACATATGATATGTCAATTCAAGGTGAGTGTCTTATCTCATTACTGGGTTTGGGATTGAAAGCCAAAAATCACTGCGATCATGTCACTATCTCAGTACAGCTTTACATTCGGCTGGAGAGTTTTATAACAAGCAATGGAATATAAACGGCATTAAAAAGTTAACAGGTTATAAGACATCTTTTCACACTCTCGCCAACTTAAAAGCTTCTTCTTTTCCTGTACATATAACACTCAATGGTAATATATATTTCAGATAAAAAAAATGATACATTTTCAAATCTCTCTCACTTATAATCATTCAAGTAATGTACTACTGCTACTTAATGAATCTTCATATCGAGTGAAAGCAGTCGAATGCTCGACATGGGCTTTTTAATAGACAAATATCCTGTTAATTACCAAATATCTAAATAATGTAAAATATCCTCCTAAACAACAAATATCCTCTTAATTGACAACTATCGTCTTTATAGACTACTATTCTCTTAAAAGATAAAATTATTATCCTCATAGACGTCTATCCCTATTACTAAACCACTATCCTCTTAATAGACAACTCATCTTAATTATTATTATTATCACTACGCCTTTATTTAGTATCTGATATTTACTCTGCAAATTCAAAAGTGACAACGTGTCGTATTTCGGTCACGTCCCCAGTGATCACAGAATCCAATTTGCAGCACAAAATAATACAATTTTACGTCGACGAGCCCCGTATCGATTTAAGCAGAAAATTAGATTGTAACCTGCTTTAAATCAATTAACGTCGCCATGTCACAGAATACGTACGCAGGATTATCGGTGCCCGAGATTTTTGATGTGGCGTTTTGAGCTAGAAGATTTCGATTTTTGGCAGCTTTTTCATAAAAAAATTAGCTGCATTTAAGAACTCATCAATAGGTAATGTGAAATGATATGAATGTTGAAAAGTATTTTGAGATAGTTATATGTATTTTAAACTTAACTACATATGTGATTTGGTAAGTAAAGCGATTGTATAAGATGGGGGGCAATTCTCGCGCCCTTCGACATGAATCTTTTGAAAGATTTTATTCTATTGACCAAATCCTTATCTCTAATGGGGAGATAAGGATTTGGTCAATAGAATAAAATCTTTAAAATCTCGACTGTGACGAACCGCTGTTTCTTATCGACCATTTAAAGAAAATATACATCTAATTTGATACTACAAAAGTACCGAAAAAGGCGAGATGAAGATATCCAGCATGATTTTTCGATACATGTCTATATATATTTCGAAGGACGTAATGCTAAGGCCGGGTACGTCTTAAAACTGCGGCTACACACCGGAGGACGGGCAGTAACGTCCTCTCACTAATCGGTGAGCCACTGTGATCTCCAAGCCGCCTGCCAAGCGTGGGGATTATGGCAACCCCCCCCCCTCCCCCCCCTTGTGGGAGGCTTTTGTTCAGCAGTGGACGTCTTCTGGCTGATGATGATGATGAATGCTAAGGATATAATATTATCTTTGCCTGTTTTAGCCTGAGTCTGTCTAGTAAACATAATAAAAGCTTTCTTCTCAGACACAAAGACAAATGACGTTAAACAAGATGACTAAATAAAGAGGTAGTGCACAGTAATACAGTTCCTTGAATGAACTAAAATCGATTTGGTGTTTTTTCATCAATAGCTGTCGGTCCGTGACTTTTTCAGGCAGGCTCCTAAATTGGGGAAGCGAGCGTTTAAATCACTCAGCCTTTAGAAAAAAGGATGGCGTAAGTTCTTGTACTCAGATTCACGACTTCCAACATATTGGGGTTACGAAAAAAGAAAAGGAAAAGAACGGGAATAATAAACGTTCTTTAACAAATTGCGAAATATTCACTGCAAGAAATTTTCCCTTGTTTCAAGAAATAATGAGAATAAATTATTGTCGTTTTGCTGTAAACTTTTCATACGATAATTTATCTCTGGGGAACAAACTCCTCAACATAAGGAGCGAGGGGACAACGAGAGGTTTGAATAAAATTTACTTTTTGACAACAGTAAAACAACAGTCGTTTAACTTTTCGTATTAGCGTTGATTCCAGCCTTTGTTTTCAAATATCGCTTGTGTTTACTAAATTCCACCAGACGCGGAACTATTCTCGTTGACGTTGCCTTTCTGTTAGCATCCACAATTTTCACATCCATTTCTCAAGAAGATATATGGCTTGGATATTGTCTTTATTTTACTTGATACTTGCAAGCCGAAACGATGCTGAATTTTCATGGAGTTGAACGATGAATAAATAGTAGTAAATCATCATTTCTTTGATAACCGACTATATGTATTTATTACTCATAAAAAATACAGGTCACTTACCCACATAGGTACCTATGCATGTTTTTTAGAACTTAAGTTATGATGTTTTATTCATGAATGTATTGTGATACAACATTGTAAAATTTTAATCTATGCGCTTACTGGTATATCAATGTTGCAAATACTGTTGGTAACTTTACATTATACCGCAAAGTTTAATCGAAACATTTTTATATCTCTATAAACTGAAGGCGGAAAACGCGCAATAAACACGACCAGTATACAACTTTTCAGTTATGAAACCATAATATTCTTCGCGAGAATTTCCAGACAGAGTACGAATAATCCTACTTGGAGAACTTTCTAATAACGCTCTGCTCTTTAGATTCATTGCACCTTGCAGAAAAATTTCAAAACTTTCCCCGGGGACTTAAAAGATGTTTGTGGAACTTTTAGAATGACATTAATCTCAGTAATTTCTCACCAGATTTGAAAGCGTTAATCTAACACTTTGTGTTTTTCGGATTAAAAGTTTAATCAGGAGATAGAATTGTGATAAGCGGCATCTTAGAATGTTTGTTGACTAGCTTTAATGAAATTTTTGTCGAGATAACTGGATTTGTGATGTCGTTTATAAGTTTTAAGACCATTTCGTCATATTTCGTTTAGTTAGTTAATTATTTGATGTGATTGAGGGCTTCTACAATTGTTAGAAAAATATCATGTGTATACACAGAATATTTTTCTTACAATCTACTTTTTTAGTTATTATTTTGAAACAAAACCACGTTATTACAAGCTAAAATATAAAATTCTCAAACGATATAATTTAATGTAAAAATAGAGTAAACATTTACGTTGTTAAGTTTAAAAGTTGAGTATCCCGTCGGACAGGACGCCGACGACACGACCTTAATGAACTTATGATAAAGAACTTCATTTTCAGGAACTTCACTCCAAATAAAGCCGACATTTTGGGTAAACGTTTTGATTTAATAAAATCCGTTGGACCGAGGTGAAAGAGAATTTTGTTTAAATTTTTGCATATTTGAGGTAAATTTAAAATGGGATTTAGAAATATAAAAACATAGCATCACCGCTATATTCCCTAAAAAGCTAGGCAGAGGTATTTCTCCAAACATCCCATTTCAACGATGATATTAGTTGCCATATAATAGGATGCGAGCCTAGCCTATTGCCATCTAACGGACATAATTCCAATCTCCGGACTGCTTTACTCGACCCGAAGATTGAACCAAGAACCTCACACTTAACAGCCGCGCCTGCGACCACTGAATCGATAAGGCAGTTATCTATACATCTATACATCTATACATCTATACATATAAATAAAATTGGAGTGTCTGTTTGTAATATTGAAATAACCGTTTTTTACTACATGCATATGAATATATAAACGGTACATACACCAAAATAACATTTTTTACAATTTTTGTCTGTCTGTCTGTCTTTCTGTCTGTCTGTTTGTATAGGCTAATCTCTGAAATGGCTGGACCGATATTGACGGGACTTTTATTGGCAGGTAGCTGATGTAATAAGGAGTAACTTAGGCTACTTTTATTTTAGAAAAAATCTTTTATTTTAGAAAAAAATAGGGTTAAGTGCATTTGGTCTTCTTAACTTCACGTAACTTTTATAAAAAATTTTTTAAATGGCCTTTCGCACTAAAAAATACATTGTTAAGTTCCGACATCCACGCGAACGAAGTCGTGGGCACAACTAGTTATATATAAAATAATAGGTACTATTTCCACAGACAAGCCATGTTTGAAATATACGTAGGCAGTAATTACTTCTTTGTATTTGTTTGTTTCCCAAGGGAACTACTTTCGATCTCGCTACTTCTACTTAATAAGACAAGAGAGGCACAAAACACGATCAGAATAAAACAGATGCAAAAGAATAAAGTGAGTTCATTTCTGAAAAATTGTGACTTCAAAATATACTCTTATCAACTATTGTGTTACTCACTAGTTGACATAATTATATCTGCATAACAATCGGAATAGTGCCATTAATAAAAATCTTTTTATTGTTTTTGTAAGAAGAAATAATAAAATATTCGAGGCTAGAAAATAAATTGCTCCCAAAAACTCACTTAAGTGTGCACTGATGATTATAAACCCTCCAATGTACAAGCAAAAAGTTAAGTTGGTTAAGATTGCAGTTTCTAAGTTATAACAAGGTTAGCCGTTGAAGTTGATGTATCGAGTCATATTCATCACAGGCAGTAACTAGTACTCGACTAAGCACTTACCCCTAAAAGGAGCATAAAAGGAATACGAGTGCGACGAACCCTATTTTTATAAGTAAACCTACCAGCAACATTGTACACATTATTATTTTTATTCCAAATTGTTATTGGATTTTTCTGTAATATTACTCACACCACTAATTTTTCATTACATACATATAATATATAATATATTAAGGCATATTGACGACACGGTTGGCGCAGTGGTTAAGCGATTGACTTTCTGCGCTACGTGTCGCGGGTTCAATCCCCGCACGGAACAAATATTTGTATGACCTACTGATCTACTATCTGTTGTGTGTGCATGTGACATGTATGTTTGTAAACTGTACCCACGATACAGGAGAAACCCTAGTGTGGGGCAACGTTTTTTAAACAAAAGAAAAGAAAAAACGATTTACAAGCCTTTAGTTGAAACCAACTAAAGGTTATTTATTTGTCAGAAGATTTACACATCTGCCTTCAAAAATAAATGTATGCACCATTAATTTTACATGAACTAAAAATAGAAATAATATATAAAATTCACTTGTTACACAATATGAACCGCCAGTTAACCTCTACGGCAGATTGGATGGAGTGCGGTCTAGGAAGGTGAAGTTGAAATATAAACGTGGTTTGAAATAGACACCGCTTCATTCTAAGCCAATGTTGCTCAAACTGAATACCCTTGGGACGATAGTTTTGAAGCTGTATTAATTAAATCATAAGTTTATAATTAGTGCCGAAAATCGAAATCCTTTACTTGGTGAAGTTCAATTATTTTTACATCATCTGATTTTATAAAATATCCAATAAAAATTTACGTGTTCAGTTTATTCAAAATATATTTTAACTTTTTAATTTGGTTAATGATAATTCAAATTAATTGGAAAGCAAATATACATATTCTAGTTATTCTTTTGACTCGATTGATAAAATATAATCATCAACATTCCCTGTCATCCAATACTACCAAGCGCACCCTTAGTTCTTGCTCGTTTTTGCATCATAAAGTCGTTTCCACAATTTTTCCCAATTTTTTGTGTTTTGCCGTCCTAACACTTTGCAGTCTCTAGAGTAAATAATGCCACGCAATATACCCATAAGGCCCCTTTTTACGATAGTTTGAGCAACACTGTTTTTCGCGGTCCTTCATTTACTAAACATGGCCTTTTAATCAGTCACTAGCGTTTGTAAGTCTGTTTTCATTGTATATTTAGCAAATGGTATACGTTTACAATAATTAATTCTGCAAGTAGATATTTTTAGGATTAATTACTTTTGGGTAGATCCTTACGAACAAGTACAGTGTATTTCATTTACCATTGATAATTTAAAAGGGTTAGGGATATCAAACCAATGGTACGTGATTAAAAAATAAGAGGAAAAGCTTTAATTGTGGATTTAATTGTGTTTAATAAAAAATTTCCACTAATTTAAGATGAAACGCACATCCAAGGAAATCATAGCCACATTAAACATTTTTGGCACGGAAAAAAATTGTCACGTAGCGGTGTAAAGGTTCGCCATCCCTGATATAGGTATTTATCATCAGCTTAACCCTTTCGACCAACTATGTACCGTGCGTAAATCAAGTATTTAAAACGCTACAGTTAGTAGCTAGAGATTTCAGGTAACATTTATATACCTAGTTATGATATTGATTGATATGATATACACCCAAGTTATAAGTAGGTATCGATAAAGGTAGCATTGGTACATTAATTATGATTGTTAACTTTATTTATAAAATGTTACCTAATGAAGACTTGACTATATCTCAATCGATATGTGTTGTAGCCATTAAGAGCTAAGAGATTTCTTAGGTATGGATTTATCCCTTTTTAAGTATTTTATTATTACTTATGTTTTATTTTTAAAATGTACTTACCAATTTGTTGAAGAGGGTTTGAAATTATTTTCTCAAAATCTGATAATAACATTTTCTTTAAATTACGACTAACAGTTTTGACAATAACATTAGCTTCAGTTTATATTAAAAGTTTTATGCTACTTATTTCTACGCTTTAACATTTATTAAAAGCGAATTCTTAAAGCTCGGCAATTTCGCCAGGACCAAAATCAAAAGTAGTTTCGACATCCAGTTTTCAAATTCTAATTGAGTTCCAAATGTTTCGTCCCGAAGGAATGACGCACATGAATAGCAAACTTTAAATTGAAACGTCATCCATAATGTTTGTATACAGTTGCTTGCAGATTATGTAAATATATGTATTCAAAATGAAGATACGAAACTAAGCAATTAAATGAGAAACACTAAGAGCAGCCGCCTCACCGACTATCTCAGGAAACTGTTACATAATTCTGATGGGTATCTTCATGAACGTGAAAGGATAAATCGCAAGTTGACGCATTCTGAAACTCGTAAAGGTCTTCGAGAAAAAAGGTTCCGCCAACCAAATAGAACGAAAAACGTCATATCATAAATCCCACTTATTTTGCCGGTATCCACCGATTTAGAACTAACTCGTAGTTATAAATTTTCGGATACGCTACCGAAAATAGCTCTGCGGCGAAGGCCTGGTGTGCAGCCAAACAGATGAAATGTAGCCCCGTCGTCGCTCCATTAGGAATTAATGGGCCGATTCGAGAAATGTCATCTTCCGGTAAATACTGGTCATAATTCATTTCATAGTTGACAAGCACAGGGTTCGGTTCCAGCTGAGATCCCTCAACAAAAACAACGTCAAACCTGTGAATGGAAGTGATTCATTCCGCAAATTAACCGTTGAAAAGGTAATTTTATTTGTGCAGATCTTTCCTCGAGGCTGTTAGGGGCGTGAAGATATTTTTAAGGGGACAAACAAGCTTGTTTTCTTATTAAATTACTTTTAAACAGACGTTTCTGTTTTCATGATTTAGAAAAGTTGTAGCATTTGTTTTTTTATATAATTATGAAAATACAAGACGACCATTTTATTTCATGTTTTTACGCTTTTTTGTAGGTCTTTGTTCAGAAATGAGATCTAAATGATGTTTTGATGATCAGAATAATCATTTATCATCAGTAGATTTTTTCACAAATGCACATGACCACAAAAATCACTGTTCAAAACTAGCAATTTTGTTTAATCTATGAACTGCGTATTATAAAATACACAGTATTTTTTTAATGTTCTTGTGTGAGGATAATGAATTAATTCGGTAATCATTAAAAGACAAATATTTTCTTTTTTTATTGTTAGCTCTTGTGTGTGTTTACTTACAATTATTACAATACTTACTATAATTGAATTCCAATCTCACACAACTATCCCATCCGCATTCTGAACAACCACATAATTTATAGCATCTCATATCTCATCCAATATCGTAATTATTGAAGCAAATATAATCTCTATACGTATACAACTATACTCAAAAGCTAATACGGCGTTAGTGTTTGCCCTAGCCATGATTAATAGCCGATAATTGGCCGGGACAAGCGTTGGTACTTAATCTATGAATTGCTAATATAACAGTGCCAAAGGGAACTCGGCCAATACAACAATATTAGATTTACGGTCACTGGGCAGGTAATGGCTGCGTCAATAATAATGTATTTAGTGGGTTTTGTATGATATCTATTACTGTGTGGACTAAATTGCTGCCTATTGAAATTGATGTCAGATCCTCCTTTACTATTGAAGAGGTTGTCGTTAACAAATTAAAAAGTTTACAACAATGACGGCACGATTGGCGCAGTGGTTCATGAGAGATCGACTGCTGTGCCACATGTCGCGGATTCGATTCCCGCACGGAACAAATATTTGTATGATCTACAAATAGTTGTTTCAGGTCTTTGTGTATGTGAATATATATATATATATATATATATATATATATATATATATATATATATATGTTTGTAAACGCACCCACGATACAGGAATTATTCCAAGGGTGGGGCAAAGTTAAAAAAAAAAGATCATGCATGAATTCTGAAAAAACAAAGGGGTATATAAAATACTGTAGAGGTTTCGTGTAGGAACCAGTCTTTGTTGCAAAGACTGGTAACAGTTTTTAAGAACAAGAATTTGAAAGGATGTCTATGTGTGACATCATTCAGTGATAAAATTGACAATGAATAGTTGTTATTAGAATTTCATTGGGTTTACTCGTGCAAACGATACAGAGAATATTATCATGATTGCAGTTTCATTATAGAGTTACCTCCGTACGTCATAGTACCCACAAAACACGGCGTCACAACCATGAGCGTTACGATCGTTAGATCATAATAATGGGTAATAATGATAGCTTTCAGTAGTTACTGACATACCCCTAGTGAGAAAACGTAATATTTGAATAATAATGTTGTATTTCTTCTGTCGAATCGCTACAAGATATCACACGAGCTGTCGTCATGCAACAGTGGAAAGATTAGCCAGTCAGGAATGGGGCTATCGAAGCTGACTGACACGGTTGCGTAAGACGATCACGTTCTGTGACACGTGGGTCAAGACTCTTTCTTTGTTGAGTATGATTTTTTTTTAATAAAATCCTTATCCCACATTAGGAATGTCCTAATTATTAATAATAATAATAAATAATAATTAGGACATACACCCAGACCCGAAACAACAATCTGTAGATCATAAAAATATTTGTTCCGTGCGGCAATCGAACCCGCGACACGTAGTGCAGCAGTCGATCGCTCAACCACTGCGCTAATCGTGTTGTCGGGAATTTATTTGTCGTTTAATTTATTGTCACAATTTTTTTTTGTGGTTTTGCTACTTGCATTTCTCTCCATTACATCTTACAAACATTAGAGGGGCCCCGATAGAACTATATCACGAGAGTGAACCGCAGTATTTACCTGCATACTATTAACACACGCGCAGCGATTACCATTGCGCCTGCCAAGTGTAGAGTTATGGCATTACGCCTACAGGGTAGCCAACGTTCTGTAATGTAATAATTTCCTACAGATGCACATAAACTGCATAATATGATAAGCGTATGCATTAAACATGGTTGAGACTGGCTGTGGATGGTAGACTACAATAGAATTATGAGCGGCCAGGAACTATCTCAACCTCACAGAACACGTTTGTTAGATTTTAATAGCAACACTATGCTGTTACCTAATCCAATGCCCAATCTGGAAAGAGAACCATGACCAATATGGAAAGAAATGCCCAATCTACAAGGATTGACAACGCATCAACTATATTTTCCAACATAGGACCTACCCGCTTTTGAAACCGTGCGCCTAGAGTCTCGACTTTTTAAAAGTGCCTGAAAAGGCGTAGTTGAAATAAAAACCTTTGACTTTGATCGGTGGCAGTGTTCACTTAGTTTGTTTTAATTGTTTCCGTTTTAATAAAAGTACCACACACTTTTAAGCAATAGAAACATTAGTAAATTAATTTATTTAAAACATATTTCGTACGACGTTTTAAAAAATACCTTACGTTAAAGACAAATTACCTCACTATGAGAAATTACGTAATAACCCACTGCAGAAACCACACTACCACTAACACGAAACAACGCGATCCGTAATCCAATAAATCTCGAAAAAGAAGGGAACGTGGTGCGAATCCAATATCAAAACTAAAGGTTTGTAGAACAAAAGGCTGATGCGCGGATAAAAGAATGGGATGGAGTCGCGTTTCGAGCTGTGAAACATTGGCGTGTCACGCCGCGTGACGGGACTGACGACGATGCGACACGCTCCTATATCAATTTCGCGGATTAAACTTCATATGGATGTATCTTCAGGTCGTTATCACACGCATTGAACTCGATAAATGTATTTTTCTACCTGGCAGCACACTGATATAGGATTTACTTCGTGAGTAAAAGTTTTATCACTTTTATACACATATATCTAAATAAAAGTGATAGAACTTGGAAGCGTTATGGCGTTTACATTAACTCAATATTAAATCGCGAAACTGCAGTACAAAAGTTTGTTGTGCGAATAAAAGAATGTATAGAGTCGTGTTTTCGGTTTTGAAACATTGGCATGTCATGGGCCGTGACGGGCCTCCACTGCGCCCGACCGCGCCGTACTCTGATATCAATTTCACGGATTAAAATTCACACGAATTTCGTATTTCCACGTCACTATAGCGTATAGTGTAATACGCAACTCTGTCAATAGATGATTACAATTCTATAGAATTCTTTCTCCTACATTTCTCGTATTCTTAGAGATGTGATTCTGTGTGAAATACACCTTTAAAGTCAGTGTGAATAATTAAAGATTATAAAAAAACGCGTTTTCGTCTTTGAGGGGTTTAACCTAGATAGCTTGGTTCGAAAAACAAACATTTGGTTGACAATTACAGTGAAATCATAAGTGCCACTTACTCCTTTCGTAGAAACAAGTGATTAGAATATTACCTTCATGGTTATAAACTAAAACCGATTGATTATTCGGAATTGCCTACACGCATGCCAAGAATAAGAAATCAATACTGTTACGAGAATCTGTGTGGAGGTTTACTGCGAAATCGCTGTGTGTAATTAGATTGTTCAATGGAAAATAGAAATAAATGAAACAATGACTAAATCAGTACTACAAGGTATTAAGCAAACAATATGTCTTCAGTAAAAATACCTTGTTTTTAAATCTATCCATAACTGAACTTACTAACTGAATTAAATCACAAAATGACTATACATATAAGTTCTAACATAATCGTAACAATAAACACAAAATCCTAATCCAATTGCTTCCCGAAACTACTATTCTAATTCCCAACATTTGTAAATGTATAAAATAACACCCTCTGTAACGATGCTACTAATCGTAAACATAAGTAAGTAGGTACTATAAGGGGGAGTTCAACTGGTGGTAGGTAAAGATACGCAACTCTTGTTACAACATCATCGATTGTTTTGTTCGTTGTTTCAGGCGTAACAGGCGCCCGTCACGAATTCACAACTCACATCAGAACTCTTTGGTAGGTGACATGACGTCATTTTCTGCTGACACGTTACACGTTATTATAAATTTTTTCACTGACGTTTAAAGTGTCAGTTTGATATTTTGAAAGCTTTGGAGCGTGAAAATGCGGCGTATGAAAATGAACCGCGCCTTATTAACACGTAGCACAAATATTTTACCAACACGGATAAAAACTGTAAAACCTGCACTTAAGTTTCAAAATTTTACTTCACCCTTGGTTTAGGCCAAACATAGTTTCAAGCAATGGTTTAGCGGTATATTCAATTATTATGCAACTCTACACAAAGATCAAAGATTTCAAGGATCATAATTGGGATTTTAGTAGGCATGGGTGCTTTATTTAATAGTAACAGATTGATAATCATCACCTAAATGTCTACTCTTATTAATTTACATAGCTCCATTAATTAGAAATTAAAAACTTCATCAAATCTTACAACACAATAAAATCTTTACAATCCTTGCAAACAAAGTTTTGTGAGCGGGTATAAATTAATTAGAAAATTGAGTTCAAGTTGAGGCATCAGACCGCCGCCGTAACAAGTTTTGTTGCCCAAATTTCGGGCCCCCGCAATATGGATTAGGTCAATTTAAAATCATTACCATAATTTCTTATCAAAAACTTTCAACTGAGTTTCGTTCATGAATATTCCTCCCTTATTTGGCTGTTCATTCTACGGCGCATTATGTTTATTAAAGCTTCACAACGTTTGCTGTCAGTAATATTGCGATTAAAATATACTGCGGGAACTCTCGGCGGGTCCACTTCAACTACAAACAGGAACTTTAAAATATTATGTATCGATCGCTTCCAATATTCAGGCATTATTATTTATTGCTGAGCAGTACGCGGAAAGTTTGCCCGCGCTGGTATAAAATTTGTTGTAACACATCGGGGCCTCGATAGCCTCGGGTTACTTTGGGGAACTTTTCCATTTGCCAGTTACGTCGGACGAGAGTAGTGGAACACGCCAGTAGCACGCGCCACTCGATAAATCGTCCGGCAAGCGAACGATCTAGAATCATGTTCAGTACCCACGTCCAACTTCAGACAATCTGACACAAAGATAAACTTCATAAACCATTTTATTTATTTATTTATTTTATTAGGATCTCCAACAAGAAATACACATCACATCTACTAATAGCTTTAGATATTTTAACATTTCTTGTGCTCCCTCAGTTTATTTATTTATTTATTTATTTCCAGGAAAACATACAGCATTATCAATAACAATAGGCCAAAATAAACCTAAATTACACATAAAGCCAATAAAGTTTTCACTGATGCATAATACAGTTTTGTGGAGTGAACATACATACTATTATTTATTCACTATCACTTAAAGTAGAATAACAATAAAAGTAAATTTTTATTGAGGTAAACCAATAACTGCTTTTACAGAATTTTATAGGTTGTTAGCTTTGAGCCGAATACATCAATGTGATTGTACAATTTATTATGAATATGACATGCTCTTGCCATAAATCGATTTTTACAATAATTAGTTCTACAATTTGGGGTATAAAAAGTAGGTCTATGACGGGTGCTACTGCGTGGACAGTTGAAAAAAGTTACACGAGATCATAGCATGAATATTATAATAGAAATCGCTACAAACATTGAAATATCCATATATAGCTATTATAGAACAACTGGACCAACAAACCTTCACAATTTAATTTTGTATAAATTCCTCCTAAACAATTAAATTCATTATTAAATTCCTTATCACGAATCTGCAAAACTTTTCGTTAAAAATAAATTTCCTTTAGTACACAAAGTTTGTAACCGCGACGACAAAAACATAATTGTAAAACTTGGGTTAAGTCAGCGCCAAATTGCCTGTTTTAATTAAAAAACCGTGCGCCGAGGGCCTCGTCGCAGATAACAATTTAATGTAATGGCGATATTCAAAGAACTCCTTTATGGACGATTCGAGAAAACCTGCATAATGAATTAGGCTGAATAAATACATTCACCTTCAACGATAGTATTATTAGTGACATAACGTCAACTTGGGCAAGGGAGAATATTTCCCAAGTAGCGTTATGTATTTGATTATTCATATAACTTGGGAAGACACTTATGATAAAGTGTTTCTAGTTTCTTCTAACACTTTTTAAACAACTGTGAACAATAGCTGTATTCATGAAGATTCTTGAAGACTTTTCTTTATGTGAGCTAAAGAAAAGGGAAAAAGTGCGGTCTTATTGTGTACCGTGTTACTTATTCAAGGCACACATAACCCGATTTACATAAGTTCCCAAGTTTTTCTTCACTTTTATTTACCTGTGCGGCAATGGTCTCTCAAAGATATAACACGTGCGTTTCGGTTGGGGACGCAATGTGGCCAATTTGCGGGGATCAGAATTTGCCTAAACCGTAAGAGAATGGGACAAAGACAAAAGGTCGTCGTGGTCGAGATTTATGAAGATTGCGGTCCCATAAAGTTGTGTCAGCGATGTACGTGGACTAAAGAAAAAACACGATGTTTTGCAGCACTACAGCTAAATGGCTGCAAACGGAATTCAGTTCCCAGCTATAACAGTGGATCATTGTCGGAAATGAATTATTACTTCGCAACTTTTACTTGAATGCAAGCGGATAAAAGGAACAATATGCAACCTTTTGTGGTCCATTATTTAACTTGATGGTATTCAGATTCTCGAACATTAATCATCTTGATGTAATGTTGTATTTCGCTTTGAAAATATTCTGTGGAAGATACCTTTTATTTAATATTGTATGGTACCCGGTGACCTCGCTCTACGTAATTTGAACAAAGATTTAAAATAAGAGCAAGCATACAAAATCCAGATTGCCTTGGAAGACAGACCTTATTCTGTTTGAGCTCTCGGCTCTAGGTAGAAAAGAACGCCCTAGTTGTGCGTCACATTTTCGTTGATAAAAATCCATTATGAGCTAAAATAAAATTATAGCGCCAGCCAGATTTTCCAACATATTCTTTGACGCTGAATTGTAAGTATCGCTCTGCCTTGTGTACGTTCAAGATTTTCAAAGGAACAAATTTTTTTTGTTATACTCTTATATTACAAATAGAGAACCCTGAAAGTATAGGAAACTCTATACTACAATTTTGAAAATAGGGGATAGAAACTAGATATTATTTTGTAAACTCGATCTCAACTATAGTATTTTCGTAACTTGTTCAATCAACTGGTTGGCTTCAGGTCTTCAAGTTATCGCAATATTATGTAAAATAGTTCAACACATAACTTGGTAGAATATTTTAGTTGTTTCTACTAGAATGGAACCTGTTAAAAAAGATGAGCTAATTCTCGTGCGCACACGGTACAAAGACTAACATTTTCAATATTTAACATGTCTCCCAAGAAAAATATTCATCTGAAAAGATTACCTTAACCTAAGATACTAGATGCAAAAAATACTTTCTAGACAAGTAAATCACCTAGCATTATGTTTTCAGTAAACTCTAGTTTTTCAACCGAAAAGCGAGATAACGAGTATGAAAATCAAAGGCACGGTTGTCAGGTAAGACTCAATTATCGGTGACGCCGCCGGCTATGAATATTGATAGAAATATTTGCATACCCACCGCATCAACCGACCGATATGAAAGAAAAAACAACACTCGTATGTAGATGCAATTGTATTCAGAACTTGCTTCCACAATGGATACATATTCTGTTATTCGGCAACGCTAGTTAGCGAGTCGAAGCCAGAATACTATTTATACTTTTTCATTGGACCGTTCGAATTGACGAGACTGTTGAGTTAGTGAAAGGTGAGGGGCTCGTAGCTACATAGCTACCGCGTAGATTAAGCAGCACTTGCCGCTGTCAGTCTTTGGATGGGTGACCATATTACACACTTCGAGACACCTCCGTGCCTCAGTAAGTACGTTAAGCAGTTTGTCCCGGGTGTCATATGAAGACCTATGACAGTCGTTACTAGTGTCAGCAGCCCAAAAAGTAAGACAACCTGTCTAACCTTAGAATCTCAGTCATCAGCCAGAAGACGTCCACTGCTGAACGAAGGCCTCCCCCAAGGGGGGGTTGCCATAATCCCCACGCTTGGTAGGCGGCTTGGGGATCGCAGTGGCTCACCGATTAGTGAGAGGACGCTGCTGCCCGTCCTCCGGTGTCTGGCCGCAGTTTAAGACGTACCCGGGTCATCAGAATCTCAGTATCTCCCAGTAATTGAGTGGCGGAGGTCAGATGGCAGTCGCTACGTGTAAAATACTGATAGTCAGCCGCAACCGGTTAGATTGGAAGCCAACCCCAATGTAGTTGGGAAAAAGGCTAGATAAGTAGTTGAGTTACTGAAAGATAACTTTTGACATCGAATTTGGGTTGGAACTGTATAATTATGTTGTCAAACATATTATATTATGGAAATGGACGGCACGGTTGGCGCAGTGGTTGAGAGATCGACTGCTGCGCTACGTGTCGCGGGTTCGATTCCCGCACGGAACAAATATTTGTATGATCTACAGATAGTTGTTTCGGGTCTGGGTCTTCGTGTATGTGAATACACACCGTGCCTCGGAAAGCACGTAAAGCCGTTGGTCTTGCACCTGATCTCTCTCCGGTCGTGTCGGATTGACGTCCCATCGGGCTATGAGAGTGAAGGAACAGAGAGAGCACCTGTTTGTGCATACACTTGTGCTCTATAATATCTCCTGCGTAGTTGGCTAATCTCCGGTGAGATTGGCCGCCGTGACCGAAATCGGTCAGGAGGACATTATTATTATGGAAATATTTTTGTGTACAATAATTTTAAACTATAACCTATCATTATGAGATTACTGACTGTGGTGTAAGTTTTACATGAAAACTTATATACAAGCCACCAACCCAATTATTCACGGATCTGTAGTTTCGATATCCAAAATATATCTCTAATATTGTTCGGCAATAAAGAGCGCATTAATGTGCACTGTTAAATACTAAGTTATTAGGACACAGGTGGTCACCGCTGCGCATGCTCTTAATATAAGCTCTTATGTACTTATGACGACACCCACGAGAATCTATAAAGTGGTCAACTTATCTCTCTACTGTTCTCTGTTCGTGCCTTACTTCTGTGTTAACATATATCTCATAATAATACTAATATCACATTCTTATATCTATGAAAATACTCCTGACTTATTACGTGTGGATGACACCTGGACATGAATGTGAATACATCATAGTTAAAAACTAGAGAAAGTCTATCCAAGAAAGATATATTCTTGAATTAGCATAATAGGTAGCCGTTTCCCAAATATGTACAGTCAGAATCAAAAACATGTATACACGTAGCGAAATTCAAAAGCTTCTTGGAAAGGTATTGATTAAAATCAAAAAAAAAATGACCATGTATCCGTAGATAACATGTATGAAATTGGTCAAATTATCAATCATTATTTCTTCTATGACTCGCTTTTGAATTTCGCTACTTGTATACATCTTTTTGATGCTGACTGTACTACAGGCTTAAAAAGTCCACACTAAGTAATTTATTTTCCTTCTACAGTAACTGTCAAGATGATTGCTGAATATGAACTTTATGGAAATCATATTATATAATATAGCATCATGCCTTTATTATCCGAAGGGTTAGGCAGAGGTATTCTTTTTGTACACCCACATTTCGTTCATACTGTTATTAAGTCCCATGTAATAGGGGACGATCCTAATGCCATCTACCGGGCACAATTCCAAACTCCAGGCTGCTATTAAGGATTTCAGAAAATCCCAATAACGTTTTGCCCGATATGGGAATCAAACCCAGTACCTTTTACTCAATAGCCGCTCATACGACCACTAGACCAATTAGGCAGTTTGAAATCATAAATTGGGAATCATATTATTGTTACAATTCGTCAATTATGTGGCCATTTTGTCTTTTGAAATGTGAATCATATACAGAATGTTCGGCGCATGGACCGTCGACATTTTTCGCGATACTGGTAGAATCATTTGCTATCTTTCCACTCTTGGTCTCCACTTATAAATTCGAATACAAAAGCTGAGGTGTCCTTTTCGTGGTGTTAATTGGAACAAAAAAATATTATTATTTAAACATAGAATACGAAAAAAAATTGTGCTTTTACAAACATAACTTAAAAAAGTTATGAGGGTTTAAATGCGAGATTTTGAGTAATTTAAGATTTTTTTGTTAAATTCATATCTCCATAACTGTGACTCTTAGGACCAAGGGTGGAAAGGTAAACGCCAAACATACAGGGTGTTCACATATTATGATCAACATAAAACAGTCTTTTAAACCCCTAGATGCGAATATATCTTCGCAATGTCTACGAAATATCATTAAGACAAACAGAACAATAGGGTGACATACTAATACTGCAGTGTACTATTATTCAGGTGCAGTCCCCAATTGTGTAGTGTATGTAAACACGACAGGCTAAATTACAAACAGATTTCGAGAACAGCTTCGGTGGTATTTACCGGCCCGCATGTGAAATTCATCCATTCATTATCCGTAGTATCACTGTGTTGAAACAATAAGGCTGTTTCAGGTATCGCTGTGGCCATCATTGAAACTCCTTTGACAACGCTCTCTGATAATAATCTGACAAAGTGAGGACATTTTCGCGATTAATCGATAGTATAGGTTCTTTACTGTTTTAGTGGTGTAGTGTTTCAGTGGTTCGAGAGTACACTGTTGTTTCGACTGTAATTTACTTCCATTAAATTATTTTGAGTGTAAAAAAATATATTTTTATTAGAAATGGCTAAAATTAATTCAGTAAAAGATTCTTAACAAACTACTTTCACGGTGTGAGTATTAATGTCACGTGTATAATCTAAACATCTATACATATAAATAAAATTGGAGTGTCTGTTTGTAATATTGAAATAACCGTTTTTTACTACATGTATATGAATATATATACGGTACATACACCAAAATAACATTTTTTACAATTATTGTCTGTCTATCTGTCTGTCTGTCTGTCTGTTTGTATAGGCTAATCTCTGAAATGGCTGAACCGATTTTGACGGGACTTTTATTGGCAGGTAGCTGATGTAATAAGGAGTAACTTAGGCTACTTTTGTTTCAGAAAAATTCTTTTATTTTAGAAAAAAATAGGGTTAAGTGCATTTGGTCTTCTTAACTTCACGTAACTTTTATATATTTTTTTTAATGGCGTTTCGCACTTAAAAATACATTGTTAAGTTCCGACATCCACGCGAACGAAGTCGCGGGCACATCTAGTTATTAATACAAACGAAATACAACTGGCAAACTGCTTCATTCGTCTCGTGGTCGTAAGCGCGACTGCTAAGAGCGAAGTTACCAGTTCGATTCCCGAGTCAGTGTCACCGGGCTTTTCTGTATCGAAATTCTCTAGCAGTACAAAGTCTACAACTGTGCCTGGAAGACCGCAATAGGCCGCCCTATTGCATGGGGCTCAAAAACGGCATCGGTGAAATGTGGTTGTACAATAGTAGGCCTGCGCCAATCTCTGCTTAACCCTTCGGGGAACATAAGCGTGATGCTATGTTATTTTATGTTAACTAACTCAGTAATTAATTTAATCACAATACCTCAGAACATACGAAGCCTACAAAATTGAATTTTTGCAAGTAGGTTCCATATAATAAAGATTTTCTAAAATTCAAACTCTATGGGGCTTCAAAGATTGTATAAAAAACCATTAAACACGAAAATAGCTAGTAAATAAATAAAATATCAATAGTATTATAAAAGGTTAAATTAATGCAGTATTGAGTTATATTCTAGGTAAAAATACTTTATTTATCTGCTTTTACTCAAATCTAGACTACCACGAAGGGGCAGTCATCCGTATTTTTTTCTGAATTTTCATTTCATTCTATTCCATTTTATAAATACTCATTCGCAATAAAAGGACCATTTAATATTACTATTATAAAAAAAATAATTGCGTCCATTATTTAGTATGACCATGTCTTGCTAAATAAACATGGTAAATGCATTAGTGCATTAAGGCTGACTCTCCACTGAGGCGGAGTGGATCTGAAATGAGAAAAATAATCAGTAGAAAAATAATCTTATCTCGATAATTAGATTAATGAAGTGATCATCACTATTTTATTTCTCGCCCCGATTCAGTGGAGTGTCACCTTTACTCGGCCTATTGTATCCTTAATCTGTTAGTCATACGCTACGCTTTCGTAGCGAATAAGCTACGTGAGCGTAGCACTGCTACGATTACTTCGTAGAAGAACTACAATATGGCTTTTAAGCTATTAGCAGTAACTATTAGGTAATCTTTGGTATTAGCGTTAAGCATTGTATATAGGGCGAAACTGAACACATGCATTGGGCGTATACAGTTTTTATTATTATGAAAAATCTGTAGAGTATATATGGCGGTTTCTGTAATTGAAATCGGGAACCTGATTATGCTTTTTATTTTCATGATCATACACATGCCTTCACATAGATATTCGAAGCGCACTTTGTATTTTTTTTTGTCATTTAAGGGCTATAAATAATGTCTGCAAAGATTATGAAGTCTGGGAATCCATCGTTAAAAAAAAACAAAGACAAAAAATGCTTATTTAAAAAGGGAAGGTAATATGATTTACACAATTTGTAAATCGTGCATATAAGGACATAAAAAAGACTCGAGTAAGAAACCAAGACGTTGAGCGTGTTTTGCGTGCAAGTAAGGACCATACCCTTACATAAACATAGAAATAATGTCCAAAGATTATGTCACAATATAAGTACCCTGAACATGGCTTTAGTCAGCTATTAGGCCTAACACGAAGCAAGCAGCAATTTGCATAAATTGGTACCAGTTTAACTTTGTAAATGTCAACTTTATAGTAGATACTAATATAATCATAATTATTTAAATTGTCAAACAATTATTTGTTAGCTTAGTATGCTTCTATTATTTTATATATAATAGTTTCTCAATTGATTACCGTTGCACTAAGGTGAGGGTAAACACCGTGACATCATTGCAAGATGGCGGCGCATAGACAGAGTCTTGTTAAGGGTGATGATTGTGAAGAAGCGCAGTCTTGTGCGAGCAACGAACGGATACACTTCTACGACATGAAACTGTCAATTTTCCTGGTGTTAGAAAATAGTTCGTCTGTGATTTGTACCGAGTGAATTGCTTACAATTGTTAATTGTGTCGTGAAAGTGAAATACCAACTTATTAAGTTTGGATTGTGATTTTATTGTAATCCTACGTTGTGAACCCTGTGCCACCAAATCGAGATGATGACAGGCCAATCGCTCATCCATCGCTGACGGCATACATATATACTGAGTTCAAACCCGGCCCGCACCTCTGACTTTTCGGAATCATGTGCGGATCAGAATTTGATTATTACTTAGGTTTACGGTGAAAGAAAACATCGTGAGGAAACCTGCACACCTGAGAGGGCTCCATAAATTCTTAATGGTTGTGTGTAGTCTGTCAACCCGCGGCAGGCCAGCGTGGTGAACTAAATCCTACACCCTTCTCATTCTAAGAAGAGACCCTTGCCTAGCAGCGGGGGGCCATAATGGGTTGAATTCATTTTTTATTTGACAAAAAGCGACGCTCGCGCTCTCCCACTACAACTCAAAATGATAGAATTTAAGTATGGCATAGCTTTGACCAGTTCCTAGAAACACAAATCTTACACCAAAAACAACCGGTCCGCATTCCGTTGCGCAGAAAGCCGAGCGCACAGTCACTGCGTCAATTGTGTTTTCAAGTGAAGTTTGACCGGAATAACGATGCTATGTAGATAGACGTTTGAGCATGGAGACCATTTAAGTACGAAGTTTATAACTCAACCTATAACAACATTATTTCAGTCAATTATAAACATGAAGCTCACATTGAAAGCTACCAAACAATCTTAATGCAACGGACAAAACAATAAGTGGTGATTATTGTTTTCTAGATGATTTCCAATTCATTATGGGCTGCCTTAGACAAATGAAGTCCCTACATCTGATTTTTCGAGTTCATGGGAAGGTAAGAATTTAATTATCATTTGTGTGTACATTGAGGGAATCCCATCCTGCAGGCACACCTGAGAGGCCTTTATGAGCGGTGTGCCAAAACTCATCATGACAGCGTAGTGAAATATTACTCATTCTTAGGAGAAGGCTATCCCCAGCCTTGGCACATTAAGCTGAATTGTTATTCTACGTGATCTGTTAGGGCATAGAAAAGAGGCTACTATGTGCCCAATTCTTTACTGAGACCCACATAGCTAAGAACATGATACAATCTGAGTATATACTTTAACATAAAATTCAATCTTTGTAAAATATCACCTACCGGGCAGAAAGATTATTGCAGTTTATTGCCATTATTAGAAAAACTTAAATAATATCCAAGGGTATAAAGGAGAAAGCTAATTCTTAGCTTAAAAATACAATAGCAGCACCACAAAGAACTATTACGTGTATAATAATATAACAACGCATAGTATCACGCGTGTATTCCCCGAAGGGTTAGGCAGAGGTGTACTATTCTACACTCTATTTCGCCGATGCCTTTATTGAGTCTCATGTAATAGGGGTGAGCCTATGGCCATCTACCGGGCACAGTTCCAGACTCCGAGCTGTTACTGTGAATTTCCATGCAGAAAAACCCAATAACTCTTCGCCCGATCCGGAAACGGAACCCAAGACCTGCTGTTCAGAAGCCATGCTTGCAACCACTACACCAATGGGGGAGTCTGCGTATGATACTCCAGCACAAAGTGCAACCCTTGTGGAATGTTTAATATTAACAACTCGGAAACGTTCGTCCACAAAAGCCAATATTTTTAGAAATTTAATATCACCGACTCAAGGGAGTGTATAAAATTTCCGTAAAATAAAACGACTCGGCCAGGGTTTACGCGTGGAGTGATGGTCGTATAAAATAAGTATTTTATATAATAGTTTTGGATTTATATGAAACCAATAGAAGTTTTACTAGGTGGACCGACGACATTGTGAAAGTCGCGGGCAACTGATGGATGCAAGTGGCGGAATGTCGTTCAATGTGGTGGTCTAAGGGGGAGGCCTTCGTTTAGCAGTGGACGTCTTCTGGCTGATGATGATGATGATGAATAGAAATTCGTTTGTTTAAGATTAAATGCACGTGTTTTATTATACATATACTGGTAACATAGATTATACAAGCTTATTATAATAGTAATTTTCCTCATATTTTTACCTCTAATCAAGTATTTCGTTACTTGTAATTTGATCTTGACCGGATGAAAAAGTTTGGAGATCCTAGGCAATTTAAGAAATTTCCCAGATCATTTTTAATTTTCGCTCAATTTCAATTTCAGATTTGCTAGTAAAAATATACATTCGATTTACAAAAAAACATTCACACCTACCTGAATCAGAAATTTAAATCGATTCTTTACCTATATATTTTAATTCCGTTTGTTAGAAAGCATGGTTCAAAATGTTGTTAGAAAATCTTTATATCTGAACACTACCACGCATTTTATACAGTACAAGCAATAACTATACGTTTGTCGTAAGATTCAAGAGAACCAATCTACTTGTGTATGTACACACGACATGACTACTAATGAAGGTGTTGATTAGTACTAATTGCATTGACACTTGATATTCGTCTTAGAGGATCACTTTCATGTCTTCATCCTTGTTTGCTTTTATTAGTACAGCAGGCTTCTGAGCAAAGTAAACATTATTGGGATCTTAACTAATTAGATCGTGTTTTTGCTTGCCGATTTTGATATTTCTGGCATGTGCCTGTGTCTATGTATGTATGTAGTATTTAGCTGTATTGATGTGACTATGGTATACACTTGACTTTACTCTTCAAATGAAGTACTCAGAATCAGGGTCATCAATCAAATCATTTTTATCTTCCTGTGAACTCAATGCAGACACCTATTCTATTAAATTTTAATTACATTACAAACGCTTGTCGCAGTTGTTGAGATATCGAGTGCTACGCTATGTGGCCTGGGTTCGATTCCCATACGGAAGAAATATTTATATGATATACAGATAGTTGTTTCGGGTCTGGGTCTTTGTGTATGTGAATATATGTGTTTGTAAACGCACCCACGATACAGGAATTATTCCTAGTGTGGGGCAATGTGGTTTTTTTGGATAAAGTCTTTCCTGTCGATATCATGTGATGAGACAAAAATAGTAATATTCAATCGCATCACCAAATTTTCCTTTATTTTTGAATCGCCTTACTAATACTTACTATAACACTCAAACCAACTTATATGGCATCCATACGTGTAATATGTCATAATATTTCAGCAACTCATGTTTACAACTACAACAGACGTCTTCAAATCAAAATGAACTCGCAAGGAAAAACAGTTGTAAAACAGAAACGGACGGTATAAAAGCAGAAATACGTACATGCCTTACGAGTTACTTTTAGCGAAGTCCGACTGGACCGATTTAACAATTCACTAGCGCATGTGGGGTGCTAAACAAGTTAGTGCAGTTCGAAATGCACAGTAACTCTCCTACGTGGGCTCCCGATGTCGGTCTTGGGTAGTCTGCAGCTGTAAATAACGCACTTTAATTTTCTTGCTGATATTAAGTTTGTTATTTAGTCGTAGTGGTAACTTGTTTCACAGTTTTGTGTTTGTTCAACACGCAACGAACATAATACGAAAAATGTTTTTGGTAGTTACTTGCATTTAACATGTAAAGTATTCAGTAAGATCGTAGGACAATTTTTTTTCTTTCATGTTTTCGTTAATAAAGGCAAGATCATTCAGTCACCCGGTCATGTAACGGGGCTGATTGCATCCTTGAACTTTCGATACGCTTGAGACAATTAAAATACATAAACAAAATTATTCGGCTTCAAAATAAAAAAAATGTCAGAACGCTTTTATTCAAAACACAGCTTTTGATTTACGATACCTAATAACAGCTTTTACGTAGTCATTCAAAATAAACATGGCTGACAAAAACATAAAAGCATTGGTTACTCTATTACGTTTTGAATATTTAAAGCTGAACCAACCATTCAAAAATGTGATATTTAAATAACATCGGTTTGACATAAATACTAAAGAAGCTTTCTACAGATGAAAGTATCTCGAATAGGCCAGGATATAAATACTTTTCAGTTTACAAAAATACTTTTAAAAACCAATCTCTCAAGCTCTATTTATAATATTTGCAAAGAGGCATCGCTTTTGTTTTCCGAAACGGGGTCAAGTGTTTGTAACCGGTGTAGGCAGACCTTATGCTCTATGATGACATAGCCCGCATTGCAGGGACGCATTAGGTGGAAATAGTAGAGGGCACGGGGCATAGAAAATGATGGGAAAAAAAAGCTTAGGTCTCATGTGCCGAGGGTTGAAAAACTAAGATGGCTGGGATAATCTCTTGATCCCACTTTAATGAAGAAATGCCGTATAACATATTTATAAAAGTTTGTATTAAAGAATATTTTTTTAATAATAAAATATTAGCTACTGCATGATATTTAATTCGGCTTTAAATAGTCAGTGGCGAGCTGAACCACCTAAATATAGAGACGCCTAACCTAATCTAACGATATGGCTGGCCCAGTGTCGAGTGGCACGGTTTAAATTTAAATTATTGTACGGCCTAAAGATAGTTCTTCCGGGTCAGATTATTTGTGTATATTTGTGTTTATAACGCACCCATGATACATAGAATATTCCTAGCGTCAACATAAAAAAAACACAAAGGAGAAATGACTTGAATGCATTTGAATAAATCTGTGACATTTCGACCCGCCTGACCGTATTTCAGTGACACGAAATAATTGAAATGAAAATCTGTCGCACTATAAAAAGTGGATCTGTAAAAATATCTACGCCCAATTTTCCTACTTAGAAAACAAGCTAGTTTTATCCATTTCACGTTCAACACCATCGTAGCTTAAGGATTCAGGATGGCCCCGATTACGTCGCAAACACGTTAACTGTAGCGTCTATCGCATATAAAAGAAGTAGTGTCAATGAAATGCATTCAGTCGCATTCAAATAGCCATTGCTCTCATTCTGACTGTCAGGCCGGCAGTCCAAACATGTTGGTTTTCTTAGACCATTAGTTATGCAACAGCTACAGCCATTTGGTTACAAGTCTGTTGGAAAAGGAATGTTGCGATCACTTCGAGTTCGAATGATGCAATATTTTGAAATTGTTTGTAGTTTTCAAAGGATATCGAATGAAAGTATAAACGTTGACGTTTTAAAATCTTACTACTTCATTTGTCATGTTGGCAAAACTACATTGTAGTGGAAAGATTAGCCAGTCAGCAATGATGACCCGAGTACGTCTTAAAACTGCGGCCGGACACCGGAGGACGGGCATCAGTGTCCTCTCACTAATCGGTGAGCCACTGCGATCCCCAAGCCGCCTACCAAGCGTGGAGATTATGGCAAACCCCCCCTTGAGGGAGGCCTTCGTTCAGCAGTGGACATCTTCTGGCTGATGATGATGATGACGATGATGAATGGTGGTCCAAGTGAGATCGTCAATCAGATATACCTACTCTGCGGGACTGAAAATTACACTTAATATCGTTTTGAGATTCGAAATAACATTCTTACGGGTATAAACATTTCCTGAAATCAGTCGGAGCTATATTGACACAAACATTCGTTGGCTAATTTGTTACATTCATTACTTTTGCCTCCGTTCTTAACCCGCCACTTTTTCCTGTTGCCAAACGATATCAAACGGGTACATATAATTATCTTTACCAGCAGTAAGTAAAGGGCATTGACATATAGAACGCCTCAATCGGCAGGTTTACGACCGCTTTGAAGAGTTATTTAGTTCGCCATTGGAAGCCGCCGTCGACCTCATTTCGACGTAGCTTTTTCTCAGCCAGGAATTCCTCTCGCTATAAAGAACTATGAATATGTACTTATGAGTCTACCGACCCTACCGACAGTGCTCTTTTTTCACGACATCCAAGAATATTCATAATATTTGGCCTGTTCATACATGAAACGTAGTTTAAATTATGAAACTAGCTCAATATTATTAGTCTTGAGAGCCGCGGTGGGTAACACAATCTGTCATAGAAATTAATTATTGTTACAACGAACTTACATATACATCAAAACTAGTAACTAGTTCTAAGTAATTAATGTCGATTTTCTACATTTTATTTACGTGATATGAAGCACTGAAAGCAAGAAGCATTTATTTTTTAATAGACATTAGGCTCATCATCACTAGCAAATTCTTGAAGCTATGATATATTTAGTAAAACTTTTAAATGTTCTTCAGAACAAAACTTTGTAATAACGTTTGTAAATACTAATATAATTATTCCTTAGCGTTAGCAACACATCACTGAATTAGAGCATAAGATAAGATTTTCTTCAGTATCACATCAAAATTCGTGTCTATAGACTTATATAGACACGAATTTTGAATGTGAAAATATCTAAAGGCTGCATAAATATTTATCTCAATTTGGAAACAAGCTCTCCGAAAGGAGCCTTTGACAAGGAACTGCTTTATACGAAGCCTTTTGATTCTTCAACATTGTCGTTATTAACAGCGCAGTGACTTAAGCCACTGCTCTTTGTGAAAACCATTGGAGCACGTCAATACTCAATTTGTGTTAGCACTTTCCACTAGATCGAACGATTTACAGTACGCGCCACACAATGCTTCCTAAGATAGCAGCTAGAATTAGGTCACGATCTTCAGACTGAATAGTGCAAACTGATTGAAGACTCGGAATCGACTTCAACTTGTTTATTTAAACCAAAACGGATCACAGTTATATACATATATGATTCCTATCCATTAGACACAGAATTTGATTATTACTTGTATTAAAGGTACCTTCGAAACTTGCACATCTGTGCGTGCTCCGTTAAGTTGACAATAGTATGTAAAGCTCGCCAACCCGCCAGGACTACCGCAACTCCAGTGGTAATGGATAGACGAAATTTAGAGCCTTAATTTTGAGCTAGCGTGTATCGGGACTGAAAGTGGTGATCAGAAAAAATATACACGATGACAAAATTTTGCCCTACTTACAGAGTAGGGTAAAATTTTTAGTAATATTGTCTTTTAGGAAATTCTCTATGGCAGCCTGTAATTCGAATAATACCTGATAAGCCATATGATACTTTCCTGTACTCTCACTAGATATATAAAAGTACATCTCGAATCACATTCATAGATAACGCACGATGATTATTGAAATAATAACAAAAACAAAAATAAAACAAAACGTTCCAATCATTTAAATCAGCAGACATTTCATTACGCGATAAAAACCGAGCCGTATCAACAACAACCGTAGCGTTTCCATTACACCATGATCCGTATACAAGTCGGAAGGGCTTGATACTTTGACGGCAGCCAGATAATCATGTTAACGGCACGGCGATACCGCGAGTGTTGGACATTTTTAATTCAATTTGTTATTAAATATCGGATGATTTTTTTCTGTGGCCGGGTTATTCTGCAATTTTAAGAGGAGTTACGATTTTTTAAGTGTTGTTACGAATCATGTTTTATTATACTAAAGGTTTTTTTTTAAGCTATGGTTTAATTTTTTAAGCAATATTTAAGAGGTTTTTCAATCTTTTATCGTGATAAATAATTTTATTATTTTTGCATTTGTTTCGTCATAGAGCACTGACTTCGATATATGTGAAAATAATAATATGTAGTTTTCACTATGTAACAATTTTTCATACACGTCGTTCTTTATCTGAAGAGCATGTTTGAAGGACCAATTTGCGTATGAAAATGAAATACTTTATTGCTTTCAGGTGTGCTAGATATGATATTATTCAAAATATTTTTCTACAGAACCTTTTGAAATATTAACGCTCCATTATACCTTATAATGAGCTTAGGTACGAGACTGATAGATGTATTTTCAAAGACTTTTGATTCTAAGAATGACTATTAACTAGACCAGTATTTTGCGAACTTAAAACTACTTATTCTCTTAAAATCATATTGAAAGCAACAATGATCGTTCAAAGAGAACTTAATAAATACCCTATTTTTCAATATCCTACTTCAAATCATAGACGTCATGTATTCGTAACTATAATCGAAGACTATTTAACCCAAACGGCGTGAGCGGCGGGTTTGCGGAGCATGCGAAAATACTAGGAAACGATACTTTTTTATTAGATGTCGCGAACGAACTTCCTAATAGTAAATTCTGTCATGACGAGAATCTCGTGAAAGCCGAGAAAGATAAACAAATTAAATATCTTGACTTGGCAAACGAGGTTGTCGACATATGGAATGTGGACTCAGCAATCATAGTGCCGATAGTCGTCTCAGCCAATGGGTTAATAGCAAAAAGCCTCGACGAACACCTTAAGAGGCTCTCGTTGGGGAACTGGATCAAGGGCTTGATACAGAAGGCGGTACTCCTCGATACGGCTTGCATTGTGAGGAGGTTCCTCTCTCTGGAGCCCTAGCCTCTGGTAGCTTGGACCCTACTCCCGATACCTATTGATCCCTATTTTTTTATATTTATAAATGTATTTTATTTATTATTATTAAATATATTAATAAAAAAAATATATATATTAGTTTGACCCGGGTACGTCTTAAAACTGCGACCAGACACCGGAGGACGAGCAGCAGCGTCCTCTCACTAATCGGTGAGTCACTGCGATCCCCAAGCCGCCTACCAAGCGTGGGGATTATGGCAAACCCCCCCTTGAGGGAGGCCTTCATTCAGCAGTGGACGTCTTCTGGCTGATAATGAATGATAGTGAATCTATTAGTTTAAATAAAGGAAATAATCATTCAGTTTATAAAGAATAACATTTTGACGACTATTAAAAAACGATTGGTGTCTTCTAATGACAAGAAACTAGTCTTTAAACTAACAGATCTGGCCACTCCGTAGATAATTTTGACAGGCGTGCAGCATACGTGAGGATCACGCGCAGTTTACGCGCAGTTCAAAAATTACAAGAATAACATTTAGCATTCAAACTGCAACTTGATCGCAGCGTCACTGTAACTTGATCGACGCGTCGTAAGATTACGTGAATTAGCCTGCTGACTACTCACAAGAAAAAGGTAAACATAATGTTGACATACAACGTAAAAATACACAAGTTCCCAAGTTTTAAGATCAAGAGAATTCGTGACGACATCTCGTTACGTAATGTCAGAATAAACATTTAATCACAGGCGACATTCCGGCCGACTGCATGCGTTACAAGCTACTGAAATAAAATATTAAAGTCGAAAGCCACATGGGTTCCCGGAAATTTTAGAGGCTTATTCTTGGTCGTTAGCAATTTTGTCTCATGCGGCTATCGTATATCAAAGTAGGTCAATCTTAGTAAAAAATATGTTCTTCCATTGAGTCAGCACGAACTATCACATGGAGGTAGCTCATACCATAGTGGAAAGATTAGCCAGTCAACAATGATGGTATTAAGGCTGACTGCACAGTGCGCCACACGATCTCATGATTCCATCAAATGCAAAATATCTAAATAACGTCAAATCCCTATCTGAAACTGCAACGTAATTATGAAATCAATGTATTTGTTTAAGTATTGGTATGTTTTTGGTCTTATCATAAATAATTTTGTAGAGATCCATAACAATTAGTCATAATTATTGTGATATGTAAAAATGTACCTATGTACATTATTTATAATATCAACGTTCATTAATTATCTCGTCTGGTCACGATGACAATATTTGTCGTGGAGTTCATATTAGCCTAGACGTCAAGCAACAATGAATTAGAACAAACATTTAACTGTTTATTATATTAAATTGTGGTCTCATTAATCTGTACTTTATAAACCAAATTTAAGGAATTGCTCCCCTGGTCCTAGAGTTTTTATTATTCTATCTGAAGGACCAGAGTGGGTCCTTAGATGTTGCCACGACTGACAAATAAAAACAATGAAACTGTAGTTCTTTTGACTCGAATTACTTTGCTACATTTTCGTGTTCGTCATTACTGTTGTGTAGTAAAATGTTGTGTTACTCCAGCAGTTTTTACTGTTATAGTATGGTAACATAAAACGCGCTCGATATGAATAGAAAGTCAGTCCTGAAAATATTCAAAGAGGTCGGGTAAAGATGCGGTATTTATGACGACAGTGTAAAAATAAAAATAGTTTGAGAGTACACACGTAAAATATAATAAAAACTACTCACAATCCAATCAAATAAACACGTACATGTACATTATACTGATAAATTTTGGTCGAATTTTACCAATACATTTCAACTCACCATATTCTCGCTAAACAATGTTTAAGCCCTGCTTAACTCGCTAAAATGGCGGGACGAGCTTAACTCCTATCGAAAGGCCTGGCACAAAACAGAACGGAATGGACGACAGAAAGGACTATGCTCTGCATTGCGACAATACAAACAGAAAAAAAAATGCAGACTATACAGTATCTTTTCATAAATAAACAATTGCTGTTAATATATTGTGTCGTATCTCAGTATTAGATAGATAGAATTGTTTTTATTTCAAATAAACCTAATACAGGCACTTATGAAACGTTATAGGACTCTAGTTGCATATATATTCATTTTTCCCAAAAGATTTTCGAGTCTTTAGTGATATCTTATATATGTATTAAAAGCCAGAGATTACGAGTGTCGTTGCCGGCTTCTAATAAAATTTCCTTGAAATACGCGCAAAATAGGTGTTTGGGCGATAACGTTTCTTACATCAAAATCTTAACGAATTAATTTGATTTTGGTCTCTATCGTTTTGTCAAATTATAAACTAGATCGAATCGATTGGTTTTTGTTTTTTGTCAAAATAGTCATTAGTTTAATAATTATTACGAGATACGCATAAGGAAAATTAAAAAAACGCATTTTGAGCGTTAATAATTTCTCAATCTATAAGCAATATGAAAAAAAAACAAAAACGTGACGACCTAGATTTTACTTGTGTCTATAACAAATAGAAAAATAAGCTGATGTTTAGTGGGGTAAAAACATTAACGCATTTTGTATGAAAACTTTTAGCTAAACTATAGTCTTAAATCTCTCGTGTTTATGTACTAAACTCATTTATGATGTAATAGTACTTAAAACATCTAAATATAATTAACATTAATTAAATCATAGTCATCATGGCTATAAAATCTTTCCTGCTTTGAATTTAACAAAATACCAAACAAACTACCACTATCAAAACGTACAAAGGAAAATTTTGCATCGCCAAACCATTAAAGTTATCGGGGACATATTAAAGCCTCGATTCCGTTTTAAACCTGTATAACAAGTAATTAATGTTACATTTAACGCAACCACTGAGCTGTTTCGCGTTAAATCGCGTTGATTCGATGCGATGCCGGTGTATCGAACGCCAGACAAACACGAACCGCGACATGATGTGACAGAACGACGTGCAACGAAATCTCGGATGTTACGTCACATGAATGAATGAGTTTCAGCTTTGTTATTCTGAAAAAACGAGTTTGAATTATTTTTGGACACATTTGAATCGTTTTAGTTTAGTTTTACCGAATAATAGAGGCGCTATTTGTTCCAACACTAAATAAAATACCTTATGAGAATTTAAATTTGAAACAGTAATAGGTACCTTATATTCTACGTATTTTTCAAGGTTTCTACTGACAAATAATCCTTAGTTTCTTTCCTTTCTCTCAATTCCTTGTACCTAGTACTCCTAATCTATTCTAATCTACCTTTAAACTAGAAATTATGATTATAAATTTTTATGTGATAAGTACTAAAATGGAAGATTTACAAACCTATTAACATTAATTGCGTAAAATAATATTTCAATACACTGATGAAAATTATAATTAAAATTATTCTCATCCCATCCAGAATTGCTCTGTTATTTGTTAAAGACAATCATTCAACTTAAAATCGTTAGCCCAAACTCCGACTCTACTTACGTTTCAAATTAATTATCTTGTCGAACTCAGGATTAAAGCCATTTGTTAATCACATTGAACGAACGTTTATAATTAAGACGGATCGATTCCAAAAACTTCGGATCTGATATTGTAAAGACATTGTTTCAAAGTTGTCCGTGGTTTAAGGTATAGGTATCTTGCTGAAACTTGAATGTTATGTATGTCAGGTAATGAAAATGGCAATTGTATGAGTGCTCGAGCTATAAAATGATATGGACACGATCTTCGAATCGAACCCGCGATACGTAGCGCATAAAGCTAATCGCTTCGTCACTGCGGCAACCGTCCCATCAAATCTGCTGTGAACTGTTTACCGAGCCAAGAACTCTCATTGTTCCATCGCCCCCTTCCATTGTATTGATTTGATTGTAGTAATACTAACGACGTTTCGTTATAAGTATTCATTGTTTGACTACATTTTAAAAATACTCGTTGTACTGGTACAAGAGAATATTCACGTTCATCAGCACCTTAAGACGACGGTTCGATATTGTACCGCACAATGGAAAAATCCATTAATGGAATGAGACAAGTCTTTCGAAAAAAGAATTTATAATATGATATTTTTTAGGGAGAATTTATTAAGACTGTATTTCTAAGACTTCAGAGAACAGTTAGGTACTAATTCTTCTCTTCAAGTCTTAGGGTAACCTAAACTACAGAATGGCGTCAGGTAGCGTGCACTTTTCACGTTGAAATACTAGCCCGTAGAGGTAATATTGCTTGCCAAGAATTAACCCAATGGTCTTACGTATACATGTTTTTTTTTATGAAATATTATTATACAATACTGTTTATCGGGTTCTAATCAATCGTGTAGTGTGGTTTGACCTGCTACTAAAAGTGATAAGTATGCCCTAGATTGTGGTCTCACACATTCCCGATGTATAGGGACCAATTTATTATTTATCGTTTTGTATAATAACCGTTTAGACACATGACGTATTCGGAAAACTATAATGATATCTTTATACTGGACACATTGGAATCGTTCAAGTCACTTTATTATTATGTGGTACGTGTATAAAAGTGTAAAACTTTTGGCGATTAGTTACTATCGATTTAACCCATTACTTCCCCACAGCTGAGCAAGGAACAATAATGAAGACCTAACCGTACCCAGAATGAGAGGGGTTAGGCCTTAGTCCACCACGCTGGCCTGATGCAGAGTGGACTACACACACCGTCGGGAACTTTATCGAGTCCTCTCAAGTATGCAGGTTTCCTCACGATGTTTTCCTTCACCGTTTACGCAAATCAAAATCAAATTCTGCATCCGCACAAGATTGTGAAAAGTCAGAGGTGTCCCGACCGGATTGAAATCAGACCGTCGTCTATGGAAGAATATGTTTTACGGCTAGGCTATCACTGCTATTATAATTAATTACTATATAATTTTTAACCGAGTCACTCCCTCCATACACATAATATGTAGGTACTTATAATTTCATCAAAACGAACAAATGCAAAACGAAATACAGAAAATGTGAACTCCAATATTTCCCGCTTTATCTCCACCAGGACCCCTTAAGATGGCAATAATACAACAAAGAGAACTCCCCTACGTCGCAGCGATGCCTGACTCGCGTGGGAAGATATTCACCTGACACACCTAATGCTCGTTTTAAATATCGTTTTGTTAAATTGCTAACACATTTGTCGAGATCTGTGCGGTAAAATATTTTGCGTTAAGTGCGTCGTTGCATTGGTTTTGTTGTTGCAGGCGCTAATGCTAAAAGTGAGGTTCTATATTGGCCATGAAAAATGTTATAGTGATGATTCTCTATCGAGATAGTGATACTGTCTGTTATATAAAGGACTAGCTTCCGTGCGCGGCTTCGCCCGCATTGATTAAGAACCCGTGCATTTTTTCGGGTCACACGTAGCGCCATCTAGCGTCCTAAGAAAGTTATTGTTCTTTTCCTCGGGAACAGTACTTTTTTCTGGATGAAAGTACCCGAAAAAGTAGTTCTAGATTTCCATTTTATATTTTTCTGATAACGATGGATCGCAATTATCTTTGAGAGTAACAACTGTTCACTTACGGTTTTCTGAGATGCTCATCTTCAACTAACGATATTCTGGTACTTTCTTAATAGAGAAATCATCTTACTTTATCGCATTTCACTGCTATTGTTAATAATATACCTCCTACATAACACTAACCCTAGTTATTTTGTCTTAATTTTTTAATAATAAAATTCATTTCATATATTGTTTGCGCCATTCATTCATTTCCATACTAAAGGTAGACGTTCATATCATAACGCTACTTAGGTATGCACTACTGCGGTGTTCATATGGTCATAAAGCCTGCTATAATGCACATTTTATCGCGGCACTAACGTATACTCCAATGATAGGTACCATAATATCATCTTATGAAAATGTTCCGTTCTATCTTATGTTTAAAAATAAAAAAATAAAAATAAAATGATTTTATTTCAGGTAACATAGGAACCCATATGAAGTATGCTTAAACTATAGAAATGAATACATGTTATCCGGCATTGTAGGCGACATGTTTGCCGCAGCAATGCCGAATGTAAGGGCAGTCCAACCTGCCAGCGATCAACGCCAGGACGGTATTGGAGCTGGCCCGCACCCTGCGTACCAAGGACGCACACCGCTTACGCATGGTGCTGTGAAAACAGTCGGTGTGCGCTTCCGCAAACATGCCCGAGGCACTACAGAAGCGGGGCAGCCCCAGTACCGCTCTGAACGCGTTGTTGTACTGGACACGGAGGGCGCTGTAGCTCCCTTGCGTGTAGTTAGCCCACAGATTGCACGTGTACAGTGATGTACAGTATGCTTTAAAGAGCGTTATTTTTACTTCAATTGAACAACGTGCAAATCTGCGGGCCACCATATTCGCCCTTCTCGACAGAGCCCTCCGTTCCCGTTCGATATCTGCATGATCCTTAAGGTCGGTAGTAACAATATGTCCCAGGTACTTAAATTGTTCCACCGTATCCAAGGAAACACCATTAAGTCGAACAGGTGGAACATCTAGAGGACTCTTTGCACCGACCCCAAAGACCATACATTTGCTTTTATGTACATTATATATTAAGCCATGTCCAACTGCATACTCTTCACAGACCTGAATCAGCCTCCTCAGGCCGCAAATCGACGCGCTCAGCAGCACCATGTCGTCTGCATAACTCAAGTTGTTGATGCACACGTCATCAATATGACAGCCGACATGCCGACTGCTGAGCGCGACGATCAGTGCGTTCATGTATAAGTTGAATAGTGTGGGCGATGTCAATCCACCCTGCCTCACACCACACTCCAGCCGATAAGGATCCGACATTGCACCAGCCCATCTGACGCTATTGACCTGGTGTCCATACCAATATTTAAAAATATTGACCATTTCACAAGGTAAGTTAATTCCTTCCAGCTTTCTCCACAGAAGGTCATATGAGACCAGGTCAAAGGCCTTAGACAGGTCGAGGAAGCACGCGTATACTGGAGTCCTCCTATCTGTGTAATATCTGATGGCATGCTTAAGACACAGTATAGCACTTTCAGTGGACAGTCTAGGACGAAAGCCAAACTGATTATCGTGTAATGTAAGATATTCATCCAACTGTGTATTAAGCAGGCCGTCAAACACCTTTGCCAGGATTGTTGCAAGAGAAATAGGCCTGTAGTTATTTTTATCTGCAACATCCCCAGTTTTATTCTTCATTATAGGGACTACAACAGTTTTCATAAAATCAGCCGGTAAGTACGAGTGGCTCACACATAGCGTATAGAACATTGCCAGCACTCTAGATAAATGAGGGCCCGCGTATTGTAGGTGCTCAATACTGAGTCCGTCGTAGCCGGGGGACTTACCTTTTGATATAGCTGATATAGCTTTAGCCACATCTTTGGCACTAAATCTTGTCCCCACACGACCGCTCCGCATCTCAGCACCAAGCACCCCCCCCCCCGTCCGTACTAATGGAGAATGCACGCGAAAATGGTTCTTGAAGATGTTAGCAATACTCCTAGGATCACTTGTACCATCGACGCTCACTGGGAGGCCCGGCCGAGCATTTACGCTATTGGTGCCCTGCCAGAAACTTCGGAAGTGTCCCGACGAATGCTTTTTTGCCAGGGCATCCATTTTAATTTGGACCTGATGATTTTGGCACCATTTTAATCGTGACTTGAATGCCCGTCGACTCCTACACATTTCATCATAAACACACCCGGACCTAGGCTTGCCACACATAACCCATTCCTGAAACCTCGACCTGGCCACCCGATGAGTACCGCCGACGCATTTCGTCCATCCCACCATATGTGAGCCCCTCCCACCCTTCCCGATTCGGGTGCCTCCCCTCCCGACAGTTGCCGCATCGCGAAGGGCAGCTACAATGTCGGAGTAAAGCCCATCAAGAACGCACCTATGGACGGGCTCACTACAATAATGGTCTGCACAATGCATAAAATTAACAGGAAAATCAATACATCTCAGCCTCTTATGACATTCCTTAACGTAAACTCCCACTTGCGCCCCATCTCTCTCGCCCCACAGTACATCTCTGTTCAGAGTTAATTTAGTATATAACTTTGGTGTTAATAAATTTAAATTACATTCTACCATAAGGGGAAAGTGATCGGACCAAATAGTGTCATATTTTACGTACACATTACATACAGAATGCTTAGCCGATTGAGTTATAATGCAATGGTCCAGCCAACTACATGTTCCATACACATCGCTTAGAAAGGTGTAAGTATCAGAGTATAGGCCTAACAAATCAACGTCTATACATGTCCATGTTTGTTCTTTACAAAAATCTACAAGTTCACTATAAAACATTTCAGACGGGTCCGCGTTAAAGTCTCCTAATACAAAAACCGATTCTACACCGTATTCGTCTATGATCGCACTCACCGTACCGAGACAATCCGTAAATTCAGGTAAATTATTCTTCATACATGTAGGCATATATACACTTATTACTATAATAGGTCGGTCATCCGTTATAATTTTGATTGCACATATACGCACGTTGTCGCACTGCAGCACTGACACTTGTTGAAAGACATTCACCTTCCAGAGCAAGGCTACGCCGCCATAAGGCCTCCCTCGCAGTATTCCTGACGACGTGTCCACTGCCGACGTACCCGTATACCCAAACTCATTGTCAATCGTACCAAGGTAAGGTATATCGTCCGGTAAAAGCCATGTCTCTTGTAAGGCGATCAGATCGCAGGAGCGACATAACTCCCTGATACTGTCCAAGGAGCGTTTGACATTCTTGCAATTAAAACTAGCTAGTCTGTACAGGCAGTTATCCATTATTTTGTTTAATAACTCCGTTCACAGAGGTAACTCTGTTTTCTTCCTTGTTTTTAAAATTAACAAAGCGCCTGAAAATTACCCCTTTCGGCCATAATTTTTCATCTAAATATATGGATAGCTTTGATTCATACACATAAAATTTATAAGCACAGTGATCTTTCTTTTTCTTAATATTTATCTTCTGCAAAAACACCGTCTCTTGTGTTTTGTTACGAATATATGTAATGATGTCGTCTTCCGTTGTTTCGTTGTTTACATTTGTAATGAGTACAGGAAGTTTTCTCTCTGCCGCCTTAAAATTACAGTCTATGTCTCTGGCAATACCTGACTTGCCTTGATAACGATATTTTAACGTATTTCTGCGTTTGGTTAACTTGGTTACTATTTGCCAATCATTATCATTCGGCTGTGTATCCTGACCAGTTACCTCGGTCGAAACGATATTGCTTATAAGCCTCTTTGCGTTATCTCCGCCTCCATTATCAATCGCAATCGGCTGTAGTGCGCTTTTAGCAAGCGAGACAGTTGCAGTTGAGTTTACCGTTGATATCACAGCTGTCCGCTCAAAACCGGTCCCGCCCGGGTTCACCGCGTGACGTAATTCGCCGCCTGTACTTGCCTCCGACTGTTTTTGCATAGATGACTCACAATCTGTTTCGTGCAATTGTTTTGTATCTACCCGTACTATATTTCTGTATTGTGTCGCACTTTCGCATATCTGTTGTTCTGATGATTCTTTACCGATGCTATCAGGTTTATTTAGCGTATAATCATGATGATGCGAAAGCCCCAATGGGCCGCTGTCCAAACCCCACGCACCGCGTCTCAAATTTACATTACACGACGGGGTTGGAGGCAAGGAATCATTTTGTAGCTGGAGGATCTCCATCCTTAACTCCTTCAGCTGTTTAATAGTAGCAAAGGTTGATTTTACCTCTTGAATTTCAGTTTGTACTCGCAGCAAATCCTTTAATAACTTGGTACAATCTAGATGATCAAAAGTTATTGGAGGTAATTTTTCTAATTGCCGGGCTACAAACACTGGTATTATATCTGGTTCCACTGACTTAAACATATTAACGATATCGGCTAGGTCTCTCTCTTCCTTTCCTTTCTTCTTTCGTATAATTTTCCGATGATCAGTCGAGATGGAATCAAATAACAATGATTTTGATTGTTTTATTTCTTCACTGGTGAAAGATGATATACATATCCGCACCAGAGTTTCTTCATCGATCACTGATATTTTATTCTGAATATAAGATAACATTTCGTCAATGACGATGTTACACTCGTTACACTTTAACACTTTCGTCATTTTTGGTTTTATCACGACACGAAAGTAGCCAATCGTACCGCAATCGAATGCACGCGCAGCGGGTGCGCGCGAGCGACTGACTGTTTAAAACATACATATGTACGTATGGACACATATTGCTACAATGACAGCGCCTGGCAGTGTTCGCATTATAATGTTATTAGTACAGAGACGACTGACGTCCAACCTCCTTATAGAGTCCCTTAGCCGCCTCTGACAACACGATTGATCTATTCCCACTATAATTCAGACATTCAACACAAAGGATAGTATTATATTATCTGTGACAAAGTTATTAACTAAAAGCATTCAAATTGTGATGGAACCTTGTCACTGGCAGTACGACGTAATAAATTAAACATAGCCAATGACGTCACAAGATCTGGGACGCGAGTTTGCCGGTGCTAGTGACGCGGCTTGCGATCCATTTCCAAAATTATTATCCGATTTCGATGATGTACCAAATCAAGGCCTTAGTTAGATAGGTTACTCTCTAAGAAAGCAATGATGCATTCTTCTATACGAAACTCTATACGAGAACGACGTCTATACGAAACTCTCTCAATTCTAAAAGTCAAAGACGTCTCGTTCGATAGACTGTTTTAAGACTAATCCGACTAGCTAGTCTTATCTATAGTGAGCACACTGTCATTATATAATACATCAATAAGTAATTATTGAAAATCATCAAAAATGAAATAGAACGTTACTTATTTATCCTATTATAATTCACATAATGGTAGTTTATAAAAAGCATTTACTGTGTAATCAGGTAAGCGGCTATTTAGCGACGCCAACGTCCCGGCGTTTACGTTGGTAATAAATTGATTTATGTTTCTATTCGTCTTTAATGGCAATATAAAGCGTCCTAAAACTACAATTTATTTACCAACCGCTGTGTCCGGATACCGGCACAGCCCGAGGAAATAAAAATAAATAAGAACCAGCAGGCCTCGGTTGGTCGCCATCTTTTCTTGGCAATTTCCGTCCTCCGAGATAGGAGTCAGGGACACGTGAAATCAGAAGTTAACCCTCTATATCTATGCGAGACGACAGTCTGATTTACTGGCTTAATCGAACCGGGGTAAGCTTTATTACACAGGTCTCGGGGGTCCGAAATCCGGTGTCATGATCATGGATTACTGGTACATGGTCGCCAATTGTAAAGGACGAATTAGGACCGTTTGATTTATCTGCAAGAATGATCTGTGTGGTATCGCGGTTTCGGTGTAAGATGGATGAGAACGGTTTGCGATGACAAAGGTTCGTTGGGTTTTATCGGTGGTAGGGTTATCTGTAGGTATAATACCTAATACCGATGTAGGTAATCAATTTACTGCTAGAATTAATAGGACTTTACGTCTGTATCTAATTTGATCCTACTCCGTATTTGACATACCTACTTTAGTACGAAAACGTGCAATATAATAATTACATGAATGACTGAAAAATTACACTCTCTTTTAAATTCAGTTACTTAGTTTACAACCATGTCTTTCTACGAGTAATATTTTATAAATATAACCATTTACTTCAACAACAAGTTCAACTACAAACTACAGCGATATAATTGTAGATAAGAAACATAAAAAATCTCACTACAATACCAAAAATATCCCCCTAATAAAACGGTAGATTCGCCGACAATTCTCGTTGTCTGTAAGAATCCTAAACAATTAGTGCGCGCCATCAAACAAACTTACCACGCCATTTCAGAAACGACAGGACGCTCCTTATTAAGACCGCTTAATTCCTTCTTATTGTTATTATTATTTCCATCTTCGTTGTTAACATTTACCTGAAATACTACTTCGCTCAATCTTCTTGCGAATAGGTAGGGTTGTCAAACAATTTTTAGAATAAAAAAAAAAAAAGATAAATGGAGCGGAAATAATATGCCCACATCGCTGGATATTTGGACAGTTTTCAAAAGTTGAGATTTGAAAAAGAATACGGTACGGTTTTATAACTTAGATAATATATTTCTTATAATACTGAAAGCGTGTTCCCTTTCAGTAGTAATAAAATATTGTATCATTGTAGGTCTTGCTTACATTCTGATGAAATTGGTAATTAGAAATAATATAAATAACGATTTATTTTAGATCTAGATAGCACCGGTTTTTTTAAATCCCGACATTTGTTTAGAAATATATTAGGAACATTTCGTCTGTAACATAGCCTGGAATTATATAGAATTTTGCTAGAAGTTTTTTTTTTTTCTTAACCTCTCCGGTATTACGTCTTCGTGGCATCTCAGAACAGTACTTAAACCGTCAGCGATTCATGTGCTATACATTTTTATTCAACAAATGAAGTTTTACAAAAGAAATTGGCAAGTGATAGCGACCTATCACTTGCTAGATAAAAGGTGTGACTTAATTCCAGCTTTACCTTTACAGAATTATGACGTAGCACAATGCATCAACCGTCTGCAGACTTTAATAAGATAAAGATATTACTGAACTTAAAAAAATAATATAATATCCATACGTATTTATTTAGAACTAATTAGGTATACTGCTTTTGACTTTACTATGAGTTCGTCTGACTTCAAAAGTGTTATTGAATTGTCTGTTCTAAAATTCTTAGTAGTCTAGGTTTGGAATAATTTCTAAAACGAAATCTTCCGATTTAATAACGGTATCTTCGAAGTGTGGATCATCATCAACCAAAAGACGTCCACTGCTCAACAAGGGCCTCCCCCAAGTGGGGGGGTTTACCATAATCCCCACGCTTGGCAGGTGGCTTGGGGATCGCAGTGGCTCACCGATTAGTCAGAGGACGCTGCTGACCGTCCTCCGGTGTCTGGTCGCAGTTATAAGACGTACCCGGGTCATTCAAGTGTGCATCGACAGTGCCTAATCCTTCGGGGTATATAGGCGAGATGCTATAAACCGACATTACATTAATTTCGTATATATTTTGCTCAAATTATTCGAAGCGCCCGGCAAAACAAGAAAAAAATTATTATCTATTGTATTTCATTTGTATCATTTGACAGAATGAACACTAACCGTAACCAAACCCAAATATAATCTACGGAATAACCAAAGTGTATACCTACTTAGAACACAATTTTTTCACTAAATTAAAAACAAAGGTTCGTAAAGACCCTCCTCAACGTCTACATAGCGATTTCTTACAACAACGACACCGGGTTAAGTCGCCCATTTACTTCAGCTGACTCTAATATGTACCGCGCAGAGATAAATGGATGGTACACTGTGTATTTCTTTCTTTTTTTCTTATTAATATGAAATATGTAGTTCTCGACTCAAATTTTATAAGTATGACACCATGATTCAATTTTTTTTAAACATATGTTATCTTGTTGCTTAAAATAGTCGGAACAGCTATTAAGAAAATGAATTAAAAAGAAATTTCAAATCACTCTTCGTCAAATCCATGTTTAAGTTTTAAAAAATCCCATCCCTAAAAATCTAGAATTTAAGTATTAGTCCATCGACACTGTCAATAGACCAAATTTTAAAATAAATCAGGCTGCCCGTTCAATCTATTTAGTCCCGTTTCACCTCCTGTAATTCGTGTAAGGTCTGTGTTACCTACTCCATTTTAATTCCACTGTCACACAAAAGCTTACGCCCGTTTCCGTTATATCCAATTACGACTGGACAAACACAACTATGTGATTTTATTCCGAAAATCTCTTCAACGTTCTTTGTACGACGCTCGATGTATCTTTTTTCCACACAGTAAGGACCTTAGAGTCATATATTTTTTAACTGACTTCATTTAATGAATATTCAGCCCATTACTGTCCCATCGCTGGACATGGCCTTCTTCTCAAAATGAAAAGGCTCAAGCTTGGTTCACCACCCTGGCCTGATGAGCCTGATGGCCTGAGTTGGCAAACGACTAGAAAGTGAGTTGGCATCCACCCACTTCGATTTTTTTTATCACTAATCACAATTCCGTTGATCAAATATGATATAAAAACATTTTTATACTAAATATAATGCGCAGTAGCAGCCCTGCTAATAGCCCTTGTCTCACAGCTCCAAGATAATGCCGCCGTACGATATTGTACCAAATGCGGTTATAATTAACTAAGAGCCATGAATTTCCCTGTACCTACACTCGCACACAACTTCGCAGTACCTGGCATATTACATAAGATTAATCCCAGTACATGGGCCTACGTTGTACTTATTCCAGTATTATTTATGAGACATCTGTGAGACTCGAGGATCTTTATGGTTACTTTTGTGTAGGATCTAATCCTTTGAGATGTCAATACTTATGGGTGACTGTTCGGAAAGTACAAAGGATTTGGAAACATTGATGAATGATGAGGAAAATCTTAAGAACAGGTATATGAAGTAGTTCGAAAAAAATTATGCCACCAGTCCTTTTGAAGTAATCATGCATGTTTTAGTGTCATATATGTATTTCCAACACAGTATAATAACGAAATTTATTATTTATTTGCACTCAAACTCAAATTCATACTATTTATTTGTGTGACCACCTCGTTGTTCTAGTAATCGCAAGCGCGACTGCTGAGCGGGAGGTCCTAGGTTCGATTCCCGGGTTGGGCAGTGTTATTGGATTTTTCTATATGGAAATTCTCAGTAGCAGCACAGAGTCAGGAACTGTGCCCAGTAGATGGCATTAGGCTAGCCCCCTATTAAATGGGACTCAATTACGGCATCGGCAAAATGTGGAAGTACAATAGTAAACCTCGGCCTAACCCTTCGAAGAATACAGGCGTGATGCTATGTGTTAATGTTATGTGTTATTTGCGTCCCATGATGTTGGTTTCTGTTATCTTTATAATAATTGTATGCTTGGAAAATAAATTGTTGTCCAACTAAATGTGGTCTAAATTCGTATAATAGCTACGAAGCTTGACCTAGTTTACCACTTCTCTATGTCCATCATAGTCCAGACCTAGCCATAATCTTCTATTAAGCGCACACAGACTTCGCACTAATTATTCATATACAACCTAAATTCTGTCTATTAGTCTTAGCTTTACATCGCCTCGTCTTGCCTCAAAGCATAATGTAGGTAAAATCACATTGTTGTACAATAGCTTTCTGGTCAGTATACTATGTAATATTCAATCTTGTATAATCCGCCCAAGTTTCACTGTTACGGACCATCGCCCTTGTTTCTCTCCGTCTATTTGACTTGTGGCTTTAACATCTGTTCTCCTGGAGCCTTGTTCAAGAAATGTTAATACACTTTCACGTGGAAACTTCCATTTTACTTCGCTTCTATTAAGCTTTTGTGTTTAAAAAGAAATGATTGTGCATAATCTCTGTTGAACGGACTACGATGGTGTTTAATTTGTATTTGTAGTAGCTTTTTCATTCAGGATATTATAGCTTTGTAGAAAAAGCGTAGTTTTAGTTTCAATTGCTTTTTTGTTCCTCCTTTACATTTATTAGAACCGTAGTGTTTCATTTGTTTGTCTTCTGTTGAACAAAAGGATGGCAACTTCAAACCTCTTTTGTGATTAAATGGAAATATTAAAAAACTTTCATTTCACCATAGACATGTAAACCGATTGTTTAAAGGTTCCTTAAATATTTTGCCATATCTCTAACAAACGATCCAATCAGTGACAATGTGGTGAATTCTTTGGCATCATGCCCGTTGATAAGTTAACAGAAATATTTTGTTTTACCATCGGTACATTTTAATTTTATTTCTGATCTCCAACCTTCGATACCGTAACATGATGGCAGTGTTCCAAGACCTAACCTAGATGCTTCTGTGGCTTTTGAGACCGCCAAAGAGATAAATAAATAGGTTGAATCTTCTCAATTTGTCATGCTGACTTTTGAGCCTTCAAATACCAATTTTATCATACTATTATTGGAGCAGGTCAAAAATCTTCATTCATCTTAAAAACTTCATTCCCACATTACCATGCAAATCTATTTATACATTTCAAGAGATAATTCAGTTAAACATTGTACATAAAAACTGAAATGGGGTCGGAATAAAACAAAAGTGACAGAGTGATTTGTACAACGGAAACTGTTGTTCCGGCATTTGAATGTAAAGGAAGCGATTCGTAGCCGCGTCAGCCATGTTTGGCTTCAACTCCTGCGCTCGACACTATCCGACGGGAATGCTAATACGTTTCCTTTCTTAAGGAAACGTTTAGAGTACAAGCGATTTATGAGAAGATCTGATGTTGATAATTTTTTGTATTATTTTAAGGTGTTTTATTTCTTGTTATTTTGAAATACGGCCACAGCTATAAACTGGAGCAGAATATGATTTGCATCGATATTTACCTTTATAAGATTAAATAGACGAAAACTAACCACTCAAGCCCTTTCCCTTGTTGCACTTTAGAAATAATAACATGAAATCTCTTTCATACAATTCTACATTCAGTCAGATAAAAGTAAAAAACCATCACAAGTATTAAATCGCTAGAAGTCCGACCTCAGCCTAATTGGGTTAAGTAAACGTTAACCGTTTCACCACCAGAAAACGTCAGATAACGTCAAAGAACTTTTTATTGTTCGCGTTGGAAAAAGTTGAGCAAATACATAACTTGGTAACCGTCGGCTGTCTCAGAACAAAGCAGTTCATGAACTGTTGAAAATGAAAAGGGCACTGTACTTATTTCTTCCATACTCCAACGATAATTCACAACCGAACAAACTGTGTAAGTTAAGCTTTGCATGTCGTATAAAGTACGATTTTATCGCATTTATTTCCACAACAACTGTATTTGGTGGGCGGGCTCAGGTGTAAAGGGGATTTAAAGTTCATTGCACAGTTAGAGGCGGGGCCACCACTCATATATCTTAGAAAGCGCTTTGATAATGCTCCTACAACAATGTGGCCCCAAGGAGTTTCTCCTTGGGTTTAATACTGAAGAAGTTATCAAAGTTTTTGTTCCACACCTTTTGTAATTAGAAATGATATTACCGTTAATGTTTATTCTGTGTTTTCATTTACGAGTGCTAAAACTAAGAAATATATACGAGTACGTAAATAAATACGACTAACAATACTAATTTCGTACAAAGGTAACTTTAGTGAAATACCTAGTTAATCTACAAGATGTTTTGTCTTAAAATTTAACTTTGTGACAATTGCCTTTACTTAACGAAGGTTATTTTTACGACGCCATTACGAGTAGAATGAAAGCAAACGGTACGTGACGAAATTGAAACAGCCGGTCTTACTTACACAGCCGTGGCTTTTGCATAAGTAGAGGCTGTGTTTGTTTAACGATGCAGAAGGTATTTTCATGCTTAAATTTCCTTTTCAGATAATCAAAGGTTGGTATTACAATGAGTAACAGTGAAAGTGAAGGGGTTAATTTTTTAGTCTTTAAAGTGTATGCTTGATATTTATTTTTTTGATCTGTTGTGATATGTATGTTTTATAAAGGTATTGTATTTCATCGATCGGTTTACGCGTGTAGTCCGCCAACCCGTCCGAAAGTCACGGATTAAAGTCTTTTATATTCTAAGAACCGACTCGTCCTTAGTGGGTCGTTTAAGAAAGTACCTATTAAATATTATGGAAGTGTTTAAATAAAACTATGCGATTTAATATTTGCATAGTACTTCAAATAATTGCAGCATTTTTTCAACCTGACCAGATTTATGAACTCGTAATTTAGGTTCCGCCTTTTCATTAGTTGCTTAATTAAATTTCCTCTGCCTTGGCGAGTTCTTATTCCCTTGCGCATTAAGTTTTCTCATGGAATCTATTTTCTGCAGGATAGACCGACTAATATATTTTCAAATAAGATTTCCATTGAGCAATATTAAAATAAAACGAAACGGTCAAAATGAAAGCCAAATGGAAACTATTTTATCACAAATACTCTGAAACTAATATTGAAACTAGAATTTGGACACAATAAAACGTCTGGCTATTTCATTGAAAGTGTCTGGAAACTTTGGATACAATAAAATTAAACAGTTAAGGTCAATACTTAAAAAGACATCATTCCAAATTATTGAGCACGGAGAAAATATAAGAGTATTACATTATTATTCAATAGAATATTAGGGACAATGTTGAAAAAAATTTAGCTACTACTTATTGAAATATGTAATGTGTATAAAAAGACTAGTGCCGATACACGGCACATGTTCACGAGCACATCGTAAGGTCTTTAAAGTGTATGCTTGGCATATATATTTTTTGATCCGTTGTGATATGTATGTTAAGTTCTATAAACTGATCGATGAAATACGATTAATTTATGCGTGTAGTCCGTGCGTTTATACTTTCATCGCTCAAAATTTCAGTGCCTCAACGCTAAAAAATCTGAATCCGTTCCAGAGCACCTTCTAAAACAAAACGCTTGAAGGTTAGACCTTACAATGATGTGCTAAAACTATCTAGAATAACTTTTACGATCATAAAGTTTTGATGAGTAATGGCTCTTACGATAGATGATTGTATATCCAACTAAACTGTTAAGTTAGATTGGTCTTTAGCGCTAACTTTTCTCCAACCTAAACGTTTACTTGGTGAGTCTCGCATACTCACGACGATTTTGATGATTTGTGTTGCTCGCAGTGGTACGGACGGTCGATCGGTGCTAACCACGCTCTTGAATATTAGAATTTTAAAATTGACTCGTGTGCACATTTCCAAAGCATTTCATGATGACTATATTGTTATGTCCAGGATCAGTCGACTCAGCTAAATAAAAATATAGCCCTTATTAAGAATAATACTACCATTAACATAAAGAATAGGCCGCTATAGCGCCCACGTCGATATTCGTCAAAGGATGTGGGGTTAAATTGATGTAAGGCAAAAGACGAAAGTATGTCATTTATAAACAATTAGGTACCTATTTGAAAAGTATTTTTTAATAAATATTTGTGTTAGTTCAGTGTCGTATAGTTCAGTGTTAATACTGCAAAAATTTTCTCATCCTAAAAGCTCATACTGGTGTCGTTAAAGCTGTTACATTTCAGTTGTTATTCAACCAATCTACAACAAGGAATATTCTGTTCACTCACAATCCGATTCAATAATATCTATCTCAACATGTTGTCCAGTCGAAGTCGTTGGTATATCGCGATTGTGCTGACGGTACAATCTCATTAAGCCAACAATAGGACATGGCGCTATAAATCATGGCATTGTGTGTAACCATTCGCGGCCTATACGCCGTCGCCTCATTATGGCCTGCCACAATTATGACATATCACTGTTGTGTCCTAATAAACAGATCTGTTTTGCATGTTAATACTAGGTTTGGGAATGTTTGCCGTGATGATTTATAAATATAAAATGTTCACATTTTTTTTAACGTTTTTTGTACAGTGGTACCAAGTGTGGCTGCTGAGCCTGAGAAAAACAACCCAGGTCTCAATCCTGGGTTGTTTTTCGGTGATTTTCGGGTCCGGCAAAGCGTTATTGAGTTCTTCTGATAGGAAATTCTTAATAAAACCCTAGAGTTTGGATTTGTGGCCGGCAGATGGCAAGAGGCTCGCCCCCAATACATTGGATTTAGTAATAGTAAAAGCAAAATTTGTATGTGCTACAGGATTAAGGAACGTTATAATAGTCATTTCAAAAATAACATACCTCTTCACATAACTCTTCTGTAGTTTAGACACATTGTATAACGAAATACCTAGGTACCTCTATTTCATTATTTTGTATTTGTACCTATCGTTCTGAATCTCAGCGTATCCATATCCCATGCGGTTTGAACGCAGCTTTAAGCGGTGTTTATGCGCCGTTTGTAGTTCCATAAAGCTGGAGTAGGCTTTATTTCAAATACAAATACATAGCAATAACAATTCCATTAACAAACGCGTATTACCATACGTCCATTTATGTAATGTATAAAATGGGGGGGTTAAGGATCCCAGTCTTAATGGATGTGACTGCGGGGCTCCAATACAAACACTTGCTTATGTGTCCCTTTTGCCCGAACACCTGCACGACGGGCGACCTTAACGCGGCCACACCTAACGCAATTCAGCTGGTCAAAACAATATAATGTTAAACCATTGACACGATAGAAGAAGCTTTATCACTACATATTATTAAACAAAGTCCCCCATCGCGTCTGTCTGTCTGTTTGTTCGCGATAAACTCAAAAACTACTGAACGGATTTTCATGCGGTTTTCACCAATAGACAGAGTGATTCATGAGGAGGGTTTAAGTGTATAATTCGTTACGGTTTTGTGTAAATTGGTTGTAATATGATAGTTGAAGATGTCGGAAGAAATCATGCCGACTGGGAGATTTACTGGCGTGCGCTGAGTAAATATTCGATGTAACAGACTGATACGACACTACGACAGAAAAACATGAAGGCGTATATGCTCTGCAATCCGTGCAAAGCCGAGGCGGATCGCTAGTATACGATAAAAATAGGATCTAATAATAATGGTTACAAACTGTAACAAAAAGTATCAAAATATATGTAAGAAAATAAAGACAGACAAAGTCATTTTACAAAAGAAAAATACTTATTCAAAGCGTTATTCAACGCCGTAATTAACAGGCAATCAATTTTCATTAACACCACGATGTTCTTCAACAACAATTACCTTTGTCCCATTTTTCCTTCGTAATTGAAACAAGGCATTTTTTATTCGCAATGAGTTCGCTTCAATATTATATTATGCTGACTCAACTACAGCCAAACTGAAACTCGGTGCCAAATCTGACAGCGGATAGGCCTCTGTCTTTTGCACGTCAAATTTGAGCACCCAATAAGCCAAAATTTCAGCAAAACCGGTTAGGAATTACATACGTCAATCTTAATCTGTAAAATATGAAAAGGAAAGTCGTCCTCGCGGTCCTTGTTTATACTTTTTGTTTTTCAAAATTAATATCATTGGGTGTTTTGAATAATATATAAGATTACAGAATAGAATACGAAATTATATATTTGAAGGGTTTTTAATATTTCTTGCAGCAAATTGATTTTACCTATATGATATTTAAAGCAATATGTAGCTACTAGCTTCCGCTCGCGGCTTCGCCCGCGTGGTTTAGGAACCCGTACATTTTCCCGGGATAAAAAGTATCTATAATCTATCTCTGTGCCAAATTTCATCCAGAACCGTTCAGCCGTTCTGACGTGAAAGAATAACAAAGATCCATCCATCCATCCATCCATCCATCCTCACAAATTCTCACATTTATAATATTAGTAGGATAGGATAGGATAAAACATATGTAGCTACATATACAAATATTAATATCGTTATTACGATGTATTGTAGGAACAATACTACAATCACAAAAGCAAGTTTTTGAATTATTATTTGAAATTAAATGAAAAAATCGAGCCGTAAGATGCGTGGCAGCGCATCATACTTAATCTAAATCATCTTGATTGATTGCGTGGTCCTATAAGAAGAAACAAAACAATGACTTATTATCTTTATTACATATTACATAAACAAAAACATACTACATAATTAAGTAAAAGCTCTTCGTGTACAGCCATTTAAAGTTAAACGTATAAAAATGTAAGACTTACATAATAAAACTTAACATCTAAAGCAATTATAAGTTTTACACGTAACTTTGTAAATCTACAACAGACTACTGTCAGACTTTATCTACTAACAACAGAAGTTCTAAGGGAATAACATAGTATTTATCCATCCATTTTATTCTACAGTCAAACTTGCTTCTCAAGAGATTTATTTTTTCTTTTGCAACATTACCAAGTCATATTACAGGCTTTGTTTTATCATATTCGCAACTGCAGACGAAGCCGTATTCACAGATTTTTTTACCACTTATTTTGAATCTGGAATAATAAGATATTAAGGAAAATGAAAATACGATAAAATTTATGCAATGTCCGACGATTCTTCATAAGAAACAAAAGAAAAATACTCAGCCAAATGGGCGTACAGTGAGACAAATTAAATTATGTTTTAAATAATAAATATCATACACTATAGTCTAGGATCCATTATATATACAGGGGGCATAAAATAGACCAGGCGCTGTCTACGATCTACCTACCAAGTGATATATTATTTTCATTACAACTGAAACAACTACCCTCGCTGGCTTTTCTTTTCAACGAACTAAATGAAGGTAACGAGCATTTAGCTTTAATAATGAAAAACTCTTTGGAAAATGGTAAAAAATAAAGACTGCATACAGAATAGAGACTTGCAATTGATAACTCAAACTTTTTCATCTGTAAGAGAATTGCTTGAGGTGAAATAACGGGTATTCGTCGACCCGTGCCACGCAACGAATAAAAACGGTCACCGCGAGGTATTTCCATTTCAATTTGGCGCGCATTCGACGCCATCTTTATCTTAATTCAAAGTGAAAATGAAAAAGCTAGTTGATGTGTTGGTCCCGTTGTAACTTATAGAATTAGTATGTTTCTATTGTTTATGGTATTTCTGACTAACACGTCAACTTTGGCTGCTGCTTCTTTTTTAAAGTTTGTATATTCTATTTTTTATATCTCTTCAACATGCTGCTAATACCAATTTCTTTGGCACGCACGGTAAATCTTACAACAATATTTATAAGACATTTGATATAAGACATTTGTCAAAACAAAATTTTGAAATAACAAGCAAACATTACCATAATAACGTGTCTGATTTAGATTTCAAATTCCAAATAAACAATAATTGTGAGAATAGACCGAAATTCTGAAACTATGAAATTCATATTTGCATGAATAATTTGAATTGAATTACGTTTAACAATAATTATGTTATGGTTTAGAGTAGTAGCATACATCCAAAAACAGATTCCAAGAATAAAATAAATAACTGATATCTGAATTTCACAAAAACAAAAACATGTCTGTCTTAACACATATATTTTCTTTAAAATTTCATGCATAACGTATCGACAGGTTAGTTTAGTCTACAAGACACAGTCTAATTCTGTTTTTTAGTCTAATTAAAATTAAATTCACTGAGATTATGTACAGATATTTGATTCGAAATTAAAAATACAATACTAGGGATAATTCTGCTAAAGTACAAAATAAGAGCAAATTTAAATAAGCTGGCATTAATTTGCCGAAGAAAACGAGTCCCATGATACGACTAGGCAAAAAGCTATAATACAAATCTCATGATGAAAGCAGATTCATCATTTTAACAAAAAAATAACGATCTTTTAAAATGTATTTGTTTGTATTTCGCGAACTGAATAACAGAAATCAGATGAAAAAAAAATGTATAATAGAAATATATTTTACGTTGTATTTTCTGTGGAGTCGGCACGAAGGAATCGCTCACATCGAAAGATAAGGCTAGTCAGCAATAGTGGTACGAAAACTGATTGCCCGATGTGGCTGAAGATCTCAGGTTTCGTCTTAAATGAAGGCTCTTTCCATGTACCCCAAAAAACTTAAACACAGAAAAATTAAAAATAAATGAATGAAACTTGTCGGATGCCGTCTGCTTCATATAGTTTGTATTATGAGACAATGTGTTTCAAAGTCTCCTATGTCTACTTGGCTTTTGTTTGATTTATAAGCTTCTTTATTTGCTGACTCAATCTTATGAAACCGGGGTGATAAAGTCAACTTTCCTCCCTTCGTATATTGCTAATACCTATGTATGAAGTAAACATAATACTCGATTTATAAACGAGATCTATGAGACATTTTTTTAATGTTTTATGTAACAAAAGTCTGAGGCATTTCATTGGTCGTTAAAAAAATATATAAGTCATTGGTCTAGTGGTCGCAGGTCGCAGCAGTTTTTGTAAAATCACATACCTATACACATGTTCCAACAATTAAAGACATAATCTCAAATATGTTTTCCAACTAATAACACAGCTCAATTTAGTGGTAATATTTTTTGTATGGCACCTCGCATATATAATCATGTACCATTAAATATCCTGAAGTGCCCTAGTCTGGATATGTTTAAGTGTCAGTTGAAGCAGTTCCTTATTGAAAAAGCTTATTACAATGATTGACATTGTAATAAGCTTTTTCAGTACCTTGACGATAAGTGTTAAATTTAACACCTCGACCAGATACTGACATTTACCAACTTTGACATTTATGTTTCCTTTCCATTATTATATTAATTCACCTAATTATATTAATTTGCGATTGTTATTTATACTGTCTATGAATTGATCAGTTTGACATTAATTGACTTATATTAATTTGACATGTGACTTATATAAATTCTCAATTATTTAATTCTTACATTGCATGCTGTAATGGCTGAGTATATAAAAATGTAACATCAATGTAAGACCTCTGTATACCTGTATTCGCAATAAATAATTGAATTGAACTTTATGAACACATTTCCTGGCTATGTAAATAAACAATTTATTATTTTCGTGATTTATCCCTATTTTTATCATTTTTTTCACACTTCGGGGAGGGGATTTTTTATTCCAAAATTTATAGTTAATCATATTTTACGTCATAAAATCTGTATAATGACAATTTTCGGTGTCCAGCAAAAGTTAACCTATGACCGTAAGTCACTTAAACAAACGACTATAAACTTTAACCAGATTATCTTTCGCTATTTCGATCAAAATTCAATTCCAGCTTGCAACACTGCAGTGACCTTTATAATCTAAACTGTGTTAACTAACAATGACGCACCGTTGAATTGCCAGTCGCCCTCAAATTCGGTAACACAAGCTCACCTATTCGGTCACGGTGGGGGACGCCGACGTTCGCCATTTCTGACTACATGGATATTACCTAACGAGCTGGTTTTAATTAAGAACCACCAATCACACTAAATTATAAAATAAAGATTCATTTATTTGTTTTCTGGAAGGTGTTATTTGTTTTAGCATCAATGTAACTTTGAAATGACGTGTCGAAATTGATATGAAATAATATAAAAAAAGGATGTAGCGACAAAGATAGAGAAAAGTATGCTTCGTTGGTTGGTCATGTAGAGAGGATGAATGAAAGACGATTAACGAAAGGAATTTATAATGCAGTTGTTAGTGGAAACGCCAGGAGGGGACGCCCTAGAAGGAAATACATATACGGATCTTATTGGTGATGTCCTTCAAAAAGGTCAGGTGCGCAGTACCTACAACCGGCGTTCATGTATGAAAAGATGCATGAATGTAGATGAGGCAAAAGCGATCGTAGCACGTGGCGATCCGTAGTTTCTGCCTTGCCGTGCCATGAGTGTTCATGGGAAAAAGGCGTGACTTTATGTATGTATGTATGAAATGTTTATCGAACGTTTTATACAAACTAACAATGTAAAATGTACGCTTCGATATTGTGGTATTTGTGGTTAGGTATGACTGATACACGTGTTTATTTCTATAAATCTGAAAATCAACCTGTTTAATACTATTACTTCTGAGACTCGACTCCATTCTTTGCGAAAGACAGACTGAATTCTAATCATCAAAACTATTTTACTGTTACTAAAGATACTGAAAACAAACACTGAACTTAAATAAATTTAACACGCCATTCTGCCACGTGTAAGACAATTTCTCAAATTATTATAAACTCACGAAATTACAACATCACAAGATGTCGAATTTTAATGAACGCATACATTTAATACTATAATAACCCGGCGTGGCGGAGTAATCAACGGAAATTGAGCGGCGTCGAGCCTAATCCGATGACGTCACTAATTTGAATATTAGTTAGCCAGACGCGTGATCACAATGAACACTGATCGGCTAACGCTCCAAGTTTATGTTGACGTTTACGACCCAACTTCGGCTATGTTCCGGTTTGGTATTTCGATTAAAGGGTTGTGTACTGGTGTGTTCACCCGTCTTACTAGTCTACATTATTATAGAGTTTTCTGAAAGTTTATTCGGTGACGTCACTAATTTGTATATATACCAATTGCGTATTTACAATAAACACTGAATACTGATTGGGTTTCGTAACAAGTATATGGTGACGGGTACGTCTTAAAACTGCGGCCAGACACCGGAGGACGGGCAGCAGCGTCCTCTCACTAATCGGTGAGCCACTGCGATCCCCAAGCCGCCTGCCAAGCGTGGGGATTATAGCACCCCCCCCCCCTTGGGAGAGGCCTTCGTTCAGCAGTGGACGTCTTCTGGCTGATGATCATGATAATATGGTGACGTTTATGACTGAAATTTTGCGATAGTATTTTGGTTGGTATCCTAGCATATTATTATTGTATTTTTTGAACGATAAAATTAACGAAATTGACTATAAGAAGTGCCTTTTTTTATGACTACAAATACCTAAAAACTTTTTTAACGCCACCTCATACATCTTACTTACAAATAAAATATACGCACATCTTCATTTAAAGACTATTAGTCTAATACGGTTTCCAAAGAAACATAAGAAGGAAACCTTTAATTTCTTTTTCATGCTATCGCGTCATTGAATACACCAACACCCAAACGTTTTCGCATTCATAATAATCGTTAGAACACAATATTTCATTCTAATCTTCAACTATACGTTACGAAGGGTACAAAGTACCCATTAGACGGGCAAAACGGTTATGTAAGCAATAGAACAAGAGAGTGTTATGGTACAAATGTGTTATTGAGATAAGTTATTTACGACAATGTCCAATTTAATGGCGTCGTTTTATCTATAGATGCCGCGTTTAGTATTAACGTACGAGTACCTACATTTGGAGATAAAATAAAGAGTGGATTTATGGCGTGCGTTTGGCAAATGATCGTGGTTTGGTTTGGTTTTCGATTTTCTATAAATGGAATTGAATACAGTTACAGTGGAATAATAAGTGGAAAGTTAATAGGTACTATAAGGCTTTAAAGGTACGTATCTACTAGTCAGGGAACGCAACGAACACACGGAACCTGCATTTTTTAATACGTATTATTCTATTCCGTTTGAACAACATGTCTGAATCTAGACATAAAATCGTGTTTTAACTGTCATGAAGATTGAGGAGAAAAATGTTATCTGTCGCTGCTTATTGGCCGACAAGAACAGAAAGTAATAAGTGTTTGAAATTACTCGTGTTTAGCCAAACATCCGAATGACGTCATAAGGTTAGGTACATTATGACCTAAACTAGATACTTCATTCCACTTATATTAATACTAAGACTCAGATACAATTTCAATTGTGTATAATAGATTTTTTGTTATGTCTACTTTAGGTCGCTTGACGTATAAAACTTATTAAAGGGTTTTTTTTCTTCTGAAAATGTCCATTCGGATATTTTAAAAATAATTCATTCTTTTGATACACGAACATGACGCAACAACCTAAAGCACACCTAAACTGTTTTTTTTTTTTTTTTTTTTTTTTTTTTTTTCTGCAGGAGGGGGAATCCTCATGGACACCCAGACCATCCCACGAGTGAGACAGTCTGGGTAGTGCCGGACTCTTACCGGCTAAACCCTAACTCCTGCATTTCACGGTTCCCCTAACATGGAGATCAGGGACTGTTTTCGCCTTGTGTTTTTCGTGCTGCTGGGCTTTATTTATTATCGATCCTTTTGGGAAGTTGGTTAGGTACTGTGCGTGTCATTGCTGTATTTCTTTTACGTTTTGAGTTGACCAGGTTTCACTTTGCGATTTTGCAACTGCTGTGGTCGTACACTGCGACTGAACATGCTGGTTATTTGTATACAATTATACATATGCCAACATGTTATGAGGCTTGGGTGATGATGACGAGTTCGCTCCGCCATAGTTATTTTAATCTAAATTATGAAGTGTCTGAATTTTGAAGAGTTATGCCTAAATTGTTTGTTTTCTTCTCTATTTTGCAATTTTCAATTTCGCAGGTTTCGCATGAAACCTGCGTTAATTTACTGGTGCTTCTAATGTGTTGTTAACTGTTGTCATAATTTTATTTTGATTTATTTTGAGATGTTTTAATTTAAATTGTGCAATTTCGTCACAAAATTGTACGTAATTTAATGGTTTTAACTGTAATATTGAAATAATTTTGTTTAAATTTAATAATTTTGTTTTTGTGATAATTTTGAATTCGCACGATCTCGCCATCTCACCCATCATCCTCCAATCGCTAGTGTCACCCTCAGCAGCTGTACGCTGTAGTAGCACGGGCCAGTGTGTCCCACCTCTTCCGAACTACACAGTCCCGGCTAAATGCGCTGTGGTCAACCTGGTCAAGCTTAGCCCTTATGCAGTTGCAACAAGTGGGACTTCCTCCGTCACGCCAAACCTCGCATTTTGTCCTCATATGAGGGCCCCCGCAATGGCTGCATTTCTCCTGACCTTCAGAGCAGTAGCGCCTACTGTGTCCGTATCCCAGGCAGAGGGAACACTGGACAAGTGGCGATTGGTCGGCTACTTTGACTCTCTGAAGGTCGATGTAGAGTTGTTCTGCCTCCAATGCTCGCAACCATATCTTTGGGGACACTCTGAGGACAAAATTGCATGCGTGCGGGTTCCTGGTCTTTGTCCTGTACCTTATTGCAACGCGGTCTTCTGCTGTGTCAAGATCTTTAAAGAGTTGTCCGTTCTGTTTCCTCAGGGCCGTGAGTACGTCTTCGTCAGTGTTGTAAGACAGTACGTCCCTGAGGATCAGAAGAGGGTCTTTATTCCGGGCTTCTTCCACGCACAGCTGTTTCCCACCCTTGTTTATTCTGTCCTTAACCCTTTCTCTTTCTTGTATGGTTTTGCAGCCGATTATTATTTTTCGGTCTTTTGCTTTTCTAAGCTTTTCAACCTTTATCCATCCTTCTTTCGCGTTTATTACTTCTCTTATCTTGTCCAAAACCTGCTCCCCTGTGTCCATCTCGTCCTTGGACGTCACTACCACAGAATGTAGTGTGGTCTGAACAGGGGGTTGGGTCTTGGGAAGGATGGATGTGATGCCCGCGTATGTGGTCTTTTCTAAGTTTGCATTGTGATTATCCAGGGCCATTTTTAATGTTGACATTCTTTCGGTGTTTTCTTTCAGAAGTTTGCTATGCTCTTCTAGCACTTTCCTAATTTCTTTCCTTTCGGTCCCTTCTTCTCTGGTCTCCTCCGGTCTTCGGTTCTCCTTATCTTGTTCTTTTGTTGAACCCTTCTCCAATACATTATCGTTTTCGGCCTCCTTTACGAGCTCGAATAATCGATTAATTGCCGACATGACCTCGTTTTTTATTTCGGTTTTTAAGTTTCGCGAGTTTCCGAGGTGCAGCTTGGCTTTTGTAAGGCAGGCTTTTGCTTCCGTTGTCCTACTGAGATATCTCTGTGTCGGCGGGCTCCCCGTAGCGACAGTTTTTTCCGCAGCCGCATCAGCGCAGTCATGCGGGGGCGCCGAATTTGGTGGAAGTTTGACGGGGGCCGCCGAAACAGTGGGTCTCGAGGTCGTGGGGGACATCGGTTTTGGGCCTGCCTTTGCGGTTTCCCACTCGCCTATGCTGCGCCTGACGTTGGAGGTTAGGGTCGGTTGTACTTCCTCGGGCGGGTTACCAACTCGCGAGTTAGTCGGCTTTTTTATCGGGGTACGGAGTCCGAACATGTTGTTATAGGGGAACGTGACAGTAATCAAAATAAATAATTTAAACAATTCTAAACAGGTGTATAAATAGATAAAACTTAGAGTAAAAGGTTTGTATAAGTTATATATTAGGTGATAAAAGGTTTGTATAAGTTGTAAAATTGTATAATATAAAATGTGTTATGTGTTTTACTATTTTAACCCTGTATTTTTTCCTTACAGACTTCGTCGGTGCAGCTTCAAACTACCAACGCGAGCAAGGTAAGTAAAAAGTAAGTATATTTTAATATCTACGAATAAATTTTTAAGCTACGAAGCTATGTAGTAAATTTAAAATTAAAGATTAAAATGTATCACAGATTTGGTCCAACTGACTACAATAATATAATGTATAGCTAGCTGTTGAATATGTGGAACGGTACCCACGCTCCAGTCAAGGATCCTGTGTCAAAAGTTAAAATAACCGAAAAAGGTTTTCAAGGTCAGTCTAAATATGATATGCCTAAGAGAGACCGGGTGGGTGGGCGGGCAAAATTTTGACTTTCGCCGCTCGCGATCCTAACGTGTGGGGTGTCAAACGATAGGTCTTGACGAGAGCTAGCGAAGGGTGTAATCCAATAGGGGTGGTTAGGAACAAAATTTTTGAAAAATCGCCGAAAAACGTATATTTTGTTTAAATTTTGAGTGAAAAAGTCACTATACTACTGAATTTAACTACAATGCGGTCGCTGAAGTGCGTGCAGGGGGTCAGCAGGGCAGCTATGAAGCCCTTAAAATCAAAAAAGTACCCAATAAGGTATTGTAAAAGTCAAATATATATTTTCAAAGTAAAAATACGCGTTTTAAAAATATAAGGGATGAAATTTTTGAAAATTTCAATGTCTGACCACGCCAGGTGATCGTGGTGTGTTAATCTAGATTATTCCAGCCGAAAACCGCATCAAAATATTATATCTAGAACCAAAAATATGATAGTTTGTGTTAAATACGTCGCCGGTTAGGTAACCTCGGTACGTATAGAAAAAACACAAACAGAAGTTAAGATTTTGAAATATGAAAATTTTTTGCAAAATTTTTGACTTTCGCCGCTCGCGATCCTAACGTGTGGGGTGTCAAACGATAGGTCTTGACGAGAGCTAGCGAAGGGTGTAATCCAATAGGGGTGGTTAGGAACAAAATTTTTGAAAAATCGCCGAAAAACGTATATTTTGTTTAAATTTTGAGTGAAAAAGTCACTATACTACTGAATTTAACTACAATGCGGTCGCTGAAGTGCGTGCAGGGGGTCAGCAGGGCAGCTATGAAGCCCTTAAAATCAAAAAAGTACCCAATAAGGTATTGTAAAAGTCAAATATATATTTTCAAAGTAAAAATACGCGTTTTAAAAATATAAGGGATGAAATTTTTGAAAATTTCAATGTCTGACCACGCCAGGTGATCGTGGTGTGTTAATCTAGATTATTCCAGCCGAAAACCGCATCAAAATATTATATCTAGAACCAAAAATATGATCCACCTAAACTGTTGGCTATCAATACTATATGTCCGTTCGTTTATAGCGTGATGCACTCGAAGATAATACCCTGAAAGACACGTTTACCTGGGGGCTTTCTTGGACACTCGCATTTAAACTACACTGTGAGTAAAATTGCTCGGATCCAGTTCTTCTCTTTGAAACTCAAGAGGTGAGAGAGAAGTGAATTTGTCTTTGTAGTTTACTTGCATGGTTACTTTGTAGACTCTATAATGTAGAATACGATTTACATTCAACGGATAACGATATGAACAGACATGACTTATACAAAACGAAAACATTGCAATGTCGGGTTGTTCGGCTAAAAAAGATCCATGGACATTTTAAAAGCCATACATTTAAATACAACAACTTACTGATCAGGAGAAGCCTCTTTAAATTGTTTATATCTTCATACTACAGCATTTTGATAGCCAAAACCTGTGTGTACTGGCTTATAGCTTATTTACAGGTGAACAGCCAGTTTCGTAGCACTATTGCTACGCTGCTACGTCAAACGCTACACTATTGACATTAAAGATTCACACACACACTAGCCAGTATAACACTTGATATTGATACACTCTTGAAAGTGTCTCAATACTTCTCTTATAAATATTTCTCTTAAAAAACATATGAAATACGAAACGCAATATTCGCAGATGATGAGATTTATCCATAATATGAATATATTCTTATTGCAGAATATTACCTCCCGGTTTCTTCAAAATTGTTCACTTTTTACAATGCACTATTACATACTTTATATGCATATTTTATACTAATTGCACTAAGTATGACAGCTACTTTTCCATCATACTGTTACTTTATACGAATCCATGATGTTTTGTTTATTCATGACTAGTCTTGTAGCAACAAGGCTAGTAATACACGAACGAGAACATTTTGAAAACAGCATACTTTTGTTTCCTATCTATTGTACTTCGATCGTTGTTTTCACTTACTATATCGTTATGTTGTTGTCAACAAAGCCGCCAGTAAATAGAATTTCTCCCGAACTTCACGCATAAAAAACGCAATAACTGTCAGGAGAACGATACGCAGCCGAAACCTCCATAGATCTTTTAGGCGATAACTTAAGCAATATTTATGCCTAACAGCCTTTTGTACGTTTATCGTCTATTCAATAAACTGAATGGAAAAAGCATTTTCTCCCTTGAAGGCTACATGAAGTAGTAATACGCCTGTGGTGTACATAATTTTGTTAGGGGTAGGCAGAGGTGTAATGTCGTACACACACGTTAAGCCGATCTCGTTAAGCCGACGAGCCTATTATCGTCCTTTAGACCCGGGTACGTCTTAAAACTGCGGCCAGACACTGGAGGACGGGCAGCAGCGTCCTCTCACTAATAGGTGAGCCACTGCGATCACCAAGCCACCTGCCAAGCGTGGAGATTACGGCAAACTTGGGGGAGGCTTTCGTTCATCAGTGGACGTCTTCTGGCTGATGATGAGACACAGTTCTAAATTTCGGACTGTCATTGAGGCTTTCCTAACAGAAACCTCCAACCAATAACACTATGCCTAAATGCATAATCAAATCCGAGGTCCTCACAGAAACACGTTTTAGACCGCTACACGAATGAGGCCGTATGGTGTACGCAACATACTCGTATATTTTTATTATACAAGTCTACGCGAGTTTGATTAGAAAAGTTGGATGTGCTAATATCTAGTTGGTTAGTTTCGAAATTATAACGTTGCTGTTGGGCAAGCGGGGCCTAAACTAATGGAAGTGTTGTTTACTTCGCGAACTCTCTTCGGTGGTCTCGTGAACTTGTTTCCCTAATACATGTGTTATTTATTAAAGCCTATGGCTACCAAGAAATCGTTAGTTCAAATTAGACCCACTTCTATATAATGCGAAGCTAGGGAGAATTTGAGCTATAAATACGCCAAAACCAAGGAAAATAATAACCATGCCACATAATTGGCAAGAAATTTGTATGAGAACTGTTATTGAATGAGAAACAAGCTTCAATAATTTAATATGAAGCCTGGTTTAACTACGGGTCTGTTATTTATTTATTTGAATAATACTCCTCATGAACTTCTTATAAAGATTCGATAGCTGACTAATAGAAACAAGACATTATCTTATTTTTGACAAAACCTTGTAATGTGTAACAAGAAGCCGTTTTGGAAAAAAAAAAGAAAAATAAAACAAGTTTGTAGGGAAATTCTTCAAACCATTATACTCTTGTGGTGTCAGCAACAGATCAGATCATTATGTTTTTCAAAAGCAAATTATTATGTTTTTGATTTTTATGGATGCATTGTAAGTTTAACCTACGGTTATAAGTGCTAGCTTATAAAAAAGTAGTTTATAGTTATCTAAGTTTGCAGAACTCAAACAGTGCCCATAATGATACCTAAATTACATTGAGAATTTCAAAGAATATGAATTGAATTATTGAATCGTAAAGAAAAACGACGTAAATATCACTTTTATACATTCACATTACAATAGTAGCGGTATAACGTCCGACTTCTGCTTTATAGAACATTGTAGAAACAGATGTCTGTTTCAAGTCTGAATATTTATCTGTTTAATGGCGACCACAGCACGAGAAATCGTAGTGCAGACCAACCCGTACAATTTGTAAGGCTCAACTGAAATGGGCAATTCCAAAGGTCGTTACCGATGAACCAGCAATTTGCCATTACACGTAGAGTATTGCGATCTTAATCGTGTAGAGCTTAGTTTTAGCATTATAGAGATCGGTAAGGAGTTTCATTTATAATAATGTAGAATCAGCGATTCTTAAAAAAAGTAACGTCTGTTTTGTTATTTCAAATTTCTTATTAGACCCACGACAAAAGAGGCAGTGTTCTGAATTGTTCTTTGTTATCTTTCTTCATAATTCACTGAACATAGCATCACGCCTGTATTCCTGAAAAGGTTAGGCACTTGTGTACTTTTGTACACCCATATTTTGCTGATGCTTTTATTAATACGAGATCTACGAAACACAATATAAATATAATCAAAATTCTGATTTAATTTTAATTCAGGAAAGCCCAGTAATACTTTGCCCGATCCGAATCGAATCCATGCCCTTGAGCTCAGCAGACGCCCTTACGAACCGAAAACCAATGAAGCAGTCAATTCATATATGCTGGTTTTGTAATAAAATTTACAAAACCAGCAGAATAATAATAATTCAATGGAATCGAAGTAGACATAAACCGTAATCAATCCTCAAAAGCCTGAATCTAAATCAGCAGTCGAAAGAGGTATTAGGGATAAAAACGAGCAAAACCACTTAAAATCAATTTGCAGCAGCTAAAAGCCAATGCAGTATATAAAGGGGTGTGCCTTCGTGCGGGTAGTAAGCCGAACAGTGAACAAGCGCGGCGCCGTTCTCGCTGCGATCCCAAACCGGTGGCAACGGCGGCTCCTGATTAAACTCATAAATTGGCACGCCAGATGGCGCGCGCCGCGCTGTAAATCTGCAACCAATACGACATTTGTCTCTATTCCCCCTGGTGCGATTACATCTCGTTATCTGGGCTGTAATCAATTCCGTTATAAAACCCATTCGTCAGTGTTATTGAAATAATTCCCAGCGAGGCCATATAGCCAGGTACGAGTAGCTATGCGAGAACGAAATTACAAAGTGAGTACGCCGAATTTTTCATTTTGGTTTCCATTGCTTTTGTAGTTGGTTTAGCAATAAAATTCTGCGGGGATGAAGCAATGAACGTAAAAATACCAAGGTTCACGTTTCAGATTCCTGTGCTAGAATCCAGGTCTCGTCACGCATTCCGCTTCGGATACCGCGTTATAAATCCACATTAATAACGAAATTTATTTTCGGATTTTGCGTTGATAATTCATGTTTCTTGTTTACGAAGACCGAACGATCCAGCGATATTTTTGGTCGTATCAGAAAAAATTGTTAATAACTTTTGTCACCAAAATAATGAGTTTGTCGTTCAAAAAGTTTCTGATTGATTAGAAATTATTTAGATGACAAAAAATTGTTATAACAATAATACATGTAAGTACCTGATTAATGAAATAATTAGTTGATAAACCTGTGTGTTGTCTCCGATATGTTTTTTAATAAACTTTTCAGCACGCTCTGATATATAGTATTTAATTACAACATAACATAGCATCATGCCTGTATTCCCCGAAGAGTTAGGGAGAGGTGTAGGTACTATTGTACACCCATATTGTGACATTGCCGCCAATGAGTCCCATGTAATAGGGGGTGAGCGTATCGCCATCTACCGAACATTGTTCCAGACTTTATGCTGCTACTGAGAATTTCCATACAGGAAAACCCAATAACGCTTTGCCCGACCCAGGAACCGAACTCAAGACCTCAGCCCAACAGTCACGCTTGCGGCCACTAGACTAATGTGGCAGTCAATCAATCAAAAAATTTAATTACAATTTTAGCTCAAATACTTTAGAAACTCCGTTTAGATGGTATCGTAAATAGCCTCCTGTAATAAAATAACAATCACAGAACAACAGGTCCAGTTATTTCCAGTATATTATAGAGTAAGTGGAATTTAATTTACTAAAGGAAACAAGATGAAGGAAAAGATACAGAAAATTACGAGTGTTCGTCGAAACAAACTTCCCGACTCGATGTTTATTTGTTTTCGCAATGTATTCGTCTTATACCTGTGTTGTATGTACGCAACTTGTTTCGACGGGCTCTGTTTAAAGTTAAACTCGTGTATTTGTTTAATTCAGTACATTAGTTGCAGAGCTCAATTACAAATTGGAACAATTAAGGTAAGGTTTAGTTAACATAATGTTAATCGTTTAATCTTTAGCATAGTAAACACACAACACAATAAATATAATTTGCTGTTGTTTGGCATTGTAAAATGGATGATGCATAATATTGTAGCGACTACTACTCGCATGGCAAAAAGTAAAGCGCCATCTATCTGAGTGAAGCTACAATAACAAACCGGCACGGTTTGTCGGCACGGTTGGCGCAGTAGTTGAGAGATCGACTGCTGCGCTAGGTGTCGCGGGTTCGATTCCCGCACGGAACAAATATTTGTACGATCTACAGATAGTTGTTTCGGGTCTGGTTGTGTGTGCATGTGACGTGTATGTTTGTAAACTGTACCCACGACACAGAAGAAATCCTAGTGTGGGGCAATGATTTATAAAAAAAAAAAAAAAAACCTGTATCGCACCATGAAAGTTTACAACGATTCTAACACATACGAATGTCCGACATCAACTGCACTTTTTAGCATTGCCAGTTGTTGTGTTTCAGAGATCAAGTTCTAGATCAAATATTACATGTACTTCCAAAATTAAGTTGATTCACCAAAATGTATGTGACAAGATTGAGGATGTCCATCACTTACTGATGGAAAGTGCTCGAAACCAGAGAGGGGGGGGAGAGAGAGAGAGAGAGAGTAGGATTTTCGCAAGTTTGTTAGCTGAACCCAGATCAAAAACAACAATTTTTTTACGTAAAATGGTGGCTGCATTAACATCTCCCTCCTCCCCCGTTATAATATAATTATTGTAATTAACTAAGATTAGGGTGCGATGAAGCTGACATATTTTTCTAAGGTAAAAATGGAGACATTAACATAGACAAAAAACGAAATGTACTTCCAATGAAAACCCTCAGCAAATTATATTTTATTTATGTTCCATAGTACTATATATACCTATACTTTGCCGTTCTGGGAATACAGGCGAGATATTACAATATATTTTAACGAAATCTAAGTAAAACAAGCTTACTTACTATCACGAGTTCAATCGTTTGATTTAACTCGTAATAGAATCTACATAATAGATTTTTAAAAAAAGACAGTAGTTATATACACACAACAGATAAAACCTCTTTCGTCTGTTCTGTGGTTATATGCCACCATATTAACGTAAACTAACAAAGCTGTAGAACCCAGTGTATCATAATAAATTGTAACGTGTTTAATGCTCTAAAAACCACCGATAACCCGTCATGTGTTACGCATAACTTAACGCCATTATTCACTACTATGACACGTCATAAATTATATTTAGTTGCATATAATAATTCATAATATTAGATATGCTTCAAAGAGATAATAATAATACGTCTTTTGCAAAAAACTACTGTAGACTAATTAAGTAGGTGGTGTTAATTAGGAAAGCGTGTTCAGTGTTAGAGCAGTTCATTGCTTTGGGCAAGTCTTCGATTGAATTCAAGTTAATTGCGCACAAACAAAATTAAATATTAGTGCTTTTAACGTCTTAAATATACATTTTTATTTTCGTAACTAGCATTTTCTTTACGCTTGGGCTATGCACAAATAAGATAATATCAATAGGCAAGTGATGAAGTAAAATGTAGGTTTTCAACAAACAAAACATTTTCTTTTAAAGGAAAAAAAAAAACTAATAAAGGTATAACAGCAATACATTAATTACGTAAATAGATTCATACTTTTAATTCGTCCATTATTTTATTTGTCCAGATCTCGATACATGTACTATATTATATGTAAATACCACCTCGCATATTCGACCTCAAAGTTGGCTCATACATTATAGAGAAAAAAACAGCTATTACGCAACTATTTTCTTCCGTAACTTTGTACATTTTATTATACTTTTTCTTCCAAACTTGAGGAAAAAACAAGATGTTTGTAAATATCTTGTTTTTCTAGATTTGCTTCAGGCAAGTTTTATAAGCGGATGTAATTCTTATCCATTTACATTCTAGTTCTATAATTCGTGCTTAGTGTATTTTTTTTTTGCTTTAGAGGTGCTCTTATGTCTATCTGCGAAGTTAAGCAGCGCTTGTTGCGGTCTGTCCTTGGATGGGTGACTTTTTTTTAAACATCGAGACCCCTCCTTGACTCAGAAAGCACATTTTAAGCAGTTGGTCCCGGATATCATATATAAACCTATAACAGTCGTTACGGGTGTCAGCAACCCAAAAAGTCTGACAACCAGTCTAACATTAGAGTATCAATGTCTCCCATAAATTGGGTGGTGGAGGTCAGATGGCAGTCAGTCCATGTAAAATACTGATATTCAGCCGCAACCGGTTTGGCTGGAAGCCGATCCCGATGTAGTTGGGAAAGGCTAGGCAGATGAGATAGATATTGAAGTATTTTTAAACTTTGTACAAGTCTAAAACATGGTCGAACAATATAATTATTATGCATATTCATAAAATGAGGAAAAAATATACTGTCTCCGTTGTGAGTCTTATTAGACTGACTAATCTATTGCGTTGTCCAACTAAAAACGTTTTGGACCTAATCTTTTAGTATTTAGGTTCCTTACCAGAAGTAAGAGGACAAATGAACCAAGCAAACTTCAACATATATCAAATGCAGTTAATTAACCCTTTACGCTATTATTAAATGCAAATTCAACTCAAATATTCCCCAGAACGTTGCCACACAATTTTCTTCCTTCAAATTACATTTTTAATAACATCGTAGAGTCGCATATATAAAGCGCAGATGTGTGGGTAGAAGTTCTCCTTGGGGACTGGAAGTGATAACAATGGAGGGCATTTCAATGAAATTTGCATTAGAATGCGTAGAGAGTGGTGCACCGAAGCCTTTGTGATGAGGCTCTGAACGTGCCCTGCGAGAGCGAATTTAGATTTTTAAATGTAAAAAAATAACTTTGTTTCAAAAAGAACAAGAAACATTTCAATATAAAAAGATATTTCTGTAAAAGATTTTTCTTTTGAAATTTCAATTCAGGGCGTGGGAGTCCCATTAGGGGTCGGTTTACAATTTCCCACTTTTGTTTCTTCTGTCTCCGTATTAACTTTGATTGTAGCCAACGCGTCGCTTGTACGTATAGCTTTAAAACACGTCTCGGGGAAAACAAGAATAACGGCTTCGTAATGTTGACAGCAGCCCATTACTACAATGACTTAATTTCTGGGGTCACTAGCTGGGTGCTCTAAGTCCCAAGTTAAGGCGCTGCCTGGTAGCTCCAGAAATTCTTTGCTAGTCCTGTAGTAACAAGTCAAGATGACATTATAAATATCCAATCTCTAATATAAAATAAAAAATCTTAAATTTAAAGAAATAAACAATGCACCTACTGAAGCCACATTATAAAATTTGGAAACTAAAAGTGAAAACTACTGCACGTAGAATAAAATACCGCGCGTATTTGAATGTGTAATTAACTATAGCAGTAGTTAAATAATAGAATATGTTTATTTTTGTCAATAAATTGTCTAAAATAATTCTACCCAAAAGATTTAAAATCTGAAAAGAAACACTTATTTATCCACTAACATAAAAGTTTATCCACGATCCTTCTTACTAACTCAAAGCAGCTTTAAATGCACAAAATGATAGAGGCAAAACATTGATATTTGAATGAAAATATTTACCTCGTTAACATTGAACGAATTTATAAACAGCAGATTGCAGAGTTGTTATCTTATTATATTTCTAACTCAGCCACTTTATTGAAAAATAGTACTTCTATTTCTATTGAGCAGTTAAATAATTGTAATCTAGATAAGCAAAGTGTTGATTTTTTCCCAAATAATTTAAATTACACCATAAGACAATAGAGTCAACCTCTGGCAATATTTCTTTTATTAATTTAGATTTGTACCCTAGTTTGAGGGACACTGTGGCAACAGAGATACCCGCTAGCATTAATGTAATATCACCCCCATCAAACTTGAGCAATAAAATTAATAATCAGTTAAATTGTCTTAACATAGTGCACCAAAATATACAGGGTTTGATGGGTAAAGACTTAGAATTGGAGTTGTTTTTGAACTGCAATGTTATCGATATTTTATGTGTGACTGAACATTGGCTAAAACACCATCAGTTAATGTTCAACTTCAACAACCACCAAGTCACCAGCTCGTTCAGCAGAGTAAATATAATCCATGGTGGCTCATTAATAATTACACGTAACAACTTGAAGTGTAAAGAACGCAAAGATATTGTGAGCCTCTCTGTTGAGCGAGTAATTGAGATATCTTGTATTGAGCTAGAGCGGTTCATTGTAATGAGCGTGTACAGGCCCCCATGCGCATCTTTTGATGTTTTTGAGAAATATATGGAGGATGTGTTATTTAAATGCTCGAAGTCTAATAAAACAGTTGTTGTCTGTGGAGACTTTAATATAAATATATTGGAAAATTCGTCTAATACTAGCAAAATTTTAACCTTATTTAAGTCATACAACTTGTACAATATCTTCTTTGAACCAACTAGAATAACTGCTTCTAGTGCTACTTGTATTGACAATATCTTTACAAACTTGAAACCTTGTAATAAATTAATTATAAATGAGTTAGACTCTGATCACTGTGGTCAGTTAGTCACTTTTCCTAGGAATCAAGTTAGAGTACAAAGAAAACTTGTAAGTGTTGTTCCTGTCAATGAAGGCCGTTTGGAACTATTCAAATGTAATCTTATAGATAAATTACCTTTATTGCCGTATGACATCAATCCTGATCAAGCTTATACTTTGCTGTTCAATATGATTAGTAGAGAGTTTAGTAACGTTTTTACCCCTAAATCACTATCGGTCAGTGATCAATTTACTTTTAGTGACTGGGCGACAGCTGGCATTTTTAAAAGTAGACATAGGTTATTTCAATTATATTATGAAAAAACGTACAATCATAGCGCAGATTTTAAAGAATATGTAAAAAGATATTCAAAAATATTTAAACGAGCCTGTTCCTTGGCCAAGTCAATACATTTAAAAAACAAGATAAAAGTATCCAGTAACAAAATCAAAACTACATGGAATATTATTAATTCTGAAACGGGAAGATCCACAGTACGTAGCCGCGATTTCCATTTGAAAATTAACGACATAGATATTAGGGGGGATATGGAGGTGGCAACTGAGTTTGAAAATTTCTTTACTAATATTCCTATTTTAACAACCAAAACTCTCTTGTCTTCTTCCACTTCCGCTTATACTATACTAAAACAAAGCGTATCTGAATGTAGCACACCTTTTGAATTTTCAGTTGTTAATGCGAAAGATATTAAAGAATCTTTTAAAAGTCTTGATGTAAAGAAAACTGCAGACCTTTGGGGACTGTCAGTACGAACTATCTCGTCCATAATTGACGTGATTTCACCTTACTTGGCAACCGTGTTCAATTCTTGTATTGCATCTGGTGTATTTCCTGACTTGATGAAACAAAGTAAAGTAATACCACTGTTCAAATCTGGTAGTTCTACGGATCCCACAAATTTTCGGCCTATTTCAATTCTACCCACTTTGAGTAAAATTTTTGAAAAATTGATTTTAAATCAGATGTTAAGACATTTTAATAGACACAACCTACTTCATAAAAAGCAGTTTGGCTTCACAAGGGGACGTTCAACGACAGATGCGGGCGTGGAATTGCTGAAACATATATTCGATGCCTGGGAAGACTCGCAAGATGCTCTTGGCATATTCTGCGATTTGTCAAAGGCTTTCGATTGCGTACACCATTATACACTCATCAGGAAATTATACCACTACGGCATAAGGAACAAGGCTCTCGACTTCTTATCTTCTTATTTAAGCAATAGAATTCAGAGAGTCGATATTAATGGCAAGAGATCTTCGGGATCTGAGGTCACCATGGGCGTCCCGCAGGGTTCAATTCTAGGTCCATTTTTGTTTCTAGTTTATATTAATGACTTGCCATATTACGTACGGGATAATCACGAGGTAGTATTGTTCGCGGATGATACTTCTCTAATATTTAAAATTCGACGACAATTACTAGATTTTCGCGAAGTTAACGTTGCACTATCTCATGTAGTTCATTGGTTCAATGTTAATAATCTTCTCCTTAATGAGAAAAAAACCAAATGTCTTAAATTTTCAACGCCCAATGTCCGACAAGTACCAATCAATGTTAAATTGAATGGAGTGGAACTGGACATTGTGGATTCGACTGTTTTTCTAGGCATCACTATAGACGCCAAACTGCAATGGGGCCCGCAAATAAACAAATTATCGGGTAAGCTTAGTTCTGCCGCGTTTGCTGTCAAAAAAATTCGGCACTTAACTGATGTGGATACAGCCAGAATAGTTTATTTCAGTTATTTTCATAGCGTTATGACTTACGGCATCCTCCTCTGGGGAAACTCTGCAGACTTCAATACTATATTCGTCTTGCAGAAAAGGGCTGTCCGAGCTATTTATAATCTTGGTCCAAGGGTGTCGCTGAGACACAGATTTAAGGAAATTAATATTCTAACTGTAGCGTCACAATATATTTTTGAAAATTTAATATATGTTTATAAAAATATTTCGAACTTTGTCAAACTGTCTGATACTCATTCTTTGAACACTAGGAATAAACACAACCTTGCTGTACATGCTACGCGCCTCCACAGAATAAGCAACTCGTTCATGGGACAATGTATACGCTTTTACAATAAGCTTCCCAATGATATACGTAATTTAACATTAAAGAAGTTCAAAATTGTAATTAAATCTAAACTTTGTAAAAAAGGATACTATAAAATTTCGGACTATTTAGATGACAAAAACGCTTGGGATTGAGCCGCTCTTTAGCCTTCCTTTTTTTTTTATATACAAATTTTGCCATTAATTATTATATTATTTACTTCATTATTTTGTTATTGTAATGTCGTTTAAATTGAAATTATTTCTTATATATAACCGCTATACATTGTAAATGTGAGTGAGATCTAGGCTGAGCCCTCTTCATTTCATTAATTCTCACGATAACTGATGCATGCTTGCACTCTGTTGCGACAGGTTAGCTCAAATAGTTATGGCACTTTCTTCAAAAGGCTATTCCACCCTATATTTGTCTCACATAAACCTTTACATCAATACAATCTGTCTGGACTTTAAAATAGACTTTGACCCCTGAGTTTGTTTCGGCGTTTCTTCTCAGGGATAGTCATAGGAAATGCCGACGCCATCTAGTTTAAAAAAGACGTGTAAAAGTGATTGAAAAATCCTAATTGCAAAATAAATAATTTCATTTCATTTCATTTCATTTCATTTCATTTCATTTCATTTCATTTCATTTCATTTCATTTGACGTAGGCACGAATAACTGCGATAGCCGACATAATGAGAAACAAATGTTAGCTCATACGGGTTCGCGGTAAATATTGTATTATCTGTTCTGAATAATGTTGTACCAACTCTCTCTGTAAAATGTCTGTTTGCTGTGACGTGTAGGTCTACAGGGTTGGTAGATCAAAGTTCAAATTTGCTTTTTAAATCAGACTATCGTCAATAGCTTGATTAAGCCGCAGTAAGCGCTATTTTTCTGTGAGATAAATCTGCGCGTTAGCTATTTGACTAAAAGTCTCTTGAAAACAGCTTGTGCTTGACACCTTATTGACCACTAATAATATGTGGACATACATGATGCCTTATTGAAGCTAGGCTTATTGAAATTTGCTGCTGGCTGTGGGTATCGTTTGAAAAGGGAGGTGAATAGTGAGGGAGGACGATGTGGTTCAGTTTGGTTACTGCAGACCCAGCTCTATGCCTAGAGTATTTACGAGTAGATGTGATATATATTCATTATCCTGTTATAGATATATATATATATATATACAGACACATAAAATTGTACTTTTGCTCTTTAAATAAACCTTAATTCACTTACCTATTAAAAAAAAAAAACTAAATATTATTTAAAACAATCCTCACGAAAGCCAGACTACTTACCTTTAATGCTTTACAGTACAGAAGTGCAAACCCAAACATCGAGGCAACTGGATGGCACGATTTGCGCAGCAGCTAAGCCGTGCTTATGCTTACACGGAACGTTTATTTTTATGACGTAGGTACTGATAAATTATTCCGCATCTGAGTTATTTTATGCATGTGAGATGTACGAGTATGTAGTTGTAACTGTAGGTAACTACGAAACAGGATCTCCGAATCATAATTTGGGGCATCGTAAAATAAGAAACCAAAAAATAAACCATTCTGACACCCCTGAGCAGGTATGTAAGTCGGTATTTAGATGTGTATTTTCTCGGACGAGACTGGTATCACTGTACGAAAATACTGTACATATTGCATGAGAACAAAATGTTCGTGATTTGATGCTACAAATGCTGCTTGTTCAAATTCAAATCGTTTTACATTTAAGGTATGAGAAATATTTTATTGCCTCAACGTTTTGTTTTGTTATTTTATTTATATGATTTAACATTTTCCATTTGCGCAGAGAAAATATAATCAAATTTATAAAAAAAATATTGTATGAAAGAAAATACTTAATATACATTACTTATTTATAATTATTGAACCTTTTATTGTCCATTGTCTAACTACTGGGAGCGAGCCTCTTCTCAGAATGAGGCCTATGAATTAGGGCCTTAGTCTACAACGCTGTCCTAATGTTGGTTGGATTCCTCTCAGGTGTGCAAAGTTTCATTACGTTAACGCACGTGATAGTCAAATTTGATGCGCACATATGTATATTAGAAGTCAGAGTTACGAGCTTACTTCAGTGATTTTTTTTTGTGCTGATAATATGCTGTATGGTGATATAGAAAGATTATTGTATTTAAAAAAATATATAATATAGTATACATTACATTTACATTACATTAGCATGACAACTTAACATTTTGAATTCCACTTAATACTTGAGAAATTGAAATAATTTAAATCTATTACAATACACTGTTAAGACTAGTTTAGCTAAAAGTTTTCATACAAAATGCGTTTACGTTTTTACCCCACTAAACATATATAGACACAAGTATAAAACTAGGTCGTCACGTTTTTGTTTTTTGATATTGTTTTTGATATTAACCTATAAGAAACGCGCGCATTTCAAGGCAATTATGTCAGAAACCGGCAGCTAAACGATACTCTTAATACCACACAAATACAAATAAATAACAATAACTATCGACTAATCATAAAGTAACCAACCCTACAGATTACCCAACACTGTGAAAACTATTTAGTTTCTCGTTACTCCGCTTAAAACTTACGCTCCTACGTTGGCATTTAAATGTCTGACTTATAAACTTACTAATGAAGCTCAGGTTGTAATAATACCTATAGTAAAGTACCTTTTCTCCCCATTTTAATATATTTTGGATGAAATTAAGTAATAGGGGATAAACTACTCATTTTTAAATCAGTTTACATATTTACAGGTATTGTTACAACAGTGAACAAGATCCAAGAAACAGATAAAAGCTCTACCATTTCTTCTAATTTAATTTGAAGAGGTTTCTTAATTGTCTCTTCCAATAGTTACATCTCAACGTGAGGTAGCCTACGATAGAACCAGTTCAATTTTTAAATATTTATAAAACATTATTTCTCTCAACCTCAAGCGCATCATCAAAGAAAACTATTTTTAAAGTGCAGATTAATATTCAGTGCCCCAGTTCTTAAATTTCCCATCGATTGCAGCTGATTAAAGATAAAATGTAGAAGTGAAACACTTTGTAAGTTACTTGATACCTCAGTTCTCGCCTGCAACTTTGTCTGCTTCACAAAAGGCGACTCCATTGCTCTCTTTTATTGCAGCTACTTGATTTCCTTTTGCTTCGCTTGGCTTTTGTTCATGTTTACTAAAAAGTTTCTTAGTTTCATATACTTGTGAAAGCATACTTTCGTGAAATATGGAGTCATTACCTACTTAAACACCTTTGTCATAAATTCTTTTGTTTTATTACTTTTATTATTCAGCTAACCAACAGATTCTTCTAAAGCTTCTTTGAACAATGTACTTGCAGAACAATGTACTCACTATGAAGTGATGCCCGTTCTATCCCAAAATACGACAGATAGCTTTTGTAATAAATTTAAATTAACAGATAGATGATAATGTAATATAGGGTAATTCTTCTATAGAGCGATAAGGCTAAAAATTTGTTCTAACAAAACATAACAATTGCTCCGAGCATACCTACCATCAAATGATGGAATGACGTTTTTCCTTTGCAAAACCCATACCACACCATCAAATGACGTTTTTCTTAGAAAAAACAAGCAGCTCCTTTACAAAGAAAAAGTCACCTAAATGTAACCCCTAATAAAGCTACAAAACAACAAATTTATTAAAAAAAAGTAAAGGACCGTTATTCATTACAACATTTGTTTTTACTGACATGCAAATATCACATAGATCTGCACATACATTTTAACAAACGAATATCACCTTCATTAATACGACTCAGAACCAATCTGAAACCCTAGCAGAGCCTGAAAGTTGCGGTATGTATACCTACTTCAACTGAAGAGCCCTTCACTATATCCACTATCGCAAGGTAGGCAAGTGCAACATCTACAAATTTAGGTGTCTGCGAAAATCATCCTTACTAACTTTCCATTTTCAATCTAAATGCAACCTTAACTTTAGGAAGTCTTAGGTTAGATTTCCTTGGTGTGTCAATGTTTATAAGAGTTGATTTCTAATAAAGGTTGGAAGTCAAGTTGCATGTGAAGAGCGGCGTCGCGCTTCGTTATCCGGCTGCGGCGGCAGGACGATGCTAATTGTACACTCGTCATTACAAAGAGTTTGTATTAAGTTTGTACTCTGTTAAGATAATTGTTTGCTTAATAAACAAAATCATATCTTTATTAAGCAACAAATTGCCGAGTAATCTGAAGTATTATTACATGTTTGAAGATGCTTTGAAAGTCACTTTTAAGACTTCATTTACTTTTCTAAGGTTGTTGTTATCCTTCTCGAGTGGGATAGGTTTAATTTTAGGTTTACGATAAATACTTGTTTATTATTTGACTAAATTTTCCAGACAAGGTTACGACCAGTGTCCTCTACCACTGCTCTGCTCTAGAAATGTAGGATTTATAAATTAAATTCATCGTAAAATTTATAACTTTTTAGAGACCGACGACTGCTGTAATAACACTGCAATGCACAATGCTGACAAACAATGCTGTTATACAACCATACACGTGTATAGAACCTAATTTAAAAAAATTGAGTCGCTGCACCAAAAAAAAAAGTAAAACAAAAATACACCTTATTATAATGCAGCAAAACTAAATGTTCAATAGATTTAGACATGTTTAAATAAATAACGCCATAATTATTCAGTTTAATTAATATGAATTGGTTCATTGCATTATAAATACAATTAATCCTCACTATGCTAATGACATAAAATTTGGGGCATTAACTATAATTTCCTATATAATATTATCAAATGTAATTTTAGATAATTATCACCGCATTTAATGGGCACACTGAATTTAACACCAATACTTATAAATGGTGTTACTATCTAGATATTTCAAGGTCTAGTGGTCGTAACCGCGACTGCTGAGCGTGAGATCCTGGGTTGGATTCCCGGGTCGAAAAGTGTTATTGGGTTTTTCTGTATGAAAATTCTTAGTAGCAGCACGAAGTCTGGAACTGTGCCCGGTAGATGGCAATAGGCTCGCCCCCTATTAAATGGGACTCAATAACAGCATCGGCGAAATGTGGGTGTACACCTCTGCCTAACCCTTCGGGAAATGCAGGCGTGATGCTATATTATGTACAAGGTTGATTTATTATACTTTGATTCATAGAGAGAGGCAAAACACTCAGAACATAATTTTAGAGAATTATTCCTCGAATCCTTCGGCATCAAGTCTATATTACATTTTACGAACGCGCAGACTGAGGAACTGTTGTAATTTTACCTTTTATTAGGATGCGCCCCTAACTAAGTATCTGGCTCTAAAAAAGATTTTACCAACAAAAAAAGGAACTCTGTCAACCAGAAGTTTAGCCATTTGACTTAATATTTTTCATTTGAAACTCGCGTTTTGGTTAAAAACAAACTTGACTGACCCAAATTCAAGCTTACCTAAAGCTATAATTGCTCCAAAACTAAACGTATTGTTTTTCAACAATACTGTTTAGTTCAATCAGTAAAAGTAATCTTGTGTAAATCGAAGTAAACTACTCGTACAACCTCACAAGTAACAATATTAGCGCTTGTTACCAGCTGATTAATCTCGTAGATTTTGTTTTTATTATAATTATAAATATAAGTTCGTCTCATTCATTTACTGATTGCAAGCACAGGTGCTATGCGTGAAGTGCTGGATTGGAATCCTGGGTCTGACAAAGTGATATTCTAATAGAAAAATTCATCCTACTAATAATATTATAAATGTGAAAGTTTGCGAGGATGGATGGATGGATGGCTCTTTGTTACTCTTTGATCTGGATCTGGATGAAATTTGGCTGAGAGATAGATTATAGTCTGGAATAGCACATAGGCTACTTTCTATCCCGAAAAAATGTACGGGTTCGTAATCCACGCGGGCGAAGCCGCAATCGGAAGCTAGTAGTTTATAAATATGCTTGGTGTATTGCAATAGGTTCGCTTCCAATCACGTTGAACTTAATAACGACATCGGCAAATTTTGGGTGTACCTTCTGTATCCCAGAAGGCGTGATTCTATGAAAAAAGAGCAACTATAACTCATAATAATCTCTAGTCTTCAAGTCGCGAGTGAATAGGTATTATTTATTAACATCAGGTATTACTTAATTAACGCAACCTTATGTGTACCTAATAAAAGAGTATTCAAAGACCACTGTGAATATATAATCTTACCTATCGCAGTATAAAACGTAATTATTCTTTACATTTCGTAGCGCAACGTAATACAAGAATGCAATAGCCGCAATGCAAACAGCTGGCCGTCCAGTAGACAATAAGTCGGTAAGCGAAGGAAACGCACACATTAAAAAAAGAAGAGAAATCCTGCTGCAATGGAGGCTGTAGAGTATAGTAGACAAGGACACAGTAATACCAATGTGAAAATATCATAAGAATAAATAGCTAATTTTAAGCTAAATTAAATTCGTTTTCGAAACAATTGACAGCTATGGACAATAACACCGGTGTAGTGTGGCAATGCACACAGTGGAATAAGGATCGAAATATTACACCACTCTGAAGGCAGTCCGGAGAATCCTACGAGACGGAGTCGCGAACCGTGTAAGAGCACTTACCAAAACTGGGTGAATTACCTACATAATTTTAAATCGGTGTGTAAACATCAACAATTACAGGTTAAATTTAACGATACTGAAATGATCGCAGCCCACAATTTCAATAAGAAGAAGTAAAGATAAGCATAGAAGCAAGGATTATAATATTTAGTTTAACTCTTGGTGAATTCAATTTCCTTCTCTATTTCAAATTGTACGACATCGAAATTGGATTATATTTTAAGCACACTTAAAGCTGCCGCGATATTCCGCTACACTCAACAAATAGAATAATAAAAACTAAATATAACTTTACCACTACAATGTCAACCCTATTGTATCCATTTCATTCCATAAAATAAAATACCAGAAATGCAATAAACGTGAAAGCCGAGCAGTATTATACTTCTGGGCATACTTTTCCATGTTTAAAGCGACTCGCCGTCTGCAAGGCCGCCTAAGTCAATATTGACTGCAGAAGGAGCATCTCACGACTAATCTTATAGAAACTGTTTGCCTTCACGATTGAAGGTTCCACGCTCTTGTGGAAACTTTCGCATTTCAAATAAAATTTGCATATAGGCTACGGGGCAATATTTCCGCGGCGGATCCCATTTGAATATTGCTGACAAAACGAAGAAATTGAATATCTATCAGATAGTCTTTGGTTCGGGTTTTCTTAGTGAAATCTGTTATAAAGTATAGCGATGAGGAAAGTTTTAAGTCGTATGTGCTTCAGGAATGTGTTCTATCGACGTTGTCGACGTCGTTTGGTTGCGTAACAATGTATTTTCTTGTTTGTGCTTCCAATAGAATTTGTTCTTTTCAAGAATTTCAATTCACAATTTCATTTGCAGTGTTCCAATAATACCAGATATTTTATAGAAAATAACAAAATATAATATGTGTATGAAATTATCAATAAGTTGACACCTAACCAAATATGTTGTTTTGCGTTGCCCAAATAAATGATTCATCAAATTAATTAGTACCTGATTCGACCAATGGATATCATTTATTTTATTGTCTGCTGTTTTATGGTATTACTTTGTTTACCATCGCTTAATTCAGTACATTATGTAAAAGTTGTTTTAAATAAAATCAATAGTTAGTTACTTTTATTATTTTATAAAATATAAAAGAATACTGAGTTGTAGTTCATTTTTCTTCTATTTGGTTTTGCAACAAGCCTGTAGCAACTCCGCAGATGCGCAGTGAATCGTCACAAATCGTTCGCAATACGCTGCAGCTGGCCATTTCGTGACTCGCCAGTTCCATTCGCTGCTAAGAAATCGTGGAGAGTACCTCGTACAGTTAATGAATTCAGTGACAAGGCAAGACTATTGTCGCGAGTCACTCCCGAGGTTTGAACCCTAAGGTATATCGGGAACGACTGAGAATGACTGATCTAACTTCAAAATAGAACAGGCATTGGTCAGTGTACTACAACTATTATGAGAGTATTGGCTGATAGATCGATCTATCAAAGGAAAAATAAAACAGGAAAATTATGTCATCTACTTACAAAAGTAGGTCAGAGCCTGGGGACCGTTAACAGGCCTATAAAAGAATGGCTGGATGATTCGCTACCCTTATTTCTAATAGGATCGAAATAACAAGTGATGCTAACACGAAATGCAATGGCAATACTTAGAATTAGTACCGGAGTCACGTAATGCAATCATCTGTTGATCGCACAGAGGTTTCATTGTGTAAAGTAGTGTTGAAACGTGAACGAAACGATACCGCGAAATGGGTGTATTTGTCAGATGGAACCCTCAAAAGTATACGATTTTATTTTAGATAATCTTTTTAAAACTATTAAAATGTGAGACGTAGTACATACGGAGTATATAGGTATAGTCATCATGTCTTGCACCATCCAAAAACGTCAAAATTCTGCTCATTCAAATATATAACCTTGACAGTTATCTATATATATATATATATATATATATATATAAATAAAAATCAATTGCCAAAAATGTTTTAAGCGCATAACTTCAGAACAGCTGCACTTATTTGTCGGGACAAGGTTTACATGAAAATTTTGGAAAATCACTGTAAAAGTCGCAAATGTGTATGGAATAACAGTATGAATCTCAATAAAAAGAATTGCACCATTGCGAAGTCGGGGCGGGTCGCTAGTTTTGAATATGATAGGTAATGGCATCCAAATGAGCAGACGGTATCAATAAAGTTATGAGATCCAATGGGAACAATATTATTGCATCTTTTGATTTTAGGTACGGATATGTGAGTCTTCCCGTAATTGGGTAACGGAGGTCAGCCGGTCGTTGCTCCTGGTCGCATCTGGTACTGGGAGCCGACCCCAACATAGTTGGGAAAAAGCTAGACAGATGCTACATATTCAAATTCACGTGTCGTATTTCATTAAGATTCAGTGGACGGTGTTCCAGGTATCAATACCTACAGGCGCTTAGCAAAGACACCACGTGCACGTTTAGAAACGTGAAAGGCCGAAAGATCACGGTAGCCTTTGTGAGTGTTAGATTCTCTATTCCCTGTCTGCTAACATAACGGTTAACATGAATCCTTGTGTAAATTTCCATACAAGTAGTTATCCGTTTTCTGATGTATCAGCAAATTAAAACCTTTTTTAATCACCAAAGAATAGAATATCGTATGAAACTGAGGACGGCATTGACCTCGTTAAACAATGCTACACCTAATTGAACTGAATATAAAATAACATCACGTCTGTATTCCTGATCGTTCCGTGATTCCCAAAACGGTTAGCCAAAAGTGTACTACATATGTACATACAAACACATTTCAGCAATGCCGTTATCGAGTCCCATGTAATAGGGAGCGATCTCATTCCCATTCATTGGGTTCGATTCCAAACTCCGTGCTACTTCTGAGAATTTCCATAATGCCATATCGCTCTTCTGGTATATAATGAAATTCAATTACGGTTTCCTAGTTCAAATTTTACATCGAATTTCATTTTACAAATTCTGCATAATCACTTTACTATTAACTACCCACATTATTTGCAAAACGAAAGCTGCCATCACAACACATAGACATAACATATTCAGCTCCACAGATTCCATATTCCATAGCGCAGCGCTCGCATGATGAATTCGTCCACACGATATTAACGTTATCAACATCTGTCCGCATCAACGGACCCACACTATTAAAAGCGATATTTCAGTGAAACACCACAATTTGCATACTTATCATTGCAATTTCAACATTACTGTTTATAATTAATATTCTGGTCGAATACATATTTTATGATTCACTTTAACACCAAACTGTAGTCAAATATTTTAACGAAATGTTTACGTAATATAGGTATTTTGATTAATAAGATTATCACTGGGATTGGTTACTCTATAACCACTCTTGGTAATAATAATAGTGAAAAGAATTGGTAGGTAGTTTCGTGAAGCTCTGGGTCAGTTTAGTAATAAGCGACAATTTGCCCCGTCTTTCTAATAGGTATTTTATATTAGCCCTCTTGTATACTATTGAGGTATGTGCAAAAGTAGAATAGAATCGATACATTTCTTTGCAATGAATATAGGCTCAAAAAATCAGGTATTAGGTACACTATGTTGACGAATCCTTGTATATTTTGCATAGCATGCAAATTTGGTTTATATAACAACTTCATGTTAACTTATCGGCTAAGAACTCTTGCAGTGATTAATAACATTTTCCTAATAATAATGCTCTTGCCGCAAAAGTAAAGAATAAATATACGAATTAAGAGAAGCACTATTTGAACTTTTTTAACGCAGGACCTACAATACACAACATCACGCCTATTACGTAATATTCCAGTATTACCAGTATTCAATTCAGTTTACAAATCTATAGTACATATTGAAACTTATACGAATTTTTCCTACACATCCTACACATAGTCCTCCAATCTATAGACAATTTAAAAACTTTCCCACGGTAGTTTCGGATTGTTTTGTTTCAAAATTGTATATTTATTAACATACATAACTGTAAATTGCATTCGAAGCCTTTTTGTTTGAAATCCGTCGATGTTAAACTTCCGATACCTATTTCCATCCTATAATAGTGTAAATTGTAATAACATAAATAATATCATTGTGATCCCTTATGAATAGAATTTAAATACTTGCATAATAATATAGACAGGAATAGTATTTTGTACAGCATGTCACTAGGAATAGGCTGGATTGATTCAACTGAAATAGATCGCGTAATCCTTGGAGTTAACAGTGCAGGAAAAATTTCTGTATCATGGGTACGTTTACAAACACATATATTCCACACATACATGCACCCAATCCCGGAACAACTATCCGTAGGTCATAAAAATATTTGTACCGTGCGGAAATCGAACCCGCGACACGTAACACAGCAGTCGATGTCTCGACCAATACGCCGTGCTGGCATTTCGATACAACAGTATCGAATTCGATTACGGCATATTACTAACACGCTTTTCTACCTTATCCTGCCACATCTTCTACCTTATCTTTCCACATCTTCCTCTCTATTGATCGTTTTACTAGTCAGTGACTTATGTTTGTAAAAATGTTAATTTTACTATGTTCCCTGTTACTTTTTATAATTGTTCATTTGCATATAATATAGCAAAACTACTAGTCATGACAAAACAGTATGATATTCAATATCTTTTCTAATCCATCAACAGATTCGATAAAAGTGCAAGTCATTAAATAAAAAAAAAAGAACAGAGCAAAGTCAAAGCTAAACTTTTTTTACTTAAAATTGGCCTTTGAAGTCAATTTAAAAATGTTAAGAATTGAGGTGGACGGTTTCAAATTGTGTCGCTCGTATGGAGAAGATACACGCACAACACTCCATGAAACTCATTTCAAAATAATAATTTAGAATATAAAAATCAGATTTTCATGTTGTTATAAAAAAATGAAATCCTCACGTTGACAAGGACTATTATTAAGATAATAAAATAAATAAATCTTTTAGCCGGCTACTCTGAAAAAGCCCTTATTTGAGGATTTCAATAGAAGAAAATAAGGCTCGTGTGAATTAAAATTGAACAAAATATCGTATATCAAACTGACATTGAAATTACTTTCAAAATTCAAATGCCAAATTTTGTTCTATAGCGTTTACTTTTTAGGGTAGATTCTATACTCAATTATAAATTCGTTTTTCATTAGAATGAAGAGATGGCTTAAAGACAACGGCCTGAGGCTTTGGAATTAATGAACGTGTCCCGAACAAAGAGATCAGTGGAAAATGTTCATTACTTATTTCTCTCTTAGTGAAATGCTTAATCCGTCAGATGAAAACGCTTCACTCACTTTCTAATTTGTTTTTCAGTAATTCGTGCGTATAAGCGAGTATCGGATATTACAGGATTCTGCTTTAATATTTACACATGGGGTTGAGACTGAAGAAAATTTGTAATATGTGGAGGTATCTTTTTAATCTTACATATTCACATGTGAGAACAGTCTCCTTATAATGCTTGCCGCAGACGATTGCGAGGTGTTATTTAATTGGCTATTTGACAGTTATAACGATAAAATATGAAATATGTCAGATATGGTAGCTTATAGGTTAACAATAATTATACAATTTTTTTTTTGCATTAAAATAAATTGTAAATATTTTATTTTTCAAAAATAAATTTGAGTTTTTTTATCTGTGGATTACAAGAACCGAAACGCGGGCGGCCATGATTGAGTGTCATGTGACGTCAAGTTTTACAAAATAAAACGTCATGTGTTTTATCGTTTGTGGTTTGCTGAGATTTGAGAAAATTAACAATTAAATATTTCGATTTGTGCTTGTGAGAGGTTTCACGAAATGGAGTGAGGCTATACATAAGCTGATAGTGCAAATCTGCCTAAAGTCGATTGATTTATATGGTCGCAAAATTCTTTGCGTGTAATCCTGACTTTGCTCTGCCGAGTTTCAGAATGCAAAAACTTCGTGTAAGTATCGAAATAAACAAAGTAATTATACAATTTATTTGTAAAAGTTGATATGTATAATTCTTAGGACAAATAGTCAACATTTTATGAAAATATTTTAAATTACTTAAAGGTTATGTTTATAATTTCAGATCTTCGCGACAAACGTTTGGTGATGACGCTATAGGATGTGTCCAACTAAAGAGGGAGGCAAATTTGTGTGTGGTAAAATGCAAAATTTGTCCTGAACATGAGGTTCGTCAACAGCCATACTTGATGCCCATGGTCATCGATGAAAAGGAAGGAGTAGTACAGTGTCCAGTGTGTTTACTGCCCTGCCTCCTAAAGGTGCTGCAAACATGCAGTGGTTTTCTTAATGTGGACTCACAGAAGAACTGAGGAGCCGTTTTGTATTGCCACTAAATGTTATTGGAAGAAATCAAAACTGTCTAAAGCGGGCAGTACCTTGAAGTACATGAAAATCAAAGAAATTCTATTTTATATTAGATTCACTTTACATATCTGGACATTCTTGATGTTTCAATATTTTGTATTCTTTTTTGTATTTTTTTATTTCTGTTTTATCCGCTTTGATCTGTTTATCCCGTTTTTAGTTTATATTCGAAACAATTGTTTAACTCATGTTGTATTGCCTCATTGTGTAAGTAGCATTCTATTAAGTTTGTATTTTTTCTTATATAATGCATGTTAATTTAAGATTTTAATTGTAAATTAACTTTTTGTTTTTGAAAAGAGTATCCATGGAGTTTCTTGCCGGTCTCTTCTCCATAGGACCTACCCCCTTTGGAACCGTGCGCCTAGAGTGTCGACTTTTTAAAAGTGTCTGAAAAGGCCTACTTGAAATAAAAAACTTTGACTTTGACTTTGACTTTGAAATTGGTAACAATAGTAGTTCCATATGTACCCAACAAGATGATAGTGTATAGTGCGACTTTTTAGAAGAGAGTACAAAAGGAATTTGCAGAATTGTCAAATTTTAAAACATCAACCTGATTATGAAGATGACGTGGTTCAGTTGCTGTCATCACACTATTTGAGTTACAGATTCAATCCTGAAAATGACTGTTATCATAGAATATTATTAGAATACTAGCTTTTGCCCACAATCTCATACGCATGGAATTTAGAATCTGATAAAATGGAACCTATATTTTAAGTTAGACCTCTAGCAATAAGTTCAGTGAAAACTGCATTAAATTCCATGCAGTGGTTTTTGTGTGATGTGTGTATAGTATAAACATACAGACAAAAATTCTGTTGCTTTAATAAAGACCCCCATATTAGTTTTTCTCCAATATCTATAATGTACAGACATCGGCCTGTTATAATTTTATTATATGTATAGATGATGGAACACACATTTACTCTGTAAATTAGATTTTTTTTGGAAGAAAAATGTTTATTCATTAGTTTATAATAGCCCCAAATAAAAGAATTTAATCTTAGCAAATCATGTATTTTCAATTATACCATCCTGTAGGTTAATGCAATAAACATGCAATAATAACACATTCATCCAAATATTTTAACAGTTTCCTATTCACTACGGAATAGAATATCAAGAAAAAAAGCTGTAAACTTTCCTCTCAAACTATGCTTAAGCGTTAGAGAGTCGTAGTTAGTTTGTTCTGTTTATTGAAATATGACGTCACAGCTAACAAATGTGACGTGACCAGCCGTTTTCGCGCGAATTTCAAATTAATGAATAAAAAATATATTTTTTTCTAATAAATAACGTTTTTTTTGAGGAAAATATAATTGTAAGAGGTATAAAATAAACCAACGTAAATTATAAAATATTTTTCCGAAAACCGTCAAGTAGCCAATTCTTGCGCCAGTGATCAAATTTATCAGATCACTCAGTTCTACCAATAATTGATTACATTAGATATGCATGCACAGTTATAAAATTACCCCACTTGTGCAAACTACTTCGCATCTTCTCCAAACGTCTTGTGTAATATGTACCTACTCAGCTGAAATTAATCAGGAAGCATTCAGTAAATATTTCATTTCTTGTTATGTGACATCGATGACGTCATTAGGTACGTGAGATATTCGTTTTTGGTCCTGACTTGTAAAAAATTGTATACAAACTATTAGACTATTATTTCGTATTACTTTAGCTGTTTTCTCCTCTCTCTTCTACTGAACCTGTTGAAACTGCCACTGTGAACAATGGCTTTTAGACGAAACAACATTTTAATCTATCATGTTATTTTGTGTAAATTTCTCTATAGTGAAAAAGACTAAAATTCTTGTTACACTCGATGTTTTGACTCGTACTGATCGTGATCACGAGCAGACTGACCAGCGTGTACCACAACCTGACGCTCTACTGCAGGTAAGTTTCGTTAGACAAACTCTATTCAACTCTATTGGTCCGTTTGGTACTCTCCACCAATCGGTGCGCCGACCGAACCCATTCGATGCGATAAATCGAGTTTGTCAATAGAAACTTACACTTTCGACCAGAGGCTGGTCGAAACATCAAGCGTTTTTAAGTTTTTCCTGCAAAACTTACCTATTTTAATTATAATGCAACGCGATAGTTTTAAAGTTAGTATTAAAAAAGACAAAACGAACATATGAATATATAACAAAATGAACACAATAAAAAAACAAAAGCACCAGCTGTCGACAGCTATAATTTGCAACAAGTATTTTAGTTAGGCGATATGATAAAGTTAGTTATTGAAATTGTCAGCAGGTATGAGGTTTGGGAGCAAGTTCACGTTGTTGCTTTGATGTTTAAGTTTCCACAGTTAATACGAAACTTGCGACTGCGACCCGTATAACTTAGATCGCTACTATACGCACTCGCTTACATATTTACAAACTTTCCAACGTTCGAGGTGTGTTTAAGTTTGTGCAGAGTAAATTTACTTTACTAAATTTAGGTTGACACTATATTTCGGTGGGTAAACTTAATATGGTAGAGGCGTCCCACGTTGCTTTTTCGAGTTCCTATTTACATTTAATATACTTTGAGATGATAATTTATTGAAAGTTCTTACTTACCAGTCGTTAAAATACCTGTAGTGTTTTTATTTTTTTACAGAATTGTTTATATTTATCTATTTTCTAATTTTTATTATTTTTTATGGAAAATAAATTATATTCTTTTCTCTATTGCTATAAAAAATTAGAAACATTAAGAATAAAATTGGACATTAAACATAACTATTATTCTTTCACAAATATTAAGTTGTTTTAGTTTGATGTTATTGAATCAACAACTTCGTCTCTTGTCTGCTTGTATCTTAATTTGCTTAGTAACTGCTTTAATGCAATTTCATATCTCAAATTGGTAGTTAGTTATATATAATAGCTATAACTAATTCGCAATTGGTTCAACATACCGATACCACTTTACAATACTTCGATCGAACTACGGTAAATCTTTTAATACCAGTGCAGCGCGTTCAGTTTATCTGGACGCCAGACGCAAGGTCAGCATTATCGACAATCCGACTCGGAACTATTGAATGTAATTAGCACAACACGCTCCTCTGAAACATCCATTGAACTGCATCTCTCTCCATTCAACAACCACAAATAAAATAGTCTCCATTATTTTGTTTGTATTGTTGTTTGCAACCGCTGATGCAGCTCGAGCCCGCGGCGAATGAAAATGTTTATGAAAATGTTTTTCGCGTTTTTAAACCACAATGTAAGTATTCAACAGAATTCCTGCAAACAGAAAGTTTGAACATAGCCTGGTTTCATAACACTGTGCGCGCTGCTGCGGCAGTGTTTAAAGCATTCCTCAATTCGTAAAACGGTACGTGTACCAGCATTTAATTTGGATGTTAAGCTGAGCTTAAATCGGTGCCTGCCGACGCGACGGTCGCCCAGTTTGTTTGACTAGTTACTTCACTGTCCAAGTTGTCTAAGACAAACACGAAACTGCTAAACTTGAAGTTCCCTCCGCAGGGTACCGGATTCCGCACCGCAAGGACGTTATCTTAATTAAGGATTTCGGCTAGGAAGTTCAGTGACGAATTTATTAATACTAACATTTTGTTACCAGGTACGCTGACAGGCATGACGCTTGTGGTTTTGGTGGAATGAAAGAATAAATTAAAGTTTATTATTTATCGACTATTCATATTGTTCGAAAGTTTTAAGTACCACGTTGTACCATTACAAGTTTCGCCAAAGTCCGGATCGAGATACCTGTAGTAATTAGGTATACAAAGTTTTCCATAATATGCCTCCACAATGCCTTCGCAATTTGTTCCATCATTATCCATTATTGTTGGTATCTTCTTCCTTCTCTCTCTCTCTCTCTCTCTTACATCACTGTACATACACAAACGGGTTTTTTTTTGTGATAAAAACTACATTAGTTTAAGTACCTAGGTACTTAAAGTAACTAATCTGTGCAAAGATTAGCTTGCTTATCCTTTTTATTAGCTATTATTCGTTGAAAACAATGATAATCGATATCGATGCCTCATGAATTCTTTTTACATAGCCTTATCATGGCACTAACAATATAATCTCGGAATAGGTACTATTGCTTACAAGTAAACGGCATTTTAAATAACAAGTAGGTAATTGAAAAAAATAAGCAAACGGAGAGCTTCATTAAAATTAGTTTTTTGTTGTTTTCATTGTTAATAATAAGTCTCCGTATCACTCCAAAAACAAAAAAAAAAATATTATCAAATCCAGAAGAAAAGGCAATCTAATCAAAAGAAACAAAGAACGTGTTTCAGCACCTAACACAATATTATAGCAATCTGTTGCAAGAACACCAATAACATTCCCAAGACAAAAGGCGCTAAGAAAATTGCTCGTCAATCCCCACCAGAAAAATAGCGAGAGGTCGTCGGTACTGTATTTCACAATAAATCTGGCATATAATGTTGGACCCAGGGTGCCTCAGAGGGCAATATGGATGGGAGACATAAATTCTTCTTTGCATCAGTGATGCCGACGGCATTATGATGGCGGTTTGAGCATTAAAGATGTCCATCGTTTGTCTTGCCTTGCACGCTTTATGAAAATTACAGTCGATGACATCGTGAGTAGAAGTAAGCATCTAGGATTGGAGCTCAGAAATTGTAATTTATGTCCTAGCTCCCGTAAATTATGTTCGAATACTTCTAAAAAGTAATAGATATATATTACAGCGATTTTTAGACGACTAAATCCTTCAGTCATTATATCATAGTGGCATTTTTTTATCAGTATTTAATGGCATAAAAAACGTTTTTTTATTTTTTGAGAAATTGCCTATTTCGTACCCAAAGTGTCCGAATGACTGACTACTGAGCATACATTCAGGGTTCGATTTCCTTTTCCAAAGTTTCCTTGGGTTTTTCTGTATAGACATTCTCAGTAGCATCCCGGAGTTTGAAATTGTATTCGGCAAATGGCACTACGTTCGCCCCCTATCATATAAAAATCAATAACGTGAAAAGAAATGTGAGTTTACATCGATAGGTAGGTACAACACTGCCTAAACCTTCAGTAATACAGGCGTAAACCTATATATGATATGCTCACCATATATTCCACCACTTCCAAAATCTATTGAGAAGTAGAGAGTTGAGAAGTATAGTTTATATTTTTATTAACGTCGGCCCACAAGTACTTCTTTTGTATCGTGGGTATAATTTACAAACAAATATGTCACATACATAAACAGACCGAAACAACTACCTATCTGTAGATCATATAAATATTTGTTACGGGAATCAAACCCGCGACAACTAGCGCAGAAAACTAATCGCTTAGCCACTGCACCAAACGTTCCGTTAAAATTATACTTCAACCATTTCCCAGGACAGATTTATCTATAATTAGCTTCCGCCCGCGGCTTCGCCCGCATTGATTACGAACCCGTGCATTTTATCGGGTCACAAGTAGCGCAATCTAGCATCCTAAGGAAGTTATTGTTCTTTCCCTCAGGAACAGTACTGTTTTTCTGGATGAAAGGTACCCTTTGTCCGTTTCTGTACCCCTAACAATGTATATACAAAATTTCACGATGATAGGTTCAGTGGTTTAGGCATGAAAAGGTAACACACAAACAGAGAAACTTACTTTCGCATTTATAATATTAGTTAGGATTGATTAACCCCATACATGCTTCTCATTACATAATAATATCTTATATTACGACATGCGCCTGTATTCCACGAAAATCAACAGATGTGAGTGGGTTTAAAATTAAAAGTATAGAGCTCCATTAGTGTATGACATTAGTAGATACTCGTGTTTAAAGAGTATTGTGTGGTTATAACAAAGACGATGAATCTACAAATATCTATGTGGGATTGTCATACATTTATTTAGACCCACCCACATAATGGATAAGTAAAGCATGAATCACGCCTATTAGATATTATCAGTGCCGGATTAACCACGTAGCAAGAGTAGCAATTGCTACGGGCCCCGCGCAAAAGGGAGCCCCGCATATCGAACTCCGTCTCAGCGTAATTTTTTGAGTGAAACTTATTAAAAACTAGTATATTGAATTTGTTTGATGTCACAAAAACGTGAAGCGTTACACCTGTTTTCCTACTAAGACAATCGGTATCCGATTATTTTGTTGGCGAAAATAAAACAACAAATTTCATACGGTAAACGTACATCGTACAAGTTCTACAAATAGTCACTTTATACTTAAGAGCCCATAGCAGATCAAGGTCCCCTCGATAGAATTTGCTACGGGGCCCGCGCATGCTTAATCCAGGACTCTGTATTATTACTTGTAGCGACTACTACTCGCAACACGGCAAAAAGTAAAGCGCCATCTATTGAAGTGAAGCTACAACAACAAACCCTGAATCGCACGTCGCATGTCCGACATTAATCGTTGGGCTTCGGCCTGCCAGGCTGATCACCTTGCCTGGTCGGAGGATCCTCCCTTTTCAATGGAGGAACACCATACCTCGTTCCTCCGTAGTGGAATAATAATCGAACCAAAAGACTATTCCTTAGGTTCATTGTTAGAGGAACCGTACCAACTTATTCAATTCGATTAGATTCTTACGAATCAATCAATCTTTACATAGCACCACGCTTGTAGGCAGAGGCAAATGTGTACTATTGTACACCAACATTTCACAGATGCTGTTATTGAGTCCCATGTAATAGGGGGCTAGCCTATTGCCATCAACCAAGCACAGTTCCAAACTCCATGCTGCAACTGAGAATTTCCACATTGAAAAACGCAATAACATTTTGCCTAAACCGGAAATCGAACTCAGGACCTCACGCTCATCAGTCACGCTTGCGACCACTAGACTTATGAGGCTGTCTTTATTATGTCAATAATCCTTATCTCATGTCATACGTTTTTGTATTATTTATTTCAAAAGCAAGGCCGCTACATTCACAGAATAAATACATATGTCTTTATGAAAATATTATTATGGAAAATATTTGTAAACCGTATACGTAATTATGTAGAACACTTATGTTTTTTAAAGTAAACTTAATGTTTATATATAAAATCAAGCTGCAGTCATAAAAATATGTAGATCAAAGGAGTTCAGGATCATCTAAGACACTCATAAACTGTTAAAAGAAAAAATCATACAACTCGAATACTATCTGCTATACTCTACTTATAGCTATCTCTCTATGCACAACCCAGTTACTTGAAGCATCTGTTAGATAACTATTTTCCATGTTTAATTTTCAATATTTCTCCAAAATAGATGGTAAACAAGATACACTCATCAACTTACTTAAACATAATTATTGTCATAACATAAAATAGCATCACGCCTATATTCCCCGAAGGGTTAGGCAGAAGAGTATTATTGTAGACTCACATTTCGCCGGTGTCATGATTAATTCCAAGGTAATAGGGGGCGAGCCAATTGCCATCTACTGGTCACAATTCCAAACTTCGGGTGCCACTGAAAATTCCAAAAAATCCCTGGGTATCGAACCTAGGACGTCATGTTCACCAACCACGCAGGCGACCACTAAACTCATGAGGCAGTGGAGACAGAATTGACATTTTTATCTCTAAAAAGACCACCCACATTTGATGACCAAGCACTGTAGGTATTTAAAAGAAAACTCAATATTAGAAAAAGGCTAAGTATATACTTACTTAGCTGTAGATATATAAATAAATATCTGACTAAGTAAATACAACATTATTGCTAAACTCGGTCATCTCAAGCAGAGCAATGAACGCCCCGAAGCGATAATTGCGAGCAGTTTACTAACGGCGATGTAGATATCAGATCCAGCTTAAACAGACGCTTCCGTCCTCGCCGCCGAAGGACCGTTTCCGGCGGAACCGGACGCGGAGTGGGGGGTTGCACTAAGCGGATTCCAAACAGATCGCAGTATAACATTTACGTATTTCCTGTAAAATAATTATTTACCATCCAAGGTTTGGGTGCTGACGATTAGGATTGTGAATGTGGGTAGTACAATATTTAGATGATAATAAGTAATTTTTAAATTAGTGTAGCAGGATGACCTCCAATAGGGTGAAATTTTTATCTGCCGCCTCCAATACTACGACATGAAAACACGACAGTTCTGTCAAGAGCAAAACGACTAAAAAGAAGTACCTAGGCGTCTAAGGGCCACTGAAATACAAAAATCCCTTTGAAATGTCTGATTTGTGCCTTAATCCATCTGTTACACTGTCAAAATTGAGCGAAAGATGTAATGTCTCATACTGTGTTTACATAAGCTATATACTTTAGCATTGGACCGAAGAACACGAGAAAGCATAATACATTTTAACCTCAGAATAAAATTATGTAATTTTCCAAAAAAAAAAATTACCCATTAAAAATATAGGTTTCCTTTTACGTGATAGATTACAATGGAGAGAAAACTCACAGTATGTTATAAATCACTACATTCGAGTATTTAGATGTTCGATTTATAGTAGTCGATCAACTGATATTCGATTATTTGGCATTCGATTTGGCATAGTACATCCCTATGACTGTCGTCAGTGAACGTGTTACTTTCAACAATTACAACATTAGCGTGATAAAAAAAAGCTGATTCGATCAATAGTATATATTGTTCTCAAATGAGCGTGGAAAATGTATTTTATTTATAAAATCAATTTATTTTATCAAAGTGAGGCGATTAAACGTAGGTAGGTAAACATGATTGAAAGAAAAGTGTATTTAATAATAATAGTTTCTGATGTCTACGCGAATTGAATTCATTGAGGTAGTGAAAAGTTACGGAATATATTGCCGTTATTATATTTATTGTGACATTGTAGCGACAACTACTCGCAACATGGCAAAAAGTAAAATCTATCAGAGTGAAGCTATAACAACAAACCCTGAATCGCACTATGAAAGTTTACAACGATTCTAACTCATATACGAATATCCGACATCAACTGTCGGGCTTCGGCCCGCCAGGCTAACCACCTTGCCTGGTCGGAGGATCCTCCCTTTTCAATGGAGGAACACCATACCTCGTTCCTCCATGACATTATGAAGACGCTGCACCAAGGTTCGGCTGCACATTTAGTTAAAGAACCTGTTCTATGCATTAATTGATTGGTTCTCAAGATACAGGTTTGTATATGATTTGGACGAATAGCAATTAGTTTACCAGGTATAGTTCACTGCCTCATTGGTCTAATGGTCGCAAGGTCGACTGCTGAGCGTGAGGTCCTGGGTTCGATTCCCGGATCGGGCAAAGTGTTATTGGGTTTTTCTGTATGGAAATTAAGTAGCAGGAAGTCTGGAACTGTGCCTGGTCGATTGCAATAGGGTCGCTCTCTATTTCATGGGACTCAATAACAGGAGCGGCGAAATTTGGGTGTACAGTAATACACCTCTGCCTAACCCTTCGGGGAATACAAGCGTGATGCTATGCTATGCTTGTAAAACAATGTAACAAGTATGTATGACATGATTAAGAGTAAGGCTTCTATTGTACCATATAACTAATAATCATAATAAATAATATAACTATACTTTACCACCTCGTAAATCATATAACTATATAGGTTGTGGTTTATTTGTTTTTGTTTTTCAATAGGTCGTTAGTTAAGAAACTCACTGCCATATTACTTATGTCATGCCATATATACTTGTGTCGAGTCAAGAAGTCAAGAAATTGCACATCTAGTGTCATCCTTATCTAGGTTCTCAACTAGTTGGGTTGCGGTACTTAGATGGCAGACGTTTTGTTTAAGTTCTGCTATTTAGCCACATCTGGTTAGTCTAAGAGCTGGTCCCATAGTAGTCATGGGAAAAACTAGGAGAAACTTGACCATATCGACAGTGCTAAAATCAAGAAACAATTTTCTCAAAACACTTGAGCCAGTAGGTATGAGCAAGAAATGAATGTCGCAAGAAAAGTGCCTCCACAAGTGACAAACCCTAAGATTGTCTGGCGCACCCTGGGCAGTCAGCCTCGATACTACCATTGTTGATCGGCTAATATTTTCACTACGCCATGAACGTATGGTAGCTTGTGCCGACACGACAGATGAAGGTATGAGCAAGATTGCCCATTGGATGTTATATTCACAAATGCATGCGCATTTCTCTGTGCATTACGCACCTGCGTAGTCATAATGATAATAATGACGTCATCAGCTAACCCGCAACAGCCAATTCGCGAGTAAACCCTGTCAAAAATACTGTGGAATAGATTTTACACATATTTTCTTCAACATCGTTGTTCAAATGTCCAAAAATGATGTTTCACTATATAAACTTGATGGACACATTCAGTGCAGTAAATCATCATTAATGTGGTGTAAATTGACATTTATGGTGAAATCAAACCACTAATTTTGTAGGCAATCTAGTTGCACAATTATGATTGTTGGTAGACCTTTATCAGATCTATTCGGCTGAATGCTCATCACACCTAATTAGGTGTCGGATACGTAATTAGTTATATATATGAGTACATAAACTAATTACGTATCTAAAACTGAACTATGAACTCTATTATACAGGGTGATCTATTGAGTTGGTGGGTATGGAAAATTAGAGGTAGACGAACTTGTTCTATGGAACATCAAATTGAATAGTTAAGAAATATTTTATTGATATAGGTATTTTCTTAAAACAAAAGGTTATGTGTAATTGATGGTATGAACCATATACTTAGAATTTCGCTTACGCTGTATGAACCGTCAAGAACAGTCTCGGAACCATCGAAATAATATGTCCAGTCCCTGAACAACCGACATACTATTTCGATGCCCGGAACCGATATAAAATAAAGAAATCTAGCATATTTTTTAAAATTATGGAATTACGATTTTCTAAATGAAAATTCCCGACTGAGACCCTGAGTCGTGTCTAGTTTACAGTTTCAGTTTTTTAACGATGACGTGGTTCCGTAGAACATTTGCCTACCTAATAATTTAAGTATTTTCCATATTGACCCTTCCCAATAAATCGCCGTATACTCATAGACTCAAAGTCAAAGTCAAATATTTTTATTTCGAGTAGTCCTTTACAGGCTCTTTCAAAACGTTATGATTCGAGGTGCACGGTTTCAAAGTGGGGGTAGGTCCTATGGAGAAGAGACCGGCAAGAAACTCCATGGCTACTCTTTTAAAATAATAGTTTTAAACTGGTTACAATCTTTAACGGTAAAGACTATGCGAGTACAATGCAAGCCAATGTGCGCAAAACGACACACAAAGAACAGTATTAATATAATAGAATAATTGGTGGACTAACTTCATAAACGCTACCGTGCTTTAATTAAATATAACATTTACTTGGTTTTGATTGTAAGTTAATCTCAATACTTTCTATAAGGAAAACGTCAATTGTTTAAAGCTGATTATATCTTGTTTATATATTTTACAAGTTCCCTAAATTGAATAACCTATTTACAAAGAATGATTAATGTTACATACCTAGTCATAACACAATGTCAATAAAAGATAAGATAATTTTTTATCGGTTATCTAAATTATATCGATGAAGGCCAAATCGAATGCCGAATTCGTGCATCGGTACAAGTCCTGTGATAAATAAACACGTACATATTTTTACCAACAAAATAGATTGCTTTAGTATGAGAAAATATGTTTATTGCTTGTCTGACATATTGTTGCCATTAATCTGTACGTATTGGCTACACTATGGAATACACTTGTTTTATTTGCTGCAGCTCCTATTATTTGGTTATTTAAAGAGGTATTGTAGGTCTGGATACTTGTACATTTCGTGTTCATATATTGTTATACTAATATTAAGTTAAGCGGTTGTTCATTGTCGGTTAGGGGTGTCAGCGGGCCAAAGAGTCTGGCAATCGTTTTAACCTTTAAATATAAAACTCTCAATGATTGAGTATAAAATACTGATATTCAGCCGCATATAGTTGAACTGGGAGATTACGATGATGATGATTAGAATATATAAAAGTATATGAATGAGATTTATTAGAAACCACTTTTAATGTACTGAGCTATCATTATTATACTCCGTCACAGTCAGTGTGAGAACAGGTCAGCTCAAATCTGTCATGACACTGCCACTTTCTTCCAAAGGTCTGTCCAGATGTTAACCTACATTATTCTTACATCTTTAAATAATAATTATATACAAGTAACGCAAATTATATTTTAAAAGAGTATACATCGATTTTCTTGTTTGATCTTCTTCATGGACGAACCAGCCCAACAATTTGTAAGTGCCTTTATGATACATGAAAAGTTTTAAATTCCAATTTGAGCAACATTACGTATGACATAGTAACAAAGATATTGGAGGTCGAAGAGTGAAAGATCGTCTAAATAGGATAAGAGACGAACACTGTAGGCATTAATATTGTTCTCTCCCACGGGTATTCGTTCACCGCTTAATTTGTTGCAATTTAATTTTTTAATAATGTTTTAAGCAGACAATATGTAGACTATACCCTAATGAAGTCAGTCAGTTTAACGAACAAACGTATAGAGTCACATCAATCAAAATATCAATACCACTACACCAATTTTAAATGAGAACAAAAGACGGTTTCGGCTTTAAACATGTGTTACCTTGTCGGTGAAAATGGCCCTAAGTTTATGAATAAAACCTGTGATCTGAAAATGAAACAATCCGATTCAAATCTAAAGAACAAACTTATCGATAAAAGTCAAAACATATGCCCATCTCTAACATCAACATATCGTGAACGCATTTAATTATAGATCTGTGAGTTTAGTTCTGTTTGGAACTGCATCTAAGTTCTACAACTACCAAAGTACCTTCAGCAAATATTAATTGGTGGAAACTTTATAGCCGTATGCTCGCGTAGCTCTATTCAAAGACAAATACGTACTTACTTAGGTATTAAGGATGACTTATAGTTTGAGTTTGAGAGTATTTGAATTAGAGACTTGGAGAAGTTGGTATTGCCATGTTTTGATTCCTTATAGTTAGATACTCGTTTTATAGGTAGTTTGAAATGGTAAATGAATTTTGAGCGAGAGAGAATGCAGGGTACCAATATGGACGAAGCTTAATATGGTCTGGTGCATAATCATGCAGATATTACTTTTGCCGGTTGGCTAACCTTTTCACTATGGCATGACCGATATCCATAGTTCGTGCTGAAACGACAGAATAAGAAGAAGCAGAAAAATAAGTTTAACTAGGTTCCATTTGTCGAATAGGATACAAATACGACTACTAAGAGTATGCACTAGGACTGAAAGACATCCTATTTGACCTTAGTCATGTAGCCATTGCGCCTTACACGCTGTAAAGATTATTTCTGACACCAAATCTTCAAACACGAGCACAATACTCGTAATATAAATTCCCTCATTAAAAAGTCACCTGTACCTATATAGTTTGAACATCTGTCTTGATTACATTACTTGATTTAAGTAGTTGGGTGCATCTTTAAGTGTCTAATATCAAATCATTGACCCAGAATAGGGATTCTTCGATTGTTTCTGATAGTTTATCAAGGATTTAATAACTTTTGCTGTAGAATCTCAGTTCAAATATATTCAAACCCTTTTCATGGATATTATGATTAGGTACCCCAATGTGTTAAACTTCAAAACTTAATAAATGAATTAAATAATTAAAATAAATAATATAAGTAAGTAATCACCGTGCTACTGAATTTTGATACTTATAAAAAAAGTGATTAATTACTGCAAAATCTGTCTGATTACAGTTAACACAGAAAGGCTGCAATCTGTATCAGAAAACAACGTCGAAAAAACCAAGGTAAATACAAACGTGATGGAAAATCTTATATCGATTGTAATCTAAAATATATTATAGAGAGGGGTCAGCTAAGTATAGCAGCGTTATAACAAAGTCGTGAGGTTTTTGAGTATTGCGTTGAACAACACTTACTTTTCCTTAGTCATCTTTGTCAAGGACAGTCAGAACCCCGAAAAAGGCAACAGTTGACGTAACCTTAAGTTAAGTTCACCAGTAGTGTTCGTCACTTTACGCAAATCAGACGCTGGCTGCTAATAATTATGAGGACCTAGTATAATAAATAATTTATTAGCCAATATATGAGCTGATAGTGATAAACGCGACTAATGACGTTTTTGTTTCGTTTGTTAGGGCAACTCCAGCGCCTACTTTATTAAAAAAATAAAATAAACAAATCTAAAAAAAAATTGGAGAAGTTGGTCGAAACTGCCTAATTAGGTCTACTAGTCGCAAGTTGGTATTTCGCTTGGTTTAATCCCCAGGCGACAGATTTATGGGTCTTGCTGTAAGAATACTCACAGTACCAGCCCGAATTATGCCCATTAGATGGCAATAGGCCCTGGGACTTTGACCAATCATATATAGGAATAAATAAAAATATGTGGTCATACAACTTAGACACATCGGCCTAAGGATTTTTAGAATGCTATGTTGTTTATAAGGAACTTTAAATACAAAATTACTATTATCAGTTGTTAAATTTTTAACAAAATGGGAATCCCAATTAATCACTGATTTGCGATAACAGTAATTTTTATATAAATATTGATTTTAATATCTCAGTCATTAGTGACAGTGAATTTGGTATGTGTATTTAATTTAAAATCACCATAAGCAAACTTACCAACAGGGACTTAACTTTCTTTCATTATAATTACATACAATTATATTTTTTCATAATAGAAATTATAAGTATACAACGAATTTTTGAAACAAACTGTATCAGTGGCTTTGCCTATGTCACACTCTTTAGTTATAAAGATGTTCTACAGAATATATTTTTACGAAACCTTACGGATTGTGAGGTCTTTATACTAAATGCTCTGATTATGTACTAATCGTTCGAGTTAAATAATCTAAAATTCAGAACTATTACCAAGTAATCATTTGAACTTGAAACGTTTTTAAAATACTACCACGACACAACGAAATAATCTTGGTTAAAAACCACATGCCGTTAAGCCACTTGCTGTTAAGTATGGATAGGTGACCGTTTTCGTCCACACTTCAAAAAAGAACGTTAGGTCACGTTCACGGCTATTATAAACGAATACGTATAAATCTTAATGGGCAGTAAGTCTTAAAGACAAAAGACAAGCAATCAGTTGGTGTTTTGAAGTAATTGTAACGAGGTTGTACACAATGTACACTAATTATTCTGTTACTACTAGTATTTAACATGTATTTTTTCACTATAGGATATAGGTAATCTCTTTATAATGTTAAAGGCATTAGACATATTTTATTCGTGAGATTATTAGCAAAGATTACTTCCAAAAAGGGCTGGATGGTAACTGTCGTATAAACAAGGTGTGTTGTACCCTTTAGTGCGGTAATACATAATATCAAAATGGATTTACCATTCCGTTTATAAGAGTGTTTTATTACGGCAAAATGGTGACCATTCCTTTTCCAACCATTTTTTGTTTTTGAGTAGTTCGAGTTTGTATAGTCAAAACTCAACAATTTTTCAAGTATAAAAGGCACTTGTTAATCTTTGAACTAGTTTAGAAAGTCATATCATGGAGCAGAACTAGCAATACTATCTCGTTTTAATAGCAATTCATGGTAGATATGTATGCGCAACTTAGGTCAAATCTGGTCTTTGGTGGAAAGTGCCAATGCCGTGGTAGATTTGAGCTGACCTGTCCTGCAATTCCTTCAAGACTTGTAGCTTTTACTAGAGTGGACAATGAAGACATTAACGGGCTTATGTGGATACTATTGAGACCTAATTTAGACCATAAGAACGACCAATTCGAGCGTGACTAACTAGTCACGCTCTTTGGTCATGTCTTTAACTAATAAATATGTTCCTGTATTAGTCGTCATGTATTGTGTCATCAGATATGTAATGTGTTAAATTATCTGATTACATTCGTAACCATTTGGTTAACCGTTGTTTTTTTTTTAAATAATATAATACACACGATATATTCCGTACGTTTCAGTACCTCAACAAACTCAAAAACTTAAATGGCTAATCAATTTTCGAATTTCATCATTACATTTCTCAAACATTCTGCTATTTATACAAATGTTTATTACTACTGTACACTACATTATATGCCATTGCGATAGGGATGAGGCATAAAGTGCAAAACCAATACATCCGAGGTAGCTTTATATAAATCAGAACAATGCAAGACAAGCTCACGGAGTCACGCCTTCATTGGTACAGCCACGTCATGAAAAGACCTGATGAACACATGACAAAAAAGTGCTACAGCTGACCAAAAAGCCGCGGCAGACCCCGACTAACATGGATGTCAATGTCTTTCTTAATGAAAGACCTTGCCACAGATATTTAGTATAGACCCACTGACGACCCAGAAACGATATTCTGGAGAAAAACGATTAGAAGAGCCGACCCCAATTAGAAATGGTATAAGTCCTGAAGAAGAAGAAGTGATAGGAGTCAGGCTATAATTATTTACATCTACAAGCCATTTGCCAGACTGCTGTTCAAACTGGGAATCTAAATCAGCTCAGCAAACGCACTTGCGACTAATGAGTAATTCTTATCTCTCAAACGACAACAGATCATATACACATTCCTATATAATTAATTCAGTATCTAGCACATATGACAGAGATTGTTCGACAATGTTTCACTTCACTACGATTCAACAATGAGCAAACTAAGCGAACGGACGAACTGACCCCCCCAACTCCCAAGTAATATTTCATTTAAAGTCTCATCGTGCGTTCCGGAACTTTACCAAAGCTTGTAAAGTATTTGCTCGAAATTTTCAAGACGGAGTGCAATCACGGACGGTTCGATCGTAGCAGTTCAAGTTCCGAATCGAACTTGTGGCCATCGAAGTCTTTTTCATTACTGGACTTTGATGAAATTTTGAAACTCGTGGATGAGGTTCATTCTGAAATTTCTGCTGATGTATTTACTAAATTGAATTTTCTGTGATTTTATAGTTTTATTGGCTCGCAGATTTTTAAATCCAAGTCAATGACTGATCGGTATTTTATCAAAATGATTACTGACGCAAATTTAATCCATTGAGGTAGTGCACAAACGTGCTTAATTACAGTGCTCGTGGATATGAGCACGCTGCACAAAGGTTTTGTTACACGAATGGTTATTAAGCGTAGGTATATAACATGACATAGCATCACGCCTGTATTCCCTAAAGGGTTAAATAGAAGCGTACAATATACACCCACATTTCGCCGATGCCGTTATTAAGTCCCATGTAATAGCACAGTTCCTGAGTCCGTGCTGCGACTGAGATTTTTTTTTATTTCTACTGATATGAAACACGTGTTACAGATGCACAAATATTTCAATAACTACCTTGAATATAGCTCATCAATTCCCAAGAAAATTTAAGAGACATTTACCAGCAAACTTCATGGTGTCGCTTTTATCTGTCGGTGTCCGCATGCATCGTAAGAATTCACTCTCATCAAGCGCGCCAAAAGAAGTAAAACTTCAAAAACCAATAACACTGCGCGACCCGGGAATCGAACCCAGGATTTGATGCTCAGCAGTCGCGCTTGCAAGCACTAGACCGATGACGCAGTGCAGTCGTAGGTATATAAAATAAACTAGCGACTCGCTCCGGTTGCGCACGGCTGTCAAACTGAACGCCCTTTTTTATTGAGATTTTCATACAAAAATACCATCCAAATTTCCGACATTCCGGTGCATTTTTCCAAAATTTTCTTGCAAATAAAACTTGTCCTGACCGTTACGCTCGATCCCTTTTTATTTGTACAGACTCTACATAAATAAGAATATTCCCTACTTTGATTTTCTTTACTTTAAGTACCTACACACAATCATGATTCCCAAACTTCTTTAGAATAAAATAATTTTCTTTGTTTTCAAACCCAGTTTTCAGCAAGAGATTTCTTCTTTTGTCTAGTACTTACTTGTTCTGTCTACGTATTAAACAATAACAAATCTGTAAAACTGAACGCTTTCTAACAATCTGAGATAATGTTACAGTTCTGACAACTTCGGCTTCAAGTTGGTTAAACGAGATAAAGTAGAAACGAATAGAATATTTTCTATTCTTAAAACTTATATATTGTTTCGTTTCTGTCTATAAACTTTGTTATTTTAGATTTATTTTCCACTGGGAACTTTCATTGGGTGAACTTTTTTTACGTGGAATTTCAGCTAATGTTTTATTGATCGATCAATGTTATACAAAGGTCAAAAAGAAATATGACCTAATGACCTTTCTGCAAGGTTGTGGACTATAAAAACTTTTTTCGTAATATATATTTTCAAATCGTGTATTAGTTCTTTTTTTAATTTGCTTTTTTGCAATCGAGCGACCGATTTCATTTTTGACGCAGTGGCTAAGTGATTAGCTTTAACCGTTATGTGTCGCGGGTCCGATTCCCGCACGGAACAAATATTTGAATGATCGACATATAGTTGTTTCGGTTCTGGTTTTGTGTGCAAATTCATTCAATCAGGTCCTAAATTTTCAGGGTAGATACTTCCAACTTAAATTCCATCCAATCAGAAAATATGTAAGACATATTTGTACAATCTATAGAACTTCAATGTTCGTTCAACGAAAGTACGTCCGTAGAACGATATTCGTCATTCAATAGAACTAAAGGGGCGTCGTTACGAAAGAGCTAGGTTCGCCCAGGTGCAACTGACTTAACACAATTGAGTTCGTTATTCCAGCGGCGCATTGTTCAGGCAATAGAGACTTACGGCCCCGATCTGCAATCACCCAGATTTATAGACTTTAGAAAGGAACAACTAAGGCGACTCTAGCTTTAAAAATTGCTTCCATAGTTTCATGTTAGAGTATTGGTTTCGCAAACGTGGCCCTCGCAATCACTCGTGCTGATATTTCTTTCCAAAAATAATTCCCTCTCTGTACATTATTTTCTTTTCCATTCAAACTCTCAACATCGTACAAAATTTTATGATTTAAATGGGAAATTCTGTTAAAATATGAAAGAAACACGATACGTGAATATTCAAAAAGCGAAATATCGAAGTCCTTAAAAATATCGCTTCTTCCCGCCACACACGAGGCACCTTTTGTTCTTATTTTCAATTTCATGTAAAGCGTTTCTATAAATTTTAAAATCGCTGCCCAGACAGGAAGTCAGATCGAAATCGTGGCGGTCGGGAGGAAATTGCTCATTCTCACGCGAACGACCGCCCCGCCTCACTCCGGGGAATCCGCTCTAATGGAAAAAGTTAAAAAAAATATACAAAACTTTTTATTACAAAGCCTCGTCGGACTTAGGTACATACAGATACCAACCAACTATAATGAAACTACGAGACCAGAATATAATTATTGTTTATATCATTGCGAATGTAATTTTATACAGAATAAGCCTCCAGTCGTGTAAAATATTGAAAGAGAAAATATGCCTTATCATTTCAAATTACTTTTGTTCGCGTAATTTTCTCGGAATATTATATTATTTATTACTTCCCACCTTTTCCATTTTGGTACCTTTATTGTGTCACAACATTTATGCCTTTTTTAAGTTACATTTTAACTACGCCTATTTTTTACTACTTGTGAAAATAATAAATTTTACATAGCATCACACCTGTAGTCCCCGAGGGGTTAGGCAGAGGTGCACTATTGTACACCCACATTTTGCTGATGCCATTATTAAGTCCCATATAATAGGGGGCGAGCCTATTGCCATCCATTCGGCACAGTTCCAAACTCCGTGCTCCTACTGAGAATTTCCATACAGAAAAACCCAATAACACTTTGCGCGACCTGGGAATCGAAACCAGAACCTCACATTCAACACTTGCGACCACTGAACCAATAAGGCAATCTATTATTATATTAATTAATTTTAATATTTTAGAAATTGTTGAAGAAACTGCTACTTATAATGGTAAATAAATACTAGAACCGATTTCATAATATTTTCTTTTAACAGCGCCATAGTTGCGTAAAAAGTTATTTAGATTCTCGGGTCACATTTTTCATTACGTAGCTGCTGGCCAGCGGCAGCGAAGTAAAGCTGACTTAAGTAATATTATTTTGCTTCAAAATATATATTTTTCCATTGGTGCATCTTATAATGACTTTCAGTGAAATTGTAGAAAAGTGCAGTATTCATTAATATACAGATGAATGTGTGTGAGAACTGGAAGAGCTATGAATGGTTACGATACCACCAGACTTTCACTGATCTTTTTATCAAAATCTGACGCCAAAATGGGATCCCCTATGTAGTTTGGGAAAGACTAGGCAGATGATTACCTAATCTCTGATTGGCTTGTAAAGCGAAATCTGAGTAAACTAAGAATTTATCAAGGTCAGACAGGAATCTACAGACATGAATGTCTTCGAATTCCTTGTTAATTAAATTAATTGAGTGATTTAAATGTCAATGCCAACTTGAGTTCCCTCACAAGTAAATAGAACTACGAGTAATTAGTTAAGTTGATCGTCGTCACGTTGCGCCGCGTCAGTTCGAACCGAACCCTTAAATACCATGTGTTAACTAGATAACTTTGCAGACGCGGTGCGTATAGAACTTTGACTAAACAATTTAATTCAGACCCAAGTTTGACTAAGCCCTGCGATCGTTCGTATCTTTGACAGCTATTTAGTCAGTTCTAGTATTCACTAATAATTCGAATAGTAATATGTTTGCATCATATACTAATTTCATTGGAATTACAATGCTGATTCTGTTTCTAGGAGTGATTGCCTAAAACTAGATTTCATTGATATCATATCACTTGTAATTTTGAGATTAGATACATTTTTCCTGTTATTTTTCCATACATGAGTACATACTAGGAAAATTTTATTTTTTGTAACACAATCCTTCAATACTATTTATTCATTTAACATAGCATAACGTAGCATCACGTCTGTATTGCCTGAAGGGCGAGGCAGAGGTGTACTATTGTGCACTCACATTTTGCCGATGGCATTATTGAGTCCCATGTAATAAGGTGCGAGCCTATTGCCATCTACCAGACACAGTTCCAGACTCCGTGCTGCTGCTGAGAATTTCCATACAGACAAACCCAATAACACTTTGCCCGACCCGGGAATCGAACTCAGGATCGTGCTCGCGACCACTAGACGAGGCAGTCTATTTTTGTAAACAGTCTTTTTATTTTATTTTACACAAAATGTAACAGATGTATCGATTTAGTAGATATAATGTATGGATTACAAAAATATTTACCTAGTAGGTAATAATGGTCGTCTGGTAGACTGGCATACATAAATATGTGAAACGATATTTAAACAACTGTTCAGTATTTAATACACAACAGTGCTGGCCAACTATCAGTATACTAGTACGACTTACTAAATCCGCGAACTTTGAACGAAACCTAAAAAGTGGGGTGTATCCAATTACTGACAGTTCTATCCTATTGCATATTCATCAGCATAGTGTATTAACTAACAGAAAAGATTTCAGTAAACCAGTTATATCACTACAAAACTGGATTATAAGAATCAAAATATATTAAACCAAAATATAAAAAAGAATACAAAAATAATTTTGCCTAATTTTCATTCAAATTTTTTGTATTAATTACATTGGAAAATTTGATTTTACATTTATTAAAAATGAGTCAATTTTCAACCTAATAAAAAAATAATTTATATGTGGTGAGATTTTTAAATTTTATTACAGGTTCGAGACGCCTTTACCCTGCCTATATGACTAAACTCTAGTTGCTCTACATATTCTAAAATTCACATAACTCCCGGATTCTGTACTTCATGGGTACACTTATTATCTAGTGTACCGAAAAAATATCGATCGGCGAAGATAAAATTCGATAAGCGTTGATAAGTTTTGTTGTAGTTTTAAATAGTACCATCGGTCACTACGCCTCAGTCGCGGACAACTAGCTGTCTCGCATTCAGTGATTATAAAACCGTGACAAAAAAAAACAACACTATGTGGTAAGTAATCGTTCCATAATATTTGTTTTCCATTCACTAGCACAGTGTTTTATTTACTCACTAAATAATGTAAAAGCTTAACAATAATAACACATTAATTGTGCACAATTCGAATTAAAACACGCGATAAACAAATATTTTGTTGCAATTATATTGTTAGCTAAACGTCTTGTTGTTGGAAAAATATTAAATCATCCTTGAATTACATCGTCGTAATAACATGCAATTTTTTCGTAATTGTGACCTCATGCAAATTTTTATTCGAAATAAACACCATTTTTACACGACACCTAGCTTTATAGCTGTTGAGATTAACGTCATATACACAAATATATTATACACGATCGCTCATGTACCTATTTGAGAAGCTATATTAATTATTTTCTTAAAAATATGAACAGATTCTGTCAGTCGTTCTATAATTATTCGTCCATGCAAGTACTACCAGAGCGCGGCACTGGCCGCAGTTTATTTTCCTTTGGTTGGTACAGTCCTGACGTAATGCAGCATTGGCCAATCACCTTCTTCATGCACCCGGGCAGACGTACAGTTACCAACAGCGTCATTGAGAATCATTGCAATATTTTAAAGTGTTGCTTTTAAAGATTCTTTCCTTGAACATGCACACATTACTTTAGATAAACCAAACAAATTACTACCTCACCTATTTTCGAATACAGTACATAGTTTACATCGGTTGTTTCACACAAAAACAAACAGCATAATAATCTTATCTACTAATCAATTGATAAATTACTCATATTGTTAATATTTTAAGTCATACCTTTATTATTTATCTATGTAAAGTGATATCACATGTGTTGTTGATTCTCGAAGAAACAATGAATTATTTACCGAATATAATGTAATTTACCCGTAGATTGATGTTAAAAATATATGAAAATTTGCTTGTAAAAAATAAAAAATAGCTAAACATGCACTAGCATGTCATTTGCTGCTATTACTGCAAGTACTTAATTTATTCGTCGCTGGCTCAATGACCTCGCCTTTCTAGTAAATATTCCGCTTGCGTTTTCCTATGGAGACCAAAAGGAACTTAGCAAATGTAGACACTTTTTGTTGCCAGTGTTACAAACCGTTGGTTAGACGGTGACGCCGGGCGTCTAGAACTTAGCTACCGGTTGCTACTTCTAGCTATTATAGCTTCAGGGGTAGATACGTCCCTATTACGCATACGTCCTACGCCTACAACGATGAAGTACGACATTTGATCCTTTAAATTTAGCTGTCAATATTTACGAAATTCGTCGCGTGCAAGCGTCAGAAGTGCCATTAGTTTAGATGTTGGTTGCTTGTTTTCACCACGAGACACTAAAACGTAGTGACGTTTGCGCCGTGCCTAAAATGGTGACTTGCTAAAAACATTATGTTGACTCCTAACTAACATTCAGATACATCGTTATCTTGACTGTGTGATTATTATCGCCACGCTAGTATTATCTCTATATTCAAGATAATAGAGTTACCTCTATGTACACCTAAAACTCATACAGCACGTTGATAAGCTAGAAGGGGATTTTTTTGAGATAGTGTCACGTTTTTATTTTCCTACAAGTTAGGGCTTACTTTTTGCTGATACTGTTAAAGGCCCTGGAATAGGAGGACAGGGGGCATCTTGACAATTTCGGAACGCAAAAAACACAAAACACTTTTTCTAATATCAGAATCAATTCCCGTAGGTACCTCTGCTCGCTAATCACGCTTGCTACCACTAAAACAATGAAACTTTCTCAAACACAATATGAATCACAATGATGTTTGTTCGATAACTGCAATTATGACTGCTCTCAAGCATTTTCTTCACGATAAAAATTATTATTTTTCTTCTCATTTAAGAGCCTTGCTCTTACTGTGTGTAGCTGATGAAGTTCTTTTCATTTTTCTCTCTTCAGTCTCTTTTATCTCTTTATACGACATGACAGCAACTTTTTCCTTTATTTGGCTCATGTAACTTATCCTTAGTCTTCCACTCCCTCTCGTCCCTTCTATCTTTTCTTCAATTATGTTTTTAATGACACGCTATTTCTGTAGGCTTCAAGAAATATGTAAATTTAACTTTATTTGTTTCTTTATACCACTTTGCAACAAGTCGGCTAATCGCCATTACATTTCGCTAGAATAGTTTGTGGATTAAAACACAACTCTAGTTACGAGCGTGTCGTAAAATTCTAATACTTCTAAAACTACACGAGCCAAGCAGGGACATTAAAACTAGTTGCTTGTTAGTCATGCAGTCTTAAATGTTACGTAATGTGTCAATTGATTTAGTTATCCTTGACCCTGTTCAATGATGTGAAACCACGTGTAAAGTGCAGTGTACGTGTTAATTAGGTATAGAAGGCGATATTGTTCAAATTCATAGAAAGATAGTTACGATATAAAGGGATAGATAATGAGAATGAATAGACTTAGTACGATGCTGAGAAAACAAGGTCATCACTCGGTGGTATTTCATAAACATAAACTATAATAGAAATTTTCGCGAGATTCCGTCCTCTTAGAAAGATTTTTAATACAAACTTTAAACCCCCATTGACGCATCCAAACATTCGTATTTAACACGAAGCGATTGTGATCTGTACAACCTAATTTCCAGAGTCTAAGAATATATGTATTTGGCTTATACCATCGTTTGTCAGAATGTCAGACTATCGGACTTCAGAAACAACCTTTTTTATAACATCACACCCGTACACTGAACACTCAGATCTGTCTGAATGTCCATGGTACTGTAAACCTTGCCATTTAACGAATTCCAAATTCCGGTTTGTTACTGAGAATTTCAGAAAATCCCAAATTTTCTCAACTTAGGACCAGCTATTCCATTAAAGCATTCCACTAAAGACCAATGAAACGGAACTTTTTTAATTACCTTATTTGTATGTTCTTTGCAGCTGCTGTGTATGGAACTTGCTGTGCAAGCTCATCAGTTTGGCGATTTCAGTCCTGTTTATAATAGCAGTTGTATTGCTCATTCTATGGGGAGTCGGAGTCATCTTTAATCGTAAGTATATCTCCAGAACATTTCTACAATCCATGTTTTTTCCTTTCGGTTTCCAGAAAAACAAGATGGTATTCGCTTATAGTAATTTTTATTTTACATGTTTTGAAAATTAATACAAGCTTTTGGTTCTACTCTATTTAATTTTCTGTATGTAGAATGAATAAAAATAATACTTATACATGTATAGAAATCACTTATGATATTACAAAATCAAAGCTAATGTTTAAGTAAGAAAGTTCTATTATCAGTCTTTTATTAATTTAATAAAGCCAGAAAAGGATTTCATTGTATATTTTACTTAATTGTATATTTTACAATTAATTGAATACCTTCTTTTATTTCAGCTGGCGAGACTCGATCACTGAACGATGTCAACTACGACTACAACTACAATAGAAAACTAATTTAATTTATATAATTATAGAATACTGTCTGTATTTTCCAACTACCCTCATCTTTTCTTCATTTTTTGAGATCTTTTAAAGAACTCTGTTGAGTCTCGATTGACGATTGAGGACGACTTGGCTTGCTGGAAGTATCATCATCATATTATCAGCACCAAGAAGTACACTGATAAATGTCATTTGTACTCAATGACGACATGAAACTATAATCAGGTCGAATTGCACCACCAACAGATGGAAAAGACTAGTTAAACCAAGAAAACAGGCGAGCTGCTGTCTGTCCATTTGGTTTAGTAAGAGGACGTTGCAAATATCAGAATAAAATGTTTCCCTCAAATGTAAGTTTAAACTAAAAATATAAGCTAATTCTCTATATTCTTCCCTTTCATTTCTTCTTTCCTGATCTAGTATTAATTGTAAATATAAATAGTTTTAGCCTTAAGATATACTACTAACCTTAACACTAGTTATAAATATTTGTTTAATATTAATAACTAGCGTTTAAACATTAATTTACTAACGTGTCTAATTAAGGCGACAGTAAATACACGTGACGACATAATTGATTACGTAAGAAAAAATTGTCAGTCACAGCGATCAAAAATAATGCATCCCTTTCTCACTTAATATGTTTTTCATAATGTGATACAGAATAGCATGCTTATTTGCAATAGCAACTGTCACATTTTTATTACGTAATCAATCAAGAGTTCAAAACGAAGGCAGAAAATAGAGAGCAGTGGCAATTGCTCCACCGACAACAGCTAAACTCTTAAATTAAAGAAGAAGTGTGAGTTGGCGATACCTGCAGGTTACAAAAGCATGCCTTGCCTTAATCCCAGTTTTTCAAACATGTTCGAACCACTGACAAACTTGTTCAGTATCGTATATCTTCATGTGTATGGAGCGCCTTAAATCGTACTTTTATACGTCAAAACTATGACTTAATAAAAAGTACAAATTGATTTGTCTATTATTTTTATCTTCTGGCCATAGAGATAAGCGACATAATATTTAACGCCGAGTTATCGAGCCTATTGAATAAAGAGTAAAACCTTTTGCAAATGCTTTTAAACTTCTGCCTTTCATTTGAGTATGAGTCAATCAATACTCTTCTTTATACAATAGGCCCAATAGTAATTATAATTATCGTAAATTAAAATAGACTCAGTGCGGACATTAGAGTATTTATTCTAAATTCAAAGAGAATTTAATGAGGGAGTTTTGTTAACATTTTTAACATGTCACCACATGTTTCAGATATCTAGACGTACTATGTCAAAGTCAGAGAGTGTATATCAATAAGATAAAAATAACATTTTGTGAGAGAAAATAAAAATAAGTATTTTTAATAGGTTTAAGCTACGATACACACGTCAAGGAAAAGCGTGTTACAGTTAAAATAAAGGTTGAAAAAAATACACCCTAAACATAAAAATGTGGTAAGTATTTAGAAATCGTATATTGTACAACATTACTTTTAGTATACACGAAAGCCGAAACACGTGTTAAATATTTTCATTTATTTAGTCTGTATAAAAAAATTCAACAACGTATAATGAAAACTCACAAAGTTACAAGCTTGTTATGTTGTCTCGTTGTACTCCCATAAACATGGTCATCCCTAGTTTCCGGGTGACTAGGGCAGCGTGGGGTGGCGGGGTGAGTGAGCTGGCGGATGCCACTCTATCACGTGTTTGGCCATGCGCCGATGGCACGCGCGGAAGAAAGTTCAGTCAGTTAAAGGATTTTTAAATATTATTTGGACAAAATATAACATGATATAAAAATTAACACAGTCGGCTCTGTTACTGATTCTGAAAAAACTACTTTCAGGTATAGTATTTAGGTATGCTAGAAATGTTTTTTACTTCACGTAGTATTTGTCAGTATACTGATTAATTATACCATTGAGGCACTCGCGTCTTAATAGTGTAGATAATCAATTTTATGTACTGTTTAATGACTTATTGTTTGAATGCGCATTAAGCTAAACATTAAACGTGTATGGCGTAGATACACGTTTGTCATAACTCTGCCTTATTCTTCTCATGAAGCGAACGCTTTAAGGAAAATTAAGGCTAAAACTATACAAGGTGCAAGGTTATTAGTCCACTTTAAAAATATCATGATATCATCACGGATACTGTGTTGTACACCCCCGTTTCACCGTTATTAAATCTCTTGGAATAAGGGCGAGTCTATTGACATCTACTGGGCATTCTTAATTCCGAAATCGTACTGAGATCCTCATGCTCAGCAACCGTGTAAACTGACTAATGAGGCTATTAAAAAATATATAACCAATTTATAAACAATATATTTAAAACTTTATTATAATCGAGAAGACTTGGCATAAATATCTTATCTATACCTAATTTAAAAACGAATCCAAACAAGATTTCAAAAGCTCTAGGAAAATCTAAAATGTTTTCATTATTATTACCCCAATCTCATGTTCAAAATAATAAAAACAAACCTTTAGTATACTATAAAACAACTAACCAACATCAAGTTTATTCTTGGAAATATAAAATGCTCCTAGAACAAGTTCACAGCGTCTGTATATAAATAATACCTACGTAAACAATAGCCAACTGGTCACGGACGTTTTCTATTTGCAAGTTTTATGCGTTGGTAATATTTCTTTACGCCACGTGGTCTAGATACTAAATCTACGCGTCTGTAGCTGGCTGACAATGGATACCACGCACACACGGCATACAACGATGTTTTTGGTGATTGGAACTCACTGCATGAAACGTAGCAACAATTTTGATACTTTACACCGATATTAACCGAGACTTCCTGTATTTACCACGGTACATTAAATCTGAAAAGGGTGCATATATTTTGCAAATGAAAATTTTCGAAGCACGTGATCGAAGCGTTTAGAATTTTTATACGTAGTAAATACAGATTAAAATACGTGGTCATCTAAATTTTATAATAACAATCACAATGTGTCGTAGAAAAATTCATAATTTTTTTATTCAAACGATTTTTCAAAATCATTATCAATATAGGTACACCTTTACGAGACATTTAAACAATACGTAATTTTGAGGCTGGACTTCCTGGTCGAGTAATCTGTATCCGTAGCTAGCAAGTTGCCACTACTAAAACGGCTAGACTATACTATTTAAAACATACAGGCTAAGTTGTACAACCAAACAATATTTTGCCTGCATCACAGATCGAACCTCATACTCAATGGCCTTGCGACCACTAGACCAGGGAAGCAGGTTATCAAATCTTTTTTTATTATTACAGTTGTATATGCAATCTTATTTGCCAGCTACTCAGCTTGGCGTTGGGCGTGCTCTGTATCATTCTCATTGTCGTAGTAGTACTTTGGGTAGTCGGATGGTTATTCAACTGTGAGTATTAATTAAAATACATATTAATTAAATCTTAACTGCATCCAACCGCTGTTCTGCCGTCGCAGTAAGAAAGGGTATAACTATAATATTTTTTTTAATTGAGTTATATACATTTTCAGAATCAGGAAAAAAGTATACTTATTAAACTCTATTTCCTTAAAATCGACAAAATTTTAGATATGCCTTTTCAAATTGCATTCCGAGCAATTTATACGAAAGTTACATAATACAAGTATTCAGAAAAAGGTTGGCGATAATTAGCATGTTTTTTTCCGTGAGAATTTCCCCCAAATGATGGATCTTTAATCTCTTAACATAACTTCTTGCTAATCTCACGTATATCTTTTCAGGATACAGGATTTATATTTAGATTTTAAGTCTAAGTTATTCGAACACTAAGGACTGGACTCAAACATGTGTAAGCGCTTTTTCAATGTCAAGATTAGAATCGGTGAACAATTTCTTCTGAAAGAAAACAGCCACATTCAGATAACAGACAATAACATAAACCCAATCATACTTTTTCATACTGAAATGCGCTTTATTTATTTTTATAGGATAGGTAAACCGTTTTATAAAGCTGTAGTACTAGAAATAATGTAAAATGATACTCTTCTAGGTTTAAATACAACATGTTTATATAATATTAACAATGTATTTCATTTATTAATAACGACAGCATTTATTAATTATTATAAAATACTAGTTGTGTTTGAGACTTCATCAGTGTAAGAAGATTTGAAGTAGAAAGTTTGAAGCTCCATTTCTACCCTTAGGGGAGGATTTCCTAATATTCTCTCTACACTTAAACCCTAAAAGGAAATCTCTAGGACGATAGCTTTATAGTCCAGCTAGATTACGTATTGAATATTTGAGATTGCAAAATATGCCTCATTGGTCTGGTTGGAAGCGACTGCTCATCAATTCCCGAGTCGGGTAAAGTGTTATTGGGGCTTACTGTAGGTATGGAAATTCTCATTAGCAGCCCAAGCTTTGGAATTTTGCTCTGACATAACTATGACCCTCATACTTTTTAGATAGTGAAGAGTATTCGCCGAAATTAAGCCATAATTAACGAAATTATGTAAGCATTTCCGTGCAGCCCCTTTGCGTGGAACAAAATATTTTAATGCTTTATTAATAAATGACCTATTAATTAGCTAATGACCTTTGGATGAAAACAACGCTAGTGTCTACATTTCGTCACTTAACGGGATAAATATATGTATGTGTATACAATACAATCTTTTGGACAATCTGCAGCTCGATTTTCAACAAACAGCAAAAATTGGTTACAAAAATAAAAATGTTTTTGCTCCAATTTAAAAAATCACATTGTTTTCACCATCATAAACTTATACTTTAGTACATATATTAAGTTTATGGTGAGCAATACAATACATCAATCTACTTTTTTCCTGTCAAAGTCACTCACGACGATATTATGAGTGTCAAAAATTTTGATATTATGCATGAATTATAGGTAGAGAAGAGATGTTTTAAGTTAAATATTATTGAAGTGGTAGTGAGATAAGAGAATCATTAAGTAATTAAAAGGTAAGTATTGAATATTGGTCTCTGGAAAATACGTAGGTACCTATGTAATACTAGAATCCATCCAAAGCCATCATCAATGTTTCACTGCTGAGCAAATAGAAACATCGATTGCTGGTATTAGGCCCTCCCAAAAGCTGGTCAAGGCAAGCCTGTAATCAGCACTGGACTGTTCGTGCCACAGCCATTTTTCCATAATTACAATATCTCTCGTAGATTTTAGATACCCGTGGTCCATTGAATAGCGCGTTTTTCTTCGCGAAAATAACGAATAACAAATGCTATTTAACACAAATATACCGTAAAATGCTACAACTTTGCCTGAATTTTGAGGTTTTTATTCAATAAATCTTTAAGCTTAATGAAAGTCATATGTAATTTTAATTGTTATTCAATATTTGACTGTAAGCTATAGGAATAAACTTGCTACAAGCCGAACAAACACCTATTAAGCACCAAAAAATGACTTTAAAAACGGAGGCAAACTTGAGGTAAAAACTACAACATTGCCTTGCTAAATATATTTTAAAATGCATAGGTATTATAATAACAGATTTGATACCCATTGTGCTCTTAAGTTCCTTTCCATGTTACACTTCACCAAATCATGAATTACAACACGATTTTTTTTTATAACGATGGTAGGCAAAGTTGAGCAGGTTTCTCTAAAATTCTCATACAAAAGTGTATATGGTTTAGGGCTGCACAAAGATAAAGTAAAAAAAAAAAAAAACAACGTATATGCATATTAAAATGTTTCTTTTTTTAGTACGAAATTAAAATTAAGAACATTCTTCTTTTTCAATTGTTATACTTAAATTCTAATCAAACATTTTTCTTCGGATAAAAATATATGGGTAACGAAAAATAAAATAAAATTAAAAATTATAGTGTGCCTACATAATACCTATTGAAATAAAATGTACTCTTACAAAATAGCAACAAAGAGATCAACAAATAGTTTTACATAAACATGTAAAATCATCTTAAGTAGTTATTAAGTAAACAATATAACCGTAAAGAAAAACTTTCAGCACAATAATGTAACATTAAACAATTCTAATACTGAAATAAAATTATTAGAAAAGTAAGAACTTGCATACGTGGCAGATCAATCAACAAAATTGAATAGTTTTACTTGTACATGTAATAGAAAACATCTTAACTACACTTATTCAACTCAATTTGGCTTGTGTCAATAAAAAAATAAATAAAAAAAACTAGCAACTAAATCAACCGCCACATTGAGCATCTCTTCAGAATAATCGGAGTACTGTCTAGCTCCTGGTTTCCTTCTACTCCTTGCTTGCTTGCTCATGATTAAAACCTATCGAACAATATGATAACATATTTTAAATAGCCGAAAAAGAGAGAAGAAAAAAGAAAAAGAAAAGCTCCATTCGACACACCTGAATAAAAGATTACAAAAAAAATCTGAATACATTAGTTTCACCTTTAAAGAGGTCTAAGAAATAATCAATTGCACGAGCAAAACCACGGTTGATTAAGAGTTCATTGAAAAAATTAAAAGTTGCAGCCCTAACCCTGGGCAATGTTGTGTAAAATTTTATGGAAACCTTACAGAACTTTGCCGACCGTGATTTGACTGTTTAAAAATGAGATTTAATAGTGAAAACTAGTTAAAAAACATAAAAGAGCATATTTTATTTGCTATAAAACATATTACACTAATAAATAAAACAAAAATACTCACAAAATTAAAATTTCTTACGAGCCGGTAAAAACGTGTGTATCCGGACTGTCATTGAAACTGACACTGACAGTAGTTTAATTTAAATTTGAGGTGAAGTATGTTTTAGTGTTGTAATATAAATTGTTGACTTGCTTTTAGAAATACAACAGATCATAAAAACTTTACTCAACGGCAATAATTTAACTTTTTAGAATTCAGGCAATGTTGAGCAGTGATGGCAAAGTTGTAGCATTTTACGGTACTACTTATTTCAATGGTGTTAAACCTGAAATTTCCAGATTTTCCTGACGTTGATTGTACAATCATCTTCAGCCTATTAATGTTCCCACTGCCGCCGGGGCCCAGGCCTCCTCTTTGTTATAGGGATATATTTATATATTGGGATATATTTATATGTAATCCACCAGGCCAGCCAAAACTTTTGTTGAACTATGCCGCTGCGAAATATTGATTACAGTTATAGCGACTACTACTCGCAACATGACAAAAAGTAAAGCGCCATCTATCGCAGTGAAGCTACAACAACAAACCCTGAATCGCACTATGAAAGTTTACAACGATTCTAACAGATATACGAATGTCCAACATCAATCGTTGGGCTTTGGCCCGCCAGGCTAACCACCTTGCCTGGTCGGAGGGAGGATTCCCTTTTCAATGGAGGAACACCATACCTCGTTCCTCCATACAGTCCTCCATTTACCGATTATTTTCTTGGTACTCAACTGATTAGACTGGCAGTCAACCCTAATGTGCTCGTAGTAGGGGAAAAGGCTAGGCAGATGATACTCATGATGCGGCATGATGAGAACAACCCGGTAATATTCTAGAATAATTAATAACTAAATTGTATCACAATTAATTGTTATAATTTACTTTCAATGACATTCAGGTGTCTCTATACAAGCATTTTGAAGCACAATTATATCGTGGCCGTAGCATATTTATCTATGAAAACATTCCCGAAGCTCTAAAAATGTGGTAAGTGTATTTTTATAGAAGCCGTGATAGCCTAGCGGTTGGACGCTTGCCTTCCATGCAGGAAGGTCTGAGTTCAAACCCTGCCCGCACCTATGACTTTTCAGAATCCTGTGCGGATCAGAATTTGATTATCACTTGCGTTTACGGTAAAGGAAAACATCGTGAGGAAACCTGCACACCTGAGAGGGCTCCATAGAGTTCTTGACGGTGTGTGTAGTCCGCCAACCCGCACCGGGCCAGCGTGGTGGACTAAGGCTTAACCCTTCTCATTCTGAGAAGAGACCCTTGCCCAGCAGTGGGACAGTAATGGGTTGAATATATTTAAGCGTATTCTAATGGTTAGCCCGGAATGATATTACTATATAGTCGCCTGCGGTTAGAACTAGGTCTAACGAATTTATCGCGGTCTTCTTCTAGTACTGACGTTTATTTAGCTCACTTCTGAAATTAATATCGAAAACGCATATTATGCAGCAAACGTTTCTGACTACAGTTCACTTTTCTTAACCTGAGGATCGAACCCAGAACCCCACATACCTACGACAGCCGTGCTTACGACTAGGGATGTTACGGAGCTTCGACTTCGAATCCGATATGTCGGAACCTCCGATTAAAATTACACCTCCGAATCCGGATCCGGTTCCGATATATCAAAACGGAGGTATATATCGGAGTTACAAGTTATGACTTGCTATCGCTGCAGCGCTACCGAGCGCTTTCTACGTGACACTGACAACTGACGGAGTATATGTGTTCTTTGCAACTGATGAACGAAGAGTGAACGAGTTGCGACAAGTTTTTTCTTTTTTTATTTATTTATATTTTACATTCGTAGATTTGCTCCGACTCCGACTCCGATTCACCTCCGACTCCGCGGAGGTCACTACGAGAACCTCCGACTCCGATTCCGCCTCCGATAAATCCACCTCCGTAACATCCCTACTTACGACTACTAAGTCAACGAGGCAGTTACTTTTATGAATGTACTAATATTTTGTTATAGCTCCTTCACAACTCAAGTCACCAGCATTGCGGTTGTCTGCATACTTCTCTGTATTGTAGCTGGTTTAATATATGTCTTCGTAGGCTCATGTAAGAACCTAATAAAATTATAGCTATGTTTTACTTTAAAAATACCAATTGCATACTTCCCTAATGCATATTATAATATTTTAGATGCGCAAGACACCAAAACCTGATAAGGAAGTTTTAAGAACAATGAAATTCACTCAGTGATTAAATTGACTTTTAGTAGTGAATAATCAGATTTGCATTTTGTATGGAGAACTCATCGGTATTCGCTGCGATTTTTTTTAAGATTGGTTTTCCTTGTTAGTTTTTAATTGACGCTGGCTCTTATAAAACGGGCTGTGACTTTCATACGTACCATTGTATTTCATACGTATACTACCATGGAGCCTCTCCACAATTGCCACATTAGATTTTAGCGAATAAACTTTTTTTTCTTTAGTGGATTTTCATTATGGACAAAGTATATTAATTCGACTCATTACTATCCTACTACCTCTTTTACGAGTCACATTGGCCTAGTAAGAAATGACCTAATATCACACAAACCTGATCGAAAATATTTTCAATTTGTACACTGAATAAGTACAAGTTATCCCACTCTCCTCTAATTTATTTAAAGGCACCAGTCATTAAAAATCAATATTATACAGTTTTAATCGTAACTGAAATCTGTAAAGGCAATAAAATTAATTTTAAATGTGGTGATATATATGAAAATATAATAAATTGAAATCGGAACAGTATCTAACTAAAGCTATACACGTAAGGACAACGTTCTACGTAAATGATTGCAAAACATCAAACAATAATAAAATATATCCTGACACAAAATACTCTAAAAGCACATTCAGTGTGATCATATCCGAAAAAGTTGAAAGGAATGAGTTTTCGGAATACTCTTTTACTATTGCTGCAAAACCTTTAATTAATTTCGCGTCTTTATTTGGATCGAAGTTGATCAGTTTTGAGAAAAATGTTTTCGTCCAAGTAAAGTTACTAACCAAGTTCTACTCTTTGTTACCCATTACAATTTACCTTATATTGTCGATGGTAATAATAAGGCCACTTAGCTGGAATGATACGAAAATTGATGTGCCGTTAAATATATTAACAAAAACTTTTAGCATTTTAAATATTTCAGAAGCTATTTATTCGGTTTATGCCATTGCTTTTTTTAACACTGAAAACTTCGTGAAATTATTTAATAAACTTGATTGATGATATTGACAATGATTTTGGAATATCTAAAATAGTATTTGCAAGAAGACGACTTCTGTCAATATTACTAGTGTTGTTGCCGATAGTGCAAGTGTGTTGCAAATTTTTGTTGAAAAAAAAATATATATTCAAAATATTGGCCGCATATGACGTTTTTTCTTTCGATGCTACAAGGATCGATCTTATACTTCATTATTGTGAATACTAAACTTTTAATGTTGAATATATTGTTAATGAAGAAGCTTATAAAACAATATCACAGCAAAAGGAAATTATATTTCAAGAAACAATGTGTGATCTATGTATAAAAGTAAGTAACATAAGCTAAATAAGACTAAGTTGAAATGGGGTTGGTTGAGTCACATTCATGTAGAATGGATCACAGACAGATTGACTTTTCTCATTAGGCAATGGAGAGGACGGTTAGCGCCGGGCGCCGTCCGCTGAGCTAAGCCCAGAAAACGCTGAGGTGATGACTTGTCTTTACAAGGAGAAAGCAGTACAGCGAAAGGTGTGGAAAGATACAGGGGAAACCTTTACCCAGGTTAGTTAACAAACCATAGATTAGAAAAAAAGAAAATTTAATGACCTAACAGTAGTTAAGTGTCATAAATTACCCTTATTAATATGACTAAAATACTTTATTGTAGACTATTTGCATGGAACCTAAAGTAATACAAGATGACGGTCTCAAATGTTGTTGGTTTGAGCTCATGCAAATATATGACAAACTTGCGGACTGTATGCACATTTTCAATTAAATTTACTGGGGTCAGGTAAAGGATATTTGAAAGCAGACTTGCTATGTTATGTTACAAAGGGTTGATGTAATAATTAAGTATACTTACTTTTCATTTGTTTTCTAGATATTTACAATGTACAACGTGTGGTTATTGTGGACTATATTGATTATAATATCGATACTTATCACCATCTCTCAAGGTAAGCTTATATAAATACTAAGGTTTTTAAAATGAATGAAATACTTTTTTATATACTAAAATAAACGATAGTGATATAATAAACGTTACCGTTTTGAATATCTGATGTGTACAAGTGTTTTATTTTTAAGGCTAGTACTCGCTTCATTAAATAATGTTCTACTTAAACTTAACTTTTTACTTACTTTGGACAGTAATTTTATTGACTTGTTGATTTTTGGGAAAATTGCTGAAGCAGTCTCAACACTTTTTCAATGCCTAGATAACAGTTACCTAGCTGTTGATTGTCCAGTTTTATACAGATATTAAAAACATTGCCCCTTACAAAAAGTTGTGTTGAGTTCTTAGTTGGACCAGACTTTAATTTCACTATCCACAGATGATAAAAATATACTTTTCTTTCCAGTACTCGGATATATTTTTCAGTGATTTAGTTCTCTACTCGTGTATAAACAGCCGTCTTTTATTTTTGGCAAGCATGTGTGAAATGTTTATAAGAGAGAGAAAAAAACTTTGACGTTACTATTGCACATTTTGCTATCGCCTGGAAAAGGTAAGATTTTCTCAGATCAAATCAAATCTAAAAAAAATGCATAAAACATAGTAAAAGAAGCTGTTACCGTTGTCATTGTGTAGACCAATCATGATCATTATTGTCCTAAGAGCCGAGTGTCTGCTTATGTACAGTAGCCCTAGTCGAATTATAAATTGTTTACGAAAATCCTTTTCGTTGCATATTTCTTTGATAGCTGCAACTCTTCTTGTCTTGATTACCGTTTTCCGCATTCCGATTGGTCAAGAGCGGAGTGGTAAGCAGACCACGGTAATTTAAAAAAAAGAGGTATTTCGATTGTTTTTTTTAGACTTACACTAGAGCCTCTGAATAAAGCTAGATTTGACGACACGGGTGGCACGGGTAACTGATTAGCTTTCTGCACTTCGTGTCGCGTGTTCGATTCCCGGAACAAATATTTGTATGGTCTACAGATGGTTATTTCGGGTCTGCTGTGACACGTATGTTTGTAAACTGTACCCACGATACAGGAGAAATCCTAGTGTGGGGCAACTGAACCTAGTGTGGGGCAGCGTTATTATAAAAGAAAAAAGAAAGAAGAGTTACCAATTTAAAGAGTTACCAATTTAAACATACATGAAATACAACGTGTTAAATGCTATTTCACTCTCTGCTGTAATAATACATCTCAAAGAAACGCAATAGTTTTGGAATTTTGGCCTGTACGTGATCTAATTTTATTATGGAACTAAGCAAAAAGTATTCAAATATAGTGTAACGGCCAATATGATTACTACACTTATTCCATTAGATTTGAAAACTGTTTTCTCTATTTGAACTTGTCAAATGTTACATTGTGTGTAACCTAGACTGTACAACCTTTATTGTACAACTTTTATTTTTTCAGATGATCAGTACATCGATCGAATACACACTATGATTATGTTAGTATCTTCGCGTTATCTGGAACTATCAGTCAACGTGTTCACTTTGAACGTCCAGACTGTCATGAAATTTGCAAGTTCACATGGACATACACCCAGACCCGAAACAACTATCTATAGATCATACAAATATTTGTTCCGTGCAGGAATCGAATTTATGACAAGTAGCGCAGCAGTCGATCGCTCAACCACTGTGTCGTCAAATATAAAATTAAATATAATATGAAAAAAAGCAATACTTTTAGTTCAAATGTACAACAAAATTTAATCGTCAAGACACTAGAGACAAACATGAGATTTTCATTGCTATTTAAATTTATTTTCCAGCAAAATTAGGTACCCAGCATCGTAGTGTGTCTGTATTTCCTCAGGGAGATATGAAATCCCAGACAAAAATATGAAGTCCCCGTTTGCTACACATATATGCTACATTGTGCAACTGTACACGAGATTGCCGTTTTGTATGTTGTTTTCATTTTATTATGAATCTAATTTACGACCTTGAATTTACAAGCGTGACTTTCAGAAATTTAAACCCAAGCGTTTAATCGACGATTAGTTACCCTGCTCACCGTATAAGGTGTACAACATAAACATAACATAGGATCACGCTTGTATTCCCCGAAAGTTTAGACAGAGGTGTACTATTACACCTACATTTCGCTGATGCTTTTATTGAGTCCCATATAATAGGGGGCGGGCCTATTGCTATCTACCGAGCACAGTTCCAGACTCCGTGCTGCTACTGAGAATCTCCATACAGGAAAACCAAATAATACTTTGCCTGATCCGGAAATCGAACCCAGGACTTCACGCTCAGTCGCGCTTGCAATCACTAGACCAATGATGCAGTTATAAAGTATCATCATCATCATCATCATCATCAGCCAGAAGACGTCCACTTCTGAACGAAGGCCTCCCCCGAGGGAAGGGGTTGCCATAATCCCCACGCTTGGCAGACGGCTTGGGGTTCGCAGTCGCTCACCGTTTAGTGAGAGGACGCAGTTATAAAGTATATACTAACTACTAAACAAATCTGTTTTAAAAAATTTCGCCAAGTATTTTAGGTACAAATAACCAAATATTATTAATGAATGTAATATAACATGGGAAGGATCTGTTCATAACCAATCTACTCTTTTCCATATGGCATATTAACAATGGCTGAATTGAAAAGGTAAAATACACACAGTACACACCGGGGCACCCGATAAAACTGGTTTGTGCACCGGGCTCATACTGACAGTTTCCGTGATATAGAAGAAAAATAATACTAGAAGCCGTAGAGATTACTACAAAAATTTGTTGCCAAAAGATGCCCTTGGAGTCATCGAAGCCGCGTCGTAGTCACGTCGTAGACACATCGTAGACACATCGTAGACACATCGTAGACACATCGTAGACACATCGTAGACACATCGTAGACACATCGTAGACACATCGTTGACACATCGTAGACACATCGTAGACACATCGTAGACAACTCGTAGGCAATTTAGCGTAGAGATTTCTTTAGACGCAAAGATTTGGAATGCGTGTAATTATTTATAAATGGACACCGATATCTGTTGTTTTAAGATACCAGTTTGTTCCCATAGTTCCGTCACGTTTTAAATAGGGACAGGATAGCCGAACGTGCTCTCCGAATAACGGAGGGACGTCGATGTATAAACAATGGTTGTGCGCTTAAGATTTAACCAGGATAACATTGCTTGACCTAGTAGGTAGATCAATCTGTTCGGCCGAAAGCAAATTGTGTTTAATAAAATACAGATTTACAAATCCTTGGTAACATTTATACACAATCTTGGCTTCAAGGTACCAAGGAATATATGTCAGCAGAACTCGATACAATATTTTTACTGAAATTATTTTTATTATAAAACAAATACATAATAATACAATCCCCTTTGTTATTATTTTTGGTTTATCAGGCTTGTTATCAGTGCCCTCTGTGTTATGGGTTACGAACTTATTCAAACTCGACATTCTTGTTTCCGGAGTCATATGCATACTCTCATGGGTGACTAGTTACTTCAAACAACTCACACTAGGTGGCGCCATAGTGTTTGAAATGGAATGTTAACATTTTATTAGTCACGGTATTTAATTAAACATAACGTAGTAGGTACCTAAGAAGGGTCAGCAGGGAATGTAAGGAAAATCGTACTCCCGGCAAAGTAGTAAATTTATTTTGGTCTTAGTCATTCAACCTGTCTTGTTTACATACAGCTGTGTGGTATACACCCTGTATAAATACTACTATTGATGCAACGTATTTATTGAATACAATGAATAAAACATTTGTATTTCAACATATTTTGCAAGTTTCTCATGAACATACGCATCAAACTAAAACTATGACGTCATTAAAGTAAATCATGACTAAACGTGTGTCCGTGACAAAATCATGAATAATGTTACTTATCTACGTAGTTCAGTGTTTGATTCGTGTTCAAAGATCATAGCGCCACGATATCGTGACGTCACAACAGCACGATGTAACTGTACAGGGGAAATTGTTACCATCACTTGTTCAAAATAGTCATTCGGCGAAAAAACTATTTTATGTTTATATATATATATTGACGGTGGAAAGGAAGCATTTACCAAGTGACAATTTTGTCGATATTGAGTTATATACATATATAATTAGAATCAGATTATTTTTCTGACCGTCGATATATTTAAATATTGGACCCGACAGACGTTGTCCTCACGTACTTATCCTAGAACTCGATCGCAACGCCACCTACCGGATCCAACTGTGAATCTAGACCATCCACATTTCACACATAACTACCAGGTGTAGCAATTAGCATTAATGTTTTTTTAATTCTTTACCTTCTTGAGATTTTCGGTGGCTAAGAATGGTCAAAACAATATTCATGCTAACAAGAGTGAGTGAAAAAATCTTTCCCTAGAACGACAAAGATTATTGTTAACTGCAAATTATCTAGAATATTGTTAATAATAATGAATATTGTAACAATACCAATCTGTACCAATATTGGTATTGTTACAGTTAATTAGACAAGTACCTATTTAGATCAATAAATTCTATCTAATAAAAAACTGAAAGTTAAATTAATATTTGTTACTTTCTAATTTTCAACGAAACATAATACCAGTACTTAATACCAATAGGCGGGCCATAGGACCGGGCCAAGGCTCAGGTTTTACGGAAATTAATATAATAACCATAAAATAACACAGCATCACGAAGAGTTAGGCAGAGGTGTAGTATTATGTACCCACATATTAAGTCCCATGTAATAGGGGGCGAGTCTATTGCCATCAACCGGGTACAGTTCCAAACTCCATTCTACTAGGTACTAAGAATATTATTATTAATATAGAAAACCCAATAATTCTTTGTCTGGCAAGGGAATCGAACCCAGGACCTTACACTCAGCAGTCGCGCTTGCGACCGCTATACAATAAAGTACAAATGTTTTACCAAAAATGAAATCTGACTTTATCTATAATGACTATTGCAACGTGTTTGTACCGCTACATAATATTTTGTCTGTGAGCGTTCACCGTCCCCTTCCCTCCGCTGTCCGCCATTTTGAATTTGATGCCGATAGATACCGGTACTTCCACTCCAGCAAACAACGCGACGCGCCATTCCATTCTACTTATTTTATTGTTGCTTGACACCCGGCACAGAGTATTTCATTATATACGGCCGGTCAGTCAACGAAAGTGCTTGTTGTCTGTGCCACGCAACTTTTTGTGCTGTGAAATTTCTCAAACCATAACAAACATGTCTGGATGTAAGTATTTTTGTATTATTAGAAACGTAGTTAAAGATTTTTGGTTGAATTAGGTTATGTTTGTAAGCTAAAGACGCCAAACAAACGCATGTTATTGTCTGTATGAGTAATACCAAGTGTAGAATTTATAGTAACATTCATTTTTTTTATATAACTGTGAGTTTTGATGATCGAATCGGTGTAGTCAACAATAACACATATTTAGAGTAGATACCTGTAACTAGCGTTGCCAACATTTCTTCGGCGAAATATCGTATTTATCAAACTAAGTTATAAAAAAATATAGTACACTTCAAAAAATATAGTATTTTACGGCAAAGACAAAAAATAGACAAAGATAATATTTCTTACTTATTTATTTTCATAAAAACAATATTTTTTTGCACTTCTTGCATTTTAAAACGAAGGATTTGTTTGTTAGATTTCAGTGTTGAAAATATAGTATTTTTGCGTACTATATATTTCTTCAACAGTATATAGTACGCAGACCCGAAATACAGTAAAATACTATATATTATAGTACGGTTGGCAACCCTACCTGTAACTGATATCTTGTGTTCTTAATACGTAATTAATGTTTTCTCATTAGAAAATAAAACAAATTTTATTATGTACCTATTTAGCTAACGATTTGATTGTCACGTTTTCTAACGAGGACGGCTCATTAATAAAGGAATCTTGGTAAACTGATGTGTTATGAATGTAAGCAATTCGCAGAAAACTGTTGACGAGAAACAGGCCTTGACCTTATGCATTTATTTTTGGGTATCGAAAGCCAAGGTCCCGGTTGATTTAAATTTAGCAGTTAAGGGTTAAGTCTATATGCAGTATGACACTAACTATAATGTTGTCGTCGAACAATACGCAATAGAAAGAAGTGTGTATAACTACCTATTCATACGTACTTACCTATTATATTCTTAGTCACCAGATTCGTGTTTATTTTTCGATGTTTGTTGTGTAGTGTAATACATATATGTAGCTGATATTATCTTTTAACAAGTTAAGATCATTCAAGTTTAAACCATATATCCAGTTCAATAAGATTTTATCTAATTTGTTGAGCATTGAATTAGCTGAATAATGTTGCTTGTTATCTTGCTTGTGAATATAATTCTGATTCATCCTATTCATCTTTATAATGTGAGGGATACGCCCCTTAAAAAACTTTAATCTATGTATATCAGCCATTCTTTAAAAAATACTCTTATATTATAGGGCCATGAAACTACCTTTATATTCCTACATATTGGAGAACAAGCCATAGCCTAAAACTAGATAAAAATCGTATATGTTGAGGGAATAGAATTTACCCGGGTAGAGAAAGCCACATGATTATTAGATGACTGCCTCATTGGTCTAATGGTCCCAAGCGCGATTGCTAAGCGTGAGGTTCTGAGTTTGGTTCCCAGGTCGGGCAAAGTGTTATTGGGTTTTTGAATGGAAATTCTCAGAAGCATCACGGAATCTGGAACTTTATCCGGTAGACGGCAATAGACTCGCCCCCTATTACATGTGACACAATAAAGAAAATACGGCGAAATGTGGGTTTATTCGAGTAATACAGGCGTGATGCTATGATGCTATGAAATCCTCTGGTACTCTCTAGGATTATCAAAGAACATTAATATAGAAATAATGCCACTCACTTATTGTTGCCTTAGAAGAATTAAAATGTTAGAAACAGCTTAGAGTACCCAGGGCACCCCGAATGAGTGGCTGCACAAAAATTACTGGGACGCAATGCATAGAACTTGAGAGAGTTGCCGACCAATCACACCATAGCAGATGAGGCAATCTTATACTCTTACAGGTATTCGGGCACAAAATAGACTTAGAAGGTAGACAATAGAGCATAAGAGTAAATTGTGCCAGTTACAAGACAAAACTTCATCACCACCAGGAAAGCCACTATTTTTAAAAGTGTGTTTTCCGTTATGCTTCTTAACATTGTCTATGATGTGAATAATTTAAGGAAACTAATCTTAGGAGGAAATAGAAGAAAGGTGATAATAATAGGAAATTATTGTTAGACATTAAATACGTGGCTGATAGTATTTAATTTGTAAATAATGGTGCGACGTCGAAACCCCTCAAATCATGGTACCTGCCTCCGGCATGCCAAAGAAAAGTCGCAGAGATCAGACCAAGCTCTAAACGCCTAAATCAAAAATAACCATAAGAATAATGACAAAGGAATTTCCTCGTATAGATTCAGATCCATTAGATTAAATAGCATAACCGATATAGCCCTAATTTGGTAGACAGTAATTATTTTTTCAAGTCTCCTGAACTGCATTAGCAGATAATCATTTTGTGTCCAATCGCGGAAAGACAGTTTTCATTTTCTATACATATGGCTATTTCTAGTAGTAGGTATGACTTTGTTTCTAGTATCATATATAACGTTATAACTTTGGTTGGAGAGCCTATCTTAGAACCGGAATAACCAGTTCTGTTCATTCAAAACAAACAACCAGAGATGTTATAGATCGACTAAATTTAGCAACTTATGGATTGGATGAGTGGGTTTTTAAAAGTGAAAATCTATAAATCTATTTATAGCTCTTACTCTAAAACTATTCGTGCTCGCTGTAAAAATAATTTTATCCAGAAAAGAATTATGAATCGGTAGGTAGGTGCATGGTTTAGTTTTACTTTGAGAGCTGATATCATCGTTAAGGCGTTTTACCATACATTTATGAAAACCGTTCTTTAAATTTCAGATCCGTACGGGAACCCGCAACAGTACCCCCCGCCTCAGGGTCAACAAATATACCCTCAAATATATAACCCCGTAAATGCTGGAGCTCCACTACCGGGCCAACCCGGTTTCCCGCAGTATCAGCCGCAATTTCAACCGGGTTTCGGGTACCCATACCAACCAGGCCAGCCCGGACAACCGCCCTCAGCGATGTCGTATCCGAATGTAGCACCAATGGCCCCATCGGCCCCCTCCGCACCGGGCTTCGGTTATGCTCCCACTCCTGGGTACCCTAATGTGTCTCCTACTCCAGCTTATGGAGGTAAGTTATCCGGCGGCACTACTTAAAAGGTTTTAAGGCTCTGGCTGTACATGTTGTTGCCTCACGCAAATGTCATGTTTTCTCCAGCCAGGCCAAGTAATACGCAGGTAGCATAAAAATTTAAGGAACATTTAAACAAGACGTCAACCCGGTCTGATCAAAAGATAGCCTATAACCAACTAGCCTAACTTACCTGATACCAAAAACGGGTTTCGGACAGCGCCGGCTTAAGTGGGTTATTAGGTACTGCAGACATCAATCCTCTGCTATGTGGTGACTATATAAAGATACATTAATTAGTTACGCATTCAGGGATTACAAATTATTGCATCTGTACGCCACAACGTCTGCTAGAAGACTATATAAACAAAAATTAAATGTTGTTTGATAGTACACGCGTCGATTCAGAATAAATGTACCGATTTGAAAAATTGGAAATGATGCCCGGAAATTTAGACACGCAGACGAAGCCGCAGGCAACAGTTAGACTGAGAATAATTTATTGTTGTGGTGTTTGTAATAATTAGTTGTAGTACATCTGCAACAAATAAAAAATACATAGGCTTGGTTATTTGGTCTCTCTCTAGTGATCTTCATAATGTCAATGAACCGAACTATTTGCAATAAAATAAACATGCGATGAGCTAGAATTCTAGGAATGTATAATGACGCAATAGTCACAAAAGCGCTAGCGAAAAATACTTTCAATTAGTTATTTTTGGAAAACGAACGCTTATTGCAAATTCTTTTAATATTGAACATTAATCGATTCCGTCTCAGTATAATTCCCTCAAGTCTTTTATTTCCATACCACTTAAACAGTCTTCAAATAATCCCTGTGTTCAGAGAGGAGCTACCATATTAATCAACACTTAATAAATAAAGATTATATAAGCAAGTGTGTTTATTTAGGCTAATTAAAATATAATATTTTAGTACCAGGTGAACATAGGTCCACGTAAAGCCACAGATTGAAGACCCAAAAAGTAAAAAATCAGCATACACCATAACAGAATTTAATTGTTTCGCGTTTCCTTTCCAGCTACCGTTGAATGGATCCCGACAACACCAAATGAAGCGTCCGCGCTCTCCGACAGGGCAGTCGTAGGCGGGTATGAAGGCTACGACGGCAGTCCCCTCTGGGTGATCAGGGCCAGGTTTGAAGGTGACCTCATTCCCGGCAAGTTGGCCGTCAAGCATAGAGCGGCTTACGTACCATGGGGAGGCAAAGAAAATGCTGTCAGGAATATTGAGGTTGGTGAATTGGAATTATACATCTCTTATACTAGCTCATTGAACTAGTGGTTGTTGAGCGTGAGGTCCTAACTCGGATCCCCGAGTCAGTTCTTAATGCAAAACCATCACCTTGATGTCGGAGTAAGTTGTAAGTTTTTTATTAAAAACTGTGTTCTGATTCCACAGTAAAGTTCACAATACTTTTACTTACACAAGACATGTAGCAGCTTAAAACTATTTTTAGACTTGTTGGAAAATTTTATCCATTAATGCAATGTTACATTAATTAAGCTAAAATTTACATAATAATGAGAGGTAATACAGTATAATCATAGGAAAGGTTTCTTTACGGTCTTCCATTTCATAAACACATACTCGTAAGGTAGTGCCGATGTTATGGTTGTATCGAAGTATGTTTACGCATTAACCCATTCATCGTCAACCTCGTCAAGTATCTAACTTGTTCAGCGATACTCGCGAATTTAGCTAACGTATGCTAAGTATATTTTTGTTTTTGCTTATTTATATTATCACACCAGCCCACAAGTCTAGTGTTGCGCATGAGTAACAACCTTTGTCAATTTATTCGTGAGGAAGGGAGTCTTGCCACAATCACCCGACCTTGACAAGTGGATTGATATTCGCAAAACATATACGTATTTAATCTATAGCCGCAATATCTTGTTATACTTGTAAAGACACACCCTACACTAGCATAAAAGGGTTCAGATCCTAGTTTATCTGGTTAAACTGGGATCTGAAGCCTTCGTGCGTGAATATCGTAGTAAAACTCACTATCAAACAAATGTATACATGTATAATTTCTGTTTTATTTCAGGTATGTTGTGCACGCCCTGAGAAGATCCGATGGCTGGAAAGTCGTGACGGCATCGTTCCGCCGAACGCTGTGGTCGCTGGCAATACTTCTGCCGGTGAACCTCTATACGTCGGCAGGGCTAAGGAACAAGGCTCACTGACGCCTGGCAAGGTAAGCAAGGAATTTGGTTTTTGATTCACAACAGAATCTTTTCTATGACAACCAAGAGACTGGGATGGACGAATTAGAATATTTATGAAAGAACTACCTAATAAAAGAAAACTTCAAATTACCGGTGAACATCGGTCTCCCTGACGCTGAAACAATGATGTTCAAACTTACAGTACGGGCTCTAAATGAGGCTGCGGCTGATTTTACGATTTCTTTTTAATTGCATGGTATTATCTGATCGAATTATGTGTCGTGCGCAGAGGTCGTGCGTGAACAATCCCTTAGTAGCTTTTCACAATATTTGCATGAGTAAATTTATGACACGTTTTGACGTGTTTCTATGTTCCTTACTAAGAATGCCCGATTTTCTTTCAGGTTCATCCGAGTCATAAAGCGATGTATATATCATTCTCCGGCAAGGAAGTGCCGCACAAAATATACGAAATATTGTGCACCGTTTAAATGTTTTTTAAGTACTTCTTTACATGTCTAAAATATAAATGTTCTAGATATTATGTAATAATGTGCGTACAAGACTGCAGTGTCGAAAGACCGTAAAAATGTCTGAATCGTCTGATGTTTCAATTGAAACAATTAGTATAATGAATGTTATGGTGTAATATTTACTGAATATTATGAGTCTCGAATATTTTTATTTGTTATATTTTTATACGTTTTGAATATTGTACTGTTTGATAAACCGATGATATATAATTATGGTAGTTTTTTATATCATTGTAATACTTTTAGCATTTAATGTATTCTGAAGTATATTCCAAATTAGAATTAAAATAAATTCACGTTTCAAAGCAAAATTGATTTTAATTTTATAAATATTAAGTTCTTAAACTTTGTTAATATTTTTCGAAATAATTGACAATATGTTTATGTAGGTTACTTTTATTAAGACTTAATAACACCTAGGTATTACATTTAAAAATATTTATTTATTTTCTTCAAATAAGTACTCACACATATGACATAATATTATTAACATAATTATCATCTACTTACACTAACTTACACTTAATAGTATACATTATATAATTATCACTTCATTATTAGGTACGGAAAAATTTGTCGTGCGGAATTTTTGTACGGAAGATCGCTTATGCACTACACGAAAATATACGATTATTTTCGGTAAGTAGTAGACTAAAAAGATCACCGTCGAATTCCGTGTAGTGCATAATCGGCCATAGCAATAGTCGATACTCCTAGGTTTTGGATCCCGGATAAAAATAAAAAGGAATGAAACAAAATAATAAAATTGAAGAAATGTACAGAAATAATTTTTATAGAAAATAAATAGTGAAGAATCTTAAAATTCTAAATTGAATCCATGGGATTATCATCAAATTAACCGTTTTTCGTGTGAAGACAATATTCTTTTAAAACTTTAAAACCTTATAATGGAGATCACTCATCATAGATTATTTTGCTTTATATTTCGACTCATTCAAAACCTTCGATCATTTCAGTCAAGTCCAGAGATAGTGGTAACCTTTGTCATCAATCAAATAACAGTCATTATAGCCTTGATACTACAGTTTCATATTAGTACCTTTCTATTTCAGACATATAAAAACCTCTTATGCCATTTTAGCAATGCCATTGATAATATTAAATCTTGCATTTAGTTTTTCAGACGTTCTGCATCTTCAAAAAGCAAAACTTTTATAATCCTTAAGTTGTATTGTATAATCACATTTAAATTTATTGTAGGTATAAAAAAGTTCAAGAGTGGCATCGTAGTAACTTTTGACACTCAATATGTCACACATTTAAAACTATAAGGCAGATTATGCTAATTTGGCGATACACTAAGTTCCAATCAATAATTAACATTTCATTTTTTTTAAATGAAAACTTCTTTACCTTTCTGATGAAGATGTTCTGTCGTCTCGTTAATGATTTACAGGCATGCAGTTACATTCCAGTATGTGTTTAGTACAACAATATAGGAGCAAATTTTTGTCTGCGGTCGTCAAATTATCCGCTGGAGCTTGACTGCTTAGTGCGTTCTCTGCCTAATGCGTGGGTTTCCTAACGATGTTTTCCTTCACCGTTAAGTTTTCTACGTAATTTATCTTTATAAATATAATTGTTTTACCATTAAATTATTTACATTGATAGGCATCTCTCTAAACTAGTGTTGTACCTTGCTATTGTTTACCATACTTTCTATGAAACCCATTTCTATTTGTGATTGTATGACACTATCGTTACTGTCTTCTGTCTGTATTGCATTTAGTTTCTGTGTCTTTTCAACTTCGTCAGCTTCGTAAGCTTTATTTTCTGTGCCGGTCTTCTCTGCAGCTTCATTGGCTTTTCTTTCAGCTTCTTTGTTTAAGTTCGCTTGATTGTGTTTCTTATTAGCCAGATACAGCCATCTGAAAAAAGAATAGAAATCAAATACTTGTCAACATCTAGCATTAAGTCTTGAACACTAATTAACTTTATCGTTTATAGCGGCTGCTTTACAGCAGCTATTGACTGTATACTTCACGGCCTTGCAACAAGTGAGAAACGATTAAAAAAACTCGTATTTTTCCCAAATTACATGGAATATTGTTAAAACAACAATAACAGCGTTACCATTCTCTTTAAGTGGTGTTATTGGTTTTAGCCATTAAAGAGGTTCCAGCAGTGGGAACATTAAAAGGCCGATGATAATGTTGATATTAGCTTATGACTTCTGAGGTACTATTTTATAACATTTGGTAACTCTAACTTCTATCCAGCTAATTTCCTGAATACGGTAAGGTAGATCGGAAACCCATCCGCAACTTTTCTGGTATTGGAGACATACATGTGCTTAGGCAACGATGATCGTTTCATTGCATATAATAATTATACTTACAAGAATATCACAACAGCCGGCATGGTAAGTGCTCCGCCAAGGAGGAAGAATGCTCCTGGAAAGGTCTTGAGCGTCGCAGTATACAGCGTGGTGTACATCGGCGCGTAGATAAGTGGCATCATCGCCTCCGCCACGCCGAAGAACGAGTGCACTTTACCTGGAATTCAAAGTATAGAAACTGTGTTCATTACAATACTGGTCCCTTCAAACAGTTCTCCATTCCGAGCTGATATGGATACCAGAATATCCAGAAGTATCTAAATGTTTAGCTTATCCATGCCCCTTAGAAAGCTATGTATCAATAATCAGTAGAAATTACTCAAAATACAATTTGTCTTGAGTCACTTTAGCGCCATCTATTCCCAGTTTCATAGTTTAAGTTCATATATTTTTTTATAAAGTACAATAGATGGCGCTGTTCACAATATTTCTTACCTAACTCATCTCGATCCACCAATTTGGAGACCATTGACCTCATCGCTATGAATGAAGTTCCGCTGAATATTTCAATCAGTGGTGCTGTAAAAAGACAAGGATTTATATTATTCATCAATATTCATCATCAGCCTGTTCCCACTACTGATACTCTGGCCTCCTCTTTGACGAAGAGAAACTGGTCCATAATAAATAATTGAAGTCCTCGAATATTATTGGCAATAGGACTTGCCGGTGTTCTCAGGCTATTTTCTTTTCCCAATACAGCACTCGTAATGAAAGCTCTGAAAGCCTCATAACATAACATAGCATCGCGCCTTGGCTAGGCATAAATGTTCCACTGTAAACCATACATTTCACCGATGCTGTTATTGAGCTCCAGGTACATAATAGCCTATTGTCATCCACCGGGCACAATGTCTGACTATGGGTAACGACTAAGAATTTTGTACCTATTAGAAAACTTAATATCGCTTTGCTCAATCCGGGAACTGGTCCTCTAAATCAGCAGAAAGGGTCGCGATTGCAAAAAAATAAAAAATATATACCTATATAAATTTGCCATGTCTTTGTAGCGAAAGCGTACATGAATCCAGACAAAATTTTGCTAGTGCACGATATAATACCAATGATTGCGTCATCAAACTTCAGTAAATGACTAAATACTCCCACAGAGAATAAAGTACCTGAAAAATAAAAACATCTGCATTTAATAAAGGGAAAACAGGGTGATTGGTTATTAAACATTCATTGATGGGCGCGATAGTGAGAACACAATCCAACCAATTAGATAAGATTTTTTTCTAACCATTATGATATCTGATATGATTGGTTGTGAATTGTAGATTTTGAAAACCAATCAAAAAATCCGATTTAATCTAATATAAGAGATGATTAAGCTATTAACAAGGTGGCTCTATGTTTTTTTTTTAAACTTTGCCCTCTGCCCTTTCTGTGAATAATTGAAATTGAATAATTGAATTCCTGTATAGTGGGTGTGTTTAAAAATACAAATATTTACTTGCACAAATATAAACACCTAGAATAACTATATGCAGGTGATACAAATATTTGTTCTGTGCGGGAATTGAACACTCAACACGTAGCGCAACACATGCTCAATCACTCAACCACTGCGCCAACCGTGCTGAGAGATCACTAATCGTAATCATGCTGAAAGATCTGATATGATCAGAATAGGTTTTAGTTGCCAGAATTTGATTAGACACTGTTGAACATTTATATTAATTTCCTGCTCAGTTCAATTTCCCACAATACACAGTGTAGTGTCGTCGAGAAAAGTCCAACATCACCCGTCACCTTCCCGAGGCCGACGCGTATGTATGAGGTATTTCCACACGTTAAAAAAGGCGATGGATTATTAAAACAATCTCTCATCGCCAGAGAATAGAAACACCGGACAAATGTAGGTATGGGCTTCACATTTGCAGATCACGTTTCTGTTCTATATCTTCATTATGTTCATTCAGTACGTATCCTATTTTCTGATGATCCAAAGTTATTGACTTGTTTACAGGCTCTGGTACTTCTATCTTATATCTGAAAGCGTTATGAACTTCGACAAGCCCTTCCAATAAAAAATATTTTTCCATCGTGTGACATAACTTGCGCTGGAGTTTTTTCAGCTCATTTGTTTGCAACATTGTCCGCGGTTCGCTAATGAGATAGGATATAGGTAATAATTATGAAATATTTACCTACTAATGAAGTACACATGGCGTAAGTTGAAAACATGCTGTAATCCACCTCGTTCCAGTTGAACCGATATCTTGTGAAAAGGTACAGCACTGACATTTCACCTGGAATTAAAAATAATAACAAGGGATTAGTATAAGAAAAACAAATGACTACATCAACCAATCCTAATCTGTCTAAGATTAGCTTAGTCGTTCATTCATGGATTATTTTCTCCTTTTGGGTATGTTCGTTATCTAAACGAAAAGCTAAATCAATCTTTAACATGACAAATATAAAGTGTTAATTAAGATTAGACTGGTTGGTACACCTAATAACTTTCGGACTTAACAAGACTTTCCATATTCAGAATATTGATGGAGTAAGTATGCAAAAGCAATCTAGTCAATAAATAAAAATATCTCTATGTGTATAAATATAAATATCTATAAATACTCGTTTATATATTTAAAAAAAAAGTTATTCAGAAGTAAAACCGCACGCCTTGATAAAAATACAAAACATTTTATGACATCTAAAAAAAACTTATTTTATATTTTTTAAGCTTCTTCGAAACTGATATTTCCTGATTCCCAAGAGGAAAAGACAGGCTATATTTGTATTTCAAGGTGTTCGAGAAAAACTGATTATTATCTACACATGTCACCATTTAATGAGTAATTAATTTTTTTCCACTGTACATATATGGCAAGGAGGCACAATAAGTTTACTTCTTCAACAACAGATCCCCTCGATCGAATAAGGCCTTCAACCGAATTATAATAGCCTATCTTAGTCAACTGCTGGACATTGGCCTCTTCCAAATTGCTGTTCTTTTTTAAGTTAGTCTCCGACTCCCGAAAGTCTGCTCTGCATATTTGTTACCTACTACCCTTCGCTTGGGAAAATTGCAGTTACCTACTCCGCGAAAAATATTGATAATCTGCATCCGTGTACGAGTAGATAACTCACCCTAACATATCTGGCTATGATGATAATGAAAATGGCTCGCCCTTATATGTCTTACACCTAATTAATAATCTCAGACTAGACTAATTATGTGGCGCTCTCTAAAAAATTGAAACGCCAGCAGTATTGACTGAATAGGAATATCTAATTAGGGATAACCTACAGAGAGTTGTTCCGGATCTGAGTACCCACTACACAGGAATTATTCGTAGGGTAGGGCAAAGTTTGAAAAAATACAAAAAAAAATACTTGTTCATCTATTCTCTTGTAATTAAAGACTCCAACTTGTCTAGTTATGTAACTCTACAAGATAGGTAAAAAAATCGAATGGCATAGCCCATAAGATTGATTAGTGCGGTATGTGTGAGGTTAATCAACCAAGATTAATGAATGCGACTTTATTAATCACTTCAGAAACATTTCCGACGCAATAGAAGAAATCACGACAGGTAATTCGCTTATTACCTATCGTGATTTCTTCTGTTATTCAAACATTGTCTATCGTACAAGCATTTTAGAAGGTAGATACTTGTGAATCGTATGTAGGAAAGCTGCTAAATAGTTAATATTAATACAATCGTACGGTTGGCGCAGAAGTTGAGAGATCGACCACTGTCGCGTCGCTACGTGTCGCGGATTCGATTCTCGCATGAAATAAATATTTGTACAACTTACAGATAGTTGTTTCAGGTCTGGATCTTTGTGTATGTGAATATATGTGTTCGTTGACGCACCCACGATACAGAAATTATTCCTAGTGCGAAGCAAAGTTTTAAAAATATCGGTTACCTGGTTTCGTTGAATAAAACTGCGCTGAAGATAACAAAGCATCACGCTTGATTGCCCCAAGGATCGAGTATAGAATAATTTAGGTAAATAATTTCCTTACAGAAGAAAAAAAATTACTGCACGACCGAACGAACCTAATACTTCATGCTCATAACCCACGCTTGAAGCATCGACTATCATATACCTATTTAAATTCTTATGAGGTACATGCAAGTTTTAACCTACTAGTCTCAACGACCGTGACGTCTCAAAACCAAATTTCCCAATACGTGTCGTGTCATTGTATGTACGCTGAGTAGATAAGGCTTATGAAATGTCTTGAAGAACTTCAACCGTTACTGCAACATTTAGCATATATTAGAGTGTACTCCAAAGAAAAGCCTTCTACACAAATAGATGAAACATCGTCCCTGTGTATAGAAAATTACACTTATTACCTCTAAAGGAAAGAATCGAAGAGTTTCAAATCACAACAATAAAACTCTCGGACAAGTTTTGCTAGGAACTTCTCTTGTTTAAAAGAATATGAGTTTTAAAGAGCTATTTATTTTTATAAATCTCATTTCATTAAAATCTACCTATTATAGATAAACAGTATGAAGACAGTATCATAAAGTCGCTGAAGCATGCTATTGATCCTTTCTCTTTTATAACAACTTGCGCAACTACGGCAGAATTTAAGGATATTGAAGCGAATCCAATTGACTGGAAAGTTGGAACCCGAAGATAGAATTCTGGCGTTATGTTATTTATTTTAGTCATTGCCAGCGCCTATAAAAGTCTTTACATGCAACAAGAAAGTTTATAAAACACTTGTAAACAAAGTTGGTGGCACGTTCAAAGATAGTACCTAGTTCCATCGTCTTCGACTATTCCGTGAGTAAATTACTAACGAACAACACACAGTCTAAACTGGTGAAGGTAGAAACATAAATGGAAGATAATGTAGTCGTATACAAAGAAAAGATTTTACGAAAACTCCCAAGTATTGAGGAAGTCGCAGGAAAAAAAATGTTCTGACATAAAGCATAACAATGTAAAGAATCAGATTTACCCGGTGGAAAGCATCACGCACTTACTCATTTGACTACTTAGTCATATCTTATTAACATGTCATTGCTCAACGGTACAGGCAAACAAAGATATAGATATAAAGTGTCAAAATAAATTTTCTCGAATTTCTCTTTCGAATTACATTTATTTAATTAATCCTCAAACCGTATTTAGTTCTTTAGATGCCCGCATCCATTTTTTTAATATGGAGGATTTATTCCACTAGAAATAAATCCTGTGTGCGTTTACAAACACAAATATTCACATGGACATACACCCAGACTCGAAACAACGATCTGTAGATCATACAAATATTTGTTCCGTGCGGGAATCGAACCCGCGACACGTAGTGCAGCAGTCGATCTCTCAACTTCTGCGTCAATTGTGTTGTCAAATCAATTTTGTGACTATACTTTGTTTAACTGTACTAAAATGGATATATAGATACACTTTGGTCTAGCATTAGAACTAGCGGTTGGTAGAAAGCGAAACTAAGAGAAAGTTATGGCGTAACTAACACGCTACTGCGACCGATGGAAACGACAGTTCAATGCCAAGGGCGTACTGGACAAGATAAAGCCTTGTAAAGCGGACCTGAGATATATTACTCAGTGCACTTTCGCTGATCGGTAAACACTTTACACATCTACAGATTAACTTAGGTCTCAATGTATACAGACTAAATGCACAGCGTAAATGAATATGATTTTTCAACTCGGCCTTTGCAGGCACTTTTAAAACGTCGAGAATCTAGGTGCACTGTTCCAAAGTGGATGTTTTTGGAGAAAGCTTTGCATCATCTATGTATATTTTTTACATATTTATATAGAGTCTGTGGCGTGTATGTTCTTTTTAACTTTTCGGCAGCAGTTGCATAGTTTATAGGGTTTGGGTCCCGGGACGTCTCGTGTCTCGAAGTCCCGGGACTTTTTGTAAATTTAGATGTCTCGGGTCCGCTTTTTTTATTGACATATCTCGCCAAAAATAAACTCGATTCTAATTTTATTCTGAGAATTCCTGAAGTCCCGGGAAGTCCCGGGACTTTGACTCTGGGCTGTCTCGTACCCCGGGACTGTGAGAATGTCGAGACTTCCCAAACCCTAATAGATTATGAAATCTTGTAATACCTACTTTTTATAGTGTTCAACATCAGTTTTATAAACGCACATATTTAAATGCATATATTTTATTAGTCTGGCTACTGCCAATAATAAAAAAATGCAATTTTATGACGCAGATAAAACCATTAAATTAATTCAAAATGCCAAGACATGTTCTCGATTATAAAGAACAATCATAAAAAAATATATTTAAAATTGCGTTTGATGACGATAAACGATTGAGTTTGACGTCATAAAACAGTTCAACTAATGGAGGTATATACTTGAAGCTATTTAACGCGATTCCAATTACGCTATACTTATTTTAATCCAGCTATCGACTTTAAATAATAATTATATATTCCTGTAAAGTATTTAACATCATTGTAACTTTCATAAGATCTCAATAGGCTCGTCCCTATTACCTACATAGGGCTCAATAACGCTATCAACAAAATGTGGGTGTACAATAGTACACCTCTGCCTAAACCTTCGGAGAATACAGCTGTGATGCTATACCTATGTAAAATTAGTATAAAGAGGTTCCATATTTCTATTACCATATACCGGACATAACTCCAGACTCCGGACCACTAAGAATATCCTAACAAAAAACCCCAATCATTCGCCCGAAACGGGAATCGAACCCAGAACCTAACGCTCAGCAGCTGCACTTACGAACACTAGACCAATTAGGCTGAAAATGTTACATAGGAAACTTGTTTTATTTATTTTATAATACTCTTTTAATGAATAGATATTCAAAGAGATTTTATCTGAATTTAATTAAATATTATACATTATTTGGGTCAATGGTAACTAAAGTTCTCGAAGCTAATCAACAAAATAGCAGTTTCTAATGGTTAACAAATGATAAAAGATAATTTGAAGTGCTGATGATAGATAAGTCATAAATATAATAACGAGGATTTCAAATATTCTAATAACTGCTGCTGAACGAAGGCCTCCCCAAAGAGGGGGGGTTTGCCGTAATCCCCACGCTTGGCAGGCGGCGTGGGGATCGCAGTGGCTCACCGATTAGTGAGAGGACGCTGCTGCCCGTCCTCCAGTGTCTAGCCGCAGTTTTAGGACGTACCCGGGTCCTTTATTTATTTATTTTATTAACTTCCATGTAATTGTAATTTCTACACACAACTCCGGGCTGCTATGACGGTTTATCGTAAACACCGAACACGTAACTTGACCAGGGTTATCGAACCCATACCAACCCCATCGAACTCACACTTAGCAGTCGCATTTGCGACAACTAGACCTATGACTGATGAGCACTATGAGCAGTATCGGACTGGTCATATAGTCGAGATGGCGAATGGGCTCCCCACGAGCCTGGCTTGCGGGGTTTGCCGCAAGCCAGGCGGTAGGTAGGATAGGAGACTCGCGCAGGCTAGGTTGGCCCAGCTCTTGTAATTATAATTATTAATTTCTATATTTCATTATTTTCCGATACTATCCCGTCTACCAGTATCCAGTTTCGGGTCCTTGTGGGAAGTCACCCGGGCCCTTCCGGACCAATCCGACCCTGCTGATGAGACCGACCTAGTACAAATTAATTTTAACAAAAATAATAAGTGCTCCAAGTTTGGATACTCTCGTACCACTATAAAAATACGACTTCTGTGTGTTTTGATTCCTATAAACTTTGGAATCTGTGAATAGTATTTTCATGCCATTTTTATTTAAATTGAGAGATTTTTCAAAACTTTAAGCTGCATAGGGTCTAAATCTCAAAAATCAAAATTTTCTTCGACGTCGAAAAACGTGCGCGCGCATTTGCACATTTTTGAATGAACTGCTATCGAAAATCACACATTATGTTCATACTTTTTTGACTTACAATAACTACAGTCGCGATCGAGGAATACTCATAGGTATCTACTAGACCCCCTAATTAGACGCTTTATTATTCTTAAGCTAAACAGTGACAAATATTTCTAGCCATCTAGCCATAATTAATACAGCTAATAAAAAGTCACTCACCGTAAATAGGTCCGATTATAACGCACATCACGGCAACCAGCATTATGACCCTCAGTCTTCGGTTGTTTTCTCCTCGTTTGAAAGCCACCGTCAGAGTCTCCTTGACGTACTTGGTGTCGAAGAAAGTCCGCAGCCATTCGCAACAATTGGCCGGAGGTTTCTGAAAATACGGAATGTCAAATGGATAAATATTCTACAAGCTGTAAGCGGGTCGTTTAGTTACCTGGTGTAACTAAACCATTTACGGTACTAATTTAGGAACAACCTAACTCTGTGCTTTTTATTGAAATTGGTTAGAGTATAAGATCTTAAATCCTAAAAACAAAAACTTTGGCTATATTCTCTAAACGGCGTCTGAGGTGTACTGTTATAAACTTACGTTTTGCCAATACCGTTATTAAGTTCCATGTAATAGGTTGTTAGACATATATCGGCACAATTTCAAACTCCGGCGTGCTACTAAGATTTGTTCATACAAAAACCCAATAATTCTTTGCCCGCCCCAAAAATCGAAACCAGGCCCTCAATGCGATCACTAGTTTGCATTTACGACGCTAACATAAAAAAGTTCTTAATTTGTGATACAGAAACTACTTAATTAAATGTGGATGGAGATAATAAAGACGTTGAAGACGTTGGCAACCAGAGTTAGTTATAAAAGAAGGAAGATTTGAAGTATTTTAACAAATACTGCTGAATGATTATGAATTATAATGACATTCTTAGGCCGTAATTACAGGGCGAAGCCATTCAGAATGTCTTTACAATTAAAATCATCATGTGGCCACAGTGTATGGCCACGAGCAAAGGTTAACATTGCTTACCATTTGTAATTATCACGACTAAACATGCACGTAACATTGATATGTAATATAAATTTTATATAGGTACATTCTCTCATTATCGAATGCATCAGGACAGATGGGTTAAGGTTGTCACGCAGTGGTTGCCTAAAGACGGCCGGCCCGCCGAGGTAGGTCTAGAAAACGCTAGCGTGACCACTTAGATGCCTTTATTACGAAAAATCCGAACAAGGTAATACAAAGAGAAATATGGAAAGATATGGGGAGCCCTTTACGCAACAGTGACAACGTAGAGGTTGGAAAAAAAACGTTCTTTATCCGATATCTTTTTAAAATTTAACGGTGGTATCTCTCGCTTGGAGGGTGGAGGAGTGTGCCAGACTCTCACCGGCAGAACTCACTACGATAATCTTACTGAGCACCATATGACAGAACTAGGCCTCGAGAACTCATAAGAAGTATCCAAACCTACTTTCACAAACTATGGGGCGGCTTCTAGTCTAATCAGATACAGATGAATGAATCCTATATAGTATTCAAATTTTCTCAAATGACACGGACAATTTCCAATTCGCTTTTAAGAAAATGAATAAACTTTGTTAAAATACGACCTCAAGAGTAAAATTCCGTTTTCAGACTTGAGAGCAATAACTAGTCCTAGTCAATCGGATACGGGTAGTTAGGTGATAATAATTACTGTCATAACTGTTCGTGTGTAAACTAGAACTGACGGATTAAACTTAACTGTTATATCTCAACCTCGTATAACAAACGATTGACAAGTTTGGCAATCGACAAAATGTTATGAGAACTACGAAAATGTTCGATTATGAAACAACAATATTGAGCGCTTATAATAAAATATTCACTATAGCAAAACGATCGCTATCAATTATTTAATATGAATGAACACACTTCCTGCAACGAAGAGAAAGCGCATAAACTATTTGAAAGTGATATAACTAAGGATTAGTACTTATTGTGTATTACTGTTTGAACGTCCATTAAACAGTAAATCACGAAGTAGATAAGCTTCGAGCAGTTTTATCCTTGTGTATTCTGTGCCGCAAAAATAGTAATAATTATATATCTATTATTTGATGCTGCAATTCTTTTCTTTTCTTTTTTTTTAAAAAAAAGCCTTGCCCCTCTCTAGGATTTCTCCTGTGTCGTGGGTACAGTTTACAAACATACATGTCACATACACACACAACCAGACCCAAAACAACTATCTGTAGATCATACAAATATTTGTTCCGTGCGGGAATCGAACCCGCGACACCTAACGCAGAAAGCTAATCACTTAGCCATTGCGCCAACCGTGTCGTCAATTATTCAGTAGCATGCCTGAAACTTGAAATCATCTGGCACATCTCGATACCACCTTTGCTGATTGGCTAGTCTTTCCACTAAGACGATTCTCAAGCTGATTCGACAGAAGAAGATCGCAGTTCCAAGTTTGATAAAGGCGTTTCACAGAAAAAATAAGGAGTGTCATGTGAAAAAAACGTGAAAATTCTCGTTCCGTATTACTTAAGCCAGTTTATCGAGGTGGCTGACAGGCAAGGTTGCGCGTTATTTGCTTTGGTATTATCACTTAGCGAGAGTAACAGGGGGACAGTCTCCCTCGACACGTGTACGCGGGGGTGGCCTCTTTACAGTAATTCCCTCTGGGAAGTGCCCTTCGGCATGGCACCGTGGTGAGCTTCGGTGCGGTCTTCTAACAGTTCCCGAAGCCCACCATATGGTGTCGAGGCGGACCACCGTGGTGAGTTTAGTCGGTAGGAGTCCGGCACCCCCTCCCCCTTCGGCAAAGGATAGCCCAAAATGGGTTCTCACCACGCTAATAAAAAAAAGGTATTGTCACTCGGGTAGGCTCTTTTCTTTCACCAAAGGGGATACCCATAGTTCTACATTGAGTTGGTGACGTGATGTCTGCCCAGCCCTCTCGCACCCATGCCGTGTACCCGGATGTTAATGCAGTTCGGTATCCCCCTAGACACCTGGGCTTAAGGGATTTCAAGTTTGATAGTTATGCCACCAATTTGACGACAGGGTTGGCGCAGTGGCTAAGCTTTCTGTGTTACGTGTCGCGGGTTCGATCCCCGCACGGTACAAATATTTGTATGATCTACAGATAGTTATTTCGGGTCTGGTTGTGTGTGCATGTGACATGTATGTTTATAAACTGTACCCACGATACAGGAGAAATCATAGAGGGAAGAAAGCATAGGGACAAAGTCCTTAAAAAAAATTTGCCAGAACGATACGCCTAATTTCCATTCGAATATTACCAAAACATTGGTTTCACTGCGGCATTAGTCTCAAGTGCAGCTGCTTAGCGCGAGAATTGTTTAAAAAAGTCTGTTTAAAAATACTGAACACGAATCCGATTTGGAATTGTGCCAATAGTACCTATATGTATAACTAACTCTTCGAGGAATACAGGCATGAAACTATAACGTTATAATTATGTGACTGAAACTTGAATAAAACGTCAAACAATAAAACTACAGTAAGACAATACAGAAGACATTTAATATAATCGTTTTCCCATGCAACTGATTTTATCGTCATGGCGCATAATTTTATTCAACATCATATATAATAAATACAAAAGTAATTTTGGTTAGCAAACACTCGTCATCGCCTATTAGACAATATAACAGAAACTGTGATTTTCGCAAAAATATTCTATACCTGTCACATATACCTACATACATGTTTAAAAAAAGCTGTGTAACTAGGCGAGTATTAATTCGAATATTTGCCTAGTCACAGCCGTGTTTTTGATAAATGATTGTGACTCGATTCGACTCGATTAAAGTGAAACCTTCGTCATCTATGCTTTTTAGTTCTCAAACAAATGAACCCGAGAGAAGTAGGGTTTTTTTATTTATTAATTTTAAAAAAAAAACGTTACCCCTCACTTGGATTTCTCCTGTGTCGTGGACGGTACCCACGACACAGAACAACGTACATATCACATTCACACACAACCTCACACGAAACAACTATCTGTAGATCATACAAATATTTGTTACGTGCGGGAATCGAACGCGCGACACATAGCGCAGGAAGCTTACCACTCAGCCACTGCGCTAACGGTGTCGTCAAGGGTTACAACGAGGAATCTTTGGATCGTTCATTCTGAGATAATTTTGATTTACTTGTACAACAACAAACTGCATTTGACATCTACGAGTATATGGACTTTTAGAACCGAGAATACCAGATATTAGTATAGGTACTACAGTGATATTTATCAGTCCAAAAGTGAATGCTGCTGTCAATCCACTCATGTCAATCTCAGTACCTATAAGTTAATCCATCTTTGTATATCTAGAGCCACAGGTTTTGATCACGTCTATCACTCGTAAATAGCTATTTTAATTAAAAAGACCGGCTTCAAACTCGACAGTGACTTGTTGTAATAATTTTGCCGTGTCACTTAGATTTACTCTGAACTAATTACGTACATAAAATTGTATGTCTACACATTTAAAAACACTTTATTTTGTTTTTTATTTTAAGTCCATTATTATTACTGTATGTAAATGTTATATGTAGTAGGTATTTACAAAGGTAGTTCTGACGTTATCTTAGGAACCAACCAAGGTTTTATAGCAGGAAAAATACCTAACTTAAGTATCATGTACTAAGGTATTTTTCCTGCTAAAATAAATTCTTTCACTTATAATAATGTATATTTGACTAACTCTCCCTATAAGAGTTGAACATAAATTTGACATTTATAAAGTCAATACAACCATAGCTGTTCAATCATTTGTCTGATGCAGCCTTCAATACTGAATGTTCAAAATAGAAAAAAAAAAACAATTTAATTTAATTGACTTTTCACTTTAAACTATGTAGAAAAGACTAATTAAAACATTATGCCTTTCGTAGAAAATGCTAGATTACAGTTCTTCGTTGCAACCGAGTGTGACACCAATTTGGGTCAAGTTGACGGACTTTTTATATTGTTACGCACGAATAATCTAATTTAGTTATTGAACTTGCAAACTGTTATATAATTATGATACGCTCATTTCACGGCCACTCAATCAATATTTTTTCTCTTTTGTTTCACAAAGGTAATTAATAAAAAGATGCAAAATAGTTTTTATTCGCCAATTTGCGGAAGGCTTATTTTAGTAAGGGTCAATTCACATGATATGCTACGGCAATAATATTCCGCGGTTTGTAATGGTACTGAATTGCGAAAGTAAATTTTACAAGGTTCTTCTATCAAAATAACCTTTAATCTACTCGATTGCTCACGTCAATCTAGTAACAGGTGTATTGATATTAAGTATGATAATTATTTTAATAGCGGGTGCTTTATCGTTTCAAATTACAGTTTGAGTTCATCATAAATCTAAATAAATAAAAAATTGTATAAGTTTTTTGTTTTCTTGGGCTAGAAATCCATGAAAAATGGAAAAGGATTGGACTCGGAGCGACTTGCATTTATCTCGCGAAACCCTGTGATTGACTATCATTAGTTTCATTCGTATACCTAAACGTAACTGGCCTCTTAAAACTAGAATAACAGGTGTTAGCAGAGGGATGTTGACGGGACGGAGCTACGCCCGCGCCGCGGCCCCGTAAATCCTCGAAGTCTCCCATCCAAACCTTCACTCGTTTCATAGATCAATCAATCTGCGCTACTTAGAACCCCTTAATAACACATGTAGTATTATTATGCATGGCACGCTCGTGCTGAAACCGCAAGTTTCTGCGTAATCCCTTCACTAGCCTGTTTTGTGTGGCCCTGTGAACGAGTACATAATATAAGTTATATCTTAATTGCCATTGCAATCACCTCACGTGTGGTTATGTAATATTTATTCAATGATATTGCTGAGTAATGGAACCATTTATTGAAACCTAAATACAGAATGGTTACTTAACCTGTTGAAGTTCATCGCATGTATAAAAACGCATACAGACGTGATTCTTTATGCTTTTTGTGTGATCCTAGGAAAAAAGTTACCAAATGTGGCTAAAATTAGCTTTGTGTTAATTATTTATGCAACGAAATAGACGGTCAGACGTTCCAAGAAATACAAATATGCTGATAAAATTATTAGACTGTACACAACCAAGTTTATTTTTAAACAGATATTCGTCTTCGTACTTGTTATGCGCAAAAAATATAATATTTCTGTGTTTAAGTTTGTACATACAATTCTTAGAAGAAAAAATGTTAGGTAACAAAAAAGTTATAAATGTCAAATTGCCATCAATTGTACCTACTGTTTGACGTAGGTACTTACCTGAAAAATATCCTTTCAGCCTGCAAAGTTGCTTCAATGAGCGGTTATATCAGTTCCGATTCGATTCAATTCGACTAAGTTTTTCGATAAGACGAGTATTTTTCTAGTAAAACAATTATTTATTTGGCTAAATGTTCAAAAAAAGCAAATTTCACGTAATTTTAAGAATATAATGAGATAAAATCAATTAATTTTTACTCTTACCGCTACGTAGCGATATCTTGTTCTACAGATCTACTCGTAATAAGTTCTTGTTGCGAAACAAACTTTTTGATGAAACTTTTGTTTTAGTTTTGTGCAGAACAATAATTTGGGTTTTTTATAAATTCGAAAAAATATATATTTGGAGATTAGTAATCTAAACGAAACACGGAATAATGTCACACTAAAAATTATATTAAAATGTGTGGTTAATAAATATTGTCGTTTTCGTGGCATCAATCGCAATTGGGGTGCAAGAAAAATACCTCCATGAATGACGAAACAAGATCGTTTGACTCACTCTAGGCAGTCAGCCTCGATACCAGCATTACTCTGGCTAATCATACACTACGGCAATGAACGAATAAGCAATTCCGATGTGATAGCAGAAGATGGCATAACTTTATTCATCGTTTATTACTAAGCTATATTCAGTAGCTGACCGATTGGCTTTCAAGGCTAAGGGTTGTGGGTTCGATTCCTACATGGATAAAATATTTATATGATCTATATATAGTTGTTCCGGGTCTTGTTATTCGTGTATATAAGATTTATGCCTGTAAACTGTCCCACAGTACAGGAGAAATCCTAGAGATTTTCATAATTTTCAACATCATATTAAAAAAAAAATAACAAAACCTAGTTACATGTAGCTTGTGTGCTTACCTACTAAGAGAAACACCGTTTACCCATATTATAATGGTGTTTTTCAGCTAAATCATTCCATTTGTCTCAAATCCGAGGCTATGTTGAACAGTACAAAGGTGGAGGTTGATGACATTATAAAGATTGCTGAGTATCAAACATAATTGTACCTCAAGCCTTGAAGAAGTCAGATTGAAATGACTAAAAATGGATAAAAGGATGTTTTTCATCGGAATTTTTTCGTACAGGAAATAACAATGCTAAAATAGGATTGTTTTAAAAATCATAATTGCAGATAAAAGGTCATAGATGCATCTCAATTTGATAAAGATTATAAACGGTTAGGTTTAGTATTTATACCAAATTAAAGATTACTTTGATTTAATAATAATATAATGAAATATTTATTGGATTCAATTACTTAATAATATTTTTTCATCGATATTGTGATGTAGATTTTATCTGAAAATAAAACCAATCCAAAATTTAAATTTTATTAAACTCACTTCACCTACGACAACGATATGAAATGTTCGTCTCAATTTTTTTCTGTTTGTATACACAAATAATTTTACTCAAGTACAGTCAGCGATAAAAATATCTGAAAATTTGTAAAGTTTCGAAAAGCTATAACATTATCGATTGTTAAAAACTATATTTACTTTATTATACTACCTACCTACCTATCTATTATACTACTTTATTATACATTATAAAAATGATCATCTTGACACTGACACTCAGTATACTATTTGAAGTCAATAAAATTAAACCTAATATAAACCTATTAAAAATTAGGGAAACTTCTAATTTAAGGTACTAACGTCACAAATATATATATACAAACAAATGCATGAAACGGTTTATGAATTACGATTCTCAGCATTAAATAATTTATGACTAAAGAAAAAGGGAACTTGTTTACTTTAATTTAATTCATCAAGCCACGTTAGTCCCGGGAAATGCAAACAGTTTTTCTACTGTATCCACTTTACAGTTTGTAGATATAAAAGTTAGGTCTATACATAATATTCTATTATTAATTATTTAATTGACAATTATTTTATTGTATAACAGCTAACAAGGATAGAGGCCAAGGAAGCTAACTCTTGGGATAACTATCAATTATCATGCACTGGAATTTTTGTTATCATACAAAGACTATACAACAAATAAGATCATTGATGTTCACAATATCTCATTATCCAAAGATCGAATACTTGATCCATGGATAAAATTATACAAATTAACTTGTCACTGTAATCTATAATTAGCAGCAAACTTCAATTGGACCATAAACGTTTATCTTATCGATCCATTAATTGCGATAAATACACAATGCCTCTTGTTTCGTTCAATGAACTGTTTAATACAAATTTACCGCAAAGGTGTCTAATATATTATGTAAAATGATGTAAACGTCACCGAGGATAATAAATATTAACTGTCATTATTCAATAAACAACTGTGTAGATCACGATTATGATAAGTAAGTGTCTATTAAAGTGATTTATACTCACCACAGATGGATCAGTCTTCTTCACTTCCTTGATGCGAATGAATCCGTAGGTGAAGCTCAAAACATATAGTGTCGCACTAACAGAGAACACACCGTATAATCCAATTTTTCGCACTAATATCCCACTTAGAGCCGCCCCTACGGGCACTCCTACGGAATGAAATAGATTCACTATGCCTATCCTCAACGTCCTCTGTTCCTCTGTTGTAATATCTGCTATGTAACTAAACACTCCCATGAACATCGTGAACCAGCCCCCCGTTATGGCTGGGAATATAGCTTCAGTCACAGCCGCCACTTCTACTGGTAACTCGTAGAAAAAGTAGGTATTTATAATCAAGCCTATACTCGTTAAAAACTCTCCAACGATTGGTAGAAGCATGCAAATTTTTCTTTGCCCAACTCTGTCACTATACGCTCCGAGAAATATCAATATTCCACATGGCAAGAATGATTGTAGTGCAGTTTTCCAGCCAGTAACTGATGCTACTAGTGTTTGTACAGCCTCCTCTTCTGCTGTGTAATTAGCAGTGTCTCTTCGAGTTAAAGCATCACATATATGATGGTCAAACTGGAGATTTACCCGACACGCTTTCTCTAAATAAAGGTTTTGTGTAGCTAACACAGACAAGACTGATGGCATCACGTAACATGCCAAAATAGGCTCCACAGTGATGAGAGAGATCATGCGTCTTAATTTCTGAAAATGACCTAGTCCTTCCCAGCTTTCTTCGTCAATTTTCTCATTTTTGATACCATCTCGTTCTTTATCCAGCTTTACGTTTGTCATATTCTCGTATTCCTTAGCTTTACTTAAACTATTCTTAATTACATTAGTTCCATTTAAGTCACCACCATTAACATTAAGAGTTTTATCAGGAGTTTTGTTATTTTTCGCATTTTTACTATCCACAGCCATGACTGCGTCACGCGTATCTGAAACAGAAACATTAATTATTTTTTACCTTTACGACCGTTACTTTCGATAGCTGGACACGATTTCAGTTTTAGATTATATAGCATTAAATTTTATGACAATTTACATGTGTTTAGCTGTGAATATCGCGTTTTTTCATTGGGCTTCAGTACATTTGATTGGTAAATGAACTACCGGACGCGGTAATCATTTCATGATTGCCTACATGCTTACCGTAATCGTCTCTAACTGTGGCTGAATCCACTTTACCTCGCTAACAATGGTTTTATCGTTCTGCTTCATCCTTTTCATTAGAAGTCATGAAGATTATTACAACGTATACATGTTTTGTGCACATCATTACAGTGTGGGGTAACTTTATATATTTTTGTGGAACCAATTTGTATTTTAAAATGTTGTATTATATTATAGACAGTGATACGTTACGGATTTTTTTATATTGATTGGAAGGCTCATTTATCACAATACAATTTAATTTTACGGTCTGGTACGGGTGATTTTGTTGAGGAAATAAGTTTTCCGGCTGGCGATTTAGACTTCGGTTTAACGAATTTAGTGCTAACAAGCGTATGTATCAAATGACGATCTGTTGAAATCCAATAATTTGATGATTATTATTCTACAGTACTAGTAATGAAGAAAAATATGTCACTTGTTTCAACTGGATTGAGTTTATCTTGGTAACTTTTAACACATACATAAATGAATTCGCGGGTTACTGGTGACTTAATTATATTAATGCTATGTTTATTTTAAAGTTTAGTTGTTTATGATGATTCCATCACAGAACCGTGCGTATATCATTGATTGTTCCTAGCATTATGTTTAACACCTGTTTTACCTACATTATAGAATGCAAACAAATAATATGTATATGTTGCTTGTACAGATATTATTTGTTTGCGTAAACAATAATTAATTTTATATCCAATGGTATTTTTATACATGAATATTTTTGTTCCTTTATAATAGAGTTTAGAATATAATAGCTAACTTACGTAGAGATTTATTAAAATAAATATAAGTATTTGTACATATGTATGTAGATACAATTTTAAAAAATCCAATTCCATTCGATAACTAGTACCGCATGACTGTTGCGCACAATACATTATACGATTGTGAATTCGAAGTCCGTGATACATCACTAAATAAATTGGTACTATGATTCCGGTTCATACACAATGGGTATCGAGTAGAGGCAACAGTGTATTCATTCATACTGTAGCAAAGAACAGAAATGCATTCAGCTATCGAATTCATGGTGATACACCTAATTTGTCTTTTAGAAATAAATTAAATAAAAATTGTTTTCGTTAAGGTATTTAAGTTTTACAAAGATTCAATTACATTGCTTTGAACTTAACAAAAAAAAACATGAATTCATTTGTTTTCTGCTTCACTTGAGTTTTCAGCTGTTCTAATTATATACGACTCATCATATACGTCTTTTAATAAACAATTTTATATGATAAATCTCGACAATCCTCACTCCACATCCAGAGGTACAATGTTTACCTTTTTTATAAATTGCAATTTGATGTTATTGCTTTTATTTTTTCAAGACTTCAAAATATATTATTTAAAAATAGCCGTCGCACTTGAATACAAAATTAATTGTAGGACTTAACGATTCAGTCTAATAGGACCAAGTTTTGGTTATTGGTCCTTTAAACCTATTTCGTTCATGAATGCTATAATGTAATTGCAGTACTGTCATGTTTGACAAGAGATTTTTTGTTGTGTGCTGGACAATACACCGGGGCCGCAGGAAAAACTCGTGTCATCACATTGACCTTGTCCAGCTGATTCCGCGTTCACTACCAAGGTTGAATGAACACTATATTGGTTTTCACGATTTGACTGTACTTTCGATACAAGAAAACCCTCGTTTTATCAGCAGATTGTCTACTCTAAGCGATAGCGTCTGTCTGCAGTTTTGACTATGTGGCTGCACAGGCCCTTACAATAAAATAATGGATATCTTACTATTTATAGTCCCTCTGCTGGGCACGGGCCTCTGGTCAGTATGAGAAAATATAGACCTTAGTCCACCACACTGGCCTGTTTCGGGTTGGTAGACTACACATACATACACATGAACCCCTATCAGGTGTATAGGATTCCACATGATATTTTTTCATAGTAAACGCAAGTGATAATCGAATTCTAATCCTCACATGAATTCAAAAAGTCAGACATGCGGGCCGGTTTTGACCTCAGAGCAATGCATTCAATAGTTATGTTATCGCTGCTGCCATTTAATACTGAGCTTAATATCAGATCGTACGTATTTTAAGGACAATGTATTCAGTAGTTTTCCAAGGAAGAGTTTATTAAGCTGATGAGTTTGACGGAAGTTAGTTTTGTTCTTCGTGGAATCTTTAATTAGGTAATGGTTCTTCAAAGCCCGGTGTTTCTGCCTATCGTCTAAGTAAAATGATGATTCTTTCCTGTGTATTCATATAACAACATTTACCCTACAATCCAACTCACAATTTTGTTAGTTAGGTGTATGACTAGACATTGTAAGTTTTTCGGCTTAACATTGTTTCGAAATGTTCTGATTTTAATGGTAAATCCATTAAAATCAGAACATTTCGAAACAATGTATTTGAATTTTAACTATGCCATGTACCTATTTTTAGTTCCTTAACGAGATTATCTGGACTGGAGACACTGGTACAGCTTACAAAAGGACTACTGGCCATTGAAGCAGATTACTCCTTGAGTGGAGACCGCGACTTAGCAAACAAGTATTAGACTTCTCCTATGTATGTATATCGAACATCGGGTATCCCGAAAGCAGAGAACCAGGTATTCTACAACTGGGACGCCTATATTCAGCAGTGGACTACTAGTTAGGATTAATAATTACAGATTTGACAGTTAAATAACATGCAACACAAAATCAGGAAATCCTGTTTGATTGCAATAAGCTTTAATAATGCTTATTTCTTTAGATATGTACCGAATTTACATAAACATCAATACAAATTATGCAACGTTACATTCATGAGCGCTATTATGCTTGTTAAGAGGAATCTGCAGCGTTGGTTCAATACAAGGAAGTAGTGTTGTAAAAAGTTCAATGTTAGTCGCAAAAAAGTCATGACATTATATTGAATCATGTAGGTACATGATGATAATCGTACCTACTTAAATGCGAATAATAAGTAAATATTACACGACCGATTGATAAAAAATCGCATAGATCACTTAGGTACACTTTAGAGGTGTGCCAAGTGTGCCAAATATATATTTAACCATTTGTACAATCACGGGCAAATATTGTTTCAGTCGAACAGATTTTTATAATTACAGCATTATTTAATTTAAAAAAAAATATTCACATGGAAAAGTAGAAAGGAAAATCTTAGCTTAGTTCGTTAAGAACTTACTGTCAAGCAAGTTCTTAATTATATGTCCAATAATATACTTAAGTTATAACGATTGTTTCATTTACCTTAAAAATTCTTTAAAAAATTGCGTAGTATTCGAGTTTCGTTTCGTTATCATTTTTTCGTACTCTTTGATCGTGATTGTAGTGATGGCGACTTTATATATTATTTCGAAGAAAATGTGAGTACAATCTAATCTCAAGAAAGAAACCTAGAGGCAGCTTCTGCTAGTGAATTTCCCGTGTGGCATCGAAGATAAGTACAATTTTCCTCCAATTTTATTCTAATTTACATATATTTTTCTTCAATAAATTTAATCCTAAGACTTAAACTTTTTTTACTGCTTCATTGGTCGAGTAGTAGATGTCCTGGATTTGATTGTAGATAATACAATAGAACATACATCACATGCAATCATACAAAACCTCTGTCTAACCCTTCGGGATATACAGGCGTGGTGCTGAATCTCCGATGAAACTCGAGTGTAATTCTAAAATGTGGGCCAAAGGTATGCCGAGTAAAGCAAACTTTGTCAGCCAACCTGTGTCCCCGGAAAATCAATTAAAAACAATGCGGGGTTACAATGATGTTTTCAAGACTGATTCCGTTGAAATAAGACACCATTAAGTGTGTAGTTTTACACTATGGTTTCCTTGTATTTGTATCTGATGTAAAAAATGTACTTAATGGTTCTTTATAGAATTGCTGCGGCCATTTATAAATAAAGTTTAAATATACTTTTATTGCATTATGCTCTACTGCACTTTAAGACTAAAGTTTTCAATGTTCACAGTAGGTAAATTAATTACTGTACCTATAGGAAATCTGAAGTAAAACTTATACCGTGTAGGTAAACTATCCCCCCACATGCCACTTATTCCCGAATTAATCGTTTATCAGGAACGGGTTATATGCTATAAGTTAATTCATAAAGTACTGAAAATTGATTATGAAGCGCAAACATTACACTAACAATCACAAATATCTTTTTTTCTCAAGATGACTAGGTATAATGGAAATTAAAAGTTTATCTATGTGGAAAATAGGTAGCAGCTTCACAAAAATCTCATGATATGCTCATCTTATAGATATCTAAATACCTAAGCGTGATTAGTTTTAAAATACAATAAAAGCTAGTTTGCTCGTTCGTACCCATTGGAGAGTCTCATAATCACAGGTGCAGATGTAGCAATATCAGTGCCGCCAGAGATGTAATATCGTTGCGTATGTAATAACAAGTCTAGCCTATCATAACATGCAACTCAAGCGCACTTTCGCAACTAATTCATCTCAGAATCACGATGCGAAGGAAGTTTTAGTAACCAGATAAAATGTTCTATAAAGTAGAGACTTAATATTTTAGACTATTCTAGATTCAGAATTGTCATTAAGCTATATATAGGTATCATTTTTTTTTATCCCAAAACCTATTTATTTTAGATAGAAATTCTTCCAATGCTTTGAGGTCTCTCTACGGTGTATATTAGCAAGAACTTCAAAAAAAATTGGGTGAAGGTGTGTTAAAGATTCATATAGACAATGAAATGAATGTTAGTCACCATGTAGGTAGAACCAAGGCCATAATACTAAATAAAATAGATAATACAATATGTAGGTTTGAATAACATGAATAGCATAGAGAACTTTCACTAGATGGTAATGATGGAATTCTAACGCATACACCCGCTGTGGACGATAGCACAATAAGAGACACTTTTTTCTAATCTAGGTATATTAGGTAACAACGAATAAAAGAGTTTTTTAAAGAAAAGTTTAAGGCGATAAGGTTAATTTCTTTACAATTGTTTTCGGATTTCGCATAAAATTATACCAAAATTAGTTTTAAGGTTATTTTGAATTTGATTGTTGTTTTAATCCTACACAGATTTTTCGTTCAAAAGCAAATCTCACAAACATGATTTCGATCAGTAGTACTGCATTATAAATTCACGTTAATTCCCGTATCTTATTATTAAGCACTTTACCATCCGGGTACAAACAATTATTCTGCACAGCAATTACCTACTTGATGGTATGTTAAGTTGGGCAACAATAGAATGACAGAGCTCACAAGGTCACCACCATTAAACAAGATACCATCAGAAGCTACTCTAGCATTGCCTTTGTACTTAATCCTAGAATCGCACTTCATTATAAGACGAACAAAGTGTTTACCTACAAACCTATACGCGAAATATCGTTAAGTCGTCAACAGCAAAAAAGAAGTCAGATAATTAATGGTCTTAGGTCGTAAGGATATTGGTCCTATTTGTCATGAAGGCCAGCCGCAGCTAGATATAGAAGTCGACGCTATTATGCTTGGCTAGGATGTCGATGATACTCGTAATGGTGAAATGGATTCTAATGTTATTTTATTTGCAAGGAAAAAATGAAACTTGGAATCACCATCAGCATCGATGAATCTATATCGATGTAATGGTACTTCTAAATAAACAAATAATGAAAATTTTTTTCGTATAAGTCATAAGAATGACTCAAACAACGAATTCTTATCTACCCATCCTCGGCCCATCCTTATGTACGTAGGCACATATCATATCGAACAAAAATAGATTAAAAGAAAAAAATACTATCTAAACAAGTACGCTTGTCAATTTCATAAATTAGGATAGCTTTACATGGAAGGTACTTAATTTTCGTATGCTTAAAATGTCAAGTTTACATCACTTGTAATCTCAAAGTACTTTTTTTTAATCAAAATATTATCAAAATTTGGCAGTACTGGCCGTGTGAAATTCTGCCTAATTTATATATATATATATATATATATATATATTTAATTACCGATTTCCAGAATTCCTACTAGTTTCTATAATACCTGTTTGGAATACATTTTTCTGTAGGTATATTGTCAATAATGTTATGCTTCATGACCAAAACATAAACGATTTTTTTATTAATAAAAGGAATGCTTTAATTTAGTTATCCCTTACTGTTCCTAATCTACTACGCTACGTGTCACGGGTTCGATTCTCGCACGGAACAAATATTGATATGGCTTTAAAATATTTTTTTCGTGTCTGTGTGTACATGTGAATATTTGTGTGTTTGTAAATGCCCGAACAGGAATAATTACTAGTGTCTTAGTCAAGCCCGAGGCCTGCCAGGTCATCCATTGGCGGGCCGATACCTGCCGGGGTGCGGTGAATGCGCGAGCAAATCCCGGGTCTCCGGCGCTGCAAGAACACCGTGTAGTTTTAGTCGGTAAAATTCCGACATCACCCGTCGCCTTCCCCAGGGCGACGGGTGTGCATAAGCATTTCCACACGTTAAAAAAAGTGTTTTATCTAACTTTAAAAAAGAAGATTCTACTGTGGTAGGTTAGAAATACGATCACAGAATAAAAAATACTATCTAAAAATATCTCATAATTATACTACACAAAAATTAAAAAGACATCATGCAAGGAAGTATTTAACAGTCAATTTTATTATTATAGTCTGGCTGAAAAAATAAACATTTACACAGTTTTATTTGAAATTAAATCGTCATTGCACGATTCGCGCTGCTGACTTTATGTAATTTGTAAAATTCGTTGACATCAATGACAATTACGTCTAATGTTTATATAGTGGGGTTCCCATGACAAAAATATGACAATGTACTTGTAATTGCGAAAAAAAAAAAACATTCAATTCTAGGTATACTTACCACGTCAACGTTTTTGATGCAAGTTTAGTAAACTTTTTTTCAAATACAATTATATCTAATAGTTGTGCCTCAAATTAAAAAAGTAATCATGTACGGTTTAAGTATAATCAAACTTTTCCGTTAGTAAAAGATAATTCGCTGTTCATCTGTGATATAAGGTGGACTTAAAATATACTATTATACCTTTCCTTTGAAAGCTACTTTAAAGCAGTTGACAAAATGTCCTGAAAGTGTGTGGTTTTGTTTTAACACGATTGTCACCTCGACACTAAAAAGAAAGTCACGAACAGCAAAAAGTTTGTAGTACAAGTGATAGGTACTTCTATAATAATAATTATATAAAGTACAGGTTGAATTCAAAAGAACTGTCCAACAATGACGTAAAGTAAACATAGCACTATTTAATTAACCAGTATAAATGTATTGATTAGTTTTAAGAGGACTGATATTTTGCTTTCATGCTAGCGGTGAGGATACCGATGTATATAGGGTGGGTAGTAATTAGTGACAGAAAAGTTTATTTTGGAAACGATACCTATATTATGAAATTTTTAGAATAAAATATAAAAATCGTTTCTTAGGGAAATTTGTTTCTTATCTTCACAAACAACTTTTCCAAAGAAACGGTTACGGTACGGTTACAAGTTTTAATTAAATAATGGTCACTAATTACCGAACACCCTATATAAACAATTGAAGTAAGAATCGTTTATATAGGGTGACAGATAATTAGTGACCATTATTTAATCAATATTGTGTGTAGTGGTTATACCTAATAAAATTGGTAGCAGGAAAATAGAATATTTTATGTCACATTGTTACATAATTGAATTTATAAAAGTAAGGTTTTGTGATAGTAACTAAATAGTGAATGGCAATAATGTATTTTTAGCTTAGTTCGCAAACATGACCGTGACTGATACTTGTATTATGTTTTGTGGTACCCCTGTAAAAGTACCATGTACTGCTATGTTCTGTTACGTCTATGTATAGGTAGCGTGACCCGCAAGCTATGTGAGTAGTGTTTATGAGAAAAAGTCATCTGCCGAGTAGCACTTGAAACAGCTCGAAGCACTGTTAAAAAATCATTTGGGTCCTTAAACACAGGCAGATTGCTCATAAATCACTTGATTATGCGCATGAAGTGAAGTAGTAAGGTTTAAGTCACCGAGAATCGGGGAATCAAGGCTTCAAAAACGGTGACTTTAGTCTAAGCTGTTGCCTGTCTTTATATAAATGGAACACATACAACAATATTACTTATATCTTGACAGATAATATCCTCAAATTAATCCCTGCCCATGTTATTTACAAAGAAATGGACGCGACCTTTGGCGATGGCTCCTAAATTCACTTCGTTTGTTTAGCACCACTCACGGAAATACTTAATTATTAAAATAACCAATACTTATTTATTCAGAAATTTAAACTCATTTAAAAAAAAAGGTCTCATTAATTGCAAGTGTAGAAAGCTTTTAAAGTATTTTAAAGCTGGGTTAACAGATTGCATGATAATATTATGTTTTGTAACGCATGCAACAACGCATGCTGTTACGTTGTAAAACGTACGTGTTCACTAAGCTAGTAAACGCGCTAGATGCGTGTTATTCATTCGTACTTTAGTTATCGCGACAGCGTTATATGCATGATATATTTTTACATTGACGTAGCGTATAGAAACATCTTGCAAACAAACTGGGGTTTTAATACATCTTGTACAATTTGCAATGGAACCTATGGAGCATTTCATTCACGTTACTGCAACATTTAATGTGAACTTGTCTTGACTACTAAAGTGAGCTTGCTTTACAATGTTCGGTATGCCTAAATAGAATATAGATAGATCAACATATCCATGAGTAAAAGTTCATGGAAACATAGACTTGCGAGCTGACCTTACTATTGTATAAATTACTGCAATTTTTATACAACTTATCTGAGAATAATAAATATGCATTTAAAAAAATATATATCTAGTTGTTTATTTGAACGAAACGTGTTACAAGCATTAGATACATTTAAAATATATGCTGTGGGCATTTACAACAACTTTATTAATCGAAGCTTATTTTTTTGTTAACGGTCACATGATATAGAAAAACATAGTAAACAAATAAAGGAAGCTGAAATGAAAATACTGCTTAATATATATTTTTTTTACAATCCATAATCTCAGTGCAGTTTTGTTATAGGTGGTGCCAAATGCAATTTTGTGTAAACGAATAAAACATATTGAGCATAAAACATGTGTAGAGATGTAAATGCGATTTCATATTCAGGTTTTATTAATTTTCGTTTAAAAATATTTAATCTTCATTCATTTTGAGTTATTATATGTATTTATTTATTTATAAGCCTCATAAAAAACATTTAACGTGTTGTTTTTTCGTAAATTGTCGTAATCATCATTGACTGTTTTTTTTTTTTACTAAAAATCGGGTACTAATAATAAGAAAAAATATTATTATACGTAGCGACAGCTGCAAATTGGCAAAGAAGTAATTTTATTTCACAAATAATTATCTTACTGGAAACTCTTTTGGCACAATAACTTCACGTTGGTTGATGTTTAATAAAACTGATGTTCAGGTAGTTTGATTTTTTTTTTATTGTTGTTCCAATATTGGAAATCAAATATTATATTTTACAGGAAGTTTTTATAGATATTTTTTAGCATACCAGAGGGGAAGCAGTATTTATTTCTTGAACTTACCCTCTCCTTGTTAAAACTTATTCACAACCATATATCATCACTTCACTTAGGCTTCATTTGTTGTGGCCCTTGCAAATTTATTGCAATATCTATTAAAGTCCTTCAATTTTTTAATAATGTTTATTATATGAATATTTTAAAATATAATTCTATTTAATTTAGAATACAGTTCGTGCCGAAGAGTCGCAGCGTTCGATTTTTGAATATGCAAATCGCGCGCGAACTCCTGCGCTGCGATCCTAGGTGCGCGCGTTCGTCACAAGCGGTAACGGTTAGGTGATTGCAGTTAGTTCACACCGGCGCACATTCTTAACCATTTCGACAAGTCGGTTACGAGCGGATGTCCACAGCCAGTCGCGAACATCGTTGGCCGTCAATAGCAATCATTGCTTATATGAACTCGAGGAACGATCGATTGTTTAATATCAATTCTTACAACAATAACTTCATTCAATAAATTCGGAAAAGTACTGTTGATTCCTGGTACGAAAACCACTCAAAAGGTTCTATGGTACGAGGCGTTTACTGGTATTAATTGAATGCAACTCCGACTGAAAATAACATTCGTCCGTGACCTGCGGCAGTTACATTCACATTTGTAGTAATCATGTGTTATTTATCTTCGATTTAAGGCCTGTCTTATACACACAAGTTTGATATTTTACGTAATCCACGTGCGTAAATCAAATACAGATTTTTAATCTGTCAACAACGTTATTGTGGTCAATTATCAGTGTGGTTACTATGACACGAATCGCAATAAGATTCTGTAGAACTGTTGACTGACAGCATCCTTGCTTCAAGTACTATTTAAATATTGGAACAACCTAAGCGATCAAAATTGTCAGACCATGACATAATTATTATTATGCCGTGTCCCTGCTAAATTTATTGTAATTTGATAACAACAGATCTATATCGCTACAGTCTATTTAGTGTAGTACATTGACAAGTACAACTATTTTATCACTACCTATCTTATATTAAATAGTAACAATATGTTTACTTTAATAGCCCACTTACCGAAAATATTGCATTACTATATCTTATTCCATTCTACTTAATAACACCTAACTCAAATTATTTCTTACAAAATGTATCGTTCGTCAAAGAAGTTTGCAAGTTGCAATACACGATTATTTACATTAAGTAGCCACTGCATCCCAAGTCCTTTAATGTTTTGGATCACTAGTAATTTCAGTGGGAAATGCCGCAGGATTAGATGGTAGATAATAGGACAAATTTATGAGTCATATATTAAAAGAAAGGTACACCAAGGAAAAGCAAAAATAGACAGTCATTCAATAAAATTTATTCAGAAATAACATACAATGGCAATAGAACTTATTCATTAACAATAATCCAAAACTTTCACACAATTAATTTTCAATTTATCTTATGTATGTAATCAAATCATAATTTGTTGATTATCTCACACTATATCAGCTACATCTTTTGTCTTAACTCTATTGGTCCTGTCCTAGTTTTCTACAATACTTTCACTTAGAGAATAAACATTAGTGTAATCACATTCATATCTATTCTAGGTACTATTCTAAACTTTATCTTCGCTTATACCATCAACCTCATTGCTCTTCCCTTGTGGGATTTCGTTTGTCACTATGTCCAAAGAGCCATTTTTACTCAAACCACAAACGGAAAACACTTTGCTGCCAACATCGTGTTTCTTTACACAGTACAGTACTATTATTAGAATTGTCAATAACACCACTATGGCACCTACGATTATCGGTGCGCTCTGGTCCATATCACCTTCACTTAGAATAGCCAATTTGACGTTTTCCTCTTTAAGGAATTTTTGGAGCTCCGAGAAGTATTGTAGGATACCATCTGTCGATAGCTCTGTTTCTCCAGTTATGGCTTGAAGGACTGTTCTCCAGTCCTCACTTGCACCAAGTGCCATGCCATCGCTGAAATAATCAAAAACGAGTAAGTACGAGTATTATTACCTAGCAGTGTTAATTAAAATATACTCATAATCATCATCGATTAAAATATACACAACATAGTAATATCATTATTCATTCTGAAACTGTCAAAACATCGGTTTATACGGGTAAAGAATTTTCTTTACTCAAAAGAATTACAAATTCACTTACAGAGAAAATATGAATCTAAAACAATAATAGCCGTCAAGCGTGGCTTGATTACAGATTAATTATATATTAATCTCACAACAATTCGCATTGACTATCATATTCATTTACTATTATTGCCCTAATGATGTTGGCCAAATGGAAAATATAGACAACGCACTCATACGTATTTATCCTGTATTGAAGATATAACAGATCCCTATTTCCACTATCTTATTTCTTTATCGTTTGAAGGTTTGTGACCTCTGTAAACAACATTCTAAGTCGTATCGGCAAAAAACTATCTACGCTATTTATAGACGCATACGATTCAAAGTTCACAATCGTGCATAAAATAGCCAATGGACTTCAACTGCCAAAGAATAGTTTTTCCCTGATTCCGAAAATGACATGAACGACATTCGTTAAGTCCTCGGTGCTAATAAAATCAACTAGTTAGGTATCTACTATGTTGACTTATCATGAAAACATATTTTTTGTAAATATGTATCTTCCATTTTTAGTAACTCGCTGGGATTCCCTCACCAACAAACAATAAACACATACTGAATACGGGGATCGAACCAGCGATTATGAGCCTTATAAGAACCACTCAATCACTGCGTCATTCGGATAGAATTTATAATTGTGACAAAAATGAAATGAATTTATTTGTTTTTTATGTCACAGTTAACTACAATATTGATGAGAGACTATATCTTAATCGTTCTATGAAAAATGTATGGAAATATTTTATGACAGTTAAACTAATATATAATACTGCGGACCCGATAGACGTTGTCCTGCCCGAACCTGTTTTAGAACTCGATCGCAGCGCTACCTACCGGGTCCAATTGTGTTTTCAAACCATCCAGGAACCCATTGAAATATACACACAAAATTTCATCTAAATCGGTCGAGCCGTTTAGGAGGAGATAGGTGAAAAACACGCGTACAGAAAAATTATATATATATATATTAAGATTAGTATATAGGTATCTATTTTCTTTGTATACTATAAAATAATAAAGAATTGCATGTCTAGAGTCGCTTGTCTGTACGTCTGAACAATTATAATTTAAAAAGTAGTCAACGAGTTTTGAAGAAACTTTCGGTATTGGGCAACTTAGGCTCTAATAATATCACTAATAGGAACTGAACAGTGAAATACATTGTTTATATACTATATTCAATATATATCTATCTGATTCACATTCTAAATCCACGACGACGAAATCACGGCCACAGCTTAACTTTTAAATACCAACATGTTACATCTGTACATCTGAATTACGGCATTCATTGGTAAACAAAGAGTCGACGTTATATTTTCACATGCATTTTAATTAGCTGAATGTACCTGAGTAGTTTCCCTGCTTCCTTCACACCGTATATGGAGCATTCATGAAGAGGTCCCGTGTGATTCGCTCTCTTGCAAAGCGATAACAGTATTTGGAATTCCAAAACATGTGATATCAGGTAACTGAAAAAGTAAATACTTATGAATTTTTCCTTGTTGAACCGTAGTCCGTGTGTTAAGAATAAACATAGTGTGTCAGCGTATTATCTTCTCGCGGTAGTCGTAACAATGGGATAATTGAGATTCCGTATTTAACAGTATCTTGGCAAGTCGATTAAACAATTTATGTGTCGTTTAGTTTAGATAATACTAGATTCTGCCCGCGGCTTCACCCGCATGGTTTACAAACCCGTACATTTTTCCGGGATAAAAAGAAGCATATGTGTTATTCCAGTCTATAATCTATCTCTGTGCCAAATTTCATCCAGATCCGTTCAGCCGTTCTGGCGTGATTGAGTAACAAATATCCATCCATCCATCCATGCTCACAAATTTTCACATTTATAATATTACTAGCTTTCGCGCGCGGCTTCGCCCGCGTGGTTTACGAACCCGTACATTTTTCCGGGATAAAAAGTAGCATATGTGCTATTCCAGTCTATAATCTATCTCTGTGCCAGATTTCATCCAGATCTGTTCAGCCGTTCTGGCGTGATTGAGTAACAAATATCCATCCATCCATCTATCCATCCATTCTTACAAATTTTCACATTTATGATATTAGTAGGATAGTAGGATTATAATGTTAGTAGGATAAGATTGAGTCTGCTACATTATATTACTTGAAAATCATTTATCATTTTCATAATGGATGCTTTTTATCGTATGGATGGCAGAAATAATGTCTGCGATTGTGAAGCATGAGTTGCATCCTCTTATGCGCTTATAACAAAAAACCTATGTCAATCATGAGGTACACGATCTATGCAGCAATTAACATACACAGAAGCATGTATTTCCCCCGACGCCGTTTTTGTGTCCCATGTTATAAGAAGGTTGCTTATTGCCATGTACCGGGTACAATTCCAACTCCGGAAATTTACTCAGAAGTTCTTATACCGACATGGGAATCGAACCACGACCAGCTCAACAGCCGCGCTTGCGACTTCTTGACAGAATTATAAAAAAGGAAGACTTTAAAGATATTAGCTAATAAATTAATCTAAACATTTTTTTAAAGCGTTGCCCCTCTCTTGTATTTCCCCTGTATCGTGGGTACAGTTTACAAACATACACGTCACATTCACACACAACCTTACCCGAAACAACTACCTGTAGATCATACAAATATTTGTGCCATGCGGAGATCGAACCCGCGACACGTAGCGCAGAAAGCTAATTGCTTAACAAATAGACCAACCGTGTCGTCGACAATATCTCATAGTTCTCGGTTTCAGCGTGTAAACTCGATTTATTCGAGCTATTAAAGATAATTTTTATCAACTTTAAATCTTCCATATTTCAATAGTGACTGCTTGCTAATAATTTCGATCCGATTCTTTATGCAAAACGAATACTGGCGAAAGAAATCTTGTCTATAAATATCTTGTTATAATGGACTAGATATTTATAATGAACTGTTTTACATAGTCTACTTTCATCTTAAATATTGAGATATTGAGACTTGAGATATCACGTTTGGCTTAATATTTGTACAACAACATGCGGGCAAGTGGTATCAAACAGCTTCAACGGATGTTATTGGTCCTAAATGGTTTTTTTTTTATAACTATATCGATTGACATAACTTTTCAGTTTGATAGATTATTGGTGCATATTATATTGTGGCGTAAATGCACCGTAAATGTTCCCGTACCCCATAAATTAAGTATAAATATATCAATAGTAAGGAAAGGTAGAGGCATGAAGAGGATGTTCCTCCTACTTTCCTTTACCTTATAGCAGTTATAACCCTGAATCCCACTGTCGCATATAACGTTAATAATATCCCTTCATTACTAGTCTTAATCAGCCCATCAAGGAACAGGTCGTAGCCATAAATATTATAAACTTTACTCATACTTCATTCTCTTCCCGTTACTCGAACCTTCTACACATTTACCACTTTCACCTATAAGCATATATACAAGCAACTTACGTAATATATTGCACGTGTGATACAACGTGGTACTTAGCTGCTGGATCCAGGTCGCTCTCATTCCTGGGAACTGGAGGTGAAACTCCTGTCTCTTTTATCCTGGAACAAAATATTTGGATTGTAAATTCTTATATTTCATTAGTGCCACAGTGTTCACAATTAACAGGAATTTGACGTGTAGGATCGTCACAATCATCATCATAATCATCCTCTCTCCAAATCTCCCCATTGCAGAATATAAGCATCTTTTTACTTAAACTACTTTCCATAGTTGTACTAATCGCACCCAAATCCCAAGCACGTAAAAATACTCTGCACATAATATCCTGCTGACCGAATTTCTGTCACGGCGGCCAATCTCACCGAAGATTAGCCAACTACGCAGGAGATATTATAGTGCACGAGTGTATGCGCAAACACTCTCTATTCCTTCACTCTCACAGTCCGATGAGAGGGCAATCCGACACGACAGGAGAGAGATCAGGCGCAGGACCAACCGCTTTACGTTCTTTCCGAGGTACGGTGTGTATTCAAATACACAAAGACCCAGACTCTAAACAACTATCTGTAGATCATACAAGGTAAGTACAAGGCTACAAAGCTAAATACAAGGTTTCTGAAATTGCCAAAACAATATTGAGAATTAATAAATTCGTGTCAGTTACTCTCCACATAGGCTACTATAGAAAAGATATAGATATATAATTAGATATATAATCTCTTTCTATATATACTATAGAAAGAGATTATATATCTAGTGATACAGTTATCAATGTTGATACCATCTAGACTACTGTGAAAACATATCGGTAACTGATTCATTAATCCCCACCATAATACGTGCAAAAGTCACTCTGTATATCTGTTTGTTACCTCATCACGACTAAATTATGTAGGCTTATTTTGACCTAGACAATAAATACAAAATATAGGCATATTAGCTTTATTAGAGCAGCAGAAGCCAAAACAACAGTTTTTAGAATTATTGTCTGTCTGTATATTTATATACGCATCACGCAAGTATTGCATGGATTTGAATGCAGTTTTCACCGATGTATTGCTAGATGTCTAACTTAACTATAGGCTCCATTTTACCGCAGGAAAATATCAGATTCTAAATTCCACACATACGAAGTCACGGGCAAAAGCTAGTTGTGAATAAAAAAAACAATGAATGAACTGCACACTGATTAATTATTATTGCTTATTTCATTTCAAATGATGTTGCGAAAGAATATGGGTTATTAATTATGGTTATAGACGACGACGTCTAGCGACCTAGTGCTAGGAGATGTCTAATGAAGATAAATAAATAAACAGGTATATGTACAGTTAACTTGGGCCTATAAAAGGATCTAACAGTGACTTGCATTGACTTGCTAATAAGTATTAACCGTATAAATTATATGACTTGAATGTATTATAATAATACCGTAGACTTTTGACATTCATTTTTAGTGAACAAACAAAAACTTCTTGCAAAATTTTTGAGCGTACTTGAGATCGTTATCTTAATTTTGTCATACCAGTTGTTGGTTAACAAAAACGAAATCATTTCCGTGGCCAAGAAATTGTGAACTTACATATTGTCAGTGCTTGTGATGAAAGTTGCAACTGAGTTAAAATACAGATAATGAACACACACGAAACTGATTAGATTATTATAGATCATGATTATGTCTTAATTCATATTTTTTGCAATTTCTTCCCCATTAATAACCCTGTCACGTTTCTATCCATAGAAGTCTTACAAAATATTTGCTGTTCTTAATTTGTAAAATTCTTTTTTTTTATATAGTAGCAGTAACAACAATTTTTATATTTGTTTGTTTGTCTATAAGTTTGTTAACACATTACTTAGAAACGGCTGGATTTTAAAAGGACTTTCATCGTAATCTAAAATAATAGACTTTCAAATAATTTATTAGAACTTAAGATACAGCTTGATCTTCAGAGCGGATGCAGTAACGGGTACATGCTGATGAGTACCTATGTCAAATAGATCTCAGCTAGCCACATGACAAATCTGCCTCTGACAATACCACAAAATGATCACGGCCGCTCCTTCAAGAACCCAACAATAAAAACAACAGAGATGCGATACAAATATTACATATAGCACTGAGACAGTACGCATGGTGAATTTGTGAATGTCACATACACATAAAGTTCAAAAGTTCAAGAAACTTTTTGAAACCAATACAAACGGAATAGACTTCTTTATTATTGCAGTCCTTGGCCAGACGCTATCAACATTCGTAATTTTAGCATTTACGCATTTAAATATCGATGCTTCAACTTCCGTCTCCACAGGCGTGAAATCAAAGTGTTATAAAGTATGCTTTACAAACTCAAACAATTTAAAGTTTGACATTATTTTGTCACTAACCTGAGATCCCACCAATGTTGGTTCCAGTTCTCCAAACTACTATTGCCGAAGACGTCCCACCGCCACTTGTCGAGGACATAAGCGTAGGCCATCAAAGGGAACTTCTCCAAAGCAACCCAGAGGAGATGGTTCAATGTAACCTCCGGACCTGTGTCAACCTTCGCCAAGTTCAGGGTCTTCAAGTGTTCCGGCGAGGTCAACTGAACGGCGACGATGTCGGAGATTGCATCGTGGAACGCTGGTAATCACGATTGTTATTAATTATTTATTATAATATCTTGTACAACTATCATGACTGAAAACCTCAAAAGGTCAGACAAAGGTAGTCTTAGATCCACGATTCGTAGTTTAATTTATTCAGTGATAGGAGTGTAATTATTTCTTGGGCTAGCTTCCAAGTCCATTTTTTATGTTTTTTATTTCTTTGGTTAGAGAACTTAATTACATTATTTGCTGAATTCGATATTTAGAACTTAGACCATCGAAATTTTATTACATTTAAAGTTAGCTTAATTTAAATTTCTCCGATTTAAAGTACAGGAATATTGCAAACGGTTTTTTAAGCCTGAGTGCAACAAAGTAATATGTTTTACCTTTACACTCTTACTACTTGCAAATAAATATAATAATAAATAACAGCTGGTATAAGATTTTCCCTCGTTTTCTTATAACTATTAATAAATCGCACAGCAGCCTTATTGACTCAGTGATCACAAGAACTTCTATTGAGTGTGAGTTCCTAGGGTCACCGGTCCCCGGGTCTAGCAAAATGTCATTGAGTTTTTCTGGTAGTAAAATGTCAGTAGCAGCTCAGATTCGATATGTTACTTTTCGACTTGTTTAAATTGCTCCTTATCCGTTATCGCCTCTCATTGGTAGCTGGTACCCGATTCATTTATAAAGGTGAGTTGTTCCAATATTCTCATAATTTTAACTTAATAATTGATCTTGTGAAAATTAACAAATAAGATTTTATCCTAAAATCCACGAGATCTCTCACATTCTCTCTCTCATCTGAGAACTACGAGACCTTACTTAGAGAAATAGCACATGCAGTCATGTACATTCCTCATCTTTCGTAAATAAATAATAATTTACTGATATCTTGTTAAACACTACTTCTACTTTTACTTTCCTGTTTCAAGAGTTCGTTCATTCCCAATTTTGATACAATATTATGACAATTCAAATTTTAATTATTACACTTATTAAATTAGGTTGTACCAAATCAAAAACCTATGAATTTAAAACAATAAAAAGTGTTTAATACCGAATTGTGACCGGATAATGTCGATAGGTTTGCGACCTATCACTTGGGACTTGATTTCGTCAGCCGAGAAAACCTTTTTGACAGCCAGCCGGGCAGCATGATGATTACTGCTATTCACTGCGATTTGAATATCCGAGTAAACATTTTTGCTTCAGACATGGTTCCGCAAATATTTATACATAGACACCCACACCCACAAATAACCAAACAACCAGCGGAAACCTTGAAATAGAGTACTTCGTGGTATAAAAATTATCAATCACATCTAAGAAGATGAAATTGTACCTGGATTCGGTCCATCTCTGTACAAGGGTGGTACATTCCTATAGTGCTTGAAGTATTGCACGTGTCCCAAAAGTCTTGCAGCTCGTGACAAGCCGACAACGACATCTGTTACTTTCTCGCCGCACCATTTTATCCTGCAAATTAAATCGATCTTAGAAATGATATCGACATCCTTTTAGATGTTAATGAAAAGTTTCTATAATTATCGTAGTGTGTTTTGTCTTTTAATTTTATCGTTTTATTGAAAACTAATAAATTGTAGTGCCACAAGAAAGGGTCGCGTGAATGATTACATACATTTTGACTACTGGATCTCACATTTACAAAAAAATCTAAATAAGTCCGTTTATAAGCACCATCTATAAATGCAGGTTTATTCACTAGAATCTGTAAGGCACCTCGTGTTTCTTGTACCAGAACATGAGAACACGGGGTACTTGAATACTTCAATAAAAAAAGTGTAGCAATAAATTTAAAATTTCTATAAAAAGAAACATTGTTTTGTATTTATATTGTTGTTTTGAAAACAAACCTTACATAATACAGCAACACGCTACGTTCAATTGCATGCATCAAATAAGTAAACATAATACGTGGTTATCGAGGAATAGTAGAATCACATATTGCTACTAAATTGCTATTAAAACACCGTAAATCCACATCAATCGGCTTGATAGACGAGCTAATGCAGATAATTTAGCAACAAATACTTCACATAAAGCAGATAAATCTATCAAATTTTATAACAATGTTATTACACGTGATGTTGAATACAAAGAAACAACAGAAACTTTAAAACAAACAGGTAGTGCCGCTAAACAAAGTCACGTATTCACTTAATATATATTAATTAATTATACACCTAGAACTTATTGTGCGATTGAAGGTCGTGTTATTACAGAGTTTACTTTTACCCTTCTATTGGTCACTCTTGAGATTGTTTTAAAAATGATGTAGATACTAAATATAATAAAGCTTAAATTGTTATATTAAAACTAAAAAAAAAATATAATCAGTTGCCGTCGGTCTCAAATAGAGATTGAATTTTATTTTTTATTTAATTAGGGATATAGGATTTTTTAAGTTCTGTACATGGCAATAGATCCCTTCAACATACAATATGATGTGCACGTGCAGCATACACTGTGACCAATACCGCCGTCTATCGCTAAACTTAAGTCATTACATCATTGACGTAAATGATACATAATTTAGTTATATCAGCTCGGCAAAACGATATTTTTTACCCGACTACGATGAAGCAAAAAGGAGAGTTATTAGTTTCTTAAACTGTCGTAATGAAGCCGAAATATACCACAAAGGTAGAATAACATCTGATGAAAAACCTGCTGCAACCGTTTATTCTACAAATGTGTCTGCTGAGCGAACCCAATAGTAGAAATCAGTCACAAAAAAGACAAATTCCAAATATAAATAATCTCAATTTACTTGTAATTAACTCCATCACACATGTCATGACTGGACGGCAAACAGTTGGCAGTAGTCATCGTCTCTTTGATATCTTTATAGGATTCTTTCGCGCTCTCAAATCCAAGTGATTGATGGAACTCGTCAACTGCATCGAAAAGGTCCTTGGATCGTATAGTCTCGTTTGCTGGTAGCTTAGGCCTCATATGATCGGCGTACGCCACCACTTTCGGATAGATGGCTTGCCATTCTTGGGCCCATAAGTTACCTGAAAATGTTTGAGAGAACTATTGGTTAAATTAACTAAATACTACTGAACATATCTTTAATTCGGATACTTTCTCATAGATATGTAAAGAATAAAGCAGACGCTGTAATTAAGGACTCTATCTTTATAGGAACAAGATACTAGTGTATTAAATAAAACTTTGTTACAACTTTGTTTTGTTACAAACATATTGCAATTCAATGACCATCAGGCGTTTACCGTCTGTAACGCTCACCTAATATATGAGCTGGAATCAATTTATCGTTACTCTTCAAAAGGTCCTTGTAAACGAACTTCAACTTAGCTTTGACGTAATCATGCAGTAAATCGTAGAACGGTTTGATCTCCTGCCAAATTCTGTCCACGGTCTCAACAAAGTCATCATCTTCAAAAGCATATCGCCACATATCGCCGGCATCGGTAAAGTTTTCTGATTCTGCCACTCTGTTCATTCTCACTACATAATCTTTGAAAATTGGCCGTATTTTCTTGCCAGTCGTATCGCGATAAACTTTCCAATAATACGCCAATTCTTTTGTGTCGTTGCTTGTTTTAAAGATCGATATAACGTCTGGAAAAATTGTTTCTATTGTTAACAGCATATTCGATTACGATTTATGTTTTTGCGTAATGACACCTAACGTAGGTGTATTAAATGAAAAACATAGATTAACTAATTTAACAAATAACTCATGTATCAATAACGAAAACTTTACGTCATAAGTTAAAGTTATCAAAATCTTCGATACACTAGATACAGTAGTTAAATAATAATTAGTAAAAATATAGAGAACTGTTTTATATAAATGGTGATTAAAAATAAATAATACTGACTGACCACTCATCGTTCGTACCGAATCTTCCGAGCTACACGATGTATTATAAGCGCACACAGTGACTCGACTCCAAATCCTCTGCATCGTGTCTATTTCCTCTCTTTGCTGAAATGTTATATATATCCGTCATTCTTAGATAATTACACCCTATATTTATTTATATATTGTAATTCATTTTAACATTAATTAATAATCATTGAGTGCACATCTGGTGTAGTAAAATATTTTTTGCAGAAACTACGCACGAAACGATAATACAGTATTATCATAACTGTCGTAAGGTTTCAGAAATATTATCAACCATTCATTTGTATTACTCGTACCACGTAATCTTCATGAATTATTAATTTTGGTGATGACATCTTTAGTATAAAAAACATACATACTATAGCATCGTGATCCAATTGTTAATTTACATACCTTGCTTTGCGGCATTTGTACGTTGGTTCCGCGTTCTTTTATGATTCTTATCTTTCTTTTCATCTTCGAGTCACTAAGAACCTGCTCGTCATTCAGATATTTCTTTTTCAATATATTCCAATACTGCTTCTTAATTTCATCTTCTTCAGCTGCTATACGGACCTGAAATTGCAACAACATGAAATAAAACTCAAAAATTAATATTAATTGCTCATAAAACTTTGAAGTGAACTTAATGATATTTAAATATACAATGCTACATAATTGCTTTGGTTCTCACCATTTTATTTTTCTTAGCTTCATTGTTTATATCAGTTACATATGACCAAAGCGCATCTTGCGACGTTTTGCAAACATCAAGACTTAGCTTATCCATCTCATCCATGAACACATCGAGACTTGTATTTACTTTGTCTAACTCTTCTAACTGATACTTAAACGTTTCGACTATATCATTTGTCTTAATTATTAATGTATTAGGATCTAGTACGGTTCTCATAGCATCGTCTAAGAACTTCTTTTCTTTGACTTCATCGACATCAGTTTCTATTTCATGCCCGCTTTCTTCCGACTGATCCAAGGTCTTATTACCTTTTTGAGATTTATCATCTGTGGACATATCTGATGTAGGATTCGGTGGAAACTGGACGGCTATTGACGATGAAGCTATTATTAGGACGCATGTTAATCGCTGTAACAACGAACGAGTGATTATTGTGTGTTCCAAGTGGTGCATTGTTTATCAATATAAGCGTTTGTGTAATGAACAAGACTTCTTTGAAGGCAGGATGTGTTTCTGACATAACACTATCCATAATATAGTTCAATGTAAGCTTTAAGGCCAATGCTAGATCTAACAGCCGTATCACTTATAGCGTGAGAGCGATTTAACAACACTAAGTGCATAACGTAGTTGAATAATGATCATATCCTGTGTCTTCTCATCTATTTTTTCCTGGTGGCTTACACGGTTTATATCATAATTCACGACAACTAACTCAAGCTAATGTATGTTATTTATGACTACTTCCTTTACCTATATTCTGATCAGGAACGGACGCTAGTTTATCTCTTGAAACTTTATCTATGAGACATGTAATCATATGATGATGTACTTATACTAATCAGATGGATTAGATGATCTCATCGTTATACTGTCGGGATTAAGTCACTGCTATTTAGACTACAGGATAAGTTTTATTTCTAATGCTTTCAATTCCACCAATTACATTACAGTAGAACATAAACATTCCATATCATTAAAGTACACTTACTTCGACTTATCAAGAGCAGAAGTTTTAAAACTGCACTATAAACGGAAGTTTTAATAGCAACTACCTGCGTTATCACAAATGAAATACACTAACAACGTTAAAACATTCTAGTAAAATCACTCTTATGTTTTCAAATCGACAAAGTTATGAATAACAATATGCATTGGATGATAAATAAAAATACCTACTATGAATATCATCGTGTTAGTAGAACAATCCACAGCTGTGTCAACTTGTACTACACATATCAACCGCAGCACTGCACCCACCACATTTTCAGTTCAAGACTATGTTGTAGAATGTTGAAGCTATCGTGTTTCGCGAACCAGCGCTAGTAGGCGACAACGCGAACACGGCACACTCTCTGTTTCACTTGTTGCTCTTTGTTTGTGAATACTGTGATGTGTTTGATCGTTTTGTGGTGGATTTTTCAAATTGGAACAATCGAACGGGTGTTTTGTTTTGAAAACGTAGAACGGTAGGAGCGCGGCGCGCGACCCGCTTGCATGCGCCGGCGCATTGTTATGCCACATAGAAATGCCTACCTCAATTCAATAGCTCGACGGTGCGTTCTCGTGCGACCGGACGTCGAGCTCTCCGGGTTAACACCTTATTATCGTCCTTTGTTTTCATACGGTTAACGCATTGATTAATTATTGTGACATATTAGTTACACGATCATATGTGATGCCAGAGTGCACGCTGTCGATTATTGTACTACTACACATCAACGAAACAATGGTCTTAGCAGCCTAAGTAAACTCGTAATTTCAGCATAACAATTTATGTTCGCACAGCTCATTCAGTTCAATGTTTGATATAATACAAGCCGTTTCATCTTTACCAAATTATTATCTTCATGATGGTCTGCCTGACTGACCGACATATCTACGTAGATACCAAACCACTGGGCCTAGAAACTTGGAATTTTGCAAAGATCTCACTTATGTAACCTAGACAAGTAATAAGAAGATATTAAGCTGTTTTTTTATTTTTTTTTAATTTGCTCCCCTACATCGTTGCAGAAGGGAAATCAACGCGAACTAAGTCAAGACAAGTTTTTGTTATGAATAAGAACCTTACCAATAGAAAATAGATCCCCACAATAAAACACCAAAATAATATTACAGATTTATTTATATTAATACTTTGATAAGCAAACAGTTTAACACATAAACATAAGTTTAGCGGAATTAAAACTAAATATTCTAGTTGTATATCTTATACATAAATACTCAATAATATTTCAACTTATTTCCTTGATAAACTAATATAACTAATAAATACGTTACATAAAGCTACGCCATCACTCTTTCTTTAAGAAGGAAGCCAGGATCTGGGCCCCAGCAACGTCCACTTCTTTATAGCCGTAGGGCTCCAAAGCCTTCTTGGTCCTGTCGAACCATTTTGTGACGTTGTCGTGAGCACTGAAGTCGTAACCGAAGGCCTGAAAAAATGGGCAGGGATTTCATTAGGTATTCCACCGTTATCATACTTCTTTTGTTTGGAATGGAGATTTTGTTCTTCTTCTATGGAGGTACTCCTGTGGATTGATAAAATTAGAAAGGAAGGGGTTTTGTTTTTGGTAGCGGTGTATTCGAGGCGGGAATTCAGCATTTTTATCAAAAGGATGACTACTTTGTCTATTTTATCCTGTCCTGGGTAAGGATCATCTTTTATTGTTTATTCCTATATTTATATTTTTAGGGTCCTAAAAATTTTTGCTGCTAATGTCTAAAAGTTCTGCTGCTATTTTTCTACGTACGTTTTTCACATAAAGAAGGATGGCAATGTTCTGGTTTTACGGTATCAGAATTAGTTTTATAACTCACTTGTGGAGGACAAGTGACGAATCATGGAATCATCTGGCGCACCCTAGGCGGTCAGCCTCGATATCACCATTACTGACCAGCTGATTTTTCCCCTACGGCATGAGTGACCCTCATGTGCTACCTTTTGCCGACCTCATAGAAGTAGACACCTATGAAACTGAAGGATTAGGTAGAGGTTTCGCCGATGGCATTACAATATTCTATGGTATAGGGGTTGACTCTAATGTCATAGTTCCAAACTCCTGACTTCTACATAAAATTTCCTACCAGAAAACTTAAGTTACCCTTTCCAGATCTGAGAATCGAATCCAGACCCTATATTTAGCAGACGTCCTAACGATAACTAGTCCCACGCGTTATGTATTTAACATCAATGAACTAAGTTTTTCTACAGGCTGTGTATGTAAGGCAAGGTCAAGTGATGTTGAAATACATCGTTATTTATTTATAAATAAGAAGAGGGTTTACTAGCAGCTGTTTGCAAGGGTATTTCTTGGAATTCCAATCAATACTAATTGTCCGACGCTATAAAAAATACAGCTCTTCGTAATTATAAATGTATGTAATTACGGTCTATTGTGGTTACGCGAATCATTTTAGATATGGTTGATGAACGCTTCTGTAAAATTCTATCGTATCTAAGAATATTCGACATTATTTACGGTGAAGGAAAATACTGAAGTGTGTCCTAGAACTTTAAATTAGAAATCTTATAATTTCCTTTAAACAAGATATATATATGTATACAGGGTTACCAGATAAGGATGAAGTTGTTTTAGAAAATTGTAGATGTATTTGATTAATATAGAATTTAACTGTCAATTTTTTTATCTAATATCTTTTTTCAAAACTCCATCATCATCTATTTCAGGAGATCCCCTATACTTCTTTGTTATACTTGAAGAAAAAAAGCTTGACTACCAGTCTGAACATAGGCTGAGAGCGAATATAGGTATACCATAGAAATGTTCAAAAGTGGAATGAAGTCATTCTTCATACTGTTCGTAAATTATCAATCGTATGATAAATGGCGTTGATAGCTTTTCCGCGAAAACGAGGTTTTCGTAGTTGAATATTAACATTAATTAGTTGGAAGCCGTTGTCCATTCATACGAGTCTGTTCTTTCAAGAATCGACAAACATCAACAATAAACTTAAAACACGAACGGTTTGAAACTCATAGCTTATTCATAACTCGAGATCTCGTGACATTTTTTTCTTTTTTATTAAGGAACCTTTTAATGAGAGCGGCTCGTGCTAAAACTGTTTTTGCCTTGGTCAGTCTTTTACGGGTGACTGTTCTGACTGAAAAAGCAGTGGTGCCTTAGGAGTTTTGTTGGTGCAGGGTGGAGGAGGTTGTTAGTTTAATCAAAATACAGGGAGGCTCACACCAAGGGACAGATAAATTCATGACATGCACATTATTGTGAGAAAACCGGACTTTAGACTTTACATCTACTTATTTGGACTTGGACCGTGTGGTGTGGAAATATAAGTATGACAACCGATCTCGCTTCTGAAGATTATCGGTTTCTGCAAGTCTCCAAGCCTAGGTTACAAAACTCAGACTTTTGTGATTCCAACTCAAGACTGATATATACAGACAAAGCTGGTCCAACGAAAAACCTACTTACTTCAAGATTAGTGAAAGTAACGACGATAGAAATATCGGCAATAGTAAGGTTTTCTCCGGCGACGAAGGCGCGTCCGTCCAGGAAAGAGTTCAGCCATCCTACAGCTTCGTTCAACTTCTCAGCTTTCTCTTCGTTGTAGGCGTCGCCATGAAATAGTATTGGCAGCTGAAACATAATAAACACCCAATAAAACTTACTTCAAAAAAGGCCGACCTGGAAATCGAACCTAGAAACTCTCGCTCATCAGTCACGCTTGCGATCAAAGCAGTTCAAGTGTATACACGTTTAATTCATAATTTTCGGAGTGATTTATTTGACCTTACTTTTGTCCTGTTCAAATCCGTTCTTTGTTTATCGGGAAATAAGTCAAGTACTTATTCTTTAAGTAGGAAGGAATTAATAAATAACAATGAAAGCAAATGATGTCTCTAGATCTCTCTTGGGTAGAAGCATACTCACGTATAATCCAGCATATCTCGAATACAATGTGCCGAGGTCGTAGTTGAGCCGCTGGTCAACTAGGGCTCGCAGACGAGGGTTTTTAGGATACAGTGAGTCATCACGACCATACGCGTTTGCGAGGTAAGCTAAGATAGCGCGACTGAAAAATAGATATCGTTTAGCCATGAAGAAAAATAAAATAAAACAAAGAAATAGATGTCTGAATATTTTTAGCAATTCCATTGTTACCTTAGTTTCGGATATGTTCATTGAAACGATCGGCATCTTTGGTATTCGGAATAAAAAATCTCTGCCATTATACTTAATATAATTTCTTGGGTTTTAAGCAAAAATGTAAACGAAACGGAAACGGCAATTGTATGCGGATCATAGATAATTGTACTCTATTTATTATAACTATACCTAGGCAAAAGTAACCATGATGAATAAATATCTTTTGATCCGTTCCTTTAAGCAGAGTTTCAGTTCATCTTGTGTTCATGTTGAATGCCTACTCGAAACACATTGTTTACCATATATTTCCATGCTAAAATAGGTCTTATTTGTCTAATGTGATATGAAATAGGTATGAGAAAGATGTCAAACATGAATTTATTACTTACTCCTGGTATGAATGTGCTGTAAAACTAAAACGACATACCTTTCCCATAAAATAAATCCACTATCATCCATCGTCGGTATTGTGTGTTGTGGATTCATCTACAAATAAAAAGCCAAAAATATAAGTATAGTAAACCATTTTATTGTAGGGTTAACCAAACAGTCATAAATATCCTATATTTTTGGCAAGAAACAGCCGACATTAAACTTAGTTTAGCCGTAGATATCATGAAAAGATTTATACTACGACAAATAAAAATGCGATGCCGGCACGCGATGTTGACAATCTTCTTTCTATATCTGCAATATTGCAATTGTTCAACTTATTTGAATATTTTTAATTCAAACGAGGAACTAATAGCATCATCGTTAATATTCACACTGTTAGTTCTCGAGCTTGAAGTTAGTGATAGAAGCTGGGCCATAGATGAGTACATCTTGACGAATGGATCCTATTACTTCACTGGACGGCCTCATTGGTCTGGTAGTCGCAAGCGTGGCTGTGGTCTTGGGTAGAATCCCGGTTCGGACAAAGTCGGGTTTTTCCGTTGAAAATATTTTGGGCGGTAGACAGGCTTGCCCCAAATAGATGGCAGTCAATAACCTGGTTGTACATCAGTAGGCATACCTCTGCCTAATATCGGAGAGTACAAGCTTGATCTTATGATATTACTTCACTTAATTACCTGATCACTTCGCCTGCAGAAAGAGTCATCAAAAGATGAAGATTTCGAGATGCAAGGAGATACGCCTAAATCAGGGGCAGGGACTAAAACCACTAAAAAGATTCATAACAGAATTGATTATGCTCCTAATAAAAAACCTACTGAGCCAAGTGATGTCTAATAAAATGAAACAATGATGCATCACAACAAGAATATATAGCTGACCCAAATCTGGTAGGATAAAACAGTTAGATGCTATCACCCACCTAGCTAATTCAGATTGTTACCACGCCTACGACATAGTGAGCTGACCTATAAATAAAGCCAACCACGCGTGATCGTATAATGGCCTCTATACTCAAAGAAAGGCGTCGGTCACACGACAACATCCATTCAGGGAACACTGGCGTACTTTAATGGACTCGTTTATATGAATGGGGCGAAAGAAATCTCAAGTTGCACAATGCTCAAGGCAAAACGTGCAAAAGGGATTTGCAGACCATCCAGCTTCCTTTTATAAATGTCAACCAACAATAAGGTTCTCATCATTGGAAGTAATGACGACAATAGACGACTCAGCGAGGGTCGGTTACTAACCCTACTCATCGATAGGATCCTGTGCCTTTTAGTTGTTACTGTATCCCCATATAATGAATCATTCGTCTCTCATCATTTGCCAAAACTCTCTATTCTTCTATATGCGATAATATTTTGTAAAGTAGCCTGAGAAATTGTCGTGGCTACGTAACTACATTAAGTGCAGGTACCTCGAACAGCTGGGTATAAAAAAATCTTCGATCTTCTATGATAATGTGGTTCAAGAAATCCATCCATCTGTAGACAGCTATCGATTCACGTACCTTGAGATACTCGGGCGTCATATGCTGTCCTTCCATAATATTTGTCAAGACAAGCTCCAGGTCCACTCCCAACACCTTGGCAGCCATGATGACCGACCGACATGGTGGGGAGGGTGGCAGGTAGTACAGCTTTATTGGCTGAGAAGGCATCTTGCTTTTAGAACGTGCTGCCGCGTTGCTGTAGACAATAAAAAATAGATTTTACTTTTGTTTAGGGTTTATATTTTTCCACTATTTATAGGATCAGTGATTCCTATGTGATGTACCCACTCGACAGAAGCCCCCCTCGATATTACATGAGACTCAATAACGGTATCGGCGAAATACGGATGTACAATAGTACACCTTTGTCTAACCCTTCAGGGAATACAGGCGCGATGCTATGGTATAATAGTGAATATGGATACCTCATTTGAGCCATACCCATAAATAATTGATTCATAATGTCAATCGTAGTATACCTACCTAATACCTACTATGTATATTTAGTTTACATTTATTACGTCATAGATAAGGGTGTAATTATGTAGTTTTGTCAAAAAAGCCTTTTAGTCAAAAAAATTGTAATTTCTTCAATCTCAAACCTCAGTGTAAAAAGTGATATTTATCCTATAAATAATTATATTTTATGAAATTATCGATTTAAAATTTTACGCCTTCAATACCGCTCCGATTGTGAAGAAGAGCAAAGAAATGCATGGGGACAATTTTCGCGCGCCTCTACATTAATTTCTATTAGATATCGTTTTTCCCACTATAGATTCTTTTAACTAAAATCGTGACCGCGACCGACCACGAGTAGCATTTCGAGCTTTAAAAGTAAACACAACCCCTAATAACTTAAAATATTATGTGATTTCGGAAAAAAGTAGACGAGCGATATCCGACATGTCGTTTTGATAAATCTCGATTTCTACATGATATAATGGCGTGAGAAATGCCCTCAGTTTCATTATTCTGCAAGCGGATTCACTTATAAAACCGCAGTGAAATCGATAATTTGTGAATTGCGTATACACTAAAATGTCTTTGTACAAATAAATTTAAAAGAACCAGAAAATTTCAAATAAAAGAAACACGTGAAAATGAGTGATGCAATTTTGTTCTGGAGTAATTATCTGCTATATTATTAGGTATGAGTGAAACGCTGCAAACATGAAAAGTTAGAAATAAACATAAATGCACTTTTTATTTTTTCCTTTCACCATCGCGTGTCAATAACGTAGTTTTTATTAGCTAATATAACAGTCAATATACCTTTGCATGCAATAAAAGGCTGCAGTTAACTGTGACCTTTTTATTACTTAAATATACACTGCATTGCACTATATCATTCTGAGCAATTTTATGTATGTAACTTAATTGTGTATGTAACTTAAATCTATTCAACATTTATGCGCAATCATGAAAAGGCCACCACCACCAAATTTCGATAAACTTTAAAACTTACCCAACGGCATTTATTACAAGCAACAGAGCAATTGCACATGCCAAACCTCTCATTGTAATCAGCAAATTAATATATGGAAGCTCCTCAGTAGTGGGTACTATATTTATTTAAAACCTAAAGCCATAACATTAAACATTAGCTCATTTAAAATCAGGAAGATGATTGTTTTTTTACACATTTATCCACGAAAATAGGTTTTCAAATGATTGCAACAGTTTTGCGAAGAAACAAAATAGCAAAGCGATTAAAAAAAAAATACAAAATATATTTACACATGCAAATGATCAGTTGGAAGCTAACAAAACGTTTACACTTGTTTACATATCCGAATAAAGAACATACAATACAGCGGGAATTTAGACAGCAACTCACTTCGCGTTTTGTATTTTTTCGACGATAGTTTTGTCCATACATTGGCCCAGTTTGAATTTGTAAAAGTGAAGCACACAAAAAATATTATTATATAATTTATTTTAAAATATCTTCTACCTATATTTTGTATAAACGCACACAATTAAATAATTGTTTTATTAAAGAAATTTACGTATTTATACGATTTTGATAGAAATATGATTCGTACTTCAGACAAAGCTTTTGACAGATATCAGAGGAAAGCCGGCGCGTTATCCACCGTCCGCTAAAATACTGATTTATAACAAGTCTGTTATGATTGTGAATAAAACCTGTTATGACCATGGATACCATAGCAACGTTGGGCGGTGCCATCAGAACGACAAGTCACGTCCCGTCATTTCGATCCGCGATTAGATGGTCACCCATGTGGCACTTATTTCATGATTCATGACGTAATTGAAAAGAATTACATTAATTTTGTATAAGGCATATTTCAGTAGACATTATATAAGTCTTGACTAAGGTCAGGAGTACTCGGGCTAGTTTGGTTTCGCCTTTATAATAATGTAATGTAATGTCGAGAAAACTAAGTGTTATTTAGACAATAGCGTTAAGTAAATTTAGAACAAATACACTTATTTTTCAAAGCTTATATAAACATATTAAAACAGAGACATTGATTTAATTACAAGTTACACTTTTTATATATTTATGAATACCTAGCCTAGAAATATCAAAACTCATATAGCATACGGAAAGAAGTTTTCATCTATATTCAAGTAGGTACATCGCCCAAATTCTGACTGGATAGCCCGAAGACAATGAAATCAATCGAACTCCAAAATTATCATTTATTACCATACTTAAATGAGTCATGTGAATAATATATCCCTAATAGTATTTTGATTCCAACGAACGGCCTTGATTACACGCATCAAGACCTTGTGTTATTCAAAACAAAACTAAAAAAGATTGAAAATAAATGACATAACAACCGGTGTAATTGCTGTACCTTTATTTCGCCGATGTTGTTATTTAATCCCATTTAAAAGAGGGCAAGTCTATTGCCATCGTCGGACATAATTCCAAACTGCCGATACAGAAAAACTCAATACCACTTTGCTTGATCCAGAATTCGAACACAGAACCTCACGCTCAAAACTCGCACTTATCACTACAAGACCAGCGAGGCAATAAAAAAATGTTTATATAACAAAAACTTTTAGTAACATATCTTTGTCTGATTACTTTGACTTCAGCTTATAATCGTTTTGTGACTCATCAATCATCACGCAAGTGACGCACGTACAAACCACTGTAAATGTAACATGTACTCGGCTCATTATCTCAAAATGTAGGCACATATTAACTCATCATCATCAAGCAGTCTGCAATTTACTACTGAACATTGGATCCCCCTGTAGATTGTTACATTTTAACCCTTTCCATGTCCCGTGAACATAGTAATGTTGTTTACTATTGTACAAGAAATCTGGAAAGGTTTATCATCATCAGCCTACATTCGTCCACTGCTGGACATAGACCTCTTCCAGTAAGCGCCACTGAACCCGGTCTTCGGCTCTCCACATCCACTTTCTACCAGCCTTTCGCAAGTCATCGCTCCACCTAGCTGGGGGGCGACCGACACTACGTTTGCCTGTCCTGCTTTCACGGTCTCCAATCGAAAGCTCGTCTACCCCAACGGTAATCGGTTCTTCGGCTTATGTGACCAGCCCACTAATACTGAAAAGTCTATCTTTCGCAAATCAATGAACATTGGAGGCAAATATGTACACAGATACGAATGCCCATTTTGTACTTCAACTTTTTAGAGTCCTATACTGTCCATACCGTAAAGTATACAGAGATCCAAAGTACATAGGTATATACAGGTAACTACAATCATCTATATTTTGAAGTTAAAGCATCCCTTTCTATAAATTATGTACGTACTGTATGACTCTCAAAATATAAGTTTTAAGATATACTTAACGAGACCTGCGTTACAATGAATCACCACACGATGATAATGAAAATATCTGACAAGAAATTAGAGGATCAGAAAACATTTACTGAACCTCATAACAAAGCATCACGCCTGTATCCCCGAAGGTTTAAGCAGGTATACCGTCATGGACCCACATTTCGCCGATGCTGTTATCAAGTCCAATGTAATAGGGGGCGAGCCTATTTCCATACACTGAGCCATACAACTGCTAAGCGTGAGGCAGGAGTAGCACTTGCAACCACGAGTAGTCTAGTGGTTATGGCAAATTAATTTATGCCTATTGCCATTCACCGAGCACAGTTCCAAATTGCTACTGAGAATTTCTAAACAGAAAAACTCAATAACACTGCCCGACCCGAGAATCGAACCCAGGACCACACGCTCAGCAGTCGCGCTTACGATCACTGGACCAATGAGGCATTTCGAAAATTCCAATTCAATGTGAAGAGAGGTTGGATTTAGAAAACAAACGCTTGTTACTCTTTAGTGTCCAATTTCCAAGTACATGTAATGACTATATCGACTGTGAACTGGCAACTGGTACTATCTCATTTTTGACAACATTACAGGATTAAGAAGAAACTATCGCCCGCGTTGTTTGCACAACCCGATGTTAGTACAAACTGAATGAATTCGATTTTGGCGTCTAATTTTGATTGAAGTAAAATATGCTTTTTGAAGCGCTGCCGGTTTTAAATAGTTTAGAATGCTATAACCAAGTAAAATCCTCATAAAATCGAGATAGGACATGTTGCCAGTTCACAGTCGATATTCCACATGTTGATGTACCTACGGGTCGCATTATAAATTGCATGTTATTTGTATTCAGTAAGTATAGCAGATAACTTTATAGCATGTCATTATTATCAATGTGACTCTATTGTTTGTACACGCAATTTTCAAGGTTGTTGAATAATAACTGAAATAATGAGCTGTTATGTAATGACTAATTAGGGATAATTAACTACGTGTTATCTTAAAATTTGGGTAATAAAGCTAAGATTGCCTCATAGTCTAGTGCTGCAAACGCACCTGCGTGAGGTATTGAGTTCGATTATCGGGTCGGGCAGTGTTATTGGGTTTTATCAGCCTGGAGTTTGGAATTGCAATGTTCTCACATAGAACTCAATAAAAGCATTCACGAAATGTGGATATAGAGCACCAGCTTCAACCTAAACATTCAAGGAGTACAGCCTACAGGGGTGCTACTAGACGACGATTGACGACACGATTGGCGTAGTGGTTGAGAGATCGATTGCTGCGCTGCGGGTTCGATTCCCGCATGGAACAAATATTTGTATCATCTACAGATATATGTTCCGGATTTGGGTGTATGTCCATGTGAATATTTGTGTTTGTAAACGCATCCACGAAGCAGGGATTACACCTAGAAAGGGGTAAAGTTTATTTTTGGAAAAAAAAAATATCTACTCCCTGTTAAGTATACCTACCTACCATGCGGTTAGTCTAAAAGTTGTGTGCAGAGATCTTGAGAATTGACAAAGTTCGTAACGGGCGCCCTGGTTCCAAGGAAGTACTTTTATTGAAATTGTCATTAGGGGAGATCCTTGTTCAAATCAAATCAAATCTTTTTATTTGCTCAAATATACATGAGTTTATGTTAAAAGTTATACAAAATCGTATTTATTTCATATTTTACCGTATGAGGTGTGCAGTTATCAGTTTAGTATTACACATATTACATAAATAATTGTACTTTATAATTATATTATAATAAACATTTTGACATAAAATTTAAATAACTTGCAGTCATATTAAAATAGATCAATAGAGTATGTAAGATTTCAGGATATGGATTTATCAGCAAAGTAATCACAAATCGAGTAATAACATCAGTTTAGACTTCATGGATTGAACTCTAAACTGCCCAAGGATCCATCTCATCATCACATAATACCTAGCTACTTTTTAAAAGAAAAAAGAAAATCTCATTGACAACTGTTTGGACTAGACTTTCTTTCCATCCTCCATAGCAATTTTGAGTCAATCTGTCCCCAAACCATGAGTCGTGCATCATTTCATTTGAATCCTGATCACAAACCAACAGTTGAATAAAAAAAATTATAATGTTTTAACTAAATAATATAGAATTTATTTATAAAACACTTCAGATAAGACCGCCCCTTGTACAGCCAGTATCAAAAATATGTATACACATCTCTATTGGTTTCCATTTTGTATATTTCTTCTGTTTCTGGTGTGCAATACTCAGACTATTGTTAAATCGTCACTAGCTTCTATCTAGCGTCAGAAAGAATTAATGAGGGACGAACTGACCTACAAGACAGACTTGACCTAGCCTATTGTTGTTATTCTTATCGTGTACTTCATATGACCTTATCTGCTTTCACAAGACAATAACCCGTCACTTGGCTTGTTGCTAATCCGTCGCTAGTTTCTCAGTGACGTGACGTCACAAATAATTCATGAAGGACAAGCTGACTGACATTTATATTATATCGTGTACTTCAGATGACTTTATCAACTTTCACAAGACGATAATAAGCCGACAATTTACAATAATCTTCTTTAGTTCGCATAAACAAAGACAATTGCATGTACCTACATCCTTTATAAAGAAATATATTGAATTTATTCTCATTAACATCTACTTGTTTCACGTGTGTTTGTAAATGAAATATTTTCAGAATGAAATGAGTTCCATTTATAGAATTTTGACAAGGGGGAGGATGCAACGTTGTCTGCCTACGCCTATATCAAAGACACTTGTGAGTCAGAATAACGCATTGCTTTTTTCTCGTGTTAACGTCTTGGATGAATCGTGGTATTTACAAGTGCATTGATTATTACAAACTACATCAATAATAAATAATACAAATTTCATAGTTGCTAAAGTATTTAATAAAAGTAACGTAACACATTTTATTTAAATTTACCAGTTTTGACATCTGACTATTCATTACTGTCTTACTTTTGATGTTTATTTATTTTACGCTTACCATTATAGAAAACTAAATTAGTTATACTATGGAGGTTCCAGATGACTGAAATACAAATTGTTGGAGTTATTTAGTTGATGTTAACTATAATAGAGTAGACTACTTGAGAGCTGAAGTCATAATTATTATTACTTAGCCCGCTATCTAACTATATAACGCGCTAAGTGTTGGGACACCCCCTTTTATTGATAAACCCAATTAACTTTATTATCTTATTAGGTTATGCACCTCAGATTGATTTACGACATAAAATGCATTTTATGTTACAATGAGGACTTAAAATATAGTTAAATGTTGTTCAAAATCATTTTTGTAGTTTATGAGATTTTCTCAAACTCGCTAACAAAGGTCTTATTTAAATATGTATCTATAATTGATTATAAATTATTGCATTAAAAGATAAAAAAAAAACTGATTTATCCGAAATATACCTATATTTTTTTTTCATATTTCATAATTTCGTAAATTCCACGAATTATCCAATCATAATCCGATAATCTCGAAACAACACCATATGAAAGCGTCAAACATATCAACTGTATCACCAGCTTTAACACCAAAATATTATGCACACAAGATTATCAACGCTAATAAAACACAGTCAAAATAAAACAAAATTTTACATAAACATTGCGATACAAAACTGATTTATTTATCGCACTTATTTTACTTGTACCATTAACTTATACGTTACTTGATTTGACTTGAAATTCGTACTTAAAACTATAAAGTCTCTCATTTAAAATTCACTTGTCATCAAGCACTTCAACTGTAGACGCACTGCTCGCATTATCCCGATCCTTATTTTCTCCATTGTCGAATCCTTCATTCGTATTCTTCGATTCTGCATCTGTTATATCAGTTTTCAACGAATTAATTCGTTCACAACTTTCTTCTTTGCTTCCCGGGACATTCTGTACTTGCTCCTCGCTTATTTTCACCTTCTTACTTTTTGAGTTTCCCATTTTGTGTCTGAGATCCACCAGTTCACATGCGCGAATGACGGTATCCAATATGATCCTCACTTGAACGAAGATAAAATGTAGATAAGCGAATCTCTGTAATTAAATGTAGCGACACTCTCACAGATAAGTCTGTTTCCAAATAAAGTGAAAATGAAACTGCAGTTGGCAAGATATTTCTGCAGTCAAAACATAGGTACTGGTATATAAATAAAAGATAAGGCGACAATGACACATTGCCCGTACATATGTTCATATGTTACATTGACCGGATGTTTATATGTCACTTTCAAACTATAAAATGGAGTTCATCAGACTACATAAGTACATAAAGGATTTTATTGTTTCTTTTGTTTTATAGATACATTTTAGTTAACAAAAGAAAATCTCAATGTTGGTTTAGATGCAATCTTTTCTTGGCAATTAAACAATGCAAAACAAGTTTTTGTGTTGTGTTTTTTGTGTCGTGTGTGTCGTCGATTCTTGCACGAAACAAATATTTGTATGATCTACAAATAGTGGTTTCAGGTCTGGGTATATGTGCATGTGACTTATATGTTTGTAAAACTGTACCCACGATTCAGGAAAAATCGCACCGTTTATGTTAAAAAATCAAGGAAAATGCAATAATTTCCTTCAGAAAACAGGCGACTAAGGCACCAGTTACTATGCTTTGTCGCAATTTCAAAATAAAAGTAACTTGTTATAGTTTCAAGTACCAAGTAAGTATTTAAAGAGCCAGCATATAAGTATTAATTAATTTTCTATAAAATATGACACAACATACACACATAGATTTTCCAGCAATAGATATTGCATTAGAATGTTAGTACAAACGTAAGTACCTACATATTGTTTACTGTTCAATATTATTGTAATTCCAATAATGTTATCAATATTTGTAATATTCCAACACCGAGCGGTAATTACATCATTGGACGCCAATAACACAATAATAATGTTGTATTTTTAGAAAATGATTCAGATACACATCTGAATAAACAAGATAATAATTTACGTTATAATGTTTATTTTCCGTGTTTTTCTAACAATTTGATACATTTGGTTGATGAACTATTAAAAACAAAGTGAGTCGTTTAAGTCAATAAAATGATGGACTTGTAATCCGTGTCTTACTCATTTCAGCACTCAATGACGAGGCGTCTGAAAATGACTTCACAAAGCAAACACTGCAAGTGGAACATCTGGAAGGAAGTATGCATATTTCTGAGACTAAGAAATTATGTATGAAATGAATTATGAACTTTCAACAGCAGAATGTTTTTATATTTTATTCTTTTCTTTAAAAACGTGGGTCATCGTTTTTTTTTCTGATTATGCCGTAGGAATAATTCCTGTATCAAGGGTGCTTTAACTAACATTCCCATGCCCAAACACACAAACCCAGAGCTACCATCTGTAGGTCATACAACTATTTTTTCATGTCGGAATCGAACCCGCGATACGTAGGGCAACAGTCGGTTGCTCAACCACTGGTCCAAATATGTCGTTTAGTATCGCCATCAATACCAAAAATAAAGGCTATATTTTATAAATTATCTAAAATAAATCATGTGTCATCACATATCTTCCAAATCTAACCGGTGAACGTGTGGGTTAAGTAGGTCTACTTATAATGAAATACTAAAATTCAAGCGAATCTCATAGCTAGATAAACCAAGTAGATAACAGCCTTCATAAAACCTACAGGCCAAATCTATCATATAACAAAATAGATGCAGAGTCATAGATTTAAAGTTCTAATTATTCGTAAAAATTTACATAAACCTTTTTTAATATTTTGTACAGTCAGCACTTAGTTGGGCTTGGTTTAAGGCCTATGTTATTTTTGTGATCTTTCCTGCTTATTGCATTTGTACGATAATCTGAAAAGATTACTAATCGCTATTGGATTTAATCGATAACCTAATCTTAAACAAAATATAAATCAGATTTTGACGTTAATTTAAATCTTTGATCTATATTGAATATCCGTTAGTTTTCTTTCAATTTTGTTGTAATGTTTTATTAGCCAGGTACTAGCCGTTGCCCGCGACTACGTCTGCGTGTATTTTGAATTTATTATTCATTTATTGTTCTGCTGCAATAGTAAAAATAGATACTATTCGAAAAACATCTCATAAAATAACTTAAACTCGTAAATTATACCAGAATTTGACTTCACACATGATGTGACACGTCGTATACCATGATTTTATTAAAGTCTCAGTGTATTTTCTCAATTAATATGCAAATGAACGTTAAAAACAATTATACGGAGCCTGACTGACAGAGTTGACTAAAAATGTCAATAGATGGCAGCACAGGAAAAATTAGATCGCGCTATGGTTTCGTTACCGCGTTTTGTAGGGCTCAGACTTGCGGTTTAAATAAGTTACAACGTTTTCGACGACTCTGTCAAAGAAATAAGATTTTTCTTGTAAGGGAGTTGATCGGCCAAAAGCCCGGTCAACGCCTATAGAAATAATAAATGTATGAATTCAACATCAAAATTCAAAAGTACTGTAAGCGCCTACAGTCGCTAAAATAGGAAATTAAGCAAATATAATTGTGACATTTACAAATTAAGCGACTATTTGACTAAATAGTAATGTGTTGGTATACTCTTCGTGAAATTCTTTACAATATATTGCTGGTGTTTCTATTCCGTACTAATTGTATGGTTCATGTACATATATAGGTTTCAGTTAATACATAAAAAGGCACCTTTGTATAAAGATTACTTGAAATTTTTCACGATTATAGTATCCGTTCAATCTTATTTTTCACTTTATATAGCAAAATACATTAAGAAATCTTGGCCCTGATATGTGAAAGCCTAACAACAAATTTACTGTAGAAAGTTAACTAAAAAGTTCGATAGATGGCAGCAGAGGAAAAATTAGATGACGCTATGGTTTCGTTACCGCGATTTGTAGGACTTTAGAATTGCGCTCTTATACGCGACGTTTTTGATCAACTGCGTTGAAGAAATAAGATTTATCTAAGGGATTTGATCGGCCAATGGTCCGGTCAACGCCCGTAGAAATTACAAATTACCTTCTTAAACTTATCACTCGGTCGCTGGATAAGTGAGGACCACTTCACCGGCTGAAGTCTTGTCAATGAATGGTGACTGATTACGAAATCTCGTTAGACCTCCTTTTTGCTTATGATGAATATAGTAGATAAACATTGCGTAATTTTGAAATATATTTAAGTTAATCATTGTTTCAAATTAACCATAACACTAGTTGATACAGTTGCGCTATGCCATATTAACAGTTACTACATAATATAGCATCACACTTATATTCCCCGAAGGGTAAGGCAGAGATTATCATGTACACCCACATTTCGCCGATGCCGTTATTGAGTCCCATGTAATAGGGGGCGACCCTATTGCCATCTACCGGACACAGTTCCATACTCTGTGCAGCTACTGAAAATTTCCATACAGAAAATCCCAATAACACTGCCTGACCCGGGAATCGAACTAACGACCTCACGCTCAGCAGTCGCGTTTGCAACCACTAAACCAGTGACGCCTAAAATAATGTTAAATTAATTATATAAGTTTTCATAGGGACCTTGTTTGACTTTAGAACTGAACATATTTTTGTGTCATGGTTAGTCACGCAATGGATTAAAACGAAGCAAGACGAACTTTGAGCTTAAATTGACTGTTATTGCTACGATAAGCTTGGTATTTTTTGTTCACAGTTTTACAAAAGCGACATATATGTTTGCTTTTGTACTCAGTTGTTTCATATAAATTTGTAGAAGCAAATACGACCACATACATTGGAATCATCTCAGTAAATAAGAAATAACGGTTCAGCGCAACTAGAAAAATAATAACGAATGTTTAAAGAAGGGTGATGATTTACTGAAAAATGGATAATTTATGAGCGGGTAAGTGGAAATTATTTTTTTTTGTTTTGAAAACGTTGCTCTACCCTAGGATTTCCTGTATCGTGGGTACAGTTTACAAACATACATGTCACATGCACACACAACCAGACCCGAAACAACTATCTGTAGATCATACAAATATTTGTTCCGTGCGGGAATTGAATCCGCGACACGTATACGTGTGCAGCAGTCGATCTTTCAACCAATGCGCCAACTGTGCCGTCATATTATAACTGCCTAATTGGTAATTTCGCTTACCCGCTCATAAATTAATTTGCCATAACCACTAGAACACTATTGGTTGCAAGCGCAACTCTTGCCTCACACTTAAAAGTTGTATGGCTCAGTGTATGGCAATAGGCTCGCCCCCTATTACATAGAACTCAATAACAGCATCGGCGATATGTGGATGTACAATAGTACACCTCTGCCTATCCTTTCGGGGAATACAGGGGTGGTGCTATGTTATGTTTTGATATGGAAATTAATTACAATTTTTATTTGAATTTGTATTAGAAAAGCATTAACAAAATGAAAATGTTTCTATGTATATAAGTAGATAATAGTAATATAATATTGGTACATTCAATGATTCCATAAACGATACAATAACAGGGTTTGCCGTCGCGATTCCGATATATAAAAAAGCAGAAGCTAAACAGTATAAAAAATAAAATAAAAAAGTCATTGGTTAATACGACAAAGTCACTTCAGCACTATTTTGAACATTATAGGTGGCTACCCACCTACAATGTTCAAAATAGTGCTGAAGTGACTGGGAGACTACCTGAGTTAATAGAATAGTTTATTACCTATTTATTTGTTGATATTGTGCCTATAATAACCTTCAGAGGAGAGGTTATGTCTCTGCCAGCTCATTGTATCATTATCTACTGAAGACAAAATAGCATCTTTCATACAACCAGCCTTGACCTAAGTACTACCTGTCAACATAATTGTACTTGCAAACGTTCCATACATGATTATAAATTGTAATTCATGATTAGATAGCTACGAGCTAATGTTAAACTATGCTTAGTTGGGATTACAAATCATTGTAGGAATAATTTTATAATTGATTGCCCACTACATCGTATCGTACCATGCCATGCCATTCTAAGTCTATGAACAATCATAGACTTAGAATTCCGCTTACGCTTGTTAGTCTTCCGCATAAAGTAGATTTTCATTAGTTTTCGAATAGAGCCGGCCGGCGCTTTGATGACGTAAGAAAACTCTGACAGCCACAGCCATCAACAAATAGAGGATGTTTCTTTTAACAAACTTAATTTAACGCATCGATCGCGTGCGGCGCTCCGGTCGGTGGAGAGCATGAAAAACGGACCAAGCGGAGCGCAGAACGCGTTTGATGCATTAAATCGTTGCGATAAATTGGTATCGTAAGCGTATCGTTAACGTGCGTAAAATTTGAATAGAAAATACTCGTTTTGAACGAAATATTTTTTTCAATTTACCACTTTTTTCATATCTAAATATCATACAATGTATTGTGCGTCACGGGTAAAATTATTATAAAATCTTATAAAACAGTTGTATTTTCGATTCAAAATTAAGTCATAATATCGGATACGCTTCTATACGTCAAAATATTTGTGCTATGCCTACTGTGCTTCCCTTTCTCTTTTATATATGTTATCATAAGAGAATACGAAATAGCATGATTATTAACGAGCAACTGTCACATTGTCATTTCGTAATACGGGTGCCGGACACAGTACGGCTGGTGCCGGAATAGTCTAGAGAGCGTTTTCCCATACAAATATATACAAAGAATATTTGTTTGCTTGATACGCTCTAATTACGATCATAGTATGATACGGTGAAGTGGAGAGAAAGCTTTATAAATGAGGAACAACGGTGGTGTATAGTTTTCAGCGCTATTCCCGTATCAAAGGCAAATAACTACAATTACCTTTGTCTGCGTATTTGTTATGTAGCTATTTATATATACCTACACATAATGGGTTTGTAATGTTGGTAGATAGTGAAATAATTTCACGCCAAATGAAAACTGACCTTAATTGTACCTTACTGAGGATGTGCATAATTTTGTATGAATATGATAAATATATATAATGGATTTTTCATAGCGATTTATTAATAGTTATGGATTTAAATTGATACGAAGGTACTGACAATACATAGGTACTAACCATCCACAAAAGTATACATTTTGTTGTAATTTTACGTGAAAACATAGTCATTATGGAAAATGTGGAATTAGCATGTTGCTGTACACTGAAACATGTCTGATTCTGTTTGTAAACGTGTTTATGATTTGATGATTTAAGTTACCATTTTCGGAATACTGTACCCCTATTACTATTTATGTGAGCAACAGATCCTGTCTATACACACTGGGATAACATTACGTGGTAGCATTGAAATGATCGTGCAAGGCATTCGCAATAAATTTACGATAACCCAAAAAATCTTCGCAAATACTACGACGATTTGAAGATCGATATAATGTCGATACAATTTTCAGTTATTTGATATTTTTGTAAATACACATGTTTACAAGTGAATACTGAATAATTAGCGTTCGACTATAGAAAACAGTATGTTGAAATCGCACGGCATGCATCTGCAATGGCAATAGAATCGCCCTCTATTGGATAGAATTTAATAATGCCTTCGGAGACATGTGGGTGTACAATAGTAAACCTATACCAAACTCTTCGGGAAATACAGTGCTGATCGCCGGAATGTACAACAGAAATCACGAAGAGCAAACGTAAATATTGGCATATTCATTTTGGCTACGGCCTACGAATTATCTTGCTACGTAATTGCTTCGAAACGAAGACTTGCTTAATATATGCTCTTATATAATAATAATTCACATGGATTAATGTTATTGCATTTATTGGACAATCATTATAATATTTACTAAGACTTTAATAAAAAATATGTGTATAAAATATGAATTTAAATATATCAATAAATCATCTCAGTAATTGAAAAGGGCACGACGTCTTCTCAAACCATCTGCGTCGGTAACCTTCTGGATCTTCTGATATTTGTCGATAGCAGTCTTCACAAAGTCAGCAGCATTGCCGATCTTCTCCAACCGCTCTGGAGTTATCAGTGTTCTCATTTCTTCGTGGATCGGCCCGACGCCATTAAAGGCGATGGTGCAGAGGTTAGTGTAAGTGCAAACACCAACTGTAATGAGGGAGCCGAGGAAGAGAACGAATATGCTGTTAAAAAACCACGCGATTGTATGTCCGACGAAGCCGACCATAGTCTGGAAAAAAGAAATAATAAATTGTTAAAATACCGGTTTCAAAAACTAGATACAAATATTTAAACGTATAGCAATCCAGAGAGAATGTTGAAAATATTTTTTTTTTAATTCAAATCTAGTTTTCATTGTACAGATGTTGATAATTACTTACTCGGGCATCAGGCACTTGGCCCCACAACAAACTGAAAGTAGACGCATCGGGGTCCATCAGATAGGTGCTGGGATTTTCATATAAATTACTGTAACAAAAATTTACAATATTAAAGAAAAATAAGTGAACACAAGAAATGTGTGAGAAAAAATATCTAGACGATAATGACAATACAAACAAATATAATTATGTTCATAAAAGTACATTGCATACTAAAACTAATTTCGTGGAAAAATACACTGTAGATATTAGTAGAAAATATTTAAACTTATAACAATCCACTTCAATTTTAAATTTTAAGTTATAAGTGATTACGCTTCTGTCCTTTTTACCTCGATTACGCTAACTTATAACCTAAACGAAAATTCATCTTCTCATTCTCATCCTTATTCAATAGACTCAGGTGTGGAGATAAAGGTGTCCTTGGAATTCATCGTTGTGTAGTTATTGATAAACAACGATTACATCAAGAAGTAAACAAAAATAAAATAATTACTTGTTCGACGCAGAGAATCCAGTACCGTAAAAGTATCCCGGTGCATATGCAATATCAGGGTACTCGACACCCGCTATTCCTGGAATATATCCATTTGCAAGAATACCAGCGTCATCCTGAAAATAAAAAACCGTCAAATTGTCTGAAACCATTGTGATATTACCGCAGTGCTGGTGAAGTTGAATTAAAAAATGTGAAGAGATCTATATAATAAAAATCATTATTAGCCCATTAATTTGACGACGGCTGGGACTCGGGTCTTTTCTTTGAAATGCATTGGTTGGGCTCAATCTATGATTATTGAGAATATAGAATAAGCGATAACAACAGAATACATGAAATTACTTACAATTCTATTAACTTCGGTAGAGGCAGCTGGCTGGTCTGCCAACATAGCATCGTGTTTCATCACTGGGCCAAAGGAACTGAGTGATTCGATCCTCGCTCTGCCTTGGTTCCTTCCTTCATCAGCCCTATACACTGGGTGTTCTGACTCTGATTTAATTTCCTTCACGCCGTTGGTTTGTACAGGTTCTGATTTCAGTTCAGGCTTGAATACTGCGTTTTTTTCTAGCAATGCATATGACTGAGATATTTCAGCGGAATACGCTGTTATGGCTAAAGCCAGAATCACTGTTACCGTTTTGTACATCTGAAAGATATTAAAAAAGCAATTAATATAATTGAAGAATGAAAATAGTTTTCAATAAATTTTGAGAGTTCTTAAATTCAGTTCCCACTACACCCAAAAACTATTTCAAAGTTTAAAATCCTTTACTGTCAAAGTTCAAAATATATTTTCTTCATGAACTTACCTTTAACTTCAGATATTTTGATCCTATAACATCGAAGCCTTTGAAGGAACTGATGTCTGTTTGTCACTGTTTTGCACTATTTATAGGACTCCCTATCCCAGTAACAAGTCACCCCATACAGTTACTATGGTTATCTCCATATATTGTTTTAGAATAATGGCAGAGTTGAGCCCAAAGATAAGGATTTGTCAAACCATTGGAATGTCGTCTGTGAATTGCTTTCATAATTGCAAATGTTTAACGTTTTTAGCAATCTTATCAGAAGCTTTTTTTCTAATCTCTATTTATTCTGATGGCGCCATGAGAAACGGTATATCGCTTTCCACATAACAAAGGAAGCACAATTAGGGAAACAATTGTTGCACTGAATCATGGGTCCAGTCAAAACAAAGATTGAGGACAACTTTTCTAAAGAACTGATGATCTTTTTTATATTGTTTTTATATTAAATATTATATTTCAACCATGTCTGATACAGTACATATATCTGTATCTCGCATTGATTACTTAATTCTTTGTCCTACTGTAAACATATAGTGCAATAGAAGTGACATTACAATATTCAATACGAATTCATTTGTCGAGTTTGAATTCATGTGTAACCTGGATAAACTTTATATCCTGAACATAAGTAGGAGTAACAACATCATAAGCGGTTTATCAAAAAGATATGTAGCGGCATTATCTTTGCGCTACAATATCACAGTCATTTTATTACAACGAATTATTGCGACCAATCAATCTAACTAATTTTTCACCTCCTTTCATTGTTCTTGAAGTGATCGATTCAGAGATCAGAGATTCATATTAAATAGGACGCCCTAGAAGGACTTTTACTGACCTCATTGGCGATGTCCTTTTAAAGGTCAGGGTTAGTCCGTGCTACTAGCGTGCAAGAATAAAGAAGAACATGGCGTATGCTGCTAACTGAGTAACAAGCTTTATGTGGTTCTGTCTATCTCCGTGGGAAAACAGGCATGTTGTTATTTATTATGCATTTATTCGATAGTGGACGACTGCAGGGTAAAATGTGAGGAAAATAAACACATTCTACGGACTGTACCAATTAAAATAGAATATGTACCTATACCTAGTAATACTGGCCTAATTTGGGGACCGCGGGGTTAATTGGGATTTAGTAAAGTAATAATTATGTGTGCTTCTCATATAGTTTAGATAGGTATTTATAAATACTATGTTGTAATATGTAGGTACAGCATAATTTCAATAGCAAAGGTATTTTCGATTTAGTATAGAAAATGATGATGAACAAACATCAAAATAAAATGTTAGTCACTAATAGCCTGTGTTTCTCAAATTACTGAATTACCGATGACTATACTGACGGTAATAATAAGCTATTCCCTGAACTGGCCGGCGAATTGCCTTTCCTAAGATCGATAATACCGAGTTATTTACTTAGAAAAAAATACACAAAGAAAAATTGAGGCGGTTTAAGTTATGAATAAGTAATGCAACAGAGCCGCACGACCAACAGTTCTTTTCAATTTGACATCGTTAGTTGACCCCGTTTTATATCTATCGATTCCTTGCTCTACTGATGGTGATATAACTATGTCACATCGGAATACAATACGAATCATTACTAAATTTTTTTTAAACTTTGCTCCACTCTATGAATAATTCCTGTATCATGAGTGCGTTTACAAACACAAATATACACATTGATATACACCTAAACCCGTAACAAATATCTATAGATCATACAAATATTACGTCCATACGGGAATCGAACCCGCGACCCACAGCGCAGCTGTCGATCTCTCAACCACTGCGCCAACCGTGCTGTTAACATTATAATTATTGTTGTTATAGGTAATAGATACAAATACAGCAGATGTAGGTATCTATATACAGACATATAAGAGAAACTGTACCGAAAATATTAGTTAAAGTAATAGTAAGCCTAGCAGACGAATTAGTCATCGATGTATGACGTCCCCTCATCCAAAACTGTTATCAGCCTGTTAAACTTTCACAGGTAAAGTGCGCGCAAGATAACGTTACAAGTGGCCAAAATCTGAACTAATCGTAGCAGTACTGACAGAGACACGCTTCCTATTGTGATGTGCAGATGTGCTGCCATCAATCGAGTGCAGAGTTATCCTGCATTCACTTTAGCAAATAGATTAAAGGTTGTCATCCAAAGAGGTTTCAACTCCGAGCAGGCCTAGCAAATGCATACTCCACGGTGACAAGACATGTGTCACGGATATTGAGCATATTTTGCTCAGCGACAGCGTTCGGGTTTATGGAATAGAATAGGCTCAACGCCAAAAAGAGGAGTAAAATGACACGTGACTGCCTATCATTTTATCTAATCCATCATCTGCTTAGCCTTTTCCCAAATACCTTCAATTATTTTACACGGATCGACTAGGTACGTTTGACCTTCGAGACCCAATTACTTTAAGACTATGATGCTCTAAGGTTAGACCGGTGATCACTTGACTTTTTACACTCCGGACACCCCTTACTACTGTCATAGGTATTCATATGACGTGTGACGTGTTTATCGGGTCCCATGTAACAAAAATAATTGATTTGAGGCCTGCTATTGATTCTATATTTTTTTACTATCCCTAACTACACCTTATTCACCTTTACTTCGCATGGATTAATACCTGGTCTTAAAGCCCATATGACGCTTATATTTAATCTCTTCACCACATTTCCTGAACACTCATACTTTTCCATCAGAAAAAATATTTATCATGTGCATGTTATTTTTAATTATAAAAAAACAGGTAAGCTATTTAATTAGTCATGGAGGAATCATTAGTCATTACAATATCTTTTGACGAACAATAGTTACCCTTGATAGAGTTCTTAGAAAATGCAACTTTACGAGAAGCAGTTAAACGGCCCACAATTTTTGAATTATTATGTTTTTTTAATGGATCAATAAGAAATACTAATGTGCTGAATAGTGAATTTCGTTATGAATTATGAGCATCCGAACCATACCCATGAATACCTAATACTACCTAACATCATTTATTTCCAATAGCTTCTTCCCATAATAGCGTGTGCGTTTGTTACATTATATCTAGTTTTGAATCTGTGGTGCAATACCTACCTTGTTTGTCTATGAATCTTCTATGAAATAAATCACGTGCTTTATGTCAAAAAAGAGGTTTGTTACTCACCGTTTGACGTATTCCCAAAACAATAATATCTCCTTTTCAACAAAATCACTCATAATTCACGTACAACGAACTAAGATACCAATCGTACAAACATGACGATTGTAATTTAGATACTATCTGCACTAACTATGTGACTATCAAAAATATCTTCCGAACAATGTTGCGATTAGGGAAACAAAATGTTCAGCAAAACTACACTACACTCTTAATTAGTTCATTTTTATAGCAGTTCATTTTCGAAAGTTAATGCTATCGTTACTTCTATAATATAATTTAAAAAACATTTATACCGTTTCACACGGTCAGTCATATGGGGGCCCGTACTACGACTACCCGCCCGTCGGCACTTCATACCCTATAGTAGGTATATTTCAAACAGAATTCAAGGTTAAATACCAATCGATTCCCATTCATTAAAATGTAGTTTCGAAGAATCACCTCTCAAAATATAGTCTGATGAAAACTAAAGTCAATATCGAGGTACCATATAATAACGTATTGCATACACTTCGTCCAGTCGCTAATGTGTTTGGGTTTTGCTGAGGTCACATGCATAAATGAAATGTTTATTTTTATTTTAAGATTGTTGTTGTTGTACATATAACTGACTTAAAATATTTACAGTACGATTTTTTTGGTATATATACATGCTACATTGTGGAAACTTCTTCGTCGACAAAATAATATTGTGTATTTATCATATTTTAAATAAAGTCTTTTCCAAAAAACCTCTTTGCCCCCAATACTTTTACTGGTCGAAATTCAAATGATATTGACTGCAATTTTTTATTAACTAATGTCAAAATAGACTCAACTGTTATTTTTAAAACAACATAAACATGGCTTTGAAAAGATTACCTAACGATGTTCAATCTTTGTTATGTGCGTCAACTCAAATTAACAGCTATAAGAGAGCCGTTGAGGAATTAGTAAGTTACTAAAGCTTTTGATATTGTAGATGATTTAAGTAAGTATTTGTAACATTGATAGTATTTGTATCCAGGCAAAAGATCACTTTGAAACTTACGAAAGAGATTAGGCCGTACACTGATATTCTGAGTGATATTTAGACAAGTCCTATTCTTATCCTAATGAGACTGACACACTGTTTGCTAATTATATATTTTTCAGAATACTTTCCCTTTCTAGCTCCATACACAATATTATGACTACATATTTGGTATTAGAGCGAATCTCAATCAAACATTTTGATTTAAGGTATTTAATTCGCTGGACTCAGAATCAACATCGGTTGCGATAAGAATCCATATTCAAGAAGGTACAATACAAGTTATAGACAATGGATACGGCATTACTAAACATGATTTTAATGCACTCGGTCAAAGGCATATGACGAGTAAAATAACTGATATTTCAACATTGAAAGCTGCTCCCAAAAATTATGGATATCGAGGTGAATTTCTCGCAAACCTTATAACAATTTCCGAAAATGTAAAAATAACATCTAGACATCAGAGCACGGAAGATACGTGGGCTAAGACTTTTCTTAATGGTAAAGAGAAAAAGTTTGCGAAAATGTCAACGAGGCCCACAAATGGAACTACTGTAAGCATATTTTGAACTATTTAAGTAAGATTTACTTTTGTCAGATTTATATAAATTTTATTATGTAAACAGGTGGACATTAAAGGTTTTCTTTATAATCTTAATATACAAAAAAGAGGAATAAATCCTATAAACGAATTGCAAAATATCAAATCATTTTTGGAACAACTGTCGTTAGTACATAATAACGTTTCATTAAGCTTAAGGGATGACTCTAAAAACGAAATTATATTCAAAATTCACAAGAAAAGAGATATTTATCAGACACTATCGACTTTGTTTGGTATCGATAAAGCTGGTATCCAAGAACTGCAAGTGGAAAAGAATGAGTATAAAGTAAAAGGTATGATTGGGAAGACAGATAAGGAATTTGGCCTGCATTGGATATATCTAAATGGAAAATTCATACATGGTAGTAGCAAGCTACATAAGATAATAAACGAAAATTTAAAAAAATATTTGAATATAAAAGTCCCAAGAAATACAAAATCAAAGGTAAGGTTCATTTCATTAATCATTACATGTATAGTTTATTACAATTTTAATTTGATATTACCGATTTTTTTTTTCAGAAATATAATGACGAACATCAACTATTCAATCAAAATATTCCATTTTACTTTATTTTTGTTACATGTCCATACATAGATTATGACATAAGTTTTACATCCATACATTCAGTTATAGAATTTAAGAGCTGGGAACAAATTAATAAACTACTAGAGAAATTAATACAATTTTATGTTGGTGATGTTAAATTAAAAGAAATTAAGAAACCAGATATAAAAATATTAAATAACGAACAAGAAAACAGGAAGTGTCTTCAAGATACTAGAGATCAAGTCAAGAAAATCATGAACAAAATATTAGGAAGTAACTCCAAAAAATTAGGAATTTCTCAACTACAGAATGGAGTTAAAGGTACATAATAAAATTGAATTCACGTGTTTTCTAAGGTTCCTTTTGTATGTCACTAAAAATATTTTAAAATAATTTTTAACTTCATAGGTAAAATGATAAAGAGAAAAATAAAAAAGAAGGCCATCAAAAATATTGCTAATATCTCAACATTATTTCATCAAAACGACATTAAAAAAATAATTGATGGTACAGATTTATCAAAAAGTAAACTCGATCTTAATTTTGATAATAGTGCCGAAAGATATATTAAACAGATTAACAATAATTTAAATGTAAGTAAAGAACCCAAAAAGATAAGAATTTCAAAACTTCTTGATAAACAAATTAAAGCACCTAAACCCGATAAATACGGACAAGAAAAAATGCAGGTCCAGAATCATAGACCTAAAGCCAAAAACTTATTAACAGCAAGGAAAACCTATCAAACATCTGTTAAACAAGAATATATGTTAAATAAACATAAAAAGCCAAATGCACACAACAGTGAACGTAAGCTATTAAAAAGTATAAATGAAACGGATTCAGTCTACAAAAGAAGTAAAATTGTAGCCCAAAAAGCAGAAGAATTCTTGCAACGCCACTTAAAAAAAAGACGGGGGAACATTAATAGAAAAGGAAACGATATAAAACAGGGCAAAAAAAACGTAATTACAAGAAGAACATATGATAAAAATGTATTAAATGATGATGTATCTCGCATTCAACAAATAAATAACTATATTATTGACAAGTATGTTATGAATAAACTAAAAACGAAAAAGTCTTTCAAAACAACGTACGACCTTGTTCAAACAATTCTTAGTCAACAAGATGAAAACTACTCTCACAACAATAACATATCTATACAATATTACGGTGAATTTCCTGATTTGGATTATAGACAAAATAAAAAACCATGTTGTGTACAATGCCCAAAAATATATACATGGTTTAATAAATACAATATAGTAAGGGAATACACAGATATTTATGGCAAACAAAGAAAAACTTCACTGTATACTACCAGTATTCCCATACAATATGAGACATACAGGTACGAAGATGATTTTAATAAAACTTCTGGTGTTTATGGAGAAAAAGAAATATCTAATTATATACCGAGTAAAGAAGAATCTGGACTTGTGTGGAATAATATTTATACTAAAACTCAGAATACCAAATGTAGGCGACAGGAAACCTCATATTTCACAGTAAATGGTCCTAAATTAACATATGAAAGTCATCAATACAATGATAATGAAGTTTTTGAAACAAACTTAAATGCAAACATGTGTAGTACAAACAAAAGGCTAAATATAAGGTTTACTACTAAGCAATCTAAGGACAACTTTGTTAGTGTAAATAACCATGGAACCAAAATTAAAAGGGCATCTAAATCTATATTTACTAACAAGGAAACAAAAATTAATGATAAACGTATGAAACAAATCATAAATGAATCATTTTCAATAGAGTATTCTAAAACCAATGAAAACAATAATTACAGCCAAGTACATAACGATTTCCGTTTTAATAGTCTGGCTATAATTAGAGATCAAGATACTTCACGGAATAAAACAAAGGTTAATTATGAGGATAAGTTACAAAATAATGAAAAATGTCCAATCATTGGAAATACTTACACAATACAACCTTCCAATGACTCGTCTGGCATAAATATAGAATCTCAGTATCAAATTATTAATTCTAATGATTTTTTTAATACCCACTCTATACACTATGCAATCTCTGGGGTGAATAACGACATTACATGTAAAACAATAAACAATAAAGATGAATTTCCTCCTGATAGAACTAACTTTAACGTTGTGTTCGTTTCTAAGTCACAATGTTCTGAAACAGAAACTCCGCTTGATAATAATATAGAACCATTAAACGTGTGTGAAACAATTTTGAATGAAAGTGGTACAATGGATAGAGAATTCGCCTTTAGCTTCAATCAAACAAATGATCAACTAAACAACTCTTTATACGACAATATTGGAGACCCTAATGAACGCTTTGAAAATGAACCTTTCCAAATAATTAAAAGCGATGTCGACTGTACTGAAAATATTTCACATCACTTCAACAATGTAGTTAATACTAAACAATCAAATATAATTAACAATTCCAACGCTAATATTAAAGATTCGATTAAGATATTAAGAAGAAATGAAATTGATAAAATGAATGAAATTATCATTCCCGAGAATTTACCAAATTCTGTGATTGAAAACAATAACAACGATTGTATTGTAGATTGTAAAATTGATGCCAACAATTTCAATTTCAAAAATAGGCTTCGTTTTGTACCCAAAGGTATAGCAATTATTGCACGTTTATTATAAAAGTTGTTTAATATAAAAGTCGGGATATTCTAATAATTATTTAGTATTTTCAGGTATGTCCCAAATCTTTGAAAATTGCTGTACAAAAACAGCATTAAACTACAATCTGGATAAAGATTATTATGAAGATGTAAGTTTAGTTTGTAATAGAACTGAAAGATTTTAGAAACCTCTTGATTAACTATAGTGTTATTTATGCATATTTCATAATTTCAGAGTATTTATAACAATTTTGCTAATGATGTTCAAGTTAATTCTGAAATATATGAACCGATAATACAAAACGTTGAAGATCTTATGACTAAAAATATTCATAAGTTTCAAAATAAAATCAAAAAAGATAATGCATCTCTTGTTTTTGATGAAAAGTCATTAAAGGAAGCAAAGGTAAGAGAGAGCATTTTAGCTATAAGGTCAAACAAATTGCAATTGCAAATCTTCAATAATCAATTGCAATTGCAAATCTTCTACTGTCGAGTCAGCACGCTAGCTGCCCACATTGCGCCAGACGATCTCAGGTTTCGTCACTCGTGAAAGCTCTTTTCTTGCACACAATAATCTAAATACATTTTTTTTTGTAGGTACTTAGCCAAGTTGACAGTAAATTTATTGCGGCTATTATGAAAAAGCGATGTGATAAATCAGAAGAGGCTAAAGAGTATTTAATATTATTTGATCAACACGCAGTACATGAAAGAATACGATTAGAGAAAAACTTAGCAGGTAAACAGAATAACAAATGATTGCCATTTTTTTTCTAGTTGACTGTATCAGTGATCTAGTAGCACAAGCACGGCTGTGATGCTTAAGTGGTGCAACCGATGACTCGAAATATGATGAGATGAAAAAGTTGTCCTCATTTACAGATTATATCAATGAAGACAGATGGACAAGTATCCCTCTCGATAACATCATACTGAAAATGTCTAATGATGAAATCCTCTACTTACACAACTACAAGGATAAATTTACTCAGTTTGGTCTCCAATGGACTATTCATAACGATAATGAAGTAACTGTAAATTCTATTCCTGAAGCAATTCTTGGTAAAAATCCGAGAGAGGTAATTTTAATACTTATATACCTATCTAAGCGTTAAAGAGATTGTATCTAACATTAATTGACCACCCGATCAGTGGAATATAATGTGTATATTTTCTTCCACAATATTCAGTGAACATAAAATAACTAAAATCACTTCATGTTCCTAGGTTGAAAAAGTTATAAAAGCTGTGAGAAATCTTATCGTAGAAGAAATCAATGTTATAAAGTTACAAAAAGGATGTGTTTCGTTATATCCAAAATCCATCATGGATTTAGTGTTTAGTGAGGCAAGTAATCACATAATAATTTATTAATGATGCATATTTAACGTAGACAAGGTATGACTCCTATGCCCTATTCTTAAAACTTTATTGATAAGATTACTTAGAATTTTGTAATTTTCAGGCGTGTAGATACGCAATAAAGTTCGGTGACCTACTTTCCAAGAATGATTGCGTTGAATTGTTGACTGCACTAGCAGACTGCAAAACTCCTTTTCAATGTGCACATGGAAGACCTGTGATGGCTGTTCTAATGGATCTCAAACGTGTTGAACGTGAATATAAGGTAAATACTTTGTACTCCCACGTAACAAAAGAGTCATTTATATACCAAATAGCTATGTTTTCAAAATTTTCTCTTATCTTATTTTGGCCTTATCAAATCTAGCTTCTATAAAAATGTGATTGTTTATATCGCCTCCACTTCATTTAATATTTCGAACAGATTGTAAGATCTTATCACCTTCTTATTTATTTATTGATTTAAAACGAGAATTGTTCACTTTGTTGATAATGAACTCGGTGCGCTTCATATTTCCAGGTAAACATGGCAAAATTATGTGGATTCAAACGAAGACAAACAAAGGCTTGAAATATGTATGTGAAGTTATTTTGTAGATCAATAAAAGCGTTTTAATTAATTATCCTTTTATTTAACAAAACAAATATTTTAACTATCGCTATAAAGCCAACACTACGTATGACATAAAAATAATATCAACTGCATAGAACCTACTTTTTGTTTTATTAATTTTAATCATATTTCTTCAGCAATGTTCTCTAGATAGGCAGACAGAAATGTAAAAGTAACGTAGTTTCAGATTTCTAATTGCTTTTCAAACATTTCTTTTACGTACATAACAAAAACTTTGTCGAATATATTTTTGAATCCACTCAACGTATGGAGTTATTCTTGTGTGTACGTCTGGGAAGCCAACGGCGCAAGGAACTCCCCATGACACCAGACCTACGAGCTCATCGCCTTTTATCAGTGGACTGCCGGAATCTCCCTGGAAAACAGGTTTGCTTAAATCTTCATTGGTTTCTATAGGACCAAATAGCATTCCATTGAACATTGTTTCTCTATGCTCTGTAAATTGCTACACATCAACATCCGACGCTTTATTCATGTAAAAGTGGCATAAGAAAGCAATTATGAAAAATTTAAATGCACTTACATGACAGGTACCTTCGCCGATCTGAGTAAATGTGCAAAACATTTCTTCTGTTACGGGTCGTGAATATCTCATAGCATACTCGCATGTCTCTTGATTAAAAACTGGTAATTCTAATGCGTACATTTCGCGGCTGGATGATCCGTTTGGCTAAAATAAAAATAAACATTTGAACTACTTAAAATTAGGACTTTTTATGTACAACTTATCCTCGACAAAAAAGTTTTTTTCCGATGGATGGTTTCGGTGATGATGACCAGCGATGTCTAGTCTATGTAAATGCGTCTTTTGATCCTCGTATTATAAATAGTAGATACATACCGAACAGGAATTTACAATCTTTTTAAAAAGTTACCAACTTTTTGAGCTCCAAATCCAATTATAACAATCTCATCTCCTTCTTGTAAATTCTGTTTTCTCATTTCTATTATTCGTATATAGCGTAAATCGAATGGACTTTTTGTTTTGAGAATCGCAATATCATGTTCTTTGCTTGTGATATTATATTCGTCATAAATAATTATTGATTCGACATCATATTGTTTTCTACCAACGTCTAAATTATTTGTGCCCGCAACAATCTTCATATTTTGAGGGTCAGCGCTGAAATAAAATTAACTGTTATTTAATTTAAAGCAGCATGATACTTCGCGCATACAGTTGCAGTGGCTCATACCTGCAGTACTTAGCTACTTTGCTACTCTGCAGACCTAAAAATGTGAAACTCTTCTATTAATTAAACCGTAAGATTCATTCAAAATTACAAAGCTCTCGTCCCCAGCAGTAATGCAATAAGGTAGTTTGGAACCGATATACTTTATTTTACTTTTATGTTCAACAAATTATAACGAAGGTAAGTTAAGGACCTTTTGTAGACCTAATTTTATTGGTGGTTATAGACTTACTTATCCATACAATGAGCGGCAGTGACCACATGCCACTTGGACACCACAGCTCCTCCACAAACATGATCACCTTTTAAGTTTTGTATGGATGCGTGAAACTTGCCATATTCTTCGGGCGCTTTTTGTCCTCCTACTATCCTTAAGTCATCTCCTAAAACTATTTACACACTCACTATGAATTATGTAATCAAACAGAACAGAATCACACTGAGATGTTAAGAGGCCCAAAGAAAACAATAAAAAATCCATTGTTTTCAATCAGCTAATGAATGAAAGAGATATAATTAATTATCTTTACCTTTATAACTAAAATTTACAAACACAATGAAAACAATAAAGAAATTATTTAACATTTTAACCCTTCAAGCAATTTATTAAAACTGAAAATGAATCAAATTATTTTGCTAGAAATTTAGGCCCCATTATTTACGATACCTATCACTTATCAACCATTCTTGATAGTATCTTAGTTGATTATGTACTTATCGATTTAAAATCAATTGATAGGTAATGATAAAAAATCGGTTAAATGTTTTTTAAAAACGATAGGCTATGATGCGCTCCTGTTGTGATGTATCACGCTCTATGCACTATCAATCCGGGTAGGCAGAGATAAGCTAGCTTGCCCAGCACATCTTGTCGATGATGGTGATTGCTCACTGGTAACAGTATTCTGACCTCTGATTTGCTATACTAAGAATATTCAGCAAAATAATTTGGCTAATGGTATAGTCGGCATATAACTTCCGGATATGAATGACTAAGTTTGATTTCCAGGTCAAATAATTTGACCCACCTCATGACGCAAGACGCAACTCAACTATACAATCCTGGTTTTCTATTTTTTTTTTGCCGGGAAAGTGTCTCAGTCAATAGTGTTGCTCTAATTGTAAAGATTGCAGCTGGCAACATAAAAATGTTATGTCAAAGTCATCATTGAGGTGACAGATCATGACAGATTGACAATACTTTGACTTGTTAGTCTTGCTAGCGGTGGGCAGTAGCATCTTTTTTGGATAACGAAACGCAACTGTCTATCGGATATCAATAGTCGCTATTTGTCATATCATGAGCAACACGTAATATCATAGTGAGGTTTTGATGACATTTTTTTTTTTTTTTTTTTTTTAGCTTTCACTGATGCTGAAAATGCAAATCCACCATAACCGCAAGAATTAATGGTTTTTGGTGGCCCCCTAAGATTTTGATGACCTTTTTTTTTTTTTAGCTTCCCTATTTATCCAAAATTCATTGACGACTCCGTGAAGTTTTGATGAGCTTTTTTTTTTTTTTTTTTTTTCACTTCCATTTCATTGGATAACGAAACGCAACTGTCTATCGGATTCTTTGGATGTTAGCTACTTTAACGTTAGCATCTTAGCACGTTAGCACGTTTTTCAAATAACCTGCTAACCGTTATTATGGCTCGTTTCAATAACGTGTTTAAGTTGCGCAACGACCACCGCTATTAGCTACTTTAGCGTTAGCATGTTAGCAGGTTAGCAGGTTTTTCAAATAACCTGCTAACCGTTATTATGACGATAGCTCGTTTCAATAACGTTTAAGTTGCGCAACGACCACCGCTAAGTCTTGCTACAAATGTCAGTCAGGATTTGTTTGTAAAACGTACGTAAACGAGGTTTTGGAATAAATATTACAGTTTGGTACATGACAATGGATATTTTAAAGGCTGAAATTGCAAAGAAACGTAAGATGCTTGAAGAAAAGAACTTACTAGTAAGTATAAAGTTAATGTCGATAAGCCAAATTTATGAATGCTTTTGTTGTTTGCGTCGTTTGCATTTACGTATAGTCAGATCAAGACGTAAACGGAAGGATAGCTAGTGTTGTTAATTATTATACCCATATTTTTCTTCTTAATTGTTTCCTCATTGCTTAATTACGACGTAGAACGCACTTCCAAGTAATACATTGTTCCATTTTACCTATTTTTGTGTTATTGCAGGACCCCACTAAAAATAAAAAATATTTCAAGAGAGGTGACCTTCTGGCGAAAGAGCAGGAAGAGTATTTAAAAAAATATGGTCCTCAAATAAAAGAACCTGAAGAAAACCAGGCAGATGTTAAGAATGAAAGAGGTTTGATGCAATTTTTTATTTTTGCCGTTTAGCTTGCCGTGTTAGCTGAGTATTCAATTCTATTTATCTACTGCTTCTGTTGACACTGCAAAAGCAGCAAATATACGCCATATGTGAAAAGATTCACCAGTCAGCATTGAGTTGTAACTGAGGTTGAATATTATATATAAATTTTAAGCCTACCACTTAAGTACTAAATTGTGGACCATAAAATAAGTATTGAGTATAGAGCTCCACACAGTCTCATGCTTTGTTACTCTTAGAGGCTCTTTCTTTGCAAATTGGGATCATCCAGATCATTCTGTATATAATTTTTGTTGATCCTCTAACATCTGCTGGTAAACTTTGTTCTCATTGATCAAACATTATGCTTTATTTGTTATTATTATTATTATTATTATGAGCCTGTACAGTCCCACTGCTGGGCAAAGGCCTCCCTTTCTTCTTTCCACTTTTCCCGGTCTGTTGCGACTTGGGACCAATCCTTCAGATGCAAGTCTAGTTCATCCCGCCATCTTCTTCTGGGCCTGCCGCGTTGCCGTTTCTTGCTATTTGGGAACCACTGTGTCGTTATTTTAGCCCAAAGCTCATCCGGCATGCGGCAGATGTGACCAGCCCAGTTCCATTTTATTTGTAAGTTTTAAAATTTGCTAACTATATTTATAATCTTATACATTTTATTAAATCTTTTCAGGCAATGACAGGCAAGCAAGAAATGATGCTGAAAATACTGAGATAGTTGGTCTACCGAGAACAGAAGTCATAAAAAGGTTAAGGGAGAGAGGACATCCAATTTGGTTATATGGTGAAAATGAACTGCAATCATTTAAGAGGTTAAGAAGAATAGAGATTCAAGAACCTGAGGCAAACAGAGTAAGTACCAAGTTGATCAACACTCATTTTTAGTTATACTTAAAAAATCGAGTTTGTTTAATTGTGTGTGCATGTGACATGTTTGTAAACCATACCCAGTAGTGGTAAAAAAAGTTTCTAACAAATTATTTCCAAAGAGGTAGCTCCTGGTAGCAAATGTGTTTTATTTTTTATATAATACTTTTCTCTCCTAGAATAGTAATAATGCTTTTGGACTTTGTGGAAACACAAGAGATAGAGGAAGTTTTATTATTTAAATGTGTATGTACAGTTCAAGTGTCCAGACAGAATTTGTTAAACATCAAACACACAAGAAGCCCTATCCACACTGTATTTTATCATTTACTGATACAATAGTGAGCACATACAGACACTTAAGGCTTCAATAAAATATTTTTTCATGTTTCAGGGCCTAAGGAATGATTTTCAAGAAGCTATGGAAAAAGTGGATGAAGCATACTTAAATGAAATATTAGCATTAGGAACACAGGTATGATTATAACTGTATTTCTTAATATTAGTACTATTTCATATTATTAGTGATATTCAGGCGGTTCAATTATTGCCTTACAAGTGGGAGGGCCTCAGTTAAAACCTGACTTGCATCTCTAACTTTTAATATTTACTCACATGATAATCAAATTTGTGGATCTGAATTAGCTTATCTAATCATAGTGGGAATACCTGCACACCTGATGGTGATGATTCTTGATGTTGTGTTTAGTCCTACAAACTACACCAGGCCAGCGCCCAACAATGACAAAAATTAGGTACCTAGCTTAATATTATTAAGTGACAATTTCATACCACTTTACAATGATAGTCTAGTGGCTGAAAGCTTGCCTTCCATGCAGAAGGGTCTCAGTTCAAACCCAGAGCACAAATCTGATTTTTTGAAATAATGAATAATGTATATTATGGCAACACTTTAAAAAAAAGGCCAAAACTTTTTCACATGCCATAAAAACTATTTTTCTGTTATTTACTAACTTTGTTATTGATTTCAGAGTGACAATGATAAGCAGTTGCAAGCAAAAGAAGATGCTTTAGATGATTCTGTCACTTATGACTTTATTCAAGAGATGGCAAAGACTATGGGACAGGGTGATAAAAACCATGATATGAATGTTATTATGACTTTATTACAGGTAAGATAATTATTTTGCAATTTGAAGAAAATTTGTTATTAAACAAATGCAAGTGTTTTGTACCTACTACAATTTCTTTTATAATGTTTACTGCAGCATACAAACGAAGAACATATATTTAAAAAAAAAAACAATAATTCTCATATTGCATCTCAAAACATTGGCATAATTGATGATCCTACAAATATGGTTTTTCTTTTTACATTTCTACAAATACTAAAGTTATTATTTCTTATTTAGTTCCTCCTAAAACTATGGGGGCAACAGCTGAACTCCGCTACAGGAGCAGAAAAGACAGCAGTGAAACATAAAATGACCAGAGCCACTTTCACCCAAACTCAAGTGTATTTGAAACCCCTGGTGAGGAAACTGAAGAAGAAAAATCTCCCTGATGATATCTGCGAAAGTCTTTGTGAGATCACAAAACACTTGTTAGAAAGAAATTATATCATGGTAAAATTTCATTTACTATTTTTGAAAACTATTAAAAATACATAGGTACTAAACAATAGATTTTGACAATACAATCTGTTGGGCAACGACATACATACCCAACAACCTGCGATGTCCAGTAACATCCGCCTTTGTCGTCGACAATACAGTAGGTAGCTACTAGTTAACTGAGTTACTTTTTATGAACTTTCGAAAACGACATTTTGTTCTAAAAATATTTGGAATAGCAAGGCGTGACGTCATAGTTTTTCATTGCCATTGATGTACTTATTGTGTGAATTTGATAAATAAAAAATTGAAAACGCCAAAGATAAGCAAGAGATTGAGTTTTCAGAAGGAAAACTAGTTACCAAACAAGATTTCAGAATTTAGTTTTGATGCAGTCAACTAGCCTAGTTCCAGTTTATTAATACCCATATTAATATACCTATTCTACACGTTTCAGGCTAGCGACGCCTACTTGCAGATGGCCATAGGCAACGCTCCATGGCCCATTGGTGTCACTATGGTCGGTATTCACGCTCGTACAGGTCGAGAAAAAATCTTCTCCAAGAACGTAGCTCACGTTATGAACGATGAAACTCAAAGAAAATATATCCAAGCATTGAAGAGACTAATGACAAAATGTCAAGAGTATTTCCCGACGGATCCGTCGAGATGTGTGGAATATACTACAACTAGATAATAAAGATAATTCAAAATTATTATTTTTTAATTTTTGTTCAGAATTAGCTTAACACTCTTAGAACCTTTTACACAAGAACTGCGGAATAGACCAATAAACGCGTGTATTGGATCTGACACGCCTGAGGCAGAACTCAATCCACCAGTCTGATAATACAAAGGAAATACTTATAATCTATACATATACATAAAATTGAAGTGTCTGTAATGCCAAAACAACAGCTTTTTGCTAAATGCATATGAAAGTATATACGGTATATATAAGAAAAAAAGATTTTTTAAAATTTTTGTCTTTCTGTTTGTTCTGGCTAATCTCCGAAACGGATGGACCGATTTTGACAGAACTTTCACAGGCATATAGCGGATGTTATAAGGAGTAACTTAGGGCAGATTTCATAATTCGCTATATAAACTTAGACTACTTTTATTTTAGAAAAATAATTAGGGTTCCATACAAAAATGCATGGGTTCGTAATCCACGCGGGCGGAAGCTAGTACTTCTATAAAAGTAATTGCCTTATCGCATCATGATAGTTTTTTAACATAAAAAAACAAATCGATTCAGTGTGTACAGATGGGTAATTACCTTATATAATATATACTAAGTGTGTACATGAGGTACAGGTATACGTCTATGTCAATATAGTGTATTATTAGTATCGATATAATATGTCCTGAATTATTAGCAATGAAAAATCATTCAATAGGCACACTATACGCGTTATTATGTTTTTATGCGGACTGTAAATCTTATTTTTACCGTTTGTTATCTGCTTTGATCTGTATGTTATTATCTGTATAAAATCACGGTTGTGCGCATGCACATTATTCAAAATTACAGTCAACGAGATGTGTAGTTTTAAAACTAACGACATATTATTTCTATGCTGTAAACCAACTTAAGCAAATAGTTTTTATTCATTCAGTTTCTCGTCCCCATCAGCGTTTTTACTGGACGGACATATTTGGAGCTCAATTTTTGGAAGCTTAAATATGGAGAATCATTATCCCCTAAGCTTTGGCCTAATATTGTTAGGTGGACGCAGTTTCGTGAAAATTTGAATAATAATCAATAATTTTTTTTAGGAAGGCTTTCAGGCTAATAACATTCTATAATCACAAAATAAATTACTAAGTTGCTAATTACAAGCCTTGACAAGCTGTTTTATATCAAAAGCATAGCTGTTTTATATCACAGTCATACTGTGATTTCTTATCTTATTGTTACACATAGATGAACTACCTATAGATAAGTAGTCACCGTAACCACTATACTCTCTCTCGCTCGGACAGTAGGTGTTGCCAGGAAAATCAATGTCCCTAATTTTGAACATAAATTTATTTTTACCCTGATTGTTTTATGTAATAATGAGAATGTTTTTATTACAATTAACCTTATTATTTATATTAAATAAATTTTCTTTTATTGTCAGGTATATTGTGTCAGGCTTTTATTGTATAAATTTAATTAATGTTTAAGATTCATAATATTTAACTGACAGTGACCTTTATGTAAATAAAACCTGAATAATATATTCATATAAGGTAAGCGGGCAAGGCGGGTAAGGTTAAGGTAGGCGGGCTAAGGACCGATGAGCGGGAACGGGAAAGGGCCGATCCCGCTCGACGGAGGAGGAGGCGCCGGGGAGCAACCGCACCGGCGCGCAACACGCCGCAACCCCCCGCCTAGCACACCTTAGCGGGGGGCCTTAGGGGTCGCGAGCGCGCAGAGTGGGGACTCTGCGCGCTCACTTAGGGACCCCCGAGAAGACGGCGACACGCTGTGGTCCGTGTCGCCGTGCACACAGCACCAGCGAGGGTAACGGGGGGACCTCTTTACAGTCTCCCCTGGGACGTGCACGAGAGGGTGGCCTCTTTACAGTCACCCCCTCCGGGAAGTGCCGTTTGGCATGGCACCGTGGTGGGCCTCGGTGCGGTCTTCTAAGAGTTCCCGAGGCCCACCATATGGGTGTCGAGGCGGACCACCGTGGTGAGTTTAGCCGGTAGGAGTCCGGTACACCCCTCCGCCCCCCCCAGGCGGAGGATAGCCCATGATGGGTTCTCACCACGCAAATCAAAAAAAAAAAAAAAAAAGGCGGGCTAAGGAAACTCAGTAAGCACATTCTGGTTTTTTGGTTTTTATTTGTAAACTAAAATAATTTGAGATGTCAGTGTCCCTTAACGGTTCATGAAAATTACGTATTGGTTATTTATAAATAGCAATTTTGCCACCCGGTAGCGTGAATTTATTTTTTTGTCATCTCAAGATCTACTGTAAACCAGTACAATTCCTGTAAAATACACATTCCTAAATTTTAATATTCAATTTGTGTAAACTACTTGGAATTGATAGTGAGGTAAATAAAAGAATACAGTAGCAACACTTAATATTTCACGTGTTAGGTTAGGTTACAAACAATAAGCAAAATGACGCATTAATTTCACAGTATATTCAACAACAAGTAGTCAGTTCCTATCCATGATATCTGTAATGATATCTCCGACGTTATTGAAACTTTAATAAATGGAATTATGTCTACTTACGAGTGAAATGGTACGCCCGACATCTTTTCGTATGCTACAGTTTTTGCAGCCTAAAACAGTGCAATATCCCATAGCGCATACACCACACACACTCTGGAGACACACTTGCTACTTTACTTACTACAGAAAACTGAAATTTACGCGAAATTTATATCTCGTATTTACTTAAGCATGTTTGTTTGACCACGCGAATGTCAAATTTGACAATTTGTGGCTAAAAATACCGGTTACGCAGATAAGGACAAAAAATAAAGATTGCATCTCCTTCTTTCATATGTGTTTCGTAATAAACGTTCCTTGTTTAACTTGCCGTGACGTCAGTTACGCTCATTCTTTAAGTAGTATTTCTATGTTGTTACAGGTACAGGGGCTTCTGGCAACACTAACAGTGTTGCCAGTTCACTGTTCAAGTTCAATAGGTTGAAGGTTCAATTGTCAGTGTCAGAAAATCATGTTTTCGTTGTATGAAAATGAAGTTGAAGACCGCTAAAGAAATTGTTTTCAAAATGATTTTAGACTATGTTATCAAGTTCCACTTCGAAGATTGTATAAATATTTTATCAGAGGGTGATAACTTGGGGTATTATAGCATTAAAATCGAGTAATTATCGACCTAAAACATATTTTTAAGTCAATATTTACATGTTGTTTGTTACATGAATATTTTGTTTTTTTACATATTCCAGCTTTTTGAAACTCTTTGAAACATATCCAGATGTTGGAGATAAAGTATTATGTAGTCCTGTGGAGAGTTTACCCGCTTGTGACAAAGATTTAATAAAAGCTCAACAAACAATCCTTGAACGTGATGAATACAAAGAAACAATTTCAAAATTGGAATATTACTTTTTGAAACGCAATATTCACGCGAGGTTTTTCGGTTTGCCAGTCTGCCCAGAATTACACCGTACTGTTTTTCCGAAGAATGTGGATTTGGGATGTTTTCTGAAAGTTACAGGTAAAATAAAATAATCATAATAACTGTTATATTACTGGGTCAGAGGATGGAGGATTATATGACTTCAAAATTTCTTGTTTTCACCGTTTTTTTTTTATCATATAGATCAACCAAAAATAAGACAAAACCTCAGGTCACTTTTCTTCTACGACCAACAGTTCGCCTGAAAATCCTTGCACACCCTTTGCTACACTCCAACCCTATTTTTCGTCTTATATTTATTTATTTTATTTACAGGTACAGTGGTAAGAGTAACACAGTCAAAAATGTTAGAATATCAAAGGAAGTATGTGTGTGCCAAATGCAAATATGAGAATTGCATAGAAGCTGAATTTGAGCACAGATATATTTTGAAAGCACCCTCTAAATGTGCTAATGATGTCAAAGCATGTAGAAGCTCAACTTTTTCACAAGTGGCATTGGTTTCAAGAGAACACTGCAAAGATTATCAGGAAATAAAAATTCAGGTAACTTATCTATCTAACCTTCATAATAATAGTAGTTCAATTGTTTTCATGTCAATAGGTGTTCATTGTCCCAGAATAATTATTAATAAGTACCTACCTAGGAAGTGAAAGTAACCTTTGTGGACAAGCATGAAAAATAGCATCTTCCTTGTGGTATAATATATGTAAATGTAATCACTTAATTTGCCAACCATACTCCTTATTATAACCATTAATTACAGCAGCCTGATTTGTACGTAGGGTAAAGATTATGCTCTCTAATTCATAACAAGAAACTATGTAGGTCCATTTTCTAAAGACCTGCTGTCGATGCAGAGCAAGAAGGTTCTTAATAACAACAAAAATATGATTCTGTAATGTTTCTAGGAGCAAGTAAATAAGCTGAGTATAGGCACAATTCCAGGTTCCATGTGGGTGGTGCTAGAAGATGACCTTGTGGACTGCTGTAAGCCTGGTGATGATGTAATTATTTGGTAAGACGAAAAACCACTCTGTTATTATTTGGAAAAACGAAAAAACACCTGACTGGCCATACAAAATTAATATTGTTGATGAAATTGGGCCTTCCTAAGTTATGGTATTGGATAACCCATCACTCTGGAAAAAGGAGTATCTCTCTTAATATCTTAAGAACTATGGTCGAGCTGCAGACATAGTGTATATGGCTCAGCAACTTAACAAAAATCACAGCTTCCCATTACAAATACAAAAAATATATATTCATCCCTATCTGGTATGTAAGCTATTGGCGTGTAGTCATCTTAAAACCTTAATAATATTTTTAATATATTTGAATTTCCAGTGGCACAATAAGACGTAGATGGCGACCATCAGCTCACAACAAGAAATCTGAAGTTGAACTGGTATTACAAGCTAATTTCATAGAAGTGTGCAATGCGCAGAGGTCAGAGGTCATAGCTACGGCGCCTGACGTTAATGACTGCTTCAACGAATTCTGGTCCAAGTATGATGCTTGTCCCATGAAAGGCAGAGATCGAATTTTGGCATCCGTGTGCCCTCAGGTAAGGAAATCTGACCATGGTGTAAAATAGTTAAGACCAAAAACAGAGCATCAAATCAAGCATTCATCTACAAATCGCCATAGTAACTATCAATTTACGTGAATTATATTAAGTGTCTGTTATTTTAATATTTTATGATTACTCTAAAGTGACCTTTTTGCACGCCCTGGCCACATGTTGTGCATATATTAGAAATGGCCAATGCATTACTGCTACATACTTGTGTTTCGAGTTTGCCTTTTTACTATTCAGTATAAGATACATATTCTCATTATAAACACAAAGAATGTGGTAGTAGTACAGTTCTGTATATCATTGATCAGTTTAATTATCTACTAAGATAAGCACACTTAAATTCGAACTGAGGAGCTAAACCGAACTATTGTAGCAAAAATGCTTCGGACTGTACAGAATTCTATTATAATATTACATTTTCTTTAATTCTAGGTGTATGGTCTCCATTTAGTGAAGCTAGCAGTACTACTTACAGTGATTACTGGATCAAATCACGTTGTAGAGAATGACAATAAGAAAACCGGCCAAGATGAGAAACATGCTACGCGCGTGCGTGGACAATGTCATTTACTTCTAGTGGGAGATCCAGGTGAGGTACTAGGTGCCATAATCCTCATTAAAAAAAAGAGAAAGAGGTTCTACCAAAAAAATGATTTATTTATATGACTTTTCTGTCAAATTTGAGACTTTTCACTTTACTTCTCTTCAATTATTTGCTGTTTGTCTGGCGGCGTAGATTGGCACCACTGATTTTTATTTCTTAGAGTTCTTGTTCTTGTTTACTTGCTTGACTTTTTACATACCACAGCTGATAAGGTCTGTGTTCTAGACTCTGCCTTCTTTTCAGGTACTGGCAAATCACAGTTACTTCGAACGGGTGCTGATCTCACCGCACGCTCGGTATTTACCTCAGGAGCCGGTAGCACGCGAGCTGGACTTACCTGTGCTGCACTAAGGGTACTTGACATATTTAAATATTAATTACGGTGCTATACATTGTTAGTGTTATGTAGGCTGAATGCTCGTAGATTATCGCTCGTATGTTCGTACATCGTCCGTCCATCCCTACTTTTCAAGCGTTCATCCCTACTTTTCATTGAGCGGCCTAAAATAGGGTCAAGCTACAGGGTGACAAATACATGCTTGTCAGTTGGGGCAGTTTAGCTAAAACAGCTATGGCACTTTCCTTTAAAGGCCATTTCAGAATACACTACAGTTTTGCTGACTCTAACTACTACTGACTGTTGACTTGACTGACTTTGTTTTAGCGTTACTTTTTAGAGGTAGCTGTCCATCTCGCCGCCGGACAACCGACAAAAATTGCCAGCTAAATTATTGTTCAGGTGATCGGGTATTTAAAACCTAGATAGATAGACTATAATTTATTGTACACCAAAGAAAAAAGTACAAAGTGAAAATACCTAAGTTCGGTCTTGCGAGTCATAATTAGGGATGTTACGGAGGTGGATTTATCGGAAGCGGAATCGGAGTCGGAGGTTCTCGTAGTGACCTCCGCGGAGTCGGAGGTGAATCGGAGTCGGAGTCGGAGCAAATTTACGAATGTAAAATATAAATAAATAAGAAAGAAGAAACTTGTCGCAACTCGTTCACTTTTCGTTCATCAGTTGCGAAGAACACATATACTCCGTCAGTTGTCAGTGTCACGAAGAAAGCGCTTGGTAGCGCTGCAGCGATAGCAAGTCATAACTTGTAACTTCGATATATACCTCCGGTTTGATATATCGGAACCGGAGCCGGATTCGGAGGTGTAATTTTAATCGGAGGTTCCGACATATCGGATTCGGAGTCGAAGCTCCGTAACATCACTAGTCATAATACGTCATAATTTCTTATTACTCGGTCTCAGTATTCAGGACTATATTTAGAGTATGTTAGAATAGGTAATCTTCAAATAATTTGTTTTATGTTTCTTTAAGGATGACAAAGGTTTTGAAGTAAATCGGTTTATCGAAGAATAATTATAGTTTCTTTTCTATACATACTTAAATCTATTAATTTTTTCACAGGAAGATGGTGAATGGCAATTGGAAGCGGGTGCTCTAGTACTGTCGGATGGAGGCGTCTGCTGTATAGATGAGATCTCGCAGCTACGCGAACACGACCGCACAGCGATCCACGAGGCGATGGAGCAGCAAACCATATCAGTTGCAAAGGTATACGGAAGGTTTTAGATTTTTAAAACATATGTAGGTGTAAAAAGAAAAAACAATTGACTGTCAATTATACGGACCGCTCTGAGGCCCTAGTGTAAATTTCTTTCGACAAACTCGATTTAACGCATCGAACTCGTTCGGCGCTTCGATTGGTCCGTTTCGTACTCTCCACCAAGTGGAGCGCCGAACGCGTCGAATGCGTTAAATCGACTTTGTCAAAAGAAACTTACACTAGGGCCTCAGGTGATGTCCTTCTGAAACGTCAGGAGCGCAGTAACCACAGCCCGTTCCATTTATAAATCGATGCATGAAGTATAATGTAGATGATAGCAAAAGGATCATAAAAGATCGTAGCATGTTGTATTCCGTAGTTTCTCCTTACCCCCATGGAAAAGAGGCGTGATATTAAGTATGTATGTAAATTTACCTCATTAGCAATAATTGATAGTGAGGTAGTTTTTACATATGTAACAAAATTATTTTGTTACATATGTAATTCTATGTTTTTCAGGCTGGTATAGTGTGTAAGCTGAACACCCGCTGTGCAATAATAGCTGCTTGCAATCCCAAAGGCCATTATGATACGGATCAGCCGCTGAGCGTCAATGTTTCTCTTGGAACTCCATTGTTAAGTAGGTAAGGTTCAGACATTTTTTTTTTACTTTTCCTTATACTAGTTATGTATTTTTCTGTATCTTAGGACAGTTATCTCTAAAAACAACTATCTATAAGCTTATATAAATATTTCGGAATCGAACTCGCGACGCCAATTGTTGTAACTGCGCCAATCGTCTCGTGTAATTCAATATTGTAATATTCCAAAATGTTTTCAGGTTCGATTTAATTTTTATATTATTAGACTCAAAAAACAAAGCCTGGGACAAACTAGTGTCATCATACATACTTTATGGAGATTCAAATGTTATAGAATCTAAGAAGAAATGGAATCTCGAAAAATTACAGGTAAAATGATATTACTATAAATAGTGAAGTTCTATTTTGGTACTTTTTTTTAGTTATTAATAATTTATTTATTATTTTAGATGTATATTAGTTTAGTTGGTCCTAAGTATACAGAAATGACGAAATCAGCAAACATAATACTACAAAAGTATTACATGGCTCAAAGAAAGTCGGAACACAGAGATCCGTCACGCACGACTGTAAGAATGCTGGACAGCTTAGTAAGGTAAGCCTTCTTGAAAATTACATGAATTTATATTTGCGTTCCATGCTTTTACTTTTTGATTTCCAGTATTCTTTTCATCCACCCATAACTGTATAAATAGTCACCAAAGTATTGTCGCTACCAAAACTGGGCCATTTCGTTTAAGAGGAAATCATATTTCTATGATTGCAGATTATCTCAAGCACACTGCCGTCTTATGTATCGTAAAACAATATTACCAATGGATGCGATTGTTGCTGTTTCTCTCGTGGACTTATCAATGCAAGATTGCACATTAGACGACACTGTAGATGCCTTACATTCAACAGTTCCCAAATACCCAGATTATGATTACTTATGTACAGCTAAAAAACTTCTATCAAGATTAAATCTGATCGATGTATGGCGAAATGAGCTGTTGTATTACGCAAAGTTATTGCAAGTTGATCATAAGACATTAGAAAGTGATATTGAATCGGGAAATTGTAAGTTATTCGCAAAACATGATGATGTGACTGACGACAATATACAACTTTCAGCTTCTCTCATAACAAGTTCTTATTTCAACAACAAAAAACTGAAGAAAGACGAACATATAGTAATTGTGGATGATAAAGTTCAGAATATAAGAAAGGATAAAGACTTCAAAGATGATGGTATCAATAAAAGGTTTGCAGTAACATTAAAGAAACATGCTACTTTAAATAAAACTGTAAAAGATCCACCAATCAATCAAAAGAAAAAAGGTAATAAACGAAAAAGAAAAGAAGTCACTGTGGATATACATACAGTTAAGAATAAACTGGCTAAAACAGTTAAAAAACCTAAATGTAAAGTTGATAATGTTGAAAATCACATATCTAATAGTGATGAAGAATTTGAAGAGGATAATTGCAATTTAAATGCAGTACCCAGTGTTAATGACGCATTAGCCGATTTGGGCATTGATTTCAGATTTGAAACTGATAATACTGAAGTGAATGTTAAAAATGAGTTTATTAAATCGGAACCAAAGGATGCGGGATCTACAGACACATCTATAGAAAATTATGTATTAGACATAAGTATTCAGGATAAAAATAAAACTGATGTAAAGGCAAAAACAGTTAAAAAACTGAAACAGTTCCAGTTTGTCAGCAAACACGACTTTGATAAATATGAAGTAAAACCAGGGAAGCCTTTAGATAAATCAGCAGATATTGTAACTGTTGATAAATTGAAAGAAATCGGTAGAAATGATTTACAGAAACCATCAACATCACAATCACAGATATCTATATTTGAGAGTCTAGAATTAGAAAAGCCAATAGATTCAGTATCAAATCATGAAACAACTATTGGAGAATCAAAAGGAAAAGAAAATAGATCAAATTCTTCAAACCAAAAGCTGTCAAATCCATGTTCACAAATATCAATGTTTGAAAGTTCAGACTGTGATATAGATTTAGATATTTAATCATGTTACAAGAATAGTTTTTGGTTTTAAAATAAATAAAATATACGACTGTTTTATAGTATTTTATTTTGTATGTTCATCATTTTATGATCTACGTAATTTACAAATAAAAATAATTACTATAAAGGTATATACAAAGAGTGATTGTTTAATCCAAGGGCTCCAGAGGTCGCCACATACAGGCCCAAGTACTTTGGAAACCCGCCGACCCCCCGACTTCTAGCATTTCTTGAGGAACTGGGGTGGATTGAATACATTAAAACTTGATTCTGCAAAAGACCACCTTCAACGTGGATTAGTGGGAATCAGCCTGATATGAAGTAAGATTTAATCCCTAAATTAAAAAAGAATCACATTTGTTTACTAAAAATAAGAAAGAATAATAATACAATTATTATCCTTCACTTTCGGTTATTTTATGAGGATCAGATGCATAGTTGTCTATCAGCAAATGTTTGAACCTTCTTGCTGTAATTTGTATGCTTTCTTCTTTGGGAGTCACATTCAATACTTCTACTCTGGCCACATAGATGTGTTCTGGATTATTTGGGCTGACCATTTTAATCACATCAATCTCATCACTTAATTTTACCTGTAAAGTAATCATAATGATAGTAAAACAAATAAGTGCTATGGCCTGCACTTATTTGTAAAAACAAAATAAAAAATTATTGGAATCAATTCTTATAAAAATTTCAGAAATTGTAAATTGTTTTCTATTATTGGTGGTTTAACATCAACAACAGATGTAGACAGTGTTGCAATTTCCACAAACAAGCATAGGCATGTTAGCTGTTATATTATATTACATGCAGAATACTTACAGGAGCACTTTTCTTCATGATCTTCTTTCCATTCACTCTAATTTTACTTTCATAAAACATTTGTTCTACTTTACTGAAATAAACCAATGTAACTTTTGGTCAGAGGGAAGTCTTAGGTTTAATTTAAGGCAAGTAATTTTATGTTAAACTTGCATGTTTTACTTACTTTCTTGATATACTAAGCGCTGACTTTAAAATTACATCGGTTCTCATAGATGTTGTTGAAAATTTGACGACTTTGGAATCCTTTGATAGTGATTTGTCGTCATCAAACTCGGTTTCTTCATCATCAGAATCATATTGCCTCTGAAACGTACATGTTATCGTGATATCGTTCCATCTCATTTGTCAACAGAATTGATGATCATAGTAGCATAGGACTCTGTTGTTAAATCTTATTAGCAAAAGCTTGACCTATTACAACAAAAAGGTTATAAGTTGGGAATCAAAACGCATGCAAGTAATAGGACTCACTAAATACACAAGAATGAAGTATGTATTTCTACAAACCTTATTCGATTTCCAACGGACTGCATTACATGTTAGGTTATTTGGATATACATTTACAAGTTTTGAGGTTATGTTTACGTTTTTATGCACACAACTATGAATAGAATGCTTGACAATGTCGTGTCGAAAGACACGGGAAATAAGTATAGGATTGGTAAATCGTCGCAAAAGACTCATTATTACAAATGGTTTTGATAAAATTGCGGAATAACTACACCCTAAATCCTAATGAAGGATTACAAAACAATACATTCCGTAATACGTAATCTTTTATCTTACAGTTATGTCATGTCATATTTTATAATAATACATACAAGTTTTACTATATAATACTTACTTATAAAAAAACAATTATTAGCAAGTAAAACAAATTGATCAATGTTTTCAAAAATATATTAATAATTTTCTTGAATGGGTTATGTTTAGTTGCGTATAAAGAAACGTTTTCGTTCGTTTCGAAACTTTTTATTAGTGCGTTTAAAAAGATGTTTGATTTATTTTAAATTTAACTCATAGACTTAGAATTTCGCTTACGATTTAACTACTATGCACACATACAGTATCGCTTGACTAAAATTAATTCGTTTTTTGTAGATCTCCACATGTGATTAACTATCTACAAGTCTATCATCGTTATTTCTTCTTTCTTCTTATTAATTTAAATGATGACTGTGGTAGCCAATTAGAGCTGACGATCGATGGCTAAATTCTCATATATTCATAATCATAAACGTTTACAGATTAGGCGCCGACCGATGTGAGAGCAAACACCCCACTTCTATTTGTTTACAACATTTGGTTAACATCAAATATAAATTATGGTTTACATGATACATTTTGGTTTAAGTTTATCGCTTCCTAGGTGAGATACCTACATATAGGGGTAGTAATTCAAATCGGCTAGCATTATTGGGACAGTGGAGTGTGCAAATTTTTCATAGATTATCGATTTTTTGTCATAGATCTATGCCAGGAATTAACAAAAAGATTTTGTACTACTGACAAATATTTGCGAAGAATAAAATAATATTAATACCTGTTGAAAAAGAATTATACGTCTATATTATTATTACTTGTTATCGATTTGTGCCTATATTATATCTCTGCAACACGATAATAAAATGAACCATTCTTCTAAATGATCTTACTTGCATATTGCTCTTGACTTTTTAACAATAGATTATGATACCTACTTACTAATATTTATTGTTATCACAGAAACCTACCTAAGCTCATAGGTACATAATAGGCGCGGTAGATAATTTTCAGATTAAGAACTTTGTAATGTACTTACTACAGGTAAAGGTAAGGTAATACCTACTTAATCGCCGCAGAGTTCGAAAAATAAAGTACCTACTTAATGCCATTAGGTACTACGTGCAGTCTGCGGACGGAAAATCAAATTGAGAGTCAATTCAATTGGCAATCAGATCTAAATTATGTGGAAGGTGTGTAAAATTGACATCTTGTCTGCTGCTTTGTTAGTGTGTTGTTGTATGATATTGCTAGTAGGGACGTACCTACCCAAGTCCGCTTACTGAAAGCAGGTACGTAATTTTTTAAAATACTTCCTGAAATAATTTGGTTGATACTTAACATAATGTAGGTAGATTAGCATTGTAGTTGCCCATAGACTTAGAATTTCGCTTACGTAGTTGCCGTTTTCAGATTCACAGTTGACACATTGCATCCAGGATTGGCAACTGTTTATAGACTGACAAATAGACGAACTTTACGAGCTCATTGTGAATTTCATATTCGTTTTTCGCCAATGGAAACAAAAAAATCTTAAGTAATGTAAGTATCTCCATGAATCTACCATTACTTATCCCAAAGGTACCTACGTAATTTAAAATCAACAATTCCAATTATTAGGTATCTGTAGTAGGTACCTGTATTTTTTACCTATATTTGTATGGTGGTAGAATGTAAACAGAGTTTGGTTTTGTTTTAAGCTATTAAACGCTTTCATAAAAACGACGAAGCATCTGCAATCACAATACAATCCACTGCTTCCAAGATAATTAACAATCATAACTTACTCTCCAAGACGATAAAGTCTCAACAAAAAATCACTAAACGGACAAAGAAAACAGATATGATATCCATGTTGACATTGATGTCAGGGGTGCGCGTGTCATGCCGTGGGAGAATGTTCCGAGTCTCGGCTTCTTGAGTGTGCACCCTGGATTTATCTCGAACCGGCGCTGACGCGACAATGAGGCGCACAAGAGCAAACACCCTATATGTATTGATAATGTTCTCTACGTGAACATTTTGCTGCTTAGATTAAGGACTTGGATGATGTTAATTACGTCGTTATGTTTTAGGATTGTGATAATAGGATCATATAGGGTGTCTCAGTTGTATAACTATCTAAGATTGTAATACTTATCGAATTTTTTAAATATTAACAAAGCGATCTAAGACATATACCAATATACAGACCCATAACAAACATAGCCAATACCTACAAAGCCTACCTACATATTATTTACCTATATAATATGTATTATTAATCTCTACTATTTTCTTCTTAGGAACGTTTTAAAGTCACTGTAACATGCTATTAGGAACCATCCTTTTCAGTCAGTCCCAAACCCTGAACGCAAGAAAGCATTTATCCAAAAAATTACCTACATAAGAGACAACAATCAAAATATTTGACAGAACCACAGACCTCCCTGGAGACTGAACAGTTAAAAAAGGCCTGAAGTCCTTATGTAGGTATTTCTCTCTCATCTATCTTCACCACAAAAGTTGATATCACCCCAAAAATTATCTTCCAAATTTAAAAGCAGAGATTACTTAAATGAGAAAAGTATCACGAATGTGTCCAAACAAAAACACCCTGCGCTATAGTCGCACCCTGAATTTAAGATTTAAAAATAAAACTGAACTTCTTTCAACACAATTATTAAGGCGTTCGTCATCTAAACGGTATCCATCCACTTTATCACATTATACACGGTTTGTCTCTTACCAACATGTGGACACATGTCTCGCATTCAGAACGCTCTTTTTATTTTAGTACATACGATTATGTTTACGGCGAGTTCAAAGGGTTTTTTAATTTGACACAGTTTATGGCTTTGTCCCGAGTTTTGACGTCCGCGGATGGAAAAATTGTGTAGCGTCGCAAGTGGACTATTAATTTATTGTGAAGACAAAACAGTGTTATCGCATAAATTGTGATGTCGCTGTGTACACCGCTGGTGGATCATAATCATAAATCTTATTGCACTCTAGCTCTTGCCACAGATTACTCTCGCCTGCTGACGGATCTGTTTCGCTTTCATTTTTTTGTTATACTTTGTCAGATTTAGTAGCAAATAGACAGCACTTTTTAAGTATCTACTATAATTTACAGCCGAATTGGTTTCTTTAAATAAGTTGTTTAATATTTAAAAACTCGGTACCTAGCGAAAGCTACAATAATTTCAAAACAGCAGCAACAAAGCAGTCCCAATTCTTCTCAAATTGTAATAAAGTCTTCGATGAAACGGTTAACTTGCGAATTCAACGATCGACACACTCTTTGTAACCGTGTAACTTTAAAACAACTGCACTTATTCCCAGTAAATTGAATGACCATTTACTAGGAAAGTGCAGTTTTACTTTTTATCTCAATAGCCGCAGTTGCTACTGGCCGGCTAGGCTAGGCGGCTCCTACATTCCACATTTTATGGCACGGACCCGATAAAGTTTCTTTAATATAATCGCATTCTTGAACAATACGCGTTTACGATGCTTTATGCCGTCCACAAAGGAAGTTATGAATGCATCGGTACTCGGGTTTCGGCGTTATAATGTTAATAAACAAACGTTGTTACTCAACCGTGGGGGTCTCAAATTAATCAATGGCTTCTTCATAAAACGTTTCGTTCTAATGTTGCGTTGTTCTTTGTTTCTTTGTACACAATGCTACGATTAAACACAAAACTTAATTAAGGAAAAAGTGAAGTTGAGTTTTATTTAAATTACTATGAATTTTACACGATTCAAGATTTTTCTAATCTTTGTGAGATTTCAGATTTTTCAAAACTATTAAGATGTTTTTTTTTTTAATTTAATATTTAAATAAAAACATGTTGTAGACATATTGTTTAAGACAATTTGGTAAAGAGTGTAGGTATAAGCTTGCACTTTATTCAAATTTCTCAAACATTATTTAAGTTACTCCACAAAACCTCTTTCGTACAGGATAACCAACATAGAGTATGTTGGTTTTACTGGTGCATTCAGTGCTAAGTAAACACTGTTTAGCTGTCAGTTTTGGCCGAAACAGTTTTCAGTCTGTTTAGTGCTTCTATGCACATGTTTTATTTTTCAGTTGTATTCATTTATTATACATATAGGTATACGTTACATGTAGTTTTGCTTGTATTATGAATTTGGTATTTTATGATTTGATAACCATCTCAAATCCTTTATTCAGAAGTTAGTTTCATCAATGACAAGGTGTTTGCCAGCGACAGCTTATGTTTCCACCTTCGTTCACGGAATTCAAATTTCCAGGAGCAATTCCTGAGTTAGTGTAAATTCCAGCAACCTAGAATCTCGGCTTCCATATTTGGAATAAATCCAAGAACGGCAGCATTATTACGAAACATTTCTCTTTCTAAGCTCCAAGCCCTTTATTCACGCCTTTCACGTAACAAAACAACATAAATAAAATCACTGTAACTCCTGATTGATCTTAAATATCACGCCGGCAGCTAAGCGAAGTAACGGGAGCGAGAAATTGAATTTCTCATTTGACGCCCGAGGTAGAGTATCGTTTATCATGGAGAGGTGACACTTCATCATGTCATGGTGTCCAGGCCCCTTTGTGGAGCTATTGGACTGTGAAACGCCCGACAGCTAGTAAGGAGTATGTAATTGCGGATTATGTGAAATAACAGGCCGCAATTATAATCGTGTCAAGTTGTAGAGGGTTTGGCATTTGAAATTGGAATGGTTTGTAAAGTATCCATCGAGATAGATTGTAACTGGACAGATTTGATCGATAAAGCTGCGTTTAAACTGATAAAAAAATATTATTTCACAAACAATAGAAAGTCTTCTTTCATGATTTCTGTCAGCGAATAATGCTGTAATAATATCTAAATGGACCCAGTATCTCGCTAACCTTAACATCTAGGTACCAATTAAATCGACACCAGTGAAGTTTTTAAATAGTTGATGAATGTTAAACACCTATTAATACCTCTTTTAATTGATACTTCATTAGAATATTTCATGTCTCATTATAGTTATTACAAGGACTGCTTACGACAGCCGATGAACCGATAGTAACATGCTATGTTTATACCTGCTTACAATTAATTAATAGACCTTTTAATGATATTAATTTTATATTTTACCCCTGCACGAACGCCAATCGAGAGTTTGGATTCATAAAAATTAATGACATTATTATACTACTAGCTATAAATAATCTCAATTTAGACTTTACTGCGGGCAAGAAGTGTCTTAAAGACTTAATACTTTTAGTGGGCTTTTATGAGAGGACCACATGGTTCATCGGCTTTATTAACTACCACACTAATGCAGGTTTTACGAGTAATTTCACGGTTATTCATTCTGCCACGGCAGGGGGCACCGCTGTCCGTCGTGTTGACTTGTTGAGACACTCGGCGTCTCGGCTTCAACTTTGTATGCGATGCTCGTATTGTGCACGTAATGAATACTTTACCGTCTTTAATTAATGGTCGCTGACGTTAAGGTTCTGGCAGGTCGTTCAAAACGTCTTAAATCTCTTAGCGGGCATTTTCATCTTAAATATTATTTAGACACGACTTTTTAGTACCTGCCTATCCAGCCATGTTTATCGCAGTTTTTAGGTAATGGGTTGAATTGGCCACTTCTGTAAATTCAAGATATCAAAGTCAAAGTTTTTTATTTAAAAGTCGAGACTCTAAGTGCACGGTTCCAAACGGACGGTAGGTCCTATGGAGAAGAGACCGGCAAGAAACTCCATCCCGTCTAGGTCATATTGGACCGTGTTCCAGGTACAGATAGATATAGATACAGATTAGGCACCATGGTTCGTTAGGTTATAATTCTGAGCATTACTGTTTTATCCTCAAATTATATCTTTATATCCCGACCTAGTTTCTGCAAAAGCTATAAACCGAAGAATGTGACACACAACCATAAAACTGAAATGTTTTAAAGTGTAATAAATATATATCGTAGTTTATTTAATTTGCAAGACACAATAAAACTTTACAGATTCCGAATAACCTCCTTAAGCTTAATGCATACTTTGAGAGCTTTGAAAGGCAAATTCTAAGCATAGGTACTAAGATTTATATTGAAACTTATTTCGTTCGTTTAGGTTAGTAGTACTATTTACTTGCTAACTGATTTGCTGAAGTATTAAAGAGCACTGGGTAATTAAATGAATAATTTTCGTTTGTTGTAGTTTTCAATCCAAATCCAAGAAAACTTCAAGTTCAATCTTTTTTAAATGTATAAGTATTTACGTTGCTTTTTTTTAAACAGGAGCTTTAAAAATTACAAATCTACTTTTTATTACATTAATGAACAGTATTAATTACGTCACTTAGTATTAACTTCGCAACACATATGAAATATATAACATTATATTTAAAAAAAAAAATTTTTTTAGGTGTCTATCACCCTGTATATTCTTTTAAAATGTGAAATCCTGTATAGAAACAAGAAAACAGAAAATGTAGACTTAAAATATAATGCAATTGTATGAACAAACATATCCTTTCGGTTCACTAACTACCAGAAAAATCATACGACAAACATTCAATATTTACGTCTAGATTAATGGCTAGACATCGTGTGTACAGTGTACACTGCGTTGCCATTAGAAGCTCATTTTGTCAGCTAACAGGTTGATGCGAGTTTAATTAAAATTCAGCACCATCCATCACCGCCATATTGATTTTGTGTCACGTGCATTTGCTGCGTTCGTCCGTTATCAATTAGCCGTGATCGTTTGACGGGAATAAGGATTTTGGATGGAGTAGACCGTGATGTAGAAGTTATTTGGCGATTAGAACTAAATCGTATATATAGTCAAATTATTTCGGAAGCTGAAAGCTCTAAGATTTATACTTACTTATAGTGAGAATGAGTTTCCTTGTGATAAGTGAGGATTTTAATGATTTAATTGATTATTACTTTTTTTGATGGGCAGTAAGTAGTAGGTAGTAGGGCATGCATTTCGAAATTTCGAAATTTCATAAATTCGAAATTTCGGACCATATTTGCATGTTATTTAATTTCGAAATTGAAACCCCTAGTTTCGAAATTTCGAAATAATAAATTTTAAATTTGATTATTTTTGTTTGAAAGAGTATCAAACATACATCCTCACAAATAATGACTTATAAGCTAATTTATGATACCTTGGGCACAGATAATATAATATTACCCTTGAGTTAAATTATTGCAATTTTCGGAGATTTCTTTTTTTTTAATATCTCTGACTGATAATGTAGTCACACCGAAGGTGATTGGGCTCGGGAAGTCGAGCGAGCCTGCGATGTTTTACCAGAAATGGGGGCAATTACCATTTGCCCCCAAGATGTAGCCCGTGCAGTCCGTCCGTTGCCCAACTGGAAGTCTCCAGGGCCGGACGGGCTGCACAACTTCTGGATTAAATGGTTTCAAGGGTCGCACGCTCGCTATGCGGCTCAGTACCAGGTTGCTTTGGAGTCTGGTTCGCTACCTGAGTTCCTAACGACAGGAGTTACCCACCTGCTCCATAAATCAGGTAGTACCGCGGATCCCAAGAATTATAGACCGATCACTTGTCTAACGACGGTCTATAAAGTTCTTACATCCATTTTGAGAGCTAAAATATACAATCATATAGAAACTAACGCCATCATGTCTGTCTCTCAAAATGGATGTCGGAACGGGTCCCGCGGTACTAAGGAGCTGCTCCTCATTGATATGGCCATTAGCCAACAGGTTCGTCGTTCCCGAAAGGATCTTTCGACATGTTGGATAGATTACAAGAAGGCCTATGACTCGGTGCCACATACATGGCTCATAAGGGTGCTGGAATTGTATAAAGTAGATACAACACTACGCACCTTCCTGATGTCATGTATGGGGCAATGGAGGACGGTCCTTCGATATCCAGGATGTCGAAATATCCAGAGGAATAGCGGGCCGATAAGGATCGAGCGAGGAATATTTCAGGGCGATAGTTTGAGTCCGCTTTGGTTCTGCCTGGCCCTGAATCCCCTAAGCACACTGCTGGAGGGTTCAGGTATAGGCTATCGGCTGAGGAGAGGTGGTCAGATTATATCTCACCTCCTTTACATGGATGACCTAAAACAATTTGCAACTGATGGAGCTACTGAAAGTAACAGAAACCTTCAGTAGCGCCATCAGGATGGATTTTGGTGTGGACAAATGTCCGGTCATGCATGTAAAGCGAGGGGAGATTGTGGAATCCGTGGGAGCCCAACTCTCGGATTCCATAAACCTTCGAACCCTCTCCGCAGCCGAAACCTATAAGTATTTGGGTATGTCGGAAGCACTGGGCATCAATGTTACTGACATGAAGCAATCGTTGAAGGAGCGCTTCTTTGGCCGTCTGAAGAAAGTATTTAATAGAAGATAGTATTTATATCTTTTATCAGGCGGAAATAAGGTGCGCGCCTTCAACGGTTGGGTCATGCCGGTTTTGATGTACTCTTTCGGCATACTCAAATGGACTCAGACCGAACTCGATGCCCTGGATAGGAGGGTCCGTACGCTGCTGACTGCATATCGAATGCATCACCCACGAACATCGGTAAAGAGACTGTATATCCCGCGAAAGTGCGGAGGTCGAGGCTTCTTAAACGCTAAGACCCTCCACAATCGCGAGATATGCAGTCTCAGGGAATATTTCCTACAAGACGACGAGGGGATGCATAGAGATGTGGTTGCGGTAGACAAGGGCTCAAGGCAAGGGCACCCCGCTCTCCTTGGCTAAAGAGAACTGGCGCAAACCTGTAGTGCTTGACACTAATGATCGCATGGAGGTATGGCAGAGTAAGGAGCTTCACGGACGCTTTTTCCGGGCCCTACATGGACCCGATGTAGATTTATCAGCGTCCGTAGCCTGGCTGCGTTTCGGTGACCTCTTTGGGGAAACCGAAGGTTTTGTCTGTGCAATTATGGACGAAGTTATGATGACGAACAATTACCGGAGATTTATTGTGAAAGACGGTACGGTTGACATATGTCGGGCATGCCACCGTCCGGGAGAATCCATCAGACACATTATCTCCGGGTGTTCTTGTCTAGCTAACGAAGAATACTTGCATAGGCATAATCTCGTAGCCAGGATTATCCACAAACAACTTGCTCTGAAATACAGCCTTATGGAATCGGATGTGCCGTACTATAGGTATGTGCCCGACCCAGTTCTCGAAAATGGACATATCACACTGTACTGGGATCGATCCATCATCACTGACAGAACTATTGTAGCCAATAAGCCTGATATAGTGGTGGTGGATCGACAAGAGCGGCGCGCAATGATCGTTGACATAACAGTCCCGCATGACGGGAACCTCGTGAAAGCCGAGAAAGATAAACAAATCAAGTATCTTGACTTGGCTCGCGAGATTGTCGACATGTGGGATGTGGACTCAGCGATCATTGTGCCGATAGTCGTTTCAGCCAATGGCTTGATAGCCAAGAGCCTCCACCAACACCTGAAGAGGCTCTCGTTGGGCGGCTGGGTCAAGGGCCTGATTCAGAGAGCGGTACTTCTTGACACGGCTCGCATTGTTAGGAGGTTCCTCTCTCTGGAGCTCTGACCGCCGGTAGCTTGGACCCTGTTCCAGATACCGGTGGGCTACTATTTTTTATATTTTTAAATGTTTTTATATTTTTTATAATAATATTTAAAAATGTAATTTATATGTGTGTTTAAGAAAATAAAGAGAATAATAATAAAAACAGAAACAAAAAAATTAATGGTAAAATTGTAATTCGAAAAGGATAATTTTTGTTTTTGAAGCTTTTTTTCAGCCATTTCTTAAAATAAGGTTCTCGACTATGAAGTTATTATATACAAAATTAAACTCTTTTTCGAGTCCTTTTTATTTCGAAAGTATATCTTTTGTACTTAAAAAGTTATTCCAATGTTAAAAGTGTGATACTTAGTTTTGTAGGCCAGTGTAAATGTTATTAGATCCACATATACAATACAACATGTAATATGTTTCATCACTTAGATACTTTTCTCACCAATTTGCGTTGTCGCGTTGGGTCGACGCGGGAACGAAATATACGGCAGAAAACTTATTGGTTTCAGTTTTGTTACGCTAGGCTAAGCTTTTTTAACATTTTCAATTAAATTAAAAGTAATAATCTGATTATCGAATTTTTATTAACGAAGATTGCCCACAACTTCGAAATTTCGAAATTTCGAAGTTTATAAGACCGATTTCAGAAGCCAATTTCGAAACTGGAAATATATGAAACTGCATGCCCTAGTAGGTAGTGAATCATATTATGTTCCCATTGCATAACTATATAGGATCTTTGTACAACCATTCAATCGTCTGCTAAGCGAAATGGCTATATTAGATCAGTGGTTCGAGCAGTCATCATGTCTCATCATCATCACTTCTCAGCAGCATAAAATATATAGCGGATATTCGGTAGCATTATCTATAGAATGTTAGTTATTTTTACAAAGAGTCAGAGTATTCCATCTGATCCACTTACATTTAAGTCTTTTATGCCACTTATTTTTAAAAGCTTACGAGTCTAAACGCAAAAAAGGTCATTAAGTACAAATTGATCATTAAAATAAGTATGAGGTAGGAAGAATATGCAGCCATAGCAGATATGTTACTTAGTTGCACAGCACGGGGTTCACCGGTACCTTAGAAGCCTGCAATGAACATTCATTAGTCATAATTACGGTGCAACTCTAAGAAAGTCTTGCACGGAAATAATTATGACGAAGAGCCACAATGGAACAATACACAATAATAAACACATTAGAGATAAAATAATATTTATCTAATATTTATCAAATATGATATCTATCCGATAGCGATCAATGCCTTTCTCTAACCTCACCGATAATAAGCGAAAGTTCCAAGATTACTTAACTTTCAATATACTCTGCAATAGACCCGCCTACAATCATTATCTAAAGGAAACAGTATCCATTTAGAAACAAGTATCATCCTTTCGTAAATTGAACAGTTTATCAAAACACCCCACGGAATGTGAGATAGAATAACTGGGTTGTCTTAATACGATAAACGGTGAATGCCCAATAAAACTAAATAAGTTAAACGACTTGGGCCAATAAAGCTTCTGCCCCAAGATGCACCGTCATATCTGACTTACCTACATTGCGAGGCTAAGGACAGTCATGTTACGAGTTACGATGAGTAATGCGTCAGATGTATCAAGTAGGTAATTGACATAAGAATACATGCAACCAATAAATTCTTATTACAATATTTTTGCTTTATAAATTATTGTTAAAGAACACAATATATTTCTGCTATCTTTTATCTTAGAATGCACCCAACGATGGTTGTGTATATGCAGTTTAACTTTTGTGTCCTTGCCAAGTTAAAAATGTAAAAATGATAATTTAAAAATTGAATCAATTTTAAAAATAGAACTAGCCAGTGTAACTTCGTTCCTTCGTCTTTATGTAGACAAAAATGGCGTTCAGCGTATGTCCCACAAATATTGAACAGCTTTTATAAGATCCTTGTATAATTTTCGACACAATCTGGAAACTGGATAGTGGCCAGCGTATAACCGCTGCATTGCGGGCAACTAGATAATAAAAAGTTTTTTATTGAATCAGTCTCGAAGACAACAATAAGCTAAGAACGAAAAAGGATGACACAATTTATAAGGAGTAAAATATACGACGAAACATATTAAAAGTCAGGAGATCATTAAACGTATCGTTATTTACTTTTCTATACTTGAAAAGCATGAACGTTTTTATTCTTGCACTCGAATCGGTATTAAATTATCGGGTGACAATAAAGTTTCCTTAGGATTATGCGCTGGGATATTCTTTATACGAGGGCTAAGGTCAGTAGGAATATCATGGGTGTTACATCGCGTGGGCGGGTTTTTACTGCACATTTTAGTGGGAACAGTAAAATAAACTCGGTCCGAATGTCCTGGGACGGCGGCCGTCATTGTTGCGCTCCTCTGGCCCATCGACTTCTTTATGGGCTACGGCTAAACTGTTCAACGCTTAAATTTTATTAAGTGACTCTTATACTAGGGAATCGGTGTTTTCTGGAATGTTGTGAATAATTTTCTATAGTGTATCGTCCTGTTTGTTTGAGAATGTTTCGTTTATGCATGTATTTTGTTCAATTTAAAATAGTGTAGGTTTTTGTATAATTTTTCGATACAGGATGCGCAATACTTAAAGAAATTCAATTCGGCTGTACGTATGTTAGAAAAATTTCAGTTTTAAACACAGTCATATTACAACCGCCAATATGAATGGCGTCGATATCAGTATGAATATCTTCGGCCTTTTATTCCAGTCGACTGTTAGAGACAGGTCTTTTACAAGTTGCACCTCATCATTCAGTTCTCAGTCTTCCGCATTCTGTTTACCCCAGTTGTTTTTCCCAGGTCACGGTCGTCGGATCAACGGGTTAGAAGCAGTCTCACGTTATATTTGCCAATTCGCAGTTCAAGAAGTCAACTACATCTCATCGGTCCTATCAACTTTTTTCAAACTTTATGGTAAGCTATGCGTTAATTAATCTGTCTTGTCTTCTTTGTTAATTTAGCATTGCCACACTTTACATTTCTCGTTCATCGTGTCTCCATACACATACACCCAGAATAAGAATAACAAACAAAATGTACCGTGCAGGGATCGATCCTACAACACACAGCGCCGAAAGCCATTCGCCTAGCCACTGCGGCAATCGTGTCGTTAAAATATACAAATATACGTGCGAAAATAATGTTCCTTAGGTATAAATATTTTTATCGATACTACATAATTATCATCGTATGTACCATTCACAGAAAAGACGCTTGTTGAAGTCCATCAATATCGTGTAGAGCCAGCGTTAAATGTTGCATTCTTAATTGAATTTTTGCTTTGGCAACACCATTCATTAATTTTATCCCATTTATTTCGGGGGACAATCTGCGGGTCCGACTGTGCGGGAGCTAAAGATGTTTATCACAGAATGTAATTTATAGATGCCGTTGGGATTTCTATTATCTGCTACCTTATATTGTTATTTTAATAAGTAAGGTGGCTATTTATTATTTGGGAGGCTTTTAATATCACCTAACCTATTCACGTAATATCCCGCCTTCTTTGGTTGCCTTTGTTTATTTTTTATTAATAAAATAAAAGAGACAGTCGGGTGTAGTAGTGTATCTCGGGAGAATCCTATAGCCAGAAATGAACTGAGACAGCAACAATCAGAGATTTTTATTCTTACAAAATCACTGAGGATTACACTAGCTAGGCATTTGCCAACATTTGCAATTTTTATCGGTCATAAACTCTAATAGGCTGGCGAACATTTTATAATCTTTAAACTTAAAACATGTGTCAGTTCAATGAACATGATTAATTTTGTGTTATTTCGTAAGGGAAAATGGGCGTAAAGATAAGCGTTAAAACATACGTCAAAAAGTCCTACGCAGCAATTTGCGTGTGCTGAAAACCATTAATCATCTTATCTTCGTTTGCAAAAGTGTTATACGTACTTATATTTTTGCTTAATCGAAACTGACTCATCGTGGTAAAGGCACTTAATTTTTTTCTATCTCGATAACTTAATTATCACTTTGCGTTTTAACGCATCGATTAGTTTCATCACATTAAAATTTAACAATAGCGAGGTGGGCGTACGATAATCGCGTTAATTATAATTATCGCGCCCCTGACTACCCGCATATGGGATAACGTACAATAATATAGCTGACGGATGACATTCTCGCGTTTCGCGTTAATTTTTATATTCTGTGGTTAATTTTATTTATGTGGGCGCAATTTTATGGCTGGCTGTAAAACAATTTGTTCTATTTTTGAATGTAATTTTCTATTTGGAATTTCAAAATGAAACTGACGCTCGTTTGACATCTAATGACAGCAAATAATAATAGATATAAAAGATTAGATTTTTCGGCTTGATAGAGCTGCCGTCCGTTACATCTAATGAAATGTAACCTTTTATAATATACTGGATATTTGTATTTTTTAAACTATTATTTGCCCCAAATTCGTTACAGCCATAAAACGTGAACTCATAACTCCGGTAGCTACCTATTCAAACAATGGACACACTTTAATCACAGTTCAAGCAAGTATATAAGGTTTCTTGAACTCTATTTGATGAACAACTCATTATTACTTAAATCATTCATTATTATAAAAAAAAAACTACCAAATTGTGAAATAATTATAATTCATTGAAACATTGTATAAATTGTTTTCTTAGCGACAACAAAACCGAGCACAGTTGTATAAGTCACAAAAAACTACAACAATATTAGTACACCACAGAAAAAACCCTCCCTTCTATTTATTCAATAATGTTTTTCCACAAACAGTCAATACAATTTGTATTACGTGAACTTTTGTGCTAAGATTTTTTTAGTTGATAAGAAATCTAATCTTTCCGGGCCCCTCGTTTTCTAGTTTTGTGGACTCCATTAAAAGGGGCCCCTGGTTTCAGCTAAATAATACACGGTGGGCGGTTAGGGCGCAAAACAAAAGACTCCACAAGTACCGGAACTAAACCGCGGTAGTGTACCTCGGGGAATAGGTGAGGTGGCGCTGTGGTAGGATACTGGATGGTACTAAGTTTTTAAGACTACTGAGTATGTGTATAATGTTAATGGTTTATGGATTTGTAATTTTATACTATTCATAGAAAAGACATTATTAAAAAAAATTGGGCACACAAATAGAACTTATGCCTGGAGATTGGTCTTATTAAGAGCTCTTTTAAGGCTAAGCTCAAAGCATTTCTGCTAGACAAAAATCTGTACTCAATGGACGGACTGTAATTTAATATTAATATTCCAATTTTCTATTTAAAAAAAAATGCTATTTATTATTGTTTTTAGAAATAAGGTTATATATTTTTGCTGCACTTTTAGAATCTATATTATTATTAAAAATTATGTCTGTAGTGTAATGTATCAAACACAATATAAATTGTTCCTGATAAATAAATAAATAAGAAGAATACTTAGTAACAAGTAGCTAACAAATCATAATGAGGAACCAAGATTTATTGGGTGAAAAAACCGCTCGAAATAGCCTCTTTTTTAATGTTCGGGTGAACGCGAGACACCAAAAGTGACCCTGAAATTTTAGTACAAAAGACTTGGCTCTTATACTTATAAATTGTATAATAAGATTATTACAAGCCAGTCAGTCAGCTGATATCAAAATCGTAGTAACTTTTTTTATGAACAATGTTTAAGCAAAGAGTAATGTTCATCAATATTTTTTTTTGTCTATGTTTGTTCTAAGTTCGACCCAGTAACTTACCTCTCACCAGCCAGTACGTAACACAGCAGATGTGTACCCGCCCCGGGTGACTCACGACGACTCAATTACACATTCGATAGTTTTTGTGTTCTGTTCCGACTCCCGATACATGAGTGCGCCTTTATGGGGACATTCAACTATGTGTGTTTTTAATTTAAATTTTACGGCTGATAAAAACAGATTAAGACATTTGGTGCGTACAAATCTGAATGTATAATGCCTTACAAACGACTATAATTCAGAAGCAAACTTCTTAGTACTCACAGTTATGTTAAAGTTTCCAACTTCCAACAAAGTTTCACAGAAGACAGTTGTCAGTACTTTAAAATTAATTTTCATAGTTTCCTCGGACTTTGTTCACATAAAATAAGAAAGTCGCATCATAAAATATAACAACTCCAAGCAAGATGTTAATACATGATGTTTTACAAGTTACAAGTAACTCAAGCGCAAGCCCGACACATTGACTTGAATTTATCGTCAAACTTTACTACTTTCATACATTTCGCTTTAAATTTAAGAATGCTTGTGTTAGAGATATATTTTCTAATTTAATACATCCTGTTTCATCGTAACTAACCGTCTGCCTCGACTTTCCGTTTAGAGCTAAAGTTATTACCATAATATAGCTTGGCTTGTCTTGTCAAACGTACAATGCTTATCTAAAAGTTCCTTGTTTTGTTTCTACGGCGTCGCTAAAAGGAAATACTTGTACAAATAAATAAACGCGGCCCTTAAACGCTTGTCATTGTCAATCCGTTGATCCGATGCTCTTTTTATAGCGCGATGTATACGCTGCAAGGCGTGTTCTTGAAACTGACCCTTATCTCGAGTGATTTTTTTTGTCACATATGTTTCGGATTAGCACTTCACGGAACGTTGTTTCGATTTGTCGTACACATTCACATAAAACTAAACATTCCATGACATTTTAGACGATCGTTCTCAGAAAATAAGGGAGACAATTGCGTGAACGTTTTTATTTTTGAGTGATTCGTATTGGACGGGTGTACGACCTACCGCAGAACTATAACTTTCGGCTTAATCCCATGTAATTCATGAAGGTTTTTACGAGTTGCACATGATCCATAAACTGGATTTGGATTTAAAAATATTCTTAATCTTATAGCTTTTATTATTGGAAGTGTTGAAAATGTTCTTAGTACTATTATTTAAATCTATTACGTTCTATATCCGTCATCCCATATGTAAACGATAAGCGTTGAGAATTTTGATTTAATTTAATATTATACTTTGAAGACTGGACGAGTAACGATTTGTCATGTACGTACGTCTAAGAATTTATTTCATATATATGTAGGTACGTTAATGTATTCACATGGTATCGCCAACATTAAACGTTTCAACAGAAAAGCTAAATTAAAATAGTTATTGTTTCTATAGTCGCTATAGAAAACAGTATAGTCATAAACGTTGTTTCATACTGTACATACAAAAACGGTAATTTTGACGTCTACTCTTAAAACTCAGCTGTCCGTACCGTATCATAGTAAGTTTTCTCAGGAATGTATGGATGCATTCGGGTAATACATAATATTATTAAATTTATAGACAAAGTTGAATATATTTACATAAAAAAATATTTAAATCAACAGTTCTCTAGAAATCGTCAAGTATATCTTGTAACTTACCTTATATGCCTAAGTACCTGCGTTTATAATATTTTAATGTATGCTTGCTGCTTGCAGTTATACTTATTTATCTTCCAAGTTAAGGAGATCTTAACACACCTACGTGACATATATGACCAAGGTGGGCACCCCTTGGAACTGTGCACCATGACGGTGTAAATATCGAATATTGCACTTATACAGTCTGAATATAAATTTAACATGAATAGATAACTTATGTATACGGACAATGACAGACATGCTCAATATTCATCGTGTCTTTTATTTTATTTTGCCATGAGTGTCAACGATCGTCGTATCAAAGAAATAACTTATCTGTCGTTATATGAAGGTTGAAAGGTGAAGGTTAAAATTTTTTGTTTTTTTATTGACTTCTCTGTTTTTCATAATTTGCGGCAATAATTTTATTTAATATTTTTTTTTGTAGAATTTACATAAATAAGTTCAGTATAATGCTATGTTCTGGCTACGAATTTATTTTTTGCAGTAAGTGTGTAACATCGTAACTAAGTTGTTACATGTAAACCACTATTCTGATCCTTGAATTTCATGAACAGGTGTGTTAAATCGACGTCCGTTGCAAGCCATTGTTGATTGTCACCTGTTGGAATCGTAAACATTGTCTCCAGACATTCAAACAAGCAATTTAAGCAAACAAGTAATGGGTACACAGTGCGGTACAGGGAATCTGCTACGAAAGTACAGGTACATTAAGTTTCGAGTTTCGTTTTGCAATCTTGAACGCGGTTAAAGTAAGTTTGAAAGTGGTCCTTGTAAAATGTTTACATTTATTTGTTTTACTTGCTATCTGGGATGCGTTTTGAGGTCACAGACATAGGACACTGAGTTGTGTGGTGTAAAAGTGATGAAATTGATTACTTTTGAATACTGATCTAGTATTGTTATCAAAATTATTAAGCCTTTAGTTGGATCTGTACGATAAATTTTCCCTGGGGTTACTATTCCTTAGTGCATTGTCTTTGGTCCTAGTCTGAATTTGCTTCGTCCGATCCTGGTCTGTAGATACGTGTTAACTAATATTTATAATAATTATGTAATATTCAGTTGTATACTGAATAGGACCTATTAGGAAAATAGACTTTCTAAATAGGTATGTACTTACTTTCCATCCAAAAATTCCTTTGTTTGTATATTGTCACATCTATTATTGACATTGTGTTGTGTTCGCACTCGCGACATTTGCTTGACTGCGCCAGCTAGCGTCGTAATTTCTTAACGTTTGTCATTCGTTTTATCTCTACATGTGCGTTTTTATCTGTACACTCTGGGAACTTATTATGAGCGCTGGTGGTTTACAATGGAATTCTATTAGATGGTGCAAAGGTCCCAAAGGTACCTTTTAAAATACATTTTGAATATGGTTTTATATTTTCTCAATCATCATTGTCATCGTGAATTTCATTTGTTTGATATGTTAGAAAACAAAATATTTTAGAGGTGTTTGTGTAAAGTCGTTGCTCACATAAAGTTTAACGTTTTTCTTGAGGCTGGTTATTTTGTTTGTACCATTCAAATTGGCTGTTCCCACGTTTAGAATCACACAGCAATTCAAATCTGGAAACGCATCCAAAAATGTGTTTTTAATTTAACAAACCGCTTATAAAAATGTTTGTACAAGACAGTGTAAACAGCCAATATTATTTTTCTATCGGTCGGTGCGCGGCCGTATATTTTCGAGACATTTGTTTGAACAGTTCGTATATTTTCTTGGTGTGATGGGGCGCAGCCGGTCGCAACAGCTGCTCGATGCTTGAAGTGAAGACCACTTGAGGCCCTGCCTTGTCGAGTGGCTGAAGTCTGCCTCTTGCGAACCTCAAGGTCTCGATTAAAGTTTTGTTACAAAATGTTTTTGTTTTCACTGCGATTTTATACATATACAATTCTGCATTCGCAAGAACTTTTGTAGTTATTCTTTTGCATTGTTAGTGCTTTCAATAATAGGTACTGTCTAGTAATATTTAGTTCTGATGCAAAATTAAATAGATAAAAAAATACTAATATACAAAATGAACACTTAGGCCTCAAACTGCTCTACATCACTGTCTACTGGCAACATGCCCAGAAGTCGGGCGTCGCCATGTTAAACGGTAAACCTTAAAATGTCCATTATTAATTATTATTCTAATTCTTAATCTTTCACTTAAAGCACATGAATTACCTCGTACCATCGAACATGCAAGTCGATTAAAGTTCGAAGGAGCTTATCGACAACGTAACCTTTGGTGAGACCCACCTTTCTGTTTTCAACGAAGATTATTCTATTAATAAGTGTCTGTTTTAGATTTGACTGGAAAACCATAGCTTCAGCATAGGTAATATAATATGTAATACATTTAAAGCCTAATGAACCATTAGTTCCGGATTGACGGCAGTACGGCGGTAGCCTCGTGAAGTTTAACGACCCATCACAGCTCAGTTGTCGATTGACTGCAGCATACTATACTATGGTATAGTGTAGGTCCGCATTATGTCTTTTATAGCTATTACTGTACATTGTATTAATGTTTGCGTACATATCGAAGCGCTTGTTGTTTCTGTAGTTCGGAGTGATAAAATTCTATAATATGCTAGGTATAGCTAGAGATTTTAATAGATTTCTCTGTAAGATATACGGTATATCTGTCAATAAGTAAGGTATATCATATACCTAACTTATTGAACCAGAATATTAGGATCTGAGTCTAGCACATTTCACTAATATAGGTACTTGTTCCTAGATGTTTAAAAATAAACGAATAAGCAAATAGTTTTATGGACGCTAGTGTTTTTCCATGGGCAGCGTATCCGGATGGGCAGCGTTCGGAAAATTACGTGATATCTTCTCGTCCAAAATTCCGCAGTGCCTGAAGACAAAGGTCTTCAACCAGTGTGTGTTGCCAGTGATGACATATGACACTGAGACGTGGTCGTTAACTGTTGGCATATTAGATAGGCTCAGAGTCACTCAGGGAAATGGAGAGAGTTATGCTCGAGGTCTCTTTGCGCGATAAAAACCGGAACGAGGATATTCGCCAAAGAACCAAGGTTACCGACATAGCTCTCAGGATTTGCAAGCTGAAGTGGCATTGGGCAGTTCACATTGCTCGAAGAACTGACAACCGATGGGGAAGAAAGGTTCTCGAGTCGCAACCACGAACCGGAAGACGCAGCGTAGGAAGGCTTCCTACTAGGTGGACCGACGACATTGTTAAGGTCGCGGGCAACCGATAGATGCAAGTGGCGGAATGTCGTTCGATGTGGTGGTCTAAGGGGGAGGCCTTTGTTCAGCAGTGGACGTTTTTTGGCTGATGATGATGATGATAGTGTTTTTCCAGAACTTTCCAGTCGTTAAGACCTGATCTTGAGTATTTTCTCATAAAGAGTCTGTGTCAAGGATTTTTTTTTAAATACTATTTTGTTAGTATGAGGTTTTGTACGACGCTCAGTGCATACGAGAAGCGAATGATAGAGTCTATTGGCAGCCGAAACCACACAAAAAAAAATTTATTAGGTATAAGTTATAAACACGGAGCAAAGTAATTAATAAACCTTCTAAATGCTCCTATAAATTAAATGTCTAAATATAAAGTCCCAAACTCCAAAATTAAATAACATTTCGGCAACTAAATGTAACCACACAAAGTTTTGTCCCATTTCAGCGAGCTTTTGGCATTTGCCGCCGGCTGTCGCGTCTGCCTAATTACATGTCTATATCGACATTCAGCGATATAGCAATGGAAATATTGGTACAGGTATGTTTGTTATTGTACGGACACTGCATTGTGTTGAACAATGCACTTGTATTTATAACCTTTTGTTATTCTAAGGTGTGGCTCCACTGTGAACGTTGGAAAGAGTTACTTTAGCTGTTGTCGTAATTATTTATCTCTATGCGTGTTTTTCTTAATGACGTACCACAAACAGAGTTGATACCAAGTGCGTCGAACCCACTTGAAAACACATGCATTAGTGCCATGTACCTAATACGTCACTACTGCGTGTGGTATCGAGAGAGTTACGGATAAAAAAGTTCCAAGTGGTGATAGTGGCTATTTCGCTAGCTTATTATCTTACAAAAATATATGGCTGCCATAGACTATTGTCTATGATAATTTCGTGTGATTTCGCTTACCATAGGCTATCCCACTGTGCATATCATTCAATTCTCGAACATCCTCTTTCGTTAATGACAATTTGACTGTGTTCGCCTATTTGTTTGCGAACCATGGAGATGGAATTTTCTTACTTAAAAAATATGATAGCATTTACACAATGGCCCACGCCGTCGCTTATTTCTCCGACATTCGTTGGCTTCTTCAGTGTTGTTTAGTGTGTTAGATTGTATGGTGATATTGTAAACTTGTAAAGACTATAGTATGACCTATGAAAACAACCATTCTTGATACGAAAATATTTTGATCGTACACTGTAAACAGATGACAACGTAAACTTGATGCCATCATGTTCAGGAGTCACAATAACCAAGACAGACAAAACAAAAATTAAATCATAACAAAGAATATGATTTGACTGGTACAGTTGAACAAAGAGATAAGCAGGGGTCACCAGATATAGATACAGCTTCCTTAAAAACTGATGATGGATTTTTAAATAGAGCTTTACAAACATAAAAAAAAAAAAAAAAAAATTGCTCAAAGTTTCTTGAAAAAACTTTTTTTATAGTCTAGACCTGTTTCTAGTTTAGAGTTCTACTCACTATGTACCTATATCTCTTTGTTACACTGTATCAATGATCATTGCATCATACTTGTGTTTCTCAAACGATTAGGATTAGATTTATATTATTTCTATATTGTATTGTACACATTTTGTCGATGCCCTTATTATGTCCCATTAAATTGAGGGGCGAACCTAAAATCACCTTAAACTTTCTTAAAATTATTCTTCTTCTGATCTAGGAATCGAACCCAGGACCCCTTGCTCAGGACCTGCGCCTGCGACCTCACTTTCATATTTCCTTTTCGATATACCAGACACATCTCAACATCCCTGTTGGGCATAATTATATCTTCACGGCTTCAACAGATACACTTACTTAATCGAACGTCAGTCAACACAGCTAAAGTTTAATCTTTCATTTTATGTTATACCGCTAATTCATGCTTAACATGACAGGTGGAGCTGCCTACCGCGCCAGTTCTAAATAGAAACAGACTTGAAATTCATACATATGTATGGATCTTTATGGATATGCTATGGTCTCTACTTTTGGACACGCCTCTTTTTCTGTTGATTTGCATATCTCAAAAATAAATTACTCAGGCATAACAGAGAGCGGCCTGCGTATGGCGGATTTGGGGCAGTCCGTCACTCGAACAGCAGCAGGTCTGAGACGGCGGCGCGAGTGTTTTCCACGCGCGTTTCTCTAGAAAGATGTGCAGCTATAGATCAGCTGCATAATGGGATGGAACCTGCCAGGTCATCCACTGGCGTAGAGGGCCGTTCGGTGAGAAAGAAAATAAAAAAAAGGTTCAATAGAGAGCAAATAATTAAATTGGTAGTAAATCGTCATCACAGATATTGGAACTATGAAGGTTTACACCTGTATACGGCCTTTTTTCCAAGTATATCGATGAGCTTTTACAGGCGCACTTTCAATCAGGATTTCTTCTAAATCATAATTAAATACAGATTGAAACACATATCTCACATCTACACCCACACCCGAAACAATTATCTGTAGGGCATGCAAGTATTTTTTCTGTAGGAGAATCGAAAGCCCGACACATAGTACACGCCACTGTGAAAACCGTCCCGACAATTGTTTTGAAACAGACTGCATTCGAATAACTTTTCAAATATAAACAAAACAGCACTAATTCCCGCAATCACCTGCACGTTTCCGAATACACGTCAATAACAATTTACTCGTGCCGTTTCTATTACAGCCGGTGTATTTCGGAGTAGTCGTGTTCGTCTGAGCCGTGAAGTTTAACGGTCTATTACGAATCTGTACCCCCGTATTAGCGCTCATGTTGTTTTGCAATTGTTATGCAGCATGTGCTGTAGACGAAATTACTTCGCTTTTATCCTAAGCAATCTGAGTACCAACTTTTAGGAGTAATTTGCAGTTATGTTGAGTCTTGGGTTGTGTAAAAATAATTTTAGATCAGCTATCGTCAATTATTCAGATATTTTTTTTTTTTTAATTATCTTCTGTCGTGTGGTAAGACCTCGTGTGAAAAATCCTTATGCTATTGACTAGTTAGTCAGTTGGAGATGAATGTCGAGAGTGCTGAGAGTACGCCTAATGGCATTTTGTATCGTTTCTCCAGTAGGCTGTTTCAGGTGTGCATCTTGTACGAAAAATTCGTTGATATTACATTGGAAGTTCTATTTTGGCCCTGCATCAAACATTCTGTTGTGACTGAATGTTAATAAAATATGGGATAATATTGAACAGTACCTTGTTGACTCATTCTAAAGCATACTAATAAAACCTGCTTTTAATTTCGACAGCCTGGATATATGGCAGATATTTTAGCAATTTAATATCGTTGCCCAGTTTACAGGGAAGCAAAACATTGAGCTGTTTTATTATTTTAATACGGATTAAACAACGAGTTCAGGGAAAATTTCAAAACAGCGCTGAATGCACGGTGCGGACCACAGAAGGGGGTTTCCATGGTAACCAGCGAGTTTTGACGGCAAAGGTGGATACGCAAATTGTGGTGCCACTCGGTACAATATACTCGGGGCTGCCATAAGGTAAAATTTCCCCAGAATTTTCTAATTTTATGAATTAATGTGAAAAGGGAGATGAGTTTCTGGTTTGTAAAATTAGAATAACCAAGTTTGCAAACTAGGAGTAATCAAAACTCACTGAGTAATCAAACTTTGTAATATGATGTAAAGATAACTTTTCAAGTTACCACCAAAAATTGCTTTAAAGTCAACTTGAAACACTAAGGAAGGACATAAAACTCTTGCAAAAAAAATAATTTTGCAATGAAGATAAATACTGTCGAAAGTAAATAAATAGGAATCCTTACTGTTAGGGGGGAAGGAGAATTAAAAAAAGGGTAACACAGTCCTACTGATTTCATACACACGTTTTATAGCTGGTGTTATGTTATGGTGTCAAACTGTACCCGGGTGGGGTCAGAAAGGGTTCACATTACGAGTCTTTGTTTTAAATATTATTTTCTCCTTTAAAATGTACTGCGCCTCGGGCAGTTTGCGTCCATTTAGCAAACGCATCGAACAAATTATACCCACCTTTGTTTTGACTAAGTGAAGGCATTACTGGTTTGTTTATGCGAGTGTGGGTAGATACTGACAGCTTGTTGATTTTAACTTAAACTGCTTAAGTGGATGTTGAACAAATGTTGTATATTACTGCATATTTCCTCATTATTACTTTAAAATGCAAATCTTTCTATTTTTCGTTAACTATAAATCATTTGTTCAAATATTTAAACGTCACATTAAAATTTTATGTAAATTACTTAGTGCTTACACACCGACAAAATACTTTACAAGTTCACAGTTACACAGACAAAATTAATATCAACTCTCAAGTAATGTATGGTAATTTATTTCTTTCGCAATTTCACACCACAAGACACAAAATCCACATGTTTCATTAAAGTATTTCTTAGAATCACATCTCATAACAAAATGAGTAACGGAACACATTTGCAAGTGCTCTTCAAGCACCTTGCTCGGTGCGGTCGAATCTCGACGATTAAATCAAGAGTGCTTGAATTAAGAGCAATCGAAATCTAATGACATTTGGGGGCGAGCAAACTATTTAAAAAAAAATCCTTTATTTACAAATAAATGTTTGTTATTGTTTACTGGTAATGTTCAGCTTCGGCTATAGATATATTTTGTTATAACCCAATCTTAGGATTATATATTTCCAGTACATGAGTGTCTAATTACTGCCTCACTGGTCTAGTGCTCGCAAGTGCGACTGCTGAGCGTGGGTCCTGGGTTCGATTCTCGGATATTCTGTATGGCAATTCTCAGTAGCAGCACGGTGCTGGAATTGTGCTTGGTAAATGTCAATAGGCTCACCCCTTATTACATGGGATTCAGTAACCGCATTTGCAAAATATGGGTGTACCTGTACAAAAGTAAATCTCTGCCTAACCCTTCGGGGAATACAGGCGTGATGCTATGATGAGTGTATGGTTATCTATTCACACATCTTTACAAAATGAGTAACGGAACATATTCGCAAGTGCCCTTCAAGCACCTTGTTCGGCGCTAAAGCTCGAATCTCTACGATTAAATCAAGAGTGCTTGAATTAAGAGCAATCGAAATCTAACGTCTATTCTGCACAGTTCAAGTGCGGCTATAGACATTGTAAAATTATTTACTTACTTCGCTAATAAGTGTTTGATTTCTAGTTGAGTTGAGTTTAACATAGATTGTTTGATAAAGGTTTATCATGCGACGACAGCAAAACGGGCAAATTGAAAAAAAAACGAAAATCGGGATTTTATATAAGTAATTTGGCCATATTTTCTAAATTTAATCAAAAATACCAATAAGTCCTGCGGTTCCCAAACAGCCCCATTTTACTAATAGACATTTCATACTTGGCTACGTTATTTGTGGACTGTAGTTTAATTATATATTTCCTGTTTTTTTTTTTTAATATCCGTACTATTTGTTCCGAGACGTTCTTGCTTGATGTCCTGTAATCGGGCTGTAAATAAACGACTGTTCAATATTCCACAACATCCAGTTTGAAACATGAAATGTGATAAAAATCGTACTTGTAAGTTGCACGTAACAAGTCGCGGTCGGTTTTAAAATAAAACGGAAAAGTTTAAATGGGAAAAAGTGAGTGGAAGGAAAGATAGTGAAAAAAGAAGAGGGCAATTTAAAGTTGCTCGAGCGGCCGAAGGGAGTTCACATTTTATAAGTTGGACCAAAGAAAATTGCATGATGCCGTAGCTTTGGAAGTTTTCACACTTAAAATTTAAATTGTGTATTGATTGTAGTAGATTGAAGTTTTTGCATAGTAACCTTTTTTGATTTGAATGTATTTTCTGAATGTTTTGGATTCGTTGTTGTATATTACTTACAGATTGGAATAAAACGTGAATAAGATTACAAAATACAATTTAGCAGTATTTAAACATATATGGATCCGTAATCAAGGAAACTAAAATTAAATAACTATAGAGTCAATAAATTCATATTTTCTTAAGATCCCTAATTCGGTTTGGAGATAGTTTTGGTGCGGTTTTAGCAAGAAACCGAGCAATTCTTTCATTTTGATGTGACGTGTCTAGTTTGACGTGGAACTAACAGTGCCTGTCTTCCCCAACCATAAGGGAATCTAGATTTGCTTTAAACCTAAAACTGAAGGGTGGGGCAAATACACCTTAAGTAATTCGGAGTGCTTTTGTTAGTCGCTAACCACACGAAGTCTGTTTAATATTAATTCCCAACGATTTCTCTCACTAAACTCTGAAATACGAGACAGCGTTTGCCCATAACTTACCAACTACCCATACTAATACGAACAACTTCTCAAAACTAAGCAACTTATCTCACTGTTTACTAAAACAAAACACCGATAGCCTGGCGTGCGAGCTCAGACAATGCTGCATTTTAATTTTGTACATGCTTCCTCAACAATGGATCGTAATAGGTCCGTAGATGAGACGGCAACCCAGCGGCTTTGTTCCGTTGGCAACACTAAACAATACCTGTGCCACGATGAACTTGCATTATCACACACCTAATGGGTTTTGTCTGTTCGTGTAGGGGTCCAAAATGAAAAGTTGTGTATAACAGTGTTTGCCGTGACAAATGCATGTTTTTTCCCACGATAGGCAAGGGTGTTTATGGTAATCTCTCATTGTAATGATTGTTTGGGAGACAAAAGGGAAATGTTACTGCTATCTATTCCGGAATAAATGTCCTGTCTGTAGACAAATATGGAGACAGTATAACCATATTCAAAGAATAGTGTTGTGAATTCAGCTGGATCGGTTTTATGAATAAAATATATTGGACCGATTGACGAACCGTCCTAACTTTGTTACGATGAGTTGTTTGTTTACTAGACAGTGCGATCGTCTTTTATTTATTCCTGTTTTCTTGTACTTTACATTGTCTTTTCCGTCTCAAAGTTATATTCGTCTGCTTTTCCTTATGGACATTCGATTGCGAGACTGCTCCTTACATTGAAATTCAAACAGTAATAAAACTTGTAACGTAAACATTGGCCTTAAACTTGTCTTCTTTTACGACTGTCGAAAATCTTCCACTTGAATTAGTTGAAGGCAGAAAATAAATAGAGGAGATATAAAACTTCGATCTATAAATAAAAAAGATATATGAAGGAATATGTTAAACACTTATCTTTTATTTCCGAAGAATTTATTACGCGATAGTAGTACGGAACTAAATGTTTTGTGAAAGCGTTACGTAAGTACTTCAAGCGCTTTATCTAGTTTTAAAGCGTTCTAACTATTTATCACCAGTCCTTTTAAGTGAAGTAACGTTATGTTATCGGTATCAGTATACTGATTTGGACTTTCACACGTAACGGTTACGCAAACCGTTCCGTTTGCGTTTTTGTTTTGTTTAGAGATACACTTTAGTGACTCAGGCGGTGCCTGTAGTCCCACCCACGAATTTCGCGGCGGCTCTCTTAAACGAAACGTTTATTTTATAGTACGATTCCCATCTGTCTGGATTTCGTCGTAAATGTTCCAGTTGGATCTATTCAAATTGCATATTTAATCATATTTAAATTTCATTTCGTCATAACAACGTTCTGTATTTGTTTTCTTGAAATACGAATTTATGAAAAGAAAATATGGTTATGCTACTTTTGGCTCATGTCAATATTGACATTGTTTTTAAAGTGTGTTCTTAGACGAGTAAATTATAAAATTCGGTAGATAATATTTAAAAGCTATAGATTTGTTTGACAAATTTATTTATTATACGGAATTACTTATACCTACTCATTCAAATGTAAACAAAACCTTTAATTTCATATTGTACCTATTTAATAATATCGGAAGTTTCAGACACGATTATGACTCGGGTAGAACATTTGAAAAGGGTCGTGTATTAATTAGATATATGCAAACCTATACCTACACATTCACCCATCGACACCCCAGCCGTATAGGTTAAATCGATTTCCAATCGCAACTTCATAACTCTGAAACTCGTTGTCCCAAGTTATTAGTCTTATAGATGGCAGCCCTACTAGTAAAGTTAGTTTCGAGTAAGTTTAGTAACTGTAGGGTGGATATGTATGTACGTAACAGTATCCTCCTATCAGCGTGACAGACGGCCTAATGACGCCATGTGTTCGTTCCCGAACGTCCGAACTTCGTCAGAATGCATCTATTTTCGAACGCAACATTTACATACTCGCAAGGGACTGGTTCGCAAATTGGCAGTACTTGCAACATCGTATGACGAATGGATTTGAAACACGAATAGTAGAAAGGCAAGACAAAAAATTTACAACTATGTTAAAGTAATTAAAGTGTTGAAATGTAGAATGGGTGAAGATAGAAATATAAAACTAAAATTCGCGATGAACATAATCCTTTCCAAGTAACTTCTAATTCACAGGTAAAAACTAACTATCTAAGCTAACGCAAAATCATACACCGAGTTCTATCCCATTTTTAACTAAGTAATGTTAGAGAACCCAAAATTTAACATAGCAATTAAATGAATTAAAATGTTGATTGAAGGAAAAAATTACAAATGGCTTTCCATATGGATCAATAAAGTATTTCCCAATGTAAAATCGTTGCTCAAGTTTATTCCAAACAGAACCACCTCAGACGCAAATATAGGGCAGAATATTTTTTTCTCAGTCTTATTTACCGTGGAATGGAGCTTTAGGAATCGTCGCCGAATTCTGTCGCCTCCATAAAGCTGTCCGTGCGTCATTGCGGGCGTGTTCCAGCAAGTTTTATGGCGCGACTGACGTTTTGGGGCGATACGTTACTGACATTTGTACAGGACTGCTGCATTTTAATTACCAGGGCTGCCAGATTATTGGGGTTTGCTTGGAATCCAGGCAATTTATCATCATCATTATCATAGACAATGCTGAAGAAAAGTCGGTCACCTGAGTATTTCGAATTCATTAATCGGGATAAATTTTGACTTTCCGTCTGACCTCTGTACCTAATTTACTTATGGAACAGACTGGTAACTTTGTTCAAATTTTACCTGTTCCTTGAACGGAAACAAGCCCAAACAGGTGAGATGCTCTGGAAGCTTGTGGAAATAAAACTATTTTCAAGTTTCATTTTCCAATATTCAAATACCATCCTAAGTTTCAATTCCAGTTTTGTAGACAAACATTTGGTAATGCGGAATATTCTTTTAGAATTTTCCTCACATTTAGCATCTTCTTGTTACCCTATTAGGGATACGACAGGACGGGACTCCGGTCTCTCGTGTTTTAATTAGCAGTAATACGAACGTACGGAAGTGTGAGGGTGTTCCGATGATTCATGGACTTGCAATACTCGCAGAACAGCTTCGTGAACCTATTGTTTACCTGTGCTTAAACGCAGCTGTGAATATATTAGTTGCATTCTGCAGTTTAACGTGCCCAATTTGGTCGGCGATTATCATAATCCGTCTTTTTGTGTGGCCGTTTTAGCATATTGAAACATCCGTCGCAAAATGTTGGTCACCCACGCTCTTACTGCGTTATTCTTCTACTCTGAGGACCAAGTTCACTGACAAATAAACGGAAGTTTAAAACAAAACGTACGTTTAACATAACCTTTCATATTGGTAAGCGGTCATATTTTTAGTAAATATAAGCATTGTTTATTGGTTATTGTACATGGCCCTTAGTCCAAAGTGGTTCTTAAAAAAATTGATTGGGAATAAAGTAAACAGAAATCAAGTAAAAGTTATCGGATACAATAAATAAACAAGAAACCAGTAAATCCGTGGGAGGAGATAAATATGACTTTTATATTAATTTTATAGCTAAACATTCTTTTTTCTTGCATGTCCAATAAACAGTGGTTCATTGAAAAATATTAACTGACCTATACAATAAATCACTGGCTGCTTCCTCTATTACTTCCCTTATCGCAAGTTAAAAAAAAAACACAAGCCAACGCAGCGATAACATCCATAAATCATGGCGGCAACAATTTTTTTATAGAATTCCATTAAAATAAGATAGAATATAATGAATTAGTGACAGTTACGTTTTGTATAGTCCAAATAATGAGCTCTTTGATATAGAAATATCTTTTCTATAGGAAAGTTATCAATTTAAAATGTATTGACGGAGATTAACGACTGAATGCTTTAGATAAATGTAGAACAAGAATATTCTTGTTTGGTTTCGTGTAACATCAAACTTGGTTGTTTAACTTTTTAATTTAGAATGATTAGATGTGAATAATCAATTAATATGTATCTTATGGCTTTTGATAAGGTTACCGGGCTGATAGTTTATATGGAGAATACTGATAATATATTTCTTGGTTATTTGTTAGCGTCTACGGAAACATTTAGAACTGAAAAACTCATCTTTTCACAAATATTTTGAGCAAAATAATATTTTAATAATATCATACAGTTTTCTATGTAAATATTTTGCTTTACTTATAATTCTCAATAGAATAGAATAAATTTATTGCTCAAATATGTACATAAGTAGATGTTACAGCTATTTAATTCAAAGTGCAATATGCAAAAGTGCAATATTACATTTATTAATTATTATTAACCGTAATTATTACAAAAATATCTTATTGTCAACAATTGTTCCTAAGGTTTATAAAAATGTTACCTATAACGAAACCGCATCGCTATGATCTCGTTTATTGAAAAGGGAATGGCAATCACTTGTTGCATTTATAGAACGTTTATAGATTGTCAACTTTTTATTCATTATAGAGATAATATACCTCTTTATCCCACTACATCTTTACGAACAGGCATGCCAGTTCGATTCTTAACTACTCTCACACTGCGAACGAAATTAAAGAGAACAAAAAACCCTTTATATCAATTTAAATAATAGCAATTACGTTACAAGAACAAGTCTAACACGTAATTTAGCCGCTGCGAAGTAATTAAGCGTCGGCAACTAAGCAAATTTACTGTCGACACAAAATGTTGTCTAAGTTACTTCGCCAATAATTGCACGCTTGTTACCTTCTAAGTGAACGTTACTTAACTCCTGGAGTTTTTGTATTGTTTTATTGGAACTTCGTAATTGTAAGGGATGCGTTGTATGGAGGGAATTTATTGCGATTTTGTTGTTGCAATTCTTCGGCAAAATTTGAAAGATTCGCTATTTTTTGAAAATTAGTGTTTGTGCTAAAATTGAAGTTCTTTTGTGTTCATAATATTACAAAATCTACGTATCAAAACGTGCCTATGTTAATACAAAAACTGAACAAGATAATTCCTGTGATAGTTCTGTTAAGTATGCGCTGTTTTTCTTTTTTATTACCTCTTTTAAGTGTAAGCAACTAAGCTCTACTATCAACACAAAATATTGTCGAAGCTACTTCGCTAATGATTGCACGCTTGTTACCTTCTAAGTGAACGTAACTTACCGGTTTTTTGTATTGTTTTATTTTATCTTCGTAATTGGTAGGGACTGGTTTAGATTGTTATCCAGAAAATGCATTACGGATTTGATATTGCACTTCATGGTCTTATAATGCATTAATTTATTTTCTAGGGATTGATATATTTTTAGATCAAGCTATATAAGAAAGAATGATAATAAAACGATATTTTTATGATAATTCTTTATTATATGTACCTACTCATACTAGTGAAAATGTTAATGAAAGTGTGATGCAGAAAGCTTGGAAGTGAACCTATTCTCTTTTGACGGAGAATAACATTGTTAAGAATAGAATATGTAGATAATATCATATTAAAATATCTATGTGGGTATATAAAATATTCTTAGATTTTATATATCTAGAAGACGTCAAACCCGACCTTGTTTCTGGATATAGCATGCGTAAAATTAATATTTTGGCATCTCTTCGATTGTGCAAAATAGCACTGGATGCAAAAGCATCGCTGGTGGCCTCATACAAGGTGGAGATGAATACGACATTAAATGATACATTGTATTTTATGATGCGTTCTATGAAATTATATAAAAAAAATCCATGAATTACATATAAGAGACAGGATTTTCATTTGTTTTTAAAATTTTACATATATCAAAGTCTATTCGCGAAGTTTGGTAAGTGTGTGATCTGTTCGAATGTGTTGAACAAATAAAACTGACATTTCCCAATTTAACCTCACTTCATCTAGGTCTCCTATAGATGTATGAGCGGAAGTGAAAAATCATTAGAAAAATCATCGAAATAATATGTCCAGGTAAAAATCATAATTTTTTTTTGACTTCTCATAGAGCGTACTTATCATAAATACGATGGTATTAAGCGGTTTATAACAACTAAAGGAGACTTAAGGATAAGTTGCGTGATAACTATGGCTATAACAGTGATTATTTACGAGTCTCTTAGGTGCTCCTTTTTAATGAGGTGGCAGAACCTGATAGTTTTAGTATGGGATTGTAAAACAATCCTACGCAGCGTTGAGAGGAATGTTTTATATTTGTACACGCTTGTATTGCTGATAGTGTAGATGTGCTTTTGTACTGGTAAAGATTTTTCAAGAAAAAGGAAAGTTGATGGTTTGATCATCGCGCCCAGGGACATCCCCAACACCTGAAGCTGATAATTTACCGATATTTCGGAACACTATAAATATACTTTTTATATTCTGTGGAGATATACACTCTTTTCTTATGGCCCCCTTGTCGTTTGTATTAAGGAAAACTTGGAATATAACAAGTCTCCAAGGATCAACTAAATTCCTATTTGATGTAGGCGTAGAGCAAATCAAATCAATAATTCTCTGACTAGTGGAAAAACCCTTTTCATAGTTTTCCCGACATACCGACGCGACACGCACTGCGGTCAATGCTTGCGGCGTTTTGCCGGCAGCGTAGCCATCATATTATGTCCATGATTGCAGTTCTATAGGTATCCTTTTCTTTTTAAACGTTGCCCCATACCAGGAATAATTGCTTTACACTTACTTTTGGGCGCGTTTACAAACACAAATATTCGCCTGGATTTACCAGACCCTAAACATTCCATGCGGGAATCAAATCCGCGACACGTATCGCAGCAGTGGATCACACACAACCACTGCACCAACCGTGTCGTCATACGTAAGTGTAACACTTCGTTCTACGAGACAATTATAGTTTGTAACACGCCCGCTAGGTTGAGTTGTTAGTTCCAAAGTGTCTTAACAAAACTAGTTGCTGCCAAAATGAGTGTTTATTACCTGGTGACCATAAACACTGCTTTGGGAGTGCCGTTATAGTCAAAGAGGTGACGGTACTAATGTAATTAGATTTGGGTCTGTTTGAAGTTTCGGTCAGTGTAAAGGAAAATAGGTGTAAAGAGATTGTATCTTGCAGAGCTCTAGTAGCTTTCAGAGTACCAATGGACCGATTGTTACCGATGGACATCAGTCAGTTCTGCTGAAGCTAATATAAACAAAGTCTGGATATCTGTTCTCACTTCTGCTAATACTTATCAGAGTTTATGAGATGTGAGTCGATTCTTCAAAAGTTTTATTGAGTTTAATACATACAAAATAATGTTTTGTTTTCGTATTATTTTGTGTTATGTAAATTTTATTTGAAGTGACTCTATAGAGATAGTAAAGTATTTCAAATCGCTAATGTACAACTTTTACTGAACAGAAGAAAAATCATATAATATGTTTGTTAGTTAGACTACTTCGGTGTGGCAGAATTTGAGGACTAGTCTTCGATTAACATTAAAATTTGTGTTACTATTTGTCACAACAGGAATAGTCTGTAATTTTCTGATATACCATTTTTTTTCTTGATTATAACTTTAAACTTTCTATTTTCCACATGGTTGTAGATCGATAGATATAAGTAAATCTGTAGACACACACGTACGTGTTTTCTTCGTGTAAGCACCAACATGGGGTGGCAGTAATTGGATTTAGATTGGATCGAATTAGAAATTTTCTTGGCGGCTTTTGTTTCCATGGGAAATTACTTTTTGATGGGACGTATCAAAATCGAATTTTGTTGAGAGTTCCCTCCGAGTCCATTTTCGGTATAACGGGAAAACAAAATGGAGAAAACTTTTCTTTTAGGGAAATTTTGGGCACGCTTAAATCATGACATTAAGTTACCGTTATTGTTAGGTAGCTACTCGGAAAGTTTAAAGGGTTTAGAATTGTGACAAAACACTGTCGAGGGCTTACCGCATAGAGGGTTATACATTAAACCCTTAAACGCTAATGCTCGCAATTATTTACGATAATTAAATATAAACTGGTTGCGTTTGTTCTGGCCTAATATAAAATTATGTGGGTCATAATCCTTTAAATGTAAAATATTTGCTTATGTTTGCGTAAGCCTCTCTTTTTGCTGCGGAAGATTTGGTACTTTGAATTTAAATCACGATAGCCTTAGATGTTGTAGTATGTAGATGTTTAGGTATAAATTGGTGTTTATACATGTGTGGCCATGTTATCTTTTTTAACATGTAGAAATAATACAATTACTTTTGGCAGATTACAAGTATTACTGCACCAGAGGTGGCAGGTCCAAACCTACAAATGACAGGAGCGTCATTTTCATAGATCTGTTACTGGCCAAATGACACGATTGCCCTAGTTTTAACATTTAATGTTTCGTAACGCAATATTGCATTATTGCATTAATAGTGCGTAAATGCTTTAATAGTGCATAACCAAGGGTGTTGGTCCGTCGCCTACGACAAGCATTGTGAGTCACTTCTCTTTGTGGCCTTATAGCTAAGAATACGCGACTTGTTCTAATATTATTTCAAGATTAGGTCATATTGTGATACATATTATTATTTTATAATTTTGCGTAATGCTAGCAAAGAGGGCAGTAGGTTAATTTTTTTTTTAATCTTTCCGTAGAGAAATATAGAAGGAAGGCAGGCCTTTTCCTGCAGTGAGTCGATTATGGCCAAATAATAATAAATAATAAAATGATCAAAAAATTACCCACTAGAATTTCTCCTTTATCCTTGGTCCAGTTTACAAATGTATACATCTCACATGCACAAACTTAGTCCGTAAATAATCAGAAAATACCATTAGAAGTTCATTTAGTGTCACCATCAAAGATGAATGGAATTAATCTCCAAAATCATCCAGTGATCCAATTCAGTCCAAACGATGTTAATCCATAAAAGTACTCTTTTATATCTCCACTGAAACGATCTATCAAAATATCTGCTTTATTCAGCATAATTTCATAATATCAATACGAAACGGGCTTAGCAATACACATAACATTTTACGCTAGCGACTACCGTAGCGTAATATTCGAGGGAGGCAAAGAGTGCATTACCGATGTCCATGTTTTATTAATGCCAGTGCGTCTACCGCAGGAAAGTGGTTGGTTACATTAGTGTCAAATTTTCATCTCTCGCTCCCAAGCTAGCCACGTAAAAAGGGAAAAACAACTCATTTCAAAACCGATTTGCAGGTAAAAATATTGCCGGGCGGCTGCATCTTTTTACTTTGATGTCAGTACTTAATATATAAAGCTTTTAAATTATTTTTCATACACAGGAAGTCGGGATAAGCGAGCAAAGGTATGATTCATAAGCGAAACATTCTGCCTTTATGCTGATATTTAAATGCAATAACATAATTTGCATACAGTCAATAAGGATTCTGAATTTATTTAACACATTTGCTTTAGCACTTAGTATTCAAGTTGTATTACTATCTTCGTGTATTCGTGTTATATATTCATTTTACAGTCCCACAATTTCTGACCTAATAGCCGTTCTGATGCTTATATTAATGCTAATTGGGTAGGATAGGTATTTCACTCGAATTCTACGTCAAAACACAGGAGACCCAACCTATTGTGGACGTCATATAACTCGTAAAATTAGCGTTCCCGTTCAAAACTCGATAATCAAGTCCCAGTGCTGTTATCAGTGGAGTACTTAATTCGTTTAATTTATTTGAACTGATAGTGTAATGTGGTTGTGAATTAATTAAGCTCGCATTAATAAATTGGACGTTAAATCCTCCAACTGACACGGAATTAAATTACTTATATAACGGTAATGCGTTGAAATTGTAATAGTCGGCTGCTTTTTGATTCCTGGATAAAATGTGATGACTAGCGGCACCCTACTGGACTGGGCAAGGATGTAGAACTGTCCGGATGGAAGTGACGCGAAGACAAAACACAGATAGAAGAAGAAAGATTTAATAATAAAGGAAATTCATTTATAATATTATATATATTTTATAATATTTGTAATTTATTAGTTTAGGATTAATAGTTTTGTAGGACGTAGACGTACTTTAGGTTGTAAAATAATAGTTATGAGAAATAAACACAAGCGGTATTTTTGTATGAATTTGCATTCTCCACGCACTCTGCTACTTTTGGCATTACTGTATGATTTTCGTTATATAGAGATATTTCTTACAGTCTTTTTCATTCTTGATGTGGAGCACACTTGCCTAATTGTGTAACAGACCTTATTCCGTGATTGTATATATCGAATCTTTTACCGAGCATAAAATGATGCTCTCTAAACTTTATTTCATTACAGCCCAGTCTTTTAAAGAACATAATCGGCTCGTGTAACTGGCTAACTGTTGCAGAAAAAATCTACTCATAAAAATCATCGACATAAAGTAAATTCAATCGGTATTGGGCCTGTCTGATAATAAGATGATTCTGCTATAGTTGAACATTCTCGTGTAATATTGTTTGCACAGCCTTACATTTGTGTGACATATGACCCTGAGATATCATAAGCAGAATTCTTTAAACATCTCTCTCTTCTACATTTATTCATGATCGATTTTCAGATCGACCCTATAAGTAACATTCAGTTCTATATATTCCTACATCCACGGACGCCATCTCCAGGGTGCCGGCCACGAGCTTAAACTAATTAGGCCCCCTGGTCTATGTCAATGTTGTCGCTGCACGCGGCCCGTTTTAATGCGTGTGTCTCCATTAGCCCACCCTTAGTTTAAACACTCTGTGTGCACTGACAATCCGCTAAAATTGATTTGTGTGAGGGGAGATGTGCAGGACTTTGTTACTGTGTTTGATGTTGTTATCTTGTTGCAAGTGCAAACAAGGGTATCGGGAAAGATATTTTTCTTGGTACACATAAACATTATTTTTTTACCTACTCTCTAACGTACCGTTTTCAAGAGACATCAATAAACATGCAACAAGACAGGGTTTAATTTAATTATTTGAAATTAATTGAAGACTTTAATTATTGAATTGCATTCATCATTAATTTGAAGGGTGGCTTTTGACGTCAAAAAGCACCTAGTAGTCTTAACTAGTCTATTTTGAATAAACAATATTTACATACACACATACACATACAGTAATAGAGTATATGCCTTTTTAGTAAAGCAATCATGACCATCATCATTCGAGTTGAATATCGTTAACGTCTTGTTACTCAATCATCTGAATTCGACTGCAAAGAATTTATTCCGTTCAAATTATTTCATATTCTTATCAGAAATGTTTAAAATTTTGTTTCAAAGTATTTATTTGTTTTGTTTGTTAAGAGTTTCTTGAAAGTTGTTCGTTGGAGAATTCTATTCTTAGAAGATGGTGGTCCCTCTGATTGTCAAGTAACTCTTATCATGTTATCTGAATTGTAAAGCACTTCCTCGTTGTCTCCTCTTTGTTTTGTTACAAGCAGTCTGAGTTATCGTGACGTAACAAAATTGAAGATTTCTTTATTCTGGTGTTTGTAAATTATGATTGCTATTTAATTTTTATCAGCGTTGATGACATTGTTTGGTACATTTATAGTTAAGTAAAAAATGAATAGCGGTTTGTTGAATTTGTGGTAAGTAGACTCTTGTGTATAATTTAATTTAGAAATAAATGTTCAATAATCTCAGTCTTAGGCATATAGGCCGTTTGAATTAGTGTTTAATTTTAACCTACTTGATACTATCATAAATGTCTAGCTATAAACTTGTTTGAAATCATGTAAATAGGTCCAACTTAAACGTCAACATTGGGGTCAAGTCAAATTTAAGCACAAAATATTTGCTTCTATATAAGTTATATTTTACTTAATATTGTTGCTAAATATTAATATAAGATAGTTGAGTTCCTCTCCTCTCCCACTCTGTAGATGAAGCGTCACATTCGATGCGCCTACGCCGCCCTCCGTCACCGTTACTTCGGTGTCCGTTCGCGAGAGATCCCGAGCAATGATACCCTGAAACATATTAAGAAAATTATTAATTCTCTCGTATAACTTAGCCTTATATAAAAGTCAAGTCAAAGTCAATATTTATATTTCTACGTCTTCACAGACCTTTTTAAAACGTCGTGATTTTAGTTGCATAGGTATAATTAAACCGCTAGATCGACCAATGTCTCTAAATACTATTAGTCTATAACATTCAGATAAACCCTAGGATATTGTCCATTAACTGTCGAGAGTGTACATTGCTGTTCTTACAAGGCTATTAAAATCGTTTCAATTAAGTATTTTATAGTACCTAATGTAAAAGTCAAAGGTCCGTCAATATCAAAGGCATAGGCATTCTGTGTCAAAGGTGAGGAACCATTGCATTGGAAGTGTTGTGAACAATAGAATTGAGCCGTAACGCGTAATAGTGATGGCTTTATGTTGCCACGTATTTGATTACTATTACAAAATGACCCTTTCCTTAGTAGGTACAGTTTTTATAACTTGCACGGGAATGCAAAACACGTCGGTAATACATTCCAAGAAAACATCGGCTGAACGTTTATAAGGTATTTTTTTATACTTAATGTTTGAACAGCATGATATTTTTATTTTACAGTAGGTAGAAAGGTTCTATAATATAATCACTTGCAGCTATTATGAGCACTCGGCGGAGCGGTAGGTTTATTTTTACACTGTATTATCTGTGTGTAAGGTCTAAAATCGCTTAAAATTAAGAAGATTAGTGCTCAAGATTCAAACCTCTTCTCTGTATAGCAGATGTTTGGGGCGTTTCGTTTTGCATGTCTCAGTAAAAGGACAAGGTCTAGTTCAAAAATTGCCTCGGGTTACTTTATGTATCTCTCTCATTTTTAAGACTGCGGGAATCTGAGCAGCTGTCATTTTTCTTTCTTAATCCAAGATTAGCATGGACTATAAACATTTTGGTGTGTAGGTAGGTAATGTATTATTTCGAAGGGCCTATTCAATATTCACACGCGACATCGTTTCCGAAGCAATTTGCGACACGCTAGCTATCCGTGTCGGTGTGTGTTCATCAAAGTTTCATCAAAGCTAAGTGGGATACAACTAGTTTACGAACGAAAATATTCTCTTTTACCGCGGCTCTGTTTGATGAAGTGTTTGCATGCTATTTTCGATGGCCACTCAGTTATCAGATTTCGTAGTGTGGCGAAAGTTTTTTAATTTTAGATGAAAGGCGCATTTACGATGATGGATTGGCGTTGAACTTCCTTAAAGCATGTTTTAAAAATGTGGCGGACTTAATAGATGTAAATTTTATTAATGTTCGCCGGACAACATTATTGTTTTCGGTGAAGAAACTAGCTGACATCGTAGTTTAGGAGCCACATCTACATTTTATTGTAAAAATGAGTTGAAGAATAAAGATAATAATTAGATATCATTAAAAATGAATAGCTGTAGTCCAAATTGCCACGGAACTAGACCTTTTATAAATGACTAGATGTTTTGAAAAATGACCTGGTGATATGAAGGAAAGTGAGCAAGAAAAAGCAAGCAAAACCGGAACTAATAATGATATAATAAGAATTTGTATAGTCAACATTAAAAGTAATCGATTATTTTTGAATTGACGATGTACCTATTTCAAAATTGAAAACACATAAATAACCAATTTTGACATCTAACTGTTCATCATTTACATTAGATGTTGACCTTACCAATCAGGAAATTCTCAATTGGTTACCTTCTCATAATATTTAACTACTGTCTTCTATATTTTTTTATAGAGCCGGCAATCGAGCTTGCCGATTACGCCAGCGCACGAGCTTCCGTAGCACCAGAGAAAAGATCTTCTAGTTGAAGATTTGCGTATGCAGGACTTTAAACAGGTATGTATTAAGGTGTCTAAAATACATCTAAAGTTACAATATATCGTGAGAATACAGCGACTAAATGCTAGTGTAGGTAGCAGAGGCTGTCGTGTCTGGGAATAAACTATTGAAATAATGTAGATAAATCAATTGCTAAGCAATTACCCAGCTCCTCCAAGCTTACATGTGAATCAATAACGGTATCGATTAATTGTGGGTTTATAATGGTACACTTCTGCCTAACCCTTCGGAGAATACATGCGTGATGCTATGTTATCTTATGATAATAAGAAGTAGGTACACGTTTTATTACGGTTGGTATTTATTTTAAGTGCAAGCTTTACAAATGAATTGTGTCACGCTTAAATTACGATATCCAATTTAATCTTAGATACCCAGTCTAATCGGATAATCCTATATAGCTTGTCCAAACTGATTGCAGCAAGTGTGCAGCAATGCATTATATATTAATATACTGCGCACACCACACTGCGCAGACGTCCGCCATCCACGTGTTTCATACACAGGGATTGAGTGTGACATCACGTAAACAATTTCATACATTACAACTCGTGCTTCAATGGACACGTAAAACTCGCTTCAACTGCATTTGGTGTGCCAGTCTGTAGCCAAGGTTTTGAAAGGGAAATGAAATGTATGAAGACAATAACTACGATTTTACGTGCTATTTCTATTAATTAATATATCATAAATGTTAAAAACACGGTAATGGATGATTTAAGCAACCAAAATACCAATAAAAACAGTTTCAATTATGAAAAAAAATACTAAGATATCACCTCCAAAACTAGACAGTTTTATTGGTCGGTAATATTGCCGGGTTTCGGAAATACATATATTTGGACATCGTATCATGTCAAAGTATTACTTAGTATACGGGAACCTCCTTCTTTTGTCTTTTATTTATAACATTAAATTTATTAAAAACCAATTTGGAGTACTATTAATCGTACTTTAACATTTTATTTATGAAACCTAGTGCCTAATCATAATAATGGACTTAGTAAAAGCAGTGGACCAAAGTTTTATTGAGAAAATATAAATTTCTTCAAAATATAACTGGACAAAGCTTAGAGTCATTCCTTCTGAACCCAGTGACCCTGGTATCTGTCCTCAAATAGTTCATTTAATCGGTAACTCCATCGTTATATACAATCGCAGTCACGCCGCTCGTAAAATTATTTCAAGAATTCATAATTTTGTTGAAGAATAAATTGGAATTCTTCCAATTGCTTCAATATCATGATGATAATCAAAATCGTCTTTATCTACGTCTATTTTCGCATTGGTGAAGTTATTTTGGTCTAAATATTTGTATGCATTTTGCTTAGAGATCTCTCAATATGGTGATCTAAGGGATATGATAATTCCTTTTTAGTTCCACTTTACAACAATTATCTATTCAGACCATGCTGTTCCACTGCTGAGCACGGCTTCTCGAAATGAAAACGATTAGGTGTTTTGCACGACACTGGCCTGGTCGTGGATTACACACACACCTATATAGAGCCTTCTCAGGTGTGCAAGGTTTCCTTACGATGTTTTCACTTTCACATAATTAAAATTAATTACCTTAATTATCCTCTCCTTCGTATCGACGTAACTGTAGTCCTTATCTCGTCTGATGAAAGGTATACTTCTATATTTCACTTTGTCAGTCGATATCAACAAATTGTTCGCCCTCGTACCCACAGTGAAGTCCTTCCCTTCATTTAAGGATACGCACAGCAATACACACACTAAAATAAATACGCATTTCATTTTGATAGTTTTATAAAATTATAACATTTTTAGGTTATGCGTGCACTCTCCACATCTGCGGAGCAAAACTGTTTTGTTTATACGGAAAATTATTTATCCGTGTTAACGCCACCTGACCTTGTCTCGGCCTCAGACTAAATCTGTGTATGACTTAATACTACGTGTGCCTGATGTATAGCAAAAAGTGTCGCTTGAATACTTTATTAAGCACTAGACAAGAATTAATTAATACAGACTTGAATTCATAAAGACATAATTGGGTCGCCATGATCTAGTGCATGACGGGAATTATTAATATTGATATTTGTATCGCAATGTAGCACCGCTTGATATAGATGTCAACGAATTGATTTCACAATGTGTTGTACAAATAATATTTGATGTCTAATTTTTATAACAAGCCAAGTCTAAGCCTAAACAAGTCCTTTCTGCCCACCACATTAAGTACGTAGGTCGCAGTTGGTTCAATTTACATTCGCATGCGACGCAAAGATTAACTGCCTACACGAGGATTTTCAAGCTTTGCGTTTAAAATAATTACTGGTTGTACACCTACAAGACGTCGGCTTGGGCACCGTCCGACTTAGGCCCAGCATTAATAAAGTACTGCCGCAAGCAACACTGACGAACAGTGGCGCTACTGAGCGCTACCGCACTTGCTAGATAAATATCGAAACTGCTTCATGAACATTTATAATGAATATAACGTTATCTATGCCGATATATTATATGTCTATTATTGCATTTCATTGTGATTTATGCGTTGATATGATATTTCTAACGTGTCACGCAATTTTGCTTGATTTATTGAACAACGTTTAAGTTATGACTTTGCTTGTGTTCAAATGATTTTTAAATTCCTATTACTATTTCCTGGATAAAATATGATTGAAAACATTTGAATACGAGATAATTATCAATACGAATAGTATACACAGATTTTTAGGACAAACCCAAAAAAAAAAACAAAAGTCATCGAGTATCGATTTCTATATATTGCCAAACGATTGCCAACAAAATAATACCGCTAAATTGAGCGAGATTGAGTTATTCAGAAATTGAAACGCTATCAATTAAATCGAACATTGATTGACGCGTTTAATTTAAATTGAATATATTTGAATTTAAATAAAGGAAGGGAACTTGTATCTAACGGATGGTTGGAGGAATGCGAAATGACTCAGCACTTTCGCGACAGCACAGGCAATGGCAATGTTTTAAAGCGTTATGCGGCATTGTCTCCATATTTATGTTCACAGTATGCTCGTTATTCATGCGTCTGAAGTATGAAAGCTTTACACATACGTGTATCACTACTCGGAAACAATTTTCATAATGACACGCAACAGGCTGATTGCTCTGTATATTTGTCGTGTGATCAGAAGCGGTAAAGATTTCGACTGTGCTCTTCCGTTCCTTTGGGGTTACGCTTACGGTCTGTTAATAAGAAAAGTAACGAACATGTTTTACATACAATCACTAATTGATAAGAGTCATACTAATATTATCTTGTTATTCTTAAGAATGACTTCAAAATCTCCTCCCAATATCAAAAACTCTTTATGAGGAATATTTATTAGATATGAATCTCGTAATATTTGGATTTTTGAGAGCTATTGGGTTAGTTTCACAAATGATAAACCAAACCAAAATTAATCACAGAATATTTCCAACCCAGACTTCCTGTCAGTTAATTACCAGACGTGTAGATACGCCAAACAGACTGTAGCGTATAGTGTATAGCGTAACTTGCAATAGAAGCACGAGTTTCACATGTTCGTTGACAAGTGCGTGCGGTTAGGCGTTATTTCAGAGCGCCACGTCACCGCTTTGATCTCAGTCGACTTTTTGCCGAACACTCGTTTAATGTGACGACAAATAACTCAAACAGGAACGCGGTACTCTTTTTGATTTTATCGAAAGTGTGCACAAGATGTTCTCGAGTTTTAAATGCGAACACTTCATTAGTGAGATCACCCGTTCCCGGTTTGTTTGTAAAAGATCTCAGATTTGCATTTCAATGTTTGCTTTAGATCAGAGCCGGGAATGCCTGCTTTTAAAATATAAGTTACTGACATTTGACATTTGATATCTACAAACTGAATATTGGTGATATATAAGCAAATACAGTTACGTTTTCTGTCATAGATTAGCGTAATCCGGATTATCGGATGTAGGAATACACTTAAATGAATATTTTATAAGTCAGATAGAGATGTTGATGTTAATTCAGAATAGTGTCCATTTATTCAACGGCTTCATTACAATTTATCGTGAGATAAATTTCAATATTTTACTTAAGAAGATTATGTCGTTTAATTTAATGCTGAAGTTCTATCGAGTTTCATAATTTGGGTAATACTTACTACAAGCCTACCACAAATTATGCGTTTAATAGCTGTTAAGTGTGGCTACTAAAAATATTATACATGTAACGGTCTAAATTGCTACGCTATGGAAATTCAGTTTTTAAATGCAAATGAAATGGACACCTACGTTATTATTAGGGTCGATAGGCATATAATCGACACGTCATCGGATAACTATTGAATCGATACTGTTGCGGTTACGGTGTTTGAGCTCAAATGTTACATTGTTGTCGCCCTTTACTATTTAAATTAAATCGATTGTGAAATCGTTTGGATCGTTCACACATTCATAATGCTCCAAGCCATCCATCACCAAAAAGTCTATAGTTACTGAATTATAAGTGGTCATGTACTTGCATAGTACAGCTATTAACTTCCGTCGCTATTTCCGATACTCGTATCTCAGTGGAAACGGCATTGGAATGTAAAATCGGGTAAAATGCATACGTTCAGCTGCAATTTGGCATGATTGAGCCGGGGACAATAGAGCGTTGGACGTCACGGCGAGACGGGTGATTCCCGATAAATTGGCGGATATACTTTCTATCGGTGAATAGGCGAGCTTCTCTAAAGCTACGGATTTCGTATTTTGTTTTTTTTTTTTTTTTAAATGTACAGAGCGGAGTCGTTCGAAGTTTAAATTGCATAATTGATTGAACAACATTCTTTCAACTTTCTGTTTTTATTAATCGTTACGAAACGCAAAGGGTCGAGTTGGATTAAGTAAAAATTAAATTGTCATTTCGCATGTTGTAAGGGTCAACGGAATGTTGCATCTGTATAATTATATCGGTTACGCATCATCATTAGAAATCGGTGGTATCAATGTTCTGCTCATAAATATACAAATATGTAAAGTCAAATCATTAGTTTACGGTCAAATGATTGCCATACGAGACCATCATTCACATATCCGTACACTCAAAATATCACTGCTCATATAATATGAGCATAATTGACTCAACTGTCCGTTCGTAAACTAAACGCATCAGCCGATCCCCTCTGTACAAGCGAATTGATATTTCCTCTTTCCAACGAATACATAGTTAATTGCGTTTCCGGACGTCACTCATTGTTTGAGGGCCAATCGGTAAATGGTAATACATTAACGACCATAGTTTTTTGACTCTACGTAATGGAAGGGTTATGATTTGTTATCATATCAAAGATTGCAGGTGTTATGACCGATTTTTCGATGCTCCGATAAAAGTTATGTATCTGTTTCTTTGAAATTTTGCATGGACTTGTCAGACGAATAACTTATTTCTTTATCCGCTATTGAAAAATCAGCCCTTAATGGAGTAGGATGGCACTTTCCTCAAAAGGCCATTCCAGACTATATCTTATATTTGTCATACATAAATCATTACTATAAACTGTCTGTACTTTAAAATAGACCTTGACCCCTGAGTTTGTTTCGGCGTTTCTTCTCAGGGATAGTCACAGGAAATGCCGATGCCATCTCGTAAAATAAAGACGTCTATAAGTGTTTGAAAAATTCTAATCGCCATATGAACAAGTTCATTTCATTTCGAAATGGTTGTGATTTAAGTTAGATGACCATTCCACTTCAAAAAAGAGGTGTCTCTCAATAGGAAGCGTGTGTATTTTTTAAATGTATAAGTACATTGTTTACTGCGTCAGATATGAACTGATGTGGTCGATACTTTTTTTGGAGGAAAAAATATTTTCTCCTTTCTTTTCTTGTAGGTCATCATCATCATCATCATCATCATCAGCCAGAAGACGTCCACTGCTGAACCAAGGCTCCCTCAAGGGGGGTTTGCCATAATCCCTACGCTTGGCAGGCGGCTTGGGGATCGCAGTGGCTCACCGATTAGTGAGAGGACGCTGCTGCCCGTCCTCCGGTGTCTGGCCGCAGTTTTAAGACATACCCGGGTCGGGTTCTTGTAGGTATTGGGGAGTTATTGGAACTTTTATTATATTTCCGGGAGATAAGGTTGATTTTGAATTGATGAACTTTTTTCCGCAGTCGGGATTAAATTCTTGAATGATAAAATGGGACATATATAGAATTAGGAAGGTACTCCGGTTACGAAAAAGAAAATTCTATTATTAAGTATTTAAGGAAACTGTTAAGGATAGATGCGTCATCCTGTTGTGATGGCAGCCTCACACCTGCATACTCCAAAACAATGCGTCATTGATTGTCAATAACAAATGAATCATCGTGTTGTTGCGGTGCCCGCGCAGCTGCACATTCCAAACTGATGAATCAGAACTAAAGTTTTAGTAGGAAACAAGGTCGCAATGGTGCAAATCATTAGCGGCCGCAGCCAGGTATCCACTACGTGTGCCCCTCAAAATGTATATGTAAGGGGCACCTTTTTAGTGAATAATCGTAGTCATTCCTGCGGCAGAACGAGAACAACAACAAGAACTCCTGAACCTCTGATGAACTGAAGATCGAAGTCAATGAAGCTAGAAGAACGTATTAGCTAGAACAGTGTAAATAAAGTCTAAAAGTGAATGTATATTTTTAATAAATACGGCGAAGTGCCTTTCAACATCAAGCTAGGTTTCATTGACCTCCCAACTGTAGGGATCCCCTATAGTTTTCTGGTCCTTCGAGAGCCGGATATCAAGAACGGCTGAACATAGGCGCGCAAGTACGGTGCTCAAGAAAGGCGTGCAAGTCAGGTGTTCAAGACAGGCGCGCAAGTACGGTGCTCAAGAAAGGCGTGCAAGTACGGTGCTCAAGAAAGGCGCGCAAGTCAGGTGTTCAAGAAAGGCGTGCAAGTCAGGTGCTCAAGACAGGCGCGCAAGTACGGTGCTCAAGAAAGGCGCGCAAGTCAGGTGCTCAAGACAGGCGCGCAAGTACGGTGCTCAAGATAGGCGTGCAGTCTGGTGAGCAGATATCAAGCGGGTGGACCGCGGCTCTGTGTCTCTGCCACCGAACGGTGTCAAACGGTAGAGACCAGAGTTAACGCCGATCAAGGCGGTGTGGTATCCTTGTGCAATACCACCGGTTCGTCAAGAGTGCCTTTTTTAAGGCGCGAACCGAAGCTGCACTTTTACGCCGGTAAGGTCGCGTGTGGTGCGGGGGCCGGACTGTAGGCACTGCTGAAGGAGCCGGACATTCCCACCGGTTCCCGAGCACCCCGTAGTACGCACGATCCTCTGCTGGGTAGATCCACCACCTATCCGATCCTGCACGCATCCATCCCTGGCGGAGCGTATCCCGGTCACCTACCGGGCCCTCCAAAAGGATTGTTAGGGTGTTAGGGCTGTTAGGGGCGTCAAGAGCCGAACATGACGCTGACCAGGAGCCAAGCAGCCACCGAAGCGAGGACATCAAAGGTCTTCGAGGAACCCCCCGCGTCACCGTCCGCACAACCGTCCACGTCCGCGTCCGCGTCCGTACCCGCTGGGACTGCGTCGCGCGCGCACCCCGAACCGAACCCCCGCGCGCCCGCGTTACCCGCACAGACGACGATAGACGCCGACAGATTAAGGATGACGTCACGTGACATCGCCGCCGCCGCAACTAATGATGAAATAAATAGGGAAGAAAGAAGATCAAGAGCAGCATCAGCACGATCACAGAGATCGAGCGCCACCGTTGTTGCCCGAATTAAACAGGCAGAACTCGATGCCCAGGAACGTCTAGCCGACATTCAAAGGAGGGAACTGCAGCTTGAAGCTACACTCATAAAGAAGCGGCTAGCTTTGGAAATAGCCACTATCCGGGAGGAGACTGATCGCCAAAGCGTCAGTGCTCACGAAGCCGCAGAAGTGGAACATCGAGTTTCTGACTGGCTGAAGAACGTTCAGCACAGAGGGGGCGAACTACCCCTCATGACGTCTGATCAAGAGATGTCATCGGCAGTCCGCGCATCGGCCCCGTTCGAACGACGGGGGGAGCGTACCGAGCGCGAACCGCCGCGGGAAATAATCAGGCAACAATCGCAACACTCTTTCTTCCAATACCCACCGCAGGAACTACCAAAGGGAGTTACCATAGAAACTCCACAACGTCCTAGGTCGCCGACACCAGTACGATCAAGAGAAAGAGGAATAGACAAACTCGCCGATGCCATAGAACGCATGGCACGGCGACGTCCGCCGCCGAGACAAGCGCAAGAACTGCCCAACTTCAGCGGCGCGCCGAACGAATGGCTGCTATTCAGATCGGCAATGCGAGACTCGACCAAAATGTAGGGATTCACGCAAGCTGAGAACCTAGCGCGACTTAGGATAAGTTTGAAAGGCGAGGCACGAGAAACAGTGGCCGCCTTACTGTATACGGCCACAGACCCCGCAATCATTATGCAGACACTTGAACAATGTTATGGCCGCCCGGAGATTATTATCGACAGAGCGTTGAACGACATACAAAGGTTACAGCGCCCCGGGGGATCAGCCAGCGAACTGAACGCGTTCGCAATAAAACTACAGAACATTGTCAGTGTACTCTCAAGCATAGATGAGAGAGGGTACCTGCAGAACCCCATGTTGGCTCGTCAAGTAACAGAGAAGCTGAGTCCACACATAAGAACGAGATGGTGCGACTACGCAGACGAATACGGATGTCGCGGTGAACCTGAGATCGTGACTCTGTCCCGCTTCCTCATGCGCGAGGCGGATCGCGCCATCAGGTTCACCTACTCTGTTACTACGAACGTGACAAAGGAGCCAACAAGGAGTACGACAGCGGCCAAGGGCAACAATATGCCGATGCGCCAACAGAACGAGCGGAGGCGCAACGCCGCTGCGTACACAGCCACGGAGAACAAGACGTGTCTCTGTTGCGGGGCCGAACACGATACGGCCAAATGTAAGAAGCTGGAAGCGATGACAATACCCAAGAGATGGGAATGGGCAAAGGAGGCACGCGTATGTTTTCGCTGCCTGAGTAGCCGTCATCACCGAGCCAGTTGCACCGCGAAGAAATGCGGTGTGGATGAGTGTCGCCACCCACATCACGTGCTTTTACACGGCACAGAACGAGCTGTTGTGGGAGGCGCACGAAAGGAACAAACGATCGCCGCGTCGGCTCACACTGTGATGTCGACGGGCGCGGTACTGTTGAAAGTATGTCCGGTCACGATCCAAGGGCCGGACGGACTAGAAGTTGAGACTTACGCTCTACTCGATGAAGGTTCTACGATAACTCTGATCGACGAGGAAATCGCTAGAACCGTGAACGCGCACGGAACGAAGTGCGCGCTGCGGTTGCACGGACTAACGGCAACGCAGCAAGAACCTGACAGTGAGAGCGTAGATTTGGTGATCCGGGGAGCACGAACGAACTCCCATCCAATGAAGGCGCGAACCGTCAAAAGTCTCAACATCAACAGTCAAACGATCGCAGCAAGTTGTTTGAACTATAAACACTTGGAACAGCTGCCACCGAACGAGGTCTGCTATGCAAACGCAAGACCGCGCGTGCTAATAGGTGCTGATAATTGGCACCTAATAGTATCGCGAAAGCTCCTGATCGGAGAGAAGAACGAACCGGCCGCGTCACTAACCCAGTTAGGATGGGTAGTGCACGGTACGGTGCCGCGAACAATAGTGGCGAAAGAAGATCCTAAAGATGGCGCCACAGTGCTACACGTACGTGCGCCTGAGCATCGCGACCGAACTCGTCGCGATGACGAACTGAACGAGCTTGTCAAAGCGCATTTCGCGATTGACGCACTGGGAATAGCGAGCAACTACAAACCAGTAAAGGAAGACGAACGTGCGAAGGAAATATTCCAGAGAACAGCGCGTCTCGTCAACGGGCGCTATGAAGTAGGTTTACCTTGGCGAACAGAAAACATACGCCTACCGCCTAGCTACGATATGGCGGTACGGAGGCTACGAGCAATAGAACGAAAGATGGATCGAGATACTGAATTTAGGCAAGCGTATACGTCACAGATGGACAACCTGTTTAACAAAGGATACGCCGCTCCCGTCGAAGATGACGATCACCACCCGATTGACTGGTACCTGCCGCATTTCGCGGTTACCAATCCGAACAAGCCAGGGAAGGTACGCCTTGTATTCGACGCTGCAGCGATCACAGGCGGGCGCTGTCTTAATGATGAACTACTTACCGGACCTGATATGCTTAGAACGTTGTACGGCATACTATTCAGATTCAGAGAGAAGCCAATTGCAATAACAGCCGATATACGTGAAATGTTTCTACGAATTAATATTCAAGCCAAGGACCGAGCAGCGCAACGTTTTCTATGGCGTGACGAGGAACGTAAACGCCCGCCTCAGAAGTACGTGATGAATTCGATGATATTCGGCGCCCGAAGCTCTCCATTTCTAGCGCACAGCGTTAGGAACAAAAACGCGGAGGAATGCAAAGATACGCATCCCCGCGCCTTCGGCGCAATCACGATGAACCATTACATGGATGACTGGGTGGACAGTTTTGACACTGAGGAGATTGCTGCACTGACGATCGAAGAAGTGCAGCGTGTACACGAGCGAGCCGGCTTCGAACTTGCCGGTTGGAACTCAAATCGCTCACACTTGCTCAGTCACATTCTGGAGAAGGATAAAGCAAACGCCCCGAAGGAGCTCGGTGCGAATGCACACCCATACGGCAAGACGCTGGGAATGATGTGGCTGCCGGAGACCGATGAGTTTGCATTCAACACTGCTATGCCTCGCGTACCGAACGACGTACGCAGCGGGCAGAGAACACCTACGAAGCGTGAGATGCTAGGAGCAGTAATGTCAATCTTTGACCCATTAGGTTTACTAAGCCCGTATACGATTACGGCAAAGATCTCTCTGCAAGAGCTATGGCGAGGAAACATCGGCTGGGACGAGCAACTACCCGCCGATGAGGCTATCGCGTTTCTCGAGTGGATAAACGGTCTGACGAGCGTGGCGGGCTTGCGAGTCCCCCGATTATACGCAAATCATCAGACAGTAGAGAGATCATTGCACGTGTTCACAGACGCGAGTGAACAGGCTTACGCTGCCGCTGCGTACTGGCGTTTCAAAACAAGCGACGGAAGAATCGAAGTAGTGTTAGTCGCGGGAAAAGCGAAAGTCGCACCAATGAAGGCGCAGAGCATACCGCGCATGGAACTACAGGCATGTCTAATAGGCGCTCGACTCGCTACAGACATAGTGAAGGAACATAGATGGACCGTCGAAGTGACATATTGGAGCGACTCTAAAACGGCGCTGCATTGGATAAAAAACGATTCTGCAAGATACACGCCCTACGTCGCGCATCGGCTGAGCGAGATAGCCGAACTCACCCCCGCTGAACGATGGCGCTGGGTGCCGACCGCTCAGAACGTAGCCGATGACGCAACCAGAGGCAGCAGAACGCGTCTCACACAGAACGATCGATGGTTTAGCGGGCCAGCTTTCCTGAGAGAACCTGAGGAGAACTGGCCGATAGAAACCAACCAGAGCGACGAAGAACAAGAAATGACAGCTCACATAAGAACCGATGAGGGCGTGATCGACATGACGCGCTTTTCATTATATGAAAGGATGTTGCGCGCTGTAGCTTATGTGCACTTGTTTATAGACAAGTGCCGCAGGCGCGCGACTGCCCTGGAACTGAAACACATAGATAATGCTGAACGAACGCTTATCCGTGAAGCGCAACACGCGAGCTTCCCGCAAGACATCAAACGTCTAGCATCAGGAAGTAATGTAGAACGATCAAGCCGATTACTCAAGCTTGACCCGGTATATGATTCCGATCGAATCATTAGATTGAACGGACGAATCGATGCCGCAAACGTGCCTGAGAACAGAAAAAGGCCGCCCATATTAGACGGCAGACACCCGCTAGTAAGCCTGCTGATACGTCACGAACACGTGAAGAACGGACACGCAGGTCGTGAACATATTGTAAACAATATACGTCAAAGATATTGGGTGCTGCGTTTGCGAGCAGTCGTACGCACGACGTTGAACGAATGCATCGTGTGTAAAATTAGAAGAAAAACACCGCCGATACCTGTTAAAGGAAACCTGCCGAACGAACGACTCGACGCGTACTCTCGACCGTTTACGCGTTGCGGTGTAGACTGCTTCGGGCCCATGGTAGTTACTATAGGAAGACGTAGAGAAAAACGATGGGGATTACTATTTACGTGCCTCGTCACCAGAGCAGTCCACATTGAACTACTGGCAGGACTCAGTACAGATTCGGCTATAATGGCTATCAGAAGGATGGCCGCGCGTCGCGGATGGCCTAAGACAATAATGTCTGATAACGGCACGAACTTCCGCGGCGCGGACGTCGAAATAAGGAAAGCGTATGAAGAGTGGTCGCATGAACTGAAGGACTACACGCTTACCAAAGGAGTGGAATGGCGATTCATCGATCCCGGGGCGCCTAATCAGGGAGGAGCCTGGGAAAGACTGATCAGAAGCGTCAAGTCCGCACTCGCAGTCGTGCTGAAAGAGCGCGCACCGCGAGAAGAAGTATTGACAACAATAATGTCTGAAGTAGAATATACGATAAACTCGCGACCGCTAACTCACGTCTCAATGAGCCCAGAAGACACAGAAGCGTTGACTCCGAATCATTTTTTGATAGGATCAGCAGTGGGGCTACCGGTCACTGGAACTTGTGACGTAGCCGACAAGCGCGCGTGGAGAACTGCACAAGCGCTAGCCGATCGTTTCTGGGCGAGATGGGTGAACGAATACCTACCAACATTAGCACCGCGCGGTGACGTCAGGAAAAATAACGTTGATCAAATAAAAACGGGCGACGTCGTTATCATAGCCGACGGCTTGCTACCGCGTAACGTGTGGCCGCGGGGCCAGGTCGAGCGCGTGGTTCCGGGACCGGACGGCGTAGTGCGGAGCGTGGACGTGCGAACTCGCGGGGGTATCTACAGACGACCAGTAAGGAGACTCATCATCCTGGACCGAGGAGAAGAGGCTCGCGATGCTATGCCGGGGGGAGGCTGTTAAGGATAGATGCGTCATCCTGTTGTGATGGCAGCCTCACACCTGCATACTCCAAAACAATGCGTCATTGATTGTCAATAACAAATGAATCATCGTGTTGTTGCGGTGCCCGCGCAGCTGCACATTCCAAACTGATGAATCAGAACTAAAGTTTTAGTAGGAAACAAGGTCGCAATGGTGCAAATCATTAGCGGCCGCAGCCAGGTATCCACTACGTGTGCCCCTCAAAATGTATATGTAAGGGGCACCTTTTTAGTGAATAATCGTAGTCATTCCTGCGGCAGAACGAGAACAACAACAAGAACTCCTGAACCTCTGATGAACTGAAGATCGAAGTCAATGAAGCTAGAAGAACGTATTAGCTAGAACAGTGTAAATAAAGTCTAAAAGTGAATGTATATTTTTAATAAATACGGCGAAGTGCCTTTCAACATCAAGCTAGGTTTCATTGACCTCCCAACTGTAGGGATCCCCTATAGAAACAATAAAGCTTCTTTATTGTGGTTCATTATTCTATTTTTATGCAAGAATTTTTATGGCTGCGACGCCCAGCGCACGCAATTCCGTCAGCTGATTTATTTCAGTGTGTGACTTTGTAATTAATTTGTATCTTCAAGAAGTATAAATGAAAATGATAAATACATTAGACACAACTTGATCTAAGAACACATTTATTATTAATTATTTATTTATTAATTATTTATTATTTATTAATTTAAATAGAAAATTATTAAACTTACTAAAATAATTAACACATAGGTACTTGTATCGACGATATTATTTTTATAATAAAATCTAAGGTACCTACATCAAATTCTGCCGAAAAAGATAGAGCCAACAGCAGTAGTCATCAAAAAGTCACTAAGAAATACTTTGAGAGTCTATCACATGGCATCAAGGTAATAAAAGTATACCATTGCAGGTAAATCGAGTTTATATTAATACCATACATTTTTCACTTTTCTATAAACGTTCATTAATATATTATAAAAATAATGTCCTCCTGACCGAATTTCGGCCGATCTCACCAGAGATTAGCCGACTACGCAGGAGATATTATAGAGCTCAAGTGTGTGCGCAAATACAGGTGCTCTCTCTATTCCTTTACTCTCATAGTCCGATGGGGTGGCAATTCGACACGAACGGAGAGAGATCAGGCGCAGGACCAACGGCTTTACGTGCTTTCCGTGACACGGTGTGTATTCACATACACAAAGAGCCAGACCCGAAACAATTATCTGTAGATCATACAAATATTTGTTCCGTGCGGGAATCAAACCCGCGAGACGTAGCGCAGCAGTCGATCTCTCAACCACTACGTCAACCGTGCCGTCGAAAGTGGCCGTCCACAGTATTTTGTGGTATATGCATGAATAAAGGGTTGGGTACCTAGGGAACCCTTTTTCTTTCCGCGTTCCCTTTATATGGATCGATTTTATCACGTAGAGGCCGTTGTTTTGGAAATTCTTTACGTTTTGACCCTTTTTCAAATAATGATGCCTGAGAGTTTCATTATACCTACATGCACATACATACTATGCATATACTCATAGCATCATTGCATCAAGCACAGTATTCCCCTGTGTATACCTACATTTGGCCAGTGCTATTATTAAGTTAGGACAACGCCGCCTGTTTCATACTTAAGTGAAGTAGGTGGCGAGCCTATTGACATCTATGGGGCGTAATTCCAAACTCCAGGCTGCTACTGAGATCCGCCCCAAAGACGACCCTCTGACCGATTCTTCTGTCAGGAAAACCTAATAACACTTTACTCTACTTAAGGCCGTTAGTTCAATTCCCAATTGAACTAAAGGCCTTGAGCGTGAATTAGGCAGTATTGTATTAAAGTCCTTTACTTTTATATCAATAGGTTTGTAAATACGTACATAGATTTTACAACAGTTACAAATGCTCATTAATGCCATATAATAAAACCCAATGTCACTTACACAATTTAATGGTTCACTACCTCAAAACGACCATATTGTTAATAGGTAGTTACCATATTACTTAATAATAAATTGTTACCGTAAACTACCCTATAATTACCTACATCCGAACTTTCGGTGAATGTTAATCGGTTGTCATTATCATTTTATGGGGCTGTCAAAACATTGACAGATCATTAAAACTGACAGGTCTACCGTCAATCATTACTGGCAGGTGTAAATTAGCACTTGGTTTTTAATTTTTATTCAATGTTGGAAGTTCGCGAGTCAGCTGCAGAGTATTTTTAGTGCGCAACGTTTTTTTGTGGCCAGACAGATTGAATGGTAAATGATTATTGTAATAATGATTGAATTGTATTATGAGAATACCTGCTTGATGAATATCATTTAAATCTACACTTGTGATTGTTGATATTATAAATTGATAGACTACGTATCTACATATCTAGGTAGTGTTTATAGAATTGTTAGTACCTAATAACGTCATAATGAGGTATATTTATACAGGATTTCACTTGACTGCCTCATGCAATGCAAACGCGACTGCTGAGTGTGAGGTACTGGGTTGGATTTCCTGGTTGATTCCTGGGTGATTTGTCAGTAGCAGCACGGAGTCTGGAACTGTGCTCAGTTAATGGAAATAGGCTCTCCCTATTACATGGGACTTAAAAACGGTATCGGCGAAATATGAACAATAGTGCACCGCTGCCTAACCCTTTGGGGAATACAGGCGTGATGCGATGTTATGCTATATGTTATTTACAAGACTTACCTAGAAACTTGGCATCCCAAGTTTCTACTGGTAACCAGATAAAAATAGTAGGTAGGACTATGTTAAATATCTTTTTAAACACATTGTAATCAAAACTTTATAATTAAATGCCTTAACAATGTAAGCAACAATTAAGATTTATATTTATTGCGTCGCGTGATGGGCATAAAGTAAAAAAACAATAATTTCGTTTTAGTAAAGCACCGTGTTCGCGATACGAGCGAAAGTAAATTATACGTTAATTATATTGCGACAACACTATTTCATTTCACGACTGCTATTAATTTTGTCGACAAAGGAAATCAATATTCCTTTGGAACAAATGGAATATTGGTTTTGGTTGGTAAATACAAACCCCTTTTGTCTAGCGTCAGAAAACAATATTTCATTCGGTGTCCTTAATGCCTGTAATTTAATTGGACGTGACATCAATGACTGTTTGCTACACTGTTGTACCTGCAAAGACAAGCGGTAAAATTAGTTTGTTTATATAATAGAGGCACGTGAAATCGATATAGTATATAGAACTCTGGCTACCATGCGCTGTCACGAATTGAAGCTGCGAGTTTAACCCGTTACTTAAAAATTCAAACAGCTAGGTTCTTTCTAATGTAAGGAACAACACAATGGCGTCAATATCGTTACCATAGAGGAATATAGGTAAGACTAGTTAATTTGTTGAAATATATTATAAGGGCTACATGAGGTCGTTGAAGAATTCGGTTACATAGTTTTTTTTTTTTGATATAGTAGAGATAGTGGTCAAAGGCAGGCCGCCTTTGACCACTATCTCACCTGATGGTAAGCGATGATGTGGTCGAAAAAAGGGTAAAATTTATTTGTTTCATTATAAAAGGCATACTTACATCAATGCGTCTAGCTATAGTGCGCAGACGGATAGTCAACGCCTATGACGTTACTTAAAAACCTCTTTATTGCCTGTAATGCTCCCAAATATCAGACCACAATCCAAAAAAATTACGTGATAACATTATCACAAATCCTACAAATAACCAGACAAGTAGATTGCGATATCAAAACTGGTAATCCTAAATCGTTCCAGTTTGCGTTTGAAGGCGGCTATTGTGTGAGCATTACTGGCGGCTTTGTTAAAATCATATTATAATAGGCTAACACGCGAAGTATTGGTATAATACCTCAAACACATAATTAGTTAAACATTGTTTGAAATTATTATTATTTTTTATTTTTTTATCTTTTTTCATGTAATGATCATAGTATCACAAAATACAGTTAAACAAAATATTAATACTTAGCAAAATTAGTACTTAAGATGTCTTACTTAAACATGCATGCTGGATTCACATCTAGTAGATGTCAATCAGACGTATTATGTTAAAGAAGTTTTTTTATATTGTATTTGAGATTGTACATCAGTTTTGTGAATTATAATAAAAAAAAAAAAAAAAAAAAAAAAACACGACATAAAGCTTCGCGTGGTTGTCGACCGTCGCGACACGCGATTGAAGTAAATATGAGAGGAAACATATTGGCATTATGCCACGTAAATTCTGTTGGTAAGGATATGGATGAGCGTATGAGACGTTTGGAATTGTTGAGCTTTAAAACTATGGTTAAATTGCGAAACCGATAGCAAATTCTCAAGTTGTCTTAAAGATTCCATACATTTGTAGTTTTATGTATAAAATGCAAGCATGGTTTTGTTGTTAAATTTAGCTCGGTGTGGCTTTTAGCTATTTATCGAATAAATGTTTGAGCTTTGAAAAATATTTGTTATTGAATAAAGATTTGCCTGTGGTTATTTGTAAATTGTATCGCTACAAAATAGAAAACTGTTTGTGTGTTTTGTAGCAGCCAATAAAATTATTTTTCATATTTGTGTAACCAAAAATATGCCAACCAAAACGTGCGTACACATTGTGAGAACGCAAGCTAAATATGTTACCCCGTTAATTTTAGTTGGCTATACTGAAAGTATACTCTATGTGGTAGTAAAATATTAATAGCCACGAACATGATGTTCTTGCTTTTATTTCATAATTTCGTTAAATTTGAATAAAAATCACATAAAAGTTTTTCAATTACATTCATGCACGTCAGTGCACGCCGTACGTAATTTTTCACATAATTTAAATTTAAAAATAAACTATACATTTTAAACTGAAGTATTTTAATATAGCTCTAATACATAAACAAAGGAAGTAATTTGATTTAAAAAGTTTAAACCTCTGACACAGTGACAAAGAATGATGAAATAGTATATTTAATAATAATAAGAATTCATTACCCCTTTGGTCACAATTGGTTCAGAATTTGCTACGAAATTGTTATCTAAACAAACACAATTAGGCTACGGATACAAGTTCAAAAAACATGGTGATCATTTTCGGCTACGCCGTAGTCGGTTAACATATAATCCGTAGCCCTTTCTCATCAATTCATATTAGAAGATTAATTGTACCCAAATATTCAAATGTGTGTATGTGGGTCGAACCCGTCAAAGTCCAACCAGGTAAACTCACCCACATTTGGGTATTCCATCATATATTACGGAGAAACGTCATTTCCCTGCGATATTGCTTTCATTAACCGTTGGATACAAGTTGGCAGGGCACACCTCGGCCGGCGTGACCTCACCGCAAGGGGGCGCGTCTGCGAATTAGCGAGTCATTGTTTTGTTTACATTTACACGTCAGCAGTTTGATGAGGAACTGGTTACACGGATTCATAATGAGCTTTAATAAAGCTGAATATCTTGCGAAGCTGATTGTTGGTTGATTCACCTCAACTTAAATTTAACTGGCTTTTTAGAAAATGTTTACATCGCAATAATATTGCTGTTGAAAGTAAATTCTTAATAAAGAGTTTTTTGTACACAAAGAAGACACGCAGAAGTCATGGAATAAATTAAAATCAATGATGGACATAATCAAAATCTTGGTTCATATTTCCATAATAGCGTATGATCAGCAAAAAAATTATACTTGCCGCGCCAACTAACTAAAATGACTATTCAATATCCCAGTATCGGTTCCCACTTAATCCTGACAAATAGATCAGAGGCCCTTACACCATCTTCGTTCTCAAGAGGGGCTGAGTTTCCGTTATCCTTTAAGGAGTACGAAATATTACTAGATCCGCTGTCGAAAGTGCCAATATGATATAGTAGGACCCTTTTATCGCTGCTCTCTGGGCTCTGTCGGTCTGATCGCGACGAGGGTAGATAAGAGGCTCTCCCATATTATTATTGCAAGGGTGCGTGGAATTTTGCAGATATGTACAGTACGGACCAGGGATCATCGTATAATAAGGCCCATTGTTAACTCCAAGGATTCCTTCGGTTTTGTAAAGTTCGGTGCTTTTTAATATTGGGATTTTATGAAAATGAAGTATTGATGTGGTGGATTTGAAGGGAATAATAGGTTGGATATATATTACTTATATGCTTTTAGAATCTATATACAGAAAGTGAGGTTTAACTAAAATGTTAATACACAACGCATTTTTCCGTATTATTGGTATTGTTTGGTATTCAAAATGTTGTATTAGCGAGTACAATACAAATATTATAACAGAATATACTATTACGCCTGTATTCACCAAAGGGTTGGGCAGAGGTGTGCTATTGTACCCACATTTTGCCCATGCCGTTATTGAGTCTCATGTAACATATTTGCCTATTGCAATCTACTGGGCACAGTTCCAGACTCCGTGCTGCTACTGAGAATTTCCATTCAGAAAAACCCAATAACTGTTTGCCCGACTCGAAAGTCGAACCCAGGACCTCAGCAGTCGCACTTACGATCATTAGACCAACGAGGCAGTCTAGTAGTACAAATATTATTTATAACAAAATATTCTTCAGAGTTTAAGTTTCCATTCTGATTAAACTGATTTATTAAGTCTAATTCCCAAAAGAGTGATTAAACTAAACGTTTCATATACCAAGTTTCATACTCACATAATTTATGTTAGAACCGTCAAATACTTCAAGCCGAGCCGTCTGACATTATTAGGATGAAACCTATCCTCATGAATCACCGCTTACGACACCTGCCGTAGATGGCGTGTTGGTATATTACGTGAACAGTCTGAGCCAAGACCAGTACATACTACATTTACTCCCCATTCTACACTGTACAAGCGTGCAATGTACAGTGTAGAATATTTATATTCTACGATAATTTTAGGGGAAAGCCACTATCAGCCTTCCTTCAGATATTAACATACCATAGCATTACGCCTGTATTCTCCGAACGGGTAGACAGAGGCGTACACTTCGCTGATGCCGTAATTGATCCCTTGCAATAAGGGGCGATTCTATTGGCACCTATTGAGCAAAACTTCAAACTCCGAGCTGCTATTGAGAATTTCTTTACAGAAAATTTAATGACTTTTAACACTCAGGAATCGAACTCAGACCCTTCACACTTAGCAGTCTCTCTTCTAACCACTGGGCAATGAAATCCCGAAATAACTTTCTAAAATTTAGATAGGAAAATTTTGAATCCGAATTATCCTCAAGTAATGAGATAATTTCGTCAGAAGGACCTCTCGTAAATTAGGTTTTTTTTATAAAATAAAGGAGCGAAGTATCTTGTTCTAAAATATTTTCCTCAATTTGTGTAAATTGACTATGAATATAATGTTCGTACGGTGATTGATATTAGAGTTACATTGTTTCTGACCGAGTATAAATGTCTACCTAATGTTTCTATACATAATTGCTGTTTGCATATTCAAGAACGCTTGATTTAATCTATATCTAAACATATAATAAAATGATAACAGGCCGATGTCTGTACATTATAGATATTGGAGAAAAACTAATATGGGGGTCTTTATTAGAGCAACACAAGCCAAAACTACAGTTTTTAGAATTTTTGTCTGTCTGTCTGTATATTTGTACACACATCACGCAAAAATTACTGCATGGAATTGAATTCAGTTTTCACCGATGTATTGCTAGCGGTCTAATTTAAAATAAAGGCTCCATTTTACCGCAGGAAAATATCAGATTCTAAATTCCACGCGTACGAAGTCGCGGGCAAAAGCTAGTATTCAATAAAATAAAAACTTCACTGTTTTTGGTTTGCTGATTTTCGAGTCCCTATTTCTGTGTCAATAATTAGGTATTTTGTTTTCAATTGGTGAAAAAAGAAAACGGTATGAAATAACGTATAATGTCAGCATTAAAGATTATTCCCGTTCATCTTTTTAAATTAAATGTAAACCAATCAATCCCTATATACGCACAAACGCATTCATTACGAACAAATAAAGTGACATTGAAAAAGCCGTGTTTGTATCTTATCCCAAGGGATAGTGGGGTTTCACTTTTATCCCTGCGGTGCCCCAATTAGTGGTAAAAGTAAAAATGTGCAGCGGAACCACGCATTACCGTGCCCCAAGAGACCCCATGGGGTAAGGGCAGCGTCCCACGTGGCATCTAATGGTGTCTCTTTACTTTGAGGGTGCCTAGTTTCTGGTGCATATGGATCGCCTGTTAGATCAATAAGTGGGGTAAAAAGCGGTGTTTTTATTTACACAGATTTTATAGCTGTTCTGTGGACTTGGTTGTTGTTTATGCAGTTCTTGTGATGGTTTTTTGATTGAAATTTATGATGAGTAGGGATGTACTTGGATAAATTTAAATCAATGTCTATTTTCGATGCAAAAAATAAGGGTTAGCTTAATTTATTTAAATTTTGATTTTAGTAATAACCATAATATTTTGTAACATAAGAAAAAATAAAAACAGGTTGATATGAGATATGAAGACATCCATTAAAAGATATGCGACGATAAATAATTTCTTGGAACAAATTAACAACTGTTCACACATTGGTCCACTAGCGGTCGTAATTTTTAAAAGACCCGGTTTTTTATTTCTGGTATGTTTTTAACTAATCTGTCATGTTGACACAAGTGATACCATTAACTTTTTCTAGATAAATTATAATGTGTTTTGTAGATTAATAGGCGTTACGACATATTACGTTTCACGGATAATGTATAGTACTTAAGTAAATAAATTCAGTATCTAACATCAATCTTTAGGATTTATACGCTGGTAGTTGGTTAAGAATTAGTAGAGAAGCGCGCGAGGGCGGAGGACATATTTATTGCCTTGATAAAAAAAGAAACTGTAGGCAGTTTTTACGTCTTTTGAAAGTTCTATAAAAATCATGGGATTGCCTTTGTTAGTCTTTTACGTGTAATGGAGGCGTTGAAAGAATTCTTGTAACACTGTCAACAAGGCGTCTATATTTTTTATTGCGACTAGTAACATAACGATCCTTTCATTAATGTAGACACCGAAGTTTTATTTGATACAAGTTTTCATCTTCAGTTTAATTAAGATCGAGAGTCCCGAGCAGATTGCTATCATTTGCGTTTCTTATTAGTCATTTTCTTTCGCAGCCGATGAGAGGGCCGGGAAAACTTCGTACTCGACTGAACAAGAAAAGGGGAGCGTTTCGCCGTAAAGTAAAAAAGATTCCGCCCAAGTAATGAGAATATTTCGGAATGAGACCATTTCGGTGAGCATCCCTTTACGTAAGGGAAAACCGGAGCGAATAATCCTGATATCGGCATTAGAACCGGCACTGTTGCTTCGGTCCGGTCCCTTCGAATAAAAAACAAAAGTTATTTGAGCGTCGGATTTGTGGATGTTTGACGCGAGCCGTCGAGATATCAACCCTGAACCGAACTGCCGATGGAGTGTCGTCTGACAGAGAGGTTTTTACTGCACTCGAGGGAAATTCACCGATTCCCGCCGTAAAGCCGTGTTCATGCGAAAACAAAACATGAAACAACAGTTTGCCAAGTCGTTCTGCAAGCTGCAGCACGCAGCCATGTGGGCCATATTGATGTTCGAACTTCTAACATGTCTGCACACTCTAGAAGTCTTGAGTTCGGACGAGCGCCCGTTCTAATGTCGTAAAATGCATAACAAAATGACTTTATGTACGGCATTCGTACGGACCACTGACATGTCGAGCCCGGCTGTTCTACTTAATGTTCGAGTTTTATAGATCTTGTCTTCTATTTGAATTTTAATTCTACATGATCATTGTGGTTGATGCCGTAATGTGCATGTAAAACGAGTGGGTTTATACTAGTCTACGAGACTCGAGAGATGATTATCGCAGTGTTAGTTTCGCTAGATCCTAATCGATACTTAATCGGGAATCGATTATGTAGATGTGCGCCTGCGCTAACAGTAATTTTAATTTATCGATAAATCGATTAGTGTTCGCAGTGGAAATTTAGAAATTAGTTGTTGGAAATAAATGGTAAATTGGAATATGCGAGATAAAACGAAATTGTTATTACTATTAGTCCAGGTATTACCTTTCAACAGATGGTTCAGATAAGTTTTGTTGGGATTGGTTTTTATTTGCATAACTGAATATCTAATAAAACGACATGTAAAGGAAAGCTTACAGGTAGTTTAGCATAAATGTATGGAACGTGCTCGATGCGGAACAATATCAGAAATATATGGGGCGGAAACTGGCTACATATGGAACGTGCATTTTTTTTTTTCAATTTTGTGTATTCGGCTGTCAAATGTTTTTTCACTGTAACAATTTCTATAGCTCTGCGGGAGTTTACACGAACATTGTATACGTTTCCTGATCCCAATTCAATCCGGTGTGTTCGTGTGCACCGCATGTGGTTCATTGGTTAACTGAATTATATGAGCTCCGATGAAATCGGACAGCCGGACCGTCCGTCCGAATGCCTGGCTGGCTATTTTATGTTATTGTTCGCTCTCGTATTAAAAAGGTTTATAAAATTTATGTAAAAGTTAAAGTTTTTGTTCGTTTCAAAGTTATGCGCTATTATAATGTAGCGGAGAATGAAACCGTATTCAATGAAAGTCGTAACTTAGTAGAATGGAAACTCTTTTTTACAACGTTCAACTTTAATTTCTAGTTTTGAACTTCTGTAATAAAATGATATCGTAGGTACCGGATACCGCTGCCAATATCTAAAAGCATTTCCAATAGCAGATACGATAAAGAAATTTAATAAGAAAAAGTTTGATAAGATTTTTAGTCAAACGTGTCTTTAGATAAAGTATCAAGTATCTTAGACTCAGGCCCTTGAAGAAGTGCCTAACTAGCTTAATATTACCATCGACGTATTTATGGTCCATCTCCAATTGCTGATATTGATCAGAAATTGAAGAACCTATAAAATATATCACCAGCTTTTCCCACGCACGTAATAAACTGACCACAATAATTCTCGTAGACGATGGAAAGTTGGTATTCATAAATTTAGTACGTAGTTTCAGATATAAACAATAAATAATAATAATAAAATAATAGAAATGCTGAATCAACTCCCATTGATGTGTTTTACAAATCTGTGGCCGTTCTCTTCCTAGTTGGTCTTAATTTGCCTTCATGCTCAATTTTTGCATCCTCTCTGCAATTTCGTACTTTCTCCAAAATTGAATTACTGTCACAAGTACCTTCAATGTTGCAAATGTTGATCTCTAGCGAACCTTTTCTCAGCGCTTTATTAAAGATTTTGTTCGTTGTCATTCGGCTGGGGTATGACATACCAATATACCTATAGGTTGCTTGCTATATCCGATATTATAGGTCTGGAGTTGAGAGCCACATTTTTATCTGCTAACGCCAAGCTATATAGAAACTAGACATCGTTTGTGCTAAAGAAGAAACTCCAGTTAGTTTCAAATCATTCAGTCACACAAGAGTTCAGCTCTGCATGACATTCCTCGCACACAATAAGTTGTATCTCAATCTTTTGTTTCTTAACATTAAGTTGATTTAATCTCACGCAGCAGAAGCAGCTGTTGTCATAATTAATTCGTTAGTGAAATATAGTTAATCCGACGCCCGCGGGGTTGCTCGTGTCGTGTCGCCGCCGGCGCCCTGCAGGGCACTTGAACTCGTACCTTTGACTTTATGAGGTCTCTTCACGTCATCACACGTACGAGTATGTTTTTTATGTGGTACTTCTTATAAAAATATTAATTAGGAAACGTTAGGGCTACTAGATGAAATATAATTTTGCATCAGATTAGGATATGATTTAGTTAAAATTTCGTTTAAGAATTTATATGCAGTTGGCTTACAGAGAGCTTAAAAGATAGGAGTTAATTTGTGGGCTTAATATCTTTACTTCTACGAAATCCATTGCAATGTTTGAAATCCATTGCAATTGCAAACCTTTTTACTTGAAAGAAAACCTAATGATTTTATTGCCTTGTCACATTTTATACTAGACTTTGAGAAGGTAAAGAACTATTTTAGTAAAAATAAAACAAAGACTCGTCAATTAAGCTACTTAGCTAAAATGTAAATTTCATTGTGTTAAGACTAATTATTTGTGAGCATTATTACTCACAGTTTAGAGCAATTTAGTCACTCCTCGTTAGAATAGTGTCGTCCGCTAAAACCTAGAATACCCAAAAAAATCATTACCCAGGTGTATCTATTTTATGCAACCATTTTCATGCTCAGCTTTGTTAGTCCGGCGGATAAACTTCACCTCTATCACGCCAAACGCATTCAAGTTCCCGTACTAAACGCTCTTCAAAAACGAAAATTCAAATTAAGTTTTCAGTTCCACTGCTTATTCTCCTCAACACTTTTCAGAGAGAAGCAAACGAATCTAGCAATGTATTCTAAATTCGGAATATAAAATTTGGGTCTTGCTTTATCGTGATAGGGTAAGAGACGCGGAAACGAGCTGCCGCCTTTATTCCGCCCCGTTGGTCCACGCTACACTAAAATTTTCCAGGAAACTGCAATGTTATTAGGGTAGGAGCCCCAGTCCCCGCGCGTCGGATGAATTCAACTAGGAAGGCAATTTTCAGTTTATGACGTGCTATGGAGAACACGCGCGTATTAGGCAAGTACGGTACCCATGGTTTATGGTGTTTTGGGTTTAGAGGATTTAGGATCGATGCACTATACAGAAAATAGGTAACATTATTACTTGTTTTGTTTCCTCTATTTTCCCGATTGAAATTATTTATCCTGGTTGCAAGAAACACGCTTTTATAACAGATGACAAGGATTCAGATTGTAAAGTAGAGTATTTGGTTTATGGCATATAAGAAAATGTCTTTAAATACCATATTGTTCTGGCTTGAGCCAAAGCAATCACAGTCAAAGTCTGTATACCTATTGCAGAACAGAAAAAGCAATGCGTAGGTAAGTTAACCCAATATGAAGCTTGGTCACAGGAAAGTCTACAGATTAAATTCTTCTTTATTCGTCCGTGTTATGAGATACACCATCTTGAGCATAATGTTATGTATTAAAAACAATACATGAACAGGGTGTTCGTAAGATTTTTATTGAATTCACTCCACATATTAAAATATGTTTATTAAATATGGCCGAGCGTTTTATGTTTAATTCAGATGTGGAAATACAGAAAAATATGTGTCATTTACGTTAATGTTGAGTGTTATTAATTGAAATTGTAAAATAGTTTGATGTTATAAATACACTAAATGCAAGCTACTTGTTGCGCTAAAACTGCCGTGTAAAACCATATAGGTTAGAAAATAAAAAATAAAAGGGTCGAAAAAAGTAAAGGTAGTTCGGTTCTGTTTGCAGAGAAAAATATCTTAATGAGTTTTAATTGCTTCCATCATTTTATTGGACCTACTTAGTAAAAGTTAATTACTCATCCAACAGAAAAAAAAACTAAAGCAAAAGTGCACAATGCCACTTGTTTCTACTAAAAACTTTGACTCCATTTATTACATCTTTAATTTCTTTAAAAATTCCTCGTAAAACGCCAATGGGTTTTTATTTTCTTAATCTCCGTCATTCACTGAAAATAGTGCTTCAAAGGTACTTTTTCCAGTCATTACGAAGGTACGTGCCTTTTTTCTTTTGCATTTCTCATTTTGTAGAAGACCATTCAATTTCAATCTAATCCTGCAGTCGAGGTCTCGGAAGTGAGCAGTAATCGTCTCGTTCACCTTGCTGCTTGGAGGTGATTCAGTGAATTTACACAGAAATGTGGAGCTCGCAATGAATCCTGGGATCAAAATTGAAATAATTATGAAATGTTCGCAATTTTTGGAGATTGGCATCACTTGAGGCGAATTTCTTGAATTTTTTCGCAGTAGTGAGATTTTTTGTTGTTGTTTTAGAGAACTACGTTTTTGCAGAGCGCTGAAATTGAGACTATATTCTTAACAGTCTATTTTTATATTTCACTCTTTTCTTTTTATTGAAAGTTTAATCAATTTCACAAAAAAAGAATCTTATATTAAATAAGACATTATAAATGAACTTAATTAATTGAGTTCTCGCTGGAAAATTAATATGAAGATATCTCAGGAGAATCCAATTTTTTGTGATAATTAATTTACCTACTTAATTCTAACGACAGTTGTATGAATCGTGTGTATTTTTCTTTTGATATTTTACTTGAGCCACAACAATTCCATTCTAGCTCTATGTTTACTGTATACCTTAAGGTGAGGGTTATAAAGAAATTCATAAACCCCCGGTCACGTTTGGTGACAAACATAACACTTTATTTCTTCCCCTTTTAATATTTACCTGGTGTCGTTTCGCCCCTTTATTGCTAGACTTGTAATAATCCTCGCAAACATCTCTTCTCTCAGAGAAAGTCGGGTTAATAATGCCTTCTATAAGCGCTGCTTTTGTGTTTATGACCCCTGCTTAAGCGTGCAGTCACTGTAGATGTTATTAGAGTAATAAATTCTGCTTCACCTGTATTTCCGTATTAAGTATGTTATAAATTAATGCAAATGCACATTTTATGACAAATGTTAATTGTTGTTTTGGTATTACATTTTGGAAAGTTCTCGTTTTATGGATTTAAATTAAATACCTACCCTGAAAAGTTTATTTATATTTCTAAGTATACAAAATATTGAAAATATAACAACAATAGTATCGTTGGAACACAACATACAGACCAGAATAACATATTCCGTTAACAACACATAAGTTTCACCTGAAGCTTTTCCCAATAGAAATAACCAATGACCCAAATCCTTCGACAAAGGAAAAGGATCTCTACTTTCCCTTTGTCAGCGAAACTTGGAAACAGTTACCATAAATGAGACCTTTTCCCATCGGTACGTTCGCAAAGTCCACCGCCACTTCGTTTGATAAATAGCAGAGATACATTTTCATTAGGCTCGTGTATAAATTACCTGATAGTAACAATAAGCTTAGAGTTTGGAGCGAGATAAAAAACAAAAGCGACAAGGAAATTAATTAGAGAGGACAGTAAACGAAATATCGTTCTTTTAATAGCACTCTCGCGAATTTCCAATAGCGAATTTCATTGAAATAATGTCTCAGAGAAAAATCGTTCTTGCTCGTTTGTTTCATTGATGCCACATTTATTTCATGTCGAAATTCAGGTGAAGTGAATTGTAAGGGTGTTCTGAGAGAAATGGAAGGTGGAAGCAGTTTTGCTAATGCTTTGGGATAATGTGGGGATATTTGTGAAGACATGACTGTTATCTTGACAACATAAGCTTTGATGGTTATTAGGAATGTTAATAATATAATGTATGAACTTTCGCTTTATATGCGGTACTAATCTGTTTGGAGGGTCGAATGTGCTTGGATTTATAGAAGTCCGCCGATGTGATAATTAATGTGATGTTTTGGTGTATGGATTAGATGTTATTATTGCTCATATCTGAAAAAGATTCATCAAAATTTGCTCAATTCTCATGGTAGGGTGAATACACGTCTTATGCATGTAGCTCACATTAAAATTCACTCGAGTACATCAAAATAGCTAACGACTGCTCTCAAGTCTGGGGTTATATTTCTTCCGCCCACAAGAGTGCGTCTTATGGGACTCTAAACGACCGACGTAGCGTCAATTTCTCCGTCATTTTGCATTTGCATCAACTGAAATTGGATGGTATGGTTTTTCAATTTCGTGTTCACAGTATTATATTTTGAAATATCAGGATAAATTGCAGCCATTTAATGTATACGTGGCTTATCGCGATAAGTACCAATGTCCAGTCCGAATATTTAGGAGCAAAAACAATAAAATTTACAGGAACCGCTATACAAATAAAATTAGCAATAAATTGAGACCTTCTGCGGTTGCCCCACCTGCGCACGGTCGCACGGGGGTGACCAGGCCATAATTCAACGGAATTGTGCCCGGAGGCCATCGTGCTGCGTAAACAATAATAAATACTAACCCTTGTTCGCATCAAATAAAACGTTATGTGTTGCGGCCGCAAATTGGCGGTCTCCACCGTACTGGGTAGAAGGTATTAATTAGCTGATGACAATTATATTATTAGTGGAAATTATAACGGTAATTTGTTGGCTGTTTTTTATAATACAACTGTTTAGCTGTTGCAATTTTCTAACCTTAGGGTATCAGTTTCTCCTATTAATTGGGTGCTAGAGGTCAGATGGTAGTTGCTCTGTGTAAAATACTGTTATTCAACCGCATCTTGTTCAACTGGAACCATGGCTAGACTCCAACATAGTTGGGAAAAAAATACTAGGCAGAAGATGACGAGATATATCTGTTGCAATTGTGCCATTTATTTATTAATTTTACTTTAATTACAATGGCCTGGGACCAATTATAATAATTAAAGCTACATAATAGAAAAATAAGAGAACAACAACTACAAAAAAAAGAAAACATTCATAAGTCCCTCTCACAATACTTCAGACACACTGACAAGATCTTCGACCATTCATCCGCAAACAGATCGTAACTAGGATTAGAATTATGAACACATACATACTATTGACGTATAAAGACACATTGATCAAAGTAATTTTCCAGAATATAACTTTGCCACCATTAAGTATCAAGATGTTAGTGATGTAAACTAAGTACTTAAAGATGACGTAAACAAAGAAGGTAACTTAAGCTATCTATAAACACTAAACATGACTATAATAAGCCAGTTATAAATATTCCATTAGCGTAGCAAATGATAAGTGACAGGCTTCGGGGCGACACTATTTCGCTATTAGCAGCCCCATCCTCCCGGGGCGGGGGAGTGACAATATGTCTCATGTATATCCTTGCGCCTGAGCCTCATAACTGCCTGAATACGGTGAGTGATCGTCGGATGTCCGCTGTATGTGTTATGACGCTGTTTTCGCTTATGGTGTGAGATGGATAGTGCGGCGGATACTCGTAGAGCTTCTTTATTAACTTGGCCGTTTATAGGAAATCAAAGATAATAATTTAATATTACGTTTTTTAAGTTTCTTTATGTTAAAATATAGAAATCGTAATTATTATTCGTGAAGTGGTTGCTATTACTGACGTAATTTACTTTTTTAGCGCTAATGAAACCTCCTTTAGAAAATTTCTTAAAATCGTGTCAAGTAGATGATATGTAAAATTTTCCTCATTTTTTCTACATCAGCTATAACACGCTACAGATTCCAAAGTACTCCTACATCAATCTATCAACATCAACAAAATTCCAGATACATAATGCAAGAAAAATATTTCTCATAGTTCTATTTTCTCTCACACCAGCATGTAAGAAAACCTTTAATAATTCTGTGTTAAAGAGAACAGCTTACATATTTTATGTAAGTGCGGTAACGATCTCCCTTGTGTAATGAACAAGACTCAAGCCGTACTAAGACAGAGTGGATTGGAATTGGTGGTCGAACATAGACGGCGTTTACAGATTGCCTTAACGGTCCTCGGGGATTTGCTACTGATACTATAATACTAAAGTAATCGAACCTGAATTCTATGTTTGGGAATAGATAAGAGGATCATCCTATTTTCCCATCACAATGTTAGTGTACTATCGTGTATTATTTTGAGCCCTATTATATTAAGTAGAGGGAACATGATCATTGATCATTTACTGCTAGCTATACTCGCCAGTGGATTTTTATTTGAAACGGTCCCTTTAATGTCCTAAGTTCGATTTCCTGCTTGAAAAAAGTGTTTGGAATGGCCAGGGTTTGGAATAGTTTACTATGGCACTTAATACAAACTTAGTAGTACATCTCCACCTAGTCCTGGTTGAACCTTTACCTGACGTTTAAACGTGTCAGTCCTGCTAAGTTCCGCTTTTAGATTTTAATGGCCTTTCTTTCCATGAGGTCGGTTGCAGTCTCTTTCAATTGCACTTCTTAGTAGATCTATGAAAATGACCTATAAACTTCATAAATATTGGCTTCAAGCAGACAACTTGCTTTCAGGTATTACAGTGACAGAGATAAATTAACTATGCACCGATTTCATTAATATGGTAATAATAATGTTATAAGGCCAACGGGTTTCTGGATAATAAAGAGACACCAACACAAACGGGACTAAGGATACCAATAAATTACACAGTGATAAAATCCAGCAAGTTGTTCCAACTAAGATTTTGTGTTTGAGACACCTTTAGCTTACATTACGTCATATTATTTTAAACGTACGTATACGGAGACTATCGTCATCAGAATCAATCAACTCAGCCTCTAGAAAATTGATACTCAGGATGCGCAATAACACTGTACTTCATAACAGTAAAAAATGCAAAAAAATAGAATGTGATTATGCCGTGTAAAAATAAATATAGTTTTTTTTAAACGGTTCCCACTATATTTTCAGGACATTAAAATAAATAAATTATAACTCGAAAACTATCAAGAATTGCGAAATATACATGCGATATTTTCGGATACATGGCATGGGGAACAAATTTTTTATGACGTCACTATATAGACCATCCTGTATATTAATTATTATATCCTTATTTTATAAGGGTCGGCCTTCAGACAAAATCTTCTTTCCTTATGCATTTTCAGCAGTCAAGTTATATTTTTGGTGTCTATACTAAACTTTCTCAATGTGTCTCGTTCTGACAGTGAAATGTATTACGTCTCCTAAGTCTTTCAGCAGACAAAGTGAAACGGGAAGGAAAAGGGAGTATTACGTGGCTTCTCGTTTTCAATGATACAAAAAATGTATGAATTAATATTTTGCGATAAACATAAATAAGTGTTTAATAAAGTAATGGCCCACATTCAAATTGACATTTTGATTTAAATCAGTTTCAGTTTCAAAAAAGTTCACTCGACGAAACCTGAGAATATCCTAAAATCCAGCTTCGTTGACTAATCAACAAACATTTGCTAAAACTTGCATTGAAATTATTACACGAATTTGTAATAAAAGGACCATTAAATCGCACTTTCGACACCTCCGGCTACCAGCGACGCGTGATAGCCGATATTTATGACTCCAGATAAAGGACGAAAAGTTGTTCATTGGTTCCCCATTATCCTTAATAAGTATGGATTAGTAAGGGTGGGGCTGTGTGGACCGCATCGTAAATTAGTCGAAGAAGCTCTTTATAATAGAAGTTTATTATCCCCACTAACTTTTTCTGGCGGTTTCACTTATGATATTTTACCTAGGTGTATCGACGTTATGGATTTCACCCTTATTCGTGTTTTAATAAGAGTGTCTTTGGAGACGTAGTGTTTTGGTTTCATTTAATAAAATGACTTGATTTCCATACTTTATTGGTTTTAAATCACATTGAATAATTAGATTAATAAGCTTTTAATATTTTAATAACTACAAACCACAATATAACTTTTGAATACATTCTTATTTATTTTGACTTGTAGGTGGCACCAACTTTCCTAGCTACTTTCCGGCTACCTAGCTTTTAAATAAAGGAAGAACGGAAAGATGACAACATACTACAAGATATTTTGTTACAAAACGTACAGACCTCCTTTCCCATAACTTTAATCAGCGTAATAGTACAGATTTTATGTACGCAGTTGTGTGCGTTGTGATAAGTGTGGTTTACGACCCATATATTACACGGCACTAAAATTGAGGGTACAGGAACCAGGTACGTCTGGTGGGCTGCACGCTACCTTGAATTAATTATGGCTGGTACTATTTATGTCTTTAAGTTGCCGATTAGGTATTTTGTTTTATGCGTTTTAAAGGCAGTTTTGACTGCAATTATAGTAAGGGAAGCTGCTTTATGTCTTGAATCATGGATATAGAGGCACTGGATAGTTTGTGATTGTTTTGATGCTAAATAATTTTGAGTAGTGAAATAATTTCAATGGTAAATATATGATTTGTCTGTCTGAGATAGCATTAGGTCCTCGGTTCGATTACCAGTACCTCTATTATGAGTTTTTTACTATTTACTTTCATAGTAAATGTAAATTTTCATGCAAGCGATTTTAGTTCTTAATTGTGTTACATTAGGGGTTAGAGTCGCTAACATGACATCTTTATAATTTAGTAAATAGTAAATCAAATCTTTACTATGACTGGATGTCACATAAGCGACTCTAATCCCTAATGTAACCAAGCTAAAAACTAAAATCGCTATCATGAAAATTTACTTTACTATGATAGTAAATAGTAAGAAAACTCGTGATAGCGGTACAGGTCTGGCAAAGTTTGAGAGTTTGGAATTGTACCCGGTTGATGGCATTATGACTCAATAACGGAATCAGCGAAATGTGAACACCGGTGTAATTCTAATCTATACATAATATTTATATTCTAAACATTTTTAACAAAAGTTAACAGTTTCAGACATACGTATATTTGAATATAAATCGGAGAATTTTAGTTAACTCTGAGAGAATTACAAAGTTTTTAGTACTAATTCTTTCGACGTACTTACTGGTTTTTGAAAAATAAATATCAATGTATATAAATTTGATTGTGATAATAACCAAACTGCTTTCTATATATCGTATTTTATCCTTCGCCTTACTTAATTTTACCTCAATTACAATAGAAATAGATTTACCAGATATTGCCCTCAATGCTTCGATACGTCACATACGCAGAGAAGCGGAAAATAGAAGACATTCCTAATTTGATCACCGCAGTAATCCAATCATACCCGACCTGTGTCACACGTTGACTCGAAGGGCTGTGTGGGCAATCTGTGGGAGAAATTATTTATTACTTTTTCCTCAGAATATTGTGCGATAATATTGTAGTATAGTAAGGTTGGTATTGACGATCGGTTTGGTTGTTTTTTTCTGTTGGTAACGCTTGAAGCGAGTTTTCAGTTTTCAGTGGATTAAAGTAGGTAAAGTTATCATTCCTACAGGCTATAAATCAATATTTTTTGCTCACAAGATCTCAACTTTTAAGATAGCCCGATAAGCTAGTAAATTAAGTTTCTCTTAGTACCAATATATAATTAACGAAGACAGACCTTCTTTTGCTTATTGCTTTAATCAGCTAAAAGCTTTAACTCTTCTCTTTATCAAACAGTGCTTCAGACAAAATTTATGATCAATTTTTTTCAATTCATATTTTCCGTTGCAGGTCTTTTTTAATTGCAAGATTCGATCGATACCAGACATTTCTTTGAAGGCAATTGTCAGTTCTCATTAGGCGTGTAAAAATAAATGGCGTCCCGTCGAGACGGCCCTCACAGGGAGGGAAATAAAGGGAGGAATTTTTGCTTCACTCATTTCAGTAATTGGCTTATTAATGTTAATGACTGTCTGAATTGGCGGAGACTGGGAAATACTATCGGTAAGCACTTTTTTATCTGATTACCGAGATTTTTAAGCTTTTATAGTAAGATAAGGTTTTAGTGCTAATAAGAATCATGTTTCAGTAAAACTGCACGATTATCGCATAAACCTGATTTAATCTCATATATTTAATTTCTGCTAAAGAAAGATCGTCATGATTTATTGACCGATGTATAGGTATGTACAGTCAGCCCCAAAAAGATGTATACGCGGACAAGGAACCATTTTATTGTCTACAACCTTTGTTCCATAATTTTGTATCCATGCATAGGTACAAATAAAATATACAACGTATTTCACAAAACAAAGTATATACTTGTACCAAAACCTACACAGGCCAAATACATAATTTTCTATACATCCTATCACCAAAACATGGTAACCAGGTTAAATTCTATCTGTCTAAGCTTGCCACTACATTAAAACTCCTTCGTTATTTAATCTATTCCGATTTCCGAACTTCGTATCGTTCTGTATATTCGTCAGAATATTGTGAACTTGTTTTCGATTACTGTATAGATAATTCTGAGACTTAAGTAGATTACATGAAATATTCACACTGAAAATGCAAAGTATGTACAAGTATCATATTTATTTTGATAAACGACGTTATGCCCAGATTTCTGACCAAAACTTTATTTATCTAAAAGGGTCCTCTCCAAATTTGCTTGCCTCCGCAAAAAGACCCCTGATACAAATAGCTGACCTCTTTCTTTGTAGCAATGTCTATAATTTATGGTACCAGTATATCTACAGGACCCGCTATCGAAGCAATATGTCAAACGCATCCGTGGTGGGAAACCGTACACCCGTCACCTGCAGATATTTATCAAAATTCAAACTAAACAAAGATAGCGGTGCTGCTAGACGAGCCTATAGCCATTTAAAAATCCACCTTATATTCGCAGATTTAGGGGTCCGGTTAACAATTTTTGTAGTGCTAAAATAGAAAGTGTTTGGAATGTTTCCACCAATATTGTATCAATATGTATTACGCTGTCGGATGCGGTCGAAAGTAGACGTCGGAACGTTTAGATTTATTGTCTAACTTTAATCGTAATCGCACTTCCGCACATTGTTTGGTACGGTGACAAATTAAATGTAACGGTTGACATGAGCTTGCCGAAACAAAAAGTTTATATAAGTACAATATATCGTTCCAATTTATTTGGTAAAACATTGTGACATTTAATTCTACGCACGAGTTTTTAAAATTCCCGATGTCTTCAGAAAGGAAGTCTTTTATATATTTACAACTCGGAAATGTCAAAACCTTGTTATTTCCCAAGATTAAATCGGTGATTAATCTATTTTATCTCGAACTTTATCGTGTAATTACGAAGCGTCGATGTTCATGGAAATGGGTTTAATTTGACATTTGAGAAAGACAATAAATCCTATAAAACCGATATCTATTACCATTTTATCTCGGAAATCGCGAACGTTACGAGACTGAATCGGTGATCGCTGATTAATCAATTCTAACTCGTTCAGGATTTTTATTTTTTTACTTTTCCATTGTGTTATCGGTATCGATCTCTTATTTTCGTGCAGGAACGTTTCATTCGCCTTTTACTGTTCTAATAATGACTCGTCAAAACAAATAACCTATCAAACGTCTAAAGAATGTCGCGTGACTCCTAAAAGCTCACATAAATCGAATGCACCTAAAATCGCAATTGGATCACGTAGTCACTTCATTTCCCGGAATCCTCATAGCGTTTCGAAGGATCCTGCTCGGGAGGCACCTACCTGAACCCCCGAGGGTGTTGGGGTAATTTATGACCCAAGATAACGAGGGCTCACAGTGGTCTTATCGACTTCCCTAGCGCTTTTTTATTTTACTCTCTCTAGTGTCTTTTTCAAAGCAAATCGTCTATTGCTAGAGATATCGACCGCAGATAGTTCAAGTGGGCGCCAAAAGTGTAGCGTGCGATTTTTTGCGTCTAGACGTTTTATGGGAACACTAACATTACCAATTCTGTCAAGGTTTCACGTTTACCTTTAATGTTTGCTGCACCTGTGCGCATTGCTGACTTTTACGATATTTCCTTACGTAAAACTGGTCATTAACCTGACCTAAAATACTAGGTAGTTAAATAAAGCATTGGTAAAAAAAAAGACCTTGTGTTTATTGATGCTACGAGTATGTGACGTATTTAATCCTTAAAATCAGGATGAACCCTAGAATGTGTAATCACTAGAATCAGGATCTCTAAACCAATTCCAGTACGATACAACTAAGAAGTCGCGTCGGCAAATTTCGGTTCGCGACAGCCGGGTTGGGCAAAGTGTTAGTGGGTTTTTCTGTAAAGACATTCTCAGTAGTAGCACGGAGTTTGGAACTGTGCCGGTTGATGGTATGGAGGAACGAAGTATGGTGTTCCTCCATCGAAAAGGGAGATTCCTCCGACCAGGCAAGGTCCGACCTGGTTAGCCTGGCGGGCCGAAGCCCGACAGTTGATGTCGGATATTCGTTGTAAACTTTCATAGTGCGATTTAGGGTTTTTGTTGTAACTTCACTCCGATAGATGGCGCTTTACTTTTTGCCATGTTGCGAGTAGTTGTCGCTACAATGGCAATAGGGTCGCCCCCTATGACTTAATAATAGCATCGGCGAAATGTGGATGCACCTCTGCCTAATCCTTTTGGCATACAGGCAGGTGATGTTATGCTATTTGCTGTACCTAGCGTATTTAATTGTGAAAATAATATTTATATCTCTCTCACGATCATTAACGATTAACCAGTGACTAAATACTTATTATTGAGCATCAAACCCTCATTATTTCACTTACAAAACCAGCAAGATAAATATGCGATTTTCCACGTTCAGTACATAAATAGGGAAGGAAAACTGGCGGCGCCAATCAACGCCTCGACCGCTTGAAGAATGGCGTTCATTTCCTGACCGATCCCGTTCTTCCGCGCCAACATTATCATAACTAGCAGCTATTATTTACTTTTCAAGGAATATTATAACATTGAAGAAAAGAAAGGTATTCTCAATGTTTTGTTTCATTTTGTTTGGTATTGGAATACGTTGTGATGTGACCTGTTTTTGCTTCCGAATTGAAAAGAGTAATATTGCAGTCATTTCTGAATGATAACGATAGGGATGGGTATAAAACTAAATGTAAACAAAGTACTACTTCTTATCAGTATTTTATATGTACTAACAGCCCCTAACAAATAGACAATCTAAAAACAGGGAGTGACTGAAAGAGTAGCATGTTTATATTAAGTTAAACCTACACAATCAGATTATACTACACATTTAAAAAGTATTTAACGCTATAAATAGCAACAGGTACTTTAATATATACCAGTAAAGTTTAAAATAGCAAACGTAGACTTCTCCGTAAAATCGTCACCACAATCATAACAATAGTTTAAACTGCTAAAGCAGTTGGTCATTAAAATGTGCGAACTTGTGAAGTTCCCAAGAAACTGTAACGCAAATTAACACCTAAACCACTTCCTAAGGAACATTTTAGAACTAAATCGTTAAAACTAATCCTTCGTGACGATCTGGCGTCTGATACCGAACCTTAAGGCGTTATTCACACATTCAAAGTTCCCTTGAACGCTGATCACTATTTATATGGGAATTGTATACCTATGTGATGCGGATTATATCCGTGCAAAGGGACGGCTTTTGTACAGAAATGTTTTCAAAATCGTGTGTGTAAGCGGCTTTATATTTATACCCTATAATTATCTTGGAACCGCACTGCTAATTTGACTATCAACACCATACTAAATAGACCAGCTTCAGATTGATCGCTAGCGATTGAAGCGCAGACAACAGACGTTATTCAATTATGCGCAGTTGAAGTAAGGCTATTAAACACGTTTTATCCTTATTGAAATTCGAAAGATTCCGGTCAAAACGAGATGAGATTTGTGCCCGTGGGATACAATTTAGATGATTTCACAGCAAAACAGCAGCTGGGCCGCTGTAGGCCATTATGCACAGATCTCAATGTGATTACTCGGAAGGAGATGTTTGATAAACAGCTCATTTATCAGTTCGCCAGCGGCTTTGTGCGAAAGAAATATTAATTTTGTCGGGAGCTTGGCGTTTGAAGAGCTAACTGGAGATGTCTAGACGCCGCGTGATACAAATGCAAAAAACGGAGCAGGAACAACATTCCTTTTTGCATTTTACTCCGTCTGTTGAACATGTCGAGTTCTTCTCTACTTTTATTATGTTTAGTTGTATATATTCCATGATATCTTCATTATTCAGAGTACATTTTGAAACTTTCACCAGTCAAAATGAAATGACCATGTTAGCTCTCTGACGGAAAATGACAAATGTATCTACCTTTAAATCATGTAACAATGGCTCCATTGTGTTATATACAAATTAAATCATTGAGTCATCTGTTTTGGAATTCATAAATCCTTCGCTCCAAATATTTATAAATTCAGTCAGAAATCCCACGAAAAGTCAACCAGTAAAACAAACAAGCAATAAATCACTCTGAAATGATTGATTTGTAAAAACACCAACCCTTTTCATACAAAGTAACAAAATAACAGCTTTGTACTCGTATACACCAGCGATACAATATTTACAGAATGGTTGCATACCAAAATTATTAAATCTCTGTTTATCCGTTGTCGTAATTCAAAATCCAATTTGGAGTTAGATTCGATTTCAGTGGGAATAAATCGGATATCCCATTTGTTGCGTTGTGTATTTATGGACGGGACTGTACCTACGGCGGGTACCTATTGAATTTTGGTTATGAATGTATCTGTCGGATGATATAGAACGACAAATATACGATATTTGGTTTCGATAACGAATGTTTCTACGATTGTATTCGTGATTGCGATGTATGATATGAATATCGATGAGTATTTGGGTATAAACGAACAGTATTTATATAAAGAGTTAGATTCAGAGGAGAATATTGATGCAAAGTCCCAGAAAAAGTTTCTCGAATTTTTTAGAATGACAAATTATTTGAGATTGTACGAACTGTTTGGATAAGTAGGTATTGAATTTGACAAACGACTCATATGAAGTTATTTGCCTAGTTTTGAGTTATTTTTGTTCGATGGTGAGGATTACAAAAGAATTAGAGTGATCTTCAGCTTTATTTTATTTTGTAAGTTTGTAAAGTTGTTTGCATAAACATACATTCTCCTTTTCTTTTTTAGTTCTTGGTACAAAACCTTTATAAATAATACTTTAGCCTTGGAAGAATAGAATAAACCGCTTTGGTCGTCTGGAGAGTTATGTCGCAAATGCCTCTTAATGTTAATGTGGCTTGGCACTAGATGTTCACATCTTCATAATGTTGGCAGTAGTCTACTCTCTGCCAAGATCACGTAACAAGAAAAACATGCAATAAGATTTAATAAAGTCACGTACACTTTCTCTAGGATTTTCCTAAATTTTACTCTTGCATTCGTTCATTTATAAAGCTTCTCGGTTGCAAGTGGCAAGTTATCCTGAATATTTAAACTAAGATATACTCGTGCTAAGAAAAAAGAAACACGAATTAAGATAAGAACACTTTTACTTTTTTTTGGTAATGGAAACTGCTTATCTTAAATTAAGATTTTCAAGAAACTCAACGTTTATACAGTTAATTAGAATAATTTGGAAATATTACTCTGACTTTACTCAGTTTTATATAAAACAGACTGCTTAATTAATAAAAAACGGAACGTTTCAGCGAAAACTTTCCGGAATTAGCTTGGATGGAAGCGGATCTCGGGTGAAGGGTCGGCCATTAATCATTTACGTTTCGCGCGAAAACGCCTTTCATAAAAATATATTAAAATTTCCCTCTCGTCATACTGCAATCCCACACCTTGTATGTTAATTTGCTGTCATAAAATGAGGATATTCAGCTTTTTATGCTCCTTAGCCAATTGAGACTGGCTTCAGAAATTGAGTTTTTCTGAAGAAATTACCGCGTCATGGCCGTGACTTTATTCCAAAAGGAATTCAGGTGAACAAGAATACAAATTTCCAAAAGCGTTGCACCTATATAAAATAAGTTAATTTTATTTAAATGGTTATATCCAAATAAGGGTCCGGGACGGATGCGACGCAAAATTTCGATGCCATCAAGCTGTCATATCGATAATATTGACATAGCAGAATTCCTGTTAACCTTAGATTATTTATTTTTTCATAACCAATCCATTTCATACGTTAAAAAATTAATATCGTGCATTTACTTAAGTCAAACCTGTAGCTAATCAGACTGGTCTAACGAAAATAAATAGGTATATTATAGAGGTTTCACGTCGTCTTCGTGGTACATCTTGTCTACAAAATTCTGTTAACTTGAGACAGTTTCGTATAGACGTAAGGTAATTTAAGGCTGGATAAACTTCATATAAGTTATTTCTTTGATACCTTTGTCACACAGAAAGTGTTCCAATTTCAAATTAACAGCTACATAGAGCTACATAACATTTATATTTGGACAATGAAATATCCGCCTTGTTTTAAATATTCGCTACTTCTTTTTTATTTAGCGGTTGTGCGTAAAACCAGTCTTAACTACTCTGTGCAGGTTCTCTGTAAATCTACAATCACGGTCCTAACTCTTTTCCTATACCATAAATAATGAACACACTCGTAACAGTCTTACAGTTGTAATAAACTTCTATTAGAAACAGAACTAGAAATTAAAGTCGCCAGGGTCCCATAAATACAGTTGAAGGCCCCGGGGACGATCGGCTTGCACTGCTACCAGTAAATTGATACACCCCAGGGTATATTAAACCGACCTATCAATTACATGCAGCGGTATTGATAAGTAGGATCTTTTTCAGTACTCTTGTAAACTTCTGCGCGTATTTTAAGAATTTTATCGTTTTTTAATTATTCTTTATAAGTCGATTTCGATCGGAAAAGGTATCGATGAGATGAAGTATACACATACACTTGCCAGGAACCAACTGAAAGCGGGAAAGACAGGACCGGTCGATGTGGCGATGTTTGGGAGAGGCCTATGTCCAGCAGTACATGTCTTTCGGCTGAAATGTTGATGATACACATGCCTTTCTGTGGTTATTTAATTTTTAGTAAAACTCGCATAATTGTCTTGTCTGCCTTCTAAAATTCGTGTGCATGTTAAGAATCCCACAAAATACAAGAATTTCTTAATAAATTTCCTAAATCATGTACCTATAAATTAAGGTCTCATTTAAAACAGAAATCGGAGATCAAAGAACTCTAAATATAACCATTCCCGAAGCCCACGTTAATATTTCAGGTGATATTTCGAAAGAGGATAAATCGCCACATTAATCCGAAGCACCATACATGTGTTACAAACTACCTTTAGACGGAAAGAAAGAAGGAGAGAATGCTCTCGGGGAAAATCAACTCGGCTCACATATTCGGACGATTTTTCCACGTCTCATTTGTTACTTGTCCTAAGTTTCGGATTACGTGCGAGAAATTCTGATTTCTACTTAATAAAGTCGATGGAAGCCAGATTTAGAGGGTAGATAGGTCTTGAAGAGTTTTCTATTTAAGCTAAGTTGAGAAAACTGTTCTGTGTAGCTAGTAAATGGCTCTTTTAGATACTTATCTGTTTTTGCTGATGAGATTGTTTTTTATCGTCTGAAGTCGTTTGTGTTTTAGTTTATTAAATAACTTTTAAGTGAGCTGAGAACGAATTCAAGGAAATTAATGTGTTAAAGTAAAGCAAGGAAAGAAATGAAAAGGTTATGCATATATGTAATCAAATGATAATAAAGAACAAACGTTCCTCTCATTCCATACACTTTTGTTCCCAGAAATAAACGAAAAATTACTTCAAACACAAAGGATCTGAGCACTAAAAATATCTTACCTAGCCAAATCGGCTATATATTTCCTGGTCGCACTCAAACTACCGGCCGTAACCCATTACCATTTCAACGAATGTGGATGCTCATTGTGAAAGTACCGGCCGACTTACGACCTACGGCCAGCAAGGACGATGCTAACGTCCCATCCACCAAACCATTGCAGATATTACCGCCGTTATGTGATAAGAATCCACGAATCGAATAAAATACGAATCGACTCTGTGGAATAACAAAGGGCTATTGAATACGTCTTTGTAGGAAATAAATTGGTTTTGTAATGAAAAAAATAATGTGGGTCCTTTTGGAGATTGGCATTAGTAATATGTATTTTTATTCATTTGAAAATATTTTTTGCCGGTTTGATATTAGCATGACAACAACATTAAATTTTTAGGTAATAGGCATAATTATTACGTCATTGTGTAGGTCTAGCGTTTACTTATTAGCAGTTAGTAACACGCAAGGTAGACCTCAAGGCCCAGTCTATTTACAGGTCAGGCAACAATACTAATTTCCTTTATATCGATAAAAATAATTACACTTAAAATCTAGATGGGAATATATGTATTACACCAGATTCTTACTTACAGGTATATTGAGGCAAATTCTAGGTCTATATATACCTATAAAACCCATCATAATTAAGTGGGTGTTAGATGTAAAAACTCACTCCCCTCTCTGATCACAGAAGTGACGGCTGTTACAGAATTATTATTACTGTATCGACGTATTTATAGATGAACCTACACGCCTAAACCCAACTTCAAAAGAGTTCCAAACATATGGCAGATAGATATCTATCGATGTTACGTTGAACAATAATAAACTTCCTATATAAAGCCCATTCAATATTTGGCCTACCTCTAACTTGGAACGAAATTAGAAACCCGAAACCCGTCAAATAAAGACGAACAAGCATTATAAGGGTAAGAGAAAGTTATAAGCACGTACTTACCGCGTTAAACGACGAATAAGGGTTAATGCTTCATGATTAATCACAAGGATAACCTGACTCAACCCTCTCTTCGTAATATTTCCGTATGTTTAAAGAAAAACCCGCGAAAGCCTCTAAGACACGTGTCGTGTCAAGGAGAGGACTCTTGAGAGGTGTCGCGCAAGACTGATGAAAAGAATAAAAGAAAAAGTAAAGTATGACAAGGATGTCTCCTTTTGCTAAAGAAAATGTTTCGCCGCTTGGTTTTTATGTATGACTTTGTCCCTATTTACTTTAAATATGAACCTTTTGAATATACAAAGAGGTTTTGTTATTAATTTAATTTTCGTCTGCAGTTTACACTGTTAAAACCGCGTTCGGTAATGCAAATTAGACATTATATAATTAACAAATTAGTTCAATGGTACCGTCAACTATTTTCATAAATTAAAACAAAATCAAAACAAAGAACCATTATTGTCGAAATATTCGCTTCTGTTAATCTCCGCATCTAACCAATAAACGGAAAAATCTCGATTGGATTCACGCCGACAAAAATAAAGAATCCATTTCATATTTTCACAACATTTAATCTGCGCTTTTACGTTTCTTTTTATAGCAAAATATGTAATCCAGAATTAATCCGGGTAGATTGAACCGGGTCTAAAGTCACGTATCACTTCAATTAACTTGCATTTTAAAATCTCTCCAGTGTCCATAAAAGTGTTTTAATTAAAAAGAAAAGGAAGAAGCCGGGAGTGAGTTGCAAATCCGGCTTAGCTGGGATATTGCGGACGAGGAAACTTTCTCTTGCAAAAACCGTTTTTCATGTTACTACTGGGGGAAGTCTTACTATTAGTGAAGTAGACTCTTGGTTCTAGTTATATATTCGTAAAGTTGGAGTCGACGTTGTTAGGTAAGCTTGTGGATAGATATAGCTTATAGTAAGCGGCTATGAGGAAACTGGCTTTAAGTTAGCAATGGAGAACTGTAAGTTTCAGCCGATATTCCGAGTATGGATAACCGGTCTGTGCGCGTAGACCAGTGTGAACCTTAGATTTGTGAATGTAAAATAATAGTGAACATCACCATTTACTATGAAGCCTTATCTTTATAATATGAGCTTCTTCTTAGACAAAGCTTAAACCTATCGAGTAGAAATACAGTCTACACAGTAGAGAAGTACACTCAAACAAAGAATATAAGATATATGTACTACCTACAACTAGTGACGTATTTATCTTTAAAATATAGTTTGAAATAAATAATTATATTCTAACTATATCTATGAATATAATAAATTTTACACGAATGCATTCATTATTTCATGAGAAAACTTCATGTATATCGTATAAGTACTTATCTCGTTATATTACGCTCTCGAAGAAATATGCACTGTATTGATATTTTATTTGGATTGCATCATAATTTGTTGACCCGCCCTGATTGAATGAGTTGTTGCTTATTTATACTCTCTTAGTATGCTATTGATAGATCTGGCATTCATATTTTAAATACATAATGTATTATAGTAGGTACAGATGTTGCAAAAAGGCTGTATGCCAAAAAATTAAATGGTGAGGGTGTATTAGACCCAGTTTAGTAGAGATGGTAACAGAACGGGTTAATGTTAGGAAGAAGTATTTTAATGATTCAAGTAAAACTTTTCAAGTAATTTTCGACAAACGTACTAATCTATGAGTATTTGAGCAATCGCAGTTTTTACGGCTGCCAAACTTTGCAACTCCAATAAAATTTTATTGGAGCCGGGTGTAACGATTACATCCTACAATGTAAGATCAAGATTAGATAATAAACAAAAATTTCTTTAACTGTCCTGATAATGCTTTAGTCTTTAACGTTAAATTCGCCATCCACCTTCAAATTTCCGCAATTAAGATCGTTAGATGGATCAAAACAAATTTCAGGTTATGCTAATTTCAAAAGATTATTTTTGGTACATTCATTTATTGTCTCCGTTTTTTATTTTCTACTGTAGATTCGAAGGCAGGTTGTAAAAGTCTGCAGACTTTCGTATCAAATTTCCGATCCATCTGACAATCGTCATATTAGCTGCTGCTTGTCAACGAAATATTCTAATGACAGTAGATTTTCATGATAGGAGAATCATAACTTCTTTTAGACCGTCTCAATACGGTTATGATGGTCGGATGGGCCACCGTAACAACCGTGTTTGACAAACTAATTCATTGCAGTATTTTTTAGAGCGTACATATGAGGATGATGCAATCTTGCACATCATCTCTCAGTGTTATTTATCGACAGAAAGAGATTATATACTGAATGTCTCCACAAAGTAAATGAAATAAATTCCTTAATAGTTCCATAATATCGAACGCGATAAATCGTAAGGTGTATGTAAGACTACAATTTCAAGTATGAGGTGTTGTTCTACGTACAAGTCCTTATTCAGGGCTAATAAATAGCAGCTTACTCTTTCTGTCCCGCATGGAACTCCATTGTTTCCTAACTACGGTGCACAATGCCTGACATGCGCATAGATAAGTATTTAGGTACCAAAGTGGAGCTGCCTTTACAAAAGGGAGAGAATAGTCACACATCGTTAGTATTAGATTTACACCGCGTGGCTTGAAGAATGCTCGCATTAGTTTGCGTTTTTATGTTGGTTTATTTTCTTTTTTCGTATAAACAGGCCTTCACGATATAGGGAAAACGGAATTTTTTGGTAGCAAAATTCTTAAGTGTAGCATGGATTGGAACAAGAAATGATATTAAGTTGTGATAACGCTTTACAATTTACGCAATTAGCTAAGGCTTTAATTGTTTATAGATATTTTTTGGGGTAAAAATGCATATTATTTTTATTATGACATTGGTAATAGAGACAGTAGTATTGTAGACAACATGTCTGCCGCTGTAGAATAGTAAAAAAAAATCAATGCATACAGATTAGACACTTATTTTTGTAAAAATCTTGAAAACGGATTTACATATAAATACCTACATTTTTGCTAAACTTTCACAATCTCTAGAAAATAAATCCTCTTTAATGAAGCTATAAAATATAAATTAAGCAAAATCTTTTTTTATTATAGATCTCAAAAGTACTTCGTATTCATCATTGTGAGATAAGTAGAATCGTAAAACAAGACATTCAATGTAATCTCATGACACTTCGAATAAAAAGAGATAATTTTAAGACAATGTCACTTTATTGAAACCTTATTGAAAGTGAGCGAGAGAATTTGCATAATTCAAAGCATTTTATCATCGCCGTCGTTTTATTCGGAGAAAATGTTTTACATCGATTTAGATAGACTCGGGCTGTTTTAAACATATGTTAAAGTTAGTCAACTCGTTGGTGGCCATCTGAGGCCAATATATTGAATCTTTTTAGGAGATAGGTAGGTATGTAACTTATTATAGTATCGATATCTTTGCAAACTTTATTCGGCATATCTAGAAATGTCCTTGTTAACGTGCTAGTAATGCAAAAGAAAATGATAGCAATACAATTAGTGTGTACGCAGCAGAATTGGATCAATAGGTACATTCATACAAGACAACATATATGATACATGATACGAGATCATTTATGTGTATTCCCATGTTTCGGACAAATGAATGATCTGGTATCTTGTTACATTGCCAATTATTACAATACACACATTAATTTCCTCATGTGTACCTATTATGCATATTTTTATACATATTTGTGATATATAGCTATACGTTTATTTAAGATAGTTATAGCATCATCCAAGATTGAGTTCTATTTATGAGCATAACATGTGATTGGTCTGATCAAAAGCCGTCTGAGCTTTGTGGCCCTTGGGGACACCAAACTTCAGCAATATGATGCCAACCATCATCCACCTAATATATAATCTCTTCATCGTTTACGACTCCCGAGGGAAGAGATCGGGTGATGTGTCTTAGTCAGGAACCGAACGCGATACTACGTAAAATAGCATAATTAGCATCTGTATACCCTGAATTAGGAAAAGGTGTACATACTGGTGCAGGTACAGCTACCGATGATGTTATTAAGTTCTTTGTAATAAAGTATGAGCATATTGCCATCAATCGGACACCTTTCTTCAGACCACCTTTCTGCAAACTTTTTTCAACTTTTAATATGCACATATATTATGTATGCGTGATGGCATGTCGCGTCCGTTTTATACGCCAGGTAGAAAAATAAAAAGAACGAAACATTCCTAAATTTTTTCTGCGTAATCAACTGCGAACATCTACAATTACGATAACAGCCTTAAGCTCTTTCATTTGGAGGGGTTCTCATAAAACATCGCACTTTATTTCGCTCACGTGCAAAGTAGTTAAACATTTTTTCTCGGGGAAACACCCTGGCAGCGTGTGCAAGAAAAATTAAAATAAAGCTTGAAACTTGTGAACAAGTTTTAGTACGGCTGCTAACACTCGAGCCTCATAAAAAGTACCTCCGACAAGTCGACGTATTTTTAGACTAGACTTTTTTATTCGCGAGAACGAAAAACTGAAGCGGAGGGGACTTGAAATAGTCTTTGTTTCCTTTCATTATAGTGCAGGGAAGTTGGAAGTTGTTCTGCTTAAAACGCGCTGTCGAGACGTCTCATTGAATTTGGTATATTGCAGTTCTAAAGAATGTATTGCGGCTTTCAAATAAATTGCATTTTGTTATATGTGCTTCTTTGTCAAGACTTGTACCTATACTCCATTTATTCTTCCAAATTTCCATTTATTATTCCTTACAAATAAAATGTAAGGAAACATCGAAGTACATATGCTTTTGTGGGCCTTAACGGTTGATCAAGATGAGCTGACACTCTACTTGAAGAAATGGTTTAAAAATATTAGTGCTTGGTGCCTTTCGTCGATTATTATAATAATTGGAAATATCGTAGTAACATATTATAATGGAATGTCACAAATTTTTACTCACAGTGTCCATTTGTGTTCAGTAAATAATCATTTGCGTGGGTGGACCTCAATAAGCCGTACCCAATGATCGATACTAAAACAAATGACCAACACAACACGTCAGACCCAAGTGATTAATGAGCCAATAAATGTGTGAATGACAAATCGTAAACAGAATTCACACAGCAAACATTCACTTTATGATTATTGTCAAAGTGCAGCCGATTATGTACCATAAACAAGTTTAATGATCAATTACATCAGAAACAAGATGGCTGGCGCTTAAATAACTAAAATTAAAGTACAATCGCGTTAAGTTACGATGCGAAAGGCCGGTATCGGCTTTAGACGGCCCACGCCGTTTTTGGTGGATGGTTTACAATAAAGGTGGTTAGCGAGAACCTTAACTTTAAAAAGTATTCGGTAGGTAGTGTACTTATTTTACTAGCCCTATCTGACCTATAGGCTTTTCTAAATACTTAATCCAGGCTCTTGCCGAATCAGTGGTTAAGTTGTTGGCGCGTCAGTGCTTCCAGGATGTACCTACTAAATTTTATTCCTGACTAAGGTATTTGGCATGAATCGACACTAGATGTGGCCAACCCATCTCAAGCGACTATCATACATACTCGTGTTTTCCACATTTATTTTATAAACCCTTCAGCATATAACTTGCGCCACAAATCCTAGAGCGTGCAGTTTTACGATAGCTATTAGCAGGTTGCAAATTATGTTCGACCGGCGTCGGCGCAACGCTGCGTAGGCGCAGGCGCCGTGGTAAGATCTACGCTATGCTTCACTATAATTATAATTGGATATTAATAACAGCAAAACTGACAGTCATTAATTCACGAACATCGTCATGATTGTAAATCGGTATAACTTAATCCTTAGGTTTCACTTTCTAGAACTTGTTTGTAAGGTCTTTCACATGACCTTCACGTATTCTAGGAGTAATTAACGATAATATAGTTTTAACCTGTTAAGCATGGTAAATATACTATCTATGGTATAGTACATTGAGAGATGGAAAAATAAACTTCGTTATAAGTAAGAAAATATTAGAAACTTAAACTGGTTTGCCTAACCGCTGAATTTCTTATTATATCTTAATATCGTGGAGATTAGGGAACCATGAGATATTACTGCAATAATTCGGACCATTTACCAATGCTTTACTGTAAGCTATTCAGGCACGAAACTCATGTTAATTTCTACAAGAAAACTAAATCGTATCATAGTTTAAAATACTGTTTCCATCAATTGTTCCAACAAAAAATAGATTAACCTCTAAATTGGCTTGACGTGTCTCTAAATAGACTTCCTTTCAGGTACTCCTTCCAGATCCAGTGAAGCAAACATCCAGGCAGTCACTTCGCGTAATAGACAGCGGTGGTCGCCATTAATCAGCCTTTAGACGGGTTAAGCGGAGGAAATACCCGTAAATAGCTGAATGCAAAACACGGCAGTTGTCTGCTCATCAATCAATGGGTGTCGTTCGGGAAAAGCTGGGGCGATCACAGTTAGGCGTTCCGAACGCCGCGTTTTATGATATACGGCGTTTGATCTCTATTCGGTGAGACAGGTTAATCCTGATAAAAATTGTGATGTAAATTATGTGTGACATATTCCTGTGATTTCTTTTCAATAGATAATTTCAGAATTTTTTTTCAATGATTCTTCGAATGAATAATGAAAATTCGAAACATTATTCCAAATTATAATTGTATTATATCTTGCACAAGAAATACATAACTAGTAGATATAGGTATATACATATAATTAATATTCAGCTCTTGTTTAATTAAAATCGCTATCTAGATCGGATTTTCTCTAGCTAAACTAGAGAAAATCCCTAAGCGATGCATTAAGCGATCCTGAGGGTGTATTGAGACACTCTAACATTTCGGTCTCAAAAAAATAAATCATGAGCTTTTTATTTATTTAAAGTTTAGAAAGAATCTGTTTAATCCAATAAAATCAATTAATTCTCTAACTCATGCTGCGTTTTAACCGCATCGTTGTAACAGTGCTTAAAGTAAAATGCAACCGCGCTTGTCTTATTTGTTCTCAGTAGAAGTAGCTATTTATTTTATAAACCATTTATTATTGACACCAACGATTTATGTCTCTCAAAGCGTATTTTAATGTTACAAAGTAGGTGGTATTATTCTCACAGAATTTTTTTCATGGAGAATTATTAATTCCGCGAAAGATTCACTTATCTCTTTAATGATCATAACAGATATACATCGGTGACAAATGGTCGTGTTACAGACAGTATAGCGTTAATACCACGGTCGATTGACGTGACGAAATGGTCACCCTCAGACATTCTTGGAATATTAAAGCTAAGATATTCTTGCTGCAGACAATGTAGCACAAAGATAGTTCTGGCAAACGAATGATATACAAAGAAAAGATAATAAAACAGAGTACCTGAAACTTTTTTACTTTTATTTCTCTCAGTTTATGACTAAAATAAAAAGCTAAGTAAACATAGGTACGAAGCTTTAAAAATAAATTGAAAGTTTTTAAGTTGAAAATTTAAACGTGGTTAAGCTGTCAAAATACATCTGTGTCAATATAATTGGCATAATTTTAATTAGCAATTTATTCAAATGTGAAGTGAATATTCATGTCTCAATTTGTAGATACAAATGTGGTGAAGCAAAATTTAAATTTTTAATAGTCAATTAACAGGCTACTGTGCTTCATAAATTGCGATAGCAATCAAAATATTTTTTAGAACTTTTAAGGTCATATCAATATTTTTTAATCGCGACGAAAATTCATATGAATTTTTTATTCACGAAGTGCTCTGCTTAATTGGCCATGCGTGCGAATTATGATTTAGTGACTGCAAATGAAGCGTCCATCTAAATAAAAAAGGCAATTTATATGCCAGCAACACTGGAATTAGGCCAGATAAATAACAATAAGGTCTTTTTATTACGATACTGCTTATATATGCTAAGTCGGTTCTTTTTATGGATTTGAGCTGGCGGACAATAAAAAATATGGTAACCAGAATATAACGACCTCTCACACCTCTTTTTGGCTTGCATTTTTAGATGAAAAAGGAGATTTTCTTGTAGTTACGGAGCTCAATGTAGCGTGGCCATTTTCTCTCAATTGTCAGTACACGCACGTACGTTGTAGGCGACATCCGTATGGCTACTGTTTTCTTCGGTTATTACAAATGCACTGAAATTGCTTCTCATTTCAATGTTGAAATAAAAAATATATTTTGTTTAGTGATTTTGATGCAATATTGTACCACCCACTACCGTTTTTATGTTTTCTCTTGTATTATATTAACATTTTTAGGCATAATATGCATATGACGACTTAGACAGTAGATTGCATCAGAAAAAAATATTTGTTCTTTATTTTCTGTACGTTGCATCATTGCAATGCCAAGATTGCAATTTAGAATGAGAAGGGCTCTAAAAACGATTATACGATTTTTTTTTATTAAACTTTAGTGCAATGAGTAGGAAAATTTACTTAAATTCACTGTTTTGCCATAGGTGTCTACATATCAAGTTACATTATATTATGAAGCTGTTGCAATTGTTGCCCTACTTTTTAAAAGTCGAAGTCATCAAGAATTTAATCTTTAGTCGTTAAACGTGTTAACCTGACTCAGATATTTTTGCATGGACATGACGTAAAAATGTAAAACCACACAGCGGTGTATCTTACAAAATCGGGACCGGTTCAATTAGTAACCACCCTTTAATTAGAGAGATTGTTAAGTTACAGCTATTTTTTTATGTTGCTACGACATCGTGAAATTATCTTTTGATATTCTTGGAGTAAAAACTGGACAATCAAGTAATTTTGAAAAACTTTTTTTTTTCACCATCATCGATTCCTTAATTTAAATTTCGTTACGTATTCGTTTTTTATTGGTGGATATATTATATTTAATTAAAGGTTTTGCGTACACTTATCAGGTTACGATATATTTTGCAATTGGTACAGATTACATTTTCACAATCGTTATTGGTGCTATTTTAGTGATGTTATCACGAATAATTTAATCTTTAGGCTCTTAATTAACATGGAATACGTAAAAATATTTAACCACATGGCGGTGTCGATATCTTGCAATATTGGAGCCGGTTTAATTAGCAGCAACCCTTTAATTAAAGAGATTGTTAAGTCTGTGCGCCATTACGCGACATGTCACCGCTTATTTTAAATATGTTTTACATGACGTACTTATCTTTCGATCTTTTAGGTCGGGTTTCTTTGGAAGTGAAAATTGGACTACCTACCGGATAATTAGCGAATATGTTTTTTCATTTGTGTTGACTTTTATCAGATTTGTGATTCAAAATTAAATGCCGGTTGAGAGCAATTTGGGTCCGTGTTATTATCCTAAATTGATGTAAGAACCTAAAATTTAGACTTAGTAATCAAGAAGTCGTTTGTACCGCCGCCAGCTTTAACTATAATTATGACTGTTATTACTAAATCTCAGGCGTTATTAACATTGCTTGTGTGGGCACAATTTCATACGGCCTACATAGTTATTTCGCCTTGGACCAGTCATTACAAGGCGTTTTATGCTGTTCAACATAATTCAATATTAAAAAGTTCAAAAAGGATTCAAGAGCGGCCAGCCTCGCCTATTAGCAACTCACCCATGTATGGGCTGTATTGTGCGAACTGTGAATGACCTCTTCAGCATAATAATGGGCGAAGGGATGCGCAGGAGCGCGTGCGGCAGAGGGGCGACCGGTTTGAAATTAGAACGTTTTTTATTCGAACCCATTGGCTTTGTCGGCGCCCGCCCGGTGCGCATGCGCTAACTCGACAAATGCGTCAAATGAAATAAGCCGTATTTTATTTCCTTTCCTTTTTGAATGGGCCTTCAAAGTTTCAATCGTGGGGGTTTGTTTGGACAAAAACTTAGTAAAGATTATGGGTTCGCTTTTGTTGAAGTTATGTATAGAAATTCAATATCGGAGGATTTGTGATTGATTAGACACACATTGATTTTCTGAACCTTAACCCTACTGTTGATGTAGGACGCATTGTTATTATTAATCTCGACCCTATGAGTTTTGAACATTTTTTTTATAATATCGACACATTTAAAAGTAGGAATAGTTGCAGTTTTCGAATTATAACGCGGACATTTTAACTGTTGCTAAAACTGAACAGTATTAAGGTAAAACACTTGATTAAAAAAAAATGACGATCGTTAAACTCTTTTAAGTATGGAATGCCCCATTTTTTATGTAGTTGATTACACCATAAATGTATTATAGTGTGTACTTTCAAAATTATCAGTAAAACGAAGTGTAAGATTCTTTAGCAATCCCAGTAAGGTGAAAATAAAAGCTCTAAGCGTCTATTTGTGTGAAATACCAAGTAGGCAAGGTTGTTTAACAGATCATAAAAAAGTTTCTCGAGTGTTAATACTCACGCAACTGACTTGGAACAAATTGGGTTGGTATTTACGCAACTTACTTTGCACTCCAAAGACAATGTTTTTTACTTTGGTACTTCGGTGACAGTCAAATCAAGTGATAATGGTTCTTTACACCATAATAGAGTTACATAAAGTTTGGAACACTCGCCTATCCCCCCATTTGGGACAGAGTAAACAGAGATGAGGGAGGGAGACGCGATAGTACGACGCAAGACTCGAAGCCGCATGGTCGTGTGAACACGACCGAACGGAGCTCCGAACGCGATGCCGACTTTGTTTACCGAACTTTTCTTTCAAATAGAATGACATTTTTGAATATTCGAATTTAGAACGCATGGAGATTACAGTATGCTAGTGAAAAAAATAAATAGTGGAACCTCTGTAGTGAAATTGTAAACATGTAAATTATCGATGGTGTGAAAATTAAGCATAATTTGGTGGCAGTATGGTGGATGCTGGTGTTAATGAGTGCGATAACACCATAAATGGAAGGAACCAATTTGTGTTTCTTGTATTTGTGCATTTACTTCTCATTGGACTGAATGGAACTAATGGTAACTATTGTTTAATTTTTTGTTTAGGTTTAAACTTTGTTTAAGATTATGACAAATAAATAGGTGCGCACGTCTCTACGCTTTAAGGTTTTGGGTTAAAAAATAACACACTTTGATGATGATTTTGTTCCTTTTTATATTCTAATTGAATAATTATGATTATTTTTTTATTGTTTAGTTATGAATTTTATTACGTAGTTATAAAATATAATTTAAAGTAATTTTATAATGGATCTAATATCTTAAAGTCATATCTTAAAGTCATCTCTCAGAAAATATAAAATATTTAAACGAAAAACAACTGAAAAGCTAGACTTTAAGGACAGTATAGTTGACAGTTGGTATTACTGTAGACAATGAGTGTCTATATACAACATGTTGCAGATAAACTAAGGCATAAAGTTTCTACCACCAAATAAACGGAGTTTTTAAAGATCTTGATAAACAATATTATAAGACGAATAAAAACTCTGGGCCTTTATTGGTCCTAAGTGCAGTACCGTAAACTTTTTTCAATTGAGCTTACATTTTATCAGATCGGTCTTCCATCAGGTAATTAAACAACGGTATCCAATTAATAAAATGTAGTTCCTCTGTTCGGTAGCCGGTACAAAACAATGTAGCCTTTTTTCCTTTATTTTTTAACGCTGCGTTAATTAACGTTAACGGTCGGTTAAGTGAACGCTTCGGACCTTTACGAGTTTATAGTGGGAACTTTTTGGCCTCATTTGGGATTAATGGTTATGGTAGATACTTTAATAAGTATGTATAAACAGTAATTATATTTAAAAACATCCGTAATAAATTATTTCATTTTAATATTCATGAATAAGTAAATATTGTTGAAATTAATTAGGTTAAATTGATATATGGAGTTACAACTTTAATTGGGTACCTATAAAGTTTTACTTAAAAATTAGAAACGTAAAATGGAAATTAGATTTGGTACTTTTTGTCCCAAATTAACTTTCTTTCATTTTATTCGTCAGTAATGTTGACCATAAATTCTTCGTTTAGCTTTATAGACTTTCGATTTAATTAGAATAAAATTAAATTCGTAGGTACTATAAAGTTGAGTTCTTCTTTCGGTTGTAGAGTAAACAGAGTTGCATTTCCCTTGAATTAGCGTTGTCTGGGCGGGGTTTTTATTATTTCGCGCGCTTCCTTTGTCCTTCCATGGTGTTGTTCCTTGTTACTTACGGGTTCGTAAATCGGTAGGATTTTCAGAATTCTTCGATAAGCGTTGTATAAAAATGAAATTTACTGACACTTAACTTGTATCTTGTTTTACTTTACCTTTAAATACATAAACCTGGAGGTATTATTGCTTGTTCGGTTTAAATAAAATTATATTTTTCTCGCCTATAAATTTGTCCAGGTTTTTATTGATTGTTTAAAATCTACTGCCTCATTGGTCTAGTGGCCGCAAGCACGACTGCTAAGCGTGAGGTCCTGCGTTCCATTCCCGGGTTGGGCAGTGTTAATTGGTTTTTCTGTATAGAAATTTTCAATAGCATCACGGAGTCCGAAACTGTGCCCGGTAGATGGCTCGCTCCCTATTACATGCGACTCGATAAGAGCACCGGTGAAATGAGGGTGTACTGTAGTACACCTCTGCCTAACCCTTCTGGGAATGCGGTTGCGATGCTATATAAATACTTTAAGCAAAAATGTCCCACGGTCGATGAAGGCGCGGTTGTACTTGTAAAAGTACCTATCTTATTTGCTTCACTACTCATAAGCATGTTATCAAGCAAAACCGCAATGATAAGAGCTACACTTGACAACAACATTACTTTGAATATTGCCTATCTCCGCTTTTAAGAGCTTATTTGTTCCTTGTAAAATATATGTATAGCGTAATTATAAAAATGAGCTAACAAAAAGAACGTTACTGTGGTTACTCATTGATTTATAATAGAACTAGCTACTCGCCCCAGCTTAGCACAGGTGCAATTTACTCATGAAGAAAATGATAATTGAGATTTTCATACAAGAACACGATCCAAATTTCTAACGTTTCCGGCAGATTTACACAAAAAAAATCTTTCATACAAACCTTCTCCTGACAATTACAAACACAACAAAAAAAAAATTAGCCAAATAGGTGCAGCCGTTCTGAAGTTATGCGCTTACATACATTTTTGGCACTTGATTTTTATTTATATAATATACTCGTATATAAGTTTAGATTAGACTGCTTCATCGACAAGTGTTAGAATCTTCAAATTAAAGAGAAGAAAGAAGTCTATTGGGTTACCGTTATTTTTAATATAACTGTATCCACATTTTAATAAAGCCGTACAAAATAATCTTATTACGTCAATTGTAACAAGCTGTCTGATAAAAATGTATACATATATTAATCGATTCATTCCCGTCGCTTGCACTCACTGTGCAGCAAAAAGACAAACAGGTCACAGTTATATTGTGTCGCGTTATCACTGACAGTGACAAGTATTAATAAAGGACAACTACCGATGTTGCGCCTGCGATGCAAGCAGGGCTGCTCCACATTTTTTCTCTTATCTTTTTATTAATTTTATTTAATCAAGCATTTTTATAGGTACAAAATATTGAGGCCTCTGTTCACCAATAATATAACAGATGTTTAAAACAAAATCATCCGTTTAATACAGACTTTTAGTAAACGGCCGGTTCCATTTTAAACATTTGTAATATTGTTGGTGAACACGGCCCTAAAAATCCAACGGTTATTATCTTACTAATAAAATGGTCAAGTGAACTGAGGACATGTCTCTTAAAGAATACAATTTTATTACAGATACTAGGCCACCAATTAAATCTGTATTCTGTGGGCTTTCACAGAAAACATGTAAAGACTATCAATTGGTCTATGTCTATAATAGTCGTTACGAGTAGCTTATAAGCCGAAAGTCACATCTAACAGGTAGGTATAACCCTAGAATACCAGGTATCCCCAAGTGTAGGTTCGGATGTAAAATATAGATATTCAGATGCATCCGTTTAAAGGCTAGAAGCTGACCGGCTAATCATTGAGAAAAATACTAGGCTAATGGATATACGTAACTATGCAGGTATTATATTAAACTTTTAAACTAAACTAACTAGTAACAGTTGTGTATTTCATATCAAGTTTTCTTATTAATTGACGTTTATAACGTATACTGATATGTTATAAAGGTACACTGAATAAAATAATATTTTGAATGTGTTTAACAGAGTATAACAACTTTAAATACCTATCAAATTATCGTCATTCATTTCGTATGCAAAAAAGCCATTGGATGAAAAAGACAGTTTTTGTTTTGTTCTTTTATTTAAAATCCCCTTTTCGTAAAGAGATACCCCTTTGTGGTGCTTTTGTGCTTGGCCGTAGATAAAAGGTGTATAATTAATTTAAATACAACAATTATCCAGCTAATAACATAGCCAGGGTAGTGATTATTTCTGATTCAATTTATATCATGCAGCTGTAGTACGGTCTACATTATTTATTGTCTCGCTACATAAAAAATACTTTAACATAGGTGTAATAGTAGCATGGGTTTTTAGTAATACTAACATTTTTAGAGCCTTTATATTTTTAATTGATATTATTATTTAAATTTTTATTTTTTAATTTCGATCCCTTTACTGATCTAAAAGATTTTAAGGTTGAATAACGAAAGCATTAAATAAATACTTCACGGATATTTAATAACGAAAAAAAAAAGAAACAGAAAAAAGAAGGACACAAGCGGTGATGATAATGATTTTAAACTCCAACGGGCGAGACAGTGGTCAAAGGTTCTTGGGCCTAGGCTGAAACAAATATTAAAAAACAAAACTGACGTACAAAAAGTAAACTACATTTTCCTTATTATAACAGCCAACCCTACAAAAGAACAAAACTAAAAAATAAATCACAATTATTACAATACCCGAGTGTCATTATATCTGTATGTCTATCTAAATGCAGTGGAACGGACATACGGACAAACGGAGACGCTATTGAGAGATCCATATGTTACTTTTTTATAAAGACGCGGCTCTTCTATGAATAAAGGAATGTTTTACGGATGGAGTAGGCGTCAATCGTTCGACTTATCGGTATGAGTAACGAAATTTAATGCTACGCTATTATAAGGACAACTTAATACAATTATATGGATGAATAAATAGAAGAGTGAGATAGTATGTGCGATTGAGATGGAAATATTTTTCTTAGCTTGCAATGTTAATGACGACGTCACAAATTAATGTGATTTTGAAATAAAAATAATTTTATGTTTTTCTTATACTCAAACGGCGTCAAATAGTTTAAGATCAACCTCATGGTAGGTAATTGTTCAAACGAAAAAAAAACTAACAAAAAGAGGACTTCTGAAAGTAAAAACTGTAAAAAGAGTAAGATCATAAAATTATAATCATCTTAGCTAAAGTTAACTATAGGTGTTAATAGAGTAAGTCCAATTATAATCAATTAATCATCAAAAACTAGCCAAAATTGGTCTCTCTCGTTTGGCGCAGTGGCTAAGCGATTTGCTTTCTACGCTACGTGTCGCGGGTATGATCTACAGATAGTTGTTTCGGGTCTGGTTGTGTGTGCATGTGACATGTATGTTTGTAAACTGTACCCACGAAGCTGGAGAAAACCTAGTGTGGGGCAAAGTTTTTTGTTCTTTATCTAACCCTTGTTATTTTTGGGACAGTGAAAGACATTGTGATATCTGTATGATACTTTTTATAAATATGTAAGTCTAGATAATGGCGATATTTCAACGTTGTTGTATTACGTTTGTGTAGCTCTTAAGAAGTCATCGCTTCAATGGTTAAACCTCTTTTTAGTCTAGAATTAGAGCGTGATGAACATTCTTTACGTATTGATTGATGTATTCAATGAACGGAAACCATTTTTATGTGCGTTTCTCTACAGTACAGTCTTAGTACTTTTGACACAAATACTTAATGTTTCTTGGACTTTCATAATAAACAATGGAAGATCAAATTTTTTATGGTTGACATTCAAGTTTCACCTCAGTAGTTCTAAGAAGCTGCTACTGAGAATTTCTGCACGGAAAACCGCAATAACATTTTGCCCACTAAAGAATCGAATCCAGGATCTCAAGCTCAACAGCGCATGCGACCATTAGAAGATATAGTAACAAATATTGTTACCACTATTCATCTACAATGCTTGCAATCTGAAGAACTTCCTAATCATCGCCGCTAACCTAGCGTTTCCCCTACCTATTTCAAACGTCCGCTTTATTTAATGGCAAAGTTGTTCGTAGCTGTTATTGAGCTCACGATCCGTTTGTTAGTTCTTTTTTCACCTAATACAATAATAAATTAACCCCTTCATCATCAGCCAGAAGACGTCCACTGCTGAACGAAGGCCTCCCCTAAGTGGGGGGTTTGCCATAATCCCCACGCTTGGCAGGCGGCTTGGGGATCGCAGTGGCTCACCGATTAGTGAGAGGACGCTGCTGCCCATCCTCCGGTGTCTGGTCGCAGTTTTAAGACGTACCCGGGTCGTATTATATATATATATAATTAACCCCTTAGTCTTTTGTTAAGATTCCCACGGATCGATGAAATGGTTCCTCCGAACCGGACATTGAAATACAATATTATCATTTTGGTCATTGTTTCTGTGATAATTATATTGAAAGCCAGTGTAGCAATGTTACTGGTTTTATAGTTTTATAGTAAATTGTTTAGTTTCATTTTATGTTTAGCGCGAGTGACGTCACTGACATAATGCTGAAGTGAATCACTATTGATACTTTTATTACTTACAATGTGTTAACAATAAAATGTAATTTATGAGGACTATTATGTTGGGTCAAAAACCTCACGCATGTGTGCAATAAAGTTCGCAAAATATAATCGTTTTGGAATTCAATCAACTACTTTTACTTATCAGTTTGCGGTTACTTCTATCAGACTAACTTTAGCTTCGTAAAATGTAATAGTATATATGTAGTAGATATACCGATTGCCCCCAGTAACAGCATCAGTACATAGCGATAGCAATATAAAACTACGACAGCATAGAACGTAGCGATAGTGTAGATGACAAGTCTTCAGTTCAAAAAATCATAATATAAAATAACATACTATGATGTGTGTATTTACCGAAGGATAAAGCATTGATGCACAATTCGCCGATGCTGTTATTAAGCCTATTTGAGGTGAGCCTATTTCCATCTACCGGACAATTCCAAACACCAGGCCGCTATCGCTACTAAAAACTTTTGAACAAAAAATTCCCATAACACTTGCCCAACTTACGATGACTAGACTAATGAGGCAGGTATATAAAGAGGCTAAATCAGGTGTGGTCCTAACGGGGAAAGCGAAGTTAATTTCATTTCCATCCAAGTCTAGCACAAGAGGATATCTCACGACGTAACAAATATTAACCGCTGACGAAGGCCCTGACTTACGTAAAGGAACAGAGAAATCCTGCGCCTGCCAACAAACATCGTTATTAATTGGTCACTTATAAATACTTACATCTGACCTTTAACCCTGGATTTCCTACTAAACGTGACTTTGCTCGAAGTCTACATATTGAATTAAGTATCAAGTCGGGGCCCATTTCATACGTACACATATAATCCGATTGTCATACGCTAGATATATGATAATTAATTTTATTATAATTTGAAACCTTTTGATCACGTAGCGCCCGGAATCAGACATGAGTCAGGGGCAAAGGTGTACTGTTAGGACCATAAAGATGTATGACCTATTAATTAATTGAAATTGCATTTTTAGAACAATATAGATTTAAATAAGTAGCTATTGGTCGCGGTTTTACGCATATCCTACGGAAATCTATTACCTACTTCATGTATCCGAATAAAAATAATTCTGTGTTAAACAAAGTCCTTTTATACGTAATTAATAGCCGCTTGCTTATACGTGATTAAGTATCAAATATACAAAATTCTACACATATACATTTTTTTATGTGTATATTCTATGTATGATTATCAGCAGATAATCATAGAATATATACATAATAGAGCGTATTTAAAGGGGTTATTAAAGGTTTATATAATATAAACCTTTAATAACCAAATAAGCTAAAAGTACTTTTGATATGAGTGAATCTGATGAATGTATACTTACCTTTTTATTCTGTAGTATCTACCAACACAGAAATGCATAGTTTATGTATATAGGAGGAGATTTCAAACTAAACTTTTTCTAAATACCACCTTTTAATTTCGCTCGGTATGTCTGAGTACCTACGTCTTTTTTCGTCTCTGCTTAACCCTTCGGCCAAAATTAGGGCTTCATACTATTTGGATTCTAAACATTCGGATTTAGTACATTTTCAAATTTCATGTTCTTTGTCATAGTCCTTCATTGTGACAGCTGGTTTAATTGTTACTCTATACACATGTAGGGGTCAAACAGATGTTTTGTCAAAATATGAGCATGTCATGTCGTTATCCTTGTGTTAATCACTGTTAGGAAAGTTTTATTTTACATTCATAATATTTTAAAACAGTAATATGATACTAAAAATATTAAAACGATAAACAATTTATTAAAATCACATACCAGTGCACCAACCAGTTATGTATAATATGTAGTTAGGGACTCGTTAACATTTGAAGGACCTTTACGTACCTTTCCTTCAGTCTGTTTCTATGTAAAACCGTTCATTGTGTTGCGATAACTTAATAGTTTCAGTTGCAATCGAGCTCTGTGTGCAGCTGAAACTAATATACGTACCTACTTAAGTAATTGCAATACTGACACGTTGACCAATTCCAAATAAAATCTAGTTCATACAAAATTAGGCGGGACACTATTCACTTAGCATAAATTTTCCTTCACCCAGCACAAAACAGAGCGCCCCGCATCAAGGAGCACCCATCAAACACAGTGTCAGGGCGCAGTGAGCCTGCGACCTTGAGATGTGTGGTGGAAGGCAGACCGAAGCCTTTCGTGCAGTGGTACAAGGATGGAGCTCCTCTGCCACAAGCTGAAGATGGACACAGAGTGTTGTTAGAAGACGGGCTGTTATTTTTAAGGTTAGTTCAAAATCTTTTGTGAATTTGAGACTGACACGCAGAATGGGTCGTAGACCGGTTGTTCAAATATATCTTTGTGTTAAAACTTTCAAACGATTTCGAAAAAATGTCTTCTAAAATTAATTGTAAACCCTTATAATCATTGTTGATATTCCAGACTTATTTGTATTTAATGTTGCTAAATCACACACTCCTAAATCAACCCCTCAACCTTCACATGAATCTAGACATTACAACCGCCACTGTACAATCGAAACAGCTCACAAGATTCATGTCCCCAGGGTGAACCGTGGCAAGAAGGAGAGCGATGAGGGTGTATACTGGTGCGTGGCACGCAACCTGGCAGGCGAGGCCGTCAGTCACAATGCCTCGCTTAACGTCGCCGGTGAGTCCTAGGTGTACTAAGATATTTGCATACAAATGTTTGTCGTGTGTTGTTTAACCTTTGTTGGGGTGATTAATGTGCTGTGAATGTAAGTCGGTCTAAGTCCGTCTAAGTATTATGACGGCGATATTAGACTCGGTTTTTGTAGCAAGGAAATTTATATCATCGTGTCGTAGGCTACTTCCGAAAGGACTTTTGTAACTTGAAAGAAGGCTATGGAATTCGGTGATCAGTCGTAATTGACAAATTTTATTATAGATAAACATTAGGTCGAGAATATTCAAACGGAGACGTTTTTGTTAAGTCACATAGTTGTCTTAATTTTACATTCATTCATATAACTAGAAATGAAAACTAAGTAGATAGCAGCTAGAACTGCTCCTCATATCATTTTTTAATACAATAGAAATTCGATGTGCCTTGAGATTTACAAAAGTAATTCGTAACTAAACTTAACGAATGAAAATTTTATTTATAGGAAAGAACAAAGTTGGATAAACAAATCCGTTCTCGAGTTAGTTCAATCAGTTGAGAGAAAACTTACTCGCCTTTAGTAAACACTGTAAATCAATCTTCTAAAGTTTCCAATATTCAGTAATATCACTACGTTTTATTTATTAAATGGTTAGTAGAATGATGAAAGAAAAGATGCATTTAGGCAAAGTCATTAGGAAATATATGCGATACAGTCATATATCCATGTTTATTAGACGGATCATGGTGTTATCAGGATCTACCTAATGAATATAGAACTTATTAAATTAAATGAACGGACACTGCATTTGCTCGGGTGGCCAAGTGCCTGTATACCTGCAGCATAGATAACCCTAATCAAGCTACTGATAGTGCAATAAGCGTGGCTTCTATGCTAAATTAATTTCGTAAGTATATAGTATAGTATTTCCGTCGGAACTTAGAAGGCGTGCTTTGTACATATGTCGATATATTCAGAAAGTGGCATAAACGAAGAGAAGTCTATACATAATAAAAAATAATGTTAATACAAAAATTTTCATAATCACTGCTTGAAACTACACGCAGAAAAAAGTCATTAAACCACTATGTATAGCCACTGCGACTAGTACGTAGCTAATGAGAATATAATTTTCAGTACTTCGTGACGAATTCCGCGCAGAGCCAAGAGATGTTCACGTAGCGGCTGGTGAACCAGCATTGTTGGAGTGCTCACCTCCTAGAGGAGTCCCTGAGCCTTCGGTTCACTGGCTCAAGGATGGTCAAACGTATGACGTTGAAGTCAATGGCAGGTGAGAAACATTGCAATATAGTTATAGTAAAAATACATTTTTAGAATAAGCTTATCAATAGGTTTAGGAAATTCTAATTTCAAACATTTAATGAGTTTTAAAATATGACATACAATTGTTTTTTAAATGTAATGATAAAGATATTTGTTTTCAGGGTAACAGTAACAGATACAGGAAACTTAAAGATCTTAGAAACATTACCGACAGACAGTGGTCTGTTTAGATGTGTAGCGTCGAATATTGCCGGTGAAAGGCAATCGCGAGCCGCGGCACTAATTGTTTTAAGACGACCACACTTCGTTGTTAAACCTAGCAACGTAACTGCCTTAGTTGGGCAAACTGTTGAGTTTAACTGTCAGGTAATGCCTTAAGGGGACAATTTATGTCATGATACTATAATAGGATTGACTATTATGTTTTAACACTGTTGTAAACTTTTAGAGTTATGATGCAAGTGTAAAAATAACATGGGTCAAAGAAGACGGCTCCTTGCCTTCCCATGCCACAATAATCCGAGGGCTATTAAGGTTAGAGCATGTATCTGCAACGGACGTCGGCGTCTATTCATGCCGCGCTGATAGCCACGCCGGCACCAGTATCACCAGCGCAACACTCACAGTTTACTGTAAGTCCCGTCTCTGTTTAGATCGATTTTATTGCATCAATAATTCTAACAACTGTTCGTTCTATTTTAATACGGCCATCTGTTTCAGCCTTACCGCACTTCACGCAAATACCGTCCAATCTGACCGCATGGGAGGGCGATGTGGTTTCCATCCCATGTGAAGCTAAAGGGTTACCTACACCGACAACTTTTTGGATTCTCGAGGGCACCCAAGATTCTTTACTTTTCCCAGAATGTACGAAAAGTAATTCGAGCTTATTATATTTGGACGGGGCGCGTTCTGAACACAGCGGGAGAGTGATTTGCACAGCTGTCAACGCAGCTGGCAGTATTATGCAAGAGGCTTATCTTAAAGTGCTAAAAAAAGGAAACAATGAACTAAAAGAGCCTTCTTTGGATACTGAATATAATGTAGATTATGTACGTGAGACGCACATGACGCAATACGAGTTAGTTCAAGCGAGAAAATATTTGCAACAAAATGTGTTAGTTCTAAGAAGGGTAGAGGCATTGTCATCCACATCTTTAAAAGTTGTTTGGGATGTAAGTAGTTTATCGTACTTACCATATTTATTTTACTTAAAAGTCACCATTGCTAATGTTTACGTTATCTTATGTTCTAGGTTTTGACGGACTACAATGAATACTTAGAAGGAGTAAAAATTTGGCACAACGGGACAACATTAAATTGGCGCAATGCAACTGATGAAGAAATTACATTACTAAATCCGTCACACCCAGACGTCCTGTGCTCTAACGGGTCTCTGATGAACGTTGACAATAGCGGCTCATCAAGTTACATCCTCACTGGGCTGATGGCTTACACACAGTACGATATATTTCTGATGCCATTCTACAAAATGTTGTTAGGAAAACCTTCGAATTTGATGACAGGGTACACAGAGGAGGATGGTAAGGATCCTTGTTCGTTTTGTTTGTTTATTGGATGTGGTTGCATACTTTATGGGTTGGTGATATTTTAGTGCCTTCTGCGCCGCCCCAAAGCGTTACGGCGGGAGTAATAAACGCAACATCGGCATGGATACGTTGGGAACCGCCACCTGTGAGCACGTGGAACGGTGAACTCACGGGTTACTTGGTAAGTTTTGTTATACAATAATTATTGTTTAATTGTAATTTGTTTTGCTCGATAAAGTTTTATGGAGGGTATTATTAGCAGTAATGTTTTAAATGGTTACCAATTGTTATGGATTGATTGTATGTAAAACTTCGAATTTGATTACCATATTATTAGCATTAGCATTACTCTATTTAACCGTACCATGGCAGTTTATCGTAAGGTTTGTTTTGAGCTCAATTTAAAAACAGGCTGAGAAAAATTATATATATTTATATATTTCTTTTACGTAAAGTAAAGAGTTCTCATTTGCAATAGAATCGTAATTTTTAGAATTTCAATTATTACTGTTCTTTGAACTATCACAAAAAAAGCCTTCTAAATGCAGATTGAAATACGCGTGGGTGGTAGTACTGGCGGTCGCGTGGTGGGTCAGATGTCATTGGGTGCTCGCACGCGCGCGGCAGCGGCGAGCTCGTTGCGCGCCGGAGGCCGGTACAGCGCGCGCGCCGCCGCTGTCACCCGTCGCGGACAGGGACCGTTCAGTGCGCCTGCCCACATACACATGCTGCCCACACAATCACAGAGACACTACGTACAGTGAGTAAAGTGCTACTTTTAATAAATTAATAAACTTGGCCAATTACGTTGACCACCAGGACGCATCAAGTTTTACCCCTTAGTCTCCTTCAGGTCGCCCAAGTGCAAATAGAGTTTCCCTTAATTATCAATCTTGCTTTTGCTAAATCCAGTCGGGTTCAACTTTAAGCAGAATGCAGTATACAATTTCACCAAGGGTTTTGTCATCTGAAATCCGCTACTATTCAAGTGGGAGATATGGTCTCTTAAGGCTAGACCAAGTGCTAAACAGGCTTCCAATTGAAATTGTTGTTGACTGACATCTCTCATAAAGCCTAGCTATCCGAGGCTAGTTTATGTGTGACAACGATCTTCTATGGAAACCTTGACCGTAGCAAGGTTGTTTAACCTCGTAGATCATCGGATCGGTATGGAAGCAATTTAGACGGAGCGGCACACGTAAAGATAGTAAAGTGCCACTTGCTTACTCCTTATTGTTGTATGCTAATTTCGACACAAAAGCTCTCTTTGTTCGTTGGTACGAGTTATGGCTGTCATTTACGATTTCCTAGCTGCTACTTTACTGTTAATGTTTTCTGTGTCTGAGTCAGTTAATGCCTAATTTTGTGTAGAAGTTCAGTTATTTATAGCTTTAAATTTTTACTAAGGTTTGACGGGGCACAGATGTCAGACAGTATGCCTTCGAAATTAGGAAGTTGAGGCAAAATTACGGAATTTGACGGTGTGCATGTTGGTGTTTTGATAAATATCTTATCTTTTCCTATAGGACTGAACCACCAAAAGACTCAAACATAACTCACATATTTCAAGAAACATGGCTCCTAGCTCTTGGATTAACTTTATTCTCCGTGATCGCTATTGGAGTATTCAGCGTTTATTACATCAAGCGCCGAAACAATATTCAAAGGAAGAAATCTACTGGTAATTGACATTATTGTATACAAACAACTGCTATTATAATAGTTGTCTTAAGTACACGTAATTGAAACATTGGTATCTATTGTAGGTCAGTCAATTGTGACCGCTCAGCAGTGTCTGTTGAATAAAGACACCATTTGGTTAAGGGACCGGCCTGTGTTCGCGGCCCCAAACGATCCTACTTTAGACGTTAGCAGCTGTCACCAGAGTCTTTTACATGGTTAGTATCAGTTGTTATCTGCTCCGATAATCGAGTGTTTATTTTTAGAGGTACAGTGACATATTTCTCACGATATAAATTTGATTGTAATACATATCATGTGACGAAAAATATTGGGACCGTTGAAATTCCTCACTTAACAAAACGAAATCATTTCTAAGAATTGAAATAGTTTAAATGGCCGCATTTATAAAAACCTACATTATCCTTAGGTGGGCAATCAACGAGCATTCTAAGTGTAGACCCGGAATACAGTCTACCTCAGAATTCCATTCAAGGATTAGATGCTTCGAGTGTCGACAGAATGCGGCGCGGACCACCGGAACCTTACGCGTCGAGCGCCATTTACACAGAACTCAATTTCAAGGTACGCTTTGATAAGGTTTTCGAGAACTCCATTGTTGACTTTAGATAAGATTTCAACTAATTTGCATACGTTAATCCTATCATATATCAAATACCGCACAAAAATACTCATAAGTGTAACAATAAATATCAATTTTCACACAGGACAATAACGACATCGGAGACCTGAGAAATTGTCCAGAAAGACGATCCCATAACAATAGCATTGTTAGATCGTGTAATGGAAGCATACAGTACTCAAATGGGGAATGTTCAACGTGTTGCCATAGCACGTCCAGCAGATCAACTAAGGACTATAGAGAGCCGAGACACGAGAACGCACATAATGACATTAATGTGCTAGAGGACGACTGTGCCTCTTGTCATACAAATAGGTCCGGATCAAGGAGTCGACAAGACAAAAGCAAAGTGTGTCCGGCGAGTGATTTAGAGTACGACTATCCACAGTGGCATTGGCTGGGCAGGGAGAACAGTTTCAAAATTCCCATTCAGACGAGTAGACATTCGAATGTAGCGAGGTCGGAGCAGGGCTGTCAAATAAATCTGTGTGATATACTGCCGCCACCGCCGTATGAGGTAAATTGATCTTGTTTACAATTTTACCCCCATGCCCATCAGTGTTTTTCATTGTAATGGACAGTGCGGATATTTAGATCAAATGCGCTTTTTACAGAGTCCAGAAAACAAGAACGCGTATGGAATTCAAAATAATTAGAGTTGTACAATGCTGGGAGAGGAAATCAAAGCAATAATCAACATTATCTTTTCAAATTTTTAAGGATAAGTTACGTGAAAAATGTTTTGAAGTTATTAGTGATGTTCAAATTGTGGAACTGAAAAATAATATGGTATTAGGTGTAGGTAAATAATGTATAACTTAATATTCGTCAGGCAAAATCATAACCATTGTAGTTTAGCCCTAGTAGTGCTTGTAATGTAGATACCGAACTTTTGATATTTGTATCTCGTAATTTATTCCTAATCTATATTCTAGTCACAGTACATAGGACTAGTTTTGCCATTGGTAAACACTGTATTTTCTTGTAAGCTAATCTTTTGTACTACTCCACGACTTGAGGTTGTTACAATATTGACTGTAAACGTAGATTAAAAAAATAAAGCCCTGCATTTCACTGCCATATACCTTTAGGAATTTCTAGAATATTAGTTATATAATCTTTGACTGTGATATTTATATTAAATTTGTGTATTAGAAATTAATGTAACCCTAGTGTAATTAACTAATTTCCCCCGACTTTAAAATTTTTCAATCCTTTACATAATGTAAGAGACATTAACAATTTGATCTGTAATCAAAATATTTTCAGAGCCAGTCGTGATGTACCCGAAACAGAAATCTGAAATATAGCAACTTTATATAAACAAGAAGTTTTATTTGTCAGAATGTTGCCAGTAAACCATGGTTTCCTGTTGTCAGGGACGCTTTATTATCTAAAGGTTTAATATTTTATTCAAGGAATCGTCCAATAAAAGTATCAGAACTCTTCCTTTACTCCTTATTCAGTTCTCGTGTACAGCAACTTTATAGTAGGAACAGAGATATAAAACAAGCTAAAAGACGGCATAAATAATACACACTTAGTAATGAAGCACGTCGTTACCTGCGGCTTACAAGTCTTAGTCGAGTCGTAAACTGCAAAGACTCTTGTAAACCAACTTGCCAGCTAAGATTTATTTTATGATTATTTAGTTAATTACACATTTTATAGTACACGCTTATTTTGTAATACCAAAATGAATGGTAAAGCACTTGAAGTCAGTATCATTAATCAATCGAAGAACGTATGTGATACATTTGGAGCCCGAAAAACTGAATAGCGCGGACTTATTCTCCGGGCGAAAGGTTTCGGGTTAAGAGCATTTGGCAATAAATCTTTGAGTCCAATTTATTCCTGTCTTGCTTACGTATCGGCTACGTTTATAGCCACCTTTTTGGTACCGAAAGAGCTTTACTTTATCAGCAGATTTTGGAAAAGGACAAAGGACTGTTCGATTCGAATAATATCAGCCCACTTAAGGAAAATTTCGCAGTGAAATTCTGTTTGCGTTTATGGCTTATGGTAAGTGTTATTTCAAATATAGAAATAAAAACTAGAATGAAATTTATTGTAAGAAACTTTAAACCCAATTTAATCCGATCTTGTTTAATCTTAGCTACATCTTGAGTAGTTTCACCATCGATTCGTTTAATTACAAACGATAAAGAGCGTGACTGTGACATTACAATAAGTAAGTATCAAGTTACACAGTGAAGTTGTTAAAATATGCCCTGTGAGTTTGGAAATAATGTAAGCTCGGTCAGAGAGATTGCCGTGAAGTAACACATTAATTAGTGAGGTAGTTAACTTGAAACTTAGATCAAGATACAACTAGATATTAAGTCTTAAACAAAATCAAAACGAATTATTATCAGTCTGGAGCATAGATTTAGAATGTAAAGCGAAATTCTAAGTCTATGGTCTGGAGATATACTTGACAGCCTCATTGATGTAGTGGTCGTAAGTGCGACTGCTGAGCGTGAAGTCCTGGGTTAGATTCCCGGATCGGGCAGTGTTATTAGGTTTTTAAAACCAATTTCTTGATTGTAGCGTAAGGACTGTGTTCACAAACAATGATAGTTATTACATGTTTAAAATGAAATCAGCCGTTGACCCCTTAAGGTCATGTTAAACTGCTGATTGCGCACTAAACATTTGTTATATTGTCGGTAAACTTAGACCTAAGTGATTTATTGGATATAACAGTGGGTCTACTGCGTAACTTCGGCGGTAATGGTGTTACAACTATCGGGTAAATTAGTTCCTTAACGCAACAGGCACTCCGAACGACATGATTAGGAAAAAAACTTTATGTTAGCCGTGCTCTGTGTATGTGCTCGAACATTACCAGGTTAGTTAGCCATTACCACCAGACTTATGTGATGCACTTAATATCGTACCCTGCGTGTTCCTACCCGAAAGAATTAATGGATGCCGCAGATAGCGTAGACTTGTGGCTAACTTTTGGGCTAGGACTATTTAGATTACCATCGACTTGCTAAGAAGAAGACCGGAGCTAGGCAGTAGATGCACTTTTTGTATACGGGCGCTACACTGTATACAATATTTCTCTCGAAAAACAAAATATGACTAGTGGAGTCTGTATAGCCACCATATAATTTAATATGAGAAATAAAATTGTAATGGTCGTAAACTACAAGGACCTAAATAAGCGATATAAAAATAGAATTAACTGCATGTTGATGCTCAAACGCTCAAACTATTCACTGTATTGAATAATTCTTTCTCGTTAATGCCACTGCATTCAGCCCATACAAATATGATAAGGCAGGTAAACAAAATTGGGAATATAGGTTAATCTGGTCATTCACTCGGATGATACGTTATCTTGTATTGATTGTATTTTTGTTGAGAAATATATTTCGATAAGTAAGACAGTATCTAATAAGAATGCAGTATTAAGAGTGCCACGATACTTGTGTTGGTTTATGATCTGTGCGTCCGTCGCACACAATAAAATTGTCGTTATTTTTATGTTTCATAGAAATGCGTGCACGGGAATGAAAATGTCGCATGAATATAAAAATTGTATAACTATAACGTAAATATCATCACGGTTCCATTCATTTATGGGGTAGCGGGGGAAATATAACTGTATAAAATAAACATGAATGTTGTAGCTTAAAAATCTACATAGGATAAGTTACTAACCTCTTAAAATTTAGAACTAATGTCAGAATATATTCCAATTTATAGATTAAAGAGAACTGTTAATCATCATCTTATGAGCCCATAAAGGTTACTGATATACCTATAAATATGGATTCTAAACTCGCGAATTTCGTAATGACAGTCACGTGAAATATTGTCACTATCACTAGTTGAGGAGCAGATTGGTTAGAGCACCATGGTTTAACAAAGCACAGAAGGCTTTTCGACACAATTATTGAAGTACTCCTCCGAAACTCAAAACAAGCTCAACATAACAACAGAAATAAAATTAACATAATCTAACATCGGTATTGTCTCGTTGTCGATAATATCGACAGGGCCAGCAGGATATCGGTAGGCAACATTATCAATAGTATCCATTTTATGTAAGCTGTCAGATTTAGTTCAGCTAAATATATTGTGCGTTACATTTAGTTCAGCTGGACATAATTTGCGTTAATTAAAGTGTACGCATTGATTTTGAGCATGAATACAATGCATATGACTTTGTTGTTGCTACAGCTCGATTGGTACGGACAATAGTGTTGCATATTATTCAATTTATAATTGTTAATTTGAGAGTTGTTTAAAACTGTATTGATGATACGTAGATATTACAAACAATAATTGAACCCCGGTAAATTTGAAATTAGGCAAGTTTTAACTAAATAAACAAAAGAACTTATCTTTGTTAGAATTGAATGGTATGTTTTTTTGTTCAAATAATTTTTAATAATTCATTAAGACGAATGTGTTGCCTGACAACGAGAAACAATAGATTTTTTATTATGTCTTATTTATATCACTTGACGGGTTAGGAGTAGGTGCTCAAATGTTTAACATGTATAACTTGGAATTGGGATAGATCCTTTATCCAGTGAGATTTTAGGGGAGTGTATGATTTTACACAGATTCATTCTTCATCAACCCTTGTGTTGTGGATAGGCCAATGCATACCTGCGACGACTTGTGAATGAAGCTAGCAGTCCACCTACACGATCCACAAATGCATCAGGAGCCAGGACTTCGCTGAACGGTACTTCAGGTAGTCATATTTCAAAGAAAAAAATACGACAAATCTCGAGCCATCCAACTAAGAATAATTACGCCATGATTCTAAAATCACATACAAAAGCTAAACTTATTCTGAATACTGGCCTCAGGCGTAAAGCACCATTCATAATCGGCACCTGCCGTCTGACGTCATCGGACCCACCCAAAATATTACCTATACAAAATGTTATTTCCAACCTCATTACTTATTAATACACGAACGCAAATATTCCAGGGAAGTTAAGAGCTGAAATTAATCTGTTAGTATAATTTATGTTAATACATATCGGCTCCCGGTACATTTCCATGGGGGAAACATTTATCATAAGATGGTGATCGAAAATAAGCTTAGTTTGCAAATTGCACGATGCGACGTTTTGCCTTGCCTACACCAGATTTGAATATTATTTCGATAGAAAGTAATAATATATGTATCTTGTAACATCCTGTTTTAACGTTAAGGCAGGAATGTTATTTCTTTTCCAGTAGAACAAAAATGAGGCCAAGTCTTCAGAATTGGCCCACCATTTACGTAAGTAAGTGTTATAAGAAATTCGTCTTTAATCAAATGCTATTAAAATTCTAAAATCTTTATATCAACGTAGACAGTAAATATTGCTAACTAACATCATCAATTGCTCAACACGAGCCTGCTACTAGACTGCTGAATTGTCTCACCATACTAGGTATGAGAATTGGTGATCACCGTTTATGTAGCTAGCGCAGGGAAGATCCCGCTGTCTATAGGTACTTAAAATAATCCCTTAGTTGTCTTTAACAACACTTAAATAAATTACATAAGATCGCATCAAGAGTGTTCTCCCCAAAGGTTTATGCAGAAATTACGCCGATGTCGTTATTGAGTCCTATATAATAGAGCACGAGGCAAAAATTAAAAAAGAATATATTTTTTTGGTAACAACCAAATAAAGTAATGATGTATAAAATCGATTTAATCTATTACCAGTATTGCGATAAGGTAGATCGAGCTTTTACGCAGCAAAAATCAATTTATGCCATATCGGCTAGGTATTAATACCAACCAGTCTAGACGGTTTATCTCAAAAGATCAAACAGCAAAGCCTACAAAATCCAGTTATTGCTCTCTAGTTACTGCACTCCCCTTCTCGCTGCACTAATCCATTAGCGTTACATGAAAACTTAATAGAAATGTCAATAAAAATAGTCGGGCAGGTAGTCTCCCTGCCCGATGCCCTAGGGTGCACATACCCTTTCTACTGAATTTTACAGGGACGGCTGTAAATATCTACGTCATTTATATATTTTATTGATAGCAAACGGCCCGATGGAGATTTTTATGATACATTTTTTGTATTTGGGGTGAAATATTATGTTGGGGGTTTTTAAGTATTGATTGAGCGGTACTTCTGTCTTTCAAGTATAAAGTGAAATGTTAATTTTTACACTTTCCGGTACAGACCGCCTCTCGACGTTATCTCAGTATATTGTTACGTGACAGTACGGCTAAGGGCGATAGCTAAGTAACCACACTGTCTCATTGCATTGCTCATTGTTAGTCATGGTATGACGTTCCGCCCATAGGCGTCAAAGTCTGGGGCCGTATTTGTCGTATCAAAAAATTAAAAATATATGTAGTACGGCTGTGAACAGTATGATAAAATGTATAGGATTTTGAAGTGTCATATCATGACACATGCAAATAGTAAAGTGTCCCGGAACATATTAAGATATTGAAGTAAGTAAGTAATAACTTTAAATTGCTCACAACTGCTCTATTGGCCTAGTGGCTTCTCAGTATCAGCCTGGAGTTTGAAATAGTAGCCGGTAGATAGAAATAGCCCTAGAAATTCCCTTTTTATATGACCTCTGCCTAACCCTTTTGGGGAATAAAATTGCCTGTAGTCCAGTCAGACTAGACATATTGGAGACAGAAACTAAATCTTAAATATTAAATAAAACACACGGAAAGAGTTCCATGTGAACTAGTTATGAAAACCTTTCCATTTTACCATTCCTATACATTTTATTTCTATTGACGCTTACTATGAAAATTGTAAGATATATAATTACTAAAGAAACATCAAACAACGAAACTCCCATTCATTTTGCTCTGCCTTCTAAGAATCTGGAGTAAACTGAACACGTCTGTGCTCTCGTGACTAAAATGAGTTAATTTATACAGAAGCGCGTGTCGCGGTCTAAATTTAATTGCTCTTGACGGTAACACATAAATCTCGGCGAAATCCTAGCGGAAGCAATTTACATAAACACCGTCATTCCATGGCAAAACTATCCTTTAATCGTGCGGTTGTATGGTAATTATGTGTTGGCGACTTAAAGAATTTGGATCTTTAGATATGTAGCCGCATTTCTATTTAGTAACGAAACGGGAAGGTTTAAATTAACTTTTATTAAAAGATCTGTCTAGAATTCCTTATGGTATTTGTGTAACATGTTACGTCTGAAGGGAATATATTTGACTACTATACATCTGACATATCAATATAATTTGGTAGCTAATACATCGAATATTGCTACGCCACCCACATTGCTAGTTCAATTTTTCCAGCTTTTGACGGATACGGACTGGAGTAGGCACAGCGTACAAGTAGGTAGGTGCAGAGCTGGCTCTGGGTTTTTGCTAGTTCAATTTTTCCAGCTTTTGACGGATACGGACTGGAGTATGCACAGCGTACAGGTAGGTAGGTGCAGAGCTGGCTCTGGGTTTATTAAATACTTATTGCAGTATGACTACGGAAATGTTTATTAAAGCTTTAGTGTGACTTCTTCACTCATCAAAACTGAGATTTAACCGAAACAGGCAGGTTTAAATATTATATTTATTTACTGAAGTAATGAAAAAGTCTAATACAATCCTTCAAGCTACACAAAGTGAAAGCACTAGAAACAGCCGATGAATTAATAAAACAAATAATATGATTGCTCTATAAATGTTATTAAAGTCCATTTCAGTTTATTCAGACCAAAGTTAATTTTACTTTGACAGGTACCATTATTTAGGTAAATTGGCCCTAGGCTAGGCATCCTATCAAGTTACAAAGAGCTTAATCCCAAAGTGTAGCGGAGTGTGAAGTGTGCTGGTCGAAGGTCACAATTAGACGAGGCGTTTAATTACAAAATTCAGGGTAACAGCGTGGCTTCACCTCCCCTTGTCTTTCACGGGATTCCTCTATACGAACCGTGTTATGTTAGTAAGGGGATAGCGGGGAGCGTAGCGATGTAACAATGAAATTATTTATAAATAGTCGATTACTAAAGAACGAAACTAATGCTGATATCAACTGGATTTCCTTTGACTGCTTATAATAAAATGTAATGTCAAGATTTACTTTGATCTACCCTCTTATTAAGTAAGTCATCATCTGTACTTTGTGTTAAAGCTACTTGATCTATTCTGAACAAATTTAATTACAAAGTGAGAGAAAACAAGGACGAATGGATATTAAAAGGACAATAAGGATTGTTTGATTATTGTTGGTTTAGTGTCAAATGAGAAAGGATTAAGATTGTAATTAAGGTAGCTATTATTTGTGCCTACTGTGTGTATAATACTCAATTTTTAATGCCAAAGTACTACGATGTACAAGTAGGTAAATATACTTATGCTGAAAACACTAATGACGGCTCAAAATTCATACTTCTGAACCTGCTAAGTGGTTGAAAGAGACTGTAAATTCTTTTGATTCCAATTTAAAAATTGTCTCCGAATATTTATTGTTTTGCAGATGAGCAAAGCCGATATTTTACGATTTAATAGTTCGGGCAGCGAGGTTAATGATTTAATAGTTGCTTCATCAATAAAGAATCTCTGCAACTACGTAGAAAGCATCGTCAAAAATATGCACGTGAGTGATGTTGTTTACCGATATTTTACTCGTATCACTGTATCAAAATTGTAACCTGTTTTCTTTCAAGATCTTGCTTGGTACATAGTGTATTGGTCTTGGTGTACTGGTTTCGGTACAAGGCCTATACTTATAAGGCATAGTATATGCAATAGTGGACACATAGGTTCAACTGTAGCTACCTACGCTCGTGCGGGGTATAAAGCCACTTAAAGACCACGCCAACTGAGTTAGTGAGAACTCAACTCAACTGTCGGGTGAGATATCAGTTTTTTGGTATTTTACAAAGCTAATCAATAATCGCTTTTGTTTCATCAATGCGTCCGCCACCTTAACAAAGCTAGGGTTGTCCGTAACTCGATCGTAGTATTATCATCAAACTAAATTGTTACGTAGAGAGCTCTAGTGTACACGACAGAGGTTAAGTACTATCAGGTATAGGGGTGGCAAATAACACGGTACACTGAAATTGAAGATTTTGAAGCGAGGTTGCCAAGTGAATTACCTATGTAATGTGTGTGTATCTGTACGTAAACTAATTAACTATATATGTATGTATATGTGTATAGGGAACTTGGGTACGTCTTAAAACTGCGGCCAGACACTGGAGGACGGGCAGCAGCGTCCTCTCACTAATCGGTCAGCCACTGCGATCGCCAAGCCGCTTGCCAAGCGTGGGGATTATGGCAAACTCCTCTTTCCCGTTGGGGGAGGCCTTCGTTCAGCAGTAGACGTCTTCTGGCTGATGATGATGTATGTAGATTAAATTTTAATTTAATTCTGTATTTTTATTAATGGTAGGTAATTAAGTTTTATGATATCAAGCTTAAATTACCTATTTTTTACATTTCTTCTTCGTCTATTGTTAAAAATTCAGTTAGTAAATAGAACGTCTCGTCACGAACAAAAGCTATCTATCTATATTGTACATATAACTCTTTCTTTACATAACTGTTTGCACTGTTGCTTTTTTCGTTAAGGTAAAGGTGCGCCTAGAGTCTCGACTGTTTAAAAGAGCTTGCAAAGGTCTAGTTGAAATATATGATAAAACTTTGACTAGAATTCTACTAGTGAATAAAACAATAATTTCCTCTCCTAAATTCACCTAGCTATGTAGGCAAGAGAGAAGGGGTAGTAATTCTTTACTCTTTAGTCATTAATAGAAACTCGAACAAAAAAGAACTTCAAAAAGACACATTAACCAAATTGTCTGCTTGTCGCGATAAAGTAATTTCCCCAAGGCTCGCTCATAAATGGAAAGTGCGGTAATTTTACTAAATTAACGACAGATTAAACACTGAATTGCCTTTTAATAAACCCTCCGATAGTAAATTGTTGGTAAGCCGTCATTATGTGGATTACCCGTAGCTCAATACGGCTATTATAATCTTGTGAAATTACAACTTTAATCAACGCATTTTTGTATAATGATCACATTTTTTGTACAAATAAAAGCTTTGTGATGCAGGTATTCATAGTAAATATAACATAACATAGCATCACGCCTGAATTCCCCGAAAGGTTAGGCAGAGGTGTACTATTGTACACCTAAATTTCGCCAAAGCCGTTATTAAGTCCCATGTAATAGCCGGGTACAATTCAAAAATCTGGGCTACTACTAAGAATTTCCATACAGAAAAACCCAGTAACAGGGACACGTAAACAGGGAATAAAACCCAGGACCTCGCAATCAGCAGTTGGGCTTGCGACCACTAGAACAATGAAGGAGATGTATCAAAATAATTAAAGACGGTTTTTTTTTTTATAAAATTGATTTTTATTTCTTCTGGCACGAACTTCTTCGAATAATAGCTCGTACCATAGCATAGGTAGTAGAAAATTAAGCAAATCAGCAATGGTTCTTACAGCTGACTACCTAGCGCGCACCAGACGATGTCAAGTTTCGTCACTGGGGACCTTACCTGCTTGTTCGCCTAAACCATAACTAATGTGAGACACAATACTACAGATAGAATTCTTTTTTCTTGAAGCCCGGCTCAAATATTTTTGCCACACACTTTATCGTAAGAGATTTCTAGAGACTCGACTATAAGCAATTGGCACAACATTTTGTAGGCTTTACAAATAATTAAATATTAAAATTTAACTTTAAAGGTCGTCAACATATTTTGGATGTTCACAGAAGAAGACTGATTAATCCAATCACATCAAAATGATTGACGAACTAATAAGGCTATTCTATTAAATTGACTTGACTTTAGTCTCAGCTAGACAAACTTTGATACATTTCAGTTTTAACACAATCGTATTTTTGACTTTGTCTTAACTGACGAAATATTTCAAACTGAACGCTTCGTCACTTTGTATATTTTGGGCAAACAACATTCTAACGAAGAGCTTGTAAAATGCTACTGCACGCAATAAAAAAGGCTACCGCAATAAATCACAGCTTTTTAATTTGTCTAAAGACATTCATAGCCGTACGTTTAATGCTTTCAAAGTATTTTTCCCCTTTTATTTCCATTTATTCCTATCCGACGTCATAAAACATTGGTAGTGATGTCCATATTTGTCACTCGTTCTCACATCGCGTGACGTATTTGCTTCGGATTGTTATAGAATCTTTTACTTTCTAAATCGGCATCCAATCAAGGATTTCTACTTATTTGGATTTCTTCTCAGGAATAACTATCTTCATGATTAGTAGCAGTAATAACGTTATAGCTGCGCAGTTTCATCATTTATGTGGAATGTAATTTATTTTTAAATCTCATCTCACAGACAAATCTTACTTAACATTATTAACTAGTACATTTACGTGCAGAACGGTTATTCTGCACGTAAATCTATTGGTTAAGCATCGGTTTAACATTCATCTAAATCAGTCGTGTAAAGTGCAGGCAATCTACCTTACATTTCTAAGTACTTAGGTACTTACGTTCGTGGGAATTTGGTTACATTACAAGTAAGTCCTCGTAATCTGCAAGAGCAATATCAACTCAATTGCTTTTCATAATAAGGTCATAAATAGCGTACTATCTAACACAGAAATGGCATTGAAAAATTAGCGTTTGCCTTGAACTGCAACGAGACTCTAGGGTATAACTTTTTACTCTTATCACAAGTGAGTTGTACAAAGAGCTCTAACAAATTACCGCTTTAAGAGATATGTCGCGGCCGGCCGTTATCTACGCTTCGCCCACACAGGACAGAGTTTTACGGCATTCTATTATCTGTTACCACATTGGCTTCGCTGAATATAAACTCCACTCACAACCCCTCTGTGCAGTTATCGGTTTCAAATTCTCAAATAAACACAAAATTTCGTTTTGTAAAAAGATAGACATGGAGCCATATCCATGTGGAGATTCTCAAATCAACTAAAAAAAAAATAGCATAGGTATTAGGACAAACATTTAGTATACTTTATTCATATACGATAATGAAACTGTCACGTGTTTTATTGAATTTGTTGAAGCAGGTGCAGAGTGACATTTTAATAGGAAGACCTAACAAACAAAAGCTGTTAAATCAGAGCTAAGAAAGGCTCCAATAAATTTGACGAGACATCCAACAACTCTCAGTTGGCAACAAGAGGCAATTACATTAGCCGAAGTGAAAACGAAATATCAAAATGAAGAATGCGGCGATCGAAACGATGGTCGTTAGACATCTTTCCTGAAAGCATTCAGTGACTGAAATGTGGTTTGCAAAAAGAGAATGCGACATCAAAGCGTTGGCCGTTGAGGCGATCCGGTCGACGGAGACGTGATACGGTTTAGAAATAACCACAGTAGTCGCAACAAGAACTGTCGACGTCTTAAGACAAGCTTGCACTCGCCCACGGCGATGCAACTGTGAATGTCCGTGTCGAATCCGCCGTGAATTATTTCAGTGGACTTGTTACGTTCCATTTCAGTGAGCGTTTTACACTGTCTTCGCTTTTGTGTCGATAATAACTCACCGGACAGCCGGTTGTCTCCATAAATTGGTTCATTAGTAACCATTCTTATTCATAACGACGTCGGATGCGACTTTATTTTGCGTTAACGATTTGAATAAAACAAAAATTTACAAACTTCAGACTCATCCATTTTCGAAACCGTATATATTATTCAAATTATTGGGTTTGATGTGAAACTGAGTTTCATTAAATTTTAAGGGATTTCATACATAAACATGCACTGTGCTACTTTTATTACAAAATGTTGTGAACGTATATAAATGTGTTGCGGTTACGTTATTGACGCCCCCTCCTGAAATAATTACACGTTATGCGAGTTCCGAAAATTACACGAATCCCCCCTTGTAGAGCCGAGCGTGGCGGCGCAGCGGTAATGGCTCGTTAAAGTTGATGAGAGCTTGCGCCCTCGCGCCGCCTCGCTGCCTCGCCGCCTCGCGAGGCGCCGCTGACAGCACGCCTTCCTTTCTGACACATAAAACAAGTTCGGCGGTTCCACTATGCCGCTTTTGACACCATTTCCCGCAACATGCCACGAAGATATCGCCTTAGATAAATTCAAAGCAAAATGTCCAACTGTATTTCAATCAATCATAATTATTTACATTTTATTACAAGTTTATGTCTCATCATATTGACGTCGGTATATCACGTTCTCCAGCTTGAATGTTAACGCACTCGTTAAAGATGAAAATAGTTACTTATTCATATCGAGTTGTTAGTGTAGGGTCGTATGTACCGATGTCGGTGACATAATAAATGTCAACGAGATCAAAATACTACTGGCGGCGGCGCAATGCACGGCGAGGCTTTACCGATTCCTCTAATTATATCTAACGGGGCTCGGTGCCCGTTTACACCGAGACATTAAAATTAACTGCCGAGTGCGTTTGATCTTTCCATTAGAGCATCACTATAAATAAAGTTACTAATAAAAAGACTACAAAGTAATGAGTCAATCCCGTGTTATAAATGGCGTGATATTTGAAACAATGTAGGTTACCTATCTTCTAGTTTGGAGAAAGACTGCATACCGAACCTCAATAAAATTATAATATAGAACATCCCAACATTGCTTTGACTAAGTTACTTTGGCATTTCGCAGATCCAAATATTCCGCTTGGTGAGATTCGTTTAACTCCACTAACATTTCGGTACGGGCTTAATAAAATTTCGTGGTGGAGCGAGGCACAAGGCGAGCCACGAACGAGACCAGCAAAAAGTCGACACGACGTTTCGTTTATTTGCAGCGAGATAAAAGTCGCACGCGCTGCATTGTTCTACAAATGGTGTGTAAAAACAAAAGGCGAGCGCAAGCGCTTCGGTCGCCCGCGGACGACCGACATCGGTCATAATTAATTGCACTCATTCGCAGAAATCTGTCGACAAACAAACACACCGGCGGTGAAATGTCGTTTTATCACTCGCCGCCGTAAATAAATTTTAATATCAATAAAGTAACTCATGTCACTTCAATTAAGTTGACGGAAATATCTTGTCTTGTCTTGTTCCGATTGTAAACATGGCCGGGGAACAACGGACTTGGTTTTGGTTTCGTGTTTTAATCTCTATTACATTCGTTTGAATATGTACCCGTTGTCAATAACATTATTTTATGTGGCGATATCTCAATCATTCTGATAAAACCGAACACTAGCATACAAAGTTTTTGTTGTTCTTTTGATCTGCCTGTAGATAAGTTACAAGATTTTTTTGAGTCGAGAAGATAACTTTGCCTCACGAAGCGACTTTTATTTTTCGAACAAAAACATCCTCCAATCTCCTATGTAGGAAAACCAGTCTGAAATATCGCCCTCACATCGTTCCACGCTCTACTTATTCTGTATAAAAATGTACATGTATGTTAACTGAACAGTCTTAGCACTTTACCCATGGGTCCACCGCGGCGCAACTTCATACTATCACCATGATTGAGTCAATAAAACACCGAGGCACCGAGGAACCATGCGATCACATGAGCTAAATGCAACTACCCATTCTATACCTACCAACTTCGAATACCTCACATCCTTTTCTTTCATAGAAGTAATGAAAGAGACATCGACTGGGTTATCGAAAGTATAGTATTAGTTGAGGATATACTCGCTCTGGGGCAAAGTGCCAATGAAAATCGAACGAGCTCCTTAACAACGCAGTTTGTTCTATCCGTAAAAGCTTAGCACTTGCCTTTAGTGCAATAAACATTAATTTTTGCTGTACTTGCAGGATGAAAATGCAATATATGTTTAAACAAGGTTTTAGTAACATGTTAAACTGTAAAGTCATGTAAGGTTTTAGTAATGAAGTATAGTAAGTAATGTAATAAAGTATAACACATACCATGCTGATACAAGCGTGTTTTCTGAAAGAGATTTATTACTCACGTAACCATAAGAGAACTGCGAATAAGCAAAAAGAAGAAAGGAAAGTTGGGACAGGAAAACATATGTTTTTATAAGGAAACCTCTTCGCTATTATACTTACGTCCGTACTTATCAGATTTTTTACGGAACAATATAAAGGATACCCTAAATCCTCGAATGTTTCGCCATACAAAAAATAAATATTTGTCTTCCCACCTCCCATACTATTTGTAGATTCTCATTTCCACAGCTGCAACGCAACAAAAGGAAATTATTTCTTTTTATTATCATGACATACATTTGGATGGTTTGTTTAATAAACCAGTGCACAGCGTATGTATGCCCAAAAATTTACAGGAAACAAAAATCAGGTCATTTGTATTCAAACTCGAATGCTCAGAGATACGTGTGTTAGGGACTGTTAGAGATATTTTACAAGTCGTACACTTTGTTTCGGACCGACAACTGTTTCGACGACATTTTAAAGAAGACCACGTTTTGGGAATCAAGTGTAGCGTAACGACGACCTTCAGTGATATTGTACTGTTGGTGCATATTGCACAGAAACTTTTCCGTATAAGCTTTATTATGGCACTCGTAGAGCAGTTAAGTTTCAATTGATCAAAGTGAAACTTGTGGGGGAATAAAATTTGTTGAAGTGAACAAATATTTTATGAATATAAGCGAACTATAATAAAAAGAACTACGCACGATGCTCGCGAAGTTGGTCGAGAGTGGTTTCGCGAACAAAAACAAATATTTACTGGGGCAGGTTTTATGAGTAGTTTAGAGCTCGAAAACGCTTTATTAAAATCCACTGGTATCGTTTTGCCTCTTTAAGATCTATTTTGCAAAATCAGGAGATACTCGGGCATTAAAACTGGTAATATTATTTATAAAACTTTATTTATTTATTAGTCTAAAGGTCGCGACTGCTGAGCACGAAGTCTTCCATTGGATTTTTCTGTATGGAAGTTTTCAGTAGCAGCACGCGATCTGGAGCTGTGCCCGGTAGATGGTAATAAGCTCGGCCTCTATTACTACTCAATAACGGCATACGCAACGGCGAAATATGAGTGTACAGTAAGGTATACCTGTGCCTAACATTTCAGGGAATACGGGAATGAAGTTATATTTATTAATTGAAGATCTGATCTATGACCTACATATATAAAGCCCAAAATATCTCAAAATATGAAATTAAAGTTTCGGTTAAGTTTTTTGTCATAATCAAATGAATTAGATAAAGAAACACAGAAGCTTATAAAAGAGAACCTCCTAATCATTTTCAGGACAAAAACATAAGTAGCATCTTCCCCTATCAACATGTCAGTCTTGTTAGAACAAAAAATATTTTCCCGCTAAAGGGTTGAAATAATCAGAAACTAGGGGCATTTCATAGCACCGACCTACATCCTATCAAAAGAATGTCACAGGATAAATCGTCACACGCAACGACAACAAAAAAGCGACGTATCATTATGACGTGTTATTAATCATTCGCACAATACACGTCAGTCTGGTCGAGGGGAGAAAATAAAGGAAGGCTTGAGCCATTATACCGGCAAAATGTTTGGTTTTATGGCTGGTAAAGGACGTATGTCGATTTGGAAGGATATGGTAACCCATTTCTGGAATAAAATTATTCCTACGATTTCCGGAAGGTTAGTACGGTTAGAGTGTTGGCCGTGTGAATGCCGGCAACCCTTTTGGTACATTCTCCCTTTCAGTAGGAGTCTTAAAAGTCGACTAAGGCCTGTTATCACCGACATTTCCACAATTCTAAAAGATATGTAATTTGGATTTCAAACGTATTTCAGTCCGTCTAAATTCAAAGGTAACGGTGAATTAAAACATATCAGGGATTAAGACAAAAGACCGAACAACAGGCGTATTACTATCTATTGCCTTTGCAGTTTAGTAAGCGTGGTATTATAGCAGTGATCCTTCAAGACCCGCCCGTATTGTGGTTTATGAAGAGGCTTAAGTTAAGCATGGGATGTTTCAGCAGGTATGTATGTACATATGCTATATGTATGTATTAAACACAGTATGACATACTTAAAGCTGAATGTTGGTTTAATTTTACAATTTTTATGTCTCATTTGTTTAGTGTCAGTCTCATGTGCAATCGGCCGAGCGTGGGATCCTGGACTGAATTCTCGTGTCGGATAAAGAGCTTAGATTTTCTTGTTAGAAAATTCTTACCAGCATGGATTTTGGAATTGTGCCCAGTAGATGGCAATAGGCTCCTATTACACACGTCACAATGACAGCATCGGCGAAATGATATGAGTACATTAATACCTACACTACTGCCTAACCCTTCAGAGAATACATGCGTAATGCTATAACTATGATGGTCCTATTTGGCAATTTTTGGTCAGGCAATGAATAATGTATATCTGCATTGAGGTCTACTTTCTTCATATTTACCATTTGTCGTCCTACGCAAATTAGGAATAGGGTTAACGGCTATCGTAGGCGATGGGCAAGTAGTCTTATTTATATGACTGCAGATATAAACAACGATTTTAAATTCAAGTCATCGTCCATTTATTTCTGTAGACTCCAGATTAAGGCTATGTAGAGCTTATTTAACTCATAGACTCAGAAGTTTTAGTAGTAACAGTAGAAATGTTTAGTGGCAGTATCTTCCTTGACTTTTAATAAATTTATTTATTTAGTACATCGATTAGCTAAACTAATTAACTCTTGATTAAACCTAATCCACTGTCTTCTCACAGAACTTTGGACATTCTAACATTATCGTCTTCCATTCATCAGCAAACACATCCAATCCTGGGCTGGTCTCCATGAGCCTGTTGAGAATCGTCATCATGCGTGGTATGGGGGAGGTGAATCGGGCTACTGTAAGACAAAAAGTTCTTATCAATGAAGCATTTCAACATTAATTTGTGTGAGTTTGTATTAGATTCGTACAATTATCCTCAATCTTGGACGAGACTTTCGCCTTGTCCCAGAATACTTTTCACTGTCAATTACGGCTTCAGGCAATGTTTTTCTGTTCTCCATTCAAAATTAATGCGTGCAGGACGCATCGAAGTCATGTAAAACATCGTATTATGCGTGTCGCGACAGGGTCGTCGTTCGCCACGGTCGCAACAACTCAATTACGTGTACCTAAAATAACAGTCGCTATGCTGTGGGTGGTCCCACACCGGGAATAGACAAGTGAACGTTCAAAAACGGTTGTAATAAGCAGATCTCCGCGCTTTTATGTTCTTTTGATACCGAATTGAGTACTGGCTGATTGTTATTATTGACCTGTTTTAGTTTTAATCTTTTGATTTATGGGCGCCTGGTAGGAGGTTATGAAATTGTTACATTGAATGAGTTATGGTATCAGAGATTTGTAATTAATATTCAAAGGAATATAATAAAATTTATTTGAACCAGTTTAGTGGTAAGTATTTCATTACTAAACAATCTCTTATAAAAATGAGAACAATAGTGTCTAAGAAACATTTTGACAGAACCTGACCTTACACACCATAATTTATCTTTGTATGCTTAACTGCTAATGATAATATTAGAAAGTGATCTCCTGTCAAGCTAATCTTCGACCGCCATTTTACATCCATCTTCTCGTCTGCGCATGCGCCTGACAGCTTCGCGTTTGTTTGAGATGCGCTTCCTGTCGTCGGACCGTGTTTGTCTAATTTCCGAACAGTTTGTTTAGTTGAAAAAGTTTAGATAGGCGCGCCAATTGATGCAAGTCACCCGCAACGACAGGTTGGATGTGAAAATATTATTGTTGTATTTTAAAGTCAATAAAACTAGCCAACTCTAAATTTACTTACATTTTGTGCTTTGCCAGGGGACATCAGATATTATTTGTATAAAAAAAAACAAACACAATGTTCATGCTTCAAATAATATGTCATATTAATAGTATAATATTCTTTAATCATAAAAAGGAAACCGAAACAATAAATAGAGAGAGATTCTAACACTAGTGGTCTGCAAACAAATCCAGCAGCTTAAATCACCTGCCTGTAAACAATAGAAGGTGATAGTTATCGTAAAATTATTTAGCTAAACAAACGGACACTTGCATTTCTCCCACAGTGATCGTAATAAAATAAAATCGGGCTGCGATTGCACGGTGCCGAGCACGATGCTGTCCTAGCCACGATTTATATGCCACTGATTCATTCCACTGTTGACAGTTATAGCCCCAGTCGGATATTGCACTTTTGCACCGCATCCACTTCTGAATTATGGGTTATAATAACCGAAGACAGTTTCACATTGAATATGACACTTAAAAGTTTTACAGCCCAAAAGTTGCAAACGAGGTCACGGAAGTTATTCGGGTTTCGCCAATTCATCCAAGCTTTCTAATACGTTTTTATTCATCCGAGCGATAGTCGAATCGTTTTCCATCTCACCTAAATTGACCTTTAGATTGAATTGAATTTAATATAATAGGGTTCGTTATAAACAGTCGTCATAGTTTCCAAGACCCAGATAACTACTTTAACCGGTTACCATAAAAACAATAAACGTAATTTACAACTGAACGCTGTTTTTATATTTATTTATACTCCGTTTAGGTCCATGCAAGTGCCATAAAAAGTTCCGTAAATTTCTATCGAATCGGACAGTTCTGGGACTGATCGCTCATCCCGCCCATATTTATAGCTGTTTGATTTATTTTGTTATCTCTTTATTGCCCTTCTAACGACAAGCATTCTACTCCGAAGATTAATCACGCATGTCAACGTGATTTAGCAGAGCAACCGATATTTAATGTGCGCTATTTAGATAGAATACGATCCCTGTTTATATTTAGACGATCCACTAAGCGGTTAAATGTCCAATCGTCAAGGTAATAATTCATTATACCGCCGCAATAAAATGGCACTTGAGAGAATAATTAGATATTGTATTGTAGGAATGCCGTTACTGGTTACGACAGGTAAGGAGTTAACAGCGTAAATTCATTGGCACCGCGGGCAATAAAAGCAGGTAACATGCGTATTCATGTACCTGTTAGAATATTTCGCGACTAGCACTTACCACTCGCTTTAATATCATTGAGTCTCATAACATATGAATGTTAATGAATTTTAATACATATAATTTCCTCTAAGTTTAGCTGCCGTGCTCTAAGTATAGTATTACGGGCTATTACTATCAGATCGTGTTGATGGGCGCGTGTTGAAAATTAAAAGGCTATTAAGTGTCGTCCCACGCTTCGCGGCAGGTTGTGGGGTTTGTTCCCAGGCGTTGTAAAGTACATAGGTACGAGATACAAGTGGTTGGTACGGTAATAGGGCCTGCAATTGCGCGGGCCGTCGAGACACGACCGTGGGCGGTGGCGCCACGGCCGACTTTGATACCGCAAACTTAGTATTAGTGTTGTACCAGCTATCAGTTCGGAACAGTGATTAGTAGCGTCGATCGCGATGTTGCAAATTTCAATAATTACTCAGTCGACCAATGGTTGACGAACCCGGCTTTTACAACTTTTAGTTAGCCTAACCAGCCTTCGTTTTACTAAGTGGAGCTATAAAATAAGTCTAAAAGCTAGTGTTTAGCAAAACATTATTTGCTAAGTGGCCTCTTATTAAGCTGCTGCTTGGTATTTTGATGTCAAATTGCCTTCGAATAAGGTAATCTAGTAGTAAAATATGTGTATCCAATTTACGGCAATCTCCGATCTAGTATTTGACTCAATAAAATTAAAGTTGTAGACTGGTGTTTCGTAGTTTACACAAGTCTAGAATTCACTTAACAGAGAATATATTATTTCACATTATTCATCAAGAACACGAAAATTTGTCAAATTAGGTACTTTAGTCAAAACATGTGTTTAATTTCATCTAACATTTAGAATCTCAGCAGATTTATTGCCTCCACTACGTTAACACACGTACCTACAGCGGCTAGGAACGTACAGTAATGCCCATATTCCATTAGGAGAACAAAATAAAACGACTTAATAAAAGTAACCAACGAGCGTTGCAAATCATTGAAACGTCGACAGCCGTATTTCGCGCATTTACCTTTTGTTCTGTTATTAAAATGAATATTTCATAACCATGTTTGATGATGACGTATGTTTGAGTGTTAATGCGAAAGGATTTTCGCATTGGTTTAAATCGAATATAGAATGAAATATGTGTGAAGTTAAGCCCATTTCTCCCATGTCGTTAGCGGAACATCGAACTGAAGTTTCTAGGGAACTGTGTGTGATTTAAAATACAAAAATAGGGCAGAAATATTTATGGTAATTTGGTATAAGGTATGTATTTATGGTATTTGGTATGGTAATAGGTATAAGAAGAAAGAAGTATGTAAACGTTTTGATTAAGTAAAAAACTCTTCAAATGGCACACAATTAGATGAAAATAAGTACAGAGTTCGACATCATCCAATTGACACAAAGAGCATAGGTAAAATCTCGGTTAACTAAAAACTTTTCACAATAGTGGACAGCACAGCAGATCAATTTTGCGGTCAATTTTGCAGCACTTGACAACACTATAGGTATTACACTGTCTAGTTATGAAAATAACTGTGTGACACTCATTCATCACAAATCTCGCACTATACATTGCTATTGGACAGTAATTAAGGCACTAGCAGACTCCAACCAGACACCTTTGAATTTACAACCCGCCCTCTTGGCACTATTTGCATAATAATTTTCACTTATGAATAGATATTAAGGCGTTATTGCACTTATAAATATTAACAACTAATCTCAGTCAAGCCAATGGGAGGGGCAACAGAGTCTTTAAAGATGATTTTCTTGTCATAGTGCTGACAGGCGGAATGCATTTGCTGCTAGGAAGTAATAGATGATGAATGATACTTATAATTTCTGCTTTAATGAGCGTTTTGTGTTGTACAAATGCGTCTATTAAGTGTTGTTGGTCGCTATCGGAAATGGAGACTACTTGCGTAGTAATGTTATAGAAAGAGACTGTTATTGCTTGCAGTGGTTTAGAAATATTTCAATTTTATGAAGATTTAGTTTAAATCTTTTGTAAATGTTGTAGTTACAATTATGATACTAACCTAGTTGAAGTTGGTCTATTATACTTATTAAAGACAGTAACTTTTAATAACGTTATCAAGGAGCATAATATTTATAGGTACCTACACTTTTCAAAGTCATCAAATTGAGCAATGCTTTTGTAAGAAGTCTTTAAGTGTTGATAAAATTATTAACATTAAAAAACAATGAATATTTATCGCCAATTTCGTTTCCTAAATCGTTTCCAATTCTAAGCCTTCAAATAAAGTTGTTATCATTCTACGTATGCTAATACAACTCGTCTGAATAAAGATAGAAAAACAAACACAATATAGCAAAACATCAAACGAAACTTCACGAAGAAATAGATAACAAGTAATGAAGCTATTTCAATGTAAAAATCTTTGGGGTTCCTCAAGGCAAAGAAACGAAACCAGGTATCGTAGCATAACTGTGATAAAGTTATAAAATCGCTTGGCGTGATGCGTGACCGCACTTCCAAACGCTCCTATCTTGAGGGGTGTTTTATTGAAAAAGTTCAACCCGTGATCTGACTGCGTAAGAACACGAAGCAGTGAAATATGAATAATAATATAATCGATGCCTTCGGAGTCTACCTTACGGAATCCGAGGAATTATTGGAAGGTGTACTTTATGCATAAGATCCGCTAAAGTGCTATCTTATGTAAAAGTTGAAGGTACGGTATTTTTTATCGGTTTGAGGAATAAGGTTTTATTTATAAGTATGATGTGCGGAGCCTTATTTGAATAGTGAACTTGTTGTTTCTTTATAGGATTGATCCTTAAAATATGTAAAAATATTTCTGACATCGATATTCTGAATCGAAATAATATAAATGTGTATAAAATGTCCTCATTTACAACCTACTGCGATAGATGTCTAAATCTTAACTGGGATCTTTATATGTAGAAAGAATGAACGCAAGTAATTTTCTTGTACACATTAAATTGTAAGAGAACTGAATGTGTTATCTAAAAAAAATCATGATTTTCATATTATGATAAAATGATTTTAGTTTTAGCAAATAGCAAAGGTTAATCTACACAGTAATTTATCTGGTGTCTCCTTTATCGCGATTGTTGATAGTCTTTACGTAATTTTACGTAATGCCCAAATAAGTTCTCAGATTTCTATCATGGTTTCTATGACATAACTGTATTCCAAATATAAAAAAAAGTACGCGAGTAATAATTTATTTTAAAACGATTGGAACTTTCAAATATAGGATTTTTTTTATTTTACTTAGAAAAAAAAAAAAGATTAGCCAGACTTGTTTTATAGTTTAGCTAATCGTACAAATATTTATAATGAATTGGTTTTTTGCAATCGTAATACAATTTATCTTCCTCTGTATATAGTGTACTACAATTTTAAAGTAGTCTGTCTGTCTGTCGGAACACTTTTAACATTTTAAGCATAAGACCGCTTTCGATTGGAATTATACTGTTGTTCCTAAGGTGTCTAGCTCTAATAATAAATATATATGTACCATCCTGGTATCGCTCATAAATAGATGACGAAGTCACGGGCACAGCTATTATTTACTAAAAGATTAAAATACTATATACTTTACGTTTTCATTGCTTTTTTCATTGCGTCCCTGTATGTGCAGTCAGCATCAAAAATATATATACACTTAAAGAAATTCAAAAGAGATTTTTAAAGGAAATAGTGATTGGAATCTTGATTAATTTTACACATAGTATCTGCTGAAACATAAAAAATAAACATAGTCATTTAAATTTTATGATTTTAACCAATAGTTACATATTTTTGATGCTGACTGTACACTGCATATGTAGAATCTCGCTAATTAACGACTCGGCTTGTATTAACTAGACTTTAAGAGGCTTTTTACAAGCGTTACCGTCTATGTTAGCGGTAACGCTAATGTTCCTAGTAATGCAGCGTTGTCGTGTAAATGACACACATGGTTTTAAGCGTTTATACAAGATATGCGTTGGCGTTAATGTGATCGATAACGCTCACATTAACACTAGACAGTTACAATTACTGTGTTCTTATTTTGGTTATCACAGCCCTTTACACCAAACGCTTTAAACTAAACTGGCTTAATTAAAACCCTTTATCTCTTATCGGTGTTAGTTAAGCGTAAAACGACACGCGTTCAGCACAAAGCGAGCGCTTCATACGAAGGGTCATTAATCACATATTCAGAGCCTCCGTCAATCAATCTTGTGACATCCGCAAACGAAGCGGTTTGCTCGGTTCACGTCGCTTACATTGCTTGTTGGGCTAGAGTTTGAGCGAGCAGCAATGGAAAAAGATGATGCAGTATAAACTTGGTAGGGTTTCACATACAGTGATAGTTGCCGGCAAAATTAATTAACTAAAATATTCCTTCTCTTTTACTGGGTATCTGTCGTCTCAAAATCGGCTTCATCATCATTCTTAACGTCCAGTACCTACTAAACGTGAGTCAATATAATAAACGGTCTATAATCAACAGATTTGGCTGGTGAATCGCTGTTTTTTTGTATTTCACTGTGACAAAAGTTTCTACCATTACGCTATGGAGGAACGAGGTATGGTGTTCCTCCATTGAAAAGGGAGGATCCTGCGACCAGGCAAGGTAGTTAGCCTGGCGGGCCGAAACCCAACGATTGATGTTGGACATTCGTATATGTGTTAGAATCGTTGTAAACTTTCATAGTGCGATTCAGGGTTGTTGTAGCTTCACTCCGATAGATGGCGCTTTACTTTTTGCCATGTTGCGAGTAGTAGTCGCTACAACGCAAATAATTTCAAATGTTACAAAGTACGTAAATGTTAACACTACCATTTATGTTGTCATTCAAACCCGCTTATTTCGTGGCCGAGAGTAATATTTAAGGTTTCACTTACTGCCTCCACAAAAACAAGATAGGGGAGGAGTAGATTTAGCCAATAACACTATTTATTATGGGCAAATATTCAATTTCTAAAGACTTTATAATTACCTGTTCTTGATGAACAACTTCCATAGAATGGCATGTTATAAATTACGTTCATTTCTGTAAGACACTCTGTTATATTCTGAAGAGTATGACGTAAGACAATCAATAACATTTACTAGTAGTTGTAGCCACTTCAAGGGGTGGCCTCTTTACAGTCACCCCCTCCGGGAAGTGCTGTTCGGCATGACACCGTGGTGGGCTTCGGTGCGGTCTTCTAAGAGTTCCCGAGGCCCACCATATGGTGTCGAGGCGGATCACCGTGGTGAGTTTAGCCGGTAGGAGACCGGCACACCCCTCCGCCCCTCTGTCGTCTTCGTCGTCTTCGTCTGTCGTATCATGAGGTCTTACTATGAAATTGCTCTTGGCGTTGTAGACAGGAGCCAGTCAGGTTAGTCATCGGGTCTCAGGAAAGAACCTCCACGAGTGAAACGATACGATATCGTCAGGGCAATCCTAGGTAATCAGCCTCGATATTGCTGAGAGCATTGCTGAGTGGCTAATTTTACCCTTATGACTTCAAGCCGATTCCCATGAAGCTCGTGCCAAGTCGAAAGACGAAGAAGCTAAGTTCTAATTGCCGCTACTTGTCCAAAATGCGATAAACGTGCCTATGTATCATCATCATTTTGAAGGCTTTTTCTTAGACCTCTACCGTGGAACTATTTAATTTGCGAATATAAAATTATATTGCGAGTGATCGGTGTAAATAGTGATTTCTTTCAAGCTTTTTTCTTGGAGTGACCAGGCAGGTCTATGTTTAATATTTGGATACTGTTTGATACATGGCTGTGATGGCAAAGGTTAGCTTATGGATAATTTGACGATAATGATAGATAAGACAGTCAATACCAGACATAGAGAACAAAATAAAAACATTAATGATGCACTGTTCTGGTCTTGAGTTGGGAGCTTTGAACCTAAACCTTTACTGTCTCATGTTTTCTTACTACAAAGATGCTAAATAGATCATTAAAATAAACAAGACTAATAAAAAAACAACCGCTTGAAAGATCCAACAATATTTCAAACTTAGTGCTCGCGTGAAAAATGTTAATAAAAAATATCTTAATTGTAATGGATGGCGTGTTTTGTGATACAACAATAATAAATTACCTCGTAATTATATCGCTCAGGCCGTGTTTACCATAATGAGTGAGATAAAGTGGGACGAAGCCATTTCTATTACGTTTACTTTAGTAAATGGTATAGAATGCGAGGTGTGCTAAATTATTCGTGCACTCTATAGCCACATGTTTTGCACCTATTCAGCATGTGTACAATTCTCGTATTTACTAAGAAAATTAGAATTATTCACAGTTACAATAAACATAAAATTAATATAGCGACTGTTTTCCCTAAGGGTTTACGCGGAGGTGTACGATTGTACACCATCATTTAATCGATACCGTTGTTGAATCCGATGTAATTAGAGGCGAGCCTTTTACCATCTCCCGGGTATAGTTCCGTGACGGACAGTTCCAGACTCCGTGCTGTTATTAAGAATTTCCAAACAGAAATAAAAAATATGAAGTACTAGCAGAATTTGAACCCACGAAACACAACTTTGCTAACTGAAGTATTGTGGCTGTGCCCGGATTAACCAAATTCAAGCTATTTTGATTTCCTTGTATTCTCATACGATAAAGATAGCTTGAATTTTAATTTTAAAAACATATATATCAGACTCATTTCTTGACTTTTATTTCCATAATTTTCAGTTTATTTAAAAATCAGTTTATAATATAGGTATATTAAGTCAAGCTACAATATACATATCTTTTCTGTTATTTGCACTGTAAAATATTTTTCGCGGTCATTTAAAACATTGTTAATGTTCGCTTTAATTAAACATGCACGAACTACAAAGTAATAAAAGGTTTTAAATTAAAAGAACACAAAAATTCAACTCACTTCGGTTGAAAGCGCACATATTGTTTTTCCTATATTTTCTTTTCTATAGTGGGTCTCTCCGATTATGTTTTCATTCCCTGCGATATTGATAAAAGCACAATAAAAGATACTGTTCATATCGTAATTAATATAGGAATAAAAAATCCCATCCATATTCTTGTGATAGATTAATAACAACGTCAAAGAAAGCTTCGCACAATGGTCTAGTCCCTCAAGAGAGTGTCTTTCTCCTGCAGACAATACGGGATATAAAATATATAAACAATGGTCAATTAAAAAAGCTATATAAGAACTGCTTAAGACTACTATTATTGTTATCAGAAAATTTGATGGAAATATACATAGATAACACTTTTTTCTAATGGGGACAGAAACTATGGAACGCCTCGTGGTACGGTCCTTACATTCCCCTTTTTCTTTATCTAAATTCAATTGATTCGAAATATACATTTTCAAATATCTCTTATCGCTATAGTTCGTGCACTATATGTACGTAAAAACCACCCCAAAAATAATTTATTATGTTTTTCATTTATCAGTCACAATTAACTTGATCAAAACCTTTCTTCTTAAGACTGATTTTCTGTGTCTTTGCCCACTTTATTTACAGAAAAATACATCAATCACTTAACACAAACATTAATTTGCGAGTAACCGTCATAAACACATGTACTCATGTCAAGTCAGCCCAAATTTCTTGGAAGGAACAGTGATACATCACTTACAAGAATCAATTGGGTCTGTTAGATATGATCGTCCACTTCGGAAGTCGGCCAACTATCGGAAGGGCTTCCGTCCAAGTGTTTAATCCATTATCGACAACAGGATCATCTCGGAGTCTCGGACGGCAAAACAACACCCGACAAAGATAATATCTACTTCCTAGTAAATACGAAGCGTTTGTACGAAGCTTATTAGAAGATATTTATAGTACTGAATGTAATTGCGCCGATAATAATTTGACTTAATTAAGCAAGGGGTTTGTTAACGATGTCCACGTGCGTTTAATGTTAAGTATCGGTGTACTTATGTAGTACGCAACGTTTATTGCGAGTGGAAAAAAGTATAATTATCTGAATGTCTAAAGAATTTTCTTTCTTAAATGTGAACGGGTTCTTTCCGTATCTAATAATCAAATTTAGTTTAAATGGCTTGGATTTTTCAACAACATTTGGTGACGATTTGGAAAAATGTATGATATTAAAAAAATGAAATATAACCAAGAAATATGGCCACATCATGAATATTTCTGGTAAGTGTATATTCATCGCCTTCTTTAGTAAATGAAAACCAAAGATAACATTTCGATTAATGCTGTACTTAGTTTTGAAAAAATAACTTAAACAACAACTATTTACCATATTTAATACCGAGGAAATTTATGTCGTCAACTCATGGTAGAGTCACAGCTAATTAAATTTATTCGTAGACCAAACCAACTGGCACAAAAACAATACGTTTTCAAATTTCCATTACGAAATCCTAAAAATGCGAACAAGTAATATGCCGTGATCCTATGAAATGAGATCGTTAGGGGGTTTCTTTTAAAATAATTTGGATCTGAGCCAACAGCTCGACTCGCAACTGGTGGTGGATTTAACCCTTAATGCTCACAGAATTAAAAGCTCCCAATTCTATTTACCGTCCGATGGTTTGCATGTTCACAGAAAACCTAAAATAAATTCCTATGTATTGTATGGTAACAAGGTTTCTAACAATGCGTAAAATTGTGTATAATGGTTAAATTAATTGGACTGTGAGACGTTTGCAGCGCAATGGCGTTTCGTTTGATAAATTATTTATTCATGAGGATGAATTTATTTATGTTTCTGTTGTTGCCACATTCTAATATGATGAATGTTAATGTCTATTTGCTATTTATCGTTTTAAGGTGTACCTATTATATAACTGTATGTTATGTAAAGGTTGCATAGTTATAAGGTATTACTTAAAAATTGATGTCGTGATTGGCACAGTGCTAAGCGATTAGCTTTCCACGCTACGAGTACGTGCCGCGGGTTCGAATCCCCCACGGAACAAATAAAAATAGTTGTTTCTGAGTGCTCTGAGTGTGTGCATGTGTGATGTACGCGTACGCGGTTGTAAATTATACCGAGGTTACATACAACGACATAAAAAACTTTTATAAAAAGCAAATACTATTTGATACGTCTTTATTAATTTGAGTTTCATTTATCTTCTTGTAAGTACTCAAGTGGTAAGTATACATAATGGAATGTGCTTCTAAATCTCTCCAGCTTGCACAAAACTTTCAGCAAGTAACAACCTTTGAATAACCTTTACTACAGAGGGAGATCATAATAATAACCTAATAATAAGAAAAGTTTTTATTGCAGCAAACAAAACTATTATAACGCAAGACAGTTTGCCAGCTAAGTCCATAAAGTTGTCGTGGGCTGGCCCTCTGAGCTTCTTTTATTATGGTTCCGTGGTTCGAACATCACTCTTTATAGGCAATAAATTTTGCACGGAAAACGCAAACTTTTTCGGCTATACGGAAAACTTTGCATTATTCCGCTAACTCGCGTAAAAAAGGGAAAAAGGGTGATTCCTACTTTGTATGTAAAGGATTGTATACTTTTGTGTATCACGAAATGAGATGGTATTTGTGATAAAAGTTATTTGTGTGTTTGTGTATTGTGTTTGTTTATTACAACGTGTTTTAAGAAAAATATAGAACGATCTCGAATGCAAATACCTAAGTAAGACTGGTGAACTTTTTTTAACCTGTGGAAATGCCTCGTGCCGCCGTTCTGGGGAGGGCGACGGGTGTTTTAAGATTCTTACTGACTAAAACCACAACACTTGCTGACTATTCCCGTGATATACCTGTAACGTTGGTGGCAAGGGATTCTCTCACGCATTAGCTGCACTCCTGGCAAGACTAGCGAACCCTGGGTGGTGAATCGGGTTACGAATCTTCCTGACTGATTAATCTCTCCATCGCAGCACGATGATTCTCATGACAAAAGAAGGAGTCTAGTAAGCGCAACTGGTTGATTCCCGGATCGGTCGTCAAGTGTTTTTGGTTTTTTCTGTAAGTATGGGTATTCTCAGTACCAATGCGGTGTTTGGAAATGTGCCTGGGACATGGTAGTAGACTGGTCCTATTACATATATGGGACTCAGTCTTTGTATCAGGAAAGTATTGCACCTCTGCCTAACCCTTCAAGAAATACAGGCGTAATGCTATGGAATAGGAGTAGGTATGTGTAAAATGAATCAGCCAAAGTTATATTTTATCATAATGAACCAAAATAAAAAAATTGTAGGATCTTTTTTCCAACTTGTATGTATATTAGCTACACAAATTTTTGGAAATTAATATTTATCAACTGTTTAAAAAAGTCATATTGTCACATAAATATTGAACGGCTTTCAAGAAACTCGATAGGCATTCATTGTGTAATATTAATTTCGATACTATTGATTTTGGTCATAGATCATATTGGATTACGGAATTGATAAACGAAGAATTTCTACCAAATTTTTGGTTCGCCGTTACAAAATGTCAACACCAAATCAGCGTAGGTGGGTTTTGTGTTAGAATACATGTACCTATGTAATTAAACAAACGTTCATGATAAAATTGCCTAAATAACGGTATGGACTGGATGGTAAGACCTGAATATAAAGTATAATTTTGAACAAGGCAATATTTCTTGGTGTATACATTGGCGTATGAACTCTGTTAAAACCGTCTTCACAATCTTTCCTGAACGCAATAAACGTTCGAAGTTAGATTTCAGAACATAAATTGAGACGACATAGAAAAATCCAGTTAAAAAATCACAATATCTGGAACCAATCAAATACCAATATATGTATTCGGTACTGGATTCCGATATCCAATTGGACGCGAGGCAGTCGAGTCATCTCGCAGAAATATGGCATGCAATAAAATATCGATACAGGAAATAGGGAAGCAATCGGTACCATCAGGAATCCCGGACAATCGTTGGGAAAACTCATATGAATTCGGATAGCGGTCCCAATTGCCATTCATATTCAATACCATTATGATAATGTCGCAATTCCTACATAAATCTTTACTGGTAAACATGATAAGTCAATGCATACGTAATAAGTAACCAAGTTATTATTGGTTTTGTGTTACTATTTTGACTTATTAGCTTGTTTTTATTTATTATTTTAATTCTAAATGGTGATCAATTTGACCGGTCAGCGGTTCTTCTGTCAACAAATATTCTGCAAGAATATTAGAAAAAAATACAAAAACAAAGGATTTCGTTTACAACTTAAATCTTTTACATGTATTTCAAATATGCTTTGCAAGCTCTTTTAAAACGTTGAGAATTTCGTCTTAACTCGTTATATTACGTAGATACAAAAATTTGGTGGAGAGCACGAAACGGACCAATCGGAGCGCCGAACGCGTTCGATGTAGTAAATCGAGTTTGTCGAAAGAAACTTACACTAGGCCCTCTGGTCAATCGTAGTAGGTAAGGTCTTTTAAAATAATTAAATAACAATATGAACATCAATTTTAATTAAGCCTGCTTAGAACATACTAATTAACATTTCGCTTACATTCTAAATGTAAATATTTATATTTAGAACTATAACTTTACCAATTCGATTGATTTCCAATAAAAATATTAAAAACACTCTAGGTACTGCCAAATAACCAACACAATTACCACTTACCATAATCCTCAAACTTAATCAATTCGTCCGGCGATCCATTCATAATTCTAATAGGATTTGCAGGAGACATAATATAAACTATTGCTATTGAAGCGGATATGAAAACATAACATCGTCGGATATATTGTAATTGAACGGATTATTTCAGTGGAGATCTTATACTCTAGGTACGCGGTTATTGTTAAATATATCATCATGATGAATAATCGTCATAATCATTTCAGCTAAAACATGTTCATTGTTCGACATAGCCCTTATTCAGGCGTTACCAGATCATAACTTTGTACAAAACGTTAAGTACGGCAATCAACTATTAAATTTATATAATATATTTATATATCAAACCAACCAATAAATTAGCAACAACTTACAAAATCTCTTATCTTCATATCTTCATCTCCTGAAACATTTATTGAGACTGTGACAGCTTCTGTAACAATAATAAAAAAAACGTACGATAATCCTAACATTCAATTAATCCAACGAAGCATTTATAATTCTAATACGATTTGCAGCATTGCAGGAGACGGAATTGAAGCGGATAACAAAACGCGCGTACACTCACCGCTGGTAGTCAGCCCCACAGATTCAGCCCCGACGGATGAATGAGTTCGATCTCGATCGTGAGGGGTTGTCTATTGGATCTGCTGATCTGTGTCGAACAATAGATGTTGTCGTTCTGTTGAATTGACTACGTTTTTTGTTTATTTTTCGTCGAGAGCGGTTGAAAAATGTTGGTGGAATATTGTGTTTTTCCTTTTTGTTCGACGCGTTTTGTTGTTGGTGTAAACAGTTTATGTTGTAAATAGGGATTGTTATATGATATTATGCTTATATGCAAAGTAGGCTTACTTTAACAGAATATAAAGATATTATCGCATTTTTACACCAATGCTTGCGAAATACATTAACATATTAGATCTTTACGCAATTTTTAATAAAGTACGAAGTAGTGACTTGATCCGAGTAAATAACTAATTTAATTTTCCAGTGGTTGTTTACGTGACTCGTATCACTAAATGTTATAAAATTAATATCAAAGAAATAGTGATGGGATCCTTAAATATGAAATGGACTAGATGCAACTTACCTAATCCTCCCAATCTATATATATCGCTAACGACACACCAACCAACGGTATAGTAAGGGAGGTTGAGTGAAATTGACAGATTTATTTGCGTTCGGATAAACCCGGGATTGCGACTGGCTGCATTTTTTACAACGCCATTCCCTACGAGCCGCCGGTCGGAATAAATTCATTGGAATCCTGAAAATTAGCTGCAGTTTTGTACAGTGGATTTTCACTCTCGCACTCTGAAATATTTATTAGTTTAGTGTGCATAGTAATAGCTGTGCGTCTATTAATTGCGATTTTGTATCGGAAGTTAGTATTGCTGCTTTGACGTTGTTTAGCTACTACGTAAGTTGAATGAAAACCTACATCACAGTAAGAAATAACTATGTATTTATTTGTCTATAGGAATGTAAACTCTCCACAAAGAGGCTGTGATAGCCTGAATCCATCGACTGTTTTTAATTGGAATGGAAACCCAATTAACATCTAGGGCCAAATAACATCAAATATTTGGATTCGCCGAAAACCACTTTTGTAAGTTTGAAATATTCATTTTAAATTAACGAAAAAATCGGCACATACATCACAAAACACCTGCTCGTAAAATGTTCATCCCACCACAATTTGGTTTTAACACCACGTGTTTACAAGCCCTGGTCGTCTGAAACCGCGTTACGGCGGCACGGCGCGGCAAGGAAGCGGTAATTTCCCCCGAGATGCCGCGTATCGACGGACCCGCCTCAATTGTTGTCACAGCGCTCGTAATGCCCGTTGTGGACACAGTGCTATGGCGGTTGACGAACGAAACGTAAATAATAAAACATTTTTCCGGTTACATTCCCTTGTGTAAAGAGATACTCACTGAGATTACAGTCAGAGCTCTGTAGAGGGATTTCATACCGAAATTGACGGGTGGTGTCGCATATAACGTTTCTGCTCAAATATTAATGTATCTTTCTATGTATAAATTGTTGGTTTTCTTTTATGTACTTCCTTATTACCTAAGTACACCAAATGTTTTGTCAGTCATGTTTCAATTTTCGTTTAGTAAGAATCATTTTTCATTTTCTTCTGTCTAAAGCTAGCTTCTTCATTTTTCTATAGCAAAATGGAAAGAAGAAAAAATATCTTAATGCTAAACCAAATTGAAACGGTTTGACAAAACTGGCTGAATAAAAGAAGTCAGCAGCTGCTTTTGTGTCTTGGCACACGATAAAAGTCAACCAAGCGAGGGACAGAGATCATACCAAGGAGCAGCTCGTAAACATGGTGTATCTAGTAATGTACCTACCGTTGACGCCAACGCCTGTTAGTTCACCCTATTTTGAAATGTACAGATAAGATCTGATAAATAAATCCCCCTTATATGCAAAGAGTACTTACGTAATTACGCGTTAAAAATAGACTTAATGACGGCTAGTTTTTGCTCACGACTTCGCCTGTGTTTTTGTTATTAAGCCTAGCCTCCGCTTACTCTTCTGGTACACCCGTCCATCCACTCTAGGTGGACAATAGTCCGAAAGATCTCGGCCAATAAAACAAAAAAAAAATTGCAATTTATTCTAAACTTATATAGAACAACAAATTTGAAATTAAATCAAAAGACAAATTAGTCGCAAAAGAAACGGACAGACTAACAAACTAATTATTTTCATTAATTACACTTGTCGCATTTGTTAGGGTTTACTAACGACGTAACTTCAAAACTTGTTCTAAGTGTCAGTGTGTAGATACGAATCTAGTTCAAATTACGGTTATAGGTCGCTATCCGAGGCGTATCTTATAAAATGGCTGCGATTAAAATTTCCAAGCTTTTTATCTGAAATTGCTAAGGTACATATATACATTTTGTAATTTTGCTGCAGAAACTACAAAGGATACACATTGAAGATCTTTATGAGAAGTCATTTGGCCTTTGCTGGTATTCTATAGGTAAAAATAAACACTAAAGTTTTATTTCTGAAACAACAAAAGAATTTGATAGTGCTATAACGCCTATTAATCTGTATTTTTTTTATCTTATATTATATTATTAAAAGAATCTATAAAATTAAGTTTAAGAATTAAATAATTAGGTCTATGGTATAATTACGGAGATATTTTATAATTATATGTATGTGAGCTTATATCGACGGTGAAGTGTCAATATATAATAACTAACATTTTAGAAATTTTCTAATTATAGCATTATATAAGTGAAAAAGGGTTATGAAACGAAAATCGCCAAAATGTTACCGACATCAAGCAAAAAGCCGCTGGCGGCAATAACTATTGTAATTAATCGTCAAGCCTTTTATTTCCTATAACGACACTCATATGATCGTACTGTCAAACACATCAATCAATCAACAATTTTTGAAACATATTACGAACACTTTTAATTTAAAGAACGAGTCTTCTCATAGATACCGTCAACAAAAAACAAAAAAAGACTCGACTAATAAAATGATGCCACAATCATATCATACTGTCAAAGAGATATCTTTACAATATTGTGTACATTTTTCTATCATGAGAACAAGTTTCGTTATCGACTACACTCAACAGAAAAGATACGTACAGTCACGACCAATATTGTGACTACCGGCGGATTAAAGATTGCCAATAAAAGCTATCTGACCCTCGAGAAGAAGTATAGAAACTATTCTGGATTGTAAAGCGGAGCGTTCTTAAACAGAAAATTAAAATTTGGAACGTGGTATTTAGAGTCTATTTCATAAATATCTGTATATTATTATGTTCTACATGAATAAAAAACTATCTTATTCTATCATAATTATCGTTACTGTATCTTATGTTCGCGATTCAACCACATGGTGAGTGGATTTGTCCGATTTTCGCCTTTTACATGTCGATTTTTTTCCTTTCTTAGCGGCCATGTAATGTTCAACATAAATTTGAGCGTAGATATGTCAATCAGTCATCTTTATTTTAGTAGTCTTAAAACCATCGGGCTTCATAATATTATTGCTCACGACTGTACGTAAGTGGACGTCTAGTGGGCGTCCCTCTATGCTACTGTGATAACGCCGGTAGCGGAGTCTTGTTTTATGAACAATCTCTGTTTGTTGTTGGTAGCTCCAGTTTTGTTGGCCCTTTTTTGTGCCAGGGGTGGATTTTCAATACGTACGACACTGGATTTAAGAAGCAAGTAATCGTTATGATCTAATTTACGCACTTCTAAAGACCAAAATTAAAAGTTTCTTCTCTTTAAAAATGAGACATTAGAATACTTAATATTAAGTAATAAAATATAGTCTTGTCATAAAACGAAAGGCTATGATCATCATCATCATCATCAGTCAGAAGACGTCCACTGCTGAACGAAGGCGTCCCCCAAAGGGTGGGTTTGCCATAATCCCCACGCTTGGCAGGCGGCTTAGGGATCGCAGTGGCTCACCGATTAGTGACAGGACGCTGCTGCCCGTCCTCCGGTGTCTGGCCGCAGTTTTAAGACGTACCCAGGTCTTGGCTATGATAAATAAAATATATAAAATTTACATCAGTAGAACAGCAAACCTGGAGAATTATTAAACAAATGTAAACCTATTATAATACAAACATACTGCAGTACTATGTGACTCAGTACGAATGAGAAAAGTTCGCTATTGTACGCATTTTTTCGAGCACACTGTAATAAAAACATAACATGGAAAATGTGCCTTCCAGTGTATAAAAAAAAAATACATTGCCATCGAAATATTTTGTTTGGTGGTCAGAAACCGCACGCTTTGATAAGGCCTGATTAATTTACCACACTGTCACCCACATGTGTTTGGCAATCAATTAGTTTGTTTCCTGCTAAAACGCAATTCTCAATTGCATTGTTTCGTAAACCATACATTCTATGAGTCCTTTTTATTTGTGTCTGACATTGCTTCTTCTGTCATGGTCATGATGTTAGTATTGCTTATACCGTAGTGAGAAGAATACCCAGTTAGTTGCAACAAGATCCTTCTTTCTCTTTGCAATACCGTAGCGAAGTGCAACCTTGAAAGGAAACGTATATCAAATAGCATCCATCTATTTAGGCACCCATTTTTTGCAGGTCCCGTATCTAGTCACGCTCGTTAGTCCAGTTGTCATGTCCACATTGAACTCCCTCAAGATATGACCAGCAGGATACTTTGCTTAAGGGACTGCCATCTTTAAGCACTGTAATTTAGGCGAATAGAATAATTGGCGAACGTTCGACAAAATAGTGAAAAATTAAGTATAATATTACTGTGCTAAATACATTTTCGCTTACATACGTTGTTATTTCGTCGTCGAGTCGTCGCGACGCGCTGAGCACAATTTCATTACCCGGATTGCTGACGCTTCACAACGCCGAATTGAATGAGAGAACCTTTTCTGAGCTTTTTGTTTTAGTAATGTAAAAGCTGTATGTGTTTTTTATGGTTTTGAAAGTTGATTGGACATTGTTTGTGTTAAGTGGAAAATAAATTGTGTTAAAGGACAGTTCATTTAAAGCTTTCACCAGATTATTCATAATAACTTAGTCGCGCTATAATTTAATTGTCTTCTCATTTTATTGAAACAGATTAAAATTACAGATGAGTTGCAGTTTTAGTGTTTAGAGTTATCTGCGATTAGCATCCCGGTAGGTAAGAATAATAAGTATGAACATATTCTCGGAGGAGTGTTTGCACCTCACTTGTATATTGGTCTGAGCGTAAAGTTCTAGGTTTGTTTTAGGTAGTACGGAGTTTGGATTTGTGCCCGGAAAATGGCAAAACGGTCGCACCCTATTTTATGCGATTAAATAACGGTGAAATGTGAGTGTACAAATAGTATGATTCTGCCCAACCCTTCGAAGAATACAGGCGAGATGCTATGTTATGTTATAAGTATTTGCTGAGGAAGATTATGGGAAAATTCCATTTATGTAATTTTATATATTTATCGTTTCTGACCTTAGTAAAAGTAAGGACAGAAACGATAATTATTTAGAAAGGATAAATAAAATTCAATTAAATCTCGGCCAATTTCCATTTCCCGCTTTGTGCCTAACAAATAAAACTGGTAGCTCCAATATTCTGCTACATAAATCACATGTATAATTGTACCAAACTTCCAAAGCACCGAACTTTACAAATATAGAAAACTATAATTACTTAAGTCGACGATAGCATAAACAATAGTCATTGTACAAATCCCGGGGCTGGAGGCGGGAGGCCAAATTAATGAGCACATAGTCCCACCGTTACTCACACGGGATTATAGCCTGGTAGCATAGCGGGCTTGGTGTAAACTTACTTTATTAGGTGGCTCCTAAGGAATGGTTCCGAGCTAGGGTTGAAAGACACTGAAAGAAGTAAAACCTTATTTTGGGTTTAAGTCTGTCAAAACTTTGTAACAAAATTATCTTTATCAGGTTTCATGCTGTTTTCAATTTATGTTTTGTTGACTTTCAAAAAGTTATAATAATTACCATCAAACAAAATCAAAGTGGCCACCCTTTTTAAAATGACTTAAAGAAAGACTGCTCTACTACAAAATGCGCCGTTTGATAGTTTTTATTTCAGTAAATTCTGTTAAGATTTCTGGCTTAATTAGAAGAGTATGACCTTTTGCAATTGAGTCTCTACCAACCCTAACCACAACTAATGTTATTACTCTTCCTTGTTTCTTAAAGATGTTTGGGATGAAAGTTTTGCTCTGATTCCTTGATATGGATAAGTTGAACGTCAATAGACAGATATACAAGCGATGGGATTGCTTAGACTGAGTGAGGAGTACCGTTTTACTACGTACTACGAAGAACAACGAACTGCGATTATTTTAATAATCTTTGCACTTTGCTTCCCCCTAAGAGTGTGGTTTAGCAATATTGGGATTTTGAGTGTCAGTCTTTGAGTAAATCATATTTTTGCAGCTAATTAAAACTAATAAATCCTCTGGAACATTTAGGTGCTGATCAGAATCCTGTAATTATAAAGAATCCAAAAATCTTATGCATTATGTTAAATTTTGGGTTAAAATTTCTTTTTAATAACTTCGTCGGTCGTTCCGATTCTTTGTGTCTTGGTTTTATGTAATATACTTACAAGGTTTGCGAAATCTTTACCTAATTATTATGTATCTGTTTCTATTTGCTAGGCCTTGGCTATTATAAACTAAGGAAACATGAATAATCCTATGAGGAATCTTAAAGGTTCACTAAATAAAGAGAGGGACTTTTTAGATATGTAAAGAATATAATACAGAGCCTCATAATCATTACATAAGCAAACAGTCAAATAAAAACTATTATTTTAGTCATAAACATAGTGTTAACAATACTGACCCCCGAGAATGAAATAGTAAAATCAACAATGTATACACTTCAGAAAGACTGCAATAAAACAATATAATCTTCATTCATTTTCAATTTGTTCGACAAAATAATCTTCTTAACTATTTCTAAGCTCTATCGAATTGGTCTAAATATGATTTTAAAAATAAATCAGAGAATCTCTTTGATAAATTGCTTTCCTAACGTTATCTGTTTATTTATGTCCAAACTAGAGTCCAATTTATATGCAAAGTATGAAACATGCTTGGCTTATAAATTGTTCTAGTGTGAAGGCTAAAAATAACAAAAATGGAACTATTCCCGTCTTCCGTTTGGCTCTTGTAAACATTTTTACCCGACGAATGTAAATGGGATATTCGTTTTAGGACCCTCTATTTCGTATCAGATATTCATATTTTGCTTTTACTTAAGAATTCACAACTTCTTGTCTGTATAATAAACGCGTTCATATCTTGAACGCGACTCATAGTGGGGAATTTCACAGAGTCTTCACCGCTTATATTGCCACCTGCGATAAGGAGACTGTATTAGGGAAAGTAATAAATACCGATGGAAATTAAGCTCTATGTTGGTGGTTCTAGGAACTAAATTTGTTGAGCAAGTAACAATTAATATGAAGCCACAGCAGCTATGAATTTGTGACTGTTGCAGGAGGAACTAAAGGTACCTATAGTGTTATTGGAGTTGCTTGAATAACTATCAACTAGCGAGTTCAAAGCTTAGTGCAATATAATAAAGCTCTGAGGTGTTTGCCCTTTCAGCGAAATGTCAGTTGGTAATGAGAATTATATTACTAGCTTTTCTAGGTTAGGCGAATAACAGATGGTGCGGTGTGGGTCCACATGCCGCAGTACAGCGTAGTCAAATGGATTATAATTTTTTAATGCTTTGTGGGTAATCCGTCGAGTCTTAACATACGGTACCGCTCCTCCGTTTGGAGCCGCAGACCGCGATGCCGCACCCCACATACCGAGATCTACATTTGCGCATTCAAGTATATAAGACTATAGTTTAGCTAAAAGTTTTCGTACAAAATGTTTTTTTTATTTTGTTTATAGATTGAGAAATAACTCCCAAAGTGCGTTTTTTAACTAAAAATCTTCCATATAGGTACATAACACGAGACAAATAAGAAATTAAAAAAAAAAAAATTAAAAATACAAAACGTGTCGACTTTGTTTAAAATCTAACAAAACGATAGAGACCAAAATCAAATTAATTCGGTAAGATTTAGATGTAAGAAAGATTAACGCCCAAACACCTATTTTGCGCGTTTTTCAAGACAATTTTGTCAGAAGCCGGCAGCTAAATGATACTCTTAATAATCCAGACATTGTCTGGATCATTAAGAGTATCGTTTAGCCACACGTCCTATACTAAAAATCTACTGTTTGGCAGACAACTAACTAACAGCTAGCCAACTTGCCTGATCGGAGGATCCTCCCTTTTCAATCGATGAACACCATACTTTCGTTCCTCCACAGCAAGTACCACTTCCTGACTAATCACGAAATCGCAGAAACTATAAAGCCTACACACTTATAAGCAGGTAGGTTCCTTATAGAATTATGACGGCATGGTTAGCGCAGTGGTTGAGAGATCAACTGCTGCGCTATGTGTTACGAGTTCGATTCCCACACATAATAAATATTTGTATGATCTGCAGATAGTTGTTTTGGGTTTGTGTGTATGTCCATCTGAATAATGTGTTTGTAAACGCCCCACGATACAGGAACTGTTTCTAATGTAGGGCAAAGTTTAAAAAAACACATAAAAACTAATATTATAGGCATCAGCTAACAAAGGTTTCCAAAATTCAACCCCTAAGAGGGTGAAACGGAGTTTCAAACTTTGTATGAAAAATCTTTATACCCGTTCGGAGTAACGGGCGTCGGGCACAGCTATTTCTTAGCAATGCTGATGTAATTATCTCTGAATTATTATCGCTAAGCGTATTGTTAGTTTTGTCGTGTTAAGCACCTCTAATGATAAGATCTACTTAGTTATGTCTAATAATCTAGTTCTAGTATCTTTGACTACTGTTCTCTCCTTGTTAAGCCATTTTCAACGCAGTTGTTTGTTTATGTGATATTATGCAAATTACGTAGGTACTACTGAGTCAGGATATTTACTGTTAAGTGGAAATATTGGATATAGGGTCTAGTGGTCGCTAGCGTGGCTGGCCGGTGTTAAGTTCAATTCCCCGGCCCGGCAAAATGGTATTGGGTATCTCTGTTAGAAAATTCTCAATTATTTTAATTGTTTCGGTAAATGGCAATAGGCACCGTATTGCATGGGATTGAATAACACCACACATCACTGCCTAACACTTCAGCAAATACAGGCGTGATGCTATATAATAGGAATGTTTTAAGAACCGTTTATAATATTTACCTCAATCATGTCTAGTTCACATTATCCCACCTATATTTACACAGTTGTTATTACACTAACAAAGTACAATTATAGGATATTGTGCTGATGTTCCTTTAAGGATTTAAACGAGTCTTATTATTCATAATTTCCTTTTTTTAATTACACAGTTAATCCCATTAAGGCTGATGCGTTCGATCCTGACGATAAACGATGGAAAATAATTATAAATTATTTTTGTGTAGCTAGTGTTTATGTGTTTGAGGTATATAATTATGGGTACATTAACTGCGTCGTTATCTGCTCTATTGGTAGGAAGCACGGATACTGGGTTCGATCCCTATAACTAGCAAAGTGAAATCGTGTTTGTTTTCGAGTTGGAAATTGTATCTGGTACAACGAAGATATGTGGGTGTACAATAATACAACTCTGCCTAAAATTCGCGGAATACAGGCTAGCTAGCTGAAAGATAGATTCATTATTTTTACAAGGAAATATTGAATTTTCTTTACATGAATGAAATATTTTTCCATTAAAAACAACTAGTTTTCGACGGCACTCGACGACGGAAACTAACGTCGCTCGCCAAAACCTTGTCAATAGGGATGATAAAATTTGATGAGGCTCCGTGCCTGCCAGCCTCGTGTTGGTTCAGGGGCGAAGCTCTCACTCATGTTACTGTCACGACGTCCCAATCGAATTTTAAAGTGTTTGGTACCGCACCGCAAAAGTGTCTATCAAGCTGTTAATTTTAAAATCCAATTTCAAGTCGACCGGAACTTGTTGTGGAGTAAAAATTGGCCTTACCAACACGTTATAACAAAGTGCTGTGATTAGATTAAAGAAAATGTTCGGGAAAATTTCTTTAATAATGTTATTTTCTAAATGTTCAGCTGTTTATTTTCTCTTTTTGGTAACGAATCCTATTTTTTTATATTTTAGACCAATCAAGCATCATATAACATAGCATCACGCCTGTATTCCCCGAAGGGTTAGGCAGAGGTGTACTATTGTACACCCACATTTCGCCGATGCTGTTATTGAGTCCCATGTAATAGGGGGCGAGCCTATTGCCATCTTCCGGGCACAATTCCAGACTCCGTGCTGCTACTAAGAATTTCAATACAGAAAAACCCAATAACACTTTGACCGACCCGGGAATCGAACCCAGGACCTCACGCTCAGCAGTCGCGTTTACGACCACTAGACCAATGAGGCAGTCAATCAAGATCAAATTAAAATCTAGGTATATGGTATGTAATACCTACTAATACTTATTCCAAGAAATACCTATCAGTATGATCATCAAAACATTAAAACATCGAACTTCCAAAAGCTTCGAATCTGTCGACATTAACGAGACTACGAGGAACCATTGTTGACTATCAGAGAGGGTCCCACTTTGTTTGTTTAGGTAACTAAGTTTGGCTCCGACCCCGGTTCATTGACCAACTATTTAACTTGAGACAATATTGGCCAGTGAAGGACACATGTCTAATGAACCTAGTTCGAACATGTTGCCAAGTTAAATGAACTCCGTTTAGTTTATTATCATCTGCGACTGAATTTATACTATAGTTTGTTGTCAAAATAAAATACTACCCGCCTTTGTTCATAGATGATTGTTGATTGTGATTTATGACAAAGAATAGCCGTTTTATCCAAGGTGGGAGTGTTATCTGGGCAGAACTTAGTTCATGATTTAATAATATTTGTAAATAATGGGTTATTATAATTTGTATTAATTGGAAAAGATAATCTTTGTGTTGAAATTTTAATTTTGACGGATAACCCAGCCCGAACCAACTCGTTCTCATCAATTCGTAGAGTTTTCTTTAAGGAATAAAGCTATTATTAATAAATACCTAAATAAATTTCATGTACCTACCTGTATTATTAACCCAAGTCGACACGGTTGGCGCAGTGGCTAAACGATTAGCTTTCTACCCTACGTGTCGCGGGTTCGATCCCCGCACGGAACAAATTTTTGTATGATCTACAAATAGTTGTTTCGGGTATGGTTGTGTGTGCATGTGACATGTATATTTGTAAACTATACCCACGATACAGGAGAAATCCTAGTGTGGGGCAAAGTTTTTTAAACTTGTTAAGCTTAAACCCAATGAAGCCATGAATTATTTATTAATATGATATTTTGATTGTCACCATAAGCTACGTGAAGCAATTTGTCAAATCTACATAACACCATTAATATATTTCGCAAGTCTCCGACACAATCTTCAACATACAAGTGTCTGAGCTGGGAGTCGAACCCACGCACCTGATTTGCAACGTCCCAGAGGGACAAGTAGGTGGAGCAGCGTTCAGTCACTAGCCAAGCTTAGCGGTTATTCTGTTACTTATAACAGGACATTATGCCTTTAAAAGCACCCGACGCATCATCATCTGCCTAGCGTTTTCCCAACGTTGGGGTGCCAACACCCGCATAACCAGATGAGGTTGAATTTTATGCTGTGTAACTGCCATCCTGACCTCCGCCGCCTAATTATGGGAAGACATTGATGCTGTAAGGTAAGACCGGTAGTCAGATTTTTTACCTTTCTGACTATCGTTAAAAAGTATATTCGGATGGCGGCGTTTTTAAGCCCTATTTATATGAATGATAATGAATACGGGCATCGTGTAATGTATAGTATTTAATACAAAATGATAAGGGGGTGATCTTTACCGTTTAATCAGAGGTCTGTCTATGAATATAAATGCTGACTACAAACTAACGCCTAGAAGTAATAAAGTAGTTTAATTACAGAATACTCCTGCAGATATTCGGCGTGGGCTGGTTACGTCAGTAAGATCATGAGTTTCTGCATTTCTTATTGCATATCTAATCAGAGATATGAATAAATTCATCAAGATATCAATGTTATATTTATTGCGTCTGGATTGCCGATTATTGCGACAGTATTGTATCGAAGTTTCGTCCAGACTAGATTGATTGATTCTGTAACTAGACGGTCAACAACGACGACTTTTGGTTTGAGCAATACAGTGGCTATTTGTGTAAATCTTAGTAAACAAGACTCTGGAATTAATTTCATTATTTTAAAGTGAATTTTAGTTGAAACCACGTTCTCGATAACATGGTAAGATGAATCAAAATTCATTGTATATTTACAAACGAACTGTTGGTAAATACACAATGCATATCAACAATTTAAAAACAAATGAAAGAAACTATATACATGTTCGGCCTTTTTGGTCCCACATGCGAATAAATGTAAATAATTTATGAGAAGGCTTTTGCAAGGCCGAATTTTTTAGTGTTTAAAACTGGCTAGGTTGTCTTTCGTATGCACGCCTAGAGACTGGGGCAGGTAAAAAGGTGGGAATTTTAAAATACCTTACTTCTATTCTTTAAAAACAATTCCTTGATTCTAGGCTATACGATGTGTTAGAATCGTATTTTTTTTAGTCTTTTTCTCATGCATATACCAGAGTTTCTCCTCGAAATTCGCGCATACGATATACATAATATAGAATAACTTTACGAAAACGCTAATAGTAACAAGGAATATTAATTCCGTAAGTGCACTAAAATCGGTTATTGCCTCTTTTATAGTTCATTGTTACCGTTTATGACCACAATGAGGGTACTTCACGTAAGCTGTAATATTCGAGTTGGTTTTCGGTTGAAAATTCGGAGAGAAACCATTTACCTGCATATAATATAATAACGCTTGAGAACGAAGCGATCGTTCTACAAAACTGCTATTGTTATGGCTAAAGATGGAAACACAGAGGAAGCTATCTTAAGCCTCAAGGAAAATTGTTTTCAGATTATACTGCTATGGTAATAGCTGATGTTTAGTGATTCCTTCCTTGTTCTTTTTTATCCTAGCATTTCTGGGTGTTCGGCTGTGTGCGACTCTTCTTTTCACTGCTTTAAAATCTCTCAACTGTATAATCTAGCGTTGTTTATTTAATAGATGCTTAAGCAAAACTATCGCGTATGTAGGTATTTGCCGGTAGCCCGATGTGAAGTATTCGTTTCGTTGCGCCGATGATCCACCGCGCGACACAGCTGCGTCACAGGCGCTCATGCCCATGACGGGTAGATATTCTCGCATGGGGACAGAACAGAAGAAGAAGATAAATGCTGCTTAGCTACATATCCATCAATGCTCTAGTCAACCCAGAAATCATGCTACAACACTTAAAGCCATTGTACATTGAAAGTTTTCTTGTAACGTTTTCTGCTTGAATCCCAACTAAAGCCGACAACCCATTTCTCTCTTCAATATCAACACGAGTTTATAGCAAGCAGTGTGCCATCACCGTAACTAGCACGAGTAATTTCCTTACTGTATGTGTAATTAAAACTAAGCGCGCTATATGTTACCACTGAGCGAGACAGCTAGAGGGAAAGAGAGGTTTACTTAACGAGGGCTAAATTATATTTACTTCGTGCTACATGCGATCAAGTTCGAGTACAAGTTCTGTTCGTATCATTCAAGACGGGTTCAGTTTTACATGGCTGCTTCAACTGGTTGAATAACGAAGTTTCTGTTTAGAATTATTGTTCGTGTTTCCTTTGATAATATCCTGAATCAAATATTTGTATCTGTTGAGTTGACACGTTGTTTACGTCTGTTTATGCGCAGCTAAACGCGTTGTAAATGCGTTCTTGTTCAAGGTGTATATTTGTGCAAGCCGGCTTGCAGCAAATGTTGTATATCAATCTTTCTGGAGGCTAAAAGGATAAAACAAGACCTCCTCAAACGAGAATAACTTTTTGTTCGGCTGGAATGGTTCTACTTGCATGAATTCGCTTATTCAGGTGCTAACAAGGTGGCTGAAGGTATCATGAAGACATGCAAAAATTTTGTAGTACCTAGGTAGATAGATTTTCTACTTTATCTGTAGACTGCTGTCGCGTAGGGATATATGGGCACCATCATAACATGAAACAATTTTTGTTCCCAAATCCGTTCTGCTCTAATTATAGGTGATAAAAATGCGATGGAAATAATGTATGTATCTTTACATATAAGATTCTTTGTTTAAATAAAAAAATGGTATAACGCAACATTAACAACAAGTCACTTAAATTATATTCTCCGATAATAGATTTAAAGCCCGACGTTACGCATAAATAAAATTAACTAAAGGAGCGCAAAGGTTAAACTTATCGGAGACCTTAACCATTAATCTTTCAGGTCCAATAAATTGAAAATTTTAAAACGTTTAACATCCGCGACCCTTCGTGCTTTTACATTAATGGAAGATGATTCGATCGATGAAATGCTTTAGTGGACAATCAATATGCATTATGTCTACCTGTTCTGTGTCCAGTACCATTAGTGAGGATTACAATGGTGTAAGCCTGTGGACGTTAGTTCCGAATCACATTATGGTATTAGGTATGGAGTGGCTGATATATTGCCTTAATCTGTTTGTCCGAATAATATTTGGGTGGCAATAAAGGGTTTTCCATTATTATTCTTGGGATTAATTTGAGTGATGTTATTAGGTGCGTCTCACGGTAATTTGGTGTTTATTATTTATGGATTGGTATTTTCAAGTATCAAAAAGCTATAAGGATATCTTTCAGAAATTTATTAGCAATATTTGTGCCAAAATGGACAGGTGCCAGATGATCAAAAAAAGAGAATAAAGTGTTATTAAAAAAAAAAAAAAACTTTCTTATCGGACTCCATAAACTTGTATCTTTTTATTATTTTTATTTAGCCACACAAAGTTTTGGAAGCTTATATACCTTAGTAGATACAAAAGTACTTAGCTACTGAAAAATAGATAGCTTAACGAAATATTTTGAAACTCTAAACACGTACAAGAGAGCGCCGTCGGATTAACTAGAAGACGAAGTTTTGCGCCCGCAAAGCGTTCGGTTCGGGAGTTGGTCTGACTTAGCACCCGATACCCGGCTAAGTTATCTGAGTTAGCTCCTGCTAACTTGCGGGTTAAGTTCAATGCTATATTATTATGTTGTCAACCGCTGACGGCTGCCGATACTAAAGTTGGAGTTGGATGCAAAATTGTTTGGTGCGTTAAAATTTCGCTTTGGTGATTCGAAATGCATATTATTATTTTTAATATTATATTTGAATGTTTTTGATGAGTTGTGTTCTATTTAAGTTTTGAAAATACCTTATAACAAGGGTTTTGAATGGAATGGAAAGAGAAAAATGCTTTTACCTAACAATGTATAGTAAAAAGAGTACCAGTAGAGTTCCTTGTCGGTCTCTTCTATATTGGAACAAGCCACTTTTAGAACCGTGCACCTAGATACTCGGCGTTTTAAAGGGCCTACGAAGGTTTAATTGGAATAAAAAAAACTTTGATTTTGGACCAGTTATAAATGTTAGTCAAAGCTAATACACAATTTTTTAAGAAAGTCTTGGTCTTGGAAAGTTACTTGTGCGGTACGGTTTCGTCGATGGATTAAGGAAAAAACGTAATTAAAATATTAGTACTAACCACCTACAATACCTACAAGTTAAATACTTCAGGCCTATCAACATTTTTATAAGAAGTGTGAGAGAGGCGGCTATACCAAGAATAGCAAAATTGAAATTTATAATATCTCATATTAATGTGAGAATAAATGCCATTCCAACTATCCCTCATTCATAAAATTACATACATAAAACATTGAAAATGTTTGACATTAGTACCTATAAACTTTGAGTTAAGCGAAACAACTCCACTCTCTAGAAACGTAATTATAATTTAGTGAATGGGAATGAATTTCAATAGAATACCTATAACATGTTGGACGTTCATACAGGGTGTGGTCTGACGAGTATTAAATAATAAGGTTTGTCACCCATTCAGTGTCATCGCTAAACATGAAGCGGTTTCAATTTCTAAACGACGACACTTATCATCGTAAATAATCGTTGCTGGACTTAAACGGTCTTCAGAGAATGTGCTTGGAAATTTGGGAAAACACGACACGAAGTAAGTCTGTGCACACGAATTCCTTTTGATGCCTGCGTGTGTTAGTGCATTTCAGATGGCTATTGCTCTAAACAATAATTGAATTTAGATAGCCGTAGAAAACTTGGATGATACTATGACATCTCGCGATGTCTTGTGTTCCTAAAGGAGTCAATGGTTAAAACACTGGAGCTGATATAAAGCAATCTTGACCTGATCGCGATATAGAATAGGGACGTCCCTAAAACATAATAATGAATGGAATTCGAATAAAGGAAACATCAATGAGAAACGTACAGTTCTTTGACACATTGACTGAACCACATGACTCAAACACAAGCAATAAAACACAATATCGTATTCAAGAGTATTCAAATGAGAAGGCAGCAATTTGCTGAAAGTCATAAAAGTTGTCTCGAAGACAGAAAAGGCGCCGCCCGGTTCGGCATCCTCAAAGTCGCTGCACCTATTAAAAAGTTTAGGGCGTCTATTTTTGGCTCTGTCGCCGCTGCTGCGCCCAAGAATAATGTGACAACTTGTGGAAATAAGTTACAAGGTAAGTTGGCGTGAAAAAAATTGCGAGCTACAATGTATAGTGTAGTGTCTTGGCATTATGTTGGCTAGTACTGCTCGCGTGAATGTGGTAAAGGCTGTTTACCGACATAAAAATGTTGGAGAACTTTAATAACTTTGTAGTTGTGGTCACTGTATTTATATTATTGTTAATAGTTTTAAAACGCTATGAAGCTAAGACGAAACGCTAAAAGCGAGAATTTAAGTATGGTGTAGATAAACACAAATGATCAATTAGCTTTGTTTCCATTTCAAGAGTTCTTAATATAGAAACTGATATCGCAAAAAAATTGTACAGTATTGATTTCATTTTAAAAGCTTAGTGAATAGAGCAATAAAAACAATGAAACAAACATGTAACCAATCAAAAACAATCAATGGCATCTGAGGGGAGAACAGCCGTTAATGGAGACGTCCGCACTGTAAGTAGTTTTTAATATTTTTGGGATGTATCGCACAAAAATAGATGGAATATTGCCGAGGGTGGATTTTTTCCTTTCTCCCTTCTCTACTTTTAATGGAGTCACTATTTTTGTCAATGACATATTTTGGATTTTTCTATTCTTATAAAGATTCATGAGATTTTTTGTAACCATTAAGGCTTATTTATATACCTGTATTACCTACATAATACAAGGAAGGTTGCTTCAAATAAGTGTTGTAGACCGAGGTTTGATTGCATTTTCATTTCAAACTTCAAAAAGTTAGTTTCATACACAACTGTAGTGCAATTCAAATAACGCTGCCACAAAATTATAATTTCAATGCAACTTCAAACTTTAGTACTTACTTTTTCAATTCTCCATAGTTCAAGAACACGTCTGTAAAACTAAATAGGCGCGCAGACAACGCTGGCGGGGAAGTTTAGGCTGTAAATTTCAATAGCATGCAAAAGCCACAAATTTAGCTGTAACCAGTTTAGACCGGTTAAAGTTGGCTAAGTTGTTACTGTACCGCACAATAGTCTGACATGCCGTTCGCTACTTATTTGCATATTGATTTTGCACGTGAAATATGGGACAAAGGTGAATGCATTTCCTTCGAGGCAGTGAAATGTCGTGCTCTAGTACAGGTGGAGATTGGCCGCCTTAGGCAATTGTCGCGAGCACTCTGGCTCCGCACCGTCGATGTCAACGTTGGTGATTGATTGTTGGGTAAAGCCTTTTATAGTATTGAGGTATTCGACTACTAAAACTATCTTCCTGATTTTTTTGAGAAAATATTTTGTTGAAAATATGAAGTCAAATCTAACTTTAACCATGTTGTATGTCAGTCAGGGATTGAACTCAACTAATCATATCATTGTAAATTATGTTGTTTATTTCTAATAATTTTGGTACTATATGTTAACAACTGTCATAAATATCAAAATATTGCAAAGCCCAGTATGCACTTACGTTTACAAGAAATTCAATGCAGTCATTTACTAAATCGGTGTACGGAATATGCATAAATATTACTTAGTCCTGTAATTTCAAACGTGACTTATGAATAAGTGTATTGTATGAGGTATGAAATAGGGCTTAGCCTTTTCATAAATGGTGTGTAATAATTGTTGCATGGTGGTTAGAACGTTGCAAGCTATTCGTAGATTTCCGGTCTGATTTCTATTATCTGAGATATGGTAATGGTATGGTAAGTAATCTACTGTTACTTTTCTATTCAATTTTGCTAATCCTGACTGTTGTTTTTGTATACTAATGTAAAATATAACGTTATGAGACACAATTGAAGCATTACTAGCGCATTAACAAGTAATACGCGTAGGTCTTTTATTCTAGGACCTTTTGTTTTCTGAATAAGAGTGCTTGAATTAGCAATATATACCTACTGATTTGAAATTTATAATTGGTTTTTAAAAAAACGTTGCTCCATCCTGGGTACTGTTTACAGACATACACGCATACTCAGACCTACATACAACCACTACCTGTAGATAATACGAATATTTGTTCCGTGTGGGAATCGAAACTGCCATAGCTCAGAAAGCCAATCACTTATGCGACTACACCAACTGTGCATACTATTAGTACATTCTAAACGAGCTCACGCATTTATGCGACGTTGTTGACGTATAACTTCGCACAGCCATAATCATACCCTCAAATATAACGACGAAATTAAAACCTTCACAAACAAAAGAATCGAATTTAATTTCCCAACAGCCTTTCGTTTCGTCAACTGAACCTAAAGCCTTGGGGTCACGATAACACAATTATATTTTAATTTATATACACCGCGTTGTTATCACGCGACCACCGGCCGCTCGTTTACACGCACCTTTATCAAATGAACCGCGACTTACTCGGGTTAAACTAATTATTAAGATAAATATTGTTTTAACTACACCTTGTTTTCGGTGAATTTACATGGTTATGAATAATATTTTTAGGTGCGTCGCACTAACTGCCGGTTAACACATTACTATTGCGATTTATGGCAATATTTCGACGATTGTTTTTTTGCCAGGTTTTTGAGTTAGTGGGTTGTGCCATGCGATTATATTTATCGTGGTCTGATTGTAGATGGTTTTGCATATCTTAGTGGAGAAATAAATTCATTTTTATTGTTAATAGTCACAATAAATTTGAATTTCCAAAAACCATTAATATAATGATCAATTTAATTTGTAAATTATACTTATTTTCTATGTTTTTAAGCAGTACATTTAAACTTAAAGAGACTAGAGATAAGATAAAAGTAAGAAAACTTGTAATCAATGGCCTTTTGAAAAAGAGATAAATTAAAAGTGTAAAGACGTGTACGCGAAATTTACGACGTCTCGCGGCCGTCAAAAAAACTTAATAAAACATCCAAGACAATATTTCTCAAACAAAACAAAGAATCAATTTTCATTATCATTAAAATATCTTAAAAGACCCCAAATCCAATTCAATTAGCGCCATCAAAAGGGCAAACATTGATACACTGACATTAAAATGAAACATAATTTATTACGAATCAAATTGTTCGGGCCAGAGATCGTTTACGCAACAAACACGACTAGCATCCCTTCGACCCATCGACCCCTGTAGGATGCATGAGGGGAATAAAATTATCTGTGCCTTCCCATAAACGCAGTCCTGTGAATGCAAGTCTGTAGGCGGTGGTGCAAGTGAAAAGCGTCGGCGATCCCTGTCTAGCTTTTGAAACGTAAAGAGAATCAACTATGAGAAAACGCGTTACTCGAATACCCCAAGTGGGAGATTTTCTCAATTTTTGCCATAGTTACCTGGTGGTTCTAATTATAATTTTAATTCAATTGCTGTATCGTGGTATTTATTACCTGTAGCCTAATTACCGAGAAGCAATCAGTTTGCGACAGACGTAGGTCGCGCGATAGCTTCTGTCAAACGTAATTTTTTATGTCATATATGTATTTGCTGATAGTGAGGCTACTGTCGTGTGGCTGTCGCGTTGCTGTCGCTATTTTTACGTAAGTAATTAGGCAACGTCTGGTTGTTTTCCTTAGTTTTGGCTTGACAGCAATAATGGTCGAGATCTAGGAAAACCCATATTTAGGGTACAATTCATCATCAAGGGCTTTTCATCTATTGTAGACGATTTATGGCGTATTCTCTAATACACACCGTTCTTGATGGTTTAAGAAGCCGGGTACAGTACAACAGTTTCATTATAAACAGAACGAATAAATTTATTGATCTTTATGGTTTTCCGGCTGTCTTTTGGAAATGTAGATATTTCGAAAAAAAAAGGTACTAGTATTCTTGCAAACAAAGACTTTTCTAAGAGTGTCTATTATTCATAATGCAGTCTATAGAGTTATATAATTGTACTGAAAATGGATAATCATTTCATTTGGATTCATAGTCCTTTATGCTACAAGTTGCTTGTTAACAAGTTTTCTTTTCTGTCTGTCTTCAGAATATTATAAATGAGTTTTATGTCATGAAACAAAGGCATACCGCCAATTTATATAAAAGTTCTGAAGTATTAACCAGCTTCTTGTTTAGCGTTAACACGCAAATAATCCATTTATAAAACACACTTCACTTCAACACTATTAAATTTTTTGGGCTTGAGGATGATTTATTTGAACGGTTACTTGTACCTAGTTCTTGTGAAATTTTCTGGCTCTTACTTTAAAAGTCATTACAAACCCATCATAGTTGACCAAGACAAACTATTTGATAGATTGGCAATAGATACTTACTAATTAGGACAACGAGAAAAAATTGGTCTTATGTAATCTTAATTGCATCACTTGATGGAAATTGGGCAGTAGTTGGGCGTCAGTATTTTTCTTCAATATTTTTTTATTAAAATAAATAACTTCATTTTTTTATCATTTGTGTTTAGCTATGTATAGAGTCTGAAATCTTCTTATGGAAGAAAGCTCTGTGAGCGCCTAGCCAAATTAGATAATACTAGTAGCAGGGGGATCTAAAGATTTCTCTAACATACCAATTTCAAATCTTATAACTTGATCCAGTCACTTACAGCTCCGTTAATGTTTTCTAAGCAATTAGTGCCCCATCCCTGATTTAAGGTTATGGTCGTATTGCACGCTTGTGCCGGTCACGTGTCATCTATCTCTTTATTTACTTCGACGTGCAATAACATACCTCGCTAATTAACACCATGCCCACGCTTCGCACTCATTTTCTAAGGCGGTGCGTAATAACGACCCACATATGGAAGTATTTATGACTTGTATTTAGCAGTTCCTAAGCCCATTTCTAGTTGAGGTGTTAAAATGTTCTATTATGTAATACAATTGCTTGTGCGCACGTTTCTTCTCGGCACTTTTCTTTATAAATGTTGACAGCCTTGTCTTCTGTACGTACTGTGAGTTGTCGGTATCATTTACTGTTATCCAAATCTTTATTATAGTAGCAAGTTCTTCGGGCGCAACTTAGGTAGGTACTCTTTATAGTAGTGGGTTGCAATGTCTACGTGTCATAATGGAGCTTGTTGGAATTTTTCTTTGATTAGGCTAGAGGTAGGTTGCTAGTTCAAATGTGTTTTGATGAAGGTTATTTTTCAAGGTTTCTGATATTAACGTCGTATTAAACATAGCATAACATATTGATAAGTAATTTACTTCGACCTTAATTACGTAACAACCTTATTACATACATCCATTAAGCAAGAAAATATGTGATTTAAAAGAGACTACTTATTTTAAATAATCACCAGTTGAGCAATTCATTTTGCGTCCCTCTCCTTTTATAGCAAGCGAACTATTAACTAATGGCGAGAATATTACTGTTAACCCTAAAATGCAACCGCGCAGATTCATTACAGTGCGTAACTAAATCGGCGTGCACGCGTCGCTGTTTATCGCGGCGGGTCGATTAGACCCGCTCCACCCTCACACGACGACACCCTATACTCGGTACTATATTTCACATTATTGTTCTATGCGAAAAAGAGAGCAAGCTACACATAATTTATAGCTTTCTCTCTGTCGTGTCATGTTCCTTCATGTTAGATAACACAGAATCTTGTGAGTGCTTCGCGTATGTTTGCCTTGTATCAGTTTACGGTACATTTAGTGCGGTTGTGGAATTAAAGCTGCTAAATTGTCAAGAAGGGTGCCACATGGGTAAATCAAGAGGTTTCAAAAGGCGGCATTGTAACCTAACATTGAATAAGACATATATTCTGTACATAGAGATATGTAACTATTAAGGCAAGCGTTAAGTCCTAATTGATTTTTATTTGAATTGTAATATTAACATGACAATTTTAATTGTTAAGCCAGACAAAAATATGAAGTGAAATTGATGATTACAATTATATTTTGTATTAGTAAAAGTCAACTAATAGATCCATACCCAAAATGTTGCAGCTTTATGTATTAACCACACCGTATTTCAGGGTTATTCACAGGTACATTCTATTTAAGTTAAGCCAACAGCAATTAATAAAGATTGTTTCGTCTCAAATTGGACATTTGAAATATTTCACCGAACACAATATTAATCATTCAAATCTCACAATCGCGGATAAATCTGGGGAGGGCCTAATTGTACAAAGCCAACGGGGCTTTTATGTATCAATTATGGGATTATGTGAATTATGGAGGGAGATCATAGTAATCGATCTGTAAGGGAGGGTTGTATTGGAGATGAATTTTTAGTTCATATCTCCCTCTTGATAACGAATTTTTCATATTTCTAATATGAATAATAAATTGACTTTTAGAAAGCTTCATTTTCCGTTTGAAGAATTTTTTACTATAATTTCTAGTAGTTTTTGATCCTCGAAATATTTTCAAAGGCTTCATCATTTAGACTTCATTAGATATGATAGCAAAGCTTTTAAAATCACGTGAGCAATTATTAAAATTTCGGTTCAATTAGACTTTAATGTTAACACAGATTTTCATTGATATGCAAACACAAATTCAAATAAATAGATCACTTATTGCATAAACAAAACGTGTTTATCAATTGCTAACATTCCCAGTGCAATTTCCCATTGTTAATTTGATATTTAACAGTGGGAATCTATTCACTGGTGGCCGTTGACAATGGACTAACGACCCCACATTACTCATGCACCTTTGCAATTTCTAAATTGATATCCACTTGTATTAATGACGGCTGTATTTTTACTTTTCCAGTAAACCCTGAGTAATGAAGAATGAAGCAATTTTCTTTTTATTGTTCTGTTGCAATATTAACTATAACGCTCATGAATGACCTCGGTGTATGTCTGTTTGTCTGTCATGCGCGTAATTGGACACTGGACATTAATGCAGTAACTGGTTACCAGGTATTTCTAGTTTACAACATACGCATAGGTATAACTCATGCTTTCCCATAGGATAGGCAGAAAATATAGTACGCACGTGCTACGATTCTTACATAATTATCCTTTTCATGTACATCCATTGACTATGAACAATTAATTTTCTCGTAAATTTCACCTTCACAAAGATCTTTCAATCACTAAAAAGCTACATAAAAATCCTTAATAGATGATTAAATTCCACGTTAAAATTCATAGTGTCCCAATTATTACTGATGTATAGTATAATTTTTATGCTTTACACAATTATAGCAGTGATTTTTAATTATACATATAATTTACATCATCACGTTGGCTCGTATTAATTTCCGGCTATTATAAAAGGCCTGGGTTCGACGGTAATCGCTATATAATGTTGATTGATTGCCCGTACACTTATTTTTACTGATTTTTCATGCAACGAAATTCTGTTATGGCGGCAATAACGATAATGAAAATGCGGGTACACACAGGAAGAGTTATAGGGTAATAACGGCTATCGATAAAATATATTTTTACCTAATTTCCTTATAAATATTCAAAGAGATCTAATAAAAATCTTATAAAATGACTTGACATTCTAAATTAATTATGTTAAGAAATATTAATATGTGTCATAAAATACAAGATCACCAATTTGTAGACTAGTTTAACTAACCATTAAAGATATATTTTATCTTAGTTTATTCGGGTATTAGTGGGAAAGTTATGAAATAAACTTTTTGACTATCTTAACTGCAACATTGATTAATTGCTTATGACTTGCACAAGTAAGAGTCAAATCAACCAAATTACAATGTCAAAAACTTACGGCTTTTTTTATTTATAGGCTAATTTTTCAGCCACAAGGGATGTGCAGACAACAAACTTCAAAACTTCTCACTTTAAAGTCTCCTATGTCGACAAAAACAACGTGAAGACGCGTATTAATTAAGCGCAGGTGAAATTCTATTTCGAGACCCTAAAGAGTTACTTGCACATGGAAATTTTATTCCGCTAGTTAAGAAAAATCGCTGAGTTTAAGAGAATTTTATGAAAGTTAAACGAGGCGTGAAGTCATTGCATTAAGCGGAGAGGGCTTCGCCAACACTTAATTAAGAATTCACCCCCGTTCACCCCGCCCGCCCCTAGCAGTCACAACAAAAGATTCTAAGCGAGACTCTGATACCCGGTATCTTCATTAAAATTAATTCAATTTTTAATATCTCTAGATGAGAGAGCCTGTGTAGTCATGACACGTTCATCTCATTTGTCACTGGATAAAATTTATTGTCGACACTTTTAACCTCTCCATTACGGCACCATTTTGGGATAGGTATATCATTTAAAATCCGTGTAGGTACATTTCAAAACTTGGAGTATACGAAACTTTAAATTGCATTTAAAAAATATGCGCCAACTGTTTATTATTATAAGTGTTCCAGTTAACTGAGATATAGTTGACAATGTGGGCCGCGATTGAAATACTGCCTTCGTACGAAATATTATCTACCAATACAATATTATTGTTAAAAGCTTTCATTATGTTTTGTTCGGTAATTGTAGGTACTTTCAATACATTACTTTTAACAGCATTGGTGATTACATCCCAAAATATTGAACTCAATTTACCAACAGAATTGATGATCGTTTCAAAATTCATGCTGCACTCGCCATAGACATTAACAAAAACGGAATAAATGGGGTGAATTCCCGATTGTTCCGTCCGTACTCTCATAACAATACATGCCGAATGGAACACAGCAATTCTATCGGAAAATCCATTCGGCTTCACTCATCCGCAAAAAGTATGACATCAAGCCAAATTATTATCGAGGGGCCGCGATTGCTAGCGAATAGGTACTGGTAATGATTCGTTTAGGGAAATCGGGAGTGCTGCATAGGAATATTTTTGATCATTTACCAAAAATGTTACCGCTATTTGAAATTCGAAATATGATTTGCTAGCTTCATTTGCAACTTTATTTTCGATAAGCTTTGATTCAGATCGTTTAAATTCTGCGAGATATGCATCGCTCATGATAATCTCATATAAATGCTAAGTGCAGATTTCACTTAGATCAATGACATGCAGCCAGCGAAAAATAGTAAGGATGAATATTAAAACATATATTTTTTAAATTATATTTTTCACGTGAAGCAAAGTAGACACAATAGATAATAATCTATCAGAATATATTAGTCACCGGATTCATTAATTCAAATCTGACAATGTTATATCAAAATTCTTTTTAAAATAAGTTACTTTCGAAGCCAGTACCTCTATTACGAGTTTTTTTAACTATTTACTTTCAAAGTAAATGTAAATTTTCATGCAAGCGATTTTAGTTCTTAACTTGGTTACGTTAGGGATTAGAGTCGCTAACATGATATCTCTATAAAATAGTGAATAGTAAATCAAATCTTACGACGGCTAACTTCACAGCTAATATAGCTAGTTGTTTCTTTCTATCTCGGAACAAAGAAAGAGAAAGATATATATGGCAAAAATACTAATGTTCAGTGTCGATAAATAAAAAACTTAATATTATAATCCTTTACAATAGAAAGAACATCTACCTGTAAGCCGAAGAGTAAAGATTAACCGTATATTGAAATTGATTTCTTTATACGTCCATGTCAAGAAATTTCGTTCCACTATACGTAATTATTGAAGTTGTAAAACAATTTAAGTTCTTCAGTTAATGATTCTCTATTTTCATTACTTGTTAATAATAAACTGACAAAGCAATAATCCATAATAATAAAAAAAGGATATTTTATATTTTTTTCATATATAAATTTTAAGTTTTAGAAGGAACGTAATAACGAACGAGAAAAGACAAGAGTATTGTCAATTTTCAGTTAGCGTAAGCGAAATTCTAAGTCATTGTGTTTATTTAACAGCTATGTAGAATTTTTGTGCACTTATTATTATTAGTATTTTAATGGATTTTTGACGACTTGGATTACCCATAGGACTGAATTTGGATTCCGGCCCATGCAATGCAGCAACCCATGCAATGCAGAACCATTTCAGATTTTAGAGTGTGTTTAGACGATTATATATTTTTTTATATAATTATAAATGGATTTGCTTGTCCCCTGAAATTATCATTAAATAAGTCGTTTTTAAAAAACATTTTTATTTAATCAATCCTTAATCCGCCGAAGGTTGTCCGGAGCGACAATATATTTCTGTATTCACCCGCCAAGTAATCTGCTTACCCTATCAATATATAAAACAACGTCTCCCCCTCAACTTTTCTAATCTTGAGACCACACTGTGCTTCTTAGCTTGACCATATTACGTAGTAAAATAAAAATATTTAACCCAAATATTGGGTATAATAAATCCATGCACGTATCAGCCGCATTTGCTTTTTTCTTAATCCTAAAGATTTCGATCTCAAAATTCTCAGATATATAAATAATAGGTACATAGACCAAATTGTGGCGAATCATTTAGATATTCATATAAAATGAAATTCATATAATATTTTATTTTATCATTAAATCTACATACGTCTGACACAAAAATGTATCCTATATACCGTGTATCAGAAATGCGTGGTAATATTCAAAGGTCATCATGCTGAACAACTTTCGCCATGGGACCAACATCGTAATCGCGAAAAATCAGTTGTCCCATACAAAACTTCAATACCTACTCCACCTAAATGTATGGGACAGCTGATTATTTTTATTATATTTATCACCTCGAAATATGTATATTTATTTATATTTTTAGATCCATACCCTGAAAAATGACCACGTATTTCTGATACATGCTGTATATACACATTTACATTACTTTCTATTACACTGTCTTATAGTTGTGCACTTCGACCTTTTCCTAATAGTGAAATGTTTTACTTTTCCAATGATATCTTGAATTTTCACTTGCAGTTAGGAAAGTTGCTTAGGAAGCTAGGAAGCTGCTTAGGAAGAGTAGTTTCCCAACAAACAATACTCTGGTGTTCATCATGCATACTGAATTCGAAGTTTTTATGCATCGTTTTTATGTAGGCAGGATTTTACCGTCGATTCCATTTGCATTTGACATCCACCACACCAGAGGTTGTGATTATATATTTACTGACAGCAAAATTCACGTTATATTCCGTTAATATCCCAAATTAAAACTTCCTTGAGGTTTTTAATCCCAGCTGTTATTATGTTTATGTAACTATGTTTTCGGATAGGTTTACATTTTTCTCAAATTGCCGTGTTTACTTCGCTGACATTGTATTGTTAATCCTCAAATTCAGCCGCTCTCAAATATGCCATGCTCAAAAGCTTTGCCAGACATTATGTTGACACAAAACAGAATAAATAAAATTATAAGGTAATCAAGCATATTGCTGGTAAAAATGGTACCGACTAAATCGCATACCATGAACTTCATTTTCGTTAGTATTAACTTCAAATGTCAAATTCTGACAGTTACATTACAATAAAAAATATTTTTCTTCAAAAGGTTGTATACAAAAATAAATACATATAAAACAAATAAATATTTTATTTAACTTCATACCTACTACAAGAACGCCAGTATGGGAACAAAGACACAACAAGATCGCTAACATTTCCCAAGCCAAAAAGGCACTTTTAAACATTATAAAAAATTAAATCAATTGGAAATGTGCAATATGCGTTGGTTGTTCCCAGATGAAATTTAAACAAGCAATACAAATAAAACTGAAAGTGTTCCAGTTGTTTAAGGAAAATTAATAAACTTTATTATATTGTATTATTTTATCCTATAAAACATCAAGGTTTAGAGTTTATCCCAATTCAAGCCTAACATATGAGCCGAGAACAAAAAGTTATCTACTTCAAAAGAACAGCAATCCGAACAATATCTGTCCATCACTAATCTATACACTACTACCTACTAAAATAAAACTGTAAAGGGCCTACCCCCTTTACAGTTTTACTACAGACACTGAGCGCAACTTAAATACATACGGTTTGTGCAAATACAACTATTATATATTAATTATTTTGAAGAAAATCTACTGCTAATCATAACAGTGTAATAGTTATAATAAGTTGAATCGAAAAGCTAATAACAAATTTTCAGATGTATCGGATTTCACGCATAGGTGACTGTTGGTGTATACGCGGATAGAGTTGCGGGCACAACTAATTATCAATAAGCAGTTATGGAACAGAATACACTTAAAGTTCAACTGAAAAACTAAAAAAAAATGAGACACAAATAAACATTAAGAATTGTGAATATCACTCATTATTGAGTAACTATTAATTCTGATTTATTTACGAACTATTACAATAAATATTATAAAACCAATTTAATCTCGCAATCTATCTTGAGTGTAGATAGTTTTGTCTGATATCTGTACAAGCAGGTATACATATTTTCCGTAACAGCCATAAAATAAGTAGATTAAAAAAGGTATTTCTGCTAATAAAACACTAGATCGGGCAATACTCGTTGACAATCAATAAATTATTTACAATGACGTATAAAGAAATCAATTTCAATATACGGTTAATCTTTACTCTTCGGCTTACAGGTAGATGTTCTTTCTATTGTAAAGGATTATAATATTAAGTTTTTTATTTATCGACACTGAACATTAGTATTTTTGCCATATATATCTTTCTCTTTCTTTGTTCCGAGATAGAAAGAAACAACTAGCTATATTAGCTGTGAAGTTAGCCGTCGTAAGATTTGATTTACTATTCACTATTTTATAGAGATATCATGTTAGCGACTCTAATCCCTAACGTAACCAAGTTAAGAACTAAAATCGGTTGCATGAAAATTTACATTTACTTTGAAAGTAAATAGTAAAAAACTCGTAATAGAGGTACAGATGATGTAAAGAAAAAAATTAAAACACTGCAATACGGATACGAAGTTGATTATCTTTTCCGAATTTATTACATAGTCGTTTTAATGCAATTCTTTTAATGACATTATTATCGCAAAATGTCACGAGAAAAATATCGTTCTTTAATTAGTTTAATCGTCGAACGTTTCTGTTGTTAAGTATTTTCTTCCACTTTAAAGTTCGCGTTCTTGACTGGCTCCATATTGGAGCAACTTATAATTACGTACCGACAAGTTTTCCATTTAAAAACTCAGTAATTGCAGACGAATTAAAAAGTAAATCGGTGAATTAAAAGTTGGAATTACTACGAGCTTTCGCCAATGCAATATTACTTACTGCAACTCGTATGCAATTTATTTGGCACCATTGCTCATAAAACATCTGATTTATGCAGCGCGGTGCTTATTATGAGCATGAGCGCTGTCGGCGTCAACTCAATAAAATATTAAAACGACATTAATACACGGAACGCATTTTTATTTTCAACACAGTATTAACTGATCGTATTTTGAAGACGAAGTAGTAGCCTTAATAAATTCTCATTTGAATAAAGTTTTCACTTCACTTAATGTGCCTTACGGTTATGATCATGTGACACAACGCATACTTATAGCTAATAGAAAAAAAAATATTAAAATTCTATAGGTGTCAAGAAAGAGTAGAAAGTATTTTATAAGGAATTTCAATTCTACCTTGCCTCTAACCCTAAAACGAGTAGGCAACATACCTATCACTTAGAGTTCACTCTGTTAATTTTCTTCTGTTAATCTACTTTTCTTCTATGCAGTTATATTGGGAAGTTGTCGCCAGTACCACACGAAAAAGAAAGATGATGATTACAGATTGGTACCCTCAATTAGTGTCTTAAAAAGATGTTATAAACTTCACGAAATTCACAAGCGTTAATAAATAGTTAGTAAATAATAACCTTTAGAAATCTTAACCAATTTTACACATGGTATCTGCGGATATATACAAATACATGGCCATTTAAATCAAAATGATTTTAACTAATACTTTTCCAAGGATAAGTTTTTGAATTTCGCTACGTGTAAACATCTTTTTGAGGCTGACTGTACCCAAAAATGTTGTTTTTGTTTATATTATAGGTAGAGTTAGCATTATACTCATTTGCGATGCATTAATTCAGTCACTAGCAGTGACAAGTCTATTATTTTTGTTTAAAACCAGGAGTAGGACACAGGGTGAATTACCATAAACCGTGGCGAACATTAATTTAGCTTATTGATGAATATGACATGGAATATAACGAGTTATGGATATGGCATGCCATTTCATAAACCTGTCTGTACCCATATTTAGTGTCAGCGGGACATGGACACGTTGAAAGCTAATCTTTCACCGCAGATGATTAACGCTTGATATGATCCGAAGAGATATTAACTTGTTTTGACCTTATGCCTTCCGTATAACATGAAATGAAAGCTAAGTGTTGGTTGATTTCAATAAATATATCCAAAAGACTCAGAATTGTTGTCTCTCCGACTGCATTTTTCCGCGGGCGGTTATCTATCATAAATTCCGTTAGTACTCGTATATTCATATGCTGCACTATCTCTGTCCATGCGTGAGCCTGAATAAAAGAAAAAATAGCTTTCTAATGCATGGTTACTGATTTGTAGCCGAAAGACGCTGACATAAAACACCGCGCATCAAAAACGCGGATTCTGGAAACAATCTATCCAGCCTTTATTTATAAAAACAAATACTGAATAAGGTTGTTTCCAAAATTAAATTCATAAGTATCTTATCCATTTTCAGTTGTTCTGTAATCAAGCTGCGGGCGGTCGAAGGGGACTGCTAGGCCCGTCATACTAGCGCCATATAAAACAACACTCATTCGCACAGCGAGTATAATTAATGACTAGTTGATTTTAATTCGTCAGGATATTGGTTGGTTAAGTTTTAAAGGGGATTGGGGTGTGGCATGATCTTGACCTGTTTATGAGAGATTGGTATTTATTACTTTAGGTTGGGGTTGGATTTTACAATCAAAGTAAGGAAAAAAAATTACCAGCAATAATAAAAAAAATGTAATTGAAACTTTTCTAATCGAAACGTAAAAGAACAAAAGAGAGTTGCCTTAAATTGATAAATAAATAAGGTGGTTAGGCAGAGGTGTACCTACTAAGTATTGTACACCCACATTTCGCCGATGCTGTTATTGAGTCCCATGTAATAGAGGGCGAGCCTATTCCCATCTACCGGGCACACTTCTAAACTCCGTGCTGCGACTGAGAATTTCTATACAGAAAACCTCAATAACACTGCCCGACCCGGGAAACGAACTCAGGTCCTTACGCTCAGCAGTCGCGTTTGCGACCACTAGACCTATGGGACAGTTAATGAAAATGATAAAGAAAAATCTAAGTTTCTTAATCTTACTTTCTTGATAATCCGAAGTTTATCCAGATAAGTTCAAAATGAAACAACCTCATGAGAGACTTTAATCCATTAGGTAAATAATGTATTAAATTAAATACACTTATGAAGCAACCACCAATGAACGCACAAAACGTAAAAGGGAGTTATTGGGACATAATATTCTCTTTGACGGAACAAAGAGAATATTATATCCCAAAAACTCCACCAATAAATTAAAACAACTCAAATATTAAACGTTGTAGGCATAACCTATGGAGACAATGAAAACTTGCACGTAAATTCCGCTGACGGAATTCATAAGGTGGGTCTTTCTTTGATATACCTTTTCGGGGGTGCATCATAAATCAGTATAACGAGCCAGCCTTCCGTGAGGTGCCCCCTACTAACATTAAGCTTCCGTAATATTTTCTCACTTACGACAAAATTTTCTGTCTCCTTATTTATGTTGAAGCAAGTTTAGTCGGGAACGCGCTGTCGTCTCAAGCTGCAAGGTAAGTAATACTCAAGCAATATCAAGCACACGGCTATTTTCAAGTATGAACGTTCAACCGTCTAAGCATTAGGTCCCTGCAAGGCAGAATTTATAATGATGCCGTAAATATTAAAACCGTTAGAGTACTGTACTTGTTCAGGTATAATTTTAATATTAACATCAGCGCATGCGTTTATGTATGTGGAAAAGTCATTAAAATTATGCTGCTATGTGTATGCGGTTATATACATTTTCTTATTTACACGTACCTTATGTAGCATACATGCAGCATTTGCAAAGTACCTTACAGGTCCATTCAATAGTGCTAGAGGCTCTCATATAAAATGCATGTAATTTTCCAGTCTGAGTCTAAGGTTCCCTAGGTAGCTTCGCTAGCTCTTGATCTGCCGCGATGTCCGTGTCCATTTTGTGGGACATTCGGTGGTAAGTTTCATATGTGGCTGACATGTCCGATCCAACCCTGTATAAATTCGCATGGGTAAATGGCAGAATATAAATACATTCAAAAAAAGGAATCGAATTTTTTTTTCATTGGTAACATAGCATGTCCCATGCACTCTCCGAAGAAAGAGTTGTGCAATATAATAGTGAAACCCACAATCCACCGATATTGAGTCCAATGTACATTATACTAAGAATTTCTACATAGAAAAGTCTAGTTAAGATTTTTTTACTTCACCTTAACTGTAGTATTTGCAAAATCTGGACCAAAGATAGTACAAAGGCCTGATTAAATAAAACAATATATAACTGCTAATCTTTTAAACTCTTCACGTAATCCAATGAAAAGGCAAATCATTACAAAACAAGACACTGGGAATATGATTTCCTTTAAATTATATCGTTTAATTGAAACGATATTCAAACAAGTGCTACTATTTCAGTAAATACAAATTATCACTTAACAGAAACATACAAGAACTACTTTTAAAGTACTCTATAATTGGAATTCCGATCACAAGGTTAATTTTATCGCGGTCATAAAAACGTACTTCTAGGCGAGGACCACACGTTTAAACTAGAAATCGTAAACGGCAGATAAACCAAGATAAGTTATCTTTAGCAAACATCTTGGAAAGATGAAGCCCATAATTAGTATTCCTTGAAACGTGTACGTAACCACTGACTTTGTTAACGTCCTTGTGACTTAATTAATTAGAAGGCTTTAAGACTAAACCGAAATAATTTAATTATCTAAAGACAAAATTTACTTTGTCATAATATCAGACTGTAAGTGTATCAGTTATAAAATTTTAATGTTTCAAGAATATGGATAAGATTTAAAATCACAATTTAAAATCTTGGTCTTTTTATGTCGATAAGCAAAGAGCATTAAATGTTGTTGGCAATAATAATGATCCAATCGAAAGTATTCTCGGATGTGAAAATCACCTTATTAAAGAAAGACCTACTTTTTGTCGGACATTTTTATTATATTTTTAAGTCCCATGTAAATGAGGATCTTGTTATAATAACAAGTTGAAACTAAAATTTCTACTCTGATTTCAAAAGGAATTTTCGCACATAATCCGTTCTTCATTATATTTAACGAGCGAATCCTATACTCTCATAACCATGCAAATCTCCGCCCAAAAACCGCAATGAGCCACATCAACGTTGATGGCTTTACAAATTAAAAAGTTACCGTCTTATTTTTATTGGTGTCCTGTGGGGCCTTAATTAAATTCCCATATCCATTCGGCTTGTTTGGGGCAGTTGCCGTTCAACTTTATTCCCTCTACTTGCACACTTTTTCACCACAAAGTTTTTACAGGGCAGTTCAAAGCCGTGCCCACTTCAAGCAGTCTTTGTTGGCTGCTCATTTAAAATCAATCGCTGCCATTCTGTCCGAGGGTGGCGACTGAGACGAGATTTCGGAGGGAATTCTTAATTAAGCTCGGCGGAGATCCTCTTTACTTAATGGAGCCCCGTCCGAAATCCTTAGAAGCTCGGTAAATGAGGGCCGGCGATGTAGCGACGTCAAAAAGAGCAAGATAAGATTATCATCAGTGATAACTTTTTTTATTTGCGATGTCCGTAAAAGCATTTTAATTCTTAAGGTTCCACAATAGCGCGGATGTTTTTACATGACAATGGCCGAATAAAAATGTAAGCAAAAGGAGGATTTTAATATGTTTTGGTAAAATCGCAAATTATTTAAAATACTTCATATTTTTATAATGTATTCAAATATGAAACTGCACCATCCTTGTTCATGATCTTATTAAAACGAAACCTCTAGGAGGAATGGAACAACCTTGACGTAATGGGCAATTGAGCCGGGTGAGATGGTTTTCACTGAGATTAACATTATTTTTTATTAGCATTTTTATTAGGATAAAAGTAAAATACCTGTAAGAAAATTATAAGGAAAGTAAAATTTTAATATTCTTGTAATAACAACACTGACAACGTTGGTATAAAAACTCAAGACGCACAGCGCCCAAAAAATAAGCGCACAAATATTTGGTTGAGTAAAAATAATCTATTTATCTATCTGTATACCTACTTATGTGTAAGCAAAAAGCAACGAGCAAAAAGTTTAATATACACTTTTTGCGACGTCTTGTTTCTAAATTAACATTTGAACGGCATGCACATTGTAATTAGGTAGAGCTAGATTCCCAACATAGTATCTCTATATTCTCTGCAAGGAATACAATGTAATACTGAAGAACGATCTTAATTATCAAGCGGGATCTAATTAAACGCTCCCTTGCACGCTGACAGACAGATGAAGGTTTTTGCCAAAGTCAAACAAAGTACCTAATTACTTTGAACATTGTCTTGGACAAATTTTAAAGTAAATGTTTTTATCTAATAGTGAACGCTAGAGTGATACAAAAGATTCGTCTTGATTTCCAGCTAGTATTTCCCTGATCACCTTTCTTTCCAGCACCAGTTTTGGAACACAGACTTTCAACAGTAAGACTGTGTCATTCTATAAGCATATTGTACGTAAATAAGAGTATTCGTACTTTCCTTTAAAAAAACACTGCCTCACACTAGAAATTATTCGTGTATCGTGGGTGCGTTTACAAATACTAAATGTTTACATACACGGACACCCAGACCCGGACTAACTATCTGTAGGCCATACAAATATTTGTTCCGTGCGAGAATCGAACTCGCGACACTTAGCGCAGCAGTTGATCGTTCAATCACTTTGCCGACTATGCAAAATGTTCAAGAATATGACCAAACCATGACCAAACCAAATAAGTTGCATTTCAGGTTCCGGTCACATTATTTAAAGAGCAGACATAAGTGAGGTTAATCCGCAAAAAATATCTGAACATTTACTTTTTCAACTGAATACCCAGGCAAATCATTAATACTACGGAAACAATGTCTGGACAGAGCCTAAGACAAAGCATGATATGCTCACAAAGGAGAACAGATTCGTGTTCGCTGTGGAGGTCGAAATCATGAAAAACAAACAAGCCTAAACAAGTATTCTTCTACCCCGTAAGGGTTCATTAATGATAATGGATGCCTGTAATTACGCTTTGTTCGTCTAATATTAGCCTTTTATACCTCCGCTAATGTATTGTCTACATTAGTTTAATATAGTGTAGATGGTGATAAAGTGATTACATTAGTGCATCATTTTAATTTGATATTAATTTTGAATTGTGTTGTACGTGGGGCAGATTAAGTGTGGCTTTTGTTTGTAATTTCGGTTATTAATTGGTAGAGAGGATACTAATAAAATTGATTAATGCTTTTGTTATTTAAATGGTTCTACATTAAAATGTATAATATTTTTATTAAGAAGGGGCCGTAGCTAGAAGGCAGTGCTTGCCGATGTCAGTACCCAGAACCCATCCAAGTTTTTCATACATCGAGACACACACGAAACATTCGTATTTTCAATAACTTAGTATATTTTAGTAAAAAAACATTAGATAACTATTGATTATTCTACCTTCCTAGTGGACAGACACTGATGGTGAAAAATAAGGTTCGAAGGTACTATTGAAGGTATCTACAGGATTTAACTAGATTTATAGTATAAAAAAATAAGCAGCAAACAAATTAACCAATCTTATTATATAACAAAATAAACAGTACCTACACGATTCTTCCAAATCAAACACATCAGATAAAGGTAGACGTCCCGATTAGTGTCCATTTGTCATGAAGTTCCAGACAGGTGTGCCGGATGGTCGAGCACGTGTCGATCTGACAATAGGTGCATGTTCCTTCCGCCTCGTCTATACACGAAATTCTTAAGGTTCCGTATTGAAATAGTATAAACAGGGATCAAAAAATATCATTCATGTTTTTAGTTTGGATTTAATGTTATCTGAATGGCAATAATTCATTCATCAAGCAGCCTGTCTGCTGTTCAGCAATGGTTTTTATTCATACCAGTGGGAGCATCCATTGTTACATTACAATAATATCAGTTTTTTTTTTTGTATCTAATAATATAAGTTTAATAAGCTCAATGGATCAGTAAGTCATCATCATCTTTCGGCTGAATGATAGTGATGATGATAATTGTGTTGTGTAAGTAGAATTGGATCATCGACAATTTTGCCAATTCATTAGCCACATTATTTTGTAGGCATTTGTTTTCGATCAATACCTAAATGAAACTTTGCTGTAACTCTTTTGTACCGTACAAAACTTCACAAATGTACATAATATTCAATTCAATATGCAATGAAGGGAGTTAAAACCTAAACATAATAGAAAGTTATGCTAACGAACGGTGTACTTTGTGGACTTGCACGTAACGGCTAGTAGCGTTTGTGGCTGCATGCAAAATTAACAAGTTTTTACGTGTAGTGCCGTTGTTTGAGTAGGTACTGCTGTTTGCCTCCCAATGTACGGTTAGCAATACACAAAGTGAGCAAACGTGCGAGTTGTTGATTAAAGGTAAATTATATTTGCTATTTTGAATAAACTACCAATTCTTTATTTTTAAGAGAACATAAAAACTCAGGTAACTGGAATAAAAATGATTTAATTTATTACTCGAGTTAACTACAATTTGTTATGTTAAACTTATTATTTACACAACCACGGAACCCATTTTATAAAAAAGAACACATAGTATAAACAAACTCTTCACATTATTTTTTTAGACGGAACTTCATTACCAATCCCGTCTCACACTTGGCTTATTTATTTAAATACCGTTCCTTAATGTTGGAAGTTCTATTGAACCGTTGATTGATCATCGACTATTAGAATCGAGTACAAATGAAATAGAATCGAATATTCGGTACCATCATTAATCTTTCCTTAAACGTTGTTTAATTTATTATAGCTGTGAAGAAAGTGTTCTCAGATTGTCACAGAGAGCAATGAACTCTAGCACAATATGTGAGAATTAGACATACGACACCGCATTTATCGTAACATGAGTCCGGAGATATTAGCCTAGTAAGTGAGTTAAAAGTTAGTAAAATGATATAATCAGCGCTATTACTTTATGTTCAGTTAAGTTACCAGAGTATAAGGTTATTCATAAACTGTTTATATATAATTATATATATTTATCTATACGGTGATCCTTCACCATATAGATTAATACTAGAGGACACTTGCACACCTAAGAGGGCTCCATAAAGTTCTTGATGGTGTGGGTAGTCCGCCAACTCACATCGAGCTAGCGTGGTGGATTAAAGCCTAGTCCTTTTCATTCTGAGAAGAGACCCTTACCCAGCACTGGGACAGGGTCGAATTTATGTTACTATATTATAATTATATATATGTATCTTGCTCATATATTTCTATGTATCCACAGATACTATATTATGTAAAATTGGTCAAGATTTCAATGATGAAGATGGTTTGGAGGAACTCGTAGCTACATAGTTACTGCGCAGATCGGTCGATCTGCGAGGTTAACCGCGCTCTGCGGGGTCCGTCCTTGGACGGGTGACCATTTTTCACATATCGAGACCCCTCCGTGCCTCGAAAGGAACGTTAGGCAGTTGGTCCCGGGTGCCATACGAAGACCTATGACAGTCGTTACGGGGGTCAGTAGCCCAAAAAGTCTGACAACCAGCCTAACCTTAGAGTATCAGTGTCTCCCAGTAATTGGGTGGCGGAGGTCAGAAGGTAGTCGCTCCTTGTAAAATACTGATATTCAGCCGCAACCGGCTAGATTAGAAGCCGACCCCAATGTAGTTGGGAAAAGGCTAGGCAGATGATGATATATATATAATTATATATATTTATCTTGTAGTACTTTGATTGTTGCATGCACTATTGCATTTTTCTGAAATTGATTATGTTTATTCATCCCCTTGTTGAGTCAGCCTCAAAAAGAAGAGGCCTGGATGAAAGCGAAATTCAAACGCTCGTTCTTGGAAAAGTATTAAATAAAATCATAAAATTTAAACGTCCATATATTTGTATGTATCCGCAGATACTATATTATATAAAATTGATCAAAATTTCAATCACTGTTTCCTCTAAAACTCGCTTTTGAATTTCGCTAGGTAAGTGTACTAGTGTACCTACATACATAATAATATCGTTAAATCTTAAGAAATTTGAGTGCCCTCAAAAATATAATTCAAAACTTTATACTTATTTACTAGAATGTCGACTCTTCCCGTAATTTCGTCAAGTCCAACTTTGTTAACTTGAACACATCAAAAAGCGGCCCTCTACGCAGAGGGTGCATAATTCCTAGCGAGCCGATAGGTACAAATGTGCGGTCGACACTGCTAAATGGGCCGGTATTGTTGAATAATGCCTCAGTTGCCTAACTTGTCTTAAACTATTGCAAACAAAACGTTCGGGCGCCACAGATTTGTCAGTGGTCGCTGTCGGGAGATAGTTACACGTAACAAATGAGGATCGCCAACTATTCGCGTTATTGCCAACTTTGCTAAGTATGAATTTAGTCTATTGTGTTGTTTGCGTGTTCTGTTTATCGTTTTGTAGGTAATCCTCTTCTGAAACTAGAAAGTGGACATTCTTCTTAGATCTAAATACCTCAATCAAATTATATTTGATGTGCAACAAATGAGATTTACCAACTTTTGCATTGTTCCCAACTTTGCTAAGTATGATTCTATTGTTGTTTTCGTTTACTGTTTCGGTAACTAATGGTCCATTTTGAACAGTAATGGCCTTGTTTGTTTGATAACTATTCATTTCATTATTGTTAAACTATTAATCGTTTTAACAAAACAACGAGCTTCACAAAAGAACTGGGTGGGGTTCACCTTGGGAACCTTTGACTATTGAACAAATGCTGATGAACAAAATGGATATTTGTTCAATAGTAAGTACTGTTTAATTTATACATAAACCTATTACTCTAATTTAACAATTACTAAGACAATATTTTAATTTAACTATAGCTACAAAATACGTATGGTAACTAATAAGCCTATTTCCATAAATAGTTATAGATAGCTTTAGCAAGAACAGTTAGTTACTTATACGTATAATGTTAATATTACATAGTGGTTTTAATAATCTAATTGCCTCTTTAAAACTGAGTTCGTAAATAACACACCTAATATTCCCTAAGATGTCTTTCTCACAGGTCCAACTTCTAATCCTGGTCTATAAAATTTCACATTAAGGCTAAGTGTCTTAAGTCGATTAAGTGCGCGCATCGAATGCTCTAATCCGGAATCCTCAATAGCTGAAGAAGCAATCCGTATGTAAATTACGAAAATTGTTCTCATCGTGGAGTGAAATGGCGGTGAATAGCTTCCGCTGGCGCTGGTTTTTGATTTTATTCAAGAAAGGTTAGATTCGGTTTTTTTTATTTACCCGGTTTCCTCATTAATTGTTGATTATTTTTCTAACTTTCTTACATGAACTTCCATATAATATAGTGAAAATGTGTTTCACATATAAGGTGAAACAGAGCGGTATTTTTATATTCTCTAGCTTTCTACAAAACATGTATGACATTATATAGACAAGATACCTCCACTACTTTCTGCGTTTTAGCATACCTATCGTGTCAGCAGTATAGTCAGTGACAAAAGTAGCTGGTCATTGTACAAAATTTCAAAAGCTTTTTCATGAATTAAAATTTTCAAATTAATAATGAATTCAAGAAAAGAATAAAGAAAGTTTTACTTTCTTAATTAAGTGTAAATCTATCAACAAGTGAGTGAATGATTGTTTATTATTTTCTTTCATAAAACAATTTCAAAGTTACGAAAAGTTCATCAACTTTTGTCGCTGTTTGTATCAACTACATATTAAGTTAATGCTACTGGAATTTTTGCTCACTGTAGTTAGTATAAGATAAACGAGTGTTGCAATGTGCTGTAAATTAGCAATCATATATCTAGTGTTATCTTATCGTTGTACTCCTACTGATTGGCTATGCTCCACATTTCCTTCACTCATTGCACCATGAAAATAAAGCAATTCCCATTCATTAATCAAGTTATTCCTCCAATTTATTAACTGACTGATAAATAAATCTGGTCACGGCACCAATACCCGGGTTTAGTGTAGCGTAAATATCAATTACCCAGCTTATATCGGGAAATTCGGGAAACAGCCGGTAATTGTCGGACAATGTCCAGACCAGTCCCCTGCTTTGTTGCATTTTGGCGAATATTGGTAATTTATTTTTATTATGCCGCTATATCGAGGGGAAATGTTTCCCTGAATGGTCATTTTGAATGCGTGTCCATAAAATTTTGTTAGTTAATTAGCTTGGTAATGTTATAGGCGCTTGTTTGCATAAAGTAATATGATAATAGACAGATAGATGGGCGTCACAGGTTGCATCGTTATAAAGTTGTTATACCGTAGAATGCTGTATTTTGCCTGCACTCCTAACTTTGCCTAGGAATAATTCATAATGACTATCAATATCAAATTGCATTTGCAATGCTAAATAATTTAGGAACTAAGATAAATATTTCATTAGTAGTTTAGTTAAGAATACAGTTATGTACAACTTTACAGAATTAGTACAGGCAAAGTTAGGAGTGCAGGCAAAGTTACAGCATTTTACGGTACTAAACTACACAAACCCTACGTGAAAAATTTCCAAATAAGTTTAAAATAAAAATACTTGACTTTTTTTTTTCTACGAATAAATTTCATTAACTTTGACATTCCGAATCGATAGCAATAACAGGCTATGGGACCAAAACGTACACATATATTTTCCTCTGCAATATAAACCATATATTTGGTAAAAGGAGACAAAATAACACATAATTCAAGCATACATATCCTTATTTCTCCATAACGTAGCAAGGACGTTCACAATTCAACAGTTTATCCCCATAAAACAGGATACGAACAAACGAAACCACAACTTTACTGAAGCCAAGTACCTATTCTTTGACAGTTTCGGCTCGAAAAAGGTTTTCCATTCATTTTCTTATTACAGGGGGAAATTCGGTCGGACCCCTTAAACCATGCGTCGGTTCTCTGACACGCATTGTACCCATGATTAATGATTTACAACGCAATTTTCTTCGACGTAAAAAATGTCCCAGGCCTTTTTAATATTAGATATTTATACACTCATAAAAGTAACATGTCACGTTATAATGACTTTTTTAATAGTTTTGAGGTTATAAAGTTTTTTAATTATGATGATTAAGCGTTTTATTTAATAAGCACGTCTTTTTTGTTTTCAATGAGTTTATTGTGTTAATAACTGACAAAGTAACGTGAGACTATGAAACATAAAAATAAAATAAAAACATAAACAATTATTTGGAAATACCATTGATCATTGATTCGATCTATTTCAACGATAAGGTCATAAAGTCATATTTGTCGTAAAGGTACATTGATAATGTGCGCATGCGCATTGGAATAACGTCATAAAATTTTAAGTGCATTATGATAGTCATATTTCCTGTAACTATCTTCATTTAACTGGCAAAATTTGTCTATAAGTACTTCGAGTTCTTTCAAAACAGAAGACTGAGAAATTCGAGGCCAGATACATTATGATTATATTTTTATTCTTAAGAAGAAAACTAAAATTAAAAAATATCCTTCAAAAACTTCCCAACAATGTCCCACTTTAGTCTCACACATGTGGCTAGTTGGCAGCATCAAAGCTGAGATAATGGAGACAAAACAAGCTAGTTTAATGCGCCGTATTGGGTTCCCGAGCAAACAGCGCGCCCTAGTGTCGGGTTACTGAACACATGCTGCCAAAAGGTCATGAATAGATACCGTGTTTGTACAGACAGCGGTGATATCAAAACATTGGTGTTCGGTATATAAATGCTTCTTCTTGTCTAGACAAAATGTTTTTGTATTTGTTATGTTATTGTAGTTGCATTTATAAATCTGCTACCGGGTATTTTCTAGTGCCTAGTATTGGACGTAATTCCATTTTTTTCTCTTTTACTTGCGGGTAAAACGAAAGAGACGTTAGTTAAGAGAATATAGAATATTTTGAGAGCAGTCTTATTTTTTTCAGAAGAGTTAATAGAATTGTCCAATACACTTACATACACCTAAAAGTACTCAGAGGGTTCCACTAAAATTGTAGATACCTACTTAGTTGTAGGTACTCAAAAATAGTTCACCTATTATTTTCTGACTGAGTCGGCCTGTCTGGCAAAGTGTTTTTAGCATTTTCTGAAATTCGCAATAACAGACCGGAATTATGAATTGTACCCAGTATGCCAATAAGCTCCCCCCCCTATTGCATGAGACCTAATAACGGCATCGGTGAAATGTCGGTGTATAGTACACCTCTGCTTAACCCTTTGGGAAACGGGCGTAATGCTGTAAAATAACGCGAATTTATCAAATAAAAATGTTGTGTCTTTAACAGAAGTTTTTACAACCCACAAAATAACAGTAGGCTGCGAAAATACACTAGTTAATGCAAGATTATGGTACCATAAAACAAACTTTCAAAGTGTTAATCACGTTTATTAAATTAGACGATTATGAACTTTGACGATGAACATTTAAAATTGTTATTTACTTGTACTTCTGCGGAAACTATTACTTTGCTTTTAATGAACTCTTCCGCATCTTCAATATTAATAGGTTATTTTTCCTTATTGCACTATTAATTTCAAAGCGGATTTGTATTGGTTAGGTCACAGACAATATCGACTGTATAATGTTATAGTTTGATTAGATTTATTTCTGTTATATTATTATTTGATCGAACAATATCTCTTTCTACAGAAAGTATCGTAAATCTATAATTTTATAGATTATTTAATTTACATTGTGCGTATTATTTGTTGTACTTGACGTGGTTTCTGTGAAAGAGTAAGCAACCCACTCTCCATCTATGGATGTCTTTGAGAATACATCTGCCAACCAAGGAAAATGCCAAATCCCATACCAATGTTCATAATATAACATAAACATAACATCACGCGTTTGTTCCCCGATGGATTGGCTAAGAGATGTAAGAGATGTACTATTGCACACCTACATTTCTACGATGTCGTTATGAAGTCCCATGTAATAGGGGGCGGTCCTATTGTCATCTACCGGGCACAGTTCTAGACTCCGTGTTGCTACAGAGAATTTCCAACAAGAAAATCCCAATAGAACTTTGCTCGACCCGGGAATCGAAACCAGGACCTCACGCTCAGCAATCGCGCTTGCGGCCACTAGGACAATGAGGCATATAGATCTTAAATGTACCGGTTATTCTTCTTTTGTGTATTGGTAACGAGCTGTCAATTGGAAACAGTGGTTGCCATACAGAAAAAATAAAGCAGTGTGCTCACTACGGTGGTAGTGATTCTTTGACCACTGTGCACCAGACATACAGATACCAGAGAATATTTACAAACTAATTAATTAATAAGATTCTTTACAACTAATTTTCACGTTACTACACGGTCAGACTAATTGACATAAGGGGTGCTCTAATACCTATAACAAGGCAGTAGGGTTCACATGTGTAATTACAATATCAAGCCCTGTCTACCAATCACCTAACTGAGCACGGTAATTGTTGCAATATAACATCCAGATACTAGACTGCTTGATTAGTCTTGTGGTCGAAATAACCAAAACGATGATATTGTATTTCAATGCCTGATTCAGAATAAGCCACATCGTCGTTCCGTGGGAATCATAATAGAACATTAAAGAGTTAGAGATTATTGTATTAGGTGAATAAATGAACTCCATAGTGGATCGTGAACACAATAATAGTCATCCATTTTTATCTATACATACATATAATACAATTATAACAGGCCGATGTCTGTAAATTATAGATATTGGAGAAAAACTAATATGAGGGGTCTTTATTAGAGCAACAGAAGCCAAAACAACGGTTTTTAGAATCTTTGTCTGTCTGTCTGCATGTTTGTACACGCATTACGCAAAAACTACTGCATGGAATTGAATGCAGTTTTCACCGATGTATTGCTAGAGGTCTAACTTGAAATATAGGCTCCATCTTACCGCAGGAAAATATCAGATTCTAAATTCCACACGTAAGAAGTCGCGGGCAAAAGCTTTCCTAATCTAATATTATAAATGCGAACGTAAGTTTGTTTGTTTGTTGCCTTTCAAGCCTAAACCACTCAATCGATCATCGTGAAATTTTGCATATACATTGTCAGGGGTACAGAAAAGGACATAGAGTACCTTTTATCCAGAAAAAAGTACTGTTTCCGAGGGAAAGGACAATAACTTTCTTAGGAAGATAGATGGCACTACGTGTGACCCGAAATAATGCACGGGTCGGTAATCAATGCGGGCGATGCCGCGGGCGGAAGCTAGTTGCTAAATAAAGCGATAGATATCTTAATATATATAGTACCAAAAACCCTTGGTTACAGTTACATTACTTTAAACTTGAAAAATATATCCAGTATAACGACTTAGATGCCCATTACTATGAACTGAATAAAAGAAGCAATATCACGAAAGGTGTGGAAAAATATGGAGAAAGCAGTGGAAGAAAAACAGTGGTAGTGTTATTACATTCAATAAGTAGGCAAACATAACAATATGCACAGTACATCATATTATATTCGGTAAAAGTGCGGAACGACTGTGAAAGCAGATTGCTTCAAAACACCGTAATATTTTTATTAGTCTTAGTATTAATATATATGGTAAGACTTCATTAATAGCGCACGATAGTAGTGAATAAAAAAGAAATCGACTTAAAAATTTCTTTCTATACAGCAGCAGCGTTTCCAGCACTACGGATATTCTGAAAAAAAGTTAATCGTCTCCTATAAAAACTGAAGAACCCAGTCTGACTTGACCTAGTAGATACCTTTTAGGCTAAGTAATTCTTGTTTTTCATACGTTGGCAGTTCGCGTGACAGCGCATCAGGGTTGTTAGCAGGAAGTCGGTGACCGGAAAAACGGTTGTTATTCCCAGTGAGGCCGTGTGTGATATTCTACTTGTTTTCACAGCCCTTGTTACAGAAGTACACCTATTTAGATACGCCGTAGGATTCCCGGAAAGGACTGGCCGTTTTAAAGATAGCAAGTGCATTAAAGCCCTTTTTGTTTTATCTTTTCCGAAGTACGAGTAAGTTTCCTACCTTTTTAGCAACCTGTTTAATTTTTTTGTTATTTGCCGTAGATATGGATACCTACGCCTGTTCCTATAGCCGTACATTAGATTTTTTAGGGTTCGTAAAAATCGTTTCTATCCTAAGGGACAACGTAGACAAGGTACCTAGAGGTTCGATAAAAAAATGTTAACAATGCTAGTTGCAGGGGATAGTTTGGGAAGTGACAATTTATAAAAAAAACTTTTACTATTTCTTTTGTAAGATGACCCACAACAACAACCACGCAAAGATTAGTTCGGGAATAGAACTTACGATACGGAGCAGAATGCTTAGCCACTGCTTCCCCAATTACCTTTTAAAAACATTAGCAAAAATATGACCAAAAATAAACTCTCTGAAACAGCAATGTACACAGTGCTCAAACAAACACAATTGTGAGTCCATAACTGTAATTAAAATTATGGCGATTCAGGCACCGAAAGACGATAACGATACATTTTAATCGAGTCAAGAAAGTTATCTAATAAATGTGCCTACGCATTTTATTTTTATATCTATCTTACTTTCAAAGATTTCGAAGCTCCAATAAATCTAAACATATTACTGTAATCCATCTTCGTCAGTCGACGCCTACGCCGTTCAACCTACAACGCCGCAACTGATATTTTCTCTTATTCCTTTATTCACAAGCGAACCTTTAATATCAAAATATAAATTGAGCCCATTCAAATTAAATTGACCTTTTCTTGAATATTTTAAATATGTCCGCAAGCTTAAATTTCATGTGTTTATTAAAGTTTATAAAACAATTCCAGAACAAACATCTGATTTTATAGACCAGGGAAAACTTAACCTGTAACGTAAAAAACCAAACGCTTTAGCTAAAATGCAAATTAGGTTTCTTACTTTCCTTCCTCTGGCCGGCAAAGAATGATTTGGAATAAAAAAAAAACTCGTGCCTTTGTATCCAAACTTAAGAAAAATGTAGCCGTATATATACGCTTACACTAGTAGCTAATTTATTTCCACAATAAAAGCAGTCTTGCTACAAAAAGCAAGCCATGCGGAAAGAATACGATACGTGTGTTCTTTTAAAATTAGTTACAACGAAAACGTGGGTTTAAAGATTGCAGTAGCGTAGTTACTGTACCTAATCGTGACCGATCGCGGTCTGTTGGACATATACTCAATGGATTTTCTTCGTTCTAGCAAATAGTAGGTCCAGACTTAAATATTATGTACACGTTATTGTAGCCAGTCAGGCAATTTGAAAAAGGAAAATTGTTTGAGGTTACGACTAAACAGTGCCGCTGAAGACCAAGTGGAAATTCCATTAATTTTTTAAACTAACCACCATAGTAGTTAAGCCGTGAACTTAAAACAATGTTACGCAATTTTTGAGATTTAGAATCGAATTTCAAAATCGTTAATGGTTGATTGGATATGAATGTAGGTCGAACAGTGTGAAGTGTGCTTATCCATAACGTCAGAGTTACCAAAAGTTAAGCTCTCAGTAAAGCCAAAGCCCAATAAATTCTCTTGGTACCGTCATAAAATCGAACTAACCCGCAAGTTTCAACACTGAATATACCGTAAACGAAAATTCCTTTGAAAATATCCTGACAAATCGTTTTGAAACGGCGAACTGAATGCAATGATAACTCTGCAGCTCTGCACAAAAGCCTTGCATCTACATAATCGATGGCTTATTGGCATTCCCCCTTTTACTTCTAAATTGCAAATTTTCCGCACGATTTCGCTTCACGGAATAAATTTTCAGCCGCGAAACGGCATGCAACTGTTCTGTATTTCTTATTCATTTTCCTTCGCGTGCTTTCTCCTAATTTATTCGTATTGTTTGGTTTAAGAGTCGGTTTAAAAAAAAACTTAAACAGGTACAGTAATTTTGAAATACACTGTTTATTTAAAAACTAGACAGTTTTACCACAGTTGATGTTCTTCGTGACAGAATATTACAGCTCTCGGAGTTAAAGCATTATATAAACGTTAAACGGTTACGACCTGTACGTACAATATGATGTTATAAACATGACACTGAAGTCTATCCGACGGTCGTAACAATGAAAAGTTTCATTTCCCGTACCTGGTTGTTTTTTTATCTTATCGTCGTGAGCTCTCACGTGGAAATAATAGGCTTAGACATCAACATATAGGCGATACCTGAGATTGTCTGGCGCATATTGGGTAGAGAGGCTCAATACCTATTACTGACTGGCTAATCGTCCCACTGAGCGATTCCAGTGATATGTAATAGGTTTTGCCGATAAAACAGGATAAGAAGAACATTCGGAACGCGGCTTACTCCTTGGAAATAGCCGGTAATCAGAGTATTGACTGATTAATTAGTGAGTGGTGACATTCAGATTAGTGAGTTGTAGCATTGTTAGTCCATCACTAAACTACTAACAACTTGTTACAATACATATACTGTTTGAGTTAATGCATATTTAATTGAAAGGGAGTTTATAAAGTGCACAGATTCAAAACAGGCCAATCAAATCAGTGCAGAGGCCTAATCTGAATATAAATGGTTGTTGTAGACAGTAACTGGATTATTTTGAGCGGCAGTTAAGATGAAAGAAATTAAGTGAAAGTAAAGTGAATTTGTAAAGAGTTTACACAATTTCACTTTTACTTTACTCTGCTTGAACGTTCTACTAAAATACTTGATTTAACAGGAGCAGCACATTGTACGATACCACTTTATAATTTAAGAACAAAATATCTTATTACACGCCACACAAATATTTTTTTACAAAATTACATACGTGGCATCACGAATATATTCCATTATATTACTAAGGGTTAAGCACAGGTGTACATCCATATTGCGCCGACACCGTTATTAAGTCCCATGTAATAGGGAGCGAACCTATTGCCGTTTCCCGTAGCCTAATTATGTAAAAAAGCGACAGCAACGCGACAGCCACGCGACAGAAATCTCACTGTCAGCCAATACATTATATGCCACAAAAATGACGTATGACAGAAGTTATCGCGCGATCTACGCCTGTCGCTATATCAGTAATTAGGCTGCCGGGCACAATTCCAAACTTCAAGCTTATGTGGATAAGCTTGAAAAACATAAAACACATAAAACTACAATCAAGTACAATCTCATCAGTTAACACTGTGTCACGTAAATCATCATAACAATAATAATATTTCAATAGCATAATCAACATAATACGTGTTCTATGACCATTACTAACATAACGTTTTCATACAATAAACAAATTTAATTGCCTAATTATTTAAGGTTGGGCCTTGTCCCGTTAATATAAGGTCGCTTGCAAAGCTTCGTGAAAATTTATCGTTCCTTGTTGTACAACGTAAATTTATACTGTCTTAGTTAAGTAAATAAGGTACTATTCAATTATGTGCTTTCTTGGTTCACTTTTTGTTCTAACTTCGGATTGCTTGCTAGTTTCTGGTGGAGAATTTCTTTTAGTTTATTGCTTTGTTTCTTGTTCTTAATGTTTAACTGCTCCTATTTTGCTTGATATTGGTATATTTGTTTGAGAATTTGTGTTAATAACAAACTAGATTTTCCTAAATCTGCATGTAAAGTAATTAGCCAATTTAAAAGTTTTCTAAATTAATTATCGACAATAACTTTGAAGTCGTTGAAGCTATAATAATATTTTTTCCACTTATCGATAACTGACATTACCAATTTTTTCATAGACAGACAGACAGACAGTTGGACTATAATTCCCTGTCCCTAGAGAATCAATTTCGAGCTCTAGAACAAATAGGTAACAAAAAAAGAACGAACTCTTAAATGGCGGTGTGGCTTTAACACACAAGTAGCAAGTTGAAAGAGGAGCAAAGTAAAACTTTCAATTTCTATCTAAGAATGTTTAGCAAGTTGCTAGAAGTACCTAGTTAACCTAACAGCGATTAAACTGGGGGCATGTTCGAGTTAATAGTTCCTAGAAATCGGACTGGAACTTGCTGAATAGATTGAATGGACTGTTTGCCGGTAATTTGCACTAATCCTTGGGCATATAACTTTGATTTATTTGTCGTAACTACTAAGTGGCTCAACTAAATACCTAGTTCTAATAGTTTCAGATATTTATGACATTATTATTCTCTATGGAAATGAATGGCTTCTTCGGAATATAGATTTTATATTCCGCAAGTCTGATTTTACGGCTTTCATAGCTTGAGTTAAACCTGGGACATAAAAATATAACAGTGAATATTTATGTAGGTAGGTATTGTAAAGTAAATCTCGACGTAAAAGTTGACTCACTTCGTTCATAAATGAAAATATTAATTAAATATATGAACAGTTATCGGCGGGCACCAAATAATAGGTTTTCTATGGTCTTCTTTGAGTTGCCTGACGGCGTAAAGCTTCAAACAAAAAAAAAAAATAACAAAAAAATATAATATGATTATTTTAATAATTAGTTCTTTACAAGTACACCTAATGTAAAGAAAGTATTCGAAAAGACAATTGCTGTCAAGCAGAATATTTCGGCAAAAACCCAAAGCTAAAGCATAGATTTATTATTTACTTAAAATAAAGACTATACCTACTTAATATAAACAACACATTAAGCTTATCTTTGCACAAGTGCTGTCAGTCAATTGGTTTATTATTTTACGTACAAAGTAAAATGTATCGCCCAAAAGCCAAATCATAACATAGAGTTATTGCTTGTGCTAAACCTGGGTATAAAAGGTAGCAGTAAATATTTACATCTCAGCGTAGAAGTGGAGTCACGTGCTACTTTGTTCGTGTTTTATTGCATACGGATTTATGACTTGCACTTTGAGAACCTCACGTATTGCTCTATCTATGAAGGAAATCTTTAAACATCAGTTTGTATTTGGACTATATGTTTGTATATTGTACTCAAGGTTGTTTTCAGGTGTTGCTTTTTGGGTTTATCGAAATGAATTTTTGTTTTTGGTTGTGTAGGTTTATCATCTACGGTTAAATTTACAGTGGCGGTCGATTTTACACGGTACATTTGTCTGGGCTTTAGCTGGCTTTACCTGAAGTATCGTCTGGCTGAAGCCATTAGGCAATGTATTATGTTCGGGGAGCATAAACTTAGTTTACATAAATTTGTCAATATCTTCAGGAGATCTCCTGTATGGTAATGTTAACTAGTTTTTAAATTACATATAACTGATGAAATGTAGAATGAATATACGGCTATTGAAATTGAAATTGTTTATTGAAATAATAAAATTGATCTCTGATACCTATATACAATTTGGGCTACCCAGTAAAAGAACCCTGAACAATATGATTACCGAAACATACATAAAATACGACCGTGACAATTCATTTTTTATAATAAACAAAGCAGGGCCACATTCAACAATGGTTTGTCCAGGGCCGAATTCGACCGAAAGCGATTCATACAACCCTCTCGTCCTATTGACGCCTCTACACGCTTTATATGCAAATTGAATGACCTCCAATTTGGTGGAACGGGTGGAATGACATCTTCACATTGGACGTTAAGCCGTTATTGCGGCCTTTTGGTGCGTTATTGGCATATTTTGCGTTTTGACTTTCGATGTTTAGTCTAGATATTAAAGGTTTTATTAAAAATGGCCCCATTTGGGGTAAAAGCTTTTATTATGTGCCATTTGTGGCGTGCTTTTGGTATGGCAATATTGCATACCTAATGATGGTCGCTATTTTTAGAAGAATTTTAAAGCACGATCATGGTGTCATGAGAAGCCTATTACAGACCAATTTTTAAAAGCCCATCATGTGGTTAGTGAACATATAGCCAACTTTTCAAATTCTCAGAGGCACGTTTCAAGCTAGAATGTAAAAAAATTCTGATTATTATTATATTTAATTGCCCCATTGCTTTGCTTCCCGAATTAATGCAAAAAAAAACTGCCAATTTCCGATATCTTCCCCCAAGTTATTACCAACTGATACATTTACTTACTTTTTGCAGAATTTTTATTAAATAGCATTCTGAAACTACATAACTAGCCTACAATTTTCATTTAACGACCCTTTTCCTGAAAATAATGAAGAAAACATTCTACCAACAATATGGCGCTGCTGTAAATTAAAAGTTAATTGTATAACAACAGCAGTGTTTGCGTTAACCGTTAAGTAACCGATAAGCCATTCTAAGAGACCACTTACTTCGCTGAATGGACTTCGTTTTGAAGTCGACAAGAAAGTTTTAACACGCCATCCGACGGGAATACGGCGTCCTCATTGGCTATGTTCCATCGCGTCAGGCAAAATGCTACCGAGCGACCAATCCGCGTAGTGTGTGATAGGTGTGCCGTGCCCTTTATAGTCGGAATAAAGCCGTTTTAAATTTTGCACTGATTAAACGCTTCGACTGGTGGTTATAGAGTGTGGTCAGGCGATGATGGTCGTATACGGGCTGTTGTATGATGTGGTAAAGTAAATGTGCTATGGATAAAAATATAATGGCGGTATTGTATATTATCTTTTACATAATTAATAGGTCGTTATTCAATGAAGTAAACGGTGGAGCCTAGTCTGAAGTTTTTTTTAATAAATTATGAGTAGGTACTGTTCTAACTTCATTGGTAAAAGACTATGGAGATGCATGGAGATCCATTTAGCTGCGCAATTTACAAAGACTGGATCAAAAGTTCAATTGTTCTTAAATAAATTAATGAGTATTGTTACTCTGTTGATTGATTAAATACTATGTACAGACGCGAAATTTTATGTGGGACCATTTCCTAGACAAACGAAAATATATGTTTTCTAAGAATACTCATAATGCAATAAGGTCGAAAGCTCCAAATGAATAGTAATATGATGTCGTGTACCTACTGTATTTTCATTTTAATAGGCCAACGTTTTATTTACAGCTGATCAATATATTGGAGAATGGATCAACAATTATTAGATTATTGATCTCGAATCACCATGATTGTATAAAAACAAGTTATTAATTTAGCCCACTTGATTGTCCGTAACTAATAGATAAAATACACATTCACGATAATATTTTATTCAAATTAAGACTGCCAGTTTCGTGTCAGTCACATAGGAGTTATCTGCACAGAAATGTTTAATTAAATAATATTTTGGAATACTTATCTTTCATGCTAACCCATCTACTATAATAATATAAAATAAATTCAGCCCATTACTGTCCCACTGCTGGGCAAGGGCCTCTTCTCAGATTGAGAAGGGTAAGGCCTTAGTCTACCACGCTGGCCAGGTGCGGGATGGTGACCTACACACACCATCAAGAACTTTATGGAGCCCTCTCAGCTGTGCAGGTTTCCTCACGATGTTATCGTTCACCGTTAATGCGAATGATAATCAAATTCTGATCCGCACATGATTCCGAAAAGTCAGAGGTGCGGGCTGGGTTTGAACTCGAACCCTTTTGCATGGAAGGCAAGCGTTCAACCACTAGGCTATCACTGCTTTAAATGCATATATATACAAATATAAGCACATGTTTTTAAAATATGAAACATTAAAGCTTATGTATATAAATTGTCTGTAACTGGCGCAAGCGCGGTTGCTGAGCATGAAGGTGAAGCGTGGGCATGACGGAGGCGATTGGGTTCGATCTCTGGGTCGGGCAAAGTGTTATGTGGGTAAATATATTTCTAATATTACATGTGGCATAATAACTGCATCCGCAAAATGTGCATCTCTGTCTAACCCTTAGGATAATACAAGCGTGATCAAAATTATAGGTAAGTTGTTTATGTGTAAATTTTTATGAAGATCTTGTGCTGATGAATGAATTTGCATTGATATTCCATCGAGCAAGCAAGATCTGAATTATCTGAATCTAGTTTACAAATGCTTTAGCAAAATTATTTGTTATTACGTGAAATCACTCGTGTCGGGTGGATTAATTATCCAATCAGCAAGATGGGGCTAGCTATCGCTAATAATCATGCTATTCCGTGTCCTCTTATGAAAACATATTTAAGCGTGAATGGGATGCACTGTTTGTTGGTCGTTGTGGTTGTTAGATTTTTCTTACGCCGGCCCCGGTAGTGCTTAGGTACCGTACCTTCGGGAGGCCCTTTACGTGCGTCCACCTCCCCGTACCGCTTTTCAATTGTACCTTGAACATAAATATTTCGAACAGACTATTTTGATCTTATAATAAATGGTAGAATGTGCAAAATATCCCTCATTAGCATAACTCCAACAAAGATTATATTGTTCTTTAGTATGTTAACAATACTTTACTAGTTTTAATGTAACGTTAAGTACGCTAGAAATCTATAAAAGAACCGTAAAGGTATAAAATAGGGTATTCCGCTGTAAAGTTTATGAACAGAAAGTCTACATCTACTTAATAACGGTACTGGTAGAACATTGAAGCGAAACCGAAATACTTAATAACAAAATCTTCTGTAGTCTTGGAATATGTACGAAACTACCTATTGCCCGCTTCTTCGTCTGTGTGTGTTTTTTATTTATTATCCATTATTGTTTTGCTGCAACAGTAAAAATAAATTAAATAGGTATGTCGTTTTCCAAGACCCAAGCTACCTCTTTGTGAAATTTCATAACGATCGGTTCAGTGGTTTTGTCATGATGAGGTTACAAAAAGACAGACAGTCTCCAGTAATTTATTATAATCAAAGCCCATACTGTCCAGAACTTACATTTGGTGGATTCGAAGAAAAAGATGGCATTATTTTTAAACTCCTGCTCATTTTTATGCTTGATAATGTTCCACTTTTACCTAGTCCTGTTTACGTCATATAAGCAATCAAGAGAATGAGATAAAACGTCATCCATCTAGGTATCCTCCCACGACAGGACGATAGGTGTACAACCGAAATATAAAATTTGCCATACCAGTCCGTTTTTAAAACACGTTTGAGGCAAACATATGAAACCCAACGGTGCATACAAGAATAGTCAGGAAGCGGCAAGTTGTCTGCCTTCACTCACAAGAGGCGTAAATTCAAAACGTCGTAAAATATGAAAAATATCGTGGAAATGTTCAGACTGATGCAGCAATAAACTTACACTGCGGACAATTTGAGGGGAAACTGCAAAGTATTGTGCACTTAATGTATTGGGTACCTCTGTGACAATAAAACGAATGTATTCGTTAAGCTTTTGTACCTGTATTCATTTGAACTAACATTACTACTTTTAATAAATATTTTATTCCAAACAAATGAATAAAAGTCATAAATTGGCTTTCGCAAATTAAAATTTACAGTTAGCTAGAAAATTATTTTTGAATGGTATTTCAACATGGGTTTTCTTTATTTATTTTGTGGCTTTCTTATTTCATTTTAGATACCTATATGTAATTACTATTTCGAAGGAAATGGAAGTCAAGAAACCTATCAATATGTTAAAAGTTTTTACTTGTTTACCAGCACTTATGAGTAATTCATCACTAAAATTATAGGGTACTTAACTAGAACACGAAACATGATTCGAAAATAATTATTTGTTTTTCAATGTCCTTAATTACTCTGCCATGGTCTGTCTTCGAGGTAGCGCCGCAGTTAGTCTTGATGGATGGAGTGCATTAAAATAAACATCTGTCCATTTTTCAACCGGCCCTGATAGCCAATTACACCGCTGCGCTACAAATAGCCACAGTTTTACGAATCATTACGTTTCTGTTAAATGGGTTTAGTAAAACGTAAAAAAGTAAGATTTTATTTGAATATTATGGGCTACGAACTAATAAGTTTCAGAAGATAGTAAAAATAGTGTGCTGTCTAATAAATCTTGGATATTGTATGCAGTAGATGTCGGAATAAAATTTTAATAAGATCAAAATTCTTTCCTTGAAAATGAAAAATCTCCAGACATTTCGTCGGGGATTGTACTACAGACATTGTTGTCGCATTTTGGAATGAAATTTTCCCATAATGCCCTCAGTTAACAATTACGAGGCTAAGAGCCAGGTAAATAAATAAGAGTCCTCTAGCCGACGACAAGCATAAAATTTAGTTTCATACTCGGGTAACTTATTCTTAGCTCATTCTGTGCAATTTCCTATGCAAATTTAATTGTACCCGGGGTCCACGTAAATCTCTACTCTCTCTGGCTGCAAAGTTAATTACGCGCCTGGACTACTCTGCGCGATTAACGAGCCGGCTTGCTCTTATTGTGTCTACATCGACAAAGGAAAGGAAAACGTGGAAAATGATATTACCCGAGGCGCAAATGAACAGCACTGTTATAACACGGATTTCATACCAAAAACTGAACAAAAGACGCTTGTTTCGGAGTTGAAGAGACAAAGAAACGGGTATTATGCTGTACAATTTATAGTCTATTGTAGATACTACCCGTTATTGTATTTTTGGACGTCAAAGTTTAATAAAAATGGTCATCAATATATTGTTGCCATGATTAACCGAACATTAATTAAACACACTGTGTAATCTTTCATCTTAGCGCACATTTCCAACAATTTAAATACCATAGTATTATGTCTACTAGACTAAGAAAGTCTTATAATTGTACCGTCGGAAGCATCACACGAGTAAAACAGTACAGCCAGATAACATAAACAAGAACTGCAATGTTAACAATATCTCAATAGCAACATAATTTTTCTGGTTTTATAAACCCTAAGACACACCAGTTGTGTTATACAGCTGAAAATAACTGAATAGAGGTCAATCGTAAATTCTTTAGGGGTAAATCAGAACAAAAAGATTTAATTTCAGTGTCATGCTTCGATCTCAACGACAGTCATACGACAGAAGAAATTTAATGAAAATGTTTCAAACCCAACATTTTAGTGTCTATAGTTGCGTAGACTGCAGTAAATACCGTAAATTATTTGCAAAAAGTTTTCCAAGAAACCTTGGAAGAACTTTCCTAAACCAACTAACAAGATATGTAAGACCGCGATAACAAAGTCGCGTGTCAGTGATGAAATAGACACGGACATGATAAGATTTAATGACGTGCTACGCAAACACTATTGCAATTCTAGTTTAACGGCTCACACCGATCTATTACCGCAGATAAGTGGAGTTATGTAGCTGTAGAGAATAAAGTATGTCAGCGCGTAGTATGCAAATCACGGCTGTGTGATCTTAAGTGTGTGTGTGCACGCGCTGAACGAGCTTCACCTTAAGGAGTAGATAGAATTTAGGGCGGAAATAAAGCCTCAGAATTTAATAAAGCATCATACCTTAATTCCCCGTAGCATTTAATAAAGGTAGATACAATTATACAGCAATATTTCACAGATGTCGTCTCATGTACCCACTATTCCAAACTGCGATTGCTACTGTGAATTTTCCTAGAAAAATCAATAACGCTGCTCAACCTAAAAATCGAACTTAGGCCCTCACGTTCTGCAGCCGCACTCGCGACCACTTCACCAAAGAGGCAGTTTATTAGAATTGACACATTATCAGTAAAAAGCAATGTGGGTATCTATAAATTTAAGGTTTTTCGGCGCTCTAAGTCTGATGCGCCGACGACCTGAAAAAAGTTGATAGATAAAGGAAGGCGGAGGCCCGACCGATGACGAATTGCACTGCGCGTTTAATTTATTGTGCGTTTAATCTATTGATTGAGTGTTTAAAATACTAATGTCATAAAATAATAATTTGAACTATCAGGACACGATCTTATGCTATGAAGAAATAAGCGAAAGTTAGCAATGGCATTATTATTCCCATCGTATTGTATAATATTCACATAAACAGCTGGAATTATTACCTCTTATATTTTACAGATGTCACATAACTTGGGGTCTATCACAAATACTGAGCCTCTCACAATAAATTTCCGCCAGATGATAAACAGCCGCCATATCCTAGATTTTCTCGTACTACCGACCTTAGGTACAAAATCCTGAATATTACCCCGCAATGCGTCTTTCCACGTTTGGCATAAATCCAACTTCAACAATGACAGCATCAAGTTGTGAGCTTTCCAAAGTTACCCCATAACGAACGTTCAGTGGGTTGTACTAACGTACGGTTGACCGCGAATGTGGGAAATTCGACCCAAGATATGTAAACGGATATTTATCAAGAAGTAAACCAACGATATTTACTCGCGTTAATTTATTAGAGTAAGAATGACCTAAGACAAGGAGCGAGAAAGATAAATGGAAGAAGAAGAAGAGACGTTACAAGTGGAATGAATGTGAAAGTGCTATAACAACTAAAGTAGCATGGCATGTGAACATATAAAAATGTACTATACTGCATTATTTTGATGACCAGAAAATATAAATGATATACCTAATCCTTTTTCCAAATTATTTATTTCATAATACACATGGGGTTCGATACGACGGGGCTCGATATGGGTTTCGCATAAAACATAATTAAGCTAAAACCTTTCTCGTTATACACATTAAGTTACGGTATAATCCATATAACTATTAGAAATTTTTGTAACAAATTGGGAAAACTGTTTAATATTACGTAGAGAAAACAAAGAACAAATCGTCAAAATCTATTTTGTGTTCGAGCATACCAAGTTAACAAATGAGCAATATTTATGATATTGGTTTATATGAGTTCTCTCATTTATATAAATGACACACACACATAGACATACTGCTATACCTACGCAAATACGTATTACTCATCATCTTGGCATAGCTTGAGTTATGGCTTATTAATTTCGATTAGGCAATACTTTTATGGTTGCCTTTATGTTTATAGATGTAATTAATCAATAGTATTTGGTTATATGTTTGATTTCCATTAGGAACGAGATGAAATAGTCGCACGATTTCATCTCGCACTACCTATCTCATGTATTTAGTTTTTATATTAACTTTATGTCTTAATCAGGTATCGAGGGCAAATACCGGACGCTGTGCTTCAATGACGTCTTCTAATGCACATAATTATGAAGGCCAGCTTGGATTATACAAAAATATAAAACACTGCGAAGAATTTAAAATCATATAACCCGCTTTGGCTGAAAAAGATAAAGAACTTCAATAGGTGTGACTGTGCCTTAAGAGCTTTAACAATTTATACAAAAAAGCAATGTGTAAATTACTCAAGAGACTAGCAGAATACCGTTAAAGTTAAACACGGTCTCAAAATGCTAACGAACCAAACCACAGACGATAAACTAGGTACCTTTGTACTTTAATTATCAACTAGGACGAAGGTAAAGACCTATCTATATTCAGAAGAGCAACCGCCGACCGCCTTGGCGTCGCCGGCTCCAAAATTGTTACGGAAGAAACAACTTTATTCTATTATCCAGATCGTTCTCGCCTTGGATGCCAAAATGTGCTACATCGTACAGTCGAACAAAAAGTCACAGGATCATGAGATCTAGACGAACTTTTCTAAAGAACTGAAGATGATTTTATTTGAATAGTTTTAAATAAATGTAAGTAAACTTTATTAATTAATTAAGTAGTATTACTTGTATTTCTATGTCCTGAGATCAATATCTGCTGACCCTGCTCTCTCTGGTGGCTTTCTTTGTTCGACTGTACAAGCCAGGATGTTTTGCTCGCCAACTAACTTTATGAGATATGTGTTTTGGAGCAATCCTTTTATACAGCCGTATCTGTTGGCTTGAATTATTGTTTATTTTCCTTCATCATGTCGCTTTGGCGTCGTTATGGCACATTGTTACTACTTCGTCGGAATTGTCCGCAGTGGCCTGGAGTTTTATTATGTGTTCAAAGTATTTTTTACAGGAATAAAGCCTTTTATGGAGATCTCATCATCTATTATCGTACGAAATATTCTTTAAAAGTACTTCAATACATTGATAACTTACAATTCCAATTTATAATATTTTATTTTTAGATGTTTCTGTCGTTGTAGGTGTAGGTAGGTGTTTTATGATTTTATCGTGTGTAACCGGGCGATTTCATTCGCATTTAAGCTTTACTTTATATACTGCGCAGACATCAGTTTACAAATTCAGTCGACCATAAAACCTCAAAATAGCAAAATCTAAACTGACCTGCATTTTTTCTCCACAACTGTTCCCAATATAAAGTAAGTAAACCTTATAGTCGACATGTTTAAACTAGTTAATGGAATCATTTGTAGCTATTCTCTTAGTTATTCCAATCGTCTGCTTGGCGCTGTAAATTTTAATTATAGAACTCTTAATAAGGGAAGCTACTCACGACACGGTATGGTTTCATCACTCCTGTGATGATGGCGAGTCTAATTGGTGCAGTAAATTTAAATAACACTGACACTTTACTGTCGGTGCTTCTCCTAATTGAGAGAGAGAATCGTAAAAATAATTTTACCCGCCTCATTTGTACTCGGCTTTACTTTTAATTTTATTTTCTTTTAGTGCTAGTAGGCTGATTGAACAGCCCACATACCTATGTATAGGATTTAATTTACGATTGAAACTTATTCTAAATCTCTTTGGCGGGAATGGGATTAAACTTTTTTTATGGATGTTTTGGCGCTTTATCTGAGATGATAAGTTTAGTTCTGGTCATTAAGTATTACTTTATCTACGAAAGTTGTGTAGGCAAATAGGTGTAATAAAATCGATTTTGATTTAAAGAGATTGAGTTTAAAGTTCAATGTTACAATGAGCTATTGACGTTTCTGTCTGTAATTTATTGCTTGCATGCTTTTGTATTGTTCCGGTTACTTATTGTTATAATAAAATATTATTATAGACGTTATTTCGTTTGAGGAACGAGTTGGTGTTGAATATTTGATTTAAATTAGAAGTTATTTAGGTATATCGATATTTGTTATTTTCATATATGGCGTCGGCAAAATGTGGGTGTATGTTTCAGTAGATGCACCTCCGCCTAACTCTAGTGTATTTTGTTTTATACTTTATTACCGCCATATCAGTCAGTAGACGTTCAGTACTAGACTTGGATCTTTATATGTAATGAATCAGTTGCAAAATTTGTATCCAATTAGTTTTTTTATTTTTTTTATTAAGGGGTCACATAATTTATGTTTTTTCTATTTAATACCTAATACCCAATAAAAGCACAATCTTTACCCAACATCTATCCTACCACAAAATCTCATTTATCTGGTATTCGAAGCAATTAATAAAATATCATTCTAATGGAGTATTAACAGGTACAGGCTAGCCAACCAACGTCCTCAGTTGACTTAGCAAGCGGAGTTAATTGGTGTAATTACCATTCCCGCCACAGCGACCAGAAACCATGGTCACAGTCCACGGGCTTTTGAAAATCGAATCATGTCGCGTTTGACCATGCGGATGCATTATTTCAACGTCAGACACATCGCTATAAAGTTTAAAAGACATTTTTTATTAACTACGGCAGTTTAGTGTTAATGAGGAATAAGTATGTATGTGTGTATATTTATTTCTGGACGTGGCTGAACGGTAATAATTCAACTTATGACCGAGAAAGTTGCAATTTAATGTATTAGATTGTTAGATTTTCTAATTCACACTAAACAGTTTATATGAGATGGGCTGGTTCTGAGAATCATAAGCCTCTATTGGTGAAACCAGGCATATGGGTTTATGGCTGCGCTTTTATAACGACCAATTGCTAAGCTAAGTTCCTATTTGTATTATAACAGTACCTACAATTTATAGCGAATTTCGATGGATGATTAAAATTAGAAAGTACATCATAATAAGTCTTTTCAATCATATCTTCTTAGATTATTTAGTTTCTACGTATTTTATAATATCTGTCTATATTTGCAGTCCTTCATAAAATGTTAAAGTCTTCGTAGAGTAATGGAAACCGTGTCTTGTTTTAACAGATAAAACAATATCTCCTGTAATGTAGCTAATCTTAAAATGAACTAAAAATACGAAGTTTTTCAGCGTATTTCCAAACGTTTTGACGTAAATAAAGAATGAAACGGAATTTAATGTGACCGTTAATGGCAAATTTCCCTCGAGAGCTTCATTTTCAGTATTAGCGGAGTCCGACGTTGGATACAAAACTTTATTAAACTTCCTACAGAGGACGGATAATGTTGAAACGAAATTAAACCGGCGAACAACCGGTATGTCTTTTGGAAGTGCAGCGGCGAGGAAAATTATAAAATTTAATATTTTAACCTGAATTTTTTGTTTGTAATAAAATTGTATGAAGGCCGTTGCAGGCCTCATTTGCCTGCGAATGCACAGGATGTAATAATCCTCTCTCAATTAATTGTTTGGTGGAATACGATGTTGATATTAAAATTCGATGTAATTTTTTTTCGGTTGTATTAATATTCAATAACTTGCGAATAAAATTTCATTCTGGCTTCACTCCCAATGCGGTGCAAATTAAGTTGCGAATACTTGTAAGTATATACCAAAAAATATTGGTATTTTATCAAAATCAAAGTCTTTATCTGTAGAACATTGATGCATATATGTGTAGGTATCGTTCTCAATGTTAATTATATTATTAAATTTTGCTTTGTCGTATATTCTTGACAGAAAACAAAGATGTCCTGATAAAAAGTTATAAATAGCTAATTCTTTCGTAAAATAATTCAGTGAAACTACACTAGTAGCTACCATGTAAATTATTGCTAACGGCGTGGGCCAATTAATTTAGTGCCGGACTTAATGCCATTGTCGTGTCCACGTTATTGATTTTAAGTTTGGCCAGCATTGATATAAAAGTCAAGATGCACCGTTTTTGTGGGCAAGTGCCAGTTCTCTTAAAATAAAGATAGACTGGCCACTTTACGACTGAAAGTACTAAAATGCACAAAATGTATATTAGCTGACCGAACAAGACAAGATTATGGGTAATCGTCATGTCGTGCTAGCAATCATTTAATTTACATGATTATTTTGTTATTTACGGCAATTGAAATCCGCAAACCTACCTATTTAGTCGATAGGTATAAAACTTCATTGTAATTAACATGGACATTGTGAAACAGGACCTAAAAGAATCAATTAATTAATTTATAGAACATATAATTAACTTCTGTAGGTACGTGCTTTATCCTTGAACGTTTTTGAGTCTTTGAATCTGGATGTTTTATATCAATGTTGACCAGTGAAGATAGCGTAGATATAATAACTAAAAAGGAAAAAACTGTGGAGCAATTTCCTCCTAAATTTATAACGGGTTTAACCATGAAACAAAAGGAGAACAAAACAATAATGTGTTGTTTTGAAATACGAGCGGTGGGATACAGCTTCCCTTCTCTCGTAATAGCCCGATTTTTCACTACAAGGAAACTCGATGAAACGCATCGGATTTTTTTCTTCTATAATAAATTAGAATCGGGTTTGGAATGTTTTATCTTTCAACTTTGGATTTATGGAGGTTGGGCAATATAAACATCGGGTTCCGGCCGTTTTATATAATTTTAGTAGATACTATGTAGTTTTTTGTTAGTCCAATTTAGTTTTGTTATTATAATACATGTACTTATATCAAATCCATTTGCCCGATGAACCATGCGACACTTAATCCTCTGTTAGATTATTGAATTTATTGTACTGTATGATTAGTTTGTGCTAATCGAATTAAACACACTGATTGAAAATAACATTGCATAGGATATTTATGTGTAAGTTGGTATATTTATACAATGATGTTGCAAATATAATCATATTTAATTGAAAACCGATGTTCGAGAAAAGGACACTGTGATTTTTAAAGCAAATTACTAATCAATCAAGAAGAAGTAATAGGCAGTCAGGACAATAACACTAGCAAGAGACGCGAGTGATAATACCTACGTAAGTACCTACGTCTGGCGTAGCTGTGGTCCGAACATTTTATTTTTTACTTTTTGTCACACGAGGATTTCTACTGTACCCAGGGTACAGATTACAAAAATAAATATAATAAAACATAAACCTATCTGTGTTGTCGCGCAGTCGGGTAAAATATAAACAATATAAATATTTGTAGGGGGAGCGAACCCACGACACGTACTCGCTTAGCCACTGCTGTTAACTCTTTGATTTGGGGCTAGTCTTTCAACTCCAGCAAGTCTCACATAAAATCCACGTTAAAAGCAGCATTCGATTCATGGATACTTCTTAAATAAGTGTAGTTAGGACCCGTAATCTATGACACTAAAATACGCAATCCTATAGCTACCTACACTTCAATAACAATTCACTTCAAAGCCAGTCACAGACACTGTCAATTTAAATCATCATAAATTTTCATTCACGACGAAACTACTAAAATAGAATAATTATTGCACAATTAGTAGGCAATAGATAGCGTTCGCGTCTAGGAGATGACATAATGAATATAATTGATTACGACGGTGTCACCCGACGGTTGGCCGGATGAGAACAATAGGATCGTTGGGTACTGATAACTGCTTCGGGTCAGAGAAATATTGTTGCCTCGTATAGTGTGTATAATTATTAGCTAAGACCAAGAAGAAGATGGCTAAATGGTGTGATCTGGTGTCATGTATGTTCAGACCACTGTTACACTGTCAACACTCTCAGAAGCAGCACAGCAGTTTGGAGTTTCGATTTGTGTCCGGTTAATAACGGTTGGTAATTTGGGTGAATAACATTACACCTCTGCCTTGCCTTTTGGGGAATACAGGTGTGATACTATGTATGTAGGAGCGAAAGAAATATAAAAGAAGATATGTAACTCATGAGTCGTAGTAGAAATCACAATTGAAAAAGCTGATCATAATACGGTCCTATCATTTAGGTAATACAAGCTTGGAAAGGACGCAGTGCTTATGAAACTACTTAACGCTCCAATGAAGTCACGGGCGATAGCTAGTCTTATTAACAATCTTTGTCACCCCTACCGGCACTTAAATTGCCCCGTAAATTGTGGATGATTTATATGTCCCTCAGACCACACAACGTGAAGTGTGTACCAACCTGCGGCTATTATTAAGTATACACAGTGTACATATCTTACTAAGATTCAGATGTATCTGGTTCCCGTGAAAGAATACAGATCGAGCGATCGACTACTACGCTACGTGTCGCGGAGTTGGTTCCCGTACGGATCGAATATTTGTACGATCTACAGATAGTCGTTCTGGATCTAGATGTTTGTCTATGTGAATATTTGTGTTTGTAAGCCACCCATTACAAGATTTATTACTATGGAGGGGCAACGTTTAAGAAAAAAACGAAGGCCTCTTCTCATTCTGAGAAAAAACTCTTGCCCAGCAGTGGTACATTAATGAGCTGAATTTACTATTGGTATAAAGAGAGAGCAGGATAATCAGAAAGTAGAAATATTTAAGGACTTACTGCAAATAAACAATCCACCTAGCTTTCAGAAGCGTTTAGAAGCGTGGTGGTCGATATGATATAGAATTATTTTTTTGGTAGCCTCATATCTTTCGGTAGTCGTTATCGGACTGGCCTGATAATAGAGTTGGTTGCACTTTGACAGCAGATTCAAGCACCGTTTCTAACTATTACCGTTTTTCAGGACCTGTCGACCATTATCCGATCCTAAAGTCATGCGACCGTGTTTCACGTTTTTCGTTGAGACATTTTTTGTCACACCCTGGGTTTGGATCTGGTAAATGGCGAGTGACTTACCCCTTGTCACATTGAACCTAATGCTGTCATTAGCGAACCTTCCATTCCCTTCAGGGATTAGTTGAGTAGATGTTGAGGATTGGGGCTAAAATGTTTTTTCTCCGGATTAAATTTCCTTGTTACGGAGTTTTGCAAAGACGTGAACAGTTTTGATATCTATCTGGAATAATTTTTATTGTCTTTTTTTTTTAATAATCAATGTCTAAGCGTGCCATGACAAAGTCTTCAGGCTGCCAGGACAACCAATATTTTTTTATATTGTCTTACGAGTCTTGACGGGATTGCACTAAGTATTATAGAAGCTAATGTGCAATTAAATAGTCATAAAATATCTATATCTAGGTCTATAGTGAGATAGAAAAATAATAAATACCATTTTCCAAATTGAAAGTAATTTTATCACCCAACCTCATGTTTATTGAAATTTATCACAACATAAAGGACTCGATAGAAATATCTTCATGTTACTTTAAAAGCAATAGAGTGTGTTAAGTAAATACACTACATAAATAAAGGTTCTTACTAAGTAAGTCAATTAGGACGCTGTACTGCCCTTACATTGTAATGAAGCGTTAATGACTGTTTTTCCCTATGAACCTTTTTTACGATAAACATAAACTTGCATTTAGGCGTAAAACCCTACTCAAATATATTTTCTCAATATCCGCTAGTAAAACGTGAAGGTGCGTACACACGGCCGATCTAACTTGATCAACCATTGTTGCATAGTGTCTGAGGATTGAGACAGCACACGATAGACTGCTTTAAGGCTCAATAATTCATGAGAAATGATTTCCTCATTGACATATGATATATTAATTGATTGTGACCTAATTTAGTACAAGTACCCAAACTGTGGGCGTGCTCAATATTGATAAAATGATTGAATTTTGAATAGATCGCCAAAGTAAGCAGTTGGGCCGATCGTTTACAAAATCCCAACTGACGGTAACTATGGTGACGTTAATCTGGCTATCTACCAACTGGCTACGGGTGCCATTAACGCAAGACCTATCCCGGACTTATTGGGATCCCAGGATCCCTCGGGTCCGGGCTTCGGGTCGATCCGCTCGTTATTTTGCATTAATGCCCCAAAGTTTCCCTGTTAATACCGGTTTGATGAAGGAAATTTCATTATAGGCCCTAATTAAGAAAAAGGCGAAATCTCTTTCCAATTTGGTTTATCTTTTGGAAGAATCTAATGTTATTTTGATAGGACTGAATCAAAATTCACAAACATTTTGCTTATCTTTTTTGTATTTAAATCCCTGATGAAGGATTGTGTTATTAACTTGAATTGGAATCGCCATAATAATGGTGTTTTTGTTCTGAAGCAAAATCGTACTATTCTTCCAGTTTGAAGTAATCGAGAAAAGCAATGCGGAAACCACGTTTGCCATAAAAAAATACATGAAAAAGGCGTTGAGATAGCAACACATCAAGTTATACAAGAATTTACGTCTACTTCCAATTGTGTAATATAAATAAAATAGGGTTTGCACATACTATTTTTTTATACTGTACACAAATATTCAATCCTAAGTTTGATATTACCTGTAATATTTTGAAGTATGATTTGCTATAACGCTTAAATAAAAATGAACTAAAAGAAAATGTTGCTAGCTACTTACTAGTATAATCCCGCAAAAATCATAAAGTCGACGCAAGAAAGGGTTAACCCGTCAGGGGTCGTAAACGTGTTGTTGTGGTTGTTTACCTTAATGGTATATTCATTTTCCATTTTTACTACATACTTCCACAACTTCCTACAAAATTTAATCATCATAGAATAACAGATTTTGTAGAAAATGAAGCAGCTTTTGCTACGGCTTTTGTGAAATACCGCAAAGTTTTCTTAACAATGGAAACAAAGACATTACGAAACGGAATACGTCAATAAAATCTTTGAAGCATTTCTCAAAGAACCTTTCAAAAGTCTTTAAGCCACTGTCGGGACCCTTTTATTCACTAAAATAGACTTGAGGACTCGTCGATTCCTTTAAAACCCACTGTTGGGGAAATCGCTTTTTCATCCCTGGTAATGGCCGTCCGCTCTGGGACATTTTAATTAATTACGACTTCGAGTGCCTTTTTTAGTTCCGCTATGAATTATGGATATGATTTCTTTGGAAGAGTATAATGGAAAATCAGTGAATACTTCTCAGATATTTTCATTTTTATTCTAATATCTGGGGATTGTCTGGTACTTGGGTATTTTAAACATGTATTTTAAAGTCTGATTTTGCCAGTCTGATTTTTTTTTATTTTGATTTTGATTTTGAAGCTGGTTAAATAACCAATTATTTTTAAACTGATTGAAATAACACAAATGGATAACTTAAAATGTATGATTAGTGTCTGAGCTATTTATTTACCACCATCTTTAAACTAACACCGATTTAAAATATTTGTTTACATTTCATCTTATTCGTTCGATTTATTTACATTACACTTAAATTCAAGCTCTACCTTAACCAAACAATTACCTTCATCTCCATTCACATTACCCATACAAAACGCGTATTAACATAAAAAAAAACCAAGGAAAGGACACTTTATATGGACGGAAAGTAAATATCAGATTTTATAGGCGTCACGTCGTAAACCATGGTAAGTAAACAAGGAGTCTATTCTCTGATCATAATCTGGTATTAAGGTGCTATTTATGCACTCATCTCGTTTTACTTAAGGTTTATGACCGAAAGAGGCTTTATTCTCATAATGACTACTTAACTATAGAGGCGAAACAGTTACGGCCTAACAGTCTTGTTTTCGCTATCGGGCCACTATTTTGCTCACAAAATAGTAGGTAATAAGTTCCTACTTACACAAGAATCTTCTCTGCTTTTATGTCGCAAAAAATAGTAGATACAGTCTTTGCAGGAAAATAGGTACGACGACAAGTAATTTCAGTGTGGTTTTATAAGCAAACAAAGTAATAAGAATCTGTTATAAAAATGAACGTAAAACTTGGCTCAGTCTATTTACAAGAACAACAAAATAACAGTCTTTATATGTGTAAAATTACGTATATTTTCTTGGCCTTTCTTTCCGCGCCACACAAGATGCTACATTGTGGAGACAATAGAAAAGTGTACTTACTTAAATTCTTTCTGTGGATGTAGTAAGAAGACGAGTTAGAGCTCAGGTAGGAGCTTTCGACGAGTTATAACTTAGTGTCCATAAAGTACAATGTATAATAATAGTAATAAATTCACCCCATTACTGTCCCACTGCTGGGCAAGGGTCTCAGGATGAGAAGGGTTAGGCCTTAATCCACCACGTTGGCCGGGTGCGGATTGGCGTTCTACTACACACCATCGAGGACGTTATGGAGCCTTCTCAGGTGTGCAGGTATTCCCCGTTTACGCAACTCAAACCCTCTTGCATGGAAGGTAAGCGTTCAACCGATAAGCTATCACCTCTTCGACATTAAAAACATTTTCATGAGACATGTACGAAGGACTCAAGTTGTGAGAAAATTATGTTATGATGTTTCTGTCTTCAACTCTGATAATAAAAAAGTATATTTCTACACTACTAAAAGCTAGTAAATAAACATTGACAGCCTTTTATATAGAGTTGAAGAGATAAAAAAGTTTTATGGACGGATGCCATATTTTGTTGAATCCCACTGTCGAATGAAGCGTCCATCGTATGTACCCGCGCGCGTTCGCGGCCAGAAGTTTGTAATGATTTTTATTTTGCCACAAATTGCTGAGTTGTGCCAAATTGAGTTATAGTCTGCAGTGTTTTGCGGTCTATTCATCTCGTAAGGAAATCGGTCAGATTTGATGCACATAGCGATATAATTTGCTAATATTGAGGCTCTGTTACAATTATGTGTTTTGATTGAGCAAGCATAGATAGTTTCGTAGTGAAAAAAGGTCAGTTTTACCACACGCTGATTGCCAAAACTCATCAGACGGAATGCGTTGAAACTTCTGTTTCACAAGTGAATCTGACAGATAAACGCTCTAATTTATTAACAGATAGGCAGATTTTAAGGCTGTAATATTATTGCATCTGTCAAATTATTATCAGACACTTTATTAACAAGTTGCGAAACAGGCCCTGGATAATTTAAAATAATTTAATTTCTATTTTATATTGCCTAGTTTCATCAACAGTAATTACTATTATATATAATTACATAAATAAATAGAATAGAATATATCTTTATTTCATGTAAACCAAATTATGAAAACCACCACTATCTGTCTTCGTTACGTCATAAACATGGGCTAGTATGTTTCCCTTGATAATCATCACACAGATCCTCGTATGAAGAACCACTCAAAAGAAAAACCCATCTTACAGTCCAATGTTACTATCCACCAGATAATTAGGCTGGCACAAGATCACACAACCGGCGCGGCGTCAACATGTATGCAAAAACATAACATTTTACTGCGGGCTACATTTCTCAGCAATAAAGGAATTAGCACTTAGAAGGAAGAAGATTATGTTAATTATAATATCATTAAATTTTATTCGTGCAATTATGTAAAACACAAATGACACCTGACTCACGATCTTGATACCCGTTTGCTTCAGACATTCACAATTTCACAAGATATAAACATGGGATCACTTAATTTGTTCATCTATGTGGCTTTACAGGTTACGCTAGGATCTGCCTAATTTACTTATTTGCATACCATATGCATATAGTTTATATCGCTTAAAAGCTTAAGATAAACTTGGAACAGAAGCTGGCTCTATTACCAAAATTAACTATTTCTAAGATAACCGAGCTACTAGATACGGTGTTATAGCTATGCTTTCCGAGTATAATCGTATAATCGCCCAGTGTGTGCCGTGTATGTAACTACAAAACAAACGTATCCTCGTAATCTTTATACAATAGTTACCCTAAGTCCTTTGTTGTTAAGCGTTCACGCTTCATTAGAATTCTTTGACACAGCGGGGAACGAAAGTAAGTGCGTTTTTTATGAAGTCTTTAACCTTTAACTCATAACTGGTTTATATTTTAATGAGTTAATACATCAATACATCATCGAGTAATAGCGACGGTTAATATCGACGCGCAGGTTTTCGCTTCACGGCCGCAGCGGGGCGCCGACGTCTCTGAGGTCCCGACAGACCCCTGGTGAAAACAACCTGCCCCCTTCATTGTGGCTGACACGAAACACAGCCGTAATCGCGCCGAAGCAAAACAGCTACGAGCTTTTGAATTATGTCTCTAAAGAACATAATCTTCGATTCATTGCGCTGTGTTTAAACCGTGAAAGCAATTCATTTTGCATGTCATCGTTCAATAAAGTAATGTACAATAAAAACGAACTGCCACCTACACTTTACGGTACATTCGAACGCAACTTTTATATACTAAAATATTTATATGCATATTTTAGATGACTATTACCATACTGTCACGGCATCGCACGCGGCCCGCTAGACAAATACTTGTATAGTTGCCCAACAATCGACTGTCTATTCTGACGTACCGTAAAACAGTAAACAGAACTCCCATGGACCATTACACGTCGAGTATTTGTAAAATAATCAAAATGTTGGCCCCATCCACAAATGTTTGCCAGAAACTCGTTAAGTTTGTGATTTATTTGATCTGATGTGTGCGCAATCGTTTGATAGCTCAGCTTTGTATACCACTTCAAAGCCATAGCTTACACAGAGTTGAAGTACCTGACCAACAGATCGAACAGACGTACTTATTCATCGATAGAAAAAACATTATGCAAACCTACACATGTTCAAGAAAATCGATTAACAAATAATCCAAAAGCGAGTAGCCTAGATTTTTATTTGTTGAACAACTCTCTTTAGAATTCCCTTGACGTACCAAAAGAACAACATTTATACATCCGAAAAAAAAAATCAAGCAATTTACTGTTAAGTGGTAAAAGAAATCTTCCTTCAACATTTTAAGCTGCTGTTGGTTTTATATTTAGTATAATATTATATAGTGTTTGAGCGCAGTGTTTACATTGGAAATGATAAAGACCACCCGGCTTTGTATGAGAGCATACATTCGGTGGATCCGTTTGTGCCAGCAGCAGTTGGTTTGCCTCAGAACAAACAGAATAAGACAAACAAACACTCGATCGGGGAAAGCAGTCGCATTTGATTTTATTTCTTATGCTCCCAGTAGGCAAAAAGCAGTTAACGATTTAATACAAAGAGAAGGTTTGAAGCTTTTGTGTTATTTACCTTTTATGTCGTGAGTGCTTCACATTATCGCGAATTTGCGACTCAACGGACCATTCTACTTTTGTTAGCAAAAAATAACTGTTTTTTTATTACAAAACATTCTACAAAAATAACAATAATAGTGGCTGATAGTTCGCTATTTTCATAGCTTTAAATAATAATTAAAATTGTTTCTATTGTTACGAATTATACCGTCATTATTTGAAAATAATTATCTTTTCATTTTCATAAAAATTGACACTACTCAAAAGGTTATTTATTACTTTTTTCACTTTTCGAACCAACCATAAAACTCTTTCACACCACCAAATAAAAATAGAAGTTCGAAACCATCAACAAACTATCACGTCCTTAGGAGCTCAAAGTCCCTCACTAACGACGTTATCATTGTCGGAAAGGAAAAACCGTCGGTTTGGAAAGCCTGAAAATGCAACGGGGAGACTAGACGAAAAAATTCGTTTCCGACCGTTCCTTGTACAGACTATATCTACTACAAAGCGTAATAAAGACGCACATAGCCTAAAAATATACAGTTCGATAATTAAAAGACAGGTTCTTACTACCAATTAAAGTCGCTTTGTGTATTCTACTGAAGATTTATGCCGACTGTAGGGTCTAAACCTTGAATATTAATTGTAGAAACGAGAAACACAGGTTTAGATTTTTTGCCATAATTATTGTCAATTATCCACCATACAATATCGAATCGATAATTCCAAGGACTGTGTCTAATATGGCTACGAGGATATTTTTATTATTTAGGATAGGTAGGTACTACAATTTTGTTCGAAAGTTATCGGTGTTTTTTTATTTTTATTAATTGAATTAATTTGGTTTAGAATTTTATATTCAAAGAAAAATATCTCGTATCAGTTTGCATAAAATTAAAGTGTAATACAGTAATGCTGAACATAAATAACAGTATATAGGGAATGGAAATATTTTAGATAGTATTTATATTGTGACGTGTGGAAATAATTAGAAGATTAAGTAATAATTAATTCTGTGATTATATAGTAATAAATTCGTTGAGCAGGAGAAGTCGGCAAATATTTATGATAACTTTAATTTCAATACAGGCCTGAGTAAAAATACTTTTTTAAGAACTTTTAGCTACAGCTAGTCAACCAAGGCTGTTACTCTGTGTCACCGAGCAGTAGCATTTATGTGTAAGTTGCCCGACTCGCGATCCCCCCGTCGCGATAACACGCACGGCACAACTGATGGCACGGTGCGCCCTATACCTATTTGTAATTTACTTAAAAATATGGCGGTAGATAAAGTCAGAGGGTTCTTGGCGGCTAATTCTCCTGTTTTGTTACGTGTCTGTTTAAAGCGTTGAGAATTTGTTACATGGTTTCGACTTGAACGCTCGAACTGATCGTATCTTTGAAACAATGCGAGTTTACACCGATTAGGAATCTGCTTTTTTGTTCTGGAACGACTTGAAATTCTAAAAGGATAATCAGCATAACGTTTTCCGCGTAACTTCTCCATAAAGAGGACTGTTAGACTTCTGTGTCACGTAAAACAGAAACTAACTGGAGCATAGATAAAGAAAATGGCTGTGCGCTTCATAATGAATGCAGGATCGTTTACTTTAAACAAAGCAGTTCAAATCCTGAAAGGCACTTGGTATTCATTCTATTCTAGCATATCTTTTATTTGAACATGAATAAGAAAATCTGACTCTCTCATTGGTCTAGTGGTCGCAAGCGCGACTGCTAAGCGTGAGGTTCTTGGTTCAATTCCCGGGTCGGGCAAAGTGTTATTGGGTTTTTCTGTATGGAAATTCACAGTAGCAGCACGGAGTCTGGAACTGTGCCCGATGGATGGCAATAGGCTCGCCCTCTATGTCATGGAACTCGATAACCGTATCGGTGAAATGTGGGTGTATAATATACACCTCTGCCGCCTCTGCCGCATCACTCCTGTATCGTGATGCTATGAATTAGAAAATATTTTTGTGCTTGATCTAAATAACCTAAGTAATCATGTTTTCAGTCACATTAGTACAGTTGAATAAAGAGTCTCCAGATACATATGAAGTTAAGATACGATATATTATAATGACTAGGCTTATGAGGAAGAAACATAAAACCCTAATTAAAAATTTATCTTACCTTTACCTTCATCTGTTATTTAGAAAACGTTATTTACTACCCATTATACCTATAAACTGTATAAAGATAATTAAAAGCACAAGTGAATAAATTATTCTACATTAGTCATACGCTTAATGAACTCTTGTCTTAATTTGAAGACGTCGACGCACTGAAACGGGAAACGGAAACGCAAATTAAACATCACGACTTACACACGTTGAAACCCCTCGCATACAATTATAATGGATAATTAAACTTTCAGTGTCATTAATTGAATTCGCATTTTATCGGCGGTTAAATTTATTCATCGCTTTTATTGACATTATCAAATAACCAAGAGCTTTATTCAACATACGTATTTTTAAAAACTTAAATCTTTAAAAGTTGTGATCATATACTTATTGGTAAAAAAAAATCCTAGGCATTGATAAATGATACGGCCATCGAATTGTTTGCGGTGACAATTTATCGTACTGTGATAAAAAACTACATATATTGATATGCAATATTCTATTTTAATTTGTAGTTTTATATCATAAATATGCATATTTTGAGAACTAACTGAATTGTACCGGCCCAATGAGAACTTCGCGAGTACCTACCTCACCACTTAATTGGCAAGATTGTATAGTGTCATTGTCTTATGATCACTCTATGATATAATAATGTAGCAAAAGACTGAGTGAATTATAATTAATAACTTAACTAGCATAGCATCACGCCTGTATTCCCCCAAGGGTTAGGCAGAGGATGTACACCTACATTTCGCCGAATTAAAGGATTAAAATGAAAATGTAGGTAAAACAAAAAATGATAATTACTATAATTAAATATGCATGAATTTAATTTTTCACTCTATATTTTATGAAAGGTCTAGTCACGAATATTAAATTAATAATCGGATGTCCTTCACAGTTCCCTTGGGATATAAAATGGGTCCAACTTGAAATTAGTTCCGGGGATAACCAAAACTTTTGGGTTGCATCCGTATTGTATCCGGGATTAATTTTAATGGTCGTGTTAGTTTAATTACCATATTTCACTATGTTATGGAATATCACAAGATTTAGAAGCAGTGGTAATTACGGTTGGAGGCCCTTTCTGAATATAGCTATAGGTGGTAAAGGATTATTTTACATACAGCCAACACGTTTTCGATCATAGAAGGATCAGTTTCTAATATTTATATTCCATAAAATACAGAAAAGCTTTGAATAACACAACAACAGACAGAAAAAGTCAGAGAAGATATAGACGGTAAACTGTATATACACGTCAAAAAATAACAATTTCGCTATCTCTATTTCATATGTTTCAATTCCCTTACCAATCCTCAGAATAATAAATAAAAACAATGCTACTACCATAGACAAAGCTTCTATTAAGCGTGGTATTAGTCATGGTTCTCATTGTGCTATAAATCACCAAAAAACAGGCACCCATGGCGTTGCGTGACGTCACGAAATACGACGATGTCATAATTCTGAGTTCATTTGTTTCGCCGTGACTAATACTGGTGTCTAATTGGTTTTAAATTAAATTTTATAGACAATAGTAATTATATTTGATCACTGCTATTGGTTGAAGGGACATTGTTGAATATTATCGATAGAAAATGGAAATAAATTCTAAAATCTATCTCAGTAGTCGTTCGTCGCAAAGTAACTTTTCTCATTAGACAGTATCGTTTCGATACGATATCAGTGTACAAATCAGTCAGCGACATTGAAAAGGACTTTTAGAAAAAATAAATGTGATTGAAATGTTGACAATTTTTTGTGAATTTAATTAATTAATTCCAATAATATAATATATATTTTCTTAAAATATATAAACGACAACACGATTGGCCTAGTGGTTGAGCAATCGACTGCTGCGCTACCTGTCACCGGTTTGATTCCCGCCCGGATAAAATATTTGTATGTTCTACAGATATTTATTTTGGGTCTATGTACGTCTCTTTGAATTTTATTAGGAATTACTCCTAGTGTGTGGCAACAATTTAGTAAAAAATAATACTTAAGCGTTTTAATTTCTCTAACTTATATACCTATTTATTTTTTGGACTGACAGTAGCTCAGAGCTCAACTAATACATCACCCAAATAATTGTGATCGTGGCATAAATCTCAACACCCTTTATCACTATCATCCACTTGTCTGCTGTAACATTGTAGATATCAAAATTACGAGCGATTGTCACGTGAATCGTTAAATAATTCAAACATTATTTGTCCTATAACTCCAAGAGTTTACCCTTTACGAGGCAAGTTTATGGGCAAAGTCGTCTCTAATTTCTCAATAATTTGTTACTGGATAAGATTAAACGCATAAAGACTTGCTTCCGTGACAAGACTCGTTTCGAAATTCCACTTAAATCGCAGACCATAACTTTCTTAGATATCTTACAGAACCGATAACCAACGATCGGGGAGGCTTCACCTGAAGTGCAGAACTGGAAATTGGGACCGTAACTCAACAAGTATTAGGGGAAGGAAAACTCTGTAGACGCCATCTGTAGGCCTTATCTACCGCCATAAATATCGTACGGGCCCCGTACGAAACGAGTACGAATTATGGCTCCAAAGGTACCTCCAGTCCTCGCTGTAATGGATAATTCATGCACCCTTCGCCAGCGCTCACTGTTTCATAATTTTCCAGACATTTTTTGTAATAATTATCCGATGTTCGTGACTTTCAAGGAGTGCAGATATCGTTAGCTATAAACCGTCCAATTTTTGACATTCTTTGGTACTGAAGCATAATAAGACTTTCTGAAATTGCACAGAACAAAGTTAATAATTAAGTTAACAAAGTTAATAATTAATAATTAAGTAATTAGAAGTAACCTCTGTATGTCTCACAGTACCTGTGGCAAAATAAATAACAATCAACAATTCCATATATAAAAAAAAACAAAGCGTGGTGTCAAATATTTGTTGCAATATTGGTAGCTGCCTATACATCTATTTCCTGTGCCGCTTGTTCCCCAACATAATATATCTCTGTTAGCCTGGTTATTATTTTGAGGTATATCTTATGCCTGTCGAGTGGCATCGCATATTCCAATAATTAATTTAGCTTACAGTAGCCGACATTAATAGAACATAGCCTATATATATTCTATCATTTAGCTAGATTAACTTGGTATAGTGAAGTGTTGCTTGGAGTTACCCTGCGGGTAAATTATAGTTCACTCTAATTGAATATTGCTCCGTCTGAACCCATTAGTTTCTAAAATAATCAGTCTTTATTTTTTCATAATCACATGAAATAATTATATTAGTATTATTATATCTAAGAAAATTGTGTATGCAGTAAAAAATCCTGTTTTACAGTTCACTAGACTGCGACTCATTAGTCTAGTGGTCACAAGCGTGGCTGCTGAGCGTGACGTCCCTGTTTCGATTTTCGGGTCGGGCAAAGTGTAATTGGGTTTATTTATACCTATGGAAATTCTCGGTAGCAGCACGGAGTCTGAACCTCTGACCGGTACATGGGAATAGGCGCGCCCCCTATTACATAGGACTTAGTAACAGCATCGGCGAAATATTGGTGTAGAAGAGTACATCTCTGCCTAACACTTCGGAGAATACAGACGTGGTGCTTTGTTATATTTGTAATTTAGCTAAGGCCCTTTCTCACTGAAGTACCGACAGCTAATTTGAACACGATATCTCTGTTCTGTTCAACAAATGGGAATTCCAATCTTGTTTAGTATTATCTTGGAATACAGGATGAAAACACTGCAGGATACCCACGCATAATTGTAATAGTCTAAAGCTCGTTAACACAACCAAACTCTTAACGTTAGATATTACGTTTTCAACGATTTTACAGAAGAGTGATCTTTTTATATCAAGAGTGAAAAAATGTTGTACTATCTATTATGGGCCATTTACACGAGGCCAATAGCAAAGACAATCCACTAAATGCAGTGAATTGTCTCTATTTAGACGATGCGAATCCACTGAATGCAGTGGATTAGTGGATTGTCTTTGCTATTAGCCTCGTGTAATGGTCCATTATTGAGGGTTAGGAACATTTTATGAATTATCAAACCTTCGATCGTAAATCATTAACTAGTGATGTTTTCGCTATCAGTGTATTTCCTTCAATATGTGGATTTTTTTTCACATCGCTTGAATTTCACATTGAAATAAAGAAATATTAATGTACACTAAAATACTTATTAACGTTCTGATGTCAGTGAAGGTGGAATCCGAACCGAGGAGAGATCATCAAAATCAAGTTGATACCACGTTAGGGAATCTCATGTGACAAACTCGCTCGCAAAGTCATTACTTTAATGACCAAGTGATTATATGAATGAATAAATAAAATAATATGCGGAATACTTCAGAGCTCTCTCCTTTGTCATCAATAGTAGATACCAACCTTTTTCATCTTTATACTTAGGTACATGATTTTGCGGGCAGCAGCGTCCTCTCACTAATCGGTGAGCCACTGCGATCCCCAAGCCGCCTGCCAATCGTGGGGATTATGGCAACCCCCCCCCCCCCCCCCCCCTTAGGGGAGGCCTTCAGCAGTGAACGTCTTCTGGCTAATGATAATGATGATGATGACATGATTTTGCAAGAATTACGATGGATGTAAGTGGTGGAATGTCACTCGATGTGGTGGTCTAAGGGGGAGGCCTTCGTTCAGCAGTGGACGTTTTCTGCCTAATGATGATGATAATGATGATGACATGATTTTATAACTACATTTCTGTTAATTATACAAAATCTGTTTTTTTAAGACTTATTCTATCTAAGTAGTATTTGTCAACAGAAATTATATATTCAATGCAAACTCAGTCAAGACTCAAGTGTCTCATCAAATCAAATTTCCAATAATGTTCAAGATCTCTCACAAGGAAAATGTAAACTAAATTACAGCAGACAGCTGTGACACAGTCACAGACTAATATACGAATAAAGTGATAATATTCGAGAAAGCGGCACAACAGAGACTTCCAGAGTTGCATCAAACAGCTAGTTTGTGTCTAGGTATTTATAGTAGTGAATATAGCTTAAGTGGCCAATCAGAAAAACTAAATGCTTCACCTGCAACTGTCCAATTGGTTTATTTTTCCCCTACAAAACTCACCACATGCCTGAGCTTGATTCTACAGAGGCATTACATATATATTTTACAACAATCCATTGACTTATTACTCCATGGTCACTAAATATAATACCCTTGAGTAAAATGTTTAACGTTGTCAACCTTTTATCTAAGTCAATTAATTCGCGCTGTATTGTACTTGATAGAGCTGAAATATCTATATCTGGCTTTTATTCCGCTGAGTTAAGTGTCCAATTTATACGACGGTTTTTGCTGTTGTGCATTGGATGCAGGTTTAAAAGGCTGGTAATGGAAATCAAGCCCTGCAATGGACGCTTTTTTTAAAGTATTACCTTCGATATATGATGTACTTTTAAATACTACTGTAACAACTTTCAACCGTTATTCATTTTTATCTTCAAGACGTTCGGATAAGGTTTAAAGAATAAGTAATGATACTCATCTTGCTTATTCAATATCATTTGCGTCAAAAGCCGACATTCATTTGTTTTTTCCTTGTCACTCCACCACCACGCAGCATCCCTCTCAATTTTTCTCTGTCACCCTGACTCTTGACTTCGGAACACGACAGAGAGCTCTTCACTCCCGAAATTGCTCCATAGGGGAGTGCTGATTAATAAAGAAAATAAAAAAACGTAAAGACGCGTTCGAGATATGATTTAGAGAAGTCACGTTTCGGATTGTGTTTGAAATGAATTCTGATTTTTATTCAAAGTGAATATTAATTTTTTTTGAATATTATTTTTTATAGCAGCTTTGGGTGAAAACGTAAAATCCTCTGGCTTGTTAAATCTAATGAATATGAATACTTGACTTCTCCTTTATGCGCTTTTACTTCTATACCGATCCCATGGAATGATGGGAGAACCTTCATACATTGTAATAAATTATTCATAGAAAAGAGAATCAACATTCACACTTAAAACTTGTCATAATAAAAGTAACAGGTAAGTCATGAATAAAGTAACATTAATGATATTTCCACTGATTGAATTTTGATGAGAAAAAAAAACCATTAACATACTAATCAACTCAATTAATTTTATTGTTGCGCTCAAATGTCTTAATCTTTCCTACAAAATTGTACCTTTGTTATTCAAACAGTTATTAGTTTGCGAGTCATCCAACACCTGGTGTGAAATGCAATCAAGTTTAATTATTACGGGTATTAATAACAAGGGTGCACTCTAGGGTGAGTACGGAACCTGTTGTCATGGCAACGCCCTCCGTTTGGACACAGCCTGCGACTGCCGCCATGCACAAATACATGCTTAGTTATTTACGAGTAAAGCTGATTACTCGTGTAATTGTAGAGCCACTTTTCATATGAAGGTAATGATATCTGAGGCTTAGTGATGACGTGGCGGGATTGGATTCCTTAATAAGGTGTTTGCATTTCGCGTTAATATTACAAGGAACAACTTCATATACAGGAAACAAAAGATAAATATTGCTATTCATATTCTTCTTACCCAATTTAATGTCGACTAATATGGCTGCAGTGCTTGAATTCACCTGTTAGCAGGTTTGTCAGCTGTCAAAACTTCGCAAACTATTGCGATATTTGAATACCTTTAACACCTCAGTGCCATATTTGAAGTATACAAATGCACCTTGCGCTTGAGCCTCGTAGTTTTAAAAGGCGTGTCTACACCTCGACACCGCAGCTAGATTCTGCTTACCTCATGTTTTAGAAGGACCTTTCAAACAATTGAAGACCAAACCATAGAATTTGTATGACCCTGGGATTATTTTCGAATATTTGTAGGTACACCACAAGAGTGGAATTCAATGTGGCATCCTTTAAAGGAGACCGCAGATCAGAAAATATAGTATGGGATCTGCTGAATCAACGCCGATGATCTGCACGTAGTTAAAACAGACTGAATACGGAAGGCAGAGGTCCAAATGATGCGGTGCAACTTGAAAGATTTTAGCGTACTGCAATATGATAATTAAATAAATTGTATGATATTGAGTATTGTATTGTATGATTGAGTATTGTACTGTATGACTAAGTATTATATTGTATGAATAATTAGAAGTTGATATTTGGAAGGTAACATGACTTTTCTTATTTTATAAAAAGGCAACTACGAAAATTACTTCCATCTATGTAATCGTGTTTGTAATAAAAATTGAATTTAATATGAAAATGTTGGGTTAATATAAGGGTCAAACTTGCATAGTCACTGCAATCACAATCCTTATCGTTTAAATTGGGGTTGTAACTATTTCCCTCGAGTTAATTAGCGCGGGAGTGCAAGATTATATTAACAATAAAAAGTTTCAAATAGTTTTGTGACCATGTTTATCGACGTTTTTAATTAATTGAACTTTTTACCTTGGGTATGTTAAAAGGGTGACGTGAAGTGACATTAAATTAAAGTACTCACTTAGCAATTAATACAAGGTGACTTGCAACTTTGCATTTTGTTTCCAGTATTATGTTTTTGTAGTTACTGCATGAAACACAAATATGTGTGAAACTTTGCGCTACGTTACAAAAAATTAAATTAAAACAGCTTCGTTTAAATTTCTAGGAATTGTAGAAATTCTTCAACTCTAGACGTATGCACAAACATCTTTCATTGTTGCTGCGTAGAAAAAAAGTAATATTTATGGTATCTACCTCTTTATATTGCAGGAAGAACTTTTAAGGAATCAATTAATGAAATTTTATTAGCATTTTACATCGTGGCGCTGGTTCTTTGAGTGTGAACGTTATAATTCATTTGCCAAGATTTACAAGCAATTCGCGAGTTTATTGCACTGTAAAGTATTTTTAATTGTGCCTCAACATCCTTGGGTACGGGCAGTTAAAGTTTGGTGCACAGCCGTTCGGGCCAAATAAAATTATCGTTAAATATGGTGAAATATCCTTTTAAAAATCCTATGATCGCTATGTAAGCTTAATTTGGCGGTTTTTTCGCTGAATAAATAGTACAACATTATTTGAAAAAAGAAGAAACTATCTGATGAATTTCTTGTTACAGAATAGCATAGATTGAGCATCTTGTGGTCATCAGTACATTATGATAATTGCAATCTAGAAAACAATTACTCACAATACGTTACAAAGGGTCAGGGGCCCCGTATTAAGAGTAAAGGGCCAACTTATCACAAATTTAATGACGCAGCTACCAATGAATCGTCTGGGGAAGTAAAAGTAAAACACAGATAAAAAATTCATCCAGTTTTAATTAAGCTGGCTTTATAAAGTACAAATTATTTCCGATACAGTGTAGGAATCCTGTCTCAGTACAAAATGATACATATACAACTGTGATTGTTAAAATATTCATTTAAAATTTTGGTTCTCTTCCGAAATTCTAATTATTATTATTTATTATTCACTACACTCAATAAATACGTCAATGATAAAATTGTATAAGGATATCAAACATTTCAAAATATTTACATAGAACCTAAATTTGAATACGAAATTATACTATATCACAGTCACTAGAGAAAGATGAAAACCTAATGCCTACATTACGTTACATAGCAGTCTATTAATGTAAACACATCCACAAGAACTACAATCTTACGAAAGCCGTCTATTACACCGTCGCGTAACTACACCCACATCGTCCGACCAGTCAATTATGTGTAAACTAGCTCTAGGTTCTTATTCTACAATATTTCGTAAAACAATTAAGCGAGCAATATCTTTAGACTTACGATTATTTAAACTGATCCTTAAAAAGTGACAAGGAAAGTATTGACATAAAATCTGTCAAAATTCTTCCATTATTTTTACTAGGAAAGCATAGATGAGAAGTGAAGAACTATATGGTATTCATAATTCATCATAATTATGTAGGTATAAAATTATTTATACAAAGAAATTAAGCTATATTGACTAAACATGGACAAACAAGTTTTCAGATAGAAAATTTTCTTATAAAAGCTCTATTGCATCACGCGACAGTGTAACAAGCATCCCACTTTACCTTAATGTTCATAATATGCAAATACCTTTATACATTTGTACATTTCACTATAAAGTAATATTGCTTGTATTACATCCTAGTGATATTAATTTACAATTTAATTAACTTCTATACGTATGTCCTGAACAACCTGATGTCCCTGAGTGATTGGTGAATGCATGCATTTCTCGATATGGCGATTCCCTGTGGAAGATATAAATTTATCCCGATATAAAAACTTACTGTTGCAGTTTCTCGTTCAAAAACAAAAGCTCTATGTAATTGTGATTAGATTAGTAGAATAAAATTAGTGAAATATAATTATGAGACTTTTAACGGTACATTCTATAGTGATTTTCTAAAGTTGATTTTAATTGTAGTGAAGTGTAAATTAAATCTTACCTTTCATAAGGCGGCGGTGGCAGAATATCACATAAATTCATCCTACAATCCTGATCGCTTCTTCCTTCACTTGCGTACCTCATATCTTGGCTCGTCTGTCTAAAAGTATTTTCTCTCCCTAACCAATGCCATTGAGGATAATCATATTCTACTTCGGCCATTGCCCATTCTTTGTTGCCATCGTGATGGCTTGAAGACCTGGAATGGTTTGTTTTGCAAGATGGACAGTCTTCTATAGACATGTCTTGCATTTCGTCATCGTTCCCACATTTTGTCATTTCGCTGTAATCTTTTGTGAGAGTGGAGCTGCTGCTTCGACAGCACGTGGAACATTCCTCATTTGAGTATTGGTTACTGTCACCATAGGATCTGACCATGCTGTTGTCGTATGAGCCTGGGCTTACAGCACACTTCATGCACGAGTCTTCTGCGTCTGTGTGATGATCCTAAAATTTGAGTTCACTAAAAAACATTTTGATATTGGTAACGGCGAAAATAAAGTTTTTCCCGACAATTTGAAAAAAAAAGAAAATACAGCCAAGGACAATAAGAGATTGTAAGAAAAATTTAAAGGAATCTATTATGACGAAATGTAATACCAACCTGATAATTTAACTCAGTGTAAATAGCACTAGACGCGTACGGTTCAGGTTGCAGCCTCCTTGTATTTTCTTCTGGTATTGGATTCATAACATGCGTGTGTTGGGGAAGACTGTACTCAGCTTCCATAGACATTGTGCCAATTGAATGGCCACCTAAAGACGACATAGACGACATAGACAAAAATTATATGGAAGGAAATTAAAAACCAAAAACAGTAGAAAAGATGAGATTACTTACCATGTAAAAGGCTTTGATGGCAATTTAATATTTCTATTCTTGGTTCATTAGATCCTTCAAACATAGGTCTTTCTCTTAACCAAACCGCTTCCTTACCTAGAAGACATTGTTGAGCATTAACAATGGCTGTACCTGGAAAATTATTGTTTTAGTAAAACAATTACGTTTAATCTTATATACAAGAATAGTTTTTGCAGTGACTCATCTTACCCGTAGTGTTTTGACTCTTTCTTTGCTTAGTCTGCTTTCTCCTTATATAAACAATGACTCCAGTGCCGACTAGTACTAACACTAACAAAGTTAGACATAATGCTAGCAGCCAAGTTTCTTGGAACATTGACACTATCGCCTTGTCCGTCGATGGTTCAGTTCTAAAACAAAATGTTTATTTTCATACACCAGACGCCCTCACAACTAGAGATGTCTGCGATCACGAAAAATAAACTTTAATAATGTATTGTTCAGTGCGGTCGTACCGATTTTCGATTTATTTGTTTTTAAGGATGAAAAACTTACCTAGACGTGATAGATGACGCGTCCATGTAACTTTTTCTTCTAAATGACTAAGATGTGCAAATGATTTCTTATACATATATTCGGTACTCACTGTACGTAGTGCCTCTGTGTCTGCGTAGGCAGCATATGTATGTGAGCAGGCGCGCTGAACGGTCCGTGTCCGCGACGGGTGACAGCAGCGGCACGCGCGCTGTACCGGCCGCCGGCGCGCAGTGAGCTCGCCGCAGCCGCGCGCGTGCGAGCGCCCAGCGACATCTGACCCACCACTCGACCGCCAGTACTACCACCCACACGAACCTCAATCTAAAACGAAGGTACATGTACTATAAATAATAATCAACAGAATACGAAATGTCAATGGAAAATAATTCCTATTTTACACTGACCAAATAACCGGAAAGTTCGCCGTTCCATGTATGCGGGGGCGGTGGATCCCACCGAATCCACGCTGACGTCGCATTTATCACTCCCGCTGTGACGCTTTGCGGTGGCTCGGTTGGAACTACAATACATTCAAAGTACGCTATAGCTCGACGTGATAACTTCATTGCATACAACAATAAACATTTGTTAAAAGAAAAGCTTACCATCCTCTTCAGTGAAACCACTCTTCAAATTAGAAGGTTTACCCAATAACAATTTATAAAATGGCATTAAAAATACATCATATTGAGCATATGGCAATAAACCAGTTAAAATATGACTAGAAGACCCGCTATTGTGAACGGTGGTCATTGAAAAATTTTCATACTTCCTAAAATCGGCTAAACTTTCTTTATATGATATATTGGAATGCTGATAGTCTTCTTCTAAAACGTATTGTCGGTTAAGAGAGGTACCGTTAAACCATATTTTTACACCTTCTAAGTATTCATTGTAATCCGTTAATACCTAAAATAAAATAGAAACCGTTAATAAAAATTTTATAAGCAAGACAGATATAAAAACTATATCATTAAAGTATACTAACATCCCACACAATTTTCACTGTGGTAGCGGAAATTCCTTCAACCCTTCTCAAAGCTAAAACATCCTGCTGTAAGTATCGGCGAGCTTGAACTAACTCGTATTGAGTCATTGGTGGATGATTTTGAAGCTTCGTCAGTTCTGGATACGGAGACGAAGATTCAAGATCAGCGTTGAACGAATTGGCTTCTCTCTTTAATACCTGGGAGTGATGAAAAGAAATGATTTGTCAGCACAATAAAATATGAAACATTACTATTAAACAAAGAAATTGATCAAACCTGTAAGGTTGCGGTGTGTAAAGCACTGCCTGCTGCACTTACAGCAACACACGTCAATCTGCCAGCATGTTGTGTCGTAACCCTATCCAGATATAAGGACCCAGTACCGTGAGCTAATTTTGGAAACACCAATTCCTGAAAGAAAACTTTTATAGTAGCGATTCCGGTTAGAAAGGAAAGAAAGCTTAGGCATTTATAACTACTTATTATAAGAGTAAAAACTAAAATATGTAGTTTCTATTTACTACCAATAATTCTTCTGTAAAGCAAAATAAACTAAAGTGATTAAATTTTCAAGTAGTACCTGGGACCCTTCCATTGTCCAAAAAAGAACAGGCGGCGGTGTACCATCCGCTTCACACGGAAAGGAAACCGCTTCTCCCTCCCACGCAGTTTGGTCTGAAGGCACTCGTGTGAAATGAGGTAGTGCTAAAAAGAAAATTACATTATCATTTTCTTTCAACAATGAGGATTCTTATAACATATGAGGTAATCTGACAAGGGATTCATTCGATTTTAAATGGAATCTAAGATTAACAGAAACACTAAATGAAGAATTCAACTTGAATGACAAAATAGATGAATTTATTAGTTCAACTTCAAACTTACAATGTAATGTAAGCGTGGCTGATGCAACACTAGTCCCCGCTTGACTCTCAGCTCTACAAGTATAAGTACCAGCGTCAGTAGCAACAACCCGATCTATTCTCAAAGAGCCTCGACGAATGATGGCGTATGGCGATAATGACCCAGAGTCTCGAGACCATGTTACCGAGACATCTGATTCTGGTGACGCCTAAAATGATTTCATTTTGTCAGATTATGATAAAATAAAAATGATTTTTTGAAGATAAAGTATAGCAATCCAAATTATACGTATTTTTACTAAATTAAAAAAAAAGTCTAATCTATGGAAAAGTGAGCAGATACTATAATGTATTCTAGAAAATCCGTAAAACAACATTGCGGTCAATTATGAACTCCAATAAATAAGCGGATACATTTTCCACTTTATTACCTGACAGTGAAATTCAACGTTCTGGCCTATTAACGCCGTTATGTTATTAGGTTTCACTAGAAAATGTGGTCTGCGTAATACGAGCAACGTTGCAGGACGTGATTGTCTTTCTCCGGCAACATTAGACGCTACACACCTATATACACCACTATCTGTTGGAAGACTTTCGAGTATTCTCAGATCACCACCATTTACTATCATTATTCTGAAAGAAAAGAATAATTAGGAACATATAATTACAAATTTATATCAAAATTAAAGCTTCATTATTCGTACATAAATAAAGCCGAATAAACAGACAATTTTCAAGATTCGTTAGTCATTGTTAATTCAAATTGAACAGATGCCTTAGGCAGATCGTTATGTTAATAAATATTCACAGGCAGAATGAATTATATTGTTTGGTTTCTCTCAGCATTAAAATATTGAGTGCATTAAACTTGACAATATTTATGTTAAATGAACAACGTGAACCGTAAATAGCTGACGAAGTTGGTAGCCCAGAATTAATTACCTCCCGTTAACTTCTACATCTAAACTTTGTCCGTCCTTTGTCCAGTGTACGCCGGGATCCGGGACGCCTTTAGGAGCGGAGCATTCTAGCGTGGCTGGTTCACCACTGGCTACTTTCACATCTCGAGGTTCAACTCTGAAGTCGTCCCGTAAAACTAGAAGAATAATAATTCTTTATGCAACAATACCTACGGTAAATTTAAGATTACCTACAGCAAAATACATTTTAAGGTTGATAAAATTTGCAAACATACAAAGTAATGTATTACTTCACAAATAACTGGATGCAAAGATCAGTAAGTAAATAAAGATTTTACCCGACCTTTTAGTGGTTTACCGCGGCACAACCGTCTCTAGTTACATTTGCAAACATTGAAATCAGGTAAACATATTTGTGGAGACCGATCCATTTGGTGAAAACCGAGAATATAAACATCTTTGTTTATGTGGTTATAACGTCACATTTAAATATTGTATTTTAAGAATTCATTCATAATTTTTTAATGTTTATTCACAAGCGTAGAGTTTTATTTTCAGGTTAATTAATTGTCCAAGGTCGCATAATAATCCTAGTTTAGGAAGCCCTCTTAAACCACAAGACGTAATACCTACTTAATCTAAGTAATTACTTAAGTATATATAAGTATAATTATACGAGTAGGTAGGTAAGGCTTAAGCATAAGAAGAATGGTTTTGGATCACTACTTTCGCTGCCACTTCGAAGTTTTCGGTTTCCATGGTAAAGTATACCTACATTAGATTTTGTTTGCATTGGTGCTCAATGATAAGACATTCTTACTTAACCTAATAAAAAAGCACACTTGTAACAAGGATCGAATACTATTTTCGGCAAACACAGTAGTTAGACAGATTACCGCTCTAAGGTTGCCAGATCGAAAGACCATAATATCTAGACAAAATTTAAAACGTCGGGATTATGGGGTTGTTGTCGGGAGAAATAAATATTAAAAATAAAAATGTAAAATAAAAAGTTTATTTTTTAAATTAATAGACTACAAAAAGACATTTTTGACACGTAACTAATTTAAGTACACTTAATTTTTTGGTTGCTACATGTATTTGGCGAGAGAGGTTAGAGATCCAAATTAGTGGACTCTGTAAAGTAGTGGACTTTCAGTAAAGTAGTGGATCTATAGTAGTATTCAGAAAAGATTTAAAATTTAAGCAATTTACTTCAAAGTTCAGTTTAATTACTAACTCAGCTTTTATAAAATGCGCAAACGCGCAGCAATTTTAAATTATAAATTTGTATAGAACTTTCCGAGAACCAGATTTTGAGATTGTCGGGAGTCTGGAGATCATTTAAAATGGAGAATTCATTTTAAATGACTACCGACCATCTGACAACCCTAGCTCTAACTAAAAGCAAAGAAAGTATTGACGTATGACAATTTAGTCAATTAGACGATTATTAGACTTTCAATAGAATAATTTGTCAATTACGATATGTCTATTAACACATAATTATTTCAAGGCTAGTGTAACTAAACTCTTGAGTATGGCAAATAGGCTCTAAATTGTAAACCCACTTACAAGTCCTTCGTTTACATTTTGACGTACCCCACATGCAAGTGGAGTACTTACAAGCAATTTAAAAGTACTTACACGCAATGAATGAGGACTTACCAGCAATAGTGAGCGTGGCGTTCTTACTGACCGCCTCACCGACAGAGTTGCGTGCGACGCACCAATACACACCCTCGTCGTTCTCCTTCTTACCTCGCATAACCCTACAATTTAATTATCAACTCAATATCGGTCATAGTGTACGGTAAGTATGTACAATAAAATAGAAGAGGCTCTAAATTATATGTTTTGATACAAAACATATAATTTACATTTACATTTTTCGAAGAGTTCAAAAATAGCTCTTCCAGACGTTTAATATTCTCAGTGAAATATTCTACAGCAGATTTGAAAAAGACTACTGGATTCTTTTATTTAAATCAATAAGATTATGCCAGCCTCATCATAACCAGAAAGACAAATAATTTAAAAAGAAACATGAACTCCTCTTTAGAATGAATACGAATTTCTTTGTTCTACAGTTTCAAATTATTGCCAATTGGGGCTCATAGTTTTCTTTATTAAAAGCGACTAGGTGCTAGGTTGAAATTGTAACTAAATTATTGAGTATTAATTTCATTTTAAGGTTAGTACAAATAGTCTTGCATACTACATCTCAATGCAACCCATTAATTTTAAATACCATTCTGCGTAAAATGTTCCCTCATACTAAATGGTCTGAACAAAAATACATTTTGAACGAGTTTGTTTCCAAGCACACGTGAGTTCTTTAACGCTTTGCATTTTTTATGCCGTGTCAAGACAAGGCGTAATAAAACACATGTACTTTAGTTTTTTCTGCCTCTAATTAACACAACAATAAAAACTCTGGCTAAATTAGTCTGGTTGTTTTTATGAGGGAACACGCGAAACACAGAGAGAAAAAAATAAAAGGTGCCATGTTGCCATGGACCTTGTTTAACTACAACGTAGGCAATACTAAAAGTTACAATTTGTCTTTAGTTACCATATGAAGGGATCAAGTTTCTTGCTAATTTTATTTAAATTAAATGATGATCAAAAGTATGGAGATACGCAGGGTAAAACAATGTCAATGAAAGTTGTTTATCTCGTATGTGTGTGGCAAAATAAATAGTTTAAATGGTCAATGCTACTTTGAGTAGGTACTATTCGGTACTTAGGTACCTACATAAAGGTAACATATCTATTTCTTGAACGGTTAGGCAGAGGTGTTATAATTATTGTAGATCAACATTTTGCCAGACTGCTCCTGTGGACTCCTATAAGAAAACCCTATAACACACTGCCCGACTCGGGGATCGAACCCAGGACCTCACACTCAGCTGCCGCGCTTGCAGTCACTGCACCAATGAGGCAGTCAAATAAGTAAACACTACAGTGACACAAAATAAAATCTTAAAGTATTTTTAAAACCACGACTTTATATAGATACTATAATAACAAACCAAGGTGTGACGGCACTTTTATTCGTATGCGACTTTTTTATCTAGGTGCAAATGTCTGTATAGAAAAATCAGTTTTAAATTCTGACATGCTCACGCCATGTTATTGCCCTCTACAAATAAGTTAACTCATCGTTCTGAGTATCATTTGGTCAGAGGTAAATAAATATCCGAAATAATTCAGAAAGAATGTTTGTGTATAAAATTCTTCGCTTTATTTTCAGAAGCGCACTGTATAATGTATGAGGCATAATCATGCGCATGAATCGATAAACCTTAACCACGCCCGGTTTCCTTCAATCAAAGATCTGATGTATTTTCAGAAAAACAAAAGAATAATGATGGATTTGACTTTGACTGCCTCATTGGTCTAGTGGTTGCAAGCGCGACTGCTGAGCGTGAGGTCCCGGGTTCGATTCCCGGGTCGGGCAAATTGTTATTGGGTTTTCCGGTATGGAAATTCTCAGTAGCAGCACGGAGTCCGGAACTGTGACCGGTAGATGGCAATAGGCTCGCCCCCTATTACATGGGACTCAATAACAGCATCAGCGAAATGTGGGTGTTACAATAGTATAACTCTGCCTAACCCTTCGGGGAATACAGGCGTGATGCTATGTTATGTATGTTATGTAATTATGGATTTGGTTATAGTTCGCACTCCTATCTTCATCGAAACGAAACAGACAAACTGAACATACGAAACTAACAATAGCAAAGTTAAAATGACACAACATTGACAGATAGCGCCATCTGTCATATTGTATTCGAATTACCAGCGCAATGAATTAATTAAATCCCAAACATTTATCACGACAGACATGTGAATCTCTGTAATGCCTGCACTATGCAATACTGACGCAGTTATCTAATATATTAGTACTATTTAATTAAAATCGGCAATAAACGTGATAGAGCGTTGATGGTCAGTTCCTCTGATGCTTGAATTCCAACCTCGTTCAGCTGTGAAGACAGACAACTGCTGGACAAAGGCATTTACAGCTACGATTGTATGGGATGCGCAGGTATTAAAATTGTAAAACCAAATCTTAATTCCATTCCATCTTCGGTGGACAAGGGTTGACCAGACTTAATTCCTTCCCATTCCAATTCATCCCGTCCCAGCTGCTGGACACGTAGCTTTGCGGCGCTTGGGCAGTAAATTATCAGCTATCTATATATCATAACTAGTTATGAAAGGAACTTACCTAAGAAACAACAGCCCATCTTCAAGCAGCACTCTGTGTGGGTGGTCAGTGGGTGCAAGCGGGGAGCCATCTTTATACCAAAGGATGGTGGGCTTGGGCTTGCCTTCTGACACGCAGCGCAGGGTAGCGGGTTCGCTCCTGCCTACTATTGTGTCAGCTGGGTGTTCCTTTATGCGTGGAGCCCGAGATTGAGCTTAGGAAACAGAGGAAAATAATTACCGAGGTACATTATGATTTTCTAATTATTATCAATACTAGATTTTTTTTTGTCTGATAGTTAGACTTCTGAACCAATTATGTTAATATTTGGTAGTACAGTTACTTTAAAAAAGACAAAAGGTTACTTTTTCATCCCTTAAAATTTTATTCCATGCACACCGAGCGGTTGGCGTCGGGGGAGTGGTGAGCCTTATTAGATACTAAAAGTGTTATTGATTCAAGTTTCAATTTTATGTATCAAAGTTTCAATGAAGGTATCAATTAATTATTTATGAGATGTAAATCAATGTTATATTGATATATTTTTTACAATCTTTTTTGATATTGGAACATCAATCTCAATAAAAACTTCATGGACGGACATTTTATTCATTATCAGCTTTTATTGCACGGTTATAATACACATCACTCGTGTCAATAACTTTTTTATTCACGTAACTTAAAGCCTTCTATATCTAAGCATACAATTTTAGCAAAACATTTAAATACTCAAACTTACTTTTATTATCTTAAATTCTTTCCGAAATTTTATCATGCCACGAAATCCCGACTTGCGGTAAAAGAATTCTTATCTTTTTATTTTTCAACTTACCTTTTGTCGCGCACGGAAAACTGAACAAAAGATGCAAAAGCACTACACACTTGAACTGGTTCCATCCGAGATTATCTCTTTTAATTGGACCCGCGGTCATGCTTGACACTACTGATTAACGTCACTTCGCACTTTACACCGCATAGTTTATTTTTACACGTGGAAAAATATACTAATTATTTCCGATAAAAAGTCCTGGTTCATTTTTGTATAAGTTTTTAATCATAACATTGTCGGTAAATGTTTATAGTTTGCGGAGATCGCGATGTGTTTACGGCGTGTGGCGACACAACCTCCCCGTCTGGTGTTCTTAGGGTTACTGCCCCCCACTCTAGTTTGTCATTTCGCGCCGACTCAGTAACGTGCAGCTTTTGCATACTGTCGAAAGCACGAGGAAAGCTTGATGATAATGATTTTCGCAGAGTGCACGCCTGCAATAATTATTATATTAAAAGAAGCGCTTATTAACCCACTTATGACTGAATATTGAACGCGTGAAGTTATGTTATTATTCGTTTAATTCTTATTTACAGTAAGTGAAACAATGGAATATTGTTATAGTTAATTTGTTCTTAATTTGCTTGAGACATTAATGAGAAAAAATTAATTTTTTAATTCAGTGCGGCGATAATGAAAGCACAAAGTTATTTAGTTTTAACGAATTAAAGCAACCAGTAACAAAATTAAGGACTACAAAGCAAAAATTTTAAAATATTTATTACAATTCATATCAATGCACAAAAATAAATTTATTGTCTGCCTCATTGGTTTAGTGAGCTTCTCAGCCTGCGTTCGATTCCCGGGTCGGGCGAAGTATTTTTTCCTTATGGAAATTCACATAAGCAGCCTGGAGTTTATTGTGTTAAACAGATGACAATAAGTCACCCTTATTACATGGAATAATTCGGTGTCCAAAGTACACCTCTGTATAACCCTTCGAGAAATACAGGCGTGATAGTCTCGATGCGAAAAGTACATACATATCTAGTTAGTCATAGTTCCTGTTGGGAAATAGATGAAGCTTTCAAAAAGTCTTAGTCATCGTGTTGAATGCACTCTCATGTTCCGTGGTATGAAATTAGGTCACTTTCATCAGCAAGCGCCGCCCTTATTCCTCTAGCGACGTGATGAAAATTGAAAGTCGAGTGCATATTTTTTTATCATCGTTCAAGATTTTGATGTTTGTTCACTTTTATAAGATAACATAATATATTTTGCTTTACACTTATGGACTCAGGACTCTCCTAAGTTCCGCATCATCACTAAGTTTTACACCCCGTAAAAGTTCTTTCAATAAAAATAAAGGTAAAAATCGTTTTACATAAATTCCATTACTATTTCAGACAAGATACTCATATTAGAAGATTTAGAAAAAAAAAATATAGAACGCCTTATACAAATTTTCAGTATCTACTTAAATACAACACTTTCATATAAAAGCACCACTGACTATTATTAGCGCATTCTTTTCCAAAAAGTCATTTATTTATCCCCAAAAACAATTATCGTACCTCCTTCCAAAACACCGAAACTAACGAATCCCAGAACAAATAAAATATTAGTAATACATACAAACCCCGGTATTAGCTTGCCGTTGATTCAGCACACGTGGCTTGGTGAACGTGTCAATTGGAGCCCTGAGCATATGCCAGTCACGTGTTAGTTACCTAACTGTTTTGCGGTGATGACACAGACGTATAGAGATAAGATGGACTAGATAAGAAATAAAACGGTATTGATGTTATCTTGACAGCGATGATCGATTGGAAATACGGAAAGCTTCGATCCGAGACGCCAAACTGTAATGTTGTATATGTATGATAAGTTGAACATTTACATGTCCTAAGAACAAAAACATTCGGGCGAACAACTGTATCCATGGACTTCGTCTAAAAATAAAAAGGGATGGATCCTTCCTTCTAAAATTAGACTTCGATTTTGTACGGATTATCGTGAAAAGTGTTTGTTTCACTTTGGTTCTCGGCTTTGGATTACGGATATACTACAGTTTAAGCTGCATACATGTTGTTTCTAGCAAAAAATAGGTCGCCTCTCTTCTCATTGTGTTGTAAAAGACAACAAAAGCATGTATGATCTGAACTGAGCCAAGTCCATTTTTTAGACGAATGAGTCGCACAAATTCCCCCGAAGATGTTTCGTTTCGTTTATTATCTTTGTTTTCTAACACTAAGTTTAAGTTATAATACTGGGACGTGCGTCGTTGATTGTTAAAAAATAAATTATAGTTCTTTCTAAAAACTCAAAAGAATTCTCAACATCATTCTCCCATGCGCTAATAATTATGACGACATTATTTTCGATCACCAATCCGTTCGTTAAGTTTCGAGATAATTATGTGTATCATGTTACCTCCTGTGATAATATAATTCTTTCATGACCATTTGTTGACGGCCTTGAGTGTTCCGGTGGACAGCACTGAGGTTGACAGATACATAAATGATGAAAAATATTCTGAGCTACCTCATATACAACCTATCTAAGTATAATTATGCTCTGCTTACTGGTAAAAAGCAATAATTGCATTTAGAGTCAAAATGCACTTATTACTTTTTACCAATAAGCAGACGATATTATATACCTGAAACCTTTTAATTAGGTACATTTAAGAAGATAATACATCAATCGCTAAAGTTAATTGGTAGTATCAACTTAATTAACTCCATCAACCGAACATTAATGACATCCCGATTTCCGATAGTCTCATTCAGTCGATTTTATATCCGAGTGTTCCCCCGTCACTCTGAATGTAATCAAGCTATGGTCGGGACAAAGGAAGCGTCCTTCATTAACTTCGTCCTACTAAAATATTCATTAACCGTAGTTAGTTGATAAGTATAGGCTTTGGGAGCGTATCAGCTTAGCTAAGATGTCGTGCGATAGAGATTGGTCACTAGTTGGGTTTTGATTTAATTAAGCGCTTTGCTAGTGTCAGTTAAGTTAATGTTTTAATTTTAATTATTTTATTTAAAAAATGACGTTTTCTACCTTTACAGAATTGTAGATTTACTTAATTACCAAAAAAGCACGACAAATGTATATAATATATAAATATAATGTATAAAATATGAATTTGTGTGTGCGCTGCCTAAATTATATATGTATATGTATGACAAAATTTAGATTAAACGACGACGTTTTTGATAAATAGAAAATGGGTAGCAGTTGTCGAAAAAAAATGGGAACATGAAATTAAGAAATTTTACCAAAATTATGTTTTATAATGTAGGTCCCTAAAATTTCCCTCCGTAAACACTGCACCCATCAGAAAAGCATCAAAAAGTTACGACCACAAAGACAAAGGCCCAATTCCGGCTTCCGGATATCATAAAAATAAATCCTCAAAGCGATATTTACTTCCACGCGGTGCAGATGCGGGTCACGTAGTGCAGACTCCGAGTGTGTCAGGTGAGGCGCAAGATACAGATCGTAGACACGTGCCAGGCAATGGCAATCGTTTGCTAGAGCGAAGGGAAAAACTGCATCGCATGGCTTATCTGACTTTGCACGCATTGTGTTGCTCTCTTTATAATGTGGTTAGGTTTTAAGGGATGCCAATCTTATTATTGGATCAATCAAAATGTGGCAATTCTAGCTCTCTTAGAGAGCTGTAAGTAGAATATGACATGTACAATAATTATAAGAGAGCCTCTATTGTTGTTGTTGTTGGCATAATTACCACGATTGGTAAACAAATTAACTGCTGCACATTAATAGATTACATTTACTCTTACATTTTACTAGATAAGAAAATTAGTTATGCTTGCGATTCTCTAAAAATACATATTTCAAGACTAGTATAATTGACTGGCTTGCGTTATTCTCCAGCATATGCAAATAAAACTCAAGCAGCTGTGTAAAGTTACAAAATAAAGTGGAGGCGCTAGAGAAATAAATTCTCATCTGTATGAAACAGGTCAGTATCGGGCAACCGCCTCGGGGTCCACTAATTCAATCAATTGGCCTACCATAAATAAAACGGCCGACAGTTCGCGATACACTGTTCCACACGTAATTGAGAAGCAAGAATATAGACGGCTTCAAGCGACAAATCAATTAAGCCCGAAGGAGATAAAAAGGATGCATCAATAATTTATTTAGATATAAATGAGACTCCGTCCGATATGTCTGCAGGATACGCTAATGTAAATTTTACGATAAAGATTAAGACGCGGTAGACTCCCGACATTAATTCTGCGTACAGTAAAATAAACGATTTTGTGTTAACGCTAATGCTAGAAACACGATTATCTGTAGGTCTCCCGAGAATTGCCACTAGCAATTAATTGTCCGCCCATACTCGTTCACCATTTAATCTATTAACAGTAACACTTAGCGAAGTAGCATTCGTTGTATATAAACAAAACAAAAAAAGTCCAAATAAAAACAAACAGGAAATTAGATACCAAAGCCAGGAGGGGCTTATGGAATAATCCCTGTTTTTGTTAAGGGTGCCCTGCCAACAAATGGAAGTGACAGTGTCTACACTAGAAAATTAATCGTGAAAAATCTCTTGAAGCGGGAGGACGTCGGGGATAAAAGGAGCAGCCGCTAAATCGCGCCACGTGCGCTGTCTATTAACAGTTGACACTATTGGGCTAAAGCCAAAGGGAGATCACTAAACACACTATAAACTTTCGGTATAATTTATTGTGAAGTGTCTATGAATAGGAATACGCTTGAACGGTAGTTCCTTGATCTAAAATGGGACAAAATAAATCCGTATTTAACTGGATGAGTGTAATTATTTAGGAACTCTAATTCGTCTTCTTGAAATGCAATTTGCGTGTTTAATATATTTTGTATATCAATAAATAATTATCTTTGTCATTTACAAAATATCATTTAAAGTAGGAAGACTCGAATTATATCGTCATTTTGAATGTATTTAGATGCAACATTTTTATCTAACGAGCCGCACATGTTTTAATCTACCTCAATTTCTCGAATAAGTTGTCATTTGTACTCGAGGAAGCCACATCCAGCAATAAATGATCCTACACAATCTGTTATCAATACTTCTGTACATTACCAGCTATCGCGACGTACAATGAGTAACAAATTAGACGAGGTCTACCGCAGGGCGTTGTTATCTCGCGTCGTAGCGTCGCTCCTGCCGCGTCTCCCCATCGCTGTAGGCTTTGCTTATCGTGCTTCAGTTGGGGAGTTTTGGGTATTAGACGTTCGCTTAATACACGGCAATTCGATAAGAGATTGAAGCTACCATAAGCCGAATTGATCTTCATTAATAATCTCGAGGTTAGCAGAAGAAATATTATCCAATCATGGAAAATACTATAATATGTGTCCGGGATTTGAGGACGCAAATACAGGTGCAAATAGGTCACCAGTCCCATAAACTTATACAGCCTATATTTTTTATGGCCCTCGACGTAGTATGGTGTGTTTGCACTCATCAAAATGAACAACTTTTGTTCTCTAAGTTGTGAAAATTTATGCTGGTTATGTTCAGTCTAATAAAAAATATGACCGAAGTTCCCCTCTCTTTCGCGATGAGATCCACTATAATTTTTGGTATGCACAATTTGGCAGAGTTGGCAACAAAAGGATTTTAATATTTTGCTCGAGTATGGCTTTGTTTTCAGAAAAGCGATATAACCAACATTAAAAATGCAAAAGTCATTTTTACATGTTCTTTGTCCCGTTTCTTCACAATGTTCGCACCACCCATAAATTCTGTTTAAATGAAACAACTTTTTTAAGATAAATTGCAAGATTTGTTACCGAGCAGTGGGCACACAATGAGTAACAAATTGCACTAGAGATATACCGCGGGTGCGCTTATCTTTGCAGTAGCGCCAACGGTCGTGATGTTCTCGTGTTACGGGGATATTCTGTATCGAGTTTCCAGTTTCGAAATAGGAATAAAACAATGTACGCAACTCGAGTCGGACTTCCACAATACATTAACTTTTTATTATTGGATATCTATTCATGTAACTACCTATAGACTGTTGTTGCTTAAACATAATAGTAATGTGCTGCCACCTGCCATGTTGGAAAAAAAACTATTAAAACAAACAGTCCTATCAAGTTTTATACCAACATTCATCGAAATAATAAGGTTATCGCACGGTCACTTTGTAATTATCATTATTAATAATGTTTAATAAAAAAAGACAGATGAAGTTTTCTCAGGAAATTATTATAACGTTAGAGTTACTTGTATCTTGTTGTATATTATTTAAAAAAAAAAGTATGTGGAACAATATTTAACAAACATATAGTCAGCTAAATTAAAAACTAAAAATCCTGGAACTCTTTGGACTGCAAACTTAAAACAAATCTTTCACAATTAAAACCTATATAAATTGTATCACTTACTGTAAATCATTCAACTACGTAGGTATTCTATAAAGAAGAGCATAAAACCGAATAGCCCCGTCGATTCCCCGTATGATAACGGACTCCCCTAAACACACTCGTGGAACATTTGTCCTGTCGTTATCTCTGACAAACAGTTTAAAAAAGCGGATGGCAATTTTTTTTTTTACTTTTATCATTCATGAATCAGACAGTGTAACAGTTGCTGTGAAAATACTTTAATCTTATTTTCTTATGAAATCTTTGATACTACTGGTGTGAAGGACATAGATATTCCAACTTATTCTAACAGTCCAAGTCTATAATAATACTTATTATTAAGCAAATTCAAGGACTACCTCTTTGGTCTAGTAAAGTTCTGGGTTTGATTTCCGGGTTGAGTAGTGTTATTGTGTTCATATTTTCACTGTCTGTAGCCTAAAATTCGGGACTGTGCCCAATAGATGGCAATAGGCTCACCTCCTATTATATGGGACTCAATTATAGTAGAACAGTAAACATCTGCCAAACCCTTCGAAACCAACGGTGTGATGCTAGGTAACTTAACAGTTTTGTTGATTTATTTTCTAACCATTATGCTGTCTTTCTTTAAGTATAACTACGAATATAAGCTTACCTACGGACATAAAAGAATAATGTAGCAACTTTGCTACGAACTGCTACAACGCGCCAACACTATGGTGCGTTCGATTTACAAAATGTTTGCTTCATCACAGTCCCTTCACAATAATCTTAGCATTCCAACAAAGAAAACAGTCCATATAATGTTTCCACGATCCACAAGAATTGACTCTCAAATGCATTTCGAAGACATTTAGAAGAATAAAAATTTTATATTCAGACTGAATTTCTGGAGCTAAATTTTTATTTCTATTCGCATGAATATTCCACACTCGACACTTCCTATGCAACGCCATGCAAACATGCCACAAAATTTTATGGGATTACTCTAGATAGATGATGGCATTAGAGGACTCTTGTCACCAAATGTATCCCACCCCTTTCACCCCTACAGTCGTTACGAAAACGACAGTCTTTTATCAAACGCCACAGCGATAATACTTTGGAACTTCTGCATTTTCCGGGAATTATATGTGTGGACACGTACGTATTTATTGGCTTAGTTCTTTTCACACGTAGCAATCGCTTTGATAAAGTTTGTGGCAAAATAAGGAGGTAAAAAACTTTCACGCTACTGCTGTCAATATTATCGACAGCGTGGGATATTCTCCTTTGTTGTTGATTCAAAAGTAATAATACTTTGTGTCTCTTTCGTTCTTGCTTTTTCCTGAAATTGTAGATGTAGTTTGCTCGGATGAAATATTTGTTTCATCTATCATGCGAAGTAGTGACCTAACCTCAAGCTTAATGAAAACACTGCAGTTGATGGATACTGTTGACTTTTCGTTTGATGTAATATTTATAAAGAGATGAAAAGTAAAATGTACTTCAACGATAATAAAATACAACTAATCCTCTTCTTTTTGTACGTAAACAAACAAAACTTCATCCTCAAACGTATAAGTGCTTTTAGCTTCATGAACAGCCAAAATATTAATCTGTATATTCATAAATAAGACATCATAAATTCATCACAATCATAACATGTCATGACAGTAATCGCAAATAATAAAAATAAAAGAAAGTTACGCATTTTCAACTGAGATATAATAACAGGATATGCAATAAAAAATAATAGGATTAGTTAGGACGATGCGCATGATATTGTCATTAGTTACAATCAAAGATTTATCTTATGATCTGAGTTGACTTGTTACAATTGAGCCTATAAAAGAGAATGAGCCGAGAAGACAATAAGACAAACAAAATAATATTGGACGAAATTTTGTGATGTTAGCTAAAATGAAAACATACTACACGAATGTAGTAAGAAAAACAATCTTACAGCATTTAAAATAAGAACGATCATCATTTAAATTACACGTGTTTCCGAAAATTATCATTCAAACGAAACAAAAGGTATTTTGTACAATAAATCTAACGAAGAGTGAATCTAATAAACGTACCAATAATAGAACACTCAGTAACGTCCAACGAACAAATAAAACTTTTTTAATAGAGACGTTCAACCTGAACCCATCCGCTTACGAAACCATTGTTCACAAAAGTATCGATTGGTGCCTCCAGCCCTCCACGTAGAATTCAGACAACGGCTTTCATAAAACAGGGAGTGGATTGTTTCCAACATTTTGCCGGAAGACAGGGAATGGATTCGGACTAATACGTACCCTTCCTCACGGACCCTCGTATAAAATAGAGGATGCCTTCGGTCCGATTTCCGACGAACTCGTATTGTCTGGCTCGGTGCGTGCAACCCTTCCTTATTAAACAGACGAAAGTTTTATTCCGTAGGTGTGGGTTTGTTTGATTAAATTTTGTTCGTAACACAATATTTTAACGGCAAGTCCAAACTTTTGCGGCGTAATTTGTTTGGCTAGGTTTAATTTGTTTATTTTCATTTAAATTAACTGACTTACCTATATACCTGGAAATGAATGATTTAGATAGAAGTTATTTTATTAATGCCTTGCTAAATTATTTCTGTGGGTATCCCAGAGACGACCTAAGTCTTCATCTGAACAGAACCAGTCCGATTGTCAACGTACATTCATTTAATAACGGTATCGAAAAAATATTGGTAGGAACTCTGCCGAGCCCTACGTAGAACAAATGCATGCTGCTATGCTTTGTCTATTTGGTATTCTTTAATTCATTATTATTTATACTTTTGATCATTAAATAAATCATAAAAGTCACTATTGTTTTCCCATAATTTTTCCTGTTCCCAGTAAAAAAATATACTGGACAATTTTCAAAAACTCCTGTTAAAGACAAGCCGAAAAATACTCAGCGAACATACAATTTCACAAATCATTGAGTTTCAAGAATAGCTTCAATATGAGCAGTGATAAAATTGGAGTTTTTGCCAACGATATTTAACATAATATTGCATTTGATTTTGAAATTTAATGATAAATTAGTGCGTATTTTTGTCATTTTATTTTTTTGTTTAGAGTTTCATTAGTATTCCTTTTGTTGTTACTCACATTTTGGGCATAATTTTAATAATTATGTATTTTATAGCTTAAAATCTATAATTAATTTTATATCATAAATATTCAGCTAATTAAAAGAAACAAATTAATTTAAAAAATATGTAAGTACAAGTAATAAAAGAGTTACAACTCTCATTGCCTACTATTTGAATGCTTTGATTAGCAAAATTTAGCGCACCTGTTCTCAATGTGCCTATAACATGCATAACAACTAACAATAGTATCGACTTAGCCGTGCATAACGTGCGACCTGTAAGAACAAAATCACTGGCCACAGTAGCCACTGAGAATAATATTTATTTTCAACAACGACAATCAGTATCACTCCCACTGACCTCTGCTTGTTTGTAATCCTTTCTCGACCTTTTGTTGATATATCATCTCAGTTATTAAATCAATTCAAATAATTCATTCTGCTCTGACTCACTGTGCATCGTTGTCGTGTCTGACTTTTTTTATATTACAAGTGCCACATCGAAATTATGAAAATTCAAGTGCTAGTGTTTTTAGTATGTTTGATTGTTGTAGCAACGTGCGATCATTTGATACTTGGTAACACGAATAATAATAGGCATATGATTCACCATACAACAGCGCATTATGCCTCTATTCCATTCATAAAACGGGTGAAGAATGTATTCTACAGTGGACATTCAGTTATAAATGTAAGTATGCCAATTTTTGTATATTGCTTTAATTTGAAAATATATCATAAAATGTACTAATGCTGACATTGACCGGAGTTACAAGACCAAGGGTTTTATTGTTTAATTTATAATCACGTGGATTATGTAGAGAGGACAATAAAGCCAACTTTTCATAGAAATAAAATTACAGAAAAGGGAGTAAACAACTTTTGTCCCCTAGGTGGAGACGGAAGGATTTAGGCGCTCGGTTTTTCCCCTATTTATCCGGTAACCGGACCTTGCAATAAATAAAAGTCTTACGTACTTAGAAATGTGTTGATTTTAATTTTATTCAGAATCATCCTTATCCTTCTTTTTGTTTAGGTTTATAGTAGCAATCGTTAATTTAACAGTTATTGTCGAAGTGAGGCCAAATCACTCGACTACAAAAAGACATAGGAATGATAATATTAGATATGAAACAGAAAATGTTAAGGAAAATAAAATTACAGACTTGACACTCTGTACTCAAGTGTATTCCTAAGAACCTTTTCTGCGTCAACCTCAATAACCTGAATAAATTATTTATACATGTGTTGATTCCAAGGATTTCCTTCAATTTTCTTTCTATGCTCCATTCCTATAGGTTCAGTCAATACAATTTGTACGATCATCAAATATTCAGGATGCTTCAAGGAAGTCAGACATGCCACCAATTCTATGGATTCCCAATTACCTAACCGTCTATGTTTGTAAATTATTCGTTTTGTTCCGTACGCTTTCGATAGTGTCTTGGTAAATAATATAACATTCTTTTGTACATAGTTTAATACATCAAAACCATTGAATCGGTTGGTATTGTCTGAATTGAATTCGTGTGAATGTACAATAAACATGGACAGTTTGGTCAGACGTGGGTACTTGTCATTTAATTTGTTATTACTACACAGTACAAACTGTACTGTTTTGTTTTGAGAGCTGTAGCTGCTTTCCCATCATAGAATAAACTGTCATACAATGAAGATTTATATTGACAGAAAGGCAGAAAATCAGTATCGTTCTGAAGTGACATCGGTCTGCCTGATACCATTGAGTTAGGTTCACTGAAGTTGTATAATGAGCAATTTATCTACAAATTTCCATAGTGATTGACTATGAACCAACCTTGACTCAGCCTTTTTAGATCCCACATAGGCTTTACTAGAATTTTATAATAAATAGTTTGTACTACATTTGTAAAAATAATTAAGGGCACCATTTTAATGTCATCATTGTCCAGAAAAACACGATGTATACTAAAATGTTAAAGGTTACTAGGTTATGTTCTATGGGCCTACTTCAAAAGGTCATAAAAATCTAAACAAGACGCAGTGTCTTGCTTTATTACCACATGAATCTCTCTTCTTGAGGCGCAGTACGTTCTATCACGCACTCTATCGCGTTCACCCCATGTCCCATGAATCCTTTATGAGTAATCTGTATACATTGTTTCAGAGCATCATGGCATACGACAACAAACACACGAATGCTACAGCCACCGTCACTGCTGGTGGTATTGGGTACACGTACGTCAATCTAAGATTGAAGAGTGAAAGAGGGAAAGAACTGGATTTTGATATAGGAATCTACGCGTAGTCAAACATATTGTTAGTTATAATGTTACTTGATGTGCACAGTGAACACATTAGGCTACATAGGTGTAGCATTGTCAATGTTGACTGATATGATTTTACAAGATTTAAGATTTTACCGAGAAATTGCACCGAAATTATTGATCAGTTTTGTAAAGAAAATTTATGTATTTCTTTTTACAAAACTATATTTATATCGCCTGGAAATGACAATTAATTTGGTCATGAAGTTAAGGTTAGTAAATTATTACAATTAAAATAAATTATTGTGTTGAAAGACGGATACAACGCAAGCAATCTTTCCTTATAGATAGATACAGAATCCTAATTAAATAATTATTTATATTATTATCAACCTGACTTTTATTTGCAACTGAAAAGTGAAAACTGAAAAAATGTTGCAATACTGAATTCTTTTTACATCTTTTTTTTATTTACGCTTATTTTCTCTGACTAGAATGACAGTAAGGGATGTATCTATTGTTAATAATGTACATTTAAGGTTAGCCGTTTGCTATTCATCGGCCACAACTATAAATCTTAGGCGGCAGCTAAAAAAAATTCCAAAACCTAATAAAACTCCCCGAATTGGGGAACGTTCCCAGAATCTCCGGTTCGACATACATACTTGATTACTACGCTACCATTAGACCGATGAAGATCTGGTCTTATTTATCGAGACCAATTTTAAACACCTCAAATTTATTCCATGATTTTAGTTACCTCTGAAAGGAGAAAATTGATATTTCCAGTTTTATGGTGAAAACTTTAAATAATAAAGGCTAAAACACATCGGTGCTACGCGGCGGGCGTGCGGTTAGCAAAACGTATGGGCACACGGCGGGGAGGTCTTGCGTACTACCATTTCTCTTATGTACACCACACCTATAGGATTATGCACGAGTGTATCCAAAAAACCGCAATGTCGCCCGCAACCGTTGAGCGTGGCTTTATTTATGTCTAACGTTTTATACCGAACCGAAAACTGAAGTTAAAATCGTTTATGTTTCAGACAAAACAATAGAAATTGTCAACTGTATTTTCCAGCATTTAATGTTTGTTTTTTTTTATATGACGTATCTATATTTAGGAGACAATGCATAGACAGTAAATATTTTCGGACTCTAACGATAAATATACGAATTTGGTCTCTAAACGCGGTACGCGTTTAGTAAATTTATAAATTTCGACCAAATTCCAATGAAAATGACACCAACTTAGAAGTTGAAACAATAAGTTAAAAAAATATATTTACGGAAAAATAATATTTATTGACCCGTAGGCTGACGCTGACGCTTCGTAGATTAATTTTAATTATGGACCTTCATGTAAACAAATTGGCTGTAGATGTGGAATAATCTGATCCTATACTTTACTATACCCGTATATTTCACTTCAGAAGCAGTTACACCCAGTGTCCCCTATTGACCTGCCTCATCCATCATCCTTCAACTTGTTATCCCTTCTCAACGGAGTCAGTTCACTATATCCTAAGTCACTGAGCATCAACACCGGGTACCTCGTTATTTGCTGTCTATTAAAATTGTAATAAAGATAAATCGATAAACTTGGAGAGCCATTTTGATGTCTCCTACTATGATCTTGCAAAATTGAAATATGGCTGCAATTAAAAGTGAATTTCAATGTTAATGACGATTATTATGGTATTATTTTTAGGACTGGAAATTAAAGTTAATAAAATTAAACTCAGTTTAATTTCAATTAGGAGTAAATGAGATTTGTCAATTAGCAGTCAAAAATTAATAGTCCTCACAACACCTAACAAAATATTGTTGTGTATTTAAGTATTCAAGCTTTTTAAATAGAAGAGAAAAGTATTCCCTTATTCTAGAAATTTATTGTCATTTTAAGCCATAAGGGTTGTAACACATGGGTCGTTTACTAGACGGGTGTAATGCAACTAGTAAAATGTACGACCGTTCTATGCTATGATTTAATGTGCAATAACATTTCTCTGCTATCCACTTATACGACTATGTCCCAGAAACCGCAAAGTATGTAACGGTTGTGTAGACATTCACTTAAATGTGGTTATTTATTGTAAAGCATGCTATTATAGTTTTATAATGAATTTTAAGTGAAGATTTACTTACTCTACTGCTTCATTGGTTGTTGATTCTAGGCCTTTTCAACTAACATTATCACATTGAGATATCTATTTTGCATCTTCGTGGTTTATAGAATCAAGGGCGGATCCAGCTTTCAAGTCAGGGAGGGGTCACATATTTAAAGTCTAGTCAGGACAGACATTCGATTACAATAATAAATCTAATTAAAATTAAATATTATTTTTCATACAAAGTATTTATTTTATTAAATTTATCAATTCGATTAGAAAAATTATCAGTGGTCGACCTAGACCCAGCCCAGGGGAGGGTCATGACCCCAATGACCCCCCTAACGATCAGTATTCAATACTCCACCTAACTATTGTCACTTAAACTGACTTCTATTCTATAATAATTCTCCCAAAACATTGATTCTATTAAGTTATCCACAACTGCAAACATATACTTTCCCGTCACGTCACTCGTTGCCTTTCTAATATTTCATAGGACGGCAAAAGGGCAAATTGTATCAGCGGCGAGACTGGAGTGGGATGTGACAGTGGAGCCAAATTGGAGGCGACAACATGCTTTTAGTGTCTCGTCTCAGCCTCAGACCTCTGCGGATAGTGGTACAATAGGATCACAGCTTTGGCGAGGCGCAAGTTTAGAGATATCGAGTGCTAAGTTTAAAGGAATTCTCTTTTCTTGTATTAAACTTAGCATGTTTGATGTCCTCTGCGACATATTATGTGATATCAGCGTGTCATGTGATCTCAATAGTTTCCCAAGTTAGACCAATCTGTTGAAAGCACAAAAGGAAATTTCTTACCGCCGCCAATCAACCACTGCAACGAGAGCTTTGCCAAACTTATTTTCCCTTAATTGATCACCCAGTTCCAAGTTCCCAGGGTTTCCAGAACTTTTCACTCATCACACGCACCAAAACCACTTTAATCAATTCTTAACAATCTCAGTAGTCATGTGTCGCATAGCGAGGGTATCACCTGACCTCTTCACAGTTTTATGGGGGCGTATCACTGCAGAATACTTCGGGGTAGTCTCCATAGAGTTTTCGAGGCTCCCCATCAGGTGCTGAAGTAGATCACCTTGGTGATTTTAGCCGGCAAAACTCAGCACACCCTTCCGTCTACCTCAGACGGAGGATACTCCATGAAGATTCTCACCACGTAAATAAATTAAAGGCACAGGTGTTCTGTGACAGTGAGAGCGCGATCAAGCTTTTCCTCTACAGGACTTTCGTTATTTCTGTCCACGGCGATGACCTAAGTCCGCATCTTTTTCCTCCTAAATCATTAGTACTAGTTGATCTCCACGCGCTATTCCCGTGATCCATTGTCTTACTCACATGCTCACTTATAATATACTTAGGAGGTATTATAATTACCTTTCTCTTAGACCACACGCTATTACCGCCTCTTCGCGAGTAACTATTATAAGGAACTTGTTTACGAGGAGTAACTTGCAAAGTTTAAGCATCTAACACAATTAAGGAGTTATCTTTAGGGTCTCCTTTGACTAAATATACTCTGCCTACTATATTATGAGCAGTGTTTGCAACTAATTATTTACATAACATAAGGGTTTCAACACGTTAAATAGAGATACAATTTAGTATCAAGAGACTACGGTTAATGGCTAGCGTAAATGGCTCATTAAAAATATATTATTCGATTTAACAATATTTTCAAGAGGAGGTTATCTTAATATATATAATTCTTCTGTACGTCTGTTTGTCACCTAACTCCTCCTAAACGGCTGGACCGATTTGGATGAAATTTTGTGTGTATATTTCAATGGGTTGCTGCATGGTTTGAAAACACAATTGAACCCGGTAGGTGGCGCCGCGATCGAATTCTAAAACAGGTTCGGGCAGAACGAACAAGGATTCAAGGATCGGTGATGACATGGAACTTCTGAAAGTAGTTGGGCCTCCAAGTCTCTTTCAAGGCCAAAAAACCCACATTTTTTTTTTATTTATCATGTTCCTCCTTTTGCAGCGTGTAAATTTTACCTAACATTTTAGAACCTTATCTGTTCACTGATATATTAATACTTACAATCAATATTGAGAATTCGAATACCTAGTAAGTATTTACATGCCATTGTGTTATTATGATGGCTAAAATTAACTAACCGAGTTCTTTTATGTATAATCCATCCAATTGTTATCTATACATATAATAAAATTATAACAGGCCGATGTATTACATTATAGATAATTGAGAAAAACTGATATTGGGGTCTTTATTAGAGCAACAGAAGCCAAAACAACAGTTTTTAGAATGTTTGTCTGCCTGTGTGTTTGTACACGCGTCACGCATAAACTACTGCATGGAATTGAATGCAGTTTTCACCGATGTATTGCTAGAGGTCTAACTTAAAATATAGGCTCCATTTTACTGCAGGAAACTATCAGATTCTAAATTCCACGCGTACGAAGTCGCGGGCAAAAGCTAGTCTTAATCAAAAACAAAGTACAACAAAAAATAAGTACCATAAATACATACTTGAAAATGTGTTAATTTAATATGTTAAATAACTAAATTAGTGGCTAACACTCGTATAATAACCATAGACACGTACTCTGACGAGACCTAGAGGTTTGTAAACGAAGGGTCCTCTGAACTGTAATGTTTATGCAGGTTACTGAAGCCGTCGATACATTATTGATGTGTTTTATCCTAAGCGTAGAAATAATATTAAAAGGGTATTACCCGTTATCACTAAACTGATCCCAAAGGCTAAGAAGAAACATATAATATATCTAAATATGTCAAACTATTGTCAAAATATTTTCAAACCAGCAGCATTTGAAAAACCAATTTATGAATGAGCATTCGACTGCTAGTGAATTAAATCATTACTTTATAAATAAATTTAGTGTACATTCTAAACGGTTTACCAGTACAAATATTTTCCGTAGTACCAACCGAGCGAAATATCGCCGTCATTAGATCAACTACCGCGGTTGTAAAGCATAGCTAAGCTCAGCAAATCTGTATGCAAATAGGTCCCAGTCGCTATCGCCAAGTTTGTTTACAAGTCCCATATACGGTCTACCTATTAAGTACGATTGACTTGTAAAATTGACTACTATTAATCCGATAAGGTAAATAGATACACGAATAAGGCTGTTTCTAATAAACTATAAAGATATTCGGTCTTGGATATGAATTACAAATTAATGAACGGCTTTTAGTCAAGTTAGATGCTGTGTACGGACTGCAAAATAATAAGGTAAGTATACAGGTAACTACTTATAACGACTTTTCCTTTAAAAGTACCACACATATGAACGCAATTATTTTAAGTCAATATATTGTTACTTAAAATCTTAAGGCTATGTCAGCAGTAATTACAGCGTCAGTCTCTTTCAGTATCCTGTTCAATGCATCGGTTTTTCTTAGGTGCCTATACAACTCTTTTGCAGTGTGTACTATAACAGTCAATATTTCAGAATAGTTGCCTAGTAAGGTTGCTTTATTAATATTTACAGTTATATACTACTAGTGTTGATTACACCTACTTTGTTATGAACATTACTGATACTTGAATACTGCCTTATTGGTCTCTGTACTGCGCTACTTGTAACCGCATATTTAGGGCAAAGTTTGACTTCGTCAGTCACATCCATGTACACGTCAGAAAGCCATTGCCTGGACGTCAACGGATACGTCGAGGAGGGCTTCATCATCATGTTATGGCCTGTTAGTCTCAAGCGCAACTGATGAGCGTGAGACCTAGGATTCTATTCCTGGACATAGGAATATAAAAGTTATGGGTGGTTCTTTATGCGTTTCTGCACTTTTTATTGTTGTACTAAATTATATCCTAAAAGACCCAGACCTAAGCATTATAAATCTCGACGACAAGGTTTAGATTTTTTTAAAATTTATTTTTTACCGTCCGAGTAAATATTTCCTGTATGTTTCAAAGCATTCAAAGGGTTAGAACTTAGACATGCATAAGCTTGTTCAAAGCAGTGCACGCTGCGCAAAACATTTGTGTAGTCATTTCAAGAAAGTGACTTTAACAAAAGCATTATTCTTCACAAAGAACAAACATAGCCATCCGGGGCAAGACGCTATACTCTTGCGTTAGGATCACCATGAGTTTTAGAGGGTAAGGATATAAATATTATATATTAAAATAATATAAAATAAGAAAATATTATTAATAACATATTTGACGACACGGTTGGTGTGATGGTTGAGCGACCAACTAGTGCGCTACGTTTGCGTGTTCGGTCCGCGCTCGGAACAAATATTAATTGTCTGACTTACAGATAGTTGTACCCAGTCTGGGCGATTGTGCATGTGAAATTGTGAATATTTGTGGTTATAAACGCACCCGTTGTCAAAGGTGAAACGACTTTATTTTTATAGAAATAAAATTTATATTCCTATGGACATAAGATATTTAAATACAAACTATAATAAATATATAACTACTATAGGTACAACAATTTCTGAATAAGGATGTACTTACCTACACAAAGGTATAAAAATATTTTTTATTGCATTTTTCCTTGCAAAAATGAGAGACGAGTGTTAAAACAACTTACACATTACACATAGCTTAGGAATATCACGCATAAGATATTTTAATAAATTCAATTTCGTGACCCAAAATGCGTGCTAAGTATATTATTTATAATTGAATATAATAACAGTTTTACCATAGTTGTAGATGCTTAACTACTTCCAAAATTAAATTAACTTTACTTAATTATCAATTGATATAAATCCAGGATTAATTTCCTTGCATAATTCAGACAGTGCTTAAAGTCAGGAGAGGAAAGTAATCACAATTATTTATGATCCTGCCCTTAATTAAGATTATAATATTTATGCACAATGGTATTAAAGTCAGCCAGTGACTGGTCGTCCATTAATCTTTTGAAAATAAAACTATTTGAAAAAAGAATAATGTATACCTATGCTGTTTTATCACATTTTGTTTTATCTTTTTAAATAAGGTAATGCCTTATTTCATTATACCTATTTTTATTTTATTATTAATGGATTGTCTTCAATACTAGTATTTGGTGTGAATTTATAGAAATTCTAGTATACGCCTAGTTAAAGTCTTCATAGCCGATTTGCAGAAGAGGTGTTTTTTCTTCAGATGGGAATCGAATCTCAGTCCCCACAACACTCACAAATATGGCCATCAAATATGGCGATCATTTAAATGGCAAGATTTAATGAAATACCTAAAAATACTTATCTTTCATATTTTTTTTAATATGGCATTTTTTTCTGATGCGAAAAACGAAGCAAAAATAAGGCAGACATGAATTAACAGGGTGTGCATCGTATATTCGTGACTATAATCCATCTAAAGTATCAAGCAAAGCAAAAAACTTGCATATCATAATGAACTGTATAACTTAATAACCTTAATAGCCTGTACACCATGAAAATGGTGTTAGATAGCGCCGGCTATCGCGTTTGCCATAAACTGTGGCGACGAGAATGCATGCAGCCAGAACTCGGCTGCATGAAGCGGTATGAAGATTGACAATCGATTTAATGTTGGTGTGCTCATTCGATAGGTGAACGTGATATTGGTTGCATACCTAATATTAATATCTAAAGGCAGCCGAGCTAAACCAACGGGTATCGTAGGAAGTGCATAAAGCTGCGTTTATGAGACAGCACTGTGTATTATGTTTTGTACTACACCACATTGTCTTCGTTGCTGCCCCGGGAACACAGCCTAAAAGATAATAATAAATAGGTAAATAAAATTTGATTATTTTCTCTGTCACAAATAAATACAAATGTGAACTTAATACATGCATTTAGTATGCATGTATTAAGTTCACAGTTACTTTTAAACACCATAAGAAATAATTATTTGAAATTCAACGGTACTGACTTTTGATTTTGAAGACCGTTGAATTTCAAATAATTATTTCTTATGGTGTTTAAAAGTAACTGAAACTTAATATGATCATGTAAAAGGTGATATGAATTAATTCATTAATCCATAGTCGGACACCGGCGACCGCCAAATAATAGATTTTGTTTTGTGAATAACATATTAGCAAATCAACAAAAAATTGCTTAGAACTTTTTGTTGAGGCGAAGCAATTATTCTCATTGTTCCGCCGCCATTGTTGCGAGATTTGCGTATTTGTAGTAGTTTTGACATACGCGTTCAGTAGAATGATCGAAGAAATGTTAGTACCGTACCGACGTTTGCTTCTCCCTATTGTTCAGTTAGAAAGAAAAATAAAACCGACGATTTTCTATTAGAAGACAATTCTCATGTCACCTTTATAGATTTTAAGTCTTCTCCAACGAAAGAAGTGAACCCAAGTGTCCGAAATCTGTGACTTTGTATTCGTCAGAATCGAATGGTGAGCCGTAAAATCTTGAAGAAAACACTTAACTTCATCTCATTCCAAATCTATTATACTTTGGTAATATCCTACTATAATACTTTCCGCTGAAACATGGTCCCTCTAGTTCAACACATCTTACGGAAGAAAGTTCGCTAGCTCTCATAACGCTTTCAGCTGACGTCATGAAAGAGCATTCTTGAAATTTCATCTTGCAAAAATGTCTTATTCTTGTTATACATATAAAACACAATACGTAAGCTGATTTTGTGAGACGCGAAATAGAATCATCGTTCAATATTAAAGGACGGTTTGTGATATGTTTACGGGGATAGTTTTATGGTATCAAGTAATTTTTGAAGCGTGTTAATAATGTATCAGTTTCTGAATAGGTAGATTGCCTCATTTGTTTAATGGTTGAAAACGCAAGGGAAAATTTCATTGTATTTTTATGAACGGTTTTTTTTTTTGTATCAGCCCGTTGAACTGCGGTCAGTAAACGGATGCCATTTAAAAATAAAATAGTTTAATCAGAACTATGATAATATTTTTATTCAAACGCATAATTATATCTACATATCTATAATCACACTCATAATGATATCTTGATATAGTTATTATAGTGATGTGATTGTGAATGAAAATATTTTTATAGTTCTGAATAGAACGTTTTTTTTTGGTGTTTTGATATCAGAGCCGAGAAAAGAGGGGTACTTCACTATTTATTCTACATAACATAGCGTCAAGCCTGTATTCCCCGAAGTTCATTTCACCAATATAGAAACGAGGAAAGACGGTTGACAAACGGACAACTACCATTTGTCATAGTATTGACATGAATAGCACAGTAATTAACATGGGTTAGCTCGTCCGGCCCGATATCCGCCGATCAATCCATTAAAAGTCCATCCTATTTACCAGTTCAATATTGTTTTAAGTGCTTAGGTAGTGTTTATTTATGTGTTCGAAGCCACTCATGAATATGTGAGTGTCAGTTTTCTTCTTTAAACCCTAACAAGGGTTCGGCGTCTATAACCAAATGCATCAGAATATCAGTATTTAACTCAAAGCGTGTGCTTTCGTCTGATGGGCACAATTTCAAACTGCGTTGACTGTTAAAGACAATGTGTGTCCTATCCAAGTATTGACCGTAGAAACATTGTTTCACAAACGAACCGATTTACCTACGTTGCTGTAACATAGCCATGAGACCCTTCTTTCAAAAGGAACCTTACATAAAAAAGTAAGAAGACTGTTGAGTTATAAAACAGCATGCAAAGTACAAAAGGTTTTTAACGCAGCAAAAGTCTTAAAAAAATATACGACCGAAAAACAACTTTTTCACGCTGTAGTTCTAGTTCAAGCACCTAAATGATTAGTGTCTTTGATTGGTATATTAGCTTCCATCGTTCTTGCATAGTTTTTAGCATAATCATTATGGATGTTGAAGACAATATATTTTAAAAGACTATCCATAAAGATTTTACCCGTCTCTTCTCAATACAACCAAACTGGGTATTATTAAACCTGCAACTAGATTGGGACGAATTGAAGAGGCTGCAAAGGAAGTAAGCCCGATGATGATGACGATTATTGAAAATGCACTAGTTAAGTTACTATGTTAATTCAATTAATAGTCACAACTAATTAACATGTATTACCCTAATGTTAGCAATAACATTAGAGTAGTACACAGACTAACAACAATAACATCAACATCTCAGATTAATTGCATGCAACAGACAACACAGAGACGCACTCACAAACACTACCGATATAATAATTGTTATTAGACGAAGGAACATTTTTGTAAAACTTGAAAGATGTGTAACATAGTAGATGTTTGTATCAAATTAAATAATAACAAATAAACTTTTTTACAAATGTGTAAGATCTGACGACCTTGAAAGGGTTAAAATTCCATGTCTCGTAATGTTTAATTAAATGGTAATTAATGCATTGTAAAAAAAATGAGTAGGTAGCACATATTTTGCCCTAGACCGTTTTTTAATAAATAGTTAGTCCCGTCTAGTGACGCAAAGTATAACAGAAAATCTATTTTTTGATCCGTCGTCGGTTGCGGATTAATAAATTACCATGAAATACAAAGTACTTTGTATAACTAAGATCCTCAAAACACGAACATCAGCCTTTAATTAATTAACGCAGCGTAAACAATAATAATGCATAACACAATCCAAACGCACTCGCAATCCCTTCATCATCGAATCAATAGTCGGAACTAATGCCGCCCCTCAACTCCGGCCAACAGGCAATTAGTGCTTACCCGCCACCCGCACGGATATCCGTCTATCACAGAGCAAAGAGCAAATGGAGTCACGAGTTAAAATAAATTAATCATCTAATTCGTTGGTATATTGAATGGTGTCTTCGAATCGTCATTCTATAAAATATATTTTTGTGGTCTCAACTTAGAACCAAATCGAATAAACTTACAGATAAACAATTGAATAAATACTATAGGTATATATTAGCGTGTATATCGTTCCGCAGCCTAATTACGTAAAAAAGCGACAGCAACGCGATAGCCACGCGACAGCAATCTCACTGTCAGTCAATACATTATATGTCACAAAAATGACGTTTGACAGAAGTTATGGCACGATCTACGCCTGTCGCGAAATCGGTAATTAGGCTGCCGATATCACAAAGCCCAATTTATCGACTGACTAACGTTTCACTAATACGCAGCGCAAAATGGAGTAGAAAATAATTATTGTAAAGAGAAATTATGTCGGTATTAAAACTTCGTTTGCCGTCTACTCTACGCTATCTATCGATTTGCACGCGGCAATTATCCTTGCGTTATGTCTGGCTTTGGGGGTTCGAATCGTACGGTAAGGATCGATTACCGGTATTCGTTAGTGGCGTAGATATACATACGGTATGCAATTTGCGTGTCCCATCAAAAGATATTGTGTTGGTAACATACATATACGAAGGTAAGATGTCAGAGGATATTCAATTTTATTTCAAGACTTTTGGTCATAATTTTACCTTTTGTATTTTTTCGCTTTTAATTTCGGCTTCTATTATTGGAGAAAAAAATTTGATTTATTAACTTATTTGAATAGCCTATCTACCCTAGCACTAGTCATTGTACTATGAATTTACAAAATTCTGGTACAAGATGTACACATACATATTTTACTAAAACTAAAGATATTTTGAAACTAAAAAACTTATTTTATTTAGCGAACTCCTAAAAGCATAATAAGCACCGTCAAGTCTGCTTAAACTAACTCCACTGTTTATTTGAAAAGTTACGTTAGCAAGTTCTGAAACAAGCTGCCAAAGCTATCATTTAACTTGAGCATTCGTGTATGTATACCTATTATAAAGCAAATTAGACTATACCACTTTGTCTTCTTCATCCTTAGTGAGTTGTGTCGGAAACTGAATGAATAAGTGTTTAATTTGTTCCTACACATTTATTTACCATGAAACTATACGCCACAAATAATAGAATAAGCAAAAGAGTAAAAAATATTTGTTGTCAGCGTATTAAGCATTTATTTACGGAGAATGTTCCATAAAGCACATTAACACGATCTACGAGCTGTAGTTCTGATAATAATGGCCTTGTTTATAAGGACCACAAGCGCCCTCCAGTTAAGATATTCTCTTAAGGAAGAATGCTCTCAGTATAACGTCCCGTCGCCAAATAACAAGGAATACTTCCAGTAAAGTTAAAAATTAAATCTTTTTGTCACCATCCAATACGCTATTTCTTCGACTTCAAGTTTAAGGCTACCGATTAAATCGTTGTGAAAAGTCAATGGAACGTAAAATCTAATGGAGATTCTCGTTCCTTATTTTGGTAGGTGGTTCCCTGTTGTATCGGATTTTCGTCGCGAAGTCAATTCCAGTGTAATTCCATTTCGTCGGGATTAAAAAGGGTCTCGCTGCATAAATTGATCGAATTATTATAATTTTTTGATGGAACATTTTAGTTATTTGTTTAGTTAAATCGTGACTCTGTGCAAATATTACTACAATTAATTATCATTATAAAAGTAAGTACCTACTTTTATAGCGTAAAATTATGTTTCTTTATATTTGTTTTATTGTTTAGTATGCGTCACACTGCAACAATATACTAAGTATCTTTTTTTCTTCTGTTCATTCTATAATTTTGTTACTGCGTTTAGTGTGGTGCCATATTTATTTTTGTTTTATCATCACCGAAGCACTTTACACTTTGCCTGAACTATGAGACACATCACTGCAGATTTGGAAATTAAGATATATTGCAAACATGATTATTTTTCTCATAAAAAAGTTAACATCAATATTTCTATGCAAGATGGATGCCTTCACATGTCTTCAAATATATTGTGTTCGGCGCTTGGTAATACAATTTAAAGTTTTGGAGCCCACATGAGCCTTCGTCTGGTTGCCATGGCAACGCCCTCACTCGCGGATTGCTCGCGTAAATTCCCAGTAAACGCACGACGTGTGTGGATAAAGGAAGCAATTTTCCGAGAAGGTGAATATCATTAGCCGATTCCATCGCGTTCTTGCTTGCAGATTCCATTAGCTATACAAACTTGAAATCGAAAACCTTATCATAATTTCGTCTTCAGCGATCTTATTTGAATTTTTCGACGTGAGTATAACATTCAAAGAAATATATGAGACCATTATTATTGAATAAGCAAATAGGTGCTGCACACGATTGTTCAAAGTGAAATAATCTTTCACAAGTGGAAATAATCCTTTTAATTTTTATGGATGAAAATGTTCATTGTTGTTTTGTGTGAACAAATGAACAAATAAAAATGCTCTCGTAGCCCGTAAAATTGTTGGTAAATTGGTTAGCATTTCTGACTGCCAAGTCTAGACTAAACGTTAGACAGGTGTTCATATAGAGTGCAACGTGGTATCTTATAGCTATCAATATTTTGTGTGGTTCCTAGCAAAATATAGCCTCTGTTCCTCTGGGTATTGTAAGAGAGAACGTAGAGATAATCCTATTAGTTAGCACATAAAAGCGTTTGCCACGCGTGGTTTTTTTTTGCAATATTACCTAGGTAAAAAATGTCCTTTTTATCCCGTATTCAGAATTCAATTTTTACAGGATGATTTAGGAAAAAATTACTTAATTAGCCCGCAAACTTGGCGATAAATTAATTGTCGATACTATTCTTCAAAATAAGAAGGTAAAATTCCCCGAAAAAATATTAAATTCTCATTGAAACATAGAAAATGTCGATGAGCTCACACAAAAAATAACAACCCCTATACATCAACAACCAAAGAAAACAGCACGTACCAAACGCCACAGTACATTTAAAAAAGAGATTTGAATCTTCCGTAGTGTCGGAATATATCACAGTGCAATGAAAAAAGAATCGTTCACGAGCAACAGTCGCGTCGGCTCTTCGTTTATCCACCCCCTTTATTTACAGTACGGGATTTTCTGATTTTAGTCCGGATTTTCCCCACACTATCTGTGTCGGTTCTATACTAGTTGTTTTTCAATGAACTTATTGGTGTTGCTTCACTGAAAAGTGCGGGATGTTATTTTGATTTCGTTGTTGTTCGAAAAGTGACTACTGAGAAAATGTACGAAATTTAGTTATAATGATATAAAATTTGGTCATATAAGGACACCTTTGGGATTAACCTTTTGCGCTACGTGTCGAGGATTCGAATTCCGCGTTTTCAGATTTTTGATGTTGATTGTTGATGTCTGGATGTTTATGCCTGTGAGATGAGTGTTTGTAAACTTTGCCCACGATATAGGAAAAAGCTAGTGTGAGGCAACGTTTTGTAAAAATCAAAATCATGACTTGTGATTTTCAGCAAGTTTGTTTTGTTCACTTCGGCACGCTAAAAGTGCCTGCAACTTCCTAATATTTTCTCCGCTGCACCGGTAAAATAGGGTTTACAACTCCATAGGGAGGGTTACAACGACGATCTTTCGTAAAACTTTGCATTATCGTAATCACTACACCTATCGTTATTTTTTTATAGTCACTAGTTACAAGGCAAGTCAAAGTAGTGATTATTACTCTCGATTATTTATTCTCATCTCACCACTTGATAAAACCATTAATCGCCTCATCTAGCATCCCTCATAAAAAATGCTTAGGTTAAACCACTTCTTAATACATTAACCTAATTAAGATCTTTATTTAAAAAATAAAAGAATAAACCTTAGAGCTCCTATAGAACAGATCCAATAGATATACTACACATAAATATCCCGGTAATACCCAAACGATTCTCAGAAGCTATATCGATAGAATCAGTTATGAGGTAAGGAATCCCCGTAAGCCGCCGTTTACGAAATAGCCGGCAGCGCCGCTCTAGACAACGGATAATAGTTTCCACATGAATATGTAATAAACAGCTCAGTGTTCCTAAATTTTCATATTATTTAAACAGTGGGGGAGTTTATCTTTCTAGTCATAAGCAAAACGGGAAAAACGTAAAAATGGGGACTTTCTCCCCATAATTTCTAATCGATGTTTAACCGTTATTTAAGTAAAATTGCTATTGAATTACCATATTTAATAATCGGCATACACATGACAAGGACTGGTATAATTTTCATTTTTAGGAATTAAGAGGAATTAACACCGCAAGCTTACTTACCCCCAACTAAACTAAATATGCTTTGAAGAATTAAGAAATACGTCGACGTCAAAAGTGTAAGGGATGCGGTTCCAACTCACGCCTTCTCCTTAGGGAGTTGGATGCCGTGGCAGAGAGAGGTTGAAAGCGTATTAGATGATAAGGATAGATTGAGGCCACTTATTTTATGTAAATATTGGACCCGGTAGAACTCAAAACAAATAAATACCACTGATAGTAGTTATTCCTGTATCGTAGGCTTCGTTACATATGCAAACATTCATACAAATATTTGTCCCGATGTGGGATTTGAAGCTGCATCTCATCGCACAGAACTAATGCCATTTTCGTCCATTTTTAAGGCCAACAACACGACGCAACGTCTCAATTATATTGACAAACGATCAGCGATTAAACAAATTTCATGTAACGCCTTCCCATACAACCATCACAACACACATTACAAAAAAGGTATTTCCATTATACACAATAGGTACGCAATAAAATTGTAAATTAATTTGATTTATGGAAACAACTAAGTTCCTTTACGTTTACACCAAAATTACACGCCCACGTGCAAGGGCGGACAGATGCGCAATTAATCTAAATTAGAGCGATTATTTAACCCTTACCGGTTATTACTCAAAATGAACCGTGCATTCATTCTAGGCCGCTGCCTCGCTTCAGAGAACGGGAAACAGTTTATTATTCACAATTTGTTTGATGTAAATAAAAGTTGTTTAATCAAACTGTGTACTGGACTTTATTAAATCGATCGTATTTAATTAAAGCCAGTATGTACGAGAGCTGATTAAATAATGTGTTCATGTTCTTACTTAATAATAGAATATGGTATTTTATGAAATTTTTGGTCTACTACCAATTTAATTTCTTTAGCTTAGCAGATACTATCTCGATACCGCATTTTTTTTTTTTTTTAAGTTTTTTAGTTTTCATTTATTCATTCTTAATTTAATTTCCATCGAATTGTATTATTTCTAATTTAAAATTGCCCAGTCAAATTCTTTATTTTTAGTTAGGGCTCCAATAGGTACTATACACTATAACGATAATTTATACATCCAATCAATTCCAATACAGTAATTATGCTACCACAAACCGACAATTTTCATCAGTCCCGATTTGACACATGCAATCAGTGGCGTGCAGTCCATAAAGACAAAAAGACACTGCCTACCCTACATAACTGAGATAAATATTTATATTATTATATTGTTTTATTTTATTCTAATATCTAATAGTTTATCTACAAGCAATTACTATCAATAAACAAAAAATTCACAAATCTTAAATCAGCTCCACCTGTCGAGTATCGGTGGTATCACGAAGTATCATCGATACATGCCTGCTTGTTCGTACATTTCGACGCAAGATCGCTTTGCGCTGCACTAGCGCCGTTAGACGTCTAACGGGAAAGATGCAAAATATTCATGGCTTAAAATTTATATGTGTGCCTCGTGATAAACTCGTTGTCATACGAATACAATGGAGTGTGCGTTCCTATAAATACTTGGCACACAATGTTACAAATTACGCACACAAACGTCAAAGTAGCCACTGTCTTATTTACACAACACGACGAATTACGACAATTGCCGAATACTTCCGAACGGATGTTGGATAGGTGACTGTTTTAAAAAGTAGCATCTTATGATTTTATTAGGGCTAAGTAAAGCACCATTACTTTTTTGTCGTATTATTTTTTAATACTGACGTTCGTTCGTTCATGCGTTCCGAGTCGCTGCCATTGTTATTGTTTTGTTTGTCTGACTAGTTTTGTGATAGCAGGTATTTAAGATTTTAACGTTGATAATAGTGAAAAATGGAATATTTTCACTGTAAAAGTTGTTCAGGTGGTGTGTGTGTGTACAGAAATTAAAAAGTGATGCGTTTTCAAATTTCGGTGAAAAACAAGTGATCGCGAAAGGCCGTTGTACACCAAATTTGCAATTAATACAAACTAAAGGTAACGTCAATCGCATATTCAATACAAAACAATATTATTTATATTATTGGCTCACGGGTTGCATACACAGCAATCAGTCGTTCTGGTTCTCTTGCCTACTATTTTCAAACAATAAAACCGTCTGGAAAGGCGTAGGTTACACCGATATTCATAATTTCCCTACGGCAGCAAAAAAAAAACACGATCAATCTGAAAAACACTTAGAAACTTCCCTTAAATATCACACCTTTGGAAAAATCGTATTGAGACGCGTTCAAATTCTCATATACAAATCGCCATTGATAGACATAAAGCGAAAGTCGATCGGAACCGAAATTTCAGCGACTTATTGACATTGTTTGCTTTTTGGGGAAACAAGAGCTCGCTTTTCGTGGACATGATGAATCTGGTTCGTCAGTGAATACGGGAAATTATTTAAAGATGGTCAAATTGCTCGCGAAATACGACGGAGTTTTGGAAAACCATTTACAAAATTGCACTATCTCATTTTCGGGTTCCGCATCCATTCGAATATCCGCAAATTGATATGTTTATAAATCAGTCAATCTATGGATATTTGAGGTGGCAAATCACATACATCATTATTTAATCAACAAGACGAGGATATCAAAATTAATATGCAGTAGGTATTTTTGGTAAGTAAGCTTTAAAAATTTCTGCCTACCCTGTCTAAAAACTCTGTGCACGCCACTGCATGCAATTATGAAACGAACAAGGAACAGCTTTTAAAACTCTATTTAAACTTTAACATGAGTGAGTAGATAATAAAAATTGCATCCATCAGTTTGTATCGAAAGTTTTTCAAATTTTCTTGTCAAACTTTTCGAGTGATGACAAGATTGATCATCCTGTCGACGAGAAAGAAAAATGGCAATGAAGAAATTTTCAAACGAAATATTTATAAAATTGGTTTTGTTAGTCATAACTTTCATGTTGCAGGAATATTATTTATTGATATCAAAATATTTTACATTTAAAAAACTCAAAGCGAAAAAGAGAATTCGACGCTATTAATTTATTTTTTAAAATTTTCCGTTTCTCTGATTGTATTCAAACAACAATGGGTGACGAGTTGTGATATGCACATGCATTTTGCTAGATTCCTTTTGATTTGATTGACAAATGAAACTCAAGGAACGAAAGGAGCAAGTAAATAAAAAAAATATAAAGATCTTCAACCCATCCGGCCCATCTTCTTTTATTTAGCTAACAACCTTTATAATGTTTCCATTGCACGAGTTTCAAAATAAATCATAATAACCAATAATATAATCATCAATATTAACATACCAAACAGTAAAAACAATTACCGATCACCCATTGTTTCCGTTTCAAAACTACTGCAGCATAAACAAACTCCAAATGACCCGCCGGTAATCTTAATAGTTCTTCAGTCAAACATCATTTAGGTGCGAGTTAACTCATTAAATTGCCGGTCGGCGCGTCATTTTAGCAAACGCCTGTAAATTAGGATCGGAGTGAAGTTGTTATTGTGTGGTCGATTCTGTCGTTTATCGAGAGGTTATCTCATTCGTCGCCGTACAGTCGCATCAACTATACTTGCTAGTTACTTGTGCAACTATGTGAAATAAAATCGAAATGCGTTTTGTGTTCTTGTTATTTGTACTGTCGTGTTTGTTGTGCGTGTGTGTGTGCTCCGACATGATCATCGGCGATACTGTTCATAGAAAGATGGTGTTCCATCAAAGGGTCAAAGACTTTGCGATACCCTTTAAAAAGAGAATTAAGACTTTAACTTATTCTGATCCAGAAAAAAGGACGATAAAGGTTAGATTATTTTAAATACCTACATATTTTGATTATTGATTTTAATTTTATTTTTAAATAAAATTGTTTACAAGCAATTTATTTTGTGGGTCCAATTTATTAAATTGTTTATTAATGATTAGATATTAACTTAATATTTAATTTATTTACTTTTGGATCTATAAAACTTTTTTGATAAGTAATGGGTATGATTAATATGAAACAGAATATTATAAAATATATTTTGTTTGAGTGTTCCGCATTTGTTCAATGGAATAAATCTTTTCGATTGTACTTTGACCAGTCAACGTCACTAAGATTTATTTAGAAGATTTACCTCATTCATAGAACAATGTTCATTTTAATCTGCGTAAGCAATTTGTACAAAAAGTGTTACGGATGGATGTATGGATCCACGAATCATTATAAAAACACACGAATCGTGTTGAAATAATATTCTTAATGTTATACACATTTGTGCTAGAATTTTCTTACACAATAACTTCCTTAATCGCACCATCGTTTAGAATTGTGGGTCAAGGGTATTTTGCTAAGTCTGAGGTAAATAATATTGGCTTATAAACAATGGTTACGTCACATGCATTATTTTTTGATAAACACATTTTTTTTTATGAGCCAAATACATATTGATAAGGTGTCACTTGCATAACCAACATAATAATATATGACCAATTAACGACTCCGTGTATGATCGGACCATATTATATAGGAATGCTTGCAATAAATTAGAGCTTAAAATTCATTGCCCATCGGTCAATAAACATGTTATCTAGGAGAAACGGATGTGACCTGAAGCTAGTCCAGTCTATCAAAGTGTTATTCACATTAAAGAAACAAATAGTAAATAAAGATTAAAAATTAAAAAGCATACTTTAATTTTTTCTATGTACACGCTATATGTGTTCATTGCAGCAGGAAAAATTGTATATTCACCTCTTATTATCTGACGTTACTGGAGAATACGCAAATAGCATGTACTATGTCATTATTCCTGATAATATAATAATATTATATACATATATAGTTAACATACCAACAGATGTTAATGAACATTCTGGAACAAATCTTGGAATAAATAGCTGGGCAGGGTCAAGCCCAATATTTTTATTTTATTTTATTTCTCAAGAATACGTACATCAGCGTACAGTTAACACATAACACATACAATACGAAGACGAATATTGATGACACGGTTGGCGCAGTGGTTGAGCGATCGACTGTTGCGCTACGTGTTGCGGGTTCGATTCCCGCACGAAACAAATATTTGTATGATCTACAGGTAGTTGTTTCGGGTTTGGGTGTATGTCCGTGTGAATATTTGTGTTTGTAAACGCACCCACGATACAGGAATTATTCAAAGTGTGGCGCAACGTTTAAAAAAAATACAAGAAGGCCAATTAAAACTTTCCACATCATTATAGTAGAAGAATAGAATAAGGTGGACTTAAAAATAATGTACACTGAATAGTCCGAAGTATTAACTACAAGTTTTGTAGGATCTACGAGAAGGAAACGAGAAGGAAGAATAGGAGAAGAAGAATTGTGCTAAACTAAACTACTTATTCGTATTAAACTTCCATCAAAGCCAAGGATTAGATCTACAATCTAGGCATTACATCGTTGTTATTTTTTTGCCTTGTAAAAGACCTTTCTATTCCACGGCCTCTTTATCAACCAGTTTTATATTTTCAAGTGACTCTTCTTTTTTACAGGGGGTGGCAGCGATAGACAACGACTTTTCTCACGCTAGTGCCAACATAACTGAAGGTGGAGTAGGATACTCATACGTCACAGTTCGAATGAAAAGCCAGAGGCATCACCCCTTGAACTTTGAAGTAGAAATATACGTCTAGTCAGACAATATGGTGGAGGTATATAACAAACCCAAATGGACTGTACATCAGCTTTAATGTATTCAATTGTGATGAGTGAAAATTGAAAAATATATTGTGATCTTTTTTTTTTTGTTTTATGCTTTAGAACTGTCTTCATCATTTATCAGTGTTATATAATTAGTAATTCCTGTATTTTCAGATGGTTTTAATCAATTTTCTCAATCTATCTCAATAAAAACTTTAAAAATAGGCTTGTCACGAAAGGAGAACAACTTTTATATTTTCTTTAAATCTATTTGAGCGTCATAGAGTCTTATTGATACTGACAGACAAACTAACAAAATACTAAACATAGTAAATGTCAATCTTAATATTTAATAATAAACATCGTCTCTCTGTAAACAAGTAAAGTCCCATCGTCAAAGGACAAGGGAACCCCTATACCAGGATGACTAAGCGATGTGTTGCTGTCTCGCCTAATGTCATTATTGTAATTTAGTTTTTAGGTTAACGCCATTAGTTGAGTTCTGTGGTGTAATTGTAATGAGTAATAGACCACATGATTCATTGGACAAAAAATACATAAACGATAGTGGATCATTAATTATTGAAGACATTGAGACAATTGATTGTATGGGCCAAGTGCCAATACATGATGTTAGGAAGCCCATATTTGGTTGCAAGACAGTAATTGTCTCTTCAATAACAATAGCTCCCTTCCTTACCGATAATAACCACATAATAAAATATTACGCTGTTGATACACCATTGTTATTCTTTGATTTCAATATTGGAATGTGTTACGAAACAAATATTTAACAAATTACTTCATTGACAAATGTAAAACAATCCATGCGTCGATGCAGATTCAGCGACCACGGTAGTATTGAAAATTCTAGAAACAAGGAAACAATACCTGTTTATGTAACTATTAGGTAATTAGAGTACATTTGGGATGTTTGTCGTCTATATTTACTGTACAAATGCATTGAGATGATATTAATAGCTGGAAATGACGCGTTCGTAGTCACGTTTGCACTAAATATTAGATTAATATTGAAAGAAAACAATTAATGTATTTCCTGAACCGAAAATAGTTCTTAAGTATAATTTGTAAGTGGTGATGAAAACTTTAGACGATTATTTCGCTATCGCGGTTTCAGTCCAATGTTTTGAAGACCGCACGTCAATTGTTTCTTTTTTTCGGTATTTTACTCCAGACGCATTTGCAATTGTACACCAATTAAATATGAAAAACAATGATTATTATATTCTTTAAGATATTTTTAAGTATAAATTTAAGAAAAAGTAAAAAATTGCAATGTATACTTTAATACGTATATCTTAGTTTTGTATGTATACTTTAAGAATTATGGGCTCGATGCTTTTGTTATTGATAAGGTTATAATGTTCTGTTTAAGGAATATTTTGTAATCTGTAGATATATTAGTGTTTGGAATATTGTTTAACCATACATTTCAAGCCGAGTTAACAAATACTCTTGCCTTATAAAACGTTGAAGGTTGAATTTATAGGAATGGAATGTTTGCTAAGAATACTATGAATTATTAATAGTTCCTTGAGTTATTATAATAATGTCAAACAAACCGTATAAACACGTAACCAAAATAGACGAGTTGTATATAAATATTATTATAATCATTGATTCAATAAATGCAAATTAATGGAATGTGGTTCGTTTTATGGTTTTATTATGTAGACACGTTTTTATAGCCTATTCTATATTTTTGATACTGTTCTTTTACAAGAGGTAGGTACACATAATCAGCCTGGTAACTGAACTCGACTTGTCCACTGAACATTATACTCTCAATACGAGTAACAATCTAAGCATATTTTATGCCATCATGGTAAGAATAATTAGGAAAAAACCGTTGTCAATCCTTTTGACGGCTTGAGCGGCGCAATGGCTAAGCAATTCGCTTTCAACACTGTCGCTGGCTGATTAGATTTATGTATAAAGCAAATACTTTATAGATTGTTGATTCTTGTTTGGTTGTTAGTGTAAATTATGGCCGTAATACGGGAGAAATTCTAAATGTGTGGGCAAAGTTTAAAAATAGAAATTTGTTTTACAACACGCATGGGGAGAGTTCCTACAAAATCAACCAGTATCCTTCTATGGCACTGAACCAACAAGAGCCGTTTCAATGTAGACTTTAAAACCACAGTGACAGATTGCTGGACCATCGCCAATACGTTATTAAATAACCAATTTCCCGACGTTGACTCTTTCAATATGCAAAGGCTGACATGCAGCTGCACCAAGTATGCCCAGATTTTGGAAATTTAAATTTTCATTTACGGTAATCAATTTAAATGATAGTAGTTTAGTATTTGCATTTTCTGTAGTGGGGAAAAATAATCAATAGTATTTTAGCTTCGCGTGAAGGTTACTTAGATTACTTTTAGGCGAATGCCTATTGTCAGCCGCATAATCGCTTACCTGCAACCAGAACATCATTTGGAAAGATGCTAAGGTAAAAGGTATCGACCTTGTCATTTGTATATATCTTGCGATAATGATTTGGTTAATTTCGCTCTAGAGCGATTTATTTACAGATCCTTGAACATATGTGGTAACATAAAAATACACTCACGAAACGCCGTAATTAATTCATGTCCATACTCTGCATAGTGTAATATTCCATTACATGTTATGACGATATAGAATTCCCATCACGTCCTTTTCGCTCAGATTTTCGTTGATGTTAATTTCACGCCCGTCAATCCCGGAATACATTGTCGTATATTAGAAAGCAGAAATTTGGTTTATTATATGAATTATACTTACTCCGTTACAATCTGGGGGCACTACCGTGCCCCCGCCAAGACGAGTTTATTATTTTATTTCCAACGCACCAATTTATTTAAACTTAAATTGGTTTTGTTGGAAATATTGATGTAGTTATGTAATTTTATTTTAATCACGTGGTTTTATAACGACCGCATTGTACAGTTGAATTAGTAAGTTACTAGGGTCATAACATATAGACGAAATTTTTTTGCGTTCGTTGCACTACATTTGTGTAAAATGAATAAAATGTGTGTATGTATTCATATTTCTACTATCTCGTAAACGTTAGATATTTGATTTTGAAGACAATGGAATGGAATTTACAATGTCACCAAGTTGTAATAAGCCTTCACAAGTGTTTCGCATGAAGTAATTATGGCAATGAATCTTGTGCCCGAATATTATTATGAAAATTTGAAATACATAATAAGGTCTTACCTTTCCAGTCCCGATACCTTGAAGGGGTTATTGCACTCATCAATATGAACCACTTTTAATACGGGACCAACTCTAAAATCGTGGATTAGTACTCGAAAGGTAGGATCTCGTTGAATGCTTATAAATAGATAGATTAGTAGTATTCTTTATTGTACACCAAAGGAAAAAGCATAAAGTGGTACAGGTACAAATGGCGGTCTTATGGCTAAAAGTAATTTCTTATAATATATTTCGGCGGTGTTAAAAAACAATGATACATATAGTTTTCGAAGTTCTCACAGAAGCGATAGACGATAAATGTACAGGTTAACTCGCAAATAAAACCACTATAATATCGCAAAGAGTGTAGAAAATGCACGAGGACTTATGAAAAGCTTAGGTCGGACGCCTCGGTTTTTGTGAGTGTTGCCCTAATAAATCAGGACAGGCGCACTGGGCACGGGTCATTCGACGTGGATGCACGAAAAGAAGTGATGAAGGCAAAAGAACCATATATTTTTGTACGAGTAGTTTTGCGTAGGGTCACCTGTCCAACAGTTAGCCACTCGTACACAATCAACCATGCCTAGATTTGGCCAAAGTGACGTCACTGTTTAGTTGATCACGCACCTTAGATGACCCAAAACGGCACTACTCCCCTCTCCCCAGTTTACAGCGAGCTAGCGGTATCGATGGTTTTGTGGCATCGAATTTTGTGTTTTTTAACGGAAAAAGTTAAAAAAATAACGTAAGTACTTATTCTCTTAACTTTTTTTAGTTTAATATTATAATAATCAATATGTATCGGCTGTGTAGATTGACTAAACATGCTTCGTTTGATATAGGTGTTGTGTGTGTATCGATACTTATTTAATAGTGAGGTTAATGTAACGTCTTCGGGAACAGGGTGGTCTACAGTTAGCCAAAATGCAGTTTGGTACAATTAACCATGGTTAACTGTGTACCAACTAATACTAATTCTGTACTAATGTACTGTAATTGTTTCATGTTTATTGTGGAATTTAATACTTAATTTGTATTTTATATGGGGCGAATTAAAAAACAAGAAAGAAAATATGGAGGGCATTCAACAGACACTATGAAGAAGGCAATTGAATTAGTTCAAGGTGGGATGAGCATAAAGAAGGCCAGTAAAAAATGCCAATTTAGTTATCCAACAGTTCGACTGTATCTACGTCATAAAAACCACCGAAAATAGTGGTCAACCAATAAGATTAACACCAAACTAAGAAGTCATAAAGTTTTTACATCAGAAGAATAAGATGACTTAGTAAAATATATTGAACACTGTGCTGAACTATTTTACGGCCTGACTGCTAAAGATTGTGGACGCATTGCATACCAAATGGCCAAAGTATTCAACCGTAATATACCGCAACCATGGATAGATACAGAAATGACGATTTAAATGGCTTCGTTCTTTTAAAGCTAAGCAATGTTTCAAAACGATAAGTCTGATTGTTGATCTCATAAACATGTTAATTTGTTTTTAATTATTATAAGGACGTAATATATTTTGTATTAATTATGAAAAAATAATCTTTAATAAGAAATAAAAGGCCAATTTCATAACATATGGTGTTATTATTTCATAAAAAATTATGTATCATGTTTAATGATTAATTGTGTACTCCATGGTTAACTGTTGCAAACCCCCTAGGTTAATAGTGTACGATAGTGTGGACGCAGTTAGCCAATTCTCATTTTTTAAGAAATCATTATTTTCTCAGAAATCGTTAAGAAAATGATAATTTTTTCAATGTCAATATGTAGCTAACGAACCTGGCTTTTGACCAATACAGAAAAAAATATATTTCGAATTCACAATTATGAGGTGTGGTGGTTTGAATTTTATGTGGTTAACTGTTGAACAGGTTACCCTACCTATACTACTTTATCGGTCTAGTGCGCAGTCGCAAGCATCTGCTACCAAGATTTTTAAGTCAGGATGTTATTCGATTTTTATTTGGAAAACTCAAAGTAGAGGTATAGGTACACTGTGGACGGCAATAGGCTCGTTATCTATTCTATGGGAATTAATGTCATCAGCGAAATGTGGATATATTACCTGTACCCACAACAGAGCTGCATTTGGACACTAACACGAGAGGTAACACGCTATATTATAATATGCACTTGCTTGCTTACCTGGGCCTTAATAATAGATAAGATCAGGTTTTAAACTAACGGTATTTAATAAGTAACGTTATCATGGGTAGAACAATATCAGGTTTGATGATTTTATTGTTATGTCATTTTAATTATTTGCAATTAGTACGTTGGTATCCAAATAACTAATAAAAATATTTCTTTATTCAAGTACTGTGTGCCGTTATTCTGGTTTGTTTATTATTACATTAATAATCAACTAAACTAATATTATTAGTTGAATTCTGAACAAACAAAGTTATTTTAGAACGCGTTATTAACTAAAGCTATAAATTACAGCGTTATAGTTTAAACGGTTCGCTAAAGTGTTGTTTAGTCGAAACTCCAGTTGTGTTCGTCAGTTTCCCCCCAACTTGCTCTAAATTCCAACTTAGTAGAAATATTGTTGTTTTTGTTAAATTGTTACCATTATTGTATATTTGGTAGTAAACTATACCTTTAGTAAATCTGTATTTTGTTGAACGCTTCAATAAAATCTCTAGTCAATGTTATAACAAAGCTGCTACTTTGCCGAAACTAGGTACCCTGTACTTTTGGTAGGTACATCGGGTCCAAATTTCATCACAGGAAAAAAAGAGTCAACGTTCCACATTCATACATTTGTAAACAGGCATTACGACAAACATGGCGCGAAATAAAAAGCATAGACAACGCCCGGAATATTTATGTTTATATATTTCATCAGAGACAAAAAGGAGGCGAGCGAGGGACAAACAAAAAGGGTATAGCAGGGTTTTGCGGCCCTCCGTTATTAATGTAATAACTGACACTTTGTTTTATGCGAGTTTCTACTTAACTATAGTTCGTTTGTGGACCGATTACTGAGATGCTTGCCGCGTTGTGAATTTTAAATTACTAATTTGCGGAAATGGTAAGGTGCGGAAAATTAGTTTGTGAAGTCGCTTTTGAAAATTTTAAGCAATGATTAAGAGCTCTCGGAGCCTTTAAAGTCATTACGCTTAGTATCTAGTACGGAGATACTATACAGGTTCTAAATAAACAGTAATTCTTCTTAGAAACTGACTGGCCATTAAGATTTTTTTTTCCTTTTTTAATAAAAACGTTGCTCCTCACTAGGAATAATTTCTGTATCGTGGGTGCGTTTACAAACACATATATTCACATACACAAAAACCCAGACCCGAAACAACTACTGTAGATCATAACAATATTTGTGCTGTGTGGGAATCGAACCCACGATACGTAGCGCAGCAGTCTATCTCTCAACCATTGCGCCTTTTAAGTTTAAACATAGATTTGAAATACTGTGATACTGTGGGAAAAAATACCGAATTGTTCTGTACTCTGAAGAGAATATACAGCGCTAGTTTTAATCTTAGTCGATAGGTACCACACATAGACGTAAAATTTAGCTTATACGATTAAACCAAATAAGGTACGAAAGAACTGGGTCCTAAAATGGAACGGAGAACGATGTCTGAAGTAAACTTTTATTAACGAAGAAACTATTAAAAGTAGTTTTCTCAAAAAGACTTTTAAGAACCTGAATGTATTTATTTTATTTCAGGCAAAGTGTAATTACTTCTCGATATAAGAAAATAGTTTTCAGTTGGAGGTTGGAAATGCACCCGATAAATCGCGATAAGATCTACCCTATCGTTGGGATTACGGGCGTGATCGATGGTACAAAAGTTCATTTCAGTGTTGTGCCTTTCAACTTAGAGTACTATGCAGAATTACATACCTTCACACCGGTATTGCACGAAGGGTTAGACAGAGATGAACTTTTGTACACCCACATTTCGCTAACGTCGTTATTGATACTCATGTAATAGAGTTAAGCCTATTACCATTTACCGAGCACAATTCCAAAGTGTGGGGTTGCAACTGAAAATTCCCAAACACACCTAAGTATCAATATTTCTACGATAAAGCTTATTGTCTGGCAGAAGACAAAGCAGTACCTACAGCATAAATACAACAGTTCCATAAATACAGAAAAGTGCTGAAAATTGCATTTCATAAGCAGTTTCACTTCAACGCTTGAATGAAAAGCTCCAAGATTTTCCTGATACACTTCATTTTCTTAAAACAAAACAGAATGCAGCGTCACGCAGCGGGAGCCTTCACGTCCGACACAGGACTTCCTCCAATCGCAGCCAACTATCGTCTACGTTCCATATCAGCCGAACGTTCCGAACGTTCAGGAATTTCCAATAATAACTTTCTGCTAACATACACTTGCCATTGAACAAAACAAACTCAAAAGAAAATGGACTTTATTATAGTGAGTCAAAGTCGAGTTTTCTTTGTGTAGTGATGTCGGACAAGCAAATAGAATTTTGCGAAAGGACTCGCGATACTAAAGGTAAATTCGAAAGAGTTTCCAGCTCTGAAAGCTATGTTGTTACCAGCATTAGGTACTTCGCGTCGGTAAGGTTAAATCGTTGGCAGTAAAAGGAAATTGCTTCGGTAATGGAATTATTTTTCTTAGCACGCTCGATAAAAAATATTATGCTAAGAAACGGGAATAATTTTTCATTTTTCTTTAATAGGTATTGGCTTAACGACTTTTATATGAAAACATTATGTCGATACAGTTTCGTAAAAGCGTAACTTTTTTGCTAAGATTTTTTTTATCGTCGCTTTTACGTAAATGCCATGACGACATATTCCGAAATTCCATCACCAAAAAATTAATATTATCTATAGATTGTGTCATTGATCCGTGAAGACTTTATTTTGATACTATAACATGAATTCCGAAACACAACACACTTCTTCGTTATAGAAAATTCACGTGTACCATTTATAGTGGTAGGTCATCCTTCCAACGTTCCGAACATTTTACATAAAAAATGTTTACACGTTCTGTTACGCTTACAACTTTTATAAAGACGTTTAGACGACGGCGGATTGTATTGAAAGGGAGTCATTAACCCATTTCTTTGTGTTATTTTTAGCCCATTCACGGCTTTGTTATTGAACTATGCTATCAGAACGTTGAACTTCCTGCTGTTAGTCTTAGTAATAGATGAATAAGCGACTTTATAGTTTGATTTGTTGGTTTTGCTGAGAATGTAATGACACCAAAATGTTTTATAGCGACAGCTTTATCTGTTTTATTGTTTTTTAGAAAAGTTCAAAGTTGGAGGAAGATACCTAGAAGATGTGATTGAAAGTAGTTTATAATGTTATCTAAGTTTTGGTTTAAATTCATGTATCCGTCGGACACCGGTAACTAAAAAACAAAAGATTTTATATTGTGGCTACTTTGCAGCTCTTGATGAGTTAAATGTCAATTATAATAATAACAGGGGCATGCTACTACTTGCGTGTCGTAATAGTTCTTTGAAGGTCGTGCAAGTGTAATTTTTAATACTTAACGGTACCTACTAAAACATATATGATATATTAATATGATAACCTCGGTTTACCTACACAGATAATAAATACGGTCAACTCGACTTACCGCAGTACTGGACATAAAAAAGCACAATTGCTACGTTACATCATAAACATGTAAATAAGTATGTTACTTCATCAGAACTTTGACTGTGTCTTACAAGCAAAGTTCCTTTTAAGCATCCCTGTCCCGACCATGTCATATCAAACTCCCATCTAGCTCACAAAACGGTTTTAATCTTCCCTTAAAACGTTGACAGAGGCGGCGGATTTGTTGAGGAGCTAATTGTATAGAGTTGGAGGCCATCCATCAATCAGGATCTGTCGGGGACCGGGTAGAAGCTAATTTGCTCGTTTGTTTTGCCCGTAAGCTCGCGGCTTTGGCTCCGCTGATAGATGTTTGATTACTGATGGACCTTCGGGCTTCGTTTATAATTAGATGGATTTGTGACGTTGCGAGTTTTTATTGTTATACATATAGGTAATTAGGTAGTGTTGTTATACTACTGTATTTTTATAGCAATGTAAAAGGGTCTACTTTGTATGTTCGCAGAAAAGATTTTATGTAAAAAAAAAAAAAAACATAAGCGTAGTCACTGCGATAAAGGTCTTAAAGATCTTTTGACATCTGTGCATCTGATTTCTGAGTACGTGAAAGCGTTACTAATTCATAATAGGTGCTTAATATGATTAGGCACTGCTCAATATCCCAATACTGTCCCAGTGTTGGGCATGAGCCTCTACTTAGAATGAGAACGCATTAGTTCTACATGCCAACCTGTCCTCGATGGATAGGTTAGCATGAAGAACTTCACTGCACAATCTTTTGACAGCTCCGGAAACTTTTCTTATCGAATAAACTACAGTAAACATATGACAGCACCAACCGCTGCACGACACTAGCGAATCACTGATGCGTTGAACGATTTGACATTAAAAATTATTTCATTGTAGATTCCAGAATTGTTAGTTGTTACTGTTCGTTACGAAATGTTTGTGAGTTAACAGACTACACACACCATCAAGAACCTTCAGCCCTCTCATATTTCACCATTAATTATATACACATACAAATTAACACATTACAGCTAACAATATCCGATCTATACTCATCATAAAAATACCAATCAACCCATACCATTATTCCCAACACAAAAGGCTCAGGTTCATACCTCCGTTATCATAAAACTGTTGTTAACGGTATCGGTGCACCTATCCGCCATCACAAACACAATGAAACAAAGAGGAACTTTATAACTGCAGGGGCTCCCGGGGGCAGGCAGGCATCAGCCTCCGAAATGGCACTCATAAAATAGTTACAACCGAATAGGGAGTCTGGGAATGTATTCATTGAGATACCGTGTATTTGCCGTTCTGATACCAAATGGACAGAGAGCGTTACATAGACAATACCGACACCGATTACAGTATTAGTGATTCATAAAACAACACTAGATCGACGCCAACACCGATATTTTCAGTAGATTTTTCTAGTCGGTTAGCACACGGTGCCGCTGCGGTGCGCAGACAAGCGAATCATAATTGTGTACTACTCTATAGGACTGTAATCCATTGAGTCTTGGCACATGGTCCCACGAGGTGAGGTGTGTTATTCGCTTTATGCGTATTAACTCATTATTTAGTTTATTTTGCTGTAGTAAGCCCCAAACCGATAGTTGACTCAGAAACTGCTTAAATATCGGCAATAACATGAAAAGCGATAGAATACTAACTGATTGACTTGATGGCCCATTATGGAAAATATTAGAAATTGTATCGCGTTCTTGTAATGGAATCTTTTCATGTAAGAAAATTGTAATGGATGGTTATAGTAATAGTGTTATAATTTTGCTTACGCTTGGTTTCAGTCATGAGTTTTATTAAGGACGATTGAATATGGTTTTCCAAAGCATGGCAACTGAGCGTATAATCTTAGGCTTGATTCCCGGGTCTTGCAGTGTTCTTGGAAATACTTAGAAACTTTTGCGCTTTTTATAGTCCACCAGTATGCATCTATAGAACTTAGAAGGCTTATAATTATTTTCTCCTGTTAATTTATTCTATTATGTGTCAACTTGTATTCTGCTAAATAAAACTTCACAGTGGCATTTAGTGGACATCCATCTGGAATGTTTCAGTAGCCGCTTCGTTTGAGTGCATACGCTACACAGTATAAATGGCGACTGAAAAATATTTCATGTGAAGGCTTCATTGGATTTTATTACCAATGCCAATGATTTATTGACAGGTCCAATTTATTTTGGCACATTTTTACCTTCAATGTTTTGGATGCTGGATTTAGTATTCGAATAATATTTTATCAATTCATGCAACTTTGGTTGTTTTTAAAACTAAGCAATTTTTTAGTATTTCATGAAATTAATTAAATCTTACAAAAATATTTTCGCAGGATTGGATACTAAAGTTTTGAGAAATCCATCAATAATTGTAAATTCAAACAAAGTTCTGAAATATGAACGGTACTATTCGATCGTTTCATTTTCTCCTTTTTCCTTGGAGACAAGAAACTATTTTTTACACACACATCGCTTCTCTTTGTCTTTCCAAAGAGCTCCTCTACAAACCAACTCCTTCAGAAAGTTTTGTGTAGAGCAATATAATGAAACTTTGGTTATATTAGAGGGTACGTCCGCATCGGTAACACAATCACGAACCACTTTGAGAAACTTGACGAAGGCTTTTTGGTAAGGGAAAGTTTCCTAGAAACGGGTGTGTTGGCCATACAAATGACTATAAATGGAGTGGGAAATGTAAGGGAGAATTATAATCTAACGACACTGCTGAAAGTCGAGATCTTTTACACTACTTACTTGCAGTTGTAAATTGGTTAGGGAATTTGTGTCTTGTTAGATAAATTGGTTCTATTGTTAGGTAATTTTGTGGTTTGTGTTCGTATTCGTCTTATAAATTGTGTTTTTAACCTTCTGAGAACACGCTGACGCCCTTAAAATTAGACAATAGAATTTTACATTTCACCATTCCATCCATTCTTTGATTCTTTATTTTGCATTTGGATGAGAAAAGGGTCCATTTGCCAAAAGAAGCCAGTGTTACTTTGTGAGCTGCATATACATATATTTTTTCATCCCTGATATGATGGTTTGGATTTGCGAAGCCACTGAACTTGGAATTAATTGTTAACAATTTACTATACCTACCTGTCGAGTCTACAGGCTAAATAAAAAATAATATTATTGGAGCCAAATGACCCAACTTATGACTTCATGCTTAATAAATTAATACAAGTAAATTAATACAGTGATTTCAAAACAACAGACTCTTTCATTTTAAAATATGTTTTTTTTGTGTTCCTTGTTCTTTCATCTGCCTATTTTAACGAGCTTCGTAATAAAGCGGTAGTCTTATACCTATATGTGTTTCACCACTACAATTTGTGAGGTCGTAAAAATGCTGGCATGTACCAGGTTCGCATAAATGGGGTAGTTTTTCTCTGACCACTAAAACAAGGTACTTAACACTTAGCTGGTAGCATCTTTTTGCCGGAGAACATAAATCATTGTAACGACCAGTTTTTCCTGAAACATTTTCGCGCGTTTTCCTTGTAGGGATGCTGCTTGATGATAAACTACTTATGGGTTTAGAAAAAGTTTGTTTAGGTGCCAAACTTTGTGGTCGTGCGTTTGTTTCTTTTATTTGTTTTTGGTGGAGCGTCTATTTATTTTTGTGAATTGTTTATGACTATCTTTTTGTGTGGGAAAAAGATCGTTAAAACGTAGTTATCTTTTTAGTTGTGTGTTATTATGAAAAAGCAGGTCTATAAATGATGACAAAATTTGACTTAAATAAATTATAGTCGGGGTTTTTGGTTAGTGAATAAAAAGGTTTAATTATTTTCAGACACATTCTTAAAATAATAATACTTCATTGTATAGTGATAGCACCAAATCTCATATCCACATTCATAAAAAAAGCAATGAAAAATAAGGACACAACAATAAATATAAATAAAACCAAACTATAACATTCACAAAGCGTCACAAAACCTTATGGAAATTAACACTCTATTCAAAACAAAAAAAAGTGACTTTTTAAAATCAAAACACGCGCCCCAAATACGAAGCAGACAGGCCGACAAAAGCGTTCATAATTAAAAATGACACTTTTATAATTATTTAAATGTGAATAGAGGAGCATGGAAACGTAGAGGTGGCTATGGGACTATTAAACACTTTTAATATCGTTCAACAACGTAGGCACAAGAAAAAAACGATTAAAATGGAACACAAGCGTGAAAGAGGGCCACAAACGTCAGAATAACTTTAATTTATGGCAACAATTATTTAAAATACGGAAATCTTGTGGATTTTCATTCTACATTGGCACTATTAATATCGCCCACTGAGTTGCGACACCATTTTGTCTCGTTGTGAAATAATACCGTTACGTTTTCTTTGGTTATATTGATGGACGACATAAATTATATGACATGTGTTTCACTTGTACAAATGCATTGCCATTATACATTGTACGTATAAGTTTATTCATATAAACTTATACGTACAATGTACTAGATAACATTTGATTTAGTGATTCTCTTTTATTCATTTGTTATCATCAATCACCGCTGGTTTCATATCAAACAATGACGCTTTTATTTTTTATCTATAGGTCAGTTCATTACAGAGATTTATTTTTTTAAACATTTGTTTGTTATCTTTTGTGTATAAATAATGATGATGAGTTGATGATACATTTTAAGTATAATTAGTGTTTTGATTAATAAACATATATGGATTACTCATAATTATTGTACTCTTTTATTCATACACTTCACGTACCTACTGTGCTTAGCAACTAAGATAAATATGAACTGATTAGGCTACAGTTTAGTATTTTAGTAAGTAATAAGGCATGCTGAATAAATTAAATTTCCTAACTTGTTTTAGCAGCGTTATGGTTGTTTGAGTCTCTGAAGCTCAACACGACAAGTCTGCAATTAGCTTGAAAATAACCAGGCATATAATGCCAGCAAGTCATGGAGCGTTTCTTCTTAGGTTTCAAACTAGTAGATCAGGTTGGAAACACCATTCTGCGCTCCAAAGCGAAAAGAGACGTAGCTCAAACCACCTCTGACTTTCAAGTGGAGTTGGCTATATATAAAATATAGGAAATATAATACATTACCAGCCAATATAGTCACAGAATGGCCCAACAAGTGATCACGCGAAAAGTGGCGAGACGAAGTTAATGCTTTCAACAAATAGTTGCGACAAGTGGCTAACAATAGTGATTAGAGGAAGATCCAGGTTGTAGGTAGCCTTTGCCCAACCCATCAAAGCCCATATAATAACGAAAATAATGCGTGCCTAAAGAATTGTGAAGGTGAATGATTAAATATATAGAAGTAAGCACTTGCCACAGTATATGTATACGTAAACAAACAAGCCATAAATACGTACTGAAATTTCGATCCACCCACGCCGAAATTGTATGAGATTATTTATCTTTAATTCCACGCATAATTAACACTATCCATAAAACTATCATTTCTTCATAATTAACAGCTGATTATGTTAAAGTATTACCATCTTCGTCAATATCGAATTGCCTTTTCCATTCTATTATATGCTTATCATGCCATTAACACACTATCGAAATAAATAAAACGTCACGGGAACTAACCTCTCGTACATACTTCACTTTACTCGCCTATTTATAAAAAAATTATTATACAAACATAAAAACAAATTTATCACATCATAAACGTTATCTTATCTCACTACCAATTGAACACATATTAGCTTTTAGAAAACTTACTAAAGCGAGGTCATTAAATACAAATCTTGGCTAATTACTGCGTCCAAGTAATTAACCGACGGTGTCTCGTTGAGATCGGCTCTTTACGCGGCCCGAACAAGTTTAAACCCGAGATCGAAGTAAGAAGGTAGACTGTCCACTTCATTAGCGGACCGATAATAAGAAATACCATAATTCAAACCATATAATTACTTTGCATATAAGGTGCGTGATTATTCTGTATAAAGTCGCGCCTAGACTATGGGCGATCGATGTCGATCAGTACATATTCTCAAACACAGAAAGTGCCACCAAATGCTCGATATACCTATGATTAACCAAAAAAATATCGAACGACCATCGAAGGGTATCGACTTATTATCGATCGACATGGACCGCGAGCATCGCTTAGTGCTGTGTGTCTTTGCAATTTACATTAATTATCGCGAATAATATCAGGGGCTTGTCCTCAGATTTTGATATTTCTTTATTAAATAAATAATGTAAATATACATGTTTTTGTAATTAAAATATGTTTACCTTATAACGAGGAAGATTTATAGACTTATTTAATATATTATTCCATGGGAACGGTCGTCATCGATCGACGTCCGCCGCAAACATCGTTCGATGCTACAATTAAGTATGTCCATTTTATTGAACTGACCGATCGATCGATCTACGTCGATCAACCTCAGTCTACACGCTCCTTTACAACAATCGGGTAAACCATACCACTTATTGCACCTGATTAACGTCGTAACATATCATAGTAATTTTCCGAATTATTATCGTTTACGTCGATGATGTTTAGCGTTGAATCTAATTATTTTTCTCTATTAATAGAACACGTTATTAACTACACCTAGCTGTAAGAGAATCTGTTATGCTTTTAATATATATAATTATTGTTTATTAATATTTAAATAGCCTAAGGTTATCACTCAGCAATCAGACTATTAAACGTTATTACATTCTATTTTCAACTGTGTTTATGGTTTTCATCTCATATCATTTGACTGGCTGTTTAGAGTTTCAACCACAGCTAATGGCCTGTATAGTAAATGTTGCATCGGCTGTTTAATATCGCAAGATATCCATTAAATGAGGGAACAGCTTGCCGTGACGCCTCCTAGCTATTAACTATCTTGTGTCACTGCTTACATCGTTGTAATTAAACAACAAATTATATATATCTTACATGGTTACACGTAGTAAATAGCTACCAGAGTGTCGTTACTTGACTTGCTAGGTTGATTACCAAATGCAGTGACATACTTGATGCATGATACTTTCAAGAAAATACTGTGGATAATATAGCTTCATCCGTTCCGTTATGGTTTGGAAGAGGAGGTGATCAGGCAGATATTCTGCAAGGCCTCGTTAGCAATAATTTACAGTTAATCAAACAGAAAAGTACTTATCAAGGGTCGCCAAATACAGATGAAGTTTTCTAAAGAACTGGTGATGGATTTATTTATGTAGGTTTTTGAATAAATATACGTAGTTTTACTATGCACATAATTAAATAATAATTTAGTTATTTGAATGTCTACATAATACTTTTAAAAGTTTGTGTTTTTCTCACGTAGTATAGTGACTTCGACTGTACCACGTCAATTCTACACAAAATACTTAGTACATATGTATAGGTAAAGTCCGTATCCATGCAAATATTTTTCAGTGTGTTGCACCAGTGGTTATTTTAAAAATATCTGGCCACTTTCGTTCGCGTAAACATTGGCCAATTAACTGTAATTTCAGTTCCCTGAAAATTACGAGTCCGGTCTCGGGGGAAATTTTTCATTGAAATAGGAGCAGGCAAAAAGTCGGAACGACATTAATCAGGGAAGAGGAAAAATGAATTGCTCATACCCTTACTTTTTTAAAGCTTCTTTTTACATAGCTGTAATAATTTAATGATTATTTCCGGAGCAAATTAAACATTCACAATATATATTTCACAAAATTAAAATTATAAATAATTTAAAAAATGATACTCTTATCTATGCCGGAACAATTGTCACAGCATATATCTGTATGTGTAACCAGTGATCACCTCAGAAGGAAAATTTATGGCCTAAAGAAAAGCAAACTAGATCTATAAACTATCTTCTGATAGCAGCATCGCATAAAGTACATAGTAAAGAATCACAGAGCCTTTGAGACAATCGCAGTAAACTATTACCTACACTACGGCCAACAAAGTGGGCAAACATCAAGATTTAAATTTTGTACTATTCAATTGAGGACTGAAGTATGTGTGCAGAAAGTGAATGGTGTGGCACCATACAACCTCACAGTTGGGGGAAGTAGTTTTATGACCCTGGCGCCCCAGTGCGCTGTAAGTCCGGGTTGATTCCTTGATCACATAGTAAAGGCAAGGTTTGTAGAATACAAAGATGTGGACTACCAGTCCATTACAATTTGGTGGTACGTACATTTAAAAAAAAAACAGGACTACCTATTGCATTTTTGCGTCATTAGATTAGTTCTTATTTGCCTATTCTAAAACTGAACTATCTCAGTAAGGCTAACATGAATTTCAAGAAAATTCTGCTGAATATCCTTGTGACGTACCTTTTAAAAGTAACGAATGTAACAGCATATCTTATTATGTAAAATTGATCTAGATTACAACTCGTTCGTCAGTAACACATTCACTTTAAATTAAAATAAACATCCTCTGAAATCCTAACATATTCTATGAAGCTAAGAATGCACGAGCGTCTTGAGACGTCTCCCCCAAGTCAGTTGCAATTTTACGAGCGGCCGCCCCAAGCAGACATCCCCTGCGTTGCACGCAGACTTCGATGGAAAGTAATGGAAACAAACAAAAATATTTCTGCCAAGAAAATTGCTGGAGGCGCGATAGGAGTTACGGGAAGGAATTTGAATTGAACTTTTTAATCTCTTGCGGGAGCGTGCATGAAATGGTAACTGAGCACTCTAAGAGTTCATTTCGTAAGGAAATAATATTTTTTATTACCTCCGTTAGTTTTTGGCAGTTTTGTGTTAAGTTTGTGGAATTTCAGTAAGTAAACTGATCTCTACAATTAATGTGTCAATTCGAAATTGAATATATCTTCTAAACATGTCTCAGTTGTACCTACATAGTTGTCTAAAAGATCTAAGGAAGGACGATAATCTAACCATTATTTGCGCACCTGATTGTTACAATACTATTCATGCTAATATTCTGAGTAAGATAATAAGTTCTCTCCACATAGTTTAGTAAAAAATCCATGTCGTAGAAAAACAACCACAGATCTAATTAAAAAGAGGAACATTAAACACCAATGTATCCACCGCACGCAATTCCCAATTTATCGATGTGTAAGATCAGTTTTATCGCCTTCACATCTTGACGATGATTTATTACCGGCAACTTAATAGCGATAAAAATGAAACTATAGGCCCAATTATGCATCATTTATAAGAACTCATGCATATAAATCAATGTAATCACGGTGCAGCCATAATAACAGGCCGCGAAACCGACTCCACTATGCGACGGTTATACTGAACGTGTCACTTGTCGCTGGCTTAATAACTTTGGTATATTGAAATAGGTACTCTATTTACTTACCGGGAAGTGATTAAGATGTCACGGTGAAGGTTGATACCTGTTCTTTTATACTTAGGAGAAATACACTTTGATTGATCTTCAACACCAACGTTTGCTTAGTTAACAAAACCACAGATCACTGTATTTCATCATCATCATCATCTCAGTCGAAAGACGTCCACTACGGACGGACATAGGCCTCCCCCAAGTATCGCCACATAAACCAGTCCTGTGCTGCCCGTATCCAGTGGATTCTCGTGACCTGAACATTTACATGCTTTTAAAATATTTGTTAAAAGAGCTAAAGAGAGAGAGAATTAAACACGAGCGATAACACGACAACTACCCAAGGTAAGGTACCCAAGTACCTGCATAAAGCTGAAAAATTTGGCACACATATAAGTACGTCCGAAAATACTTGACTCTCTCGTTATACAGCAGGTGCATTTCACGTTAAAAGCTTATTTTTACCAAAATATTCGGACCATTTAAAAGATTTACGTGTTCAAAAGTATCCACTAACTTCAAAGGCGTCTAGCGTGTGTCAACAATGTTTGCAGCTCGCAGAAGCATGAAAGCGACAAATGCAGTTGGACAAACTGCAGGCCGTTTATTCACCAGCACCATGGGAATGGACACGACTGCGAATTTAAAATTCCATTTCCAGACACTCTGAAAAGTTCAAATTGCTTCCACTTAAACATAACTATGTATGCAGGTGCATATTGAAAAGATAGGCGAGGAATTGGTGCTACATGTAGAGGCGGAGAATTTTAAATAGGCGTCTAGGATATCATATCCTATTTACTATAGATGAACACTTTTTTGTCTTGTGTGAGAAGAGCTACTGCCAGAGAGTACCTAACTATTTTAAGAGGTAGCTTATTATAATTACATGATAGGTAATAATTTATTTAGATAAATATTCTTTATTTATTTGTATAAACAGTAGACTGTCACAATTATAAAATAAGTAGCTAAATAAAAGGTATCATTCGGTCTCTGGTAACTATTCATCGCAGAACAGAAGAAAGGAAGTCTTTACCATTAATCTTATATACAACGAGATGACGGCTCATGGTACCTCGTCATTTTGTGTTATCATTAAACCAAGGCTGTCCAAAACCAGGCCTACATAGATGTCAATATTGTGATAGCTGATTATAGATGAGTGCCAAAAAGAGTTGTCCGAAGTCACCCCGCTCAATGAAGGGTTGCTGATCCAACACCATTGCTCAGTGTTGATGCCGTTCTTCGGCACCTGACTTGGTTACCTACTAATTAAGGCTAATATTGGAAGATAGGTAAGTATAGGTGTAAAGAAAGAGCCTCCACGAGTCACGAAACTCGAGACTAAAACATCTATATCACTATTGTTGATTGGCTAATCTTTCCGCTACGATTCTCATGCGAAAGGATGTCATGTCAACGAATAGACGAGAATTGGAAGATTATTCTGTTGGTGACTTCAAACCGCCAAAACCATGTCGAACTGTGTTGGCATGTAAGTAAGGTGAGCATTTGGGGAAACCAGGTGTAAAGCAGTCAAACTAATACCTACTTCTTCAGAGAGCCCTATGGTTGATACACTAATTAATTAATCTGTATTAAATAATTATTCTATAGTACTCTAAAAAAATTGGGTAGGTGTGGTTTTCTTTATGCTCCTAAAAACCACTAAGGTACAACAGGTAATCCTATGTAATCGTTCAAGGAATATATGTACGTGTGATGCCATGTTATGTGAAAATTTTGAAATAGAGAAAACCTAATTCTGTTTGCATTATAGTTTATGAATAACGAACATGAAACAAACTTTAAGTTGGCAAGTACAGTATTTAAGTTAGTACGTGTTGCAGTAACTGAAAACTTGCTGTAACAGGAAGTGCCAGTGCCATCTATACCCAAATAACGACAGCTCATGACGACGAGCTATGCCACTAGAGACCAAAGACTGTTGTCATACGGCAAAAAACAACTAGATGGCGCTCATTTCAAAATCCTCCCTTATCTTTAATGTAGGTACCGCTAAGTTCCACGACAGGATAATATTGTTAGTGTCCAAAACGTGATCTATTTATGATTCTGTAAGTACCTATATGTCTTGCAGCAAACCAATCTAGCAGGTATCACTGCAGTCTATAATGATACCTACTAAGTTAGGTAGGTAGTTACTAAATTCAAATAGTTTTTTTACTAACTTAGTCTTTGCTAGTAATGCTTTACCCATAATATGCCGCCATACTGTGAGCTCTTTCATTTGTGTTCCTCTTATGTCGTGCTTACAAGCTTGCAGCTTACAGCTGAGTGTGAGGTGCTAGGTTCGAATTCCAGGTCGGGCAATGTTATTTGGTTTTTCTGTTAGAGAATTCTCATGCACCACCATTATTCGATGATATAAGATATTGTAAATTGCTGCAACCGTAAGTTTTCTCATGCGTTGCATTTTAGCAGATTGGAAAGCGTGTTGACAATTAATTGATGAAGTCACATAATATTAATTAAAAAAACACAGTGTTACGTTTTTTCAATATTTACTAATACGAAATCAATCTTAAACACACATCAAAACATACATAATATGCACAATCTCACTTAAACTAAAATTATTTATTCTCTATTATATTGTTTTTGGAAAACAATTTTAGATTTTGTTATTCTCCACTATATTAATACTTTAATGAAAGATAATAATAAATATGTACAAGTTCATATAAGGCACTTGATTAATATTGCCTTATCAATAAGTACAAATTAATATTAAAAAAACAATGACATGTAATAAGCCCGTCTGCTGATGGCACTAAGCATGTTTCAAGAAACAAAATTACAAATGTTATTGTTTATGAAACACATTATATTTCTAGTTATTTGCAGACCATAAAATTATTTGTACGTTAAACACATCTATTTCATCACATTATCATGAAACGGATTCCTCAAGTTGTTATGGCATTTGCATTTTATGATTAAATCTTTAAATGCTTTTTTGTATTAGTACGATTTGTACACACTATGAACAATGTTAACGAAAAACTTTACGCAGGTGTTGTCCGTGTATTTTTAGTCAAACTTAAAGAGGGATAACAGAAAAATTATTTTGATATTATTCAAAAATATTGTCCAGCATATTTCTTTGAACAAGCAATTACGGACCTTAATATAACTGCGTAAAGATAAAATTACGAGTACGATTACGTGAGAGTATAATGTGAGACTTAACCAGGCAATAAAAGGTTGACATGGTTATAAAAGTAATTTCAATGCCCATAAGTTTTAAATATTCATGAAGTCCTAAAAAATTGAAGTTTATTTCCAAGTGTTAACACGTGCTACGAATAAGAAGATGTCTCAAATTAATCGTACTTAACTATGCATGAGTGGGAGACCAACAAAATTAAGTACTTATTTTATGAAATAATCATGGACGGAGTGTTAACAACTTCGATGATATTTTCACTGATGTAGTTTACGATGATATATACTTACAAATGTAGCTTTCAATATAAAGTTACTTATTTAGATAAATAAAAAAAAAGTATTATTGCGTACAATTTTGCAAACAGATTTTTTTGATTTTAAATTGATTCCAACTCTAGAAAGAAGCACCTAATTAATGCAAAAAAAAAATTGTTACCTACTAATTAGCTCTAATTACTTATAAACAATGTAATTTTTTAAAAGAAAATATGTATCTTTACAGATAACAATCGTGATAATATATTTTTACCTACGCATTAATCTCAATATCAGATCTCTATAAAATCTTGTAAAAATATTCTCTCAACTTACTTTAGTTGAGATTACTTTAATAATAAAATATTATTTAGTATTATAACATCTCTATTGCACTAATCGTGATTCGTTATTGTTATAATATTGCTTTTAATTACATTATGTAAGCTTTATACATAACAATAAATTTAAAGACGAATAATTGCCCTTGTTACATATACATAACACTTCAATGTTTGTGTAATCTTTGAGATTATTATTGCGTAAATATTGTTCACTGAATACACTTACAACTGCAGATCTCTGATATTTGTATGAGATAAAACGAAATCTAGAGATTCCCCAAGAGATTGTAACGAAGGCACTTATAAAGTTAATAATGTTGCCACAACTAACGTTTATCTACTAGACACTAAAACATTTGGGTATTATTATTTATATTCTTATACAATTAATATTTCAAAACTGACGACGATAAATGTATAAAAATTAACATTTAGAAAAGTTAACAATAATTTAATCTCTTCTAACTTAGCTATTAATTAGCATTATAACAATTTCTATAGAACCAAAACGGTGAGAACATTGTACATTTAATTAAGGCACATGGGATGTACAAATATTCAAAGTTATCTATAAATATTAAGCACTAAGAGTAAAATACAATGCTATAAATATTATTTATTTCGAATGAGAATCCATACACTCATTGACCGATTTAACAATGCTTTTTTAAATAGGAAGACATTCATGATTTAAATTTTGTTCAGGAAAGATAGTAGTCAAAAATTACTATAAAATATGAGTCTTTGGTTTTAAAGTAATGTAAAATGATTGCCGAAGTTTTGACGGGTCCATGAGTATATGAAGAAACAACCTATATTAGACTATAATCCAATGTCAGTCCAATTATTTTATGAAAAGCAATTTAATATTATTTTAGCATCGTAGGTACTTACTTGACCTCTTGCATAACGCCATCCTGTTCTTGTGTGACGCGCCACAGTCCATGTAGCGCCGCGAACGATCAGTTTACGTAGGAAAAGGTAATTTGCGTGCGCAGTACTTTATATAGTACATTGTATTTAGATTCAGATTGACTTTTCGTCTAACATTAGGTAAGATAGTAACTTTGCATTACAAAGCTTAATTCATACAATAGTTAAAAATGTATGAAGGTTCTTTTTTGTTTTTGGAAGGAGATCAAAAGCAAGTTATGTTAGCAATCGGAATTCAGTTTTAAATTACAGTCTTACTACTGCATGAATTGAGCTTATGTTAGAAGTCAATATTTTAATCAAACCATTTATTTTTATAGTGACGGCGCTAAAAGTGATTATTTCCAAAATATACTCTATTCGAATAACGTTAAAGAAAAAGTTATAAATAAAATCTATAGATTATAAAGTTAACACGTTTAACGCCGTGATTTGTCCGGGTAGCCTAACAACACTCGTGCTTCAACAACAACACGTTCAAGCGACAACAGAAGTACAATAAGATACAATATAGTAAATATAGTCGACGGCGTGTGCCATTGTATAAAAAAATTATATAAAAAATGTTAATAAAGTTCATCATGTTATAAACATAACAGGCATATAAATGTTAATAGTTAGACTATTATATTATAATACATAGTATAATGTTAAACGTGAAAGGCCCAACAGCTAATAGCTACATGGTGGTCGATGTTCCGATGAGTATGTTACGCGGCGACATAGGGGGCCGGCGTGGAGCGGCCGGCCGCGACTCCTGTTAGTTCCTCGGCGCCGTTAGCACTCACCTAGCCGGGTTAACGAGAAGAGAGAAAAACAGAATGTTAGTATCGATCAAAATGTCATGGTCCGACTACACGAGTACCCCCAATCGCGAGTAGGCACGCTTTACCGCTTGCGTTGCGCTGCCGGAGCCGAGAGTGACGTCACGCGGGTGACGAGGGGGCTTGCGAGAATGTAAAACGGTATGGAACTCAATGTAAGAGAGATAGTCGGGTACCGGCAACATGCAGCTATTCAACAGAAGCGATAAACTGTGGTCTCGGATTGACATGACTAGTGTACGGAATTTCTTAATAAAAATAGAAATTTGAAAAAAAAAAATGAAGGGGAGTCTATCAGGCATTCGCGCCGCGACACTTGTTCTGTTTGTGGCCCAGTTAATAATATACGGGTACTTCATTAGTTTACGCAGTTAATGGTTGAAAAATGTTAAGTCAATTTAGTATGTAAATGATAAATCTACAAATATAGGATTAAATGCCCAATAGTTCCCAAACGAGCAATGCTTGAAACACAAGCGGTGGGCACCGCGATGCAACGAACATTGCTCAGACAAACAAGCATAATAAATTTATCACTTATGTATAACCATAGCACCCAGATGCAAGTATGTAAGTTATTCAACACATTGCTGCAACATCTCGATATACTCTATATGGCGGCATTCTCATAAAAAAGTTGTTAATAAGTTTGTGATAACGAATCAATGTCATTACATATTTGCATGTTAGTGACTCATATAATATAAATACATAGTTACAGATAATCTGCAAGTGACAATAGCAGTTATGATAGTGCACTTAATTATTATTATTATGTCAACAAACGGGAACTTGGCCTTGTGGAGTTGCATGTTAGTTGTGTGAGGCTACAATTGACCAAATGACTGCACGTCATCAACTTTATCGACATATATACTTTTGTAACACATAGACATTAACTTTAATACCGCGAACCTAACGACACTAATGAAAGAAAACGCTTAATTAAAATTTCAGACAATTTATTGCGTGTATATTCTCAGAAAATGCATTTATTTACAATCAACAACGGAAACAATACTTTACAAAACATTATCGCATATTATCATTCATTTTATAAAATTACGAATAGCATTTCGACTTAAAATCATTTCATATAAAGAAGCGTGAAAATACGTAACCGACATTATGGACGTCGGCATCTTAAATCCACAAGGACACAAGTGCAAATAATCTTAATAATAAACCACTTTCAAATAAGAAAGTAAATATAATAATACCTAAGGCAAAAATAAAAACAACTAGCTTAAAAAATTTCATATAAAAATCTTATATTGACTAATAGAAAGTTGTGATGATTATGAAAAACATATCAAGTCAAAGGAGGGGCATTACTTTTAATACTGGATTGATGGCACAAATTCTGAGAATGCTCTTTCCTTTGACTAATACTGGGCGAGACTCGGGAAAGAAGGATCTCACAACCGGATTGTAGCACCTCCGTGGATTCTATTTGGCAATATTGAACACTACGATATACGCGAACATCAACTACCTATGTCAAGCTTTGTAATAAAGAATAGTGTAACATCAATCCTTCTTCCCTCAGATATATAATTTATACTTGAAAATATTACGACTGTCCGAACACATGTTGTGATTTCAATTGTTGCAACAACAGCAATGAAAACAACGAAAGACAAATAATTTGGCAACGCTGATGTTCAAATTTTGAATAAAGATAAAGCGTCTCTAATAATGCCTCGCATCACAACATGTAACAGATCTAAATATCTATAAAAAAAAAGAAATATAAAAATCACAGTTTTCAAATTATGCAGTGTCACCTCAGATCCGGTATGAAGAGCGATGAAGCATCTTATCCTCATACAAACTATTCAAGAACATAACTAATAAGTACACAATATAATAAATAAAAATAGTGACACAGAGAGACAGTAAAGCAAAGGTACCCACGCATACTGAAGACGAATAAGATTGCTCGGAAATATAAAATTGGAAGTAAATAATACATAATACGAAAATTTGAACCTTGCAAGTATAATGAGATGTACTGAAATAAGATTCGATTTAAAAATGCAAGTTCCAATTTGTGCAACACCAATGAGACACAAGCAAACGTATTCATCTAGCTGCATGCGCGCGCACGCGCTTCTCACCTTGTGAACAAAATGGCGGCGTGAGAGCGTTTTGGCGGGAATTAAGGCGCCGGTAAGGCAGTGCGCTGGTAAGGGTGCTCCCTGACCTGCGCGAGCCGTTGCGCCCTCCTCACCACACCTAGCGGCATATACACATTTAACATCTGCGTCTTAACTCCACATTAAAAAGCTTCCAACACCGAATCGGTGCACCCAGACCTTTGCTAATGATAGATAAAGAAATTCACTGGAAAAGCAAATTTGGAATACAAATAGATTTAAAGCTGACAGACTATATAGAACTGGGTGTCGACGCTTTACATCTAAATGCTGTAAAGAAATTTAATCTCATTTATAAAATAGAAATAGAAAAATGATTTCGTTTTCTACACTTAACGATCGCAAGTACCTAGTTATCACTGCCAAATACTCGTCATTGTCGTTCGGTAATACTAAGATATAATTTTAATATTAAATCTTCATTTGGCAGTAACACTAACTTCTATTATTATGCTTAGGCCTATAGATTATTCTATTATCTATTTTATTGCTTTGGAAAATATAACAAAATAAAACATTTAAACGAACGGGTCTACGCACACCCGGTCAAGGTACAGGTAATGGCTGGCATCGATAATTTCATGATTTAATTAAAATTGACTACAGAGTTAACTGCGATATAATAAACCTAAACAATAATATACGGGTGTATAATATTTTCATAAAGCTCACTCTTTTCTAACCTAACTAGAAATCTTTTAAAGATAATAATAATACTTAGCCTATGGTATGTTTATAAATATAATAATATGGCTAATAAATTAATAAGTTACGATATAATAATTGTAACAATAACACTGTGCACAATGCGGGTACAAATGTTATTGTTGCACATTGAACGTATATAAACATTTAAAACCGCCTAGAATGTTCTACGTTTTGTTCGTAATGTGAGTGTGTATCGCGTTATTAATTTTGTCAGTTTTGTTAAAAAAGAAGTTAAAATGTAAATGTGTTGTTTTCGTAAATCAATTTGTATTTGGTCCCTTTTGCTTGTAATTGCTGAATTATATATGCAACTCATTGCGTCATTCAGATAAACTATTGTTAATACGAAAATTTCATTTGTTATTTACAAGTATTCAACTGGAAATATAGTAATAAGGATGATAAACCATATGCATAATGGTGGAATTTTAGAATACATACATGATAATACTTTAAAGTAAGATTTAACTTAGTCCAAAACTCAATGAAGTTTGAATCTACATTAACATAATGTTAATATATTAGTTGTGTTACAAGCAAGGGTTATCACAAAAACTATAAATGATGGGTTCTATTCATATCTATCATCATTCGAGTGAAGAATATCAGTAACGAGACAATTAAATAAATATATATATATAAGAAAACTCTTGTCTTTGTATACTAAACATCGGTAACTTATTAAAGAGTTCTATTGGCAGTTTAGATTCAACTAAAATAATATCTAATTTAAAACAATTATTCAACTGCCATCAACCCTAACACGAGACAACTGTTATAAAAGAAATATATTTTCAATAAAATATTTTGATAATTATATTAATTTGAATAAATAGTAAAATTATTCTGTTATATAATAAATAATATATCTTTGACTGTTAAGTAAAACAAAAATTATAATTTGTATGAAACTGTACAAAACAGCTGTAGAAGAAAACAATGTTCGTAAATATTAAAGACGATAACATCGTAGGTACAAAATAATGAGTCGTTAAGCTAAACGTACTTAAAACAATAAAATCTTAAACTATAAATTGATCATGGCGTTTTATTATGACTGTAAAGAGGACGTCCTGTAGGCGTTTAGAAGGAGGATTATGATATCAAGGACGGCAATAATGATGCGTAGTGCGATACGGCGCTTGCAGTCTGCCGTATCTTATTGTGGGCTGATGCGGCCAATGTCAAAAGCCAGCTAGCAGATATCTCGACGCTGCAAACCCCATTAAAATATTTATATCACACACAGTTCAACATAAGCTCGACACCATACGTTAGAATAGTGTACATTAGTTTGTTAGTGCTGTGTAATCACGAGCCTGAATGATTGTTTGTTAATCTGATTTTAATATAATAGCTGTATTTAGTGATCTAGCAGCTTCTACAACCGTTATCGAGTTTCTGTGTCTCATTTACTTTGGTGTTTGGAGTTATTAAGTCTAATATCGCGCAGCAGGATAATCCCTCCAAAAATGGCTCCAGATGTAATCGGTCAAATCACGTGCTATGGACAAGAAACAATGCCGTTACAATCATGTCCGTACTCTTTAGTTGTTAAAAGCAGTACCATCACTAAGCCCCTAATTATATTATAGTTGTGTCAATATATAAAATTATATATAAAAGATTATATGTGATGAAAAAAGGCTATAAAATGTGCCAGATTATTATTGATTTGGCATTCGGTATGTCGTTTAATTTAGAAATTAGTTGCTAATTCTTCTAAGGCCGGTTCAAAACAATTACTGCGCTGTTATAAAGACACATGAATTGACCATTTAGGGAAGCAAATTGTCGAGATTATTCTGCTACTTTTTAAATTAAGTTACTTGAGACCAGCTTGTACTAAAAGCTTTGTAAAAAAATAAGGCATGCGACATACGAATGAGTATAGCCTATAGGCCGTGGCCTGGATTACTGCGAAGAAAATTTTTAATGGACTAGGAACAGATGTATCAAACTGTTGAAGGTAAGGACCTAGGAAGGTAGGATTTTGTTTGTCGCGTAAAGGTATTGGGAAGGCTTCAAGGCCCTTATGTAAGACTTCGATCGATCTTCAGCTCATTACGCGTCTGTCTGTTACTGGCATTTATAGCCATTTTTCTCAAAGCATTTTACCGTTACTGCCGCCGAGGCCTAGGCTTATTTGTTCGTGGGCCAGTTATTATAAACATGCGGTTATTTTGTACGTTATTTGAGATAACAGTAATCAAATTGCGATATATTTTATCTAGGTATAGGTAATATTTTAACACTAATTTGATCTAATTTTCTTTTTCCTACTATAATGACTTGATTCTACTGGACGATTAAAGAAAACCCGGTACCGTGTGTATGTAGCGTTAGTAGATTTAACGATGTTTGATAACTCTATATCTAATAACGACTTTTTGTACCTCTTACATGTCATTTGATTAGGAACTCTCTTTTGTCGAAAAACGATGACGTTTTTGCCATATTACTTATGATTCCAAGATTATTATAACTAGTTACCACGATGTTAGGAAAAGTCGATTTTGCAATCCGTTTAAAAATATCTTTTTCAAATGCAAATAAAAAAAATCAAGGTTTGCTAGATCTTACTTTTCAACGGTATATTACCTTACCGCATTATTACATGATATATTTCCTAAGCTACCCCAGAGCGGGTCGATCAGTTATCAAACATCGTTACCAAGTAATCAACGGGCGAACAACCCACCCGTATGGTCAGCAGCGGCGTACTCCGTCGTGAGCAGAGGGTTGGCTGCAGCGGTCAGCGCTGCGTAGTTAGCGTAGTCGTAGGGCGAGGCGTAGATGAGCTGGTGCGCGGGCTCGCCGGGCGACAGCAGGCCCGCGGCCGCCTGGCCCGAACCGTTGAGCAGCCCCGCCTGGCCTTGCGCGGCCGACATGCGCGGCGACAGGATGAGCGGCGCGCCCAGCGGCGCCTGCGTGCGCAGCGTCACGCCGCCCACGCCCCCCACGCCGCCTCCCGGTGCCAGCAGCCGTTGTGTCTCAGCGGCCGCCTGGGCCACGCGTCGCCATTCCTCGTCCGCTGTGGAATCCCCTTCATTGTATCAATGGTAGTTATATCAGTTGCGAGCTGCGTTAGTTGGCCCCCAGATATAACAATCATTGATGTAAACCCGTTATCACAAATGGACATAATATTCGTTAGTACAAAAGGCTTATCATGAAGTCTTATCACGATTTTTATGCGCTGCTAACGAATTGCCCTACTATTTGCATCACGTCGTTTTGATATGGTTTAACATTTGAAGCACGGTTACTAAACTGCACGGTACATGAATGGAACTTTCAAGTTCATGATAAGCTAAATCAATAATTGTTAAACGATGGCACTCAAAAGAAATATGTTCGAAATTACACAGTAAGATAACGCGACTGCCACTCGGCCATCTGTCATGGGTGTCAGTGGTATAATCTACAAAGTGCGCATGCGTGTTAACTTGAATTTCGCAATGAATGAGACACCACCGCAGTAAAGGCCCACTGTAAATATTGTACGCGTTTAAAAAAAAAGGAGACAATGGTATATTAAAAGGCAGTCAATAACATTACCGGAACTTAAGCTATCGTGCACGCGTATAACATTCCTCAAATGAATAGACAAGACAACGGAATGATATTTTTCTACAAATATTCTTGAATTCATTTATGAATTATTAACACGTCTATAGAAGGTGATGCAAAAAGTATACAAGCAATCGTGATAAAAACTCATTTCGCCGTCCGTAACAAATTCCTCTTAGGCTCGAACGGTTTCCAATGGCCCTTAATTAACGATAAGAGACTTGGTGCGGTGAAATCACCCATGTTAATAGTTAACAACCGTAACATGCCACAAATCAATTAAGTTTAGTCATCTTAGCAGTCGCCTCAATGACTCACATCCGCAAACAAAAGACACAGTTTATGCTCACTTCAACAATAGGAAACGTAATGAAAACAGAGCAGGATATGTACAGTTGACAGAAAACAATTCAATGTAAAATTATCCCACGATTATTATGTAGTTCTTCATGCAAAATAATGTGACCCACAACATTGTTTTTCATTCATAAGACAATCACATTACTTGGAAGTACCTTTATCCGTCTACGTTTCATCGAAATGATTGAAATTCCTTTGAAATGTAGGTTTGAGTGGCATGAAATAGTATGAGATCCCCAGGACCTTGAAAACCTCCCGCACAAAAGTTAAGGCCAATCTGATGACACTATATTCTAGTCCATACAGTGGTTCTTCGCCTTTGATATTGGCGGATCTTCGTACAGCTTTGTATTGTAATTTTGACTGATTGGTGTAAGGTAACTCGGGATGTGGTCCAAGGCGTTCGGACGTTACCCCGTCCTATTTTCTTTGCGAAAATCCTCACTTCAACCGACTGTATGGAGCTAGATATAGATAGAATGTGTTAGTAAATCTTAGTGGGTAGTTTAGTGACAAAACATGAATGCGACCATACTTATGAGGCACTGACCGTTGACGGGTACCACGGCCTTTGTGCTAGAGTCGCGGTATGTCCCGTTTATGATCGCCAACTCCATCAGTTGACGCTTCTTCAACTCATCTTCGCCATCGGCTTGCTGTAGACAAAAAAGTTTCATAATTTACATAGAGAAAGGAAGATTAGTTAACAAACTAGGATATCCAGGACACATTACTTATGTGCTAACCTAAAATACAACACATAATAGATAGCGTCACTGACACTTCAAGCTAGACTCAGTGTGGTGAAAGGCGATCACGTGGTGGGAATACTGAACGACACTGACAAAACAAAACGTGATAAGTAGTGAGAGTTATATTGTAATTAAAGTAACTATATATAAATTAGAAGACGAAGCTTCAGGAAGTCGCATTCCTATAAATTATACGCCCGCTCTTATATCTAGCGTTACCAACATTTCTTCGGCGAAATATAGTATTTTTAAAACTAAGCTATAAAAAAATATAGTACACTTCCAAAAAATATAGTATTTTATGGAAAAGGTAGAAAATAGACAAAGATATATTTGTTATTTCTTTATTTTTATAAAAAATATTTTTTTTTTTGCACTTCTTGCATTTTAAAATGAAGGATTTGTTTGTTAGATTTCGTTGTTGAAAATATAGTATTTTTGCATACAATGTATTTCTTCAACAGTATATAGTACGCAGGCCCGAAATACAGTACAATACTATATATTATAGTACGGTTGGCAACCCTACTTATATCACACATTACTGATTTATTATTGGGGCGTGCGGAATATGAAAAATACTGTGTAGTGCAGCACAGTGTGCACCTTTATATCATCCATGAAGCAAACTCATTGATGACCGCAGTTTTTTGTTATGATTATATTACACTGACGCTTGCACTCTGTTACTCATTTTCTTGAAGATCATACGTTTACTTTGCACAAGGAAAGGAGGGAGGGAGATAGTATAAGCTTTTCGATAAACACAACAGCTGAGTAGGAGTAGGACAAAAAATTGTAATTCAGGAAAACGGTTGAATAATGATAATGCACAATCGACACATAAATCATAAATGTATGAAAATGATCAATAATATTAATTGTTGCAAAGAAATGGAAGGTCGAATTAATTAAAAAATACTTCTAGATGTATATTAAGGTCAGTGTCGGTAAAATATTATATTTGTACGCACTGTCTTTCGCTTGTAGGTATGTATAGGTACTCGTTAGTCACTTTTGACTTTGATGACAATTTAGCAGCCAAGAATTTATATTTGGCAGCAATATTTTCAAAATTACTCATTGAAATAGCGTGAATACTATAAGTTACTAGACTTGTTCTGTTTCAATAATAACCCCAAAAGATATTTAAACGACTAGTAGGTACAGTAATTATGCTGCAATACAACGATCATTTCGTAAAAGTAGATCGTACTATCAAAACAAAATTATTAAGGTATCTAGGTAGAAGGTAACCAGTGTTTGTTAATTAATAGTAATGAGCGCTTGCCTTGCTGCGGTTCAGCACAATTGCTGGTGACGTCATCACGACTTAAATGCACGGCAATGAACGTAACACTGAATGAGATCCATATAGATAGTAAAAACAATGTTTCGTTCTCAAAGAATATTTCACAATGTTCAGTGGACAAGAAAATATTTATTGCATCTTTCGAGAAAGGCAAAGTAAAAAACGACGGCGTAGTGACTGAGTTACATTCGACGCTCCAGGAGTGTGTGCCAAAATTTCTATTTGGCATTACTGTCTGCCAACGTCGGAGAGTTTATCTTTAACAGATAACGTTCAACGCAACCCGAACAACCACGTTTACGTGCTAACTGACTATTAAGTTAGTCATAGTTTACTATTACGGAATAATAAAATGTTTCGGAGTGTCCAAAAGAAAGATTGGACATTATTTTGGTCTTGCTTCACTCAACTTGCACGAAAGTATTTTAGGAATTCATTCATTCTAACAATGTATTGTGATTAAATAATCGCACAAGGAACCTGAAGATGGCAGTTTGAGTAGCCTGGATGCAGAAGGCGGTGGACTCGATTGATTCAGAGTAATATAGGTCCTCGAACTACTGTCTAATGTCCATAACCGATGTGATCTAAGTGCGAAAACGGATACTAATGTAAACAAAAAAAAAATTAAAGTAGAGCAACTTACTGGTACAAGCAGGCGTTTGACTTCATCGACAGCCCTAGCGAGCTTGATCTTCGCCCTGTTCTCAGTGTCCTCAACTGTGAGTAACACGTGCAGGTCATCAGCCAAATGCTCCCAATTTGGCTTTCCTCTGTTTGCATCCTCCTGAAATTCATTATAAACACCAAATGTTTTAGTAACCTTCCATTGAAGCGCTTTCAAACGTTTATGATCCGAGTTTAGCACAGTAATTATGCCGGGTGTATGAGATATACAATATAGCAGGCAAATGGAATGATAAATTGCTAATCCAATAATATGTTATAGAGGATTTCTCATTCTATCGGCAACCTATTTTTAGCTATTGTAGCTATTTTCGTACAGAGAGGTTGTTGGTCCAGATTTTGTTGTTTGGGAACTCTAATGAGATTCCATGAAATATCAATATTTAACACACAAGACCATATTTATTCAGCTCACGGTATCATTACAATATTACATTTTAAAATTAGTATCGATAGTTGGAGTATGGTTGTGAATATAAATAGCCACGTATACTCTCAAGGACGCATCACAACACTAATGGTAAGCACTTCAAACAAGCCCATACAAATTTAAACGGAAGATCCATATACGTTTCTCAATGTTTAGGTATTACTATTCGTAGAAATGGATTCAATCGGAAAGCTATGCCCCAATATTCCGATCAAAACTACATTTACACTAAAATACCTAATCTCAACTCTGGAGCAAGTTAAGAGCTAGAAGAGTCTTCATGCAACGTACTGCGAATGGATGTAAATAAGAATAAAAAAAACTAAATAGCTTGTGAGTTTTCTTCACGTTGACAATTACCGCCTAATTGCTGTATGCAAAGATGATTTCAATAAGCAAGCCAGGTAAATGAAAGCATGACAACATGTAAATAACAAAAGGAAACAGATAAATTGCACTTGTAACGAAGTCTTGAGAGAAGCGATTAGTGCAAACATCATTTAAAAAGATACGCTAACATTTTACAAAAAATCTCTTCACGCTAATTATAATGCACACCTAATGTAGTGACGAAAATATATTTCAAGTTTACTTTTCGTGATTGAGTGATTCCCTCTTACGGTAAGTTGATTTGAAAGGAAAATTGAGGCGAAATATCTTGATATTCTAATAAAACTACTTGGCATATCTCATGAAAAAAAGGAAATTCAGAGAAACACACTGTCAAAAAAAAAAAAAACGATGTACAGATGGTTGGCTTACAAATAAGCTTAAGCCCTGCAGTGGGTAAATGAGCTCTGAATGGTGATAAATTGATATTGATAAATCTCTTGTTTCAATGTATATTTTTGCTATCCCTTATTTCTTCTATTTCCTCATCCGTGAGCTGGGGGTTTCTATTTTATTATTAGACTAGATCTTGGAAACCACTAAGTTTGAATAACTAATGCGAAATGAACGTAACCTGATTTTACTTCCAATCGTTAGCTGCGAGGAAAATATAAAAGTTAGTCATTTATAAGGGAGATCCGTTGACGTTATGTAATAAAGAAACATTGGTAGTTAAATGTTACGATAGTTAGCAGGAAAAGTTAGAAGCAAAATAAATGGGTTTGTTTTACCTTTTTCTTATCCCTCATTGATCCTTTTCCTCTGACCATGATTTTGCATCCTGTTTCCTGTTCTAACTGTTTAGCTGTCATACCTCTGGGCCCTAGAATCCTTCCAACGAAGTTGAACTGTAAAAAAGAGAAAAATTTGGATAAGTTTTTTTTTTTCTTCATTTATTCCCAGAATTGATAAATTAAGGAAATTTCCAACCAAAAGGTCGGACAAAAATTTACAGTTGGTAGTAATTGGTTATAAAACACGATTGTATACAACAATAATTCAGTTAACATAATTCTCTTGAGATGCTTACCATCAGTATTTTTCCCTAAATTATGCTATTACGAATGTATATTACAGTTATGTGTGTATTAACCGAACTGAACTCTTATTCATTTAGAGATTTCATTCATCATTTGTTAGGTAATTCATTCGAAGTTTAAGATTACGAAACGCCGCCGCCGCGGCGCGACGCCACATGCAAAGACCTAATTCAAGTGTGTGACTACATCTAATGCCATTAGCTATTGGATTAATTACTCGCTTCGTTACACATAAACCATATTTCCTGTGTATATACACACGCACGTCGTACATACGTTTAACCTCAATATGTAAGCTTCAAAGCATCGGTCAGCTCAATGTATATGAACTGTGAACCAGTATCATTCTGCCGTCCACGAGCAAAGCTGAGAAATGGACCAGTTGGCACGACGCCAAACGCCGAAGTTCACACTAGCGTTTTTTTTTCTAAAGGGATATTTCAGGGAGCCAAATGACGGTTTAAAATACGTAATAAATAAACGTAGTAAACAAAAATCGAGGTTAGAAATTCGTCACATGTCTCATGCTAAATTGTTTGGCGTGACAGCGTGCAAATTGCTCGAAGATGTTAAATGCGATTGAAAAGTTAAGTGACGGTCGGGAACTAATATTCATTTAGCAAAGATACGCAGGCCGAGAGATTACTTTGGAAGTCATAAATCTAAGCAAGCATCGTTCAGCTTCTTTTGTTATGACAATAGATTCATTAGATATACATTGTGGCGTTGTATTTCAATGAGATATATGAGACGCGGAAATAGGCGCCTCGAACGAGCTAGGACAGCATTCGTTACCCGTCGCGGTCCAGCAACTACGCTGCCGACAGACGACAAATTGTAAATCACTCAAACAACAGACGGCCCGAAGTTTTGCATGCTGATACATATCTTTATAAAACAATAAATCTTTTGAAATCAGCCAACTGTTTGCCTCTAGACAAGTGTAAAACTAATCGTAGGTAGATAAAGTAGGTATATCTACTAAACCTATCCTTTATGTTAGCCTAGTTGTTTCATAGTTGCAATGGAGTGCTACAATATTTAGACCATCTGCTTCAAAGCAAACTAGAGATTTCATCGCGCAGCTTTTAAAACTTTATAAATAAAACAAAACAAAAATCGTTTCATCGTAACCGCCTAATTTGAAATGATGGAAAATATCATTTAACCACAGGTTTTGAAAGCTTATTTTCTTTGATGTAAACACGTAGGCTGCGGGCAATATTTCCTACTATCCCGTTTATATGACCGTGGTTTCTTAGCAACATAAAATCCTAGCCGTAATCTCGTAGTGATCATAATTTCTAAGCGGAGGGCAGTCCCAATGCTATTTAGTGGTTGGCCACAAACTGCTCGCTTGAGAACACTTCCTTTGCATGTCAACCATTCTATAACATTTTCCACAAACTTACTTTATAGCAAGGACCTCATAAATTATTTTACACTAGACGCATAGCCATAAATTACAACAAACATTTTTGGAAAAAGGCTAGGTAAGTATTTTACTTCTATCATTTTATGATTTACACGGCATTTAGTGACATTTATCCTGTCTCTGAAACTTCACATAAGTTATTAGTTCTAATAGAGGAGAGATATCAGATCGATAGTTCTATAGTCAGTTTGATAGTCACAGGAATAATTTTGAAGTACGCATGTACCACCAGATCACGTACGTGACTTCGCTGCCTTAAGACAATCCCGTACAGATACATCTCATTGACGGTTGCATTCCTTGGCAATCGTAACCTGCCATCTTGTCTATGGAGGCTGAGATATCCAATTTCTTTAATCACAAACTGGAGCCAATTCCTGACTTACAAACTCAAGGCGTCAAATTGTGTAGGTATCTTAAACCAGACGGGCTGTAATGAATACGGTGTCTGCAAACATTTTCATGTCAGAAAACGTCACAATTTCCCCACGTGACGGGAAACAAAGTTCGATCGCAGGCATTTGGTCGCCGGTTGCCGGACGTCGTCGTGCCGGCAATGTCGAAATAGCGTCGCGATACTTGGCGATGAGCCCGTGTTTACTTTATTGCATTTTTTCACTGTTAGTAATATTTTTATGTGAAAAGTAATTATTTTATTTTCTACATTTCAGAAATACCTGTAAGCGTGCCCGGATTCATGGTCACGCCAGTTTATCATTACAAATTTTTGTTCGCGATACCTACTAATAAAAATGCCTAGTAATTGTGGCGCTTGTGCTTCACCCATAGTTGATGATTACATGGAATGTGCCAATGATAAATGCATGAAAAGGTATGATATAGCCTGTCTCGAAATAAACAAAGATGCGTTTAAGACATACACTCAGACATATATAAAGAAATGGTTATGTCCGGAATGTATCTGTGCTAAGCCAAAAAGACGCAACAGTGAAACCCCGGTCCGTATTAATGTATCAAACCCTAATGCCACCACGCCGGTAAACAATGTAAGCAGTCAGCGCGGAAGTCGGACTCAGTATTCACCCATAACTATGGATTCTGATTCCCTACTACTCCAAGAATTCAGAGAATTTAAAGCTGACATGATAGCTCGCATGGACAGTCAGGCAAATGCAATATCGCTTCTACTTAATCAATATTCCCAAACAAAAACTGAGTTGGCCAACATAGTTAAAATGATGGGGGTGCTCGAAGAAAAAGTAGAAGCTAAGCTAACCAAACTAACTCAGTACAACCAAACCCACGAAACAGCAGCCGATATTGCCCGAAATCCTCCTTCTCCATCTTCTTTTGCCGAGGTCGTAAGTCAACAGAATAATTCTATATTTTTAAAGAAATCGCTTAATACCTACGTCATAACGCAAAAGGTAAACAAATGTGGAGCCACGAAGTCTGCCGATATTTTACCGGAAAAAGCTTTGTGTAGTACTAGCTCACTGGTGACTAGTGAACCACCTAACGATGAAGAGGAGAAGATCGAATCAGGATGGACGACTGTTCGAAATAAAAAAATAAAAAATAGGCAACCTAAAGATGTCAAAGTGGGTACAAATACGGAGTTGAAGGCGATTCAAGTTAGTGATCGCAAAAAATATCTACATGTTTGGCGACTGCATCCGGATACCACTCTTGAAGCAATAGCCGATCATGTGAAAAATGTATGTGGACCAGATGTTCAAATAAAGGTGGACAAAATCAAACACAAAATCGAGAGAGATTATTCGTCGTTTGTTGTTGGAGTACCAGAAAAGTGTTTTGATAAGTTGAACCAGGCCGAAATCTGGCCAATGAATGCAGAATTCAGTGAGTGGATATGGTTTCGGAACTCAAATAGAACAAAATCAAACATTTTATAGCCATAACATCGCTATATTCTATCAAAATGTACGAGGTCTACGAACTAAACTGGATGAGTTCCGAACTAACATTGAGGCATTCAATTTTGATTTATTGGCAGTAACGGAATCTGGTTGCAATAATTCCATAGAAGATCCTGAAATAATTCCACCGGGATATCAAATACTTCGTTGCGATCGAGCGGATGGTCGGAAGCAGGGAGGAGCGTTTTTAGTGGCCACACACCGATATGAGCTGCGACAAGTACAAATCGCGGACGCTTCGATAGACACCTGCATTTTTGAAATGGTTAGTGCAACGGTTTATTTTAAAAATAGATTTTTGTTTTTATGTTGTGTTGTTTACATACCACCAGGGAGTTCTGAGAATGACTATTTGACTTTATTTAGATTAATAGAGAAATTATGTGATAGATATGGAGAAATAATTGTTATTGGTGATTTTAATTTGTATTCGTGTCCTATAAATGTTAAAAATTATTATGAATATTTTGTGTCCTATTGCGAATTCACTCAAAGTAACACAGTACCAAACTATCTTGGTCGTCAGTTGGATTTGGTTTTGAGCTCAGGTTTTAGCGGGAAAGTGACGGTGGTGGCGGCCGACGACGCGCTCGTGCCCGTCGACTCGCATCACCCGCCGCTCGCGGTGAGCGTGCATTGCGCGCGCACGCTTCCCGCACCTGCCGCCGCCGCGTCCTCCGCGTCTTCTGCCGGCGGTATTCAAGCAGCGCGTAGTGTTAGGCCGCAGTGGAACTTCTATCGAGCCGACTACGAGTTGTTATACTCTATGCTGGCTTCCACTGATTGGAGTGTGATTTACGACATGCATGATTTGGAGGATATGTTGAATATTTTTTATGATAAACTGAGTGATATTTTAGATAGATGTGTACCACGGAAAAAGCTTAAACGTGAAAACTCTCGATACATTTATCCCGAATGGTACACTGCAGATATTATAAGCGATATAAAGAATAAAGCTAGATTTCATAAAACTTTCAAAAAAACAAAGCTGGATAGCGATTATTCTGAATTTTCAAAGTACAGAGCTCGCATAAAAAAATCGATAGAAATTGCACACAAAGAACACAAGTTTAAAATACAAAATCAATTTTCAAAAGATCCAAAATCTTTCTGGCAGTATATTAGGTCAAAACGTAGTAGGTTAAATAAGCAAATTATCATAGAGAATGGTCAACATCTTTCGGATGAGGAGTGTGCTCGACATTTTGCATCATTTTTTGAGTCGGTGTATAATAAAGAGCGGCCGCGACTGGAGGCGCGGGCGGCGGGGGCGGAGGCGGGAGCGAACAGTGCACGAGTGCACATCGAGTCCCTCAGTCTTCAAGACGTAAGAGAAGCGCTCATAAAGCTCAAGCCAAAGCGCTCATCTGGCCCCGATGGCATTCCAGTTTTTCTTTTTCGAGACTGTGGCAGAGTGCTGGCTGAGCCTCTGCACCATATTTTTAACACTTGTTTAAGACAAGCAACGTTTCCGTCTAGGTGGAAAATCACGCGAGTGATTCCGGTTCCCAAAGGAAAGTCAGGTCCGGATATCAGTGGCTACAGACCGGTTGCAGTATTGTCAACACCGGCAAAAGTCTTCGAGTCTGCCATCCAACGCTGTGTGCAGGCTCAAGTGAGCGCACAGCTATCGGACGCGCAGCACGGGTTCCGGCCGGCGCGCAGCACTGCAACCAATCTCCTTAACTTTATGGCAAGGGTGGTGCCGGCCGTCGATGCTGGGATACAGGTAGACGTGGCATATTTTGATTTTAAGAAGGCGTTTGATACAGTCGACAATGATGTACTGCTAATGAAGTTGGCAAAAATTGGCTGTACTCAAACGCTCTTACATTTCTTCGCCAGCTACTTGGAAGATCGACAACAGTACGTCGACTACAACGGGTTCGAATCCGAGCCATACTACACCAGGTCAGGCGTGAGCCAGGGCAGCAATTTGGGTCCTCTCGAATTTATTTTAATGATAAATGACTTACCAGACGTAGTCAAACATAGTTTATGTTTATTGTTTGCCGATGACCTCAAATTGCTGCTCGAGGTCAGGAGTGGGTCGGACTGTGAGAAATTGCAGGAAGACATAGATAGAGTGGTAGAATGGAGCCATAAAAATAAACTGTTTTTCAACACAGCGAAATGCTCAGTGATGACATTTACGCGCGCGAAGACCAGCTTGGCCTACGATTATAAAGTAGAGGAGGCGCCGATGCAGCGAGTATCTCAGGTACGAGACCTAGGAGTACTGCTTACCCCGGATCTTACTTTCCGGGATCACATAGTTAAGATTTGCAAGAAGGCGTACAGAAACCTGGGTTTCGTCCTGAGACAGTCGCAGGGATTTACGAACCTTACCACGCTTAAGGTGCTGTATGACGCGTTGGTGAGAAGTCACTTAGAACACAGTGCGGTGATTTGGGCTCCTCATGAAGCGAAATACAATGTCATGTTGGAGCGAGTACAGAATAAATTTACAAGACACTTGTATTTCAAACTTTATGGAGTTTACCCATTTTACCCGCTGATGTATCCTACACTGTTTGTACTGGGTATGGTAGGGTACAACGAACTCAGAGTGCGCAGGGAATTTACACTCGCGGCGTATGTGCTAAAGCTCCTGCGTGGAGTTGCACATAACCCGGGAGTGCTGCGACACCTGAAGCTGTGCGTGCCGGACCGGTACGTGTGGAGGCGGCGGCGACCGCCACTGCTGGCCGTGCCTATTGCCAAAACCAACCTGCTGTCAAAAACACCCCTCACCCGCACATTACGTGTACTAAATGAAGTGCATGAGAGGATAGACATATTTTCGTGTAACTTGAGTGAATTCGCAAGAGTTTTGTTGAATTTTGTTTCTTATATTTAATTGTACTTTTTTTTTGGGTTATTTGATTATTTATGTGTTTTACAAGTTATTTTTAAGGTTTAGTGTTTTAATTATAGTATTAGCCGTAAGTTATTTTCCAATTATCTTGTGTGTATTTGCAAACCACTATTGTATTGGGTCTGCCTGTAAAGATAGTGTGTTATAATAAATAAATAAATAAATAAATAAATAAATAAAACTATTTTCAGTGTGAATTTTATCTGCGTTTGCGCACCCGGTTGCTTAGGTACTTAGCACCTTAAAATAAATACGTGAGTAATAATCTTGTTCGTATCAATCCGTTCAAATAATACGAGTAAATCGGATTGTACAACAGTAAACAAAAGCTATGGGAAACGTACGCCGCCGCCGGCGCATCTAATCGATAAACATTAACCAATTGCATTCCAGCCCGAGGCGCATGCGCACCGCCCTTTACCTATACATACATAGGTACACCGACTTCTATTAGAAGAATTAATGCAAACACCACTTTATCAATTTAACTATAGACTGTTATCGGAATTAATGCAAATAAACTTATTTGTTTGTGCAACAATAAATCAGTAAACGCTACTAGTATTAACGCATTATAAGGACTGTAAATAGGAGTTAATAATAAAGTTATCGGTGTTGTAATACCGAGATTATAGAACTTTAATCTATGATTTTATACTCGATTTGACCGATCAAGACGATTTACTACTAATAACTTTGATTGAGTATTTTATGACTATGGTACGGTAACTTGGAATGTTTTGCATTATTAAGCCGTAGATACCGTTTAATACATTTTTGCATAAGACACTAATTAAATTAATATGATATGACAAAATAAAAATGTGCTTAAGGAAAAATCGGATGACGTGTTCCATTTAAAATTGTAGCTAACCAATAATATGTAGTTTACTGTACCCAAATAGTTTCAATCGAACACAGGATTCAGATTGTACCACATAAAATTTATTGGTACTGGTTAAAATAATTGGTCGCGGTACAATCAGCATAATTGATACAACGCACGTTAACTCAGATATATCGGTTATTGAAGTAACGTTGCCCGAACCGAAATACAATAGTGTTTATATTGAGTAGAAATGTGTAAGTTTAGCGTTCGTAATTGGCGGTGGTTTTGTGCCTAATGATAGCGTTCCGATAGTACCGCAAACCACGTGCAGTGGGAACTACGGGCACGGTTAGGGTGAGGTCGCTTTCACAGCGGGCGTTATGTAAAAGAAAATCTATAAGAAATATTTTCAGTCGCCTTTGTCACTTGACACTCAAGAAACTCACAAATCACCACGTGAAATGTTTGACACTTAATTCGTAGGTCGACGTTGACAACAATAATAGGTACTTATATACCTATTATAATTGACAAGATTTAAAAAGTTGGGCTTGGCTCTTATAGATGTAAGTACTTAAATATCACCGTCACATCGTATATTTCCGTAGTTTCGTGAAAACTACGGAAATATACAATGGCGGTCACAATAACTAATGTTTTTATTCTAGTTTCATAAAAATTAATTAAACTACGGACTTGATAAAAATAATTACCAGCATTTAGCTATACTTATTACTTTTATCTTTGATTGTGTTCATATTGTAGATGTGTCTTATAATAAATCAATAAATTAGAGAAACTTAAGCGCGAGACTATAATTATGTTCTAATGCAGCGCTTTGTTTAGCCATAAGATAGAACACTAAACCCTAAAAGCAGGAGTGGCTTGCACTTACACAATCAGGTCAGCATTAATAATTTGTCGTCAAGGTAACGAAATTAGAACTGAAATTTATTCTTACACATGTTTCTCTGTTAACAAAATAGGCTATAAACTATTTACCGTAATAGATTTTATTATCCAAGCACATTGTTTTTTGCACATACCATAAACATTTTATTTAATGTTTTAAGACAAAACAAGCATAATGATTATTATGATTACCTTACATGCATGATTTATTTATATGTCCTTAATTAATTAATACAATTCAGCTTGTACACGTGACTGCACCATGTAATAATTGATTTATTGTACAATTAGTACTATAAATATATATCTTTACTTTACTGTTAATTTTCCGCTTCCTATTCTCGGTTTTGTGGAATCAGTAATATTATCCTTAACAGTAATCCTCAGGATCAATTAATTTGAACTTTCATAATAACTGTTTCTTGACTGGGTTTAGATTTTTAAGATATGTATTTTTTACCTATATATGTTTAAAACCCAGATCAAGATTAAAAAGTACAGTTATTTTAAATTTAAATTTCTTATGATTATGTCTGTTACATTCTAATGAATTTTGACATCAATTTACGTCAAAATATTATTGTTTTTCCTGAAATTTAAATCTTTAAAAGTATAATAAGTCTAGTTACTTTATTTTATACAAAATCCGTAACCGCTATCCGCTTATCGTTCTCACATTGACCACAGCTCATCGATAACAAGCAGAACACCGTTTCATCGTTTTAAAATATTATTATCATTACAACTTGGTTACTGGTTCGTGCAATTGTTTAGAGATACAGTTATAAAAGCTACTGCTTTGCTTATTTCATATCATCGGCACGTCAAACGTATTCTTTGGAAATTCTGCATTAATTTCGGCTTTTCTGGGAAAAGACTCAGGTAATTCTATAGAAGTATGAAACACAGAGTTGTTCCAGATAATATAAATCACAGAATATGTACCACACGTCAAGAGATGCACGTTGAATGCTAAGACCTATTTCTATGGATGATATAGGAAGGTGAGTGATGGCCCGATGAATCCTCTGCTTATTACGTAACTAACAGATGCGTGACAAAACTTTATACTAAGAAGTGTTACACACGTACACACTTACTGTAAGTATTGATACCTATATTGTATATGCCATTGTGACATGGGTTTTTCTGGAAGTGAAATCCTTGCCAGTCATTTTTGTTTTGTACCAATAATCTTACGTCGTATACCTAATCCTACTATTATGCACATACCGTTCAAAATAGAGGTGCCTTGCATAAGAAAAGGACATTATTTATTTGCATACTAGTCATCCATCATTCTGATGGAATAATCAAAAAGTAACGACTAAAATTCAGCAAAAACATCCAAGCAATTAATCTTATCAAATTATTTTGTTCATAAAATTATTCGATTTCCAAGGTTCGGATTCGAATTCCATTGATTTGATATAAATGTCAATGGTGTTGAAATATTACGTTTATAAATATTTAATAAATACATTATGGATATGAAATTAAAGCACAGTAACCAGCCATTTAAAGTATGAAACTGACTAAGAAAGAATTAAGCTATGAAACTATCAACATTAGAGTAAAACAAACTCTCGAATGCAATAAATTTGATGGGACTACTATAGATGGCTCAATTGAACCCATTACAAATTACAATAGATTTTTTTACCGCTGTGGGATTTCTTAGCACAGTAAAGTAGACCGTAAACAAACTAAAAACCTATAACAGCCAATGACGGATCGTTGATTCATTACCAGTAAGTTCTCAACTAGAGTTTAGTGAAAAGTTAAGTGAAAATTACTAAAAGGTTAATGTATGTAGTAAAGTCAGTTAACAGATAATTTTATAACATAAATCATGCTATGGGTTTATCCACTTATTGAGGCTTAACAAATTTCTGGTGTATTTTTTATTATTAAAATCCACCAGGTACATTTAATGTCATCCAGACTAAAAAGAGCATTAATGAAAGTAAAAAAAGAACAGAAGCAGTGAATTGTAAACTAATAAATAAAAATATTAGCTCTAATAAACTTCAACAAAGAAAAATACAATAGAGTAACAATAACAAAACAAGTGAACTATTGACCGCCGGTGATTGTCCATCATTAGTGCGAGTAATGCCGGATGAGTGCAGGTGGGTGTGTACCATATTGCAATTGATTGATGGTATAATTCTAACGTAATTGTCCTACAACGATTGGTCACGACGCGATACGAAGTCGCCTCGGGCTTGACTGCTGTTGCGCCGATTGCCAGTAAAGCTCAGTACACATCATCGATCACATAAATTATTGTCCTCATCTTTATTGCCTTTTTTAGACATATTTGAGTCATTTCACCTAATTCCAGTTCCATCTTATGTCTAACTAGATTCAGAAATACTGATATTTAATACAGCACCTAGCAAACTATTCAACGCAATATTGCGTGTAACCCTATTAACCTTTAATTGCACACGGACTACAAAATTTTCTGGTTCGACCCCATTGGTTTTCTCGCAATGTATCGCAATTTGTTTATGTAGCAATTTTGCTATTAGCTGTTTTGCCAATATATATTTTATAATAAACTTTATATCAATCATCAGCCTAGGCTATTTTCATCAATCGCATTCTACAAATGTACATCGTTAGTACCTACCGCAGCTCTGTCCTTCTTCTGCGGTATCCACTTAACCTAACATCTTTAAAATGTTGATTTATGTATGTATGAAATAAGTCTCGAGAACTCTTCACGTGCCTGCTAATTTCAGTTCTCATCGTAATGAAAAAACGTGACAATATGTTACATACAATCTCTGTTTTTTATTTTTAAATTGTATTCAACTGTTACTGGCGTGTTGCCAGGTCTGAATGCATATTAATAATATATTTAATAAATTCTTCTTCATAAAAGAAATACGCAAAAAGTATGAGTCGCTATGTTCCCACGCAAATCGTAAACGTGACGACTAGATGAAAAGATCCGGGAAACTTCTTGCAGACAACATAGGTACGAAAACTAGAATTGCTTTTCGCAACTACACATGTTTATGTCTTATGTGAACTTTAGTTCCAGTATAGGCATTTAAAGGACGTGTAGCTAAAAAATCTTCATTGCTATCAATAAAAATACATATAAATTTATTTGTATTTAAATAACTAGCTTAAGTTTATATTGCCATGAACGATACATTTTATGATGATTAGTACCTACCTATGATAATACCTATATTATTATAGATAATATAGATTGTAAGATTTTATGTGACGGTAATATTTATAGTCTGTTCGCGTCTTTATATGTTCTAACACCATAATGGTAGAAAGATAAAATGTTCAATCCACAAGTACGTGCAGTAAATTTACGGAGTAGACAATAAGTAACTGTAAATACAATAGCCAAGTAATATTGATTAATAAATCATTTCATACTTTAATGACTTAACAAGCTTTAACCGGGATTAGTCACGACCCTGTGTTTACCCATTAATTTGTTAAATTTTCTACATAAATATGACGTAAAAGGTAAATCATAATAATATTCTTAAATGTTTCGAAGAACCCACATGTTTTCGTTTTCATATTTATGTTTAATGTAATGACTAATACGTAATAAATTGAAGCCAGTTGTGCAAATAGAAGTAAGTGATTTTAGTGACACCAATGCTGAAAATTAAATACTAAAGAAACACTCAATCAAAATAATCATGATAAAGAACCTTAAGTGAACGTCACTATCAGGAAAAAAATTACGCGGTCTAACCTTAGAGTCTTCAAATCAAATCATTTATTCATATCATTTTGGGTATCGTTCAACGAAAATCTGCCTTAAAAGACGTATGAATTATTAGGAATTAGTTCAACTTTTAAACTGTCTTGATTTCGTCTTTCAATTCATTGCCAGAATGGATATCCATTATCACCGTCGTTACCTGGCAAAGCCGCAGTAGATTATCTGAAGTGCATGGAAGGAAGCTCCATGAAGCAGATGATCTTAAGTTTCGCCAACTTGAGATCTTCTGGCGCACTCTTGGCAGTTAGCCTCGATACCACTATTGCTGACTTCTTGATCCTTCCTCTACGGCATGAGCGATTCTGTTGTGATAGCTAGCGCCGAATAGACATAATATGACTAGTAGTTTGTTTGTTTGTTGCGTTACGTGCTTAAACAATATAAAATACTGATAAAATCTATGGCTAACTCTCTGAGTAAAACATTGAAGCAATAAAATAATTATACTGTATGTCCTCAATAGAGCTAAACTCAGTAGACATACCATGGAAGTATTAGGCGCAGTTACTTCTAAAAACGATATGGAAGACAATGTACTAATAGATACTGCTGTTAGACAAAGTCTAGAGCGGGCCGCGACCCGTGACCCGTGGTCGTCAGAGCGAGACCAATCCGATCAACCTCATTACCGGTATCAAATGCACTGTTGCAGCTAACCATACTTGTATCTGACTAATAAAAGCTAAGCCTAACGATATAACATGATATAACGATAATTTGGATGTGACGAAATTGGAGAGTGCGTGATTCATTACGACCTGGAGTGTTTTGAATTTAAAAATGTTTGAACATTTTAAACACAGATTTTATAACTAATAGAAATGAAATATTTTATCGTGTTTATCATTAGCGTGATTTATGTTTATAAGAAGAGTATAAAGTGTAATCAATTTTTGTTTCAACTACGGTAAATGTTGAGCACAGTAAAAAAATCACGAGTTAACCTAAAAGGAACAAGAAGTATCGGCAAAAAGTTTCAAGTTGTGTAGCATTTCGGTCTCTATTATATTTATTTTCTTTGAGTAACTTTTTTGTTACTTTCATTCACAATGTAAAACGTTCATTCATTAAACATGTCCAGCTGTTCCCTAGCATTTAAAGTTAAATTTTTCCTTGTCTTACCGTGTGAAAATTTACATTGAAGTCATTAATCTCTATCTCACAATTTGCATTTAAAAGTTTGTTTACGTGTACAAAATATGGTGGGAGTGAGCAATTGTAAGACAGACAAGACATTGCAATTTAAAATTTCTTGTTTGTTGCTATGGTCGTTTTGTATTCGTTTTCTGGATATGTAATTTTATATATAAATATTTCTTAAAGTCCCATAGGAACTACTTTGCCGGTTGTAAAGTCACATGCTTAAGCTATGACGTAAGCTTATTTTGTGTAAAATTTCATCGTCATCCATTGTTCCTATGAAACGTGATTGAGTAACAATCATTAGGAAGTGGTAGCGTTAAACATAATAATAACGTTATTTATATGATTACGTTTATTCCTCAATAATTTCGCAATGTGAAATCTTTATACAACGCGTGTAATTTAGCAACAAATACCATTCGCGTGGTGTCACTAAGTTTGTGCATTGACGCGATAACGATAGAAGATAATCTACAAGTAGTTAGTAGTAGTTAGCTAGACAAAAGGGTCCGTTATGAGCTAGTGTCGAAGGCGCCTGAACTGTGACCCCTACGTGAAGTACGACCAATCCAATCAACCTCATTACACATACACCACTCCTTGTTATCCACAGACAAATATGCTTCTAAATTTGTAACAGAATCGGTCATTAATCTTATAAAATTGAAATGATCTAGCATAGCGCTTTGAAAGATTCAGACAAAAACCAATCATAATATAGACTATCACTATGAAAATAAAGACTATAAAAGGGTTCAATGAATCCATTCTTCATTTGTCCAGATTTACACAGTGTAAGAGATAAACGGAACGGATATTAGCGGCACACCCACACATGAGTTTACTGTACACGTTATAGCTTAATGTTACGGGCTTCAGGCCATAAGAAAACTTCATTAAATTATACAAAGCAACGATGTCAGAGAAAAACACAGCGCGGCATGCGCCCACGCATCGTCACTTATAACTAACTACTCCTGCAAAATTCAAAGACATCTCAAACCGGTCAGCTTTTGTTAGTGAAAAACATATTCGAATGTAAACGTCTATAAACGGCAAAGGAAACATAAATTGAGGCTAAAATATAACTTTTTTTTACGGGCGCATTATGTAGCCTCGTATTTTTTCACAAATTTGTCGTTATTACGAGTATGAAGTACTACATTATTGTAGCCAACTGCGGTATGCAAGGTCACTAAAATGCCGAAATCTTTTTAAAAACGTAGATTTTTACTTACGTCAATCATAACTCTTTGATGCTTTCGCCAAAGAAAAAATATCTGTAGAATTTAAATCGTTTGAAGCCGAAAGAGTTTTTAAACCATATAGGTATTTCTATTTAAAGTTAAACAAACTTATGAATTTCAGTTGAATTATTGATGGATAGATCGAAATCGTTAATCGAACATTCGATCTGAAATTCCAGCCTGGTCGTAACCTAAACAAGTTTCTCGATGCAGTAGTGCGAATTGTTTAATCTTTTTGAAACACATTCGCGAGCTTTTACTGATGTTTGCACTCCCGAATGATAAAGCACATGCTGCGTGCCAGACTGTTTTCAGTAAAACAATTCAGCCGTCCGGCTCGTAAGTCGAATATAATTCTGTTTTACATTCTTTCCTATAATAACTAGGTGTATAGCCCTGTGTAACAGCATATGCGATAAGATTACCTACACTTATATTATTTACGTAAATCTGCTGTAATAGATAATTATTAGTGAAGGTAGTTTTACTTATCATTCGCTAGTTAAGCCTGCGTAGTTACTGGTTAGTTATAGGCTTTGTAGTCTCTATAATTAACGATATGATCACATATGGACAAAATCACATCACTCTGTCAAATGTCTGTAGCATTTTAGTTACTAAAAATAACGTATTTTTATGGTTAGAAAAGCTATAGATGTGTTTATGGAGATACAAAATTTTACTACCGAATCCGATCCACCGCGTCCAAATACGTCAGTGTCAGCGGCTTTGTAAATGGGGCATCGTTTAATTTACTATTCAGTCAGGTCTTTACTTCCCATCAAACCGACTAAAACAAAGGGTAGGCCCGAGCAACAAGTTTTATGTACAAACTAATATCTATTGTGGTGCTGCAAGTAATACAAAGACATATTGTTATACAATCTTATGTATTCTCAGTGCGTTTAGAATAAGTAGCTAAGCTTTAAAGAATTTGAATGAACCATACGGGTTTTCCTCATTTACGAAAGTAATCTTCTTTGAAACTTTCATTTGAAATCTAAAGAAGTATAAATTACCTACATTATGAAATCTGTTGTGTACCTTTGTAACTTTCTGTATAGCTATAGCTTAAAATTTAACAATTCAGTTTACTTAATCTGACTTCCTCAAACAATGCCACAGATGTCAATATTTTCTCTCACTGTGGACACAGCTCTAAGATCTTCCATTAAGACACGCATCAACTGGTACTTCTTGAGCAGCAAAAAGCTGAAGTAACGGACCCCACCAATATGGCAGGATTTAATAAGTCCTCCGTCCTTAAATGGAGAGAGGCAGATTTCGAGGCACGGACCTGCGACTATATCGATGTTGCTTCTTTATGTTTTATTGTACTTATTGGTGTTAAGCACATCAGTTTTATATCAAACCATATAAATGATTAGTGAAAGGTACATTTTAAAAGAGCAACGGCTCTGTTTCCTTATTTGGTTGCGTTTCCTATAAGCTTCTAAGTATTAGTAGATAATAATTATACAGCAGTTAAAGTATACGATATCATATTAGTTGGTACATTGGATTTACGAAAACTGATTCCACGATTCACATGCATTCAGAAACGCCAAACGTGTTTGCGATTTGTACACCAAATGCTTATAATTTCGCATATTATAATCGTTTGGAAATATTCTCGAATGCGTTTATTACGTCTCAAACGCTACCAGAAAATCGATATTAATATTTGCATTTACAATTGAATTACGCGTATTTTATCGATGTGTTAACATCACTACTCAATGTAAGCGGGAACCTGTGGCACCAGAATGAGGTTCGAACTCTCCATCTAGTAGACTATGATCGAGCTGCTTCAAGCGTACTCGTATGTGCTCAGCATATCATTTGCAAAACCAACAATGCGGAATAGAACATGTTCCGCATTTGGTACGCATTTTTTTCTATAAAGGACTAGGAAAAGAATTAATTAGGTAGCTATCTATGCTGCATTTCTATATGCGCATAACGTCTCAATCTTTAGAGTAATTATTATTATAAATAGATTTACGTTATTTGTTTATAATTCAATGAATATATTTATGATAGGTACATTGTGGGAAAACTGCGGATAGCTAGGTTTTTTCTTAGAGTTCTGCGCCGGAGCCGTTGCATGAACTGTTACGTCTCCAAGAAATTCACACTGATACTGAATACAAATCTTATAACATACTAGTATTCCCTTGCCAAGTGGAATCATAAAAGCAAATTGAATAGACACCGGGAAAATAAATTTTAACAGAGTAATAAAGGTGTTTATATTTGCCCTGAAATCCACGTAAACGTGAACACAATGGTGTATCAAAGAATTTGCCCGCTTCTATTTGTTTGAACTACAAAGATGAACGGTACAGTTACAAAAGTAAAACATTTTAAGATATTAGTCACAGCAGCCGGTGTGTTCCAAAACTATTGTTCAACAATGTGTTCAACGTACGAATCGCATACTGTTAGCTCTATTTCTAGAATAGTTAACGTTTACTTTACGGCACAGTTTTTGCGAGCGAATAAAACATTGATGGTATGATTACCAATTGTGAAAACATTATTTAAAGTTTTGGCAAAATACACCGATTCCTTTAAGCAATAAACTCATTCAGCGTGGCACGAACTATTTACGATTGTTTCTTAGAACTCAATCATATGACATCCATCTGCATCGTTAAGGATTTTCATCATTATTTCTGTGTACGTGACCGATGTCTTGGAACGGTTCTTTTGATCGACAATCAATATCATTCAACGATCAATTTATCTTAAGATTTACGTTCACATTGTTGGATTCCTCACAATTATTCAGATGATCCATGAGAATTAAAACGTGAATCCTGACATTAATATTCATGGTTAATACACCATGGCGTAGAAATATCTAGTATCACACTTAAATATATACCTATAGGTACCTAAGAAGTGGAGCGTAGGAAGCGTCTGATAGTATTACCATGGAAAACCATTTTGACCAAGCCTAATTGTGCTTAATGTTCCTATTTCTCACATTATAACGTGATAAATTCAGTCATTGTTATTCATTTACTCAAAATTGTAATAAAATTCAACTAAATTAATTCAGTGGCAGAGGTTCGTTAGATGACACCATATATGGAGTCCCAGACGCGATGATGGCGCCAACAATATATTACTATGAGTCAACACACATCTCACTGATGTTGATTAGTTTCTAAACACACGTTTAAGTATAAATTGAAACCATAAATATTCCTTCTGATTTAGAAAAAGAACGCAATAACTAAGGATGACACATAACTGATGCAGATGAAGTAGTTTTAAGAATGTAAATTAGTTCTAATACCAAAGAATAATAGGTATTTAGATAACGTCAAAAACGGATATGTTAATAGATAAGTATTGTAATTCTATACTGGTGAATTCAAGCCCAAATAAAGTGAACTAAACATTTCATTCTGTATGAAGAGAATGTGCTTATTATATAAATACACGAACGAGTACCTACATTGGTAGCCAAATAGCAAGACATGTGAAACGATGCATTGACAATATTTTCATCAGCTGCTATCGAACTTGGCACGAACATGAAGAATGTTTGTGTTATCCGATTGTTATAATGAACCATCCAGTTCAATGAACTCGTTACCCAAAAAGGTATTCTATTCGTGTTCGTTTGCAAATCACTACAAATCTGTTACATACAATGAATGAACGGTATCACTAAGAGTCGCGCAAGCATCAACAATCATTCCAAAGACGAGATAGCCCTGACATAAGTCACCAAATGTAGCAGCCTGCCAACCTTGTGTTTCTATCTGTATGACTAACGCAACTACACTATTGCAGTTAAACTTGTTATTCGCGACAATTAGCTCGATCGACGAAGAAACTATTAGTATTTTCATCCGTTACTAACCTAAAGAAAGCTAAGACGGGTTCTTTAGATAACTTTACGTGTATCGTGACGTAATTGACAAGCTTCTTCCTTCATTACATTTTTGCAATTCAATCAATGCTAGTACTTCTCAAGAAAGATCATTATTTTATAAAATGCAGCTTTTTCTCAATGATTTAGAAATGGGTATTAATGAACCATTAAAACCATACGAATTATTTAGTGGAGTGTTGACAAAGCAATACAAATTCATTAAGGTTATAATTGCTTGAGCACATCTCACGAATAATTTACATACAGGGTTTCATCAGTACCCACTAAGCAAAAGTGTTTACACTTGGTCACTACAAACACTGCTCAAAATACTGTTTATCTTTTGACAGTTGAATAATGAATGAGCGAACTAGTTACTTTACTGTTTACTTACAGAAAGTTCTCATTCATATTCTGATATATGAATTCTGAATGAAACACAAGTAGAATGAATAGGACAAATTGAGTTGTGAAAAGTGACAATGTACATGTACGTATCATCGTTCTTTTTTTTTTGATGGACCAACAATTTTCTTTAATATGACAAATTGGTACAATATAGTAAGCAGCAAGAATTTAAAATTTACAAAGCTTCTCTTAGAGAAGCTCAAATCCCAGCTGTGGGCACATTAAAGGAGGAAGGGGAATGGAGGCCAATAAAATTGTTTGCCTTGTTTTAATTTCCTTCCCACATTAACAGGAAATTTTCATTGCACATGACCTAATAACATACGTAACGTAGGTAGTGCCAATCCATCAAGTTGCGAGTTTTCTGTAAATCCATAAAGTTTGTAACGATACGGCTTTAATTAGAATTTCTCGGAGTTGTAAGTAATAAAGCAGATTGGTCTTACGTATGTAGTTACGAAATAAGTAATTGGTTGTTTAATCTTCGAGAACAATATGAAATGCTTCCCCAAACAATATATCAAAATATATAAATACAAGTATATGGTAGATAGATTGATTGTAAATATTGCATTGGTTATGCAATTCGATGCATCATATTTTAATTACAGTAGTGTAATCGTCATTTTTAATCTCTTGACCTGCGCTGAGTAGCGTTTCAGATAAACTCCAGAATCTAACGCAAATATAAGGCTAATATTATATTACTTACATCTGGATGTTCTTTTACTGGCACGTAAACTTTTTCTGTTAGTGTGGTGACCATGCCTTCTGCCTCTGGTAGAATAAGTGGTTCTTTCTTGACTCCATTTATTTGGAATAAACTTGCTCGAACTTTTGCAATTTCTGCAAAGAAAAAAATACATTCTTTAGTTACGTGTATAACATCTGTTCTAATAAATTTTACACATGAAACATGTCATATTGACTCGTTAATTTTAGAATTCCGTCCCAAACGTTTACTAGTAAAGATAAAACTTTATGTTTCGTGGAAAATTCCTGCTTTTATGAGTACTCAATTTAGTTTTTGGAAAGTTTACTATACCTACTTAATTATGTATTTGTTTGCAAAATATGTTTTATAGCTAATAATAATAATCTGGAACTTAGTCATCACTGGGTAACTTCATCACGTAAGTAATCAATATTTTTAGTAACCATCGCGATCTGTAATAAGTTTGAAGGCTATGACAATAGTCGATGACTGTTATGACATCATTGGACAGATATATTGATAGATCTCATGCTGCACCTCTAATAATTATAGCTTGCTAGCATAATGTACAAAGGCCACCCTAGTGGCAGTGATGTAATTGAGTTATGATATCTTTATTTTGATAATTTATTAGCAAATCAAATGACTAATGTAGTCGTGTAGGTAATCAAAGATGTAACATTACAGTGTTACGACAAGGCGTTTTAGGATCTAACGACAAATCCTGAATAAATTCGCATTCACCAATCTCTCAGATAATATCTGGATTTACATACTTATTCATGCGTAGGTTAGATACCTATATCAAAATATGCAATGAGGTTTAAAGACCATATGGCTTGTTCGTGCAAAAATATCGTAACACAGGCTCGCGATTTCTCCACCGTATGTGAAGAATCGTTGTGCAAACACAGGGTCTCGTTTTATCTTTCTTATCCAGATAAAGAGGTGATGAGTCATCGACTAATTTCCGGACTGCGCAATCAGACGACCATCTGTTATTGCGATACGGTTTATAATATGCCAGCCCAAGTCACTTATCTGCCTCTACAGCACGTGCTGCTCGTTTTCTTTTTTAAGTAGCTCTACTATCTTATCAAACTCAAATTCCATGCGGAACTTTAGAATAGGTTCCGAAACAAGACAAACAAATCATTTACAAGTGACCCAAAAATAAAAAATCTCATTTTAATGTAAAAACTTCCAGTACAGTTATGCGCGTTCTCTTCAATTTGTTAATCTCTCACGCTATCAAACGGCTCATATACGCAGACGCACGTATCCGCCTGACCATACTGAGGCCGCTGAGGGGCTGGCGACAATGCGGAGGAGCTTTCACGCCATATAAGGGCGGCAGAGTGAGTAAACAAGCCATTAACCCGCCACGGGACTCGTGTGATAGCCGATGGATTATGTATTTAATTGCCACCTTTTCTTGCATATTGATGGCGAATTCATTTAGGATGATATGTTTATGTTTTAAATTAGCTGTTTTATTTTTTTCTTTAAACAACATAATTGGTGCTCGGTGGCTTCTGTATTTAGCATTTATCTGAACATCATTTATAATATTAAAAATCACTGCTGCACTGTAGCATATAGCTCCTCTAGATTTTTTTTTTGTATTGTCCTACTTCAATGGTCTTTTTTTAGTGTTAGGACTAAGTTTCTGTCTGCTGCCAGTCCTTCCTCAGAAATCAGACCGTTCCCAACCAAACTAACTAACTGCGTTTATCGCAATGCGTGCGTGCAACGGATGAAAGAGAAAAAAATCCTTAATTTATATGTAACCCAATTGAAATTTTCTGAAATAGAAAATGGACCACTCTACGATTTTCTCCTGTATCGTGGGTACAGTTTACAAACATACATGTTACATGCACACACAACCAGACCCGAAACAACTATCTGTAGATCATACAAATATTTATTCCGTGCGGGGATCGAACCCGCGACACGTATCGCAGAAAGCTAATCGCTTAGCCACTGTGCTAACCGTGCCGTCAACCTGTCCCATGTCCGATTTCTAGAAGTTTATTTAAACTCAAATCAGTACTCATTTCAGATCATGGAAGCTCTTGTGATTAGTTTGACTTAATTCTACAGTCGTTCACAAACCTATCGTCGGAGATTTACAAATCAGAGATTTGAATAGGTTTTTAGAAACCGAGGGACTTTGAGACTAAGATATGTGTAGTGGATTAATTTGACATTAATAATCGTCATTGACAACATTTGTCTATTTGACAAGTTGAGACGTCTAATGGTCAATACAAGGTGGCATCAAGAGCAGATCGTTTAAAAAATCCTTTTGTAACATGTCACAACGGACGTTGACGGGTGTCGAAACACTTGTAATGGTGGTTGAACAATGCAGCAGTCTTTGTACTGGTAAATGAGAGTACTCAACAAAAACAATCGCAGTATAATAGAGGCTGTTTTGACGCAGGTGGTTTTGGGGGCTGTCCGTCCGTCAGTTCACGTCTGTGCGTCTGAGTTTGATTAATGTACTTGAATTTGACGTGAACGAGTTTCGGAATATGTCGTCTGTAGGAGGTCGCTCTTGCGCAAGACACCAAACTTGTGTACCTACTTGTATCTCGTGTGAACTATGAGTTGGATGAATTTACTGATGGACGGTTATTTACGCATACCTGTTGACGTTTCTACAACGTTTTAACGTATGTTTATACCATTCACTTTTATTTCGTGCCAGAAGAGTACAGCTTTAGGCACTGTCATTATAAAATAATGGAAGCGTTTAAAGAAACGTGCAGGAGTTATTTATGAGGTTTGCAGATGTAACACAAAACTGTTTAATGACAGCTTGCATGCTCATCGCCTACGAGCTTCACATTAACCCATTTCTTGTAGATAATTCTTTCAACTTGGGGGGAAGGAGGCCGCACCATTTTGATGTATCTATTTTCACACCTAAAAGATTCACCGGAAAATATAACCGTCACAAACATGTTATCAATATTCAATACCATAAATTTAAAAATAAATTAAAATTATAATCGATTGATTTAGTAATGATAATAACTATAATTTATTAGAGTTGATGTGTGTGAGTTTCAAAAAACGAAGTTGCAACTAAATAGAGCACCAAACAGGTTGCAAAGCCACACAATATACTTATATTTGTTAACAAGGTTTAATTTTACCATTTACTCGGATTACTCCAACCGCAATCGCGATCATTCTATGTACGTAATTCTAGCCTTGCGAGACTCCCTTCAGGATTACATAAGCGAAAGTTAACTTTGTGGCTTTGCATTAAGATTGAAATTAAATTGTGTATAAATGATAACTCTATAACATAATGATGTTTGAACGGTTGCGTAGGAAGAGCATTCACTATAATAGGAGAGCAAGCAACTTGTGTGTCACCGAGTGACAAATGCCAATCGTTGCATCGATCTTCGGGACCACCTACGGAATAGCAAGCGTCGTTACAGAGGTACTTCGAATCGAATTTGTGACCAAAATGTTTATGTACTACTTTTAATTTTACATTCTACTTGATGTTTGTCTATAAATCAAGTTTTACGTGGCCGAGTTTTACGAGTTTTGTTTCGGTGTCACTTAGCCTTAATTTTTCTTGTGTTTTCCTTTTACTACCAAAACCAAATAGTTGTACAATTTCCTCCCTGGAGTATCCGACAGTGAACCTCCCACACGTACGCTTACTGGTTCCAGATAATGCAATGCAATCTCTCTTGCATTGTCACTAGCCACAATGGCGGTCCGCGGCGCGTTCACTCTGTAATCCCTCTCCCTCATTCTATTCTAATACGCATTTAATAAGCTGTAACTTTGAGCGCAAGAACGATATTATCACAAGGAATTGGCCGCCTTGGTACGTGATTAGATATTTACGCTTCACCATGAAAACTCACATCCCACAAGGTTTTATAGTTTCTATTAAAAACCTTTAACTCCATTTTATTACTCACGGTGCGATCTTTTAAATTATGAATTAAATAAACACGTGGTGTTAAGACCGGCTTGAACTCGACCCCTGGACAGTTTACTACAATTTTCGACATATTTCACGATTAATGTTTGTAATACCGTTGTGAAAGATAACCAAAATCAAACTATTAGTTTCGATGTTAGCATATTTACAAAATAAAAAGAGTCGATTGGGCAATTTGACGTTTGAGCAGTGAAGCAACTGTTTTTGCTTGTGATAACTGTACCGTGTTATGTCGAAGTTAGTGCAATTAACCAAACATTAAGAGCTTAATTCAAGTTATTTTAACGCGAAAATAATAACAATTAAATCAAAATGAAGAAACTTGCAGTCACAAACAACTCCGGTCTTATTACTTAAGGGAAATCCTTTTTCATTTAATACTTAAGTGTTATCTTTTAATGTAGCACAAACGTAGCGTTATTAAAACCAGAACATGTGGATTTAGTATTTGAATTTAATAATACAATTCAATTGAATTTAGTTTATTCACTTCTCATAGGACTGCGCGCACGCCGTTACATGAACCAGTTCTAGTATAACAAATGATATAATTGCTTCCAAGAATAGACTAAGTCACAAAATCACTTTCGTTCGTAGCATCGGTCGACGGAAACAATTAATTTCTTTCATCACCAAGAACAGTGGCTGGTATTTTGTAATTTAACGACGACGTCGATGCAATGGCCGTCATAATAACAAACTAAGTAAACGGACGCGCGGTCTAGACAGTGAAATTACAAGGTGCATTAATTAAACTTGACTTGTCACAATTGGAGCATAAATGAACAAGATTTATTGGAATTAGTAAAGGACTACCAACTATCTGTCTTAAAAATTTGTTGAACTCATAAATCTATGAGAAATTTCGAGAACCATGCACCTTTGGAGAACTTAAGAATTTGTAGACGTAAACTAATAGTTTTGTTTCTGCTAGTGCTAAGATTAATGCTCCCTAAATAATATAAATGGGGGCAAATTAAGAACAATGTGGATTGACGGGGAATTTTCTCACGTTGAGCGACGATGCGTAAACGCAGCACCACGGTCAGTTGAGACCGGCTTCACTTGCGCCGGCGAACCACGGAGACTTGAATCACGCAAATAATTATGTTGATATATTAAAATGTGTGGGTAATTACCCGGCACATAATTGGCATTAAAGAAATCAAAGCTATTGGAATAACTCCTTAACATGCAACCAAAGCTGTTGTATCAACCAAGATATCAACTAAGTTCTGTGATCTATACACCAAATTTATAAAAACTAATAGCGATTTATCATTTCATATAAAAGATAGTTTACACGAGCAGAGTTTTCAGTTTATTATGAAATTAAGTACCTACTAACCGACATTTTAAACAACGTCTCCCACCTCGGTTAGATATAACGACTGATTACTGTATTTAATCGGTCGATTAACGTTGGTGAACACAAAAATTCGTATCAAAAACTACAATAAATAATAGCAAAGATAGAAAATGGCGGTAAATTATTTACAAATAACAACAAACGATAAACATCTTTAGTAAATCAAACATTACACGTGCGACGTATGTAAAAGGGTTCGCAAAATATACCGTAGGCACTTGACTTCTTTGACATGGTTTATCTTTGAACAAATGCATCAGATGTGAAACAAATGCTGTCGAAATGGAGTCAATGTGACATTGGTGAACAAAGAGCAAACATATCCGGTGTGCACTAGAACTATTGTAGTATTGTGTTTGTGGACGGACAATTTGTAATCAAGCTTGACAAATTAGATTATTAAGTAATCAAACAGTTTTTATGATCTTGTTTGAACAAGGTAACAAAACTAATGATCTTGGACATCAAAGTGTATTCAAGTTAGAATTTAAATAATTTAGCCCACTCAATATATCAAACAACAATAAAGTAGTGTATATATTAATTAAGAACGCGATGCACTTGAGAATGATGAATGAGAACGAGATAATCAAAAGGCAGTTGTGAGTTAAGTTGCCGGTACGGTAGCCCAAGACAATATATATAGCGTCGGACAGATGTACTGGTACATCATGGCGGCATGGGCTTTGCTTCGATATTTTCTACCAATAAAACAAGTCCCGTCGAAGTGGAACTGAAGAAATTATTGCTTGTTGCACGAGAAGCGCGAGATACTGATAAGATTCAACGAGCCGATTGGAAATATTATGAATAAATTTACATAAGCTATTGCCCAACTTTAATTTGTTCTTTACATAAAGATCACATTCAAATTGCACAATAGAACGAGAAATAGTTTAAATTCATATCTCAGATAATACTTGTGTGTTGCTATATTCTCAACAGTAATTTTCTTGATTAACTGGCTTCAAAAAATATTTTTTCTTTCTACTTATCTAACCTTATGAGAAAAGTATTCATAAACCGAACAACGATGCCGTTCTTTATTTAAATTACTCTTCACGAAAGATAGCATAGGCAATGTTTACAGTTTACCTCATGTCCTGATAAAGTGAAACAATAGCAACTTGTAATTTTCATTAAAGGGCTAACATTTTACGGTACTTTTACTTCCATAGTTAAAGTAAAACTGCCGCTTAGACTAGAAGAAGAGAAATGAGCGTGACGGCACATATAGATGACATTTTACAGCTTATTTAACAACGCGTAGTTCCTTCTGTAATATCCGATTTCCTGTCCTCGATACCAAGTACCATAGGCTAATGTCTAGTCATGCACATGCATTATGCAAACATAGAGATTCAATAAAAAGTTGCAGCTGTTGACTCGTAGAAAAGTTCAAGAATAATTTTAGTAGGATAGGTAAATTTATACATATAAAAGCGATATCGAAATGTAAAGCTTAGAAACTTGAAATTTCTGCCAAATTTCAAGTTTTTCTCAAGGTGTAGGCATACGCTATGAATGGGGGCTTTTCCAAAACTCATCTCCTAATGGATGGGATAAAATGAGGGTTCAAAAATTGTATAAAAAAAAAAAACTAGATAGGGTTAAATATAATTGTAGCTTCCTAGCGTTTTACACACAATTTAGCATAAACAAATATAAACATTAAAAAAATTGTCTGCAGTTTTTGTGATCTATAACTTTACATATCATGGCAGGGTATGTATTTTTTTTAAACTTTAACTACTTACAATTTAACTTAGACTTAAGAACAGTGGGTATAGAACAACTTATTTAAATTCACTTTTTGTCTAGCCAGATTGGCGTGCTGCCATTAAACATGTGAAGCATCAATCCGAACTTAAATTAAGTTGTGTTAAAATTGTTTGTATGTCAAACGAGCATAATGATCTCTGGTTTTCGTATGCCTCTAAAATAATAGATGGTTCTTCCAAGATATCATTACTCATTCCTACAACGCGTGGGACGATGACAATAATTATACTTAGAAAAGTGACGAAATGAGATTTGAGGTGATTCATTTATGAATGAAAACAATGATGTAGTAAAGATGCAAGTAAACTCAGACGCCGTGCAAAACAATGTAGTTGCAAAATAATAAGTGCATAAATCACAACATGAGCGATCTGACATTGGCCATTACGAAATGCACTCAAAATGGAAACCAGTTGGAAATGCCAGCGCAGGTTGTCTTCACAATTGTGATTGAAATGCTTTTATCGTGATATCTTAATCTATGCACGGTCGAGAGGTCGTACTGTCGCATTGTTAGAACTTTGATGCGACATTTGAAAATTCGCTTAAAATGTTAACGTAAATCTAATTGAAATATAAGAGAAGATATGAGATAAACAGCAATGAATAAAACAAGTCCAAAAATATTTTAGATACATACCAATCGTCGTTTCGACTACTGCTAATTGTGTAGTCTGAGAAATATGAATATCGACAGAAAAACACGTTATGTTAATTTCAGAGAACGTGCACACAAACAGGTGGTCAAGCGTAAATGGTCCAAAGAAAAAATAACACTAATATTTATGAATGAAAGCTTGCCGACATCGGGTGTGAATGAAAAAATAAATCTTTATTTGCATATCACTCCGCAAGGGTAGAAGAAAGACGTACGACGTTTGTGTGTCAATCGTAAGCAAATGTGTCCAAACACACAAGTTTGGACGGCGATACAGTGGTGGCATGGCACACGGAAGTGAAAACCAATATGTTTGCTTCAGACAAATTTGCTCTCTTTTAAATATTGCTTTCGTTGGTTATATTTAAAACAGGGTAATCATAACATAAAATGTTGTACAAGCTCATCAACATATTTTCTATTAGTAATTTATGTACAAAAAAATCAACATCAGCAACCATTTCAGAATAATAATAGCTTTAAGTGCTTACTTTTACAAGTAGTACAAGAGTATGCTGTTAAAATAATATTTTATATGCATAATATTTTACCTACTAACGAAACTAGAATTATACCTCTATAAATTGTCTAAGTACGAGGGAATACGCATGTTTTCATACAAAGCGACTTCAGATTTACGGTTCTATTCGTTAGAATTTACGCGGGTTCGACACGTGTAAATAAGCTTACTAGTTAAGATCGCCTAAATGTGTCAAAGCTGAACCAATGGGCACTGTTACGCGTTCGAGTTTCCAGAATGCCGGCCGCGATCTATACTATTTATTCTCCGAACACTATCCACAGTTGACGGTTCTTTTATTATAGCTATAAAAGCTTTGGAGTAAACCGGAGATTTTCGCTGATTTATCGCCTAATATTTATTTTTCACGGTTTACTTGCGAGGCCCGTTTGTAAATATAGGACGAGTTTACAGGAGGGAAACTGGGGTTTCCTTTTTATGTGTTATGTCGGTGCCAAACAACGTGACTTGGTGCGACGCGGACATTAATATGTATAATATGGAACATTATCGTAAAACAACGAGCTGTGGATGTTTCAGTGTGTCGTGTCAGTTTGCGACTTTAATGTATCATTATACTAGTTCAATAGAAAGTTTATAACCTCCGGTGCAGCCGTTTTATATAAAGCCGTACACGCAAAAATTGGTGTCAGAAGGAAGGCATAAAACTTCTCAACATAGTCGATGAATATAATACAATAATTAAAACGACTATGAATCAATATGGGTGGGGTGTTAGGCTGTAATGTTGTGACATGTTGATATTCAACATATTGACAGGTATTTTTTTTCTACCACAATAAAATGGAAGGGCGTCAAATGTCGACACTACCATTCAGGAATGGACTTCATATTCAATGGATGCCTGGTGGGCGTAGCTTATAAACATTGAATGACAGAATTACACCAATGACAAACTATTGAATAAACACTTTAACAACAATTTTAAACAGATTTAATGGCGTCATTGAATGTGACACATTGTGTATTTCATATTACACTAACAATAACATTCAATTGTTGTTTATATGAGAATACGGTTCGTCAATAAATAAAGGTATTGAGTTGCATTAAGAAACACGAGAACGTGTAATATGTAATATAGCGGTGCTCAGTTGCAAGCGAGATGGATTGTTTTAGGCAAATATTTGACAATAGCGAGTCATGAGCCAGCAGCAAACTACTTGGCTCGGACAGACAAACGCGAGTCAACCTTGCCATTCATAACATATTGTTAACGCGGCTAGTAGCAACGCCTACAGCGACACGCGTCGATTTCGCTTTTGAAAAACTTACTGTAATGAGCCGTCTCACTCAATCACACATAGACACTTCAATGTTTAAAATCCACCTACACGAACTATATTTCAAGTAAACATACATGTCAATGTTTAATGGCCCACAAAACAAGATTATTATTACCAACATTTATGAACTGTCAAGAATGATGTATAATTGTATACCTTTTTCAAGGATCCAAGAACAATTACAGATACACAATGATTGAATTCAATTCTATTGCAATTCTTGTAATAATCGTAGGTGTAATCAAATACACGTAAGGCCAAGCTCGTGTTGTCGTTGCGAAGCTAATTTTGCTAATTAATTCAGTGTCCCTAACCTGATATAAGGCGAAATGACGCCATAGATACCTTCTCGGCTAGATAAAAATTGGCACTAAAATAAATGTCAGCACATTAAGAGACAAACATTTATCAATAAAGAGAATATTATACTGAAATATTTTCCTACAATTTATTTTTTGATGACAGTAAAAGTAATAAAAAAGCAGACTACAAACAATTAATAGCTCAGTAACGTAAATCATTACATACGTAGGAATAAGGAATAATTTAAGTAAAAGCACGACTTGTTTGTAGTGAGCAATATACAAAAAAGAAACTGTTCATACTGTTATTTATTTATACAAGGTACAAAAAATATTTAATAATGTAAATAAACGCTTTCTCTCAGAGAAAACCAATTGTGTGAGCAACAAACCTTTTACAACAATTTAATATCCACATAAAACTCGATACACAATGCACAAAAGAGAATCTAGAACATTGTACAAGATTTACCTAATCATTGAAATATTGCTTCCCAGCAATGCTTTAGAAAATTCGAATTATAACAAACATTACTGTACGTAAAATAGTAATGTCTTGAACAATAAATAAGACAGCTAAAGAAAGCTACGTTTCTCTATAAAAACGACATTAAAAAACTCGTTGAAAATCTTTATGACTTACGAGTCGCGGCGTTCTATAGAATTTCTCACGTCTCAATACTAGTCGTGAACGAAGCTTACCTGAAAAACAAAATATAAATACTATTAACGTTGTATTAGTTAATAACACACGGACTTGATGTTTATTAGCTCACTTATGTAATTACTCCGTATGTTATAACAATGCGCTATTGATATCAAGAATATCATTGAAGCAGGATTCTGTAAGAAATTATTGAAAGCGTGTTGGTACATCGAGTGTCTGTATTTTTGCACGCAAAACAGAACTAATTAGATGCACAAGCATGTAAAGGGTTTTTATGACTTATGTGTTCGTAGTGTTAGATTTAGCAATATTCTTGGTGATAAGTAATAGTTCAATACGTTCAGTTGTTATAATAACTAAACAAGAACTATTCCAACAAAAAAAAAAGTTTTTTTTTTTAAACAGTCGTTTTAAGAACATATAAAGCGGACACTAAAAGTCTGAAATAAAGGGAAGCCTGATTCGCTAAGGATTGCAAGTATGGTAAAATCTAATGAAAGCATAAATAGTTTGCTAAAATGATTTAAAATCCCTGCTTCCAATTATTCGTTGTTTGTGTAAGAAACAGCAGATAATTGCTTGCAGCAATCTCTTAGAAATAAATAACTTTAAAATTTGTTTAGCATCACGATCACAATGTTCAAAAATATTCGGTCAATAATTTTCAGTGCGTTGTGCAACAAAAGTACTGGTTCAGCGATATGACGCAAGTACACATTTAGCTTTTAAAACCATTTAATATTTGTCTGACATTATTTACTAGGCGTGGCCGATTTCGATGCAACTGTTAAATGATTTTGTAAATACTGACTTGTGGAACAGGGACATCGCATAAAATACAGTAGATATTTGTTGAAGTTTTGGGGATTTCGAATAAGATATTAGATAATTTGATTTGATATAATAAACCGTTTACCGAAAAGGATAAAGCTGAACATACAGTCAACTAGAAAGGGGGAAATAACGTATGGAATGAAAATAGCAATGACATAATGCACATAGAACTTAATATTCTAATACTAATAGACAAGTAATAAAGAGCATTGTTAAGCACGAGCACGTTTCAGTGGAGTTTGTTGAACAACGATATTCAAAGTCACTAGAAGAACCAAATGTTATGCGATATGATATGACAGATGAAATAATTCCGTTTATAATAGATAACTCATAGCCCCGACAACCGTATAGCGGTCACATGCAAAGTAGAGGTGATAGTCAGAAATAACCGTCTCTATTTTCTTTGTGGATGTTAATGCGTGAGACTCTTGGCACAGAGTTCAAGCACATGCACACACAAAATGAAAACAGTGCAATTAAAGAAACTGGAAGGAAAAATACTCTCGATAATCGTTTTGTTTATGAAAATCCGTGACGAGGCGCTACGCCAATGACATGCGCGTGTATTTAAAGTCTTCTCTTTACTATACGAAACGTGACTTTATGTTTGGATGTATTGACAAAATTCTTCGAATATACTTGTCTAATACAAAATCATTTAAAACTTGGCACAGCAATATTCAAATAGTATTTCAGTACCCACAAATTTTAATCGAATCTCTTTCTAATTTTTATCGACGACGAGGCGACGCTGAAAAACAAGCTCTAAATTATTGAGACAAGGAATTTATTCACCATCGGCAGCAACTCCCACTTTAATCAAGGCGTTCCCATTCAAAACAGTTCAATTTGTATCTTCACATGAATACCTTCATTTTGCTTTGCGTGTTTGACGTTGACGCCCCGTCGCTTTAACGCCAATCATTTCATTAAAAGAGACTTTGGAAAGTATTATAACACCCACTTAATTAATAACAAGTCATAAAAGTTTTGGCTTCAGTGCAACGTTGGGCCGACTACTGTACTAGTTGGACCATGTTGTCGAGCTATTTGCTAATCGTATGTGACTGGTCGAATATAAAACTTTATTTATTTTGGCTGTTAACAGGGGTAGATGAACGCTCATAGAAATTGGCTAACATCCCAATCGTGATTATAATTCAAGTGGCCATTCCTATCACGTATTTTGTATTTTATTCATTAAATAATTATCGCTATAAAGCATTAATTAAATAATTAATTTTAATACTAAATTTTGCACATATGTTATCATTAAATTAACAGGTGTGTAATTTGAGTCAATTTAAATAAGCTTGTGTTTGCATTCAGATTTATTCAATGACACACATCGAAATTGCTAAACAGGATTTCCCATGTATTTTAAACAAACCATTCAATTGCTTAAAATCTAATTTCCTATTACAAAAATCGGAGGCTCTAAAAGCTTTCTAATCTCTTTCCTTTTACTTGTAATTTGTAGATGATAATTAATACTATTTTAAAAACTACAGGATAAATTGTATTAGACAGAATTTGAACAAACCAACGAACCACGGATCGGTATCACGAATCACTTAGATGGTTTTTACCGTATATATCATATGACTTAGTAGGTACTTTAAAGCTTCATATTTATTACAAATAACACGATGAGTTTAACTGCTTAGGGATACTTAAAACCATTGTCCTTATTTCCAGGTAAAACAAAGCTTACATCATTGACGACAAAATTATAGGCAACATCAAAGTTTGCGCCCGCATTGAATGTTGCATTGTCAGAGGTCGTATCTCAGCAGTTACTTAATTATACGACCACAACAACTAAATGTCACAAATGATGTGTTTTGATGCTAAACTTCGATTAATTACCCGAATGTTCTATTTAAGATTGCTTCAAATCAGGTGTGTCGCGGTCGGTAGCAAGACTGTTATGAATATGATGTATTTATTACTTTAAATATTACTGTTACTCGATTAAAATTCTGTTATATATATCTATATATGTAACTTTGTACAAGAAATGAAGAAGAAAGCAAGGGCTGAGTCGAATCAAGCGGTCAAAACGAAGGCAGAGGATAAATAGTAGTGGCGATTGCTCCAAAAACAAGAGCGTAGGTTTTAAATTTAAGAAGAAGATATCTGTAACCTGAAATGTTATGTGACTAAGTTAAGCATGTCTCTCAAAATAATTAAACAAGAATAATGTCTGATTGAACTGTCGTCGAGGTTGTGGCAGACCAAATCTCAGGCCGCTGTCGACATTGAGGGGACGCTGGACTGTAATTGGAGAATTCTGCAGAAATACCCTCGACCAAGCTAACGTACCGACGTGTCCGCGCCTATAGCTTTAGATGCTGATACTGTTATGTATAGACACGATGGTCATAGCAATAAAAAGAAAACGAGCTTTCTGTATTGTTAAAAATGCAAAGAAAGAAGGAAGAATTATATGCTATAAAATCGGCACGTGTATGCACTAAAATAAATAGACGCAGACGATTTATAGGCTACAGAAAAACGTTGGATCATTTCTATTATTTGAAAAGTCGAATGCCTACGTTACGTGTTTATTGCTTGTTATCTATAATATAACATCTCGCCTGTATTCCCAAAGGGTTTAACAGGTGTTTACTGTACACCCATTTCACCGATGTAGTTATTAATTCCCATAGAATAGGGGAAAATGAATTATTAATTAGTTTGCTAGAACGTGTCGTGATCAGGTTAAGTATGACATATTCCTAGAAGGAACCTTCCAATGAACGACCCCTGATTGATGTAGTCTACGTTTTTCTTTAATTTGAAATCCAATATAACATACTATATTATGGAAATATTGGCATAAATAATACTTATTATCGATGCAGAAACTTAAAACGCCGGTGTTATTTTACAATAAGTGTCCGTCGCGGATGAATGGACAAAGTATAACCATGCATTGTATTCATACGTTTTTCACACCGAAGTGATTTTATTAGGTAACTTCTTTCTAATTGCATTAACACATTAATTTAGGTATTCATTACGTATTTGTATTATTATATGTATATGTATTATTCTTTGACGGACAACACTACATTTCGACATCTCTTCTCTGAAAAAGGGGAAACCTCACGACAATACACACATAACAATCCCAATGTAGGAAGGAATTTGATCTTGTGATCTGTGATCACCCGCGCATAAAAGCACGATTACAATGTAAGTTTGGCGCCGGCCTACAAGATATTCATTACCAAACTTGTACCAAGTAACACTGACTCCGTCAAAACGTCACTTCAACTGACATGAACACTAAAGGCGCATTTTTATTGATTATAGGGCAAAGGAACATATCGGACCACCCACGGAGGCCTACCATCTAATTGAGTGTAGAGCCTATTGTCCACACGACAGAAAGTTCAAAGGTCCATACATTAAATATCAATCAATGGAGGTTTTTTTGTAAAATTCGTCATCTCTTGTCGGAAGAATACTTTGTTACGGCCCGTGGTTTTATTAGCCTTATTTTCTGAATATCTATTACATTGAATTTAAGTACAGTGAGAAACAACCTTCAAATCTGGCTTGCTTTTTCACGTGACAGTTTCAATTAGGTAGTTGGACCTTGTTGGGCAACATTTGTTAAGTAAAATTCCCGGCTGCGTTTGCAACAAGTAAAAACCGTTAAGAAATCTTTATAGCAAGTCCAGACTTCTTAAGTTAAATTTAATTGAAGTGAATTATGACTATAGTTCTTCATCGTAAATTTAACACGCGCGGGCACGATAAATACTTGCACCTGAAGGGACACTGATGAGCAGCTAATATATTGAGCAATCAACTTAATAAAGTACCTACATAATTATACGATTTTGAGTTGTGGAGTGGAGTTGTCGGTATGAGTTTGACCACAAATATGACCATTAAATGGTTAGTTATCAATCATAAAGCTTCAACAGTATCTACAATTTCTTTGACAAACGTAAGTAATTTGGTCATGTTATGTTACAACGAATGTATTATTTTTTAAACATTGATTGATGCTTCGCTTATGTTGCATACAATTATGTCATCTATTTATAAATAACTATGAACGATTCGACCATGACTCTTAAAGGTACACATAAAACTCTCGAGTACGTACTTTAAATCTAAATGAATGGTAATTAAAATAGCTTCACCGGTACTATGCAACGTTCAAAATAGGGTTGGGTATCGGGTACTTGTTGTATCATGCCTATGCTAAATAGTACTCCAAGTTTATCTCGCATCACAACAGTAAACTATACGGTATAAATACTTATATAGCATCCTTAATTCTTAAATACTTTTGAAGACAACGAGGTGCGGTGTTCTTCCTTTGGAAAGGGAAGATCCTCCGACCAGGGAAGGTGGTTAGCCTGGCGGGCCAAAGCTCAACAGCATTCATATATGTGTTAGAACTGCTATAAACTTTCATAGCGATGAATTTTCCGTTGTTGCTCTTCTCGGATAGATGGCGCTGTACTTTTTGCATGTTGCGAGTAGTCGCTACATACTTATATACAAATTCAATCAAATATTATCATCATAAATACTTACTGTTAAATAAAAGCGGCCGAAACTTTTTACAGATATCTAGCACGTTTTCCAATGTCCTGGTTATAATTCACTGACTACATTATTCTGAACAAACAGTGAATTCTAAACAGCTTCAAAAGTCTGTTCACAGTCCAGTGCGGAATATACATAGGTCTCTCATGAACAGAAAGTTTTTAGCAGCAGATATATTATTAACTACCTAAGTTTTTTACTTTCAGCTGCTTGAAAACTATATAACAGGCATGTTGTTCGACAGCCCTAAAGTAACAAATCCATTAGTTAGAAGAGTCTTTATCTCATGGCAGTAGCTGTATGAAACAATCCGAAAGATTGTTCAGCGGTGAACCAAAATGATAGGTTACAAACGCGATGAAAACTTAATACTATGCATTAAATAATTTCGAACTGTACTAGCCGGTAATTTGGTTAATGTTGATATTAGGCACAAGCGTTGTTTGCTGATATTTTTTTAATATCAATATACAATGTACAAACATCGAAATGAGTATGATAACAATGGAGTGTGGAATAATAAGAGTATGGGGGAACGAGGTATGATGTTCCTCCATTGAAAAGTGAGGATCCTCCGACCAGGCAAGGTGGTTAGCCAGGGCTTCGGACCGCCAGGCTAACCACCATACCTCGTAACCCCAAAAGCGGTAACCTTTTTAAAAATTTGGATTCTGGAATAGAAGAACCAAACAGTTCGTTTCTATAAATATAGTTCTAATAGGTAACATCTATTAGGGTCGACTTTTAAAATCCAAGTATTTGCCTATTTACTGATACCATTCATTCACTGTCCAAAAGGTCATTCAGATGTCACAAGTACTTACTGTAAACTCATGCAATAAGGTTAAATAAATATGTCATTTGTGGATTAGATTATGTGCCGTCATTAACCTGCCCACATCATATCGGAACTATCATTACGAAATCAAAACAACATACACTTCCTAAGTATTCTCAAGAATACGACGGAGGTAGTCACCACCTACATGGCTTCAGATAATCTTTATATCGAAGGTGAATCGGCCGCCCACGGTCGCGGCAAAAACTACAGTCATCAGCTTACATCTAACAAAGGTAGCCGATTCGCCGGCCGTCTTAGTCAGAACGCCCATAATGACGAATATGGACATTTGTACAGAACTGTGTAGGTGGCACTTAGAACCCGGCCCCTGCCCTTATAAGGTGATATGAAAAGTTCTATCGATATACCTAAAGGTGGCCTTATAAGACACCAATTTGGGGTTAAGCGGCAGGCGTCTGTTAAAAGAACGTAGGCAGCAATGATTACTTAATGATAATATTAATTAAACAATCCGGTTTATTTATTAGGTATTCTATGTAAAAAAAGATTCTCAGTTTATTGCCCAAGCAAGTACCTATCAAAGTAACTATTTAGTTATCTTTAAAATACCTAGGTCTGATCTGGTTTGGACAAAAAAGCCATCCACAACATTCTCGATTTACGCGAGAATAATTTTTCCACTAAAATTAACGTGAAGATTAAAAATTGGCTTTAATTATAGCTACATCATAACTGCGTTTTGTTATTAAAATTCATGTTCGCGTCGCATTGGTTTAATCCGAGAATAATGCTTTAACGGATATTCGATAAAGGCAGTCGATGGTTGTATAGTAGAGAGCAAATGGGCTAAACAAATCGTTTGAGAACCGTTTCAGTAGACGTAGTTTGTACAAATGTACATACTCAAATGGTATCGCATATAAATGGGTACATATTGTGAATACGCGCCCTGAGCGATGTTTGAGCGAGTCAAATTGCTTGCCCGGCTATTGCCGGAGCAAATAATGTCGGTACAAGTAAACATTTTAAATGCAATGATGCTGCAAAGCTCTTTGGGAGCTGGTACATTTAAATAGGAACATTTAAATAAAGTATACCAAGCAAGATCCAAAATATCCATTACAAAATAATCAAGTACCGGTTTAGGGAGCGAGAGATATCTTCAAAAAGATTCCAAACTGAAGTTACTGAATTACGTTAAGGGTAATTAATTCCTATAAATGATTTGTTGCATGACGAAATATTAATCTGAGGAGAGGAATGTAACATGTTTTTTAATTATGCCGAAAATATTCTTCCTTTCGTATAAAAGCATCTAAATCAACACGAGCCAGTTTTTGAAACCTAAGATTCAACACTTCTTTCAGTTGGTTGTGTAAGCATAGTTGTATCTTGATAAATCAAGCGTCAAAGTATTTTACAAACTCAGCAAATACGAATAAGGCCATGGCTTTCCCGTTTAAATGACGTCCCCATTAAAATTCCCGATTTGGCTTGATTATGAATGTTGAAATATTAGATTGGATCATATGAAATATCGATGGCGAAGTAACTAAATGAACTGATGGATGTTGCCACAAGACCATATTTCATGCAATGTATGACCCATTGTATCTAGCCCTGTGACAAATTACTACCACATACAAGTTTAGATGACAATATTGTATATCACAATGAAATCAGAATTTGCATGGTAGATCTTGTAGTATTTAGGTCATAGAAAACAACTGAATATCAGGTACTTATAGTGTTCGATTTATTATGATTGGAATATTAAGCGTTGAACAAGGACAGGAAAATGTCCAGGAGCGTATAAATTAAACAAAGATTTATTCTTTTTATAACATTATTGTGCAAACTAGCTTTAGTATATATTGACAACAACTGAATAGAGAAATAAACACGTAAAGTGACTGTTATCAATCATTGTGTGATTTACAATTTTCAATTTCATTGTGCGTCCAAGATTAGATTGATAGAAGTGTCAATACAATAAATAGGCCTTTCAGATAAGTCACATTATATTCCTTCTCCGGTTATTAATCACCGGGCGCCATGATTCTTGTCTTAACAGTCCCGTTAACCTTAAGACCCGCCTTTGTAATAAGCTTTATACTAAACTCTAAACAAAATACCTAATAAATGGCGTCACAGCCAAGTTTTATAATGAAGATAAAAGGATCAGTAGCTACACAAGGTCGCATATTGTCAACGTTACGCTCCGAGTTAGCCACGAAACAGCCAGCCATGTTTTTAATTTCAATAGCTATTTACCTTTCTTGTTTGTAAGCATTCATGTTTAAAACATACGTGTGGACAGTGTTGAAAGTCAACTGTAACCTCAACGCGCCCAGAACTTGTCACGAAATTATGGACTGATTTTATCCTAATGGTCGACAGTTCACGATCTTTAGATAATATACATTTTTGATTAGCATAGTAGGTATGAGAATTGAAGGAATGTGTTAATAAGACTGACATCGAGTCCTGCAACGATAATTTTAAAGTTAAACTGAAAGTTATCTTGCATAAATTTTGACAGTTTCAAAACGTTGGAAACTTGTATTTTTTTACAAATTTGCATTTATCCTAAGCAAAAAAAAAAAATACGTGTATGCAAAATTTAAGTTGTTCCACATTTCAAAATTATAAATACAAATAGGGCTAATAACAATGGTCAATGGTTGACGTCTGTGGCAAACTGCAGCCGTTCTGTGCAAAGAGGTGGATCATTGACGCTAACACCGACCACGCTTCTGTAACACGAGACGTCTGCGATCATTCCGGCTGCCGACACACTTAACATGCTATAAACAATCGAACACCAAAAATAGATTTTATTACCAGAGCAATTGAATTCAATGTCGGTGCAAATGATACTACACTGTTCATTGTGGAATGTTTTACTTCATATTAGATTCTAAAAGCAGATTACTTAGGCTTATTGTTGATTGATAGTGTGTTGTAAGAACGAAGGGCTTGTGTTCTATACAGGACTTGCGGTTAAGTCGTAATGGAACAGTTATTTTATTGTCACTGATTTAGTTAATTTAGGTCACACATTAGACTATTCAACATTTAAATAAAGTTTCCATGCATGTGGCACTTACGTTTCGTTGAGTCAGTAAAAGCCAGATGACTCTACCATACCACCAGTGACCTCTAATTCGCATCAAGTATGTCAGAGGTCTGCCAATTTAAATAACAGATCGATACTCCGTCATGAGGAAGTTCTGTGATAAATGGACGTTTGTTGCTTCAAAGTTGTGTTTTAACATGTTTCTTAGGCCAACCCATTGTCATTAAAATTCTTTAGTGTGCAACAATAGGCTGTACATTAGTAGCAAATGTGGAACAACGACAGGAAACAAGAGAAACGTTTGTTAAGACTACGCATCGCATGGGACGGACAAAAAAGGGAAAAAAGCAACTAACGGTCATCCCTTTGTCTTGCGAGTAGAAGAAATCATTGAGCAACGTGACGATTGTTTTGCAAGATACAAAGGTAATGCAATAAAAACTGCCTACACCTATTTGTATGTTAATATACCTACACCCATTCAATGATTACATGCATATGCATTTTGCTGAACGTTTGTCAGGAAATGAATTTTTATTATGGGGTGTGGGCTTTGTAAAAGAATATTTTACAAAGGAGGTCAATAAAATTATATTCATGTAAGGACGCTGAGTGATTATTCTATAAGGAGCCTGATATAATTTTATCAATATTTAAAACCTAGCTTGAATTCAAGAATGAAAATGAGTAAAGAGAAGCATCCTGATATAACTGAGGCCCCAAAATTTGAATGCAATGAAGAAACACGGAAACATTTTTTCCAGCCGTACTTCAGTTGGAAGAACTGTTGTAAATAAGAGTTTATTCCGTAAATGGATTCCGCAGATGTTAATAAAAATACAAAAACGAATGGAAAAGAGACACAAAATTGTAGAGATACTTGTCTTTTTACAGTCACTGGTCAACGTTAACCTAATTAAGACGAGTTCTTGTGATCAGCTGATTCTGGGTCACTTACCGTTAAGCGAACATTTTCCTGGATTCATGGTTATGTGGTATCACTAAGTAATAAAATAATGGTATTTTTAATGGAAGATTAAATCCGACATTTACATTTACCGTTTCTCGCAACACTATAAATAAACTAATCGTCATCGGTACGTCAAGGCAACCTAAACTTTATTGGTTTGTCCAATTCAACATAAAGTTCGACATAAGTAGGTATTGTTCTTATGAACGGGACATTGTAAAAACGGGAAATTGGTCACCGCTATGCACCTAAGGAATAAGTTAATAATAACCAAACAAATAACCAACTGCCAAAAGTCTGCTAATATCGGAAAAAAGCTGCAGTATTGTCTACCTTTTAGGACATTTTATTTGCGACCTTTTAATAGTCTGTTATATATACTGAATTACTCATACATCGCTGCATTTAGTGATGAAGAAATATAATAACTATGATTGCCTAACAGATTCGAGGAATGACGCCCTTCAATTTCCTGCAAATATTTCGTCTTTATAAACGGTGTCAAAGTCGCAACAGACGCTAGTTTCGCCAAACAAATTAAGTATTCCAAATGCACCTCAAAACGATCATCGAGTACACCGTTAATCAGGATTTAAATTATTAGATTTACGGCTGGGGGTCGGACGGTCATAAAACAGCTGTGACATCATTAAACCTTAGTATGAAAACGTTAAACGAATTTAAAAAATCCAATGAGCAATGCGATTCCGTAATCCTATAACCAACAAAACAAAAAAACCTTAAGAACCTAACACTTTTTTGTAAGGACGTTTGAAGATTACGTCATACGTACTGTGGCGCCCCTCGTAAAGGTGACGTCATTAACAAAGGAACTGCGATTGAATAATAGGGGTCCCTTTGATAAACACAAAAGAGAACCTGTACAGGTACGGTTATAAGCCGACAGGTGTAACTTGTTCTTTTAATAGTTATATCTCAGAATAATTCATATGTATTTGCATAATTTATGAATTTCTACTGCGAAGATGAATTCTACTAAGATTAGAACCGTGAATATTGCAAATCACACCCAAAGATTGAGAGAAACTAGTATTTATATGCGCAAACCATTCATTAGTTCAAACACCTTATCTGTGTTCTCTCTGCATTACTAAGTTTATCCAGACAGTCTTCGCATTGGTTTCCGGTCATAGATTATTTGAATTTATTACTCACTAGATATTTTGGATCTCCTTTCGATATAGTAAAATAAACACGTTCTAATATTGCTTATAAAACGTAAGACATACTGTGTTTGTTTATATTATTACTAATCTTTTTAGCGGCCGAAAAGTGATCTCATGGTGCGACTAACGCAACATTCTATCCGCCCCAGACTTAGTACCTAGTCTGATGACGTAAAAATAGAAAAACTGAAAATTTAATAAGTGTAATAAGTAACTACTCAATACCGCAGTCAGCAACATAGCTGTTGCTGTAACATAACCGATTAACAATCATAATTATGCAGTCTTCGTGAAGTTTTTTTTTTTTTGGACTTCACAAAATTTAATTACGGAATCTCCAAGTGGAACTAAATAAATTCTTTGTCTTTCCAATAATTTGAAATCCTCAAGTCTAATTTGGTTACAAACTACTAGATAGGTAATCAATCCAAACCTTAAATTCGTTGCTTATCCAGTGCAAACAACATGTTCATATCAATGCTAATTGGTTTGGCGATATATACAACATTGTTGGCGTAAATCTCTAAATCGAATTAACTTTTATTAAACATCGTTTTGATTTTTATTAAAAAAAAAAGACTATGGTTTACAGTTAAGATACAGTCAAGTCAAATTTAGCTCCTTAAACGTCAATGTGTACGTCACGTTTAGAAAATGCAACAACCAATGTGACAATCAAACGTGTCAGTCGAGTTAACAAGATTGTAACTGACACAAATTCACGTCGATTAATTTAATAAACAAACATTTTGGTAACTGGCCAGAAGATATTCAAGAATAAGTTTTTTTTTTTTTTTTTTCATTTTATTATGTAATTCCATTCGCAGTCTGAATTTTATTGCACAAAGTAAGCGATATGCAAACGAAGTCAACGCGATCGCCAAGTTCAAGGCTTTTGGGAGCGGACATAGCAAACCACTGCGTTCTTATATCCACGCATTAGAGTTTACATCGGCCAAAAACGTAACGAATCGCTTACGATGAACGTTTCAAAACTGCAATCACATTGTTACGTGTCGACGGACGGCAACAACCTGATTGTACCGTTAAGCGAGCCGCGCAAAACTGACCTAGTGCCGGGAAAGTTATCAGGGACGACCGTGTTCCGTTTCACGACCCAAGCCGAGCCCAGCATTCAGATCAATCAAGACTACTGCGCATTACCTCGACCTTTTTTAATAATTCTCGGAAGGAACACTAGGACATCGTTGAGATAATATCGTCAGAAATCAAAACGCTGATGTCATACAACAGGACGTCCTAATGGTAATTTTAGTAGATCAACCCGAGATGCTTGTTTCATTATTAGTGATAAAATGGCCAAGCGTGTCATATCATTCTCTGTTAATGAACATTAATTCGTTGCAAGTGGAACTGATTCAATTGCTATCACCCGTGTAGAGATGGCATTGAACTTTGTCGAAATAATTTGTATCAGGCTTGTAAGTGTGGCATGTTCAGACGGTGAGTTCAGCGAGATCACTATAACGGAAAAAGTTCGAACCGGAACATATTTTAAAACGTAGGTTTTTACCAACTGAAAATGGGTGTTAGACGCTCAACAATTAACGGCGAGTCGGTGACCCTAACTTATTTTGTTCTATGCCCTTTTTGGGTTCTAGACCCATCCTCTAAATTTATATAAGTCTTTAAAATTACAGCTTTATTCCTCTATTGAAACCACGTATTTGAATACATGTCACAGTTAAAGGAACGGAGAAGAATTCCTCCCTACCTAAAAAAGAGCTATAGCACAGTTATTTGACCCTCGTCGTCCCTCAAATTAATTAAACTGTTTCTGAAAATCGAATATATCTCATGTAAGAGGTGTATCAAGGATGTTCAGATGCATGGATAAGGAGTGTGTTGTATATTTATAGTTGCACGCGGGGTCGACGTTCCTCGCGCGTCTCCCACGCCGCGCCTGCCCGGTACGATGGGATCTACAAATCAGTTACACGATGAAACACTCTATTCGCATGCAAATCAAAAATAACACGAGAACCTATTGCTAGCATTCCAAATATTTATATCATGGTACATCACTAGCTGGAATTATGAACGAATATTAAAAAATATATCATATAATGCTTTATATGGTAATCAGTAACCACCGAGAAAGGAAAGGTCACCTAATTAAGCCTATTTGAATACCAATTTGCCATTACAATTAAGCTCAAGATTTGTCCAAATAAATCAGATCTGATCGATAGCTAAATAAGGATTCTAAAACAAATAGGTCATATGTACGTAAAAGCTTATTTGGCATATCGGCTAACAATGATATACGTTATAAGTTAGCTTCGAGAAAACGAAAATTATTCCGACATAGGGGTTTATGATACCAGTTGCGTACAAAGTGGAGCACATAACTTTGAACTGTCAGAATAAAGTAAAAGATATTTGTTATCGTAAACAAGAAAATTTGTTTGACAGCAGCTAAAATATGAAACCAACGACTTTAATATGAGGCATTTAAGTTGATTTTTGAAAATAAATATTCATAATGTCTAGGATATGTTAAGAAAGACTGATAAATAAATATGCCTGTAAACTCATGATATATTTATCAACTATTTTTTGTTCGCAACTAAAATTTAAACTCGATAAAATAGACCTGATACGGATTGGGATGTATGTACCTATAACATCCTACTTCATTTACATAAAACCATTGCCAGCATTTAGCAAGAGAAAACGTGTAAGAAGAGAGGAACAATTTTAATCATGTAAACAAAGTCACAAGTGTGTTGATGGTGCGAAACTTGAAAGCAGTAAGCAGGTAAGTGGGTTCGTTAATGCAACTACAGTTCGTGCTTCGCCTATTACGGTGTCCAGTACGTGGAGGCACTTTATGACCCTTATGTTCAATAGCCCCAAAATGTAGATTACATCATTTGTACGAACGGCGTGAACGTCCAAACAGTGAGTCATGTGACAAAAAAATGAATATGCAAATTACAACGTTTCGAAGACGAAGAATAGGTGGAATAACGCCGTATCTACGGCTTACAGCGTACAAAATGAACGAAAATATAATTTCAACGCGTAAAAAAAGTTTTGTGTAACTTTACTACAGTCGAAACAAGAAACCGAATACAGGGTCACTAAATTCATGATTGTAAGTGAAGTTTTCGCATGAAATTATGAATATAAGTATTCGAATAATATACATATTATTTAAATGAACAAAGTAGAACTATATCTCCTAAATATAATAATGTACACGGGCATTATAGCTTTTAATCGATTAAATAGAATAGATTAAGTTGTATTTAACGAAAGTATATTTAAATACTGTCACGCAAAACAGAAATTACAAGAATTTTTCAATAACACTCCAGACACGCGCGACAACGAATATATTTATTCAAATATATTTAAAACTATAGAATGCGGATCCAGTGACATTTGTGGCGCCTCATTCATAATTTTAGAGTAGGGATTAAAATAGCGATCTTTTACGTCTACGACGATAGTGAAAAATGAAACAGGTGATGCGAGGAGTTGCGTGAAGACACGATGTGGGATGACAAACAAAGATCGGTCGTTCAACTCTACAGGAAGAAAATGTTTTCTGGCGGCTGGATTTTAATACATAAATGTTTATGTTACAGCTTCAAATTCTCGAAACCAGAAGGTAACATCGTTTGAATGTCTAAATATTTTCTTATCATCATATAATTAAAAACTCATGAAGAAACTTTGACACAAGCAACATTAGTAGTTCATAATGGATAAATTCACTTTTTTCACGCCCAACATATTCGTGGACGGCGAAAATAAAGTCACACTGACTAATTACTGCTTGGACGGAGTCCCAACCAGATAAACACCTAAACCTCAGCCAAAAATACACAAGATGGCGTCGAGTTCATAATAAAACAATTTAATGGGCCAGCGCGCTTTCCGCGGTGACGAAATCTGCGCCGACGCATTCTCGTTGCGTAACTTGAAACGCGATCTGTGCAAGAGAAAACTGTTTAAGGTCAAAATAATTATATTTCATCTGTATAGTGAATTACTATAAAGCAAACCTTTTCACACGCACGAGATTAAATAAAATTTATTGATTATTATTGTAGAATACAAAAATAATCCAAAGTACAAAAAAATCTTCCTAGGCCAGGTAATTTGAATATTATCAAGGTATAAATCATGACTTACTTATACTTTAACTTTATTGGGGTCATTGCACCTACTTGTTTAACAGTGGTATTATAAAATAGTATTTTGTATATCCATTTTCCAGAGTAAATACATAAATCAGTGAGGGCGATGGACAACAAACGAATCCGACGATTGTTTACGCGCGAGTGCGACGGGACGGGCGCGGCGGAAGCTTGGCGGAACCTCGCGTCATTGGCTCGCGTCAGCCAGCCCAAAACTTGGCCATCATCGCCACGCCACGCTTCATTCATGGCACATCATCCGCCAACCATACGTCACCTCTAAGATAACAATCATAATGAAACTAGCATAAATATTCCATGTAAACTCCGCCCAAACAAAATTCGACTAGTGAAAAATGTCTGATGTACCCAAACTTCTCAATTTAAGTGCATATCTCTACTCAATATATGCGTAAATAAATAAAAGATTCTTCAAACATATACCATTCTTTGTTGGAATGCTTTAGATTTAATGAGGCGGCCAGATTTATCGTGACCGGAGACAAGTAAGGAACCATTTAGGCACTCCCATCCTGAGCGTCTTGTAATTTTTATTACGCAGGCAACCCCGCCCTGCATTGTTGTGGGGTTTAATGAGCGTACGCTCGTGCCGACTGTTCCTGTTGCGTGTTAGCCGAGTATAAAAATATATTGGATGCGGCAGACATTTTTTTTCTTATATTGTATTCCATTATCGATTCAACCGAGGAGAAACAAATGACAATTAATATTTTTGATCATCTATTAGCCATATTCGGTTTTGGAGGGACACAATGAGTAGGTAACTTGACTGGTATCCAGGTAGATTTGCTAAGTAGATAAATATGATCTAATTCGATACTAAATTACGTGTCAGAATAATTATTTGTGCAAAAAGATATGAATTTTCTTACACAAATTAATCAAGGGCTTACATTGTTTGGAGACTCGGAATTATAAACAGCTACATACCTGAAACAAGAAGACAGAAAATTAAATTCACTATACGTATGTATCGCAACAAAATTAGTACATTTTCAAATAACGCATCCGTAAACCAAACCGCCTCCAGATGGTTTATAAATACACAACGCCATGACATTAAAAATATCCAATTAATTCGTATTAAGTCCTATTTGAAAACTACTTTCAAGCCAATTGGGTCTTTAACAGCAAACATACAAGGTTCATAAGGCTTGCGTTTGTTGATGCTGCTTCCAGAGATATCAAGAAGACGGCTGTTTTACTCGTTACAGGGTTCCGGCAAGCGTTTGATATTTTTGCTCTAAGAATATTTTTATTTGGAGCATGAAGCTAAAATTTAGTTTACGATTCACCAGCCTAATTATAACGTAGACTGAAAATTTTGCAAGTAGTTCAAAGTTATTTTATATTTTCTTAGAGCAAAATATTAATAACACATGTCTACGGTTCATTAAAATATACTGCAACGAGGAACTAAATATTATATATTCTAAGGGGAGAGTTTTGTCACAAACACAAAGAAAAATTATAATGTCACCGTTAAAACATAATCAAATGCAGGATAGATCGATGAGGACGTATGCGGGTGCAGTAAAATTAATAGGTATAACTGTTAACATAATAAATATTCAATAGGGATAACAATTTCGCTGTAAATGACATGATACACTAGAGAGTTCATTTGACTGTTGGAATAAACAAATTAATCGTGTTGTAAAGTGAAAAGTTTAATGTACGTAAAATCAAAATGTATAGTAACTTAAGTCAGTTTAGACATAAACCATAGGCCAAAATCTGCTTCAACGACGAGAACATAAGTGTCTAAAACATTTAAACATTCTTTGTTAATTCTCTAAATAATCCGGAAATTCGAGAATTTATTAAAGACCCTAAGCGTTTTCGTATGAACGAAGAATGTTTATTGAAAATGCATGTGGAAAGTAAACATTTTAAGTAGCAGTAAAACGAGGTTTAACTATGTAATTTGGTATTATCTCAATTCAGATAATCCCTCGTAGGTAATTTATATTGGAATCTATAGAAAGTATTTGAGTAATTCCGTAATGCATATAAATGACCCAATTAGATGAAGTTGGCCAGCATCCAGAGAACTGGATGCAGTTCCCTCTATTTAAATTACTAATTTTCTTACATAATGTGCCTACTTCTCTGTTTTGTGGTTCTAGTTTTGAAACAAAGTCACACAAAGAACACTTTATATTCATATTAAATAGTGTCTTGACAACTTGTTCTCCGGGACCTGGAGAAACGACGTTATAAACAGGATCATTATCATCATTAGTAGAGAATTACGTAAATGACAAATAATAAAGTTGACATTAAACATAGTCGAAGACTACCAACTGACCTTAGATTAACAACACAATCTTCTCATCTGCGCAGGTTCGTTAATAAGATAAACAGCAACTATATATTCATAATACAAGTGTTATTACAGTCATCCTAACCTACATCCAATGTCGCTCAAGGAATTCATTGTACTGGTTGAACATTCTACAATGCAAATATTCTATGAATTGAAACGTAGATACTGTTATTTGAAATATTCAATTAAGATAACATTTTGTTTCGTCGCGCCGGCGCATTGTCTATAAATATGTGTTAAACGGCGGTTCACAAGTGTGCTTCTAGGAATTTAAAAAATTGCCTCAGCGGGGGACTCACATTTATTTAACTTAGAGGCGATTTTCAAATATTAGTAAATATAAGGTCTAGTTACTTCTTCATTTCGAAAAGCAAAAGTGAACATTATTTATAAAAATCAAGAACATTTATAAATGGTATAAAATAGAAGTAATTAAATTAACAGATGACGTTGCGTAGGCGAGCCAGCAAACACGTGAAGTGTTGGTCGAGCTAGAGAGTGACAGATATATTTGTAACAGGCAAGTGGGAGTGAGATCATAACAATCTATCAACATCTGAAAGTAAAGACATAAGCAGACGACTTCTCGCCGTTGAGTCACGGCATCACGACCTTTTTTTATATTTATACGATCTAGAACAAGACATTTAATCGATTCAGCTGATATCCATATTTCCTATAATAATTATAATAATAACTCACTTTTGGACTTCCTCTGACCTTGTATCAATAATATCTAGCTAAATTAGTACCTAAAAAGATAGAATGTCGTCACTGCTAAATTAAAATATAAACGGTATCTACCCATAATCGGATATTTACTCAATAAATCGTCGTCAGTGTTGTGCGGTAAAAATCACATATCAACAATTGCACAATCGCATGAATGAACCGGTAAACGCTGTGCGTTCACCAAATTGCTTAATGCAAAATGAATGGGACCCTTAAGCCGTCTACACTAGAACCGACGGCAGAGCGGCGCCTGCGCATCCCACACGTGTGGCGCAACGGAGGCAGTTTCGTCATGTTTGTGTTGCTTGTTAGTAACATCTTGCCTATCGATTATAGAAAGCGAATCTCAGGAGGCGATGTGAAAAAACTATGGCCATTCTCAATGTTGATGTCATAACCTTTTTTAGGTTTTGTCTAACAAATACTAATTAGCATAGCTTTGAATACATCACTGTTTAAAAATTTACAAATTTTATATCTCACAGCAAAAGAAGCTATCTGTAAGGGACTGCGACTGTCGACTATAGACGAGTCTTTAAATGTCGACTGTCGGGCGCCACCTACGTGCTTCTGTAGAAAGTTGAAGAACTAGACCGGCCCAGTTTGGACGAATTACGAAGTACCTATATTATGAGAAAATACACGCAGTGTTTTGATTTTCACTCCGCAATATTTATTTCTTAATGAGATTGTTAATACGACTTAAATACCCATTTGGTCTGAAGGTAATGATAATATAATATGATGACTAAATCCGTTCTTTCGTTCCGCACCCAGAATATAGGAGTGTATTCGTAATGCGACACCCTATTTTATTACATTAGCATAAATTACAATTAAAATGAACTGTAGCTTCGATAAAAGAACTTATTATTGGAAACTGTCGTCAATGTAAACATTAAATAACAGGTCAGACAGCGTGCGCCCGCGCTGCATGGATCGCGATTAGTGTGGAGCGTGAAGGCCGGCAAGCGTTATCGTAACCACAGTAATAGGGTAAACAATAAATTTCTCATTTTTTAAGACACTTTGACGTTATTAATGTAGGCTGCCAAGGTGCCACAAAATAATCGCAATCCAACGAAGCAACTACAAATATAATGATTGACTACGATAAGATATTGGCTTTGTATCAAAATCTGACTGTCTAATGACTTGAATGAAATAGTCTTTATATTCAATCATTAAGGAACACTATGTAAAATTTCTTCCAACAATTTAACCAATAATCAAGTAAAACGAGAAGGCAATGCAATGGTCCAAATATTGTCCCTTTAGGAAATTCACTACATAATCAGTTGTAAGATAAGTATATAATTTCAAATTTTCAGTTAAACTTTAAAATGAATCACTAAGTACAGCAGAGACGAATATCAAAAATCTGTTCAATTTAAAAGAACTAAAATAATCGTATCATTAGTTTGCTTAAGCTTTATGATCTGGTTGTTAAACCGAGAAATTATTGACGTGTGCCAAGAACAAAATATAAGTGTAGGTCTATAAATTAATCGCATCAACTGACATGCCTTTGTACCTACTTTGTCTAAAGTAATTTATTATAATAAGAATATTATTTTTATTGCCTTATTCAATAGGATCCATAAGCATTACATAAGATTATCATTCATTCGTTGTAGGTAATACAAAGTGCGCAACTGGTAGGTACTCGAGCAACATTTCTTACAACAATCCTACTCTAAAGATCAGGTACCTAATGGGATTTTCCAGATTATGCAAAACTATCAGTTATATACTTGTCTTTGTTTCATTAACCTTGAATTTTAATCTCATTTGACAGACATAGGAAATGTGATTTATAATTTGATTTCTTACTAAGCGTTTATCGAGAGTATTTCAGTACTAAGTATAGTTTATCCTGACAGTTAAAGAGAGACTTTTATTTTAAAGCCTTGATAATTTTCAGAAGATTTATTAACAAATTGCGCGATACCGCTGACAAAACCGAAAGATAAATTATATAAGCTAAACGACCATTTCATAAAACAATAACAAACAAATAAATGAAAATGGAATAAACATGGGTAAAATATTCAATAAAATTGAATGCTTACTGTTTAGGTTACACCGATAGGAATTGTATGTGGACCAGAGGTGCACTTAACCAATAATCAATAGTCAAGTCGGCTCACCTACAACAAAAACCTTTTTTGTCAAAACAAGAAGATTTATTGCCCTATTGTCCTAAGTGGGTCAACGATTTTCCATCTGTCCATACAGTATTTACGTTTCCCACTAACAAAGTAGGTACCCACGATGTAACTGCTAATGCATAAAACCAGTAAAAGCTCCTAAAGTCTAATCAAACACCTGACAGTTTCGGTTAGTTTCACACGGAAAAGTAAGTCTATGTGCTTTGACATATTTTTGCTAAGTACTGTGTCGAATCTAATAAATTAATTGGGTGTGGCATAATATGAATTTACATGAATAATTTTGCATTTTGCCCATATCTAGCTGCAAACAATAACTATTCGAGGAACATGGCATTAATACGTCTAAATTAAGAGCTAGGAACATAGCTTTAAATGTTATCTCACTAGGACATAAAGCCAAAGATTTCAAATATTTAAAATATACTCTGAACCTGACATTTGACGGAGACTTGTTTGTATTTTTGAGAGCGTTGCTGACTTGAAAGGAACCTATTTATTTACAATACACTAACGCCATCGTTTTTACTATGTAAATCTAGTCCCTTTGTTCATATTTCTATTGTCCAGTAACTTTGCGAAAAAGATATTTGTTTAGAACCAGATAAAATGTTGTGAAATGTAAGCATGTGGTTATTTTAGGAACTTGACTAGATCTTCCAATCGCTACGGAACATGTCCTTAAAATATCAAAGCCACGGGCGTTTTAAGTCCAGTTCTCATACCACACCCACATTTTTTTTGTTTGAAAGAGATAAAGTAGGCATCCGCCGGATTGTGTGAAGGTCCACTGGAGGGAAGTTCTTTACTTGTCAATGGCCGGTATTTAAACTAATGAAATTTTTTTGTTCGTCCTAAATCGAAACCGACCTCTAACGGCTTGCAATTGCAAGTTGGTATATTTATAACAGTCGAAATCATGTCACGAATTTGAAATAAGCAATATGTTGACCTGAGCCCGATTGTCAAGCATCTAGTAATGCTGTAGGCGTTGAGGGCCACAATTAAACAAAGCAGGTCCACCCAAGTTACCGTACCGTGGGCTGTCAGCTCCCACGCTTTGGATCCGACCTTTTTGTTTAGGTACCAGTTAGCAATCTGTCTTATTCCTATTCGTGTTACAAAGTTGCTGAATATTCACGTATGCTAAGTAGTGATTTAGAGAGAGCATATAAAGTTAAATCATGTTTAGATAGAGCTGTCGTGCAACTCAGAAGGTGAGCCAGCTTTGTGCACAGTATTATTATCTCACGTTGATACAGAACTAGTACTTATTTGTAGCTATGATAGGTTCTAATTGATTTATGGGGATTCTGATTTATAATCGTGTTTATACTCATGTCTGCTTTCTACTTGGAATAATAGAGACATAAAATTTCTAAATATGTACGTAGATTCAATAAATCATATGACCCGCGTAGGAGAGACCCAAATGGTGTGATGGTGATATTATGGAACCGAAATGTAAAAGCGGTATTAGAAGGATTGTTCGGCTTTAAGCGTAGGCTTCGGCGTTCCGCCCACGGGACTGGTTCCCTCGACATTCTGAAGCGATCGATTTTCATTTCAAATTACAGTGCTCACGCGCATCCCACACATTCTTCCCGAACGCGTTCTTTGTGCGTTCAAGTACACTAAGTATGATGGCCATCCAGTTTTCATTAACATTCCGAGTGAATGTCATAATTGTTTCTGAGGTGTCAAACCAATTTCTTGTACCTCATGCTCAACATGTTAATTGTTTTATTCAACATTGACAGAATCATCGCCATACTATGATGGAGCCATTAAATTAAAATTCGTATTGGAAGTAATAATTAAAAAAAAAATACCAAAATCTAACATTACTAAGCGACAAGTTAGGAATTTTGCATTATTTACCAAAAAATAATGACACAGCTGCGGTACGAAGCTAACGGTTATGTAGAGGTACTAGTAGGTTCATACATTTTCACGGCCTAAGAAAAAGTACCTCTCATTAGCAGAACGATCACGTTGCTAAAGATAAAGCGGTAGATACGTAGCACCAGTGTCGTGGGAACAAACGAAGAATAGATGTCTCGTATGATCCAGTTTTCTATAGAGATGCAGTGTAGCCTTATCGAGGTCGACGCGATAATGAGTCGCGTGTCAATATTTGCTTTCTGTAACATTTTCTAAAGTACCTAACGTTCATACAAAGGAAGTAAGAAAGCAAGTGTTTCCACACTGTACACGTAGTACCGACACGGCTCATATAAGCTTTCCCTCATTCGCGATTGAACTATGAATAAAATATTGTATAATAAAGTATGGCATTTTTCGTCTCCACTGCATGTCACATTGTGTGCTCTTCAATACTAATTGGTATATTAGTATATTATAGTCAGGAGCAGATTGGATACACAAGATAATGGATTACCATGTCGTTTTTTAGTGAATGTTGCCGGAAGATAAAAAAAAGATGCAGCTTCTGCGCAAACCAATCTTTTTACAAGGTTGAAAACCAGGGTTGATGCGGTCAAAGCTTGTATGGATTCTTACTACATCAAACCTATATCTGTGATGCAAGTAGATCCTTGAGCAGGCACCTATTTATCAACTCTTTAAGTATTGGTATCTTCTATTTTATTAGTTTGAAATATTCTAAATTTGATATTCAACCAATTCATCTATTTACGCTGGCAACCGACCCAAACATACTTGGGAAAAGCAAAGAACGATGTTGCTTGAAGGTAGGTATCTATCTACTTCTACATTTAAATGAAAATAGGTAGGTGTATGTAGGTATCCCTATATGGAGGCTTTGAGTAAGGTCGGTTGACAGTCAAAATTGATTGTATAATATGACATCGACGACTGTTTTGAATCTCTGCAATTAAGCAACCCACAGCAAGTTATAACGTGTCGGAAAGCGACTGGAACAACCTTGGCTTCTACACCTCCACGCTACCCACGGCTACCCTCATTTGGTCATCGACGTAGGCGCACCGCCTAATCGCATACTAAGCAACCTTATAATGACCCAACTAAGACTCACTTTAGCTACAGGGTTGCGGAACCGAAAGACGGCATCAAAGGTAGGTGGCGCCTACGCATCAAAACGCAATAATTGCATTATTAAGTACGAATTACCTACTTGCTCAGTGTAATTCCATTTCATTTAAACAGGGTCACTAGAACTTTTATTAAATAATTTTGCGGCAACAGTAACTTCAGATAAGTTGCAAGGCTTTAAGATAATGTGACAAGTAGGTACTTTAAAGTATGCATAAAATCAACATTTTTTACAAAGCGTTCTCCTCTGATATTTTCCGATAAGAACAATGCTTAAGGGCTATTAAACCCATTTTTATCTTTTATCATGGTTTAATCTGCAAATCAAGTGTGTGTAACATATTGATAAAACTTATCTATGAATCTGGTTTTTTTAATAGGTATCTACTTACATTGTTCATATCAGTAAAGATATCTAAAATTTTGAAGCGATGTTCCATTGATGTCTCTTTATCTTGTAATACATATCCAATATATATGTTTTATCTGTATCTATTGAATGTTTTGATTGACGAATTTGTATGTTTACTTTGGTTAGCGCATTGTTATCTAGCGATGCTTACTGTTCTTATTGGAATGCAAACAGCCAAATAGTTGATTCAATATGTAAACATTGATCGGTTGATATTGTTTGTGACTATCAAATATTCCTTGTTATAAAATGTCAGCCATTACATCTGGATAACTCATGTCTATTATTAAAGATGAACTTTAAATTCCATCGATTGAAACATGGTCTTTAAGAGCATATAACATCATGAACATGGTTTTATTTGTACTGTTCTGCATATATTATTGTCAGACACCGTTTTGGTCATTGCTGGTTAGACACTCGTTGAAATCTTTATACATTTTGCTACATAAAAATGTTGAAATTGTGGTGAACTATATTTTTCTTATATGTCAAATATTCCAGCGTCCACCAAAAATAGCCGCCGTAATTTCTTAGTTCGGCGTAACGCGATACGCCACGCCTGTCGGTTGTCAGCTTGCCGTCGATATTTTCGTCAAGTCGTCAGTGCCCACCGTGGACCGGCGTGACATGTCAAATAAACCATAAAACTTCAACAACATCGTTGTAGTGAACCACGTCGATCGTAACTTTTATTGGACACTAACATGAAAAAACGTAAGACTCGCTAATATCAATGAATAAAACCTGATATTTCCCAATCTCTGTGACTCAAACCTTACCAATCTTATCAAAACGAAATTAAAGAGTCAGTCCTCGAGTCGAGATCTCGCGCTTTTTAAGGCAAATGTTAAATCAACAAGTTTTCGAGAATGATGCAAGCAGAACATTACTTACCTGAGACACGTGTTTTAAAATCTACGCAACTTAAGTACAATACCGATGTTGCCATATATATTAAAGCATGTGAGCACAAAGCATTGGATATGGAACATTTCAATCCACTTGGGCTATACCGAGACCAATCTTATTAGATTCATGCGCCACTGACATTATTTCGTAAGTGCTCATTTAAATGCGAGTAAACATTGGACAATATGAGACCAACGAGAACATGAGGACATCTGCTGACGATCCATTATAACACAAACTGTTTGTCTACTTTATATTTGCGTCTTTATACAGAAAATTGCTTCTTCGAAATAGAACCAATATAGTCTGTCCCACTTAAGTTTAGAACTTGCGTAGCAGGTATCTCAATTAGGCAGGCAGGTATATCCAAATCACTAAACTCATTAACGTCGTAGACCAAAGAAATAGGAAATAAATGAGAAGAAATTGTACTTTATTATGTCGTCTGATAAAGATGAGTGGAAGGATTAGGTTTGTACTGTAGAATGCTTTCAAGACTCATTTGATTACCTATGTTATTCAAACGATGTTGAAGTAGAGATTACTGCTGAGCGTCGCCTTTAATACATATTGGACTGACCCGCAAGGAGTACAATGACGATCATTTTAAATCTGAATAGATTATATATTTTTTATTTTCAATACTACGTTTATTGAAAATAAATCATTATAATCTCTTCAAATTTCACGCGCAAAAAGAATTATAACTAATAGACGTAGTACTAAATAGATAATTAAAGGAACAAAGTTTTACTATACCCTTTTTAATCCCAAAGGGCAATGCTTAACAGTAAATCGTTATGGCTGCGACATTATGACATGTAGAGGTATCGGTCCAATAGACCTTGCTTTGCAACGAGACGTGACTTGAGTTGCTAATATGTTTTAAAGTAACACGTCGTCTTTCCAATGAATGTTACTGTTGCCTCTACTCGTCTTAGACTGTATATTAGTTTTATAATGTAAACTGATCCGAATTGAGTATTAACATGACTTTGTTTTTCCGTTTCACAAAAATGGATTCTGATATTTTTCCTGCCAACTTGTCTGTCTTTTGCAGGAAGATGTGTTATTTAATTAGGTTCTCTGTCCTTATTATTAAGTTTTGAGTTAATGTTATTGTCTGATTCTATATTATTTACTGTGTAATAAACTATCAGGCAGAAGATTTCTAACAACAATATACCACAGACTTCATGATCATGTTCTAATCAGCCGGCACATAATATCAATGAAGGCTTATGATACCTAAGTACTTCACCTATATGGTGCCAAAGTATCTCAAACCAGTTTATTATTGAAATATATAAGAAGTACTATTATTAAAGTCAATCCTATAATACTTACCAATAAATTACTTACTAATAAATACCTATGTACTTATGTAGATATAAACTTAGCGTTTTAGTGCTATCTCATTAGAAAGAAACGGAGAAACAGGCAACAAACGCCGTCACATCATATAGGTATATGTAAGTACCTGCATAAAAAAACAATTATGTTGGCCAACTAAGATATGGTAGTAAGCTTAACTTGTCGCAATGTAAAACAATAATTGAAATTGGAATAGGTGCCTTATTAACTTTGAAAAACATTTTGACAATAATTCATACCTTATTTAAATGAGTCACTGAATACATTATCTACTTATTGGTAATATAAAGAAGTAGGTTCATGTAAATACATTCAATATTCAAATGGCTTAGGGACTTATTTTGCAAACGTCAAGTGAGTCTAGTAGTCGGCAGGCGCTCAGTAGCAAGATAAGGGCTACATAGTATCCGTAGACTGGTTACGAGTAGTAATAAAACAAGGCTATACATCGCACAAGGAGCGGTGCGCCTGCGCCGCACTACGTACCAATCTCGTATGACTGAGAATGGTGGACGTACGGTACCTACATAGAGTGGCGACATTCCACCAACTCGTGCGGAATGCAAGAATACGGCCCTGCGAACAGGTTACCCCCAGGGCTTGTGATCCTTCATCTCGCGCGTCCCCATTTAAAATATAACCTCAAAATCATAACTCGACTAATTAAAGATTTATTTACAACAGCTGCGTCGACAGTGAGTGAGACACATAAACGTAGTCACCAAACTCGTTTACTACATGTACATTTCACCGATCTCTTTCGTCGGCGACAATCTAACGACCGCTGACCGCAAATCAGCACAGAGACAGTCTGCTTTACTTCGCTTTTCGAAATGAAGGATCGCATTACAAACACCACTGGACCATAACTCGGCGGGGCGAAGACAAAAATAAACTTAATATCGTTTGCGTTGTAACATTTGTCGACGCATCCGATTTATGATCGCCTCGGTGACAAGCATCGACGATAGGAACTAGTAATTTCGGCTACCGATGTATTATAAATAGTTCCACACGATTTTCACCTACCTTCATCCAGAAGTCGTTCCATGTGCATGAAAACATTCGGGAACGCAGCCAGTTGCTTCCTGTCTTTGAGCAACTGAGCTAAGTAGTCCGCTATACTTTGCGTTGAAGGACTGTTATTATCACACATCATGAATACTATTTATACAACTAATGACACGTTAAATGTTTATTCCAACACGATCAAATAAGATATTGTACTTTAGTTACTGATTATTGTTATTTTTGTGAGATTATGTTAGAAAAGTTAAATTCACTTCCACACACATCGAAGTTTCGATCACCACTAAATGACGAAGTTGACCGAAGTGAAGTTGTGGGCGAATATAGCGCTGCGCCTGCGCTCTTGTCGAATGGATTTTTTGTGAGCGCGTGCGACTTCTGTCCACAGTGTAGGCGTAATAATAACATACGCTGCTCTCGCTCACACTGCACTGCGTTCTCGGTTTGTCTTGCTTCCACATCACAGAGAATAAATGCGAAACAGTCGCCATCTAGCCAACCCAGATACAACTATAATGATGTGAGTTGACGTGACCGTAACTATTCGCTATGTTATTTCCATCTACGTATGACGAAGCAACAGTATTGTTTTGAGTGTATTTGAACGAGTAACTGGATAATACAAAAATGAAAGATATTCCTAATGCAACAAATGGAATACTCACTTTAAAGTTATTAACTATTCTGTTTCGTAGATAAATATGTACTAATATTTAAAGATTAATAAAATATTGATTTAAGATCCCTGCGTGAGAACTCCTAAATCACAACAGCAATATAGTTGAATGTATTCAATACACAAGGAAGATGTCAGAAAAGAAGGGAAAGAACGTGTCACAATGCGTCATTCCAGGGCACAATGCGTGGGCTGATCTTCTACATTAGTCAGTTCAAGTAGTACGTAATCTATTTTTTCATACATTTGTATTTGTAAAAGCCTACACTGATGAAGATTATTGCAACATTTTAATTCTAGACATTTGGTAAGCTGGTCTTGATTATGGTACGTAATCAACTATACGTATATTAGAGTATAGGAGAAGTTGATAATATTCTGGTCACTCCTTCCTCTATTCTGACTATTTTTAAACCGCCGAGTGACACAAAGTAGACACAATAGAAAATCTATTGTTTTAAGCCTCCGGCGAACGTTGGCAGCTAAATGAATACATCAGAATTTTGAAATAAGATTAACTTGGCTGGTAGATTTTGGCAAGATCTTTCAGTTCTGATATGCAAAAACCCTAATCATATCAAATATTTATTTAAATTAGATATTTTAAAACCCAGTATTGCGAATGACTAAAATATCTTGCACTGTTTTGTTGGGTGCCACGAGTAATTAAGTAAAAAAAATTAAGGTTATATTCTGTGTTTATGTAACCTACCTACTTACACTAAACTGCTACATAAGTGTCAAGATATAAACCATAAAAACTGATTTTTCCATTTTGTACAAAACCGTATTTATTTGTTTTAGAATATAATATTATATAATAGAAGTAGAGACTTGCCTTCAAGTCAAGTTCCCAAGTTAGGGGTGGATTTCACTCTAGTGCAGTTCGAGTCAAATTAATTTTAAACAGAGCCATGCCAATAGTTATAAAACGATAAGTAACAAGGATTGTTAATAACGGGTCTATATAATGCAACAACTAGGTATATAAAATATTGGCTCCTTTCATAACGCCAACACACAATATTTTGTTTAAGATTAGAGAGTTATTTTTTTCATTTACATAAAAGGAAACAGTGGGCGAGAGTTAAATTGTTTTTCATATTATTATAGACTATAGTTACGCAATGTGTCAAGAACATCAACGGGATGTGATTGCGCAATAAATATGTGTCTTTTTTAATTTGATTAACAATTATGATCACGTACTTACGCGTTAGGAAGCTAAACATTACGAAACACGAAACAAGTGACCTTATAAAGGACTTGCTTCTTTTAATACTTTAAATATTTTTAGTAGAAATCCATAAGAACTGGCAAAAACGTATCGCGATCACGGTAATGTTTCATCAGCTATTCGGAATCATTTGATGGCTCTCTTTGTATAATAACAAAGTTGCTTTTCACTGAACAGAGAGTGCCTACTCATGTACTAAATTTATCAAAATAGTTAATAACGAACAAGCAACACGAAACCTAATTTCAATAACCTTTAAAGCCACATAACGTGATAACCTAAATATTCTTAGTCTCCTATTTTTGGTCGAGTCTAGACACTAGACAGTAGGAGCGTAACTATGTCACTCAGATTTAAGTAACTGTATGCGATTCCATTACCCATTCCTACTTATCTTGAGCAGTCTTTGTCACTAATGGCGACTTCAAAGTTAATGTACCACAATCAAACCGAAATGTGGATGTGCACTGTATGAACTAAATTCTCAAAACGTTATTTACTCAAGTTATAATACAAATACTACGAAATACTAAACTTGTGACATCCACAAATTCGATAGTTGACCAGCGCATAGCGTGGTGGACAGCAAAGTGTCACAGAGGGACTTGTCCTCTGTCATACAAGGCCTGAGTTTTCCTTTACTTTCCTTTCGACCATCGTTAACGAAATCCAAAAATGTATGAAAATAAATTTGCGCGCGTTTGTATAAAATATTTTTTTATTAATGATCGAGGTCGAGGAAAAATCTTACCCCGAGGAGGCATCAGTCCCGGCAGTGAGAACATTAATAGGCTGATGATAGAGGTGATTAAATATTATGATCAACACAAACTGCGCTGCACATATTTTTAGAACACCCCTAATTATCTCCTTAAACATCAATTGGTCTGATAAAAAATAAACTTTTATATCACCGAAATTCGTTTTTAACAAAGCCAGCACATTCGATCAATTAAAATCACCCAAGTTAGTTACGTTTTATCAATTCCGTTAAAAGGATAAATGGATAATTGACCCCTATACGATGGTCTTGTGGATCTATCGAATTAAACGGATTAAGCACACAAGTTCCACGCTCTATATTCCACTATTATTTCTATATTGAAAGCTTTATTACATCTCGAACCGAAGGGATAGAGTTAGACCTACATTTTTTGTAATTATTTGTATAAAGTTATTTTTACTTCATCTGCAGTCTCATAGTAATTAGCAGCATATGAATTAATTACTATGTTTAAACTTCTTTTGTTTTTCTGCTTAAAAAAACTTTTACAGACCATTTATGTATTGAGTTTATTATTAGGCACCTGCAATCTATTAAGTAGGTACTATATAATTATCTACTCATTGCACCGTTTACGTCATACTGAAGATGGTTGCACCTTCTTATGTAGAAGACAATTTTCCTTAAATAAGTACTAATACCTACCACAGCATAAACTAACAAGGAGGTTGGTTAGAGTGAATTAAATGTGCTGCAAAATGCTAAAAGTATTTAAAATCGTTTTATGACAACATTTTTCACCGATACACGGGCTTGACTTCCATAAAAGCATCGTGATTATGCGGCCGCTCCGACTATGGCAGGTCGCTCGGAGTCTAATTATCTAGGCGCTTTGGAACTTGGATATACGAAGATGGTAACGAACTAATGCCGCTATCAAGTAACGCACTCTATGCCAATAATAAAAACATTAGATTGCAAATGTTACGAGCGATACCAACTTCTTGCATATTCTAATAAGATAGGATGTGATAGAATAGAATTCGTAAATTGCTTTGTATTAACAGCACAAAATCGACTTCGGATATGTCCATAATTTCACACGTTAGAGGATCAGAATGTAAAGGTCGAAATTGCTTGTATCGGGACATAAAATCTCTTTCAAAACATCTGTTACCAACTGTAAAACATTAGTCGTTACTGACACCTACAAAGGAGGGCAATAAATATAATATTTGTAAAGTAAATTATTGATAGACAACGCCTCGTAAAACGTCGGTATTACAGTCATTTACCTACATTGTTTTTATATAATAATAAACAGCATGTGCTGTGCACAATATGAAATTAAAATAACGTCAAGTCCGCAACAATTTTTATGTTCATGTATGTAGGTTGGAGTGCCGTGCGCAGAGCTTTGCGTCGTGGATATCTACATGTCCGGCTTTCGGCCTACGGTTTGTGAGCGAGGAAAACATTGCGTCACCCAACCATCGTGTGACCATTTACTACAAGCTCCCCATCTTTGATCTTTAACCAAACGATGACACAAAAATGCCCTGTTGGAATACTAAGTTCTTCATTTTTACTCTTTTTACCAACGAAACTTTCTTTCCCGTTTCCTGTAAACTTCGTAAATCAACGTCACGTTTAATTTTATTAGACAGAATACGCCTACTGGTTTATTAACTTTAAAAACCATCGAGATAATCAAGATATTTTATTATGACATCTTAAGAAATATTGCCTGCTGAATTAGTGATTCAAATAATCCTAAACGTAAACTTCCAGTGGGACAAAGTTAATTTATTGGACTGAAAATGTGTAAGTTTTTCTATATATTTAATGTCTTCGTTATCAAATTCAATACTTTTCACAATCTTACATTTTGGTTAGCCGACAAAGAAGACACAAAGCAAGCCCGCCTGGATATATATAAGTACAGGCGAAGAGCAACCAGATCTGATCTGCTCCGAACTCATCACGCTCCACCAAAAATTGCACCAGGCATTGCTCCGAATCTCCACCAGGAAATTGACGAAGAGAAGCGCCAAAAAACTTATGCAATATTACAAGAAGCCCGATCTGAATTTACAACCAACAGCAAACTGCGCACACTCTTGCTCATATATTCCAACCCTGCCTGGAAAATATTTATACTTACAACACTATTCATTGCATATATATTAGATTCTTGTATTTATACGTTCTGCAAATCAAGTGAAAGACCTTTCTGGGGCATTGTCATTTTATTATGTTTCAATTTCATTTTTACTTTCGACGTTGTTATTATTGTTGGACTGAAGTTCTTTAGGAAATGGAGAAAAACTCTGAACCTTGTAGAACCAGATACAATCAAAGTAGTGCTCAATATTATACTGGCAGTCCCTTACTCATTTTTGTATTTGGTGGATGATAATCGGTTTCATTTCAATTTTCATGCGATAGCTCCATTGATAGCTACGATTCGAGTATATCGGATCATAGAGTATTTCTACAATAGATCTTCACAAGCCGGCAGTAATCAGTGGACTACGTTCTTGTCACAGTATCTCATTCTTTTCTTTTTGTCTGTTCATACCTGGGCATGTGTGTGGTATTTGTTTGCGAACAGAAGCTTCGACATACATAAGATTCGCACATCGTGGTCGCTAGCAGCAATATACTTACCGACAGAGGAAACACTAGACTGGTACTATGTTTGTACGTACTGGTCCGTCATGTTCCTCACTACAAACGCTCTAGGGGATTTATACCCAGTAACTACAGCTGAAAGAGTCATAGCCATATTGGCAACTTTACTCGGATTTCTCTTAACTACTGTTGTGTTTGTGGGTTCATTGACTTCACAATTTATTACTATAACAACGAGGCGATCCAAATACGTCCGCCAACTGACGAAAATAAAGAACCATCTGAGGTTGATTAAAATGGATTCGGACACCACAAAACGTATTATTAGGTAAGCAAGAGTTCGATAGGTATGCATAGTTAACTTTCACAGTAGGCTATATTCTTTTTTTATGCAGGTATTATGAAGATCTCTGGTATCAAAAGTCAGGAGTATTCAAACCAAAGCTACTCAAACTTCTACCTTATCCATTACAAATGGAAATCTGCTATGACTTGAATGCTGTTCCGCTCTATAGCTCCTTAATATTTAGGAAGCTACCGGAAGCATTCCTTAGGAGACTATCCTTAGATATGAGTCATCAATTCTATTTACCGGGAGACGTAGTATATAGCCATAACCAGAACAAGACTATTATGGTAAGAATGCATGCAAATTATCTATTTAAAATGGTAATTAGGTATTTGTCAAGATATCTAATTAAATACTGCGTACCTATAGGTGTGCGTCACAAGTGGCGTTTTAGAATTACTTTCAGACGAAGATGATGAAAGTCCAATGATTTCGTTTGCTAAGGGGACTTGCTTCGGTGAAATTTCTTTAGTTTACAACATACCAGGTAAATATTTGACCAACTGAATAAAAAAACATTTGGCTTTATACATACTAAGCTACCTAATATTGTATGTAATATACTATACAGCACGATGCACGGTAAAGGCAGCAACTTACGTCGAATGCCAAGTCCTAGAAAAAACGAAGTTCATACAACTGATGATGACTTACCCAGACCTCGTTGATGCGATACGTAACGAAATACAAGAGCGAATCAGCAGAAGCCGTCTTAGGAAAATAAAGCAGGGGACAGAAGCTGAATTCTCGTTGAATATCTACGCTTCTAAGGATCGGAAGAAAAGTAGTATCAAATGTTTGAAAGATAAATTGAGATATATTCAAGGTACTTGTGGTTTGATTTACCACCTAAGATCCTATTATTGGAGTAGCAATTAAAACAAAATAGTATACTTAAATTAATCTATTTTTAACTACTGCAGGCGCTACAGATGTGGATTTACTGACAAAAGAAGATCATCTCGATGAACATTGCTTAGACCTCTACATAATGTCGGAACACATTAAAAAGAAAAAGACAATGTTCACTTGTATAAAATCTAAGTTCCCTTGGATATTAGAAGCAAATTGTCCACTTGTCAAATATTGGGAACTGTTTATGCTTTTCATTGTCTTCTACATCTGCCTCGTGTACCCTTACTTCATTGGATTTAAGAGAATGTTTCCGGATGGTATTTATTTCTACGCCCAGATAGTTATAACAATTTCGCTGATATTAAATGTTTTCATGACATCTGTAACCGCAGTGAAAACTAAAAAGAAGTACATTAAAGACTTCAAGAGTATAGTGAGCTACAGAATGAATACTCTTGGTTTTTATCTCGATGTTGTTGCAATAATTCCGTTCGAATACATAGTTACGATACATCAATCTGTTAAGTATCATGATAACTACAGAGATCACTTATTTTTCTTGTGTAAAGGTACCAAGCTTTGTTTGGTATGGAGACTCTCTAGTTTCTTTGAGAATTTAGAAAGAAAGTTGCTGTTAAATTCGCTTCTTGTTAAGGTGATTAATCAGATTTTTGTTTTTACATTGACTAGTTTTTCTTGAATACATTTTCTTAATTCTTGGTCTTTTTAAATTCCAGATAGTAAAATACTGTGTGTACATATGTTTGCTGTGCTATTGGTCTGGCGTCATACTATACATGGAGTCTTGTTTCGTTAACAGATGTTCGGAAAATTCATGGTTCAGTAGGGCATTAATTTGGGAAGATCAAAAAAAGGGCGTCAGGTCTTCAAAGTAAGTCTTTGTCTTGATTGAAAAGAACGTGATGTTGATTTCATCATTATTAAATGTGGGGGCGATCTACTTATGATGTGTACCGGCAAAATCGAGCATTCGCGATTTCTACTAATATGACTTTAGCCTCTTCTATAGAACGATTTCACAACCCGCTTCCTTCAGCTACCGAAATGCATAATATTGCATGAAATACATAATGTACGTAATACATTATTTTGGACCGTGGATTAATGATTCATCTAGCGTTCGTTCTCTATTAAACATTTCCACTGAATGAATGATTTATTTTATGACTCATTTTAAAGATAGTCATTATAAATTCAGACGTCCTTCGTCTCCATGCATATACCGTTTAAGAGTTGGTGTACTTTTTTATATTTTCGAATGGAAAATAAAGTTTATGCACGCATATTCATCATTTATGAACCTACTTAGTTACTGCTCAAAATTTTCAATACATCAGTCAAGCATCTAATCTAAAATACGAAATCGAAACTTCCCCGCAGTTGTCAATTCAATTGCAAAAACTATTATTCTTAAAAATATGTAGATACTTACTTAGACGAAGACGAGAGTCGCGTTAAATCATATAAAGCACTGTGATATACCATGTTTTTTTGTCTCTAGAACCAAGTATCCAATTATAACCTCGGTATACTTCGCCACAACTATTCTCCTCTCCGTTGGCTACGGGGACTACACGCCTGGAGACATCTATGATATGGCATTCGTAGCTTTTCTTAGTCTCTATGGAGTTCTATTCTCTGGATATTGTGTGTCCGAATTTTCCTCGGTTGTCACACATTGGTCAAGGTAACAATGTTGCAAGCTAGTAAAAATAGTTTTTAAGAGCACTAAATTACTTCAAAACACAGTAAAATTTAAAAAAAATTGCCAAATTAGCATACGGCCCACCTGATGGTAAGCGGTAACTTAGGTACGCTTCTAGCACAGGTATTATGTAAGCATTGCCTTCAAAAATATTTTCACGCCGTTATAGATGAACACCATGCTATAGTGTTTTGGGAAAATTGTGAAAATTCTCCCTAGAATTAATTAAATTTTAAATTTCCAGAACAAAAACAGCTTTCCTGGAAGTGATTATTACTATTGATAAATTTATGAAGGAAAACAACATGCATCCTGCTATAAAATCTAGAATTATGGCGTTCTACGAATTGCAGTGGCAATATAATTCGGTAAATTGATAATGATATAAAATATCACATACCTACTGTTTGAAAAATATCTACTTTTTTCTGAACTTCAAATCTAGGGCGTAGAATTGACGGATGATAACTGGTTGGAGAAGACTGTGGTCCCTTCAGAACTGAGAAAGAAAGTCCTACATCAAGCTCGATTCAAAGCACTCACATCTATCAAGTTTTTTCAAGTGAAGAATAAAGCTTATATCCATACGCTAACAGAGGGTAAGTGCTTGATCACGCAGATGTACGGCCTAATTTAGAAATAACCGATCATCCTTAACATTAATACCTAAAGATTCTTCATATAGCCTGTACATAGAATTTCTTCAAAAGTATGAGGATTTCTTAAACCTACTGGTAAAAGACTAGATTTCGAACACGGCCCGCACCTGTCGACTTTCAACAAAATGTGCATGGTAGATTGTCTTCACCTTATTTATCCTTTGAATACTGACGTGGTTTAGCCAGGTCATAGATGGTGACGTCTATCTGAAGAATGCGGAAATTATCAATAAATTGCGTTATTTGGAACTAATAACAACATTAGTTATTTAAAATACATATATGTATTTGTATTGTTAATTAATGTGTCTCAATGCATGAAATCCCGAAGCTAGCGAAAAGGGCGTAACAAAGGTGACTAAATAAGACTCTTTGATCACTTGTCGTCTATGAGACACCCAAGTCAGTACTTAAAGATTATTCTGAGAAGTGGCCCGTGCCCAGTAGTAGGAAAATAATGGGCAGAATTATTATTATTACAACGAATCTATCGTGGTGGGATCTAAGCCAAACTCCAATGTCAAATATTATATTAAAATTTATTAAACTGCGACCAGTCGCTGGCGGCTTAAAACCATAGATTTTCTATTGTATCAACTTTGCGTCGCTTGACGGGTTAATTGACACCGATCATATGAACTATAAACTCTGGTTAACTCTTAGCCAGTTCAAAATTCAGGCTAAAATGTTTTTCAGATCAATTATTACAGCAAAGATTATAAATTTTACAGCCGCTAGAGATATAATTCTACCGCCTGGTGAAATAGTGTTCTACGGAGGCACAGTGACAAGAGAGCTTTACATAATAGAGAGCGGTTATTGCTTAGTGACATCTAATGAAATGAGGGATACTAAAACTGAACGCATTATTGGACCTGGCAACCATGTGGGGTTAATGGTTCTGTTGTATGGTGTGCCCACTCTCAGCACTGTGGTTACATTGACCCATTGTAAGGTAAGCTGTACCTGAGAATGTACTGTCCATTGAACTTAAGTTCTCCAAAAATAAATCGACTCACTGGGAAGATAAATTCCCAAATGTCACTGGGTTGCTCACCACAAAATGAGTGGATTATATGCAGCCTAATTGGTTACAAATTTTACAAGAAAAATAAATAATAATACGATACAATGATATTCATAAAATTCCAAAATATTTCATCATCATATTTCATTATCATATTTTGGGTCGGTGTTAGTGCTATGGGGAGCCGAGACTTATAAACGGTGCAGATTTCTGTTAAATTACCTACTGTTGACTTTGTGGAAGTTAATCTAGAATCATATATGTAAGCTTTGAACAGCTCAATCATTTGTCAGTCCAAATGCGTTTGTTTCTGAAATAAAACTGCAAAATTTTATTTGAGCAAGTTGTTACTAAAACCAGTGAGACGGTAAATTTATTTTCCTGGATTGCCTTTTACAACTAGATCAGAATAATAAATAGTAGAAGACCATGTCAAAATGGAAATGAAGTACTGGTTGATTAATATATATGTCAAGCTTATCAAATTAGGTGTATAAATTGACTTCCCACATGATATTATTGCTTTAGATTCAATAAAAAATCTTAGAATGTATTGGCCTAGCAACTTCAACAAATCCTTATTTGAATTAACGGTACTTAATAATCCTAAAATATAAGTGAATCACATATACTACAGTGCAGGGACAAAAATATTAGACTAGCAATGAAACAAAACTTCTTATAGTGTACATCTCTTTCTCAGCTAGTAAGTGTGAGCCACTACGCATACACGTCAGCACTAAGTCTGTTCCCCGATATGAAGGAGCATGAAGGCCTCATGAAACCTGAAGAATTAGCCTCAATAGACGCTCAAGCCAAATCGCAGAGTACAGACTCTTATTTACAGCATTACAATCGCTTGACGGAGAAGAAACAAAAAGTCAAGATTACCAGTCTACTGCAAGAGTTTTTCAACAGTTAGCAACCTTACATTTTCTTAAGACGTATTTACGTCTGTAGTCTACAGTAGCGTGTGTGTCTATGGTTACTACAATTTAGTGACTCGAACTACTTTATGTAAACAAGTGTTTACTTGTACCTACTGAAATGTTTATCTCAGCAAGTGGAAGTGACTCCTACTGAGTTCGATCGATTGATAGAAAATGTGAAAAGTAAAGTAAGAAGTACGCGCGCGTCGGGGGCCGCTTAACGCCCCGCCACGCATGCCCTTCTTACCACCCCCGCAACCGACGGTGGTCCTTCTTCCCCCGTGCACCATGAGAGTAACGAACTTATTTTGGCAGCTTGTAAGTACCTAGTCCATAATTACATTTCACCTTTTCTTTACAGATTCTTTCATAGACCTCCGAGCAGAATATAAGAAATCGAAGGAACGATATTGGAAATCGTTTAAACAATTCCAAATATTGAACAACCTTGCACCATATTTACTTATGCCTATTGCCATCAGACCAGACGGGATATTCTTGAAGACGTGGGCGATCTTTCGTATAGCAACTGCATTTTTATTGTGTTTACTCATACCTGTAAGATTCTCCTACGATATCTTTATGACAACGTTTAGAATTAACCTTCGTCTACTTTAGGATCGTCTAGACAGTTTATCAAATCTATTGGTATGGTTCAAATACGGCAGCTTGTTTAGATTAAAATAAAAATACTGGCAAGCCAAAATATCTCGCATTTAAACACTGCTTGTATTTTTGGAAACAAGAAACACATAGACATATGTAGACATAAAACGCATTTGAGTCTTACTTTTTACTTGAAAGGGTTATCCATAATATACATTAGCTGTTATTAACACAGCCGATAATTCTTTAAGGGTTAGGTAGACGTGTATTTATCAAGACAAGAGCAAGAGCTGACATTTATGTGAATCATAAATGCCGGAGTGGAAAGATTGGTCAGTTAGCAATGGTGATATCAAGGTCGACTACCCAGGTAGCGCCAGAAGTTCTCGCATTTGGTCACTCGTAGACTTTCCTTAAGCCTTTTGTTATATTAAAATATTTCCTGTACACAATACCAAACTTAGGATTACTATTAATAATTCATTTAAATAATTCCCAACGACACGTTATCGACCTGAGAAACAAATAATCGTTATTATACCGATTTAAACAACCAATAATGATGTGATACTCATCGAAAACTTTCGAAAATAAATTAAAAAAACTTGCTTTTTTTTAAATTTCAAGGTGATAGTATCTATGGCACCACAATTCGGATCATTCAATGTAACGCTGTTAATTTTCGAAACTATCTGCTATATCGATATGTATTTAATGCTCCACGTGGCATATTATGGCTCTAAAAACCAGCTAATATACCATCCTTATATGACAGCAAAGCACTATCTTCAGGTAAGCCTTTTATGAGTAATTTAATGATAAAGCGTAGGCAGCTATAATGATTATTACCACAAAAAAAAATTATAACAAAATTATTGACCGAGCACATAACTTTTTTAGTAGCCACAAAGTATGATACGAAATAGGTATAGCTTATTTCTTAGTACCTTCTGATGATTTCCCTAGTATTTTACATGCAGCAGATGCCACCAGACCTCAATAAATGTAAACTAAAGTAGACTTAACCAACGTCACATTAGTTGTAGATTTTTAACAGCAATGACTGTATTAGAAGAACTGGGACCGGCGATTTATCGCACTATCTGGGGCCTTAACCAGGCGACAGAGCCAGCCGCATGCGCGAGGAGCTAAGGACTTCTAACGAAGACAAAGTATGCGTGGTAGAATATTGGGCAAAAATTATTTGCCATCACCCAATAAAGAAGCGACGCGCCCTTTGTCATTTATTCTTCATCTAATATTACTAACTATTGATTCTTTTCAGGGACAATTTGTCGTAGACTTCATAACATGTTTCCCTTGGTATGCAATATGGAAGCTCTTTGTCCCCAAACACAATGAGGATCACACAGAGGAGGACCACGAGATTAACCACCACATGTTTCATTGTGCATTCAGAATGATAAACGTTTTACAAGTTATAAAACTATACGCAGCCTCGTGGGCCGAATCTATAGGTGCTCTGAGACGGGTAATTAGATTTTTTAATTAATTCTTGAGATTTTTTATTGGTTTTACTAAGCCTGTTGGGAGTAAAGATAGAATGAAACACAAATCATTAAAATCATAATCCTAACCCATCCTTTCCAGGTAGGTAAACCAATCCCCGGAACTTGTAGAGTTGGTAAGGGTTTCTGTTACAAAATACTTAAGAAAAATTACGAGTATACGGTGTATATCTCATTATATAAGCATATACATATAATACCTAGCATAACAGTAGTACATAGCATTATGCGTTTATTGCATGTATATATATTTCCATTCACTATACTTTGTCTTTGAATTTCTCACATATAGATACATTTTACTAAGTACGGGTAAAATGGGGTGAATTCAGGGGTAGTATGGATACCAAGGATCCAGAGGTACTATGATATATTACAAACTAACTATACTACTGTTCATAAATTGTATTTCACTTATTTTTTTCAGGCATACTTCATGAGCGTTGTCCACTTTCTCCTTCTAACATTGTTCTTCTTGAACCTCTATACATCTCTGTTGATCACATTGTCCTGTAGATACGTTAAAGCTGATGATCCAGAAGAGTTTGAATATATAGTATCAAAGTTACCGCAGAAAATACCTTATATGAAGACCGCTTTCCATCCAGATGGCAATATGGTTTGTCTAGAAGGCACGTACGGCTTATTTAGAAACACTTTTATGTGTAGGGTACCCTGACAAAGTTGATAATTTTTTTTTCAATTTGTATCTATCTATAAATTGCCTAGAGTTAAACATATCGAATATAGAGGGAGACAGACCTTGAGTAGATCCGAAACTTCAATAAGCAGTTTTTTTTTAGTTAGCCCAAACTGTCCCACTGCTGGGAAAAGGCTCCTCCCAAAGTTCTTCCACACATAACTTCAGAAACATTTTAAATCTTTAAAAAATCTGATTTAGGTTCATGGATAGATGGGGTAGTTATAGTAAAAGACCACCACATGTCTCCGACTAAAATATTTCTCCTGGCTTACTATTGGACGGCGACAAGCTTTGGTGGTGCTGGCTTCGGCGATATTACTCCGCAGAACATAGTACACATGATACTGTGCATTTGCGTCAATATACACGGTGTTCTATTTTTTGGGTGAGTTCATCGTTCACTCATTCATTTCCCGCTTTTGGTATATATATTCGTATATACATACAGTTTCATGAGAAACTAAAAAATTGCAGTTCATTTAGAAATCACATTTTTAGTTGTTTTTTATAATAATAACATAATCACTTCGCCACTCTTAGATTTGGAGTTCGTTCGGTTGGCTTTTAAGTATAAATGAGTAAGCCCTTCTTTTTATAAATCAGATATGTGTATGCAAGAATAGCGTCATTGAAAGCCATGGCTGATCAGGTAGTGACAAAGTTCCAAGAGGATCTGAAACATTTAGAAATGTTTCTGAACCGAGAGAAGGTACCATTCGTACTCAAGAAGACGGTTATTGAATATTGGAAGTACCAGTGGAAGAGAACCGGTGGATGGTCGGTACGTTCAGTTAATTAATATTTGGCAAATGTATACCAAACAGACCTTACCAAAAATTCTTAATGTATATTTAAACTTCTCAAAAAAACATTTAATTATAAGTTTCGTTTTCGGTTCAGAGGCCCTAGTGTAAGTTTCTTTCGACAAACTCGATTTACTACATCGAATGCGTTCGGCGCTCCGATTGGTGGAGAGCACGAAACTGACCAATCGGAGCCCCGAACGCGTTCGACGTAGTAAATCGAATTTGTCAAAAGAAACTTACACTAGGGCCTCTGATATACCTACACCAAATTACAACTTCATCCAGAACTCATAGAAAGAATCACATTAGGAACCTTAGTATAATGTAGAAAGTGATTACAGCATTTTTGTAGGTATTTATAACCAAATTGTTAAAGAATTAGTGGCAATTTTGAGAGACGAGGCCTGCACTTAAGTCTCCTATTTGGGCACACTGAACTAATATACGAAATCACACCACAACAGATCAATAAAACTACTACACTAATTTTTAAACAGAGAGAAACCCTTTCGTCTTTATATTCTTTTTGTGTAGCACCAATCGATACTTGGCAAACTACATGCAAACTTAAACGAAGACGCAGTTCTATACATGTACGAGAAAACGTTACGAGAAATTCCACTATTTGAAGACGTCGAATATTCCTTCTTCAGAGCTTTCGCCAAGAAACTAAAGGAGCATTATTTCCAGAAAGGATACATGGTTATGAGGGCAAATGAGGTGATAGATACCATGTATATTATTTATAGAGGAAAAGTAAGTATGAATTTCAAAATCTACATGGAATGAAGACTGAAATGTGTATTAAAATGTTTGTACCGTATCAGGTGGACATAATGTCAAATATAAATGAAGTGGAAGCTTGTATGGGACCTGGAGGAATATTCGGGAACATCAGAGGAGCCACCAAATATTTAACAATGTCTAATGTCATTGCATCTAGAAATATCGACTTGCTCTGCATTCAGGGGCGGGACTTCTACGCACTTTTAAAGGTAAATGCAGGTAAACTGCATAAAGGCGCATTAGCGGAAGGGTATGATCTGAGCTTTTAACCTTAGCTAAGAAAAATAAAGGTTTATATTAAAGAAATAAATACTATAATAATAATTAATTGTTAAAAGCGCAACACATACACTTTATCTACCTTCATGATAGAAACAGGCTTTTACTTTGCTTACCAACATTGAGCTTTCAGACCCTGTGTTATTAGATATGCAGAGCTCTTTCCTCAAAAGGAGTAATTTCATAAGCCACCCAACACCATACTATAATGTACTCTATTTTAAGAGGAAAAAAAATCAATTTCATATAATCAGTTTTACAATACACAATGAATCAACTCAGCTGGATACCGCGGCCGGAAAACGATGAGGGAATATACAATTTAAATTATTATTTATTACAGAGCTATCCAGAAGTTTTAAGAAAAGTAAAACAATCGGTTGAATCGGCGCCTAAAGACTATGTTTTACCAACTGTGTTATCCGAAAGAACTAGTGCCGAAGTAAGTATTTTATGGACCATTTTAAGGTTTTATATGAAATCACATCTTCACCGAAGGGTAGAGCAGAGAGGTACTAATACAACCAAATTTCGCCGTTGCTGGTATTGAGTCTCATGTAATAGGTGGCGAGCCTATTACAGAGAATATTTTATAAATATCAGTTAGCCCAACCCAGGAACTCACGAGCATTCAGTCACGCTTACGACCACTAGAACAATGGGGCAGTACTAAAATAAATCTGAACTAAAAACAAATCGTACATGTTTATTACAGCAGATGTCAAATTTCCCGCTATCTTATGAAACTGGAGAAGAAGAGGAAGAAGAGTTTGAAATTGACCCAAACTTATATTTAGAGGTAATAATAAGTTTATTCTAAAATAAATTGTCTCACTTACTTTTTACAATATTAAAAATAGTAATAAATAAAAAGGCGAAAAACGTAAAGCTTGTAAGTTTCAGTAGGTATAATTTGTTTAGATAGTGTTGCTTAGCTTTGAAAAAGCCTCCACAAGTAACGATATGTACCGCACGAAGCATCCAGCTGGACAGTCAGCCCCTCTACCATCCAGCTGAGTGGCTGATATTTTTCCCCACAATGAACTACATTTATAGTCTATTTATAGACAAGCTCACTTTTCAGAGTCCAGATAAAAGTGTCGCAGAATCGCACGGCTCAAAGTCTATAACATCATCGGGAAACGTAGACTACATTCCAGCAACACTTCTCCTTTTCAAGCCACACAGGTAATTTTTATTCCTGAGAAGCTCGATTCGATTACTGATAGCCTAGCGGCTGAACACTTGCTCTGCACACAGTAGGGTCTGAGTTCTTTAAAGAACTTTGACTTTTCGAAATCATGTGTTGCGGTGGCGTTAACGGCTCTCAATGGCTCTCAGACCTAACCACAAAAGGAATAGTCCAGCTGTGGGACAAACGGAAAGACCTTCCCCGAGGACAAATACCTATGTATGTCCGGGGCATCTTGGGTAGGGACTAGTTAGCCATACAAACGCACTCAAATTAAGAGTAAAAAAAAAACTTCGCCAGAAAACCTCAATGTCACAGTTTTTGTCTTGTAATCGCAATGATCATTATCCAGATCATTACATATTTCAGATGGTTTCGTAGTAGCATTATTCCAGATAGCAAACTAGTCACCTTCATGGGTAAGCAGTTCATTTCATTTCACTTAACATAATATTCATGTATTTTACTAAAAAGAAAATGCTTTGTATTTCCAGAATATCTAATTCTCTTCATATCATACGTGGACTTCATGTTACTTGTGTATCAGATGGCGTTTCTTTCAGTGCCTTTTTTCTTTCACGTTTGCATCATATTCGATATTCTGTTCATTTTTAAACTGTTTCTGGACATCCATAGCGGGTATATGAATAGATACGGAGATTACGTTTTGAATCCACAGAAAGTGAGAAAAATGTGAGTACTTTTGTTCACTTAATTGAATGTTTTGTATCAACCAAACAAGGACAGGTTCAGATCGCTAATGCATGGTCCAAATCTCAGGCTGAGAAAAACTTGTGATCTCATTTCTGTTGGATTAGAAATAAACGCTATAAAGGCAATAGTAACCTAATATTTAATTACCACTAATCAAACCTTTACTAGTTAACTCATTTGTGGTTTTACAGGTACTTCTCAAAAGTATATCTTCGCAGACGTGACTTTTTAGCAAACTTTCTAATATGCTATCTTGTCTTCACCTTGTCTTTGGCTTATCCAATGAAAATGGCTTTATTTTGCTACGCACGGTCGCCCCAACTAATAAGGATTTCTTATTTATTTACGTATCGTACACATAGAAAATCGAATATTGGATCAGCGAATTTACTGTTTAAGCTGACGTGAGTATTCACAATGATATTGGTATAAAAATATATTCTTCTGTCTACAATTTCAATACATTGCTAGTTTGAGACATTATTTATATGTATTTAGAAACCAAACTGCCTTATTGATTTCCTGGTCGGGCATATTGTTATTGGGTTTTCCTGTATTAACATTTTCAGTAGCAGCACGGAGTCTGGAACCATGCCCGGCAGATGGCAAAAGGCTCACCCACAATTACATGGGACTCAATAACGCATCGGCAAAATGTGGGTGCACAAAAGTACACCACAAAAGTATACAGGCGTGCTGCTATGTTCGATGTTTATAGAAACCATTTTATATAATGATATAATTTTCAGGACAATCGCTATATGGGCATCGATACTGTCACACGTGAACGCTTGTCTTTTCTTTAAGTTGTCGTGTCTGACTCCTGTACACTGTACATCCGCTAACTGGATGTCAAAGGAAGCACTCAATTTGCGGGCCAAATATTCAGAGGTATATCCATACACTTTTTCGTGAAGATAGAAAGGTTTGGTTTTAGTAAAGATAGAAAGGGACTTATGTTTTATATTTCAAATTGATAAATTTTAGCCAAAATAAGTAAAACAAATGCGGTGCTTTGGACAGTCCCTGCGTTAGACTATATGGAGAATCGAAGACCAGGCTTCATCACGGATAACCGTCGGATTCTGCCAGCTAAAACCTTCCTTAGAAACCTATGCAAGAGGCCTATGCCTGGGCGTACTAAGGCGGAGTTGGTGACACTTTTATACATATTTAACACAATATAAATATTATTTTGTTTTTCCCAGGGTAACTTCTTTGCGTTATACGTAGCAGCGTTGTGGTACATGATCAATTTACTAACGATAACAGGTACCGGAGATGTGTCGTCACAGAACAGTTTCGAAGTTATTGAAACAATCATAGTTATTATAGTTATCAAGTTTTGTACAGGTACGTAAAGTCAGCTAGCATTTTTAGCAATTTTAAATACTGCCGTACATTTTAAAGAAAATTCTCTACAGGTTCAGCTCTCAGCCTTGTCAAATCTTTTTGATGTCATCATTCCATCTCATTTGTATTTTCTCATTTCCGTAATAAAAAAAAAACGGATTTGGTAAATCCGAAGCTGAAAATGTGTTTTTCAACATTTAAGGTCTTCTGATATCGGAAATGTCAGCGATGATTACTGCTCACTCATCATCTCGTATCGCATACGACTACAACATCAACGAATTGAGAGATGGACTCCGCGATATGGATCTAAGTGTACACCAAATGAGCAAAATGTGGGACTATGTGCGTGAGCTATGGAACAGACAACAAGGAAAACAGGTATAACAAGATGTGATGTTTTTAAATCATTCTTCTATTGTCATGTCGGTATGGATTATCAAGTCAGAATGGAGATATTGGCCAGTCAACAATGGTGGTATCCAGGCTGACTGCCCAGGGTGAGCCAGACGATCTCATGTTTCGTCACACACTACGTGGGCCTAGGACCTATTTCTAAAGGCCTCATTTGCATAGAAATCATTTTTCGAACATAATTATTATTGGTATCACAAGGTCTTATACTATTATTTCATGTGGGCAGTATAATTTCAGAGTGAAGGTCAATTAGCCAATTAAAAAACAGATCATTTGGCATGTTCCTCATTCGTCCCCTCACTGACCCAACTAACAACGCCCATCTGACTTGTTGCCAAATGTCATTAACGTGACATCCCAAAGTAATTGATTCAAAAACGATTTAAAGAATCATTCACATATTTGGGATATTTTATCACAGAATTACGTGAAATAGATAGAAAATATCAGTACATTCATCGCATTTGTTTCCAGTCATGGAATTTTTGTATGTTATCATTGACTGTTTTTGTATAGGTTGAAAGAATAAGTATGAAAGTATTATGGTATTGCGTAAGCGCATTATTTTATGATAACAGCTTTTATATTCAGTACCTTATCTATGGTATGTTCAGATGCCATCACTGATCTACAAATTGCCGTTCCGCCTCCGCTGCCAAGTTATGCAGGCGGTATACGGATCTCACATCCGAGAATCTATGATATTCAGCAAAACTGACGACGACTTCCGAAGAATGTTAGCCATGTGGATGAAGCACTGTGTTTTCTTCCCTGGCAACTACATCGTGCAATGCGGTGACTCGGATCAATGCATCTACTTCATACATAGAGGACAGGTAGATACATGAGCTAATCATGCCCGTATGGTATCATCATCTATGATAATATCACTTACCTATATAAATAATTGCATAATTAAAGCAATAAATTGAAGTGTCATTGAATCATTTATAATTGTAATTTGTAGGTTGAAGTGTTAACAGTGCATCCGAACTTAACAGAGTCAATCTATGATGTGTTAGGACCTGAAGACAGCTTTGGAATTGCCCAGGTTATTAAGTAATTTAATTTTAAAAATATTCTAATGCGACTGTGTTCACCTCACGTCTATAGTAAATGCTACAGGTGTAGTTCCCTTTAAGTCAACATTAGCCATTCTGTACATCGAGCTTAAAATGCATTTCATGAGTCATGGGAATAGAATTTCAAGATCGTGACAACTCAGCCTGTCAAAAATCGTTGCTGTCATTTTTTCAATCCAAAACTGTTGAACAAGCGTTCTACGCTATAGAAGAGAAAATATGAATAGTATATGTAAGAAATACGTTTTCGTTGTGATTATATGTAGTAGTATTTTCTAATAACATGATTTTTTTCTAGGGATTATTTGTGGGTGTAGTTCATCACTTTTCTTTCCGAGCACGCACTGTGGTCGACATCGTATACTTAAAGCTAGACCAATGGAAGTACTTGCTGGATTATTATCCAAAATCCGCTAAAATCGTTCAGAGGAAGGTCGAGAATGTTTACCTCGCTATTTAGTTGTTGAATGATATGTTTATAAAGATATTAATGTAGTAGTTATATTAGAATATATAAATTTTATTTTATGTCCAAATCTGGCTTTTATTTGGAATCGACAAATAAACTAAATACTTTGTGAACATTTTTCAGTATAAAAATAATTTGACATATATTTTTCCCAGCTGAAATATCCGTGGTTTTGTCATTATGGCGCGACAGTCAACCAACCGCTCTAAACGGTTAAAAAAAGCATTTACCTTACATTTTGTAGCTAAAGTCTACACATAATTCCGCCGAGTAATTAAACAAAAACTACAGAAGCTCTACAGCAGGGGTGGCCAACCAGTCGATCGCGATCGACCGGTCGATCACGGTTTATTTATATTAGTCCACACGATCGTGGCAAGACAAAGAAAAATATAATTTTAATATAGACGGCACGGTTGACGCACAGGCCTTTCTTGATTAGCTTTATGCGCTTATGTCACGGATTCGATTCCGAACAAATATTTGTATGATCAACAGATAGTTGTTTCGGGACTGATTATATTATTGGTAGATCGCACAGTCTTAGTCAGTGAACAGTAGATCTTAAGTCTAATCGAGTTGGCTACCCCTGCTCTACAGTAAATAAAAACTAAAATCAACTTCTAAAATTACAAACATAACTAATCAAACGTTCAGAATGTTCTTACCAAAGTTACTTATAGGTTATAAATTAATTTTGCCGTTTTCTCTTCCTTGTTACTCGTTGTGATATCTCCGGTATGACTTCCTGGGTCACATCCATGTTTTCAGTGGATTCTAGGACTTGTGTCAGCTCAGTAGCAGCAGTGTTTTCTTCTGAATTACGTGTAGTGTCCAATAGTTGAGTCTGTGTTAATCTGGAACTGATTATAGAAGATGTTGTTTTTTTAAACAGATAAGAAGATTAAGAAGATAAATTCACTATAGCACTAAAAGTTGCTTGATAAAATAATGAGTTCTAAAACTATATCAAAAATAACTCTCCACTGCAGAATTTAAACCTCTCCAATTAATAAATTTGTCAAAGAAGAATGAGCTGTTACCATTCCTGTTAATATTTAAGCATTTTAAGCGATCACATATTGTAACGGCGCGTGGTTTATGTGTTAACAAACGAAAAATAGACCTGGAACAATTGGCACAGTTGAAACAATCGCCGCACAAGAAATGGTAACTAAGAACTGAAAACAGATTTCTTAGAAAGAGAAAAAGCTAAAACCGCCTTCCACCGTAAATGATACTTCAAATATTTGCACATATTATGTGTATAAAAATGTGTTTTCTTGATTTGATAATCTCTGTGCGACAATCCAATAATTTCCATTTAAATTGTTTGACACCAATGAATAGGACATACAGCAGTATAATTCGATGATGATATGAAGAATATTCCCGCGTTACAACGTAGTTTCATAACATAGTATCACACGTGTATTCCCCGAAGGGTTATGCAGAAGTGTACTATTGTACACCCACATTTCGCCGGTGTAACATAGTTATTGAATCCCACATAATAAGAAACGAGCCTGTTGCCATCTACTGGGGACACTAATAATTTCCATACAGAAATTCCAATAACAATTGGCCCAACCTGGGAATCAAACCCAGGAACTTACCAATAGACCAATGAGGCAGTCAAAGGTTACTGTGGATGAAAATGGCATGGAACTGAGGAAAAAGATGACCATTTTGTTTTTTCCATAAATGACACTCACCCTTCATTATTAAGACGCTCCAGCTGTTCTTGATTAAAATCAACTTTGCAACATGGCCACTTCTCCACCTTCTCTAAATAACGTTTCAGGCATCTTGTATGGACTGCAAGAGCGCATGCTGGACAGTTATAGCCCTGAAAGAATTCCATACACAGAATTTTAAAATGCATTCAAATCCATTCTTTTTGTTAATACATATTATATACATAGCATCACCCCTGTATTCCCCGAAGAGTTAGGTAGAGCTGTACTATTGTACATTTCGGCGACGCCGTTATTGAGTGCCATGTAATAGAAGGCGAGCTTATTGCCATCTGGGTACAGTTCCATACTCTGAGCAGCTTCTAATAATTTCCATAGAGAAAAACCCAATAACACCGCCCAATCCGGGAATCATACCCAAGACCTTATGCTTAACAGTGATGCTTGTGACTACTCGACTAATAACCAAAATAAATTATTATGGAAGTGATGTTATGATAAGTTACTTAAAACTTTAACTTAAATTACTATAAACTTTAACTTAACTTACTATAAAATATTTATAACACTTGTTTAATATTAATTATAATTGTTTTAATACAAGTTAACTGTAGATAATTCAGATAGAGTATCATGTATGTTTATTGATATCTCAAGCACTTGATACTAATATAAATTAATTATCCTTAAATTGTTTGCATGTTTCATCTAACTTTTCTATTTAAATATAACCAGTCCTAGCTATATTTGTAAGAACGAATCCTTATTGGATTATAAGGTTAAACTAAGGAACAAACAAAACATCACATACTCTGAAAACAATTTGTTTGCAAAGGCAACACTCTTCAATTGTGTCTGGCATGTTCTGACGGAGATATCCTTCAAACTCATGGATTGCTCGCACACCAAGAGCATAATTGTTTTCCTCTTTTTCCAAATACCGCATACGGCACCAAGTGTTCAGCAGTTTCTGGAATATTTTATAATGACGTGTTTTAAGTCTATAAAATGAGTTTGAAGATGTAGGTACATAACAATATTGCGATGACAGATTATAAAGGATTTTGTGCCTATTGATTCAGTATAATTTTATGTACCTACAAGGTTTTGAATGGGTGCTGTTGTTACACAGTAGTGTAAACCTTTGAACATTTGAATGCCACAGTTGTAGACACAAAAAAACTATGACTGTCTTAATGAGATCTATGTTTCAGCATTTAAAAGGTTGTCTGGCAGCTACTGTAAGATGCGATATTTGAATTGCTCACAAACTAGATTAGAAAAGGCCATTAAACAAGTACTTTAAATGTCAACTTAAAATAGACAGCAATGTAATAACTATAGATAAATTAATTGTGATTTAAGACACCATAATCTTTTAATATTTCTTCAAAAGAAATATGAATCATACTCACTTGTGCATCAGTTTTGGTAAAAGAGGATTTCATTGTACTAACTAAATTGATCGCATGAATCCCTGTGATCTGCCTTGATTCAGTAGTCATTATCTGTTCAATGAGAACCCTAAAAAACTCTAGCTCAGTGGCAGAAAACACATTCTGTGATTTGGTTGCATCATCATAACCAAGAGATAAGAAGACAACAACTTCCTCGTTAGTGACCTCATCATTGGTTATTTTAATTTCTTGTTGGTATGGACGTATTTCGTCGTTGATGGCTTTTACTATATCCTGAACTGCTACCTCCTCTTCCTCTGAAAGATTTTATGCATAGATTTATTTGATGAGATATAAATTTAATTTTTTCTGCTAGTTTGACTAATGTGATGTCCATAACTGAATAATGTGGTATAGGATATCGATAAAGGATCAAGCAACAAATTATATGTATTTATCTACAAGTCATAAACACATCCTGTGCTTATATTATATCTCTACAGATATAGCTAATTTTTACTTCTTATTCAGTGTCTATCACCCCTCATCGCTATATCAAGGACAGTTGAAACATTTTATTATTATAGGTCCTGTGTATTATTAAACTTACCGGCAATGTTTTCCAAAACTGTTTGAGCGTCTGCAATAGATAAAACACCTTGACTGGCCACTGTTCTCAGAAAGAATCTATGTACCTTGCCGTAAGTCATGATGAATAAATAATTCTACAATAAACTTTTTCACTTTAATTCCCTCCCTATCGTAATTTTGGAAATAAATCATTAGTCTGGCGGCACCACAATCGTTGACTTACTAGAGTAGAACTACAACAAACAAACGTCAAAATCAAAATTGACATAACGTCAATGTATGTGAATGTCAAATATCGTCATTTTTTTTATTCCAACTTTAGATATTAAGTCTTTCAGCTTAAATAAATAAATATTTGTCACGAGACACGATCATTTATAATGTTTTATTTCTCCAAACATTAACGATAAACGATTTCCATTATACCTATCTACTTATAATTTACGGAGAATGGATCAAACGAAGCACGAATATCTTATTCATATTATTAAAGATACTAACATAATAATTATGTTTCTGAGTTTGCTTCGTTAAGGCAAACTCAAAAATACTAACAGAAAAATACTGACAGAATAGATATCCATAGCCACCGGCGCGGCGTTACGCGGTAGACCCGCTGGTGAAATTTGGAGCGCGCCTATCTATATTATGGTTATGTGGTAATGATATAATATTATGGTTCACAATACTCGTTTTCTTCGTTCCATGTCTAGTAAATATTTTATATCATTCATCATCATCATCCGCTGACTGACCTCCACCACCCAATTTACTGGGAGACACGGATACTCTTAAATTGAGTGGGTGTTTTTTGAGTGTTGACTTTTCGGATTGCTGACATCCGTAATGACTGTCATAGATATTCACAGACACCCAGGACCAACTGATTAACGTGCTTTCCGAGGCACGGAGGGGTCTCAATGTGTGAAAAATGGTCACGCATCCAAGGGCCAACCGCGGCAAGTGCTGCTGAACCTCGCAAATCCACTGATCTGCGTAGTAGTCATGTAGCTACGACCCCTTGATATTATATCCTCTAAATAAAATAAATAATATATATATTAAAAATAAAACGTAGAAAAAGTAAATATAGTATTTTCATAACAAACTTAAGTAATCCCGTTTAACCGAGCAGGGCTAAACCACAGCCTTTCAAATGTCACTAGCGATCGAGTGCGACGTTCAATTACAGTGGTTAATTGCGAACGTGCTTGTGATCGCTTTTTACTCACAAAAATGTAGTAGGTAGGTACTTAGCCACTTACTTTTTCTTTTATGTAAGATAGAAAACACTACTATTTATTTTTAAGGTCGCGGATGTCCTTTTTTTGCTTATACATACAAATAGCATCACGCCTAAACTCACTAAAGGGTTATACGTGGTTATGGTTAGCTGTGGGTACCTACTTTTGTACACCGACATTTCACCAACGTCAATATAAGTCCTGTGTAATAGGGGCGAGCCCATTGCCACTAACCGGGCACATATCCAAACTCCGGATTACAACAGTTTTTTTTTGTTTTGACAGAAAACCCTAGTCCTCTTTCGCCGATCAGGACCTTACGGTAGGTAGATGTGCTTATTCCATTGGACTGATGATGAGATAGTCTTATTTAATCATATAGTTTCACCATATTAGGACATAAAAGCTAGGTAAGTAAATTAGTAGGTATCTACTTGAGGCATTTTCCGAGCATGTTATGAAAGGCTATTTATGAAAATGTTTTGTTGAACTCTTCTACTGTTGTTGAACTGTTATGGTTGGTGATATTTGATATTTTTGGTACTTAAACTTCGATAAGTTAAGTTTAGGAGTAGTTAGGTAGGTACTTTCGTGAAGCCATAAATAAAGTTTGCAATAGCCGAACATGTTAAAATGAAATTGTGACTTATATAAAGGTAGATTTGGTCACTTTAATTAAAGCTTAAAAAGTAACTTTACATATTTTTGCATTCCCATCATTAACATCGTTTATTGTTTTGTTTTTATTCGAAGTATTTATATTATAATTTCTTCTAATTGTAGAAGTACTACACTAGAACCATTACACTAGCTGACATAGTTACGCTATTATATTAATTAAACACAATAAAATTTTTTAACAAAAAATAAAAACCGACTCCAAAAATCTCAAAAACAAAACTAATAACTAAAAAGCAAAAAATAAATCTTTTATTATACAATATAGTAGTTGAAGAATATTGAAATCGGTGCCAAGTCCGATCGATCTTGTCAACACGAATAAAATAAGCCCAAACACGAGGTAGTTAAGATGTACCGTTGAGGAGTTCCCTCGATCCTCTGTCGTCTCCATCATCAGATCTGCCCTAAACCTCCATAGTATTGTAGTCTCATCAGATATACACATAAATATCAAGTTTTTACCCCATGCTCGCCTACAATTTTTAAGAGATGCCCTCGTTTTCTCAGGGTTTCCACCATCAGGTCCTGACCTGATGACAATGGGACCAAATGACAAGCATACCCTTTAAATAAAAAAAGAATTTTTGAAATCGGTCCAGGCTTCTTCGAGAAATCGAGTAACAAACATAAAAAAAAAAATACAGCCGAATTCAGAACCTCCTCCTTTTCAACCGACTTCAAAAAAAAGGAGGAGGTTCTCAATTCAGCTGTATTTTTTTTTTTTTTTTTTTTTTTTTTTTTTTTTTTTTTTATGTTTGTTACTCGATTTCTCTAAGACGCCTGGACCGATTTCAAAAATTCTTTTTTTATTTGAAAGGGTATGCTTGTCATTTGGTCCCATTGTCATCAGGTCAGGACCTGATGGTGGAAACTCTGAGAAATCGAGGGCATCTCTTGAAAATTGTAGGCGAGCATGGGGTAAAAACTTGATATTTATGTGTATATCTGATGAGACTACAATACAATGGAGGTTTAGGGCAGATCTGATGATGGAGACGACAGAGGATCGAGGGAACTCCTCAACGGTACATCTTAACTACCTCGTGTTTGGGCTTATTTTATTCGTGTTGACAAGATCTTTACACCAAGATGGGTAATGACTACCACTGCAAGGTCCGTGATGCAGGTGCAGTACTGTTTAGGGAACTCCTTAATAGCAGCTACATAGTGTTTGGGCGATTATTCCGTCAATTACGGACCGATTTTAAAAATTCTTATTTTATTTGAAAGAGTATGCTTCCCATTTGGTCCCATTATCACCAAGTCAGGATCTGATGATGGGATCCTAGGGAAATCGAGGGATACCCTCAAATATTGTAAGACAAATAGCCCGTTTGAGCTTTTTTTCTTAATAAGTTAGGTATTGGCGTCTGAAAATCATCATTTAATGATGCTGAGCTGATGATGGATATCATAGTATTCCTCAACGGTAAAGAGTTAAGGGAATAAAACTTCCGAGTTTGGGATCACTCGATATATTTTGATGAGTCCCGTATAAAACATTTGGTATAGAGGGTCTGATGATGGAGCCAGGAGATAGATGGTGGAACTCTTCAGTAGCTACTTGTAAACCCCTCGAGTTTGGGCTCATTTTAAACCTCTAAAAGTCAAAACTATTACAGTATTAGTTACAATAGTCGTCTTAATCTTTTCATTTCTCGTAATGCGTTTTCATCATGTGGTCGGCTAAGTAATTTATTTGATTTTAAAATCACATAGTGCAATACCGTCTAAGGTTTTCACTCGACTTGGGGCAACATACATTTGACCTTTGTAAAGTTTTTCAAGAGAATCGTCTTTACTAGGTCTACCAATCACTCAAAATTGTAAAATAATTAAATTTTTTAACAAAAAAAAAACCGACTCCAAAAAACTCAAAAACAAAACTAATAACTAAAAAGCAAAAAATAAATCTTTTATTATACAATATAGTAGTTGAAGAATATTGAAGTCGGTGCCAAGTAAAACATGCAATGATAAACCGACACGATTGGCGAAGTGCATTTGTCGTGTCCGACGCATAATCCGCTCCGCATTCGACAATTTCTACGTGAACTCGTTGTTTCAATGTCGCTATTATAGCAGCAAGGTATATTACTTTTATGTTTTACTTGGCACCGATTTCAATATTCTTCAACTACTATATTGTATAATAAAAGATTTATTTTTTGCTTTTTAGTTATTAGTTTTGTTTTTGAGTTTTTTGGAGTCGGTTTTTTTTTTGTTATTTTTGAAGTCGGTTGAAAAGTAATAACATTTGCAAGTTCTCATTCCTAAAAATATGTACCTAGTTATAAAACTATATACACGGATCACAAACTTCACTATATGTGCCTAAATTGGTTTTGTGGCATGGCTTTACTATTAGGAGTAAACTTTTTTATTTTACTTGTCTTCGAGCTTACGGTCTACTTTAAGGTAAGCAATGACAGCTGGACATCCATAGCATCGCTGATACGTTGCTGATCTTTTGAGATCGTCAACGTATCGAAAAGAGGTAGGATTTTTCTATGAAAAAAAATCACTACCTAATGAAAATAGAACAGCTATTTAAAAGGTAATGTATCGTGAGAAATTAATATCTAAGCTCAGGTTTTTATTGTAAATATTATAGGTACCTACTTATCTAAAGCTCCTACTTCTTACAAGCTTTTATTTAACTTGCAATGTTTGTTAATTTAGGTCAAATCTTGCAAGCTGAATTAGAGCCACTTCCTCTTGTCCTACAGAGTTGAAATTTAACATGTTGGTTCCAATGACAATACATTGTTATAGTAAGGATAACCTGAATCTATACCCAGAATGGAGACGAACGAACAACAGTCAACAGCATTGTCACGAAATGTTGTATACACATTTGATTTTAATTGGCGCTTTTAAATCACACTATTACCTGGCTGCTGCATCCACCTCAACGGTTAACAGCACAGACACGAAATGTTGTACATATATGCATTCAATGTCCAGCGAAAACTTTGAAGTAAATCAGACCCGTCATACATTATACAATTTTATATGATATAAAAGCTTGTTACGAGATTTTCCTGTGTAAATTTCTTTTATTAAAAATTCATTAACTTATTTACAGAATTACTTGTGTCATGATATATTCCCACGACAAGCGTTTACCTATATCATTTTAAATTATATATCGATGTATTTTCTTTCTTTGCATTATATATATATATATATTATATATTTCATTCATTTTCATTTATTTTTAAAGTATTTATGTATGTATATCAATACATTCAGGTGGGTCCCATAATACAAGTCCAATAATAAGGTTGATTGTTACGGTGTAATAGTTCTTTAATCGAATTTTAGCGTTCAACAAAGCAACGTTATAATATTATTAAGGAGCTAACGTACGGCCCGCGAGCATCGTACTCCTATTAGAGTCGTAATTGCTTCCCCTTTCCCTAATTACTGCGTCCTGTGTCCCCGTGCTCTCTTATCAATTATGGGATCCTGTCCCCTGTGAGATCACCACAATTTCAAAGGAAAAGTTTGCACACATAAATAGAGTAAATATACACGATAATCTATCCTTTCCACAAATAATTTAGGTATCGCTCCATATCGTAATAAAATATAAGAGAATAGAAATTACTTCTTTAATAAAAACTATTGCTTTTTATTTACAGCATGTTCAGTCTCTGTGAAAAATATTTCCTTTCAGAGTTCATAAAATGAAGTTACTTCTATGTTACTAAATATTTAGATACTATAAAGTTTTCAAGTGAACGTTGAAAAACCTATTATTTTAGTCACTGGGGAAAATATATACTTTTAAAAGGATAGTCGATGAGTGGCCAGTGACATGATCACTGTTTAAATATGTAATTGGAATTGATTACAAACTTTGAATTTCCCAGTAGCTTTCCATAAGTCAGACATTTAGTAGACTTTAAGGCAATGTTTATCTTTGTCTTAAGTAGGTATATCATGGGGTTGGATAAGATATAGGTATGTATAATGTATTAATTATCCACCAAAAACATTAAGCTTCGACTTAACAAAGTTAAGTAGGTACGAAAATATAAACACAAACATAAATTCATTAGTTTTCAGTACCCACGTATGCTTTTATAGACGGCATAACTCTCTCAGTAAATTATCTAAGCTACGAGCGCTTTCAAAACTTTTAATGGAGTCAATTTGGCCTCGCATTCAAAACACCTAACGTACTGGATGGCGAGGCAGGCCAGGTAAGCACGATTTATACAAACATTAGTGCCGAGCCTTTTATACGAGAGCCAACTTTTCTTAGAATTTTTATGCTTTTTGAATAGCATGATAGTACAGTCAAAGGATTTCATTTCCGAATTCAGCTTTACATAAACTGTCATTATTTCCAGAGCATATGCACTGTAGTTATAGTTTTGTTGAACAGATTCTTCGGTGCTCCGGGATGATATTTACGATAGTTTCCCTCTATTATAAGCACAATGACGCACGCTTTCGGTGGGTATTGCTACACACCTTTCTGTGAAACTCGTTCAAGTGCATTGCATACATGAATAGAACGGAAAGAGCGACTGCATGTTTTAATCGAACTACAAAAAGAGGAAAATAGACACGGACCGTGGCAGACACGATTGAAGTTTGAAAGTGTGCCAAATACCAGTTAAAGTTACCGCTTCTAGTTTCTAGTGGATGATTAAACTGCTTTAAGAAGTTTTCTGAAAATATGAAGTCACTAAGTAGCCTTGCTGCGCGTAAGAGTTTGAAAAATTATCCTAAAAATTGCAAATAAATAAACAGTAAGGAAAGAAAATTATTTTAAAACGAAGGAAAATATCAAAAGGTGTCATTCAAAGAGCGGTTCTTAAGCTTACTCCGAAGACTTTTCCGGGAGACAATAATGTGATGTTCAATGACTAAACCTGTCATTGTCCAACATTCAGTAGTAAGCGAAGCGTTAACAATTCAGTTTGAAGGCAGTTAGAGAAGTTTTAATGGAGCAATTTGGAGGTGTATTGAAAACAGCCGGCTCTCGGAAGCGACAGAATTGAACCAAGCGCGGCTTGCTCCCACCTCAGCCGATTAAGAAAACCAATTCTAATTTCCCAGTTTCGCCTTGTTTCTAGTGTAATTTTTGCATTGTTGCTAGGTATAAGTTTATAGTATCATAATAGCTTTGTTGTTTCACAGTAGACTTGAATTTCAAATGCGTTTCCTTTGTTTTAGGTTAACATTTTGTGTTATCGTTCATAGAGACATCAAAATCATAATAACGATTAAAATGGTATTACGTATGTGTACCCGTGTGCTCTAATAAAGCATATTAGTTACAACACACATTCGACGGTAGTCTGCGGCGAAACGTAGTTTACCCTTAAGAGGTTTATTTAACATCATTTAAGGGTAAATATGTAGTGTAGTTTTATTTGAACTACATTAGACTCGTAGGTTCAACAAGGATTATGTTACCTACTAGGTTCTAGATCGATGTTATAAATAACCAAAATCTAAATTATGTCTCTTCAGAATGAATTTATGATTTTTATGATATTTTTTTTTATCATGTCCTAATTCATTCATTATTTATGTATGCTGTTGCTGTTTGTATTTCGCATTATGATATAAATTAGATTTTTTTTAATTTTTAATGCAACTAACAGAACCTAAAACAGTGCTCTACGTATGACATTCACCAAAATAAATAACATGAATCCAAACGGACAGATAAACTGACAACACCGAGGGAATTTTCACCAACAACTTGCATCAACTTCCTAAATTATAACGTTTCAAAATTACTTCACATAATTCCCTGGATAAATTCAAACGCTGCCGAAGCGATGTGTGCTAAGATTTAATATTGTATTTCTGCACGAAATGACGTAGTTTTGCATGGAGCTAACTGAATGCAGTCCATTAAAAGTTCTGGCAACATTCATAACTCGGTTCTCGAAATTTGGTCTTAGCTAACAGTTTACCTTTAGATATTTATAATAATAATAAAGCTAGCTTCATAAACTTGCTGCTGTTGAAGGATAAGTATCTGCATAGCTTGTTTATTTATTTTATGGATACCCAGTTGAAATGGAATTTACAATATTGTTATTTTTCTGTTGATAGGTGGTGTAGAGAATGTTGACATATATGTTCTTTAATGTCTGAAAAAGATAGGCGGTAGCATAAATCTTCAGAGCAATATATTCAGGGGTTAGTGTAATCTTGATAGTTTCAGTACAACGTAACAGATGGAGTTACTGTAGTTATTCGGTGTTCTCTTTAAGGTGTGGAAATTTGATTGTCTTATATAAAAGTTGTGGACAAAAGTAAACAGATTTGATGAATATTTTCTTTCACCACTTCAATTTACATCTAGTCGTACCTATCTACTTATATTCCTTTGACAGAATTATTCAATGTCAAGAAAAAATGAATATCTAATAATTCCTATGAGAAAATAGCTCCACATATTATAAATTTAATTTATTTCAACCTCCCAGTGACTTTAGTTTCCATACGATTTAATTTCTCGCACGTCTATTGCCGAGTCGACGCTAGGGCTGAGTACAGAATAATTTCACGGATGCTTTACCGACTACTCGGTGACAGTGATGTATGAAATTATTCACTTAAGTGTTTTTTGACTTTATAATACCAGGTTTATGAAGGTGAAAATTGTATTATATGAAAATGTGTTCGCGCTTTTACATTTTAAATAATAAAACTTTGATTGCATAATGAATATTATCACGCACTTCTATACTAATATATTAACGTCATTGATGCGAATTTGTTTTTGAGAATCGATTTTTTCTCAAGGTAATTTCGAATGGAATTGTGAATTTTATTTATAGGTAGGTAAGTAGATAAGTTTGCCTAATTCCTGTCTTTAAAGCTTTAATATGGCTTTTAATAAGCTAATTGTTTTTTTTTAAATTATTCTAATATTTAATACTTTTTAAAATAATAAACTGCCGAAATATGATATAATTTAGACTTTTACTGATATGTAATTAACATAAATTGCCACTTACTCAACTGTCTACTTGAATGTAGTCTAATAAGTTGATTTTTGAGTGAGATTCGCAATGAAACAGTCCTATTTTGTTTATGTTTGCAATGGAATGTTTCGCTTTTCCGATTATGACATACCTACATATAAGTAGGTACATACTACCTGTGTAGTGTAACTTGGACTCTTGCTCTTCTGTATGAAATTGGACTTTGAACTTTATTAACCGAACTAACACAATTATGATAATTATAACTTAATCGTATAATATATAACTTAATTGTATAAACCTATTTAGAGAAATGCTACAAGTAATTGGTTACCTAATGACTGTTTAGCTGACCATTACCGATCGTATCTTTAATGACCGCAATGATGATTACGTTTCTGGTTTCCTCAGTTAATATAATTATACTTGCTTATTGAATTACTATGCGTTCGTTCGTATTGCCTCATTGGTCTCGAGGTCGTAAGCGTGGTTGCTGAACGAGAGGTTCAGGGTTCGATTCGCAAGTCGGCTGGGCAACAGCAACATCTCGTTGGATGGGCTCCCCCTACTACTTCTATAGGATAGGAATTGTATAATAAAGGAATCATTAATGAAACACTTTTCTGGTTTTCACTTTTCAACTTCAAGTTCAAGTTCTTTATTGCATTCATATGTTACATAGGTCCCATATCGTTTTCTTCCGTCGCAAACCTTTCGCAACTTTCAAATCTTTAGCAACCGTAAACAGTTTGGATGTCCCAAGAAATAAACTCGACCACAAGCGTGAAGTTTCTAAATGACAATCATGGATAGGTATCAGATCTATTTATACAGCGGCATTCTCAAAATACACTTTAAAGAATGAACAACCTAGATCCAAATCGATTCAGTCCGTGCTTCTATTTACCTAAAAGTAGGTCCACAAACGATTTGGTAATTTCATGGTACCGAACAGAAACGGTTTGTCCCGATCGCCTTGTACTTTTTTCCGAGTGTATCGAATGAAATGCCTAGTTACGGTGTTACAAACCTTTTTCGGGGGTCCGGCGTGTGTACGGATCCAATTTGGCTCATATTTGATCTGCATTGAGTAGTCACGAATTCGTCGATCGAATACATTACAGATTCCGTTTCGGATTCGAAACGCAGCAGTATTTTAAAGGGGAAATGTACTTGTGTTTATTTTTGGGAATGTAAACAATAAACACTGCTGTCAATAAATGGAATTGTTATGGATATTTTTATGTATTTCGTTATGCCATAGCCTCATAAATATCTTTTAAAAATAAAGAGAGCATACAACGGTAGTCGGGCGTCATTTGTTTTTAAAGCTGTGTTGTATTGCGTTTTACTCTTCATGCATTTTCTTTATGTTACTGATTAAGACAATGCCTATGTAGGAGAACTATATATATCAAAAAGGTCACAAGATTAAAAAATGTTTGATGCAACCATAAAATACATTACAAAACTTCAAAGGTTGGACATCTTTACTCGAAAATTGGCCGTACTTTACAAGTAGTTATCGCAAAAAATTATATTTACGTATATTTTTTATTTAATTTATAAAAATAATTTTGGAACAATGGCTTTGTATTATAATAAAAGTGTTATAACTTAGTATAAAAATGTTACAAAACTTGCCGCGAACTGTCCGAAAAGCCGAAAGTAATTCAAACAAAGTAGATAAAAGTTGCGGCGCTAAAGAAGCGATTAAAAGAAAAATTAGCATTCTTTCAAATTAATTACTTTCATAATAAAAGTTTTTTTTTTACGAGAAGATATAATCTGAATATTCGTCGCTTACGTTAGATAATATCACTCTTTATTATCGTTACTTATTGCATTACCATCAGGCACAGTGGACGGAGTGGTTGATTGCTGTGCTACAAGTCGTGGGTTCGATTTCAGCATGGAACCTTGGTTGTTTTGGATCTGGGTCTACTATCGGGTTATGTAGGTTCGGGACGGGTTCGGAGTGTTCATCGGCTAGACTATTACTATCCATCAAATAATATTCAATAAGAAATAAAAAACATTTTAATCCGTTACAAGTTTTCCATGGTTAGATGAAAGTTACTCACTTTTTATCATTTTTGCGAACTAAGCAAAGATACTGCAGAGAGTGCTTGGCAACCGATACGATGTGTCCTTTCACATCTATAGATCATGACGAACATCACAAGTGGCACTCTCTATCGCCATTCGTATGATATAAAACTCGTTCACTCGATATCTTAAAGATATTTTTTAAACGTTGTCTAACATTGTGAATCCGCCTGCATCGTGGTTACAGTTTACAGCTGATTTAAATTTAACATACACCTGCACCCAAATCCCAACTATCCGTGAGACATACATATATTTCAGCCATACGGGAATCGAACCCACCACTCGTAGCATCTTGTGGCACCTTAATAATAATCGGTTATCCAAAATAAATCAGTTCGTAAATTTACAAATTTACGAACAACAAAAAGTAAAGTGTAATAGGAAAAACGATAACTGCACGGCATTATAAAGTAATGAATTAAAATCCGCTGAACATTGGCGCGTAGTTTTGAACGGGTCCTAACTGCACTATTAATTCGCAGTTAGTTTCTTTTACCCTCAATGCAGGGTTTTGCTTTTCCCATCGGTTACTCGTTATGTCGGGTTTTGCCGGTTTTTCTCGTACTTTCGTTCGGCTGTGACGCCCTGTGGCCCGATCCGGTTTTTCGTATGTTTATATTAACTTTGTTCCAAATCTCTTCTCGTCGCAGCTCTCTGAATAAAATACTAATGTTCATTCTATTTTGTCTACAGGATGTAAGGTTAGTACCTACTTGTATTTTGATAGGTAGCTTTGATTATATCAACTCTACTTACAAAAATTATATAGGTAGCTAATTATATTTCGATTACGAATAGGTAATAATTGAGTAAACCATAATCAACGCATCAATCAATTCAGGTGTTATTTCGGTGACTAATGTTTTTGGTTTTTAATATCCATGTATACATATTTTATCCCTGAAACAAATAAAAAGTTATTAATTTTATTTTAATAATATAGGTAATTTATGTGCTTTTGGCAGCACCTAACTGGATGATGCTGCTGAGGATCAATCACGCTAGTTTAAATTCCCATTCACTCTCTCCTTGAAGATGCTTATATTATATTAATTGCTGACTTTTATTCCCGCATCTGACGAAACGCAGACATTCATATTATTCTCTGGGATCGCTGGGACGTGCAGAAGGGGGTGGCCTCTTTACAGTTATCCCATCCGGGAAGTGCCTTTCGGCATAGCACCGTGGTGGGCTGCGGTGCGGTCTTTTAAGAGATCCCGAGGCCTATCATTATGGTGTCGATGCGGACCATCGTGATAAGTTTAGCCGGTAGGAGTTCAGCACACCCCTCCGCCCCCCCAGGCGGAGGATAATCCATGATGGGCTCACTACGCTAATAAAAAAAAAGGATATTGAATTAAACGCAATGCTTGTTAAAAAAACACAATACTGCTATCAAAATATAGGTAGCTCAGCATTTGTAAAACTTTCAACGTTTATGTAGATAAGTAAGTACGCATTCAATATAGATAGTTCGAAACGGATTCACCGAAGCTTTTAACTTCTCTCGGGTAAGTATTAGCTTAGCTTACCCGAACCGGACATGCTTCGTCGATGTTTACTTGCTGTTTAGTTTTTCTTTAATTTTGTTTGTGTTCTTCACATCTCCGCTCAGTTTAGTGGTTTCCACAACCTTTGTTTTATTTACTAAAGCACCAAGAAAATTCGTTTCACTTTTCTATCCTATTTTTAGTTAACAATGAAAAAGCATCTGAATTTAATTAAGCGGATGTTTTCTTTAAAATACTGCTTCGGGAATGTAGAAAAAATACTTTAAAGTTTATTTTGATAAAGTTGCAAATACCTTACAAAGATAGGTATTCAATTGCTATTGCATTTTCCTCTTTTTCATTGCTGTGCTAGTGAACTAGTGAAGATTGATCAAATATACCACCCGCATCTGTATAAACAACATTACAACTAGCTTCATAACGTAATTACTCAACCGTATGTTTCCAACTGAAAAAAAAAAAACCAATACATATAAAATCAGAATAAAGAGGGACGTAATCATACCCAATGACTTTGTATGTATACATATACACATAAAGACCATATTTGTATCTATTGCCGGTCATAACCCTGAAACGTTGTAAGTCTAAATAAATAGATCGCGTGACTGGTTCTATTATTCTTTCGACGGCCTGTAAATATACATGTTCGATTTCTATTGAGAGTTGTCATGGCTGAAGTATCCCTTCATTATTGTTGGAGGTACCTAAATAGGAAAATTTTAAAATTTGGAATTTGATTTAGGTAGTATTTATCTATTTCTGTTATTTTTTTTATGTGAGCGAATCTGCCTTCTCTCTACCTTATAGTCATGATTGCGAATATTCATTCACATTACTTATGTAGATAATATTAAGTTAATAGTTGCGAGGAATGATATTTCATGGGCGACGAAATCTGAGATCGTCTGGCGCACATCGGACAGTCAGTCTCTATACAATCATTGCTCACTGGATAATCTTTCCACTGTAATATGAGCTATGCCCATGAAATACTTCATGTCGACATGACTGAAGAAGAAGAAGTATGTGGCTTAATCGATATAAGATACGAATGTGTCATTAACCTCTTATATCGACACGTAATACTAATATAGCATGTTTGGTAGGAAGTTCCGCAAAAAGGCAATAAGATAGCTAAGCATACGTTGGACAAACAATATGTTGTTCATATAAGCTATATCACAAAGATATTGCGTGGTAATATTATGAAGCGATATCAACACAAGGCCATTCGTCAATCACGCGCGTCAGCGGCATCTTGACAGCTCCTGTCATAAGCTCTCGAGGCGTGAGCACCAATATGTTATGGACTGGGAGATGCAGCATACTTTATATATACAAACACACCTATTATAATTACTGTCTGAAAAGTATTTGATTAAATGTGCTTGATAAAACCTTTTTTGTTCAGCACTAACGGCATATAGCTGCGTGTAGGCATGTAGCTACGTGCGTAGGCATATTGCTACGAGCGTAGGTGCACAGGTGCATGTGGCACTACAGGTACCTACGCGGCTACATACTATCGCAATGACAGGTTGTTGACGCGTTAGAGCAAAAGCAAACAAAATTCCGTATTTATCACATAAATATTATATATCAGTTTAGAGCATCTTAAATTAAACGATGAGTAAACACGTTAATCACATTTTCAGTACTGTAGCGTAATTATAATTGAGGAACATAAAAAGTGGGTAATTAACTTGTAAAATCTTCTCAAAGGCGCCACACTATCATTAGTATACAAAGCCATTATTAAGTTCAAGTTTCAACATTAATTAATATTTTACGAATAGACGTTAATGAGAAACATGGTATTACAATTACTGTTAGATTTTCTTTTAAGTGTATCGTAATTATGACATAAGGACAAGGAATAACAAGTTCTTAGGAAATAAGTTCTATATTCAATATCGTTTCCATTCCTAGTCTAGTGATGCAAAAACAGTGGTATCAGCTGTTCCCACCCGGCGCAATTTGTCAACTGACGGTAAACTATGTGCTTGCATTGTTACAGTTTTTAAGCTAGTATCAGAGATACCTATTTGCTTTATTTCTTACATGCCAAGATTATTATGGCCACCTGGTTATTATTTTTATTTCCATGGATACCCGTTCAATCAGCGTTCGTAATTAATAATAATATTTGGGGACAGGTTCCATAAACTGAAAGGATTTCCTAAAATTCGATCACGGGGTTCAAATTTCGTATGAAAAATCTATCTATATTATCCTTCCAAGATAAAATTAATCTATCTCGTAGATTAACTTCGTACTTTCTTCGTAAGTAAGGATAATTTAATTAAAAACACACAGTAATTATGTTACATTGGGGGTCGTGATAAAATTGTTGTTGTAACGTTTGACAATCGACTTCCAAAGTCAATGTGAGCGTAACCCAAATAGTCTGTTACGTTAATTGAAACTGAGTAAAGCCACAGAAGCAATTTATGACGGCTAATAAATAGCACAGTGTAGTGTGTTGTGTACAGTTTGCCAAGTTGTTTGTTTTGCTGTAATGGGTAATATTAGAATGTGTTCGCTCCGTCAAAATGTTCGATGTGAAAAATTAATGTGAGATTTCATAAAATTGGGAACTTCGCTTGTTTGCTGAATGTTTAACATAAGAATTTTCATAGAAATGTTATCCGCGAATTTTTATGGCAAATCTGACTGAAGTTCATAGTAACTTAAATAGATTTGAGCTTCTCAAATAACTTGAAATAGATTAACCAATACCTACTAGACTATAAACTATGTATAGGTACAAGAGATTATTCTCACATAGGTCGTAGACTCTTTATTTATAGGTAGGTACACGTATGTATACATAATAGGTACCTAACTACCACTTCGGTAAGTTCTTATTGGAAATCTATCGAAAACACTAGAAGTAATATAACAGCACAAGCTGAATCAAAATGACACCATTTGGTACTGACTAAAAATATGTCTATTGGTCGTAGATGTGTGGATAGGAACACAAACGTTGGCTCTTTGCCATTCACCCGTTTAAAACCTGTGGGAAACTGCCTTTTCATTATTTAATTCAACAACCATCGTATTTGCGCCAATGCCAAAATATATTGAGTGAATTCAATAAAAGTTTGTATACGTACTATTAAAAGCCGGCGTGGGCGGCGATGTTTATGGTACTGCATTAATGCAAGGCACTTGATACAGTGAAATTTTATTAAAATCAACTTCCTTTTTATACTAACGCATGCACTCCATTAGCTTGTGACTTATTATAATGTTATCAGGAAGATCTTAATGCAAGCTAGTCATTTTAGAGTCATGAATAATATCACTTATTTTTTCTATATAGGTAGATATGTAAAAATATTACAGTTACAATATACGACCCCAGAATTAATTCATTATTTGTTCTTGTCTTATTTCCGATATCAACAAAATCTTTCATGTCAAAAAATAATAAAAATCCAGCACATCTCGCACTTCCTTCACCGCAAAACTGAGCTTTCGTCCCTCTCTAAGGTACCATTAGACATCTTGTTACCCCCCCTCTGCTTTTTACAGGCTGAGCGCCTTAAGTGCTCGCCTGCTTAAGTCCAGTGATGCTATAAAGGCCGGAAGAGGCCAACAGCATCTATCCATTCGAAAAAAGGAAGACAATAGCCGGAATACTAATGTACCTTGTACAGTGCATTAAATGTGGCCTACGCCTTTACCGCTAAGTGGTTAGGGGATTTTTGGTGAAATTTGACGTTAAATTTTGTTCGTGGTCAACCCTTTCTTTAAAGAGCCGCTGTAAACCCAAAAGCTTTAAGTCCTTTAAGAATTTGTTTTGTTTTACCCTTGGGGTTTATAAATTAAGTTTGTCATGGCAATTTATGTTAAATTTTCGATATTATTTACTATATAATTTCTGTAACTAAAACATTAATCTTAAATAAATTTGTTAGTTATATACCACGAACGAGCTTGTTACTATACGAATATATTCATTGCATAAAGACAACATTCAATATAGTCAAATAGTTTCGCTTATCCGCCACGTTCCATCGAATACCTCTCATAGAAGCGGCGTCAATAAATTTATGCTCCATAGACGCGGCAAAGGATAATTCACATAGTCTGAATGTCGACGCAAGACTAACATTGTCAACTAGAAGGTTGCGGTTGCGATGTAGGGACGTTGGGGTATATAGGCTATGCAACTATTCGTAGCCAGCGTTCCTGGTACTTGGCATTTACCACCACCTTTCTGTAAGCGTTTGACTTGACGGGCATGCCACGTATTTACCTGAATATCGCAGTATTGCTTTGATGTTATTATCGTGCGGAAGTATTTCGTTTTGTGGTTATATAGTTTTGGCGCAAATAGCTGCTGTTGAACGGTGATGGTACTGGCAAAGAATCTATTTCAGAATCGTTTGGTCTGTAAAACCGATTAGCGGACTTAAACGTTTTAAAATGATTGAAGAGCAGACGGGTTATTAATCTCTTTTTATCGTGTGACTACGGATAGAATAACATAAGTAACGATTTACGTGGGTGTTTAAAAAGGTGACAACGGGAGTAATCAGAAGGATAGGCAAAATTACAAACGTGTGATCTATCTCCGCCCACACAAACTTCCTACGGTAGTTATTTGGCTAATGTATTAAAGAATTAAGTATCCTAAACGATAATTGTTTATCCTTCAAACTTGATCCACAAAATTAAAGCTATTGTCAAACTATGTGGATGAAAAGAAAAAAAAAAGTTAAAAGATTTCAAAGCAAATTATTCCTTTACTGGTGTTCTAATTTTAGAAACTTCATAGATATTCAGAGCGTTAATTGAACATCATTACAAACAAATGTTGACGCCATTCAAAACACGCATGACGTACGAACTCGCTAATGTTAAGTGACAAGTGCGAAGCCAATTCAAAGTGAAAGATAAACAACCCAAATCTGAACAGACAAAGCAGACTTCTGACAAATTGTTCGTGTTAGCAACTCCATTGGATCTAAAAGAAAAAATATTGTTCGGGAGAATCATCAGTTGGTAAAAGCAGGAAATATCTTACTTTTGGTGACTGATGTCCTACTTCAACGGATCATTTAACACTTGATTTGATTAACGATATACGGAATGGTGGGGAAGGTGCATTCGTATAAACTTATTTGTACAGAAGTCAGAATGTTTCCCCCATTTCTCATCCATCAAAATAAACCAATGAAGAGATTTATTAATGAAGTTTGAGCTAATTAATAGTAAATTGTCCCGGTCAGATCAACCTACCCACATGTAAAAAAAATATGTTATAACCCACTGCCAATTCGCCTAACTTTATGAGGGAAACTTTTTATTTAATAGGTAGGTATTGATCATACATAAGTATGACATCTTATTAATTATAAACAACCTTAAATAGGAAAGAAAAAAAAATCAAACCGTCTAAAACAGAATGAAGATATATTCACTACAAAATAAGTTATTTTTTTACTACTTGGAGGTGAGAGCGCATTCCGTTCCATAGTTACTAGCACTGCACCTCTTTGTTGATTAGGTGCATACTGACACAATTCGACACTTTACAGCATGTAAAGGTTGGCAAAGTGTTTGAGCGATCGACTGCTGCGTTACGGGCTTGATTCCCGCACGGAAAAATACAGATAGATTTCCCGAGTTTGCATTTTTCTCCATGTGAATATTCGTGTTTGTAAATGCACCAACGACACCAGAAGTATTCATCATCATCATCATCATCATCAGCCAGAAGACGTCCACTGCTGAACGAAGGCCTCCCCCAAGGGGGGGGGTTCCATAATCCCCACGATTGGCAGGCGGCTTGGGGATCACAGTGGCTCACCGATTAGTGAGAGGACGCTGCTGCCCGTCCTCCGGTGTCTGGCCGCAGTTTTAGGACGTACCCGGGTCCCCAGAAGTATTACTAGGGTGGATTTCAAAGTATATTTTTTTCATATTATATAAATGATTATACATTATATATAGGTAGATATTATTAATTTGCGTTCCAGAATGTTTAAACAATTGATGGTAAACATATGGTTACTAGTCCATCTCTACCTTTGTCATACTATCCATCTCTTATTATATACAGAACACAAGTGCTATGCGACGCATTCTCCAAAATAGTTACTCTTATTTTAATACAGCTTCTCTACAGAACTAACCTACATTATACATATATACAAGTAGTTTGTCAGTACAAGCAAACAGCAAACTGTTTAAGTCTCATGTCTCGTTGTTTCTAGAGCAATTTATTTTTACAAGTTTTTATATCAAGTAAACGAGCTATTCATGACAGGACGGAAGCCCGTCTTATCTATAAAACAAACTTCGCTCAACGGATCGCCTAGAAAAACTTTTGGTGTCTGGAAGACTTTACCACATCAAAAATCTTCGGGTGACCTAAATACAGGAAAGTATGTCTTCTGCAAATGCTGTTTAACATTTATTACTTAAAACAATGAAAATTTGAAGAAGAAGAGCTGTTATTCTTAGTCAAAATAACATAACATAGCATCACACATGTATTCCACAATACCGTTATTGAGTCTTATGAAATTGGGGGCGAGACGATTGCTATCTACCGGGAATAATTACAGAATACGTGCTGCTATTAAGAATTTCTATGCAGAAAGACCCAATAACATTTTGTGGACACGGGAATCGAACCCAGGACTACACGTTTGCGACCACTAGACCAATGAGACAATCACTGAACTTAATTGTTATTACCTTTAATATGGAATTATGTAGATTTAATGAGGATAATCAAATACTTGTTTAATAAATACGATAATATTGAGGTAAAAATTACGTGCTACAAAAATGTTCACTTGATTGTTATTGTATATAAACAATGCAATTTTGTATCAAATTAAAGATAAAAATCTGCGCGCCTATAAAGTAAGTATCGATACGATCATTTGTTCATGGAAATGAGAGAAAATTCGCTAACATTTTCAGCTTTTTTCTAACACAAATGCAGCCATTTTTTCATTACATTGTTCGACAAAACACACAGAACGTGAATGACTGAACACTTTGTACTGTACATGCACTTTGTACATTCTAACTATTGTTTATCTAAGTGTGTAAACTGTAGCTTTTTTCAAACTTCAATACTCAATACTTTATTTGCGTTCCACAATATAATACTTAGCTGGTAAGCTAAGAACTATTAGATCGACTTTTATCGAATTACATTCCAAAATGAATCCCAATAACCTCAGTTAGGTATTGAGATTCATTTTGAAATGTTACATGCAACATTCCCCCATTCTCGACAACAGGGCCACTGCAATCATGTTATAACTGAAACTGGCTTTATAAGCGCATAAATTGGCGATCAGCCATCGTGCGGTTCAAAAACGGCTGTAATTGGCGCTACCATAATTTAATTCTGCTAACGTAGTGTTTGAGCTGATGCCAGCGAGCTCAAATTCAATAAAAATTCAAGCCAGCTTCCCGACCAAATCATGGACCATCAATTTTGGTTCGATTCTGTGCGCTCATATCGATATCTACTCAACAATTGATGAAATGAGTGAGACCTATTTTAGATAAGTACGTAAAAAGTTTAAATTTTAATTTACATGGCCATTCTATATATCATTAACAGCGATAAAGACTTTTATTATAAAAATTAAATAATAATAGCATATTGTTCAAATTAAATTGAGCTCTTTTGTATAATTTATGGTAATTAGAAATTGGGTTCACAAAATGTTCTATACCTGAGAAAGAGACTTTCTCCTCATTTCCTACCTACCTTCTCCACTCACGCTACGCCTCATTTCCAGAACACATTTAATTATTCAGGAACAAGAATTCATATGGCGAGAGTGAAGACAAGCATGCATATCATTAAAAGTTGGACCACACGCTTCGAGGTTACAATGGAAAGTCACACAACGATGACGTGTTTACATATCGATGTGTCATGTAAAGCCATTTGCACATATTATTTATCGAAATAGCTACTCTCTTTCTCAATCAACAAATCCTTTTTAATTTTTTCACGAAGATATTTATTTATTTCGTTGGTCACATGTACACCTAATAAGCTAGAATCGTGGATCACAATGTCAATGTCAAAGACATCAAAGATTATAATGGACAAACCAAGAAAACAAAAATTCTAACTGTTTTACCATTCAATAAAAAGGGGACTTATTCTTAAAAGCGATGACAGTATAAGTCAATAATATCTATAAAACTACTTACTAAACAAATTCGGGCTACTAAAACAGAAACATTATTTGTTTTGTATAAGAAATGTAACCTTTATTTCGTTCAGAAGTTAGCCCCTACTTTCAGTCAAACTTAAACGTCGTATTTCCACGTCAAACAAGAGCAAGTCTGTTAAGTTTTTACCACAACTCCTCTGAATTCTGAAGTATCTTCAAGTAAACATTGACATTTTATTCAAAGTGAATCTTAATATGCTGATGTTATTAAATACGAATGTTTTAAAGATTCGAATCGATCAGTAAGTGAGCTTTTGAATTTATCGTAACATAGATACCTGATATTCGGGTTGTAATTACATAAATGAATGAAATACTTGTATGATGGAATAAGATTATCTATTATATAAGGTATAATATACGAAAACGAATGTTATAATCGTTATATAATAGTGATGGGAGTTACCTATTATTCTAACAAAGGAATTGTTTGATTTTTTTACAGATCTACCACAGTATCGCAGCTGCTGTTACTACTAACCCTCTTTGATTTTCCTGATTGGATGCAACATTCATTGCAAGGCAATATCCACAATATTTGAATTCGTAAACATTCACAATGTTAGGTTAGACAGCTTTTTAAAGTAATAAAACAAACATTTCTCCGCCGCGGTAACCGCAAAACGTTTCCCGTCATTACCGGCGAGTTAACGATAATGAACGATTTAAAAGATATTGCGGCGCTATTAAAAATATTCTCGCTATCCCAGATAATGTTCATACTTCCAGAAACACGATAGTTTTACCGGCTAGCGGGTAAGGCGAGGAACACACGGCCCGATCTCGCCACAATTCATTTCTCATTTCCGTAGCGTTCGCCCGCCGTTGATCCCCGCTCGGTCACAAACTCTCATCTTGTAACAGGTAATTTATTTTACTTAAAACGCCTTCCATTCTAACAAATAACGGTTTGGAAAGGAATGAGCTGGATAGTTGCAGTTTTAACTAAGGTCTTGTAAAATATTACTCGATTAGACTTTTCGCTTGCACGGATTCTACGGCCGTTGACTTATTATTTGGAGTTTCTTTTTTAAATATACAAGTATCTATTGCACTTGTAATACAACGGCATGTTTGTTTTGGCAGCAAATAAATATTATTATAAAATGATTAAGCGCTATCGATTCTCACATGGCTAATAATTAATTCATAATTATAATTTATTTATTTATATAATACAAACGAAAATATAATTATACCACGTGATAATTAGCAGAATATGGTGGTGCAATAGTTCATGATTACAAACAATATTTTCATATTAAACTAAATCATAACATGTTATCTGAATGACTATTTACTAGATATTCTATAGACTATTTTCATTGCAAACGAAAATATAAAAAAATATTTCCTGCTGCAAACGAACAAAACCAATTTCATTCGTTTTCAAAACACTACCTATTAATATTTAGATAAATGGCTGTCACTATTGTCCGTGTCGCCTATGTTTACTTTATAACGTTACAAACATAAATTAATTTACGGCTGGTACACATCTATTAATAAATTGCTAAAACCTTAGTGCATACTATCACCTTTATGTTTACGTTTTAAAAGAGCCTGCAAAGGCCCATTTGAAATAAAAAACTTTGACTTTGATTTTGACTTTGAAGTGGAATGCTGATACCACTAAAACCGATGTCATTAGAAAACAAATTGTAGAAAACAAGTGAATGTTATTTTCCATGCTCAGACTGTTAGATCTGTCTTTTACAAGGAAAAAAGGTTCGGTTGCAAATTTTAGTAAAAATCATTACGAACTACCTACCTATTAATAGAGCCTGTTAATAAATTAATGATTGCATAACTTTAACTAAACTTACAGAACACGTAATAGCGTTAACAACCATCAAATAATTGTTTCTTGTAACTTATATTACGGAACATTGCATCAAAATATGAATCACATCTTTCTTAGTTAGATATAATAATAAATTTATAATTGTGACAAATTTTACTTAAAATCTGTTGATTCATAGTTTAAAAAATTAGAGGCACTTTGTCAAATCAACGGACAGATACGCAAACCGATTGACAGAAAGACTACACCGGGGATTTGATTACCGAACAAACTTAACTGTTAATAGAATCATCTATTCTACATTATGTACCCCTTTACTTATCTCTAAGTGGCTACTTCAACAAAATTAATTTAGTTCCAATTCCTGACAACGTATACGTTTTGCCATGGTATATTTTGTGCGGATTTGGAGCGAATGTGGCGAGACTAATTTCACGCCGACTTTGAAAGAGAGCCAGCGAAAATCAAAGCTCGGTTTACTCGTAAAATATATAGCGCTAGTCTATATTTTGGGACGGTAGTTGAGCGTTATTTCAGTTGCTGTGAAATATGGCATTCGGTTGACAAAAAATATATATTGTCAATTTGATAAGTCGGCAACTTGTAAATAACAAAGGGGTTTGGGTTTGTTAGTACAAAAAAAGACGAACTATTTTTTTGATGGCCTATAGCTTTTGTTATATTTCATCGTTTCTTTGTTTTTTTTTTTAACATTAAATAATATATTTTTCGTGCGACATAAATAACGACTACTTAATAGGTACTGAAATTCATTCCGCAACTGTGAACACTGTCAACTATATTTTCGAGGTAAAACATTTCCGAAAAGCTTATTTATCTTAAGATGTCTAAATATATCTCATATTATTTTATATGTGAAGTCTTCCTAATTATTTTTGTATATCATTATCTGCCTAACCTTCTCCCAACTACATTAAGGTCGGCTTCCAATCTAGCCGGTTGCGGCTGAATATCAGTATTTCATACGGAGCGCCATCAGCTGACCTCCGCCACCCAATTACTAGGTGTCACTGATAAACCTTAGAGGTTAGACTGGTTGTCATACTTTTTTGGGCTGCTGGCATCCGTAACGACAGTCCGAGGTATTCATAAAACACCCGGGACCAACTGCTTAACGTGTTTTCCGAGGCGCGGAGGGGTTTTGATGTGTGAAAAATGGTAACCCATTAAAGAACTGACCGCGGCAAGCGCTACTTTACCTCGCAGATCGACCGATCAGCGCAATAGCTATGTAGCTACGAGCCCCTCCTAATTATATACATAACACGATATCAGACATTAAACAATTATTTCAGAATACGAAAAGAAAAATCACTTTACGGAAATACAAAGTATTTACCGTCGTAAACCGCTGAGATTTTTTATCGTAACCAAAACTTCGGACTGATGGATTGTTTATTTATTGCCCCTCTAATTTTATTGGCTCCAGTTATAGTCAATTAAAGGAAACCATTTTTAATTGAACCCAGTATCTCGTTGCAAAGTAAATCAATTAGTGCAAGGGGTGTAGGCGGGCTCGCAAATTGATTCAGTTTGCCCAACCTCTATGGGCTTGTGTCACAGTTATTTTAGACGTTGTGTAGCTAAACATTTTTTTTTTTTTTCAATTTAGGTGTGAAAATTTAAACCTCTCGCACCCATGCCGTTTTATAGAGGGATTTTAATAGGATAAAAAGCAAATGTAAAGGTGTAAATAGGTGTAGGTAGTCATTCAATTAATTTTCCTAATGAACTTGATACGAGTCCTTATTTATTGCATATATGAATGTAATAATTTCATTACCAAATGTATTAAAAATAAATAGAGAATGATAAAAGACGCCTAAACGCGCATTCTACAATAATGTATGAAAAAATCTTGCGCACGCATTTGAGTGAACTCATATTGTAGACACAGGCACATTATTTCATACGTTTTTGGGTTACGTAAACTATGTTCGAGATGGAGAAAATATCGTTCTAAACCGCAAGATCTGGGGGCATTCTAACCTAACGGGTGCACCAAAAACGTTCGGTGCATGAATGTATACGCGCATCAACAGTGCTGAACACATTTAAACAGCAGATGAGCTTATAAGCAATATTATATAAACCACTTTAATTTTCAACTTTATCGACGAGGCATGCAACTGTTGTCACAGCCATCATTTATGTAAAACTGTGGTCCCTTTAATAAATTAATCAACGGTGCATTATGGCCAAGTGCGACAAATTGCTCATAATGATTTTCGTGGAACAGCTTGTGCAAATTTATAATTTCCTCACACAATATATAACCTAATTACGAACAGTTGAGTGTTGGCCGGAAAATTATTGGTATCAGCGATTCGTTCACGGATCACGCATTTAATTTCATGGAATGACAATTAACTTTATTATTTATGTTGGTTTTATTTAACTCTATCACTGTATTGAACCGGTGTAATGTTTTAATTCATTAATCCGTGGTGCCGGTTAGTGAGAAACAATAGATTTCCTATTGTGTGTCTGCTTAACATCATTTACCTGTCAGGTTAACGTTAAAGTAAAATATGACTTCTAAATACTTTTAAACCATTCCCCACTCTACACAGTCTCTAAAATTGTTGATACAGCATTATAATGCATTCGTGAAGAGTCCTGAGTTAAGGTCCCATCCCGATTAAAGTTCTCTAGCTATATTTTTGAACTCAAATCTGGCAACCAAACACTCCAACCTCTCGACTGACACATTAGACCATTGAGGCGGTTAAGGGTACTAAAAGTGCCGATATCGCAACCGCACCCTTTAAAAGCCCAAAGCGAAGGTAGGTCAAACAGACACTAAGTATTGGAACTTGGTATATTGCTGTCATTGTTTTGCGGTCCAAGGGCGCTATACCCTTGTAACGCGGAACACGTATTTGTGGTTATCAAAATGTTTGGGTCGTCTCGTCTTTAAAGTGCTTTGGATGTGACAGTGCTTTGTCTAAAACAGTACAATAGTATATTAAAAGAAAACCATAGTTGAGTATATTCTTTCAGTCATCCTCTCCAAAAATCCACTGTAATTTATAAAGTGAAATATACATTTTTAAGACGAGATTTAAATCTGGATGAGATATTCTCCGTCATTTTTCAACGCAATTTCTCGCATGAGATAATGATATCTCAACCTTCTCAGGTGTTTCTCAGGTTTCTCAGTGTCATTGTTTTTTTTTTTGTTTAATGTTCACAACCTGTAACAAAATAATAGAACCACTACGTTATTGGTTTTTGAATAAACTGGGTCTTCACAGTTTTGGCCGCGCTGACCGGAATCAAGAGGCTTCGGAGAATAAAGTGGGGAGATGAACTGAACGCTTGCTTGCTTAGGTACTATTGGGAAATGTTGGTAGTCATCTTTACCTTTGCACATTAGGTATGTGCAGAAAATTGGTATCGATGCGTTGATTATGAGGCAATAATATGGTAGAGTAATCGTTTTTTTTTTTATTGTACTACTAAGGGTTTATTACACTACACGATAGATTGATCCCTATCGATTGGCTGCGGGTGGCTTCTATGTTTACTCGTAGTAGCAGACCATCTAACGACCGTGACTACTATTTCATCTCACGATCAATCGAGTCTCAATTAAACGTGTAGTAAAACGACTCTTACTTAAATTCGTGATTTTATTATAGATTTTGCTAAAGAAATAGTAACGATTCTGATTTCAAATAAATAAGGTTCGTTTGATTTGACGTAGTTTTATCAATTTCGTAAGTAGGTACAAATCGGTTACAAATTTATTGTCTTCATCTTCTATGGTTGTGGGCGTTATTAGATAGAAATTTCTGGAATACACAAGTTTGCGGTTACATCAGCCACAAGACAAATAAGTTCGTTCTTGGCTAAATTTAGATTTTGTAGAATGCTAGCTGAAACCTGTATTCTTTTTTTGATAAAGATTTTACAAACTAAAATTCATTGGACGTCGAAATAGTACAGAAATTTCAATTGTGAATATAAGCTTAGTATTATTTTGAATGTAAGAGAATTTTGGTACACGAATGTATGCATCATAATTGTCAGTTCTGTGTTAAATCGGCAGACAGGCATTAGAACAATTGCCAGCATTTGAAACGATTTGTATGTAGTGTAATAGCTTCGACATTGCAGTATTGCTCGGCACAATCGTTTGAATAACAATTAACATTAGCGTTCCCTCTTGCTTTATGGCTCGTGTTTACAATGTAACACACAATACCAATAGTAAAATTACATTCTGAATCAACCTATTGTTAACCCATTTCATGTCAAATTACCACATACCGACTCACGACGATTTTTGTTTGCTTAGCGGACAGTGATAAATTATCATCAAATTCTTTACATGTGTAGGTATAGTAATTACATGATACGCGCGATTCCAATCATATAAATACTATTTAATTTTCCGGAATAATAAGTAGGTACTTTATATTTTCTTCTGGGTTTTCAGCTGCTTCTCTGAAAAATATCTTCAAAATTAGTTTACACGTAACATACAAACAGAATTAATTACTTTCACAATATATTTAGTCGGGGTATGTAAGATTAGGCACAGTTGCCAACTAATTAACACTGATACGTTTATGGCTCCTCTATTTATATAAAAAAATATTAATCTCTATTTATTCTGGAACATATAGACCATCATGAAATAAGGATTACAGTATATAACACGAAACTAAACAAGTTTCTTTGAAAACAGAATAAAGGTAAGTATTAAAACTCATTTCGTCCGAGTACACTCAACACACAATAATATCAGTGTTACCTATCTTTTGTCAATGGTCATTTTCCGTCGAATAAACGACAAAAGAGTCGGAATACAATGTGACAAAAAGAATTACTGTTGAATCAAGCGTTATTATGGCTACGATAATAGTTTCATAAACTGAATAGATAGCGTTCACAATGTACGATATTATATTTACAGGCTGAAATTGTAAAGGCCGAAATGAATTTTTGAACAAGGGACATGTAGAATTATGAAAGATTGTGCGGAGGTTAGATGGCGGACAATCTTGTAAAATATGGATATTCAGACGCATCTAATTAAACAAAGTCAACCTCAACAAAGTTGAGATAGGGCTAGGAAGACGATGATAGTTTAATACTTACTTTAATAAATAAAATATATAAAAATAAAATTCACTTACACCCAATTCTTCTCAAGTGGTAATTAACTTTAATTCGCTCTTAAAAGTGATTCCGTAATTGCTACCATTCAAGTACTATCTACTTAATTGATTAAGTTACGTAAGAGTCCCAGTACCAATTGATTTTTTCTATTTTGTCTATTTAACGTCGTTTAAAGGGATGAGGACAACTTAAAGACGAGTTGAATTTGCGTATTTGGTAATTAAAATTAAATAAGTAGTTAAACTCAAATTAAAAAAGAGTTTGATTCGGCGACGATTGACAACTGAGAAGGTTGTAAATTGTTATCCTAAGTCCTGGGTTCGAATTCCAGGCCGAGCAAACTACTATTGGGGTTTTCTGTAGTAACTCAGAGATTGAAATTTTGCTCTTCTGGTAGATGGCAATAGGCTCGCTTCCTAATACATACTTAACAACGGAATCGGAAAACTGCCTACACCCCTGTCTAACCCTTCGCAGAATACAAGCGTGATGGTCGCCTTTTAATGTGTCCAACATTTTGTAATAAATTGTTTTGTTAGGTATGTTTGGATTTTATTCGTGTTTGTTAAAATTGATTAATGCTCTTATTGTATTCTTTCGTGTAGTGTATGTTCTTCGGCTAATTGGCTATTATATACTTTCATTCTCTTCCGAGATCATCTTCCGGGTGATAAGATCTTAGGTTCAAGCGCTAGTGGCATCGGTCTTTTGGTAATTAGCACGTTCTTAGCATAAACCAATTAATTTCATGAGCAATTAGATATTTCGGCACTTTAAAATTACTTATATAATATAAATATAGCTATAGTAATTACTTCATTATTTTTCATATTTACTTGTAAAATATTCTTTTGCTTGATCTTTATGTGCAGTATTAAGATAAAAAAATAGAGGCAACGATTAAAAAAAAACATATTGTGTTAAAATTATGAAATGGTGTGAAACCTCTCTTAACACAGAAACTGGTTGCTTCAATCAAACATAAGCTTCTCATATAATACAAATACAACTAATTAAACTTCCACAGATTACCGTTTAACTAATGTAACAGCGCTATTACAAGGAGAAAGGTAATTTGCAATGCTTATTTGCAATGACACGTGCAGAGACACATTACACCCGCTCCACCCATTATCAAATTAGATCGATAACGTCTTCAACATACGCTGGACAATTGCGATACATCGTATTGTTGAATATTAGACAACAATACTAATTATGTAACAATTTGGTGTAATACTTGTAACACACTCATCGAAAAAGTTGATCAAATAAAATATTGGGAACTACCATTTTAGTTAGGAAAATTATTTTATGGAAACCTATCATCAAATAAATGAAATAGTTACATTAATAATCTTAGTTATAACAATGCTAAATTATAAGCAATTATTTATATAAGGTTTAATTTATCCTTTGATAAATTTAGCTTCTATTGGCAAAAGATTTTAAATATTTGATATTAACAAATAGTACTAAACCAACTAATATCTAGAACCAAAAGATGCGATCAAAGGTTCATTTCTGATTTTTGAATAACTTTTATTAACATGTATTAGACTAACACCCGTCTTCAAGAAAATTCCTTAGATATATTTGTTAATGAACTAAACGGTGAAGAATACGGCGATTGAATTGGTCGGTCAATAAAAAATTTCGTCCTCTATGGGTCGAAAATTAGTACCTATGTATTCTCAAAGTACTGTTATTGAATTTGGGCCTTATTACATAGTGTTTTTCATAGAAAAAAAGAAGGCTCATTCAGCATCCCATATAACTAATCAATGATCCGACATCATAATAAACAAAAAAATAATAACTATCAATTTCTCCGCTTCAAATAATAATCGGCCAGTGTAAATACGCGGCTGCGAGCGGCTGATAACGATAGCGTGTCCAAACGATGGCATATTGCTCACGGATAATCCTTGGAAGCTGTCCGATGACGCGTACCGTGGAGACAACATCGTGATAGCGATCGACGGACAAGATTCGACAGTTTCATGATTACGTAGTGAATGATAATGAGTAGGTAATTTGCTTTGAAAGTTCAAGAACAGGGATTTCTTAAACTCCGTTGCTACGGCGTAGCTAACGTGATGATAATTATCTGCTACATCAGCTACGGTATTGTAGCAGTCTGGATAGCCAACCCACAATGCGTAGTGTAATTATTATTACAAGTTTGAAACTTTGTTGAAAGCCGTTCTTAATTTGTGTAGCTGTTTTATTTGAAGAATTTAAGTTATTTGTAAAAAATAATCTGAAAATAGGTATATATAATAAATACAAAAAATATTCTTGCAACAGATACTAGATACATAAACTTTGCTAGGTTCGCCGAAAGTTAATTTAATACGAATAAGTTGACGACATGACTCTTGAAAGTCCGTTAATCCCATTGTGATTCACTTACAACTTATTCTTGTCCACTTTCATTACATTAACACTTCTTTGGAAGTTAGCAACTAGGACGCAAACTGAATTATAGCCTTCTGCGTTTTCGTTAATTATTTTCTAAGTAATGCTAATTGTCTAATTTTTCGCTAAAAATCTTCTTTTAAACTTTAAACAAAAAAAAAGGTTCTTAAATAAAAAGAGTGGCTTTGAAACCTTTATTCTCCACTAAATAATATTGTCAATTGATATTCCCCAGACATTTTTCTTGGAACTAGCACAAAGTGGCTGCAGCACTTTGATAGCTGAAAATGGCCGCGGTGAAGTGTGTCCAACATACTACATCTTAAATCAATAGGCATCTTTTGATTGAGCTGAAAAATGGACCTTAAAGCCCTCATGGAAAGTCATTGAAAATAGGTTATGATGTAGCAATTTTTAAATATTCTAAATCACCAATAACGACCACTTTTCTACGTAAACATAAATATATATCTGTATCCAATGACTATTTTCTTAGCTTCAGTTAAAGTGAATATACTTTAATCGTGTGTTTTATGCAGCTCTAATATTTTTTTACACTTCATTATCACTATACCTAGTTAAGGTACTACACTAACTCAATAGGTTGTAACAACTTTATGACAAATTATTGAACTAAAACTCCGTACATCTGAATGACATTTATTCCTTTACCATGCAGTGATTTGCTTGTTCCTCAATATTTTGTAGTCACATAGAAAAACGATCGCTCTTTCATCCCGCACGAAGTATCGGCACCGTGATCTATTTGTTGGGCCCGAAAACCAGGCACTTGGAAAATGGTATGTAGTCACGACACATCTTGACGTTTGACTGATGGTGACTCGCGTCGGCTCCTTTCACGCTTCGATTGTACCGAAACTCGTATACGATTGTAGCTATTTATTGCAGGCCTGGGAAATGATTTGCGGGAATCGACGTCCGCTTCATCTGGTTGCGCGGAAAGCAAGAATTTATGATACATATATTTTGTACGTGAAACATGAAACTGGATTTAAGTGCGTCGGCAGTCCTTGGCCTTGACAGAAGGGCAAAGTAGGTACGACTCTACAAGTATTCTAAAATACTGAACGTGTTGTTACTAAGTTATATTAAAAATAATTCTGATAATACATTGATGGACTTCACGCGTCACGCTTAACTAGATCAGTGAGGCAGCACCACATTTAACATTAAAATATTAATTGCCATTTTCAGAACGAGGGCATTTGGTCCCTACTAATAATGTAATTTTAATCCAACACCGTAAATACGACCACGTGAAAACTCATCCATCCATAATTTGTATTGACACAACTTGATTGAAATTGATTGAATGCGGCTCGAGTATGGCTGCAATGATATTTGTATGAGTTTGTGGTTTTCCCTTTTCAGGGAGGACAACCGTTACTAAAATCAGTATTGCTTTTTGAGGGGAGATATTGCGATCGCTGGTGTGTGAAGTGTACTTGTATTGAAAATGGTTGTTTTTATTTGTAACGAAACAATACAAAGACTAATAATTTTTCGGTACTTATAAAAGCATTCAAAATCCAGTTAAATTTAAATAGATTTCTTTTTGTTTGTGCTTTAGACTCGTTATATTGGAACTGGTCTGCAGCTATTAAATGCTCACAAACATTTTATAAAATAAGACTCGAAATCGTGAATTGCTTTGATTTATTAAGTATTTTTCTTCTTGGCAGCGAAACAAAGTATTTTCAAACAACGTTTCGCATAATACTGCAGATTAATTTCAATCTATATGATAGACACAACAAGAAAACATAGATCGAAAAATAATGTAAGAATATTAGCCGGATAAAAAGCTTGTAAAATTCTAACAGAAACTACCTCAACAGGTTAAAACCAATTTAGCGTCATAAAGATTGGACGTTCCAACAGGCGGATCATTTTCTGCTCCATCATTCTGAAGCATCAAAGGCCCTCAAATTAAGCTTGCCGGGACATAAGTGCCTACTTTGGTGCGAAGAAGTTTTAATATTTCCAACGATCCGGCAACTAAATAATGATGACGACTTTGACTTTAATGAACATTTAAAAGATACTTTTTATGGACATTCTTTCGACGAACTTCATCAATATCACACTACGTTTTATATTGTTGACTGCACATCATACGTATATTTTTTATATAAACTAAAGAACAAAAAACACCCTGGAAAAGAATTATTTTAAAAACAAAACATACACAAAGTTGCGAATAGATAGATATTGGACAACATAGATACTGCTTCAGGTATTCCGGAACAGAGTAAAAAACAAAACGGCCAAACGCGATTGAGAGCACAAAGCGTTTCACATGAAACACGAAATGGGAGTAGGTAACAAAGATAAAGTTAGTATAAAACAAGTCAATCTCAGGGCTCCCAAATGTGGATAATAAGTTTAAGATATGGCACATTGAACAGAAGTAATAAATCTTCTCGTATTCTCCGCATAAATAACCAGATGTTGTTAATAAATCGTATTTGATATTTTTGTGCACACGATATTTCGTAATAGAGGCTAGCAAAGGAAAAAAAACAAAATTTGCTTGGCCCAAGACTGATGGACAAATTTTCTGGTAAACGGCTTCTTCCGCGCCGGGACTATTTGTCTGAATTTGAATCGCATTTGTTTCCAGGGAAATTTGTCTCCTAAGCCTCGGGAGTATATCCTGGGAATGGTTGCGGTGCTTCGTCTCTTTTAATTGAATAAAGACCTCTTCATTCGTTCCTTATTGTGTAATTATCTACATACACTGTATCCGTATTTCTGTGAGCACTCGACTTGATTTTATTTTTCCCATAAAGCTTTGCTGTAAAATCGCAATGTAGGAAGTCAGTGTTTACTTTCTAATTTTCCGGTTGTCTTCACGAGGTCTGAAGGCAGACGGGGCGATGCCTGGCATGTTATATGTGACAGGAGTATTACAAAACCCTGGTGATAGATGGTATTTGTATAAACACGAAGCTCTCAGGGTAGATTAGAACGCCCTTTGTTTTATATCGTGTTCTTATTAGAAGATCAGGTACTTAAATTAGTGAGAGAATTTCCTTAAGTTTATCTTAACGACTGGCTGATCCTGTAATGGGTCATATAAATTGCTTATTATCGGTACGAGTGGTCATTAGGAGGAGATACGAAATTATCTACCTAATGGCGGAATAACACTTGATATTACGCTCCATAGATTCGTGTCTATAGATTCTTATGTGTATTTAATCTTTTATAGCTCTTGCGAACGATATATGTATTTAGGTCCTCTATTCTTTCCATCGCGACTATATGAACAAAGCCGAAGAAGATTATTTTTGAAAATTGGAATTAAGTACTGAATTATTTGCGGCTAACGTCACAACGAACTCTTCAACGACAAACTGTTCTTCAATTAAAATCAAGGATGACGGATTAAAAAAATCTTAAGCGGTCCATTCGGAAATAAATTACTGCAAAGAAAAGGATTACTCACCAATTTTAGATGTCTTTCAAAAAGCTCGGATAGCGCGAAGCGGTGATTAAGTTCCAAAAGTTTGCCTAATTTCTTGAATTTATTATCATTTTATTCTTTTACAGACTCTTTACTGTGTTCAATGAGTATGAAAATGTTTGAATCGTAATAATCAAAGTACTTTCCACGAATTCGAAATATTGAGTTTGAGAATTGTTTTGACGACTTTAGGTGGATTTTACTTTGTATATTAGGCTGCTTTGAATGCTTTACACAACATTCATTTTTTTTAAGACACTAAGGCGATTTTGTTAATTTTTAATACTTTTGGTCTTAAAAATATGCTGTGCATAGAAATATGCTCCTACATGATCAACCAAAGAGATAGGTATAGATTTTTTGTTTTTATAAAGAACAGAGTATGGATTTAAAAAAGTTTATTGTGTTACCATAAATTTAAGAGTATGACTGTTGTCGTTAAAGCATTCTCCATTGTTGCCTCTCTTCCGCCAGCTCTTCTTTCATTTCTTTGGACGTCTTGACGTCCAGCTTTTTATTTTCTGGTTATTATATTAAATATAGTTCATCTATGTTTATACATCCATAATTTCCTGAGATAACTTCTTCTGAATCAGGTAGTCCTGTAAACCTATCTCTTTGTTTGACTGTACGTTGTTCATATGTTACAAATTGTTGCCCAACATCAGCCACATTTATTTTCTCATTGTGATCGATCAGTCAAGGTGAAACATACGCAGCAATGCTCATACGGGTATGTGAGGAAGCGTAACAAGTTTAAGCGTAAAATGAAAATAAAAACAAAGTTACTTTGCTTTGAGCAAGTTGTAAAAGCTAGCGGGAACTATAACAATCTTTAAACAGAATCCACGCAAGCATTTTCTCATAAGCGGCGCGGTACAACTAAAATAAACAATACACATTAATAAAAGAAGAAAAAAGTAACGTCCGTATTCACAGAAGTTATTCGAATGCAATATAAAGCATCGTGATAAATAGAACGAGTCTATAATAGATTAAAATAGTAATATACTCTTAAATGAGGAAGTGATTTCAAGAATTATTATTCTCATTCCGCAATAGAGAACTTTTAACAAGAAAACTTTTCAATGTTCTTCGGCAACAATGTTCCCGAGAAGTTATTGTCGGTACCAGGGAATAAATTTTGATCACTCTATTAAATCGATCAGAGGACACCGCTTAAATGGCTATTTTCACCTGCTACTTAATCTAATTCTTCGTTATTTTCGTTCTTGTAAATAATGTGAATGGTTACGATAGTCCATTTTAATAATGTTATTTTTTGCTATACTATTACTGTTCCACCTTTGTCCCGCCTTTCCTCAGTATGAGAATCGTTAGGTTAGGTTAGGTCTTCGCTCACCACACTGGCCTGGTTATTGGAGTACACACCGTTGGGGTTTAACATAGCATCACGTCTGTATTGTTCAAAGGGTTAGGCAGAGCTGTCAGTACTATTTTACAGCCACTTTTCGCTGATGTCGTTATTCAGTCCCATGAAATAGGCGGCGAGCCTATTGCAACCGGGCACAGTTCCAGAATCCGTGTAGCTAATGAGAATTTCCAGACAAATATCTCAATAACACTTTGCCTAACCCCGGAATCGAACCCAAGACCTCACGCTCTGCAGTCGCGCTTGCGACCACTAGACTAATGAGCCAGTCAAAAAATCATTGGGGTTTACTCAAGATGTTGTCTTTCACCATTAATGCAAGTGATAAAAAACTAAAACCCTAATCCGCACCCAAAAGTAAGAGGCGCCGGCTGGTTCCCTATCATTGAATTCTAAGTTATAGAATAAATACGACTTAAAAAAGAATAATAGAGATAATTTTGAGTACCTATAAATTTAACCGTTTCCATTTAATAACAAATCAAATCATTGTAAAATTAATAAGAAGCAAATACGAAACAAGAATTTCAAGATGTCTGTTAGCCAAGCAATAAGACCCGCGTAGAGAGTCGTTTACAATGTCCAGTATATACTACAATCAGTACAAAACATGCGCTTGGTTGACCATGGCTGCCTGTCTCTACCAGCCGTTTTTCGGAACGCGTCCGAATCTACAGAATATCGACGAATCAAAATAAGTTGTTATTATTACACATTAGAAAATAGTCTACCAACATTTTTTTTTTAAACATTGCCCCAGTCTAATAATAATTCCTGTATCGTGGGTGCGTTTACAAACACAAATATTCACAGGTACAAACAATCAGGCCCAGAACTATATGTAGGCAGTGCCGGATCAATCCGGTATTGGCTACAGATAGGTGGTTAACCACGTAGCAAAAGTAGCAATTGCTACGGACCCCGCGCAAAAAGGGAACATATCCGAACACACCCAATTTTTTGAGCTAAAACTTTTTAAGATGTAATGGTATATTGAATTTACTTGATATCACAAAAACGTGAAACGCTACACTTGTTTTCTGACTAAGGTAATCCACGTCAGACAATCGGTAACCGATTATTTTGCTTACAAAAATAAAAAACTGTCTCATTGGTCTAGTGGTCGTAAGCGCGACTGCTGAGCGTGAGGTCCTGGGTTCAATTCCCGGGTCAGGCAAATTGTTATTGGGTTTTTCTGTATTGAAATTCTCAGTAGCAGCACGGAGTCTGGAACTGTGCCCGGAAGATGGCAATAGGCTCGCCTCATGGGACTCAATAACAGCAACGGCGAAATGTGGGTGTACAATAGTATACCTCTGCCTAACCCTTTATATACAGGCGTGATGCTATGTTATGTTAAAAATAAAAAACAGAATTTCATACGGTAAATGCACAAGTTCTACAAAAAGTCACTTTATACTTAAGAGGCTATAGCAGATCAAGGGGCCCCGCGCTTGCTTAATCCGGCACTGTCTGTAGGCCATACAAATATTACCTCCGTGCGGGGATTGAATCCGCGACACGTAGCGCAGAAAGCCAATTGCTTAGCCACTACACCAATAGTGTCGTTTAATATGTCACTCCTTAGTTGTGAAAAACGATAAGTGAAGTATATAATAATTTTATTTTTAGGACTATTTTTGTATAGTTTGATTGGTTTGGTCACTAAGATATACATAACAGCAATGAGTTATGAACCAAAGGTACAGCGGTGAATGTACTTTCCTACAAATACGAGTCTGTTCATTCAGGTAAATCAGGCGTGACGTCACAGAAAACGTAAGAAATGTTAACATGTGACACAATATTTGCGGTAATGTTACTAGGTACATTAAAACTTGATGTACAACACTGAAGTTCTTGAAGTCGTTTCAACTATACGTGACCCAAAATTGTGCACAATTAGATATTCAAAATTCATTGCAACCACCAGTGCAGAACGTCGTAAGGTGCAAAGTTGCTCAATATAACTTAGTTCCGAGTTCCTCTGTTTGTATCGTTTGCCTTGTTTTACTGAAAATTTCCGAATGTAGGTAAATTGCAAAGTTGCTCTGCCGTGTACAACGATACGTGTTACTACTACCACATAACTTTCTATGTTTGTCTTCGATGCTCGTAAAACTAAATAACATTTGTAAGTTGAATATTCTGAGAAAGAGTGTTGCCATTTAGATAATATGGCGATGTTTAATAATATATTTAATATACGTATTATGATTGAAACCTGATATCATGAGAATAAAAAAAGTGATATAGCTAATGGATTCATAACTTGGCAATGAATTAACAAAACGTTCAACTTGACTTCAAAAATGTTTGCACATTCGAAGATAGTTTGGCGCAGTGGCTAAGCAATTAGCTTGATACGCTAGGTACCTATCGCGGGTTCGATCCTGCATGGAACGTATATTTGTTGCGAATACTGATAGCTTTTCCGAGTTTAGGCGTAATTTGCACGTGAACATCTCACATGCATATTACGCCTTTATTATATTCGTTCCATCTTTGTACACTATACCCACGATACTGGAAGAATCGTAGTGAGGATCAAAGTTTTATAAAAAAGAAAGACATACAATATGAAGCGCTGCTTTTATAAGCATAGGAGAAGATTATTAATTATAATATTATTTTTTTACTTATTTTAGGTAGGTAAGTATAACATTTACAAACTAATAAATTATAAGTCACAAAATCATCCCCGCATCGAAATCCAGGAATGGGCTCAAAAGACTGGCAGCGCTGCTTAGAAAGGAAAATTGAAAGACACTAATCGAAAAAACAAATATTGATAAGTTTATTCTATCAAGACATAAATACTATTTTTATTATCTAAAACAGTTAATAAGGAAACTAGTGAATGACCCTTTGTTAACGGTTCCCAAATGGCAAAGTAACCCATTCTTGATCATTTTCCCTATCCTTAGTATTTTGATATATGTGTATTAGATAAATATTTTCTGATATTTTTACTATATATAATAGCGGCCATGCCATGGATCATCATCGGAAATGAAATACCATATAATAATTGTAAATCCTAAATGAATTTATAAGTCTAATTTTATTTGTTGTACTTTTTCTTTAGATGAACGTAGCACATTCAAAAGCTGATTAGTTTCATTATAAAGAAAAAAAATGTAACCTTATTCATGTTTTTTTTTATTAATTCATTTAATTATAAAATCTCGTAATTTTATCGACTACTAATGAATAATAATAATATACTATCATTGACTATACCATGGCATTTAACAGCATGAAACATTAATAGTAAACTGCAAATGACAACAATAAATAGGAATAATCCGCTCTAACAAGACGGTGGACATTGACGAAAAACGGTATTCAACCATCAAAAACCGGTACCACGACGCCGCAAGACGTTGGATTGCTTGCAGCCACCAGGAAATGACTGGGAAATTGCCCCATTATGCTTGCAAATCGTGAGCTGCATTCCAATTACTTCTTCGCTTGTAATTTTGCATAGCATGAGCGGGGCTTAAAAGCGTCTACGCACGACGAGAGTCTTAGGAGACATAATGGCTTGCAATTGTGCTATGAAGACATCAAGACACATATTTTAGTTTGTAGAAATGGGGAGGGAATTCTCTTTTTCTGTTTTGTATGCTGTGGGTGTATTTCATAAGTTCATTTGGTTTTATAGAGGGTTCCATTTTAGAGGAAGAGAAAATATGAAACACGCTAGGCACATAACTGATTCTTGAGATGTCACATACATCTGTGCAGACTAAACACAGAGCATCTTGCTACGTTAGTACTTATCGCTTGAAGATCATCTTATTCCATATACGATGACAGTGACCTACACTCGTTCCGATTCCTATCGTTAGGGCTTTGATAGCAACGCAGAAACTTTGGTTTTGAAAAATCGATGACACTATGATAAAAGAAACTAACCAGTGTCGATATGCGTGTAAGTATTAATACCGCATCATCAATATACGCATCACTTAAAGATTATTTTACCAAAAAAGTGCTATTTAAACAGAAATTATAATCTTTCTTTCATTCACTAAATTCACACTCAAACCGCATTTTAAATCCGTTATCAATTCAATTTGACGACACGGTTGGCGCAGTGGCTAAGCGATTAGCTTTCTGCGCTACGTGTCGCGGGTTCGATCCCCGCACGGAACAAATATTTGTATGATCTACAGATAGTTGTTTCGGGTCTGGTTGTTTGTGCATGTGACATGTATGTTTGTAAACTGTACCCACGATACAGGAGAAATCCTAGTGTGGGGCAATGTTTAAAAAAAAAAATCACCTTGCCAAGCATTTTCAAGCCAAATAAAACTTTATTGAACAATGATACAGCAATGTTACTACTCATTGATTTTTAATTAAAACACAATGCAAATGTATTGGCTATACGATGAACGTATCGCCATTTCGCCTCCGATACCGTGAACTTTTAATTTTGCGTTATCTGCTTCGAGGGTTGGCTGAAACCTGATTTTTGGGAATTAATGTTTCAGAGTAAACTTTGCGCAGTTAATTGGGAGAAAAGTTGTGTTTTCAGGGTAGCGAAGTTGTGAGGTTTTTTATTCGAAAAAAATCTTATTATCAGCCGCCTGGATTTTATCATGTCCGATAAATGGAGATAGGTTTATAAATAGATGGAATATAATACTATCGTACTCCTCTATAGTGCTCAATTGAAGAATTCATTGTGTACATTATCTGCAATCGTTTACAGTCAATTATTAGTAGTCGAGGTATTATTAGTAGTTTGACGTCACAATGCCGGTTAGGTATACTAGTTCAAAATTCAATCGAGCGAACTATGGTTGAAGTTTGAAAAAGACAGCAAAGCTTTCTGCAGTAGTAACAAAGTCATTGCATGTCCACAAAACTTTCCAAGTGAGTAAGCTACAATGAAATTGGTCCATGTCTATCGAAAGAGTGATGACCGTTGAAGCAGACGAGTTATTGATTGGATACCGCGACTTGGTCAACTATGATAACGTGGAGCCACCAGCCAGATAGACGGATAACCTCAAAAATATGTAGAGGTAATGCTGTATAGCTGCAGCCTAAAAATGGAACGGAAACATCACAGCAGACTCCGATTGGTCTCCGAAAAATAATTACCTCACCTCATCAATTACTTGATTGATAATTGTATGTTTAAAAAACAAAACTCACGCTATACTTTGGGATAAAATATTATTTACTTTTGATTAACTCTTCCATATTTGGGCCATGTACTTGAGCAACCCTATAAACTCAACGTATAAAATCGAGCCAGTCCATTCGGCTCCCGCATCCATGCTACCTGTGTCTCTACAAATAAAATCGTTTAATGAGTCACCTGATTACAGAGTAAATTATGTTTTAAAACCAACATTACTGATTACAAAGTAAATTACATTTAAAAAACACCATTATTAATAATGTCATGTAATCATCATCATGTTGCTGCATATAACTTTTTTGATATCGTTACTGTGAGAAACGTTTGCGTAATTACATCGTTACAATGCAGTATATCATCATCATCAGCCCACACTCGTCCACTGCTGGACACAGGCCTCTGCTAGTAAGCGTCACTGAGCCCGGTCTTCGGCTCTCCGCATCCACTTTCTACCAGAGTGTGAGCTGATGATGATGATGAATGCACTATATATACAGAGTGGTGATCACATAACGACATTAAAATAAAACACGATCGCTAGTCAATATTTTTTTTTTAATTATTAAATTAGGTGTTACATAAAAATTCAAAAATAGAAATTACAACCATCAATATTGTATTACTTCTTGGTAGGTGATAATTTCTGAGCCGAAAATTTATTTGTATTTTACGTTTGTAGGTAAATATAATTTGTTCCGGTCCGTCTAGGTGAATAAGCTAGTAAACTTGCCTAGAGAATTTGAACAAATTATTAAAATATGTAAAAAATAAAACCTGTGGCGATACCCTTGAATATAATTTATTTTTTGGTTAACGAATTACTAACGCGATACCCAGAATTTTGTTTCAATTATTGTCGTTATGTTGACACCAGTTTTTATATAAATTGTATGATTTATCTACGCGTAAATATCACCAAATTAATTCAAAAGCAGTTGAGCGTATCTTAGTCGTATCCGATTGTTGTATTCTAAGATTTTTTTTGTGTACAATATTGTGTTTCATGAAAAATGTTTGTTATTACATAGCATAGCATCACGCCTGGACTACCTGAAGGGTAAGACAGAACTGTTGTACGGCCACATTTCACCAATGCCGTTATTTGGTTACCATGTACAAGGGACGAGCCTATTCCCCTCTACGAGCACAATTCCAAATGCCGGGCTGCTATTGCGAAAATCCCCACGATAAAACCACTTTGACTCAAGCCAGGAATCGAACTTAGGACCTCACGTACGATATCGCAGTAGGTATTGACAAAGAGACACATAGCTAAACCAAATCGGCATTTCCATCAATAACAAGAAAGTTGGGAGCATAATTTATTAATAAATTACCAAAGGTACTACGTAGATACTGATCACTGAATCTAAATTTAATAACACATTAATAGTGAATTAATTTAGATGGCAAAGTCCTATTTATAAGCTTTTGAATCAAGTCGATTAAAATATGAATAATAATTAGGGGTACTCGGGAGGTTCGGAGGTTCATCAAGTAAATTGGTTTTGTTAGCTGAACTAATGAAGCACATATAACTTACATTTAATTTGGGATAGAGAAAGCCATATTTGCATTCTAGTAAATGATTAGGACCAACTTAACTGTTCATAATACTAGCTGAACCTGCGACTCTGTCTGAGTAGAAAGATTTTTCATATAATTACTTTGAACCTCATCTAACCCCTTAAAGAGTAGAATTTTGGAAAATACTTTTTTTTTGTAAGCCTATTAAGGAACCTGACTGTAATTTCAAGTATACGTCAGTCGAATGACATATATTTTGCATTATGTAGATAATGACAAAGATTTAGACTGACATATACTTGAAAATAGTCTATGACTGATTACCCGTTAGTATTGTTGTTGTTTTTTTTTTGAATTGAAATTGTTACGTACTAGTAATATTCCAGACATGTGGAAATAATCTCCACCATGTATGTATATATGTAATTCTATCTAGTTTTTAAATGTTAGGTATGGAGTTATTCTTTATGGAAATTCGTTCGTGCCCGGTCGATGGTTATAGTCTTGCTCCCTATTTCATGGGACTAAATAGCGGGTTGCTCGACATTTGGATATACAGCTAAAATTAGGACACCTCTGTTTAACCCTTCAGGGAATATAGGCATGGTGCTATGTATATAATTTAAAAAGCAAAATTTTCAGCACCGGACTGCGCTATCTATCATAATAAGAACGAATGCTATTCACAGTCAAACAAGAACCTCTTTGTTCGCTCTTATTCATAATCGGCATCTATAGCAAATGTAATAACTCGCTGTTACCAGCCAATAATACACTGGAAATTGAGGGGTACGCACGAACAAAGAGCGGGACTAACCCGACACAGCCCGCACTAGGGGGGTTAAGTGTGCTCCAGCACTAATCGCCTACAAGTGGCTCTTTAGAAGATTCCAAGGGTTCTTTCGTCGGATCACTATTGCCAGAGAAACACGTCCCGATGTTAGATAATGAATTTTCCCTAATTGGATTAGCGTATTGAGTCCAAGTGGTGCTACTGCAAACGTTTTTCTGTGTAATCTAGAATGCATATTATTTCGGATTTTTGGCTTTCGGCCATAATTAGGATTTGGTTGTAATATTAAGCTGTGGCTTCATAACCGTAATGCGGTTCGTTAATGCTCCATAGTAATTGATTACTCCATAGGGTTTTCTTTAATGTATGTTTTACGTATGTAAATAAATTACAGAAAACGTAATAAAATAAATAATGAAGAATTTTGCTTGTCCCAGACAAAATTAAATCAAATAAATATGAGAGTATTATTTGGGTTTATTGAAAGGCAATTTACAAAAAAAAAACTACTGTATTTGCAAAATTTTATAAAAGTCGCAGTTTCTACATTAAAAAAAGTGTAGACCGTGCAGACGAAACTAAAATGAATGTTATGCTAACGTAACGTGTTATTTATCGTGCATCTCAAAACAGTTTTGGGTAACCTATTAAATTCCGTCCATGTGTAAAAAACCGTGAAAGGTCTATTAGCATACGCATATGAATATTCACTTTATTACGCCGAGACACAAACGCCATTAAGTCGTTTCTAAAAGAAAAGTTAGACGTAAGTAGATAAAAATAAGATATAATAAAAATATTTGTAAAAACGCGCCGAAGCAATATGCGACTTACTTATTATGACAAACGCTTGTTTTTCCATGTTTGTGGTTCCATAAATTATCTTTAAATACGTCTTTTGAACTTTGAATAATAATGAGCGAAAAATTTTCATACGTTTGAAGTGTTTCTTTGAGCGCTTGGCTTTTGTAAAGAGAAATTAAATGAATAACCATATAATGTTTCGTTATAATATCAACCAGAGTCATTTGTCAAGCGTTCAAAAAGAAATACATCCTTAATTTATATTAATACAGTACATCAAAGACCGTTCTCTTTGCGATTTTATCCTGTCTGAATAGAATCGCAATGAATAAGATTTTGTTATTATTAATTTTATTTATTCAAAACATCAATGGTTGCTTCGTGACGTGAATATTTTAGCGCCAACCCCTCTATATGTTTGAATATAATTGGTCCTATATAAACAGCTTCTAATTCATAAATACTATGTTTATCTACGAATATTCACCCTTGCACATTTGAAACGTGCGTTGAGCATTTGCATTTTCTTTTTCATACATAATTTTTATACTACAAACTACAACTTGTTATAATGCATTTAGGAATAAAAAAAAACTATCAAAACACTGACTGAATAAATAATGATAAGTTATTTAATCGGTAAGTTCTGTTCCATAACATAGCATCACGCCCATATTCCCCGAAGGGTTAGGCAGACGAGTACTATTGTACACCCACATTTCGCCAATAATGTTATTGAGTCCCATGTAATAGTGGGCGAGCCTATTGCCATCTGCCGGGCACTGTCCCAGACTCCGAGCTGCTACTGAGAATTTTTATACAGAATCATTCAATAACACTTTGCCCGACCCGGGAATCGAACCCAAGACTTAACGCTTAGCAGTCGTACTTGCGACCACTAGACCAACGAGGCAGTCTATTATATAATACCTGTAGCATAACCACTTTATTGTCCATTGATGAGTTACAAACGACGTACTTCTTACTTTAAGGGAAATCAACTTTAAATAAAAAATAGTTACTAACATATAATTAGATGTATAAGAAAATATACAACCAAACCGGCGAGGGCGACTGAAGGTAGTGTCGAAAGCGTGCTCAAAAATAGTTCGCAAATGTGACTTTACTCTCAAAAACTCGGTAAGTATTGACACTACGGGTCACAATATAATAATCAAAATATAATAAATATTTTATTATAATCAATTATAATAATAAACACTCCACCAATTACCTAAACGTAAGTAGTTCCAAACGCAACCAATAATCAATAATAATCCACACCGCTATAATGAAACGAAACCCAAAAGAGTTTCCTTTGCCTTTAATTTCAATTATTCGCATAACAAAACAATATTAAATGTAATGTTGTGCACCCCATAATGTTGTCCTTACTCTACTAATGATATCTTTGAACGGCACACGCGTGGCATACAAAATGTTCACCGCCCCTGTAAATTTGCCAAGACTTAATGAAACCGAGAAACGCACTGTCGAAGTCTCCAGATTTGATTAGACCGGCACGCTAAGCACGTAGCTGTTATGTTCATTTGATTAAATGAATGTTTGATTCGGAATAGTTTGCTTAACACAGCGTCTGGTTGTCAAGAAATTAGATGCGCTAAGAATTGTTAATTCGAGATTTCGGTTACGCAATGGTGTTTGAATTGCTTGGCTAGTAGGCAAGGTTAACCAAGCCAAACAATTTGTCACTGTTAGTCCTTTTTGCGATCTGTATTTGTAACACGTTTTCCTGCATATGTCTTCGAAAGTTGTTGTCGTCTCAAGTTGTTACTGCTTTGAATTCCAATCAGATCGCAAAAGAAACAGCTTCACAAGATTAACTGACCTGTTGACCTTAGTGAAAGATATCGTACATTTTATTCCGATTGTCAATTGTTCGATTGTATATCTGAGTGTGAGTAGGTATTGTTTAATATTGGTAAGTAGGAAACTGGCAAACAAATGAAATCTAGAGACAGAAGTCTGTTGACTGTTCAGACGGACAGACATTTCAAAGAGAGATTGTTATATCATATCCGAGAGAAAGCTCCAGTTGCTTTTGAGCGTTTCACCAGTTTCAGAGAAAAAGAAAACAATAGAATAAACGTTTTAACAAATATAGAAACACTATACCTCGTATGCTAAGGTATTTGATTGCAAGCCTCATACTTTCTGAGGAAAGTATATGAGTATGATGACGTCATATGCGAGGACTAAAAATGTACCTATTTGAAAATTTTATAATTGAATGCTACATTTCATGGCTGCCCGGAATGTCCGTGTACAAGGAATGTTATTCGCATCTTTTGAGAATTTCTGAATGGTTGGATGGAGTTTCGTAAATCATGCTTACCTACGTATTGTTGGCTTGCCTATTATACGTAATACCAAGAATTTTCATCGTTTATATATTCATAATTAGTAATTTTCATCGTCGACTGGGAATGAAAAGAAAACAAAGAGTAGGTACTTTTATTATTCCTCGAAAATTTTGAAAGCCAATTTGTTTTGACGCAATTGAGTTATTGAGGTTGCCACAGGATAAATAAACTACAGGTACAAAAAAAGGTTAATTAATTAAAGCATAGGAATTGAACCTGCTGTTGTTCACTTCAGAACATAGATCTATAACATCGGATCCCGTAACCGGTCAGTTTCAAAGTGAACAGAGTCAATCCTGAAACTGTGGGCGAGTTTCGTTCAGGAATAAAAAACTGGCTCGTAGAACGAGATTAGGCTTTCTGTGTCCAAAGCAGTATTTTTTGTTCGTTTTCTATTACGGAAAGCCAAGTCCGATACACAGACTAAAGCTACACGAAGCTGTAACAGCCTAGATTTTCTATACAAAAGTTTTACATAAATGGCGATCGGGTTACCTACTAGGGTTTCGAGCTATTGGTTATAGCTATAGATTTTTTATTGCCCGAGACCTGACGACCGGGGTAGAAGTATGTGATGCTGGGAAGAGTCTTCTAGTCTTAAATTAGACTTCTAATAACACCAATCTGGCATGTATTAAGGCAATGGCGGTATACAAACGAACAAAGAAATAGGTATACAGGGTCAACAGATATAAATCACAGAGTTAAATTAAATTTTCTATAATGTTCTTTTTTTTAATAGTGCTTTTATTGTCCAAATGCATTCGAGGGGCTCGTAGCTACATAACTACCGCTCAGATCAGTAGTAGAAGTTACGCAATGCTTACTTCGCTCAGTCCTTGGTTGGGTGACCGTTTTTCACACCTCGAGACCCCTCCGTGCCTCGGAAATCACGTTAAATAGTTGGAAGGGTGTCATGTATGAATATCTATGATAATCGTTAAGAGATTCAGCAGCCCAAAAAGTCTGTCTACCAGTCTAACATCCGAGTGTCAGTGACTCTCAGTAATTGGGTTGTGGAGTTCAGATGATAGTCACTCCATGTAAAATACTGATATTCAATCGCAACCGGTTAGACTGTGAGCCAACCCCAATGTAATTGGTGCAAATGAATCCATAATTTCTTGAGAAATCTTCATCTTATCTGTTGACCCTGTATATCTGCGTATGCAACTAAATTGTTCGACTATACAAGTGCAAATGTAAAATAAGAAAGTGTATAAACTGACAATCTGTTATCTTTTACAGAGCCTGAGGCCCAGTCACCACTGTCAGTAATATAAAATACGCCGTCATCAAAATGCAACGAAACAGGTTGGATGAATTATGGTTACAGCGCTTCAATGGATAATAAATACAAAATGGCCGAAGCTACCGTCATACTGTATTTGTCGCTGTGGTAATTTTAACGAAACGAATCCAATTGTTGACTTTATAATGGAAATGATCTGTTATGACTGTTTGTAATTTGTGGGACTCATGTTTGAAAACAAGAATCATAATAGGAAGTTGATGTTTTCCTTCAATGTTAGCCAAGCGATAATCAATTTCTAATCCGCTCAAGACTTCAAAAAGATAGTGTTGCTGGCCGGGTTCAAACTTAGATCCTCTTGCAGGGAAGACAGGTGTTCAACCGCTACGCTATCATTAGCTATTCCTGATCTCTTTGGTATATTTTAGATGTCAGTTTTCTGAGTAGTAAAACTTCCGTTCTCATTAAATCTGTTGACTACACCCCAAAAGTAAATCAATGCTGGCGTAAAAATAAAGTAAATCATTATTTTATGAACGTTAAATCGACAGAACGTGTCAGGCCTGCGTGAAGTGCAGCGTGAACCCCGCGTCATATTTATACTGACAATAACTGTCTCATTAATGCATTTATCTTGCCATGCTTTATTCACAACTTACATACGTTTTTGAGTAACAACATGTTAATATATTTTTTTGTCAACCTTTATGACAAAGCATCTTTGTGGGGAGAAAATTCAATTTAATTTCTCTCGTTTTTGTATATGTATAAACTGTAATTAATAGCCAACATTACTGTGATTTGAGCTCATTACATTCCACAATAGTTAATATGAATTTTGTTTTGTCTAGCAAAATATTCTTTCATTTCACTTAAGCTTTGTTTTATTTGAACCCTTTGTAAATTTATGGCCATAGCTTAACTGAATATTTTGAGTCGTTTTTTGATGTTCAAGTACCTATGAATGCATGGAAGGGCACTCGTCCAGAGAGTACTATTCAAGAACTTAACAAAAACTCTAAACACATTTCGTAAAACATGCTACAGAATCGTTATTATGTAGCATGTAATACGTTTATTAGAACTATTACTGTGTGGATACGATCATGAGGAATCCTGCACACCATAAGCTCTTCATGAGATTATCGATGGTGTCTGTGCCACTTTATTCTGGGAACAGGCCCACACCCAGCAGTGGGACAGTAATGATCTGAATTATAATTTTTACTAATAGTAAGTTTGAGACAACACGACAACTTCGAAAATCTACTGATCCAAAACTGCTTGGTAATAAGTAGTTGTAATAAAGTTTGAAGTTGAACCAGAAGTCCCAAAGGACCGGTCACGTCGTTCCAACCCGGGCGAAATGCAAGTTCGAAGTTCTTTGCATGTGAACTTGTTCGGACCTTATCCAACTGAGTGAAAATTCACTCTTAAACTTGAACGAGTTTACACATGTGGTGAGTTAAGAAACTGGTTGGCCTACTTGTTATGGGGATTTGTTTGTCACACTTTTATTTGGATATATCTGTGTGTATGTATATACATGTGTACTCTAGTAAATGTGTAATGTGGCACATCTAAAGAAATCATGGATTTACATAGTAAAGTTTTAACGCTTAATACAATAAGATTTATGCCACCATATCTAAGTATTTCTAATCTCCATGACGATCGATCGACGATGAAATTGTCTGATTCTATCAACATACGTGTAAAAAGTTAATATGAGTTTTTCAGATAATAGAAAATGGCTTTCGTAAAAAAAATCTTAACAATTTATTTTTAACAAAAACAGGCTGAATCAATATAATTAGCGATCCATTTGCACACAAAACACTAAATGTAGAATCCAACAACAAACACAAGAAAAATGTTTGAAAGAAATACCATTTTAAATTCCTCGGCTTAAGTCCGACTTTTGGAACAACAATATTTAACAGCGGAGATAAAAGTTTGTGAGAATAAAGAAATCACACAATGGCCCCGTCTCTTAGCCTTTCCAACTAAAATATATTAAAGTCGAAGACCTTGCACTTTAGGTACTTCTTAAGAGTTTTAATGATAATCGTAGATAGCCCACCCTGAAAATATTCAGGCCATTGAGATCCGCAGTTTTATTTGCCGCTCCCTGGAACAATCACGCCGGCTTTTTCAAGTGGCTGGATGATAATAATGATTTAAATCTAAAAACCACATACCTTATACCTTTTTCTAGATATATCGGACCAATAGGTAATTTGCAAAAACAGTTTGAAATTCCACTGGCCAGGATTCTCAAACGTTTCTCTGATTCCACATGCATGCATATTTCAAACATGAAAGCCGTTCGTGATATTTGCCCTGGCTGTTTCGAAGGGACCTCATCAATATACCTGGTGACCTTCCGTTATCTATGAATTCCTCTCCCAGCGATTTCACTCACATTTGCATACAAAACATTTAGTTAGAAGTAATTGAATGTACGTAAAAATAAGCATAGAGTCAGATGACAACAAGAGTTACTAAGTAAGTTGCGCACATAATATTGTTACAAGATCATCGTATCGTAGCAAAACTAGTTCACTACTGATACTGCATGGCCCACTTAATGTATCCAACTTGTCTAACAAGCTGATCTTACTTGTACAATCTAATAAATACTTCTTCCACAATGTTTTTCTCACTCACTAACAAAATGTTACAATATCTTCACATTTTTGCAACATTTTCATCCAGTTTTATAGGACGTTATTTATAACTGTTTCAGTCACGCAAAACCGCGGGTCTGATAGGGGTTGTAAATCTTTGTATCGTCTGGTAATAAATAAAATAAATAAGACTTTTAATAATCAAAGTTTGTGAACGTAAGCCTTATATAAAATAATAAAAATAAAGTACCCATAAATAATTCGCTTCATTGGGCTTGTATTTACCTACACCTAGAAAAGTTTTGAAACAAATTATCTTAGCTTCAGCTCTTTAGTTCAAATAAAGTAGGTATAATAAAATTTTATATGGCAGTTTTATCGTAAGAGTTCACTGTAGCAGTCAATGAGGAGTCTTATTACCAGCAGTGGAGGTTTACAATAAAACAGTGACATATTGCCTGCATTTAACCTTTTCCAGTCAATATTTTATAGATATTGCAAAGGACACTCAAGAGCTGATGAAGTGATTGTCTGAGTGCTTGGTTTCCTGCTGCAGGTCACGAGTTGGTTCTCCGCACTGAACACAATTGTATGGCCTACAGAAATTCCCATACCTTATTTTAATTAGTACTTATGCTCAGGTAAAAATTTTTACGTTCTATATTTATAATAACATTCTACAGTCGTGCTGTTTACATACGCCGAGTGTATGTAGCGCCTTAAAATTAATTAAATGTGTCCCACGCAGAAATTTGCGTGTGGTGGAAACGTGTTTCTTGAAGGACTATCACACTTAATCTCCATACAACACATACTTACTCGTTTCTGCGTTTGACTACAGGAGTTTATCACGTTAAATATTTGTATGAAAACCTGGATAGGTGCTGGTTTAAAATTTAACATGATTTAATACTACAATGGGACAGTGCAAAATTTAAAAAAATATTGGGAATAATTAAAAATCGTAGGTATTGCAGCAAAATATTACGTAGTATATGTATGTAATGTTATTTGCAGTGTAGGTTAACAGACATTAGTCTGTCAGCAATCTAGCGGTCCGAGTTGAACTGTGAAATCGCACGAGATACAGTTATGCGATGCTATTGTATTCGGCTGAGTCGCTTTCAACTTGATCTTAGAATCGACAAATAAAACCGTATCATCATCATCATCATTATCATCAGCCAGAAGACGTCCACTACTGAACGAAGGCCAACCTTCGTTGAACAGTCAAAACAACAATGTTTTGTTGACTCTTTTTGCGGCTGACAGTTACGTCCGCTCATCTCACGTGTGCGATTGTGTGTGTGCGTAAACATGTAATTTGTCTGTACTATTCGCCTACAATTACTAAAATAAAATTTCAGTACCTATATGTATTATGATTATACTGGACGTTCTAATTAGGGAGTTTGAGGGAATGAGCCATTCCTGTTACATGTATTATATAATATGTAATATATTAGTGTTTCTTTGTCTGCAACATTGTGACATTATAGGTGAAAGGAAATTGGGGAAGACCTGAAAAAGTTTGGGGGGGACTCGAAACTCGAATGTTGTGGGTTCATTATGGACAGGCCTATGTCTCTACGTCTAGCAGTGGATGGCAATGTCAGACGAAGGGTTTCCAATTGATCGAATCGGTATTTTAGAAAGTGGCTTCTGCTACCTATATATAATCCGACGACACGGTTGGCACAGTGGCTAAACCATTAGCTTTCTGCGCTACGTGTTGCGGGTTCGATCCCCGCACGGAACAAATATTTGTATGATCTACAGATAGTTGTTTCTGGTCTGGTTGTGTGTGTATGTGACATGTAAGTTTGTAAACTGTACCCACGATACAGGAGAAATCCAAGTGAGGGGGCAACGTTTTTTTTTTTTAAAAAAAAACAATGAAAAAAATAATTGCAATTTAATTATTCAGTGCATTAATACATTTGCTTTTTCAAAGTTGCTCCGTGTACTGTCACTGTGCTAATTAATAAAACTTAATTACACGACAAGTTGCTCAGAGCAAAGCGAAAAGTACTGCTTTTAAATTTGCTCGTAAAGAAAAAAGACAACGATGAAAAACTAAGGAAGTGCATCAGAAAAACATTACTCTCTTTAGTTTTTTACGATGGTAGAGTAAAAAAGTTTTTGCTTACAATCCAACTTTTATCCTTCACAGTGCGAGTATCTTCTCAAACGCAGACCGTTTATATTTATGATTTGTTTCCAATGAACAAAGTTTTTTACACTGTAATATTTTTTAATGGTATAATTTATCGCGTTATATTCAGATATTGAAAAGTAATTGCTTGTTCAGCCTAATAACCAGCACATTTAGGCGTATAGAAAGATGTTATGGTCCTAGTCACCACGCTGGGTTGGTTGGATTTGGTGGACGATGAGCTGACCACCAATATTATTTTCGCACTCTGATTGATCCAACTCAAAGTATTGAGGCTCGTAACCCGGTAAGTTTATCCGCCATCTCTTGGTGAAATTGGCCATAGAGACGGGTTTTCTCTTATAGCTTTCATGCATGCAACAACTCCTATTTATGAAGCTTAATTAATTTTCAGAAATTTTAATATTCCCACTATCCATATTCCTTCACCAAATATTCATAAATCATGCATATACATGCTTATCTAATCAATAAGCCCCCTATGAACAAGCACCAAGGGAATATTGTTCACAACATATAGGCAGCAACATTGTCTTGTAGTAATGCGGATAAGTTGGCGGTCAGGGGACATGTGGCGTCAAGTCCATTAGGCACTCCCACACTTGTCAAGCAGCAGGTGGAGCGGTTCTCATTGTGTCCTAATGCATAATTAGTGGTACATTTATTGGGAAGATATCATATTTTTTGAGTTTTTTAGTATTGAGTTGAGTTTGATATCATATAAGATGTGGTTGCAACATCGGTTGGTCAGGGTTAGACTGAACGCAGAAAGAAAACAATTACTAACAAAAAACTGGTAAAATATTATGCTGAAGGAATTACTCAATTGACACATCGACGTTTAACATCAGATGAGACGTTGGTACACAGCAATGAATTTAAAACAAAAATCACAAAAGAGATTTTATAAAAAAAAAAAAAAACATCACTGTCTTTATAAATGGACTGCTGATTATGCGACTCCCATTGAAGTCTGCAATACGCAAAATCATATATTCTGTTACCGCAGTGTCAAGAAGACCCCTGGTTATCCTGGATTTGAAAGTGGGGCGGACGATAATATACCGATCTTTGCCTTTGCCTATTATTTTTTTATACGCAACTGCTTAGAAGCTACATTGTCACCAATTGGTTTTAAAATATCAAATAACACGTACCGTATTCCCAAATCCCGTACAACAATGGACATATGAAAGCAATTGTCGTGCCGTACCGAGCGCCACCTAGCGGCACCTGAGTCGGCGCCATTAATCCGTGCCCCATCGCAACTGGATCCTTTCAAACTTTATTCATTGTTTCAGATTCGCTGCAGTAAACCCCCACCCGCTTCACCCCACCCGGTTCATTTAGAATGGATTTGTCTTTCATACACTACCTAATTTTAATTCTTTGCAGAATATAATTCCATATATGTAACTGTATTTATATGTAGGTAGGTATATGTTTACAGGAAACTAAAATAAAAGAGATTAGCATAAGTATCCACAGTTATGATTAGATGCTATTGTCATTCATTAAATAATTTTAAATATTATTAGGATATACTTTTAACATTGCAACTATTTTCAATTTGGGAACTATAATACAGTATATTGGTAATACAGAAAATTGAAAAATCTATTTTCTTTTTAAAAACCTTACCCCACACTAGGATTTGTTCTGTATCATGGGTACAGTTCACAAACAAATAACAAAACAACTATCTATAGATCGTACAAAGATTTTGTACCGTGCGGGAATCGAACCCACAATACGTAGCGTAGAACTTTAATTGCTTAGCGTTTGGGCTAACCGTACCGTCATATTGATGTACTTACCTATTACCATCTTTTATCATAACCTTTCCAAACTTTACATAATTGCCTAAAACACGTTGACATCCTTATTCAAAGTCGAGATCGTTATTCTAATTACTTAAACAATTGAAGTTAGTTTTCATTGGCCTATCCAAGTCTTACTTGTGAAAGCTCACGTTTACATATTAATAGCTTGATAGGAATTGTACCCCCTACCCTATTGTTTACGTGTCTCGTAAATTGGTGAGTTACAAACTAGGTAATTTGTATTACTGTTTTAGTATTACAGTATATAACTCATATATTTGTAATACTTCATCGGTAGTGAGTTGTCATTAAAGACAATTCTTTGATAATCGTTTTTAATCAAAGAAGAGGAAATTATATTTCAATAATATTCAATGACAGCAGAAGGTTACACTGCCAAACTTGCTAGCTTTATGGCAGTACTACCTTATGTCTATGTTGTAAAAGTGAAAAATGTATATTGCCTGCCAGAGAATATATTTATTGTGGTAGTAAAGCTGAAAACATCAGATTTAGAACGTTCATCTCGAGATTTGTTAGACACTTGAAAATACTACGCTTTCACAGACTGCTTTGTTGTTAAACTAGGGGTATGTAAAGTAGAAATAAAAGTGCGCCACTTGAAACAAAATAAGCTGTAAATCTTCTGCTTATTTTGTTGCAACAGCTACAAGTTAGTTCGAGAGCCCTAAAATAAAAGGCTTTGAAAGATTATGTTTTGATAAAATAAACAGTATTCAATAAAATAATAAATCAACAATCAATGAACGCTTATCTAGAGGGTCATCCAAGACTATTAATCAAGCCCACGTCAGGTTGCACGACAGCACTCTTTAGAGCAAATTTGGTGTAAAAAAATACTATTGGAAAGCAATTAATTTGGGAATTGGCCGGCTCCGCGGCAGTGGCGCGGCATCCCGCGTGTAACCCCGACAAATGGCGCCCGTCATTTAATTCTGCCGACCCATGTTTGTGCTCCGCGCCATCATATTTAAATTGAATTTTGGAATACGTAGAAATGCAAACAAAAGCGGATTATTACGGCGAGCACAGTTCGACTGAACGAGTGTAATGTTCATCTTTAAAATTAAATTTGATTGCTGATGATTATTTTAATAAGTGAGTATCAATTTTATTATTGTTATTATTATAAGTATTGTGATGGCACGGTTAATCGTGATATATCATACTGTTCACTACTAAATGACTATGATAATTATATTGAAATGTAGGCAAATAAAATGTTACGCGGGCTTTGTGTGTTGTAATAAAGTTAATGTTTATTAACGTTCATTTATTTTATTTTCATTCTGATGTAAATATGAACTTGAGCTTTAGCTTAAATAATAGTAGAAACAAAGGGTATATAAATGTAATGGCAACATATAAAAGTTAATACAGACGAATCATGAACTTGTCTGTGTAATAAAAGTGCCGAGTATGTATTATTACGGTAATCGTTGTTTTCTCGTCTGTCTGTGCATTACTTGGAGATCAAATGTCTTTGTCTTCTACACATTATATAAATCACTTATTAACTACAACAATGAGTAAATACTGACGTTCATTTGTTTACCGTTTTATTCAGCCTTATCAAGTTTGATAATGTTTAAGAATTATGGGTCAAGTTGCCTTGACCTATGTATAAAAACATACATAGATCACATATATAGGTACATAGATATTAAAGTCAAAGTTCATATAGTGTTATCAGCCTACTTGCTTTCATTATTTGTATTCTAGCTCTCAGCATAATTATATTAAGCTATATTCTACGCACACGTAGCATCACGCCTGTATTCCCTGAAGGGTTAGGCATAGGTGTACTTTTATACACCCACATTTGGCCGATGCTGTTATTGAGTCCCATGTAGGTAATAGGGGGCGAGCTTTTTGCTAGCAACCGGGCACAGTTCCAAACTCCGTGCTGCTAGTGAGAATTTCCATACAGAAAAAGCCAATAACACTGCCCGATATGGGAATCGAACCCAGGACCTCATGCTTAGCAGTCGCGCTTGCGACCACTAGACAAATGAGGCAGGCTATATTTCATTTAATCCAAATAAACGTTATTATTATTAAAGTTAGATATACATATGTATATATATTACAAACAAGGCGCTTGCAAATGAGTAAAAATATCATGAGAACTTGATATAAACCTAATTAACTAGGTACAGAAACGTACAACATTTATTTCCACATGCTTCCAGGAACGAAATAAGAGCCAAGATTTTTCACGAAAAATATAACACGAAATGCATCCTCGAGTTATCGTAGAGTTTCTTATAAAAATGTTGGAAGAATGTTGACGTAATAATCTGGTGAGATTCATGAGTAACCCGGCTTGTCATTACATGCAGGATGTCGTCATGCTAACGAGCAGCGAGCAAATAACTCCTCATAATACAACTGAGAGGAGGTATACCATAAAAAGGATCGTTGGAACGTTATGCTACTCGAACGAGTTATGTTTTGTTAGAACCGTTTGCAAACGTTGTTTGACTGTTTGTTGAGTGAAAATCGTGACGGATGTCTCGGAACAATACAATTTAAAGACAGTACATATATACGCTGTTATTCTTCTTTGTATGTATAAGAATGCGTATATAGAAATACGCGCTTCTCGCTCACACATTCTCCGTCACATTTTCTTAATAAAGTCTCATTGTATTATATTTTGATGAATATTCACCTGCTGTGATCCTCCTCAAACACACCTGCCTGTTGTACTGTCCCAATTCTGGGCAAGGGTTTCTTCTCGGAATGAGAAGGGTTAGGCCTTAGTCCACCACGCTGGCCCATCGCCAAGAACTTTATGGAGCCCCCTCAGGTGTGCAGGTTTTCTCACGATGTTTTTCCTTCATCGTAAACGCAAGTGATAATCAAATTCTGATCCGCACATGATTCCGAAAAGTCAGAGGTGTGGGCCAGGTTTGAACTCAGACCCTCTTGCATGAAAAGCAAGCGTTCAACCGCTAGGCTATCACAGCTTTAGGCAATAACAAATGTTAATATTATAAGAGTCCTTGGTCCATCGTCAAGTATATTTGAAACGGAATTACTGTCTATCTTATCCAACAATTTCCATTTGGTGCAATTTTCTGTTATTGGTACTTCCTTGTTAGTTATCGTTGAAGATAATTTGCACTATTGAACAATTGCTTCAAATACACATTAACTGTGATACACAAGATAAACATGAATGTATTAAAGCATAGTATCACGCCTGTATTCTCCAAAGGGTCAGGCAAAGGTGTTCTATTTCCATGAAGTCCCATAATGGGGGGCAAGTCTATTGTTATGTAACTGGCACAATGCCAAACTCCGAGTTACAACTGATATTTTTAACAGGAAAATACAATACCCCTGAGAAGAAAACTAGATCGATTTCGATTTCGACCTAACCACGCTTGCGGCCATTAGACCAATGAGACAGTTCATACATGAATGCCAAGTAACACTTTAGTAGCTATAGTAATAGGGATATTGATTCGCGAAGAGATCCGCCTTTGTACCAAATACTTTCACCAATTTAGTTTTCTCTCAATTATTTTGCCACCAATTTGTTGTTTTTTTTTTATGTATATTTTTGATCTGTTGTATTGGCAACTACATACACACGTTTTAAATCATTATTAACATTTTGCCTATAAAATTACTATGATATTTTAATTAAATAAAGACAATGATAATGATTTACAAAATCTGGCTATAAAAATACTGGGTTTAAAATATTATAATAAACAAAACAAGTAATGACACGTACTAATATTTACACTAGGATCGTGTAAAGGAGCACACACTGTCCCTCAGTGCGGTCACACACACTAAGACACGCTCACTCTTAATTTACAGTAAATAAACTATTTAGAGGCCAAAAAATTGTGAGAATTTTATAACATTGCTGCTTTCGCATCTCCTGTGTCGCCGGTACAGTTTCCAAACATACATATCACATGCACAAACCGACTATTTATTAGTCTGTGATTTTATATAAATATTGTGTAAACTCAAGTATCGAAAAACAAAAGCATGGCACGAGCACTTATAAAGAAAAATAAATAAGCTTCTCAAAGGATTATGATAGATCACAAATAACAAATAGGTGAGGTAAAAGTCGCAGACATCTTGTCTCACTTGTATTATGTTACAAAAACCTTTACAAGTATACTCATCCTACGAATATTATAAATGTGAAAGTTTGTGCGGATAGATGGATGGATGGATGGATGGATGGATATTTGTTACTCAATCACGCCAGAACGGCTGAACAGATCTGGATGAAATTTGGCACAGAGATAGATTATAGTCTGCATTAGCACATAGGTTACAGGTTATTAGGTACTTTTTATCCCGGGAAAATGTAGGGGTTCGTAAACCACGCGAGCGAAGCCGCGAGCGGAAGCTAGTATTTTATATTCCAAGAATAAATCCAAAAAGTGTTATTTGGATTTATTCTTGGTTTAAGGTTGCAGTGTTTACCTAATAACAACTTCGGAGAAAGCCTATGTGCTATTCTAGACTATAATCTAACTCTGTGTCAAATTTCATCCAGATCCGTTTAGCCGTTCTGGCGTGAAAGAGTAACAAAGATCCATCCATCCATCCATCTATCATCACAAACTTTCACATTTATAATATTACTAGTAGGATTCACACTAAAATTTCAACAACTCTAAATACGAGACACTGAACTCAAAAGACTGGTATGTTTTATCTTTCGGTGTTATATACTGCATCTAAAACACTAACTTGAATTCATGAACAGACTAACGTTGCTAAACTAAATAGTGAAGCATTTGCTAAGCAAGTTGTATCGAACGTCTTTGCTTAGTAGACGTTGGAAGTTGGTCACAGACAGTCCAAGACTTCACCGCAAGGAGTTCGTCATTATTGAAGTGCCTTTAATTGGAACTGAAGAGCAAGCAATTATTATGCATAACTTTACAAGAGCCATCGTCTCCCTGCTCAGTTTATAGAGGTTCAATTAATTGATAAGAATTAATTTTCAAATGTATTATAATTGTAATAAATGTCCATGTCTATTACCAATTACTATTTGCAATCAAAATGACTTTTCATTTAGACCGGATAAAGTATGAAAAATATGTAGTAAAGTGCTTACTTGTGTATGTGAATTACCAAGCTTAATTAAATTTCGATATGTCTGTAAAATATTTTAAAGGGTACTGGCCATTAAATAATACTCATGTATTTTCAAATAAAAAACTTATTTATGATACGGGTATATCTATAAAAAATATAAAGACGAGGAAGCGACTCTTAACGAAAGCAATGAATACCTCGTGAAGAAGGAAAAAATTAGTTTCCGCTTTCAAAGTGACTCCCTTAGATTTTAATATTTATAAAATCCTGTTGAGGACCGAAGTTGTGCGAACTGTCTACACCTTTTTGTGAGAACCCCAAAGTTGGCGTTTTCATAACTCTTTCTTTGCTGGAAGGACTTTGACAAGTTTTCCGCTGACACAACATCCCCTCTAGCCGGTTTTGGGGACGATAAATAGAATGTAAACGGTTTGGTAAACCTCTTATTTGAGAAATATGTTCGGTACATGGAGTTGTTTAGATATATATATATAAGATTTACTAACTTACCAAGTACGCGATGATTTACGAGCGTCGCTGAATGTAAAAAAATGTAATGGCCGAAAATAAAGTTTTGACATTTTTATTAGTGTCTGCACAAAGACTGTCTTCGACATTAATTTATAAGTGACGTAGACTGAATATTAATTCATGCTGCGTTAATGGGTAGTTCATACAAACATACTTTCACTGACAATTGAAGTAACTTGACCTTGGACTTTCACTTATTTCTGTCTGACTTTGTTAATAAATTTCATATCACTAAAAATGCTTGACTAAATATACCGAGATACTATTTTCGGAAGAAGTACACAATATTCTATACCACCCACGTTATCTTATTTTAAGAAGCGTCTAGTGTCTATATATGTATTTCAGTAAACAAATATATTTCGATAACAAGACAGACTTCAGCAGAATCTATATGTACAATATAATATGTTCATTTCTCTATTTATAATTTTAAAAAAGGTTCCCCACACTATGATATCTCCTGTATCATGGGTACAGTTTACAAACAAACATGTAACATGCACACACAACTAGACCTGAAACAACTATCTGTAGATCATACAAATATTTATTCGTTCGGGGATCGAACCCGGGACACGTAACGCAGAAAGCGTCGTGTCGCGTCGCGTCAACCGTGTCGTCAGCAATCATCAATCAATCAATTTGGAGGCAAAGTTGAGATTATTGACACTGAAGTAGAAAGAGTAAATACGAGCAGTGAGTAATTACCATACACTAAAACAGCATAATTGCGGTTATTTCGGAGGGTATCCAAGTGGATTTCAGCACGTTAAAAAAGGCAATAAAGGGTGTTTCCGGGACATTTACAAAATTATTTAAGCCTGGTCCATCACTTATATATTACCATTTGCATATAGGGTGCTAGACCCTCAATAATTGCAACTGCGTATATTGCTCGTGTGATGCATCCTTTTTCGGTCCAGTGACCCACATGGTACACGCTGATTTTGTTGCAATGACAGTGAACGTCTTAAATCTAATACCACCTTCTTTATATATATGTATATAATGACTTTTTTTGCACAGTTATAAATAAGACTGATTAAATACATGCGATTTATGTAAACCTTAATTCCATTTATAATTACATTATGATAAAGCTTACAAACGCAGAGGCTTAGCGAAATAACTGACCATTTTTATACGGTTTTCAATCAATTAATGCAAAGTTTAACCGATGTAAATTTTAATCATTCTAGATATTATTATAGTAATAATGTCATCATACACAAGGATCCCAAAAATTAAAAAAAAAAACTTTGCCCCACACTAGGAATAATACCTGTAACGTGGGTGCGTTTACGAACACATGTACATATATATTCACATACACAAAGACTCAGACCCGATACAACTGTCTGTAGATTATACAATTTTTTTTATTTATTCCTTGCGAGATTCGAACCCGCAATACATAGCGACCACTCAACCACTGCACCAAACGTGTCGTCAATCTGCGGCCTTCTTCTTGAGTGACCTTTTCACTATCACAATCCAGAGACACACAGTCGAACAAAGAGACAAGAAATAAGTTTTCTCAAGAAGATGATATTTTGAGAATGAGAAGAAGATCGAATACTGAAGAATGTGTCACATCATAAACTATAATAATATTTTTTTACTACCTATATAATATATATACAAGTATTGGAGCATTTCGTGGTGACAGACAGTAAACAAAATAATATTTAGATATGAAGTCGTTATCTGGGGTTCAACTCGTGAGTGTGACAAAGTGACATCTATAAAGGCGGTTCAAGCGACAAAACACTTGAATGTCGTTCTCAAAGAGCTACGAAACACGCAAATTGAATAAAGGGAGATGCGGCATTCGTTTGTGTTTGTGCTGTTAGATTGTCTAGGAAACCTATAGCTGAATGATAAAAGGTAAAATAAAATAAAAAAGGTTTAATAAATATAACATCCTCATTGTGTAGGTGTCACACGCGCGACAACTAGACCATGTTGTCCTGGGTCCTGGCTCTTCCACTTGATTCCCGGAATATGCAGTTTATTTGGGTTTTTCTGTAGAACGTGATAATATAGATTTGCTTCCCCTTATATGGGATTCAATAACGACATCCGTGAGATATGAGCTACAAAAAAAAAAAACTCATGATGCTAAAATTGAAAAATATATTTTGTTGATTACACACACACACATACACAAATTTAAGCAACACCAAAAATAGCCAATTTGCCTTTATCCAAATAGATGCCTTTTAAGTAGGTAAGTATTGAATACTTTGTTTCAAGGTTAGACTTAGAAACATTCATGATCAATATTTTATAAATTATAATATTTTAGGAATAACATAGTGATGGCGATTATTCCAGTGCATTATTATCAGTAGGTATATTTCTTTTTTTTTATTTCATGTGGTATCTCGTCATTATGTCTAACTTTAATTTCTTACTAGTCTCTTTGATCCTCTTTTCTACGTGGCAATATGCCGATTTGAGTAAGAGGGCAAATTACAATTATTAATATAATAATAATAATAATTGTTTACTTTCTACCACAAATAAAAACTGCAATAAAAATTGTGTGTAATTATAAGTAAGTAGTGATAGTGTAACGGGTAAACGCTTGTCTTCTATACTGTAGGGTCTCAGCCTGAAGGCCGGACCCGGCCCGCACCTCCAAATTTTCGAAATCATGTGCAGATCAAAATTGATTAGTGGTCAAAGAGCTGAGCTCAGACCAAGCCCTTGTCATTCTGAGAAGAGTCCCTTGCCCAGGAGTGGGAAAATAATGGGCTAAATTATTATATTCTAAGAATTACCTGTTTAGGAACCAAATCCGGTAGCCCGATGTAGTTCAAGATTAAAATCTTAGGACGCAGTTGCGCATATCTCCTCTGTAAAGTTACACCCGTTTGAACAAAGGAATCGGCAAACGCCCGCTGGCTATGTGATACCAAGGTGCACGGGAGACTTCACATTTTGTATTGAATTCATGAAATTCAAGTTCTATGAGACACATTTTAAAATACAAGGTACAATGCTACTACTCGTATAATATAACAGCCCGACATTTCGAATTTCGGAAAGTGTTTAAATGGATAATAGACCCGTATGTAACATGGAGTAGTTACAACGTTTAAAGTGATTTTGTCCTAAGAAAATTACACCAGATATAAATCAACAAAAGGATGTCGTAATATTGTTTTCACTTTGCGTCAAATCTAAAAAGACGAATCATTGGCTTATATATTTTTTTTATTTCATCCCTCATTGATCGGAATTCGAAAATATAATCAGCATATTATACTATATATATAATCATTACTTTATCTGCAATATTGTCGGTAGAGAGCAATTAAGTTAAATTTTATAAATCGCTAACGATTTATAAAGGTGAGAACAAAAAATATATTCAAACAGATATACTGAAATATGATATATGGAACATGTAATAGTTACTCTCCTCTCAACTTTATGTGTATTACTTACTCAACAAGTGAAACCAACCATGATAATACTGCCTTCTAAAACAAGGGAAAGAAGATAAAAAAAAACTAGGATCTTTCAAGTAGCGGTGTTCCATTACATTTGGGTTTAATTCATCATTCGTAACTCATCGTGACGGTATTGTTCGTGAGTTTGGGCACTTCGAAACAAACTTCCACGCTCAAGTGTTTGCGTTCCTGGCTCTTTAGTAAATTGTTATTCATAGCTTTGTATAAACGCCGCTCGCTCGGAAAGAGTACTTCACTCATACTCTTACGCTCTTATCTCCCAGTTAATATCATCCCCAGTTGTAAGGAAATTATTTTTCCTTAGTCCTTTGTTCCCTTTGTAACTATTTGGAGATGGCAAGTTGGTGGAAGACGTTTAACTACAATTCTGTTGTATTATTGCAAAATAAGATTATTTTATGTCATTATGTCAATAACCATATTATTGGTTTTCAATTTATTTAATCGTATAAGATCATCGACGATATTCTATTCAACTATTCATTGAAAAAGAAGCTATACCTAATAAAACACGAACGTAAGTCTTAAATTTGTACAGTGTAAAATGATACATAATAAACACACCTGATCTTAGAATTTAATTCATATTTTATTTATAAGTTGCTCTGCTCTTATTAAGGTTCCCGACTTTATCGCTCGTAAAATATCCCTGTGTTCACCCGAACGAAAAAATAAAAAATAAACAAAGAAAATGTTAGCTCCCGAGGTTAAAATATAACTTAGTTACCAAACACTTTGATTAATTATAAAAAGCCACAAAGATATGCGCGACTCCGAACAGTATCTTTAGTCAAAGTGAAACTTAAAGAAAAATAAGGATGGCAATAGTTTTCGTAGTTTCACGACCATAAGATTGATAACGGACATGCGCAATTCCGCTTTAGCGCTGTCTCTGAATGAACGCGACTCCTTCAAAACGTACAAAACACAACCTTATATCATTCGATTATGTTACATATTCCATCAGTTCACCTGTAATTGTGTGCACCAACGCATTGGCACGTTACCATGAAGATGCGTCTTGAACGAGCCACGCTCACAGCACTATCAGTGCACACATCCGTACACTATGCGAAATCTCGTCGACTCGAACTAAGTTGTCGTGTATGTGTGTACGTACATTTCTGTGTGTATATAAATTTTCGTTAAAGCAAGATAGGGCAAAAGAGGAAAAGCGTCCGTAGTAAAAGCGAGCAAAACGGCGGCGGCCGGGTGGCCGGTGACAGTTGTCAGTATGTTGTGGAGCACGGTAAGGGATGGTGGTCTCGGGGGAGGACGGTTTTGGCGCTAAACATTTCGATTTCCCGCGCTTTGTTAGCCACGTGGACGGCTCCAATAATTAACTTTATAATGATATGTGGTTGTAGAACACTTTGTAAACTTATCGGAACATTGTGCCGTCAAAATAAACTCGTGTAGTTTTATAAAAAAAGTTACTTTGAACTCATGATTGTGTCGTGCTATATTGATAATTGTCTTCAATCATATGAGAAAGTAAGTACTTTAGATATTATTTACTAAGTTATTAATTATTTCGAAACACATATATTCCAGTCGAATGTTAAACAAAAAGTATTTCTCGACCCCTGCATTTATTACCCAAGTGTTATATATAGTTCTTTTTAAAAAGTTGTGATAGAAATATAAAAAAAATAATTAACAACATATCTACAGCATATCACTTGAATGATGTGTCATATATATATGTAACTACATATATACATATATGACAGATAATTCAAGTGGAGTGTATTATTTTATTGAGATATTATAGTGATAAATGTGTTGGCACGGGATTAACTAAAAATATATTTTAATTAATTTGTCAATGCACTTAAGCCGTTTGGCTTTAATTGGCAAATATTTTTCTGTGAAAGTAAATACAATAAAATTTCTACAATGTCAACTTTACACCATCGTGGAAATAAAAATTGTTTACTTTCTTTTGATCGTTGGACTTTGGAAGCGATAAACAAAAATAAGAGCAAAACAAATACACTTTAGAAAAGTTTTTAAGTAATATTTTTGATTTGATTCATGCCAAACCCCAAAAATTTTAGCGACAAGAAAAGAGTTTTAAAAGAATTTTGTTCTCTAAACAAAATGTTGTAATTTGTTTTATGACTGCCGTAACATTGCCAATAAACATAATTAACGTAACTTTTAGTATGAACTGAAAGCACGTAGAAAACCCTTTGGGACATCAATAAGAATATTGTCCCTTGTTTTCACCATTTATTATTGCATTAAGAAACTTTCATTTCATAATTTTCTTAGAAACGTGTTTACAAACATTATATCAAAATGACGTTTGAAATAATTTCATTGAGTTACAAAAGAAGGAATTAGTGCTATCAAACATTCCATTGGTTAAAAATCATTTGTAGTATTATGTGCCACGTAATACGAATATATTACTAAGTAAATCAAATACTGACATACGTAAAATTATATATATGTAGTATATAATTTGCGGGTACTACACTGAAAAGATGATACGAAACAGAACAGATAAAGGCTAGAGTAAATTCAAAATAAGAAACAATTGACACAAAATAGTGCATGAAGAATAAATAAATGAAATTAATAATACCGTCGCGTCGTCACAAAAGAAACAAAATTTTACATGTAAAATTGGAACTAAAATTGCATAAGCCAGCCAGACCGTTGCACCCTGATGAGCTTGATGTGCATTAATTATCTGTGGTCCACCAAATGAGCTAGACTGCGCCCTCAGGTCCACAACACGAGACATATTAGGATTTAAACATCTAGAATACATGCTAAACTTTACTGCCGTGTACCCATTATATTATTTTAAATGTAAACAAATGATTCTTTAGTACACTGCACTTTATTGGCACTGTGAATGTTTTTGTTGTTAGTTGGTACAAAATTTTTGTTAGGTTGAATTGAAATTGGACAATGTACAAAAAATGCCTAGGACTTTTGTTTTGTTAAATAAATGTTGCGAAATTGTATACAGAATGATATTTGTTCTGTGTCTGGATTCAGAACAAATATCTACTCCTCTAAGCTATCAGGACAATTTTGTGATTTGAATCACACGTAGTATTTCCTAAAAATATTTTTTCCAGAGGGAGCCAAGTCAATAGAAGAATCTGAAAAGAAAATATAATTTAGCGGCAGTATATTTCTTTTGTGCTCAAATTTTAATGAACAATGAATGGCCGAATATGGTTTCTGTTTTTAAATTTAAAAAGTATTTGAATGAACATTGTTCTTTTATTAGATATCTTAAAAAAAAATCCGTTTAATTAGTATCGTGAACTGGATCATATCCCTTTGACGGTTCATTGTAGGAGTTAGTAGGATCATAAGATCAGCAGTGGGAGTCCTGAAATAATTATGAATTACCTTTCTTATTGTATATGTAAAATTAAACTAAAAACTGACCGGCTGACTGATTAGAATTGAGGCTTCACTACGTCTTCCACCTCAAGTCTTCAGATAACATAGGATAAAATGCACCAATATACAGCCCAAACCGCCAGGTCTAGAACCTTGAAATTTAGGAGAGAGGTACCTTATTTTTGGAAATTCTACATCTCAAACAATAAAAATGGATACGAAAGTTAGTATGGTTATCTAGGTGTACGAATTCACGGCCTAAGGCTAGTTTTAAGTAAGTAGAAATACGTAAACTTAAATCCAATTTCCTAGTAAGCGATTGGCAACATTAGTTCTATCCAGAGTGAAGTCAAATGAGCCGGAGCTCGCCCCAGGGGGTTTCACGTCAATAGATATGAGGGATTTACATATCTACTTCATACGATAGATGAAGTTCCAACATTGGTGGCGCGTTTGATAGTTTAGGAAACAGGAGAATATTATCGTCTGTTTTATATTACGGTCGAACAAAACTAAGACAATTTTATAAAAGACTTGCTTCCGCTCGCGGCTTCGCCCGCGTGGTTTACGAACCCGTACATTTTCCCGGGATAAAAAGTAGCCTATGTGCTATTCCAGACTATAATCTATCACTGTGCCATATAAATCCTATAAATTTTATCCAGATCCGTCCAGCCGTTCGGGCGTGAAAGAGTAAACAAAGATCCATCCATCCATCCTCAAAAACTTTCACATTTATAATATTATATTATATATAGTAGGATAGTAGGATTAGTAGGATAGGATGACTTAGTTGGATCACGCCTGTATTTCCCGAGGGGTTAGGCAGAAGTGTATCGTACATCCAGCCCATTACTGTCTCACTGCTGGGCAAGGACCGTTTGCCTGACCCAGGTATCGATCTCACACTCACTAGCTGCGATTACAACTACTAGACTAATCAAGCCTACCTATTTTGCTTGTTTTAAATAAGAATTCTATAATCAGAAGAATACAGTTTATTTTAATTTGTTATAATAAACTTTGCGGCATAGAAATAATTGGAAGGTGCGTTTACAAAAACAAATATAGACATACCTACACCCAAACCTGGAACAATTATCTAAAGATCATACAAACATTGTTCCGTGTGTGTTCCGCACAGCACCTACATAGTAAGATACTAAAGAAGACGAATATTTATATTATACAAAAATTTCGTTGTGCGTGTGTTCCTAATTCTTCTCCTCCTATAAATGGCTTGATCGATTGTAATGATTTTTTGTATGATCCTGTTGTCGCTATCAAAACAAAATATACGCAGACGAATTTACCGACATTAGCCAGTTAAATATAGAATTCTACATGGATTTGAAATTCGAACACTAATAAATATTAACCAAAAATAAATGACGAACAAACCTCGACAATCATATCCTATGGGCTGATAAAGTGTCATAAGGGTTACAATCCAGAGAGCGATAGATAAAATTACCAAAGTATGGGTTATGGTGATAATAAAGCATCCAATATAACATTAATTTATACACACATATGTAGTGTTTGATATATTATCATTAGGGGATTTAAATAACAACGCCCACCCTCTCCCCCGTAACAGACAGATATGCTCAAAGTTTAGTGTCGCTCCGAATTATTAATATGAAATAGTTTTGTAACTAAGTAATTTCGAGGTAATTAATGATAATCTTAGAAATTGTAGTAAGCATCTGGCTTCCCTTATGAACATGAGGTATAATATTAACAAAATATATATAGCTGTCAATGATGAAAATGAAGGTTATATATAAGTCAAATGAAAGACACAATAAATCTATCTTTGGTTTTTTTACAGGTGATATTAGCGTAGCAAAATAGTGGGGAACAAGATTTTTAGTATATATTTAAGACGACACGGCTGGCGCAGTGGTTGAGAGATCGACTGCTGAGCTACGTGTTGCGGGTTCGATTCCCGCACGGAACAAATATTTGTATGATCTACAGATAGTTATTTCGGGTCTGGGTCTTCGTGTATGTGAATACACACCGTGCCTCGGAAAGCACGTAAAGCCGTTGGTTCTGTGCCTGATCTCTCTCCGGTCGTGTCGGATTGCCGTCCCATCGGACTATGAGAGTGAAGGAATAGAGAGAGAGCACCTGTATTTGCGCATACACTTGTGCTTTATAATATCTCCTGCGTAGTTGGCTAATCTCCGGTGAGACTGGCCGCCGTGAATGAAATCGGTCAGGAGGACATTATTATATATTTAGCATATCAGAACTGAACGTACCTAGTTTTTAATAGAATATATTTTAATCAGGCGTTAATAATTTAAAGATTTATTTTGCTTTTTGTATCGCGTAAAGCAAATAACCAAAAAATAGAATTTGGTAATGGTACTGATGGTGGGAGGTGGAAACTATTGCCCATCCCATGGGATCTCTTAGTCATTATACATATGGAAGGGTGGCATAAGCTTGGCAACATGGTTAGATTTGCATTAAATAAATAATAAATTAATTGTAAGTGTTCGTAGATCTAAACCTATGATATTGATTAGAAGTTTATATTACGTGATACAAACCCAAAGTTATAATTTTTTATTAATATTGTTAATGTACACTAACACAGTAATTGAAGCTACGATATCCGTAGCACGTAGAGACCGCTACGCCGTAGCACGTAGATATGATTCCGTCCGCAGCAGTACAAATAAAGATTAGACAAAACGTACATACGTACAACAGTGTTATCATATTTTAGTACAGAAACAAAAGATAGACAAATGAAATGAAAAACATACGTAAAAACGAGTGACGTATTTTTTACGCGGATTTAAAATTTGGGAAACCAGGAATTCCACCTGAGGTTTCCAATATATATAAATATTTGCAATAACATCGCTACAGTTTCGTAATTAATTAAACAACTGTTTTTGAAAATAAATAAATTGAAGGGGTTTTCTGTGAAAAAATACAGTTACTTAAAAAACTATATTATTCACGAAATTGAAATTAACAATTACTTTTTTAATGTTTAGCACCAGTCTACCAATTATTGTTGATAGAAGAATAATTGGTAGACTGGTATCAAAAACAAAGGTAGCGGGTAATCTGAAATGCAAGAATAACGTCATAAAATAATGTATGAAATTTTAGAACCGCTTTTCAGGGACCGTTTAATAGCGTCCATCGGCCATCGGAAGCCGTCTAATGATCTACATTAGATAAGTTCACGATTGATAGTGGGTATATTTCGTTAGTCACAGCGCGCAGTTTTTATCTTTCGGTCGCAAATGGTTTTACTTCTACTCGTACAACTACTTGGAAACAGTCATTTGTTTTAAGGAGACAAGTGGACACTTATTTCGTTTTGTGGTGTACTTTCATACATAATTTAGCATCACGTCTGTTTTTCTCGAAAGGATAGGTAGTTTTGTACAACCAATTGTTGATGTTCTTAACTGTTTATCTTTAAAGGTTGCATTATATACCATACTATCCTACTTCCTATCCTACTTCCTACTTTATTATTAATTAATTAATATTAATATTTTTTATAATATTATAAATGCGAAAGTTTGTGAGGATGGATGGATGGATGGATGAATGGATGGATCTTTGTTACTCTTTCACGCCAGAACGGCTGAACGGATCTGGATGAAATTTGGCGCAGATATAGATTATAGTCTGGAATAGCACATAGGCTTTTACACACTTACACTTTTACCCCGGGAAAATGTCGGGTTCGTAAACCACGCGGGTGAAGCCGCGGACGGAAGCTAGTTAGTAAATAATTCCTTTATTGTGGGTGCATTGTTACTCATATATTCACATGCACAAAGCCATTCACCCAGACCCGAAACAACTAGGTAATACTAATATTTGTTCCATACGGGAATCGAACGCGTGACGCGTATGGCAGCAGTCGATTGCACCAGCCGTGTCGTCAAACTCTGGGGTACTAATAAGACATTTCTAACAATCCAATAAAATTCAAAACGCAATATTACACTTTGCGCAAAAAAAAAAATATCAGATGTGAAGCTTTACTATAAGATTACTACCAGAATGCCCACGGTTTTATCCAAACAACTTCTGGGAAACAATCATTTGTTTTACAGGGATAAGTGGTCACTTATTTCGTTTTGCGTTGTAAACAAATAAAGTTAGTGTAGTATTATATTACATTGTGAACCGAGAATATTAAATTGACTAAAAATATTTGTATATTTTCTTCATTCCTAATAAAAATTCTAATAAAGATTAGAAAAAATATATTTGGGCTATATAAATATAATAATCCTATCCTACTAATATTTAATATTTACTACTAATACTTTATACTTAATTTTATAAATGTGAAAGTTTGTGAGGATGGATGGATGGATGGATGTTTGTTACTCTTTCACGCAAAAACTACTGAAAGAAACTGGATGAAATTTGACACAGAGATAGATTATAGTCTGGAATAGCACATAGGCTACATTTTATCCCGGGAAAACGCGGGCGGAGCCGCCGGCAGAAGCTAGTATTATAAATGCGAAAGTTTTTGAGGATGGATGGATGGATGGATGGATCTTTGTTATTCTTTCACGTCAGAACGGCTGAAGGGATTCTATATAGGCAATAGACTTAAAATATGTATATATATTATGAACTTGAGTTCTTTTCAAGTAGAAAACTTAATTAAGTACCTTTAAATTAGAAGCCCATACAAAATCCAAGAATGAAGAAGTCTGCATGCCGTAAGATACAATGTACAGGGTTCTATGTTTGTGTTTTCCATCGTATGTATTTACCTACATTGAAAGCAAATAAATCTGATTTGATTTGAAACTTTATAAGGTATCACATCGTAATATTTTACTTATTTGATTTTCTTTTTTTTTTTAAATAAAGAAAACGGGATTGTAAATATATATTTTTTTGTCACCGCACTAATTACAGACCTCGTTTTAAATACTAAATATGCATTCAATGTAGCTCGTTAAGCGTCATATTGCGTGATTGTTCGTATTAAATAAATCATATACATCTACATACTTACTTTATATATACGATACTATACGGCTATAACCAAAAAACAAAAACATTTTCCTTTGTGGCTGTTATTACATTCAGTGCAGTCACTTTTCATTCGCCGATGAAAATATGACGGTCTGCAGTGGTTCAGCGCGATCATATATTTATTTTACATCGCAGTGCATTTATGTCAGATGCGAAATTAAAGGATTTATTAGTTTTTGGTTCACGATAGTGTTATAGATAGATATTTGGCAGTGCAATCTGCATAATTCAGTGTTTTTAACTATTTCTATGTATAACGTATGGCAACAGTGAAACTGAACGTCAATTTAACCGCGTTTTTTCTGGTTCGCCATTTTTTTATATTTAATAGAAGACTATTGTAAACGACCCCGAACACTTACGATACCTACATCCTGTTTCTAAGTCTACCTACTACAGCTACATACCACTCAGGCGCAAATCATTACTCCTACATTCAATTGTTTCCGACAGCGAGTCAATGAACTGGGTAATGCCGGTGACCAACTGTTTACTCCCGCAAATTACGCAGCGTGAACGCAGCAGTCAATGGGTATGGATCGCAAACAATTAGCCGCTCATTTTGAGTCATTTCGGCGGCTAAACACATTAACGTGAGCCTTAATTTGTAGTAGTTTAATCAGTACCTGTGTCATTGGTTGCAAGCTCGGTTGTTGGGCGTGAGAGCCAAGGTATCTCAACACGACCCTCGGGTCGGGCAAAGTATTTTTGAGTGTATCTGTTAGAAAAATCTAAGTACCATACCCATATTGTACCTATTATATGGGACTTAATAACAAGTTTAAATTCCCGTGTAATACGGGGCGAGGCTATTGCCATGTGCCAGGCAAAATTCCTAACTCCGTGCTACTACTGAAACTTTTGATACAGAAAAACCCAATAACACTTTGTCCGACGGGAATCGTTCTGTAAAACAATTAAACCAATATTTTTTCACAACTGTTCATTGTTGCGGTTGAGCATTACGATAATGGTTTCCGATGTAAGTACAAAATATATATGTATATATCTCAGAAACACATCTGCATACACAATGTAGGCAAACATTCTATACATATGTATTACCCAGGTGTACTGTCCCGCAATACAACATGACGTGTACCGGTAGCAATATTTTGACTGTGACATATCTTTACGACTACAGACTACACTGTACAGATATACATATATACTTCGGCAATAATGTCATTCCACACATTTCAGGTAATAATATACACCGCAGAATCTCATATTTCGTAGTCTACGCCGGCACCACATGCTGGGGGCAAATGTCAAATAAATATTGTAAAATCTTGGTACAGCCATCTCATAACCGTGTAATCGTTTTGTATAGGGTTATATAACCGAATTATTTTGTTCAAGTGGGTGTAAAAAATTCTAGATTTTTTCCCCGGGCGAAATAGATTTCTTTACGTATTTCAGTGCTAATTTTGTTGGAAAATCAAGCTATTTTTTTAGAAACACAAACTGACTGAATAGCAATCATTTCAGCATTCAAAAGTTCACTGTAGGACATAATGTGTCCTTTCAAAGCTCAGCAACAAACTTAACTACTGTCAATTAAACTATGTCAGTAACTCTGGTTCTTTTCTGGATATTTTCGTTACGGATACTTTACTTTTCAGATAAATATAGCTCACTGCACAGTTCGCCAAGTACTAGGCGGGGGCAAGAGCAAATTAGCAATACAAAATAGATTTTCGTTTATACAATTTCTTTTATTAGAATTGTATTGCATTGCTACAATTTCGTCCAAAAGACTACCGATATTACCTTAATTTTCCTATAACACTTTATATGAATAAGACTCAGTTAATGTGTGATAACATTTCGAATAAAACATAGTATGCCAGTTCCCGAGGAGTAAATCAGAGATTTGCTATGGTACACAATTTTTTAATACCACTAAGGTGGCTAACAGGCATTTAACCTGTGGACCCTTGCAATACCAGGGGATATCAAGCGCTGCCGACCTTGTAAAAGTTTTTGAATGAAGAACAATATTTTTCCGATGCCGATAATAACTCCTATGTAATAGAGGACAAGCCTACCAATATCTAACTGCCACAGTCCTAAACTCTAGGATGCTACTTAGATTTTCCATACAGAAAACTCAATAACACTTTACCGGATCCGGGGGTCAAACCTGGGACCTCATACCCATCAACCCTACTCGTGAACATAGAGACAGTTTACGAATATTTTAAAGTATAAAATGTTAAGCTAGTAACTTCGTCAACACCTCCTTAAATTTCCTTTGTTGGTCTAGTAGTAAATATAAGCCGACTCCCAGGAACTGTTCAGGGGCTATCTATGCAAATTACACTAAGTCTTAAACAAAATATAGTATAATACGAACCAGTTTAAGTGAAACGCTACTGCAATCATTACTGAACTCGTCGTCTTTGTAAATAGAACGTCACCAACCGTTTCGTGTATTTGAAATTTTGAGCTGCATTTGAACACGAGTGCTTTTGTCCGTGAACCGGAACGGGGAACAAAGAACTATACACGACTTCAACGGCTGAAGTAACATTCAATAAAGTTTCTGTTCACTTTAAAAGGTTCAAAACGATAAAATTATAAGAAAGATATAAATAGGTTGGTACCTATTGATATGGCAGCAAAACAAAAATGTTTTTATATTGACTATTTGAAATCTTAGACAAGCTCTAAAATGGTAGGCATGTCTCGTGTTACACCTACGCTTTGTTTAAATAGGTAAATAAAACCTTAAAAATTTAAAATAATAGATACCAAGAAATTGGGAAACGGCGTAGGAGGTGACTGAAAGATAATAGTAATTGGTACAAAATCGATAAACGATCAAGATCCCCGCTGCGTGAAACAAAAACTTAATAAGTTATGTATAACATGGAGTAAGTTGGTGCAGTCACAATAAAAATAAAAGAAAAAGTAAAGGAAAGATTCTAACGATACTTTTCTGAAGAAAAGAGTCGCAATCAGCTGTTAGATAAAGTTCGAGTTGGCGGAGCGCGCAATCTAGAATTGGCGAACAGTTTTAAAACTGTATCCACGTGTTTTACTTGGAAGGAGGAAGTTTTAAAAAATATTCTAGTAGGTACGTATTAAGCAAATAAGTATTATAAACTTGTAGCTTTAAGTCTCAGTTTTGCGAAAGTTTTTATACTTCGTGTATTTGGCCGGGGAAAATATTCTGCGTCCATTTGTGTGTGCTATTTTTTAATAAAGAACAACATAACATGAGTCCTCCGCATTTCTTTAAAGTTAAATTTGGAAACTTTATTTGTACAAGAATTTGAGCTTCAAATCTGCAAGTTACATTATATTTTATTAAAATATAGAAAATATACAAACAACAAAACCACAATATTAAAAATACTTTTCTGGAAGCATGATTATTAGCATAATCAAAATTAATGTTCAGCCTAAAAGGATTTTAACATCAAATTTAAACAAAACCTTTTGTTAAAGCGACACCTAACAACCCACAAACATCCCAATTTGAATATTAGTTCATCAATATTCCATGATGCTCCCAAATAATGCATACGTAATAGATGACGCAAATTTAATTCATGTGTACTAGACATAATGTCCAATTTAATCCCAATGTGAATTCGGTTGGAGTCATAGCGGTCGAGACCGACAGTGCTTACTCTCAAGTTTGTAACTTTGTCCCCCTGCCTCGTAGCCCCGCTCGCCCCCTATATGCCCTAAGGATACGTCCAGCTAATATGTGGAGCCTGAGTTTCGGAGGATTCCAATTTAGCCCTATTTATGCAACACCTTAGCTTCTAACTGAAATTGGGAACAAGTAAATTGTGCAGACGCTATTGATTGTTTGGCGTGTAAGTCAACAGACAGCGAATTTCGGGTCGCTCCGATTTTCAACATTAATAATGTGCTATGTCGTCTCTCTGAGCTGACATAAATGTGAAGCGTTTACTGGTTTACACAGTAACCAATATTGTTTAATTGTTAACTATGCTGATCAGAGATTTATATTTTGGAATAGTATGAAGCTTTGTGTGATGTTGTGTCTTAAGTATTACGATTAAGTAGGTATTCATACAATACCTATTTATGTCAAAGTGAGACTGTGTTAGATACGAAACAGTCCACAGTATTTAAAATCAATTATAATGATTAAATATTATTTTACCATAGGTACCTACAACGATATAGACGAACTGTTAACGAACGAAAAAATACTATTTTTTCGAATATCTTCCTCTGCAAACAAATCGCATCAAATAAAAATAATAGCTATTAACACTCTCAACAGCTTAAAACATTAAAAGATAGTTGTTTCTTGCTATGTGTGCATTGTCATATATGTTTGTAAACTGTAACCACGATACGGGAGAAATCCTAATGTTAAGCAATGCTTTTTCTTAATAATAAAATAAAAAGGTGACAAAAAATCAACAACTACAAAATATTGATATACTCGCATAATTTCTTCTATGTTTCGCCTAAAAATTATACTTTCTTATTTTGAGTCTGAAATAACCAAATCGTTAACCGCAACAGTCTCGATTGCTCTGTTTGTGGCTTAATTAACTACCTCACCCTTACTTTGCTCTGTGCATGGATGACGTGAAAAATGTTTATCTGTGCCAAAAACTGACGTTTATGAATTTTTTTATTGCAAGCAAAAGCAAGTTTGATATTTAACCATTAAATATGACGATGAGAGTACTTTGGCATTGCCAGATTTAATTTACCAATTGCAATAAAAAAGTATTATTATCTTAAGTACATATTTATCATAATTGTATCTATATTTGATTTGAAAATTCACCCCGTGAATGAAAAATCCTCGAAATAATTGCGTGCAAAACTTTCAACGTCAAAACACCTTTTCGAGAACACAAAAATTCCAGTACAACCCTAATTAACCATTTAAATATTGTAGAATACACATTCCCGCCCAAAGAACTGTCAGTCAAGTGGCGTCGCGGCGCGTGCAATCGCGCGCATGCAGCAATCAGCGCGGCGCATTGTTGCCACTCCGTACAGCGCTTATTGTGCGATGTTGCACCTGAGCCACCGTCCCTCTTGTTTGGAACTGGAACACACAGACCGGGCGTCTTTTCACTGCAATTGTATTACGTGCCATTGTCCCGTTTCATTTATTCATAGCTATTCACCTAGGACAGCTTTCGCTTTCTAGATTACAGCCGAATGTGTGTTGTTGTGGATTTTCATACGTTAGCGAGTGTTGTTTGTTTTTTTTTTATCTACCTATGATATAAATATATGATGACGATAGTTTAAAGTTATGGTCGCTTTCCATTTTATTTTTCACTGAAGCACATGAGTCTTTAACCACTACTTCCATAATTATTGGACCTAAGAAATGGATGATTGTTGAGTCTATACTAAACAATGGACTTTAAGGTTAACCTAATATTATGGGAGTAGATGAGAAACTTACTTATTATTCGTTATATACTTACTTATTCGTTGTCGAATAACATGACGACTCAGTTTTGCCCATTATTTATATATAAAAATAAATAATATATACCTACGTTGTATAAAATTTACGTTCTCTATAAATCCAAGTTTTTTTTTTCTATAGATATTTCAATTACCGTTTCATCGGAGTATGTTTAAAAAATTATACCACTATTGAAACTGAACTGAATACCACAATTCAAATCAATTTTATTCTTTACAGCCATGCTTAACTATTCCAAAAATAACAGACCAATCATTGAAAACTGTTCCAATAATTATGTACAACCAACTTTTAACAGGTTCAATTTAAATTATTACAAACACAGACATGTTATCGTCAGAATTTGGGCTTTACGAAGGTCGGCTTTTAATATCTATGAATAGTTTATGAAACTAACTTTTATGAAGAACCTTAACTGATCCTAAGTGAGAACTTACGTAACGATGTGTCTATAGGCTGCTATTAAGTATTTATTTCAATGTCTCAAATTCGTTTCCACGAAAACGTGTTTCATGGCACATTGAAAGTACCTAAAGTACTACTTAAGAGCGAGTAATAAAACTATTGTATGATTAGGCATTTATGTTTATTTTGTTATGTAATTATAGGATTTAAATTAAGAGCATCATACCATCACGACTGTATTCCCCAAAGGGTTAGGCAGCGGTGTACTATTATATATCCACATTATTATATATATTATAGGCGGTGAACCTATCGCCATCCACCGGGCAAGGTTACAGACTCCGCGGTGCTTCTGAAAAATTCCATACAAAAAAAACCAATAACACTTTGCCCGACCCGGGAATCGAACCCAGGACCCCACGCTTAACAGTCGCGGTTGCAACCACTAGACCAATAAGGCAGTCTATAATTTATATTAAAAAAAATAAGATTAGTTTTTATTTATTTATTTATATATTCTTTATTGTACACCATGCTGTGTTTTAGGAAGTAAGTAGGTATTTGATAGTATTTTAAGATTCGTAACAGAAGGTGTATCACAGAATGAAGGCACACGAGCTGCAAGCTCGGTAATAACATGTTCTTGTCAATTGAGTTTAGCAACTCGCGCGGGAGAGGAATGAGATGCATTCTAGATTCTATACAAGTGTACTTATTTGAATATATCAACATACGTAATATGAAGGAAACAACTGGAGTCAAAACTTATGAAAAGAATCTGTCTACCTTAATCGAGCATCGTTTATATACAAAATAAACTAATATAATTTAGTCTTACTATGTCTCTTTCTAACAAAAAACATGGGAAAAGGATGGGAGAGATAAGTAAGACTAGTAAAATCAGTCCACTCGAATTGGCTGCGAATTTAGTCGCAATAAGTTCCGTTTAATTTTCCGTAGATGACAAGACCATAGACTTATTTGACGATACTAAATATTGTCTTTTTCAATGTTTTGTGTAAGAAAGAAATATAGTATGATTAATATTAGTTTAATTAGATATGCAAATGAATTAGGCAACAGTTAGAATATATACGTATTTCCCTTTGATATATTTTTACAAGTATTAGAATACAACAGACAAGATTAAATACAGAAACGTCAATAAGTCACCCACTAATTTAATCCTAACGAATCTACACTAAACCAACAGAACATGTATATTTTTTCATGTCTGTAAAACGTCAGATATCTGTAAATGCAAGTGTTCTGTCCCGGACGTGTGGCTGGGGCATCTGCCCATCTATCACTCAGATATTGCGTATGTCTGACAGATCGGACGTACCGTTTCGCTTTTTAGGATTCCGTCAAAACCGGCATCCTGTTAACGAAGCTCTGTTATCTCGCCGTATGTCAGTTTTGCTGAACATATCCTAAAACACTTATAACATTTCAACGGATAACAACCTTGCCCTAGGTTGTATTTAATTAAAGCTATTTTAAAAGTCACGTACGCACTTTTTACTTCAAAATTCATGTAATGGATTTTGCAGGAATATCAAAGCCTAGGACAAACTATCAAGGCTCTAGCAACATTATTGGTACCTACTATAAGTTTGGATACACTTGTCACGAGTGATATGTATTTTTCTAATATAGCTGAAAACCTGTTATTTCCAATTATCATAACACATGCCAATTTGTAGCGGAAAATGTTCGGACATGTTTTTGCTCTAATCAGCGTTACCCACTGGTTCAAACTAGGAGATATTACAGTCTGACGGGCATCGATCACTTGTGCTGTAGCACAAAAAATATTCAACAAGGTAAAATTACCAACTTCTAGAAGTATAACTCGGATATTTTAGTTCTAGCTATATTTCTTTTTTTCATTACCCTTTAATTTAGTTGCGAACTTCTTCTGAAGTATCAGTCGTAAAACCCAAAGAAAATACAAAAATAAACGTTACGTAGTTAATAATGTCGTTGTGATAATACTACTATGTTATATTGGTATATCTTTTGTGGTAAAGATATTGAAATAGTTCACGTAATCTTCCAAACAAAATTAACAGGCGCGAGTATTAAGTCGATTTGAATGTGTGCTATGTATGAACAACATCTACAGCCGTACACATCAATCAAAATTTGATAATAATTAACAGTATCATCGCACCTTTAATGTCGCGTCCGCGTGGATTGCAAATGTTCAATATATGGAATATAAAATATTCAGTATAGAAATGGTAGAATCCGTTTTATATAAGGTATTATAGTTAGCAATATTAGTATTAAAAAAAACGTTGAATTACTCCTATGTGCGATAGCGTGATGATATATATGTCTTTCACATAATGTCTACAATTAATGTCCCAATGTGCATCACGATACAACATCTGTTTTTTTTACAATATTATAAGTGTTCAGACCGACAACTTATGGGTTTTATTAAAGTTATATAATAGATAAAAGAAATAGTAAAAATATGGGAATAGCATAATCACTTAGGCATCGAAACGAATCGAATATCGAAAGATCTAAATATGGAACCCAAATTGCAAATAAAAATACTAACTTACACAGCTAAACAGTTTTTCAAGCACATACACCAGAACAAAATAAAGAGAAATATAGCTTCAATGTATCATCATTGTGATATTTAACTTCCATTTTTGCCAGGCGACTGACCACAAACTAATTCAGGCCGAACAGTCTGTATCACACGGTTCCACAAAGCTGTGGTCATCCGGGGTTTGGGGACCACTGCCCTCATCAATCATGCTGATATTGCGTGACGCATCAACTTGGGGACGGACGGACTGACGACATTTCTCTTTACATGTTTATCGGGTTCAGCCGTTTTGTACTAGTGGAGGAGTAAGTGCTAATGGGGTGGTTTTGTGCTAATTGTGCGTTGAATATTTGCGTTGCGGTCGGTATGGATTTAATTCAACGCGTACCATGCTTTGTTATATGTTCATAAAATATTTAACGGCATGTTTAGGGCAGATTGACACCTGCACTAAGCGAGGTGAGTTCGATTCTATATCGAACATAAAGGGTTATTTTTGCTTGGCCTTTTCGTATTTTTTTAAACACACTAGTATTTCTTTTGTATTGTGGGTATAGTTTACAAACATACATCCACAGCTATCCACATACAGTCACATGCATACACAGCCAGACAACAACTGTGTGTAGATCATACTAATATTGGTCTGTGCGGGAATTGAAACCGCGACATGTCGCGCAGAAAGCTAATCGTTTAGCTATTGCACCAACCGTGCCCTCATAATAATTGTTCTGAGTCTAGGTGATATATTTATGTCTGTGTGTTTGTAAACGTACCCACGTTACAGTAAATTGTGCGGAGCTAAGTAAACAAAAAGATCGAGTTAAAATAATAAAAATCTCTTATTTATTAGTCCTGTTCGAATACTTAAGAAAGATAAATCTTATTTAATTATTCTGAATGATACACAACCTTGTAGCTCCAAGCTCCATCCAAAACCCTAATTTTTAAATCACTCTCGTAAAACCCAACACTCGTGAACGCCAAATTCGCGGATGAGTGGGCGAGAATTCGGCGCTTGCGAGCGATGACTTTTAAACGAGCGATTCGAGAATTGAGCTGAACCCATGCATAACCTTTACTAGTAAGTTGGCTAAAGAAAATGTAAACACAAATTCATAAAGCACCGCGCCTGTATTCTCTTAAGGGATAGCCAGAAATGTACTATTGTATGCCATTATTGAGTTACATAGGGGGCGAGCCTATTACCATCTACCGGGCATATCTAACATAACATAGCATTACGCCTGTATTTCCCGAACGGTTTAGGCAGAGGGGTATTATAATACCCCTCTACCTAAACGTAGCGCAACAGTCGATCTCTCAACCACTGCGTTCCGTTAAATTAGTACTGAGATTAGTATTGAAGCTGACTGCCTAAGTGCCAAACATTCTCAGGTTTTGTCTCGTTGGTTGGCATACTAACTATAAAACTATAAAAATGAAATGTCCGTGCTACGTCCGTTATACGAGTACCTCAGTCCGTTCCCCATGTCTCTTTTTATGTGAAGTCATGAAGTAACACCACATAGGTACCTACATAAAAGTTACACACTATAATTCCAAATCGTTTGAAGTCTGCAGCCGTGATGCTATGTTATGTTCATAGCAAACTAACAGTCAAGTTAATTACGGGGGCTCATGGCTTTGATACCATGCATATCGGTGTAGATACTGTAGCGCCCGTTAACTGGGTTTCTGTAGTATAACAGTCAACCGGTCTCAATTTGAATATAAGAGCTGCGCATGATAAACATAGACGTCGACACCCTTGCTCCATCTCATCTTCCCAGCTCGGTGAGCTGTGCTGTTGCTGCTGCTGCATCTGCAGGCAGAAGATTAAGCGGCGAAAATATAAAAACCTGATAAGTGGTTATATTTCTGAGCAGTTTGGGGTCGAAACACTTGGGCCATGGGGTCCGAGTGCTCGCCTTTTGTTTAAAGAGATCGTAAAGCAATTAGTCGACTACACGTGAGCAGAGCTGCTGGCCTATTTTTGGCCAAAGAATCAGCATTTCCATACAGTGTGGCAACGCTGCCAGTCTTCTGGGCACACTGCCGATTGACAGCGATGAGGAGGAATATTTTGATGCGTAATGTTTTTACATTTTTTAGTTTTCTAATCTGACTAGTGTGTAAATATAGTGTATATAATCCTAACGAACCAATTAAATAACATTATCTTTGTAAAGAATAAATTACTATAGATCGAAATTGTTATTGAGAATTTAATGTTCTATATAATCTATATAAATAAATAAAAACTAAGTGTAAGTAAGCGTGTCACTTAAGAACGGCTGGACCGATGAGGCTTTTTTTTTCGTTTTATTCCTAATAAGGTTTTTAGGGACAGAAAAATTCGAAAAGTTGCCTGGGTAATTGAAAAAAAAATATGATAAAAATTTAAAAAAAAATTCTATGGAATTTTTCTATGAACTCAAGACCAGAACGACAAAATAACGTACCTATGTTGGGTCAGCTAATTAATACTATATAAAAGGTTACATTTACAGAATAAATTATAAAGAATGTTAAATTCTCAGTAACAACTGTATCGAAGATAATATTATTCTACCTAAAAAAGGAAACGTTTTGCCTTACAAATCACTCAGTCTCAGGTCTGTTTGTTCACCTTGATTGAATTACTCGCTAGTCGCTCCGCCAAACTTAATATTAATATTGATACATCAGAACTCGATTAATTCTCGGTACAGTCAGATGAAAATTAGCTGATTAATAATTATACAATTAATTACTTTTGTAATTCTTGTATTTTTTTTATCAACTAGTGTAGGTTATGATCAGTTAAGAAGAGTAATTATAATATTTTTAAATTAATTTCAAAACTACTAAAAGCTCATTTACTTAGTTAAAGTCAATTTTTTTTTATTTCTACTGGGCCCGTGATTCAATACACAGATTGTGGTTATTAAAATAAAATAAAAACTGGACTTTAAGGGTTCTATAGATTCATTTATTGGAAAATATCACGAAATTTCATAATCATTAGAACAGTAGTTTAAAATAAAAACATGAAGTATTGTTTGTTTTTGATTACAGAAGGTTGCACCAAGGGTAGGATTTTATAGAATAAATTACGTAAGTAGTGACACTTGATGTCAATGATAAAGGTGCAATTATAGGTACCATCGAGCAGTCCATCAGTCTGTTCATCGACACTATTATAAATGTGGAAGTTATTCCATCTGTCTGTTTGTTACCATCAATGCACCGTTATGAAATTTTACAAAGAGGTTAGGTCCTGGAAAATGGCATAGTTTTATTTTTACTATTGTTGCAAAACACTTATTCGACAGTAACAACAAAATACCCATAGAAGAAGTCGCGGGAAACAGCTGGTATATTATAATAAGATTTTTACTAATATCTACTAGGTATTCATTCAATCGAATAATAAAGCATGCAAATTATAATACAACATCAATCCATAATTCCAATCATTTCTAAGAAAAAATAAGGCATAATAAGAGCCGATTTCTCAATGGACTTTTAAACCAAAGTGGATTGATAAGCAATTGATATAGTTTATATTTTCCTTTCCCTACTAAAGGCAGCGTGAAGCGGAAAATATGAAGAGCGTTTAAAGAACACATCCCCCGTATTCAACTAAACAACAATTTGTCGTAAAAATCTGTGTGACACAAGGAAAATTGACAATTTTATTTATAGAAAGCTCAAATAAAGCCAACAGAAAGGTTGGGAAGTGAACTGGGAGGGTCAATATTTGCTTCTCGTCAGGCAAAATTGTGGGTGAGCGCACTTGACACGGAGTACGTACTAGTGGAATTCAAATAGATTCGTGGAAAACTTCGCAGTCTTAGGTTGTTTTTAACAAAATATGTTAATACCCACACTGTTACAAATACATACAAATGTGACACATGTTATATTATATTGTTAGATAAATCTATGTTTATTTTTATACACCAGCAGTTCGCTGGAGGTGTCCAATTATGAAAACCCAATTGCAGTTTGCAACAAACCTGGAACATCCCCCTCGAACATTTGGAAGTCGGATATCATCTTATCTTTGTTTAAGCTTCTCTGCGAAATAGAATTTCCTAATACCCTGTGTCATGAGGACATAAAAGTTGCTAGCTTCGTTTTATATTGCATTGTCTTAGTGACCGCTTGAATGAAATCCAGTATAACGTAACGTGTTATACTTGCCATAAAATGTACTAGTTGTTCTAAAACTATATCTATGGTTTTACACTTCTTTGAAACGATTGCTTTCCTTATCTACCAACCTAAAACTTGGGTGTTCAACTACATACAGTCAATATAAAAATTGAATGTGATGATGGAATAAAAAAACGTCAACTAGTAAGGACAAAACAAGTAAATCATTTGTGTTTAAAATCATTATTTTTCATCAATGTTCAAAATTCTTGAATTTATAGTTTTCATCACTTACTTTAACTATGTTCATTTTATTTTAACTATTGGTATCAGTTGCTCCGTTAAAAATAATATGAATAATTTTGAGCTAAATTTATTCAAAATAATGAAGTAACGCAGTACTAAGTACTGCATTATATAAACCAATTATAAAATGACCCTCCAAATGTTTTACATTAAAAATAATATTTTTCCTTTTATTATACATAATTTTTATTTTAGGACTGTTTATAAATGTAAAGTTGCTCCATCCGTTTTGTTTTCAGACTAATGACAGGGATAGACATGGTGCTTACACCAAAGATTATCCTTGCATTATCAATCCTAGGATGATCTAGGTTTATTAATTTTTCTTAGAAAAACAATTAACAAGGACAGAAAATATTTAGAGCTGTTAAATTTGTTTTAAGAATATTAAATTTAACGTATGGTGATGGCGATTAAATTCATGTTGTAACTAGATTGGCGATTAAATTCATGTTGTAAGTAGATTCACGTTGACTCTTTTCACAATAAGACATAGTGAGACTTGGTTTCGTTTCAAAAGAACAGAATCGGCACCATCGATTATTCTCCAGGCACTCAGTGTCTGACATTTTACTGAGCGTCTTCTTGTATACGATCTTTTAATGTCTCGTGTTTGAACAGCTCGAAACATATTGCGACACTTGGAGCAATTTCTATACTCGTCTAAACGCAACCTTCATACATATAACAGAGTTCAACTTATTGTATGTTTTCTTTTGTTTCATTCAACTTTTTAAAATAGGTAACTTTATCACCTTCTTATTTAAGAGATTATTTTGACTGCGCAAAAATATCATCATAGGTCAATTGTGATATCAATCAAAGTCAAAATTTCCAAACAAATTCTTTCATCCGCAATGTAAACTATAGATGTCTCGTTTCCTTCGTGTGTATAATTAAATGATAAGGGACATTAAAAGTTTCCGTGATGTTTTAATTGGTCCATGTCCAACTCAATATTGACTGATTGATTCGGAGAGTCATTTGATGCGGGCAGCATCCTGTTGTAACAAGGTGTAGGTGGGGCCCAAAAAAGTTTGCACGATGTTTGGTAAGTGTGATTCTCAATTTAAAAAATTATCAAAAGGATCAAACCAGCTTTTTTATTTTATTTATTAACGTATTTGTTCGGATTTATTGATTTCGAACACAATTCTTTTTCCTTTTATTGTAGTATGAAATAAAGGAAAAAAGAACAAGTTACGGCCTGTCTGATCTGGGAAGCTGTTACTATAACCTATGAAAATTTGAAATACCTACCTAAATAAATACCATCGATCGCGCCTCCAAATTTTGAAAATCAATGGTTAATTTATTTTTCATTTTCATAGAACAGGTAAAATCTGATTCGTGTTAAGTCTTTAAAAACGATCCTGAACAGTAGTCACAAAATAACATTAAGTCCAAAATCTAAGGTATGTAGGTATTTACATAAGTACATTAGGCCTTCCGATGGATTGAGTTATTTGAACTTTAGTACGGTGAAGAGAAGGCGCTGTCTTGCCTTGTCTCAACAAGGCAAGACAAGGACTGTAAACATTGACTGAAGACTCAAGTACTAAAGTCTTGAATGAGTCGCTTATTCCGTAATTACATCTTACGTTATTTAACATACCTCCCACGGGCTACTTTGTCCCTAGTAACAGCAATCTCTTGTAAATACTCTTTTGAAATAAAAGTATAAATAACTCCTTTTATAAGTAAGTAATTCCGAAAATTTGATTATTATTTATTGTTTGTAATTTAGCACAATAACATAAATGTTTGGTCAATTTGAAGTTGTTAGGAAACAGAAAAATAGTTTTTTTTTTGCAATTTTTTTGTAGCTAGTATAATAATTGTTTTTAATGCATAATACCTTTTATTTAAGAATATTGCTGAACCAACTGAGACTGTCACAGATTTATTGAAGAATTCACAGTATTCATATGCACGATAAATAGGTATACTGCTCTAACGATAAAGAAGAAGATCGTGGGAAACATCTAGAAAAAAAATACGTGAACTTCTGACTTCCGTATTGGGCCCAAGTACCTCGTACCATTTGTCCCACCGAGGAGCCCAAGTCCCAGAAATGAGAACTCATTTAGACTGATGATGATGAAAGCGGTCAACATTCTTCTTTGTAATCGTTTCTTGATTCTGATTTCGTTGAATGATACATGCATGTGTGTCCGATTAGCTTCTACAGTTGCACACAGGTTTGTCAATAGTTTGCTGAGCAGTAATTTATGCGACGAAATTGATTGGCGATTACAGGATTACGATAAATAATTTATGTATCGCAATCACGATTAGGTTAATATCCGCAATGTGGCTATAGTGAAAATTAAATTATAAATTATTTAGCTCATTAGCAGAAAGCGAGGATTAATTTGGAAGGATTCTGTGTATTAGTTACATTACAAACAGCCCAGAAACAGGTTGGGTTGTATGTTCATTTGCAACACAGACAAAAAAAAATGATATTATCACTGCTAAAATTAAATACTTTCCAGAGGTTGTAGTGAACAACAAAATTTCAGACCACTGTATGAATATATTTGCTTTCCAAATTTAACAAAACTCTATTCTCAACGAAAACGTATCTAAGTTTCCGCAATTCAGTTAATTCCAGTCACCAAAACCAATTACCAGAGACTGCAATTAGAAATCTTCATTTTCATTAAGAGCTCAAATGTTTAAGATTCGGTTTGGATTTCACCACTGTGGTGTCATAAGACGATTATGTAAACTATAATGCCATTACTGTGGCAGGTATGGCGGCTTTGAGTAAAACGATAAGCCTGAGGTGACGCTGCGAGCTCTGATACAACACGGAAAGTAAATTTGAAAGGAAAATTCAAATAAACGGCACACGAACAGAAGAGAAAACGTATTTGGATTTGTTTAAGGAGTGTAAACAAAAGTTTTCAACAGACTGAGTGTGTGGAGAAAAATAATTGAGTATCAGAATTATTAATTTGTGACAAGCGAGTTTCCCGACGTGTTGTGCTCTCGTTTAAGCTTTATAACGATTTGAGAATAATTCGTTTTTCATTTAGGTATTATAAATCAGACGTAAAATGTTGCTCTTGTTCTTTTTCTATTCTGTAAGCCTTGTTTTCTTGTCATGAGAATTATTTACGCCGAGGTGGAGACATTAATTTATTTTTACTTTAATTATATTTCTCAAACACATAACATTAATATCTTTCAGTAGTGATGTATAGCGGCTTCGTAACTCACTGGTAAACCAAGGGTTCCAAAAACAATGAGCACGGACAGTTCCCGAGAAATGGACAATTGGGCTCGTGACACGGAGGCACAGCAAACAATCTGTGTCTCCTAATACGACTGAGTTGTTAACTGAGTGTTATTTTTGCTAGCCAACAAGGCTGCGCCGGTGCGTACGAACATGGGTGACATATATATTTTTCTAGTAGGTATGTATTTCTATCTTCTTGTTCTGTTGTATCGGCACAAGCTACTATATGGGAATCTCTGATGCCGTAGTGGAAATATTAGTCAGTCAGCAATGATCGTTTCAAAAGTGACTGCCTAAGTTATATCAGACCATTTCAGGATTACACACGCCATTTACAAAAGACATAATTCGGGTTTCGGGCACGTAAAAACGACTTAAAAAAATCAATACTGTCCTGTGTTCTTCACGTTTTTCACTTCAATAATTGAATGAAAAATTTTTTTTTTTTTCAATTATAACCTGTTTTGTTACGGCTAAGATCGGTTTCACTTTATCATTATGTATACCGTAAAGTATTCTTACATAGTACGTGTTTCATAATACACGTTTCTAACTGAAATCTTGTAGAAAATGTGACATTCGATGAAAAAAAATATATTTCGCGTACAACATTTTTTTCAAACACAGTCGTCTTTAGAGTCTCCGAAAGGGTACAATAGGGTTGCCAATGACAGTATTAATGTCCATTGTGACAGAGGGTGTCCCTACCGCCGTTTATCGGACACCGTTCCAAGCGCAGGTCAATTGAGAGTATTTCAACAGGAAAATCACATTATCACTTTGTCTGAAGAGGGATCGAATCTGCGACTTCAAACGCTACCGTGGTTTTAACCGTGATCGCTACCACTTGAAATGTACCTTTTGGGAAAGGGAATAATTTGATACTGAAGTCTTTGCTTATAATCTGATTTTATCAATTCGGTGTTTATTAGAATTTTTATCTCCATATTGTGTCTTAAAATCATGTTATGATATTTTACCTTCTATATTATCATTATTAGAACAGTAAATTTCGAACAATATCTTATTAAACATGATTCAATATTAAAACTTGCATGATATTTGTACTCATAGATATATTTGAGGGAGTTATTAAAATTATGTAAAATCTGGAATCAAATATTATTTCAAGACCTTCGGCAATATTTTTGCGTATCACTATTTAAACTGTATTTTCGTTTTCCACAAATGGAACTTGAGTGGTTTATACCGACATCGCTAAGTGCCGTGCCCAAAAAGCCGATTTGCGTTTGAAGGCAAGTATGTAAAAGCAAACTGGTAATGTTTGCTTGAATGGCTTTTGATCCTGCTTTATGTGGCCACCGTTCCCAACATCGCAAACTAATTACTTTTCAAAAATTCCTAGTATTTCTTATTTCTAAAGTGCTTAACTATTCGGACAATTGTTAGTTTTGCAAAACTATTTTTGAATGGGTAGATTAATTAGTCCGGTAATGAAGATACAGGTACGTTTTCAATCCTCGTTAATGTTCTGAGAGTAAAACTTTTCTAATTATTTCATTAGTGTGCCCCTAGTGTACCTAGCGGGTACGTCACGTTGTTCTAAGAGTTTAATCCTCTTTGTGCCTATATACTTTCTACCATTAGAGTATTTACGATGAATTGTATGCGCAGATGCTTCTGTGCAAACGCAAATATGGGTATATTATACCAGAAATTCATAATTATATAGAAAGTAGTTAATAAACTTCATCACATATGTACTTAAGTAAGTGTATAAGTTCCATTCATCTAATCAAAAGCAACATAGGACTTCTGTCAGGTAGCCGCTGTCTCTGTTTTTTGTTCGTCTAGCTAAAGGGACGACTGACAGTCGGACGTAATAGCGGTTATTTTATGCTGGGCACAGACGCAGCTAACGAACGCCAACGAACGAGCGGTTGGCGTTGAATTCCGTTTCTTGGACTTTTCTCTTGGTTTTCGAGGAAAAAACCTTCAGTAGTCTGCCGACCTCCAAAGAGCGGCTGGGAAGTTTTGCACCGCATAAGCTTCTATGCAGCGCCGCCTTAACATGTGATGGGGAAGGGGATATCATCTCCCCGACTACTTGGCTTACCTACGTACCTCTTAGCTAAGACTAACAAAATCTTAGTGAAACACATAAATTAGCGGGTGTTTTATGTTTATGTTATTACTGTTTTACCCAAATGTGGATACGTCCACCTGCAGTTTACAGTCTACTTATTTGAAACTGAAAACTAATTCAGATCTAGTGGTTATGCTAGAGTCTGTAGGATAAGATCATTTTGTGTGAAGTTTCTGTTTGCTAGGATAACATGCCTGAGACTGAAATTCTCGGAAGTATACGGACGTGGGTTTTAAGACTTATTCGCTAATTACTTGGAGTAGGTATTAACTTTTGACGTTCATTAAGTTTCGGCTTACTCTACTTCTTTGAAAAAGGAGAAGTGCTTTTGTTTTCCTGATTTTTTTATTTAGAATTTCTCCAAATATTATTATTAGAACGTTTTTTAATTTTCATACTTAGCAATGTAAATGTTCGGTTCTAATTGATCGCACCTAATAATCATTTTCAATAATTAATAAAGGTATAATGTTCTTGATAACACAGTTACCTACGATAATTTTCAGTCTAAACGTATCTAATCATGTAATTCTGATTCCAAGTACTTTTGTGTTTTTAAAGGAGATTAATTTGAATTTTTATTTATAACATCACACTCCAATAACCACAACACAATGTTCCATTACGGGTTGAACACAAAGGGAGAGAATTTTCACTTTTTTTTTTAGTCCCTTAGTTCAGGGAGTAAACACAAACCCAAAGCTCATGCTATTGCTTGGAATTGCCATGCAAACAATCCCAATAACACTGTCTAAACTGAGAATCGAACCCATGACCTTAAGTTCATCAGTCGTGCTTGTGACTAATAGACCAACGCAGCAATAACAAATTAATCAATAACGTGTTATCTATATTTTGATCTAATAAACCATAATGACAATTTTATTAGCTGTTATTTATGTACACAAACATACGATTACGTTTTCACACTATCTATTTAAACGCCCTACGACCAAATTATCTCACGCACGACCAAATGAAACACCCATAGACCCATGGAATTGGCATTTTGCGGGTAGAACCGAACAAAAAGGACGTGTGAATGTGACAGTGGGCAAGAGGGGTAAAACGACTCTCCATTCTTGTCACCTGTCGCACTGTGAATTGCAACGTTCGAAGTTTTGTACACAAACAAACCTGACCGTTCGTTAATAGAAATCGTCTATTAGAAATGTTGGAATTGTAGAACTTTGATGTTTGATTTTTTACTTTATTACTATTTATGACTTTATGATAAAATTCTGTTACAAAATAATACGTATAATTATGTTGTAGGTATAACATAATTATACGAAGCTACCATTAGATTAAAAATATGAGTACCTACATATACACATAATACAAAAATTGTAATTTGTATGAAAAAAAGTTAAAGTAGGTACTATTACGATCAAACGAGACGACCTCCAAGCGAATTTGTTTTTTTTTTTTTTTTACGAGACACTAATGCTTTATACACTAATCAGATTATAAAAGTAAAAATTATAAAAACATTACGCATCAAAATACTCGTCCGCATCGCTGTCAACCGGCAGTGTGCCCAGAAGACAGGCAGTGTTGCCACGCTATATGGAAATGCTAATTCTTTGGCTTTGGCCAAAGAATAGGTCAGTAAATACTTTATGATTAGACTGGTTATCAGACTTTTTGGGCTGCTCGCTCACCTAACGACTGTCGTAGGTATTCGTATGACAACCGGGACCAACTGCATAATATTCTTTCTGAGGCATGGGGAGGGGTCTAGAGGTGTGATAAGTCGTCACCCATTCAAGGACGGACTGACTGCCGTAGCAAACCCTGCCTAGCCTTGCAGCTCGACTGATCTGAGCGGTAGCTATGTATGAGCCCCTTCTTTTCAGTCCTACCTCTCAAGTAATAATAATAAATTAATTATTATAATAAGTAAATTCAGCCGATTACTATCCTGATACTGGGCAAGAGCCTCTTCTTAGAATGAGAAGTATACGTACTCATAGTCAAAATGTAAACGTTATCTCAATTGATAAATTTAGATTTAGGTATTTCAAAATGAAGAACATTATAGAGCAAACTAAAGATTGATATTAAGAAATCGATGTTAAGATTATCTTCATCATCAACACCATTATCATGCCCTTATCTCTTTTTATTTAAGGTCAGCGCAATATTTCTTTTTCTTCCATTCGTCTCTATTAGACATTTTCAGATTCATTTTCTGTTCAAGTTTGTGTTATTAGGAAAATGAAAATGTATATTTATTTTTAGTTTAAATAAAACACAATTTGCACATTAGACGATAACTGGAACATTAATATAAATATGTAATATAAAATTTCAGGTTTCGCAAATGATATAGAAATTAAATTAAATTATATGTTGGAGGATAGTCCATGAGCATTCTCACCACTGATAACAGAAGAATGGCCTCTTCTGATGGCTAGACGGCTGATAACATGAACATGTACCATTGTAGGACATGGTACATTCAAATCGTTATGGGGTGATCTTGTGTTCTTTGATTCAAGTTAGAATTACAGTAAATATCAATGGGGTGATTTTTTTATACGGAAATATTATCGCAAAATAGTTATATTGTATAACAAGGGAATCAAGGGGGAGGCCTTTGCTCAGCAGTGGGATGTGACAGGCTAACAGTAACAGTTATACAATATACTTATTTCAAAATAACAAAGTTGGACTAACGTCAAGTAAATATCTGGCACGATCAATACCTAACGTTCCTTGTGGATTAAGGAAGCATACTTAATCAACTATCAGGACGGTCCATTTATCACGTCAAACAGTATAAAGATAGATATTTTAAAAATCTATTTAAGTCGTTAAAATTATTTTACAGTTACCACAAAAAATATAGCTTTTACTGCAATTAATAATGTAGTAAATCTTTATGGTGAATATTTTACGGTATTTTACGAACCATTCCACCGTTTCCATCGACATATGCCTTCGGTATGAAAAATGGATGATGTTACTCGCAGAGTCGCAGTGAAACACGCCGCAATAACGGTTCTGACCAATGAGATAGAAGCATTCGTCATCATCACGTGACGTGACCCACACACGTGTTACACACATGCTAACAAAATAGAGCATTTTATGATTTAGATCCATATTTTTAATGACGTTCTGTGGTACTCTTTCGAGTAAACAGTTAAATTTAACATAAACAGTATCACGCCTAAATTCTCTAAAGAGTTTGGAATTGTCTGAAGTAGTGTAGTAATGAGACCCGGGTACGTCTTAAAACTGCGCCCAGACACCAGAGGACGGGCAGCAGCGTCCTCTCACTAATCGGTGATCACTGCGATCCCCAAGCCGCCTGCCAAGCGTGGGGATTATGGCAAACCCCCCCCTTGAGGGAGGCCTTCGTTCAGCAGTGGACGTCTTCTGGCTGATGATGATGATTATGACGAGTGTAGTAATGCCGTTAATAAGTTTTGACTGCCTCATTAATCTAGTGATCGCAAGCGCAACTGCTGAGCTTGAGGTCCTGGGTTCGGTTTCCGAATCAGGCGAAGTGTTATTGGTTTTTTAGTATGGTAATTTTCAGTAGCAGCAGCAGCAACAGTTCCAGATTCCAGATTCCATATCTGGAATCTGAAACTGTGCTCGGTACTAGACCACTGCGCCCAAATTTTATAAAGACAATAATTCCATAATAAGAATTAAAAAATGGCCCCAAAGTTTATACATCGGACTCTAGCTAAAATAAAACCTTTTTGTCTAATACCAGATTACAGTAAGTCCAACCTTAGCATCTAACATAATAGGTATCAACCCAAAACGCGATAATGGCCTGAGAAGCCGCGCGCTATCAGTAAGCCGACGAGTCCATTCGATCGCCCTCAATAAGCAATGTCTTTAAACTTCATATCGGAATCCGAATTATCTTATCAGCTTTATAGCTCAATAGACAGCAGTTGTAATTTCATCAAGCCTGTCTGTCAGGCTGTTACAGGCTAAAAGTTCTTCCAATACCAAGCTTAAACATGTATCTGCGGAATTGGATCGTATTGGGAACAGGAGGGCTAAATCGAAATAAAAATCTTATTTCCCCGTATTTCGAAATTGAGCTTCAAACGTTTTTGATGTCCGTCATCGAATCCTGAACGTGTCTTTTAAATGACAAATAAAAAACTTTTGTCATAGAACTTTTTCGAAGCTTTTATGGCGCACTGTGAGCTATGTTCTGAATTTGATTCGTTTGCACTTTGCAGTAGGTACTGTACAAAAATAGGAATTGTATGTCGTATCGCTTTCCTTTAAAACATTTGTTTATTCATCACGATTCGGTTTTTGAAATATACAAAGAAAACTTTTTACATACTTAACACACACTTAATAACACACACACACTTGTAAAGTAAACGCCCTGCAGGCCTAAAGTGATCAATCAAGACACACTCACATCGGTTGAACTCTACAAAATGATAGTCGGCCATATCGTTTGCTCTCTTATTAAGGCTATCTTGTCACAGCGCTATTTCACGATCACGCTTTATAAGTGTACAAAATTTGAGAAAATCCAAACAAACTCTTAATGGCACTATGAAAGTTTACAACGATTCTAACACATATACGAATATCCGACATCAGTTGTTTGGCTTCGGCCAGCCAGGCTAACCACCTTGCCGAGCCGGAGGATTCCCCCTTTTCAATGGAGGAACACCACACCTCGTTCCTCTATACCTCCATCGCAGTCTGGAGTTATTCAAAAAAGAGACTTTCAAACTATTCGTAATATTACCCTAAAACTAACACATAATCCACCATTCATAATATGTGCGTCAGGCAGTATGTCCGTGTGTCCGTTATCCAGTGCGCGCATTAGCGACTCTGACAGTTCATTTATCTTATTTGCTGCTCGGTTAATTAAGTCCTCCCCACAGAGGTGTCGTAATTTCGTTGCTGATTTGTTAATTTTCCAAAATATGTCAAGAATATCCCGTTTGGTTTCATGTTAGGAACGTTCCTCGATTAGACTATGAAGATTAAAGATACTGTTTCAAAATTTAGTAGCGAAGTTGTTTTTTTTTTTTCTTCTAAAGAAACTAGATAAATGATAAGACGTTATTTCGAATAATTTGGTTTTATTATCTCGATGTATCGAGTCTAGGTTTCCAATTCACCTATTTCTATATTCGTTTTAAATAAAAGGTAGAAGAAAATGTTAAATATGTACTCTCTAATTTGTTTTTCTCATGCTACAAACAGCACAGGTTCGTGCTAGTGTGGCTCATTTGACACATTTAACTTTTGAGTGTGAAACAATTAATATTTTATTTACTGAATTATAAAAATTATTTGTTTATTGATTTATAAAAATATAATACATTCAGTAACATTTCTATAGATAAGCTCAATTGTACTTTAATCCCAAATGCTTCATGTGTAGGTACAATATATTAATACCACGATCATAGTTGAGGTTTTCGTATAATCTAGATAATCGAATACTTAATGATCAGCAATTACATGCGGATGGGAATTTAGACCGTTCCCAAAGAGTAGGAAATTGAGACAGATAGCTCAGCGCTTTAAAATATTTGATTAAGGTAGTTGTCTTATTTATTTTACCGATAACTTATATATAACAAGAAAATTATAATACGCTTTTCACCTAGCATAAGTATTTAATTCCATTCATTTCGTTTTTTAATTGCATTAATTGTTTTAAAATGCATGTATAAAGAAATCTGAATTCAAATTAATCTCTTTTATAACATAAAAAAAAATCTCATCAATGAATATGCATGAAAGGTCTACAGAATCACATCATTATAGTCTTTGTATAGAACAGACCACAACAGAAACCTCAGATTAAATACATACTAATTACGTTTGGTAATTATATAGGCATTTGTTAATTAACATAGGAATTATAAACTGCGGTTTTGACACCGGTTTTCAAGCGGATTGAACATAAACAGATATACTTTCGGCTATAATTACGGCTACTTATGTATCATGAGGAGGCGTGTTTGTTTGTACATCTAGTTAAATATACATACATATAATATTTAATACGACACATTTGATTTGCGTTCCTTCAATAATTGACAAAGTTATGAAACTTGACAGATACCAATTTAGCGTTACACAGTCTGACGCTGTTTTCCTTAAAAATATTGAAATATTCTCTTATTATTTTACTAAGAAACATTACTTTGATGTTTTTGTGAGTGTGCATTTCATATAAGGATTCTGTAACATCTGTCGATTGTAGACGTAGAAGCGGTACCGTGAAAATATTACAAAGATAATGTGCAAAAACAAAACTACCAAAAATTAAATTAAATCATTAGGTCCTATTTTCAATATCCGAATAAAAGATAAGTGTTAAGGTATCGATAACTGTTAATTTGAAATTATAAGAAGTAAGACAACTAAGGACTAACCAGCTATTGAAAAATCATTTAAGCTTTTGAAAGATAAATAAAATAAAATACGCACCTACTTAATAACCGGTTAAGTGCCAAAAGGGAAAGATATCCTTTTTTGTTTTAATTTTCACTAGAGTGCCAAAAGGTGTTTGGTCCTTTTTTGTACCAGTGTGTTTCTCATCGGAATAAACATTTTATTTGATTTTTTCTTTATTTTACCACACGGCTAGATAACTAGATAACTAGCCGAGAATCTTTAAAAAAATGTTTATAAATAAAAATCAAATGAATTGTTTATTGCGATGAAAAACTCACTGGTACAATAAAGGGACCAAACACTCATTTGGCACTCTAGTGAAAAATAAAAAAGGGAGATCCTTCCCGTTTGGCACTTAGGCGGCATTACTTTCAACATATACCTTATCACAGTTTAAATCTCTTTGTATTTAATTAATTGGCATCACACAAAACCAAAGAATTATTGAGCGTAAAGAATAAACTTTTAAATTCATTTCAGGTCTTTCGGAATTATCAAAAGTTCTTAAGTAATCTCGATCCATGTCGAAACTTTGTAATAAAGTAACTATTCTTACAAAGAAGAAATTCATGTTAAAAATTTTAAAATGTTAGATATGGTTAATTTTTTTTATGAAGCTATTTAATTACAGACCAAAATAATATTAAATCATAAAAAGCATAAAAAAAATGTTTATTGAGTTAGGTAAGCTTACGCTGATGAGAACTATTTTCTCTTCGACACCATTGTTTTGGTCTTCCTAATACCACAAAGTTATTCTGCAAAGCTATTTCTTGCATCTCTCATAAATATTATTTAATTTTTAGGATCCGAGATTCCAATATTGGTAGTATATTTAATTGCTCGAAAGTCTATTTATAACTAGCGATCCGCCCGGCTTCGCACGGGTGCAATTTATAATTTCAAATTTCCGATTTTCCATAAATTTTCTTCATAAAAACCTAGTCCTGACAATTACGAATACAACAAAAAACGATTTAGCCATTAAGATGCAACCGTTCTGAAGTTATGCGCTTAGCAACACATTTGAAGATTCATTTTTATTTATATAGATTAAGAATCATAACCAAGTCGCGCGCGAAACTGCAAAGATTCAGTAAATAGAAACAGACCGTCGAATAATATTATTAGCCGCACAAAAATAACGTCCTTCATTTCTGTAGCATTGACTCGCTATGGATTTTCTGAGTGACACAATAGACGTGAAGCCGAACACGGTGTGTAATAATGGGGAGTGTCCGTGCAGAATTGTGGCTTATTTAATGGAAGGCCAGTCCGATTTATGTAACGTCCTACCAAGCGTTATAATGTACGCACTTTGATCGTTTGTCAATATGTTTTGGGTATCCGAAATATTTTCCGCGACCTTTTTACCATCTTTGTACGAACAGGTATTTACCGTTAAGCAAAAATCCGTCGTGTGTTTCTTCTCGTTACACTATAAGCGATCTCTTCATGCAGCGTATGTGTATTTTAGGAGCAATTTCCAATTTAGCTTTAGCTGCTGCAGTTTGTTTTTCATCTATTGCGATATAGACTTGAATGAGCTTCGTATACTGGGCTTAAATAAATATATTCTGCTTTAAGACAAGCTACTGAACGTGTAGAACAAAGCCAGGTTTAATCTTTTGTTCTTGGAGCGTTTAATCGTCAGGCAAACGACCTAAAAATCTAAAGCTTTCTCTTTTAAGCTGATTCTCGACACTTCTTACTAAGGAAATATTATACAGGAATATTCTTCAGGTCGGATATTGCAAATAAGAGGACGTTGAGCTAGTAATAATATGATATTATAGGTGCTATTTACACTGATAATTCCAAGGAACAAAGGTCTACTAAGGAAGTTCTAATCACAAAAATTCAATTTTCATATCCATTGTTCTTTTTTCTTTGAACATGTACTAAAGAAAACGCCAATGTATACTGAAACTACCTGCAACTGATCTATTTCATTATTACTAAGGAGTTTCTTGTTGTTTTTGATGTAGAGATGGGTACAGTACAGTTTCGTGAATGTGAGCGAACAAATCTTAAGTGCTTCGTCACCGACGAACTTGAAAGACACATCACTATTTAGTTTATCAAAGCGCTTCCTATATAACTGTCTATGTTAAATTACAGTTTGTAACTGTTACTACAAGTTGATGGATTCGACTTGTACCAAGCAACGTAAGATATTGTTATTAAAAAGTTAACTTAATTATAATATTTATTGATTAGTAATTATCATGTTCATATTTAATATATACATTTTACTAACTACTTATACTAATGTATTAATTAAACCTTATAAAAAACAAAAATGAAAATCTATCTTAAACGAATACTTAGGCGTTAAAATACTCTTCCGCGTCGCTGTCAACTGGTAGCGTGCACAGAAGTCTGGCAGCATTACCACGTTGAATGGCAATGCTTATTCTTTGACCAAAGTACAGGCCAGCCTTCTGGTCATGTGTACTGTCTACCAACCGTTTAGCAAGGTCTCTAGAAAAGAGACGTGCATTCGGACCCCATGACCCAAGCATTTCGACGCCAAAAGGCTCAAATAAATAACTGCCAATGAGGTTATTATATTTGCGCCGTATAAGTGTCTCTGCTGCTGCAGCGGCAGCGCCTGTGCAACCAGTTGAACTAGGATTATGGGAAGAGGCAAGGGTGTCGAAACAGGTTGCATCCCACACCAGAGGCCTTCCCAGCTTCCATGGCAATAACGACATACCGTCTGGTCTAATGCCATCATCGCGGGCCAGGCCGTTCAAAAGTTTACTTGATTTAAAATTCGTTCTTGATTTATGTAGTTTGCTAGCCAAGTGTCGGTCTATTGTCTGGTGTTTGCAACAAAACTAATGTAGTCTTATCATGTTACGTTTTTAACAAAAAATCATTAGGTACCTCATCTCATGTAGAATTTATTTAACATTTTAGTAATATCTATGACATATATAAGATTAAAATAAATAGGACGTCTGATTTTCGTATACATCATATATAGTTGCCATAGACAGACAAGACAAGATCGATCCTTTATGAAGGATAAATATTATATACAGCAGATGTAGGAACTAAAATTTCGTAATAATAACTATATGTACATGATACAAACAATATGATTGTTACAAAAAAATTACTACACCATTAATATAGGTGAATGTATTTAAAAGAATACTAGAACAAAAAATATTTATCATTTGTGGTAGGCTGCCGGTGACACGTGGAAAATTGTCGCTATGAATAATGGTTAGACGACGAGTTGTCAGCGGACTGTCGGGATAAGCCCCGCTGACCCGACACTACGTTTAAATATTATGATACACCCTGTATCTTAATGTGTGTGTATAGTAGCTACGCGACCGACGTAAACTATGATACAGGAGTGTTACGGGCGCTTCGAGCCTTCAACAGGATGATCCTTGAAATATCGTTGTGTTTCTACCATAAATGAGAATAGTGGGTTAGTAAGATAAAAATTTGTATGTTACTATTGTGCGATTGTCAATTTGATTTTACACTTGTTTTATTATGTGTTAATGTTGAAAATTAAAATATACCGGTATTGACGTTACGGTTGGTGGCTAAGCGAGTAGCTTTCTGCGCGGTGGGATGTGGATTCGATTTCACACGGAACCAATATTTATATGATATACGAATAGTTGTTCCAGCGGGTCTGGGGATCTGTGTCTATTAGATTAATATCTGTAAATTGTACCTACGATACATGAGTAATCATAGTGTGGGGCAACGTTTCTTAAATAAAGAAATAAAATTATATATATATCTTAAATAATTCGCCAGACAGTTAAACAATTTACCTCCAGAAAAAATTACCTCCAGATCCTATTAACACCAAAAAAGTAAATGATTCTCACAAATCAGTTCATTAGATCTTCCAAATAGGTGGATCAGTCTATTACCAAGGAAGCTAACTGGAAGTGATTGGATGAGGACGATGAAAGGCCGTTCAAAATTATTATCGTATCCGAGAAGGCATTTCCCGAGTAAAAAATCCGTAGACACAATGAAGCGACGACGGAGCGAAACGAAAACGACAAAAATTAACCTTGGAAAATGAATCTTTAAAATGTGTGTCTTGGCATAAAATGGATTGGTACATATAGAAGATTACAAGCTTACCGTCTGTGTCTTAGACTCAATTTCAAGACCGAAAACGATAACCGACTCCGGTACGAAAACCCCAAAGGACATATAGCATTCATGCTTTGTTATTATTAATTCTTCGATCTACGGTACGAAGATGAATGCGAAAAAGTAATGGAAAGCTTGCGCGGAAAACTTAAAAGTGTAAGTGAATTCAGGTCAGAGACTGATCATAAAAGGATTACGGGTAAGACGGATCTATTCACCTACTCTAGACAAAATTGCATTGAACATCACTGTATTTATCATTGGTTATTCGTATTTTATCGAGGATTAACATTCAAGCCTCATTAAACGTTGTTTAAAAAACTCGGGACGTTAAAATTGGTCCCCAAATTACAACTTGATATCGTCCACAGGCGATCCGTTCCATGTTGTTCGAACGATTTATTTAACAATTTATGGCGGCTAGAGAATCTGAGTCGAACTGGATTTATTAAGGTAAGCCTCGCAAGAATTTATTACGCCGTTATGCTCTTAAACATCGAGTGAAAGAAATCGTGTTTGTACAACAAATTTAATAGACTCGTTAAACAGCTCGTTGCTTCTAATAAACTGTTTCATAATATCATTTATAAATCTCATATCGGAACTTTGTCAATTTCTACGCTGAAAAAAGGAGGACGTTGTAATTAAGTATTGAGATGTTTTTGAAACCGTTATTAGATTTATTTGAGAAACTCAGCTGTTTTTTTTGTGAGACATTAATCTTAATTCCAAATTGATTTTCTAGTCGAATAAATAATAAACCAAGCGACTACTAAAATTACTACACTTTATGGCAAACTTAAGGCAGTTAAATTTATACTTGACATCGACATATACAGACATTTATAAGACAATTATTTGTCAGTATCCTTGGCTGGTAAGACTAACAAGCGTGTGCGCTAAAAACAGAATATATATAGTTACCACCTCGTATGAGTAAGATATATTTAATTAAAATTAGCAATAGTTATCACGACATAAAACGGTAGAAAATCAGATAGCGGAAAATAATACCAGGATAACGTGATATATTGTCACTTGTTCACGGTTAATAAATACATTACACTCGAACAATATATAAAACGAAGTTGGAAGAGTCATAAGTTTGAAACAAAAAAAAAATGGAACGTACACGAACCCTTGGAGTTTTTAATCATAGTTTATGGAACAAAGTTTTAATTACAGTTCTGTTCCCGCGTGGCGATCGCTTCCAAGGTTTAAATCCTTTAATTGGAGACCTTCGTTAGCTGTTATAATTTCTCTTCAGTTTTTTTCTTTAGAATTATTGTAAGATCCTTTTCGTATTCTGTTTTGTAATCCTTTGTACGAATTTCGTCCGAAACAGTTTTGTGATGATTAAAGAGGGAATTTATTTTTTGTTCTACATTTAGGCACGTATTTTACTTTTGAAGTTATTTACTTATTACTAGTATGTATTATTTGCTTTGAAGAAAATGTTCACCTTGTTCATGCTTGGGTTAAATATTTGGAATTCCCCAAGGTATGTCTAGACACATGCTAAATCATTAATTTACTAAATATCTTTATTCTTATGCTAAAAGCTATGTCATGAACTCTCTGAGCTCACCGACTATTTACAAATCCAAACAAAATCTCTGAGATATGTCGTAACTTACTCAAGTCACCCATAACATTTCATTCGGAAGTATAACCCTACCAATGTTTAGATCATAACATAAAAATATAACGAAATAAAACAAGAGTGATGTACGATAATCGCATTTTGTGGATCCGGGATAGATAATTTACATTGATCCCGGAACGTAGGTAGTGTGCCATCAATACAGCTAGGGCTGCAATTAGTTCCCCCGGGATTCTCCCACACGGGATATTTATTTCTTGGCCCATGTTTACTGATTGCCGTTCAGATCAAATGAAACTACATTCCTGCATCGATTTGCGGTTGAAAGAATTAATCGAGTCGAAGAATTTTTTGAAGCGAGTGATTTGGCGAGGAAATTGTGTTCAGTTAGAAACAAATGAAAATTGTTCTTCATTTCTTTTTTTAGTGACTAAAATTGGTTTTTGCATTTCACATTTTGAATTTGAATTAAGATTTCTACACAATATTTTAGTGAAAGGAACTCGTGCAATAAAAAGCGTGAGTAATCCATGACTTGATTGAAGTGTCTTACAGATAGTAATTGCAAAACTTTCAACGACATTTTCATTACAGTATTAAATACGAGAGATGTGAGTAATTTATGATATTCGTTTATTTCCATGAAACATAAATGTCAACAAATAAACTGATGACGTAGGTACTCAATAGGATATTACCAAAATTCCCCACATTCCGAGATTTAATATTTGAGCAAAGTCATAACACAAAAATATATTTTTTAAATGTTTTTTATTTGATACCTTTGTAGGTAATCTCCAATATTCCATGACACCAAATCCGGTCCCAAAAAAGTAACACGAAACAATTGCCGAAACCAAATCAAATCACCTAACACCTTTCCACCTGGCCGATATTACAATAACTCAAAGAGTTCGTTATTCTTGAGGTCCCCGGTCGTTTTCCTTCGAGTGCAGGCGCGGGCTGGTTAAACTTCTGACGCTACTCGCCACGTCAGCGCCCCTGTAATTGAATCTTGTGGGTCTGCCGTCCGCCGCGACGCGAGCGGCCGAACGACGATTGCTTATGAAAACTGCTCGGTCCGACTTTATGGTGGAAATGAATAGGATTATTGGTTAGTGCGTGTTTTCGACGGTTGGCAAAGTTAGGTGACTGTATCTAATACGGCCCGTGTGATCTTGTTGAACGTGATCATGAAGTGATGTGTATATTGCGGATTCTTGCTTACATTAACAGGTTACTGACTACTTTAAATGCGCTATGTGTAGATAAAATAATTTCAAACATACATGGCGCATTATTAAACACCTATAGGTATTATCAGTTTATTTGTGTTTCATGGAAATCAACTAATATCATTAATATTATTCACATCTCTCGTATTTAATACTGAAATTAAATGGTGTTGAAGGTTCTGCAATTACTATCAGTAAAATACTTTAACCAAGTAATGGACTTCGAACGAGCGTATTTTTATGTTTGTATTTTTCTTATATAATGCATGTTAATTTAAGATTTTAATTGTAAATTAACTTTTTGTTTTTGAAAAGGGTATCCATGGAGTTTCTTGCCGGTCTCTTCTCCATAGGACCTACCCCCTTTGGAACCGTGCGCCTAGAGTCTCGACTTTTTAAAAGAGACTTTGACTTTGAAAGCTTTTCATGCTGCACAATGCACTGTTTATAAAGGTAAGAATTAATATTTGAACTTTAATATACAATAATAATACTTAATTCAATTCGACGGCACGGTTGGCGCAGTGGTTGAGATATCGACTGCTGCGCTACGTGTCGCGGGTTCGATCCCCGCACGGAACAAATATTTGTATGATCTACAGATAGTTGTTTCGGGTCTGGTTGTGTGTGCATGTGACATGTATGTTTGTAAACGACACAGACACCCACGACACAGGAGAAATCCTAGTGAGGGGCAAAGATATTTATAAAAAATAAAAAAAATGGGAAATTCAAAAACCAATTTTAATTCGGTAACATCAACGGTTCATCATGTCACAAACGACATCAACATAGCCATAGTAACATATCCATATCTAAAGTAGTATGAAGTTATATGAAATTATTTAAAAAAAAAACGTTCATTGGAAAATTTGTTCTTAATATACTTAGACAATACCGTTACACTCGACAAGCAACAACATTATTGTAGGAAACTAAACGGCATTAAATGCCACACGAATTGCTCAGCTAACAAGAGACTGTGTAAACAATAAATGGACAAGTAAAACTTTACGCTCAGCGTGAGTTAGATATTGCCTCCAGTCACGTAAAACACTAACGTAGCAGGTTTAAAGTGAGCAGTGAACCACAAGTCAAGAAGACAGATTACCTTGTTGGACTACAACGTGCTTGAGTGTTAAGACACCTCTCGTTACCCAAATACTAGTAGTATTGAAATTAGGCGAAAGAATCACTTTCACACATAATAATAAGAATTCACGTCGCAAACACAAAATCTTACGGAAAAATATATTATACATATAGGGACATATACGCTAAATATAATTAATTTACTATAAAGTATTAAACTATATATAATAAAATGATACCATATAAAAGAAAGTGTTGTATCGAATGGTTCGGTTCGCGTGTCTTATATAAAACGAAATGCGAATGCGTGTGACCGCCCTTCTAAGCTCCAAACGTAAAACGTATACACGTGTGAAAGCAAGTTCACACGGCGTCGCGACTTTTTGAAGCACGACAAGTTACACCTATCTAAATGTCGAAAACCCCTAGATATAAATTTCATCGAAATCGTTTGAGTCGTTTATGAGAACGTGATTACAAACAAACAATATACATGTAAATATTTCTCTTATAATATGTAGGATATAGTTATCTGATTATTAAATAGTAATTTATTTCTAAAGTTAGCAATAAACACAGTATGTGCTTAATTAGCGACTTAACGTGCCGTCAGATAACATAACATAGTTTGTGGTAAATCAGTGCCTTCAGGCGTAACGCAACTAATACTTGTGGTACACGCTACTGCATCTGCTGCGTTACCTATACCAAAACAAACATAATGTAGATGTATGATATTATTAATAACTTCATAAATAAAACATATATTATAAATATACCTTGTTGTTTTATTATACATACTATGTGCGGATGTTGTTGTTATTTTATGTTTAAACATTAATTTGTAGATTGCACAATTGCACACCTTTTCACACCCATATCAATTTTACACGATATTCGTACTAGGGATCTCGATCGTCATCAAAAAATCATGCGCGCGCATTTGAGCGAAATTTTCTTGGCTTACGTTTCGATTGGTGAGATCGCTGTAATGGGTTTACATCACTAGACCCCCATGTATAATAGGCAGGTATTTCACTACATGACTACTTATGAGATGGTAGTGCGATCTGATTGATTTGTTTTATTTGCCCTTTCGCCTATATTAGATACCTACATCTGGTTGCATTAGAAGGTAGTAAGGCACATATGAGCTGTGACAGAAGAATATCTCATGACAGTCAAGTTAGTAAACCAATGTAAAAACAACACCCTTTAAATCTAGTAGTAGTCGTATGATAATCACAAAGTGTGAAATTGCTTTTGTCGCTCGTAATTATCAAATATTCGGTAAACCATTAATGTGCCCGCATTGAATTGATAGCGACAACTGAAAAGCGACACACATTAATATTAAGTCGTGAAAGCCGCAGCGTTGCGACGAAAACAGGAATTAAACAAAACTTAGCGTAATAGCCGCTCTGACAATGCATTCGAGATATATTCTTTTCATTCCGTCTATCGCCATTGTTTTACTAAAGCTGTAGTCACAATTAGCATGATTTAGCATTTTACTGTACTGTCGGTTAACCATCTTTTCGCTATCGTTGTTTCTGTATGGATACTACTTTTCAATCAAAACTATCGTGAAGTTAACAAGCCTTTAGGTAGAGCTACTACTAACTAACTAACATACTGCCAATCAAAGTCTGCGATATGATACCTTCATTCCCCCTTTTGAACATCACTACCAACTTGTATTGAAAGCAAATATGTTATACTGACGCTTGTGTAATTGTATAGTGTATATTTACTCATATCGCAACTGACGCCTTAACTAATAAGGGAAAACCTACAACTCTATCGCAATTCAAATCTCAGCAGCGTCGTATTATTTTTTAATAGATCACGTTCACAGGTTTCGTATAAATCATGTCAATATTGGGGTAAGTATCAATTTGACCGCTTAATAAATAAATTTATTGTGCCCGAGTTCACAAAATAACTTGAATTTCTTGAAATCCTATTTATCAAGATGCATCAGTATAATTCAATACTATAGCAACACATTAATATTTCAAACTACATAGGTACACACGAAACGCAAATAAAATATTTAGTTTTTAGAGTGTAGTCCTACCCTAAGGATTCGCGTAAATAAGGCTTAAAGTTCTACCTTGAAAGCAGACCCAGATAAAATACAAAAAACTAAGAAAAGTTACAAACTCCTAGTTTCCGTTTCACACGTTAAAGGAAAACAGAATATATTATATGTTGCTTATCTCCTGTAAGTTGAAGCGTCAACCGAGGAAAATGGATTACTCCAGTGTTCGCGGGTGTAAGCTGTCTATTTACTATGTAAGGTAAAAGTACACTTCGGAAAAACAAATGCAAGAAGACACGTTTACCTATAAATATTTCATCTCTTGTTACTGCTACGTGGGTACGGATAAACCACCTACCCGCTTCCCACGCGGATCTTATTCTTCTAAGGATACGATCCGTAACAAGATTATCCGGAAAAGAATTGGAGTCACTGACACAGCTAGTACAATTAGTAAGTTGAGTTGGCTGAGTAGAAGGAGCAAACAAGTCCTCGGGTAAAGAGTGTGATGCTGAAAACGAGACAGTTTTATCGAGGCAGCTCATCAGAGAACACTGCGAAACACTGTATTTATCCAATTTGCGCTACAACAACGAAAATATAAGGTTTATAATACTCATCGTTTTGATATTCCTTAATTATTGGAAGTAAGAAATAAAAAAAGATTAAAATGTACATGCGTACCAACTAAGGATACATATCTTAGCGTCTTCTACATAACTTATAATGCCAAGAAACGAATAACTTCGAATAACAGCAAGTAACTTCATAAATTATAGCCAAAAAAAAATAATTGAATTTCGGTACCAAATTGCTTAGGGACACTTTTTTTTCCACAAAATGTACACTATTAAATTTAACAACTGTTTCAAACAATAAAGGAAAGCGTCGAACTTTAAAACTTTTTAATTCCATTAGTCCAGGACTCACTGTCTTAAAAGCCAAGACTGGATGTTTAAGAACTTTGTATCTCCTTAATACAGTCAGTAACGACACTATTAAAGATTGGCAGAGTAAAGAAACAAAGGGAAATACATCACTAGTTGTATTTAAAGTGTTTCGAGGATAATGGAGGGACCTTATTGGACGTTTTTGAGCGTGGTGGTGGACTTCGGAGTAGTCTCCTAGGAATTTCCGAGGCCCATTATCAGGTGCCAAATAGGACCACGGTGTTGAGTTCAGCCGGTAAAAGTCAGGCGAAGCCCTCCGTCTAGCTCCAGCGAAGAATAGTCCATGAGAAATCTCACTTGTTTTAAAACTGTAAAAATCTACAGGGAGTGTTCGATGTATTATTTTGCTGTAAAGTACAATTTTTCAAGCCATCTGTTTCAATAAAACTCATATTATCAACGTCGGGATCAGTTCATCTTATTTGAGGCACCGTTGATCCATTTCCTATTATTTCGTGGAATATTATTTCGAGTTAAGATGGAATATTGTTTTGTTTTGACATTGTGTGGTACTGTTCATTTACTAAAATATTCCTGAAATTCAATCAGCGCCATTAATTAAAGCTATCAAATAGATTTGAAAGAAATGTTGAAAGGAACAAAATTAAATCTGTGATACCAATAACGGTATCATAAAACAAACAACATGAATACAAAAGTAAGCACATCTTGGTTAACCGTTATGGTTCCTAAAAGCATTATACTGTGATGAATTCCTGCTGAAACTAACACCTTACTTACATATTTCTAAAATGAACCTTATTTATCTTATACTGGATTTTAATTTACTTGATTCTTATTTCTACGTTATAATAATTTAAAACGAGAAGATAATTTAAAACAATTACAAATAATCCTATCATTAAGCTCAGTTGTCCAAGCGAGTCTTTTCTAGCCGACTTAACTCTAAATACGTCAGTACCGCGTTAAGTCACGTGCGGCACTAACTTGCTCTAGAATACTGTTCTAGCACCTATTATAATATATTACAAACAACAATGGTCTAATACCTGAAGCGCTGCAGGCCAGCGAGTTAATGTGAGTGTAAATCTAGCCGTGTAAACAATATTGTAGTGAATCTCAATAGAAGCAGTTATGACAAGATCCAGGAATCGATTTCAGACAAGGCTGTGTACAGAATTTCTTGATCATGATTTCTTAGTGGTATCACATGCTTTAGTTATGTGATAAATAAAAAACCTTGCTAGTACATTCAATCGATACCATCGGCAGCGGGATATGAAGCGTAGTAAAATCCAAATAAACGATTTAATTTTTACCACATTTCTTGGCTCAATGCATTTGAACAGTAAAATGTAGGTCTATCGTAAGCGAAATTCTAAGTCTATGTGTCTATCAAAATCTGTGACATTTCGGCCGACTGACAGTTTTTACATTTTCCAACGGATAAAAAGAGACAGTTGCAAGCTGACAAGATTGGCGGCCGTCTGTTGGACATACAGAAAGTATGTCACCTGCGATTTCCGACTGTCGTGCAAAAATGGAACACAATAACCCGTTACTCTATAGATTTATAAAGTCCTACTTCTATGCAACTGGTGACAACCAATATTATTCTTTCACTGTCGGCTTCCTGCAAAAATGGCACAAAATAAACTTCGTTGTAACGTTACTCGTAACCGTAAGCTCTGTTTTCATTCCATTCGGAGATCAACATGGAAATATAAGTAAACATTGATACAAAAATAAATCAACATCCGTATGTAAAACGTTAGGTAAATAGGCGTGTGAAGTTTTCTTTGTTTTTGTGTTGAAGCCAAAAGCCTGTGTTGACACTTATCTGGCAATATGGAATGTGTCGCTTATTGAGGGAAACATTTTTCTTATCCTTCCAGATAGCTGATACCGTAACTCCATACTTCTAAGTAACGACTCCTAATAGACAACAAATGAACGCATAACGTAACATAGCAACACACTTACATATGTCTCCGAAGCGTTAGGCAGAGGTATATTATTGTGTACCCACATTTCGCCGATCCTGTTATCAAGTCTCATGTAATAGGGAGCGAGCCTATTGCCATCAACTGGGCATAGTTCCAAAGTCTTCTCTCTCTCACTTTGCCCGATCCGGGAATGAAACCCAGGACTTCACGCTCAGCAGTCGCGCTTGCGACCCCTATTCCTATGAGACAGGAACGCTAATCAATTATTGTAATAACTTCTTTTGGATGAAGTATTGCATTACATGGGAATTTTTGAAAAGAGTGTAAAGATTAGCCAGCTAGCAATTGTGGTACTAAAACTATTTGGCCAAGGTGCGTCAAACAATCAGATTTCGTCCACTGAAGGAAGTTCCTTGCTACCCAATTTTAATTAAAATATTCTGTATTCTCTTTGTATGTCCAGTTTTCAGTTGTTTCTTTTTAGCTATGTATTCGTCGGAAGTTGTCAGTCGACGTAAATTTCTTTTTTTTCTGTAGTCACTGCTTTTTGTCGTATGTGGGTACATTCGCGTTGCTGAACGGTATATCAGTACCATGCAAAATTTTGATATAAGTACATAAATCTTTCAACGATTGTAATATGCCGTCTGCCTCTTCGGCGTATAATTGTAATAGGCTGTGATTACGACGCGGCAACATCAGACATCATACATAACCGTATTGATGCATGAATGCAAAGCTTTCTAATAACCTATCCATTTTATATTGGTTTCAGATTAATCATCGACGGACACATGTATTCGCCGTCGTCAACGAGAGCGGCCTGGTGGCTGGCCACATTTTTTAGTGTATTTGTTACGGGTATGTATGATATATTTCTTTAATTAGTAATATCTATATTTATATTAATTACTTGAAGCATGGATAATATATGAGCTGTCGTAACCGTGATCATTATATCAGATAGTTTGTAGTAATACAGAACGACGATACTCAGCGGTAACTTTGAGCAGCGCGTTTGAGCGGCGTATTTGTATGAAATTATAGATCCAAATCAGTACTCAAGTACCTACGTACCTTACTCCACCACTGGATCTAAGACATTTCTTCTAAGTTGTCTTACTTAGGCCTCCGCTTTTCGTATTTATCCCAACTATCTTCATCGGGTTCTTTCATTAGGATTCTGGGCACGCTACCAGTTGACACCGATGTGGAGGAGTACTTTGGCGCCTAAGTACTCCTTTAAGATAGATTTTCATTTTTGTTTTTAAAGGTTTAACCCGTTAATCGCCAACGATGATTTAAAGCGTCAGTCTTGATTTGAATCTAGACGCCGAAGCCGTCGCCTTCAAGCGTCAATCCACACATAAATGCGAAAGTAGTGTTTATTACTTCTTTCACTGTCAAACATAAGGCTAAAAAATGACGCTTGAAGGCGACATTTTTGTCTGGATTGAAATTGTGATTGACGCTTTAAATCGTCGTTTTGCGGTTAAAGGGTTAATTAATACTTAAGCATAAGTTGTTAGTAAAATATAAATAATCACCTATTTCATAATGAATAATCAGTAAATTTATATACACATCGATATTCATAATCAAGAAACATAATATTCCAATAAAAAATTAGGATTCTCTAGGTAGGAATATTTCTTCATGTCAGTTATTGTGGATGTTAATTCCAAGCCTGTATAAAAAATACTCGCATTGACTACACTGATACAGTAATATACATATATTAATAAAACTAAACATTATTAAAGCCACCAAAATCTCAATAACAACTAACATTAAGAAAAGCCTGAACATATATGTTCAATGCGTATTTAACTTTTTTGTGGTAAGACCGCAAGTGTTTATGTGATTCACCTGTAGTACTGTATCTTCTCGACGCGACACACGACAGTAACTCTAGCCGCCCATCGCCCAAGAGTACTATACAAATAAATTCCACTCGGTTGACCTTTACAACATGTCCGGGGCCTAAGCTAAGTAGAACAGCAGTATAAATATGTACAAAACTTAGCACAAAATTGTTAGAATTTTTATATATTCTAGTATCTTAGGTTTCTATTCTAGATTCTATTTTTCGTGTTTAATTCAGCTTGTCCACTGTGGATTACAATTGTACACCCACATTTCGCCGATACCATTATTGACGGGGCAAGCCTATTGCCATCTATCGGCACAGGTCCAGACTCCATGCTACTACTGAGAATTTCTATAAAGAAAAAACCAATAACACTTTGCGCTACTCGGGAATCTAATCGAAGAAATCACGTTCAGTAGGCGCGCTTATGACCGCTACACCAATGCAGTACTGCCTGTACTGCATTTAACGCTATATGCCATATTAGGTAAACCATGTTTCTGACAAAAGGTTTAATAGGCGCAGTAGATAAGTTATTATTACGGCGCAGAAATCTAGATATCTGCTATGAAACTGGGTACTATCCGGCCAGATACCGCATACCAGAAAAACTAGCCGGATAAGCCGAACACCGGATAGTAGGTGGATAACCGTTACATCTCTAGTTATTATGAATGTAGATTATTCTTTACAGTTCTAGTTCCTATAGTCCACATGAGTGCGTTTGGTCTTAAGTTACCTTTAAGTACTAAAAACTAACCATAAAAAACAGTTTGAAAAAATACTTCAAATAAATCGAGTGCTAAGTAAAAGGCACTTGATTCCAAAAATCACGTCAGCTCCTTTAAATCCCCGAATATGCTAAAGCTACTTTCGTAAGAAACCTCGCCCGACCCGCACCTGTTTCGCACTACACTTACGTATTAACCCCTATTAGTCGAGTTTACTTGTTACCAGCTAAAACCTGCCGCTACTACGTTGGATTTTATCCACACCGCTCCACTGCACGGTTTAAAGCCCGCCCTTATTTAGAGTGCGCGGCTAATACTCGGTGACTGTACCTTAATACCGGACGCTTAGATATTTAAAGCAATAATGGATTTCGTTTTGAATTGGTCAAGTTAAATTGTTTTGCCTCAGAAAATAGGCCATAGGAAAAATGTAGATTTAAGATTAGGCAGTGATTTAAGAACGAAGCTGTGACGATATCTGAGATCGTCTGGCGCACGCTGAACACTCAGTCTCAACATACTGACTCGCTAATCCTTCCACTATGGCATGAACGATTCTAATGTAACAGCTTTTTCAGACACGACAGAGGAAGTTATAATAAAGAAGGCCTTTCAAGAAATTAGTACCTACATAATGTAATAAACAACTTTGAACCTTTTAAAATACGAAAAATTTGTAAAATAGAGACTAATTTTGTTATGTTTAATCTTTAGAAAAGAAGCCCGATGAGGTTTCTGAGCATAAAAAAAATCTTAAACGCGAGGTGAACAGCTAAGTTTACTTTTAAAAGGTTATGTAGTTGCTAATTACAGAATAGACGGAATCAAGGTTAGGTACCTTTAAAACTTACTTATAAACACTGGGATACAACGTCCGCACCATAACGGATTAGCCCCTTTCAACATCCCGTGACAATACTCGGTAATGGAGATAATGGAAAAATCCTACTTCATTGAAGAGATTAAGACCTTTCAGAACCCCTTACTAAGCAATTACTAGACCTAAAGGTTCCAAACAAAAGTATGAATAGGTGACACTTATTTTATGAAAATAATATCCCTCTCTCATAAGTTTGAATACTGAAATTGGTCGAAGAACACCGACAGAATTTCTTACATGAGCCAAATTAAGTGGAATATCGCTGAACTCAAAAAACATATGGCCGGTGTATAAATCCGTCTGAATACCAAATCACCGCTTTCAGAACACGTACTTCAATCGGGCGCGTATCATTGCTTTGAATTTCATCATGTGTAAGTCCTCTCTAACGATAGCCACTTTTAGGTAGTCACGAGACGTACGTTAAGGTACCGAAATTTAAAAAAAATACTGAAATCCAGTGATTGGAATAATTGGGAATTTATCGGGGTCCTAATCAGAAATTAAAAAGGAAACAGGAGGGTAGATGAAGACAAATCTACGTCACAAAAAAAATATAGCGCTGCTTCAGTCTACTAGTGGCCACGGTCAGGCAACGTGGGCTATATAACGTCAAGTGATTCGAAAATAAATTCATATACTCGTCACATATATATTTAATTAGATATCATCACCGCGATAATATTGAAGTCACTCGTTAGGGGACGAAAAGACGTTGCATTATTCTTGGCCACAGAGCTTACTAAATTGACATATATTTATCACTTTGAAAATACTATAAATAACACTCCTCATACGAGTGTCAAAATTTTATAAGTAATTATAAACAAACATTGCGGCCGCTAGAGGGCGTTTTAAGCAATTTTAACAAAATCATTTTTCCTTTCGTAACATCGACAAGTTAATACTCGTGCCCAAGTTAATTGAATATTAATTTATTAGAAAATTGGTTGAAGCGGACTAAGTAGTTCTTACAAGGTCCTTGATACAATAAAATTAATTGATGGTAAAGTGGGCTTCTATTTTGTAAAGATTAATTAGCCTATTGTTCCACCACGGCACGGTTGGCGCAGTGTGTTGAGAGATCGACTGCTGCGCTCGGTGTCGCGGGTTCGATTCCCGCACGGAACAAATATTATATGATCTACAGATAGTTGTTTCGGGTCTGGTTGTGTGTGCATGTGACATGTATGTTTGTAAACTGTACCCACGACACAGGAGAAATCCTAGTGTGGGGCAATGTTTTTTTTTTAAAAGAAAAAACAAAAGATCATATGATTTTTTTTTCTGAGTAACTGTATTGTTTTTTTTCCAGTGTTATCCAGATTTCTTTTTCAATTCATCGATATTTATTCTGTGATTTAAATAATTATAGGCTCTATCTAGTTTATGTGACTAATTAAACTACGAAATTAAACTTGTAAACCGAGTACTACTACTAATGGCAGTATAAACATTGAAAGAATACTACAAATAAAACAGTATGTGTTGTAACCACAAAATAAAATACTAGGGAATGCTAGAAGTGCGAAAAATTTGAAGATGATATAAGATTGTAGTTAGAATAGGTGGAAGCTATTACTATACTATATTGAATAAGGAATATAAAATTAAATATAAATATTTTATATTTTTACATCTTTAATCTGTTTAGTGTTTAGTAGTTAGTGATAATAAGTAGGTTGTATATATATATATTATGGAAATCTTACAATAAGGAATTGAAAATAAGATGAGATCTTGATAAACAAAAACTATTCTAAAATTCAACACTGAAACAAACAAACAATTATTTAACATATTGTATTATTGCAGGTGAGATGCCGATCCAGGCGGAGCTGGAACCTGAGTTTCTTCAGGCTCTGGAGAACCACACAGTGACACAAGGACGGGATGTACACTTCACGTGCGTCGTTAATCACCTCTCTAATTATAGGGTAAGTAACTCAACCCTCAATAAAAACAGAAAACTTCGAACAAAAGTAGGAAGTTATAATAGTGTTAAAATTACTTCCTCCTTTTCTGGTGTTACATTTAAATCATCGCGCACAGGACAAAACATGGTTTAGGATATTTTTATGATAAGGGATAGTCTTTAAATTATTAATATTAATTAATAGGGAGCGGGCGGGAGAATCTCGAGCTTTTAAGCTGATTCTTAGGGCCCATAAACATCACTGCAGTATATAATTATGCGCGGTGTTATACTGCAAGTTCATTATAAATATCTTTCATAATTATACGTTTCTGTACGTTTGTACGATGCGACAACGTATGCCGCAGTGAGTCAGTGACGTGGTACGGCGTCAAATAATAAAGCATTAGGTTTCAAATGCGATTCTCTCGCATTCGCGTAGTAAGCACTCTAGGTTCTAGGTATCTAAGTTTTGCATATACCAACATTTGCTAGTAACATCGGTTTCGTTGAACATGTTTAGCCAATTTCAGAGCATCTCAACCAAAGACAAATATGCAATATTAACTAAACGTCAAATCATTTGCGGTGCAGACATGTGCTGCATCGCCTGCTAGCTAACTTTAATATAGCTACACAGATGCAGTTGTGAAACCTCAAATGTAAATTAAATGATAAAGAAAACGATTTTATAACATACAGGGGTAGTATGTTTTTTTTTTCATTTAAAAATTATCGAAAAGTATAATACCTACTCGCTTAAGTTAAAGGAAAGAAGTCTCATTCTACATGAAGGATTTCAATTGAATGAGTTTTCGAATGCAATAGGAACATTTTACCATTTTAAGAATATCGACACATTGGCATTTATTTGTTCCGCTCACACCATACCGGTGGATGTATGCGCCTGCGTACTTGTTGGCTACAAAAGGACGATTTCAAGAGTGCATTGTGGCATATCGTTGGATGAAAGGATTTGACACGGTTTCTGAGGAGGAACTCGAATATCTTATAAAATCTCTGAAGGATTATCTTGAAAGGAAAGCGGAGTACAAGACGAGTGTTTGGTGGAATTGTTTCGGAAGAAACTTGGGGTACTTCGGTGGAGTTTAACAAGACAACGTTACTTTGTATACTGATGATCGTTTACTGTCATTTCGAGAAAGTTTTCTTAGATAAACGTTTTATTATAATTAGAAAATTAATAATACCAGTGAAGTTACAATTGAAATAGAATAATTTGGGCACTATGACATTATTTCATTATCATCAAGTTTACTATAGTTTTTATTTCAACACTCACAGAAAAAAAATCTTATCTCGTCATGTGACTTATAAGATACAATAGTAAAACTATTATTTTTCACTGCCAGGCGGCTCCTGTGTCTTAATGCATCTCTAGTATATCATCTGGAATTGAGCCGCTTTTCTTTCTTTTTATATACAATTTTTCCATTAATTATTATATTATTTACTTAATTATTTTGATATTGTAATGTCGTTTAAATCTGATGATGATGAATGATTTCTTATATATAACCGCTATACATTGTAAATGTGAGTGAGATCTAGGCTGAACGCTCTTAATTTCATTAATTCTCACGATAACTGATCCATACTTGCTCTCTGTTGCGACAGGTCAGCTGAAATAGTTACGGCACTTTCTTCAAAAGTATTCTACGCTATATTTGTCTCACATAAATCCTTACAACATTACAATCTGTCTTGATCCCTGAGTTTGTTTTGGCGTTTCTTCTCAGGGATGATCATAGGAAATGCCGACGCCATTTAGTTTAAAAAAGACGTGTAAAAGTGATTTAAAAATCCTAATTGCAAAATAAATAATTTCATTTCATTTCATATGTAATATGTATAATGTACCTATATTAATAAACTCCACCTATAATTAACGTAGTGACCGTTTATTATGGAAGGTAAATGTGCCAACAAAGTTAACGCGTTGATTGAACGTTCTGTGAACATAAATTTCACATTTAATTACTACGTAGGTAGGTACATGTTCTATTGATGCAAGATTATTTAACGGAAATTACAAAGAAACATTAACATAGCGTCACGCTTGTATCCCCCGAATAGGAAGGCAGAGGTGTATTATTGTAATCCCTTCTCTGATGCAATTACAATTTTGTGCTATTTTATAGGAGCGGAGCCTGAAGCACTAAGGGGCACGACATAATTTAATTTTACTTTCTGTATCAAAAATCAAGTAAATATACATAACATAGCATCACGCCTGAGTTTCCGGTTTAAGCGGAGTACTATTGTACACCCACATTTCGCCGATGCCGTTATTAAGTCCCATGTAATGGGGGGCAAGCCTATCGTCATCTACCGAACACAGTTCCAGACTCCCTGCTGCTACGGAAAACTTACGTTGGTACAAAAAAAAAACAATAATACTCAGCAGTCGGTTTATAAGTAAATAAAGTTTAGTAAAAAAGGTTACCGGTTTACGATTTTAACATGATAGGGCGAAAGCTAAGCTGTGATTAGCGGACTCTAAAAGCCTATTCTGTGAGCTATGTCTATCAAAAGCACACATGCACTAGATGACAAGTCGAGCATGAAATAAGTGGTACACACTCCGCTGCATCCAGCAACTGAAATGTACTGAGTTCATCCATCATAAAGTTCGTAACCTGTAGTGTGTCTGTAGATGTATTAGACGTACGCTTTATATATTGTAGAAATGTAACATATTGTACCAACAAGTTGCTATTTCTTAATATACGTAGTTAATTTTTAATCACCAGAAATCGTGAAAAGGATATCTTCTAGTTTTCCTCCTCTGTTTTGATCTAATAAAATTAGAGGGAATAGGTAATTTAGGTTACATATTTTCATATTAAACAGCTGTTCATATGCATGTGTTCATAATATCACTGCTCTTTTATAATCAACTAGCTGTTGCCTGTGACTTTGTTGCCTGTGACTTCATCTTGGTGTATTTTGTACTTATTATCTACTAGCTTCCGCGCCCGGCTTCGCCCGCGTGGTTTACAAACCCGTACATTTTTTCGGGATAAAAAGCCTATGTGCTATTCCAGACTATAATCTCTCTCTCTGTGCCAAATTTCATCCAGATCCTTTCAGCCGTTCTGGCGTGAAAGAGTAACAAAGATCCATCCATCCATCCATCCATCCTCACAAACTTTCGCATTTATAATATTAGTAGGATTAGTAGGATTTAGTGTTTTGCAGCAATAGTGAAAATAAGCTTATATCCTTCCCTAAGACCCAAGCTTCCTTTTTGTAATATTTCATAATGATCGGTTCAGTGGTTTAGACGTGATGAGGTAACAGACAAACAGAGTTTCTTTTGCATTTATTATGGTTTCGATAATATGCTTTCCTATTGTGATGCCATAATTAATATACATAGATACTGAAGATCGTCTGTTGTGTGTCTTTGGGAGATTTGTGACCATCAAAGGTCGTTTACGGTCTATTATTAAATTATTATATATAGTGGCGTGAAACACTATCTATCTTATAGAGTAGAGCATAAACTATTGGCGCAACTCTAGTACACCGACAACATTCATCCTAATAGACAAATGATTAAGTGTCTATGTTAACTGCAGGCTGTTACTTGGCCGTAAGATTAGGGTACTAAACAATTTTAACTTCTTTTACCCCGTGATATCCAAACATTATTTTATATGGTCTGAGTAGCCTCTCCTTTCTTTTTGCTATCTTATTATTCATGTTCGAGAATTGGCGGAATAGAAATGCATGGAAATTGCTACACTGACAACTGCAGTCAGAATCGGAATAAAAATGTAGGTACTTATTTTATTTGCAACTAAGGAAGTGGTTTTTTTATTATTGTGGCTTCTTCGTTATGACATGTTAATAAGTAGATACGATAGACAATACGTTGCTACATAGGAAATCAACCAATTTAATGGTAAGCAAAATAGGCTTAAGTACTTAAAATTAAAAAATTAAAACATCTCCTAATACAAGTTTAATTACCACTTACGCCTAATTATATTGTAAATACGTTTCTTTTATGGTACAACTTGATTAATCAATCTCTTTTGATCTATTAGTCAAATTTTAAACACACGATAAAAGTTTCGATTTGAAATCTGATTCGATCTTAGTTTAAAAATCAATTAAATCTTTGGATGTTGGCATAAGCACAGAGTTTGTAAGACAGCTAAAAATCACTGTGAATAAAACAAACTGAAACAAACGATGCATATTTTTGTTGATTGCGAAGCAAATATGAAAATGAAAAAAAAAGCAAAGATTAAAGATTTGCAGTTGATTTAAAAATCAACTGAGGTAAACGGATTTTTATAATCCTTGACGAATAAGGGTGATGTATATTTTGTGTTATAAAATAAATGGTGCTCCTTATACTTAGTAAGGATCGCCTGCCTCATTGGTCTAGTGGCAGCGAGCGCGACTTCTGAGCGTGAGGTCGTGAATTCGATTCCAAAGTGGTATTGGATTTTTCTGTATGGGAATTCTCAATACCAGCCAGAGATTTAGAAATGCTCGCTAGAAGACAATAGGCTCGTCCCCTATTACGTACTATTACCGTTAGCCCAGTGGTTGAGCAATAAACTGTTGCGCTACGTCACACGTACAAATATTCCAGAACGATATTTTAATTTCTATGGCCTACAGATAGTTGTTCTGGGTCTCAGTGCTTGTGCATGTAAATATTAGTGTTTGTAAATGCACGATACGTGAGCCAAACTTTAAATAAAAAAGGTACTGCTCTAGCATATTTTTTATAATTTATTTTCAATGCAATGGCAAAAAAAATTTACAATTTAATCAAAGATATGAACTCCTCATATACTTATATATATTTTATTCGTCGGCGCTTCTCAAATTCTGACCTTACCGTCAATACCTTATATACGAAGCCCGATATCACTTCATCCGTATTATAAAATAAAGCCTTCGAGCTCAGTAGTTCTGATATAACACCATTTTATATTGAATTTGAACCAAGGAGGTGTGAATCAAAATTATAAAACGGACTAGGACTGCTTCACTATTTTCGCTCGTACAGTTCGTACTTTACAGTTCGTTTGTAGCGCTTCGGGCTAGCTCATTTTTCTTCTATATTATTTATTATATACCGTATATATGTATTTGACTTTTACCTTCACTTCGTTTTTTATACGCCTTCAATTCGCTAATGGGGACTTTACCTGAATCTGTCAAATATGAAACACAGGAGCCCATTTTCACAAAGCTGAACCACAGGCTGCAAATTAAAATATGCAGAAAAACCCAATAATCTTTTACATAACCTGGGAAGCGAATCCAGGACCGAATACCAACCGAATGCTCGACAACCGCGTTTGCGCTCATCAAAGCATTATCATTGATGATAGTGATTAATGTCTTACAGTTTCCTGTCAACGTGTAATTAAGCTAGAAGTAAACCAAAAATATGTCTAAAATTTGAAATATCTCTCATGTATATGTTACATTTACAAAGAACAATAATTCACCATTCAATCTAATTAATGAACTAATTTTAATACAAGAATTGCAAGCATTTTAAATTGTATACATTATTCAAACGAGACAATATGTAAACATTTCTAAACAACAATAAAAGCTTGGTACTAGTTATAAAAAGTGGTAGTTGCGACAAGTGCGCGCACTCAGACGGCAGCACTAGCCGCGCTTACGCTGAAACTCGTCGGAAATAATTCTCACAAACAATGAAATTGTTACTAATTTATTTTCCAACCGCAACAAAGCGAGATGTCACATGAAAAATGCTCGGAAGCGGCGCGGATGAGACGCCGTGCATTCCTCGGCTGGAACTCTCTACAATTTCACGTGTCGTACCCTCAGTTTTACATTTGCCACAGCGTTTAAGTCACATTAAGTTTCGTCTTCACTGTGAACAATACAAACGATTTAAAACTCGCGAGCGCTCCGGGGGAATGCGAGCGATTTATGACATTAATCCTAGATATAAAATGAAATTTCACACTCGTATGCAACGGTACAGAAACGTTTTGTTTCGTAGACACCCGCTCTAATTGCATTGTTAAATTTAGCTTCCGGGTGTTTCAGATATTTTTCATATTCTAGACTTTGATTAAACTTAATATTATAGCGTCTGTTTTATATAGGTAATATATAATAGAAATATTAACTGTATATCATTGTTTCAACACGCAGCCAATCTTCTACGTATTGTTTTACTGTCAATATTTATATTATCGCTTTAGCTAATAAGGAATCCAATAAAGCTTAGTTAGAACCGAGAAATAATGACAATATTATTTTTAGGTGGCGTGGATTAAGTCAGATTCGAAGGCGATTCTGGCGATACACACAAATATGGTGGCGCTGAACCCTCGGCTCAGCGTGACTTACAATAACCATAACACGTGGAAACTGCACGTGAGCAACGTCCAGGCCAATGACTCTGGCACCTACATGTGCCAAGTGAATACAGACCCTATGAAAAGTCAGGTAAGCTACACTTTGCCACTTCGTAAACTTAGCTGTAGTCACAAAGTAAGAAGTTATTTCGTGAAGAGCGCTCTCTAACTTAAATGTAACATTTGTCAACAAGCCAACATTTGTTTCCTCTTTACAAAGAGTAGTGAACACACCAGTACATTCTTGTAAAATAATAAGAAGTGTTCAATCAAGCGGTGAACGCTTATTTTCCAATAAATTATTACGAAACATTCTGCTAGGGCGAATGAACGGATGATTAAGTGCAATGCAAAAATCGATGTGCAATGGATGGAGTTACAATATTACGATACAAAAGCTTAATTTCATAAAATGTCTGCACCCCTACAGCTTTTCTTTCTGTTCTTTTTATAAAACTTTGCCTCAAAATAGGATTTCCTCTGTATGCAACGGGCAACTTCACAAGCAATACGTACACCTGGAATAATTTATTTGTACTGTGTCTGAATAACTCTGTAAAGATTATTAATGATACAAATATGAGGGTGAGAATCGAAATCGCGAATCATAGCCAAAAAAGCCTATTACTTTGCCCCTACGTCTACTGGCCACCAATAGATATCAGAAGTCTAGTAATAGAAAATAAATAATATTCATAAGGTATCAAAAATTAAGATCTGAAGAAGAATATTACTATCACAGTAGGTATATCTTATATCGACTTTCAATATTGACAGCATGTTGACGTTTCGAAATGTCATATTATGATTTAATATCTGAATAGATATTGACAGCATCCACGGCTACACAATTCCATATCCCGATTGTCTACCAAACAAAATTACCAACTAATCGAATGTAACATGGGCAATTATTTTTGTCAGATGGGTCATCTATCCGTGGTGATCCCTCCGGACATAGTGGACAGTGTGACGGAGGGTAGCTCGGCACAGGAGGGCGGCAGCATAAGATTGACGTGCACCGCAACTGGGGTGCCGCCGCCCACGGTCCTCTGGCGTCGGGAACACAACCGACCTATAGTATTTAGGCACGACGGTGGCAGGGAGCGGAAAGGTCAGTCATTTGTATTTAGTTTTGTAAGAGGGTTAATTTCTGAAATGATTTAATTATATTGTACAATCGAACAAAAAGATAAGTATACGGCGTCTATAATTTAGATTTTGATGCAATTGAATTATTATTTAGGCAAACGATATGATCTATCTTCGGGTCTTCATGATGTTGTGAATTTTCTGAATGTTTTGTTGAACTGTTCTTTTTGAGGGCGAATTCTCTTCAGTTTGTATACAGCTTTAAAGAAGCGTGTAAGTGGTTTGACTTAGTATCATTACAATGAGATCTTTTTGTATACGTTGGCAACTTAAGTAAGCTATAAGGGGTACAAGAAAAAGCCTCCACGAGCGTCGAAATGTAAGTACCTCTAACGCACCCTGGTCAGTTACCGATAACATCATTACCGACTGAATAAATTTTCCAATATAGCATGAGCGATTTCCATGTCATACATAGCTCGTGCCGACTCAAAGAAGAAGAACTAAACTATAAAATTACAAAACGACGGCGGCAGTGTATTATGGAATTTAGGTAGGTACATTGTATCATGAGACAAGTTACATTATATATTGCCCTATAATCTGACGGCCATAATTATTTGCTATGTGTTATTAATACATGTAGCTGTCGGCCATGAATATAACAAAGGTGCAATGCTGCCAATTAATCGTGCGGTTTACTTTGTGTATGTCTACCCAATCCCATGATTTTAGTTTATTAGGTATTTATAGTCATATCAACAGACAAAAAGGAAAAATTAAACGACAATCCAGCTTATTATTTTTAATAAATAGAACATTTTCAGTAAATGCAACAAAACGAATCAAAAATTTTTAAAAAAATTCAAATTTTTCGGTCTAATTTATTTCTCAAATCCTTACCTTAACTTAAATTTACCGTAATTAAATTTAAATTTAACGTACTTACCGTAACTTTAACCTAGTAAAAAGAACTCAGTCTCACTCATATTGTACTGCGTCCATTTAATAATGACCTGGTCAAATCAAGAACCTCACGCTTGTGACCATTAGACCAATTAGGTAGTTCCATTATTTCTAATACAGGACAGGTACTAATAAACAACAGTACCTATACTAATATTATTATCAGAAGGTTTATTATTAGATATCTACTAACCCCTAACAATATAAAAATTAATATATTCAGTCTCAATATTCCCAAAATTACAATAACTAAAGACAATCTCACCGACATTAATCCAAATATCAGAATAACTATTAGATACCGCAGATACAGTACAAAGTACATTCAATCAAACAGAACACGAGTTTCGCCTTATTGAAGACGTATAGCCGTCATAGCGGCAATGTCTTGTGGTTCGAAGTAATCAACAGACTGTATTGTGGTGCATAATGAACTCTAGCGCTTCATGGTACCCACTGATGTGAATGATCAAGATATTCTTGGGCTAATAACTTTTGTTCGAAGGATACGGTCGAACAAAGTATCGAGTCGAGACACGAACACAACTACGGTCGAGATAGGTCACTGGTAGGATGTGACATAAATGCGGCGCGATATACCTATGCAGTTTTCTCGTCGCATAATCTCGCGCATATTTTTATTTAAACACTTTTAAAGACTTGCGATAGTGATATTCTATACTTTGTGTTAGTCTAACAAGGTAGGATTTTCTCCGGATATTAATGATTCATTCCATCATGTTAATTTATGAATACATTCCAGTAATACCTATATTGTTTAATTAATAGACATAGTTGAACTTTATTAATGTTAACAGATCCGTGTTCAGTTCCTTATAAAACTTTACCTTTAACTAGTATCCTTGTATACTTTTCTCTTTATTCATCTAAACCCAAGAAAATGGTTTCCCTGAAACATTGTTAGGCTGTCATGTAAATCACATTCTGGTCCACTATAATTATTGTAAAAGTATGGCACCTGTATAAATGATATTTGTGAGCAAATATTGTCTCAATCAGCGAGCCTACCAGATGTATGTTTACAGCAATTTTATTGAGGTCTTACACCTCTTGACGTCCTTTTGACATTATTTCATCCGTGACCACGGTATAGCTGACTAATCTATCTTGTAAAAAGAATAAATACTTCAACGTTCGGTCTTATATACATACATGTGAGATAGGCGAGAACTTATGAATGTATCATTAAGGTATTAAAGACTATTTACAATGACCTACCACAAAGTTCATGGACCCTTTGCTTAATCTTAAAGGAGCGAGTGGCTTTGAACCTTGTTGTCTAGTTAAAGTCAGTCTTGGATTAAGACTAGTGTAATTATTTTCATCTAGAATTTCTATTCTTCAGTGTAAAATCGTAATGATTCTGTTGTAATTTATACTGTTCCTTTTTTGAATATTCATACTGTATTTGCTATAGTTTCTTTAAAGTTATTTATACGAGTTCCAATTATATCGACATTAAATAAAACAGTTTTCTGCATTCATTTTCGTTCTTATGAATGGTAGTTGTATTTTCATGGTAAACCTTAGTAAAATGGTTATAAATAATGGTAACTAAAAACGGGGTCATCCCTTAATTAGGAAACCTTAGGTAACTGCTTTTTGGGGTTATTTAAAATATTTCCTTTGCTGCTAACTTTGTTATTATAATTGAAAATCTTCTACCAAAATATTTCCCAACTTAAATATCTTATTAACAAACCCAATCACACAACAGATATAATATTATTCAATATTAATAAGATGATCTCGTCAAACATGACTTAAATTCATTCAATAAGATTTTACAGTAAACCGACTGAATCCTTAACTATTAGCTTCATTGTGATGCAGCGCCGTGAGACGGGTGCATCCCCTGTTCGTAATAGGTCGGAAAGTATCGTGATTTGAACGCTTCCGTCCTTTTTTAATGCTGTTGGATTCAGATAGAAATTAACGCTTAACCGAACAAATTCAAATCGTTGAAAACAACGGAAAAAATATTACTGTAGTAGTTACAAAACTGAAAAAAATACTCTTAGATTATGGAATCGGATTTCACTTTCATGTTGTTTAATGTTGACTGCGAACCCGATTGCTAAAGCCATGGTAACCTGCGAACTTTATTTGGAAGACACCACCTAAAGTACCATCGCAAGGTCAAACAAGCAACTTGAATCACGCCCACAACACAACACAACCGTCAACATTGGGATGTATCGCACTCTTAATGAAACATCGACCAATCAATCAAAATTTTGACAAAATGAGTTACAGTGAAATGCCGAGACTCCATAACATTCATGCATTGAAAAGAATGAAGGTTCACTAAATTTTTACTTCATTTAGTACGATTCTTATACTTCTCACTTTATAATAAGTTCACTTCCCCCTGACGCAAATAATGACCAAAACCATTTGATTTATTTGTTTGTGTACCTAATTTGCGCTTGGGCACACCTACTTTTACCGCTATGAGTTGTGACACCAAAGTTTTTGTTTGTTTGCATGAACTCGGTATTTATGGGTAGGTACCTATATTGTTTGTGACAAATGAGAATGTGGTTTTGGAAAAACATAGGTGTGGCGATACGAGAAAGAATCTTAGCGTAAAAAGATAGGGAATTGTATAATAAAATATTAGACGCTATAATAACTCACAATGATGCTAAACACCGTTAATGTAATAATAATTATTATTATCATATTATTCATTATGCCGATTGCACGGCGCTAATCGCCCGTTGCATTCAAAGAAAAAATATAGGGCACTGACGCTTCTAAAAAAATAAAAAAGTTACTGAAATATTAACAACAATAGTAAAATTGCATAAGCAAATATGCTACAGATTTCAGTGCGAATATTCTAATATTTTACCATCTTCAGCTCTAACAGACAAACTCATATGCATTTCTCAAACCCATAGCTATACAATGGTAACGTTTCAGGAAATAATGTTCGTTCATACCGAGGCAACTAAAACATTTCACCAAGTCTTACTTACACGAGATGTTAAGCAGCTTATACCGCTTTTGTTTAGTTATATTTTAAAATAGTGGGGAAAATTGTTACCACGTTCCGCAAAGTGGACGTTTACAGGGTTTTATTATTAAAACGTTGGATTAAAGTTTTAAGCATGTTTATTAGAAAATAATATACAAAGTCTGCATAAAAAAATAAAGTTAGCTGCGCACGTTATACTGAAGTATTTGGTGATTAAACCAAAAACTGACTCCCTTAATGATTCCTCAATGAGGGCATTATGAATTAATTGCACCATCCAAATTATAGTTCTTCTCATTCACCAGAAGATCTGCACTACTATTCGTGACGGCCTAAAATTAAAAATACAAGTACAAAAAAGCCACAATAATTAGCCGTTAATTAATAAAATACATTCGCATACAAAAAGTTAATTGCGTAAAATTTATTGGCATTCGTTGAGTATATTCTAAATAAAACTGCAAAACCTCGCAACGCTACTAAATACTTGAAGCACCTCTCATAGGTTGTACTGGTTCGCTACTAGATATTTAAACGAGAGAATTTCTCATTTCGCTTCATTCCGTTTTTTTTTTATGTTAAAGTGTAAATGAGCACCTTTTCAGTTCATAACGAAAGTAACACGAGAAAAGAAAAGTGCAATAGGAGTTTAAATGTATTCACTTTTAATCGAATTATTCAATTCCACATAACTGGGCCGGAATTATACTTTATATCTGACTTTTAAGTCATTTCATATTTGTCAATTCGTTGTCTCGTCGTCTATTTGCTTCGTTTTGTTTATTGAAAGGATGAATATCTGGATGTTCAAAATTGTTCACTAACTTAATACCACAAATGGGTAATGCCAATATTGCGTACGCAGCTTAAATTGATGAGTTAAATTAAATTATGATAATGCAATGCAAAATTGCTGTTGTCCGATTAACGGCTGGCAAAATGAAAATTTATATAGCATATAGAAAAATGACGCTGTTTTTACATGAGAATACTAGAGCAATAAACAGCAACACAATGTTAAAAGTTGATAGGTAGTCAATATACCTACTATTATAAAATTGATAATAACATATACTTAGTATTTATTATAAAATGGAGGCAATTTTAACAAAAAATACTATAGCAATAATACCTTTAGCTTTTGGTATTTTATTTTATAACAAACAATGTGAAATCTGGCAAGAGTTTATGAAACTTTTATTTTAAACAAAAATTTTAAGAAAAATTTTCCTCAATAAACTCGTAATAGGAAAATGAATCCGTAAGCTGAACTTCGCAACACTGCAAAGCGGCAACATCTATGGACACTGCTCTCATTGTTAACCCTTCGGAGCGAGTTTTCCCTTTTCCCCGGGGTGCCGAAAGCCGCCATTCTGTTCAAGTCTTTTTTCCAATTCAATCTACTTTGCATTGTCCCCGACACTCGCATGAGGCATTACACCTAGACACCCCCAACCCTTGCACTTGCTTCCAAGCACTTCCCTTTCCAATGGATTTTATTTACGCAAGAGAAAGCAAGCTTTAATACATATACCGCTGAAGACAATAAGGCGCCTCGAAACGAGATATAAAAGCTTTGAGTTAGTCTCGCGTTCCTTTTAGTAGGATTCCTTTGAAATGAATCGAATAATTCGCGAGTTTATGCTTATGGACGCTTTTTTATGTGAGGAATACTTTGTTAAGTGTGAAAATAATGATTGTCGCTTACGGACTGGGATCGTTGTTATGACAATAATAGGGTCTCAAATTTCAATGGGTCGGATATACTTATTTTATCCCAGCGTAAGCACGTATTCAGTCCTTTGATTAATCAATGAAGCGAGAATTGATAAGGCGTAAGAAGTTCTGTTTGTCTTGAAACCCTTCAAGTTGTGACGGTATTTTGTGGGAAACCTAAACAAACAAGTGAATTTATTTGTTCTCTATAGCTCACTGCTTTCATTGTACAATTGTTTGATGATGATAATGACTGACTATGATTGTATTTTCGGGTCTTTTTTAATTCGCGTCATGGTGGTCAAGGAGTCAACATCTCCTGAGGATGCCCCGGGGAGGGGCGAAACACGTGTCGAGGAGCGGTTTGGGTTGCATGTTCCATTATATCTATCGCACCTTCTGCATGTGCATATATTTACGGCGGGAGGGTGGTGCTGTGCATGCACCAAAGCTTGGCGGAATTAAAACTAAATATTCTAGTTGTATATCTTGTATATCATGGATTTTGCGCAAAGTAGGTGTTACTTTCTTTCGTTGATTCCATTAATTATGATTGTATAAACCAACGAATACTTTGGAAGAAGCTCTCTCTCTCTCTCTCTCTCTCTCTCGACTCAGCCTGTCTTAGTAATCATAGGTTGTAACAGACCTAGGTATCTCCCAAGTTCGACTACAATACTTGGTCGGACCGAGACTCCCCAAATATAAATAATTTAACGCACCATATTTTTATTGTTTTATGAAAATTTGTGATAAAAATGTAATTTAGGTACTCTCCTTTCGTAACTTAAATCGACTTCTCCAAACAAGTTTCTGTCGGACTCTTTTACATCGTCCCGTTGGCGGAGCGGCGACCAAAAAAGGACAACCGCCGCTCTCGACTGAATTTTTATGAACTTTTTTGTTTGCCTTTTTAAGACGAAATGTAAAGCAGCACCGCGGGCACCGGTTTCTGAAAGGGCACTGCATCTTAAAGGAAACTGTAAATTAAGTTTCTTTTTGAATCTTCGCTTTTTATGTTTCGTTTTCGTTATGGGTTACATGGCTATATTATTTATTTACTTATCTATTTATTTATTGTATAGAGTATATTGTGTACTTATACTATTATATCTTTGAACTCACGTTAAGGCGGTATTACAAGTGAAAATTTTTACTCAAATAATGTCTTCCTAGAATATACACTGATTGTAAAAAGCTAAGGACTATTTTCAGGAAACATCAGCAGTATATCTTTAAGCGCCCTAAAAGAGAAAATTATTGCATGTACTGTCTTGACATTAATGTCTGTAGACCCGCTACATATCTCTGTAACTTATCTCTATTTGCGTTTTCCGGAATCTTGAAAGAAACCAAACCTTTTCGCAAAATACTTCATAAACTTGTATCAAGGGTAAACACAGTAACACATTAGGTCGCAAGTGCCCCGACCCTAAACGTAGGTTATGTAAGTCGTTACCAGACAATGAACGCAACAGTAACAGTAACGTTGTATTACCCCAGACCTGTGTTAATATGTGCAAAGAAGCCTATATGCATTAAGCTTCGCTCATACTGGCGCGAAACCGCCCGCGTGTTGTTCACCTGCCGCCCGCGCTGCGATTGTGCATACAGTTTTACATATACACAACGGCAGTGCGGGCGACACGCGGGCAAAATTCGCTTCGGTTTGAACGCAGCGTTATGGAGATCCTCTGCTAAGATTTGAATTGATCTTTGTTCAAAAGTTTCGTATGTGCCATCGAGTGTCGAAAATTAAGAGAAACTACATATTTATACCTATATCAACACAATCATTTCACATTACTGTTGTGATTCAAAGTTTCAAACGTCTGTGGATCTTTAGAATGGAATAAAATAGAATAAAATATACATTTATTTCTAAACCAAGTTCAGGGACTTACAAAGTGTCGAGACTCTAGGCGCACGGTTCCAAATAGTAGATCCTGTGAAGAAGAACCGACAAGAAACGCCATGGATATTCTTTCGAAATAACAGATCTTAAAGTCTTGTAAACACTGTTGTGGTAAGAGCGAGATTAATGTAATTGTAAAATACTGTTACTGTTAGCCTGTCACAACCTGTCAAAACATAATAAGATTGCAAATATAATATGTGAACAATCATTATATTATGATAATTATTTTCTCAGAAATTCGCATGCTCGAATATATTTGAAAATATCTCTGTGGCTTTACAATAGTGCGGCATTCAAACAATTGACTAATAACGCTCTGCAAACGGTTAAATTCCAAATGCAAACGCGTAACGCTCAACGCGTTCGTTGCAGCTATTGGTTCTCTTAATGTAAATGTGTTGTTCTACCATCGGCACTACGGGAATTGTAACGATTGTTTATGTTATTATGATGAATAATGTATTTTGTGAGAGAAACTATTTTGCCATGTTATAGAAATATATCTGAGTGAGCTACATTGAATTGCACTTTCGTCGGATTGAGATATTTTTAGTATAGAGATGCCGTACCTTTTTTTTTAGATTTACTTACACACTTAAGGCAATTATTAATGGGATCGTGCTTAGACAATAACGAACTGCATGGTTCTGTTTCTTAAAAACAAATATTGTGATCATGGCACCTAAAGAGACGCAATAAAAGAATCATATTAATATTATTCAGATTACAAAAAACATAATTGCCACCTAAATGACTCGGGTAAGGTTCATATTCAGCAACCATCTTTTTGACAGTTACCTTGTTTTCTATAAGGTTGGTACTGATGCCGTTATTGAGTCCCATGTAATAGGGTGGACCTGGCTCAGGGCAGCCACTAAAAATTTGAATTAAAAAAACTCAAACTTCCAGACCGATAACCGAACTGAAGACCTCATGAACAGCTATCGAGCTTGCGACCATTAGACAAATGAGACGTTTCGGGGAAAAAACATTTGTATATCATTAAACAGTTATTACTATACGTAATAATATCGCGAATTTTAGACCATCTCCTCCCAACTCCATTTCCCTACAATTGGTACTTACGGACGCAATATCAATATCTCTTCTAAGTACTTACGCATTGTACTTCACAGATAACGAGAAAACTTTATCATCAAGTTTTTACTTCGTACGAAATATGTTAGATATACGTTAGCGTTACTCGACTGATTCGGTCAGTACACTCCAAATAAAATTCCACGTGCAAACACGAACCAGGGAGACATAAAAGAAATAAAAACCTAAAATGACTGGGAATAACGTTAAACAATATCGACGTAGGACCGAAATAATCCTTAATACATTGTAGGTAATACTTTATCGGGTACCCAAGAAGGGTGGCTATTGCGTGGGGATTACCAATTTTATAAGTTAGGTATTCGTACGAATGTCACCGCAGTAACCATAACGTTTTAGTGGCAGTTTGCCCCTCGTTGGAACACTTCGTATTTTTAATAAAAAAAGCAATATAGTTTTTCACAGCCAAGCCAAGGAGAGTTCCCAGGCTGGAATTTTCAATTTTAAAAATTAAATTGCTTTAAACAATTGTTGTGTTGATGGTTCTTTCTGAGTTATTGCGTCGTCTCATTGAAGAACAAGCTCTTAGACGGTAGAAATTAATGATCTTTTGAGTGTGTACATGATTCACGTTTTTCCTCAAAAGTTCAACGTTATAATATTGTCATATTAACACGAGATTTATCCTTGGTCATTTGTCTAGTGGTCGTAACCGTGACTGCTGAGCTTGAGATCCTGAGTTCGATTCCCGAGTCGCACAAAATGTTATTAAGTTTTGCCGTATAAAAATCCTCAGCCACGGCTTCCAGTAGCACGGAGCTTGGAACTGTATCCGGTTGATGACAATAGGCTCGCCTAACTTCATCATCAGCCAGAAGACGTCCACTGCTGAACGAAGGCCTCCCTCAAGGGGGGGTTTGCCATAATCACCACGCTTGGCAGGCGGCTTGGGGATCGCAGTGGCTCACCGATTAGTGAGAGGACGCTGCTGCCCGTCCTCCAGTGTCTGGGCGCAGTTTTAAGACATACCCGGGTCAACCTAACTTAATAACAGCATTCTGCCTAATACTTCGGGGATACAGGCATTATGCTATGTAACGTTATTTATACTGGCTATATAAAGAGATATTGAACATAATTAAATGTAATCAATATACATACATACCGGTACGGGAGTGAAAAATATTGGGTTTAAAGACTGAAAAATGCACCAGCAGTGACGGATCACAACACAGAGCATCGTTAATTCTCTGATTCCCAGGACACTGGACAATCCCGATTCGACACAATCACAATAAAATAAAATATTTCAGTATAGGACTTTTTCATTTAGTGCCCATATGCCCATAACAACCAATCTTTGTAAACATATTGGTGATGCTAAATTATTATAAGCACACGACGCCGATCTTTGAATAATTTCTTTTAAATTGAAAAAAATGTACAAGTTCATCAAGTTGTAAGGGCCTCTGCATTCGAATATTGTTAACGTTTATTATACCGTAAACATCAGTTTAGATAATTCTTTTTTACTTTACTTAGGGTCTGAGTTCAAACGAGATGCGGGCCAACCTCTGACTTTTCAAAATCATGTGTGGATCAGAATTTTATTATGACTTACGTTAACGGTGAAGGAAAAACATCGAGAGAAAGCTGCACAACTGAGAGGGCTCCATAAAGTTCTCAATGGTGTGTGTAGTTCGCCAACCCGCCTCAGGCCAGCGTGGTGGACTTGCCCTTGCCCAGCAATAAAACAGTAATGGGCTGAATTTATTTTTAATACTTAGGAACTGCAATGTAATTTGTGCCCAGCAACCGAATACACCATGGTCATAATAATATGAAATCTAGTAAGTTAGTAAGTAAGTTAGTAGTATTAGTAAGTTAAGTAACTAGTTGAGGTATAAAATAATATATTCCCTTTAACTCAATGACACCAACATAAGCTAGTATAAATCTATATGTCACTATATATTATTGGACACACTTGCACAGTACAATTCTGACGGAGCTCGGGTACAGTCAGCCCATAAAATTCAATAGCATCAAACGTATCTAAATCCGACCACCTTGTTTTATTGTCACTTGCGATTCAGCTGCTCGGGTTTCACTTAGGTTTTATCCACCAGTGATGTATAAAGAACTTATAAATATGTATACCTGGTTTCTTCCTTTAGGAGTAAGACTGAAATGTTGATTTATGTCGCTTCAGTAAAAGTACTCCTAATACCTAGGTGTATCTCGCGTTTGGTACATTACTGTGTTGTGTCGTGTCGTGTCGTAGGATTGATTCTGTTCACGAGTGCATCATATCAGAACGAGTCTTGATTGGCTTACACTGTGTCAAAAAGCACCATGAGATGACTCAACAAAATTATATGAATCCGGCTTAACTTGGACCGGCTCCATTTTTGACATTTCACGTTTATCTCAAGTATGATACTAAAAGTAAGCTAAATTTTTCTGTGTCCGTAAGAATGCTACAGAATGCCAAATTAGACTTTTAGGGTAGGAAACAGTATAATTAAGTTTATCAGTTAGAAAAATCTCGTCTTCCGCCTCCAACAGTGCCTTATTAACATTTGGCATTCTTTCTCTATTCTTGTTAAACATTCTGCCTGTAAACACATGACATCACGCCTATATTCCTCGATGATTTAGGTAGAGGCAAGTTGCCATAAATCAGTTGCCGATTAAAAATAAAATATAAACTATACTAAATTCTCCTTCTTCGTATCGATTTTATTCCCAAAATTAAATGTTTTTTGACCAGTACTTAGCCACGTCAATAGCATTATTCGAGGCTTTGCAGGTCTTTTAGAGTGCAGGTGTTCTGAATTATAATAGTGTATAAACACATAACAATATTAAAATAAAATCCTGACGAATAAATTTGAAACAAATTAAATTAATATTTATTATGGCAGGCTTTATTAAAACATATTTTCTTGCAATCATTTAGGTATATAACGTATTGATTCACGTTCACAATCGTGTTTCTAAGATTAACAAAAAAAAAATTGAAATTGTCAAAAAACTAAATAATTAAAAAATATAAATATTAAACTAGGGGTTTTGTAGACAGTTAATTTTTTATTAATACATAGTTTACATACCTACATAGTTATTGTAAAGTTGTGCTAGCCAAATAGTCGTGGTCGAATCGCAGGGTACATTATTCCCCAGCACTGCTTTAATTCATTGCCATGCTGCCCTGGGCCTGCGTGGTGGTGACCCCAATTTAGAAAAAACACCGGACTCCTATCAATGAAAAATGAGTAAACCGATGATGTTGTTTGATGTGCGCGTTCTTTGAACGTGTGTTCATATTCGCGGCAATCACATTTACGGACCAGCGCGAATCGCTAGTGTGATGGAGGCCTTAATTTTGCACACCATGCAATAAGAACATGGCTTCAGAACGATGAAAATAACAGTTGACAGCTTTATTTTTCTTAACATCCCAGGTTAAGTAGAAATTGAAACAGAAAAATAAATATATCAATATGAGTAGAATGACGTATTAACAAAACATATCACGCTTAGTATTCTTAATTGTAACTACTGAAGATATAAAATGGGGCATAAACTGGCTCATATAACAATAAAAATAAATTAGATAAAAGCTCGCAATGAAACTTTACCCATTACTCGGCTCGCGTAAAACTGTTTCATGGGTTTGTAAGATTTAATTATTGCAAAATACTCTCACAAAATGTGTAATGTAAAACCTTTCGTACACAAATAATGTACCTACGCTTAAAGTTAACATGTAGGTAATTTTCTTGAGTTAAGATGTCTTAAAAACTGTGATAGAATCGTAAATATGTAAATAAATATAAAAGTTAAGGCGTTACATGGAAAATTAATTTAATATTATAATTTTCTTTTACGTAATAACACACAAAATCCCTAAAGGAAAGAAGGTTAAAATAACATGTCTTTAAATTTTGACCTGAAAAGGTATCTACTGACTACGTGTTCTACATAGACTGAAAGATAGCTTCTCCATCAACAGTCACTCAATCAATCAAATCCAGTCCACTGTTGGACATACCTCTTCAAAACTGCGTCACAATGTCGGTCACAACATCGAAAAATCTGTAGACAACATAAAACACGAAATTCTTATTTCATAAACCTTCGCAATAAAGTAGGTGTTGCACTAAAGTGAACAGCAATGTTCTATTATAAATTGTAAGCGGTAACCGTTTCAAGATGTTAGTAGTTTTGCGCCGAGCTCGGTCTCGGGGCCTCCAAATTACCGCAATAACGGTAATTGCAATTTGCTGCTGAAAATACCCACTGTCTTCATTCTCTTCCGCACTAATGTTGATATACTAGAGTTGTGTTGTGCACGAATAGTGGACGGTTGTATGTTGAAGTGTGCAATAATGGTAGCACCTGGAATGGCTGGCTTTAGACGCTGTGAAATATTTTTCTTGGCATGTGTTACGTATAACATGAAAATTACTGGATTTTATTTTGGTACGGCTGAACAATTTTGCATATAATCATATATAATGTATAATTGTTCTCGTGGCTTTGTTAAGCTTCAGCTGTTTCAAAATATCATACATACATAATGTCATGTCCTTTTCCCATGGGGCTAGGCAGAAACTACGGAACGTGCGATCCGTATACACAATCCTGACATAACCCTTTCTCTTTGTCAAGTTTTAAAACACATCATCGATATTATTATAGGTAGGTATATATTGTATGTAAAATGTACATACCTAACCAAAAATAACAGACGGAACCATTATTTTTCCTGCACATAAAATTCATCGAACGAAGCCATGTCTAAATGTAAAAAATAACCTAAAAAATATTACCTAATTATTTTTTATACCATTAAAGTAACAAGTAAGCATTATGGCCCATCTGATGCTAAGCGGTATTTAAATATTTAAGTAAGTAAATGCTCCATTTACGTAAAGATCATTCATTTACTCAATAGACATATGAAAGCTTATATGTGAAAGCTTAGTATATGAAAGCGTTGGAACTTTAGAAAGCATCACTTTATTTCGCATCACTTTATTTCTTGAGTGGCTCCGTACACGGAAATTACATTCAAGCGCGTCTTGTCTGAACTTGTTAACCGATCATTGGAAATAAAATTACTTCTGATGCCAACTACGCAAATCGGTTGAGTGCATCCAAGTAAAATGGATGCACTGATAAAAATGAAACTTGATTTTTATATTAAATTCAAATCAGAGATAAAAAGTTGGAGTTTCAAAAGTAAATATCTCAGTCACTGAGATAACAAGCTCCCAGTCTCTCTTGGAGTTGTTTATTGATGTTTTAACATTATATCTTAATGTAGGTACAATCATGTGGAAAAGAGTACACGAAGATGTGTATTATTTTTTAGCAATTAAATAATTTAATAAAGCAATGGTACCAAACACAAATACACACTCACTCAGCGGCGCTGACGATCACATACTCGTCAAATAAGTTTCATAAACCAAGAAATCGTATAATTTGTATGCAGATAATGGGTATAAAAATGTAGCTTCGCGTAAACATAGCACGTGACTGTACAAAGATGGCTCGTATATATCAAATTTATGTAACTATGTAGTAAACGATACCTTTGTTTGTACGCTGATTGGGCGTAAAAATACGAAATATCGACTGTTTATTATTCCGAGTAAGTCAGCAGCGTACTAGATAATAAAGTACCTACTAGGGTTTTTTTTATACTCACGTAGTATGGTTTTACTCAAGTTCTATGAAAACCTATATAAAACACCATTACTCCTGTATTGCGGCCGTTGGTTCAATTTACATACATAAATTCCACATGTACACACATTTAACCAGAAACAATGATCCGTATAATTATTCTCTGCAGAAATCGATATCGCTACTCGTAACGCAGTAAGCCAATCATATAGCCACTGCGCCAACCGTTACGTTTATGTTGCCAATCAATCAATATCGGCATTTGAGAAAACTAAAAAGGCGTATATTTGTGTATATAATCCGGTTTAGATGAAGAAAACAAAATGTTCACTCAATTGACAAGTGAGGCAAGTTAAACACGCTAGAACATCTATTATGGCACCGGTATCCGTTTGTGTTTTTATGAATTAATAAGACTCATAATCAGCAATCAACTGTTAAACAGAAAAGATGAATTGCTCAATTTCAGCTTTTTAGGTCACTTGTAAAGCACAGGCCTTAAGACTAAATAGAAGAGAACACAAGTCGCTTATAGTGTCCGTAGGCGACGGTTAGCCAGCTATTATTACTTAAGTACTGCCGCATTTGTCAGACCCACCACTTTGTTCCTGTATGGCTCAGTAACACCACCGTATTTCATGTTGGTATCGCCTTAACTTTGCTCAGCGAGAAATGGGGAGGGAGCTCGAGTTTGCGAAAAATAACTGATTTGTTGAAAGTGCAGACGTATTAAGGAAGATGACCTAAGGAACATTTATTATTAGGTAGATATCTAGTGAAAAATTTACGAGATTTTATTATGAACTCGAGTCGTTGGCTGGGACTTCGTGCGCGTGTCTTTTTATTTATTATCTAATTAGTGTTTCGCTACAATAGTATATATGTCTTTCTCCAGGATACAGGCTACCTTTTTGTAAAATATTATAACGATCGGTTCAGTGGTTTATTCGTGATGAAGTAACAAAAAGACAAAGATTTACTTTTTTATTTAGGTATAATAGTGTGGAATATTATAATATTTTTTGTTGTTGAGTATTCTATATTTTTATGCATTTTAGGAACCAAAAATTGATTAGAGAATGTATGACATTAAATAATATTTTGTTTGACATAGAAAATCAAATGTATATACTGCTTTTAATAGAAACTCCCTTAGTAGAACATGTACCTACTTTGATGTTACGACCCACCAAATTCATTGTTACACGTACGTAACTTTGTAACAAAACAACAAAATTTCATGAAGAAGAAGTTTCAGCGAATAAGGCCATAAGACACATTCGAGGCCCGTTAAATTAATTTGAGTGCTGAAGTATCAAACATTTGAAGTTTCTCCAAATAATTTCCTTTAAGAGTATAATAATGCAGAAATATTATTATTGAATTCTATTGTGGTTTTTACTTAGTGGGTAGGCAGCAAGCTTTATGAAACCTCGTAACTAACTTGATAATTGTTATTCTGTATTTAACGATTATTCCTTTTCTTCTTTATTTCATATTGCTACAAATGTGAATATTGCGTCTTAAATGCCCGAATGTTCATTACTTTTGTAGATAGTACCTACTGTTGGTTGTATGTATATAGTAAGGCAGATAGTCTTAGAGCTAAGTTGAATGTTTATCGTAAAATAAGTTTAAGTAAAACTAAAGCCGAAGACCATATCTATGGCATGTAAATTATACAGTATTTAGAATACATTTGCACTTCATCTTAGAACCCAGTCTTATTGGCAAGATTAGCCTTGAAATAAGTAAATGGGACCTCGATAATTTGTTTTACTGCAACATAGAATAAGAAAATATTTTGCTCTATTACGTACAAGGATCTCATTTGTGGAATAGTTAGAGATGACAAAAAGGCTGTCCAAACGACGCCTCATAATGAAAGAACTCTTCCGCCATTTACACTTGAAGACAAGCGTGATGATTAATTTTATGATGTCATTTTCTCGCTTCAACAAATATCTTCTATTCTTCGTAAAGATACTGAAATGTACCTGTCTATAACAATAATAAAATAGTGTTTCTCTTGTACCAATATTAACACGCAATATTACGAAGAAACTAATAATACGTCCATAATGGTTGTAAACGTTACGAGAGCCACTTGTTTGTCTTCAAAGCAAATAATAAAAAGGGTAGACAGAGTCATAGCAATAATTACGAGAATAATGTGGAAGTTAGCTGACACAGGCTTCTATTTCTACGGACAGAAAAATATCGCTATTTATTAAAGACAGCTGAACCGTTTAGGTATAGCTGGAAAATTCTATGTCGATAGTTTATCTTATTTTTGTCGATAAACTTTGAGCTCAGACTGAGACGGAAAAAAAAAACATTTACGAACGATTGATTTTAGCTAAAATTTAACATGAAAATATAAGTAGGTATTAAATATTTTTGATAGAGAGATTTCAAATATACAGTTGAGAAGCTCGAGACATTGGAAAAATATTAAAACGCAAATATTAACGGAACAAAGGCGATGTGACGATGTTTTTACTTTGAAATATTTTTTTCTCTTATTTAACCAAGCAATGTCTTTATAGAGTAAAAGAAAAGTAATGATAATTTACTCGTTCGTGTATATTTAATCGACGTCGCAACCTATTATCCGACCTCTGTCTAATTTGCTGCTTCATTTATAAACCGCTGATCGGGTCATTCGAGACCAAAGGCAAAGGCTTAGTCTTACTAAGGGCATATTAGGATTAAACCCTTGTAAGCACTAAGTAATGTTACATGCTTAACAAAGGCTATAGAATTCTAGGCCTTTTGACCGCAAGAATCCTGAACTTTATTTTCTTGGAGAAATTCATAGATATTACGTTTATTTTCTTTTCATTCTAATTAAGTTCACCACCACGGCTAAGCTAGGCCTCGCTATAGATACAATTTTTCCAGACAGATGACCTTTCCAGTTAATTAAGTTTTAGATAATTCATCGTAATACTTGGTCCCATTAATTAATTAATTTTGCTTCATTTAGCGTTATTAAGAGTCGATTCAGTTTACATCATACTGATATTATTAAAAAGGTAAAGTTAATTTTATGTATATTAATTTAAGTAATCCTTTTCTCTAGATTGTCTGATTAATGGTACCTTTATAATTACATAGTTAGTTATCAAGGTTTTCATCCTAGTTTTATTTTTAATGGTCTATAACAGAGCTTGGATGGCAGATCCCTCAAAATTAGTATCATTTTCAACATAATTTAAAGTCCTTCCTTGTGATAACCAAAAACGAAGACAGAAGTGCTCGTACACTCACCGTTAGCTAACACAGTATTAGGTCAATCCCAATCTGATAATGGAATCGCTTATCGCCATACCGGGCACGGTTCCAATCCCGAGCAATAATGGAGAAACGAACAGAAAACCGCAACATTTAATTTAAATTCTAATTTTAAATATCGATACAACGTCAAGATGTCACATCCCTAAGTTTGACCGCCGCTGTAAGCTTCACCAAGTACAAATAGAGAATAGTGGTTGCAGTAATAATGGGTTGGCGTATAACTACTGCTGGCAGAGCGTTAAATTTATATTAAAAACGTCCATGACAGTGTTACACAATATGTGCGCTATGTTTCCGATTTTTTATTTACTCACACACAGAAACTCTGTGCCTGTGTAACTAAATTGATTACAAAGGGCGCAAACTGATAGTTTCCAGTTCGAAACTAGTAATTGTTAGAAAAAAATCATAGCTTCTCGTTTTTCGCTTTTTGCTTTGTCAGCAAATAACAGTTGCATGCCTTGGAGTTTGAAGCTTCAGCTAATGCTTGGTTGTTTGACATAGGTTTATGTTGGTACGTTTATTAAAGTCCTCTTGTTTAGTCGCTACCATATCAAATTGTTTTAGTCTCACTATCATCAAATTATTGTTTTTGATCCGTGGAGCAAATAATTTGTTTATGTGGTTATGTTAGAAAGTATGTTTCAAGGCATATATGTTTAATGGAAAGCGTGTATTTTCAAAAAAATATGTACCTATCGTATTCATCATAAAATCACGCTTGTATTCCCCAAAAGGTTAGACAGAGGTGATAGAACATTTTGCCGATGACGTTTATAGGGGCAAGCCTAATTCCAACCTTCGGACTGCTACTGAGAGTTTTCTAACTAAAAAACCCTATAATGTCTAACCCGGATATCGAAACAAGCCCTCAAGTTCAGAAGCCGCACTTGTGAATACAAGACTTTATATATTTAAATCCCCTTTCAGATTCTTCCACAATCATAGTGCAACCTTATAATTTGAATTATACGTATAAAACCGACAACCTAAATAATCTTCGTAAGCATAAAATATACAACCCGTATATGAAAGAAACGCAAGAATAACAAGATTAATCGTATTAATTAGAGGCTACTATTCCTATAGGTATTCGCAGCTATAACTCGACCATGAGTGAATGTTTCGTTCACCCTCCAAATCAAGAACCATTCACCGAATATCTTTTATTCTTTTAATAAAACGTTGTGTAGCTACACACGAAACGTTATTTAATAAATTAAGTATAGGTATAGTAGATTGTCTTTATTCTTTCAATTTCCCGACTTTGCTCAAAAAAGCATATTTAGCAATCGTATTGGATATAATGCTAATACATTTATTAAATAATGCAAACAAGACACTACAACAAGACACACGATATTGACTGTTTTTATCATCACTACTAACTTATTAGGCTTATGATATCCTTAATGCGTTGCAAGGATAAGACTGCCTAAGTGAAATTCGATCTCATTTATTTTTAAATTAAATTACATTAACCAACTTGCATAAGATATACAATTCATACCTTAATTGACTTGGACTGAAGTAAATAAAATATTCACACGTCTACTAACAATATTCCAATTGAAAAACTGTATACAAATACAATTTCAACGTAACGAACAAAAATATTTAAAACAATATCGAAGCAATCCATAGCATCTGGCTTCAACAAACGGACGGAATTATATATTTATTGTGATAGGGTTGTTTTGATCTTTGATTGAGCCATTAACTTGATTACTGTACTTTAGAAATTCAGTACTAAAAGTTAGTAAAGTGTTTTAATTAACGTCGCAACTCGGTGCCAGCAAGCAAAGTAGTATGAAGTTTACGAATTAACTGAAATATCCGCTTCAACCCTACACAGTTGACTTTTAAAATATTTTACGCGCTTTTTAATTTTGCATACTAATTTGATACTTGAGTTTGAAACTATTAATAAGTAGCCTCGTAGCCTTTTCTGTGTTTGTTTGTGTTATTATAATTAATTTAGTATGTTTGTTGCCGTATTCACAGAAGGAAGAGGCAGAGGTGTATTATTGTACACCCACATTTCGCCGATGCCGTCCTATGGAATAGGGTTGGAACCCTATTCTATACCTCTTCGATACCCCTTCCATACCTCACATTTGTTAATTCTATAGATTGTGTTATTATAGAATTCTGGCATTATTGTTTATATTGTTAGCTTTTATAGCCAGATCGTACTAAGTTTGTGTTAGAAATGGATTCTTCATTAAAGATTCAAGCAGGATTCGGTTGAAATCACCAATCGCAGAGCCTATATGATAGGGTAACTAGATGCTAACAGATATCTATTGCAGTTCTAATAGCAAGAATTCGTAAAAAAAAACTAACTGAAGCTGTGGCTGTGACTGTAACTGTGTCTATTCTGTTTTCAAACGTCATGTAATACTCAAACAGTATAATAATATACGTAGATAATATTCCTCGATGATGGTGGTGATGTAATAAAAACCCTTTAAGTAGGATTGTCATCCCTAAATTCTGAAAACCAGGATTTGGAAGTGGAAATGCCAGGACATTTCGGTTTAAAAACAGGACGCAGTATGAGAAAATTATAAGAAAACAGTGTCAATGAGACTGAATTAATAGCAATTACAATGTTTTATGAAATTGTCTTCAATTAAATTGAACAACCCAGGACACTCTAAAAAGCAGGACATGTCCTAGGAAAACAGGACGGTTGGCAGCCCTACCTTTAAGCAACTGAGTATATTTACACGTTGATAATAAAAGCTAGCAAATTTTTATTTTCCTTTAAATGCGTTATAACACTAGGATTTCTCCTTCCGGTACGGTTTACAAACATACATGTGACATGCACACACAACCAGACCCGAAACAACTTCTGTAGATCACACAATTATTTGTTCCGTACGGGAATCGAACCCACGACACCTAGCGCAGAAAGCTAATCACTTACCCACTGCGCCAACCGTGTCGTCATTCGTCGATTATTATCCCGCTATTAATGCTGATGTAGAAGAAATTACATTATTTGCAGATACGAAATTGCAAGCTACCACCGCCAATTACGATTTAATTGCTCAAGTGTTGAAACTGGAACCTCATTAGGACATAACGCACTATGCAATCTCGCTGCTACATACAGCTGCGTTTGCCAATCTGACCGCAGCCAGGCTGTTATTCGTAATCCGACATGCCTACGGTACTGAACGGTTCGGATTAGCTGCTTCTCAATAGAAGCAGATCGATTCTGCAGCGTACAGCATCGTAATAATAATAATAAATTCAGTCCTTTACACTGCAAGGGCCTCTTCAGAGAATGAAATCTATCGTTATCATGATTAAGTATAAAAGATAGAATTCAGAACGACAACTGAAGTTAATTTTAGTGAATCTCAAAAGCCAATTTGGAAGGATATAAAATATTCATCGGATCGAATGAATTTAAATTGAGAGACATAGATAACTAGATTTCCAATATCGAGTGTAGTCTAATTATGAATACAATGTTTATTGAAGTAAAATATACTCATAATAATACCCACTGTTGAACAGGGCCCTCCTGTAGTAATTTTCAGAAGCGTATAACATCACGCTTGTATGACCAAAAAGGTTAGGCAGAGGTTCATCTACATACTTTCCACAAGTAACTGTATTTCAAACTTTAGCTTGCTACAGACAAATTCCAAAAAATCACACTGACCAGGTAATCGAACTCAGGGCTTCATGCAGAAGCCGCGTTTGATACAATACCAGGGAATTCAATTCCATTCAGCTCATACAATGTACTTACTCACTACAATCCCTTCACGACTACCACAGAATGCCAGACCCCTTAACTAAGAACGAGAAACACGCTATTGAAATTCACAAAAGACCGATACAAATAGTTGTTATCTCCTAAAATATTCATCTAAAAATATCAAAACATATTTACATAAATCTCATTGAATTCCAACCTACATAAAGGTTGGAAAGGTTGAAAGATTCACGCTGAATTTGCGACTAAAATAGCTGAGTCAAACCAAAGCCCTGTCAAGTCCAAATTGGATGAATCACGTGACATTAGGAATGTATCGTGTACATTTATTTGATAAAAGCGTACGTGGACGTGTTAGGAATGTAATAATGTGGGTATAATGTAGCTCCGCCAATCATGGTCATACGTTTAATATGTGCTAGGTGTCTGTCTCCTCGTATTAACATACTGTAACAGCGTTTAATCATGTCTGGCTTAGAACTCCCTAAATTAGTTCCTTATTCTCGTAACATTACATTTGGTTTGGTTTACTGAATGTAATCTCAGAACTTCGGTGTTCGCGTTTGTGAATCGCTAAATTGAGTGAATTCCTACCCAAGTGTATCGTATAGGTCTTGTGTTATTTTGGAAGACTACGATGCTCCTGCTTGCGGGTAAAACGGTATTGGGGATCTACTACAAGTTTTCTACCACGGCGATCATCGTTATTGTTTAGCCAAAAATGTATAAAAATGGTGCGCGCACTAATTTTACACATTTTTGGCTTAGGTACAGCAAGTGGATTCGCTAGTATATAATCGTGATCATACATGATTATTGTGGGCGCTGGATTGGAATATGGGAAAATGAGAAGTAAAGTCTTATAAAGTTTACACGATTAGTCGACACGATTGACGCAGTGGTTGAGCGATCGACTGCTGCGCTACGTTTCGCGGATTCGATTCCCACACGGAACTAATATCTCTATGACCTATAGATAGTTGTTTCGAGTCTGGATGTTGAATTCATGTGAATATTTATATGTATAATATTTATATATAAACGCAACCACGATACAGGAATTATTAATAGAGGGGGGCAAAGTTAAAAAAATATATATATATATTGTCAAGTCACAATCAAATAAAGGTACACAATGATAGAGCCAGTAACTGGAATAACACCTAACGCTAGAACTAGTTGTACTAACTATACGGTAACTATGGTCGAGGAAAAAAAAACTCGTACTAGACCCTAGAACTATAAAACTAGGTTTGTTAAAAATTAATATTATACTATAGCTACTTGCACCTAAAACTATTACTTGTCTCTCTTTGAAATTACGCCCTCATAATCGTATGTTTTGTCCTTTAATCTCAGCCTTTCATGGATAATGCTAATCAATAGGTCCCACCCAAGTTCCACCACTATTACAATATTCCGATTGTCGTTACATTGCACTCCCGACGTAGAGAGAATTTTACGCTTGATTTGGATTGAAGTGAATTTACGATTCCGCAAAAGTCACCATTTAAATGTAGCTGTAGAAATCTACTCATGCTTTTGTCAACGTTTACTCAAAAATATGACAATATTTTCTAATATTTACGCGAGTATGGCAGCGCAATAGAAATAAAACTAGCTTTACGGCGTACATATATCTCGGGTTTATTGTTAAAATTTTCATTTTGGAGCCTTTTACAACTTCAGTCACGGGTAATGTAGGGTAAGGTAAAGTTAGTTTTATCTCTATTAAACTATCATTTAGTTTCCCTGCTGATCTGCTAATGGAAGAAAAACATTCAGCTGCTTCTCTTCCCACGCTAGTGTAGGTAGGCACACAATATTTTGATAATATAATACAATATAAGTGAAATTCGACTGCTGAGCTACGTGTCGCGGGTTCGATTCCCGCACGAAACAAATATTTGTATGATCTACAGATATTTGTTTCGGGTCTTCGTGTATGTGAATACACACCGTGCCTCGGAAAGCACGTAAAGCCGTTGGTCCTGCGCCGATCTCTCTCCGGTCGTGTCGGATTGCCGTCCCATCGGACTATGAGAGTGAAGGAACAGAGAGAGCACCTGTGTTTGCGCACACACTTGTGCTCTATAATATCTAGATTGGCCGCCGTGACTGAAACCAGTCAGGAGGACATTATTACAATATAAGTAAAAGAAATGGTTGTCTTTTTGCCGGCAATGATTAGCAACAGCGACAAAGAAGGCGACTATGCTGCGGTCAAACTGGAAGTTTAGACAATTTAGCCGTTTATGAGGAGCGTAATGGTTCGCAAGCCTGTTGATGTTGACAACGCGAGAATCTGTATAAGTATTTGATCTATAGTCAAGTCACTGTATGTTTTTTTTATTTAGTAAAACTTAAGTAACTAACATAACATAATAAATGTAAGTACTTATTTCATTGATTCACTGATTGGAAAATTACGACTTGTTCTTGAGCCTATGAATAAGCTATCATTCCAAAATGTTGCCTATTCTGAACATTAAAATTTTGTTCATATACATAGAAAAACGATAAACGAGAAAGTATTCACTTTATTTATCGAACAGATTGCCGTACTGAAATTTATAAGGCACGTAAAACGTAATAGGATGCGTTGCAAGCGTTATGAAAACGCTTATAAATCGGTTATGGGGTTCCGGATACAATTTAATTTTCTTGAACGCGTTAGCTTAGTAAATAAAGTGTTATTTTTCCCGGCTACATGCGCCGAGTAAAATGCAAACATAAGCCTAATGGATTTAGCATGTAAGTTGCATTTAGGGGACTTAGTTCATGCAAAATAATCGCACTAGCCACCCTACGAACACGTTATCATGCAACGTAGAATGAACTCTATTTTTTTCTCGTTTAATTTCCTTTATGAAAGCAAATGAACTGTTGGATGTCTTAATTAAGTTGGTAGTGAACACGAAACTCGCCTTAACTTGATTCAACAAGTAGCGGCGGATATAATTCTATATACTGGCGCCTTTAACTAAATTAATTTGATTACGCGTGTCCACGTAAACGTAAACAACTTTATTGGTGTTCTATACCCCAATGTGGGGACGGTAATCTTGGCGAAAATTCCACTTAACTAATCATTACATCATTTAATGATGATCATCAGGTAAAGTTAAAACTTTTTTGTAAGCTGAGAGAAGTTTTTCAGCAAATTGTATTAAAAAAAAGTTTTCTTTCTGTTTTATATCAGAACAGACATTAACCGCCATTACTAGACAGTTTTTAGTTTCAGTTTCCACCAAGTTGTTCAGTAATGCAAGTAATATCGGTTACGGTTGCATGCCACCGCAGCGCTCATGCCTCCGCCCGGTTATTATGTAAATTAAAGAAAAAGCCCTGCCCAATCGGCCGAATCAACGAATGCGCTTCCAAAGTGTTCATTAACATAATTTATTCGCGCCTGTCAGTACCGGTCTTAAATTTGTGGAAGGCTATTTTTCAACGTGGAAAAATTGTGTAAAGCGGTCACGTATTTTTTAGCGTCAGAGGATCCGTACGGTGTAGTTTAATAATGTCATAACCAGGGCTGAGTGAGCGGCGCGATAACATCGAAGATACATCGCGACCCGCGCTCGGATTTCCAACAATAATTTATTTTATGCGTAAGGTCTCGGTTACGGGGATGGATGTTTTATGCACAAACGACGAATGAATACCAAAACGCTATTAACATATTTATTAAAACTTACATATTTTTATATTACCATCTTAGACGCTTCTCGGCGGCTTCTTAGAGCCAAGTGTGTTGAGAACATATCATTCTACATTAATATACCTATAACGCAAGACTAGTGCAATAATTCAGAGGATTACAGAATTCTTAAGAAGCTAGTCTAGCCCGTCCCTAGTTCTGCCGAACCGTTATTCTGGGACCGATTTAAGTTGTCACTTTAATCTCTTTTGGCTTCGAGAACTTCTAATGCAGCTAACGATGAATATCTGTTTTATCGCAATTAGGTATACGAACCGAATATTGATAAAACTGGTAATGTGGATATATTGACTGCCTCGTTGGTCTAGTGAACGCAAGCGCGACTGCTGAGCGTGAGGTCTTATGTACGATTCCCGGGTCGGGCAAAGTGTTACTGGATTTTTTGGTATGGAAGCTCTCAGTAATAGCACGAAGTTAGGAACTGTGGCTGGTAGATGGCAAAAGGCTCACTCCCTATTACATTCAACTCAACTAACACCATCTAAGAAATGTGGGTGTGCACCTCTGCCGAACCCTTCTGGGAATACAGGCGTGATACTATGTTATGTTATGTTATATAATCAGCAGTTTAACAGTACTGATCTTCATAACGGAATCGGCGAAATGTGTTCAATACTGCTTAATCATTCGAGGAATAGAGGCGTGATTATTAATGTGAATATAGGCTTATTTATCAAATCATTATCAAAAACACTATACAAGGAATAATTAAGGCAGGCTAACGTAGATGACTATTTAATCACAGCTTAATGTCATTTTCGGTATATAATTTAATTAGGTAATTAATCCCGTACACTAAAACAAATAACTTTAGAAAGGGAGGCCGTTTCCCGAATTACCAGAATCAAAATTGATACTATAAATTTTGCCAGTATAATCCTTCAGACAATTCTTAAGTGAGATTCTCGTGAGAAATTATTTGTTGGTCTAATGGTAGATGAGATTACTAGACTTGAATCGAATTGATGGACATCATGACTGAAAAAAAGCATGCGTCGGTGACAGGTGTGACGTATAAGTCATTCGCCCTTCTAGCTTGACTCAGGGTAGACTTACGATATCGATTTGTGGAACTATCTAGAGTTATTTTTACCTTCAGCCTGATGTATAAGTTACTTTTACTGTATAAAATACTGCTCTAAGTACTCACTTATTTGCTTGGGGAAACCAGATAATGTGGATATCCTGTTTCCGTAATACAGATAGGTAATCCTCGTACCAAAATATTTCATGCTAAGACACAAACTATCTTGTCTTCCTTATAAGTAATGTTAAACAATGTAACGAGAAAACCTTTCTGTCAAAGGTATTCTTGGTCCCCCATCACATAAAGTGTTCCGGATTGTGGCTCATGCGGCCTGTCGTATACTTGTTATTAATTGAATGGCGTTTTTTATTTTAAAATAAAAATATTAATATTTAAAGTAATTGAGAGAAAAAGACCGACAGAGAGAGTCTGTTTCACCACTTGTATGATTAAGTGTCCATTAAATATAATTTCTATTATTTAAAAAATGACAATTACGATATCTATCTGATAAATAACCATTGAATATACACATTGCAAAAAATAAAATGTAATTAATTCTAGTAGTCAAGTCGTAGATAGGTTCCTGACGTCACATCGCGCCTTGCGACGAACCACTTCGGGCCGGTTTGGAACGATGTGCCCACCATAGTATTGGCCCACGCAGGCGGCCAACGACCATTTACTCGCCTTAATCGCAACGTGCGGACGTATCGGCAATCTTTTTTATTGCTATCAGCCCTTAACTATTATAATATACAGCCTATATTGAAGTTTAATTTCAAGCTAAGACCTCCATCAACACAGCTGGAGCTTGACATTCAAACAATAGGCAATCAGTTAGTTTATGATTTTGTGAAGTAGTCACTAAAAATAATAATTACAAAGGTTTCATAAAAACTCCATTTAACTAGTTAACTTTTACATATATGTAGTTAGGTCGTTTATTTGGTTCTCTCTGGACTAAATTTGGCTTTAAACTAATGAAATTATGAACTCAAGTTTCATTAACATTCGAGTTACGAAGTTTCTGAAGTATAAATGAAGCTTTTGAATACAACTTATGTTTACAAACATGCCTCGCAAATTAAATTTGATATGTACAGATGATAATTAACAAATATAAAAATACTTTTAAAATGTATGTTTTCAATCTGAAATCTACACAATTTACAGTAACTTCCAAGATAAGCGGGCGAACATTCAATTTTCATTTCTGGTCAAGGGTAAAATGTTCATAGGCGTTTCATGCTAATATCATACGAGGGTAAAAGTGATCGGATCTCCTTGGTCATAATACTTAAGTGCCTTTATGATAGCCGACGATATTTGATACGGGATGAAAAATAAAAATTAGCAATAAAACGGGACTGGAATAAAGATCACCTTTTATGTTTGCATTCACACATTTTATTCAGGTTGCAGATTTATATAAGTGTTTATATTTTTATAGTACCTTTATCTATTCATGGAGACTGTCTGACTATCCGATTATCGCATTGATAACCTATTGCCAACAACCAGTGAGAATTTTCTAACAGGAAAACCAACTAAATCTTTGGTCGAATCGGGGATTGAACCATGATCATGAACAGCAGCCGCGCTTGCGACCACTAAACCAAAATGAGGCAGTTCATAAAATTAGAAATAATACGGAGGTGTGCAAAAATACACAGGTACCCACCATGTTGTGTCGTGTGAACCCAGCCTAACCGATGGCAATAAAATTCGTATCATAACATAATGTGACATCATTTGAGGACGTGTGTTGTATCCAAACAATGAATTCGTAATAAGTTGCATTTGTAAATAGAAATTGGTGCCAATGAGCATTAGTTAACAAACATTTTCACCGTGGCATTACGATTTATTTGATGACCAACAAATGCCTTTTTGTAAACTTGAAGCCATTTGTGCTAGAAAACATTAAAACTCATCCTTTCCTCAAATGCAGATTTGATGTATTATCAACAGATGATTATAAGTTGTTATATTTATTGTTGAGTTGATCAAGCAATCACAGCAGACACGTTTTTTGACCAGCATTACAAAAATCTAGGATAGGTCACAAAGTTGAAAATTCAGTCAATCGAATGGTTTATTTTAAGGTTTTATATACCTATTTGAAGAAGTTTCATAATAGGTAAAGTTGAGATAACGCATTGTTTTATAAAAAAAAATATCGTAATCCTATTAGTAAAATACAAAAATATTATATTAAAATTAACGAACCGCATCAAAATGCCCAATAAGCCGGAAAGGATTTTATAATGTACCAAACTTGAATCTCCTTTTTAAAATATGAAATAGGTTTTTTGCATTATCTCCCTGTCTGTATTTTTTATAAAATTTACAGGATTGAGTTAATATCACATTTTTATTTCGGTCACGTACGGAATTTTATAGTCGACAGAAGCGGCCTCCTTTTACGGATTAAAACGTCACTTGCAGATGAATTTCGAGAAGAACCAAATATTAAAAAGTTTAAAAAGGTCTAAATTTCAAACCTAATTGCTTTACATTTTTATCAGCTTGTATTTTCTTCACTGAAAAAAGAAACTTACCTAGTCTGGCTGAAATGTGATTATATCCAAAAGCTATATTTACTAAGGTTTCGTTCCCAGTTAGTTACAGGCGGATGTTTATACTTATTCTCCTTATTTATTTCATAAATATACGATTAATCGATATTGTCAAAGACAAAGTACAAAAATGCGTTTCATTAAAAACCGCGAAACTGCTCAAATATCACTCAATTAAGTTTATTAGGCACAAGAGCATTCGGTGATATTTACTCTCTTGTAAAATTATTAATTATAAGGTACCTACACCAAGTTTCTTGTAACAATGACACTTGTTCTTTTTCCTGTAGGTATCGTGAGTGTGTGTTTACATATGTACACAAATCTTCACATATACAGACAGACACCGGTCTGTTCCGTCCGTCCGTTAAATACTTCTTCTAGGTCTGGACCCGAAACAAGTATTTGTAGGCAACGCAAATATTTATTCCGTGCGGGAATCCAACCGTGCCACCAAATTGTTGGTCAGGGCAGGATTTTTAGTTTATGAAACAGGTTTGTCATAATTGGCCGACATTATTTGTAAGTTTATTAATAATGTAGCTTTTCGAAAATAGGTCTAGAGGTTGATACCGATATTCGCCGATATTTATTCGCCTTCTGTGTGCCTCGGAGAACACGTTATGTAGGTACGTGAAACAAACTATAAAAAGGACGAGTGCGTAACACCAATGAGAATAAATTTCCGTATACACCACGCGTTGCGGTGTAATATATAGCACAACTAAATGTCGTTAGAAATTTTGTGCGATAATTTTCAAATATCATCGCACATTTTCACCACAATAAAGTGTACACACATACTATGATGTTCGTATTTTTCAAGCCGCTAATGATGATGTGTGTCTAATGAAAGGCTGGTCGTCATTAATAACGTGGTTCGCGCTAATGTCCGGTTTCACGCATCGACTGCGACTAATTCATGCGCCGATCTGTCGCGTCCAACATAACGCACTGTGCGTAACTGTCCGCTTTCGCTCTACAATCTCTTAATTACACTGACTTGTCGGTCCACCGCGAATTAGCGAAATAGTTTTTGAACGCGACTGTACAACCAAACCGTTTTAACTACAATTCTCGATGGAAATAAAATGTAGTGCAGCTAAATTTCAACTAGCGCTCGTGTTTAAGAGTCGTTTATGTTTAGCTATTTTAAGTTAATCGGTCCGTTCATTAAAACTGCACTGTTTATTATTATGAGTTTTTATGTGATTTCATATTAAACGGAAAGCTTTACTGTGATACCTACTCGAATTCCGAGATATTTACTTTATTTTTCAATATTGGATCGCGTTTTCATTTGTTAAATATTGATGGGAAGTAAATATTATTGGTGCTCAATATCAGGTTCCATTTATCTGCCAAGCGACTCTCAGGCTAAATAATAATAGTCTGTGCATATTACACGGAGGCTTGCCTTATATTGTAGTTCCCGCAATAAACAGAGGCTTAATAAATTTTATCGGTAAACTGCGCTAAAAGGAACTTAAGCACAATACCTCGGCAGACTCGTAATTTCCCCCTACCCCTGTTGCGTCCATATTTTACAGCTCTTTTACCCGTTCATTTTTAAAATACGATGTTCGACAAATTCACTTAATGCCGCGTTAAATGAACCGTGTTCGCATAATAAAAGATTTTATACTCAAAAGCGATTTCAGAATGGACGATATTTCCGTGAAACGAGAAAATGCCGCACTCCACGTCGACGCTTCATCTCGTCCCTAGTAACGTCGGAATATTTTTTTCGCGCTCGAACGACTCCGAATTCAGGGAATAAAGTTAAGAAAACACCACATACAAATAATGCTCAGATTACTTTAAATACTTTGGTAAGGCGAGCTCGGCTCCTTTCCACATAATTTATTCGTTTATTAAAGTCCCGTGAAAATTTTCTTTTGCTGTCACGATATTAAGTTTGCTTAAGTCAGTCGGAGCATTTCATAATCCGCAATGTTCGTCCAAAGTTAATAAAGAAAACACAAAATAAACATTTCTTTTTCCATCGTATACCAGGCTAGCTAAAAGTGGCTAATTACTGCCCAAAAGCGATGTCAGAAAAAAACTCCGTTATTTTTTATGGACATGTCATGGAAGGCTCATCATCAAAGGTTTGCATAGTTCGGCTTTCATCATGGTTTCGTTCGTTAAAGAGAATTCTGTTTTTATTTAAAAATTTGTTTTACCTTTTGCCCGCTTTGAATGGTAGATAACTCTCGTATTTAAACTAGCATTGCTGTCCGAAATAAAATTTTAATTAAGCCGCCTGTTATTGAACTGGTATTTTTCTGCACCTATTTGATTTATAGTTTTACTCATACAGTTAGTTTTCTGGAAACAATATATTCTTTTCGCAAACAATTGAATATACGCTTTCCTATTTTCTTAAAATAAATCCGTGTAAGTGAATTCCTCTGTAGATCCCTATCACCAATTCTAAAAGCTTTTTAGCGCATAAAATATTCCCCAGTGTGGTTTATTTTTGTAGGTATGTTTTAACCTTTTTGCATTGATTACGTAATTTATAATGCAGAGTAAGATCCTGAATTTGTTTACTGGGACAGAAATAAAAAATTGTTTTAACCATCCTACTTAGCAACGCTTTTCTGCTTTTACGTTGGAATGAGATAAATGTATAAAATCCATTAGTTGGTTTTTTTCTGACTTTTTAGAGAAGACCATTTTAAGCTATGGGCTAAGTCATAACGTTAATACACCCTTTTTCATAAACGCAGTACTAAGATAGTTTAACTAAACGGTTATATGGTGTAATCAGACCAAACAGGTAACAACATTTATAGACTATTCAGAGATCGTGTATAAAAATACGTTATTGAGATTACGGAGGCAACTACTACTCGCAATATGGCAGGTAGTAAAGCACCATCTATCGAAGAGAAGTGAAAACAGAACCCCCTGATTTCCACTATGAGAGTTAGCAACGATTCTAACACATATACAAATGTCCGACATCAACAGTCGGGCTTCGGCACGCCAAGTTAACCACCTTACGTGGTCGGAAGATCCTCCTTCTTCTATGGAGGAACACCATACCTCGTTCTTCCATGTGATCAATTGATGAACTTTTCATTGTCATTGCGTAGATGTGCAATGTCCTCCTGACCGATTTCGGTCACGGCGGCCAATCTCACCGGAGATTAGCCAACTACGCAGGAGATATTATAGAGCACAAGTGTATGCGCAAACACAGGTGCTCTCTCTATTCCTTCACTCTCATAGTCCGATGGGACGGCAATCCGACACGACCAGAGAGAGATCAGGCGCAGGACCAACGGCTTTACGTGCTTTCCGAGACACGGTGTGTATTCACATACACAAAGACCCAGACCCGAAACAACTATCTGTAGATCTTACAAATATTTGTTCCGTGCGGGAATCGAACCCGCGACACGTAGCTCAGCAGTCGATCTCTCAACTACTGCGCCAATCGTGTCGTTAGACGTACCGAGATCTTTAATGGTGCTACGTAATTCTACGCAAATCGTAGCACCGTAGCACAATCGTAGTCTAGTATTGATACCCCGTTGCATCATTATCCCTTTCATTTTACAATAAAAATAACAATTATTTATAAAACATATCGAACCTACTTAACGTGAAATTGTAGCGCTAATGCAGCATCCATTAACCCGTCAATAAAAGCTACAATGCAAGTAAAATGCGCCAATCCATAAATATGTCGAAAATGAGCCATAAAAATTGAACGTTTATGAATGGAATGAATAAGGCGTTAAGTTCAGAATGTATATGTGGAATACTCATAATCTTTCCTTCTATTGTATCTTTTACAATTAAATCGGAATTACAAAAGAAGTACGGAAAACGAAGGAAATTGAATCGCTTTAAATCTCAGGGAGCACCTAACAATATAGCTTTAAACTCTGACCAGTATTCTTTACGGGTCAGATCCGTTTAAGTCTGTGTTGTAAGTTCTGTAACTATAATATATTCTGTAATTATAACTATTAATAATTGTAAGCATATAACAAAACAAAATCCAAAATAAATTAGAAACTTATACATACTACTGAAAAGCCATATTGACGGCATGGTAGGCGCAATGGCTAAATGATTAGCTTTCTGCGCTAGGTGTCATGGGTTAGATTACCCCAAATTTTTGTTTAATCTATAGATAGTTTGAGCCTGGTTGTGAGTGAATATGACACGTATGTATCCACAATATAGGACAAATTCTATTGTGCGGCAACGAGTAAAAAAACTTATATGGCTTTTTAGTCACCCATACATTCCCATCACAGTATCACGCATGAATTTCAGGAAGGGTTAGACAGAAAGGTATTGCCCTAGCCTACATCCTATTACGCCGATGACATTATAATATTAAACCCCATATACAATAATCCCCCCCCCCCCCATAGTTGAGCCTATTGCCACTCACTGGACATGATTCCAAACTCCTAACCGCTATTGACAAATTCAAGTACGAAAAACCCACTAACATTTTGCCAATCTTGACAGTCGAAGTCAGTACTCACGCTCAGAAGCCGCGCTAGCAACCATTAGGTCCATGAAGCAGATTTATTGCATTTTTTATGTTTTTTGTTAAACTAATTATAAACATAATTTCAATATTCTCACTTATATGGCTTTTTGCCAATTCACATAACATAGCACCACGTGTGTTGCCCAAAGTGAACTGGCTAACCCTTACATCCTCACTTAGCCGGTTCCATAAGTTAAATCCTGTGTAATAAAAAAAAATGTTAATCGGAATAATGTCATTATTTGCAGACCAAAATCAACCAATCACTATTAGTCTTAGGTTTTTAGGTTTAAGATTTTCATCTTCAAGATTTGTGGCACATGTTAAATAAATACCAGAGAAAGACCAATAACTAATCAAACCTTTTCTTTCAGTTGTGGACAGTCATAAAGGCGAAACCCTGGAGCTGGCGCATGTGCAGCGGACAGACATGGGGGCCTACTACTGCATCGCCAGCAACGGAATCCCGCCCACAGTGAGCCGGCGGTACCACGTCGAAGTACATTGTAAGTAATATAAATAAAATCGCAAAAAATTATGCTCTTCGAAAAAAAAAGGAATAACAAACTCAGTTTTTTATTTAAAATGGGCCTTTGCAGGCACTTTTAAAACTATAGATGAAGAATGTTAGATGATATTCATCATAAGACTAACCAACTTTTGGACCATTCCCAAAGTTGGTTAGTCTTATGATGAAGAGACTGGCCCAAAAACTCCATGGGTAATTTTTTTACAATATTTGTACCCTCATTCTTTTACAATAAGTGTCCTCTGTCAGATTAGCTCAAAAACGACATTTAAACATGGGCTTCCTAATAACGGCCATGAGTAACGATCATGGATATATTGTTATTAGCATACACGCTCCTGCTTATCCGTTTGTCACTATCGCTTACATAGTCACCCCTCACGCGACTCTGTGCTAGAATTGTGTACTGTAGAAGTCGATGAACCAACTTTTAGATAAAAGTAGCGATCGTAGCGGAATACCAGCGCTGCTTCATGATATCGATGTAGCAATAATGTTGAGCTAAGATCTATGTTTGTATCTTATTTAGTAATCATTTTATGTACTTACTAGCTGCCCACCCCGGCTTCGCACGGGTGCACTAATGAAGACAAAGAAGACTTCCCTTTACAGTACGAACATTTAATGAAATAAAATGACAATTACATAATTTCGACCATAATTTATATGGACATTTTTAACCCAAAATTTACAGTTTTCCGTACAATTTTTCAATCTTTTTCTTTCATACAAACCTTGTCCTAACAATTACACACACAATAAAAAAAGAATTAGCCCATTAGGTACAGCCATTCTGAAGTTATGCGCTTACATACATTTTTGGAAATTGATTTTTGTTTATATATTGTATTATATTGCTAATGTATGTTATGGGTTGAAACTTCGATCGCCATTCCATAACTATAGTTGGTAATACTATTGCCGAGTTTTTGTTTTCGATGTAAATGATAGAACTGTGACTACAGGGTGTTACAAAAAATCATTTACTTCCTCCAACATGCTACATGAAGTACACTTTATGAATGTCAAAAGATCCGGCCGTTCGATTACTTTGCGCTAAGAAGGACAAGAAACTCAGCCGAGCAAGTTTAACCAAAGTTATTATTCCGTCGGAATGTGTAGGTACTTAAGACTTAAGGGTCTTATTTACCTCGGTTTTGATGTCTTTGAATTTACAAAATTGAACGATGAAAAATTATATACACAAAATTAACAGCAATTACAATAATTATATCAATGATACAATTATTGCTAATTCTCTAGCTTACATAATAAGTTATTATTAACAGTTAATGATACTTAAGAAAAAAAGAAACACCATTTAGAAATTACCGAGAATTAAATGAAGAATCGCAATTTCAAAAGACTTGTATTTTTTGCCTTGTCCGTCTACTTTCATTTGCAGAACTTTATACAAAGAAAATGTCGTCGAATATAATTTGAGGTACAGTATTTCGGATTATTTACAAAATAAATCGTTCAAACTCTTGTGTTATACTATCTAGTTTCAAATACTCACGACAATTAACAATAAATTTAATATTTCATTAACGTTTCATATCACTGAACAGAGACACATTTAAAATCCTATATTTTTCAAGAAACAATTCTTTTCAATTCAAGAAAGAATTGACTTTTTACTCTTTTCAACATATCTCTAAGTCTATTCACGAGTCTATTAAATTGAACTAAAAGTCCGTTTGTCTGACACACGTCGAGCGAATGTTTATTTATTTCAATTGAAGGTAAAAATATGTGAGTTTTTAAAACAAAACTGTTTGAACAAACAGTTTAAATTGAATACGTACCAAACAACAATCAAAAGTAAAGAATTTAGTAATATTAGATTTCTGTCGTTTGTTAAAAAAATAAACGGTAAACTGTAACAAAACTCATGTAAAAAAATAATGTAATGTAAAATATTTAATACTATAAGTATAACGATGATAAACTTGCCACAAATAAAGCCGCGTTTTCGTTGATGGACGGAATGTGATTGTAATTTATGTTTAAATAAATGAAACAGACTTCATAAGTTACGTTTGATAAGTTTATTTTAACAATATTGAATAAAAAAGTGAAGACGCTATGTCACTTTCTGTGTGATTCATAGAAAAGAATACCCACCCAACCTTACCGTGTGTTAGTTTAAAAGAACTCGCACAATACATAATCCTCTTTTATGGCATCAATATTCTCCTGCATGCTTAGCTTGGGCATCATACTATTATATTATATACTGCAATCACTTGCTTTTAACAAGTCTCGATGATTATGGCAGTTTTCATCCTATGTACAACAGTGGACCACCCAGTAGGTATTGCAGTAAAATCATAGGATCACTGACTAACATATTTCATTTTTTAATGTAGGATTGGGTTTCATTTCTACGATAGTTGGGGATTAAACCCCTCCGATATTATAAACATCAAGCCGATATTCTCTTCCGATATCATTACCTACTTCGAATATGAGTTTAAACTGTTTCTATTTATTTAACAGTCATACCACAAGTGAAGGTGACCAATCAGCTAGTAGGAGCCCCGCTCGGCAGTGATGTAGAACTACAGTGCTACATCGAAGCCTCCCCCAAAGCCATGAACTCCTGGTACCGAGAAGACGGTAACTGTAATTATTCAATTTTAGTATTCTATTTAATTTCATTATTCATTCTAGTTACTCATCTGACATTTTCAAATATTAATCCAAAACCCTTTAGATTATTAAGGTGTTATTTTTTACAAGAATATTGTTTAGCAAATAATAATCCGTTGAAAGTGCCTTGTCAGGACCTTGTTTACTTTAAGCGAAGTATTATCTCTTATTTTCTTGAAAGGAAAAATACAGAAAACACTTTTATAAAGAAAACACTTTAAAAGTACCTACGGACATTATTTTTAAAGCAATGTTAGGGTTACACGTGCAAACGTCCTCTTCCCTGAGTTCAATAATGTTCGTTCTTATTTTTCACAACGTGATAATTAGTCTGTGATCCAAACAACGCAACGATAAAACGGAAAACAACACAATAATGAAGAATAGTGCTCAGTATTTTTCAGTGTAAAATTAACGTTATAAAGTAACGAATTGGCAATCAGTGTTACTCATTGTTTGGTAGCGTTGTCTGAGAATGGATTTAGATCAACGTATTTACATTTCTAATTCTAACAACGCATTTTCTTAACATTTTTATTACTCCCCAAACTCATTTTCTCCACGTAACCGTTTCACATAGGCTGGTGTTAACAGTTCTTTTTATTCCACAGCGCTATTAAGCGACAAATTGACCGAGAACCCGAAGCTCCGTGTATCAGAAACTATAATGAACGAGTACTCGCTTTGGATAAACTTGACGATAAAGTCTCTGGCGCCGGCGGACTATGGGACTTATGTGTGCGCCTCCGTCAATGCGCTAGGAAAGATGGAAAGTCAAGTCAGTTTGCATAGTAAGTGGCAATATCATTAAACGTCTTAGTTCGTGCAGCTTCTGCTATTTAGTGCATACACGTAGCGTTGATAATGTAGCTAGGAAACATTGAACAGACCGAACGTTGTCGTATTTCAAAATTATATTTCTCTATCGGTAAAATATATAAAGGTCAAAGTTTAGTGGTACCTACATATATCATAAGATGTTTGATTATTAAAGTTTTGAACGCTGTAATTTACTGAGTAACAAAGAAAAAAATTTTAATGACTTCTGGGTCTATTAAGGTGGTATGGTTGCAGTTATTTATAGATACCTACCATTTTTTACGGTTGCCCCGAGCCACCCCTAAATAGAATAACGATAAAGAATATAAAGAACATAGGGCATTGTGGCCAAACATACCTCATATTTGCCTAGAAATTATTTCTTGCATTTTCAATTCTTACGATTTTCCCAGGACTAGAGCTAAGCATGAACGGCTTTGGGGCCGAGGAGCCAATGGTGTCCGGTGCAGCGTGGCAGCGCGCGCGCAACTCGCCGTCTCACCGGACGCGCCCCGCCGCCTCTCATGCGCACCAGTACTTCCTCACACAACACCTGCCGCCACAGCTCTACGCTTTACTACTAACTGTACTGCGATATATACATACCTTCTAAATATTTGAATTGTGAATCAAAAGTCCGATATAAGACCTAGGACGGTCAAGTGGCGCTAATATTTTCGCTACATTCTCGCAATCAGAATGGCTATAATTTAGACAGTTTATTTTTAAAACTATGCTACGTACAGAGTCGAACTGTCAAAATTGAAGCGATTTGAACTGCGAGCGCGTGAAGCACTTTCAATAACAGGTACGAAGAACGTGATTGGGCGATCTTCTCATTCTTCATATATGTAAAAGAGCTCTCGCGTCGCTCCATACCACTTCAAGGCCTCGACTCTTGTGTATAATACATGCCATCCGATGAGTATTTTGTGCCAGCATTATTGTACAGATATTTAAAGTACTGAAGTTTAACAAGGAAGTTCATGTTACATAGATATATCCTGAACACTATGTATATACCAATCCATTTTTAGAAAGAAACATATTCATCTATAATGTCTTACTAATAAGTTTATATTTATTTATAGTCTATCAAAACAGAATTTCAATTCCGAATACAAGAAACTAATTTTCGTAACTGAAATTCCGTATTGGTGTTCCAAAATCATTATGATGGAAAGACAGTTGAAAATCAAAATAATTTTAGAATTTATTGGCAGCCTCAATTAATTGACGGTTCCATGTTCATGGCCCATAACATTATTTTCAGTCGAAAAGCGAAGCATTTTCATGGAAACTGCAACCAATATTTTATTTACCAACTGTGTTGATGTAAACATTAATTACTCTGTGTTCTGTGGAATCATTTGAAACTATGTCGATTGTTTTGATTTAGAACTATTCTGTAATATTGAACTTCGTAATTTCTGTTATAGAATTAATATTATTTATACAGTAATTCCATACTAGACTAACTAACGCTTGATTTTTGGAGGATTATCAGATACAGTACTAAACACAACCAAAACCAAACATAGCAAATAAGAGCAGTATAATAGGATCGTACACTTTTTTATCACTATTAACTTTATTTCAAATAATCTTTACCTCAAATATAACCAATACATTACGTTAACCAGTAAGTTAACGTCACTCTTTTGTAATTACAAAAAAGCTACATGTTATTTGAGAGGAATAAAATTAATTGGATATTCATAACAAAATATTTGATTGTTTTAAACTGAAGCTACACATCAACCAGGTTTAAGTTTAGCTCTTTGTTGTATTACGTACTAAATACTAATAAATCTTTTCATGTTAGCTATTATGATCGGTTGATCAATCATTATGTTCACATGAGAATTGACTACACATTTATCTGATGATTTTGTCACATCGGTATTGAATTTTGAAGACAGACAAAGATTATGTACTATAAAAGTCTGGCCGTCAAGACTTGAAAAAATATTACAAAAAATGATAATTTCAATAGAAACTAAGATAAAATCTCAAATTGTAATAGTCAGATTTTAAGCAAAATCTAATATAATAATCGATTAAAATATTTAACTGATTAGTGTTAAGTTTATGATGTAAGCAACTAGACTATTGTTAGGAACATTTCAAATAATAATTATTGATCAATATTCATTATTGTTTATACTAATCTCGAAATCTTGTGCTAACGTTACGTTGACTTTGACAATAAATGTGTAATTTATGAAATATAATATTGAAATAAATGTCCTTATGAAACCCGATTCGAATGTTCATTTAAATCTTTTATCTTTTTCATATGCAAACGTTGACGTAAAAAAGCTGCGCAGAATAAACAAAATATTTGTAAAATACAGAAACAAGAGATATTATGAAAATTTGTACATATTCATGATTAATATTATTTACCTACTTATGTACATATTTTTGTGTCTATCGAAATAAAACAGAAGGTTCAACTGTAGGTAACTTACCTACATAGAACGCAATCAATTCTTTTTCATATCATTGACGTTACTCTTGAATTTAATTACAGAAAAGATCGCAAAAAATGTATAGAATGCGGAATAGCTTTTATTTCGAGAACCCATTTAAAACAATCCACATTCAAATTACGATCGAGTGTATTTTAAAAGTCAATAGATCCAAAGTCTCCGCTGACCTATCCCAACGACTACTGCAGGACAATGACGAATGGCCGATTCGTCCCGCTAATGCATTTTTCGTGTTGCACTTGAATTAATGTGTCTCCAGTTTCATTTGATGGGAGCGGGCGCAATGGGTGGGTTTAATAAGCGTGAAAAGGTTGTATAAAGTTAATCATTTTATTCGACGTGAAGTTTACTCGCCGTTCGTTTATCTCGTCCCAATACGTTGATTTAATCTACCACTGACCTACCTACATTTACGATATCGTCACAGTATATGTGAATTTTAAGATGTAACGTTATGTGACGTTATGTGAACTTAGGATTTTTCATAAACAAGTTTAGTATGTGCTTTTTGTAGGTGAGTGAACGACAATCCAATGTTCCTTGATGTTTTATTAGTATATAAAGTAGACCTGTTAAATAATCCGGTTACTTAAATCCACAAATTACATTATTAAAATTCAATCATATTGTAGACTGCACAATAATTATAAATGACAAGCCCTTAACCGAAAATTCTCCTCCAAACCAAATAAAATTATTGTTCAGTTCCTCTTGAACGTCTAATCGACCCTGGACCCCTGTGTTCTAAGAATTGTACAACTTTGAAACTTATTAAAATTCTTGCCTCCGACTTTTGCTTCCGCAGAAAATCTTTTAGACTTCTTCTACTGTGCTATGTGTTTTGGTATCGGATTATCCAATAGCAAAATATAAGGAACAAACACAGCTACTCATGGGTATTAAATTTAAAACCTATTTTGTCTCTAAGTGTCTATTATACGCAAACTACATACAACTTTCACACAGAACACGGAAGCAACAACCATAAGACTTATTAACGCTAGTTAACGTGTCAACTAACCACGAAAGTTCAGGATTCATATCTAATAATTATTAAAACGAATGGCGGGGCGCGGCATAACACTCAAACTAAAAGTTTCATCAACATAATTTATTCGGGACACTCGGCGAAGTGGCCTACGCGGACTCCGCAGCTATTTTTTTCTTTATTCGTTCAGGATACGCTGTGAATTTTGGGCAGACGATTTTTCAGGGGGAGCTTCAATTGTGCAACGCAGTCACGTAGTTTTTTAGCGTCACTCGAGCAGACATGCGCCTGAGTTTAATAATGTCATAGGCAGCCCCTGGCGTGCTTATGTGCGCCACGGACGGATGCTGATAGCTACCAACAACGTGACTTAATATACACAGCTTTTAGAATAAGTGGAGAATTGAACGGTCTATAAGGTCAATTATCGCGCCATTTCAGTCGATTAAATACATTTTAATGAAATTTAAAGTGTTTCTTTAACTGTTTGATAAGTCAGAGTAGGTCGGTTCATATTCGTTTCTCAAAAACCTGTCCCCTGACTCAAAATCACCTCTGAATTTCTCGTAACGCTTTTGCAAGGAATCAATAAAATATCCGCTAAACTGCACAGTATCACGATCGCTTGCACTGTAACCAATAAATCCCATAGAACGCTGATAAACAAACGCGGCCATTGTGATTTGCGGCATTTTGTTACATTCGTCCGCGCGGCCAATGCTGTCATGCGACAATAATTCTTTGAAAACGCTCCTGACAGTTTTGCCGCAAGCGACGCCTCTGAACTAGAATGGGATTTACTATGTCATACGAAACGTTAGCGGTCGACGAGAAATTTTTCACAAAAGCCATTGAAACAAAACCAATGTTAGCTGGCTAAAGAGACTTTTATAGCTCAATGTTCTATAGCGACTTGTCCTCTCTTTTTCGTAGAAAACGAGATCGAGGCTTTTTGTCACTCGCAATTTACAAACCAAACAATAAACATCAAATATAATCTTAAAATCCAGATGAATAGCGAACGCAGGCGTCACGGAGGAATAAAAACAAAAACAAACTGAACGTCGCGTTATCTTCTTGATCTTAAATACAACCGACTTCGTTTGTTTCTGCAAAAAGTCTGTTTGTAAAAAGAAGTTATTCGACGTCGGATTCATTAGGCTAATTGTACAAGTCAGACAACAAGAAGTAAAACCAAAGAGGTATCGAAAAAGCAGCAGGTCTATCGGTAAGATCCAATTATTGCTTTGTAGCTATCACGGAGTTCAAAACGAGAACAAGTTCGTAATTGCAACGAGATTATTAGATTAAAGCTTTTCAATGAACAAGAAATAAATAAGTTATCTACTAACATTTTATTTTTACATCGGTGTTTCAATGGAAAAAAAACTGTTCTGTATTCATGTGGCACAAAGAAAGCTAATTCACTAACGCGACAGAAATCGCTCGAAATCCCATTTTATTGGAATACGTAGTGCCTGCTTAGCTTTACATAAAAAGTATGTTTTCAATATTCAAAACGTTCTATGAATGTTTAAATATTTGAAAGGAAGGACCAAAAAATGATTGTATTGAATTACTTTCGTCCGACTGACTTCTAATTAACAAGATAGAAGTAACAGAGAGAACAGACACGATGATTACCAAATATAACCTTCAAATATTCACATTTGTATATATATTATATAGAAAGCTGGCCGGCGAACCCTGGGCACAGTGGGCCGGAATGAGGACGTCATTCAGTGCGGTGATCAATCTATCGGTCCCGCTGGAGTGACGCATCGATGGACAACGAAATGTATCGATACCGAGACCCGCGTGACCCTACGCAAAAACACACAAGTATACATCTACGCGTCTTTGATATAAAAACACATGATACACACCTCAAATTCAACGTCATCGATTTATCGTCAATTCGGAATGTAATGACTTTTTTTGTATTTTATTATCCTGTAATAAGACTATTCTAGGGAACCAATTTCAATATTTAGCTGCTGATAAATAGCAATAAATGTCAAAATTAGATGTCAGGCAACAATCATGTTGGGTCGTGTAGGAAACACATTGAAATCTTCAAATTCTTTGGTGACGTTATCAATACCAAAAGTGTTACTTTATATCTACTTGAAACCCAAAAATGTTTAAATGAAGTTACTTATTGAATCTATAAAAAAATATATATCTATTGAATTTTACATTTTGGGTTGTTGTAGTTATAATGGCAATCACGAGATTAGTAGGAAATCCATCGTGATTTTAAATTGAATTATGAGTTGTATACTTTTAAATTGTAGGTACTTGTAATGAAAATGGTACGTTGTTGACGAGATGCTTTAAAATGTGTATCATTAATTATAATAGGCGCACGATTCGATTTATGCGCGTATTTTTCCTGTTTGTTTTGATTCGCTGAATGAACATCTAAAATTTTTAGCATGGATTTGGACGCGTACATATTTTAGTATCGCTCAATTACTTAGATTGGTACAGTCGACGCGAGATCGTTTTTACATACCCCCGCCTAGTACATATTGTACGAATCTTCGGTTACTGAGTGCCTATCAGCTATATTGAGAGTTTCTTCGCTGAGTAGTTTTAGGTTTTGAGATTGATACGGTTAGTGGTTAGATAGTGAAGTGAAAACGTAAAATATCATTTCGCAAGAGATGAAATTACTAACGAAATGTTCTTTCTATCTTATAGTAGAACTATTATGATTCTGGAAATTTATATACTTATTCACTGCGGCTACTAGTCTTTTGATAGTGTTTATAAATGTTTAATCGTATATTCCACCTTAACAAGAAAAGTAGCTTATAATATTGTAGTGCTTTAGCAACCACTAGAGTTAATGAAAAGTTAACGATCCTTAAAAGAGTACAGAAATAGAATAAGTATTCTTACCCAGGGTGCACTTCTAAGGATCAATAACAAAAGATATCGTCATATTGCTTCGACATACACGTTGTTAATTTTTTCGTAATTATTAAATATGTGTCGGTACTTTGACAGAAGACCAGCGTTCAGCGTCCGCGTCTCACCTCCCACGAGTCTTGACTAGCTCTCAGCATGAAGCGTACACTGCTTGATCGCTTGACGTTTAATGTAAATCACCCTCTAATTTATTTAAATTTTCATATAATTTTGCTCTAATGTTTACCTTTCTACTATAATTAACTGTCCCTTGGCTTTGTAATTTGTGCTTTTAAATCTCGTAATGTTACTATTGCTTATGCTTTTCTTTTCTTGTGCGATTGTGTGTGATTCTGTACTATGATTATGAGCATATCTGTCCTTTTAAACTTTTGGTGTACATTCACTGTTTGTGCACCTTTCAAAGCCCTACAGGAACTAAGGTAGGACCCACACAATGCTATTACCTATTCTGTTCTACACTCGGACTGTTAACTATATTTGAACAATCTAAAGAAGACCTTTCAAGAGGCCTAACATGGAAAAATACCACTACTAAAAATAAAGCCTTTAAACGGTATAAAATAGCTTAAACTCTTGCAAAGTAATAAGACTAATCTGGCAACTTTGATTCGATGACTCAGCTTACATTAAAAGCAAACCAAGCATTTTTCAGATTCAAAAGTTAAAAAGTATAAAACCAGTCACCAATTGTTCGGGGCTAAACGCAAACGGCTCAATAAAAGCCGGCGTGTCCCACTGGTAAACAAAACTGCCAGTCATTAGACTGAGCGGACGAAAACATTCGGTCCAATTATCCGGACCGAGCGGTCCGCACGAAAAACGCCGGTCAGACCGAAACCTAATGACGACGTCAAACGGACTCATCAATCTATTTCGAAGACCTAATGGGAGGTATAAGTATTTACGTATTAATGAAGCCTTTTATATGAAAAAGAAAGCAATAGCTACTTAACTAATTAAATCAATTATGTCGATATGCCTTAGTCTCTTTAAACCTACATTGCCGCTTCCTATACACTCAGCAAACGTTAAGTACATAGTGGGTTCAACTTTCAGTTCGGAAATGCGAAATAAAATTGGATTCGATAGAAATGACTGCAAAGTAACTAAATAAATATCCTTATGCTTCAATATGTCATTCAATACCTTTAAGGACAATAGGTAATGAGAGTCTGGTTGACGCCATCTCGTAGGATGCACAAAAAAGGTTCTTCCATGACCGATAGCTGAGTATACTTGGGTAATGACGTATCCTGCACAGATAGACCCGTTGCAAACCTTCCTGACTGGCTAATCTTTCCTCACTGGCATGAACAATTCGCATGTGACAGCTTACGCTAACGAAACAAAAGAAGGCAATGTAAATAACTGTTTAAGCTTGTACTGTTTTGTCATTGGGCTCGTGGCCGCAACGTAACTGGTAGGTAAGTTGATATTTAAGTTCGTATATACGCCCGGCGTAGCTGACTTCTCTCAAAATACCTTAAATATTTTTTCATTATAAAAGTAGTGACAATTATTTTTCACCGCCTCGCCTCAACTTTATGCTAGACTATTTACTGAACTAAAGGTAAAGCTCCTGATACCCTCTAAGTTTCTGTTCCACTTCGTCATTGACATGGAAATTTAAACGTAATAAAGTATTTGAAACTCCTAAGATTCCTTGTCTTATCAAAACGAGCACGAACTATGAAAGTGCAGGGGCCTTGCTAGTTTTACGAGTGACAAATTGCTAAGAAAATGCTCATTTACAAGTCTATTATATTCCTTTACTGAAGGAGAATTTTTAATGGACAATATTTCTGTGAGCTAGTGCGCCCGACCCGCGTAGTTCGCTCTACTCTTTAACTTGCAACTTCAGATGAGAAAATTATTTTTCATTAACGCTCAGTTTCGTTTCAACGTACTGCCAGTGGAATTAAAATCAATTACTTACTTCCGTTAGAACAAAACAAAGTTCTAGAAAATTCTCCTCGACGTCGCTCCAGTTTGTAGCGATTTCCACGAAATTCGTTTAACGTCTCCCATGGTTTAACTGGACCATTCATATTCATCGATTTGCCTAAGTGCATTAAGCATTGGTTCAATTTAAGAGTTATATTTTTAGAAAGGCGAAATGTGCAAAGTCAACATATTTTGTTCCTCAGACAAGTTTAACTTTCTATTAAATCGCTTGTCCCTGTTAACTAAAAGCCCTCGAGTAAAATATACAAATTTTCTATTTATGGAATTATCATATAGGGACTAAAAAGCCAAAAAGCAATTTTCATGTAAATTTCTCTTTCAAGAGATAATAAAAAGTCGATTACAAGGAAAGTCGCAATGAAACTAAGAATTTACAGTCACTGAACCCTTTTCACTGAGAAATTCAATAAGCCAGTGTACGAGGCTCACGATGTTCTTTACCCTGGTTATGATATTGTTAAGGATCGGGTCCCAGCGAAGCCACTGACACTAAAAAATACGTGACTGTTTTATACGATCCTAAGCCACGTTCGTGAAAAATCGGCGTACTTGGATAGTCTCCGATATAAAGAGATCAGAATAGGCGTTCACCGGATCACGCCACTTACAGGATAATGCAAGTCTTTTGTCTATGTCGCTCAATCAGTGCTATGCGTTCATTCATTCTAGAGCGAATGAATCTAAAGAACAAGAGACTGGATTGGAGCAGATCTAGCTTCGATTCGACTCTAGCAAATGTAAGTTTTTGTATTTTTTACGGTTTGATCGGCACGGTCTGAAAGCTAAAAGTCAAACCGGAGGCGCTGGTACTAAAAGAGTGTTAACGTAGACATACTCGTAGATGCTTTTAAATGTGAATAGTTCAGAATAGTCCGCATTTGGATTAGTCAATTCGATTGCTGGCATGTAGATAGTATTCAAGTATTGACCTTATTGAATAATGTTTTAATGATAGACAAGGAAACCTAAAATAATCTTTAGTGCTAGTAGACTGTATAGAAAACGAGTTACTTTATTATTTTAAGCACTATAGCTAAATAAATATAATTCATTAGTCTTTATTAACGTAATACAAAGGTACATACCAAATGGTAGGTTAAAGTCTGCACTTAAGATTTTATTGAAATAATTGGAAACTAAAAGCAGTTCATTGCAGTGCAATGAAAATTAATTTTAAGAATTATTGGTCCGTTTATTTACCATTTTGATGTTTTCACTCTTAGGTGCTCATTTCGATTCCTGGGTTGGGAAACTCTTATTGGGTCTTTCTGTGGTAATTTTCAGCACCCGAAGTCCAGAGTTTATTACGTGAGACCCAATAATGGCATCGTCAAATTGTGGGTGTACAACAATACACTTCTGCCTTACCCTTCAAGGATGATGCGTGATGCTATGTTATATTTACGTTTCAAATGTAGAATTTAGTCACAGCTATCAATAACCGTTACATATAGCTATAGAACTTATAACATAACTTGAAACCTACATAGTTAGGGGTCCTATTCTATAATAAAAGCTCTTACAAAATTTGAATATCGAACTAAGTGAATCTCACTGAATACTGGCATCAATTGGAACGGTATTGCCAGATACATTTTTGCGGTTTCAACGGCAGGTGTCGGGGACCCATTATCAAATACACACACCAACGATCGCGTGTTATCGCCCCACACTGTCACTTTAACAGATTTATTGCCCGTTCCATTTGACCCGACGCACTCCTGTTCTATATAAAAACGTTTACAGAAAATGTGGTATTCCATACTTCTGTATCGAAAGAATTATGACGTAATTTATTGAATTGGAACGCGTCTCCAGAATTGGTTATGATTTTTACTGGCCACTTTCTTTATTGAATCTTTGTTTTAAATATATCTTTTGTTTTTGTATTCAAAATCCAAAAGAGAACACCTTATATGTATATGATATTACTGAAATCCTCACTTATATAAAGGTAAGTTTGTTGGATCATTAATAATATATTGTTTGATGTCTTCGGCTCGTTATCCACTATCACAAACGAGGTCAAGAGGAGACCGCTCACCTACACTTCATTAGATAACTTTAATTTGCCTATCCTATCTCAATCATACTTAATACATAGGAACTGTCAAAACTTAAAGTATATTGAATGTTAAATAGTATCACGCCTTTAATCTCTGAAGGGTAAGACAGAGTTGTATTTCACATTTCCCTAATGTTGTTTTAAATCTCAAGAAATACAGGATGAGCCTATTGCCATCTAAGAGACACAATTTTCAAACTCTGGGCTGCTACTGAGAATTTCATAAAATCACAAGAACGCTTTGCTCGACCTAGAAATCAAATCTAGGTCCTCATGCTCAGCTGTCTCTTGCGACCACTAAACTAATGAGGTAGTTAATGTTATTATAATGTTCTTATACTCAGATAACGCAGTAAAAATCTTAATTTGACAAGTCGAACTCAAATCCAAAACTTTTCATTCATATAGGCCATAAAAAGGGAATAGGGTACAAATACCCTAGGTCAGTGCCACAGAGAGCATCATCAACTACATACCTTTTTCACGACGGTGTTGGAGTCGAATCTAACCTTAAAGTATCAGTGCCTCCTAGACTTTGAGTGGAAAAGGTAAGATGGCAGGCGCTCCATAAAAAAAATATCTAGTCGCATCTGGTTAGATCCGCCACCCAATTACTGGGTGACATTGATAATGTAAGGTTAGATCGGTTTTCAGACTTTTGGGCTGCTGACACCTGTAACGGCTCTAATCGATATTTATATGGCACCTGGAACGAACTGTTTTACGTGCTTTCCGAAATTTCTTCTCGATATGTGAAGAACGGTCACCCATCTTAGAACTGACCGCATCGAGTACTACTTAACCCCTGCTTGTAGCTACGTAGCTACGAGCCCATCATCGCCAAAGAAAGAGTAGTATTCTTTTTTAAATATATGATATCAGAAACACAACTTTTAATCAACTTGTGTTGCTAATTACACCGTACCGTTAAACCAAACTTTGTTCATTAAGCAATTAAATCAGGAAACTAGCTATGTAGTACAACTTCTATTTTATGTCTACTGAAATTTGGTGGCACTAGGTTCCACCTATAGGGTTGAATAAACCTCTATGGCCACAATCAATAAAAACATTAAAAAAATACTTCGTGACTCAGACTATAGATTTAATTGCTCCGTAAAACAAATTACGTCCACCTCGTTGCTCGTAACTGTCTATAGAGATTTTTTATTATCTTCACAAATTATTCCACCGCGGTGTTTTTTCTTTGCTTTGTTTATTTACCCTTTTCATTACATTGTTTTGTTGGTTTAATTTCCTTCAAAAGCGACGACCTAAAGGAAAGCATTTAATATAGGTACATAACGATAAGTATAAACGAGACATGTTATATTATATAAAAGGGAAATTTTGGGCACATCTGAAGATGTGACAGTAAAAGTGTAATATTAGACGATTTATGGAGCTTTTAAAGGCGTTGAAAACCATTGGCCCACGAATAAAGGCGTTCACCAAATAGAATACCAACTCAATACATTCAACAAAAATGTGCATGTTATTGGACGTAAATTCAAATTATGCCGTTTTGATTGCATATTTCCTTTATCGGCTTTAAAAATGATTCAGCCGAACGCGTGCCTTTATTTTTAGAATTGTTCACTGCTGGTCATGCATACGTACCGTGTTCGCGATTCGCACAATGAATTCTCCCTCTGTCGGCGCACTGAACAGTAAGCGTTAAAATTATTGGAATTTTATTTAAATAAAAAAAAACTATTGAATCGGTCGGGAAATACGGCGTTCGGCAAGCGAGGCCTCGTCGCGGAGATGTGTCGTTTAACGACACTGTGCGATATATTCGAGGGCACGTTTATATCGCATGTTATTAAATTCTTTTCCCCGAGACTGGTGATGGCAATCGTCTTATTCAATTACACGCCAAACAAGGCATGAGAATAGCTGACAATGACTTCACGGAGAAAACGCTGCTATTGAAAATGCGAAGCTTATTTCATTTAATTCTGTTGTGATGTGACAACTCTGACAAGCAACTTCGAGTGTTTTTATAATGAAAGCTTCGAGTTACAAGATATATATTATATTGTGTTTTAATATTAAATGGAGTGAGAATAAAACTTCAAACGTAAGCTATAATAAACCTCGAGATAATGGAACTGAACAACTTAGTGACTCTTAAAAATATAAAGGTTTACATTTACGCGTCTCGTGTACATTTTGAGTTAAAATTGTATGTGAATCGTCCATTTATAAAGTGATAAAAATGTCTTTACTTCGTGGGGATGCGTTAAAATATTCTAAAGTGTATTTTATGAGGGGCATATCTCGTTCTCACGAGCCATAACTATAAAACAATCAGCACAAGGATCTCGAATATTTCGTAAGCATTTCCTCAAAGAACTTTTATTAAAAAACTTTTTGGTTTTTATCAGTCCTTAACTTCTATATCTGTGAAACTGTGATTTTAGTATCATCTTTGTTTAAGGCCAGTTGGCACCAACAATTTTGACATAAAGAGATTCTTTATGGATTTGAAACGTGGCTCGTGAGATGAAAACGGTCAAACGAATCAAAATTTTTCGTTTTAGTTTTATTAGCTTATTCATAGCTAGAGTCCGCTTCATTTTGAAGCAATGTTGCGACAGTCATTTTCTTCACCTGATATTCTTGGACACACCATAATCCCGTTTGACCTTAAATAAAACATATCTGTAGTAGAATATATTACGAGTAATTCATACTTACTTTCATTTATCTTTGATCTGTACATAGCTGAATGGTTTTAATATGATACGTTTCATATTTCATCGGTTTTGCACGAGCACTCACTTGTTCACGTATTATGATCGTATTTCGCGTTACCAACGGATATTGCTCGGCTGTCCAACTCCTTTCCCGAGCAATCTGTGTTTGACAGATCTCAGTTTTGATCACTCGACCGAACCTATACCCTAGCCTTTCAGAAACCACTGCTCCGTTTTATTTATAATATTTTCTTTACATAACTATACACGACCTTCGATAAAAAATGCTATGGAGTACTGGTGCGTATATTTTTGTGAAAGTGGAAAGTACATTTATCGTCGTCGCTTTTTGAGCTGTGCGCGCGCGAAATTCTAAACCTTGAGCTAAGTATATCAAGTGACCATTGGTTTGAGCTATTTTAAGTGTATGATAAGGTTTGTTCATACGGTCGTTTTTATCCACTATTGACTCATGTTGCTATAACACCGTACCTAATGACCATGGTTAATGTAAGATTTATATGTTAAAAATTCATGCCTAAATTCCCGGTTAGGTAGTGGTGTATTATTGTATATGAATATTTTTCCAATGCCATTATGGAGTCCCATATAATAGGGGGCGAGTTATAAACTCAGTGCTGGCAATGAGAAGTTCTATACAAAATTCGAATTATCTCGGATTGTGCCTAGGAATCGAACCAAAACCTCACGCATAACCAACTGAAAGTGTCTGTTTGAATACACTTTATATAGAAATTGTTAGCACGAAACAAAACGGTTGAGTTGATTAATCAAAATAGATTTATCAACTCAACAGTTTTGACAACACGTTTTATCTGATAGTTGGTTTACCTGAGATAAAAGGCAAAAATTGACACCACTCGTTATTTTCACACTAGGGACACAGTATCCGCCGGGGGCAGACAGAGGTGCTTTTAATGTCACCCACAATGTTATCAGAATAAATTTATAATATGGCCAATACTTGGTTGATATTTATTTAGGTTTTTATAAACCTTCTTTATATTTTATATGCTCCCGGCATCGGTTTTAACTATAGTATTGAAAATGAAGCGTTTTACGTAGGGTGGATAATAAAACAGTGATCTATAAGCCTCTCTGTAAAAATATAGTTTGTAAAATGAATCAGTTGTTTGAGTTTAATCTGGAATACTCGATATATATTTTTTATTAGAATTTAAGCCATAAAACTACTTTGTTAAGGAAAGTAGGTAAACCATTAATTAATTAACATTACCTCTCTTCTAACTGTTGTAATGTAGAAAATATGTTAAATGTTAAATAACTTAGCGGTTACCGCCACCACAAGACCAGTTTTTCATTTCAAGCCAATCGTCCTTCTTATTCTGAGAAGAGATAGCAGTGGGACGTACAAAAATCCTAAGAAATACATAATATACAACGGCAAAAACTGGGTATAATTACATATCAAATATAATTGTTTTCCTAAATTTGAAAATTAACTGACCGGCGTTTCTATTAAACCCTCAATTGAATCAGTAATAAATTCGTGTGCGACTTGGAACATTAGTTATAAAAGTCATCTTATGATTTATTTATTTGAGATGAAGATAAATTGAATCGTTCAAATTAAATGGCTGTAATAAATGAAATCTTCATTACTCATTGTCACTACCAAGTTGTGATTTACTTGTTATATTAATTACTGAATGGACCACCGTAATGAGAATGTTTGTTGTGTGCAAGAATGTTCTCGGATGCAAGGAAAGAGTTTCCACGTGTGACGATACCTGAAATCATCACTGGGCAGAATATCCAGGTTGCGCCGGACGATTTGCTTTCCTTGCCTGGATACCTCTGGCTGACTGGCTAATCTTTCCACTGTGCCATGAGCGGTTGCTATTAGTTAACTCGTTCCGACACGACACAAGAGGAAGAAGAATTGTTCCCTAATAATATGTTTTTAAACGTTGCAAACACTAGTACTTCTCATATAATGTGGAGTTTACATTGCAGAAGCGCACAACGCAAGATCCGAAACAGCTATCATAGTTTTATTTGTTCCGTAGGGAAATCGAACCATCGACACATAGCGTAGAAAGCCAATCATTTAGCCACCCCGCCAACCGTGCCGAAGACATGCATAATCAGTTACTTTAGGAAGTCGGAAGGGTTCTTGTATGCAATATCGAACCTTTACCTACCCCTTTCATTATTGCGAACAAGTCAATAGGTACTTAACATATAAAGATTTAAAAAAAATTAACTTCCGTAAATTAGGCTACTATTGGTCTAGATCAACCATACATTCTCTTATCAGAGTGATTTTTTTACCTAAACCTCATGAAATAGTTTACTTTTCACATTTTAATATAACAAATGGTCTGTTCCGAATACCGAACCTAAATTTACCGCTGTATTTCATAAATTTATACTTAACATATTAGTCATATGAATTTTTCGATCCATTAATAATATGAACTCTGCCATTACGTATAAAAATATTTTAATGCTCTTAGCAATCCAACTGCATAAATTATTATATTTTTACACGCATCTAAAGTTCATAACATAGCAATCACATTTAAATATTTTATTTACGTATTTCGATAGCGAAGCTTTTTAAATCATAAAAAGTATTAGTCTTATTTAAAGTAATAGTAGTTAATACTTAAAGATTACAATTCGTTCAACAAACGCTTTGATAAAATTACACCTTTAGGATCATCATCATCATCATCATCAGCCAGAAGACGTCCACTGCTGAACGAAGGCCTCCCCCTTAGAACACCACATCAAACGACATTCTGCCACTTGCATCCATCAGTTGCCCGCGACTTTCACAATGTCGTCGGTCCACCTAGTAGGAGGCCTTCCTATGCTGCGTCTTCCGGTTCGTGGTCGCCACTCGAGAACCTTTCTTCCCCATCGGTTGTCCGTTCTTGTCCACCTTTAGGATAATAAGTATCAAATAATGAATAATTTAAAAGGCATAAAATGAACTTTATTGTTTCATAAATATATATATATATATATATTAACCAACCATTCAATAGCCCAACGACTAAAGTTTCTCCCGAATAGGGAGAGGTCGTGAATTCTCAAACTCAATTTGTTGCACAAATGACATTCAGCGAACTACCACTTCTACCACTTAGTTTAGTTAAAATAGTAGATCATTTACAACCCATACAGTTAGAAAAACAAAGTCTTAGAAAAACTTAATGATGAATAGTGCAATAGTCGTTAGTTCTGAACGAGCCCAGCTGGTGGACCGTCAACGCATCAGGCAAGGTTGGTACGACGGGCACTGAATAGGCGACCCGCATCCTCTGCAATTCTACGCATCGATCACGACACAAGCTGAATTTAGTTGAGGAAAATAAAAGGCAAATGTACTACCATAGACTTTAAAACAACGGCAATTTTTTTAATTTAAATTGTAGGTTCTTCTAACTCTTCAGCAGATCACAAGAGCCATGGTACATGATAAGAATCGCTATGAGTATCTTCACACGAATAAGCAATTCGAACCCTTAACCCAAAAATCCTATTGTACAAAACTACACAGGTACTAACAATAACCCGGTATCGGTTCCCATTCCAACAAAAAACACCATAGGTGGAAACAGCATAGATGACGTGAAAATAGCAAGTATTAGGAATTTTCGGGCCTATAATGATATGATAATTCGATTGCCCATTGTGTATTATTGCGGTCGGTCGCGGTCTTGAACCCAATGGGAATATAAATTTTCAAAGGTAAATACGAAAAAGGCACTGCCGTGAATCTTTTTATGACGCTATTGTATGGAAAAATGATATGCTCTCGTTATTGAGGAGAATGGTAAGCGTAAATTTCCACCTGTTAGAAAAACAAAGTCTTAGAAAAACTTAATGATGAATAGTGCAATAGTCGTTAGTTCTGAACGAGCCCAGCTGGTGGACCGTCAACGCATCAGGCAAGGTTGGTACGACGGGCACTGAATAGGCGACCCGCATCCTCTGCAATTCTACGCATCGATCACGACACAAGCTGAATTTAGTTGAGGAAAATAAAAGGCAAATGTACTACCATAGACTTTAAAACAACGGCAATTTTTTTAATTTAAATTGTAGGTTCTTCTAACTCTTCAGCAGATCACAAGAGCCATGGTACATGATAAGAATCGCTATGAGTATCTTCACACGAATAAGCAATTCGAACCCTTAACCCAAAAATCCTATTGTACAAAACTACACAGGTACTAACAATAACCCGGTATCGGTTCCCATTCCAACAAAAAACACCATAGGTGGAAACAGCATAGATGACGTGAAAATAGCAAGTATTAGGAATTTTCGGGCCTATAATGATATGATAATTCGATTGCCCATTGTGTATTATTGCGGTCGGTCGCGGTCTTGAACCCAATGGGAATATAAATTTTCAAAGGTAAATACGAAAAAGGCACTGCCGTGAATCTTTTTATGACGCTATTGTATGGAAAAATGATATGCTCTCGTTATTGAGGAGAATGGTAAGCGTAAATTTCCACCTGTACTGTTGTACTCGTAATATATTCCCAAAGCCATTATGGTTTCGATTTTGCCGTAAAATCTGGTTATGTGCACTTAATTTGAAACAAAGGGTTTTCATTGTGATGGAACGTACTAAGTGGGTCAGGTCTGTAGTTCTGTACATCAGTGAAAACTTTAGTAATTTGCAATACACGGCGTACTTGGCGTGACGGCCAAATAATGTTTCATTTGCAGTAATGAGATTTTGCGTTGACGTTCCTGTAAACCTCTCTTGACATGTTCTCAATGAATTTATAGCTGCAGTATATGCTTGATAATATGCTTTTATATACGTGCCAACTACATATATGTATGTATATTTGTGTCACACAAGCAACACTAGACAACCACTAGGTGGTCCCCACCCATTGAAATATTGATGTGAATCCAGGCATACCCCAAGCATCTTTAGCTTAATTTAATAAAAATAATAATGATAATTCAGCCCATTGCTGTTCCACTTCTAGGCAAAGGCTTTTTTTTTTTTCAAAATAAGAACGGTTAAACCTTAGAACACCATGGTGGTCTAGTGGACTACGCACAACATGTAGAACCTTATGAACCATCTCAGGTGTGCAGGTTTCGATCACTATGTTTACCTTCACCGTTAAAGCAACGATAATAAAATTTTCAGAGGTACGAGCCGGTTTTTAATTAGGAATGAGAATTTTACAATAGTAATGTGTAAAACAAATTCCAAAAAGTTCTTATAGCCTATATATTCGATGTTCGAAAGATTAAAAATTTATAAGCTGCCGTTATTATCTGGTCTCTGAAGATAGAGCGACGAACTACTAGGTACTAGAAACCAACTACTGCCAGAGCCCTGATCCAAGTTAATCCAAGCCTGACTTCTGCAAGTGGCGCTTCATGTGCCCTTCATTTTAGTGTCCCTTTTAATTCTACTCACTCCGTAGAATACACAGGCATATAGATATAAGAGATTATAAAGGGTATAAGACTTTCATCGTGCGACAATTTTGTCTCTTTGACCAAAATCTTAAAGTACTTAATAAGAATAGGGCATCCCACCTAAACAGACGTAAGCTTCCATTCAAATGTGGATTTATAATCCTTATATTACTTTGTGATCCCACATGAAAAAATCGCAAAATGAAAGTCGTATGACGTAGTCGCGACGTCGAATTTGACAATTTTGATAAATTGTCTACCCAAACTTTAAATAGACCGATAAGTTCCTATAAAAAGCAGATTAAGACACCACCTATATGACTTTTACTCGCACAAAAAAGTCTTACCCAACTTAGACGCTAGTCATGGTGAGTTTATCCAGAGCCGAGTTTTTTCCGCCGCATTGAACTCAGTGGTAGAGCATAGCCCTTGATTCCAACATCACGATTGGTCCACACCAAATAACCGACTAACCCAACATTTTTGCGATCAAATGCCTCACATTCATGAACATACTCTCCAGGCAGCCTGTATACACACGCGTGTGTTTACATCTTTCCCTAACTAAAGAATTTCTTTGAGACTGAAAAATTCTCACTAAATCCCCAAGAGTACATATAAGCCATATCGTCCTCTTTTTTTAAGTTTTATTAAGTAGTATGTAATCCTGAGACCCTTTGGCTTAACTGACAACACGGTTGGGTAATGAAGATCCATCCCTTGTGAGCCGCCCATCACTTTTTGGAACGAAGCGTTTTTGCTAAAGAGGGATTAGTGTACCCTCCTCGGGCTCGATTTTCCTGAGATGCTTTATCATTGGGGTTTCCGACTAACATGAGGTTAACTTGTAATCTTAGCTTTATTTGGTCGTTGTAGCGACTTAATAGCTTCAAGCTCGGTAATGAAGCGGTTTTTATGAAACCCTTCCTTATTTGATTTTCATCATAATGGTCGCCTTATTACTCTTTATTTCAATTGTGTACGGATGAGCTTGGCCTGGAATTTTTATATAATAGTGGTACCCTTTTCATTACAAATATGTGAAGGCTCTAACGCAAACATTGAAAATTACGGGAGCGGATTATTTTTTACATAATAAAAAAAAGTGTATGAAAAGACAGAATTTCTTTACGAATTTTAATTAACCTTAGCAAACATCGAACGTTTTTAATTATCTTTCGACCTTAAAATTTGACGTTTCAGCAACTAGGTATATAGCTCCTCTACTTGCGTAAAAAATATGGAATACAGTGAAAAACGTCGAGTCAATTTGCGAGCATTTGTCTGGTCGCCTTTATTTGCCGGTCGAGCGGGCACAAGAGGCCCCTGGCCGGCCACGGTAAATCAGCTTACATTTTTTTCAAAGGTTTTCTATGTTTGACGGTCCTCGCATCACTGGCGTAAAAACCTTTTCATTTGCAGTCTAACATGTTCGCTAATTCCGTATAAGTAGATAAAGCAGGACAACATATCTTTACGCTTGAAATAATGTAAACAATTGTTGGATTTAGTTTCAATAAGAGTTGACTTACAGTTGGCTAACTTTGGAATTCAAGGACAGTCGCGAGCAACCATATCATTCACGCATAATGTTAAATGTACCGATAATTCTCACAAACAGAGACATTAAAATACGGCAAGTTCTAGATGGTAAGTTCAGATTCAATGCAAAGGTTAAAAATAAACATATAAGGGGGTTTCAAATGGCCTCGCGGGGGTATAATAGGTTCTGTCGTACCTTAATCTTCTATTATGTCACTTACAAGATCTAAGGCGTAATTAAGCCATGTCAATGCAACAGACCCCTATAAAATGGACGATTTGATGGAACGGCAGGCTACAGCTATAACAATATACGCGAGTTTATAATTTTGTGAGAGACTGTACCAACATTGTGTTGGTAGGTACTAAGACAAACCGATTCTGATTCCGATTGTGTTCATTTCACGAGCTTTCAGTTCAGTTAGTTTTCGCCTGACTGGTTGATCTAATTGCGTTAATACAGATAAGTACTTAGCTGTAATTGCATAGTAAATATTGTAGGTCTCCACAAGATGAAGAGTACGGAACGTGACTACAATGTAACAAAGTTACATTACTCCGCCAACTGAAACATTTCTAATATAATACCTATAAAGTCTGTGCACCTATTTCTAAATGGGAAGCTAATAGCAGATTCGAGGCACGTCGGGGCCGACTCTATCGCAGTTTTCAATCCGAAGTCGAAACTAGAAGATTTGTCACGTACATTGCAACTTTTACAAAGGAACCGTATCATTTCCTCACCTTTTGTCAAAACTTTGTCTCCGCAATTACAACTTAATAAGCTATGAATAAATTTGAAGCCCTAAAAACGCTGTTATCATATTCAAAACTATCAAAGAGCATAATCTAAAGTAACTATGCGCGCACATTGCGTGATAAAACTAATATTGCAAGAAATTCCTATCGGAATTCAATTTTAAAAGGTCCTATCCATATTTTTCCGCTGAGTCACGTTTGAACACCGCAGTGCAAATAAGAAAATAAATAGTCTTTTCAATGTCCTGACCATGCCGATATATCGCAACGTTAAATGACCAAGTACATGTAATATGATCAACGAGGCTTTCGATCACAATCCATCAAGTTGAGTCGCTGTACTGAGCGCCGCAATAGTCTAGGTTCCCGGCAATCCGACGAAAAGCTCGCCTTTTAAGTGGCTGGATTTTACATTACTCCGTGACAATGGAGGAAAACCTGACGGAAAAAATAAGAAGGTCAGAGTACCCTACTCCCAGACAAAGGTTCTTTCTGTGTAAGCCACTCAAGGTGACACTTTACCCGGATTAAAGTTATCGTAGTCTGCCAAACTGAATACAAATGCAGGGGCGCCGGGCCCGTGTTGTTCGCTCCTATGTGCCTTGTTAAGATGATTAGCTGGTGTTAAGAATGGAACTGCGAGGACTGATTTTATAGCCACTGCTTTTACTGCGGCTTTTGTTGGAGTGATTGATTTTTGTTTCAAAATTATTTTTACTTAGATACCGTTATTCCATTTTGTATCGTTTCTAAGATTTAAAGGTCTGCGGGGATAAGTAATGAGTAGCGAGATAATTTAAAGCGTCAGTCCGGGTTTTCCTATTTAAATAAACCAAGCTAACAGTTAATTATTAAAAGAGGAAGTCGTAAAATCCATTCTTCGCAAGAAAATGAAACGCACAAAAATGAATGCGGATGTCTCCCGCCGAGAGCGTTCCCCCGAGAGCCGGGCTCCTTACACATTTCGCAAATTCGCGATTCGAGTTTTAAAGTGACCGGATAATTTTCTTATCCTTTACGTTTTGGAGGAAACCTTTCCTTTCCAAAAATGCCACCGCTCTTTGAAGTACGGCGGTCGTTAAACAACTGCGGAGGTTGCCGGCGGCCAAATATAACAAACTCACTCATTCGATATTTCTTCATCGTCTGTCAAATAAACGAGCACAATAAATGTTTATTGTCCTCGAATTACTCAAGTGAGAAACGGTATAAAGAGAAAAGAATGGGGTGCGCGGAAGGGACCACGACAAAAGCGATCCTTCTTGGGACCACCAGCCGTGTCGCCGCTTACATTAAGGTTATCGTCATCCGCCAAACTGAATACAAAGACTCGCCTGGGAAGAGCCCTGTGATTCATGTGACCGACTCGCTGTATTATCATACCATAATACTATATCGAGGAAATACGACATGGATACTCGTGAGTTTATGAGTTGTTCTTATGGTAAAAAGAAGGATTTCGCATAAGAACTTAAAAGAAAATACGAACCTTGAATATGGCTTTGCTGCTACGATTCAAGAGGATCCTTATTTTATATGATACGAGCGCTGTGAAGTACGCTAATTTAAATATATGAGTAGAATCTTCGTGTTATGCTATTTAGCTTTCAGGAATATTAAAACTAAACTAGTGCACTCATACATGCCAAGAAAATACATACATTACATAATTGTGCCTAAGAAGACAAGTAATTTAAGTCGGTTCTTTGGTTAGTGACTTTCTACAAAAGCACTTATTATTCCTGACGTAATGGTCCCAGCTTTAACAAAGCCCGATATAACACAAAATAAACGACCTTGAAACAATAACTCATCCACATAATTCGCCCCAAACAATAAATCAAGTAACAAGGATAACATAAACTGCAATCTCGATGTGTAAACATCATGACATTTGACGTCACGAACGGTAGACAAAGGTCTAAATAACCGCTCGTAATATTATTACGGAGCGTAACATCGAGAGACAAATCCGAGGTCGCGGCCAGCGTTATCTGTGACCGGCGGATTCCTCCCGGGAGGAAACATTATCTAACGCCCTGTATTACTGCCACCCGATCTGATTTTCTCTAACGTACTACGACTGTATTTGTAACACAATAACATTTTAGTTTCATTTCGACGGTTATATTGCTATGTTATAGTTATAGCGGGTAGGATTTTTGGATTCGATTTTGAACGTTCTTTATTTATATCGTTGTTGAAGTATAAGTACGGTAATACCACGTATGTCAAAAATGGCAACTTTTCAGGAGAGTGAAAACCTGCATAATTTTACATAGACACCAGTACAATACCATTTTATATTAATTTCATTTTGCGAGTTTCTATTGGACGATGCTTGTTTCTGTTTGGCTGAAACAACGCGTCTTCCGATTCTCTAGCAAAATCAAAATGTGAAAAGCCATCAAAATGTGAAAAGCGCCTAAAAACTACTTACGTGGTGTTGGAACTTCAACGAAGATATATATTTTTTTAATTATTTAAACAAATAAACTAGTTTTATAGTTGTAATGCCTTTAAATCATTATTTTAGATTAAAACATTATAATTTGCATCTACATTTTATTGAGTAAAATTTAAGGTAATAGAAAGTATAAGTATAACATGATATAACATTAATAACGACGGATCCACGTGTGGCGCTAAATTGAACGTTAATAAAACGTTAAACTACTCAAGTAAATTTCAATTAATTATATTTCGTGGATTTATTATCCTACTAATATCCTACTATCCTATCCTATCCTATCCTACTAATATTATAAATGTGAAAGTTTGTGAGGATGGATGGATGAATATTTGTTACTCAATCACGCCAGAACGACTGAACGGATCTGGATAAAATTTGGCACAGAGATAGATTATAGTCTGGAATAGCACATAGGCTACTTTTTATCCCAAAAAAATGTACGGGTTACGAACCCGTACATTTTTTTGGGATAAAAAGTAAAAAGTAACCACGCGGGCGGAGCCGTGGGCGGAACCTAATATTTTATAATTTTGAAACATGTTCTTTAAAATGCTTCAAACATACATTTTTCTCAACTTACACTTTTCCCAGAAATAGATATTTTTCTGGATTACAATCATCCGTCAAAAACATCCAATAACACTACACTTTATTGTAAATAAACCCGTTTGGATCTACTAAGAAATTCTAGTGCATTAAAATACTTTCATCACATAAGATAGGAAAATCACTTAAAGGAGGTAATAAGGGTTAAAAAAACATACTTTGCCCCACAGTATGAATAATTTCTGTATCGTGGGTGCACAAATACCCAGACCCAGTACAACCATGTGTAAACCATACAAATATTTGTCCCGTGCGGGAATAGAACCCGTGACACGTAGCCCGGCCGTTAATGTTAGGGTCACTAGTGCGGGATTATTCTTTATATATCCCAAAATGTTTATCAATTGGATCCTCCCTAGAAAGTCATCACTGACGCGATTGTCAGAACAATGACTGTTATACGACCTTCAAACCTTCAAGAAAAGAGCGTACTCTTTTTTAAAAGGCCGGCAACGCACTTGTGACTCCTCCGGTGTTGCGGGTGTCCATGGGCGACGTTAATCGCTTACCATCAGGCGATCCGTCTGTTCGTTTGCCGCCTATGCCATAAAAAAGAATACAGATTCCACAAGCATGCAGGTAACCTGATGATCAACCGCGATATTATTTCAACAATACCTACTTTTTAAATTATTTTTTTTGATTCAACTATATTATTATATGAAATTAAATACGCTATTACACGGCTTTTATGTCGCAATTTGAATAAACAACAGGTTTATTATGATTTATCAACACATCATAGTCAGACGTCTGACATTATCAATGACAACGAAAGAGTACTATTAATTTTATTTTGTGCTAATGTTGGTAATGACTTTAAATCTTCATTTCATTGACATAATAAAAATAACTTTATATTACATTTAACATTTAACTAACATTTAACTTTACATTTTATGATACCAACTGTCACAAAATAATAAAGGTATGAAAATATATACACGTATATTTTGGATGATAAATGGTAAGAATATTATATCGATATGTTATCATCATCATCTCAGCCGAAAGACGTCCACTGCTGGACATAGGCATACCCAAGAATCGCCACATCAACCTATCCTGTGCTGCCCACATCCAACGGGTTCTCGCTACCTTCACCGAGTCAGCGGTCCACCTTACGGCTGTTCCATGTTGCGCTTTTTGTAAAAAATAAATAATTTAATGTCTATTAAAATCCTTCTGTGTGTGTGCGTCTTCTGTGATAGCCTAGTGGTTGAACGCTTGCCTTCCATGCAAGAGGGTCCGAGTTCAAACCCAGCCCGCACCTCTGACTTTTGGGAATCATGCGCGGATCAGAATTTGATTATCATTTACGTTAACGGTGAAGGATAACATCGTGAGGAAACCTGCACACCTGAAAGGGCTCCATAAAGTTCTTGATGGTGTGTGTAGTTCGCCAACCCGCACCAGGCTAGCGTGGTGGACTTACCCTTCTCAATATGAGAAGAGGCCCTTGCCCAGCAGTGGGACAGTAATGGGCTGAATTTATTTATTTTAATTTAAAATCCTTCTTAGGTAAACTATTTCGTAATACTTTTGAGTCATTATCTCTAATAGCCAAAAGAATAACAATATTGACAACTTACTCAATACATTATTTACCTTTAACATAAGCAAAACCATACGTTTATGCAGTATACGTAACGTAAACAAAGGCTCGAGATAAGTCATAAAATAAGCATCGCACTAATTGAAGCTTATTATACGACACTTAATTAGCGTCATAAAGCGCGACTTTTGCACCCGAGAGCAACTTCAAGATGTAACTTCGAAGAGATGATTTTGCAAAGTTGTGTAACAAATAAAGACCTAATGTACCTATAAGACCACACAGTAAACGCACCTAGGTATTACAACACAACTAAAACTTGTCATCTGACGTCGTACTTCCCTCTCCCCCCCCGTTTGCAGTTTTCGCAACGATATGCTTGTGTGAGTGTATACTATCCATTCAGCGGGTGACTAACGAGCGACTCATAAGGAAGCGGGAGATGGGAAGTGACTTATTATACGTGTCCAGTGGTATATTTGCTGATAGGTACTTAATATGAAATCCGCTAATATTAGTGCACAATTGCACATACTGAATATAGTATGAAATTAGTTATGCTCTATTGAATATACAATAAAGCCCATTTTAAGAAGCAAATGTATAGAAAGTGACAACGTATATGCTTCCAGCAATGAAGACTTTATTTTTCTTGAAAATTATCAGTGCCCGATCTATTGCGGAAAAAAGGATAAACAAGAAAAACAAGGATAAACAACAAAGAATTGCAATACTTACTAATTAACTGATACAAACCCGGAAGTAGTGACACTGTTTCTTGTTTTTCTTATATCAGGAATGTAATAAAATAGAAATTGAGTTAAATAAATCTAAAGCCTCATTAGTCTAGTGGTCGCAAGCGTGACTGCTGAGCGCGAGGTCCTGGTCGATTCCCGAGTCGAACAAAGTATTGTGAGGATTTTTTTTTTGTTTGGAAATAGCAGCACATATACTAGTATTATACCCGGCAGATATCAATAAGCTCGCTCCCTATTACATGGGACACAATCTCAGTCTTAATATTGGTGTACAATATTACACTTCTGTCCAACCTTTCGGAGAATACTGGCGTGATGCTATGTTAAATCTAAAACCATAATGAAACTGAGAATAGCTTGGTCATTACAGTAGTACCTATATAGAGTGATTGTTATTGTTTTTTATTGATAGTATTAAGTTTTATATCGATTTGTATTTTTTATAACTAACTAAAAATAACAATGATTTGATTGAATGATTTGATTTCACAAAGTACCTCAATCTCAATTGGATATGAATATGATAATGTATACTATAGAATAATATTTTACCAAATTGTACCAAACGAGTGGTACCAACCAATTTGGTACCAAAGGAGTGTTTTTGTTTTAAACCTTTCCCCACTCTAGTATTTCTCCCGTATCGTGGGTACAGTTTACAAACATACACGCCACATGCACACACAACAAATATTTGTTCCGTGCGGGGAGCGAACCCGCGACACGTAGCATAGAAGGCTAATCGCTTAGCCACTGCGCCAAACTTGTCGTCAAATTTATTCTGAAACACTTCATATTAAATTGTAAGAATGTTTATACTATTTATGAATGGGATCGACGGTTAAGATCCCACTTTACTGTATTTGTCCATCGATGGAAAAATCCTATGGGATTTTCCGTCGAACAAACGTTGGTACCTATTTGAAACACGAACATTTAATCGAAAATGGGGCCGTCGTAAGTACATGAGTTATTAAAGCGCTACACATTTTTCTTAGTTAGCCATCTATTTCTATACTAACACATACGTTGCAATAAATTTTCATATTGCAAGAGAACGCAATATTACGAGCTACGGTAAGTGCGTTATATTTCATGTCCGCGGCCGCGCTACGCTCTGCCTACTTGATAATACAGTTATTCCGCGTACCTATTGAGATATTGTCTTTGTATGGAAACCTGATCATTCTTTAACCGTATCAGATGGGAGCTCTAGAGAAGCATACGATAGCTATGTTACGTAACATAAATCAGGATTTCTTTTAATTTCGGAGATACACTGAATGCCATACGATTTTCATTTATTTTTGTATATGAAACCAAAATTCGTTTATTTAACACTGATCACACACGATTTTTGAGTTGCCACGATTAACGTTCCAAAAAACCGTCAGTTAGTGCTAGGCCTAGCGTACCTACAGCTTTGTGACAAAAGATTCTCTCTACGCGTGGTCACAGCAGTGCGCGTACGAGCGCAGTTACATCGATCAGTGTGCATTGTAGGAATAGAAAGCAATCGCGTAAACGCGCGATTGAAATCGCTACACGGTTTTACACGTAGTGATTTTGCTCTTGCATTGGCATTCAAGGTATTCGTTGCTCTTATATAGGCAACAACTTGAAACACGGATACGCGAACTATGAAAACACGCCGTTATAAATCATTAGTAACATTTTGACATTGCTAAAAATATCTCAGATTTTTAGTAACGCAAAAGCGTCACATTTTATTCTAAATAAAAATATCTCAGCCATCTATTTGGTAGGTATATAGTAAGCTTAATGCTTCGTAAATGTAACATCTGATTTAATTTGAGGTGACACGTGGATTAGCCCGTCCCTTATAAACATCACAGTGACTTGGGTCCCCGAGTTGAGGATCCGATTAGTAGGGGAAGATAAACTGCCTAGACGCTGTTGTGTTTCACTTCCTAATTCGGACAACAGCGTATATTATTCATAGTAAAGCATGTAGCACAATATATGTAAAGAATCTTTAGTTTAACCTTATAATTAAGAAGAAATATGTTTTCGAAATTCGTATATTAAACAACAAAATAGTTATGTATTTATGCCTGAACTACAATACTATCCATCTAAAGGTTTTCTATAAGAAACGGCAGCCTGCAATTAGATTCCCCATTGTTAGTACTATCTTATATTATAATGTATATAATGCTTTTATTTACTCCTGCAAAATTGGTGGACAATAAAGAGATATCTACCTTCCAGACTTTAAAGCGCGACGATAGCTACTTCCATAAATGCGATATTAATATATAATAGGCCAACAATACAAAATGTATTAGACCGTAAATAACAAGTTCAATACATTGACGGGCTATTTGTAATTCCGTCCTATTTACGTTAAAAGCTAATAAAACAAACCACAAGTGAACAAGTTTGGATGGGAACCAAAACTAACACACGATATTTGTAAAGGGGCACTTAATTGTTTAAGAAACTTCGGCTTCTCGTTGCGACCTTTAATTAATAGAGACAGCTATAAATTTTCATATGTGAGTAAGTGTCATGCGTCTGGGCAACTATTAAGGGTGTATATTTAAGGGCCAAGGGCGGAAGGCGGAGAGATAATTTGATAAGAGCTGCACGTAATCCCAGTCAGGGTAATAGTGTTAAGTCTGTGCGGCGAAGCCTGGAGTAAGTGTAAGAGGTCAGGTTTGTTATAATAACGTTTTAACTTGATTAAGTGACGTTTGAGGCGGTGAGGCTCGGTTTCGATTAATAATAACCTGTTTGAATTTGTCGCGGTGATGCTGTTAACAATAATTCTATTACCTCTTCTTTGACTTGCTTTAACTTGTTTTCGACATGGGTATTTTAAACGTTACCTCTTTTGCATGTAACATATGAGTATCTAACTGAATAAAATTAATTTAATTACATTATGCATTAAAACTAACTTATTAAAAAATATATTTTCCGTCTTAATAATGTGGACGTCACCACAATGTCGTTTTTATCAAATTGAGATATAACGCTAACAAATATTGCGAGGTATTCATATCAACCAAAACAGACATTAATTTAATATTCTATCTATAATAAAGCCAGTAATAAAAAAGCTACCCATCTAATTCTAAATTCATTTTAACCCACCCGCTGCAGATTATGTACGAGTATCGATTTCAAATTTATCATCCGTCCTAAAGTACGTTCAATAATACAGTTCGCTTACAAATAACTTGCATTCGAATTGAGAGACTGACATATTTCTCAGTTCTTCGAGGCGACTTCCAGAATATTGATCAGCTGAATCTCTCATACCGCACCGCCAGATGCTCACTGAAAATTACTTTGAAATAAATCTGCTGAACTTGTTTTCGATGTGATGCGGCATGTACCTGTTAACATGTTAAACCACTATATTATTATTATTATAATTGATTTAAAGTTGCATGGCTCCTAGTACATGTTTACTGTTTAGTGACACGTACATATGTTTTAAGACGAGCAAAGTTAAATTAATGCCATAAGTCGATTGTTATTATGATTAAATGATCGAGATCGTATCGATTGAGTTACCGGTTGAACCGGAATGGAACTTTTACGGATTTTAAAATAATGTGGCTTCAGATATATTAACGATAATAAGAACGATTGACAGCACTCATAATATCTACGAAAAAATGTCATTATATTGCTTTATTCATTCATAATCATAGGACGTGTCTTTGAGGACAATTGTCGCGCACTTCATCATTTATAATATACTACACAAGACTATTATACAAGAGATAGTCTCGTCCTCCATAGCTTTTCTTAATATCTGGACTACGTCCTGCTACATTTCGAGTGTTTAATGTAAAGACATATTTAATGTTATATAAAAAAAGTATGAATAAAGTTGGTTAGCGATATCCAGCATATTTTTTCGTTATATTTCGATATGTCATCGCTCGAGAATTGCTCCCCATAACATGGACCTTAATTACCGTTACAAATAGCGGTAATATATTGTATTGTAATTCCCTTAAGACCCTCAGACCTTCTCATGTAGATACTGGCCTGGTATCCACCACACGAGAGGGCAGCAGAGTCGATAAAATTAATACCTAACGACTAATACGTTCATAACAAAGTGTCGTACCTATATTCCCCAAAGAACAGTACACACATACCGATATTGAGTCCCAAATTATTACACGGGACTCAATAACGGCATCGGCGATGTGTTGGGGTGAGTTTGCCATCTACCGGGCACGATTCCAAACCCCGGACTGTTGTTACTAATTCTCTAATAGAATAACTGAGCCGGGGTTCGAACTCAGGATTTCAGTAGCCGTGCTTGCAAAGCACTACACCAAGTGAGACAGTTATTAAATATTTTATTTTTAAGTTTTAAATATGATCATACCTTCTATTAGTCAATTCATGTTCTCGTCGCCACTTCGTTATGCTTGAATGCATATCGTAAAAGATTTGTAATAAAAAAATAATCGAATAAAATTAAAGCAATAAAAATTACTCGTTGAGTAAATTTTATTCTAAGAATATGGCCAAGTCTAGACGTACCTAGCGAAGCAAGCGTACTTTACTTTTTTTTTATTAACTGGTAGCATTCATAATGGATTGTTAACCAGGGGAATTATTCAAAAAAATATTAAATACGTTGACTGAGTTTTATTCAAAAAATTCGTCAATAACCAGACATCGTAAACATTTTAAATTATCGGTTCGATTTAAAAATAAGTCACTGACTTTCGGTCCAAATTTTATGCAAAACTATGACATATTTCAGAGCACGAAGTTACTGTTACTGCTAGGCGGCCACATCACACTGCTGGACAAAGCCCTGACCCCTTGATTTCGAAGCTGTTCTGTTCTGTGCAAGCATGAAGTAGGTAATGAAAGCTAATTTTATAACAACATACAGTAAATTTCGACATCCAAAGTTCACTTTTTTTAAGGTTATATAATGTTCAGCTTATAAAAGCATTTTTGGATGGGCTGAGCCAATACCTAGTTGAAAAAACTTAAGAACGAACTTCACTATTTCAACTGAAATAGTACAATAATAATATAGAGCGAGGTATTTGTTAACACTTATCTACACACATAGTACACTTAATCGAGTGTCCGTCAGTTTGATGAATGCCTGCCACCCTACGTATTCACATCACGCCTATAGTTCACCCACATATTGGGACCTAATACTTATAATAGAAATTTCAAATACCCAGAATTTTAAGCGGTAAATTACATGAGTTAATGAATATAGGTAAATAAAAATAAATATAATCAAATACGAATATGGTACATTAATATTTTTACGGCCTCATAAGTCTAGTAGTCGCTAGCGCGGCTGCTAAGCGTGAGATTTTGGGGTCGACTCCCAGGTCATGCAAAGTGAAGTAAAGGAAGATGTCTGTAAAGAAATTCCTATTAGCCAGTAAGAAATATTTAAAGCTTGGAGTTGTACATAGTAGACTTTCCCCCTATTAGAAGAATATTTATTCTTACGACATTCATATTATCCCGTTCGATAAAGTTCTACATTTTCCCTCCAAACCTGAATATTGGTGAATAAAAGCTGCTTTTATTTTGCACTACTCTTAGATCATACGCTCACCGTAGTCCCAGTGTCCCACTTCTCACGGTATCATAGTATAAAAAGAGAAAAAATACAAGAATTACCAAATAAGTTTTTTCTTGTTTGTACATTGTGTTCTTTTACAATGGTATACTTTTACTGTGGAAATTTTATTCTCTGTTATACCAGACATTCCGTGATTTATATGAGTCTCGAGGTGTTTGAAAGAATATTTTATTTATGGAATACACAATGTTTGAACTGAAGTACAGAGGAGCTTACCTATGTTCCCGGCGCTCCCTAGTGGATAAGCAGACAGACCATCTTGTTATGATGTCTGACATAAACGCTAATATATTACACATTAAAATGAAACTAGTGTACGGATCATTATGCTTTACCTGACTGAAACTTTGGGAATATAAAAGCTTATTTTGGCTAGATATAACAGAAATTACATTCGAAGAGAGGTTTAGGCCTTACTCCACCACGCTGGCCTGGTGCGAGTTGGCGGACTATACACGATCGTAAACTTACTTATATCGAGAGCAATAATAATTATAATTATTAATTTACGATCCACACATGTATTCGAAAAGTTAGTATGGCGTTCAACTGCTAGGCTATCACTGACTCTGTTCACTGTTCATCATCTGCCTAGCCTTTTCCCAACAACATTGGGGTCGGCTTCCAATCTAAGCGGTTCCAGCTGAATATCAGTAATTTACACAGAGCGACTGCCTTCTGACCTCCCCTACTCAGTAACTGGGAGACACTGATACTCTAAGATTTGACTGGTTGTCAGACTTTTTAGGCTACTGACACCCGTAACGACTGTCCCGACCTGTATCGACCCATAACGATAGGTTTTCATATGACACCCGGGACCAACTGCTTAACGTGCTATTCGAGGCATGGAGGAGTCTCGCTATGTGAAAAATGGTTACCCTCCAAGGACTGACCGCGTCAAGCACTGCTTAACCTCGCAGATCAACCGATTTGCGCGGTAGCTATGTAGCGACGAGCCCATCTGTTGTGTTTACTGTTCTGTGCATAATATAAACCGCGGAATTGTCTGTTATAAAACCAAAAGCAGGTTGTTTTCAGTGTAGCTCTACTTTATCTTACGTCAGTCGTGATAGTGATAGATTGACAATCAATGATCGAAAACGAAGTTAATGTCCCACGAGACAAAGTGGATGCTTACTGCTGTTATTTGTATACGTACAGACATATTCGTTAGTGTAGGTATATCGGCATGAGCGCTGAATTAATTGGTAGTACCAGGATAGAAAGATCAGTCACCAAGTAAGATTTGTAACGGAGCTGTCACCTCGCTTATCTGCCACTGGAAGTACTCGTCAGATGAGGACACTCTTTCTATTCACTTTTTTTTTCTTGTTTGAGATGGCTATGGTGTTAGGTGTCATCTTAGGCAGCAGCATCCATACTTAAAATTGCCTTATCCTCACACCTTGATTCTATTGATCCCTACAGACTTACTAGGCATAACGAACATTTCAAACGAATCTGTATACAATATTGTGTTGCCAAAATCTGATTCTCCAACATATATACAAATGGCAAACAGTCTCCTTACATTCTGCAGTTCATAGTCGCTTCAAGTTAAAATTTTAATTCTTTGAAGTTCTTAGAGAATCGTGGTACCATTTCTAAAGTTAAAAACGTAAAGTAATATCTGTAACTCGTTCAACCTTCATTGATAAATTCCCCATTGCTGGTACTAGGACCTCCTTGCTGAGGAGCTGAGCACTAATGGTTCACGTGAGCTTAGTGGGCACGCGGAAACAAGCCTTTGAATTTTAATAAGACATGCAGTTTCTCGTAAATGTTTTTCATCACCGTTGGAGCAGCAGATATGAATAATGCGAACATAAGTCATGAATAAATCTCACGCATTTGTGCGCGCTCTGGATTTTGAACCCAAGACCAACGACTCGCCAATCAAGCCATGATCACGAGCATTCCAAGATAGTCTTATCGATAAGTATTTTAAGTTGTGATATTTACTTAATATCTATTGTATTTATTTCTGAAGGTAGTAAAGGTAACAAAATGAATAACAGCGGTCAGAGTATTATTACTTTGATTATATTTTTTATTTTAAAATGTCATAAAATGATATCAACATCTTAAAGTTAACATTGATAAATAGTCGCATTTCGTACTAGTAAATTGGTTTAACATGAATTCAATTATTTACAATGATTGTCGTATTTATTGTCATTAATTATTAAAAAAACAAGTTTTATTATTATTTGACGATATAGATTAAAATACATATACGTTAAAATAAATATATGTAATTATCGTATACTAAAAATTAAATTAGATGCTTGAAATGTTGCAGCTTATTTTAGCAAAGTTCATTTAATTCTGATAGTAACAAAGCATTATACTGTGTTTAACCATTTTATTGGTAAACCGCAAACATTATTAGATTGCTTAATATGTAGGTACGAAAACAATTTGTAGATATTTTGTATGAGTTTATAAAATTATGTTACATTCATAAATATTACTAAAACATCTCCAAATTATAATTTCAAATGTACGGTCTTATTTTTTTATATTTGAAATAGTATAAGCAAATAAATACTGATATATTATTTCCGTATAAGACTGAAACAAACTTAATATAGGTATTTTAAATATTCAATTATATAATTTTAATATTAATATTATTACTAAATACACGTTCATTCATTTTTACAGTAGAATCAATTCTTATCAAAATTCATTTTATATTCATCGTAACACTATTCCTACAATAAATTCTTTCTCGTCACTTACATAAGACTACATTATTCAGAAGTCCAAAAGGAACTTCGCCTACTAATATTTTATTTAACTCATAAACACGGATGTGCCGAATACATTACTTTTATATACTATCCGGAAGACATAAATTTATTATTATGAATATTAAATTTTATCGTCTAACATTATTTTTTTCGTTTAAAAATAACTATTTTATTCTTAGACCGTTATTTAAAACTAAAATACAAAAATGCTACTTAAATAAAAATATATTTGTCAATATTATCTAACCTGTTAAAAGCAGTATAAATACTAAACATCATAGTATGAATTAAAAATGTTTTAAAGCGTTTGAGTTTTACTATCTTAGTTTGAACATAAATTTGGCAAACACGTAGTTCAAAAGTGCAGTAACCCAGAACAATAACACACAGTAAAAAAAAAACATACTGCAATATAAATTTAATTAAAGAATAACTGTTTGTATTTTGGTCTTTATTTTCGTTGTCCTAGGTACCTGTACTCAGAATACCGTCATCAATAAACAAAACACTTTAAAAAAACGATGTATAATACAATTAACAAAAATTCATTACATATAAAATTGTCTATGGTCTCTATGATTATACTACAATCTATTGTCTTTACAATCGTATTGTCACATACAAATTACGCACTAGCTTTATTATTATCATATTTTTCTTTCATAAATACAAGTTACCACCATAATACATTATGCCATTATTACTGTATAATAAGAATAAATTGTATAGAATAATAATACGAGAATAATTAAAAATGTAAGCTAAACGGAGTTTCTAAAATTTTCATCAGACATGTTCGATCCACTTCAAGTCTATCATATTCATCTTTCCTTTTAATAAATAGCCGTTTGATATGATAATAATGATATATCCAAAACAATTTGTTATTACGTCACTTTTATTAATAACAGCAATTCCAAAAAATGCCCGTTGACACTTTGAATAGCGCAAGTGATACGTAAAAGTACATTGCGTATTTGAACACAAGTAAGAAAACGTGCTACGCGTCTTAACGATCAATGCACTTCTAACTGCTACTAATCATTACCACTTGCATTACTCAAAATGATACGTCTAAACAGGCTTTAAAGATAGCCTTACTCTTATAAAAACGTATTTATTGTCTCAATTTACATATTAAGGCTGAAACTCATTTCACACACATTTTCATTCATTAACTGCCGATAATGTTGTTACATAACAATATTAACATCGAGATTCACTAAAACGTTTACAACAACCTCAAAATACGTACCTTATAATAAAGTTCAACAGCCATGTTTTTATCACTACATGTTAATGCTATTTTAAATAATTCAGAAATCTAATTTCTCTCTATACGACAAATTTTAGTAGCAATATGAACATGGAAAATGTTGGTATATTTTTGTAGGCGTTATTGTATACGATGTATTGTCGTGGTGAGCCAGTGGGGCGTTGTTTCTGTCGTTCAGTTCTTTGAGCATATTCGTTGATAGAGTTGTTAGGTGGTGTGAATGCATTGTTGTAGAAGTTGAATGCGTTGTTGAGTTCGACTTGTCGTATGTCGGCGTCCAGTGCATTTTGGTTGCCGCGGTCTGGTTGTTTCTTCAGGAGACGCTTCGGGGGCTTTGTTGTTGCTAGTGTGGTCGTTGTTGGACGCGGCGTTGTTGTTGTTGTGGTCGTGGTTGTTGTTGTAGTCGTCGTCCTTTGAGGCGTCTCTGTTGAAGAACAGAAGATTTTGATTAGTTAAATGTTAATTGCATTTTAATTATTAATAAATACACAATGTCGGTGCAGCAAATGAATCTCAAACTCATAAATAACCGATGATCAAAAAGTCAATTTAAAAAAATAAGCCTTTCCCCAAATACTCTATCATAAAAATATATAAGCACTTCTATTTAAAAACATACTTCAAGCACCATCTGAAAAACATATTTAATTTTAGTTAATGTATTCACCTTTCAAAGTGATGATGCCCTCAGCTCTGCCGTAACCGTTGGCCGCGGAGCATGTGTATTCGCCGAAGTCGTTTTTCTTCAGTCGGTTAATAGTTAGGTTCATCCGTAACGCATACTCGTTCAGTATCTCTTCTGATATCACGTACTTCGAACTGTTCAGCAACTTTCCACCTATGGTAAAACAAAAATAAGTTGATTAAATCAATGATGATTAAGACGACTACTGTCTTAAGATTATTTTCTTAAAATCTTATTGGTGCCCAACGCGGTAAGGTTTTGGTCTTTATCCACACGTATTGCATAAATATTTATTACTAAAATAAAGATTTAAATACATTAATTCATCAATCAATTTAATCCGTTACACTGATACAATAAGTTCAAATCAATTGTTGTTACGCCCTAGATATTTCTCCTTAAATTGGCGCCCAACATGGGGCCGTTATTAATACACATCATATTTTTTTCTATCAATTTGTGAACTTACCAGTTTGCGATTTACCCCGTTGCCATGTGTTAAGTGATTTAGGCGAGGCTTCTACGTAGCACTGGAGAGTTACTTGCATGTCTGCCGCACGGAGGACAACTGGACTCCCCACTCGCACGATCGGCTCGACTGCGCACATATAAAGAACGGGGTTAAAGTAAAAGAACAGCCCGGCTTTCTAAGAGAAAATCTATTAAGTCATGTTATATAAGAAAGCAAGCGGCAGTTTACATACTTTAATAACGATATACTTAGGTAATAAGAAATTTATTTTTTGATTATAGAGTTATAATCATTTTTCCCTAATACTAGGTTTAATATTCAACTAAGTATCATATTTTTAAATGGAAATTGAAACTGAAACCCGAAGATAAACTCCCAATCTACCAAAGAGGCTACCAAGGTTTACAAAACTCAAGGAAACTTTTTACTACTCCACGAAAATCTATTATACCATAAAAGTAAATGCCTTCAACTCCGCGGACCTTTTAAACATTAGGCATACCGTAAAATATACCTACTCGCAACTGGATAACTAAATAAACCTAATTACCCATACAAAAGAAATGATCAACAAAGTTTAACTAGGACGAAATTAAGTCCACTCAATTACGTTAACGTACGCCTTAAAAGTCAGGCAGTTTTGTTAAAGAGATAAGTTGGACACTTTATGCTCCTGAATCTGTATATTTTTACGTTACTGTGTTATGCTGTTTTTGCAGACAATAAGAATAAATTTTATGAGACATGATATAATAATAGGTGTGAAAGACAGGTTAGATAATAACCTGTAGTATCTTCCTTTAAGACCTGCACATAACGAGATATTCTACACTACGTAATACAATTCCATTTCCAAAGCGTAAGGATTGGTGATCATTCTATGAATGATGAATGTAAAGTCAGGATCATTAGAATATGAACACTTTCGAACTCGGCTTTGACTTTTAAAATTAATTAATTCAGAAAAAATTATGACTATTTCCAATATAGCGCCTGAACGCTTGTGTTCCATGCAGGAAGGTCTGATTTCAAACCCGGCCGGTGCCTCTGATGTTTCGGGGTCATGTGCGGATTAGAATCTGATTATCACTTTCTTTTACAGTGAAGGAAAACATTGTGAGGAAACTTGCACATCTGAGAGGAGTCCATAAAGTTCTTGATGGTGTGTGTAGTCCGCCAACCCACACGGAGCCAACGTAGTGGACTAAGACCTTACCCTTCTCATTCTGAGAAGAGACCCTTGCCCAGCAGTGGGACAGTAATGGATGGAATTGTAATTTTTAGTTTCTAGTTAAATTATATTTGAAGTTTAAAAAGACTCAGCTACTTTTGTCTCTAACTGTACATCGTCGGTCATTTGGAGGATTTTGGAGGAGGGTTTAACAGTGGGCGTTTACAGGGTAATGATGATGATAGCAAACACTAAACCGAAACTAATTTCAACACTTAGTTAACTATTGTTTATTAGAGAACTAGCTTTAGTTTCTCTTAATACAGTGTTTCAATAAGCTCTTGTTGAAACGAAATTGGGTCATAAAGACCAAACCACGCGGTTGATCATAAATTTCTATAGTTTGAACAGCGAATATAATGTTATGAAACACGGTAAACTAGAATTTCAATTAAATTAAAATGAGAAAGGGCTGGTTAACCCACGTTTTATTTTTATGCGTTGGTACACCTGATACACTTTTAAAATTACGAAGATAGTTTTAGCATTTCTTGGGTTTTGATTACTGTAATAGCTATACATATATAGGTAAGCCTTGCTTTATATTCAAATTTTCTTACTCCTTTCATAAGTCATTGAGAAGCCATGTTATTTTTGTAGCAATGCTTTCTTTGAATAAGTATTGTAATGAATTGACCTTATACCAAACAAAAAATAACTTCTTAAATATATAAAATGAAACGATAATCACAGAAAACGAAAAATAACTTCTTAATTTAGAATTAAATAAACACTATATACTTACATAACACAGAAACCTCGTAGCGACGACTTTTGGTCGGTGGGATGCCGTTGGCGGCAATACACAAGTAGGTGCCCATGTCGGCACGCTGAAGCCCCTTCAACGCTAAGGTCGATCCTACGTAGCTGTCAACAACTGCACAAAAAAAAAGAAAATCAATTTCGTAACTTATACTTTTTTCAGTACTGAAATAACGTCTCAAAAATCGTAGGTTTTGAGATAAAATTGACCTTGTAAAAAAATCAAGAAATTTCTTATCTCTGTTTAGAAATGATTTACAAGATAAATTAATGTTTTTAACATTAATGTTTTTTACGTGTAGGCAACATTACTTGTGCGAGAGTCATATTGTCCTTCTGTAATTTAACACCTAAGTTGCAAAAAATCTATTGAAAACACAGACGTTTTATTAAAAATTGACAAAGGGATTTAAAAGGTAAAGACTATTGTCATCACTTTCAAACTATCCAGGCAAGTAATTTACATAATATACGGTTATTAAGACTGCTGAACAATATAATATATAGATAAGTAAACTAGCCTCAAGGATTTGATAAATTATTCATCAACAATCGTCGGTGAGAGCTAGATAAATAGAGGACGAGTCTTCGCAATTAAACAGTCATAGTTTCAATCCCAAAGTTATAACTAAGAACATTTCCAACAACTTGTGTTCTAGTTGAAGATCACACCCGAGAAGTGACAGCGACCCAAATGAGTGTTTATTGCCTTTAGACCATTAGGTACTAAAGCACCTTCCACTGTTATGATCTAGGTATTAACAAGATGAAAGACGACCTTTATTGCCGAGTATAAATCAGTCGCTACGGTCATTGGCTGACTGTTTAAAAAACTTGTACCCGTAAAAATAGGCATTAGATATTAGACAAGGTCAAATCTTACAATAAAATCTTTTTTTTTATGTATTGCTTAGTCAAATGGCTTCAATTTTATATTGTATTTAATAGTTCGTGTCAATAGGGTCGAGCCTATTGCCATTTACATGGCATAATTCCAATCTCCTATAAACATTATATTATTGTCTAGCGGAACAATAAGAGACCCTTTAAATCGTCATAATATTTATAACAATACAATTTTACCTTAAAGTCTTAAAATAATAAAACATTATTTATATATTTCCGCGAACAAAACGTGTGGCTTCCACACGAATCTGTCTCGTGAAAACCTACCCGTCTCGCATATTTTTATTTACATTGGTATTTTTGTCATCTAAGGAATACTCCTTCGCGATAGCGGAGATACCTCCAAAAGAATAAAGAATGGATCGAAAAGAAGTAGCAGTAAGATGTCTCATAGATAGAAGCAAGAACATTGACGTCTATCCATTATTTTGATATCACATTCTACAGACTACGTGACTTCACCGTTCATAATATTGAATATCAAACAAACTAGCACTTCACAAGTTATGAATAAAGCCAAACGCGTGTTACATGAATAAATTTACTAAAGCGGCTAAAGCTTGGTTTATATTTATTACAACAATTTCATAACTGAGTGCGCAACACCCAGGAGATACATTTTGGTCTGAAAAATTACTTTTAAAATGTAAGTCTTTACATACCTACAGTTATCTTATTTTTGCTCTAATCTAATGAAAAAAGCTTTTTAAAAACCATTGAATTTAATTATCTAATTAAAATGATTAATTTCTTCTATAGACATTGCCTTCCTTTCTCAAATTATAAAACTCACTTCGCAATTTCTCTACTAAAATTTTATCTCGAATGTATCTAAGTATTATAACAACACGAAGAATTTATCTTTTTTGGTCAGGTTCAAAATACGAGTTTGCTAGGGACTTCAAGACAATAACATGAACTATGAAAGTAAAATATTATTTTGAGAGCCATTGCGATCTATATGGCTTGTTATTGTACTTTCTATGTAGCTTCAAGATGTAGATACTTTTATTAATATGGATCGAAATTCCGCAATGGAAAAGAATTTGACTACACATAAATGAAGCATACAGTCATGCGGATTTATGAAAAAATGCATGAATGTGGAAGAAACAAAAGAGAAAGATATTTGAAGGGTTAGGGCCCGGGGCATTTTCTGTTAACTGCCTACCCCCATAAAAGAATGACATGTATACATATAAAATAAATACATTTCAGATAATCCTAATAACGTCTCAAATCAAATACTAACACTTTAATCAAAACCAAACTGCGAAAGCAATTCGCTATTTCACGATGGCTGTCAAATTAAATTTAAATGGAAATAATTTATCGCTTTATTATGGCATACGACCCCCGCTGTACCAGGCACACATAAAACACTGTTACTACGTAACGCGTACAATATCAAAAGCGGGCGTTTGTATGAAATTGTGTTTTATTAACGGGTTATAAACCCGGCTCGCGACATGTCGTTGCCAACTTGTTACTCTAGACGTCGGTTCTGATTCAGCAATTCCCCGTTATTATTGCTCTGAGACTAATTGTTTTCCGATTTCATTCTGGCTGAAATATTTTCTGTAACTCAACATATTTTAATTGATGATATTGTTTCTTTGCTTCGCTTGTAACGTCGGTTTATGGGTTCAATTAGGCTTTAAGCGGGGAAAAGTAAATTATCTAATTTATGTTTCATCTAATCGAACTTTGTTAGTTTTTCTTTAAAGTCTGAATAGTATAACTATGAATTCATGAAAAGTTGGTATTTCCACTATGTAAAAATAACATACAAAAGGAGGTATCGCGTTTATTTCGGTATATTTTTTTCTTGGAAATCAAAAACGGTGCCAACCCGTGTGTCAGGTTCCCAGCAGTGATTTAATTTATTCATATTATATTCAATTTTAGATTAAAACTCACTTTTTAAATTACCTTTCAATATCTCTAATAAAATAAAATCATTGTTAATCCCGAAGACAATTGATACACTTCGTTAATCTAACTTTATGATACATTCGCAGTGTTTTATTATAAGTGAGTTAATTAAGTTAGCTGGCAGCGAGCCGCCGCTGACACAAGATAAGTTATCATGTACTGATGTAGACTTAATGATATAACTATTATTGTTACGGGGCCACATGTTGAGAACAGTATGCTCCATTTAGTTATTATATCTGAGCTTTTGTTTCCTTATTTAAAGCGCTGCTAATTCAAGGATGGCAGGTCAAGAATATCGATATATCGAAAAGCAAAATAGATTATCTTTTGCAATTCTAAAAGATGGTTTGTGAAACACATTACTTGCTCTCATTTATCCATTTGAAACCAAATTCAAACTAGCAATGTTTATTTTTACCTAAAACTGAAAAAAAAAACTCGTTGTATTTTTAGTATAGTAAATTTAAAAAAAGTCTTAAATTGTTAATTAACAGCACCGCAATCACGACAGAATCAATGATTTACCGTACTTACTTACTTACTGCGCAGAAACAAATTCTCAATAAATCCATTCGGACTCGCGTTTGCCGCAAAAGGAAAACAAGAAAACTGGAAAAAAGAGAACGTGAATAGCTACAGCGAAGGCAATTCTTACATATTTAGTGAAGCGTGTTTAACATGTCCAATTAATACAAAGGCAGAGCCGGTTCCACCACTCTGTTAACTATTACAACCACCCTCCGTTTACAGAGGGACGCCAGTCTTTTGTTTACGCTTAATGGCTTAAATAAAACGGGTCAAATTCGTAAAACACCGCACCGAAAAGGTTTTAAATAGCCCAGCGGGGACCGGCAATTTTGGGCCTAATACATTTATATTAAGGTATAAATTAGAACACGGGATTATACGCCATTAGAAATACAACGGTGTGCGTATGTGTTCAAATGACTAGTCCTATAACTGCTTTAAACTCCTATGTCTTTTCACCTAGTGTTTCGTTGCGCTGTAAAGGGTATGTCATTATAACTATAAGAGATAACAACCTTTTGTCATGCCGGTCACTAAGCCGTTCGTTTAATTTCCTGACCGAAACCCGGATTGCTACAATATTTTGTTTAAGTAGTAATTGAGTTCTTTGAACACGTTTTTTCCGCGGAAATGAATTCCAGCCATGAACATCAGACGGCGCTTTCTTTTCTTTAATGTTGACAGCCTTAAATTTTTATCGGAGAGAAAAGATTCTCATTGAATTTAAATATTACGTGAAATTTTTATAAAATGATTTATTGCATACAATCATTGGTTGTAATTTAATTAAAGGTTGGAACAAAAAATATTTATTTATGGAATAAATCAGTTTTACAGGCAAATTGAGTGGGCGTTTCTTATTTAACGTGGCCTCGCCCGTCCCGCCTGTCGATGTGAGTAATTTGTTTATCTACCCGCAAGAGACGATAAATAAATATTGCATGATTATATGTACGCGATCATTATTCAGATGTCATTTGGTGAACACGTTGTACATTTATATCGAATTGGAATTTTCTTTCCAATATCTTAGGGCAATATCTTAATAAATCCCATAAAACTCCAATGTTTTAACCGCTCTAGCACCTGCGCCCGCTCCAAGCGGGCTTTGAATGCAAAATTAGTCTTGTTTCTTTTTTACCACTTAGCCGGATCTCACCGATACGAATAAAATTCAACGGAAAATTGACGTTATATTTTTTGCCTTTAAATGGTACAGTGATTATTATCATTTATTTAAAATAATTGAAAGATGATGTAACGAAACAACTTTTTCTTTTACTTTAAACATTAGCTCAGTATACTTAATTTTTAAACATAACATAACATATCGTCATGCCTATATTACCCGAAAGGTAAGGCAGAAGTGCACTATGATACACCCACATTTCACCGTTGCCGTTATTAAGTCCAATGTAACAGGGGACTAACCTTTCTGCCATCTACCGGGCGCAATTCCGTGCTACTACTGAGAATTTTTATACAGAAAAACCTAATGACACTTTGCCCGACCTGGAATCGAACTCACGACCACACGCTCAGCAGTCGCGCCTGTAACTACTAGGCCAATGAGGCAGACAATTTTTAAACATAACAAAAATATCCTTGCTCACAAAATACGCATTGTAATACTTGCACGAAAAATGCTCCTTTTATGTTAACACGTTAAGGATAATAAAGGTATTCCTTCAATCAATCACTGTCACAAGTAAGCCTATCAAGAAATTAAAACTCCCTCAATTGGAAGAATTTAGATCATATATTTAAATTCTTTAACCAAAGGTGGTGCATTCTTTTTTCCTTTGAACTTTCGATGTCTACGTGAGCGTGACTTTATATTATCAAAAGTCTATACATGTAAAATGAAAAAACAAGCAAAGACATTTTTTTTTTAATCTTTATTTAATTTGGGGTTTTTATCCATAAGGATACGCCAACCCCATCATGCCTTATACAATATACAATCTACAAAAATCCAATGCCAAATCTTGTATTGATAAGAAAATCTTAATCAAGGAATTAAACTAGTTGATATAGTTTTTTTTGCTATATCCGATTTTGGCTCTGCTAAAATTGTTTGAGCTAACCCCTCTAGGATATTTAATTGGTATAAAATAAGACATTTTTAATGTAATAACCTCTTTCAATAGAGAAAAACATAATATTAGCAAGTTAGAATTCTCGAGGCGTAATTTCCTGTTATGCCAACCGCATTCCAGCATTTCTTTCACATAATTCACTCAACTTGTAATCCTTTAAGAATGGAACTTCGTATAAATTTTAAATACTAACTTTCCTTTGCTTACACTAGTTTTATACCGGCTTATTTTAAAAAGAGCGTCTTTTAAAATGGCTCGATGATTCGTGGATTATTTTTGCCCTCAATCCTAGCTTGGGAAGTTGATGCCAAAAATAACCGCACCTTTACGTTCCTTCCCGCTATCACAGAACATTATTTTCCGTTTATCCCACTGGGGGTGAAGTGCTGTTCTACCGACCCACCAACACTAGTGGGCGTTGTCATCATTACATCTTTATACAAATATTTTAGAAATCTCATGGGTCACTACTATCACTATCGCGCAGATTGGTCGATATGCGAGGTTGAGCAGCGCTTGCCACAGTCAGTCCTTGGATGGGTGACAATTTTTCACACATTGCCTCAAAGAGCACGTTAAGATGTTGGTTCCAGGAGTCTTATGAAGACCTATGATATTCGTTACAGGTGTCAGCAGCCATAAAGTATAACAACCAGTCTGACCGTAAAGTGTCAGTGTCTCCCAATAATTGGGTTGCGGAGGTCAAATGGCAGTCGCTCTGTGTAAAGTACTGATATTCAGCCGCAACCGGTTAGACTGGAAGCCGACCCCAATATAATTCGGAAAAGGCTAGACAGATGGTGATAGGTCACTTCTTGCTATTTGTATCTCTTGCAGTCTAGCTTCTTAGTATTCTTCTATTCTTCACTATACTAAGTACCTATAACCACTACATAAGCCATATATACCTTTAAGTTCCTTCCCATTGTCATCACGGAATACGATATTCCGTCCCCCAGTCCGTTTCCAAGATATGATAGGTGCTGGTACTCCGGTAGCAGTGCAGCGCAGTTCCACCGTCCCGCCTTCAGGAGCGCTGGCTTCAGAGCCGTCGTCATCAGCGATGTCTGGCGGTATCACCACTGAGAGGTGACCCATCTGTGAATGAGGTTATAAGTTAGTTTTGTTAAGGTACTGAGTCTTCTTTATATGTAGGTATTGTCGAACAAAGAAATTGGTCAACAAGGTCGTTACAAGTTATAAGAGATTTCTAAAGAATTGATGATGTATTTTCAAATAAATACCCCAACTTCATCTTTTAACTAAACAACATCGCCGAAATGTGGGTGCACTTCTGCCTCTAACCCTTCGGGGATACCGACGTAGACTTATATAGTCAAGTAAAGCAAAGTAGATATAATAAAAATCTATTTATCAATTAATTCATATTTCTTCAATTCATGATGAACTGGTGATACCTACACCATTTCCACGATTAAAAATCTATTTTACACGTCAGCGTCCGTCAATTTATTTATAAATTAATTCATATTCATTACTCCAATGCATGATAGACAATTTCCTGAGATAACTTCGTCTATATTAGGTGACTCAGTGAACCTCTCTGTGTTTGACTGTACCATATACTTTTGCTTATCCAATAACCCACCCAAGGATCTTAATTACAAAAGTGACAGTTATTAAATTTAAGTTGTAGTGCCGCTCAGCCCATAATTAATTACTGTGACACAACATATATGGCAGCGTGAAGAAATACGAGTATACTGTAAAACATTGGCTGCTTTTATAGAATTCTAATTTGATACTTGCCATCACATCACTGGAATAACAACCGAACATTATTAGATAGATGATTTTGATATTGTTTAATTAATAACCCTAACTAAAAACCCTATTATATAAAAACAATTGGCAGTACTTTATAAAATTTTATGTATATTTGGTGACCCTGTATAATTGACGGCACGGTAAGCGCAGTGGCTTCATTTATATTTGATGACCCTGTATAATTGACGGCACGGGTATCGCAGTGGCTAAGTGATTGGCTTTCTGCGCTAGGTGCCGCGGGTTCCATTCCCGCACGGAACGAATACTTGTATAGTCTACAGATAGTTGTTTGTGTATGTGATATGTATGTTTATAAACTGTACCGATGACACTGGAGAAATCATAGTGTGGGGCAGTGATAAAAAAATGAATTACCGATTTGTTCGCTGAACCAATTTTGGGTCATAATTATACTAACCATAACTTTTAAACAGTTTGTTTATTATTTTTATCAGTACTGTATTAATATAATATTTTACCAAGTATCGTAACTTACAATTTGTTTTACGCGATTAAGAACCGAAACATTATTATTAAAACATTAATATTTTGTCAATAGTCTTTATATTCTTGATAATTAAACATGGCAAAATGTTCCTTCACAATGTTCTAATACTGCTATTTAGTAACTAAAAGTACCTAGGTATAGGCGTTATACAAAGATCATTTATACTAATTGTGAACCCATATACCGAGTATGTATTTAATTCGTGCTCATTCACTTGCAGCCATTCTGTTTCGAAACAAATATTTATAGGGTAACCAAATATTTGAGCATGAAACGCGAAAGGCACACCATATGCAAACATTCTGCCAGTATGCCATTTATCAACGGGTCTCTATTCTGTCTTTTTGCCCTACAATAGGGAATGGTTTAGAGGTGGCAAGTGCGACTGCTGAGTGTGAGATTCTGGGTTTGATTCGATAAGGGAACATTCTCCGTAGCGGCTTGGAGTTTGGAATATGTCGTCGATAGATAAATAAATAAATAATTAATCAATAAACCGGTGTTGCTATGTGTGAATGATTTCCCGTTATATAAGTTCTCTTAAATATATGCAATATGCATATCAGCATTTTCTAATTCGATATTTCATTGCAAGTGCTTAATTGTATTAATAGCATAATATTATTAACACTATCTTTGTTCGCACACAACAATTATAAACTAAAAGCTGGAACGTACAAATCAAATATTTTTTTTTTAATTGTTACGCAGCTCAAAATATTATATAGAAACAACTTTTTGATTGAATTTAGTTTTTAAATGTGTTCTAAATTTAAATAAACACCGACACATAAATTAATGTGATGTGTATATAATTTGTATTTTGTGAAATATTCGTCTCTCAGTGCATTGTTTCCTATTCATTTTAACGACATATTCTTCAAAGAAGTTCTTCAGCAGCCTTTCACGTTATGATTTAATTACATTAAAATATAAATTGAACAAGGCAAATATACTCATTCATTTTGCCATGAGAATAATAAATGATAAAGCATACACCGCTCTAATAAAGTCACCAGGGGGATATTTTCCGTAAAATAATACATTTTAAAAGATATAGAAAAAGTTTTCACTTATTTCACTGAATATCTAATCTGTTAGTGGTAATATTTAAGGATTAAACCAGATTTCAAATCAAACTATATACTTGTTAAATATGGCTCACAATTCAATAATAAAATTAATCAAAAACATTTCTAACAATATCCATTTAAAAGTAAAAAGTAGTCATATTTTAAAACACACACTAGTAAAAATGTGAACTAATGGAATGAAATGAAGTAAAACTCGTTAAAGTGAATTAAATGTGGCGTAACCGTAGCAAGACCGACCGTAGTAAACGGTAGTGGCGTAGCGGCTACGCTGCGTCCATTGCTACGAACACGTAGCACTGCTACAAGCTACAAATTGGTACATGCTACCCATTTGTTAAAGTCAATTAAGCTGGCTACTGTACTATAAAAACTTGAACGTATTCGAGTCGCACGCAACACACACAGATATTAATCGGGGACATTACTGACATAGTCGTAGTTGGCCACGTTGCAGACAAAGGAAAACACAGTCATTACGGCGCTCGCTCCCACGAGAAAACAACCAACTTAACGTAGAACGTCGCTGGAGGAAAATCGACTATAATCCTAGTTTCATACACGAATCGTTATTGTTTAATTGTTATGCTGGGACAAAATTAAGGAAAATGGAACGCATTCGTAACAATTACCAGTGCACGTCTTCATTAATGTTGTCCTGAAACACAGTCGTATGTGGTTATACGATTTAATCTTATTTTTGTTTAATTGTTCAGAAAATGTTTGCCCAATCGTGAGGCTTAGGGCAATTCAGTAAGTCCATTACAGATGCTCACTAAGACGTTCTAAACCTTTAGCCATTAGTTAATAGACAACACGTATATACACAGTACACACAATGCACATATCTCATATTGCATCGTTTATCTCCCACACTAAGCACAATAGCAACTCAGATAACATTCGCAAGTCCTTTGTGCAACGAACAGATTAACTGTCTGCATACACAATTAAATAAGAAATGATAGCCGAGCGGTTAAACTCTGCCCTCCATACAGGAGGGACTCAGTCCAAATTTTTCGTATATGCGGATGATAATAATTTAAGTATATCTTGTGTTACCTATAAATAAAAACATCGTGAGCAAACCTGCACACCTTAAAGGGCTCCATCAAGTTTACTGTGTGCTTCATAATTTTAATTCTGAAAAGAGAACCATATTAGGCTGTTGATAATTTTGACACACAATTGAACGAAAATTACCGAAATTACCGGAACCCTCGACGATTAGGTCTCCTGGCGTTTCAAAGGAGATTATAGGAATTTCATAGTTTATATAGTCGGTCCCTCAATAGCCCGAAGTCCGTCGCATGAAGACGTATTATCCCCATTCCTCAGCCCGGAGTGACTTTGACAAAATTCTTCGCGTAACGCCCGACCCCGGTATTCGTGGCTCAGGTAGATGCCGAAAATCGCCACTTGGATATTTTTTGTACCTTAAACAACACCCCTTTGATGGTGAAAGACAAAGAGCAATTTCACATTTTTTTATTTTTTTGTTTATTTTGTAGCGGTGGGCTTTAACGTTGATGTAGGAATGATTTTTAATTCTGTAAAGAGGGCTATTTTCATTTAGAAGCTTCAGATATAATTTAAAATAATCACTTAAAATCCCCATCAGAATACCAGCGCTCCAGCGATATAATATTTCAGCATAATGCTGAAATAGGAGCGTATTCTGGCGTCATATAGTTTAATATTATAATATTTATCTGTTATGTTGTTGTTTGTTATATTGTTATTTCTGTGTGTCCAGAATAAACACTCTTTATTCCATATAAGATATACAACTATAATATATCATGGATTTCCGCAAAGTAACGCCTGATTCCGTTAATTACTCTTTATTCCTTCTTTTGTTTTTTTATAATGTATCACTTTTGCTAATTACACATAATTTGCGCGAGTACCGTACAGTCACACACTTTGCCTATATAATAATAGTGAATAATGTATCTAATTTCATGTACGTGTTTATATGTATGTAACCTTAAATAGAAGAACGCGATATAACAGCACGTAGTGTCCGGGTCTCCGATTTCACAAGGAAACCAGCGACACACGGACTTTGACAAAATTCCTCCTGAGCTGCACGACTGAGCGCTACTGAATGAGACACATTCCTCGCGCGAATATTCACAGATATAATTTCAACTTCCTGCCATTTTAAACTTCGGATTGTGAATATATAAAGATCCTGCTACATTTTTACTGACATTTCCAAAATATTTTATCGTTGTATCAAACTATGTAAGCACCTAATAATGTAGGTACATTTTCTATCTTCACTATTCTCCGCAGTGTAAATTCTTAGAGACAGTTTCGTGTCACATGAATTATGCAAATTCGTGGTGCAACCCGGGAACCGAGTGGCTCCGAGATTTACATCCGGGAAGCGCGCGACCTCACATTATAAATAAATATAAGTGTATGTAATGCTATTGTCGCTGAATATACAATGTGTTATGATATAAACTACAGTCGGTCTCCAGGCGAGACGCTAACTATGTAAAGAACTACCCTGTATTACGATTTCTTACCTCGGTGTTTGAACTTCCTGTATTGTGGGATTCCATATAATATGTTTAAAGCTGTGTGCGTATTCTATTGTTATCGCTAAAAGTGCTATTTATTGGCGGATTAACTGGAATATGGAAATTCGTAAGCTCTAAATGTTAACTAAAATCGTTCGAATTCACTTCCATTTCTATCACAGTACGACCCAGAATTACAATAAAAATACATTGTCACGATAGAAGCTAGGCAGGTCACGTAGGAGTATCGCTCCATGTTATAGATTCAGAGGCTCTTTCCGCTCCCGTAGTTTGGGCATCAACAGGTAAGTGAGTCATTTGTTTCCCCGGTGAAACATCTCGGCTGAAGACGGTCTTGACATGTGCCTCGAGCCGGGATGCGATCAGGAAGACGGACAAGCAACTCGCACGTGCTGAAACTGCGCACCATTTTTACACGTCATGGTGGGTCAATGTTAACGGTGTACACCATTACTTTTCTTGTGTAGTGTAAACTGTTTCCGTATAAATTAACATGTACTTCTCGCTGTATACTAACATGTTATGTAGGCGCTTGGTGAATACACCTGATTGATAATCATTATAATTTGATTAGATAATTGAAGCTTAATTGGTATGCAGAGCGTTTGATAGCAACTAAAGCTGCTGACCTATATATTAATGTAGTTAATATATATAGGTAACGGGATTTATTTCTTGTGTCTATAGATAGGATAAATAAAATGGCAAATAAATTAAAAACATTATCATCATCGGATTTTTAATATTCTTGCTGGGTTTCAGATGTCCTCTTTGAGAGAGAAACTGAGCCACGCGGGCTCATAGTGGATTGATTAATACTAAACATTGCCTGCCATAAAATCTGTGTCGAGAAATAGTTCATAATGTTTGAAACTACTGCTGCCTTATTTAAGGTTAACACCAGATTAGCAGTGAAACATTTACTCGTGAGAGCTTTTACCATCCGTAGTCTATTCTTCCGGGTATTAGTTAGCAAAAACACTATGCGTCCTGCAAATTACTTGGGGGTAAAGACGCCCCTGACGCTTGCAATGATGGACGACAGCCGTCCGTTTATTGGCTATTTTTCACCCCCTTTACCCCAACCAATAGCTTTTTATACGATTCAATGTATAAGTAACTAACAAATATAACTCTTTATTGGATAAAACTTTTCACGTTTTGTATTAGCAAATCCGTAACATTAGAATAAACGGGTAAACTTTACATAATAAGAGAAAAATCTCTTAGACACTATAAATATTGATGTAGTCTTGAGACGGCTTTCACCATATTCAAACGTAGAGTGGGAAACCCTTATGAAAAAGCAAATACTTTGGCTGAGCTCGCACCTGTAGCCCGACACAACAAAAGAATGCTGAGTAACGCCTGCCGATTTTTCGGCTAAGAAATAATTCACTTGTTGATTCTTCTCTCTAGCTTTCTACTTACTTTCCTTTTATGTATTATTTATTTTACTTCCAACGAGCTTTGGCACGTTATCCGGTTAGTGGAAGTAGCTATGTAGAGCCGACGCCAGAATATTAGCGCCGCAACAATATCCGTACACAGTATGAAAATATCTTCACTATAACAACTAGAACTATTCGTAGTAAACATGGTTTGGGATAATATTTCAACGAGCTTACGTATAATCATGTAAGCATCGTAAATCCCGCATAGGAAGCTAAGCTTTGCCACAATATTTAGAAGCGCTTGGATTTTAGGCGGTCGCTTTAAAGCTTCGGCTTTATATTGAAGGTGAAATAATTGTGTAACATGCACAATAGGTTCACATTTTACAAGGCAGGATTCCTCGGAGCGTCTCAAATTCCTCCGTCGGCGCATTACTAAGTGTTTGTTACGGCGGGCCTTAGTTGCGACGTCACGAGGCAACTATGTGTCGAAGAATGTGTTTATGGTGCCAAGAATGAAGCTCCTTAGCAGCGGCGGGATTCTGTGCTGTCGCCGGCTATACCTACCGACGGTAACGGCTTCATTTGTGTCGTGGGCCTTTTCATGTACATTCTTGTACTATTATTTTGTGAACAATGCGAAAACAAAGTTAAAATACGAACAAAATATTGTTACATCTGCAAAAGGTACAGTTTTGCGGTAATATAAACGTAACACAAATAAAACATTGTAAATGAGCAACAAATAACATACAACCCTATTTTTATAGCTTATGGCATCATACCTTTTCCTGATTTACTTTACAAATCCATCGTAATTCCGCCGCTGACCTTCACAAATACCAAAAGCCTTTTGGCTACCTGTTAAATTGCAAAGCTTTCGTTATGAAAATTCCTTAGATATTATCCTATGAGGCAGAGGAACGATTTATTTATAAACTTTAGAAGAATCTTCTACTTCGCGAATTTCATTAATATTTTGCATCGCCTAAAATATACTTACTCTTCGCCCCTTTGAAAACCTCAAAGAAGTATTTATATTTTATACCGGTCGTTTTAAAGTCGTGCCCCCATAGTAATAGACCATCTATCGTCCAACTGGGCACGAAGTTCAGCGCTGTAAACATTTCGCAAATGGGACTTTAATCCCGGTCATAAAAGTAATCTGCTCATAAAGTTACGCGACGATGGACAACATAAGGGAAGGGATTTTCTCTCACAAAGATTTCTAAGTAATTAAGATAAAATACCAGGAGTTTTTGTATGTAACTGGAAGCCAGAAGCTCTCGTTTTTCAACGCTCATATACCGAGTTAATCCTCGAGTATGCAATAAAGCTGCTAAAGTATTTGTGTTCCAGGCGAAATTACCCATATTGAAAATACCCTTCGTCGCTAACAGCCGGCTGAAGGCTTATTTATACGCTCGTGTATACACTTCCCCTCCGAGTAGGTACGTAAAAACCTAGGTACATTAAATTTAGAGCTTTTCTGAATCGTTAAATACTTAAAATTTTAAACAATCTGACAGACTTACGAACTGTTGCCGTATTGATTTGTAATTACAAAATTGCTTTTGTTTAAGTTATGCAAAGTATTTGCTATTAAAACGGATTTGAATCGCGACTGAGTTTTATTTGAACGACCAAGTTTGGAAGTTTGAAATTTGTTTGATTGATACAAAAATGTTTTATTCTTTACCGCGGCCACTTGGCTGTGTTGAAATGTGATCTTGGTGAGGGGAGAAAAAGGGGTAGGATTACAAAAAACACGGTCGTCCATCACAGCCTCTGTCAACACAGCTTCCCATCAATGCCGCAAAAACAATTAGTAGGTCAATATTTATTTAATTGCCTGAAACCGACCGGCCATGAATGATGACCGGTAAAACCATTGTGTGTATTTGTTGTGTTGATGGAAATATTATAATTACCCCATAAATTAATCTTAATGGACACTCGTATATGTAACGCACAACAGTAATATCAGTAAGGTGTAATAATACGAGGAACTTCGGTGCGTCTAATAATGTGACTTCTGTGTCGGAAAGAGTATCTAATAAAATATTTATGACTTTCATAAAACTGGCTATTATGCACTGGTTCATATGATATAAAAATAATCATAATACATTTTACGTCGCACTACTTAAATATATTTTTCTCTTCTATTGAAAGTAAACTTTAGCAGTTTGTTTAGCCATTAGTGTTGACAGTGACAGTTTAGCGCTCTCAACAAGATGCACTTGTCACTTGATTCTTTACTTTGACACTTAAGAGGTGCTGGTACCAGTTTGTGTAAATACAAAAAGGCTTTTTGCCTGCGCCGTAGTAGGACCTAAGCAAATACAACGGGAAGTAAAGTGAGCTGTCTCTGTTGTACTGTGATATCAACGTATTATAATGCTAACAAGAATTTCAAATGCTTTGTTGTTGTTGCTGGCGAATATAACGAGAAACTTAATATACTTTAAAACAAATGATGAATACTGCAATTATATGGTAATATTTTTGAGTTATTGCGATAGACTTTGGAACCGGTGAATATATTTTGGAGTGGTAGCCACGTTCTTGAAGAAAAAAATTAGGCCACATGTTACGCTTTACTATCCGAAAACAAAACATTCAAGAGATAGGTACTGCATCGATTATACTAGATAAGCGTTGACACAAATTAAATAATAGCCCACGCTGGAAACGCATATTACGCAATGATAACAAATATGTTTTGTAATACCTACTAAAACAATGATTTCTTCCGACTGAAACCTCAAACGGCTCACTTCATTATTCTCAAAACTTGCAATTAATTAAAAGACTCGCTATTTAACATTAAAACGCTTAAATACGAGTACTGGGCAAGGAATAGCAATTTAAGGTAATGAATGTGGGGCATACAACAAAAGGAGACATGACTCACGTTAAAAAGGTTTTTCTGAATATTCCTTTGGATTGTTAGTTGTAAAACAAGAATTTTAGTAGTATTAAGCACGTAAATGAATATACATAGTTTAAGCAATTCCAATTTATTTACTTGTAGCTGTAGCTACTTTCTTAAGTTTTATTAATAGGTATCAGATAAGTTTTGATATCAAGATCATTTTCTATACACAATTTTGTACACCAACATTTTTGTAAAACGAGTGCATTAAAATACGAAAATTCACAAGATCTCTACGTATGAGTTTAGGTTTTAATTAAAAAAAAAAATGATCCAAATTTTAGCGGGCTCTTAATCGGTACCCAAACGTATTCAAATTCAAATTCAAAAATAAATGATAGGTTTGGTTTAGGATGACTGCAGTTTTAACACAAAATAGCATCAAAGTATAATACTTTTTAATAAGTTTGTATTTTTCTTATACATATAATGCATGATAATTTAAGATTATTTATTAATTGTAATTTAACTTTTTATTTTTTGTAAGGAGTATCCATGGAGTTTCTAGCCGGTATCTTCTCCATAGGACCTTCTCCCTCTTTGGAACCGAACCCTTTGAAAAGTGCCTGAAAAGGCCTATTTGAAATAAAAAACTTTTACTTTGACCTTTACATCTTTGTCATACACCTAACTACTAGAGCGGTATTTCAGTTCATACAACCACACTCAAAATTCTGCAACACAACTATGTAGTTGTAAACCGTTTTGCAACAACATTAACAGAGCAACGTGGAACATTTTGAAAGTTGTCTCCGCCTCATGAAGATGTCGCGGTGACATTCCACCGCCTCCCTTTGGCAAGCGCACACATTCCGCGCGACTTGACAAAATTCCACCGGTGCCCTGCGCGTTTGCGTCGTTATGTGACTACAAGCCGCAAAAGGTAAATAACTTAATAAGTGTCAGTATACATGATGATGCAACCTGCAGATTTTTCTAAATAGGGTCGTTGACTTTCTGTGAGTGTTACTAGTCACAAACCTGCAGTACTTTAGGTAAGCCATTCCATTAGCTGTTTGACCAATCGAATTCTAGAGTCACGCTCATACAGACGCGGAATACGATCACGCTCGTGAGTAACGAAACAAATGAATTACTGTGACACTAAAAAGTAAATCGTAAAGTCATACATTTGCCGGTGTCAGAGTTACTGTGAATTTGGCTTAACCTGATTTGATGGGCGGTTGTTTTTTTTTTAATATAAACTACAGCTGCTTATCTAATTACTGGCGTAATTTTTAATTATATTTTTTCAACATTTCCACACTAGCGTCCGACAAAATTTAATTTATACAAGTAAACATTTAATAAATACAAACTAAGACGGATGTCTTCTATATCATGGGTACTACATTTTAGTAACATACATCTCAAGTCTACGCACATCATACAAATATTTGTTTCGCACGGAAATCGAACCCATGAACCTCACAACCCCACGTTGCACAGAAAGCTAATCGCTTAGCCAATGTGCCAATCGTGCCGTCAAATCAAATTACGATTATTATTGTTCAGAAATCTATAACATGATAAATATAAAGTATGGCGTATCGTTTAAAGTAGTAATAAAGTTTGAAGAAACCGCCTGTTATCTGCGTTCCCAGTAATCAATAAACAATTTGTACAACAAGTACCATTAAATCAAATAATATTCAATATTTCTCAAGAAAACGATGAAAATGTAGCTGCATTACCTATCTAGCCCTGTTTATTTCATTGCGAAGATAACAAGAGCAAACAAAACAACACGACGCTAAGAGCTCGTACAAAACTTGTTCCGCTACAAGTTACAATATAATAAATTGAAAGTAGGTATCCACTTATATTACGGCTAGGTACTACAGTAATATCACCAAAGTATGAAAGACACTCAGTCCCGTTAACCTAACATAAACATACGTAACTTTCAGATAACGCGTACACATGTTACTTTGACTAGACGTTTTGTTATTTACATGATCAGTAGTTATTTAAATACTTCAACTAGTGAAGGCGATGACCGACGCACGCGTCGGTTTGGCCGTATCTTAACCCGTCAAGTGAGACAAAGTAGACGGTATAGAATATCTACTGTTGGTCGGCCGTCGGTGACCGACTGCGGTTTCATCAAGTATTTTACGACAGTTTGTCTATGGTGGTATGTGTCATTTAATGTGAAGGCAGTCTACGAATAACCGGGTACAACTCCTATACTGAGAATTTCCGTATAAAATGCCTATCGTCGGTAGGTACGTGTTTTTTTTTCTCATGTAAGTCGCACTTATGAATGACCACAACCTTTGTAAGTAGCGCTTACTTAGGCGATACTAAAACGGCTCTTTGCCTACTGATATGTAAATAAGTATTCTCGTCTGTCTGGCTAGCAACATGTTTACCTTCAGTAATGCCCGCATAGTATGAAAGGCACTTCCACACTACATAACATTCATATTACGCGTACATTGTAGCTTTGACTCGCGTTTAATGTTTTTCATTAGCATAACTGTGGCTATAAAGCTCAAAGTTTGGACAGAAGCAGTGTCCTTTAGCCTTGATATAATGGAACTGGAACGCTTGGCCTTTTAAAAGGAGGATGGCCTGTTCTTTGCTGAATGTGCAAGAATGCGGCGAAATCGGAACGATTTCACGGAAAATTGTCGATCGCTTTATTGGTTTAGTGTTCCCAAGCGAGACTGCTGAGCGTGAGGTCCTGGGTTCGATTTCCGGATCAGGCAGTGGTATTTGATTTTTCTATCTGGAAATTCTCAGTAGCAGCACGGAGTCGACGACGACGGTTTTTCATATCGGTCTTTTCTGAGGTTGACATTTATATTTGTAGACAAGTTGATAATTTGATGAAGTAAAATGTTAACGCTCAGTCATGACCGCACTACTCAGCATTAGTTCGCTTACTTATGAAAGATACTTAGTTTCTAATTAGCGATCTATACTAATATTATAAAGAGGTAAAATTTGTTTGTTTGTATTTAGAGGGTAATCTCCGGAACCAATGATCCGAATCTGATAATTCTTTCACCGATAGATAGCTACATTATCCCCGAGTATCATAGGCTATACATTGTATATATGAAGATCACGCGGACGAAATCGCGTAATAAAAGTAAAAGTAATGATATAAACGGTAATGATAGCCCAAAAGGTTGAGATTTTAATAGGTACTGTTTAAATCAATATTAGGCCCTATGCATAAATGACACTTAGCTATCATTTATTTCGTACCTACTTATAAATATCTAAAGCAAAATAAAATTCGATCTCACAATTTCCTACATGCTCATTTCCCCAATATGTCTTTATTGAATTCCATGTAATAGAGGAAAAAATATATGACATCGATGAAATGTGGGTGACCAATAGTACACCTCAAAGTAAAATTTTCACTTTAATTTTCAAATCAAATACATAAACGGTCCTTCCAAACACTTTTACTCGTCATAATGAAACTACATGATATAACTAAACCCGAAATGCTTCCATAGATTGACAAAGTTCATTCTAAAAATAACAAATAATGCATTTGAATAGTTATATATACTTAATGGTGTACATGTAGGTAGGTATACATGTATGTGTGTACTAATCATATTTTTCGCATTTCGTATTATTCGTATAATGTTTTGCCTATTGTTTTGTGAAGCGTGATATCCATAGACGACGAGGGTCGATCAACACCTTAAGAGGCTGTTGTTAGGTGATTGGGTCAAAAAGCTCTTGATACTGAGAACAGTACCCACTCCATGTCACGTATTGTGAAGGTTCTTCGTTATGAAACTTTGGTATTTGAGATTCGTATCTGTATTCGATACCTTATAATGACGATTCATCTCGGTAAATATTTGATATTAGGATGAAGATTAAATTTGATTATGATTATCATGAAACGCAATGTAGATTTACAGTAAATCTGGACATGGCTAAGTCTTTTAAATAGCTTAGAGAATGCATTACAAGAGATTTCCAAAATGAGCGTCCTCGAAAGTTGCTATGATGCTCAGTAGCTACGCGAAAATCAAATCTAAATTTCAAGACTTTGCATTGAATCATATCTCTGTGCAATAAATAACACAGAATACTCATTCGCACGGCGTACATGTAAACCGCTTCCTCCAGTTACAATTATATTGTATCAAAGTTACACCGTTTACTCGAAATATACTATGAAGCTCAGTAGCTGCGCGAAAATTAAATCTAAATTTAAAAATCTCAAACTCTTTTCAACACTTTTCTATTCGTATTCATAACAAAATATTTCGCTGGTTTGGAGAAACACTAGCATCCACGGTTACTATTTTAAAATATCGTTACTGAGACAATACATGGAAGATGTGTAAGAACAATGTAGGTCAACATCTGGATTGGCCTTGGGAAGAACGTGCCAGTGCTATGACAGATTTGAGCTGACCCGTCGTTACAGACAGGGCGAATGCATCAGTCATCGTTTAGCCTATTTTAGGGAGTTCAACGACCCGACGCATGACTCCACCAGAGCTAGACATTTGTGTAGACCGCAAAGAAAACTGAAATCGCTTAATTATATCATTTCCATGTGTATTGAATTTATGGACTTCAATGTCCTATAAACTTCAACGTTATATTTAAAATTACGGATTTAAAATAATTCATTTATCAAAAATATCGATACCAAATTAATAATAATAAATTAAATATTCCATCAATCAAATCTCTATGCAGAAAATAACGCAACATGTGCGAACACCCGTTCGCTCAGTAAGGCCGTGTGCTCAACATAATAATATCGAATCAAAGTTATACCACGAGCACTAAAGATACTCAGTAACTACACAAAAATCAAATCTAAATTTAAAAATACTCCATTCAATATATCTCTGTACAGTAAATAACGCATAATACCCGTTCGCACGGGCGGCCAGGTAAGCCGCGTCCTCCGGTTATAATAATATTGTATGAAAGTTACTCCGTCACCGGCATCGGCACGCCTGGCACGACGCCTCGCTATAACAATTTTCTCTGCACATTGACATGACGTGTTTATGGGATTACACTCTCGTTAATGTTTGCCGTAATATTTAAAGTAGAATTAAAGGACGGTGATTAAAAAGCTTTGCTTTGGAAAGCATCAGGTGACAGTGTTACTGTGTGGGGAATGTGAATTCATAAAAAAGTATAGGTAAAGAATCCAGGATTTTTTTAATACTATGCGAATACTTCGACGACCCTGTTGGTGCAGTGGTTAAGCAATTGGTTGCTTTATGCTCTACGTGTCACGGGTTCAATCCCCGTATGGAACAAATATTTGTATGATCTACAGATAGTTGTTTCGGGTCTGGCTGTGTATGCATGTGACATGTATATTTGTAAACTGTACCCACGATACAGGACAAATTTTAGGGAAAAAAAACTACTTATGTCACTGTCACAAATTTACTGGTAAATTCTCTTTTATGTAAGGGACACATATTTAATAAAATTCAGCTGTGTGACAAATCTACATACATCATCGTTTAATTTTATCAATTAGTCGACATTTACTCTCTAAAAAGAAGCATTACGCAACTTCTATCCTCGTATAAAATTACGGAAGACATGTATATCCCTAACCAATCCCACAGAACAAAAGATACAACTAAAACATATCTTTACATTTCACTACTCAATAATAATATGAATTTCCTGCTCTGAACTACCTACATATAACGATATCACATAACGATGTTTCATCTAGATACATGGTCGTGTCTAGCCAAGCAGAACCGTCCGAGATTCTTATCTCAGAATTGATAGATCATTAATCTGTCGATTTTGTCAATATTTCCAATACACTCGCCCGAATGCAAGGACAGAACGTTAACCGAAAAAAACGCTATTCTATACATTATTAAATTCGGCGCCCTCGGAAACGGCATTTACTTACATACATCGTAGTGTCTATATAGTATTTTTTGTCGTTATGTTAGGTTTTTTAGAAGTGCCATAATGTATCTAAGCGTATAAGAGCATATGTACATTTTGTCAACTACTAATTAAAAGCTATGCGAAATGGTTTATTAAATAGAGGCTAAGGTCCAACTCTTATAATATGCATAGCACTGCTAATATACATATCTATCTAAATTATGCTTTCTCCTCTTAGAAGGAAACATATTCTTAGAATAACTTAACACTTGAAACTTTCCTTTTTTTTTTTGCTTCGCGGCTTTTCACTTAGTAGTAATTCGTCCTGTTGCCTTGGTAAGGCTTTGATCTGAAGCATAGATGTTCTTGAAAAACTTCATGATGTCACTGTTGACCAACGCGGCGCCTAGATACAAGGCAGGTGGATTCACCTACATGGCGTTTAACGTGTTAAGCGTACATACAACTTCAGAAAGACGACTAAAAAGTCAGCATATATAACATGAAACAGACACATTCCGCGCGAGCACAGAATATGTGAAAAATGGAGAAGCGAAATACAAAGAATACGGATTTAATTTATCAGATGAAACGTTCGGCACGTGATATAGTCTGGGAGCTCGATGCAAGCTGACGATCCGTATCGATTGCATACATTTTAATATTAGCCAAGCTTCAAAGAGAGCCGCTCAAATGGAAACCAACTGCAATTACTGTCTATTATTGATAACCAATTGATGCTCTAATTAAACTATGTTAGTGTAAATGATTTACTGGTTTGTGACATACAGGTATTATATTGGTTAACGTTTACTCATGACTTCACCTACGTGTTACAAATATTACTATTCAATTAATTGGTTTTCTCTAACGATGAGACGTATATATATACTTTAGTCTTGATGTATTCTAGAAAATACAGATTGATGAGTGCAATCATTTCGTTAGCCAGCTTCACGACTAAAGTTTCAATGTGTAACGTATTATTTAATCAATCTTCTTGATTTTTTATGTTTCTTTTAACAATGCGTTAATTTATTAAATATCCATCCTTATTAAATAATCAAATGACCCCTCCATGACCTATCTAGATTTATTCCACTGACCTGACTCATCATAGGATCTGTGTTGATCTGACACATGTAAGTGCCAGAGTCTTTGGGTTGCACATCACTGATGTACAGCTTCCAAGTGTTGTGGCCGTTGTGCGTCACTGACAGCCGATGATTCAACGTCACCATATGCGTGTGTATTGCTAGGATAGTCTTCGTATCCGACTTTATCCAGGCCACCTGGGAAAGAAAGAGGTTGTAGTACTCATCTCATATCATCACACCTGTACTCTATAAGGGTTCGGTTAGGTTATACGATTATAGACACACATTTGCTTGATGCCGATATCAAGTCCCATATAACAGTCGACCTTATCGTCATCTACCGGGAACAATGCCAAAAAGTAGGCTGTTAATGCGAATTTTCCCAATGACATCTGCCCAGAAATTAATCCCAGGACCTAACGCTCTACAGCCGCACATTCAACCACAAGACCAATGATTCTACACATTTTTGAACTAACTGTTTTCTCATTTCGTATTTTATTCAGGAATAAAAATTTTGCCAAAATGTCATCTCTTTCCAAATAATCTAAAAAAGAAGACAGTATTAATAACAATATCATCGTTTTGATACCGTTTTGACGTATTTGTCTTTTTGATAATGATTTTTTATTTTTTCCGATTAGCAATCACTTGGATAGCCAAATGGCTCAACTTTTCCGTTGATGTATGAATGTAAGAGGTACTTCAACACTCTCCCACTAAATTCATTTCCACTATGTACAATATCTTATGAATATAGTTTAAACGTTCAAAACAACCTTTTATCGTTTTAACCAATTACATACATATGACGAGGTTATACATGTAACATATAAATATATAGCAATCTTATTACCACCACCAAATATTGACTTAAGTTTATATGAAATGGGACAAACTACTTGAAACTACAAGTTATTAAATATGAATTTAGTTTTCAGTTTATAGTGTGAGTTATTAAACTTTGTGGTCTGATAAACAGCAATGACAATTCACATTAACACGATACTATTGTAGTATTTTGTGTTCTATACAACAGACTGTCTCATTGGTCTAACGATCGCAAGCGCGACTGTGCGTCAGGTCGTGGTTTCGATGCCAGGGTCGGGTAACGTGATATCTGGTTTTCTGTATGGAAATTCTTAGTAGCAGCACGGAATTTGGAACTGTGCTCGGTAGATGGTAATAGGCTCGCCTATTTATTACATGATATACTCAATAACATCATCGGCGAAATGGGTCTATAATATGTAGTACACCTCTGCTTCACCGTCCAGGGAATACAAGCGTGATGCTATGTATGTATTCTACACTTCTATGATAAAATACAGTTATTCCCTATTAATGTAGACTACGCTTTACCCTTTACACATAATGCCTGAGTAAATTCATTATAATCTTAATATTGCCATGTTAATGTTCAATGTTGAATATCAGCGTCCTAACTAACAAATAGTTATGGCACTTTCTTCAAAAGGCTATTCCACCCTATATTTGTCTCACATAAATCCTTACATCATTACAATCTGTCTGGAATTTAAAATAGACCGTGATATAATACAATTTTTACGCAAGTTCAGACTTTCACGTGCAAATTCTAAACTTGCAAATAGGAAAATTATCGGTTGCTATCAGTTTACCTTCTAGATCACCCAAAGGAAAAAAGGGGGTGCGATTTGCTATGCCACGGATTACTGCGCCGGAGTTTATCAAAATATAATTTTGAGTAACGACATTATTCTACCAAAAACGTTTTGATATCGGTCTATACAGTTCTGGTTAATGAGTCTGTACTGTACTGTCTTTAACGAGCTTCAGTGGATTTAATATAAATAGTTATTCAATATATGTATATCATGTGTCTTACCTTATAAGTGCCAAGATGGTTGACGGTACAAGTGAAGTGTACATCCCTACCCTGAGCCACCGTCAGGTTCTCCAGCGGAGACAGAAACTCTGGCTCCTGTTCACTGTACCCCGACCCTTGCAGCTGACCTGTCAAACAAAATTCCTATTTAAATAAACGTTATGAGCATTCAAGTTCGTAAAAATCGTATTTCTACCGTTCAAGATACTGAAAGTCAGATCCAATCGTGCAAGTGTGCGCCCATGTTTCATCAATATCATTCTTAATTCTCATGTAAAAAGGGACAAACACATTTTCAAACTGAAAGCTAATGAGAATTGAACACAGAACCTTATGTTTAGCAGCCGCACTGGTAACCAATGAGGCAATCAATCATAGAAAAGCTATAAGAATAGAAGATAAGGGAAATGGTGAAGTTCCATTTGGTCGGTAAGCCATAAACTAGCCATTTACTTCTCAGATAGCAAACTCATCCACCCAGCTCAGAATAATGTACTAGAATAAATTAACTGACACTTTGCCGGACTCTTGATAAACAACGCAGCGAACAGTCGGATCAGCTTTACATTCAACGATAGCCAAATACAATCAGAAGAAATACAGGTCGAATTGGCCTTTCAAATTGGTTTAAATTGGGTCAGGCTTGCACAAACAAAAGTGGGAAAATTGCTGATGCTACTGCATTCTATAGCAATTGATCTACTTTCATTAAATAAATCGCTGCATCCGTAACCAAAAATCGCAGCGAAACTTTGTTTACCGGAAAGTAATTCCACCCATTTATTTCACATCATATAATATTGAACAAGAGTATCGATAGAATGATATCAGCATTTTCCAATATTGGAAACGTTCACTTCGAAAAGCTTAAACTAAATGAATTTCTGTGAATACGTATTTACATTCAAGTAAATAGCATGAATACGTACGGCAAACAAAATGATATGCATAGTATACGAAGCGAGACTAAATGTGCAAGATCCATCCAATGTATGGAATTGGTGAAGAGTCGATTTGCGTAACATATACAGTCGCTCCTGTTCTAAAACATCATTTGTATAATCCTTCACAATGAACCGGCACCGCTTAGAACCCAGCTTTTAATGCGACCAACATATGAACGCCTGAGTTTCAGTTTTCGGCGTTCGGTATTCGGCGATTAGGGACGTAAATCGGGAAAGGTTGGCGCATAAAAAGGGTCACACTAAATGTCCCATACTGTGACATCAAAACGATTAATGGCTTCGTGCGGGATTTCGGAACGCCGAATATTTTCGTTCAATTCGGCTAATGCGGGGAGAGGGCTGAGATTAAATAAATTTTTCACTTTTTAGCGATCCAATGCCACGACAAAATGATTCAATTAAAAAAATGGAGGCGCCTCCATTACTTTTTCCCATTCATTTGTAATGACAGAGATATCTGTGAAAAGTCAAATCAAATGGTTTTATGCAGTAGAATTTGTAAAGCCCGTGACTTCGCTCGCATTCATGTAGTTGAAAAGTAATGCCCACCAACCCCGCATTTTCCTTGCCTACACAGCGTTCTCTGTTTTCTCGATTTGCCGCAATAAAATGGTTCTGTCTCCCTTCTACTTTTGCATACGTTTCTTTATCATCATTTTAAAAAATTGGCGTGATAATAATAATTATTATCTTCTATATTTATAAAATAGTATCATGACTCATTTCCTGACAGATAACGCACACCCTGTAATAGTGAAGATAGAAACGTGAAAATGAGAACATGTGTTAGTTAGAAGGTGTAAACGAGCACTGAGAAAGGGTTTTTAGAAATTTCCACAGGAACTTCTATTGCGAGTAACGTCTCGGGACCACCTCTAGTAATAATATATCTTTGTTGTATTATTGTCAAAAAAATATAAATTGGAGCAGAGGTTCAGTACCTTTAAACTATCGAACCATTGCGTTTTATAGGTATGTAGAAATAAAAATAAAATGATTATTGATGAACAAGAATAATGAAACCTAATAATTGGTATCTAATAGTTTAATTAATTTTATATTTCAACAAGCGATCCGCCCCGGCTTCGCAAGGATAGCAGAGCATATACGCCTTCTTTTTGTTTTCTGTCGTAGTGTCGTATCGGCCTTTTACGTTGAGCATTTATTCGGCGCACGCCAGTAAAGCTCCCAGTCGGCATGATATTTTACGACATACTACTATCATCGTCATATTTCAGCCAATTTACACAAAACCTTAACAAAAAATTACACAGATAAACCTTCCTCATGAATCACTCTGTCTATTGGTGAAAACCGCATGAAATTCCGTTCAGTTGTTTTAGAGTTTATTCCGAACAGACAGACAGACGCGGCGGAAGACTTTGTTTTATAATATGACGTAATGACGCTTCAAATGTAAATATTGAATGTTACTAACATCATAACTATAAATTACGGTGAAATTTTATAAATTAAATATATTGGAAAATGGATGAAACAAATGTTTTATTTGAATCAATGGATAAATTTGATTTGAATTTGATTTTCGTTTAATTGCTTAACATGTGGAAAATTAAATTTATTTACGATTTCAAAACCAAAACTTTCAACATCAGTGCACTGATTGAAAATAAGGCCTTTTGTACGTTTTTGTTATCAAGTTATTTCAATTGATATTGTTTTTGATAATAAAGAAAGAAAAGCTAATATTCTGAACAATACGCCTTTTCATAAAAATCCCGATATTTCGAAGATCTATTCTGTCCTATCCTGCAATCAAACCCCAAGTTATAGCAAGACTTTGGGTCTGATCTTCCGGCTGAAGCCAAAAATAATACGCCAAAGATGATACAATAAAAAGATACTTAAGAATTTTATTTGCATTGATTACATTACTCAAAATTACAGGCGTATTTTGCTTTCATATTAGCTGCGCTCATCGCATATCGGTTCCAAATAATGAACTAATGAAATATTTCTAGTGATCTAGTGAAACGTTTCATACATTCCATGTGTTTGACATACGCAACGGCAAATAGGCCAATATTCCGATCCAGTTTGTGATTGTTACTTATGCCGTACAGTCAGCGTCAAAAAGATGTATACACGTAGCGAAATTCAAACGCTTATTCTTGAAAAGTTTTTGGTAAAATCATTAAATTAAAATTACCATGTATTTTTATATATCCGCAGATACTATGTATGAAATTCGTTAAAATATTAATCACTATTTCCTCTAAAACTCGCTTTTGGATTTCGCTACGTGTATACATCTTTTTGATGCTGACTGTACTTTATATTAAAGCGTAGTGGCAGCCTTCAAAGGTTGCATCAATATCGAGACTGTAAATAAGAAATGATAATTTAGTGAAAACACGAAAACTTTATTTTTCTTATAAGTATTCGCAATTTTTCTATGGTAGTTTGTGAAACTTTATTCTTTATTTATGTTTATTCGGAATTTTCTTACTGCAATTTGAAAGCACTCTTAATTGATTTTAACTTTCTTACAATCAAAGAAATTACTTCGTGTAAAACCTATAACAATAGCTTCTGTATATGTATTGAGTAAAGATAATTATTTTATCACAAACACCAAGCAATATCAAAGTAACGACACGGTTGGCGCAGTGACTAAGTGATTAGCTTTCCGCCCTAGGTGTCGCGGGTTCGATTCCCGCACGGAACAAATATTTGTATGATATACAGATAGTTGTTTCGGGTCTGGTTGTGTGTGCATGTGACATGTATGTTTGTAAAACTGTACCCACGATACAGGAGAAATTCTTGTGAGGGGAAAAGTTTAAAAAAAAATCTCTACCTTGTTCTTTTAGTAGCTTCACGACAAGCAATCGCGATGACACAATAAGTCAACTAATAAAATATCAACGAGGTTTAAGTGTCATCAGCGGCGTGCACAGAGTTTTTAGACAGGGTAGGCAGAAATTTTTAAAAGCTTACTTACCAGTAATACCTACTGCATGTTGATTTTGGTTCATTGACTTGTCGATTAAATAATGATGTATGTGATTTGCAACCTCAAATATCTTTTAATAAATATTTATTTGAGTTATGTAAAAGAAAGAAAGATACAGTGTCTTTCTGTCTTTATGCACCGCACGCCACTGAGTGTCATATCACCTTAGCTGTAGCAGTATATTAGCCTCCCCCAGCCAGCAAATGCTGCGGTTAGAAAATACCTCGGCTTTATAAACTGCTAAGGTCAGTTCAAAGCTTAAGCTCAAAGAATTAACATAAGCATTGTACACAGAATATAGTTTTTCTTTTTCTGTGTAAAGGTTACGCGGAAATCGTACATTTTAATCTGTGATATTCACCAACGAAATAAACAGATGTTTTAAAATAAATCATACTAACATGGAAGTTTCATATTAGTACAACATTTATACAAAGAAGAATATAATAAATTTGTAATTTTTTTTTTCTTATATCTTTATTTCACTGTAAACATATTATTTACCTTTGATGTGTTATTTAAACACGAGTCAATACCATAGAAATGCGCGATCCATTCAATTGTAGATACACCATACAATTTACAGAATTCACACCAAAACCGTTAACGACCGCTGACAATATGATTATTCAATACGAAACGTTGACTTGCCATCAATTGTTCGAGTTATCGGTACACCCACATTCGCATTAGTCGTTACCGAGAATTTGAGAACGGAACCGGATAGAATGTCCTGTACATAGTGACTATGCGATCGCGTCATCGACTATAATCAAGTCATTGAAAAGGTTCACTTAGAAGGTACCTATTTAGTAACCTGTGGTCATGTTCTTGACGTCCAATAATTATTTTTAAACATACATCTTACATACACACATATTCGGCCCCGAAACAAATATCTATCTCGACGACACGGTTGGCTTAGTGGTTTGAGTGATCGACTGCTGCGCTACGTGTCGCGGGTTCGATTCCCGCACGGAACAAATATTTTATGGTCTACAGACATTGTATTTGTGTTTGAAAACGCACCCACGATACAGGAATTATACAGAGGGTGGGGCAGCGTTTTTCTAAAAAAAATACTATTGATCATAATAAATATCTCTTTCTTGCGAGAATCGAAACGGTGACACGTAAAGGAGCAACAATTAAGACTTCCGCGGTCAAATCTTAGATGGGTGAATGCCTTAAATGGCGGAATGCGCTGAGCTGGAGACAACGCTCCAGCTGTCAATCGAATATCAATAATAATCACTACAGGAAGTTAGACGTCTAAAAATTTGTTAAGATAATAGCGGTATTTTGTATATTCAAAATAGTAAACAGGTACCGATATGCCAACGCAGTCAGATAATAGGCGTTGCTCTATGCAAAATATTTATTCAACCGAATCTGGAAGCCAGCAAAAACTGTAAGGATGTCATATGATAAATGCAAAATTGATTATATTTATTTTATTAAAATTCTATCTTTTACGAGTTTATTTTATTGAAATAACATGTAAGTACAAATAAAATACGAGACCCCAAAAAAAATATGATAAATTACAAAATATTTCCCCAAAGCGCAGTGTATCGAAAAGATAAAACGGAGAGAAAATTAAAATTATTTCATCGCACGGCCGGGTAATGGATTTCCGGATCAATGCTGGTAATATGACCCTTGTAAATTAAATGGATATGGATCTGATTCACCCCAGACTTCAGTAATACGCTCCTAACTTTGCTGTTTACGTGTTCACTCGCTCACTACTTAAGATTTTCTATCTCGCCGCTTTCTGAACTCTGATGTGAATTCTAGCGTAAAACTTCATCTACGCAATAGTGTTAAGTAATATATGTGCGCAAATTAATAACTTGGTATGGGGGATTATGTTTTAGTTCAACGTATTACACGGTTAATACAACCATCTCATACCGACTGCCTCATCGGTCTGAGCGTGAGGTTCTGGGTTCGATTCCCAGTTAGGGCAAATTGTTATTGGGTTTTTCTGCATGGAAATCCTCAGTGGCAGCACGGAATCTGGCACTGTTACTGATAGATGTCAATAAGCTCGCTCCCTCTTACACGGGACTCAATAACGGCATCGGCGAAATATACCTACGGCAAAACCTACACCCCTGTGTATCTCTTCGGGGAATACACACGTGATGATATGCTATGCTATGTTAATTTTGTTGCTGCCAACACTTACCAAGTCATGATACTGGACTAAGGTCTAAAACTAAATTCTGAGAAGAGGCCCAATGCTCAACATAGGAATGTTAACAAGCTGAATATTATTTAAGATGTTATACCAACGATTCATATAAGCAATATTTGTACTGGGGTTTCGTTTGGTTTCAGCAGTTAATGAGTTGTTTATGAAACAACTAATTAACTGTTATTTATTATAGTTTGTATGATTAGTTATATGTTTCTAGAACAGGGGAAGAAAATAGGGGAGGCCTTTGCCCAGCAGCGGGAAACAAACAAGGCTAGTTTTTTTTATATCTTTATTTAATTTGGGGTTTTTATCCATAAGGATACGCCAACCCCATCATGCCTTATACAATATACAAAAATCCAATGCCAAATCTTATATCGATAAGAAAATCTTAATCAAGGAAGTAAACTAGTTGACATAGTTTTTTTGCTATATCCGATTTTGGCTCTGCTAAAATTGTTTGAGCTAACCCCACCTCTAGGATATTTAATTTAAATTCATTGATTAAAATTTCCCTCTGATTTTGGTTCCTAACACAAAAAATTGTGAGTTATAAACTCAAACTCAAACCATCATAAAAAGGCACACAAACCGTTTATCTTAGATTATAAATTACATTTTACAATATGCTCGAAGAAACTGTCCCGTTTATTTGGGTCTGTCTAATTAATAAGTATAATGCGGAGTATTCTTTACAGACATCCTACCTAAGTGTTATAAAATAAAATATATACATCAAACCTACTTTCTCTTAGTAACAAAGCGAGACACTATTTTCCAAATCAAAGTCCACAGTGAGCCGATAATGGAACAAAACGAGGGAGTGTTTATAGTAGAAGAGAAGCCTTTGTCACGTCGCATCACGCCTGCCTTGTGAGAGTGTGGCGTGACTGTCAAATGAAAATTAATAACACGCCGATACCGGGACATTCGTCACGCGTCTCCGGCCACACATCATCCCTTTATCCATTTAAAATAAAGTAAATATTTTTCGTGGCTTAAAATTAAAGTGGTGACACAAAGCCGATTTTTGGGGGTATTTGTTCAACGCAAACTGTCGATGTGTGATTGATTTTGGTAACTAGAATTCACGACCATTATTTGTACACATATGTATGTACATACATACATAACGTCACGCCTTTTTATTATATATGTCTGTATATAAAGGGTAATGTAAGTATTAGTAAAAAGATTTTAAACCAAGTACACATTCTATTACAGAGACGTCACAAAACAAATTACTCAAAGACATTTAATAACAATAAGTAAGGTTTCTCTCTGAGTCAAATGAAAATTAATAACTCGAGGCCAGTAGCCGCCACGACGCGACGAACTTTGCCGACCGACGACCCCTTTATCTTGATATCTACACCCGGGCGCTGGATAAAATTATATCTCAAGTAATAAATCACCTACGCGTTATATAAAGTAAAAAAAGATACAAATGTAACCACACAATGTACAAATAAAAAAATTAGCCAAAAGTGTGCCTTTGTACATCAAAAAATTCCCGATTCTGTTATGAAGTTGAAAAAGTGCTAAGTATTGAAAATTTTCTATTACACTTAGGCCGATCTGTGACCTAACGATTAGCAATGCAGGCGACCACTAAACCAAAGAGACAGTCACCAAAATTTCTAGACAGTAAATTTTATTTAAAAACAATACTAAATATTTCCTTAACAACCCAACATACAATGTATTTAATATTTTCCTGGCAATATGAATAATTTTAATAATTATATCAATTAATCAAATTCTCACCGGTCGAGCCCTCCGTATTCAATTACGTGTTCCAATTATTCAGTATTTCACGCTCATCGACGTCTATAATTACATTCTGATAGAATTGCGTTAAATTCACCGCGCGTACGATCACTAATTTCCATACAATTAATCCAATGATTAGCTGTAATCCGATGTCGGTTTTACGCATATCGTTCGCATTGCACACAAACATCATTATTTATATTGCACGTGTTTATTTAATCTGCTGTAGAGTTTTCATTAGGAACTATAATTAAACATTTCACGGGGCACGGGGCAGGGATGAAGTGAAAGCCTTAAACAATTAAAAGAAAAGGTTATATAAAGCGTTTTCAATTAAACTTGGAATCCGGTAGGGCAGCGTCGAGTGCGGGTTCCTTACGTCTAGCTCGTTCGGCGTCGGTACGTGCGGGAATCTGGGGCGGTATTGCTTCGGAACTGCAACCCGCCACTGTAGACAGTCGTTAAAGTGCAACAATTTGCTACATCACGTGAAGTGTGGTCTAGTTTTAACTCACGTACGGAACAAACACGTACAGAAAGAAACAAAAGCCAAACGTGCATGTTTACGTGAGACTTGACATGTTTTTCTTACGCCGACGTAATTTTAAACATCTGGCTTACAAGCTAGTTTTTACGTTCAGTCATTGCTGATACAGTGCATATGTATTTAACGAGAACCCCGTTTACTAATGGTGCTTAATGTGCAAGGAAATAACATTCTCGAGCGATGAAATCGGAATGTCATCGTCTGGCGCACCCTAGGCAGTTACCGTAGATACCACCATTGCTGACTGGCTAAACTTTCAACTACGGCATGCACAATTTCCATGTGATAGCTTCTGCTGATTCAACAGAAGAATGAAATTGAAATTTTGCATGCATATATAAAATATATTATAATTTTCTTAATTCTGTAATAATACTAAATATTCCAAGAGTTTGGGGCCCCTTAATATTTTATCGAGGATTGAGATTTGTTCGTTATAATCCCAAGATAATTATTAAACGTTCCTAGAAATTGGCATTACCGACGAACGAATATTTAGAGCGGTCGGGAGAAATGGTTTTAGCATTCGCTTTAGTTTATTTATAGAGTAGTAAGAAGAGGAAATTAATGTTTTCAAAGAGGCAAAATGCTGACAGAATATTAAGCTTTTGATCATGTTTCCCATTTGTGTACAAGTTACTGTCCAACTTTAGCCGTCCTACCGCCTCTAATTTGCGAACTGTATGCAAAAGCTTTGAACGAAGTAATTATTACTAATGAGTGAGATATATCACCCTCAACTAACTTCCCTTGTAAATTACTACAAGGTAATAGGTACATTTGGGCAATGAACAAGGTTCCGTAGCAACATTAAGGTAATTTTATTCAAAATGGGCGTTAACTCTCCGCCTTGAAGTTTAACGATGTTTATTACTAATTTAAGTCACAGACGAACATTAAGTGAATTGCTACGTAAAGCAGTCAAACGTGGCCGTTACTACGAACTTATGGCTCTGACTGTAAAAACATCGAAATTTAGAGATTTATCAGAAAATTAAAAACCTTTCTTCATATCAATTTAATCTACCTATACGCCTTACATAATCAAACAAGACATCACAGAGCAGAGCTCGCCAAAGTGACAGACGGTTGAGACACGATTGTTTTTTTATTCAGATTCAATAAAATACATCTTTTTCCAAAAAGTGATTTAATTTCTGCAGGTGTATTACTGCGATCCATCTCGTTATTGCACCTGAAAATAAGTCGTTATTGTACCTGAGTAGTCGTTCGTTATTGTAACTGAGTAATCGTTATTGAACCTCTGTAGTCTCGGTATTGCACCTGAAGTAATTGCCAAATATATGTATAGTTTGACAATCTTACCTGCAACAATTGTGAGGAGCGCAAACGTCGAAACCAGTGGTAGGCCGCCGGTTTCCATGGAAACGGATCTTGAGCGTCGCGATGATTCTGCCGTCATGACGTCAAAACACATTTGATATTGATAAGCTCTCTGGTAGTGCTTCACATCGCGTTATTGTCATAACAACCCTCCTTCCGAGGTTTATATTGTCTCAAAATTTCAAATATATATTATTGAGAACATCATATATAATAATATATTGTATTCTACGTTGAGTATATTTATAAAGTTACTTATTGTCTCGTTTAAATTACAATTTTATTGTGGTTTCATTTCAGTCACGCTCGGTTAATCTGGAACAAAAAAGGCATGATATGAGTATGTATACGGTATTTATTTATTTGGGCAAATATTATTTGAGTGTATTAGCATTTTCTCTTTTAGTTTTTATTGAATTATAATAATCATTTCTATTACTATACACCCGATTGGGTAGGCTGTTGATCCCAAATTTTATTTAACACCTATGTACACAGTTCAAGCAATAAACATCTTTGTCTTTGTCTTTGAGAACCGTATTCATGTGTAACCATCTCGCTTATTATCCCTGAAACTGTAGACCGAAGATTTTCCAGTTCACCAACATATCACTAGTTCCACTTTAATTCAACTGAGACTGAAAAATCCAATCCCACTTATACCGACCACTATTATTATTACAAACACGCTTATGATCTGGCGTTTGTAAGCGCTGTTGCGGATGCGGTTGCCTGTTTTCATATATTGCCTGGATTTAAATTTACGAAATATCATAATATAGAATTACGCTTGTATTCCTTGAGAGGTTAAACAGAGGTATAATTTTGTACATCCTATCTTTCGCTGATGCCGTTATTGAGTTTCATCTATTACGGGGAGAGCGTATTGCCATCTACCGGGCACAATTTTAAACTGTAGGCTGCAACTGAGAATTTCCATACAGGAAAACCCAGAACCCAAGAACTCGCGCTTAGCGGTCGCGTTTGCGACCACTATACAAATAAAGCAATTTAAAAATTAAATTTAAAATGTTATAAATAAAATGAGTTGCGTTATAATTATATGGGTGACATTGTTGAAATATCGTTAATTTGCAATCCCACTAGTTTCTAATACTAGCGAACCCCTACAAGCATATCCAGCATTTCGTTTAATCCTACGGGTTTTCGACTCACACAGATATACAGAATAACACGACTACGCTCGTAGGCGCGCTGCTACGAGGTTAGGCGCGCAGCTACGTGCGTAGCAGTACCTTATTCTACTTAGCTACGCATGGTAACGCCTTACTGCACAGTGACGCACATACGTATAAGCAATAGCTACTTGCCGAGATTGAAATTGTGACTGCCTTGACGCACCACAATAATCGCCATTAGTAAAATAAGGCTTTCTATTGAAAAGATATGCATCTACACAGTTTCCTGTTTACACATAAGCTACGATACAGCCGCGACTTAGGCTTGTACTTAATGAAGTTGTAAAACATAGTATATAGCCAACTTGACCGTGAAAAAGTTGGGCAATAAACTTAACTTGACTCGGAGATCCTTAAGGTAATCTCGAGAGTCGTCGCCGACAGTCGAACCCCGACTTTACGGATAAAAGAATCGTATTAAATAAAGCCTGATTTATTTTTTATGCTCTCATGTGTAGATTTTTCGTTTAATGTAATTTTCATATAAGCTTATGTAATCGATGTTGTAATGGCTAAGAATGTGCTATCTAAGTCCGTCCGATGTCCGACTAAAGATTTATTAAAGAAATTTTTTAAATTATGATCTAAAAAATCTTACGAATACCTACTTTTTGATACCCGATGTACGCTAATTGGATCAGTAATTCCCTTATCAGTATAAGCAATGGGCATAAATAAATTCCATTTATACCTACAATGTTATTTACTTTGTTAGGAGTAATCGCCACACCGCAGGACTGTCGAAAATTGCGTCTACATATCACAGTTATTTGAAAATATGGCGTCAGTAGGTAACCTGAATAAATGCAAATAAGCAGCCTAACATTTATTACGAGTCGGGGTGGTAGTTGCGAGAATAAAATACAAAACGTTACGTTACTAAATATTTTTTCAATTTTCCATTCAATTAGTTTTCGTAAATAACGGTACAGGACGGGACTCATATGAAAATAAATAAAAAATTGATGCACTATCGTGAAATATTGAAATTTAGTTTCACTACAGTTTTATATGTATTGGATTTACTTAAATAAATATTTGTAAAACTAATTATTTACGAGCAGTGATTGGTTGCAATAGGATATTTCAAAACTTTAACAGAAATAAAATACAGTGTAATATTTTTTACTTCATATCTGCAAGGAACAAGGCAGGTGCAGCACTGCAGTAACCTATATGTGTGTACATACCGTGCACACTATGTATACGTATGTACGTAGAAACACATGGTAGTTTTTTATTAGAGCAGTTTCCGCGGCGCAGCGTGCGCAAACTGAGATAAAACAGGAATGATTGCCGCTCTGTCGCGATATTGTTCCAAGTGTTTTGTTCCATTCTACTGGCTCTTCAGTGCTTTTTATTCATCCACACCCGAACACCAAACTGTCGCATAAAAAAACCATCTGAATGCCGAAGCGTTCCTTTGCAGATGTATCGCCTGATATGAGCTTCGCATTCGATTAACAAGTCGAAATTGGCAAAAAGTCTTTTTAATTTTACTTTTTATACAGAACGTAACTTTCTTTCGTGTTAAGTCATTGGTTTGAAAACTCGAATATTGTCTCAATTAGCAGTCAAGTCACGAGTGTTAATTCAAACCCATTTAAACAAGGTCTACATTACATTATAACTACTTGTTCATCCACACACGTCAGTCATTTATCAAAAAGGCACTTTCGATTTTGTTCCGTATTTGAAATACTATAAAGCTTTCTGATATTTCAAAGTAAGGTAAAGGAGACATTAAGTGAGGATAAGTATCGTTCGTGGGCAGGAATATAATAGTTCACTCCGGGGACTGTTCGGCTCCATCAATTGAAACATGCTCTCCCGTGCCGGCGACGCCGTCGGCGTCTTTGCCGTACGAACGAGCGTCGCGACAATAAACAATACAAACAACCCTGGCCTGCGTTTGACACCAGCCCGTTCGGAGTGGATTAGAGCGCTCTACAGGGAGTTCGGCAGCATTTAGGGAACGTAATAGCCTTCCGCCGTGACCTGTTTTAGTTGCGACAAATAGAGATTTACGGGATTGCTACCGAGGGATTTCCAAAGGAGACTGTTCTCCGTAATAAAATTGAATGGTGTTTACTCTGTGGTTGCTTTATTCGCGTTGCCAATTCATTGACGCTATTTTAAATACGATTGATTTTCAATATCTGTGGGGTTTCATAACGTCAGAATCATCCAACTGTCAATCGATTTGAGCCTTTTCGCATTCGACAGACTGTCCGACAAAGTTTGAAACAATTTTATCCCGCTTGAAATATGCACGAAAAAATTTGTCTGAGCTAAAAGTGAGCGAGGGGAAGTCATCTCACGCCGCTGTTAAAATACATTATAATTTTGGCGGATAAGGAAAAAGTCACAATATCGGGCCCACAATGTAGCTGGCCAGCGATATCATGAAACATAATTAGGTACTACGCCCGGAATTCGATAAACTTAATCGTATGAAACCCCATATTAGGAGCGAGTCGCCTCTAACCCTTGATATTACAGAGGCAAACCCCATTTACGGCATTCCATTGCTTAATAATTTTACATCCGTCCACAAAGACGCCGCGCTGTGTTATCGCACGAGTGGCACGCCACCGATACGAGTTGTAACCAGTCCCTTACTCCTACTCCTATTGTCATGTTTACATTGTCTATGCTCATTCCCGAATTCCGATTAACGCAAAGCTAAAATCGCTTTCATATTAATATACTGTTTCTCGGGCAGACACAAGTTAAATTGATAACGTACACAATAAGGCATTACCTCATTGTGCTTGTGCTTTGACTATACAATTAACTAAGCTTTTCAGTTTTTATTTAAGTTTGTTCAAACTTTAAAGTTTCAGAGAGAGTTTTAAAGTTTTCCTCTCCTTCGTACGGACACTAAGAAAAACTAGGATTATGGGTGAAAACAAAGAACCCGATTAAAAACTACTTTGTGCAAGTTTTAAATCTGCAGTGTTAAACAACTTTCGATATAATATTAAATACTTTTTATTTAAGCTATGGCTTCGACGAATATTTTTTATCTCTTCTAGATTCGGCTTGTGGCGCAATGTGTGGACATATTATGTAAAAGTGAGCGAGTCGGACAGTAAAAACCTTTCTTGACAATTAATTTCACGGGCCGTGTTCAACCTTTGCACTCCCCAGTTTCTTAATTCGCAATTAAAAAGTTAAATTGTCCGGTTAATTGCTGCCATTGTGGTGGACGACGTCTACTTATTATTCAGAATTGCTCTCTGAAAATTTGATGAAAAATTTGCCGAGAACCGGTTGCTAAATCACAATAAGTAATTAGCTTATCTGTCGGCGTCACGCGGGGGCCTGGGTCCCGCGGGACAGGGGGCAGGGGGTGAGTTCACGTCTTACGTTAAGCTCTGAGTATTAATCTCGACTCTGCTTAATAAACGAAGTGAATAACTTGGATTAAATAAATCACAGTATCCGAATTCTTGGTTGACTTTTTAACCGATGTTTGAGTTGCCGTGTTCAACTTGAGATACCTTATCGTATATTGGATATATGTGAGCGTACAATCGTTGTTGCCGGTAATATAATTAAAAGGTAAATTTGACTGATTTTGGGGTAACACAATACAACTTTTGTTTTTGTTTTCATGAATCTTATTAATTCAATATTCTCATGTTTAATTAAGCGATCAACATGCAAACCAATATTAGCAAGACATGTATCTGGTTCGCTACCATACGAGGCTAAATGCTACGTATAGCAATTGATGTTTTTGTGTTTACGGTTCAACAATGCATATACAATAAGATGTTGCAACTGTTACCTACCCAATTGAGCAAATTGCTACAGGGCTCGTTTAGGTAATAATAACTCTCTGCAAGAATTTTCCTAAAAACAATAACAACCGAAGCAATAAAAAAGAAATTAAAAAACGAAATAACAATGAAATGTTTAATTTTAAAGTTAAGTAGCTTATTTCCGTGGTCGTGACATTCCAAATTCATTCTTTCCTCGATTAGACACAACAAATAAATATTATAACGCATTTCAGAACATTAAATAATCGCTTTATGTTAATCTACTTTTGTTGCTGACGGTAACTTATCTGACAGTCTAACAGTCATTAAATTAAAGTGTTAATTATACCGGTTGGTCAACATTGGCAGTGGCGACAGCTAGTGAAGGCCCTATGCACCAGTAGGATGCTCTAAGATGACAACAATTACAACCAACCTTTTATTTTAAGTATTAAATTTATATTTCATTTACCTAATTAATATTTTATCTCTTCCTAAATTAGACTAGCCTTGTCCATCCAACCGACTTGATTTGAACAAGGCTTATAAGCTTCGCCTCAAACTTTAACGAAACATTCAAGTACAATTAGTAGGTAAATAAGACTTAACTTCTGATTTCTAAACTTTATACATAACTACATGTATTTAGTTTTGATTATAAAACTTATCTATATAGATATATTCCTAGACTAGCATTATTTATATTTATTTATTATTATACCTATATTGTGGAACACAAATATATAATATGAATATGAATAAGAGCCTGTACTCACTAAAGTTGAAACTTTCAGAAAAAACAGTATTTCTTATAGACGTCTTCGTTGCCACATGTCCCACAGTTGAGATACAAGACATGAAAAGCCCAAGTTCACGCACATTATAATTTACACATTATAATTTGCACATTTTTTTTAATATGGATAAACAGTCGTTTTCATTTTAAACTCTTTAGTGTCGGTAAAGCTGGTCCTTTAGACGTATTTTTTCAAGTGAGTGCACCTTCGTTGCTTTTTTATAGGGGTCGTCTGTTTGTGTAGCTACAGTTTTAGTGTCTAAAATCTTATAGTCACACCTTAAGTAATTATCAAAATCAACAAATTCGTGAAACCAAATATACATCAGAATTTGTTGATTAACATATATGTTAACTAGTCTGCAACGTTAAACGTAAGTATTAACAGAAAAGTGTATTGCAATGTACAGAAACATACATATACCCTCTTTTCATTCCATGAAAATTTCATTACGTAATCTGTCTCAGCAATTAATGTGTCAATCAAAATACTTTTAAATTCACAGAGATTTTTATGAATTAATATGAGTTATTCGAAATATTTCCCCGGCGTATAATATAATATTAATTAAGATCGTGTATAATCCTTCGAAAAAATATCCATCAACTTAATTTAATTACAATTCAAACCAAACTCTTTCAAGTGCAAATCGCTTGAAAATGTGCGACCCAAGACAAGCACTATCCAAGAAAATAAAGTTAAAAATTAAATTTTCGATTAATTACATTCATTGTGGCCGAAAACTTTGCTCGTTACCGGCGATTCTCTTAAACTCAGGTTTAACTTAGTACTAAATCCCTTTGGAACTTTTCAAAAGAAGTATTGATCTGTCACAGACACGCTTAAAGAAGGTCCGTTTAGCTACTTTGGAGTCAATTGAAACTTTTTATCATTGACTTTCAAATAAGTGGATTGCAACTAAAACAAGATTCAACTAACTAAATAGGTACCAAGAATATTTGAAGAGTATTCAGAATTAAGCAGTATTTAAGTTGGATTTATTAAACACTGCTTTTCAGGTTTAAGTTTTTGAATTAGTTTGAATATTTAACTCTTTATTTAAAGAGCATTCCCAAACTTTTCACCTAATCTCATTCAAAATACAGAAATATAAGGCGAGATGGCAACCCCTCCGTGTAAAATAATAAAATAGTAGCATATTCATCAACAGTTAATTACACCGAGAGCAAACACCAATATAGTTAGAAATAGGCTAGGCAGTTGATAGATACAAAGAGTTGATTTAAGCTTTTAAACGTTTAAAATGAGCTTGTTAAAACCGTTTCTTCCCTAACCTTTAGGAAATTCAGACCGAGGCAAATTGCTTATCTCGCATGATATTGCGACGAAATATTGCTATTAATTAATTTTAAATGAACATAACAAGCGCTACAGCTTCCTCACGTTAAGTATTTCGGCCTACGTTGCAAGAACTTAACGAGTACTTTATCTGTACGTCATCATCTGTAAGTACTTCATAAGTCGTACTTAAATATACCATTGTTAACTTTTATGTACAAGACGTATTAAAATCATACTAAGGAAAAGATCCAAATTGGTAGGTTCCATTATCTGTATATGATTAGGACCGCTTTGACGAATTTTGTGCTTTTTCAAACTTTTCAACATTACGTATATAAAGGCAAATATTATCTTTTGGTAAGTAGTAATGAATTTAGTTTTTCAACAGGTCTTAACGTACATTTATCTTCCTTTTTAAGATTATTTTCATTATGAGATATAGATATTTTTCTTCCATGGAGTACCAGTAGAAAATAGAGTGGTTTCTGAAAAAAATAAAATTAATATTGAAAACCTGCAGTCTGTTGAATAAACCCAGATTCCAAATAAATAAACTTGACCAAACAGTTTTGGAAATCCAAACCAAACAACAAAATACAGTTGGCGTTTACAAATATATTTTTGGTTGCATACAAATCTGAAGCGATAGGCAAAGGTATTACCAAAAATCCATTTATCGAAATGTTTGGTCCGTCACTGGACCTAGTGCATACCAAATATTGGACCACCACTTGATCCGGCCATGTTATCCGAATGCGAGGTAAAACTGTTGCTAACTGTACAACAATCAACCAAATACATTCAGCTACTGGTAGGTTAAAAATATTAATCATCTGTTTATATAGAATTGAAATAGAAGCATAATCTTTAAATTTGGAATCTACAGTTTAATATTCGAAATATAAATGAAACTAAATATGGCCGAATATGGACTATAGGTACTGCCAAATCCAATATCTTCAAAGAACAACTGGTAATCTACTATAGCACAATTTTTTGTTTAATTGTTTACAAATTCTTCTATTTTTTTTCTTGATCCATGATCTTTACATATATCTAATAAAAGAAGGCGATGTAGACATTTGTAAGATATTGTCTTGACTATTAAATTCTCTTTATCCAAAAAACAAACTCTATCCAATCAATTAAAATGTTTGTTAGAATTTTAAATTCAAATTATATTAAGCCTCGGATTATCACAACAAATGCCGTGGAAATTATTATTGTACAAATAACATCGGCCGTTAATAGCCTCCTACCAAGCCAGGGTCTTATTGGAGTAAAGGGTTGAGTATTCGTACCCAGTATCGATTACAGATCGAACCCGTTGTCTTTAAGAGAACCCTCGTTTCATTTATCTGTCAGTTCAATATTTCGGTTAAACTTGATTAAGGAATCCCCTAATATTGAGTCATACTACCCGCCCAATCCTGGCATATTTGGTAAAATATTATGATTTCATCATATTTTCTCAACAAGGGACTGAATTTTTGAGCCATTACGTATATTGTCAGATACTTAATTAAGGGTTCATAATATCAAAACATCGTAGAATAATTATCAAATATTTTATCATTTTATGTAAAAGTTAATAAATACTTAATATGGATGACCGCGTCCTTCACAAACAGAAATCCTTTATATGAGAATTGAGGATAATTGGCAGTAAATATACTACGGATACAAAACCTCTGACTATTGAGGAAAAGACAACTAATATAGCACGGATAAATCGCTGTCTAAATCCAGATAAGACGCTTAACTTCAAAGCTCTTTATTTCTCTGTATACCTAGTCACCAGTAAGTACATTCATAAAAAATCCTTAAAAGCACTTAATCATACTAATTAAGATCTTATACATTGCCGGATAAATGTAATGTACGTAATAAAAATAATGAGTGTAATCTCTGAAAACGGCACAGAATATTACCTACTAAATCTATACAGGCTGGCACTCGTATTTCCATTAAATCTTTTGTTTTTCGTGGAAGTTCACGAAATGTTTTAAGAATTCCACTATATTATTTGTTTGTGCTCGACGGCACGACATCACGACGAGTACTAGTGATTTCCTCGGAGACAGCGTCAATGAGATTTACCAAATTCTCCTCTCAAGTTATTTTTATTCTCAGCGCAAGATCGACGTTATTTCACATTCAAATATGGTTATATGGTAAATGTGAAGTCAATAGTGTTTGTGTGTGTGAACAAACGACTAGGCGTATGTACTTACGTCCCTATTTCATTCGGAATTTTTGTTCAATTTCTTGCTGACTTAAGTTTACATCTATGCATTTAGACTCAACCAGATTATATAACACATTAAAATATAAATTTAAACGAAACTATGTTAGGAAATAATGAGTTAATTTGAGTGGGGTTACCGTGGAATTCGGACAATCTCAGAGAGGGATTCAAGTATGTACCAAACCGCCAGCTAGTCGGCAACTAAGACAAATTCCCGAATCTTTGAATACAGCTGTTAGGAGTGCCGATTTTCACGGTTGATTAACCATTATTTCACGGCACGGTTGGCACAATGGTTGAGAGATCGACTGCTGCGCTACGTGTCGCGGGTTCGATTCCCGCACGGAAAAAATATGTGTATGACCTGCAGATAGTTGTTTCGGGTTTGGGTGTACTTATGTTCATGTCAATATACATATGTTTGTTAACGCACCCACGATACAGGAAGTATTCCTAGTTTGGGGCAATGTTTTTAAAAAAAAATAAGACAAAACATTATAGACTCCTATCCCACTTTCATTTAATTTTCGTAGCGTTATGCAATAGAGTATCTCAATATTATTTTCAATAAACGAGCTTGTTTACCCATATTTTGGCTTTCGATATTTCATATAAACGCATTCGGCTCAAATCTGGTCGGTCCCAAGTTTCCAGCAATAACTGGCGACATCCTTTCCTTATACAGGTCCATAGAATATAGGTTCTTATACGTTCGGAGGCTCTGTGTTATTGGGTTCGCGGCGGGTACCGGCCAGCTCTGCCTTTATTATCTGTTGACACTGTATTTGTTCTCCGACACGACCGACTAAATTATTGTTCTCTCGTTTGTCGGGACCTTATTTTATTATTTCCATCCTTTCATATTTCCCGCAAACCGAATTCACTTTAAACAAGTTCTCGTTCTACTCATACTAATCATATTTTATATCTTCCTTTGTGTAAGGAATTTCTTTGTATTTGTTATAGATAATATGAAAAGTAAATACTCGTCTGATATTTATTAAGAAACTTCGACATTCCTTTATTTCTTCCTAAAGGAAAAATGTGAAGCATTTTCAAAATATTAGTCGGGTCTGGAGTTTAAACTCATAAGTTAAGAATCACAAGGAGAACAAGGATAAAGAATTTGGCTTTGGTAAATTATGATTATCTTTACAGGCAACTTCCCAAGGAAACACAGAGTATATTTGCGTCGGTAAGCTAATGCGTCGGAGGGTAGCGTGGCAGCGACGGGGGTTCTTATTGGGACATGTATTGGAAAATCTTTATGTTATTATTTACGCGGCAAGGAATTTCGCGGCGCTAATACCCGTCGCGTTGTACATTTTATTGAAGTTTTTATTAGAAAATACCATTCATACTTCATGTCGTTCGCGGAGGAATTTGACTTATTAGTAGGTAGTTCGTCCCCTTTAGACAAGATCGTTGGCATTTGAAAATCTCATTACAATATCATGTTCATTATATTAGAATATCAAGTTCATTTAGAATTTATTAATATGACGAAACTGATCCTGGCAAATATTTAGCCACAATATTTGAATTCTACCTATACAAATCCTCGTGATAAGAAAGTTGCTCTAGATGATAAATTCATTCCTCTAATATTAAGTACCATCAAAAATCAAATCCTAGTTTATTAAAGCCTATTTCGTAATCAACGGTGGTGGCGATACCACAGCAGACGGAAATTGTGCAACGTTTTATCAAAATGCTTCCGACGCCCGACCGCGCTCGGCGATACCAATGTTTGCATCTGTGCGCTTTGCCGCAACCGCTTGCTATTATAGCTATGCGCCGCTAACTCCCGACCTGGCTACATGAACCGAAAGGGAAGGGCAAATTGAACTACCTTAGGTTGGCACTGGTATGCCGAACATTCGGTGAAAGCGCAAAATTGACAATAGTCAGCGAAAGATTTTTATTGGCTCGGTTAGCGAAGGCTTCAATATATTACGTCTGACAGGACGGGACTTTTTGGTTTATTGTATTGTAGATATGAAGCTTCAGTACCATTTAAATATATCGCTTTTTCAATATACTGAGCACTAAATTTAAAGTACATAGTTCAACATCCAATTCTTCTCCAACTACACTCCTCTGTCAATCAAGTATAGAATTCGGGATAATTTGAAATTGCAATATTAAACTTTTGCAAATTATATTGGAAACAGACTGCGGGCACCTAAAATTGAACAACTCCCCTCTGGTCGCAAATCAAAAGGTCGTTGGGGCAATTATTGGATTTCCAAAATTATTTCATGAAAGCCAGTTACGCCTGCGGTCCATATAAAATATTTTATTGGTTAAGCGAAAAATCTCTCATTTATTAAAATCTTAGTCGCGTTATTGCCGTCAAGTAATAGATGGGATAATACTCTAACTACAATTAAATTAAGGCTTCCTGAGTTGTCCGAAATCTGAAAAAAACTGTCTGCCAATTGGTAGGCGAATAAGACCGTTAGCATAGTTTTTAAAGATCGCATTTAAGAATACTTCTAGTAGACTAGAAGCTCAGATGAAGCAGTGTGCACTAGCATGGAGGGATTTGAAGAATCAAAAAAGGCTGGAAGTTAAACGGACATCGCTAAGAGATCAAAACTTCAAGAAAAGAGCGTACTCCTTTTTAAAAGGCCGGCAACTCACTTGTGACTCCTCCGGTGTTGCGGGTGTCCATGGGCGACGTTAATCGCTTACCATCAGGCGATCCGTATGTTCGTTTGCCGCATACGACATAAAAAAAAACTAAAATCGAAATGACAGAAAATAAACTTTTTATATTTACTTTTTTTTAATGCTGAAATTCAAAGCTGCCATTTATTCGTTAATCTTCAGCGCTACTAAGCTAAGTGATTCCATTTTGATTTCTGATATTTACACGAGTTACGTTCAACGAAACGAAACCAATTTTACTGATTGTGTTGTGGTTTATTTAACTTTTTTACATTTGCTGTCGTTTCTCTGCACTCATGTTTTCCCTTTCGAACCATGATAACTGTATATTTAGGTAAAGCTATAATCGACATAAATAAATAAAGAGTATTTACATACGTCTCTATAGATTTTTTAAATTTATTATGTCAAAGTAGTCTATAAACAAAATTATATCAAAGAAAGGGATGTTACTAGGGTGCGTAGAGTTTGGACCCGTCGAGGCTTATTTTTTTTCTTCCCACAATTTAATAATTTGCATACTATTGTAGTCTACTAAGCGTACTAATAGTTGACCAAAATACAACCTATAGATATATAATATCATGCTTGTATTTCCCGTAGGATTAGGCAGAGGTTATTGTACACCCACATTTCTCCAATGCCGTTATTGAATCCCATGTAATAGGCAGACAGTTTCAGACTCCGTATTGCTACTAAAAATTTCCACACAGTAGAACTCAATAACATTTTACCCGACCCGGGAATCGAACTCAGGACCTCACAGCCAGTAGTCGCGCTTACGACCATTAGACCAATGAGACAGTCAGATCATTATTAATAAAGCAAAATATTAAATACTATTTGGATTATGTAATATTGTACATTTTATACATTAATTGTTTTATACATTAGATAAGAGTCATACGGGAGCGTAATGCGTAAAAACAGACAATCACACAAAAGGCTTCATCATTGAAACCGGCGAAATATTAATAATTACGGTTCCATTAAATTTTTGCGGTACCTATTGAAACTTATCTGTGCGTTAAAAACCATAGCTGACCGTATCGCCAACGAAGCGCTTCCAAGTTATTTCTGTAGTGCAATTCCAATTACTGCAGATGCATAAATTTTATTTGTATCGTGGTAACAACCTACCGCGTAGTTATCCGTCTATAATGGAATTGTAACTTTGTTTCAGCACCGGAAAATAATTAAAACGAACCTCAATTCATTTATTACAGATTTCATATCGATTTTTGGGATTATTTATGTATGAGTATCAATCGTTTTCATAGAATTTTCAACCTGAACTCGTTGGTAAGACACATAATATAACATCACACCTGTATTCCCCGAAGGGTTAGGCAGAGGTGTACTATTGTACACTCACATTTCGCCGATAGCGTTATTGAGTCCCATGTAATAGGGGGCGAGCCTATATATAGTTCCAGACTCCATGCTAGTACTGGAATTTCCATACAGAAAATCCCAATAACACTGCCCGACCCGAGAAACGAACACTGGATCTCGACCGCTAGGCCAACGAGGCAGTCCTAGTTGGTAAGACACGAACGTGAGAAAACCGAAAATAATCGTATATAAGAGCATTTTATTGTGATACCAAAACCTGGGAACCTTTCTAATATTACGTGGAGTGACTACCGACTGACCTCCACTACCTTTGGAGACCCAATATGATGTTATCAGCGAAGGCGTACGTGCTTCTTCCTATCGATTTTATATATATAATATCCTTTTTTTATATAGGGCTGTCCCATTCTTATCATTTGCTATGCCTGAAATATATTTGTGCCAAAGCGAGTCGACCTACTGTTATACATGACAAAGTTATTTAAACAAACAGCTTTTTGAATGTGGGGTGATAAATTAAATACTTAATAAGTACCTACTTAACACCACCGACGTACAGTAGGCTAGAATAGAAAATTTTTTGTTTGTGGGCGCCATTAACCGTTCGCAGCTTTAAAAAATTAAGTTTCTGTCTTATGTTTCTTTGTTTTATTTCCTTAAAACAGATCAAATGTTACACTAAAGGCCGTGTTCAAGAACGATAAAACAGATTTCTTATAAAAAGTCCATGTTAAACGGATGATTTTGTCTTAAACATCTGTTATATTGTCGGTTCACATAATACTTTTAATCCGTGCAAGTGATATCAAGTAAAGCTACTCAAATCGATTCCGATCGAACAAAAAGTTCACATAATTGAATTTATCTATTAGAAAGATGCCCAGTTATAGCGGATTGGAACTGTGCCCGATAAATGGCGATAAGTTCGCCGCCTATTACATGGCACCTAATAACGTCAGCGGTGAGCTAGGGGTGTACCGCGCTCCACTCTTGTCACATATTTTAGGATTCACAAGCATCGGCATTATGAAATACATACAGTGATATTGATTTTAATCAATATGCTCTGGACTTTTAACTATACAGGGTAGCCTAACAGTAGATGCCAAATAGAGACAAAATGTTTCCACAATTATCTTAATAAAATTCAACATGCCGTGACTGTCAATCGATTGACCATAGAAATATACATCTAACTATATACATATATATTATCCGATTAGCTTAGTATATAAACTCGATCTAATTGCCTCCTGCATTTAATTTGAGAAGCCATAACAAACATAAAAATAATATGAATAGCTTGTATTCTCAATTAGAAACATAATGTCACTGGTCACTCAATATCTCCCGCTCTATACTGAAAGAGACGGTTAAATATAGTGCAAACTATTTTTATTAAAAATCTTTGTAACACGAGACGCGAAGTAAAGGAGTCACTTTCAAACTTTCCGATATAGAAAATATACCTTATGATAATATTGTAGCCACAGGCTAAGCTATGATCGATCGCCGTCATGCAGGGTCGGTATTGCCCGGATCGCTGGCATCGACGGTTACATTAGATTAGCTCTGATACTGGATATTGATACTAGGTGGACAATGTGGCTGGTATATAATGCATGAGGTTATCTTTAGTGATTTTAAAAATTAACTGCGATCGTCAAATTACCCTGTATGCAAAATGTCCACTTCTGTGATATCTTAAGGACGTCTGGTATCGAAATGGAGAACATTTCGATCATCACGTTTAATAGACATCTTAGAGATCTTCACCGCGAGCGCACCCTGGGTAGTCAGCCATTGCTACAATCAGCGATATGGCATGATTGATTCCCATGTGATAGCTTGTGCCAACGATCTTTCTAAAACCGCAACAATGAAGGAATACAGGCACATTACCAGAACACCACGCTTAATCAAATAACTGGTGATTGCCGTATGTTAATACCTCTCAGGTGAATGTTGCTGCCTATCTTCTTATTGTAATCTCTAAACTACCTTGTATTATACCCATGGATAGAGACGGTGTTGTTCTTGTCGGGAATCCTACGATCAAGAAAGATGTTTTCATTACTAAACACATTAAAAATGAGAACATATAAGACGGAACGAAGAGAATAAGTCCTTGCGTACAGGGGTCTATTCCTATTCCTCTTTCAAGTCTTCAGAGTAGTAAGAAGAAGTATGTCTTACTGCATATACGTACATTTTGCAAAAAATATTCGACTCTGAACCCAGCAGTGGGACTGTAAAAGGCTCAATTATGTGTGTAGGATATTGAACAACGGGTGGTGTTTAGTAAACTAGCACCGTAAAACAATTGTCAATAGTTATGTATGACTAATCACACGTTACAATAGATTACTAGATCCGCAAAATCACTACATCAGTAATGAAACATACGTAGTAGATAATTCTATCTTCATAATGTAAGTAAGGAGAGAAGAAGCGCAATAAAAGTCGTAATGATACCGCAATAACGAACTCGCGATAACTGCCGAAAGGAATTGATAAGGAAAATATAGGAAGCGTTACATATGGGTGCCACATGCTCGACGGAACCCTTATTGGATGGGGCGTGTTGCCTTAAAAGATTCATGGATTCCTACAGATAGGAATGTTTCTGTATTTAAATATTCCAGGGAGACGGAATGAAGAATTGGAGGGTACAGTGTTTTCTATCACGTGAGTATGTGGGATTCGATATTTAATAAACGAAACATTATATGAATATTCTGTATGCAGCCTATATGGCCAGTATTGTCAAACAAAACTGCTTGTTAATACGAGTAGGAATAATTATATTAAACTTGGAGCATTTTTTAGTACTAGAGATCGAAATTTCTTAAGGTTAAAGTTAAAGGAGGCTAATCTAATCTTCTGTGAATTTTAATTAAATACCTAATTATTTAAAGGTCAATTATTTGTATATTACGTACTAGCTTTTGCCCGCGACTTCGTCCGCGTTTCAGTCGTTTTTCGTAAAAAAGTAGCGTATGTCCATCCTCACGGTTCAATGGTTTTGATGTAACAGACAGATTAATTTTCGTATATGATTTCTATGTAGCTTTAACCATTAAGGCTGCACACGCGACGGAAGCTTAAAAAATGGAGTAACTTCTCCCGTTTTCCCAACATTTCCCTTCACTGCTCTGCTCTTATTGATTGTAGCGTGATGAAAAGTATACTATAACCTGCCCAGGAGTATGAAGAATAATTGTACCAAGTTTCGTTAAAATCCGTCGAGTAGTTTTTGTTTCTATAAGGAACATACAGACAGACAGACAGACAAAAATTTTACTGATTCCATTTTTGGCATCAGTATCGATCACTAATCACCCCCTGATAGTTATTTTGAAAATATATTTCATGTACAGAATTGACCTCTCTACAGATTTATTATAAGTATAGATAAAGCCAAACCGATATAGTTATTTTCATCTTCTGGCGTCGTACTCTGTCCCATATCATATCAAGAAGCATTAGCATGCCTATAGGTAATATTTTGTGTTGAAATTCACCGAACACAGCGAAGCGTCATTTTTGTTATTCATCGACAGTTCATTCATCTCGAGTGAAACATTGACAGATCCATTATAACTACGAACAATGGCAGCAGCACCATACAAATTTGTAAGGACCGTTTTTCATAATACGCTGCTAAAGTGGCGAATAGCAATGATAATACAGCGTTTTGTTACTGCCGAATTGTATTGAATGTTTGATAGCATAGTTACTTTGACGTAGAAATTCTTAATAAGCGCTATGATTGAGTATGGTTATTTAATATTTTTTTAATGTATATTTATTTCCATCCTGATATATTCATTTAATTACTCTTTCATTTCAAATGCGCACACTTTAAATTCTTACCATGTTAATGTACTTGAAATTGGATTACCGAAAAAGAAAATATTGTATAAACAGTGGTACTTAATATAAAAACGAAATAATCAACCACGCGGTTTAATATCCACACGACACTCTTTCAACCCTTCCGTTATTTACAATCCAGATAGTAATCGAAGTAAATGTTCCCCTATAACACGATTAACTTCTAAAATATACATATCTATACCTAAAATAAACAGTTTAAAACTCGTTCAATCAATGCCATATGTGATAACTTTTACAAAAAAGTGCACCAAAAAGAAAAATAACTAAAATAAAAAACACTGAAGTTGTAACTTAAAACATTTAAACACAAAAATAAAGTTGTGAGCGATCCTTTGATTAACATAAACTAATACAAACTATTATGAAACAAAAGTATATTTAAGCACGATTATCATTGCATGCATTACCTCGTGACGGTTGCAGCGTCGGAAGCCACCACCCGCGGATATTATTTTGTTGCAACACGAGAGGGCGCGAGGGAGACGGCGAGAAAAGCTCCTTAACAACTTTTTAAAGGGAGCACTCGGATGGAGCGAGCGCAGCGCGAGCCGCGGGTACCGGCGATTCATTAAGAACGAGCGTGGAGGCTGCGATGGGCGACCACCCCCCGCGCCCCTCCACCTCGACGTTACACCGCGCATGCGCCTGCCCGCCCTCCAATCGCGGTCCTGTTGCTTCTGACGGCCGCGCAACGTCAAAATGTAAACGCTATGAATACGTTTAATCGCCGCTGAATCTTCCGACAATCGCGATGATCTACGTTTAGATTAGGATAACTTTTGCGGGAAGCGACAGATGCATTGTGTTCGCGAGACGTTACTCCGCTCGACTGGCCAAGACGTTTGACTCACAATTGAGATAATAATGTCTCGTAACGCAATTGGACCATAACATATTTGACTATTGAAAACTTTTTTGCAATATAATTTCTTGCTGGTGACTACTGATTATGCAAATTGGATTTATCCAAATGTGAACAGCTACAACAATACCAATTAATATTTTAGAAAATAAATCTGTTTTTAGGATACTTAAAAAACATAAAACCCGCTCGGTGCCTAAATGTAACCCGCTGAACCTCCATCAGGGCCGTACAAGCTAAATCTAAATCCCTTAAATACGTTACCCAGATATTTATGGCAGGGCTAATAGCACCAGTTAAGCCGAAGACCAGGCGAACCAGCGATATTTTTGAAGATAAATGCAAAACGGCTCTGTTTCTTTAAAAGTAGCTAATCCCGCATAATTAGAAGTAATTGACAAACGAAAGGACAGATTTTCGAGCCTACAAAATTTTGTTTGCGTAAATTGGTTTCGCAAAAAATAATTTAAATGTGAATGGTGTATTAGCTAAATAATTTTTTGATCATTTTCTTAGTTCGCCTTAATTATAAGCTCCCGCTGTCCTTTCTTTAAGAAAAATAATCAGATGAATGAATACCCTTGAGCATTCCAGAGTCGTCCTTTGAGAAAAGATTTCTGAGATAAAGAGAAATGTGTACCTACGCAAAAAGAATGATGCCGAATAAACGATTCAAAAGAATTCTTTACACATTACTTATCATACAAAACAAGGAATTAACTTAATAAGAAAATATGGATCACCATTAGAATAAAAATATTATAACGCATTTGATGATAACCATTTAAAAATTAATCGTATAAGAAATTTTTAATGAGTGGAAGTGCTCAATATTTGTAATACTTTCAATTGAAAATCAATTTCATGAATTATATCCGATTGCACTTTAGCACACTACTTGAAATCCACGTCGAGGTACTACTAGTACCTCTTCTCGTCACGGTTCGCGTTGATTCACGCGTGTTGCGGTTGCTAACACGCTCCCAATAGCTTCACAAATATCCAAACACACACAAAATCAATGAAGCTAAAATTTTTATTGCTAATATGGAATGTCACCGACGGTAGTAGTACTACCATGTGTTTGGATAACTGTGGAGCTATTGGGAGCACGTGAGGAAACGCATCACGCGTGAATCAACGCATACCGTGACGAGAAGACCTGGTGTGGGTTGGCGGACTACACCCACCACCGAGAACCTTATAGAGCTCTCTCAGGTTCGAAGGCTTCCGCATAATGTTTTCCATCACCGTTATCGCAAGTGATAATCGAATTCAGATCCACACGTGAATTTCGAAAATTCAAAGATGCGGGCCGGGTTTGATCTCAGACCCTCCTGCATGGAGGGCAAACGCTTAAACTCTAGGCAATCACTGCGACATATAATCATATAAGTATTTCATTTATTGCGTATTGTGTTCACAGTACGTTGTTTGACTATGTGGATGTCGTTAGTTACAATACCAAAATGAGTCTGTCTACGATTAATTGAGCATTCATTGTTAATGCCTTTTATTTTAAAGCTTACTAATAAGCGTACATTATTTACTGTTCGCAGTAATATCAAATTTAATGTGTGGATGGATGGATCATTTATGTATTAATTAGTGAAAAATTCCAGATTCGAAATTTGAGGTGACTGATACCCAATATTTCAATTTTTTTACAGGTAAAATACTGGGAAATTCGTTGCTTACTGGCCCCCTTATCCATAAAACTGACGTCCGTGATCACTCGATAGATCTTGCCTGTCAGACTGTGATGGGTTATTTTAATCGGTATTAGAAAAAAAACACGTCATTTAATTTCCTTCTAAACAATCTAGATTAGAGTGGTGGAACTTTTTGGTTTAAAGGATTTCTTTAATTTTATTAATTTAACTATAAGATAGTGTGATTATAAATTAACAATGATTCAATTAATAAGTACAGCTTAACTATTTGAGAGCGTTTTCGTGTAATTATTTTCTTTTTTATCAAGTTGATGGCCGTATAAAATCTTGTCCTATAAAAACTAATTCAGTAATTAATTCCAACTTGATTATACATTTGTATTTAAAAGTTAACGAAAATACTATATCGTATTAAAATTGTAATTTATAAAGCAATAATAGGTATAATCGACGTCACTTCCCTTCGGCATTAATCTTTGTCAAAACCTGACAAATTGAAAACCATTACCTTTTGCTAATTTATTTACAGCATCTTCAAAATGTATTTATAGTTGATTTATTAATTATTCCGTATTTTATTCGTTATTTTTGTGTGCGATTTTGTACGTGTACAACAGATCTTGGCTGACTTAATGAATAATGGGTTCTCATGATATAATTGTAGTATGATATGATAGCTAACTTCTGGGCTGGGACTGTTTAGATTGCCATCGACTCGCTAAGAAGATGAAGAAAAAGTATGATATAAATGTAGATTATATATAAATGTATAAAATGTAAAGTTTCAAACAAAAAAAAAAACCAAGGTAAAATATCAATAATTTACCAGAAAATTATTAAAATCTAGTTAGACTCTACCATATCAGACAGCAACGGACGAAATAATTTGTGACTTGAAATCTAAAAGCTTTGTAAGAAATTCAGAGGGCTTTCATTTACAATATGTGTTCGCACATTCATATCTTGATTTTCATGAAAAGCAATTTTCATGTTCAATATAATATTTGCCAAACATTATATATATCAATAAGGTACCGATGTGGTATCATGCGTACTATGCGATATGAAATCACGTAAAGGTTTATTTAGTTTGCAATACACACGACTAAGTTATGTTTGTTAACAAAAACAAATAAATCCCGCTTCTACATAATTGGCACCAAATTATTTGCTTACATAAATATCTGTTTACTACTACTCTTACAATGAATGAACCCAACTAAAGACATTAAAAGGGTCGGTCGTACGCACAGGTGTGTAAAATCAAATGCAGACATCTAAATAACTATTGGGTCGGAACACATTTACTTAATCCTCTGCGCTGTATGGCCATAGTCAACCCACATTATATAGATATATTTAGGTAATTAAATTAATCTTATAATCTCACAGAGATAATATGGAATTTCCAGTTCCATTTTGCAAGCCTCGCGTACTGTAGTATTTTCTATAACAAAGACATTCTTCGAAACCTCGGTGTATTTAGGAAATACAGCTGGAACTCGTAAACGTAAATTTGTTCCTAAGCTGGTGAATACTTTAAACGTAGGCCGTCAAATATTTAGAGCAGCGCAGAGCTTCGGCAACTCCATCTACACAAAGCTGTTGAGCTAGTGTCGTACCGACGAACCTTCCCACCTCTACTTGCGGTAATTTGTACTTTGACTTCAGGAATTGAATCTCCCTGCAAATAGTTAAACACTAAACCCTATCGAGAAATTTACTTCAAACTGATTGTACGAGGAACAGTTCGATGAGGTAGCGATAAACGACTTTGACTGTACAAAGACACCGGTTTACGTATAAACTAAAGTGATTAAGAAACGCTCAACGTATCGCAAGTCGTTTAAACGAGATACGTTGACATATAATTTTTTACTGAAATGTGAGAACGGACATCGAAAAGGGACCAATAAAATATGCAGATTTGACTGCGGCCGTATTTTTCTCGGTGTAATCTGCATTATTCAGGCTTTGTCACGAACTTCGACAGTTTAACAGCGTTTATCTCTCGCCTTGCAAATTGAGCTACGACTTTAAGACAAACGGGAGTCACTTTCATTATCATAATGGACCCTGGCCGATTCTTTGTTGGTGAGCCGAGGATGGATTCTAGTTGACATTTTACTAGAGGTGGATTTTCTTTTTTGTAACCAGTACTATTTAGAATATCTTTCGAATGTTTTTCATCGATGTTTGAAATTGTTTGACGTGGTTAGTGTTATTATATAACATTAAATGACTTATACTTATGTTATCTGTGTATCGTCAGGTGGGTTATTAGAAATATTTTGTAGCATGATATTTTAACAGTTGTTGCCTTTCATATTCTGTCTCCAGCAATTCATCATCGGTCAGTGTATCGGTTACTATAATTATGATGTAAGTGCTATATTAATAATTCTCATATTCAGCGTTCATTGAATTGAACCGCAACCATTTAAACATTATAGGAGCGTTATTAATTACCTATCGTACAATTTAAATACAGGTTCGTCGGCGTACTGGAATCTTACCAAAACAAACTCAACTTGTTCAGAACTGTTAAGCCAAAAATGTATGAAAACAAGTGAACTTCGAAAACTTGTGTGTTTTTATATACATGTTTGGTTTAACGTTAACTATAGTTGAAGTCGAGGAAAGCTCGTAATAGGGACTGCACTTAAGATTAAACTTATACATATTGGTAATATATGTTAACAAACAAGCAAAAGCTGTCTACTAACTAACTGAACTCTGAAAGCGAAATAAGTAGGTAGATACCTAGCTGTAAAACCCCACGGGATCTCTATTTTGCATAAATAAATAGTCGTGCATACAGAATGATTTCTTTTAGTAGGTATATAAAGTTGAAATTTGACTAATTTTAACAGCTAAAACGACTTTTGCTAGTTAATGCATTGGTGCGTTCCACTAGATATTTAGAGACATTTGTAGGATAGCCATAGAGGTGTTTCTAGTGAGCAAGAATCCCAGACTCCGAGGCCTTTCTCCTAAAAGGCCGAGACGACGGAAAGTATCCATGTCAAAATAGAAAACAGGAACGTCATTCTCCGAAACACGAAAACCCCTTACCGCGCGCACGAATGCACTAACAAACGCTAATCATTCTATATAAGTACATCCCAAAGAGAATTCTCATTAGTACTACACTACCAGAAATAATTAATCGGACATCGTCAAAGAAGGAACGAAACATGTTACACGGTAAAAGCTTTACCGACGTAAGTAGTAATTTAGCCATGGACAAGCTTCCTGTTCCAGCGGCAGCCGGCAAGGAACGGCCGAGTCCACTAGACCAAAACTAATCGCTGATAGAGTACGCGCTTGGCAGCGATTGGACTATTGATTCCCAACATCTAGGCGGCGTAAATACTCGTAGCTAGCGTATGGCAGGACGCCATAAATTGATGGCTTAATTTGTATATTTGTGTTCTTAGGTGCATGATTAATAGATGGGCATGTACTTTAATATGTTTTGTTTTTATCAACGTTTATTATTTCGATAACTACTCTTATTTTACGTTTGATGTTAAAATGTTTGAAAGACTATGATTCTAGTTCCAATATTTTCTAGTAAGGATCGATTTGTACATTAAGACTGCTCACACTGTAGGTATTCATTGTATGTCGAAATAAAAATTATTACAACATATTCTATCTATGTATGTACCTCGCTAAATACCTAATTAAATGCAATCGTACCCCTATGCTGCGCAATAGCATTATTAAAAAATAAATAAATACAGATCAACCCATCAAGTACCTATTATTGCCTTTCACATATTTCTGCTATACAAAAGTCTCCACGAATTCTCAATAGTCACAATGCTATAGAAGGCTCACAATGCAACCCTAAGTTGTATTCTCAGCTACTATTTCATAAGTTCCCTCGCTCAAGGCCCGTTATATTAGAAGGGCTAGTTGGAGGCCGCACTAATCGCCGATGACTCGTGCAACGGCACGACACGAAGCGATTTATGACGACTGTGGAGACCCTTCGCATAGCTAAACCAATGTGTCCACACATCACCCTTGTAATTTTACGTTTCTCTGTTGTGTGTGCGTTACTTCTTAGGGTGAGTTTATTGAAGTGAGTTTCGTGCCCCCACTTTTCGGTTCTGAATTAGTCTTAGGCCTGATCTTACCTTTAAGCTGGTGGGGTAGGTTCGGTAATCGGAGTGTTGACATACATTTCTCACCAACGTTTGTTAACTTTTTAGCGAGTTCGATTTTTACACATTTCTTTATACTATACCGCGTCATAATACTACTTATCTATTAGATTCATGACAAATTTATGGACCTAAAACTATCTTACAGTAGACACAATAGAGCACATAGTTCGAAAACACAAATAACAATAAACTCTTTAATTTAAAGATCGAATGCACTAGATTCAAAATCTAACAAGCACTTAATAAATCTCTGCAACAACATTTGTTAGGCAATTTATAGCACGAACGAACGCAAGACCAATGTACGTATTTTAACACTCGCTGATTGCTAAATTGACCGATCCATCAGTCCAACAAATGGGTTACAATGAAAAGAGTTTATTCGAGATTGTTAAACGACTTACTCCGGTCACATGTGGTTCACAATCAGGAAAAAAACATCCATCTATACAATATCTTTAATCGCGTTTGTCCTGGCGTGGTTAACAGCACTCTACTCACAGACTCACGCTTGTATTCCCCAAAGGATTAGGCAGAGATGTTGTCATGTACATTCAGATTTTGGTAATCCTGAGCCTCATATGATAGGGCGAGTCCATTTCCATCTTCTGGGCATATCATCATCAGCTCGTGAATGCCCAGTATTGTCTGTTGTTGTATTTTGTGATTCTTTATAACTTCCGAAATGCATTCAATATTTTCTCCCTCTGTCCCTCTAAAGGTCACTAGATTATTAGATCAATGACTACTTTTAAAATGTTACATAATATCCCTCTGAATATCTTAGATACTAACGTAATTCTACTAATCAACTCCGAAATATAAAATATTCGAAAACAGTATTATTACAGTATAACAGACTCTGTTTATTAAACATACAAAACAAAGCCAGACTTGGAGATTAAAAGAAAAGGTAGAGAGAAAATAACCAGACGGAGCGTAGGTATTAACTCCTAAATCGCGTAGGTCAAGATATTGTAAGGCCGTAGACATGCTACGCCGTAGCTAACAGCGTAGCGCGTCTACGGGCTTATCATGAACTAACTAATCTTGGTGGTCTTGTACTTGTAGTTATTATTTAGATACTAGATTGCTGTATGTATTGTGTTATTGTATTTAGGGAAACGGAACGGAAAATTCACCAAATAATCTTTACACTTATATCGTGAATATACAACCCACTATAAAGTTCCTTAGGTCATATTTATAGTCCGTCCAAAAGTTAACATTACATTAAAAAACAGCTTAAATCATTGAGAAAAAGTATTACTAAAGAAGTAAGCTCTTAATTAGTACCCCAATAAAATTAATACTCCTAGCCATATCTCGAAAAAATCTTTAAATTTGCTATACGAAGAACGTTGAAACATAATTTTCCGTTAGTAAAACAAACACCTTAGTTACAATAAACATAAGCAATACTAAGAAACCTTAAAACTCAAAGCATCAAAATCATTAAACTCAATCATACTTCACCCCAAAGGATTATCAGAAACGCTTGTAAGTTAATTAAAAGTCGAAGAATCGAGTTCAACGACACATCTCAGATGAGAAAGATTAAGTACCCCAATTCCACATTATTAAAGTCTTAATGAAAAGAACCGAAGGGTCTGGTAAAGTGACTAAAAAACTTTGAATCTCAGATTTGTAACAAAAAATGTGACAAGTCATCAAATCTACATATTTTATTAGACTCTCCCTCGCCGACTGCGACCCTCTGTCGGGATCGTACTGCTTTAGTGATGCATTTTCTTCTCATGGAAGACATATCGATGTTTTCCTCGGGTTTTGTCTAAGAAATTGTCTTATCCCTTGTTTTATTCGGTGTAAGAGAGCAAGAACCACTGGTTTTATTTTTAATCAATTGAACTGCAGAGTTGGCGATGATACACGACTGGGAAGACTATATATCCTAGTGATCGAAATCGCTCAAATTTTGACAGTTCACAAATGTTCATTGCGTTTTTGCAACTGTCGTGTTGAGAGATTTTTTTTATCATACACCGCAATGTAAATGATTAAACGATCAAAACTGAATCTATTCGGATTTCGAGCTGATTGGGATACATGGCATTGGTTATATTTTACTGTTACGTAAATATTGCTGAAACCAAATATGACGATGATATTTTATACGAAACTAACGGTCGTACCGATTTAGATATAAATATGGGCTTTTGTTAGCCTATATTTATTTCTAAATCGATACGACATAATACATATACATATATGTTTGGGTCAGAAAAAGTTTTCAAAAACTTTCGACATGCCTTTGGTAAACGATCCTAACTTATTTTTTGTACCTACATACCATTTTTTACATAAATAAAGTGTGTTTTATAAAATGCTCACTAAAAATCACATAAATAATTGTTGTACTACAAATAAAACGCCCGACTGTATATTCTATAAAAGGCAAATCTTTCCAGAAATACCTTTTACAGAATAACCACATTTTACTGGCCCTTTTGTGGGATTAAGATATAGTGTGTATACATAATGTATACAGAAAATATTTACGACAGTCGAGGTCTATATTTATACTAAGCGGGGTTATCCAATGAAATATTTATATCCAACGATCTTTATTGTGTTTTCTTGCTGAAGAATGGTTACATTACATTTTTTGTATGTCACTTACTTGTTTTCCGGGAAATAACGAAAGAAGAAATAATACCATTGTTCAGTCTTCAACATAAACGTATGAAAATTAAAAATTGTGTATGTGAACTGGTCTTACTCGACAGTTACGTTTTTGCTTTACACATACAATTCGTGAAAACATCGATAATCTTGATATATGTAAGAAAGGCACGGCCCAGTTAATATTACAGGACTTTCAAATAGGTATCAACGACAGCCGGCCGGGTGGCGTGCGGCCTCGACTCTACTGTGGCGACACTTCATAAAGAACACTTTTATACTCAAGCCTTTTATTTATGATGCCCTTTCACATCTTTGGCTTCGTTTTATTGTCTGATATAACAGACGTACGTAGACCTATTATTGAATTTCCATTTTAATCATCCGATTGTATTTTGAGTCGCAAGATATGAATATGAATTATGACTTTTATTGATTTTAGCTATACATTATTAAAAAGGAGAATTGAAAATAAATTTCAGATAAGAATTCTTATTTAAATATATTTAAAAGAATCTATTATATATATATTATATCTATTATATTATATCTATTTACTCCAGAAAACCCTACCGGATTGTATTAACTGTAACAATTGAAATGTATGAAACCATTAGAACTATCGAGTCATATATCGTGGCTACATTCAGACAATATAGAGCGTCGAATCAAAGAGTTGCTATATATTATTTAAATGGAGAATGGCGGGTCTTTTTACTGTGGAGTGGCGGTTGCGCGGTACATCGGTCCGCACTCTGGGACGTGACCGAGCGACGCTGCCCGGAATCACATTGACCTGGGACCTACAGCTGGATGTGACACTCTTTTTATTATAGTTTAATAAGTGCAAGTTTTAAATAGGTCAAGTATGCGCGTTTATTTTAGATAGATCGCTTGTAGGTTAAAGGAAGAGAATCGGCTGCATTTATTTTTCGGGTTTTTGGGCTTCTTCCTATGCAAAATACCTATGTAGGTAATATCAAAATAAAACAATTGATCTTCCACACTAAGGATTTCATATATGCCGCACTATTCACAGGACTTCCCTGTTAGTACCTACAAGTCGAATTTCCTACAACCACATATTCGTTATAGTATATTTTGACCAAAATAACCTACTTATCTGTCGTAATAAGTCGAAAAAACAAATATTAATGACGTTAGCATAGAAATGGCAGGTGTCCACCATCTCATAAATAAAAATATTAAACTCAAGCCTAAAAGCAAAACCTTCAATAAATAGAACCGACTGTACGTTTACTACTATAATAGCATTACAAATACCTTTTTGAGATTCAAAGTTATGGGCTCTTTTCGGTTCCTTCCACTCACTTTAAATCGAAATCGAAATGTTTTATTCCAGCCAGCGAAAATGCCACGAATGGCTCGAGGCCGAATTACTTGTTCGCGAACATTTTTAAGGCTGACTCGATGTATAATGGTCACCAAATACACTTTTCAGACATAAAACATAATGCACAAGTTATTATAAGCAATAAACTTTTCATACTTTAATGTTGAAATTATTTATGGTCTTTATGGTCTTACAATAAATTTTAATACCCTTTCAATTAGTCCACGATCAACACTCTAAAATAATTTACAATTCTAATAGCTTCATTTTAATTGAATAAAGTATCGATTGTGCGCAACTTTATTCAAATATTGCAAAATTATTTCATTTACCAACGATTTTGTGAGAACTCTCTAAGACTCACTGATTTTAGAACGTACAGACTTAGCTGTGAATTATTTTCACTCTATTTAACAATTTTAAAGTACAATAATATTGTGTCGTAGTAAATTTATTATTTATACTTGAGCAGAACTTTAAGAATTTCATTACTAGTGTACCTATAAATTTGAGTCTTGGCTATTCCAATATCTGTAAGGAGATACCAAACACAATATGAGAGGTGTTAGCCGACATTAAAAGGAACAGAATTGTTCTATAAAATACACCTGCGGGCTCGTAAAAAACTCCAGATATTGCGCGACAGCTTCACAGTTCATTGCCTGTATCATATTTTTACAGACAAAAGCTGACTGTTACTTATATCGAATTATTTGATTATGTTTGTAATGCCGTGTTCCTTTCGTACCCTACTCACTTAAACGACCGCGAATCTGTGTTTATACTCTTATGTTATTCACAAACTTGGCGCGTAAGAGTTTTAGGTATGTCATTTATCGAGCTTATTTATTTTATCACGTTCACGCATTCAAAGAAATGCTTTCGTCCATGGAACTCCGCAAATCTAGTTGTTTTCTTTTTAGATTTACCTGGAATTTCATCTGTTCTAGCGGGCGTCTTTTTTCATTTAAGTATTTCCTAGAAATTCGCCTGAAAAGATTCTTATTGAAAAGTTCGTAATATCCAAGATGACCTTGCTCAAAGCTGTAAACAAGCGGTCTGTAAGTTCTCCAGATCGAGTTCACAAGTTGTACCCCACTGCGGCAACTAAGATGAACCCCAGGGCGATACCAAGTTTCGGCACGTATATTGAGACTAGAATGGATGTTTGATGAATACGAAATGCGATCTCAGTAACATGTCGAAAACTTGCTACACAACTCGTGGACGGGACAGTTTAGCGAAGTTTTGTGAAATAAGCATCCGTTTTGTAACTCCTATACATTATAACACGACCCAAAGTCGGTGATACACTGACGTTTAATTTTGAACACTTCAAAAAACTAGTTACACAGAGTTTTCATTATTCGAATTCATTAACACTGCATCGGAATAGAATTCTGAATTCCATTGAACTGTGAACGGGCGCGCTTCGCTGGAAATCTAGCTGAAAAGTTGGATGAAAATGGTTTTTTGCTTGTTAGACCCGAGTTGCGCCGTTCAACGCAGGGTTTCTGATTTGTTTTTGAATTTCGAGATTTATTTTATCTTTCGTTATGTACAAATTAAATAAGTTACGCAATAAGCACGTGTAAAATTTAATTAAAAGTTAGAAAGAAACAATGAGAATAAAAAAATCATAGCTGATATTTTTTTTTACTGATTATATCATTATAGTCTTATTGTTGCATAAATTTGCCGTTTTACTTACTTATGAGGTACTATCAACATTTTAAACAACCATGATAACCTACAAACACGACATGATAGCTAAAACCAAAGGAATGTCATCATAACACACTATTCCGTGTTTCTGGGTTCTACCTTCAAATAAAAATGGACCTAAATAAGATTATTTTTCCAGAATTCATCAACAGAACAATAACTTATGTAGGCATAATCTGAAAAAAATCATACTTAATTTTTTATATAAGTGGCAACAGTCTTGTTCTTAATCGCACTGAAAAACCTTTTTAAGTTTAATGTTTGTACCAATAGGTGTCATATATTCATTCCAGAGCTGCGAAGAGTCTCCTTTTCCTTAACCAACTAATCTGTCAAGAAGACTACTCGGCTGGTTATTTCATCAACCTACTCATCATAATGGTCCGACTTTACCGTTTGATTATCATAACAGTTCGTAGAAACGTCACCAAAACACCCGACTTTCAACTATAGAAAGTGTAAAGAGCGTAACTTTACGCAGTTGTGGCCGCACTCGGTACAGATCCAGAGCAGGCGCACGGCAGACAGTCATCTGACAGGTGGCGGGCGAAGGACCCATTAACGCGCCTTCCGCGCCGCCACGCCGCTTGCGTTACGCGACGCGACGTGACGTGCCTGCCGCCCCTCGCAAATGGACAGCTCAATGAAACACTTTCATTGTCACCCGATGAACACCCCGTTAACGCCTGATTGTCTGACGAAAATGCGAAATTCACTGTTAAACCGTTTATTAGGAATTCGTAGATGAGAATGTTTTGATTAATTTTGAGTCCATTTTGAGTTCGGTTTGAATTAAATGTAGCGTTTAAGTCGTGACATTGTCTATATTCATCCGGCTTTCGAATTAAGAGGTATTTTGTGCGTTTAAAACTGATTTATATTATTGTCAATGTGCCTACTTGCTGTTACAAATTAAAACGGGATGTTATAACAAGAGTCGTTAAAGGAAAGCGTGTCGTTCGCTTAAAAGTTAACACAAAGCTGTAAGATATCGCCCGGATATCACTTAGCGAGCTAAAGTAAATAGTTTTGAAGATATTAATAAACACTTAACTATTTTCCTCTCAGTTTCCATTTTTGCAATGAATGCATCTAAAATATACGTGGATATATAGAAAAGTTTTATACTCGTATATTCGTGCATTATTCAAATACTATGCACTGAACAATTGGGCACAAAGCTTGATGAAAATAGTTACATCGTCGAGAGTTAGGCTACAGCTAACACACGGACTAGTTGCGCGATTGTGTCAATAACTAAATGCCCTGCAGCCCTTGTCAGTGTCAACACACATTGAATAAAATTCCACCATTTTCATATTCTACTGCGAAAAATGCATAAACTGTGTTTTGTATATAGCATCAAAAATATAGTAAAATAGTATAGTTCTAGCTACGCTTCTAAGTCATGTCATGTGTCTTAAGTATCAACCAATTTATGATCTTAAAAATCTTTCAAGAGAGATTTTTTCAACTGCCTCTAATGGTCGCAAGCGCTGAGCGTGAGGTCCTTGGTCCGATTCCCAGGTCGGGCAAAGTGTTATTGAGTTTTTCTGTATAGAATTTCTCAGTAGTGGCACGGAGTTTAGAACTGTTCCCGGTTGATGGCAATAAGCTCGCCCCCTTTTACATGGGACTTAATAACAGGATCGGCAAAATCTGGGTGCGAAATATACACCTCTGTCTAAACTTTCGGGGATACAGGCGTGATGCTATGTTATGTTACGTTAATACTTTTCTAGAGTATATGAAGATAGTCAGAAATGTTATGGTGGACATTTCTTTCATTCACTCCTAGTACAAATCCAATTTAAAAAGCGTAACGTCAGCATTTCTTTAGATAATTGCGTATGATAGTTTATGGGATCAGTCCATGTTTACTTCCAACACTTAAGATAAATAATAACACTTGAGAACCGAACCCAACATAGGTAAGTAAAAGGGCTGAGATGATAGTGATGAGAGCCCCAAGCTTTTCCGGGCTACACTTCAATCATCCATAATTCAGACCAACGCTTGATTATAAATTATTGATACCGGGAAAAAAACTAAAAGGAAATAGGGAAACCAATTTCGATAAATAAATAGAACACATCGCTTAATCCGGATCCTCGATAAAAAATGTAACATGAACCACATTACTTCTGCTCCCGATCCAATTACTCATCGAATTCGAATCATCTAGTTTTTCCTTATTTTTCATAAGTACCGCTTGGCACAGAAACCTTAATCCGAAAACAGATAACATATATTACAAAACTTAAAAAAGTATTTACACTTTATTAAATTAGCAATATTCCATCCATGGAACAATTCCATGAAGTTTCTTGTCCATTCTTCTCCATTGGAATTCAACACTGGAACGCGGCACCTAGAGTCTGACTATTCTTTAATACCTGTTTATAGTCTACATCAAGAAAAACATATGTTCAGGACTTAAACATTACTTAAAGTTATGTTAACAATGTATTTGTAATGAATGAAAGAAGAACAAATGAAAATGTTATTCCTCATTGGTTAATGGCCGTGCGCGACAGTTGAGCGTAAGATTCTGGTTCGATTACCGTGTCGGGTAAAATGTTGTTAGGTGTTTTTGTATTGAAGGTCTCGTATTCTTCGATTGATAGTAATAGGCTTGCTCCCTATTACATGGGACCAAATAACGGCATCGTTTAAATGTGGGTGTACAATAAGACCTAACAGCCAATCCCTTCGGATAATACAAGCATATTGATATCCAACTGAAAATAAAAGTTCATATTTTTGGGTTTCAATAAACACTGGAGAAGCTTTACAATTCCAAGTAAACATTGATGAATGAACACTTCCATCGACCAAAATATCCTCCATGTTTTGGTAGATGGAAGTCTTATATATCTGTATGTATGAAATTGAAGGCACGGCTGTTCTCACACCTCGGGAAATTGAAACAAACATTGCAATCCCTTCGATAGAACACTCTCAGGTACACATTAAAAGCTGAGCGGTACCTACTACAGATAAGTTTCGTGATATTTTTCAAATTATTCGCTGGTTTCGAGTTATGAATTTTAATTGCACCAATATATTAAAGCACACACGTTTAGTGTGAAATAAATTGAAGAATACACGAGAAATATTTTTGAAAGAATTGTTGTCCGAATTTTTTAAGTACATTGTATGGACTATGTAGGGTATTTTAATCATCCATGATATGAGTTGATATTTAACCAGAGCTTGTGGAGATGCGTCGCTGCACCGCAAAACTTTCGAGATATATCGGCGACACTCGCAAACAAAGCGGCACTGCCACAATAGGTACCACTTGTACAACAACAGCCACGTTATGAATGCAGCTGATAAACTAGAAACATAGCATTGTACACCTTATGCACTGGTAATACTGTATACGGAAACGGAGAATGAAAGTTTCGAGTTGCAAACTTAACGTTGTAACTCCACACTCGCGCCACACGCGCCGTTCCCGGGAGATAAGAACACGTCATAAAAGAGGCACCCGCCGAAACTTTGCCTTAATTTCTGTATTTTCCATTTCGTAATCACTAAGAGACGTTTTAAACAGAATATGGTTAAGATAAAATAAATTTCAGGAATTAACCTTACTAAGCCCCGCTATATCCTAGGTTGGTTTACTCTCGTGAATCGAGACCGCCGGGAAATTTGGGTATTAAATTTTCGTGTAGCAAAACACTGAAAGCAAGCAACCAAACTAACTTAATCTAACGAATGTGTAACATGTTTTATGCAATTCAACATTGTTTATATAGCTTTTTGTAACTTATTTATTTAATTTTAAGTGTAGGTAACTCAACAATAAAATGAACTATGAGCTCACAACCACTATAATACAGCCATGATTGCAAATCAAAGTAACTCATCTCACATTCAGAAGCTGTTTGAAGTTAAGTTTCCGGCTGAGAGTAGGTCACCCCATGTCTCACCGTAAGTTTGTAAGAGGTATCTAAGGTATCCATGTTAAGGTGCCTACTTTGCTCGTTAATTACAGCTTGGTAAAAAGTACATAGTAATCTATAGCGTAACTCAAGACATTTTAATACGCTATGGTAAACCATTGAGACTTTAAAATTAACAAAAATTGAGCATCAATAAGTATATTTGTCATCTAGTACCCAATTGTATTCAGATATAATGTTACTGCGAAAAGTAGGCTTCTCTAAGACCTACAAAGACAGACGGCTATTGTCGAAAGAGTATTTGAAAAAACAGGAATTATCCGAATTAATAATAAAGAAATTAGCTATAGTACCTAATACTACTGAACTCATAGTTGTAACAATAGGCCATAAACGCTATAGAAATACTAGCTTCCACTCGCGGCTTTGCCCGCGTGGTTTACGAACCCGTACAGTTTCCCGGGATAAAAAGTAGTAGCCTATGTGCTATTCCAGACTATAATCTATCTCTGTGACAAATTTCATCCAGATCCGTCCAGCCGTTCTGGCGTGAAAGAGTAACAAAGATCCATCCATCCATCCATCCATCCTCACAAACTTTCACATTTATAATATTAGTAGAATAGGATATATTAAAATTAAATAAATATTAATATTATAAATAAATAAATAGAAATATACCTAAGTATTATCATATTTTTCCTTGAAAATGACTTCTTAAAGATCTTTTATTTAACATATAAACAATAAATTTCAAACCTGTATGATAAGTACAACAGCTGCAATCAAGTGCTACATCGTGCCAATGCGTACATACAAAACAAGACGATTTAACCGCCAGTGGTTAAATACGAAAGAGCGGATTGCTGTACGTTGGGAAATTTAACCACGGGCGCTCGACGCGAATAAGTATTGCTTCGTAACGCATATAGCGAGTGTTTGCCGACGGAGATTGCAATATTATGTACCAATCTCTTGCCTTTTCCGAGGCGCACACGTTCAGTGCATTCTTAGTATTGGAAATATTACCCTATTGAGGTCTTAACGTCTATGGTGATGCGAAAATGTTTGCTTAAGGTGAATGTTGGGAAAATATTTGAAAGGTAAACATGGGTTAGGAAAACTAGAATGTACGAGTCGTCTTCTGTTTATTAACGCTTTTTGCCCTTGAGTATGAATGATTAGGTGATGACATGATTGGCGACGACATGAGTGGCTTAGCGGTTAGATTTCTGCGCTTCGTGTTGCGGATTCGATCGCGGATGCGTGATGCACACGGAACAGATATTTGTACGGCCCAAAGATGTGATATGTTGAGATGTCCCGGGTCTGGGTGTATGTGCATGTGAGATTTATGCACAGACATAACGAAACTCCTGTATCTTTTTTATTTTAAATAATAACTGCGATTAACTTAGCATTTATCAAGCTTGATGATTGAGCTTTTATATCCCCTACTTTACAGTGTTTATTTAGAGATGTTTAAGGGGGCAATTTGATGAGATAAACAAAATCATTCATTTATCTAAAATGGGCGAAGACTGGTAAAGCCATATGGGAAATAGTTTACAGCACTTGAAAGTACCTTTGAAACCCAGAACTATTCACACAATAATTGCGGTTATTCAACTCAACGGAACCGTTACCATTGAAATTGGTTTCAAAGCGTTTCGTTTTGATAGCACCGGCGTTCAGTCCCAACGTGTGTGATTATTATGCAGTAGACACTAGATATTACCGTTTTCAATCAGATGTAGTATTGAGACCTATTTGTTGATAAATACGCTGCTGATTATACAACATAACATAGTATTATGTCTGTATTCCCCGAAGATGAAATGTACACCCACATATCGCCGAAGCTATAAGTTGAGTTCTATGTAATAGGGAGCGATCTTATTGCTATCTACCGGGCACAGTTCCACACTCCGTGCTGCTACTGAGAATTTGAATACAGAAAACCCAATAACTCTTTGCCCGACCTGGGAATCGAACCCAAGACCTCACGCTCAGCAGTGTTTTATTTGTGTTTTCTAATTATACAATATGTACATATTGTATACTAAATGTAATTTTATGGACTTTGCCGTGTGGATTAAACTTCTTCTAAGAACTGAATGTCCGAACATTTGTAACAATATTTTTCTTCCCAGTAATTGGCGTTCGAATCATTAGAATGTCGTCAGTCGATCCCTCCTAAATGTAAGTTTGGACATGAAAAATACCTACACAGAATTTAAAAACACAAATTGTTGAGCTTCAAATTGAAAAACTCATTAGCTTTAATTAAAAAAGAAATACCAAAATGTATATTCCACTTATTTCTTGTAATTAACGTGTTGCGCAGCTACCGAGAATTACTTCCTAGGTTTGATGTCCCGATCGGGTAAAGTTGTTTTATAAAACAAACCTGAAGTTTGTCATTGTATGGCTGACAAAGAAGTGTGATAGGATCTCTGCTTGCCACTCTTAAAATAACAGGCGCGAGTATTAATGTATTTGCTCAACAATAGGGGCAGTATATAGAGTTTACATACATTTATGATTCAAAACATAGTGGCCAAACGAAAACCATCGCTTGTAACAATTTTTGCGATGCAATATCGCGGCGATATTTGCTTTTAGATCAACTTGCCTTTGTTCAAAGCAAGCCTTTATATCAAACATAACGCGATTGCATCAGCTCTACAACGATGAATACACGTTTCTCGATCGAATCGTAATTGATTGTGAGAACAATATCGATGCTATGAAAAATGAAATTTAATGGAATAGATGAAAATACTCGTATTTAATGGACATTATTTAGTAGGTATATAGTTATTTAATTATGTACTTTGCAAAGCCCACTGTAGCTGAAAACACATATTGCAAGTATTTTTTCTTTCCCCATTCCATCCCAAAATTACTTGGTTGATTTTGATAACGTTTCGGCTTTCCATTGTTTTTTACTTTTTCTATAGAATTGGAAATAGTTGGTCGTCAACCTATCACAACTACCTTTCAACTATCGTTGAAATCGCCCATTCCGTAGTGGAAGGATTAGCCAGTAAGCGAGGCTGACTACCGAGGGTGCGCCAGAGGACCTCAAGTATCGTCATTTTAATGTACCGACTCTTCGAAAAACAAAAACCTGAATTTCGAAATTGTTCAGCAAATTGATAAATCGTCATCATAATCACACACGACACACACAGTACCATGAACGGTAGGTGACATGAGTAACGGTCGCGGGCGTACCCGCCGTCCCCGGTAGTGCAAGATTTAGTGGCGCGCTGTAGCGATAACTACCGCTGTTTACACTACATTTAACTTGTGCCAAGTGCGCGACTGCGGACTACAGCCAATCGGTCGGTAATGTGGATTATTTTGTAATGGACCGCTTGGGTAATGACAGTTTAGGAAAAGTTCTTTCAAAACCTGATGATGTTTTCGACAACCTTATAATCCTAACGAATCGCTGGGTATTTGAGTTGATATGCATTATAACAGTTTCTCGAAAATACGTATTTATCAAAAATCCACTGAATTTTTACTCAGAAAATGTTATTTAAATGATATGTATTGACGTCATTCTACGAAATTTAATGAAGTAATAGCAATAACTTTGTCAATTGAAAGAATTTTTAAAGATTTTTTCAGGTAATACTGTATATAATAATACATACGATGGAATGGAAAATGAAACATTCGAAAAAAAACTCAGAATTCTTTTCTATGGTATCTACTAACTGAAAATTCTATACAATAAATTTTGCTTTCGTCTTTAGTTTCTTCGAGAAATAATTATTAACAATTAGGTATATATATTTAAATCTACACAGTTCTTCATTAATTTTTTAATTAAAAGTGCCATGGTTTCATTTTAAATCTTATTAAGCAGAGTGCAAAAAGCTAAAATGTAGATTAAAACATCAAAACTACTTCATACTTGCTCAGTTTATAACGCTTCTTTGCAGATGCGAATTTCATATTTCGCGAATTACGAACGAGCGAACACGAAAAGGGCAACAAAATATTTAATTACATCATTCATTAGCTGCCAGTGAAGTTGCATCTGTTGCATCAACAACTGTGGGGTAGAAAGCGGCAGTGAAACGTCATTATTTTGCGACATTTATTTGATTGTGGGCGCACCTTGTAGCTTACAAAGCTTTGACCGTCCGGACAAACAAGCCGTGAACGCAATAAGCTCGCAATTTCGGACGGACGCTCGACAAATTTACCAACTGAAATGAAGTCTCAACTATGGTGCAACGGACCATTGTCAACAGGCCACGTTTTATTACTCACGCGCGCTATTGAATTTCGTTGTTCCGTTTCCGTGTCCGACACTGCACTCGGTACATGCAGCGTTTGCAGTTGGCATGTTAGCGTTAGCGTTAGTGTACCTACCTAACTTGTGTAATTCTGAGATTGTATGAAATTGAGAATTTCACCTTTGAACTTTAACGTAGACAAACAGAATTGAATGTAAACGTCCCAATCTATATACTGGAAGGCACATGAATGAAATTATAATATAATGAGAACAATATATACCTATAATAAAACCGACAAGTTTGGAACACGAAATGGCGATAGCAGTATGGTAGATTCGAATTGTTGGTATACGAGACAAATCAAATCCTTACTAGCAGCATTCTAGCAAACCTTGGATGAGGGAATGTTGGTTGCATATGGCCATTGAACCTTCACTGGTGATTCAGAGAGTCGTACAGTGGTATCGAGGAGAAAAATGATAGAGGGTTATCAAACTCAGAAGAGAGAATTTTTGTTTGATGTTAAATATTTATATTCAGCCGCATCTGCCTAGACTAAAACCAGTTAATCTGCACCTTATATCTTATCCGCGTCTTATTTTTTTGTTTTTATTATAGATATTAACTATTGACCCGTCCCGGCTTCGCACCGGTAGCAGAGCAAAATATAGGTACGCCATCGTTCTGGACAAAAAATATGTAGCCGTACCTGTATTATACTTGTATAACTCTATTGGTTTACGCGGCGGACGCCAGTAAAGCTCCCAGTCGGCATAATTTTTACCGACAAATTTAACAATCATCGTCATATTTCAACCAATTTACACAAAACCTTAATGAATTATACACCTAAACCTTCCTGATGAATTGTTCATTGGCGAAAACCGTATGAAAATCCGTTCAGTAGGTTTTGAGTTTATCACGTTCAGACAGACAGACACGGCGGAGGGATTTTGTTTTATTATATGTAGTGAAGTTGTGTGCCTTGAGTTCCTTTCTTTCTTTCGCACACTTGCACTTAAGTAGGTAAGCAACCCACTTGCACAGCTACTAAGTACTTTAATTTAATTACAGCAGGCATCTCAAAATATCTTCTCAGAATGTAGAGCGACATTCAGCTAGGAATGAGAAACGAGTGTTTTTTAATAAAATGCAGAAAACAGTAAACAGACCTACATTTGTTGGTACATTTTAATTAACATTAAAACAGTAGTTACATGATAGAAACTATGTAAAACAACTAAAGTCTTGACACAATTCTGCAGCGACGAGAATATTCAGTGTTATTGCAATAGCATCATAGTCGGGAATTTTACCATGCCCGGGCCGGGTGCATCCGGATATTCCGGGGCCAGTCGTTTGGCGGGACATTAATTACCCGGCCACTTAACCGGGTGTGCCATGCCGCCCGACTATTTTATGATAAGTAGATATACGGCCTACCGATAGTTGTCATTTGTTTTTATGTTTTTGTATCAACGAGTATATTGGAGTGCGTTTATGGGAATATTGATGTGTTGGTGGGAATTTGTTATGATGGGATAATTATGTTGGTCATAGATGTATTACGAAGGTACTTACTTTTATATATGACACCTCCTTTTACCAAATTGGAGTAAGCAGATAGGAGTATAGAATAGGTTATTGCATAAGTTACCTACTAGTTTAAAACCTCAAATAATACGACAGTTACGCTATGGGACTGTGCCAACTATAGTGTATGTTTTGTATTTTCTGTATAAATAAAGAAAAAAAAAATAAAAAAAAAATAAGCACTATGGCCCATTGTTACACGACTAGTGAGTTGAGTTGAGAGTTGGTGTCTAATATGTTTTTAATAATTGATTCAGACTAAGCCAATACATTTGTAAACAAGACACCGTTTATAGCTACAGGTACCTACTTGACGTAACAATCGTTCCCCAGTCAACAATATGGTTTTAAAATTAATTTCGAACGTTAAATCACACCTCTATCCACAGAAACAACATGTTTGCTGTTAAAACAACAACCATTAAACGAAATGCACGCATTTACGATATGCCCCACATAAGGCTGTTCGCACATAGGTACGTCATACAACTTTTATTAACTAACCACATTACGCACACGCGCGACAGTATCGCGGGGCGTCATTTGTGAAATAAATCGTTTATAATCAAGTGCCGTGACGTCATCAACAACTGTCTGCGGCCCGACATGTAATTTCCCGGGCGTCAATTATCAGACGCGCCTCGGTCGAGGGCTTCTGTCAAGACATTTGATAACACCTTATTATAAGCTCCGCTACGTCATATATTTTAGTTGACGTTTTTGAATCCCCAAAATGAGAAAGAAACGTTTCAATTAAATGTTTTTTTTAGATTACAGTCATAAAAATAAAAATATCAAGTAAATGTCTATTATAGGATAAAAAGAAAACAGAAGTCAGGAATTAATATTTACATAACAAAAACAAGAGAAATATCACATGCAAAAATAAATAAAAGTAGTAATTACGTAGCTATAATACGAACGTGCCTAAATATTGTAGGTAAGTGCCTCGCGGTTGCTCTGAATAGGGTTCAGGGTACATCCATATAAAGATGTATAAACCAAACAATACTGGTTTTTTAAAAGTAAATCCAAACCCTTCTGAATCAGGAAAATTATTCTATTATTTCTGCCTTTCAAAGAGTAACTCGGTAACAAATTACCTATTACACTTGCGACCACTACCAGTCGACTTTCGGTAGAAAATTAAGCTGAGATTGATGGTAAATCAAGTACCTACGTTATCATAGAATTTAATTGCGTAATGTTTTGGTAAACTATGTTCAATCCACGATCATTCTGCTATTTATCAAAATAATAAATTAACTGTCTATTTTATTTACTAAATCACCAGAATATTCCCTAAGCATTCTTCTTGATACGTGGTTACCTAAAGTTAAGCAAGCAAGAACCGAAATAGCGAACAATTCAGAATAAACTCAAAAACAAATTCCCAAATAACAAAGTAAGTACTTAAAATATACTAATCCGGGCCCCAAAACGACCTATCACAACTAAATCTCTTTACGCTTTCAATTTCCCTAATCGCTCGTAATTCAGAGGATACTAGTATCCTATTACAAATGCTACTATCACTACCACAAATCAAACGAAACGTTTTCATTGTAGCTATTCTATTTGAACGGCGGACGATCCCGCCTTATTAACTCAAATTGACTTAGTTAAGCAAACGCTCGTATACGTAAACTACAACATCTGTCAAAGTCGTGTAGATAACACTGTGTGTTTTATTTAGTTGTGTGTGTTTGTGTTTGAAGTTCATGTGAAGTGAAGGGTTTGTAAGTATGAGTTTGTTCAAAATTAAATTAGTGTCAAACAATCTTATAACAATTAGATTAATAGGTAATTATTATTGTGAAGTGAAAACGATAAGAGTCTGGTTAATTAAAATATATTTATTTTGATTTACTTTTATTTTTATAAAAAAATGAAAAGGCACGTTGTTTATTACATGTTACTTAAAACTGCTACTCCTTTAGAAACAAGATACTTTTATAGACATGGTATGCAAATAATTGTTTAATTTGATTTGATTAAGTTATTACTTACGTAAAATCAAAAGAAATAACAAAGCGGTCCCTTCAAAAATTCTAAATACTCTTCCCATCCTTACAAATCGTCAACCGATTGAACCAATTTACGTCCCAACATAATCTACTTAAGTAATTTGCATTGAGCCGCACAAACATAACTATATTTGGTGTGTAAAAGGCGGCGGCTTTACCCGGTTAACTACCGGATAATCAATTAACTGTTGACCGCCTGCATCCGGCTGCAACGGAACTGTGATGAGACACCAGATAAATGAACCGGAAATCTGGCCTCTGAGACTGCTTGTTTATGCACAGATGTTAAGTAACATTGTTATGTAATAAACTGTTATTGGATAAAACGTAGCATTGCTCTTGTAATATTTAAATATGTATAATTCGAATTTGAGTATATAAAAGTATAAAATTGAAGTATACAAACGTCCTAGAACTAAGTAGGTATATCAATTGTATAATCAAACCTCCCAAAATAGAAAACTATAAAAAATAAATTGAATGAAAGGATAGGCAAAATGACTAAAGTTGTTTAATTCATGAATTCGCAGTCAGACATGACCGACAAACACTAGAATTTCTATTGTGTCTTTTTTGGGTCACTTGGTTGAGGAAATTGCGAAAATATTTCGATACAGAATTTTCCTACGACTAAGAAAGAAGGAGAGTAATTCGACTGATAGAGCTTATAGCGCTATTATATAGATCTTACTATGATATATTATGTCTTGTGACTGTGCATTTTTAGTGTTAGATACACAAACCACAAGACTTGCAGCAAACGTCTGTATCTGCAGGCTATATAACTATTTGCTTCTTGAGGGAATTAAACTTGCAACCTCGAGTACAGAAGACAAATATTCTCTTAACGCGTCAACTAATACATCATTTTGACCCAAGAACTTGTTGAATTTTGAAGTACTTAAAGAAAAGAGGTTTCATATAATTTTTGTAACTGCTTTCAAGATCGATAGTTTCAATATATTGAAAAAGAAAGTTATTATATGTGTCTATTATTTATCGTCACCTAAACTTGTTCAGTTCAGTCCAGCTGCCCCGTGACGGTTAGGTAGGTATACCTAACCGTCACGGGGCAGCTGGAAGAAATTTCTTAAAAAATAAATAGTTCCTTTATGCTCAGGTTTCATTTTTACATTTATATCATTTTGTTTCCTGGTGAGTACATAAATATCATGAATACCATGAATCTTAACCGATTCACTGTTTCGTTTTGAACACAGTGCAGCTCATCAAACGAATATTTTAATTTTGTCACACACCGGCACATACCCGCCAGCTTTAATAAAGACTTAGTTTCGTAACATTTTACCCAAATTAATAAAATAGAACGGTTGTCAAACTCAATACAATTGTCTCCAAATCTTACTTTGAGTCTGATAGAAACACGACACCAACAAATCTGTCGGCCCTTATCTTCCAATCCGTACCCAAAGGAACTTAACCCGAATGATTTCCGAGTCATTAACCCACTCCCACCCGTCCTAAGCTAGATAGACAACATCTGACTTAGATGTGTATCGTGTGAACCTCGGCTTACAGATTAACTGTCACTGATCCCGTTGTTACACAGAATTGGAGTTATCAGCCACAGACGCGAAGAAATCGTGCTATCTCCAAGTAATGCAGGCTTAGCCAACTCCAATCAAACTAAACAAACCCTACTAATCGTATTTCTATTCTCTATCTGGATCTGCGGAGTTTCGTGAGCGTCGGGATTAGTCCGTATCCAGACAAGACGGAGTTATAGTCCCGTTACCTCGAATGACTCTGAGTAAAGTGGCATTTTAAGATTACGGAGTCTCTAGTGCGACGGAGCAATATTGAACGCTCATTACAATGTTCTGATAATGGTTAAGGGCGTCCCGAATATCCACTTGAGTAAAATCAATGCCATTTTAAGAATTTCCACTTAAATGAAAGGTTAGTGAGAATGCCTAATCGCGTTTTGGCCTTGAAACGAGTATTATTTTGGCCTAATATTAGTTTGGTTGTGAAGTATGTTAAAGTAATATCATAATTGGTAGTGAGAGTAGTGGAACTATTCATCTTATATGTATGTTATCACTGTACCGTTGCAGCTGGGCGCATTCCTTAGAAGCAATTAATTGCTGCCCTCCTCCATTTATTATGTCATCTTGAAGGGGTAAGCGAGCAAGCGCATCCGTTACGAAACCTCTTAACAATGTCAATTTCTTCGCTTTAGTTTAGTACCACGTGCGAGAAAGACGAATATTTATTTGAGTCGAATATAGTATATAGTAGCCGTAGGTTTATGCAAAAGTACAGTCACTATGGGTTGTACATTTCGCTGATGTCGTTGCTATTAAGTCCCATGAAATAGGGGACGAGCCCATAGCTATCTAGCGGGCAAAACTCCAAACCCTGGGCTATTATTTTTCCCGAACCCAGGAACCTCACTCAGCGGCCATTAAATTCAGTGTTTTAATTTTTTTAAGCAAGTACTAAGCATAGGTACTACTACAACAAGCACTAATAACCTAGCGGTTAAACGCTTACCTTCCATGCAGGAGGGTCTGACTTCAACACGGCAGGCACCTCTGACTTTCCGATATCAGAATTTGATTATCACTGGCGTTTACGGTGAAGGAAAACATCGTGACAAAACCAGTACACCTGAGAGAACTCCATAAAGTTTTTAATGGTGTCTGTAGTCCACCAGCCCGCATCGGGTCAGCGTGGTGGACTAAGGCCTAACCATTCTCATTCTGAGAAGAGACCCTTGCCCAGCAGTGGGACAGTAATGGATTAAATTTATTTATTTATTACTAAGCATACGTCATAATATTTAGCCTATTATATATTATTTTCACTGCTGATACACAAGCCTCTTACTTCCTTCTCCACACGGGCCCAGGCCAATATGACAGATATTACAAAAAAAAAATCGTAACTTAACTCGTTATTTCTTCGTAACTTAAAAGATCTCTTGGGCCATTCCCAACAGTAGACTGTAACTGGCTGATTTAATATGATGATATCTGAATGATGCAGTTTTCATCATCAATTAATACCTGTGCATCTTCTGAGTGCGGCCGTACTATCGTAGAGGTCGCTTTCAGTAAAAAAAAAAACCTTAAATTATGTCACTGATTTTGCTAAATACTAAAAAGACTTAACATTCCAAACATATATTTCTTGAATCTGAACCTGCCAGAAAGGGCAGCAGGAATCTATGTCGAAACCGTTTGAAGCTTGTTTGAACAAGTTGTTCGAAAGTGATCTGAAATGAAAATCGTGAGTAACGGTGGCCGGCTGTAGTCTGCAATGCCTGTTATTTACTCGTAGCGCTATTTCACTCCATCCAGTTCAACTGTACCAGCTGACTTTTTTATTAGTCTTACATACAGTGAGTGCTTGCTACATACAACATAGCATCACGCCTGTATTTTCCAAAGGCTAAGCAGAGGTATACTTTTTGGCTGTACCCACATTTCTCGTAATAATAATAATGTCCTCCTGACCGATTTCGGTCACGGCGGCCAATCTCACCGGAGATTAGCCAACTACGCAGGAGATATTATAGAGCACAAGTGTGTGCGAAAACACAGGTGCTCTCTCTATTCCTTCACTCTCATAGTACGATGGGACAGCAATCCGACACGACCGGAGAGAGACCAGGCGCAGGACCAACGGCTTTACATGCTTTCCGAGGCATGGTGTGTATTCACATACACAAAGACCCAGACCCGAAACAACTATCTGTAGATCGTACAAATATTTATTCCGTGCGGGAATCGAACCCGCGACACGTATCGTAGCAATCGATCTCTCAACCACAGTGCCAACCGTGCCGTCAACACACGTCAACACCGTGACGTCACATTTCTCGTATACTGCTACTAGACTTGGGGGCGAATATATTGTTATCCACCTGACACGATTTCAATCTTTGGGCTGATAATTTCCCAAGAGAAAACCCCTTTGCCCGAACTGAGAGTCAAATCCTAGTCTTCACGCTCTGCAGCTTGCGAACACTAGACTATTGAGGCTTTTTTTATGATACAATCTTTTAATTTAAGTAATTTAACTAAGCATCTTTATTTAATTAAGGTATTTGATTATTTTTTGTCATAGAGGAAGGCCAACAAGCTAGATCCACCTGATCGAGGGTCAATGATCACCAGCGCCCATTAACACAACTTATTGATAATGGATCCATTACCGAAGGCAAAAATCGGACTTAATGTCTTCCTTCGGTAGATATATTTTTCAATTAAATCATTATATTACCTAGGCATATATAAAGGAAAGCTTTGTTATGGTACCTAATAACGACACCGGCGAAATATGAGTGTATAATAGTACACCTCTGCCTAACTCTTCAAGGAATACAGGCGTAATCCATAATTATACCCATGAAAGATCACCAGCGTAATCATACTACGTTTGAAAGACCAATAAAAAGTCAAATTTGTATACCTAGTTCACAGTTTGTGTAACGAACAAAGGTTGTTAAGTTTTATTCAATTAGAAGTTGTTAAATTACTAAGAAGGGTTTTAGGAAGCTACACATTAATTATCTCAAGCTGGCATCTTGTAAAACCGACACGGGCTTAACAAATATCGGAAGCGGCCAAACAAGCCTTCTCAACTTTGAAAATGCTTAGTCACCGCCGCGCTTGTGCAAAAGAGATTGTTTCTGAAAACAACGGCACTTTTCAAGTAGATAAACAATTTTGCTGTACGAACAAAACATGAAAATGATATCAATAGAGTCTTCTTTCATTATACTCGTACTTATTTTAATCTGTAAAATTTTTATCAGTCCTCAGGTATATCTCGTGAATGTAAGTAATATAGTAAGCTATGTTACTACATAACGTATAAGGAAGTAGCTAGTCATAATGGTATCGGACCCATTAAGGCTATAGAGATCTACAAGAACCTCACAGTCACAGTTGTAAGCTCGTCGTTCGCCTCGAAACTTGAACCGCGGATCAAACTTCCCTCGCGAGACATGAAACTTGACTCGAATGATAAGATTAAAATATTACATCGGCTTGGCAAACTCACTCAGACATTATTCCAGTCTTGAGTTACAGTAGTCGTTATAATTATAATGTTAACACCGTACTCAACTTAAGCGATAACATAAAGAGGTTAAAGCCTATTAGATCTGTGAACCGTATATCCTAATAGGTTCTAACTAAAACTTTATCGTAAGATATAACTTCAGAATGAACACTTGCCGTTTCAGTCGCTCGTTCCGCTCTTATCAGAACGTCGTTGGGAAGGATCCTGAAATTTATATTATTGGTGCAGTGGACGGAAAAAGTAGGGCATCAAGGCCAATTTGTAGCTTTTTGCAAGCAGTTAAATGTTGGGGCGAGTGAGTAAAAAGTAAAACTAATTAGAATGCGATGTGCAGTGGTTGGTAGGGCAGCCAGAGCAAAGTGTAGCAGAAGGTAGGCACTAAGCGGGGCATGCGGCGCGGGCGGCGGCCCGGGGCGTTCATCTAATGAGCATCCTGCCTCTCACAATGTACCGAGATGATATTCCGCGGTGCCCCGACGACTATTATTATATTCCGCCAAGCGAATCGCCGCGGGCACAGCGTGCAAGCCTTTTCAAAATAACTATGTTGCGCTATATTTACGACGACTTAAAGCGAACCTCTAATTCTAAATGTGGAGATTATTCCGTTCAAATTGCACGCCACTGAATATATAGTGCAGAATAATTTAGCATACCTTACCTACTCATTTTCACACTGGCGAACATTATTCATGTTGTATTACACGCTATAATTACGTAGCTACATGTTTGTTTACGTATTCTTAGATGACCGAGTGGGGCCAATCAAAGTGACGTTTTAGAAAAATTATATGGACCATATTAGAAATAAAGCAACGAAGAACTTAAATATTTAATTAATGAAGCTGACAAATTAATAGGTATTCAAGTGTGTTTAGACATCTACATGCGTCTTCAATAAAACCGGTTCGGTGGCACGGTACGGCTCAATCCGACCTAATCTCGGCTTACGGGAGATCACAGGAAACGTTACTGCCGCCGTGATAACGTTTTCCATTTGCTACAATACCAACATTACACCTGTACTAAAAATATCTATACCAGAATATACCTATACCAGAAACCTAGTTAAGACAATTCGGAAAATATTCGCTCCTCAATAGTAGAATATGTCTGAATGTGTCTCCAGAATAGAATAGAATGGAATACGTTTATTTATTTATTTGCATAAAATGTAGGTAACATAAAAGATAGAAGCACCGAAGCTAGGTAGATAGTTACTTATTCTACTTCACTACACCCTTAGGAATAAATAAACGAAAATTGGATACAATTTCTTAAAGTGCCTTAAAAATGGTATCGCTGTAGATAAAGTAGACTTTTCCCAAATTAGGTTTAAAAAACTTTGACAATCGAAATTCTAATACGTTCAACGCTTCAAGCCGTTTTACGTGGAACTAAGATAAACTAAAGAAATATAACAATAAAGTACACTAAGCACAGTTTTAACTACAAATAAAGGTCGTCGATACCTATTTCGTATAACCTTGTATAAACAATGCAATTTTCCATTCGGTCGGCGCTGAGAACAAACTAAACGGAAGCAACTTTTCTACTCGATAGCTTCGAGCGAGATGCTTTGCGAGCTTTATGAATAATAAACAAGGTTTAATGTTTACTATTCGTAACAACGTAACTTTGGTAATACACAATATCGTGATATCATTCTACGAACGTGTCTTTATAATTTAATTTTATAACCCAGTATGATTAGTCTTAATCATTGTCGAGATGTTTATAATATAACATATGTTTAAAATTAAAACGGCCGTTTACCCATACAACAAGTTCATGTTAAACGGATGACTTTGTTGTTCAACCTTTTAAATGTCGGATTGCCTAGGCCTGATAACTGATATGGTACCCACACCGACGGGCGGATCTGTATCTCATTCGATTTCACTGGGTGTATTATTGTCACAATCATAAAATTTATCCAAGAACAACAAACAACAAAGACGAATTAATTCCTAAACCTAAAGATTAAACTTACAACGTTATTCTACAGTTTATAGTTTCTTCATCAAAGTTTCATACTAAGAGCTTCACTTTGAAGAGAACATGAAATTATGATTTTAACATTTCCTATTTCAGAAACTGTTGAGAAAATCCAACAGAAACAAAGGGTAATTGCAGCAGCGCAAAACAAATCCAGGCTTCGAGTCACCCCGCTTGTATCTAACGACTAGATGAAGAAATAAGCTTTCCATAAGCAAAACTACATTTTCTATATAAACAAAGGCAGGCAAACAACTTTATATAGACTCAATGGAAATGGCAATTCGTTTTTTACGCAATAAAAAAATAAATAAACAGAAACCCGCGTGAAATATAGGTACAGGGACATTTCCTGTTGAGCCCTTACGTACCAGGGTTTTGTTTTGGATTTATTGATCCTTTATTGCAGTAAAGACGGTTTGGGTGTGTCTAACTGTGCATGTGAACGCGAACTTGGAAAAATATTTGTAGACAGCGGAGAATTTATGATAATAATATGCCTGAAGTTTTTGAGGTTAGTATTGTACCGATCGGTGCGAACGTACAAAGAAAATGAGAGTATCAAGTAATACCTAACTTACAAATTGTCAAAACTTACTTGATATTATGTAAATCACTTATACAAACGTAAACACCCACGGCTGAACATGTTCGCCCCATCGATCACCACAGCGAGAGTTTCTTCAAAGTTAAATATTGCATATCGGCGCACAGCTCGATACACGCTCAAAATCGATATTTATTCTATTTTGACGATTCAATAATTTATATTGAGCAATATACTTTTTAAATCACTTCGCTTGACGCGACGATTGCACGACGCTTGAATTAGAACACATAGGTACATTGTTGAACTCCCAAAATGAAATCGACTCCAATTACGATCTATACTCTACGCATAATTACTCTACGGATGGGACTTTGTTCATCACTAACTTATTGGCAAAAAAAATACGAATATTATACTTGTCGCCGATTTGGCCCACAAACATAAAATTAGATAAGTAGATCTTTTTTTCATTCTTCAACTTGTCAATAAAAGTCGTGAAGTAACAGAAACACGCTGACAAGTTTCATCTGTTTTAAATCAATGTTGGTTTCCATTGCCACTAGACAAAGTTTCTCTGAAGGAAGCCAATAGAGGAAAGGAAAATAAAAAGTTCCTTTCCAACTTCGGCCGAAGTGTCAACTGAAGTTCAACAATCGACGTGCGATGGAGTAAGGAAATGTTTCCTGAGAACACCGTCTTCGAAACCTACCCGTGCATTTTTTCGTACAAAGAACAGTAAACATAAGGTCTTTTAGGGTATCCACTACAATTTGCATAAAAGGTTGCTTTCCCCAGGGGAACTTCTGGATTTGCCTCAGTTAGTAGATATCCGTCGACGTCAATAAAAATAACTTTCCCATAGAAATGAACCCGACCTGTATTATGTCCACATTGTTTTAGGAAGAAAAGGGTCACATTCCAATTTTACATCGATTTCGTTGTGCGTTATTTGATAGTATGAGAGGAAATAATAGCGATAGCGATAAGCGATATCTTTTGACGGACACTTGGTTGTATTGTGGAGTGGGTGGCGCAAACAGATCGCCAGGCAGCTTTCACGCTGGAGTGGCGCTAAGCGCGACCATTTCATGAAGTAATCCGCACTCCGAGAGGCATTAGCGGCTCTCCCCGCCCAGCTTCCTCCTCGAACGCCCTGACGGTGCATTTTCATACTTTTATTGTAACTTTAGCTCTTTAAGCTTTATTCAAAACACACTAACATCTATTAACTATATATACGAGTGAACAAACATCTTTAATTAAATTGTTTTATCATTCCTGTCTATTATGAAGGCGGGGAGAGGACAGATAATAAAATAATTTAGCATTGCGAGGTATAAGCTGACAGCAAACTATCTGGGCGCTGTTTACTTGGCAGTGCAGCGCCAGAGTCGGTAGGCGACGATAAGTAGAATCGTTTCACGGCATAATCCTCTCACTGAAGAGGTATTATCGTACTGTGGAGTCCGCCCGACTAGGGATAAGCACTGCATTGTGTTGTAAGTGTTGGCATTTTGACGTGCGCCTTCTTGTGCTACCGACTTAGGCGAAGAGGAATGTGGGACATGCTTTGTGATATAGATATGTGAATCTGAATGACCTCTAAATTTTTCGTGTTTAATCAAACGTGTCCATGAAAAGGTTCCTTTATGGTTTTTTTTATCTCGGAACTTACATATATTTTCGATCATTATCATTAAACTAAATTAGCGTAACAGCCCTTACCTAAACTTTCGCTGCACGACATGTGCCTTCTGAATAATATGATACAATTAACAAATGCAAGAGAATATTGATAAAAACTAAGAAGGAAAGTAAATTCTTTTTGCCTGAGACCCAAAAAATGCGACCCTAAAACGATATAATTCCCACATTTCTAAAAGTATTTACAAAACATCCGAACTAGCACGTTGTTGTGACATCTGTTTTCCGGTCATTGCACCTGGTAACTTTTAGTAAAAGATTTTCCGACAAGAGCCTTTTGCCTAAAACCTCTTTAGAGATGTCCAACACAGACAACGCGTTATTTAAGAATCCGGTCAGATCTCAAAGCAGTTTACACTGGAGAAATTACGATATTACGAAGTCGAATTGGTTTTTGTACTAAGCTTTATACACAACTATTTTTAGACACAAAACAATGAAGCGGAGACGACAATTTCGAATGTATCCCTGGGCTTTGGTTTTTTGTTTACGTCTGCCATCTATCCACATGATAGATGCTACGATCAGTAAATACGCTGCGCACTGACGCTTTCGCATCATTTCAGTAAAAGCTGGCCATTGTCTCTTTGGATCTTTCCCAAATACCGCTCGGACCGTCCAATATGAAGACAAAAAGCCACTACACACTGATGGCATGCATATTGAAAACAAATGTGCCCATAGAGCACGAGGTCTTTATATTTGGAAATGCAAACAAAAACCATGAAATCTTCGGACAAAAGCTTCGTATCTGCATGTGCATCTCTCTATAAGTAGGTAGCTAATGATTGAACCAGTAGCACGTACAAAGCAATTCAAACTCACAAACGTGACTTGAAAGTGAGCGAAGATTCGACAAATATAATTATTAAAAATTCATCCCGTCATAGGATGTAATCTACATTTTGATTGTCATCTACATCAATCTAAGGGATTGAATTTTAGAGAAATTTGTTGTAGAATAGTCAGCGAGCTTTAATTGAGGGCCATTCAGCTGAGATATTGGTAAACGGCCAGCCGACTCCGGCCGCATGATTGAACTCTCCTTCTTGTGTTATTGTGAATGTAATTACGGGTATCGGCGCTTTCAATTACGTATTTTTTATTTATATTTAAACTATAATTTATTTATCTTTGCTAGGAACTTCAATGCGATCATGAAACTGACTTGTAAATGAATTCACCAAACTTTTTGTCATAGAAACATGTTTTAATTAAAATTATGAAACCCAGAAGTTTATCCACGAAAATATTCATTAGGTATGTACCTATTATAACAAAACGTGATTGACATATTGAAAAAAACGTAAAGCAAACGAATCACAAGTAAAAATTGTAATAATAAGTCAGAATTATCACGACGGATGAAGCATGAAACGGTTCAGTTAGCGGTCTCAAGACGGACTATTGAGGTTTAACAATGGGGCCAATCACGCGCCAACTTCCAAGACCTCTGGAGCACGTTCTCGCACTTCCGAGTTGTGCGGATACTTCGCGAAGTAACTCCGCCACGAAAGAAAAATCCCCAATCAATTGAAGAATCATGATAAAGTTAATGATATCGTCTGACATAAATTTATTCGAATCGTGCTCGCGGCGCATCTTTTTTTTCTTACTCATTTTATTAGCGAACTATTTTATTATATTCTAATGAGGACTTCAGAATCAATGACATTAATTTTTATGTACATGTAAACTAAGAATTTAACTGTAAATCACTAAAATAAGCCTTTAATTTTCTCTACCAAGTAAATAAAAATCTCTGATTATCAACCTCTCCAATCGCCGAAAAACTAGAAATATCATCTCATATGAACGGTAAGTACATTTATGCCTATACCAGTTGTCACGTAACAAGATACCATACAGGAAGAAAAATTAAATAGAACATATCTCCTAGAATATCTACTTAACAGAGTGAGAATTTCATCGATCAATTATAGCGAATGCGCACACCACGAATGTGTGTACTTTGTTTACGAGACGGAAAATTGGTGTGCTACATCAGCTGAATCCATCAGATATACGGTACTCAAAGTTACAGGTAGGACCGCGGTACAAGTACAATCCGGTGTTGTGCCGTAAATAGGTCGTCTAAAAGTTATCCCATCCCTCGCGCGTACCGATGCAGCGATGCCGAACCGAAGTTACAGATGTCCAACGCAGCTGCCGTCTCAATGCTTCTAGATATCAACGATACAAGAAACTATTCTAGACAACGGTTTTTGTTGTGTCTGGACGAAAGGATCTGCGTTAATGTATGTTCAGTAACTTTATAGAGTCTACATTTGTTAAAGTTATGAAGATGTACTTGTGTTTATGATGTAGGTGTAACGTTTTGCAACAAACTAACTACGCCACGAAATAGACGAGTTAATAATCCCCGAATAGGTTATGATCATAGTTTGTGAATTAAATGATGCTCTAACGAAGCAATAACAACGTAAACTAACTTAGTTTACATTACTGAAGATAAAAATCACCATCACGTTACAACTATGCAGTACTGCAGTGTGTATGATGGTGACTAATATCTTATTTTTCATGTCAAACTGTCAATTGGAAGTCCTTTAATTTGACCAGAGAATTATATCCCGAGGTATCTAAATCTGATAGTGGATATTACTAATAATCCAGTCAGTAAAGCAATTACAAGTTACAACAATTATAAATGATAGACAGTTAGACCCCAGGCTGAGGATAAGCCATGGGAATTCTTACCACGTAAAACAAAAAAGCAATTTTAAACTATAACAAGTAGATACCTACATATCACAGGTTTATCTTTCCAAATCAATCAATAAAATATATCATCCTTTAAACAGGATTATGTTGGGATTTCGGTTCTCAATTCAAAATATAACAACTACCCACCTGACGCGAACAGGTACCCAAATTTCCCGCACGTTATTAAATGCGCAGTCATATCGGAATCGCTGTAATCGAATACGCTTCGATTCATAACCGTATTAAGCTGGGGTCCGTATCGATTATATCGAGTAGATACACATGCTGAGAGCGGAACCGATAGCCAAATAAACTAGCAAACCACATCGATTACCTGTCAATGGCAGCCTCCAGTGGAGTGACCGCGTCGCCGAACCACCAGAGACCGTCCCGATAACGGGCAACCACGCTTTAATTACATAATACCTACGTTTTATTTTATATTAACTTTGAATACTATTCCAAAAACGCGAATTAATTTCCATTATACTGACAGCATAATCGATTTCTGTAAATCAACTTTTGAACAAGAAAATTCATAGTCACGGGCAACGCAATATCCAGAATTCATATTATGCTACAGAAAGAAGAATCTGCAGAGCAATTTCATTATTATGGTGTTAACAACACAATAGAGAGAACTTTATCTTGACGAAACTTTTCTACACTTTTAATAAGAAGCCCATTCATCGCATACTTTTCATTAGTGGGGAAGTAGAGAAGAAGGGGGATGGCTTTATCGCTGTAACTCGTGACACCAGAAAATTAAAAGTGCGGAGTCACGGTTGGGCTATCTTAGAAAATAGGGTGACTGCGCTCTTACAGAACTTAATTAATCGACGCTTAAGCCGGTCCATCGACATGTCCTACAATCGATATTGTGAGGTCGAGTCTAGCCTAGTCTTCTTCAGAACAGAAATAAAATATGGATCGGTACCTACAACATTTCATTGAAGTGAAGTTACGAAGGCCTACCCAAGAAATAAATGTTCTTTTTCTGAACTTTTCTCATTATAGGTATTTCTATTAATATATTTTTTAATTGATTCTATAACAGCCTGTCACAAAACTACAATTAATGTGCGTACTCCACAGCCAGACCTCTTTAGATGTAAAAGCATTGGTGGTGCGCCCTCTCATGACTGTGACTGACACATAATCGATAGTGCACGGGACGCGTGGCTTTAGCACTGGCTTAATGGCATTGATAAGAATAAATACACACAAATAATAATAATGAAAATGTGATTCAACTCCACTCCACTTCACTGATGCATATAATTATCTTAAAATATATATGTAATTCTTCTATACGTGTGTTTGTCACCTATTATGTACCTAACCTAACTCCTCCTAAACGGCTGGACCGATTTAGATGAAATTTTGTGTGTATATTTGGGTTAATAATGGGTTCCTGGATGGTTTGAAAACACAATTAGATCCGGTAGATGGCGCTGCGATTGAGTTCTAAAACAGGTTCGGGCAGGACAACGTTGTCAAGTCTGCTAGTCTAAGTATATTATTTTATGCGTTGCTCTCACTTTGTGAGAGGTCTAAGTCTGACCAATTTCTTACTGAGATAGACAGTACATAAATGGTAGATATGATACTTATCAAAGCATCAAGCATGTATTCCCCGCAGGGTTAGGCAGAGGTGTAGCATAAACATATTCTATACCCAATGTGGGTATGGAATTTCCGCCGATGCCGTTATGAATTCCCATGTAAAAAGGGGCGAGCCTATTGCTTTCTACCAGGCATATAATTCCAAACCCCTGTGATTTTTCTAACAGAAAATAACAATCTTCCCGACCCGGAGATCGAACCCACGATCAGCAGCCGCTTACGAACATAAGATAAATGAAGTAGTCTAATCTAGAGGCAGACTCGGGTAGATACCGATTTTTTGATGATTACCCATCTGACTAGATTGGCATTCAAATTGGAACGTGTGTATTTGGATCAGCGTTAGACTTTCAAAATTGGGTTATCGGAACCTTCCGATTCGACGTATCGACGTACTCAAACTCGGTCGAAAGAAATACGGAAAATATTAAATATTGTTTTTTATAAAAATGTTTACTCATCTTAATAATCCATTTTAAAGCCAAAACAGAAACATAAATTAAATTAAATATCAACTCATATCAAGTAATAGAATGTAGTCGTTCTCCAAAATTTTGAATCGGCGATGTGATTTTTTTTCTTTTATTTTTTTAGCTTTCCCCACACTAGGTATAATGTCACTAATATATTATGTGAATATATATATATTCACGTGGACATACACCCAAACCCGGAACAACAATTTTTAGATCATACCAATATTTGTTCCGTGCGGGAATCGAACCGCGACACGTAGCGCACCAGTCGATCTCGCAACCACTCTGACAAAGGTGTCGTCAAAGTTGGTGTAAACGAAGAATCCTAAATACAATATAAAGATCAAAGGGATAATCAAAGAATTAAAAACCGAACATCCATCATGAGTCGATTTGATTATTGATTTAATCGCTCTTGTTGGTCGGATGAGTGATCCTTACGCCTATAAAGTACCAAGCAGGCCGAACTCCAGGGATAATCGTCTCTTACCAAAGAGAAGTGTTCCAAAGCGCTTTAAGTGTTGGAAGTTTGGGTCTTAAACAATGAAGATCTTAAATTATATCGTAACTTATTACCACGGTACATAATATGTACCAAACTTATCTTACAAAATATAAAAAATCGCACGTAGACAGTAACAAACATAACTTGGTCAGTGTAACTAACATCTTCGTTGGGATTCCACTGCGTCGACAAACTCCTAAAAGTTTGGTTGAAACTTAATTTAGCTGGACTAGTCCTCGACCGCTGATGGAAAGTTTCAGCAAAGCTCTGTACTAATGGAAGGCGAACTAAATAACTGGAAGCCATCTAGCAACTGAGCGAAACGTGATGTCTTAAGTATATGTATAGCAGGGAACTGAAAAAGTCTGTGACTAGTGTTACTACATGAGTAATTACCTAACTCCTCTTTTTGGTGTTATAATCATTTCCTGAACAAAATAAGAGAGGTTAAACACGTTCGTTTTTTAATAGAAAAAACGTTAAAATTATCATAGTATTAGACAGTAGGTGTACTTTATTACCCCGGGACTTGCACCAGGGGGTGGCCTCTTTACAGTCACCCCCTCCGGGAAGTGCCGTTCGGCATGACACCGTGGTGGACTTCGGTGCGGTCTTTTAAGAGTTCCCGAGGCCCACTATACGGTGTCGAGGCGGATCACCGTGGTGAGTTTAGCCGGTAGAAGTCCGGCACACCCCTTCCCCCCCCCCCCCCTGGCGGAGGATAGCCCATGATGGGTTCTCACCAAGCTAATCAAAAATAAAGTTGTACTTTATTAAAGCATTCGGGTGTAACCAAATTTGCCAATCTCATGAGATCCATAAATATTATCGTTTTCGGGTATACTGTGGAAGCCGAGCTCTTCGCCAACGCCATCTATCATGCACTATAAGTACCAAACATAGGGTATTGAAGAAATCAGATCGTTCTCTTTTTGTAATCAATCGATGGTAAATAGCCAAATAGTTGACTTTTTCCAGTTAGCAGCGTTCAATTGATTAGCAACCTTTTCCAGTTCCATTTTTAGCAGGCCATCGCCCATCTGATAAAATTAATCACCACTGCTGCCCATGGACATATGCATGTCGCGAGTTCTCCTAAGGATGACGAGTTGCATTTCGTATATAACTGCTTACCATGGTCGTAATATACAAACATTACGTTCATATTGCCATCAGGCGCGGCCTCAGCCAAACACTTTGTTGAAGTTGAGCAAATATGAATTTATTTTACAAAAAAATTAACTATTATATTACCTATGTTTGATTTCATTGTTTAGAGGTTTTAAGTAAGAATTTAACAATTTGTTTAAAATATTCGTAAATTGTCTAATTTTAGGAGGTTTGAAAATTTACTGTGTATGATCTTGGGGGATCATGACCCTTCGGACCGCCACTGATTGTCATGGAAATAATATGTCCTCCTGACACGCTGCTTACCTGCTTACTGACTTGTCCAAAGAACATACTACTCCCTACGTGAGGACTTCTCACTTCGTCTCGAAAAATTAAAACCATTTTTTATTTGAAGTGCATAATATATACTACTAAACTATGGCTACTTTAATTCTACTGACTACCAAGAGCCACACATTATAATGTTTGCAATGATAGCCACTAAATTTCCATACCAAGAGCCACACATTATAATGTTTGCAATGATAGCCATTAAATTTCCATAATGCACAGTATCAAGTAATGATTAAATAATATATTTTTATGTGATTATTTTAATGTTAGTTGATTTTCATAAATTGCAATATGGCCGTAGCCACAACGTACCTTACTATAAAATCGACTAAAATCACAACACTACCCGTACGCGACGACGCGCCGTTCACGTCTGTCACGTCTTACACAAAATATTTATAATTTTATTTCATTTTTCTACAGCAGTAAACTGTTAGTATTACTTTTTTCGCAAGTTCATATAGATCTCAAAAGATCTGAAGCCATAATGGACTGAGTATTTCATTTTAGATGCAACTTAACAGTGTTTAGAAATGGACCAACAATTCTCATTGTCCTGGAATAATTTTCACGGGAACCTAACGAAAGGATTCGCCGGTTTATTAGGAAATGGCGAATTTGTCGACGTTACTATTGCCGTTGAAGGCCATTTGCTTCAAGCGCATAAAGTGATACTGTCGATATGTTCACCTTATTTCAAGAAAATGTTTCAGATGAATCCATGTCAACATCCAATTGGTAAATATGACTATTATTATATATTAAAATCTAATTACTGTACTTTTTTTAATGTTGATATAGTTCTTCTAGTTGGATTTTAAACTGCAACTTATTTTCCAGTTGTTCTCAGAGATGTGACTCACAAAGCAATGAAAGACTTGCTACAATTTATGTATCATGGAGAAGTTAGCGTGAAACGTGAAGATCTCACTAGTTTTATAGGAACTGCAGAAGTTTTGCAAATCAAAGGATTGACTAATAAAGAGGTAAGTTATCTATGGATATAGTTCATTGAAATAAACATAATAAATAGATACAGAGTATAGTAAATGTAAAATCATTTATGGGGATTATTGCTTAGCTTGGACTTTCTCTGAAATTATAAAAAAGACATTTGATTCTCAGATTATAACATATTGTCATCTGTTTGAATTGTTCAGGATCATGATACAACTTGGTTATTCCCTTATGCTCCTGATCAAGAAGATTGTGTCCGTTAATATGCAAGCGAAAAAAGTTCAAAAGAAAAAATTAAGCTATTATTCACAGATCAATCTAACTTTTCTCAACCTTTCAACAGAGAGATAGCTCTGATATTATATACCACAGTTCAAACTCAATGCCTTCAACTTAAATTGGTCATTCTTTTCCATTTTTTTTTCAGACTGAAGAAGATGAAGATAGTGAAAGAGAGCAAGATTTACCCAAACACAGGACAGAAACTCAGAACAATACTCCTGATCCAGAATCATGTGTGTCTGACCCTTATGACACTGGTATGAACGATGAACCAACACAAAACAATGAAATAGACCAGCTAAAGCAAAGACAACTCATTGAAAGACTGCATAGACTCAGCAATCTTAAACGAAAATCTGAAGAGTATATACATAAAAATTATTTCTCAGACATACTCAACCATGAAAAAAGACCAAAAACAAAAGAAAAAACTATTTACACACAGAACAGTCAAATATATCAGACAAATAATTATGAGAACATAAAAAATTTATATGATGACAATCCTGTAGATATTTCATCATTCAATAAAAATATACAAAAAACAAACACTCAAGATTTTACTGACAAAAGTAAGGACCAATCTTTATCTGACAATGGTGTAGAATTGAAAACAGAATGTGATGACAGTGATATCATAGTGACAGACCCAGCTGTATGCACCACTCCTAACAATTATGAATCTTCAAGGGAAGGGAAGAAAGATCTTTCCATACCAATGGACTATCCATCTCCACAAGACAGTAAGTATATTTTATTATTGAAAACTTCATAATATCAATCTCTAGATTCTATATAGCACATGACATAACATAATCTCTATGTACCTCAATGATTAATTACTTTAAATCCATATTTTGCTTACTAATGCTTCTTCATTATTCCATCTCAAATAATAAGATTAGAGATTGTGTTGAAAATGCAATCATTAATTATTTTCACTGATAAATTTTCCTGTTTTCTTTTGCATAAAGCTTTTTATTTTGAAAACACGATGGCATTTTCAACAATTCACTATCTTATAAACAACTTTTGTGTATTTTTTATTTCTGCAAACAGTGCAATGAAAATGCCCATCGTGATTTCAGATACCAGCTTGAGTTCGTTTTTCATCGACCTTAAAAACTTAGTGAATGGTAAAGTGACTAACAATGCACTGAGAACTAACACAAGTGAAGAATATACAAGACCAACTATGGAGCATCGCCTTGTAACAATTCCCCAAAAGGAAGATGGAAAGAAGAAATATCCACAACGTTCATGCCGCCTCTGTTGGAAAATAGGAAGGAGACGAGACACTAGGTTCATGTGCAGTGCATGTGAACTGCCTTTTTGCAAATCACCTTGCTTTGGAATCCACTTTAATGATATACTCAAAGTATCTCAGTTGCAAGGAGATTACTATGCAAATTAATACAGTCTATACATAGTATGCTTCAACCCTCTATAGAGGCAATATACAACTATTTATAAGTCAAATAATTTACTTATTAGTAGACAAAGATCTACTAGGGCTAGTATTGAGGCCTGTTATTTATATTTTTAGTGTATGCAAAACTGAATCAAAGATTCGAACAAGATTTGGGACCAAATCTATAAACTGGATGATTGTGACAGAAAAACACCTGAAAGAGTTGCATAAAAATACTGTAGCATAGGTTATTAATAAGAACCAGTTACATTTCGGAGTAATAAAGGTCATAAAGCACAATAATTAATAAACTGTGATAGTGGGAGAACGCTCTCAAGTGCCAATTAATTGTTAAATGAAAAAGCTATTTTTATAAACTTGCAACCAATTAGAGAATAATTATTTTCACACTTTCGATTAGTGCCATCGTGTTTCGCCATAAAATTTTATAAAGACTTTATTGCTCATATTCTAGTCTATTTATTTTACTAATCTAAGGTATCCAACAATGATTTCTGATATACTTTTTGTTAATTAGATTAATGTTTGGACTAGTATTTTTGACATGAAATAACTTTGATAACAAAATGATCTCTGAAACAGCAGTTTTACACGTATTTTGTTTAAGAACCAAATTGAGATTTACATTCCTGATTTTTTACATTCGTGATTTTATATTTTTTATTCTTAAGGCCTCTGCGTGAATTAATTACTTAATGCGTAATTTTATAATGATTTCATAGAACAAGTGCTATTTTTAATGTGTGATGTTACTTAAAAGTGTGTTTTGAATGATAAATTGTAAGCGAATGTATTTTTATATCCATATATGATTAAATGATATATAAACAAAACATACGGTGTTTATTATTTTGTAGTAGAAGATTTACACTATGCCTCTAGAAATATTTACTCTACAATCCATAACTTAAAAGCAGCTGATGCTAAAATGGTTTATTTTTTTACAGGTGCTCTATCTCTCGTTGTGAATGGATCGAATGAAAACCAGCAGCTACCAGCTCGCTACAAGTATATTTACAGTAGAAAGGGCCACAAACAATTAGTGCATATGAACTTTGTTTACACCAAACATTCAACTACCCACGGCAAGACTTCGTGGCGATGTGTTCAGTATTTCTCGTTGAATCGATGTCCAGCCACTGTGGAGACGATAGACTCTATGATCTATACTGTCAATCATCAGCACAACCACGAAGATTGTTATGAGAAATTATCAAGAAATAATATCTACGAAATGAGTGTTTCGCCCAAATAGAAGCGGAGTTTCATGTATATAGTATTATTAATATAAGAGGACCTCAAACGTAGGCGTTAAAGAAGCCTTTTCTAGCTTAGTTGAGTCCGAGATTATCAAAAGTTATCAGCCTTTAAAGACGTTATCATGCGGGTAGGCAATTTAATTGTCATCATTACAAAATAACGAATTCTTAAAATAAAACGGTAAGAGAAGAATAAGCTAAGCTGGAAATGATCTTCAACAATGAAAAACCTCAACATTAAGGTTTTGAAAAGTTCCTATGTTTAATATACCTAACAATTATTTGGGCTGTATCTGTCATCATTATATAATAATTATGTATAAAGTTCGGAATGGTTTTTATACGTAAATACATTAGACTCGTCTAGTCAGAAAATAGATTATTTTGATCATGTAAAAATCATCATAAGGAATAATTAATATAAAAAAATGTTTATTTACTTCGTATTTGTTTTATTCAACATTCAGATATTTATGTAGTAGTACAATACAACACAATATATAGTTATTAAAATTTATCACATTTAGTTCTCCACATAAGTACGGATAACACAAAATATAAGTAAGGTGCGTCGATGTCGACTTTGGCGCGCAGGTTTAGGGCGTTGATGGATTGACCAACTCCCGCGAATTTAAATTAGGAGAAATGCGCAGGTACATCGGTGAGCTATATTAAATGTGTACTACTGTACTAATAACTTGCTTGTACTTTGAAATACATTTGTATCTCTAATTCATTATTTAACACGCTTCATATTTCCCGTAGATTGTTCTGCAAGTATAGCTGCCATTCTTTTTCTCGGTCTATGTTTCTTACTGAAGCCAATGCCTGGAACAGATTAACAGTAAGTACCATTTTGTACCATCTTGTTAATGTTTCATTCTTTGAAAATCTAATATACTTACGAACGTCAACGTCAGGTCTTTCTTTTAGGCCAAAAGATCTTGCAACAGCATCTACATCCATTGTTATTAAATTGAAAATATGTTTCAATTTCTTCACTTCAAATGCCCTCATGTATCCTTCAAAGGCTTCTACTGCTAACTGGTGGAACTCGGGATCTGACATGGCAGCATTAAGCTGAAAATTATGTAAAAAAAAAACATCAATAGAAACATTAAACGCATTGCTTATTGAATCTACATATTACCTGGTTCTTTTTTTACATTCTTACCTTTGGTTGTAAATTGGAAAATGAATCCCATGATTCATACTTGTCCAAATATATTTTGAATTCTTTTAAGTACGGAACGAATTCTATCTCGTCTGGTCGTAATAATAATACGGCGTTTCCCTCTGCACCCATACCTCTTGCTGTTCTGCCTACTCTATGAATGTATTCCTGGAATAATCAAAGTAAAGTCAAATGTTAATAAATGAATAATCAATTAATTAAGCTGCGAATCACTGGCGCTGCATAGAAACAATACATTTTCTATTGTATCAACTTTGCGTCGACTGACGAGCTAGCTATGTTGCAAGAATAAAGCAACCACCAAAACTATATACAAATCTAAGACACGTTCAAACCTCACTTTATGGTTTATCATTCGCTCTTTCAAATATACAAATTCCGTCTTCGAATTTATAGAAAAGATACATATATTAAATAGAAGCTTAACTTACATTGGCGTCAGCTGGCGGGTCAAATTGTACGATCCAATCGACAGCCGGTATATCCAAACCTCTTGCTGCTAAATCTGTACAAAACAAAGCTACTTTCTCCGCATTGTAGAAATTCGTTATGACGTCAGTTCTGTCCGCCTGACTCATTTTACCCTGTAATAAAATTATATTGTGCCATTTATTTGATGTTTTTGGGATCTCTGAAGATAGGTTGCATTTTAATTAATAATGTTTTCTCCGACTTGCAGCATTGAAACAAATTCACATAGTAGTGCATATATTTCCTTACAAGGCATAGGCAACAGCCACACAAAGTTGACGAAAGCGAGGTGAAGCATAAGACTCGAAAACAGTACCGGCCTTAAACGTCTATGCGCCCCGGGCGAGCATTTGGCGCCCTTTTATACCCAACTATTTTTTTTTTTTATATTATATACGTTTAAGTTTGTCTAATCTATGGGTTACTCGTTCGTTACTCTCCCACGCAAAAACTATTGCACGGATTTTGACGAAACTACGGTAATATAGCTTATAAGTACATCAGTATAGCACATAAGATATAATTTTATAAAGATAATGCCATTTCCCGCCTGTCGCTCAGTGCATATCTTTCGTTCTACCTTAGTTAGTGAGGGATACAACAAGCGACAAAATGACATGCTGAATGTTCAAACTCACTCCTACGAGATAAGTTCATAAAAGTTAATATGCTGAATTTATTTTTTCTTCAGATTGATGCAGATAGGTATTCAAACTAAGTGGTGTGCCCATAGACACCCCCCCTCCCCGCGTAAAGCCGGCGTTGCTCGAAAAAGACATACTTTTTAACCGACTTCAAAAAAGGAGGAGGTTCTCAATTCCACTGTGTTTTTTTTGTATGTTTGTTACACTATCATTCCGTCAATTAGGGACTGATTTTAAAAAATATTCTTTTTTTAAATAATATGCTCCCAAGTTGGTCCCATTGTCACCAAGTCTGGATTTGATGATGGAAAACTAGGGAAATCGAAGGATACCCTCAAATATGGTAGGGTGAATAGCATGTTTGAGCTTTTTTTCTTAATAATTTTTAAAGCATACTTTCCCCTTGCCATACTTACATGAATACATAAAACCGAAGCCTGTAAGTACTTGCTAAACAATTCATGGTGAAATTCTACTGACTTACAGCTTGAGAAGAACACCATTATTTTATAGTTTTTAGTTTTCTTCAATAATTTGTGTAACCACCATAATCTGTATTCTGTTTCACATACAGCATACCTGCAATTAATTGGAATAATAAAGAAGTGACATAACATTCGATAATCAAATCGGCAATAGTTGAATCTAGTAAATAGAATATTAAGGTAATGGACATAATAGAAGCAACATAAAACTTAAGTTGTTTAGGCTTAAAAAAGTAAACTTACCCTTGTTTCAAGCCTTCTACAGTAGCCATTAGATTATCTTCGTCTGTATTTATATTGTGGACCTTTTCCTTCATAGCTGATTTTATCAGAGCTTCTGTTCTCTCAGATTGTGTAGCACTAAATAACATGGTTTGCCTGTGTTCTGAAACAGAAGTGTTTTATGAAAGTAACTTTTTATGACACATAAAAAGTAATCACAGAAATAAAACAAAACAAAATGTAGGTATTGTATACCTACTCATGCTGCATGTGAATAGACTATTTATTAGCATAATGATTTCCATGCAATATTTCAAAAGGACTCTAAGAATTTATAAAACTTACTTGGCAAACGGCTAATAATTTGTTTCAAGTCTTCTTCAAAGCCATACTGGAATATTTTATCAGCCTCATCTAATACCAGACAGCATACATTTCTATAATCAAACTCTTTTGTTCTCATATGGTCAAATAACCTCCCAGGTGTTGAAACTACTATGTGGACTCCTGAAATTCACATGTAATATTCATATTTGCATGCACTGCATGGTGTAAAGCTCCTTAGCCAAATATCTAAATCAGCAGAGATTACTGAATACTGGGTTTTTCTATTTATGCTGGGTAGATGGCAATAGGCTTGCCTCCTATTCCATGAAACTGAATAATGGCAGTGGTGAAACATTTCTCCAGTACATCTCTGGCTAACCCTTTAGGCAATACAGGCATGATGCTATCTAGTCATTATCAGCATTCAGGTTTCAGTACAAGAGCACTAGCTTTGTTGTCAACTTTTTTTAAGAAGCTATGTCTAGTAAGGATCAGCATATGACTGAGTAGATAAAACAAGTATTTTAGACAATTATTTCCATGTACCTGTAGAAAGCTCAGCACTCTGTTTCTTCCTATTTTCTCCTCCAATGATAAGTGCTGATGTGATATTATCATGAAATGTCACAAGATCTTGTAGCACACTGTATGTCTGTATAGCTAGCTCTCTTGTTGGAGATATGATTATACAACATGTGCCTAAAATTGTAAAAATAAAATTGTTTTAATTTCATTAAACACAATTTGTTGAATGTTATATTCTTTGTATACTCTAAATATTCCTAAAAAAATTATATTATTAAGTAATATTACAAGTGTAAACCTCAGGTGCACTTTTCGTCTACTACACGATAGAAAAATTAACGGTGGAAAAAAAGAAATTTTGAAATGTGAAACAAAATTCTAAGTCCTAAAATCCTTGCACACCCTTTGCTGCACTCTGACCCAATGGCCTTACAATACTATTATAAATAAGAGATATAATACAGTTTACCTTGAATATGTTTTTCCAAGCATTTAATTACAGTTTCAATCACTGGTATGAGAAAAGCCAAAGTTTTGCCAGAACCTGTTTTGGCTGTGGCTACTACATCGGCTCCATCTAAAGCTTCAGGCAATACCTCAGCCTGGATATCGGTCATTATTTTAAATCCCATTTTCTTCACAGCTTCCAATGTTGCCGGAGAAACTTTATCTTTTAAATATTTAAATTTCTTCCTAGGATTTACTCTTTCTTCTTCCATAGTTGATACTTTATTTAGACAACGTATTACAGAATATTTTTTGTAGCAACTGCCAGTTCTGCCAGTCAATTTCCGCAAATATTTGGTCCTTTATTCTTCTTTTAAATATTTGGTAATTTATTTATATTCAATAACAATATAACCAAAACCCCAAAAACCACTTTTTTTTTTTTTTTTTTTTTTTTTTTTTTGGAATTTTATGACCTGTTAACTAAGACCTTTAAGTCAAGTCTTATTTTATTTTATGAAACACTGCACTATGTACTTATCACTTCACTTTTATATTGTTTGAATAGTGTTTTTAATATATTTATATATCGGTTTGTAAGTGTTTTTGTTTTTTAATAACAATTCAAGTGGCGGCGGGCGGGATGAAGAATCGCACTTAAAGTTTACATCACTAAGTTCACTAGCCAACACTAATCTGTCAAGCAAGAAGTTTTGACAGTCAAAAATAAGATGCTCCATGGTTCCTTCTTGGGATTCACAATGTGGGCATGTATTGTTTATATTAATGCCAAGTCTAAAAAGGTGTGACGGTGCAGTATTATGGCCAAAGCGTAATCTATTTATCGTAGTGATAAATTCTCGGCTGGCTTCTTTCAATTTATTGTACCAGGGTCTAACAGGTAATCTTTCTTGAATACTTCCATACCACTTTCCTTTGATGTCTTGGTCTTTCTTCCACATTTCTATCCATAACTTATATATATTTTCATTAATACATTGCAGGAAATCAGTCATAGGAATTTCCATTGCGTTTCTAACATCAACAGCATTATAACCTTCATAAGCAGTTTTATCAACTATCTCATTGCCAGAGATACCTCGGTGAGAAGGTACCCACAGGAAGGCAATTTTGATGTGCTTAAGATAATATTGATGAATTATTTCTTTGATAAAATACAGAATATAATTTGACTTAAACGAAACTGTAAGGTTAGATAAGGCTTTTATCAAACTCAGTGAATCAGAGACAATCAAAAAGTATTTACAATTGTTATTTTGGCGAATATGTATTAAAGCCTGATAAACTGCATATGCCTCTGCAGTGAATATAGTACATGTATTGTGCAGAACAAAGCTTTGAGAGAGTTTAGCATGTGGATCATATATAGCAGCACGCACATAATTACTCCCCCTACTGCCATCAGTGTAAATAACATAATAATTCTTATTTTCTGCCAAAAATTGCAACATATCTAAATTATTATTAATGGGATTTTGCAATTCTTTGATGGGATGTGAAATACACTGATAAGAGAAAGAGTAACATGGCCATGGGCACTGTTTTCTAATACCAGTAAAACTATTTTCTGTTTCCAGCAATATTTTGGACAATGTTGGAGATTTGCCATTCAAGAGATCTTCTCCTGTTGTTAGAGGCCCAGGAGTTCTACTTACAGAAGGTACAATTTTGTTTATTATTTTTCTGTTATTTGCAGCAATTAATTTAAGACAGAATCTCTCTGCAAGTAGGATACGTCTCAAAATTAAGGGCATAATTTTAGTCTCCACTTCCATGGCCCTTATGGGAGTAGAGCACATTGCACCAGAAATTGTTCTCAAAGCCCTGTTCTGCAATAGATCTAGTTTATTTACATGAGTACTATTTATATACACTAGTGAACTATAATCAAAATGACTTCTAACTATACTTTTATACAAAATTGACAATATTTTCGGGTCTGCTCCCCATGAGACACCTGCAAGACATTTAATTATATTTAAACCTTTAAGAGCATTCTTTGATATATATTTAATATGTTCCTTAAAAGTTAAATTCCTATCTATTACTATGCCTAAAAATTTCTTTGAATTTACTGGATTTATAAATTCTCCATTATAAATAACTTTTGAATTTGTGTTCTCATTGCCAAATATCATAACACTGCTTTTGGAGGGGTTAATTTTTAAATGTAGCTCATCATTATAATAGTGAAATAGTTGGGACAAGGCTCTGTTAATATTGTCAATTGCAATTTCTACATTATAATTACTACTGTAAAAAACAATATCATCAGCAAACTGCAAAATATCTACATTACTGTTTACAAATTTACAGATTTCACTTGTGTATATATTATATAGCAAAGGAGATAGTGTAGCACCCTGCATTGTACCCTTAGATGCACCTTTTGGACCATACAATGTATTATTATGTTTTACATAGAGTGTTCTATTATTCAAAAAGTTATATATCCATTTACATAGCTGACCAGGTACGCCTAACCTAGACATAACTTGTACAAGTATAGCTGGATCTAGACTGTCGAATGCACCTTGAACATCTAGAAATACACAAACAGTGTGTAATTTTTTATCCTTTGCATGTTTCAGGTCTAAAATTAAGGAAGTGAAGCTGTCTGCACAACTTCGCCCTCGACGAAATCCATATTGAACATGTGGAATGATGCCGTTAGATTCCATATACCAATCCAAACGATTCTTAATCATGTTTTCAAATATTTTACCAAGACATGAAGACAGTGATATTGGTCTATAAGAGCTGGCAAGCTCCGAAGGTTTATCTGGTTTGAGTATCGGAATCACACATTGTGTTTTCCATGATTGTGGAATACATTTACAATGCCAAAGTAAATTAAGAATATTTAGAAACATTTTTTGTGCAGACTCATCTAAATTTTTAATAATACAGTAGGGGAAATCATCTAAACCAGGTGTAGTGTCTTTCCGAGATAACAAACTCATTTTAAATTCAGACCATGTAAAAGCATCTAGCAAAAATTTGGAATTTAGATTATCATTATTTAGTTCGAAAATATTGCCTAAACTATCAGCATCTTTTAAATTGCAATTGTCGGATAATTTATCTAGAAATGGAGAAATAAACTCATCTTTATATGATTTATTGCCAGCTCTTATACCTTTGAACATTTTTAGAAGATTCCAAATCTTACTTATAGGAGTAGTTCTATTGAAAGTGTTACATAAGCTATCCCAACCTATTCTTTTTTGTTCTGATATAGTCCTTTTTTTTAATGCATCTTTTCTTTTGTAATCTAGATAGTTCTCCATAGTGGGTTCACTTCTATAAAATTTCAATGCATTGTAAGAGGCAGTTACACTTTTTTCACAAATGTCATTCCACCAAGGAGCTGGAGGTCTGCTTCTAAAATTATTTGGTTTAGTGAGTTTAGGAATTGTCATATCTTTTAAATTATCTAACCGAGAACAAAAATCATTATAGGTTGAAATAGGATCATACAATTTTAGGACTAAATCATTAAATATTGTTTTGGAAATAGTTTTATACTCCGTCCAATTTGCTTTTTTATATACATACCTATCAACAGGGGGATTAATATGATATTTATCTATATGTAGTGTAATCTCTGTTATTGTTGGGTAGTGGTAGCTGCCCATGGAATCATCATGTACAGACCACTCGCATATTGATGCGAGGTTAGCACTAATAAAGCTAACATCAATTGCAGACGGATTTCGCCTCGGGTTGTTAACAGTTGTAAAACTACCATCATTTAAAATACATAAATCCAAGTCATCAATGATATTAAATAAATCCTGACCTCTGCTCTTAGTGGACAGACAACCAAATGCAATGTGGTGCGCATTAAAGTCACCACTGACAAATATAGGCTTTGGAAGATCATTAATTATATTACGTAGTCTATTAATCCGTATATGCCCACTAGAAGGAGGACAGTATACACAAAGAATAGTCAAGCTATCATGCACAGTAGTTAAGGACAGAGCAACAGTTTGAATGTCTTCATAAAATCTAGTGTTAAAAACTTTGTACTTTAAATATGGTTTAATCAGTATTGCTACACCATTATGAGTGTTATTGGAATTTTTATTATAAATGTTATATCCGGGTATTCTAAAACTATTGTCTTTAAACCATGTTTCGTTAAGTAAGCAAATGTCAACATTTTGTTTTTGTAAGAACTGAATCAATAAGGGTTTTTTACTATTAGCACTTTGAATGTTATACTGAGCAATACGTAGCTTAGACAGTGTGTGACTTGGATCCATTACTTGAGATTTTTAAGTAGTGTTTCTTTAATACTATTTACGGTGGTAGGCGTATTATCTCCCTTATTACCCAGTTCCACCAACGTCTGTACCAGGGCCATAAGTACATCGTTGTTGGCAACTATTTGGGCTTTGATGTCTACCTTAGGAGGGACATCTTTAGATTTATTTACACTATGTACAGGATTATTTACAGATACAGACTTATTTACAGATGTATATACAGGCTTATTTACAGATTTATTAACAGTGTCAATTGGTTTAATTTTTGGAGGTGGCAGAGGTGGGAATTCAATATTATCACTCATGTGTTGTTTCGTCAATGTAGCACTTGCATAAGTAATCTTATTTTTCTTTTCTAAAATTTTATTTAACTTAATTGGACATAATCTAGAAATTGCAAGATGAGGCCCGCTGCAATTACAACAGCAGATCTCTGTTGGTCTATCACATTCTTTATATAAATGCTCACCTCCACAAATGGAACATCTTTGTTTGCCATTGCATATCCTAGCAGAGTGGTTGAATTTAAAACAACGGAAACATTGCTGTAATGGGGGTATATAATCAAAAACACGGTATGAAAACAAATCATATTGTACATTGTCTGGAAGTACATTCGATAGAAAAGTAATGCTTACTGTTTGTAGTCCTACTCGCTCTTGCCCAACCTTTTTTGTGAATCTTCTTATAGCTATAATTTCATATATTGATGTAAGTTTGGTGTATAATTCTTTATTGGAAATATTTGCTGGTACAAATCTAATTATACCTGTTTTTTCTATTTGCGCAGCCGGAATAAAGGCTTTCAAGCCATGTTTGTTGAGAAACGTGGTGTTGTTAATGAAGTTATTGGCCGTATTATACTGTTTAAATATTACTGCTATTTTATTTGCGTTTATTCGTTGTATAGCCGTCACCCCTTTTATTTCACTGGAAAATATATGATTGAGATAGATAGGGCTCTTATTGCCTATTCTATCCTTGTTGTTGGTAGCTTCAATAAACACTTTAAAATCTAGATATGTGGCATTTTCTGGGTAAAGTCTCTTATAGTCTGGTTTAATATATGGAGAATAGTCAAGCTCACCGCCGCCGCCATCCATGTTTATGTCTGTCCCTCCGCCTCCGGCCTCAGGCCGAGGACGTTTATGTGAGGTGGGCGGGTTATCCCCGCCCCCCTCGTTTCCTACCATTTTTACAGGTTTGCACACCTAGTACTGTTATTTTAATTAACTTTTAAGCAAAAAATTAGGAAATATTTAATAAAAAAGGAATTTGAAAATTTTTCTGAAGCGCTCTTTTTTAAAGTTCCCGCCAGATCTCCCAAAAACCACTTGAGAAAAATGTCAAACTAGAGGTGTCGCTAATATAATCATAATGGTTACTGGTAACATAATATTAAGTATTAATATGATAATAGATTATTCAAATCTACAGTAATAGTGTTACTCAGTAATAGTCAAATAACTATTCTAGTAAAAACGAATCAAGAATCAATGTACATAACGGTGATTAAACTTTTAAATACGCAAAAGAACTGAACAACGTTGTCAACGTTGTTTAGTTCGTAGTCTTAAGCCTGTAAAAGTATAAAGTAAATTTTAATGACCGTTTGGCGTAATATGTTAGTCGATATCGATAATAATGTAATCATACGACTGAGTATATTATTGGGTAACGAATACTGAATCCGTAAACTATTATTTGACTATTACCGAGTAATAGTTATAATAATATAATATCAGTGAAGCGTTATATTTAATAGATTTATCTATTCACGTTACCGTACATAGTCTGAAATATGTTTTTACGTTGTGTATAATCTTATTATATATTGCATTCCATAATGCATAATAAGACTGTTTTGCATTAAAACAAAACAGTTATTATGTGTGTGGAAAAACACACAGCATTTGTTGAAGAAGCATCCGATAAATTATGCCTTAGATCATGCAATTTCTTACCTTATCTCACTTTTTTATGTTACCTGTCTCTTTCACACGCAGCAGAGCGCGGCAGTTTTTCCTAAACTGGAGCGCACCTGTCAATGTCAACTCATAGTCTTCCATCAATCACCAGCAAGCACCTTGCTTTAATGCTGTGTGTTTTTCCACACACATAATAACTGTTTTGTTTTAATGCAAAACAGTCTTATTATATGTGTTTCCAAAACACACAGCATTTGTTGAAGACCTGTTTGGTATCTGCTGGTGAAAGAGCCTGTAATGGGTACAGGTGTCAATGAACGCTATGTGAAAATTAATAAATCCCACTGTAATTGTACATAATCATTTATGGAATGGAAAACTTAAAAATCAATTCAATTAAAACATAAAGTTATAAATTTCTCTTTAAAAAATAATAATAATAATAGCAATAATAATCATAAAACTAGAAAAACAATCTGTTGAGGCGCTCCTACCTCAAAACTTACTCTATCAATTATAATAAAACACGAAATAATGTTAAGAGATCATCAATCAACTACAATATGCCTAACTAGAGTTATCTCCTTAATTATTAAATAATACAATAAAATGAAATGTTTCTTAATTATCTAATATTAAAGATTTATGAAATTATTAGCAAGATAATCACTACTCTCATTGCTATTATTCCTTTTTACTGCACGACAGTAGAAATTCCTGAAAGTGTCAGAATGTTTCCAATTTGCTCTCTTTATAATCTCTTCTAATGGCCTGTTTTCTAAATAGCTCTTCGAAGCCACTGCTGATCTCACACTGCCTGGTGAAGCATCTATTCCAGCTTGCTTAAAGACATTTTTTATCCAACCACCTATAATGGTACGAGTGGCTGGTTTAATTTTGCCTAGAATTGATATAAAAAGGCTTGTCAAGTTACCACCTTCAGAACGCCTGATATCAGTGGCCCTAATTAATTTCAAAATATGTCTGACTGGGCATAAGCTCTCATCAGGATGTTGTTTCAGCAACCATCCCGATTGTCTGTTATCTGCATTATCTGTCTTAGAGCCAAATTTTGGCCATGATGTTACCTCCTGATTGTTGCTCTCTATAATAAGATTGTCTTTAGACAAATCTAGAAGTGTAAGGTCATGGACTCTTCGACCTGAAGCCAGTAATAAGATTACTGCTGTTCTTCTAGATATGTCAAACAATGTGTCTAATTTTGGGGTATTTTTGAGCCAGCTAAAAAGCAACTCGGTGTCCCAAATTGGTGTTTTCTTTTCAGGTGGTTTAACTAAAGAAGTAGCTTTCAAAATCTGTTGCACAAAGAAATTCTTAGATATGGTTTCGCCTGTCGCTGTGTATGTTGATATTGCAGATTTGTGTAGGAGTATAGTTCTATAGGCAAGCTTGTCATCAATACACAACTTGGCCAGAAAACGAGCAACTTCATTGCCCTGTGGACAATTAGGGTTGATGTTGTTCTGTACACACCATGAAACCCAACGTTTTATTGGGGCTTTGTAGGTCGATAAAGTTGAGTTTCTCCAGCTCTTCTTTAAGAGATCTCTTTCCTCTGAAGACCAGTGAGCTATTTGATTGGCCCACCCCCAATTTTCCATGCTAGAAGTTCCAACTTCTGCACGTGAGGAGGGCACCTGCCCGTTGTTAAGTCTATCAGGTTGTTGTGGAGATCCCGTATAGGTACTGGTTCTGATAGAGCTCGCGCCTTGAGGTCTGCTAGCCAAAAACATTGTGTCCAATGTGGCGCTATCACGATATACGTTCCTGTCGCCGTATTGAGGTGGCGCAGCACTTGTGGAATAAGATTCGGTGGTGGGAAGACCCACGCCAGTTCGAAGTTCCATGGTCGACTGAAGGCGTCGTAAAAAATGGCTGACCCATCTCTGGAGTCCCAAGTTACATACACGTTTACGACCGCGCTTAGGTTTGACGCGAACAAGTCGACGTCTGGTACGCCCCAAATTTTGAATACGGCCTCCGAGGCCGGGGGCAACAAGTGCCATTCCGGCACTGGTCGATTTCTGGACAGGCGGTCGGCTATGCCGTTGTACCTCCCCGGGAGGTACGCCGCCGAAAGAGTGACTTTGAGCCGTTCGGTCAGTTCCAAGAGCTTGATCGTCATCTCGAGTAGAGCTAGGGATCGTGTGCCGCCCTCGTTCCTGATATATGCCACGAGAGTTCTGTTGTCCGACTGTACCAAAATGTGTGCATTCTGCAGGAACTTTTTCCGTCGATTTATGGCACCATACACTGCAAACAGCTCTTTCATGTTTGAGTGCCACGACTGCTGGTGTACTTCCCACTTGCCTGTCAGATATTTCTCGTTCAGATGAGCGCCCCAGCCTACATCCGCAGCGTCTGTGGTCAAAAAGTGGGTCACTTCCTTTTTGTGCAAAGCTACCGAACTGTGGTCTATGGCGTCTCGCCACCAGCATAGCTCTCGCTGCACACAACGAGGGAGATCCCTCTTTTGTGATCCTCTGGGACGACTGAACCCTCTTAGGAACCTTTGTGTCAGTCGACAATGTAGGCGCCCTTTTGGGGTTGTCAAGCTTGCGAAATTGAGGAGACCTAGTAGGCATTGACTCTCCCGAAGAGTGCAACGACCCCTCTGTAGGAGCTTTGATAAAACTGTTTTTATTTTTGCCACCTTCTTTGGTGGTAAGGCCATAGTTTTCCTCTCCGTGTCCCACAAAAGACCTAGATATTCCAGTTGTTGAGAAGGTGTTAACACTGACTTTTGATAATTGACATGCCAACCTAGACTCTCCAGAATGTTTAAGGTCTCCGAGACCTGACTCTGTAACTTGTTTCTGTCTTGATTGACTAGAATGTAATCGTCCAGATATACTAATAGTCTTATTCCCCGAGCCCGTAGGATTTCTGCAATCCAGTTGGACAGCATGGCAAAAGTTCGGGGGGCAGAAGACAGGCCAAAGGGTAGTGCTGTCAGTTGAAGCACTTGGTTGTTGTAACACACCCTTAAGAAACGACGGTGGGGTTTTGATATGGGCAAATGAAAATAAGCCTGTTGGAGGTCTATTTTGGCCATCCAATCGTTCTCTTGTAAGAAGTCTGCAACATCTGTTTGGGATACTAATTGAAAGTGCTTGGTTATTATATGTCTGTTGAGTCCCCTGAGGTCGAAAATGGGGCGCAAGCCCCCATCTTGCTTCTTTACAAGAAACATCTTGGAAAGGAAACCGGAATTCAAAACTGTGGGTTCTTCCAAAATCCCCTTTTCTTTTAAGTCTTCTACTACAGCTGACATATCTGGTGAGGTCCTTGTGTTGAACTTTCTCATTAAATTTGGTGTTAAACGTTGAAGTGGAGGCCTTACCTTGAAAGGCAAGCGGCCCCTGGTAACTATATTCATAATAAACTGGTTTGCACCTAATTCCTTCCACACTTGGGCATGGAGCTTTAAGCACCCCGCCTGGAAGGCTTGGTGACTCTGTATATAGTCATTTCTGTTTTGGCTTTTGATCTGTATCACCTTTCTTAGAGTGGTTTCTCCGAAATTTTTGATGCCTCTGTGGGGTCTGAAAATTATTTTGTTTAAATTTGTAATCTGATCTAGCACTTTTATGATCAAAAGAGTTATGTGCTCTTTTGTCATGTTTGTAGTCTGAAGAAGGCCGGTTTGTTCTTTTCTCTTTAATATAATCAGGCTTATTTAGCCATGATTGGGCACCACCTAGAGAATTAATAATTGGTTGTAGAGCTTCTCGGCTAAATAAATATTCCGAGCTTGGTGGTATACCTCTTAATGTAGCCTTTAAATTTGGATTATTAATCTCTTTAATAATTCTCTCTCTCCTAATTTCAATTGACTCTCCCCTCCTGCCACAGATAATTTGCATTATCTTATCTGAGCTTTTATGGAGCAGAGAGCCAGGTCCCAGTAACCCAGTAACTTTTTCAAATAATGTATTAGGATTAAGATTATTTGGGTCGCTAGCGGCCCAGTTAAGTAAGTCCTGCAAGCCCTGTTTTAACAACTCCTGTTGCTCTAATTGTGCATTGGTCAATCCCGCTAATACATTTTCTGCAGAGGCCAAATAGTCTTTTGTCTTGTTGAAATGACAAAATTCTTCATTCACTTTTAAAGAAACAAAGCCTGGAGTTGCAGAAAAACTCTGTAATGTTGTCTTGTATCTAATACCTTTCCATGCCTGTGTGTCAAAATGTTGAAGATGTTTGACCTTTTCAAGTCTTTCCTTCTTAGCAGGCGGGATAACTCTCTTCTCGTCGAAGTCCGTATTTAAATCGCCTAAATTAAAATTCTCAGAACTACAGCAAGGGTTAATTAGAAACTGCGATTGTGAATGGGAATTTTGTTCTATCGCCTTACTGGGACCCGGAAGGGTTGGGCACTCAGTATTCTGATTAACGTAAGGTAATTGTGACAAAAAACCAGAAATATAACTCACTTGGCTTATTAAGCTCTCGATACGCGGGTCAGGAGTAACATGTTTGTACTTACGGCGTTTGTTCGGAGGCGGCGAGGCAATGCCTTCCTCATCTTCCGAAGATGAGGAAGAGCTGCTGTCACTCCCAGAGGGTATAGATTGACGTCGAGAAGACTGTTCTTCATCCGAAGCAACAGCGACCGACCGACCACTAACATAATCCTTACCGTCATTGTTTTTGTCCGATTGAGTGCTCATACTTATTAGTCGAGTACACAATCACTTGTTTCGAACCACAAATAGCACTTTAAAACTTGTAAAGCACTTGAAAAAACAATATTCAATCACAATGAAAAATTTTGCATGCATTGGCGGCAAAATTTATGAACGCTATGAGTTGACATTGACAGGTGCGCTCCAGTTTAGGAAAAACTGCCGCGCTCTGCTGCGTGTGAAAGAGACAGGTAACATAAAAAAGTGAGATAAGGTAAGAAATTGCATGATCTAAGGCATAATTTATCGGATGCTTCTTCAACAAATGCTGTGTGTTTTGGAAACACATATAATATTACTATAGTTGGTAGGCATAAGTAATGCCACCAATTTCGGTCCTGTCATACATAGCATGGTTAGTAGGAGAGAGGACTCTATTTTATTTTTACCCAACTACCGAAAGGGGTCATGTTTTACATTTTTTTTTATTCGTTTAGTATATAAATAATATTTGAGTTTGATTTCATAAGTAGTTAAGAAAATGTACTATTAGTAGTAGTAGTATTTGGTGACAAATCATAGCGGGCAACACGTAATTATGGCCTCGTAATTACCTACATGTTGTATAGCCATCGAAATATTCGAAATATTATATATATAAGCCATGCATAACATAACTTGCGCTGTATGCAATAGCTGTATACACTATGTACCATAAAACGAGTATAAACGACGAACGACCGTTATTTGGTCAAAAATTAACATCAGTGTGAGAATATAGCATATTTTCTGCCTTTCATATCTTCTATACGTTTTGCAAAACAATCTGTTTTTCATACCTGTTAAATCTATGCAGTTATCAGTTATGTAGTTTATCGTCTGACACTGTCATACTCAATCTGCGGCCCGCCAAAATTTTGTGAGTGGCCCACCTGGCATAGCAGTCAAGGTGCCAACCACTTTAAATTTCGCGCAGATCCAGAGAAAGTGTGTGCGCGCGGAGTACAAAAGGTTTAATATTCTAACAGTAGTTTTATTCTCGGTCCTTACAGTACCTAGATAACCCTACCGCGCATTGCGTTGCAGTGAGTATTAGAAGGATTCTGAGATCTCATTAAAAGTAAAGTTTTGGATTGTGAAATCTCTTTCAAAATTTTGTCAAGATCGCATGTCTAACATGATCGCATGTATTGCATGATAACATCACATTATATGACTTATATGATCATCCAATCAGATGAACTATGAACAATTTTTCATTTTTTTGTTTTGTTTTCGTTACCTTATTTTAGGTATTTAAATATTAATATAATGCTATTTATTAACACCTAAGTTTTGTGTTGTGGCCCGCGGCACCGTAACTAATACATTTTTATAGTCCTTATGGAAAAAAGGTTGAGTATGGCTATTAATGTCTATAAAAATATACAACAAAGTACCAAAAGACATAAGAGAGGAAAATAAAACCATTAACCAATAAATTTATTAGTAAATTAAAACATTACCTGTTAACAAAATGCTATTAATAATGATCTACTTTACCTATGTTTCCACCTTTATAATACACTAGCTTTTGCCCGCGACTTCGTCCGCGTTTCAGTCGTTTTTCGTAAAAAAGTAGCGTATATCCTTCCTCACGGTTCAATGGTTTTGATGTAACAGACAGATTAACTTTGGTATATGATTTCTATGTAGCTTTAACCATTAAGGCTGCACACGCGACGGAAGCTTAAAAAATGGAGTAACTTCTCCCGTTTTCCCAACATTTCCCTACACTGCTCTGCTCCTATTGATTGTAGCGTGATGAAAAGTATACTATAACCTGCCCAGGAGTATGAAGAATAATTGTACCAAGTTTCGTTAAAATCCGTCGAGTAGTTTTTGTTTCTATAAGGAACATACAGACAGACAGACAGAAAGACAAAAATTTTACTGATTGCATTTTTGGCATCAGTATTACAACAGTACTAATCACCCCCTGATAGTTATTTTGAAAATATATTTCAGGTACAGAATTGACCTCTCTACAGATTATTATAAGTATAGATTATGGAACGCAATAAAATATTGAGTACCTAGAATTTCTATTGACTAAGTAATTGATTAGGTACCCGTTCACATTTTATCACATCTAGAACAGTTCTCAGTCTCGGTCGATTTTACTTTTTCTCACTGAATGTGTTAACAGTCCATGCATTAGTCTAGTGTGAAATATACTAAATAGTTAAACACTGCATATATTATGAGCATGTTTTTACTATTCTGTATATACATACACCAAAAGTGTGGTAGTTGGACTTAGAATTTCGCTTACGCTAAAAATCTATTGGTAAAATCGTGTGGCGTTTTTAAAAGCATGTTAGCTGGCAATATTGAATTTAACCAACCACAGCTTTAGGCTAAAGGACACCGATATCCAAAGCCTTAATAAATTAAAAAAAAAAAAAAAAAAACCAACCACAGCCGACTTTCATTCAAAATGATTCAACTTTGACATCTGTTTCTGTCATTTATGTTTAACACATTTTAGGGACATGTGTTTATCCATGTGAAATAAATACTTAGAACTTTAAAAACGTGTTTAAAATGCCTACTCCAGACAAAATCCTCATGAGAAAAATAAAAAAACGTGAGAAAAAGAAGTTAAAGTTAATAAATAAGAAAACGAATGGTGTTTCTGAAGACAAACCAGGTAACATAACCTACATTACCTTCTGATATTTCGTAAAATTGACCAAAATTTCTTATATTTGGGCGATAGTAAATGGATGCGATATTCATACTTCGTTGTTATGTGCATTGCGAAATCTTAAAACCTCTCAACTATTAAAATGATTTACTGTTCGATTTGTAGAAAAAGATTCGTAGCCATCACGCCTGTTTTTACCGATTGGTTACGCAGATAATGCTCATCCGCAATTCACTGATGCCGTTATAACGATGACGATTAATAGGGTCGAGCCAATGCTTGAAAATTTCATGTACCTTTTACAGTAAAACTTTGTTGCAGAAACTGAAAATAAAACCGAGATAGAAGTCAAGAAAAGAACACATGAAGATAATGAAAATGCAGTTCCTAAGAGTAAGTATTTATTTGTTACAATATAATATTTATATTTAATATTTTTTAAGAAATTCCATTTATGCATTACCATTGAAATTCATAAAAAATATACTAAATATTGCCTCAATGAGGGTCACAAATACAGATGTTTGATTCCCTGGTCAAGTGATGTGTCTAATAGATTGTGAGCTTGTTACATGACATCTTAAAATAAATTTTGTCAATTCATAGTAAAGCTCTCAAAGGATGCAAAGAATAGATTTTCTACTATATGCCACAATGTACTTGAATTAACCACAATTCATGTAACTTATTGCTTTTGAATCTCATCATATATTATTTCCTTTTAGAGAAGAAAAAGAAAGTTAAGCAACTAGTGAAAGAAGAACTAGCACCAGTAAAAGAAGAGAATGAGTCAGAAAACAATGAATCTGAAGGGGAAGATGACAATGACATAGACAATGATGCTGAAGATACTACCAATACGGAAAGCCAGTGTGAGTATCAACTGTCAAAATGATGAGTATTAATACTTCTTAGTATTTCTACTCTCTGTAAAGATTGCATAGTTTAGTAATACAGTCAGTTAGTGAGACAATAATCTATAGATATAAAAATATAATCAATTATCTGAGTCTGGGTATTGGCTGCCGTCTCTATCTTTATGAGAATGTCTGTGGTAAAGTCTTTGACAGTCATCATCAGGCGTCACTAGCCTAGCACTGTTGGCTTGGCCATTATTTTCATAAAGCCTGACTAATAAACTCCACAACTGGACATAGGCTCCCTAAAAGTAGCTGCAATGTTTTATAAGAGTCAGGAAACTTGTCGCGCATCACTTCTACTGCACATTTCTTTTGTATAATTATATTTTTATGTTGTATATAAATAATGTAATTGCAAGCCATTCTATTTAATGTAACTCAAGAAATAAAATATTGAAAATTATACGAAGTCTAATTTATAATATTCTTTTAACTCCAGTGCCAGGTTCCAGCTTATGCCTTGGCATTCTATCAGATCAAAAGTTTACTGCCCTAGAAGGAAAAGTCTGTGAATCAACTTTGATGGGCATCAAAGACATGGGTTTTACCACCATGACAGAGATTCAGTCTAAAGCTATACCACCACTGCTTGAAGGAAGGGATCTTGTGGGAGCTGCAAGGACTGGTTCGGGAAAAACTCTAGCCTTCCTAATACCAGCCATTGATCTTATTTATAAACTGAAATTCAAGCCTAGAAATGGTAAGTTAATATTATACTTTTAAGAAAGTTCTCTTGTAACAAAAAAACTTTATATGAGTAAGTTGTACTCTGTTCCCAAAAGTACATTTTAATTAATATTATACTTTGTCTTACTACTTACTTAATTTTTATGATGATAAAAAGGCGAATGTGAAAACTTGACTGCCATACCTCCATAACCAGTATAAGTAGGCATCAACATAAAATCGAGTCTCCGGTGTAAACTGTTGAGGCACATTTTGTGTCGGTGCCCATTATTTGCTGAAGAGGTTTGAGATCAGTTGTTTTGTGAACACAGAATGGATATCTGAACATTTCAGCACAAAAAAAAAAAGCTTTAATACAGCTTTACTCTGTTTTTGAAAGTTGATTTTACTCTTAATTAGGTACTGGTGTGATTATTCTGTCTCCTACAAGAGAGTTGGCCATGCAAACATTTGGAGTATTGATGGAATTGATGAAGTATCACCATCATACATATGGGTTGGTTATGGGAGGAGCTAACAGGAGTACTGAAGCTCAAAAGCTGTCTAAAGGTTTGTTACACATAAGTTTAAATCCATATATTTTGTTTACGTGAGCCTTTTGGGTGTCATTGGAATGCATGAATGATGGAAAACCATAGAAAAAATGTGCATGGTCATGAATAAACAAGTTATGCACACAGTGAATTTTAATATTGTACATTCATATGTGACCAGTAGATATTTAATTTGGCGTTAGTTCAATCTAGGACCTTGAATTGACGGGATCCAAATCCAGCCACAAATAAAAATATCTTATGATCCGACTTATCAATACATTATACTATCAATTTATAAATAGGAAACATATTAAAAAAATATATATATGAGGAATCTCCTCTGCTATACTTGTCAGTTTGAATGGAGAATTTTATTATTTTTTATAGGTATTAACATACTAGTAGCAACACCAGGTCGTCTATTGGATCATTTGCAGAACACACCAGACTTCTTGTACAAAAATTTACAGTGTCTCGTCATTGATGAGGCTGACAGGATTTTGGAAATTGGTTTTGAAGAAGAAGTTAAGCAGATCATTAAGTTGCTGCCTAGTAAGTATTTGGGACTAATTTATTTTTAAATTGTATCAGTGCTCAATTTTGCCTGACACTATCAGTAGCTTCAGTTTGAGGACTGAGGACTGTTGTGGGTATAGTAAAGCTAGAAAGTATAATATCTGTCTTGCTATCCACCTTAGAGTTTCTAAGTTACTCAACTAAAAATGTATGTTTGCTAAAAGAAAAACAGCTCAAGTTACTACCTCTCAGACCAAAAGAATATATTATTATTATATATAGTATTTACCAAATGAATTTAAATATGTAATTTGTGTTTTCCTAGAACGTCGTCAAACAATGCTGTTCAGTGCCACACAGACTAAGAAAACTGAGGCGTTGACGGCCCTCGCTGTAAAACACGAACCTATTTATGTAGGAGTTGATGATCACAGAGAACAAGCTACAGTTGACTCTCTAGAACAAGGGTAAGTAATCTTCTTATAATCAGGTTCGGCAACACGTAAGTTAGGCCCCTGATAGCGTTCATAGTTAATGATAACTGTTCACCATCAGATGGCCCGTATACATGTTTTGCTTTTGTGCTAAAATGCTACGTTTTTGGAATCTCATATTGTAGGGAAACTTATGGAGTAAATAAAATCTTATGGATCTAAATCTCAAGTGTATACATTTCCCAACAGTGGTTTTCATCACCGTTAACGCGATAATCAAATTCTGATTCGTACATGAATTCGAAATTTTGTTTGAATTTTATTTTGTCATGTTCTGAAAAGGCAGTGATAGCCTAGCGGTTGAATGCTTGCCTTCCGTGCAGGAGGGTCTGAGTTCGAACCCGGCCCGCACCTCTGACTTTGCGGATCAGAATTTGATTATCACTTGCGTTTATGTTGATGGAAAACATCGTGAGGAAACCTGAGAGGGCTCCATAAAGTTCTTGACGGTGTGTGTAGTCCGCCAACCCACACTGGACCAGCGTGGTGGACTAAGGCCTAACCCCTTCTCATTTTGATGGTTAGGGTTAGGCCTTAGTCTCTCAGAAGAAGAGACCCTTGCCCAGCAATGGGACAGTAATGGGTTAATTTATTTATTTTCCGAAACAATAATAACAAATATTACCCAGACAGTAACATAGCAATCAAATTCTTTGATTATTTCTTATTATAAAAAGTTTATACTTACGTAAGAACTTAAATCTCACGATTTATCGATTAATATATTATTTTTATTTTTACAGTTATATTGTATGCCCATCTGAGAAGCGTATGATGGTCCTATTCACATTCCTCAAGAAGAACAGAAAGAAAAAGGTGATGGTGTTCTTTTCGACTTGTATGTCGGTGAAGTATCATCACGAGCTCTTCAACTACATTGATCTACCTGTTATGTCTATTCATGTAAGTCATTCTATACCCTTTTTTTATTGTATAATGACAGACATGGGAGTGTCACTGGGGAGTTTGTTGGGCTGTTTCTTTTCCACAAAAACATATAAGAAGTGGTCCAGGGCGGGCGAATGAGTTCTGTCCATAATATTATGTTAGACATTCAAAAAGTTTATAATCTAATTTGAATAAATGAATTTTGTTTTCTCCTTTTTTTTAGATTTCATTGTAGGTAACTTTTTTTTCATTTCCTGCATCTCATCCAATTTTATTGAATATGTTTTCTTATTCATCAGGGAAAGCAACAACAGACGAAACGTACGACGACCTTTTTCCAATTCTGCAATGCTGAGTCTGGTATACTGTTGTGCACAGATGTGGCAGCCCGAGGTCTGGATATACCTGCCGTTGACTGGATTGTACAATATGATCCGCCGGATGATCCTAAGGTATTAAGGATTCTTCAGTTTTTAAAACCCTACATAAATATCACCCAGACCAGGAACCTAGGGCATAAAAATATTTGTAGAATGCGCCAAACGAACCCGCGACCCATAGCGCAGAAAACCAATCGTTTAGTCACTGCGCCAACTGTGCTGTCTAATTATGAACAACTATGATAGCGTTTGCGTATCAATGCACATGAGTTGCTAAAGCACTTATGAATATTTTACAATAGTATCAACTGTCAATGTGGATTACGATAATCGATGCTTTGAAGCCTTTATTGGATTAGACTTTGGAGTTATCTAAAGCAGCGAAAAGAAGCGAAGTAAGTTTTGACAATAAAATACACAGCCATTAAATTATTCGTATTGGCAAATGTGCGCGCATATCGTTTTCATAAATTTTTAGACACGCATTTTTATGTTTGTTACCGTCAAAACTTACACTAGAGATACTGAATACCTCCTTATATGCGACACAATTGCGCCAACCAATTCATAAAATAACAGTCTCCTAGATAGCCAGTGATCACATTTAATCGAAAGTAAGGACTGGAATTTTAACATAGATCACAAATCAAAATAAGCTCTATGTTTGTGTAATAAAGTTTATTATTGTTATAGGAATACATCCATCGTGTAGGCAGAACTGCGAGAGGTCTCGGAACAAGTGGGCATGCGTTACTTTTCTTGCGTCCTGAAGAACTTGGATTCCTCAGATTCTTGAAACAATCGAGAGTGACACTTAATGAATTTGAATTTTCTTGGAATAAGATTGCCGACATACAACTGCAGGTTAGTAAATACGAAATATATTTTGATCAACTAAGTACCATAATTACCATAGATTCTATTGACATCTTAGGCTGACGCATTAATATGAACTATTTGTGGTATCCACAAACCCGCAGTGTTCCTGTGTTCAGAGTTCAGAGAGGACACCAGAATCCCAAAAATGAGAACATTAATAGGATGACGATTGTGATAACGCCGATAAGGGATAATCCATAAATTACATCACACGAATTTTGTTTTCTTTTTGTTCTTCATTAGAATTAAAGTTGTAGAGTTTTAATACTTTAGATTTATAATATATATGTGACGTCACGAAGCTTATGCATGCGTCCCTCCCTTGTCACACGATGTCACACTTTGTTGATCCCCTCCCTCCTCCTTAACATGTGACGTAATTTATGAATGGCACCTAATGTCGCATCAGATTTTTATTCATACTTTTGTTTCAGCTGGAAAAACTGATATCAAGAAACTACTTCCTGAACCAATCAGCTAAAGAAGCGTTCAAGAGCTACTTGAGGGCTTACGACTCGCACCATCTGAAGACAATATTCGATATCGACACTATCAATATGGCCAAGGTGTCGAAATCCTTTGGTTTCACAGTTCCACCTGCCGTTGAACTAAAGGTAGCCAGTAAAGGACCTCCTCAGAAGAGGAAAGGAGGCGGTGGCTACGGATACTTCAAGTCATTAAACGCGCCTACAAACTTCAAACAGAAAGCGGAGAAAACTAAAATCTACAGGCAAAAGGGCAACAACAGAAAAAGTGTTAGCTAATTATTGAATAAAATAAATCGGTTTTATTTTAAAGTATCATTTTATTTATTACATACAGCTGCGTCAATCATTTGAATTTGAACCGTATGTCAATTGACATAAAAGTTACACGATTCGCCCGCAGTATTTGCTATTATAACCTTAGTTAATATTACGATTACTGTCGTCAACAATGTTTATTATCTCTTACACTTCAATACTTCATTTGCATTTACCAATATGTCGATCTTTATATCTTGACATAATAATAATCTTTCATCCAAACGATTGCAGTATACTGATAACCAATAGGTATCTTCTCGTTTTCTTGGAACATTTTCGTGTTTCGAGAGTTCGCCGTCATTTATTTTTCGGTACTGATTAGTTATTGTTAAGAAAATATCGATATAAATGTATCGTCTCATTGGCTTAGGTCACATGCGCTTTGTCTGCACCGAGGCAATACACTCATATTCGGCCTGTTTAAGAAGTCCTTCAACAATTGTAGGCGGCAATTGTGGAATCAAGGTGATTATTATAGCCGGCTTGTGACTCACCGTTTTCCAGATATTTAACTAGTTTACGGTTTAAAAGATCAATTAAAATTTAATATTACGCTTTGTGGTAGTCCTGTAATGGCAGAGAACAAGATTGAACCTTTATAATATGCTTTAGTGTCTACATTTAACGTTCATCATCAACCCTATACCATTTTTAAGATTACTTTTTTGTATGTATATCTCATAAAAAAATCTGGAGTTTCGCTAACAATTGTTTAAGAAAATCCTAAGTCGGCAGAATCTAGCTATAGCGGGTGACGCCTCAGTGTAGATGTACATTAACCTTTCAGTAAGACCATGCATCAATAAACGAGACGAGAACAAAAGAGTTTTCGGTGCAGCTTTTCACACTGTCACGCTACTTGCACGCCGCGTATTGAGTGGTGTTAAACAAGCATCGAAATGTGACAGCCCTGCCAAATATTTCAGATATAGTACCCACTACTACTGCACCTTTGATGTTATTTTAGTCACGGGTTGGATAAAACCAAAGAAGAAGAAATTTGTAGAGATATTTCCATAGAAACGTTAAATCACCCACAATACCTTCAACGTAAGTAGTGTATTACTTCTACTTCTACCATCCTTCGGACTACTCGGCTCAAACGCTTTTGCGAAGGTGACGTATTCGCTTCTTGCTTGTATGATTACTTGTTTATGTTTAATTAGATTATTTCAAAAGGATACAGAAATCCACGTGAGGCTGCTCTTGAAATCCAAAAGCCTTCGCTGCTAGTCTTAAATCCAACGAATTGATATCAAATATCTTTTTAAGTGGATGTGTTTTGTAGCATCTCAGAAAGGAAAGATACGCCTTTCTTGCCAGTGTCTTCATTACACCGTTATTTAATATTAGCTCTTCAAGCTGAAGCAAGAGGGAGATAAGTTTAATCTGTAGAATCAATATTGTCATGGAGAAAATAATCACTATTCCTTCATGTCTTACCATTTCTTGAACCTCGTCAGGAGGTTCACCAAAACTGTATTTATCTAAATACACCTTTTCCTTTTCTAGAAATTTAATAAAGTTTTCTTCTTCCGGCCTCAATAATATGACAGCATTCCCTTTATTGTTGAGTCCCCTAGCCGTGCGACCGACTCGATGAATGTACTCCTAAAAGATAAGATATAGATGAAATAGTAAACATGTCAATCAGAATTTATAAATAAGATAAATATTTATGTGAATCTTTTTGAAGCGAACAGCTCAAGCGAAGCAACAGATAGGCGATCGAGAGACAATTCTTAGCTTAGTTGGAAGGGTATTAGCAAATTTCAAATCATACTAGAAACAGTCGCAATAATTACCTTTGGATCCGATGGTGGATCGTACTGAACAATCCAATCAACTCTAGGGATGTCCAAACCCCGAGCTGCTACGTCAGTACAAAATAATACCCCACTTTGTGCTTCAATAAAATCATGATATGCCTCTTTCCTTCTAGCTTGACTTTGTTGACCCTTGAATAAAACATTGGAATAGTTATATAAGTACATGATATGTAATCAAAGTGGGGATATAATGTATTTATTATTAACCTCAGAGAATCTATGATTAATAAGTAATTAATTGTTGTAGAGCAGTTACATACAACGCAACTGTTCCTAAATGCAATTCTTCTCTTTGGATTGGTTAGGTACCTATTATGTTTTACAGATAAACAAGACCATAATAAATAATACCGCAATAATATGCTTATTTCACATAATTTTATTAAAGGTTGTTTTTAATGATTATTTAATCATACTTACATGTATGCTTATGACCGAGGCCTTACAGTGATCATTGAAAAATTCATAGTGAAAATCTACGGATCTGCACGACGAAAAGAAAACCATTACTTTTAATTTTCTACTTTTTTTAAGCATTTTGTATAGCCATGACATCCTTTTTTCTACTGGACAGATATAATACCTGGAAGATATTTATAGTTAGTTTACTTATATTTTTACTGTTAACTTGTTTTTTCTGCCCAATTATGTGAACAATCTTTTAGAACAGGAACATATCACTGCCTGTGGCATGCCTGGCTGCTGGCTTTAAAAACTATTTTTTTTATTTACAGGCTCATTCAAAAAGTTGCGATTATAGTAGCATGTTTCGAAACTGGGTTGATCCTACTAAGAAGAGATCGGCAAGAAATTAAAAACTCCATGGATGGCAACACACCACGTGACATAAGTATACGAAAGACGTTTAACACGCCGAAAGATGACTTGGAACGGGTTTCTGTTTGCATTTCTACTAAGACACTATCAGCGATAGTGATTACTGAATAGATACTTTTATTATCTTTTGTTCAGTAAGCGCAGAAATCGCTCATGCTACATAGATAGGCCAGTCAGCAATAGTGATATCGAGGCTGTCTATCCAGCGTGCGCGAAACGATCAGAACCTCATATTTCGTCACTCTTAGAGATTCTTTCCTTGCCCACTTATTACTCTGTAACCCAGCTTGAACATCCTGCCACTTGAGTGTGCACCCATGACCAAATGTAGATGCTAAATTTCAGCCTCAATGATTATGTTATCTCATTTGTTTATAAACATTGTCTTGTTTATACTGACCCTTGTTGAAGTCCCGAGACAGTAGACATTTTGCTATCAGTTACAGATATCAAAACTGGATCAGTTCGCAATGCCAATCTAGCTAGATTCTTCACATTTTCTCCCATAGTCGCACTGAATAAGACTGTTTGTCTTTTAGCTAAAAAAAAACATAGTAATATAACATAGCATCAAGCCTGTATTCCCCGAAGGGTTAAGCAGAGGTGTACTGATGTACACATACATTTAGCTAATTCTGTAAATGAGTCTCATGTAATAGGGAGCAGCAATTTCTTTTTTTAAATAGGAAAACTTAATATCTCTTTGCTCGACCCGGGAATCGAACCCAGGACCTCACGCTCCTCACGCTCACCAGCACACTTACAACCACTAGACCAATGAGGCAGTCAGTATACTATTCATATATGATGACTTCAGACCATTTAATTTGAACAGCTGTTCTAATACATTCACTAATTATTGTCATGTGAAACTGTATAAGAAAATTCATAGATTATCCAATATTTACAATTTTCACATATTCATTCTTACTACTGGCAAAGCTTAAAAATACTTAATACCTGTATTACACATAGATAGACACTCAGAATTCAAGTAGAGATTGCCACTGAGAGTATCTCTGTATGAACCTTACAGTGTGACAACAATAACTTCTCATTTATTAAGGGGTATTATCAGTCATACAAAGAAAATGCACACATTTGAACTGCACAGAACATCATTCTTGAGGGTAATGGAGAATGTATGTTACACTAGTAATTCAGTTACAGACTTACTTGGCAATAAGTTGATGATACCAGTAATGTGCTTCTGAAAGCCTGCTTCCAGTAGTTTATCAGCTTCATCCAGTACTAAGCACTTCAATTTGTTACAATTGAACTTTTCAGTATTTTGAAGGTGATCTAGTAACCGACCTGGAGTGCTGACAATAATGTTTGCACCTGCAATATTGTTATTTAAAATACTGTTACTGCCTATCCTATCTCACTGCTGAGCAAAGAGCTCCCCCTTATATTGTCATATTAATATCTTAAATCAAATGATTATGTTGTTTTATAAAGTGATATAAGATAAAACAGCTCTAATACCAGTATTGGTAGTTAAGCTGCCAGATGTTGCCAAAATTTTGAAAACTGACAAGTTCTGGCACAGTTACAGTATAATTGAAAAGTAATTTTAGATAATTAATTATCCAAAACTAGGATATTTACATGAAATCAACATGTAAAAAAATATTACTAGGTTAGGTAGGTAAAGTTTTACTAGGTACAATTTACTAATTTTTAGTAAAAATCTAGATATTTCATTGGAATTCAATATCTTATCTGTAAAACAAGAACTTGTGATGATGATAATTTGTAATTGTATGTACTGTACTGTAACTCTGCCCCTAATACAACCCTCTGACCTATAATTTACATTTTGTACTAAACTTACCTTTCTTTAGTTTCAAGACATCTTTAGCCTTCTTCTCCCCTCCCACAATAAGACAGTGAGACAAATTAATGTTAACAAGCAGTTTCTTTAACACATCAAATGTTTGCAGTGCCAGCTCTCTTGTTGGTGACAGAATTATACATCCAGTACCTGAACCAAAAATAAGTTTTATGGATTCTCTTGAATCAGTGCAGTTAATATTGTTAAACAACACAAATTTTTCAATCTTAGAAGCAGGTAGATTTTCAAATAGGATTAGAAAAGGCTGGAAGAGCTATACTTTTGCTGTCCTACTTACTTCTGACTCAAGTTTTATATTTAGTATTTTATTTCAACTAGGCCTTTTCAGGCAATTTTAAAAAGTCGAGACTCTAGGCGCACGGTTCCAAATAGGTAGGTCCTATGGAGAAGAGACCGGCAAGAAACTGTTTCATATTCAAAACAAAAACACAATTTTTAGTAATGTTACTAGAAAACAGCGCAAGAATAGACTAAAATTATAGATTACAAAAGTGAGGCAATCTTACCTTCCTTTGCAGACATCCCTAACTTGACTAATCTATCAACAACTGGTATAAGAAATGCCAATGTTTTCCCACTGCCCGTCTTGGCTGCACCAATCAAGTCCTTTTCTTGGAGCAAATGCGGCAATACTTCGGCTTGTATCCGAGTGGGCTTTTCAATACCCATTGATTTCAAAGCCTTTAGGATTCTATCATCAATCTTGCCTTGTAACATTGAGAAACAAGACTGGGAAACTATTTCATCTACATCCATGTTTTATGATTCGAATTATATTAATAATCACTCAAAATTAACTCTAAAAAACGTATATTTATGTATTACTGTAGTATTAGTATCACTGATGCTTTAATTAAAGATAAAAGAGAGATTTTCAATAAAAATAATTCAAAATAACTCGACACGTGCGTTTATTTACAATTAAGTTTGACACTAATGACATTTCTATTTTTCTATGACAAATTTTGACATAATAATAATCGAATAGGACTGTAATCGATTCGTAAATTTTTGGAATGTTCATAATCAGAGGCCCTAGTGTAAGTTTCTTTCGACAAATTCGATTTACTACTTCGAACGCGTTTGGCGCTCCGATTGGTCCGTTTCGTGCTCTCCACCAATCGGAACGCCGAACGCGTTCGATGTAGTAAATCGAATTTGTCGAAAGAAACTTACACTAGGGCCTCAGAACGCAATTAATATATTCCAAAGACGGGAAAGTGAGGATGTTGGTTATTCCACTTTTATTGCTCATGGTAATTGGAAAAACCCTTTGTCAGGCATACAGTCATACAGAAGTATGACTATGCGTCTGTCAATAAGTTTGTAAAACAATTATACCTGGCATTTTTCCTTTTACAAAGAAAACGCTATAGGCCTTATAGTTAGTACCTATACTTACCTACGTAATAAACTTTGTAGATAATAGCTATTTATAGAGATATTATTTGATGTTGATGTGTTGATATTAAATGTGCCACTGTTTTATTCACGCGTCTGACTTTTATTGCCGGCAAATAATCAAATTTCATTGTTAGTTTTTTTAGCGCTGCTCTCGACCGCTAAATTACGTACACGTAATCCAAGCATGATTCTGCTTTTTCTTTTTGTTATGCTTACCCATGATAAGAGTAGGTTTACAGGATTCGGTAGTTTTGTAAAACAATAAACACAAAAAATTAACAGGTACATAGATAAGAAAAATAAACAAGTGGGTAATATTAAAACAATAATTTTATTGATCACTCACAATGTTTTGTTCACTTCATTAAATTTATTATTTCTACTTGAACTAAAACAGCCTTGCATTTGAGGAATGTGAGAGAAAATAATGTATGATGTTGAATATTTCAGTCTTTACATCAAAACACTGATGAATAATCCTTTTAAATACCAAAAGACTTTTAATTATAGGTATTGACCAACACTTCCACTTAAACAAAAATAAATTTACTACTTGATACTCTTCTACTTAATCATACTACATGAATTCCAATTGATTTCCAGTACATCTTATATGTATGAATTATTCACATTTATTTAGTGTGTGATTTGAGACTTGTCCTTAGAGAACATGATAATGGACTATGACTGATTTACATTTGTAACTTAAATGTTAACATATCACATGAAGGTGTGAAATTTTGAACACTGAAATATTAAAGTTCATCATGTGATGCATGGTCTGGAGTCGGACTGGAATCATCACATGCTGCAGGCGTACTAAACTCCATCTTGTATTCACAGCGGTAAGGTTCTGTGACGGATAAGAGTTTTGTCTCCAAACCACAGATGATATGTACAGTTGTCATTCTGCTAGGCCCATTCCAGCAGGCTATGCCATTTGTATACTTCATGATTGAGTACTTATTAGGATCTCCACCAGCCCATTCTCCCCAGTTTCCAAGTCCAACCTCAGCACCACCATTCTTGGATTTTTGAGTTACTTTCTGGAAAAGACATAATTTGTACACATACTCTTTATCTTCATACTCCCAACATTCTCCATCCAAAGTGGCATACTCTTGCTGCAAGCCATAATCCTTCTCAAGGTTTTGTTGGATTTTCCTAATATTAGCTTCTATTTCTCTAACTGTACGTTCAGCATCAGTATGTTGACGGCGAGCCTCAGTGGCCTCATCAACTAACTTTTGAGTTTCTTCATCATAAACATTTCCTTGTGCAGTTTCCACTTCTTCAGCCTCATCTTGAACTAGGTCCAGATCCCCAGTCTCATCATCATGTCCAGCATATTCTGTATCCAGGTCAGCAGCAGCCTCATCGGCATCAAGATCTTGTTCAGGTTCAATATCTTCTTGTTCCTCAGCTGGTTTGAACATACCTTGCTCCATCATCAACAGTGGTTTCAACAATGGCCAGGTTGTTGTGATGAAAGTATCTTTGTCTACACTTTCATTTTCACCAAAGAAGTATTTAACTTCTTCCTCATCAACTTGTCCATCCTTGTTTTTATCAAAGACATTAACTACTGTTATTTCATCCATTGTCAACACTTCATCTTTGTTGGAATCAAATCTATTGAAGTGTTCCAATGATTCTTTTATTGTAATTTGTCTCTCTTCTTCTGCTTTCTTTTGTTTTTCCTGTTCCTCAGCCTCTCTGTACACTTTGAGGGCCTCATTCTCTTTAGCTTCCAATTCATTTTTAAGACTCTCTTTCTCATCCTTCATCTGTACAGCTTCAGATTTATCTTTTTCAAGATGTTGTAGTTGCTCTGCCATCTCATTTCGTTTGAGATTTCCTTTTTCAATTAATTCTAATCTCAAGTGACTACCTGCTTTGTACAACTCGGCTATTCTTTGAGCTTCCGCTCTCGCCTCTCTTCCTAATTCCTCGCAAGAGTTAACACATGTTTCATCTGAAGCGTATTCGTCTGTACCATCACAACAGTCGCACACACCATCATTCACTCTAGAACTAGGTATGTTTTGCGGTCGATGACCGGCGTTTGTGCAATGGAAGAAACCATTTAGACATGCTGAAGTACCCGGTTCATCGCTGCCGTCGAAACAATCGCAATAATCATCGTTCACATAGCTAAACGGTATCGTAATAGTTCCATCGAAACAGGTGAAATCTTTTGTCGGCGAATATAGCGGTGCTTTAGATAAAGAGACCCCGCGAGGTCTTGGCACATCAGACTGAACAAACGTGACAAAGGAACAAATAATTATAAAAACTGAGTGAAATTGATTGATCCATGTAGAATAGATCATGATTATTTTGATGTTACACTTTTTATTTCTAAACACCGGTCACTTGCGAAATTGCACTAAATAAATAGAGAACGTGTAGGAGAAATGACAGCGCTGACGTTACCCAACCAAAACCGACCACAAACAAAGATTATCTATTTTGGCACAGATTATTGAAATCTACTACAATCGATATGAAAAAACATGAAATATCGGAAAATGCTTCTTCTTGCGATATGATATAATATGTCGCGACTTTTGATACGACGGGTCATTTTTATACTTACAGAGCTAAATAATAGCAAAACTTCTTAGTTCTTACTGTTTCAACTAGATTAATTCTGAACGGGTACTCTAAAAAAATCAACTAATATGAACTAACTTAAAAAAAAACAACTAACTATGGATTACTTTGTACATTATCTATTTCTAATACTCTATATCTCTATGATCTCAATTGTCAAATAGAGACGAGGTTGTTGTGGTGCATTGTGGTGTATCAATTGTGAATATATAAAAATATTATTTAACTTTACATTATCTTGTAGTGCCTGTATGTTTATCAAAACTATTATTTGTTCTTTCTGAGTGGTAGCAGTATATCGTCATGGAAACCATACTAGAACAGCAGAGAAGCTATCATGAGGAGAGGGAGAGGACGATGGATGCTATGGTCAAAGAAATCCTTCATAAGAAGACTGGGGTAAGTGCTTGTAATACTTTGGATCCCTAGTCTCATATATTATATGATAGGTACAGGATTTTTTAGGTTTACAATAAATTATTCATTATTTAAATATATCATAACCAAATTAGCAATAAGTTGGTAGTGTAATATTAAAATTTTGTCTACCCATGAACAGAAGCGGTTCAAGATAAAATACATAAACCTTATTTGTCTATTAAAACAGAGTTCATATTAATAATGATGTATTAATTTTCAGCATCGAGAAACAATTAATGCTGATCATCGTTTGAAGAATCTGCATGATGTAAGTAATGTTTTTGTTTTCATAGCAAAAATCATACACTGAGCTTTTTCTAAAAATTATTATTAATAGATATTGTTTGCCTATTTAACCACTGTAATTCCAGAGATATGTGGAATCCACAATAAGGCTAAAGGAGTTATATGAAGATAAAGATGGGCTGCGTAAAGAAGAAATTGCAGCATTGTCTGGGCCCAGTGAGTTTACCGAGTTCTATGCTAGACTCAAGCAGATTAAAGAATTTCATAGGAAACATCCCAATGAGGTAAACATAGACTTATTTAACATAGAAATAAATATGATGTTTTATGTTCCTATTAGATGAGATTCTTATAAGCCTTGAGAGAGTCACATAATCTGTATATACAGTATCATATATTATATCAAAGGTTCCCGAAGTGTGCGACGTGGTGCCCTGATGTGCTGTAGAGAGTAAAGAGGGGTACCATGAACGCACATCATTTTGACTAATTTGCCATTGTAATTTATTACATATTTTCTTAAATAATAAATGTATCAATGTGTCAATCTAAATATAAAAGCTCAATTTCATATTGTGGATGTTTAAATTTTTGTACCTATACTACTACATAGTATCATTGTACCATATGTTGACTAGCTAGCTGAAAAAGATTGGGTACCCCTATATTATATTATTTGTCAAGTGCATCTTTTCTCCAAAACATTTTTATTCTTACTTTATGTAGATTCTTTAAATCTTGGTCTTAATTCATATTTGATGTAATTTTTTTCAGATTTGTGTTCCAATGTCTGTAGAATTTGAAGAGTTAGCAAAATTACGAGAAAACCCTGCTGAAGATTACACAAGTATGTAATATTTATATTTTTAATAGGTTTGTTGATACCAAATAGGAATCAAAATTGGTCTGTTTTTATTCCAGCTCCTGTAGAGTTTACTGATGAAGAAGGTTATGGCAAATATTTGGACTTACATGAGTGCTATGAAAAGTATATCAATTTGAAAGGTATAGAGGTAAGTAAGGATGGTTTTATTATAGATAATAATAACAAATGAAAAAAAAAAAACGTTGGTTGTGTCTGAATAACTGTAATAATATGGTTGTGCTACGAAATTAATTATAAACATTTATATTTTATATTTTTTTTACAGAAAGTGGATTACATCACCTATTTGAGTATATTTGATCACCTCTTCGATATTCCTCGTGAGCGTAAGAACAGTGAGTACAGAAACTACATCAGAGTACTTCTGACATACTTGAAGGACTTTGTCAATAGAGTGAAACCTCTGCAGGATCAAGCACAGGAGATGGCTGCAGCCCATCAGGAGTTTATCAAGCAGTGGGAAGCAGGGAACTTTCCTGGATGGCCTGTATGTATAATATTATTAATTACTTTAAACATACCAAGTTATAGTTTCTCCACTTTACTCTGTTGTAGCTATTTATTATTGTATGTCAAATTTAAAGTAAAATTATTTTCATTTATTTCCAGAAAGAAACAGGTGGTGCCTTAACCAATGTGGGAGCCCATTTGGATCTGTCAGCTTTCTCTTCATGGGAGGAGCTTGCTTCACTGGGGTTGGATAGATTGAAATCTGCCCTCATGGCTCTTGGGTTGAAGTGTGGTGGAACTTTGGAAGAGAGGGCACAAAGGTAAGCACAAGAAATTGTGATATGATTAGTTTTATTATTGTTTATTAAAAATTCTAAATGTTTATGTTTATAATTTATTTACAGATTATTCAGTACTAAAGGTCAAACATCTCTAGATAAATCTCTAGTCGCAAAGAAGGGAGGCAACAAAGCAAAGGCATCGACCCAACAGAGACATAAAGATATTGCTGCCATTGAAGCTCAAGTGTACAGGTAAATAATTCATTTTATTACATACTAACACAAAAATGGGTTACGATTATGACATATTTTTATTTTTATTTAACTTTTCTACTGAGAAAACATGTTTTGTACAGATTTGCTAACATCGTAAGTGGCACTCGTTCCGCGACTATCGAGAATGTCACCCGGCGAGCAGCCCGTGCGGCCGGCGAGCGTCGTGACGACAGTGGCGACGAGAGCGATGCTTCAGCTGCTCCTGATATTGATTCTGATGACGATGAAGTGCCGTACAATCCCAAGAACTTACCTCTTGGCTGGGATGGCAAGGTAATATAATTTTGGAGGGTAATTTGAGATGAACCCAACCCTAACATACACATCGGCATGCACAGCGTTTTTTAGACAGGGTAGGCAGAAACTTTAAATAACTTACTTACCAATAATACCTACTGCATGTTGGTATTGGTTTGTCGTCTTGTCGGTTAAATAATGATGTATGTGATTTGCCACCTCAAATATCTTATAATAAATATTTATCTGAGTTATGTAGGGTAGGCAGTGTCTTTTTGTCTTTATGCACCGCACGCTACTGAACATACAATATAAACTTGGAAATATGTAGGTTACTTTCAAATATCATTTATCCCTCACTTCTAAAAGCTTTTTAGTATGTACATACATATGTACCCAACCAAAGGTGTACTAATGTACACCTGACAAATACATACATATATGTCAGGTGTACATTAGTGATAGTGTTGTACAATACCTACATGTATAATTTTACCTAACGTTTCTATCAATAAAATCACTGGATGCAAAAGTGGAGAAACAAGTGTTTTGGTGCAACTTGGGAGACAGCTAGGTTTATACAATAGAATGCATGGCTGAGCTGATTGACGAGAGATAAAATAACATTTTTAATGTAAACATTTTTAAAATGTTTTATTTCTTTGCAGCCTATCCCATACTGGCTCTACAAGCTGCACGGCCTGAACATTAGTTATACGTGCGAGATTTGCGGCAACTACACATACAAGGGTCCTAAAGCATTCCAGCGGCACTTCGCTGAATGGCGCCATGCTCACGGCATGCGTTGTCTGGGCATACCCAATACGGCGCATTTTGCTAATGTCACGCAGATCGAAGATGCTCTTGCGTGTAAGTTTTTTCTAACATAATAATAACTTATTACGAAGAATCAATAGTTTTTTCTTCCTTCTATCATAGGACGATCTGCATTTCTTAATATTGTTTTACTTTCATTTGAAAACTGAATCAATTATCAAATCGTGTTTCTTCTAGTGTGGGAAAAAATCAAACATCAGAAAGAGAATGAAAGATTTGTGGCAGAAAATGACGAAGAATTTGAAGATTCTCAAGGTAATGTCGTAAATCGTAAGACATACGAAGATTTGAAGCGACAAGGACTTCTATAGATAATATGTATTCGTATTTTATAAATAATAAAATTATAGACGGATAATTAAGACTTTTATTATATAAGTACCTATAACTAGAAAATATTCTCGGCGGTTGTAGTTTTGTTCGTGTAGTTCCTTGAAGGCTTACACGAGCGAGAAAAAGTCATGCAAATTAGAAACTATATACCAATTTTCCGCTGCAAGTTTGAAACGTTAATTAGTACAGAAATCAGAAATACTCAAGAGAAAGAGTATCGATAGGTTAGTATAGAATGTAGGCCTTTTGTTATCTGTGTACAGTTATGTTATGTCAGTCCTCTGTCAGTCAGTCATTAAGTGACAGTTAATTGACATGTGACATCAAGTCAATAACAAACGCACGCGTGTTGTTCTGTGAAATTATTTTAGTGGAAATGATACTATATTTTTGAGCCAATTACCCCAGTTAATCATAATTCGCGTAGAATAGTTATCAACAATGCCGGAGAGTTCGAGCAGCCGGATTTTCACCGGCTCCAGGGTTTTAGGTTATGTTAGTACCCATGTGCCCTTTGTTGCTAGATTTATAAAGAGACGAGGTGAAACTCTGTTATGTACAAGTGTAGGGAAGTGGTTTCATACCTATGGATGTGATAAGTTTCGTTTGCTAAGCGTTAGCGGTGAACATCCTGGCCCAATCACATATATGATCGGAGATAGCTACCACGTCTATACAGCCAGTGAGAATAACATTTACGCGTGGAGACGTGGTTGTGAACTCAAACATGTTTACAAAGGGCACAACGCCCCAGTGCACTTGATGTTTCCTTTCGGTATACATCTCATATCAGTTGATGAAGACAACATACTCAAAATATTCGACATTAAGGACGAATCAGAGTTCCTGGAACTTGGTTTCGATGAAAACAGTTTTAAAATTACTACCCTATGTCATCCACCAACGTATTTGAACAAAATATTGCTTGGGAGTCAGCAAGGTCAGTTGCAGTTGTGGAATGTTCGCACTTCCAAGTTGGTGTTTACTTTTCAAGGATGGGATTCCGCTATAACGGTGACGGAGCCGGCGCCGGCCGTAGACGTGGTTGCAATAGCATTAGCTAGTGGAAAGATTATATTACACAACTTGAAGTTTGATCAGACTGTGGTGGAATTTGTACATGACTGGGGTATGGTCAGTGCTTTATCATTTAGGCTTGATGGAGCTCCAGTTATGGTGACTGGAAGCTCAGAAGGTCACATAGTAATGTGGGACTTGGAAGAAAAGAGGGTGTTGTCTCAAGTGGAATCTGCCCATTACTCTAAGATAGCTGGCTTACAGTGTTTGATGTCTGAGCCCTTGATGGTGACTAACTCTGAAGATAATTCCTTGAAGCTATGGATATTTGACATGCCTGATGGAGGTGCAAGATTATTAAGGAAAAGGTGAGGTTTCATACATTAAATGTATTCTATCCAATTGCTGTAGTTTTTCCTGCAATCAGATACTGATGACTATGACATGACATTTGTATTTGTTTATTTTGAAGGGAAGGACATTCACAGCCTCCAACTATGGTTTGTCATTGTGAGCCAAGTGGTAATAACCTTTTGGCAGCTGGTAGTGACAGTAGTCTGCACATCATGAACACTGTATCAGAAACCTTTAACAAAAGCCTTGGGAAGGCATCACATAATAGAAAGGCTTCCAAAAAGAAAAGTAAGTATACTTTGTTACTGAATTGAATTAGCATACCTCACAATTTGAGATTACAAAGTACTTACTATCAAGAGCATACGATTTTGGTGGAATAATGGGTACCTCCTCTAAAATCAATAAAAATAACATATTTCTAAAATTATCTGTCCTTATTTAAGCAGTGTAAAATAGACACAAAAGATTTTTTGTTTGTATTGTTTGCAGGTCACATAACTATTTGAATAAATTTGTTTTGTCAATTACTTGGTTCCTGTGTTTCTTAGCTCAGTTAACAAAAAAAAATTCAGTTACTGGAATCTATCTATCTATATATATATATATATCGACTCGCTAAGAAGAATAAATGTGTGTATGTATGTTCCGGATGGACTCCAAAACGGCTGGAGCTATTTTAATGAAATTTTTAGGTAATCTTCGGGTTAGACCAGTATTCCTGTGAAGTTTGGTAGCAATTGATCAGCAACTTTTTTTTTGTTTGATTGTAATTTTGGGTGATACCCATGCAAAGCCGGGGCAGGTCACTAGTATATAATTAAATTTAAATGAACTTTGAAATGCTCTAACAATTATTCTTTTCCAGAGAGATTGCAAATTGATCACCTGGTGTTACCACCAATCACCAAGTTGAGTTCATGTATGCAGAGAGACAAGCAATGGGACAGTATTGCTTCGTTACATGAAGGTTTCTTTGTTGCTACTACATGGTCTTACAACAAAATGCGCATGGGAGACCACAAGCTCAAACCTCCAGACACAGATAAAGGGGTTGTTGCCACTTGTGTGACTGTAACACACTGTGGCAATTTTGTTGTCATTGGTAAGAGTAACTCAGTTCTAATTTCTAGATTCTATATTCTGATAAATCTGCATGGTTGGGGATTGTTGTTGTATTAAGATAACTCTTGTCAAGTCACAGTGTAGACACAATAGAAAGCTTTTATTTGGGCACCAGTGTCCAAGTACAAATTCATGAATTAAGGGAAATCTTTTATTGTTAGCAGTATCGTTAGGATTTTTTAAATTTAATTTTTTATCTTGTAAAGTTGTGATTAAATAATTCCATTCCTATTATACAGGTTACACCAATGGTCAAGTACACAAATTCAACATGCAATCTGGTATACATCGTGGGTATTATGGTAAAGAAAATAAGCTAGCCCACAAGGGAGCAGTCAGGGGTGTTGAAACAGACCTTTGCAACCAAAGGCTGATATCAGTTGGAGCCGATGATACACTGAAGTTCTGGCATTTTAAATCAGGTAAGAAATATTTGAGGTGACTGGTTTTCAAAATATTTCGATAAAATTGTCAGTTTTGTGATAACTATCTCCCAAACAAGTGTTCATTAGTGCCTGAAACCGAACTTCGGCCAGAAATAGCTTTGAGTATGTCTGTGAATTAATAAATATGAAAATTTAAATCTAAAAACCATTATATTGAAACCTATCTTAGATTACCCAGTATAAAGAGAAATAAATACATAAATAAATAAAATAGGTAGGTGTGGCTGATGATTTTTAAAGTTGAGTGTTTTTAGTACTTTTCATAATATTGCGCGAGCAGAATTTCATTTATTTAATCATCACAGACTAGGAAGTAAACGGAATGATGCCTATAACCGTACACCAGGAATTTTTCAAAGACATTCGGATCCTTTCCGAACCCCGCAGATATCTAATTGTGCGATTGCAATTCGTCGCCAAAATCTACGTATCGAGTACTCCATATGTTCATTGACAAGCGTTTACGATGCATTTGTACGCGCTTCTATCTATCAATCAGCTATGTCTTAATTAACAGTTAAGAATAACGTACCTTTGGCCAAAAAGTCAGCAACTCCGGTCGGCAATATGAATCAATTGTACGTAGTCAGCTATTGAATTTATTTTCGTTCGGAATTTAGAATTACGAATTTATCTTTAACAGTTTGTGGATTCTAATCTCGTTTCATTTGAGTTGTTTTGTTAGATTCATTCAGTTCAAGCACATGCGTTTAATTGGTTTTTTAACGTAAATTAAATACGTAAATTGGCTATTTAGTTTAACATTTATTTAAGAAAAATCGGATGCAGTCGGCTTGATATATTGATGATAGTTAATTTAACTTGTTTTTTGTAACCAACCTTAAGTGCATGCTGTGTTCTTTTATAAGTAAAGAGAACTTTTAAATAATAGAATGTAAAAACGTTAATGTATTATCGCACTCATTGTTTGAGAACTACATAAATAAATTGAAAAAAAAAAACAATATAAATAAAATAATCATTTTCTTTCAGCAACAACCCCTTACCACGTTTTAAGGCTAGAAGAATCGGTTACCAGTACAAAATGCCACAGAGACAGCGGTCTGTTGGCTCTCGCAAACGAAGACTTTTCCATTACGCTCATTGATATCGACACTATGAATATTGTAAGGAAGTTCGACGGCCACGAGGGGAGGATAACTGATATTGAATTTGATACTCAGAGCCGGTGAGATAATTTATTAATTTATACTTTTTATATTAGCTCGGCTTTTAAGTTTCTTTTCTATTTTAATACGGCAAAATGCTATTTATGTATCTTTTATTCTTGACTAGTTTCCGCCTGCGGCTTCGCCCCCATTGATTACGACCAGTGCATATTTTCGGATCACACGTAGCGCCATCTAGCGTGCTAAAGCAATTGTGACCGTCGAAAATTATTGTTCTTTCCCTCGGGAACAGTACTTTTTTTTGCATGAAATGTACCCTACGTCCTTTTCTGTACCCCTGACAACGTATATGCAAAATTATATGATGATCCGTTCAGTGGTTTCGGCGTGAAAAGGTAACAAACAAACGGGCATCTTACTTTCGCATTTATAACACTAGCTTCCGCCCGCGGCTTCGTCCACGTGGTTTACGAACCCGTACATTTTTCCGGGATAAAAAGTAGCCTATGTGTTATTCCAGACTATAATCTATCTCTATGCCAGATTTAATCCAGATCCGTTCAGCCGTTTTGGCGTGAAAGAGTAACAAAGATCCATCCATCCATCCTCACAAACTTTCACATTTATAATATTGGTAGGATTAGTTAGGATACACCTCAAAAAGCTAATATTATAAGGGCTCACCTATACACTGCAACAGGATTGCAATCAAGAGCTTTCTTTCATCGTACCGACACCTTAGTTGTTCATTGGGCCGTTTCTTAGCTAGTTCAAATTTTATACTACTCTTCTATTCTAGATGGTTGATCAGCTCTTCAATGGACTGCACTATTTGCACCTGGGATATACCGAGCGCAAAACTAGTAGATATTTTCTCGGTAAGTTCAATTGTCAGTAACAACTTTTGATTAAAAAATTAACGTAGCACTTGAATAAAGATTACGAAGAACATAATTATGGCTATGGACATGAAATATTTTGGCGGCTAATGCCTTTCAGATATAACGCGTTTCCTAAAGTTGCTTTTATTTACTGTTATATGTATGTGTTTGTAGGTAGAGCAGCCATGCACATCGCTTAGTATGTCTCCAACGGGCGACTTCCTAGCAACAACCCACGTTGGAGAAGTAGGCGTGTTCCTATGGGCTAACAGGTTGTTGTACGAGAGGATATTCCTCAAACCGATTGAAAAGAATGAAGTTAACATACCTAAATTGAGTAAGTGTCTTTCCTATGACCTTTTATATTATATTTACGGATTTTTATATGTTGTATAATGTCTGCCTTCAATTGTTATAATAATGTATCAATTTTCTAGGATTGCCAAGCACAGCACCTGAAAAACCAGAAATAGATGACATAGGAATTATAGACTTAGGAGAAGAGCCTGAATACAGGTCACCGATACAAATTAGTGAAGAACTTATCACATTATCAGATCAACCTACATCTAGATGGTTGAATTTACTACATTTAGATGTTGTGAAAAAACGTAATAAGCCTAAAACTCCACTCACTGTGCCAAAATCTGCACCATTCTTTTTACCAACCATACCGAGCCTCGAACTAGAATTTGACCTAGAGAAAGACAAGGACGGCAATAGAGACACAAAGTTGTTAATGCCAGATTCTTTATCAACATTAACAGTTTTCGCGAAGAAATTAATTGTTTGTGAGTCAGATGAAAATTATGAGAAGTGTATAGAGAAATTGAAAACGCTACCGCCTGCGGCTATAGAGGCTGAAGTAACGAGTATGGGCCCCGATGCTGGCGGGAACATTGACGTTATGAAACAGTTTTTACGTATGTTGGACGTTATGTTAAAAAGTAACAGAGATTTCGAATTAGCCCAGTCCTACATGAGTTTGTTTTTAAAGATGCACACGAAAGTCATATCTCAAAATGAAGAACTCCGCAACACTTTGGTGTCGGTCGAGGAGACTGCGACGCAAGCGTGGTCTAAATTACAAAACCAATTAATGTACAATATCTGTGTTATTAAAGCGTTAAAAGATATGTAATAAATGTTTTAGTTTATTTTTCGTCTTTTCATATATAAATCCTTAGCACTCTATAATGTAACCGTTGTAATATGTAATGCACTCTTTATTAAGAGTATTGCATTTGAATGAAAAATGAGGGTACGCAACTAAAATATAAAAAAAAGATATGAAAAATTTCTCAAACTAAAGTTGTTCGTACATACACAAAGAGAAAAACCGAAACGTAGGTACTAGTGCGGGGCACTCAACAATGGAACGTAATAGATTATTCTTTCTTATTGTGAACATTGAAAAAGTGGGTTTTTATATAAGTCGATGCGAATAATCTTGTTGCCATATTAGGTGCCTCATATAAATAACCTCTTTAGAAGACCTGATACGCAAGTACCAGACATTTATTACCTACGTAATATCTACATTATGTCCCTAATGCCCATTTACTCCAAAGTAATTTAAAGCGGTTAGCAACAACCATTCAATGGCAAAGAAAGATTTATGAGGATTATTCGCTTTTGGGAAAATATGAAATTTCCCCTGTCTATGCAATTTTTCTACTCCATTGGATTCCGCCTGTTTGCGGATGATCCCGCGCGGGGTCTTTGCGGCGTTTATTGAATATTTTTCGAAGGGAATTAAATCGCGGCCGATCGGTTCACCGGAGCCGGCGTTCATTAATGGCTGCTTCATTTTCGCAATAAGTATTCATTTCTCCGCCCCCCCCTACCGCCAGGGGCCGCGGGCGGCGCCGTGAATCTCCAATGAAAATCTGATTGTGCTTCCTTTCCTTTGCATTATGAATATCTATCAAATTCCTTCGCATCTTAGCGATTCCTTTATTGAGCCCGGATCGAGTGTTGAGCAAATAGCGCGAAAGTACCTAAAACGTTTCACTTATGTATATCTTTTTTCCTAGAATTCGAGGCAAAGCAGAATTCATGAGGAATGTGTAGATGTAACAAAGGCTTTGAAAAGTCATTTCGATGTGTATGCGCCTTCATTTGCAAGCGCTTTAGAAAATGTTAATTTCCGGAGGGCGTTCGGAGCGCGTAGCTTCGGTACCCATGTGTTATAATGTACGGTTACAAACAACCCACGAGGACAATTATTATGGAAATATGTATGTTTTCCGTTTGAAGAAAGCGTACCTATTCCTTGTAATTATATATTGCCAACACAGATACTCACATTACTCAAGTATTCCTTATTAGATTCAAGAACCCTTTCATCTAGGACATCAAATTTTCTGCTGTCGTTGTTTGTAATAGAAAATTTTACGAGTGCGTTCATAAGGAGTTTACAAGGGGAACTGTGTCACTATAGATCGTAGGTAATAGGTTCATGATTTTATGGTATAGCTATCGTCATCTGCACTATTATGCATGAGCGACCCACTAACCCAATACTTACGTTTTAAGCGGTTTTCTAAGGCACCTTCGGTTGACGTAGTTTTGCCTATATTGAAAGAAACAGAGCGTAACGCTTCATATTATGTACTATGGTATAGAAATTAGTTGGTAATTAACAGACCATAATATAGCATCGCGCCTGTATCTCTCAATGGGTTAGGCAGAGCTGTCGTGCTGTACACCCACATTTTGCCGTTATTGAGTCCTATGTTATAGGGGTCGAGCCTATTGCTATTGACCGAGCACAGTTCCAGACCCCATGCTGCTACTGAGAATTTCCGTACAGAAAACCCCAATAAAACTACCCGACTTAGGAATCGAACCCAGGACTTCAAGTTCAACAATCGCGCTTGCGACCAGACCAGTGAGGCAGTAATATTACTAGTAGGAAATATCACGAATTAATTATATTCACAAGAATAGTAAAACTAGAATAATAATAATACCTTATAAAAATTCAGCTCATTACTGTTCTGCTGGACACCGGCCGCTTCTCAGAATAAGAAGGTTAAGCCTCCGTGCACCACGCTGAGTTGGTGCGGGTTGGCACTGTTAGCAGACTACGCACACCACCAAGAATCTTTAAGAGACTTGCAGGTGTGCAGGCTTCCTTACAATGTTTTCCTACACAGTTAAACCAAGTGATAATAAAACATTGACCCTCCGAGACCTACCACCTACGTGGAATGCAGGCGTTCTACTGCTAAGCTTGGTCCGGTAGGTGAACGAAACGTAAAGAAGGAGTCAATGATTTTGATTTATTGAAGTGTGCGTTTATACGCTCACAAGAAAGTAAAACCAAAAAGAAAATCAACGTATTTAAATTAATTAATTCACTTTGTGACGTGAATGTGAACGTGTATCTTAAATACTCATTACTCATTTGGGTAGCAAACAACTCTTGAATATCAAGACATTTTTATCAGAACAAAGAACAGGGAAATGAAGATTGTCGTCCATTTTCTATTACCAATGCTTTATTCCACGTCATTTAACTTTTTCAGTTGAAAGTTGGATGTTCATTATGCGGCGGCGTTGGGCGGAGCACTCGCTACCACTTCACGGCGGCGTCCATTGGGTATTAAACTCAATATCTACTAAATTAACTATCGATGCAGATTATAAGACATTTGAATAATTCCAATATTAAAAATATTTATTTTCGTAAAATTATAGTTATTCTTTAGCGTATTAATTCCAACGAAAAGTAACTTATACTTGCCATTCGTTAGATTAAATTACGGAGTTTTGAATTTCTAGGATTCTTTTTTTATTGTACTGAGTAGGTACATAAGTCACTATTCATACCTACGATGTAGCTTAGTGGTAACGAGCGTCCTTTCTAGGCTCCAGACGGGTTCGATCTCTTATAGGTCGGGCAAAAATGTCATTGGAGTTTTTCTGTTCTAGAAAACCACTTTTATAGCCTATCCGGTATCCTTCTTAGAAATTATTTTCTGAATTCGCTATTAATGTATTGTAAGTGGGAAAATTTTAACCTATCTATTATTTTAACGATATCTTAGAAAATATCAATAATTGTAACGAGTCATCTTTTTGGAATAATTATGGTTACCCTAATAAAAGCGGCTTATTAGTAATATTCCTTTATCATTATTAATTTACTGTATAATTATAAAAAATAACCTTTATGGCAGATTTGGAACAACGTATTAAGAGGTAATTAAAACAATAATTATGTTCCGTACGGGGTGTCCAGGTGTCCAACACCTGACCCGTAGGGCAGAAAACAAATAGTTTAGCCACTGCGCCATTCGTGTTGTATGATATTACAATAGTTTAACGATACTCTGTTTATCTCTTCGGAGGATGACCTTCGTTGGTATATTCATAATAATGCTACTTCCACGTTCATAATTTTGGGAATGAAAGGAAAGCCCATAAAGTATGTAGGTACGAGGAAGTGGAAGAAAAACCTGCGCAAGTCGTAAAACTTTGAACGGTTCGCGTGATGGGCTAGGAACTATTATTACGCACGCACTTTTTACACCCATCACTTTATTTTGCTTCAAGGGATAGATACATTTAGATGTCTGTGTAGGTACTTCGCTAAGATGTTACGGAATTTCTTGGGATCAGCTTTAATAAAAAATAAATGTCCGCTTTTCACAGGCTCGCCGAAGGACTTGTGTAAACATTGCGTGTAGCAATAGAGATACCTACACCTTCATTAAACGTGCTAATCTTATTAAGCTTGATGAGTTGAAGAACATGTAGCTACCCTTACCTGCTTCCCGTAATTACATTAAAACGCTTCCAATAGACCTTTTCGCAGTGTAGTAAAATCGATTCATCACTCTGTATTAGTGAATTGAATTGATTGAAGATGTAATTATTACTGTCCGTCAGAACGCCTTGCTGTATCATCGATTAGGTACGAATAAACGAAAGTTTTAATCGATACTTTCAGACGGATTCGTACCGTTACTAATTTACACATGTTACATTATGCAAACGGTCGTTATAAAGTGCAGCAAAATTGTTTCATGAAAAGTGTATGGGGCAAAGCCGGTTGTTGACCATTGGTTAATTAAAAGTAAACAGACTGGGAGAGTTTACTTTGTCCATGGTGTAGCACTCCGATATCCGTATTCTGCACAGCCTACGAGATAACGTACCTACTCGTAACTTTTACTGTACGGGTAAGGGTTGAGCGGCGAACGACTTTGAATAAGTGCTAATGCAAATATTATGTTCAAGATTCTTTTTGGTTTCGCTCCATTATCAGGGTCCCGCTTAGTCAGGGAATGTTTGTATCTATACGATAAAGGATTTTTATTACCATTTGTCCAGGATGTTTCCTAAATTGTGTACTTACTTTCTTTCAAGGGCTTCTCAGGCACATGCAGCTGTACAAATTTATTAATATATTTTTTTTGTAATACACGGTATATATTTATTTTTAAACAGAGTGAACTTGGTATTATCATAGGAGTATGAGATAGTGCAAAAATTCAATATAGTAGATAGTGCAATCACAAAAAAGACAGGTCTGATACTCCCTGATGATCCTTCAAGAGAAGTTTCACGGTTAAGCAAAGAGCTAGAAGGTATATTAGGTACTTTTTATCACGTATTAGGCTTTTTTAGTAGTTATCAAGCGCTTGTTTCAATATATTTTTCACATACACTACGTTCGTTTTGGTTTCATTAATTTGGTCTTTTGCATATGTTTGATAACCAATTTTCATAAACGATGAGCTCTTTGAATTATTTTAAAGTCATTCTAAAATAAACGAAAACCTCATAGCTGTAGTTTATGGAAATTAATTGACTTCAGTATTAATTGACTTGTTCATGAACGACTGAACCGCACGGGTAAATTATTTGTATATACATATATATAGGTACATATATGTATATTAACTGGCAAAGTTATTAGATGTGTGTAAAGGTTGTCTGAAGGAGGGCTTTGAAAAATATAGAAACTGAAGTCCGTTGACACTAGGAATAACACCTATAAGCTTTCACAAACACAAATATTCAGATGCACAAATACCTAGACACGGACAATTATCTGTAGGTCATACAAATATTTGTTCCGTGTGGGACCGAACCCGCGTCTCGTAGCACAGTCGCTCGCTTAATCAACGCGCCAACCGTGCCGTCGCAAAGTTGGTGTTATAAGAAAAGCTTAGAAATGCTTTCAAAATCTTAATCTGCATGTTTGTAGACACATTGTGAACAGATGGTACCTACTGTAAATCACCTGAGTATTCCGCAAGTCAAGCCTAGTGATTATGGTAAGTTTCGGCGGACATCGTTCGTAATGTATCTTCAGTAAGGTGGTTTTCATAAACCAAATTCATTCAATATCTAGCAAGCAATGAAAGATTGACACAGAGTAAATAAACAATGATATTTTTAACTGGTCGTTTTTTTATTTATACTTCGTCTACGAAAATGGAAGAGAGCAGCCTATTTTTAAAAAATGCGGCGTATCTAAATATATTATGTTTGTAACAATTCATGATGAAATAGTGTAATTTTATCGATGGGTATGATAATTTATTAAAAAATAATTGGTAATTGAAATATATTTATATTTATTTAATTGAAATAAAAGATAAATGGTTTCACAATTACAAAAATGTTCATCTACTTACCTAGGAGCGATAGTTTGGTGGTGGGATTCGGTATGGTCTCTTAATGGTTTTCGAACCCTACCTGGTGCTGAAGAAAATCACCGCGGTGAGCTTAGCTAAGAAGAGTCCGGCACACCCCTCCGTCAACCCTAATTGGGGGATTAGTTCATGACGATTATATCCAAGAAAAACAAAAACGGGAGCGAATTTAACCATAAAAGTGATAAGCCATTAAAATACTACACCTACCCAAGTGAAACGAAGATCAAGTGTCTTCGCTTCACTTTGGTAGGTTTCTCGATTTTATAAGATACATGATACGTCCATTTTATAAGATACATTGGCCAAACAATGGGTTAAAGTACCGTATCACAGGTATCTGAGTAGATTATACACCAGACAGTAATTAATTACTAAACCAAATATCTATAGGCTGTAATTAATGGCTAACACACATATTCAGGTATAACAATATCAAATGAGGATGCCTGACAATGCGGTTGGCCCAATGGATGTGCAATCGACTGTTGCGCTATGTTGCGGGTTTTAATTCCGCTATTTGTATGACCTTCCTACAGATAGTTGTACCGGGAGTTATTCTGAATGCTTGTATTATGTATGATACCTGTAGGAATAATTCTTCGTGTGGGGTAATGTTAAAAATAATGCATAGTAGGTGTCACTTCTTAATAGCAGCATTTATACTACGCTAGAAATTGCGGTACAACTGTTAGACATTAATACAACAATAAATTTCACTGTCATAGACATTTGCTTTGACACAGACACTCGAGACGCACTCGACAAGTGTCTGTATGATGCGGTGTATAGTATAGAGTCGTAGTCTAGTAAGTTAGTTAGTTTAGTAGGTAGATGGAACAGATATGACAGGTTATCACGTATCTGTATTTCAGGCTGAAAGGCTACTCAGAGTTGTGGGCACTATTGAACAATTCTTAAATTGCTGCGGTGATTAGGTACAGAGAAACCCAACCACACTATCCGAGCAACGAAATCGAACTTGGGAGTTTAATGGAGATTAGAGATGGTCAGGAAGTGAAATGAACACTTGTGTAAAATTTTGTGCCTAGAATTATATCACGCTCGGCAGTCGCATGTGATATCTATCACAAAACCAATATAACTTATTGGTCTTGTGATAATTATGCCTTGTCTGAGAACACTGAGTTTGGAATCGAACCACAGATTGACGCTCGGCAATCGCACTTGCAACTACTAGAACAATAAGGCTCTTATTGGAATAAACATCCGCGTATAATTGTGCTTAATAGTTAGTACGTAAGTATTAGTTGGCGTCAGTTACCTACTCGTATAGGTAGTTACTAGTTAGTGCCGAGCTACCTAATCTGCTCGCATGTGGATACTAGGAAATGAGAAAATGTAACAGCTGGCTGTGAGAATCGAGGGTTGTGATAGTCCAATAGTCATTATATGGAAATGCGATCATGCCTGAAAGGCGATTTCACACTTGTCGCTTTTTACCGAACCGATGGCAGGGTAACATTGTGTAGCCGTACTGTAAAGCATTTTCCTGTAATTCAAACGAAATTATTTGTTTTATCAGCGAAAACGAGCCTTTTTGTTATCGGATTGAAAACACATAATGAGATTTTAATGATTGTATTTAAACAGTACACGTGAGTTTTGCTTGTAGAATTAATTAAGCAAACCAATTTTGTGATGGTATTAACATATAGGTGGCTCATTTAAAACTGCAGACCCAAGTAATGTTTTATTAAATTGCCGACTGAAATTAAAAGATAGATCCCAACTTTTCTTTTAATCTTCATCGGTTAAATATCCGTAAAAGACAATTTTAAGTGACTCGTCGAATTGTTTCAAACATAGCCTTTGAGAATCTTTATTAAGAACGTTTTTCGGATTTTATCTCCTCTCTTGTGAATCGAAAAGAAAAGGGTTTTCGTCAGCGGTATGTTAATTACAGAAACCAGAATACAACCCTTTTAACAGTCGTCCATTTTATGTATTTACGTTTTATCTTCTCTTTGAAAGTGGGGCTGGCGGTCTAAAAAGGCCGATTTGGATGAATCACAACATGATTCACATTACAAATGTCAAAATATCCACTTAATTAATAACCCTTATTATCATTTGCGTAAGGTTAATATTCAGCAATCATATTTTTGACAGTTACTGGACCTGTTTTACGTACCCCTGATTTGTTGAGAGGATTATTTTAATTCGTGTAAACATGGCTCAGTCATTACCGTTGTACTTAGTTTAAGTAATAAGTACATATGTGTGTACGTGTATCATTCGTGTGCCTTTATCGCCTTTGTGTACGGGTTGAACAAAAGTTTTAAGCGGTTATATTATAACATAATGAGTGGAGGAAGCGTTACCATCATTCAAGTCATTTCGGGGATTTTGGGCACAGCAGAAATAATAATTTGAGTTTAAGCCGGGTCCATATTTTAATAACGTTTTTTGCGGATCATACATTTTGGATGAGAGGCATCAATGCAAAATTTATATTATGAGCATATTGATGGCCTAACGATTGAACGCGTGCCTTTCACGTAGGAGGGTCTGGGTTTAGGGCGCCCACAACTATCGACTTATCGTATAAACGTACCAATCATAATTAGATTATCACTTGCGTTAGCGGTAAAGGACAACATCGTAAGAACACGGAAACCTGAAAGGGGTCAATAACGTTCTCGATGGTATCCGTAGTCCGCCAATCTGCACCAGTCCAGCGTGGTGGACTAAGGTCTACCCTTTATTCTAAGAAGAAGACCGTTCCCATTAATGGGAACGATTAAATTAATATTTTTTTTTTTGCGTCCCACTCATCTACTTTTTCACAGATGGGTCTTATTTATATAATTGTCATCCCCCACCGCTGCGACCAAGTTCCATCGTCGTGTCGTCTTCCTCTCGAAGAAAGGAACTGGTTCGTATTAATCCACCTCTCGGGTCCAGTGCAGATTAGTAGATTATATAGCTTGCTTGGATTAAATCTTAATAGCTGTAACATAATATAATCGGTGTCGAGCTACCAGCCTAAGGTTATTAATATAGCAGCAACCATTTGACTGGACTGGCTTTCAATTATGATATAGGATATAATCGCTGTATCCTCATATTTGATATAGGTAACTTACATATATTACCTACATACACGACACCGGCACGTATTATATTATTACTTGTATTATATTAGGTTTCAAGTTTAAAAAAAATCTATTGTAGTTGAGATATAAAAAAAAAAAACAAACTCTTCGAGTTCTTTATAAAAAATCATCTGTATCAGGTGTCTATGTATAACTATGTTTTTGCTCGACTGTACTAAACTAACTCCCTCTCCCGTTAACACTTCATAACCGTAGCTTAGCGCAGTTTATTCACTGTATATACAGGGTTTATACCATAAGTACTTGCAGTTATAGCCGAGATGTCGTGTAGACGGAACGTAACACGTTTGTGGGGCATTCAGGACGGATATGTAATTTGCATGGCTATAAATTATTAAGATGACCAAACGGTCCGCTGAACTTTCCCCTGTTTACAAATTAGGTGCAAATCTGACTGCTCCAATGCTGTAATGGTAATGATTCAAATAAGGTTAGCTGCCAGTCGAGTGGTTAATCCGTGTTTGTGTTGAATTATACAGAGGCTTTGGATTTCATTGACTTGAGTGTTGTTGTTAAACGGTTAAATAAATGTCAATTCCCGGCTTGTTGGTAACAAATATTTCATTGGACCTAATGGATGAGTGTTTTGTTCTAATATTAATAGGTACATTTCATAATGGACTTCTGAGATTAATTGAAAATAAGTAATAGGTCCATTAAAATATTTTCAGTCTGGATTGAACCGATAAGAGGCTGTATTTCTCTTTTAGAAATACCACAAAGAAAATTTGTGAAAAGAGCAGTAATTGCCCCCACGACGTCTTGTGTAGGTATAGTAGGATCACTCTGCCAACTGAGCTATTGTACAGCACGCATTAGTGCCGACTTTACCTATGGTGCAGGGTGTGCAGTGCACACAGGCGCAGGGTCTCAGGGGACGCTGAGCGGCGCTCGCGGGACTTATATACAAAAACATACGTAATTCACGCGGGCGAAGCTAGACTTATAATTAGCTAGATTTATAATTGCACCATTTGAACCCAAATTTTGATGATATTTTGATCGCGCGCCTACTAGAGGGCGCCAGGATATTTTTAGCACCCGGGCGCTATGTGGGCTAGAGTCACTTCTTGCTTGCATTAATTAATTACGTAATTTACTATCTTTTCCAAGATTCATCCCTGCTTCTAGACTGGAAACCTAGGGTTTCGAAACCTGGAAAGTCTGATAGTTACAGTTGGAAAGATTGGTTTAAGTATTGGTATATCTACCGACATAAACAAATTAAGCATACCCTTGCAGTATCATTTTCATATTACGCAATATGCATTAAAAATTTTATATGATAAACAGAATGCAGTTTACCAATAATATTTGCAACCATGATAATCTTGTTAAGTATGTTAGCGCTATTTTATTACTGAAATACTTTGAAAGGATTTCATTCCAATGTGAATTTCGAGTATAATTGGAGTCTCATTTAATAGGTATTTTTGGAATAGAAAATTGCATACATCTTCCGACAAGAAAAAGCAGCCTCTACTGACTACTACTACTGCCGCTTCCTACTGATTAGTTGATATTTTAAACGTAGGTACACTGATGTACAGTGGATACGCGTTGAAAGAGAGAAAATTGATATTTTCCCAATTTCATCTAATTAACCTTGTAAGATTAATAGATGAAATTAAATAAAATGTATAGACAATACTGCGTTATAATGTCTTTATCTGCATATTTCTTTCAGTCCTGCGTTTTTTTCAGAGCTTACAAGATGTGTATTGATGTACCTGACCTACATACCTACCAAACACTAAATACCTTTCGATGTAGTAATGTCCTCCGAAATGTTTAGGACTTCTACTTCATCATCAAAAGCATAATATTGAAGTTCACTGCAAACATTCTTTAAAAAAGTAACCGTAAGTAACCACAATAAACAAGCAGGTTGGCGGTTGTAGCGATAATCCTCTTGGACCGAGTCCCAACTCATACACAACACAAATTCTAACCAAACTAGGATTCAAATATCCTGCCTACGCCTACGTATGACGTCATTCCTAGCTGTGCTTACGTGTAATAATTGCCTGTATTTATAGGTAGGCCGCGATCTGCAAGTCGTACGTCGGAATTAGAATGTAATCGGGTAGCGGCGCGGTGGAGCGGAACAACAAGGATTTATGACTGCCGGCGCTTCCGCACCATGCATTCCCAAACAATCAAAAACTACACCCCTTACCTTTTTGTACGGCGAAAAGTTTTTTTTTATGATAAGTGGAATAAATTGCGGACGTTCAACCAATTTGTCCACTCATGTTGGTTTTTCTTCGTCGGCGTCGCTTGCTTGTCGTATGTATCTGTGGAACTTGTATGCAAAGTACCTGCGAACGAAGTCGTGATTCACCTGCTTTTTGTTATAAGGGAATTTACCTTTCTGTACAGCAGGTACGTAATAAAGTGTTTCCTGATTTATTCATGTCCAATTAAAGTTAAAGTGTTTGGTTATGATTTATGAATGGCCCATTAAAGGTTTACGGTCTATTTGAGTGAGTGAACGTTGGTTATTTGTTGCGTAGGTACTTGCGTACCTATTATAGCGGTTATTAGGAAAATAGAAGACTTTGGCTGTTAATTTGATCGTTTTGATTGAATTATTATGTACTAGTGGTCTTGGACTTTTTAAATATTTGTATGTTGTAAGTTTCTTTCGCTGTTAAGTTCCATAAAGAAGTTTCCGAGTCCAATTTATGCAAACAGCAAAGAGCGAAACAGAAGTCAACAAAAAATTAAGCTCTACAGAGAGCTGAGCCGTGGTCTTTGTTCTTCTAATCCCGACTTTCCTTTCAGATAGCGTTCAGTCAGCTCTTAAATTAAGAATTTATTTCTGAACTTCATACTTTCCTGTTTCCTTTGTGTTGCATCACAATGGAAATTATTATCAATTGGAAAACTTTACGTTTTCACAACTTCTATAAAGGCTCACGTTTTATTTTCCACTTTTGACTTTCTTTTTGTTTTGTAAGGCGATATCACAGCGGGATATTTCACTGTGCCCATCTTGATTATCAAACAAATTATAAAGTAAGCGATCCTTGTAACTTTTAATGCGAATCGTGTGATCGTAAACTACCCATTATAAAATTCCTCTCGAGCATTAATTATTTAGAAATATTTTTTAAAAGCGGTACGTAGAAGGTTATCTCCTAAAAGGGTTTTCCAATGGAATATTCATGATTGCCCTGAGTAACATTAATGGTTGTTTTGAATTCCCTCATGTGAAAAGAAACATAGTAACGTGGGATATGTTTTCCACGAGTTTATCTTCAAAATTGGCTTCGAGCATTGCTTAAAAATTTGCATTTCATACAAATATGATGAATAATTTATGTCGTGTACCTCTGAAAATTAAATAGGATTTAATGAAAATATTACATAAGTGCCTACATTCCAAATCGCATATTTTATTGAAGTAAGTAATGAACTTGGAAGTTTTCTGTTAATATAATCTAAATATAAAGAGAGGATGCGGAAGCAGGAGGAAAATTATTTCCTTGTGACAAAGAACATTTGAAGGAAACTGCTCGACTGTTGGCACACAGAGATAAATACACGAGTGCGATTGAAGTCTAGAATTTATCCTGAGTATACATAAACTATTCTCTTCTGCATTCTCCATTGTATTTAACACTTGAAGACTCCAAAAGATCATGATATTAATTTAATAGGTAAGTATTGCGAATAAAAATAACAATAAACTCGTGAACGATGGAATTTTATTCCGTACGAATAAAACACACAAATTGGAATAGACTAACAAAAAAATATAGGACACATTGAGATGACATGTTGGCACAGTTTATGACAATGAAAGCCGACGAGCCACTTCGGCCGAATTTAATCCGCAGCGGTTAAAGTTCCCTTCAGAAACAATAACAATTCGTTCAACGATATAATGTGACCGCACAGTTTTCCCCGGAGGAAGTTTTAAGTGCAAAAGGCCTCACAAGTTTATGTGTTGAATGAATCTAGGAACCAGCCGAGTAATGTAAAAGTTGTAATTTGATTTGCAACAGCAACCACTAGCTACCATTGTTTTCATTTACCTACAAAACGGCTTTTTGTTTCGCGTTTAAACAAGTTACGACTTTGAGAGTTATGAATAAATGAATGGCTTTTCATTATACCCGCCTCTATCTGCTTAAGGCGCCTACAAAGATTTCCAGTGTCGTAATGGAAATTGAAGATGTAGGCGTATATAACTATGGAAGATATTCAATTTTCCATTCCAAACTAAAGTTTCAAATTAAATCATTTATTTTAAAGTGGTAAAGCCCGTCCTAATTACTTTTCGGTAAACTGCGAGGAACGTAAGAAAAATAATTTTAATAAATTTTGAAATTCCTATTATTATACAATTCCTTATATTATATAATTTCTATACCAAATTGGTTTTTTATTACATAAAATTACGGCTGAATTCCCCGTGTATTATTGTATAACAAAATTTCGCACATGCCGTTAATGAGTCCAATTTAATAGCGGCCGAAACTATTGCCATCGATTATCTGTTATGAGATTTTTCTATCAGAAACACTTAATAAAAGTTCTAATCGAACGCGTCCTACGTTCTATTACTGCGTCGGGAAACCTTACTCTCTTTCTTCGTTTACGTCGCCCACATTTTAATGAGATAGTTTTTTTTACGGTAAATACTGATGAGGTAGGTACATAATATTCCAAAAGGTAGAATCTAATTTAAAATGGTGTGCATCCATTCCAATTTTTTCCAATTCAATCCAATTTACAATTTGCCTGAAAGCTAAACTGCTGAATATCTATTTTAACTATGGGACCGAATCTGAAACTTCGATAAAAAAATACAACTGTTCCGTACATTTCCTCGAGTAGGTAATATTTATGTACCTATATATCAATGTACATCTGATATTTTTCGAGATGTTCCATATAGTTAAAGTTATTCATAATGATGAGTACAATATTATAATACCTCGGGGTTAATAACCCCTTTCCGACGAACCCTGTATATGGACAACTAAAATCAAGAATTCGGGAATATTGGAAAATTATTGCTAAATTATTATACTGGTTATATTCTATCTCGTAACATTTATTAGATTACAATGCAGCTTTCAAAGCCCGTTAACGCTGAAATCAACCCGTTATTAATACTGATAAAAACTCTATGTTATTATTTAGCGTAATGTAGGTCATAATAGCCTGACCGAGTTGCAAGCCGGCTTCGGAAATATCGGTTGCACTTTACATTTTACATGGTGCTCTTATTATGCACTATTCTGAGATTGCAAATGAACAGAATATCAGAAAAACTGTGACAAAGTCGTCGTTAATGAAACTGGTCGTTAAGAAAATGTGTATAGCCAGAGGGAAAAACACAGCGAAAGATGTTGTTACTGTTAGTCGTTTTTGTTATGGTTCCAACATAATAGATGATTATTTTTATAATGATTAGAGGCTTAATCCGAACCCGTAGATCTGTGCATGTTTCTATATTTTTTACCTCCTTTAATTCTCTTTGAGCAAGCACGGTGATTCTGTAATTCTTAACACCAGTTTCTGTAAGGTAATCTCAGCTTCTAGTGGAAGTTTATTGTTGGTGTATCATTATTTTTCATAATCGTTTAAAAAATCGTTAAATCGTTTAAAAGAAATACATATAAAGTATTTTTAAAAGCAACCATGCCTATTTAGCGCAGCCCTACATAATAAAAGGGTGATTTATAATTAAATATAATGTTTGCAATGCAATAAAAAAAAAATGTTATTTGTGTGGCTGATTTTAGTATTTTTTCCTTTTTTTATTAAATTTATATAGATAACCTACACATGCAATCAATACATGAATCAATACTACGGACCTCAGTTTACGAGAAAAAAATCCGCATTGGTACGAGTAATATGACAAACGAATTCGCTACAGAGGAATAACAATTTTCAATCGCTTTGTATGTGATGTGAGGCACTTTTTAAAGCCACTATTAGTACTGTACCGGATTACTGCAAACTTTGTTTCGATATCCTATCTTGGATGTTTTCCAATAAACTGCGAATTTTATAATCCAGGATCTGGTATTAATAACATCGCATTATTATTTCCCGAAGGGGTAGGTAGGATAGGAGATCTACTGTTGCGAGCCTACTATTTACTTGCAACGGTACCTAATTAGGTCCTATGTACCTATATGCTATTACACTATTTCTATTAATTCTGCAATACTTAGTGGGTGAACTTTTAGCGAAGTCGAACACAGAATTATTAAACAGGGTCACTACATACATATATTAAATTATCTTAGAAATTATGGATGTTACGGAGTCTCCCTCAACCGGGTACAGTTCCAGACTACGTGCTGCTACTGAAATTCCATACAGAAAAACTCAATAACATTTTGCCCGACCCGGGAATCGAACCCAGGACGCTTAGCAGCGCTTGCGACTACTAAACCAGTGAGGCAGTTAATACTACGATTATTTAATTTACTAAATAATTTCTCTCTTCATACAATTTCCTTCATTCGGTAAAGATATTTATGGAAAACCTTATTTAAAAAAATCTATCATCAGCTCTTTAGCAAATTTCACCTTTATCGGGTGACCGTGTATCTGTATACCTTTTTTATTATACTCTTTGTTCGTCTGTACGTGTTCCAGGCCCTATTCAAGCCTGGAGTCCTTTTTGTCAGACCTTAGAGTTGAATTTAGGACCTCAGATGAATCTAGAAACATGTTAATACAAGACGTGTGACAATCCCGAGCAATGTGGTTGCTTGGTTAATTGGATAGCACGATTGTTTGCTTACATCAACTTTACAACAACATAACTGTTCTATGTACATATGTAGGTAAGTACATACGGTAGATGTTTGGTTGCTTTAATCCAGGGTTTCTCAAACTTATGGCCCCACGTACCCCTGTTAAAGTATCTAAACTACTGCGAACCCGCCAGGGGTTCTCTCCCCTTATATAAAAAATATAGACTATACTTAAATAATTTTAATCTTACTCTATACCTACTCTTATCTATGTCGTGCACGCGCCATCATTTGTGTCGCACGCGCTTGCCAGGTATCCAGTAGCCATTACGTAAATTTTCTCGCGAACCCCTACCATCAAATGGTGAACCCCTAAGGGTTCGCGTACCCCAGTTTGAGAAACCCTGCTTTAATCAGTCAGCGTTTCACAGTTGAGTAAAATTATGGAAGAGAGTATTTTGATGGGATTTCGTAGTTTGAAACTAAGTAGTTTATTTGACTTAATTCAGAAGTCATTTGCATATTGTGCCAGCTCCCACCCGGCATTTTCTCGCATGACCTTCCTCAAAAGGTTTGATGTATAGTTTTTATACGTATACCTACTATTGATAAGTAGCTTTGGAATTTCCAGTTTCGTTCCTTATTAATACGCTTAGTGAAATTTTTGACAAAAATAAACAGGTTGGTATCTGGGTTTCATTTAGAGCATTAAATACGGCGCCCCACTGAACCTGCTTAAAAATTGCTGTGAAAATTTGAATATTTGCTTACGTAATAAGAATTATCTATACTAATATTATAAAGAGGTAAAATTTGTTTGTATGTAGGGGGTAATCTCCGGAACTAAAGATTCGAATTTGTAATCTATACTAATATTATAAAGAGGTAAAATTTGTTTGTATGTAGGGGGTAATCTCCGGAACTAAAGATTCGAATTTGTAAATTCTTTCACCGATTGATAGCTAAATTATCCCCGAGCGCTATAGGCTATAAATTATATATGTAGATAACGCGGACATAGTCGCGGGCTGAAGCTAGTTAAAAATAATTATAGACTCCGTTAAAATCTCAAATCTGTAGTGACACAAAACTCGGTTACACCGAAAGAAAATTTTGCAAATATCACAGGAATTATTTAACCATAATGGAATATCTACGTGGAAAATTTGCAATTTGCTACCAAGTTTTGTAATTACAACGGCAAGTACCTATAGATTAACTTCGTTACAACCCGTTCAACATGGTAAGCGCGAATTAAGTAAAACAACAAAGGTACCTGTTTGTTGTTGTACTTAATACACTCGGGATGTTCGCAGGGCTCCGTTATAGGTACTTACAACCTTAATAAGTATTTTGTACTCTTTGGTCTAACCTCAAGTGAGCCAATTCCCCGTAATTGTTGCTTGGTTGCTATTTATGTTTAGAATTTAAGTGTGGGCGAGTTTATACCTATAAAGGTTAATTGTTATTCTTGAATATTCGGAGACGTATGTTAAATATGGCTATATATACTTTAAAATTCCAAGTGTTGCTAAAACTTACACAATAATTTATAAAAATGTCTGATATACCTAACTTCAAAAAGAAAACTTGCTAATTGGGAATCAAATATAATTCCATACAATTTTGAATTTCATTCCATTTAGAGATTCAAAGTACAAAAAAGGCTAGCAGTACGTGAATCTAGTTCACGAGGATGCCTTTAGCAGGATGGCGGAATGGCGGTGCAAACGTCAGTCTTGTCGGACGCCCGCAAAGTAATAACAGGCGCTGCTAATGGATTGTGGTATTTCGGTAGCTCCTACACATGTTTAGGCATTAGCCTTATTTTATCTATACTTCTTACAGTATTCTGGTCTCCTGGTACATAACTGTTAACTTTATGATTTATCACATTGCTTGTTTAATAAACTGATTTTGCTTTTTACATTTTAAGGGACTTTTATTGTATGTTTAACCATGGCTTCAGGCATACTTCCTAATTTTCTATATAATGTTAGTCTCTCGGTACGTAACCAGATCTAAGGCTTCTGATCCCAAGACAGGGATGCATTTATATTTTATATTAAACGTTAAACAGATTCTGATATTTCTGTAGTTATCTTTATCTTGGATACGTTCATTAATCTTGTGATATTCTGATACCTTGGTAAACAAACAATTTGCTTTAGGATTTGGGGTTCGAAAACTATTGTTCTATATTTATTGGCTAGCTTCCTACACATGTCGTGTTTAGCTTATGAGCCTTATTTTATTCACGACTACGTACATATATTCTTACAGAAATCTGCATTCCTAGTACCGTTACTGACAGTTATATTTTATAAGAAATTAGTTCTATTTTGGTTGCTTCTTAAATTGTGGTTTGGTTGCTGCTACCTTACATGTTTAAGATTAAGTTTGGTCCTCTAATACAATTACTATAGATGTTAGCTTTATGACATCCACCTTTTAGAGGATTACTGTTCCATATTTAGGAAGCTTGTTAAAACAGGATTGTTGTCGGTAGAAAGCACCAAACGTGATGGAATTTTATCAATTTGCGATTAAAGGCTCTCACTGTGTGGGTGTTTTACGTCTTAGCTGATATGATAAAAGAACATGAATAAACGCTTTAACGACTTTTTTAACCAATTTTAGTGATTTTTAAACATACTGTACATTCTTAGATTTCACAGTTTTGTGATAAGATTAACAAAACTTGACCTATGAAATAGGTGATAAATGCAAACTCCGGGCTGAATTTTCTAATAGATAAACCCATCGTAAAAATTGCCAGACTTAGATATCGAACCCACAGCCTCACCTCACACTCCCTAGCCGTATTTGGGACTACTACACCAATGAGGCGGTAAAAGTATTTGTGAATTAAAAATACTTTTTCTTCTTGCGTTGTCAGTCAGTGACATGCATGGAATATAGTAGTGTTATTGTTTTAAAAAATCGTATAAATCCACGCCAATAACAAGAATAAATTAATCCCTAAAGCTTTTCAGCAAATATAAGAGTTTTAACGTTTTTTAAAACCTTCAATTTGTAAGGATTATATAGATACTTTTATTTGATAAAAATACTTAGGTACCTACTGTTGAATATAGAAAATAATAATTAACAAAATTTATAGCTCAATTTGTCCAAGTAACGGCTTAAATTTTCTAAAGACAAAATTAAAAAAATTAAAATTTTCAGTATAATTATTTAAAAAGGCAAGTGAATAATGAATTAACCTTACCATGAAAAAAAGGTTTTAAAATTAAATTTTGACCTAGGTAACGGAGGCGAACTAAATTTTAAAATTCACATCGAATTAGGTTTTCCAATGAAATGGTCGCGAGTACTTGACTCACGACACAATACAACAGTGACAAAGAACCCCTAACGACCCCGAATTTATCGTGAACTTTCCACTAATACCGTCATTAAACAACCCTTTGTTTTCTTCTTTGATAAAAACGCCTCGAAGCACCTCGGAGTTCGTAATTTTTATCTTTCCCTGCTTGAATAGTCACCTTAGGAACAAAAGCAAATACTTTTGCGACAATGACAACAGCTGTCTCCTTTGTCTGGAATAGGCCTATGTTTATTAATATTATTTAACTTCAGATTTCAAAGAATTTTGAGTTTGTGTCAAACTTTTGGTAAAAAAAGTGATTGTTGTTTTTGTGATAAACGTTTGAGTGAATTCATAATAGCGTTATATTGAAATTTTTAAAGGTTGTCGGGCGCGTGTGTTTGTAATTATTATTAACATAATTTAATTTATTTGTTTTATTCTGTGATTAAAAGTCGAGTCGTCGGCTTCACTTTAGACCTGAGGATTGATTTCGTCGACCAGATCTGCTAACATAATCCTTTTCTACATAATGAAACAGAGACAAATCAACTTTCTGATCCTAAATAATAATACTATGCTTAAAATTTCTCTAGGCTATAGTTTAATTATAAGCTATGAAATCCACGCCAGTTTATGTAAAGTTTCATACGAGAAAATTACATTATGCTCTGAGTAAAATCCGTCGGCTTACGTGCCCAGTAGGGTGCATACAATTGAATTATTTAAGGTATTATGACGTTAAATTGCCCGGTGGAGGCGAGTATACCGTAATCAGGTAAGAAAACGGCGACGAGCCGTCTCAGACAGTACCTACTAAGATTACCCTTATAATACGCTCGGCAATTATTAAGGTCATGTTAACTTGTAGGATGAAACAAACGAGTGTCGAGGCGCCACGAGACGTCAAAAGAAAGTTATTCGAATATACACACAGTACTAACATGTACGTCAAAAGGTATAAAAAGTACATTTTATTACCAGCATTTATAGACATACATTTTAAGTTTTTTGTTAGTCCTAGTCACCTATAAAGGATATATATACTTAGGATCACTCCTGACATGCATAATATATTAAGAACGGTCAATTTACGTAAACTTTTCTTTTTATTTCTTGTCTCAATTGACTTTTCCTCTGGGTATTACTCCATAAGTTTTGCTAAGCTCTTTATCCCTTCTTCATATGAAAATATAAAGTGTAAGTGACTGCCTAATAAAGTTTATCGGATGTGTGTATCTCGAGGGAATGTGTCAGGACATTGTTTCAAGGGATCTCCCGGTGGTTAAAACTTTATGCTTATAACTCTTCAAATTTATTGATAGGTACTTTACCTCTAATGTTACCGTAAACAACTGTCAGACACAACTATGTAGCTTTTCAACTGTTTATAGCTGCTTATAAGTGATAGAAACAATGTTAGTTTTGTTGATTTTGTTGGCATGGAAATTACTCCTACCGTTGGTCCGGTGTGCTGTCGATGATCCATGGTATGTAGAAGTTATAGTGGTATTATAGTTATAGAAGGTGGTGTATTTGTTAGCATTCTTATTTTCTGTGGTCGGTACTTACTCAAATGATTATTTTTTTCTTTGCTTGTCTGAGTTATATCGGTAGATGAAGTTTTAATAATTGTACTAAATGTAACCATTCATACAGCAACTGCTTTTCATAACGAGTTAAAATCTTTTAAAAATCTACTGATATAGGATCCGGTGCTCTAAAATAGCCACCATTTGTTCCATATCAAACCTAATATCTAGCTCAGTTGCAGCTTGGTGCTCTAAATCGAGACCTTTATAACTTACTAGCTTCCGCTCGCGGCTTCGCCCGCGTGGATTACGAATCTGTGCATTTTCCCGGGATAAAAAGTAGCCTATATGCTATTCCAGACTATAATTTATATTTGTGCCAAATTTCATCCAGATCCGTTCTGCCGTTGGGGCGTGAAAGAGTAACAAAGATCCATCCATCCTCACAAACTTTCACATTTATAATATATATAATATTATAAGTAGTATAGGATAGGATAGGATATGATGGCGACAATAACAGTAAAATCTGCATATTTCCATTTTAAATGTGTGGTTACTTCTACAGTTGCATAATTATTTATACTTCAGGTTATAATAATTATCTTTTATCCGAGTAAAATTACTATTTTGTTGGTAAAAGTTTTCCTAATGACTATTTTAGTATTGCCAACTTTACAACTTTAATCTTACATACATTGTGGTGTGTGTATAACTGTAACAAGCTCACGACTATGCTGTAAAGCTTGTAGCATCAGTTCACATTCAACCAGTTGAGTTTGCTTGGGATACAACCTAATATGGTGTTGGGTGGCTCGTATAATTTCACACCAGGGAGGCGTAATTTTTCGCGTCATATTGTATAAACAATCGACACGCACTTCAGCAAACATCCTTGCTCCGCGTTATGAATTGGTTCAGATGTAAACTGACAGTTGATCAGATATTGACAAAATTGTTTGAAACTGTTTCAGCGCATTTATTCGTCAATAGCTTCGTAAGAATATACAACATTCTTGATCGAAGGTCAATAGCTACCAGGAAACACTTATTTAAACGAAAATATGAAAAAATGTCGTACACTTTTATATTTTATTGCGAAGTTACATATCGCATATTACATTCTTGTATTCCTATGTTATTATTGAAATAGTTCGAAATATGATAGTAGATACTGTCATCACAAATTATTAATAATTGTGAATATATGTGGAGCGAAGCAAAATGTCATTGGTATTAAAATGTGTTAGAAACCCCCTTCGTCTAGTTCAGAGATAATAAACCTTTTAACATACGCTACTTTTTTTTCAGGTTCATCGTAGCCGTATATTAGTAGAAGTCTGAATGTATACCGATGCTAGGTGACAAAGAAATTTAAAATTAAAAAATATTAAAAGAAAAGTTGTGGATTGCGTGCCCCTTTGCAAACCACATTTTCTCGATTCCATCGATTTCCGACTCGATTTCCTCAGTTCTATTTATTTCTGACAGTACGCTATCATTGCCACAAGGCACGCGTGCCGTAGGTTGCCTAACACTGGTTTAGTGTAGAAAAAAAATCTGTTGCGCTCAGACACGGTTCTGCTATGGGAAAAATTCTGAGCATGGTCGCATAGGAAAATCCAATTACATTTTTGTTCTATCATTTGCAAGGTTATTTAGATTCACATGCACAAGTATATATCACCAAATCCAATCACAATAAAGTTGGGTTCAGACGAAACCTGTGGCGCCTTAGTTACATTCAGGTTGATTGTATACAAAGTCGGTTTAATTTAGCGTAGCACCGGGCTAACCTAGTTACCCCAGCATAAGTGCAGTTAATTTTCGAGATTAGCATTTGTGTGAGACAATTAGTCGTGAGTAAACTTTAAATAGAGCTTTTGAATAGACTTATTGCCTTGCTGGGCGCTTAGCTGGAGACCGACTAAAAACTGGGGGCAAAAACTTAAGCTGGTAAGTACACTTCTATTGAACGGAGTGAAGCGGAGCAATTACGTTAGTCCTCTCGGTACTCGCCCCGGTGCCCCGGCGCCGCCCGGCGGGCACAAAGACTCGCCCTTGCTTTCATTTTCAATCATCATTTTGCTGAGATTTCTTGCTTATTGCATTCATTGTAAGGAAATCTTAATATCGCGGCACTTTTAAATTATGTACGCCACAGTGGGTTACTTTATTTTTGTAGTAGATTATATAAATTGGAATAAACGTTTCGGGATGTTTTAATGGAAGCGATGTTTCTTGCGAAAATCAGAATATAAAATAAGATGTCAAACTACGGACATATTGAAGAAGTATTCAGTATTCGATCTCGTTAGAAACATAAAAAAAAAAAAACTTAACACACTAATTTTTTCTACAATAAGCGTTTGATTTCGCTGTGTGTATGCATATTTTTGAATTTGACTATGCATGCATTAAATTAGCGCATTGGCTTCATTCTTCGATTCTAACTATGCACCTACGTGCAATGATTAGCCAATCAGCACGGTTATTGACCGGCCTGACGACAGTTTGATGAAAAATAACCTCTACAATAAGCAAGTTGTACATAATTGACTACCAGTACATTCTCGCCGTTCTTGCCAAAGAATTTGAATTGTGGACTTGGTGTACAATTGCGTCGGGAAGAAATTGCAGTTGTAAGTACATCTATACCTGTGTTTATTCTAACCACGTACGCGGATCCCGCAAATACTGCAATGTGAGAGGAGTTTTGTCGCAGCGAAATCTGACTAGGTATTAGATGCTTGTAGTTTGTGGAACCTTCACACTTCACAGAGGGGACATTAGGGCTGAGTATCAGTGAGTTATTGTTCTAGGTTTCATAGAGTGTAAGAGTAAAATGAAATTGATATGCTATAACAATAGATATAAAAGAATTATGTTAATTATGTTGCATGGGTTAAGGTATAACTATTATAACTTAGTAAAATAGGGTACTTTTGGCAAAGTTGGCGCAGTGGCGATTGGCTTTCTGCGCTCCATGCTACAGGTTCGATCCGTACGGAACGAATAATTGATGGCCTACAGAATGTAGTGCTTGTCTGGGTGTGTGGATGTGACATCTATGTATTTTTTTAACTTTAATTAAAACTTTACCCAGTACCAGCGATACAGAAGAAATTATAAGGAGTGAGGGGAAACATTAAAAAAAAAACTCTTTGGCATTATATTAGCGAGATACTATTTCTTGTTTCATAATCAGCAGCATAACTATTCTTTTGTTTTTGCAGCCCAGTATGACAGTAATTATAGTAGGTACAGTTATGTTATAGCATAATGATATTACCATGTACGTCGCAAATATGGTGATTCAAACACGATACCTCATTATTTAAGTCTGTGACGGAAGCATGTGTTGTGTAAGCAGACTCCAAATTTGGACATAATGTATGTGCATAGCCTTTGAGTCACGGCATAGATATACACTAACTAGACTCTGAAATATTGCCTTGAACAGATTCGCTACGTCGGAGCGTCTCTACCTCAACATATGCAAGTGTACTCGTATGTTAACGGCACTTGAGAGACAGATCGTCGCTCATTCACAAAATATTAGCTTCCCTTAATTGGCTAACTTTCACGAATTATCTACGTAACTAGCAATTTAGTTCTACTTAGTTTATCTCTTAATAATAAGGATTTATGTAGGTACATTCGCATTTTGGCAGTATATTATTAATTTATAATTACTTAACAATGTCGACAAAATTGTTCTAGTTCTATTTGTGCTAAGTACTATTTAATTAAATGTCTTCGTACTAACATAAACTTGGGTGCAAACAAATGACCTACATATTTATTTGGGTTGGTACAAGCGGAAAGTTTGCAAACTGTACGAACATTCTAATTACGTTGCCAATTCTTAATGTACCTACTTAAAGTATTAAACGTAGGAAGATTTAGTTTAAGACAAAACTCTTAAAAGTACAACTGGATAAATAAGGTCTTGTGTTGACCAGCTGTAATGAAACGCAAATAATTCCTGAGTAAATTCTGTGATGCAAACCCGCTACAAGTTGTTGTACCTATTGCTATACATTGGCACTGTAGTGTGCACCACTCTTTGATGTGTTTCTTTTGTACATCTCCCAATGCGGAATTAGTAGTGAATGAATTAATTACTTAGCTCTCCATTTTCCTAGGGTATATTGTTTAGTGTAATTAGAAAATAGATTGCCGAGGTTTTATTGCTGAAGGATTTTATAAGATAGCTTCACTTTAGTACAATTTTTTTTGTTTCATACACATTTACCGATACGAGAAAATTCACTTGCAGGTGAAGCTTACGAGTACTAGTTAACAACATTTAACCAGTGCAATCGGAATGACGTAAGCGGTTACATTGTTAGTGGTTGTCGGCATAACACAACACAACACAAATTCGTTTCTGCAATCACGGACGTGGACGTTCGAAATCTGATTTACCGCTGATTTGTGGTCAGGTGCGGCCGCGTACATGTACCTACCGTACTGACTACCCACACCTATGTACCTATGTACTTACTATACAGGCCAAGTTATGTCCCATATATAACTCATCTCACCTTTCGTCATTTCGCTTGAAAATATCGTCGCGTAACGATTTTATCACTCATGATGATGTATCTTTTATTGTTGAATACATTATCAGAGTTTGTCCTTTAATACCCCGAAAATTGTTAGGCTTCGTTTAACGACTTTTATATTCCCTGTTTGAATTTCGATCATAAAAATAACAGCGAGGAGAATATTCGTTTTCAAATCCGTGTATAGGTATTTTTTTAAACTCAATTACCTACATGTCCGGTCCGTGTGGCTATCAGTTTCCAAGTCGAATTGCGCGTTACAAAATCGTCTATCAAATGGCTTAATTTTAGGTTTAAAGCTGTACATAAGTAAAAGGAAAAGTATCAGTTGACTAGACGTATCTAGTTACTGTCAACCCGTCTATAATGTGTTATAAACAGAAGTGTTACGTCGAAGTTGGTTGGAATCTCGGCAAACTGTCAAACCTGTTTCATTTACGAAGCACCGACTTATTAATGTCTAAATTTGCCAACGAAAGAGACGGATGTGCAATACATATTATGTACTTTAAAGGACTTTTCAGTCACATCGACCCAACTTAACTCGTAAATCATGTAGATACTTTGTACTGTGGAAGTTTTAGACAAAATAATGTTACTTTAACATGCCTATTTAATGTTTTGAAACTGTGATGAATAATACAGCAACATTTTGTGAAACGAAAAAATCATTTTCATAATAAATAATGGAAGAATTTTTGTCCAACTGTGAGCTGAGGTGAAAATAATGATCGAACTTGGAAAACATTTACGCGAAAGATATTAAGGAACGATTATTGGTTATTGCGCAAAACTTTCTTTGTTCGAATCATGATAATGGGCGAGGAAAATTATGAACAGACTTTTCTTGTATTTCGATGAATGACGATATCTTACAAAGATGTTCTTTTTATTGAAGTTAAAGTTAAAATTGTTTTAAACTATAGAAATGAGACACGTGTAGTACTTTGTGAAGTACCATGGGAATATCCTAGTAGAGAATTGGAGTTAACCGTCAAACTAAAGCCGGTACACAACAAAGCCATTACCAGTAGACGCGGGGCCCAATCTTATTTTCTAAGTTTAGGAATTGAAAAGTTGTTCACAAACGTCGAGGTATGAGGATGAAACAATCCAACATGTAGGTATGTGACTCGCTAATGTTGTATTAAGTTCCTCAACAAAAGGATTTAACAAGCTTTTGAATTAATTTTACTTCTTGTTTGTGCAGCTTGCAGTGTAAACCACTTGTTTATAGTCACTTTTTGTTTTACGTTTTTTGGAAAGCATCCAGCTTTTAAATATGAAATTCAATTTCGTTATGAGCGCTTTATTTCAAAAAATTAATTTCCTTTTTCAAATAACTTACAAACAATATTTACATTAATCTTTATTTTATTGTTTTAGTTTACCAACAGTTGTTACAATAATAAAAAAAATAAGTTCACGTTACTAAAACTGTGTTTGTGTGAAATAATTTTGATACATGCAAACGTTTAAGGGTAGCATAAGGTCACGTTCAGAATTTTGATTGCGATCGCAAATGTATTGCCAATGGATGCCCAAATCTGATTTACCGCTGATTTGTGGCCGCTGTGACTCGCGCGCGTAAACATCAGCGTTGTATAAGCGTAGGTGGCCATTGTGTTTACCTTGGAATATTGGTGGACCAATTACTGTTTCATACTTAAAAGTTAAATTGTATACACTCTGCGAGAATCAGATAAGACACGACAGAATATCAGGTAGAAAAAAGGACTACGAAGTTAAAAGAGATTCGCAACATGAGAAATTTATATGTTAATAACTGCGGTTGCCAAACCAGTTTCCCACCATGTTATTGTTATTTTACAAACCGTAATTCTTACAGAGAGAATGAAAAGGGACTTTTTGTTTGTTGCTGGCCTCTTTAATATATTTTAGTGTCCTACTACGGACTGCATTGGAGAATGTACACTGAAATGATGAAATTTGGACGGGATATATTCAGCGTCTCATCCTCTCTGGTACATCACTCTTATAGTTAGAGCGTCTGCTCCCCATAGTTAAGATTGTAATTAGTCGGACAATCTTACAAAGACAGTTCTGACTAACTTCTAAAGACATGGAAAAGATGTTTATTACACGTCTTCCTGGTAAATGCAACAGACTTGAGACAATTTCTCAGTAACGTAAGACAATTTCGTTTATTAATCGTTTTGTTCCAAGCATTAATCAGTGTATCATTGGTATCTTCAAGCGTCTGTTTAATGAAAGTTTGACTAAGTACAGTTTAAACTATGGTCTGCGCGAGCCCTTACAGTTCATAATCCAACTAAATAAGGTGTCGAACGAATAAATCAATGAATTGAACAGAGATTCAGCCGAGGCGATTGAATATATTATCTGTTGCCATGAATGCGCTAATGTTGGAGAATTTAATCGGGGAGCGGGCGTGGGAGCGGAAGAGCCGCGTTCGTTGGATTTACGAGCGAAAAAGCTTCCGCCGCTTTCGACGTTCGCGCGGAACTACAACCATTTTTGTACATAACAATTTAAATAACTAGTTTATATTAAATTATGGTGATGAAACGTAGGTGTTAGCCTTCGTGGTGATGGGTAACAATCTTTTTGATTTTAAAATTACGGTAGTTTGAAATGTTTTGAGTATTCTAGGACCCATAAGATATGTCAATACAGTTATACTTCACGTACAAAAACTTTATTAATTACGTATAAAAAGAGAATCCAGAGATTTGCAAATGCAGGCATCCTTTGATAACTTATTTAACAGGTAAAGTGATAACCAAAACCTGTTGAAATATATGGAATGTGAATGTACTGAAAATGCTTTACAATCTTCGCAATTTAGACAAAAAAGGGGAAAATGGTCAAGTTGAAATGCACACGTCGTCACACGACACAAACATTTATTGTTTACACAGTTGTCGGGGAAAGTGAAAACTTCTGATGAAATTGTATCCAACATTTTTATTGTTTGTCAGACGGTTGACTTCCATTTCCAAGACATTTATCTAGTACAAGTTATTTAACAACTGGGCTACGAAATTTCGTCGGGTATAATTTATAAATAGCCCCTGTAAGCGCGATTGCCTAATTTGCTTTTCAGATATTTAGACGTTTCCTCGCTTAAGGGATTACGCTTCATAATGCCCAAGGACCATTGTTGTAGCTTGATAAAATTTAATTTGTCACAAGGAATGAGTCCTCCATCCCGCCACGAGGCCAGCCAAACGAACCGTGGAAAGTAATGATCACATGAAATCCCAGATCAAGAATTAAGAGCACTTTTGTTTTAGTAAACCGACCGGAATAATAGCTGAAGTTTGGCGTCGCCATGCCGACAAATGATTTGATGGGCTTCATCAGCACTCGAGAACTCTCGGATAATGTTTCGTTTCGCGACCTATAAATGAAAAAGTTCGACGTAACAAACTGTACATCGAATGATGTACGCGATCGAAATGGATTTCAACACTGTTTTTTGCGAGCCAAGTCAGAAACAGCGTTGCAATCTTCGTATACCCTTTATGTGTTACATTTTGTCGGGTGAAGCCCTGAATAGCGGCCAGTCTCTTTGATGGTATTGAAAGAGAAAATGCTTATCGCACCATCGCCCGTAAATAGCCGAGTGGGTGTCGAATTTCTCTACACATGCTACGAAAACACACTTATCCTTTTTACTTAAACTGTTTTCACATTCCTTCTCAATACGTAGAAACTATTCGTCTGAGTCTTGCCCTTTTGAATGTATTGGCAGGTATGTTTATTGGGTATGAGACCTATATGTTTTATTTGACGTAATTTATGCAGGTAATTTTTATCCTTTTACCTATTTATTTTCGTTTTTATATAGTGCCCCTTTGTATCTGTTAACCATAACAACACGTTATAAGCCCTTTTTTCATTTGTATTCTTTGGCGATCCGAATGAATAGTGAAATATAATATTATGTTTGAAACTATGAGCAATTGAATATAAACAATTGTTAAATGCTAGTCCATTTGTGTTTATAAACGTTAATTGAGTCTTTTAAGCCTTGATACCAAAATGTAATGAAATATATGAATAGTTTTATGTTATTGATAAATGTTGCTATGTAAATGACCATTATTATTTCAGTTAATTTATAAGTAAGACAGTAGACGGTCTATTTATTAAAATATATAATGGACAGACGGTTTACCTATTAAAAGTATGATTGAATAATGTATAAAAGGCGAACAAATCACGTTATCATTACCATTTTACACTCATCTTTGGATTGAAAAAGCTAATGGCTTGGAACAAGTCGAGGTGGTTAAAATAAATCGACGACATTCCATTTCCTGCAGTAAGTAATGCGACCTCATGATTCCGTTTTAAAAATTGAATTTCACGTTATCAAGTTTATCAAAGTCTTAGCAAAGGAAACTTTGTTACCGTTTCAAAGAGCAGATTAAAATTTGAACTTAGACAATGAAATCTTAATGATGTCTTAAATTAAAGTCTATACGTGCTTATATGCGAGAGTCTGCTTCACCCTGGGTAGGCAGCATCGATACTAACATTACTGACTAGCTAATCGTTTCACTACGACATTAGTAACCCCTACATTCTATTCACTGTCAATTGTCGGTGTCAATTCTTGTTATTGTAATAATGACTGCTTTAAAACCAGCTTTACAAGCTGTTTAAGCATGTAAGCAGTTTGACAAAAGACAAGCAGTTTGTGCCAACTTGAAAGAAGTTCCGAGTCTAACTGATAACGCACGTGAGCTTTTTAGAGGGTGCTAAAGTGTAATAAGAACGGGTTTTTTTTAAAGAACCCCTATTATGGTGTGCAATATCCCTATTATGGTATTGGAGTCTGTATGGGAATATCCGAAATATCGGTAGACAAAGTCGTACGCAAAAGCTACTCATTAAATCGCACGTGATCAATATTCTTATCTCATAAGAAAGTCTAATAAGGTATTCCGTTTGATAACAATTAACATTTAACAAGCGAAGTTGGATGGCAAGTTTAAATCTCGTGTTTCGACGTTATTTGGCAAATTAATTCAGAAACTTTATCTTGAGGCACACGAGTGAAAGATGTTTTTGCAGGCAGAGTTTGTTACTTAATAATGCCTTGATTGTAGTATAAGCTCGCTACATTTAAGGCCCATAAGTGGTTACTATTTATAATCTGTTTTAATCTATGAAGACGGAAAGAACGGTTCGTTCCGTCTTCATAGATGAGACGGTAGCATAACAGTTATATAGGATGAATCTTATTAATTAAGATTATATGATCTTTAGCAAATAAAAATTCGATTTTATTGAGTTTTTGTTATAAGTTGGTAAATAAATTTATAGCAAAGATACGTACAACCTAGACAAACCCACCTATACGAGGATATATAATAAAAAAGCAAAATCCATGTATATAACTTGTCCCTCAGGGTTTTTTTGGAAACAAGCGATAAAAATACGTCCGCCGTAATAGCCTAGCGGTTGAATGTTTGCTTCCATGCAGGAGGGTCTGAGTTCAAACAATGACTTCTGATTTTTCGAAATCATGTGCGGATCAGAATTCGAATATCACTTACGTTAACTATGAAAGAAAACATCATTGGGAAATTTGCATATCTGAGAGGGTTCATAAAGTTCACAATTATCGGTGTAGTCCACCAACCCGCAGTAGGCCAGCGTGGTGTACCAAGGCCTAACCCTTATCAGCCTGCAAAGAGGGCCTTTCCCAGTAGTGGGACGGCAATGGGCTGAACAAAAGTCAATAAAATGAAAAATAAAATTTCAATGATATATTTCAATTATATATGACCATTATATATTGAATACTAATTTATGATACAGTCATAAGTTACCTGAGTAATAGTATCCTATCAAGAGGGAACGACCTTACTTTGAAGCATAGGCGCTGTTTGAGACACTGACCATAGTAGGCGCAGCTCACAGTTGGCCAGTATTGAGTGTCACAACTACTTACTAGATTGTCTGTCTTACTCATTAGTATAATCATCATTCAGTACTAGACTAATTTTCCAATCTCAAATGTATTTGTCACGCCTAATCTAGTAAACGGCTGTGTATATTAGGTATCTATAGTTTACCATAGTGGGATTTGAGTGTTTTCTTAATTACTTGTAGTGTTGTATTAGTTACAAGCGTACGACACGAAGGTCCGGTAAGCTGCTAGCTATTTTGAATTTATTTATTTTGGCTCACTTTTACAGTAAGCTACATACTTTCTACCTACGTACGGCATTAGAATATTTCAACTGTTGAGTCTTTGTTAACGATTTTATTATAATTAATTTTATTGTTTTGCTTTGCCAACAGTCTTAATTATTAAGTGTTATGAGGCATGCACATAATTATTTTCATTTTACTGATGCCGTCACCATCTATGTATAGTGAAAGTGTATCTATGTAAGTGTCATTATTATTCATGACTGGGAGCCAAGTAGGCAAAAGGGTAATTAAGTTAGAATAGTCTAAATGAAAACAAACATTACCAGAGTGCAACTAGCTTCGATTGTTCGCCTATCTCTAACATTGAATGTGGCAGAAACAAATAATCAGGCCTCATTAAATGTCATTGTGTCATTCGATAATGTGCACGTAAAATGCAAACTGTTTATTAATATCTGGTCATAAGTTGTGATATATTTGAACAAGTAATTAATCGGTTTTAAATTCAACGGGATATTGTTGTAAAATGAATATAATACGTAATTAAGCAGGTTTTTTTTTTGTGCGTGCTGAGGAAATCTTCATATACGTATATATACATATATCCAGTGTGCTTGTGTTTTTAATTCTTCTCTTCTTAAACGGCTTGATCGATATCGATGAATTTGTTTTTTGTACTTTGGGATGGTTCTTAGCTATATTCTACCCACTAGGTGGTGTTGTTGTCGAGATCTAGAAAACAAATACACGCAGATGAATTTGTGGGCCACAGCTAGTGATCATATAATTTTAATTGTTTAAATTATTCAGTGAATGAATGTGGATTGCAGTAGTAAAATGTGTGTGATCACATTATGTAGACACGTATGTAGGTACTTTGATTGGCCAGTTCCTAATATATCTTAATATTGGTCTTATTATATAATTTGTAGTGTTTTTATGTTGTGAATCATATAACTCAATAAGAGTTCATGCTGACGGCTGGCACGCGGATCGAATTGATTCTAGACGAGATGAGACACTCGATTTGCGTTGCACGAGTGATTTTTTTAAAATAAATATACATACATTCATGACGAGCAGAAAATTCGTCACATGAATATTTATGATACTAGTATGGCACTCCAAAAGTCTGTTAACTGGCCTAGTACGTTACTCTCGAAAGAAACTTTATGCCAGACCAATTCCGATAACTTTTAGTTAAGTAAATATCCGCTACCCCCTTAAATTTCACTGTGGCGCTAGTGAGACTGTATTCTGATATTAATCGAATATCGATCGATCGAAATTATTTAAGAGTGTAAGGTCGCAGTCCTAAAATCGACATCGTATCATTTTTCGTACCATTGATGCCTAAGTACTGATATTTAGCGAGGTGCCAACCTCAAAATAGAAAAGATGAACCGGTGGCTTGTAGAACAATACGCACGCACATATGCTATCGTGATGAAATACTTAATATATAGGCTTGTTTTATGAGACGTTACGGTTACTTCAATTTATAATAAGAAGGAAAATACATGGTTGTTTTCATGTGTAAAAAGGGGTTGCTTATGTGGGTCCAGGTTTTCATAGATAAATCATTATCATATAATTTATGTACCTTTATATTAAAAATGCTACTCAAACCTTCGGTAATATGCTTAGCCAAAGAAACGTGAAGTAATAACAGTATTTTAAAAAAAAAACTTTATCATAATAAAATTGTAACTATACAATATCAAAAAAGGCTTCTGCGAACTTGTTGTTTGCATATTTCGTCGAATCGTGCAAAAATCCATTACAGTGAAAAAAATACAGTGCAAGTTTTTAGGTTTAGGCAAAAATATGTAAATATGACTAAAACGACGTACATGTCGTATTGATAAAAACCTCGGCAAGTTTCACTATTTCTATAGGGTAAATAAATAAACGCCAAAAGCAATGGTGATAGTTCAACCGTTCAAAAATATTTTACATGAAACCTTTTATCCGTTTGTTTATATTTGGCACGAGAATGTTAATATAATTTTGCTTTAAAAAACATTCGTAAAGTAAAGAATAATAGTAAAGAGCCTCCAGAAGTGCGCCGATTTCTTTATTCTATTTTGTATAATAATTTTATTTGTGGTGAATATGACACTTCTTTTTTCGTGTCGACTCGAGCGGGCACATGGTAAAGATTGGCCAGCGAGGCTAACTGCTCAGGGTGGGCCAAAAAATCTCAGATATAGTCTCTCATGAGGCTCTTTGCTTGCATCCAATGTGATACAGTTTGATGAATGTTAAGATTTACAAGGTCTTAGGTATCTTAGGCTATTCCACCCTATATTTGTCTCGCATAAACCCTTACATCATTACAATCTGTCTGGACTTTAAAATAGACTTTGACCCCTGAGTTTGTTTCGGCGTTTCTTCTCAGGGATAGTCATAGGAAATGCCGACGCCATCTAGTTTAAAAAAGACGTGTAAAAGTGATTGAAAAATCCTAATTGCAAAATAAATAATTTTATTTAATTTCATTTCATTTCTTGGAAGTACAATCCTATGTCAGGGTAACGTGTTAGCAACGCCCCAAAAACTGTACCTACTACATAATACGTATTCAATTTTTAAAGAAACGTTTATCGTAATCGTAGTCATTTAGCAACTGTGCGGCAAAGTAGTCTAATTTATTACTACTTCTAATGTCTATACTCAATTAAACTGGTAATACAACTTAGTTTAATGTGGGTGTTATTGATATAATTAAATAAATTTCAAGAATATTGGTATCATACTATTCAGGGTGTCCAGGAAAGTATCCTTAAGATTTTGTATAACTCTCTAAATGATAAAAATTGCACAAAATTTCTTCGCCTGGAGCAAAGACTTTTTGAAGTTATTTATTTATTTCAGGACATTTCAAAATTATTTTCATATAGCCTTATTAGTGGTGCGGTTGGTATCGGGTTTATTTATATATTTTAGGTATTATTGTGCACTGAAATTGGGAGGGGTAAAGCAGAGCAGACTGCGGTTAGTCCTTGGATGGGTGACTTATGACACTCGTTTTACGGGTATCAGCAGACCAAAAAGTCTGATAACCAGTTTAACTTCAGTGTCAGTGCTTCTTAGTAAATGGGTGGTCGAGGTCAGATGGCAGCCGCACCGTGTAAAATACTGACATTCAGCCGCAACCGGTTAGACTGAAATTCGACCCAAATGTAGTTGGTAAAAGGCTAGCCAGATGACGACGAGATTGCGAATTAAAACATTATTAATAATTCACACAGATTTCAAAATGGTAATTGGATTAATATTTTCAGACAATAAGATGTTTTATGTGAATATAGTGTTTTTTGTTGTTACCAAACTGGTACCGGTCTTTTTATTCTAAGTATGTCAAGGGGATGACATTTAAAAAAATACAGGCGTTAAGAATATACATTGCAAAACTAAATACATAAAATGTACCTTTTAATACGCTAGATAAGATAAGACAAATTTAAAGTGCCATTGAAGTTTAGTGAACACCATTGTTTATTATTCGTCTTCGTTGTTTGTGTGAGCAGGAAGTATATTTACATTAGAATAATATTTATAAACCAAAGGTTAACCTAAAGGTTCAATGTTAATTGAGACTATTAATATTATTTAAAAACTTTGTCATAGCGTGTAGAACAAAGTACCCACCAACAGTTTTAATTTTTTGAAGTAGAAAGGTGTTATGATCACGTTGTAAAGTAATTTAGCTGGGGTAGTTACCAACAATACCAACACTAGTAAATACTGATTAATATCATTCTAAGGACAATGCTTGTGGTTTAAATTAGTTTAATATATTTTTAAGCGAAACACACGTTCGGTGGTAATGTTTTAATGTGAAAGAAAATCGAAGAGCACAATGCCAAAGAATAATTACAGTGGCGTGAATACTGAAGAAGCTGAGGAAGTAACTGGTGATATGAAAATTACATGGACGCCATTTTTGAGACAGGTATTAAACATATTTTTTTTTATTCCTCTCGGCAGAAAGGAAAGGCCTCACTGGGGATGCATGTATGTACGTATGTGTGTTCCTTTGGATAGCCTAAACTACTGAACAATAATTTTAACACATGGAGTGTCTTAAGGCATATTACGTCACAGGTCCCTGCGAATGATATACAATGCTACACTAGTAGTATCCTGAAGTAACAAGATGGCTAGTGCTAACTTTAACACATCAGATGTAAAATGTATGTTTGTATGTATCATGAATGTTTAATATTTTTTATTCTTTATTTTAGCGACTTATAATACCTACAATGATTGTAAATAAACTACATACATCTACTCATTTAAATTGGCACCAGTAGGGCACAGTAGCATGCGAACACAGCTATACACAAGGATTTGAGATTTTTTTTTGATTCACTTTCATATTTTTCAGTTATTTTTTTACGTAGTTTGGTTAATATTTAAATATGTACATTTGTTTGTTTGTTATTGCGTATCGAAAACGGCACTGACGATTTCGGTGAAATTGACTGTTAAAATTACACTAACGATTTTGATGAATATAGGGTTTGCAGGGGTGAAAAATCGATATAGGGTTCATATCTGGAAGATATCGGTATCAGTAACAAAAAGAAAAAGATTTTGTCCCGGGCGGGCGCTCGGTCAGAGTTCAGATATTGTACTACATATTAAACGACAATTAAACTACCTGTGTCTACTGCAAACATCTAGTTTCGCGCCCGTTTCCTCGGGTGATCTGTGAGAACTAGTATAGCCAATAGATTACAGAAAAGTATCATTAATTATCTACTTCGTAAGTACTTCAGGTGAAATCTACACGTGCACAGCGCACGTGTAGAACGGGAACGAAACTGCGGGTTAAGAACTTTTGTTCTTACTATTGTCTACCGGTCTTATTTACAGAGATAGTGACAGGTTGTAAGAATTGTTAGAACATAGGTAGAAACACCATAATACTTATGTTTCAATTCAGGATGTAACATTATTTGTTAACACATCAATATAATTTGAATAAACTTGAACTTGAATAAACCTTAAAATATTAAAATTGAAAAGACGCAAGGTTTAAGTAACTGTTTCTATAGAGCGAGACTACCTCTAATAGAGATTTGTGTTAAAGCGCGGGAATACTGCCGCCCTGGGTCCTATTTCATAAAAATACGATTTAGCTACAGTTTCATAGTCAAAGTAGGTACTAAAACGCGTTTCACAAAACAAAACAAAACAATTCATCCAAAGAGTTGTCCAAATATTTTGTTTTAACGATTCTTTGGATGTCGTTTTATAATAATAAGAATTTACAGACTGTGAGTTTTCTATCTAACGCACTGTAGCATTATAAATCGATGCCCTGGCTGGCTATTTGAGTGTGTGTTTCCTTTTTGAGGCGATAACAATGAGTCGGCCACTTTTTTGTTAATGATTCGTAGAATTGTTTATGATGCAGATTAATGGGTAGGCATCTATTTACAAACTTTGTTTTGTCTATCTTGTTGTCAGTTGTTCGTGGTCGGAGGAGTATGGACGATATACTTCGTGCTCGGGTTGTGTTACGGCGCGCCCACAGTTTTTATACCACAAATAAGGCGGGATGCCAACTCTACGGATGCAGTCAGCGAGGATATGGCATCGTGGTTGTGTATGTTGTAATAACAATTAACCCTTTCTTATAAGATATAGGATTAATCAAGCTGTATAAAACATGCACAAAAACATCATGACTGTTTTCTCTATTCTAGCTAACATATCACCGATGTCATTATTGAGGCCCATGTGATTTGATGATTGAGGCCTAGGTATGTGGCGAGCCTATTGTGATCTAGCTGACACAATCCCGAACTCCAAGCTGTTACTGAGAATTTTGATACAGGAAAATATTATAATGCTGCCAAATCCGGGTATCAAACCCTGGATCTCACACTCAGCCGCCAATCTTACAATTACTAGATCAATGACGCAGATTAATCAACCTTGTATAAACACACAACAATTATATTTGAAAAATATTTTACTTTCTTTTTCAGCATCAATTCACGGTTACGGTGCTTTACCATGGATACTCATACTGCCAATACTCTCGCGAAGGTTCGGAAGAAAAGTGCCATTCATTATTTTGTGTGTCAACACACTAATTGGCTACATCGTATTTTATTGCAGTACTACGACAACTGTTCTTTTAATCAGTGAAATAATACAAGGCATGCTTGTTGGCAGCAATATGACACTGTTGATTGTTATTGTCACTGAATACACTTCACCGCGCTACCGTGGCATATTCATGACAGTCAAATCAACTATATTTTTTTGGGGAGTATGGATTGCCAATGCAACTGGGACCTTTAGCCATTGGAAGAATATTTCTCTATTTGCTTTTGTATGTTCTGTATACTCTCTGACTGCTTTACTTTGGCCCGAGTCTCCCTCTTGGTTAGCGATGAATGGACGTTTTGAAGAATGTGCGGAGTCACATCGCTGGTTGAAAGGATGCGGCAAAGAATCTGAAAACGAACTAGAAAGTTTAATAATGTCACAAAAAGAATATCTCACACGTTCTAAACGGAAAGAAGCATCATTGAGTCGATTCAAAAATACTTTAGAAACGATATCGACGAAGGCGTTTTATATGCCTCTGTTATTGTCAATGACTGTCATGTCACTTTACAATTTCTCAGGCAAGTTTGTCTGTAGCATGTATTCTATAGAATTAATTAAGAAAATAACTCACAGTGAGTCTACTGGTTATATGGGTATGCTCATTTTAGAAGCTGTCACTATATTTAGCATGCAAATCGGGTGTATTTTATCCAAGTTTCTCAAAAGGAGAACACTATTACTTATATCGTCTTCTATTGGTATTATGTTTCTCTTTATAATATCACTTTATTTGTACCTCATTAAACTGTCTGTGATAGCAGAAAATAAAATTATATCTTTACTATTACTGACTTTGTTTTCGATGACTATAAGTTGTGGACCAATGATACTGGCATGTTCTGTGTACGGTGAATTGACACCTTTAAGATATCGAAGTTCGTCTCTACCGACTCTTGCTATATTTTCTGAAATATTGATGGCGTCTGTACTCAAAATATCGCCCTACATTTTTAAATTGTTTGATTTGCACGGCGCCTTCCTTTTTTATGGTCTCTCAGCGTCTATTTTTGCATTTATATTGTATAAATATTTACCCGAGAGCAAAGACAAGACTTTGCAAGAAATTGAGAACTATTTTAAAGAACCTCACGAGTCTGAAGATTTTTCACAAGAATTAATGGAAGAAAAATGAGGAGGTATTTGATTTTAAAAAAGCCTTCAAAAAAGATTGTTGAGATACTGTAAAGGGAAAGTTAAGGAAGCAAGTATGAGTAGACGGAAAACCATTGACCAAAAAACTAACCCTACAGTTAATTCTACTAATTAATTGTTATATAAAATAAAAGCTTATCTCTAATTGTGTGTGTGTTCTTTTTTTTAAATACCATGTTTCTTTTTTTTATTTAAAAAAACATTGCCCCCACACTGGGATTTCTCCTGTGTCGTGGTTACAGTTTACAAACATGTTTACTACATGTCACGTACACACACAACCAGACCCGAAACATACAAATATTTGTTCCGTGCAGGGATCAAACCCGCGACACATAGCGCAGAAAGCTAATCGCTTAACCACTGCGCCAACCGTGTCGTAAAAACGCAACTATTTTATTATTATTTTTAGACATAACACACCATCGACGGTACACTTACGTAATTTCTTGTTAATCGAATAACATAAAGAATCTTATTAAGTATTTTTTATGGAATAAAATAAAACACAAGTATTACACAACGGTTTATATCAATATAAAGAAGTTTTAAGTGAGCTTTTAATAGTTTTTTTTTTTACTTTTTATTTATGAGCTAACAAGACAAATATTGTTCATATTAATTACTAGTTTCTAATGGTAATTATTATATAAAATTCGACTTTCTTTATTTTAGTAGTCGATCTCTCAACCATTGCAACAACCATGCTGTCAAGTATACGTACAATAATATTATACTTTGTGTATTAATAAACAGAATTCGGTGGATGCTAAAAATAGAACGTTATCTTTTGAAATGCTATTTTGACAATTGCAGGAGAAATCCCAGTGTGGGTTGCCCCACACTGGGATTTCTACGTATCGTTTAAAAAAAAAACTGAGTCAACTTTAGGGCGTGTTCACCAACAATATAACAGATCTCGTTGGTCTAGCTGTTGCATGAACGACTGCTGAGCAAGAGGTCCTGGGTTTGATTCCCGGGTCGAGCAAATTAGTATTGGGTTTTCTGCATGGAATTTCTCATTAGCAGCATGGAGTCTGGGACTGTGCCCGGTAGATGGCAATAGGCTCACCACCTATTACATGGGACTTAATAACGGCATCGGAAAACTGTGGGTATAACTCTGCCTATGACCCTTCGGGGAATATAAGCGTGGTGCTATGTTAAATGTTATGTTAAAATGGAAACTGCCGTTTATCTATACAAAGAATCCGTGTTAAAGGATGATTTTGTCTTAAATATTATGTTATTTTTTCAGTAAATATAGGCCTCAGTCTATCCTTAAAATTATCTCAATATAGGTTTGCTAATCCTCTGCATAAAATAAAAACATTCTACTCTATAAATTACAAGGCCATGTATTAAATGATATAGTCTCTAAAAAAGACATTGACATAAATACACTGTTATAAAATGTTACATGTAAACTATTATAACTAGCGTCGAACTCGCATTTCTCACTTCTTTAACTTGTGCTAAAGTTGAGTTTAGTTTGACAAAAATACTTTATGTTCCTCAAAATATTGCCTTTTTGTTACTTTTAAGACGTAAGTTAAAAATGTAATGCTTAAAAGGGAATCTATGGATTTAAGTACTTAACAACGTAAAAAGTGTTCTTTTGTTTTTAAATAATTTAAATGTCGTCTATTTTTAGCGGCTCGTATCGCATGGAACGTGGTTTTCTTTTGTATTTTGTTCTAGGTTTTCGAGCGCCCACAGTCTTCATTCTACAAACAAGAATAAAGGGAAATTCGACTTGCTTGTGGTATCTGTTCGCCTTATAAATTAATGTTTATTTGGATTTCAATAACTGTCTTGAAACGTCAAATATAACATTTATAATTATTATTATATACATATTTTAGCAGATATGTTCAGCAATTGTTTTTTGAACCACCAAAATATGTCTTAAACCACTTATAATCGACCCTTGGTTGTGAATCGTCTCTAGTATAAGATAAAATCCCTTTCAAGAAAGTGGTCTAATTACCAATCGTCCTGTACCTATGGTAAGTTTTACGCAGTGGATAAGCGTTTTCTTTCAGCTATACATGTCACAAGTTCGATTCCTGCATGGAACAAACATTTATCTGGGTTACTCGGTTGTTCCGGGTCTGGGTGTGTGTGTGTGCACGTGAGATTTATGTTTGTAATATATACCCACAAAACTAGGGATAAAAAGTGGGGCATCGAGTAAAATAAAATATTTCGATCTCGAAGCTTACGGCGGCCATAGGTATAATTATAATTACGGGAGGACCCAGTGTACTCGTTATCATTACCTGGTTGTGTTAGAATTAGCCGATGTCGACAACATGACGTCCTCTATTATTATTCTTTTTTTTATGTCTCACACTATGAATAATCCCTGTATCGTGGGTGCGTTTACAAACACATATATTCACATACACAAACACCCAGACCCGAAACAATTATCTGTAGACCATGCAAATATTTGGTCCGTACGGGGATCGAACCCGCGACACTTAGCACTTAAAGCTAATCGCTTAGCCACTGCGCCCACCGTGTCGTCGGTTGGCGTCCCGACAGTATGTCCTTTATGAAATTGGAAGCTGAAAGTGTGAGCAACTCTTGAAGAATTTAAAAGAAAGATAGAAAACTTCTTTAGGAACCTAACTACCATAGATTACTGTATACTTACTACGTAAATAATTTACTCGTCGTTAAACGGAGCTCACTTAACCAGTTTTTTTTATCAGCTAATTTACAGTTATATTAATCAGCTAATTTTCAATGCTATCTAAATAAAGTAAAAACTTTTTCTTTTCATCGTCAGCTTCAGTTCATTACCCTGGGTAGTTGCAATACCCGTGGTAACAAGTTTTTATGGGCGAAAAGTACCCTCATAATCATTTGCATAAATACATTCGTCGGGTTTGTTGTTTTCTATTGCAGCATTAACGCAATGCGCCTATTAATTAGTGGAATAACGCCGCGAATGCTACTGGCAAGCAACATAACGCTTGGTTATTATAGTTACTGAATATTCGTCTCTGCGATATCGGGGAATGTTTTGACAATTACAGTGAGTGTTTCCTTTAGAAATGTGGATGGCGAATGTTTAGTAACGTTTCCCATTTGAGCATGTAAGGTTTTCACATAAGACCTCACATGTTCGTCGTTGATCGTCTGGTGTACTCTGGGCAGTGGGCAGTCAATCTCGATGTCACCATTGCTGACTAGTTAGCATAGCTAGCATGAACGACTCGTGCCGACTCGACAGAAAAAGAACATAAGCCGATTACTAACCTAAATGCGTGTGCAGGCCATTGTCAATCCTGCAGTTTGATAGACTACAGAGCTACACTTATAACAAGACTTCTCATGGACTGTTACAAGTGTAGCGTGTTGCCAATAAAGTAGCTGATTGCCTACCCACAACTAATACGACAGAATGCGTTCAAATTTATTATAAACTCTCTGATGCAACAATAAGATCTAGTAGCAGTATTTTTTTATACGTTTATATAACTTGGTTAGGTACGATCAGATATTTTAAGATGACACATGCCCTAAACGTATGACAGTCTCAAACCTGCGGACTTTAGTACAAAAGTAGGGATAAGAATTTTTGTACGACTCGTTTGATTAATAACAGTCTGGACTGTTTGGGTGGTTATAGCGACAGAATAATGAAAACAAGTGAAAATATTGGAGTCGGCTGGACAAGAACGTCTTCTGACAATGAGAAGTGTTAGGCCTTAGGCCTGTCGCGGGTTAGCGGACTACACACAATCAAAATCGTTGTGGAGCCCTCTCACGTGTGCAGCTTATCTCACGATGTTTTTTCTTCACCATAATGCGAGTGATAATCAAATTCTGATTCCCATATGATTCCGAAAAGTCAGGGGTTCAGGCCGAGTTTGAACTCAGACCCTCCTGCATGGAAGGCAAGCGTTCAACTGCATAGCTATCAGTGCTTTTGAGTGTTTGTATTACTGTGTCAGCTATACGATCGTATAAAACCGATATCGGTGTCTTTTTGGTGTCGGTTATACTAATGTGAAAATGCCTAACAATGATATTTAATCGGAATCACATTTATTTTTCGACTAATCTACTCACGGTTGTTGTTTTGCCCCATTCACCACCCGTTGGCGATGACTGGACGTTTTGAAGGACTTGCAGCGTCACATCATTGGTTAAAAGGGTTTCAACAGAGATTCTTTGAAGATTGAACTCGTAAATCTTGTGAGTTCACAAAAGAGTATCTGATGCTACGTGGGCTTTTGAAGAAAAACATCTATATGAAGTCAAATCGTTGAAGAGTTGGGGTTATTCGGGGTAATTCGAGTGCAGAATTAAATGTTTGGTCAAACATACTATATAACAATTGAAACTGAGCCTTCCATGGAATTGCTAATTTGAGTGGTGTTAATAAATTAAGTGATGTCATGATTCTTGGTATTGTTGTCGCATTAAATAAAAAAAAAAATGAAATTCCTTATTACTTCTCCAATAAGCACCATTCATAAGATATGATGTTTTGACTGGCTACGTGAATGTTAAAATAAAATTTGATTTTAGAGTTCTAATTACTTTGGTAGATAAGTAACAGTAATATTTTTTTAAGTCCTATCATGGAATAAATTGCTATCTGTCGACCAACCGCATATAGATACTAATATTATCTACTCACATGTGCGAATACCAAAACTCGAAACAAAGGTAATCACGTAGACCTTATAATTATTATACACTAGCTTCCACTCGCGGCTTCGCCCGCGTGGTTTATGAACCCGTACATTTTCCGGGATAAAAAGCCTATGTGCTATTCCAGACTATAATCTATCTCTGTGCCAAATTTCATCCAGATCCGTTCGGCCGTTCTGGCGTGAAAGAGTAACAAAGATCCATCCATCCATCCATCCTCACAAACTTTCACATTTATAATATTAGTAGGATTAGTAGGATATAAAGAGTTTCTATAATTATATATAGTTATACATTTAAATAGTATTTTTGATACAGACATCGAACTCACAGTTGTAGTAATGTCAAAAAAGAAACAGTTGAAATTACACCTTCCAATAATTATACAAAATTGGTCATCCGTCGCGTTTAAAGAGGGCTTCTATACAAATTAGAAAACATCGCTCTTTGACATATAGAAAAATTGCGGTACAACATATGGAACTTTTAATGCACGAATCGCGAAACCTATTTTTCATTTCCATTATATACCTACATGGGAAGGATATTACATTGAATTAATTTTAAACGGAATAAATTATGCAATAGAATTAGAATTCTAATTTTGTATTTAGCCTATAGATACGTAAGCGTATTGTTATTTAAGTATTTCAACACTAAGATCCTCGATGGAAAGGACTAAAAATATTTGTTATGTGACCGGTATCTAGTTCAACCGTTAAGTATGATGATAAAATTTAAATTGCGAAATGTGAAAGTACTTTTATAAAAATTCTCTTGAAAAAGGTCTATAGTATCTTATTACTAAGCTCAGTTCGAATAAAATACAAGTTTGTTTTCAAATTTTAAAACTAAAGTGTTATCAATGTTGTTAAAGTTTTGCAATTTGTAAACATTTTTCAACACTGTTTCGTGACCCAAATCTCTTCCCGTCAGTCTGCCCGTGACCACGGCCGGTGAAATCGGCCGAGACGTCCGGGAAATAGGAGGTATTGTTTTTTTTTTAATATATTTTACACGAATTTTACGTGATCCGAAACAGTGCTGTATAATGTGTATCAAGTGTAATGTTGCTATCTCATTGGTAGTTAGATCAATATTTTCCTGTTACAACTATCTTTAGACTTTAGGAGATTTTTTTTTTTTTTATGGCATATGCGGCAAACGAACAGACGAATCGTCTGATTTACCCAATGGACTGCGCATCAAAAAATAGCACCGAGTTACACAACTCGAAGTCCACGCTACAAATAAACATTGGCTTCTTAAACAAACAGTTCTGGAATAAAGAAAACAAGATGAGATTCATGAAGACAAATCTCCATTGACAATTTATTGACATGCTATTTGAAGTCGCGTCTGTATTCGTCTTTCTTTTTATCTCTAGCAGCCTATAATGTGCTCTTGACCCGCCAAGCCAATGTATATAAACACTGATTTTTGTCAACATCGCGGAAACCGATGTTAAACTCAGGCGCATGTTTGAATAACTTCCATATTTTGCTTTATCGTCATTCATAACTCTCACGCCTATAATTTCCGGAGGAGAGATCAAGACCGCCACCGTCCACACATACATCGATATTCATTAGGTCTCAATGTGATAAAAGGTGAGAAATTAGAATATTTGTATACAAGTCCCTAGATACGTGCTCAACGCACTGCGCATTCACAATTTAACACAATATTTTTATTTTTTAAATTTACGTTATACTTGTGACAACAAATTTATAATTCTGTTGATGGCAATAGGTTGACAACAGATAAAAAGAACTTACTTGTAGGTATTTATTTAGTGTCGCATAATATTGTCAGCATTATCATTGGAACAATTAATTTGTACAAGTGTTAATGTCTGCCCAGTTGCCCGTTACGTATGTATGTATACCTACGTACTCACAGGCATTTGTGTAGACTGATCTGACGAATAATTCCATAACAATCGTTTGACATGCATCGACTCAAATGCGCGTAAGCATAAGGGTATGGTTTCATTTACGCGATGCGGTACTATTTTTCATGGGAACATCTATTTTATTAATGAATCTAAAAATTTGGTTGTTATCACAGGATCCTCAAATGATTTTAGAATCCTGCCTTGCTAGGATTGAATAATTTGATCGGTTTTAAAGTTCCAAAAAGATAATAGCGAACACGTATATAAGCACGCTTTGTCCACAAACCGATTGCAATCCGAAGCATTTCAGCATAATTAGTAGACACTTAACGAAAGTATATTTATAAGTACCTATTTGGATAGATATTACTATTAAAACTATGTTAAATGTTACACTTAACTTCTATAATAGTTTAGACGATAAGTCTGTGTAAATATATTGATATTTCGCTACGCTGCACTTACACGGCGTGTGCGCTTCGGTGAATATCGTCGCGTCAATGTATTTTAACCTTAATTAGTCCAAGCAATCCGATTCAGTGATACTGCCATAACGACGTCGATTGTAGTGTCTCCTGTGATCATTATTTAATTAAATAAACATGATTCTTAAAGTGCGGTTATTACCTGAATAGTGTTATTGTTTATTTCTTGGAAGTAATGATTTAATAAAAAATAAAAAAAAATAAGAACTATGAGTGAGGTTACATTTGAGTGTTGTTTACTTTAAATTTTTGGCACACCATGCCTTTTCTATAGTGTAATAGAACTTTGACCGGCTGCGTAGGAATATTGCAATACTCTCTGCTATAAAATGTTTTTTTTTTTAATTCTAATATTCTATAATATTCTGAGATCTAGAAAATTAAATTTCAACATCGTATCTTGAAACATATATTTATTAAAAGTAATAAAATATGTCAACATCTAAAATTTTGATCCAGTGCGACGTGTAATGATAGTTACATATAATAACATAACATAACATAATGTTTAAATTTTTGCGTCCGGAATCGTAGTGTTGTAATTAAGTCTCATAACTATACGGAGTGAAATAATATAAGTAGTGTTTGAAAATAATATTTTTAATTCGTTTCCAGACTTAACCTTACTATTGCTTAAGTTTTGTTCAAAATAAAGTTTGCACAACATTATAATGGAGAACGGGAGTCGGGACTGTGCAAAAACGGACGACAATGAGGAATGTACGACACACACGAGATTGTCGTGGCAACCATTTTTAAGGCAGGTTGGTAAATACAATATAATTATGTTTTCCAGTAAGAAATTCTAAGGCAAGTTAGGTACACGTACAATGTAAAGTGAGTGTTATTTATTATGATTGATTAAGTAATCTAGTAAAGCGCCGGTGTAGGTAGCTGTATGTACTTACATAGTACTCGTATGAATAATGTTAATAATATTAATTTCTGTAACACTGCTGCGTCCAAAAATCTTTTCGAAGACGAGAAAGATTAAAACTATAATCCACCATACCCGTGCGGATTGACGAACTACACACACCATGGAAATATTTTGGAATCCTATCACCCAGGATTCTTAATGACGTTTTCCTTCATTCAATACATATGTTCATTTAAATAAAAAATAAAAAAATCCAAAACCAATTGTGTGTGCCGGGATCGAAATCAGACCATCTATGGAAGGCAAACGTTCAACTAGGCTATCTCCACTGAGTATATCTGTAAAAATAAATTGTTTATACAGTATATGTATATAAGATGACGGACAAAGTCAGTTTTGTAGTCGAAAGTAGGGGTTAAAATGTCTTACCCGACTCGGTATGTATTTACCTAAAAATATAAAAAATGTACTGGTTTTCTGGCTTGCTATATATTTTCATATCAATTTGAAATGCCTATCGAATGCAATTGATTTCCAAAGTGATTGTCATGCTCAAATAATTCTATTAACTTCGCAAAGGAATATAATGTAGATACTTAATATGCATATATATACCTATTATGTATTGACAAATTGTTATTATTTTCAGCTATACGTGTGTACAGTGTGCACATCGATATATTTTGTACTGGGACTATGTTTCGGGGCGCCCACAGTCTTCATACCACAACTTCGAAAAGAAGCAAATGCAACTGACCCGCTAACAGACGACATGGCATCTTGGTTGTGTAATAATATTCATGTTTTTATTTTAAAGGATACTACAAAACACTTTTTTTAATTGTCTTTATTAATATTTATAGTTACATCATGCCCATAATGCTCCCCTAAGTAACGTATATTTACATGTACACGATTTAATTCACGACCTAGATTGTCTAACAAGTATCTTATTTCCTTTTCAGCGTCCGTTCTCGGGTATAGCTCCATGCCTTGGGTGATCATCCTACCAATACTCACTCAATATATCGGAAGAAAGATACCATTTCTTATTGTAACAGTATTAACTATAGTAAGCTTTATCGTTTTCTACTGGAGTACTAATGCGATGCACCTTTTAATCAGCGAAATACTGCAAGGCGTAACTCTCGCCAGTAACATGACAGTTCTCATTGTCATCATAACGGAATACTCATCACCACGCTACCGAGGTGTATTTATGATGATAGAATCATCAATTTTCTTCTGGGGAGTGTGGATTGCGAATGTAACTGGAACCTTCAGCCACTGGAGAAACATCGCTATAATAGCGTTTGTGTGCTGCTCATATTCAATGACGGCTATCATCATGCCTGAATCTCCATCATGGTTAGCAATGAATGGGCGTTTTGAGGAGTGCGCAATCGCACATCATTGGTTAAAAGGTTTCGACAAAGATTCGGAAGAAGAACTTGAAAGTCTGATAAAATCCCAAAAAGAATATCTTAGAAAGTGCGCCGCGCGCCAAAAATCTACATCGTGGTATAAGCTTAGAATTGTCAAAGAAACCGCCACTGCCAAGGGTTTTTACCAACCACTTCTACTCTCTATGGGAGTTATGTCATTATATCATTTTTCAGGGAAATTAGTATGCTCTATGTATGCTGTAGACTTGTTAAGCCAAATAACTTCAAGTGAGTCTGCTGCATACATCGGTATGCTCATTTTAGATGCTGTTACAATACTCGGCATGCAGATCGGCTGTGTTTTATCAAAGTTAATAAATAGAAGGACGTTGTTATTATCGTCATCTGCGCTAGGAATTTTATTTTTGTTCACAATTTCATTATACTTATATTTAATCAATTTACAAGTCATATTGGAAAATAAAATTGTTTCAATTGTCTTGCTGACATCATTTTCAGTGTCCATAACCTGTGGTCCTATGATAATGCCATCCACAATTTTTGGTGAAATCATATTTTTAAGATATAAAAGTTCCTCTTTGCTTATACTTACATTGTTTTCTGAATTATTGATGGCGACAGTACTTAAACTGTCTCCGCATATATTTAAAGCGCTTACATTGCATGGCGCTTTCTTGTTCTACGGTATATCAGCTTCCATTTTTGCATTTATTTTGTACAAATATTTACCTGAAACCAAAGACAAAACTTTGCAAGAAATAGAGAATTATTTCAAAGAGTCGCATGAAATGGAAGAGGATGCCTCCAAAGCGTTTATTAATGAGAAACAGGATAATTATGACACTCAGAAATGTTAGAAGGTTTTTATGTTTTCGTAATTATATTTAATGACATTTACTGTGTAAATAATTACCATAATTTAAGTAAAATAAAGTAATTACTAAGTTTATTTGTTTTGATTGTTTTCTTTGAAGTTTCGGTAATGATGTCAATAACTCACATACTTATGTGTGGTGTTACGTTGTCATTTTAAATCATTTCACCAATCAAAAATTATGGAAAACTATATGAAATTGATAAATTGGTACTTTCACTCTGGTATAAATATTATAAATGCGAAATCCAATCAATCTAAATAGTAGCTTTGTACGTCCTTTAAAATAGGTCAAGTTGGGACTGTGCCAGACTTTTAAAGCACAGTGAAGATAACTGATTCACCAAAGCCACAATTAAGTACCTTTTGCTCTACCCCGCTTGTCGAAAGATACGGTTAGCCGAGCAAAGTCCGAAATTCCGGGATTCACTGATGCAGAATACTCAATTGCATCTTTATCTGTACTGAGATACTTTGATCTAAATGGTCTGTTTACTGTTTGCATAAATTCTTTACTTTTATCTACAACTATATTTTGACTTCAAATTAGAGCTTATATTTTAAATCTTTATTTACGCAGTGAAAACAGTGCTTACATAACAACAATGTACAGTTGTTTTCTACCAATAACAAATAACCAGGTACCTACATAAGAAGGTGTCGACACGTACATTGTCGGGATTATGTTATCTCTTCTTATGTGGTTTTATATTTTCCTTTACAAAGAAATCTAAGCGGTTCAATAGCTACGAATAATTCAGACAATGTACCAATACAACTCAGTAGAATCATTATTAGAACTTAGGAATCAAAATGGGAGAATTGCATTTATAAATAGTAAATGACAGCTAGCAAGACTATAGAATCTATCCACTGTTCAGTTAACTCTTCTTTGGGTGGGAAAACAGGCAGCTGTCGAAGTTATTCGAGTATTTGTCTTTTATTTGAAGATCTGCGGGAAAAAAACGTCAGTAAGTATAAAATATTTTTGAAGGATAACAATTTACAAAAATTGATTTTAACAACACTCATCATCATGATTATCATCATCAGCCAGAAGACGTCAACTGCTGAATGAATTTCAATTTTTATCGTACTTATGAGTACCTATGATTTAGTTAAGTTCTTCATGCTTAACTTCTACAATCTTCCTGATATCTTAAACTAAATAATTATCAGCTTAATAGTTACGACTTTAAAGTAGATTATCTTGCCTGTCTTGCCTCATTTTGGCCCCATTGCTAATCTTGAATGATTAGCTTCACTTTCAGCCAAAAAGTTTCTTATCTCGTTCAATCACCTTGCCGACTTAAATTCAAGGAAAATACGGAATCAGCAGGTTTTTTAAGCCACTCTTGATATTAATAGTTTCAGTGATTTTATATTTTAGCGTTCTATTTACTTGAACATTTTTCTTCCTTACTTGTTACTAAGTTGGGCTCAGTGAGTTATTTTATAAAATGACCTTTCTTTATTTTTAGTATATTTTCCATATTTCTCTCTCCATCGTCTACTCAGGCTTAGGAAACTGTCGAAACCATCCAATACACATTCTACTAACGTGTCCTTGGCTTCCTCACGATGTCTTGTGTCCTTCAAGTATTCACTGCGTAAAATACCTAGTAGATTTGTAAAAAATAGTTAAGGTCACTACCACAATACAAAGTAAGATAGTGACGAACACTCATATGGTTGGTATTTGCTATTGTTTTCAAATCAATACCGCATCAGCATTCTATTTACAAATTAAATGTAAAACAAACATATAATGTAGTTCAGAGTACCAGTGCTATTCTATAATGGAACATTTACGTCAATAACATTGTTTAAAAACTGTTGAAGGCTTTTGTTGTGTTTTCCCGTAGTAGTTGTTGACAAACAGTTTACTTTGTACAGTTTGAGATATCAAGATTTTGCTGTTGTCATATTTATCCAGACTTTCGGATTGTTCCGTTGGAAATTGTTTAGAGATGTGGACCCGTTACCTACTTTAAAGTTTGTTTTGGTTTTTGGTTTTACTTGACATATTATATTCTTGATAACTAAGTTAACACTTGTTTTTTCATATTGTCATTATGATGGTCCCACGGTGTTAAATATGTTTTTTACTGAATATAGAGGGTAGAAATAATGAATGAGACATGGAGGGAAAGTTTATAAATATCGGAGATAGTGAACTCCAGTCACATAAAAAACTATCTTATTTTTGAAATAAGAAAAGCCAGGCTAAGTTATTCTTAAAGCACTAATCGATACGTGCAATAATAAGTCACCTTTAGTGAATATGTGAGTGATTTTTTTGCACATAAATTGTCGGTTAGATTCATAGATCAGTTTTTTGATTCTGTGAGTTTGGTTATTCTTATTTCACAAAATATAAAGTTCCTTCGGGTAAAATAACTATCTCCAAATAATGACACGTTCATTTTTATATTTATAAATCCAACAGAATTTTGCTAGACTGGAAGTCGACCGCAGCAATGTTGGGAATGGTTAGGTGGATGATGCATTCTCAAAATGAGGTTCATATTAAATTTATCTGTGATAGTATTCTGAATGCTTGGTTTTCAAAACTTAACATACTTATCTAAGTAATATAAATATAGAACTAACGCATAATTTTCGCTGTAATAAGTTTTCATGAACCGTTAATGTTTTCATTACAGTGATTTTACAGTTAATAAATAACATTTACAGTGCATATTAGTAATTTTCTTTGAAACTCTTGATAGTAATATTTATCATAAAGTAGTTTTGTCCTGATTGTCCTTGTTTTATACCCCACACTAGTATTTCACCTGTATCGTGGGTACAGTTTACAAACATACATGTCACATGCACAAATAACCAGACCCAAAACAACTATCTGTAGATCATACAAATATTTGTTCCGTGCGGGGATCGAACCCACGACACGTAGCGCAGAAAGCTAATCGCTTAGCCACTGCGCCAACTGTGTCGTCATGATGGTGAAGTAGCTAGAAATCTGTGTTTCCTTATACGTTGCAAATATATGAGTATAATATAGACGAATAAATACAATAGTACTTATCTATATCAAAGTTGATTAAGCCGAAGAGTAAAACAATGCATCTCCGTGAAAGCCCTAATGAGGCCGGTGGCAGTTCTGGTACAGTCGAACAAAGAGATAGGGTCACCAGATACACATGAAGTTTTTTAAACAATAGATCTATTTCAAAATCCTCCCGATTTGCCCAATTTTTTGGTGGAAGGCTTTCTTTGCATTCATGATTATAAAGATATCTGGGCGTCAGATCGCTCGGATCAATATTCATCAATAATAATAGGAAATTGTTCTCAGTAGACGAAAACAGGCTCGCCCCCAATTAAATTGGACTTAATATCAACATCGGTGAGATATAGATGTAACCTTTGCCTAAAGCTTCGAAAAATATAGGTGTGATATTATGTTACATTTTTCCACCGGCAATAGTTAAAAAAACAACTTGCATTTTGTTTGGTCCTTTATTGGTTACAAAATTAGGACAAATATTCGCCTATACAAACCGCATGCGATGTTCTAATTATGCCCGGCCCTATTTATGTTTGCTTTGCAGCTATTTGTGTGCAGTGGCGTCTGCTCGATATATTTCGTGCTTGGATTATGTTTCGGGGCGCCTACAGTCTTCATTCCGCAAATTAGGACAGAAGCGAATTCTAAAGCGGACCTCAGTGATGTTAATATTTTAGCGTCTTAGATACGTAGCACTCTTGTTTAGTATTTATATTATGTACTTACATAAGTTATGTACATAAGATAATAAAGACACAAGTATTTTTTGAACTTGTATTCAAACTTAAGATGTACGACTAACATAAGAATTTTTATTTCAATAAATAACTTGACGTGTCTTTGTTTTTAAAAGTTTGTAATTGGCGGTTTACAATTTTATTTTAATTGGAGCTTTCTGCTAGTAGGTATTATTTGTAAAAGGCGAAATTTTTGCGGCTATTTAATTTCAAATTTAACAGAAATCAATATTTAATTGGACTAGGCGATATCTAATTAGCTTATTATTATTCTCTAGTATTAGTAGGTAAATGCTATTGTTATATTAGATCATAACCGTATAATTATATGGGGTAAATTGAAACAGCAGCTGGTCCCAGTAATTTTCCACACTGTCTCTCAGGGAGGGACAATTAGCCAAAATAATAGACACGAGGCAATTGGAGTGCATTTGTTTAATATGGCAACTTTAGTTTATTGTTTGTTTTAACATAACACGCCTGTACTCTCTGAAGGGTTCGGTAGAGGTGTACTATTGTACACCCACATTTCGCTGATACCGTTATTGAGTTATCCTATCTTACTGAGTTGTTGTTCGTTATCCTATGTAATAGAAGTCGCCTCCGAACAACAACTGCCTATTTTCATCTACCGGGTACAGTTTCAGACTTCGTGCTGCCTCTGATAATTTCTATACAGAAAAATCCAATAACATTTTGCCTGACCCGGGAATCGAACCTAGGATCTATTGCTTAGCAGTCACGCTTGCATCCACTACACAACAATGAGGCAGCCAGTTGTTTATTTTGTATATGAAAAAATAGCTAAGGCAGGAAAAAATAAAACGCAAATTCTCCAAGTATTATTTTGTGCAGCTGCAGCGTTACCCTAGGCCTTATTGCAAGTAATTTCTCGGTTTGTGGGTACAAAAATAATACGTTTTATAGTATGCATAAACATTACAGCCAGCCACATAGTATTTAATTGCAGTGCTATTACTATACAACAATTAATAGGTGATTAATAGCAAAATAACGCATGCTGCAGCAACATTACACTGTTGGCCGATATATTTACTGACTATGGGTACTTCACCGTAGTGCAAGGAGAGTGTCGAGTATCTAGCCATCGAGTCAACTGTTGTTTTGGCTGCAAATGCTATTAAAACACAACGTAGCATCACAACTATATCCCCGAATAGTCACGCAAAGGCGTAGAGGAAAGGTACCAATTATGGAATATTTCCCTAATATGGAATACCGTATTATTTCTAAAATTAAGCGCCACGAATATTCCAAACATGTGTCATGTTACCCCTCCCGGTACCCGCATTCGACGGCCAGTGCGCGTGCGGCGTTCGGCGGCACTAGACGCGAGTGAGAGAACGCGACGTTGTTGACGCAACATCAATGGGATATTTACGTATGTTTTACGTATGTGTTCTCTTATTATTCTTACATGAATATCTCAAATAAGTTGATAAGTATCTAACCAAAGTATGTAGTTTTTAAATGGTATTGTTATTTTACGAATATTTAATAATAATAAAAAGTTACTTTTATTTTCCTTCCGCCATTATATTGTTCGTAATATGGAATATTGTTGAGGTCCTAATATGGAATACTATTCCTAGGACCAACGTAACGAAGTTTTTAATGTGGTGCAGAAACATTTTCACAGATGCCGACTTTATAACTGAAGAGGATGACTGTAAAGTTCACGAGATATCTACACCACAAGAGCCAACTCTTGGCATAGAAAATGTGTCACCCAATAGCCAGCGTTCAACCACACCCATCAAGAATGAAAATATTTCCCAAGTAATGCATATTACCCCTGAAGCCATTTCATCTTACCCTCAATTAAAAAGAAAACTGTCCAACCGTGGCAGAAAAGCTGGCAAAGCTTGCAAAACTACAGCATCTCCCTGTAAAGCTCAATTAGAAACTAGCTTGTCGTCAAAACAGCAAAAGCAGAAAAAATAAAGTGTTCCCGAGCCACAGCCATCAACAAGCGGCTGTTAGAAAAACAAGTGAAAGAAAAAACCAGTGATAAAGATACCATATCTTTATCTAGTGATTATAGTGACGATAAATCCTCTGTTCTTCAACCTAACGATCCAAACGCTGATGCTGAGTGCATGTATTGCTCTGGTCTTTTCAGTGAAGACAAAAAGGGAGAAGAGTGGATTCAGTGCATTGCCTGTAGACAATGGTGTCACGTTGAGTGTTCCGGAGCAGAATATGTAGATTTTATTTGTGATTTTTGCTTGCAGGGTTAATTTTATTATTTTGTTTTGATTAACAAGACGTTACCCTATTATGGAATACCCTATTCCATAATAGGATCACATTTTTGAGAGGCATATTTTTGGTTGATTTATTTTAGTTAATAATATTACGGAAAGTGTTTATTATTTGTTGATTTAATTATTATTTATCAAGAGTGATTATGACTACATTTAATTGTAACCCATGAGACTGATTAAAATAAGACTTTTGTACTGATTTTTTTAAGAATTTGTTTAAGTATTCAATCATTTTGACAGGGTGAATTTTCGGAAAATTTTGAAATGAAAATGACATTTTTTTTTTTTTTTTAAACATTACCCCACACTTGGATTTCTCCTGCATCGTGGGTACAGGTTACAAACATACATGTCACATGCACACACACCAGACCCGAAACAACTATCTGTAGATCATACAAATATTTGTTCCGTGCGGGGATCGAACCCGCGACACGTAGCACAGAAAGCTAATTGCTTAACCACTGCGCCAACCGTGTCGTCAAATATTCATTCATTTTGTTAACATACGCATGGGGTGTGCAAATTTTCGTCAAAAATTTCTCGCCTTATGAAATAGGGGCAGTAACATACCTACTTTTTGATAATTAAATGATGTTTTTAACTTCTCCGTTATTAACATTGAGATAGTAAAGATTTTTTATTAAGACTTTCCGGAGAACCATCCACCTGTATTTGGGCCTTTGAAAACCACCTACACGATACCCACAGCGGTAATTATTGAGCAAAGCTTACGTAATCTGTAAAATTCCATGTAGTGCACAAGAGTCATTCGTGTCTTTAATGTGCTTTCTGACAGCCGTTTTGCCGAATCACTTTACTGGTTAGCTATGAAAGGACGATTCGATGAATGCGCCATAACAGCGATGGTTGAAAGGATACGACAAAGACTCTCAATGGACTCGTAAATCTTATAAATTCACAAAAGGAATATCTTCGAATGTGTGCTCAATGAAAAGAAAGTACATCCGATATCAGTTAAGAAGTCTTTTAGAAACAATATCGTCAAGTGTTACAAGCCGTTAGTTTAGTTACACCTACATACATATATCTGTGTCACTACGTGTACGTCTTTTCTGGAAAAGTATGTGTGTTACACAGTGGGGACTTGTTTAAGCAGATGGTGTGCTATAGAGATAATATGTTTATTCTATGTTATATTGTGTTGTATTAAAAATATCTAGGTAACATCAGTACCGCTATCACGAGTTTTTTTACTATTTACTCTCATAGTAAATGTAAATTTTCATGATAGCGATTTTAGTTCTAAACTTGGTTACGTTAGGGATTAGAGTTGCTTATATGACATATGTGTCATAGTAAAGTTTTGATTTACTATTTACTATATTATAGAGATGCATGTTAGCGACTCTAAACCCTAATGTAAGCAAGTTAAGAACTAAAATCGTTTGCATGAAAATTTACATTTACTATGAGAGTAAATAGTAAAAAACTCATAATAGAGGTACAGCCTCAATTCAAAATGAAATACAAACGGTTATTCTTATAAAATACCGCAAAAAAAGGTTATGGGAAAATTCTGAATTTCTTCTTTAATCAAGAAATTTTTCTTCTAGGTGTATCGTATATCGTATATATGCAGTCGTCTTTTTGAGACGGACTGTAGTGAAAATATTATTTTTATCGTATTAACGAACATAATTTCAACAGTTGCAGCCTTGACTACCTGCAGTAGCTGCAAATATCATTATAACTAACATCTGGCCATCATCATCATCATCAGCCAGAAGACGTCCACTGCTGAACGAAGGCCTCCCTCAAGGGGGGGTTAGCCATAATCCCCACGCTTGGCAGGCGGCTTGGGGATCGCAGTGGCTCACCGATTAGTGAGAGGACGCTGCTGCCCGTCCTCCGGTGTCTGGCCGCAGTTTCAAGACGTACCTGGGTTTCATTGATTTATGGTCATCTGGCTATAAATCAATGAAATTATAAATGGTAACTAGGAAATCAATTTCAATGATATTTGGAAGACTGTTCAATTGAAATCCGGAAAAGGTTCTTCCCGTAAAATCATATTTTACACGATTGTACCGCGTGGCAGCACAAGTATTGCAATAAATTGAAAATATTGTAACATTGCAGGACAAATGTGTAGACGGATATAAACACTACGTAACTTGGGTGGAGGACAGCCGTTCTTACTCGAGTTGCCTATTAGTGTTCTAGCGCAACATTTTTGTTTCAAGTATGTTTATTTATGTTATTAGGGTGATTGAAACAATATTTTTTTCAAGTCCTACGTATATGAAGTTAAACCAGTTATTAGAATTTCGTTTCTATCGAGACGTTGATCGATCTATGACAACCGAGAACAACGCTGGCAGACTGTGCTCTATGTGGCACGAAAGAAGGATTACCCATCCAACACTTGACTGCAGCCACGTGCCTAACCTCATAGATCGATCAATATGCGCGGTAACCACCCGCTGTTAATGTAGCACGAAAATTTTCAAGTAACTACTAACGATGCGCCAGTGAATCCGTTATCATCAATTTGTCGAGCTAGTCGCCTGTGACAAGTGACAGATAAAATGCAGTCTCTCAGTCTAAGGGGTTCCTCTGTGATTTATTGATGAGTTCTCGTCAGCAACGCGACCTCCGCTCGCTGAGCTGTCAAACTTAACCACGAACACCGGCTTACCTAGATAGTTCCTAATATTGATCACATTTAGCCGAAAGTTACCGGAGAACTTGAAATGTGGACAAATAACATTAGCAATTTCAATCGGAACTCCATATTATCATTTGGTCATTCGTCACTGTACGGGTGATGGTCTTTCGGAAGTGTTTGGCTACAGTATAAATCATTTTTACTTGGGCGCCAGCAGATTGCTGACTCATCGCTATAATAAAAAGTTAAGATATTAAGTTAGTGACGTGTGCGCTCTCTCACATACTTATACATTATGAAGATGTATGTATCTGTTGGCGGCCAAAGTCGGCCAGCTCCCTCTGGTTGTGAAACACTATGTCATCCAACTTAGTTGCTATCTCTTGTTTAAGAAACTACTTAAATTATTAATAATTATATATTTTTCGGTTCATGTATTAATCGCTCATTCATCGAGCTCAAACTGTAAATCCATCACCTATCTAGTTATTTCATCAAAGCACAACAAAGAGTTGTCCAGCCTGTACACAATCATTGTGAAACCAATTCATCAGCTTGCCATAACAAATTTAAATTCTCAATCATGGAAAATTGCACATTCACTCGATTCTCCGCACTTTATAGGTCGAGAGGCAGAGTAAACAACTGCCGTGTATACAAATAAAAAATAAAATGCTTCCATAATGAAAACACAATGTAATTATTTTACGAAAATACTGTAACTGCGGAATACTTAATATTTTCACAGTAGTATATTTTTACAGCAGTTATTTTTCTAAAATGTTCGTGGAGCATACCTACATTTACATATATCAATATTTTCAGGTGAACGTATTGACATATTTGTTTTATATTGCAGTAAACATAGTATGTTTGCTACAATTTGAAATATGTGCCAGCCCGCCCAGGTTGTAATATTTATAGGTACATTCAAGTTTTCTTCTACAACGAATGCTTGTTTGAACGGCTTGGTAATAATATGACAAAAGTGGAGCTATTAACGGATTACAAAAATGAGTTGTACTTTTTAAGTAAAATATAAATTTCTCATATGAGTGAACTGTCATGTTCTTTTGAGAATAAAAATTCTTTAAACCCAATTTAAAACTTTAATGAGTAAAAAGCACACACATCGTCCTCCTAAAAAATAAAAACCTTTGCCATAATTAAATATAGCTCCAAATAAATTATTAGCCGTTTAAGTAAGAGTTATAGACGTTAGCCATACATTTACATGTGGCGTGGCGTTATCAAGTGACTTATCAGTTTATAACGTCTAAATAAGCGGCGGAGGCCGACACTACGTTATTTACAACTATGCAAATGGCTGCGTAAAATTTACCAGTAAATCTCCACCATGGTTTAGAGACAACCGGCCTATTAGCACCCAATTCCGTGTACACTGAACTGATTGGAAATGTAAAAGGACTGTGCTGGTATAATGGAATATTCCGGAATGGTTTCCATTCGATTTTTCATATTTTCATATCAAGTTTACGTGTCACTACGGTCTTTCTTATAAGCATTTTAAGAAAAAAATAGATTGTTCGTAACGATTGTAATACGACAAACCATTTGTTTTTAAATTGTATGAGACCTAAAAATATTGTCAGTCTTTCAATGGATTTGTAACAATACGTGTAAAGAGCTATTGGTTTTTTCAGTTTAGAATTTTTGACAAAGCATGAAAAATTCGGACAGCCAAAGACTGACACTATTTTTTACCAGAAGATATATTTTTGGTGCGTAGTAATTATGTCATATCATACGGACCTATACTTATTTTCATCGAACAAAAAACGGCAAATGGTTGTCTTAACCCTAAAAATATTTCAAAATATTTAAATTAAATGATATGATGAATGATTTAAATGATAAGTAAATGTGAGAGAAGAATTTAGAAAAGGAAATATATAAGAATGTAGAATTTAGTTTACATCAAAGATTCAGGTTTTATTTTGGAAATTTATATTATGTAGGTAATATTATTTTTATGTTACGTAATTTAGGTTTCAGATATAAAAAGTATTACGTCACAAAAATACGTTGCGTTGAATAACGGGGTACAATGTTAGTTAAGTGAAATTAATTTATAAATATACCTAGGCTTTGAAATTTCACAGTATCAAAATGAAATTCCGAACGTTAATTAAATAATACATAACGTTATATGTATAATGATACTAGCTTCCGCCCGCGGCTTCGCCCGCGTGGTTTACGAACCCGTACATTTTTCCGGGATAAAAAGCGGCCTGTGTGCTATTCCAGACTATAATCTATCTCTGTGCCAAATTTCATCCTGATCCGTTCAGCCGTTCTGGCGTGATTGAGTAACAAATATCCATCCATCCATCCTCACAAACTTTCACATTTATAATATTAGTAGGATAGGATTGAAATTAGGTTGCGAGCGGATATAACATTAATTTTACACATCCCATGTTTGTTTTCTGGCAAAAAAATATATTTTTTACGAAATTAGCACTCATTATGATAAAATCATATTTACTACATTTTTTCCGCTAAAATCAGATTCTTTCCTTATTTTAATATTGTTACAAAAATAATTTCATTTGATGATTTAGATCAAAGACTTTTATAGTAAAAGCGATACAGATCCCTCAAAAATATTATGAATAAATATAATCAAAGTAATGACTAAATATAATTAAGACGCGGACCTTGAAAAGATCGTTTGCCGTCAACAGTAATTTATATAAAAGATTCGTTCCGTACATCTTTGATAACTGTTCAATAGGCTCTGATTAATATGTAATAAGTTTAACGCTAAAATATGGTATGTGGATTATTACGTTATTATATTTCACTTATCAACACAGAGCCTAAACGATTGCGGCTACAAATTTGAAATTTTGGCAGTGGATGTCTTTTAAGTTGTAAGCATCCAGTAAGGAAAGATTTTTGAAAATTTCATCCTTAAGGGGGTAAAATAAGGGATAAATGGTTGTATGGAAGTCCGTCATTTTCAAAGTAAGAAACACGAAATTTCATATGCTTGCTTCTGGTTAGAAATAAATGTACACGTATATCGGCGTTTTTCAAACGAGCCTTAATTTATATGTATATATATACCCACGCGAGCGAAGCCCCCGAGCAACAGCTAGTTTAATAATAAATAATTAATAACCCTCAATTAAGCTAGGCAATGTATGGAAATATATGACGTGTTTGCTTCCAGCAGGGATTCATCACATTATAATGCTTTTATGAACCTTAACAGTCAATTAAGATGAGCTGAAATTTTACTTGAAGTTATAGTTCAAAATGTCTATGTGTGTGTTTATGTCTATGGAGTATAGATGAGATATATTTTTTTATATACTTACCTAAAATTTACTTTCACATTTTAGATGTTTTTATAACGCGAAGCCATAGCACTTGTTATTTAAGTTAAACTGAAATACTCTCATTGAACTGAATAGCATACAAATAGAGTTATAAGTGAGAACAAGGAAGAAAAAGTCGGTAACATCTTTCTGTTTTTATTTCTGTTTTTCAGGAACACAGTGAGTGTTATAGTACCTATGTAAATAGTAGTTAAGATTGTCTGCTATGTGTACCGTCTTTTACATTAAGCATCCTACTAATCCTACTAATATTAAAATATTTAAACGCAAAACTTTGGAAGGATGTATGTTTGTTACTCTTTCACGCAAAAACTACTAAACAGGTTTTGATGGAACTTGACAATAATATAGCTTATACATAAAAATAAGATATAGGCTATAATTTATAATTATATTGTGTAAATTGGCCAAACTGTAACGATAAGAGTCAAGTATGTCGAAAAAAATTCTGCCTTCTGAGAACTATCTCGGCGTATGCCGCAAAAACCGTAAGAGTTACAAGAAGATAGTGTTTGGTGGGATTGTTATTCTTAAACAGCTCTAAAAAAATCTCTGCGACTAATTTATCCGGTTGTAGGCTGTTTTTTATCCTGAAAAATGCACGGATTCATAATACACGCGGGCGAAGCCGCGTGCGGAAGCTAGTTAAAAATAATATGAAATAAATAAACATAACACAACCAACCCAACTCAACAATAACTGGGTTAGGTACCAGTAAATAATATAAATATATCAATATGACCTTCATTGAGCATCCTTATATCTGCATACTACATACTACAATATAATTTAAATTAAACATGAAAACATACAACACCACATTTTCAATAAGTAGGTATCTACAATGTTTGTTATCATTTCGCAAATTTATAGTTCAAATAAGAAAAGAACAAACAAAAACATCATTTCTTCCCGTTTATCCCTTGTTTAGACTTTTATACAAGAATTTTCTTCAAAGATCGTGGTTTCCACGGTCATTGTATTGATAGCCGTGTCGGTAAACGGCTTAATAGCGAAGAGCTTTGATCAATACGAAAGAAGCTCTCGCCTAGCAGTCGGATTAAAGGCTGATACAGGCGCCGGTATTCCGGACACGGCGTTATAAGATATTCGTTGTTTCTAGGTAGCATTTTTCTGCTCCCGATTGTAAAAGGCATTTGTGACATATTGAATTTAACACAGGCCCTTTTTACTATAGCAAAAAGGGCTCGTTTTTTATGCCTATTGAGTTAATGTAATATGTCTATAAGAATTTTTAGGAGATAATATGGTTAGAATAGTATACCTAAGTACCTGATAAAGCTTAGTTTTCGCCTCATCTATGAGTCGTAGAGCATCAAGAACACAAGAAAGAATTTATGGAAATCTTTTGTTCAAGCCGATGTTCCGAATTTGATTAAAAACATAAACTGATTAGACCCAACAGACATTGAGAGCAGACCCTAGATAATGGGTCAACGGCCGAATAACCTAACCCAACCTTAAAAAAAATGTACAGTACGTTTTTATTTATTCATCGATTAATATTAATGATATATATATATCTTTCTGTTTTCCACAGATTTTTTGACAGGCTTTGACACTACTAGTACAGGCGACCGGAATAAAAGATCTTTAATAAAATTACCTATCAAATGTGAATGGAGTGAAATAAGCAATTATGGCCTTCATAAACTTTATTATTTAAGGATCTAAACTTTACAGTTCACAGGTAAAAATGAGAACTGAAATAATAAATGGCATACGCACCTACAAGGTAATTAAATTCTGAACGTAAATAATATATTGCATGGTTTACAAATTGGACTATACGGCTGGAATGTGTTTATTTGTTGAAATAACGCTGTGGCTGTAATTTCCGTAAAAAATCATAAAAATATAAATTCGTACAGGATAGCGAAAGCTTTCGCGGATAGGTACAAACATGGTAAAAGATAATGACCGTCCATGAACATCCTCAACACCAGAAACGTTGAAGAGTTTAGTGAGAAAATGCCAAGGGATATGGCGTAACGGGTATCGAGAAGTGCCACACTCCCACAGAATACCGGCGTAACGTAGCTACAATACATGTGCATGTACAATACAATACGTGTGGCACTGTGAGTGAAGAGTACTGTCTGTCTGTGTGACCCTTTACAAGGTAAGTAGTCATCTACCGTTAGAGTGTTGATAAATTAAACTTTATAATTACATATGCATCTGAAACATAAAATAAAAAATCTAATGCGTTCTTCTTCTTATCAAGAATCTAAAATTAACAAACAGTTATTTTAAATATAAGTGATTTATTCAAACAGCCTGCTAGGCTCTAACGAGGAAAGCTATGTCTAGATATCCTACTCCTACTAATATTATAAATGTGAAAGTTTGTGAGGATGGATGGATGGATCTTTGTTACTCTTTCACGCCAGAACGACTGAACGGATCTCGATGAAATTTGGCACAGATATAGATTATAGTCTGGAATAGCACATAGTCTACTTTTTATTCCGGGAAAATATACGGGTTCGAAACCACGCGGGCGAAGCCGCGCGCGGAAACTAGTTAATAAATATAACAAATCTATATTCAGATAGGTACCTATATGATATAGATATGATTCAGCAACATAATAATTTATTAGGTTACGGAAACAGTATTAGATTTTTTTATTATGTTTTTAAATTTGCCCCACACTAGGAATCATTCCTGTATAATGGGTGCGTTTACAAACACATATATTCACATACACAAAGACCCAGATCTGAAACAACTATTTGTAGATCATACTAATATTAGTTCCGTACGGGAATCCAACCACTGCGCCAACCGTGCCATTAATGCAACACATCTTAATATAATGAATAATTCATTTGTAATAATTATATACTAATTAAATTTGAGCCAGTTAAACACAGACTTTAATATTTTTTTCATGTATAATACGCCTCAATTACAATCTCCTCTATACAATTAATTTCGTCTGCACGAATAATTTAGGACCTAACTGTTTTCATTCAAGATTAAAATCACTATTTAATTGGTAACAAAAAAAAACATAATTAACATTAAAATCGAGCAACCGATGGCATCATATTTTTCGTGATTTAAATTTTATTTTACGTAGTGAGACGGAAAAAACCGAAAGCTCTCGCCAAGCGGGCTGCCTGTAAATTAAATTTTTCACTTAATATTTTCATATTAAACCGTGAAGTGAAACACACGGGTAGTTTATGTATAGCTACAACGGAACGTTTCCAGGGTAAAACTTAATTTTCAGACGCTCGTGCCGGAACACTGCATATGTTTGTAAACACGCAATAAAAGAAAGGTTTTATTGCGCGGGAAACACGGAAAAGTGCATTAGTTGGGCGTTCTATATAAAATAAATTACTAAATCGTTCACCTTTTCTACCCCCACCATTCTATTAGTACCTACTTCCTAGGTAGAAATGAAAATGAAAATTACTTTCTCACTAATCGGAGAGCCGGTATCAGAGTAGCTATCTCATAAATATTATTTTAAGCGTGATTACCGTAAAAGCTAGCGTGCAGTCGGTTTCAATTCATAATTTGTGGTTCGGTGTAATGTTAATAAAAGCCGATATTTCCTGCGCTGCAGCAGCTGGGAGTTGCGCGTATCCAAATGAAAGAGAGCTTTGATACATGTATTCCTGTAACTGCACTGCGGCATCGGTCTAAAGCAAAAAAATCTAGCAACGTGAGAGCCCACTGTTTTCCATTACCTTAATGGAGTTACTTTTCTGTTACATTTTAGTCACAAAATTTTAGACGGGCAAGCGGCTTTTTGGTAAGCGATATGAATAAAATTTTGATGGCAATAGTTTATTCTAAAATGAATTACAGCTTTCGCGCACAAAGCGTTATCTGTTCGAAAACGCGTATTTCAAACGGAGTGAAATTAAATTTTCATAAAATACACGTTGCCACTCCACTGTCAGAGAACTAACGAAAATGATTTATATTGTGTGACGACGGAAGGTGCAGGGAAAAGCAATAAATTTGAACCTAATTACTGCCAGGTGTCAGAGGCAAGCCGCAATGCCTGAACAACTTTACCCCATAAGTCAGCCACGATCGAGATGAACGAACCACGTAATTATTCACACAAGTATACGCAATTAAACCAGATGCTTCTTATTATTACTGTGTTTAGTATAGTTTGCAACTATTCCAATTTGCTACATTAATTAACATTAAGTCTCTTGGGACGGAATAAAAGCAACCAAATAAGCTTTCGTTATAAAAGTTAACTAAAAGCAGCAATCGGGGCTTGCCTTTTCATTGATAGCTCAACGAATGGGAAAGGTGACGTTAATCATTCTGTCAGACTTGATTAAATCTGAAATACGAGCCGCGGCGGCATCTATTGAGACAAGTAAATAAATAGCCGGCTTCAAAGTTGTCGCAATGTGCTAACGGGCCAAATATATCTTTAACTGGGACCAAAAGCGTCCCCACCTTGGAAACAAAAGAAATACAAACGACCGCCCTGGCGTGAAATTAATTCAAAGCGATGGGTCGACGAAATTGTATACAAAGGTAAGCGAAAAATAAAAGCGAAAGACCCGAACCAATTTCCAAGGTCTTCTTTACCAGCGATTGTGGTGGTGGCTTTTCTGGGTAAAGACCGCATTGTTGTCATCAAATTGTCTATGCGTCTACTTCACAAACGTAAATACACCCTCTCCGGGACTGGATCAAGCTACTAAGTCTTTTATATAACGAGCGGGACCCGTTTTTGTATTAATTATGAATAAAATTTATTTCTTTTCAGAGTTAGAATGCCAATGACATGGCCGAGCTTTGTTACTCCAGAAGATACCCTACTAAATAAAAAAAAACTTTATAATTTTGTTTTTCAGAAAGGTTTATAGCAGGCACATCAATAACGTACGGAGCTTAATATATGGAGAGTAAAAATGTTATAGTTATTGTCTTTTGACTGACACGTTAAATTTGTGAGGGATGAGCAAGTATTTACCGTTCTGGACGCCTGCTGGTGACATAAATGTTGATAACAGCAGTTAAATCGGGATGATAAAGAAATAAAAATAAAACTTAATGGGTCATTAGGAGTGGTTCCAATGGAGCGGAGACGTGTGCACCTTGTTACGTTCTCACAGACCCTCTGACCTAGCGTATTTCGAGGAACACAACACAACTTTCCTGAAACCCTTTTAAGACAATTAGTGAGAAAGTGTAACAAGATATACTCTGAAAAGGAAATGGCATTATAATTAAGTAATTACGCACGCTATATAAACCTCTGAACTAGGACAAAACAAATATTTTGCTATTGTCTTTTTGATTAATGTTCTAATGAAAAAGCTATACAACTAACGATATGCGACGCCGAATGTATTTTATTGGCAGATAAATCGTAATATTTTCTGAAACAAAATAAAATCAGTTATCGAATCGTTTGTTTATCTGTCAGCAGGTGTAGGCTCGCAGGTAAATGATGTGGAAGGTGGAACGTACGTGAACAGCCTTCTAAGGTTTATCGACAAATACTTTCAGCGGTATTGATTACGTCGTTTGCTTAGTTTTAAAGGCGTTTCAATCTGATAATCCTTGTTTGGACAAACTTAAACAAGATAAAGAAGGGGAGACAAGTTACTCGTAATTACGAGTAAGAGACTGACAGAATTCATTATAGAGTTGTTTTGTGAGGCAAAATAGTACTTTATTATCGCCATCATAATAATTTAGAGGTTCGTAAGGGTACCTTCATTTCACACTCCCCTAAATCACGTTTTTGTTTGTCGGTGGCAGTCCTTTGTTTTGGTCGAGCTATAGCCGGAGCTATCTATGCAGATATTTGTCTATTATTTCACATACGTATGTATATAAAGTGAGCTTCATTTAAATTGTATGGTAGTGTGTACATATAGCTGTTTAATGATACTGTTCGTATCAATGCCCGTTGTAAGAGTGTTGTATGGTCATGTTGATATGATTACACAATTCATGTCGCGTAAATATGAAGAATGGAAGTTTACTGTATTGTTCCATTTTACGTGGAAAATTAGATGGTATTTTACTTTAAAACGAATACCAGGAAGCTGAAATGGTAGCAGTTTTCATGAAATTTTATGTTTTAGGTTATACTATGTATTTTGTCGGAACGCAGATTACACTTATTTCTGTCTTTTGTTGTCTATGGAGGATAGGTTCTCGGCAAGAATGTTCGTTGTGTTCGTGATATCTGTAAAATGACAGTCCTATAAGTCTATTGGACTGCTTTTTTCAAATCGCTCACGCTGACTAACTTAGATGCGGAGATAAATATCTTATAATATTGATGAGCAGATTATCGGCGATTCAGCGTGATTAAAGTAATGTAAAATTGGATATTTTATATGCATTAAACAGCACTTAAAATATTCTATAAATACACAAAATAACCTACAAATTTTACAGAAAGTTAATTGGTGGGGAAAAATGGTGACTGTTTTACTTTTAAACCACGTAACACGTTCTTAATGAACTCCGGCCGTGTGTTGCTAACGTTCCGAAAACTGCGATGTATAGTGCCAAGCATTAAGACGACCAAGTTACTTTGAGGTTACGTCTAACCTAACTATATATATATTACTATATATATAACCTAACTATATATATTTTAGAACTGGGCACATTACATATTATAATAAAAAATAGAGAATATCATACTTTGCTCGACCGGAAATTGAAATAAGGACCTCATACTATACGCATGCAACCACTACACCAACGGGAAAGTTCGGAAACATCATGTAAATATTTATATCACATTCAAAATTAGCAATTAGGATTTTGTAGTTCTAGGCTACGACACACAAGGGACTCGGCTCTGGGGACTGCTGCCCGAATAAAGTAACAAAGATAGAAAAATATTTAAGAAGTAGTTCAACGAGTTAATATTTAAAAAAGCCTGTATCGTTTTCAGGATTTTTCATAGCCCACACATGACACAGCTTCCAGCTATTAATCATGTTGATAGCAAAATTAAGACTAAATCCGCAAATTCGAATTTGTCTGACACAGCTGTCGGATGATAATCCTGAATTACGCAAGTCGCTCGGCAAATTTATTTTTAATGCAAATAAATACAGATTCGTCGCACCTGCCTGTCTAGATGTAGCGAATAATTAAGCAAAACATGAAGCGAAATAATACAAATTACTTGGAGACTTAACTCGACTTTATTTTACGAGAATACATTATCTACTTTAAGCGGATTACTTGACAATCTTGACATACTATTACTCAGGCGTAAATTAATACTGCGCAGTGTTTTGTTATTTCTTGCACGAGTGTTAAATTTTGCAGTTTTGAAATAGGGTTTCTTTGAATTTTACACTGGCCTATTTAGAATTGGCTCGGAATCTCGGATATCTATTGAATATGAGTTTAAATAGTAGATTACATGGCTAGGTTAATGCATGTTATGTTGCGATTTCGAACGCGCAATTCGTCGCTGGTTACGTTAGGGCACGCTGCGATAGCGGCAGTAAGACCCGTTATGGCGGAGTGGCTGAAGAGGTAGCATGGCGCCCTCACCTTCCGGCTGACGCAGATACTTTCGGGACACGGCTGCTTCGGGAAGTATCTATGTCGTATAGGCTGGGAGCAGACGTCCGTATGTCACCACTGCAGAGACTGCCCCGAGGATACGGCACAGCATACGCTGGAGGAGTGCCTAGCCTGGGCGGGGCAGCGCCGTGATCTCATTGCGGTAGTAGGTGGTGACCTCTCACTTCCAGCTGTTGTTCTAAACATGGTCGGAAGTGAGAGAGCGTGGGAAGCCGTCGCGTCCTTTTGCGAAGAAGTGATGTTCGCTAAAGAGGCGGCTGAAAGGGAGAGGGAGGCTACCTCCTCCCTTCCATCCCGCAGCAGACGCACCGGATGTCGGAGGGCGTTAAATGACCTCCGGCCCCCATGAGTTGTCGGCCTGCGGGTGGCGGATTTGGGGCTGTCCGTCACTCGAGCAGCAGCAGGCCTGAGACGGTGGCGCGAGTGTGTTCCACGCGCGCCTCTCTAAGAAGATGTGCAGCTATAGATTAGCTGCACAATGGGACGGAGCCTGCCAGGTCATCCACTGGCGGGCTGATACCTGCCGAGGGTGCGGTGAATGCGCGAGCGAATTCCATATCTCCGGCGCTACAGGTATGCCCCAGGGGTGTGGTTTTAGTTGGTAAAAGTCCGACATCACCCGTCGCCATCCTCAGGGCGGCGGGTATGCATGAGCATTTCCACACGTAAAAAAAAGGCTGGTTACGTTTCTCTATGCTCAATCTATATTTAAAACTTTTTTTTTCACTTTCAATTGTTCCTACTATTTTTCGTCTGTAAATAGTTACACTATTTTACGTCGAAATAAAGATTTTTACGTTCGATCAACACACCTATACTCACCATCTGTTTTCATTATTAAGTCCTGTCATAGGTATTATTCAGAATAATATTAGCAATTTCCCCAAAAACGCAGCCAGTAAGCTAGAAACTTCCCAGGCCACGGTTTTGTAGCAGCATAGCAAAGTTTGAGTCTGAACTTAACTCGTTGAAATGTATGAAGGTGGCTTAAGTCCAGCGTTTGTAGTATTTAGTGTTTGTGTGAACATACGTTATGCAATGCGTAAGGAAATGCAGATATTTGACCTGATGCGTTTGTAGTAACAAGGTTTATAATAAAATTAATAATCAAACGAGAATCTTAGATTTATAACAATTTTGTTTATAATCTCCAGTCAAAAAAAAATTAGATGTAAACAAATAATAATTACATAGGTACGTTTACGAAACAGCAAGCCTTGAAACTTTTAGCAATGGTTATTTAATATTGATGGCGACTATAGCTATATCGGAATATCACATTCAGTTGTAAGGCTGCCTGTCCACTGCTGCCTGTTCCAGTACTTTCTCCACTCATCTACACTATGTGTTAATATTAGTATTACATTAGTCACATAATTTTTCTTTACCCCCGTTCGGTGAACAGACAGCCTCATACTGTGTTTACATCCAGGCCGTAAATTCGCGCTACTCTTTAACATAAACTATTCTGAAATCAGTTTATATATCATATAATCATTGTGCTATAGGTATTAGGCACTGTTAACTTTATTTCTTCATATTCACAAAAACAATATATTTTAGAACTAGTGACCCGTCCCGGCTTGGCACGGGTAGCAGAGCTTATACGCCTTCTTTTTTTTCTGTCGTAGTGTCGTATCAGCCTGTTACGTCGAGCATTTAATCTGCACACGCCAGCAAAGCTCACCGTCGTTGGCATGAATTTTTCCGACATCTTCTACCGTCTTATCATCGTCATATTTCAGCCAATTCACTCAAAACCTTAACAAATTATACACCTAAATCTTCCTCACGAATTACTTTGTCTATTAGTGAAAACCGCATGAAAAACCGTTCAGTAGTTTTTGAGTTTATCGAGAACAGACAGACAGACGCAGCGGAGGACTTCGTTTTATAATATATAGTGATATGGAAGATAGAATTATTAACCTACCGGATCCGGTACCAGACAGAGACTGTAATAAAAAGATTAAAACACTATTTGGGTTTGATGCGGTTTTCACCGAATACATTTCTCGTATAAAGTTTTGGTGTAATAATTCTACACGTGTGTATCCACTGGCAACCCGCTGATGTTCGTTTATTTGTTGTCTGATGGAATAGAGCCTTTCTATTTTAGCTAAAAGAAAAACGCTTCGACGAATACCAAATATATTGCGGAGTATTCGTTCGTAGCTCAATATCAAAGTGATCTCTAGTAGGCGAGATAGAAGCACTATAGTACCAACAATCAAAATGATTGAAGTCTAGCATATGTATTGTGCCGCTAATAATAGCTTTGTATTGTGCCTATCTCTTTGCCTAGATATTTTATCGTCTGCTCACAAAATAGTATAAGATAACAGATTTTCTTTCTCGGCGACGGGAGATACTTACCACAATAATATTCAGAAGAAATATAATCTCGGAATTGTCTGGAAGCGGTGTTGTTTTCTCAGAAATATCTCGACGTGATTGCAAACGGCTCGAGGTCGTAATTGCTTCTTCCGCCTCTTGACATCATTATCTTTGCCATTATGCACCGGGCTAAGCTGCGACGGCGACGGCGCTACCGTTTCCACAAACCTTACATAAATTTATTATTGTACTTAAGAATTTATCCTTCTGCTTTTGACACCGATATTGGGGTCTATTCCTTTGGTGTATGACAATTTAAGTTTTTTTATTTAATAAATGGTGTCAGGTTTTCATGTGTGTTAGATGTAGTACTTGAATACTGAACTGAGAGCAATCATAGTTCGATTTCATATACACCATCTGTCCTGAAGTCCACTTGCGAAACAATGAACAAGCGAATACTACAATAAAAGAAACAAAGACGAGGGACGTCTTTGTTTCTTTTACTGTTAAGTTTGAATCATAAAACCATCTTTTTCCTGACAATATAAATTTTCTAACATTGAATTTAATACGCTTCATGATTATTTATGACTGAAACGTTTCAGTAATTGTAGCTTCATCGAATATTACAATATTCACATTGGGCAATGTAAGTAAAAGCTTTTTTGATGCCTCGATTTATCACAAAACCACTGATTAATCACCGAACGTTCGATTTTTCATTCAGCGCCTGTATTACATTAGAAAATTGAATGAGATCGTTTGAAGCGAGATTTTCCTCTTATTCCTAACAATACAAAATATAGAAAGATATTAATGGGGGTTTTCATATCACAGGCGGATATCTCGTAAGAAAGCAGAAAGCGTACGCACATGTATTACCAATACGTGTAGCACTGTAACTGTTTGATACGGTATGAAAATACAAGAGCTTATGGACTCGAGACGAGTTATCTCGAAACCATTTGTGCAGTCGCTTTCATTTTCATATGAACCAAGTTATTATTTCTAGAGCTCGCGTGATTTGTTCAAGCACTGTAAGATTAATAAAGCCATTGTGAGGGAGAAACGCTTTATCATTCTGAACGAGTTAATGTCAGATACCGAGTAGAGATGAGCGTCTTCAGATTTTAACGACAAAAATTAGGGTATGTTGAGATAAAATGGTGCATCTGTTTGTGAAGTCGATCGTAAAAATTGTATACTGTATCGGAGTGGGATAAAATTGGTGCGATGCGAAGCGGTAATAAATAACAGGCGCAGGCGTCGCGCGGTATCGATGTTACAGCGAACAAAGAACACTGCTCTCTGATAGATAAATCAGCTCAAAATTTTTACTCCGACGACTTTGGTATTGCTTGCCTAGTTCGCAGTCCGGAAAATATATGTGACTTGTGTATATATAACACACCCAGAGATATCGGGTAAAATGTAACAATAAATGCGGTGATGAATGATCTGTGACATAAAATATAAATCAATAAATGAGTTACAACTTCACTGATAACTTTTCACCCCACTATACAACAATGTTGTTGTTGCTTTTGCATTTGTTTTACGACTCTGATAACTTGACAATGTTTACGTTGTATTGGGTAAAGTCAAGATGAAGGTGAAAAGACAGTTAAATTAATCAATCAATACTGTTTATATTTATAATCACTCTCTATTTTCTGTATTAAGTAACGGTACCTTTCTTGAAATTATCGGAAGATAGCAGATATACATTTGATAAATATAAGCATAATTATAGACGAAAAATATGGGTGTTATAACCCCAGGAACATAAATAATTACCCAATAGATCGTAAAGGCGAACGGTGAACTTTTCTCTGCATATGAACAAATTATGAGTATTTCACTACAACTAAATATCGACGCGCGCACGTGAAAATTTGATGTAATTGGACGCAAAAGATGTTTGCTGCGAAGAGACGACAAGCTTCCCGATAATAAAATGTATAGATAGTATAGATTTATGATTTAAATTTTTGTGTTGATAGAACAGTGTATTAACCTCATGTCATGTTTACGTCATAATGCAATGGACGGGCCATTTCATTATTGACGTAAATACACACACTCTTAAGTACTACATATTTGGTTGTGAAACCCACAGCCATGTGACTGTCTCATTTGTCTAGTGGTTACAAGCACAACTGCTTAGCGTACTGAGTTAGATTCCTGGATAAAGCTATCGATTATGGGGTTTTTCAGTATAGAAATTCTTGTCATTGCCTGTGGTTTCGAATAATGCCTAGTAGGTGTCTATAGGCTTCTATTACAAAGGACTGGAAATAGAAATCGTCAACTCCGTCTTACTCTTCGGACAATAGAAAAAATAGTGAAATTGCTGTGATATGATCTTTTAAAAAAGAATAAAATGTGTATCAGTATTACCAAGTTGGTAGAATGACGTTATGAATATTTAAAACTTGAATTAGTAATTTTGTAAAAGGAACTAAAATGTACAGTGAGAGTGTAGTATTAATGAAGCCGGAAAGTTTCCAAGCCACGAGAAATAGTTGCCCGACTCTGTACATATCCTCGACCAAGTTTCTACTGTGCTATTGCACTAATATGCCAAGCGATATAATATCCTTTTGCAAGAAAACTCCTCAACTTTTAAATGCATAAATTACGAATCAGATTTCTCTTAACTTTAAGTGGACGTTTCCATTTACATTAGTAATATTTATTTTAATTTTCTTAGATGGGATGCCGGATAAAAGTCTTTCAAAGAAACGAGATGAATAGATTCATCTTTGAATATATACAGAAAAGATTGGCTAATATTTAGTATGACGCACGCTCTAACTTACTTGATAGTAGGTATCTGTCAAACATAACAGCTATTTAACTTAAGGCACTCATTCTCAAAGCAAATTTAAATAAAAAAATAGATCAATATCGTAAACAAAGTCAAATATATTATTTTTTTAAACAAAGGTCTACATCTGTCAAACTTTATTTGACGTAAAAGTTACATTATTCTAACTAAATAAATGTGTCAAAAAACGTTTAAACCGTTTTATAAAGTAGGTGTCAAACCCTTACATGTAAAAGTTGATGGTGTTATGAACATTATTTTGCTATTCGGTCGTGCTTAAAAGCAAAGTTTGCAACTACCACGTGGTCGCAACATTGTAAAAGCCTCGGTCACACGAAGCGAATTTGCTCGCACCGATCTAGGCACTCGTGGCGAATGATTCTGTACTCTAAATACGAACATTTTAATCCTGCGTAACGTTACCGTTCCGTGGATTTAAATGTTCGTGGTCAGGATACAATACCCTGAAATCGAACATTTCAATTTTTCCTATGTATAGTCACAGCGAGTAGCTTGTACGCACTGAGTCAGTTCGCTCACATTAATTATTATCGCTGCTAGTATTCACTCCGTGTGATCGAGACTTTAGATAAAATTTGTGAATAGTTTGAAAGAATCGATTTTATTCACAGATTTATTCTTAGAATTGTATTTCTACAACTTTTATATTTTATTGGAATGATAACATCACGCCTGTGTTTTCCGAAGGTTTAAGTAGAGGTTGTTGTACACCGACATTTGGCTAATAAGGTGCATACAAATCCTACTCGAGGATTGAATTCGGCAGTTGTTCTTGCGTCCACTGTAAATATCTTCGTTCTCCAGTGTAGAATCTATAATCGAAACTGTAGCTATAACGACTTCATTTATCCTCTATTTGCCAAACACTATTTACGTAGAATTAACACTTACTCTTAATTACTTAGGACTGACAAAACCGTCGTGTTAATAACCTTCGGGTTAGTTTAATCGACGTATTTCTGTACTATGTTCTAGCTTACAATGAACGTCAGCTGTTCAAATAAAGTGCTCGCTTAATTTTTTATCCAAAGACAACTAGTTTATTATTGAAGTGTAGGTTAAAAGGTTATTTACCAAGGGTATCTTATTTCAAAATCAGAAACAAGTTATTTGTTATGTTTCTGCTTGTTGCATATATAACAATTATTCATCATATTATAAAAATGAAAGTAACTCTATTTGTTTGTTACTTTATCACGACTAAACCACTGAACAAATCGTTATGAAATTTTACAAAGAGGTAGCCTGGGTCCTCGTGAAGGACATAAGATAAGATAATATTGGAACATAACAATAATAAGAAAATAAATACAAAGTATACCCAGAAGTCGCGGGCAACATTAATAGTAATGCAGCTTATTATTGTCCCACTGCTAGGACAGGTCCTGTTCTTAGGATTAGAAGGGTTAGGCCTTTCTCCACCAAGCTGGCCTAGTGCGGGTTGGCGGACTACATATACGTAATACGTAATACGGTTGATGACTACTAGTCATCTGAGTTACTTTTTATGAACTCTCAAAGACGACATTTTGTTCTAAAAATGTTTGGAATACTAAGGCGTGACGTCAAAGTTTTTCATTGCCATTGACATAGTTAGTGTATGATTTCGATAAATTAAAAATTGAAAACGCCAAAGATAAGCAAGAGATTAAGTTTTACTGAGTGTTTAGAAGGAAAACTATTTACCAAACAAGATTTCAGAATTTATGTTTGATGCAGTCATCTAGTCTATTGAGAACTTTATTGATAAGTACCTCTTTCACATGTGGAGATTTTTAAATGAAAGCGAATAATTAAGCATCTGATGTTCGTTTATTATAATACTTTCTTTTCGTTTAAATTAAAAATTCGTGTACCCGAATTATTTTCGGTCGAATATCATTTTATTCTGTACCATTTTTTGCCAACTAATCCTTGTTAAGTTTCTCTTTAATTTTTGAATACTACTTAGCTTACAATTATTACCTTAGTATATACGCCTAAATTAACCCAGGTACGTCTTAAAACTGCGGCCAGACACCGGAGGACGGGCAGCAGCATCCTCTCACTAATCGGTGAGCCACTGCGATCCCCAAGCCGCCTGCCAAGCGTGGGGATTATGGCAAACCCCATTGGGGGAGGCCATCGTTCAGTAGTGGACGTCTTTTGGCTGATGATGATGATGATACGCCTAAATGCAGCCAATTCAATTGCTAGGTCTAGTGTGGTGTGACTACACATACCAACAGGAATTTTATGGAGACCTCTCGAAAAGTCGAAGGTGCGGGCTGGCTTCGATCTCAGGCCCTTCTGCATGGAAGCCCTCGTATGTTACATACTATCCATCAAAATATTAATAAAGCATAATTATATTTATAACTAGCTGTGCCCGCGACTTCATTCGCATGGATGTCGGAACTTAAGAATGTATTTTTAGTGAGACCAAATGCACTTAACCCTATTTTTTTCTAAAATAAAAGAATTTTTCTAAAATAATAGTAGCCTAAGTTACTCCTTATTACATCAGCTACCTGCCAATAAAAGTCCCGTCAAAATCGGTCCAGCCATTTCAGAGATTAGCCTATACAAACAGACAGACAGACAGACAGATAGACAGACAGACAAAAATTGTAAAAAATGTTATTTTGGTGTATGTACCGTATATATATTCATATGCATATAGTAAAAAACGGTTATTTCAATATTACAAACAGGCACTCCAATTTTATTTATATGTACAGATATATAGCGGTATATGTCAGTGTATTTTCAGTACCCAAGGTATAATAAACCTAACGCTTGTCCACTTTTTGGGGCTGGGTCTATTTTATTTAAAGCAACAACTCGTGCCTAAATTACAGTTTTAAGTGGAACCACTACAGACTGACCTGCGGAGCCCTTTGGGAAACCAAGTTTTCATACAATAATGTCGACACTGTAGGTAATGTTCACCAATTTATAAATGTCTAACTATGTAGTTCTCTTAATATTTTCTCCAATAATGGTTAGCTCTCGTTGGTATGGTGGCCTTAAATGGTTCCGTTAATCACTTTCCACGAATATTGTAAAAGGCAACCGCAAAACATATAAAAGCTTTTATTTCTGCTAGCTTTATTTAAACCGGGCTTTTACAGGTAGTTTTGGGATATGTACTGTGCACTAACACGGTATAAAAGTTTTAGTTAGCCCGATGAATAAGATACTACTACTTCAAATAAATTACCTAATAAGACGTGATACGTCAATATGGGTACCATTGTAAGTAGAAACATGAACATCTTTGGAAATTTAATAACTAGTACTGGATTTGGTGCAATAACTAAGTAGAAGTAAAAATTTGCCGAAACAGTGCGAAGTCGTAACTTTTGCCTTAAGTTATCGGCTTATCCAAAAATATAAAAATATTCGATAAAATTTGTGTTGGGTATTAAATTTGCTCGTCTATAAATAAATATTCGATATTTTTATTTGCATATATTTTTCATATTATCCGAGTGAACATAAATTAAAAACGTTATTTTTATTCCATAGGTTATGTTAAGATTTGGTACCTAAAACTACATGTCTAGTAAATTGGATATCATCGATGTAGCTAGACAGAAAGCAATTACATGTAAGATAGAGATAAATAAGATTTTATTGATTCGCTCTTTTAAGTTTATTAGTCCGAGTTAGTGCCTGAGCCGACGATCGTCCAACTGTTCGGTTCAATCACGAAACTACAATTTATTGATTAAAAAGTTTCGTTGAGACTATCGTATTTGATATCGAATATTGCAATTTGAAACATTGACAATATTATAAAACGGACTAATCTTTGGCAGTGACTAATAAAACAATTAAAAAGATAAGCGGTCTTTTTATATATTTCTATATACAAATGAATATTATGTTTACTAAATAAACTCTTAAGTATAATGTTGTGAGGCATGATGTCATGTAAGTGAACTATATTCCGAACCGTGCGAGTATAACGCGAAAACTTTCCACGGCAAACTCGCGGTAGCAGGTAATTAAGATATTTAGAACTTGCACATGCTCCGTATTCAAACTTCTTTATGAATATTAAATACTTAGCCAAAAATCCGGCGAGATTTTATACAGAAATACGCTTCTCTGGTAAAATACAGACAAGAATTTTATTCTCAATGGTTGCGAGACCAAAATTACTTGAACTAATAATTTGATTTAAAACTAACACATTGAAAGGATATCATGTAACACGGCACGTATTAAAACGACACGACTCGCGTCACCCGCCAGCCACCTGAACTTTGAACAAAGTGATTTACCTTCAATATAAAGTGAACCGCTGATTTACAACGACATGGTTCAACAATACCAACCCCTATTATTACCAACAGCCCTTTAAAAGTTCAACAATTGACATTTGCGACGAAGACACTATTATGGGGGCAATTCGAGCTTATTATTGAGCCATCAGCGTGGAGTCAAGATAGTGGATGATTGATTGTCATCTATTAATATAAATCAGTAGCAAGGCTCGCCTAGGGCAGATGCGGATACAAAAACGGTGTATTATGGAGGAATCGAGGTCTGAAAGGCGAGATGCTAGTTTGTAAGTAATCTGTTGATCGCGGGGTGGAGGCGAGGGTAGCGTGTAGCGGAGCGATGGCGGCGGTTCGTGATTGCTGACATTTATCTTGCGGCTGGCTAATTAGCGGCGTGCGCCACTGAACTGACTCTAACCACAATGGGCTACTTCACCATACTGATAAGCGAACAGTGTTCATATTTTATTATATCCAGTTATATTTAATGTTATTTAAACATATCTGAATTAAGTATTCCGCTCTGCATTTAACCACGCAATATGTTTAATAGTGTTCATTTTAAATTACAACGAAAAATCTCGTTTGGCCAATGTTTGTATTTAAATAAAGCTATGCAATATCGTATTCATTTACCCATTCACAATGTAGTAACAAAGTAGTAAAGTTCAATGAATGCATGTACAAATATATTTTTTGTCCAGCGCGTGCGCTAATGAAGCCCACTGGGCGGATGTTCTGCTCGTAAATACTAGTCCGTTTCGTTTTTCCGCTTCCGGGCTAGTGTTGCCATTACTTCAACGTTACATGTCTTATTTAACCTATAGGTATATTCGCTTAATTTGAAGTTATGCATATGTTTAACCCTTTATTTATTGGCTATAAAAAGGCCTGCATGTTGTTAGCTTATCGTCTTATCAATATGAAATATGGCCGCCTGGGGTGTAACTTCTTATGTATTTTTAGAGTGCTTAATTTTTACATGACGTTTATGGAGTTATTTATTAGTTGAATAGAGCAATATGGGTGTTCGGTTATAAAAGCAAATAGGTTTGTTGATATTTGAATAGTTTAGTATTTTATTTTTGTGATTAAAATATTCATTAACGCTCACAATGTATACAAATAATCGTCGTTTTATATTAATGCAGTCAGTTTTGTTTCCAATTAGAGTATTAAAATCAACACGGTGCATACGAGTTGTTCAAACGGAGTCTATGTTTGTATACCGCAATCGATACTGATGTGGTACACAGGTATTCCGATTCTCTAAAAGCAAATTGCAGTCAATTGAGGAATAACCTCCTTGCAATTTCTGTAGAAGTGGTAGATGGTATCGCTGCGGTCGGCCAGTAGCGATACCTTAGGGGAGGCCCCCTACCGAGCCACTTTACTAATGCCGATTATTAACTGCCGGCTACACTTAGAACTCTGAATTATATTGCCTACTTCTGGAAATTAGTTTGGTACTAAGGGAGCGATTTGCCAAGTATATTTAATTAAATGCTTGTGTTACGTTAAGGATGTGAAATTAATCGAAATATTAATAAGATATGGTAATTAATCGGTTTCTTGTTTCATTTAGCTTTGCTAGTATCATGTTTTTACGATAAACCATAAATAGTTAATTCGATACATGTTTGTTAAAAGTACGAATATATGTTTAGCCAATGAGGGTAAAACAAAAAGTTACTTAGCATAATACCATGTATGAAATAAAGGTTAGCTCTAAAATGCTTTATTACTCGTAAAACATTTCAAAACCGCTGTTTTTAAAATCCACTACTGAAGGGGTTTTTTGCTTGATAGCCAATAAAAGGCATCTGCTGTTAATTGGATAGTTCTATCGAAGTAAAAAATAACAACCTAATCTATTTTATATTACGAGGTTTACTACCAAACGTATAATCCAGACACTATTTATACGTCTTCTTGCAAAGCCATAAACATTTTTAAAGATTTTAAAGTGCTCGTAGCATTCGGCTACGCGTTTGTAGCATTCAGCTACGCGTTTGTAGCATTCGGCTACGTAGATATACAAAATGCAATGTTTACTGATCAACCCTAGAATATATAACCGTTACTAGTTTTTTACGTATATTATATACATATACAGCAATGGAACATGTACAAGTTTTTAAGAATACTTATTTGCTCCGGTCAGTCCTTGGATGGGTGATCGTTTTTAAAATACGGAGATCCAACGGTGCCTAGGAGCACGTTAAGTAGTTGGTCCCGGGTTTCGTATGAATACTTAAGTTAGTTGTTACGGTTACCAGCAGCTCAAAAACTTTTACAGCTTGTTTAATCTTAGGGTCTCTTAGTAAATGTGTGACGGAGGTAAGATGGGAGTTGCTTTATGTAAAATAATGATATTTAGTTGCATCTGGTTGAACTGGGACCCCGACCCCAATATAGTCGGAAAAGTGCTGATAATAATAATAATTATATCTACTGAGAACCTTTAACGAGACTTAACTCATTCAAACGAAATAACAACATCGGTACATGTGAAAATAAGTAAATAATGATATGACGATTTTATGTGTCAAGAAGATTCGCGATTTCTTCGAAATTGTGATATACAGTACTACTCATTATTTTTTTGAATCAACGATTTACTTGGATCTCGTGTATTGGAAAAGACTTCGGATGGGTTGAGCGGCCCCAATAAACGGGACTGTCTTCAATATATTTTTATATTTGTCAAGAAATAAAACCCTAACCCCGCTAGTTTCAGGAAAATGCCCAGCAATTTAGTGTTATTTAAACAAACCGACTGACTTTATCTCTTTCTCTATAGTTATTGTTAGGATTTGTTCCTCTCTTAATGTAATGGTAACAATTTGTTGTGATAATACGACTATGATAGGAGTACAGCTTTCAAGCCTGTCGTTCTATTAAGGGTAGGTAGAGGTCCCACGGTACACCTTAAGAGATCGTAGACGACCTTATCGCAAACCTTAAAGCAGTTAGAAGAAAAGCTTATTTATAGTGTATAATATATAGTACGTAAACTCGACGTGCTTGCTATCTATAATTAGCGGTTTGATTAGATCCCACTTTAATTCTAGATTTTTTTTAAACTCATTCTCAAATACTATTATACGAACCAAGATATAATGTAATTTATAAAAACCACATCAAAGTTCATGCCTCAGTAATCATTCCGATATGATAAGAATGGTGCTTTATCGTAAAAAAATATTTCCTATAAATACGCATAAGTGTAAATTACCTATTTGTTAAATTAAACATTGGCCATTAATGGAAATACGCTTTTAACCCGTCCGTTAACATTTGGTTGAGCAGTGAAAGCTAGTTCAAAGGTTTTATTTGGTGAATTAATCCATAGATAGTTTATTTGACAGGTAGTTTATTTGTTGGTTAATGATCAAACAGTTTATTGTTACACGAGGATTATCTTGTTCCTTGGCTTTTGTATTATACGAGGTGCGTTTTCATTGCTAAAGAAAATAGTCTATTCCTAATTCGAAAATATATAATATAAACAATCATGTCCTTTTGCGGTAAAAAACGAAACTAGGCATTGTAGGATTTCTCATGTATCCATACATACAACCAGACTCGAAACAACTATCTATAGATCATACAAATATTTGTTCCGTGCGAGGATCGAACCCGCGACGCGTACGCAGAAAGTTGCTTAACCACTGCACCAACCGTGTCGGCAATTGAAATGAAAAATTCGAAAATTTTAAAATTTTAAGTATTTTTTTGTTAGAAATTAATGTTTTGTAAATTCTATAACGGTAGTAAAGCCTAGCCGTTGAACGTTTGCCTTTCATTCAAGAGGATTTGAGTTCATACCCGGCCCACAGCCATGACTTTTCGGAATCATATGCGTACCAGAATTTGATTATCACTTCCGTTAACGGTGAAGGAAACCTGCTCACCTGAGAGGGCTCCCCTATCCCAGCGTAATATTAATACCCTAACTTAGTGATAGACAACTATTCAATAAGGCTAAATTACAAAAAAATGGTAAAGTAGATTTCCTAGAAGCAAGTAACTTTACTAAACCTACTCAACTAAAAGTAAACGCACCTTAAGACGTAGGTACTTTTGGGGATTATCTGTGTAGGCAGTTAATACGGGCGATTATATATTTCGTGATTGATTGTATCAATAAATATGACAGATAATCGGCAATTAGTGACTGGAGTAGCAGTTCACTATTCCGTATAGAAGTCGTTCTCAATAGCATGGATTGTCATGTATGTGCCTATTCACAACGCTGACACAACAGTATAATATCTTGGTATATCAGATGTATAGTTGACAGAGAAGCGCCTTGTCTTTGTGTAACTTAATAATACCATACTGTAGACATATATGTAGTACTCCGTGTAGTTAGAATCGTATATATCTCATACTAATGTATGCATTATCATAATCGAATAAGAAATAAAATTAATTGAAGTCGTTTTCGAAAACAACGGTGCGAAACTTATCGAAAGCACTCAAAAATAATCGATGATCGAAATATAAAAATTTTCCTGCATCATTTCTCAAAGCAATTCCCGATACAAAATGTATTTTTCTTGGGAGATATTAGAAAAGCTTTTGCATTAACAATATTAATGGTTACAGGACCAATGTATAATATGTATATTTAGTAGGTACCTAAAAATAAATAACCACAATTGGTTTGGCTCCAGTCTTGGGTTTGATGTTTAGTTTAATTGGGCGGGAGTATAATTGAGTTTCACTGTTGACAAAGAAAATTCTAGTGAAATAGACGAGACGTTGCTAAATTCAAATCAAATGATGTGATAAAAACCGTACAATCTGTAACCTTTAATACAAAAACGATTCCCCATTTACGACTCTGGTATGGCAGCTTGTTCCAATTTGATCTCCGTACGCGACTGTCCCCTTGGCATGTTCAAACACAGCTACATCGGGAAGTTGCCCCCAACTAATGAATCTCGTCGCAAGTCGGACGATGTGAGGAAAAGTAAACACGCGGTGTGAGTAATAAATCTAAATTCGTCCATCAGTGAGTGCAGGCAAGCGTTCAGTGCTAGTTGGCGCGAGGCGTTAGTAGTTTGTCACTGGGAGGACACGTTCGGACGTGATACCCAGTTTATTGCTTCCCCGGCACCGACTGATTGGATAACTCAGGGTAACTACTATAAAAGCCAAACTCGCTTTACTTTTCACTTTAAAGATACCCCTCGTTTTTATAACCTACGTGCCGGTCGACATCGAGGAGCGTTTGACGCTCGTGGTAGCTGTTCAAGTAACGCACGACTGGGCTAGGATATACAATGCGGGACACATTACTTAATGCCGCAGGACATTATTCGTAGTTTTTTTCCCCTTTTCTGTTTTTATTTCTAATGTTATTAAAATATAATTTAGCTTCTGTTATTGTTACCATTTTTGTCTAAGATTTGGACCCCATCCCTATGAATGTGGGACTAATCATATCTTTGACTTCTTTACCTACTTTCAACTTTAGTTAAAGTCACTAGTTTCCTTAAAAAAGTTATTTTCAAGAAATTGAAAAGTCCATCTGCTGCAATCCTCTTTAAATTATATGCAGCATCTCGGTAGATATCTGTATTAAAATAATATATATTTTTTGAAATGAACTTCCACGAAGAACATTTTCCCCAATGAAATATTTAAGCTCTGAGAACAGTAAAATAACTCTCCAGAGGAATGTGATAATGTAAATTTTCTTTCCGTTTTTTAAACGTCCCAGTTTGCTCGGTGGCTGAGCTTTATGCACAAATAAGGAGTTAGCACGTACAACTCGTCTTATCGTAAGGCACGTAGCTCGCTTGATGCCTACTTTATTGCCGGCTAGGGTCCTCGTGAATGCCGCTGCATCACACCGATGCACTCCACATTCCTTTTTTTAATTGGGAGATACCAATAAAAACGTGTGAACGATTTTTCTGCATATGAGTGAAATAAAATGTACGTTTGAACGCGTAACCTTACATCGATATCGCAATTTTGCGACGTGCTCATATTAACCAACGCGTAGGTAAATCTATACAGAACGTATGTATACGTTGGGCTTTGTACATAATTGTCTATCTATTATCTGACGTAACAAATTAATTGGACGCTGATCAAATTTGATCGAGCTCCATAATTCACACGGAGGTGATTAAACTTTGTTAAACAAACATTAATTTACTTTCATATTTAGGCATATAACTTCAAATATTTTTTATTTATGAACAAAATTAAATGAGCAATTTGATCAGTTTGTATCAATTACCTATCAAAACAAAACAAGAAGTATTCACTTTGTGTAATTGTTACATGTTACCGATATGTAACTATTTATTTTTGGTACAAATCAATTAACTGGCCAATACAAAAACGGACAGCAGTTCTAGAACAATTAATTGGTTTTCTGTTTAAACAAAGGTAAAAAGGAATAACAGTACAATTTATTTCAGAATGTTTCTATTTTAAAAATAAATTAACAATATGTTAATGCCATCCCTTTACAGACACGAAAATTAGCAAGTATTTATTGTAAATATTTATAATTATGAAAACTCCGTTCATTGAGTGTTGAATTTCTTTCAAATATTATAAATCCTTTTTGCCTTCGGCGGATGAATGTTCGCTACAAACAAACAATGGGGATGGTAAAATAATTAGAAAAATACGAGAACCTAGCTAATTATTATTCTTTAGTGCACTGAATAAGCAATTTTGAATTATTAAATAGTTTATTATTCCACTAAGCAAGCTGTTTAGTAGCTTGTTTCTTCTATTTTTCTTTTATCTTATTTCCTTACATTTTTTTATGTTCGCAATTCCAGAGCTTACCTATTATTTTCATGAACAGTATCAACGAAGCAAAGCTGCGGCTACACTTTGATATCTACAAGTACTAAATTACCTCTACTTGCAGTATAATGTACGGATGTAACTGTTCACATCACACTCGTCTCAATTGGAGAAGCTTCGCCCAGCATTAGCGTTTAGATATTCAATACTTGACAAATACCTCCATAAGGTGCATCCACACCGAAGTTATTCTGTGCGGAGCAACATTTTGAAACATTAAGTATCTTTCTATAACGTTTCTCTTTCTTAGGTCTTATTTTAGCAGAATTTATTTTACGGATTTATATGAAATGATTTGTATTCAAGTAGAGATTACCACTTGACTCATGTTTTTTCGACACTGGGAAAAATATAACGTCATATTTTCTAGAAACCAGACAGTACCTTCGAAAATTGTGTATAAACACTCGGTTTTCAAAGTTACAAGTACACAATATCAAGTCTATTCACCGAGTCGTGGGCAAGCATTGGCTGCTCATATTTCAATGCCCCAATATCCCTTTGTATCTGAATGCGTATCACGTGCTCTCGTCGCACAGTTTACCCCAACAGGCAGCTGATTGAGGATGAAGAAAGTGGCTTATGATATTATTCACCTTTTTCTTTCATTTTCTTTTCCTTCCAAACATACTGCTTGCCTGTAATTGCCTCAATTCTACGTGTTATCATATGTATTTAAAAGCTCCATCAAAACAGGTACCTATAAAAGACAATCACTCCTGTATTCACCGAAGGAGATGCAGAGGTGTACTATTGTACGCCCAGAAGCCAATACTGTATTCAAGCCCAATCGTATAGGTGGCGAGCCTAGTGCCATCTAGTGGGTACTATTATAAACTCAGGGCTCCTAATGAGATTTTATTAACAAAAAATCCGATCACTTTATTCGACCCTATAGTCTATACGGGGCTAGTGATTTTCTGGATTACACTATTAATATCAGGTCGATACTTAAATATAATATCATTCTGTCTTCAACTAAATCCGAAATCAAAAAGTTAAATCGGCAGATCTAGTCATGTCTATCTAAGGACGAGCTAACATTCTTGAGTGGATACCGAGCACGGGTACGCGTACGGAGGCGGACGCTCCCAGCCATCTGGTTGCTCTTATTACGCGCCAACTGAAGAGGTTGTAATCTGGAGACTAAGTCTAGCCGGGTTAACTCAACGAGGCGTTTGTTCGGCCGTTTCTTCTCCCCGAACGGTCAAGGGACGGCGTAAGAGTTCTGTGTTTGAAATAATTATTTAAACACACAATTTATATTTCAGTTTGAATGAATGAATTTCGAATTCGAATTTAAGAGGCTTAGGGCTATATATAAACGAGCTGTTTACCTGTCCACATCTTATCTGACGGAATGCGTTAGTTTCACAGGTATCTGATACGTACCTAAAACTAGCTAATACTGATTTATATTTAATGTCTGGGCGATCGAGCGGGACAAAATATTTTATTACTGATAACGAATTTTTACAGAGATAAGAACTAACTAGATCGATTTTTCGCCCCCGAAACCCCTACATTGTAATTTAAATTGGGAATCATTGCACCCGTTTTCGAAAACACGATTACAAACAAAGAAATATATATTATAAGCATTGCTCGTATAATAGTGTAGGATTAAGGCGAAAAATAGCAGCTCCTAGTGTAATTTTTAACTTTTAACTGCTATTTTCATTGTTTGCTAGTCCCTTAGCGTGCTGTAGTACCTATATTATATCTTCAATATAAAATTCATTGAATAATATCTAATGTAAAAAAGATTAAACTTGGAATTGATGATCAACCGAAAATATGAAGATATACAATGATAAAATATAATCCGATGAACTACAAATATTTACAGGAGCTCCTAATATAGAAGATTATTATTTTTGGAAGTTTATTTAAAAGACAAGAGCAAATATTTTTCCTTTATCAGCCTACTCTTCTTCATTTTAATTGCGTAAATCCTCTTTAAGTGGATCGTTTTCGATATCTTTTTTTTTTCAGTTACGATACTGGGATGATGTCATTAAAGATGCGGAAATCTGCTTACCTGTCTACTTATGGTTTCTTTTGTTTAATTAAGAGAGTATAACTTGGATCTGAGGTTGTGATGTTTGTTTGTCTTTTGTTTTGTAGTGTTATTACTCACAATTCGGTATATGTTTAAGTACTTTTATGGAGTATATTTTCAAAATTCTTATTTTATGAATTAGACTGTCATTTTGAGTAACTTTGAGTGCTTTATTATTGTGTGACAATACTGTGTGACGTCAGCATTAGCAAGATTTGTATACTTACTACGTACGGCTAGTAAAACAAAAATATTGAAAAAGGTTACTTATTATTTTCCATATAATAACATAACATAACATAGCTTTACGCCTGTATTTCCCGAAGGGTTAGGCAGAGGTGTACTACTATATGCTCACATTTCGTTGATGCTGTTATTGAGCCCATATAATAGGGGGCGAAACTATTGCCATCTACCGGGCATAGTTCCAGGCTCTACTGAGAATTTTCATACAGAAAAATCAAATAACCCTGCCCGACCCGGGAATCGAACCCAGGACCTCAGGCTTAGCAGTCGCGACCACTAGACCAATGAAGTAGTTAGTCACTTCAATATAACTGTACTTTCCATGCTGAATTCTCGTTAGCTTGTAATTCTCGTTTATTTATTTACATTAAGAGCCTGTAGGTAAACATTCACAGTTACACGTGGTAGGGGCGTTTTTAATATACTTCTGGAATTACTACCTTCAGAACGAAAACACTGCTATTACCCCCACACAGCATAAAGTTGACATTAACCAAGTACAAAGACTTGTTTATTCACTGTTTAAAAGAACAAAGTGTGATGCTATCAACGTAAGGTTGAAACGTCAAGTTTATTTATTTATAGTCAACAAGATAAGGTTTCAGTTTTGGCTAGACAGTATAAAGGGTCTACCATAAAAGTCGCCATTTGAAATTCGTTTTTTGTACAGCTGTACTGGTTGCGATAGCGTGGAAAGATTAGCCTGCTGTCTCCCATAAATCAGAGTAGTGCATAATATTTGAAACGGTTTTATTTGCAAAAGAAACACCAGACAGTATTTTAGTAGCGTCGATGGGTAAGTAAAAGCATGTCTGTAAGCTTTACATAATGTTTACGAGTTCAAACTTGGTAAATATTTTTGGGATGTGTAGGACTGCAAGGCTTGATTTTTGACCTGTCTTCATTACACACGATCGGTGTAATGTTTTACGATTAACAACAAATGAACAACGTGATTAAAATTTGAATATTGAAACAAAAAGATTTCTAAATATGTAAAGTAGAATAATTGAATTGCATGCAAAATTTAATTGTTTCATTGGTCTTGTGGTCACGAGCGCGGCTGCTGAGCATGTGTTGCTGGGTTCGATTCCCAGGTTGGGTAAAGTGTTATTGATATTTTCTGAAATTCTCAGTTACAGTCCGGTTTTGGAATTATGCCCGATTTATTGCTATAGTTCGCCTCCTATAACGAGACTATGTTCTATAACAGATAAAGGCGCGATATATGAAAACTAATAAATCACCGCTTGCTATCCTTTTTTGTAACATTGATTCAAATGCTCAAATACTTTAAGGTATATAACCCAAGACAAGTATAGATAGTGCCATCCACGAAGACGCGCCCCACTATTTTTGGCCGCCGCTTTCCAGTTTGCCGTAATGCTCTTTCATGATCAGTTAATATTTCGTAATGTGCGTGTGCACTCTTAGATAATAATTAGTGTGTATCGACAGAACTAAAACAGTAGCGGAAGGTTGCACACTTGTACTGTAAGCAATTAGGAAGAAGAGTGGGGCGCGTCTTCATGGATGGCACTATCCGTACGAGAGTAATAAAAAAAAATGCACCTGGTCGAACATTCAAGTTATTATGTAAACCCTTTGGACAAGCAATCATATTAAAATACCTGTCATAGAGACACGATAATAATTAGGAACAGGTATTCATATACACGTATCACAAACGTGCCCAGTTTAATATAGCCACGGAAAAAGTTAACATACGTCAAACGTATGTACAGTCAAATTGAATGTCACCTGTTCGAACAAACGTCCCAATTCGTCAGCGTAGAAAGACACATTTTAAACCCCTATTTCATCCCTTTAGGGGGTGAATTTTTGGAAAATGCTTTCTTACCGGATGGCATTTGAGGAACCTTTCAAGTTAAAACGGTTTATAGTTTCTGAGATTTCGGGATTAGTCACTAAATGTTATTTGACTTTTAAATAGATTAATATTTTGATACGCATGAGACCAAATAAATATCCCAAAGTAACAAAAAACAAGTTGGTACGTATTTGCAGTTTTACAGGTTGCTATTAAAATGGAATAGTAGAATAGTATTCATAAAGATTAAGCCTTAAGGCGCCTATGTTCCCGCCGCTAGATACGGACACATATTTATGTTAGTTAAACTCGGAGCCTCATTTAGTTTCTACTGCACGCGAACTAGCCGTATAGGTAAATAAGTTTTAATTACTTGTTTATTGTTGTTTCTTCGTCAGTATTTCTATGGGTGTATAAGAAAGTTTAGTTTCCGATAGCGTTGTTTATTACACAGCAGGTTCGTGTTGATACTAAAAACGTGAAGAAGATTTTAACAAAAAGAATTTAATCATATTTAATGAATGAACGTCGGTACCACACTATCAAACCACATAGCCCTTAAAAACATAAAGAATAGTCTTTTGAATGTAAACGCCGGTGGTTGCTCGGGGACTAAAAAGCAAAAATAGAGGTGGAATGGCAAAACTTTTTCTACGTGAAAGCACAACAATATAAGGTGGATAAAAAAGGTATTGTCTCAAATATAATATAATAAAACGTATGTGTTTTCTACTCCCAATGCCACTCCGTTGTCATGAAAAATTCTATGGAAATTCACAGCTTTCCATTTTTTAATATCTAGTCCCTCATCTGAACAAACAAAGGGTCTGAATTCTCTTCCGCTGGCTTTAATTTATTTCCAATAAAGATTTCGCGAGTACTTAGTACAGTGATATCGGACATTTTCTTCGACCGTTTTTACGGAGCTTTCATAAAGGCTGATCATTGTGAAAGCGATTTTATCTAATTGGAAATTGAGTTTATTGGCTAAATAGGTACTAAAGAGTTATTCGCTGACTTCTCACAATATCCGCAGTAAGGAGGCAATAAAACGTTCAACATATTACATGTGAGCTCTGTTATGAAACAGACGGAATGTGAGTTTATTACAACTTCTATTTTCTGAGTCACTGCCTTTTTAGGATTCTCGCAGTGTTCGATGCTTTAATTTAGATTTATAAATTAAGTGAACATTCCGTCTAAATAGGTATCGAAATACGATTTCATATCAATGAAAGTACAAAAAAGTAATTTTAATACTTCTTTATCAAGGCTGTATATTTTTCGGCAAAGAAATAATCATCTTCACATTGTGGGTGTCATAAAAGGCGTTATCGTGATTATATGGGACTTTCCCCTATGACAGTTAATTGTCATTGTAGAAATCAATAGGATCCTCCAGTAGAATTCTTGTGAATGAATTTCATATTCAGGAACTATAGATACAAGATCTAAGTAGCTAAACGAATTTCTTTTTCAGATTTTTTCATAATTAAAACAAATTAGTATGTATTCCCACGTTAATCTCGGAACATTTTTTGTCACTATAACTTAGAGCGCTTGCTGCGATTATAATCCCGCCCAAGAAGGAGGCAGACTACTTATGCAAACTGGTACTTATGCAAAATGTGAGAATCTCACGTTTATATCCGTGGCGATATAAGCAGAACTATTTGAACAAGTTTCAGTAATGAAAGTGTATGTTTGACTTTCCATATTCAAGTCGCGGAGCTATGATTCACACATATCGAATTCTGCGTTATGAAATATTTTGTTTTGAACGACACCGAGACAGGCTGACAAAAGGATCCAGATGGGTTGATCAGCATTTGGCAAATATCGCCGAAACTCTTCGTCATCTATCAATCATATCATGGTTACCTTTTTTCTAACAATGTTAGGGTCGGCTTCCAGTTTAACCAGGTGCGGGTGAATATGAATATTTTACACGGTGCGGATTGTATTAGGACGTTCCTTGATATATAAGATCCGTACTAAAAAAAGTACATACATTTTATTTATATTATAACTGAGCCTCGATCGGAGCATTCATGGGAATACACTTCAAACGAAAAATCTGTCTCATGTTTGCGCGAACGTTAGGTACAAGGAAAAGCTATTATTATTATTGTCAAACTGTATAACTACTAAATTCATTTTAAATTGTTCGTGGCTCATTGCTGTATTATAATCAAGCTATGCATACTTTTCCCAAGAGCAGCCGAATAGTGTAACCTCTCATTCAAAAGAATAAAATAATGAAATAACTTCAAGAACGGCAACGATTTTCTTAGTAGATGCAGCACTTAATAAGCATACTTTATAAGACTAATAATATCCTCTAACTCATTTAATTACCAAGAAAAATGGAAGGCGATATCCTCGTAACTAAAATGCATATTTTGCAAAAAATATTCTCGATGTAGTTACAGTTTTTAAAGGAAGAGCGCCAAGAATATTAACCACGTTTCTTTTACAGACTTTTCGATTGGCTTAAAATAAAATTTGTAGCAATACATTTTGTTTTATGTTTGAATCCTAGCGAGCCAAATATGTCAAGAAGCCTACTGGCCTTTTTTAATCCTTTTTTGCCTGTAGCTAGGGCTCACTGTATGGTTAAGATGCCTCTCAAAAAGTTTATTTAAAACAGTAAATCGTAGCATTTGATGGGTACAAGTATGAGGAGGCCGTAGTTGCGGTGGTAGACGAGTGGTTGTAGAAGCCTTACATTGGTGTAACTTGTGGCTAAGTTTAGAAACAGAAACTCGAAAACTTGTGACCAATCCGCCCTTGGCCCATGTGGTGGATTCTGGCCCAGTTTGTCTCTGACTTTGGCTGATAACAAGGAGGTATTTTACCAACGGTGGGATGTTTATAATCAGATAGATAGTTATTTCATCATTCATGCTCTGAAACAAATATATTAGGTATTTCAATAAATACCTCTTTAAATCGAAGCGACACTTTCAAATATGTTCAAAATAAACAATTGATAATCTTGGTTCGATTTTCCAAGGTTTAGTCTGACATCTTTAAATGCTTCGTCATCGTATTCGATGGCGATAGAAAACATTATTATTTCTTTTTAATTCCTAATACTATATATTTCCAAATTCTTGATTTTTAATGAAAAGTAGTGCATTTATAACGTGTAAAAGTATCAATTACACTTATTATCCGGGGTATTTACGCTGAATTTGACCTCTGCAATACATGTTCTCCTGACCGATTTCGGTCACGGCGGCCAATCTCACCGGAGTTTAGTCAATTATGCAGGAGATATTTTAGAGCACAAGTGTGTGCACAAACACAGGCGCTCTCTCCATTCCTTCACTCTTATAGTCCGATGGGACGGCAATCCGACACGACCGGAGAGAGATCAGGCGCAGGACCAAAGGCTTTACGTGCTTTACGAGGCACGGTGTGTATTCACATACACAAAGACCCAGACCCGAAACAACTATCTGTAAATCATACAAATATTTTTTACGTGCGGGAATCGAACCCGCGATACGTAGCTCAGCAGTCGATCTCTTAACCATTTCGCCAACCGTGCCATCAGTCCTACCATCAGACCTCCGCAATAACACATACTATATACAACTACAAAATATCTTGTGCTAAATTGATGAGTTTCAACTAGTCAATTACACTAGTTTGTTAATCTATCTATAAAATTGACTTCGTGAAGGTAACCAGGTTTTTGGAATACGATATGCAGATATCTATGTACATGTAGAAACTGATGTTTATTTATCATACCGTCATATACTAACCCATAAACGTTTACTGCAAGCATGAACCTCCGAATAGGCAGGTTTATTATCAATGTTATTGTTTGTGAGTGGGCTCGGCGATATTTCAGTTGAGCAGAACAATTCAACCTTAGCAGACGAAGTATTTTTAAGGGGGCACAAAGCTACATAGCCACCGTGCATATCAGTCGATCTGCGAGGTTAAGCAGCGCTTGCTACGGTCAGTCCTAGGATGGGTGACATTTTTCACACATCGAAACCCCTCCGTGCCTTGGTAAGCTCGTTAAGCAGTTGGTCCCTGGTGTTTTACGAATACCTATGACAATCATTACGGGAGTCAGCAGCCCATGTCTGACGACCAGTGTAACCGTAGAGTATCAGTCTCCCAGTAATTGGGCGGTAGAGGTCAGAAGGCAGTCGCTCGGCGAAAAATACTGATATTCAGTTGCAAACTTTTAGGCCGACCCCAATGTAGTCGGGAAAAGGCAAGGCAAATATTGTCAAATAAACGTAAATAGCATTTTCTTCTCTTCAAACAAATCATCATTTCAATCACGGTCAGAATCTTGCACTTAGGGAGCTTAAGTCTTCATCACGCTGGAATATATTATAACTGTATTAAGTACCTGAATATCGTTGTCCTCTGTTGAAATACACCATAGATCGCAAGAATCTTTCTTAGTAAAGTTAGACAAATAATTGCCAAGCTTGTCAAGTCATAACGCAGTATGGTGTCCTCAACAATAAGTTATATTAAACAACATCATTGCTATCATCTTTATCCATACTCAAGGTAATAAAATATAAAATACAACTTCATAATATCAACATCTGTAAAAATGTAAATAAAATTAGAGTGACGTGAATGACGAGGCTCAAGATAGAACCAATCATCACAATATTGTTGGGCATTCAGTGTATCGAAAGAAACCTTTGTAAAACTCAAATAGTCATCGAAATGCTAACACAATTTTACTATTAAATTGAATAAAATCGTAATTAAAGCTATGAACGGTTTACATTTTTCAAACCCTCCGTCGCCGTGAGTGCGTGTCCAATATAATTCCGTTAAGTGTTCGGGGGCTCATTTCGCCCACAAATTGTAACGATTTAGTGAAATTAACCGACGTGTTGCCTTCATTTTCACACTGCTTGTGGTTGTATGAAATTGAAATCGTGTTGTTAACGAGTTACAAAAATATCGTGTCGGACTGTGATGTTATCTAAACAGCTATGGAGGTATTATTATTTTTGTACGGCTGATTGGTTCTTATTGAATCAATGATGATGTTAAGGGGATTTTGAAGTGATTGTGGTACTAATATCAATTCCATACTGGTATTAAATAGAGGGAACAATAAGAATCCATGTGCTTTGTGCAAGTCTTTAACTAATTTAGCGTTACGTTACGGAGCGAAACATACAAATGTTTGCGACGAAAATGTTCGTCTCAAATAGGAAGTGTTGCGTTTCTAATTTCTAAATCTGTTTAAAGCACAGTATGGGTCATATGCGAGATAACATTTACATATACATAGTACGTATTTGTTTATCAACTAACATAGCGTGTTGGAAAATTGGACCGCGTATCCCAATTTCAATGGCAAACGAAAAGGTAATCAAAGGTATATTAAACTTTTATAGCTTTATTTAACTGTAGCGGTGTCTAGTAGAAGTTTCAGATCACGAACGGCGTAATCCTGTATCTGATTCAAAGTGAATAGCTCCATTTGTGCCCTCCTGAATGCATCCGGACCCTTCGGAATCGTGACAATCGCCATTGGAGGTCTGCTACCTGAACTGGATTCCTTTTCAATTTAGACCAGGTGACGACGTGATGAAAAACCTTAATTTGTAAACCTATTCGAATAAAATTTGCTTTATGTTAGAGTAGTTTTATTGTGTGAGGGCACTGAAGAAATAGGGTTGTTACGATGTTAACGATGCTCATCAGCTTATTGTTACGTAAAAGCGATTCTGGCCAATAGATTTCATGACAGCATATGTTACTTGTATATTTTAAAAATAAATTATTCCGATTTCATACCTAAAAAGTATTGCGAGGCGTAAAAACTTTTTGGATCTTCTTCTGTCGTGTCGACATGAGCTATCACATTGGAATGGCCCATGTCATGATGGAAGGATTAGTCAGTCAACGATGTGGAATGTTGTTGGTGAGGCTGACTATCTAGAGTGCGCTAGACGATCTCAAATATCGTCACTCGTGGAGGCTCTTTCCTTACACCCCACCACCACTTACTTTTTGGGTAATTAAAATATTACAATTTTATAATTAAGTTTTACGTCGACGTTGAATTTACTAATTAATCGTGGCAAATTACTGTATGTAGTAACATATTAGCTAGTAAAGGCATATACATGGCAAATAAAGTTTGGTTTATATATAGAATATTCTAGTCTTTGTGTAAGGGAATAGGGTTGTTACAGTGTTTCAGAACGAAGCTTAACGGCTAATCTGAGCTCGCAATGTTATTGCTGCATAATATTCTAGTTAATGTATTCTTGAAACTGTTGGAGTTATGTTTCACGAGTAATTGAAAATGACAAAGAGAATAAGAGAGGTGTGGAAATATGTTATGTAATTTGAAATATGTGAGAAACGCTGTTTCAAACCCAGGCACAGAGATAAAAGTGACTACAGATTATATTCATTGATTTATATCCATTAATATCCATGTATGTCTTAATTGTAGGACACTGATAGATCTTTTTGACAGAAATCATTTCGATCGATAAAATCGAGCAAATCTGTAGGCTCCATAAAATTGATGAATACCTACTTACAAGATTTATTAATGACATCTTTTGTACCATCTGTGAATTGAGTCTAGAACTTGAAAACGGTTGACCAGAGCTGTGACCAGACTGCTCACAAAGCTGTCTGATGTCCGTATAGTAAAAAAGTAAAGTAAGTGAGGAAGTAAGAATAGAAACAAATATTGACTGAAATTTTTCAAGCTGGTATTGATTTCTAAAATTAGCATCAGCCTGTAGTCCCTGAAGAATTAGGTTATTCACGTCATAGAAATTGATTTTTTTAATGTTTTTATAGTGCATGAATAATTCAGAACATATTTTTTTATTGAATACCATAGTAGATATTATTATTAACAAGTCCGAACACTAAAATTGTGAATTTTTTACATTATGTTGGCCATAATATTTATGTTTAATTATGTTTCAATTAAGTAAAATGGTGATTTTAATAAAACATCGCGTGCATTTGTTCTTTTATTTTTTATAGCTCCGCTGAAAGAAATAGTGAAGGTGACATTAAAATTATTGAAAGCTATTAAGTTCGAACTATATATATATATATATATATGGCTTTCATAGAGTCTTTCTATTTAATATAACATCCAACTATTCTTTCAATCAAAATTAGATATATAAACATCAGTAATAAATCAGTTTTAGAAGAAATTATATACTTACGTAATGTATATATATACAGATACAAATAGATAATTTATTACTATTTTACTAACTGACATCATTATATATGTATGTGGCATAAATTCAATTAATCTTATGCTTAATGATCATAAAGAATGTAGAAAAATACTCTGTAGGTCGTTAACAATTCATATTGGTACGAGTACTTCGGTAGATCGGCCCCTATAAGGTTAATGACCTGACCAACCGAAAAGGGAAGACGAAATAAAAAATTACGGTTACGAGCGCTATCATTAAAATCCCTTACCCAGGAATTCGCTAACCTTGGAATATGTTAGTAGCAACTTATTTTATGTTCGACTTGAATCTACCACAAGATGCCCAGTGCCTTAACCAAGATAAATTCTAGACAGAGGGAAAGAAGCTTTATAAATAACGCTTTAGTATCGTTCATATTGATCATAAGTATTCATAACGAAACGACGGTACATGAATCCACGTAGTTACATAAACAAAATAGGTACACCACACAACAGCGATAAGTATCGGGTGTATGTGAAATGAATTCTAATGATACCTATTTGTGGCGGTATGAGGGTAAAATGTCGCAAGTAGCTGGAGAAAATTGTTGGTATGTCAGATAACAGTCGTCATGTGACACCTTCGGACGTCTCGTGTGACAAATTTACATTCGTGTCGCGAAGTATCCCGAACCCCAAAACTGTTGTAGTAGTGAGATGTCAGCGCCTGTAGTGAGGGGACTCACGACCGAGACGCCTCGCCACCTCGCCGCCTCGTCGCCCGGAGCGCAGGTGTCGCCTTCCCTCCCCGGGCTCGGGACTCGGACCGACGACAAACATGAAATATAGAACTTTCAGGACACCTCGTGCATGATATATGACACTAGTGACGGCAACATTCAAACAATTCTGAAGCATGTTTTACAATTCGTTGAACAGAGCATTTTATATTTCTAAGGTTTAAACTTAACATATGAATTCAGATTGAGGATCGAATCAGTTTTTTGATTCATTAGAACTTTGAAAGGCATCATTTTAAGGAGTAATAAAACAACGAATAAAATATTATTGTAACAATATATTTTATATACAAAGTAGCTTTATAATACAACGTAAATAACTACGAAGAACCCAAACAGTGGGTACGAGCGAACCCCGGAGCTGCGTTTGAGCGCCTCGAGTTCGCTGACGTCAGGGCTCTCGTCAGAGTCCACCTCGTTGTACTGCATCTCCTCAAACTTGCCGGACAGAGCTGAAACAAAACACTCGCTCAGACACGCCCCCACATCCCTCGAGGCCAGCATCGGACGCCATTTTCCAAAATATCAAGTTACACGACATGACCATTAAATTGTGCCCCTAAATGCTTTCTAAGTATTTCTTATCATAGCAACAAAAGCAAAAGTTTTTACTTTTGTACTGCGATACTTACAATACAATTTTATTGTCCCGTCCGTGTCTCCAAGGGAATTCTTTGATATGCAACTGTATGTACCAAAAGTGTTTCTACCAACTTTTTTAATCTTCAGCCTCATATCCACTTCGTAACCTCTCTCTACAGCTGTGATCTCGAACCTCTTGTCCGCTACAAAATGAACATAATGATAGTTTCATAGAAATTAATTAATTACGCTCTATACCTAGGATTATTTATGATACTCACATTGTGATATGATTTGATCATTTATCGTCCAATAATTAATAGATCTAGGGAAAGCTTCTGAATGGCAGTCCAAATGTACTGTATCGCCTTCTTTAGCTCCCACTAATTGGTTTTGTATAGTCATTATTGGCGGAACTGTAACAAAAGAAAGTATTACTATTACTCATCAAAAAGGAACTCAAAACTATATATGTAGTAAACAAATGAATGTGAGAGTCTTATGTAAGTCGGTTGAAATAATTTAGTTCAAATTAGCTTAGTTGCGGTTGGGGATCCAGCTCAAATGCTGACGACACACGTTTCCGCTCTTTGCGAAGCGACCGCAAGTGTGTATATAGCTTAAAGATTTATCTGTATTTAGCATTTAATCTCTTTAAAGTCTACCAAGCACTCTGAAATGATGTAGATTTTGGTGGCGGTTGTACTATCAAGTTTTTAAATTTGAAAGTCCAGAGCAAAGCATTTTGTAAAGCAATTGAAGTTGGCCTAAAGCGTGCGACAAACAAAAGCTGTCCGGCAACGATCCCGTGCGAGATGCGGTAATAACTGCGGGTATATAAAGCCATTTGATGTACAAAAAAATATTTTAGTCTGGAACGCTTATGAACGTGTAAAAGCGAAATTCTAAGTCTATGGTGTAAACATCATAACCGTAGTATAAGCATGCATCATATATTATATAGGCATGGAAATCAAACAACTTTACCGGAGTATATAATTAAAATTAAATCGTTGTGATATTTTATTCTTTAATTTTGAAATCTACGAGGAGCACTTTTTAATCCATTTATTAATGACAAAGTAAATGGAAATGATATATTTTTCGTAAAAGGTGTTTTTTATATGTAATCTTTAATATCCGCTCCTGATCATTAATATCTTCATCATTATCTCAAATCATTAATTAAGCGCTTAAAAAGGGACTTACAATGCACCACGAGCATGACGCGTTTGCTGACAGATGGCGGGACTCCATTACTGGCAATGCAGAGGTAGGCACCCATGTGCAACCTGGACACTTTGACCAGCTGAAGAACTGCACCATTCACTGACGAATCTAAGTAACAAACAAGAGCTTTTACTGACTTTTTTCTTTTATGAAGATTTAAAGCAAGACGAATTCCAGAGAAAGTAAACTGTTGACAGACTGTTGACAGTTTAATTCATTCATATATAACATTGTTCGATATCGACATAACATTGAGAATGGTCGCCCTGCACTATTACATATTTTTCTATGGTAACCCTTTGAAAAACCTGTACCTTACTGGGAGCGTGGTATGAAAGTTTTACAATAGCTAGGATTTATCGCGTTACTTTGAGCATTATTTCTTCTCACGTGTTACTGAAGAGGGAAGTAGGCGACCTCCCTTTTTTCACTACACAAACCATCGTCCGATGAACCATCATCCCAAAGGAGGCAGGAGAGTTTTGTACCACGAAGAAGTAGTAAGTGGTAGTCACAAGTCACTGGTATCATTCCGAACACGATTATCAGGAACATATATATACATATATATTCGAAATTCACATACGTGGCGATAACGGGTCCAACTCACTACTCAGCCGAATCAAAATTACAATTTACATTACAAATTACAATTTACAAATAGGGTTTTCTTAGTATGCTTGTCACTGAAGTTAGTAGTAGGCAACAAGTCGCCGTCCGCCTTTCGCCAAACGATGGTAGGGATGGGTTAGATGTGTACGCCGATAGCTACTGATAGACTGTAGTCCGAAATGTAACTCAGAAGGATATCTTACTGTGTGTGTCGCTGAAGTTGGAGGTAGGCAGCAAGTCGCCGGCCTCCTTTCGCCACACGATGGTCGGAGTTGGCACACCATGAGCCGCACATCTTAACGTGACGTTGGCACCCTCCCGCGCCACTTGATCACTACTCGTCGGGTAGTCCAAAATGTCCGGAGGCACTGCACAAATCCGTAGCGGTTTTTGATATCTACGCGAATATTATATTGAAAAGAAACTAGTATTACGAATCGTCTAGGTAGTATTGATGTGATTTGGATTAAATTTGCATAGTTATCAAGTTTTTCTAGGCCTCATGGACGCGAGTGGCATCCATTCATGAACATTTACGTTATAAAAAAGATTCATAAGACTAGATTCCATTCATGGTAATTAAAATTAAAGATAAGTACCTAAAATAATTTTATTCATATGGTTGGCGAAATTATTCTTTAAGTCGATTCGGCAAAATTCCTAAATAACGGATTATTTCTGAATTGATAAATAGACGTTGTGTAAACTTAATTTGAAATTCACTTTAGTCGATATGAATTCATTATGAACATTACAAGTAGGCATGCGGTTTTGTACAGAAATTGACCGCTAAAACTTCTTGGGTACTATGTGTTTTGGGTTTCGGTTCAAAAATTATACCTGAATATCAAACTGAGGCTAACGAGGGATCGTTTTGAATTATAATAATTTCGAATTTAATACGTCGGTGGCTGAATTAATATTGTACACATTCCACAACTAGGAAGAGCAGTGGTCGTTTTAAATTCAGAGATGATTTAATATGTAAGTATACTACAGCCCCGCGGTTACCTGCAATTGAAGGAGGTCCCGTGGAAATTTCAAAAATTCTTTCTTAGTGCTATCGTGTACACGTTTTAAAAAACACATGTTAAAATTTTCACCTTTCTATCTTTAATGGTTTAGGCTTTCTATCAGTCAGTCAGATAGTTACGGTAGATATTATTTTATAAGTATAGATAAATAGTATCTGCATCACTACATAGTATAAAACAAAGTCGCTTTCTCTGTCCCTATGTCCCTTTGTATGCTTAAATCTTTGAAACTACGCAACGGATTTTGATGCGGTTTTTTTTAATAGATAGAGTGATTCAAGAGGAAGGTTTATATGTATAATAAATTACGCGGGCGAAGCCGCGGGCGGAAGCTAGTATAGCTATAAAGTGACTTACCTACTACATCTAGATAGGCTGTTTGGCTCTTCATAGGGTCAGTGTTGAGCTGGCACATGTACCAGCCCCGGTCCGATTGTCGGACGTCGTGTATGTGTAGGAACCACACCCGCCGGTCACTGTGGTTGACTGCGATGCGGTGGTTCTTTGTGATCACGTGGGTTGCAATCGTCAGGATAGTCTGCGTGTCCACACGTAGCCACGCCACCTGTATGGGATTTAGTCTTTAAGATGATACAGCAAAAGATTCATATATGAACATGTCATGTGAACTCAGACTAGGCTTACCACCGAATTCTTCAAAACAAAAGATTTCATGAATTTGTATATAAAATTAGATGTCACATTTCGGTTGCTTCATTTTTTTCTCTACTAATTAGGGTATCTTAAAAAGCTAATATGACTTAACGAAATAAGGTTCATCTTTAGATCAATTTTAAACCTTCGAGCCAGTTGTTGTATTAAGAACCTTATATTTCTTTATTTTTCCTTGTTTAAAAACTTTGCTCCTCACTAGGATTTCTCCTGTATCCTGGATACAGTTTACAAAAATACATGTCACATGCACACACAACCAGACCCGAAACAACTATCTGTAGATCATACAAATATTTTTTCCGTGCTTGATTGAACCCGCGATACGTAGCACAGAAAGCTAATGGCTTAGCCAAAGCACCAACCGTGTCGTCCAGTTGTTGAAATATTTCTTATTCCAATATTCTCAACTTAGTATGGGACTTACTTGTAAGTTTTATATTAAAAACAGTAAGCAATAGATTAATTGCGATAAGTTGTTCAAACTAATTATGTTTTAAGCGTGGGTTTAAAAGTACTTACCCTGTAAGAGCCGAGGTCATTGACAACACAAGTGAAAACTGCCTCTCTTCCCAAAGACACAGTCAAGTTGTTTAGGCTATCTTCGAAGCGAGGAACTTCTAGAACAATAATGTTAATTAATTTCAAGTGTAGCTTGGTATTGTTGAATTTATAATAATAGATAGGTATACTTTAAATATTAAATAACGATCTCATGGTAATATTAAGTACTTTTGCTTTGTGTTTAGTTCTGGAAGCAGTCAAGTGGCATAACTCCTTACAAAACACCAACAACAACTTTAAACACAAACAAAAACAGACGGGAAGGTTATTATTTTATATTTATTCAAGAAAATGCAGCAATCACTAGATATCATTAAAAAGAGAAAATCGTAAAGGATAGAATATTTTGAGATGAATCATGAATATTTAAAATTCAAAATGTTTGTATCTCTTTCTATTCGTCTGTCTGCTTATCGCACAAGTATTATGTAGAGACTTTTTACCCCAGATAAATAGGAATATACCACGAACAATGCCGTGGGGACCACTACAAGTACCTATTCAATTACAATTGTTACCTTGTTTACTATTGGTGAGTGTATGTAATTCGTAATAATAACAATAATAATAATACAGAAAGCGGTACTCCTTGATACGGCACGTATTGTGAGGAGGTTTCTGTCTCTGGAGCCCTAACCACCGGTAGCTTGGACCCTGTTCCCGATACCGGTTGGTTCCTATTTTTTTTTTATATTTATACATGTATTTTTATTTTATTATTAATTATATTTATAAATTAAAAAAAAATGTAATTAAATAAATAAAGGAACAATAATAATACATTGAATATACGACGTATAATTAAATGACTGCCTCATTGGTCTAGTGGTCGCAAGCGCGACTGCTGAGCGTGAGGTCCTGGGTTCAATTCCCAGGTCGGGCAAAGTGTTATTGAGTTTTTCTGTATGGAAATTCTCAGTAGCAGCACGGAGTCTGGAACTGTGCCCGGTAGATGGCAATAGGCTCGCCTCCTATTACATGGGACTAAATAACGGCATCGGCGAAATCTGGGTGTACAATAGTACACCTCTGCATAACCCTTCGGGGATATAAAAATATAAATAATAGAAAACCTCAGACATCCTAGCTAATTTTTATTGTAAAAAAATGATTTATCATATAATTTGATTATTAATTAAATCTCATTGGTATAGTGGTTGCAAGCGCAACTTTGCCCATGTTTGGCAAAGTGTAATTGGATTTTATTAAATTGAAAATTCAGTAGCAGCACGGAATCTGAAACTGTGCCTGGTAGATAATATTAAGCTCGCCTCCTGTTACATGGGACTTAATATGGGCATCAGCGAAAAGTGTGTGTACAATAGTACACCTCTGCCTAACCCTTCAGAGAATACAGGCGTGATGCTACGGGAATAAAACCCTAACGCTTAACGCTGACCAGCCATGTCAAAACTGAGGCCCGCGGGCCGCATGCAGCCCACTGAGTATTTTCCTGTGGCCCGAATTAATTTTGAAAACAACCAGATAAAGTGGCCCGCGAGCGTGTTAAAAACGGTTTTTGAAAATCTCCTTTTTTTTGGTAATTTAATAAATATACTTGTCCTATAATACTTTTTCGTTAAGATTTTCAGTAGTTTCTCTTCTTTAAGATTAGGTTTTGCAGCCCACCTAGTCCACGGTCTTCTCGCTTTTGGCCCACCAGTGACTTTAAGTTTGACATGTCTGCACTAGATCATTGAAGTCTTATTATACATAAAATATGAATTGAGATAATAATGTTCTAAGTAAAGTAGTACCTAATGTAAATAGACTAATTTCAGGTTATGCATTATACAATTACATGTTGTATAGAAACAATTTCACTGTGGGATAGTAAGGTACCTACAGTGGAGTGCGGTCCATAACGACAAAAAGACACTGCATACACTGATATTTTTTTAATTTTTTAGTTTATCGATAGTAATTACTAGTAGGTTAGTAGATAAAATATTAGATATCAGAAAATAAAATAAGATAATAAATATTTATCTAAGTTATGTAGGGTAGGCAGTGTCTTTTTGTCTTTATGGACCGCACGCTACTGGGAACCTAAGTAAGACAATACACAAGATAGACACTCGGTTACAATATCCTGAATGTTGATACCGGTTGAAGGCGATCATAATTAAACTAAACATCACTAGCAAATTAAGAGCTTCGGCGACGGTACACTGAACCGTGTTGTTGATAATGGAGCGCCTAATTTGAGCAAATTACAGTTTAATTGAATTAATCGATGGTTTATTATATTCTGGTGATATTAAAGACTGGTTATCAAAGTCAAAGTCAATTGAGTGCTTGAGCCCACATTAAAAGTAGGTAACAGTGGATATTTTTAATAATATAATATAGCATCACGCTTGTAAGTATGTCCCAAAGGTGTAGGCAGAGGTGTGCTATTGTAACATGCGCCCATATTTCGTCGATGTTACTGAATCGCGTGTAATAGAGAGCGAGCCTATTGATACCTACCGGACACAGTATCAAGCTCGGTATTGTTAATAAGAATTTTCTAATAATCTATTATAGTTTAATATTCTTTGAATTGATCGATCTCATGACTGCCTATTTTTCGGTCTAATTAGTGGACGATCCCCGAATCGGGTCGGGTATAAATGGTGCCAAAATGTAATCGGGTTTTTCTGTTAGGAAATTCTCATCATAGGAGGATTAAGACCCTAGAGGTTGGTACTGTATCTGCTTGATGGCTTCGGTGAAATATGTTCAATGATACACCTCTGCTTAGCCCTTCAGAGCATACAGGCTTTATAAAATGTTATGTATACATTATTCAATATAAAATAATATATTTATTTATTATTTTTTATACCTACCTATCAAAAGTATAACAACAAGTAATGACATCAAAAAAATATTATTCCGGTTTTAGATGAGTTTAGAAATGTGAATGGAAATATTAAATCCACAGAAAGAGCTACCATAAAATAAATGCATAATAAATTATTGGGAGTTCATGAATAAATAATATAAACAGAAACAGAGCAACGCTAGCGTCGGCAATAAAATGAAGATGATAAACGGAACAGCCGACTCGTTAGCTAATTATACTAGCTAAATCAATATTTACATTGTATTTATTTCTCTGCTAGTATCAATGGCCCAGTTATCATCACCAACACTTAATCAGAAGTTAAAATGCTTAGTTATAATGAACCAATTTCTTAGACAAGGTACATTTGAATAAGTACTTTTAATTATATATATTTAGAACTGTAATCTTATCAGAATTTCTATCTCAAACACGAGTTCAAGTTTATTAGAATTCTATTGATGTACTCACAAAGTTATCGTAATTAATTCGTCAAAATCTTATATTATCTCCTTACTGAGCATTTCATTAAACTCAATTTATGTTATAAGATTGAAATAACGATCAATTAGATATTTGCTTTACTTTACTTAGATAATGAGAAACCATGAGATCTGTCTTTGAGCTGGTTGTATCTCAAATATATAAAGTTATTAATTTGAACGAAGCAATCGTTAGTATGAAGGCGACATGTTTATTGTCGTCCATATATCACTGAGCTTTATCTCCTCACTAATGTATCAGTATATATATATATATGTATATACATGTTATTGTTGCCTACAGTGTGTTCTCTCACGTACAGTGCTAAGCATTTATTGTGCCTAGAGCAAATTTGCTTGCGGGTCGCAATATCCAAGTGAGCGGGCCCTGGGGTGCTATCTTGTTTTATTTGCGCGCTACAGCCGATAATGAACGTTTTTTCCCCGTATCTATTCTGAGCATTCAATATACTAAAGGTGTAATAAAGGCTAATATATTAGTAGTTCTTCCCTTTCTCCTGCCACTGAAATAATATATAAAGAATAAGCTCTCGTATAATATAATCAAATTGTACTTGTGAGGGCGAGTGAATGACGCTAGAAATAGGTTTTAACTCTATTAACTTAAGGTTCTGAATATTATAAAAGATTAGTGAAATAAAACAATCCATATATCTGATGGGCAATAAAATGTTTAGGTACGTTTTATAGCTACCATTTGAGTGTCTTGTAGTAGTTTAAATACGTTTGATATTTTCGATATGAGTAGGTACGTACACTGGTACACCGAGTTTTTATTTTCAGTCTCGACTCGCAATAGTGAATTCAGTAGTAATAATCCATATTCTCGGGAACAAACTTCTTTTGAAGAGACGATAAGAGATAATAGGGGAGATGACTGCATTTGTAGACTTTAAAATCATCCAAAAAAAGCTTGGTTTCCCTGCCTGTACTGAAACTAGCGGCATTCAAATCTCGCCTTACCGTTCGTGAAGTCAACCAGTTTTCTTGTAAAACGGGCTCTCGTGGATAATAGTTGGGTTATCTAATAAAGGTCGAAAGGCGCATTTATTTTAATTATTCCACATCTATTCTAGCGTAATACCTACATTTTGTCATTGCGTTTAATAAACAATAATTTTATGTTATGTACCTGTGTACTAAATAACATTTCTCAAATTGACGAATTCATCGTCTAAAGAATCCAAATTATTGTCCGCTTCCTCTCCTAGGTATTATTTTATCAAATTCTTTGCCGTGACCTGCTATCTGAAAAGGTATCTGTTTATAACTTATGATACGGAGCCTTTTCAAATACCTCCGTACATTTTAGACAATTTCCAGATAACAAACTCGAAACAAAGTTTAAACTCCGCATATTAATGACCGGATTTGTCTCGATGTATTTCATCGAAATGAACGAATTGTTTAAGACACAGGGAGGTACGTAACTGTTCCTTCAGAAGCTACAAAAGATGATCTTTATCGTTTTATGGGTTCAAGGAGTGGGGTGAACCCCCGGGGAGAATTTATGTCAGAAGATTACCCCTCCTTAGAGACTCTAAAAGAAAGTTTTAAATGCTTTATGTCGGTACTTGCACATACGATGTTGCGGACGTTAAATTCTGGAATGTACCTAGTACGTATTTTTACATCGTACGCTGTCATTCACGTTTGCCGATGTCTGCGGGCGACTGGTTTATCGCTCAGGAAGAATGCCATTGTATTCCGCATGACAGAGAGGCAAGCACTCCCTATTGTCTTTTTTATCGGACCGCAATTGGCTCTACTCGCCCGTAGACTGAATACAATTTGTCGAGCCTTGTTAGAGATTGTATACGTGGCGATTATGATTTTGGATTGTTTCAAAATATGTTATTTAGGTATACTTTATTCATGGCATTAATTTGACATGTTAAAGCTTAATTAGCATACTGTATCTTATACAATGCGTCCCTAGAGAATAGACGTACAATAGGTATATAATATTATCACGTTCGATTAGCTCAGTGTTCGTGTCCAGTGTCTCAAAGCTGCAGTCGGAATTCACTTGTCCCTCTTGTTCAATTAATACTGATAGTACAGTGCGCAAACACTCATTGTGGACTTCATGGCGTTTGTCGGCTTAATTGCTCCATTTCAGACCAGTTCCCACTGTATCTTATTATTATTTGTACACCAACATGTCCTTTAAATGATAATATGGATTGTAGCAGACGAAACGTGGAATAACATGTTTTTAATGGAATATATTTTCTAAGATGTTGGCCACATTTATTGAGGACCACAAATTAAAGTAAGCAGTATAGAGGCCGAGAGCACGCACAAAAAATATCTACGACCTACGCGGAATCCGAAATTAGAGTCCATGACGCAAGGGTCGGTCCAACTGGGTGAAATAATCGAATAGTAATACATGTGTCAATAAAACAATGTGCATCAGATTAGTAGTACAGGTATCTTAGAAGTAAGATGATTAGCTTAGTTTAAAAAAAATCGTCATCATCAGATAACACAACAATCAAACAAAACTGTTCGATATGAAAGTAGTGAAGAAGGCTTTTATCCAGTTCTGGAGATCTAACGGGTCATTAAAGCGAAATTATCATGTTATGTCATCATGATCATGATAACGTAACATGATAATTTCGAGTTAATGTTCAAGATTTTAAATTCTGAACAGGAATAAAGAAAAAATAAAATGTAAAAGAAAATCCACTGTAGCAAAGTTCAAAATAAATTTCACCACGTTTTTCAGTTTTTTTTTACTTTTCGAACTTCAAACTATGCATACGTATCAGCACGTCCATTCCCGCGCGAGGGATTCGAAAGCCCAGTTGATGAATATATATGTACGTCTTACATTTTTATAGTTGTATTGTCTTAATGGCACGAAGTGTGACGTCAAATATCTGAACGGGTTTCATGTTTTTCGTGTGTCCTCACGCATTATATTTTGTTTTGTCTCGTAGGTACACAGCTACCGCAGAGATCAGTCGATCTGCAAGGTTAAGCAGCGCTTGATTCGGTTTGTCCTTGGATGGGTGGCCATTTTTCACACATTGGGCCCCCCATATCTTGGAAAACACGTTTAGATGTTATACGAAAACCTATTACATTTGTTACGGGTTTCAGCAGTCAAAACGGTCTATCAACTGGTCGAACCTTAGAGTATCAGTGTCTACATCTAACCAGACTGGCAGCCAAACTCAACAAAGTTGGGAAAAGGCTAGGCAGATGATGAAGTCTGATGTTAAACTGTACAAGGTACGAGAGCAAAAAGTGATTACATAAGTTGGAACAAAGAGTTTACGTATCATGAGCGTTCATAACTTAAAAACTAGAAAAACGTGTGAGATATCTTTCATGTTTTATCACGTTCTGCTGGTTTTTTACATTTTGAAACTATAAGCGATGCATACGTATCGGCACGTTCGTTCTCGTGCGAGAGAATCAAAGCCTTGCATGTACATTGCTTCGACTTTATATTATAATTCTATAGTTCATCTCCAAAACACGAAGATTCTGTGATTTTCTCATGTAATATTGTTTTTTTTTTTTTAAGATTTCTATACTTGAAATATTCGACTCCACGAGACACGAGAAAAAGTATCCAAAGTGGAAGAAAAGGTATAACTTAGTCAAACTTAATATAAGCAATATAAGCAAACTTAATTGAAAACAATAATAAAATATGGAAGATAACGATGATGACTGACTTATGAGATAAATAAATTGTGTTGTACAACTCAAAATTTTTACAACTCACTAGGTGTTAACTGTTAGGTGCAAGAAAAAAAAACTACGCACTGTGATAATTTTAGGTATAAACGGGAAGAAATAATGAGCATAATTTTTACCACTCAAGATGCCAATCATTTTTAATTTCCAGTTTCCACGCTTGAGATGTGTACTCCTAAGTTGTACAAGATTTGTTAAAGTTTGTACGCTTGTAAGCAAATTGTATTGATATAAATATGGCTAACCGAGTTTACATTTTTTTTAATAAGTTTTGGGACTTGAATCTACAAATATCTACCTATATAGCACACTTTAAACGGCCTTTTAAATGGCACGGTTGGCGCAGTATTTTAGAGTTCGACCGCTGGGCTACGGATTGTGGGTTCGATTCCTGCACGGAGCAAATATATGTATGATCTACATATTAGTTGTTCCGAGTTTGGCTGTATGTCCCTGTGGACATTCGTGTTTACAAACCTTTATGCATCGATGTGGATCAAAAGCTGTTATTGTCACAAAGGTTTACACTCCCACCTTCGTACTTAAATTCTATAGTCCACTTTTAAAGAACGAAGGTTATGTGACGTCAAACGTGTGAACATGTTTTACGGAGCTTTGCGGATTAGATATACTAACATGTTTCCACACGTATCAGTTTCTATTTTTCAGATTCAACGCTTGAGATGTAAAGTGTGAAAATGTTAAGTCATGCAAGATTTATGTAAGTGTTGCACGGCGCAAGAAAAGAAAACAGTACGGTGTTGAAATGTAAGCTCGTACGTTTTTGAATAAAATGTTTTGTGATGAACATTGTACTTAGTACATATTGTACAAAGGTTTATTTTAATTGTTATTTAAAACATAATTTAATTGCAAAGGGTATTTTTCAATTAGTATTTCTTAATTGTTTCGCGAGTCTCATTTTTTGACCGACCCGATTTTTTGACTTTTTCAGGTTCCCGTTTTTGGTTCCTTATATGCTTGATTTCGATTTCGCTACTTGATATGGTAATGACGACAAATGATTTGAACGAGTGCATATTATTTGACAAATTGATATGATATTTATAGTTTATTTCTCGATTATAATACCATAACCATGTATCATATATGTATTCTTTGAATGTTTAGAGAGAAGTATGCTATTTCACAGATTGAATTTCAGTGATCATTGAGTCCCATGTAATATTGCCATCTACCGGACAAATCGAAACGTTCCAAACTCCGAGTTGCTACTGAGAATTCCCATACAGAAAAATGAAATCACATTTTACCCGATCCGGTAACTGAACCCAGGACTTCACGCTCAGAAGTTACGCTTACGACCACTAGACCAGTGAAAGAGTTGGCTCGAATAAAATTGATATAATAGGGTGCGAGATTAATGAAATTGATGAAACACGTGATGGGTCAAATTCGGATGGGACAGAATGTAAAATGTATCGTATACGTGAAATGTCACTCATTCCGATATATTATAATTGACTTTTTGTATTGAATTGGGCGTATGTTCATAATAATGTGCATAAGTTTGTCCATCCATAATATCGACTGACTTTTAAATGAGATCATTGCAGTCTGGAAATAATACCGTCCGCAATCAACGTTCAGGTTTATGAGAAGGCTAAACTGACGTTTATTTTCTGCTTTAACCTCCGCAATTTGTAAACAACATGAATGTTTACGAATAAGTAAATGGACCGACAAACACCACCCATATCGCAGGCGGATTGAGGACTCTACCGCTTAGTCTCTCAATATAAGGCTTAGTCGCTTTCTCTCTGGCTTTAGTCGCCTTCTATAACCTACTATAAACCTGTGCCGGCAACAATACTAACACATCATGAGTATCTATGAGATGTATCTGAGCATGAACATGAGCTTGTGTGACTTTAGAAACACTACGATTTTGATTCATCGATATCTACATCTGAATTCAGATCTATTAATAACTGATGGCCAACATGCCTACAATAGCATAGCGAAAACCTGCATTCAATGTGAGGAGGAAAGAAGGGTGTCATTTCATGCGACCCACACTCTGACTTTTCAAATTCATGTGCATTTAGTCAGGTAGGTTAGGTATGGTCAGGTTACCTGATAGGGCTCCAGAAAGTTCTCCATGGTATGTGCAGTCTAACCCTTCTAATTTTGAGATGAGGCCCGAGCCCAGCAGTGGGACAGTAATGGCTCGTATTATTATTTGATGATATAACACATACCTTATTATAGTTCTCATCAGATACCTCCGAGGTATTAAAATAAAATTCCAATTCAATTTACAATTGGAATACTGAATTTAATTTTAAGCCCAACAAACTTATCACAGAATGATTGGTTTTATAAAAATAGTTTCTCGTCCGTTCACCATTTCGCTCGGTTTGCATTCATTATGCATAACTTTGAATCCGTTTTACTTAATAATAGGTTAGTAAAGTCTACAAATTAAAAGAGCCGTTATGAAATATTTATTCGTAATTAGATAATTAGAATCCAGTGTGTGCTTTAATTATCTATAATACTTTTTCCATTTAAATTTCTATGAAAATATCTGCAACCTATAACAATGTGACTTGGTGGACTTGTAATTTGGTTATAAATTATAATGTAATAAATATGTTTTTAATTTTTCATGTATCATGTAGGTCAGAATTCATTTGTTACGTGGTGAATTTTGCTGCATTTAACGCTTAACATGTAAGTTTTAATAATGAACGCTTGGGTACTCGTTACATCGTCCTCTACAGTTTGAGCAGCTTGTAAATACGATGAAATAACCACATATGTTACAAAAATACGTCTTTATAGCGACACTTTTAGTGTCTGTGTTTTACGGACTAATTACGGAATTCAATAACTCTAATACTCTGCTTCAGTTGCTAACCGTACCTAGGTACCGCTTTGTGGACAGTTCCTATCTGAGAGTCACAGATATATAACTACTTCACGTCTATTTGTCAAACTTACTGTGATGGTGCTTACCAGGAAAACCTTTTATGCAGATTTCTTTTTAGAGAGACAAAAGAGGAAATTATTAATTAGTTATTTATATTCTGCTATGTCATTTTGTTTGGCAGCGTCTGTAAATATGGTATAGCATGGTATAAAAGCTTAGTCGATATTCCGTAGTCCAAACAACCTTTAAATCGTCAGTTGAAATTCTTACGTTATTCACTCATAGTGCGTGAAGAGGGATCACGCACAGTAGTCGTTTTTTATTTATTTACGATTACTTAAGTCTTGTGTTACGCAAAACATACTAACTATCGTAAGGCGTTTTACAAAGCAAAAAAAAGGTATAAAAACATTATGTACCTTTTAAACGATCCACTATAGTTTTACAAGGCTTTTCCATTTGTGTAAAAGAAAATATCTAAGTTTTATTAACAAGACCTCATTAAGCCTAGACATGAAGGCAAACAATAAAACGTCTAGCCGCATTTCAGCTCGGTCGCATTTTATCTAAAGTTTGTTTGAAACCTACATTTTTACGTCAATATTTGTCTTGTATCATATTACACTGAATAAGAAATGAGAACGGGTCCTTTAAAGTGCGAACATAAAAAAGATACTGTCGATAAATCATGATATTGTAAAGCCTCACTTAATCTTAATTTGGGCCGATACCTTGAATGGGCGTTGTGCAACGCGACTTATTTGTGCCGTGACTTTGTGAATAGCATCGACAGGCAATATTTTCTCTTTACAGCGAGGTTGGTACAAGACAACGCTTTCAGGCAATGACTTGTGCCGTGGGGGCCGATATAAATATTTGCGTATCGCATCGCTGCCGCCGCCTGCCTGCCGGCGGCCGTGCGCGCCCCGCGCCCGCGCCCGCTCCCTGCTCGCTCCGCCAAACGTGGCTCGTCACGCGACCGTTGCCTCAATGTAAGAAGTTTATTCCACTTTAAATATCCTAACGTGAATCGATATGTTCTATAAATTAAGGTCGGTTATTATTGTACAGTCTAAAACTGTTTGTTTTAGAAGAAAATTCGAAAATTTGACTATTCTTAAGAACTTTTTGTTTAATAATTACATATGAAAGTAAACAACGTAAATATTTTTATGTTCTATGTCACTTAAGTATGTTTTATTTAGAAGTTAAAGAAAAAATAAGGTTGTCGTAAAGGTAAACAATTTATGTGTACTAAGTAGGTACTCTAAGTATTACCTAATATCAAGAAAATTACGAATGTACTTACAAGAATTAATTAACAAAATTGAGTAGCAGGTAAATATTATCACTACGTCAAATCATGTGAAAGGGAGTGAAAACTTTAGAGATAAGAAGTGTTGCAAAGAAGATTATTTAAAATATTGAGTAAGTAACAAATTTTCGACCGATCGGCGTGATTCGATAACTTTTCGCCGAAGTTAGCTGTAAGTTTGTGGAAGTTTCCAGCCGTGTTTCTGAACCTTATCGTCCGTGGAAGTAACAAGCCGAGATAAATGAAGTTTAGTTGCTCTTAATTTAATGGCAGGCCGGAAGTTTGGACGACGTGACCAGATGGGAGGGGCGCTCTTTCCTACCAATTATTCGACTAATTAATAAGACATTGTATTGATAGGATTGTTAGCACCCTTCATAACTGGGGAACTATATTAAGAAAATACGAAAACAATTAGGTTGGAACTAAATAGGAGTGGCTTGAACAAAACAGTTGCAAAACAAACAACGTCAATATTTTGCACAGAAAAACAAGAGAAGCTTACAATTAAAGTGTGCCAAACAAGTTGCGGGTCGAAGTAACTACGGTAAATGTCTTTCAAGTCTCGAACACCGCAACTGAGCAAACGGCGAACGATTTAAACGCTTTCTTAAAGGATTTATCGGAGATGACACAAGAACAAGAGGAACGGAGGAAACGGGGAGGCGAAGACCTAGCGGGACAGGGCAGGGTAACGGAAACAAAGATTTATTGAGCGACAAATTGTAACAGAATCACTGCTAAAGCTAAATCCCTAATTAGTTTATCAGTTATAAATTAAACATTACTTTCTTTTCCTGTTTTTAGGTATATAGGAAAGCGTCGGGGAAAGCATTTCCTTGTGTGTCATTATTTATGTATGTAAGTACTTATAGTCCCTGTTCCAGCGGCGTGCACAGAGTTTTTAGACAGGGTAGGAAGAAAATTTTAAAAGCTTACTTTACCAATAATACCTACTGCATGTTGGTATTGGTTCGTCGTCTTGTCGATTAAATAATGATGTATGTGATTTGCCACCTCAAATATCTTATAATAAATATTTATCTGAGTTATGTAGGGTAGGCAGTGTCTTTTTGTCTTTATGCACCGTACGCTACTGCCCTGTTCATTCGTACAACCCCTTAGTCGCGTCTTACAACTCCCCTGGGAAGAGATGGGTTGGCTATTCTTAGTTGGGAAGTACTCAGGCATTAAATGTTAAGAACATATTGTTGGAAGACTAAATTTTAATGAGTGGACAGCTGACCGTTTTGTCTTTGATTCCCAGATAAGGGTATTGTAACCCCTTCACTTATCAAAAACGTATATAGTTTTGCTTAAACTGGCGCGAATCCGCGGAATACGGATTCATGTTGATTGTTGCTATACAACAATAAAATTGCCTCAATGAGGCAATCTAGTGGTCGCAAGCGCCCCCGCTCAACGTGGGGTCCTGGGTTCAATTCTCGGATCGAGCATGGTTACTGGATTTTTCTGTATAGAAATTTTCAGTAGCAGCACGAAGTTTGGAACTGTGCCCGGATGATGCAATGCAATAGGCTCAATAACGGCATCGACGAAATGCGGGTGTACAGTCGTGTATCTCTCTTATCTTTGACTTACCCTCGGGGAAAACAGTTTCTATGTAAAATGTATAAAGTTTTTATGGAAACAATTTATGGATTCATGAGAACTTGAACGCAGTATAAACGATATTTACTAAAATAGAGCAGCTGTTAAGTCTTAGACTTCTCTATAAATTGGCATATAAATGACAAAGACAGGTATAATTTAATGTTTAATATATGTTTCTCAAACGTCACGCTTTAATTCTCCAAAAGCGTAGGCAGTGGTAGTAATAGGTTAACTGGAATATACCTACGTTTTGGCGATTAAGTCCCAAGTAACATGAAGCAAGCCTATTATAATATCGAGACACTTACATACACCACGCCACTTCTAAGTATTTTCTAACGGAAAAACCTAAAACCAATCGTGTGTTGTCAGAAATGTACCTACTGTTATGGTGTGTACACCAGGAAGACCTCTGCTCTCCCCTTAAGCGGTCAATGCACGAATGTTACATTAATTATTTTACATACAAGTTAGTTGGCCTGTTCATACACTCATACACAGTTAGTAACGCGTCACTCAAATTCAAATTTGACCAATAAATGTTGAATGCACTAAAATTGATTGCGATGATAGCGTGAATGAGAATATAAAATCAGCGAGATTCAGTCACTATCAAATAACTTTATCGAAGCTAACAATATAATGTAATTTGCTACTCTTTGAACCGTTTGCAGGATGGTTGCAATAGTGCTGCGTTGAACATTAACTATTGTACTAGTATAAAGCTTGTGTTGCAAATTTGAATGTGATGTGCATTTTCACATAAGTTAATGAAATGGTTTAAGGTTTAAGTTAATAGTGCAAAGAAAGAGCATCCACGAGTGATGATATGCGAGATTGTCTGCCTCATTCTCGACAGGCAGCCTCGCTATCACCATTTATGAATGGCTAATCTTTCCATCATAGTACGAACGATTCCAAGCTCACGTATAGAGTAGTATCGAAACTGACTGCCTAGGGTGCGCCAGACAATCTGAAATTTCGTACCTCTTGGAGGCTTTTTCCATGTAGTTTTGTCCCATTTTTATATTATTGCCGCCGATCTCAGTGTTGTGTTGGTGTATAATATGAAAAAGTGGCTTCGTTAGATGTATTGACATGACGTATGTGATTAAATAAAAAAAAAGTAGGAGATGTTATATAGGAGTCAATATGTCAGAAGAAAAAGCGTGGGAGATTATTTTGGTTAGTTCTGATAAATGTAGGCGCTACTGAGATTGATAATGTACTAGCCTAGTGGTACAATCCTCTCGATGAGAAATGAGTTTTACATTTTTTTTATATATAGGGTGACGACCCCGTATACCTACTTATCCCCTATTTCGACCGTTAGTTATTTAAAAAGACTCATCCATATTTCACCAAATATGGATAAAAAAAATTAAAGTACTGATGATAGGCTTTTTATCAGTTTGGTTTTAAATATAAATAAAAAACAACACATTACTGTTCTATTGCTGGGCAAGGGTCTCTTCTCAGAATGAGAAGGGTTAGGTCTTATTCCTTTGGTTTTATAATAATATAGTTAATTTGTTTAATAATTTAATCACAAAATATTACTGAAATGCATACATAATTTCCTGAGTAATTTGTCAAATTGGTGGTGTTAAATTATATTTAGGTTTTATTGTAGTTGTGATTTTCCTTGTTGATAAGTGAGAAGCTCGAGTGTCTCTGTAGATTTGCGATTACATATCTCTGTTTGGCTTTTTGGGAACTATATATATACCATTAACGTGACTTCCTTATTTTGTCGTCTATACACTATGAGCATCATTAACCTCCCTATGACCGCGTGGATAAAAATACAACCTTTTTTATAAGCTAACGAAACATTGTTACCGCTCAGGGAATTCCACTGGCTAATCGTCATTTTAATAATTCACGTACATATGTCTATCAATTACCCACGAGGAAACTTTGGGCGTAAATTCAACCCTATCGTGAGCTTATGATAAAAAGGTTGAAACTAGGAAAATTAACTGAATAATAAATGTGTGCGACCCCTGATTATGTTCACACGACAGTCACTGGTGCCCCGGGGACATTTAACCTTTATTCCCGCGCATAGTAGGGTTGCTGTGCGTTGCCCCTCAAGGTATACCGGCTTTCAGCCCGAGGTCTGCGGTCTTACTAGTTATTATAATATCAGTGACACGTTAAAGTTATACTAGAAATAAACAAATTATGTTTACATATTGACGGATCGGTTGGCGCAGTAGCTAAAAGATTTTTGGGGGCTCGATCACCGCACAGAATAAATATTAATATGACCACACGACACACAACACTCAAACCCGGAATAAATCTATAGATAGGCAAATAAATATGTTAATATTGTGTAAATACCGCTATCATAAGTTTTCTTGCTATTTAATTTCATAGTAAAGTAAATTTTTATGATAGCAATTTTAGTTCTTAACTTACTTAAAATAGTAAATCAAATCTTTAATATTTACATACTAATCCCTACCCCGACGCTAATCCCTAATGTAACCAAGTTAAAAACTAAAATCGCCATCATGAAAACTTACTTTACTTTGAAGGTAAACAGTAAGAAAAGTCATGCTCTAGCGGTACTGTATCCACAATACAGTAGATACCTGAGTTTGGGGCAGTGTTTTACCATAAAAAAAGAAATAGTTTATATTTTTTATTATAAAGAAGTGCCAAAATTTCGACCGAACCAAAACAGTAAACATATACTTACGTGTACATTACACGGATCACGTTAAAAGTATATGTTTTGTCAAAATAATCAATCTTTCAATTGGTATGTAGCTCTATAGCTTAAATTTATCGCGCGTTTATCGCGTGTAAGTAATTAAAGCTAATAACTTTATAGAGTAAATTCGTCGTTGATTAGAACAACTTGTTAAATCGATGTAATTGTTGCTTTAAGATATGATGTATTCAGATATTTGACAATTTGACATACATACATGCTTATTTTTTCAAAAATCTCGAATTCTGTTCACTCGCATTGCATGTAGGTTAAAAAGGGGAAGAACTATTTTTAAAAACCAAGTAACAATCAAACTGAGATGACAATGTATAATTGCTTTCTCGTCGTATTTTTAACATCAAAACCAACAACAAACAAAGGGACACATATTGTTTGAGAAATTCTCAAAAAATATGTGTCCCTTTGTTTGTTGTTGGTTTAACAGAAAAATAACTTTCGCCTTTTGGGACTTATACGAGTTAACATATAGTTTTCTTTTATACTCTCAACATCGTATTTCTATCACTAATATAACGTTACTTCAAAGTATCAGTTACATACTTTTGCGTTCGTTAAAATTTGGGTAAGATGGCGCAACCCTCCCTTACATTTGTGACGTCGAGATCCAATTATAATTTTCCCAATAAATATGTATATGTGTTGATAATCTCGAACTCAAAGCTAATAATGTCTTGTGAAGTGTTTAGAAGAAGTCTCAAAAGGGGACCAAATATATTTATTATAGTATAATAATAATATATGTATTATATAGACACCACGGTTGGCGCAGTGGCTAAGCGATTAGCTTTCTGCGCTACGTGTCGCGGGTTCGATCCTCGCACGGAACAAATATTTGTATGATCTACAGATAGTTGTTTTGGGTCTGGTTGTTTGTGCATGTGACATGTATGTTTGTAAACTGTACCCACGATACAGGAGAAATCCTAGTGTAGGGCAATGTTTTTATAGAAAGAAAAAAAAAAGTGATATAATTGGGATTTTCGGTAGCATTTAAATTATGCTATGTTTATATATCGGGCTATGGCTATGGCTAGGTTGGTCAAAATATGATAGTATGATATTCGAGCAGTTTTAAACTAAACGGACGACGTTGTTTCATCATCATCATTATCATCAGCCAGAAGACGTCCACTGCTGAACGAAGGCCTCCCCCTTAGACCACCACATCGAACGACATTCCGCCACTTGCATCCATCGGTTGCCCGCGACTCTCACAATGTCGTCGGTCCACCTAGTAGGAGGCCTTCCTACGCTGCGTCTTCCGGTTCGTGGTCGCCACTCGAGAACCTTTCTTCCCCATCGGTTGTCCGTTCTTCGAGCGATGTGGCCTGCCCATTGCCACTTCAGCTTCTTTGGCGAATATCCTCGTTCCGGATTTTATCGCGCAAAGAGACTCCGAGCATAGCTCTCTCCATTGCCCGCTGTGTGACTCTGAGCCTCTCTAAGAGGCCAACAGTTAACGACCACGTCTCAGTGCCATATGTCATCACTGGCAACACACACTGGTTGAAGACCTTTGTCTTCAGGCACTGTGGAATTTTGGACGAGAAGATATCACGCAATTTCCCGAACGCTGCCCATCCGAGTTGGATTCTTCGAGCGACCTCTTTCTCGAAGTTGGACCTACCTAACTGAACAATCTGTCCAAGGTAGTTGTAGTGGTCGACAACTTCGAGCGTATCGTTCCCAACGACGACCGGTACGGGTGCAACATGGACATTTGACATAATTTTCGTCTTGTCCATGTTCATTTTAAGACCCACCTGTTGGGAAACGCTACTGAGGTCGTTGAGCATAGTATTGAGGTCCTCCAGCGACTCTGCCATTACGACTATATCATCGGCAAAACGAAGGTGAGTGATGTATTCGCCATTGATGTTGATGCCAAATCCGTCCCAGTCCAAGAGCTTGAAAACGTCCTCCAATGCGTTCGTGAACAGTTTCGGAGAAATAACGTCTCCCTGTCTCACGCCTTTCTGCAATTGGATTGGTTTCGTGCTCTCGTCCCGTAATCGGATTGACATGGTGGCGTTTCTATACAAACACTCCAACACTTCGATATACCTATAGTCGATATGGCATCGCTGAAGGGACTGCAATACCGCCCAGGTTTCGATAGAATCAAAGGCTTTCTCATAGTCCACAAACGCTAGACATAATGGCCGATTATACTCCTGAGTCTTCTGTATAATTTGGCGGAGCGTGTGTATGTGGTCTATGGTGCCAAAGCCCTTACGGAACCCGGCTTGTTCGGGAGGCTGGAAGTCATCAAACCTGCGTTCGAGACGGTTCGTAATGACTCTCGAGAACAGCTTATACACATGGCTCAGGAGCGAGATGGGTCTATAATTCTTCAATAAGGTGTTATCACCTTTTTTGAAGAAGAGCACCACCACGCTCCTGTGCCATGCTTCTGGCGTAGTACCTTCGGCTATGACGGAATTAAATAACTTCTGGAGGACTAAGAGTACCGGTTTTCCACCGGTCGCAGAAGTTCTGTCGTAATTCCATCATCACCCGGCGCCTTGTTGTTCTTAAGCTGTTTGAGAGCCATTCTAATCTCGTACAGGCTGATGTCTGGGATGTCCTCAGGGTAGTGTCGGATCAGCTTAGCTCTGGTGTCTTGAGCTGTGCTGACAGCGGGTTGTCGTGTTGAGGTGTACAACTGTCCGTAAAACCTCTCAAGCTCCCTGAGAATTTCCGGCTTCGACGAGATGGTACTGCCATCTTCGATCTTCAGCTTCGTCATTTGGCTTTGCCCAATAGACGAATTCTTTGCGAACACTTTTGAGCCCTGGTTTCGCTCAATTGCATCCTTAATACGTGCTGTATTAAAGGAGCGCAGGTCGTGCCGCATCGATTTCGAGATTCGTCTATTGAGTTTGCCATATTCCGACATATCAGCTGAAGATTGCAGTCTCATCTCGGTCCGCTCTTCCATTAATTTAATGGTTTCCTCAGAGAGCTTTTGAGGCTTTTTTCGGCGTGGGGTCTTGAAGAAGTTGGACCCCACTGCTTGGACAGTTTCCACCAACTCGTTGTTTATCTCGTCCACAGTTTCGCATTCGGCGAGGCTCTGGAAGCGATTATGCAGTTCGAGTTGAAAGTTTTCGGGATCTTGGATCTGAACAGGACCAGGACGGAGCGTGGACTTCATCAGACGAGACCTCTCCAGCTTGACATTGATATTCAGTGTGCCTCTTACAATGCGGTGATCGCTACCGGTTTTCACCTTCCCGATCACAGAGACATCACTGAATATTCGCTTCTTGGTCGTCATGATGAAGTCGATCTCATTTCTGGTTGAACCATCGGGGCTTATCCACGTCCACTTCCTGGTTGGTCGCTTCTGGAAGAAGGAGTTCATCATGAAGAGTTCCTCCTTTTCCATGAAGTCGACCAGCCGCTGGCCCCTCTGGTTCCGCTGCCCATATCCAGACGACCCCACTCTCAACTCATCGCCATTCCGTGAGCCCACCTTTGCGTTGAAGTCCCCCATAACAACGGTGAAATAGGTTTCAGAGCTGTGTATGGCTTCGGATATCTCCTCATACACAGCTTCTACTTCCTCGTCGGAATGTGTCGAGGTCGGTGCATATACCTGGATGACCTTCAGCAAGTACCGGTCGGTAACTCTGAGTATCAGGTACGCTACCCTGCTCGACACACTATCGACCTGAACGACGTTGTTAATGAGGGACCCGTGGACGAGAAACCCGACACCACCCTGGGATTTACGTTCGCCTTCCCGGAAGAAGAGCATGTTGCCGGACTCCAGGATTAACGTATCCTGTCCCTCTCTTCGGACTTCCGATAATCCCAAGATGTCCCATCGCATCTTGCTCAATTCTTCCTCCAGCTCTACAATCTTCTCGTCAGTCCTGAGTGTGCGGATGTTATGCGTTGCCAGGGCCAAAGTCCGTTGGAAGTGGTAGCGGGGCATCTTCCGGGGGTTCTTCGCACCCCCTGCTCCTCCGTTACCTAGCCCGCTACCTAGGCCAGGGATAGAGGAGCTGCCGGGGACTGGGGGCCTTTGGCAAATGGTTTTTGTCATTTGGGGGGGGGGGGGGGGGGTTGCCATAATCCCCACGCTTGGCAGGCGGCTTGGGGATCGCAGTGGCTCACCGATTAGTGAGAGGACGCTGCTGCCCGTCCTCCGGTGTTGACGTTGTTTAACTATTCAAAAAATTACAATCAAAGAATGAGAGAGAGAGTAACCTCTATAAATTTAATATTTAACTGTTACATCAAAAGATATTTTAACCTGTCTAGATTTTGAAATTTAAAATACATGTAATGTATATATATAATACTAACGGACCCAACAGATTTGTTCTGGCCGAATCTGTCACAGCACCACCTACCGGGTCCAATTGTGAATTTAAACAAAAAAATTCATCAAAATCAGTCCAGCCGTTTCGAAGGAGTTCAGTGATATACTCACATTCAGAAGAATTATATATACATATAAGGATATATAATGATAATCGGCTATAGTATTCGATTACTTGGCCTTGGCATTTTTTAACGGAGATTGAACTTTGTCCTTTGCCTACGAAATATTAATACTCTTATCGTGCCGACTTGTTTATTTAATGAGCTAATATCATATTATTTTCAACCCTTCTAATACGGAAATATTGTGTTTGTCGTGAAATGTCAGCATTATTATGGTACATTTGAGGAAAAAGCCTCCTCAATCAACAAGTATCTATATTCAACCGGCGCACCTTGGGTAGGCAGATCCGGTTTTTTTTTGTTTTATGTGTTTATCGTGGGTGTGTAACCAAACATAAATACCCGGAACATATATTCTGTAGTCCATACAAATTCCGATCGGAAATCGAACCCGCAATACGTAGCAATATAGACGATCACTCAACTACTTCGCCAACCCGGCCGTCAAAACAAATATTGCTGGCTGGCACTATGGTGTAAATGCACAAATAGACAGAAGACTTATTAGAAGATAGAAATATATTGTAGTACTAGCGACCCGCCCCGGCTTCGCACGGGAGCAATTTACTAATAAACAAAATCGAAAATTTCATACAAAAATACCATTCAAATTACCGACGTTTCCGATGGATTTTCCAAAAAAAAAATCTTATATAAAAACCTTTTACTGACAATGACGAACACAACAAAAAAATAATTAGCCAAATAAGTGCAGCCGTTCGGAAGTTATGCGCTTAGCAACACATTTGGCGATTCATTTTTATTTATATAGATTAGTCTCAAATGATAAGATTTAATGTAGTGTAATTTTAGTTTAAATTTTGATTATGGTTTCAACGTACAATGTTAATGATTCTATATTCGCCGATACTATGTGTAATAAATAAATAAATAAAAAATATTTTTGAGTTTTGCTAATCGTATTTATGCATCTAAAGAGGCTTACTCTACCATTTCGCCTTTTATATAATTCCTGTTATTATACTAGACCATCGAGAACGATAACACCGCTAACTACATGTTTGCGATAAAACACTTTTTTATTTAAGTGTGATATTAAGTGATTTCTATTCTATTCTATCACATAAAGGAAAAATTACGCTTAAAATCTGATCATCAGGATCCCGCTTTCCTTGTCTACGGGTCCGAATAATTATTGAACCTCTCCATATCTTGGCTTGGTTTTAAAGCAAAGTTGATTTTCACCACGATAATGAGTAATAACTATAGGAGTATTCGTTATAATATCATTCATAATTACGGTTTAATTATGAAATTTTTTAAGTCCTTTGTTTTTTATATGAGTGAAGGTCACTTGAATTTAAAAAAAGAACCTGTATCGTGGATGCCTTTAACAACATAAATATTCACAATTCATATACACAAACACACTCAACCATATACGGAACAATAATCGGTAGGCCAAACAAAATATTAAAATTAATAAAATCCTTTACAACTCGTTTGAATATGCTGTGTTGTAGATTTACCGACAAGGTTTAAATAATAAACATGTTTTATATCTCCCAGTCACGAAAAGTAATGATCATTTTTATCGCAAGTACTTTTATTGACACTACCCTCTAACTACCCTAATGTATATTCGTCCACACGTCAAAGGAGTTTAATAACGGTACTAAGTGTTTTCCTTATCACCGGCGTTGACCCTCATTGTTTGTAATAAAACCAGAATTATTTGTATGTAGTTTTACTCCTATATGAACTAAAATAAAGGGTTTTTTTTTTTAAAATCACAATTTTAGCTTTAAATGTATTTTGAAATATCATGTACATGCTCAATGGGCCATTGTATGGATTTCTCTTTCTCTTGCTCAATACGCCATTTTTTTGCAACTTACCGACGGAATCCTTAAAACAAATCACAACATGGAAGACAAGTCCGAAGTGTATATAGAACAAGAGTTTTCCCAACAACATCATTCAAAACACATTGTATGTTAGCGAAAAAAACTTCACTGTTTGCGCGGCATACTACGCCGAGTTTACGATGTAGAAGTTCGTAGCCCGTAGCGGCGTAGACGTGCTACGTGCGTCCGCGTAGCGAGTCGAGGCGCGACTGTAGGCCCGCTACGAGCGACTCGGTTCGCTAAGTTCGACGCTTCGGTGCACATGCGCTGCCGAACGCATTCCACACGAGCTGAATCAAACTTAATAATAATTCCTTCCTTTCCACTTCGCCAATCAATCGTCTGGGAAGAAGTCGGATTTGTGTTTTTATAAAGATATGTAGGTCTTTATGTATAGCTGTGTAGGTTTTACTTTGTGTATAAGATAACCGTAATGTAATTAGGTACTAATTACGTTAATTTTTATAAAAAGGCAACATCATCACGTTTCTAAAGTAATAGAAATAAAATTATAATAGAAATGAGTTGCTATTATAACATCATTTTACAATGAGCTCCTAAAACAATACAATTTCTAAAGTATATCTTTATTCCTAACTTTGCAAAAATAATACAGCTTCTTTTTCAAACGGGCTGCGCAAAATGTCACTTTTATTTTGTCCTAATTGTGTTTTGTACGCTTTCTTTCTATTATTACATTACCCACTCACCGGAAATTTAAAGACAGTCTGTATAAACAATGATATAGCTACATGGAGAGTTTTTTATGGGTTTAAAAACAACACAACAGTATTATTAGTTTTTATTTATTACTCACGTATTTGCATCATGCAACGGTATATGGTATGCAATGGGGTAAAGACCTGTTCCACGGCAATTTCTGCCAGTCTTTATTTAAGGGTATTATGATATCAAATAACTTCACTATGAATCATCAAATCCGAATATGAAAAAATAAATTAAAATCCGGGAATTTTATTTTAAAATATTTTAAAACCGTTTATTAAACGTTATTTGATATGCTGTAAAGCTGCTGGGCGTTTTAATTTAATTTATTTTTACGCCGATAATAACATTACACCGTGGAAGCCAATCATGTGAAACAAAATACGTGTTTTTTTTATATTTTTTCAAATATGTATGAAAATACATTGAGTTTCCTAGTTTCTTTTACGTGAACACGAACATGAATAAAGCTCGTGAAAATGAACTTTGTGATGAAACCCACAGACATTCCTAACATTCTCCAGCTAACGCAACTATTCTGAGAAAGTCGCGAGGAACTTAACTAGCAAACCTCCCCATCTGATGAGTACTGGCAACATTGTTTCAGTGTGAACAACTCAATGCCCCGCTTCATGTTTCATAAACCAACCTCAAACAGTTATAATCTCCACCAAATCATTCTAATGTTAACTGAATCTTACAATTCCGTATACGAAATAGTTTCCTCTTGAACTTGGTTACAAATTACGGATAATGCTTTACCTAGTACTGCCGAGATACACATCTTATGCTGGCACTGGTTTCGTTCACATTTGGCTGCGAGCTAAAGCCATAATTACAGCACTGATGGATAATTATTAATGGCTTATCCAGAATTTCCATTTCCGAATAGTGGTACATTTTGTCAACAGATATTCGGAGTGGTCCCGTGTTCGTTTACTTCATTCAGTCAGTAAGATGCCATTGTTTGTTAGCAAAGACACAAACCGTCAGCTGGCTAGTTTCTAGTTGCAGTTTCAGGATACAGCGGTTGGCCGACTTCCACTGTTTCGAATTTTAAACTCGCAACTGACCATTGCCATGATATTGGTATGAACATTTAATAGTCTGTATTTGCAAAATTGATCCACGAAAATGACTTTTAATACATCGATGTATCAGCCAGTAACCAACACAAATACTTTCCCGACAACATTATACTGTGTGTAGAAACGGGTATTATTATTTTTACAAAAATCTGTGTTATTTTTATTGTATCAATGAAAGATAAATTAAGGTAATGGATTCAGTTGCTAAGATAAATTGGAATTGCTCAACGTAATTTGTACCGTTACATGTTTGTTTGTGCTTACTTAGGGTTCTCTTTTGTGTTTTGTCGAAGACAAACCAAGTCCTTTGTCTGCAAGGTCTTACGGGCCTACGGCGGTTTTCTTATCAGTGGCTCGTCCCTTGTGCCTACATATGGAGGATATACCCAGACTCGTAACTCTACTCGTGACACAATGATTAGGTACTTTCGAATTCTAAATTCCTTATGAAACACTTCTTAAACTTTCCGCACCAAGCTCTTGTATAGGAATATTTTATTTCCACTGTTGGTGCAGCATCCTTTCAGAGGCACTTTTTTCAAATATTACTCGCGGAAACAGCGCACTATTTACACAACGCTCGCCTTTCTGCTCATATCCAATGTAGTTTTCAGTTTAAAATTCATAGCGCAGCTTTTAAACTCGGTTAGATTCTGAATATTCTCGTGGGAACCTGTTTCTAAATGAGCGTTTAGCCATTTTAATATCGCGGTTTGTAGATGATAACGGAACATGAGATGTGTGACAGAAAAAAACTAAGTTGGAGGAGGAAAAAGTCCTTATCTACAATGAATACAAATAAAGTTTTTACCGCAGTCAGAAAGGACCATAGAATTCTATACCTCAATCACAAATTAAGTGTTGTATAGCGTAACGTAACACCCAAAAGGTTTCTCTCATTTTCTGTTTTTCCCTGCTCCTAATGATCTGGGGAAGGTTGTGCTTTTTACGCCGTAATAACTGCGTACACATAAATAATTGAGAAGCGGAAAAACGTTCCGACACTAAGATTGTAACATAATGTAGTACCTGCAATTGTACGTGGAGACCTTTTTATATTTTTTTATTTTAGCTCTAGTTTTTGCTCGAAGCTTCATTCGAGCATACTTGCAGATTAAGCCTAAATATTAACCACTCAGAATTACAACTGTACTTACATTGCTGCCTGTGAGTAGTTTTTATAACGAAAGTGGCCAAATACTGTAACTCTGAAGAGATGAATAATCGTGTATGAGTATTCGTATAATGTTTAATACAGAGACGTAGTTTCATTTTTATGAATGTTGTGCTGGTGCTTGATATAACAGTCTCAAGCCTGATATATAAAATAAAGAACACCTTTTAAAAAGTCGGATTCAATAAGTCAGAGAACAATTGATGAGAAAACAAACTACACAAAAACAGTAACCTAACTGTTATAATCTAAACTTACCGGTGGACTTTATATTTAGAGTGATAAGTTACTGAGACAAAGAAGATGTGGATTTTTTGTAGCACCATAAAATACGTTCGATCCTGGCCAATATACAGGATGTTTTTGTTAATCAAAAGTCGCAACATCCTGTTCCTGCCTTCTTTCCCCCGCAATGAGTTGCAGGAAGCTATTGGGACTGCCCCGCAAGCGACGCATCAGGGACGCTATTCTTTTGCGATGTATCGCTGTAAAACCTATGTACTATTGTAAAGCAAGCCTTACTTTATAGTTCTCTCTCACATAGAGTTAATGTCAGTAGTGGTGTGAAATCTAATAAGTGGTGTGGTGGCAAGTGGTGACAATATGCTGCTAGTCATAATGGTAACGTTATCGCAGCTTGAGAGCCAAATACCCATTTAATTAAGCTACACGATGCCAAGAGACATGCTCTTTTATACGTATCTTATAAGTGACTAATCATGTTAACATTTTCTTGTACCAGTACCTGTAGTTTAGGTTTTATATTACTTTAAAATTACAGAAAATTTACATTAAACATAATGGAAACCACAACCAACAAATTTTCTCCCTTCATTACAAGTATTGATAGCTAAACACTTGATGATGATTTGATGTGATTTGATTTATTTGTAATTTATAATATCCAAATCGTTTCACATTGTTCCATATACATATTTTTGACACATAAAATGTATGCCTACAAAAATCTAAACAATGAAATCGATTTTGGGTCATAGCAGATATCGAAAATAAACTTAACTATCTGGATCGCCCGTGGACACGGCAGTTTGTTTGCTTTTAATTATTCTACGTGATGGGAACGTCGGCCGCCCGAACTTCGTACAAACTGATATATTCCTGTTCCCTGGTTTAACTGCGTAATTATATTTACAGTGATCATAAGTGTACATGTACAATGAAGGAATATTGTCTCAATCACGAGTGACATTTTAATTAACTGACTGAATTATCAAGTTATTTAGTTACCAAACCTAGGGGTTAATTAGGAGTATATCTTCGTATCATCAAAGACTGTGAAGCGGAGAAGATAAACATTAAAACCAAGAGATAAACCAGCCGGAATTAGTCACGCGAAGAACAAAACCTGCCAGTAACTTAAAAGGCACTTACCCAATATTTGAGTAAGTTAAAACTTAATCATTGACCTCAAACGTTTTGAATCACTTATTCCCTTAATATCAACTCAGATGCCATCGGTATAACCGTACATTTGTTAACATGTAAGTTTGAAAGAACTTAATTCTGCGGCCAGTAAGTACACTTTCGACGTGATCTTCTAACTATTAGTTTTACTAATCCTTAATTATCACAGAGCCTTACAAGTATTTAACATGCTCCATCCGAAGCGCCCTAGTGACATTAGCAAGTGCCTAATTCTACTTGGTAATAATCTCGTAAGTAGCTTTAATGGCTGCTTTCAGTCTCACTGTAGCCAGGACATTATACCGAGTAATTATTTTATCTTGGAGAAGATAATTGAATCAAATAATTCGTTCCTTAGTCACTTTGGATAATATTAAGATCCTACGTAATGATTTGGCGTTGAGGATCAGATTTTATGTTCAACGTTTTAAGATAACGTAGTTTACATAATATATAGCATCACGCCTATATTCCCCGAACGGTTACGCAGAAGTGTAATATTGTAACCACATTCCCCCAGTGCCGTTAATGAGTTCCATGTAATAGGGGTGAGCCTATTGCCATCTATCGGGTTCAGTTCCAGAACTCCGTGCTTGTACCGAGAATTTCCATACAGATAAACCCAATGACATTTATCCCGACTCCGAAATCAAACCCAGGACCTCAAGCTCAGTATTCGCGCTTGCGATCACTAGACTAATGACACAGTCCTAACGTATAACGTAATTTACAACATATAATTTAGCACCTTATTTTACAAATGGTATGCACGGGCTTCTTTTCTGAAAGAGAAAGGTTTCGATCTTGGGCCAACACGTTGACTTCATGATATTCGAATTACATAAATTCAAAATTTTTGAAATCCGGGCCCTTATCAAACTTAGACTGTCTTGCATGGACTAAAATATTTTATTATATAAACCTTTCTAAGTAATAAATAATATGAGTGCCTATTTCATTCAATAAATGTATTTTCGTTGTTAATGGAGGTAATAAAACGGGAATGCGCCGGCGGCTCTCGGATTTATTTGAATTCGTTCCGCGAGATCAAATATCATAATATATTTACCATGATAATCGGATAATTGTTTTATATTCCTATCTTTCAGAATATATACATACTTATTTAATGTGTCGTCAAGTATATTCGGAGAATAATTTTCCATATTATTCTAGTAAAATGATTCGCACGTCTGTTGAAACACTTTGAACTTGAGCTGGTCTAGCGTAGTAAATAGGTGCAATAGTATTAAAGGCCACCTTAAACTGGTTTTTTTTTTTCACCGGCGTCCAGCCTTCTATGCTTTTACTAACTATGAATAGAGTTGCCTTCACAACACTCATTGTAAAAGTATATAAGGAACTGTTGACATGATTTTATATTGTGATAGCATAGCATAGCATCATGACTTTAATCCCTAAAACGTTAGGTAGAGTTATACCTACTTGTACATCCACACTTCTCCTATTCGGGAGCCTATTGCCATCTTCAGAGCACAATTCTAAACACCGTTCTGCTACTGTGAATTTTATAACAGAAAAACCCATCAATACTTTGCTCCCTCCGGGAATCGATTCCAGGATCTCACGCTCAGCAGACGTGCTCGCTACTACTACATCAATAAGGCATTTATACAATTATTGTTATAAATACCAGAACCCATTAGGGTTCTATAATTACTGGAGTGTGTTTAGTTCCTTTAATAGGCCTTCGAATAAAGCTAGGATAATATTATTGGAATGAGAAAAAAAACAAAAGCTAGCAAAGCAATTTTACTTTAATAAATATAGCTGTGCCCGCGACTTCGTTCGCGTGGATGTCGGAACTTAACAATGTATTTTTTAGCGCGAAACGCCATTTAAAACTTTTTTTATTATAAAACTTACGTGAAGTTAAGAAGACCAAATGCACTTAACCCTATTTTTTCTAAAATAATAGATTTTTTCTTAAATAAAAGTAGCCTAAGTTACTCCTTATTACATCAGCTACCTGCCAAAATCGGTCCCGTCAAAATCGGTCCAGCCATTTCAGAGATTAGCCTATACAAACAGACAGACAGAGAGACAAAAATTGAAAAAAATGTTATTTTGTTGTATGTACCGTATATATATTCATATGCATGTAGTAAAAAACGGTTATTTCAATATTACAAACAAACACTCCAATTTTATTTATATGTATAGATGTATAGATTGGGCGGACGATATTGTTGCCATCGGGGGTCGGACATGGATGAGACTGGCGCAGGAGCGTAGAAACTGGCACTTTCAAAGAGAGGCCTATGCCCAGCAGTGGGCGAAGTCGGGCTGTGGATGATGATGATGATGATGAAATATTGCATTCAGAGAGCGTAAGAAATAATTATTCTTTCGATTCCTAAGTTGGGAAAAATGTTATCTGTTTTATTTACTTCAATATTTTCAGTTACGCCCGCCACCAACCGCAGTCCGGGATTATAGTCGAGTACATTGTAGATTCAACATTAACTTATAGAACATTCCATGTAATTCATATTATATTACATGATTAACTTCATCTGCCTAGTCTTTTCCCGACTTCATTGGGGTTGGCTTCCAGTCTAATCAGTTGCTGCTGAATATCAATATTTTACACGGAGCGACTGCCATCTGACGTCCACACTCAACTCTAAGGTTAGACTGGTTGTCAGACTTTTTCGGCTGCTGACACCTGTAACGACAATCAAAGGTATTCGTATGACACTGGCACCAACTGCTTAACGTCTTTTTCGAGGTGTCTAGATGTGTGAAATTCGGTGACCCATCTAAGGATTGACCGCAGCAAGTACTGCTTAACCTCGGTGACCGACTGATTGGCGCGGTAGCTATGTAGCTACGAACCCCTCATAATACACAATTAACTTACCGATAATAAACGTTGATGCATTGGAACACTCAAAAGGTTCAATTCAGCGGAAGGTAGATAGAGGTACTTGGCCCGCTCTCCGAGCCCTGCTATTCGTTTTGCCTGACCAGTTCAATATCTCGGGTCAGCCGGCCTCAGAGGCGCGGGATATCCCATTTTGTTCATGCTCTGTCAAAAATTACTCTCTTTGTGATCCAGTGTGACGATAGCACGAATGTTACGGCTTTATCGCGTGAAATGAACGTCCTATGATATAAAACATAGATGGTTATTGCTACTGGAACTAACTTTTTACGTACCTAATATTGAAGACAACAAAGGTCTAATTTTTTTGGAATATGTTTATATCATAGGAAATATCGACACCAAAAATACATGTCTAAATGTGTACACATTTATACAATAGTTTTTATTATGACTTTTATTAAAAAATAGTATCAATTGTTTTTTTGTCACACTGTTTTAGTAATTAGAATTGACTAGAATTATGTTAAGTCTTCTCTTGTTTCAATTGAGAAATTGCAATTTGATACGTGATTATACAAAACTGAATTACTATACATTTGAACAAAGCCAAGTAGTTCTTACGACTCGGGTACGTCTTAAAACTGCGGCCAGACACCAGAGGACGGGCAGCAGCGTCCTCTCACTAATCGGTGAGGCACTGCGATCCCCAAGCCGCTTGCCAAGCGTGGGGATTATGGCAAACTCCCCCTTGCCTTCGTTCAGCAGTGGACGTCTTCTGGCTGATGATGATGATGATGATCAAATAGTTCTTAAAAAAAGATTCACGGGAACAAACCAAGAAACTGATATGCAGAACTTCTATGAATCTTTATATAAACATTAATTTATCATTGATTATATTTCCTTTTTTATTTTTGAGCAATGTCATTTTTATCTATGTGTACATAGTTATTTAGTCAACTAGGGAAGTTCAGCAACTCGCAAAATGTTGTCGTAATAACAATATAGTTCATCCTGATTGGAAAGCTTCGAAGCAGATGTTCCTAACACAGATATACTATCGACATCTCCGCTACTAAAAGCCTATAAACGTTTCGGGGCTATTGTTGATAATATCCACTACTGATAACGGTCGAAATTTCAACACCGCTAAATTAATTTCTAAAAGGAAAACACAATCCATTGCTAGACAACTTTGTTATATATTTTTCTTGTACTATCAAATATTATTGTAGGTCCCAGGTCGAAATTAAAGTCATAGATTAAATAAGACCGTAGCTATCTCGTGCGTGTACCCATATTAGATTGGCCTGAGTAAATTTACTCCATGTCCGAATGAACTAATCCTGGGGGACGCTAGCGACTGAACTTTCATTAAAAAGACAAGGAACGTTTGTCGCACGTGCGTGTCGTGTCGTTGTAACAGCGCCGAGGATAATAATAATTGCTGTAGAACCGTTTGAAATCACTTTTTCGATAGCAGTGCAGTAGCATATGACGTGCAACTAAGTGGTGTCCATAAATCCAGCCGTGACATGTTCTGTCCGGTCGAGTGTCGCGTGTCCATTCATTGTATGCATGTTGCTGCTTTACGCACCAATGAACTGATGTAATATGTTTAATTTATTATTAATGAGGTGACGGAAATATTTTAACCTAGTTGTATGTATATTAACCGTTATGTTCAAAATAAATGTAGCTTACTTACTACTAAAAACAAAGTTTAATTAACTCCAAATTACATATGTATATAATAAAAAGTTCAGTACGTAATTGACGTCGCATGACCAAAAAATGACCAAGATGTCATCAAAAATTAATGTTTATTCCGAAAGTCAAACTCTAATAAAAAGGGTAAACGAAAGTCACCTTTGGTCGGCTCAAAAATAAATAATATTAGATTGACAAAACGTTAAGTGATTAAGCACAATTAAATAGTACAATCAACGAAATTCATGAACAAAAAGTGACTCATGAACGGATGACGTTGCACGAGCATTACCTGCCACTATAAATTCATCTCTCATTGTCAACCACCACGCTATCAGCGAAATATCGAATATCCACATCACGGTACGCTTTACGCATACGAAAACACGTTCAAATTGTATTATGATTGCTTTTAACTACAACAGCGAAGCGATTGTGTATAAATTATTGATTTGCAATCTACATAGATAGGGATTACAATGAACCAAAGTAAGGGTGTCTGGGGAGTAACTAGTGATTATAATTATTAGAACTAAAACGTTGTCAATGATTAGCTTTAGCGCTCTGATGAGTTTTAATTAAACTTGGTTTAGATTTGATGATATTTGCGCGAATTATTAACTTGTATTAAAAAGTTAATTTTACCTTAAACATATCTCACGTTTGTAGGTTTTGAGTGGGTTTATTTTCGGATAATTAACTTGATTTATTAGAATTTTGTTAACCTGGTAAATAATTTACAAAAACTTAAGGGTTTTTATTATTATGAATGAGTGCAATGGCGCAGCACTAGTTTACCGGTCGCCGCGCGCTGTGGCGGATCTCATCACCTCTTTATTTCCTCACTTCTCATGTGAATTTCTCGTGTATGACTTAAAAATGTAATCGCAAATTGCAAAAGTTCCCATAAAGTAAGAAAAATCCTTAATATATGTATACTCTAACTTCTGAAACCAGTCAGATTCACATATTGAGACGAAATTGGAAGGAATCTGTATGAGAACTTTATTGATTATTATCAGTAGTATATTTCTAGTTACAATTATTTTAAGCCGACGTTTTGGTAATTAGCATGGAGAACTAGTCACCAAGCGCTATGCGATCAATCTTGCAGCACGCGCCCCAGTCAACTGCTGTTCGCTGCAGTGAAATGATAATTGTTTTTCTACTAAATAACAAGTACAACAACAGTACTTACTTATTATAATAGCATTTTTTTAATAAAACCTCCTTTTGGTGTTAGTTAGACTATTAGTTAACATTATATATATATTGTTTTGCGTCTCGCGTATGTACTAGATATCCTTACATAAAATGGAAACACAACAACCCTTTTTCTAGTCAACCCTGTAATTCTGAAAATCGTGTTCCCGAACCTAAAAGAAGATTAACAGAGGTGTGCAATACACGCACGACATGACATTGTGATAAAGTCATACCCTTTCGACATGATATCGGATCCAATTCCAATTTAGAACTATAATCCGTGACTTTGTCGGACACAGCACTTTTGACCGAGCTTGGAATGAAATCCAGGACCTCGGGGTTGATTAGACCAATAAGACCAATAAAATGGACAAGGTTTAAAAATATGTTCAGTTGTATTTTTAAGAATGGGTGAGTGTTATTAACATGGATTTTATGTATGCCGATTTGTTCAAATATGACTGGCAACAAGTGAGATGTATTCCTGGGGAAGTACTTACGAGTATATAGTTGGGATAAGGAGTAGCCTATGTCCTTTGCGATGACGTAAGCTTTTTCTGTTCAAGGTTATTAATCCCTGTCTCGTGTTCTTTATTTAAACGGCGTCGTGTAATCAACACACAAAAAAAAAATCACAGCGTATACACAAATATTTTTATTGAAATAAAGTGCAAGGTTAGCCTGAATCGTTTATAATTTTATTACACCGGTCGAATAGTTGCTTTTTGTATGCAGTTTTACATTTGCATTTTACGAATGGCGTGTCGCCACAGTACTAGTAAGTTATACATTGTATTGTGACGTTTATAATGGCAATCGTGGTAGCTTACATTTATCAACCGCCTTACTCACAATCATTTGTTACAAAACAACATTTCTGCGGAATTAAAAAAAAATGTTAATACCGCTACGAACACAACGACGTCGCAATTTGTCAACAGAAAAAGTAAAGTGATTAATAACAGTTTTAAATGCAAAAACTTGCATCATTTACACCTCAGCGGGAAATTATTCAAATTTATTCATGAGCCGCGGGAGTAGGTAATCGTCTCTAGAAACTGCATGAATAAATAGGAAGCAGTGTACAAATCACTAGGACGGCCAGCCCGCGATATAGCCGTACACGTCGAGATTGTTCCACGGGGTTGCTAACTCGCTACCGATTGTATGCCTTCACGTATTTACCGAAACACGTACAATACTCGTCTCTCATATTCCGTTTACTACAGTACTGAACATAAGCTCTTTTATAAGGAGTTTGTATTCCAGTTTATGAACAGTTCAAGTAAGATTTATTATTGCCCTCATTCCCATACGATTGTTACCTTATATTCTTGTTTGCACGTCCCAAACAACAATATTTAGTTAGTATAAGTAGGTACTTGCTAGGGTTTCTGCTCGAGAATTCTCGAGAAATTTGTCTTTAGTCGAGACGGGAAAAAATAACTCGAGAACTCGAGAAATCAATTCTGTGCGCTAGGTAACTAAAAAATAACACGCAGTTGGCCATTCTATGCTCAAATTAAAAAATTGTATTGAAAGTTAATTATGATTTGTTTAATCGAAAGACTGAGATGTTATTAACATAATAGTTTCTAAATATAAAAGGCATTTTTAGTTTAAGTTCGTAGCAAAATGTTTGTTTTATTAAACAAGTTTTTATAGCTATATATATATAGATATGTACTAGTAATTTTGTTGATTTAATTTTACTCATTATTTTTTATTTAATTAAAGACTGTTTTACATTTGGGAACTGGTAGGGACCCAATAATTATAAAAAAGTAAGTGCTACCCTACTCTTTACTTTTTATATAAACCAGCCGAGTATAGTTTGTTTAATTTATTCTTTGTTCTTGATTTGTTAATTAATAAGTGCAATTTACGGTAACTAAAAATTTACTATATGATTTAATTCATCTCTCTAATCTAATTTGTAATCAAATAAAAATTTGAAAATAACATCGAGTTTTAATAAAAATTTCAAAATTTCTTGAGAATCTCGAGAAATACTCGTCGAGAATTCTCGTGCCTCGAGAAATAAAAAAGGTCGAGAAACCAGAAACCCTAGTACTTTCGAGATATCATTATTTCTAAATTAAATTGTTCTCATACTAATTTTGGAAATAGATGTCCCAACCGTAGAAGGGGAATTTTAAAAAGATATTCAGTAGTCCGAAAGCTTTATCATTCTAAGTGTTAAATTTTTCTAAAATACAGACGAACTTGAGAATATATTTTTTAAACTCTCGTTCCATCAATCTATTTCAAATGAATATATGAATAGTTGAAATAACTATGAAACGATGTAATTAAAGCTAAAAGTTAATAAAAACCGTTTTATTCTGTACCTAGTCGTATCTGTAATTAGTGATCCATTAGCTACATTCATGCTTGAAATAAAGCCTTAACATTATTTTGACTCAATATCTTTTAATAACGGCAATTAAGGAGACAGCGGTAATGGAAAAATAAAATTATGCTTTCAGGTAACTAAGTAAAATAAAAAATGAAGCTGTTATTTTGTTGGACCTCTTAATTTAATAACAAATATACCGCCGAGTATAGGACATTGAACAGTCTCTCAAATCGAAATTTAAAAAGTTTATACAATACGTAAAAAATAATAATTATATAAGTATATATACTAAATGAAATAGGTTAAAGTTTTAATTTGATCAATGTTTTGTGTTAAAAAGACAAAAACATTACAGTAACCTAATACAAATAACATCATAAAAGCAGTCGGACGGTTGGCTTTATTACCCAAAGTCTAAACGAAATATAATTGAAGTTGGGCGCTTAGTGAGTGCTCCGAGCCACCCTATCATTTCCAGTGTAGACCCGCAGTAGTAAATGACAATTGGCGGACATCAAAAATTATTTCGATAACCTTTTTATTTTCCTTCGGACGCAGCCTTGGGCGGAATGGCGGTCATACGGGTTAACAACGCGGTCCACCAGAACACATTAACCCTTTCTTTGCCCCACGAGGATACGGAAAGCTAACGTGCACTACAGGAAACACTGGATATACAATATTCTGATATTCGCTTAGGCACGGGTGTTACTGCGAAAATATGAATACTAATTGAATAATAATCTCCTCATTAAAGAGAGAGGCTTAATATACATCGTGTTTTAATTAATAATACATGTGCTGAATGGGGATTTTGATCGGTTAAATCGGTCGGCTTAAACAGAAATTAAGTTTGAAATGTTCAAAGGCAAGTTGACGAGTCTGCAACCTCATAAAATTGGCTAATTTCGTCTTTCTTTCTCATTCGTCGGTTGGCACTCGTTGTGCTACTGTAGGCAAATTTTAATAACGCTTACTGCGCCAACCGCGCCGCCCGCTATTTCGCACCATTGAATCCTTGAGCACTTTTTACCCCGATAGAAGTGAGCGGGTCTATGTGTTTTGGTGCGATTTTCCTTTGAATATAATTAGGTACTATGACTGCGATTGTCTGTATTAACTTACTCGTCTTTTTGTTTTGGTATAAGTTCCATTCTAAAAATATTTTTTCATTTTAATACATAGGATATTATAATCTATGGTATGGATGTAGACACGACGGTATAGTAGAAATGTGGGAGTCGAAAGATGAACTGTAAGAGTGAGAAATCATTTCAACATGTCGATCACGAATAAGTATTAACAGCATTCTCAGATTTTCGTCAGTATTTTCTCTTTGATAGTTTGATTTTCAAAATATCTTGATTAAAGTTATAAAGGTACCATTCTATCTACTTGCATAAATAGCTAGAACTTTTGCTACGATTGAACTATGAAAATAGAAAAATAAATGAGAATTTCGCTCGACCTTTTCATCGCTTAGACAAATTGTATTTTAGGATTTAGAACATTTTTCATTTGAAACATGTGATACTTGCGTTTGCTCGCCACTTCACCTGAGTTTGTAGTCTTTTTACTTTCCTTTTTTGCCCTTATACCGTATTTATAAAGGCGTTCTCATCAAATAAGTATTTCTCATAATTATAATATGAGCCGTTTTTCTTTGGTATATTTTCGTTCAGGTGATCATAGGACATTTTTAATTTCTCGTCTCTCACTTTGCATTGACGAACTTATTTTCGATGCACTAAAATGTACTTGTTAATACTTACAAGTATTTCTATATACATGTTAATGTACATATAAATACTTGTAAGTATTTATATGTACATTTTATATGTGTACAAACAAAAAATTTAAGCAAAATTATTTTGTCTCGTAATACACAAAACAGACAGTAATGCTGTCTTTTTGGTCTATTAGTCGCAAGCTCGACTACTGAGCTTGTGTTATTGGGTTCTTCTGTTAGAAAATACTCAGACGCAGCCCGGAGTTTGGAATCGTGTGCGGTAGATGGAAACAAGTTTGCTCCCTTTAGGATGGGACTTAATAACGGTATCGGGGAAATGTGGGTGTATCTAAAAATTCTATGAGTGACGAACCGTAAAATCGTCTGGCGTAACCTGTACTGTGACCTGCCGCCATTTCAGACTAGCTAAACTTTTCACTACGGTGTTGGTGATTTTCATGTGATAGTTCGTGCCGAGTCAACAGAAGAAAAGGAAGATTTTTTTAGAAATATTTGCGTATGTTGTTTTCTATTGGCACTAAAAGCGGTCGTAAAGTGTTTGTGTACTTTAAAGATTGCAGAATTCTCTACAGTAAAGGTAAAGAAAGTATAAAATGTCGGAGAAAGGCAACAGATTTGTATTGCATAATTTTTGTACACAGATATCTCCTTCGGAAAGTTTGTGTGAGAACACAACGGCACTATCCGAGTAAAATGTTTTCCTTGTTTCCCAGCACGCCTTTGATTTTACACTGGATCGGCTTTGATATTTGAAGGCTAATATTGAACGGGCTTCACGACGAACTCTAGATAAGAGACAATAGTACCTTCATAATATAAAAGGATTGCGTGACTCGCTTTGAACTAGAGTAGTTCCACGCTTTAGTCTCGCCTCCATTAAATAAAACAATAATAAATAATAGACGACTTTTACTTTGTACCATTATAATGACGAAATTGGTGATTGATGAATTAATGGCTTAATAATCGTTGTCATACTAGCTTCCGCTATCCTTACACATTGATTGTTTAATTTATGATATGAAATATTACTTTTGTCTTTTTGTAAAAATATAGAACGTTATCTAATTATTTCAGTATTATTTTCGTAATACGGGATTCGAATTGAATGCGGTGGGTATTTTGGGCATATTTTAAACAACAAAGTGTATCGAAATAGTGTTAGTATGATTTTTTTAGTGTAGACACGCAATCCCTTTACCAGTGCATAACTTTTTTTGCGGAATAATCCTTAGCTATGAATAGAATACCTTATCTCTCCCCATGGGTGTCGTAGCGGCGAGTACTAGAAGAAGTTTCCATATCGGCAAAAATTAATGCTATTAGCGTCCTATATTAGTTCTTTCCCTGCTTTTTCAAGTGCTGCGATGATAAAACACTTCAGTTACGAAGTTAACTCCAGTAAATTTGCCGTTGAACGATATAAGAGCGATGATAACGCGACGCGAACCGTCACGCAAAGACAAGGACGCGAAATTATCAGTATTCATAAGTCATCGGTTGGCAGACATATTATTTATACCCTAGATATATTTTAATATGTTTCTACGTACTGCGTACATAAATAGAGTTTTATTCATGTGAATTTTTGGAAACGCATGAAAGTTTCAGTCTCAAGTTTATAGTGCTCCGGTTGTCTGAAACTAAAAAGCTACTTATCAGAACTTAACAAATAAGTATAAAAATCCTTAGTATTAATTAAGTCCATGTTGATAATAAAAATAGCCTGACTCTCAAAAGATATTATTATTTTAGTGTCGACGTTGCCATCTATTCGTTTCTTCCGCCTTAAGTTGGTCCCGCAAATTCCAATAATGCCGACAGCACCACTCGTAGCTCCGAATATAGCGTCTCGGCTGCAAATATTGTTCGTACCACACTTAGACGACCCAAGCAAAAATGGTTTTTGACTAAATTGATTTTCTGAAACCAAATAACGCCAGTGTGACCTCATTCGCTGTTTGTACTTATATTCGTATATATTTCACAGAATAGGGAATTAAAAATCGTAAGAAGTCAGTCAACGCTATTAAGAAACTGTTCATCAATTTTATGGACCCTAAATTTGTGGTGGTAGGAAACTGCCTCGAGGCATGCGACAATAAACCTGACTGTCTGGTGACACCGCGGCAATGAAGGACAATGCCGATAGCTACACACCTAATAGAAATAAATGAAGAAAAAATACTGCTCGCTTTTTTGTTTCAATTAGTTTGTACTATTTTATTGTTATAATCATTTTATACACGTAGGATAAGTGTTAGTAAATATACATAAATATTAACCTCGGAATATTAACACAATGCTACGGAATGTTAAAACATTACATAATATTTGATATCTAAGGAACTTTAAGCGAGGTAAATGAAACTTTAGAATATACACTTAATAAACATTAGCAGGTTTTCTCCAATTCCGTGATAAGAGAATAGTCCCAATTAGTCGCGGACTTTTTCTTCGCGTAATTGTTAAGAAAACTTGTGTTACAATGGGACATTGGTTGGAGCCTTAACAAAACGTTCACCTCGTTGGCCCATTCTTATGGTAATTCGACCTCACTGTCACGCGACCTTCTGTCCACACCCCGATAATATGCAAATTAGTCCCCTCTATAAAGTGACCTGAAAACGCTTCCTCATTAAGTCCATTTTGGATTCAGATGAATTTTAAAACTAGATAATTCGCAAATATAACTCGTCTACCATACAATAAAATAACATCATATGATCTACAAAATGGAAAATAAATTGAGAATTTTATGAGTAAAATTTATATCATCTGCGGTATAATATCAAATTTTATAGATACCCAAATGTTGGGCAAAAAAATTTGGCTTTAATGGGTAAAACTTCAAGGGCCATTAGTGTAAAGCCTCGCGTCATTCTCCCCGTACCAACTCAAGCTTTTTACTGCAATAAACTTTCTGACAAGCCATTTGTGGCCGGAAAGTGTTCGCTGAAATTAATCACATGACCCACAACAGGCCTTGTTTACTCCTACCCCCGCGACTCTTGATAACTTCTTTATTTCACTTCTGAATTAATGGCTGTCGTTCTTGCTCGCTTTATAAAAGTACAATCCTGAGACGGAACATGTCTATGTAGTTTTGAAGTTTTCGTCGCCTCACCCGAGGCAATTTAAACGTACTAATTAAGATTCTCGAATTGAAGTTTTCATTGTTCTTTGTAGCTGAATCTTACAGTTAATTCAGCGAGACGTAAAATTAGTCGAATCAAAGCAACTCGTGTCAGGCACACAACGTTTCAAAAGCATGGTGAATCAGATTGAGACTTAAACTCAGAATTGCGAAATTCGCTTTGATATTTTGTCTGCAATTCTAAAGTCACGTATTTAATTCAACTTTGTCGTCGAGATGCAAAATCGGTGTAAATGATCACAATACAAAATAGACAACAAAGTGAGGCCAGAGTAAAACTGCGACAAATAAACGGCAAAGATCGGTGTAAACTTTAATTGTTTCAAAGTTTCTCTCTAGACCTTAGTTACTCTATGGGTGAAGCATGTGTAGAATAGCGTGCCTGCAGGTATTTCTAGTGCGAGCTTAACTTAATCGGTTAAATTAATACAAAGTGGTTGTGAGTTTTCATATCTGACATTATTCTTACAAATTGGTAAAGAAGGCTGAAGTCAGAAACCCAAATCAAATAAACCGGATTAGGTCATCGCTTTACGGCGAGTGGAAGTGGCGGGTCATCTCGGAGGAAGCAATTCTCGTGGTCGTAGATTGAATGCAAAATTGGATGAGATCCCACTGTTTTTACTGTATGGATCCCAGAGATTGTTACGTACCAACTTTCCCGCGTTTTATTTTGTCGAGGGCACACATTGTTTGAATGGTTTGATTGAATGTGACAATAGTTATTGTAACTGACGCTTTGACTGCTTCGGGTTTCTTATTCAACCGTTTTCTCGAGAGATAAATTTATTCTCTTCATATTGGATGTTTGACCGGTTTTTCGGCTTTGTAGTTAAAGGTTGTAAGGGAGGAAGTATTTCTTTATTGGATTACCGAGTAGATATATATAGGTATCTCAGATATCTAAATATCAATATTGGCTTTTTAGCAGTAGATACATATAGGTACTATTTTATATTTACTTATTTGATATTAATAGATTTCTAGACTCTAAATTTCCAAACCAGCTGTCATTATTTCTTACAATACCGGAATACTAGGTACATATTAATACTACAACTAAGAAAAATTTGTTCCGAATATTTGTTTTGCTTCGTACAGCAAAAGCTGAATTCTTATACTGGCAGTAAAGAGGACTTGAAAACCATTTTTCTATTTTCAAAGTTTACGAAAAATATTTATACATTCTTGTGACAAAAGAACGTGTAGCTCTTGTGAACTTATATCGCTAACAGAGCCAATCACGTAGTGCAAGTAGTGCCGGTTGCGGGAGGTCAAGAGGGCTCGCGTACCTACATGGGCCAATCGCAATGTTACCTTGCATTCGTTCCTAACGAATTCTATTCACTCAAGAATTAATAGGAAGCTTCACATGAATAAAAATTTCATCAACGATATTTTTATTTATGAATGTCGTTATTTCGTGAGTGTAACTAACTGAACAGAATATTTTATGAAGTATGTAATTTTGGTTTTGTCTAGTTACATACATTACAGAAACAGGAACAAAAATATGGATAGTAGAATATTATGTGTCCCGTGCGAAGTGTAATATTATCAGAGAGATCATATTAGTCTGAGGTTTATATGATAAAGTATAACCTACTCCAGAATTATTTATTGATTGTAACCATGCACAGACATACAGGACATATATCTCACGCGGGACTCGACAAAATGACATACGGCTCGAGACGTTAGCGCTCGCTAGGTATCATATTGCATTTTCAGTCACCCTGAACAATTTTCCATCTCCAGTTGATCCTTGAACAAAATTTGGCAAAAATGTCTTTTCACGGCAGTACGTGCTGGGTGCTATGCCTGCTGAATGAATATTTTATATCTCCTGAATCCATACACTCAGATTTGTTACATATTTATTTTAAAATAAAAAGGAAGCTTCAAACTTTGCATAACTCAAAGAGAATTGAACGAAAGTAAACTTTCATGTTGGCGTTGTTATTGGAATTGTGCTGGATTGCTCCCATTTTGTTTACACAATATAGCACTCGCTTGATTTTTTGATTCTATTCGTTCCATCGTATTGCATGTTCATACTTTTTCAGATAGATTGCCAACTGTAGTATACAATTCTTCATACTATAACGCAACAAAAGAGAGCTCCCTCAAAGGCGCAAGTCGTTTTGCGCCGTGTGACGTCAGAAGTCGTATCGGCACCGCGCCCGCGCTAAAAACTTTGTCGAAAATGTCTACCAGACGCCTGTTTAAAACTTTTGTTTCTATTCGTGACAGCGTTTGTATGTGAATGCATGTGCTGTCGTTTTGTCAATATACTACCAAAAGAGCGTAAGCAAAATTCTAAGTCTATGACCAAAAGGCTATATTTAGATGACAGACTTTTGACATTTTTGGTGCGTGTTTAACGCAGGTTTTTTATGAGTATTGTAATACGTACATATATATTTTGAAAACTAACGCAGTTTGTCTTGTGGAAAATAAAACGGTAAATATAATATATCAAGTGAAAGAGCGTTTACTGAAGTTAAGCATAGCTATTACTTACTACATAATTTTGCTTTTAAAAGACCAAACAACTTTCCAGCCAGTCAACCCAATGTAAATGCTTCCACAATATTAATCAGACTCAAAAGTGCAAGCAATTTTTTATAAATAGTTACCAGGAAACGCTCCATAGGTACTCGTGAAAAATTAAATTTCCGAGTTTTAAGTGTTACTTAGTGGGAAATGCGTAATTAAAAATATAAATTCAGCATCAACTCCAGCACTTGTGTTGGCAACTGTAACTTTTGGTTGAGTTCTGCTTGTATTCATTTGGAGTATTTTGGAGTAAAGTAGGACCTTTGCATTCAAGTTTCGGTTTCAATATCGACCATGGTTACCTACAACAGCTTGTGTGCTAGTTACGTATTATATGTTTCGTTTAATTGAAGCAGGAATGTAGAGAAACTTCTTTAGGTGTTTTTTGTAAACGTCTAACAGCATTTTTTTTCACAATCTACATACGCTTTGTTCAGCTTATATTCGATACTGACATAAAAAAACAATGTTTAAGATCTTGAGATGTAATTTACAATATTGCCTCATAATCATACACACGCACATTGTATATCTGAATAACGTTTTTATTCACCTGTAAATAAATAAGAAAATCCTAGTTCTAGCAAAATTTGTCAGTACCAATAAGTTCTAAGAACTCTATATAACTCTATCTTTACCATCAACTCAGAACATATATTCCAGTTCACTTCATTATAACACTGAATATAAGCGTTATTTCATTCAAAGAGTGCAAAGTTTATCCTATCAAGAGCTGCATCTATTAATTTTTGTATAAGTAAAATTCTATTCGGAACTTTCCACTCCAAATAATTTTTCTGCGTTGGAGTTGGCGGCTATTATTTGCTCAGTTTATTTTTCTACAAGTATGAGAGCCCTAGAGTTGAACACACAGTCTGTGCTCAAGTGAGCCGCTTCGCTGCGCAGCCCCCGCGCACCAAAGCTAATATAAACTGTATGTGACGGACTCGATTCTTTCAACCATAACGCCAGCAATAACTGCACAGCTTCGGTAAATGTAAAAGGATTTAGGCTGGATAAAACATTAAATTGAACCTATATTTCTTCTCTTCATCGCTCGTCCAAGCCGGATGGAAAATTAATCTAATACGAACAAGATTTTTCGACTTACCTATTTCATAATTCTCATAGAGGCTTTTAGGGATGCGCCGCTATTTTTTCATAAAAAACATCATGACGCATGACCGCCATAAGTTTACCCAGAAAAGAGCGGAGAGAGCTGGATCCATGTAATTAGACGCTACGGAGATTTATGTTAGGGAAATTCACAAATTCTTTTTAAAATTTTGGCCGCGACACGTGCTTCTCCTTAAAGCACTTTTTCTGCACAAACTTATTACTTTAATATGTTTAAGAATGAGATTAACAATTTCATTTCTTATATAATGAAACAAAAAAATATTGGATACGGTTCTAAAATGTACGTGACTTATTACAGTAATGAATAAGGAGAGCTAGCTAAACTTAATTAGTATATGTACAGCATAATCCGCAAACAACGATTAAATCGGGAGCTTAAGCTTAGATCAACGACTAACTTACTTAAGACAACTTCTGATACAAATACCTACATTATCTCCCTCCAATTTCGTTAAGCGAGGGGAAAAGGTAAGAAAATGTATGAACCTTGTGTTTATTTGGGTCCGCTTTATTTCCATCGTCCTTCGGGGGCTCGCTTCATGTATCACTGCAGACGTCAGCCCTGGGTTAATTGTCTACGTGCGTTTTCAGCTGAATTCGTCACGTTCACCCGTTCACATCCCCATCGCAGTTTAGCCTCGTACTAATAAACGTTTTCTAAATCGAGCTTCCGATGTTACATCTACAAATACGCTGGTATTATATATTTTTCTACCTCAATTTTTTTTAGTTATACTTAATACTTGTATGAAAATATATTTTACGAGTCCCTAATTATAAGTATCTAGATTCTTTGTGTGTATCAAAATATCTAAGTATTGCAGGTTCGAATCCCACTTCGGGACAAATACCTCTGTAAAGTTTATAATATATTTGTGGACGTGATTCAAGTACGTGGGTATGTCGCGACCCACTAGGGTTTCCAACTTTGAGTGTGAAGTATTTATTTATATATGTTAGGAGTTTGATTCTTTTCGAACTGGAATAAAACTGTCACTATTGAATAGCTTATAATATAATATAGACTTTATATCATAGTCACGCTGACAATCAATATTGCTGAAGAGATTCTAAACAATGCCTTGGTTGAGACCTATAGCTTTTTGGAGTTAATAAATGTTGTCGCTGTCAACCTGGCCACTATTTTTACATCGAAATACTGTTATAGAGGTTATATACAAGTAGTCAGTCTTCTCAAAAGCTGGTAGGTTTTGCGAAAAAGAACAAAAATTGAAGGATTATCAAGGTTCAAACAATGTAACTGAAAAATAATTTATTAGGAGATTAATTTTATGTTGATGCGATAACACAAACAGTATACGTTTAAATGTGTTTCATTACTTTCCCCTAGTGCCACACTACCGTGCCACGAAGGATGGATGGAACCAAACCAGTACCGGTTTTACGTATGACAACGATCACGAGAGTGGTAACTTTTAGAACCAGTATACCCATTAATTGGGTAAAGGAGCACAAAGTGTCGCTTGTAAAATACTAATATTCCGTCGCATCGGTTAGACTGGAAGCTGAGCCTTTGACATAACTTTGTAAATGGTTGGAAGCTAACAATGTCATTCGATGAAGTTTAGGATTAAATGTTAGTACATTCAGCTTCAATAAAAGCACATATATAATATACACAGGATATTTTTGTTTTTGTTTTTTAACGTTTGCCAGTATTTATCGTGAGACAATTTAAAGACACATCCTACAATAACACTGACACACACCTAGAACCGAAACTACTATCTGCAAGTTATACAAATATTTTCTTCGTGCGGGAATCGGACCCACGACCCGTAGTGCAACAAGCTAATTGCTCTGCAAACGTGTTATCAAAAATGGTTTAGTAACGAGGCTGACTGCTCAGGGTGCGACGGACTCACTTCGTTACTCGGAAAGCTAAAATTCCTGGTACAGAGTATATTATTTACTCGGATAATAAATGACAAATGTTGTAGTGGAATGTTTGCCGAGTGTCGTTTGCGCGGATATTAAACTTTTTATTTATTCTGTGACATTAATTAGTTTGTGCAATAGAACTGTATTTGCTGTTTTTCTTTGCATAAATTCTAGTATGATCTGCACGATCCTTGGGTGCCAACCTATTTAGTCGTTTTGAGTTTACATAGCCTTAGTTTTTGGACAAAGGCCAGACTTTAATCTTGGGTAACACATTAATAAATTTAACCAAGAAACTATGGCTTAAAGAGTGTTAGCGCGTTTGTAAAAATATCTTCTGATCACTTTGCTTAGCTGAAGTTAGATCTGACTTAATGATTAAATAAATTGTTGGCCTGTCACAAGGAATGGGACGGGCTCTATGGACAAATATGCTACATTCTAGCAGAATTCGTAGCTGCTACAAGCTAAAAAATGGTACGCATTCTGTTCTGTTAAAAACGAATATAAATATTACATTTATCTTTATAATACTCCTATCTATAGTTTTTCATGTTTATGTATTTTTGTGTATATTTGATCAAATTATTAGGTTTACATGGTCGCAAGTTTTGTTAAGAACTAACCATGATTTTTTTTTAAATATAATTCCACTATGTAGATTAATTATATCTACCCCTATAGTTTTACACACACACGTATTTTTGTGTATAGTTGAACAAATTATTAGGTTTGCATGGTTGCAACTTTTATAAAGAACTAATAAAGCGTTTTTTTTAAATATAGTTCCACTATGTCGATTAATTATATCTACATATCTCAATGCATTTATATCTTGATTTTCCAAAATGTATTCTCAAGCAATACGCTATTACGACATAAGATAAGATTTTCTAAACGCATTGAATTCACAAATAATAACTAAACAAGAGTGATGAAGGTCTCGTAATATCAATGAAATGACGCCTGTTCTAATGATGAAGTTGTAAAACATAAATCAGCGAAAGTGATTTGTCGTCCCAAACGCTTAGTTCAGATTTTATTTCAGCAATAATTTATCGGTTGCCGAACCTGCTTGAAATTTCCCATTTAGTTACAGGAACGTGGAACTGATAGCGATCTTGTTTCCAAACATGTTACAAATATTTAACTTTGGATACCGCTTTGAATTTACCGGCGGTGGAAATACACACGGTATTTTTAACTAGACGACCGCTGTTTGTGTTAGGAACCAATCTCGTTGATATATCCATTAGCTAAATAGAGAAACGGGGCCCGCACGCCGCCCTTAACAAAACATCTGCGGGTATTCCTAGTATGAAGAAACAAAAACTATTTTGCTTTCATTTCTATGGGCAGTGCTGCTACCCATGGATTCACCTATAAATACAATAATATGATAAAAGGTATAATGATCTTAAATGATTCGGGGAATTCGTTTGATGTGGGTAGTATGACGATCTTCCTTTGTTTCAATTGTTAGATAATTCGTGTGTTTCTGTTTAAACACGTTTAATTGGCGTTTTTAAAATAAACTTGCTTCATAAATTATTCTATAGTCACCGTTCGTTAATACCAACCAATATGCCTGAAGCAGTCCGCGAATAGATTGTTTCATTAAATTTATCAAAACAAAATTCTAAATTGAAACAATCACATCTACAGTTAACCGGTTCGTGAAAACTGTAGATTTATCTATGATAACTAAATAATGTTCTGAAAATTGCAGGAATGTGAGAAAAGGTAAGTATAGCATATCCTGTCCGCACCTGTTATTTATGGTCACCTCGGAATATGCATTCTTTTAGTATCATTTTATGTAAATAGCATACAACCCTCCTTCGGCAAGGATAGCAAATTTTATAAAGCATAACGTAGAATTAAGACCTGTAGCCTTTTTACTTTTTCTAATTACCTATTTTCTTGTAAATAATGTGGGGGTGAATTAATATTGAAATATAATTGCATGCCGCCAACCCGAGGCTAGTCGGCGGTACGGCAACGTGTTATTATGGAAATAGTTTTCAAACTTGAACAGGTCAGTGTTCTTTGTTTCATTGCAAGTGCAGTTCAATTGGTTAGGAAAGTGCCTGTTTAAAAAAACCTTTGGTAACAAAGTTCTTTAACGTGGTGTTTTGTTTAATGTTCCTTCTGTGGGTGAGTTGTATGAATCAACTGCCTAGCACTTATCTACTAGAAATACACCTCTCCAGAAAGAAGGAATTGATTGTTATCACCACTCTGATTAAACAGTCTGGCGATACAGCAAAAACATTAACTGCACCAGCCTCAAAAAAACTAGACGCAAAGAATAAGATCCATTTCAAAATCTTCTCGTTTATACAGGGAGGGTTAGTGAATAAAAATATTGTTCTAAACGTTATCATTATGAAGAGGGGCGAGTAAACAAAGTGAGCAGCCGGCGGCGCGACGACATTTCGTTTCTGTTCAGAAAATAAAGAGGCCAATAAAATTCTGTTCAGTGCAACAGCTATCGTTCAGTGGAGCGGCTATCTGCATTTTATACTTTCGACGCCATCACTGGGGCACTTTATTTCTTTACTTTGCACAGACATAGGTATAGGATACATGTATGTACTGTATTGGACTAGCGTAGCGTTGTTTATTTAACGGATCGTGCTCGATGAACGGCTCTATAGAACCGAAACTACATGTACGCTCGAACGTGCTACTTACGTAGTTTTAATTTCAAAGGCAGCAAAGCATGTAAGTGAACTTAAACGCGATAATGAAGTTCCCTAACAGATTTTAGAACGAGTATTGTTGTTTTATGTGTATAGATAGAACGTTTGTGAACGTCAACGTCAAAACAAATCGTATGCCGTGCGCAACGTCGAATCCTAAACAGGATTGAAACTTGGACGGGAAGCAATCTAACGGGGACAACAGTACATACAGCGGTCTACCGACGTAGAGCCCTACGTAATTTAAAGAACAAACAAGCCTCGCAACTAGGTTTACCTCCACTGCAACAAACTCTGCGACGTCGCTTTAACTTACTCATTTGTCGTTTACTATCACTTATATACGTACCCATGGAATTCCAAGTGTTTTGTAACTCTGATTAAAGTTTATTTTGCTCTGGCTTAAAATTAATATCATCATCTATAAAGCAAACACAAAATATGATACAAAACAGATTTAGAAGCCAATTGACGTGGTAAGTCTGTTGGTATATGAAATTCTGAGGCTCAAAAAATGCTTTAGCGCCGCAGATGAGTTCGGCTCAAGCGGAGCGTTATCAAGCCCAGTTAATCCTGTCTTCTGTATTATTGAATAAATTTTCCCTCCTGACGTACTTTTGCCATTTTATATCGGTTCAATGTATCGGAAGAATCAGGGCTACGCTATTTCTGAAACATTACAATTCATTAAGTAAATATATGTAGACAAAAATTAAAGTTTTAATTAGAATGTTTAGAGCAATAACGAGGTGTTCATAATAGGTAATCCTATTAGCGATGCCTTGAACGTTATATTACGGCGGGCGGGCGGTAAAGCGGTACGATGTTATTGTTATGATGGCATAAAGCGAGCCATGTATCTCGTACAACGCAGGTGGCGCTAACTACCGGCAGTGTAGTGGAAACTGTCGACACTACGACAACTCGAGACACGGATGTATCTACACAGTCTAAACCATACAATGTAATGTTTCACGGTTTGCTGATGCGCAAGTTAGAAGCTTTTACTCGACTAAACTGAATTTTAAGATGGTACTGGGGAACGTTTTCGCACACTATCGTTACTTTGAATTTACGTTCTTATTTTTTATTTACTTTTTATCTAATGCCACGCCTTTGTACATACAACATGTATCTTTTTTCTTTAGGATTGAAATCCTTCACAAAAACATCACAAATTATCTCATTATAGGTAAGTCTTACGATCAGTTTAAAAAATATATGGGTAAGGCCGTTAAAAATGGATGATTTCACTTTGGCTAGGCGTCCGATATTTTTTTATTAAAAATACGTTAGGTTATTCATTTAATTTAATTTCTTGGCATAAAGCAAGTTATGTTTTAGTTGTTTAAATGCCACAAACGTCTGTAAAAGTATTTTTTGGTATTCTTTTGATAGAAATATTGAGGGAACATACTTTTTTTTAGAACAAATAAAAGTGTCCCAAATTTTCTCCCTTGTACAAATACAATTGGATTTTAGCATTTTATTTTATTTCATTCGAAATTTATAGTGTATCATAATGACAATCGCTTTTTCTATTATGTGACTTATGTTATGACTGTTTTGACAAATAAAAAAATGCTTTTTTTGGTAATTTACATCGCGTCCGCGTATTTAAAGCTTTTAAGTTACTCATTTTAAGTTACCATTATTTTACCTAAAATTATCAGTTGAGCAGTAGAATCCGTTTTTATACCTTGGCAACACTATCGTCTATGGTATCTACGTTATATCTATCATCTGTCAGCCATTTTTGTTATTAAGCGTCATTTGTTTTGGAGTGGTGCCGAGGTCTCGTCGTCGAAAAAAAAATCTACCGGCTAATTCTAAGGTAAATATTAATATTTTGTTTAAGAACACAAATTATTTAATAAATGTAATGTTTAAATTATAGTTAGAAGCTATGTACGCGCTGATATTTAAATCGTAATTCCGGAAAAACGAAAATATTAGACAAGAGGTTAGTTTTTAAGTTACTTTTATGTGACTTATGTTACCATTTTTAAGTTACGTAACATAAAAGTGATATAAAGCTTAATTCACAATTGCAACTTAATACAAATTTGTAAGAAAGTAATAAAGTTCTATCTGTAATAAATTAGGGTAATTTTCTTTCTGATATCATAAATGAAAGGACAAATTACATGAACTAGCGAAACTTTACCAAGGCAATCATTAATGATAAGACGTAATAAAATGAAAGACGTTATAATTTATAAATAAATTTTAACGACCATACTACCGATCAGATAAATAGTGTAACAATATTATGTTTAATTTGAAATCAAAATATAGAATGATGTATTCGAAATTGTTACACGAGCCTACTAATCAGCCGCTCGTTTGTAGAGTAATTGAGATTAGATTGAGCGATGATATTATTTTTTCTTATGACAGATGCCTCTTACCCCTGCCGAAAAACAAAAACGATACCGCGAGAAACTGAAAAGGGAGCACCCTGACAAGTATGAAGAAATGAAAAAGAAGACAGCGGAATGCGCATTACGTTATTATAGGAAGAAAAAGAGTCAATATACAGAAAAAGAAAAAAGAGAACAAAGACAAAAATGGCGAGATCAAAGGAAAAAACAAAAACAAGCCGAGCAGGATAAAGCCAGAGTTGAATCGAATTATCTCATAAATATTCAGAAAACTCATAAAATAATAGAATGTAAGCTTCGTAAAGAAAATCAGGAATATAAAAAGGAAATTAAAATGCTGCGCAGGGGTTTAGAAGCGCTACGAAAGAAATATTACCGACAGTCCATAAAACTAAAAAACTTGAATAAAGCATTCCAAGAAGATAAACAAAATACAGAACAAGATTATAAATTAAACCAAGAATTAACGCCAATGAAAGAAACTGATAAGTTTATTAAAGAAAATTTACCTAAAATAGACACACCACATAAAGAAAAAGTAAAAAAGAAGATTTTAGAACATAACGTTATAGTAGGATCACTCAAAAATCAATATAAAGAATCAGTTGGCATAGAGAAGCATACTTTAAAAAAAATTGTAACCAATGAAATAGTACAAAAATATAAATTAAAAACTGCACTTAAATCAGCACTGGGGCTGAAAGCAAACATCAGAAGAAACAGAGAACGCAAATTAAACAAATATAAAATGTTGGATGAGATTAAAGAATTTTACGATAGAGATGACAATAGCCGAGCCACAGCAGGCAAAAAAGAATTTAAAACTAAAAATAAGATAAAATTACAAAGAAGATACTTATTGGCTCCTATAAAAAAAATACATCAAAAGTATGTTTCGGAAGGTGGCACAGCTTCTTTAAGCACATTCAAGAAATATAGACCCTTTTATATACTCACACCTAAAATCTCAGACCGTGACACATGTGCTTGTGTAAAACACTCAAATATGGCATTCATGGTAAGAAAACTGAGACACTTAGAGGTGCTTGAAAGCGATGACCTCGGTGAGGTCACATCGAAATTGGTTTGTGATTCAACATCTAAAAGTTGCATGTATGGTTTATGTGAGTCTTGTAAAGACAATGTAATTAACGCTAATGAAAACCAGATCAATCTTATGGCAAAAGCTGTATGGCCTGCATGGATGCCAAAAAAACACGAGTACGGCGAAGAAGGAAACAAAAAGACAACAAAAAAAATGGTAAAAACAGAAAGACAAGGATCTATACAGGACTTAATCAACGCAGTTAACTCTGACATGAAGAAATTTCTTGTTCATTCATACAATATTTCACATCAGTATAAAATGTACAAATTTTGCATATCTAATTTAAAAGAAAACGAAACAGTCATGCATATTGATTTTTCCGAAAATTATATTTGCAAGTTACATACGGAAATACAAGCAGTACACTTTGGATCTTCTAAAGTTCAAATAACTCTGCATACCGGTGTGTTTTACATCAAGGATCAACAGAAACCCACATCATTTTGCTCAATATCTCCAGTAAATATACACAGCCCCGAGGCTGTATGGGCTCATTTAGCACCCATATTACAATATTTGAAAGAATCATATCCTAAAGTAGATACAATACATTTTTATTCCGACGGACCGACATCCCAATACCGAAATAAAAAAAACTTTTACTTATTTAGCCAAATTGAAAAACACGGTTTTAACCATGCTACATGGTCATTCTTTGAAGCAGGGCATGGGAAAGGGGCCGCCGACGGAATTGGTGGTGTGATTAAACGTACTCTGGACACAAAAGTAGCACACGGAGAAGATATTCCCGATGCCAAAACAGCATTCGAAGTTCTTTATAAAACGAATACAGCTATAAAAGTGTTTTATATTCCGCCAGAAAACATAAAACCACTTCAAGAAGAAATAGTAAAAAATCTACATCCGCTACCTAACACATTAAAAATTCATCAAATAATATTAAACGAAAAATCTTCAATAAAATTTCGAGATGTTAGTTGTTTTTGCAGTAACATGAATGGCAAATGTGATTGTTATTTTATAAAAACGCATAGATTTGATATTAGCAAGCCTAAATTACCGAAAAAAAACAAAACACGCAAAAACATAATAAATAAAAATAAAGATGGTAAAAAAAAGAGAAGAGTAAGTACATCAGATAGCAGCACCGAGTTAAAAAGCATTGAAATTGAATATTTAGATGACAGTGATGCCACACATTTTTCAGAGAGTGAATCTTATCCAGAAGAATATATAGATTTTAACGAAGATCTCTTGAGTGAAAGACAAGAAGAAAAAGAAAAAAGACGGTTGGAAGATACTTCAGATGGAAAAACAAAAAAAACTATAGACGAAAAAGGTAAAAAATCAGCATTTCATAAAGGAGTTACTATATTATCGGATATCAGAAATACACCAAGTAATAAAAGATATTTTGATCTGTCACAATATGGCGCATTCCAATTTAAAAAAATGGATAGTAATTTTAACATTTGTTTAACCAAACAATCTTCAAATCTTCCATTATACCAAGAAAATATAGACCCATACCTGAATCCAGAGGCGAGTACTTCCAGAATAGAAAAGAAAAAAAAAGAAAAATATGACAAAGATTTGAACAACACAAAAATAAAAGAAAATACAAAGACTGAAGACTTAGGAGGAAGATATTATAACCCAAATTTAATAAATATTGTAGACGTAAACAAATACGAAAAGGCTGAAGACTTAGAAGATAATGATAGAATAAATCTAAATAAAATTGAAATAAACCAAAACGTATTAGTAAGATACTACATTCGCACAAATTGGAAGTACTATATAGGACGTGTAGTCGAAATAAAGACTGACAAAGGGGACAATTACTACACTATTAATTATCTTAAGACTGTAAAAAAACCCTCACTGAGATTTGTTGCGCCAAAGAAATTAGATAGTGATACTGTACCTTCTATTTCTATTGTGAAAGTTATAGAATTAAAAACAAGTGATAAAACAAATGAATACTTTTTAAAAAATGATTTTGACTTTACTTATTTTGAATTTTAATTGGTATAATTGTAATTTGAGGTTATTTGAGAATTCATTTTATGCAAGAAGACGATTATTATTTTAATAAACATTTATCTTTCTTAAGTATATAATTTTTTTGAAAACTTTTATTGCATTTACCATTAAATCATGTTTGATAATATAATTTTGTTGAATAATTTTGTTAAGATGGAGAAGAATTATCTGTCGAGTTTTTGTTATGTTTAAAAATATTTTAAAAATTGATGACTATATTTTACCGTAGTTAGTAGTTGTATGAGAAGAACTTTATGTATAATTACACAATTTAATAAAGAAATGTTCAAAATAAATCAAAGTTGTTCTTGTTGTAAATATGCCTTTACAATACTTTTATGTTACTTTTACGTTACCAGGTTATCTTTGCTTTAAAGTTACTTTTATGTTATATGAGGCCAATTTAACGGCCCTACCCATATATTAAAAAGTCTTTATATGGAAGAAGACTTCTTTATTATAGTTAAGTAGATGGTGGTAAGTGAAACAGATGTATTTCCCCGAGGCCGTTATTGAGTTCCATGCATGAAGATATGAGTCTATTGCCAATTTCAACCTTCTGGCTTCTACCGAAAAATCTTTACATGAATACTTCAACCTACATATTCACTATGACATTAAAGTCGCAAGCATGGCCTAGAAGTGATATGTCATGCTGAGTGGTCTCCCATTTAGAATCTGCCATCTTACCTCTCTCAGAGTGTTGTAGCAAGCGATTAAGGGCTTAAGTAAGTGAATGGGAAACAGCTTCCACCTGTAGGAACACTGATAACATCGTACTGTGAAAGCTCGGTTTGTTTAAGGGTTACGGGGTCAGACAGAACCACTTAATACCTGCTAATCGCATAAATAATTATTTTTGCGCATTACCCTGGCAATGATGATGATTTATTCTGTAAGCGCTTCATTTTCTAAACATTATAATATACTCCTTGAAAAATAGGCTGTTTCGGCCTAGTAACTGGCCTCTGAGAAGAAATGCTGAAACTGACTCCGGCCTATTTGATGATTATAATATCAAAGTCCAGACATTGTATTCATAGAGATCATATGTCACCCAAATAAAATATATACAATTCAAACACAAGTAGACACAATTCATAATAGAAATAGATTCGACGACACGGTTGGCGCAGTGGCTAAGTGATTAGCTTTCTGCGCTAGGTGTCGCGCGTTCGATTCCCGCACGTAAAGAATATTTGTATGATCTATGTACAGATAGTTGTTTCGGGTCTGGTTGTGTATGTTTATAAACTACATATATCCGCGACAGAGGGTTAAAAAAAAGAAAAGAAAGATACAATATTCAACACGGAATGTACGTGGCTTAAATATAACACAGATATGACATGATTTGTCGTTAGAAATTTCCACTGTCGTTTTTATAAAATGTCTCTATGTATGTATGAAATGTCATGAAAGGGGAAACAATTGATAAATGTCGATATATCACTTGTCGACTTATCCTCTTTATGTGAATAACGCATAGTTCTTTCATAAATTAATTAATAGTTTCTACAAAAGCTATGTTCACTGAAGAGTATATACATTTTATAAAATATATTAAAGCCTCAAATTCAGCGTCCAAACATTTGCCTGCAGAGTTTGGTATAATTTCGTTTCCGTTGTTTACATTTCACATAGCCGCGTCCTATAGGCGGTATACAACCTCATTCTTAGGCTTTTTCGTGTCACGGTTACATGATTTATAACTTACTGAGATACGTGTCTTCGCTGTACCCTAAAGTCTCAATAACATGTATACAAGGTACAACACATAAATAATAAATCCTGACTTTTGTACCAAAGCGATTCCACGACACGACCAATGTTAGCGTTGTTCTAAGTAATATATTTTTACATTTAGTAATTTTTTGTTGGGTTTTAATGTAATTCGTGTTGTTCCGGAATTCATAGAATTTTACAACGATACTCGGCTTTGATACGATCAATGGTTTGCGGCGCCAAGTAATTCTATTAACTCAAGTTGTACCGTGCATGATTTGACGTTAATAACGCTGTTATTACTGTAGTAAAATTTATAATCTCCAAGCTTTAATAAGAAATAATTTTCAAGCTAGTACTATATTTGAATGGGTAGTATTGGATAGACTTTGTTTGTTACTAGTTAGACGTCGGTGTAGAGTTACTGTTTTCTAGCTAATACGCGCCAGCTGTTGCGCAGATTTGTCTCGGCGTGAATGTTAACACACCAGCGACGCGACGGGCACGCTCTATTCTATGTCAGATAGATTTACCCACAGAACATGGTACATTTCTGTAATATGCGTATAAAGTACCTATGTTTTGATGTTTTACTACCGATAACGTACTGGTTTGCTTTGTTTTATTCAGACATCTGAAAAATATTATAAACACTTGAAAGGTAAAAAATAGTGAAGTACGTAGTCGTCTATAAACTAGATTTTTGCTGATAATCCAAACATGACTAAAGTAGCTATAATTCTCTACCGCAGGCGGCTCAGCGTAATTCCTTTAAAGCTAGCGTTCTGCTGCGTCCTCGTTACACCTGCCGCTTCAGACTCGAAATACGTCGTTTATGAAATAATTTTGCACAAGAATATTTCTTTTTTGTATGTAACTTTGTTCGTTATTTTAAGTAGGCACCAGGTGGCGCTAACAGGCGGCGTTGCAACGGAAATTGCCGTCGGTCGGTCTCGTCGCCGCGGCGGCCGGAGGGAAACTTGGCTCGCTCAAACCGCGCCGCCCACACTAGAATAGGCCCTTGTTAATTGTAGGCCAACACAGAAAACAATTAGGAGCACTCGTGTGCGCCAACACCGACTCGAAATATTTCATTCATTACTTAGATAAAATCACGGACCCATTTACGTAACACGTAAATTAGATCCAACTCAAACAATGAAATTATTCTCTTAGGACTTATTGTGTGCGCACGAAACTTTGAATTGGTTTGTCAAGTATGTTTGCTTATGAGAAAGTATAATAATCTCATGTTAACTGAGAAATAATCAATTTGATTGCCATGTTAAACTACAGATTAAACTTGGAACTAGAAAATCCCAAATAAATATAAAAACAAGCGCAGACAGAATCTTTTGTTTTCGAAGTAAAAGATGACTTTCAACATTCTTATTAAGCAACGACACATAACATGCTTTTGTACTTATAACACCAATTGTTGCTGTAACAATACTTTGTAAAACAAAAGAAACTGCCACATCAATTTATATCAGCAGGGAAAAGCTAAACAAATGGATATCACGCGTACAAATGAAATGAAAACGGAGCCGCCCTGACTTTAGAACGTTTAATGACCTTAAGCTTAAGGAAGGTGGTAAGGTTTGACGTTGCATTAGCGAACAATGGTTGAAACTAAAACTAGATCCGCCTTTATCTTCGCAATTGTTATAAAACACAAAGCGCTTAACTAGTTGAAAGCTTTTGGCAGGGCGTTTACATGGGCGGCGGTTTGTGGCGGGTGCCTATACAGCTAGCGGTATAACGACGTCGATAGCACGAATGATACAGTTAATTCCTACTTTAATATAGCATTTGTGAGGCAATAGGATTCACGTTAATATTTATTTTCATTCAACAATTATTTAGCGTGAATGACGTATTTACCAACCGAAAAGAGTGAAAACAGAACTGAGGAGTTTATTCCTGTAGATAAATATTTAGCTTAACAAAGCAAAACTCTGATGATCTATTTATGAATTTGATATTTATATTTAAGTATAACATGAATTTCGTATACAAAATTCTTGATCTTCTAGATTGGCTCCGTAAAGTAATGAATAACTGAAACTTGTACACGTCTACGAATTCACTTAAAAAATCATAGGTAAATCAGTTTATTGGATTCATAAAATGTTTTTTCTATTTACTAGATATTACAATCCAATTCTTACTAGAAGAAGGTATAATATCTAGAAAATTTGGAATACGCTAATAGGTACTGTGTTGTACTCTATGTAATAAAGTCAAAGTCAAGTCAAAGTCAAAGTTTTTTATTTCAAGTAGGCCTTTTCAGGCACTTTTAAAAAGTCGAGAATCTAGGCGCACGGTTCCAAAGGGGGTAGGTCCTATGGAGAAGAGACCGGCAAGAAACTCCATGGATACTCTTTTCAAAAACAAAAAGTTAATTTACAATTAAAATCTTAAATTAACATGCATTATATAAGAAAAAATACAAACTTAATAGAATGCTACTTACACAATGAGGCAATACAACATGAGTTAAACAATTGTTTCGAATATAAACTAAAAACGGGATAAACAGATCAAAGCGGATAAAACAGAAATAAAAAAATACAAAAAAGAATACAAAATATTGAAACATCAAGAATGTCCAGATATGTAAAGTGAATCTAATATAAAATAGAATTAGTAGACACAATGGATAACCAGGGAAGCCACATGTGCAGAAGATATTCAACGCCACACGTCTCTATCGTCAACATAGTCTTTGATTCTATAATATGCTTTCTACTAATACTTTTTCTTTCGCTTATTATTCAATATTATTTCATAGAAATTGTAAGGAGCCATCGTATTTGATGATTTACTTTCTAGACTACGTTTATGATGGAAACCATACTACATCAAAGGGTTGAAATTGAATAAAAAAAAAAAAAAATGTTCACCGTCAAAATTCAGATAACTCTCTTCTCTCATATTCAAATATAGCGTGTGAAAGCAATACATTTGTATGATTTAAGACAACATTGAAAAAACTTAAGTGTATTTTACCGATCCCAATATTTTTGAGTAGGTACAAGCAACTTGAATATTAAAATTAGATTGCGCAAATAAATAAAATTGTTTGAAATCAAACGGTTTTATTTATGGAATTCTGGCTTTTACCCGCAATTTTACCCGTGACCCTTCACGGGCTAAACTCAAACAATCCTTAGGGAACTATTAGATATTTTAAAGTGAAAAGTAGCGTCTATTTATATCGCACAATATTTTATAAAAGATTGCTGACTAAATGCCAAGAAACTCGTTGGATGTATAATGCACGTAATATGCGTTTATCATAAGCTGTTCATTTCATATTCGCGTACCCTCGTGTTTGTATGTTAGATAACCAAAATGCACCAAATTCTCGGATAAACGTACACAGTGCTGTAAACACCGCTTAAGATTTAGTTGGCAACTCAAACGTAGATATTTCAGCCCTAAATCCATACCTTGCAACTTCCTGAACAGAATAGAGTAATTGCTTAAGAGCTAAACTAGGAAATCAAGTGCATATCCAAGTTTAGTTTCAAGTAATTAATCTGTGAGGTGGTAGGAATTCTTGGAGTCATCCGTCAGTCTCAAGTCGTGTATTGAACTCGACGTTTGGAGGCGAGGCGTCATGTAATTCTGTTACTCTCTCCCACTTCCAGTTAATTGAATACGCCTGCCACACGGCTGAGGAGCCAGAAAATCCGATTCGTGGTTCTAATGTATGTGGTAAACATTCTTAGGGCAAATAGGTAGGCTGCTTACTTGTTTTAAGAATACAGAAAAAGGATGACACGTTAATGGAATTGCTACGAAGCGGCGGCGCGGCGCTACATCTTTAATTGCCTGTTGTTTAGCGTCGGTATTAACGCAGTAAGCGAAATAGAGGAGAGTCGACTAATGCTTGGTTCCTTCATTGTGAAACTTTATTAAGGAACGAATGGTAAGGATTTGGTGATACCAAAATGTTTCTGTAAATACTCGTATGTGTATTCTACTTGCTCACTGCTATTAAAGCGCGTATTCTACCTGCGGATGTTATGATAAATGCGATCCATCTACAACGCTGCTACGGTACTAGTACTCGGGTCTACTACACTACGCTACGAAAACTATATACGTAAACACACAAGTCGTTTAACACAATAATAGTTAGCAGTTTGTACGTTTAAAATAAAGGACTCGAGAAAAAAAGAAACAAGTAGAGATACGATAATTACGCTTATCGACCAGTGTAAAAATAAAGAATAGTTCAATACGTAACATAACATCACGCCTGTATTCCCCTAATGTACTAATTTTATAGCCACATTTCGCCGATGCCGTTTTTAACCGGGCTTAATAATTTATATAAAATAATTTCAGAAAATCCATATAACACTATACGAGTTGGGTATCGAAACCAGGGCCTCATGCTGAACAGCCGTGCATGTGACCACTAGACCAATGACGCAGGTTAGTAATAGTAATCTTCACTAAAATGTATCAAGTTAGAGATGCCTTTCTTAATCGTAGTGTTTTCCCTGCATGCAGTATGACGTTAACGTTGTACCCACTGTTTACCATGCTACTGTGTACTCAGAACTGCATGTAATCCATTAGCTACCACTTTCCTAATATGCACTGGTGAACTTTAACTCGGCTGACAAAGGCGACTTCATACTCAGAATTTAATAATAGCCAGTGACACAGTAGACAGTAGAATCTTATTTGGGTTATTTGCAAATAAAAGTACGGGGGAAGGCCCTGTACTTTTATTAAGTAAATAAGGATAAATTATGTTAATATTCTAATACATGATTTTACAGATCATAGCAAGATATGAGCATATCGTGAAGATAGATATTGATAGATATACACTTTACTGCACACCACACAGTTAATCAAAACATATACATTAAAATTACAATGCTCATGTACAATGGGTAGCCTTATCGTAATCAGTCATTTGTTCCAGGCAACCGTAACGTGTTGATATATTTGTTTTATTTTCATATAACACATGTTACTATCCTATTTAAGATTTTAAATTGTGAACCACCTTTTTTTGAGTTTCTTGCCGGTCTCTTCTCCATTGCACCAAACCACATTTGGAACCATGCACCTAGAGTCTCGACTTAATAAAAGACTTAGACTTTGATTTTGTCATAGAGAATAAGGGCCCCAGGTAAGAAGCATTTAGTAACTATCTGCTTCCTTCACTGCAGTTAAGTTGATGTTCAAAAAAGCCTTTCGTCTACTTATTTGTTATAGAAATGTAAATCCTAAAAACCTGACAGTATCTTTTATTTTTAATTTCCAGCTTGATGATTGTGACAGCTTTTAAATTATTGAATTATTGCCCGTATAAGCATTTCAGTAGCAAATGTTTACGAATTTTAAATAAAATAAATATTGGCCACTTAGACGTTGATCATGACGAAACAACTATTGGTATGGTCCACGTCCCATCGCTAGTAGGTAAAGCTAATAATATAAAAAATATAACTTAGTAATGTAAACTATGCAAGTACATAGACGCTTCATTGTAAACAAATATTGTTATGCTAAAAAGAAGTAAATATTTTTGTTTCGAGAAAGGCGTATTAACAATTTTGAAAGGCATTGATGTTTTATGAATTTTCTTATGTGAAAGTCATACTTACATAGGTATATATTCACCACGATTTTTTTAAGAATATTAAGTTTTAGAGTTTGTGTTGTTATGACAGCGACGAGTCTTTTAAAAAGATATTTTCAATAAAAGAATTTTATTGTTTAATTGTTTTATACGTATACATATGTATAATTATTCAAAATTTTAATACAACGTCGTATAATTAGTGTATTATAGAAACACAAATATTCGTATGCACGACATGCGACACCCAGACTCGGAACAACTATCTGTAGGCCATACTAATATTTGTTCGGTGTGGGGAACCAACGCGACCGCGCCTTCGTGTCAGTACATAAACATGTAATAATTAACATACGCTTTCTAATGATGTCCGCTTCAGTTGACGGTTACGGTATTCCTATTATCACAATTTGGAGAGGATTCTTGGATGGGTCAAAGAATCTTCTCCAACATAATTATGGGTGCTCCACACCATGTACAGGAACCGGTTTTTTCTGTTAGAAAATTCTCAGTAGTAGTCTGGAGTTTAGAATTGTGCCGGTAGAAGACAGCAGCCTCGCCTCCTAATACCTATATGAGAATTAATAACGGCATCAGCCACATGAGAGTGTACAATTGGGAGTACATCTCTGCCTAACCCAGCGTGACGCTTATCAAAATTATCTTATAACAATTGCAACTTACTTGAATTCCAAAAACGTAATTTTTAAGTAACGTAATTTGAATAGAGCATCTTGCTTAACAGTAATAAAGTATATGTTATTTTAATTATTAGAATTACCTCAGATCCGTGGGAGGTACCAGCGAGCAATTTCAACAGTGTTCTGTATTCTTGAAAAAGTTTCGACTAATTATAGCGTTGTACTTACTTTTAATATAAAGGAAACCGACCAAAATATATTTGTTGTGTAAAGGGAGTGGTTACGACAACTTTCTCTTGCTCTGTTTCTCAACCTTGTGCAATATACTCGATTTACGTACAGGAAAAATCGTGTTGAAATGTGATGTTGATGATCAAACATGTCTCGTAGTCGCTACTCATCACAAGAATAAAATAAAAATAGTTGTACCAAAGATACTGTGATGAACTTTGTGGATATGTAAAGACTGTTATTAACTAGGTGAACTAAAATATTAACTGGAACCTTACAATTATACTTAACACTAATTTAATAACAGCAATGGACCACCGAATAGGTTTAACAGTTCCATAGCGAATTGGAAATACATATTTTACTATCTACTTAGTTCACATTGGTCGTGGAGCGCTAATATTTGTCGATACAGTGCAGTACGATTCAAATTTGTGTCAGAAATTGGTGAATTATGTTCTATTTGTAAGAAGCCATAGGAAATCAATTGAATTCGTAATGTAATTTGGTTTTGTTTGAGCCTTATTTCGATGCGAATCTATCAGTCTTCTATTAAGAAATATGTTTATTCTAAGAACTTGGCAAATACTTTGCAATGAAACCCTTCAAGGTCGCGACTGAACTTTATAATAAGCACAAAAAAAATTTTGCTACCTACATTTCAAAGTACGACTTCTTAAGAATTATTGTGTCGAGTTGATTTAACAGTCATGTAATCCATTAAATTTTCGGACTGAAATATGAAAATATTAAGTATTATTTTATATGCTTCAGCAGGTATAGAGGCTATAATACGCGACCAGCACAGAGTGTATGAGACTAATGTTCAGCTGAATACATCTTCCAGATAATGATATCCTGGTATTTATGTCCTGGCTTCTAAGCGTGAGTGTGAGTGAGAACACTATATAATATAAGAGTTATTGAGTTTTTCTATAAGAAATTTATACTTCTGCCTTAGAATTCGAAGAAAATAGGTGACGCGCTAAGAATAAAAGTATTTTAATAAAAAAAGAAGAAGGTGAAATGAAAATAAAAATGCAGCAAAATTATAATACAGAATGATGCTAATGTTTCAAACCCTAAATCCTCTTTCAAAGGAGTGCAAGTGCTTAGAAAAACATACTAAAAACCAAAGTGCAAATAGTATTATACATAATAGTTATAATATATTAAGATTTTCCATTACCACCATCAAAAGGGAGAACTTCCCAAAGGAATTAGCGAACTATGCTGAATAATAGCATTAGGCGTTAAGTGATATAAAACGTGATACTAATGCTGGTGGCAAGTACAGTAACTAGTATTAGAATGGAAGTAGTGGGACGTCAGTCAGGTAATTTGGAGGCGGTTCTAGATGTATGGAACATGTGACAAGTGACTAGCGGGCGATACTCCACGATGTGTTGAGTACTTGATAGCCCAGATTTTGAACTAGAGGGTTGAGACCAATTGGCCTAAAGGGATGGGAAATCGGCTTTTTTCCATAATTAATCAGCGAAATGCATAGTAGGCCAAAGGACTCGGCGATCTGTAACAAATCTAAAAGAAAGACGAACACAAAAGTGATGGCTATAATTAGTAACCCCTGCCGAGGAACGAGGCATGGTGTTTTTCATTGATAAGGGAGATACCTCAAACAAGGCGAGGTATTCCCTAAGGCTCGACGGTTGATATCACACATTCAGGTGTACATATACATATATAGGTGTTAGAATCGCTCTACATTCTCATAGTGTGATTCAGGATTCGATATTGTCACTTCTCTTCGATAGATGGCGCTATAGCTCTTTATAGTTCTTTGCCAAGTAGCTAGTTGTCTCTACATCACCCTTCAGTCCCTTCCAAATACATGCTGCATAAAGTTACGTCATGATAACGGCATTTTAACCATGGGTACGTTTTTAACGTATCAGTTTGACTTATGTGTATTGACGCGTTTATTACCAAAAGGGGTGAGTGTTCATCAACATCTTAGCTGTTTCGGTAGCTGTCTTACTATCAGAACGTACGTATATAGTTAGTACTAGTTTTTGCCCGCGACTTCGTCCGCGTTTCAGTCGTTTTTCGTAAAAAAGTAGCGTATGTCCTTCCTCACGGTTCAATGGTTTTGATGTAACAGACAGATTAACTTTCGTATATGATTTCTATGTAGCTTTAACCATTAAGGCTGCACACGCGACGGAAACTTAAAAAATGGAGTAACTTCTCCCGTTTTCCCAACATTTCCCTTCACTGCTCTGCTCCTATTGATTGTAGCGTGATGAAAAGTATACTATAACCTGCCCTGGAGTATGAAGAATAATTGTACCAAGTTTCGTTAAAATCCGTCGAGTAGTTTTTGTTTCTATAAGGAACATACAGACAGACAGACAGAAAAATTTTACTGATTGCATTTTTGGCATCAGTATCGATCACTAATCACCCCCTGATAGTTATTTTGAAAATATATTTCATGTACAGAATTGACCTCTCTACAGATTTATTATAAGTTTAGATAGTTATATTCACTTTTCTGTTGAAAGCGGCAACAAAAATGTTAATTCCAAATTAGTTTAATTTTATATAACAGGCATTCATTTTAGAATTAACAGCGAAATCTGACGAGGTTAATAAAGTTTATTTAAATCCGGTTGAACTTTTGCCTAAATTCCTTCATTAATTTAATATTGTGTTTAAGTAAATCCAAGTGAGAAATTTCTTAATCTATATAAATAAAGGCTTCCAAAATATTTGTATTATATTATTAGAATATAATAGAATTATCATGTTTTTTAATTAAATTAAACTTATCATAGGTTGCCTACCTATGATAAGTTTAATTTAATTTCTTTTGTAATGTTCAGTGTATATTATTATATGTAGCATTTTCATATAGTTTTTTGCATTTGTAACCCTACTGAAGGTCGAACAAATTTGAAGATCATTTATAGCTATAAATCTTACATGTTACTTATACACAGACCCACCATCCGCCCAACTACCATCTGCAGGTCTCACAAATGTATGTATTGTTAGATTAGTGTGGGGATCGAATTCGCTACTTGTTACGTAAGAAGCCAATCGCTAAACATCTGCGACAATCAAACCATAAACTCGAGCATAAATCTACTATAAACAAAACCTGCAATTGGTCGATAAATCTGGATGGCTTAGCGAGCGTGTTATGCAATTAATGGCATGTTCGCTAACTCGTGGACACTAGAATTACGTTTTGCCACTGAAAATTGCGTTTTTAGTTAATTGTTTTAGTATTTTTCTATGATAGGGACTTAAACCAATTATTTTATTCCTGGTGCTAACTAGTTTAAATCAGTATTGTAGCCATGTCGTCAATAGTCTATGCCAATCCATTACTGGGTATGTTTATATCCTATGAAGCAGGTATTGTGCACCGTCAATACACAAACGCAAGCGGGTGCGCTTCCTCTCAACAGTTGTGACGTCGTGTCCTAAGTGCTGCGGGTGCAGGAAGCCGCAGGCGCTTCAGCACGACATCATGTAGCGTAGCGTGTTACATGCTTCGCACACCTCCGCGTAATTGAATCCGTGTCTACTGCGATGCGGTGCCGTGCAACCTTCACCCATTCGCTATCTCTTAGATAGTGCACGGTAGGTATTTGTGACCTCCTGCTTTGAAGAAATAAGGTCACTATCTGATGTGTTCCGTATACAAACAGAGTTACATAACGACAATAAATTTAAACACGATCGCCACTAGTCAATCAAACTACATAAAAATATTAAATAAGGTGTTGGATAAAAATTCAAAAATCGGAATTACCATCTTAAATATTATATTACTTCTAACTAGTAGTCATTAATTTCTGAGCCGCATATTTTATTTGTATTTTACGTATGTAAATAAATATAAATTGTTTCAGTCCGTCAAGGTGAATAACCTAGTGAACATGCTTACACATTGTTAAAGTAAAAAATATATCTGGGCCTGTGTATCCTTGAATATAATTTGATATTTTTGGTGTACGAACCACTAACGCAGTACCCAGAATATGGTTTTAAATATAGTCGTTATGTCGTCAACACTTTGCATAACCTGGTAAGGGCCAAAGACTTATTTTAAGGACAAAAATGTGTAGTCCTACCGATCCTGAATAGTTTTTAAAATCATTAAATTAGTGCCCAGCGACCTAAAATTATGACATGATATACAAAACAATAAAAAAATTATGCTTTTCAAACTTATACTTAAACCTTTAACTCTGAGACCTAAAAAATGACATATTATTTTAACAGCTTTTTTGCGTGAAATAGGTAGCTTAAGATATTAGAAATACCATTGAAAAGAATAAAGTCAAAAGCCATCCATTTAAACACTTTTTTTAAGTATATCAAAGTTCTGGGCCGCATCTACTTGCCTACCTATTTTTAGTACATTGTGTCGTAATATATCTTGACCTAGGTTGGGTCTTACGAGGATAAAGCTTTATGCGAGCAGAAAAATATATAGAAAAAAGATACCAATTATACACTCGAAAGATCAAAGCGCAAAAATAAGCAGCTCTATCTAACATAATTTTTAGATTTGTTCCCATATAGAAACGAAATAATTGTGGAATGAGATGACGCAATCGGGTCCCTGTATATATCCAATTATTTACCTGTATGAGAGCACAGATAGAGTGTTTGCGACTCGCTATGTAATCAAAATGTTCTCAACCACATTCAGCGAATTGAATTTTCTGTTCATCTCGTAATGGGTGGCTTTTATTCCATTTCCACCAGCAAGGTTCCCGAACTAGGTGAGCATTGAAACAGCCCCGTTGAATACATTATCGATATTGATTAAACCGTCTAATCTATAGTATCAAGTTCATTACTCACGTTCCAATGTAACCGAAGCTAGAGTATTTATCATTTGTCTAAATACTTCACTGTATTTACCCACTATTCATCAAGCGCAACGATCAATTAATTAAATTGTACTGTGTGTTTGTTGGTAAAAGTTTTCTCTATATTAAATGCACTTTGATAAGAATTGCGATGTTTCTCAAGGAATTGAATATCTCGCAGCTGGAAAAGAGTAGTTGGACGAACTGATAGAATTACAGCTGCCAGTTTTACTAAGAAAAATGGAGAGAGAAAATATTATTTTTAAGAAAAAACGTTCACAAAGCTACTCAGTCAATAAAACACGCTTTTTTATTCAAATCTTAATTATTGTGCTTGACGTTTCAATACTAGATATTGATCAGCTTCGGGCATTAGAAGTAATACAAAAGGTAACAAGAGATTGATTTTCAATCGAAGCTCTCGAACGTGTTGGCCATAACTTTAATCTCCTTTCAGAACTGTAAACTTGATATTTTTCCACAACCTCCCACAAAGGCCCCATAACGAAGTGAAATAGCCAAATAAGAAGGTCTTAATGTCGCAGTTAGCTGAGAATTCTCCCTTGTGAATGCTGGGTCATTAGCGCTATGTTATTGCGAATTACCCGTAAGACTCGGCGCTCGGGACTCTGGTAGTCACGTTTAATCTGAATTTTCCTTATACTATACCTACTTTGTGCTGTACATATGGGATTTTACAGAATGCTCCAAAGCGGCTTACATATGCAGAATTAAATTACACTAATAAATTCAAACCGTATTCGGGCAATAGTTGAGTGTTAAAGCTCTATTTATTTGACCAACGTAAAAGGGTTTAGTATTTGCTATAAAGTAGAGCCTTTTGTGAAATCATATCAACTGTCATATTTAAATTGGGATTTTTTTACCAGACTCCCGAAACAGATATAGCGGCTGGTTTCTGTCTGACAGCTGGATGGTATTGTTCATTGTTTTACACGTCGAACGTTGCAAGCGTGAAGCGTATCCGTATTTAAATCACGTTAAAATGTTTTAAGCCCTGTGAACATTTTGGAAGCGAAAGCTGATTTTAAATTACTGAACGCTGGCAGTCAAGTGGGACGAGGGTCTTAAAATCCATCACGCACGACGCCGATCTTATTTAGATAAGTAGCAGTCAGCTGTCGGAAGGCCACCCTGCTTAGTTCGCTTGACTGATTACTGCTAATGAATGTCACACTTTAATCTTTCCTTTAAAACTAACCAACATTTTTTTCAATAACACTAAAAACTTTATTTAGAAAGAAATTATTCAAAGCTTAACGATTGAAAAAGTGAAATTGAAGGTCGATACTAATAGTCTCGGAGCTTTCAACATCGAAAATTATATTTCTTACTTTTTATATGGCACGTTAATTACTTGAGATGTTCATTGAAGTCGGCTTTCGGCTTAGTTGGATATTCAAAGCAAATACGATCAAATTAATCACATACGATTTCTGTCAGCCACACAAAATTGCATTTAATTAGGTATCACGCCGCCACTCAAACCACAGCTTGTCCAACAAGCCTACATAAATAAAGATTGGTTTACATATGGACGATCTAACTGAGTACGCTCTTGTCACCACAGTATATAACACGTATGGTCGCATTTAATTTTACAGCGCCAATTTATTTGAGCTTCATTATCACAAACGACGGTATGAACTCTGAAATTTATTTCTTTGATCTTAGCTCTTGAAACTTTTTGATTCTAATTTCATATGCATATTTAAACCGTAATTCTGACTGAAAACTATGAAATTAAAATTATTCTGGTTCAAGTTTTATTGTACGACCAATGTTCTTGATTGCGGATTGCGGAGTTATTGTTTGGTTCGTTCTTTGATTTTGACTCTCAATGTTGCCAACTTACTAGTGAAGTTTTAATTCAGTAAATTCTTAGCGACAAGCTTACGTTACCGTAATAACCATAGATTTAGAATGTAAAAGATGAACAATGACAGCTTGTAGGAGATACCGAAAAATAATATGCATATGTGTTAGTGACTGATATGTCAGATGAAAATAGGGTTGTGTATTTGCATTGTCAATATAGTATAGTATCGATACATTAAATCTTGCCCTAATGAATAGAGGTATATACGCTACTAATTAAATCCTCTTATTGTAAATTAATAAACGGATAAAATCATTTTATTTATGAAAATACAATGAGTATTAAAAAATATAATAATAATTTTAAGATGATGTTGTATGCAGCATACAGATAAGTATAGTACAAAGATTTAACCTTGTGCTATCCACTAGTCACAGTTTTGTGCAATGATAATGATAAAGTAATGTATGATATGATATTACCATAGATAGTTCCCTTAGGCCCGATTACTTAATAATCAGATAAAAATCTATCGACTTTTTATCGATATCCGTGAACTCATTTCTACAGTCAATCCTAGCGTAAACATACATTTTAATATTTATACTAAATATTATTTATTTCTTGTTTTATCTACAAAATATTACCACGTATCGGAAGAAAATCTAATATACTATGGTAAAATTTGATTTCTCGGCGAATTAATACTAGTACGTACACAAAATATGGTTTCAAAACGTACGATGAAAAAATCACATTTACCTGTGAAACGTGTAATTATTTGGATTATTTCTCTATGTCACGTTACAATTGGCAAAAGAACATGACATTATGACTGCCTAAATATCACTTATCGCCAATAATTGCACGATTATTTTATAAATTAATAAAATATATTTGACACTAAAGCAAGGGCAACGATTGGTACCGATCCTTCAAAAAAAATGTATCATACTGACATTAACATCTGTCTCTTTCTTTCTCGGGTAATGTTCATATTAAAATGATATCTCTTTTCCACGCTTTGTTGGTCTTCTAGCGTAAGCGAAATTCTAAGTCTATGGTAATAACAGTATTAGCTTGTGTCTCGACATTACTATACAGAGACCATTGCTAATTCGCCCCTTATATTTGGACACGTGCAGTAGGTCAGTAACTGAGCATTTCGAATTGCTGCAACAAATACCTAAAGTATAAAGGTTTGCATGCTAAAGTGAGGAACTGCTTCATCGGTCTAGTGGTCGCAAGCGCCGCTCCTGACTCTTGAGCGTGAGGTTTTAGGTTCGATTCCCGGATCGGACAAAGTATTTTTTTGTAGTATTTTTTCCTTTCGGGGAATACAGGCGTATTCCCCGAAGGGTTAAACAGAGGTGTACTTTTTATACATCTAAATTTCACAAAAGCCGTTATTAAGTCCCATATAATAGTGGGTGCGCCTATTGCCGTCTACCGTCTACTCGGCTGCCACTGAGTATTTCGGAAAATCCCGATAACACTTTGCCAAATCTGGGAGTCGATTCCGGACTACACTAGATCAATGATGCAGTTAAACATTGTAAACGTGCACATATATTTGAGTTTAAGTATCCACACATTCTGTAAGAAGCAGAAACCACACTGCATATCTTGTGAATGCGACCCACCGATGCATAAACGGAATGCGCATCTGGGGAAGCACTTATGTTACCCAGATGAGCTGCAACAAATCTTCGCTAAGAAAATCCAAGAGCTCTTAGCAAATATAGTGGAGATTTCTAGATACACATAAGTACTTGCAGTATACAGGTTTGAATTTTCAGGTCTGAAAACTGAAAATTAATTTAAATTGAAGATTTAATTGAACAATCTAATTATCTATGACAGAAGTTAGAGGAGGTAGCAGCCCAAAAAAAATTGACAACTAGTCTAACCATAGAGTATCAGTGTCTCCCTGTGATTGGGTGGCGGAGATAAGATGTAAAACACTTACATTCAGCCGCAACCGGTTAGACTGGGAGCCGACCCCAATGTAGTTGGGAAAAGGCAAATGAGATGAAGATCTAATTGCACAATCCTATATCTTATAAAAAAATATTATTGGCAATTTTTACTATAGAGAGAAATATGCTATCGTGAATTTAATCAATTTGTAGAGGAACGAGGTATGGTGTTCCTCCATTGAAAATGGAGGATCCTCCGACCAGGCAAGGTGGATTGTCTGGCGGGCCGTATATGTCTTAGAGTCGTTGTAAACTCTTATAGTGCGATTCAGGGCATTCTGTTGTCGCTTCACTCCGATAGATAGCGCTTTACCTTTTGCTATATTGCGACGATAGTCACTACAAATTCATATTTTGAAAACTAAAAATCCCACGTTGCGAGTCATACCCGTATAACCCGTTACACACGGAGTTAAAATAAAAATAACACGAACTAACGAAACAAAAACGAACATATTGGTAATATAACTATATTTACCAACATAATATCCACAGTTGCTGTATTTTCATTTTAAAAGTTATGAAAAAGCCAACTGTAAAACAAACAAACAAAACACGCAAAAAATCACAAAGTTTCCGAAACAAAAATGAAAACGAATCCAAATTTAGGTGTTAACTATATTTACCAACAGACAGCTGCTGTATTTACATTTTATAGGTCTCATAGTCGAAAGTTGTAGAAAGGCCAACTATAAAATTACGAAGTTACTGAAGTTGAAAACCGGCTAGCCGCGGGCTCGGATGTTTTATCTCCGGTCGCGTTTATTTGCTTTGCATGAAGTGTTATTTTTCACTGTTCTGAAAACAAACAACGGAATCAAGTGTCATATGGGTTTTCGTGGCTCTTTTGTTACCGCTATAAGATTATATAAATGTATATAATATAGTGTTAAATAATTTGTATTATAAAGTAATAGCTCAGTCGAAAGAACGGTTGGCGCAGTGATTTAGCTATCGACTGCTGTGTTAAGTGTCAAGGTTCGATTCCTGCACAGAACAAATATATGATATACAGATATATATATATTTAAAGTTGGTCTGGGTGTTTGGTCATGTGAAGATTTGTGTTAGTAATTCAGATAACATTTAAAAACATCATATCACAAAGGTCTTACTAAGTATATTGACTACAAATCTTTGGAAATCTCACATATATAATGAAAGTAGATGTATGTACAATGTGCCTTTAATTTTTCGGAAATTCGAACGTAGTACTAACCTAGTATTAAGTTTGTTGAACAATGAAAAATATTTTAGATACATTTGCCAACTTTTTATATTAATTAAAAATACAATTCAAATTAATTCCTTTTATAACTACCTAATAATATAGTGTCGTTCTTTCAGGCGAAATTCTTATAAAAACAATTATCGGTACCATTACCTACTGCTAAGTTAAAGTTAACTGTAACTTGAGTTAGCGGTATCGATAATTCTATGGAACTGATATTAACTTTGTTTCATTACTATATTAAGATAAAAGTAAGTAATAAAATATTCTTAAGGCCTCGGTCACGAATTTAGCGGGAGCGGGGCGGCGGCGGCGGCGGCGGCGGCGGCCATTGAATCGAAGGCGAACAACATCTTTTTGATACTAATTCGTTCCTAAAGTTTGATTTATTGTGGGCAAAAAGAGATGTAAATTCCTACAACCACGTACCAAAAAAATTAAAACGCGCCGATCACCAATATAATAAATAAAAATATAATAAAAAAAACCTGCTTATTTTTGATTTCGTTATTTGGACGTTTTAAGCAGTAACCTAATAATTTATTTTAAATTTTCGTAAATTATTCACTTTTAGAGGTTTGTCAATTTAACGTGTAGGTACTATTTGTGAACGTCGGACTGCCACAGTTCGAAATTATAGCTGAAGTAACACATTTTTTGTTTCGAATAGAGCCAGATAAAAGAGCTGGACTGGTAATACTATTACTAATAGTAAATTATATCAAGCCTACCAGCAATTCCATGTATATACCCGATAAATAGATGTCATTAGTGATGATACTGATTTCAAATACGCGATTAAACAAACAGGTAAAACATAGACCGGCAACGCACATGTGACTTCTCCAGTGTTGCGGGTTTCCATGGGCTACGGTAATCGCTTACCATCAGGTGATGCGTCTGTTTGTTTGCCGCCTATCGCATAAAAAAAAATAGACAGCAACGGTGTTATTAATATATTCGAAGAGATTTAATTTAAACAAAATTATGTAATATTTAGTATGCAATCGAATAAAACATAATACAACATAAACATAACATAGCATCACGCCTCTATTCGCCGAAGAGTTAAGCAGATGTGTAGAAATATACACCCTCGTTTCGCCGATGCCGTTATTGCGTCTCATGTAATAGGGGGGGAGCCTATTACTATCTACCAGGCACGGTTCCAGACTCCGTGCTGCCACTGAGAATTTCCATACAGAAAAGCTTAATAACACTTTGCCCGACCCAGGAATTGAACCCAGGACCTCACGCTTAGCAGTCGCGCTTGCGACCACTAGACCAATGAGGCAGTCAGAATAAAATATTTGCCCCTTATTACAAAACAAGGTTTATCTTTACAGCTTTAAGTCTTATAATTTATTTTTGTATTGTGAACCTTATGTTGTTGAAATACAGTTTTTTAATACAAAACTGACAATTTGGACCAGTACCTACTAACTAATAGTTTTGAATAACGAACTTTACTGTAGTCAGAATAAAATTAATAACTGTAATAACTGACTCGGAAGGTTTAAGCCTGGCCTAAAGATAATTGTTTTGCAATAAAGTATCAAAAATGAAATGTGCAAGGTAGAAGCGAACAAGTACTCAAATCGAGCAAATCTATTCCAGGTATTTACCCAACTATTTATAGAAACTCTGCCAATGGTCGAACAATCCGAAACAACTTCGCAGGACGATGAAAATACCCGGTCTAGTGGGAAGGAGTGTCACATTCTGTTTTCGGACTGCATGCTTTTTTCTTCTCGAAAAAGTCCGGAAAGTGAACTAACTGCTATAGGCTCGAGCAGTCTCTAACCCAAATCATGTCGTTGACTTAATTTCAAATCAAAATCCCGTATGATATACTTAGGTAGGCTTTTAGATCGGCTATGTCCTACCACTTTTTTTTTATTTCAAATGATCCTTTGCTGGCACTTTTGAAGCGTTAAGAATTTAGGTGCACAATCCCAAAGTGTGTTGGTCCTATGGAGAAGAGACCGGCAAGAAACTCTACGAATACTCTTTTCAAAATATTCATTTATATCTAAAATACATTGCATTTTAACTATGCAAACAACATAGTGCCCACCTGTTTGCTAAACAAAAGATATATCGATATGGCTTCCAACTAGGCTTATTCACTCCAGGCCTGATAAAGGCGTTACTGACGCGAATATATTCCGACAAGCGTTGCGTATAATAAATCCTGTCGCACCAAAACACGGGTATTAGCCACGAAACCAGATGTAACTCAGCACGCGCTGCTACACACATTGATATAAAATAATTAGATGTTTATTTACAGTTCGAAAAATATTCCAAAGTAATAGGTGCACTAATCTGAATTGTGCCTGTATTTGATTTAGTTTTGTTTCGATACGTTGTGTTAATTTATGCCTTTGACTATAAAATAACATATTTTAAACAACATGAGAATTCTCGTACTTTTGGTAATTATTAAAAAGACCCATTGTAACTTCATCGCTCTTTGACAAATGTTTGGAATCTTATAGCAGGGAATCGTACATCTTTAGTATTTATATCAATGCACACACAGCTCTGATTCCAACTAGTGTTAATTTGGAGACCAAATGAAAGGCAATGGTTTGGTTTTCGATGTAGGTACATCCGATCCCTTTGGGAGTTGGGAGCTTTGTTAATTACTAGGCACCATACGAACGAGCTCGAATAAAACCGATACTAGTGCTGAAACATTACGTTACTTGAAACGTCTTCATGAATACAATGAATGGAATTAAACCGATAATGGTCGGAGTAAGGAACCATGGGATTTTTGATTTCATTAAGGAAACAAAAGAAACTCCCACAGTGCTCTTTTGTTTACTCCTTGTGTTTTATTTGAAAGTAACACAATATCATAAAGCTATGTAGTTACCTTATTTATTTATACTGACAAATATACTGCATATATATATATACATAGTTGTACGTATTTTTATTAGTGATAGTATATATGTATATGTAGATAATGTCTTTAACTTGTTATTCATAAAATATAAATTTTAAGCAAACATCCTAGTCATATATTCAATTTGTTTGGTAAGTGTGCCTATTTCCCAATTATACAGTAAACAGTACGCAAAACTAATCAACACTCCCCCAGTAATTACGGCACTAAACTTTACATAATAGCTAATAAATTTGGACACAACATCCGCGAACCTGCATTTTGTAAAACGTTTACCTAAATATATAGTAAGCACGCAGTTACATATAATAGTCTGCATAATTTACACTTCTAATAACTTCTAAAGACTTTTTAAAACTTCGCCCGGAGAAACAATGAATGCCGGCGGAGCTCCACTTAAAATTTTCCCCAAAGAAATATGTAGAGTTCTGTCGTCTCAAAAGGCGAATTCGTCGTTGGAATCTCGACGGCTGGTTTAATTAGCCGTTTTAATGAATGTCGAGGCACGTACGCTGTAAATGCGGCCCATTACCTGCGTAATTCACGCAATGATAACAAAGAGTCGGGTCTTACGGAGGCGCCATCAACGCTACCGAAGATCTCCACAATGCCCACTCTACCGTATTTTTCCGAAAATATCTTCTATTTAAATTGAATGAGACATTTGTTTAAAAAGAGAATGTATTTAAAATTACAATACGTATCTCATTTGTGTTATAACATTATAGTAGTATTGTCAGTTGAGTAGAAAGTCGACGTAAAAACTAAAAAAGCACTCTGTAAATTGCCTTTTAACAGTCATTGAGAGAGTTCTAAGTGATCACATATGGGTCGTTTGTCGTTATTTATTTTTGTATTATACTCTTCTTCCGCGACACATATAAGTATGTATGTATGTTGGCATAGTAACGATTATCAAACCAATATTTTCAATAGAATATCTACCTACTTTCGTATTGTTTATAAAATGAAAATATACGTTTATTTTATAGAAGTAGGTATATAATATCAAACCAAAGTTATCCAACGCGTAATGAATAACAATGAAAGAAACAAAAGTTGCGATTTGGCGTTGAAAGCGGATTATTTCGTAAATTAAATTATGTTTTAAAGAATAAGATTGCTTTACATAGATAGCAGGAAACGGAAATAGCGATTATCGCATTTACGTCTTAATGTTTCTTTAAAAGCTTTTTATATTTTCGCTTATTTATGCTAATCTGAAAGTCGGGAGCAATAATATGGAAAAAATATGGCCGGAGGAGACACGGGTCTCCATAAAATGGCATAAGTGGGGCAAACTTGAAACATAATTTAGCTGTTTCAGAACTTGGCTTTGCTCTTAGTTGATATTTTTATTGTTAGCTTTTATCATATGTATCATGTCTACTTATAGATTCACATATTGTTCATATGATTATGTAATCATAGATAATAATATAGGTAAAATAAGTACACCTTTATTTTTCTTTTACATTTTGCTAATTTATTTTGTTTACCGTTCCCTTAAGGTAGCGAATGCTACAGTTACATTAGAATTTTTAATTGTAATTGATTGCATTACTTAACCCCCGTTTATAGCCTGGTGAAATTTTCTTTAACCAAAAAGGCCGCATACATGGTACAAAGACACTTACTTTCTTATTACTTTACCACTTTGTTTTTTTACCTCTAAAGAATTTAACACATGCTCGTAGGCGTGTTTATACGTAATGTTCGTCGCAAATTACAGTACTCGTTAAGTACTGGTACTGTAAGAATTAAGTGAGCAATAACACATCGCTAACGAGTACTCGGTCTCTGTACTCTACAGACTAAACGTGACAAAGGGCCACGCTGCCTCTTAAACTGCGAGCGCTTATGAAGGCACTTGTATTATTCCCCGTATCACTGTTATTTGGCAATTGTTTTAAATTACAGCTTCAAAATTGGAAAAGTTTTTTTTTATGATTGGTCAGGCAAATTCCTGCTTTCAAACTGTCTCGATATAGAAAAAAATAAATAATAAAAAACTGTTGAAGCATTTAAATGGGGTTTTGCGTCAGCGTAATTCATATATTTCTATTAATTGACCATAAATATATAATAACTTGAATGCTTCCATGATTTGCTGTGGAAACTTCATCAACTTCATCTCTATCTCTTTGTCTATTTCTCATTAAGAAATATTTTTTCTAAATTATTTCGGCATAAATGGGGTAAGAAAACTACTTAATTCGTTAAGCTTCAAAAGAGTCCCAACTCACAAACAAAAGATTTTCTATTGTGTCTACTTTCAGTTGTTTGAAAAGATATAAAATCATATTATTATATTTATCGCGGTAAAAATTAAGAGAGAATTATTGCTATGGAACATTATACCAAAATAATCCCTACGTATAACTTTAGCTAAACTTAAGTGGTATTTATTTATAAACGCAGCCTCAGGCGGTCTTAGGACTTTCGGGTTCTTAAACGGAAAGTTTGGAACCACGGCACAGCTTGGTGTCGACTTGGGGCACAATTCAAATTGGTATAAGTAACACTGAAATCTGTTATTTGGAACAAATATATACCTAACTAATACCTAAGTTCACGCATGAGCACAGAACAGGAGATCGGGTAAAAGATAACTCTTACTCTTGTTACCTATATACCTAACAACCCATCAAGTGGTGCAAAAGAGGCACAATATAATTAAAATGATATGAGCAAGAGAGAGACCCCTAAATAGAGCTTCTGTAAAAGTTTAATCAAAATCGGGCGATTGGTTTTCTGGTTATATTCAGACAGGCAGATATAACTTTAGTTTTATAGTAGGTACAAATAGATTATTAGTTATCACCGTATTTTAATGTCACGATGTCATTTTGTGTGCTCGGTTTGGTAACTAAAACCAAATACATTATGCTTAATTTAAAATTGATGATATTTACTATATTAGGTGGATTAATGTTAATTATACGAGTTATGGATTAAACAATGTTGGATATGAAAAGTATTGGTCGTTTAAGTTAATATTTAACTGAACTTAGCACCATGCCATACCTTCGGGGAATCCCGAAGGTTTAGACCGAGGTGTGGCTACGATTATCCACATGCCGTTATTAAGTGCCAAGTAATAGAGGTGATCCTATATAGTAATACCATCTACTGTGCATAATTCTAAGCGTCAGGCTGCGACTGAAAATTTTATAACAGGTAAACCTAACATTTTGCGCAGACGGTGATCAAAACCAGGACCTCACGCTACGCAGCCGTGCTTTCGACCACTAGGCTAATGGGGTATCTTTAAAGATTTTTAATGTAGTATAGGTCTTTCTTATATTTCATGAGTCATTAGAGTATAATTGTTTAAAATTAATTACATATATCCGACAAAGGTGTGACAACAAGACATAAGTAGCACCATAATTATTATTTTGTTAAGTATAGTGAAGAGTGGAAATCGTCAAATACATAGCAATTAAAGGTAGGAGCTTATCGACAAAAGCTTCTATACATATAAATAAGCAGTCCCACTGACGACTGCTTCAAAAGCCTTGAGAACCTCGAACTAGTATCAAATTTCTTTCCAAAGCAAATATTTAATTACATAAATGGAGGAAAACTTATCGTATTTCGGCGTATTACCACATCTGAAAAATTTAAGGTTTTGTGGCTTCTATCAATTAGATACGAATTCGTCGAAATGGAAAAAAATCTTACATGCAGCCTACATGCGTCTGATCTTGATTCTCATTTTGCTGTACACTGTTCAGCAGATCCTCAAAGTGTACCAAGTAAGTGTACCAATTATTGAAAATTCCTCTTTTATTTTATTTAATTAATTATTGTAGGATGCTCCGTGGTTTGCAACAAAAAATAATCAACCATCAACGTTTTTGCTACCTAATGTTGTTACAATTCGTGTTTTTTGTTTTGAACATAATATTTCAGGTACGAGATAATGTTGACAATGTAATGGGTACAATGTTCCTATTACTTACAAATTCTGATTCGATCTACAAACAAGTAATACTTTGGAGGAGGGCTAATTACATTGAAGAACTTTTAGCTGTAATGAGAGGTAATGTTTAGTTTCATGTTTTATTTAACTTGTTACCGTATTAATTCAAATAACTACGAATATATGTACCACTTATTTCTGTACACTGTCTCTTTTTTGTTTCTTTATCGTTGACTGAAATACCTGCTTGTGTTGACAATATCATCTGCCTAGCCTAACTACGCCACCACAAGCCAACATGGTTTTGCTAGGATTGGCTCTCATTATTATTAGTATTTTACACGATCCGCAGCTTAATTACGTCAAAAGTATATATGACACAACAATGACGTATAACAGTAGCTATCGCGCGATCTACGCCTGTCGCAAACTGCTACATCGATAAAATTAGGCTGCCGAGCTGGTAGTGTTGTCACCACTAGTAAGGTTAAAAAATTGAATTAAAAATCTAGGCTATACTATACTATACAATACAATATTTGAATCCGCATTGTTCTGAGAAGCCTGTGTTCAGTTATAGTGAAACAAATGGGCCGAATATTAAGGTAAATATAAAATATTCCAAAAATATACGTTAACATTATTAAGTCAGCAGCTATTTTTGTTTATGTAAGGTCCAATATTTAATCAGAAAAAGCCGGAGCACCAAGAATTTCTACTTCGGTCCGCCCGTCAAGCAAGATTACTCCTACGTGCATTCAATAACGCAGCGCTAGCCACCTGCCTACTGTGGGTTCTATACCCGGTCATACTATACGTTCAGAGGAAACCCGTTGAATTTGCAATATGGCTACCCTTTGACGCCAACCTAAGTCCGCAGTGAGTTCAATTTGCACATAAAACGTACATTTTATACCCTGAACCTACTCATTATGTAACGACGTAGATACCGAAACTACGTACCAAAGCAGATTAAGATTATCATAATTTTGTCTACTAGCATAATAACTTGGCTAGTATTTTACATACATAATTTGAAACTGTTACAAAAGATTGCTATTTCAGTGTTACTATAGGTACTTACTACGTTACGTTGCGATATTGGTGAAGTCTCGTAACTTGGTATTTAATTATATATATATTAAATTTCGTTTCAAAATTCACTGCAGTATATGTAACATAAAATACCACTATTAGGTACTTGACGTATGTCAGAATAGTAAAAGGATATCAGGTATAAGGAGGATGTCTGGTAAATTGTTTTGTTCTAATAACACATGAGCCGCGTGTTGCAAAACGCATAGAAATATTCATCAACAGATCTCCTTAGTAAGTAACTGTCAATGCTTGCTGAATAGGAAACCTTACGAAAATTTAATAGAAATTAAGAGTCGCCAATTAAGTGGCAATCCTGTTTTATTTATTTAAATCATATTTATTTATCTAAAGCGCTAGAAGATGTTGATTTTCTCAATTCAATTCTTCATTGACACGGCTTTTAGCGTCTGATATCCTCTTTTGGACTAATTTTTACCAATATTTGAATCTAATGTTTATAAATTACATTGGATTACATGTCTCCTAATATTAATCAGATAGATTCCTGAAAAAAATATTCTCATAGGGATTGAGTTATTATAATAAACAATTAATTCCTAACATTGTTTTCGTACAGATTTTATGTGGTCGCATTGTACGTGTGGGTACAAACTTCGTGGCTCGCCTTCAGCAATACTTCAATGGATACTTTTATAACTTTTTTCCTAGCTCAGTGCAAGACACAGCTTGCAATTCTCAGGTGAACGATTTTTCTTGACATGTTTTATAGGCAATAGTTTAAAATAAAAGCTAAAAAATAATGTTTACAGGCTAGATTTAGAAAGAATTGTCGAGGCAAGCAAAGAAGAAGCTGAAAAATCGACGGAGTCTTTCAGACATATTTTGGATCGACGTCTGAAAAAAATAATGGTGCACTATGATGAAATTATTAAGTAAGACAATAATTATTACATCACTAGGGTTAGGCAGAGGTGTAGTGTTGTTAGTTAATATTTCACCAAAAGGTAAGTACTTACCTGATTCCAAAGTCCAAGTTCCAAACAGAAAAAATTACACTTTGGCCGCCCTGGTAATTATACCCTGTACCTCACGCTTAGTAGATTTATACGACTACTATACGTAGTTCGTCCGAACAGTGCATCTAGAACATAAAATAATGATAATATCATGGAACGTATGAAAATGAAACAAATTAACTAAGACTCTGCGCGTTATAGATTTGCAGCTGTGATTCAGAATGTATTTGGAGGTGCTATCTTGTATCAATTTCTTGTGAGCGGTTGGATAATATGCACTACAGCTTATAGAACGGTTAATGTAAGTTTTTTTTTTGTAATAAATACTATATTCTCTTCAGCTAATCTCATTATCTTTTTAAAAGTTAACGATGATTTGAGAGCCGTTGCTTGTTTTTAATAAGTAGCGTACCTAATAACTACGCGAAATACAGAATAATGTCAATATTTTTGGCAATTTTTATCCAGTTGCTGTTTGATGCCCAGTTTTTAATATTATTAGGGTCGTAATGATTCACCCACTAATATATACAAGCGATCAAAGATTCAGGTATAATAAGTCAGCAGATACCTATTCAATTAATACCTACATCATCTAATTTATAGTCATTTTTGAACTATATATAATTATAACGAAGTTTATGCAAAGAGGATTAGCTCTTCAGCATACGCACTATTAAAATTAGCAGCTATAATAAACTGTGACGCTCTTGTTACCGCGTACCACGGCATTGTAGGTTCCATTCTGAGGTTTGGAGTGATATTTTGGGGTAACTCTACCAGTAAGGAAGTCATTTTCAAATCACAAAAGAAATGTATTAGAGCTATGTTTGGACTCAAAATTACTGATAGTTGTAAACCTTATTTTATTAAATATAAGGTATTAACACTGCCTTCCCTATTTATATACGAAGTAGCCGTATTTGTTAAAATGAACTCGCACTTATTCAACCGCCTTTCCGACATAGTTGTTCGCAATCGGAGAGACAATGATAGGCTGTGCGTAGTTCGCTCAAATACTGCACTAATGCATAAAAGTATTTTCTGCCTTGCACCCGTAATATTTAACAAAATACCTAAATCTATTAAACAATTACCACTTACCAAATTCAAATTTCATTTAAAAAGATATTTAATAGAAAACTGCTTCTATAATTTGAATGATTTCTTAAATAATTAATGCCAACTTGTTATATACTTACCTTAATTTACTTGGACATTGTTTTGATATACCTATGTACTAACATGCTCTTTTCTGTTTTTTTTTTTGTACCTTAAAGTTTATACCGGTAATGCACGGCATTATCAGTTTTTAAAATTTTGTACGCCCTTGTGGGCAAAACATGCAAGAACGTGATTTCTTATATAACACCTTGCTTTGCAAACCTGTTTGTACTGCATACTCATGTTTTGGACAAATAAACTATCTTTATCTTTATCTTTATCTTTATCTTTAACAAAAAAAATGTTAGAGTTTAAAAAAATCTCTCATTAGTACCTAATTCTATAAAAAATTTCGTTCGTAGACAGCTCGTTAACCTATATATATAAGGTATAGCATTTTCGTTTTACCGAACTTAGGTAGGTATCTACTTATAGTTTGTTATGTTGCAGATTCATCCATTATCAGTGGAATTCGTTTCAATGGTTATGTATATGTGTTGTGTACTAACTGAATTGTTTATGTATTGTTTTTACGGCAACGAAGTAACTCATGAGGTAAATATAGGTACTTATGTATGTAGGCCTACTTTTGCTATTGATGTTTGAATTGATTTAGTTCTGCCACTTTAAAAATTAACTTCCTATATGAATATTCGTATAAAAGCTTCCTACATGGTATCTACAGTAGTAGATCCAGCGGCTTTGCCCTGATAGTGCCATCCACGAAGACGCGCCCCACTATTTTTTGGCCGAGGCTTTCCAGCTAACCGTAACGCTATCTCGTGATAAGTCAATTCATCGTAGTGTGCGTGTGAACTCATAGGTAATTAGTGTGTATCGACAGAACTAAAACACTGGCGGAGGGTTGCACACTTGTACTGTAAGCGATTAGGAAGAAGAATGGGGCGCGTCTTCGTGATGGCATTATTTGTAACTTGATTAACCAAGATTCTAATGTCTTTGTAGAGTGAAAAGCTTATAGAATCTGCGTACGCAATGGACTGGCTAGAGATACCTATAAAATACCGGCGTACTATTATCATTTTCATGGAACGAATCAAGCGCCCAATAAACCCCGTAGCAGGTGTTTTGATACCACTTTCTAACAGTACTTTTGTTTCGGTAAGTTTATTTGTTTTTTTTAACTCGTAGACTACTATTTCTCCTGTAGCGTGAGTATAATTTACAAATATAGGTCATATCATATTATAGGTCACATATGTAACATGGCACATATGTATAACCAGATCCGAAACATTAATCTTTTTTTTTATATTTTATTTCTGTATCGTGGGTGCGTTTACAAACACAAATATTCATATGGACAACCACCCAAATCCGAAATAACTATCTGTCGATCATACAAATATGTGTAGCGATCGGGAATCTACCCCCGACACGAAACGTATAAAGCTAATCGCTTAGCTACTGCGCTAAACGCCAGTTAGTAAGACAAAGTTAGTACCTACCTATTTAGGTTAGATATATGACCTACTTGTATATAATGTATTATTTTTGTTCATTGATTTATAAATATTAGACTGTATTTCATTTATATTTTTCGATTTCCAGGTCTTACGGAGTTCATATACATTTTATGCATTTTTGAAAAATAATAATTAGGTTATTTATATACTTATCCTACGTTTCCTGGCCCCCCACAAATAATATATCAAGACATGTATCTTTAAACACCCACTAGATACCCATGTAGGTATCTACTGAGTGATAATGGCCAGTTTAGGAAATAATTGGCATTACCCGTCATTTCAAAGACAGAAGAAGACGATACGATACGATCACTTCCTCAAAACAATTTTAGAAGGAAAAATTGTAGGGGGGAAAGGGGAGACCTAGACGAAGCTTTGCACAAAAATTGAAGGAGAAAGTAGGGGTAGAGTTGTATCAAGAGGTCAAAACGAAGGTTGAAAATAGAGAGTAGTGGTGATTGTATCACCGACAAGAGCTAAGCTCTTAAAGAAGAAGGCAGAACCCTCATTTCAGTACCTACATACCGATTAGTATAGTAAAACCCATAGGTTTAGAATTTCGCTTGCGCGTAAAACCGCTTCTGTGAATTAGTGATTTAATAAATAATGACTTAACTCATAGTATATTTTTATTGCAATAATCGATACTAAAATACAGTCGCCGAATTTGGTTTGGCTGTAATTCACATTTGCTTTTGTTATGTAAGTAGGTATTTTTAAAATAGCTATTCCTATTTTAATGGCAACTATCTATCTAAATTTCATTGGGCTAACATTAACCCTGTAACCCTACATCATTTGTTTTATGTTCTGTGAATCACCCTGTACGCTTAAATAAAAAGTCAGAAGGTACATATGCATTGTACTAGTCGTATGAAAAATAACCCTGTCCACCTATAAAATATGTACAAAGTTAAATTTATAATTACTTAGCAGTAGACTAATAAAAAACATAAGTAAAAACATTTTCTAATGTTCCCGTACAAAATAAACATACATAAACTTATAGCGCATATGACTTTTAAAGAAGCTAGATTTTCACATTATTGAGCTCTCTATATCAGGCTTATCAGAGGCAATTAGCACTTTTTACGATTAGTTGATAATCGAATTAATTGCTGTGACATAATTCTCAAAAGCCTGATATTCAGAATTTTAAGAATATAGTGTTGACGTGACTTCATAGGAATGCCCTCTATGTGTAATTATTATCGATAATCGGAATGAAATAATAATCTTATTTAAAAGTAATTGGTTGCATTGATTACATATTATCAAGTTTCATTTATGCTCATCTTGATTCACGAGATTTAAAAATGTCATTTTTAAATCATATTGTTGTTAAATATTTTGATATTTAATATTTAGTAAGTACCTAATATTTAGTACTACTTACTGTAGAATAACCAAAGAGAGTCCAATAAAACGTTCGTATTAAGTTGCACATATTCAATTTTTTAAGTATTTCTGTAAAATTCACGTAAAATGGGTACTATACTTTTTGCCCTCACACACATAGGGTCCCATAATGTGTCCCGCAGTCATTGAAGTGTCAACCGTCACCTGACGCGATTCACATGATTTGTGTTGGTTCGGTTCACCTGATAAGCCCTCGATGTAACCGTGGAACTTATAATAGATTCGATTTTATTATCATTCACAATTGTTGTAAGTTTTTTATCGATAACCCACCATGCAATAACATCCCTTCCTTTCATGACACATTTTTGACAGTTCAATTCCATTTATTGACGATAGCGTGTTGTGTGGTAGAATTCATTAGTTTCTATTCAATTGTGGAAACTCAAAGCCATAATCAAACATGTTTCACTATTTTCTTGCTTTTCTGTTGATTAATACGTATTATCAGAGTTTAGGAAACCCAATACAACCAAGTCCTCCAAACCATTTATTATCCAAAGCACTCCTTGAACTAGCAAGCCACTGCGAAAATACTTTTCTGTCCACTCAACTCAAGAATAAAACACAAGAATGTGCCGTATTCGTACCTCCTTATAGTAAAAAGCAATTCCAGTGTTTGATATTCTATGACATAAATATGCAACTGTGTTCAGCTGTGGCGTCGTCTAAACTAGCTTTGAACTCTGAAGATTATCTGGTGAAAATAAAAGAAAAACAGGATGTCAACACAGTGTGCACCACGGCGAAGGAGTGGGTTTTCACCAACATGTCAGAATTCGTTAATTACAAAGAATCTGCTGAAAAATTCTTCAAATTGCCTGCTACCTGTGGTGAAGTGTGTGGTGTGGAAGACACGATGAATGAGGCCAACTATTATTGCAAATACTACAAATGGGGAATAGAAATGTTGAAGAGCCAAGTGTCAACAATGGCAAATAATGCCAACAACAATGCTGTTGCTGCGCCTGTGATATCAGAGCCCGATGTTAATGCTAAAGCTGATATCCCTGTGTCAATAAATAGTAATCCTATAAACCTTCAAGATGTGAATACAAAAACATTGAATGGGCAAATTAAGCAAACTGAGTCTGCAGTCGCTAAAACAACACCACAACGAGTTGATGAAGCAATTGATAATGATATTGTGAAGTCAGATACTACAGTTCAAGTTACAACTAAACAGAGTCTGAGTCAGGAGGGAGTGGATAATGTTGACAAGAATGATGACTCAGATGTAAATGTGAATAAAGTTGATGATGTATCTGTACCATTGCCAGAAAATCTAATTCCCAATGATATACTTAACAAATCAACAGTTGTTAATGAGGAAAAACCTGCAGTGGCAAATGATCCAGCAGTTGTTGACTCTGCTAAAGATTTGCCTGTTAATGCAGAACAGAAGGAGGCTGTCTTAGAAAACCCGAAACCGAAACCAATGGGTGATGCTGATGATTATGCAGGTAATAACTGCCTTTTTATATGTATTTTGGGATTTTCTAGTTACTTTAACAAATATTATATGCTTATCTTATGTGTTTTTTTGTTTTTTAATAAGCTTTATATACACACTAATATTTCTCCAATATAACTAGTATGTGTATGTTGTATACCAAAATACATTGCATATGCATATTGCATTTAGACTAAGAATATTTTGTAGGTCATAACAATATTTGTTCTGTATGGGAATTTCCTGACACCTAGTATGTAAAGTAGAGTGAGCCAACATTGCTGTTGACAGTTCTTGAGTATATTAGTGTTTATTACATCATTATGTTTTTGATTACTTTTTAAATATGTCATTAATATTCAATTTTAAAAAGCTGCTATATTTCTTGTAATATGATACTTATATTGTGTTCTATTACATCAAATGCATGCAATAAATTGTTGTTACAATAATGTGTTTATTCAAGTTGGAATTATATTATTAGAACAGTCGGTACTATAAGTAAATTTTTATCATAGAAGGTTATTTTTTAATTACGTATTATGCCTCTATTACCCAAAGTGTTAGGGTGTGTACTGAAGTGATGTACATCCACATTTTGCCAATACAGTTATTGTCATCTACAGAGCACAATTCAAAACTTCGGGTTGTTACTGAGAATTGTCCAATAGCAAAACCCAATAATAGAACCTCATGGTACTCATGCTGAATTGTGCTTACTGAAATGTGATAAAAAACTGCTTTTAAAAACAAATTTGTTTTTATTTCAGACTCTGAAGGAAATGACAATGTAGGTGATGATGATGGTGATGATCCTGGACTAGATATTAAGTCAGAGCAAGATAGAACTCAAAATACTTTTATAAGAAACAAGTTGATTGTCCCAGCTCAAGATGTTGATGTTTCTCAAAAAGGTAAAAACAAAATTATACATTAGTCAGGTGGTATTCTCCTTATTTTAATATATGCAAGAACATTTTGATACCAGTTCCTGATTATCTATATTTATTTAGTATTTATGTTTAGTATTACTCAATTTCATAGGATATAAAGTGCAAAATTGAATAATAATATCTATACAAAAACAAAATAGGTAATTGGTGTAAACATCAAGGCCTCTAGATTTAACATGTGTACTTGAAGTATATAAAATATGTTCAAAGGTGAAGGTAAAATCTGTCTTATAGGTACTACATGCTAATCAAATATAAATGGTATTGTCACAGACTTAAAAGTAAAAATCCTTCTGACATATTATCTAGTATGAGTTGATTGAGAGATTGAGGTCATGCCTGAGGTCATATTTTGTATGAGTTGAATGATTGAAGTAGTGAATGCCACAGGGAATATTTAAGATTATCATCCAAATTTAATTCACACATCCAGTGTTCTATGGGTAGCCCTTATACACTTAATATTCAGTCAAATATGGAGAAATAGGCTCAACCTCTTTTTCATAGGAGCGGGACTCAATAATAGCATCGGCGAAATGCGGATGTACAGTCAGCATCAAAATCATCTATATACATAGCGAAATTCAAAAGCGGGTTTTATAGTAAATAATGATTGAAATCTTGACCAATTTCACACATAGTATCTACGGATACACAAAAATATATGGGCTTTTAAACTTTATGATTTTAACCAATACCTTTCCAAGAATAAGCGTTTAAATTTGGCTACGTGTATACATCTTTTTGATGCTGACTGTACAACAATACGATTCCGCCTAACACTTCAGAGAATATGCATGTGATACTAGGTTTATCTGTTCTGTTATTCATCTGTCACTAATGTCGTGTTCATAATTGAACCGGCATACTCTTTTCAAATATGATAATGATCTATGAATCTGTTTTGCATCTATTTATGTACAGGAAATATTTTATTATGACACCAGAATTTGAATAATTTTGCTTATTGAAATCTGTATTGTTGCATATAATTATTAGTATGCATTCATATATTTTTCTGATAATAATCCAACCAAGATAATAATATAAAAGTGTCTATAGTAAATAATATTGCAGTTTTGTAGAAAAGATTTGACAATTTTATTACAGTTGAAACTTGTGTCCTGCTGTGTTACTTACCTGTCTTATATTTATTTTTTCATTCAATCATGTTAGCTTCGTGTCTTGTATATTTATTCAGGTGTGAACTCAAACACATACTCAAATAGATTCTTTCTTATGTAATTAACAGTCTTATTGCGAATAATTGTTTTTAACCTATCTAGTAAGACCTAAAACTGTTTTTGAATTTATTAACATCAGCATTATACTCAATTTTTTTATAACAATAAATAAAAGCGGCCTACCGAGATACGAATATTATCTTTTCGACCTCTTTCAAGTCAAGTTTTTGATTTTGATTTACTGTTAGGGTCATAAATACATACTGTGATGAATTCCTGCTGGAATCCAACACGTTGTTTAATTCTATATATTTCCGTGTTACAATGGGCTTTATTTTTCTATTGTTTTAATAAATGGAGTGTAGTATTGTCAGGTTTTTCTCAGATAAACACTGGGCAGTTTTCCGTCACGTGAGACGTATAAATCGGTGTCTTCGAACTTTTCGATCTAAGAGTTATTTTGTACTCATTATAATTTACTCCGGCGTAAATTCAGTAATTTTCGCTTCGGAGAAGCGTGATATGAGTAAAACATTAATCTTTATAAAAAAAAATGATTTTGTTCTCTCTTAAGGAACAACTTAACATTTGTATTTAATGATTGATTTCAGAGTATTTCCCCAACACGATTCCCGACGGCTTCTCAGAGGACAGCGACCACTTCTTCCCGTTCTTCATGACGTCGATTGTGCTGATGGTGCTTCTGTACGTCCTCTACCATAACAAGAGCAAAGTTAGCAAAGTGGTAAGTGATTTACACCAATTATTATTAGTCTATCAAAGGCTATCATAGTTGAACACTGACATCCTCATACAGTGTGGAAAAGCCTGCAATTATGGAGGGAAAGTATCCCAAAGAAGACTGCAAAGTACGGAGGACCCGTCGAGAGCCCTAAAGGCCAACTTTGAGAGTGACCGTCAGAGCGCTTCTTTGTTATAGAATATTCCTGGATTAATATAACAGATATTAACTACCGAAAGTCTCTTTACCCAACATAACAATACATGTAGACCTATTCAATAAGGATAATTAACGAACATGTACATGCAATCTCTTCTAGTTCTTCGGCTTAATACTAGAGGGTCGTCAGAGCGGCCGCCGTCGTAACAGCAGAGGCCACGCCTATCGTCGCCTGGACACGTTGGAACAAGCTATGAGCGCCAACACCGCTGCGCCGCCAAGCAAGATTATATACTGAAAAGCTGCTTTACATCTAGGTAAAATAAATCATTAATTGCATCCGCTATAAAGCGGGTTTGTGATAGGCATGGGAGGTCTTTTGTCAGAAAATTTACCTGAATAAATCCAGAAACTTCATTTTAAAATCAAGCCATTGTACAAATAAGGGTATATCGCTTAGCAGTTATAATTGCATCATTCAGTTTCATGTTTATAAACAGTCGCGTGTTTAAAGACACACAAGATTTTCACAATTGTGGTGTAGTTTCCATTGTCATGCACAATAATTGTTTCTCACTTTTAATGAATTTATCTAGTCTTTGTTTCGCCCTGGTGATAGAATACAGGTACTTTATTCTAAAATCTTTCTTTTATTCATTTGTGCCTTATTTTGGGTAGAGAAATGGCCAGTACTATACTATCTGCCTCCGAAGAAGCGGTAATACTGTGCAGTTCTTGGTTAATTTTTGCGCCATTGTCAGGTCTAACTCCAAATCTTGTAGCATTTACATTGCCACTAGATTATATTGTTTCTTGGTATATTATGGCGTATCAGTGGTCTTATTATGAACTATTATTGCCAGTCATTTGAAAGGTATCTAACGAATTGCCCTACTTATTCGTACATACGACTAAACAGCATTACCTTTGCAGTTTAACAGAGTTGTTCAATGTTCATGTGAAGAGTATCCAAGTCGTTTGTCATCGTGTCGAGGCGTATTGTTATTTAATGGTAAATAACTTTTTTAGTATTCAAAGTTATTAAGCATAAAACAACAATGCCAGTTGCTCTATAAAACAGGTGTTTAAAATTTGAATTAATTGCATGAGACTAATCTAAGTTTTAGTTCATGTTTAGGCCTCTGGTCATGATATATTAGAAACGCCGTGTTTCCTTTATTAATTGATCCAGTGAGTAGTTTTAAAATAGTAAGAAGCAAAACTAATATTAGGATATGAGCATGCGGGGTATCGATATGTAACATTGTATACAAAACAATTTCGCCTTTTTTATTTATGTACCCATAAATTAAATAAGGCTGTTCCGTTGCTAGGCGTGTATTTACTCTCCATACAGGTATATTCTTAGCATATTCTTCTATCGTGTCAATCAACCAAAAAAATCTCTTGATTGGTATGTGGCCTCTTAAATTGGGATGTGGCCTCTTGGAGTGGCAGTGTGATCGTCTTACTAACTACACCACTTACATTCCTATTCTAAACATCCGTCAAAACTATAAACTAAGTTCGACTTTTATATCACACATTATCCAATATGCACCAAGTGCCTTTCTTATATAAAGGCATTCTTATATTAAACTTCTAAGCAGCTTCAGTAAACGTGAAAAGTACAACACTAGGTTAATAAAATCGACAATTTAATACATACAAAACAATGATAAAAAAATCTCGTAAACATTATAGGCTATTATAATTTTATGTAAACTGTGATTAGAAATTATAAAATGAGTTTTAGTATCGGTAAGTTTTCATTTATTCTGGAAAATTTAATGTAGAATATAAAATAATTCTTATGTTTTTTTTTTTTACTTAATGTTGCTTTAGTTCCTAGATGTGTATAACGTGTTTCATCAATTCAAACATTGCTTAGATGCTAGATATTTGGCCGCAGGTATAAGATCTCAATATGTTTGCTATAATCGTATTTAATATCATGCGATGTAAGAATAATTAAAACTGCAATTTTAGTACTGAGCTTATCATTATTTGCGACTATTCACTCTTCGATTAAAAATGTAATTGGTCCGAACGGAAAGAGATTAGTTTGGGGTAAAATACATCTGGAATTTAAAGTATGTATATGGGTACCAAGCCAGTGTTGGTATGGCTTGTGTTTATAAATTAATTAAGCTTGCAATAAGTATTCTATAGTAGTTTGCATAGTGATTTCTTTTGACGTACTACATTTTTTTTTACATTTTTTGTACTGTTTTCCCAGACCAACCTATCTTCGTTAGAGTGGTACAAATATAAACAGGTAATAAGGATTTTGTAATTTGTAACTCCATGTAGGTACAGACGGCTGTATTAATTGGTTACCCTGTATTAACTTTATACGTGACCTCTTAAACTTATCCCCTGGGGTAGTCGACGCTTGACGTCGTACTCTTACCGACTAAAATGACACAATATTCTCGTGGCATATCTACATGTAACGCCGAAGGTATGGGATTCGCTCCCGCATTCACTTCACCCTCGGCAGTTATACATGACCTCACCGGGTCACCAATTAATTCAGGCATCACATATCTTATTCATTGTCTTATTTAGCTATTAAATAGAAATTTAACTTAGTATTGTTAGTGAAAATATTATAAACACGCTATTTCGTAGATTTCGGAAAAATAAATTTGTATGCTACAAGTACACTCAATGAAAACAATAAAAATTTTGTAAATTGTGTAAATAAATGTATGCTTATTGTCAAATTAATTTGTGGTGGCGTAGAATTCTCGATTCCCATTTTGGTTCCGGTTGTGAATAGTAGCAATATAGTTATTAAGTATTATCTTATATTATAAATAGTATTAAATACAGTTTCAAGTATCATTTTCGAATAACACGCAATTTCATTTAATTTAATTATGTAATTTATGTTCTTACAAATCATGTCCTGTAAGGATTAAGATTAGATTTAATTTATTTCACTTTGTATTTACAATAAATTTCAAAAACTCACTAAATATTTTATTTCTCGCATCTAGTTTCGGGAAAATGTGTATGTACAACAGTAAACCTCTGCCTAACCTTTCAGAGAACACAAGCGTCATATTTTATATTATTATATTGTCTTAAATACAGGTATATGTAATACAGGTAAATGAAAGATCACAAAAAATTTAACTTATCAGTTCTTATCAGAAACAAATAGAAATAGTACTCATATCAGTATTATTGCTGATTCTTCTTTTTAAATCTTTAATGGTTAATAATGTAGGGATAGTAAAGGAACTTCCAATATTAGATAAATATAATCACATGATACGTTTATTTTGATCTGTGAAAATCACTCTTTTCACATTTTGGTCCCACGCCCTCTTTGTTTTACGTCGCGAAGTATTTGGTCCTTAAAGACGGTATTCGAAAGTGCACCCACAGAATAACAGAATACCTACTTGCAACTTAACTGTAACTACCAAGCAGTGTAAGATGGTGCTAGTCGTGCCAAATTTCAGTGTTCTAATGTATCCAAAATCTTTATAGACATACATTGCTATATGGTACTGATTCCATTTATCATAGATTTTCTTCATATTTAATCATTCATCAATTCATCCTACAAATCTTTTGTAAAATAGGTACTTATTCGTACCTAGGTAGGTTCTACTTCTTTGATCTAAGCCAGATGAGCCACGTATCTCAATCCTCCGTCTTCGTTTTGACCTCTTGTTATGACTCAACACCTTTATTCTTCCCTTGTTGTACAAAGCTTCGTCTATATCTTCCTTAATAAGTAGATACTAACTTCGTAATAAGTAGGGATGCTTTATCATAGGTATGGTCGAGCTTGGTATCCGTGTGGGGCTCAGAAGAAGCGTGCTATTTGAAATCCTACCGTAGATACTTCGCAATTCAGGCAGGTTTAATTTGTTTCACCCCATGTGACGGGGGCAAACTACTCGCACATCACTGTGCTGACTCGGAATTAAAGACTTTACGTTCGGTTGACGGACATTGAATAGAGAGCGGTAATGCTGTATGTTTTTGTAGATCTAGTTCGCCTTATTTCCTTGGTGCGCAGGGTGCGGGCCAGTTCCAATACTGTCCTGGAGATGATTGCTAGGCGAATTGACTGCCCTTATGTCAGACATTGCTGTGGCAGGCATGCTGCTAGTTGTGTGTGATTAATGTTGTTGCTGTATGTTTATTTTATGTCTGTTTCTGTGTTTTATAGGGGCATCATGATGGCCTGAAATGAATGTACATACTACATACTATTTCTTTAGGTATTAAACAACATTCTATATATTATACCTATAATAACAAAATATGACTATAGATTTGATACTATAGCCTCAGCTACATAACAAAAAACAACTCCGATTCCGGGAATCAAAAAAACTTACTGAGTTGCTGCAAGTGAAATAGGAGAACGAAACGAACGTCCACCACGTTGGAGTTGTTAAATTCTCAATGTTAATATAGGTACCTATATAAAGTTTTTGGTACAGTGACCGCTTAAATATCCGTTTAATTTAAATGGTAACCCGCATAATTCGTTTCATAAGTTTGCTCTTGTATAAATGTTAAAATAAATTGGATAGGTATCGTTAGTGTTGAAGTTGGTTTTGCTTCGCTTCGATTACCACAAAAGGTGGAAAAATTATTTAATTTTTAACTATTCGCGAAAACGATTGTAAGATTACATTAAAATTAATTCTAGACGAATTAACAGTGCTTGATATGTGATGAATTTTCTCTGATGATGATGAAAGTACCTACTTTAGGGTATTTCAATGGAATCAAAGTTCCTCCGTGTAAAATAAAATACTGTGGTGGAATTAAGGATATTTTACACGCAGCAAAAAACAGTTGACAACTGCACCCAATTCTATGGGTGCTTGGAACGCCTATATTGTATGTCTTCGACGCACACTTCACGTTTGTAACCGGTCGTTGTGACTGTGTGAGCTGTGCGTACACGTTCGTCTTAGGCGTCTTGTGTGTGTATTGTACTTGTAGTGTCATAAACTGTTACAATAACAGTAGGTATGACTACTGACAGCAAGTACATTTCCTATTATTTCTATTCAAATAGTATCTAAGTACATATTTAACTAATCTTCATCTTTTATATGTATGCTAAGGTCAACAAAGGTTAGGTTACCAAAACTTCAACAAGACTTTGTAGGTGACGATACATTGAACTACATGTCCCTTTGGGATTGATCCTACGAAACTTAATTTATCGATTGCCACACAAATCAGCTTATTGTGCGAATCATATGCACAGCAAGCAATTTCATCTAAGTCAAATCAAATTGGTTCGATCCAAATTGCGCCATAACACACAATTTTTACTGCACTTTAACCCGGTAACCTTCCTCGTGGGTGTCTCACGTATTCTTAGATACAAACAAATTTTCTTTACGTAAGAGCGTGGGAAGATAATCTTATAAATAAAGAACGATTTACCTATTTGTTTCTATAATTTAATCAAATCAAAAGGAAAGCAAATAACGCTTAGTATCTTTATTAATCTAAATTACGTGGGTGGATAATAATTATATTTGGCTTATCTAGATTATTATGTATCAAAGCTCGATTCTATAGACAATAATGTGATAAATTTCTTATTAGGTATTTTAAACGGATAGGTACGTTCAACAATAAAGTAGATTAATACAAACCGATATTAATTGTTCTTATTCTCTTATGTTCAGTGTTTGTTAAAGCGCTAAGGTGCAGCTTTAATATGATGTACCTTGGTAAATATCAGAATTACTTGGCAGTATTCTTCTTTTAAACATTAATAACTATTGAAATTCAACACTTAATTAACTTTTTTTCTTGAAAATCTTTTTAAAAACATAGGTAATAAATAATTGATTTTGATCCCTAACGATTTTATTACCAAAAAGTTTTTTCTTTTTGTACTTATCGTATATCTTGGTGTAGAAAATGATCGCTATTTTCTATTGATATCGAGTTTTTATAATTGAAATGCCCAGTGTTTTAACATCGATGTAGGATAATTTCAGTCCGATATTTCTTTTGACTGAGTAATGTATCGAAAAATTACTATCTGGTGAGTTCGTCTAAAGTGAAACTTTTCAAAGTACCTAATCATTGTTTTTATGCGAAGTTTGGCTAATTACTGAGAAATCAATTCTATGTTTCTATTAACCCCAGGCTACCATGCCTGTACCTACGTACGAGAGTCATTGGAGAGCATACCAGTGAATACCTCACTACGACCAGACCCGAATAACTTGAAGCTGTTGCTATAGCTGATTACGATTCAGATGGTATTTATATTTATGCTCTTAATTTTTAATAGATGAATATCTACTTATTCATTTACCTCTTCTCATTAGGTACACCTTGTTTATATTTTAAAAGTAAATAATTATTGACTTTGAAGTAATTGTTGTGCTTAGAAAAATATTTTGGTCTATTAATCTTACCACACAGAGTGAATTGTTTTTTTGCTGTACCTGAATAATTGAATTAATTTACTTGTTGACTGATTATAAATGAAACAATAACAATATGGTTCTTCACCATATTTTTTCTTTGTTAATTAATATTTTCTTAGTATTATGTTACGAAATATCTTACATTTACTGAGCAGAAAATATTCCAAAAAAAACAATCTTTGTGGAAAGCTGTTTTTGTGGAATATTTTTAAGTTTCAATCAGAAAAAAATGTCTTCAAGCCTATCAGATTCTACAAAAAATAGACAATCTCTTTTTAATCAAAGACTGATGTCTTTGTTTTCCTTCAGTCGCAATCATCATTATCAGTAATTGTATAAAGGTGTCATATCGGCAGTAAACTGAACACACAGAAGTGGTCGTTAGTATCATCAAAACATGGATTTAAACTTCATAATAATATTGAATGGGCCATTGGTCTTCCTTTCCTACCAATTAACCCACTAATTGATAGTAAACAATAACCAGTTGGCGACTCATACATCCCTTTAAAGTGACCCAGGACCGCGAGTTTGCAGCAACTTATATCCGTTTATAGCGCTTAATGGGCGGTTATCCTCTCGCCCTTAGCCGGGTCGTTCGTAAACTAATTATATTCTACCAATATTATTGTTGTTGTTCATTTTACCTTGAACGGTTTTACCTTCCTTTGAGCAGATAGTCCCTGGTAAAGAATAAGCCGTCTTGTCTTCAAAAGTAAAGGCAACTGAGAGAGGAGTGTAAATATAGGTAGGTACAGCTACAATATCACTAAAACATTTGTCACATATGTTGAATATGGCAAATTCTCGTAGAAAATAATAAGAGTAAACGCGCTTCTATGGCTCGTAATTTTAAAAAAACTTAATTTTTAATTCAACGAAAAATACGACTTTGATGTGTTTTTTAAGTAGGTTTATGTAGCAGTATTTACTCTTTAATCAAAACGGCAGAGAATGTGTAATCTAAAAGGTACAGTAGATAGGCACTGAAGGGTAACAACCTGAGGGTACAAAGGCGAGAGGGTAGGATTGTCTTTTTGTTCACTAATACCTCAACCATGATGACTAAACTTCAGAAAAGGGTCACTTTCATTATAGACGTCTTCCGTGACACGGTGACTGGGCTTCATAAGATTGATTGGCTACATTATGATGCCGCGCAAAGTTCTATTTAATACAACGATATATTCAGTAGTCAGTAGTACCATGTTAAGTAGTTCAGTAGGTACACAAACCTTTTGAAAATGTTTGTTCAGATACGCAATCTTTATGAACGCTAATAGTATCTACCCGCAGTTCTATATTATTCTGTGTTTCGTTATTTTATGAGTTCCTTATCAGAAACAGTATATTGTTTATTATTGTGTTTAGTAAACAATCAGTATTGTATATTATTTTGTTTGTACGGAAGGATATTACCAGTCTTTTTAGGTATTAGTTCTTTATTCCTTTTACTTTTTATTGAATTTAATTATGCTGTTTGCAGACATGGTTTGATTGTTATTTTAAGATAAATACCACATAGTATAGATAGTTCACAAAAGCGACAGCAAAAAAGACCTTTATATCTACTAGATATTAAATCGCGAACAGCTGTAGGTACCTATATTTCACAGGTCACAAAATATTTGTTCAACCACGAATCTACTCACTTATTCAGCAGTAAAGTTACCCGTGATTCTATAAAATGATATTTGCAAAATATTATCTTTTCCAATACTTGGAAAAACACGCGTAACCGCTGAAAAGGGTATTTTAGAATTTTGGATTCAATGTGTCGAATATAAACGGCGCTGGTGGCTCCATTGCTTATCTACATATTCTTTGAAATTCTCCGTTAAACATAACATATCATCACGCCTGTATTCCACGAAGAGCAATGCAGAGGTGTATAACCATATAGAATAGCGTGAGAAAAAAATGCGTCTTATAATATTTTCACATAACCGATTATGCTGGCTGCTCTTGACATGATCCCATCCTATATTTGTGTAGCCAATCTAAAGGAAAGTAAAAAAGAAATTGACCTTCAAGTATATGACAAAATAGATCCCAATTTTCAAGTTACGAAACTTGTGTAAAGAGTCTTCAGCCATTTTGTAAGAGATAATTGTATTTATCTAACGCATTTGCGTAAGCTTTATTTGGGTAAAGCAAGGGATTTTAACTTTCCATCCCAAAGAATATAACCACTACGTGAAAATTTCTGCGAGGAAAATGTTTGGTATTTTGTTTGAAAATACTGAAGTCAGAAGCATACAATTTTTATTTCTCAGCATTGTAGCAGAAATACATTTTTTTACCGATATTGTTTTACATTAAGTCACGGATAGGTATCTAGAATACATTTTTAAACTAGATCAAATTCTTCAAAGATGGCTTAGGAATAAGCTCCAATAAGTCTTGATTTTATCCTCTTCTGTATTTTAAAGATAATAACAGTTTTAAATTAGTTTCATAATACAAATATGTATGAGACGATATTTCGGGTACCTATAACATGCAGTGCCATGTTATAAATACTTATATACTTAAAATTTTGTTTACCCACGCTAATTTATATCTGACAGGAATAGACAACACTTTACTATCTTCTCATCACTATCTATTAATTACAAGATCTACGACGGTGAATGAAGACACACAGTAACATCCGTCATGGGTTATGTGGCAGCTCTAAAATTTGCCAAAATGCTATCACAAGGCAAAAGAGTTTTTATCTCAAAAAAATTAATTACACAGTAGGATATTTAATTACACAGCAGGATTATAACAATCTTTGTACACCCGATTATTCCCCGACAAACTGAACTACATAATAGTAGTCAATGGGCTTGAAGCATATTAAGTTGTGTTACCGGACGATGGCGGCAATTTAACCATCAGGAGATAACATCAGTGCAGAATACTATATCTTTATTTCATGTAAACTAAAGCACTGATGAATATTGTCGAGGCTCGGCACACGGTTCCAAATAGTAGGTTCTATTGAGAAGAACCGGCAGGAATCTACATGAAAATTGTTTTAAAATAATAGTAATAACAATCGCAATTGTTCGTTGAATATGTATCAGATCCGCGCGCGGGTTGCAGCTGAAATAGACTGTGATCTTTATGATACTACGTAGGTACTGTATGCGCGCAGAGAGATCTAATTTCTTATAAAATGTGTGCGCACAAGTAACAATCAAGTATAAAATATCTGCATATTAAGATCTCGCTAGACTCATCATACTATGATCATCAATCCACTTAGCGTGAAGCTAATGGTGACTCTACCTGATAAATAATATTATTTGGCCAAATGGCAGACAAAGTTCTAAAGGTGCGGTACTAAGGCATAAACCTAAATGAAATATTTTGTTCACACAAACCACTTTGGGCAAATTGCTATCAATTTCTATTATGAAACGTTCCCGGGTCGGTGATTGTGGCTAGAGGGTTGAAGGGCATTACCATTGACCCGGATTGTAACTAGATTTATAAACTTTAATGACTTCCATATGATATGTTGGGGTTACCTATTATGTCTCATGTTTAGAACAACGGCTGTGGTTAGTCCGTAATTATAAGTTATGATAAATTTTCTAAACTAGTATCTACCTTCAATTTTATTTGCGTGGTTTACATGACAACCAGGTTTTTCGAGAAATAGGTAGGTAGATCCTAGATTAACACGTATAATCTAGGATCTATTTTACCTCTATTTCTCACCCAAATCCAACTAGTCAATGATTGAGCGAAGAACATCCATCCAAACTTTCGCATTTATAAATATTAGTCTGATCGTATAATATATTATGGAGCATTTTTCTGACTTTTTTTTTTACATATACATAGATAAGAATATTACATAAGTGCTTCTTTTTCTCAATTTTATAAGACCAACGTCACCGAAGTATGTGTTTTTCAACGGGTCATTACTCTATAATGGGGCTTGAAATTGCATTGAACATTCGTTTTGAATTATAAATATTTGCCGATGTTTAGTGAAGGGAAACCAATGTTTTTAAGAAGCAACATATTCTTGGATATAATTTTGCATTTTCTGCAAAATGAATTGGTACCCAGAGCTAATGAGATCAGAATGAGAAAATTCTAGGAAGACTTTTATAGCAGCGTTTCATGCGTTCAAGCCTCGTCCTGAAATAATCAATTTTCGAGTATTTTATCATACAATTATTTTGTAGATAAAGGAAAAACGTAACGTAGGATTTATGGCTCAAGATAAACGTCAGGGTTGAGCGTTCCTCCGGAATTCTTTTTTTTTTAGGATGTACGTAATAAAGTAAGCATTTTATCAACACAGTCATAAGATGTATAACGCTATAGTAAAATTGACTACGTACTTCCACTCCAATCTCCTGATATAGCTAGGGATTGAAATCATTCCAATTATGTTCTCCCATTCTTTAAGTTTGTTCTTAATTATTTTGGAATGTTTCCGCGTATAGAATAAGATGTGTAGCTTGTAAAAACAACAAAGGTAAAATGTTAAAACTGGTAGACGAGAAGCGTGCTTATCTCATTAGGTAACAAGGACGATACACAAGTTTCCAGGAGAAAGTAGTTATAGAGTAATTCGCAAGACAAGATTGCAAAGGGTAGAAAAGTTAAAAAAAAAAACATTTTGTATTAAGTGATTAAACATGTAATTAACTTTGACATAAATATTAATATTACTGGCTTATGCGGGCGTGGTGGTGTGGCTTCGGGCAGTACGGTTTTTTTTTTACCTATCAAAGCTATCAGAAAAGGCAAGGATGATGTAGAAATTTTACGAAACGTTGTAGAAAAAAAAAATAGCGACATATCATTTAACCTGACTGCCTCATTGGTCTTTTGGTGGACTGCTAAGCATGACGTCTTGGGTTCGATTGACGCTTGAAATAATAATAGCATCGGCAAAATGTGGGTGCATAATTGTACATCTCTACCTAAACCTGCGATACAGGCGTGACGTTGAAAAAAAAAAATAGAGGGCTCTGTAAGTGCTCAAAGTCACCACGAGAACGAAGTCCACAAATATATGCAATTAAGACTGCCTCATTGATATTAGCGGTAGCAGGTGCAGCTGATAAATTTTAAGAAAGTTGGCAACCCGGCATTTGGTATAGTGCTCGGTAGATGGCAGTAGAGTCACCTTATATTACGTAGCGATATAGTGAACACACTGCCTAACCCTTTTGGGAACATAAGCGCGACGCTATGTGTTAAGTCATAAGACTACATAAATACAAACTAATTAATTACGTATATTTCTTTACCCAGATACCTCCAGCAATTAACATGCATAGCAGTGGATTATTCCATTTCGTGTTATTAGGCACTCCCCATAAGGATAGGCATCCTAAAAAATAGCTATCTATTACCTACTAAATACACAAACAGTATGTAGGCACGGCAAGGCCATTGCTATCAGAAATAACTGCCTTGTGCTAAATTATATAAGTCTGAAAAACCGTTAAAGTGTCATTCCATTTTCATTAACACGTTATTCGAGGTGGACAGTACAACGTCACTAATTATATTTTTTATAATTTCAAACGATATCTTTCTTATTATCGAACAAAATATATGTACAGTTTGAAATGTTAAATTTAATGAAACCTTTTAAATGAAGTAATTAATTAACATCAAATAATACATCCACCGCATAACCAAGTAATTTAAAATGACTATCGAATCGGATATCTAGTATGACCGCGTATCGTCCGCGAGCTACGCCGTAGCTATCTCGTAGGTTTATCGTAGCAATAGTTGAATTAAAGCATTTTTGAGTTTCTTAAAATTAAATATTTTAGCTGTAATGAGTGTTTCTCCCTCACTCATAGTGTCTTCTATTCATTGCTGAACAAATCCGAGTCTGGCGTCGTTTCCGATTGCGTCGAGTATAATCACAATTTATGTATATAATTTTCGAATACTTGTTAATTTATATCTGTTCACGTCGCGTTTTTATTTTGTGTTTTACAATACCTATTCATGAAACGAGCCTTTTTGGAATGATAGTTTTAGAGATGAGATGTTCCAGTTTATCAAGTAAACAAGTTGGGACGCTTTAGTATCCAGACTACGCGGGCACGCATAACTAGCGCTTTAATCAGAAGGTACGACGGTTTGTAGCTTATATTTGAAAATGGAATCAAACGCTTAAAATAATGGAAAGATCGGCGGCCTATCGTGATAATATTGTCGATTTCATAAAGATTAAAAACGGGAATCGTCTGAAAGTATAATACATTTTCAGTATCAAGTAATAGGAATCACAATTCATTAGTTCACTTGGCTTCTACCGGTTCAAAAGCTACTGAGAATTTACGTATACATGTACTGCCATATCTGCGCTACGATGATCTGCGCTGTATTGCACTTGCAAACACTGAATTCAATAAAGCAGTTAAATCATTAACTCCAAAATATTTCATCATTATGTTCAAGTAAGTTTTGGTGATGGGGAAGTGGATATCATAGTACAAATACGAAGGTAGGTACTACACATTACAATCTTGAATCTGGAATCTCAGAAATTCTTATACCTTTAATTTGTCATATGAATTGTTTTTATAAGACAAGAAAATGATAATATAAGGATGTGTTTGTATTTAAATGACTCTTATGACTTTAAAAGACAATTCACCGAAGTCCTCCGAATTTAAATATCACATATTTACAACATTAGTCAGTAAATGTCGGTCACTCCCTTTCGTATATTCCAGGTGAAGGACAGTCCATGTGAATTCTCACTAAGTATAACAAAAAAAAGGCAATTATATTTATTTTGTGGTGATGAGTGTCCAAATAAAGCAAAATGGAACTGTTAAATATTTGACGTAGCGTTTACCTTTATTTGTTTTCCCAAGACTTTGCGGATTAATAATTCAGGTAGATTCATAAATACTAAGAATTGACGCTTACTGAGTAAGGCCACTACGAAGATGGACGGGATAAATAAGTAATAATGTGTTAGTTGTAAATTTAGGGGTATTTTCTTAGAAGTAGGTTACTGACACCCTTGTTCTGTTATGTAAATAGACTATCAGTGCTGGTTAAAGCAAATATTCCAACTCAAAGCCATTGTCCACTAAGGTTGAATGACGGTTTTACATTTTTTTTTTTTCATTACCTTTACAGACTTATATAAAACTATCTGTAGGCCGTACAAATATTTGACCTGTGTCGAAATTGAAGCCGTGACACATAGCACAGCAGTCGACACCTCAACTACTGCGTTAACGGTTCTTCTAAGTGTTTGTTTGAGGTTTTGATCACTTTATTCATAATGAAGGGTCGGGGCTTTCGGCTGCCATGCTGTTTTACCCAAGCGAACTTCTTTAAACCAAGAGGTCCATATATAAGGGACGGGCAACCTTTGACGGCCGGTAATGTTAACTAATTTGCGGTGTAAACTCACAGATTCATCTGTTCCTAGAGCTTTTCGGTCCTTTGAGAGACACGCCCAGCTCTCTGCAACTTCAGTTTGTTGATTACTTTATTTATTTATATCGGGTTACTAAGACCCATAGTAGATAAATACAAACTACATAGACTAACACGTATATAAACATGATTAAGAGAGCTACGTCGGTGAATTTTGTTTTGCCCCAGATAATCTCTTTACGGATCAAGAACTTCAAAGAATATTCGTGCACAGCTCACTGAGCAAATGTAAATTACGTTATTTGACTGGCTTACCTGTCAAAATCAACGTTTCAGCACCGCAAGTCAGACCAGGAGCAGTAACAGTAAGTAGACACTTTTTTCAAGTCTGTACAAATTGTACCTACTTACTCTAGACTGCATTACAGTGGCTAAACGATTGGCTTTCTGCACTGCAGGTCGTGGATTCGGCTCCCAAACGGAATTTGTTTTTTATCACCTATGAGCCTGTTCCGAGTATGGCTATGGGTCATGTGAAATCAGATTCTGTAAAATTAACTTACGATATGGGAGACACCCTAGTGTGGGGAAGTTATTAAAAAAAGTTTCTGCGCGATGGGTGATATTCCCACGTATTTTTAAGTCTGTCTACCCTATAGCTTAGATATTAATCAATATAAATCTAGATACAGAATGAATAGATGTTTATTTGTTTCCACTTGGGAATCGAAACTGTGAATTTATTATTGGTGGACATATTGCCACGTCCTCATTGCTATTCTAGGCGCCGCCCATGGTTTGTAAGTCAAGTCGTTGAACTCTCGCAGTTGACCCTTATAATATTTTTTATTGCTTTCTGATGGTAAAAGTCACTGTATGAATATTGTGGTGTAATTTAGGAGGATCCTATATTCAGCAGTGGATTGCATTAATCTAATTAAATTAAATACTTAGACTAATTTAATCTTTAAAAATTTCATGGCTGTAATTTTCAGTAGGTAGAACCTATTGGAGATTGCAGTACACACATACATATAGTAATCATATTATTATAGAATCCAGAATTTTCCTAATGAGATAAAGAGAGAGAGGATTTTTCCACCCAAAGCTGTTGTTTATTAGGAACCTGGATCTCGTTGGGCGATATAAAAAGTTTGTTTGTTATTTTGTACGGCAGTCATCGGTCTTGTGGTTGCAAGTGTGACTGCCGAGCGGTATCCTGGGTTCGATTCCCGGGCCGGACAAAGCGTTATTGTGCATTTATGTATGTGAATTAGCCCGCTAGATGGCAGCAGGCTCGCCTCCTCTTACATAGAACTCAATAACATAATCAGTGAAATGTGGGTGTACCTACAGTAATACATCTCTTCCTAACCCTTCGGCGAATGCAGGCGTGAAGCTATGCATTGTTCTTAAAGCTCTTAGATTTATGAATATCACAGAGTAAAAGCTTTTTATTGTTCAGCTTACCAGTTTGATATGCAAACTTGGATAAAATAATGTTGCCATGACATAAAAACCAAACAAATAATTAACAATCATGTTTTCAAACATAATATGTTACGAGTATGTGTTTACATTACTTTCCATGGCATTTATATTCTATCAGACACTGCGGTCATTAAAAAGATAAAAGTTTTCAATATGTGGGTTAAAAACTTCACAGGGTGACATGTAAACATATTAATTGTATGAGGATGTCAATCCAACAAGAAATCGGAGCACCGTTTTGAATAATTATTTTATTTTTACATTGTTACAGGGTTACTGATGTAAATACTGGTACACAACCATATTTCGCTCGGTGAGCCTATTGTCATTCACCGGAGATAATTCCAAACTGGCTGTTACTGAGATTTTCCTAGAAAGTGATAAACTTTCTTTCATCTACCGAATCGGGATCCCAAGAAATTACGCTCAGCGGACTCGCTCGCGGCCACTAGAGTAGTCCGAAGCGTATATTATTTTTACAAAATAAAACTAGTTTCTCGTTTATAAAAAAAAACATAAATAAATTTAAAAAAATATTATAATAAATAAGTCAAAAAAAAACAGTAGTTGCAGTAATCTTTTTCAGTTGCCTTAGAACCTTAAGGTGCATCCACACTGAAGTTACATATTAAAATGTTGCTCCATAAAAACGGAGCAAAATTTTAATATTAAGTAACTTTGTACAACGTTTTTAGAATTATTAAGGCAACTTAAAGCATTTTTGTTATCCGTTGTTGCCACTAACACTTGCAAACGTTGCTCTACCGAAAGTAACTTCGGTGTGGTTGAAACATTACATACTAAGGTTGAATTTTAGTTCTACCCACATAAAAACTAAAACTCTCGAGTACCTACACTACTTTATTTATGTACCGTCATCAATGTGCATATAAAACATAATGTTTAGTATTTGATAGTGTTTAAAATAAAATGTGTAATTAAGAAAAGAGTGATTGTGAACGCTATTTATTACGGTTATCATATCATCACGATCTAGAGAATATTAAGGCTGAGTTGAACCGTTCAACCTGTTCACATAATTATTTAAAACTAGTCACCACACACAACAACACTTAACTAGTCACCTAGTTATGTGTTTATATCACGTTTAGAACTATTAATTGATATTTATTGATTCAATTTAAAATACTAGCAGTTTTTATTACATGTACCTTGAATACCACAAACGTGTTTGAACAATAAAATAAAAATAGTGTGCAATAAAATGTATTGTATTGTACGTCAATTATGTTTTAATTTTTCTCATCGAAATATAAACTGTTATATCCTTCAAGTGACGCAAAGTAGACACAATAGTACTAAATAAATATATATATTTTTTTCTATTAATACTCGCGTAAACATAACACAAGCAAGTTGGGTGTATTAAATATTTCGATCACAGTAATTTCCGTTCGATTTTATTTTACGCATTGTTGTGCACGGTTACTGTCGTATATATATATAGTAACCACGTAGATCAGTCTTTTTGCGAGTTTAAGCAGCGCTTACTGCGGTCATTCCTTGGATGGGTGATCGTTCTTCACACATCGAGATTCCGTGCCTCGGAAAGGACTATAAGTAGGTAGTTGGTCCTGGATGTTAAACCCACACATCCCTATGGCAGTTGTTTCGGGTGACAGCAGCCCAAAAAGTCTTACCACCAGCCTAACCTACGAATATCAGTGTCTCCCAGTAATTGAGTGGCAGAGGTCAGGTTGTAGTCAGTTGCTCAGTATAAAATGATATTTAGCCGATCGGTAGGTTAGACTGGGACACGACCCCAACGTAATTGGCAAAAGGCTAGACAGATGGTGACTTAAACAGATCATATAGGTACAAGTAAAAATATGAAAATCTTTTGTTCTTCGGAGATAGAGATAGCCAATGACAGCTTTGTGTAAAACAAGACACAAAGACAAAAATAAAGGATAGCACGGTTGGCGCAGTGGTTGAGCGATCGACTAGTAAGCCATGTGTCGCGGGTTCTCCCGCACGGATATGTATAACCTACGGAGTCAGGGTCTGGATGTTTGTGCATGTGAAAATATGTTTTTGTAAACGCACCATAGGGCCAATGTTTTAAAAGAGGAGGGAATCAAAATTATGCTTTCCATGTTATTATGATTGATTTCAAATTGTTCTTAGTACTACCAGGCAGCAGAAATTAGGTGACAATAACTCTCATAGTGACTCGGAAATTGTGATTTGTCTCAACAAAGCGACAAATTGGAACACGAGGCAGAATTTAGTCCAATATTGTTCCCACAAGTGCCTTTATAAACTGTGTAATACATATTCTGCCCTTGCTCGGTTGACAAGGGATACCGCAACGGATTTATGTTTCGAATCTTTTGATGTAGGTATATAATGTAAGATCATCTAAATGATCAACCATTCTATATTATTGAGAACGATAAATAGAAACTCGTTAAACGTCTGTTCGCTAAAAACAAATACCAATGAGTACGTAATAATTGTTCAAGAGCTTTACTCTTCACAATCCACTCTACAATAATTGCCCATTAAATATAAGAAAAAGGTAGAAGAACATTTTAGAACTATAACTTGCTATTAAACAATTCATTTTCCACAAATAAGTTTTCATTATTTCAAGTAAGTACCTATTGTATAGAAGACAGTTGAATTAAATATGTTTTACATTGTGTGCCCCTAGATAATAATAAGTATTTGTGAATGTTTGACGCTCAAAAGCGAGACGTTTTTGTTGCGATATTCGTCACCAACCCTCGTCAAACGCCAATCGCTACCAAGCCGAAAACGAATGATTTAATTCTTCTTTGCGTTTCTTGGAAAATAAGTCCAACCTTCCATTTCTTTGACACAAAGAAAAAGTATATTTGTTCCAATATCCGGTGCAATAAACGAAGTTTGGCCTTTTAGGACATTTCAGTTTTGATGAATTAGGATGCCTATCTTCTGCCTAGCTTCTACTAAAGAATAGATATCCTTCGAGTATAGCTTCAGTGAAGACGTGTTACGATTTCATCTTATTTAGATTATGAGCTTTTGTATAGAAAATAAGGTCGTAGGAATGATACTAAGAGCCGTAAGCAGCAAAATATACGAGTATGTGCAGATAATAATCCACATTGTGTACTGGTTTTGAATAATGTGAACCCATTAGTATTATAAATATGACGGCATGTGACGGTATTTTATTTTACACCACATTTGCCAGCCTTATTTTATACAAAGTCAACTTTGGAAAAAAATATAAAATATACCTACCTATATTGTCCATGGAAAAATAAGGAAGTTACACTGTACACACGATTCTTAATCATCAAATTAATGACTTTTTTGTAATTAATTATCAAGACAATAAGGTATTTCTTAATTTTATATTTTAGTCATAAATTAAAGGTTCCTAAAAATATTCAAATATTAATTCGTCCCTTTACGCAAATGAAATTGAAATAAATTTGTCCTTAGAATAGAATGAAATATTTTATCACGAGACTACCTGATTGGTTTAGTTAGCAATGTTTGAAGTTACTTACTTGCCACAACCCGGATTTGGCTTTATTTTTTCTACAAAAAAGTTTTTAAAGGCATTTGTGATCTGCTGTACATTAATTATATAATTGTTGTCCATTTGAAAGGAAGTGATCATATCTTTCGGTGTATTTATTATTGCTCACGTAGCTTTCGATTTGTTAGTTGCTGTTCTAATTACATGAAACTTAATAATGGGATCGGTGAAATGTGAGTTGTGTGTGTTATTTTCATAGTCATCGCTTCTAATCCTTCTTTTACCTACAACAGAAGGTAATAACTTAGATTTTTATACCACTAAGGTGGCAAACAAGAATTAGCCTGATGGTAAGCAGTTATCGTAACTTATGGTCGCCTGCAACCGTGAGAGATACACTAACATGAGCGTTGCTGACACATACACACATAAAAAAATTATTACCCCTTCTGTACAATATTAAACAAATCCACTTTATTGCACATGAGAAATTTTTGGTACAGTATAATTTAATAAATGTACAAATTGGCAATACCTAGTATCTTGATCACTGATTTCACAACCCCAATGTGCGTGGGAGAAAAATCGCTGATACTACAGAAGGAGACCATGAAGCCGCGCCGATGGTAACAGATGGCTTTTCGGTATAAACCTTTAGTTATTATTAGATTATTAAATGACATAAAGTTATATTACTATACATTTTGATGGAGATTGTCTCTTCAAAGGCCTAAATTAATGCCTTATTGTTACGGGGATTATGTTTAAAGCGTTTTATAATGGGGGTCTTTGATGCGAATCCTTGCAAACGGGTTTTAGGTAGGTTTAAATTTTGCGACGTAGTTTTAATGTACGAAAATTATTATACTTTGTTTAACCCGCCACTTGTGATGTGAATTTGACTTACGCGTGTGGTGACGCCGGTCCTATGCACTGGGTTTTTCAACCTAAGATTTTTCTAATAAGTAATACTCCATGCTACTTTTATTTAGTCATAGCTTAAAAAGGCATGTTTTTTTAACTATAAAACAAAGATATATCATAAATCACAATTAGTTTTTTAATCTTTACACTTATGTAGTAAGAACTCGAGATATCACCAAGTTTTTCTAATGCTTATTTTAAAATATCATAATTGGTAACGATAATATTTTTTTACAGCGAAATCAGCCTTTGTCAGTCTTATGCCACGAAAGACGAAAAAAAAAATACACCTCCAAAATTACTCTTCTGGAAGAGCCAAGCAACTTACAAGACCATGATAAGGCCTGCTGTCTTGTATGTATCAGAATGTTGGACTATGAAAGGCAATTACATTCTGCGGAGATGCGAATGTTTAGAGGTATGTGTGGTGTGACAAGAATGGACATGATTAGGAATGAGTAAACTAAAGGGAGTATGAAAGTGGCACAGGTTACAGAAAAGGTAAGAAGTAATCGTTGGTCGTGGTATGGACATGTGATGAGGAGGGATGAGGAACATGTCCCTAGAAGGGGTATATGTGGATGGATACAAGGGTAGAGGTAGACCCGGGAAAAGATGGATGTGTGAAAAGTGACATGATGTACAAGAAAGTGAACTCTGAGATGACGTTTGAACGAGATGAATGAAAGAAAGACATATTGCGCCGACCCTAAATAATATGGGATAAGGGCAGGGGAATGATGATGACTATTTGATTTACGTAACTTGTGACCCTAGTCTCACGCACCGGGATTGCGCCAAAACTCCGAAATGTGCCTCCGCGTCACCGGCGCGGGGTGGAGTAACGGTGGGGGACGCATAATGAGTAAAGTACACGAAATCACAACTCAATTCGATGGCGGGTCAAAAAGTTATTCAACTTTTTCGAATCCCCTGGTCTTATAGACATTTACGTCACAAATGAAGGGTTAACCACTGAGACAATAATGTCAGTTGATCTCCACCTATCAGCTTTTACCTCTTTTGATAGTTTCATTTTTTAAGGTAGATCTTAATTGAGATGAAAACAAGCTATCTATTTTACAATAATGCTTAGCAATCAACAGAAAGACCGTAGTATTCTTCACCATTTGAGAACAGCTCGGAATACTTTTTATCCTGACTGATTGATGAATCTTAAAATTGATTCTTATTCTTGAAGACTTTGAACGAAGTTTAACCCTAAAATTCCAACTTCCTAGCTGTCTAAAAAATAGCATGTAATTAGAAGTTAATATCCTTTTCTTCTTCTTCTAAACCTTAACTTTAAAATATTTTTTCAATTACAAATCACTGTCTTCATGTCCTTAAAGAATTATTTGTAACTTCGGGTAAAACAAATATGATTCAATTTTACCAGTTTGGTGAGTTTTATGAAGTTTTATTAACAACATTGTAACCAAGGAAAGATTCAAGGACTTAGATTTCACCATTCGGTCATCGACATCGGAGGGTCAAAGTGAGAGATTCGGCTCAGACCTGATTTGTACCTTGTAAATAAGGGTAGCGTAATTGCGCTGATGGAGACAAATGGTTTTGTCACTACCGTCATACTTTACTTTTAAAGGTTTACGAATAATATAACATGACATATTACACTACTGAAATGTAGACCTTGTGAAACTCAACGCTATAATTATTATATTTGTTATTATATTAAATTTTGATTAGTTATTTCGTGAAGAAAATTGCAAAGCTAAAACTGGGATAATATTTAAAACACCATGACTTTGCATTGTACGATGTACGAAGATGCCGCGGGGTAGATGTCTGACGTGCCGAGATAACATGGGATATTGCAGGCGACACAGGCGTGTGTCCTTTATATGTTCCAATGATGTAAGCTTTAAGAATTGAACAAAATATTAATAAAACAGTCAAAGGATTCCCACTGTTTATTTTATGTATATTGCGAACTTTGGTTTCTTCGTTTCTGCAGTGATTCCTAGATTTAGGTTTTTGTATAATGCATGAAAAACATACAATAATAATAAAATAATACACCAAAGCAGTTAGAAACATAAATATCAACAAATAATCGCAACACAACAAATCTAAAACAGTTTTTCTTTTTTTCGGCACAAGTTAAATTAATTACAGCACTGTGATTTAATCTGAGCTAGCAGAAGCAAACAGATTACAAGACAAGCACCGCCAGATATGATATAACGTAATTAGTCTGAAGCCAACGATTTTGAAAAACATCTGAGCGTAAGCTTTTCCTTATGTTTCGAGTTAAGAAAGACAGTGAAATAAAGCCCATCGTAGGGCTCCGAAGTGAAAGCCAAAATGTGGGGATAACAGTAATTTGTTGCGCTAAAGCGCGCCAAGTTATTTTCCATTTGTAGAGCGTCTGGCGGTCCACATAAAACATTGCTGCAATTCGACTGAATACCAACCAACTGCTGTAAATTCGAAACTTTCAAAATAACTCGTCTAAATAGTCCTAATTTAGATTTTATATTCACACTCACCCATCCGCGGTCCTCGAGAAAATTGCACACTTTCAATTTCGAATAAATATTTGTCTTTATCTACAAAGCCGGGTGAAGCGTGTCCAAACATATCTACGCGGGAAATATCGGGACGAGTTTGTTAGCCTTTGTGTAAATAATGTGTTTTTAATGCTGGAATCACGGAAATCCGATAGCAATTCAAACCTTTGACAATTTTATACATTAGGTTTTTAACGTCATCCAATTTTCCCTTTATGATTTAATCATAGATACAATATAATAAAAAAGAGCCACGTCGAATACTGATTACGTAATATGGAGAATTCCCTTTCAAATAGATCTGACGCGTTTTACATATACCTACAAAGGTAAATTAAATTTGTTCATTCACAAAGCAATGTTTAACTAATTTTGTGGTCTTTAATTCTAAATCAACGACTTAGATAAACTTATGTAAGTCGTTGATTAGATTATCAAGTTACTGCTTGCATTTAATAGACATAGTTCGTATTTAAGTGGGATAAAGTTCAGTATGACTTTCAATCGAGTAAAACAATTCACAGGATTAATTAGCTAAACCACGGCGAACTGAATACTTAAATCTTAATTTATATGTTTGCTTCTATTACTAGGTATAATTCTTAACTTAACGATGAGATTATCTATGGATTCTCTCTTTATTTGGAGACGAAGCTAATTTATCGCGCACTAAAAGCTGCAAATTGGTAAATTAGTTACAATCAAACAACATAGTAGGTACAAAGATATGTGAGAAAAGAAGATTGAGTAAATTGTTTGTAATACTATAATGATGTAATTAATCTTGTTTACTTAACCGAAGACCGTTAATATACTTACAAGTAACTTATTTTTTAAGAAGAAATCGATACATTAGTTTGTGGTCTCCCATAGATAAAATAAGCAAGTCTGGCTGGAATAAGGCCATTTCAGATTGGGAGTATAGTATTAGCGCGTAAGTTCGTATTTGTACGCATTATGTGCGTACAAATACGAACTTACGGATGCATCATGGCGATACATACAGTTGTGTCAATTCCGTACGAGTTCAGATGCCTGATCGTATACACGTGAACCGTACTGGCTCACACAAACAAGTTCGCGTGCACATGGTTATAACGCGCATGCATGCTTGTTATTAATATAATTATGTAATTAAACGCGAATATATTCACGTGTCATGCGGAGCTGTGCAAAAACGAGCTTATACATACCGAAAATGCACGCAATCTGTAAAGGGATTGACAAACTTTAGTTTCTTTCTTTCTATCTAATAGATGTCTCTGAGATGTCTTATCTACCAAATGTTGTAGATCTGAGACAGTTTCGCATTGATGTAAGACATTCATTCAGGCTATTAGACCTCTTGTTGCAGGCGCACGTCGCTGTCTTAGAGCGGTATTCTGTATATCTTCCTTTTTGAATATGGTTGTATGAAATCAAGCTACTCGTAAGAAAAATACGCTGCTACCTAAATTGAAAGTAGCATAAATCTGTATACGGTTTCCAATTTCAATTCCAATTTATGCTTATGGCTTCATCGTTATCCGCCATTTTGCCAACGTCAAGGTTCGCCTATTAGGCTTTTACGCTGCGGTATTGATAAAAATAGAAATCATTGTACAATATTTCGCCTATAAAAGGCCGGAAGCCGAGTGAAATAAATCTCCATATACACATCACATTTTGAGGCACGCACTCATAGAAAAATATTTTTTGTAATGTACGATTTCCATAGTTATATCATCATGTATAACGAACAGAAAATATATACTATTAAAGTAAGTAGGCACGTATAAAGTGTAAATGCGGCCGTAGGAAAAAAAAAATGTACCTATACCGTCAAATTATGCCCAGTAGACACAATAGAAAATCGATTGTTTGTTGATCACTGATATTGTATGTTTTCGGTCAGCCATTTTTATGTAGAATTTCATATAAAATATCTTTGCCAGCGAAAAGCGAGAGAGCGCAAAAAGAGTGGACAATAGTTTTGACAATGCGACTGTGAATGCAATTTCATCTTTCGTCTATAGTTTTCATTTGTTTTCTTTTATACTTTTTCATAAAAGACTGATCGTGGACTGATAACCACAATAAGATTTACCTGGACGATATTGAAAATTAATTTACCGCTACATTAGTCTGGTAGTCGTAATTACGAAGATGTAGTAGGTTCAGTTTCCAGGTTACAGTTTTATTTAACGAAATCTCAAAACCGAAAACCGAAACAACGATCTGTACATCATACTAATATGTGCGGGAATCGAACCCCGGATACGCAGGGCAGAAAGTTATCGCTTAGCCCCTGCGTCAACCTGCGCTCTCTACTCTTTATTAATTGTGTTAATTGTATCATTCGTTCAGAAAGGCTCGTATATAAATATATCTATACAAATAAATTAAAGTGTCTGCCTGAAATGTCAAAATAAAACCTTTTTTACGTAATGCATATGAAAGTATATACGGTATTTATACATACTGTATATAGCAAAAATTAAATTTTTAAAATGTTTGTATTCTGTCTGTTTGTTCCGGCTAATCTCCGAAACGAGTGAACCGACCGGTCTTTCACTGGCAGATAGCTGATGTTATAAGGAGTAATTAATTTACCTTTATTTTAGAAAAAGAATTAGGGTAGCGCGCAAAATAATGCTCGGGTTCGTAATCCACACGGGCGAAGCCGCGGGCGGAAACTAGCTATAAATAAATTGAAACCTAAGTAAATTGGCTAGTTCCCGCACCCCGCGTGTACCACATAAAATAAATAGCTGGGGCGCGTCTTGGTGCATTTAGCCCCACAATGAAACCAATAATAAAACAGCCGCATTCTTAAGAATTTCTACAATCCATAATCATTTATGTACTTATAAAATTATCAAAACAAAGACACCAATTGAGAAAACGAATCATCATTACATGAATTTGAGACACTGGCACAATTTTGTAAAATGACAAGCAAACGTCATACAGAGTTAGGACGGAGAATATTCGAGAACCCTTACTTTATTCAATGTTCATAATGTATGAGAGATGATAAACTTATTCGACACATCCGCTATTTGTTCACTTGACTTTGCAACAACTGCGTTTGGTTCTTCCATTCATAACAATTTATCTTTTCTTCGTACAAACTTTAGTAATAAAATCCTTGTTTTACATAACATGACATAGCATCACGCCTGTATTCCCCGAAACGATAGGCAGAGGTATATTATTGTACACCCATATTTCGACGATGTCGTTATTAAGCCCTATGTAATAGGGATGTTTGACGACACGGTTGGCGCAGTGGTTAAGAGATCGACTGCTGATCTACGTGTCGCGGGTTCGATTCCCGCACGGAACAAATATTTGTATGATCTACAGATATTTGTTTCGGGTCTGGGTCTTCGTGTATTTCAATACGCACCGTGCCTCGGAAAGCACGTAAAGCCGTTGGTCCTGCGCCTGATCTTTTTCCGGTCGTGTCGGATTGCCGTCCCATCGGACTATGAGAGTGAAGGAATAGAGAGAGCACCTGTCTTTGCGCACACACTTGTGCTCTATAATATCTCCTGCGTAGTTGGCTAATCTCCGGTGAGATTGGCCGCCGTGACCGAAATCGGTCAGGAAGACATTATTATTATTAATAGGGAGCGAGTCTATTGTAATCTACGGAGCATAATTTCAAACACCGTGCTGCTACTTAGAATTTCCGTACTGAAAATCCCAATAACACTGCCCAACCCGGGAATTGAACCCAGGACTTCATGCTCAGCAGTTGCGCTTGCGACCACTAGACCAATGAGACGTTCAATATTTGTTTTATTAGTTGAACAATACTGAATTAATAAAGATTCAGAATTTATAAAATTTAATTTTGTTATCAACAACCAGACAGAAGCCAGCACCAAAACGTGACGATGCCGAACTCATTAAGAGCGCAAAATTTAAAATTGGTTCAGATAACACACCGTTACAAAAGATGTTACATAGTAATTATGATGCTGATTTATAACTCAATCCAAGTAATCATTGCTGAGTTTCAACAATAAAGACGAAAAAAAAAAACATTAAAAAAATAGAAGCACAATAAACGTACTGTGCTTCTATTTTTTCAATCTGATCACTCTTTAGTACATTTTACAAAAAACTGGTCCCCCTCTATAATACTATGCAAATTGATAAAGACACATAATATCATACAGAAATGGAAGTTTATATTAGGGAACCCTTATTTTGTTCAATTAGAGTAACTGTTCTTACTCGTACATTCGACACATCCGGTATTTGTTCTCTTGGCATTGAAACCCCACGTCGCCGTCGCCTGAATTTTCCATTCATAACATGGAATTTAGCTGGATAAAACAAATAAAAAAAAAACTATAATACAGTATTACAATTTACTAATTGGTCTCTAATTACACCTGTGTTTAATATTAAAGTGTAATTGATTGTCTATAAAAGCTGCAATGATATTATTTCACCATTATTTTGTTTAACTTATTATTATAAAACAATTACAGTTTTCTACGCGACATAAACATACAGTTTTAGTCGGTCATTAAAAGTTCTATAGTTTTCATAACATATTCATCGTATAAAGAACACATAGCGTGATGTAACTCCATATTTTGGAGACCAATTACGATGTTAAGTGTAGGGTAAAAAAAGTGACGAAGTGTAAATGATGTTTTGACCCACATGCTATAATAACGGTTCGCTGAATTGTTTACCCGTTAATATTTTCAGCGCCGCGACACCTTCAGATTTATGGCCTTATACATAGATATTCCTTTCTTAGAGAAAATATAAAAAGTATCGTTTTTCACTGCCTTGAAAAAAGTTATCGCCCTTTTATCGAGCAGCTGTAAATTAAAAACGCGATCGCAATATCTGCCTTTAAAAGATTTCTATCTTTCCAGTCGTTTGTACGTGACGTCCACAGGAATGTATAATCACTAGATCTTAACACCTAACTGACTCTAATGCAGTTTAGTGAATTGTGTTTACTGGAAAAGACTTCGACTTTTTAAGGGACTGGAGTTCAGTCGAGTCCCGAACGCGGTTCCGTTAACACGCGCCCTACGAGTTACGACTCGGGTGATATGCGACCAAACTAACAACATTGTGACCAATCGGACACATTAACAGTTCAGTTATAAAACAATACAGTTTAATAAAATTCTCTCAGTTTTAGTTAGATTTATTTTTGTTTAATTTAGTGACGTACAAAAAGTTTTTACAGAAAGTTTAAGAAAAGTTTTTCGATTTCTAATAAATAATTCGTTTTTGTGGATGTTAATGGATGTTGTTTAAATATAAATTACGTTAATAAATTCAGGACGAGAAAAGCGCAATCAGTTGTATTGTGCACATTTGTAATCAGAAGCGGTAAGGCAATTTCAATATAAGGAAAAAACGGAAAAAAGAGAGAGTTCTTATTCGTTAGCTTTGAAAGGGATGCAAGGGATGGTTAATAATAGGCTTTTGATATTCAAGTGAAGTGATGAGGGCTGTATAAGTTGCTTTTCCTTTTAGATGATTAAATAATAAAAATAAAAAATGTGCGGCTATATAAAAAGGCGTCAAGATTTTTTTTTTATTTTACCTATGAGATCTTTTATATTATTAGGCAAAACAAACAATTGTACAGTGCAGGTTTGGCCAAATATTAAGAGCTAAGGAGGGTTAATGTAAAATCGACTACGTTATACTATAACAAGAATAGGTACAGTGAGGATTAAATACATATGTAGTTAAAAACAATCAAATGAGATACAATTAAGTTACTAAAGGTTAATTAATTAATGTCATCAAAATACTCCAAACCATTCAGTTATTTTATTTATATATAAAATCAAACATATATAAATGAATTAATCTGCTTAAACCACATAATTACAATTGTTACACTACATTGCTAGAACTACGATAAACAAAGACATCACATATAAACAGTTAACTAAACATTTATTAATTTCTTCAACATTATTTTGATTTATTGAGATGTTTCCATATGATTTTATGAAGTTCAAGACCCAATATCTAAGAACTGAAAATCCTTTACGACCCCACGTCACCTCAGTCCGCTGGCGTTGATCCTATACAAACAGATTTATTTTCATCGCTGAAACTTTTGATATTACGGATTATATGAAATACCAACATTATAATACTGTTATCGGAGGGGTTTAGCACTAATTATCTCGTTAGCTGTAATCGCTGTTATTTGGTGTATGTATTAATCGTATTCAGTGTTTTGATGGATCAGTATGAATTGTTATAAATTGATTAATTATCTATGAATGAATCGTTTACTCATTAATGTCATCTTCTTGTTCTTCTGGCTGTCTGCGGTACGTGCTGCGGGTTCGATTCCCGTACTAAACGAATATTGGTGTGACTAACAAAAATGAATAAGTAAACCTGTTCATTAACGTCGTCAAACAAAACATATTACTTTTAATAGGTATATAAAATTGACTAGCTTTTACTGACGACTTCGACCGCCTGTTTTCTTTTAATGTATCTTCCAGACTAAGTTTTGAAAGCTTATTGTAGGTAATACTGACATATACAAAAGGACATAGGCTTTCAAATTGCTGTCAACCCTTTAGACTTGAGCGTTGAATTCGTAGTTAGTCATTCAATCAATCAGTTATTTTATCTAAAATGTAAGATGTTTGCAGAGTTTCAAACCAAATAAAGTTACTAGGAAGTCGTTAACCAAATAACTAGTTTGCATTTAATAAGTAGTTAATTACAATATTTCGAATGCCTGATCCTATTATACAGTTGTGTTTGAAAGTATTAACCTTTCAAACAGAGTGAAGTAGAGTCAATAGAAGAAAAAAATAGTGGCTCCCGGGAGATAAACTTTGCTTAACCGGTCATGCAAACAAAACACAATAGGATATAATCTTTTTCTTGAAATGAAATGAAATGAAATGAAATGAAATGAAAATGAAATGAAATGAAATGAAATGAAATAAAAATCTTTATTCGCAGAGACATGGTAAATACAAAAGGTGGTAAAACAAAATAAGTCACTTAGCATATCTCGCCTTCAGTAGGCATGCGAAAATTAATAGCATAAATAAATGTTTAAACTTATACTAACTGGTACAAATCTATTTTCTATAATTAATATACTCGTCTATTGTGTAGAAGCACTTTTCTATAAGCTTATATTTATATATATTTCTCTATATTTTCTTGTGGGATTAGATGGCACTCTTTTGTACCTTAACGAAATAAGCATTGTACTTCCTTTTTGTGTTAAGGTATCTAATAAAATCTGTATCATCGCCGTAATCTAGCCCTAATTAAGTGCCTAGTACTCTTACGAAATTAAATCCTATCCTTTATACTAATTTCCTTTACCGTCGAATAGCGTTTCACGGGATTGAATTTAGCATTTCTTTTCACAGCCTGCATCTGTAGTACGTTTAATATATTGGTTGTTACACAATTCGTTCTTGGAAATCCATACCTTCCTTCCATGCCCATAGGATATTTAATTTGTTAGCATTTCTCGGGAAGCATTTATTGTGTCTTCAAACCTGTATTATGTTATGCAAACAAAAATTCGTTTACTAAACTTCTATCAATGTTATCATATTCCATGGAATAAGCTTGTATTAAATTACATGCATGTTTTTATAGATCGATTAGAGTGAACATTTTAACCGAATCAAAGTATCTTATAAAGCAATAATTTACTTTTTTTAAAATTCATCAACATTTTTGCGGTTTTTTTTTAAACGTACGTTATTGAACTTTGAACTTTGCTGAACTTTGACTCTAAGCAACACAAGTGTCCCGACAAACAATAGATTTTGTATTGAGTCTACTTCAAATTGCTTAAAGGGTTAATTAATTAATGTCATCAAAATATTCCAAAACATTCAGTATTTCTATTCAGGCCGCTCTTATTATCAAAGTTTCTTTCATTGTGTCCCATTTTGGTTTCACCTTTCAAACAACTTCAAACTTTCCATTGTCTCTCGAAGTCCTCAGTTGCTTCCATCCCAATTTCCACTCGGTTACGTGATCACTAAAGTCTCTTTTTTATTGAATTTATATTAAAAAAGTAGTTAACAGTCATGTCACTAACTTTTTCTTACGTGTGTTACTCTCCAGTTTAACTATATCTGAAGTAAGAGCATGATCGTTTTATTATCTCTCAGTTAATGCTAGGCAATTTCACTAATTGAAATGAATTGCTCCTGTAAACGTCAAGTAATTCTTTTATGGTCTTTCTTTTTACTTTACTTCTGTGTCTGTGGGCGCGTGATCATTAAGTTCGGTTTAATTTCTTATGTTCTTTAAATATTTTTTGACTGTGACTAACGATCTTAGGACAGTCATTCAATCATTTGTGCCTGCGTTTAGATTATTTTAGATATTTTTCCTCTTGAAGGGAACTACATAGAGAAGTAATTTTTTTTTTTTTTTAATGGCAACTGACCCGGTACCGACTATTCTGCCAGTGTCGAGTGGAGACGGGGATGGGTAGAGTAGTAATGTATAGACAGGGAAAACAATAAAAAAATTGACATACATATATAGTTGAAATGAATGATTTTATAGCGTGTGTATACAGAAGTTTTTGTGTTAGAAGAAATCAAGGTCACTTCTATAGTAAAAAAAATCATGTAATCTAACCTATCCCACCAAAAACATTTCATGTAAAATGTTGCCAAGACGACCACATAAGGTTTGCCCTGTGAAAAAGATATCAGATCACATGTAGAGTCAAGCTTCTGAATCTACACGGCCTAACTCTACCGACCCTAACTTCACAAATTCTACATATCAGTAAAAATGTATGGCTTCGCCGTTTCGCTACCGTCGTGGAGGTGATGCGAATATTTAATTTCTGAAGTAAGTAACGAAACAGCCAAGCCATACATTTTTACTGATATGTAGAATTTGTGAAGTTAGGGTCGGTAGAGTTAGGCCGTGTAGATTCAGAAACTTGGCAACATTTTACATGAAATGTTTTTGTGGGATTTCAGTTCTTTTTGTAAGTTGCTAGGCAGTCTTTTTAGTGTTTATTTTAGTCCCGTGTAAACTTTCATGTCCTAATTCATAAAATTGGTGAAAGTCTCATTCAAACTTCCAACACCCCCCCCCTATTTTAACTGGGGGCACGGTAGTGTTTTTTTGTATACTGAACTTTGTTTACATACCAAATTTCGGTTTTCTAGCACTTCAGGAAGTACCCTAACATTTTGAAGTCTCATACAAACTTCACCCCCATTTTAGGGGATGGGGGGCGAAAGTTATAAGTGTATGAATTTTTTTGTTGGTTGTATACTAAACTTAGATTATATACCAAATTTCAGCTTTCTAGCACTTAAGGAAGTAGCCAAACATTTTGATGATCATCAGTGTGTCAGTGAGTGTGTCAGTGACGAAATCGGTGTATTTTAGATACCAATAAAATCTAAAGTATTAGAGCTATTCAATTGAGACTTTGTATGTTTAATTAGTCTATTATTGAAATCATATTCTGAGAATATGAACTATCTGGTACATCGAAAACCAACTCTATGAGGGTTCAAAAAAACGACGAAACACTTCGAGAAAAGGTAGGTAGTGCCCTTGCGCTTCGCTTGGCACTGGGCTTGGAAGATTTTCCAAGCCCAGTGTCAGGGACACTGTCGGTGTCAGGTTTAGAACTGATAAACCAACAATTCAAGCAGTCCTCTGCTTATCTACAATACGATCCAATATTCCTTTAATACGGCATGGATGATGGAATCTCAGATTTTTTCTCTTTTCAAAATCCATACAGAAATTATAATCGAATACAGTCTCAAATTCATTATTTGCATTGCTATGAGAATTGACTGGCCACAATATCTGAATATTGACTTTTTATATGAATTAGTATATTATAAACGTACAATTTTTTTTTCATGCAATTTATTCTTAAATTTACCGTAAAATGCTATAACTTTGCCTGCACTAATAACTTTACCTGTACTAATTCTTTAAAGAAGTACAAACCTGTATTCTTAACTAAACTACTAATGAAATATTTATCTTAGTTCCTAAATTATTTAGCATTGCAAATGCAATTTAGTAAGTCACTATGAATTATTCCTAGACAGAGTTAGGAGTGCAGGGAAAATTACAGCATTCTACGGTACGTACCTAATCCGTTCAGGAAAAAATACCATCAAGTCAAATACTGATGCGTATTACATTGTCTCAAGGGAACAGACGCTTGATCCAATAAATCCTCGATCCGAAACTTAGAGGAAATTCTTAAATAATAATACCTTTCTTTACCGCCATTTGAAATGTATCTTTGAGATAGGAAACCCCCATGAAATACGGTAGCATTTTTCCTTTCTTATTCAATCCTTAATTTTAGAAAGGTTCCAAGAACAAGATAGACGCGGAAATTAATTCCATATTCAAAAGAATGTGGTCAATTGAGTTCTCTTACTATTAATTGCCAAATTACCGTTTTCATTGTTTTTCGTGCCATAAAAATGCTGTTAATGGAGGAACTAACAAATAGATCTTAATTAAGCAATGCGTAATAAGTGCCAGAAAAGTTATAAGCAGTAATTGGTGTTAATTTCTGGTGGCGAGTAATAAATGTAATTTATTCCCAGAGACGCTTGAAAAGTGTTAGCCTTGACACAATTTACTAAAATTGATGAACCTAATACTTTGTTCTAAAAACATGTATGTGAAGTGGTGCTAATGCCTAATTAATTATACATCCTTAAGGACTGGAAAATCAGTGTAAAGACTATTAAGCCAAGTAATTACTTGACATTTACGAGCATCTGGAACTCAAAGATAATTTTGTGTGTCGTGCTTGGTTAGTCTACCGTTTGGAAATGACTTTGTTTGTGAAGTGTAAGTGAAATATGTTGCCATGGACTCCGAAATAGATATTCAATTGTTCATCAACTGCACCCAGCAGATAATAGGACGGCAGCACTCCTGGGACCACCTCAATGTCACGCAGATCCTGGATTTGCTCCCGACGAAGATCCTCGAGGATATCAATCTCAAGTAAGTATACATTATAATATAAACAACATATAGAGATTGGATTTCGAAATTAAATCGTTGAATTAGACATTTCATAATGCGCCCAGAATTTTATGAAACAGCACCTCTTCATATGTCTGTCATAGCGTACTCTATGTGAGGCTTTATAGATTTGCCAAATTCTACTATTAAATTTCGATAAACATATCAGATATGTTTTTTTTTAAATTGCGCCTTATAAATCTAATCACAAATGTACAGAAAACCAATCGGTTTCAAAGTCATTTTAGCAATTCATCAAATAAAATCTCGAGCTAAGCTGAATGATAAATGTATGTGGTCTAGGCATTTTGGACACAAATTTCATCTACCCTAAAAAATATTCAGTCCATTACTGTCCCTATCTATATTGGGAATGGCCCTCATCAACTATGCATATTATTTAGTAAATATTATTCTGAAGCATTCTTATATAAACATTTTTATTATATTCCAACCATTGAAATCGCTGACCCAAGGAAAACAATTAACAACCGCTCTCTTGTTTTGAATAAAACTCGTTGTTTCAGTTATATTTAAATAGGGTAAACCGGATTCCGGAAAACCCTCGAAAATGTCTTCAATTCAGCCTTTTACGTGTCTTGTGAAACAAAATTGTGTGAATTAATGTAAATTGTTAGTACTAGTACAAGTTGTATAAAATTAGGCGTTTATACAGCAACAAGTTTTATTCCCTGAAGAAATTCAACAAGTGGTAGAACTACTAACGAAATATTAATTTAGAATCACGAATGTTCGAACGATAAAGTTTTTATTTATTTATTTTCTTAAATTTACAAATGTCTTTACAGGCTAGACCCAATGCAATATTGTAGTTCCCCTATTTTAAACTTAAATACTACCTTAAATAGTGCCACTGTTTATCCCGTAGCTAATTCTACATGTAGCTACTCTAGTAGTCTAGTAGTAGTTTGGGTTAATCAGTATGGAAATTCTGTAGCAGGCCGCAGTTTGTGATTGGGCCCGGTAGATGGCAATAGGCTAGCCCCCGGTAACGGGCGCAATAGATTAGACTTAATAACGGCTTGGCAAACAGTAGGTATAAAATAGTACTTCTCTGCTTAACCCATGGAGAACGCAAGCATGGTGTTATCTTACGACCTTTCAATGTTACAACGTGCTCACGATATATAAAAACTGTGTCAAGTAATTTGCAGTTGCATGATTCAAGCGACTCCTGTATTTAGACTGCTATAATGTTAGATGTGGAACCAAGTTCAATTCGCATAGGAATAGACTCATTGAAAAGATAAAAGTACAGTATTTCTTGTAGAAATTTATTATTTTCCGTTCAAAAGGAAAACAGGACAATTCTCATTCAACTGCAATCTGAGTAAGGTCGAAATTTGTCGACAATACGAGCAAAAGAGAAGATTAAGACTAAAACACCCGTCGAACATTAAATTGTATAAGGTTTCGGCCGTTTTCATATTTAACGTCTGCGAAATTGTTGGTGAATATGATCTTATAAGTCTTGAAGCTACGTTCACACAATGAAAGCCATTCGAGGTGTTTGAAATTCAATGCACGTTCTTGGCTCTCAGAATAAAAAATACTCTACTAGACTGTAAGTATCCAGACACAGATGATCGAGCATTGGCGATAATTAGTATCTAACTGATCGATCGAGTGCACGTTTTTGCTGCAGTCTGAGTACCTACAGCGTACCTACGTAACGAGCGTAAAACTTATTGTGAAAAAGAAACGTCTCAATAATATTGATGATAAGTCTGAGCGTGAATGGAAACGAACGAGAAATCGATATAGATTGGTTTATTTGACTGCCTCATTGGTTTAGTGGTTGCAAGCGTAACTGCTGAGCGTGAGCATCTGGGTTCGATTCCTGAGTCGGGCAAAGTGTTATTGAGATTTTCTGTATATACTGCTGTACGGAGTCTGGAATTGTGCCCGATAAATGGCAATAGGCTCGCCCCCTATTACATGGGACTTAATAACGGCATCGACGAAATATGGGTGTACAATAATACACCTTTCCCTAACGTTTCGGAGAATAGAGGCGTGATGCTATCTTATTTGTCATGGTATTATGACTATACAATTATTGGCTCTACCAACACATACTGATGTTGTTCTGTTCACCACTAGTCGTAATAAGTTAGTTTTGTTTAAACAGCGGGCTTTTAAATCGTAATCCGTCACCTTATAGTACCATTAACAGTATCTACTCGAAACATAGGAGGTCGGCATAGTTCCAAGTGGTAGAAATTGTGTACAAATGTACACAATGTGTACAAATGTATGTGTTGTGTAATATGTAGATGTCACAAACAATGGTGGTAATATAGTGCACCAGCCAGATTAATTGTTAATGTACCCCTTGAAACTAGATTACTTTGCCATCACATACTTATACAATGAGCGAATCTTCTAGTAGAAACCTTGTACAGTTCCAAATTTTATCTCTTGCCAAATTAATAAACCTTCAGAACAAAACTTCGGTGATTAACGAAATAGTCGTAAAGGAATTCAAATTATTTCCTCATTTCATAACGGTAATACGCGTACCTATGCATGACGATGATACCATATTCGCGTAAATTATTAATATTGTGTCCTACCGAATAATATCGTTGAAATTAAATGGAATGGTTTATTTTGCAATTAGTATTATTCAATCAGTTTTACACATAGGCATTCCTATGACTATCCCTTAGAAGAAACGCTGAAACAAACTCAGGTCTATTTTAAAGTCCAGACAGATTATAGTAAAGATTTATGTGAGGCAAATATAGGTATCGTCTGGAATGGGCTTTTGAGGAAAGTGCCATACCTATTTGAGCTAACCTGTACCAACAGATGGTAAGCATGCATCAGTTCAGTGATGAATTTATTCTATAATTTGAGCACGGTCATTTCACAGTATCTGATATTAATATTTAGTTAATGACCAAAAATACTAAAATGGTGTTCAAATAGCTAATTAATGTGACAAAGGTAAAACAAAATTTTTATATCCCAGTCCCACTATTGGGCAAAAGAATGCACCAAATGTTTCCACATAGCACTATCTATTTTCCTCTCTTGCCAGCGCTTCTTTAGTTAGATATTTAATGAAACGAATAAGAAAATTAAACACTTTTATAATTATGTAATTGCTCGCAACCAAATGTTTTCCAGTCTTAATACTTGTAACTTAAGTCAGGAACTCAATTGACAAGATAATTAATTAGTGTAATTTTAATATGTACTCAGAAACATTTCTTAATTAACATTAAAAGCCAGGACTTATTTTGTTGGAGTCTTACATCTTCAGTTACTTTTCGAGTTTTGGTTTTATCCTTCTTCAATAAGCGTCATAATGCTGTGTGACACGTCACGAAATAAACTCTTAGAACATTAAAAGAAACCCGTATTACCTTTGTATTTTCCTTACCTTTTGCCATTTTGTTTTCAGTTGGCATTTGTCATTCATCATTTGTCACATGTGTTTTCATTAATGATTAAGTTTATTGGTTTCAAAAAGGGGTACTAATTATTTATATTTCCGTTTTTATTGTTTCCCTAAAAAATATGGGAAAAATTAACAAAACGAACAACGAAAAATTAGACAATAAATCATTATCTGCCTAGCCTTTTCCCAGCTACATTAGGGTCTGCTTCCAATTCAACCAGTTACGGCTGAATGTAGTCAGTATTTTACACGAAGCGACTGCCTTCTGACCTCTGCCACCCAATTACTGGGAGACACTGATACCCTAAGGATGGACTGGTTGTCAAACTTTTTTGGGCTACTGACACCCGTAACGATTGTCATAGGTGTTCGTGTGACAATATATACGTATACATATTAGTTTTCAATGCTAGTAAAAATGAAACTAAATTCAAAAATTAAGTTTGTACCTAAAGAAATATCAACTCGGTCTTTATATATAGTATTCGGGGAATACAGGCATGTTGCCATCTTATATTTATCAACTCTATCGTTTTGTGATACAACATTGAAATGATAGATATCATATTGAAATCATTTAATTTAATATATGTTATTTGAAAACTCTGTCCTTCTATTTGCTATTCTTTCATGCTTCTGTTACATTAGGTAAATATGGTTCATTGTTAGTTGTACATTTCGTAATGTTCCTCCTACAAATACACCTAGTATTGAGATATGATCCTTACCTGAACCTAAGTCTAAATACGGTATTGTTATTAAAGCTTAAACAACGTGTTTGATTGTAAGATCCAGTACCTATATGTTTATCTACTAATAACAAATTACAGAGCACATTTTTTTGGGTTTTCGTTTAATCTTCATTAAAATGTATAGTCAGTTCAAATATAAAATTAAAATTAGTTAAAATTAATAATAGATTAAAGGGTTATTTAAAAGAACACCTGTCCTATAAACTTGTATTCTGTCCCATCTGCACAGCTTTTAAGCGTAATCCTAAAACGGATAGATAAATGAAAACATCAAGATTAATGGTCTTTATTAAATAGGAGCCTTATTTACATTTAACGATACATTGACCTCGTGTGAGTTGGTTTGATATATTTGAACCCAAACGAGCCTTCAGACTAATAATAATCGAATAATCTTGCGCCATCTGCTTGCAAGATATAGGTACATACTTATAAATTCTTGTTAGGAGTTCTGTCTAGAAAAAGAAAATGGACGAGTCATTCCTTTGACTATATAGGGGCACGTCGTCGATCCTTTAAGAAAGGGAAATTGAGGAAGGTCGACGACCCTTTTTCTGTTATGTCGGATGTAACAATAAACTCAGTGAATTGGTAGCCAAACTCCGGACTAATAAAAGTGAGATGCTTCTTTTGGTTTTCCTATGGGAAATAATTATTTTATGGTCCTTTTATCGTTCGCTTTAATTCTATTGTTATTTTTTGATGTCGTGATTAAATAACAGAATTAAAAGGTTGACAAGTTGACAAGTTTTTCATTTTATAAATTTAACATGGATTCTTCATTGTTTTTTTTTTTATGATAAGCACTAGCTTATTTTTACATATAAAATAAAGATACGACTGCCTCAAATAAAAATAAGACTGCCTTATTGATCTAGTAGTCGCAACTGCAACTGCTGAGCATAAGGTCCCGGGATCGATTCCCGGGTCGGGCAGTGTTAATGGGTTCTCAGTAGCAGCACGGAGTCTGGAACTGTGTCCGGTAGATGGCAATAGGCTCGGCCCTTATTACATGGGACTCAATAACGGCACCGGTGAAATGTGGGTGTACAATAGTACATCTGTGCCTAACCCTTTGGGGAATACAGGCGTGATGTTATGTTACCTCTCAAACGTACTAGAAATCATAAAATTGTTTAGACATTACCATGTAAATATTTATGAAATCTACTATCTTGGTAAGATCCTAAAACCAAGTGAAAACACTCTTAAATACCTACTAATAATAGTTGGTAGCTACATATATTTGAATGAGAGACTATTAGCTAGTCGGACACAAGTAAATACCTATAAGTAATACGCTTTGTATGTGCGAGCGTATTTGTCCCAATAGAGAATGATAAGCTATGTCATCTTCAGACACATTAGCTAGACATTAATGAATACCAAATGTCGTTTAATAATTATCAAACTAAATAACCGAGCTGACTGACCGATTAATTTAGATGATTTGTAACAAGTTAGGTTAAATAAACACCTATTAGTAGTTTACAAGGATTCAAATACAATTGGATAGAGTTTCCATTGGATTAATTTGCGAAAACAATGATGAAATAGGATGCGAGTCGGTTTCATGATTACGCGCGAACAATTTAAGCCGATTTACATTAGTTATTAAACTACAATATATTTACTATTGATAATAATTTAGGGATATGTTTACCGACACTACCTATAGCAGTTTTTTTTTAAACTTTGCTTCTCTCTACGATTTCTCCTGTGTCGTGGGTACAGTTTACAAACATACATGTCACATACACAACCAGACCCGAAACAACTATCTATAGATCATACAAATATTTTTTCCGTGCGGGAATCGAACCCGCGACACATATTGCAGAAAGCTAATCGCTTAACCACTGCGACAACCGTGTCGTCGAATATTTATTATATATATATATATTTCGGATATTTAATATTTAAAATGAAAACAGCCGATACTCGTGCAAAACCAGCGTCAAACGATTTATTTGTGACTTATCCGTCTGTTATATCGTCCGTGAAATTGGGCCTTAATGAGATAAAAGTTACGAAATGAAACCTTGTCAATTGAAATTTTAACATAGTTGAATAATTTCACGATATTGTCATGATACATAATTAGGTACGTGATATAAAATTTGATCAGAAGCAAAATAGCGCTACTGTGTGTACCTGCCATCAAAATCTGTAAACGGGTTTTTAAGTTCTAAGTATTCTGATTCAGACAAGCATACAAAAGAGTTTTGTTATACGAGATAATATAATAGACGAGAGAAAAACCCTAAAACAGTTTTGAATATTTCATAAAAACAAATATTGAAGCAGGAATAAATGTCTTACACGTATTGTTTACACAATGTGCACATGGAGGGGGCACCCTTCTCAATTGAACATTCAACACTGACGATATTGGACTTCTTGCGGGATTGTCATGTATCGACTTCCTAAGGAATAAAATATTACTGTAATACGTTGTCTTGTCATTTAAGTGGCCGCATTCATGACGAACATTCTTAGGTAGGCAAAGCTTGATTGATTTTTTATTTTATTTTAAATATTTCAATTAAATAAATACTGCCTCATTGGTCTACTGGTTGCAAGCGTGCCGACTGAGCGTGAGGTTCGAATCCAAAGTGTGGGTGGTAGGGCAAAGTGTTATTGGGTTTTTCTGTATAGAAACTCACAGTAGCCGCATGAAGTGTGGAATCATGACCGGTAGATGGCTATAGGCTCGCCCCGGATTCAATAACGGTATCTGCAAAATTTGGGTGTACAATAATACACCTCGCCTAACCCTCGGGGAATACAGGCGTGATGCTATGATGATAAATTGCATCCTATGTGAATGATACTCGTAATTATTCTGTTAAAAATCATCTTCAGGGTTCGTAAGGTACAAACTTACAACTTCAAACATAACTCAGTAGAAACTTGTCACATGTAGAGGACCGAATATTGGTATCGGTGAATGGTTTCAGATTAGCCTATACATTCAATGGTATATAGGCGTGACAGTTTTGACGGCTATCGAATTCAGCCACAGTCAAGACAACATTAAGTTCGTGTATCAAAAGCTTTATGTATACATCGAAACTATGTTCTCATTTGATGTTCGAACTACTAAATTACCTTGTGTCGACGAATTGACCTTTAACAAGCTTTTAACATAATCAAACATATGTCCGGGACCAGATGCTTGATTGGTGATTATATTGAAAGCGTTCTATTTTATTTCGAAATTGTGTACCTATTTTGTGGTTTGTTATCACATAGAACGGGTAAAATGGTATTTGTTTAATGAGGGGAAAGAAACGGAAGCTCTTATTTTGAAAGAAAATATTGTTTTATAAAGGAAGTGTCAATATTAGATATTTGAAAGCAAACAAAGTTCTTGTCTTTTAATAAAACCTCAGCTAGTAAAACGAAGATTCTTAACTACTTAGAAAGTTCTCAAGAGAAATCAAATTTTATAACATTTTGCAATTTACCACAGACGTGGGCCGTGAAGTAATACAAAAAGGAACATTAAGTTACCTATCAACTTTTGTCGAAACAAAATAAAATTATTTTAATTTAACAATTGACCTAAATAGGAACAGTTCCCAAAACCAGTTTTAGAATAATAAGGCGCTCAAATCTCATTGCGTTCCAGAAAGATTCGTATAAACAAACGCAACAAAGGTTCGGTCGGTTATAAAATTAAATAGTAAAAAGAACACGAGAGTTAGAACCTCGAGGGAACTACCGTACCACGGGTTATTAAGTAATGTACTGGAACAAACATGCCTCGTTCAAGAACAGAAAGAGGAATGTGAGGAATAGATCTGTGTCAAATAACCAAAGAACGTTGAAGGCATTTTATCGACCGAAGTGCCGATTCCAAACTCTATGAAAGTTTTGCCTCCGCTAGAAGACGTTGACGGGGCAAAAGCGGACTGAGTTATTCAATCACCTAGCTTTAGGCCCGACTCAGTATAACATGGCTGAGATTTCCATCTCTATCGCTTCATGAATCTTACGGAAAGTTCTAGTTAGTGGTATGTTCATCTAAACTTTTAAAATAGTACCGGGTTTAATTTACTGATAGACAACATAGCCTAAACCACTGCAGATAGAAACGTGAAATTTGGAACATGACTGTGTTTCTTAGAAGGTATGAGCACTAAAAAAGGTTTTTTCGAAATTCGCACGGGTACTTCTTCTATCCGCAGGTAATCCCTGGACCTGGAGCGCCCAATAATCAACAATATGACAGATGTCTAGAATTAAAGCGGCCTTTTACCCATACAAAAGTCTATTGATACCGAACTTGGGCCTTAGAAGCCAAACTATTTCAGTCGAGCGTAAACCAATAAGTCAGTACCTATAACATTTGATAGAATATTCGCTTAAAGGGTGTCGATCCATTCAGTCGTAAGTAATGAAAGGTGACCTGTGCTTTTCCCTTTTGCAATGGTACCGTGTATACGTATCGGCGGAAATTTACGATACCCAGCCCCAATACATTTTCTACACAACAAAAGGTTTTCTAGTTGTAAGAGTTAGGAATTCTATATCTGGCTTTATTCCTAAGAGGGTGCTGAGTTTGAACATTTTACTGCTCTTTAGTTGACTTTCTTTCACTTTCATTATTTGTATTCTCAAGAGGATCATTACGTTTACTTCGCATTTAAGTAACTGTTACTCAACATAATCTGTTATTTTCAACTTTACAGATATCAAACTCCATTTAAACCCCACCTGAAAAGTGTGTTGAATTCAATTATAGAATGTCACCGATTTTTGTGTAACTTTTGTTTAATTAATGCCAGCGCAATCTTGAAACTTTTTGACTGTTTTTATGATGATACTGAGAACTCGCAGATTTCCTATATTAAGCGAGAATTTGTTGTTTAGAAGTTAATTTGTTTTGTTTTGACCACGATTTTCCTGTTACTTATTTTATAAACTTGATGAAACAATATATTGAGAAATATTCGAAATCACTCCTCTCACGTTCTAGGAGTTTGATCCCAAGGACCGAGGATATTCAAACTTCTATGAAAATCTAGATGCTTTAGCCTGTTTAATATTCTTCCTTTAATATTCTTCAGTCTTCGTACAAAAGGTATTATAGACAGAATCTAAACAAATATACAAGATTTCTTTTCGGTAAATATTAGCGTAATAAAATGAAGAGATGCTGAAAAAATGTGTGTTGTATATAAGTACATAAGACACGAACGTTATTTACATGGAATGGAATATAAAATAGTTGCAGAACTACTGTAGATTTAATATGAATTCCTCTCCAACAATATCTCACGTTTGGCAAAAATACCGCAAAAAGTAAATTCTTCAGAGAACTCTTATGAAGTACGTTTTCTTGTGTTTTTGTGGGCTAAATCACCAAATGGGATACTTGGCCCTCCATAGATTAAATATATAAAATCTTAGTATATTTTATCAGATACGGTGTTGCTTTATGATTTGGGGATTTTGTTTTAAGACCCTCTTTTTAGATCGCTGATTGTAGAATAGGGGACGATGGACGATAATAGGCATACATAGTAGGTATATATATTTTTTTACATATAGGTCTGAATAAAGTCACCTATCAAATAATTTTGAATATTTTATAATATTATTTATTTCAATTGACTAACTTGGTTTTATCAAGTTAAACATATTAAAAAAAAAATTGGTATACCTTTTGTTAGTCCCAAGCAAAGCCATTAACAACAGCAGGCAGTTCAATATTTGTTTGACATGTAAATTTAATTTTTAAACAGACTCAATCGACTATATTGATATACTGAGAAAAAAGCATAACAAGGTTTTGCGTGTTAATTTCTTTTTATTAAATATGTTAACGAGTACTTTATCGTGTGTAATCGATATGAAAAATTACTTACTCAAATTAACTTTTTATGGTAACTATAAATTTATGGCCGTTCACCCGTCTGTCCTGACTAAAATGTGCGTGTATGAAAAATACATAACTATATGAGGTGATTACTGGTGGACTAAGGCCTAACCCTTCTCGTTCTGAGAAGAGACCCTTGCCCAGCAGTGGGACAGTAATGGGTTGAATTTATTTATTTTATTTATATGAGGTGATTGCAGGTGAGGTCGAACCTTGATCTAAGATGAACAAAGTTCCAGCTTACTTGAAAGTCAATCTCCTACTGGATATAAAGCAAGCTCCGAAGTCACTCGGAAATGTTATTTTACTGATGTATGTATCCTTGGCAATTGGAGATTCTCAAGGGGCAGGAGATAAATGGACGACAGTATAAGAAAGTTCATCGTTCATACTGGTGGCAACGTAAAAAGAGGTTGACTTAGATAATAAAAATCAGGTCAACCATTAATTTATTTATTATGTGCATTAAACGGCATAGTGGGACAAACCTGGCATGTGATATCATATTCTAATTTAACAAATTAACCACGAAATTTAATAAAGCATGCGTGTCTTTACTCATATTACACATAATTAATATTTCGATGTGACTTTGAAAATATTTCAATCACAAATTATACATTCCGATAATTACGATTTTGTGTTCATCAAAAACAATTTGTGCATGAGAGCGATGGATAAAAGTATATTGTTTGTTAAGACTAATTGATCAATTTGTTATTTAATTAAATTTTGTAATAAAAAAGTTAATTTTCTTTATTTTAATTAAGTTGATTAAGTTTTTCTAGTTCTATCGAGACACTTTCTAATTAAAATTAATAAAATGTTCCAAATCAAATTAATTTAAATTGAAGGACGGTTGCCGCAGTGCCTAAGCGATAAGCTTTCTGCGCAATGTGTCGCGGGTTCGATTCCGGGTCTGGTTGTGTATGCATGTGACATAGTATATGTTTGTAAATTTTACCCACGATACAGGAGAAATCATAGTGTAGGTTAACTGTTAAAAAAATATAATTAAAAGGTATAGCAATAGTTTTATTCATAAAATACATAATCTGTCGTATCATAGCGAAGAAGAAGTCGTGATACATAAAGTCGAATCTCGTGCGTGCCCTTTCAAAATAACCTACCTTTAGACTACGTCAATTCAACTGTACTAATTATGATTTTCCTTTCAGGATCACTCTTGGAAACTGCATGGGACTCGGCGAGAGACCATTCAGCCCACCATGGTGGGGCCAGCTCGCTTGGTTTATGGTGTTCGCCATCATGTTACTGCTTGCTGTAATAGGGAACACCCTGGTCATATGGATAGTTTTAGGTGAGTAAAAATATGATCTTTTGACTACAGGACTTGAAAAATGTATGCCGTCTACATATAAAATAAAAACCTGTCTGACATCTTGTCGGAAAAGTTGTCGGATGTTTACCCACTACTTTTTTTACCCTCTTCTGTCCCACGGCTGGGTAAAGGTTCCTTCCATAGTTTTCCACACTTACTGGCTGACTTATTGCTCGACACCCATATCGCAAACATATTTACGTTAGAGGGGTCAACAGTAATACTAATAATAATTAATATGCAGTCGGCGACAACTTCATCGTTAAAGTTTCAGAAGTCTTTCTAATATGAAAATCTAATGAATTATATTATTTTTTTGACACAATTCTAAATTGTTAGGTAAAGTCGATAACACATTAGCCGGCCCGGGAATGGAACCCAGGACTGATGCATTTATAACAAAATCATTTTTTCAGTGTGATTCTGTCAACTAATAGCACTTATATAATACCTACACATATAACTTCAATTAACACATTTCCTTTTATGATTTGCTCAATTTTAATTTCTCAATCGTCTTCACACTATCATTTCAACCTTTAAAGTACTGCTGTGCAGTGTAAAGTCTTCTTATAAAATATACGTATGCTTATAGTTATCAAAATTCAATTAATTGTACACCTAGATTTACTTTTCAACCATTTAAGAATACATGAGGTTGACTGCAAAAGTTTGTAATAGTGAGTGAGATACACCGTTGATTACTTTAGAAGATGTCAACTCCTAACGAGTCTGTGGGAGACGTTTGAGCGACGAACCGTCTAACATTTCCAGCACTAGTTTGCGGTAATGGATAATCTTTTGCTGACGATATTTTAGTCTTGAGATATTAAAACCACGTTATATCGTACGGTATTAGTAAGAAAGTATGGCAGGAAAACTACATTTAGGGTGAATTTACAAGCTTTTATTTAACTTACAATGTTTGTATGTAAGTATGTATGTTCGGGTCAAATCTTGCAACTGAATTTTAAAGCAGCTATCCTCAACAGATTGAGATGAAATTTTGCACACATGTTTAATTTGGATGACAATGTATGGTTAGCTGACTGACGTTATTCTAAATCCAATATGGCGGACGGCCAAAGATGGCGATCTAGTTATTTTTTGTGCACTTCCTTGATATGGATATCAAATGAAGCGTTTGCTCAATTACCCAGCGATAACTAAAAAATAAATTAATAGCAAAAAATCATTTTTATTAAAAAACTTTTATTTAAATGATCTAAAAAGATTAAAAATAAACTTTAAATTGAATCAAACCCATCAATTTATTATATTACGCAATTTATAAAATATAAAAGATTGTCGCGAGATTAACTTGTATAAATAAACAATAATACAACTCGCGACAATTTTTTCAATAGGATAAACCTCTGTTAAATCTATACAAAAAAATTACAGCAAGATAACTGGCCGGCTATTGAAAACTTGAGCCTTACTTATAAATTAAAACGATATTAACACATGTCAAATTTTATGTTTAGTACAGTATTCGAAACTGCAACAGCATTATATATATTTTTTTTTCGGTACTCGATTCGATTCAATTAAGAGGCATTTAATCGGAATAATCCTACTAATATTATATATGTGAAAGTTTCTGAAGATATTTGGATGTTTGTTACTCAATCACGTGTAAACTGTAGATTTACGGATTTTGTTGAAACTCAGCACACAGAACATGTCCTGGCTTAACATGTAGGATACTTTTTATTCTGGTAGTACGTTCCCGTGGGATAATTTGTGTGTTTCAAAATTATCGTTACCACCTATACGCAGGCGAAGCCGCAAGCCAAAGCTAGCTAAAAATTTGACTTTTCTACTCGTTAATACTCACCCACATTTTTAACGTAATTTCTGAGGTTTTCTATTTTCGGTACTAATTTTTTTTCGACCTATTCTTGTTCTATTTCTCGGACAGTTTAGCCACGTGCCACAGGTATCAGTTACGTCATATATATATTATGCAAGAACTTATAAACGTGTTAATAACGTGAGTTCGTATTTCTCGTCTCATCTTTCCAAGCGCAAAGGTACGGACTTTATGAGCAGAAAGTATCACTTTAGTAAGTCGTTCTTAATGAGTCTGTGGCACAGGTTTGAGAAACGAAGCGTCAAAGCGTATAGTGTTTATTACACTAGTTTGCGGTAATGTATAATCTTCTTAAAGAGTTTTCGGACTTCAGGTATTAAAACCTCATTAGACCGCTCTAGGGAAAGAGCGCGATCTAGGGAAAGTAAACGCCGTACCCATATGAGCATAAAATGCCACTGACTCTTCTCTCTTGTGCAAGCGATCTATTACATATCTTTTGGGGAAATTTTCTATTGTAATTATTTTTAAGAGATTGTTGTAGTTACCTACAATCCTAAGAAAAACGGTTCTTAAAGATTTGAAAAGTATAATTCACACTGTTAACAATCTTAACGGTTGAATATTAAATATTCTTTTTTTTTAATGCAAATCGAATTTGCACATGTGAGAAATATATTAATCGATAGATTTTACCAAAGCTTTCAAAATCATTCTAGTAGTTTGCAATGCTTTTTATTTTTACTAGACCCATGGCAATTGGAAATGGAAAAATGGGTCACTGGCCAACGTCCGCTCACGTCAAATATAAAGCAACAAAACTGCTTGTGTGATAAGACTATATTGAATCCGATTTCCAGCAAAAATCAATTACAATGACGTAATACTGACTTGAATGACGTAACCCATTTGTATCTACTTGTTGATCACTATCAGTAAACAAACTAGAAATCATATGAAAAAGAATTCTGATTTTCTTTTCAAAAATAAAATACTATTTAACTACATAGTTTCATAGTTTGCAAAATGTAAGTAATTTTGCATACATCTTAGACAATATTTTTATTTGATTACCATACCTATATAAATATTATATGGTATTTGTTATTGTATTGGTTTTTCTATATAAAAAAAATTCTCAGTAGCAGCACGGTCTCTAGAGCTGCACACAATAAAGGGAAAAGGCTCGAACCCATTATAACGGCATCGGCAATACATGTCTGCATAGCCCTTCGGGGAATACAGGCGTGAGATGGTGATATAGTATTTAATGATGTGTATTATGAAGTGATGATGCTATATTTAAACTCTATAAAGTACTTATTTCTGAGTTCTAATAATACACGAACCAGCAGGGTCGTCCTTGAGACCCTGCTGGTTTGGTATATCTCATAATAAATTCTCAATGTCAGTCAGCTATCGATATTCAGAATTTGAACAGTATTTATTGGTGAGCATAAAGTGAGCATAATCTATTTCCTACCCTTCTCAGTAATCCGATTTAATAAACAGCGTGATTTTATTAAAATCCATTGCATATTAATCTCTCGTAAAAGATTTATAAATATATATATTTTTAACAACCATTTGTTTTTCTCTTTTGAATTTGTATTGCGCATTGTAATTCTGAGCTTTCATTTAATTTCATTTATTCAATAACAATAATAGCTGTGTATGAATACTGCGCAAATTAATTATTGAAAGTACAAAAACCTATATGTTTTTACAATTACTGTGTTCGATAGTTTAAGAATAAAACATCTTATCCATAATTTGAACCACTGGACGATAAATCAGCGTGAAAAAAATCGTTAGGTATTTTCGTCAGAGATTATTGAAAAAAAAAGAAATTCTCAATGTTCTGCTATTATTGCGAGTTACACTGGTTTAACTTAGAAATTTTGTATTTTGGTCCAAAGAGCCCCATGCTCATAAAATACAGAAAAACATCGTTGGCGTTACGTGACTTCCTTGAATATGTGGGTTTTGTTTCGGCCGGAACATCATAAAGCTATCAGGGTGACCCTCGTGTTGGCCTTTTTGAGCCTGAACGTGTTACACATGTGTTTCCTCTGAGGAAACCATAAATTAGAAGTAAGGCTTATGAATGAAAATATGGTGATTGGTCAAAGCGTTTTCTTATTGACGACTCGAAATATTGCTTTTTATTTTCTTTTTATTTTCGTTTAACAATTTTGTAGTGGTCTGTCGCCAAATGTGTAAGCTTCTGTGATTTTACCAAATGCCTGATTCTTGCTGGTAGTTGATAAATCTGTGCAAAATATCCACATACACACACACACACATACAGTGAGCAAGTTACTTGTGCTATTAAACTTGTCGACTTTCAGTTACGTGTATGACCGGAAAACATTACAACTAATTTTGCAAAATAAATTCAATATTCCATCTTATTACAATTGTCTCATATACAACTAGACCCGTCATTGTCATCCTACCCCGCTTAGTGACACATTCACATTCTGTTCACATCGTGAAACCTCAGCTATCTTAAGTTTATCTTTGCCATATCTTGAAGAAAATAGCTGGCTCACTTTAACGGTAATCATGAAAGGTAACTTTTCAATCCTAACGCGACCGATGAAGAGGTGGTGAATGCAACTGAAGCAATAAAACTGTTGTGTACGGTTTTAATGTTAGCGGCCGGCGGACGGCACGGTTGGCGCAGTGGTTGAGAGATCGACTGCTGAGCTACGTGTCGCGGGTGTTCGATTCCCGCACGGAACAAATATTTGTATGATCTACAGATAGTTGTTTCGGGTCTGGATCTTTGTGTATGTAAATACACACCGTGCCTCGGAAAGCACGTAAAGCCGTTGGTCCTGATCTCTCTCCCGTCGTGTCGGATTACCATCCCATCGGACTATGAGAGTGAAGGAATAAAGAGAGCACCTGTGTTTGCGCATCCACTTGTGCTCTAAAATATCTCCTGCGTAGTCGTCTAATCTCCGGTGTGATTGGCCGCCGTGACCGAAATCGGTCAGGAGGACATTAGTTAGTCATTAATGTTAGCTGCGTGAGTTTTGATGAAATTAACTAGCTGTTTTCTCTTAGCAACATCATTCATTACGCTTATTAATCTGCAAGAGAGAGATACGTGTTTTGTTAAAGAACATGAATACCCATATGGCATAGGATCCCATAATTTCCATGCAGATATTGTAATTAAAGAAAATTCTTATGCAAATTAAAACATTGGCATTAGTTCGAATTGATATTTGCGGTCGATGGGTGGCAATGAATGTTGTTAGTTTAATTGCTAATTAATTTAATGAAACTACTGCTGCATGGTTGAGCTTTCATTAGTACTAGTGAAAGGTCATTACTATGTGGGTATCTACATTTTCATTATAATTTAGATTTTCTCCCACGCAATTAGTGTTTCATACTATTAAACCTTAGTATAAACGTAACACCTATGTTACACATTTATGCAATTAAGAATTTGAACCTCGGGTAGAAGAAATAGTTAATATTAGATAATGAAATATTTTAATTGGGTTTCGGATTTGTCTCCTGTATAAACCTTCGTTCACTTAAATATAGTGTAAAAAAGTGGCGTGGTTCACTAATAGCTCGTTCACACTTTCCTGTAAAGATGGATCCGACAGGTTTCGAAACGGTGTTGTAAACAGTTCCTGTATGAACAACCTGTAATATACCTTAAAGTAAAATAAAACCTTTTTTCTCTTTCCTTCAGCGCATCGTCGCATGAGAACAGTGACGAACTGCTTCCTCGTGAACTTAGCGGTAGCAGACTTACTGATGGCGACACTTAACGGTGCTCCGAACTTCATATTCCTGGTGACAGCAGACTGGCCGTTCGGAGCCGTCACCTGTACTGCGAGCAACTTCACCGCAAACCTCACTGTATCCGCTGGAGTGTTCACACTAGTTGCTATCACTGTTGACCGGTAAGTTGCGTTAATATATAGTATAATATATAGTAGTTCTTAGTGTGAAGATTCAGCCATTGCTGGATAAAGGTAAGTACCTACCAAAAAATTGTCACCACATCTGGTCCTCGGCTCGCAGTTTAGCTACCTTTTTCCAGTCGTCCTTGATTCATCCACCAGGTTTGGCGGCGTCCTATGCTAAGTTTTCCGGAAAACTATCGATCGAACAAAATAGATAGTGCTTATCCATACACCAGCGAAAAATGGCAGATCCTTATTTTTTCTGTTGATACTGTAAACGGCGATGTATGGATTATTTCACGACAGTTTAACAGCAATCGTGTGACAGGATAAAGTCTGCCATCAACATACCGTTTGCCAAATATACTGATTAAAACAATATTCCCTTAAGAGCATTAATTGCTCAAGCAGTTAAAAGCAGGCCTATGTTCAGCAGCAAACTGTTATGTGAAGAGGTTAAGACGAGTTGGAAAGTCCAAAGGATTCGGCCTTTTTTATTTCGATGTTAACGATGACGAAATAACCGTCGAAATACGTATTACCAACATTTGGTTTCATCCATTTCGATAGGATTAGGATTATTTATGATCTTGTTACCAATATATAATAGCCATTCATAAGTTTGCACGAAAAGCAATATAAACTGGGTTAGGGAGACTAATAGTATTAGGGATTGGGAACATAAATACCTCTTTCGTAAAATGTTTTCTTGCCGTTTTATTAAGAACCGGATTAAAGGAGAACTCTTCATCACGCATTCACTCTCATTTCGGCAATGTCCGTTTTACATGCTGTATATATGTACATATGTAGATTACTCGCTTTATTAGAGCCAAACTTATAGCCAATAGTGCCGCGAGTGAGAAACTGAAATGCCATACATTTTATATACAATTCAATCCATTTTACTTTTTTTATATACAATTCAATACATAGAATATACAATTCAATCCATTTTGCTATATAAATATAGTATAGTAAACAGCTTTAGTGGGAACTAGCCTGAAAAGCTTTGAAGCATTGTTATAAAATTTCACTGAAACAGATTGCTATTAGGGGATGAGCAGATGCATGCTAACAGCTAGTGACAAGATTAACCATTTATGCTACACACATTTTACATACTATGACATACACACAAAACGAAAAAAAAATAGTGTAGTAAGGGATCCAGATCTCATTATACGCAGTGCGAAGTGAGCCACACACATTACTGATTTTCAGCTGGTCCCTGCCATTTGCGATAAACATTTCGTTCACGCGCACAACAACCTAATTTAATAAAATAGAAAACAAACAAATTTCTACCTTCACTTAAAGCAATAAAAAATTCTACCGGGAGTCCTCGGCTTAATACTAAAGTATTGCATATAAATTAAAATCTATAATATGACTTGATGTTCAAATTTATTTACAAATGGCGAACTTGGTATCATGACTCCACGTCGTGATTTGTTTGCAAGATCTGTTTGATGTGACCAAACAAGTCGTGACTATCACGAGCCCAGACTTTGTTACTTCGTCAATGTTGGAGTTACTTAACCGTTGCTTTCCCGAAGCTTTTAACTTTCGTTGCAGGTATTATAATCGAAGCGAAACATTGAGAAATTAATAAGTTTTCTTCGAGTGGTTTGTCGGTTGAACTTGATTATAGAGTATTTTGCACAAACAAACGGGGTTAATATTAAAGATTCTTATAAATATACTTTATTTATAGATTCTTCGTTTGGTTAGAGTTAAGTAAGTCGTTTACATTTGCAAAGGCGGAGGTTTAAACTCATAAAAAAAGGTAATTTACACAATCATGGTATGATCGTGCAGCTCAGAAAAAATATCGTGTCTCTGTATCTGAATTAAAACTTTAAATTTTTACTGGTTGTCTTGAAGAGGCTTGCTTTACGATAAGTCATCGAAAAAGTGGTCTTTGTAGCGACTACTACTCGCAATAATGGCAAAAAGTAAAGCACCATCTATCGGAGTGAAGCGACAACAGCATACATAACACTATGAGAGTTTACAAAGATTCTAATACATATTCGAATGTCCGACATCAATCTTCGGGCTTCGGCTCGCCAGGCTGACCGCCTTGCCTTCGTTCCTCCACAGTCTTTATAAACAAAAGCATTTTTTCTATAACTTCATTAGTTTATCCTCCAAGAATATTTTGTTTTATCTCGAGTAAGCCTTACGTTTCTCTTAGAAAATTTAAATGGTTTGTAAAATTACTTTGTTCTGTCATGTTTTTTCTTAATAACCTTTGTATCGACTTTGTTCTTCTTTCTTGTTTTTGATACGCATTGTTTCATTACGGGTCGATGAGCAATTTCATTGATGTCTTCTTTGAACCCCACACCTTCAAAGTCGTAAAGACGCACCCACTATCCCTTATTTTATGTCTAAAACACCCGGAGACAACATTCCACGAACAAGATACTTTTTCTGCGTTTTATGTCCTAATAACTTCCTTATTTACCCTAACTTTGATAACGACTACTTTCCGAAAAAGGAAAGTTCAATTCAGCTTAAAGTGGGGAAGTCACGGTTGCTTTTCATCCATCAAGCCATCACGTTGTGTTTCTTGTTAAATAAATTAGAAAACACAAAAGTGTAACATTTTTAGTTGCCCGAAGGTTTAGGCAGAGGTGTACTATTACGTACCTACACCCACATTTCGTTAAAGCCGTTATTGAGTCCCATGTAATAGGCGACGAGCCTATTGAATGTAAGTACGACTTGAAATATAATTTAGTATACTTATTATGTGATTGGTAGTCACTCCATTGAAGTAGTGCAGGTGATTGAACGGAACGTGGGTAGGCCCTCAACGAGGTGGACCGATGACCTGGTGAAGGTCGCGGGAACCCGCTGGATGCGGGCGACACAGGACCGGTCGATGTGGCGATGCTTGGGAGAGCGCTAGGTCTTTCGTCTGAGATGATGAGGTGACTGAAACGCCGCCTTATAGGTATAATAAACGTACACATAAGAATAGATATAGTTAAGTAATTTCTGTTATGTGTTTAGCGATTTCTTTTTAATATGCATCCTGGAACTGACGGAGCTCAAGGAGTAGAAAAATATAGTTAGTTATAGTAGATAGTAGGTAATTTCTTTTTGGAGATTATTCGGTGAAAGGACTAAATAATTAATAATTTACAGTTAATTTTCTAAACATCAATTGACCTCTTAAACCTACAGAAGAGGAAGATAGCACAATTATATCAAATTAGTATCACAACTCTGTTTGCTATAAATTTAATTGTTCTTATTAAAAATGTTAAACAAATCTAATAGATGTAATTGTCTTGTTAAAGCTTCCGCAACAATCTAGATTTTGAACGATTAACGTTTGAGTAAATTAAGTATCCTTAGAATTAAGTCATGTATTACTGTACAGCGGTTTTACGCAGTATTTTCATCATCATCAATTTGAAAGTCGAACTCCTGGCTGTTTTTTGCTTTTGAAATATTCGTTCTTTTTCTGCTTTATTAGTCTTGACATCCAGTTTTTAGCTGATCTTTTTTGGTTTTCCACTTCCTCTATATAATATCAAAAAGTAAATTAAAGATCACACATGCTCTTGAAACATTCGTTAAGAAACATTAAAAAAAATTAAAAAAAAAAATGCTACTAAACTAACCCACCACTGTCAGAGGACTCATAAATATAAATATAATAAATTACTTGAGCAGAGAGAATGTCTAAATTGGCAAGTTTTTACAGTAATATATTTCGTCTGGGGAATTAATGGTTCAACTTAATAAAGTTATTGAAGACATTTCGAAGCCACTTTCTGTGAAATATCCGTACTTATTATACATATATCAGATGCATCATACGGATTAAGGTATAGGATTGAATGTAGAGTATTATTCACAGATATTGCTACACAAGCTCACGGTCAATAGCTCTGTTTAATCAATCTTGATACCTGAATTATTTTAATCATGATTGACTGATTAGCTTAATCAACATAACGTGTACGTTTCCATCAGACAATTAAGAACCATGATGGCTACACAGTATATTGCCACAGGAACTGAGTTCTTAGTAGCTTTGCTCCCAAGTCCGTCCGCGAGGAGTTATTTACTTCCGCGCTACTTACTTATGAAAAATAATAGATACTACACATTTTATTTTGAGTATATTTTTATTCGTTTCTACTTAGCCCAAACTGTTCCACTGCTGGGCAAACGGCATCTCGCCATCTCTTTCTAGGCCAGCCTCGGAAGCGTCGTCCCTTTTCAGGCACTCATTGTGTAGAGAACTTTACCCTCTAGCCGGGATGTATACGACTGACGTAGCCCACTTAGTCCCATTAGTGCCTGGCAGCCAAATAATATTTAAAAATCAAAATTATATCCCAAAAGTTACAGTTTTCAGGCTTTAGTTTCCGGCCGGAAACTAGTGACACGTATTGCGCAGGTACCTACGTTACCAGTTACCGCTAGCCGAACGGTATTACAAAACAAGGCTATCTTTAGACGAGTTTTAATCCTCTGATTCAGATTTTGTGTTAAAACTTTACTATGTAATAATAGACTGTATTTCGTCTACAGTAAGGTTCTTTATACAAAAATGACTTATAGGTAGAGACACAAAACTTGTCTCAAGATAAAACTTGTTTTATATAAGGAGGATAAGTATTTGGTTGCTGTTAACATTAAATTAGTCATGCTTAATGTTATTAATCCATTTTTTTTGCCTTTTTAACCAATCAAAATGTATAAATTTATATAATAATCTCAAATTTATTTGAATAACACATTTCACAAATATCAATAACAATGAGGGACTCGTAGCTACGGGGCTATCGCACAGATCGGTCGATTTGCGAAGTTAAGCAGCGATTGGCGTGATCAGTCCTTGGTCAGGTTACCATTTTTCACACATCGAGACACCTCCGTGCCTCCGAAAATACGTTAAATAGTTGGTCCGGGGTGTCATAAGAACAACGATGACGGTTGGTATGGGTATCAGCACCCCAAACTGACAACCAGTCTAACCTTACAATATCAGTGTCTCCCAGACATTGGGTGAGGATAGATATTATATCAGTCGCTCCGTGTAAAATATACATACTCCTCCGTGCCTCCGAAAACACGTTAAACAGTTGGTCCCGGGTGTCATAAGAACACCAAACACTGACAACCAGACATTGTAAAATACTGATATTCAGCCGCAACCGGTTAAATTGGAAGTCCACCCCAATGTAATTGGCGAAAGGCTAGGTGATCAAATAATGATTTCACAAATTTCAGACTATAGATACGATATTCCTATCCATGTAGAATTCCTATTAGTAGTAGGTATTACGATGTTACCTGCCCACGTCTAGTTACAACCCGCTTGTTTGTCGCTAGTATTTATTTATATCCCTATTGTTGGAAAGCTCCAGAATAATTATACCCGACTCAATTAACTTCAACAGGTACTCCGTAATATTAGATCTACATATTCTACATGTTTCTTCATTAATTACTAAGAATAGACTCCACTGGGATATTATCTCGATCTTAGGAAAGAAATATGTACAGTAATTAAATTTATTTCCTTTAGAATTAAGTGCAATAAATTCGTATAAATCTAAATACACTAAATACATGCTTAAGTTAATTTTGGCAGCTTAATATACCTTTTCTTTATATATGAAATTCCGGTGTGTGTGGGTGTGTGTGTTCGTAATTATTCGTTAGATCGACGATTTTGATTATTTTTTGTACTTATGGGTTCACCTGGATGGTTCTTAGCTATAGTAGCAGCCGCTAGGTGTCGCTGTTGTCGAGAACCACAAAAGGGTCTGCTAATACTATAAAGAAATAATTCTTCATGAATACGAACACGATTAAACTTTTCCCGGCTCGGAAAGCGAACGCAAGACCTCACCAGTCCTTCATATTACTCATAAAAATAAGTATACCTAGACGTTATTTACATGATACCCGATGTAATATTCGGCATAACCGAAGTTAGTCCTCCACAGGAAACTTTGACTCTTCGTGATTTTGTGTTAAAGTTATGTAAGTTATATGCTCGAGGAAATCTCCGTTATGTATCCTATGCCTCATCCTTTATAAACATGACGTAATAACGTTTTGCAAGCATCTTTTGTTCGTTCCACAAATAGCCACGGAATTATGCAAGTTGACTTTCGATATTGTGTTATTTACCTTGTAACACATTTGCTAATATCAGACAAATATTACTGTATCTACTCCAGGGGTGGCCAACTAGTCGATAGCGATCGACCGGCCGTTCGCGGCTATTAGCTCAGTCGATCGGGGGCAAGGCAAAGAAATGTATATATAATTTTAATATGTGATGTGAATATTATGTGAAGAAGTACTGATTATGTAATTGGTAGATCGCACAGTCTTAGATCTTAAGTCTAATTAATCGACTTGGCTACCCCTGATCTACTCCATACAATAAAAATGTAATCTTGCAAAATATGAATAGGTAATACCTAATATCAGTTACTGAAACGAAAAGTAGCTTACAAGAATGATTCCTAACTAATATTAAGGATTGCTTTTTCTATACTATTTTAAACATTGCATTTTATGAGCAATCTAAATATTAGTAGGACGCCAATGTAAAATAATGATTTTATAGCGAAAAAATGTTTATAAAATTAAAAGAAAAATTGAATAAATGATCATTTTATAAATGATTCCGCTTTGATGCGTCTCGATAAATATTTATTATAATTACATTTAAAAGTCTCTTAGATATTGGTTACAGTAATACTTACATGCGTAACTTTCTAGGTAGGTTTGTTATAATAACAAGTTTATTGTAACAACTCTATTACTTACCAAGTAAGTATCTAAGTATCAAGTGTACAACTAAGTTCTTTATTATTAGTTAAGATGCTACAACTACAAAGTATGAACGTGTGGAAAACACAATAATTTCATATTTATTGTTAAAGATTCTAAGCCTATGTAGAGAGTAGACCTATATGAACATGAGAACTCTCATTAATTATTACGAGTATAGTAAATTAATTAGACTGAAATCACAGTGGCGGTTGAAATTATACAGGGTGAAACACTCATATGAAAAATATTATTGGAATGAAAAAGCGCGGATACCGTTTACAGACATTATTATTCTGATGAACACACGAACGGACGCAATAAAACCAATACGATCTATATAAAAGAAAATAATAAACGAGAGAAAGGAGAACGGACATTATGAAAGTGCATGTGAAAGCAATTCGCATGCAACAATTTCAATATTGAATGGACCTAAAAATTGTCAAGCAATCACTTTTTATGGACCGTTTGGTACCTTGCTCAATGATAATGTTCATTGTTATGTTCAGCTGAAAATCACAAAGCAGTAAAAAAGGGTTTTTCCGCGCCAATAAACCGGATAATATACACTCAGAAGTCCGCGATATTGAAACAAAACGCGAAAAGCGTGAAGAAATAATTATTGTAATCTTCAGTTTCATTTTCTTTTCCGTATTGTTCTTAATTTTGCTTATTGGGTATTTAAATATATAATAGTAATAAATACATTTTAGCAAGGAAATTTAAATGAAGTAGTACTTATTAATCATATTTTTATGAACGTGAACAATAAATCAAGACGAGCTGAAACTTTACTTGAAAAAATTTGCGTGGCTTCGTGGATTTTATCTACCTATTACCTTTTAAATTGAATATAGACTGCAAAGCCTTGAAAACATTTCATCAGCTTTATTAAGGAAGTGTGTGTTGTCATGATTAACCGTTTTAATTTTGCCTTATCTGTGCATCGGGCTACTGTTAACTCGAATGTGTTCATTTGCGCATATTACTTAAACCAGTTGTCAGACTTTTAGGATGCTGACACCTGTAACAACTGTCGTAGGTTTTCGTATAACCGGGGCCAACTGCTTAATGTACTTTCTGAAACAAGGGGGAGTCTCAATGTGCAAAGAATGTTTACAGAACATTCAAGGACTGACCGCTGCTCGGTAAATCATTTAAAACTCATTTTGTGCTATATAAATACATGAATCAATTTTCACAGCACTCCAAAATTTCTTCCTTCAAAAATCCATTTTAAATTCAACTATTGAAACGTTGCATTGGTTTGAAACGAAATCGACTTGTAAATTCGGATAGTACAGAAATCGTGTGAAAGAGGGATTCGGAAACCGCCTTCAATTTTATCTCCTCAGATATGAAATTTTGCGTTGTATTCGTATTATGGCTTTAAAAGGCGAATTATAGAATGTAATGTGTGACGAACATAAAAGTCTAGAATGATTGATTATTTTTAGTACTTTTATGTAAATAATCATTTAGTAGACCCATCCATCATTATAAATGATATAAAAATTTATCATATTCGGCTATCAATATTTTTTGAAAGTGGATGAGTGAAATTTATATTTTATTCACGCGACAATGTTGTCTTCTGATATCATGATTTTCAATATTATTCCAAGATGATATATATTCATGCGAGTGAGTAAAAATGGTATGCCTCTATGATTGAAACGGACAGTCATAATATTATATAATGTAGCTAAAATATTAAACTCTCTCACACTAACTGCTCCACAAACATAGTTTATACATTTGTGTATGTATGTGACATGTATGTTTGTAAACTGTACCCAAGACACAAGAGAAATCTTAGTGTGGGACAACATATGTAAAAAAAAACTGTCCACTTTTTTGCAAAAGCTATATTTAGATGTAGACTTAAGCTGTATTACGAAGAGGTAGGTACTGTAGCTCATATCGCCGATGGCGTTATTGAGTACCATGGATTATGAGGCGAGTCTATTGCCGGTAGATTAGTTTATCATCATCAAATTAAAACTGAATCAAGACTTTATTTTTATAATGAAAATGTTTATTTTTCTCATTATTAAATTACAGAGTCACAGTAAATAACATATTATATAGAGACTGGTGTCTGAGATCGGTGAAATTTGTGTTACAGATTACCATAGGATCTCTGAGGAGACAAATTATATTAATGGCGGTTAAATACAATTTTATTTAAAAAAAATAACAACAAAGCTTACAACTGAATTTTAATTAATATTACAACACTGATGTAATTAAAAACACACAAAATACTTCTTGATACAAATATTAACAATTCTTAATAATATTACAAACGATTCTTACTCTACGGCTGCCTGAGACGAAGTGAAACGAGTACAGGCGCGCGTGCTGTTTATATAGGCTCCGCGGTAAGGTAGTTCGAAAATAACGACTAAATGCTAATACGGCCTCTCCTGACGTGTGGTTGTCCTCAACCACGTCCTTGTTCCTTAGTCGGTGCTGCTATGACCTTTGGCATGTGGACTCAGGCGCAGAGAAACGTTTATGTCTTCAGTGGCATCAATTACGGGTGGACCCCGGTGTAGCTCTTCATCGTCATGACCTGGACGATGATTTCCATAGCTAGTTGTACTGGTAGAAGGGCCTGTGAGGTTATCCTCTTCAGCTGAAAGTGGAGAAACAGCACATATGAGTAGCATCCACATCACTTAATCTAAAGAAGCTTTCTGTTGTGATTGAATACAACTCGGACGGAGGCGCCCAGTTAGCACGTCTCGGCAGAGCCACAGCTCAATGCCTTCGCCAGGGAACAGAGATGGAGGCAGCCAGTTCGCACATCTCGGCAGAGCCACAGCTCAATGCCCTCAACAGGTAACAGAGATGGAGGCACCCAGTTAGCACATCTCGGCAGAGCCACAGCTCAATGCCCTCAACAGGAAACAGAGATGGAGGCACCCAGTTAGCACATCTCGGCAGAGCTACAGCTCAATGCCCTTAACAGGTAACAGAGATGGAGGCACCCAGTTAGCACATCTCGGCAGAGCCACAGCTCAATGCCCTCACCAGGTAACAGAGATGGAGGCACCCAGTTAGCACATCTCGGCAGAGCCACAGCTCAACGCCCTCACCAGGTAACAGAGATGGAGGCACCCAGTTAGCACATCTCGGCAGAGCCACAGCTCAATGCCCTCACCATGATACACGATCGTGCATTCATCGCATAGAAAAGTAACTACATAGTCTACTTACTGTCAAAAAATGTGGCGCATGACTCGGGGGTCCACTCTCCTCGCCAAGCAACCATGTGCTCGGCGGCCGCCTGAGTGACTTTGCCATACGAACCAGTTAGCAACTGTAACTCGTATCGATCGTGGGGAAGAATTTTCGCCACACGATAAGGTCCTCGCATTCCCGAGTCCAGCTTGCCTGTAACTTGGGAGGTTTTGATTACGAACACATTATCATTTAAATTAAACGTACGCCTGACCTTCCGATTTTTATTGACGTATTCGTCTTGTTTACGTCTGTTCTGGTCAAGTAGTTCGGTAGTGCGCTGCCTTTGTAGCTCTCTTAACCCCTCGCGATTCGGTCGCACGTTGTCAATAGCGACGTCGCGGACAAGCGATCTTATTACTGGTGTAACTGCTTCAATACCAATAAGCAACTGTAGTGGTGAGATCTGGGTGGTTTTGTGTTTAGTGCAGTTAATAACAAGCTGCATTTTCCACAAGGAGTCGGACCATTTAGCATCAGGTTTAGTAGCCTCTATGCGTAACATATTAAGTAGAGTACGGCAATAGCGTTCGACCTGACCGTTTTCACTATGCATCTCAGGAGTTATAAAATGAATTTCGCTACCCATTTCAGAAACCCAACTCTGAAAACTCACACTCTCAAACATTCGTCCTCTATCACACACTATAAGTCTAGGAGTACCAAACAGAGAAATAGCGTTTGAAACAACATGTTTAAGTTCATTGGAATCTTGTCTTTTTATAGCATAAAATAGACAGTACTTAGAGTAGGCATCTACAATGAGCAAAACATACTTGTTGTCATTTGAAACAGGTAGTGGACCTAATACGTCCATATGAATAGTATTAAACGGGATATCTGGTTTATGCCATGACGAAATCGGGTAATGAGGTGCCCTTGGAACTTTCTTTGATGAAAGGCAAACCAGACAATGACCTATATATTTTCTTACAAAGGCATAGAGACCTGGGAACCAAAAGTGACGTAGAATAAGGTCAATGGTTTTATCCGCACATATGTGTTCATGCTGATCATGAAAAATTCTCAAAAGACTCAACCGGTGTCCTTTGGGAATAAAACATAGCAGCTTTGGCTCCTGTCCCGTGGGAGTATATTTATAGTACAGCAAGTCATTGCGAACAACATACCGGGATGTGTCTAGGTCATTATTATTTACTTTGTCAATCAGCGTACGAGTTTCCTCATCCGCGGATTGAGCAATCTGTGCCCAGTTTTTTGGTCTGGTTATTTGGAAAACATCAACAGGATTTCGGCTAAGGTAATCCGCATGCTGCATCATAACGCCCTTTCTGTATTCTATCGTAAAATGGAAATCCTGCATGTATATCCACCAGCGCGCGACACGTGGTAAAAGATCTTTCTTACGTTCCGTTAGTTTAAGCGCATTGCAATCCGTCACAATTTTGAAAGAAATACCCAACAGATAATGGCGAAAATGTTGTAAAGCTTTTACAATCGCGAGCGTCTCAAGCTCATAAGAATGATACCGCGGTTCGGCACCTTGAGTAGTCTTACTAAAGTACGCCACTACTCGCCTTTTACCATTCTCATGTACCTGAATAAGTACTGCGCCGTAACCGATAGAACTTGCGTCCGTGTGCAATTCCGTTGGTAATACCGGATCGAAAATAGCAAGTACAGGTTCACTCGTAAGACACTTGATTAGGTATTTACGCGAATTTTCTTGTTCCTCGCCCCAATGAAATTTAACATTACCCCGTGTTAAACTAGCAATGGGCATCGTTTTAGACGCATATCCAGGTATGTAACGGCGAAAATACCCTGCTAAACCGAGTAGCTGTCGAACCTGTTTTACATTTGTGGGCACAGGGGAGTCAATTAAAACTTTAATTTTTTGTTCGCTCGGTCTAACCTGACCTTCAGAGATAGTTCGACCTAAGTACTCGACCTCTGTAGCCACAAATGTACTTTTCTTTAGGTTAATGGAAAAGCCCGCGGAAGTAAGAGTAAGTAAAACTTCGCGTACGTTTTCAATTGCTTCATCGATAGAAGATGCTAGGATTAAAATGTCGTCAATAAACGTAAGGGCTTTACCAGACTCAATCAGTGATTTCAAAGTGTTGGTTATTATTCTCTGATATACGACTGGTGCGTTCGCGAGACCGAAAGGCATTTTTAAATATTCATAGTGGCCTTCTGGGGTCACAAAAGCAGTCTTCGGTACAGAATCTCTATCCAAAACAATCTGATGAAAGCCTGTAGCCATGTCTAAACAGCTGAAGAACTTGCTCTTACCAAGGCGATCAATATGGTCTTCTATCAGAGGCAATGGATAGCGATCCTTCACCGTGACTGCGTTCAACGCGCGATAATCTACGCACATGCGATCCTTTCCGTCTTTTTTCTTTACAAGGATAATCGGACTAGCATATGGCGACTCTGATTCGCGAATAATTTGTTTGTCAAGCAAATCTCGTATAATTTCACGCACTTTTAATTTTTCTTCAATTGAAAGTCTGCATGGTCTATAACAGACAGGCGTCTCATTCGTCAACTCTATGCGCATTTTACCAGTTGTGACCGTACTTAATGCCGTTCCAACAATAAAGAACTCTTTAAATTTGCTAACTACCGACATTAATTTTTCGCGATCGCTACCTTCAAGTGGCGAGTTGACTGAAAACTGTTCACCTGAGTTGACGAGTAATACGCTCTTCTGACGAACCGAACTAGGAATTCGAGTTATTCGTTGCTCATTGTTTTTCCGAATATATGTCACTCCCTCGCGGTTCAATACGTCTGTTCCTACTAGTACTGGCATATTCAAACATTTTTGAGAAACAACAAAAAGGTCTACCTCTAATGAAATATCACTAAATTCTATAACTAAGGTAACGCGGCTATTACACTCAATATTTTGGTCACCTATACCGCGTAAGACTTGATACGTGGGTAGTCGTGTACATTTAAAATACTTCAGTACCGATTCTGAAATGAGTGAAACGCGCGAACCGGTATCTATAAGTACATCTGTAGGTATGCCCTGTATGACCGCTGTTGTAACATCGCAGTCTGTCGTCGCACCTTTTAACTCATAACAAAAATTAACGTTATTTTTATTACGCGGTTCAGATCGTTGTTTAGCAAAACAGACAGAGGCGTCGTGTCCTAACTTTTTACAGAACGAACATTGTACGTTTGATTTCCTATCGCTAACTACAGTTGATTCATCGGTTTTAGCGGTTTTCAATTGTTTAGGGCACAGACGCTGCATATGACCGACAGAACCGCAAGAAAAACACGTGATGTCGCGGTTTTTGTTTATGTGTGGACGTTTACGAGAGTTCCAGTCAGATCGTTTACTATGAGAAGGTTTCACGGAAGTCACTGACGAATTGGGTTTCGGTTTAGTATAAATTGTAAAAAACTCAACGAGATCTTTGGTCAGTAAATGAGCATTGGTCGCAGCCGCACGTACCTGTGCGTCAGTTATACCACGTATGACAATTGCAACAATTAATTCATCGCTCAACCCTTTAACAATATTTAACCTCAAAAGGGAGCGCCTAGCATATTCTGCGTACGTGGTATATCTGTCGGAGTTGGTACTCATGACGTCATATAAAATATTAGCGATATCAATTCTTCGTGAGCACAGAGGTTTAAATTCAATCTTAAAGTTCGACCAGGTGCGGTCGTTAGTGACCCACTCATTTAACCAGCTGCGAGCATCTCCCTTCAAGCAATTAGCAATCCGGGATAGACACTCGTTGTCATCCCATCTATTGACATCACGTGCCCTCTCAACCTCTTCACACCAAGAATCGATATCGTGTATGCTGGGATCAAAGTTCGAGATATAATAATGGTTGGATCTGACCTTAGTTAACGCGCTCAGTGCTCCAATGAGGCGATCTGTAGCATCCAATGACGCCGAAGTACTTGCAAGCGATTCTCCAACGGTGCTGACGTTTGACTCAGGAGCTGCTGGTCGTGGCTCCTGCGGCAGCGATTGTAGCGAAGACGCGATGATCTGCCCAGGCACCACCATGGCACGCGCATCCGGAGTCAATGTCGCCGACACGGTGTTGGTTGCGGGTAGATTGTTATTTTCTAGCGCGCTCAAACGTGCTAGAATAGCTCCAAGGGTATCTTGGAGTTCGGCTGCATCACTGTTTTGATCACGCCTATTTCTACCTCTATTTCGAGTGGTAGCTCTTTCGGACATAATTTGAAAACTTTTCGCTCGTCACAGAAAAATAAGATAGGCAATAGAGCCTATCCCACTTCTGATAATGGCGGTTAAATACAATTTTATTTAAAAAAAATAACAACAAAGCTTACAACTGAATTTTAATTAATATTACAACACTGATGTAATTAAAAACACACAAAATACTTCTTGATACAAATATTAACAATTCTTAATAATATTACAAACGATTCTTACTCTACGGCTGCCTGAGACGAAGTGAAACGAGTACATTTTTTTTTTTTTTTTTTTGAGTTGTCTCTCGCAGTTAGCTCAGGGAGCTTTTACTGCTTAACCGGGCAAATGGCGAGACCAGAAGGGCCTCCAGCCGAGCAAATTATATAATATTAAGCAACACTGCTAAGGGTGTCCCATAGTGGGACTCGAACCTCGGCTTAGGGCGTTGCTGGGGGGCATACAAGAGAGGACTTGCTGGATCTGATTGTGATTATTTGGGGACATTTGATTTATTACTACTGGCTCAGCGCGGGCTGGCTCGAGCAAGGGTCGGGGTGGAGAATGAACGGGTCTTCGCGACGGGCCTCGCCGGCGAGGACGGTACGACGGTCGGTTGTGTGTAGTGTTGGTAGTTTTCCTAACCAATCGGAGCGCCTCCTGATGGAGGGTGATATCGTCGTCTGGGTATGTGAGAGTGTGCCTAGGACGGCGAATTTTGGATATGCGGGAGGGGGTGTAATTGGCGGCAGATACCACTAAGGGGTTTGTGTGCGAGGGAGCAGAGTCGAAGAAGCGTTTAGACGCTTTCTTCATGAAACATCTGATGGTCGGGAGGTTTAGGTCAGCGTGGAGCTGTTTATTGCGAACGTACCAGGGCGAGCCTGTGGCTTTGCGCAAGAAACGGTTTTGAAGGATTTGCAACCTATGGAGTCTGGACGTCTTTACGTGTGAGAACACGACGCTAGCGTACGTCATGATAGGGCGGATGCATGTGGTGTAAATTCGCACCTTGGACTTGAGTGCTAATTTACTCCGCGCATTGAGGATGAAATGGAGGCGACCGAGAGCAAAGGCGGCGCGGTGGCGAACCGTCTTTATGTGCTCGGTGAATTTGAGTCGGTCGTCGAGGGTCACACCGAGATATTTGGCCGTCAGTTCCCAGGGGATCTGTTGGCTAAACATGGAGATGGGACTTATGAGACTAGGATCCACGCCGCGTCTCGAAAAGAGCACGGCGGCGCTCTTAGTCGGGTTGACTTCGAACCTCCAGTTCGTGAACCATTTCCCTAGGGCATTGGCTGCGGTCTGGAGGGATCGGGAGATGCAGTCCGGATTAATGCCGGAGTAGAAGATGGCTGTGTCGTCAGCGAATAAGGCTAATCGACATTTGCCTCTGATCGGGATATCGCTTGTGTACAGCGTGAAGAGAAGCGGGGAGAGCACTGAGCCCTGAGGGACTCCGGCTCGGATCGGATGAGGGGACGAGAGCGCACCCTCTATGCGGTAGCGAAAACTGCGGTTCGACAAGAAGTCTCGGATGATGAGCACGAGACGGTCGGGCACTTTATGCTGATACAGCTTATATAATAAGCCGTTGTGCCAGACCTTGTCGAAGGCTTTCGCCACGTCAAAGAAGAGAACGCCTGTCTTGAGGCCTTTTTGGAAACCAGCACTGATATGCTCTACTATGCGGTGAACCTGACGGACGCAGCAGTGTCTGGCTCGAAAACCAAACTGCTCGTCGGGAATGAGTTTGTTGGATTCGGCGTAATCCATTAAACGAACATAGATCAGACGCTCATAAATCTTCCCAAGGACGTTTAGGAGGCTTATGGGTCTGTAACTGGACGGCTCAGACTTGGGTTTGCCGGGTTTCGGAATACCGATAACGGTAGCTTCTTTCCATGACTGTGGAAAGACATTGTTGCTTAAAGCCGCATTGAAGATGGCAGTCATTAAGACGATGAGCGGGGCGGGGAATAGTTTGATCACTCTGTTGGTGATCCCGTCAGAGCCAGGGGCTTTTTTGGGTTTGAGTTTCTTAACGAGAGTAAGAACCTCTTCGGGTGTGACCGGGGGGAGGGGATCGTCAGGATCCTCGTAGGGAGGGAGAGAGGATCTACGTTCGACCTCGGCGTCTACCTTGAAGAGGTGAGCCTGGTCGACTGGGAGAGTGCTTGGGGAGCATTGGGCTTCCAAGCTGTCGGCTAGACATTCGGACTTTTCGTCGTCCTCGAATGCGGGGCTTTGGTTGGGACGATTGAGAGGGGGCATGGATACTACTGTATCGGAGTTGAGCTTTTTGGTCAGTTGCCAGAACGCTTGATGGGAGGGTTCGAGAGTGCTCAATAACTTGTCCCAACGATCCTTCCGCATCTCCGCTATGCGAGACTTTACAGCACGCTGCAAGCGACGCATACGGGCGCGGTTAGCTTCGTCGGGAAAAGCGTCATAGGCACGGATAGCTGCATTCTTCTCCGTCAGCAGTCCTCGCACGTCATCCGGCAATTTCCAGCGATGATCATCCATCGCGGGGACTTGCCGTGAACATTCGTTCACTACGGATTGTACGTGACTGGTGAGGGAGTCGATCGCACCTGTCGTATCGGCAACCGACACAATGCTATCGGGGATAACGTCAAGATGGGCGGATGAGGTAGACTTGAGGCGTTGCTCGAGTTTATTCCAATCCGTTACCGTCTTGGTTGGAGGGGGCAGACCGGGAACAGGGGAACCTACACGGGGACCTAGCTCTAGGGTCACCGGTCTATGGTCAGAATCTAGCTCTTGTAGCGTTTCTATAGACCGTATACCGAGGTTTACGTTCTTTAGCAGCGCTATGTCGAGGACGTCGGGCCGATGGCTAACAATAGCCGGGTAGTGGGTGGGATTCATCGGGGCGATAACATCGAAGTTATATTTGGTGCATAAAGCTTCTAGGTTTTTACCTCTAGGGTTTGAACTGTGGCAGTTCCAGGATGGACTTTTGGCGTTTAGGTCGCCCGCTAGGAGGACGGAACCACCTAGGTTCATGAGGGAACAGATGTCCGGCTCGATATTAGTATAATGGTTGCAGGGAGGGATATAAGCCGATACGATATTGATCGGCTGGTGACCGGTCATGCCTAGCCGGCATATTGAAACCTCTATTTGGGATAGGGGTGGGGGGTCCATAGGTATGCAATACAGGGAGTTTTTATAATATATGAGGGTACCTCCTTTAGCGGCGCGGGTCCTGTCGTTGCGAACTAGACGATAGTTAGCGATTCGAGGATCGCGGTGGGAAGGCTTAAGGAAGGTTTCCTGTACGAGGAAGATGTCGATTTGATGGTCGCGGAGGAACGACGCAATCTCATCGCGTTGACCTGCAATGCCGTTGGCATTGAAGAAGCCTATTTTGAGGGATCGGGGTTTTAATCTGCGGCTTACTGGATCCATTTAAAAATGAACACGGTAGTTTTCGCAGAACTCGGCTAAGTCGGCGTATTCCGACATTAGGTTGAAGACGGCGGTGGAGTTACCCTCGGCAATCTTGAGCTTGCCAAGTAGTTCACGGCCGCGTGCCATGATTGTAGGGTTAAAAAGACGGCCCAGGGATCCGAACACATCCACGGGCCCGGACGACTGGGGAGCCGAGACGGGGAGAGTCCGTGGAGGGAGTGCTGGCGAGGGCGCGGGGATGGGGGAAGCCATCAACTGTGGGATAGCTGCGGTAGGGGAGGGTTGTTTAGGTCTAAGAGCCGGGAACGCTTGCTGATGGTTCAGCGCGTTCCAGGGTGAAGTTCTTTGGGGTCTGAGGGTGTCGGGCATGGTGGACGAGGGCAGCCTGAATTGCTGCCGTGTCTCTTCACGCTTGACCACCTTGCGATTCGAGCGCGGAGCCTTTGGGCAGCCACGATAGTTCGCGGGGTGCCCCGACTCGCCGCACAAAACGCAGCTCGGAGGCTCAGTGCAGAGGGTCAGGTCTTTGGGGCGGGAACAATCGCCTGTCGCGTGGTCGCCTAGGCACTTTACGCACCTGGCTTTGGCGTAACAGTTCGATTGAGCGTGGCCATAGAGTTGGCATCTATGGCATTGGGTTAGCAGCCCGGTTTTACGGGGACTTTCGACCTTGATGCCAGATAAGTGGCACAAAGAGCGGATATTGACAATCGCCTTACCGGCGGGAGAGTTCTCACAAGCGACGATCACCATATTATATGGGATACGGCCGCGAGCGCGGTGCATGCGATGGACGCTGAGCACTGGGATGCTTTGGGTTTTGAGATCGCAGACGATGTCTTTGACGTCGATCTCCTTGGGCATATTTTTAATGACAACCCTGAAGGGTCGGTCCTCTTTGAGAGCGTAAGTGTGGAAGGGCACTTTACGCGTGGAAAGCAGGGAGGTTAGTTCCCGATAATCTTTCGGGGTTTGGAGGGTTACTTTAATCCCTATTGCGAGGGATTGGGCGTGGGTGAAGTTGATGTGCTTTTGAACACACAACTTGGACAGGTCGGTCCAACTGCCCTTGTCGTGAATAAACACTGGGGGCGGGGTGGGAGGTTTAGGCGGGTCGGAGCCCGCGGGATTAGGGGGAGAAGGGCGGTTGCCCTGCGGTGGGGTGGCCGCTTTAGCAGCTGAGGGTGAGACAGGGCGGCTGCCCTGCGAGGGGCTGGCCACGGCCGGGATTGTGGAGGGAACGGCCGCCTTCTTAGAGGGAATCGGGGCTTGTTTTTTGCCTTTGCGGGCGCGTTTCTTCCCCTTGCCTTCGACGGTAATGTACTCGTCGGAGTGAGAGGAAGAGGAAGAGTTAGAGTCTGAGGAGGGACCTTCAGACTCGTAGGCTGATAATTCAGAGGTGGCCTCAGCCATCTCTGCGTCAGCGGGGGTCGGGGGGCGGGAGCTCGCACTGGAATGCGGGACATGCGCAGGTGTGCGCACAATGGGCCCATTGTTGTCGTCGGACAATAATGGGACAATGGGTGCCGGGCTTGCAGGGCTCTCGGCGAAAACAATAGGGGCGGGTTGTTTGTTAACAACCGCAGGTATAGAGGACGTCGCTGGGCGAGGGGATTTTTGATTTAAGACATCGGAAAGTTTTGAGCCGTATTTGGCTTGAAAATCGGGGTCGTTAAGGAGAACCTCCTTAACGAACGATAAAAGAATCGCGTCCGTCATTTTGCGTAACAAAATGACGGCCTACACCTACTATTTTATACTTCAACCCCGGGTTGGATGGGCCCGGGGGTGTGTGGGTGTTGTATACCCTCCCTGCCGGGTATAGGCAGGGAGGTGTGTGTACGTAGGGTGTGCCCTAAGCTGGTATCCCGTTGCCGATCTTAATGTGCAAACGGGTCCCTAACAGCTCAAGTGCAGAGGGTGATATGGGCCGAAGCTTGCAGCACCCAAACAACACAAGAGAATAGGAAAAAGGGTAAGGAAGGTGGGAAGTAGTGAGCTAGTGTCGACTAGGAGACCCCCCAAGGCCGGTGGTTCTAGCTCCTTCCAATTGATTGCTTTGCCCTGAAGGGGCGCGGCGGGTGTATTGGGTCAACACCCCACTCGGTTTCGTTGGCACCGTATGGTTTCCACCGAGGACCACAAAACAGTGGTTTTTACCCTGAAGGGGCAACACACGCGAGTTTTATCAATCAAGGAAACAGGGATAATCAAGCGTCGCCTTGAAAAAGGCAAGTTTTGATTCACGAGTCTTGATGTGGTGAAAGTCGCAGGCGACTTCGGACAGCGCTGTGGCAGGCACGGCGCAGAGAACGCACGGGGCGGGAGCGTGACAGCGGCGAGCGCGACACGTCTGCACGCGGCGAGCGTCAGAGTCGGAAAAAGGGAAACGAGTACAGGCGCGCGTGCTGTTTATATAGGCTCCGCGGTAAGGTAGTTCGAAAATAACGACTAAATGCTAATAATATAATAATAATACTAAGATTCTTGATGTTTTGTAGTTTATATATTTAATACGAATATATAAACTACAAAACATCGAATAAGAAATTATTAAGAGAATTAATTTTGGCGAATATTACATTTTAAAAATTGAATTTCAATAAATAAGTTTGTTGGACGTATTGTATGCATGTGTATATTTTTTTATGAGTACTTATGAATGAGTAGCAAATGTAAGCGTGTAAGTGTTGATTGAATATTTAATTATGTGCTTCTCTCGCCCAAAAGTAAGACCTTTATACGTTTTAATTTTATCGTCAACAGGAGCCGATTGCCATGAGATTACAAGTCGTTTACGAATTTTATGTTTAGTAAGATATTCAGTGTGAAAATATTGTAAACGCAAATTATATTACGGCTTCATCGTTTTAAATCACAATTTCCAATGAAGTGTCAATTATAGTCAATTTAATACTCAATTTGCGGAGTTATATTATTCAATTCAAAAAGGTCTATGATCTTACCAAAATTTATTGTACCTTGAAATTATTCGTATTCCGATATTGAAAAACATTTGTAAAACTATCACCCTTAAAAATTTATTTAACTGTACATAAATTGTATTGCAGACAAAATAAAATAACAATAAAATATTTTATACTCGAATGCTTTAAAATGTTAAAACGTTTCTAAATGTTACTGCTTGTTACGTTTCACTGTGCGGTTTAATTTATCGCATATTATATTTCATTCCATCCTACACTAAAGTATGTAGCTTTGAACATTTGTCATGGTTATAATTTTGAACAAGTTAGGTAGGGTTACAAGTATCTAATGTCTAAGTAGACATACTTAAGACAAAATCAAAATAAACAATTAAAATCGTTGGTTTTTAATAAAATTTTACTTTCCCGGGTCAGGCAATGTTATTGGGTTTTTCTGTGTGAAAATTTTCATTAGCACACGGACTCATGAACTGTGCCCGTCTACACCTCTGACTAACCCTTCCAAGAATACACGCATGATGTTATGTTATTTTTGAGAGATTGCCTGTTCAGGTACAGATATCACTTAGGAAGTTACGAAATTGTTTAGCAAGTAAGAGTGAACTTTTTTTTTTTGATTTGCATGGTTTGAACCCATCATGGGCTATCCTCTGCCGGGGGGGGGGGGGGGGGGGGGGTGCCGGACTCCTACAAGCTAAACTCACCACGGTGGTCTGCCTCGACACCATATGGTGGGCCTCGGGAAGTCTTACAAGACCGCACCGAAGCCCACTACGGTGTCGTGCCAATTAACTGTGACCACAAGTCTAAAAACAATTGGCGAACAATGTTATGTAAATTATACTGGTATTACTCGTGTAGGTACATGAATAAGTTAAAGTAACGTAACAATAAAAAGATCTCATACGATTTCTACAGTATGCACAGATTACGCGAACGGTCGAGAAATAAGTATAAGACTTTGTTGAAACTGAAACTGTCTAAAACAAAGAAGATTACAGAAAGCACCGATGCGAAATGGTCCGATAAAATTGAATCGTTTCTATCTGTTTGTTTTCCTTTGAAGAGGTTCCGGGTATCCAGTTAGTAAATTCAAAGGATCATCACGTTCTTAATTTTGTAAGAAAGTATGAAACTCTACTTTCTACGAGTTGTATGTTAACAATCATGTCATCACTCTTGCAATTGTTATTTAAATTTATACAATTATACCAAAATAATTGTACACAAGACGAATAAAAATTCTTGAAATCTACGATATTATAATTCCAGTCTGATACAGTCAATGACATAAAGTAGATCAACTTTTTAATTTTTAATTTAATTTATAAAAGAAAATAAATAATTTGTTCATTGCACTAGGTGATACCTAGTGTTTCGCTATCTTTTGTGTTTCTTTTAATACCTAATTTATTTAAAGAAATAAAAATTTGTGTTAAAAATAATCTATAAATATTGTACAATTTGACGACACTTTTGACGCAGTGGCTAATCGATTAGCTTTCTGCGCTAAATGTCGCGGCTTCGATCCCCGCACGGAACAAATATTTGTATGATCTATAGATAATTGTTTCGGTCTGGTTGTGTGTGCATGTGACATGTATGTTTGTAAACTGTACCCACGATACAGGAGAAATAAAGGGAGGGGACACGTTTTTTAAAAATACAAAAAAAGAACCGCTACGTCGCCGGTATCTGTACCATGAAGAAACGGTTCATTAAAATTTATTAAACGACTCAATTTCCATATAAAATAAAGTCAATAAGAATTCGTTTGGTCATGACCCAATCCGGGTAATCTGTGCATACCTTTAAACAAACGATGAACTGCGTTGACCTCGGCTTGATAGACTAGATTGATTTCTTCCTGCGTCAGCGCTGGCAACGAACCATGATTTATGGAATTAGCTATAAGCTTAGATTTTCCATTTAAAATTGTAATAAGGATTTCATCAGAGAAGTATTTTATTATATTTCATAGCATAGATATTCTTCTCGTAATTAAAATATTGTGTTGGTTAAACGTATGACATTCAGTATGATGAATAGGAAGATCCTTTTCAAAGTATTACGCATTATTTATTATATTATTAAAAGCGTCGGCAGACAGCGTAGCAATATTGCAATAATAAACCTATTCTCTATTGACATTCTAGCATTAAATTTATTGTCAGGCAATTCGGATGCATGATGATTCTGACGTACTGCCGTCCACTGTCACCCCCAGTCACAACCTATGACAACATTACATGATCCCCGAGGTATGAGATGTCTCGATCTTTAAATAAGGATCCTTCAAGCAACACCACATTTCGGCCTGACTGTCTGGTATCCGATTAACCACAATCACACACACACAGTCCGTCTAATCACCAAACAATGGCTAGGAATATGCCCCATTGCATCCCTTTAAGTGCTATTCATTCACTATGTGGGTCAATTGCACTTGGTCCAACGACTCTGCCGAGGTCGTCAACCCTTTAAGCCACAGCAACCTACGCTCTCGATATTTATTTTATTCTTACTGGATTCACTTCAATGCATTTTGCTCTTCAGAAATATGTCAAGTACGACAAAGCGTTTATTTATGCTACACTCTAACCTGAGTAGGTTGTAAACAAGTCTTTGTGTTTCCCCACACTACTGTAAAAAGCACGCTCAAGATATTGTATTGTGTAGAAGCCGAGTGAAAGCTAAGCTGTATAAATTATTTAGTAGCTTTTATCTGCTAGCTTTAAAAGCTATTATCGATATCCCTAGTGAACCAGATTTGGTTCATCGATACGAGTATAATAGGAAGGAATTTGGAATTTGTAATTATGGCAGTTGATGTGTTTATCATCAATTGTAATGACCAATACCATATATAGAGTAGATTTATATCAAATTTTGTTTTTTTCTATGGGATTAACCGTGGAAATAATAACGTATATATAATTATATCAGCACATAAGATCTAGTTACATTTTGTGTATTATTCATTCGCGTAAGGAACTAACAATTGGCACTTGTATATATGTAGTATCTTATACAGCGTGTTACCAGTTAAATCCAATTAGATTAATAACCAGCGAAGTAGATTATTTTAATGACGCATTCTAACCAAATGAATATGTTATTACAAATTTTAATTAGTACACGTATTTTGATAAAATTTTCATGAATTAATTATCACTGCTCTCTAACGGTGAAGAAAAATATCGTGTAGACGCTAGCATGTCCTATTTTAAATCCATGGAAGATACTATAAGACAGGGGTGGCTAACCAGTCGATCGCGATCGACCGGTCAATCGCGGCTCTTAGACCAGTCGAGAGGGGCAAGGCAAAAAGAAATATAATTATAATATTTGGTATGAATATATATATAGGTATGTGAAGAAGTAATCATTATGTAATTGTTAGAATGGACAGAGTCTTAGTCAGTAAACAGTAGATCTTTATCAAGTTGGCCACCCCTGCTATAAGAGCAGTAGAGTATAAATACTTCTACCTATTAACATACATTCTGTACATTTTAGTGTTCTATTTATGTAAAAAGATGTTCCAAACTAGTTTACATGACAGGTAAGAAAAAGTGAGAGCCAAATATTCGAAGCGTTGCGACATCTACCAATCCGACAATTTCAATGTTCTTGTTTTTTAAGCAACAATTTATTTTTAATATAAATGCTCCTGATTATATCACAATGTAGTTTCGATGTCATGTAAAATGTACCAAAAATCACACCAATAAATGAATTTTGAATTTTGATGTAGACATCGAAACTACATACATACAAAATCTAAAGTAAAGCAATAAAACACCACGTTTGCTGTTTATTGCTTGATAGTTAGCAATAAACGTCTTAAGGCGTTGGTGCCTATAAACATGTTGGCTGGTGAAGAAGGGACAGGAAATTTTTTGATGTAGGATGATTGAACCCGAAGTATTGCAAATTGAATTTTATTATGATGATACATTTTTTGTAATGGGTTTAAAGAGATAGGTAAGTATTTATTTGATAATAATATACATAAAATATTAGGTATGCTTATAATTTACAAACACAAAACTTGTAAACTTTAAATGAAACGCTAATACGAGTGGAACAATATTTATAATGTCATTGTGGCGGCACAAATATTGAATAGAAAACACACATTGTTTTACAGTCCAGGAGCTAGCGAAGAATTGGCGAGGTTATAATAAATATTATAATGTAAAACTGATTTAATAAACGAACTGCTAGGTTTTGCAAATTTAATTCTTATTAATGTACAGTTAACGGAACCGGAGGAAGATTTCGTAATTTTTTAAATTTATTTATCTGAGACTTATTATGCTTATTTAACCATTACACCGATTATAATAAACATTCTTAAAAAATCTCTTGAAAATGATCAACTCATTTTCCTAACATTTACCTAAATTGGCACTGCCCAAAGTAAGAGAAAGAGTGTATCTTTTCTCTTACTTTAGGATTAGTAGGAGAATTTTTAAATGTCAAATGACTTCTTGTGCTCTCAACGATTTCCCAAAATAAAATTCATAATTAAAAATAATTATTAAATACCCAATTTTTGTTTACGGATTTGTACAGCTGTAAAATTACTAGGCACATCATTAAAACATTGATTGAGTGCCAAATTTTGGGTTTAACCGGCACTTCCCAAAATTGTTCATAGCTCTTACACTATATTCACATGGGCGTGGGTGTATTGATCGTCAGTCGGATTCGTTATGTACACTTTAATAAATTATGACTATTTGGAATCTTCGGCAAATAGTCATAATTTACGCTTCAATAGTAAAGTTACATATATGTAAACCTAATGATAAATGAACGGGTTATAAAAGAAAATCAATTATTTTTCATGGAAACCAGTTATTAGAATTGTTTGGCTTTACGAACTACCTCATGTGGTCATGCGGTCGTGTGTTGAGTGAGGTATTGGCTTTGATACCTGGGTCGGGAAAAGTGTTGTTGAAAATTTCTGTATCTATGGAAACTCTCTTTAGCAACACCGTAACCATCGGGGAACATAACTAAAAGTTTAGTTTTACGAGAAGTTCCATGGGTATCTACTTAAGACTCATACCTACACTTAGGTATCAGGAAAAAACACAAACCACCAAAATGAATCACACTTTGCTCTAATATAATAATAGCCCAATATATTATTAAATTTTATTAAAAGGTGATTTAGGTTATACTTGTTGATGTATATAGGCACCCTTTGTATCACTGTCTAATGTCTGTCATGATTACGTAGTCAACTGTGTACACGACCGTCCTATCCAACCCAGACGTCCTTAGATAATTAGCCCGTATTTATGCTACTATAAACATAGGAGGGGTGAATTCGCTGCTCTCTTTAGAATTTTGACGTCATTCCTCGTCACGTAATTGCTACTACTCTAATCTTCGTTCACGTCTACTTGTTTCCTTAACGATCCTTCTCTGTCAATGACAAACTTATCCGGAGGAATGCTTCCTTCTGATGGGACGATAAACGACATCATCCCTCTTTTGATACACTTATCTGGCTTTATCGATGCTGTCTATGCGGAGATGAAAAATGGCTATTCATTGAGTCCATCAAGTAGACTTCCACTAAACGAGAGGAAAAAGGAAGGAATATTTTTTTGTTAGCTCGGCAATTGCTTAGTCAGATAGAGTAAATTAAAATGTTATCCCGTTTCTGAATCCAGATTTAATGGTAGGCTAAGTTTCTTGGTTCAAAAATTATATATATATATATATATATATATGTATGTAGTATTGCCGCAATAAGAGGTTCACAATACGATTAAATTATGAAAATCCAGTACTTACTTATTTCAGCAATTTAATTCATACTGTGAGCCATTCTGGGAGACTTAGAGTGACCAAAACTGCCGCGATCGTAACTTGTTTACTTATCTATGTGCTCGTTTAGGCCATCTACGTACAGACCAAATAGAGTATAAGACAGCTTTTTGATGATTTTATGCCCACTCTCTTTACCTTCTTCATAGACTACTAGCTTCCGCCCGTGATTTCGCCCGCTTGGATTATGAAACCGTGCATTTTTTTCCGCGGAACACTCATTATTTTTCTGAAACAAAAGTAGCCTAAGTTACTCTGTATAACATCAGCTATCTGTAAGTTAAAGTCCCGTCAAACTCGGTTTCAGCCGTTTCGGAGATTAGCCGGAACAAGCAGAAAGGCAGACAAAAATTTGAAAACTTTATTTTTTATTATAAGTACCGTAAATACTTTTATATGCATTTAGTAAAACTCCGTATTTTGACATTACAAACAGACACCTTAATTTTATTTATTTGTTTAGATTGCCAGATTATTTTATTCGAACTTATTTATCGTCATCTGTTATTGTTTGTGCAGGTACGTGGCGATAGTAAGGCCGCTGCAGCATAGACTGAGTCGTCGAGTGGCGCGCACCGTGCTTTTCACCGTATGGTGCGCCAGCGCATTACTGGCGCTACCCAGTTTACTCTACTCAGACACATATAAGAAACAGTAAGTACACTTGTTAATCACATATTTTCTTCCCAATAAATAAGTACTTAGTCTTATTATTTTTAAATAAAGTAACACCAGGTGTCCTCAAGCCTTGGGTCCAATTCCCAGATATAGTGTAATTAGGTTTACTGTATAAAATTCTCGTTTCTGTCACAGGGTTTGAAATTGTACACACCGTACTTAGTTATGTACTATTACCTATTAATAATTTAACGCCTAAATGCATGAAAGTACGTACCTACTTGAGGTTATGCATAATCGTTAAGCCTATTCTCAAGGGTCTTGGAAAATCCTCATTTCGAAGGTACACCCCTATAACCCTAAGAACTAAGAGCCAATAAACGATTATATCTCCGTACCGGAAGATTTGGGAAAATACCGCAATAGTCGATATTGAACCCACCGTTATTAGTTGAAAGAGATTCATTCTCTCTATTTTATAAATCAACTCAGTTATTTTCTTAAAATATTAGGTATACGTGTGGATTTGTAAGTACGTCTTCTTTGGTTTGTGGTTTCATAGCAAATGTTCTACAATATTAAAAACCTTTTTATATGTATAAGTCTGGTAATCTAAATAATATCTAGGTGTCATAGACAGCCTCTTTTTAGTTTCGTTATTAAATATTTTTGTAGAACATACACCGTACATTTTGAATTTACATGACCACAAATTTATGTCCGCCCACTTCACGAAGGCCGGTCGGTGTGACTCTGTCATATATTTTCAAGCCGGAATCATGGATTCTGGTTACCCGGAGTCCGAAGGCCAAGCCTTTTAGTAAAGTTAAACAAAGTTGTTGTATTAAATTATTACATTAGGGAACAAAGTTACCTAGTATGACATAATACAAAAAGTTCTTCTAGTTTAATATTTCATTACCACGGAGGTGGATTAGAGTAATTGTCACCCTTAAATACCGAACTTATCGCTTTTATATATCGAATATTTTATTCTAAATCGAAAAGTTTACTTTTGAATAGTTAAAATGTCCTGACCGAAATATGGTCGGCCAGAACTAAGTACGATATAAATCCATTAATGTTAATATATGGACTGAGTATAAAGTAGGTACTACACGGAACACATTTTAAAGCTTTGCGTTCACTAAGTAAATCGTAAGCTCTATAGAGTCAGTCAGAGGAGAGGGACTTTTGGGAATACTCGTCAACCAACGCCGGTATAAAATATATATTTTAGACTCCTAGGCTAAATGCAGCCTTTGTGTGTCTGGAGATTCTAAATTATTCAGTATATTCAGTTTAATAAACTATAACGACGAGTTTTAGACATGAAAATATACGAGGACATTTGACTGGATTCGATTCGAAATGAATCATTAAAATTGGTAATAAACTAGTGACTTGGATAAGGAAGTCCCCGATAATGTCTTCAAGTTTATTAATTTCGATCCTAATCTTAAAATTGAACCTCCCAAAGAACATCAAAGTCTTTGAAGACCAAACGATAATTTAGAAAGTTATCACGTGGGTGAACTTGCTGCTTAAATCCAGACACTAATTGCATTTGCCTCTCTCAAACAGTCGAACAGGTGTTCAAAAGCAAAGTGGCGATCACAATAGTAGGTAGTTAATGTAGTTATTTGTTGTACGATGAGTTGACAGTTGAACGAGTCGATTGCCAGGGCCAGAATAATCCGATTCCCTGTATTGATTCAGAGAATAAACCTAAAATGGGAGCGCCTGTTTCAAAGTAGATTTCGTAATCGGCTCAGATTTTTACGAAGTAAATCCTAAAATGTTGGAGAGTGCTGTTTTGTTTTTGTTTTTGAAAATTGCAAACGAATTCATTACGTCAGTCATAAAATACAGTTATGATATTAAACTCTTCCTTAAACTGCAATCCTATGTCTTCGCGATGCCTAGCAACAAGTAAATATTAGTCAGTTCTTGGGTGTAAAAGCATTTTACAACCAAGAACTGATTAATATTAGCTTACGTAGCTTCGTATCTTCAAACATTAAATTATAGGTAGAACATTAAATTATCCTGTTACGAAACTTTAAAGGTCAGCTGAGCAAAGCTATACATGTCTAATCATGTGATAAAACCATAACAACAACTCACACATATGAACTGAGACTGAGACTGTGAGTTCTTTTATTCTTTACATTAAGTTATGAGTGAAAATAAAGAAAATTTATATTATTTATTTTACTTTTGTTTTTATATTGTTACTTGCGTGAGTAATAAAACAGTTCATGTTTACGTTGGAAGCACGTGGTATTTGGTAGCAAGGTTTTCGGCCTTAGTTCTGCTACGCTGTCCAGGTGCGGATAAGTAAATATGCGGTTTACACACACCAAACAGAACTTTGTGGTGCTCAAGTTTCTTAGGTTTCTTTTATTCCCAGCATCGAATTTTGATACATACTTGTAAGCAGAATTATTTCATATTAGATACTGTTAATTAAAAATCTGAAGGATATAAAATTAATACGTTCCTAGTTGGCTTTGAAACTCTGTACTTTTTATTTCAAACATTTTTTTACTAATAGAGCGTGAAATTATTTTACAAATTTCTGAAAACACACCTGAAAAGATCTTGAAAAGTTTAAAAGGTTTCTTTCTAAAGTTTTTTTTTATGTTAATGCTCACTTAGTTATCTGACACATTAAATGTCTTTCTCGGAAAATTATGAAATGCTAAAACAGTTTTGTGGTTTATGAAATAAACAACATATAGTAAATGGGTATTTAATTGTTTATGGCCTGGAAGGTTAACAAACGCAATGATGACTTAAATGTTAACTTAGCTGAAATGAGCCGTAGGTACTTCCAAAACCAAAAAGCGTTATAGCTTTTGCTATTTTTAAGATAACTTATTGTCCTATAAGTTTAGGGGGTAAGTTTTACTGTCGCGAATAGTCGCGAAATAAAAAAAATGAATATTAATGCATAGCTAAATAAATTAATTAATAAACATGTAATAATGCAAACATGAAAGTATTATTTTCCATTCTGTTTTTATCTGCTGTGAGTGGAACAGATAACATAATATTTTATTTTTAGTTTGGAACGGTCAGTTGCAACACTGGCAACGTCAATTAAAAGAGCGCGAAAACAAAGAGAGAAAAATAGTGTATTTTTTTTAGCTGCAATGGCTGCAGAGAAAAGATAATTTAAATAGTTAATTACATATACAAACAGAAAAAAAAACTCAAAAACAACACTAACTAAAAACCAAAAAAAATATATTATATACAATTAGTAGCTGAAGAATATTGAAGTCGGTGCCAAATAAAACTTGCATGACATCACGTCTGTATTATCCAAAGGATTAGACAGAGGTATTGTATTGTACACACATTTCGCCGATTCCGTTAACGAGTTCCCCATAATAGGGATGACTTTATTGCCATCTCCCGGGCAAAATTCGAAACTCCGTGCTGCTACTGAAAACTTAGTAACAATTAGCCCGACCAGCAGTTGCGCTTGCGACCACTAAACCAATGAAGTAGTCAGACGTTAATTTAACGTACATAATTAATTTAGTAAGCAGGTACAATCCAAACTGTAATTCGATTAAAACCGATGGTGATCATGACTTAGTGTACAAAGAAATCTTAAATTTTAACGACGTTAACATCTAAGGCATAAAACAATAAAAACATTTAATAGCATCTTAGGAGGGTAGGTATACTAATTTTAAAGTTCTTCACCCTTTCTCTTGTATTAAGTTATAAAATATCGGAGTTTACTTATTTTTGGACAACGATCAAAGAGCTTGTTAAAAGTTTTAATTGTTGTTTAAACAGCAAACATTAATCGATTTGATTAATCTAGAAATTGTTTGTTTCGTTATTTATTTTAATTTACATCCCTACAATATAAAATTAAAATTGGAACAATAATTACAAGTATTAGGTATTACTCTTGAGTTTTTTCATACATTGGATGAAACATTATACTCCAAACTTTTTTCCGCAAAAGAACTTTTCTGAATTTGAATAAATACTTACCTAATTTATGCTAAACAATGAACGGACGTTTCTAGTTTCAAAGTTTTCTTTTATAAAACAAATGAATTACACAAAAAAAATTCTTTTCTTTTTATGTAAATAAAAGGCCCTGTCTCCCCATGTTATAAAACTCGTTATTCGAAGTTTAACAACTATCGCCACGTCTGCCGCGTAGTCGTTTACTTTCAGTTTATTTTACGTCGCAGTACAACATTTAATAGTTTTCTGTAAAACTCGTATTGCAACGTAAACCATCCGAAGTACATCTATTGGCTTCCATTATAGACGGCAAACACAGTGTTATTTGTTTTTATTACCTATTGCTGTAATGAGATGTTTTATACCATTTTTATGTGATTTCACATGAATTGAATAAAAACAGTTGTTATGTAAAGAAATGTACTTATTCAGAAAATCTGAATATTTGATTTCAAAGATATTCATATTTTATATTTATCTAACTATTGATAAATAATTTTTGAATTAGAGCGATTGCAAAATTTAGGTTTCTAAAGTAAATTTCATCTTAATTTTAAGTAGCAGAGTAAAGAAGGTAACTCAATTTCTTAATTAGATTGTATTCAGTAAATTCTCTGCGTGAAAGCAGGTTACATGAATGACATCCCTATTTTAATCCAAATCGTAGTCCACGGATTTTTATGAATAGTAAATAATTACTATTTGAATTTTCTAAGATGCTTGGTAGATGAATGTAATTAATTTCTGATTAAGTGAAAACAGTGTTTGTAATGGGATAAATGAGCCTCGCATCTATGTTAGTGGGTGACAAAATATATATGCTGACTGGTAAATTAGTGACTGATATTTAAACACATGATTGAAGGACAAAATATCTGTACCGAAGAAAAAATGTTACAATATAAACCGCTAAAATATAAACACAGCTTGGCCACCCCGAGCATTGGTCCAACCCTCCGTCACCATCTGACTCGCCCCTTCTAAGTTCATCATAAAGAAATACATAGTAGTGCAACCGATTTTTTATTTTATTTGTCAATTTATTATGAAAGAATGGTTTCTTTGGGAAAGTTGTTTGTTATCACGAGTTCAATCATGTGTACAAGTATCGACTATCCTATATTGCAAAACCCTTATTTTCGAAGACCGTTATGAACAACACATGCGTACATCCGCGCACGTAACCGCTAGCAGATTAGTTCAAAGCATACACATAGTCATAGTCAGGATGCCAGTCTATAACACAAAGAAAACTACAAACATGAGTGTTTCTTGTAGGTAATACTCATGGATTTAATTTAAGTGTCAAATACCTTCAATGACAAAAAGTGTATACTGTTAGAAATGCATCGTAAAACAAAACTTTCCGTGCCGCAAGGCGTTCAAATCGTTTAAAAGTTTTGATTGTAAACAAAGCTGCTTTTAATAGAGTTCGTGTAGTTGATGGCATTTAAAATTGTATTATTATGCAGAAGTTATCACAGTTTGCTTAGTACTTATGTTTACTTACTTTGGTTTGATGGTACCCGTGATTTTGTTACCGGTCCACATAAATACATAATTTATTATTGAAATTTGACGGCACGGTCGGTGCAGTTGTTGAGCGATCGACTGCTGCGCTAGGTGTAGCGGGTTCGATTCCCGCACGGAACAAATATTTGTATGATCTACAGATTGATGTTTCGGGTCTGGGTATTTGTGTATGTGAATATAAGTGTTTGTAAACGCAACCACGATACAGGAATTATTCCTAGAGTTGGGAACGCTTTTTAAAAGAAAAAAAAAAATGTGGTTCTTTTATTTTTAGTTTTTAAATAACAGTTAAATACTTAGTTACTATTTGTTTTAATAACTAAAATGAAATTCGGGTTAACCAAAACTGATTATTAACTTCAAGAATTTTTTAATAATTTAAGATGACTCAGGGCCACACTGAAAAAAAAGAATGTTGAACAAGTGCGAATTTTACTTGTTTAAGTATTTCATGTTTAACCCTAAAAAGAAAATTATAATACCTATAAACCATACATGATTATTGGCGATAAAGTCAACATGATCAAAATATTAATAATCACACATTATTTTCCTAATAACTAACTTGTTTGAAACAGTCATTTCAATAATTATCAAGTAAGTTTTATTTAAACAACTTCACTGATGAACACGATTAAGAACTTATTTATTTTTAGTATGATATTTGTTTAAATCAGTGATAAAGTTAGCTTTATTGCTAGCAAACAAGTAGCTTTATGTTCCCATATATGAACATTTTACTTGATAAAAGCTAACAAAAACTTTATGGCAGCCATAATATTTTTTTTTCAGTGCAGTAGATGCTTAGCTAAATGATTTGTTAAAGACAATAATTATTTTATTTATAATCAGAATTATGATAACAGTTATTATTATTATACCATCCAGGAGGATACTACTAGCCATTCTCCTTGACAAAATCCCTAAGTCATTTTTAACACCTTTACCGCCAGTGTATAATTTTTGCACACGCATGTTAATACGGTGCGTATCAGAAATGATATACGGGGTCTGGGAGATGTGACAAGAAAAAAATGTTTGGTAGGCCAGTGTATAATTTATGATACGCTCTCAGAAAACCTGAAAAAGAGGGCAAGGGTTAAAATACACATATAAAAAAAAACAAACACCAAAAAAAAACTGTGAAATGGGCCATTATGCTTGTCTGTGAAGCTATTAAGGTGCTGAGTTTTAAGACGAATATATAAACTTTGGGAAAAATAAATATTGGTTACCCTTCAAAGAATAGTCAAATAATACGTAAAAGTCATATGAAGTACGTCCATTACGAATACTTCCTTTATTTAAATTTCTTACTATAATTTAAATCATTTTTCACCCCATTTTGGTTTCGCACGCTCTATTTCTATCCCGTATGCTTACTTATGAAAACAAATGCTGTTATCTCTATCTTACTACTGTCAGCACATTAAAAACAATATAGCCCTAGAGTGCTGTAACCTGAAAAATATTCTTTTTTGTTGCAGGTACGTAAATGGTGAAAGAGAAATATGTTTCATAAAATGGCCCGACGGCAGCAGCTACCCGTCATCAACTGCAGATTACTGGTAAGAATCTGAAAACTATTCTAATACTCAACTTAAAGAGATTTATAAAAACTCTTCTTTGTAATGATCATTTGAGATTTTGTGCACTTCTCGGCCGTACTTACCATCAATCTAAAAAAGTATGAAAATCACTTGCGCGCGCTCTTCAGTGAACTTCTATCGAAAAGGTGCGTACACTGTAACTTTAACACAACTGAGGTCGGCGTAAACTCGCTTTTGGGGTACTAGAAACTAGTCAGTTACTGTAGGTACATATCATATGAGTGATATATTATAAGTAGGTCACCTAAAAAAAAAGTGTGGGTTTCTGAAATACTGCAAAGATCATTCAGACAGGTCATCCGCGTGATACCAGAATCAGTACAGCAAAGTATAAAGACACCCAATTACTTAAAAAATATCCGGTACATTCAATAAGTACACTGATTATTTATCCAGCCCGTAAAAAAAGTTTTATTCAGTAGTAAGAAAATTTTTCAAAACAACCTCTGCCTTAAATTTAACCACAACAAAAATGTCTATAGTAGTGCAGATACGTGTTTTACCTCTTACTTAGGACCGAACACCTTATTAGGGTACCTAAACCGTAATAATACATCAAAGGTGTTAAAGTACCGCCTAACCTTTTTATGTCCAAGACTAGACACGTGGGCCAAGTAAATATTTATAGAATCGAAAATATTATACAGACATCTAATACATTTAAATATATTTTTAGTACTCTCACCAAAAATACTCCACTTCTACGCAAGAATGGAGACATTGTTAAACATTAATTTCCTTTGCTCTTCCCACGTTTTTTGTTCTCTTCATCTTGTGAAGATTTATAGTGAAGAACTGGTTCAAAATTAAATTGCCAATGTTTAAATTCATGCAGCTGTTTCCAGTACAACTGCGGAGTCAAATTAAATAGGGGAACTTTGTAGGGAAATGTTGGACCCAAGCAGGTTAAAACAGTTGTCTATGCTTTATGATACGCTCTTTGGTGAAATTGTACCGATGATGATGAATGACTTTACTATTAAATGCGGAATAATGTTATATCAAGCCTCAAAAAATGTATGGTTAAACTGGTGAAGAGTAATTACGAAATTATCAATAAGGTGCTTAGATTTTTGGACCATGTTGTAAAGATATTAAATATTCAAACCTTGTTAGGTTAGCAAGTCTAACAATTTATGTGTATCTACCAAGTGTTCTATATAAGTTTTAATTGATTCACGATCAACTTATCAGCATCGACCCAACTTCGTTGTTATTTCTGTACTCCTAGCCAAATTTTGTTTTCTAAAAGCATTCGAACGACCCTCTCCTATTTTTCTTACACCAACTTCTCATTAGGAAATAAAAAAGGTTTGAGTTAAGGTTTTTACTATTCCGTATTGCGATGAGAATAAGCTGTTAGAAAAACGACTATGAGAAAAGGAATATTCTTGATAGATGAACAGTTCACGGTTAGCCTGTAAAAGATACAGATGTGATATGAAACGAAATTTTATAATTAATAATTTAGACGTAACAAATTCGACTTCAAGTAACTACGGATTTGAAGCGCGAATTATATTAGTATTTTTTACCAAACATTACTTTCATGTTGTGCTAGTTTGTCACCAGCAACATCGTTTTACAAATGTTTTGTGACACTTCTTCTATCGAGTCAGCACGAAGAATCGCTTACCGTTGTGAAAAGATTAGCCAGTCAGCAATGGTGGTATCGGGGCAGACTGCCGAGGGTGACCCAAAAGTTCTCACGTCATGTCACTCGTTAATGCTCCCTTCTTGCACCCCTTGTTCTGACTAATCAAAAGTTTTACATACAAGTAACAAAATTAACAACCTTTTTTATATCTTAGTTACAACTTGGTGTTCCTGACTGTGACGTATGTGGTGCCTATGTCAGTAATGGTGTGGGCGTATGTACGCATGAGTGCGGCGCTGCGAGGCAGAGCAATTGGAGAATGCACACATCATCAGATGCAAGTCGTCAGGGCTAAGAGAAAGGTTAGTGTATTGAATTTTTGCCGGCGTACTTTACTGCATGTTTGACAAGTGCACACTACATACATATTTGCATTTAAGGTTTGCGCAAGTACAATTGCAAGTTTGGTGATGACATTTGCAGTTTTGCACAAGCAAAGTAATCTTGGAAAAGTTTTATGCTCAAGTATGATCAAACGTATGGCATTAGCTCTGTATTTATTGATATTGTAAAAGAATTAGTCAAACCAAGTAGATATTATACTCCGTATTTCATGTTTAAAAACCTTGAATCATCAGTCATCACAGATGTAAAATAATTCCGCTGACTAGACAGTTTGTATAATAAAACGACCGGTGATGGGACAGATGTGGCACAGCTTGGGATCAACAAAATTTTAGTTTGGTGGTGTAAAATGATCAAATCCATTTCATATTTTTTTTTCATGATCTTTATTCCGCGCATGCCCCTTGCACGAGGATTGTATATTTTATGGCAAAGCGATCACTTGTAGAGATCGTCACTTATAAATCGTTTAGAGTGTTCCTAGGATCACTTGGCGATTCTGCGACACACCTTTTGATTTTTCCCGCTGTTTTCTATTACGTGGTGACGTGGGTTCTGTAACGTGGGATCAGTTTAAAACGATAAATTTTGTTTCTTATTTTTTTGAATAGAAACACCACGTTTTCATAAGTGAAATGTTGGAATAATAATATTTTGCTCGCTGTCCTCTGGGCTTAAAATAGAGAACACGAAATACAAAAAAATAATTTTATACGTTTTTTTTAAAGTCAAATGTGGCATACAATGTGTATAAACCTATTATGTAAAAGGCACACAGTATTTCGTAAAAAAACTTTTTAAGTTAATTGGTATAATCTACGTTTGCCATACCTTCTTTTAACCTTATGTCTTAACCCTTTTGCATTCATTACAGTATACCCAACCAAAACTAAATGAGCTTTATATTATGCTTATAATTTCTTATACGCATTAAGCTGGCAATTAAAGTAACGTCCTGATAAAGCCTTAATAGAACAGTACCTGATCTCTTCAGCCAGTTACCTACTTTATGAAAGTCAAATTTTAGTTTCCTTTGTCCGTGCATATGTAATGTTCTTGACTTAATTAGTATATGAAAAGGTACCTGTAAATTACGAGGCAAAGTCCTAAACCGACTCTTTTAAATAATGAATTATGTTATCCTTTGTACATCACTAATTTATGATTTAGGCTAAGTACATTCATAGTTGGTTCCATAATTAACTGTGGCGGTTGACGTTTATTTCGGCCGGATCTAATACGAAAACGAAAACACGTTACTTTTACAAATAACTCTCAGTGTCGAGTTTTTACGTAACGTATCGAAGCTTCGCACTCATAGAAAGAAATGAAAATTAAATCTCCAAGGTTCTATTAATCTTCAACAGCATACTCATCCGTCTTGCCTCCATCATTTCTTATCCTGATGATTAGGTACTTTATATTCCATTTCCTTATTTTTAGTAATTACTATAGTACATAGGTACATATCATTCCGATGTATTAAAAAAAATTATTACAAATGAACGAGGAAATATTTTTTTGTTCTTTAACCGAGTATGCCTTAACGATTTTGTCTTTATTTATATTATCAATACTTGACCTCACTGGTCAGTCATAGATTCAGATTTAAAAGTACCAAGGGGTGTTTTCGACGATTCCGTACAGACACGCGTCAGCCTACTCTTGCGTTGCTTCAACTGTGTGTAAAAATATAAGCGTCCGCGTGCAGTACGATACCAGTATTACACCGGAATGGCACCAGTACGACATGAGAACCATCTAAATTGAAATTGTACATAAAGCTTTTCTTTGAATAAAATAAAAATACAGGATGGGGACCGTTTTGATAACATAACCGCCTTAATTTCAGCCAGCAGGAGCAGCTTACAATTAAAATTATAGAGATACCAATGAAAAGAAATACAGGCGGAACAAATTAGCCCGGGAAACAATTAAAATAAATTAGCGTGTGCGCGTAAACAAGAAGTCCGAGGGTACTCATTAATTTCACAATCTCCGTAAGGATCTGATCCCGAGTTTGTGTAGTCCTGAGAATTTCAATTAATTGGAACTGACGGCGAGTACAGTAAACATAATAACAGAGAAATCATAGCAGAACTTGTGAACTAATTTGGTTTTAGTTGTTGGAAAACTAACATCTTGTTGTATTACAGTTTCTTAAAAACAAACTAACAAAACTTATGGTGACTACAAAAGGAACGAACTTTTAAAATCCAGAGTTACCTAAACTGCGCTAAAGCCGCTGCAGCGGAGCTGAATTTCTTTTGTCCTGAAAATAGCCCATGTCAAAAAATAATAAAAATGATTCTGATTGTACTGTATTGTTATGCTTTTATTTACATGTTGGTGAGATTTATTTTTTTATGATGCGATTTCAATTATATTTTTATGAATGAAAATAAAATACACGTTGTGTTAATGGCTCCAAAAATGTATCCCGAATATCTATTTTAGGATTTATGTGAGAACGATTTAGAAAGAAAAAAATCCAAGTATTCAATTTTGCACGGCTTGTTTGATCCAAGGTTTACTGGCATTGTTAATGATCGATATATGATAGGCCGATACTTGTACCTAATGGAGGCTGTACATATGTGACAATAATATTAAGCAGCGTGCCATTTAAAGCCCGCCCTGTATCGTGTTTCTCCATTAACACAGTACAGGGCGGCCGAAATATTTATGAAGTTATTCTTGGATATAATATGAGTAAAAATGGCTTAGATTTCACCGCATCTACTAATTAGTCTTCATACATTTCCTCGTCTCATGTCGTAGGTGCTGATTGACATTAGATTGTAAACATCGAAATAATATGTTCAGTCCCTGAACATCATTATAAACCACAACTGACAGATTACGTAAGGACAGGAACACGAAAAAGGATTACATTAACTTTATTTTTGTACCGTCCTTTAACTTTGGGTACAAATTTTGTTTTTCGAAACCACATAGGTGGACCTGTTCGGCTTTTTGCCAGAACCACTAAAATAAATATCTGTCTACTATCAACTGCTTCAACATTCATGTATTGTGAAGACTAATTTCTAATATTTACTTTTACTGACAAACATGTTCGTTATTTCCGTTTTTGTTGGAAAATGTTGATGTTCCATACTTGGAATTAAGCTAAATACTATTTGATGTTTTCAACATAATAGAAGGTAATGCGAATTGGAATGATTTCCATTCCGATATTCAAATGGGGTTTAACTATCTTGAAGTTTAGTGAATTATTTCTTGAAGTGGAAAGATTTTCGTCCTTTCAACATTAAACTTTTGAGATTGTTTAAAAAGGTTAATTCAATTATTGGTGGACGATAAAATGAAAGTTCTTGACTTCTAGATTCTGTTTTTTGTGGTTTCTGTTCATTACGTGGATCTCAGTATGTTTAACAAGGTATAAATCACGTTATGTACATACTTATCTATTAATTATAATTCACAACACTCTCTGCTAAAATACTTCCTCAAATGTTGCTACGCAGTGGTTCGTTTTCAAATTCTGCATAAACCCAGAATCTTAATATGAACAAACTATGATCCTACACACGTATGAACATTAAACCCTTATTCTTGGAAAGGTATTGGTTAAAATCATAAAACGTTAAATGACTATGTATTTTTATGTATCCATAGATACTATGTATGATATTGGTCAAGATTTCAATCACTATTTCCTCTAAAACTCGCTTTTGAATTTGTACGTGTATACATCTTTTTGAGGCTGACTCTGTCTGTAAATAACAAATGCATACGTCTTACTTATCCAGTCAATTTTAAACTTCATCATGACTTATATTCTCCATCAGTAGGTTAAGGTAACCTACCTATTAATAACGTGTTATAATTAATGGCAATTTCACAAACCACGGAATATTACTATTAATAAATTATAGTATTTGGTGGGACAGTAACAAATGCCGCTTTGAGTTAACTAAGCCAGTCATAAATTTTAAAACTTTGCCACGATTGATTCGAAATATTGTTCTTCCTGTTGATGTATTATGACCGGGATTATGAAGCCAGCAGAATTTATACCAGAGTAGCTACGGGTACTTTTTTAACTTGTGGAAATCCTCATGCGTACCTGCCACTCTGGGGAAGGAGACGGGTGACGGAGTCTTACTGACTAAAAACAAAACGGTGTTCCCGCAACATACTTTTAACGCTAGAAGCCCAGGATTCGAGCTATATACCTAAGTAGCTGAAGATAAATTAGATTTTGGAATATACTGTCTTATAACCATTAGGACGCAATTCTTTCTGCATTATTTTTTTCCTTACTAGAGGGTTTTTATTTTGTTTATGACACTAAAGTGGGAAACAAGTATACTGCCCAACTGATAGCAAGTTGTTACTGTAAACAACACACACGCAATACCAGGGGCATCAATCGCGCGTTGCCGACCTTGTAAAAATCTTTTCACTCCCTGTTTGAAAACCCCGCGTACTGTAGTCTCTAGAGAAAAGCACAGTAGGGACCTGATTCCTCAATTAGACCGTGCGTGGATGGAAACTCCTTTGAAACCGAGACATCTTTCATATTATATTATGCTGTTCAGAATGGTATTAAGTTTAGTTTGGAATGATATTCAGTTCTCATTACATATATATTTCAGGCGCTGCCCATCCCAGATTTTAATATCCGGCAGTGAATTCTTCAATAAAGATCCATTTATTCTATCAAAATTTAATGAGAGCTTCTGAATGGATATTAAATACCTTTCATTTGTTGGTGTAGTGTTAATTAACTTGAAACAAACTGAAAACCATCACTCTGTGTGAAAATATCAAATATTTAACAGTTCAGATTACAGGCCTTTTGAATAGAACCCTTTTGAGAATATATTCTAATTTCCTTTACGGATGTGAGTAGCACGCCGAACGAATGAACAACTATAGACGTTCCTATTTCCATTCGCATAGGCGAATAAAACGTAAAACAAAATGAATTTGACAAACAAACAAATGTAACCTTGCCTTGTGTTACGCGCCTCTTTATCACCTCAGAAATGTCGAATGCAACGTAAACAACTCCTCAGCATTCATAATAATCATGATTGCGCCAACATGACATATTTAATTCGTATTCCAACTTAAACAGTGTATCCGTTTATGAGAAGGGTACGGGTGACCGTGCTAAAAATTATAGGAAATTTATTTAGAATAGAAGACACAATTTTAATTATCGAAAGGATAACATACCTAAACTACATATTTATGATAACATGTATTATATAGTGCGTTCGATAAAAAAAGTAGAAACCTTAAAATAACTATTTTTCTTCAGTTTGTCTGGGCATCACCTTCGCCTACGATGTCAGGCACCGAATCCAGGTGAATTTCCCGTTTGCTATATCATCTACAATATTATGCCGGTTATACCCAACACGTTAACTTATATAACCGAACATAAAAAATATGTCATCTTTCCAATATTTTATACAACGTGTGAGAATACATTGTGCTTTGGTGTTGTATTGATATACCCATAAAAAATGGTAACCTCGAATCATATCACAGAATATGGTGGTTACTAGATTTTTATTTCAACGCATATGCCTCGGTATCATAAACGCATATGTGTACTCGGTATCATGACGTAGCCAACAAGAGTGGTTTTGCCCATCGATGAGACAATTTCTTTTAATAAAGAAAAGTGTAACACTCCTAAATTGAGTACGAAAATAGTGCCATAAAAAAGTATGTAGGTACAAGACTTCCTATTTCCTGTCGGCTCTGACAAACTAATTTTATTGCTCCCACTCGAATGTCAACAGCAATATAGAGCATAGATATTTTCTTCGTAGATATGTATGTCCAAATTGGTTACGAAGGTAGAGACGAGTTTTTGATCCGTAAATCTAAAAAAACCACTTGGTAACTAAGTTCTTCAAGAACTTCAATCCGAACAGGGAAGTACGGAACACGAAGTATTGTTTCTAGGTAGACTATTATTAATATCTGTCACAGAAAGTCTGCAGTTTAGTTAGGCAGTGTTTAAAAATTATGTAGGTTATGTATGAAATTAAGATTCTAAACAATTTTAAGGTCTTAGTTTTAGTTTTAGATCGTGCAATCTTGATTTATGACAGTGTCCTGCAGTAATGTATTCATTCGAGTTGTAGCCAATATGTTAAATAAAATATAATACTAGTTTTATATTTTATTCTATTTATAAAGGGATACACTAGTGTAGACTAGATCCCTTTGAATGAAGGATGCGAGGCGCAATTCACACGGAGTTAATATAACGTAGACGTGAAATTACTTGAACCGTTCGTCAGCATCGTCGCCTCCGTAAAACACGATAGCATCTCATTATTTCTATATACATTACACTTATGGTGCATATTAGAACGTTTACCGTATAGGTACATTTTTTTAAAATATCATTGACAGTAATGTTTTTATGAAGAAGTTCAAACAGCGTTCAAGCGGTGAAATATGTAATTGGAGAGAGTATGGTCGCCATATGACGTTAGTCGTATGAACTACTTCTAATAGTTGATATTCTTCGCAGGTGGTGAGGATGTTCGTCCTGGTGGTGATGGTATTCGCGCTATGCTGGCTGCCGTATCATGCGTACTTCGTCCTGTCGTACCACTACCAGTCAATGGCGTCTGCGCCGTTCGCCCAACACATATACCTTTTCTTTTATTGGTTGGCCATGGCCAATTCTATGTTCAACCCTTTAATATATTACTGGATGAGTAATAAGTGAGTATACATGTTTTATATTTAATTTACTGCTTCATTGATTTCAAAAGTCCCGCGAGTTGAGAGTTTTAGTGACTTTTGGTTAAGTGGTTTTTTGTTTTTCCAAATTGGCCTCCATGCATATATGTTAAGCCAATATGGGTTGTGATAAGAATATCTAGAATAGTTATGGCTAGCGGGATGGGATAACCCAGGATGGGTTAGATTTCTAGGTTATGCTTATTTGGTTTTACAAAATGTTCAGTAGTATTTCAAGGAAAGAAATTGTAAATGACAAAAGACGACGAATGTGAATGATAAAATCTGTAAGAATAATCCTCGTTCTATGTTATTAGGTGTATATAACAGTACCTAACACATCTACTGCCCCTTCAGAAACATTTTATAAAACAAACCTATTTTTATGTAGGTATAAGTTGGACAACCATACCCGGCAAAGTGTGTTTGGTGATATATAGTCAGAGATTATTACAGGAAGTAGGTAGTATCGTTTGCCTAGACCGTTCCCAAAGGTAACATAGTACTTGGTCCGAAAATCTAGCTCCCTTAAGTTTTCTGAAATGTCTCCGCTAACGAGCACTACCAGTAAAAAGGTTGTATATTTTGCCCGTACTGGGGTAACTCGAGCAAAATACTCTTTAAATACAAGATAAAAAAAAGGAAAAGTTTTGTTTAGAATACGAAGTTGTCAGTGAAACTCGTTGCTGTCACCAACAATTAGTCGCCCGCATCTGTCCTCTCAAATGAATGACGCACATGATTAGTTCCCTTCGTGCGTCATCGGCTTGTTCAGGCAAATGGTATCACGAGACCCAAAGTTAGTTCCTGAATATCTGAACTAAGTTGAACATAAGGGCCAATTCTGCATGTACCCGCAATCTAAACTTAGTACGGGAAACAAATGACGGAAACTGCGAGCGTTAATTTTAGCTTGTTTCTCATGTGCATACGAGTAAAACGACCTGAACCTCATACAAAAATGGCAAGTTGTTTTTTATTCACATAAGGTTTCAAAGTGCCAATTTAACGCTCATTTTGTAGAAATGATTCGGTACCTACGGTAAGTTAGCACGGCGCCTATTTATGGAGAGGTTGGGTCTTTCCTGAGTCCCAATTATTACATTGCATTGCATACATATTCATTTATATTATAAAGTCGGTAAACTTAAAAGATTTTAGTCTCCATTATTACATGATTGTGCCAATCTTCAAGGTTTCGACCAACCAAACAGTACAAGTGCATACAGAATTGTTGCAGTCTTCTGACTTAATAACCTATTGTTTTGAAAATTTTCTGCCAGTCATGTTGAAATCGAAAGACATGCGGAAATAACCTTGTTTTAACAAAATACGCTTGTTTTTTCTTATTTATTTGGGTAGGGTATTTAAATAGCTTGAAATACGGTAGTTTTCTATGCATGAGCGGTTTAAGGTCAACAAAGATGGCGCTTTATTTAAAATTCAGCAGTCTACTTAGAAGTAAGAATTTTATTAAGTCTTCTCTCTGTAATGACTAAGGCGGGGGAAACAAACCGTGTGTAATTTTTCAGGTCTAATAAGGGAGCAATTTAGGCATCCTTTGCTACATTGTACAGACTAATATCTTTTTAGATTGAAATTTATATAGGTCTGTGCTTTTTTCCTAAACGTACCAACCAAAATCATAAATATATTCATCATATACGACAATGATAGTTGTAAGCACGACTGCTGAGCGTGTGATTCTGGGCTTTATTCCCGGGTTGGGCAAAGTATTATTGGGTTTTTCTGTATGGAAATTCTCATTAGCAACACGGAGTCTGGAACTGTGCCCGGTAAATGGCAATAACCTCGCCCTCTATTACATGGCACTAAATAACGAAATATATGTATACAATAGTACACCCCTGAACAGGGGAAACAGGCGTGATGCATGTATGTTAGAATATTTACTTACTAAAGTGAAAGCGGTCGGTTTTACAGTCGCTCCATTTGTGGTTAAATGAACTATTCAGTTACTGGCTATTACTCCTTTATTATTATTTCCCAGAAACCGTACATTTGGGTAAAGATAGAACCGCAAAGCTATAAGGGTGGAGAAACAGTTTAATTCAGTGACAATACCTGAAGTTATCTTTCGCCATCGTCCCTTGTTCAGGGGAAACAGGCGTGATGCATGTATGTTAGAATATTTACTTACTAAAGTGAAAGCGGTCGGTTTTACAGTCGCTCCATTTGTGGTTAAATGAACTATTCAGTTACTGGCTATTACTCCTTTATTATTATTTCCCAGAAACCGTACATTTGGGTAAAGATAGAACCGCAAAGCTATAAGGGTGGAGAAACAGTTTAATTCAGTGACAATACCTGAAGTTATCTTTCGCCATCGTCCCTTAAATCACTCACCTTCATACTAAAACCGTAATAACAATAAAAAATACAGGAGTTTGTGTGACTTGTTTTGCGACTATTAAGATAGAGGGTCATAATGTTACAAACGTTTATAAGGCCTTCTTGGGTCGCGTCCTTTCTCATCGTAAAACATTTAAGTGTGCATAATAGTTCTTATGACGAAGGGCTGGGTGACATTCCCGCGTCATGACCATTTTCCTTTGTTGTCAGTTTTGATCTAATTGCTGGAAACGAAATATCGTATTTGTAGAATTGTCAAGGCATACTCACTCACTATTATAGTTACATGCCTAAGTATGTTTGATGTTTAGGTACCTAGAACACAGAATAAAATATAAAAGTATTACTCAACAGAGTATCATTTTTTTTAAGAGAGAAAAGAGAGCTGCGCTTAAAGTGCACTTTAAGCTCTGTGAAGAAAAATGTAATCAGAACTGGTACAGTCAAAGAAAGGGATGATGAAGTTTTCTGAAGAACTAATGATGGATTTTTTAAATAATCTTTTCAAACTACGTCTATTAATTAAAGAATATATAAATCGAATGCTACATGCCAATTACAAAAAAAAATGTCGCGACATGAATTTGCATACTTCTAAGTTTGATACAGGCGTAGATCGCGCGATAGCTTCTGTCAAACGTCATTTTTGTGTCATATATTGTTGCCGACAATGAGATAACTGTCGCGTGGCTGTCGCGTTGCTGTCGCTTTTTACCGTAATTAGGCTGCCGGCAACCCTTTACCTATACTTATTTTTCATTCGACAGTATACAGAACTTTCGTACCAGAAATATATTCAAAAGGATGGAGCTGGTACTGCTAGTATACAGCAATTATTAGGCATGATGGTTATTTCCCGTGAAACTGTTTGCACGGATAACAGGCGATGTACTCGAGCGGTTGTAGGAGGTTAACGGGCGTGATGTTAATTTGTAAATGGAAATCAACTGTTTTAAAATGATTGCTGTTATGAAACTTTTTATATTTATTTTGGTTTCTGGCATTAGACTGAAATTTCAAATATCTTGTATATTAAATAATAAACACGATAGGTCTTGAAGGACCGATACGATTATTAAAATAGAAAACAAAAAGATGTGATTTAATCTGTACATCCTCTCTATTATGAGATAGACCATTTTGCCGTCCGTTAGCAATTTTTATTTTGAAAATTTACCCAACGCTTTTTTTTCTGTATCGTGAATACAGGTTTACGTACAAATCTCACAATTTCAGGCTGTACAAATATTGTTTCCGTGCGGAGATCGAACTCGTGAGCCGTAGCTTAGAAGGTCAATCGCTTAGCCACTGCGCCAATTATATAATCATTTTAGCCCGAAATCTTCACCTATGTCTGGTGACTGTTGTAGCAGGCATCGTAAAATTACAATTGTATATCCGTGCCCAAAATAGCAGGCCAAGGTTAGAGGTAAATAGGCCCATGTTTGGGGTGGTATTAATTCTTGGAAACCCTATAAGTGAGAGCTCTTACTAGTCTAACCAATACATTCACTAATAGTCGAACACATTATCGCAAAATATTTCTTCATACAGTTTGACAACATTATTTATCTACTGGTTATTTGATTAATATGACTTAGCTGAAACCTAAAACTTGTTTGACATACTTTAGGCGCGCACGTTTTTCAACTTGAGAAAGTTGTATTTAGATATTGTTAGAATGCTATTGCTTGATTAATTACAATATTAGCATAAATTTTACTGGTTCTGTAAGACGAATGAGTATTATAAAACTTTGCACATTGTGTTGCTGGTACGTTAGGAAACACGTACTTACAATAATAAATTAAAAATAACATAACATCTTCAGCATCACGCCTTTATTGCCCGTTAGGCAGAGGTGTACATGTGTGTCTACATATTGTACACCCACATTTCACGGATGCCCCGTAGAATAACTAGCGAGCTCATTGTCAAATACCGGACTGATACCTACTATTATTTCTACCAGAATTACCCAATAACACTTTGACCCGGGTATCGAAACCCTGGACATCACGGTCAGCAACCGCGCTTGTGACCTATAAACGTTTAGAATATAAGAAGGTCTATCTAAATTCATGTCTTTAGAATTTAAAGAAAAAGAAGATCAAGATGGTACCCAAGCATGGTACATATACAAGGAAAGCAGTGCACCCTTGAGTCAAGTAAAAGTAGATGGCGATCCTCGACAAACCGACGAATACCTTAACCTAACCTTTACGGTTGACCTATATTTTTTCTTACACGATGTAACGAATACAAACAGAGTAATACAGACATTCGTTAATTCACAGTATTTACTTTAGATCGGTTTAAAGATATTAATTTCTCAAAGAACATTAGGTACATTGTACACTTAAAGAGAAACTTAACTAATAAACATATAAACACTTTTAAAACAAGGCGTTCAAGCTATATCAATTAAAGATAACATAAAAATAAAAATAAAAACATAAAGGAGTCTACACACCAAACCCGCCGACCCGCCGACACAGCCCGGCGGCTTGGTGTCGGCGACTTTGCTTCAAGAAGGCTTTGCCCCATGACACATGTTGGCGGGTTGGCGGGTTTGGGTCGCCGACACCAAGCCGTGTCGGCGGGTCGGCGGGTTTGGTGTGTAGACTCCTTTAGTTTTGTGTTGAAGTTATACTAAATGTGTAAATAATTTATGTTTGATAAAACGTAATTTTCCAATAAAAACATCTTAAATAATGGTGTTAAAAAAATTCAAATTTGATTTACGTCTTTATATTTTGAAACACAGTGTCTTGAATATTCTTGGAATCTTTCCAATATTCCAATGGCCGTTCTCAGCATTGAAAGTTTTAAATAAAATTTCTTATATAGTACATAGTTACAAATTAAATTTTCTTTTGCTATCAGATTCGTGTGGATATGGTATTGATATTTCGTTATGATAACGAACATACATACCTACTTGTCCACAATTTAAGTCAAATATTTGTTCGTCGTTATAACGAATAGTATCTAGCAATGCTATTTCTGCACGCCTACACCGTTGGCAAACAATTTGTGACTTATATATGGAGAGCTAACGATAAAGACCATATTCAATTTCTGTGAAAGCTTAAGATTTTTGTAATTAATCAGGTTTTCATTTCATGAATTTCCAGCTAGTGGAATGTTCATTTCATAGTACCCCCGACTGAAGACATTTAAGTTTATATGCAAAATCTTTAGACCATCATAAATTAAATAAGTTTTGGATGTTTTCAGTTTAAATGAGTATTTGTTCTGTTGAAAGTTTCTCAAGTGTTTTTAAAAGTTTAACAATACACCCGTCGCGTCGCGAAAACAAATTCAACTGCAGTTTTTAAGTTTCTAAAAACTCTTCAAGACTTCTATACTTTCATTAGTGGGAGCAATTAGTAAATGTAAATAGTTTCTTACAGATTAAGCAATTTGTTATGCAAATCCTTTTTAACGATCAATTTATTTTAAGATTCAACTTTCTATAACACAGGTCTTTAGGTGAAGTATAATTTAAATGGCGAATTTCCAAATATAGTATGTTATGCTCATCATCAATGGTCTTTGGTTCAGCTGCCTCAACATGGGTGCGTAATCTTTTCTGACTGTACTTATAGGAAATAAATATATCCCGCTCTGATAATTTTGTTGAGGGTAATCTGGGGCCACAACCAAAAGTCATCAGTGAGTTTTTGTTAGTAGCCAGTAGTAGAAACTGTCATAAAGGTGTTTGATACTGTGTAACTGTACACAAGGGATGTTGATATAAATGAATTCTAGGTAGGCACAACCGATTTGTTTAATTTACTGCATTTTATAGTTATGATATTGTTATTTTTATTGAACTTTGCCTCTGACTGTTGTTTCCCCTGTGTTGTGGGTACATTTTACAAACATACATGTCACATACACGCACAAACACGCACACACAACCAATACCAACACACTGTTAATTCACTGTTCCGTAATTTTAAATAGTACTAACTATGTGTATGTTTCAGATTTCGGATCTACTTCCGAATGGTGTTATGTTGGTGTTGGACACCCAAAACAGTGACATCTACGGATCTGAAGAAATTAGAAATGAACAAATCATTTTCTGGTAAGAACCTTCTCATATTTCTCATTAAATTATTCAGCCAGAGAGTAAGGGAAGCAATCTAAGAGGAATTAATTTACACAATGCTTCCTCGGTTACGCCAAGGACGTAGGACCACACGAGACATAAGTGTGTAGTGATTACGGTATAATTAGTTTTTTACCATTATGTGGAGTTATTAATTCATACAGAATCTCTCTTTTCATATGTTTTTTTTCATATTCCTTTGTTTCCTGCTTTGCAGTCCTTTGTTTTGTCTTATTACTGCAAATGACAGCGGTTGGTTTCAATACAAGCTCTGTTTACAAAGATCTGATTATCTACCACTAAAACATACTTGTTGTGGGAGGTTCGAAGAAACTATATAGGTATATTAAAAATATATCTTTAACAAATGTTATTCTACAATGTAAGGATCTTATAAAAACTCACTCGACTTATTGAGATCAAAACATTTATTTTTAACCTTATTCAGTTAGTTAGGCCAGTCAATATCGAAGTGATCACCAGTCAAGTATCAAAACTGGTAAACTTGGGCTATATTATTAACTCAACAATTCTGAACTTTGGTTGATCATCTTTAACTTTATTGTTGATTGTTCCCAAATTACTGTTATATGACTGATTACACTGATGGGACGAAATAAATTTTCCGATGAATCGAATCAAAATGAACCATTTAATTCCAAATACGATCTGTGAAGCTCAAATGTTTCCAATAAATTGAGAGCTTCCGTGATTTTATCTCTTTAGGGATTATACAATACTTCGGTGTGCATGGATTATGTTATTGTTACGTGATACGCATTACCAGTGACCTTGTTTTATTTTGTTTTTATAATTTTTGTGATGTTATTTTGTGAAAAAGTAATAAACATATATATTTTTATTGATATTCATTTGACAAACCACTCAAATACATGGTCTTCGTGAAAATTATTCAAAATTTCAATTTAAAATATAATTTTATTTTTTCATTTTCATTTTCATCTTCAATGAATCACATAATTCAGCCACGAAACAGCATTACACATCATGAAAGTTTATTTACCTAATCTAATCTCATATCGTTCTCTCCATACAGTTTAAAAAGCAGACTGTCGACAGTCTACCTAATTTATCTGTTATTAACTATTCTTTCTACACGACAAGGACAAATACTGACCTTAATTCATTGCCAATTTTTTCGTACCAGTACTAATGAACATTAATCTACGTCTTGCGTAAATAAATTTAGTACTACAATTAGTTTTATCTGTTCACGAGACTGTTTGCCCTTAACGGTAAATAAACAACACATGTTTTGCAACATACGTAGTTATGAATGTGCTGTGGTTACACTTAGCAAAGTTTCATGATACTGTAATACAGAACCCAAGGTCCAGTAAGGTTTATTAGTACTGCCTACTGTACTGTTTCATTCTAATGGTCCCATTTCTGTTTAATATTGGCCTTTGGTGTGGTTTTGCCAAAACCATTCCTAAAATCCCAACACATTTTTCCTTTACAAAAAAAAAGTCAGAAATGTGAATATTCAAGTTTTTCCTTCTCTAAATGTAATAAAATGTTACCTACTTTCGACTGTACCTTTCAAAGGCTTTTTCTACTCCCACAGCGAAACAAAGGTTATTTTATTATGAATTCTGGCTAGGCCTTAAAAATAGTCATACAATTTCGCATATTTCTATAGCTTGTGAAGGCTTGTATTGCGTATAGAGCGCTAAGAAACGATCTTTGTGTAATATTATCTAAACTGCGCCAACCAATACGTTTGCTAAATAATGAGAGCATTATATTGTAATAGTATATAATATTATAACTCAGGTAAGTAGCAATCTTTTGTGAATACATCTAATAATGTATTTATTGTATTCCCCGGAGGGGCAGATGTGTACCTATACGTACTATTAGACACCCGCATTTCGCCGATACGGTTATTGAGTTCCATGAAAGCGGGGTTATTGCTATCTACCAAGCACAATACCTAACTCTGGCCTGGTACTGGGTAGGTATATTTTAACTTCAAAACCTAACTCCACTTTGCCTAACCTCTAGAGCAATGAGGCAGTCATTATCACATATTTAGAATTCAGGTTTACAAACTCTGTTTCTAAAATTGCTTCTTTTGAAACATTAATTCTATTTTCGTTAAATAATTTTGTGCATAGTTAAAGTTTTAAATTTATAACACACGCGTGTTTTATGAATTTTAAATGCTGTCTTCCATTTCACTAAGACAAACATGAAAATTTCAAGAGCCAGGCTTTCTATTTTTTCTTGAGATTGGAGTTATTCGGAAGTTATATTTGAAATGAGAACGAAACAAATACTTAATTACTCCCACTAATAATTAACATATGTTACATTTGAATAATAATTATAACACGCTTTCTAGTAGCTCTTATATGTACTTGTGCTATGACGTAGTTTTTGAACGCCCTTGGATTTCTGTTAAAAAATCGAAAATCTCCCTGGTAGTCCTTATCACAGATGTGACAAAAACAAGACATCGTATAAACCGTTTATAGATCATGGATGTGACGGTTGTGAGTTATACATAATTCATCGTCACCGTCAGCTGGCAAAGGTTCCCAACGGAATACAATAGTCGCCTGGCAAGCAACCTGCTTGTCAAGTGCTAATGGCAACGTTTAATTAAGATCAGAGACTAGTGTTATTAGATTACACATTGAAATCCATGTTTTTAGTCTTCGTTTGTAAATTACTTAGTAAAACTCCCGCATTTGCGAGATTACAAAATTCTTCAACGAAACTTCTTAGTCTTGCAGCCGTACTCTGTAGGATTGAAAAAATATCTGAACTACTAACAACTTATTCTTTTTTTTTTTCTTATGTGTTGCAGTAAGCCAGAGAAACTATAGAGACATATCGTCTTTTAGCAGAGCATGACATTCAAAAAGACGGAGCAACAATTCGCGTTCAACGCCGCAGCATGGTATGTGATAAACATTTTATACACATTCATAAAACTTTTATCCACTTAAGCGGAATAAAATATAGGTACTCTTGCCGTGCTTTTTTAGTAAGAGAACTTTTAGGGGTGAATGTACTCGTTAAAACCAAATACATGTGCGATACGACTTTTTAACATATAACAGAACATTCGTGTTTTTGAGTAAATTGATGGTAAGATTATTTTTATCCCACTTATGTCGTGTATCCTCTAAAAACAATCACTTTACCCATTACAAGAGCACATTGTAATTTAAACAAGTGTTATCTTAGCAAAAAAAAAATAGTATCGATAGAATATAATGAACACCACAATTTATCAAAGGATGTCTTATCTCTTCCATAACATTTCACTTTATTGAAAGGGATCGTCAATTAATATAATACCAATAGTTAGGCCAATTAGTTAAAAGGTCTTGATCACACTGCATAGAATAAAAGTTAATACCTACATAAAGATAATTCTAATATCATTTATCCGCAAAAAGGATCGAATTCTTTTGTTCGACGTAATGTTCGCGGAAGAAAACTTTCCATATGAAAACACAATAAACTGGCCCTATTATCCTTTGATAAATGGAGTTCGGAGTCCATATTTTGTGATAGATATTGTGGTGGCCCTAATTGACCTCGTTCAGTCAAACGCTTGTAACCGTAATGATCACTTTCGTCAAATATATTGGCAGTTTCACAAACACCAATAAGTTAGACAGCAATATGTTTCTCTTTTATTAGTTTTTGGTGATTTTTCACATGCAATATATTGAGAAAATTTGATCTGTGTAACATGAAATATAATCTTTTATATTGTTTAAGAAAAATATTAAATGCAGTTGTGTTTGTGTTTATGCCATTATATTTTATTAATATTTCTAATATTGGTACTAAATGCGTTATATTATAAAAGTACCATAATTATTTTAATGACGCTTAATCAAGTAATAGGTACCAATAACGTACGTAATAGCGTTATAAATATTAAGATAATATGCTATTTATTAGAACTGTATTTTTAAGTGGCGGAAATCACAATTATGTTCTTTTAACGTTTATTCTTTATCGTAGTGTCGGTGGCAGCTTGCCAGAATCCCGCTTTGCTTAAATGAGATTGCTTCATTTAATTATAGCCGTAATCAAAAACTCATTATCATCTCACACCAAAAAGGAAAGGGAGTTTTACGCGAGTTTAGATTCATGGTTAGTCAGAAAATGTGTGTTAAATGTAATTGTCGATTTTGGTACAGCCAAATCTTCCTAATATAGCGAGAATTGAAAGTCAAATTCTGTCAAAAAATATTTTATTCTTACTTATTCCATACCATTCAGCGTAAGTTGACCACTAAGGATTTCTTTCATTATTTCACTCGTACCCAGATGATCCATCAAAATAGTAAGTAAAGGAGTTATGATTGAAAGAGTTGACTGGTAAAAGCCGAGTCACATAAACGTACAATGAAGGACAAAAATAGCTGTTCATTGTACGAATTTAATTACGTTCCTTCGTCGACTAGTGTAATGGTTAGTGAAGAACAATATAATTATATTCTTCGATAAATAAGTTTCAAAATTACGAAAAAATAATCTACTTATGTCGCCAACTGTACAACACAAAGTCGTGCTCATTAGACAGAAAATCGATTTCGGTGAGTATAAGTTGAAATATTTTTTTAACCTATAAATGGATTTAATCGAGCTGAAACACTCACTCCTCGCAAAGATAATCACGGTAGGTACTATAATATTTCATTCAACGCTGAAAATCGATTTAAAGTCATCCACGTGTAAACTGTATTTTATAGCAATGTTGCTGATCCCGTTGTTTACATACTTAACTAATTCTAAACCTGTTTCACCATTTACTGATAATAGTTTATTAGCAAACATATAAAATCCACGAGATAGAAAATTACACAAGCAGCTGTCATGTTTCATTTATATTAGGCCTGATTTTTAATGGTCACATAACTTTTATCTGAGGAATCAATTTTGCAATTTGACAAGTATTGTATAGAAAATAGATATGTCAAATCGCCATATTTATTCTTCATTTAAAGATTATGAATATGAAATTATGAAAGATTTAAACAGACGCGTTCACTTGTGGATAGACAATCAGCTAGCTAATCAGTGAGTTGTGAAACAGGCCCTTAGTCTAACTATGAGTCAATAGGTAAGCCAAATTAGTCTACTTGCTTGTTATCGACGTGAATTTAGTCACCGACGCCATAGGTTGCGTCTATTGTTCTGTAAATGAGAATAACTTGACATGTTCTAAATACGTATAGGTATGTCGTATCTTTCTTGTGTAAAAGAAGTATGGTGTAAAAAAAAGTTATGGACAGTTGTGAAAAAATTAGGACAAATATCAGGGTTAGTAGGTATATTTTAACCAGTTTGAGGTTTAAAGGTTTTAGTTTTGATAATACCACGGTTTATTTAAATTCAGTCACAAAAAGCCCTCCTTGATGTAATCATTTCAATATACACTTGATTATAAACTCGTCAGCTGTCATCAATTATGTGTCTACGATCTATCTATCTATATAAATAAAAATCAGTTGCCAAAAATGTATGTAAGCACATAACTTCAGAACGGTTGCATCTATTTGGCTAATTCTTTTTTTGTTGTGTTTGTAATTGTGAGGACAAGGTTTGTATGAAAGAAAAAGATTGAAAAATTGTACGGAAAAGTGAAAATCAAAAAATCTCCATATAAAAAGTGAGTGAAACAGAAGAGGGTAGGTTCTGTAAAGGGAAGATTTGGTCTCATTTTCTTTATTAGTGCACCCGTGCGAAGCCGGGGCGGGCAGCTAGTAGTAGATAAATCTCCTTTGTTAGAATTGGTCCCACACTTCATTCATGAGAAGGGACATCGAATATTATTGAAAAGCACATCATCATCATTCACACTCCACCCCACTCATACGTACGGGTGCGAAGAACAGACCTTTAAACCTACGCGACAGCAATGGCAGGGTTATGATTTTACTAATGGTATGTCGGATCCTTGCTAATCGTACACACGTGCCGCTGAAACCTTTTCTTTTAGTTAAACAGTTTACCGAAATTCAAATATAAAACCTAAACCTAAAAAATAAGCTGGGTCAAGCCTTTAAGACTGGGTTATTTCTGTACATATTGTTTGGCGTACCCACTTAAGAAAAACCTAGACATTTTATTATAAGGTAATCCTAATTTGCAAGTCAATATAGGTACTACTTTGCCACTCTTAATACCTACCTTTTTGGGGTGGTAAAAAAAAATCTTCCACGTGTTGCCTTCTAGAATTTAAAATGAGTTCTTATACTTAACTTTATAATAAGTACCTATTTATACTCTAAAAGTGATTCTTTTTGCAAGAAAGTGGATCGAATGTGCCACTATTAGAATTACAAGGTAGAAAAAATAGAATGAAAATCGAAATAAGATTTTCAAATTCATACTCTGTGTATTCATGAAAGCTTCTTTTTTATCCTAAAAAGAATAACAAAATAATACCATTTTTAAATCGTTAAAATATATATATCTAACAATCCTCCTGACCGATTTCGGTCACGGCGGCCAATCTCACCGGAGATTAGCAAAATACGCAGGAGATATTATAGAGCACAAGTGTGTGCGCAAACACAGGTGCTCTCTCTATTCCTTAACTCTCATAGTCCCATGGGACGGCATTCCGACACGACCGGAGAGAGATCAGGCGTAGGACCAACGGCTTTACGTGCTTTCCGAGGCACGGTGTGTATTCAAATACACGAAGACCCAGACCCGAAACAAATATCTGTAGATCATACAAATATTTGTTCAGTGCGGGAATCGAATCCGCGACACGTAGCCCAGCAGTCGATCTCTCAACCACTGCGCCAACTGTCGCTTATGTGACATATAGACATAGTAAAGTTTTGATTTACTATTTAGTATATGATAGAGATGTCATGTGAGCGACTCTAATCCCTAATGTAATCAAGTTAAGAACTAAAATCGCTTGCATGAAAATTTACATTTACTATGAAAGTAAATAGTAAAAAAACTCATAATAGAGATACAGTAATTATTAAATAGTAGTGTTTCTGGTGATACCAAAGTACCTACTGTTGCTAATTATACTCACAAAAGTACTAGATTGTACTTATTTACTACTGTGCCTACATAATACAATCTTTTTGTTTTACAGTGAACGAATTATATTCGTTTATTTTCAAGTTAAGTATGAATTTTTAAAGTCTCACTTTGTTCTTTCTTTCTGAAGAATGGCCTTCTAGAAAGGTAGATTGTACCTAAATAAACCCGAAAGTCTTATCGCTTCGACCTTAGGTAATACAGCCTTATCAAATTAAAATGAACAGACAAAGGTGTTTATTATAGGTATCCCATTTTCAAGAAGTATGAATAATGCTAAATTCCATTATAAATAACAAAGAAGAAAATATTTATTTAGATTAAAAAATAATTAATGACTTACTCATCATTCTAAGCGAGTACAGATCAACATTTAATTTGTTTTATCATAAAATACTAGAGAAAGATCTTAAACTTAAAGCCCTGAAAGCTTTAATTAAAATCATTATTTCATTAATCTAGCTTATGAAAACAATGCTTACGACTTAAATCTATTCATTGATGTTCATGCAAATTAAATTGTGACGTAATTATTATATTCAGTCTCTACTTAAAAATGATAAATTAGTACCTATATACCATGTTTAATTATTGGAAAGCTTAAGAAAGTGATCTAAAGCCAGCGTCTCGTGACAGAAAGGCAGCTTAACGTACCGAATTGTCTCATATCGAGACGGTGACTGTTTAATCGCCAACAGCTACGTGTCCTGGTCACTGAGGCGAGGAAATCGCATTGTATTGATTAGCTAACTTTGTTGAGTAACTATTCGACCTTTCTCACTTACATTAACAACCAAAATCCGTGTATATATCTCACGTTTATATTGTTTAATGTAAGTAAAACAGTTCGCGAAAAGTTCACTTTGTCTGCTAGCCAAAATCCATGAAGAATAGATTCTGTCACGGATTTTGAGAATTAATGTTAGTGAAAATGGTTCGTACTACGTGGATAATTTCGTTTTTCAATACTGATATTAATCGATTTCTTTTTTGTTGACAGATCATTCGAATGCTACAGAACTGATAACGAACGGCAATGCAGTGCGAATGAATCCGAGGGGTGAGCCCGATGAAAGACATTATCATATCTGTGACGACAGATTATAAAATTTGTGTAATATAATCTTATTAGAATAGTTTTTTTTTTACAAGGACTCCATGAATTATTATAATAATTTATTATTTAATGTAATTCTATAATATATTTAAGTATAAAATTGATCTCGTAGATAGTAATTACGGGAAAATCGCAGTCGCTAGATTTTATATTAAATTTTATTGGTAGAATTATTTATAGTAACGTTTCGCGATATTGAAACGACGGGCGATTGGACGCCGATCGATACATCGAAATTCATATTTTGTAGAAATTAATTTGGGTGTTGAATTTTGTAAGTTATAAAAATACCTTGAGAGTATAAAAAGGTTTGATTTCACGTAAATTTAGTTCGCACATTTGAATTAAAAATATAATGAAATATTCTAATATAATCAATTTGCACTGTTTCTTTAATATTCGCCTGTCATTACGGCTGATCTGTCGACATTGTCTATAGATACAGCGTATATTATATATAGAAGTTTAATTTTGAAAGTTCACCTAAAATTGCCTGAATATCAATGTGGACATCAGTCCGCAATTTAGTGGCGGCTGTGCCAATCGGAGTAATCATAGCGATGTGTATTTTCGTATCGATAACACAAACAATTTTGTTTTATCTTGGTTTTTTGTCTGTAAAATATACTACCTACTCAACTATTATCACAAGTCGATCATAAATAACATCTTAAAATAATAGACAGGGTTTGCACAGTTTAATTTATAGACCTGTCTTCGTGTAAGTATACGAAGGGCGGTGATTAGAAATAAGATTCATAATTTACCTTCGTGAGCAAGGTTCGTTATAATTGGCTTAATAAGCCCGATTTACATAATTTTCTAATTATATCCTAATTGGATTACCGCAATATAAAAGGCGCGGATTTCTAATCTTTGAGTTTTTTTGGAACTGTCATGGTCATTCGTATAACCTAATTTCTGATAAGGTCAATTTTAAGTAGTATATAATATAATTAATATAACGATATATTTCCTATAGTGTTTTGCTAGACAAACAATACAAATGCTCTTATGTCTATCTAACTTTAGTTCTAAATATTTAATATATTTTATTTTTATACCAACACTTGATAATTATATTTTTAATACAATAGATAGGTATAATCTTGGACAAATATATAAGAAAAAAAAAGATAGGGCGGTAAAACACGAAGCCTTTCTTAATTATTATTTTTAGTCCCTCCATCCTTCGGCCTCCAGTTTATCTGATGGTAAGCCGTGATGTATAACAATGGGCATGTACGTATATTTTCTACTTTTACGTAGGCAACGTAGAAAATACATGCCCATTGTACATTTTTTTCTATCACAAAGGTGAAGCACCAGTACGTGAAATAAGGCCTCCGATTGGCACCTCATGATGTGTATGAGTGCATGAGACTTGTGCTAGAGGACAATCTGTCATTCGTGCGTCATTTTTATGTAAGACGTGGCAAGGCTTTGCCTTTTTATTCGTTCAAACATATTTTGTTCTTCGTATGTCAATAAAAGTCAAGTAAAAATATCTATAAAATAAAATATAAGTATCTCCATTTTTCAATAAAAATGTTGTTGTTTGCTATTATAGTTTTATTTCTATGCATTTTTAACTGGGTTAAAGGATTAGCAAGGATTTTTATTAAGGTGGATATCTAGTTATATTAATCCATGGAAAGGATTAGCAAGGATTTTTATTAAGGTGGATATCTAGTTATATTAATCCATGGAACTATAATTGCGATTTTTATCAAGTTCGTGTGGAATTTCCAATCTAGAAAATAATTACCTGTCCACAAAGGTGTGTAGACCTTTTGCTAACGATAACACAGCTACCTATTTTTATTTTTAAAACGATTCAATATTCTGATAATCGATTCAATGAAGCCTGACAATACAGCTTATACAAAGGTAAGAATACAATTCTAAAACTCGAAAAGAAAAAGGTAAATGCAAACAGCGACATCCAAGGTCGGTAGGAATTTTCCTTTTTCGTTTCGTAGAACACCGTCTGGGATAATTAATTACACAGGACAATTGGGACTCCCGTAAACCACTTTACAACAGGGCGATGCTTATCTGCCTTCTTGATAAAGATGCCAAAACTCTGAGATTAATTTCTTAGGAAAGTAAATACCACAAATCCACAAGCACAACAAGATTAATTTAATTTTCTTTTTTGGTAGCTTCCGTCGTTTTCATTCACAGGTATTGTGTGATACATAGGACGGTTTAGTATCTGTGCTCCTGTAAATCTGTATCTTATAATATATATATATATATATATATATATATATATATATATATATATATATATATATATATATATATATTATATATATAAAACTAGCGGACCGGACAGACGTTGTCCTGCCCGAACTTGTTTTAGAACTCGATCGCAGCGCCACCTACCGGGTTCAATTGCATTTTCAAACCAACCAGGATCCCATTGAAATATACACACAAAATTTCATCCAAATTGGTCTAGCCGTTTAGGAGGAGATAGGTGACAAACACACGTACAGAAGAATTATATATATTAAGAAGATATGTATTGTTTATTTACTACTAACCTATCTATGACGTGATCAAATTAAGAGTACAATGAAAAAAAAATACTATTGAAATTGACCTGTATTAAAAAGTAAACTATACACTGTACATAAGATTTCAGATGATATTTCATACGATCGTAGCGTGGAAGTTTAGGCGATAACTCGTACAACGCACGAAATGTGAAATCCGGTAATATAATGCTCCAGATCTCTTGGCATCTTTTGAGTAAATAATACATTGTTGCTTAAGTGTGTGAAAACATAACACTGGTAACCTAGTTATTCGAATGTAGGATCTCGTTTCTATTGGCATGAAGCCAGATCACTGCGAGAGAGACAACTTATACCTAATACAATAATATCGCTCTTTGCCTGTTTTGGTTTGTTGTATTTTCTTTCCATAAATCTTAAATTTATTGGAATTTTTATTATTTTATAACATAACTTAGCATAACACCTGTAACCCCGAAGGATCAGGTACTCTTGTCAAAATGTACACCCAAATTTCGCTGATGCCGTTACTGAGTCCCATGTAATATTGGGCGAGCCTGTTGCCATCAACCGGGCACAGTTCCAAACTTCATGCTTTTATTCATACTTTGCACGACCCGGGAATTGAACCCAGGACCTCACGCTAAGCAGTCTTGGTCACTAGACCAATGAAGTAGTCCATACTATTTCATTAAAAGGAAAAAGAAGAATAATTAATATTATTACTGATATAACTAAAGAATAACTCCTCCTAATTCGTTCTAAAATTACATAGGCAAATAAAAAAATATCATTCAGGTTAAATAAACAGGAACCTGAGAAAAAATCAACTATGAAAAAGGTTAATAACCCTTAAATAGAGACCCTGAAAAAGCCGAAATAAAACTGGAAAGCAGGAAATAAAAATGCCAGCAAATTACTTTTAAACAATAGGTAGTTTAGTAACTTTCAACATAAGGCTATTTATGGCATGGGGCAAAGTAAGTATGCATTAGGCGGTAAGTATGTAAGGAAAAGAAATATAAACAATAAAAGCTTTTACATAAAAGATATAATGACGGAAATATTGTTGTTTTCGTCATTATATTTAAATGAACGAAAGAGGGTGGGACATTCCTACCTGCTTTTTCTATCGAGTCGGTCATGCTTGGATATATTACCCATTATCTAATGGTGGTATCGACGCTAACTGCGCCAGGCGATCTCCAGTTTCATCACTAGCAACGTGCTAAGATCTACGTGTTGTTTCGCCACGATCACATCACTTATTTCCGAATAAGTGGTTGATTTTGATGAGTTTGAATTGTAAGTATCTAATAGTAACATAAAATTATCAGTAATTTTTAAACGTCTTTGAACACAATTTCTATATTTTATAAGCAGTTAGAAAAAAAATGGTAGTTTATAATCAAATATTTGAAAACATACATTTTCCTTACTAGTAGAACATACCGTACAGTGGGGTGCGGTTCATAAAGACAAATAGACACTGCCTACCCTACATAAATAAATATTTATTATAACATATTTGAGGTGGCAAATCACATACATCATTATTTAAACGACAAGACGACGAACCAAAACCAACATGCAGTAGGTATTTTTGGTAAGCTTTTAAATTTTTCTACCTACCCTGTCTAAAAACTCCCTGCACAAGCTGCCTATGTATATACCTAATATAAAACGGAGAAAAGTATGGTTCGATGGTTTGGTCGTGTAGAGAGGATGAATGAGAGGCTATTAACGATAGGGATTTATAGCGCGAATGTAAGTAGAAATGCCGAGAGAGGACGCCGTATAAATTTATACAGACATCATTGGATGTCCTTCAAAAAGGTCAGGTGCGCAGTACTCACATCCAGCGTGCATGTATGAAACGATGCATGAATGTAGATGAAGCAAAAAGGGTTTAGTAAATATATTAGCACGTGGTGGTCCTTAGTTCCTGCCTGCTAAATTACTAGTACTAGGTAACTAAATAGTACGTAATAAATGTTCTATAAAATAAAATATTGACCTATAATTTCCCAAAAGACCAATTGTACTTACCGGCTCGAAATATTTAAGAATTATTGCTTCATCTGTCACATAAATGAATCACTAGAGAGGCATTGGCAATAGGCACTGTAGGAGAGTTATAACAATTTTTTTAAGTTACTGTAACTAACAGATTTTTAAAGGAAATAATTAAGATAAAAGGGAAATTCAGGCATTGTGAACGGCTGATAAATGGTACGATTGCTTGGCGCTGAAAGATAAAATGCCGATGAGATAGATACTCGGCAATGTATAAATCTAAGGCGGTATTCTTTTGTTATAAGAATAAATCAAGATTTCTCTTTGATGTCCACACTTTTATCTAATAACACACTAATAGAGTAGAATTCTGTGAAAAAAATATGTTTACCTGAATGACTTTGAATTTGTATATTAATTACTTCTATTTTGATTAGCTCGTTTTAATAACTATTACAGGAATACTAGATAACATACTAAATAACAACAGGTTTTTTATTACAACACGTTGCCCCACACTAGGAATAATTCCTGTATCGTGGGTGCGTTTACAAACCCGAAACAACTATCTGTTGATCATACATTAATATTTGTTCCATGCGGGAATCGAAACCGCGACACGTAACACAATCGATCTCTCAACCACTGTGTCAATCGTGCCGTCGTTTTAGATAGGTCAACATACACACCAGAAATATTTGATCTATGTTTAATTTAGATATTCCAGGGTGTATATATATTTTAATGAAAATATTATGTGTGACATATTAATTATGTTACACACTCGAAACATTAACTTACGAATTTTCCCCTAAAAAGAAAATATAGTTACTATTTTATAATTGTAGTTTGTAATTGTTTTGAAAGTGAACACTTTCAAAACAATTACAAACTCATTACTAACTTTAATAGACTCGTCAAACATAATTTATAGACTTATTGATTAACAGAAATTGATTAACAGAATTATTAACAATTAATGTGTGCCAAAACATTACCAACTTCATAAAAGTTTAGCACTAATGTTGTAGATCAATAATAGTAAAAACATTAAAAATATTTACTTTACATGCCTCGTGAAAAAAATTACACTTGTAGGAACTATCTCGTTAGTTAAATTGCAAATATTAAAGTCGGGCAAAATGTTACAAGGATTTTGTAACAGAAAAAAAAAAAATTACCACGGTACACTTCTGCCTAACCCTTAGATGAATAAAAGCTTGATGCTATTAGATTCAGGATAATGACGTAGAAAATCTGACATCAAAGAAATCGCATGGAAAATTCATACACATCAAACCACTTTCAACTTATACAATCTTCAGTGACACGGAGAGTTTACGTTTGTACTGAAGTTTTACATAAGGAAGTTCAATGAATACAGCTTCGAGTCTTCGGTCGTGTTTTACAGCGTTTTGTTCCATTTTCTATGCACCAAGTCACAGCCAAGAACCAGCTTCGAGTTTTACGTCGACGAAGTTTATGGTAATTCACACACCCCACCCACTTGAAATAAGTTTAAATTGTTAACGAAAATTACAAGCTACCGCGATTTCTGCGGACGTTAAGTATAGAATTTATTATAGTTTATTTTTCTGTTTAGTCAGCAGTACTAAAATTTCTGTGTTTAACTTTGATGTATCGACGTAAAGATACAGTTTTGTTACTTTAGAATGTTCTCTAAGCTTATTAGTGCATATACTCAGGAATTTAATTACTAGGTTAATGGCGTATCCGTATAATTATACTAGCTTCCGCCCGCGGCTTCGTCCGCATTGATTACGAACCGGTGCATTTTTTCGGATCACACGTAGCACCATCTAGCGTCTTAAAGCAATTGTGACCGTCGAAAGTTATTGTTATTTCCCTTGTGAACAGTACTTGTTCTTGATTGAATTTTTCATATACCTACGTTGTCAGTCACAACGTATATGCAAAATTTCATTAAGAAAAAAGTACTTTCAATTCATGTGTGATCATTTCACAATGATCGGTTCAGTGGTTTAGGGGTGAAAAGGTAACAAACAAACAAACTTACTTTCATATTTATAATATTAGTTAGATACAGCAAAAAATAAATAGGTTACATTAAATTGTGATTTCCACAAACATTTTTTTCTTTAATTTTTAAGTGATTAGTTGACACTATCCGGCCTATTTTTTGGCCAAAGAATCAGCATTGCCATACAGCGTGGCAACGATGGTTCCCATGGTTGATAGCGATACGGAGGAATATTTTGACGCGTAGATGTTTTGAGGAATATTTTGATGCGTTATTTTTTATTTATTTACAGATACCTACATAGTAGAGCTGTTATTTCATTAAAACTGTTTCTTGTTGAAATATTTCATTTAATCAAATTGTGATTTTTATTTTATCAAGGAATATCGTTTTCAAGTTTAATAAAATATACGGAGTTATTTTTTAGCATAAAAAAGTTTTTAACTTAAAAACGATATTCCCATATGTACGTACCCGGCTAAATTATAAAAAAAAGCCTCTTATGACTTACCTTGAAAACACTTATTTGCTTTAGACAAGAGCAAATCGAAATCAAAGAGATCCCGAGGTTAGATATTCATTTGTGGAACTACTAAAAGCCTTAATTCCCTAACCTATTCACATTTCAAAGTCAAAACGCCCACATAACGCGAATTCTGAAGTAATTAAAACTTGGGGAGAGCTTTGAACTTACTTTTTGTTCCTCCCCCGCGTCACAAAAGAGACCTAATGTGCGTACGATAAAAGTAAGGTTGGTCCTTTCAATTAAACGACGACATCGCGCCGGGACTATCTCTCATAGATTTAAAATACCCTGTTAAGTAGCAATCTGGAAATTGTGAGCTATCTGAAAATAAGTCTGGCTTATAAAATCTTTTATTTATCAAGAAAAAAATGTGCTTCATTTTGAAATATAATGGATACAGACCTTTACGAGAAAGGAAACATTACCTACCTAAAAAGCAGTTTTGTTTTTCATAAGTAGGTATTATTGTTATGGAAGAGTAAACCCATAAAATGAGCATCTCTATGGTTCTCACGACTTCGAGTATTTTCACGTGGAAACAACCTGCATAAATTATTGCATTGGGACGAAAGAACACGGTGTGTTCGTAGACGCGTTACATAAAAGGAGAAAAGGATTTTAGCTGAAAACAAAAATAGCATTTGGTGAATAAAATATAGGATTTCATTCCATCTCTAGTTTGTAACTCGTCACCTTACACAAAGTTTAAACAATAGAAATCTATTGCAAACAATATAAGTCCGGCAGCCTAATTACGTAAAAAGCGAGAGCAACGCGACAGCCATGCTACAGCATGACACTGACAGCCAATACATTGCATGATACAAAAATGACCCTACATTATTCTCACATAAAACGTATAAAAAATTCCTGTAAAAGTGAATGAAAGATCCTAATAGCATAATAAACATGTGCACATTTTTAATGTTAATTAAGCTATTTGCGCAGATTAAGGCGGGTCAATTACGATGCTCAAACGCGTATCCAAATGTTTCATTTCTATAGAAACAATAGAAATGAATCAACAAAGCGACCCGCATTCATGCCCTTTCACGTCAATTTGTGCACAGCTTTAGAGCCGAGTAAGACCCGTGATTCATAGATTAATGGCCTATTGGCAAATATATGCATAAATAATGCCCTGACACACGATAATATACATTAACATTGAAGATGAGACGAGACGAAAAGTTGTCTAGTGTCATACCGAAAAGATGGCTACGCATCTTTTCACTTATAGTTTACAATTCTAAATTCCGGACTACTACTGAAGTTTCCATACATCAAACCCAATAAAAAATTGTCCGATCTAGCAATCAAACCCACGTAACACACTCAGCAATCGCGCTTACTGCCACTAGATCAATCAGACTGTTCTGCTTTATTATTAAAATAAGTACGTAGATTGCTACGTTAAATCTGCTTAAAAAACATGAGATCGCGAATTTTATGGACCCTTACTAATTTCCCAAATTGCTTTCTGGTTGAGTAGTTATTCAATCTAAGTATTGCATATTTCGCTTCTACGGATGTTCGGAAACGGCGGTAAATTGAAGTATTTACTAAAGATAGAATGGGTATGGGTAAAGTACATATGAATAGAAAATATTTTAAACACAGCCACGATAAAGATGCTTAATAATACTCGTCATTGTTACTATAGAATATATGAATATGAATAAATATTCATACCAACTACCTTGTATGTATGTATATATGTATGTGTTAAGTATTATTTAATTAATTATTAGTATAAGAATTCCAAAAAACTTTCTGACGTTAACTAAACGTTTTATCAAATCTATGATTAGACTCATACAAAGTACTACCTACTCATAAATAAAACTAATTCAAACCAATACTGTCCCACTTCTAGGCAAGGGCCTCAGTCAGAGAAGGATTTGACCTTAGTCCACTACGCTAGCCCAGTATGGATTGGCGGACTACACACACCATCGTAAACCTTATGGAACCCTCTCAGGTGTGCAGGTTTCCTCACAATGTTTTCCTTTATGGTTAACGCAAGTGATAATCAAATTCTGATCTGACGAGTTCGAAAAGTCAGAGGTGCAGGCCGGGTTCGAACTCTCGACCTCCTGCATAGAAGGCAAGTGATATAGGTACCGATATCACTGCTATATTGTATAAAGTTCTACTCATATAAATCGCTGACTTCATACTATATTTACTTATAAGGAAAATTATTATATGTTGTGTCTTGTATAAACTTTATTATAGTAAAATAGTGCAGCTAATTATTTTAAAAAATGTCTACATTCTATTAAGCCTCGAGAACATGCATGTCATGCGCATGCGCAATATGCGCTTAACCGCATCTCAAACAGAAAATATGTATTAGCATATTTTCAAGTTTTAAGTCTTTACTTTGTGACTTAGGGAAAATTCACTGTGGTATCACCACTTGCAGCCTTAACATTCCGCTTAGTTTCAAAACTTTTGCAAAAACATATTTAATTATTTTGCGCTTCTAAGATAATTCGTTGTAAACATTTTATAAAGTTAAAAGTTCAATTTACAATTTCAAGAGAAATCACTGTTTATTCTTTTTGAAATTCAAAATGATCAAAAATACCATACTTACAGATTCTTTTTTATTTACTTTTACTGTCTCACTGCTGGAAAAAAATTAGAATTTGGAAAATTATATAATAAAACATATTATATTGATATTCCCATTTTTTTTTGCCTACCTAGTAAGTCACTTCATGACAGGTAGACATTGCTATTATTCATGTAAATTTTTCTCATTTTCGAAATAATAAATCTGGGTAAAACAATTTCAGGATCAGAAAATGTATTTAAACGTGTAAATAAATTTAAAAAATATTTTGATGTTTGCCATCGAATGATATACGTTTAGTTGGCTTTTTCACCAAATCATTAGATACATTCAGACCGAAAACAGTTAATTTCTTTTTAGTACAGTAATCCGTCATATGCTTTGTTAGATTCCAATCATTTCTAATTTGAAAAGAGATACTATGCACATTGAATTTCCTTTTCCCCAGTACTAGATCGCTCAAGTAAACTGAATGTAGTTTTCTTTAGGTCGCATAAGCTAGAAAATTACTTGTATACAGTCATAAAACTAATAACAAAACGGTATTGCTTTTAGATAAAACAGAAGTAAGTGTCTTCTTTTTCACATCTCAAATGTTGATTGGGTATTATAATATTTTGGAAAAATTGTATTGTGAAATATATAGTGAAAGCTATTTTCAACTACATTGTCTGAATTGTCTCATCAAAAATAGTTTGAAATGTATCCGAAAGATGTCTTTGAGTCAACAGATAATAGATATTGAATTTTTGTTTCGCAGAAATTTACTCTGAGGACTAATTAAAATGCGACGTTTCAAACTGGTTTAAAAAATCCCATAGGGTGCATTCGAAGATCCTCAACTGAATAATATTTTTACCACAGCATGAGCTGTGATGGTTTACCTCATCACGAGAGAACTTTCACTGTAGTTCATTCTATTATATATGTATGTATAAATAATACGGTAGATTTCTGTAAATGAAAATTAGCACCAGAATGTTCTGTTTTTCAGCAAGTTTTTTTTCCGATACAGATAAAAGATTTCCCCGTCCACATTAATTTAAAACTTTGTTATCTTTCAAATCTATTACTCCAAAACTAAAAAGTATTTTGAGTCGAAAAAGCATCTTTCTATTAAATTTCAAATATCTTCACCGTTGCGCGTCGCCATCAAAAGGATTTTTTATGTTTAATGAATATTTGCATTGGAATCGTAATTTTATCGAGTTACTTAAATGTTTTCCTTCACCTTTTGCGTTAATAAAGCCCATATAAATTATATCAATCCAGGCCGTATTTTTTTTATTACTAAAAATTTAATTACTCTGTGTCTTCTACTTACTAAACATATAATCGTTAAATAAGTAAATCGAAATGAAGAATAACTGTTTACCTTAACTGCTTCTTTGGACGTAAGCGAAGCTGCTTAACTTGAGGTCCTGGGTTAGATTCTGGAGTCGGTTGAAGTGTTGGGAACTGAATTTTATACACCTCTACTGACCTGACCTGACCTGACCTTCCAAGGAAAATAGATAGATAAAAACATAAATACACTATTTATGTCTCTCCTTAAATATTCCCACTACGCATTTTCTATCGTGTGAAGGCGGTATAAATAGCTCAGCATAGGTAGGTACTCTACTCACACTACGGTAACACTCCAGTGTTATACAGGGGTAAACACTATCAACTACCTAAATGAAGTCCATGTACCTAGATGAAGTGTTCTAAAGATTTGATTACAAAAAATGATACAAATAAATAATTAATTCAATTTAAAGTTCTCAAAAAATAGAAACGACATCACGCCAGCTCAGCACAAACCTCTACAAACTTTTCAAGTTAAACCTGTGGTAGGGTGTGTCGCTCTCGCATCGATTTGCCATAAGAAACGTGTATCTCAGACAAAAGCAATAAATGGACGAAAAAGGCCTTGATGATGGTTCAATTGATATATAAATATGTATGTTAAATAATGTCCGTATATTACTCGAACGCATCCTTAGTTTCCTGAGAATACTTAACATGTATACCTACCTATATCTTTGTTTGACTATATGTATCTAGGATTTAATATGAAATAGAAATAACGTTTATTCCAAATAGGTACATTTGTAATCTCAGATCTTTTTGACGTCAACATAAGATAAAAATAACCACCCCAAATACCCACCCTTCATGAAAACTTCGGTCGTCAGGTCAACTGCCGAAACCTACCATGGCATTGGCCGGAATATAATAAAACGTTATGATAAGGGCTAGTTCACAAGAGTAGATGAACTTCCTGAACTTTGAAAGTGAGTTATGGCTTTGCTTGGTGTTCAGTTTGTGCTATGTAATCGGATTTGTGTGAAAACTAGAGTGCAAGAAGTGTACAAGCTTCCTACACCTACACTTAAACCTACTATGTGCTCGTACGGGTGTACAGTCGCTTATATGCACACATAGGTATAACTTATGTGTGCGTTGCACATCGCTTGTTTGAAGCTTTTCCACTGTCATGCATGTTACTGTTTGAATATTTGCATATCGATTTTTGATTTAGCACTACCTTCACTACAATTGTAAGGATGAACATATTCAGCTTCCCCGGACCATCCGAACATTACCGTTTTTTTCCGTGGTGAGAATACTCTTGGCCTAGCCTGTTCCTGATGTAGACGGAGGGGTTGTACCGGATTCTTACCGGCTAAACTCACTGCGGTGGTACTTTTCAGTACCTGAAAGTTGGCCTGGGGAACCATGATGCCATACTTAATAAAACAGACACGTCCGAACAAAATTATCATGTACTTTACAAAAAAATGTCCTTTGCGGCGGCAGTCTTGCCGCCAACACATTTGTACTTCTATCGTGATTTAACAAGTATACATTTGCTAGCAACAATTGAATAATATTAGCATGAAACTAAACGCCCCGCGCCTCTAGCTGCAACTACTCTGAAGAGAACATTATCATACTAATATTATTCGATACTTGCTTGCTATAAGTGTTACAACTCTATACTAGCAAGTGGGTACTGGATATCTTTATTTTATACTTGTGTTTTGTGATACTGGATAAATAATATTAAATTAAAACAGTTTTTTTAAAGATATGTACTTTGATATTAGGCAGTAGCTTATGCACTTAAGTAACAAACGTCCTATGAAAACGTCCATAACGAGCGTAACTATAAAACAGACAATTTTGCCACCCGTACTGAAAATATATATACCCTCATTTTTTCAATTGCTCTTGAATTTTCCGTCACGTTTTCCTCTTTTTAAGGCCTGCCTCTAAATTCACGTAGGGTAAATTGTTTCCAATTTAGTCCGCATGAGTTCACTTGCTCGGTATACTTAAGTGAGAACGATACAAGTAAATTAGAAAACCCAACTGTGTTGCCTATATAATTATTTTTTAAGGAAAGTACAAATAAATTGGATTATGCCTACTCATAACAGGAGTTCGTAGTTACATGGGTGACTGAGCAGATAGGTAAGTTCTTGGATAGGTGACCGTTCTCCACACGGACATTGAGAAAGCACGTTAAGCTATCAAACAATTACGATGGTTATCAAACCGGACCAGATCATCCACACCAAATTCAGTGGTGTCTTCTTCATCTTTATAAAAATGAGTATCAAAATGCCTTGTCAAAAGTTAATAGCAAAATTACCCGTGCGTGTTGCCTTTAACAAAATCACAGGATTTTTAATTTTAGAACTTTCGAACCTTTATCTCAGATACTCCACGAAATTAGAAGCTGACTTTTTTGTACTAATAAAATATATATTACATTATGTTATCAAACTATTTCTGGGTACTCCAAATGCGGCATAGTCGAGAAAAAAATAAAATCATTTGAATGAAATGTTGCATTTACTATGTTAGGTCCGTGTTTCGGCAATGCGGTAAAACTTAATAAATACTGTTTTACAGATTTCATAACATGATACTTTGAAATTTACAGAAATTATTTTACTTTTCGAAAAAAATGGGTTTTGGACTTCCTGAATATCTAAAGTTCATAAACTTTCAAGTTATTTTTCTCAACAATTAGACAGAATTAGCATTCGGGAGTTCTACTCCGGTGTCTAGAAAATTATGACGCATTACTTTACGCATTACGCTTAGCTTCAGTCGAAATGTCCGGTCACAAAGGATTTTTGAACACTGTGCGATGTTTAAAAAGGCACTATTGCTTCTCTCCCTTCTGACAAAATATAAAAGATGTCAAACATTTGCAAATGTCTTTGGTTTGTGGCGCTATTTGAATAAGCTCTCTTTCAAGTCTCAATACGATTAAAATTAAATATTTATAGCTAGTTCAATTTAGTTAACATTTTTACATTATGTTCATCTAATATTCAATGAATATCAATTCATATAATAAATGTGTACATCAAAAGTACCTGTGTAAATTAAATATATTCAATGCAATATTAATGGCTTTGCGGGCAATGACTCACTTTAATAAATCAAAAATAAGCTGAAATATGTGATATAAAAATATATTGTACTGCTTGAAAAATATTTCTCTCATCATTATGAAAACGGCTCAGCTTCTTTGATCTAAGCAGTGCCTGACATATTATGTGCGCCAAGCTTTTAGTTTGCGAGTGAAAGTCAGATAGTGCAAGTAAAATTAAATAAAGATCCATCTGCAGACGTCCGACACGACCAGAGACGACTGAAATGTGGTCTGAAGTTTAAAAGGCTTGTTTATCTGGTGTCGTGTTTCGTTGTATTACATGTGTTGCTGAGACAAATGACAGTCACCTCTACAGAATCAAAGACAAACAAAGATTATATAAGAAAGCTTGTTTACAGTCGTTATAAATAAACTTGCAACGGAAACGTTTAATGAGTCACACTGATATCGCTGTAAACAAAATTTAATTAGTGTTTTTCCGCTTTTAGTTATGTATTATGCTGCAATTTTGATAGCACTAAATTGTTTACTTAAAATTTTGGTGTGTTGTGGTTAAAACACATCACTAACGGCTTTAGTATAACCTCTTACAAGGAATACGTTGAATTACCAGTCACCTTGTATACCTATGTATATGTAAAGTATTTTTCACCTTTAGATTCAGTAAACATAAAGTAGAAAGTAAATTATTCCATTATTTATTGGCAGTCGATAACTAAAACGTAAATCTAAACCCTTACATTGTCGGCTCGATAAAATCGGAGTGATTACCATAATATTTTGTGAGTGTATTACACTAAAATATCTTCTCCATACAGAGCCACAGAGTCGTTTACACATTATTGAACAATTTATGTTGTATACTAACCATTTATGGCTCGAATAAGACACACGTTATAGCAACATTTTTGTAATAACGATATCCAAGGATGAAGTAAATGTTATACAAGTAGAAGCATTTACAAAATAACTATGATGTTATTTTATATTTTTGTAAAATTACATTTTCATTTTTTAAATTTTAGTGAAAATGTTTTTTTTTTATAAATAAATATGGGGTCATTATTTTCAATAGTCCCATCTACTTCTATAATTATCAATATAGTTATGGTAGGTACTGTATGTTATACTGTGTGAAGAAGACCAATATAAAAAACAGGTTTTTCCAGTAAAAATGTGTTTAGTTATACTAATAAACATTTAATAACGAATACCGCGTATTATTCTCATAGATATTTAAAAGTCTTAACTCTTAGTGTCGTCGGAACTTTTCAGTTGGAATCGTTTTTGTACAGGCTTATAATTAAAATTAAACCTATCATCTTTATATTCCTGCTTATTATCTTTCCTGATTATTCCTGGTTCAGATTCTACTGCGGCATCAATTTTCTTCTTTACAGGTTTAGGTATAGCTGCATCATTCACTATACCTTTTATCACAGGTTTACTTGGATGATCAATATCAGTTAGAGCATCATCACTAATTACGTCATTTTTTAAAGCAAAGTTTTCATTTTCCTGGTCTAAAGAGTCTACATTATATTTTGGACTGTTTTGGAGATGTTTTTTTTCTTTAACCACAGAGGCATCAAATGTGTTCACTAGGTCATCTTCTGGATGGTAGGGATTGTTGTACCCCATGCGCTTTGAAAAACTCCTTTGAACGATTTGGCTCGCAAAATTTTTGATGGTCTGAGAATTTATTACACCGTTCAGTAATTTTAATATGTCATCAGGTTCAATCTGTATTTGTATTCCCTTTGCATCTATTGCTAAGATAGAGAAAAGACCCACTGAAAATAAAATATCATTAAATTACAATATTGTATATACCGAAAGTTTTTTACGTAAATATTTTTAACTGTATATTATTATTTTAAGTACTTACTGGTAAAACACAAAAGGAGTTTCATATTCTGAGAGAAATAATGCATTAATATATTAAAAACACATATCATAAAACGAATACCGTGAAATTGTATATTAAGTAACATCGGAGCATAAATGTGAAACGATTTTAATGACCCGATCAACGTGTACCTACTATACACGACAGGCGCAAGCGAGATAATTATTTAACAATGTATGAATTTAAATGTAGGAAAAATTAGAAAAGATACTGGCCATATTGTGACAGAATATGGTAGAACTCGTAGAAAAATATTTACTTAATAACTTATCCACATTTTGCTGTATTTAAACCATCCCCGGGATCCACTGTTGCAGTATATAACTTCAAAATATTTAATTTAACTTAATTACGTAGAACAATGAACACTATAACTAGATTAAAGTCACTGTCATGAGTAAAACCCTAGAATGAAGCTGAATTGCGTCTTCATGACAGCCACGTTAAGTATCAAATCCCAGGCTTAAATCAAAATAATGAAGCACTTATTACAATAAAAAACGTACTCACTAAGTTCTCTGGCTTAGGGACCCAAAATGAGTCTTTGCCTCCGAACGAAAACTCTCCACTTTGCGAGGTTTTGCTTTTTTCTCACGAATTACTAGTTCGAGTTGATTATGGTGGAGGCTACACTCATGTAGCCTCCAACATAATGTAGCATTTTTGAATGTACAATATTTTTTCCATTATATATTTCATAACACACAAGTTTTATATAATATGGTAGACTGCAATAAAAATTGTTGGAAGTTATTACGTAACTAGTAGAAAAAAACAAGCAAAAATATATTACGGCCTTCATTTGTAATAACGACATAAATAATAATGGAATTTGATATACGATGGTCTCGACCGTACTAACAAAAATAAAGTTAGAAACCCCATAATCAATTATTTGTTCATCATTGGAAATCTATTTGTTGATAATGATGTTAATAATCACTAAATATACCCCATTATTTATGCGTATACGTACGAGGATACGATATCACTACATATATGTTAGCTATTCTATTACACGAGTGATAGATACCTCTAGATTTTGGCTATGGTACATCGCTGATACAATGTCGTAACTCTTTCCACGTCTGACTTTTACGGTATTGAGGATTTTTGGGAATATTCTAAGGTCTTATCCCTTAATCGGTGGGCAAATGTCCAAACCAGAGAAAAATGGTTCAACGCCATATGTTACCCGATCTTAGAAATATCTTGTGAGAGATTATAATTCTAGACCACTTAAAATATAACGTTATTAAATACTAGCTTTTGCCCGCGACTCCGTACGCATAGAATTTAGAATCTGATATTTTCATGCGGTAAAATGGAGCCTATATTTTAAGTTAGACCTATAGCAATACATCGGTGATGAAACTGCATTCAATTCCATGCAGTAGTTTTTGCGCGATGCGTGTACAAATATACAGAGAGACAAAAATTCTAAAAACTGTTATTTTGGCTCTCTGTTGCCCTAATAAATACCTCCCCCCCCCATATTAGTTTTTCTCCAATATCTATAATGTACAGACATCGGCCTATTATAATTTTATTATATGTATAGATATTAATATATTCAACATACCTTGTATCTTCTTGCTAAAAGATAATACGAGATATCCTAGATAAATCAAACTAGCTAAACAAACTGTCCCACAGGCACCAGCGTAGACGCAATCTTTAATTATTTTTCCACTGTTGTGAAGGATAATACAATCAATTGATAGGTTACGACTTTAATTTTCTTTTGTTCCAAGACAATATGGAAAAAACACCGTTGCTGTGTTTGTAATGAACGTTTAATTATATCATATTGCTATTTCAGACATGTAATTGCTATCGCGAACTTAAACATTGTTGTTTACGTAAACAGTCGTGTGTCACTAAACTTTGAAATTAATGTAAACAAAACCCAAATGTCTTGGGATTCAAAACTTAATATATTTATTGTACTTATATGTATATTTGAAATATAATATTTGAGAAGGTAATCTGTGACGTACCTAGTTTTGTACTGCAAAATATCTCCCTTATTCATAAGCGTGTTATAAAATATAAATATCTAATAACTAAAATTGCTTTTAAATCTTTTGTCTTTTTTTTTTTTGAAGCGACAGTGGCAGTGACAATTAACATTTTGTCACGTTATGTCAGTTGTGAGGGTGTAATTACACAAAAAAAGGTAACAAGGACAATGAGTAAAGCACCGGGCGAGTATTCAAAATATGATGTCATCATGGGAATAATCACCATAATATAATACGCACATAAATTTAGAACACTTCGGGTTTAAGAAACTTATCCTCATAAAGTACATATAAGTAGTGTTTCACAGCTAAGCTGACATTTCCTATAATATGTGGATATTCTCATATAATATACCCAATATAGTTACACAAACTGATAATGTATAAGGAGACTATACATAGTTGTAATTGCTATATAGCAATAACTAAAGCCCCACATTTTCGTGTAATTGCGTCGACACGCAGAGGCCTTTGTCGGCACATATCGTTTTATCTATTGTTTGTGGTCGGCCCCCGTTCGCAGTTTATCGAATTAAGAATCATCATGATACGGAAATTAAGGTGAATTTACTTCTGAATAGTCTTACGTTTCAACTAATTGGCACTTGTTGTGATTACAAGCACAGACTGAAGTAACAAAAGTACTCTGTACGAGTAAGTCAAATGTATCTGCCCCCGTGATTTTCATTACGATTTACTACACTCTCTGTCCGCATAGTTTACTAACTGCAATCGACGTTGAGGGTATTGAAATCAGTGTATTGCGCGTCACGAATATTTAAATCGTTTTCCCGATTCATATGCACTTTCCTTTTTTATTTTTAGCTTTTGATCGTTTTACTAACGTTTTATTTATACTGCCATATTGGAACTGGAAGGACTGATAATTTCGCGTTACACTCCCATATATATATGTATATAAAACGGACGTATATATATATATAAAAATAAATATATAAAAGTATCATATTTTACATGGCTATCTAGCACGGAGAATTAATTATAAAACGAATTTGCCACAGAGCTTAAAAGAATTTGCTTGCAGTCTGATGTTGTTTTAAAAATAAACAACGCAACTGGGGCTTAAAAATGCATTAACTGGGTTTTTCTACCACAGTTTAGGTGTCTGTTTCATTTCATTTCATTTTTCTTTCGAATAAAGTTAAAACAATAACGCATACTTACATTACTTTTAGGTCACGAAACACTTTCATCAAAAAATTTAATTATTATAAGAATATAATAGCTGCTTAATAAATAAAAATATAACTCTCTCCTATTCTTCTTCTGTCGAATCGGAACGAGATAAATGGGACTCACTCATGCCATAGTGGAAAAACTAGCCAGTTAGCAATGGTGGTATGGAGGCTGAACTCCCAGGTGCGCCAGACGCTCTCAAGTTTTGTCACTCGTGTAGGCTCTTTCCATGCACTGTCGCCTATTTAAGAAAGTGTTATGTTAAACAGTTTTTCCCTATTCATTTTGATTTAAGTTAATTTAAGAAAGTGTCTTTCTCGAATTAAATTAAGAAACTAAGTAAGTAGACCAAAGCGGTGTACAGACGTCACTCCAGAAACTTTGGACGTGTCGTTCTACCGAGAGGTGTTGAAAATTTGATTGCTCGGCGTAAACTAGTCCAGAACAGACATTGAACGACAGATTTAGTTAAATATATATTATCCTTAATTGATATTATTCATTGAATAGAATACCAAAAATAACTTGTGTAGCACGATAAAAATATTGAGAAATGCCTTATTGGTTTAGTGATCACAAGTGCTGGGTTCCATTGGGTGAGGTCATGGATTTGACTCTCCGGTCAGATAAAGTGGTATTAGTTGTTTTCTGTTAGAAAAAATCTTAGAATCCCGTAATTTGAAATTGTGTGCAGTAAGTGAAAATAGGTTCGCCCCCTTTTACAAAGGCTCAATAACAGCATTAGTGAACCCTTCGGGGAATACAGGCGTGATGCTATGTTGTGAAAATGTTGATTTATGAATTTCTACAAATTAGCAGATTGAAATTGAGAACAAAATTTGGAATCATGTCACGTCCAACCGCCAACCTTATAAACCTGAGACCGGCAGTTGATGGAAAATATCGTAAAACGAGTTTCGTTTCGTTTAGGATGTTTGTTTCGTTTGCAGCAGATGCTTTTAACCCTCGGCCATCAAACCTTAACTTTTAATTAAGTTTTGATTGTGTTGTACAGGGTGATATTTTACGCACCTGCAATATTAGGGAGGTGAATTAAACAACAATTCTCTATCCGAATCAATAAAATAATAGCACCTTAATTTTTCACCTAAATATCTATTCGGTTTTTGATGCAGTCTCAATCTTTAACAGTTAGTAGACCGTTTACTGTTCATAATGTGCCAATAGCCATTGCATTGTCGCGTGATTTTTGATGGATATATTTACATGTATAAAAATTATTTATTTATTTTTTATGTAATTGTACGTCCATCTTTAGTTAATCAGTAGGTATATGCAAAAAAAACCAACGAGAAAGTTTTCAATCATTTCAGAATCTGTCTATCTTTCAAGCACGTCCAAAGCATGTCGGGTTGTGCATTTAAGGAAATCTTGCTAGAGCGTAACGGAACTACCAAACGTCAGTGTGTAAAAACGTGATTTGAAGAGATTTACTACGCGTCAACATTTAGTTGTACTCTAAAATGGATGCTGAAGGGATGTTAAGTAGAAGTTTTTCTACAAGAATATTGGTAGTCTCAAATTTTGAAGCTAGTCATACTGTCTGCTAGTTCTCATACAGTTTTTATTTTATAGTGACTTTGAAATGACGGACAAATTGACGAAGGGTGGTCTAAATTCAACTCTGGTTCCAATTCCAAATACAAATGGTTATAATTCCTTTTTTATATTTTTAATAAGCATGAATAATCAGTCCTTTCATATGTTTGTCATTCCAATCACCATGTACCATTTGCTAGTATTTTACTTTAAGTAGAAATAGAAATAAATAGTTAAAACATAAATTCCTTCCCTTATAAACTGGCACTGTATTGTAGGTGGATACAAAAAACTAGGCTGCTGCTGATCATATAAAGTTGATTCGAATTTCGGCATAAATCCAATAATTACATCGACCACCGCCTTGAATATAAAATCATACCAATTTAATGAATTAGTTTTGATCTCTAGTCTGGTATCTGAATATTACCTATCCAACTATTTACAGAAGCATCCTTCAGAAACTTATAATGTCAGCCACTTAAGGCTGACTTTATTACTAAACACAATTAAACTTCGATATGGTAATCATTAGATTACGCTTTTGCTGCGTAACCTGCGTGGCCGCATAACTAGCATCAGCTATAAAAAACCTCACGATACAATGTTTAGACACTTTAGAAAATTACTTATCAGTATCCATACATATGTTGTCGCTTATATTGGGTATTAAATGTTCTACTTGAGAAACTTTGAAACTTAACAGCGCCTAGCGTCCAGGGTCTCTCTTGAATCAACTTCGTATATAAACAGGCTACGGTATCAACATTTTATTGTAGTCTATATACATAGATTTCATTGGGACAATAAATAGAAGTTGGCCATTGTAAGAACATTGTTTTTTGTTCTGAATGAAATTTTGTTTTTTGTTTTGCAATTGTTTAATTTTACTTTTGTCCTTGACTGTGTGCTGTAGCATTACGCTCTATCGTGTACGCGTTTAACACCAAAGATAATGTAAAAAAATATTTATCTTGCATAAAAATGTTCACGTGCCCAAAGAAACAAAAGTCCCTAATACCCATCAATAAGTTCCTTAAAATAAGTTCTCAAAGATGTTCCGTGATCCCTTTGAGCCCTCTTATAAAATACAGGCTTAGTTTCCCTTATTTAAACACGCTTGATTTATGTTCGAGCAATGTTCCAAAGTGTAACAATGTTTGGAAGTTTGAATCTTGAGTTTGCGAGTTTCTAATTTTGTTACATTAAATTTATACACTTGTGTATAGCAATAGAAACCTCAACATTAAAAAAAGTTGTACTTACTTATAATTCAATGGGTGAAATTACATTCCGATTCATCTTTCACTTTCGACTTGCGTTGTGAGGCATGCGCTAACGCAGCATTCAGTGATCCATTTTTCCACAGTGTGCATCGTAGAATAATAACTACTTATGCGCATCCGTCAAACAAACATGTTAATGAATAGTTCTAGAAGCCGTTAGCATATAAATGTTTTCAATGAAAGCATCAACCTAGACAGATTGAAAATAGTCTTGGTATCATTTATGTTATTAAGAAATTCGTATAATAAGCAATAATATTCTAATTGACAAACAAATCTAACCCTTCTGGATCTACCGAGTATTGGTAACCGTAATCCTACACGTGTATCACTAAGTAGAGACCTAATCAAATCTATTATAACAACATAGATCACTACAAACCCAATTACGGTTGGCTCTCGATATTTTTATCGAAATATCCATCGAGGAAAGTGATTGACTCCGGGATCTTACTTATCGGGATCGGTACTTAGAAACGTAAATATTCATTGTGAAAGATTCCATTTATTCGTAAATATAAAATATAAATATTCACAATAAAATTCATGTGTATTATTTTCACGTGCTAAAAATATCAACAACGTTTAGCATGTTTGAATAAGCGTAGACTAAGGGCCTGCGCTGACAATAGTCTGTAGTTACACAGACTAAAGAAACCAATGAAAGCGCGCATATTTACAACGTGACGTTTGGAACAAAATTTCTATAGAATACCTACAATTGTCTGACGTCAGTCTGAAACTGTCTTAATTCCACCACGAGGCGACTTTATAGACATCAAATATATGTATGCATTTCTTCAAGCATTTTATGAATATTTGTGTTTGTAAATATACCCATGAAATAATTATTTGAACAATTATCTGGTAAATTCGTTTTTTAAGACTAATCTGACTACAGTCTTGACTATCGTCGCACACGAGAGATACACGTAGGAGACACTGAATGGCGAACCACCCACCTTGACAACAATTCTAGAAACGTGAAACTCAGCTAGTGTAGCTAATAGTGTTAAATGGCCCTGAGAGGGTGATGTCTGTCTACATTGAGCGGGTACAAAGTACATAAACATTGGTTACGTTCAATATAGGTTATTTTGAATCTTTTTTTTAACTCATAAAGTTTATTTTTAAAATAATTTAATAATTGAATATTTTCATATATCCTTGTTGTCAAACCAATATCTGCTATGTGCACTTTTTGGAGATTTCGAAATTTTGACTATTATAACTAGTATACTAACCCGATTTTCGTATAAAAAGACTGCTATGTGCCTCTAAGCATTATACGGTGAACTGTGAACGCTAAAAAATGTGCTATTGCATCAGCCAGAATATTGTTAAATAAAATATGATGATGTGACAAAATATCGAATTCTCCAAAAAGTGCACATATTAAATATTGGTTTGACAACGACGATATAGTATAATTTGATATGGGGCGATTCTAATCATGTTAGGCAAACTTGAAACTATCATATCTTTTAGAGCCTTATATAATTTTAAAGAGGAGCGGAGATAGGAGCTAATGTCTATTTTAACTGTAGTAGATAACAAAATTACATACAACCAGTCAAAATGAACTGTGATTGTAATAAATCAACTGTGCTTTTCTTCAGACATTGAATAATAATTCGACAATTTATAACTAATGCTCGTTCAAAGTTAATTTGTCTGTAAGTTTACCACTAAATCAGAATGCGTAAAAATGATTTATATTGGGCCCCTTGCCACAGACTGCCATTTACTCCAGAAAACTATAACGAGCAACCGTTACACACAGTCTTTCTTAAATTCCCAGACCATCACAAAAAATCCAGACAACACTAAAAACAAAACCTAAATCTAATATATTTCGGCAAACCGCTGTTTATAATATCCACTCGCAAATTGTGATGTGGTTGTTTCAAAGGTAAAACGCTTTAAACACAGTATTAAAACAAAGAAGCCTTCAAAACAACTGTGGACAATGCCCGCACTGATGTAACATTTTTCGTTTAATTCCGGCTCTTATTTTAAGCACAATAAGATCCTGTTTTTTATCACCTTTCACACAAAGCTTCGCCACTAACATAAATATGAAACATCTAAAAAAAGGGAAAACAAAATTTGGTTTGGGGTTAGGAGCTCAAAATGTGCTTCTGTGTGAGAGCCTAATGTACACTATGTACCTTAATTGGAATAGGATTTTGCTTTTATCATTTTAATTGAAAAATAAAACAGTGTTAACTTTCTGTTGGAAGATTGAAAACAAATAAAAGCAATAAATCGACCTTTGAATTTGTGATTCCCCAATCTGACCCGTAAAGTTTCTGTCAACTACTCTCCGACTGGAAAAATCCGATTTTCGAGTTCACGAATCGGAGGAATCGCCTCATCGCACATAACATTAAAGTAAATTAGGTTTACAGTTACTCCAATATCTCATTGCTAGTACATTTTTGCTGGTATTTCCCCACAGTTCATTTGTTCTATCTCTCTGTGTACATTTGCATTTGAATCCAGGGTAATTGAAGTGACCCCGGCCGACGTGTTCATCTGATAAAAATATTATTAATACTTGTTGACATTTCTGGGACATCGCCGCAGTTATTGTTTGGTAAACCGAGTTTGGGTTGTAAGAATGATATCGTCCTTTCACTGCCGTGATTCAAGAAATAATATATTTAGGTATCATTCAATCATACAACTGCATATGACATAGCATAACATAACACAACACAATACAACACAACACAACACAAAATAACATAACATAATATAAAATATCATCACGAACATCACAACCGTATTCCCCGAAGGGTAACCATACAAAAAAACACTGAAAATCCCAGTACTAGTTAAATATTAATATGATTATCTAAGTTAATTAGGTAATATACCGCAAAAAATAAGAACGCCATTTCTTTTTCTACCTTAACTTTCTAAAACTTTCTTGTCAATGTCCTAAAGTATAGATAAACATAGAAATACTTTGTTATTATTGACTTCAACGAAATAGAACTCATATGGGTTATTATTCTACTTCGCTGCAGACCCGTATAATATTAGGGTTGACAGTGAGCGAGCCGACGATATAAAACGAATTATTCATCTGAACAGCTATTTGGACAAGGGTCTTACAAAGTATCCCGCATCGTTTTTTCACTACATTAACTTGATGTCACTTGATATTTAAAAAATCTTCTTGTTCAGTAGGTACGAGTATCTATTGTCCGTGCATAGGTATTATTGTAGTTCTTGTCATAACATAACACAATAGATGACATATCATTAGCCAGGAAATGCGTTTCTTAAAGCTAAGAAAATCACGATAGCTCTTCTAGTTCCTCGTTTAAAATTTATAAAGCCACAAAGGCTTCATACCCTAGTCCTCTTATTGCCTTGTAATTCCCAGTCGCCTTTGTGTTTCGTAATTAGAAATCCTACTAATATTATATCCTATTAATATTATAAATGCGAAAGTTTGTGAGGATGGTTGGATGGATGGATCTTTGTTACTCTTTCACGCCAGAACGGCTGAACGGATCTGGATGAAATTTGGCACAGAGATAGATTATTGTCTGGAATAGCACATAGGCTGCTTTTTATCCCGGAAAATGTACGAATTCGTAAACCACGCGGGCGAAGCCGCGAGAGGAATCTAGTATAGTATATAATAGATATTAGAAAATGAAACATTCTTTTCCTTAATTATGAAGAAAACAGAACATTTAAACACCAAATACCCAAAACATTATTCAACACAACAACAGTTTTTAACTCAAAATAAGTATTTCTCCTCCTTTTATGAAATTTTCACTTTGATGTTGTTTTTCTTTCATAGTTCTACGAGTGTCTAAGTTTTTAAAGAATTGCTTTGTGGTTGAGTGGCAGACTATGTTATAAAATATTAATTATGGTATCTGTTAACACTGTAATAAAACGTTTGTTGCTCTGATGGTATAACATAAAACTAGAATAGTACAATAAGGTTAATGTTTCTTGCTAGGACATTCTGTTGTTTATTATCTTCACCTAAAAATGTCATAAAAGAACGTATGATCTTTGGATTATAATCAGAAAAATGCGGGACTTTTGTGCTATAACAGAGACGCAAAAAAATTATACCTGTCGCGCACTCTATTCTCGCACTTTGTTTTCTCTCCAAATACATAGGTAGTTATTTCTGGGTGGGTGTGTGTACATGCAAGATGTATAGTATTCGTTAAGCATACGCACGATACAGAAGACATATAAGGGGAGCAACGTTTCTTTTATTTAAAAAAAAAAAAACATACATTATGTAGGCCCTAACAATAAAGTAACTGTTGAGTGAATACTAATCGCCAGTCAATCTGTAAAAGTTCCTACAGTTATAAGAATAAACTTTTCTTGGAAATACGGAAAACTGTTACAAGTCCTGTGAAATGTTTATGATTATAAGTATTGTAAGACGTGCCAGCTCTGAAGATTAAGAAACTCGGTCGGTACGTGTCGGTAATAATAATAATAATATAAGCTTCGAAGGTTTTCACTGTCCTTGTTACTGACAAGTTTTTCATGGCCTGTCACTAGAGCCAATATTAACTACTAGCTTCCGCTCGCGGCTTCGCCCGCGTGGTTTACGAACCCGTATATTTTTCCGGGATAAAAAATAACCTATGTACTATTCCAGACTATAATCTATCTCTGTGCCAAATTTCATCCAGATCCGTTCAGCCGTTCTGGCGTGAAAGAGTAATAAACATCCATCCATCCATCCATCCATCCTCATAAACTTTCACATTTATAATATTAGTAGGATTTAGAGATTCATAAACACTACCCGTGGAGAAGGATCATAAAATCTTTTCATAATATCAGACTGAGCAGAAACCCTTATATGAGCCAAAAACACGTTCGATTAGGTGCTGGGCAAACGAAGATACTTTCTTGTCCTGTCTTTGTCAACCAATCGTGATCTTCTTCTGACGTGTCGACACGAGCTTAGACGAGCTATTACCTTGGAATTGCCCATGCCGTAATGGAAAGATTAACTAGTCAACAATTGTGTTAACGAGGCTGACAGCCCAGGGTGCCGATCTGAAGTATCGTCATTCGTGGAGACTCTTTCGATACCCTTATTAATATGAAGTGGACCACTTGTCAACACGTGGGCGGTGTCTTGTGTCGGTAATAAAAATATATTGGTCACACAAAGTACTCAAGTGTCTTGGGCTAGATACGAAATACTAATTTTCATGCAATTAATGTGAAAATTACCGACAAGGAAAACTGTCAGCGCTACGGTAACAAAAAGATATGAAAATATTCCTATCTTTGTCTACGTTTGCACAGCGCCTTCTGTTATCTAGCAATTAGGATGCGTTCATCGGCAAAATGAAGAAACAACAAACAAGTCCTAAATATTATGTAGTTCCCACATCCAAACTCTACTCTCTAAGAAACCAAAAGTTTCCCAAGGTCAAAGTCAAACGATTGAAACGAGTTGAAGTTTTAGTCCTCGACTTATGAGACTACTATGAACAGCTATAATATTTAACCGCACCAATAGCAGAAGAAACGTTTATAATTTTCATAGTTAGAATATCAAATATCATAGTAACGCGCCTGTATCCCTGAAGGGTTAGGCAAAGCAGGCACCTCCGTATTGCTACTGAGAATTTCTTCACAGAAAAAACACAATTGAATAACACTTTGCCCAACCCAGGACCTCACGCTGAACAGTAGCGCTTGCAACGACGTGACCGATGAGGCAGTTCTCGATGTTATGCTACTTCTTTATCCAAATTGTAATACTATCTAAATTAAGTTAACAATGCCATCTAATGTTACGAAATAAATTAGACAAGCTATTCTTATTTAGTAAGTCATTCTTTTTTTTTTGTTTAATGAGCTGACGGGAAATTCCGGTAGTAAATTAATTTATGGGACTATAGGTTGAATGTTTCGTTTTCTATATTAAAGAGTTATTCAATTCCTTTCGTAGGCATAGTTGCTATGTTGTTCTTAGGGATAATAAATAGTCTCACATTAGCACAAGAAAATGTCCATTAGACAATAGTATGAATACCTTTTTTTTTTTGTAATTCTTCTTCGTCGTCACACTCTTGGCAGAGTAGTCGTGGTCATCATATCAGGGGTGGTGGCAAGTTTAACAATCCGTTGCCATTCCTCCCGTGCTGTAGTTCTTCTTGCACATTCGTGGAGTGGACCATTGAGTACAGTTTTGACTTGGTCGGTCCAACGCATTGGACACCTGCCGCGCGCTCTTGTGCCTCCAACATTTCCCTGCAATACTATAGGTTCATTTTTTAATAGCTGCTGATAGTATTATGTAACTTTATTCTAAAACACGCTTCAGAATAAAGTTAACCATCATTTGCATTCGCTTTCTCAAATCGAATAATTTTAATTGATATCAACTTAGGCAGAACCAACACGACTTTATAATAATTTAAATATTGACAAGATTAAAAACAAAAGACGTTGGAGTTGAATCGAGTTCAGAGTTTAACGGTTATTGAAACTTGGTCTTACTCTGATAATAATTCGGATTCATTAAAACGGACGGACGAATTAAATTAAAGAGCCACGAGACGAAATATTATTCAAAATGCAGTTCTCAGAATAAATTTATTGAAAAGCAGAAATATAAACTACATTTTTCCTCAGAAAAAGATTCAATTATGAAATAAATATAGCATGTATTCCTCGAAGGGTTATGCAGAGGTGTGCTATTATATTATAAATACACATCGGCGAAATCGATTTTAAGTCCCATATGTTAAGGTCCATAAAATTCCAAACTCCGTGAAAAACCCGATAATACTACCCGACCTGGCAATCAAACCCCGGACCTCACGCTTAGCAGTCGCACTTCCAACCACTAGACTAATGAGGCAGATCTTAATCTACGTCCTTAAGAAAACAAAATCTGTCAACCGATCTCTGAATGTTCAGGTTATTGTTACATGATAGTGTCGTTTGGTCCAACCTGGGCAAAATTTCCCTTGAGTGTCGTAACGTGACTGAGAATACATTAAACATACTCGTATATCACCCAACCTAATATCAAAAGGATCAGCTGCCTTATCCCTCATAATGAAGTTATCAGCTTGTCTATAACATTGTTATCTACAAGAAATTCCTCCAACGGGATAAATTTAAGATTTCACGTTTCCAGATTTTTTTTACCGAACTAACAAGAAAATAATATTATCGATGGCGTTTATCAAATTGATGAACCAACCTACTTAAAGCTATTTATATCACACTTAAGAAAGAAAGATAAAAATAATTTCATCAAACTGGGTTTAACAAGAAAAACCAAGCTTGTCATAAATCCTTAGCCATGTCAATGACTTGAACCAAATAATACTTTCATTGACTTTGTGGGGCGTTCGATCTCATTCTGATAGCACTCGTTTTATTTGCATAAAATATACAGTAGAAACGAACCACGATTTCGTAATAAACTCTCAAGTGGTTGAAATATTTGTGAAGAGTTTAGTAAGCATCCTTTTGGGACCAGAGAACGTAATAAAAATTATGCATCTTCTATGGAAAAAAAAATTGTTGAACAAACAGACAGTATCTAATTATGGATCTAAACAACAATAATATTTGTAGAATATTCATGTATTTGCCGGAGCGTACAAAATTAAGAATCTTTCACAAATGCATCCTAAGCAGGACAAACATAAGGTTTGATTTTATTAATATACTAATATAAGATCATGGATTTGGTTTAGGTGCGGAACAAATAAGATATCAAACTTAACATTGTGAGTAATCTAATCCTTTGTTCTGATAATTATGATGACCAACATACTTTGATAGTATCTTAACACTGCTGTACTGATGCAGTGTAAAACAGTGTCGGACTCAGGATCAATTCAAGTCAAGTTGTTTGAGTTTGTTTCACAATAGCGACAGTAAACTCTAGTTCAAGTAGGTATTGACCTCCGGTTTCAGGAAATAGTTTCTGAAGCGCAGTTTCTGAAGTTGATCAGTTTAACTTGGTTTATTGGACATACTGTGAGGTGTGTTATAGGCATTTTAAACTTAAAGCATCTCTTGATATAAAAATTTCCATTAACTAACAAAATCATCAATTTCACTACCTCAGCCATATTCGACGGCCTTGCAAATATTTTTAATCTTTTTTATTATAATTTGGTCGCGAACCGTATTAATAATATAAAATGTTGAAACAGAAAAAGAAAATTAAAAGCCTCAAGATAAGGAAATCCATTCAATGCGTCAAATAACTGAAACTTAATTAAGGAATGAATTAAGGTTAGTACCGCCTAACCCAAATTAGACAACATTGGGTTGTATTACAAGAAGGAAAATACAAAAAAGGTCTGGCATATTTTCCGGGATTATTTGTGGTAACATTTGAATATAAGTGCTATGAGTTGAAAACAGAAAAACAAAATCAATTCTCCATACTAAATTGACCATTCCGACAAAACTGTGTAACACTACAAAGAATGAAGCATGAAGAACTATAATATGTAACTATAATGTAAGCCTTGAGCAATCAAAACCACGAGTTAAATGCCACAAGAATGTGAAGACAAATGTCCAAAAATACTTAATGACATACAAAAAAAAAAAACAACCACGGCATCTAAATACAACAGCAATTCAACGCAGATACAGTTACATTATTGAAAGGACCAAACCAAGCTCATTACCGTCCATAAATCAGAGCGTGGAAATATTTAAGCACAGCTATTGCGTGTTAATACAGAAATGAGTAGTCCCAAAGGAAACATCATTAAGTAAAAATGACAACGAGGAAATTCTCGTAAAAGATATATGCAATTTCTTCATTAATTGGAACATTAGAATAACGTGTACATATTAGAATAAAGAACTCTAGCCTGATTAAATGACATCCAGCCTAATCAATTTGAATATATAAATTAAATCCGTTAAGTTTTCGTCGGCAACATTTCGCTTGTCTGTGAGAGCCCTCGGTTACGATTTTATCTACCCTCGTTGAAAGTTATTGTTAATAATGAGAAGAGTATCGTTGTTGCCCTAGTCACACACATTTTGGATCATCTTAATAGAGATAAATGCTATTTTTTTATTATATTCCCGCTACTCAAAATTGCTTCGTAGAATCTCACAGTAATTGGGTCCCAGAGGTCAGATGGCAGTCTCTGTATGTAAAATACTGATATTCAGCCCCAACCGGTTATACTGGAAGCCGACCCCAGTGAGATTGAGAAAAGGCTAGGCAGATGAGCTATCTACGGAATAGGTTCCGTTCACAAAGTTCGTTCAGGTTGTCTGAACGACATCGCTGTAAGCGATACAAACCCAAATTAAGGTATCCATTAATGTTTTATCCCACATTGACTGTATTATATTTTGTCTATTTTATGTTTGTACTAGAATCTTTGTTGTTTGCTCTGAAATGAGATGAAATTGTTTATTTTGCTATTAAGATTTTTCGATCACGTTTACACGTCTTTTTTTAAAATTATACTCTTTCAACTACGTGGTGATCGTAGTTCTGATTTTGACTTTTAATACAGCTTAAAAATATGATACGTACAAAATATATAGTTATATTTTCCCAGACACAACACGGACAATTTTTCTATCGTCGGACTTTTAAGGATCTACTAAGTTGAATTCAAAATATCATATATACCTACAAAGTACTACAATATCGTAACCCCTGCGCCAAATTGTGCAATAAAAGAAGCAATACGGTTTTCTTTTCGGGATTTTCTTTAATTTCAATTCAATGTGCAGCCTAAGCTGACATAAAATTGTATAACTGAATAGGTAAAGGTAGACTTTGCACTAAAACAAACCATTACCTTTTACAAATTCAATTTTAGTTTTACAGATTTAATTTTAATAAATAATACATAGTACTAGATACTTATGCAATGGACTCTGGGGTGTATTTTAGAAACAAATGAATAATTCATTTTCGAACAATGTTATATTATTTTAATACACGTTAACTTTATTGGCCCATAAATATAAGATTCATCATTTTACCGATTCTTTCAAGCTTTTTATAGCTTTTATTTTCAAGAGAATACGTTTCAATGTAGTCTGTTCCCTTTTTATCGAACTGAGCGTGGAATTTACTGTGTAAGAAATCGTCGGTCATGTTTTGCAAGCCCCAGGGATACAGTCTTACAATTTTTAACCCTTATATGTATGAAGATACTTAAAATATTTGAAAAAATCTTCGTCTGCTTGGCACAGATACCTTATAGTGATTTTTCAACCGACTTCAAAAAAAAGGAGGAGGTTCTCAATTCGGCTGTATTTTTTTTTAGTTTTTATGTTTGTTACTCGATTTTTAAATTAGGGACATGTTCTAACATGTTGAAGATATATTTCAGGTGTACAAATCTCAAAAGAATGGGGTTTGCTAATGCGACTAGAGACCGCAGGCACAGTTCATTTCTTTCTTATCCAAAACTTATTTATATTATCAAAAACATACTTACATACCTACATATACTATACGTAGGTACTTATAAATTCGAATTTGAAGTGCTGTTTTTTTCAACTAAATTCCACGTCATAAATCACCCTCTTTATAAAAAGTATATATATAATAATTATATTACAGTAATTATATGTCAATAATTAGGTATGGATACATCAATACCTATGTATTTCATCAAGATTGATTAGTACAGGGCTGCCATTGAGGCAGGCCTGTATTAATAAAACTTGTAATACCTCATATTTATCACTCAGTCTACTCTACTATTCATTCTACGTGACCTTTTATAACCCTAGGTTGTTTTGATTAATTCACAGGAAATTATTCATGAATTCAAATTCGAATTTTAATATAAGTATTAACTCGAATACGGAAACTAAACTATCCTATGTAAATAATAAGTAAGAGGAATATTAAGTGTTTAGTTGGAATTGTTATTGTAAGGTAACAATATGGGGTATAACATAGGCTAGTTATCTAATAGATCATGCAATCTAGCGCATTAGCAAGAATTGTCGATTTAATCTATTTAATATACTGGAAAACTACTAAGCAAAAAAATAATTAAAGCAGTTTTTTTTTACTTTGAGCCACACTACTTTTTCTCCTATATCGTGGGTACAGTTTACAAACATACACGACGCATGAGCACACACCTAGACCCGAAATAACAATATTTAGATCATACAAATATTTGTTCTGTGCGGGAATCGAACCGACGAAACGAACGAAAGCTAACGCTTAGTCACTGCGCTTCCTAAATTAATTTTCCACAGGCGCATACATTCATTATACAATATAGCGCGACGGCTCTCATTGCGATGATAAAATCGCTAATCAGATATTTATCTACCTACCTACCGAATTCTTCTATTTTCTTCTTCTTTATCCTTCGTCAATCTGTTCACCCATTTGCACTCCAATTCCTTCTGTCTAGGGCAATTACAATCCAATAGGTGCCTCCTTTATAATGTCATTTTTCCGTCTCATATGCGGTATTTATTATAATTTTAGAAGAATATTTATAATTATATCGCCATCAAACATCATGGTTTACACGTAGTTCTTTCATATTATTAAAAGAAATATTCGAGCCCTAGTACATTTATAATCGAAAAAATCAGTAGACTATAGTACAATAATATTACCTATATTGCGTTCGTTGATGATGTAGATTCCAATAATAATAATATCCTAGTAAACTATTTACTATCCTAAACTTAACTGTACACTGCCTAACAAAATAGAAATTATACAAGACGACTAAAATAAATACGGAAATTGTTATCAACTACTAAGCTACAAGATCAACCTCTACATAAATCATTTGTATCATTTCTGAAACAATTACAAATTCGTTGAAGGTTCTCTTGCTGTTCCCTCACGCATGACGCACATCGTTTACGTTAATACCGATATGCCGTGTATTCACATCGATCAAGTAATTATTAGGTTCAAGTTAAGTATAATGTTATAGTTTGCAAGTAATAATGGGTTTTTAGTTGCAAGTTTGCAACCTACAATTATTTATGAAAGTTATTATAGGTATTAAAGTCAACATAAGACAGACACAGTTATTGGTCAGTGATCGCAAGCACGGCTCCTGAGTGTCAGGTTCCTGATTCTAGTTCCTTGATTGTATTATGGGTTTTTCTGTTACGGCATTCACTAGCAGCCCGTAGTTAAAATTTTCCAGTAGGTGTTGATAGGCTGGCACACTATTATTGAGTACCATGGGACTCAATAACGGCATCAGACTAATGTAGGCCTACAGTACAACGTACTTTTGCTTATTCTTTTTTCGTGGAACACAGCCGTAACGTGATGCTCTGTAAAGTATTTTCGTTCAAGGTAACTTTACAAGAAAAAATAATACTTAAATGTCTTTTTGATCAAGTTAACCTTAAGGGTTAAAAATAATAATTGGATAGGCAGCTGATAAATAAGAGTCTATAGATAATAACTAAGTATTCTTTTCTTGGCTTTCTTTTTGTTGCTTTTGACACTTAACAAGAGATTAACGAGAATAAGCCAAGTTAAGAAGAGATAATCGTTTTCTGTTTAACGTTTGCGATGTTTTTTTTATTTTCTCCGTAAATATATCAATTTGATCATTCTAATTCCAGACAGGTCGTCGAACCACAAATGTATCTGTATTGAATCAGATAATATCAAAGTCTACTGAGAGGTGGTGCATAAATAGGCTGTTACCACTGAATCTTAAAATAATCTTTGTATAAAAAGTATTTATAGACATTCCCACCTATTCCTATGGTAAGGTAAGGTATTAACATTTAGGGTTGCACACGATGACTGATAAAATTCCCTCGTAAGTATGTAGAGACAGTATCATATTCTGAGTTTTACTCCTCCTCGACCATAGTTAACATGAAGCCAAAAATATATGAATGTGCGTGGTTTTTCGATAGAAGTTCATTCAAACACGCGCACCTTTTTCCTTATTCCATTTTTTTTTGTTCTTCCACACTAGGATTTATCGTGGGTACAGTTTACAAACATACATGTCACATGCACACACAACCAGACCCGAAACAACTATTTGTAGATCATACAAATATTTATTCCGTGCGGGGGGGGATCTAACCCGCGATACATAGCGTAGAAAGATAATCGCTTAGCCAATGCGCCAAACGTATTGTCTTTGAATATTATGTAACGATATTTTAAAAGAATAATCGTAGACTTTCTTGGTAGTTCTTCTACGTCAAATGATAACCAAAACTTACTTTTTTTTACAAGCTTTTATTTAACTTGCAATGTTTGTATGTGTGTTCGGCACGAATCTTGGAAGCTAAATTAGAACCACTTCTCGATATCCGATTGGGCTCAAATTTGGTGTACATATGTATCTTCGGTGACAATACAATAATATGGTACCATGAAGCTGTTTTGATGATGGAGTCGGAAGGTGGCAATAGGAACTTCTGAACCAAACAAGATAAATCCATCGAGTTTGAGCTCAATTGATTCGTCTTGAGGAGTACTTTTTACAAGCTGTTATTTAACTTGCAATAGTTGTATGTAAGTATGTATGTTCGGGTCGAATCGTGCAACTGAATTTTAAAGCAGTTATCCTCAACTGATTGAGATGAAATTTTGCATACACGTTTAGTTTGGATGACAATGCATGTTTAGCTAAGTAACATCATTCTAAATCCAATATGGCGGACGGCCCAAGATGGCAGACTAGTTATTTTTTTTTTTGCATTTCCATGATATGGATATCAAATGAAAGGGTTTGCTGAAAAAAACACGAATATACAATAATACAGCGATAACTAAAAAAATAAAAATAAATTAATTAATTAAATAAAAGATTTATTTGTATTTGTAGATATACAATAATACAACTCGCGACAAAGTTTTTATATCATATAAATTGTGTAATATAATAAATTGATGGGTTTGATTCAATTTAAAGTTTACTTTCTTCTTTTTAGAGCATTTAAATAAAAGCTTATTTTTTAAAATGTTTTCATCTCTTTTGTATCTCTCTACACCTGTAACATAATGAAAACAAGACATCACACACTTCAATTAGAATATTTCTTTAAAAACGTAATACAATAACCAAAACTTAAGTTTTACAAAGTTAATTATCGTCGAGTCTAGCATTAATTACTCCATTTCAAACCGAGTACACTTATTTCCATTAGAAATAAGATTTAATGTACATATTTCGGTTCATTCTAGCTCGGCTCAAAAATATTAAAAGTGGTTCAGTAGTTTTTAATTATGAACTTTCAAGACTTACGTTTATTCTTGTACACGTTGTACTAAAACATGTACCTACATACATCACGCCTGTATTCCTCGCAGGATTGAGAAGAGTTGTGCATACTATTATCACACACCCACATTTCGGCGATATCTACTGTTATTAATTCCATGTTATAGCACAACTCATAACTTTGGGCTGCTATTGAGAATTGTTTGCATTTTGTTTGACCCGGAAATCTAACCTATGACCTCATGTTTAGCAGCAGCACTAACGACCACTAGACCATTGAGGCCATTGGCCATGAGGCATTTCATTGAGTATAAAATATAATAATTTGATATCCCGTTACCTGTTAGATTTAATCAAAATAGCCTTCGTTCGTAATTTTGCGCTATTGAGCAACATACGAACTAATATAAATACGTACATAACATTTTTTATTGCGTCTAGGTATTCAGTAAACCGACCCGGGTACGTCTTAAAACTGCGGCCAGCCACCGGAGGACGGGCAGCAGCGTCCTCTCACTAATCGGTGAGCCACTGCGATCCCCAAGCCGCCTGCCAAGCGTGGGGATTATGGCACCCCCCCCCCCCCTTCCCTTGGGGGAGGCCTTCGTTCAGCAGTGAACGTCTTCTGGCTGATGATGATGATGATTCTGTAAACTAGAATTTTCTGTTACATGCAACTGATAGCAGTAATTTAAACTTCGAATATGAGGAAATATACAGCGCAATACCTACACTAAAAACAAAACCGCACTATCTAATACAACTTCAGAATGACTTTTACAAGACTAACGTCAATTGTTTTATTTTAAGATATTCTAGAACGTCACAGTTACATGAACAGATGGCGCTAGTAGTACAAATTACAAATGTAGCTTGTTTGGATACATATTTAACACTATCAGTAATTATTCTGACATCACGGTAGGCGCAGTGGTTGAGCGATCGAATTCCGTTTCGATTCCCGCACCCAATAATGATATTTGTCGTTCAGAACAACTATGAATATCTATGGAAATGTCAATATCACTATTACGAAGTACGTAAATAGCCGTAACGAAATAGGTATGACGGCTAGCTACGTAACCTGTACCATTACACAGTTCTACAAGTTGTCATTTACTTAAGAGAAATAAATTTTACAAATACCAGACTTTCGGCAATTTTCGTTTCGAGCTTTTGACTATAAATCCATTAAACAAACGATAAAGTTTTGAATGTTACCAAGAGAATCCTTTTATGTAGCTTTTCTTTTGTATTAAATCTTAGTGAGTATTTCTATTTGCTGAGGCTTCAATACTTTTACAAGAGTCGATGATTTTGTTCAGCGGCTGAATTTGTAAACTTACAAACTAAGGAGAAAAAGTTTCGCTTCGTTTACAAACACTAGAATATTTGAATACTAGATTGAATTGTTTGTATGTATTTTCACGTCAATCCTTTTGGTCATTTGAAGTTACTTTATTTGATTTTATTTAGTTCACAAGACATGCTACATAATATCACACCGTCAGGAAACCCACAACATTAACAACAATCCCATATATAATATGTATAATGGAATTAAAGGGTATTTTAAATTAGAAGACTGCCTCATTGGTATAGTGGTCGCAAGCGCGGACTGCTAAGCGTGGGACCCTGGGTCCGATTCCCGGGTCGAGTAAAAATTTTCTGTGCCCGGTTGATGGCAATACGCTTGCCCCCTGTTGCATGGGACTCAATAACGGCATCAGCGAAATGTGGGTGTACAATAGTACACCTCTACCTAACCCTATTTTCATCCACAGCGCTTGAGCTACAAAAAATGGAATAGTACCTAATACTATTCCATTTTTTATAGCTCAAGCGCTTCTATCATCTTTATAATCTGGTTAAATTGTTGACATTACTAATGGAAGAGTTGGTAAGTACTCCGTCGCCCAAACCAAACTACTTACTATACAATGTAAACGCCCCTTTAGACTATTGTATGTCACCGCCGTATGGTCTCAATTATAGTGCTCCCTTTGAAAATCGTAACCGCCTTAAGTGGTCAGTAAGTTACACGATACACGCTCGCTGTAGTCGGTCACTGATGCTCTTAACTATTTTGCTTGACAGTCGCAAGAGCAGGCTCTCGGTCAGTACTTAAAATACAATCACTATTCTACTGCACATAAGAGCTCCCACTTAAGACACAGACGTCTGAGGTCATTGTTGAGATGAGGGTCTAGCTCTGATCTCAACAATAACCTCAGACGTCAAAATATACACAATATTGTCTGACATTGTCATGTATGATGGAAATATCCAGTCAATGAGGTTGGTAATGGCTGACTGCCATGGTTACGCCATACGCCTCAGGTGTTGTCACTTGAGAAGCCTCGCAGCGTGCATCACATCCTATTACTGCCTTCAATGGTTACGTCGTTTTTGCTAGTATTGTGCACGTGAAGTCTGTGAGACCGTGAGGCGAAAGCTGAACTTACAATTATACATTCAGCTCTCGCTCTAACGGTCTCAGAGACAATCAGTCCTCGCTATTATTAAATAAGGCAAATTTTCAGAAAAAAAAATGCTTAAATGTTAAACTCAAGGTTTATTTGTCTTTCTTCAAAGACAATCGAACCTTGGATAGCCTGTAATTATTATAATTTTGGTAGAAACATTGCAAAAGTTAAACACAAATGCGAACTGAAATATATTGATATCTTTAGTGACATAAACATTCCTGGTTTAAAAATAAAACGACAAAGATTATTAACAAATACTTTTATTGCTTTCATTTACACTCATTAAACTTTCTTGTTCATTCATTTCAAACAAAATATGTAAAATATGAAGCATTGCCAAAACTTACACTTATGTCACTATTAACATAATATAAAACATATATAATATTTTTATATATAATGGCCATGACCACACATTACAACCTAGTAAAATAATCTGTACAAATAAATAAAGAAATATTTATTCACAAGTCGCAATTTTAACCACGAACACAGAGTTAGGTAACAAACGGAATAGAGCGTTGGAAATAAAATAAATAAAATGGAATTTTAGTTTTTCAAGTTTTGGACAAATAGAGCTATTAACGTAGGGATATTTATTTATCAGTCAAGTGAACTGAAAACTTATGAATTAAGTAGTCACTAACTGGTAACTTATACAACTTTGTTATGACACCTAGCGCATCATATTTTTCTAATGGAAAATAACATTTTTCTCAACATGAAAATAATGTAAATTTATTCTACTATTTGAAGGATAAGGTTGGTTTTTTTCTTCTCAATAGCTATAATAATGTGTACTTGGCGTTCATATCATTTTTTGTTCTAATAATTATAATAGAAGTATCTTATATTTACTAGAAATGGCCTCTCGCGTCTTGCCATAATGTTAGGTCGACGAACGGTAGTTTGTCACATGGTACTATCTTGTTCCTGTAAAAAATATGAAATCATTAGTACCTGCATGCCTTAGTTCGCGAAATAATGGGAAACTGTGTTATTTTTAATGATCTCTAAAAATGCCACATTTTTGGTAAATAAATAATTTCTATTCTACTCTATTCTGAGCACTTTAAGTATACTCGTAGACATGCGATTAATTTAGGCACGTATAGAAAGTTGTTACAATGTGCAATTTAGAAGTAATCTAGAAGAAATTTAGAGTATTCTAACAAAATCAGTACCTGTACAGTCAGCAACAAAAAGATGTATACACATAGCGAAATTTAAAGCGAGTTTTAGAAGAATTAATAATTGAAATCTTGCCCAATTTCATACATAGTATCTATGGATACATAAAGATACTTCACGGTCACTTAAATTTTATGATTTTAACTAATACCTTTCGTCGCGTTTGAATTTCGCTACGTATATACATCTTTTTGATGCTGAATGTACACAAAATAAACTAAAATTCAAATAGATATAATCGTAATAATATAAACTTGACAAATTGCTGACAAGTAAAACACTAGTAAACATACAACACAATAACACACTTCATTCCCCAAAGTACATATTCCGTATCTCCGTGATTCGGCTGTAAGTAATGGCGATACTTACCCTGGTGATATCAGCTGGAAGGCTCTAGGTTGCATGAGGCGTATTCCATCTCCGTTATCGCAGAGCAGACGCGCCATAGACGCCTTACGTATCGTCTCCAGCTGACCTGTTTTATTAAAGCACGTTTCATATAGTATTCATACAACTATATACACACATCGAACATTAAACGCTGTATACTTAAACTGACATAACATCACGCCTATATTCCTAGAGTTAAGCAGAGGTGCTGTTGTACAGTAAAATTTCGCCGATGTCGTTATTGAGTTCCATGATGTAATATGGGGCGAGTCTCCGAACGATCGACCGGGCTGCTACTAATAATTTGCGAAACAGAACAATCCACTAAACCAGAGCCGGGGATTGAACCCAGGATCTCACTCTCAGCAGGCGCGCTTGCGACCACTAAACAATGACGCAATTTTCAAGAAAGTTGGTAGAATAAAAATATAGGTTAGATGCCGTTGTTAGTGGCATAACTTTATGCAGCGTTTATCTAGTAAAGGAGATATTATGCATCATGTCTTCTCTGTCGTGAATATTTATTGTTTTCCTTTTCTTTGGACTTGGGAAATTTTTGATAACCTTTTCGATAGAATTGATAGACGACAACATTTCCAATAACGAATCGATCCTTTAATCTAAATAAAAATACAAAATCTTATTTGGATAACTGCTATCATAATTGGGATTTGTTTACTACGGGCACTGAACATACATTAGCAAGATTGGTCGAGGAAAATAATATAGCAAGAGCCCATAATATGTATTATGGAAGCCTGTTTTGATACCGCGAGCCACGTGCTCCGAATCTTGTGAATAATTGCCATTATCCGCACTTAATGGCTCACTTTGCACAAATATGACGGTAAAACGTTATTTATTCACGGAAATGCTATTATTTGTGAGAGACATCAAATAATAAAGGGTGGACATGGGTTCACCGCATTTAAATTCTACTGGAAAAAATTGATTAACACTCACACTGCCTCTGAATAACGCAATATATTACCAGAATTGGTTTTTAAAACAAACGCAGATTACCCACACATGATGAATATCCGGACAATTCGGCTAATTTTATTATATATCGTGTATATAAAATATAGAACAGAAACTTGTTTGTCGCGGATTCAGAGAAATATCAATTTGTGTGATTGACACGGATTCGTCAACTTTTGGATAACCTAGTGTGTGGATTGTCGTAAGAAAAGGTGATAAATTCCAGGAAATTTCCTGCTTACAATAAAATATTTGTTCTCTTCTGTCCTGATAATACACGTCGTAGAAAGGATTTGGGTTTTGTCATTACATTTATATTACACAATAACCGTGGTCTTTGAGTTGCAGTGAAAACTTCTTACTGTTTCCGGGATTAAAATTGTATGTTAATGCAAGATACATTTGTAACCAGTACGGCTTGATCGAGTTGAAAAGAAATTCAACCAAACATCTAACCTTTATGAAACTAGTTTAATCATACTTACTAGGCGTGAAAGCAGTGTCGGGGTCCGCTCCGTTTTCGTAGAAGTATCTGTCACCGACTCGGGTCCTGTAGAACTGTTCTGTAAGGATGCATAGGAAGGTTGGTCCAGCCAGAGCCCCCGGCACGTTTCTCTCCAGCGAGCCAGCTACTACCAGCTCCACGTCTTGAGGTGTTTCGTATAAACTTTGAAGGACGACCACGTTCTGTTGAATAAACAATTATTTTATTTTTGTTTTAATATATTTATTTTCCCAAAGAACATTACATTGTTCATTTAAAGAGAAACTATATTAACTGATAAACATCTAAAAGTTTCAAACAAGGCGTTCAAGCTATATCAATTAAAAATATCGATGCACACATTTAAGTATTGTAACAATAAAAGCACAAGTTTTGTATTGAAGTTATACTAAGTCTCTATATAAATAATTTACGTTTGCCAAACCCTAATTTTCAAATAAAGGCAAACCTAAACTTTTTTAAATTAGTATGAAATCTTTGATATTCTTAAGTAATTTATTTTATAACTGTACTCCTTCAAACTGGATATTTTTCAGGCCATATCAAGGTTTCTGTGTTATGTTCCCTTGCATTTCATAGGAGAAATTGTTAAATTCAATAACACCCAAGGCAGTTACGTCCGTTTTGAAAGATAAATAAATATAGGTTTCTAATAAAAGTTTTTGTTTCATCCTTAATTTTATACAATATATAGCAACATTAGAAGAGGTTTATTTGTCGGGGGAATCATCCGACGTCGGATTTCAATAATGGAGAAACACCCTAGAATACGTTTATATTATGTCTGTAACGTTATATACGCGTTTGTCTGATACACCTTTATTACTGCAGGAGCTCTGGACGGCGTTGAAATTGCAATAACATCTACATTATTATTTACCTTATAACCGATAGGGATATGATAGGGTTGCAAAACAAATCATAAGCTACCTATGCGACGGTAAGAATAGAAAAAGCCTGAAAGCCCAGAATAGTCTCTTATTAAAGAAAAGAATAAGCTAATTAAGAGCTATTTTCGGTACAAGTCCCTACGCCTTTAGCAATGAATAGTTACAAAACTTATTTTAGAATGTAAGTATGTGATGTGATTTACAAATATGGAATTAGTAGATTTCATAACAATATTTTCTAAACATTTTTAAAACGTAGAGTGTTATAAATAGGACGCCGTGCTACATCATAAAAGTGCTTGTGCTACCGGAAATTTCCCTTCACATTCTGAAAATGTTAGTAAATAACTTTAACCATATTTATGCAAATTATATTTTAATAAAAAGACTATCTCCAAACTGCAGCCTGGGATGTTTCGCTTTTTTACCTGTTTATGAGAAACATTGTATTTTTTTATAAACTAAACAAGAGCGAAAGTAACTAGGTAGGAACGCTCTACATTCAAGAGATATTCTTTAGGATGAACTTAGGTAATTTTTAGTTTTTTTTTTGCATTTATCAAGTTTGTAGAAGATTATGAGTAAAATGTGGGTGAACAACAGTACACTACAACACTCATCTTCACATAATCCCAAGACTTTAAGTAAGTATATCATACAAATTTTCATCCCGTGAGGGAATCGCTTAGCCCCTGCATCAACAATATTAACTAGCCAGTAAAAATGGTGGTTATCAACGCCGACTACCCAGGGTGGATCAGCTGATCTAAGATTTCGTCACATGTGGATGCTGTTTTCAGTACCACCACATATCACCACATATTACGATATTAAATTCAATTCTGTTACGTTCTGTTTATTTATGAAACACGTGACCTGGTTTACAACTATTCAAGGTTTTCACTATACGTACTCTATGTTCCTCGTGCGGTTTTATAAATGGCAATATCACGTGCACTTGAAAGAAGACAAACAAAGCGATTAAATTGTTTACCTTTCAATGGTTCAGAGTTCATATTAAAGGCTTGACCTGGCGCAGGGACCTATTTATACAAGTATACCTACGGCATAATAGGTGAAACGTAATTTTGTTTTGGGTAAAGGTTGAGAATAGCCAATACCGGAGCACAAAGTATAAAAACATAAGACTTGGGTGAACATCACACTAATAATTAGGAGGTTACGGACTTCATGGGCGGCAGTGAGCGATTAGCATCAGATACAGATTGCAAAGGTTCTTTGAAGAGGAAAATAATGTAATAAAAAAATGCAGTACCGTAATAATTAAATAAAAACAGGAGGCGAGAACTAGACGATAAACGTTATCAGCTGAAAATCCGACGGCTTTGCAGCTTAACATACAACGACATAAAACTTTGTGGATGGTACCCTGGCGTGTCCACACTGCGCACGGACTTTTTCAGCCAAAATAAGATACATCAGCCACATGAGAGCAAAACATCCACGCTCTCAAAATTAAAAGCCTCATTGCCGTAGCCGAAATCGGTTTGGAGATTATTATTAATATTAATAATTAAGTATTGTAGATAGTTCCTATAGTAGTAGTTAAGTTTGTTTATTTGGCAGTACCATTGCAGAGTGCATGATTGAAACTTTTTATAGGAAAATTACCATCGCTATACCTACAACATGTTTGCAATAAATGCAATAATTATATATAATAATTATAGCAAAAAAAAAAACGAAGAAACTACCTCAGAGTTATAATGCTATCAAGTTTCATCGCTAGCCAGAAAGTCTATGTAATAACTTCTGGAAAGCCCATCAACTGTGGCCTTAATTATAAGCTATAAACTGGATTTATACCAGGAGATAGCTTCGACAAGTTCACGACGCTTATCTAGTGACACTACCGCTGATGAGTGATAATAACCGAGATTATTTATAATACTTAAAGATAGAAGGTACTAATAATAACCACCGCTTACTTTGAAAAGGGTTCTTTTTAGAGCACCCACAGTATTCAAGTACTCGGAGAATACAAGGATGTTGCGTTATGTAAATAAAAAATAAACTCATCGTGCCAGGACAGTGTGAAGCCACCTTTTTTCCATTTCTACGAAACAAATGGCTGACGCAATAAGATTCAACTGTATAACTGCTACCTTCTTTTACTGCTTCAGTATCTAGTGTCCTGAAATACCCCCGAATTAATCTGAGGTGATGTAATTAAATAATAGACTTTTGTTTCTCTTTTAGGTAAAACTTATTTTTCAAAATAAGCCTAAAAATATAGGTGGGAGTAAAAAAACATTTTTGTAAATGTAACCCTTTACTCTACCATAAAACCCATCCAATAAATTCTTGTCCGAAACTTTAATACATGGATAAACATAGAAGACAGTTTCAATAAATGTTTTAGGTAGGTACCGTCTGGCAGCACGTAGAAGGCACACGTCACAAAGCTAACAAAGTTGCGGTAGCAATAAATTAAATGACTGTAATTGTATTGTGGTCGTATTCTGTGCTATACCTATGTATGTCACGAATACGTAAAAGTACGTAAAAGTCAGCTGGGAATAACCTCCTAAGTACATTTTGTTTAACATGTTGTCCCACACTACAATTTCTCCTGTATCGTGAGTACATATTGGAATAATGATCGCACTATCGTACATGATATAAATGTTGGCTGAGTGGAAACCATATATATATGCGTAGGAGTTGACGCTGAAGTTCTTCTTTGGACATCCATCGGGCGCAGGTATATATATAGGTCCTGAAACTATTATACAACTAATAATTATAACATACCTCTTTGGAGATAAAGTCGAGCATGTCATTGAAGCTGTGGGGCACAGACAGGCCGCAAGCGGCGCGGGTCGTTACGTACGAGCCGAGGCCGTGGTCACGACCTCTTTGGATGTCCGTTGCCCGCAAGTCACCACCGAAAGTGTTGTTACGCCTATGACAATAGAAATAACACTATTTTTATCTCACATAGACACTGACTGATTGAGCTCCCACCCCTGATTTATGGAAATACATGTGCGGGTCAAAATTTTATTATTTCTCACGATAGCGGTGAAATCACGTCGTGAGCAAACCTGCACATCTATTAGAGGGATCTACATATAATGTTCCCGATAGGGTGGCTCACTAACCGGCACCAAGCCAGTGTGGTAGCCTAAGGACTTTACACTTCTTCTGAGAAGAGCCCCATGCCCAGAAGTGAAAAGCTAGTGGGTTATTATTATTATTTATTTACGTATAAGTACACACGGGGATTGTGAGTGAAGTTAGGTAGCTGATACTTTGGAACCTGTTTCTTCTTTAATATAAGAACTCAGCTCTTGTCGTTGGAGCAATCTCCACTGCTCTCTATCCTCTGTCTTCGGTTTGATTTTTCGATATGACTCGATCCCTACTTTCTCTTTCTTGAATTAGTTATGTTACTATGGTATACATACGTATGAATTGATTCGATAAATCACGCCTAGTTTTATTGAACTGCGTAGGGTCAGATTACCCGCTGCTCATAGCCTCGCATCATAAAAATAGTAAAAGAGTTCGTATTCCCTTTCCTCGAGCGTCTTTTATGACTCTCACGGGGTGTAAGATATCCTGTTACTTAATAACTGCAAAAGTCGAAATCACAACTAAAGCCGAGTTAAAGCCGTATGTGTATACGACACCGTTAACTGGTAAGACCCAATTAAATTACATTGAATTCCTTTTAATTTTATAACCAGTACGCATAAAAAAATTCATAAAAATAAATAAATAATTTAATAAAAGACTTTTAAAATTTTCTTTATATTTCCTTTCTATTTTATCTAATTTATATGCTCCGTATAGCTACTTTGAATATTATTAAGACCAAATTACGTCCTCAATTTGTTTATTAAAAACGGACAAGGTAAATAAAGATATCAAGTACAAAACGATTTATATAAGCATGATTTATAGACCATAAAACACTAAACAAAAAAAAAACGATCTGATTTAATGAAACATTCTGTATAAAGTTAAAACTTCCGAAGAAAATATTTGTAATTCGTTTAGTTGGTGTCTAACACAATCGGTGCTACTGTCTACAAAATTGAGTGAAGGTTAATAAATTACTTTTTTATCTTGATCTTATCAGCTTTAAAGCACAAAATTAGGAATTATAATTTCTGAAAGATAATCCAACCGTATTTTGAATTTAAGGGATATACGCTCTTCGCAAGTTAAACAATGTTGATAAATTGAAACATTAAGTTATAAACTTAGCACTTAAAACAACAAAATAGATACATAAATAATAGCTCTATCGACGAATTTGATATTAAACTAGTACCTATGAACTTTCAAGATGAAACTAATAAACAGTAAGAACTTAATTCCAAAATTTTGAAGATAACAATAGGGATGTTAGCTAGTATAAATTAACATTCGATTGTAGATTAAAATATAGCTCACAATTTCGTGACTAGCCACTACCTAAATAACATTTGGATTAAAAGAATAAATATTACCTAATAATAAAAAGATCAGAATTATAAAATTGCGCCCCATAAAATTCTTGTTGGTATGTGTAGTCCGTCAACCCGCACCGTGTCAGCATGGTGGACTAAGGCCTAACGCTTCTTATTCTAAGAAGAGACCTTTGCCCAGCAGTGGGACAGTAATGGATTGAATTAATAAAAATAAACGTGTTTTAAATATTAACTTAATTTAAGCAGTTATTTAAATAATGTATGTATTTTATAAACATTTTTTTTTTTTTTTTTAATTGTCTTATACTAAATTATTCTTCTGTGGTTCAATGGATAATTGAAGATAGGTACATAATAAAACCTTTTTGTTTTCCATTAATCTATTTGGAAGGAATTTCACGCGTAGTTACGTGGAACACCCTTTGTAGCTGTATAACAATGACTTTACAAAATTACAACGTTAATAAAATTGCTTCAAGCGCTAAATTCATGGACACGGGATTGTATGACGCGAACTGGTCGGTATCGAATAGCTGTTACGTTTTGATTGACCATCAATTCACCGCGATACTGACCTATGATTATAACAAGTCAATTTGTACCACAACAACCTTATTTACGTTAAGTATGGAAAATTTCAGCCAAATAAAATCAACATAAAATTGTAACAACTACGATTCTATTTTGAGGAACCGTGACATCAAATACAATTTGAAGTTTGACGTCACATAAACATCAGTAATTCTATCGCATTTGTAGATAAATTATTCTGTGCCACGAAGCAATTTCCCTTTGATGTGACGTAGGTAATACGTTGATTGCAAAACTAGGCATTATTCAAATGGTCTTCTAATACGTCCTTGACGGTTCCCTGTATCGTATAGCTACCATCAAGTTTATAGACATGTCGATTTGAGTCCATAATATCAGCTCAGATTGGTATTAATATTAATAAGGCAATAAATTCCCACCGTATCTTCCATACAGGGAAACTTCAGCATAATTTTGGAAACTGTTTTCGTCGTAAATCAACCCCCGTTTACTAATCATCGTTAACCCTTCTTTTTCTTATTACAGAAGCTTAATATAGTCAATATTTATTCCTAAAGTTACGGAAGCAATTTCTCTACTTCCAATGTGACGTACTTTCGATATTGGATGAAGAAGTTCCTCGCTGCATTCGTTAGGACCGAATTTTTTTATTAGATTCAAAGCAGGAATGACTTACTTGAAAAGGAATTGGGTTATTTCCGAGTCCCAGTACTGGTCACTGAAGTCTTGCTCCTGCGTAGTGAGTCCTCTCGCCAAGTTATCGAAGGAATCATTAAGTTCCAGCAGGAGTGGTCTGTTGAACCAGTCACTCATGCGAACACTGCCCAGGAAATGGCGGTTCTCCGACATCAGTCTGTAAAACAGTTTGAAATAAGTCGAAATATATTGTTTTGTGAATTTTTTATTCAACCAATTGTGTCTTTTCTAAACTGTGTGTTTACAAGTAATATTGCAATTAATTAAAATAAAAAAACTTATTAGACGTATGCATAAAGTTGTTAATAAGTTTTCATATTTCTGTCAACATTACCCTTGTAACTGGTAATTGCAATATCCTATGTCAATAATATTACTAGTCACCAAATTCACGCCATGATTACATTAGTGTGACGGAAATATTATAGACAAACTGAAGAAAAACTGTAGCTTTTATGCTTTTATTGAGCTATGGCTAAATAAAACCTATGTATTTTATTTAGCCATAGTTTTTCCAGATTTCGTCCTTCTCAAACCAAGGTCCAGTTTTTATCACTTAATTGATGTTACGCAATAGTTACTAAAAAAATCGAGTCGATAGTATTTCTCTACTAAATATTGAAAAAGACAGTGTGAAATGGAGTTCTATAGTGGAGCTTTTTAATTTTAAAACATCTACTTACTTCAAATAGCCACGGATTAGCGTATGGAAGTGTCTGAAAGCGGCTGTGGCATGCTCGTCAAGTACAGAAGGGTCAACCCCAGGATTGTAGTCGTTCACGTAGCCGTGAGCTCCTGGGTAGATCAGCTTATTCTTCACCATGTTCTCAAAGCCTGTGGGTGACAAAAAATGTTGCAGTTTACTGATGAATAAGATAAACAATTTATTTGACTACATAGTTACTACAGTAATACAACTAACAGTCGCAGCTGTAAAGTCTGTATCACAGCTAGTTATTGTACGCCTATCACTATCATGAGCATAGATTTTACCCAGTAGAGGAGTAAAAGTGTTAATTAACTTTGTGAAAGAGAAAAATAAATCCCATTTTAGCAGGGAAAAGTATATAATAAAAATAAACAACTTGTTGGCTGCCATCAGGGATCCAAAACACAGTAACGCTTTAATAAAATTGAAAGGTCAGATGAACCGAATCTAGGTACTTGAAATGTTTAAAAACATATTCGTGCCTCGGTGAGCCACTTTTGTCTATTGTTATACTGAAATCTTATTTCTGCAATAAATATTAACTTACTATATCACAGGGAACAAGAAGAATATTCATACCCAGCCGTTCAACGAAAAGCAAAATTACACATATTAATGTTTTTGCTAAAATTAAACATCATAACATAATGGAAAGTGGTTGACCAGTCTGTCAGGTACAAAAACATAAACATGAATACGTTAAAACACAGGCCTGAATTAATATTTTCCTATAAACTGATAGGTATGTGTTGGGTAGCTCATCAAGCCGACTGTGTAGACACATTTTATATCTACAATGTAGAAAATAATATTGCTTTAGATATAGTTTTATTTTCTGTTAAAATAATTATCAGTAGCAGGCCAGTGTTTGGAATTGAGCTTTTCAATTAATAGCCGCCTCGCACAGTACATCTCTGCCTTACCCTTCGAAGAATATAACCATGATGCTATATTATGTTAATCAACCATTGCTTAAAAAGCCAAAGAGATAAGTGTGTTATCTGGTTTCCTCATAAGGAGGCTTACGTACCCCCGCAAGTGGATATTCCTTATTGATTTAATTATAATCGGTGGTGGCGTGATTCGAACTTTCTTCCTGTTATTGTAAAGGAAAATACTTACTGAGTTTACCGAAATGTTAACAATAAATTAAGGAAAAATCCTCTTCGTTTGTTATTTTTTCCATGGCACTGATAAAGTAAATTGAAGAGCAAATAATTATTCATTGTTAGGTTAGAATAATTATTTTTTATTCTTACCAAGTAAAATAGGTAGGTATTCATAATAGTTGATGTGTTGTATCTCAGCGATGTGGATTCGTCTCGCTTCCTGATAGATGGTTTCGTCGTTCCAGTGAGGGTTGAGATGCGCCAGGGCGTCAGCGATACGGTTGTGTTCACGCATCAAGATCACTTGGAGCACCGTCAGTTGGGGATTCTGGTTCACTCGGATATCACCTGCGGAAAATATTATTTCATTGGTCCTATGGTCATAATAGAGGCTGCTGCTACTCCAAATTTAGGTATGTTATTGGGTATTCCTATTAGAAAATTCTCAATATGAGCCCGAAGATAGAAAATTGCCTAGCTTTCCCAATATTGCACAGAACTTAATAAATATCTCCATCGGAAATTGTATATAACAACGGTACACATCTGCTTAATCGCTGGGGGAAATCAGGCGTAATGCTATTTGAAAACATAATTTATTTGAGCAAATAAAATGATTTGCTTTGATACGATAAGATAAGATTTTTGCGTAAATATAATGTAGTCTTTAAAAGTGACATCTGAATGATTTACGCTCTGGGAATCTCGCTTCGTTATTGATATCTGCAAAAAGTTCCGAATAAATTTTAAAATGTTTGTTGGATAAGATACCGTAAGCTGAGTAGATAACGAAATGAAATTAAATGAAATGAAATGAAATTATTTATTTTGCAATTAGGATTTTTCAATCACTTTTACACGTCTTTTTTAAACTAGATGGCGTCGGCATTTCCTATGACTATCCCTGAGAAGAAACGCCGAAACAAACTCAGGGGTCAAAGTCTATTTTAAAGTCCAGACAGATTGTATTGATGTAAAGGTTTATGTGAGACAAATATAGGGTGGAATAGCCTTTTGAAGAAAGTGCCATAACTATTTGAGCTAACCTGTCGCAACAGAGTGCAAGCATGCATCAGTTATCGTGAGAATTAATGAAATGAAGAGCGCTCAGCCTAGATCTCACTCACATTTACAATGTATAGCGGTTATATATAAGAAATAATTTCAATTTAAACGACATTACAATAACAAAATAATGAAGTAAATAATATAATAATTAATGGCAAAATTTGTATATAAAAAAAAAAAGGAAAGGCTAAAGAGCGGCTCAATCCCAAGCGTTTTTGTCATCTAAATAGTCCGAAATTTTATAGTATCCTTTTTAACAAAGTTTAGATTTAATTACAATTTTGAACTTCTTTAATGTTAAATTACGTATATCATTGGGAAGTTTATTGTAAAAGCGTATACATTGTCCCATGAACGAGTTGCTTATTCTGTGGAGGCGCGTAGCATGTACAGCAAAGTTGTGTTTATTCCTAGTGTTCAAAGAATGAGTATCAGACAGTTTGACAAAGTTCGAAATATTTTTATAAACATATATTAAATTTTCAAAAATATATTGTGACGCTACAGTTAGAATATTAATTTCCTTAAATCTGTGTCTCAGCGACACCCTTGGACCAAGATTATAAATAGCTCGGACAGCCCTTTTCTGCAAGACGAATATAGTATTGATGTCTGCAGAGTTTCCCCAGAGGAGGATGCCGTAAGTCATAACGCTATGAAAATAACTGAAATAAACTATTCTGGCTGTATCCACATCAGTTAAGTGCCGAATTTTTTTGACAGCAAACGCGGCAGAACTAAGCCTTCCCGATAATTTGTTTATTTGCGGGTCCCATTGCAGTTTGGCGTCTATAGTGATGCCTAGAAAAACAGTCGAATCCACAATGTCCAGTTCCACTCCATTCAATTTAACATTGATTGGTACTTGTCGGACATTGGGCGTTGAAAATTTAAGACATTTGGTTTTTTTCTCATTAAGGAGAAGATTATTAACATTGAACCAATGAACTACATGAGATAGTGCAACGTTAACTTCGCGAAAATCTAGTAATTGTCGTCGAATTTTAAATATTAGAGAAGTATCATCCGCGAACAATACTACCTCGTGATTATCCCGTACGTAATATGGCAAGTCATTAATATAAACTAGAAACAAAAATGGACCTAGAATTGAACCCTGCGGGACGCCCATGGTGACCTCAGATCCCGAAGATCTCTTGCCATTAATATCGACTCTCTGAATTCTATTGCTTAAATAAGAAGATAAAAAGTCGAGAGCCTTGTTCCTTATGCCGTAGTGGTATAATTTCCTGATGAGTGTATAATGGTGTACGCAATCGAAAGCCTTTGACAAATCGCAGAATATGCCAAGAGCATCTTGCGAGTCTTCCCAGGCATCGAATATATGTTTCAGCAATTCCACGCCCGCATCTGTCGTTGAACGTCCCCTTGTGAAGCCAAACTGCTTTTTATGAAGTAGGTTGTGTCTATTAAAATGTCTTAACATCTGATTTAAAATCAATTTTTCAAAAATTTTACTCAAAGTGGGTAGAATTGAAATAGGCCGAAAATTTGTGGGATCCGTAGAACTACCAGATTTGAACAGTGGTATTACTTTACTTTGTTTCATCAAGTCAGGAAATACACCAGATGCAATACAAGAATTGAACACGGTTGCCAAGTAAGGTGAAATCACGTCAATTATGGACGAGATAGTTCGTACTGACAGTCCCCAAAGGTCTGCAGTTTTCTTTACATCAAGACTTTTAAAAGATTCTTTAATATCTTTCGCATTAACAACTGAAAATTCAAAAGGTGTGCTACATTCAGATACGCTTTGTTTTAGTATAGTATAAGCGGAAGTGGAAGAAGACAAGAGAGTTTTGGTTGTTAAAATAGGAATATTAGTAAAGAAATTTTCGAACTCAGTTGCCACCTCCATATCCCCCCTAATATCTATGTCGTTAATTTTCAAATGGAAATCGCGGCTACGTACTGTGGATCTTCCCGTTTCAGAATTAATAATATTCCATGTAGTTTTGATTTTGTTACTGGATACTTTTATCTTGTTTTTTAAATGTATTGACTTGGCCAAGGAACAGGCTCGTTTAAATATTTTTGAATATCTTTTTACATATTCTTTAAAATCTGCGCTATGATTGTACGTTTTTTCATAATATAATTGAAATAACCTATGTCTACTTTTAAAAATGCCAGCTGTCGCCCAGTCACTAAAAGTAAATTGATCACTGACCGATAGTGATTTAGGGGTAAAAACGTTACTAAACTCTCTATTAATCATATTGAACAGCAAAGTATAAGCTTGATCAGGATTGATGTCATACGGCAATAAAGGTAATTTATCTATAAGATTACATTTGAATAGTTCCAAACGGCCTTCATTGACAGGAACAACACTTACAAGTTTTCTTTGTACTCTAACTTGATTCCTAGGAAAAGTGACTAACTGACCACAGTGATCAGAGTCTAACTCATTTATAATTAATTTATTACAAGGTTTCAAGTTTGTAAAGATATTGTCAATACAAGTAGCACTAGAAGCAGTTATTCTAGTTGGTTCAAAGAAGATATTGTACAAGTTGTATGACTTAAATAAGGTTAAAATTTTGCTAGTATTAGACGAATTTTCCAATATATTTATATTAAAGTCTCCACAGACAACAACTGTTTTATTAGACTTCGAGCATTTAAATAACACATCCTCCATATATTTCTCAAAAACATCAAAAGATGCGCATGGGGGCCTGTACACGCTCATCACAATGAACCGCTCTAGCTCAATACAAGATATCTCAATTACTCGCTCAACAGAGAGGCTCACAATATCTTTGCGTTCTTTACACTTCAAGTTGTTACGTGTAATTATTAATGAGCCACCATGGATTATATTTACTCTGCTGAACGAGCTGGTGACTTGGTGGTTGTTGAAGTTGAACATTAACTGATGGTGTTTTAGCCAATGTTCAGTCAAACATAAAATATCAATAACATTGCAGTTCAAAAACAACTCCAATTCTAAGTCTTTACCCATCAAACCCTGTATATTTTGGTGCACTATGTTAAGACAATTTAACTGATTATTAATTTTATACATATAACAAAGTTTACTTTTCAATATTACGTCTCGATATCGTAAAGGCATCAAACGTTCAAACAAAATGCTACCGTACCGTAACAAAATATCAAACAAAAATGTACACGTGTTTGTATGCAATTTTATTGTCACTGACAACCTCTCAATTTTGCTAGCTAAAGTTACCAGATATTTTTACAGGTGTTTCACAAATTCAAAACTAAAAGCACCCTTGATTTTCCAAACTTATACTTCAAACTACCCGTAGCTTATTTTTAGATGTTCAAATGTTCAAATCTTTAATTGGACTACCCTCTACACTGCCAATTAAGCTAGTAATGGCTCTCAGAGGATTATAAGCAAAGATCAAGCGGATCTTCCCATTATTATTCAAACGGCTTATGGCTATGTAAGCACTAACCATGATGTGTTTCCTTTGCTGCCTCGATGTCTGTCGATATACATAAGTGGATTTGTTGCTTACGGACTCAACCCAGACAATATACATGTCAAGACCCTTTGTGTCTGGACGAATATTAGCTCAACTTTCCAGTTACATTTATAGCAGTAGGTTTACACATTCATAGGAGTAATACAGGGTATCCCAAAAAGTGGTGACACAACTTTTGTGAAAATTCCAGTTTAAATTGAAATTTTCCAATACGTGTGCTTTTGGATCAAATTTTGAATATGATGCGCTAGAGATAGCTCAATGAAAATGACAGTATGAATAGCTAATGAAATGAACACGTTTTTAAAATCAGTTCTAAAGGAAAAAGTTCCGAGAATTTTTTTCATAAAACGTTCTCAAAGATTTAAGAAAATTTCAAAATATCTATATTTTTTGAATTGGAATTCAATTTTTTTTTAATTAAGTACTTTGGTAACATTTATATATATTATTTATATAATAAATGTTTATGCGTCAGCCGGGTAAATTATTCAACAACTTTACAAAAAAAAACACTCTTATCTGAATTATTTACGTTATGAAAATATCACGAAAGACAGAGTCTGGTTAAAACATGAAAACTTGTCTCGCGTTCTAGGGCTGAAAATGTAAGATAAGCTATAATATAGTTCATCCAAACTATATAATATTACTAGCTTACGCCCGCGGCTTCGCCCGCGTGAATTATGATGAGGTAACAAACAGACAAAATGAGATTACAGGGATAAAAATCCACGTAATAAAGAGAATAGGATCAACACTAGCCACAGATTGGCTATGAAAATACTTATAGGTTTTGTATAGCTTACCAGTTAAGTAGCAAGGTTCATCGGGTGACTCCGCAGACTCACAGGTGACGGTTACGTTGGGATCCTGTGGGGGCCACTCCCGGCCTCTCCTCAATTCTGTGAGCAGCCTTCCACCCTGACGAGCTCTGAGAGGGTTCGCCTGCCCAGCACTACTGCCGTAAACCAACGACAGATCCATGTACGCTGTCACTGTCGTTATCTGAGGACAGTTTTGTTTTAGTTAGTTTCAAATGCAATGAAGTTTAGTTTCAAATGCAGACCAACTATTTCTACCCAGCTCCTATCCAATACCCAACTCAAGCAATGTTATTTGTTAAGTAAAGTTTGCAGACAAGAGGTATAGAGTATTGCCAATTTGACGGAGTGAGTATATTGACTCGTTCCCTGCGCATTGAAACCTAATATCGCCGTTTGAGTGTTAGTATATCTCTGGAGATCCCTTAAACTTGCTAGTTTTGAGCTCAATATTAATATGAAAACTTTCAAATTTGTAGGATTTATCACAAATATTTAAACATTGATACTACTTACAGGTTCAGCGGGAGCATTCGGTGCAGTACAGCCTCTGTCCCTGGTGGAGCCAGTCCTCACGAAGTTCATGCATTGGGTTCCTTGAGGGGAGTGGATGGGGTCATTGGGAGGGATCAGGACAGGCGCGCACATGGGGTTGGTTGTAGCGTCCGGAGACAACTGGCCGTTGTCGTCACAACATGTGATCACGTCCTTATCTGTTCGGGAATAAAGGGAATGTGTTAAAATTCAAATTAAACCTCATTTGTATGGAACTTTTAACACCCGTTAAAAGTGCTGATTGATGAGGATTATAAAATTTTATGATGTTTGTACTCAACTAATATTCATAGTGACCATATGAATAATCTATAATGGTATGTATTGTTGTCGATTAATGTATCTCGTATATTTTATCCCAATACACGAAATTATATCAGGGGATAGAGATATAAACAAAAAATCTTTAGAGAACGTACAAAAATGACATCCTTGTCAAACAACTTGCGACGCAATCGAACAAGGAAATTGTCCTATAATTTTTTTGTAGAAAACATTTTCCTTTTCGGATATTGCTGATCGGCATTCTCTCTACAATAGATAAGGATTTATTAACTCGCGTCTATCGCCGTCAACAACGTTGAGTCGAGCAGTCATCCGTGAACGACGTGCTTTATAATGGGATAGAAAATTGTATGAATTGAATGGAAGAAATGTCCGTTTCATCGATATTTTCATCAGCTTTGTTTGTTTGTTCTGCTGTTGAAAGTAGTCCAAACCATAGTACTTCTTTAGGTGTCGATGTCTCCACTCAACTGTTCATTCAATTCAAACGATTCTTTTGATTCTACTTTTAGATTCACTAAACACTGAAGAAACTTCACGGCACACCAGCTAACAGCTTCATTCCACTTATCCTGATTAATGGCACGTTGAAATATAATCTCATTTGTATTTTGCCTTTTAAACACAACCACAAATCAAGAGTTATAAGCACGAATTTATATCTCGTAAGATAAATGAAAATTATTCGAACTAAAACCGAAATAATCTGAAATTTGGATCTTTGGTAAGAAAAGATATTGTTACGTCGTGTTTTTGGACCTAGCCTAACTTAATTAATTTTTTGAAATGATAGATGAATTATTATTTTATTAATAACAATCTATTCATCAATATGTATCCATAAATATTGTTATGTATTTAGATGAAGCTAGACGTTATCCACAAAGTCGACGTCAACAACAACAGACAAACAAACAAACATGGTGTTAAGTGATTCACACAAATAGTAAATGTTTTAGGTATCATGAATATGTAAAACAGGTTGCGTTAGAAAATTATGAATGATAATGTTGTATAGAATAGGTAGTGACAATGTAGTGACGAACGAGTACTTAAGTGTTAAAAGAGTAATGTTGGATGTAGGTAAATCAAAAATTATCACACTCATTGAACATGTTTTAGTAACACACACACACATAGTTTCGAACTTACTATCAGTTCCTGTAGAATCGGCTGTAGAAAGACAATAATATTTTAATTCAAGAGTTTACATCAAGTGTGAGAGGTTTTCAGTAATCTGCAAACTGTAGGAATTTGTGGTCATTTGTGGCCATGGTCAAGACTGTTACTCTTTAAGTAGATAAGTCTTATAGAAAGAAATCTGCCTCTTTAACGTCTTTTCTGCTTACTACATACTTTTTTTTTTAAACATTGCCCCACACTAACATTTCTCCTGTATCGTGGGTACAGTTTACAAACATACATGTCACATGCACAAACAATCAGACCCGAAACAACTATCTGTAGATCATACAAATATTTGTTCCGTGCGGGGAACCCGCGACACGTAGCGCAGAAAGCTAATCGCTTAGCCACTGCGTCAACCGTGTCGTCCGTACCTACCGCACACTTCAATAGTCTGTCCTGGAATCACTCATCAATCTAGTTATCGCATGTGGTGCGCGAGGTCCTGGATTTTTCTATGTGAAAATTCTCAGTACTCATTCATCATTCACCCGTTACATGGAACTCAATAACGACACTCCTGGGTTAGGCAGTACTAGTTAAAACTCCGGCCTACCTGATGCCATATATCAAATCTTGGTCAAAGAGTGCGTACTTATATTTTTTTAGGACATTAGTTTAACGAGTCTTGAATATGGTCTGCAAAAATCATTAGTAATTTGAGCGAATCTGGTTTCAAGTTGGAATGAAACTCGTCTAGAGATTCGAGAAAGCGTACCCTCTCAAAAAGTGCCAACGGAATGATCCGATAACAGATAGGTGAACGAAATTACTGATCGATTTTCCTTATCGACAAACAATCAACTTTATTTTATCGTGGGTTGGCATGTCGGATGAGATATGGTCGATCACTCTTAATGAATGTGACCCGTTTTTACATTAACTCGATTGTTTTTTGATGCTTGCTAAGTGTTTTCGACGACCTACGACCCTCGTCTTCTGGCTGATGGTGAAGTGTTTTCGAACATCAGGCATATTTACAGGTCTCTAGTTTTGGTTCGTTGGAAAAAACCGTTCCATTAGATACTTCAAATTCCAAATCTAGCCAGTGCGAGCGTTCAAAGGCGCTACAGTTTCGAACTTACTTTGTTACGGTAAGCTATAATACCTATAGGAATAACGACTCAGCAACGAACAAACATAATAGGTGTCGTATCGATAATATACAAACCTCAAATTTTTTACATAACATTACTTTAAAGACCAGTCAATTTTAATAAGCGTTGTCCTATCCGCTATTAATCCTTTTGTCGTGCGTTTACAAACACAAATATTCACATGCACGAACACCCAGACCATACAACCACACCACGACAAAACAACACGTCCACATGACCACACAAATCAAACAAATATAATTTCCGTGCTGAGATCGAACGCGTGACATGTAGCGTAGCAGTCGATGGCTCAGACATTGCGGCAACCGTGCTGTCGGTTCAGAATTGTAATTTCGTATGTTACTGGATCTTTTTTATCACGTGAATTTTGTCGAAATCATAAATTTTACCAGAAAATATAGTTACACTAAGTACATAGTGTCAGTTTCCAACCCTAAATATCTGGTTGTACAAATAAAAACCTTTTTTCCACAGTCGACGCTTTGCACCTCGGGCCGTATACGGAGGTACCTACAGGTAATAGAATATTCCGTATTTGATAATCCTATTTACGCCAAGGGTTGCGAGTTCGATCCGGAAGGACCAAATATTTGTTTGGCCTACAGATATTTATTCCCAGTGTAAGTGCTTGTGCATGTGAGAAACTTACTTCTGCTCACTCTATGTATGAGTAGGTATGTGAGATTTGTGTCCATAAACACAAAAGTAATGAGGACATTAAAAAAGATATCCATGTAATAGTGGAAGTTATAACGAGCAGCCAATCAATCAGTGTGTGGCAGATTTCTGCTAGGCACAGCTGTAAATAATATTCCATAACAGATCTGAATAACGATCTTGTAACAGTGAAGGAAAACATAACGAGGAAACCTGCACAACTGAGAGGGTGCATAAAGTTCTTGGTGATGTGTGTAGCCCGCCAACTCGTACAAGGCCATAACATAGGCCATAGTGCTTGGACTAAGGCCTAATTCCTTCCATCTCGAGAGGAGGCCCTTGCCCAGCAGTGGGATAGTAAAAGGCTTTATTTACTATTTTAACAGATCTGGATAACCCCAAAGTCGTATGGATACAAAAATAGTTTATTCGTCGTATTTTATTTGATAGTATATAAGATATCATTTCATTACAGAATTTCACGAAAAGTAATATTGTTTGAACGAAATTCGATAATCCTAAGGTAAATCTACACCAATCCGCTTTGTACATATTTTTAATGTAGATGGATAGAAATCAGTAGGAAACTTTATGCTACGAAAAAAGAAAATAGTTTGAAAACTTACGGGACTGTACTACACCGGCTGTGAGAGACATGTCATGGGTAACAATTTGACCCCATTGCTGCGTGTTCAGGTTCCAAATGGGGTCGACCAGTTGTTTATCAGGGAAGAGCTGAAGACTAATCTCTCTAGCGTTCGGCAGCTCACGGCCCGAAGACGATCGAGTCATTGCGCTTATACCTGTAAAAAATATGTTCGATGATTATATCAGTAATTATTTGTGGTTATAAATACTGTCAGCAACAAAAGTACCTACTAAGTTTTATAAAACTTTTTATGAAAGAATACTTTCAAATTAAATTACCCTTAGTAATAAAATACGACCTAATAGCTTACGCTATTCTAGTTCGTAAAATTATTAATTTCATAATTACGAACAGTTCATCCACTTATATCGTTGACTGTACGACTATTTCAGAATCTTTTTAGAGATAACTGATAGTTTTTGTCCGATATTCGGTCTTTTCGATACGACTTTTCGGATTTTTCAGTAAGATTTTGTCTTTTTCTTGTTCTGTCTACGAATGGAGAACTGTCTAAAATTTTATAAAACTGCTTTATGTGGTTTGTTACAGAATATATTACTGCCATTTTATTGCATATGCCAAAAATTTGACAGGGTTTGTTGCCATATCTTCTACATTACTCTAAAAATATAAATAAAAGGTGAATAATGCATAGATACTCGTATAGTGTACGATGGGTGGCCTTTTCGGTCGCTAAAAGCAATTTCTTTCAGACAACCTTCTACCTTATTAAATTCATTTATTTATCCTTGATTTGACTCTCCGCGACGCAAACATAACCCACAAACATAATCATCTACACACGCTACCTTATGGGAATATTTTGGCACCATAAATTCCCACTTCCCTTCACGATCCACGCATCCTGCGCCATTAGGCCCGCCTTTACCCCTATCTATATATGCGCAAGGCATTAATTGCGAAGCTTCATAATCATTCATCAAACGGTCACCAACTAAAAGGAAAATAGCGACAATCCATTCCGACTCAAAGTAAATAATAAACAAAAAGTTGTTATCTAATCAGAGATGGAACCAGCTGAAATAATTGATTGCGCAGTTCTGGAAGAGACCCATAATACAATGATAAATACAAAATAAAAATGTTTGATATGAATGGCTTTGTGGAACGACAACATCTTGGGAAATTATTATTCGTGAATTTATATACTGATATAGCAATAAGTAATACTACACAGAAAGTCTGTTTGCCTTCAAACAAAGGCATAAATCTATAGACATAATAGGGAGGCAATAAACAGCCAATCCTGTAATAGCAGGATATTAGCTGTATTCATTTGACTGTCTATCTATAAACATTATTCATACCTATAACATAACTCAAAAGTTTTACGTTAATGAAGACAAGAAAGAATTATTTACATGAAGACAAGATACAGATGATGTTTTTTTTAATACATATAGTTCCTAGTATACATATATTAGTCTATTTTTCGTCAAAAACAGTCATAACTGGTGTCAGCAACCCAAACAGCCTGACAAGCAATCTAACCTTAGAGTATCACCAGTAATTAAGTGGCGAAGTTCAAATGGCACTCTCTCTGTTTAACTATTGATATTTTGCCGCAACTTGTTAGACTAGGAGAGCCGTCTCTAATGTGGTTAGGAAAAGGCTAGGCAGATGATGATAACTTTTACTCGAATCCTCCGAAAACTACATCTTTAGGTTTATATAGGTGCTTAATTACCTATCTTTATAAACATACTGACTATAAAAAGGTTAAAGAATTAGTAAAACATTTCCAAAATGCATTAAAAGATGGAGTTCTTTTAGATCGTACCTAAATGAATTCGAGGCTCAATATAACGTGAAATTGGTATTTTGCAATAATATAGCTACGTCAATATTGTACGTGGAGCATTCCAACATTTGCATAACTCGAGCTCCAATTCGCCTCTTGTTTTTGTACATTTGTAAATCATTCGTTGCGTGTATACGACAATGTCTCGTGGTAAAGGATCCTATTTATTAATATAGGAATTTATGTGTTGGCACTCTAATCGGCCATATCATACTGTATGTGCACCCGGATTCCTTCAGGAGTCCTCAGCCCAGTGACGGAATATTTTTCTCGTTAGCGCACAGCTACTTTTCTTCCTAATCAACTCATAAGAAGCAATTAGCATTAACCAAATGCGTTTTATATTTAAATAGGTACACTTGTCTCTTCTAGAAATCTAGAAAGACGCCGTTATTTATAAAATAAATTGATCGTTTTTCTTTATCTCGTTTTTGGTAAAAGGCACTCACAGAAAACATAACACAATAATCCCTTACGTTATATGGCTCTGAAAGCCGAATGATGAAAAAACATATATGTATATGTTGTGTATGTATGTATGTATATTTTTTAGGTAACTCAATATTTTGATTCAATGGGGTTTCAAAATAGAATTATTTGGTACAGTCAAACAAAAAGAAAGCAACAGTGTCATCAGGTATTAAGTGGAGTTTTCTTAAAAAACTAACGATATTATTTTTTAAATGGGTGTTTTTTTTTAAATATAACCTGCCAACCCTGAATAATGTAAAAGTGGAAATCCACAAAAAAAAACAACTTACCGTCAGCATAGTTGTACGGTGCCAATCGTCCATAAGGAGTCTGAGGCGTACCCCACGAAGGTCTGTGGAAGTTATTGCAGGACCCATCGATAGTACGGTACCGGGATTTGGTACAGAAGGGCGGTGCCAGACCACAGGTCTGTGAGGCCGGGTCCTGCGCAGACCCTAATGGAGGTGGTGGGTTGCTGAAACTGTACCAATCAGGATTTTAGAAATGAGTTTTAAAGGCAAAGGCAGTTCGAATGTATTAGTATTGTGAGTTTAGTAATTAATGACAAATAAATATATATATATATATTTATGTACATATACAAATACCAGTAAATGAGTAGAATGTCGGTACTAATAAAAAGAAAAATATGTACACAATATATTTATTTACAGCCTGAAATACATAAATACGCATATGAAATCTTTGGTACAGTAACGAGGACAAATATCAGCATTTGTGGCGGCATTTTAGAAAACATTGGTAGTGAAATCTTTAAACACAAACCACGTATTTTAATTAGGTACCTATGTGTTATTATAAAATTCACTTTTTAATCTCGTTATATACCTATATATTTGTACCCGTGACTGCACTTATCCTCGAACTTATATAAACCAGCTATAAATGAAGTACTAAATTACTAGTGTAAATACGAATTCATGCATCGAAATACCACTCGAATTGTATGTACATTAATAATGCTTAAGAACGTTTAGTCTTCGCCTTGGCTTCCGGGAAATAGTACGAACTAACCTTGATTGTGCCCACAGGGAGTTCAAAAGCAAATTCACAGGAAGTCAACTGTGTCCATTTTCAAAACTAAAATCGTTTAAGAAAGGATCTCTAGAGATTTGATACTGATAAAACGTGCGGTAGTAACGTGGACGTGTTAATTAGAACATTAATTAATCAATAGATCTGATATTAAGTCCCATGAAATTAGGGATGAGCAATTGAGCGTATTGCCATTTACACAGCATTAATCCAAACTCCAAGTCACTGAAAATGGCTTTAAATAACCCAGAAACATTTTACCCGACTTGGGAATCAAATCTAGGTCATAAAACTCAACAGTTGCGCTTGTAATAACTAGACCACTGAGGCAGATCTATTGATTAATTAATGTTCTAATTAACACGTCCACGTTACTACCGCACGTTTTATCAGAATCAAATCTCTCGGGACAGGTCATGGGAACCCGCTGGATGCGGGCAGCACAGGACCGGTCAATGTAGCGATACTTGGGGGAGGCCTATGTCCAACAGTGGACGTCTTTCGGCTGAAATGGTGATGATGATGATAATTGTTACAGCTGTGTTAACTGACAGTGTTAGTTTCGATTAGCGTTAATTAAAAGGCTGTTAAAGTAATGATTAAGTTAATTACACCTTAAATATTGTAATCGTTAGTTATCCACTAAATTAATTGTATTAGTCAAACACAAAAATAGGAAGTAACCTTGCAGAATGTCCGAAGAAACTGGAAGCGCCATTCGTCGGGCTGTAGACAGAATCGGTGCATTTTACAACAGGTACATGCAACAAAGACTTAATTAGAACCAGTGCATAGGTGAACGGTCCGACATTAGTTCATAATTCGGACGTAGGCTGTCCGAAATAGTACAGAGGAAATTATTTACAATTACCCTGCTAACTTCAGTGCAACCTAAAGGTAATACGAGAACACGAACCATGAAATTGTTTATTAGAGTGTTTGTAGACACCTTCGTATCGATTCAACTCGATCGTTTGGAACATTTTAATGTGCTTCAAGTGTCAGGTGGATTAGTATGTGATTCATTGGTAGCACACGTCGACGTCGACAAATGTATGTTTGACGTCGATCAATGCTATTGATCGTTGGCATTCGTGTGAGTTTGTTGGCACACTTATTCCTTTCAATGGTTTAAATTTTGTCTCATTACAAAGTTACAAGGACAATCAAATTAATAACGGCAGAAATGGTACGACAGATTGCGAAATTATAAACACATGTTTCGCATTCTCGTAGGTAAAGGACTTGTACAAAACTGTGAATTTCAATTACATTATACAAGAAAATTATTTAACACATTTCACGTTCTACATTCTTGTTAAGTAAACAACATGCAAATTTAGAACGTAGTGTAATTTGACTTAAATTGTGCTTGTAAGTTAGTCACGAAGTATTTTGAAGTATACATTCGAAGTGAGAATAGTGCCTTTTCACATTCTTGTTTGAATATCATATGTATAGTGACCACACAAATGTAATGCAAATCAATTTTATTATGAAACGTGTTATTAAGTATGTTTAACAAACTCAGTTTAGAATCATTTCTGTTACATCTTGTGTCAGTATGAGTTTTGAGAAAACTCGGGAAACGGGGCTTAGTCTAAACCCAAGGTGGGTAAGACGTAGGTAGATATCGAAATAGGAGAAGTCACAATAATCTTGTAGATTGAACACAAGAATGATGAAGCTGAGTCAAAAACTTAATATATAAAATTACACATTCGGTGAACCGTGCAAATTAGTGAATCGTGTTACATTACACTACTGATAGCACAGTTATTGCATACTGTACCATAACAAACCAAATCAATATCTTGTATGTCTTATCATGTGAATATTTTACAGTTCGTTTGCAGAATCTCACCCAAATCCAGCAACGGCTAATCTCTGTGGTACAGGACTGAACGCTGTGACATAAGCGGGCCCTGAAGGCAGAGGAAGGGGCAATCTTGGAGATGTCCTAAGGAACTGTGGCGAATGAATTGTCTGGAAGTTGACCTGAACTGCCTCTAGGGCACAACACATTGCCAGCATCAGGCATATCGTAGCTGTTGCCATTGTATCTGAAAAGAAAGAACAAAAAATACTCAAATACTCTTTTAAACACCACTCAATATTACAATTTAAAGATCCGCTCAAGCTTGCAAGAGCGCTAATATACTTCTATAAAATTTAGGAGATATTCACGTCAGTTTGAATTCAGCTTAAAAGCATTAAAACGATTTATTTTGTCACACGCATACAAGATAGACAAAATTTATAGGCTCGGTAGGTAATCATGGTAAACCATAGGTACATGCTCTCACAGGTACATGTTTTTATTAAACATGGATATACAATTACGTTTAGCTGATCTTAATTACAGCGTGATGTTATATTCATGTATTTTGTAATTTAAGACCTAACTTTTTTAACATAGGTACCTATACTCGGTTTGTTTAGGTACTTAACTAAAGGTAAACAATCTTGATGTGACTTTTTACACAAACACATATTAAACAAATAAACTACTGCTTAAACTAGTGGTTCAATTGATTTGGTAATCGTTATTGTTGTTTTACATTGGTTTTTAGTCGCGTTTTATTTTTAAACTGAGTTTTTATACAAAAAATATAAAAAAGACCTTTAGTTAAGCACCTAAACCAACCGCGTATAAATACACCGGCTAATAGATCCATTAGTCTATGAAACCGACTTTCTTTGTTACTGCTAATATCATCATTTCGAGATAAAATTTAAGTCCAAGTGCTCATTCGATTTTCGCCGGAAGATATCCCCATTTTTGTTTTCGTACATTATTGATTAGAGTAAATCCGGGCATTTCATTCCGGAATCCAATTCGACTAAATGAAGCGAACAGAAAGAAGCATTTACATGCCGAGAGCCCTCACGAATATCGAGGACCTAAGATTATTATTATTATTGGACGTGACGCTGATATCGTCACAATATAATCATTTCTGTAAGAATGACATACAGCCTAATTACCGATGTAGCAATCAGTTTGCGACTGACGTAGATCGCGCGATATCTCCTTTCAAACGCGATTTTTATGTCAAATATATATGGCCAAACAGTGAGGCTGCTGTCGCGATGTCGCGTTGATGTCGCTATTTTTACGTAATTAGACCGCCGGTAATAAAGGTTTGTGAAAATTTGCATATTGTCACGACAATTAGATAATGTTTTATTGGTGTAGTGCTTGCAAGCGCAACTACTGAGCGTGAGGACCTAGATTCGATTCCTGGGTTTTTCTCTATAGAAATTCTCCGAAGGTGGAGTTTGTCATTCTGGCAAAAGGGTCAAACTTTATTGAGGGGAACATCAACAACAACAATAGACTTGACTTGTACCATGCGGGAATCAAACTCGCGACACGTAGCGCGGCACTCGATCGTGCGTGCTGAAGGATTCAGCTGTCGGATTTCATGACATAGTCCTTAAGTCGCGAGGAGAGGATAAATTCAAAGGCGGCAGTAAACAATAATGTTCCTATTGTGTCTACTTTGCGTCATCGTTAAACCAAGTAACATTCAGTATATAAGGTACCTACTATTAACGTTGATTTTTAATTTCCATTCATGAACCTGAAAGCACGGTTGAACATACAAATTAGGTAAATGTTAATTGCTGTTTCATTTAGCCTCGATTTATAACGGGTGAAATGAGTGGTATAGTTAACACGCGAGGTTATAAAACATTGCACGAGCCGCCTCATTGGTGTATGGTGTAATGGTTGCAAGTGCAGCTGCCAAACGTATCGGTTCGCCTTCGATTCGGTCAGGTATAAATTTATACTTGATTGCCAAAAGTTATCGACCGCTGGTGCTATTTTTACACTGGTTTATAAAAATCTTGACTACCTTATTGGTTTAGTAGTCGCAAGCGCGTCTGCTGACCGTAAGGTCCTGGGTTCGATTCCCGGGGCGGGCAAAGTGTTATTGGATTTTTGTGTATGAAAATTCTCAGTAGCAGAACGGAGGCTGGAACTGTGTCCGGTTGATGTCTATAGGCTCGCCCCCTATTATATGTGACTGGACGTCAATAACGGCATCGGCGAAATGTGGGTGTGTACACCTTTGCCTAAACCTTCAAGAAAAAATAACATTTAAAAATCAACTAAATTTTAGCTAATCAATTGAACGGCTGCAAAACTATAAACCAATATAATAAAAGAAACAATTGAACCGCAAATTAATATCTTGCTGTTAAAGGTGTTGATTAACTACAAGTTAACGAACTATAAAGAACGGCTAAGTACCAGTCAAACAGCTACACTTGTCAATTATGGTCTGTTAAAGAATCAATTGAGCGTAAACTTTCACTTTTCAGTTCACAGAACTAGTAGCAATTGAAGACTCGTACTCAATTATATTTTTCGAACTGGAAATTAATAAAATTACAGCGAAATATTATCGTGTTTGTGCTACAGTAAACATCCCTCAGCCTCTAAAACCTTAATCAAACCTCTAATCAGTTTATCGCTTTTTAAGTATAGGGTATTATCAAAATCTACAGTTAATTTAATCAATAATTATGGTTACTGGTCAAAATGATTTTAATTTCTCCCCTGTTTAGAAAAAGACACTAGAACCTCGACCGCATCTCGAGTGTAAGGTAAAGTTACCTCTAATGTGATGGTATTAAAAGAAATCGGAAAAGGATGGACGAGCGATATCCGCAGTGGTTTTTCGGTATATCTCAATTTCGATATGATCCAGTCCTAGTGGTCTGAAGTTTAATAGAGCGCTGGCTAGTGCCAGCGGTCCATTAAACTTCCAACTCCCAACAACTATTAATATACTTATTGCAATACTGTCTGTTTACAAATATCACTGAGATAAGCAAGCCTTTCGGTGATTCTCATCACTGAAAAACCACCATGTTAAAAATAGTCTACCAAGTTTCAATGGGTGTCATAAAATATGATATACATATATATCCTTTTACGTTACCCATAAAAGGTTTATACGTAGCCCTATTTGCAATACCACCGTCGCGTCAAAAGCTTCTATAAATAAAATAGGTAACTGATAGACGGGGAAATACGTATTCAAAATAGGCATCAGTGTATTTTCCTTGTACATATGAGCCATAGAACACGTTTATCGAGAAAGGCAAATCATGTACAACGGGGGAAGAAATGGGCTAGAAGATAGCGGGTATCCGTTGGATTTAAAGTAAATGAGATTTTATTCAATACTAACTTTTGCCCGCGACTTTGCACGCTTGGAATTTAGAATCTGATATTTTCCTGCGGTAAAATGGAGCTTATATTTTAAGTTAGACCTCTAGCTATACATCGGTGAAACTGCATTCAATTCCATGCAGTAGTTTTGCGTGATGCGTGTACAAAAATACAGACATACAAGAAATTCTAAAAACTGTTGTTTTGGCTTCTGATGCTCTAATAAAGACCCCCATCTTAGTTTTACTCTAATATCTATAATGTACAGACATCGGCCTGTTATAATTTTATTATATGTATAGCTATTTTGCGTCTCATAGAAAGAAAAGAACTACATACGAAATGGATCACTATAACCTTTTAACTTTTTAATTTACGATCGAGTATTCGCAAAGTACTGTGATATTTGGAGAAAAGTTCGAGAGTCAACTGGCGAACTTAGAAGTATTTTCAGTATTATTTTGGGTATTGAGTTCTTTTTTAAAAGTCGCGTCCCATGTACCTACTTGTTTTTAAAATGAGATGTCTTTTACTTTAATCGAAGTACGTCTATTGTATGTACAAAACTGTTGTAGTAAACACATTGACCTGGTTGTCAGTTCGGAAATCTAATATTATAAATAGTGGGCTAGGTCAGTTTGGCAATTTCAAAATTATAGATATATTAATGCAAATATTTGGCCATTACGAAAAATCAAGGTGATCTTGACCTCGGTTAATGAAATGCGAAACGACTTTGCTCACTTTACTACCGTTTTACATTTCTGCCTTTCAAAAAGAACTCGCAAGAAAAACATCCTTCAATTGTTTATGTTTATGCAATAAACATGTAAATACTCTTGTTATGGCATGGTTAATAGCGCCATAAGCGGGAAACTATAGCCCACATTATATTTACCACGACCCAAAACTCGGTCATTGAGTTACTCGGGATTCACTAGAACTTACCCTTTGTAATAAAACACGGTTTAGGTATAGTACATAGATCCAATATACTAAGTTTTCAACGCCCATGTGGTGGCTTCAGAAGTTTTATTGCTGAGAGAAATTGAGATAAATGTTTGATGTCTGCTCTCAAATTGTTCATGGTATATATTAAAATCCAAAATTGAGATTCAGAAGCCAGACCATGCTTACAGTATCGGAAAGACTAACTTAATATAAAAGATTTTGATGGCTGGGTGTTTCTACATTTATGTCTAAGTAACGATTACTTAATTAGCAACCAACCTACTTTCTTCATATGAAAATCATAATATCCTTACAAATAAAATTAAATTATTAATATATATTTTTAGTTTTATGTCGCCTGTAATTACATGTTTACATAATAAAGATATATTATTTTTTAAATTAAATAAAATTCCCCTGAATTTTCTTGACCAACAAAATAATAAAAATTTGAATGAAATATCTGTTCTATTCTTCTTCAAAGGGTCGAGATAGACAAAGACAACAAAACATATGCATGTCATAAAATGATTCTGGGTTTTTCTTTGAACCATCAGTATCGGATAGCCTGGTGACTTAATTGACATACAAAACACCCACGCAAACGAAGTCGCGTCGTTTGTGTGGGTGAGTAAACATCTGATAGAAGTTCTAAACGTTGAACTATGACGTAATATATTCCATTTCACTAGGACGAGCTCCGTGGAATGTCTCGTTTATTTAAAACTTAAAATAGCCTTGCTCGCACACATGATATGACAATCAAACTTTTCCTCACAGTGCAGTACTGTGTGACTGTGACACTCTTGTAGTAAACTACAAGAGTGTCACAATCCGTAAACAAAAGTCTTACGTTTTAAATTTTCTGAATCACACGTAACAAACAGGTTATTTGTATGTACTTACAAATTATTTATTATTAAAACAAAAGAAAATCAATATCATCTCTTAAACAAATACAAATATCTACATCCCTTGTCTCATAATGAAGGGTTAACAAATAAAACTAATCTCAACATAAAAATAATACCTACAGAATGAAATTTACATAGACGTTCTTTCTACATTACCATAAGACTTCCCGAAATACTTTCTTTTGTTCTCTGGTACTATAACTGTAAGTAAGTAGTCCTATAAATATAAGATAAAGTTAGGTTTTATATCAAATGAAGGACATTTTCAAGAACATGACCTTTCATACTCACTTGTTACAAACTTAATGACAATCTATACAATTAAATAAAATTACAGTGTCTGTTTGTAATGTCAAAATAGGTAGCAGCTTTTTATTAAATGCATATGAAAGTATAATATACGGTACAAATAATAAATTTGTCTGTGTTTCTGTTTGTTCCGACTAATCTCCGAAACGACTAGACCGATTTTGACGGAACTTTCACTGACAGATAGTTGATGTTATAAGGAGTAACTTAGGCTATTTTTATTGTAGAAAAATAATTAAGGTTCCGCGCAAAAATGCACGGATTCGTCATTCACGTGGGCGAAGCCGCGGGCGGAATCAGATGTTTTTTTATTCAAGAAGTAAATTCTCCAGCGAACTATTTTCTCAGCAAGAATTCCTATCGGTAGGAACTTTTTACACTCATTATCAAGTTCTCATCTATAGGTCCTTCGTAAATGATACTCATAACAACTTTAAGATCTTCAAGTTCGAAACTACCTAAAAAACCTGAGTTTTTGATTCATATCTCGTTTTATCCGCAATGCGTCAAGCATCCTGTATTTGTAGTAGGTAAGTACTAATTAACGAACCTTTATGTTTTTTTAATGATGACTTATTTCTTTCACAGATGACGAAGTGACTTTGTTCGAATAAAGTTTATTTTTAACGTTGAGATTGGTGCAAGTTGCTCCTTTAAAGCAAATCCTGAGATCAACTTAATCTTTACTTAGTTCTTAGAATTTCTCGACCTTGCAAACGATTCCATAGATTTGACAAAACGTAGGGATGCGGAAACTAGTACAACGATTACTAGTATAACCAAGCTTACGATAAACATAGGTAGCATTTCTATTACTATTTTATAGTGAATTTCTTTATAAAACTGCCTTATTAGTCTAGTAGACGCAGGCACGACTGCTGAGCGTGAATTCCTGGGTTCGATTCCCGGGTCGGGCAAAGTATTATTGGGTTTTTCTGTGTGGAAATTCTCACTACCAGCAAGGGGTCTGGAACTGTGCCCGGTAAATGGCAATAGGATCGCCCCCTATTATATGGGATTCAATAACGGTATCGGCGAACTGTCGGTGTACAATGGTACACCTCTGCCTAACTATAATAATTATTGTACCTAGACTATAAGTGAAAGATGTGGTCTCCTGTAAATGGCGGAGCACACTAGTCATCGTCCCTGTATTTGTTAACAACGACAATAAAGAATGTCATTCCGTAGCTTCTGTTGGAAACTCTGTTGGAGAAATAAATAAACCCTTTGGGGATACAGGCGTGATGCTATGTTATGTTATGTTCTTTATAAAATTCAGTTATGACATCAGTTAGGACATCAGTTCTAGAAGACTGTAGTATTGAAATCTATTGTTATATCAATAAATATTTATACTTCACATTCCAATGGACTTGATGTACAGTTTCAAATAAGTCGATAGCTTATGTGTATTTGAGCAGAAAGTATTGGCATTTTTCTTGTCGCTACTCAGAAGATTAACCGTTTAACACCCCCAGACGTGACGCCATAAAATTGAAATTACTTTGCCGCCTTTTGAAATATATCGCCTCAGTGTTAAAAATGAATAATGGACTATTTCGTATCGCAATAGGTTTGAAACGAAATGGCGTATAACAAGAAATTTTTCAAATCTAGGCGCCAGGTGTTCTCGATTGTTCACAAAATATCACTTCGTTCAGAAACATTTTTATACACTCGGCATTTAGCGGGTAGGAAAACTTTTAGGTCCTGATATTCTCGTTGTAACAAACAACAGTTGTTCTAAGACTTGGACTTGGAAACTAAAATATCATCTTCACACACAGACTTGACAAGCGGATTTAGTATTGGAAAACAAAAATAATCGTGGAGCAAATACTGTGTTATGAATTATGAGTATCCTTAAAAGTTTTCTTATGGCCTATGTTTACTGATAAAATAACAAATGTTGCGATACAGTAATAAGTTCTCGACTAAATATCTGTTTATTTGTCGTATGTTCATTTGTTTATTTTTGTTGCTAAGCATCGTGCTTGAAGTAAACAGATACCCTAATATTTTTGTAACGACTACTACTCGCAACATGGCAACAAGTAAAGCGCCATCTATCGGAGTGAAGCTACAACAACAAACCCTGAATCGCACTATGAGAGTTTACAACGATTCTAACACATATACGAATGTCCGACACCAATCGTCGGGCTTCGGCCCACCAGGCTAACCACCTTGTCTGGTCGGATGATCCTCCCTTTTCAATGGAGGAACACCATACCTCGTTCCTCCATTTTTTATTTTTATTTATTAAGAAAGCTCCTGGATGTTTTCTATTTTGTCTTTTTTGCGTCACTCGACGGGCCAAAAATAATACTGCTAATAATTCGAGCAAGGAATATTTAAGTGGAATGAAAAGTAAGCTAGGTTGAAACTTATTGTTGCCTAGTATCTCGGAGAAAACATGAATAATGCATTTAAAGTCAAACTTTAGTCCTTTTTTTATCTCAAACAACTTTTGCAGGGCTCAGCACATCACTCAAATGAAAAACTACTTCCAAAACTTTCGGAAAAGCATTCTAAACTTGGAGGATGAGGGATAACGGCGGAACAAAATGGAAACAGCACTCAAATGTTGTTTGTTTACTCAGACCGTAAAATACATATTTACTTACCACTACTAGTACCTACTAAATGTTAAATTTTAAAAAGTTTCACGTTTAGATATTTTTTGTGGTATTTAAAAGTCTATGAACTAATCATATACACACTATCTAGGGGTATTTCAGGTTTAGTATCATAACTTTAAAAGTACTGGAACGCCGACATTTACCCAGTGAAGAGATGTTGAGAGCAATAAGCATGCTAGGAGCAGGCGCGGTCCAGTGCAATGTTGCTGATGCCATTGGCATCAGTCAAAGTGTCATATCAAGATTGTGGTCTCGCTAGCGGGACACTGGCGATGTGGCTGAGCAGCACACTGTAAGTATTCGAAATACCATCGCAAGACAAGACCAATTTTTACAAATAACGGCGAAAATACAACCTACCGCTTCAGCTAGGCAATTGGTTTTGAAGTTACAGTTGGAGCACCAAGTGTTGGTGAGCGATTAAACTGTAAGGAGGAGACTGCACAAAGTCAACCTTCATGCTCATAGACCACTTCGGATTCCAGCACTGCGACGAGACAATAGCGGACGACGATTACAATGGGCAAATGAACACTTGACTTGGAATGTTCACCAATGGGCTAGAGTGTTATTCTCTGATGAATCCCGGTTCAGCTTTCATCCAGATTCACGAAGAATACGTGTTTGGCGAATACCTGGACGTGAGAGCCGCCTGCGAAATCCCCAAGAAGTCCATCCATACCAAGGTGAAACAATGAAGGTATGGGCGGGAATACGCCTATGCGAAATGTGGGTATACAATACTACTCCTCTGCCTAACCCTTCGGGGAATACAATTGTAATGGTATGTTGTATGTATTTAACATTTATGTTTATGTAAATATTGTACATATCTTCGACATCAGACACGTATGTGTCACAAGTAGCCTGCCATTCATAAGTAGCTCTCATTAATGCTCGAGTTTTAGCTCAAGTTCATGATGCAACTATTACGACTTAACGTTGTTGTTTCATAACGGAGAGATAGATTGAAAAATATTTTTACATAAGGTCCATTTTAGCAAATTTTTTTTTCCTTTTATCGTTGTTCGACAGACCAATATTTAAGAAACTCCGTAACTCATTAAGACACAGGAGATGCTCTGCAGCGTAAAACTATAGATTTTCTATTGTGTCTCTTTTGTATTACTTGACGGGTTAAATGCAATTTTAATACTTTTGAACTCTGAATTGATTTCTAAGAACAAAACTTCCTATTACGGCAAGAATAGCTGCCACAGGGATCCCTAAAAAAACTCAGCCTGTATAAAATTTTAATGTTACCTATGCATTAATTATGTTTTGTACCTATACTGCACCCTAGTAATAGGTAATATAGGTACCTACCCTGTATATGTATAGGTAGATACAAAGTGTATACTATTTCTGGGTCTAACATGTCTCTTCTCCGTCTAAAGGTTATCTGTAAAACATTAAACCTGATTGATGATATATTATTATCAACAATATAATCTTAATAATGTAAAATAAAGCATATGTGAATTGACGAGACTTGTTCATAATTGCTTTGATGCTCCACTTTCTGAAGTTCACGATGCAACAGTTAAGACGATGATATTGTATGTTTGTCACGCACATACTTATAAAGCGTCACCATATCATATTTTTCTTTTAGAAAGCGTCATTGTTACACGCTCACCCTTTTGCGATCACTTCCCGCTAACGCTACCCATTGTATTCAATACAACTTCAACCCACGTCACTTTCAATTTTTCATAATAACCGCTCGAAGAACATGGCTATCAATATTAATATGAATACGCCTTTAAATGTCAGGACTTCGTTATAAATTTTCGACATATATTTTATTTCCTTCGATGTTTGATGCTTATTAGTTATTAGGTACGTATTAATATTGCTATGCAACCAGGCGCGGTCGCAGCCAAAAACTTTGGGGGTCATATTAACAGTAATATGACGGAGGAGGGTTGTTGAAGTTGAGCAAATTAGAATTGAATACACAAAAAAAATATAACATTTGATAACATACAATTGCCAAATTAAGTCGGTTTATTAAAACAGTATATCATTAACTGTTGTGAAGTAGTATCATAAGTACGAATCAATACACGTGTAGTTAGTTAATAGTGGATTCGACTGGTTCATGTGTTACCATAATGTTCTGTACTATAAAGGGTTAGAAATAGGCTTGGAAGACACAACAGTCCTCCGTTTTTAGTGTGACCTACAGATAGCCGTTGCAGGTCTGGGTATTTGTGCATGTGAATGTTTATATTAGTAAATGCACCCACAATACAGAAATTATACCAAGTGTGAGAAAAAGTATAATTTTAAAAAAGAAACTGCAAAACAGAGGACCTCTAAATACCCGTAGAAAAGGAAAAACATCTTTCATAGTGTTAGAAACAAAATATCTCATTAGCCCACTTTCTGCCTAATTTGCCTACATAAGGATATGTACAAACCATTAAATCAGCATCGATATAGTTACGGAGACAGGTATATGTAGTATTAACGCCCTCACGGCAAATTGTACAGAACACTCGGGCTGCCAAACCGCTTTCACATTGGAACCAGTTCAGTACCAGTCAATCTGAAAGATACTGGATCAATTAATTTAAAAATATAGTTGTCCTTCACTTAAAGTTAAAAAGAAGAATGAACTAGAAGAATCAATTTCAAGAAATAATATCACTTATAATGTGATCCTCGTTGGTAAATTCTGGATGAAACAATCAATTTTGCTATCCAATTTCACCAGTGACATAACATACGGTTAAGGTACAAATCAGCCGTTTGACAGGGATTTTTGTGTGGGTAACCGGCCATTTCAATTTTAAATATCAGTTATAGTGTCGGTGAACATGGCCCTAAAAAAATCCCTGAGTGGGATCAATAAATAACGCGCTGATAAAATTAAACAAAAGAAAACGTATTTTTTTAATTCAAGTTTTGACTTTAATTTACATAATTGAAGCCAATTTTAACATTAATATTCTTCTCTTTCTTGCATATATTTTGACTGATTGAAAATAATCCATACTATTTTTGTATATACTTATACTTATGGTGTGACGACCAAAAATAATTGAGATGATGTTGTATTATAACGACAAAATATCAAGCGTTGACAACGCTGCGTTTGAGACGCTTATCTGCATTGACAGCAGAGTCAGTAGGGCATGAAACTATGCGCCACGACCTTGAAGTTGTGTCACAGCACAATTACTGCACAAACAAACAGATATAGCATAGTTTCTGTTATAAGATACACTATTGTGACACGAATCCTACTGAATTTACTAATGGAATGTCAATGTGAAATATCTTGAAATGGGTCTATTGTTATATTATAATGATAACGGGAACATTGTTTGTTTTATTACAATACGTGGTAAAATAATATTTGTCAATTGTACCGGGTATGTCTCTAGAGAGAGACAATTTGTACCCAGATATAGTGCAACTGATCACCTAATTAACTAATTTTTACAAGTAGCTCGGGGCATAATTCCTGACTACAGGCTTTTACCAACAAGTTTCCAGTAGAAAATCCAATAACGCTTCGTCCGACCCGGGGATCTAACTTATGACCTCACGCTGAACAGTCACCCTGCAAGCACTTGTCCAATTCATTCAAACGCATTATTAATATGCAGTTCAAACGTGAACGCAGTATTAATAAATTACTCATCGTATATTATGTGTACATAATGTTATTTATATTATGTGTAAACAAAGCAAATCAGTCGGGGTATCAACAATGTATGCACATGCACATACCAATATTATAAATATACATATATTTATTTAAATAAACAACTAAAAGTTGCGATCATGTAATCGAGATGCAGTTGATTTGGAACCTGAATTGCTGAAGTCATACCATTAAGTAAGAATTTTATGACACATAATATGGACGCGAAATGTACAGCATGTGTTTGAAACATTCGCATAATGTTGCCGAGATTCCTAACATTGCTGGCACCACGTCTTAATTACAGATCGCCGCCCGATTGCCGGAATGGTTTCGACGTTATCCTTTTATGTGTTGTATAACCAACATTCCCCAATACTCTCGTTGGACGACCTCGTTATGAGATCTGGAGCTTGTTTTGTAAGCAAGAGCTGTGGGTGTTTAACGCTGTTCATAATACCTGTGTACAAGTAACCTCACACGTCATTTATGGAAATTTTATACACCAAGAGCACTTTCATACGACGATAAAAGAAATCACTAACATTGAATATTTTATTAGCTCCGATTGTCCGATACAAATATGTAATCATTAGTTACCTCGTGTTCATGTGTGTGTTCATTACGACTAACTAATTGAACAACTTTATATATTCACATACTGTTGTCAAAGTTCACCAGTCGGACGAATGAATTTCATATGCATAGCATGTATGACCGAAGTACTAAGAAAACATAATGAACGTTAATTATACCTATGATATTGATCTTAATTTCTTTAGGGGATTAATCTTGCAAAATCAAATTATCCTACGAAGACTGAATTTTAAACATTACAATTCATATAATTAAGCTGAATCAGTCAGATTTATTACTAAGAATTTCTCTTATTAATTGACAGTTCAATAAACTTTGAAGATCGATTCGTATCACGCAGTTTGATTGCAGCATAAGTCCCATTAAAGTTGTGACCGCGCGCGCATTTCCAACTTCTCACAGACCTACTGTTGTTGCAATCCACACTTCGATTTTCACACAAAATAATAATTGTTCGCAGTATAATTACAAAAAGCTGTAACCTTCTATAAGGTATGTTGCCCAACGCACATTTAAAACAAGTTCACGCACACTGATATAAAACGTGTCGCGTCGAGTCTCATAAACAATCAAGTACCTTCGCAGGCGCATATAACGAACACAATCAAATACAATTCTGGTCTCTGAACAACTTGATTCAACAGGGAAGTCTTTCATAGTCACCTGGTTAAATTTGTGTAGCAAAGAAACTTTTAAAATAATTAAAGATTTCTCAAAACATATAATCTTTCACATACAAAGAGACAGCAATTTTAGAGCGACTCTGAATCAGCTGTCATTTGAAAGAGAAAATCTAGAGAAAAACATTTGTAGTAACTACGCATAAAACTAACCATAAAGTAAAATAAAGTTCCCAATAATAAAACCACATTTAGTTAAAAAAAAAAGACAACCACACTTTAGCCGGCAGAATTTCTTAAGGAATATAACAAAATTTAAAGATTGAAGAGCCTGACAATGTTTTCGTAACAAGTATCATAGAAAAGTAACTTGAGGTTTGAAGTACGTACTCTGTCCTTTTCCCTTTTTAAGTGACCAATGATATTCCAAATTGTTTAAGGACCTACGGAAAAAAGGAGCCAATTGTAGTGTTTCTTCTAAGATAAGATAATATAATTACAACATAACATAAAACATAGCATCACACCTGTATCCCGGAAGAGTTAGGCAGAGATATACTATTGTGTACTCACATTTTGTCGATGCTGATATTAAATCCTATGTAATAATGGGCGAGCCCATTTCCATTAATCGTGCACAGTTGCAAACTCCGTGCTGTTTCTGAGAATTTCTTTACAGAAAAACCTGACGGCACAACGCCCCCAGGAATCGAACCCAGGACTCACGCTCAGTAGTGCTTGTGACCACACAGTTACATTTAACTTATAAATATATATCACCAATTTTTTTGTCTTCTGACTTTCTATTAGGTATTCTAGTAAGAATTTGAATGAAATTATGTGTAACAACAAAACTTGTCAAGCGAAATTGATTTATCAGTATACGTAACAAGACTACATGTGCGTGAGCTACGCACGTATCCTAATCCTAACTTAATATTATAAATGCGAAAGTAACTTTGTTTTTCAACCGACTTCAAAAAAAAGGAGGAGGTTCTCAATTCGGTTGTATTTTTTTTTTTTTTTATTTTTTTTTTATGTTTGTTACTCGATTTCTCGAAGACGCCTGGACCGATTTCAAAAATTATTTTTTTATTTGAAAGGGTATGCTTGTCTTTTGGTCCCATTGTCATCAGGTCAGGACCTGATGGTGGAAACCCTGAGAAATCGAGGGCATCTCTTGAAAATTGTAGGCGAGCATGGGGTAAAAACTTGATATTTATGTGTATATCTGATGAGACTACAATACTATGGAGGTTTAGGGCAGATCTGATGATGGAGACGACAGAGGATCGAGGGAACTCCTCAACGGTACATCTTAACTATCTCGTGTTTGGGCTTATTTTATTCGTGTTGACAAGATCTTTACACCGAGATGGGTAATGACTGCCACTGCAACGTCCGTGATGCAGGTGCAGTACTGTTTAGGGAACTCCTTAATGGTTGATAGCAGCTACATAGTGTTTGGGCGATTATTCCGTCAATTACGGACCGATTTTAAAAATTCTTGTTTTGTTTGAAAGAGTATGCTTCCCATTTGGTCCCATTATCGCCAAGTCAGGATCTGATGATGGGATCCTAGGGAAATCGAGGGATACCCTCAAATATTGTAAGACAAATAGCCCGTTTGAGCTTTTTTTCTTAATAAGTTAGGTATTGGCGTCTGAAAATCATCATTTAATGATGCTGAGCTGATGATGGATGTCATAGTACTCCTCAACGGTAAAGAGTTAGGGAATAAAACTTCCGAGTTTGGGATCACTCGATATATTTTGATGAGTCCCGTATAAAACATTTGGTATAGAGGGTCTGATGATGGAGCCAGGAGATAGATGGTGGAACTCTTCAGTAGCTACTTGTAAACCCCTCGAGTTTGGGCTCATTTTAAACCTCTAAAAGTCAAAAATATCACAGTATTAGTTACAATAGTCGTCTTAATCTTTTCATTTCTCGTAATGCGTTTTCATCATGTGGTCGGCTAAGTAATTTATTTGATTTTAAAATCACATAGTGCAATACCGTCTAAGGTTTTCACTCGACTTGGGGCAACATACATTTGACCTTTGTAAAGTTTTTCAAGAGAAATCGTCTTTACTAGGTCTACCCATCACTCAAAATTGTAAAATAATTAAATTTTTTAACAAAAAAAAAACCGACTCCAAAAAACTCAAAAACAAAACTAATAACTAAAAAGCAAAAAATAAATCTTTTATTATACAATATAGTAGTTGAAGAATATTGAAGTCGGTGCCAAGTAAAACATGCAATGATAAACCGACACGATTGGCGAAGTGCATTTGTCGTGTCCGACGCATAATCCGCTCCGCACTCGACAATTTCTACGTGAACTCGTTGTTTCAATGTCGCTATTATAGCAGCAAGGTATATTACTTTTATGTTTTACTTGGCACCGATTTCAATATTCTTCAACTACTATATTGTATAATAAAAGATTTAATTTTTGCTTTTTAGTTATTAGTTTTGTTTTTGAGTTTTTTGGAGTCGGTTTTTTTTTTGTTAAAAAATTTAATTAACTTTTCACGCCTAAACCACTGAACCAATCATCCTGAAATTTTGCATATACATTATCAGGTGTACAGAAACGGACCTAGGGTACCTTTCATTCCGAAATACTGTTCCCGAGGAAAACAACAATAACGTTCTTATCATAATAGATGTAGTAAGACACGTGTCTTTCGCAAGCAGAGTACAACCCGAATTGATTGTCAAATTCTAAATTAACGCGAGGGAAAGCCATGGGCAATAGCTAGTGTTAAAATAATATGATATAAAACAACGAACTGTTCTGTTCACAGATAGAAGTGGTTAAGGCGTGAGACCTTGTGTCCGCGTATGAACAAAGTTATGACTATTGCAGCACAACAAAATATCGAGAAGACACGTAAAAATGTGACGTATTGTCATATAATTAAGTTTAATTTATATAGCAGTGGATGCAAAAAATGAGATTATGCTACAAAACCTTCATACCATATCCAACTCCAGAAATGCAAATGCTATGATGTTTAAAACTGAATATCGACTGAGAACCGGCAACTAGTACTATCTCATTTTTGACAAAATTACAGGATTAAGAAGAAACTTTATAGTTTTTAAAATATATATTGGAGTCTAATTTTGATTGAAGTAAAATACCTATACTTTTTGCAGCGCTGCCGGGTATGAAATAATTTAGAATGATATAACCAAGTAAAATCCTCATAAAATCGAGATAGTACATGTTGCCAGTTCACAGTCGATATTATTTTAAATATGTCAGTGTCCGACTCATTCCAACATATAACCACCAATCTCCAATTATCAGTCAAACATTTATTTTCGACATTAACATTTTAATACCTTTTCCAATAAAATGTTACCGCAAAATTTCGACAATGTGGACCAACTATTTGCATATATTCCTCGCTAAGGGAACACTGTCATGTCAGTCATAGATTTGTATCTCGGTGAAACCTGTATTGCGCCGGCGCTGACAATAGTATTGCTAAATAGAACACCGCGGAAACTGACCAACATGAATGTAAAGTTATGAAGGTATTACTAGTATTAAATTATTTTTTCAAACGCTTACTTTGATTGGGTCGGCCAATATATGTTTTAAGATTTTTTAGCTTAAGTGCGCTAATAAAAACATAGGTAGGAACTATAACCAATCCTTTTGTCAGGTATGGTCGTTATGTTATTATTTCTTCTGACCATTCATTGTTGCCCATATTCAGCGATGGCTATTTTATTTACAATACATATTTTAGCATCACGCCAGTATTCCCTGAAGGGTTAGGCGGAATTGTACATTTACACCTACTATAAGTTATTAAATCCCATACCTCCGTTATTAATTGCAATCAACTGGGTACAGTGTCAAAATCCAGGCCGCTACTGAGAATTATCTCAGAACACTGCCCGACCCGGCGATAGAATCAAGGACCTCACGCTCTACCGCCGCATTTGCAAACACTAGACGAATAATGCAGTTAAATTTTAAAAATTAAATAATTATTCTGGAATGTTGTTTGTGTGTCCCAGATATCTATTAAATCTTTACTTCATTATACAAGCCATTGCAGGCTGTTGTGCCAGCTTTATATTTATTTCTGATTGCGCACTGTAAACTGCGTTTTCACTGTTTTATATAGTTATAGTTATTAGTGCAATATTTCAAGTTTGCTTAACAGTTAATTAAGCTTTTATGAAGCTAAAGGCGTTTACAATCTGCACAAAATTTCAGTTGCAATTTTAAAATATCGTTACAATAGCGTTACAATTTTGCATTTGAAACTTTCAACCAAATACAAAATATGATGAAGTAAAATTTTATTCCTCTAAGAATTTATTTCTTATTAGTTTATTCTGCAGTATGAATAAATAAACACAGCACCATATAATGAGATCTAAAATAAGACTGCGTTGTGTGTAATTTAATTAAATTGTAATATAAATTTATTATCAACACTCTAGCAATATAACAAACGCTATCTTACCACGTGCAAACGATATGCAACTGGCTTTTGCTCTGGCTAAAATTTTATAGACATATGGGATTGGTGAAGATATTTCATTAGATATAAAAATGTTTATAGATAAATCTGTGCTCGAATCTAGGATTTCGGTAAATCCCTTGTGATTGAGACAGTATCTATGGAATTGGCTTTCTTACTGCGACATATTACTATCTTGTGTTATTCTACTGATGTTATTTAGGTATAATTCTCAAACATCTCAAACAATATATCAAGGTAAAAAAGTGTCGACAGTTGAATACAAATCATTATCGATCGATTTAACGCAATAAGAAAATGCTCAACCACAAATAGACCATGGCTTAAATATTAACCTTCGATAACCCCACGCCAAAACCCAGTAGAACCATCGAAACGTGAAAGACTAACGACGGAGAATCATGTGAGTGACGTCGTGTGAAAATACATCAACGTTTTGATGCTCAAAGAAATCTTTTAAACGGCTGTAATTCATCAAATATTTACTTAATTTATGTTTGAGATACTAATCCTTCACCGTTTTCGCTCTTTGATTTCCCTCGAGTTCAATTTTTAAGGTATTATTTCGGTTAAAATTAAATAGTGAAAGCAATTTATTTTTATTAAACTTTAGTGTTTATTAAAAAATCTTGAAGATAGTTTTTGAGATCTTATTATTTTTAAGTTATTGTTACTTACAGAAAACCTTATCCCAATTCTCAATCGTAATAGTTAATAACATCGTTGAATTCTGTATAAGCTGATTAAATAGATCGCTCACTATGTCTTTACAGGTCAACATGTCACAGTGATATTTCCCACAGATCATGAAAGGTCAAAATAGTTTACAAAATAGAACCTTATATGTTGTTCAACGAAAACATTAAAACGTTATTACAGTCATTTAAAATTCAGTCCACTGAGTCATTAAGTAATATCAACATGTCCTATGTTTGCACACTTTGACCGTAAAGTATCACGGTATGTTAATTGTACCTACGATTCATTTGAGAAACTAATTAAACAATCTTTTATTTTTATGTTGATGAATATTTGATGGTTATAACGTAACTGCAGTTTTAATTTCAAGTATTATAGCTATTAAGATCAAGGTTTAATGAAAACAATCATTTTATATGAGTAATAGTCGGATAATATCTAATAAAAAAAGAAACTAAAAACTGAACGATAACATTGAATAATGTAAAAAATCTATCAAATTATATTAAAAATCAATAACTTCACAAGAAATAGATTGATGACCAAAAAAAAAAAAGAAATTTAGAATTCAATTTGCTTTTTCTTTAAAGGTACCAATGTAGAATAAACGTTATTAATAAAATTTCTATTTCAGAAAATTCATTTTCTTTAAGAATTAAATCAAGTCTTTGGAGACAAAAAATGGGTGTTATATTCAATGAATTTATATAATTAATCACAGCAAAAACACTATCTCCAGAGAAGCTATTAAAATGGAAACACTTAACCACTCTCTCTTTAGTTTCATAATTATTATCATTTATCATGTCATATATAGTACCAAGAATCCATATATACATATATAGAAGCGAAATCTCACTCACTCACTAAGCACGAAATGTCAGACAAATGAATAAAAACACTCAGAATTTATAAAGCCTACATAGGTAATTTAAATTAAGTAGGCTCGTTCGTTATAGAATATAGGGTGTTTTAAAAAATAACAATCCCTAAGAGGATGAAATGAGGGTTCAAAAATGTGTATGAATTATCTTTCAACTCGGACTGAGTGGCGGAAACAGCTAGTCTAATGTACAAAGAGAGTAAGTTCTGCGTACTTATTGGACTGTAAGCCCCGAAAAGAGGTCTCCTTCCACTTAACACGGTATCTAAACCGTCTTTATTAGACATAAGAGCCCATACGGCTGGTTGTATCAAATTTCATTCACTCTGTAGTTTTGATTCTTATATTATCACGGAATTTTGAATAAAATACTCGAAAAAATCAACTATATTTTTTATGCAGTCGAAAATTGACAGTTTGATGTTTACTTTTAAAACATAAGGATACTTTATACGATTTCGTAAAACCTTTTGTTTTGAAAAAACCTTACCGTAACCTCCGCATTCACTGGTGTGATATATAATTATGTATATCACGAAATATAAAAAGAACCAAGAGGCAAATCGACTTCTGGCAATATTTGGCGTTCAAAGGACAATAACTGAGTAAATGGTGCGGAAAATACGCCCGTAATTTTTATTTATAACAGCTTTTATTCTTCAGTTTATTTAAATTTTAGTATACCAAGCAGTATTTAATGAATGTTTATTGTTTAAAATAAACTCTGTTAAGTAGGTATTTTACGAGAACATTTGCAGTGCACCTGTCATTATGATTCGTTGTAATGTCTGTATTATGATAATAAAACAATAATTTTATCCTTCATTTACTTGATTACACTCTCACTTCCTAGTACATGGTACAGTATGCTAATTTTAACTTACATTCACTTTCCAGTTGATCAATTGAGTGAAGTACAATCTGTAACAAATTAAAATAGATTTCAATTTAATAAAATATAATAACATAAATCACTCATGCAACAATATTGAAAAGATTTTTTGTACAAGCTTTATTCTATTTGTACTATTTGTAACTAATTTTGGATAACATTGCCTCGCGCTAACAGGGTTAAATAACGAAATGCTTAAAATATTAGATGTCTAAAAACTAAACAATTACTGTATTTTTGTTTAATTGACATCATCATCATTATTATAATCTTGACATGAAATAAATTGCCATGTTCAGTATGAAGACTTTAAAATGAAAAAAAAAGACGTTACATTCTTTCCATCTTTTGTTTCAGCAATATTATTACTGTAGTCACCTATTTTCAACTTCAGTTTGTAATATTAACTATACTACCGATTCAAATATTATGCAAGATCTTTATCATACTTGTTGCATATGAGACAGATAGTTTGAAAGCAATGCAACACACCCAGCCCGGCACGCATACATAGTAATTACATATATATTACACGTACATATTACATGACTATGCATAATGAACAACGTAATCGATTGATACTATTATGTGATAAGACGCATTCTTGATCCTAGATACGTTTTGCACAGTAGTTCAGCGATCGACTGCCGCGCTACGTGGTGTTTTTTATCACTGTGTGCAGTGTCTCGTTGGTCCAGTGGTCGCTAGAGCGACTGACGCCCTGGGTTCGATTCCCGGGTCGAACAAAGTGTAATTGGATTTTTCTGTATAGAAATCCTCAGTTGCAGCACGGAGTCTGGAACTGTGCCCGTTGATGGCAATAGGCTCGTCCCCTATTACATCAGACTTATAACGTCGCCGGTAAAATGTGAGTGGACAATACTACACCTCTGCCTAACCCTTCGAGGAATACAGGCTTGATGCTATGTTATTCTGATATGGGTGCAGTGCGAATCAAAATTTGAAAACTCCTTTCTTATGCCTTAACTTTATAAAAACCTACCTAGGTCCCTAATTTTAAGTTAGTAGATTTTATAGTACCTGAGATTTTGCGACTAGTTAGTCGTTTTGATTGAAACAAAGATTAGAATAAAATAGACGAACTAGAACTGAGGAATTATTGAAAGATTTCAACGAACTCTCTGTATTATTTTGAAAGGAAAATAAAAATAGTATCTTCAAAATAACTACTAAGTAAGCAGCTACCCATAACGTGTCTGAAACGTTGAAGGTGAGACCAAAACAGTTACGTTAAAAGAAAGATTTTAGCCACTCCTCTTTACTGTCATCCAAAGTACCCATTTACAGAACAGTATTTTTTTCTTTAGTTTTATGGCAAAAGTCCACACTCACCGTAAAGTCGAATAGTTTATATTATTGTTTTTCATTAGCTATACTTTTAATGGCGAATTACATATTTGAATGGCTTATAAAAAAACGACAGAAGATGTCGAATTGAAACGAGCTCCCGAACGAATATGAAAACCGCTTATGCCGTAATGGAAAGATTAGCCAAGCAGCATTTGCAGTAATATCAAGGCTGACTGCCCAGGGTGAGTCAGTCTGACTACTGGAGGCTCTTTCTTTTCTCCCTATTGAACAGAGTGACTCTCAAGTGTAGTGTAATAGTGTTTTAAACGATTGCGATAAAATTTTATTTACGTTTTGGAAGACACGAAAGATAGTTAATGATGAAAAGATTCTCCTTTGTCCTTGTATCATCGAACATCAAATCTTATTGATATATTCATCCGATTTTCGATGACATTAAGTGCATTGGTCCACGCATGCGTATTGAAATCTAACTTTAAGTTCGAGACATAGTAGATGCCATAACTTTTGTTTTAAACTCAATAGAAAAGTTTTAAATTTCAAACAAACTAAAAATATACTTCTGTCGTGATCCGAAGACTTTTAATAAAATTTTTCAGCGTTGTTTAAAACTTATCCTTCAAATAGCTTGCGAACCAATTTTAAATTGATTAGATTAGTTATATATTTAACACATTTTAGGTGTAGCTTAAAGAAAATTTGATACGTGAAATATATAGGTAATATATGTATCAAAGCGTAATTTTAGTGATATTTTTGATAGTTTTTTTTTTTCCTGAAATACTTAAAGGCCTAGCTGCAATTCAAAAACGATACATTTGGACATTTTTATAATGGTACTTACGCATAATATGGCCGCTGTACCTACCCTCGATATTCTCTTTTCTCACTAACATAACAAGAATATCGGGAAGTAAACTCAATAAACTCAACAAACAAAAGGTTTCTTGTATAGCTGCCATTCTGTGAGAACAACGAAACATTTTGAAAGTTGTCCTTTGGTGCAACGATGACAAATATGAGACTGCAAATAAATCTTATTTCTCCGCAGACTGTGTTTCAGGTGAACAGTTCTTTCGAACATAAATCCTAAAAGTGAATATAAAAATAGACAACCAACTAACTTAGGAAAGTTTGTTGGTTGTCTAAGCAATGTGATTTTGAAATATTCTAACGTTGAACTCGACTATAAAGTACTAGCATCCGCCCGCGGCTTCGCCCGCGTGGTTTACGAGCCCGTACATTTTCCCGGGATAAAAAGTAACCTATGTGCTATTCCAGACTATAATCTATCTCTGTACAAATTTCATCCAGATCCGTTCAGCCGTTCTGGCGTGAAAGAGTAACAAAGACCATCCATCCATCCATCCTCACAAACTTTCGCATTTATAATATTAGTAGGATTACCGACACACACGACTGAAATAGGATAAAATAGAATAAAGTCAGACCTGTTCAGTTGCTTAGTTATGAAGTCGACAACATATTGCTTTTGCATTCCAGAAAACCACATATGTGACGAATACGTGACGTGACGTCTGTATTCCCTGAAGGATTAAGCAGAAGTGGACTATTTATCCAGCCACATTTCACCGAAGCCATTATTAAATCCCACGTAATAGAGGGCGAACTTACAGCCGTCATCTATCGGGCACAATTCGGACTGCTACCGAGACTTGAAAAAATCCTAATATCACTTTACCCGACCTGGAAATCAAACCTACGACCTCATCATCATCAGCGGCGCACGCAACCACTACACGAATAAGGCATTCACGTTTGATGCCTATCTAATAGTTATTCACTAGTAATTAAAGCTAACATCAGCTACTGAACGTGTATATCTGTAATATCGATATTAATGAGTTAGTCATTGGTATACCATCCTCAAACCTGTCGCCATAACAAAGGCAGGGTATTGGTCGTGACGAACAAAGGTCACCGCACACTGAACCCACTTCATAGTTACTTAAATAAGGCTTTGTTTCACCATAATCCACATAAAAAACTCCTAACAACCATCTCCCTTTTAATTAAGGATACATACCCGTTAATTAACTTTAAAAGAGTACTTAAAAACAGTATTTTTCACATCAAAGGGTATTTTTAAAAAGGCCATAGTTACTCCTTTGAAATAATGATTTAATACAAAAAATGTTTGGCAATTTGGCGTGGGTGTTTATTTAACAATAGGTATGTATTTCGTGGTTATTTAGAAAAAATACCCACGAGGCCTTCGTTCAGCAGTGGACGTCTTCTGGCTGATGATGATTAAGATGATGACTTCAAAGTAGGTACAAATGGTAATATCAAGTAATTTAGAAAACATTTTTAATTTATTGTTTTATGTCTATGATTAAGTTCAACACAATCATTATTATTGAATGTCCGCGAAAAAAGGAAGGAATCATATTTTAAATGTATGCCAATTTGACCACTCAATTTAATTAGCGATTAGCAATAAATACCTAATTAAAGTTACTGCTATCCCTCTGTCTTTTCACAAAAACATTCTAATATTAAGTATCGTCTTTCATTCATCAACAAGTAGAATACGGGTATTAGACAAAATCCTCTGGCGTACTCTGGACAGACAACCTCGATAACCACCACTGCTAAATGAGAACAATAACATAATAACCCGGGTATGTCCTAAAACTGCGGCCAGACACCGGAGGACGGGCCGCAGCGTCCTCTCACTAATCGGTGACCCACTGCGATCCACAAGCCGCCTGCCAAGCGTGGGGATTATGGCAACCCCCCCCCCCCCCCCCCTTGGGGGAGGCCTTCGTTCAGCAGTGGACGTCTTCTGGCTGATGATGATGATGAACATAATAACATAGCATCACGCCTGTATTTCCCGAAGGGTTAGGCAGACGTGTAATATTGTAGACCCACATTTCGCCGATGCCGTTATTGAATCCCATGTAATAGGGGGCGAGCCTATTGCTATCTACCAGGCACAGTTCCAGACTCCGTGCTGCTACTGAGAATTTCCATACAGAAAAACCTAATAACACTTTGCCTGACCCGGGAATCGAACTCAGGACCTCACGCATAGCAGTCGCGCTTGCGATCACTAGACCAATGAGAACAATAAATTATATCAAAAATAGTTCACGCGATACAAAGCCTAGTACAAAACTGGTACAAACAAGGTATTGTTTACCAACACTCCAACCTTCAGGTCAGACGGGAAGCCGTTCAATTCGACGCGGCCTTCGTGTACTTGTTCAAAAGTCTTGACCGAACTGTTGAATGAACTTAATTTCACGGTACCTTTTTTTAAGGCGCTCTAGACCGTTTGTTCTAAAGCGATTGTTCAATTAGTGTGGCGCAGTTTTCATCAACAATAGATTAGTTATATATTTTCAGCAAAAAGCTACTTAAAACCAAGCCTAATTTAAGTCTAATTTAGGTCGGTCTTGAGATATTACACATAAAAAGGTTCGTTATCTTATCTTATGCAACTCATCAGCTGACGGATATTGGCCAATGTGGTGTCGTAGCGGTGATTATGTGATTTGTCACACAGACTGCCTTTAATAATCGTGTACTACAGAATATATTGGGCCTATTACAACATACATACTTGTGACTACATAATTGACGCTGACAAAGTTTGTAGTTTTTATGACTACCAGGGAAAATATGTCAAAATATTGATGTAGTGGTGTAGCAAACAGTGTTTAAGTCGGAACGCTTCATTTTCATAGCTAAGCTGGTGGAAAAGGGTCCAACGAAGTTTTCACATGTCACACGCTTCGCCACGCCTCATAAACTTTGGTGGAAAATATACTTAGCTTAGCTTCGCTCCGCTTAATATCCTAGCATATCTTTAGTGGGAAGCCGGCCTAAGAGATTGGAAACTCCAATGACAGAGAATCTCAATACTTAAGTAAAACGTTGCAGTTACTGTGTTTTAAGTAAGTAATTTTTTATTTTGCAAATATGGAGACAGTACATGGTGATAAACAGTTACGAGGTAGGTTCAGCCATATTTTACTAACAGCCATGCAAAAGTTATAATTTGACGCTAAAGTAATAAAGGCAATTAACAGAAACACTAATTTGTTCGACTGATCAATAGATTTCATTAATCATAAAAATGGTAAACCAATGTACCGAGAAAGTATTTTTAATATCATTGTCAAAACAGGCCGTCATTACGCGGATTATCCGGCAACTTGTTAAGAGTAACGGATAACAAGATTTAATGATCGCGATTATAATTGAAGGAAAAGTAACGGACTTTCATTAATCGCAAATTTAATGACGGAAAATGTCTTAAAATTCTTTCATCACTTTCAGGGTTACGCAACTGAATAACGAAAACAGATTTCTTATAATTTCCTAATGTTGGTCTCTGGTGGGCCTGCCTAGTCACACTTGAACGATTTTAAACAAATGGGTACCCTCTTTAGATCGAATCTTCATAAATTATTGTCACGATTTCACAAAATTCGAATAACGATATATTGTAGAACTATGTATATATAAATTAATCAAGTGTATTTAGTATGAAGGTATATTTACTATGAATATACCTATGTAGGTATATATTTCTTTATGCATCCAAATCCAACTTATGCTAAAATTTAAATTTCTGTCACTGGGACAAAAAAGTTGTTTTTTTAATGAGAGAAAAAAAATAATTAAAAATTTTACGAAAAAACCTACGTTATTAAAACTATGACATGAGTCTGCATGTTGTGAAGGATTCATTAATTATGAGTCAACGCACAATTTGCATATTCTTTTTGAGCAAGCAACTTTTGTTGCCAACACGTTGTAAAATTTTGATAAATATAGACTTTAATTTATTTTAAAGGGTATTTCATAATGATATCTTCGATCGTCATTAAAGGCCCAAAATACGATATGAGTTTGTATGTCTGTTTATTTATCTGTGTTTTCACGGCTAAACTGCCTAATCTAATATATAACTCTGAGAAAAATCTGGCTATCCCACCATTCAGGAAAATAACGATACAATTATGCAGGCCGAGCCGCGAGCCATCTTATAATAAAATGACCTCGCAAAATCGAATAAATCATACTTATTAAAAGCATAAATTAGAATCATAATGGCTTTATTCTACATCACTATACCCATATGTTACGTTTTAGCCACGTTTTAGGCGGATAAACCAGGTCCTAAGTAATGCCTGCCATCTATCTAGGTAAACATGTCTGTTAAACCTCCTTGTAGGCGTTAAACTTGACATATAGTGCCTGGCTAGGTAGGTAAACAGACCCTATTCGCCTGAAATATTACTAGCGATAATAATGAAAATATTATATTTCATTTCATCTATGCCGAGAGTGCTTATTACACTCTTAGCAAACAGGTACGACCTTTCCATTGAGCAGATCTGCGGACGCGACTTATTACGACATTACAAACACGCTTGCTGCTGATCGCCACGCGCCTCCATAATGAGATAATTGATGCAAGATTGAATCTAATATGAATTTGATTGAGGTAGGTAAGTAAGGTAAGTTATGCTGTTGTAACGTTGTGGCAGAAAAGTGATTGGTTGAATGAAACCAGACTTTAATATCAAGTCAATAAGCTTTTTTATCCGAATATGGTACGACAGGCAATCTTCAATTCTATCGATAGATAGCTTACACCAATCAATTACTGGAAATACTAACAGGGATTGATTTTGTGTTCTATGTCAGTACACTTTAAATAAATGAATATAAAATGGTACACTGATGAAGTTTTCATTTGAATGAAAATAGACCGTAGGTTCCCATTCTGCTTCGAGACAAATATTTGTTTGACCTACAATGCCGCCTATACCTAGAAAACAATCTTTCTAGTCGGTCTTCATAATTTGCATAACAAATATGACTATATGTTTAAAATGATGGCCCTTCAACTGTGACTTGGTTGCATTTTCAATTTCGTGTACGCCCTAGCTGTATAAGATGCATTTATGCATGAAGTTTTATGAACACTTAAGATGGAAAATGGAAAAATGAAAAATAGCAATCCAGACCATATTTCACAACTTTATGTTAGTCTAATAAATTATTATGCAATAAATTATCCGATTTTACTTTCGGAGTGGATCAATTTCGTAAGAAATTATTACTTCCTCGTATTGGCGTATTATTGGGTTTAACAGGAAATTCATAATACATTGTTCCTTCAATTAATTTGTGCGCCAAACATTGTTGATAGCTAATCAATCAAGGAACAAATTACATAATCAGTAACAATGTAAAAAGGATATCTTTTATTATTCCGATCGTAATCAAAAAGATAACGCATATTATTCAGTTAGGTAAAAAAATACAGCTAAACAGATTTCCTATTTTACTTGTGAAACAAAAATTTTGACGCGTTCTTGACCCAATTAGGTCGGAGGTAGGCAACCAGAATAGATGAAACAAGCCTACAATGTACTTAATTTAATCCATACTAACGATCGCCTATGGGTTTACTCGAGTTTAATTCGTTACTTAATTAATTAAATCTTAGACCGTTTTATAATATTCCAGTAAAAGTCCAAAAAATGAATCAAGTAAATTTACGAGTATCTAGTAACATGACATAGGTAATTATAATTGTGTGAAGATAAGGAACCCAGGATTAATGTGGAGATCTTTTTCTAGCAGTGAAAGTCATGGACTGTGATGATTATAAAACGAAACTACCAATAAAACATATTTTATTAGTTGCACGCAAAAATACGCCACTCCAGAAGCTCATATAAAATGTAACCCTGCAACTCAAACATGTTCAACATACCGGTAACAAGTAGAGCTACTTTCTCTTTATCTGGACTTCACAGCTGATGCCGAGACGATGCATGGACACACACGAGCGACTTAATTGGCCCAGCCAAGGGCATTCTCTGAGGGCCTTGAACAACATGTGTCTCGCTTGCCCGATAGAGCCTTAAACTTCTCTCGCCCGTGTACGAAATCACGGTCACCTGAATGGTTTTCTTGGTGCTTTACCGTTATAAAAGAAGTGTATGTATAGTTATTAGGTAGACTAGTACTGCCCGTACAGGCCTCTACCTGGCCTTGTTTGACATCTATCTGACTAACACACAATGCACAGCCTAACTAAACCACTGAAGATAGAAACGCAAAAATTGGAACATGTCTTCCATATAGAAGTGTAGAACAGCAATCAGAAAGAAGTTTTCCAAATTCCCAAGGGAACTCCGTCTATAGCGCGTAATACCGCGGACGTCCTCTGGTAAAAAATATAAAACTTAATTTTGGTTATCAGATTTCATCAATTGACAAAATCTTTGGACATTTTAATTGTATTCATTGGCAAAATGTGGGTGTACAATATAAGCAATACATTTCTACCTAAGCCCTTCGGAGAAAACAGGCGTGATGATGACGATACCTTAATTATGAGATAACGTGTTCTTCAACAGTCTGAAAAAATTCACCTTTTGAGTTTTCTTCAATTTTTGTAAAAGGTGTCCTCAGTGTCACATAACAATTCCCCCTGGGTCACATTAGCTAAGGCCCTACCAAAAACTTGAAGAATATTGTATAGACTATTCCTATTTGACTCCAACTTTCTTAATTATTCTAATATTAGTTTAAAACACTGATATTACTAAATACATTAAGAGAAAGTTTAAAACATTTATTTCTTCAGGGATTTAGCAATTATAAGACAGAAAAATAAAATAAAAACCTCTCGACGAATAAAAAGCAAAACAATTTTGGTTCTGTTGTGAACCATCATACTATTTATAATCTTTACTTTTTATGTCTTATATCAGCTGGTTTTATTTCCCTTTTTAAATAATCATAAAGAAATCCTTCTGACAAGATGGGATCAAGCCTTAACGAATATCAAACAACAAAGAACAGAATACTGAGCGTGGAAGTTTGACAATGCCCTATGAAATTTGACAGTGTCGTAAACAGAACGGACTTAATGAAATAATAAGATAGATAGAACTTAGATATTTTGCTGTCAAATTATAGGTACTCGTACTGTATTCAAACTAAGAATTTGATAGTTTTACACATGGTTCACTAGATATAAAAGATTTTTCTAAAAAAATGAAGAAGGACTTATTTTTAAATTAATATGCTGAAGTTTAACTATATACATATGTCTATTAATTAAATACTTAATATGTCACAATGTTTATTGAAGCATTGATATACGTATATTAAATAAAAAATAAGTCAATAGTAAAAAATAAAATAATTAAATAAATATATTAAATAAAACAACGACACGGTTGGCGCAGTGGCTAAGCGATTAGCTTTCTGCGCTAAGTGTCGCGGGTTCGATCCCCGCACGGACCAAATATTTGTATGATCTACAGATAATTGTTTCGGGTCTGGGTGTTTGTGTATGTGAATATATGTGTTTGTAAAAGCACCCAAGATACAGGAATTATTCCTAGAGAGGGGCAACGTTCTTTTAAATAAATAAAAAATTATTGAGCGAATGATGAGCATGAGGTCCAATTCCCGGGTCGGGCATTGAGTTTTTCTGTACGGAAATTCTCAGTAGCAGCAAGGAATCTGAAACTTTCCAGTAGATGGCAATAGGCTCGCTCCCTATTATATGGGAATCAATAACGGCATCGGCGAAATGCGGGTGTAGAATAATACACCTCTGCCTAACCCTTCGGGGAGAACACACGTGATGCTATGTTATGTTATGTTAATGTATATAATGCTTATTGAATCGTTGTAAGAGGTACATTATTACATTTCCTGATAAAAGTTTATGTACATCGAGTGCAGTACTTATGCATATTCTTATATCTTTGTTCGACCGTACGTGACTTGATTCGGATTTTTGTAATCACAGAATAGGACCCTCCTCATTTCGTCCCAAATATTCCAGAGAAATATTATAGAGTTGTTATCTCGACTCTACAAAGTCCTCGATGATAAAGAATTTCATCGTCAGACCCAAACAACTGTTTTACCTACGCTGTCTCTGAGGCATACATATTTTGTAAGACAATTTTTTGTCTCTTGCCTGTCTACTAGAAATTCAAAAAATAAAATAAACATAAAATCAACATTTTTTTAGTTTATTACTACTCTGTCAAACATTTACTGCGGCAGATCTTAATTTAAGATTCTTTTAAATATGCTGACAATTAGAAATGAAATTTCCAGGAATATTTTGGTCTCAAAGGGAAAATTCCAATATTTGTATTTGCTATGATGTTGAACGACAAAAGATAAGGTTTTTCCATAGATATTGGAAAAGTTTATTGAAGAAGCACGTTCTGGCTTTTTGATTTGAATGTGTCACTTGTAAATTCCATTATACTTTTATGTACCTTTAAATGAGTTTCTAACGACACGTGCGGCAAATGTTTCTATAAAAGTATTATTTTCACTTTAACTTTTCGTTCGTCTAATATGAACATCGTTAGTAGGATTACTATTTTAGGTATTTAACGCAACGTGATGATGAAATATAGTGAACAAAAACAGTAACTGATTCCTGAGATATAGTTTCAAGAAAAACATAATCTTTTTTTTGCGGGAGATCCGAAATTAAGAAAATAATTTTATGATTGATATGATATGAAAATGAAATTTTTCTTTCTTCTTCTTTCTAGTATAATTTTCCTGTAAACGCTATTAATAACAATTTATTTCATGTAATATTGCCTATTTGAGACCGCTATACAAACTCAGTAAGATTACCAAGCCTGTTGTAAATATCTAATACAACAAGACCGCATTCAGTAGTGAAAGTTCACATAATTTTGTATGCACCTTGCACTGTTCGCATTGTGTTATAACAAAGGATATGGAGACACGACACTGCATGTCGTGTCGTGTGGTTTCCACCTATATTATCCACTATCTCAGAAATTATAGATGTACTCAAAGGCGTATAAGGGGTTATCGCACTCACACAGCTACAATAGAGGGTATAGATACGGAAAATATAATTCATGTTGTGGTTATGAAAATAAACTTTGACAAGCATTTTTTATAAGGTTTTATTAATACATTAGCATAATATTATAAATACTGATCAATATTAAACAAGCATACCGTGTTTTGCAGTTGGGCTTGAAATAGTGATTTTTCTTCCGTCAATGTTGCAAAATCACATGGGAATCGGACATGAATGGCAGTATCGAAGCTAACTGCCTAGGGGTGCTCAAGGGATGTCGTATAGGCCGGGAGCAGACGTCCGTATGTCACCACTGCGGAGACTGCCCCGAGGATACGGCACAGCATACGCTGGAGGAGTGCCTAGCCTGGGCGGGGCAGCGCCGCGATCTCATTGCGGTAGTAGGTGGTGACCTCTCGCTTCCGGCTGTTGTTCTAAACATGGTCGGAAGTGACAGAGCGTGGGAAGCACGTCGCCTCCTTTTGCGAAGAAGTGATGTTCGCTAAGGAGGCGGCTGAAAGGGACAGGGAGGCTACCTCCTCCCTTCCATCCCGCAGCAGACGCACCGGACGTCGGAGGGCGTTAAATGACCTCCGGCCCCCATGAGTTGTCGGCCTGCGGATGGTGGATTTGGGGCTGTCACTCGAGCAGCAGCAGGCCTGAGACGGTGGCGCGTGAGTGTGTTCCACGCGCGCCTCTCTAAGAAGATGTGCAGCTATAGATTAGCTGCACAATGGGATGGAGCCTGCCAGGTCATCCACTGGCGGGCTGATACCTGCCGGGGGTGCGGTGAATGCGCGAGCGAATCCCATATCTCCGGCGCTACAGGTATGCCGCAGGAACACCGTGTGGTTTTAGTCGGTAAAAGTCCGACATCACCCGTCGCCATCCCCAGGGCGGGGGGTATGCATGAGCATTTCCAATCGTAAAAAAAAAAAAAGGGCGTGCTCAAGGGGGTCTCAAATTTCGTCACTCTTGGAGACTTTCCATTCACCCAATATAAGATAAAACAAATTTATTGACATAATATGGATAGTTAATCCATATTAGAACAGTATTAGTACGAGTCTTTTGTACATGTGACTAGTACTCAAATTAGTTGTTTGTATATGGATGGAAGAAGTATCTACACGCAAATGACACGTGAAGGTAGGTATCAAATGCAAATCAAAATTTGTTGCGATTTTAAGCGACAAGGGAAAAAAATGGTCTGACAAAATTGTCGCGAATCACTCGCCTTTTTTTATTAGGTATACATAGAAACCCAAAGGTTTTTAGTACAACCTGATCGAATTCACAAACTTAGCTATTTACTGTGGTCGCGTTTGCGATTGACAATCCATGATTATACAGAATAGATAGAGATAAATAGTCTGGATGACAAGACCAAAAAGCCGCTTTTGTTTCCTTTTCTATTAACCCCTTAAGCTAGTACTCTTCAACGAGGTCGTCATACATGACCAGTTCAAAAGGCGTGGCACCTTGCTAGCTGTCTTTTTCAGCCAACAAAGTAGAACTTGGCGTTTCAACTATTACCTTATGCCAAGTTTTTGCGCTATTGTTATGTACAACACGAGGCCGGCAGACAGTGAGGCAATATGATTCAATGAAATATAATAGGTAGACAAGTTAGTTTTGTTCCTGTTTTTCCTACTCTTAGCCAACTTTGGTAAACACTTGTTATGCGATAAATTCCTAGAATTTGTTTAAAATTTAAACATACCAAGGAAGGAACTTGTTGCAATGACATCGTAGGTTTTTTGTTTGCAAACATAGTAAGTAATAAAGTTACTACGCATTATGTTTTTGTAACTCTGTGGGCTTTTTGCTTTGTAAGTCTAAAGATTTTCTTTCAAAATAAAGTTTTTCGCTACTAGAAAGACTTCATTTCCACTGTTTCCAACTCGTTGCATTACAAACGTTTAAAATAAAGATATCGATGTGATGGGTATTACGAAAAAAATAATATAAAAAGTTAGGAAAGTGAAATCTGCCATGATTTTGGATATAATATTTCAAATAATCATATTGACACATTGAATCACACGAAACATCTGACATTTCAAGCTGGAATTACACAATGCAAATACTCTTCAAACGTTATAAATAAAGAACCGTCACGTTGTCAAAACAATCGAGTCGAAGGCCTATTATTAATTGTTTTAAAATTTAACAGTCCTTTAGTACTTTATCAGTACTATATTATTCAATAGAACAATACCTAGACTTGTATTATTACAGACAATCGAAGAGGAAAATATTACATTTTCAAGGACTCTGTTAGTCATGAAAAGAGTGATTTGTGTGTTAATTTTCTCAATGATTTTTCCATGTAAATATAAATTTTATTTTATTGCGTGAGCACTGCCTCATTTATTATTAGTTCCTGAGTTAGATTGCAAGGCTAATCAAACTGTTATTGCCTTCTGTCAAGAAATTCTCCGTAGTAGTCTCCGAACTACTACTACTTAGATTGAAATTGTGGGCGTTGCATGGAAGTGGTGGTAACACCATCATACTATAACACTATCGGTGAAATTGTACACTTATGCCTAACCCTCTAGTACTAGAGATTTTTTTCATTCGAGCCAACAATCTCCTCGTTTTTCAACAAAATCATCGAAAACTTTATTGATTTGGCCACGACGTCGAGTCGGCGCGCTTCGACTTACTACGACTCCTGATTTTTTGTCGTTAATAACTATTGATTTTTGTCGATCACTATCGTCGATTGCGCTCGATCGAGAATCGTTGAGATGATTGCAAATTCGAAACAATCGATATCTCGTCATCGTGCATCCCTAGGGAATACAGGATTAATGTATATTATTTTCTCCTTTAGCTAATGTAGGTACTCATATTAAAAACTAGTGGGAAAGGTTGAAAGGCAAAACTAAAGTGCAAAGCTTAACGCTGGGGAACCTACTCAGGGGGATCTCGTGGGTAAAAACGTGCCGAGAGTGCTGTACATTGCATTTACTGAATTCGACATCTCTCATAATATATTAAAGAGCTAAAGGTTAATTTTAATACTATGAATCTATTTAAACATCCAAAAGAAGAATTTACTTATTAATTGCCAACCTTTTCCGCTGGATGTACTCTCCCGCCCATAGACATCTCCAACACAAGAGAAGTTACTACTACGTTGCCGAGTTTTTGTACCAGATGTATCGCTGCCCATTAACATCACCAACACGAGAGAAGTTTAAGGATTCCCATGTGATAGCTCGTGCCGACACCACAGAAGACAGAAAGTGTGTACTGCAACAAGACCTTGCCAAATAAAAAGGCTAAATAAGAATATATTTTATTCAGTGTTGTATACATAAATCAAGTGAAGAGAATTCTAGACTACGATCTACTCAAGACTGCTGGGCCGCTAAGATTTATGTAAATGTTGTAACATTTTGCTCCAAGACCCTTGAAATAAACCCTTCGCCAACAGGCTGAATAATATTTGCTTTTTTCATTAAATTTTGTGTAACCAACACAGCATATTTTCTTTAATTTTAGAAACGCCTGTCAATTTAATGGAAAAAGAGACACTAAAGATTTTCGAATTTATTGCCGTATCGGCGTCATGCCGGAGTCAATCTGAATCTTTCAGTTGATACAAGTATATAGAGATGTAGACATTTCACAGCGCTATCTACAAAGTTCGTGGATAATATAAAATTAAACAAACACACTTAACAAGTAACTTTATACAATATTAGCTGCACTACAGCACATATTAATAAAAATGTGGGCGCTTTTCTACTAAGTTCTAAGTGAACTTAGTAGAAAACCGTGGGAACAAATTGCTCGATTTTCTCTTCCGATACTGTTAATATACTCAACAACGATTTCAGCTACGCTCCCTGACTATCAGCTTGTACACTCAGTGACGTAGTAGATAAACTTTTCATTATTTTGTTATTAATTTATCCACGAGATAACTATTGCTATTAAATAACCATTACACTAGCCGATTAGTTGTCATAACACTATTACACATTCCGCTATGCTATTATTAATTATATATGGTAGGTTTTCTAAATAAATAAAATTTCGCAAAATTATCACTGCCTTAATGCATAAGAGTATATTTCATTTGGCACCAGTCATTTATAAAAGACTGCCAAAAGATTTAAAAACTTTTATGTTGATTTATTTAAGCATAGATTAAAAAATATGCTGTGTCAAAGATGTTATTATAGTGTCTCCGATTTTTAAGCAGATAAATTGACATAATGTAATACATGAATATTATTGACTTTAAGTAATAAACAAATAATGCTTAAAGTTCACTAAAAGTTTACAGGATTTGACAGGATTTCTGACGTTGAGAGCAAAAAGGTTAACTAGATGCCCCGGCTTCGCACGGGTGCACTAATTAAGAAAATGAGACCAAATCTTCCCTTTACAGTACGACCATGTAATGAAATAAAATGACAATTAAATAATTTCGACCATAATTTATAATATATGGAGATTTAACCCATTTTTTTTTCCGTACCATTTTTCAATCTTTTTCTTTCATACATACCTTGTCCTGACAACAAACACTACAAAAAAATAATTAGCCAAATAGGTGCAGCCGTTTTGAAGTTTTTGGCAATTGATATTTATTCATATAGATAGATTATTTATTAATTCAATTAAACCATAATTAATTATTATAATCTATCTATATACTTTTTATATGCCTTTAATTGGCAGATCATACAGCACTTAAAACTTTAATACCCCTTTACCAATCACTGTACCTACGTATCACAAATAAACATTACTGATATAGGTATATTAAAAATACAAAATTTTTCAACTATTTTTCAATTCAGCAACTTTTGTTGCTGTCTGTACTATTAGGTATTCAGTGCTATTAGTTATAGTAGACTCCCCACGCCGGGTAACGTCCGGTATTGAATAATGCAAGAAATTATATGAAAATTATGTCTAGGGTTCAGACAGTAAGATGTGGTTTAGACAACTACATTTTTTATATGTAAGATCACGTCTGTATTCCCCGAAGGGTTCGGGTCCGAAAAACCCAATAATACCTTTCCAGATCCGGGAATCGAACCCAGGACCTCACGCTCAGCAGTCGCGCTTGCGTCCACTAGACCAATGAGGTAGCCCAGTTTTTTTTTATGATATCTTGTATATCCATTATTATAACTACTATAAGCCCATAGTGTTCCACTGCTTCTCTATCGATTCCCGAATCCCCTTCCATATCGTTCCAATTCATTCAATCGATGTACATTATATAAAAATTATATAAATATTTTCTAATCATAAATAAATAACATTTATGAAGTTTTACATTACGAACTTCCGTACATACATAAATACATTACCATTCGTTTGCAATTAAGTCCCACGATACGATAAATTGATTTAATAGTTTCACAGCTAATCAAGCTTGTTTAATCATTATGTAAATCGATGTACAATACATTATGTACGAGCTTATCGATATTACGCTTGTGGTGAAATTCGAACGTAAATAAACATAGTGTAGACAAAAAGTTACCTGTTTGTTAATTGATTAAAAGGAAGGTTCTCCATTATTCTTTTGTTTTGATATTTTAGGAGTAATAATAATACATTCATGGGTTATTGCTGGGTTTTACACAAATACATATACACACCCATTCACACAACTCATACTCACATATACACTCATATTACATTTTTTGTTCTACGTACATCAGACACCAGCTCCTTACAAATACAAGATTTTAAAAAGTTGATGTTTTCACCCTTTATGTTACCCATACATAATGTACTTACCATTTGTTTTTATGTACCGAATTATATGTTTTTGTGAGAAGAAATAAATGAAATAAATAAATAAAATAGAATAAATAAATTCAACAATAACAATATCGCTTCGGTTTCTTTACTTTTAAATCTAAATCTTTACTTACTGACTCCTCTGGCTTCGCGAAGTGAGCCTTAGCCTCCGTAATAAGAGCTCTCCCGTAACTATACGCCGTCTTGCGCAGAAGTAGAGGCGAGTTAAGTTAGACCGAAGATTAATCATTACAAGACAGAATCCGGTGTCTCGACATCTTCTGTTGAATCAGAACGAGCTATCACAGGGGAAACACTCATGCCGTTCTGAAAAAATTAGCCATTTACCAACGATGGTATCGAGTCTGACTACCCAAGGTGCGATAGACGATCTGATGATTCGTCACTCAGAAGATCTTTTACAGCAGAAAGTGGTACAAGAACACGCGCGGAAGAATCTTTGATTAAGAATTTCATATATTTTCATACAATCGCCAAAGAAATTTGGAAGCGAAACCTTATTGTGTAGCGCTCTTTTGAGTCGTACAAGGAAAATGAAATGCCATTTATTGAATAAAACAGTCTATTTTAAGTCTATAAACAAGTTTGTTTAATGCTTTTATTTTATGCTTTTATTTAACTTGTAAACTACCAATATCATAATTAACCTTCGTTAATTATTAAAAAGTATTTTCCAGATTTTTCCTTCTAATTTTTTTTTATACCTTTAATTTTTATTTCTTTAACAGAAGATATGTTTCGATTATAATAAAGAAACTGCCATTCTAAAGGAAGTACAAATAACTGAACAAAATAATAATTAATTTCATTGAAAGATCAGATCGCTTTATATCTTCTAAACGAATTATTTTTAGTATCAACATATACTTAGGTATAATACATTATGGAACGCAATAAAATATTGAGTATTAAGTTTGGAAATGTTCCCAAATGTGTGCACAACAACACGTGAATGTGGACAATGATAAAGCTCCAATTTTGGGTCATATCTTAGACACACAATGGACGTTTTCAGAAGTCACGTTAAACGAGCAAATCCATATAATAAAAATATTCTACGAAAAGGACTTGAACGGAAACGCCAAATTAAAAACAAAAGAGTTTCTGAAACGGAGAGATTAAAAAAGAAACTCCCGTAATTATGAAGTAAAACAAAAGCTTGGGTTTCACCTTTGAATTGGTTTTCTCTTTACACGTTTTGCTCTTTTATTTTCCATGGTATTAAATAGGAAGATTTTTTAATGTACCTACATTATATTTCACACGAAATAAGACTTCGCATGTATATATTTCAGCAGAGAGTAGGGTTCCGAGCTAGAACGCCCCATAGACTAAATGCTCCGCTGCGAATTTATTTTCATATAAATATCGAGTCGGGAATGATGCGCGCTTCCTATAGAACGCCGTTCTTATTACCAACTCGCTGTCCTCTGCAACTTCGTTCGCATGTATTATCTAATTAGTATTTTCATTATCTAAAAAGCCTATTCTCCAAATCTAAGTTTACCTGAACGTAAAATTTCATTACGATGTGTTGAATTGTTTAAACGTCTTGAGGTAACGAACAGACAGACAAAGTTACTTTCGCATTTCTAATAGTGTAGTAGATTGAAACTAACCTTAATGAATCTCTAAAGGTGCGGTTAAAGGACGCGTGATAACGCGAACCTTGCAAGACTTAGGATGAGGTGCACCGCACCGCATTCCCTTTATACAGGCAGCCTAGGGAATGCTCGGCGCCGATAGACAAAGTTTACACGATCCAACGAGCTGCCAGAAAGCTGTCCATTTCCAAAGAAAGATCATGTGAAACAGATGATTTATTTTAAAATTCTTATCTGTTGTCTTTGTTTTTTCCCGATTAAGTACGTTGAAAATGGCCCCTAATTTTGCCAGCGGCTGATTATCAATATTTTACACGGAGCGACTCCCATCCTGATCTCCGCAATCCAATTCCTAAGAAACACTGATACTCTAAACTTAGATTGATTGACAGGCTTTTTAGACTGACACCCTTAATAGACAATTATCCTAGTGCGGACCGCAGCGAAGACCCATAAATAATTGAAGCAATATCCGTTCCTATTTAGGGGGCACAACGAACACGAGCTGTTCGGAGCAATTCTAGTTAGAATCATGATATAATAAGTTCTTATCGGTATAAGAGAAAGTTGAGAAGAGCACGATCGTGAGGTGCAGCAAAGTTGGTAACTAGAGTGACCGTGCCGACTGCAGAAGAAAAACTTTATAATTACTACAGATCCTTAGCCCACACTTTCCTTTACGGTACTTTCACTGAATCTCGTTTGTACAAGTGGTTAATTAGGCGAATGCCAAGTAAAATATCATAACTAACGATGATTTTAAGATACTAGATCAGCCATGAAACTTTTTACAATACGGGTGATGTTCAATCTGTTTATTCATAATATTTACGGATCTAAATCCCAGACTTCACCGTCATTATTTTTTCAATAAAATATGCAATTATAAAGAACCATATTTCTACTAGATAAGCTATACCAATTTGGAGAAAGAAATATTTTTGTTTTCTAATTAAATACGTATTTACTTAATGTTCTGACATCTACGTAAATATTATATGTTACAGGTGTTTAAAATCTGTTTACGTTAAATAATAATCAGAAAGTTGTTTATAACCATTAATTTTTAGGCAATATTGTGAAAGGGCTGAAATATCGTAATTAAATTAATTATTCGAACTTGTTATATTTATACACTTAATAATTGTCCTTGACATACATTAAATTAAATTTTGTAATTGCCTACATAAGTGTGAAAGTTAACTGTCGTTCATGATTTATGTTTTTACGTAGGTATGAGTTGACAGTTATTTACTAAATAGTGACTTTTTCAAGGCTTTTTATCAAGTTGTTTTTCTGAACGTTTTTTAGGACAAAATTAATTATAATGATGCAGGGGTCCGGTACTCAGATTATTGAAAGTATCGTACGAATTTCTACTTAGTACATACGCCTACGAAAATTATAAACACTTTAACGTAGTGACCCAAGCAAAGTTAATTGTGAACATCTAGTCTATTTAAGTCTTTGTGAAAAATCGTAGCCGCGCATAGTTGGAAGTAAAGTGTGAATGTACAGACGAACACAGCTGTGCACACGCTCCTTACCACATCACTGGGAATACATCGTGCTCTCATAAAAATACTTAACTATCACGCAACTTTGTCTTGAAAGGGCGTAATAATTTTCTAAGATATAAAATGACATAGAATCTCGCATGTATTCCCCGAAGGGTTAGACATACATACATACATACATAGGTGTTGGGTACACTCACATTTCGCCGATGACACATGTAGAGTGCGAAGCCATTGTCATCTATAGACACAGTTCCAGACCTCGTGTTGCTACTGAGAACTTATGGAAATTCTCAATAGCACCAGTAAATAATATATAATTATATCTATCTATGTATCTGCTACTTAATGAATTAAATAAATATAGTTCAATTGTGTCTAATAATTAAATAATACATCCAGTATATATCCACTCGAATGCATCCATAATTTCTTGAGCTTTTCACCTCTATTTGGTGATATTGTATATTTTTTCTTTGTTCAACTGTACGACATCAAAAACAATAACAAACGTAACTAAATCTGTGTGTCAATTCCATTATGTATGTAAAGTTTTATTAATTTGCTTTGGCACAATGTCACACCCGGCTATCAATTCCAGTTACCACTATCGAAAGCATCCTTTGCCAGAGTTTTGTCTGTCACCAAATATAATTAACATCCTGATTGAATGATCAATTATATGGCAATTTGGCAGCTGACAAATTTAATGTAAATTGATAGACGTTTCGGTATAAGATTGAATTAGTTATGGCAGTTTTCGTATTCTAGAATCCTGATTCGCTTTTTACTTTTTCGCATTACTGACGTCGTCATGCATTGAGATTTCTACAAACGTTTCACCACAACGTTTTTTACTTCTAAATTCATTTATTTTATGTAAGTTTTTTCGGAACGACTGTTTTTGTTTTGAGTATAGGTGTAGATATAAATTAGAATATTTTTTTTTTGTAGAGCCGGATCTTTTGGTTGTTAACTTACAAAAAACATTGATACAGTAAAATATTAACCTCATATATTAATTTTACATTTTCTATGATTTTATTTATTGACTGTACTTGATATTCAACAGAGTGTTTTCGATTTAATCGATGTCTTACAACTACAAGTATCCATTCTTCAGAAATAATTGAGCATCTAGATCCTCCGAACGAGCTACAAGTGCTATACCTATAATCAGATTGACCTTAGCGGTGACCTCACTAAATATATACTTGTCTTATTAGAACCCCATATTTATCTGTCTGCGACTGCACGAGTACCTACTTTCATTTGTTTCATCTATAGAGTCTATTGAACTCATCACCAAATAATCTCTGATTTAATTTCTAGTCAATCTTTTTAGTTGAAATATATAGGCACAGTCTACAGATATCTTTAACCAAGCGCGTCGCGGGTCGTACCAATACGAAACCCGCTAATGTAGACCCATCCTAAATAAATAAAAATACGAGTACAACAAAAATAGAATTAAGTGATTTCTGAGAATTGTTTGAAGATAACCAAGATATTCGATCTGACTGTAAACAGTTGCCTCTCGCCTGTTTCGATGAATACATAAGTGTATTCCTGTTTCATAAAAGTCAACGACCAGATGGATTGGCAAATATTAAACTGTGTAATAGACACGGTGCTCTATAGTTGTATGAAACGGACACAGTATTTTTATTAGTCTTCAAAACTGGTATCATTATTGGAAAATAATTACACTACCTACCTAGTAGGCAATATTATTACCGCTGCCACATCTGCTTACAGAAATATTATCTACCGTTAACTCCGTAATTACACATGTTATACGATCGCATTCAAAGAAAGTAATATTGCGTCGAGTTTTTTTATGAATTCGATACGAACTTTTATTATTTACGATGTATCCAATAATTTGCATTGAAGCACGTTTTTATGCCGATATTATTTTTCAATATATGTATATATTTAAGGATATTACATTTCTTATGAATCAATACATTAAACTACACACTAATCTTAGAAAAGTAAATTATAATATTTTTTACTTTGCTCTGATTAGTATATATATTTGATATGAAATCTTGAAGGCAATCTGATATTTTCTTGAATGTTATATTTCTGGACAGAGTTGCCAAAAATATTCTGTCATAGATTTTGTAAGATACGTACAACTTTGATGGTAGTAATATTTTTTAATATACTCATATCTATTCATAAAAGCTCGCATGCGAAACCATGTTCTTGTAAAATGATGTGCGAAAAGGGTCTATGAGTAAGTTAGCGTCAGTAGATGGCGCACCCACTGAAGATTGTGATCCTCCAAACGCTTTATCACCTAAGGCTCGAGATACAAAACTCGATGTAATTATCACGCACAAGTAATGAACTCGTTCTCGGATGCTTATACCGGACCCAGGCAGTAAATTGTGGCGATTTCATCGCACAATTTATTTTTTTACAAAACGTTGAACGCTGTATAGGACATTGTCTTGATCTCCCCTAACTAAAAAGTTCGATGTAAAGGTAACAAGTTGCTATCAACAATTGAATCACTGAGATTTGTTGTGTTGTATGTGGACTCTAGGGATTCCAATCGCGTGTTTCTAATGTCATTAAGCTAGATCGTAAATTAAGTTTTAACGAACTAAAGAGTACCTACTTATTTATTTTTGTCCTTAATGTATTTCAGTTGCCAGTTTTAGCTTTGGTTTTAGTTAATTTAGCACGGTCAGCAACAAAAGTTAATGTTCTGATATTAATAATATTTAAAAGTATAATAATACTTGCTTATTTTAGATATTTACATAATATCAAAGCTGCACCTTGGCTCTACAACAGTAATTAATGAAAATCTATTTAAAATAGCCAGACATATAACATTACAGATGATACTAAGATATTCAATGTGTTAACCTGCTTTCATTTCTGACTGTACCTACATGCATGGATGCAAAGTAAGTAACTTATTGGAACGTTTATACGTTTGGATTTTTGATGTCGGCACTCATTTTCTTTATAATTTACGTAGATGGGACATCCAAAATACATTTGACCGTTGTATTTTATTTATTTATTTACCGACAATTTTGACTTTCGACGTTCGGATTAGCACATCACAGAAAACTTAGTAACAAGAAAACCCGTAACGCAGGTACTAATCAAATGAATGAAGAATTTGAAACACAATGGGTAGGCCATATAGCTTGCACAACCGACAACCATTAGAATTAAAAGGTTTCCGATAATTCCCCACAAACTGAAGGCGAAGCGTGGGACAGCTTTTCAATAGATGTACGAGTACAATCTACCGAGGGCCAGCCCTCTACAAGATAACAATCTCCGATGGCCAATGAACAGAAACGTCAAGGAAATGTATGGGAATGAAAGTGACAATCACGTGACTATTCAATTCAAGCAGTGATAGGCTAGTGGTGGAATGCTTAACGTCCTAACAGGAGGGTCTGGGCTTCGAAACCATGAACCACAGACTGTTTCGAATTTATATGCGAATCAGAATTTGATTATCACTAGAGTTATTGGGAAAGAAAAGCAACGTAGCCTAACCCTTCTTATTTTAAGAAGCTGGTGCCCAGTAGTGGACTTAAATTTTAATAAATTCAAGACTATGCCAATCACTCCTTTTTCTTGGCTTTCTAAAACTATCAACTGATCATATGAGTGCAATACATTTCTAATACAGAAGCTTCCGTTTGTCTATTATTTTATCATCTCTATAGAGGCGATAATAATCATTCTCGATTCCATTCCTTCACGATCAGAGGTTGACGTCTTATCTAGGAAGGTATGCAGATCGCTCATAACATAATGATATGGTATACCTTCGATGGCCGAATATAAATTGATATTAATTAATTCGCTATTATACAAAGGTAAACAAATTCCAATTTACAAATCTGCACGCAGCAAAAAATTAACCATCCAATTAACTCTCGCTTTTTACTCGAAGCAGGTGTTGAATAAAATTAAACTAAACCCCTACATTTAATAACGATACAAATTTTAGGAAAATTTGGTGTGATAAAAAAATATACTAATCGAAATTAGTCAGCATCGTGTAAAAGGCAAACTAAGAGCTGTCTTGAAATCTCCAGACAAAAATAATCTATTAATACCTTAGCCAAAAAAATAAATATAATATAATATAAAAATATAAATAATTTAAATTTGTGCAAAAGTGTGTTGAATATTAGGTTACTTTTCTTCATTAACATCGTCTACACTTTTCCTATATTGTTGTTTAACCAGTCTGAATATATCAACTAAAATCATTATTAATTTCATTGTCAACTCTCACGATTGCTCGTTAACAAGAAAACGCGACGTTACTTCACAAACTCGATCAAAACTCCCACATATTTCTGTATCTCCCAAGGCTATCAATTCAATGAGTCACTTTAAGACTTTCCGTGAAACAGATATCTCATTTTATTAAATACACCCACGCACGTTTTACGATACAACGGGATAACTCGTCCACATATTTTGTTATTAATTGCCAAATTGAATATTTTACGTAATTAATTCCGTTCATTGATATTTTCCGTAGGTTTAAAACGTGGGAGATTAAATTTATTAGAGTATTTTCTGGCTAGCCTTTTCTCTAATCCGGCTGAATAGGCGTCAGCATTATTACACATTACACGGCACGATTGACATCCGTTGACTGCCACCCAACTGGCAGTAAGTTATTCGTATGACTCTGGCCACCAAATGCTTAATATGTTTTTCAATCCCATATTTTGGAAAAAGCCTCCTTATATAGGTCTCGATAGGTATACCTATACACATCGAGGATAAAAATTTAAGAAGAAAATTGAAAGGGTGAAAATTTGATTCTAGGACTGTTTAGATGTGAGATCGTGTACCTATATTTATAAAACTGTTCCTACCAAAGGGAGAGCACATTTAACATATTTAAATATTACATATTATATAAATACATATTTCAACTGTGTAGTTTTATAAAAATATATAGACGATATTAAGGCAACGTTAAAAAGCTGAAATTAAAGCTAGGAAAAGGCTTAATCGGTCTGCAACACGCACAATTTAAATAACTAGGTATACACACTCAGAACAATTTTGAAATTACTGCATATTTATTACCCGTCATCGACATCACTCAACATGATGAAAGATATAATAACATTGATTGACATGATGCAATTCTTCTTAGACACACATTTCTTATATAAATCGTTCTGTGCCTATTTAATTAGCTGTCATAACTCAGGTTATAATAGGCTGCTAACGAGTTAGTGTAACAAGATATGCAATTACACTAGGTATATGTTTAAGATGACCTTCTACGCCAAAAACTGCCCAGGCACCCATTTAAAATATATGAGGTGTTTTTCATATGACACCTTTTGTTTGTTCCGCCATTTACCTTTATATTATAATTGTATTTTTCAAGGAAATCATGTTGGAAATAATCTGAATTTGTTACAGCCATTCATAAATGTCCTTACACCCAGTCTCGCCTAGTAATGTCAATTGTTGCGTTGCGTTCCTACGGTCAGGCAAATTGCAATTTTAAATATTTTCGGCTGTTCGAAACATCTGATCAGAAATGTGAAAACGTTCGATGTTTAAAGTGTGCCGTAAGCGACGCGAAATTTGCAGTACCAGCACGGATTCTGGAACTGTGCCCGGTAGATGGCAACAGGATCCAGACTCTGTGCTGCTACTGCGAATTTCAATACCTACAGAAAAACCCAATTACACTTTGCCCGACTTGGAATCGAACCCAGAACCTGACGCTCAGCAATCTCGCTTGCAACCACTAGAAAACTCGATTAGACTCAAGATCTACTGTTATTCTGATTCCCGCCCTAATATAGCCTAAAACGAAAATGATATTAGAATGACATGATTTTAGTTTTAGGCTTAACACGGAGGTTTAAATACGATGGAATACCTACGTTTTTAATTAAAGTTTTCAAGTATGCATAAACATAAACTTGAACTTCCTGATAAACTTGTATAAACAAATGTATAAAATTTAAAAATATATATATATATTCTTCATAAATTAAAGGGAATGTTACAAACGAAATTAAACTACAGCTGTATGTATTGTATTTAACTTATTACGAGTAAAATTGACTACACTGTTCTTGTTATAATATATTAGAGTCTAATTTTCATTATTAAAAATACTGTTACAAATTAAAATTAAACTGACTTTTATTTGTGTCTATGCAGTTTGTGACATAGTATAGGCAACTTTATTAACCGGCTGAGTTAATAAGACAACTGACAATCAGGAGACATGACGTCATGCGCGAATATTTTGGATAGGGATGGAAAATGTGCGGTAAGTAAGCGGGAAGTCTGCGACCCACCCTGTTGTCTTACATTAAAAGGCGAAGTTATCTCAGGAGGTTAATGAGAGGCCTAGATAGTCAGTGGCTTAATATGATGCAACCAATTTAAATTATAGGATGTAGGTATAAAATTCTGATCAAACCAAAATATACATATTCAGTTAGTTTTCGATGTCAACACTTTCCACATTGAATGTTGTAACCTATTGCGCGTTCTCAGTTAAAAACGAAATGTCACCAAACCAGTTAAAAATAATATCGAAATAACTGCGGAGAATTGAAACATTTTTTACTTTATGAGATCACGAGTCCTTGAAAAATTTACCGTCAATTCTGCCATTTAGCTGAAAAAGACGACTGAAAGTTTCTACTAACTTTTATTGAATCAGCAGTCAATTTCACGAAGCGATCCCTTAATTCACTGACGTGCCATTAATTGTAACTTCCTTTTGGAAGAAAAAATTAACTTTGCATTAAATCAATACTATGGATCCCTACTAACACACCGAAAAGATAAAGATAATTAGCGTTACAATGTTACATACAATTTCCTTAAAAATCATCAAGAGATAGTTCGAACGGAAATCGTAAACTATCGTAGCGCGTAACATAATTTGTATGCACATATTGCAAAACGCGACTTTCCACAAGCCATTACACAACTTGACTGCGTTAAGCACGTGGATGTTAGAAAAATTGATTGTTTAATAGAATTATAATACCTAACTATTATGTAGGTAAGCCGCGCGCTCGGAGTACCTGAGAGAGAATGTATTTCTTACGTACATCCACGAAAATTATAATCAAAAATAGGTCCTTAGTTGCAATGAATAGAAACAAACATTTCGTTGGTTCATAGCTCATTCAAATTAACAAATACTACTAATACCTATAACTTCTTTATTTAAATTATATGGCGAGTAGCTATTCATTGTACGACTACTAACAACTACCCGTAGGCCTAAAAAGGTGATTGTACATTATATACAAGGTCAGATAATTTGGAGTATTATTGAAAGCAAAGCACGTGATCCAACGTATGATATCAAGGTAAAGTGCAGGTCAAAGAAAGGAAGTCATGTGCCTAAAAGCCCTCACACTTACTGAAATCTTGCCTCAGGCACAAAGTAAATAACCGCCTGTTAGCATCTGGATCACAAGGCCGGTTACCAATACATTTAACTACTCGTTATGTAATCCTATGATTAATAAATACTGACGGCTAATTTGTAGGCCCGTTAATAGTTGCGTGTCTGCAAATGAGGTATCAAATTAAGTATGTACGTAACTGTGAAATTATAATATTATTGGAGTTATAAACATAATTAATGTATTGTAGATAACACTTTATTTATGCCAATTATTACATACTTCCTTTTTAACATTTTTTCGTGTGGAATTACTCCTGATTGCGCACTGCCCTGGGGAAGGTGCCGGGTGATGTTTGACTCTACCGACTTTAACCACACGGTGTTTACACGGCATACTATAACACCGGAGACACGGGAATCGCTCACGAATTCACCGCACAGCGTATACACGTATAATTACGAAATAGGAATTTATAAGCGAAACAGAATGAACTTTTACTGAATATTACGCGAACGCGTAGAAATTATAATGTTTAGTATAGCTTTTCAGAAAAAATAATAACACGATACCAATGATAAATATTAACTGGACATCTAAAGGCGGTCATTCAAATATTTTTAAGTAATAACATTCTGGCGGAAACCGCAGTGTGCAAGTACCGTAAGTTTCGCTTGCTCGAGTTAATCGAATCATTGCTTAACTGACCGCATTTTAAAGCAAAGCTCATTCACATATAGTCCATATTATTTTAGTAGTAATTAAAGTAAATAAAAGCAATCATGACGAACATAATTTCAACATCAAAAATTCAGGTCTGACCTGTTTGATTTTGGATAAGAAAATGAACTTATTGCAAGAAGCCTTATGTAATGTATAAGTTTTTTTTTTTGGGATTGTTATATTTACGTCCGTATTCTCAAAGAATAGATAATAATGCGTGAATACCAAGCTTGAGTTTCTGAAGTCGATTCCCGGGTCGGGCAAAGTGTTTTTGGGTTTTAATTTTAGGATAATCACAGCAGCTTGGCGTTTAAAAATGAATGGGACTGTAAAGCGTCATCGCGAAATGTGGCGACAATTCGTGAAAAACAGGCGTGATACTATGTTCTATTATTTTATTATATAGGTAGATGTCATATTAATAGATTTTATTTTTAACTTATGAATCATGCATTGTTTCTGTTATACTATCTACATATCTTCTTGTTAGTACTACTTACCAAGGTAATAATTACGAGAATAATATAAATCCTGGTAACGCCAGGAGGGGGCGCCCTAGAAGGACATATACGGACTTAAAAGATTATGTCCTTCAAAAAAGTCAGGTGCGCAGTACTCACAACCAGCGTTCATGTATGAAACGATGCATGAATGTAGATGAAGCAAAGCAAAAGGGTTATGTAAGTATCGTAGCACGTGGTGTTCCGTAGTTTCTGCCTCCCCCCATTGGAAAAAGGCGTGACTTTATGAATGTATGTATGTATAAATCCTTAATATTAGGTATCCTACTTCCTACTTAATATAATATCCTACTAATAATATAAATGTGAAAGTTTGTGAGGATGGATGGATGAATGGACCTTTGTTACTCTTTCACGCCAGAACTGCTGAACGGATCTGGATGAAATTCGGCACAGAGATAGATTATAGTCTAGAATAGTATATAGGCTACTTTTTATCCCGGGAAACTGCACGAATTCGTAATCCACGCGGGCGAAGCTGCGGGCGAAAGCTAATATACCTATATTGATAATGAGATCAACGATTTGTTGCTAGTTCAACTGTATCTTAAGCAGATATACTCTTATTACAAACGTCTTCTTTTAATTTAAGAACATTACATAAATAACCACATACACTCAGATATCTTCATAAAATTAATTCTCTATAATTTCAAAATAAAGGTAGACGTGGCTCACCCTATCATCATTACGACGACACAGTTGGCGCTGATGCTAAGTGATTAGCTGTCTGCGCTAGGTGTCGCGAATTCGATTCCCGCACGGAACGATTATTTGTATGATCGATGTTTCGGGTCTGGTTATGTGTGTATGTGACATATAATACAGGAATTGTGTTAACTGTGAATATCCACCAGACACCTTAAACCATATATTACCGCCCTTACGGGTTGAAGTACATCTGATTGATCGCCATATCAGACCAGTCTGGACTGGTTTCCTTCGAGGCGACCAAGACTTCGTGACGACCAAGGGTGGAATGGTGGCAAATGAGCCCACCAGTATCCCGAAAAATGTTGACGGTCTATGCACGAAACACCCTTTTTATATATATGTTTCTAAACTGTATCTACGATACAATATAAAAGTAAAACCAACTCAGGTAGAAATTGAACTGACAATTTTAATAGAAAAATTAGATTACATTTCGTCCAATCTAGATATCCAATATCTCAAAAGACCAAGTCTCGCAATTCTATCTAAAAACAACTAGACACAGAAAATAATATTAACATTAAATTATTAAAATTGCTTCTAAAAGTCACGTTTTTAATTTCCATTTCAGCAAATCAGTTCAGTTCAAACTTTGAAACTTACTGAGAAACTGAGAACGCGTCTTATAAATCATATCAATGATATTGTGAGCAAAATCAATTCATAAATATTTTAATAATAAATACGAATTTAAAAAGATTCCTTTAATATGATTTCAAAGTAATATATGATATTAATGTTATCGTATTTTAATTACGTATCTATAAATATAAATATTTCTTAGAAAGAGATAATTAATAGGTTTACAACTACTAATATAAACTTAACGTATAACAAAGTTAAGAGAAAATATAACAGCCAGTAATTACGAGTAATTAGTAGGTAGGAGAAGTAGGAGGTACTAGGGACCTACCTATGTAATCTGGATAAATAAGTGTCTATAAAAAGCTTGCTCTTTTTAATTAACGATACAGTTTTCATCGTCATCATCTGCCTAACCTTTAACCCAGCAATGTTGGTGGGCGAGTTTAGACTTCCGTATTAATGAAAAGTAAAATGAAGTAAAACGAAATGCAGCTGAATATCAGTAGACATTGAATGCAGAGCGACTGCTATAATTGTGACCTCCGCTAGCCAATTACAGTGTGCCAGTGTGTAAGCTGGTCAAAGGGTCGCCTTTACATACATTTTATCCTTCGAATAATAGTATAAGTATTTTGTTTTAAGGATTGGTCATGCTTAATACAGCTTTCGTTCTGGGTTCTGGTTCTAATTTCAAAATAATGAGAATAATATCGCTTGGATCGTTAGCGGATAAATTTCGTCAGTTCGACGGGAACAGAAACATAGGTATAATTATTTTTTTGTCATGCCAATGTCAAAAGCCTTGGCCTGCTCCAAGAATTGTTGATATTTGAAAGCGAATTGCGAAATAGTGTCACAGCTACCAACGTGTTTAATTGTTAATCTCATGCGTATCTAGACTGAAAACTACAGTGCTTGCATAAATATTTAGGTATATAGATTTCAGTTCGAATCAAAACATTTAATAATATATTATTTCATCTTCACGCTCAGGATTGATTTTTCGTCTTGTGGTTATTGAATTGAATTGATTTTATAAACAATAAAGAACATAAAATCTTGATGTGTCGATTTTATTACACCGCACACACGTTATTTTGCTTTGACATTTAACTTTCGTTTGTTGTATAATCCATCCCACTGACTGTGATTGTCCTGTCATCGCTTGAAGCCATATAAAACAATAACGTTCGGGTTTATTATCCATAAACAGTTCGAGTTGTTAACAATGCCTATGGGCGCCATAGAAATGATTTCCTCAAGCGACTCTTGGCCCATTCTCACACGAAACAACTAATACTTATAAAAAAAAAACAACTTTGTTCCACTCTAGGAATAATTCCTATACCGTGTGTGCATTTACAAACACAAATATTTACATAGACAAATATTTGTTCCGTGCGTGAATCGTATCCGCGACATGTAGCGCAGCAGTCGATCGCTCAACCACTGCGCCAACCGTGTCGTCAAATAATAATAATAATAATAATTGTTTATTAAGAAAAAGTCCAATACAGTTTACAATAAGTATCTTACAATTAAAATAAAGCTAAGTTGCATATTTGCCTGAACTAGGTTGAACCTGTGTTTCAGGCTAGAAAGTGCATACATGCAGTTTTATAAATTAACAATAAAAATGATAAACTTATATTAGCAAGGTAACATAATTATTAATTATAATTTAGGTCAGCGTTATAGTAATAATCTAAGAAATTTATTTGCCTACTACAAGTAAGTCTTCACTATAAATAAATAATCACTATATTAAAACAAAAAACTAACACTACGGCAACATTACTAAACTAAACTCGTTATTTTCTCTAACCAAGCTACACGACACTACTAGTCAAAAGAAAAAAGTTCACGCAGAAAACTGTACTTACAGTACCCAATGACGCCGTGACATCACCCGAACACTGAATTATTTAATAGAGATATGAGTTAACTATCAAGCAGTGCCGGATTAACAACGTAGCAAGAATAGGAATTGCTACGGGCCCCGTGCAAAAGGGGGCTCCGCGTATCCAACGCCACCCACCTCCGCCTGAGCTTAATTTTTTGAGTGAAACTTATTAAGACATGGTATATTGAATTTACTTGATGTCACAAAAACGTGAAACGTTACACCTGTTTTCTGACTAAGAAAATCCACGTCAGACAATCGGTAACCGATTATTTTGTCGCCGAAAATAAAACACAGAATTTCATACGGTAAACGCACAAGTTCTACAAAAAGTCACTTTATACTTAAGTACTTATTGCAGATCAAGGGTCACTACGGGCCCCGCGCTTGCTTAATCCGGCACGGCTATCGGGTATATCTGTTGAGTAGGGACGTGTGAGAAGGAATTTATATTTATTAAGTAGGCAACCGTTTAGTACGAATCGCTTGAGAAATGTCAATTACCGTAACTACGTTTTCCTTTTGTTCGTAATGCAGCTTAGAACATTATTGAACTCACTAGATGCACGTTACATAATAATAAATGATTAATATACCATAGGTGTACTAGTAAAGTGTTGGGTAGCAATCTGCGAGGATGTTCTTTGCCTTTCATCAGAATTAATCTTCATATTTCATGATGACCCGTATAAAGATCATGCAAATTAAATTGTAGCAAGAAAGGCAAGAACAAATAGATATATTTCTTATGATTGATCGAAGCAGTATCTTATACCGTTGAGTCTGACGTTAGTCCAAATTATATCATATATACGAAGCCAAATTTAAAAATACGAGTTTGAATTTAGAAGTTCATTTTTTCTTTATTCATTGAATTTTTATCATTAGATCTTCGTGTCTAGTTTTCTTTTTGTTCATCATCAGCTAAAAATCAGTTTGGTATATTATCTTTGTGGATATAAACCTTGGTATCATATTATCCTCAATATATCTTTGTAGTACAAACGGATTTCCGTAAATTGACTATTGTAAATCATAATGGATATCCAACCACCGGCCGTTACCGTTACTGGCAGCATATACTAGCCATAAACGTATATAACCATTTATCGTAACATAAATAATATTACTCACAACAATGTTGTATGTAACATAAAATATATAACAATCAAACAGACCATTGAGCAAGAATTCTGTATAAAAAATATAAGGAGCTTTTACATAAGACGTGTGCGATTTGTCGCTGCAACTTGATTTATATGAGTTTGCTTTATATTGTACCGCTAACACAGGTCTAGATTATTGTGTGACGATATGAAGCGTCTCTAATGCACCAAAAAAGCTCATCGCTCTCGAGTGAAAGTGTTGTGACACGGCGCGTATCTCTAACGTATGTAACTATGTAAAAAGGTTGACTGCATTATGCCACACCTTGTCTGGATATGTGTGGAGAGAGTTCTAGCAATAGAACTTTAAGATATTTTTTTGTCTTAAAAAGACCTTTCTCCTCTCTAGGATTTCTTTTATATGGAACATATTTTACCGTCATAATTTTCCATAATGTCCGTACCGTCATACTTTTCGAATGATTTATTCCAAATAATAAACAAAATTCTATTGGTCTGTTTATTCATTCAAATATCTTGGGATTACTGTACCTACAGTTTTAATTGGAACAGTAACAAGTGCGTATCATCAAAGAATAACTGTTATAATAATGGCCCCGGTGGTTAGTTAAGTTACAATAAAATGTGTCTGTCTAGATTACAATCCCAATACGACACAAATCTATGTAGATTAAAATACTTGTATTAGATACAAATTGACGACACGGTTGGCGCAGTGGTTGAGCGATTACATACATTACGTGCTGCGGATTCGATTCTCGCAAGGAAAAAATATTTGTATGATGATGATGTTCCGTTTCTGGATGTTTAAAAAAAGTTAAAAATACAAAAGTTTCATCACATCGCGTTCGATAAGAAAGTATTTTTGTGAAAGTTAATTAAATTAGCGAAGCTAGACATTTTCAAATATTTATGAAATTAGGTAACAAACATACGTAACGTGTTTATACATCATCTGTCTTATCTGAGACTTAATATCTAGACATCTGTCTAGACGTTGAGTCACACACACACACACATCTAGATATTAAGTAACACTCTCACAAAGGAACTGTTATAAAAAACACCAGATAATCTTTAAGCAAGGGTTCTGTGTTCAACGACCGATGTCACCGACGAATATGATGGTCATAAACCCGAGATATACATGGTTATTCCTTTTACTTCGCGGAAAAAACTCGCGAGTTATGCACGGTTTGTTATTATTGCGTGTTTATTCCGTAGGTACCTACGTAATTTGAGCATCAATATAAGAAGCGATGAACTGTGCGACAGAATTTGTAATTTCATTTAACTGCATTCTACGCCGTATATGGAAATAGGTATTCGGGGCAACAAAAAAAAATACAAGTCATGTTATACCCATATTTGGAATTAGCCAGCAATACTGCGAAAAATGAAATAAGTGGAAAATACTCGTTTGTTACCACACAGTAAAATAATTAATTCACATCAGACAATCAAGGTTGTCACATACTCCGCATTTCTCTTATCCAAACGACGATGTGAAGAAAGTTCTTGCAATGTTTCTCACAATTTGCATTACGAATTTTACAGGCTGTCTGGTTAAATTAATGAATGTATTTCATCCCGATACTAACGTGCGAAATCGTGGGAAAATTACTACGTGCGTGTTGCATGATATTTTATTCAGCAATTTAACTCTTTATTATCTTAAACTGATCTACTTTTTGTTTTCAATTGAAGGTTACAAAATAATAAATTGGTTTAGTGGTCATAAGCACGTATGCAGCGCGAGAGGTCCGGGTTTGATACTCGTTTTTCGCTTGAGATATTTGTGATCCTAAAATGGCAATGGGTGTAAAACATGATACATCAATACTGTCTGATGCAAGGTTATATATCAAAATAACATTGTGCATTAAGTATTAGTACGTACGAGAATTTCCCCTGTGGTCTTCGTAAAGCAATAAATATTTCCAAACAAACATATTCTACCAAGATAAAAATAACTTACTAGCCTACAAACAGTTCTGAATTACAAACGCATCCATCATCTAACTCTTGGAGCGTAAAACGGCTCAAACACACAGAAATAAACAAGTACACATCATTTTATTTATCTACCGAGATACAGAAAAGAGGAAATACCTTTATACAACATTAAAGTAAGATCACGGTCGAAAGAAATAAGGAAATATATAAACAACCATTTTATTTTTATAATATATGTTATTGAGCTTTCCCATTATACAGTAGGAAATGAGAAATATTAATGATTATATAACTTATCTCATATTTAATTAGCTCCGCAATAATTCAATTCACATCAATTACGACAAACTATGTAATAACATAATTGTCAAGTTACTACAATGAACTTAATTTTCTATCTAATGTCACATTTAGTACCATCAAGTGCCGAACTCGTTCAAAAGTTTATTTAAATTTATACAACTAAAAACAAATCTCTAATCTTATGTATCCATTACCTGATTATTATTACATGTTTAGGCATTTTAAATATAACATTATGTAAATTTATTGGTTCAGGCCAATTGTTTGAATAATTGTTGAATAATAACATTATCAATTGCCTGCCTGTATTAATGTTAATAATACAGAACTTGGTACCTACTTACAGTACTTACCACTGAAATATTTGCAAGTAATTAACGATAATTTATGTCCAGTTAATAATAACTACAATCACTTAGAACATTTAATTCATTATTAGAATTATGTATCTGAATGCAGTTATAGGCAGTGCCGGATTAAGCAAGCGCGGGGCCCGTAGCAAATTCCATCGAGGGGCCCTTTATCTGCTATTGGCTCTTAAAAGTATAAAGTGACTTTTTGTAGGACTTGTGCGTTTACCGTATAAAATTCTGTGTTTTATTTTCGCCAGCAAAATAATCGGTTACTGTTGGAGTTTCTATTCCAGAGACTAATACATTACTAGATATTGAGCAAATGAAATTTAAAATAAGAAGAACTAGATCAAACATAATGAACAAGTTGTTGACTAGTTTTCAATTTGAATATTCGATATCATTAATTAGACTTTGCATCCCGACTGTTAATACAAATTCATTATACTATATAAACATCAATTTTGTCATCTGCAAATATTTGTGTGAGTCTATAAATACTTTCATTTTTCTTTCTTTCTTTCTCAACTGGTGTGAAATCGGTAACCGATTGTCTGACGTGGATTATCTTTGTCGGAAAACAGGGGTAAAGTTTCACGTTTTTGTGACATTAAGTAAATTCAGTACACCACCTCTTAATAAGTTTCACTCAAAAAATTACGCTCAAGCGGAGGTGTGCGGGATTAGATACGCGGAGCCCCCTTTTGCGCAGGTCCCGTAGCAATTGCTGCTCTTGCTAAGTGGTTAATCCGGCACTGGTTATAGGCATTCTATGTAAATTTTGTAATCTTATTTTAACGAGTTAGTGAATTATGTCATTTTGTTTTGCAAAAGTATAATTTTCGTTTCGTCACGGTGTCCTGACTACAAACCTAATGTAGGCAATGGGTCGTTATATATCAAAAAAAAAAAACAACATTATAAAGTATGGCATTTGTACGTGCATGTGTTTTAATTTCAATAAATTTTAATGATTATTTTAATTTTAATGACATTATTTAATAGTTAATTTAATATTATTTGTATAAATCCTACTAATATTATAAATGTGAAAGTTTGTAAGGATCGATGGATGGACACAGAGATAGATTATAGTCCGGAATAGCACATAGGCTACTTTTTATCCCAGAAAAATGTACGGGTTCGTAAACCACGCGGCCGAAGCCGCGAGCGCAAGCTAGTAATTTATATCTATTTTAATAATTTATAGACAGGTCATAGCAGCAGGTACTTTATCTCTAAGTTTTAACAGCTATATGTATTTATCTACCTATTCAATCAGCCTCAAAAATAGGTATTCACTTAATAAAATTAAAAAGCCATTTTTGGAGGAAATAGTAATTGAAATCTTGACCAATTTTACACGCAGTATCCACGAATAAATAATATTTAAAAAAATCAAATTCATTTATATTTTATAGTTATAACCAATAGTTTTCCAAGAATAAGCTTTTGAATTTCGCTTTGTATACGTATTTTTGAGGATGACTGTACACAATACAAAAAATTTAATTGAATTATATAATTATATACGTTTTCTAACAAAAAAAATCTGAACCGAGCTATAAGGTGCATTTGCTCTACATTTTTTTTGTAACAAAAAAAGCATGTAGCATGCTTCACCAGTTCACTTTTAATAAAAATAGCTTATTTTTTATAAAATTCATTTCCAATATCGCCTTCGATAATTTTGTAGCCTTCAGTTAAGTTAATTATAAGGTAAGGTAATCGAATTTAATCTGCAATTGCAACATTTTAAAATAATCTGTTTCATATTGTACTTTCACTAAAAAATCTTGTCTGTATAACGTAATTATTTTTACTACTTCACCTTCAATATACCTAATACCGTCTTCCAACAGATAGCTATTACATATGTACAAACATTCATAATATCACGCCTGTATCCCCCGAAGGATTAGGCAGACACCTACACCCACATTTGGCCCATGCCGTTATTTAGTCACACGTAATAAGGGGCGAGCCTATTGCCATCTACCAAACACATATCCAAGCTCGGTACTTTTTTTTTCTAGACTCGGTACTGCTACTGAAAATTTCCATACAGAAAATCTCAATAACACTTTGCACGACCGGGAATTGAACCCAGGACCTCACGCTCAGCACTCACACTTGCTACCACTGGACCGATCCATACGAATCGAACCAACAGATACTACCACTTTTTAACAGATATTACTACTATCTTTCACAACTCTCAGTTGTTTTACCGTAACCGTGTCGAGGAAAAACGTGCGAGAGTGAAAAATAATAAGTCATTGTAACCAGCAATAATAATAGAGGTATCTTAATGACATTGTCTGAGCCGGTAAGTGAAGTAAGTAAATTGAATATTTAACAGTGTTCAATGTAATTATCGAATGATTTATTCCGCTCGATCTAGTAATCACATTCTGATCTACGGTTTATTCTTAAGTCTGCGTATACGCATTACGCAAGTACATTATATTGGACATAATCAATCAGTGTAGTGTGAACCTGCCCCAATATTTGTTATGAAATTTATTTATATATTTACATACACATAATATAGTATCACGACTGTATGCCCCGAAGGATTAGGCAGAGGTGTACTATTATATAACCATATTTCGACGATGCCGTTATTGAATCCCATGTAATAGGTGACAAACCTATTGTCAATTACCGGGCACATTTTCAGACACCGTTCTAGTACTGAGAAAGAGAAGAATTTCCACACATAAAAACCCAATAACATTTTGCCTACCCTGGGAATCGAACCCAGAACCTTATCCTCAACAGTCGCGCTTTCGACCACTAAACCAATGGGGCAGACGTATAGCTCGTTTATATCTATTTATGCGCATTTTATTGAAGAAAGTGGACCACATCACATCAATATTAATATAATTTAGTTAGTTTTTTGTGTAATATTGTTACTCATCGTCTACCTAGCCCGTGTCGAGGTCGCCTTCCGGTGAAACTAGATGCGGTTGAATACCTATTTTATACGAAGCGACTGTTCTGATCTTTACCACCCAATTACTGGGTGATATTCATACCTTAAGATGTGTCTGGTAAAATGTAATTATTATATTTCTTAAAAATTCTTTTCTGACTATAAAAACTGTCGTAGGTTTTTGTATGAAAACCATAATGAACCTATTGATGGCACGGTTGGCGCAGTAATTGAGAGGTCGACTGCTGCGCTGCGTGTCGCGGGTTCGATTCCCGCACGGAACAGATATTTGTATGATCTACAGATACTTGTTTCGGGTCTGGGTCTTTGTGTATATGAATATGTGTTTGTAAATGCACCCACGATACAGGAATTATAATTAGGGAGGGGCAACGTTTAAAAAAAAACCTAAGAAATTAATCTATTAAACGTTTATCATATTAACATCTAATACATAATAACATTTACAACAGAATCAATGTTTAACATCAAAGTTTGTATATGTATTAAACCCGAGTTCAGTTTTTAGTTATATTTCTTAGGATTGATTTTTGAATAGCTGAATTAACGTTAGATAATTTATTCCTCTTAGTATAAATATGGCGGTCTGTCACATTTTCTATGCAATAGCTTTGAAATCACAAAATTGATTCCTCAGATAAAAGTGACGATTGATAAATCAGCCCCTATAAGTCCATACAAAATCTGTTCTAATTTCAAATTAACGGGTATTATTTAAAATTGGGCTTTATATTAATATAAAACATCAAATTCCAATCATATCAATAATTCTTCAATTTTTTTTTGTTTTTCATATTTAAACTGAGCTGAGCACGTTTTTAAAACCTATTTACCTTTAAACTATGTTCTGTAGTTTCTGCCTACCCTCATAGAAAAAAGCGTGATATACTATAGGTACGTTTATAAACCTGATTATATCTTCGTTCAATCAACGACATAATAATAACGTAAGGCTTTTAATAAACACATTGCAACAAAGGTACATCCTCCAAGCGAGCTATTTAATTCACCTTTCCCACACTAAGATAAAAATCATACAACACTGTTAGAGATATAATTATACCATGCAATATTTATATGTAACCGATACAAACACTGTAATTTCTCACTTATTGTCAGTATAATTAATTAAGATGGATAATTAAGAAAAAAAGGAGTTTTTTACTTGTATGTGATTATTTGTTGTTAAATAGTTTGAATAAATCTTTTAGGCTTTGCCTTTTAAGTTGTGTAATAATTATTTTTATTTTATTAAAAAATAACACATTATTATTATTTTTATAAATTCACATAAATCTTCAATTTTATTACGGCTCATAAGCAACTATTTTAGATTATTGATTTAAAAAAGCTTACCTGTTAGCATAAATTTACGTATCTTCAAATCACTCCACTTATCACTTACAATAATAATTAAATCAGCTTTGCGAACGTTAAACTCTTTCGCGCGTGCTCTTGCGCAGGCAGTCAACAGTGCTGCCAATCCGCGCCAACCTCAAACAACTAAGCCGCGGGAAGGGCGCACTTGGAAATATATACAGGCAACAAGCGGGGATACAATAAAATTATATTGAAATTACAAACAACTAAAACTTACTTTAAAAATATGCAGTCGGAACAGACTGAATAAGATTTTCATTAAGATGCAATGTGTTAAAATAAGATTGTAAAGGCAACAATGACTCATTTTATAGAAGAAAAATATTTGCAAGTAAATAATAAAAAAATAAGCCAACGATCTTAACCTTTTGTTGTTATTTAAAAAATATCAATTTGTAAATTCAGGGAACTTGAGAACTATAATTACGCCACTTCGTTAAAAACATGTTAAATACGTGACGAAATACTATTTGACATCAGTTTCGCTTTTGTTTCATAATTGGGAATTAATTAGCATACCTGCAATTTCGTGTAAATCAATCAAAGTTAGCTTCTTATGTTATATTTAAGCATATTCATTTCATACAAAGCTGTCAAATTAGATGAAAATAATTTGCAAAATACGTTCAAATTACTTTGCCAGTCATTATTTGCCTTTTCCCATGTCTAGTCAAACAAGAATTCGAAAAACTTAAATATCAGTGTTTTACACAGAGCAACAACCGTTAGAACTCGGGTCACCCATCCAAGGACTGAAACTGAACTGCAAGCTTCTTTCCTTAACTTCCAGTAATAGAAGTACTGGGGACTAATCGCAAAAAAGCAAAAATTTGCCTCAACTCGCTGTCATATTGAAATGAAAAAGAACTTCTATATTTGTGGAGAAAAAAAATCCCATTACAAGTTCATGTTTTTTGTAATAATCATAACAATGTTAGTACACATTTTAACCAAATAAAAGTAGCAGATGAAAAACACAAAGCATCGGAAGTTTTGAACGACTGTATGCAAGTTAATTTACAGGTACAATTGCGAAAATGGAGCGCTATAAAATTCTACATAGAATAAAAAACTTAAGAGCTAATCAAAATATGTTCGCGACACAATACAACAACCTCGCAGTGATTGTTACAGAAACTATTTTACAATGAAAGAAAGGAAATAGTTACAATTTTATGTAAGCTTATTTGTCAGCAGGTTCATATAACGATACTAAAATTATGTAACTCGTCGTATTGTGTCAAGAAGCTTTTATTTATGTAATTTCCACTTTTATTGATAATCCTTCTGTTTCACTGAGACACGATACAGTTTGTATACAATTTTACTTTAGATGACAGATTACTTTGAACGCCAAATTGCTACTTGTATTCTTTTTTCATTTTAGGATCTCCGCTAACAGAAAACAAAATCACCTCATTAATACGATATTTGCAATTATCGTAATTTATTACGAAAAGTAGATACGAATAACAACTTTACACTGAAAAAAGGAAATAGGTAGTTACAGTTTTATGTAAGTTTATTATGTAGCACGTTCATTTAACGCTACTCTAAATTCATGTAACTCGTTGTATTGTGTCAGGAGCTTCTGTTTTAAATACTTTCAACTTTTATTGGAACCCTTTTGAATTCTGTTTTAATAAGTTGTGATGGTAATAGAGTAGTATGTCATATAGAAAGGCGCACGCGCCGAGATACAATAGATTTCCTATTATATCTATGTCGGTACTTTGCGTCACTAGACGGGTTAAAGAATCAACTGGCACGGTACTACCAGTCCTGCCTTTTTTATCCGCCATAACAATTTCGTGTGAGAGTAGTTTTGTATCGGGTAAAAAGTAAAAACACAAGTCATTCGGCAGCTTTCGAAACAGGTCAGATCAATATACTATGTATGTTCAATAAATTAAATTAGACTATACATCGTTGGTTTTTTGTCTACAAAAGGTTGCAGAAAAACATTGGTAGTTGTAGGTACCTACCTACTTATTTTTGTAATTGTATTTTTTGTTATTTTTAATAAACATTGCTCCACACTAGGATTTCTCCTGTATCCTGGGTACAGTTTACAAATGTACGTGTCACATGCACACACAACCAGACCCGAAACAACTATTTGTTATGTTATGTTGTTATTATTTAATTATATGTATAAAATCGCATTCAAACAAACAATTACAGTATTCAGGGTGGTTTTAAAATTTTTCGTCGGCACGGTTGGCGCAGTGGTTGAGCGATCGACCGCTGCGCTACGTGTCGCGGGTTCGATTCCCGCACGAAGCAAATATTTATATGATCTACAGATAGTTGTTTCGGGTCTGGTTGTGTGTGTATGTGACATGTATGTTTGTAAACTGTACCCACGATACAGGAGAAATCCTAGTGTGGGGCAATGTAAAAAAAAAAAAAAAATATACACAATGCTTGACATCTACCTAGTAATGAAGAAAGATCATTTTGTATCAAATTGTGTATGAACGGAAAGCCCAGACTCATATACCTACTCAAATTTTCCAAGTATTAGTTTAATAACAAAACAATGTAAACAAAAGTAAGAGGCTATTCAAATAAGGTAATGTCATTACGTATTTATGACAAAATAAAGCTAGTGAATAATGTGCGAGAAATATTTGATACGTACAGGAAATAAGAGCGTAGGTAGTCTGGGGGGCAATTCTAGCTCGTGCACTTGTTGCGCTCTTTCTGTAATGTAACAAGACCGCAATGGTTTTTTAACCCTGTGTCATTAACCATTAATCAGAATGACGATGCGCACCTTGCGCATTTAGTGTTTCGGTAAGATCCCGACTCCCGCCCGCCACCCCGCCGGTTTTTAATACCTTCCCAATTCGCGTCATTAGGTACATTAGTGGCCCTCAATGACTCATTGCAGATGCACGCTTATTAGATCGGGATGTCTCGTGTACTCTCTACGTAACTTTTTTGTCCATTTTTTTATTTTGTCAATTTATTTTCAATATTTATCATGAGTAAGTACATATTATTTTTATGTTATAATAAGATGTAGCTACTGTTCTTTATAAATTACTAATAGATTTCTATGTTACTGTAACTATTAGATTTGCAATGTCTTTGTTTTTATCATTGTTCAATGTAGGTTATTTCTATAACAGATTATGTTATTTGATTAAGAGAAAACTAAGACTGCTAATTACACACACACAAATACACACGTCACAAATAAGGTTGATTTAATAAATATTGATGTTTTAATCCGTCGTAAAATTTACGAATGCTTAGTGATAATGTTACTCGAAATTAAGGTTTTTGAGCTGGGGTTAATGTAACTCCATTACGACCTGACCTCTAGTAGCTCGAAAATTGTCCCCCTGTAGTCAAGAAATCAAGACTGTAGTTAACACATTGCGCGACATAGGTAGATACGCGAAGACATAATAGAAGATTTATTGTTACTGCCTGCCTCGTCGGTCTAGTGGTCGCCAGTGCGACTGCTAAGCGTGAGGTCCTGGATTGTTATTCGGTTTTTTTGTATGGAAATTATCGGTAGCAGCACAGAGTATGGAGATGTGCTCGGTAGATGGCAATAGGCTGGCCCCCTATTACATGGGACTCAATAACGGCATCGGCGAAATGTGGGTGTACAATTTTGGTACACCTCTGCCTAAACCTTCAGGGAATATAAACATGATGCTATGTTATGTTATTTTTATCACAGTGTAGATACTTACCTTTTAGATAATTATGTATGACGCTACGCCAACATTTTAAAGTTAATTACCTAACGTTTTCAAAAAACCTAATAGCCGAGAAATTAAGTTATTTTTTAATTAGTCGACTGTGTGATATTCGGTAATGAATAGTCCTATTCTTTCTTAATTTATCCACTTCCGTAAAAATCTGTGGAGCAGTAATGTAGCTAAGTGCTCTTCATAAATTAATGTCTGCAATCATTTATATAAATGTTATTTTTTGCTTAAGATACATAACACCTTAATTATTTCAGTATTCGCAGTAGATATAAATAAACTTATTAATTTATTAAGAAAGTAGATAAGAATATTCTAAAGAATGAAATTAAAAATATTTTGCCATTAGCATAATTGATGTGTTACCTGATCGAGACTGGTGTCAGACAGTTTTTTTACTTGAATGTAACGGTTCTAGATACGCGTTGCACTTTCATCCTAATTTAAAAAGTTATGTTGTTATTTAAATCGTTTGAGCATTGGAAATAATACTAAAATGAATAATTTGTACCCTTTTAATGTCTAAAATTACTATATTTTTGAGTAAGTTTAAAAGTTTAACTAGTCGATATTTGGAGCCATACAAAGACCGATTTTAGTAGTCGATTAACTTTCTGCGCTACGTGTCGCAGGTTCGATCCCCGCACGGAAAAAATATTTGTATGATCTACAGATAGTTGTTTCGGGTCTGGTTGTGTGTGCATGTTACATGTATGTTTGTAAACTGTACCCACGATACAGGAGATATATATCCTAGTGTGGGGCAACGTCTTTAAAAAAAGAAAAAAAGAAAGTCTTTAGTTACCTACACCAAATTGCCAACGCTGCATGCTTAAAATAACACATAAATCTAAATATATAACATTTTATAGTTTCGATAAAAGCCAGAATTGAATATAATTATATCTATTATGTCTCGATATCTGAATTTGGTACAATGCAACGAATAAACATTAATGTGATAATCGATAGATTTAATACTGACAATAATAGCTTTCTAATCCAAGTCTATATTATTTGACTATAAATAGAAAGGATTATCGTGAGTGTGTATCATCCTACTACCGTCAAAACGGGGTAATTTAATAACCGCGGGGTTAATTGGCCGTTTGGAACTAACATTTGAATTTAGAAATTTGGTCACTATGAACTAAATTGAAATTATAGGTAATTTCCAACCAGTGAAATGTTTTTTTTAAACGTATCCCCACACTAGGAATAATTCCTGTATCGTTGGTGCGTCGTGTACAATTAGGTACCCAGATCGGGTTAGGCAGGGGTGTAGGTACTATTGTATACCCACATTTCGCCAATGCTGTTATTGAGTCCCATGTAATAGGGGACGAGCCTATTGCCGTCTACCGGGAACAGTTCCAGACTCCGTACTGATACTGAGGATTTCCATACAGAAAACCCCAATAACACCTTTCCCAACCCGGGAATCGAACCCAGGACCTCACGCTTAGCAGTCGTGCTTGCGACCACTAGACCAATGAGGCAGTCTATAAATACATATATATTTCCACTATTTAAAAACAGATAATCTATATGAGAACCAGACGTGTTTAGCACTTTACTAAATTCCAAAAAAACCCCACAGTTCCCAAATTACCCCGTTTGACCGCTCGGTATAACACATAAATAGTGCTATATACTAAAAGCAACGTTTCGTATCAGATTTACAGGGAAGACCACACAACACAGTCGGGAATGTTAGTGGCAACATAAAAAAAAAAAAAAAAAATTATGTCTATGGTACTGTGCCTCCATCTTGTTTCCTACGCTGTATAGTTAAAAGTTTGGTCAAAAATAAATAAATTAAAACTGTCTGACACCTCTCCTTATTTAAAACACAATAGGGAACTACCTGTAATGTAGAATTACCTCATTCCACATTCTTTTTCTCATCATACGGCCTAAAATAAGTACTGCATTTCTTGTTTTAAACGTAGGTACTTGAGAGCTCTTTTCACCTACCATTTATAAAACGTAGGTGCACTTTAAAATCTTCCATTTCATTCAAGAATGTTTGTTTGTTTGTATGCCTTACAAACAAACAAAAATAGTCAAAAAAGAAATACCTTTAGCTGGACTTACTAAAATAATATACTTATCTCTTTCAGGTGTCTAACTTCTATATACACAGTCCATATAAGTATGTATAAAGTTGACTGCACAATGCACCCAACAAACAAAGATAAGAAATGTTTTATTACCTCTTAACGTGAGTAGTTTCTGAAGAAACGTACATTTTATAGTTCAAAACGTCTGTAAAATTACGTAATCTTGGAACACCTCATTGGTGTAATGGATTGGACTCCCATGAAAATGGAACAAGTTCCACTGATGGCTAGATAATTTAAAAAGCCTGGAACCGTAATTAATATGCTGTTGTCTCTAGAGCTAGATTATCAATTTCTTCAAAGAAAGCAATATAATTATACCATATATATATTCTTCTTTATGATACTCATATTCATTACTATTAAATAACGCACATAAAACTGCAAGTCAAAATTCCCAGTCGTGAAGAGTTGTACCATTTCAATCCACTTCGTTGAAGTCGTCGTTCGTCGTTACAATTGCCGTACAGAGTCTATAGGCCAATTGTAGTTGTATTGTAGTCTATACTATAGACTGATAATTATTATTGATAATTTACTTGGTTTTCCCATTGCAGACTCTTAGTAAGGAAATTTTAATGCAATTATTTAATATGATAAAAAATTAAGTGATATTATTTTAATAAGCAAGCAAAGGCGACTTTAACATACCCTACGTAAGTATTATTTTCGGTTGTATTGATTAAAATAAAAGATAAGCAGAATAACGTGATTGGTCATTTTTCAAAAATAGCCTTCTCAGAATTAATCGCATCGTGCTCCAATTTTGAAATGAGGTAATGGGTTGAGTGAGAGCGTCTTTCCCGTACAAGCTATCTTCACCTAGATGTTCACATATTCATTTCCATGCAAAGTAGGGTGATGTGTTCTAAGAGTACGCGGGCGATAAGAGTACGCAGTGAAGCTAGTGACCAAACGGTTTGCCACTTGAAGCTAACTTCAATTGTTTTTAGACCGGATAAAAGCGCAGGAGTGCATCACGAAAAAAAGAATGAAAGTGCTGTAAAACGGAGAAGTTAGGTAAGTCTGAACATTTTTCTGCAATTTGATATTTATTTTTATCATTTCTAAAGTATTACAACTCGAAAGCGTGATGTATTTCATATAAAATGATTATTGTTTTCGTATGCTAAGTTCATCAAGGTTGTGTTGTAAAAGAACATAATTCTGCGACTTATCACTAAATGGCAGTAGCAGATGTGTTTGTATAAAAAGGTGCTGTCGTGTAAGATGACGCAGTGCGAAGGTGTATAGGAGTACGCGCGTACTCGTGTGTAAAACTTTGTTATTTTTATTATTTCAGCATGTCTCCACGAAAACGGACTACAAATCGAAGTCTATGGTCGATTACCGATCTTGAAAATGCAAGACAACGAGTTAATTATGGTGAATCAATAAGGAGTAGCTCGTAGCTCGATGAAGCCACTATTTGTAAGAGACTTAAAAGAGTTACGCCAGCCATTTCTCTCGGAAGATACGATATCTACTACTTTTTCACCAGCGATGGAACAAGAAATACCAAACCAAAGAAAATGACAAAAACAAACATGACTTATACTTGATGGATTGGATGACAAGAATTATACATAGAAGAAGCAGAAGAAGAAGACTGGATTCAGTGTTCAATGTGTAAAACTTGGTGGCATGAGATATGCACGGCCTATGTTATATAGGGGTTGGTGAATTTATTTGCGATTTATGTGTTGATTAATATACGCGTACTCTTATCGACTCCCGTGCGTATTCTTATACACCCGTGTGTGTAAGAATACGCAAATACCATTTTGTGATTTTTAGTTAATTACGCAAAATTACATTAAGATAAAAAGTTGATCCTCATAATTTAATTATGTTATTAGATAATCTTTCGATTAAAACAAGAACTGATTAGAAAAAATAATTTATTTGTTTTCTTTTAACCTTGTGAAGCTTAAGTGCGTACTCCTATACCACCTTACCCTACTCGTGTCATTGTATGTATCTTAATTCCAAAGCGTAGTTTTGAAGGCAATGCAAACAAGCTTTTATAGGTCAGTATAAGACGGTACACCACATTGTTTTAACTTACTAAACGGACACTAATACTGCGACAACCTCCCGGGGTGACGTAAATCGAAACCGCAAACGGCAAATGTCCCAAGCTTATATATGCACTTAATGTCAATAATTTAGGTTTATATAATATTATTATTTGGAATGAGAATTTTAGGTAATGAATATTCCTCTTTTTAAAAACAGGCTCCGTATTCATCATCAATTTTAGAATGATTTGAATGTGTTTATCAAAAGTAAGTAAGAAAGGCAACGTAACTTTATATAATTTAAGTACTTTTTTATAGTTAAGTTGTTTAGTTAATTATTTTTCAGCAGTCTTATACATCGTAAACATGTTAATTAAGTTAAAGGTTAGTACTACTAATTAAAATATTTTGTGTTAATCAGTGCGTGCTATTAATAATGAATATTATATAATTAAATATTTATAATAATGCGTGCAAATAATTATTATGCGCGGATTTATCATAAATAACATCTCTAAAATCAGAGTCCTCACAATCCCGTCACGGCCTATAAAGTATAAAAAAAACGAGATGTTACGGGATGAGCCCAACGTTAACGGAGACAGTGACATTATGTTACAACTTTTAGGCATACTCGTATGTATATTCACGATCATATAAACATGTATAAATCTACCCCTAGCATGTACATAAGTGGATGTATAGTCATACATAAACGAAAATAACCGTTATTCGATAATTTAGTGACGTCATGTTTCACCTTTTCTTGCCATCTTCTTTGGTCTTATCTTATAGCAATACAGATACAAACTTAAAAATGTATTTGTAACATGCTCCTGATGGTAAAGAAAACAGGCCCCTCAAATTATTGGCCGCTGAGGCCAACTTAGGAACTCTAAATTCTATAACTACTTTGGCTATATCCCAATTCAATAGAAAAACGACGAATATGGAATATGGCAGCTTGTACTACATGTAATCCAAAAATTAGTCATGTCATCATCAGATATTATTTGCGAGTAAGTCAAGTCAGAAATAGTGAACGAGATGGCGAGACTAGCGCCGCAATTTTAAATTCATTTCTTTATTGGTACCGCTTATACCTAAACTACAGAAAAATAAAAATGAATAGAATATACAAATACTCCTAAGGGTTGGGTAGCTCGCCCTCTATTAAATTAGATCGTAACTTGATAGGGTGTGGGCCGGGCACTATCATTATTGTATGTGAAGTTGCGAGTTTCATATAGCCTTTTCTTGGGTCTCCGTTGACTAGACAACTAGACATAAAGCAACCTTCGTAAAGACATGAGATAAAAGAGATATTTATGTCGTCGAAACAAGTAATCCGTATTTACGGGCAATCGCGAAGGTTTCGTAAAAGCTCTGAATAAACGCGCGAAAACAAAATTCAGTACGTAGTTTCGGCGGAATTACTAAAACAAAAATCGAATGTTCAGTGAGATCCGAGAAAATGTCGAGAAGGAAGTAAATTATGAGATTGTGGGTAAGAGATATCAATGAAAGATGATATAAAATTGCATAGTACTTAAGAAAAAATAGAATACGGAGATAAAAAGGATGATGATTGCTCAAAAATTAACTCTAGATAGGTATCAAGTCCAGTTAGTCCAGTCTCTAGGTCCATTAAGCCAATACCTAAGTATTCTATATATTCTAAGTAGCGCCGTATCGCCATCCAGTTCTGCACGTACTTCACTAATAGTCTACCCTTGTTACGATGCATTCTATGCTACGTCAAAGTGGCGTCTGCTCCAATATAATATATACTGCAGCTAATCCTGTCGACTGGTTCATCAATCAACTAGCAGAAGTTTAGACCTTCTAATAGACTGATAATTTACGGTTGTGGCTTCGTAACTGCGCGAGCCAGTCTATTAACCAGAGGAAATGAGTTCCCGAGCAGTCTACGATACTGCCAAATCGAGCGAATATCGTTAAGTGTTTGAGATCAAATACGTACCTGGAAATCTCCCATTCGGAGATTTGTATGTACAAGGCTGTTAAAATTATGTCGTTAAAATTGAAGTGCCTGTTTGTAATGTCAAAATAACAGCTTTTTTACTAAATGCATATGAAAGTGTATACGGTACTTATTAAAAAAAATCAATCTTCAATTTTTTGTCTTTCCGTCTGTCTGTTTGTTTCGGCTAATCTTCGAAACGGCTGGGCCGATTTTGACAGGACATTCACTGGCAGATGGTGTTAGAAGGAGTAACTTAGGGTACTTTTATTTTAGAAAAAGAATTAGGATTAGAATTAGGGTTTCACGCAAAAAAATGTGCAGGTTCATAATCCACGCAGGCGAAGCCGCGGGCGGAAGCTAGTAATACATATAATTTTTATCTGCTTTCCATACAAATGCCTCTTCCTACGCAGATCATATTAAGTAGACCGGAGGAAAGGTTCATTGCTTCCTTTTTGGAGAAGTGAGCACGGACGGCTAAAGGACCGCGCCATTAAGTAGCCCCCTCGATACATCGTACAAATAAAAGAGTACCTACCTACATGCCAAAGCGGTTATTTACCCATGTGTTATTTGCTTTATTATTATTTTAGAACACTACGAATAATTCCTGCATCGGGGTGCATTTACAAACACAAAAATTCACATGCACAAACACCTAGACGCGGAGCAACTACTTACTTCTCTTTTGTTTATTTTCTTAAAAAACATTTTCCCTATCTAAGACCAATTCTTGTATCGTGGGTGCGTTTGCAAAACCAAATATTCACATGGAAATACACCCAAACCCGAAAGAGCTGTCTGGAGATCATACTAATATTTGATCCGTGCGGAATTCGACACCTCAACACGTAGCGCAGCAGTCGATCACTCAACCACTACGCCAACCGCACCGTCAATTATTTTAATTTCGAATCGCATGAAACCCCCCCCTGTGCATGCACCAACTCTTATTCTGTTTAACTCCATGATGTAAAATATGAAATTTGGTCAATATACGAGTAGCTCATACTTTTAAGCAGAGTTTTGACTTGGGTATATAACGTACATTTGTTTTTTTTGTGATTTTTTGTGATTATTAATAAAGTTTCACAAAAGAAAATCTTATAACTAAAACAAGGCCCCACAAAACCGTTTTCACGGTTTGTCTGTGGAAACAGTTCAACAAGATAGTAATACTTCAATGGTTGTGCATTAAACTAAACTTAGGTACTTAAATAGGAACATGTTTACATTAATCGTAGTTACCAATTCTCGATAAAGAAGTTCTTAAGTTATTAGTATATTACTTCAGTATTTACATAAACAGATAACGTAAATTTACTTAGGTACAAAGAATTTGGTATTTAGAGTGAGAGGATGTTATTAAGTGCCTTTGCTCAACAATTTATGTTTGTATACGTGCATGTGATTTATATCTTTAAATGTTGCGACGGACAGGAAATAACTTATGTTTTTATAGTAATTGTACACACATTTTATGTGACGATAATTTGCAACGTCTCATGATTTCATTTTGATACAAGGATAATCTAATAACCATGTTTAGTTATGGTTTCGTGTATAAAAACGATGTCCCACACTATGATTTGTCTTGTATCGCGGGTACAGTTTAGAAAAATACATTTCACATTTACACACACATCCAGACCCGAAACAACTGTCTGTAGATCGTACAAATATAATAATATAAGTATATTAGTACTATAAGTACTTAAGGGTTCGGAATTCTAGATACTGTTATTGTTATTTTAGTTTTATTATTATTTATTTATATTGGGTACATGACCCTGCAAGGATGCCGCAAATATAGCAGGGAATAATTAATTTGCTATTATTTTATAATCATATCATTTATGTATACAAGGTGTCCGGTAATTCACGGGAAACATTGAAATGACTAATAACAGAACGTTCAAAGAAATACAAAAAAATACTTATATCATGCAAAAAGAATTATAGAACTTTTTTCGAACCTAAGGTGCTTATTTAAACTAGAAGAAAGGATAACAAAAAAGTCTAGGTTCTGAAAAGTCTTTTAAAACAACAAGTCATAGAAAAGATAAACACTGGATAGGCAGGTAAATATTAAATTTTTACCACAAATATGTCAAAATATAAAAGTTTCATAACTTCACTCCTAAATTGTAATTCTCTCATGCCATAAACTAAAAGTAAAGTTGTTGGTACATTAAGTAAATTGCTCACACAACCTTTTGAAAATGGTCCAAAACATTTGCTGCTAGCAATATAAGTAACAAGTAGGAAGGAACACTGGAATATACCCGTTAAGTATATCAGCCACTTATCTTCAGCAAATTGCAAGACAGCTGAGAAAAATGTGCGACCGTGGGGTGCTCGTGGAAGATATATGACTTTCGCGTTTTGTTGTCGCTACGGTATATGTACATGTCTAACGTATTTAAAATCAACGTTTATGATTGAGAAAAATATATATAAAATAGGTAGGTATAATATATTTTGTATTTACGTCTATCTGTATACTGTTTATTTTATTGGTATAAACTATATTTACACTAATCAGATTAGAAAAGTAAAAAAATGTAAAAAACATTACGCATCAAAATACTCCTCCGCATCGCTGTCAACCGGCAGTGTGCCCAGAAGACTGGCAGCGTTGCCACGCTTTATGGTAATGCTGATTCTTTGGCCAAAAAATAGGCCAGCCCTCTGGTCACGTGTAGAGACGATTAATCGCTTTACGATCTCTTTAAACAAAAGGCGAGCATTCGGACCCCATGGCCCAAGTTTTTCGACCCCAAACGGCTCGAAAATATAACCACTTATCAGGTTATTATATTTTCTCCGTTTAAGGGTCTCTGCAGATGCAGCAGCAGCACCAGCACAGATCACCGAGCTTGGAAGATGAGATGGCGCATGGGTGTCGACGCATGTTGCGTCCCACACCAGTGGCCTACCCAACTTCCATGGCGATAATATCATACCGTCTGGTCTCTTCCCATTGTCACGTGCCAAACCACTTGGTTCAAATACGGCTGGCATGCTGGCGGTAGCAAGAGTACGTATTTAAGGCTTTAGTATATTTTTCTGATATTTTAATTAATCAACCTATGCCCTAGGTCCCTAGACCCAAAAACGATAGATTGTCTTTAATGTCACTTTACGCTGCTTAAAGGGTTGAAATGTTAGGTATACTAAGTACCTACTGTATTCTGTTCCGCACTAATGTATCGACACAATAAGAAGAACAGTTCAAACTCCTATAATAACATAACATAGCGTCACGCCTGTATTCCCCGAAGGGTTAGGCAGAGGTGTAAATATTTGTATACCCACATTTCGCCGATGCTGTCATTAAGTCCCATGTAATAGGGGGGCGGGCCTATTGCCATTTACCGGACAATTCCAAACTCCGGGCTGCTACGGAGAATTTCAAAAAATCCCCATAATACTGACCTGGGATTCGAACCCAGAATCTCTGGCTCAGCAGTCGCAAGTGCGACCAAGGGACCAATGAGGCATCCTATATATAAAAAATCTATAAATAAAAATATCAACATGCTTTACAACTACATATTTTGACATTAGGAATTTGTGTATCTTTCTCTAGCCACCGTGAATGATATTGTAAAAAAACACCGTTGTCTTTGCTACAACAACTCATTTAAGCTGACGACAGCCCAGCAGTTCGAAATTCTGCCAATATGGCGACACTTGTGAGGCAATATGGTCTCGAAGCGTATATCCTTTGCACAGCACAATGAGCATAAGCAGTCGTAGACACGTTATTATCATTAAGTACCTCACAGTTCATATGCAGTTAAAAGACTAATGATCTGCCCGCAATTGTCCTAGCAACATGACGAGACTGTAAACAGAATAACGGAACTGTCTAGTCTAGATAAACGCATTCAGTCATATTATATAAGCATGTGTGAAATGTGATCTTGAATATTCATTGTTATTTCATTCATTTGTTATTTGTTACGGTACAATATTTAGTGGTAGCCCTGACAGAAGAATCGGAGGTGGCTATGAATTCTTGCGGGTACCAATGGTCAGATTTATTCTTAATTTTATTCTGAGCAAGCGTGGTGCACCCCAGCAATGGGACATCAGCTAGAAAAAAAAGATCCATACTAGATTTGAGTCGTTACCTTCCTTTAGCAGTCTGATAATGTAGGTAATCTTAAAGTACCAGAGAGAGTCCTTTAAAGTAGTCAGTACCGTATTGATTCAAAAAAAAAATGCTACGATATGTGTAAGGAAAGTAAGGAACCGCACTATGTGTACATGCAAATTCCCCAAACATTGACGTCATCTGCATGCGGTGCATCGTGCATCCTATTGTTGACGAACAACGCTGTGACGTAAGCAAACAACGTTATTTTCCAACGCAGTGGTAATCTACTGCTTTCGTAATTTCAGAAGGATGCTCTTTTAGGAAAAAGTTTGGTTTGTAATACATAGTTTATGAATGATATTGCTTCTGAAATTACAGGTTGAGGTAATTGCGAGCAGAATTATCTATTACAAATTCTGTCACACCTGTAAGTATTCCCCGAGGAAGCACCCACTATTGTATGACCACATTTCGCTGATGCCGTTATTAAATATTGTAATTTCCTATTATTTTCAAGTATTTTCCATGGCCTAAGATGTGAGGTGATTCAAGATGATGTCTTCAAAATTCCCAAAGAAAACCTAAACAGCGGCCAGTGTATTGTCATGTTTTTTCGTAATGTGTTGCAATATCTACCTCACTGGACTCATATGTATGGTTTCATTTAAGGCGAGTAAGAAATTGATGATATGTATATCTAGGTACCTATGTCAAAAAACCTGCAGCGTACACAACGCTTATATCGTTTTGTTATTCGAAATATAAAAAGTTAAGAGACTAGTACTTCATGACGTCAACATGAGAAGCACTCCAAAAGCAGCCCACCCTTCACAGCTTCCTAATCTTCGGTAACAAAGCCGACTACGACACGTGGTTTTAACTGTATAATGTTAATGTATTTCATAAATCATTTTCAAATCGCGCTATGAAGCATATGATCCATGTTACATGTATTGTTTGTGACCATTAACTGGCCATATAGTGGTCAACTATTGCGGTGGTCTGCGTCAAACAAAAGTGAATTATGTACAATGTATGAATTCGAAATAGGAATCGCATGACTGTAAAATTGTATAGGTATAGGTACTTTCTATAGCTGATTAATTTTATATTATATACAAAATGTTTATTTATTTATTTGTGAAGGAAAATCAACAGCTACAGTTAATAAGATACATAACCATACCATAGTAACATACAGCCAAATAAAGGTTTTCATTAAAATAGATTAAACTTATAACACATTAATAGCACGCACTATTGCAAGTACCTATGTTATGCAAATTGCAATTGCAATTGAAATTGTACGCAATTGTGTAAGAGAAATAAAATTTATTTGAAATAACATAATAAAAAGAATATTTATTAACATTAAAACTGTCTGTAAAGTGCTTATGCTCTCAGAATAAAATTATAGTTTTCATAACTTACGTAATATTAAATTAATTGTAATAGTTTAAGTAATTTATTCATTAAGTTATTTACATTTACAAGCCAAAAACAATTTTACTGATTTCGGAGAAACTTGGAAAGTAAATATCTTAAAACTTTTGTGATAGTGTGAAATTATTAAGTATGTTCAGCAATGAATTTAGTAAAATGATGAACAACGAATAAATATTTGACAATCTATTGTTTCGCGTAAAAGGCAGGATTAGTAACGCGTAACTTTGTAAAATAATTATATTTGTACTCCGCTACTGTGTACATTTACCTAAGCAGTATAAATTTCATGTCAAGCATCAAAAAATTTATGGCTAAAATTCCGCTAGGTATTCATGGCATTATAAATGTAGGTATACATACAGCATTTATTAGTTAGGTTAATCGTGACGTACGTAATACGATAAAATATTATCCATGTTCATACGTCACAAATTAAATTCTACAATACTTACGTTGCTATGTGAGTATAACTAATGTGTAAAAAAAACTGTATTAATTCAGCTCTAAGCAGCCAGCTAAGAACAGCTGAAACGATGTTTAAAAACGAGGGCATTCTTCTATCGACTAACCACGAGCTATCACATAGGAATCACTCATACCGTAATGTACAGATTAGCCAGTCCACAATCGTGTTGGCATCGAGGCTGACTGCCCAGGATTTGCTGCTTTTTTAAACGTTGCCCCACACTAGGGTTTGTCCTGTATCGTGGATACAGTTTACAAACATACATGTCACATGCACACACAAGCAGACCCGAAACAACTATGTGTAGATTATACAATAATTTGTTCCGTGCGGGGATCGAACCCGCGACACGTAGCGCAGAAAGCCAATCGCTTAGCCACTGCGCTAACCGTGTCGTCAAATTATGTTAATATAACTCAGGTCATTACTGCATGTGCCTAGAATCAGAATAAGGGTTTAGATCTTAGTACATAGGTAGGTATATATATTTACTCTGTGATAGAGCTGATGAACCACTCTTTCATAACGTAGATAGATGCCTGTAGTTTTAATTTAATCAACGTTTTGATTTTGAGGCTTTCCTCTCAGCAATATTTTTATTCAAAGAAGTAGTGAACGTATCAAATTAAGTTCTATAGGTACTAAAAAGAAATAGGTAATCGCTATTATCATGCAAACCAATTTCAATATTTATAGGTAAAAAACTCCTTTTGATTACTCCTATTTGTATTCCTCAACGAGGCGAGTAAATTGATTGATTGATCACAGGAACTAATCTTAGCAATGCTGCCTCAATTAAGTGGTTGCAATCAAGTAGTCATAAAGCTATAGAAACGGAAGTCATGTCATAACATAACATATATAACCCCGACTCTATGGTGATTGTTAAATCTTTTGTTTCGGCTGTTTAAAGTTTGCCTTGAACAATTCGTGTTGGATTGAGGAGTGAATTTACCTTGGACTACCAAATTGCGTAAGTGAACCAATTTATTGGAACCAGTGCGTAGTAACATAGGAACCTTATAAAAATGCGTTGATTTTTAATTTTCGTTATTTGTGATACGTTGTGAGAAAGTACCAAAGTTTGTTAATAAAATTAATGTTACATACGAGATAAATTTAAGGTAATCAATAATCCGTCATTCGAGTGTTGGACTTGAATTTCTGTACACGCCATCAGTGTGTTTCCAAGACGTCCGCAAAACTTACAGTCAATTTCCAATATCATCTTCAAGAAATAGGTGTCAACTCATTGATGATTCGTATTTAGGGTAGCTTTCATTTGTTACATTCTTACTTGTTTAACCTTACAAATAATTAAGCAATTGTCAGTTTTATCATAATGTTCTTAAAATAAATAGTTGTACTGTAATATTTGGAAAGTAACTTGGACAGTACAAGGTGGTGATATACTTTCAACACAAATTAAATATTTCTTGTTTATTTTTCAACAACACGCCGAATTCCTCCTTCTCTTTTACCTGCAATGTCAGGAGTGTTTATGTAACAGGTAATTTCGTTATTTTATGTGTAAGTAGGTAGTTGCACTTTTACGGCCAGCGATTGCGTATGATTACAGATTCTGATTTGCCAAACCTGTATGCTATGAAAGTTCCATTGTTCCTTGTTGCAAATTTTGAACCTTGTATGGGATTATTAATGTGTATTATCGGTGCTTCTAAGGTAATTTATTTATGTACCAAGTTTATATTGAACAGCGCCTTTAATATTTATACTTTATGTTGTAGGTAGCTAGTGTTAAGGCTAGTTCACATTTTCATTTTCTATTAAGTAAGACGTAAAATCTTTATTCAATTTTATAGATAAAAAAATACATTAAAATTTTATAAGTACCGTGTTTTTTTAATTTATTTATTTTAATTGGGGCACAAGGAAGGAAGCCAGTCTTCCACCAGTGACGATTCCTTTGATTATCTGGCGCACCCTGGGCAGTCAGCTTCGATACCACCATTGCCTAATACTACGGCATGAGCGATTCCCATTTTGTACTTCGTACCAACACGACAGAAGATTTAATTATTTTATTTCCGGACTCTCCTTTTTATTTCAGCTTTCTATCCATCGATATTTTCTACCAACTTATTAAAAATCCAATCATTGCAGTCAATTATGTGTGTTTTTTTTACTGTGTATAACCAATATTTCGTTTTTGATATTGACTTATAAATGTATTTATCAAGTACCAGATTTCCTACCATTTAAAAAGCTGTAATTCTTATCTACTTCCTTGACTGCTTGTCAAGTGGTGCTTGGTGACAGATCTTGTTTACGCCGAATATATTGCCCGTCTAAAGTATACCTAAGATGTTAAAATGATAGTGCCGTCCTAAAAAATCTTATGTTAAACCTGATTTATGAAGTGATAAGGTACATCCTGTCCGGCCAAACAAGACTTTGTTTTTTTGTTTCGTTATTTAGTTAAACCTTCTTATTCACATTATTGTTATAAGTAAGTACCTACTTTATTTATTTACACGTAATTCGTACCGAAATCTTAAAAATGTAAACGCCCTTCACTTTCATTATAAACCACATTAGGCACATTTACTTTTTGAAATTAAATATTTGATTTTTTGCATTATCCAATGTCAACATTATTTTTTTCATGAATTAGGTACATGTTAACACGAATAAAACGAATAAAATTTTAACTTATTAAGATTTATTGTCTTCTACTATCTAAATAAGAACATAAAACCACGAAAGAATGCTATACATAAAAACCAAAATAGCATTATTCGTTTTCATTCGTGAACAGTAAAGTTAGTTTTATAGATAATCAAGTAATAACTAAGTTTGAAATATGTATAGCTTTTTTGTCTAAAACTCAAATTTATTTTTCTGTTAAAATACATACCTGCTGTTTTTTTTTGTTTTTTTTTATAAAAATGAAGATGTAGGAAAATTAATTATAATCAAATGAAAATCTTATCATTATCAGATTATTAGTATTCCCAATGCAAATACATACAATTCATTTTCAAAACTGGCACTGGAACTAAAGCCACCACATGGGCCCAGTTCCAGGTCGCAAAAAATCGATTTTTTAGTTCTAAGTCATGTTACCTTGTGATGTTCTGCATTCTCCGTTAATGAAAGTCATATATTATATAGTAAATAGATTTATTTGCGTATAAAAGGCGCTTAAAGATAAAGAAGTGAGTGTATTCCGATCAGAACAATAAATTAATTTCAATACAATCATTTTGTTCGTAGAAAAAAAAATAATTAACAAGTCATACATCATAATTACATGACATAGTCAATAAAAATGGGAAAATTACACAATATTGTCTTTTGAGTCAAATATTAAATAAGTTCAAATATGAATTATTTTGTGACAAAATACACAATAATTTTAACAATAACGAATGCCGCTTTTTCGTATCCTAATCCAAATATCTTCAAGATACCAAACACTGCGTGAATAGAGTAAGTGCAATTAATTATTATTAGAAATAATTTACTTCACGATATAAGTACAAAAATCATATGTGTTGGTCTTATAGTATCTTCGTATAGGATAAAGAGAAAATAACAAAGTTTCAAAGAAAATAACAAGACATATTTTAACAGAAAAAGCAGTTAATATCCAGGGCATAACATTTTCGATAAATAACCAAGACATAGTATAGTATTAGAATCTCAGTATATTACAGTAAACAATTTGAACATTAATTGACACTAAACACTCGACGTTAACTTAATTTAGAACACTAAAAAAGATTGAATTGTTTAAATCAAACTAGAAACAGGTGTTAAGATTCAAGAAGAAAGGATAACACAATTTTAAAATACTAGTCGCAATCAGATGCGTTCGTCTTTGGCATCGATGGCACATGCCAGAACTTTCATCGCTTCTAACGTTCGTTGCAAACAAGAAAAGAAATATTCAGAAGAACGTTTAATATTCGCCCGAAAACTTAAAACTAATACAATAAGTAATTCATAAGAGAAGAAAGAACTCGAATACAAAGCGAGATAACAACGGTAAACAATCCAAAGAAATAAAGTGCTGGGATGTGAAGATACTGGGTATAAAATATTTGAGGTTTTAAATCTAGACAGTCCTTATTCCGATGCACCGCGACTTATGACGCACGATAACGATCAAAACAAATTTAATTTAACTCAAGATATCGTATATCTCAGTGAAAACAAGTTAGCCCCGAAATCAACCCGTATTTGGATCGCATCGTACGTCACAGAAGAGAAATCTCTAGTCATCCTTACAAGTATTTCCTCATCTACCAAAAGGACCAGCCAAATGATGTTTAAACACGTTTTACACACATACTGTGTTGCTTTACCATAACTAAAACCGTACCCCGGTTTTAGTTATGGTAAAGCAACACTCTAGATGTTATGTTACAAATAATTCTGACGATTTTTTTTTATCTTCTTTCGTAGACTGCATTACCGTATGGAAGGTGACCCTGGCTTAATTAACAGTCTAAGTACATTTAAAATTAAACAGCTATCAACTTTCTCCGAACTTATCGCGTTTAAGATATTTATTTGCGTTGCAACAAATAATTCTTGGATCTTTTAACATATGGATCACAAGAATCATGAACTCACGTCCCGGATTCGAGACTTTTTTCTCTATGCAGTGGACTTACGTCCACATATCACAGCCACTGTACGACACGGTACTATCACACGACATGCAAATAAGACCAAACCCGTCTTCCCCATATAATAAACGATAGAAATCTCAAAATATTAAAAGACAATCGTATGGTCTACACTATAAAGTCGTATGATTTAAAATTCTCTTCTGCTTTCGCTTCGAGGAACGTGGTTTTAAACTAAGACTAACGAAGCACACTGTCACAATCAAACAAAATACTGAAACGCTCGACTTTAATTATTTAACTTCTGCAGTGCAAGCTGGAACAGTCTTAATACATTCTTTATAACAGTAACGACGAAGATGTTCAGTTTCATACTTGGAACTTTATTGTAATGTTACTACAGTAAAGTTCAAAATATCGAGTTTTACTTTAAGTACTCGATGGACCCTAATAACTAACTCTTAAAACTAATTACATTGACCAAACTTGCACTGCAGGTTAATAAAACCTATACTTATATACTAAATGCGAGAAACTACTTGGTGGAGTTTCCCGTACTGCCTACTTTATTTTTAAGCCACTTGTTGGTGCGGGTTAGGATATCAGGCTGTTGAGCTGGGTCCTGCCACGCTTCCAAATTTACCTTCTTGATTTCCTCACAAGATACGATGGGATTACTGCAATAACAAAACAGAATAAGTCAATGATATTTACATAAACTATATTAACGGCAAATGTCACAATAAGAAGGAAAACTACTTTCAATGCAGTAATTATGAAAATATTTACAAATAAATAGCAGAGCAGGAAACATCACGATGAAGGCCGGGATTGTTTGAATAATCCTATATCCAACGGCATCTTACTTTCCATTGTTCATGAAAACAACAATTAATTGACCTGCCTATCATGGTCACAGATGCGTTTTTCCACGGGCCTAAGATTGTCCCTTGTAGCATTCCTTAGTCAGTTTTATATAAACCGTGCATTTGATGATGATGACCTAAATCATGTCATAATCTGTTTTGTTGTTTGATGGTTTACGGTGGCTTTTTATAGAGGATAAGCAAATGCTCGCTAGCCTAAAAAAAAATTTTTTCAATCTACCTGTCGGAAGGCGACTGGAACACATCTTTCTGTATCTTGGTGAAGGGTGTGTTGTCGCAGAGTAGTCTCGCGAGGGAAGCACGCCTGAGTTCGACGAGCTGTCTCTTTGTGAATTTTCCAGCTTCGTCTTGATGGCTGTAGAAGTATCTGTCACCTGCTTTTGTGCGCCATAGCTGTTCCTCTGCGGACAGAAGAATTAAATGGTTCATTAATAATAATAATAGATTTTTACGAGCCATTCTTGTAAAAATTACAGAGATAATTATTTTGAATTAAATTATAATTTTACTGAAAGGATTTTTGTGCAGTTAAATTTTTAAATTATATTAATATGATACTCACTTAGGAAACAAATAGAAGTGGGTCCAAGCAGAGAGCCAGGAACAGGTGTCTCCGCCATGAGTCCGATCACCAGGTCGATGTCACCAGGTTGCTCGTACAACTTAGAGAGCTTTTCGATCGTCTGGTAACATAAATTAAACGTTAATATATTCATTTCAGACGTCACGGTTGGCGCAGTGGCTTAGCTATTGACTTTCAGCGCTACGGGTTGCGGGAGTATTTGTATGATCTTCAGATAGTTGTTGTGTCTGGGTGTATAATAGTGAGATGTGAAAAAATAAAAAAACATAATTACTAGATCGGTCAACAAAGATTTTAAGTTGAAAAATTGTTGAAAATTACTAGGTTTACTTTAACACTAATTTCTTAACTCAACACGAAGCAGTCTAATAAATTGATAAATACTACGTTAATTTTACGTCGAGGATACGCCTATCAACACAGACTTCATAAAAAGAGGTGATCGGAACATAATGAACAGTTTCTTGTATTAGGTATATTAATTTTAGTATTGAAAGCCATAACATACCTCCTGCGGTATAATATCGGCGAGGTGTTGGAAATTGGTTGCGGCGGGCATACCGCACAGCGCGCGGTACTGAGTGTAGCCAGGCAGACCGTGGTCGCGACCACGCTGCACGTCCACAGCCAAAACGTCAAGACCGCCCAGCCAATTTTGACGGAGCTGTTGAAGGAAATTAGACTTTAGTATTTGTGTTATAAAACCTAAAGTCGAATGGGGATAAGGTTCGTCGTAACATCTTACATCGTAGCTTCGAAAGATTTAGAACTTAAGTAATATTTAATGAAACTGATGTTCGTTTATAAAGTCTCTTTTCTCGTTTGAATATTGCAGTTCCAGATTTATAACATTATCTAGAAAAGTTACAAATAACAACTAAGCTCCGAGCAAGAACACACATTTATATAGCGGTGTATGTAGATATACCTAAGTAAGAAGATACTTTTTGTTGAGGAATATATTTACAATTACTGGTTCTACTGATACCACACGACTGTTTTGCATACATTATTCATATTGATAGCATCACCCTACGGTACGTTAGCGATAACAAGGTTACTTATTATTAGAATTTTATAACCTATAATATTATATTTCTAGCCCTAGAAAGATAACCTATGTCGATTCGACGTATTCGATTTTGAATAATTGATATATTTCGTTCGTATATGGCGCCACTGCACTCGCCGTTCTTACCAACTCAGGCGAACCACAGAGCTTGCAGGAGACGCGCGTACCGCCCAGGTGAGGTCACTACTTTCATGAATATATGCCTACCGCACGTCGAAATGACGCAAAAATCTCAAATCGAGCGCTGACGCAGTTACTTTGAGGCTAAAACGGATAAATCATATTTTTAAATATTACAAAAAAAAAAATGTTTAAAGATATTTCATATTATGAGTCTGAGGAAAAACTTTCAATATTTTTTAGTTTTGCTGGTGGAAAATACTTGTTTTTGTTATTGTAAGATTTTTATAATAACATTACAAAAAAACCTATATGTTTCTCATTTATCCATAATAAAATAATATGTTTAATCATATACTACCACTTATACAAACATATTACATAAACTATCCAAAATATGGCCATTCTAAGATACGTCGAATCGACGTATGGTTATCTTTAACCTATAGTAAAATATGGTTATCTTTCTAAGGTTAGAACCGGGTAAATCAGGTTTTCCAAGAAATCATCTTAATGCATTATTTCTCGCTATATGTTGATGAGGTCTGAGTAAGTACTTATAAACATTGGAATACTGGTACTAACTTTCAATAAATACTTTATTTTTCATTGTAAATTGTAAAGAAAACCATAGAAATTTAGCAGCTATATAATCCAAGACTAAACGTAAAAATCTATTGAGAGTAGACATTATTGTTGCAGTCACAGATATAAGACAGCAATATAGTGCAACAATGCCAATAAATTTGAATAATTTTGGAAATCACAAAGAGTTACTTCTAGCGCTTTGACTAGTGTATATAATGTTATGTAAATAAGTATCCACGTTACCATATCACATGATACAAATAAGTCAGTGTCTGCTTTATGCAGTGTTTATACATATATACTTAAGGTAAACATGTACAATGTCACATTTGTTCAACCATTGTTCAAGGCTTGAACAAACGCTTGATAAAAATTCATAACAATTCGTCTTCGCTTTGTTATTTATGTGAACGATACTTGACTCACACTCGGGAAGTCATTTCAATTGATAATCAAAACATATAAGAACTTCGTCAATAAACTCTTGTGTTTATTTTAGATAAGTGGCTGATACGGTTAAGAAAAGTAAATATTATTCGGTCTTTTCGATTCGTTCGAAGTATTATTAGCATTTATGTGCAAAGTAGGTATATTTGAAACATCATTTATTATCGTCAACACGCTTGATATGGTGGTCCAAGACAAATGAAGTTCAATTTGACTAATTCCTCCGAATCCCAATAAAGTAACCAGTAAATAACCTACAACATTGACATGTCGACATTCAGAAGTTGTTTGACATTGACTCACATCATTAATTACTTCAGCCTATCGATTAACGACTGCTTACGTCACGTTTATATACAAATTACCCTCGACATTCATGAGAATGACTGTTTCGTTTACAAAAACATTGTTCTAAATTACACTTACGTCATCATCATAGTTGAAGTCCAATCCCTGGCTCTTCTGGCTAATCATTCCCCTCAAGATCTTTTCCAATCCTCCCTTCTGTGAGACGATCTCTGGTTTGTAGTAGGTGTTGATGAGGCGGTGTGACGTCACGTTGTTATTCTCGTCGACCAGTTCAATGTCTTGGTCCAGAAGACTGTTAACAAAGTGGAAGCCCGCAGTCGCGAAGGAGTTGGTGACGGTAGGGTCAATGTCCGAGTTGTAGCCAGTGTCGTAACTCTCGTATAGCTCATCGAACGCTTTTCCTGTTTAAAAAAGCGAAGCTTTATTAAGTTTGTAATAATAGAGTACTGTTTTACATAAACATGTCTGAAAAAATGACATTTCCTAAAAAATATATTGCGAATCCCTTAATATAAAATTATATTTCTCTTATAAGACCAGTCTAACTATATATTGTAACATTAGAAAATTACATGACTGTACTGATTGATACATAGTTTGCTACTAGATGTTTCCCAAGTAGTTTAATACCCAAAATTATTTGTCCACACTGTACAGGTGATTAGTTTCCGATCTATCTAATGTAAATATAATCTATTTAAATGATATTGCTATAAGTGTTTGTTAGCTCGTTTATCTTACCAGTCAGCGCAGGCAGCCAGTTCTTGTAGGTAATATGCTGAAGTTCAGCAACCACAATCCTTCTCGCCTCATGGTACAGACGGTCTGAGTTCCAGCCAGGGTTCAGACCAGCCAAGGCACGGGCCACGCGGTTGTGTTCCCTCACCCAGACGGAGTACATGCTCGCCAACCAGGGGTGCGTGTTGGCGCGGGCATCTCCTGTAGAAATAATGTTGAAAATGGTAAACAATTTCAGTTTAAGACAAAAAATATAGTAAGGCTATTAAGGATATTAAACAGAATAGTTTGAATTTTTATAATAGTGGTTTAAAATACTATCTAGTATCTTTCAAATAATTTGGGTTAGTGTGATTGGCCATGAAATCAATCTGTTTCTCAACAGATAAGAAATGTTTTCTTGAATACAATTATAACCTCACAGTTATAGTAGGTACACACTGCCAATTATGGAATCTATAAACTGCCAGAGAATTTATTGTAAAGTAAAAGCTATGTTAGGTACTATCCTACAAAATACTTCAATGAATGAGGCGTCTAAATTCTGGGCAGTGAGTAGTGTGCCGTTGAATAATGGACCATCATATATGTGTTCTGAAAATTAGTACTATTCTAACTTTAAATTCTGGCTCTTGTACATGATAAATAGGTAAGTAATCCTACAAACTTAGTGCTTATCTTATCTAATGACACAACCATCAAACTAACTGTTTCTTAATAACATAATCTTGATATCTTAGTCATTTTACTTTTATCAGTATTATCTTATTGCCACATGACACGTATAATGTTATGGTTTAGTACTGATGCTATGTTTTCTTTTATAAATAACGGATTCTCACTCTATAAGTAATTTATTAATAGCGTTTATTTTATCGTTATTATAGCCAGAAATAGTTGTACCGTGCAAGAACCGAACGGCTGGCACAGATAGCGCATAAGTCGATCCCTCAACCACTGCGCCAACCGTCCCGTAAAACGATATGATTTTAGCAATTCGCAATACATTTACACGAAAATTTGTGAGATCCATAAAAAGATTCCTTCAAAGTGTAAAATTAATTTACCAACAGAATTAACCTTTCAAATATCGAAACACGAGATCACCATTTGAATATATCCCAAAAATAATTTCTACCTTCGTTCATAAATCTCATATGTCAGGATTTAGTGAAGACCTTTTCTCCGTAAAAGGTTTTAATGGCTCATTTGACTTTACCCTTAGGACAAGGACAAGAAACTACCTAAAGTTCATTTACCATGTCATCTCTCATATGTATCGACTTTTTGAAATACACTTTACATTCTTAGGTAAGTTTTAGCATTATCCAGTATAGTGCTTACAGTTTACAAACATACATCTCGCAGGCACACAAGTTTTGGTGAGAGAACACACTAGTATAGTGTATTTTCCAAACTAAGGAAGAGTTGTTTTACAAACTTCAAAATATAAACAAGGGATCTTAACGTTGGTTGATAGTTATAAGATACAACAGGCCTTCAGTAGTTCCAAAAATACGTTAGTGAGTTACCCGCATTGAAGCAAGTGCCGGAGCTGCTGTCCACAAGGCATTTCTCAGTAGGATTGGCAGCCAAAGGCATATGCTCCTCATCTTGAATGTTGGTAGTCTTCAAAAGACCTCCAGTCTTCTCACGTAGTGCGGCTGCGTCCCTGCTGTTAGAACCGTAGATATTGGACCCGTCTAGAAAGTGTGTTGCTTGGTTCATCTGAGAAAGAAGAAAAAATACCTACTTTAATACATGTAATAATACGACTATGTAATTTCCTGTTTAAATTACTTCTTGTGAATTATCAGTACCTATAATAACTGTGTTATGTATGAAATCTTTCATTTGTTGATATATGACGTTCGGGCTGATAATTAATTTTATCAAAATTGTTTTTAGTTTATTCATACGTAACTGGAAAAATAAATTAAATATATCAATATTAATTAAACAGTACTACATCTGTCAATTTATTAAGTGCCTAAGCTATTCAGACAATTTAATTGCGTCACAATAAGATTGACCTTTAAAAGTACTAATAATAACAGGTCCAACAAAGGTCAAAGTTACCAAAATTCAATATAATTCATGGTTATTTCAGTTAACGGTAAGACATTATATATAAGACAACATTTACGTTTCGTATGACACGAAACGTAAATGTTGTTATTCACTGTCTAATATATCAATTTGCTAAGCAACTAAGCGTACAGCTCAGGCCTATTAAAACAAGGTTAATGTCGGTTTACATCCGGAAAATGAAAATAAGTGTACGTAGATTATACACCACTCAGATATGAAGTGGAAAATACATTTCTTCTGATAAAACAATGCGTGTATATCTTTTTTCTTGTGTTATTTTTCAAACAATTCGATAACAAAAGCCATTCAATCACGTATTTCTGTATTGTTATTACCTACAAGTATGCCCTACCAATCGTTTCAAGTATTCATGGGATAATGTAAACAAAGTGCTACACGCACTACCTACTTATCTTGTTTATTTAAACAAGGAAAGTCAGACGAATGTGTAATTCTAGAAATCATTAATGCTGCTAATGGTGTTTACGAATTACAGGAAAACAGTGTCAAAACAAAATAATCAAGTACGCTAGTGAACTACTTGTAGGTAGGTAGGCGGGATGTTTTCGCCATGTTTCGAGTATTTTCCGTGAGTGACTAACAACACGCACGCATAATGCACCAATTCTTCGAAAGTTACCCAATGTTTTATACAAAAATACACCAAGAAAATTATGTTTAAAAAATTATTCCAGAAAAACTGTATTTTATGCAAGATTAAACTAAGTTAAATAAGCTAAATGCGATCATTAATAAAACTGCATAAACTTAATAATCAGGGTCACATAAGCAGGCAAATGAACTCAAATTGCTGAAGTTCGTTAATCAAAAATAAATCCTGATTCGATGTATGTATGGTATGTGTCCTACAAAAACATGTTATCGTTTGAACTGCAGTCGGTTGTTATCAACAGTTTGTCCTTCACAGCGTTAATCCGGACATCATATTACACAAGTGCATTGCACAAACACTCCAGCCCCCTTACGTAAGAGTACGTTGTCAATATGCAACTAGACTAACCTATTATTAGTCTCACAATATGGCTCGTGTACGTTAATAGTCTGTATTGCTATCAATTGAACCCACTCAGTGCTCAAGTATTGATCGTTAAGGGGAATCTATTAGCATTGCAAACTATTTGGACTATTGGACCCACACGTGGTCGTTAACCATTAGCATTTATTATTTTTATTATGGACACGTTTATTGAAGGTGACAATAAACTTATCGACCCGGGTACGTCTTAAAACTGCGGCCAGACACCGGAGAACGGGCAGCAGCGTCCTCTCACTAATCGGTGAGCCACTGCGATCCCCAAGCCGCCTGCCAAGCGTGGGGATTATGGCACCCCCCCCCCCTTGGGGGAGGCCTTCAACAGCAGTGAACGTCTTCTGGCTGATGATGATGAATAAACTTATTAGGGAAGTCAATTTATAGTTTGCGAGACAATGTGTCTCTAAGTATAGCGAAACAAATAGGATAAGGAAAAGAAGCACGAGTTCAAAAAAGTGCCTCATTGGTATGTGAATATTTTGACATTTCAAGTTTCCTTTTTCTCGGAATGTAAACAAACGACTAAAATAAAATCAATGATGTTTTAGCAGTCTGACGTCGAAAGTTTCGCAACGAACTGTTGCCAAAACTTGCGTGTATAGGTACATATATTTTAGATGACACAGATATTAATTTGTAGAAGTTCCGATTTCCAACTAACTAGTTTAGTATGATATTTGAAACCATATCAACAAAAAATAACAAGTTATGAGTATTCATTTTATTAATCTTGAACTAATACTCGCTTAATTTGCATACTAGATATTCTTGTTTAGTAATAAGCAAGCTATTAGAGACGAAGAACTTTCTACAAAACAAAAACCTTAAAATCAAAATTATTCCATTAATGATTCAGAGAAACGTTTAAAAGCAAACGTGAGAATGAAAACATACTCTTCAATTACGTAGCTATTGATAAACTACAAAGACACCGAATTGTACAAAGTACTCATCGCTCAGCCCAGCCACGCCGTCGACGCATGATCGGTGACGCGCATATTATAAACAAAGTCTTTGAACATTTATCGAGACAGTATGTTATGACAGAATTTATTAAACTCGACTCTTGATAGTAGGAAATTACGCAGGGCCTGAGTTGAAAGGACTAATTATTCTTATTACTCACTAGCTAGCTGCTTATGACGCAAACGAGGATATAAGTCGTGAAGTTCATTCAAATACTTAATTGATAACATTTCTCAACAAACAACAGCAATAACATGAAGCGATCACTAATAAGAAGAAGGGTTTCAATTGTATTCCGGATTGGTATAAATCAGCAACTTAAAGCAGTACACTGCAGAAAGGGGAGGCATAACTCAGCAATGAGTATGCAGGCAATTATTTTTTTTGTCAATGATAAGTTAAGAATTTGGATTGAAACTCGTAAATGTTAAGAATGAAACCGTACAGAGTGGCGTCATAGAGGCGTAGCCTATGCTTAGTAGTGGGTGAATAAAGATTGATGATGTAAGTGATGCTGCTACTCGATCTTTTTTAGCTTTTCGATCTATATATAAAGAGTCTAAAACTCTTTATATATAGATCGAAAAGCTTAGTCTCTCACCTGTTCAGCAGCTCCAAAGGTGCAGTCCCCTCTGTATGTAGTGACGGACCGAGTGTATTCCATGCAGGTGACGTACTTCTCCTTATAGAAAGGATCGTCGTGAGGTACTGTGATGGGCATGCAGCTCGGGTGGATGTAACGCGGCGTCAGCGGGAAGCCTTCGTCGCAGCACCGGATTGGTTGGTGCGTGTGAACTGTTGAATAAATATCAACAAACCGTCAAGCTTTATTTTACGTAAAGCGTTTAAAAGTAAATACTTAAATCGTGTGAGCTATGTAGGTTTGAATTTGAAGAAAATTAAACTTGATACGCGTTTTCAGAACTCAATAAAAATCTTCTTATTCAAAGAATTAAAATGATCCAGTCTTCCTTGATTCAATATAATTTCAGAATTAAACTTACTTGTTTTCCGAACCGGAGTGTGAACCAAATCATGATAAATGAACTGACTCCAGATAGCCAAAGCAATGGTTTTGTCGTTGTTAGGCAGGTCCAGGTTGTTCGTAAGTTTTGTGCTGACAGCTCGGGCTGAAGGCAACGCATTATGGCTTAGAGCACGACGAGGCTGCAAATAAACAAATAAAATTATATAACACAGTCACACAAACCGGAAATAACTCCGGTATGGACCGAGACTTGTGAATGAATATTAAAAAACGTAACGTTGCCTCGTAAAAATAGATACAACAAGAATAAACACGATTGCAATAAGCTTTGTAAAACAATAAAAAGAAAATAGCCTCGATTCAAATTATGAAACCGGTTGTTTGTTGTTACGTTGTTAAGCCGTAATGTTATAAAATCTACCTCTTCGATGCCGTCTGCGTATTTCGGGTGCAGAAGTCGTTTGTATCCAGTTAGCGCCTGACCCCAGGAGGAACGCACGGGGTTGTTGCAGGAGCCGTCAAAAGTGCGGTACTTCGACGACATCTTATTCGTACGACATGTGAAACGCTCAAGAGCCGCACACTCCCCTCCGAACTCACCCTCGCGCAAATTCAGCGTGCTGATGAAACTCGCACACTCATCATTAGCCAAACCATATCTGCATGAGGACCAATAAAATAGCTATTAAACTAACCTTTCACATGTAGAACAATCCTTTTAACACACACTGAATTTTGTGACCTACCTTCTACATCTTGTATAGACTAGATTTTGTGACGCCTTCGTGATTGTTAGCGAAGACTTCTCGTAATGCATAGCGTCGTCTGAGGCAAAGCCATCGATAACGAGTCCACGCGCAGCAGATCCGGTTTTTGGAGTTATCCCAGCAGATTGCAAGTTTATTTCCAATCTTTCCAACATCGATACTTCCAACTTGCTTATCTGGATCGACCTGTTCGTGTGCAACGTTGTGATTGGCGGCAGCCTCTTCAACATTTCGGCACTCGGGAATGGAAAATCATACATAGGTGGTGGATGAATTATATCTGCAAAAAGAGAAAAACAGTAAAATTTCATCCCCTACGAAATTTCCTTGTAGAAGAGAGAGGAGAGATGCAGTATGTACTTACCCGATGAGATTATTAGATTTAGTGGGTATGGAGCAACTTGACTCCCAAATGTGACGCCCGCCCATAGCACCACACCAAGTAAAACCATCTTCATCATTTCTTCCAATATACTGCAACAAAGAATAACCAACAATTGAGTCACCGCGTCGCCTAATTTGAATAATAAGACTATTTAAATTTCAAGAGACCAACCGATGGCAAGTTTTATTTATGAACATACTTCGTTCTGATATCCGAGACGTTTGGAGTCCAACTGATCAACAAATGAGTGGATAAACAGTTTTATGGAGACCTATTTACGAGAAGGGTATCATTTAGACCTTTGATAACCTGACCCTGTACAGTGTTGATATGTTTGTTTCGTCACTATTATCGGTGATTTTTGCAAGCTATCGTTTAGACGGGCCCCCTGAACTAAAGATAAATATATTTTCACTATAATATAAACAGTTCCGGTTAAAGATAGACCTAATTAGGTGTAATTTATAATTAATTGTACAAACTATTTCTAGTTCAGAGAATCACACAGACATAAACAAATGACGAATCGATTTGGTCTTGAATATTGATTGATAACTACTTAATATAATTATTATGGTAAATACCTAATGACTTTTTTTTATTCATTATCAAGTTCGTATCTAACTAACATCACGTAATTTAATACTAGTTATAAGTACAAACTTATATTCACACTAACCTTGCCTCGGTTCTAGGATTTGTTTAAATTATAAAAATACATAATTAATACTAACTTAAATCCACGTTCAGCTGCATGCTGAAGTTTGATTTGTTTGAATTGTTTAAGGGACCTAACCAGATAAACATAAAATTATAAGTCAGGTCGTTAGGTATTGTTAATAGAAGTGTTAAAAATGTGGGTAGTAGGTAAGCATATAGAACCATATTGTCACCAGCTTGTAAATTTAGAATCTTACCCTTTGTTTTTGTACAGCTGTTCTATGACTATGTATTTTTATTTACGTTTTCGAAGGAAAAATACTTGTTGTGGTTTAGTGATATTCTATAAGTTAATTCGAAAATTCCTTCGTAATTTATAGGAGATGCGTGAGTATTCCCCTACAATCCTAATTAGCTTCACGATTTCCAAATAGCCTCATTTACAGTAAACGTTAATAGTTGTTTAATAATATCGTACTTCACTTCACTTCACACTTCACTCTATTCTATGATTCTATGTTTCTTTGTGTATAGGGATAAGGAGAGTTCTTTAAATATTCATAATTGAATATTACATAACTTCCATGCCTAGTCCTTTGTCAGCCATGAATTTACGACAGTCACTTCGTATCATTGTTTCAAGCAACAGTATTGTTTCAGTTAGTTCATGTAGTGTTTTAGCAACATCCGTTTCAATAACAAGGATTTTTCATTTTACAGTAGTCATTGAAGCGAGTTTACATCGGTAGAGTAAGAAATTTAGTACTTTCTATCGTAAGGCGACTCAGACGCAGACTTGGCCGGCCACGCCTAAACCCTTCTGTGTGACCTCACCCCAGGCGGAAAGCTGATAGCGGTAGACAGATGGGGAAACAGGTAAATATTTTCTCTCTTGTCGGATTAAAACCTGTTTCCCCTAAGAATACTGTGAATAATGTGTTTATTTTTTAGCCAATCAATTTTTATTGTAACATGTCTAACATGGTAACGTCACCGTTCCGGTACCGATTACATTCTTAACTATAATTTACAATGTAATAATAAAAATAGTACACAACTGGCTTACTGGACTACTGCCAAAGTAAACACGCCATTGGTCTTTCACAGAGTAATGCAAGAATTATCAAAAGGATTCGTACCAGTACTACCATACCCTATTTACAGGAACAGTAGACAAAAATGGCCTACCAAAGCACGAATATTTTGACCCATTAATAGAGTTTAGGCTCATGTTGATTAGCAATTATGGTTCTAACCATTATATTGTCTTGAATCGCTGCAAGAGAGAAGCAAACACGTCGTTTATTTCAATTCATTTTCCAACTATAATGGGCCTGAGGCTCTAGAGTAAGTTTCTTTTGACAAACTCGATTTACTACATCGAACGCGTTCGACAGTACTGATAGCGGTAGACAGATGGGGAAACAGGTAAATATTTTCTCTCTCCTGTTTCCCCTAAGAATACTGTGAATAATGTGTTTATTTTTTAGCCAATCAATTTTTATTGTAACATGTCTAACATGGTAACGTCACCGTTCCGGTACCGATTACATTCTTAACTATAATTTACAATGTAATAATAAAAATAGTACACAACTGGCTTACTGGACTACTGCCAAAGTAAACACGCCATTGGTCTTTCACAGAGTAATGCAAGAATTATCAAAAGGATTCGTACCAGTACTACCATACCCTATTTACAGGAACAGTAGACAAAAATGGCCTACCAAAGCACGAATATTTTGACCCATTAATAGAGTTTTGGCTCATGTTGATTAGCAATTATGGTTCTAACCATTATATTGTCTTGAATCGCTGCAAGAGAGAAGCAAACACGTCGTTTATTTCAATTCATTTTCCAACTATAATGGGCCTGAGGCTCTAGAGTAAGTTTCTTTTGACAAACTCGATTTACTACATCGAACGCGTTCGGCGCTCGGCCTCTGATTGGTGGAGAGCACGAAACGGACCAATTGGAGCGCCGAACGCGTTCGATGTAGTAAATCGAGTTTGTCAAAAGAAACTTACATTAGGGCCTCTGAGCTCGAGTGTAATATTCTTGAAGTAAACGGAAGTATATTGTTTTTAAATCACTCACACGATGTGTACCCCTAGTGTAAATTCCTTTTGACAAATTCGATTTACTACATCGAACGCATTCGGCGCTCCGAGGCCATAGTGTAAATTTCTTTCGACAAATTCGATTTACTACATCGAACGTGTTCGGCGCTCCGATTGGTGGAGAGCACGAACGGACCAATCGGAGCGCCGAACGCGTTCGATGTAGTAAATCGAATTTGTCGAAAGAAACTTACACTGGGGCTTCTGATTGGTCCGTTTTATGGTCTCCACAAATCGGAGCGCCGAATGCGTTCGATGTAGTAAATAGAATTTGTCAAAAGAAACTTACACTAGGGGTACAGTTTTATAATGTTTTTTTAAACTTTCTCGCTTAATGGTTAACGAGCCAGTTTTCAGAAACACAGTTATTATAATAGAACTTACAGTAAGTGCCGATATTAAAATGCAAGAAGTAGGTACTAGAAATTTTAGTTTAAAAGTACCTAGAAAAAATATTACCATGTTTTACATAATCAGGAGAATAATGTAGGTTAGGTTAGGGCTCTCATTAAAAACGCGCAATACACTTAATGCGCTATTGCGTTGCAATCTAATTTTTCTTTCATTTCAAGCTTTAAATAAAAACTCCCAGTCAGTGTTGTCATCAAACATAATTCGCCTAATTTGGGTAAATAAAAATAATACGATACATGACCACTGCTCATGCAACTTAAAGATTACAACACATCGGCATGTGAAATAAGTGCAACACAAATTACAAAGCCCACGGTCTGGAAATCATAACTGCAAACCGTTCATGATGCACATACATTTAGTCATTGATCTCATACATTTCTTCTTAGGATAAAACCAACTATAATAAGGATTTATAGAACTACATATTTCGATAAATACTAGATAACCGGTTAAACTATAAACCAGCACTTACCTACCACAAGTCTACAACCAACGACACCAAAATTATGTCAAGGAAAATAATTTTGCATGGTCTTATAGGTAACAACCCATAGGTATTATTGATAAATTGTCAATAAAAATTAAAGATATTTGTTATTTATCTAAGTCATTAGCGGTAACTTGGCGTTGCCAAATAATGTCAGACATTTGAAACGTTTTTATTTAGGATCATTGATCTCTCCTGAACCCATATTATTATGTGATGACCCTTTATTGACCGCCATTTTTTTATTATGTAAACAAACAACATAGTTATCCGACCGATCTGCTAAAATACTCGACAGTTGATATAAGTCGTTCGGTGCAAAATCCTGGCATTGATGTTAAAAGTGGCGTTAAAAATAAACATCTGTTTCATTTTCTATCCACTAATACGTAGAGTTATCAAAGACCCATCACCAATTTAAGACTAGCGATCCTATTATAGGTACTTGGCTACCTATTTTTGTTAGTCATACTTAATTTTAGTAACGTTAAAATAAGACTAAACTCTAGAATCCCAACTTACGTGGAATGTTCACTACATCCATCGCATTCCGACCTCCTTCTAGAACATTTCTCGGGCGATTTATTCTTGGCATCCGCGTTCAACATGGACTTTCCTTCAATGATCCGTTTAAACAACATAATAGTAACAACAAGATTTGTTGCTTACGACAATTGTCTCGTTTATGGCGAATGTTGGATTTATTTAACACGATTGCTGATGACACTTTCTCGAAGGAGCGATGTTCCATTAGATTGGCAGAGGAGCCAATTTCACCTCTACTGCCAAACTCGCACTGGAACTGATAAACTTGGAGCAAGCCAACGAGCGTCCGATCGAATCAACAAATGTTTCATTTGCCCCTTCCCTCGCTCCCCTGTCTCACCTCTTACTGATGTCATAAAAGAAACCTCCGCCACAGTCTAAAATAATAACTCAAAAAAATCTTTGGTTTCGTCAAGAACTCCAAATATTTTATTATTATTTCAAAGTACATAAGAGAAAGTATCCTACAAGATTTCAAATTACCTTCAAATTACTTTGATATGAATGATTAAACACAAAATATAGGTAAAAATATCAATGCAGCTAACTGATTCAGTTAGGCTGTAACGCTGCTGCCTTTATTAGCGTGCTCTTTTTAATACCTGTGGGTTTTTATCTCACAGAGTTATTAATCACAATTGAACGAGATTCCAATACATCATTTTAAAATGATAACCACAATTGAACGAGATTACAATACATAATTTTAAAATAATAAAATAAAAAATTACTACTATTATAAAGAGAAAATATTTGAAACTATTTTGTTTATCCTGTGTGTAGTACCTCACTACATACCTTGTACGGGATTCTCACCTGATAGGTATAATAACGTAAGTACCATTTATCTCGGTGATCATCATTATAATATTAGTTTAATGAAACCTATCAATATTATATAGGTATGCATTCCAATTTACATGGTGACGCACAGTAATAAAGTCCCTCAAGCACGTGGAGTGCGCATGTTCACAGCGTGGTCGCGATTTCCCCTCCCTCGTACCCCACAGCCTACCCCGTTCTCCACATTCCCCTTGCCATCAGCTGATCACGCGGTAACAGCGTGCACAAAAGCCGGTTCGTGTGAATTGCATTTATGACTAGGCTTGTATACAAACACGAATCAAGGTAGGCATGCATCTATAGGTACCTACCAACGGTTTACCCGTTCTCTTTACCAGTATGACTCGTTGACGATGTGTAAGGAACGTACCTAGTTAAAGTTCAACTACCAATATTTGTACATGTGTGCATGTAAGGACTAAGTTAATACCTTATAATTCAAAATAAATAGGTCACGATCACGACGAAGATTCATGTGTAGGCTAAAGCGACCATCCCTGCAACTTTGTACAAGTGAAATTTTTTACGTTTGTCTTTATCAGACCTTTATCAGGAGAATCTTTAAGTTGTTATTTTCCCAAAAGAATTGATATGGGGGTCGGAATCATTAAAAAACATGGAAAGATAACGAAGGTTAAAATTAAACATGTTATTTTATTTAAATGACAAACGTATTTTTTTTATTTATTTAGTTAATGAGTAAATAAATATTCATATTTTAAAAGGAAAAAGAAAAATCCTAACGGGTTGCTATTACTTTTCTAGACTTTTCCTGTTTGACAACTCTCTAAATGTCAACGTAAACGCTTGCTGTCACTTGTATGCCAATTGTCGAATTGTCAAATAAAATCAATTTTCAGATTCTGTGAGTTCTGGTATCTGATGCCTATTTCGAAAAATAAAAACAATAACCCAAATTGTCTAAACACAACCATTTTATTACTTAAAACAGACACCATGGCTTCTCATTTGAGCACTAAGGACCGGTTACTGGCACTAATTGATGATATTGAATTAATTTCGAAGTGAGTAAAGTTGTTCGAGATACTTACAAATAAGTATACTTATGTGAATATCTACTATAGCTTATTTTAATATTACAGAGAAATGATAGAAGTTTCTATAGCTCCCAAACCTCAGAAGCTTTCTGCGGCTGACCACGCACAGCTCACAGAGTTACTACTTTCCAAAGATTCAGAATTGAAGAAAACTTTAGAATTAGCTGATGAACAAGCCAAGATACAACAGAAAATGAACGATTTGAAAGCTGAGGTTGAAAATAAGGTAAAATACTTTTTGCTATTACATTTACTGTCCCTTTATGTGCAAAGTCGCGATGCTAAAACATACTTACGTTCAAAGAAATACTAATAATACTGCTCATGTAGGATCAAGACATCTTCCATTTACAAAGGCAGCTCAAAGATGCAGAACAAATCCTTGCAACTTCATTATATCAAGCTAGACAGAAGCTTGCATCAATAGTCAAGTCAAGGAAAAGGCCAGTACCATCCGAAGAACTGATCAAGTTTGCACATAGGTTAGTATATAATAATAACTACAGGCACTAATCAGATTAGAAAAGTAAAAAATATAAAAAAACATTACGCATCAAAATACTCCTCTGCATCGCTGTCAACCAGCAGTGTGCCCAGAAGACTGGCAGGGTTGCCACGCTGTATGGCAATGCTGATTCTTTGGCAAGCATGAATTGTTTCATACATACATACATAAAGTCACACCTTTTTCCCATGGGGGTAGGCAGAAACTACGGAACGCCACATGCTACGATCCTTACATAACCCCTTTTGCTTCATCTACATTCATGCATCGTTTCATACATGAACACCGGTTGTGGGTACTGCGCACCTAACCTTTTTGAAGGACATCGCCGATAAGGTCCGTATACGTCCTTCTAGGGCATCCCCTCCCGGCGTTTCCATGTCATCTAATCTAATTCATTCATAAATTCAAGGTATAATTTTAGGTTTGTACTTACTTTTATTGTCTTCTTATTAAAATGATATTATCCACAGAATCAGTGCCTCAAATGCGGTCAGTGCACCTCTATCTTGGCAGCCTGGAGATCCTCGCCGGCCATACCCCACAGACCTTGAGATGCGATTGGGTATGCTTGGACGGCTCTGTGATCTGCCACTCAATGGCCACACACCGTCTACACTAAATGAACTACACAGAATGACTACTGGTGGAGGTGAGTCATATTATTTATGCATTTCCTCAGAAATTTATCTCATTTATACATTAAAAGTTTCTATATAGCTAGTAATCATGGGTATTTCCATGCTTGAAATAAGCTTCGGTGCTTGTTTTAATGTATAATTGTGCCACTTCCTTGTGGAGTCATAAATCTTACACAGGTTAATAAGTATTTGTATCATCTAGGTCCATATTAATAGAGTCCTAGTCCTTAGAGTGAAATAACTCAATTAAATACAATTTTTTAAACAAAATTAGATGTAAAGTAAGGTCCATCGCTAATGTAATGGAGACTTAATCCAAGGATGTAAGAAGCATTAATTGATTTAGGTGCATATTGTGCTGAGTTAGTAAACAAAATCAATTTCAGTGTGAATGTTAAATAGGCCTTCAAATCATTTTAATATATTTGTTCTAGTACCAGCATCAGCAACTAACCAGTTCACCTGGCACCCATCTGGTGAACTTCACATGTCGGTCGGAGGTGGCAACTCGGTCGCTATCGATGGTCGCGGCAAAGACGCGCCCAATCAGGAAGATGTTGAAGTTATGTCTACCGACTCAAGTTCCAGTTCTAGCAGTGATTCTCAATGAATAAGGAAGAAGTGTGTCAAACACAAAAGAACAATCTAAAGTGACATTATGTTATTTAGTTAATCAGAGAGTTATGTGAAGAGATCTGTGAAGAATATTTTTGATGGATATTGCATAATTCGATCAAAAGACTGTTCTATACACATACCTAATCTTTATGTGCTATGCATTTTCTTAATAAAATACCAAAACTCATTATATTACCTATCTGTTTTCTTTACAGTACTAAAATAGGTTCATATTATCATTCAATAAAGATTCTTTCGCCTATTATGTGTCATAGGTTAAAGATAAGTGACACGAGTGTCTTGTTTGTTATGCATCTCGTGAGTCTTCAGTTTGATATCCGGGATTAGAACTTTACTGCTGCTGCACTGGCTCGTGGGGGTAAGGTCCTCTTTTCATCTCAGATTAGCCCGCTAATGTTCTTTGCTGAATGAACATAGCATCTCATACAGCTTAAATGTTTATTTAGTTGATGGCCTATATTTCCGGTATAATAAATAGATGCCCTATGATTGTACACCACTCTATCATATGGTCACAGGTTTTTGTAAAACCCGTTGGTGACAGTGTTCAGAACGATGATCTAGGTCCAGCTCTCATCAAAACCACATGAAAGATACAATTACCTCTGCCTAACGCTTCGAGGAATACAGACTTGTGATGCTATGATGATATGAAGACAAAAGTGACCAACTTTTTACGATAGTGAAGTATACGCAACTACTTAGTGATTTTCTCCCACGGCTCCTGTAATATAATTATCATGATTATATCGCTATGCAACAAGCAGTTGCTATAGAAATGATACTTTGTTTACAATACACGACGTGTCGTTAGTCGTCATTGACATTTCTAGTCAGATAATAATTGTAAAAAAAATATATAAATAGTTTTAGAAATGGCAGAGAGAGCTCCTGCATCTGGAGAGGAAACCTTAGTTCGCTATGACAATCCTGTTTTGGTTACTAAAAAGACAGAAAAAGTCGTAAGTTAAGAAATATCGCTGTAATAAATTGATCTGTCAAACGCAATCAAGAGGTCCATGCTTGTTCTTGAGTATTTTCTATTATATTGCAGGTATCACCTCGAGCAGGTGCGTCTATACAACCATGTGTGCCAACAGAAGCCAAAAAAGAAACGGAAGAGATTTTGAACGCAATTTTACCACCTAAAGAATGGGAAGAAGATGGTCAAATTTGGACTCAAAAGGTGAACAATAGTTCCTCAGTATCAGGATCTGTCATCATTGAGGGACATCTAGAACTGTTATCGTATCAATCGAATTTTATCACTTAGAATTTTTCCCAGAGCTGCGATTTAGGAAACTTCAAAAGAATGTTAAAGTAGGTATTCTCCTCTTAGATGGATTGGCAACGCACCGGCACTGCCTTTGGTATTTATCCAAAGGCAGCGGTGAGGAATTACTATCAGACCACTGCCAGTATGACAAAAAAAACTCCCCAACGTCCCTTATGTGACGGACGCCTTAACAGTATAAGTAGACGAAGCAAAAAAATTTAATATGGGGCTAAAGTTTGGAGGTATTTTTATAAGATAGATATTCTTATTGTTTAGATATCATCGACCCCTGCAACTCGACTGGACGTGATAAATCTGCAAGAAATGCTTGACACACGCTTGCAGCAGAGGCAGGCTAGAGAAACCGGCATCTGTCCCGTGCGCAGACAGCTCTACACTCAATGCTTCGATGAGCTTATACGACAGGTTTACATATTTAAAATTGATCTTAACAGGTGACGATTGCGCGCATACATCGAGCTTGCACACTAAGTACAATCACTGACAATAATCACAATCGTTCATAATAGGTACCTAATGCACATTGTCCAAAAATGGGAGAAAATTACGCTCGCGCTGAAGGAAATCGGATTGACGACCAACAAGCCAGTATTTTCCAGCCAGCGATTAGCAGCCGTTTCTGATGCAGATGTAGATAATAAGTCTTATTGAAGCATATCTGACTTTGGTATAAAGAACCTTGTTTTCACTCGTCATGGGCTCGTCCGTCAACAGCAATTAAGCGCTGGATGAATATATCTAATATTAAATATCTCCAGGTGACAATAAACTGCGGCGAACGAGGTCTCCTATTATTAAGAGTGCGCGATGAAGCGAGGATCACGATGGAGGCGTACCAAACGCTCTACTGCAGTTCCATCGCTTTTGGTATGAGAAAAGCTTTACAGGTATGTCGTCATTTAACTATTCAGTCAAAAATATTGTAATTATTGGGAAATTATTTATTAGTTATAGTATTTTTTTTTAGTCTGAGCAAGGGAAATCAGATTTGATGGATCAAGTGGCAAAGTTGGAAACGGAACGGTCTGCCCTTGAGAAACAGTGCATGGAGTTAAAACAAAAGACTGAGCAATTGGAGCGACGTGCGGCCGAGCTTCGGGCTGCAGAGGAGAAACGTCACCAAGAAGAGTTACTCGCTTTGAAGAAGACCAACGCTCAACTCAAGGTAAGAACAATTTGTTATATGAGTCCACACTGCACTTCGCGAGTGCGCGTGACGAGTGACAATAACAATACGTCATTACCTTGTTACGCACGGAGATGAAGAGGCAGAATGGCAACAGAGTTCACTTAGCTGAGATCGTCGGTTTAGCTAGCCCAAATTCAGGTAGTAACTACCTACTAGATCGATATGTGAACCGAAAAAACGTTGCAGCCACGTGAGCTAAGTTACCTCTCGGTGTGGCCTATAGGTATTATAATAATCAGTGAAAAGAAATTCAAAGATGAATTCTTTCTCAGATAGTAGACTTACTATTATCTGAGCAAAAAAAAAATGTAAGAATGAGTTTCGTTACTTTAATAATTCTAAAAGACTATCCAAAATGGCTGTCATTTTTTTAACGAATAAACTCTGACCAAACCGATTGTGATGGAATTTCGCAGGCAGCTATTTTGAACCCCGAATAAATAGCTTTCGTTCAGTATGTAATGATATAATCTGATTTCAGGCACAACTGGAGGGTATCATCGCGCCGAAGAAGTAAAAATGCTTAATTTGTTAGTTATTTTTAAGATGTTTTTCTTGTTCTAGATTATAGACATTTAAATTGTGTTCCTCAAATATATTATATGTAGTTATTAAATAAACATTACTTACATTAATATCTGATAAACTTGTTTTTAATAAAACATCGTAATAATTTTATTAAAATATATATTAAAACATTTAATTGGGACAAACATACAATGTTTTCAATAGTTTACAATGCACATATCACTAGAAAGGTATAAAGGACACACATTCTTCCATTCTTTACCGTGATACATATTCACTTAAATATTTTATCAAACTCAAATAATACATTTCATACAATCGGAAATGTACACTTTGTGGTTATATCTGAAACATATCAGAACATTTACAGCAAATCTTAATTACACACTATCGTCATACTGTTGCAAATGCGTAATTCATCATCAACTGCTGGATGACAAACATTATATTTTAAGAACCTATTGAACATAATATAAAATTATCTTTTGAATCAAAATTACAATAATAATAAAATGAATACCATAAGAATTTGAATGATAAAATCGTATAATTATATAAAACTGATTTCATAAAATCAAGGCACCACATATAATTTAATTAATATTACATTAAATTAAAATATTAATACACCAGCAAACACAAAATACTGAATGAAACAACTTCGCAAATAAACTAAGTAATTGTATAATGCAAGTATAAATTGATATACCTAATGTTATATCGTCAAATGTGATGCCACTATCGTACACTGGCGTAGTCTTCCATTGCGTGTGGGACGCACGCCTTTAATATTATCTCACACTCGAGCCACATTCATTTTCTAGTTCATCAACTATTCACATTCCTCAGCAGGTATAGCATCAACATTCAGTCAAAAAATAAAAACTTGCACGGAATGAAAATTATTTAAAATTAAATACGTAAAGTATTCAAATAATAATAACTATTAATATTTCCAAAAATATATAGTAACACCTATCATTAACCTAAAATCTCCGTCGCAAAACTAAAATAAAAAAATAAAAATTGTGATCAAAATAAAATGCCACAAAACGCGTCCCGCTAGTGGATTTCTTCAAGCGCCTTTAAGTAACATAACAAGTCGGTGGAATCTAAATTTATTATCACAGTTACAATACAAAATTAAGATGGAAACTCGTTTCACTAACGTTCGTTTCGTTGAAGAAATCTACAATCGAGTTCGATTCTCGACATTGGTCGAGTCGTGTCTGTAAATACAACTGTGGTTGTAGCCGATGTGTTGTCATGGGGTTGTTCTTCAGGTAGATAAGAGAGCGGAGATGGAGACGTGGTAGGATAGAGATCTAGAGTGTGTGGTCTACTGTGGTTGTTCTGTGTAAGCAGTGACCCGATGTGTGGGTCCCACAGGGATTGCGGTGACGCGTCCGGCGCCGCCGTCCAGCAGAGGGTTGACGACCTGCACGATGTCGGGCTGCAGGGAGTTGTCCCCGCCTTCCGTCTCTCCTTCCCCTAAGCTAATACCGGCCTCCTCGAGGTCAGTTGGCGCTGTTTCGCTACTCGGGCTAGTAGTTAATTCCAGAGATATAATTTTTTCTTGCGTGGTTTCCACCTGTACAGATAAATACCATTAACACCAAAATAATAGGCCTTTTTATAACCTCTCGCCAAAATATAAGAAATATGATGTTATGTGAAAAGATCGAATTTTTTAAATTGATGTTATGTGTAAAATTATCGAACTTTTAACATAATGCTATGAAATCTACTTGTTTCTGATGAATAAATTATTTAAATGCTTGATGTTATTGAAGTAGTTGTTTCAGATCTTATGAATGCAGAAATGTATTATCAGTAATACAAGATAATTCATCGAATATTTTGTGCTCAGAAGTGAGACTAGTTAATTAACACGAAAAAAATACAATCAATATAATACGTCACACTTTTGAGCACCTGTTATTAAATCGTATGTGTAATGTTGATTACCTATGGAAAATGTCATGCACTAAATACTGTGTTATTGTTCTAATAATAATATACAGGCGTTAGTGGATTAGTATTGCTTCTGCTGCTAAAGCAATGAGATAAGCTTTATTATGTATGTTTTGGAAGGGTAATAAACGCAACAAACCATTGTTTTCGTTGAAGCTTGCCGTGTCTAGAATCCAGGTATCGTCTGACAAATTACACAATAAATTAAGTTAGCATGCCATGCCAAAATATCATGCAACACTCGTGAAAACATTAAATAGATAAGAATAAGAAGAAATAAAAGAAAATAAAAGGGGACACCTTGGGAATCGGGGTACTGTCAAATGGGGCAAATAAATTGTATATAACATGGGATTTATAACGAGTTATTTTATAACATAAAGTCTTGTTATTGCCACGTCAATTTTAGTTCTACGTTTACGTGAGTGTAAGATACAACGTGGTTATCTACATAACATCTGTCACAGAGAAATGGCACTATCCTTATTTCCTCAAATTCCACCAATACTAGTCGTCGATTTCTATATTCTTTATTGTACACAAAAATATAGTAAAACATAGTGACATAATGTGATACAGCAATATCATTTACATTACATTATTTCTGATTTGATTCCATTAGTATACTTACACTTAATGGGCAATAATTATCTACATTAAAATGTTTTTTTTTTTTTTCGGTGGACACACATTTTAATTTAATCATGAATCATAATATCGATCCGATAGATGCGCTGTCCGCCCCAGTGTGCCTAAATAACGACTCATTTCAGTAGAAACAATTTTGTTTCGTAAATGTTACTAGTTTGTGGAAATAAGTTAAATAACAAAAAAATACGCATCAAAATAATAGATACTTCCATTTCTCTGTAAAATAAATACTACAATTGTGTTTCACGTTTGTGTTGTGCTTAAGTATTCGTTATGTGCTTTTATAGAGGCCCTGTTAAATAAAGTGTTTATATACGAAGATGATCTTTGTCAGTCGATGTATTAATTGTCTGGACAAGTACATCACGTAGTACGAGCTCATTCATTTCGTCACAGTCTACAGTATTGTCTTTATCTCTATTGTCCGTCATAATAGTTGCACGTTGAAAGCTAAGCGTAGTTTGTAAGATACAAAAAAAGATAATAAAAACCACACACGATACGGCATTGCTTGTGTACAGCGTCTTACGTAGCACAATGTACAAGTCGCGGCGTTATACGCGTACCTCTTTTTCAATGACTTTCTCAATGTACTCGACGGTTCGCACTTTAGTCTCGCCGGTTGCCGGGCACACGAATTCCTCGGTGCGGAGGGTAATGCGCTCGTCTAACAATTTTTCCTTCTCCTTGACTGCCAGTATCTGGCCCGGTTTTGTACGTAACGCGATACGTGGCAGGGGCCATTTCTATAATTTGTAAATCCAATTTTGACATTCGCAGCCCATTGTGAACGTACAATAATATGCCAGCCAAGCGACATTGATCCCCCACCCATAGTAACACATATTAACCACATGTTAGTTACATTAAATCAGTTTAAGTACTAATTATAATAAGATACTTGCAACAAGATATCAAAGGTATATTTTTCACTATTAAAATTGAATATAGACAGAACTAAAAGAGATCTTAATTAATCATTTACTGGACAAAGACATTATATTCTATCAGTGTTAATTATAGTGTTAACAGTTACAGACGAACAAATTATTACATGTAATATTATTGGATTATGACAAAACATTCTAAATCTGAAATGGAAAAAAGATAGGATTCCTAAATGACACGCAATTTTTCTATTGTATCATGAAAATGTAGTTTGACAAACCCTCTTTATTCCATTCACAGAATCGGTTGCTTTAGTGGTTTAATTTGGACAACATTCAACTTATTCGTAAGATATCAAGGAGGTATAATTTTATGTAATTACCTCGGACGGAGAGTTTTCCCTCGGTGGATCTTCTAAGATATCATTCGCTGGCCCCACCATGCTTTTTATTACTTTTTGTGATTCAATCGCCTCCTAGATAAACCAACATAACTTTTAAACAAATTCTAACAAAATACTTCATTTTCATATAATTATCAGATGTGGCATGGAGTATAAAATAGACTCCAACTCGGAATCTCTTCATGGTTCAAACATGCCCAATGCGTGGTAAATGTAAAGGACAGATCGTCCGTCATCGCTGCCGCCGGTCAGTTTGTGACACCGAGCTCTAAACATACATTTAAAGTTGGATGAAAAGACAGACAGCACAGTGTTTCAAGTGGGGACACTGACCTGTTCGAGCGAGCGCAGTCTAGCGGCTCGCCAAGCGGCGCGGCGAGCGGCTCTCGTGGCCGCATCTTCTACCTCACCCTCACGCTCCGCACGTCTTCGTTGAGACTTCGCGGACGGACTCACGCCACCGGATACACTAAAAGTCCGTTTTATTAAGTAATAACGATTATATATTTTTGTTCAAAAATAATTTCTTGCTTTTATGCGAAAAATTTTAACAATGACCTTTAAATATTCATCATAATTTTTTTCTTTGTCTTACTTTAAAGTATTTACGATTATTAATATATATTTTGAATTGTCTAACGGTACCTATGGCCATTCTCATAAGGTTCATCGTCGGAATGCGAGCTATATCCACTCTGCCGGTCCTCCCCTGGGGACCACGAGCCGAGCTCTGATCGCGATAGAGATGCCATCTTTCTTTCCTCTTCTTGCTTCAATTTCTCCACCTCATCCGCTGACAGGAATGTGAAAACTTTTTCTGAAAATATAAAAATGGTAGACATACGTAATTTTTTTTTTATTACGGGAAAGTACTACTACTTAGTGCCAGGAACTGATTTACGACTTTTTAGTACAGTTTCCGAAGTTAGAAGCTGCCTTAGTCATCTTCAACTACTCCTATATTATATAACCTAATAGTAATTGATAAAATCCGTAAGGAACATTTTAGTGAATGTATTATATTTGTAGTGTATATTCACCTGGCTTAGGCGACGGTTTGTGACTTTCTTCCATAGCATTTTCGAAGAACTTTTTCTTATCGCTGACAGACGCTTTCACAAAATTACCAGAATGAGGTGGGGAAGCCTGTGGATATTCGCTTTGATTAGCCAAACTTTAAGACTACATTTGCGATAAACAGTTACTAAATAATGAGTTAAAAAGCTTATGATATTTACAAGCTATGAAATTCCCTTCTCCAGGCTTAACACCCATGCAGTCAATGTTTTAATAAACGATAATCATAAAATAAAAGTTATTGCGGTTAGTAAATTAAACATGCAAAATATAAGTAATTGCAAGTTAAAAACAATAATTCAATGGGGGTAAGTAACAAAATGGGATATGGAGGGATGACAGACTATATGTGGGTTTAGTCAAATATCCAGGTTGGGTTGTCGACGAACACAATCAAAAGAAGCTGAGTGTGTGTGTGCGAGGATAAGATGCCGTACATTGATGTTTACCTCGCCGATGGCGAAGGCTTTGATTTTGCTGCTCCATGCGGGTTTCAAGGCAGATGCGGGCGTGGGGCTCCCTTCCCTCAAGGGGTCCGAACTGTTCGACAATCTATCGGTTTCGGCCACTGTCGTCACCTCACCGAAACGAACTCTTCTCTCTGATTGAACACTTTTAGGCGCATCATCGTTAATAGTGGAGACAGATGAAGTAACGTTTGCATTTATATCTTGTCCTAAAGTACTGACTAGAGCGGTCTGTGTTTGGTGAATCAGATAACCAGTTTGATTTGAAGAACATACAGGGACCGTGCACGTGTATGGATTGTACGTTCCTGCTACAGTCGTTAGAGATGGGTAAGGATTAATAGGCGGGTATGTGTTAGAATGAACCATACCCGATGTGATCTCATCTGTCCTCAAATCTCGTAATGAACGGTGAACAGGTACATACATAGTTCTCTGATCAATATAAGTTTGATCTGGATGTAAACTACATGGAGAATTAGGCACATGTGAGACAGAAGGAAGAGTTTTGTATTGTGCGTGTAACAATGCAGGGGGATCGGGTTCTCCACTAGGACTGACAGAAAGTTCATTGTAGTATTCATGATTGGTAGCAAGAGGTTCAGGGGTGCGGAAGACTTGATTTGAAGGCACTGCTGATACTATAACCGAGCGAAATGGTGTGTCAGAGACGACCGGCCCCGAGACCAAATGCGGATAGGCGTCGTAATTTACAAGAGGAGGAACTTCAGTTTCAGGAGAATTGGTGGAGTTTGAGGACTGCATGGATGTTTCGGCCACCGCAGGCTCAGGTAACACAATCCGCTCAGGAATAACGGTGATAGGTGGCAGAACAGGCTCATTATCTTCATCGTCAATTAATTCACTATCACTTACGTAAGTATCAAACAAAGGCGGAGGAGGGATGATGAGATCGGCGTGAAGTACTCGACTCGCTTTAGGGACCGGTTTCGAGAGTTCCATTTCAGTAGACGTTTGGTTTCGGATTAGTAAGGAGTTAACTCCCTCGCATGCATCGTTAGTGTCAATGATCATAGGCCCCGATGGTTCGTCATCATGCACGCCATGCAAGGAGGGTCGAAAAATCGTATTCGTATCGTTTCTCGACTGGGGATATTGGTCGAATTCATCTGTCGGCTCTTGTGTGAAACTAACTCGCTTCGTGTGCGGTTTTCGGGGCACTTGAGGTTTTTGGGGCACGGGTGGCGCGGGTGGCGGTCTGTTGGGGCGCTGCAGCTGCGGCGGCTGGGCGGCCGAGCCTTCTGCGGCGGGCGTGGGCGGAGGGGTCGGTGCGGAGGGGAGCGTCCTCGGTTTCTGCTGTGTGAACACCGCGAGCGGCGAGGAGGGCGCCGCTTGCGAACTAGACGACTAACCAAACCAACAAAATATACTGCACCTTTCGGTACTTACGCAAATCATTACTTTAGCTAAATACGGCTAAAAGAAAGACCAAAACAAAGTGCTACATACTCGAGCGTTATCACAAATCGAGCCAAATGTAATAATTATTAATGACGCAATTTCACACATCGAACAATAGCGAAGCTACTTGCACGAAAATATGAATATGAAAATCAAAAATAAGTAACCAATATCCTTATCTAGAATAAACCCAAAAGCTTCTTCAGCGACGAACAAAAATCTTCCAAAATAAATGTCATTGAAATCATGCTAATATAAAAACAAAAGAAAACATCGTCTGAAACATCATGTATTTTAATGCAACACTAAACATAACGTCAATTAGATCAATTTTGTACATTAAAAAGTAAACAAAGTTATACGCACAATAGTTATTATCAAATGTAAAATAATTGGCAGTTAAGAATATTAATTTGGCCATACGTCTTAATTTTAAATCTTACGTAATTTTAAAATAATTGAGAATATTTTAACAAATGTATAGTACTCAACGTAGGTACCGTTTCTGAAAGTATAATAATTATAAACACGGTCAAAAAGTTGGAAGCGAAGTATAAACATGTCAAAAAATTTATTTCGACAGAATTTTGTCGTGTTCATATACTGTTAATTTACAATAATATAATTGTTTAGACAAACAGGGATAAACAGGTATATAAAATTGGTCTTTTGGATTCAGAATTATACATAGAATACTACATGTTACAAATATACATAATCAGTATTTGGGTATAAGCTAAAGGCTGTAGTTGTAGACTATATAAATGTTGCTAGGATATTTACGATATACATATAATTGGTCATATCGGACTGCAGATATAATAAATTTTAAACGTGTAATGCCTGGGCATTTGCATCAATATAATAGATACGAAAAACTGATTCTGTAAAATACAGATAGGAGATTGATTAATAAAAAGTCTATATTTTAAAGTATCCAGGTGTATACCTGGATTGAAACGAAAACCCATATTGAATTTATAATATAGGAAATGTGATATTGTGATAGGTATTTGCTATTACTAATATGTAGTAAAATAGAGCACAAACTATTTAAAGACAATGTGTTACACAGAAACATCCAACAAGTTATAGGTGGTACATATGATTTGAGGAAATGCTAGTGCCAGTATATCAAACCAAAATATTGTTTGACATTTACACCAAGTTAACTACATATACCCTTCTCCTTAGTTTCTAAATACAATGAATAATTTTGCTATTATATATATACATTTACCACGTCATTATACAATAACAATTTTTATAATGGATATTTTTCATCTTTTACATGTATAATAATTAATTATATTAAGTTAAATAGCGCGAAGCCATAACGACATTTAAGGAAAGTACGTTGGAATACATTCAGGACAGTATTACGTCTGTTATTGATACTTAGTTGTAAAACCATGGACATAAACGATCAGCAATGCAACGAAATAGCGTTGCGTTGGTACAATATTTTACTAGTTGTACGGTATTCCGGCCACAAGGCAGAGATGTCAAATCAAATCAAATCAAGAACGGCTATTTTCGATCATGTAGAGTGCTTTCTCTGTGTCACAAAACTTATATCGCAAGTGAAAAATGTGTACTGGAAACTGAAATAATATTTACGAACCGGTATATTATGGAGGATAATATTACTTCTATTCACTATTCGTATCCAATATCTGAAGTGTTGAAGCTCTATATTATTTATTGGTGGGGTATCGACAATTATGTTGGAATGTACGAAGTATAGTAAAAAAATGAGTGAATGACACACAAAACCAATGTATTACGGTACTGTAATTGGTTTCGGTCATTCTACTTAATTTAAATAAATATTTTAATGATACTTTAATAATATGACCGCCATGAAGGACAGGTCTGAGTATCTACCTGTGACCGACGCAACGAACAACTTGTAAAGAACTGTACATAAAGCTATTCTGGATTAAAAACATTCATTTTAATTATTTATTAACACTCATTATAATTATATCGGTCAGCAAAAATAAAATAAATGCGTAATTATTATTTCATATACCAAGATTTTTTCGGTCCATCACATACCTCACAAACGTCCATAAACGCATAAAGTAAATAATAAGTAATTTACTGGACATGTATCCATTAAGTATATTGAACTATTTACAAATTAAGTGGACAGAAGTTAACATTGCCGTATTATGTGTTTTCCTCCGTTTCCTCTGGGTTTGCATTCTGCAATGGACGTAATATGCTTTGTCATTAATTTAATTCATCAACTGCACCATATAGGGTTGTCTTCTATTCAGAACCCGTATACAAACTAACACATAACGACATTGATCTAAGCTACATTAAATTAAAATAAGAACGGAACGACATCGTGTTTCTATAAAGTTTATACTAATAGTACTAGGGTACATTTAGAAGTTCTATTACATTTCAATTAATATTTAGACGTCCCAACATAGAGAACTTAAAGAAATTGAGGATACATGCACAGTCCTAGGTCATTAACAATCCTGTAATAGTTGTTACAGTTACAGTTTTAAGACAGAAAATTCACCATAAAGAGATGTACTGAAGGTTCCTTTAAAGTGCCACCCTTCCATTTCATCACAAACCAACTACATATAAAAGGCTCATGAAGATACGCTAAACAACATTTATTTTGGAAGACAAGGAGTTAAACATTCGAATAGTATACTTAAAATATTCAATACAGATATTTACGTATATTTTCATGCAAGCAATATTTATACTACAAAATATACATAGTGCATGCCATCGATATCAGAGTCAGGAAAATGCGAACCGTGCAGAAGTCATACAGCAAAGTTGTTTCGGCCTTTATAATACGATTCAGTTAATCATACGTATATAATACAAAGCTAAATTTTATTTATCATGCTGTAATATAAAATTTTCAATTATAGAAATATAAAGCTTATCAAATTTAAGAAATAAATATGTTAATATTAAATTGGAAAATACGTTTTAAACTACATGCATACTAATTAAAATTATATACAGTTGGACACAGAAAAAGTTAAAGACATTGTTGTATGCGTGTGCGTTCGACAATTATAGGATTTGTTTGTTTAAAAAGAATTACCCAACAATTTTATAACTTATTCTGTGACCTGCTGTGAGAACCTCATTACAATTTATTCAGGGGATTTTTCAAGAACAATGCGACCATATTTTGAAAAAGATAAACTCTTAAAAACATTGTTTTACTCAGTAATCGCATCATTCTTCGAAAGGAAACTGAGCACATTGATACTAAACAAAATAAGCCACTATAATAATTTGAATTCTGTACGTGGCTTCTCATTGTTTTGCTAGCTATTTATCATTATAATTCGATACAGCAAATTCCTGAACTTTTTAGCATTTATTAGTGTAATAAGTTGATAGTTGTTTATACAGCTATGCACTAACCTGAGGTTGGAGTGTGTGTTTGGACATGACGACGGTGGTCGTCTTGTGCTGCAGTTCGGGCGATATCGGTGGCGCTGGCTCGAGGGCCATGCTCTCTACGGCGTGAACGATATCTAGCACCTGGGAATATATCATGCATAAGCATTTTTACCTATCTTGTTTTATTATTATACTATAACTAAAAAAATGAAATTCAAAATGTATCTATTCATCTGTCATAGGAGCTATGCAGTGCTACATATTTTTGCATACTATGTTCGATATGCTGCTTCATTAGTCGCAAGCGCTGCTATACGTGAGGTCCTGGGTTCGGTTCCCGTGTCAGACAGTGTTACTGGATTTTTCTGTAAATTCACAGTAGTAACCCTTTCGGGAAAACAGTTGTGGTGCAATGTGTTATGTTCGATATCAATCTATCTACATATATATATATATATATATATATATATATATTTGCTTCCTATGTAATTTAAAGCAGCGTGAAAGTAGCATACCTTTTCGGGGGTAGATTTTTCTCTCATTTCTGCGACTTGTTTCTCCTGTTCAAACTCAACAAGGTCCTGTTGGAATTGTTGCTCCTGTTGTAAAAGAAAATGTTTAGTTAGTTAACCTTTTGAATACCTAAAAACACGTTTTTATACCTTGATATGGATTCTTTGAATATTATCTTTTAGTACGGTCAGCGTCAGATGTTTCACTCTATTTGTGACACCTTAGCTGAAATCTAGTGTATCTAACGGGGACAATACCTACTGAAGTACATCTTATAAACAACTTAAAAAATATCCTGGAATTTAAAGGTAACGTTAATGCTTGTGTTTGAACACAAGCATTAACGTAACCTTTAAATTCCTCCTTCAGCTTGAGCTGAACAAAAAAGGAATAGCATGCAATAATTTAAGATCAAGCAAAAACAAAAGACAAAATATAATAATTGATTTATTAAAAGCGGTATTCGATTTACAAACCTGTTGATGGTGGTGCAACGGCTCATCTCTATCCAGGCTTGACGTTGAGTGAGACAGAGAGCCGCCAGTTTCCGCCGTCCCGCTCTCGCTACCGGTCTGTGCAAACATTCGCTATGTCTATCTTTTTCTAATAAGCGCTCGCCAAAACGAACTTGTGTGAAATAACAAAAATTCACTCGAAGGCGTGCCAAATGAAAAAAATAATTATATGTAATTTTAATGATAGCGTGATATTGGAAGCATGAAATAAAGTACTTGTTTAAGACAAAAAAAGCTCTCTTTTAATTAATTTATATTTATAGAATTGTGTCGTTAACTTAAAAATATATAGTGATCTTACAGTGATTTTCTCCGGCCTAGTGTACCCGTAGCATACGACGAGGTGCAGCGGCGCATTGGTGGCTGAGCGCAATGCGTTCACAGCTTCGTTGTGCGTCGCGCCAAGCAACGACACACCGTTCACTTCTAATAGACGCATGCCAACCTGTGGAAACGAAGACTATGATTTAAACGACCAAGACTGATGAAAGCTACGTCGGTTATTGAAATTTAAAATAACGTGCATACCAGTTCGCGAAAGCGATTTATTTGTATCCCTTTAAGCATATTCCAAATCCAAATGCACTCCCGCGCTATCGCGTTCTATACTATAGCTTATTATATATATATATATATATATTATAGCTTGTAAAGTGCTGAATTTCGCATACTTATGTACCTTAAGTCTGCCATCTCTCCTGGCTGCACCGCCGCTATTTATCTTCGATATGAAGACTCCCTCGTCGTTGGGATCGTTAGGGTTGCCACGCTGCCCGTTCAAACCGCCCTTTATGTGCATTCCTAATTTCTCACCCTCTTGTTTGATTATGGTTAGATCCTGGAGAGTAAAAACATAGCTGTAACATCCCACAATAAAAACAATAGAATAAAAATGCTATTTTTTTATATCTCAAACTAAAGAAAAACACAGTACCTGATACAGAATGTTTACCATTTACGTCGGATAACTTGAACAACTACGTTCACAAACATTTGTAACATGCGAAGCCACACAACAATACCCATGCATTCAAGAGAACAAAAGCTTTCATACTAAATACATACAAAAAACATTCAAGACAAAAACCTAGCACATGACAAAGAATCGCAAAGGGTGTTAAGTTCAGTGTAATTGGCATAACAAGAAAGAGCTATAAGCAGAAAAGGTTTCTTTTATAAAGATGAAAACGTCGCGTTCTCTACGGAATAGGATAAGCTGTATTACGAAATAATCATTCCGAATACGACGATAGCTGGGCACACGGACTGACTGGATTAGGGGTTGGATCTGACATATATATTTGGTAAAGTAACACACATAAGTTCGAGATCGCCGAGCGACGTTCACACTTACAGTTGCGTCAATAATCTCAACTTGTATGAGACTCTGAACGTGTGGCGGTGGCCGTGTTGCGAACGTGTGGAACAAAACAATGTTTTGCGTTTTATAACGACAAAATAAATCAAACTCGTATCAAGGCGTTAGTAGGTAAGCGACAGAATTCGCAGCAAACAGATACTAGTTGCTCTTGTCAGTATAAATGTTGAACAATCATGTGCATCAATGCATAAGCGTTATGCATACTTTTTATTAATCTTATACCGCCAAATGACTACTGTAAGCGACATTACTCAAATCATTCTACTTGTGAGTTCACATTATGCTTTCAACTTCTCACCACAGTAATCCACAAATCGGTTACTTGCATAACATGCAAAACATTGCGCGGCTTACGTATGTGTATGTTAACACTGATTACGAAAATTCATTGCAAGACATACCCAATGTTGGGGACTGAATTTTGTCAAATTAGAAGCATTATATCACCAATTAAACGATTAATTAATTGTATTTTATTTCAAATATTGTGTGACACAGGATTGCGAAATAGAAAAAAACGCTGGAATAAATCATTCGATTGCATAATTTCAGATATTGAGGAATTAACAATGTAATTAATAGCTATTGATTACATCAAATTAAACTTTGTAACTCATGTCGAAATAAAAGTTATTTTCGTATTTAATATCTTAACAATTGATAATAATAAACATATCAATCCCGTGTCACGGTGCACTGTGTACGTTATAGTGATGTCACAAACCTGGAATCCATTTGGCAGCGGGTCATGTCGCACGGTAAGCGTGAGCGTTGCGCCGGGTTGCAGCAACAGTTGCACTGCGTCGCGATGTGTTGCGCCCGCCAACTCAGTGCCGTTCACTTTCAGTAAACGGTCGCCCATGCGCAACTTGCCTGAACGAGCCGCAACTCCGCCAGGCACCACCTGATGTAAGACATTTATTTGTAGTATAAATTGGAAAGCTGCGTGGGTCCTACAGTGAACTGCTATAAGTTCAAAGTAAAAGTAGGACAAGAAAGTTCAGTGAATTCAATACTAACATGAGATATAAATATTCCGGGTTCTTTTCCACCGAAGGGCACGCAAGAATGATCTGTGCCGCCGATAATACTGAAACCAAGAGATCCTCCTTCCTTGAGTAATGTCACGTCCTGTAACAAAAAGAAATCAAGGTTAAATATTTTCGATTCAGTTGCAAACTTTTTTTATTCTTATCGCAAAACTGCTGGTCTTGTTAAGACCATTTATTCGGTTAACTCTGTTTCCAAGACCACATAGCTTCACCGGATAGTAGCTCTCTATCCGAGAAGTTATGTTTATTATTTTATTATTAATTAAAAATAAATTGCAAATCTTAGACATTTCTGGTATAATGTGAATATCTGCAGAAGATAGCCAGTATCGTAATCTGCGCGTTCATAATGTGCTAACTACAGAGCTTGAAAGGTGGTATGCAATGACTTATCATGCAGTGTGGGTCCAATTTTGAATGCACGATTTCGCAACATCTTGTACCTAATGCAAAAGGGAATACGCATTTAATGTTTTATTTATTTTATAATATTAACATGGAAGCATTGTTCGTTTTATTATCATTATTACTTCATCTTCTCGATCTGTCATTCAAACTAGTAATGTTACAGATTTTTTTGTTAGTAGTTTGACTCCCAATAATCGCTCCCTTTCATCCCGGTGGGTGTTTTCAATACACCATGTTAGATGGCTAGCCGTGCCTTATACGATAGGGTGGCCACTACCGCCTAAAAATTGAAATAGAAATCCAATATGATAAGATCCATAAAAAATAAGTATTTTTGAAGACGTCTTCAAAAATTTACATGCGTGATCCTTTTTGCACATCGAGTGATATCCTCGAACAGGCAGAATAGTTTTATCAAATAATTTTGACAATATCGTACATATCATCATATCGAAACACTTACACGAACCAGTAAAGGGAAAGAACTAGAGTATTTCACTGTTTGAAGAGTTAGGAAATTGAAAACTAAGTAACATTAATATTACTTAATGTCCAATTAAAATTTCTGTAAAGTATTTATTTATTTTATGCTAAGAACGTGCATATTACCTTTCACCTGTTTCTACATAAAATTGATATTATTAATTGACATTATTAATGAAATGTATTGGTGCGTGCCACCACTTCTTTAGAGAGCATCGACTTCGCAAAACATCCACAATACGGGTATTAAATAGTAATTAAATAGTAATTGCGAAGCCGAGGCTTCGTGTTTGTCAAGGAGTTCAAACGTCGTCTGTCGGCGTTCTTACTTCGATGATGAGTGGCTCGACGAGTTGATTGTCGGTGATTCGGGTGACTGTGGTCTCGGTGAAGGTGGACTTGGTGATGGTCTCGGTGACGCGGCCGAGCGAGACGGGCGGCGGCGGCAGCACGACGACGGGCGCGCGCTCCACCGTGACGCGCACGCCGCGCTCGGGCGGCTCGCTGGCCGGCCGTGCGCGCGCGCCGCCCAGGAAGTGCGCCGGGATCATCGCTTGGAACTCCTCGTTGGTAATCGGCCGCGACGGCTGCGCGTTTAACACGTTCACATCGAATCAGTCTAAATACATTAGTGCAGGGAAAAGGTGACCTACTGACGGTATTTGGTCATGGTAGCCTATCATTGATACCTAAAGAAGTTTAGGAATATGAAGGCAAAGTAATACAAGCCTTCTGTGCATCTCAAATCCTTTATCGTAAAACTACAGTTATTAAAATATTCTTGACTCTGTATGTTTATTTTTCTTTGCAGGTTTATTGTAAGTACCTAGTAAGGTATTCGGCCACGGGTATACAAGCATTTGGAGGCTGTGCGAGTTCCTCTAGCGTTTTGCCAAAGCTGATGTATGGCGTACGAGACAAGTCTTGTGCCTACTAAACGCTCGGCTGGCGACCAACGCTATACTCGTTTTGTTTAGGTATTTAACTAAAGGTAAACAATCTTGATGTGTCTTTTTAATATATTTTGTTTTAAATCAGTTTAAAAATAAAACGCGACTAAAAACCAATGTAAAACAACAATAACGATTACCAAATCAATTGAACCACTAGTTTAAGCAGTAGTTTATTTGTTTAATATGTGTTTGTGTAAAAAGTCACATCAAGATTGTTTAACTTTATTTAAATACCTAAACAAAACGAGTATAGTATACCTGAGTACTTTTAACTAATCATAAACATAAGATCCAAGATTTTCCACTCAGTCGATTATTATATTAAGATAAAAGCTTTAGAATGATTTTAGAAAAGGAGTACTTAAACCTCCTTTTCAGAGTATTATGCTGCTAACGCGTACACGCACAACGATATTAAGACATTATAGAGATGGATATTGCTCGTAGTAGCATATCTATTAGGGATCATGTTTTAAATTAGTATGTACAATCTCACGGTTCTATACAAATAAATTTACAAATAGGAACTTTAGAAAACCATCTGGTAAAATTAGTGTCGGATATGCGTGAATTTATCCTACAGGTCTCCTCCGTTCAAGCTCGGCTAAACCTGCCATTACTTCCTTCGGCCAAAAGGGGGATTTTCCTTGAAAGGGGGATTGCTAGTGTTATATTTATTTTATACTAGATCTCGGTATAACAGCGTAAAGATGTCATGTTTAATTGAGCACAACTGTACAAAGAAACTACACTACATTTCTCGTTTGACCTCTTCATTTTGCATAAATATTTGAATCAAGTACATGTGTGCTACGTGTAACAAATAATCGACAAAACGCGGAGTGTTCTAATGTATCCACAAGAGAAGATTGCACAAGTGCTAACTGTGGCGTAAGAAATATCCCAAAAACAGTGTTTACGTGATGACGTATTTGGGCGCCTTAATCACTTCTAGGAACGCACCCTGAAGGGCATTTGTTACCTGCAGTGACAACTGAGTAAAGTAACATTATTAGTAAGGTTTCTTGAAAAACTAATTTCGGCCTTGGAATGCTGTCTGTAGCCGTAATGTCATCTCTCGTTCATTATTCATCAGACATAATTAATTATGCTTACTGCCTCATTGGTATACTGGGCGCATGCGCGACTGGTGAACGTGAGGTCCTGGGTTATATTCCCAGGTCGGGCAAAGTGTTAAATTGGGGTTTTTGTATAGAAATGATTTGGAACTTGTACCCGTACGAGGTTGGTGGCAATTAAAGGGGACTTAGAAACAGCATCGGCGAAATGTGGGTATACAATGGTACACCTCTGCCTAACCCATCGGCATACAGGCGTGACGTATTATATTATTAATTATTTTGATGAGCGATAAATAAACAAAGTTGGACATAATTCTGTTGGTTCTATGAGAAATGAGCCTAGGGTTTTTTACGAGCTGGAGGCGGTGGCATATTTTTTGAGGGTCTTGTTCATGAGGTATTTCAAACTTGAATGAAAGAAAACCACTTTGCTGTTTAACGTTCAAACTTGTACTGAAAAAAATGATATTGTGTCTCAAATAAATACACAATTATCTTGTTATAAAATACACATTCATCCAATCAATATTCTGGGAGTTTTTAATTTGGGATAGAAGTTTTCGAACAAAATTATTCTTTGTTGCGTAAAGGCAATGTTAAAATAAATATATATGCTAAACCCTCGTAGCTTTTCAGCTTTAACAATCTGAAAATGAGAAGGTTGTTCTTTGTAAGATAAATCTGATAAAATCTACATTCTACTATATTCGTATATCATTGGTGGCTTTAGTGAACTCAATTTGGCATTATACCGATCTGCTCCATTTTTAGGAATATATAAATTAATTCGTAACTGCTGAAACCTACATAAATAATATAAATACTTTGCATACTTACATATTTTGAAATTCATTTCTTATACTTTATATGACAAAAATAAATAGTTAATAATCGTGTAACATGATAAAGTTATAAACAAATGTGGCATCGACAATGTCTATTGGCGATAGTGCAATTATACAAGGTAAAGCTAAAGCTTTTTTATAATGCGCTAAATAGTGAATACAATTGAATAATATAATGCGTAATTACTACAATACATAATGATAATAATATACCGTTCGGTTTTATAATTAATGAAATGATACGTTAGCATGTATTTTGAACTTATAATCAGAACCAGACTTTAATATATAATTACTTATACCCATATGATTTTTATTAAATACAGTATTTTAAGGTCAAAAAGTTGAATATTTAATATAACAGTGAAGCAGGTAAATAAAAAAAAGTACGAAGATAGCATTTAGCTCAAAATAAATAGTTATGACCGATATGACACCCAAACATCACGAAATATGAGCTCTATATTTCAGAATGCATTGGACATAATACCTTTCGCAACTATTGGAGGCTAAATGTCATCGCCAACTTTCAACTAATCTACATAGTGAAGTGAAATCGGTTTAAAGATATTTTATTTCTCATAAGAACTTTCATACAGTTCACTTAAAATGAGATACAAAGTATTAAATTAAATTAATTCGTTACACATCCAGTTATATGGTACATGCATTATACATTATTTAAGTTTAGATTAGAGTGTGCATACATAATTCCTAAGTTTGTTTTTAAATATATTTAAGTTGTTACAATCTTTGACATCATTAGGTAAGTTGTTGTACAGCTGTGCTCCCTCAAACAATATCGTTTTCTTCCCATAATTAGTTCGGACTTTAATTAGTTGTAGCTTATTTTTCTTTCTTAAATGGTGTGTACTTGTGAAATAGGTAAGGCGTCGCACACAACAGTGGTAAAGCTGACTTAAAGCTCGGATGTGAACGTGTTAAACCAATACCATCACCTGTGAATCTGATAAGTTAAGTAATTTCAAAGTGAATCTTACCTGTATATCGTCGAAGACATCGTCGTTAGATCCGTGCACGTTATTGGCGCCGGGAGTTAGGGGCGTGCTCGAACTGTTAGTTGTTGGTTTGGCCTGGAGTGAACGATTTTAATTTTGAATTTATTTGCGTCGCTAAAGTAGTAATGAAAAGCAAACTGACCAATTTTTTGAATCACCATATTTAAACTTTAACGTATCGATAATATTCCAAATTATATTAATGGTTGCATCTAAATGTAATTTGTTTAACTAATGTGCAATGATGGAAGTAAATTAAACTAATTTAAAGCGACTATATTAATATTACGTTCCCAAAATCGTATCTAAACCGAAAAATCCATAGAAAGCGATCACTAAGCCTCACCTGTCCATTCGGTTGACTCAGTTTTCGCGGTGCAGGTTGCGGTGGGGCGGTACTTGTGGGTGCGAAAGTGGCCTGTTTCTGTATCGGTGGCTGCGGCGACGGTGCTTGTGTGTGTGCGGGAGGTGCGACCTGTGTGGACACGCGCGGTGCTGTGTTTGTGTTGGTATGATTGCCAATAGGTGTGCTAATGTGATTCGTGGAAGGTTTCTGTGTCGGAGTGACGTTCACATTCTGCAGGCTCGTCTTGTGTTCTCTCACTTCGTCTGATGTTGACTTCCGCGGGATCAACTCGCCTATACGAGGAAAACATATTTTAATGAACAAATATAAAGCGAAGCGTTTTTCTATACTACTTCATTGAATATGTAATGGCTTTAGAAATGTCTCGATAGTAGCTTCGATAAGAACTTCCTTTTGCTTAAGAAAAATGCCAATACAAAAGCGATTAATTTCGCAAGCTTAAAAGGTAGTCTACACAAAATAATGAAATATTAATTACCTTGGTCCGTTGTAATAGTTCGTTGTAGAACAAGCCTTACAAATCTCTCGTGGCCGGTGAGGAGGGATACGGCTGCTTCGTGAGGAGCGCTCTCCATATCTACGCCGTTTATCTAATGAAATAAATCTATATTAAGTCTTTCACTACTATTACTAGTAAGTGGCTTTCTGAGTAAATGCCTTTCTCAATTAGCCGTTGTACTGTTTTAACTAAGGTCAATGAATAAATTTCAATAGAATACTTATAAAATTTAAAATGATAGTTATCACCATCGCACCAGCTTTCTTTTATGGAGTAAATTTGTATTTTCTTAAAAATGTTCTCACATTTCATGTTTAGCTTTTGTATTAAAAAATATCTATGCCTTATAACTATTATAACCGTTATATTTTAGGGTGAACCGAATTTTTTTCCTTCCTAATGTGATTTTGATTGTCCAATATTTAGATTTCAAAGACTGTCCAGAAACCAATTTCTTGGCCCACCGTTAGATTTTACTGGAATTACTCACCGAGACAACTTTATCGCCGACTAGCATTTTGCCGTCCTTAGCAGCAGCACCTTGGGGCGAGATACGCGAGATGTATATAGCATCGCTGTCGTCTCGGTATGGGGGCGAGCCCTTACCGCCGGCTATGCTGAACCCGAGACCCGCGCCGTCGCGGATCAGTGTTGTGTGGACTAGCACCTTTTGTTGATACACTAGAAATAAGGACAGGAGTAAGATTAGTTTAAAAGTAGTTTCAATCAGAGAATACCTTTCTCTTTCACCTGTGCATGTTGTAAAAAGCTACTATAGGTTGGTACAATAGAGCGGGCTGCTCGTCATTCTTTCGATATATTCCTCCTAGTCGCTGAGTAGAATGCTATTGTACAGATGTCATGAAAATCATCACAATAGACCCTTAAAAGATATGTTAGTATTTTTTTTAAGAAATATTGTTTTTATTATTCTTAAGTTACATATACGGGTCTATTGTGACGATTTTCATGACATCTGCAGGTAAAGAATATGCTCAGCTATATACCCGATTATAATAATAGAGGTAGCCTTCAAATAAATTTCAGTCTCATACCTCTTTTAAGGGCTTTCACTCTGGAATTATAATATTTTGAGTGCCAAAACAACTTAAACTAAAGACATTTCCCACGTACATTGGGTTCAGCTTCCAGTCTAGACAGACGCGGTAATATATCGGTATTTTAGATGGAACAACCTGATGTCTGACCTATGCACCCTAACTAGGGAAATACCGGTACGTAAAGGTTACACCGGTTATCAGTTTCCGGGCTTTTTGACTAGTATGACAACTTTCATACATATTCGTATGCGAATCAGGATTCTTGCTCTCTGAAGCACGTAGAAGTCTTAATTTTAGAAAATCTTTTTCGAATTGAGATTTGATCGATGTAACTTGAATTAATCTTATAGATCTAACAATCTCGGTCCCCATTTTGTCACAAATACAATTATGATTTTTACAGCTTTTGTCGCTAGCTATGGTACATTGCCAACTAATGAATAAAAAGACTTACCGGGTGGTATGTAAGGCTCAGTGGCTGGAGGTGGCGGCGACGCCTCGAGCCGTTGGTATGTATCCGTAGTAACCTGTCCCGTAGGCGACGGGCTATAGCTTACAGTCGTAACCACCGTCGGCACTGGCTGGCTCACCACTTGTTCCTTATACTCCGGCTCGAACTCTTGCGCATACTGGTTGCTGATGATGAGCGGCTTCGTCGGTATACCGCGACCGGTCGAAACCTGTTCAATTATTCGAATGTTTATCTATACTTTATACGGTTATTGCAATAAGACCATTACGATTTGCGTTGCGTAGTTTCCTTGCAGATATTTACATAATACATGGTGTAACGTGAATATTGAATGAGATGTTACCTGTCCATTTTCTAATGTTGATACTGTGTCGGTAGTGCTTGATACGGAATGATGGCTCGCTCCACTCGGCGCTCGGCTGTGAGTTCTGAATAAAATTATTAGCATAGTTATATCGCGCAGCTGTATCCTCCAAGACTATTAGTGTTCAACAACTAACCCGACAGGGGTTAACTGGTGAACACCAAGTAGTCTTGTGTACATAAATAAGTGATTTTATTATGTGAAGTCTTATCTTAAATAGGGTTTATACTCCCTTCTTTCGGTATTATCTGAAATTAATCTCATTTAAATATTTGAACTAGAAATTGAACCCAGGATTACATGCTTATCAGCCGTTTGCGATCTCAAAAACAAAGAGGGAAAACAATAACCATTTAACAACGTAAACAACATATAACTGATGAACATAAGCAATAAAGCCAAGTCTGAAACAACTAAACTGAAACTTATGATTTGTTCTAAATATTTGAGTTCTCGTGATCCGCATTGCAACAATGATGAAACTGTGATGAAACATATAGATAAGGAATAAAACGGCACTTACCTGGTCGAATTGGGTGAATCTCTGGTCACGACAAGTGTGAGCGTGGGTCCGCTTGCTTTAAGTACTTCTACTGCATAATAATGATCCACCTCGACTACAGACGTACCGTTCACTGAGAGCACCTTGTCACCAACCTGAAACAATCATCATTTTTCTTACAAAGTTCTCACGGTGCTAAACTTCAGACAAACGTAATAAAAGCTTGTTTGAACTTCACGCACGCACTTCCGGAAATAGGTGAAAGGTGACAAAGTTATAGGAAGTAATAACAAACTACGAGAATATACCTATAAATATTAATTATGTAGGCATATATAAAGTTGTAATTACTTTCTATATAAAGTAGTGCCCTTTGAAATGCTTAAGTAATTAATATTTAACCATTGCTTTTATAGTTCCAAGTGTAAATATATGATTGTGATTTGAAACATGTCTAACGCTTTAAATATGATATGGCTTAGCTCTACGATCTGTACAGATAAAGCTATTATCGGGAGGGCAAATATCAGCGGAAGTAGGATCTCTATAGAATTTTGAGAGGACGAATTAATAATAAGATACTTAATTAACATTCATTCATCAACGGGGAAGCCAGGGTTCAAAGATAAGATTTAGCAAACTTACCCTTAGTCCAGCCATATAAGCAGGTCCATTTGGCGTGACTCGAGATATGAATATGCCATCATCGTCGCCGACGTACGGTGTGGAACCGCGGCCGCCGGCTATGCTTAACCCCAGACCGCCTGCGGTGCGCGCGATACGGACCTCGATGCATCGCTGATCGTTGACCACGCGTGCTTCACTCTCCGCTCTTTCGGATACGGACTCGCCTTTTATAGAACAGAAAAAAAAAACATAATTATAGACAGAATGAATACGAAAGGTGGTGAACCCAGTGTTGTAGCGAAACTTGGTAGATAGACTGTCCCAGATTGAATTGCTATACCTACATTGTTGATTTAATCGGTTGATATGGGATTATGAATGCTGAAAATGCTTTTCAGGGAAGATTGTCAGAAAGGATTACTGCCACAGCCACAATAGCTTAACTTTTGCAGGTAGATGGCTCGGTGATCATATTTTGTATTGTTATCAGTGTACGGGTAAGTGCTACCGATATAATCCCTTGGTCTCTTGCCACACCCTATTCCCCTACTTGTATTCAAGGTTTCATAGATTATGCTTTCAGTCGACAATGTTTGCAAATAAAATCGTTAAATAAATTTATTTCAAGAATCGTATTAATTATGTCAGCTATCAAAAACTTATCATTTTAAAACCTTTATTTTATTTATCTGCGTTTATGTCATAGCTGAATTTAAACCTGATAACCCAATATCGTACATATGTAGTTATGTCCACCTCAATGGCATCTGTTACTCAATACTAATTTGACGACACGGTTGGCATAGTGGCTAATCCATTAGCTTGCTACGCTACGTGTTGCGGGTTCGATACCCGCACGGAACAAATATTTGTATGATCTACAGATAGTTGTTTCGGGTCTGGTTGTGTGTGCATGTGACATGTATGTTTGTAAAATTGTACCCACGATACAGGAGAAATCCTAGTGTGGGGCAACGTTTTCTGTAATCTGGAACAATTATATTTACGTAATACTGTAATACGTATTGTTTCGGACTACTGAGTACCGCCACTTGCGCAATGGTACATATACGTATCTATTGTCAACAAGTGTAAGGTCATGCATAAATGTGAAAATGGATATTTGTGAGAATAGTACCACGTAATATGCATAGAGTAATTAACCTAATTGTCAGGTTACAGTAATGGCGAGCAAAGATGAACGCGAGACTTCCCTGTAAGTTCACAGCAAAATAAATTGTTCTCACAACGTCTTTTTTTTAAGTTAATAGGACAGTGGGCGTTTAAAAGTGCCGCCAATGAACTAATTATTGACCCTCCCGTGAATAGTAATAATGCGCTCTATGCAATGTAGAGCATATGCTTGCAAGGTCGGCGCTGTAGCGATCATAAAAACAAAAATAAACCGTCACGATATAGACATTATGTGTGTGACGTATCACCTGCGCTTGCGGTCGTCACGATTGTGAACTATCAGTTACAAAACGTTAAATCTACCTATCTGATACCGGTATATGAGAAACAGTTTATTCTAAATACCAATAACAAACTACTCGCAGCGACAATTATTGATGATACGTTTCTACGCAACCGGATTTCTAATTCCTAAGATCTTCAATGCAAAGAGTACGGAATTGAATAACAAATGATCGCGCGTCAGTTTGTAACGTTCGCACGACAATCAACATGTCGAGACGAATGAATGGACCGCAGTGAAATCATGATCCAGAATGGCCGGGCCCGCGTCCTGTCTCGTGCATTACAATAGCCAATCAGTTGAGTTACTTTCACCCCCGGATAAGCTTAAACTACACAACTATTGTATCCCAGAACGAGTCGTGATAGTTTACAGAGGGATTCGTGACTCTCATTTTACAGTAGTCTTATTGGAAAATGTTCTTTTCTAGAAATGATGGTAATTTAGGTCCAATCTAAATATAACGGACAGGTGAAAGTCAATGTTGTGAAATGATTCTGAAGTAATTTAACGAAAAAGCATGTAACTAATAAATAATTGCTAAAGGTACTTGATGAAAGTAATTTAAGTAAAAGCAGTAAAGCAATTTTCATCAAGTGCATATAGCGAGTGCAGTTTTTGTTGCCAAGAGCGCAGGCACTGAGTAAAAACTTAGAAGCAATGTAAGAAATTGCAGCTTTGATGACAGGAATAAATCCTGAGGTATGGCGAACTTGATAGCGGTACGTTAATGTTAAATTAAGAGAGGCAATTTGATTTAATGGCAGTAGTAGGTTGTATACGAGTAATGGATGTAAACACGTAAATGTCTATAAGTAGTGTCTGCCTGCTACCGGTGCGGCTTCGCGATCATTACGCCGTAAATCCACTAAATCTATGACTTCATACATACATCATGTACAACGGTACAGTACCATTACGTTATAAGTATGTAGTTTCTATAACAATGGACATTCACTATATTACATTTAATTGTATCTGTTATATGCATTTATCCTGATAAAAAAATTCTTTTGAATTCTATTATCTCGATGTATTATTGTCATAAATATGCATTCGGTGTTGACTGCTGCAATTTATTTCCGCGATATTAAAAATTATATTGGCTTTTATTTTCTTTCTTTTTTTGAATTACGAAGACTACTTATATTCCAGGATTTACACTAGCATCAAGCAAAATTCTAAGTCTATGCTAGCACCCGATAAAAACACCGACGGCAAAAAAATACTATAGTGTCTTGATTAATAAAATCAATCACATGAAGAAGAAAAATGTATATTTCAGTCTAATACAGCTCGAGAAGTGCCTACACAATTACTCAGTTAAAGTTATTTTAACTGATTACGAAATACTACTGATTAAGAATGTTTTATTAATTGAATTGAATGGTAAGTGTCTACGTTAAAATTAATGGCCATGTCTTCAAAATTAGAGGGGAATGGAAATTGTAAGGGTGATCTGGTTTTGAAAGCTGTTTGCTGTGTGCTGACTATACGGTACTCTTTGCACGTTTCGAGTACGAGTTGTAAGCACTAATCACAGTTATGAAAGATAATTTCAACGGAGGCAGCAATTTACACGAAAAAGACATAATTATGGTGTAAAACCTTTATGAAAGTAATGAAAGAGAAATGTTCCAAGAACGCTAGGGAACTCGTAAACTAAGTTTAATTTAATTAGACTGGAATACTACCTTGAATGACTAGCTATTATAAAACATTATATTTTCGAAGATGACAAAATTTATAAAGGTCATTGTGATACGTAAAGGGCGATCCACTCACATAATAAACCAATGAAAAGAAATACTTCGTTAACAATTTCCGAAACATTATAAACTCGATAGGTACTTCTTACTACGCACTTACGAAATACAGGTATAATGGCGAGACTTGGACCCACCCGAATACGTGAGCGATGACCGCATAACGTAACCATTACTGTTTCACCTTCACACTAGGGTATTTACGAAGCACGTAAATATGTTACGTATGACCCATTGAACAGAAGCGGCAGGGCGATAAATATTATTGAGCGCAAGTGCGCTGTAATATGCGCATTGTTCTGCGGTTAGTATCGACGAGGATCATGTACACAAGTATTAACAGAAGATGATCAATAATTATAAATATTATATTCAAGTTCCGAACGATCAATGCCATTTATTAATGACGATGACCTACACATGTCGGAATTCGTACAAAACATTATCGTTTGAGAAAATGATAGAAATCAACTGTTACAAAACATAAATCTGACCGAATCATGCCGTAAAACATTTGGTAATCAAACATTGTTTTTAGAGATTACGTATAAAACGCGTGAGTTACTATCCAATTAGGTACTTGCCGTGTCAAAACTGAATTAAAATCTGATATACATTTAACAATATTTTAGATAGGTCTCAATTCTTTATTATTTATAATATTAACATTGTTTAGATTACCTATCAGGTAGGTACTGATATATTTGGTATGTAGATGTAGAAGTAGATACTGGTTAGCGGAACAAAACTAACTGATATGTTAAGTCTTTATATACTTGTATCTTCTACAAGTGCTAATTAGCTTTAGAATTGTTCAATATAAACACACAACATTGCAAGCAATTATTGTCTAAAGACTAAGTTTCATGATGAATTCAAAAGTTTCTTAGCATGCTTAATGAAAAGCCGCTAAGAATCTCCCACATAAAATACTACATTCGTTAGTTGCTTGGTAATAAAATGTAAATTTAATTACTATAGAATATAAAATTATATTAAAAGTTCCCATAGAATGTGAATGTTATTTTCTAGAAAAACAATAACGAACCTTGACTCGCTTGTTGTAGAAATATTATGGAGGTATAGAGCATGATATCCGTTCCCCAACAGTATTTCCATAACCATAACACAGTTAACAATTGCCATAAAATTTTGTTGATGGGTATTATTTTTGTTCCAAACAACACGTTCAACAATGCAAAATATAAATTTGGGTTGATAACAACACAGGTTTCAATGAAAGTTTCGCAAATAGGTACAAAAACAACACTATTCATATTGTGTCAATACCTAATTTAAAGGCGACTTACCTACATTTTTAAATTTCTATTGTACAAAATGATACGAAAAACAAATCGTAACTAGTATCAAATCCCAAAACGTTTTCCATCTACTAACTAGTTACCTAATCGAAGAGAAAGTAAACTTACGCTTTTTTCTCCTGATCACACCCATTTCCTCGTCTCAGGCTAGTCCTGGGTTACTTCCTGAATTGGGGCAGCTAGGTCCGTAGGCGGAGGTTGAGTTACTGGCTCTCGTTACGATACTATCTGGTTAGTATCGTACGTCAATCAAAACGAAGCACCGGCCGGCTATTCGCCCTAATGCATTCCGGCTAGGTCATTGTCCAATTTGATTATAAAATAAATTGTATATAATTTTATGAGCCGTTAAGTTTATCTTAAATGTGGATCATAAGTTGTTTATAGATGCAATAAGTGTAACCGGCTACGGATTCGGTACGGCAAATCAAAACAAACAAGTCGTGAACACCAAACTGGGTATAGTAACGCGTGGTGCGCGCAGCCCGGGGCGCATGCGATGACGGAATGCGCGCGCAACCACCACGAGATGTGGCGGAGGCTGTGGCGCCGGCGCCCGCGCCCGCGACCTCTCCGCCCGATTAAAAATAGAAAGTCTCAACCTGGCGCATACCGATTCCTTTATTTTTACCCTAGCGTTACCTACCCATTATCTGCACCGATTGATCGCATCTACATCCAATCTCATTACCGACACTTTCGATTCTTTATGAGTACGTATCGATGTGATCGATTGTATACCCATTTATTATTTCTATTAACACGTCTGTATTAGGAATGTCCGTGAATAAATTCCAACGTTAGAAATTACTCCAGACACACTGTATTGGATAGACACCTATATTTTAAGTATATATTCTACATAAATATGTATAAGAACATAAATGGGACGCAGAATTTTTTTTTTTGTAAATTAACCTTTAGTTATTAAAATATACCAGTTTTCGTATAGAAAACACAAAGCATTGTCTGTCCACAAAGGAATACCGTTTTTTTAAGTGAAATAAATAACACAAATTAGGGTAATTTATTTGCTGTAATATGGCCCTAGTGCAAAAAGTCAAAGTATTAAGGAAGACAGTACAGAACTACACAAGTATAATTTTATACAGATGATTTAACCATGCATAGATGAATGCTTCAAGTGATACGTGATTTACATAATAGTTGAGTTAATTATCCATAATTTAACAACGTAATCGGCCAATCAATACGACACTGAATTGCAAAATAGAGGTGAATAATGCAAATAGCACCATGGGTTATTGAAAATGTGCAGAAAAACCTATAAAAATTAAATTACATGTATAAACAGTTAAAAGATGCGAATATTAATTTAGTTACATAAAATATGTTAAGATGACAGCTAATTACACTAAGAAACGATATAATATTACCAACTATCGGAGAAAATTAGAAATCGTGTAGCAGCCGGGATATAGCTTTCAGTTAGCCGTAGATTATTAAACAGGACTTCAGCTTTCGAAAAGCAGTCCAACCGGTGATCTACATACAGGCAATGCGCAACTTGAAGGGTGATTAATGTATGCAAGGATGCCAATTAGATACGGCACGCGTCACAGATGTAATGGACGTTCAGACCTACTTAATATAGCACTAACAAACTCGTTCTCGAAAGGACACTTTTCTCACCGAACGTTTATGCGTTTCTACGTTTCGAGTAACGGTCATGGTGACATAGCTCTGTAAGAATTTGATACTGTTTCTCCGTAGGTGGATATGGCGATAAACCGTGTTAATCCGTGAAATGTATTGCACCGACCTCTCCTTAAAAACAAAATTTTGTTGTATTTCGCAAATGCTACTCACACTGTTTATAACAGAGATTGAATTTTGCACCTTTCGTTAATTTGTATAAAAATAACATCAAACTAATGGATGCAGTAATTCAGTAAAAACATTAAAGCCCGAGCGAAAAGCAGTGGCAGTATAATTCTTTACTATTAATGATAGGGGATCGTGTTTGCAGGGTATCATGTTAGTGATGCGCTTCAATAACTCATTTCACAGGTTCACTTTCGAGATCTGCCCGCAGCACAGATGTAAACCGCAGCACATAGTTTCCTGTGCAGATTATCCATTCTATGCCCAACAGGTGTCATAGGCGCTGCGGTCAAATATACGATCTTAGAGAAACTAAATAATAATAATTCAGCCCAAAGGACTTCTCTGAATGAGAATGGTTAAAGATTAAGTCCACCAGCTGGTCTGTTTCGAGTCGGCGGTCTACGCACACCATCGACATCCATCACTACTAAGGTAAATTATAATCAAATGCAGTGCGGGCTGGGTTCAAACTCAGACCCATTGGCACGGAAGGCAAGCGTTAGACCGCTGATTACTCAATGTTTCAGAGAAACTACTGCAGGTATAATATTAAAAGCATTCACGTGCGTGTCGAAATAAACAGATGTCCTTATAAAACAGTTTTGATAAGATAAGCTAGATAAAATTCCAACGTCGAGTGTCGATGGCAATGGCTAACGTGATCTTTTCATGCACGAGATTAATATTGAGAGAAATCAAAAAGGGTTATGTATCTCCGCTAAACACCATTGTAACGACAATAACAATTAATAAGTTCACGGGGCCAGTACACACAATAACAAGGACTTTCACGGCGTTGAATAAGACGCGGATGCACGAAGATTGATAATGCAAAAGAAAAACATAAGTACCTATAGTAATTACTGCTACAGAGAAAGGTGTTTTGTATCCAGCATTATAATAACATGAACCAAATTACAATCTATGACATTTATTTATTAAGTTTCGAAAGTAAAACACGGTAATTTACGTTCGTGTGACGTGACTGACAGATCCCTAGCTCAGTAATTACATAGTTTCTTTATTACTCAATTGCTTTCCAAGATTCATATCCAAATTCATAATTATCATATAATTTGAAACGTACTCAATGTTTATGGTCTTTCAATCCATTGCTAACTTCAGACCGGTATATGCTTTATCGAAACACCATATCCATAGTAAGACGACTGACACTGTAATGCAAGCTAGTATCGAAATACGATGTTATTTCAGTGAAGCTGTGAGTTCACGAGTGTCAATCGTGCTCGTCTCCTTTTCTATCAGGCATCGGTGCACGAACTCGGCGCCGGCACGCGTAACTCTGGCTGGCACCACACCGCCTCCTCTACTGCGAGCTTCGCAACGCAAGCTCATCCGTTATTATTTGTTAGGGTCAAATAACCTCCAAGTTTATACACTGCCTGTATTGTACTTTCTATCCGATATCGCCAACCGTTACACAACTCCGAGATATAGATTATAGTATACGAACTATTTGTTATTATCTTATACCATAACAGTTTATTACATAAAGGCCGTATCTAAATAAACCACACAAAAAAGAACACAAAGATTCGAACATGAACTTTCAAATAAGGCTATCCTACATAATGTTAGAATAAACAGATGATGTATTGCGAGTCACTGGCTGTATTTAAATGACAAAATAATACGACGACTAAGCTTGTTCGTTCGTTCTTTTGTATTCTGTATAAAAATTAGAAACGCATCTCCAAAACTCTATTAGGTATAACTTTTTTAAAACATTAAAGACAATAAATAGTTGTTGACCTTCTAACTGAACCAGTGCTCCTTTTGTGTAAATGCTAAAATGGTGACACGCGAATATCAAAACGTACCGATCATAACGGGACAGGCTGTTATTAAATCGACATGATCAAGATTAAAGACATAAAAGAATAGAAGATATCGTATGAAGAATTTATAAACTGGTCTAAGGTTACTAACTTAATCCTGTCATTTAATTTAACTTATAAGAATTTTATTTCTTCAATCTTAATACTTTATTTTAGAACAGTGTAAAAGTCCGGCCAATCAATGTTTAATTTAATCAACTCGGACATCTTACTTGCTTTAAACGTGAACTCCATGAGCGTACACATAATACCACGAACCGCTGATTTTGTGACCGCCATCGTAAAAATTACTTATAGACAATAATTTAACACCACTGAATTTCAATATGAGTACTTATCATAGAGGCATATGAAGTACTGAACAAGAGGCGGCTAACACAACGGTCTGGCTCATTAGAGCGCACCACTAAACGCGGGGAGAGTGCCCTGCTGCAGCTATTGTTGTCCGTCCCTCGGGAGGGTTGGCCCAGATGTCGTCCCATTTACGCACACACGCATAATAAACCTTTGTTTATATATAGACGTGTTTAGAAATTATTGTTTGACATGACATTGTAACAATAACATTCAAAGTTGTAATCTTACAAGTACAGAGGTACGTTCTCACTACGGTCGTTAATAACACGCTTTTATTTTTACAGTAAAGTGTAATCAATTTGTAGAAATCTGTAACAAGTTATAAATAACCTAGCTGAATTTAATTGTTGCGAACTAGTTAAGATAAACAGGTTTCCAGTGAGCTTAATGGGTAGTTAGAGTATCGATACTAAGTATTCAAAACACTATGGTGGTTAAGCTGAAAGCAGAATATTTTATGGTAGTTATGCCTTGATACAACGTGATATATTGCAGGTTAACGACTAGATTAGTTTCTATTCAAAACGACTTTCTATCTTGGATTTCTCTCCAGAGTTAACTGTACTAAGTGCATTTTAGTTACCAATAAAATAAATCTTGAAATAAATTTTCAATTCGGAATAAATCCCCCATAAACTTTGAACGGTTTATGCCCACATTTGGTTACGTGAACATTTGACATAAATATAGTCATATTAATTGGTAATTAATTTTTGCCTTGAAGATTTCGCTATAAGCTATTACATTGACAAGGAAACTGGGAAGCAGAAGTATAGATAAAACATATCTTTATTAAGATAAAATGACATCCCAATGTTTGATTATACGTACCATATCCGTGTACAATTGGCTCCAATTCGCTAATGCGCACGCGTCTTGGTCCGTATTTTGCTGGCAACGTGTAATGACTATTTGGATAAACCGGATTCTCCATTTGCCGATCATGACGACTGCCTGATCGAGGCAACGTTCCATGCAATCGAACTGATGGATCATTATACATAAGATTGTTCCTCTGCTGGTCTTGCCGACTGACTGATCGTGGCAAAGTTCCATGCAGTCGAATAGAGTCGTCATTATAAATCGGATTATCTCTTTGCTGATCTTGGCGACTCATCGACCGAGGCAAAGTTCCATGCAATCGCAGTTGCTCCTCAACATACCGATGGTCCCTTTCCTGGTCTTGTCGGCTAACTGACCGCGGCAAAGTTCCATGCAGTCTAATTGAGGGATCTTTATACACAGGCTGATACTGTCCAACATTTTGCAGCTGTTGCGGGTGGTAGTAATATGGCTTCGGCGATTCAGTGTAATCAATATACGGGTTTTTTCTATCCCTTATACCATAGCCGTTATTATTAGGTGGCTCGTAATGATTTAATGCTTGCAAGCTCTGTGCTGGATACCCATATTGATTCGGTTGCCTGCGGTACTTGTCAAGTATATCAAAGGATCTATTGTAAGGCGCGTCGAAACGGTCGGTGGCAAATATCTCGCTTACAGGTAATCCGCTGCTATTGTTACTTGAATTGCTGCGGTTACTCCTGTTACTGCTTCTGAGATTGTTTCGGCTCAGTGAGCCATCACCACGTACGCTTAACGTCACTTCCAGTCTTTTCTTGTCTTTCATTATATGTTCCTTTTACACTCTCGTGAGAAACTCCTTCATATCACAATTAGTTACTGAATGTGTTCGAATTAGAAACGTTGTCAGACATAATAACAAATTAATTATAGTTTACGGTGTTATACAACGAACTAACATATCACACTGAGGAAAGTAAATTGCATTTACAACGGTGTACATCATGAACGATGAGTAATGAACGTCGATGTATACGTAAATGACCATAAGCCCGCGAACAAGACCGTCGTTGTTGAATTTAATCGAGGTTCAAATAGTTTGGATGAAACATCGACACGACTTTCGGACAAAGGTTCTGTCAATTCCTTGGCAGGCTATATGACGTTTAGAGTTAGACAGGCGTGAACAACAAAATAATTTGATACCTTTAACGATTAGTAGACAATTAAGCTATCAATCACTACGATCATCACTTAGATAAATTAACTTTGGTCACAGTTAAACACTACACCGCGATTTAATAATAGGTAAATATGTTAATGTTTCTTTGTGCACTATTTCAAAAACTTCCACATGTTTACCTGCTTTTATGGATACAGTTAAAACAATATTTATTAAACAAATACGAAACCACGATTGAAAATATAAATAATTGCTAAATTAGAAATACGAACAACGATGTTGCTTGATAAACAACTTCTTGACATGCAATATCCGTGCAGACAGAGTAACTATCAGAGTATCGGTTTAATAATTTTTCCGAGGAAACTTTTTTATTTTAACGATAAGACACTAACGAAACGTAACCAATTAAGAACATTTTCTTAACAACTATTTATTAAAACTTGATGATATTTACAAAGAAAATAATTATGACATTATTATATCACAATGTATGACTTCCTTCTACTAGAGCGCAATGTTCAGCTACGACTGACAATGAGTTCCGATCGAATAATTTATTATTATAGCAGATAAGATAATGTCGTCAGTTCAATAACTCGTATCAACAAACATAATGTATAGATATAATGCCCTAGAGGCACATAACACCTTCTGTGCAACCTTAGCCAAGTTATTGTTTGCTAATGTAAGACGTATTTTTATTAACTTGGTATGCCGGTCACGTGAAACATGTGAAGAACACTAACTTAGTACCTGAGACGGGAAAATGTACCTTGTACAATTACGGAAAATATGTACACTAGGTCAAGGTTGCAGCTGCTCTCTGACGCATTGTTTTGGCTACATCGAACCCTTTTTGAAACGGTTTTTATGTAGCTTTTTTTTATTTGGCCTTGGTTATTAAATACTATCAATACCGATTCTATACTAAACAATCGCGTAAATTAAGAATTATAGTGACGCAGTATCTTGAAATCAGGAATTAGATTATAAAGAGAAAGTTGGACTGAACTTAAAAAAAACAGAGCCGCAAAGGAATTAAACGCTTATAATGGCAAAAACATCTACCTACAGTGTATTTGGCGTGTCGCGTATAAGATGTCCGTGTAATCTAAACGTTCCAAACTTCCAACAGCGTACCGGCCACAGGTCGAAGTGTCAGGAAACTTACTGTTTGTAAATCAAACAAACTACTATTATCAACTGTTTTCCGACACAGTACGCGACCGTGCTTGATAGAGAAACTTCTTGTTTACTTACCACCGAAATTATAAGATACATTACTAATTGTGGAAAAATATAAGAACAAAGCTATTCGTAGTATTTTATGTGATTCATTGTTATTAATGGTGAAATTAGATGAGTAGAACAATAAAGAACAGAGCAGTTGACTGTGGTAAGACTGAGGGAAAGTGGGTACGTGTGCAACTGTGCACATAAGTGCAGGGCATATAACCCGCAATTTTATAGTAAATAGAGCAAAGCGTATTACCGCCAACTTCCGTACAACATTGAGAATTTTCGAAACAAAAACTCAGAAACATGGAATTCCAAGTGACGCGTTTCTATGTAACGATGTAACAATAACTTAGCTTGACCTTCATACATTGCTTGAACACTAGTTTCTAGAATATAACACATACGCGATTAACAATAGATAATATTATTTACTTAGTAACGAATTAATAACTCGATCATATCAAAACTATAAGAAAACACAGTTATTTAATTACGTTATCACTAAATCCGAAGTCTGTTACTAAGTATTTTGACAACTGAATACCACAAAACAATCTAAGAAATCGGAATATGAACGGGATTACGTCAACGCAAACAGTTTTAAGTGCCTAATGTGATCAGATCGTGATTCTGAGTCATACACGCCTAATGCAGGTATCACACAATTTCGGCACAGATCACGAATTCTGTATCGCCAGAATGAAGTGTGTCACGCGTCTAGAACACACGGTTATTAATTTTCACTGAACAAGGAGATGGAATCAGCTGCAAACTCGGCACAGGCAAGCGAAACACTGCGGGGCTTCGTTCAACGGAACGAAATGGCACGCCGAGTGTAGGAGATAAGCTGATAACGTAGCGATACCGATTTTATACAACGCTAACATTGCATAGTACTGGTATGTTACTTCATTCATTGTACAACATACTGTTTCTTTAAGGAACAGTATGTTGAAACTAAGTAAAGTCCCTAATCAGGAACATGCGTGTTACATTATTTTTAAGAGTCAAGTAGAAATTGCATATCCGCAATGATAGCTCTATTAGCGAAAACATGTTATCACGTTGGAAAATCATTAGACATAGTTAGATGTTTCCCACATAAAAATAAAGGCGAAACGGTGCGTCTGTGTGTGACGGGAGAGTGACAGACGGGCACCACTCGGCTCACGTTCGTGATCGCAAGACGACAGACTATGGTCACGAACGTGTAAAATAATGTCGCAACTATCGAATATATCTCAGGTCAATCGTGCACCTCCCAAGTTAAAGCGCACCGTCATAATAGCTAATGAACCGTTTGATTAGGTGATAACATAAAGAATTTTAAGTGCAACTCACCGTCGCGTACATCGTCGGCGGTCTCTTCGTCATCAGTCTTCTGTTCTTCTTGATGTTCTCGCTTTTTAATTGCCTGCAATAAAATATACACTTAATACACAAGAATTATTTCCCTAAATTCGAATACGGGAATGTAAACAGACAGTAACAGAAGACAAAAGCCACACTGATTACAGCTAGTAAGAAAGTAACTTAAATGTCGCATTACTCTACATGCCAGTGAAATGGTATGATCGTGATACGACAATACACAAGCGAAGCAAGCCAAACAAAATGCAGTCGAATCTAAATTAAAATCTTTCGCTAAATGTCTTTCTATCTTGCATACGCATCTCACCCGGGCGAGCCATCCTCCTGCCGCTTTCAAGCACCTCATTTTAATATATACCGATAAGGAGCACTTTGGAAATCGCCCGGTGTTTGTTGGTGATTTATTTAACACTACACTTGTATTGAGAAAGCGGCACTTCACTTATCGATTAATCGCGGTACACGAAGCATTGTTACAGGCGGCGCGGTGGAAGGCACTCATTTCTGCGAGCCTCGCGGAGGGTCTACCGAGAGCGATGTGGTCGAGGGCCCGCGCGCATCAGCCCGTAACAGCCGCGGTATTCCAACAATTACCCACGGTTGGGTCGTGCTTACAGAAACGGAGCGATTCACCGGCAGATTTATTACTTATTTACACACTCATTGCGATATTATCAGATTCTTTATTAAGATTTAAAGGAAACATTTTTACTAGTTTTAGAAATTATTTTTAGTTCGTAAGTATAAAATGTGATTGAAGTGTGAATACTCGCCCCGATGATCGTTTTGTGTTAATATGTTCACAGAGTACGGGTGCGATGCGAAAGAGATCTCACGACGCTATTGTTTCTGCTATTCTCTGGTGAACAAGAAATTTCGACGCGGACCGTGCGTCAGCTTTTACCCTTTCGCGTTATTGTATAGTCCGCAATTTAGATGCCATTGTGATGCGCGGCACGATTGCACGATAGCACTGTATTTAATTGATGAACGATCATGTATAAGTTACCAAGCTACTCCGCCTACAGAAAATATCGTCACGTGATGACAGAATAATAATTAATGTTGAGAACTATAAAACTTACAGACAATTTATAAAAAGTTGATCGTGGCTTTCACTTACATAATATTTTTATGTATACAGGTGAATTTTTCAAGTGGGCGTGTATGGCGAAATCCGTAACTATAAGGAATATCAAACAATACTCAAAGGAGTATCGAGCCCGATGTTGATGAAAACTAAAACAGCGTCTATGCATTTTTAAAAAAAGAATTTACGTAATCATGAGTAGAAAAAGTCGATTTTGTTGAAAAAAAAAAAAACACACACACACGCTGTATTATTACACTATCCGATAGTGTCGCTAATAAGGATCAAATTCTGTGAAGTGATGACATTGAGTATTTTTTGATATTCCTTATAGTTTCGGATTTGGCCATCCACACCCACTTGAAAAATTCACCCTGTATATCTTGTCACTTTGAAATTATTATCATAGAAAACGTCTGCCAGATAAAAGCAAAATGATAGTTTTACGAACGAAATAATTTTAATTGGACGAATTTTGAGTTAAAATTTTCGTATTTATTATAAATCAGTTATAGCCCGTGGTTTAAACGACGAAGGGCGATAGGCCATCTTTGATACTTTATTTGAATTATGATTCTGGCTATCTACTATAAAAGCAGCATCATGTAAAGAGCTGCAACAAAATCGCATTGTCCCTGAAATCTTACTCACTGTCATACCCAGAGGACATACAGGTAACCTTTCAAAATGAAATACAACATTAACAAATATGGTTTATACGGAAACATAGTAAACATCATGCATGAATGAATGAATTTACACAGCATTGTGAACCTCATTAGTCGAAGGTCAAAGATGAACAAACATCGATACAAATACTACGAAATGAAGCAAGGTTCTAATAATAACAACATTATACGTTTTGGAGTACCATAAACTACATACAGGGTGCTTTTTAATAAGTATAGATGATTAAAATACGCACACACACACACAATAAAAATAATGTTTTTTTGCATTATTTATACATGTAATTATTCCCAATAAATCAAAAGGAGGTAACAAATTTATAAGAAAATTTGGTTAATGGAAATTAGTGAAGATGCAGATATGCAATTTAATTATATAGATTACACATTTAAAATGCTGCTGTATGGATGCACATTGGACTTCAGAACGTGTATCGTTTTTCTAAGTTAAATTATTACATTACAAAAAGAGTTGACGAACATAATAAACACTCGTACTACAATTGAATGCAAAATAGGATACATAACTAATTTATTCTTTTAAATAAGTCATAAGATAAATTTTATGGTAGATCACATACCATTTTCTCAAAATAATTTAAATTGAGAAACTAAATCCAAATTCAATTTCTGAAGTCCAATTAGGTAGTACCCACACCTTTTAGCATCATTCATAAAAAAATTACCTTGTGTACTTATCTTAATACTAAAGACTGGTAGACTTCCAGTAAATTGCTGATGCTAAAAGGTGTGACTAAACCATTACAGTACCCAACACCACATAACTAAGTCAGACTATAGACAGTTAACAGGCTGTGAGTACAAAACAATGCATTAGGAAGACGGTAGCAGCACCTGCGCAATAAGGTCTCGCGCACGGCGCGCGTCGATCTGATTGACGCGTTTGTTCTTTAGGTGGTGGGGGGTGTCTCGCCGGTGCAGCCGCCCCGCTTGCGGGGGGGGGCCGCGCTCCTCCACCGTCGCGCGCCACGCCACCCGCCGCGGGCGCTACCCGCACCACCACCGACACACACCCACGTATACATATACCGTACAGTCATACCTCGATCTTACCTGTCTTACTATATTACTCATTCATTGATTCCCCAAACTTTACTAAAATTAAACTGACAGGCCTCTAGGCGGGGCGAGAAGACAAATGTATAAATAGGTTTATCGTAGAAAGCTGATATAATTTGAAACCACTTCGCTCATCCGAGCATTGTTGGCATCCTACAAGCCAATATTTGTTTTCTATTTGCTCAATCATAAATTAATAATCCAGGGTTATTTAAACCTCGCGAAACGATTTGGTGTGTTATATCGTCCGGCTTTAGTTAAACCCTTAAGCAATTCCTATCACCATTACCCAGTGTATCTGGTCAGTATTGCGGTTGCGGTTACACGAAACAAGATTTTATTCAAACGTTCAATTTATATTTGAGGTATGACTGTACTGATATCTGAGTTTTTTCTGGTGTAAATGTATAGGAATATGAAAATAAATGCTCACGAAAATCAATATATTTGTCTTATACTGAGACTTAGGGAAAAGGTTGTATTGAAGATTTAAGACTCATCTGGGATAATTCATAGCAAAAACTGTGTGCATGACAACAAATATTTTTCATTTGCATATTTTCATTGTTATAAATCAAGACCATAATTTAAAAATTGAGTGTTTTCTAAATTAATATCTACCAGATTCCAAAAAAAAAAGTTAATTAGTGTGTTATTTTATATTATTAAATGTTAATCTTTTTTTTCCTATGTTAATTGAAATTCTACGAGTCAAATACTTGAAATACAAGCCGAGATAGGGAGAGTTAACGTCTACTAGTAGTAGTAGTAGTAGTTACATATTAATCCCAAGCAGTAGAATAGAGTTTTATATTTTGTCCACAATAAGATTTAGACCCATAAACAAAACCATTGTCTTCAAATGTTACATGACATCATATAACAACCCCTCTTACTTCTTTAGTATTTTAAGAATGTTGACACTTGCATACACGATCCTTTTCAAAGGCTAGGAAAATTTTCATGATAGAAATTAGCGCAAGTTTTGTTTTATGGGATCTGGTATGGATTACGAGTAGATAGTAAGATATTGTGATGATATTTTTCTTATAATCTTACCTCCAGTTCGTCGGAATCGTCATTCTCGTCGTTTTCGCCTTCAGACGATTCGCGATCAGCAGCCGTCTGGGTGTCGCTGTCTTCCTCTTTTGTCTGTTCAGGAATAGGCTGCGCAGTGTGTACCGGCTGTAAAATAAACTATGTGAATATATGTTTCTCCCCTTAATTTATAGTACCTAAGTACTAAAGAATTAATTTAAAATAAGTGAAAGTTCAATTGGAAAATTATAGGTATTTTAAATTGTACAGAAAAACATAAAGTGTTATATTCGCTTATCATCCCGAGGAAGTTATTAATTGGAAGTAACAGGTTACCTACTTGTTCCAGAGAGAAACCGTTTTAAACTGTCGCAATTAAGATCAAGTAATGCGATGTTTTCATGCGATAGTTTATCGCAACATATGACTTCTAGGTTTAATGGGTCCGAAACAAGTACAGAGAACCTGTATATGAAAAGGAACAAATAAAATAGTCATTATACGTACTTCAATCGTTTCCACTGGCACTTGAGTATGTTCAGGTGGCGACATGGTTATCCCGTTGGTTGTTGGGGGCTCTTGTTTTGGTGGCTGTGTGACGACAGTTTCTGGTGAGCGTCCCGCAAGCAGCTTTTGTGCCTTCGCCTTTAAGTCCTTCGGGTGAGGTGTATTTTGACGGACAAACGGAGTCTGCAAAAATTTTAATGAGTTAGAAAAGATTACACAGTGAAAACATCGTTGTCAAATATCGTCTATTACATTACAACGTTCGTAAATTAGAAAATAAACATGCACATGCTCAGCATTTTAAGAAACGATATTGACTTAACGTGATGTCATAAGAAAGAATATAAATATTATAAAAGTTTATTGGAGATAGAAGCAAAAATATTTTAGTTCTTGTAAAAAAAAATGGATACATTATTCCAAAAATTAAAACATACTCTCATCTGAAAAGTAGCACAAAAAATAAGTGCCTGTATTAATGTGCTAATGATAAAAGACAAGAGTCTACGAAGCAAGCATGTGTGTAATCATTATTGTTATAAAGTATGTAAATTATACTGAAGATACTTAAATTCTTCAGCTCAAAATAGAGACTAATGAAAAGTTACATTTCGAATACAATCTGGCAAAATATCAAAGTATTAACACAAGAGTCACAAAAACGATTTCAAATAACTAGTCATAAAATTTAATGACGTGTAGACACTCAAAGGCTTATATCCCAGTTATACTTAGATACCAGACCAAAGTACCGAAATTACTATAATTGTCACTTAACCTATTAACCGCATAATGTCGCAATATGTGAGACGAAACGTAATGATTCACAGGATATGATATCACACGCAGTCTCTCCTTCGTGACACAACGACGTCTGTTTCTGGTTTAAAGCTTATCTACTTAAGTGCAGTTCAAATATTGTGCGCTATAAGGAATTAGTTGGAGGAACATTTTAGAACAGGTGATACAGTTTTTAACATACTGTGATTTCAATTAAATTCAAGATAGTTTGGGAGTTCAAGAATGTAATTCAGCACTAGCACGACAGGTGTGGTTAGTATTACGTAACAATGTTGGGTTGTCGATCATGAGTGTGAGTTCCGGTACGCAGAAAAAATAGAAAAAATCTATGCTTTTGCAAGTAAAAACAACACTAATTCGTCTATGCATTAGTCTACTTCCAAAGAAAACAAACTATTATCTAAATACTGATAGAGCAAGAGGCTTAGTGGCGGACAGCGCATACTCAACTCGTTGGTAGTGCATTCACAATATTTGTAACAATTTTTGAGTGTATTTTGTTGCAGGTTCCACTGCGGGTTTCAACAAGATTGATATTAATATCTTTGTATTTACTAATATAATAAAAGATAATATGACTTTCAGAATTCAATATTAATGGGTTGTGAAAGTAAATTGAAAAATATTTTTATTATATTTTCTAACCTCTTTAGTATGATTAGATCAATAATTAATAGATTAAGAGTTGAAAGCAACATGTTTTATCACCAGCCTAAATGTAAATGTGAATGTAATGTAATAAATATCAGTTAATAAGGCAAAAGAAAGCAGTCATATTCTAATGACCAGACCAATTGTATAGTAGTAACAGTATAATTTAGAAAATTTCAATTTGCTGGATGATATTGTTTGTGAATGCACCCCGCGAGACGCTTTGCCGCATACCTCAGTGAGGTTAGTTATAGAGGAGGAGAGTCGTTGCAGGGAACTCCTCCGTTGTGTAGTGACTAGCTTGCGAACTACATTTATAGGCCGCCTGAAGGCTAGCATCGACTGTTGTGTGAAGAACGAATCGGAAGCCGTCCCATCTTCATTTTCCTCCTGAATCGACGATACCTTAAAATTAAAATTTTTGTTCCAGGAACACTTCACCAATGAGTTTCTACAATTATGTATTAAATATTCTTCATTGCTGTTTCGTTTTCTTAATTATACTCATGTACAAATAATTGATTAAACATATTTTGTACACAACTTATTAAAAATATTCATTTTCCCTGTGTAGAATTGGCTTTCCCTACATATTCCATTAAGTATATGATGCAGCATAACCCAGTATATTTAAAGTAAACTTCATGGAAAATCTAGACTCCTATACCTTTTATAGGTAATATAAAGAACTTAGGGCATACATAAATAGTTTAATTAATCAAACCAATTTAAACTTCAAAATTATACCAACCCTCCGTAGGCAAACGTATGCAAGTAAAATTAGATTTAATTCTGCCTACAAAAAAAGTTTGTTCTTCATTGTAAACAATATTCTATGCAACCTGACCGACAGATCCAATATGTATGTCGAATATGGATATTTATATGTATTAAATTATAATATATAATATGAATAGATCTCAAACAACGACTGATCTGTTGAGAAGGTAATTAAAACAAAATTATACATACATGCAAATAAAAGATAAAACATAATAAAATTAAAAATTTATTGCATAAATAAACATGAGACTGATTAGTGAACTAAAACTAAATAATACTGAAGTTTATTAAGCCAACCAAAATATAAATAAAGTCTATGTTTAATCACCGAGACCCTACGAGTAAATGCCGTTTCGCCTATTGTTGCCGTTTGCACCCTCAATATACACTGTATAATCCAATTGACAAATACATACTGAATATAATAAGCGTTAATTACATTATTACAGAGAATAAATGGAATTTGGGATTATTCTAAAGCTACTAATACTGTACTCAACGCTACATAAGCTCTGTGCCGGGACCAAGTTTCGCGTACATGTGTTCTGAACCAAGATCCTACTTTCCTCCACCTCACTCTTAGTGTGATACCAGCATTGTGGAAGCATTTAGGTACAAATCGCGAGTGTTTGTAAGCGTACCTAGTGTTAAAGTTCCCTTCACGTTTGTATGCTGTCCTGAAGAAATGACAACAGCAAAGGCTCACCTCTTTAAGTTCGGGCATCTCTTCGGTGAACTTGACTGAGTGCGTTCGAGAATTCTCCTTTTGTTCCCAGTTCTCGTCGTCTGAATCTCGGTCGCGAGATATGCTCGATTCTGTAGAACCAAATCAGTTAGTGACACGTTGCAAAGCATATTGTTATTTAATTTATTTTGTCGAAATATTGTATTATTTGTTTAATATGTGATTAATGGAAATATATAATTAGTTAATATCATTAGCGATACCATGAAATCGTGTCTTATTTACTGTTGGAATAATCTATATTGAAAAAAGACCCACTTAGTAATAACACAAACGATCAAGGACAATCACAACACAGCAGCAATACGTCACAAACCAAACAAATATTAAGCCCAAATTATATAACGATACAACATTATCATACATTGCAAAATCATATATCAATTGATTGATTAATGATTGTATCATAAATGCTCTATGTAAATCTGTCTTTCATACTCAAACTTATTATAGAAATGATTATGTAAAATATAATAGTGAATAACTAAACAACATTACAGTTCTATTCAGTGCAGTGCTACAGCATGATGGCCATGAAATGCGTTGTGTCGTAAAAAAATAATAACAGTGCAAAATTGTCATAGTAGGTAATAGAGTATCTGCATTTCAACCTTGATAAAGTCGCGCGTCCATCTGATGGTGAAACTAGCGCGAGGATTTTTATTATTATTTAGTACAATGCCCATCTCTCAACACAGATTTACCCAACCAGAAGATTCGTGATACAGACTATTCACGAAAAGAATGACGTTCAAAGTATTCGCTTTCAATTTTGTTACTTTTGATTATTACTTATATTTGACATAGTTCACAGTCAAATGGACGTGGATATCTTACATAGCAGATACAGTCGCAATATACCTAGATTGTATTCTAAAGTGATACTTTTTGTGAACCTTACCTCTTACTCTATCTAGCTCTTGCGATTGTGAATTAAATCTGTGATCCCCCCTGTACCAGTGTCCACTGCCGACCTCTGACGTGTGTTCCAGCTCTATTCGTGTGTGACAAGTGCATTTAGTATATTTACACAGCAAAAACAAAACAAGAACAGAACAGTGCCAATTCACATTATTTTTCGATTCGCTAAGAATGCAAAGTTGATTTTAACGGGAATTATAATCATGAATCATTGAATTTCAGTTAAGAGTTAAGCAATAAATCTGCAATTCGATATCTGATTAAATATTTTCGTCATTGCATAATAGGATGTTCACAGTTTCGTTAACAATGGTCCATTATATTTATTGAACACTAATTTATTTGCTCATGTATCTGGTTTGGGCACTGGCACCAGATTGTTCATGTCAGAGAACAAGTCGACAGCCGAAACAAAAGGTTATGGCCACTGCTCTATTGTTCACAGTTCACACCTAGGCAATGAGTTCCCCCGGATGTTGAACATTATTAACAATACCCTAGAGCATAATGTACTGAAAGTTTCATATTATTTTGATAAGAGAAACAGTATTAGCTCAACAATTTGAATCCGAGATATCATACGTTTTGTGAATTGACACTGATTTTGCATAATTAAATAAAAGCACGAAAAGCATAGGCAATGACGACTTTTAAGGACGTAACAAAATGCTCACATAAAAGCATACGTACATTCGTACCATACCAGTAATATATCTTTACTATGCTATATTGATAGGGATAATATTACATTTAATTGAAAATGCGATTCCTTATATATTATGTAACTGTAAGTTAAAAATATAACAAATATATTTAAAAAAATAACCATTTCTAATGGGTTTTAAAAACAATTATTCAAAGAAAACATTTAAAAACTAAATTGCAAGCTTATGAAATTAACTATAACCAGTGTTGATAGGCAAAGATGAAGTTTGTATGAACCACTTAGTACTACGAGCAGGACACCAAAAGCAATACAATAATATAAAGGAACATTCATACCTGGCTGTTGTGTATAACTAAGCTGAGGTAGCAAGAAGCAAGTGAGAACATTCTCCCCTGTAGTTTCGTCCCTGTCCGTTTGGAAGGTCAATAGCGGTTGCGCTTGATTCTCGGATAGCCACACGGCTTTAAGTTCCAAGTTGACTAATGTGTAGGGTAAGTACTGTAGCCTGGAAACATACAAACACGAAGTTTAGTATCATTTCCAAACTCGTTTTTTTCTTTAGGTAACTACATACTGCAACTGCTCTTAACAAACAAGTTTTTGTTAAAATCATTATATATACCTACGATCATTTATTTTTTAATCCACAACCATTACTCATTAAAATGATTGCACGTCCTGTCTGAGTACTTTGTTTGTTTATAAAATGTGTATGTTTTATGTTCTAACTTACCGATTTCCACTAACATCCAAAACATGTAGCGATTTACAATTTCCCAGCTCGTTCGGTAATCTAGTAAGTTTGTTATCTCTTAAGCACAGTACGCCAAGTAATGTCATATTACCAATCTCTAACGGTATTTCAGCCAATGTATTCCTATCTACATTCAGTACAGTTAGCTCATTGAGATTCCCTATCGACTTAGGCAGCTCCAATAAAAAATTCTCCGTTAATATAAGCTCTTGTAGGTTTGTACACCTGGAAGAGAAATACAGAATCATTAACGTTATAAATAGCTCAAGATAAACTAACAAAATGAAATATATCTTAAACAGTGCGATATACTAACCTGCCTACATTTTCGTTTAATGTATGTAATCTATTTTGGTCCAACTTCAATATAGCTAACTTGGATAAATCTCCGATACCATCAGGTACAGTTTCCAGCATGTTTTGGGAGAGATGTAAGTCGGTTAAGGAGCACAGACCTCCGATTTCTTCAGGAATTTTCTCTAGTTTATTCTCGCTCACATCTAGACATATTAGTGCCTTTAAATTGCCGATTTCTGGAGGCAAATACTGGAGTTTATTGTGGTCCAACCATAACTCTTCCAGCGCGGGCAGCTCACCGATGAATCCAGGCTAAAATTTAAATCGCATACGATTATGTTCACTGGAAATAAGTCTATCAAACAAGAAATAGGATTACAACATCGATGATTAACTTACCAGCTCCTCAATGTCATTATCACCGAGATCCAGCCTTTGTAATCGAGTTAGATTTTTCAGTGACTCTGGCAGAGACTTTAGTAAATTTTCTCTTAGCTCCAGGGACTGCAGTGAGATCAAACTGGAACCAAAAAAAGCTTTAATTTAAAACGGTTATAGACAACAAATACATGGTTACGCATTAATTTCTATACATGTAACCTTCACAACCCAGCAATTGTGACATAACAATTTGATGAGACAATTCAGCGAGGTGGAAACACAATAGAATGACAATCGCAGTAACAACGTCTCGACGACTCCCACTGCATCGCCGCAAGGTTCATTTAACACTAATATTATCTCTTTATCTTGGGAAAACACTCAGACATCATTTCCAGGGTTTATTCACTCCTCATAGACGAGTTCAGAGGTTGAGATAATAATTCAAAATAGCCCGAACTGATGTATGAATATTTTTAATTTTTTTTATGATAATAATATAATAGCTATTAATAATAACAGAACAGCTATTGAGGTAAGGGCCTTCATTCTCGTAGTTTCTGTATACTTTACGACTATCTGCATTGTATCAATGGAATAAACCGTTTTGGCATTAATCTCTATAAATCAAGGCATTTCTCTGTATAATATTAATAGTCAATTATGATTTAAAATGGAATATCGGTAAACATACTATTTGTATTATTTAGTCAGGACCTGGTCCAAATAAAACGAATTCATACAAAAATGTTTAACTTACAACTCATTTTAGAACTAAAATTGTTTTCATAACAAAATTAAATTACGGTTAGGAAGTAATATTCGTACAAGGAGTTCTTACATGACAGAAAAATGAAATTAAGTTACTCGCCAAAAGAAGTCTTTGCAATGGTAATAAAAAAGTAATGAAATGAAGGCTCTGAAGGTTTGCCAGAGTCAGTATTTGGAATTACGAACTTACAAAAATATAATATTTTCAAATCATTCTGAATACAAATATTACGCGTTAATTACTGGCTGAAACCCGCGACTAGGCCCGCGTAAAACTGCTTCAATATTACCTATACCCGAAAACGATATACGAAATTTATTTTCTCTCGAATACCGTCGACACAGCGTCAGGGCGCTGTAACCCATATTGAAAGGTACCAAATTATATAATATCTGGGCAAATTAACACATCCTAGTTTGAAGTGGTGTAAAATAAAGTTGGATATGCACGTAACTTATCTAAAGAAACGGAATTCACATAGGAGGCGGCACGTAAACTCGCGACCGAGTAACTGCCTAAACACGTACAGGTTCAGTAGATAAGTCTAGCCGGTTTCAAAGTATTTAACACTTAAGTTTTTGAGTCAGGTCTAGTCAACTGACAGAAAATTACCCTGTTTGGAATGTGGAAGAAACCCTTTTGAGAAGCGACATGTTTTTAACGTTATAAACAGGTTTTAAATTACATTCAATCCGACAATACAGCGCGTGTTTATTTTCAAAGTAAAAGCAAATTGAGTAAACAAAAACAAATTTAAGTATTTACAGAGTTGTCCCTCTACCGGATAAGCGTAATGAAAACGATTAAATATGAGCTATGCAATCATTACTCGGCACTAACATGTTCTTATGTAATTGTGTTAGTACAAGTCACATTTTTTATTGATGTCAAACCTAAGTCTGTTATTTTTATAAAAATGATTTAATGATCGCAACTCTTAGTAAAGCTTAATTAAAAATACATGCAAGTACATAATTCTTATTTCTTCATTTAAAACGAACACTAAAATTATATTTTGTCAAGTCGAGGATTTCCAGAAAACTGAGGCGTTGATGTCGCAGCTACGACATCATTCTGAGAAATAAACAGTCTCATAAAAGTAAATAATTTACTTTTGTTGTATATGGGTAATGTCCAGATATATTTCTAACATTTATCAAGTTCCTTTGTGTTACTTGGCTAAGATGAAGCAATTGTCTGATGTGACGGTGTTATGAAAAAAACCCTATTGTTTACTGATAATACGTGAGCACGTCATGTTTGTTTAGAGCCTTGAGGCCGCATTCCTTAGTCGATGTCAAAGTACTTAGCGTTGGTTTTGTACTACAGCCGTCGTGGTCTGACTCACTCAAAGTTCGATTATGTGCTCAAGTAATTAGAATATCGAGTAAACATCACACCTATGTACGACCTATGACGTATTTCAGTGAGCATGGTTCGATGTTCGTGACCCAAATCCAGAAATAGCACGTTAATAAACTTGTATTCTTGTTAATTATGCTATGTTGAACCACAACAATTACAAAAATGTTTATGGCGTCTGAAAATTAGGTTTATTATAATAATAAAAGCAAGACGTCTTGAAAACAACTCCGGCATTTAAGAAGACGTATGTTGTCAATTAAATCGTAAAGGAAAACATTCATCAGTATAATATAAAGCAAGAGTTTATTATTATATAGCAAAGACGATATATACAGGGTGTCCAGTAATGAATGGATAACCTTGAAATGGCTTATAGCGAAACTTATGGACATTCAGAAAAATAAATAAAATAAAAGTTTATCATAAGTAGTACCTAAGATACGATTTTTTTTAAAAGACTGCTAACTTTTACCTTATTTTACATTATTGTACACTACGACCAAAAATTAAAGAATTTCATCGGTTTATTATTGTACGCTAACTATACAGATAGATACATAGTAAATTGTATGACTAACGCTTGCACTTTTTTTAATAAGACTCGAATTAAATTTTTGGTGAAAAAATTATAAAACTATTTTTTTTTTTTTCACAAAGTTTAACCGTTTAGTTTAAAGTTTTCATACCTTGGGTATGAAAAAAAGTATGAAAAGGTGAGTGACCAATACTTTTAAAATAATGTTGGTTTTTAGTAGATTTTATAATGGTATGACATATAACTCTATCTAATGCCAATATTGAATTATTGCTATTTATGTAGAAAAGGAGCAAATTTGACTAAATAACAAAATTTGTAATATTGGTACTTTTTTTACATTTAATTGTACCTGGCCATTGGGGCTTAATAAAAAACAACATTTGCCGTTAATATTTCTTTATTTCACATTAATTTACAATAAATGTTCAAATTGTTTGCCACCCACTCTTATGCAGGCTCTATATCTACGGATAAATGCTCTTCTGAGCAGTCTTGTGTAACGTCGATCACTTATTTTTCATGCGGCTGCCCTCATTTTGAAACCAGTAAGATTCTCTCAGCTCCTCGGGTATCTCTTGTAATAGAGTAGGACGATCATTTTGAAGAAATAATAAATAACTTTGACTCTTAGACCGCTTAGATTTCCAGATAATTCAAATGGGCCTATGATATTCCCATTTAATATTGGGGTCCAAGTCCAGTCCAGTGCGGTCCAGTTTTATATTTTTTTCTGAATAGCCATAAGTTTCGCTATAAGCCTTTTCAAGGTTATCCATTCATTACTGGACACCCTGTATACAATGTTTGTTACACGCACGCGTCTAACGGATCTACAAATTGGATGACGCCAGAAAAATGAATACAGCTTTTTAGTTACATCGATCGCGTCAAGAAATTATATCCGTATATTCTGTGAATCGCATCATGTGTTTCTGAAACATTTCACATTTAATAAAGCTTTTAAAATTTAATGAACAATCCGAATAACTCTTTATTTGTACTCTCTAGATAGCTAACACATATTTACTTATTGATAAGATATTTCGGTCGTGGCCTGCTGACGGATTAACACAATGAAATTCAATCATTACATTGAAAAATTCTATAACACTCCCGAATGACATTTCATTTTATTTTGAAATAATTAGGAAAAGATATACAAATATATGTATTCATAAAAACCACCTTATTCATATTCCAACTCACAAATATTCAATAAATCGAACGGAAAAGTGATTTGGGCGCGAATGCCTGAAAATTGGGTCCTTGATAAAGCAATTTATTTTCACCAGTGAAAATGTATTTTGATAAACCTGTGCGGCTTGTAAATAAGTATATTTAACGTTCAATTAAGCTCCGTAAATAGCTGTTCAACGCTAACGCACTAAGTGATGTTATTGAATATCAATCAATTCAAGTTACTTGTTGATATCGGAATGATTGAAACAACGCGTTAACTGCATACACATGTAGAACTGTCAAGAAACGGCATTAGTCATCAAGATCACGCGTACGGTACAGTCACTAGACTGTGACGATCATATAAATCCTGAAGCTAATAGGTATCACCTTACATCGCCTGAGTATATGTTATGTTGACCTTTATACTGCAAAACCTGATGATTTATAGTAAGTTACGAGATAAAACCCGTCATCAATCCTTTAGTTGTAAAAGTGCATATCAACTGTCTAGCTACAGTTTATGTTCACCAGGATACGAACAAGAAATATTTTTAAATGATACCGATAAAACAAAGAATCAGTAAAGCTTTTCTCTTCGTAATCTCTGCACAATGGTATAAGCGTTACACAATGGGAGGTACTTATAGGAAAAAGAATATACTTCTGACAAAAAGAACGTGAAACAAGTTTAACAAACGTATTATTTGTTTGTATGGACGTCAATAGAAGGTTATTCAAGAGCCGACCATAGCTTTCCAGTTCAACTTTCGCTTTCGCCCGGAGCTCAAACAAAGCTTGGTCATACAAATTGTAAGTACAAGTAGACTCGTGACTCTGACCATCAATTTATTAACTTTCACGACAGTGTAAAGTAATCTTTGATCTACATGCAAATGTAATTAAGTCCTGAAAGCTTTTTATTGGATTCGATTTGCAACATTATGATGTAACCCTTTTTAAATTATTTATTGGAATAAAAACAGTAACTTGAATTTGCGAAGACGATCTGACAAAAATATTAAAGAATTCATTGAGTTCTTTTTTCCAAAAGGACCGACAGATGTACTTGCTGAATAATTTAAAAAGACTATTTCCCGCTACTCGTGAATGTTTAAAAGTGTTTCCTCGAAAATACTTTCACACTTGTTGTGTGTATAAATATCTCTTAAAATTATAAAAAAAAACTGTACATCCTACTTCCTACTAATATTATAAATGGGAAAGTTTGTGAGGATGGATGGATGGATGGATGGATCTTTGTTACTCTTTCACCCCAGAACGGCTGAACAGATCTGGATGAAATTGGCACAAAGATTATAGTCTGGAATAGCATATAGAATACTTTTTATCCCAGGAAAATGCATGGATTCGTAATTCACGCGGGCAAAGCCGTGGGCGGCAGCTAGTATCAAATAAAACATTGGACTATATTCTCATTAGATTCATTAATGAATTTTAACTGTCAATAACTACTAGAAAGTAATGGATTAGACAGAGCGCACACAAAAGGTATTGAGAACTGAAATCAATTTCCTACAGGAAGTTAATGCCACAACCAGCAATAGCAAAACTAATAGCCATTTTAAAATATAATAATCGTTTCATTAGGTGTGCCAGTTACTAAACGTATTCGTCAGGCTGTAAATGTACTTCGCTTATTTCTGAAGTCAACAAATCCTTAAACATATAATGTTAACTTTCATTGATAAGTATAAAGATAAGGATCGAAAGAAATGTTTATCAACACCACAATATATTTTATCATTGATATATTAAAATGAATGACGTCGAAGTCAGTTAAAAAAATACATTTTCTCAACTTACTTTCTTTTAATCGTGTGCATGATTCATTAACAGTGCTCATGACATAATATTTATAAGGACAGGATAACGTGACAACAATCTAATTCTAATTGTAGAAAAGTGTAACGTAATACAGTCTTGTTCTACAAAGCCTTATTACTCGCAACTGGATTTAGCCGGAGGTAATGAGTATTAAAATATATTTATTGCTTCAATTTTGCGGATATTAACGATATTGTAATCCGTACTAGTTATCTAGCCACTGTTCGCTGTTCAAAGGAAACGCTGTGTTCCAATAAACTGACCAAAACTGTATTATTCATGAATAAATAAAAGACTTGAAATTTGTATAAATCATTTGATGTCGATGTCGGAACAGCGCGTCTCAATTAGAGACGGGAATACAACCGGGATCCCGAATCCCGGCCGTTTTCTGACCCCGAAAATCCCGGGACTGTACTTGGCTAATTTCAGGATTTTCGGGATTGCCACAAACAGGTCTAGTTTTCATTCCGTAGTATGAAATGATAGGAGTATGAAATCCTCAGATCCTGAAGTACAAGTACAAAATGAATCTGTGTTGGCAAATAGTATAGTAGTAGACGTGAAATGAGTCTGTTTGAAAATGGCGGAGTTCGTAAATATCACTTAGAAACAGCATATAAGTATCTATTTTCTATTCTTTCAACCAGTGTAGAACCTGAACGAGCATTTTCAGCTGCTGCTTATGTTGGCAATAAACTACGAAGCAGACTTGGAAGTCAAACATTGGATGCTTTGATATTTCTGCAATTGTATTTTCGAAATTCTAGTTTTTTGTTTTGTCCTTTTTATTTCTTATAAAAGTATAGTTTTTTTTTCTGTCTTTTTTCTTTTCTAACTATATTGTGATTTGTGTTGTGCAACAATATTATAAATATTTTTTAAGAATTCAAATTCAATCATTGGAGCCCATTTAGAAAATACATAGTCTAATCCCGGGATTTAAAAACATGCTCGGGATTGTATTCTCTAGTCTCAATTGTGCCAAGATAATGTCGTAAGATTGAACCATTCAAGTACGCTTTTCAAAATTGGACAAGAATGTTGTTCGCACAGTTTTTGTAAGCCTTGTATGTATTATTCTCACCTGCCAAAGTCGCTGGGCAGGCTGGTGAGCGACATGTCATTGAGGCCGAGCACGGTTAGTGCCCGCAGCTGGCTGAAGCCGGCCGGCAGCCGCGGGATCGGGTTGCTGCTAAAGTCCGCGATCTGCAGCGCCCGGAGCTTCTTGATATCCTCCGGGATATCGGGAATGTCTGGAATATACGAACAATTATATACTGTGATAGGTGCATACAACAGTTTCCTATGCATAAAGGTTAGATAATCAAAAACTGTTTGTATTATTGTACGATGTTCTATGCTACTCGTACTTGTTTATTATTATTTTTAATTATATACTATAGCACAGACATGCATATTAATTGGTATTTCAGTAAAATAGTGTAAATGTAAACAAAACAAACAAAAGGCAAAGGATAAACAACATCTCTCGAATAATATTATAATTAACTATATTGTAAATAGCATAGCATATAATATTTACATTGTTTTGTTTCGTAGGATTCAAAACTTGAGTTTTGTGCTTAAGTTATATGAAATGTAAACGACACAAACAACTAATTCAATAGACAAAGTAAAATGTTACGTTACGGATACTTATCTTTAAAATTTCATACAAATAAATAAATACCCAATAAATGCATGTGTGTACTTTCGTAACTTTAAGAAAGAAATTCATGTACATTATTGCAACATTGAACAGCCATATATGGCACTGGCATCGGATCGCAGTTTCGGCATATGGCACAGTTTATTCCGCACAAGGACCTATTGCATCGCACGCATTCAGTGAACTAAGGGCTACCGAAGGTCGCCATGAGATTAATTGGCACATGGACACAAACATTGCGGCCATCAAAATAATTTGCGATTGTTTCACGTTTCCAGACGTTAAACAAAACATTGTAAACGACGTACCAGACAAGGTCGACTAAGAATTTTTGAATACAAAATATTTTTTTAATTTTAGAGATGATCCGCTGTTCGACTAAATTTATTTTAGTTTATCCAAAACCTAAATGATTCACTAATTAAAGGTAATGTTCGTTAAGAATAAAGACAAGATACAACAACCTTAGATTGTTAAATTTGTATAATTAATACTTGTGCGCTTTAACTTTCAATTAGTCTCCTCGTATCATTAAACACGGTAACTGCGAAACTTTGTTTGGGAGTTTGTATTTCTTCAACTATTACAGACCTCGAATTACTTTATATTATATTATATGTCTTATATATTATATCATCAGACTGACATTGACCGTGCTATAGTTAGGAATGTTAGGATTTTCATTACATCATCATTTAAAATTTAAATGTCTGCATTAATGATAATTTATTTTATTATTTTTAGCAGTATAGACTTTATTCTCAATATTACAATTAGATGCTGGGTTTACCTACCCTACAAAAGTAAAGCTGACGTACATATTTTGATAATAAACACAAATCTGTAAATACATACCGATAAAAAATTGGTCGAACTGATTACATTTCATTGGCATCAATTGAAACCACCATGTTGTAGACAAAATAAAACTGTTTGACATTCGGTGCGTCATTCACGTGTTAAATTTGTTATCATTATTAGATACAGTCGGCATCATAAGTCGATGTCTTTATAAAAATAACGTAACTTAGTATCAAAAAATCAGAATTTTGTCTTTGGACTAGTGATAATATTTGTCGATAAAGTTTCCTGATATCACTATAAATTTTTAAACTTAATGATCTTCTTCTTTTAAGTGAGTCGAAAACAATCCAAATAGTCCCAGTCCACAAGTTAGCCACAAGGCTTGCGCCATCAATGGCATTAGTGGTGTCTTCCGACTCACCAACGTACACAAGTTCACAAATTTGGACCATCACGTTTTAACTTAGCATTATTTTGTATACCTTAATAATGTTTCTGTTAAATAATTAAAACATTTAAATCTGAAACACTTCGGTACTTCAAAGATGTTTGTGGAAAGTCCTAATTTTTACCAGGGTGTCATACATAATTCAGAATGCAAGCTGCATTATCATCATTAAAGCAGAACTATTTAAACATGCTCCTATATTACATGGAGTATCTACAAAACGTGTTTAGTAGAGCAGGTAAAATGTAACAGTCCCGTAGTTAATCGACCGGTGGATAATAACGTTGGTGGCGTGCACCACTGATATGCATATCGAGAGTTATAACAGAACTATTACATTCAAACATTTTTATTACATCAATGTATTACGGAATGTTGTTTATCTAACCACTTCGAGAGTATCTACTGTATGGTGTTCAAAACCAATGCATATAACCATTAACGACTTTGATAATATTTTATAGTTTCAATAGTGCACTAAATTACAAGGTGCCAATAAGAACCTCAATATATTTTTATTTAGCAAAATTAACATTAAGCACCATTACTAAGGCAGTTCCAAACTGGTTTTCTAATTTCACGTTGTTAACGGTAGTGCGCCCCGGTTTCCGGTTTGCGGGCGGGCATTCCAACGGGCGTGTCGTCATCAATTATTTGTCAAGCCATGAGCAGTTTGTATAGATGAACCCGAACGATAACACAGGTCATCTGCTCCCATCCAGAAAATAATATTCAAATACTGCACCAATAATACGGTACGTGAATTATTAAAACGGGAGGAGTCCTGTACGCCAAATATTATGCTGACAGTTAACCAAGTTGTATAATATTAAATACATTGTAGTAGGTGGAGGGATAGTCAGAGTATTTCCTGCGGTCTATCTCATGAATTCAAGATATATGTATTTGCCGATAAACCCATATTATATGACCCGTTTAACAGTTACTCTTTTCAATATTGAACTTCCGCTGTATGTCTAAAATATAAATCAATTTATATTATAACAGGTGTTCAAAGTGGTAATAAATCATTCATATTCTCGTATATGTTTATTTATTTCAAATAATTCTTTAAAGGAGCCAAGGGAATGTTGGCGCTTTTTTAACTGTAGATGCAGCTATTTTAGGAAAGGTATGCTACTTCTAAGTACGCCTGCTTGTTTATCTTCAGGGTGCGGGAAGATGTTCTCCGTAGGTCTACGGTAATGGCACTTCCGCTGTACTTCCATGTTCTTAAAATGTTTATTTATGGCACAAACTCTTGAGTGGTTCCCATATGGTTAAAGTTCATTTCAATCAAATGCAACAGGTTCAAAGAACGCTTTCATATCGTCATTTTGTCAGCTTTTAATGATTTTAAACTATGACAACGGTTAAATTAGCTGTTATTCTCAGAGTAGGTCAAATGGAAAGTATAACAAGAAGAACAATAAACGGTTAACAAAGTGGTGACGTAAGTATAATTTAAGCAGCATCATTTTATTCGGCAACTAGGTGAGCCAGTTATTGTTTTCTTCACTAGTTGTGAGAATTAGGATTTCTCCAAACGAACTTTACCTTCATGAACGATATAATTATTTTTTAGTATTATTTTGAAAATCTGATTGAAAATGAAACTTAACACTGGAAGTTAATTAAACATTACAAAACATTAACCGAAAATTATCAATAGATCTCAAGTAAAACCATCATGTGGCCGGGATCGCGTAATTTCCGTTGCAGAACACAAACCAACGGTGAATCGAATGGAGACTTGGGAACGACGACTGAAGGGAAATTAATCTTCATCTTGCGGCGGAATCTTCTATTATAATTGTTTTGCCACACTACTAAGATTAACTTGAATTGTAACACCGCACCTCAAACAAATCACGTTGGGAACATTCCAGCAATTTATTAGACACTAACTTCAGCCCGCGACTTTGTCCGCGTGATCTACATACATATATAATTTATAGCCTATAGTGGCTATAGCACTCGAGGATAATGTAGCTATCTATCAGTGAAATAATTTTCAGATTCGGATCATTATTTCCGGAGCTTACCCTCTATATACAAACAAACAATTTTTACCTCTTTATAATATCAGTATAGATGTTCAGTACGATACCCTTAACAATTCAATAAAGCCGTTCGAAAAGAATAGAAACAAAAATATGTCACGTCATAAATAAGCAAGAATGTGAATGAATCAGGCTCATTTTGAATTATATTTGCGCAATGTTTTCAAGATTACATGCTATTAGTGCGCCATAGGCCATAACTGTTCAACAGACAAGTTATAAAAAAAGGGTCGCTATGAAAAACTCAAGCTTATTTTAGCCATGGATGGGTTTCCCGTTTACAACATAATTAATAAGTTATGTAAATAGGAAATCAACAACTACCTAATTAGACTGTACTGCAATTAATTTTATTAATTATCTTAGCAGATTATTGAATAAGAAAACCAACTACCACCAACCAAGGTCGCCTATTGCTATGACAAAAATCAATGTAATTGCTCTCCTTAACCTTCCTGTTAAAAACGTACAACGATCCAGTATATTAATTGGACAAGCACCCAATTTATTTTTAAGAGATGATGTAACAAGTGTTCGGCATACAACCACAGATTTCCATTGGGTTTCGGACGCACCCGTTTCACATACCGCTTAGTTTGGTTAACAGATGTTCGAGTTGAATCGCGTGTTATTAATATGCGATACTGTCAGCAAACCTAACGAGACCTACTGCCACAAAACACAGAAAAAGAGTATCACATACAGTTTAAGTTTTATAGGTCGCTAGTCTGCATAAACAATACAGGTTCGATAAATGAACAGTAATAGTTACAGTCGCCAGTCGAGCGGCGGCAGTTTCGCGTGGCTTACCACCACTGGAATCCCATTAGAACGTTATTGAGTTGTTCGTTATACAAAGCAACGAACGAGTATCCTATACCGACCCAACGCTCTCTATAATTGATGTCTGTTCAACCAATGGTACAAACACAATATAAACCCTGCCAGAAGGTAAAAATCCTATTTGTAATATTCGCGTCGCGCCAATGGGTCTTTAGCCCGATATAATTAATATAGTGGTCAACGTAGGGAGAAATATACGGCTTTTATAAGAATATTGGTAGATGGATTGCCAATATGAATTTTAGGAGAAGAATATTATTTTATATAGAATATTGATGTGATAATCAAATACATAAAATAAGCAATAAGAAAAACAAAAATAAGTAAAACTGTTTTAACTTTACCAAAAACTTGAATTAAAGTAATCAAAAAGTTAAACAATCCGAGCCAATTCTATTCTATTCCAAGAACATGTTAACATTTAGCAAAATAGAAAGGGGGATCTTTCAATTGTAAGAATTATATGTTAAAAATGGTAAAAGTTCAAACTTTTACCATTTTTAACATGTGATATACCGATAAGCGTTGGGGTAGACTTGTTCTTGAGTGGAGACCGCAACTTGGCAAACGTAATTCAGGATGCCCTCGAGCTAGGTGGAGCGACAATATACGCAAAGTAGCTGGTGGCGGTTGGAAGAGGATAGCCGAGGATCAGAGGGCTCAGTGGCGTGTATTGGGAGAGGCCTATGTCCAGCGCTGGACTAACACAGGCTGTTGATGATGATGATGATGATATAAGTAGAAGCACATAAAGTAAATATATTTGTCTTTCGTTTTTAACCGATTAAAAAAAAATACAATAACGCATACATTTATCCTTTTGGCCGCAACTGACATGCTATATCAATAGCTGTTTTTTATTTTTATTGAGCCAGCGAAATAATATTTTTTGCAACAGGTTATTCTACTCATAAAATGCTCCAATCAGACGATACCGCAATTATCTATTCAGCTGTTAGATGAAAGATGTTGCAAGTGTGCAATAAACATTCTGAAAAAAAAAATGTGAATACAAAAGATACCACTATTTATTTTTAGCTACGCAATCGGTTTAAAAAGTAAGATAAAAATCGTTACGTACTACGTGGTTTGCATAAACAAACACAAACGATTGATTGTTCGCAATGCGTGAGCATCCTAGCGCTCACATACACTAAAGTCAAATTTTATTAATATATTTAATGTAAACTAGTATTTACACGCAACTTCTAAGAGAACCATTTGAAACTAAACGAAGCTAAATGATCTATGAATTTTGTTTCCGGAGTCCGGACTAAAAAGATAAAAATTATGGAAATTCACGCTCAAATAATTTCACTTATTAAATAACATACATACATACATGTTGCTAACATAGAGTATTTACGTAGAAGACATACGTACCACGCAATTAATTCCATTTATAGCATTACGTATTCTGTTGTTTTAACCGCGAGATACTACTACCCACGTTAAAATGATCAAGAGAATTTGAGAGAAAATACTGTGGTATGAAACTATTATTTATCGTCCAGTCTTATTAATCGTCAAAAATCGTCCAACCTTACTAAGACGGGCATGTAACATACCTAGGATGCTAAGTTTGACATAATTTATTCAAAGAAAATACAAAATCTCATACTGTGGAGGCTTCTACCTTTGTTGCCCTCCCCTGTATCCGCCCCTGTGGTTAGTAAAAAATCTGCCGATGTGGACGATCCTTTACTGTTGCATGTGCAGACTTCAAAATAAAAGACTCCACAAATAAGAACGTGGGAATGAATACGTTACGTATTACATCACAGATAGATAATACATATTCATAATAGTATGTGACTTAACATGCACAATTCAATTATTTTATACGTATCTTAATAATAAACAACATCTCGTTCTGAGTACCTGCTCACACGCAAGAATTAGTCACACCTGCGACGGTAAACGTGCCATTGCTCCCTACACGGATATTTCCTGACGCTTTGACTTTATTACAGTACGGTTGAATATTTAATGTAACGACAAATTTTAATGTTAAATGTATGTACGTGAAGTAATTTATTGCTCATAAACGATGATCCACATATGGACGTTTATAACCTCCTACTTGGCAACTTTTTGCCACCTAATTTTAATTTCCTCAAAAATATATAAAACGACGACAAAGATCTAAAAACATATCCTCAATTTTGTCTGTATGAGATTTAGCGTTTAAATGATGATGTAAGTCATAGGACCAAACTGGAATTTTTCTGGGGCTGTGTTGGCGTTTGCCGTTTAAATTTACTTACTAACTACTACTTTATTAATATCTGTTAATCAAGGTTATGCTTCTTTTAACAAAAACGACTACTGATCCTTTGAAATGCTCAAAAAATACCATATTACTCAATTTATAGTAAGCAAACCGGTTCAAAAAATGACCTCACTATGGAGATCCAATACTTGAATAACGAAAGCCGCTCTTGTGTGATAGCACACGAGTATTTGAAGATAATCATTAAATATCACGTTCCAATATATCTTCATATTGTTTAAGGTGTCGTATGGACCAGTGATGGGATGTATTACGATTATTATGGGGCAGACAACCGGGCGGTCCGGACGATGATGTCGGGCGGCGCGTACGCGTGGGATTTCCGCCGACAGAAGACAATACGATGTTCGGCGGCGCGCTCTGCCAGTTCAACAGCCCCATGAACTGTCATTGAAACACAGGCTCCAACTCTGACCCGCCCAACTAAAAACAAATGTCTAGACACGATCTGATTAGCGAAAAAGCTTGCAAGCGAATCTTGTTACTAAATGAATTTAAGGATTATTGCAACTTGTTCCATAGCTACAATCAATTCAAATGTTTTATATCGATACAATACTTAGAAATTACTTAAAATAAATTTATTTAAGTACTTTTTGCTGTGCCCTACAGGGTCCATGATTGTGCCTAGCTCTAAGCCTTTTACAATATATAACACCTACTGTACCTAAATTGTGGAACGCAAATAAATAATATGAATATAAATATAAAAAACCTGATTTATAACATCCTATCATGGTAATTTTGAATTTCCTAATTGGTAATTAGAATGGAATTCATTATTCCTAAGTCCAGTGTAATCGGCTTAATGCGAGCATCTGTAATGAACCCCTTAAGCGAAGCTAGTATCTCAATTATCAATGGCTTAATAGGCTTATACAAAAGAGATTGGCAACGGGTTCAATACTTGAGTTGATATTATCATGGCGATATCCCTGGAACACACAAAATATGGCAAGTTTTGGTGAACCGTTAGTCATCACGCCTATATTATATTTGCGATAGCTTAATGTTTATTACCCTACACTCACATTATTGCGGTGATCGGTATTCGAGCCTTTGCACGTCCATACAGATTTGCCATACGGGTAGTACTCGTATATTGACGGACTTTTTAAAATTATTCTACAATAGACTTAATTTATATGTAATTGGTGACAGCCCGATTTAGAAAAAAGCGTTTACATTCACACCTTATCAGAAATACCTGCTCGTCATCAATCTCTTATCACTTTTATCACTGATGATAGTGTGTACAAATAATATAGGCAATTACTTGTAACAAACAGTTAGTTTTCTCAGGAAGAAATACCACCAAATCAGTCAGGATTTCAAAAATTCTAGATTAAGCGCGTTTATCTAGTTCTACAGCAAAATGTAGCGAAGCATCAACGTCACGTAGTTAGTAAAGCACGCTAAGATTGAATAAAGATAGTGCAAGCGAGCAACTGCGGAAGGCATATTTTATGCAAAGTAGATTAGACTTGAAGAAATAAATAGATTTGCATCCTTCGTCAGTCAGCCTATAATAATTTCTTTACGTTCTACCCTTATATTATATGCTGCCGAATACTGTGTGTATTTAAAAACGGTACAGTATTCTTGAATAATTAACAACTTGTTTTATAACCAGAGCAAACTTCTCAGTACCTTTAAACAAATCTCCGTTATTAACACACTGGCAAAATGTAAAACATAGGCTTTATTAATAAACTCAAAATTAAGCACCTCGCTAAAGTAATTACTGGTCTGAATTAATATTATTTCTTCAAAGGTAATTTAATTACAACTGACAGGATTTACTTAATTAAGTACCCAGTTTTACGATGATATCAACCAACATGGTCTTATTTGCAAAACTAAATATATTGTTAAAGTACCTAACGGCAATACAAGAAATATTTTGGTATACCTGGAAATGCATACAAAATATGATATTATCTCTAACAACAACATAAAGTTGCAACATTTTGTTGCATTGTTTTAAATTTAGAGCGGAGCAGTTAACTGTGAATAATACACGGAGGTTAGTATACAACATAGCACTAACCGCTTGATGGCGAGTTTAACAGGAAATCTAGTTCATCTACACGGGTCGTTGGAAACGTACTCGAATCACACACCGCGAACTTGCCATTCTATGTTCCTATGTTAGTAAAGTAAGCAGCTTTTAAAACAGTTAAAAGCTTTTGGTCTGATTTAAACTTTCGTCTAATAATTAATATTTACATAAAAAACTTAAGACACCGATCAAAATGTTACAGTAGTTCAAAGCGTAATTACAAAGAAACTCTAAGGTGCTTCTAGTTTGGACAACAAAGTAGAGAGCATGAAAACACCCTTGTCAAATAAGTTAATGAAGTGAAACACAAAGGGCTTACATCAGTAAATAAATGTTAACAGTTGAAAATTTGGTCAAAATTCTGTAAAATTAATTAAATATAACATTATAAATAAAAAAAACTAACTCTTTGATTTCATTGTCCAAACATTTTAAGCATTAACGATTATGGGAAGTGTGGGTGGGTCATGACCCTCGTACCATCACTGAAAATTGGTGTAGCATATTTCAATAAAACGATTTTAACAAAGCCGTCACGTCAGACGGTTTTATATCTATTAAATTAAATATGCCTATCTTCGTCAAATATAAAAGACGATATCGGTAAAGAACTAAACTCTGTTATTCATCTAAAAACTAAATATCCACATAACCGAAAGTAACTTAACGTTAAATTATTACTTGTAAATTACTAAGTTTATTGCTGAACTAGTTCGCAAATGGCAAATTCTTGGTGTACGTCTAATGTGGGAACACATTGTTTAATAACAAAGGCTCAATACTTGGTGACGTCAAGTTAGCGGTAAAAATAATAGTGTGGTTTAAATTGTAACATTGGGCGGACAAGGTCGATTATAGTTAATCGTTCCATGAACATGCAACCTGGTAGCCATAACTGGAGACGACTTTCAGAATATCAAACCAACCTGCCTTTGCAAACAGCGGAATCGGATATTTCAAACATAAGTAATTTTCTAAAACTCCGATAAAGGTCAAGAGCGTTATACATGGGCATATTTATATATTGAAAAATAGGGAGTTATTCGGTTTCAAATCTAACTAAGATTGTCATAAACACAGATGACTTTGTTGTGATGTCTGGGTACAATTTACTATTAACTGTAAGGAAAACATCACAAGGAAATTAACGTCTAATTAAACTGTGGCAAATAATAAAGAGGTGTCAATATATACCACGATTACTCTGTAATGACTGTACAGTTGGCTACCTACAAAGGTGACATAGGTAAACCTGAAACTAGACAATATTATAAATTCACGGAAACAGCCCAAAGGCCTTAGGCATCTCATCAGACTCGACAGACCAAGAGGCAAAGTGTTCGAATACCACCTGTTGGAGTACTTTTTTACACCCATATTAGAGATGGGTCACCAAAAATACTAAAACAAAATACCAATTCATCGCAATTTCATTATGACCTATCAGTAGCCCCGTCAACTAATAATAGCGACGTTATGTTTACAATCGTTTTAAGCGCATGATAGAAATAAGTAATATAAGTTAATAACTTACAATGCTGGCTTGATTCTTCACATAATTACGTTTATGTATGCAAATTGTTATGTACTTGGACCAACCCTCATTTGAAAGACCTCGCAATCAACATTGAAACGGTATCCGTACCGTAAACATCTTATGATACAGCTTTAAGCATCGCCAGTTAAAACAGAGATCGATGTCAATCTAACGCAAATTGAATTCAAAAGTTAAAGATAGTTAGGAACTTAGGAATAATTCAGGATTGAAGATTCGCATATTTCTTTTAATAAGACAACAACGACGATGACGCATTGAATGAAAAAAATTCTTCATTTTTTATGATATGTACCTGACTATATGTACAGAATACGGGGTAAAGAAAATGTGTTGAATGGCTGGTCAATGTAATCAACTTTAGGGCTAGCGGTAAGTACGGGCGTGACTTCGCTATATTACACAAGTTCGTCACACTAAACTGTGTCGCGCATTTGCAGTATCGTCGATACGCCGAGCATTACCATGCGAATAATTAGGAATGCGAGCGCTTGCGATACAGAGTTCATGGTACGGAGTCTCGTTTAATCTTTTAATATCGTGAATAATCCAAATGTTTTGAATATATCGCAATACACATAATATAATATTTATATCGGTATATCGTTCATGAATTCACAGATAGCGTGCTCATTCTACAACTCTTGAAACGCACGATATTCGCACTCCACAAGCGCCACTTTCCCAAGATTAATCTGACTGTCTCGTAAGTTTCTTACCCCAAGCTTTACACATAGAGCTGTAAATGCAGAAAGTTCAGACACAGATAAAACTGTTTATTAGGTCTGGATTATCAGCGTGTGTTCCAGGATTAAGTCACATTTCTAAAGGGCGGGAATGGATAGATAGGTAGATGGATTATATAACTTATACGGACGGTTTTCGTGTATGTGAATACACACCGTGCCTCGGAAAGCACGTAAAGCCGTTGGTCCTGCGCCTGATCTCTCTCGGGTCGTGGCGGATTGCCGTCCTATTAGACTATGAGAGTTAAGGAATAGAGAGAGCATCTGTGTTTGTGCACACACTTGTGCTCTATAATATCTCCTGCGTAGTTGGTTAATCTCCGGTGAGATTGGCCGCCGTGACCGAAATCGGTCAGGAGGACATTATTATTATTATATAACTTAATTCTTGTCAACGGACATGAGCTGGTTGGCATTGAGCATATTCCAGTGTTTATTTACTACACAGAACTAATTTGAGAGTGCATCGAGTAATCAGAAAAAAATAATGAATGATAAAGAACGTCACAGCTTTTGTAGAAAAATATTGTTGTTGATCTTATGTACCTTAATAATATATTGAAAAATGTAAGTTACATAATTCCTGAAGCTATCTGTTAAACTATCTGTTTCGTGCAATATTCTTACGTTTTTATTCATTGGGTTATTTCTCAGAATGTTTGACATGAAACACGACACGATTAATTTAACCTCAGACCAGTCACATAAAGTTTAAGGCTTATTCGTGCTAGCTTACGACCTTAGTCACGAATAAAGACAGAAATTCCCACCTGACACTATAATACGCAAGAATATGTATTTTCCCATTAAATACAGAATAGGGAAAGACGCTTAACGGAGATTTGCAGCCGCGCGCGACATTTGTGCAAGGCGAGGTCACTGGAAACCTCATGTGAGCATGTCACTCTGCGCAGATTGTTTAATAACATCGACCTAGGATGCTATTATTTTATTCTTGCATTACTAGTACACACAATTTGTAATTAAAAAAGAAATGAATCAGTAAATCATCTAATGTAATTTGCATCCGAAGCAATACCTAAATGTTTACCCACAGGAGGGAAATTAATTTGACTTTATCAAATTCTTGAATAACGGTGACGTTTAAATTACAATGTTTGTTTTGGCAATGGAATTTACAATTTTGCATGTTTTATTTTGGATACAAGAAAAAAAACCTTGATTGACTTTTCCCAAATATCTTGGTGTCGATTCTCAGTGTTAACACTAGGGTTCCAACTATACTATTAAAAACAGTATTATATATTTTTTTCTCGTTAATACTTTTTTATGTTCTATATTCAGAGCAATAAAACCTGAAAAAGTAATACTTAAAAAATGATAATAAAATGTTAAATTGTGCAAGAAGCTCCAAAAATAAGTTTTTAAAACATCAAAAAAATAAAATACTGTTTATTTTTCTAAAATACTGGTCATTTTAGTTCTCCGATCTTAATATACTTTATTTGTCGTAGAGAAATTTGGGAACCCTAGTTACCACATACTACTAAATATCAATATTTTACATAAAGCACCAGCCATTTGATCTTCGTCAGTTACGACACAACTACTGAGATGCCTAAGGGCTAGTGCCCTTAGGCGGGGAAATGATTTAAGGACGCCTCATGTCCGGCAGCCATTTAGGAACTCTACCAACCCCTCTTAGTAGAATTTATAACTTTATTCTCGTTAGTCTGTTACCTTATTTATTACTAGCTGTGCCCGCGACTTCGTTCGCGTGGATGTCGGAACTTAACAATGTATTTTTTAGTGAGACCAAATGCACTTAACCCTATTTTTTTCTAAAATAAAAGAATTTTTCTAAAATAAAAGTAGCCTAAGTTACTCCTTATTACATCAGCTACCTGCCAATAAAAGTCCCGTCAACATCGGTCCAGCCATTTCAGAGATTAGCCTATACAAACAGACAGACAGACAGACAGACAGACAAAAATTGTAAAAAATGTTATTTTGGTGTATGTACCATATATATATTCATATGCATGTAGTAAAAAACGGTTATTTCAATATTACAAACAGACACTCCAATTTTATTTATATGTATAGATGTATAGATTACTTCTGATAAGTTTACTTAACATAATAATAGGTACATAGTCTTGGCACATATCACACCCTTAGTATTAAAGTGACCTAAGTATTAAAGTATACTTTTTAAGGTCAGTTTTGGTTGTTCGGGAATTTTGAGTTAGATCACTTTCATTCTAAGGGTACGATATATGCGCGGCGCCGGTACGCCAGGCACCGCAGGCTCCGCATCCGACCTCCGGATGCGGCAGCCACGGAGGCGGAGCTGTACGAGGGGTACAGGGAGGCGAAGAGAGCCCTCCGGGAAGAGATCTTGCGGTCCAAAGCTCAGGGCCGCGAGGAGTTTCTGGGGACTCTGAATGCAGACCCATGGGGGCGCCCATACAAATTGGTGCGGAACAAGCTCCGCGCCTGGGCGCCCCCACTGACACGGAGTCTCCGGCCACAGTTCCTGGAGGGCGTGGTGAGCGCTCTGTTCCCCTCGCGGGCGGAACATGCGCCACCGCCGATGGCTCCGCCTCTCACGGCGCCCGACGCGGACGACGACGACGACGACGACGACGAAGTGCCCGAACTGACCCGGGAGGAGTTGAGAGCGGCGGTTGAAAGGCTTAAAGCCAAAAATACCGCCCCAGGACCCGACGGCATACCTGGCCGAGCATGGGTTCTGGCCTTAGGGGCTCTCGGGCCCCGATTGGAGAGGCTTCTTAGCGCATGCATGGAGAGGGGCCAGTTTCCGACCCGTTGGAAAACGGGGAAGCTGGTCCTCATTAAGAAGCCTGGGCGCCCTGCGGACTCTCCGTCCGCATTCCGGCCCATTGTGTTGCTCGACGAGGTGGGCAAGCTCTTTGAGCGAGTAATCGCTGACCGCCTCGTCGGCCACCTTTCGAGGAGGGGGCCGGATCTGGCGGATAACCAGTTCGGTTTCCGCCGGGGGCGCTCCACGGTGGACGCCATCATGCGCGTGGGAGCCGTGGCGGCGGAGGAAACGCGTCGGGGGGGGGTGGTCTTGGCGGTGTCTCTAGACATCGCCAATGCGTTCAACACCCTGCCCTGGAGCTGTATTAGGGAGGCACTCAGGTTCCACCGAGTGCCGACCTACCTCCGTCGAGTAATCGGGGCCTATTTGACGGACAGGGCCGTCATATTCCCGGGTCAGGAGTTCTGGAGCCGACGAGAGATGTCGTGCGGTGTTCCGCAGGGGTCGGTACTGGGGCCGCTCCTGTGGAACATCGGTTACGACTGGGTGCTGCGAGGTGCCCTCCCCGGCGGGGCCAGCGTGATGTGTTACGCTGACGACACGCTGGTCCTGGCGCGGGGACGCACGCACCAGGCGGCGGCCGAATTAGCGGCAGACGTGGTTGCCACAGTCGTGGAGAGGATCCGGCAGCTGGGCCTCGAGGTGGCGCTGCACAAAACCGAGGCCATGGTGTTCCACGGCCCTCGGAACGCGCCACCTCCGGGATCCGCGATAATGGTGGGAGGGGTTCGCATCGGTGTCGAGTCGACGATGAAGTACCTGGGACTCGTCCTCGACAGCCGGTGGAACTTTCGGGAGCACTTCCGACGTCTGGCTCCCAAGCTGGTGACGGCCGCGGCCGCGCTCAAGCGGCTGCTGCCCAACATTGGGGGGCCAGACGCCTCCTGCCGGAGGCTCTACGCGGGGATCGTGCGGTCCATGGCGCTGTATGGGGCGCCGGTGTGGTGCGGCGAGCGGGGCCTGGCGGCCGTAAACGCTACGTGTCTGCGTAAAGCGCAGCGCGTGATGGCCGTCAGGATCATCAGCGGGTACCGCACGGTCTCCTTTGAGGCGGCGAGCCTCCTTGCCGGAACGCCGCCGTGGGATCTTGAGGCGGGGGTCCTCGCGGTGCTGTATGTCTGGCGCCGCGAGGAAGTGAGCCGGGGCTCGAGTCCAATGCCGCGACAAGTTGTTGCGATGAGGACGGAGCTCCGGCGCGATCTCATGGCGGCATGGGAGCGGCGGCTGTGGCAACCGCGCGCAGGGCACGCCTCGATCGAGGCGGTAAGACCCGTCTTTAGAGAGTGGCTGGAGAGGCGCCATGGCGTCCTCACCTTCCGCCTGACGCAGGTCCTCACCAAGCACGGCTGCTTTGGGAGGTACCTGCACAGAATCAGGCGGATCGACACACCGGGGTGTCTACACTGCGAGGACGCCCCGGAGGACACGGTGCAGCACACGGTGGAGGTGTGCCCGGCATGGGAGCCGATGCGCCGTGTCCTCGTAGAGGAGATCGGCGGCGACCTCTCGCTCCCGACCTTGGTGAGATCCATGGTTCGGAGCGAGAGCGCATGGGCGGCCGTCGCCTCCTTCTGTGAGGCGGTCATGGCCGCCAAGGAGGAGGTAGACTGGCGACGCCCAGGAGGCCGCCGAAGGGGACGCCCGGCTCGTCGACGCCGCGAGGCGCGCGACGATCTCCAGCCACCATAGAGGAGGGCCTGCGGGCGGCGGACCTGGGCCGTCCGTCGCCCGACCAGAGAAAGGCCCGAGACGGGGGGGGGCAGCGTAGTGTTCCACGCGCCCCCCCGTTAACAAAGTGAAGTCAGCAACAGTCGTGGGGCCCGCCTGGGCTAAGGGCGGGCCAACGCCTGCCGGGGCTGCGAGCCAATATAACAGATATCGCGGCCCCGGTACACCAAGGGCGATCATGGGGACACGGGTGGGTTTTAGTCAGTAAGAGTCTGACACATCCCTTCGCTCTTGCCCAGGGCGGAGGGGGGTCATTGGATGATTTCCCACCCAAAAAAAAAAAAAAAAAAAAAAGGGTACGATATATTGTTCTATATTGGTTTCATTAGGTAATGAAACTTTCTAATAAAGATGGCTTTTGTAACGATAGTTGGCTACAATTAATATTATTATTATCTCTGAATCATCGTACGAATGCACAAAATGTTAACTAAACAAGAATTTTATTGCCACCATTAAATTAAATGAACAACCATCTAATAACGGTGATAGTTATTGTAATTGAAAATTGAGTGCCTTTTTAAATAACTCGTAATTTTGACAAGAAGCTCATTCGTTTTGAAACAGATAGTGTCCTTAAAAGATTTGTGTTTTCATGATATTTCATTCACGAGTAATTTCGCACCTGCTTCGTACGTGCAGTTATGCGCTGGATGAATAAGCACGCAACGTGCATACTGATATCTGGGTACATACCTTAAACATTTACAGCTTACACTGCCATTTTGGGTTGCGATCTTTTTGGAAGTTCTATTATTTGAGTAGTACTTTCGAATGTTTGAAACATTCCAATCAGTATTCAATCATATATTCTTTTATTAAGAATTATCGGTAGGTACACATTGTTAAAAAGCAAGAGTCAAATAAAAAGGTTTCTTAAACGTTTCCACTTTCTCGAAGGCAAAGCATACCTACGATCTCATGATCAAGAACGTGACGTAATCTGGAGCAACTTCTTTCTTTCAGCAATCAATGAAAGTGTAATCGATTGAAACGATTCCAATATACAAAAATACAATGCTTTATTACTTATCGATTATAGTCTATATAGCAATATAACCATGAATTATATTACATTTTATTAATAAGGACACGAGGTCGAATTTCAAATAATTAGTACATATTTTAAGTACGAGTAGGTACCTCCCTAAGGTAGGTGTAGGTCTGCTTATACAAATTCTTGCTGAACATACAGTTCTTAATCGCGGTCTTAATAGTGCGGTTCTGAAGTAGTGTTTAATAAAATGTAGAAAAAATTAGATAATTGATGAATGATAACAGGTAGGTACTACATAGAACAATTGAATTTTGTATAATTTTCGAATGTTATATTCTGTTAAGTAAGTCATAATGTAAAGAATATCAATGTTTTTTTGATCTATGGTTTTATTAGATTTCGAATTCCATTCGCGTGGCAACATAAAATAAATTACTTACCATTTCGAGATACATCTAGCTCGACTAAATTTTCAAAATTCTGTATGTCTGCTGGAAGTTTGTGAATTTCATTATCACTGAGGCCTAATCTTCTTAGTCTATGAAGTCTGAAGAAATTCTGTAATAAAATTATACAATGTTTAATTAAATGTGCCTGGTAAAATTACTTAAAGAGAATATTCAGTTATTTTAAAATGGGAGAATTGCCTCTTTGCTTGGGTTTTAATTTTACTATTAACACAATCCCAGCTGAAAATAGAATAGAATAGAATAAACTTTATTTCAAGTCTTAGATTCACATAGGTTAGTTACACATATAGGTACATACTAGTAAATAAAATTGCAGTGTGGTACATGCAACAAGCAAAAGTGAACTACATATGGGCAATCCACCCGGTCAGCAATCATATGAAGGAGTCTGTTGGGACTGACCCTTACTTGAAAAACATGCCTGAATACCTATTGGAATAAGGTTTGATTTTTGTTCAGTTTTCACTCTATAATTTAGATATAGGTACATATATAATATAGACTACAGTTTAGTCTGAACTGTTTTGGTTATCCTGCAACACTTGTTGCATGTTTTTTTGTTGTGTTGTTCAGTTTTTTTTTATATTTTCTGGTATGGGCATAAAGATCTGATATTCCCCCAATATAAGATTTTTGAGATATTCAGGTAAAGTAGGCCTTAAAAATAGAAAGTTACTTCATTTTACTGTGATACATGTAGGCAAAGAGCTAGGGTTAACTGACTGTAAGTGATGACACCCATGAAATCGGACATCCACAACCTAAGTAACATATCTCAGTAACCCAATTTTTTGATCACATTCATTTTACATCATTCAAAACATTTATTTCACCTTTGTTTAAAAAAAAAGAAGAAAGAAAAGAAAGGCCTTGATACAATTTCTAATATAAATTTATTCTAGTACCACAAGTTTAATCCAAAAATTTACAAGTCATCAGTTGAATGAGACATCTGGATAATGTATAATTAATATATGTATAATCTGGATAATTAGTTAATGTTTATTTCCATTTTATCTCATGATTCAGTGAATATGGTGTAGTGACTGAAAATAATTTTGCATTTTATTATAACTGTGACAATAAGGAAAACGAATACCTAAACAATATAACTAAAAATAAATAATTCTGATAAATAAGTGCTTTTGAGTACACTATTCTTCACAGGAGACAAGCAATGTAGAGTACATTGATCTTTAACCAAGAATGTAATTGGAATTCTCTACTTAATTATAATTAAATAAATTTAATCAAACAAATAATGAAAATGAATGGTTTTTTTTAATCATTTCCCCATCCTAGGATTTTTCTGTGTTGGCACAGTTTACATACATGTCACATACACACAGTCAGATCTGAAATAACTATCTTTAGATCATATAAATATTTGTTCCATGCGGGATCGAACCTGCAACAGACTTACAGACTTACCACAGAAAGCTAACCATTTTAGCTACTGTGTCAACCATGTCATCAATAACTGTAGTATCAAAAATGAAAAAAAATAAATGTCAAGACTACAACTTTTTGAACCTCCATCCTTTACACAATAAAGACAGATCAAACCATATCATTGATTCTGTACATTGGATGGAGATGAAAAATTCATGTTTGACAGGTCATATCATTAATCATGTCAAAAACAATGAATACTAATAATAACAGGACTATTGTTGCAAATAAGCCAGATATAGTGGTCATAGATTGGCACACCGCACTGTAATTTTTGATGAAAACATCCTACTTAAATATTTTGACTTGGCAAACAAGGTTGTTGACTCAGCAGTCTTAGTACCTGTATACGTTCCGGCTAATGGGTTAATAGTCAAGGGCTTGATACAGAAGATGGAACACTTCTCGACACAGGGCCACATTGTGAGGAGCTTGGGCTGTGGTCCCTGCTTTTTTTACCAATTTTAACAATGAATGTGACTGAAATGTCTTGAATTCATCATGATATACCTACCGGCAACAAGATAAATAACACTATGTGTGTGTAAGCCTCATATCAAGTGATGCATGATCATCTTGTGATGCATGAACAAATAATAGATTATTTTGAATTCTATTGTTTTGGCTTACTATTGCTTTACAATATTTATATTATTTTCTTTATGTGTTTCCATCCCATGATATTTACTTCAATAACAATACTAAGGAAAAGGAACTTGCCCACATAATTAATATACTATTTATTCCTTATCCTTTTTATTTCAATGTTGTATTATATTATTATTGTATTTACATTATTGGAATAGTGTTAACTGTATAGTTTACAGCTTTGTTCCCATTGAATATTTCCTCCTATCCTATTTGGTTAATTACTTTACATAGACCTATCATACAAATTAGTATCTGTGATAAACAAAGTTAGGCATGTATAACCCTATTATACTTGAAATGAGCTTATAAATATGAAGCCAACATTTTTTGAAGCCAACCTCAATGTTATGAATCTGCAAAAGTCATCTGTACATGTTCAGAACATCTATAAGTTACACATACATAGGAATATAATTATCACTGAAATACTTAAGTCTCGTAGCATTTAATACATAAGGTACACTCTTTAAAAGCCAACGCTTGCGATTTGACAGTGGATATGTACCAATAACACAACATAAGTCGCAATGATATTATTTACATTTTTCGGTGATAAGGTAAACGCCCACGAGTGAAATTATCATTTCATTTAGGTTACACATCTGCTTACCTTCGGTAGATCTCTAATATGGTTAGCATCCAAAAAGAGTTCCTCTAAACTCCTGGAATATCGCAAAATGTCTTCGGGTATTGTTGGCAGCGAGCAATGCCGCTTGTCTACACATTCCACTTGGCGATTACATTTGAACAAAGGTATACATCGAAACATGTTGGACACTACACTTCATACAAACTGTAATTGAATGAATCACTGCAACGACACATATTTGAGCACTTTCAAGATTGTAACACTATTTCAGCATTGTAAAATTGATAACGATATCAAAATAATCCAAAAAACACAACTTACACCTCACCCTACAAAATGAAGCCACAAACTGCCAGAGTTGCCATTTGCCATACCATACCCCATATAATAGTTGCCTCTATTAAATTTAATTTTTATGGCAACATTTTCCACCCATGCTTCAATTCTGGAATTTAAACTCATCGAAATAATACTGGTTGTTCACATATTATTTTCGATGTTTAAACTGTAATGGAAACAAGGACGATCAACTACTTTAGTTTAGACGATTTCTTCATCTAAAAACTGCCCAAAAGTCGTTAACCGCATTACGAATGCAGTTTACTAGGTAGAATCAGCTCCCAATATTGATTAAATCTAGCTGCACTTTGAATTGCCGTTTTAAATACCTTGCCATGTAAACTGCTCTCCGAAGAAAGCATTTATTTCAATTAATTATTGAAATTGACCAGGGCCCAGATTGACTGCGTGGGTGTACCCCCACCGACGACATTTATCACTATCACTACATATTATAAAACAAAGTCCCGTGCCGCGTCTGTCTGTTCGCGATATACTCAAAAATTCCTGAACGGATTTTCATGCGGTTTTCACTAATAGTCAGAGTGATTCATGAGAAAGGTTTAGGTGTATAATTCACTATGGTTTTGTGTAAATTGGCTGAAATATTTCGAATATTGTTGAAGATGTCGGAAAAAATCATGCCGATTGAGCTTTACTGGCGTGCGCCGCCTAAATGCTCGACGCTAAAGATAAATACGACACTAAGACAGAAAAAAAGTTTAGGCGTACATGCTCTGTTCCCCGTGCGAAGCCGGGACGGGTCGCTAGTGCTAGTTAATAATAAAATTATACTCATACTCTCGAACTAAGTGTTTCCATATTAAAAATACCATATTACCCTAACCATGAAAAACCTTGGTTCAAAATTCAAGTCAAGATTTGATAGAATTAATAGAATTTTCTATTGATGGAGTCGGCATATCATATTACACATTGTTGGAAACACTTCTTTTAGTTTAAAATTGTGAAGTAAACAAATCTTGACCTTGTCTAATGCATCAAAGGGCGGATGTCAATTCTGTTACATACACATTTTATAATAATAATTAATAGTAGGTAATAGTATTATTAAATATAACGCTTTACTGATATTATATTATTATAACTATTACTCGGTAATAGTCAAATAATAGTTTACGGATTCAGTTTTCGTTACCCAATAATATAAATTATTCATTTAACGTACTCGGTCGTATGATTACAATATTATCGATACAGACTAACATATTACGCGAAACGGTCATTAAAATTTCCTTCATACTTTTACAGGCTTAAGACTGTCAACGTTGTTTAGTTTGTTGGCTTATTTAAGAGTGTAATACAGTTATTTCATTCATTCGAACAAACGATAACAAGTGCGTGAAAAGAGAACGCTCAACATGATGTCGCCGCTCCGCTAAAATGCGATGCACCGCGCGCATCGAAAGAGAGAGAGAGAGAGAGAGAGAGAGAGAGAGAGACATTTGTCGCCAACTACACAACGGCAACAGCGTGCGCGCGCTTCAAATAGTTATTTGACTATTACTGAGTAACACTATTACTGCAGATTTGAATAATCTATTATCATATTAATACTTAATATTATGTTACCAGTAACTATTCTGATTATATTAGTGACACCTCTAAATTTTATTATTAACTAGAGCTAGCGACCCGTCCCGGCTTCGCACGGGGAACAGAGCATGTACGCCTATACTTTTTTCTGTCTTAGTGTCGTATTTATCTTTAGCGTTGAGCATTTAGGCGGCGCACGCCAGTAAAGCTCAATCGGCATGATTTTTTCCGACATCTTCAACAATCAGCGTCATATTTCAGCCAATTTACACAATACCATAGTGATCTCATGAAAGAATAAATTAATACGTTACGTTGCCGTACATTTTATAACAGGCATGATAAAAATCAAAATGAAAACGAATACAAATTAAAAATATAAAATATATAAATATTTTTCTAAATAAAAATTTGAATAGTTGTTTTAAGCCATTTTTATCGAGTATTTTTGTATCGATAAAACTCAGCCCTAAAGATCGCTTAGGCTCCACAGGGCTCCACCCATAGACTTAGAATTTCGCTTACGCTCCACCTACCACGCCATTTTATGGCCACAGGAAGCTTCAAATGAAATTTTATGTTTCATATCTTCTTATATTCCTAATCTAAGCTATAAATGTGGTAGAAATACAAAAATGGAAAACTTGTTCATAACGACGGCAATTTTTTTTCGTGACCGATGCCTAAATTAGTAGAGATGAGTCGTACTAGACAAATTTTGTTACTACTAGGTTAAGTGCACCTAGTCCAATTCCGTAAGAATACTCCATCCAAATACCTATTCCATCTAGTCCATGAAGTACTCATAAAGTTTGGTATTGTTGGAATAGGTAATACTTTAATGTATGCTTAGTCTTTGCGTACCGCCAATATGTGTACGCAGTAATGTATTTTTTTATATACACGTAGACAATCAGGCTTAAGAATTTTGATTCAAGAACATTAATTGTTAAAGTTTTCGGTTCTTATGGTTTGTAAGATTTGATACAGAAGATTTGGTAAGAAGACCGTTTTAACAAAAAAAAAAATTGTCCCAAAAATGATCCTAAACGACACTACTTCCTTTGGGAGCCATTTTTTAAAATACGCTTTAATATCTTAATAAAAATAAAATCAAAAGTTCTTAAACCACAACAAAACTTCGTTACGATACGCGTTTTCGATTTCGAAGTCGAGTAGGTATCAATACGGCGAGCCGGCGTCCATCGAGATCACGTTCGCATGAGTGCGTACTTGATACTCGACTGCATCATTATAGTCTTCATTCGCATCGAGTATTTACGAGTGCGCCGCGAGGGCACAAAGAGACTAGGTAGACCGAGTATTTTAAAAGTTGGAATAGGTGCAACCTAGTCTCGTTGAATACCTAGTCCCTGGATCTGTTCTAGTATATACGCTTCATCTCTATTTTCCAGTATACTATTGTAGTCTTTGATCTCTATAAATTAGTCTGAATTAGACAATTTGATACCTCGACTCGCCGCGCGTGTAAATATCGATATATCCTATAATTGCTACTAACAATTTATTGCTTTTCTTTTCACCATGGATTTTAATTTAGGATTTATCGGTGGCGGTAATATGTCTACTGCAATTGTTAAAGGAATACTTAAAAGTGGTATGTCTGTATTTACTATTTTTTAGTTAATTTCCAAATTTCTATAAAAAAATATTTTCATTCTGCTATGAGGATTTTAAGAAATATCTTCGTGTTTTCGTAACAGATGTCATGCTACATTAATAATATTAAATTAATCTGCTGAGGAAGACATTTGGTACAAAATACGTTTTGGTACAACAATTCGGTACAAAAGTATAACTATGAACAAGTTTTGATCACAAAAAAAGAAACTTTACTGTTGCATTTTATTCTTTATTATCATAAATGAATTTCACATTTCAGGTGCACATACTGCATCAAAGATTTGGGTATCAGGCCCTCAAATAGAAAATCTTAAGCATTGGAGTGATTGGAGGATGAATGTTACTACAGAAAATGGGAAAGTATTTGATAAGTGTGATATGATATTTTTGGGAGTAAAAGTCAATAAATTGGATGAAGCTGTGAAAAGTATACCTAATGTAGCTGTAAACAAAACAAAACAAGTATTGTTTGTCTCAATGTTGGCTGGGATTAAAATAGAAAAAGTTCAAGGGGTGTGTTACTTTTGTTTCATATGTTTAGGTAATCTTTCAGATATCTTCATCCTTTTAGATATAAAAAAGATAACAAATTTAAAGATCATGAGAACATGTTCTTCTATAGCAATGACCATAATGATTGTAGCATTATATTTAACTTAAAGTGCACAGCTCAGGGAGCTAATTCTCGCTCAATTATAGCCCGGTCAAGTTAGACATGCAAGGTTACAAAAATTCGCATAGAGCTGAAAATTTGTACAAATATTCGTAACACCCTTATAAATGAAATGTGAAGTCCCCATCAATCCAACATTTGCAAAAAAAAAATATTCAAGGTCAAAGTTTGCAAATATGTGTTTTTTGCCTTTTTCAGCCAAACAGTAAGTTTTATCATAAAAAAAGGTCAGACTAAAATTGTGGATCATGCAATAATCTATAAAAATTGTCTTTACAATTTTTCTCTAAAGAGTCACCATTTCTGACATATAACTATTCAAAAAGTTGAAAAATTTATGTTCTTCATAATATGCACATTTCCATGCCACTTGTTGGTGGTTGTTTCCCCGGTAGGTCTATTCCTCGATGTATTGTGATGCTTTTTAATTCAATACTATTTAATACTATTTAATAATAAAAAATGGTACTATTGGGAATGATGAAAGTGGTGTGAATTTTAAGAAATTGGGGAAAATTATTTGCAATCATCATAATGGCTGGGACTAGTTCATAAGTATCATAATATTAGGGGATAGGTGTTAATAATGTGTTGAATCTTAATACTTTGTTCCCGGCAAAGAACATCTTGTTAAGAGTTGCTGAAGTTGCATGGAGGATTGTAAATGTTGCGCGATCGACTGGTGCGCTACGTGTCGCGGATTCGTTTGCCGCATGGAACAAATATTTGTATGATCTACAGATAGTTGAATGTCCATGTGAATATTTGTGTTCATAAACGCACCCACAATACAGGATTATTACAAGTGTGAGGAAACATAAAAAAAAAAACAATTATGCTTCTTCTTCTATACAGTCAGCATGAGCTACATGTCAATGGTTTCGGCCATAGTTGAAAGATTAGCCAGTCAGCGGTGGTGCTGCCGAGGCTGAAGATCTCACGTTTCGTCACTAGTTGATTGTTTCTCCATGCATACGTCCTTGTGCGTATTACAATCTGCGTTCGCCAAGTTCCTTCTACCCAGCGTGATGATTATAGTAACGTTCTCTTTACAGTCGGTTTGTAACACAACCTTAAAACTGGTACTGGCGTAAGGTTATGTAAGTATTAATACAATAATACACTTTTTGTCACTAGACTATCCACGTTATCCTTTTACTTTTATTTTACAGTATACCTAGTTATGAATAGTACGACTCTAGGTGCCATGTTCCAAAGTTAACTTGAAGAATGGGCTATGGAAACTCCATAGTTACTCCTTTGAATTCAGAATTCGTAACAGCTATTTCTTCAAAACATATGGTTTTACTGAGACGTGGTCGTTAACTGTTGGCCTCTTAGAGAGGCTCAGAGTCACACAGCGGGCATTGGAGAGAGCTATGCTCGGAGTCTCTTTGCGCCATAAAATCCGGAACGAGGATATTCGCCAAAGAACTAAGGTCACCGACATAGCTCTCAGGATTTGCAAGTTGAAGTGGCAATGGGCAGGCCACATCACTCGAAGAACGGACAACCGATGGGGAAGAAAGGTTCTCGAGTGGCGACCACGATCCGGAAGCCGCAGCGTAGGAAGGCCTCCTACTAGGTGGACAGACGACATTGTGAAAGTCGCGGGCAACCGATGGATGCAAGTGGCGGGATGTCGTTCGATGTGGTGGTCTAAGGGGGAGGCCTTCGTTCAGCAGTGGACGTCTTCTGGCTGATGATGATGATGATGATGATGATGAGATGGTTTTACGAATTCGTCTAAAGTACACTGGCGTATAAAATGAGGGACTGGGTTTCTTTCGAGTTGGTATTCTCATAATTGTACTATTTTGTATGTATAAGTTATACAGACCGATAAGAAAATATTTTTACTTGTACCTATTACAATGATGTATATACGCGGCGTTCTTATGCATATTATGAAGAACACTTCAACTTTTTGTATCGTTATATCTCAAAAACGGTGACGCTTAGGAGAAAAAGTGTAAAGACAATTTTTATAGATGATGATGATGATCTACAATTTTAGTCTGACCAATTTTTATTATGATAAAACTTACTGTTTGGCTGAAAAACGCATAAAAACCATATTTGAGAACTTTGACCTTGAATTTTTTTTTTGCAAATTTCTGTTCACTGGGGACTTTTCACATTTCATTTATAATGGTGTTCCAAATATTCGTTCAAATTTCTAATCTATGCGAATTTTTGTAACCCTACCCCTATTTTTGGGCTAACTTGACCGGATTATTATTATTTCTACATTTTCTTTTCTGAATTCTCTTTTACAGTTTTGCGCAGTAGCTAAGTAATTAGCTTTCTGCACTAGGTGTCGCGGGTTCGATTCCCGCACGGGAAAAATATTTGTATGATCTACAGATAGTTGTTTCGGGTTTGGTTGTGTGTGTAAGTGACATGTATGTTTGTAAACTGTACCCACGATACAGGAGAAACCACAGGGTGGGGCAGCATTTAAAAAAAAGAAAAAGAAATGAAATGATATTTTAGTGCTTTAAACACTCAGAATAGCAGTTGGAATTCAGGTTTTAGTGAAAATAATGTTATGTAGAAGCGCATGCGAAGTTAAAAACAATATGAGGTGTATATTTCAGTGTCGTCTTTCGGATTCAGTTTGACAGATTTGCAATTTTTTGATTGATCTGAATAAAATTTCTGGACTGATATTGTACCAAATTTGAACTATTTTTTTTGTACTTGTTTGTGGCTACTGCTAAGAGTCCATGCCAAACCTTTTATAGTTTGATGCATTTTTATGTGTAGTGTGCAGACAGATAAGAATATGCTCCAATCACTTCATACAATAGAGTAGGCTTCTATGCATGTATATCTACCAAATGTGTATTTATTTAAAATCATTTAAAAAAAATATTGTAGTAATATGATTATGACTAAAATTATCAACACAATTAAGCACAATAATTTAGAGACAAAATTTTATATGACAAACATGCAGACCTGAAGCCACTATTTGTTAGTCATTCAAATATTTATTCTGTGTAGATATCAGTCTAACATACTGACAAAGTGCTGAGCACTTTGTCAATTTTACTGATGTTTTAATACTTGTAATTGACATTTATATTGCAATGTTTTCTTCTAATGAAAATTTTATGTTGTGTTACAGACAATTAAACATTATCTAAGTGATGCTGATGCTAGTGTGATACGGATAATGCCCAACACACCAATGACGGTGGGAGCAGGTATTTGTTTATACACTCCAGATTCCAAAGTGACAGAGCAACAATGTTCAACAGTAGAAAAACTTTTAAATGGGTCTGGACTTTATGAGAAAGTTCCTGAATATTTAATAGATACCTTGGGCACATTGACTGGCTGTGGACCAGCATATGTAAGTACATTCTTACTTTACAAAATATTTGTTCAATTTATCTGCTTCCTAATTCGATTTAGGCTCCTGTGATAAATAAATTGTAGTAGTCTAGGAAACTTAATTTATCTCACATCTTTGTGTCTATGATAATAAAAAAATGGTTTGTTGTGTTGAATTGAAATAAAAGTAAATAATGTGTACCAATGTGTGCTCCACTATAAATAGAGATAAATATAATTAAATTCGGGCGCCAGGAGCTAACACAAAAATATATACGGAAGCTTACCGAGCAAAGTTGAACTTTTAATTTTCAGGCGGGAGGAATAAATATAAGCAAACAAATTAATTTGACTTTGAGGCTTCTTTTCAATTGACCCCATAAATGCTCTATGGGATTGAGGTCGGGATATTGGCGTCAGAAAGTGCTCTTTGTGTGGTATGTGCTGTATGTGCGCGAGCATTATCTTGCATAAAAAGGAAGCCAGCGCCCACTCTTTGTGAAAATGGGATGACACGAGGTCGGATTACCCGGTCAACGTAACTGGCGGCGGTAACGGTGCCCTCATCCAGAATTACCAGCTCTGTTCTGCCGACCAAGCTTATTCCTGCACGTACCGTAACACTTGGGCCCACAAAACGGTCTGTTCCGTGGATGCATGGAACTGAAAAACGTTCGCCTTGTTTTCTCCACACGCGTACTCGTTTGTCATCACTGAAAAACTTGACCTTACATTCGTCTGTAAAGAGTACAGTCCTCCAGTTATCCATGGTCCAATCCAAATGCTCGCGAACATACCTTAAACGCGCTACCCGATGGGCCCTTGTCAGTTTGAGTCGAACAACACGCACTCTGGAACGTTGGCCATCTTCGTGGAGCCGATTACGAATGGTTTGACCACTGACGCGTGTACCAGTAGATTGCCGCAGTCGGTTTTGTAAGGCGCGAGCGGAAATGGTACGTTCCCGACGTCCCGTTAACCTCATGTACCGGTCATCCTGGGCAGTTGTGGCTCTAGTTCTTCCTGAACCAGTCTCCTAGCTACACTCCCAGTTTCCTGGTAGCGCTACCACACGTTCACAAGTGACAGAATTTGTGCATTGTTTTTTTGTTGTGCATGTTTTTTCAAGCACTTCACTTTTTCTGTCTACCCACTTGAAGTCAACGTAAAATTGTTGCTTGAAACATTGATACGGACCCATAAACATGTCAACTATACAATTTAATACTTCATTTCGGTAATGATTACGCACTGAGTTATTCTTAAACAAAATTCGAAATTAATTTAATGTGGGCCCTATTTTGTTTTGAGTAGTTTATAAAATAGGAGTATAAAAAAAAAAACGCTAATGGGCTGGAACAAAATACAATCAATTTAAACTTGAAATTAATGACAGCATATTTAATTTTAAAATGTGGTGCGTGGAGACAAAACTTACCGTTTATTTTCGTATTAAATCGGCATCGCACCACAAATGGCAGTGCGAATGATTTGCAATAAGTAACTAATACTGAAACAAAGCAAAATTACCAAAAATAAGAACCACATAACGGTTTTGAAATTCAAACTCTCACGAGACGGATTAAAAATATACTCACACAAAAAAATACGAGAGCCCACTTTAAAACCTGGGCTTATCCCTTGCAATAAGAAGATATCACAACATTTTATGCAAAAATATAACGGTATGAAGCGGGATTAACAAGTTATATAAAAAGTATGGGCGGAGACGAAATTACGCCATAATTGACTTTTTTTTTCTTAGTTTTTGGCATGCGATGCAGTCGATGCCGATGTCGACGATTCTGCCAATGTCAGAAGTGAAATGAGAAAGCAAGTGATGTAGATTTAAAAAGAAAATAATAAAAACGTTGGAATTAAAATGATAATATAGTTGACCTCATTGTAGAACCTCGAGTTAGTAGGAAATCAAATTTATAGTTTATTAACACGGATAAATGTCATCAGCGTTTGGAGCAACTCTGGGGAGGAATATGTTAAAAGAGAGGGGAAATTAATTGGCACAGAAATCTTTAGTTTAGGGAGGCGACTATATTAGTTGTAGGATGGGTTATTGTTGGTGCAGTTGAAGAAAATGTGCTCTAAGCTACCCACATCCAGTCCACACTCGAAGAGGGATGAGTTCTGCTCGCGAATTTTACGCAGGTAAACTGGGGAGCAGCAAAAGCCTAAGCGGATTCTACAATGGATCGATATAACACGACACAGTTGGCGCAGTGGCTAAGCGATTAGCTTTCTGCGCTACGTGTCGCGGGTTCGATCCCCGCACGGAACAAATATTTGTATGATCTACAGATAGTTGTTTCGGGTCTGGTTGTGTGTGCATGTGACATGTATGTTTGTAAACTGTACCCACGATACAGGAGACATCCTAGTGTGGAGCAACGTTTAAAAAAAAAAAAAAAAAAAAAAAAAAGAAGTTGGACTGCATAGTAGAAATTACCTTTCCTTTTGCTTGAGCTGATCCACAGTTCCTGCCAAGTGTTCTCAAGATCCAATTTGGGAAGGTTCAGTAGATCATACCCTTGGTGACGGAGATGTTTAAGGTCTGCAGTTAGTGAGGTAAATGCATCCTTGGCCAATATATTCATTTCCCTTGATGCCACAATGGCTGGGTACCCAAACTAATTAAATGTTTTTTTGCTGATTGGCGTAAGATAAAAGTGTATTTTTGCTATTTAAAATTAGTTAACTGTGTAGTTTACTTTTGAAGGGATTTTGGTATAAGGTATTGGAGACAACTTAGGGAGTCTGTAAAAATAACGCGACAATATAGCGAGAAATAACGATCTTTAGTTCACATCATGACAAACCTTTTCCAAAAAGGCAAGATATTTCCATAGTCACACTGATACGCGGATATGTGGATGATTTTCAGATGACAAAATAAGGAACATAATAGTTACACATAGTATATTAAACACCTTGAAGTAATTTTCTTCATGGCAACATTTTCAATATTGCAGATGTACTTGGTGATAGAGGCTTTGGCAGATGGGGCGGTGAAGCAAGGAGTACCAAGAGCAATGGCAATACGTCATGCAGCTCAGATGATGATTGGCAGTGGACAAATGGTGCTGCAGACAGGAAAACATCCTGGTTTGCTTAAAGATGAAGTTTGTTCACCTGGTGGCTCTACTATATGTGGTATCACTGCACTGGAAAATGGTAAACTACGGTAAGCACATTAAAAATAGAATGATATTGTTTTTCTTTAATTATTATGCTTGTTTGTACTGGCGCTCAGCTGTGTGTAGGAGGCCTAAGTACGCGCACAAGTAAGTAGCGCGTTGTCGAAGCTATACTGCCGCACTTCGGAGCTTGGCTCAAGAGGAACGAGCGCGTCACTTTCCGATTGACGCAGGTGTTCACCGGGCACGGTTGCTTCGGTGAATACCTGAACAGGATTGGCCGCGAGGCCACGGCAGATTGCCACCACTGCGGAAGAGGCGGCCAGGATATCGCACAGCACACACTCTAGGCGTGCCCTGCGTGGGCCGTGGAGCGGCTGATTCTGGCCGACCAGATCGGACAAGATCTCTCTACCAGCCATAGTATCGGCTATGCTGGCAGAATCGGAAAACTGTAGGGCAGTGGTCTCCTTCTGTCAAGCAGTCATGCTCCCATAGAAATACTACTTAAAGAATGAGCGTAACTGACGTCACGGCAAGTTAAACAAGGAACGTTTATTACGAAACACATATGAAAGAAGGAGATGCAATCTTTATTTTTTGTCCTTATCTGCGTAGCCGGTATTTTTAGCCACAGATTGTCAGATTTGACAATCTGTGGGTGTATGCGCTATGGGATATTGCACTGTTTTAGGCTGCAAAAACTGTAGCATACGAAAAGATGCCGTGCGTACCATTTCACTCGTAAGTAGACATAATTCAATTTATTAGAGTTTCAATAACGTCGGAGATATCATTACAGATATCATGGATAGGAACTGACTACTTGTTGTTGAATATACTGTGAAATTAATGCGTCATTTTGCTTATTGTTTGTAACCTAACCTAACACGTGAAATATTAAGTGTTGCTACTGTATTCTTTTATTTACCTCACTATCAATTCCAAGTAGTTTATACAAATTTCATATTAAAATTTAGGAATGTGTATTTTACAGGAATTGTACTGGTTTACAGTAGATCTTGAGATGACAAAAAAATAAATTCACGCTACCGGGTGGCAAAATTGCTATTTATAAATAACCAATACGTAATTTTCATGAACCGTTAAGGGACACTGACATCTCAAATTATTTTAGTTTACAAATAAAAACCAAAAAACCCGAATGTGCTTACTGAGATTCCTTAGCCCGCCTACCTTTATGTAAATAAAACCTGAAATATATGAATCACTGTCAGTTAAATATTATGAATATTAAACATTAATTAAATTTATACACATTTACCTGACAATAAAAGAAAATTATTTAATATAAATAATAATGTTAATTATAATAAATACATTCCCATTATTATATAAAACAGGGTAAAAATAAATTTACGTTCAAAATAAGGGACATTGATTTTCCTGGCAACACCTATTGTCCGAGCGAGAGAGACTATAGTGGTTACGGTGACTACTTATCTATAGGTAGTTAATCTATGCATGCTCCAGAAGGAGGCCGCTGAGCGGGATCGGGAGAGGGTCGATCCCGCTCGACGGAGGAGGAGGCGTCGGGGAGCACCCGCCTAACACACCTTGGCGGGGGGCCTTAGGGGTCGCGAGCGCGCAGAATGGGGACTAAGCGCGCTCTCGTCTAGCGAACCCCGAGAAGACAGCAACGCGGTGTGGTCCCGTGTCGCCGTGTCAGCAGCGAGGGTAACGGGGGGGACCTCTCTATAGTCTCTCCCGGGATGTGCATGAGGGGGTGGCGTCTTTATACTCACCCCATCCGGGAAGTGCCTTTCGGCATGGCACCGTGGTAGGCTTCGGCGCAGTCTTATGTCTTAGTCTATGGTGTTGAGGCCTATGGGTGAGTTTAGCTGGTAGGAGTCCGGAACACCCCTACGCCGCCCCAAGCGGAGGATAGCCCATGATGGGTTCTCACCATGATAATTAATAAAAAAAGGAAGCCTAAGTATCTTGCCATCCGTCTAGACATGCGCAAAACATTACGTCAAAGTGTAATCTAATATTACATCACAGTACCCTCAAAGTGATATCACTCGGTAATATCACCATCACTTGAAACATTACTTGTGGCTGGTTGGTACGTTTCCGGTTCGCGTCGCGCCGCATATTGTAAATAGGTAATATGTATCTATTAATATTGTTATCATATTACTTGTAATTTTTACTGTTTTGTTGTATGTTTATTAGTAAGTTATTGCATATCATAATATTTATGTATTATTTACTTCTTGCACTTCAGGTAAATGTAACAATCTGAAATCATGATTTAGAAAGACAAGATTATATCGCGCCAACAGCTGGCCGCACGCAATTAGCATAAAAAATATATGTAAATAAACAAAATTCATCAAATCATCATAATAAGAAGTCATGTCATAGGTGAAAGAGAAAATTAGTCGGAAAGAAGGAAACTGAACATAAAAATTAAATGCATACGTTTTAAAATTGTTGTTTTTAAAAAAAAAACGATTCACTCGATAATGTTCGTGTTTTGTTCGGTCGCCCGCTCGAGCGAATTACGTGTAATGGTACACATGATACTGTGATGTTGGTTTTCCGTGCGTAAGGTGTGTTGTTGCATCACGTCTCCGAGTGATATTACTTGAGTGATATTACTAGCATTACTTACACATCTCTACTCGGTAATATTCGTGTTTAGTTCGGCTGTCCGAGCGAATTACGTGTAATTGCACACGTAATATGTGATGTTGCATCACGTCACCGAGTGATATTACTTGAGTGATATTACTAGCATTACTTACACATGTCTACATCCGTCTGTTTAGTTGACTGGGTCTTCAGCGCCAACTCTTCTTCTACTTAATCGTTTAGTCGGTGAAACACGCTGTGAAGGCTCTTACGAATATTTTAGTTACTTGTGTCGCAGGCAGTGGTACGGTCGCAGTAACAAAAAAATCGCGCTCTTTAGACGATTGGTACTATTATCGCGGCCACCGCGATAGTCGTCGATAAAAAAATTGTGCTAACGACTTGTATTCAATCCACCTGGGAAATGGTTATTAGTCAACTTCCTCTGTGACCGATGCTGCGATATTAGGAGGTTCATGTTAAGAAATTTCCAATTTCTCCATTGCTGTTCAACATTGTTACATTCAAAATTAGCAAACAGATTAGGAATGTCCGTCTCTCAGTACGCGGATGATTTTGTTTTTTACTTGAGTCATGAGGACCTGAATTATAGTGAGATTCAATTGCAAACAGTTCTTAATTCGATGGTTAGATTATTAGATAGTATTGGACTTGAATTATCAGCAAATAAATCACATGTGTGTCTTTTTAGTAGAGGTAGAAGAATAAACAAATAAAACTTAATATAAATAATACGGCCATAACATTTGTAGACTGTGTGAAACATTTGGGTATATGGTTAATTAGGTCATTATTATGGAAAAAACATATAAATGAACTCTCGGAATAAACTACAAAGTTCTTAAACTTATTTAATGTAACAGCTGGACCGGGCTGGGAAATTCATCCAAAACACTTGAGATCACTATATATCTCATTAGTGAGAAGCCGGATTGACTTTGGTTGCTTTCTTTATGATAACAGCGCCGAGAGTCACTTGTATAAATTAGAAAAAATACAAAATCAGTAATTGAGAATAATAGGTAGATTTATTAAAAGCTCGCCAGTTCATGTAATGGAAAGTGAACTCTGCTTACCTCCATTATCAATAAGAAGATTATATCTTGCTTATAAGTACTGTATTAAAAGTATGTGTTGGTCGGATTCTGTTACCATTAATTTAATAGATAAACTGAATGCACTTTTACACAACAGATATTGGATGAATAAGAAAACAGCCTTTACTCATGACAGTTTATGATGAGTGCAAGTTGTGCAATGTACATTTTACAAATTCCTTAGAAATGTTTACGTTGGATGTATGGGTCACCTATATAGAAATATTTAAAATAATTCAATGTGATTTAGAATGTGTTAAACGACATCGCTAAAGTTCGATGTAATTAAAGAACTGAGGGAAAAGTACTCCGGCTGGTATGTATTTTTTACTGACGGTTCTAAAGCTAAGGCGGGTTTTGCGGCTGCATCAAAATCTCCCTCCTCCGCAGTAATAATATAATTATTGTAATTATTATATTACGATGAGGCTCACATACCTTTATAAGTTAAAAGCCTCAAAATAAATAAGAATTATTTTTTACCGGTTGACATGACTTTATCCTAGATGAACTGGCGTACCGTAATTTTCTTGCTTAAAGATCTTGCTTTAAGCAAGAATATTGCCAGAATGGCATTGAATCAAATTTTCTTAAATTTGATTCAATGCCATTCGTACGTGATAATATTGTTATAGTATTTAAGATTAGTGGTAATTAGTAACCGATACTGAAACACTTGAGTATACTCATTATAATAACTTTCTCAGACTATATTTCGTTTCTTATTAAGACTCGTCCCAAGAGCAAATAATGTTGAGAGAACCGGGTGTTAAGGTCCCGAAGACCGTCCAAGGAAACGCAATGAAAAATAAAAGCGTTTCCAGCGAGTACAACGTATTAATTTCTCAAAGCAGTTAAATTCGCGGAGAATCTTAACACCGCGATTCAGGATGAAGTACTAGACGGTACAACGCCATCTAGGGAAGCGAATGGTAAACTTCACTCTGAACACCGGGATAGTATTTTTCCACTAGGAAATAGTAGATATACATAGGTACGCACTGTCCACATTTACATCGCAATGCGCCCGATTTCATTTAAAAAAAAAGTTTCTTTGCGAAAGTTTGAAATTGTGTGTCTGTATCGATCACCAATTACCAGTCACCTTGGTATAACAATTTACTGACTCACAAAGAATGAGGAATCACCCCCAAGTATTCCAGATGTGCAGGTTTTCTCACGATGTTTTTCATCACCTTGCTGTTTTAATGTAATATTAAAGTGTAATACTTTATGTTTCAGAGCGACTTTGATAAATGCAATTGAAGCATCAACTATTAAAAATCAGGATCTTGGTAAATAATTCACGACATTCGCGCTCAGACACTCAGATTTCGGCAATTAGAAAAATAAGTTCATCAAAATGAATATCTACCGAATAGTCCCTACAACTAGGACGCTATGTTTTTTAAGCTTACGTTATTTTATCATGACAAGTCATACACAACAGAGAAGGAATATATTATGTTTGTACATCATTTCAATATAATAATTTGATGTCCCAGTGCAAGCAAGCAAGCAAGCATTGATTTTATCATCAATGACCATTTATTATTAAATCCCAGTATGTATTTTAGTTACTTCTTCTGATAATATGTTCGCACAGTGTTCAATAATCCTTTGTGACTGGACATTTTGAGTGAAACTAAGCAAGTAATGCGTCATAATATTCTAGACACCGGAGTAAAACTCCCGAATGCCAATTCTGTATAGTTGTAGAGAAAAATAACTTGAAAGTGATCCGTGCGTATTGCCTTTAAAAAACTTACAGGCGTTTTTATATTTTAAAACAAGATACTCCGGTATCTAAAATATTATGACGCGTTACTTGCTTAGCTTCACTCAAAATGTCCGGTCACAAAAGGATTATTGAACACTGGTTCGTGCTTTAATACGCTTGCCTCGCAGGCAAATGCTTGGCATATTAATATGTATTATAATGTTACCTCAGCACTTCTATAAAATAGGTTTTCAAGTGCGCTTTTTGTTTGTAATGTCTAATATTTATTAAAGATCTGATTAAATTCTCCACTTTTAATTAAGTTTAGGATATTAAAAGATACCTGACAGTAATAGGTAGTAATAATAATGTATTATTTATTAGTATTTTATTAATATATGTAACTACAGTGCTTTTAACTTTACCAGTATTAAAAGTGGGTTCTAAACTATTGTCAACAGAGATCTTATGCGTTATGACATGTCAAAAATAGCCAAAAGGGTTATTTTAGCAGAACATAAGAGCATAACATAATTATGTTAACGATTGCTTTGCCATACTTCCATGATGTTTTTGACGTGGCATAGCGCATACCCATAGTGGTTAAAAGTAGTATTTGCACTTATGAACTGCCATGCGGTACAAGATCGTATAGTAGGAGTTATTGTGTTTCTATTTTAAATAAATAGTTATTCAAAAAGTTGTTTTAATTTAAGTCCATAAACGATTTATATAACACGTAACATAGGATCACGCCTGTATTTCCCGAAGGGTTAAGCAGAGCTGTAGCGTATGATGCCGTTATTGAGCCCCATGTAATATGGGTGAGCCTATTGCCATCTTTCGGGAACAGTTCCAGACACCGTGCTGCTAATGAAAATTTTCAAACAGAAAGCCCAATATTTTTGCCCGACCTGGGATCAGTGGCGTAGCTACCTTGGGTGGCACCCGGTGCGGAAGTTGGTGGTGTCACCCCCAGTGGCGTAGTTACTTTGGGTGGCACCTAGTGCGGGGGGGGGGGGGGGTTGAAGCTGAACAAATTTATATTTAAATATTAAACAAAACAAAACAATTCTTACAATTAAAATCTCTTCTTTCTCGCTTTGACAGCTCCAAAATCGGAAATAAGTTCTTCAACATTTATAACTTGTATTGCCTCGTGATCGATGGCTAATATACCAAGATTGCTAAGCCGCGATTGAGTCATCGTTGCCCGCAAGTAGTTTTTTATTAATACATAAAGCTGAGCTAGTGCTTGTGAATCCCCGAAAAAGACAGTTTTTTTCTTAATGTTGTATTTTGTTCTTGAAGTTGTCTCCGGGTGTCACCCCAAAAAGGGTGGTACCCGGTGCGGCCCGCCCCCACCACCCCCCCTTTGCTACGCCACTGCCTGGGATTTGAATCCAGGACCTCACGCACTAGACCAATGAAGCTGTCTATAATTAAAGCTTTAATTAAATTTTCATGTTTAATCAATGAAAGATTCCATATTAGGAAATGTTTTTTAGTTAAGTTTAGCTAGATACATTAAAAATGTTAAATAGATAGCGAACATTTGTATAGGAAATCTCAGCCCAATGTTCTATTGGTGTGAGTAAGAAATACTTTAAAATCTCTGCAGTCAAATGTTTCTAAGAATTAAGTAAAACGACACACACGAATTCAACAATTTATATGCGGCAGGTTCCATTGACATTTATTTACCCATCCGGTCCAAGCGCTGAACCCGTGGACGCCAAAAATTTTCTTAGCGCACTGCGATGCTTTTGAGATGTCGTCCCATAGGAGATCTAAACAAAAACGTCAGTTGATTTTAAAATATTGTGATGAATAATGGCATCTGGAGTTTACTCTGAATTGGAAGCAAGTAAACTTTATATGAAGTGCCGCTAGACCATAGTGTAAGTTTCTTTTGACAAGCTCATAGTAGTATCATTGTATTCATAGACTTAGAATTTCGCTTACATTAGCGTCGCGTCGTAATGAAAGAAGCGGTTAGTTTTGGCGTCTATCATGTTGACACATACAGATTTAAATTTTATTTTAACGAGACAAGGTGTAGTTTTCTGTTACGATAATATAGTGGGTACTATGATTGTAACGGCTAATATGATTATAGCGTTTTGTTCCTCTTTTTTTCTTTTTTTTAATGCTCTATAATTGAACAATTTTACCGCCTTATCTAAGCCTTAGCCGGTACCTTAGCTATTTCCCTCTATTCGGAGATTTTAAATTTTCTAGTGGCTTCGATACTGATTCTAAGCTACTCTAAAGTGCAGTCGTAGAACTCGCAGACCGAATTTCGCACAATAACCCGGCTACTTACCGGCACAAATAAATGTACTGCTATCTCGCTCGCTCGCTACTCTATTCGAGCGGGACGGCATTATAATTTGGGAGGACGACCTACGTAGTTGGTGGTTTGGATATGTGATGAGCAGGGATGAGAAACATGTCACTAGAAGGGTTATCAGTATGAATGTGGATGGATACAAGGGAAGAGGTAGACCCAAGAAAAGATGGATGGATTGTGTGAAAATTGACATGGTGTACTAAAAAGTGAACTCTGACTTCTAAGATGACGTCAGATAGAGATGAATGGAAGAAAAAGACATAATGCGCCGATCCCAAATAATATGGGATAAGGATAGGAGAATGACCTACGTTTGAGTTTACGAGTTGAGTCATTGGACGAAATTCTTCCTGCTTCGCGACCGCACTTTATTAAAGTGTAGCGTATAGCCGTAGTTAAAGTATTATATTATATGTGGGATAGCGCAATAAAACAAAAAAATATAGACGAGTTATACCTACATGTTTAGAGAGAACCAGTAGGTACCAATACACAAAAATCACAGATAAGGCAGATCGTTTAAAATATGGTGCACACTGCGGAGAGATCAATGCAAGAATTGGATATCTTTGAAGAAGACTCGGTAATTATAGAGAGGGTTAGAAATCACTAGAGTCTTTCCCTGTTAGAATTACTCCTCATAAACCACAAAACCTAGCACTAATAAAAAAAGACTGCCTCATTTGTTTAGTGGTCGTAAGCGCGACTGCTGAGCGTGAGGTCCTGGGGTCGATTTTCGGGTCGGGCTGTGTTATTATGTAAGTGTTATTGGGTTTTTCTGTGTGGAAATTCTCAGTAGCAGCACGGAGTCTGGAACTGTGCCCAGTAGATGTCAATAGGCTCGCTCCCTATTACATGGGACTCAATAACAGTAACGATGAAATGTGGGTGTACAATAGTACACCTATGCCTAACCCCTCTGAGAATACAGGCGTGATGCTATGTTATATGTTATGTAATAAAAAAAAATGGCAGAAGTAGCAGTCTAATTCCAAACTAAAGAATAAAACTTTCTTTATTGTGATATAGTATATAACTACTTGCCTAAGTATTTACTGTAAGAGGGTCGTTTCCATAACGTGATATAGGTAAACATATTTATCCATAATTAAACATTGAAAAAAAATAAAAAAATATATATATACACCGATCAATTAAAAATGAAATTGTACGTAAACAATTTACCTTGGCAGCGCACGTTGCAGCTCTTGCCAGGGTGGTCACCAGAATTGCACCAATAACGATCGTTTATTTGAAATAATCCATAATCATGGGAGCCATCCGAATTCGGTCCTCCAACCACATGAGTTCGACTTGAACTTTCTGCTTTTATCAGGCATACCCCTGAAATAACATTTATTTATTTTTTATTTAAGTAGGTAAGGTAGGTAATTTGTAAATATATACTACGATTGAATTCTTTAATATTCTCACGGCTTCCTGAGATGAGTGAGAGTTGAGGAAGAATTTAATTTGTAGATAGTTTCTATTTTAATAATTCTTTATGCATCGTGAGAAGAATTTGGTTTCAGACATAAATTCTATAAAAATGTTAACTAGAGACTCACACGTAGAAAACCAACCAGTTAGATACTTCGCTAATAGAGTTGTAGTATATTTTCGAGCACTTTTTAGTGTGTTAACTCAGTCCACTGCGGTCCCATTGTTGGACAAGGGACTGTTCTCTAAATGAGAAGGGTATGAATACTCACAATTAAAAACAATATTTCAATCAGAATGTGATAATGATAATGCCGTGCATGAGAGTACAATAAGCCATGTTTACTTTTACCCGTAGACGTTATAAAATTAAATGTGACTAAGGGGTACCGATGACAAAATGGGCAGTTGTGTCCTCCAATATTGTAATAACAATAAACTATAATCATTAATGCTTCCGCCAAGCATGTTTCTATGGTTACTAAGTAGCCGATAAGTTAGTAGACCTAAGTTCAGCAGTTATAAGCGTTTACAGGCTGATTATATTCGATAAATTCTAAGTAGTTTTGTAGAATATACTTCCTTATTTAAAATACGAGAGAATTTCGTACCGTAAAGAAATAACAATAAAGAAATAAAATTAAAATAATTTAGCACTTACAGTCTCTTAGCTGATGCTCTGGAAAACCTTGCTGCCTTAGTTGGCTGACCAATTCACAGTCTGAGAAAGTTTTACTAATAGTATTTGTGATTAAACACAAAATGATGAGAAATAGAACAGCTTGCGTCATGTCGGATCCTTGGCTCTTGAAGAATTAAGCGGTGTCCAACTTTTGCGGGTCAAGTATACCAATATTCGGAATTTTTATACCTTATATGGATAAGGTAAACGACTAATTTATTGGCAAAACCTGTTAAGACTGTCAGGAAAAAATAACCTGTAGATGACGATGGAATTAGAGACTGCAGCGGTGTAGAGAGTATGAATTCCTTATATACTTCCCAGCCTTTTACGTGTTATCCCTATGCGACATCGGCAAAGCTAAAATACTAATAGAAAAATCCCGTAAGTAATAGGTACCTATTGGTGGTAAAATCCCAGCATAACGAGGCGGCTGTTTTATTAGAGTCGGTTGGTAAATTCTTCCATGGGGATGGTGTTTTCACAAAGGTTCTGTAAATAATATTATGAATAAAAACCAAAACGAAGTACAACTTTAGTGGTATTTTTGTTATTAGGAGGTAATAATTACTATGTAACACCATTATTAGGGGAAAGGAAGGCAAAATGGCCCCCGTAGGCAAAACGGTTCACCTTGATAATTTCGAAACGTGTAACGCCATTTATGAATTTGTTACGTCAAAATGTTGGCCGCCATGTTCCCGCTGTCGGTCAGTGTATTCAATTCCACCGACCGCACGTGTACTGATTTAGGTAAGTTATTTTTTTTAGATTTTGATGTAAAATTTGCATTTTTAAATTAGCCTACAGTTTGGTTTTGTTTGTCATAGCGAGTTCTGATGATAACTGTATGTAAACTGAAATATGATTAAACTAATAACCAAGTATGCCGACTATATCACAACGGATAAACTCAAAAAAATATTTTTTATTGTTTATAGCAAAAAGGCAAAACGGACCCAGGCATAATGGACCAGCGTACCGTTTTGCCTTGCCTGGGTGCCTTCAATAGAGTGAATGTATTTCCAATATGGACCTAAAGATAAAAGCCTTTCCCGAAAATAAAAAGACTGCAAGTGCTAACGTCAAGCGAGGAAAACAACAATTATTACGTCATCGCCCTATCGCCTTGAACTGGAAACTGCTAAAAAAACAGGGTGAAAAAGATAAAAAAAGCACTTATTTTCAAGAAAAACACAAAAATTAAAAAAAAAAAGGTATTTCTTACAAGAAATCTGATATAAAAAGATCAAAAACTGAGAAAAATTATAGTTCGTCTGACGACGATGACGCTGAGTGTTTGTACTATTTTTATTTGTACTCAGAATCAAGCGGAGGTTCGGTGCAATGCCCAAATTTCGTTTATGGGCACACTGCGCTTGCGCAGGAGTAGAGGATGAGGATGATGAGACTATATTTTTATGTGAAAAATGTGCTGACTGATTTTACATAAATCCGTTTTGCCTTCATGTGTGGTCTGTTTTACCTCACTCATGAAGGTAAAACGGACATATTGAAGGTATTAGAAATCATCTAATATCTTCATTGTCCGCAATTTTATCAAAGTCTGATTCGTACGTATTATAGAGTTAACAATGTTGATTACTTTTATTTTTGAAGAAATTTAATAAAATGAATAGTTTCTTTTCTATTCTTGTTTTTTGTTGAGTGGTCCGTTTTGCCTTCCTTTCCCCTATAATAACAAAAAAGAAATGTGAGTGACCGTTAGATCATTAGTACTTAAATACTCTAGAATAAAACACGAATATTTAAAATTGGCATGAATTGTCCATTGTTATAATAAATGGTGCATGAAAATAAAATATTGCAATGTGGATACATAAATTGATTTAATTTAAGTAGACATAATTTTTATCAGATTACCCTATTTTACTGTCTATTATATTATTTTAATTCAGACATCATCATCAGAGTTCTTTAAATGTTTATTATTGAATACAATTTCTGCATATAGCTTTTAACCTATTGTAAATAATTTGTAAATATTTCAATAACAATAATATAATCAATCATAACATCGAGTCTCATGTTATTTATTCTTTTGATTTGTTTTATAGTTTATAAAAGTTATATAAGACTCTGATTCTGTTATCTGAAATCTATGTTTAATTGCAGCCGATAAAATTTTACTTATTACATAATAAATAAGTAATAAGTACATATAATTTAAAATAATAAATAGTAACCTAACTTAATTATTTAATTTTTATTCTATACACTTGACTATTTCAATGACAATCAAACTGATCAAAATAATCAAAACAAATAGTCATAAACAATCACTATAAGTACTTTAAAATCGTGAGTAGCAACTCGATTAGAAAAAGGAGTTATTTGTCTTCATGAAAAACATAGATTTTCCTTGTTGTTTGCTCCGGAGTGTACGGATGATAAGGATGGACGCACACTGTCCTCTTTGTGAATAAAAAGAGAGACACTCGTCGCGCCAGTCCTACACCGATGTCTATACTCTTGTGTCGTGGCATTTCCATCATTGGTACTTCGTCTTCTTCTTGATTCTTAAAACAATTTAACTTTCGGAAGCTGTTGCGAAACCTGCCGAATGCTGGGATCAGCGCTCTTTGAACGTTCGGTAATCGCCGCAGCAGAGTCTTCTTTTGTTTTTCGTCATCTTTCGTTGTTCTTTTACTGTATTTATATTTTCTGTGTTGAGTCTCATCCACTGTAACAGATTTAGCATAAATCTTCGTGGTTTCCGCCAGTGCGATCACTGATATGTCTTCTTCAGACATCACTTTTCTGTTTTATTTTTCACATTTTGTATATTCTTTGTTCGCTTATCGGAACAGAGTGAGCTCCAGTCTAAATTTTTGGCATTGATTGAGTGTGACGCAGTCGGGTGATAAGATACCTAGATTACTGTGATTACAGCGGCTTGGGTTTATAGTGATTATACGCAGTAAACTCTAGTAGAAAACTGAAACACGATTTCGATAAACTGTAGCCTCAGCGATCAGCTTGACATACTGACGTGTTTAAATAGAGCAAACTATACTCAGATTGGTAGCGTGGAACAACTGTCATAATCTCTGAATACACAATCTCACTACAGTCGTCAGATTATTTTTTCGTAACTGTTACAAATCGTAACATTCGCAACAGTCATCCTATCAAAAGTTATTTCCTAACTCATATTATAGTTTGATTAATAAGACTGTAATGTATAATTATTAATATTATCCATGCACTAAGTACAGCTCTGATCTTGTAATGAGTAGGTACCTCCATAGTTTACACACACACCTGGTTTAGGTGTTCCTAAAGCTTAGATGTTCCATTTGTATGTCTGTAAATTGAATAGCTAGACTTTTTGTCTGTAAATTGAATAGCTAGACTTTTTGTCTGTTTTTTCTAGGATTCTGTGTTTCTAGAAATAAGATTGTATTGTACCAGTAGATACAGTGTTATGGCTTACGTTAATCAGTGACTTGGACTTCACACTGAAAAACTGTAAGCTCGGCAAAAAATTACTTACCGTAACCTCGTGTTCAGTAACCGTGAGTCGAAGAGTTCTTCCGCTATGAGAACATTTTTAAACTAGATCGATCAACCAGATCTTGATTAAATAAATAATATTCGCCTATACATATTTTATGGGTATATTTATGAATGAAGCATCTCATATAATCAAATTAAAACTATTCCATTCGAAAGTTAAATGGTAACTCCGTTTAATTTGAAAAGATTTAGGCTACAAATATTTATAGATTTGCCACTAAACTAAACCAACGTTTTAAATTAATCATAAGATTACTATCTTGTAGTTAAATACTAAAACAACATACACATTGAATATTGATCATCAAACATCCACAAAAATTGTATGTAAACGGCGATAAAATATAAACGATCAGCCGTACCTAATTATATAGTTGCTACCGATTCATTCAGAGGCTAAAATTAACGCCCAAGTGTGGATATGCCAAAGCACATTAGTAGCTAACCCCATGTGTATCGGACCCAGGATTCCAACATGCGGTCTTGGACCAATAGAAACTAATATACGAGTACTGTATACCTATTTCAGAAAATGCGATGAATTCAGAATGTAGGTACTACTGTGTATTAATTTAGTAAAAGCATAGCATTGTATTAAGGATTTTCTGGCAGGGGTAAAAATTCCGAAGTGTGTTTTTTGAAAGCTGTACCATATTTGGTTAGAATTTCAGAAGAAGATGAATAGGTATTTTTTTAATGTTCGAATGTTTTATTTATTTATAATAAATATCTGTATCTGTATCTCAAGAACCGCGATAGCTAGACAGTTGAAATTTTTACAAATTATGTATATCTGTTGCCGCTATAACAACAAATACTAAAAACAAAATAAAATAAATATTTAAGGGGGGCTCCCATACAACAAACGCGATTTTTTTTTGCCCTTTTTTACTCGATATCAATAATGGCAACAGGTAGGCACTTGAAATATTCACAAAATACTCAGTTGTATTTTTACTTTAATAATAAATACCTACTGTTGTTTACCTAGTCAATGGTACGAAACCCTTCGTGCGCGAGTCCGACTCGCACTTGGCCGGTTTATTGTAGTATTCGCTTTTTCTGGGGTGTATGTTGCGCGGTACACTTGAATGCGGTGTGTGGTTTGGGGGTACTATCTCATGCTGATGGACATCAAAAAGTACAAGTTTCAATAAATCAAAAAAATCGTGTGGAAACCACCTGTTATTAATTTCCATTGGTGGAATTAGGACCAGAGCGTTAGACACAACATACTTCAAAGATCGTAAATTGTATACCTAAGTAAAAAAAAGCGTATAAGTTAATTAAGTATATTTTAAATTTCTTGTATGGGTCACCGTCTTTTGTGTTTTCATTAAATAGCCTTGTGTAAGGTCATGAACCATACTATTCTAGTTTATGATAAATACGTATACATCGTTTGGTTTTTCCTGCACGTAATAGTAGGTTCGTTTTCTCCGTGCATCACGACAAGGTTCAATCGACATTACTCCCATTTTCTTTTCTATCTTTGTTCACCATGACGTTTTTTTCTTAAGAGTGAGAGAGAGAGAAATATTGATATTTACATTAGACCTGTAGTGCGCAGGCGCTCGCGTCATAGCACTGTTTCCTTCGGCAGTATGACAAACTGAAACTCACGAACAACCATTCATTCAGTTTTGTTTCTTTTCTTGCCGTGTTGATAGTGAAGGTTCGAGATAGTGTTGTTTTTTTTTTTAAATCAAATATTACCAGGTAAGGCCTTACGCATTTTGTTGATAATTTCTAACTCTTAGTTGCCCTAATTTACTAAACTGAGCATTGGTCGTCCACTAACTTTTTAAATAAATAATCATTTTATCAGCTACTTCATAAGTCATGTGATAATACTTGTGGTGTTTATATACAGCGTTTCGTAGAAAATTAAATACATTTTTCCATGTCTTATGTCTAAACTAATCTACTAATTATTTTCATTTGAAAATATATGTATGTATTATACCTACTTATGTACTTGAAATAATATTAACGTTGACACTTTCATTATTAGTGATTAGATAGGCTTAACACAGGTACATTCATTATATTTATTATTTCTAGTGTAGGTATATTGTTATACTTTACATTGTTATTCTTGGCGATTTCCTCACCTGATTTACGTAATGAGTCAATGCTTTCATGATATTCAGCATTGTTTAGAACAGATTTCAGCATTTAGAGAAAAATCTATATGGTCATACTAATCAGCTGTTCAGTATATTTAAGTCAAGTAATATTGAATGATTTGTATGGAATGGCAGATTCGTTCGCGATTTTAGTGTTAATCCCATACTACAAGTTTTTATATTGGCGAGTATAATAACCGCTTAGGTATCGGGATTAAAAAGGTGGGACTTTATATATCCATAATGGTACAGTCTGGTATTTAGGCTTCGATAGTTCAGTGATTCTCTTTCACAGCTTTTTATAGATATTATTCAGTCCACATCTTTGTTTGTTACGCTATGCTATATAACTATAATATAATATAAATATAATATTTTTGTTGTGCTATACATCACAGACAGTTTCTTTACGTTTCGTGATAAAATTCAACTTTGGGTATATAATTAATATACCGTTTAATAGCAATTAGTCTAATGAATGTGAGTCGTATCAACATTCAGGCCAACACACCCGGCGTGTTGTTATCTATAGGTATACCAATGAGTTTAAATTATAATATAATATATGATGTCACAAAATTTAATACGTAGGTACTTTAATATTGGGAACGTCTATTTTATATATCACAAGTCTAAACAATATTCTTAAATAATAAATAGGTAATAACAATGTGATGTGTTAAATTTATCTGTAGAATAATGTATCTTATGTTTATAATGTCTATTATATATAAGCTAAATACCACTCGACATGGAAGGTATATGGGAGACTTTTGTCTAGCAGTTGATGTGGTAAGGCTGTTATGATGAATACTCAAACTCTGGAATTATAAAACAATTTGAAAAGCAGATAGGACGCGGGCATTCGCTACGAAAGGCTTTTCCAAAATTCAGGTTAGGCATAGGTGTAGAAATGTAAATCCACACATTAGGTACTAAAATTCACTGAATAGGCGTCGAGCCTATTGCCATCTCAGAAAACTCCTTAGCACTTGCTCGACCTAGGCTTTGGACCCAGGACCTTCACGCTCAGTCGCGGAGCTTCTAGATTAATTAAGCACTATTAGATAATACAAGTAGCTAATAAGTACGTTCATAATTAATACATTCATTCGGTATCACTTAATGTTTGATTTAATCATGTTTGTTTCAAACGAGTCATCATTTTCATGATTTGCACATATTAAAAATTCACAAAAAGTAAGTACCTAAATCATTTTCTAAATCATATCCCAAAAAATACTTAACGATTGTTTCTTCTCAAATTAGACTTTAAAAATTGAGCTAACGACGAATCAAACAGGTAAACACAGTAAAAAACCTATTCTCTCTATAACATAACTCTTTATATAATATACATATGTATGTATATATGTATATGCTTCTATTATAAACAAAGATTTATAATAAATAAATAAACCACAACTGTTACACGTTATCACCAAAAAGCTCATAAACTTATGAGATAAATAGGTTTTTCAAACGTTTTTCAAAAGAAAATTATTTGTTTGTCAAATAGAAAGGGGTTCTTTTTTGACACCAAATGTAACGTTTGAAAAATAGAGTTATTCCTTAGCCATTATAAACATGGCGAATACGCAAGTATAACAATAATCACACAGGTGTTACAGCAAATTATTTTGGAAATAATTTATTTGCATATTGCATGTATACCTTTTCACAATTTAATGACATTCCATGTTGTCACGGCCTGTCTGCCAGTAAAAACCTGTTAGACGGGACCGGACGGTGACTAACAAATAAGTTGCACACACCTAGGTATTTCTATATACATATCTTTCTATATACCTATTGTATAGCTTTACGAATCATTTTATATTTCGGGGACTCAAAAGTCATTTTCCTCATACACGGTGTGAGTAATAGTATGGCTGACGACTGTTACCAATAGATAACACCCATGATAAGAGCCTTAACAATGATAACACTCCGCCATTTTGTCATTCAACAATACGACTCTAGTACCTATGCCACTTTGTATAAAAGTCAAAATACTTTTTAGGTATTATCATCCATTTATCATACATAGATGTACCTATAGAATTTATAGATAAGTAATTAATTGCTATCGGTTCTAGTTAAAGCCGTGTGTGCGAGAGGATGGGTTTGTGTATATCTATGGACTGTGGCGACTGTGAAGTCTGCATCAATCCGTGTTGCCTGGCGTTGAGTGCTTGTTGCCTGGTACCCTGCCTGTGCCCGAACGCGTGCGGACAGCAACAACAACCTCCTCAATCGGTGACCGTTATCCATCAACCTCCCGTTGTCGTCGAACAACCACCGCCACCCGGCTACCCGTATCCGCCACCTCCTGGAGGATACCCACCTCCCGGCGGCTACCCAGGCTACCCTCCACAAGAAGGATACCCATACCCTCAACAGTCCATGTATAGATGAAAAGCTTATAATAATAATTAAGGTAAGAATAGTGGACGACCCTTTCCTATAGTTGTTTAATGATCTCTATAAGTAGTGTTTTTACAGATTTAACACCTGTATTTCGAAAAAAAAATACGAATTATAAAAATCTGGAAAATATTCCATTATCAAGTTTCGTATTTCTTCAAAAAAGATATTTTGTATATCGTTACATTGATTAGGTATTTTTTTTATTCCTTCAATAAGGTATTGTTAAAGTTAATACCATGATTAATATTGATAATAATTTGAATTATCGGTAACATATCGATAATATATTGTAGGTATATAATATATCTTTATTCCTTGATAATGGATATTAATACGCCACTATCGGTTGATTGTTACCAAACTGTAATAAACTTTGATATACCTAATACAAGGTGATCACACAGGTATTACAATTAGTATTCCAAAAGAATCAGTGTATAACTGTTTTTATATTTTAGGAAATATAACTAGTTCACCTACACAGGTAAATACTTATAAGAATATATTAAATACATCGATGTAAAGTCCAATATGACGTTAACTTATCTTGATAATCTTCTACCTTGAGATGTATATATTTATGATAGACGTTTTGTTAATGTAATTAACAGTAATACAACAATAAGTGCCTCAGATTTAGAGTGAGGTTTCTTGGAACCACTTAACTAAGACAACAATTAATAATGTTTAGAAAAGCAAATACATTTCACGCAGAAGCTCATTAAGAAATCCTTGATTCTAATAAGCATAAATGTATTTCTATTATGGTGTTACCAGGAAAACATAATATATTGTATTAATTGACTACCTCATTAATCTAGTGTTATTGGGTTTTTCAGTATGGAAATTGTCAGTGGCAAACGCGAAATGTGGGTGTACAATAGTGTAAACCTCTGCCTTACCCTTCGAGGAACACAGGGTAGTCACCCTTAATACTTAATAACTATAAATTCGTATGCTTAAAATATTTTAAAATTCTCATAACTGGCCCACAACGAAGTTATCTACACACTAGTTTTTGCTCGCGGCTTCTCCCGCCCGCCCCGGATGAGGGGAAAATTACTGAAGAACGTAACATTATCTCTTGAGAACATATTACCAGAATATAAAGTAGTAGTCCTATGTGTTAATCCAGGACATGATGTATCTGTGTGCCAAGTTTAATCCAAATCTGTTCTACGGTTTATGCGTAACAAACATCCAAAGAAATTCACAAACTAAAAAAATGAGATATTGCATGAATAATTTTACCTTTGACTGAACATTCGAGGTCACAGAATAATTTTAAGTTAACTTATTTGCAGAAGTAACACCTATCGTAAATTTTACCTATTTTTAAAATATATTAAGAGTTTTGAAGTAAGTTCCAGAAATGTAATATCATGTCGTATATTTCAGGATGTGTTGTTGCAAATTGCCATGCCCGTGTTGCTGCTGCTGCATTCCTCTCCCTTGCTGTTGCTGTGAGTGTTGTAAGAAGAACAACCAACGCCCTGTGGTTAACAATTTTACCCAAGTTGTTGTGACACAACCCGCAGCAAGTGCACCTCCCATGGGGGGACCACCGCCACCGTATAATAAATAAAATATAAAGGCTAAGGCTAGTCTGTTGTGCCACTTCCCCGTAGAGTCAATAATAAAATGACCATAGAATTCAAACTTTGATCAACAAAAACTAATTAAACTATTTACAATAACGTAAAATGACAAATTAAAGATTATAGAAATATTCATAGTTTGTTATAAAATTATACAAACGATATGTAATAGTATATACTGAATTCTAGAGTTCTGTACGACCCACAAACTGTGAGTCCTTTCCACATTATTTGAGGTTTCTAATCGTCACAATATATTGAAACATCGTAATATACACTTAAACATAGTACTTTGAAATCTTTTGAAAAATTGAACGGGCCTGGCGCAATACACCGGCGTAATACACATAAAAATATAAACAAAAAAAGCATCTCCTATCAAAGTTAAAGATCAGTTTAATGAGTATGTGTTAGATGTTTATTTGCAACAGTTCCAAAATTCAAACTTCACTGCAGACATAAGAATTTAATGTTACGGTGTATTAATGTTTATGTTTTTTTATAGACAAATTACAGATGTTTATCTGTATCTACTTTATTTATTTAAGTACTACTTAGATAGTACTCAATTTTTAAATAGTAAATTACGCTATGCAGCAGTACACTAATCAAATTGTTACCTTTAAATTCAATATTATGAGGACACACTCACATATCAGCTTTATTATTAAGGTGCTATAGCTAAAATTTAAGTGCAGCAGTCAATATTTTAAGATGCACATACTGTCTTTTTAAACTTTTAGGCTTTAGCTTCTTATAAAGGATTTTTTTTAAAATAAAAGCTTTCATACCTTCTGACGTTTATGAGTCATCTGTTTAATTTCGTTATCATAAATGATTGTTATCGTTTAATTTCGTTGAATGCGTCAGTACCTACAATTGCGGTTCGACTTTTAGTTTTTCGATACGTTGGTTTAAGTCGAGATAGTCTTATCATACTAATTATGATAATATTGGTATTCTAAACACCTGTTTTAACTCGGTAGTAAATAAATATACCTATTAATAGTAAAAAATAGGTAGGTAATGGAAATTTATTGTTTTAGATGCTATTTATTTTACCCTGGAATATATACACTCTCCATATTGTAAGTACTTATATATTGTAGTTACAATCTAGATAGTGTAGCGTACATTTTTGCTTTTTATCCATCTGAGAACCAATAATTTATGTGTTAACAGAACATCCGAAACTAGGGTATAGTACAATTTTGTAAATGATATCATTATGAAATATAATACAATTTATAGTTATGTAACGTAACACCGCATTTCATATATTTAGGTACTTAGGCTCGAGTTCTCAAGGGCTCTATAAAATATATATAAAATCTATTCGTGGTCTAATATAACATTTGACGAGAAATATTAGAGGAATAACTTACTTATCAAAAATTTATACAGCTCTTGAAAAATCTGCTATCGATGTAGTACCTATATGTATATCTTCCATAACCATTCAACTCTGGTAATTTTTATATAAATATGTTTTAAATTAGTTATATAAGATTTACGAACGGACTTTACGTTATATATTTATATGTAATTAATTAGCGTATATAATATAAATTCGATGAGTGATACCTACAGGGAATATCTAAATTATATTTATTATGTTTGAGCTCAGTCACGTTTCAGACTTTTACTTGTTATTAACCGCAGTCCATTCATGTACCCATTGTTATTTTTTATTACAATAAATATAATAAATCATCAAAAAAATTATTTAAATATTAATTATTACAAATAATTAATTTAAGCATAACCATTTGATATAAACACAGATTCAATTTCTTTGATTATGTTGAATGATGTTACATTATACAGGGTTATTGGTAATTCAAACTTCAGCTTTTGGAAAAATGCTCAGAGTTAAGTAAATTTTTCACAATTAGAAATTTTTCGGTTGCAAGTCGGAATATTTTTAAAATTACGAGTTATCCAAAAATGTATGATAATAATTTATGCGGTTTACGATAGGAGTTCACTTTCGGGCACGCGTACGATATTTTCATATATTTTTGATTTAACGGTAACTACGATCAATGTCGAGGAAAACCCGTATAAGACTCTAGGAAGTTTACCATATATGTAGAGGAAGCTCTAGTATCCCCTTACAAATAAAATAGGTCGAATTCCCAATCACCCTGTATATAAATAGGTTTACATAGGTATAACTACTGAATATTCATAGATTGACTGCCTCATTGGTCTAGTGGTCGCAAGCGCAACTGCTGAGCATGAGGTCCTGCGTTCGATTTCAGGGTTGGGCAGTGTTATTTTTTTCTGAATTAAAATTCTCACTAGCAGCACGGTAATACCAAAGCAAATAATAATTAATCCAAAATTGGAACGTGTGAATAAGTTCGCAAGATAATATATGTACATAGTTCAGGCACTGATATGGCGAAGGATACATCCATGTTTCCCATGCAACACATCTATTCAATGGGAACGCGGGTCTAATACGTAAGGTCATAAATAGAATATTAATTAATTCATTACACATTATTATTTTTGGTACCTATACCTATACTAAACCTTAAAGTTGTTCCGAATCAGTAATAGAACCGATTGTAATCATTTTTATAATATGTTATATGTTGTCCAAATAAAATTAAATAATTCTTTTATGACTGAAATTGCCAAAAACGTGACATAGCGGCATGCGCCAGCGCAATCATCCCGCTACCCCACGCCGCCCTAGTTATACGGAAACTAGGGATGACCATGTTTATGGGAGGACAGCGAGGCAACACAACGACCTTGTAACTTTGTGAGATTTAATTATCAATTTTCGAAATTTTTTATACAGGCTATTTAAATCAGAGGTTCCCAGATTTTTTTTCTCATAGACCACTTTCAAAATTTAGCTGGTTCCGGTGGACATCCTGCAGCTACATTTCTACCATATTGTAAATTGAATTGTAAACCCCCTTTTTTGTCACGCCAACGTTGACCCCGTCGAGTCTTCCATGGACTCCTGGGGGTCCACCTGGACAACTTTGGGAACTAATGCTTTAAATAAATATATCTGATACGTGTTTCGGCTTTCGTATATACTAAAAATAATGTTGAATAATACATGCCAATGAAACCGGGGACTCTATAGCTGTACTACTAGGATGCAGTCATGCATTCTGCTCGGGATAAAGACTATTGTTAAGTCTATTGCAGTGGGTACCTAAAAAATAAGGATATACACGACCCATAACTCAATGGAAAAAACACATTTCAAATGATTATTATTATCTTCATAAAGGTGAATGTCTATGTAGTAAGTACTTGTCGAGTGAGCGTAAACCTAATGCTCGTTAAGATCCTATTGTTTACATAAACAGAGACCATTGTGTGTGGTATTATAAACATATTGCTTCTGATAACTAACAGTTAAGGCCAAGATAGCACGTGACATTAGTAGCTGTTACGTTTGAACGGACAGTTGCAGAAGGTTGCAGTATAGCCTAAAGGCTGCACGCTTTGTCATACTTCATTGAACGTTTACAGAACTCTTCATACAAAAGTGTAATTAGTTCGATCTTCGAGCAGGATTCTCTCTCGAAGTTCATATATTTGTATAGGTAAATTAATGAAATTGTATTCTTAAATTTTAATATTTTGAAGGTTTAGGAATTGGCCTCGAATATGACGTAAGGAATCCTGTTCGAAGAACGACCCAATTACATTTTTTCTGAATATTAACAAGTTCTTTCTTCGTTCAATAATGCAGTTTATCTTTGTTAAAGAAGATATTATTATTATTCATAACAAATGTAAGTAAGCAGTTAGAAGCAGCTTATGCTGCTTATCTGCTTCTAACAGTGTAATAAATTATAACAACCATATTACCACAACCATAACCATAACCATACCAGTTAATAGTATTCCAATTTTCAAGAATCTAAGTAGTAAGAGGATAACAGAGAGTAGCGATAAAGACGGACGGGAGAAGAAGGTGACAGTTGAGAAGCCGTAGGTACATATGAATGGATCAGCTATTGCCAGGCTATGGGTGGGCAAAGTAATATACATGAATTTTGATAACTTGAAGTCTGGTAGAACACGCTATGCCAATGGACCTTTTTACGATTGTATGTAATAATGTACGAGATTTTTAAATTTTGAGGTTACTTTATTAATTAATATTCTTTTGCTTGTTAGTATGACCTCTCACTTAAGAAATGCATAGAAAATTGGTAACCAAGAGGTCGGTTGAAGAGCCAGACCTTGCACCGGTTACGATACTGTTCGTAAATTACTTTATTTCACGCTTACAGTACATTACATATTACTTTATATCTATATCTGATGGATGTAGGGTCCTAGACCTTCAACCTCAGGGTGAACATTATGTATGTATTAGTTTAACAACAGGGGAAGCCTGATAGTAGAGAGAAGTTTGACCTACGGCCACTGCAACAAAGGGAAGTGATAAAAAAAAATGCTAATCTTAATATATACTCAATTATAACATAAAGATGAGTCATTGGATGACTAATAGGAATCTACTCAAAAGTAATAAAAGCGATATGACGCACACGGTATCTACTTAGTATGAATTAAGACATAACTAGGATGCCGGATAGCTATATTGTTTAATATCAATATTTATCAACTTTGAGGCAAGATAATTATCAGTATTCTCTTAGAACTTAATGAAACGTCACGTTTTTTGCAAAGGTTTTAAATAAACGTTAGATTTAACAACACTTGTTGATATTATTGGTAAGTTTAAATCATATTCAATTATCAATCTATGCTGGGTCCCTGGACTTTTTCTCTGATAGCCCTCCGCCCACAAAGAGGAAGAAGGGCAGAAACAGTAACTAAAACGCAATACACCACTTAGGCCTAATGTAAATTGGTGGGTGTCAAAAGACTTTTCGAAAATAATTATTATTTATTGCACAAACTACAATGAAAATTATATATATAATTATATTATATAAATTATAATCCATAATATCGTCTCATTAGTCTAGTGGTTGCAAAGGCGGCTGCTGAGCGTGAGGACTTGGGCTCTATGCCCGCGTTGAGCAAAGCGTTCTTGGAATTTTGACTTGAAAATTCTTAGAACCAGCTAGTCTAGAATCACGCCCAGTAGATGGCAGTAGGCTCGCCCCGTATTACTTGGAACTTAATAACGGTGAAACATCGGTACGCAAACAATACACCACTGCCTAACCCTTCAGGGAATGAAGACGTGATTCTATGAAATGTATCTAATGGTAACAATATCGAGTCTTATTATACCTTGTGAAAATGGGTCTCTTACTGACCTGTACCTGCTGCGGTCCACCTCCCCCTCCTCTACATTCTTATGGCGGACTTGGGCACTTCAGATCACGGGAATCCAGGTGAATATTACTGGTTGAGTGGATATCACGGGCCAGGAAGACATAGTGTGCATGAAGAACATCATGACTCGGGTGGACATCACAGACGGACTGGCTGGTAAAGATTCAGCGTTGAAAACGGGTGATCTCTAAGTTGTTAGTGAATTTCTGATGAATTTAATTTTTTTATTTTACTATATTTGTTTACTATACTACTATATTTTACATTTTTATTATATTTGCCCTAATATCACTTTCAAAGTTTCTGTGGTCTTGTTAATTGATACAGGTGCCTATGATGTATTTTTATATTTCTTTATTAATAGCGCTTTGCCCAACAGTGGGATGCGTCAGGATGCACACGGCTGGGGACGGGTCTGTTGTCTGTTCTTAGAATGATAATGAATAAGGCCAAAGCCCAACAGTTTTAGTTAAATAGAATGCTATTATATTTGTTATTCTCACAGAACATAAGAGAGTTGTGGAATAACTAACAAGTTTTCTTATACCCAAGTGATACCATCAGTACCGGATTAACCACGTAGCAAGAGTAGCAATTGCTACGGGCCCCGCGCCGAAGGGGGCCCTAGTGCATCTAAACCCGTCCACATTCGCCAGAGCGTAATTTTTTTTGAGTGAAACTTATTATAACTTTGCATATTGAATTTACTTGATATCACAAAAACGTGAAACTTTACACCTGTTTTGGACCGAGTCCCAAGAATTTCCATTCACAAATGGTGGCTAGTGGCTACACCCTGTCACGAATCTGGGGGATTTAGAGTGTTGGAGAATTTTGGAGTTGGAGTATAGTTGCACATTTATGCTACGATGATCAAAGGCCTAGGTAAACCTTCAAGGGAGTAGGATTTTGCTATATATCAGAAAAAACTAACTTTTAGTGAGACTATTAAAGTCTCATGACTGCCTCATTGGTCTAGTGGTCGCAAGCGCAACTGCTGAGTGTGAGGTCCTGGGTTCGATTCCCGGGTCGGTCAAAGTGTTACTGGGTTTTTCTGTATGCAAATTCTCAGTAGCAGCGCGGAGTGTGGAACTGAGATAAGATAAGATAATAGCACGGTAGATGGCAATAGGCTCACCTTCTATTTTATAGGACTTAATAATGGTATCGGCGAAATATGGGTGTACAGTAGTACACATCTGCTTAATCGTTCGGGGAATATAGGCATGATGCTACACATATTAAAGCCTTTTAAACCTTTTTGACTTTGAAAACGATTTTTCTATTAGGGCCATGCGATGACAACCTTGTCGGAAAAGGCAATATCTTGGCAAGGATATGCGATGTGCTATAAGCAATAAATGGTTTGTTTGTCGCCAGACGTGGATATAATTTTCAACAAGTATCATTGTTGACAGTGTATTCTGAAGCCTATGTGTATGCCTACAACTGTGGATATTCGTGGGCGTACGTGTTACCCATTCGCCTTATCACACTTACATGTCGTAACTAATCAATAATCTGTCCTAATACTTAATCTTCTTAACTTTAATTCGTGCTATGTGAAACGACAAGGCTGGTAACCGGCTCGGCAAATTTTTCAAGAAATAGGCGAAGCCACCGGCGAAAACTAATTACACATACCTGTTGTATTATCTTAAAGCTCGTTATACCGATAAACATAATTTTGAATGATAACAAGATATGAAATCAGTTTTTTAGGAAATCGATAATACTAGTACGATTTAAGGCCTTTTTTGTATTGCTATGCTTTAAATAAGAACCGCCATTTTAACTAATGATGTAGTTAAGGCGACAACCCAAAATGTGAAAAATGCCTTATGTGATTCATGAAATCGGTGCGACCGATATTTCATTGGTAAAAACTTATCGGTATCTTATCTCGTTCGGCGTTAGCATCACTTTAGTTAGCAAATAGGCTACATAATAAGTCGTTTGGTAAAATAAAAAACATTTCGGATTGCGTGGTGGATCAAGGATTAAATAATCTCAACCGAAGTAAGTGTGATTCTTTATTATATTTAGAGATTTATTATCAATTAAGACATGGTTATCATTACACTTAATTATAAAGCTCATGTCTAAGATGCTTGTTAAAGTTCTCCATTTACAATCATGCACTACTTTTAAGTACCTATTCACTTTCATTGACCCTTAATAGCTTTGATTTAAATAGTTGTTGTTTAAGTTTATGTCAGTGAGTAATCCTGCCAGCAGGAAAAATGTTGTTTTTTACAGCTGAGTACCGACGATTCACCACGTCATCCAGATGAATCGTGGTACGATATTGTTCAGATAGGGAATTGTCGTTTTTAGATTTATTATAGGTATAGGTATCTATTTATGATAGGTATTACTTTTTCTTATGAACTGAATAAGTTCTTTCTATTTCTAGTTTATATAAAATTGTATAACGTTATATAATTCATCTGATAATGATTCTTATCTTCCATGCATGTAATAAAGTTGAACCTAATATTTAAAGCAAGTACTTACACGTTTTTGCTCCGATGTTAGATAAAGAATCGCATACCCTCCCAATTTATTTGCTTTTCATAGATAAAAATTAATAAGCAGAGACTTTAGGATCCGTCAGTTACGATTGCCTTTGATCGAGTCCAACTGTCCTGGTTTACTTAAAAAATAACTTTCCTTGAAGCTGTCCCAGAATACCCTACCCAAACTGCAAAAAATGAAGAATTATCCCTATTTTGCTGGCCAGCTAGGATATTCTGCTCCAGTGTTTACAAATTTTTAAAGATAAATACTGTTTTCCAGATACCAATCATGGGCTTATGCTGCAGTTCCTGTTGTGGAGATGATGAGAACGCGGTGCAGGTAGTGGACCAGGCACACAATGTCGGATACCAGCCCTCGGCCCGCGGAGGAGACATGAACATGGGTTCCGGTGAACCTCATGATATGAGCTGATCTTCAGATATACGCCTAGTTTAATCTAAAGTTTTCTTATATATCAACATGCTGGTTGTTTATTCAGATTTTTAATTGTTAAGGAAATAAATAAGTTTGATTGAAGTGACTTGATATTTAAATTTTAATTCTGGCAGACTCTTTTTGGTATTCTAGCAGACTCTTTTTGGAATTCTGTGGCATGCTTTTGCCAATAGACTGTTGCATGGAAAAAATCCAGCCAAGATTTTTCACTTTCATTTTTTTAAATTCAATTAATTTTTATTGATGGTGTCATAATTTGATGTCATTTTGTCTATTTTAAACATAGACTTAGAATTTCGCTTACGCTATTTTAAATAATATATCTCTTAAACATTTAAGGTTATGATAAAAAGATAACTGAGTAATATTTTGAAGTCGTTCTGGGCATTTTTATGCTGTCTTTTAAACTTTTTCTATCATAAAGAGATAAATTAATGACTGCTGAAATTGCATTAATTTATCGAAAAACCAATAAATCCGTCTAAATTCAGAGCTATAAATATACCTCTCCTATAAACTTCGAGTACCAAGTTAAAGTGTGTCCTTTCTGTGTGTAGTCCAAGCAGATTGCTGACTGCAGGCGTTGGCCAACCAGAATTTGGGCCGTCAAATTAATAAATTTATACTGCCAGCTTCGAGGTGGAGTTTTGTCAATTAGAGGCAGGTTACGCCGCGTGCAAGTGAGGTATTTCGGGGAACTGGATTTTGTGTACTTTATATAAGAACAGAAATACATGCTTTAATAATATTTTATTCATAAACAAATATCAATTATATATATATATATAAATTATATCTAGACTGCATTTTTAGTGCAGACGTTGAGAGCTAGTACCCCATTCCAATTTAGATTAAATATCACTAAAGGGCCTCTGAGTACGAGACCCATGTCTCTGCGTAAGTCACCCTAAGGGCCGGGTGCCTCCTTTCTTTGGACCTACCTGTGAGTCAAATATTATAAATATATATTACATATAATTACATAAACTGAATAAAAAAAATTACGTATACAATTTTGATCTTGAATTGTTGATCGAGTCTTGATTGATTCAGTCGGTATCGTTTTTGAGCCCTTTACAGGAAAATTAAACAAACGCACCAAATATTTAATTTTTAGACGATAAGTATTTTTTTAAAGTTCATTTGTTTTGTTTATTTCAACCAACTATTTTACACAGAACTTCGTAATTTTTGAAAGATATTTCAGATCCGCTGAATGAAATGTAGCAGCATCCGTGACTGGGGTGCACCTGAAATCAGAATACAGAGCTCCAATTAATAAGTTCAAGTTTATGTAGGTACTTAAAATGCAGTGTACAGATTAAAGTAGGTACTAAGATGTTCCAAACAGGATCAAAGATGAGCTTCGTGTTATACTTGGAATAAGGTCCATTGTCATGTTCTGAAATCAATTAATCTCTTTTATTTATTAAAGAGTCTCTCTTCTCACTTTTTTTGCGAAAATAGTTTGATTTATGATTGAAACTAAATGCCAGTCAAGTGTCGAAATTTAGACATTAGTATTGTTTCGTCTCTCATTAGCTAATGGGATGACAATAATTGCGCAAGATTCAAACAATACAATGACCAACAAGGGAACTTCAATAGTGTAATGAGCGATCAATATGCCATGTGTTGATGTGTCACTTGGCTTAGAAACAATCATTTGTGCGTCATGTTATTTTACACGTAATTCCCACAAGATTGGAATTTACGTTCTCGATAGTATAGCCAGTATCTTATATTATTGAGACGCGATCCTAAAGTAAATCTTGTGTGATATTCTGACATGATAACATAAAAATGTTACTGACATGCAAAGGATTATGGCAACTTTATAAATAAGGTCTATAATGTCCTGCTGTAGTTAGGTATAGGTATATAGCTACCGTGCAGATTGGTCGATCTGTAGGGTAAAGCGTTGCTGTCAACCATCCATGGACAGACTGTCCAATGAGTGCCCACGGATGGGAGACCGTTATTTACACATCGAGACTCAACCAAGTCTGGGAAAGCACGATAAAGGGTTATTCCCGGGTGTCATAAAAATACCTCTGATATCTATGATATCGTTACGGGTGTCAGCAGTCCAAAAAGTGTGACACCTGGTCTAACCTTAGAGTATGAATGTCTTGCAGTAATTGGGCGGCGGAGGGCAGGTGGCAGATTTTTTTTCTTGTAGACTGCGCTAATCTGATTTGCTTGACAAAAAAGAACTTACTTTTCCAGGGGTAATAGATCGCATGTGCTTAACCCGTGCAATGTAGAGTGGTTCACCGTTGTGAGTGTTGCCAGCTGGGATGGCTCCTACTGGCACCTGACCGTTGCTGCCTGGTAGCCAACGCACCGCGTGAGGTGGAGCACACAGCACCTGAAGATTAGGGAGTTTGAAATGTGAAAAGTTTTAAAAGGGATGAATAAGATTTGTTTAAATAATAACTATTTTGAAAAAAGTTTGAAATATAACTGAATTTTTAATTTGATATAGATAATTTATTTGCCACCTTTGCGGCTTCAATACATCGCTTCATTCGCAAACAACAGGTTTATCAGACAATCTATCATAATCTAGTTCTATGATAGGGTGTTCAAACAAAACATCTTGCTGATTTTTCAACACTTTACAAACATTACAAGTCATCGGTAGCTTACTTCAAAATTATGAACAGGGATTTCTCTTCCCGCGTGTGGCACGTAAGCAGAGCGATGTTTGATGGCTAGCTTGCCCGGTATAAACTCTCCGTTGTGGTGTGCCCTGATCACACAGAGGGGACTGCCGTCCCAGCCCTCCTTTCCTGCTACATAAGCTCGGTGTGTCAATGAACTGACGTCCGATGTTGTAGCTGATGCCCAGTCAATGAGTTCTGCAATAATAAATTAAACTGAGTTAGATAAATTTACGTGAAGCAAAGTAGCTTCTATGTCCTGGAAGTTGTACCTGAAATGTAAACCTTAAACTCAGCTGACTCTAAGACGAAGGTAAATAACATCGTCACGGTAACAGAGGTTTCAGTGGATGCAGATGTAAATACTTTTGCCCTTATTTTCGAAGTATGAATTTCTACACAATGTATTATGTATCGCGTATGTTAAACCATCCCGTTTTTGCATGGTGGGTTTTTCCGTATTCCCTAATGAGTGCATGCCATAGCGATACCGGCTCCATGAAAAGAGCAGCCTTGAATATGGATATGCATACATATTTTAGGGGCCCTACTAGATACTCAACTATTGTATTAACCGTATATTCTAAAGATAGTTGGATTTCAAATTAGTGTTATCATTATTTTACTCATATCGCACACTGAGACATACTAGATTAGGTCTTACTAGAATTTAGATTTTGGAGACCATTTTCAAGCCAGGCCAATCCCTTCGCCAATCCTTTTTCAGCAGTCATCTTTACATTATCCCAAGGATTAATTGGTTGAGGTGCAACAGTGATTTCTGCAAATACAAGGAGTACCGTGTTCTCAAAATAAGTCTTATCTAAATGAGAAACCAATACGAGGCTGAATTTGATACTTAATACTCCGAAATATAAGTCATAGCTCTCTGAATTCATGACTCGCAATTATCATACGACTTTATTCTAGAAATTACGAGTACTTCAGAATATTTAATAGTTTAAAGCACTTCTTACCTTTTTCAAAAAATCCAAAACTTTTGAGTATCTCAAAGCCCGAAACATAACTACATAGTCTTAAATGCACATAAACTAGTTAAATAATCTTCAAACTAGCTTGCAATTTTGGAAAAACGTAATATAGAGATCCTGGTAACTTTGATTGTGAAGTATTTAGTTTACCCAACCATTATTTTAGATATCGTGAAGAACATACATGGCAAGAATTAAATGATAATTCTGTTTAGCAAATATTGGTGTGTTACCTTCAACTATAATAGGCTGTGGCTGCGGCTGCGGCTGCGGTGCTTGTGGATAGATGTAGTTGGTGACGTAGGTAGGCGGCTGCACTGGTTCTGGAGGCGGTGGCGGTGGCGGAGGATGGTAGACCGGCATCATTACGGGGGCCGGCACGTAAGCGAACGCGCCAGGTGCCGGGGGCTGCGGGTTTGCACCCGGCACCGGATATCCGTAGTACGGGGGAGGTGGACCATTAGGAGGATCTGGAATAAAACAATTATATATTCTTTCAACTTTAAACCGTTACGATTTTGATATAGCAGAGGATGATGGGCGTACAAACTGTTCAGAACATACGTTTGACATAAAGTAATTGAAATATTTTTGCCAATAAAATCACATTTATTGTTCTTTGCCAAAATCTGTGAAAAGGTAGAGAGATTCAACCATTTAAATAGCATTTTTACGCTCAGGCAGTTACCTATTATAATACCTTCTCATATCACGTATTGATATCAGTGAGCATTAAACAGGTAGATACAGACAGAAAAATTTTGCACTTTTTACCGGACGTGAAAATTAAAAAGATTACTTACTGTGAGACATTGCTGCAATTATTTGTTATTAAGAAAACTAAACAAAAAACAGAAGTATTAATTACACAGGTGTTCAAGACTTCACTGGACACTGGATAGTTGTTTATCGTTTATTTGTAGCTATCATCTGATTCATGCCTTTATCATATCGGATGAACGCATTTCATGATAAGATAATATTATCTATACATATACATTATTTTGTACATATGTACCTCGAAAAAAGACCTAACAAAATAATGTATTATTGCAATTAGGCCAATGAAGTAATTACCTACTCATCTCTTCTCTAAATCATGCAAAGTCAGAATAAAGAACCCAATTTAAGACTCTAATTCGGCTTATATTTTGGCCCAATTTGGTAAAGACATTTATGTCTCACTGAGTGGACTACCATGGGGTAAGATGACCTCCACTTACACTTTCCATTATTTAGTTTATATTTTTTGTAATTTTTGAAGAGTATGTTTTGCATAATGCTAAACACGATAGTCTGACAAGTTATGCTGTTGGACAAGTCTGGAATAATATTAATAGTTGATCAACGGTCTAACTTTCCAATAGCTCCATCTATACTTATAAAGCATGTAAGAATAAGATATATTATGATTGTATTATAAAATATTGATTCATATTGAAAGTAAAAAGACATATTGCGCCGACCCCAAATAATATGGGATAAGGGTAGGAGAATGATAATGATGACTGTGAAAGAAAAAATGGAATTAATTTGAATAAAGTAAAAAATGAAAAAGTATATTTATTGGAAAATATGGTCAAGTACATATCAATTAACAAATAACAATATTGCTTAAGCAAAAAGTTCTGTCAAGAATTGAGCGTAATTACTGAAATTACGCGGAATAATACAGTCAAACATTAATTTAATTTTAAATGTTGCAATTTCATTATTGAAAATATACATGGATAGTTTTCCAACCATATATACTTGTGAAGAGTGGATACACTATTGGTGCCTTGATTGAATAAACCAGTGAAATGTTTTATAAATATTTACGTCCTTTTAACTACATTTGCAATATTGCTAAAACTCATTGTAATAACACAGGGAAAACCAATTAAGATGAATTTGTGGCTAAAACTTTGGTATTTGTTAGTGGCAGCTATATTTTTCCAACCAGCGGACAAGTTAATATAGATCTAAAACAAAATTTGAAAATGATGCCCGATATAATTTAGTTGTAAATTTTATAATGATTATAATTACCCTCATTAAAAGCGAAACAGTTTGTGTCACATTACACCAGATATTTGATGTGGTTTTTACGGATTAAAATTTTGATAACAAAATCTTAAAGCTATTATCCTTCAAAATGTATTTTTGGTTATCCATAACGATGGTGATATTTTTGTTCTAAATTATAATGGAATGCTTGCAGAAATATCCAACGTGTATTCTTTTGATAAGGGTACCAACGTTTTTTTCATTTGATACACTTATACCTAATATTACCTATTCTAAAAGTAATTAATCATCAGTTAACTGGAACATTACTTTTGCAAATGATTTCTAATGAAAATATGGGAACCGCATGAATTTTTAAATACATTCTCAGTCCTAGCATAGAATTTCTCGAATTAAGCAATCTAATACAATTCGATTTAAAATTGCTTAGTAATAATTAATATTATATATATAATATATTTATTTGTGCACTTGCATCCACCTCTTGGAAAAATGCTACGGATTACAGGTAAGATAATATTTTCTTTTGTACATGGTTAACTTCTTAGACCTCCGAGGTTGACCCTAAGGTCTTTCCAGCTTTGTATCGTACTAGAGCAGCGTATTTGTATAAAATGACACTCAAATCTCACCAAATATCATCGCTGAGCGTCGTTCTGTAATACGGACCTAACTAATGGACTTATTGCATGTTTTTTATTTTCTCGTTCGTCAATAATCTTGAGTTCAAATCACATGGCGAACTTTATGTGGTAAGACAGTTAATTTTTGTATGGTTTATATTGTAGAAAGTTTTGATTTTTTTAAGAAGAATGAAATGCTTTGCTTATAATCTGTTTAGAAGTAATTGTATGAGTTACATCGACAATTTTACGCCAAGTTCAGAGCACTTCAGCGAATTTATAGTACCTACGAATTCATATATATTATTTTATAGGTATTCCTATCCATCATGTTCACAAGTGCAGTGGTGGGGATAACAGTCATCATGTGCAATCAGGTATGATTTGTTAAGGCTTTGAAAACATACTTACGTTTTTGATAAAGAAGTGCCTACAAGAGAAGGTACGCCAGGAACGGAAAGGAAACAATCCGTCTGTCAGATGTGGTTGCAAAATAAAAAAACCACACTTTTTTGTTTACTAGGAAGATACTTATATCCAACAGTATATCATTTACTGGAAAATTTTCCCCCAAAGTCAAAAATTTATAAACACTAGAATGTATGCCTGTTACAAGAACAGGTAACATACATAAATTATATTTAGGTAGATACTTGTCAAATGATTTCAAACACTTATACGAGTAAGTTTCTTTTTGTAAGCATTTTATCCTGGTTCTTACTTATTAAGTAACAGACTTTATAAGAAATCTTGTTTAAGTGTTAAAAGCTTTATTATTTTTAGACACTCAACGGTGGTTTCAGTTTGAGCAGCGTTTGAGTGATTATTGATAATGTATGAAATGACAGACTAAACTGTGCCTAAGTAAAGATCCCCGCTGAGTGTCGCATCGTTCAGTAATACGGAAGGTCCGGCCATTTTTCAGGCCACGATAAAATGGCTCGTAATTATCAAAAGCATTTTACCATGCTTCTGGTGTAAACCAACGGCTGTTACATTAACGACCAATTGAGTACATAAGTTGACAAGACAATATTCCTTATTATCAAGTGTTAGATAGACTATAGATGTGGTAAGCATTTCTTTAATAATATAATTAATAAGGAATATCAATAGGTTTTCCACAATTGAATAGGGAGACGATCCTGATGCATAGTAGGATTTCGAAATACATATTTTGTCAGGTACCATACATATTTTTGCGAAATGTACAATACAGACAATATTTTATAATTTTGGAATCGTTTGGTATCTTTTATAGGCTTTCAGTACTTTTTTGTAAGAATTCTATGCTTTCGATTTCGATCGTCCCTTTAAAATATGTTTTTCATTGAAATTGTATTGATTTCAGTCCAGTCGAGGAAGCCTGTCTTGGATACTTTCAAAGAACTAGTCGGCAATGATCGTCTTAAGTTCACAGCTTGCAGACTGTTTAACTTAAATTACGCTATGCTACTGGGCACTTTATTTAAAGTTATCACCTACATTATCATTTTAATCCAGTTGTTTGTGACTTAAATAAAAAGTGGCCAATCTTCTGTTCTAATTGTAACATGGGCAACCAATTAATGTAGCACAGATTTTATTGCAATTTGTTGTAAATATGTTGTTTTTTAATCTGTAATTATTAAAATAATATAGGAACCTTTCATATAAAACATTATTTTGTTTGTAAATGAACATATATACCTATGCGTATCCTTTATAAATACCTATATCTTTTCATGCAGGGCAGAGTCGGCATAATTTATAAGCTCCGACGGACCGCATAGAAACAAGCAAATAGATTCGCATGCTCGAAATTAAATTTAAATATTTCTTGGATCATGCACTAAGAATAAAAGAAATTACACATATTGTACCGTAACATTTATTCGAGATTCTGCTCTTAAAATGAAAAATAATCCAATATTTAAAACGATTAAAAATAAAAATCATTAATTTAAAACACTATCTATTCATTATTTATACGTCTGTATCACAACAATAACACTATAAAAGCAATTTCACATCACAAATAAGAATTTTTCACTTCTATGTATAATGTATATTAGGACTTGATTTTTATTTGTACTGAAACTGAACACAGTAAAATTAATTATAAATGATTTCCCAAACTTTTCTCTTGCGTATTTTTCATTTCAACATTTTGTGTTGCTTTTCCGATATGTAAAAACCATAAAATAAAAGTTGAAAGTATTGTATTTGTCAAATGACGCCATCGATACAGTATGATCAATCAATATTACCAATTGAACTTGGCTCTTTTGTATAAAGATGGGTAAGTAGGTATCGATTCTTCTTTCCACACTTTTGTATTTAAATTAATATCCAGTTACATGGGATTTGATGTAGACAAATGTGGTTTCACTCTTAAGCAGTCTTCATACTTTAATAGTTTATATGTACTCGTACATAACATTTTATTTAGCACGTCGTGACACGACATCTAATCAATTAGTGATGATAATGTCAAGTAACAACTAACAATGTTTAAATGGATAAATGGTATATACATATTTACCAAAAATAAACTAGCTAAACAAATTAGACCTGAGCTGAAATATAAGCTTTCAAGTTTAAGCTCTTGGGGGATCCTTGGGGTTGTCAGGTGGTCCATAAGGCCTCTCGTATGGAGGTGGACGATAAGGCTTCTGCTCTTTCTTTTGCCCTGATCCGGACATGTCTAAAACAATAATATTATATAAATAAGGGTTTTATTATCTTAGGCCTGCATACAATTTTGATTTGCCAGGTTTATATACTTTAAAATATTAATTAAATTCCATATTTTTAAACTTAGGTAAGTTACACCAATTGTATATCCAATAAAAAAGGCTAAATGCAAAAAAATAATTAATAAAAAGTTAAATTTTTAAAATATAAATATATTAAGTGCTTTGCGGCTAACATTTATTATTGTTACACACGATTGTATCTTTTTATTTCACAGACATAAATGTCACATGCACATACAACTGGACCCGGAACTAATCTGTTGACCATAAAAATATTTGTTCTGTGTGATCATCGAGCCCACGAACACCCAATCACTTGTATACAATGCGCTAATCATGCCGCCAAAAAATATTACATTACATTATTACAATACTTATAATCTGAGGTAGATACCTACCTTAATAGTTATTATTTACTCCTTAGAAGGAAGCACCACGTTAAGCAGTTATTTGGTTACTAAATCGAATAAGAATATTTGTAGTTATAAAAAACAGCATGGCTAGATAACAAGTGTCCACATTTTATCTTGAAGGAATTATCTGGGAAACCCAGGTTCCAGTATGATTAGGTACTATTTGAATGATGAATGATTATTCATACTTACTTTATATTATTTTTTGGATTGATAATTATGTAGTCATGTTTCAGCGTCACGAAATGTTGACAGGAAGCAATCAAATCAATTTTCACTACGGAATTAGCAATTCTAACTCGTGACGACAAAAGCATTAAAGCTTTTCACTTCACTTCTTTGTTCTTATAATAAATTCTTACATTATTAGTATCATAATTTACTTTTGTTTACAAATCACGATTGGCCATCTCTCCCAGAGTGATAGGTAGAGATGGCCACAATAAAAGAGGAGGGATGGCCAGTTGGTAATCTACATTTTAACCACTGTTTTCTTTGAAGTTTTGGAATTTTAGCTCATTCATCTTTTTTTTGTCTAATTTTGAACACTTGACAACAAACTGGGTGCAATTTCATGTCCCATATTCCAGTTGTTCCAGTTGGCATAAAACGCATTGAAGCTAGTCTGCGATAATTTTTGTTTCATAGTTAATTTCTCCGTAACCTACACAGTTATCCAATTTTCTGTTTCAACCTTTGTTATGAGACGAATCACATGATATTGGTTTTTATCCTCATGACTAGTTTCTAATATCGATGTCACTTATCTTCTTTTTCTTTGTACTCGTTTTAATGGTTTTGTCTCAATCTTTCGAACTTTTTCAATGCATTTTTTGTTACTTAATTATTTTGAAGCGCTTCTTTAAATTTTCTTTCTTAGTATTTGATAGGTTATCGAAGCTGTATCAATAATAATTTCACTTTTTTTCAATGTGTCCATAACTACCTCAAGTGATTCTTCACTCCACTTCCCTTGTGAGCTGACTGCTTTTTTTTAGTATTTATTGATCTTCTAAATTAAGTTAAATTATTCAAATAAGTTACTGAAAGCTAACTAAAATCACCATAAATAAACCATAATATCTATTGCTAGTTATAATAATATTACATTAAAGATTCCATTAAATACATACATATACGGTCATCTCTTTCCGACCATACATGGCCATTTCTCCTAAATATCCGGGATTGATGGCCACAAATTATCTGTAAAAAAAATGAACAACCCACGCGCCTTTTGAGGGTATGTTAAAGTTTGGTCCATAAACTGTACACATTACTAACAAAAAACCCGATTTTTTTATGATATCACCAAACTGTGTTACCTACCCCTTTGTAAACTTTAAGCTTCAAAAATTACGCACTGCACGAAGTGAATAAACGGCATTTTTTTTGATTGGCATCAGCACCAGCACTGCCATCACTGTAGCCCTCCCAAGTTCCCCTTAAATCAAAGGGGAAAATTTACAAGACCATGATAAGTCCTGCTGTCTTGTATGGGTCAGAATTTTGGACTATAAAAGGAACGAACGAAAGGCAATTACAAGCTGCGGAGATGCGAATGCTAAAAGGTATGCGTGGTGTGACAAAAATGGACAGGATTAGGAATGAGTATAGGTATTAGAGGAAGTATGAAAGCGGCGCCAATCACAGAAAAGGTAAGGAGCCATCTTTTGTCGTGGTATAGACATGTGATGAGGAGGGATGAGAAACATGTCACTAGAAGGGTTATCAGTATGAAAATGGATGGATACAAGGGAAGAGGTAGACCCAAGAAAAGATGGATGGATTGTGTGAAAAGTGACATGGTGTACAAGAAAGTCAACTCTGAGATGACAGAGTGAACTCTGATAGAGATGAATGGAAGTAAAAGACATATTGCGCCGACCCCAAATAATATGGGATAAGGGCAGGAGAATGATGATCTCTCCCTCTCCTAGATCCTACCCTAGATATATAGGCGGCGATTAACTATAGCACTTATCACTTACTTCTCTGACCGTAATCGAAAAATTAATAAAAGTCAATGGGTAGTTTAGCCACAGGAAATTGTTTAATTTAATTTTCTTCATATTTCCCTGTAGAAGAATTTGAGTCTAACGAAAATAATCTTTATTTACACATATAGAACTGGTAAAGATGACATTACTTCCTACTTCGATTTTTATACTTCCTAGACAAATAACAGTAGAGTGAAATTTGAACAAAAATAACATGTGTGAAAATAATCGTATAACACATTAATATAACCCAGTCATTGATATTGTGGAAATTCCAATGGAAACAAATTGCGATCAAACATACGATAACAGTATCTGAAATATTTTTCAAAACAAAGATTTTTATTCTGCGAGAATAGGTAAAATTCATACTGGAAATATATAAATATAAAGAACACTAAAAATCTTGGTTATTATAAAGTTCTTTTTTATGGAAAAACAAATCCAAAACCTGGTTCACGTGTAAGTTTTGTAAAGGTGTTAAACATCTGGAATTTGACTAAACGAACCCCTTAAAAAACAAAATTCTTGGCATCAGCGGAGGTTTTTCGTAGACTACGTAACTTTCTGCCTATTTCCGCTAAAACTGCGCTGGCACAATTTATTGTTCTTCCGATTTTTTACCTGCGCGGACACCAGCTATCTTGATTTCAATAAGGACTAACTTGATATACTTGAGCGCAAATATGATCATGTCTCAGATAGTCTATATGACATGGATCGTGCAGGGTAATCCGATTCTATTGCACCATATTGCTCAATGTTAAAAGACTTTCTTTTTTAAGTAATTTTAGTTCATTTTGACCAAGATCGCTATTATGAAGCTGCTATAATAATATTATTACAATATACAGTTACACATTTATAGATTTCATTGGTTAAAACTATTCTATTATTTGATTTGGACACAAGGTTAATTAATGATGGTAAATGTATTATTTATTTATTAATTATTATTATAAAAAGGAACTATTTACCCAGGAGGTCGAAATTATTTAAATCATATGATATTTGTTGATTGAATCGCGTGACCTGTAAGTCAAAAATCATTTCTACGTCAAGATTTTATCAGATATAAAATAAAAAAGCATTGTACCACAGAGTGCTTGCGGTGTCGACTTTTTGTCTCTTGGTAAACCCAAGGAGATAACATAAATAAGATAAGATATGCATATTTGTCATTTGCTGGTTTTGTGCAATAATATACCTAACTAGCGACCCGCCCCGGCTTCGCACGGGTACGACTAATTTTATCTACCTATAGCTATTGCCAAAAAGCCAAAAAATAAATTTTTTGTTGATCCCATCGCTACCAAACTTCACCGGATCACCCGCTGGGCTAATCTAAAGATTACCTAAAAATTTCATTAAAATCGCTCCAGCCGTTTTGGAGTCCATAGGGAACATACATACGCACATTTATTTTTATTGTATATACATATGTAGATATGAAAGTCTGGGCGGGAAAAAGTTATAAGGAAGAGAAGAAGATTATAGAAGGAATAATAAAGGATTACAGAAAGGAAAAAAAAATGTCTTGCTTAACTTAAAATAATAAAATAGATACAACTCTACTGTAATCCCTTAAAAAGATTTCCTCTAGGGTCCAGATAATCATCGTGAAAAGAATATCATCAGTCTATAATTTAATAGGTATTACTTTCTGAACAACTGATTTATTTTGGAAATCTCAGGATTGGTCCCATAGTAAAAGTTGTTCATATTAGTGAGTACAATAACTCCTTAAACGGATAGGGACTAGAAAGAACCTTATATTTTTAATAAGAAATATTCTAAGTGTCTGGCCCTCCAATGAGTGTTACTAATTTCATAAAAATATAAACATTTTTAAAAATCATAAGCAAACGTGATGAAGTTGGATTTAAAGGCATTATCTCGTCTCGTAATAATGATAAAATTCTGTCCAGGCGCTTGTTAGCCTTGCAGTCACAGTATTTATTCCACATTGGCACATCTCTGTTTCACTTTGCCAGTCTAATCAGACACTGCTCAAAAGCCTCATCTAAGTTGCTAAACGACGATTTAGGTAAAATACTTTCTTGCACATTCAGCATTCATTAATTTTTAAAGTCTTCGATACATATGATCGGAGGACATTTCAAGCTGTGTTCGTCTAGTCTAAATAATAAAACTCATCTACTCTAATGGCCATCGTCCATATCTTAGTAGTACACACATAGTTTTTTTTTTTTGAGTTGCAATGTACATATGTATTGCTATAAGAAACCAAGGAGCAAGCATATTTAATTTTCAGTACCTACCAATGATACAAAAAGCGAGACCAGACAAGCAAGTACCGTACCTACTTATTGTTAAATTCGATTAAATCGATACTTTACAGACATATTATTTGAATTCAAGAATTGCATTATTGTACCTATTTAATTATTTGATCACCGTGGTCTGCAAGTTAAAAGATTTGGAGTTAAAATATCGTCACTGCGCCTAGCAAGTTCCATTTGTGATTTTTGATAGGTTTCGGGAAACAACATTAAACTAAAGTTTGTAAGGTTGGATGGATGGATGGATGTTTATTACTCTTTCACGCAAAAACTAGTAAACGGATCTGGATGAAATTTGGCACATATAGATTATAGTCTGGAATAAAACACAGGCTACTTTTTATCCCGGAAAAATGTACGGGTTCATAAACCACGCGGGTAAGGCGCGGGCAGAAGCTATTATTAAATAAAAAAGTGACAATGTATTAAAGACATTCATTAGAGAAACAACTCTATAAAATTATATCAAATTATAAAAACTACTCATTACAGAGATATTTTTTTTTCGTCAAAAATGCACATTTGTAACTTGGCAGGCGCAGCGACGATATGCGATGTGTAAACCACTGATTTCAGTATTGCGGCATAAAAGATTCAAATAACTAATAGTATACTTAGTTTATAAGTGTTAATAGAGACATAATTCTGTTAACTGTAACTGTACGATACTACCTACGTTATTCAGAAATCTATATCGCACAATCAACAGTAGTTGCAGTAGTCAACGTTGCAGGCGTTATAGAAATCCTCATCTTTTAGATGGCCTCGACTATGCAAAGGTTTTGTTCATATGATTATTACGTTTGTTTTCTAGAAAAAGTTAGATAACCTGCAATCGAATCAAATTCACCAATATCCCCAAACTAAATTCAAGGGCTCAATTGACAGTAGACATAATATGATGAATAATTTCATGAGTGACAATTTCATGAAAAAATCGTTGATATGACTAAGATAGCGAAATATATAATTATTTTTATTAAAACAATGTCTGGGGCTGAGGTAGGTAAACAGTTTTGTAATATAGGATCACATAACACAATAAACACGTTATCATTTAGAACACGTATTAAGGACGAATAGAACAGGTAGGTACCTAGGTACCTATTTATTGCCATAGATTAAGTAAATAGTATGGCAAATCATTCAATTATTTGTTACTCTGCGTTATAAAAACTTGGTGATTATATTTGTTCCTACGTCATATATTAAGGTCTGAGTTTGGGTGTTAATCTATAATTAAATAAATTTGGTAATTATGGCATATACTTACTTACAAAACTGACTTGACTTGAATCTTCTAAAACTCATTCGATTCAAATTGATAAAAAAGGCACTTACAAATTTTTAGTCTGGTTGGTCATTCCATGGAGAAGAACCAGAAAGAAACTGCACGTTTACTCTTTATAATTTAATTCGTGTAGATAACACGAATTAAATTTTTACTTATTAAAAGGTGAAAGAAACATGTAGGTCAACTATAGGACTGGCCTTTAGAGAATCTGATCTGCATTGTGCCAGTACAAGTTTGAGACGACCGCTTTCCAAATATAGAGAGAGCATGACCAAAAGTTGATGAAATATGTTCCATATATCAAAACGAATTCTCGCACTCTCTACAAGTAAACCAAGAATTATTAGTGTTTAGCTGTAGCAGTAGTAGGTACATAATAGAACTACATACTAGAACCTCACTCAAAGGCGCTCGTCGCGTACGTACTTTATAAAACTGGTACTTGGGGCACTGGTGGTATTAAACTGAATATTCCGATTGCAACACCAGAGGATGCTGATGCGTTTTTGACCCTTTGCATCCTTCTCATATCCATTTGCATATATAGCTAACAGGAACTGATGATGATGATTAGGATTTGAATTTTTTGAATTTGTCCCTAATGTTTTTCATATCCAGGTCAAGATTGTTTAAATTCGTATAAGAATTTATGACCCTTCCGGTCAGCTTAATGAATCGAAACAAAATGTTGAACCCATTTATTGACGTAACACGTTTGTTAAATTGGTTTGCAGTAATGAGGTACTTAGGCAAGTAAAATTTAAAAGATAAGTACATTTTATTAATAGTTATTATACTTATAAACTTATAAATAATCAACCTCTAAGTTAATTCTTAAAATTAAAGTATTAAATTGTAAACAGTTCAAAATAATAAATGTCACTATAACGACTACGAACGATACTAAAACGAATAACAAATCTTACAAATAAAGTAAATAATGTGAGATGACTTAAACTAATCCAGCAGTAAACGGTAACCAAAATGAATTACTACTTGAGATTCCAAGTACGACATGTGTGTGATGTCTGGGGGCAATTCTCGCGAGTTTCGACATACATCTCTATTATCGATAGCTTAGTCTCTCCTTCTATGGAAACAGTCACGAAAATCTCGATCGGTTCTGACTCTTAGTTGCAACTAAGAGTCACAACCGATCGAGATTTTCGTATATCATATAACATCACATGCATGTGATATTGAAATAATTCGGAAAAAGAATGCTGTACGGTATCTGCCATGTTCACGTAAAAGTTGCTCTCCAGAACCTTCCTTTATTTTAGATGTTACGGCCAAATCTATTAGGAGGGATGTTGCTCATTTTCCTTATCACTGAAGCCGGCATGAAACAAGTATTGGGTTGAAAGGGTGCCGGCGTAGGAGGCACATAGTTAACGTTACGATGATACTGGTTTCTTGAAGGCCCGATGCAGGGGCTCGGGGAAATGCAATAGTTGTGGTAACCGTTATTCATGGAGGTGACAGAAGAGTTGCGCTGCATTCTGAAAAAAAAAATATTAAGCTGTAGATACTTCTTTTATCGATAAATAATTATCCAGTCAGCAATGGTGGTATTGAGGCTTACTGTGAAGTATGTGTGGAAGCTCTTTTCGTGCATCACTTTTACACTACACTGTACTGATATGCAACTACCAAGAATTCTTGTTGATCTCGTAAGAAGTAACGAAAGAGTTATAGCAGGTGGTTGATCAAATATTTTTCTGCGATCATCAAATTCTTATGGTGGTCTATTTGGATAGCTCACTTGCAAGTTCACATCTCTAAGCTGGTATGTATTATGCAAGCGTTTATCCAGATCTAATGACTGGAATGCTATTATCTTAAAAAGCGCCGAGTACTCACTTGTAATATTTTGCAGATATATTTTTCACTTCAGCTTGCAACTACACTTAATCACTCTAGTCAACTTGTTTGTTTGTATCGCTCGGATGTATTATTGTGTTATGGTTACTTCGAGTATTTATATGGACTGTTATAGTTTTATCAGATTATTGTAGGTACGCAATACTTAGTATCTGATTGATTCATTTAATGGCCTCCTTTATGATTGTGTCGATACCACTAAAAAGTTGGTCAAGTAAAAATCCTTCTGGGTGTTCTTTCTAAGGTTTTAATTTTACCTTTGTTATTGCGTTCATACGACGTTACTTTAATAGATGCTTTTAATCACTTAGTTTTACTGTAGAATGGTGCTGTAAATTGTGGGTATCAAAAAGGTCCACCAAGATTGCGGGCAGTTCCAATTCGCGTACAAATTTTACTCTTAAAAAATATTTTAATCGATCGGAATTTGATTTAAATGACAGCTTGAAGCTTTCCTAGCTCCACATTTGTTAAAATAACTGGCATTTACTGAACTATTGACATTCAGTATTGTTTGATTAGTAAGAGATGGACAGTTATCGATGTAAGTATTATTTAAACCAACATAATATTTTTGTAGATATGCCTGGGTAGTTGAGAATATAGCTGCATATAAGTACATAATTTTATAGCAATGCATTTGATGCGGCTGTGGGCTTGCAAGACTTTCCCCTTACGAGTAATACATGGGATTCAACGGCATCGGTGAAATGTGGGTGTTACCAATACCTACTCATTAAACAAATAATAGTCATCAAATCTCTCTTCACTTCTTGTTCACAGTTTGTTCTATTGAGGTTTGTTATTTGTTAACTCAAACTATAAACTCATACTTAAAGTTATTGTGAAAACAGTTTACAGGCTATGGCTAAGAGCCGTATTGTTGTTAATTTCACTTGGTCTATTTTTTGTTTAAATATTTGATTAAATTTATTTATTTCACCTGCCATAACATATTTTATATTTCTCTCACTATATTCTCTATTTCTTGTTGGACATCACATCTATTTTTCTTGTTGAACGTCACAGCAAAGGTCGATCTAAAGATGTAAGGAATTTCAAACCGCTTTATTGCTTTGTAATCTATTTTTAGATAGTTGCCATTGTTGCTAAATAGGTAATGGATACATTTCAATTTCTGATCAAATAAAACTTTTGCCTACACTTTCAGTATCCTGGGTACAGTGTTTTGACAGTGATAAGTCACACACACACCTATAGACCCGGAATAACTATCTGTAGGCCAACAAATATTTGTTATGTGTTACTGAACTTGCGACTCGGGAATCCCTTATTCGTGTCCCTGTTTTATAAGTTCTAAAGATAGCGTAAAGGACTCTTCTTTTTTTTTTAGTTACCATGCGTTTTGATTAGATAATTAGATGTAGGGTCTTCGGGGTATTGACCGTCCGCACAATAGGTACGCGAAATAACACACGGTAGTCAGGGTCCAACACAAAGACAATGATCACGCGCACGTAGCTTTTACAACCGTTTTAATTTATGGTTACTTGATAAAAAGTACGAACCATAAAATTAACAATCATATACATAGAAGAAACAACTTATTTTGGAATGTTTATCGATCTATTTTTAGTTCATATTTTAATATCACTAAGAATGTAGATAAGCTATATTTAGCTTACTGCGTAATACAAGTATTTTCTAAAAATAAAACAGATTTAAGATAGTACTGGTATTTTTTAGCATTGAGTGCCATAGTTATGAAATAATGATGAAGAGATGTAAGTATATAAATGAAACGGAGATGTAGAAAATACATTACCACCTATTAAATAAAAACAAAAGTATGACGACACGCATACACCTACGCATCTCTCCTGAACCGCACAACCAAGGGACCCAGGATGGTTTTACTAGCTCAGTTAGAATATGGTTTTATTCTTATTTCAGGTAAATCATAGCTGTTTGTTTGAAAGTATCATTAGTTCGTGATTGTCCTTGGTTAGGTATAGGTTATTTAGGGCTTATCTGTTTACTTGGTATCAAATTATGAGGTCTGTGTTAGAGATTTAAAAGTAACTATAATAGTCACCACACTCTTGCCCTTATCCTATTTCCTCCCTTCATCTCTATCATACTTTATCGCAGAGTTCAGATTCTTGTCTCTCAGTTTCGTTTCTTATAGCCAAAATAAAAGTTGTTTTTATAAGCATTTCTTGTAATTCTTACTTATATTTATTTGTAAATAGTATGGTGTAATTTAGTACTAAGAACAAGAATCTAATTTTTGGTAATCTTTTTACTAATCCTCCGTTCGTTGGACTGGTCATGTATTCGTAACAACGATAACAAAAGGCAATAGGTACTTATTTGGCAATAAACAGTGAAGAACGTAGGTAATATAATTTACTCGCCATAAAGATTTTACTATATATAAAGAAATCATCTTATCATCATTGTTGTTTTCTGTGTAGTCGGATAAATGAGGAGCCGAGAGATTAGGAATCGCCAACCGTATGTACCTACTTATTTAATACATAATAATGTCACGATTGCAGTCAGTATGTAGGCACAGGAGTCTAGACTTTGGAGTCCAATAACCCTAAAAAGAGCAATGAAGTCTAGAAACCACAGATAGAAATCACATTTTAAATCTATCAATCAGATATTAAAATCAGTGTCGGAATTTTGATTCATGACATCACGACTACCGGGGATTCCTTTATGGGTTGAATAGCTACCTACATTAGCCTATCTAGAGTTTGATGCTCATGTTTTTATGTTCTTAATGGAAGTTCATTTAAGGAATAGTGAAGACTAAATGTGGTAATTATTCTTATTTATAGGATTCACATTTTGTCAGAGTATCTGCATTCCCAGTTTTATAAGCCGTTTTAAAACTACACTGAGGCAATACATCTATTCCGTGATTCATGGAACATAGATGAAACAAAGGAGAGTTACAGGGGATCTCTAAATGCACCTCCATAAATTTTTAGGGGTAATTTTTGCGGGAGGCCTCTGCAAACTTTAGGCTAAATATTAAAAAAAAAATTGTTTCCCGTGCAAGTATGCCTTCAAATTTATCAGGCTATCATTATGGCTTCTTTTTAAAATACTGTGCAAAGTTTTTGCTCAGGTACCTGAGAGAAAATGTAATGAGCAAATTCTGACTTGATAAAAACTGAGTTAAGTATTAAAAAGTTTAATGCAAAGTGTATGTATTCCTCACAACCACTTTTATTATAAAAAAAATATATTCTCATTAAGGGAATCATTATTACAAGATACCTGCATGAGCGGAACTACAAACCGTGTTATGGACGTGCAGATTGCAACAGTTCAACTATGTCTTAATGCTCCCTTATTTGGATCCTCCATACCTATTTAGTGTAAATGTTTCGGCATTGTCAGGTATTGAAGGTAAGTGTAGTGCGCACGTACTCATGTTTTGTTTGGTACCAGTTGTATAATATAGATGGCGTTTTATTACATTTTTCAACTATGTGAAGAAAAGGCATTGGTGCTGGTTACAAGCTAATACCAAAACGCACATTCGATACAAATGCGTCCAATAATCTGATATCATATTGGGATATTTTGACATTTGAAAGCAGCTGCTAACTACGACAGCGTTCAAACTTATCTTGTATTTAGATACTCACCGCAAGCCGAAGATTTTGATATCATAATAATTTATGATATCAAAATCTTTGGTATCCGGTTTAAGTATCTAAATCGGGATAGAGGGCTAGTAGTAGATAAAATTTGTATGCAGGAAACCTATTAAATGTACAGGTACCTAGCGAACACAGTACCTATCCACCCTAGTTTTCCAAGATTAAAGGAATCTAAGGTAGTATGGTAACTTTAGAAGTATAGCTCATATTACGTAGTGTTAAACCTTGTAAAATTTGATAAGTCTGCAGATGAAAAATTTGATACATTTACTAAACCTGAACAATATTGGTTCGCACACAAAAGTCATGTTTGGGATTATCAGTCTAATGATCAATATTTAATCTTGACAATCAAAAATAGTTCCTATTAAAGCACCTTAGAATGCAGATCAGTCGATGAGTGATATGATATGAAAACAAAAACGATCAATAATGAAAACGTAATTGATACAAAAATGGATTAACAAAAAATACTGCTTCATAAACAGTTGAATTGATATGACTCATTTTGTAAAATTTGACAACTCTGTGTGTAATACCTGGTTATCTTCCATTATTGGAGCAAAAGTCTGAAATGTTGTTTTACAACTATTTATTTTATAACTTATCTATATAATACAACAACAACTTAAACTAGTGGAATATAATAACAGTAACAGGTAGAGATTCAGTCGGGTCAAGCTTTACTGGAAAGAGGGGTCAAATCGTTGGGGCGGCGTGGTGTTGCTGATTTTGCGGATGGTGGCAGCGGGCATGAAACAGCCGGCATTGGGCTGGAAATTCTGTTGTGGGTGCTGTGGCCCTCCCATGGGTTGGCCGTAACCAGGTGCGTAGACTGGGCCTCCGGGGTTGTTGAACCTTGCAGGTCCTCCGGGTGCGCCAGGCTGCATCGGCATACCATTGTTCATGCCGGGGCCGGGGTATCCTTGGTTGTATCCTGGGCGCTGCATTCTGTAAATAATGTTTCTGTTAATTTCCAGTTTTAGCAATAAATGTATTATTTAAAGAATTTCGCCTTTTTAATATCGATAGAGGACCTTAGCCAACACTGTTAAAGTTAATGATTTGGATCAAACATCATAAACTCAGTAGTTATCAATCCAATTATTGATAACTTTAATTTCAGAATTTCAGACCACATCGAAACAAATGCCTTTGTTCTAAATTGAAAAACCATTAATTACGTTTTAAAGTACTTACATAATATTATTTCCACAACTAAAGTAAAATAAACACTTGTTGAAGTTTAGACTGTTGTCACAAATCTGTTTTGAGATATAGCTACGGCATATATTTATACGTTCTTTTATCGGATAATTCGCACATAGTGATATTATCACTTAAAATCACGACATTTGATTCTTTGTTATAAGCATTATGATGATAGAGTGAGGGGCGGTCCGTTTGCTCGTTTTTTTTAAATGTAAGCCTTTTTATAATGAGAAAAAGTCACATATAACTGTCCAAATAATGTCCCTTTTTCAATTCAAATTGGTACGCAAATAAAATATATGTAGTTATCTAAAAAAAAAAAATATCATTGTTTTGCTTGGAAGCTAACTCAAAAATAATATGTCGAAAGAAAATTTGAATTCGTAATTGCGTCTTGATCTTTTTAATATAACTATATTTTATTATTAAATTATATTATTTCTTGTAAATCAAATTCAGAAATGAAATTTCGAGCCTCTAGGTGTACAGTTACAAATATTATGTTATACGGAGAAGCGTCAAAAAACTCCATGAAACTTAGACAACTGTCTATAAGACATTGATCGGCTGCATTTCGATTGCAGTTGACAAACAATTTAGTTCGTGATATTAGCTCTCATTCATTCATTAAGTACTGTAAACTTGCAAAAACGTTAATCAGTGTTTTTTTTTTTTGAAGAATTAAATATGGAATATAAGCTCATCATATCCTCAAAAACAACTTATTTTATTTGATCCAAAATTCCCATTATACTTTAGAATATGTAAGAAACTTTAAAATAGTGATAACCGTTGGTAGGTACTTACTTAGATAACAAAAACAATAAAATATAATTTATTATCCTCACTAGTCATCAATAAACTCGAGCCACATCTAGATACCACGTACCTAGGCAACAGTCAACTTAATATTTTAAACATTTATCTTTGGCATTTTGAGATTCTAAAAATACCTCCATATTAATAAATAAACAGTTACAATTTTACCTATAAGTAGATAACTTATACTTTCACGTTGTGACCAAAAAGTAGAGGAAGCTGATCGTTTTCCAATTATTTCAGTATCTTCGAAGCATCCTGGGTATAATCTAGCAGGCTCGATGGACAATGAGAGGGATCGGCTACACACACAGCTGCCTAAAATTATTAATGACTCTGCTCAAAGAGTTTACGTTTGCATCTGTCCCTTATGAAACACTTTCAGTTGCCACTGAGTGTGTATGACGCAATGAAAATGAGAGCGTTAGAATAGAAATTGCAATTTAGATTGCGGCCAGGGGAACAATAGTCTTTCGCCTTCGAACATGTTTTGGAGAACCTCTGTTTACCTTTAAGCTTAAACGGTGAAAAAGCGCTGAAAAAGCGCTGTTGTGCTTATGACTTGCCGAAGATTATGCAATCCCCTGAATAACTTACTGAATTAAGATTATCAACAAGATAGAGCTGTCTATTAAGATGTCTTGTTAACGATAAAAGTGATTCATTTGATTGGTTCATGAATGAAGATTAAAATATATGTAAAATAGAGTGAAACTGTCGCAATGGCGAAACGAAAAAAACTTGTGACAAGCAATACACGTATATGCGCAAAACATATGACATGTTTTGAGATTAGATATTCAGATAGTAGAATTTTGCACACAGTTGTGATAATCACCAAATGTTTCATGTTGATATACTGTTGCTCTTGTGAGGTTATTTACTTCTCACCCTGCATGGACCAAAGTTGCATTTACAATTATGCCCCATAGTAGGAATCTATTCGACCAATGATCTTATTGTAAAGGACAAGGAGCGCGGCTAGATTTGTTTTCTTTCTCTGTTTATTTTATTTACCGTCTTTACAAATCTCTCCTATTCTTATTGTCTTCACGGGACAACTCCTTCAATATTAGCATCATAAGTCACATCACCGTTATTTCGGCATAGGTACTTTGGTTGAATGCTATATTTCTTTTTACAGTCTAGATACTTAGTATTTGTTTATGAAAATCAATTTCGAAGCGTATCTATTATAAATCTGATCACTGAAGCAGCATGGTGAACACCATTTCCAACATCTGCCTTTGATTTTAAGTTTTGGGATCATAGATGGCCAAATATAATTTATTATGTGTGCGATAGGCAGGAGCGTTTGATTGCTGCTGAAAGCGGAGCTTGATGTTTGAGAGAGTGAGTACCTATTAGCCTATAGGTACCTTGAGAGTTATGTGTGCGGGTATACCTAGGTATACCAACGTGTTACAGCCTCCGCATGCGTTCTTTAAATAACGGTTAAAGCTATTTCAGAGACAATGACCTGTCATGTGTAACAAATGAGACATTTACTCAGGTTTCGGTTTATAGCAAACAAAACAAACATATTAGTTTTTTGTATAAAAATATATTTTTTCTTTTTGTATACAAAATATTTTAATATTTTCTATCAACTAAGTACTTATCTGATAAATTGTTATCGGCCGGAGTCTTTAGATTGCATTGCTTTTGTTTTGTTTTCACAGTTCTTTTCTGCGTCACCTAAGTCTTGTGCATTGTTTTTTAATGCTGTTGATTGACCTAGTTTCCTTGAAACCAGGTAAGATAGTAGTTGGAAGAAAGCTAAAGTGATTCCTGGCAGTAACCAAGCATCAGGCATATTCGATACAGTCTTTGTGTAAAGTAAGGAGTAAAGAGGCGAAGACATAGTTTGCATCGCTGATTCCAAAGCGCCCATCACGCTGTAGATTTTACCTGAAAATTAAACAGAATTTACTCACTCAGTATGTAATATACTAAGTACAATCCTACAGTATTATCAGATATCAAATTTTTTTTACTATTGAAGACTGCCGAGTCCATAAAATAGGAGTTGACGTTAATCAGGTTAATCCGTTAACTTTGGTATGTCTAAATATAGATAATGATAATAGCGGCTAATCTTCAATAAATGAGGCACATTATAATGTAGAATAACATAAAAAAAACTTTGTATATGAAATATTGTGGTGTTCCACTGATAATTGTCGCACTAAACCTAAACAATGTGGTTGCATAAAATAACAATGTATCTTTTGAATCTCAGTAGTGGACACTGGAAACCGGAACGAGTCGCCAAGAGATTAAAATCAAAACAATTTTTTTTTTTTTTTTATTTATTTTATAAAACGTTGCCCCACACTGGGATTTCTCCTGTATCGTGGGTACAGTTTACAGACATACATGTCACATGCACAGACAACCAGACCCGAAACAACTATCTGTAGATCATACAAATATTTGTTCCGTGCGGGGATCGAACCCGCGACACCTAGCGCAGAAAGCTAATCGCTTAGCCACTGCACCAACCGTGTCGTCATATTGTAATGATAACATAGTTTACCTTGTTCAGTAGGTAGGATCTGTTTATTCAATATGGGCCTTTGTACCACCTGCGAGCCTTGTGAGATTATTCCGACCAAGGGCACTGTAATACAAACATATTTTTATTAATAATACACTTAGGAATAAGAAAAAAAAATTTTATATACACTCTTTCAGAAACGCTCAGAACTTTCAGAACGCTCGAGACTTTACGAGAATAAAACAGTAAATGATGTTATATTTCTTTCGTTTCTTATTCTTGCATGTCTTCCTTTTCTATGGGGGCTATTGCTTTTGGGGTAAGAGGAAGGCGGACAAGTTACACGCCATAATCTTTCTTAAGTATCATTCCAATATTTTTATTGGCTTCTGATTATTCACCACTAAAGCAATTAATTTCTCAACCAATTGTTTTGTTACCAAGAGCTGGGGATCCAAATCCTTAGATGATGTCATTTTCGTCCGATACCTAAACGCTATCGTGTGATATAGATATGCTTGATTAACACGTTGTGTTAATCACGTTGTTTTGTATCGTTACGATCTGCAACCTCTATTATATTAGCTTGATTGGACTAGTAAGAAGCATGTCAATCATGAGAAACAATCTAATATCCAAAACGATTTGGAATGACAAAGCAATTGTGATAAAAAACGTGTAGTAGCAACGTGACAACGTGCTACTACAAATTAAAATACGACCAAAACAATAATTTAAAAGGGAAAAGTTAAATGTAATTGTAAACTCTTTGCTATTTCGACGAAATAAGCCGTTGGTTGTTTCAAAATATTATTTTCAGGATACTCAGTTGTATTATGAATTCAGTTTTGTGATATTGGCTTGTCAAGATAAAAAAAAGATTTGATAGAATCTTATATGAAAATAATAAACAAACAAAAATTTATTATATTTTTTTCTCTTTAGTTTAATAACCGGTAGGTTCTTCCACCGTGTTATTTCCGGTTAATAACAGCGACACCGTCAGTTCCTTCTACTAGGGTAAAAGCAGATTTTGGTTCTTGTAAAGTTAAAGTTTCGTCTGATAAAACAATTAATGATTTAAGTAGGTATTCCCCAGAGTTGAGACTTGTGGCCTTTTAATCTGCGTCTATATAGAAGCAATAAGATCCCTGTGACCGCATCGGTAGTGCTAGATGCTAAAAAAGGCTCGATAAGATAATCAAAAGCAGAAATTGTCTTTCAATATAACAACATTACACTTTTGCTACATAAGGTCTTAAGTTACCTTGGCTTTCATTTTGGCGCCTTTAGGTAAGCCATTTCATATACTTAAACACATAAACCTGCGAGAAGTGCGACGAGACGAACGTCCACCACCTCTTTGAGCTAAAATGAATGTATGATATATCTCAAATGTTCAGTACTGGCTAATTTATAGTTGTACTTTGATACTTACACATAAACACACACCAAGTTTTAGTGGAAGTGATGAGGCCAGAGGTGGCAAGAATGTAAGAAATACAGCTGAGCATGCCCACTGTTTCATCGGAGAATCGGAAGCGACGCTTCAACACTGAGAGGATGAGTAGTGTACCTGAAAGTAGAACATGAAACGTACCTACTAGACAACAGTCCATTTATAAAATAATGTTTTGATGAAGTAGTAAGTAGTCTAATACCTAATTGGAAGAATAAGAAATATTGTTCTGTGTGTATTGTAGATTAAAGTGAGATGAAAGCACTATAATGAGATAATAATCCATTCAAACTGATATTTAATTGAAACTTGGGACTTTTGTAAATCTACTTACATATTAGGTATTATTAAGTAGGACGACCTCCAATCAAAAAACTTTATATTAAGAAATGGGTAAGTTCGATAGTCTTAAAAAGAAGCAGAGAAGTAAGTTTTAAATTCTTAAATCGAATTTCAACAGAACTATACCAAATCTTGATACTTGGCTGCCTTGCAGAGTTCAAAGTAAGATATATCATAAATAAATAGAAAATAGTTATTTAGGAGATTTTATAATGGATACAAAGTAGTCAGGTTGATTTTCAAGATCTCCACATGATATAATACATAGTTTAACTTCATTGAAAGATAAGGGGAGGGGGGAGTTTAAAATAGCTTGAAATATATCCTATAAAGCGTAGAACTTTATTACGCATCCTGATTTTCGAGTTTTGCAATTCTTTATTTTTCATAGACTTACCAACAAAACTGACAATGTTTCTGTAGGCGAGGAAAGACCCAAACATCACATCATTCCAGTGGAACTTGTACCTATAGTACATGTAGGCTATCAGCACCTCCGCTGAAACAATCAATAAGTTATTTTTAGGTAACGATAATATTCTTCTTCATTAGTGGACTATTGTTAAGGATCTGTTTGTTTGATGATTACACGAGTAGGGGTTTATTTATATACTTCACATGTTATATAATAAATAAATTCAACCCATTACTGTCCCACTGCTGGGCAAGGGTCTCTTCTCAGAATGAGAAGGGGTAGGCCTTAGTCCACCACGCTGGCCCGTTGCGGGTTGGCCCTCTCAAGTGATTCCAGGTTTCCTCACGATGTTTTTCCTTCACCGTAGATGCAAGTGATAATCAAATTCTGATCCGCACATGATTCCGAAAAGTCAGAGGTGCGGGCCGTGTTTGAACGCGGACCCTCCTGCATGGAAGGCAAGCGTTCAACCGCTAGGCTATCACTGCTCGATTAAGTTCGATAGTCTTAAAAAGAAGCAGAGAAGTAAGTTTTAAATTCTTAATTCTTAAATGTTATATAAATTCAATCTATTTGATTCCCCTACCATGTCCACACTAAGAATACAATAGGTTAACCACAGACTAATAATTTACTAATAATCTACTATATATATCTTATAAATCTTGGGTCGTTATAATTCCAAATAAAATGTATATGAAAATTTTTAGTTAACGCCATCTAGTTACATCGCTCAAGACTTTCTGCTGAAGTATTCATGAAGATTGCAAGATAGAGAAACGCTCTACTCCTCTAATAAAGTGCCATCTAGCAACAGTTGGCAGAACTACATTCTTGCATGCCGTGCATTAAGCGCATTTTACTATCGAAGAATATTAAGTACCTACCGATAAACTAGTGTACTTATAAATACCAACCAGATAATAACATCCTGTCTCCCAGCGTGACCACCAACATAAGGAATATGATCATTCTCTTGTGACCCTCTCGCGGTTTTATCAAACAGTGGATCGCATTAAACGGCAGTTTCCAGTTGCACACCGACACTTTGTTCTCCCTGTTCACATTGATATCTTTCACAGCTACTATGACGTAGATTAGGGATGATAACTAGAACATTACAATATAGAACATAAGTTTATAACTTGAGCAATTTCACTAAGCCGTTTAGAGTTGGGAAAATTTGTCATTAATTAAACAACGTACATAGAAAATTATAAATTATTATTTATATAACATAATTTCTAGCCGAAACTTGTTTATGGGTGATTGATGATATGAAAATATTAGAGAAAACTGTGGCACTTAGATTATAGAAGGTTCAGGCTTTCAAATCAAAGACATCACATGTCTTTGATTTGAAAGCCTGAACCTTCTATGTGAAGCCATACGTTTTAATTGTATGATGACTATTTTCTTTTCTTGTATTTGAGAAACTTCAGTATTGAATTTCCTAACTTGTGAATTTACAATTTTAGGGTTGATTCTGTTAGGTTCCTAAAAGTAATCCTAAACGAAAACAGACTGGATCTAAAAGCAAAGGAAATGTTTTCGCTCACGATATCGATCCAGTAGTTTGGCTTGCGAAGCAGCCGCAAATTCCTACATAGACCTAGATATAAGATAGCATTCCTTTTCAGATTTTTACATTCCTTTGTGCTGTCACCTTATCGTTCTACTCAGCGCAAACAGAGTTGTTTTGAGCAAAAATGTTACATCGAGTTTTTAGTTAGAAACATCGCGATATTAGGGGTTTATCAAAATACAGGGTTGCTAGACGCGATACGCGATACTGCTCCATCAAAAAACACTAACCCTACATTGATCAAAGTTCACCTATTACCCATATATTTAAATTAACCATCACGGATATAATATCCATGTTATGGATTTAGTGAAACAAATGTTTAAATAATTTTACCGTATGAATGGAAATAATAGAATTTATGAACGGAAACCAGAAACGTATAGATGGAATTATATAGGTACCTGTAGAAATAAAACAAGTGGAAACACACCGAAGAATCCGAGGTAGCGGTAGAGTAGGGGGCCGCCCACTGCGCCCACCACGTGGGCTATCTGTATGGCTGCGCGGTGGGTACCCATGGTGCGAGTGACGTCACGCCCCGTTGCGAAGCATACCTGTAAGGATTTCGACACCCGAATTTATAAGGATTCATGATGAATAGCTAAGTATGCTATTTGGATCTACATCGATTTGATGTTTTCATCAAAGAATAATTTTGCTGTACTGATTTCTAGGATATACTACTATCCAGTAGTACCATGTCCAAGAAATCGATCAATAAATTAATCTCAATTAATTTATGGGGTCCTTAGGACAGGCGAGCTACTTGCACGATGTTGTTAATCATTGATAACCAGGAATCCTGGTCCAGGATTGGACTAAGTTTACAGGACTTACAGTAGTGCGAAGTCGAATAGGAAGCAGTGAAGGGTAATGGGGTTGTGGTCTTATGTTGACGTCAGATGTCAATTTTGATTTGATTTGACTATTACTTATGTGTAGATATGAGCTTCTCCATATAATATAACAGAGTCGGCGTAATACATCGATTTTTTGTTATTAATGTCTATAGGAAGTATTTCTAGTAGTAGGTATAGGTATGTTGTATAAGTAAAGTAGCCAACGTTATTATATGTGGCATGTCATTTATGTTTACTCTGTATTTATTCATGCTCTGGGTTTCACGCGGGCTCCGATGTAAACAATGGGGACATCCGACCGATGTCTAAACAGTAGTATAATTTGACCCACTTTCATTTCCAATATGAATATGTTTGAGTAATATAGTCAAGCTTGGGAAAAAATTGGTTTACTAGCCTATTTTAACCAACGCGACCAATGATTTTCTGAAACTAGCAGATTTTTCTTAATACACGTCTTTCTTATCGTGGCAAAAATGTAAAATGAAAACGAATATAAAATAAAATGGAAATTAAACAATTTATTGGACGTCAACCAATAGTTATGTATTAGTTATGGTCTAACAATTTGTATTATTAATATCCTTTCATCCGTAATATAATCGAGTCCTATGTGCACAGTTGTACAACCGTTTTATAGTATTGGAAATGTCTTTTATTATGTAATCTATCTCTTGTATGCTCCACAAATGTTTAACTGTTGACTGATTATATTATCTGCTATCTATAATCCTGTCAACTAACCTCTTGTCACATGCATAGCAGAATATTAGGTGTAGTTAATAACTGCCTAGTACGGTACGGTCTAGGTCTAGTAATCGCAAACGCGGCTGCTAAACTTAGCTGTCAAACTGTCTGATACTCATTCTTTGAACACTAGGAATAAACACAACCTTGCTGTACATGCTACACGCCTCCACAGGATAAGCAACTCGTTCATGGGACAATGTATACGCTTTTATAATAAACTTCCCAATGATATACGTAATTTAACATTAAAGAAGTTCAAAATTGTAATTAAATCTAAACTTTGTAAACAAGGATACTATAAAATTTCGGACTATTTAGATGACAAAAACGCTTGGGATTGAGCCGCTCTTTAGCCTTTCCTTTTTTTATATAAAATTTTTGCCATTAATTATTATATTATTTACTTCATTATTTTGATATTGTAATGTCGTTTAAATTGAAATGATTTCTTATATATAACCGCTATACATTGTAAATGTGAGTGAGATCTAGGCTGAACGCTCTTAATTTCATTAATTCTCACGATAACTGATGCATGCTTGCACTCTGTTGCGACAGGTTAGCTCAAATAGTTATGGCACTTTCTTCAAAAGGCTATTCCACCCTATATTTGTCTCACATAAACCCTTACATTATTACAATCTGTCTGGACTTTAAAATAGACTTTGACCCCTGAGTTTGTTTCGTTTCTTCTCAGGGATAGTCATAGGAAATGCCGATGCCATCTATTTTAAAAAAGACGTGTAAAAGTGATTGAATAATCCTAATTGCAAAATAAATAATTTCATTTCATTTGAGGACTTGGGCTCGATGCCCGGGTCGAGCAATGTTATTGGGTATTTCTGTTAGAAAATTCTAAGTAGGTAGTAGTTATTAACAGTTGCAAGTATATTTGGCTTAAATACTCGCTAATTAATAGGTCGAAATAAATTTGCAGGATTTTGCATATAATAATGTATATGATTGTTATTGCATGATTTTTTATAAATTACTATGTGTTTATCTGTTCGTCGTGAAGAACGTGACTTTTTTAATTTATAACAAACGTAGTGTGACTTTAGAACATCTCTGAATATTTTAGTTTTTAGTTATGTACCTAAATCTATATACATATGTACCTAAACCTAGTCGATGCGAGTTTGATCATCTCATTTATTATTTCAGTTTGTTTGCATTTATCCTTTATACGTTTATATATTATATTTCAAGACATGTTATTTATTTTTTTAATTACAAATTAAATAAAAGACATAGATAACATCATGCAAATATTTCCCGAAGTGATACGCAAAGGGTTATTATACACCCACATTTCGCCGATGCCGATTATTCAGTTTCTTTTAAATACCGGGCTGATAATTTCTGGAAATCTAAATAACACTATGCTTAAGCTGTAAATCGAACCCAGGACCTCATTCACGCTCACGCAGTAAATTGTAACTGTTTACTTACATCTCCTATATGGCTAAAAGCAGCTGCGAGTAGTAATCCAAAATTGCCGCCCAACGACATAGGCAGCTGTACAGCATACAGCACTTGTACTGTTGATGCTCCAGGGAAGAGCAGCATGAGTAACACTCCCGTCGTCATCACGCTCATGCCGACCAGCGGCAGTATGAGCAACGGCTTCCGACGACCACTGCAGTCGCTCCATGGTCCCACAAACAGTAGGACGACTGTAGATATTAGAGATCCAATGAAACTCCTACTGACGTTAACACCTGACACTACTATTTGACTCTCTGCCTGAAAATGAAACAACATTTCGTTTAGAAAGTAATTCAGCTACGGGAAATATCTGCTTAAAAATATTACAATTCAAAATAAAGATATTGATGAAATGTTTATAGTTTCTTAAAATTATTATAAAATAACTTTCTGGAAAGGAAAAAATATATTCTAAGAAATAAATATTGGGTAGGTAAAGTAAATTTTATAATAAACAAAAGTTGTCAACGTGAAAATATAATTGTAAACAAAAGACAGACATTAATTCTGAAATGTCCTAAAAGAGAAGGGTAATATTATCACGAAAACACCGACACATATGAATTACCTATCTAAAGTCATTAATTTCGTTACCGAGACATAGATAAAAGCAATTATTACTAAAGTAAATAATAACGAGTAAATAGAAGCACGCCGTACGTCATTGCGCTCTAATTATTTTTTATTGGGTACGCTCTTTCTTATACAAGGTGGCGTTGACGGTACTACGTTAAATGAAACCACATATTTGGTATTACGTTTTATGACCAAACACTTAAAATCAATCAAATCCAATTAAAAGTTTTGGAATAGGAAATAATGTAAATTGTCTTAGTTTTAATTCTTGTGTTAATTATTTATTCCTAGAGATAGAACGTAGTTAGGTACTAGGAACATATTAAGGTCCCTAGGCAAAGTTTGAAAAGTCTGTAATCTATTTTTATCAAACTGATATTCAATTGGTCAACTGCATCGTTCCTGCATGTTTACTGCGCATTGCGACTGCATGGTTGCCATGCAGCTAATGCAGGCAGGCTAACTGCACTTAATGTGTATTAAAACTTTTGTTCAGTAAGATGTAAGACTCGGAGTGTGTCTGGGTACTTGGAGCTAATGTGTTGCAGCCCAAGTATTATTGGGTATTAATCGCTCATGCAGTGGAAATATTAGCCACTCAGCAATGGTGGTATCAAAGCTGACTGCCAAGGGTGTTACACTTGTTAACTGTTAAACTTTGAAGAAAATGTTTTAGAGATTAATGATCGCTAAGGTATAATAGTCCATAATCACGGAGATGCACTCATTGTACCACTTATACCAGTAGAGTAGTGAAGGCAGGGATGCTAAGAATAATGATAGCAGATGATCCAATAAATTAAAGCTTCACCGACTTCATCAACAACATAACGGACGTTATAAAAAATACTCAGTTAACCATGAAATTTTATACTAACGGCCGTTTTCAATTTAATTATCTGTTATATTGCTGGTGAAAATGAGATTTACTTAGACTATTCTATTCAATCTCTAATCTCCTTTTTAATGATCCCTGTAACATATTGTTCCATTATGGTTCTTTTGTTTCTAATTATTTTATATAAATAATAATTATAAGGTTACAAATCTACTGGCCGCCGATTTAATTTTTCACTTAAACAGAACAGGAAACGCCATGCTCGACCTCTCATTCATAATGCATAGATAATAGATATGGTTATTTCCTGAGTTTATTATAAACAAACGATAAACTGTGCGTTAGGATTAGTTAACGCCTCGCTTGATAAAATTCACGGTCATAATGTCAATGAAGTCCCCCAGTTTAAAAGTCAGAATCAGATATCAGGCTATAATTTGTTAGAGGCCAATTTATGAAGAAGAAGTAAGAGGTAGGAGCTATTGGTATAATCACCTAATTGCCCCAGTCCTAATGTGTTCTTGATGCCACAAAATTGTCTGTCTATGTTAGTTTTTGGAATTGTATTATATCGATACAATTCCAAAAACTATACGATAACGATACTTAACGATACTTCGAATGTGTGAATATTTAGTTTCAATTTCAATTTATTTCAGGATGTTGTTTAAAACTAAGCATTTTACACAGTATTTGTACACAGTATACACTGTAGGTATATACACCTACATTTCACTCCCATTTGCAATTCTATTGCTATCAACTGAGAACAATGTCTAACTCTGGGTTGCTAATTACCAAACAGAACATCCCAGTAACTCCTCCGACCCGAAAACGTACAACTAACTAAAAATTTATATCAATCAGAATAATATTACCAAAATTTTATAAAATGAGAACAATATCTTACAAGAGTAGGAAAAATACCTAGGAGTATTACCTCCATTTGTTCTTTTTCGCATACTTCCAAATCCATCCCCAGATCAATTGTACAGGCAGTCTGCAGGTAGAAGTTTTGTAGAGAAGTTTGACCTAGATTGATAGCTATCATAGCACCCACTAGGGCTGGCTCGAGCAGGATGCGATATCTTTGGGGCTGACTGTCCGGACATGGTGACTTATTTTCTTCCTTTTCTTGCGGACCTCTGTTCAAAGAGAAATGATTGAAGTTAGTCACGGCCACTGAATTTTAAATAGCAACGTGACGTTTAGCACGCTTTCTATTGCAAGTACTTATGCCTTATGTGAAACTAATTAGTGTTACATTTAAACTTTAGTTGACAGGTTACGTCCGTGAATTTGTAATTCATTCTTCGTGGTACACTGATTATGTATGTTGGTAAAATAATATAGACCACAATAAGACATCAAATATTAAATTTTATGAATAGATGGTGGTTTGGTTTACAAATTTATATTTTTTCCAAATTATGGGTATTTTCCATAGTCCATACCTTATAACGTATAATAAAGGCAAAAAGTACATACAAAATTGTTTATGAATAATAAAAAAACGAGATCACGATAAATGAACACGAGTAATAAACGATTTCATACACAATTATGAATAAAACAAAACCTTAATTTTTCCAATTCACCGTGGACATCAACAGTGCCTTCATTCATTGTCACTTCAGTTTCCTGCGATACGATCCAAATAAAAAAAATCACAGAGTATAACACAAACACAAATTCAATGAGAGCTCACATCACAGTATTCGTATAGAGCCAACGACGCGTGTGCCCGTGATGTACAACTCCTACTAATACGAGCTGATAAGATAGCCGTCTGTTTGCAAATTCGAAACAAAGTGCTTAGTCAAATAGATAGATAACTTGGTGAACTGGATGCGATGCATTATTGTAAATACACAATGAACGGTTAACTGGATGAGGCTACCGACCGGAGCCGGCGCGGGGAACCGGTGTGGTTCGTTTCAGACCAAATTGGTTCGATTACAACAATTGGCTCGACGCACTCACTGTGCACTGATACCAGTAGGGTTACGATATCACTAAAATTATGTTATAACTGATAGGTACTGGTAGTTAGTATCATTTTTTGTATAAATGATGGATGAGTGAAAGTACCATGAAATTATAAATGAATACAAGATTTTTATTTTTTTGGAGTATCGTTCTAGTACTAGGATATAATATATCACCTATAGAAAAATATAATTATGTTATTGTTCTAAAGTCTTATCAGCAAGTATATCATTTGAAGTATAGGTAACCACATGAACAAATGTTTCAACTACGGTTAGCTAAATCTATTCGTACGCTAACATCATTAGCAATATTAAATTCCTTTGATAATAGTTTATTTTCTTCAGTAATTGTCTCTAAACTGATCTTAATATCATTAGTATAATAAAGAGAGGAATCTTTCTGAATATCTATTTTATTTGTAAAATTAGCACAAGGATTTCCTAAATAATCGAATTTTCAGCGACCGCGAGCATGCCCTTATTAAGTCATTAATATCTGCACACGGTCGAGCGATTTAACAGCATATATAATCATTCGTATCTTTTTGCTTGTCATTAAATTCGTGATCTACGTGATAGAGTCCACATACACACCTTTGTTACTTAAACGTTCGGAGATGCTCCAATTTATAAAGTTTTACATATAATTAACTGTTGATAGGAAGTGTAGACACAACTTTCTCGTTGATTATTATTAGCTTTAGATAACACTCATGAATAAAATGTGTCACGAATTAAATTTTTCATTTCAAGAGAATTAAGAACATTATCCAACGGCCTCAAATGGTGACGTATCGTGGTAATGAATTTCATGCTTCAATTGTTCAAAAAAATAAATAGCTTCGGCAATTAATAATGCACGAGACAGCGCTCGCTCTTGTTTCTCAGTCAATGAACGACATTGTCTATTGCTCATCAATTTTGAGCACTAGCTGCTACACCTTTGCAATATTTTTCATGGCCAAAGTGTGCGGAGCCAGCTTTAAAATAAAACAGTTGAGAATCTCGCTCGGCGGTCGGCACGCGTTCCTGCGGCAGTTACGCGATCATTACGTGTACAATTATCACTGATTATAGACCGGAGGTCAATTCCGCTAGGTGCTCTAAAACGTAAGCAAACGCATAGATAATCACAAAAACAACAGCATTCACGTTTTGTGTTTTTAGTTTCAAGTGGCATGCATCCAAGTGTTCCCGATTTATAGTGTGTAATCTCAATGTCTTTTATCGCTTATTAGAAGTGTATATGAGGATGCAGCATCAGTGTTAATGTTTCTGTCTGATTAATTGAAGAGCAATTGAGTTTTATAAACACTAACTAAACATTTCTATACCTACTATAAATAAGAGAAATAATTAAAGTAATAAAAAATAAAACGGAAAATAAAATGAAATTAGCGCTGAGATGATTACAGTGACCTATATTTTATGTGTTCATGTACGACTTACACGTATGTAACACTTCTAATTATCCAAATTATAATTAAATGTATGATTACAATCTCTTAAAAATTGAAAGGTGCAATTGAGCAATTGTAATAAAGTAAGGATAAAGATTGCCTATGTAACCTAAGACAGGTGAACAGTATTGAGAAAAAGTAATAAAATTGATCGGCAGTTATAAGAAGTTTAGTAAATTAACGAAATTCTAGTTGGTGTTAATTAAATGCTATCTGTTTCGACTAAACAAGTTTGGAATCACCTACGTTTCAGGCGGAAGCGAATGTTTGAAGCAAATTCAATTTTAACCAGATGATATTACGAAACATTTTACTTTGAAAGTAAAGTAATTTCAAAGTCTTACCAAACGTCCTTAATCAGTCAGTTGGTTGGAAATGTTCGTGGTTATACACGGTACATAGTCTGAAAAGTTTACATAAAAACTAGATATTATTCGAATGTGGAACATTATTGTGAAGTGAATATTGGTGAATAGTGCTGGAAACCCGTGAATAATAATACTGTAGATGCACTGTATTTTATGTGCGTTCATCTTGCAATTTTTTCATGGATAAGCATGTTTAGCTTTGTACGTTTCTGGATACTTGTAACATTTAACAAACACAAATTCTGAAATTTCATCGTCAAAAACTGACAGCACGGCTGAACCTAAGCGATTGGCTTTCTGCGCTACGGGTCGCGGCCTCGATTCACGCACAAAACATATATTTGTTTGACCTGCAGATAGTAATTCCGTGTCTGAGTGTATGTGCTCGAGATTTGTGAATTTTGTGTTTGTAAACGCATCCACGATACAGGAGTAAATCTAAGAGGGGACACGGCGTAAAGCTTTTTAAAAAAAACGTGGAAATAAGCTATTTTTTGAACATTGAGTTTGTAGAAGCTTTGAAGTCCTGCCAGGTCATGCTAGGATCTCACCACAAGATGCAATAATACGATAAAAGTTTCCTTATCTTCTGCCTCTAAATGTAGGTACTATTTTTATAATGTCTACATGTCTACTCTAATATTTATAATCTAATCAACAAGGCGTTTACGTCAATATCACTACATTTATCTTCAAATAATATCAACTTCATGGTTAACCTAGAAGTAGTAGTAGTAAAGTGGGTCCACTAATAAATTATTGCAAGCACTTGCTTTGGATGATTAGTTAATAAATACACAAAGGGAATAGGCTAACAAATTTTATCTAACTAAGGGCCATGTAACTGATGTTGTATAGAGTTGTGCCTATAATAAAACTTAATTTATTAAATCGTTAGGTATTTCGCCTTCGATATCTGTTATATCGTTGGAGAACTTGGTTTTAGAATATGAACAACAATAGATACTTATACTATATTTTTTTTTTCTGAAACATATTTATTACTTTCTAATCCATCTTTAAAGAACGTTATTTTGATTGACACCAGTAATTCCAGTTACCAGAATCAGGAACATGATTTGGGCGGAATTATAAAGCGACTGTCATACCTTCGTCAGTCAGACTAGTGACACCAATGACATGAAAAACAGATGACCCCGAACACCCAGTTCCATTTTCAAACTACGAGGGAAATTCTGTGCTAGTTTCTCTTCATTATGTATAACATACATCATCACAATTTCGTATCAGACTTCAAATTTTCAGTACTTAAGTAGCTAATCTCGGAATTGCGTAATAATTAATTTCTCATAGTTCCGTTTTACACAACTGAATCATCACAAAACAGCTTAGCTAGCAGTCATTCAAAAATAATGTGTCTTATTGAATAATCGAGTCAGTAATTTATTCCTTTCTGTGTCATCGGAGTATCAAATATGTCCGTCAAGGTTCAATCCTCCTGGGCCAATCGTTTGGAGTCCCGATCCCGTCTGACGTTGATTGTAGTTAATTGAATGCCAATGAAGTCCTTATGCGGAGTGTGGTTGACCTTGGAGCAGCCTTCAATGTTCAACGATTGAAACGCGCATCTATTAAGTCTTGTAAGCCTGAGAAGCGAGCATTGTGAGGCGCCCACACAAATACATTTAGTTCTCAGATAATTGAGAAGTATTTAGGTTTTGTTTTAGACAAGTTTAGCCTTTAGAAACACTACATTTTTCCTCCAAAAATAATTTAAATGACTTAAAACATTTCTTATATTTTCAACCGACTTCAAAAAAAAGGAGGAGGTTCTCAATTCGGCTGTATTTTTTTTTTTTTTTTTTTTTTTTTTTTTATGTTTGTTACTCGATTTCTCGAAGACGCCTGGACCGATTTCAAAAATTCTTGTTTTATTTGAAAGGGTATGCTTGTCATTTGGTCCCATTGTCATCAGGTCAGGACCTGATGGTGGAAACCCTGAGATATCGAGGGCATCTCTTGAAAATTGTAGGCGAGCATGGGGTAAAAACTTGATATTTATGTGTATATCTGATGAGACTACAATACTATGGAGGGTTAGGGCAGATCTGATGATGGAGACGACAGAGGATCGAGGGAACTCCTTAACGGTACATCTTAACTACCTCGTGTTTGGGCTTATTTTATTCGTGTTGACAAGATCTTTACACCGAGATGGGTAATGACTGCCACTGCAAGGTCCGTGATGCAGGTGCAGTACAGTTTAGGGAACTCCATAATGGTTGATAGCAGCTACATAGTGTTTGGGCCTATCTTATTCGTATTGATGCGCACTTTAAGCCGAGATGGGTAATATTGCAGATTCGATAGTGAAGACAAAAAACAGTTTAAGGATATCCTAAATGGAGATGCTTTCCGACGTTCAAGTATTGGAAGGAAGATTTCTTATCCTCGTTATTTCTTAATAAGTCAAGTGTTGATGAGTCAGACCCTCTATACCAAATATACGGGACATTTGGTATAGAGGGTCTGATGTTGGAGCCAGGAGATAGATGGTGGAACTCTTCAGTAGCTACTAGTAAACCCCTTAGGTTTGGGCTCATTTTAAACCTCTAAAAGTCAAGACTATCACAGTATTAGTTACAATAGTCGTCTTAATCTTTTCATTTCTCGTAATGCGTTTTCATCATGTGGTAGGCTCAGAAATTTATTTGATTTTAAAATCACATAGTGCAATACCATCTAAGGTTTTCACTCGATCGGGGCAACATACATTTGACCTTTGTAAAGTTTTTCAAGAGAAGCGTCTTTACTAGGTCTACCCATCACTCAAAATTGTAAAATAATTAAATTTTTTAACAAAAAATAAAAACCGACTCCAAAAAACTCAAAAACAAAACTAATAACTAAAAAGCAAAAAATAAATCTTTTATTAAACAATACAGTAGTTGAAGAATATTGAAGTCGGTGCCAAGTAAAACATGCAATGATAAACCGACACGATTGGCGAAGTGCATTTGTCGTGTCCGACGCATAATTCGCCTCGCACTCGCCAATTTTTACGTGAACTCGTTGTTTCAATGTCGCTATTATAGCAGCAAGGTATATTACTTTTATGTTTTACTTGGCACCGATTTCAATATTCTTCAACTACTGTATTGTTTAATAAAAGATTTATTTTTTGCTTTTTAGTTATTAGTTTTGTTTTTGAGTTTTTTGGAGTCGGTTTTTATTTTTTGTTATTATTTATTTAAAAATAAATTATCAGGTCCCTATGAAACTTGATTTTTAAAATGAATTCCAATCGAAAATGAACTGTTTAATCTAACATGATTATTAAAGTACGCTTCAAATTTGTAATGTTGACGATCATTCTACGAAAATTGTTAGGTAATCCGTGATAATATTACGATACTGATATAGCTTTCGAAACAAGAAAGAAGGACTGGAAATGGATACGCCTATAAAGTCAAACGAAAATGAAATCGCAGATAGATGTGTACTTATTTTTAGCCATTACACGCCTATTTCCGTAGCTGAAAGTGCACTGCCATATTATAGCGAGTTTCTCAATGGTGTGACGTCATCGTATTGATCTCGTTAGCTGCAAGTAGCTCCTTCTGTCAATGCGCCATGAACATACGTCATCAGTTTCTAGAATAGCAGAAAATTCCAAATTATTTTCTTAAATATCGAATAATTCAGAAAGCATTCTAAATATAAAAAGATATTGTTTTAAAAACTTGTGGTAATAGGAAAATTTTGATTTTTCTTACTGGCAACACGCATTATACGTAATATCGCCTTTAGTGATTACTCCTAGGGGTGTTTATGGCGCATGCGTGGCAAATATGGCGAAACGACGACGACCTCTCTGCAGGGCGGTAGTTGCCGTTCTATGCAGGCACGAACTAAGCTAATCCCGAGCAAAAATATATTTGATTACAAGATTACTTATTGTTTTGTAATGCTTTAAACATAATTTCAAAGACGTGTTTCACTCATTGTGAGGATCAAGATAGCCTTAAATGTATCTTTTGTTCATTATTAAGAACTAATTATTTTTAAAGGGGTCAGTGCCGCTCAGATTCATCCCTGTACAATATTTGCATTCGGGTACCATCGTACACGTTCGTGCATTTCCGTGAGATTCGCCTTTCAACCCTCGTCGACATGCCTCCATCGCAATCTGAAAAATCTTTACAATATTTCCAACAGTTTCCCCGAAAATATTAAGTTTTACGTGAAAATGTGGTTATTATCACACAGTATAAATAAAATGTATACAGTTTATTGTTAAATTGTGAGTTTATATGGTTTTGTTTGGTGTCAGTGCTAGTTAATTGTTGTGCTTACATACTGTGCTACAAGGGGTTAACGCAGTTCGATTCTAAGGTAAAGATTGTAGCGATTTTGAAAGCCTTCTAATTTTTAGGTTCGAACCAAAAATCCGTGTTCCTTACCCCTGAAAAATGAAGTATTTTGATATTTTTATCAAAAAATGTTAGCTGTATATTTTCTCACTTTTTAATAAATTGGTAATATTTAAAAAAATTCTTAAGACATTTTCTGCTTACAGGATTGAAGCCATGAAAGACGTGGATGACGACGATGACTGAAAAAGGCGAAGTCAATAGGATGCTGGGTGAGTCTAGTTTATACATAATAATAAAAGTAGATTTATAAGTAATGTAGGTATTCATTTGAAATCTCAGACATAAAAAATACTCTTTTGAATGTCCTCCAATGAATTTGATCGCAGTATTTAATTTTACATTTTTTGCTTCTCCCCTCCGCGTTTTATTTAGAGTTATGTCGATATAGACTTGAGTTGTGTTACGAATTTAATTCATTTTGTAGGATATATCTCGTTTCACAAGTGTTTGGATTACTTTACAGTCAAACCGTAGTACACGACTTTTCATAATGACGGGAAAAATAGTTGATAATAGAAGAAGATATATCTACTTCGTCTGTGCCAAGAGTTAGACAGCACTCATTATTATTTTAATCAATATGATATCTGCTTTAAATTACGCTGGCATATCCAGCACGGATATCACGACTACCGTTTCCGCGGCGGCATGAAACGTGCATAGAATAACGCGATTTACGTAATTTTTTGGTTTTTTAAAACGACTTCGTATTCGTAAATAGGCTGATTAGTCATACTTGTGTGTATTTAATGGAATGGTATGACATTTGTCTTGAAACAATTTTCATGATGACTCGAACACATTACAACACAATGACATTTGTATTTTGTGTGGGCAGGCTCTTTTGTTGATTTCTATTTTTATACTGTATTCAAATTTGTAAGTAACCTATGTTACGTTTCTAATGCCTAAGTTCATATTCTCTTAAAAAGCTTCCTTCTACAGCATTTTTCACAACCTTTAGGAATGTTAGATTTAGTTTGCAGTAACTAACGCATTATTTACCTAATAATCTACAGCCCAAACGTGAGCCTGACACCTTTTTCTAATGTTTACTGAATCATCTTTACATAACATTGTAGAAAACCAAATAAGTATGTAGAGAAAAGGTTTATACATATCTTTTAATTCTATACTCGACGCCGAGGGGACGTCGTCATAAACCGCTTTCTGTAACTGCGGATTCTTTAACAATTTTCCTCCATTTTGTGTCAAAATTCGTGGCATTGCAAAACCTTCATTTCAATTTTTATTTTCATCAACGTTATTTTTTTTTTTGGCATTCTATCAAAACAATTTGTTTTGATTGTTTCGGAGTTTTCAAAAATACAAAACCCTATATTAAGTTACAATCTACTATCAGATTAATGTTATAGGTATAAGAAGCTTTCATGAATGTTTAATTTCTACACTGCTAAAATTAAACATTAAACTCACATTTTTGTAGAATCTGCCGAATCAAAATAGGTCCCGCAATTTCAGCATAATTGAATTTACTCATTCTGTTGGTAGTCGCGGGACGGTGGAAAAATGCAAAAAGTGTTGTAATTAAGCACTCTTTGAGAATTAGAAAAATTGGACTACGAGGAACTTAACCGCAGTCTATTATTTTAATGAAGTTATCCTCAATTACGATTCGATGGACTGATAGCATCGTCCAACTAGTTACTCAATGTGTCCACCATAACAACACTTCAGTTCATAGATATTAATTTAGGTTGCTCGTCCTCGTGGCTTTGCTTGAGTAGTTCAGGCTTTAGTGTAATGACGTCAAGCTCAATTAAACCGTGTAATTGCTCTCCTCTGTAACATAAATCTTTACCACATAGCTGTGAAGTTTGCCCTGTATTTTGAAACTAGACGTTCAATTTGTTAACTGTTTATCGTGACAATACAGCATCTGCTGCATCAAAATTCACCAAAATATAATAATATGGACTTTTCACGGACCCGGGACCCGGGTACGTCTTAAAACTGCGGCCAGACACCGGAGGACGGGCAGCAGCGTCCTCTCACTAATCGGTGAGCCACTGCGATCCCCAAGCCGCCTGCCAAGCGTGGGGATTATGGCAAACCCCCCTTGAGGGAGGCCTTCGTTCAGCAGTGGACGTCTTATGGCTGATGATGATGATGGACTTTTTACGAGGCACTAACAAAAAGGAACTGGATTGCTGTAGGCAACCAAGTATTTGCGATATGAAAATACTTTAGTAAATATACTTTTAATTTAGTCTAAGGCATTAACAAGGTACTCGAAAATTATAACTTCAAGTTATGGTGGTAAAAAGTTAAGGACAGGCCAACAATGTTGAAATTCAAAAGTTTTCTTTAAAATATGTTACATACAGCTACATAAGTTTACTTCAAAAACCTCAGACAAGTTGAATAGTTTATTTGTTAAAAGGCTGTCTGGTCTGTCCGTTGTTATCATTTTATACTTCTTTTAATTACATGCTGATTGCCTTTGTATAAATGTTTATTGTAATTGAATATGAATTGGATATCTGAATAGAAAGCACGTAGCTATGTGACGTGCAGTGATTACCGCTACGCGACGGGTACCCTGGTGCATAGGAGCATTTCACAATAATCCTTCGAGAGAACAAGTAGCAATACCGTTCTGCTACAATAGACGTTTTAACCACTAATATACTATGTAATACTAATATAACGGAACTATAACAATCAAGACTATTTGTATTTACTGTACCGTTTTTATTAAAAAACGTTAGGAGTGCACTCAGTGACAACGGATTAAAAATGATTGAACGTGTGTGGCGTGTATTTTTAGCCTTATATAGAAATCACGTCAAGGCTCCCGGAGAGTCGCGAGACGCATCCAAACAGTCCTGTTTGTATCTTGTCACTGTAGAATGCTGATAACCTCTCGATAAAGCATTTTTACTCCCACACACGAGATAAATCTGGAGACGAATTCAAGAACTATCAATATAAGTGCAGTGTTGAGGACGCGAACAGCAAAGGTTATGTGTTATTCAAATAGCAGACTTAAAATCAAATCTAACCTTGTTTTAAGAGTAAATAATATCGTACGGCAAAGTAATAAACAACTAGTGCATGAACTGAAGATTAATAAGAGAAAGAAAAAACAGTGCCTATAAGATAAGATTTAATAGCGCTGGGCTAGAGATAAACATAGAAGTTTTCTAACTGTGTAAAATGATCGCCCTGGTGTTGTGCTTGTTTGGCAAAATAATTGAAGTGGCAAAAAGTGCTTACAGTAAATGTGAATTAGAACATTTTGAACCGAGACCGGAAAAAATAAAATCTCGGAAGCGCAGAAAGAGGTCACGAAAAAAGAGGAGACGGAAAGGTAAAGTTTCCTGTTTTATTATATATACCTTACGCGTAACTTGCAATTGTTGTATTAAAATCTTATATAATTTCAGATATCGATATAATATATTCGATAAGTATGCTGTTTATAAGATCAGCATCATTTGCTACAGTTGCATTAATATTGTTATTAGGTGATTGTTTATTCTCAATGTCCTCTTTACCCTGTACATTAGAAGTATTTACGTTTCTAAGTAACCAAGGTCATTCGTTTATAAATGATGTAACCACATGTGGGATGCCAAGTCGTAGGACAGTGTCAAGTTTCAAAACAAAATGAAAATTGTTTCCAACGACATCTGTGTAATAATGTGGCAACTAAATGACTCGAGTTTAGACGTGGTTTGAATCTGATACAATCGAATCATAAATTGTTGACGAGTGGTTTGATACCTTGGTATTGCTAGATGGAGCTAGCGTCTGAATATTGTTTGCAATTTATTGTAGAGATGTATAGCAGAAAATGTATTACTTGGACTTTTCAATCAATACATAAGAGTTTACTTCCGGAATAAATTCCATTAAGTTATGTCAGTATCTATACAAAAATATTGTATTATTCTTTTGACAACGTGTAAACCTCTTTCGCAATTCATTTGCCGTGTCCGGCTTTCATGTCTTTGTTTGTAACAAAAAGGACGTATGACGAATACTTGACCAAATGTGCAAAGTGTAGGCAATATATTTGCTTGTTAGTAGAGTCAAATAACAGTCGTTTAATTTTTTTTATAAAAATTCGATACAAAGTCATTCTTAATTTTAATTGCTGGAATTTTATCTAGAACTTCACTATTGTGAATAAAATACTTGTTAGACTTCTATGTTTTTCTATGTTTTTTATTGGCAGTTCCATTGGTTACAAGTAAATATATGACTAAACTTCTAAATAGAAATGCTTGCTCAACCAATGACTTTATTCCGGTTTTCATACCAACGTCGGTTATGTAGGTTCTACTTCATGTCTTTCAATTTATGATATGATACAGTGGAGTTAGCGTCGGACACCACTTTACTTACAATTAAATGTATAATGTATGTATGTTCGCAGACGAAGTATGGGAATGAGGAACCGGCAATCTGCATTAGTGTCTCGATTTGTGAGGTCATTCACTTAGCTCTGTATTATGACTGATTTGGCAAACATACCGTTACGTTTTTAGCCATCCGGTGTTACTCTGTCTAACGCAAACAGAGCCTACACTATGTACATTATTTTTATGTTTTGTTTGTAGAAATTGTCAAGGTTTATCTAGATCAGTGGTGGGCAAATTTTCTTAATGGGGGGTCAGAAAGTTTAAGAAATTTTAGAGGGGGGCCAGATTTATAGGAAAAATGCATATTGTGTTGGAACTTTTAATCATATAAAAATATTACAGCATTACACACTTGCACAAATGTTAAAAATTACAATTTAACTTTTATTCGAAAGCCCTGCCCCGCGACCCACAACACAATCATGAACTACGTGGCTAGTCTAGCGGGCTCCTTTACCTATGCGTCTATTATTCTACTAAGTAGAATATACTTCTGGACCGTCAAAATATAATTAACGCGGGCCATATACTATTCATGTCGAAGGACCGTCGGCGTACTTTGCCCATCACTGATCTAGATATACATTTTGGATTTTATATTCTCTTAAACTACTCAGTAATATCATGACACTTGTAACGTTAGCAAGTTAACCAATGATATATTTTGTATAATAGTGATTGACCACAGAACATACTTTTAAAACACTGAAATTGTTTAGTCATTTATGTTTGTGTATACGGGACCAGTAAATTAAGACATCAAATTGACTGATTTATGTTTATAAATTGACTATTAGACTAATTAAGGAAAGGAAATTATTTTTAAATCAATATTAATGAAGATTTCCACCACAGTTTTGTCGTATTTCCACTGAGTCTCATGCGTAAGCTTTTGCTATCAACTAAGTAACATCTGCTTAGCATTTATTTATACAAGAGCACAATAACAAAGTTAGTTTGACCATTATTTCCATTTATTATGCACCCTACTACCTTTTGAGAGGCTGGTCGTGAATAGTGACGTATAGTTAGGACTGAAGTTGGCGCGCATGCGTACGTCAGTTACGGGCGCTGCGCCTGCGCGTTTGACGCTTTACACGGCGGTGCTGTAGTCGTGATCCGATTAATAACGTCAGTTTTATTTTTATTTTATCATACAATACAATGATTATTACATTAAGTTGTGCATCGTACCGCTTGATCTGAGTCATACGAAACCATTATCACTAGATTAATCATATTTTTTATCAAATTATACGTAGTGTAATCAGCATCAGTTTCAATAACTCAACGCTAGCGTAGAAAAATGAATATTCGCATTATGATCGAATTTTTCTTTATTGTACTTGCAATTATTTTCGAGTGCCTATCTTGTTTTCATGATCAAAGTGTTAAAACGCTTCGGTCGTAGTATATTCCAATTAATCCCGTTCTATTAGTATCCCGTCTCGCTCCCGACACGTTCCCTATCACTTGTGGCTGTGTTCACTGCGTTCGCTGTCTCGCTCCCGCGCCCCGCGCTCATTCACGCGATTCATCCAATATTCCGACCGGGAATTCGGGATAGCGCGCTCGCAGCTGTCAAATCAAGCGGCACGCGGCGCAACCCTAGTCGTAACCAACAGTATTGTAATCTTGTTTTTATTTCACGTTGCAGTGTCTTTACTTGTGTTTGTCACGTGCAAAAACAATGTGAAAAGTGGTTGTTAATAAAATTTTCTAAGTAACTTGTATCCTTTCTGACTTGTAATATTAAATCAGTCGTAGACGCGAAATATGAGGTGTTTTTACCCTCGATGTGTCGAAGTGTATAGTGATGAAGGTGCCTGATTTACGATAGTGTGCCTAATTCGAACACTACATAAAGGATACATTGAGAAACGAAAATGCGGATCAAGACGCATTCAGATTTTCGCCCGAATGGTAAATATTCAGATCTCCAACATTCGATTGTTAACAAACTAACATAGGACCTACATACAGCAGATTAATCAATTAACCCTCATGGTAAGCTTAATTGATGAATTAACCTGGATTATTTTTTGATAATGCTACGCTTGGGTACCAGATTGAAAAATATAATTTCTACGTCTACCCACATCCTAAATTATATAATGTTGATAGAACAGAATTGTAGGTACCTGAAAAACATTTAAAACAATAGATTTATACTGTGAATGAAACTGAAGTATTTGTGCGTCAATGCATGCGGGTAGGTGTCGTAAGACAATGATAAAGCAACGTTCGTCGAAGCTGATGAAGTCACATTTGGCACGGCTAATAATTGTGATGAAAATGCTCTAACACGCTATTGTTATTAGCTGAGAAAGTCGAATTTCACTAGCTTACGGTTTGTTCTTATGTAAAACTTTGTAACTTTCATTAGAATTGTTCTACAAGAGTGTCAAATTTGGCGAATTGTCGCCTGTGAATTAGTAATTTGTTATATTGTCTCACTTTGCTATTTCACATCCTTTATTATGTATACACTTTTTCTTTTTGTTGCATAAATACTTTGATGTATGTTCTGTCAGCTCGTCACACTGTCTTGTATTTATCTTGAAAATCAACGGCATGCCAAAAGGAACGCCAATTGTGGTTAATGCACTTGAAGGCTCTTAACAAATAAAGACAGCGCAAACAAACGTTTTCAACCAGTCTTATCCTTTTCTTAAAATATGTCTTTTTACGCTGATTTGGAACGAAATAAAAATATGAGATCAGTAGAAAGTATCAGCCGCTTATCATTCCACGCAAGTCAGCAAGTGATAGGCTATCACCGTGACGATCTTTATCGCTGACAACATTACGGATCTTAAGAAATCACACTATAAATACATATGGACATTTTATTCTGATTGAGTCAAGAGTATACCTTATCATACGGATGTGATAAAATCATTGGAGGAGTTTGTTTGTATTGGAGACCTTTTCATTGATACTTAATTGACATTCTTGGCTAAATGGAAGTAGAAAATGTATGCCATAGTTTCATACATCATAGGCGGGGTATATAACGCCGGCTCACTGTAAACGTGTTAAGATTAGCACAGTCATTACATGCGCCCGCGCCACATTATCGCGCAGAATTCAGCCTCAAAGCGTTCTAATGATTTAAATTACGATGACTTGTCCTGTCCTCTCGTTGGCGCAATTGAGCCGACCGAGGTCGGGCGCGGTTTCATCACGAACATAAATACATACAATAAAACATCTTCCATATGGCGCTGGCGATCCGCATGGGAAACGAAATATGTATAAAGCCATGAGACATTTTGAATGCAACGACTCTTGTATCCATATGTCCCTTGTCGTTTATCACTGCTGACGCGTGTAAAGCCCAAACAAAGTTTATTTGGAATGAATGTTTGTTATACTGAAAATATAACGTCAACATTCTGCAGCCAACCCAATTTTTCTTGTAACTCTTCCGCCACGTGGGATCACCGTGTATAATAATTAAGTGCATTGTTCTTGTCTCTGCCAAAACGAAGGTATTGCATACATAAGCGGAATGTTTGGGTAAGGCTGGATCGCAAATGCACTTTACATACAGTAACTGTGTTTGATAAACTTACATTTTATTAGGTGTATGTGTCAGCCTTTTCCATTGTCTCTGTATACCTTATAGCTCTTTTGACTTGAATTCATTAAGACACATGCGGCAGCTAGCAGCCAGACCCAGTAGATTATATTATTATAGATTCTTTTGTGTCTAGTCTAGTTTGTATTTTGTTAATGTCAATAACATTTATTTTAGTAATGATGAGATAAGTAAAATTAGAATTTTCTAAATCCTTAATATGTAAATGGCTCACAACTTTAACTATCATTCTTTGACATATAACTACAGTATAGAGAAAATACTCTCTTATGTGGTTTGTCTGGTTACCATTAGGTTGCAATTAAAAATCTAATTGAAGAACTTAATGCATTTTTCTGAGTGTATGACCAACCGTTGCTTACTTCTTCAGAGAATTAAAAGTGTAAATTATTGGTCGTATCCTTATTAGCTTTGTTATACAAAGAACCATTGTATACTGCCACATTAACATGACAAAATGACCGAATTATTCCGGCATTGTGAAGTACAACAAAACGAAGAAACCATTCAGTATGGATACTCCTGAGTACCTACATTAAAGCATCAGAAATGTGGACATTACACGAACAATATTGATAATATTGTATGACGAAGGTTTTTTATAGTTTACTCAACAACCTCCCATTGTTCTTTTAAACAGCCAGTTACCACGATACTTTTTCATTATGGCGTTATATTGTTATGGTTAACATGTTTATAACGATAATTCTCTTTTGTAAACTTTAATTACTCGGGTATTTCAGGCATCACTTTAAAACAGACTTTAAATCGGGTCAAATAAGTAACGAGCACGCGAACACACATTTCCTTTTGTCTTGCAAAATTAATTCTGGTTTTCACAGTAGTGACGTAACGTACATTACAAAAAATGGAAAACATAACGCGTGTCACTTACATTTTATTGAGTCAGTCGTTAGCATATTGTCATTCTTAGGAATGTGAATGTGAAACTCCTTAAAAGGTTAATTTAAATAAATATTTTCAAACTCATTTTTTACAAACAAATTTTTCATGAATTTTCTTAAAGCAAATGTTATTAACCTTGTTCATGCGTGACCGTGAGATTTGGCAAAGAAAATTACGTTATTTTCATTGTATTCGGCAATGACGAGTATTTGATCAACGATAAGACATTCTTCATTAAGATGAAGATAAGAAACGTCACTTGCCTACTCGAGGCTGTCTGCGGAGCTACCCTTGACACCCTAGTAGGGGAGAGGCTTCCTTATTCAATCGATTCCACAATCCACCCTCGCCGTCGACTGCGACACAAATAACTATTGACTCAGGTGATTCCCATCGCGAACGTTCGCGATTTATCTCTATCTATTGAGATACTTATAAGACGCTTTTTTATCCGCTTAGTTTAATTTATGATATTTTCTTTTAGTTTACACAATAAAAGACATTCTGCATGATCCATAACTAAATCAATTCAAAGCTTCTATTGTGAATGCACGTCTAGTTTCAAGTTACCATCTATTCGTTTCCATTCAACTTCCATGAAACTTGTCTAAGAACTAGGGCGATGTTCTATGAAAGTAGGTGATGTTACCATAGATAGCTCTGAGATATATTAGACCGCGTTTTCAGAGAGCCGCGTGTCTATGTATCTACATTATAAGCGCGGGCGTATCCGAGAGCTGCAACGAAAGAATCTGAAAACTGAACTCGTTGAATCCTACGTACTGACGCGTGTAGGTTTGATACTTGGTAACTTTTCGCATCGATCGGGCAAGATAATCATCTAAATGGCAAGCAGCTCGTATAGTCGCGTGTGATACACCAGAATGGAGACGCATGTGTGTACGTTAGCTGGCGAAAGTGCTCATTCTATCTACACTAACAATAAGTTACGTCATAATATAGTATTTACTACGTGCTTATAGATGTGTAGTGGTACTTCGTTGCGTAAGTGCAAGTAAACATATTGAATTGTACGCAGATGTACCAGGATAAATTATCGGTTTAAAAATATGGTGTGCAATGTGCTCAACTTTTCCTGTTTGTTATTCTACGTATATTTATAGTGACATCGTTTACAGTCCTAATTATAGTCGATATCCTCAGTGAATCAGAATGTTGGACTACGAAAGTGACGAACGAAAGGCAATTGCATACAGCGGAAATGCGAATGTTAAGAGGTATGTGTGGTGTGACAAAAATGGACAGGATAAGGAATAAAAAAAAGGAGTATATTAGAGGAAGTATGAAAGTGAAAAAACTTGTACAAGAAGGATTATCAATATGAATGTAGAGGCATACAAGGGAACTGGCAGTCTCAAGAAAAAGTGAATGGATTGTGTGAAATGTGACAAGAAAATAAAGACATATTACGCCGACCCCAAATAATATCAAATAAGGGCAGGAGAATGATTCCTCATCCTCAATTATATTTGGGATTCTATTACCAATCATAAATTCAGAACTGTACAGTTCTTAACTTGCGACATGGTTATTCCTTAAGTATAAATGAATTCCATGCATTCACATGCAATTCGCAAACAATTGGAATGAAAAAGCAAATAATATATTCAGAAACAAAAACATTAATTGCTAATTTAAAAATTCTGTATCTACATAATTATCTAAATAGACGTTTTTTTATATAAACGCGAGTATAATTTTGCTTAAAATTGTAATTAATTTTAGGTTGCCCGTACGTATTTACATACACATCAATTCCTTTACAACATGGTTACGGGTTGATGAATTTAATATTACTCGCCATATTAGTTTCCTTATTTTGTCTAAAGTATCTATTTAACGTGAACATATCTATTTTGAGTTACATTTGTATCTAGCCTATTTGTTGCCTTGGAAACACTATTGCATTTCGATAATAAACTGTAGTATCGTCATTCATTGCAACATAATACTATTAGATATCAATAATAGTATACTAATACGATCGTTTCCTTGCAATTAATATTATAAATTGTTGTGACACTTCCTGACAAAGTTGTCACCGTATTAGACAGATTAAGGATCCTTTAAAGGTAGTTCGTATTAACTTCCTCTAAGAAAAATAATTATACTTTTTACTTCCTTGGAAAAACAAAAGAATTACGCACCAAGAACATCTTTTTATCACAGTATCTGAAATGAATAGCCTCAGGTTATTCCTTATTCAGAATGTCTTTAATGTTATGACGCACAGGTTTCGCTATATTTGAATCTCTATAGGCATGAACTTTACCGACTTTTAAAGGTGAAGTTCAACCAAAAAGTTCACGTATAAAGTACTACATTATATGGCTGAGTGGATATAATTGTTTGGCAGGACTATGCTAAGTGATCCGAACACAGCGAAAGAACTTTAACCTTTGCAAAAATCTAGCAAAATTTCATTGTAATATGATCTACGGATACAAAATAATGTTAGCAGTTAGAACTAACAGGTGGTTACAGAATCTAAGATAAAAACTGTAAATGTATAAATTTTATCTAATTCGGTCAATGTGATTAATAGATTCAGTCAAAATAAATTACTACGTTGAAATATACGTAGCAGTAGTTCAACATTCTTGGAGCATTTCAAACGAACAAAACTAGAACCAAGTATAAAAAATTGTAATTAAATTATCACATAGCACATTCTTGACGATATGAAATGTCAGGGATCAAGATAAGGCTAACATGAAATGTGTCCAGTACCAAAAATGGTTTGGTAAGAGATGCATTTACCTTACCTACACAAGGTGCGTCGGGTACCAGGTGAGAAATGAGTCGATTATCGCATCTGCCGTGTTTACCTAATTTATTGAGTCGTTTATATTAAATACAAGCGATTATTCGGTTACACTGGAATCAGAGATTGAAAATTCTTCGTAAATCGTTTAGCAACGCCTCTTGAGTTTCCGATTTGACGTTTTCTTATGAACTTGATATGGAACAAAGTTAGTTAATGATTGCTATTTGTTCGTTTAAATTACCCTGGCTAGTTTTTTTTTTTGTTAATTTTATTGGTATTAATCGATCTAATTAAAATGAAGTTTGAACATTATCTAACATGATTCAAGAATGTACGTATATATAAAATTAGTATAATATTATAATCAATGTGCTCATTTCTTTTTGATAATAGCTTTTTAATTCAATTTCATTGTATGCATATTGCTGGCATTTTAGAAATTCATGCATTGAAACACGTTTAAGATGTAAATTTTTTCATGGATATACATAATGATTGTGGAATCCAAATGCATTATGTAACCAAAAAAGACTTGCTAAGTTATGAGAATAGGACTTTAACTGTATGTATTACATTTACCCAGGTACCTAAGTAATATAATAATTTCTGAAAGAAATGAATGATGAAGAAATGAGTATATTTAAAGGTAAAGAAGGTTAAAGTACCCATCTGATTTCACTTAGTAAAATTTTTCCATGTTAGAACAAATCCTTTATTATGTAATTTATGTAAAAATGTTTTAAAATCTTTAGTTAATATCTACTGTCGGTTTGACATTTGATAGGTGTATTCTAACTAACTTTCGGCTTCCAATGTGCTTTTTTTATTCGTACCCGTCTAATGGACTGTCTGTATTTAGCAGACGGGCTTACGGAAAAGATTATATTCTTCTTATATTACCGTATAAAATACCAGATAAAACGGGTAAGCCCTACTGATTTATTATAGTCTAATGAACCTGATTCAGCATAATTCAAGTCTCCCCTTCAGTTTAACACCTCTTGTAGCTTACATGTTGGCTCTTATAAGTGCACACCCGTACGTGCAGTACCCCTAATGACCTTAAGACCCTATTTAAAAACGAATATAACATCGAATCGGTAAGTAAAAATACAGTTTCACGTTGAAATTAGACAGTTAAGATTGATATATTCATTATATCGATGTCTTGAATGTTCCTCACCATGGATATCAATGAAGATCTACAAAATGATTGTAAGACGTAGACACGTAGGTATTCATGGCGACCACTGGGCAAGCTAGCTAGCTAGCTAGCTTATTGACATTCATCGATCGTTTTTGGCACCCAAGGCTTTAACTGAAGTTTTTTTAGTTTAGAAGTCTAAACAAAGCTCACTTTCCCAAATTGAGATCAAACCCATCAAAGATTTTGTAAGACAATATGTGCCAAAGATAAGCACGTTAACATGAGGTCAATGATTTTCTAAGAAAATATAGTAACAAGGAAAATATTAAAATATCGCAAATATGGTCTCTTGTGCTCGAACAGAACCACAAAACATAAAAGCGTGAATCTCGATGAATCACACGGTGCGTGTTTTACCGGAAAAACTTAGTTACGAGCTTGAAGGATTAACAGCTCGAGGGGCTTGGGGGCACGCCGTATAATATTGTGCTAGGACTTTATTGGATTGCTTCCCTCGAACTTATTTATAGACGCGTCTATGTAGACCGACCTTTATGTCACTTATGATTTACCTAGAGAGAGAACCAATTTCATAAATCTTTCCTGGCATTACTTGAAGTTGTCCACCTTAGCTTATTTAGGTTGCGTGTCGATTAGGTCTTGTTTTCACCATTACGGCGACAGTTCAAGGGTATGCTTATTTAGCCGTGCGGCCTGGTATTATTAGGTAAATGTTAGGCATCTAACTACCAAGGCCAAGTATTTTGATTTATTATTATGAGTCATAATTATCTGGAAACTCAGAAAGAGAAGACGCAGATATACTTAAATTTTCAATATGTTAGTTTTGCCCCGCCGATTTTCCAGGAATTTGTCAGGACGGGGGTTGTTCAGACCGGCGACCCCTCTTACCCTCGCCGTCTGCAATGTAGATACCTATCTACATATAGATATACGGTAACTGTAACTAAACTTTGGGGGGTACATAACCAACGATTTTTATGGTTTTGTACTATTGCAGGAAGGCTATAAAATCGTATGCAGGGTCTACCCTTAAAATGTATTAACTATATTTTTGGAATGTTTAGTTTTGTCTATGACTAGTTGATTCAAATAAAGAATACTTAAAATGTTCATCAGAAAAATCCAAACAATATCCGAATAATATGATTACGTCCTAAAACCTCATACTGAAATTAATGTCAACGATTTATTTAATTTTAAACCGGCTGTCGAGAATATTGGAGGCCCCTTTACTGATGAGATGGGCAGGCAGCCGTCATGTCAGCGAGCGGGGGCGACGGGCGCATGCGTGCCCGCTCCAACAGAATTAAATTCACTCCCTTCCCCTACATCCATTAAAATGTCTAAGTAATGACGCATTAAGTTGAATTACTACACTTTTTGAATATGAAACTTCGTTTTAGAACATTTTGTGCAACGATAATTACCACTTCCATAGAATTTACTTAAATTAACTGGGTGTTTTAGGTTCTTTTTTTGTACTATATTTACATGTGGGTATGCCTTTATTTGGAAGAGTTAAGTTAATTAATGATAAATCTTCGAAAAATGAGGATGAAAACCAGTATGTCTGTCTGAATTCTGAATTCCTAGAATACTTGGCAAGTCTATTGGCGTTAACTAACAATCTATCTATGTATCAATTTGTGATTCACTTTATCTAGATATATTATAAATCTATGTTTATTGATACATTAAAGTGATCGCAGTGTAAGATCCATATTCAACGATAACATGTTTTCTATACAACTTTACGGTGTTATTTTCAACTTTCTACTGTATACCAGCTATCAATGTTGTCTTAACAGATTGAAACACCACAATGTCAGGCATATGTTTGCACTAACATACAAACACGGCGCAACGTGAACCCGATATCACTTTCAATCGAAGTGTTGTGTCCACATGAATAAGAAATAAGAGTTTCCTTTCTGCAAACAATAAATCGCGGGCGCCGTCGGTCGCACTGTACGCACGTCTGGCCCGGTGCCAACTTTTCCTTGCAATTTTACAGCTCGCCCGGTTCGATACACGGACATTTTGCAGTTGGCATTCTAGACGAAGATGGCAATAACCTATCAGTTTTATTGCTTCTACCACTAACTGAGATTTACTCGTCTTTTATTCGTGTCGTTAATTCTTCCTCAGCTGATCCTTTGAAGTTGACATTTGAATAAAAAAACATTTCTATTAGCTATTCAAATGCCGTTTGATGGATGACTTATTTGCCATGTCCGTGAGAGTACTTAGCATATAAATTCATAGACAGACTTCCTACTAACATTTCGAATTGAATATCGCATTCTACGTGATCGAACTGTTGAGTCTGCATAATATTTCTAAGAAATAATGAATGCGCATGGAGTTCACGATCTAGTTCGATACTACAAAAGCCTAAAATGTGTTGTAATGTGAAGCAAGGTTTATTTAATAAACGAACTTACTCAATTATTGTGAGAAGATTTGCAGACAAGTGAATGTGGTAATTAGTCTTGAATTTTAATGCGTACGTGGAACGCACTTACATATATGGAAAGTGATCGTACCGATGACTGATAAGTCGGTTGCTTCGTAAAAACCAAGCCATTGTATTGTCATCGTCATGCATCGTAATGCGCGCTGGAGCGAAAACACAATGCTATGAAAATCACTTTATTATTAGTACAATTTGTACTTACGATTGTACTATCTTGTTTATTGCTGAAAATCTAAGACAGAACTTAATGTCAACTATGTAACTATAAGTAAGTTGGGCTTACTAACTTAAATATGATTAATATGGTAGCTACGAATCTGAAGTTTAATCGAGTTAAGTTAGTGATTTAGTATAAGTAATTTATTGTAATTTAACTGGATTATAACGCCGCGGCCTTTACTGCTAAAGGTTAATCGTTGTCTATTGAATTCCACTGACCGTAAAATATTTTCAGCGGGAATGCGAGTCAGAGGCTGCTTAAGATATTACTTTCAAAAATAATATTTACATATGTGAGTGTACGTATCTAAGAATAGTACCTACTAAGAATTCGATGCCCGCGTTCAGGTTCACTGATGATGGAAAACAGATCGTCGCGGTGTTAAGTATCTGACAGCTCTTGTTATTAGGTGTGAACCTCTCGATAGTGGGTTCGGAAACAGTAATATGAGTAGCAAAAAATATGGTAACAATTCGCCCAGAGGCCCACCGGGCTTGAGTTGTGTAACTATGCAAGATAATGATACTATGCGAACTGCGAACCGTGCAGTTGAACAGATAATTTTTAATTTGACCGTGGTGCAACGTGTAGTTTGTAAATCAATAGAAGGCAGATTGTGTATACCGTTATGTATATAGAATATGGAATTGTGTCCATACAGCTTTACGTTAGTTATATTATATAGGGGGATGTAAAATATTTTGACATTTTATGAATTAGATTACATTATAGAAAATAAACACAAAAGAAAATACTTAAATGCTTATCCTAATAATGAGATAAAGATGATGAACCGACGAAAGTAATTATCACATACAGACAATAAGCACAAGAAATTGTTCCTAATGTAAATATGGATGGATATTAATTTTGATATCATTAAATATTTAGGTAGGTAATCTATACATATAAATAAAATTGGAGTGTCTGTTTGTAATATTGAAATAACCGTTTTTTACTACATGCATATGAATATATATACGGTACATACACCAAAATAACATTTTTTACAATTTTTGTCTGTCTGTCTGTCTGTTTGTATAGGCTAATCTCTGAAATGGCTGGACCGATTTTGACGGGACTTTTATTGGCAGGCAGTTGATTTAATAAGGAGTAACTTAGGCTACTTTTATTTTAGAAAAAATCTTTTATTTTAGAAAAAAATAGGGTTAAGTGCATTTGGTCTCACTAAAAAATACATTGTTAAGTTCCGACATCCACGCGAACGAAGTCGCGGGCACAGCTAGTCTATAAATAATGTTACGCTATTAAGTATTACGGTGAAGGATAACATCGTGAGGAAACCTGCACACCTGAGAGGGCTCCATAAAGTTCCTGATGGTGTGTGTAGTCCGCCAACCCGCACTGGGCCAGCCTGGTGGATTAAGACCTAACTCTCCTCGTTGTGAGAAGAGACCCTTGCCCAGCCGTAGGAAAGTAATGGGTACTAGCGACCCGCCCCGGCTTCGCACGGGTGCAATTTACTAATGAACAAAATCAAAATTTTCATACAAAAATTCCATTCAAATTTCCGAAGTTGCTGGTGAATTAAAAAAAAAAAACTTACATAAAAACCTTTTCCTGACAATCACAAACACAATAAAAAAAGAATTAGCCAAATAAGTACAGCCGTTCGGAAGTTATGCGCTTAGCAACACATTTGGCGATTCATTTATATTTATATAGATGTACCTGTATGACTGATACCTAGGTAATGATTCAAATAAATAACCTGTTCTTAGTTTCATCGGTCAACATTCCCAATTCAAATGCTAGCGGAGACTGAAGACAATTTTTCCTCATACAGTAGGTACAGATATTAAATGTAGTTACCGTAAGGAGGAACGTCACAGCTACATTCGTTAATGTTGTGTCAGGGACGGACAAACGCACGAATAAGGATCGATTCATACATCAACGATCATTAGCGGGACGAGAATAAAACGTGCTAACCTAATTTGCAATATGTTGCAACGAGAATGATAACAAGTCAATACAAATACAACAAATACCAGATGTAATATTTCAGAGCTTAAAGTAATAAGGCAAGGCTAAGACAGAAGGGTTCTACCCGAAGCCGACAGTTCGCTAATGATGGTTGTAAAAAGTAATGTAATAGGAGGCGAGCCTATCGCCTGACTGGCCACAAATCCAACCTTGAGACTACAAGATTCCCATTACATAAAATCCAATTAAACGCCCTATAGTAATTGGACCCAGAACTTAACGCCTGCCAGCCGCGTTCTGGACAGCTTGACGAAGACCATTTTGAAGATATAATGAGAACATAAGATATATATATAACATAATTTTATAAGCTTTATTTTCACCGCAACTCATCCTTACCCGTTCAAAAGCATTAAATCGATAAACCGGTGAAGTAAGGCCGCAATGACAGGTCTCTTTAATAATAAAATATCCGCCGGAGCTATCTGTTCCGGCTTCGACGCGATTTCTCTGCCACAGCCGCCTGCTTGTGAATCGAGCCTTATCTTCCTGTCTGCGGATATAAGAGGAACAATATAGTTTCAGGGTTGATCCACATTGGACGAGATAACATCAGCCGCGGTTTCTTTAATAGTCAGAAGTTTCACGGAAACGGATGTTAACGAGCGAGACGAATTATTTAATTTATTTGTTGTTTGTTTTATATCGTTGGTAAGGCCTAATATCTATTGTGAAATAGATTCAGGCTTATTTTTTTTCTAGCCTACTGAGCAGAATTTATATTCGATGGAAAAAATAGTGTTAAAAATATGGTTCTTGAAATCGGATTTGTCATTTTAGAGTTCACACGTCGGTTTAACTATTGATTAAATTGCATCATCGTTGGTTTTTTATGGAATACCTATCAACATATTCATTGTCAAGAATAGACAAATTAAATTTTGTCTTCTACTTCCTAGAATTAGCACTACGCTATGTTACGAGTACAAAGACTATCGTAATACACCTGGTCTCTGGACAATAGTTGGCGTTGCCAACAGTTGCCCGGTGGTCTGCCAAAGTGCCAATGATGACGCCGTGGGGCGCCAATGAGCTACGATTATTTTAGAGCACAATAGGTATAGATTAAATATTATAATGATGAACACTTTTGTTATCTAAGGGAAAATTGTGGGGAGGACAAACACGGGAATAGTGTGGTGGTTTTGTTTAATTATTAATATTGTTTACTATCAGTATATTGTTTGTAGGTTATTAATATAATAGATTGAAACTACTTCATTGGTCTAGTGGTCGCAACCGCGACTGAGCGTGAGGTAGTGGGTTTGATTCGCGGGCGATGTGTTATTTGGTTTTAATTCGCAGTAGCAGCACGGAGATCGGAACTGTGACCGGTAGATGGTAATAGGCTCAACCTTCGAAATGTGGGTGTACAAAAGTACACTTCTGCCTGACTCTTCGGGGAATACAGGCGTAATGCTATGTTTAATCGGTTAAAATATAATGTACATATATTGTAAACACAATATGGAGCTTACTAAACATACCTATGCTACGTCATGTATTTATACGCATTTTAATCCTAACAGCGTTGTACTAATTCCCAAAATATACATGTGTGAAATAAGTCCGACATTCTATTTATAAATCCAATTTGCAGAAATTTGGCACTCCAGACCGACATCCACAGAGGAATGCGAATCCAAAATAGTGTTTTTATAGTGTGAAGCAGTATAACCCAGTATTAATATACCATATGTTTCGTGTCATAAATACGTTGAACATGCCATTTGTGTTGGGGACGTTATTCAGCCGCTATAAACAGATGCTGAATCATCCGAAATGAGATCAGACATCAGAGTCTAATCGCATACTTATCATAAATTAAGTTACTTTTAGGGCAATTTCCATAAATGTAAACATGATTATAATCAAAGAGTTAAAGCGGAAAAGCGTGTCAGCTTGTTTTTCGTGAGAATATGAAGTGGAACAAAGTTTCCGAACGCTTGGTTCTGTAGCACGAGTACCTATGTACGTTACCGCATAAACTATTGGATTATTTCTGGTACGGTTTTCGAAAACTACTTAAGGAGTGTGGAGATTAGCTGCAATAATTCTACCGTGCGAAACTCCTTACGAATCGCTAGTGTGTTTATAGTCGAGTTTGGGAACGATAAGGTGCTATTAATCTCACTTATGCAGTACATATTGCAGATACTTAAACCTACAAGGTAGATTACCGCAGTAAGCGGGATCAAGTGGTTTAAATCAGCACTTAACACTACTCTTAGCGTTAATTACCTACAGAGGAAAAACTTGCTATATCCGTACCAGGTATCGCGCTTATATATACGATATAAAGTAAAATTACATATTCATTTTACCTATGGTTACCAAGATTCCGTATGCTAAGAAGAATATATTCTTATCATGATCAATTGCATAGAAGCTGAACGTTTTCAATTGAGTACATACATACATTTAAACGAAGTCAAATGGTGAAACCATTTAAAATTAACAAAAGTTCATTAATTACAAAAGGCAGATAACCATTTTAATAATAATTAGCCATGAAGAATTTATTGACATAAAAAAATTACTACTTAATCTTTATTTCCCATTACGACAGCGGATGTACAAATTGCTTTCGAAACACGCTAGATAGCTCAATCAACTAGCCTTAACATGGATGTATTAACTCCTAAGACCAGTAAAAGATTTCCTATGCTTTAAGTACTCCTTTCTTTTCTCTTAGGAGATTCATACTGGTCTAGGGCTATTCTACGAGTGTTCTAAGTAGTTTCATACTAAAATTCCAATACCGTGCTGCGTTTAGACAACTCAGTAATGCGTAACCAGGTGTTTCTCCTTTTCTAAATGCATATATGTTTGCATTTATTCGTACTTTTATTCAGACTGCATTTAGTGGCTTGTTGGACGAAACAAGTAATGTTAAAATTTATTGTGAACACCTAGTTTTATTTGCTGACGTCATACGTCTAGCTTCAGGTTGACTAAGTATAAAAAGTAGTGCTTAGAGCACGCACTAAGTATTACTAGTCACCTGGTATCAACCGAGCGTTCGAGATAAAACCTCATTGTTCAAAGAAATTCCAGTAAGATGAGTAATTGAGCGTTCTGAGCAAGAATTACGCTTAATTAGATTATATCGCAGCTTTGATGTTCTATGCAACGTAAAAACTAGAAACCGCTAGGTCTTGGGTGTTAGACAGTTTTATGGAAGAATCTAGGTTTTTGATTAATATGAGTAGGTAATATTTTTAATAGCTAAAATACATTTCTTAAATTTTTGAATGTTATGAATAATGAGAAATCTTTTTGAAAATTATATTTGTCTGTATTCTAATATTTTTACTTGGCACCATCTGCACCAATGAGAACAAAATGAGTTGTCAAATCAGTGGGAATGACTAAGTGTTGAGAGGAAAATTAAACAAAACGACGCGTGAGTTGAATTATTAAGTAGCAGTAGCTCACATGAGCTCGCCGACAATTTATTTAATTCTTATATGGTCTCAGTGTTTCAGTTCTAATAAATGTTGGGATTAATGAATGCGTCGAGCACAAACGTATTCCAGTGCTGTTATAAGAGAAATAATAAGTCTATCGGAGTACAGGCTAAAAGTTTCTAAACAGTTTTTATCTCTATTAAAATATTCATTGCGTAGCTATATCATTTTTAGGCAATGAAAAATCATTGACGTCAGCCCCTTTTAGTTTTTTAGCTTCACTAACTAATGCACTCAAAGCTTGCTTATTAATGGTAACATGTGAGCGGACGACATTTTAAACGTTTGTTGGTAAAAAAAAAGCTTAATTATCGTTAATGGATGTGTTTCGACACTCTCCCGGCCGGTATGGCGTCGCGTTGCAAACCATGTCAGTTGATGTCAGTATAATCACTATTAATGATGTCATCAGCACACTGTACTTTAATTGACACCGAAACTGTTTTATCGTCGCCATATTTGTTTGGTACTTACATCGGAAATCGATTGTGAACGCCAAATTCGTACCCGGAAGCGATTCGAATGTTCCACGAATCGTCAAAATCACTCATTCTCATCAAAGAAAGGATTACTTTAACATTGTTGGATACGACTGTCAAGCATTTGTATTGATTAGTGCAGTTTTTTGAACCTCTTAGCCACCATGCCACACGACAAAATTACTTTGTCAATTATGAGGTACTCTCTACTTAACCCATCATTACAGTGAGGTTATTGTAAAGGTCGAACAAGCAACAAATACAAGACAAATTGGAGCCTTGTAAAGTAAACTTAATTTATCATTGTATTGTGCGACTCCAACCATTTTTCAGCACTGACACTTACAACTTATGCCGTAAGATAAGGAGATACATGGTGTACCAATTATGTGTATTTTTTACGTGAGAAGGACTTTCTTAATTGATTTTATGATTTGTTTTTAATTTCAATTTTCCTTTTATCCAGATATGGTAATGAATCCTTTTTTTAAACCTTCATATGAAACTTAACCTAAGATAGATAGGTACAGATACATTTTTAGTACACCAAAAAGTTCCAGTTTAGAAATATATGAACAATTGGCAACCGTATTGCAATCAGCAATCACTTCCAGGCAACCTTAAGTTCTACTTTGATATCTATTATGTAGGTCCTATTCCATCCTCATGTGACGTGTTTCTAGACCTAGTTCGACATTAGTGATTGGATATTGGACTCTTTGTCTCTTTCTACCCGCGAAGCAAACGGCAAACAAAAGAAAGTTTTATAGAACACCTATAGGATGTTTGCCTTTCTTAACGTAACATCCACTTGAGGCAATCGATTGCAAGTACCTTTATAAAATACTGACAGACGAATCATAAAAATTGATTGAGTGATTTATGAATTTTTATAGAAAGTACTTAACTCGTCAATCAGAAAATTGAATGCAACTTCTTAAAAAAAAGCTGTCATATGAATATAAGCATAAAATACTTATCAGGTACTTATAGCCCAAAGAAAAAATATAACGTTTTATTTAGGTTATCCATGTGTGATAAAAAAGGTATTCTCGGAAATTATTTGAGTCTTTATTGCTAAAATTCGGTAGATCTATTGTTGGTGGTCTCTGGAATAGATACCTAAAGTTAAATTGGTGATTTCATCATATGCTTGTCATACTTCCGTCTTACGTCTCTCCTATTTATTAAAAGAAAATTATCCAATCTAAAAATTGTTAAACAATATGGGAATTACTTTTTACGTAATTAATTAGTTCTAGCAAAGGTGTTTTCTAATTTTGTCAACATAAAATAGCTTTTTTCTGTAATACTATAAAGTTGAAAGTCTATAACAGTAATAAAGCTCTAATCAGGGCGTGTCGTGCTTTCTTGGCTGATTTTTGATGAAGGAAATAAATATGACATTATGAGGAGGGCGCGTATTCTCGAAGTAATGATGATTATTGTGCGAACGAAATGAAGTCATAAACTGTACATGGCAATTTATCTTATATCTCTAGTGAATGTTGAATACGAGGAAAATAACATAAGGAAGCTTATGAACTTACACTTCCTAGGTACTAATTATATCTAAGGTAGTAAACCATATGATTCATGTTATCCGACATGGAACTGAACTACATTATTATTATCTAGATTTGACTAAATCCTTATTCGTTCTTCATTATAGATACACACTAATAAAGATATTAGATACGGTTTCGACCGCTCGGAAATTTAAACCGACTGTATTGAAACAAATGATACCTACACGAGAACCAGGCCAACAATGTTTGTAATTTTGTGTAGAAATAAAGTTATAGACATGTTGGTGCCGTAATATAGATATAGAGTTTATGTCTATACTCCAATCCTACGGCAACTCACGTTCTATCTATACCTACCGTTGTCTTACATGTGGAACGGTGGTTCTCACAATGTATGATATGTAAAATATCAATATAATATTTGCTTGTGTGTAAGTGATTATTACCGTGACCTAACAACTGAACAGTTTTTGAATAACATTCAGCCCCGCGGCCGCGTGAGGCAAAAACTGAGCGGCCATGAAGCGTTTGTTTCCGAGTGTTTTTATGCAGGCCCGACCGGCCGAACCGCGGTCATTCCGTGCAATCCGTACCCAAACGAGGGGCGTATCGATTTGGATGTACGCCTCGCTAAGTTTCATGTTTAGTTATGAACTTACGAACCCTCTGGTGAATCCTCTATTTACATATTCAGTTTTAGACGAGAAATACTGCATACGTTTTCGGCTTTGCCATTAATATAATTATTTTGTTTTCGTAACATACTTTTTGTGGCTCTGATCTCAGAAACTGTAATTATAGATTAGTGTACTTGCTGTATAAAATTACAAAGATCTTGAATTTGCTGTTTGGCTGTGTGCCCCATGTTTTATGAAGCAAATAGTATTAAATCAAGTGCCAAGGCTAAGACATTGTTATTAATACATCTATTGACGCCTAGGATACATTACATTTTGTTTTGAATATTGTAGTTATTACAGCTCTAATTGACAGTAAAACATGTTTAAGTAAATATCAATGAAACGATAGTGCGAACACCTGTCTTTCTTGGAAACTCATTAAAAGGAGAGAGCTAGTCGACGAGAAACGTCAAAGAGCATACTATAAGGGGAGACAGGTGATAACGTAAGTCTGGTTCTAGCCAGCTAGGCGAGCTATCGACATGATGCGCAGATAAAAAGTTATCCACACGACTTTCTACTGACATTGATGCAACAGCTATCGCTCGTCGTATAATTTATTATACAGAAGTTAATCATGACCACAATGACAGCAACTATGGCAATCGCGATTTCCAAATATTTTCACCATTTACTTGACGAAACTAGGGTAAAAAAATGTAACCAGTCTTTTTGGTTTCAACGCTATCTAAACATGGTTTTCCGACTGTTTTGTAGGTCGCATAAAACAAGTTTTACTATTTGCAAAAAAACACCGAGAAATTCATCCGGACGCTGACGTAACTAACTGTACCTTGAACGATGTCCTCAATCATCAGCGAAAGCGGTTTCTATTTATGAAATATAACAATCCGATTGGTATATTCAATACATAAGACTTCTATTACTGACAGTACTGACAGCTGGATATTAAAATCAAATTATTTATACGTCTAGGTCATCTATTCTTATCTGTACAAGGAACACTATTTATCAACAAGTATTCTACCCAGTACGAGTACCTAACGATACAATGTGAATCATATAATCACATGTTACAGGAAATAAAATAATAGGAACTCCGTCTTTAACCAACTTGAACAGCACATCAGTCACAGTCATACCAATGGGCAATGAGGGTTTTAAATAACACGTGGTTACATGCAATATAACCTTTTGTCTTTATTCGGCTTTCGCTGAACACAATGGGCGGCCAGTGACACCCACAGTGGAAAGTGCCTACTGTCGCCGTTACATTACCGTAGCCTATGACAAGGCGAAAGTTTACTTTTTGTTTGCAGTTTTCTTCAAAAGGCCTCCGGGTCGATATTTACATAGGACACGACGTTGAACCCCGAATACGAAATCGTCTATGATTTTTATCTGACACTATATGCGGGTCGAGATGACAGTTTTGCTAGCTCGTAGCAAAAGATACAAACACGGTTTTCAGCCTCATATCATAATATACATTTTGTTACAAACTGTACTCGTATGGTTATGACCTTTTCATCCCACCATCTCGGAAAGAGTATTTTTGCTCTTCGATATCTGAGTGCAAAAGCCGTTTTTATCCGCTAGAGGATAAAGTAAAATTGAATTTGGAACATCGTGTGCACTAAGTTTGTGAATTCAAAACATCATTAAACCTATTTACTTCTACCTCCATGGTGCCGAATTTATCATATAACCTTTTTTAATTTGTTAAAAACTCAGACTCGGAACCTTCTTGGTGTACTTTTTTTTTTTAATTTGCTTTGCGCGCGCCCTTTTCTTTTCACGTCATATTGTTAAAACCTATTAAAAACAAGAAACTGAAAACAAGTGAAAAACCTAAAATGAGTGATTCTAGCGACGAGGAAGTTTATTTGACGCCAACAGAATTGACTGAAACTGTTAATAATGCGCAAATGAGCTTTCTCCCTCAACAATCACGCGAGAAGTATTTGAAACAGTACGATATGTTTAACACGTGGCGACTAGGTAAAGGAGCAAAAACTTTCTCAGAAAACGTTTTGCTGGCATATTTTATTGAATTATCCGAGACCAAGAAATCAAGCACTCTATGGAGTATGTATTCAATGCTAAAAGCAACAATTAAGATGAAAAAAGACATACATATCGACACCTATCCTAAATTAGTGGCATTTTTAAAAAGAGCCTCATCTGGTCATCAACCAAAAAAATCGAAGGTTTTAACAGCATCTGAAATTGAAAAGTTTCCTAACGAAGCACCTGATTCCGTATATTTGGCGGCAAAAGTAAGTCAGTTGCACATTCAGTATCTACTTAAGTATATTAATCAACTAATTAACATAATCTAATACGTACTTAGTAGATGTTGATAGGCATAATTATGCATGCATATCATCATCTGCCTAGCCTTTTCCCAACTACATTGGGGTCGGTTTCCAGTCTAACCGGTTGCGGCTGAATATCAGTATTTTACATGAAGCGACTGCCATCAGACCTCCACCACCCAATTACTGGGAGACACTGATACTCGAAGGTTAGACTGGTTATCAGATTTTTTGGGCTTCTGACACCCGTAACGACTGTCATAGGTATTCGTATGACACCCGGGACCAACTGCTTAATGTGCTTTCCGAGTCACGGAGGGGTCTCGATGTGTAAATAACGGTCACCCATCCAAGGAATGACCTTAGCTAGCGCTGCTTAACCTCGCAGATCAATTACTATTCTACGCAGCAGCTATGTAGCTACGAGCCCCTCTATTATGCATGCATATCAATTTTATTAACTTATCTACTACAATACTCTTTACGTTACAGGTTGTTCTTATTATTGGTATAAACGGAGCATGTCGAACTAATGAACTAACACAACTTAATGTCAAAAACATTGAGAAACATTCAGATGACTTACTATTAATTAATTTACCTAATACAAAGACAAAAAGAGACCGCAACTTCGTCATTCGCAAGAAATACGTAACAATTGTTGAGAAATATCAAGCCTTACGCCCGCCTAACACTCCAATCAATCGATTTTTTCTACAGTATCGCAACGGAAAGTGTGTTAGACAGCCTATGGGTGCTAATAAAATTGGCAGTATCCCACGAGAAATAGCAACATTTCTTGAACTTCCAGAACCCCTGTTGTACACGGGTCATTGTTTCCGACGAACTTCAGCCACACTTTTGGCCGATTCAGGAGCTGATCTCCTGTCCCTTAAGCGCCATGGAGGCTGGAAGTCCAATGCGGTTGTAGAGGGATACATGGAGGATTCCATCCAAAATAAGTCTAAAATATGTAAAGGCATCGTAGGAGCTATTACACTGAAAGAGCCTCAGTCAGATCCTTGGACTGGTCCTTCTACATCAAAAATGAACCGTTACGAAACACCTAACCATCGCCCTCTCTCGCCAACATTTACGCCAAGGGAATCCGATGAAAATCCGGTACAACTATTAAGTATGACAGATAGTTTACCGAAAAACAGTACACAAGTCACTAACACCAACATTACAGTACCTAACAAAAATATTACACTCAACATAAGTAACTGTAGCAACGTTACTTTCAATTTTTCTTAATTATACCTAAGTGTTATTTGTTATAACTTAAAGATCATTCTGTAATACTTACCTATCATAATGTAGTAGTTAATACCTAAATTGAAATAAAAGTATCTTGTGATTGTAAATGTTTTTTATTTTTGCATTTAGTCATTTCCTCGCTGAGGTGGGATGAAAAGTTACGTGTTGCACTCGAGTGCAAAGATTTTTCACCTCGTGCTCTTTTGATTCCCTCGCTAACGCTCAGGATTCTAAGTTTTGAATCACTCGCTGCGCTCGTGATTCAATTTTAGAATCCTTCGCTTGCTCGGTCATCAAAATTGAGCACGCGGTTAAAAAGCAACTTTGCACTCTTGTATAACAAATAACTATTTAATGATGCCAACATAGGCGTGCAATAAACAAGTCTGCATCTACTAAGATTTCTTTATGAAGTGATACGAATGCCGAATTAATTGCATTGCAAATGAGGCGTTCATTATTACACCAGTCATATTTTGCACATGATATTCTTGCTCAATAGTACAAAAACGGCCCATTGTCAAAAGTGACTGGTTGTGGGTTGAACAATGCTATTGCAGATCATTAGAGTTGACAAGTATTGTGCAGGATAGGAGCCGATAGGCATAGTCGCACTTTGCTCACCATTGATACAAAATACATTACCGTATTGAAATGGATGCAAAACCTCATGACATAAGTACTAGTGAGTTGTATGCGGTTATACAATAACCATTATAAAGATTACATTATTCAACATTTGGAGAGGATTGTTAGAATTATAAATTTTGCAATCAATTTACATACAAATTATTTATAGAGATCTATAATTGTTGCACCAAGGATGTTGGTAATTTCGCAAACACACGAAACACTAATTATTATTGCAAATTATTTTAAATGTTATTATTCAGAAAGTCTCGTATTGTCTGAAAATCTGTGAGATTTGTCTACGAATGACGTCTCCAAAATCTCTCGCTTTATAGAAAGGAGGCACATCATTCTATACGACTAGAGCGAAGCAAAGCTATGGGCTTCCTCGAGACTATTCTTTTTAGCATTATTTAAAGGAGGTACTGGGCACAACAGCGAGAATAACCGATTAGGTAGGTATTATTATCGTTTTAACCTTATCTTTTGTTAATACTTCTCACGATACTAATTCGAATGATTATATCAAATCTACTACTTACTTAATGATTCTGAGCATACCATATTAAGTATGCTGACTTAGTATCTACAACTGAATCAATGAATATCTATGGCTGTGTATAATGTCTGTCCGGATGGCGAGGCGACGGCATCGGCGCCGGCGCACGCATCAATACCCCCCATTCATCTGGGGCCCGCATCACGCATGCATTGCCCTTTTAATTGCTGATGGCTCTTAAATTACTTATGTCAATACTTCCATTGATTAGATTTATGTTTTTTAGTTAACAGCTGCCGTTTATGAGCTGGATTTAGTAACTGTTTTTGTTTTTATGTGGGTACAAAAACTGGATTTCGAACGTCATCACGAGATACAATTAACTTGCAAAGTCAATTTAAGTAATCTTTTGACTATCAGAAATTCGTGTCTACTATTTGTTTTTTACTTTTTATTTTGACGTCAACATCTTTGGAAAATTAAGAGGTAAATCATAATTTCTTTGTACGAAGCTTTTTTCTTTGATGAAAACCGTTTGCAAGTCATTCTCTAAACCCTACATAAATATTTCTTATCTTAAAAATGTGTCAAGATTTGCTTTATTTTTTATTAAAAATTTTGAAACTGGGACACGAGCACGTATTTTTTGTTTACACTACAAACTTTCTTATCAACAACTTGATCATCTAATCGTTAGTTACGAAGGTATCAAACAGTACATCGTATCAAATAAGGGACAAAGGAATTTAGTCTTGATAAAAAGCCTGATTATAGCAACAAGTACAAACAAACATCTTTAGTCTTTAGTGTCGAGTTAAGTACACCTTTACATGGTTCATGCTCCGCTGCGGGTCACATTCACTGAATCTTCTTGCGTCATCTTATGCCGAACAGGAATCCAACCCTTGTTTTTAAAGGCATTAGTTTCATAATTGCATATCAAAAAATCACTTTTGCGATGTACGGGCGAGGTGAGCAACTAGCACATAAAGGAGAGTGTCCTTCAACACTAGTAGTTTCCAGAGGAAGGATATGCTTGGTGAATTTTCATTTCAGTCGTCATCCGGACTGTCATCGCGGTCGTATGTTAATTACTCCATTTTCCTCGTTTTGTGCTTGTTAATACACAACTTTGCAACAATTTAGATAATTAACAGTAATAATTTTATTAAAACATACCTCGTTACTTTTTTCTATAAGTACCTAGTGTAATTAATTTAAATATTAATTTTGTGTTTTTATAATACTGAGAGCGAATCACGCTTGGTTTCTACGTGAGTATATTTTCAGTAGTTTAAATTTTAATACGATGGTATTCGTAGGTAATAAGCGAGTAATTTATAAAGTAAAAAATAATTACTGCAAACAAAATAGCGAATTGTTTTGAAACTACTGTTTTTTTTTCACATGAACATAACAGGTTTTAGACAGTTAATTTTCTTAGTTTATAAATTATAAACTGATTAAAGTTTACATCATCACGCTTTGTTTGTAGTTTATTTAAACATCATCGAAAAACAACTAATCATTAATCCATACTATTAACATCAAATGCGAGAGAATTTGACACATGAGTAAATTTTATTAAAATTTAAAAAAAAGTCAATGATAGAATTAATAGTGTTCCTAAAGCATAAATTATATTCGGGTCTTATAGTGCTAATTTGACTGTCGGCAACTATTATGTAAGGTTCAAGAGTGACATTACATAATAATCGGAAGCCTACTCATGTACGGATATAAACGTCATTATCAATCTGACAACGGTTGGATTAACATATTTGATGCCAAATATTATGTAATATCTCTATCTTATATCTTTCGGTGTTCATTGCTTGCGCTTTCACGATTACGTAATTAAATAATGATAAATGATGTCTCGCTTTATATTGGATTTTGATCGTTTTAATTTATTAATTTAGAATGCGGATCGATTAACAGACTACACAAATCACGTAGCGAAAATGCTTGGTTAATTTTTACGCAATAATATTAATAATGTTGTCTTTTGTATTTTTCAGGTAAGTTCGATGTTTGATATATCTATTTAACATACGGTAAAGTGTAAGTATAGTAGATGTAAATACCTATAATAGAAAAAATAAATATATAAAATTTCCGACTTAGTGAGATTTTGCAGAATCAGCAGTTTTCGGTCGCAAGACGGAACATTTCAAAAATATCTAAAATCTGCAGTATCTCTGAATCCACTCGTAACCGACCCCTGGTCCATGGGGTAATTGCCTCTAGTAGAACACCTACAAGGAATTGGTCGAATTACCGTTCACCCTGATTAATAAAGATTCATAAAACAAAATTGTCTGTATCTCGAATTTGATTTGAAGAGTAGCAATAGGTTATGTTCATATTGTTCATTCACAAATAGCATATAAAAATATATTCGCTTACTGTAAGCGTGTTCTGTTAACTTAATGAATATATTTTTTGTCGTAGAATTACCGGTACGTGTTAAAATTATGTCATTATATTGACGAACTTGTGGTTGGGGAAACTCAGAACCAAAAAACTTTCGTAAACATCCAATAAAACTTCAAAACATTAATAAATATCCTAGCAATATATTGCTATTTGTGTGGGTAAGCAAGGAAAATTATATAGGTTAACATTATTTATACACAATGCACTATTTCATTAAACTTGTTTATTTAGATCTACGTATACAAATTAATTGTAGCGTGTTTTACTAGACACGTTAATTAGTCACGAACTGATGCCACAGTGTTGATAACACTAGCATCATCTGTTTTAATACATTCAATTTCTATCGGAAGTATTCTGTTCAGTCAGTCTGTCAGAGTTGACGGCATTTCTGCATATTTTAATAATTACTCAATTATTTGCTTTAAGTGTTCAATTTGTTGTTGCTTATTATACAAGCGAAGAACTTGTAACTAAAATATACTAAGAAAAGTTCTTGCAAGAAAGCTGTCACCGGCGCTGTTACGACTTTATTAGTTGCAGAAGTGGCTTAAACTAGTCAGAACTTCGGCTTCACAGACCAGGCTACAAACTTGTTAGTCCAATATTCGCTTTAAGTTAATTAACATGCAAACAAGTTACATAATGTGCTAATTGCAATTTATGGCAGCCTATACAAAATATCCACTAATGAAGAAGTTGAGGCTTTGAAAGCACCCTTATTAGTGTAGTTTCTTACCAGCACTTAATATACATAGTACCTACTTTCTCTACATCTAGTAGGTATAAGCTTAACACCTACGACGCGACGTCGTTTCAACAATTTAATGATCGCAGCACCTTCTCAGATTTTACGTATCGAGTAGCAATATTTATATCCGATCGATATACACCAAGGAATGCACACTGAGGTTTCACTTACGACATGTTATTAAAATTATAACGCAGTGGGCGTATGAACGATGGAATCCAAGAACTATCACCCACGTGCAAGAAGCCGTACCTAATCGTTCTTCCACTGCTGCCAACGAACATGTTGAATGAATTGTTGAAACTAGCACACCAATACTGAACATAAATTTACCAATTATTTTAATAGCTTCGGTGCTAGTTGTGATACTGAACTATGAATCTTGTGGCCTATTTACAGACTTTAGGTGGTACATCAATAAATGGACCTTATAAATATTGTACCAAGTACTCTTCATATAAATAGGATTTTTTATTTGTTACTTGTCCAGTTTCTATCCACTTACATCACCTTCATATTAATCGTATACAGTTCTGTAAATAATATAGGTACTGTAACTGTAAAGAAAAATGTTGATTGATAATTGAACTTAGTTCTATTTAACCCTGGATAAAAGTAAAATAAAGCAACGCTCGGATTCTTTATCGAATAAAATGCTTGAAAATTACCAAAGAATATGTTGTAACACGTTGTATAATATAAGTGTTATATCTAACGGCTGTGCTTTCGCCAATTATAGACATAATTGGAATCAATTTAATTTATTACTGCCACTAAAACAAATAGTAAAAGTCAACAGTCTGGTTCGCCCACGTGTGAGCCATGCAAAAACAGGGGTCTTATACATTCGCTGTGAAATCCCGATTCTGCATTCCTTGGAACCAGTTGGAGTTCTTATAGATTCATGCCCCTTTGGGAATGATTGATCTTTTATTGTGTAATTCAAAATGATTTTCAGCTATCTAAAATCTACTAATTTATAACCATGTAGTCATAGGCGTAGTGTAATTATAATAATGAACATGTATGCATAAATTATTGTTACTGCCTTTTAAATTAAGTCTAGTTTTTAGATACGCAAAAAATACGAGTACAAGTCGTGATCAATTTTAAACTGTCATTTAGATAGCTATCCGACATAAGTCAAGCCGCCTACCGCATTAATGAGTATAGAAATTCGTCATATTGAAACCGACAATGTTTATATAAGGAAAACTTAAATTACACTCAGAAGTTGTACGTACAACGGTATACTGTAATTTACTAGAACATTTGCATAGGCCTAAACAAATAGCGAATTCACGACCACATAACGAAAGTTTTAGTCCCTTGTAATTGGTACTCGTATTGTTTTGTACAGCACATATGATTTACTCTTGTGTTATAGAATCTGCTTCAAGAGCTGCTATTGTAACCCAAAATAAAATCACATTAGTAATAAATAAAAAAAACTGGTTCACAATTTCAGCGTCATGTTAACTGAAATAAATTGGAGTCGAGAAATATGAAAGCGCATTATTCAAAATCGATGTAGATAACAAGAGTCAATAGATGATGTGGTATATGTTACAAGAACATCATAATTAAAATTAGTTCATATCGTCTGTCACAGGCATGTTCTTAAACACGCGACTGGCCGCCTATAGGCTTGCCCGTCGTCTCGTCGAATCGATGTTAATTGATACTCGATAATAGAGCCAATGATTAAAAGATTTACAGTAACGCCTTGAAACGTACTCCTACAAGCTAACTGCTAATTATTGAGAAACTTCTTGGTTAAACCCTTTTTAGTAGCGTGGTTAACGATCGAGATATCGACGCCTTATTTTCCAGTTTCGGACGTATTATATCGCGCTATTATCATAAATCCCATGGAGTTATATTGTTTCTAAGAGGATGGCGACTGATTTATCGGCAAGCATATAAACTCTTTCTTTTTTAGAACGCATAGTGGGATAATGGGTGGGCGTATAACTACACCTCGTTATGTGCTGGATTTCAAAGCTTTAAATTAAACGTTATGAAACTTAGGTTAGTTCTGAACGTGATTTTCCATACACGGACGACTACGCGTGACGCAATAACATTTGATAAAATGCCTACGGACTAGTTAGATTTAATTATTTCCTTGTGATCTATGAACACGGGCTTGTATTATAAAATGCTTTTTACACCTGAGGCATTAGCTAGTTTTCATGAAAATATGTTTTGCCAAACTGTACGTACTTCTTTAAGATAAAAGATTTTTTTTAATCCATAACTTCTATTATTTAGTATGTAAAGTGGCAATTCAGTAAAAAAAAAGTTAAAATAAACTAAATTATTATTAGCGATATTTGTAGCTAAAATATAACGGTAATATTATACTTTAGATAACATAGTCTTTGTTCAGTTCCCTTAAAACATGTGTAACTTATAATTTACTATCCTTTAATAAGGTAATTTGCTGTTAGAAAGCAAGTGTTTAATAGGCGCCGGTGGCCGTGATGCCTTTAAAGTCTGTTCGCTCTTTCATTTCAAGGTTGAGAGAATCGTGGATTCCATGTTCTTATTTTAGCTTCACTAAAGTTTACGAGTTCTCGTAACGCAGGTATGCTCAAGACTAGCGAAATTCATATCAAGAAAATATTTGGAATATTTCTATCGTCTCTTCTATGTGTCACATGACAAAGATTTTGTTTTTATTCTTATAAATAAAAAGATGTGTACAAAAAAATTAAACATTTGAAAGTTTCTTATACTCATTTCAATAATTTTCTGACAATTCATTCTCATTTCCTGCACGTTTGCAATTGGGCACAACAATCGTAATAACGTCGTTAGTAATTTATTTTTGCCATGCAGACTTTGCATGTTGCATAGTTACGTGCATATTAAATGTTGGCTTGGCTATAACCAGTGTGTGCACGACGTGGTCCAACTACCAACACGTAACGACGCCATCGCGGGGTCTGCCGGCGCGCGGCGGCGCCGACGCTGCCTAGATAACGCGTCTGGGCGCGATATCTCCCACAAGACAGTTATTAGCATATCTTCACAGCTCCCTTCAACACTTCGTCTTATCTTAACTGAGTATTTTATTAACTTTTTTAGGTAAGTGATCCAATATGAAACAACTGCTTCTCTAATCTGTATAAAACAGTTCCGTAACTGATTGACCGACTGACAGACAACGCACAGCCTAAATCACTCAAAATAAGTATAAAATAATATTTTTTTTTTGGGTTATGTTTCTTAGAGAGATTAGAAATGGTGGAGAAAAAAAATTAAGAGTTGCAGCGGTGTATTGAAGTTTAGTATGGGAAACTTATAAACCAGGTTTATATATGAAATCCACGCGGCCGAAGCCGAGGGCATTACTAGTTTATGATGAAACTATAAATCTTGAGAAACAAGTCTTCTTTTTAAAAATACCTTTTTATGTCTTCATATTATTTTTTATTAATGAATATGGCAGTTTAAATAAAATATGGCAGGGTTAATTTATAAGTCATCATTCTTAATCGTAATGGCAATACGTTTTATATACCTCACATACATGTTTTATCTTCCGTTCTGAAGGAATAAAGTAATAATGAATTCTTTTAAGTTTCAATAAACCGTTCAGTAAACGGATCACACGCAGCTCAATTTTATAAATAGATAAAATAAAATGATCTACTGACTTTTACAACTCCACAAGAAATTTGAAGAGATCTATTTCAAGCTTTCTTAAAATGGAACATATTTTATTTAGGTATGTAAGATTTTCTGCATCCATTCTTCTAAAAGCTGTTAAAGTTTTATTTAAGTGTCTAATCAATTTATGTAGGTTTATAGATAATGTGTCGTAACTAATTAACAACATACACATTCAAAGAAATTTTTGAAATAGTATATAATCAATATCTTGAAAGAAATGTGGTTAAACATAGCTATATTAGTATATACTATTTATCAAAAACAAACCCGTATGGGTTTGTTTATCTTTCTTCAAAATAATAAACAATTAAAATGGTACAGAATTTCCCTTTGGATGAGTGAGCTAGCATTTAGAATGCGATCATGTATGCCCTTTAGCAGTTCATCCATATGGAACGCGTCTCGTCTACGGAATCCATTGTCCACGCCGCCCCGCCGGCCGGTCCCGGCTTCGGATGCCGGCTATTTATACGCCCCAATCAACTCCTACATCGGGAAATTTACCTCTACAACTTTTTGCCTAGACCAGTTCATGTAATGTATATAATACTAAGACCGACCGACCTAGATCAATGCTAAATGTACCAAAATGATTTCTAACTGTGATCCGTGCGTGTCAATGGTACTCAAAAACTTTTTGTGAAATATACCCAATATCAAAAACTCAATATCGGTGTGTCAGTTGACAACACTATGAAATAACGTTTCAAGTTTGAAAACATTGAGATTAATTGCACGTTGTCACGAGAAACATTTCGGCATCGCGCAACAAAGTGCACGTTGCACGCAATAATCGTGATCCATATTTTAAATCAAAGAATTATATATGCGTTCAAGTAATTAAATTAAAATAAGGAATTATCCTTGACACTCAGGAAATGGTTTTGGAGTTCGAATTAAGTTTCATCGATTAAGTTTAAGGTTGTTGTTTTTTGGCCATAATACAATAAGATAATGACTTATTTAAGTGGTGGAATTAAAACTAGTTTTATCAGAAAATACTAATTAATCACTGAAGCGTATTTCTACTTTATATGCTGACAAGTTTGTCCTAAATTCGGCGTTGCTAACGTGACTCTATTAAGACAGTCATTACGGTATTCGTGGTTCCTGACATGTTGCATTTGTGGTCATTGACTCGTATTTACCGTTTAACCACGATGGGATTATCCCCAAACTATTGTTTAGTTTAAGGCAATAATCAGTTCAATTACCAATAAAAAAGGAACGAATGCTTTCACATGACCATCTCATGGCCTAAAAGTATACCTATGTACAGTTATACACACAAACGCATACATTAGCACTTCTAGTTTATGGTTTCTTTGTGTAAAAGTGCCGTCATGACAAATAGCACTTTTTAAAAGCATGTTATTACTTGCAATTTAATAAATTTTCTTAAGTCTACATATAAATAAATGTTTACATCTTCATGCATTCATTTAATTAAAGATTCGTTAAATCAAACAGAACGGATAACACTTAGTTGAGAAGACAGATTGGTGAACAACAAGTGACTAATGTAAACGACGATTTAAATAACTAATGAAACGGCTAATCACGAACCTTTACATGGTGATTTAAAATAAATTAATTGGCATTGGGACTTGAAAACAGCTTCAAATAATAAGTAATCGTTGAGAGACGCGGTAGACCAGCGCGCTCGTACCACAGACAACAAAATGGTTGCGGTTTTCGCGAGCGAGTAGGCTGGCGTTACACTCACTCAGCAGCCTTTCTCTTTCGGTACAAAATAGGCAATAGGTTTAAGAATTCGTGGTACAGGCACAGAAAGCAGTGTCGGCGCTTGGTGGCGCCAGCGTTCGCGAGTCAAGGACGACAACCGCCGCGCTCATGTCGCATTGTTGAGCGATTTCACTGCGATTAAACATAAGGGATATTCACACAGATCGCTTGTTTGTTGAGCTCACATTGTGTCTATTGACAAAACATCAATACTACCTGTACACGACACATGAATGTAAAGTATGCTAATATTATACCAACCCAGAATAATTATTTGGACAATCATCTCCGTTACAATGAGTCATGCTTGGGGTATTAAACGCGGTAGTAAACATTAGATTATCCGATTCTGATTCACGATCACGCGCGATTCTTGTAATACTTTGTTAAGGTAGCTATGATACGCTGTTACAAAATTTTACTGAAGTTCTATTTATCAGTAAGCTATTCTCAACGTGCAAACACTGGCGCTCGGTTCCCTGCTTTCGTTCACTGTTTACACTGTGGATAAATATTAATAAGTATAAATGGTGTCATGGTTTACGTTCTAAGAACTTCTTAAGTAGGCGTTAGTTCAAGTGCTAATGAGACAAAAATTAATTAGTCAGACAGTAAACAATAGAAATGAGTTAGTGTTTTGTAATTAAATCTCATATAATTAACCTATTATTTATGAATCTTAAATGAAATAATTACACAGAATAATAAATAACTTTTATGTTCATGGGAAAAATAAAAATAAGTACTGAGTATTGTGAAAATTTAATTGATAAGAAACTAAAATATGTAAAAATTATTATTAAATTAATAATTAAAGTATAAAATTAATAAGATTATTCCAAATGGTAATTCGCTAATCAACGAGCACACTGGCCATACTATACAATAGAATACGCATTGTCATTATGCAGGAGAACATCAGGCCTAATGTCGTTCGAGCGTTGGCACGCACAATGAAACCAATCCGAAAGGGCTCTTTGTATTCTAACGAAGGTAGGGCATGCATTAACCCGTGTAATTGATGCATCACAGCCGAATAAGTGTTGCTTTGATATCCTTAATGACTGTACGTCTCGACTTTCGATCAATTTGCAATAATAATGAAAGTAATCTAATCTGATCAATGTTTCTGCCATATTAGTGAACTTCTACGAACATGTTCATGTAAACAACATGTGTTTTTCAATTCATGATTTGATGTGGGCGTTGCAGAGAACGCAGCTGGAACATTCGAGGTTATTTTATGTTGTAACTCCTTACCAAACAATATTATACATAATATACATGTAGAACTCTAGCCTAGATTGTAGACAATAATAAAATTCATACGAGATACGTAACACGTTATGTCAACGGGAAAATTTTGCAAATAAAATCAAGTTGCGGTAGTCTAGTCTTGAGTTCTTGATATCATCTGCCTTGTAAATATGCTGATATCCTTTGGCAGTACGTCTACAAATGTATATCTAATAGGCATACTTCCTCTACACTTAACAGCAGATCCCCAAAGGCGTTTCAGTTCGCCATTTCAAAAAGGAAGTTGTCATTTGCACAGCATCTAAATTGCCGCTTCAACGGTCTCGTCACATCGTTGAAGTGGCCCTGACTCGTACTACGTATAAATTGATGCCTAATCTATTAGTCATACATGTTTTGTCTATCAGTGTGTCATTTGCTGGTGTATTGATGTCCTCCCATCGTGTTATGACAATCTTCGATGCAAATCCGGTTAATGTCTGATACCAGAGTTGCTGTCCATTATATTAGTAAAGGTTATGAAATTTTTGACACTTGATATTTTCATACATTGTCAATCATGCGCTATGTCACTGGATCACCTGTCTCAAGCAAGAGCTGCTTTCAAGGTTCTCGTGACCTCACGCCGGTCGTTGTTCTGCTTTTACGTGGGACGGTCGATGATTTAAAAACAGTCAACGCTAGGTATAAACTTTATGAAGCCCGTTTGCAAAAATCATTGTAAAGCGGTCTTCGTTTGTGATGTAACGCGTGCGGGGGAGCTTTGTCCCACGCTGACATTTATAAAATATCAATTTCTAATGCAGCGAACGAAATAGATTACACTGACTCATTTATTGACTAATCACCTGATCTAAACTTGTTGCACCGTCTGTTTAAGCAGGAGTGTCGTGTAAAACTGTCTTAACATAAGTTAGAATACTATACCATTTACTTGCATTGCCAATAAAGATGAGATCTATTTATAAGATACACTTTATTGGCCAGTAACTGGTTACAAAATTAGAGAATTGGTCATGCAGTGTGCAGAGGAGTAATTCTATTTATAAGGGTTGGTTTTCTTCCATTTTGAGCTGAACTCATGTCGCGGAGTCGCTGTGAAATTATCCGGCGCCTGGCCTGTTTTCTTTTATTGTCGTCTCTTTGGTTTTGCAATTTGTTTTTCTTATGACTCACTTACCATGCTTAAAATACCCCCGTATGCGTTACTTATGGCCTTGTTTATTACCTACTTTATTATTGCCAATAAACTGTAGAGCACCATATATATTATGGTTTACCCGAAAGCATTTGATTAAATTACGAAATCCAATATATTTGTTCAACCAAATGCGTTGGTTTAGTCAATGTATTTCGTGTTTGGTGTTGCACTGCTTGAGATTTAATAAATAGAGAATATTGACCTCTCTACGTCACGTTACTGAACAATCAAAGATTTATAATGCCGTTCCCAACATTATTTTTAATCATCATCTTGCTGTGTGGTTTGACACTCTGTATAAAAACTTGAACCCCTCATATAACTCCCTATATAACACATCTATAATTGTTCCATAAGTCTCACCTGTCACTGTCATATTCTTTTAAATAAAATAAACGACTTATATAGAATGTCTGGGTAAAAAAATAATTAAAGACATATTTAATTCAGCCTCACTGATTAAATCATTATGTAACAAAAAATATAGGTAAGGCGTTATCTCCTTGAAAGCCAGATCTCTTATTTTATTACATGCAAAGTCATAATCGGATTTAAACGACCTTATTTTTAATATCACGAGAAAATCTTAAAAGCGCTGACAATAGTTGCTGTAGGTCGTCGTATTAATCGGCTTAGTGACAAGCTCACTGATATATATCATATTATCAATTTGTTTACGAAGGGTATTCAGGTAACTGTAATAGATGGAGATAAAAATATTTGTGATTTTTATCACCAGCTTTCGTGGCTGGGCTTAATTTTAGGCTTATTGTTATAAAAAGTGTGTTGATGTAAAGATACCTGTACCACAGAATACTGAATATAGTTACTCGTATAAATAGAACTCGGCCACGTATGTGTAAGTAGAATTAGATTTTGTGTTGGTCTTCGTTGTTGATTTATTTTTTATTTAATTGCTATAAGTATTAGTTTCTTATGTCATATGTGATTATTATATGCATGACTTATGTATAATCAGATAGGTAGAATGAACACATTGCCCTACGAAAAAATTACCTCTTGTTCTTGTTTTGCCATAAACACTGAAGCATTAAAATCGTACCCACGCCATAATCAGACTTACTGCATTACATTCAGTGTATATGTTAAAATAAACATATAGTATAGTACGTAATTATACGTACTAAATAAAATTTACTGCACATTAAAATGCGGTACGACTGTTAACAGTTTAGGCGTTTCAGTTGCTACTAACGCGAACATTATCACTTTTCTTGGTATGTAGCGAATAACGCGCGTCCTAGATACAGCAGCAATGGCACTTTTACAATCGCCTTACCATTATTGTTTATATACGCCCACGATGTTTCTTGGAACATGGCTCCATTTTGTATGGCGCATGTTTCTGTGTGGTCCCGGAGCGCAGGCGCGCGGAGTGTCGTCGGTCGCCGTATAAGGACAGTCAGGCCTGCTGGGAGGGTGAAAGGTTACCTAGCACTATGTTACCATTCTCACGCTTACAGTTTCCTTTTGGTGCCACTCTCTGACGTTTCGCTATTACAGCTAAAGAGAACAACCTCGAGCTGAGTTTTAAGATTCGCAAACCTTACACAATGTTTTTTATAAATCTCAACAGAACTGTTACTCCTGTAGTTAGAAAAAATAAGATAAGCCACAGAAGTCAAATAAAATAAGAGGTAGGTATTTGTCATGTCGTATAAGGATGTGAAAGAGACTGCACTAGCACGTAGGAAAATGGAGAGTAATGCATCAGCTACACTGACAAGAGCAAAGCAAAATTGGTCGAAAGAAAATATAAAACTGTTAAATTTCGTTCTCTATATTTTTCTTGGTATTTATTTATTGCGTTCCATAATGTACAATGGTCTTAAAAATATAAAAATATAGAATCATTATGGACCCTGTCGGGCACAGTAAAAACTTAGGAGAGAGGAAGAGGGCTAAGCAGTAGTAACTTAATATCTATTATTACACATATCTAAAATCTTATTTTCATATTTATATTAGGCAAATATAATATGTACTGTAAGAAATATATTTGTATTTAATATTATGTATATATATTATATATATTTTTTAATTATATGATTTTAGTATATGATAATTTAACTTTTCAATTACTTGACATGATTCAAACAATAAAAAAATCTAATGTTAGGTACATTAATGCAAGATCGCGAGAGCTTGTTTAGTTTAAAACACTCCTTAGATGAGGTTAAATTGCTAGCCAACGTACAGTCTAATCTTGTCAACTTCTAGAGTTTAAGCCGCTTAAACACGACTAAATTCACATGTAATTTAATGTGAGACTTTTGACACGAAATAAATTCAGAGAAAGTAAATAAATCCGTCTGTATGTTTCAAAAATTTCCAATTAAGGTGACAGGCAATGAAAAAACTGCTCTGTCAACACATATTGTCAGTTTGACTTCTTTCACATTCCTACATATGTCGTTTTTTTATACGAGTATCTAGACTTTCATTCGCCCACATACGCATATTAACCGTATTGCAATAACTTAATTACTAAATGAATGCAATAGCCGCCATCCGTCCGTCAGGCAATGAGAAGCACCTACTGCCCCTACCACGAATTCGAAGTCAACCACGTTTAAGGTTTTTATTTGCCCAAATTTTTTATACGGTCCGAAATGTATGAATATCGGTAAAGTATCGTGGTAGGTGCCAGTCGACCTCCATCCGTGCTCATGGCCAATTTAGTTGGCGATCTCACGGGCATTTTTCATTGTCTCTTGGATGTTGCAAAAAGTGACTGCAATATCTGAATCGTCAATTGTGAAAATGCAATTATCTACGACTTAATTTACCGATACCAGTAAAATAATTAATTACATCATTATTATTCTAGTAATGTGCAAATTTTCACACGATTGTTTGATTGTTGAAATGATTATAAATGGTTTTACGTTCTTTTGTTTTGAAAGACATCGTATATGGCATTAAATTTTTTGTAATTTTAATAGATATATTTTCTTAAACATAAATAAATTATGTGTAAGCTCCATAACTTCCGCCACATGAATCATATGGATTAGCTGCGTACTTGCTAGTGACTTAATCCCTTTTGAAAAATGACATTTGCATCCAGTGTGAGGCAAAACTGCGCGTCTCAGACGAACAACCACGGCGTCCGCGACACGAATAGCAGCAAACGCATAAAATATATAATAAACACGGTTAATACAACATTACGCGTTTTTTCGCGGTGATACGCCTCATTGCTAAATATAACGAGCACAGTATCTATAATATAACCAGAAGCAGGGAAAAGTCTCCTTGGCACTGTGCCGCTATTTGGCAGTTGTTATTATTCAAAACAACTACGAAATGCTTTCTCCGGCACGCGTTCCACGAAATTTGGAAACCAAACATTCCTATCAATTACTCCGTAAACCGTTAATTTAGACGAATTTAAATATGTGAGACTTTGCCCCTGGTTCATTTGTGGCATTCTCAACGATAAATTGATTTGACTGTAAAGAATGTGTTGTCTATAAATCAAATAACTCTTCGTCAAATATTTCTAAATGTAATCCCTGATTAAATACGGGTGTAAAATAGGAAGTGTAAACAAAATTCATTTTAGAATTCTATAAAGCATAGCCAAGATTCCTTTCATTTGAGGCAATAAATTGCCACAATGAAGTAATGCAGTGTGTCCGCCCACTGGCAGCGTCTGCCCGTGGCGAGGCAAATGCAATGAAACCATACTTTAAGTTCTCGAATACTTTTCAATTCTATCTTTAGTGACTTGTCCATGTGATCAAAGTTAGACCAAACATCAATTTGTCTATGTCGTAAAGGCGAGACGCTATTGTACCTACGTGAGTGTATAATTTAAATGGCTGTACTACAACTACCCATACAACACCCACGAAGCTGTATTCAAGAGAACGAAACGTAACTAAAGGCTTTATTGAAAAAGTATTTGATAGTTCAAATTATAATGCGTTTCCTGTACTATCAATATCTTATGGTTATGAGTCAACTTTATCCTCTACGAAGAAAATTGTGATTCAGTGTTTAATAGGTGCTTGCTATTGCTCCAAGTTTGAATTCACATAACATGGTTACAAAAACAATTGAGTTGCCAGTCATAAGCGCTTCTCAGCGATGTATCACGATGCGTCAGTCAGGTACTTGCGTCACAGTCTCTTAACTGGCCTCACACGGGAGTTCACAGCCTTGCTTACATTATAAAGCGTGACGATTATTGACCCCGATACAGGATACTTGATTACTTCGGATTGATTACTTAAGTAAACCAAACACCGATTATGCTCATTACCTTGATTGAACATTAAAACTAATATGATAGAAACTGATTGCAAAGCGTTGTTACGTAGTTTTCCTTATAGCTCGGATTCACAGCGACATTCCCTAGAAGGCAAGTTGTCCAGCCAGCCCACCCACGCCCCTCTCCACTCGATAAACAACCTTTACCACTACATTTTAGTATTTGAATACCTTGTTCGTGACGGCCTAATGTGGCGCCATGGGGCGAATTGTTTTTATAGTCATTAGGTAGAGGCGTTTTATAGAAACTTGTAATTTGAAAAGAACGTTCTTTGACAAAGGGATGAGATGGGACCTCTGGAAAAGACTGCCTTCTCATCTCCACAACACATAAGGAAACTGTAGCCTTATTATATTCCTTTAGTCGCTATAAATCTCTGAGTATGGACTATTCGCTCCTTATTATTTCAAACGGGGAAAGTAAATATCCCAATGTTTACACTATATATCGTAATTAATTATTACTTAGCTTATGCAAATTCTGCAATTTATTGTAGACAATTATAAAAAATATTACACCGTACTAGAAAAAATAAATATATCGAGCTTGAAGCGCAAAAGCCACGGTAAATGTTAACCCCTGACAGCAGTTAATGTTCGTCGGCGTTATCTCCCTCGTTACTTCCCGTCACATTTTCACCGTATATTGACCGTAGGTATATTAACCGATTTAATGAGGGTCCGAGTAAAAACCAGGTTAGCCACGTATTATGGTTCCCTTTTCATTAGAAATTCGTAAGTCCATCTAAACAATGATTGTTGTATGGTAGGTGTTCGGTTTAAACATATATTTTATTTTATAAAATGATTACTTGCAGACATTTTCAAGGTTCAAGCAACAAGGCGACTTAAAATTAGAATAGGTTATTTGATCTTAATCCTCATCCTTAAAATTACAAGACTCGAGCTTAGTGAATTGAATAATAACCTCACATTGGCTCAAACATGTTGGAATTCGAAGATATTCAGTAAATATTTAACAAAATCTTTTCTCTGAATTCCAGGGCCACCGCCACGGCTGGGGCTGAAGGCGGCGAGCCCCGGGGTGGCAGGCGCCGACGAGGACTGCAACAGCAACACCAGCCTCACCGGGAGCCAGCACTCGGCGCACGATGACATCGACGCGCACTGCGACAACTCCGGCTACCTCTGGTTCCTCGACTACAAGTGAGTATAGCTACTACTTTTGATAAACTTCCGACGTTATTTCAATAATACTTAAATATCTATATTGCCTATAGTAATAAAAATATAAAATGTAAAAATATAAGATTGTTATTTCAGAGTAAAAGTTGATGCAGACTTTTTTCTGTATATGTATACATATATATAAAGTAGGTGCTTCATAGTCACTTAGAACTCTACTATATTAGTAACGGCCCGCTTAAAGAATAGTCTGTTGTTTTTATATCCCAATTCAATCGATTGACCTAATTCATTAGTTCCAACGAGGTATTTCAAATCCCTGGGAATTCCAAACAATCTGATTTAGGTTAAAAATGGCTCTAATCCGTTACCGCTTTCAACTAATATAAGATAAAATTATACTAATTAAACTTAGGAAAATTATGAGAGCTATTGAAAACTTGTTCGATTGTAGTATTCAGATTTGTATACCTTGCCTTAAGCAATTAACATAAAATTTAATTGAATGCTTTTTGTGTTTCAGCCCAATTTTTCGAGACGGCTCCTGCCACCACACATCAGTGCTGTCCTCCGTGTCTGCCTCGTACAAAGGCATAAGCGACCTAACATCACGATTCGAATTTACGTCCCGATACAACGACATCGCGCGGGACCTCGACGCCAACCTCGCCGAGGCTGACATGGAGAGTTTTAGGACTGAAGACATACACGCACTGTTGATGACCGCCAACTTGCCACACGACACCATCATCGACGACAGGACGCATGATGTGAGTAATAATCTAAGAGCCCTTGACAGTAGACATATTAAGCAAAGTAATGGAGCCGTAAATTATAGATTTTAAATTGTGTCTACTTTACGCTGCTTTAAGAATGTAACTATGGAATAGATGAAGGATGTTAATCCAAAAAAAAAAAATTGTAACCGATACTATGCCCAAAGCTGCTTATTAACAGGTATATACTTTTAAAATATGATTTTGAAATGATGTGCAATGTTCATTACCATAATATTATGATGCATTTTGTGGCATTGGTGCTACGGTGGTGTACCTAATTAATATTCCTGCCATAGCTATATTGCTTATCCATTACGTTGTGCAAACGATAAGTGGTAACGAACTTATTAGTGGAAACCATCTTGTTGAAAATTACATGTTTGTAAAACAACTTGCAGGATTATACGAGATTATCTGCAATTAGTTATTAGATATATTAATAGGAAACAGCTTCAAATTGGAGTTAATAACTATTGCTTGTGTTATTGGTGCATCGACAATGACCTTGCATCGTCGCTTTTTATCCGGATTCGCTCTTTTATCCTTAATCATTGTAATTTTGGGCGTAAAGCCTGTGTAGTATGATTACAGGTTATGGCAATATTTTTGGGATACTAATAATCACACGTTTACTAAAGAATAAGACCAAATGCAAGTGAATAAAATGTTAAATACTCCGTCATGTTTATAAATAACTAACAAACTATTCTTAACATAGTCAAAAACTACATAGTCAAAATTCTTTAGAAATTTAATTATATCAAAATATATATAGCTTCATCAATAACTAAAGTGGGTACGTAAATTCAAATTCTAAAATTTATTTACATACCAAATATACACTAAAGCTCTTACATAATAAGTTTATGCACTTAAAACTTTGCGGCCTTTTGCAGGCATTACAAATTAAAGGATTATTTATATACCTTATAAAAAATTATTAACCTAATACAAAAGTAAAAGTAAGCTTGCTAATTCTATAATTAAAATATATATTTTGAAATAATATAATTTTTTAGGTTAAATTATGAGGTTTGTATCGTCGCATATAGAAATGCCTTAAAAAAACGCCGCGTAAAGAATATGCATAGACGAGGCACCACTTATAATTCGATTTGAATGAAGTATTATAGCTCTTATTAAAAGCGATTCTCATGTTGACACTGGGATTTATATACAAAAACAGGAAAAATCAAACTATTTGCAGACGTCTGTTAGATACTTTGTTGCTTGAATTACGCTTCAATTCTCTGTCAATTAAAAAAATTGAAATAATATCATGCAGTTTCCTTTAGGATGCATTTACTTATGTAAATTTTCCACATTGGTTAGTATATTTTTGTTAAATGAATAATTAGTACCTGCTTTCAAACTTTCTTAAATAAATTCTATTTAGTACTTCACCTGCACAAAGATCAAGGCACGTTGCATAATTATACAGATCAAGGATTTTAGTAGGCAATAAACATAATCTTAAGCCGCGTAACATAAAACGAAAAGCGTCTCGAAAATGTACTTGTTGCAGTTTTGAAAGCAGCTGTGAATTCATTAACTGGCCGTGTTGCAATGATAAAGTCATAAAAGGACAAGTACCGAGAGGTGAACATAACGAATAAAATTTATTTTTATTCGCGTATTATGTTCTTGTTTACATTTTTAATTAAATAATGTGATGTTATCGTTTAGTACCTTCTTGTAATCACAGGTGCATATTGCAGACATTTGTTTGCAAAAAAACTAATAAAACTGATGAGTAATACGCAGTAGGTCGTATTATCATTAGCTAAAGAAAAAGAAAAGCAGAAAAGAACATCAGAGAAAATTGATAAACGTTTTAATAACGAAGCTTTGCAGATTTAACATGCTAAAGTAGATCGATTGCAGTAAATGGTGATATTTCTGTTTGTTAAATATGAAAAGTAATGGTTGGTCTTAAAATCCATAACTATAATTTCTCTGAAAAAGGTATCAAAGAAATCAATTTGTGTGCCTTAGAAGCAATTTAAGGCCGTCTAACTCCAGCTATTTACGGAAGACGGAAGCGATGACGATGAAATCGGCCGTATATGTACATGAAACGTTTGTTACACATATACAAGTGTTGTAATTACTTGCAAAATGGCCGTTGGTACAGATAATGTTACTCATGCTTATGTATTAGTTTCGTAGTTACAAAAAAAAAATGTAACCATTACATATTTGATTTGATAATTTTCTCTCATAGTGCTCGGCGGACTAAATATCCTCGTTTAGATCGCCAGTTTTACGTTCATTTTGTCTCCTCTTTCTTTAACATGCCTTGATATTTATTATATCATTAGATTAAAATTTCATGGTGTCGGTCTTGTTCGAATCATTTATTTATGTACAAAATAATGTTTTCTTATGTACTCATTAGGGTGTCCCAAATATGACAAAAAAAATTTTTTTTTCGAATTTTGAAATGCAAACCCTCTATATCTTTTATAAATGCAAAACCATACTCAAATATGAAATTTTATCATTCTAGCATGATTGCAACCCGTGCCGACCGAGCCACAAAGTTTATCAAATCTCACGTTTAATGTTAATATTTGGTTCTCCTATAAAATTAATAAAAATGCAATAAATGAAGTAAATAAAAGACAAAATTAAATTAGAGAAATATTTATCTTTATTTAAACACATAAAATAACAACAATCAGCCAGGGTAATTTCTCTTTAGGGTATGTTTTTTACAGTCTGGATAAAAATTTCTATGTTCCTGGATACAACACAACAGGAATTATTTTTGCTCTTCTTTAGCCGTGATAAGTCCGTAAAATCTTGCATTAATTTGACAGTTCTTTCAGCAGTGTCATTTAAAATCTTCAAACGAGTTATTCTTCTTTTAGTTTCCAGAAAAGCAGCATTATCTTCCCAAGGCACATATTCCTGAAAAAAATGTCGTCGATCTTCAGTCGAGATTTTTATTTTTCTTCTTTTGTATCCGAATTTCCCCCTCAAAAACACTACGCATAGTTCGACCGATTCGTGATAATCGTCTCTTATTAAAGCTTTGTTCAGTTGTGCTATAAAAAACATTAACAAAGATGTAATGTTTGTCTCAGCAACATGGTATTTTACGAAATGAAGGCATTTTTCAATGTTATTTGAATCGATGTTTTTCCAATTGTATCTGAACTTTTTAAAGATCGGAATATCTGGTGTGCTAGTAATTTGCTTTATCTTGTTACAGTTTTATGACCAACTCATAAACATGATGACGACAAGCGAAAAGTAACAATTCTCTTTCTAAAGTCTGCTCCAAAAGAGCACAAGCTCCATTGAAACGTCCAATATTCGAAGATGTTGTGTCGCAACACATTATTTGTACCTTGTCATTAACATTCCAGTTATAGAGGGCAGTTGAGATGGTTTTAGTGAATTGGCGAATTTGCTGAATCGAGGATTTGTTAATGGAGATGTGATGTTCAGACCAAGCGCTTCTTCGAGCGCATGTAGAATGTAAACGGAGTCTCATATGCTTAGCTGGCATCGATCTAAAGCTACGACGAGTTTAGGTGTTATCAGATTCTTTCCGCTGGCAAGCTGACTTCGTCTGAATCATGTGGATATTCCAAGTTATGTGTAGTATAAGTCCATGCAAGAGCCAGTAACTCTTTTTGTCTTAGTTTTCTTTCCTTTTCCTCTAATCGTCTTAGTCTAGCTCTTTTGTCTTTGTCCGCCAAGTTTTTGTGTACATCAGGTAAGCATCCCGGTCGACCTGGCTCTCTCTGATTCTCAAAAATACTTTGTCTTCCTCTATTTTCATTCTTTCAAAGGCATCGGCATGTGCAATATCAAATAAGTTATCAAGGTGTCTTTCACAATTATTTTCTGAGTTCTTTTACAATTTTTTGCAGCTCTCTCCAAACGTGGTTTTTGTAGGAATTCTTATGTTTTTTCCAAAAAATAATGCACTTCCTAATCACAACATTAGCACTTTCACTAAAAGTCGTTTGACTTCGCGAATATTGTCAAACAAGACAGCGAGAACTTGTCGATTAGATGCTAATTTTACACCATTTATTAAATGGTTTTGGAAGTCCGGTAAGAAAAATACTTTGTTTATCACTCCGTAATTCAACTGACATCTTTATGCTAGAAATAACAGCGTACTAATATTCTAAAAAATCACGTATGAAATGACAAATAAAACACGTAGTTACAGGTCGCAGTGCAGTACCCGCGCAATTTGTATGGGCGAGTTTAAATCGCAAGTCGGCACGGGTTATCGTTCATAAAATGGGCTAATCTTTTGTTTTTAGACTATATTGGGTTATTACGAAACTTTTTAGAAGGTATGCGTAAAAAAAAATCGCACTTGAAATTTATGGGACACCCTAGTACTCATGTATCTATTGTAGCTTTATATTTTATGTATGTTTATTTTTTCAGTTTATAACCTAAATTTTCTTTATGGATGACCTGTTGTGGTGTATTGCAGAGTAATCCCCGTGGCGAGATGTTCGCGAGCATCTCTAGCTCTATCATGGAAAGGTTTCGATTCGACAGCAGTGTCAGTGCCGACAGTAGTTTCCAGGTTCGCCTCACATTGCTGCTCAATGTGTCATTTTTCATTCATATATTTAGAATCTATGAAAGCGTTAGGTACTTTTCATCTCATTTTCGTCACTTTTGCTAAGCACTTGCGGTTTTTTATTACTTCTAATAGCACGTTAAATTCACTGCAAAGTTAAATTACTCCTTTAGGTTTAGGCAACAACGCCATCTAGTGTTAGAGAAACTATATGGTATATGTAGAGTACTTTTCTATCAATAGATGTCGCTACGGTGCAAGCTTTCTAGTCCAATTTTATTAAAGTACAAAGTTCCTTTTTTATTTTATCTAGACTTTTCTATTTGGTTTTAAATGTTTATATACATTTCATTAAATCTGTAGGATAAATAATTGGCAATTAAACAACAAATAGAACTAACATTAGTAGTATCATTGTAATTCCAAAGGCATCCCATTTCTTATGTACTAGATATATACTATGCAATTAGCTAATGGTTAAGAATACATTATAAAAAATGATAAACGTAGGTACTACAGTGGTTTTATAAACCTGCATAACCTATGTTCATTTTCTCAAAACGAAGGCATCTGCCTTGCCTGAAAATAAAAAGATGTGGGTAAAAGTAGATATCTGTCATATAAACAAAACTATAATTAGTTATACGGGACTGCATAAAGTGTTCCATAATTCTTTTGGTCTTAAAGTTTGCTTTCAATTAATATAAAGTTAAAGTGATGAATTGTTAGTAAAAATTACTACAACCGTCACGAAAACAATTAACAGTTATTGACTCCCTAGAGTACACACACATCAAAACAATACGTGGAAAATCCAGACGCTTGGCTAGCATTCACAACTAGCTCGTGTTCCTTATAGTGTGAAGTGCGTTGGTCCCACGGGATATGCTAGTAGTAAAGACAAAATAAGAACGACATCATTGTATGCGTGACTAAACTCACACACTGATATTTTTACAGTAGTACACATTGAATTGCGTCAATCAGCCTAACCACGCTCGTTATTCCCCCAGTCATAATCTTTCCCTCTTCGACATGTACGTATGTGTGCGTGTGCTATATTTAATCATCCTTATGTGTGGCCCTGTTCATACTGCCACCATGTGTGAGTTGCCAATGAAGTCTATCCTCTAGGCCAGTCGTTCTCAAACTATTCACAGCGTACTTTAAACGCTGATTTTGAAATTTACCAATTGTAAGGACCAATAAAATTACGGAAACGTAGTGTTCTACCTACCTCAAACCTTGAAGTGATAATAATTGGAACACGCTAATCAATAATTACTGCACAGCTAATGAGCATCTGTTGCCCTCATTAATCTTATTTTTAGCGTGTGCAACGCTTTGATAACAGTAGCGTTCAAAGCTCTGAATGGAAAACACGCGCGTTGTAATTTATTTGGTCTACAGTTTGGGAAACGCATGTAGTGGCTAATATTAAAATTAATATTCCCGCTGCCCCAGTCGCGCCCAGGGCTCTCGGGAGTGCAGTACTGTGCACTTTCTTGCAATGAATTCAATCACATGTTGCTTTACCAATAAATGTGATAGTTCAGAGAACCTAATAGATAATTGTGTTTGCGTTAGATAAGGCATTACAGTGGACACTGTGGACGTATAGATTCCGATAGTGAGTGTGAAACATGATGGCAGAGACAGTGTGCTTCAAGTAGTTGGTGAATGATTAAGTGGTATATGGTGATCCCGTTCTATTAGAGACAGTGGGAATAGAACAAAGTGTTGTTAAAAATGGGTGTGAAGGAGTATGATTGGGATTCTTACAATGGATATTATTCAGTGAGTTTATTTAGTTTTGATCCACTACTTTTATTGCATTACCCTAAAAATATCTCCTACTAGCTAGACCACCTACGACGTGCTTTAATTAGCTTTATTAGTTATGGGAATATTATTTTCAAATAACTATTGATATCTTATTACAAAACAGAATATACTCTGCAATAACACTACCTATAGAACAACTTTATCAATGTTGTTAATTACATCATCGCTTTCTTTATTATTCATTCATCATTATCAATAAACACTAACACATACTTATCTATTTTAACGTCCTCTGTTCACTTACTCACATACTTACTTTTATATTCTTATCTAACTACCCTCATTATATTTGGACCGACAATCATATTACAGTTCTCAATTGCAATAAAATATGTAAAACAATATCATTGTTATGAGTGGCTGATTGATTTGTGACCTCATTTGTAGCAGGAAAAGGAATTAAATTGATGATAACGGCGGCCATGTTGTTTGTCACTTTAAACGTCCCGCTGCCACTGACTGTGCCACAGATGCGTAGGGCGTGTCATGGGAAGAATGGGCAAGATTTCATACAAATGTTGATCTTGAATAGATAATGATCCTTCAAAAGCTGTTTTATATGAATGGTTTAAGTAGATATAATTTCTGCGGAGAATTGAATATTAGGGGCCCGAAAAGGGGCGCTTTGGGCTAGGCCAAGTCCCATGCGGGTTGTGATGGGCAATGTATAATATATTCAATATGAATTTAGCACCATCTACATGATGCTCATTAGAAATATAAAGCTTTGTAGGTGGATCAAATGTATTGATGTAATAGAAATCAATCTGTTGTAGCTGTAATTTTTAAATATACCCCTGCAGGGCAAAGGTCGTTGAAAAAGAAGTTACGACTTTGTAAATATATAGACCCTTTCATATTTAACAAATGAGAATGCATTATTTCTTAGTCCTTTGAGTATCCGCCTACATAGTAACTAAAGTAGATAAGTCTAGGCGAGCTAAATACACTACCTAGCTATTATACAACACTATAGTTTATTTGATAATGGACATTGTACCTGTAAGTGACTGCAGCCCATTATTTTTAGCCGCGTCTTGCATCCGCATCAGTTATAACTACACGTAAATGTTTATGTTCCAACTACACGCGTTACAGTTTCGAAATCTTCCGAGAACATTCACATGTTGTAGTGTGCAACATGTTACTTTTAGTGCGTTGTATATACGGCTTACATGCCATTTGTTTTATAATCATGCTTACCTAGGTTCCTGTACCAAGTTTTGTTTACTAGATTTTACCTAGTTGTCAATTAAAAACAACACAAATATTACATATCCATTACTAATCAAATAAAAAACATAGAAATAGATATTAGTTTTAACTAAACTTGTTAAATAAATAAAAACGGCGTAGACTCCTAACTACAATGTATTTATAATTATTCCAATAGGGTGAAGAATCCGTCGGTTCGATCAACACAATGTCGATATGCAAGTCGGAACTTCTGTTCTCCCCCGTAAAGGAGGTTGCGCATGGGGTTCACTTCAGTGTGGACAGCCTCGACTGCGAGCTGCCCTCTGAGCAGGACCTCATTCTGACCTGCCAGGCCAACAAGGACAACTATACCATCGCCTTCGAGGGCAGTCTCACCACATACTCTGAGGACAGCGAGTGCGTTGAACCGGCCGTCAATCAAAAACATGGTACGCAACATTGATTCCCCTTCCTCGAACTACTGATGCATACTGTGATAATGATATAATGTTTACACAGTTTACAATGACGCTAATGTACGCACCTGTACTGATTCACGCATGTAATTACTCATGATAACTTGCCAACTCATACACAATATCTTTTCAGACAAATTGGGCGAGGAAGAAACCTTAGTTTTAGATAACGATGAAAGAACGCGCAGGAATTTAGAATTATTAGAGAGATGTAAGAAATTAACTAATAAGTTAACAACGTCTATGGCTAGGAGCGATTTAGGATTAACTACTTGGAGTAAGCTTAAGAAACAAACCAGCCAGTCACCCTTAAGGAGGTAAATAACCATTGTTATTATATTACTTACCTATATATTACTTACCTATTATAATCTTTAGCTTCCATAATCAATAACTCTTTCGTGGAATATTTTTAGGCACCCATCTGGAAATAATAATGAAGGTTCAAATGAAACGACTGATGCAACAGACGATAACATGAGCAATTCAGTCATCAAAAGCCAAAGTTTGCCAAATTTGTACAGGAGGAAACTTATGAATAGTTCCATAAATTCGGCTGCTCTGAGTAATTCCACGGTACGTACCAGAAAAGGATGCCAAGTTCATTAGCCCGATTCCCTGTATATTTATAATTTTAACACCGTGTTTCATTTACAGGTCGATTCTTTCACCGTAAATCAAAGACTAACGGGCACTGCAATGTGCATGAAAGTTTACGATGTGTCACAACATCGATCGTCACAAGGAAGCCAACACTCGGAACCTATGAGCACATCTTCCACTGAAAATCAAACATCATCAGATAAAAGTCAACCAAAACAAACATTTAGCTTAGTGAAGTTATTTATGAAACAAAAGAGTATGAGTAATGATGGTATTGTTAGCATGGAACAGTTGGATAGATCGGAGTGTTGGCCCTCGAGCTCGGGAGGGGAAAGTGGTGAATCCATGGGAGAACAAAAATTAGTCGATTCGAAGACAACAATCTCAGAGCGCCCTCAAATAGATTTGCCAAGTACGACAGTGGAAGAAGTCTCATCGATTGTCTACGAAGAAATACAAACTGTCAATCCATTCATTAATAGAGTATACGATGAAGTTTTGATTGAAGAAGAAGAAACAGGCGACGGAGCTAAATTGAGCGATAGTGAAAGTAATCTTTATGCAACAGTTAACAAACCACATATTAAGAGAACTAATTTAAATATTGTGAATAGTCCATCTAGAATGAGAAGCAACAGGAAATCATGTTCTTCCCAATCTTCAGCCACTAGTGTTAGTATTTCGAGCTGTTCCGAATCTGATGGAACACAAATTACTAGAATGAATAGGCTCTTACAACGTGAGTCAAGTGACAATAAATCAACATCAACTCATCTGGAAGCCGATACGATAGATAAGGGTATACAAACATCGAGTATGCAAGTCTCAACGATGTCTCAAAGAGAGTTATTCAAGGTAGTAGAGCCTTCATTCTTAGAAAAACTAAAAGAAGGAGATTGCGAGAAACCAGTTTTTGTCTTATATCCTAACTATACTCTGCCAGATATTAGTTTTTTGAATGGAAGACCAAATATTTATTTGAATCCTTTAAAAGTAAACGTATCACCCAGATCGAGTGAAAACAAGAGAACTAGAATGCAAGTTAAAGGTAAACGACCCTTTTCATGCAATGACCTTGAAATGTTAAAGAAGAAAGGGCTTGGACATATAAAAGACTGGGACTCACTCAACTTTTTACTGCCAATGGAATGCAAGCAATTGTTATCAGAGGTGCCTGAACTTATGCAACACATGAAAGAAAAAGAAGGCATGCCAAAATGTGGAGACAAATACTGCAATGCTTCGCCTGCCTCCAGATCTAAAAATCGACCGATGAGCTGTGATTGTAATAATTTAGCAGGGAATACTACAGCTGTTTCTTCAAGTTCGAGCACAGCTACGCAGCCGTCTTCGGGTTACCGTGGTTCATCTACAATGCTAACTGACTCGTCGGCGCAAAACAGCCCTGCGCCAGCTGGAAATTTCAATCCTCTGTTTGTATATCGTTATGATAGCGCCACGAGCTCAGAAGCAAGTGGTGTAAATAATGATGGGCAAAGAATAAATCCTAGTATTCCAAAACGATCGCTTTCATTAGCGGAACAAAATCGCATTCCGAAACAAGGAGAATTAGCGCCTCCAAGGCCGCCATTACCAAAGAGCATATTGCGTAAGTCAATGGATAAAACACGCAAATCTAGCACGCACACTAAACGATACAGTATGTTTGAAATGGATGACCTTATGCATGATCCCGTTGTGTGTATGACAGCAGCGACAGAACATAAAACAAAAAGGAGATCGTTACAAGAACCTTATTATCTACAGAATCAAACTGTGGACTATAGAAAGAACAATGATCTTGCTGCTAAAAGATTATCACAACAATTCCTCGATGCGGCCGAGAAGGATGCCGATTACAACGAGTATTACCCAGATGAAGGAGTTGGTACGGAGAGTAGTCTTGAATCTGGAAAATCGAATGAATTAAAGTTTCATAGACCACACACTCCACCGTTACCTAAACCACGAACAAAGAAAATGGAATATACTGAATTCCCACCTCCCGGTGCACTGATTAGCAGTGCAGATTTACAACAACTTGAGGAATTTTTGAAACATAGTGGATTCAATTGTCTAAACATGGATGAGTGGGATCAAAATCAAGTTCAAAAGGTAAGGAACCAGGTGACCAAATTTCTTCAGATGAAGCGATCTCAGGAGGAGAACCAAAGGTCCACAGAATCAAGTGGAAGTAGTAGTAATAGTAAGAAGTCAGTGAGTTTTGCCCAGAAGTCTGAGGCTACCAGGGCTGATATTCAACCATCTCAGTTAAAACCTTCAGAAGATATCAAGGGTGTGAGTCTAACAACGCCACCCAACTCGCCCAACATTTCCGCTGTGATAGCGCAGAGGCTTTACCAGGTAACGTTTCATTTGCTAATGCTACTTCTGCTCACACACGTCATTGCCCGTTAATTTCTGTGAGTACCTTCGGTTCTTTATTTGCACTTATTTTATCGGTTTATGTTTTGTTCTTGATGTTCTTTAGGTTCATGTGTATCATGAATTATTTGCTTGTATGGATGTGTTATTATTTTACGCTAAAGCTAAAATTACTTTTACTTTGCACACATGTGTTTCTTAGCAAGTTGAACACGTTACCTGCGCTTGTCACTCATTAACCACTATGTGACATAATTATTCTTGGAATTATTCTCGCATGACACATATTAGTTATTGTCATATACTTCTAGGGTAAGAATTTAGCAGAAATACCAATTTGTGAAGAAGCCGAAGTGAGCCCTGATGAATTCGGAAGTCCTGTCCACCATGACGCAAGAGGGAAATATGATGTTATTGATGTGTCACAAAAGAGAGGTAATGGTTGATTTCATGGACATTTATATAATTACTGTAAACGTTTATTTTATAGATTTATGATAAATTATTAAGTATATTCTCTTTTGCAGCCTTAGTTTCAAATGTAACCGATGCTGTAGAAATGTTGATTCAACATTTTTCATCTGCCACTGATCAAGCCGAGTTAGCTTTCTTAGGAGACTCCAAAGAATCCCCAGCATGCGCTAAAATAGCGCTTAATGCACTGTGTCCAGCTTTGTACGCGATATTCAGGGACGGTCTCAAAGAAAACATTGAAACTTCTTTCGGAGCCGTTAATAATTCCGTTTGGCAAATGGTTGAGGCTACTGCAAGACAAGGTAAGAAAATATCAATGCTATCCAACCAAAGTGATCTATTTAAATTCTAAAAAGTGTTGTCATACATGTAAAATTCTTTTTTTTTTTCAGGACCGATCACAAAAGCTCTTAACGAATTGGTTTTAAGAATTAACAGCGAAGATGCAGTCACAGAAGGATTGGTCAAGTTTAATGCTTTCATCCTTGGCTTGCTTAAGTGAGTACCTACTACAAATAATACACGTGTAGTACGTTTATTTTTATTTTATCATTTACTGTTATAATGTTCAATATATAAAACCAATCTATTTTCTTTATAGTGCGCAGTCTGTAGATGCTTGGGTATCATATGTACGCACCAGAGAATCTGTACTCGCTAAACACTACAGTCCTGATTCTCTGATCCTTGCCGGCTGTGTGGGAGAACCGCGATGCCGAGCTCTTCTGGATACGTTACTAGCCAGCCTAGAACCTTTGAAGCTTCTACCTTTCTCCTTGGACCTCATGTTTGAAATGCGTGAACTGCACAGAAGTTTCAAGAAAATAGAAAGCGACATGCGTGCCGCAAGTCGAGTAAGTTTTAGATAATATTCACAAACTAATACCTCATATCTAAAAGCTGACACTGAATGCTACTTTTCCATGAAATATACGTAATCAATATTCCGTGTCTTTCGTGTTCCAAAACCACTATCGCATACTATCAAACAGCCGCCTGCCGAAGCAACATTTATTTGCATTTTATTGTTTACTGCATGTGCTTAAATCACAGTTCACGGCGTACGAACGTAATATTTTAGCATTTACTTTCGTGCACAGCTTACATAAAATGCAAATAAAGGCATGGCCGAGCGATCGAAGTCAATCGATGACCTTGTCAAGGACTTTAACCTATACTAAACTAACTTTGGATGGCATGATGCATGATGCTAAAACGAATTTGGTGTATTTAACAGCCCACTTCGATTAACACTCCACCACTAACACTGAACCAGCGGAATTTGCTGAAGCTGGTGCGTTCGATGCAGTCCAGCGGACTCTCAAGCGACGATTGTCAGACCAGTGTCATAATGAGACACAAAGAGCCCAAAAATAAAGAGCCATCAACACCCGACCTGCTAAATGATTCGGCGAACGTTAGGACCACCATTGAAAAGAATAGACCTCGCTCATGCGTAAACCCGACTCCGATCGGTTACGACATTTGTCCGAATAACAGCAGAATAGAGATGGAGAATAACCGCAGATGGTCCGGGGTGCATCTTGGCTCTAAGTTGATGCAGGCGTTCGATAGGCTCGTGTTCGATGACAGCGACGATTACACTGATAGCCTAGAAAACAATAAGCCTCCGTCCGCTAAGCCCTCCAGCAATGAAGTAAAGGTAACTCGGCGGTGCTTGTGTGGACATTACTTGAATGTTATGTGCTTTGACAAAGGTTTTGTTGCAGTCTCCGTTGTTATTAATTTGCAGATTTTTGTAGTGTAGTACACTTGCTTACTGCTCCTAACATTTATTTTGTGCGCTTTCCTTCGGTTATTTATTGGTTTCACACGTCATTGTTCAGGATTGTTTGCTATACTTACCTACGTTTGTGTTTTCCTTAGTGTGTGTCCTTTAACATTAACTTTAATTTTCGAAATTTAAATTGAAAAATAACTTTTGTCCTTCTTAATTTGAACATTTCTTAATTTTGGACTGCCTCATTGGTCCAGTGGTCGCCAGCGTGACTGCTGAGCGTGAGGCCCTGGATTCGATTCCCGGGTCGGTCAAAGTGTTATTAGGTTTTTCTATATGGAAATTCTTAGTAGGAGCACGGTCAGGAACTGTGCCCGCTAGATGTCGCCCCAATCGCCCTCGATCGGCGAAATGTAGGTTTACAATATGAGACCTCCGCCTAACCCTTCGAGAAATACAGTAACAAAAATCAAATTACAAGTATATGACAGAACTTGTATATTTTGTATAGCTGGAGTGTAGCGGGGAGGAGCAATGGCGGCCAGGGTCAGCCAGCAGCGGTGCCAGTGGAAACACTGGCAACGGCAGCGGCAATTCGGGTGGCAAGTTCCGTCGGTTACAACTCAAATGGGAAATGCTTAGCAACGCTGAAAGTCCCAACACGCCGTCAGGTATGTTCAACAAGATCATACTCAAAAGAACTACTACTGAGAAGATCCTACTCAAAAATCCTACTTATACTTAGGTATAAGTAGAATTTTCGAGTAGGAACGTCTCACCTTTTATTATTATTTTTACTATATTTTTTGTATTCCATCGATAAGTAAATTGCGGATTTGCACTTCTATCGTCAGTTCAGCCTTGTCCTTCAGGGATTATTATGTAAATTTTAATTAACTATATTAGGTAATATTAAATAAGAAACTCTGTTTACAAAATATTTTAGATAAAATTCACCATATGGATTTAATACAAAATATTTTAGTTAGGAAATTGTAGTCAGTAATATCCGTTGGTAAAACGTAAATCATGAAATAAATGGGCAAAACATTAATGCAGGAACTGTTTTCATGTTCAGTGTGAGAACATGGAACAGCTGTGTACACAGTGCATCGGATAATGACGTCATAACATATCCAAGTATGTATATATAACAAGTATATTTATATACCAGGAGAGACGTCCCCGGCAGCGGCGCGCGGCTCGAAGATCCCCAGGCCCGTGTCATCGCCCGTGCGGCCAGTAGCACCTGCGCTGCAGTCGCCGGCCAAGAATACCCATCGGTAATGACACTACTATGTTCAAACCATTTCCGAATAACAGTTATTACCTACTTTATCGTTCCAAAATGTTGGTGATACATGAAACTGTCTGCAGCAAACTCGTAACGATGAATGCAGTGATTAGGTGTACTGTAGGGGCACCTTGAAATAACAATTTGTGCAATCATCAAGCAAATCAACAGCTAACACAAAAAGATTTATTGTCAATTTTGTTGGAACTCCAATTCACAATGACGAATCAATTGAATAAATTGCTGGAACTGTGCCATTCCTCTGGGATACATTAATACTATGAACAATATGGTCACGAATAAATATAGACAATATCAGTGGAAAGACATTATGATTGAAACTGCTTGGACCTTCAGAATGTGATAAACTAGAAAGATAACTTTTTTTAATGAACAGAGGTATTCCGGTACCGGTGCGCAAAGGAACTTCTCCAACTACATCAACGCCCAGGCCATCCACGGCACGAGCTGGCACTGCCACCAAGAAACCGCCGCAAGCTGCTAACAGGTAACAAAGAAGTCTAAATTTATGTACTCTTTTAAGCAGTTAAGTGCAAGTAACCGTGAACGATCGTGAAAGAATAATGTCATTATTATCATACTTGGCAAATCATACACTTTTGACATTGAAAAAATAAATATCTACAGTTTGTCTAAATATATTCACGAAACAGTTCGTCGCGCGTCAAGTATTATAAAATGTTATTGTTGGAATAGATGCTATAATATTATTTCTATAGAGGATAACTATATTTACTACTTCACTCCAAGGTTAAATGGGATATTTGGTGGCGGTATTTTTATTTATGTCTTCCTCATGAAAAATAATCTTTTTATTTTGCTTCTTATATATCTTGTGTTTCGCACCGCAATATATTATTTTGCTTATATTGCACAATATCTTCAGAGTAATACCCGAGGTGACAGCGAAGAGACCTGACGTGAAACCGCGAGTTCAGAACGACCCTGTATCTAAATACACTACTGTTAAGAGAACACCGTATGTACAATAGATGGGAATAACATATGACTAACATCAGCAAGCCATCGGTTTTATGTTAACAGCATGTGCATGTATGTGGGTTAAAAGGAAATTTACACCGTAATAGCCAATTATATAAATGTCAATTACCATGGCATGCTTTGTTTCAACAAAGCACTAATGTCTTTATTAAAGATACTTGCTTATATACCTAGTAAACAAAAAAAATTAAATTAAAGTTCAGTTGAGCAGCATCATGTTTAAAATTCGTATGACTTAACCCAACCTTTTCGGCTTTCGTCGTTTGAAACCCTTGACGATCGAAATGGTTTTGAATCATATCAGCTCATACAACATCTAGTCCACGTCTAGCTAGCCCTCTGTGTTTTCTGTAAAATACATGTTTTATCATCTACCGATTACAAAATTATTGTATGAAATGCTTTGTTCGTGTAATTTTCGAACACCGTGTAACAAAATTTTGTATATTTATTTATATAAAATATATAAAACATCATGAACTCAGTGATTTAGAAAAATGAAATAGTAAAAGCCTTACCAAACCTTAAACAGAAGAGGTTTTAGGATGTAAATATATTTTTTAACCCAAAGCATTTCATGATCTCATTAATATGCCATTAAGATCTTAGTACACAAATCATGTCTTGATACAGGACGTCCCGCGTGGATGGCGCGGGTCACGGCGGGGCTGCGCCGCGTCCGTCGTCACTGCCGTACGGCCGCACCCCGCCGCCCGCCGCACCGCGCCGTGCCGCCTCCTCCTCAGCTGCGCGTGCGCAGCACTCCACTAACCAGCAGAAGCATAAGTACGTATTCTATGCTTCATTGATCTTCCTTGGTTACAGTATAAGTTAGAACTCAAATACAGTGCATTTTGATGCTCTACACTTCTAAATATCCCTATTTTCATTTATATCTTTTATCGAAATTAAATATTACAATATACCTTTGTTTCTGTAACCTTCTTGTTTTTTTTTTTCGGGCTAGTGATGACGATTAAAATCAAGTTCCATACGTTTGATAGTTTTATTTGAATGTGTTTTCAGGTACGTGAGGACGCTGTGGCACCGGCTGCCGTCAGACTCCGGTCACCTAGCGTTCAATGAAGGCGAGCGCCTTCGATTGATACTGGAAGTAGACGACCAGTACCTGCTGTGCTGTCGCGGCGAACACAAGGGACTCGTCCCGCGCGACGCCGTGCTGCTCGAGGACTTCTGATATTGGCAGCCCTAGCACGACTGGCAGCCATGTTGGCGCCCGTTACGCTTGAACGGCAACTTTGGGAAACATTAAATTGAGGGATATTTTTCATTTCGGCTTATACTTTTCGAATGTTTCGGAATGTGTATGATGAATTGACGCTAGCAAATATAGCTTTGATTTATTATATGATCGTTCCAGATAATCGAAAATATAAATACGAAATTACTGTAAATGTGCAATAGGTTTCGGTGTGAGAAATCGAAGTGAAACTATAATTCGCTTTGTTTGGGAATGTGTTTGAACCTTTGTGTCGTCTAGTTTGATTCGGTACCTATGTGAAAATGAATGTGATCGTGAACTATGCTGTTCAAAGACTATGTGAATATACTTACTTTTAATTTAATTCTAATATTTCATACTCTACTCTATCCGTTTGGAGAGCTTATTATTAATTATTATTTAAAAATGATTTAATTTTGATGTTGCCTTATTCAGCAATATTCGTAACTTCGCAGAATCTTAACATCATTAAATATCTCTCACATTTTCTAATTATTGTAGTAAAATCTAGTCTTACGTTTTAAGGCACGACAAGGTCTTGGACTGTATATAAATTTATTTTAAGTAACACAAATTGTGGGAATGTTTACTGGAAATGACCGAGCGCAATAGAAAATCTTTGATAACGCATTAACAGTAAATATTTATCTCAATAATATGTGATATATAGAATACTATTTACTTTTATGGTAGGAACAAAATCTCATACCTTAAGGGCAAACTCCATCGTATCATATAATCATCGAAATTCATGACTGCCAAGAGAAAGACTCCTCAAAGTACTTCGATGTTTAGATAAATTACGTGAATGTGAATTTGATGTCTAAAATTACCCATTGATATTAACAATATATGTATAATATACTAATTACTACCTATTGGTATTAGTGATGTAACATGGTAGGTAAAAATTAAATCAAAATTAATTAATAACTTGGTGAATAGGTACTTTGGTAATACTTGTTAATGTTTTACTAAGGTACGGCGAATCTGGGTAATATTGTGAATTTTTGTCGCATTTAATAGGTCATCCACAGATTATGTTAACTTATCTGGCTAATCTAATAGCATGTTTCCTCTCCTCGGCACCTTCCCTGCGGTCTGTGGTAAGGGTTCAATAATTTAGGCGGTGTAGGTAATTAACAGGTGTACATTACTAACTGCATGGCCTTGACCAACACTACCTTTCCTAAAGCTGGCCTACACTTCTCAACAGTACTTAATTCGGTGTTGGTGCGTAACTACCAATTATAACTAACTGCATCCGCCTCTCCACATCACACTTCCCTAGCCCAGCACTTTCACATGTCCGATTCAATAAGGTTCTGTTATCTGCCGTGCCTAACTCTACTTATGTAAATTATTAGCGGTATTAAATCAATTATGATATCGATATTGGTATTAAAGGTGAAATCGTCATCTTAACAAATGTTTGCTTAACAGTCACGAATATTATTGTGATATAATGGTCATATCACTGCTATTATGATGCGGAAAGAAATGATATTTTGGTATGTATTGTATTTTATTGCTCAAGTTGGAAGCGCAACATTATCGGATGATATGATTGATATTAATATTCGAGACGTAATCTTATCTAATATACCTATTATAAATTTCAGTATTCATTAATTGGTGTAAAATGATTGTACATAATATTATGAAGTTATTCTTAGTAGTGATTTTAGAGGTCAAAATTTGTAACAAACCTTTTGAATGCACGATACAGTTCCTCTCGTAGTCGGTCGTGCTATCGAGTCACAACATTGGCGAAAATGTAGTTGATATAGGTACTCGTAGGGAGCTAAATTATTATAACTATGCGTATAACCGAGGTGTGTTTCTCGAGGCAGTCGTGATGTATCGACTCTTGCCAACTACGTTCAGTGAACAAGAAGTAAGAGGCTCGTCGACACGGTAATCTCATTGACTAGAGTGGACGTAAGTTGACACAAATTAGAACTGTACAATAGAAATAATCTATACAATAATTAGGTTAATAATGTTATCTAAATTATAGTTGAAATATTTAGATGATCGTAACCGCCATGCTGTGGGAACGGGGAGCGTTTGTAAAATACACATTTCATTACAGTTTTAGGATTAATTCGCGCTTTGTGACTGAATGATGTGTTGTGGCCTTTGTATGTAATTAAAGTTATATAGTGTTACTGTGTCGTGTGTGTGCGCTTGTTGCATCAGTTGAAGTATTCATTGTATCGTCTACTTAACATTAAATAGCATGGGGAATGCTTCCACAAATTATTTATTATAGTAATCAAAACTCCTAACTAGCCGTTAAAGTATTAGTCGAACAAACATGCCTTAAAATACCTAATCAAAAGTAAAATATTGATGGAGCAGAACGTAGAGATGTTCGCTTCGCGACAGCTTCAAGTAATCGCTTTGCAGTTAGTATCTTTTTGCAGTACCATAGAGGAGTTTGTTAGTTGTAAGTTTTTATCAACAGTTTGTATTATTGAATGATGTTGAACTGGTTTTTATAAAATGACATCCTGCGCGTTCGTTTTAAGGTATTGTTGGATACATGTGGTGAGTCAGTTGTCCTTATGGGTACAAAAGGTTAAGTTATTGTACTATTTTGTGAGTAAGATTTTATTTATAATTTTTACGATTGGGATCAATAAGTTGAATTATGTGTTGAAAATTTTTATTTTCTTAAAAAAAAGTAAAAACAAAAAGAGGCTTTCGTTATTTTACGAAACGTCAACGAACGACTGAGAAATTATTCCGAATATTATAATTAAGTTTATTTCGAAAATTTAATATAATAAAATTATGTATCTATTATCAATTGTATTCCGGCGAGACATTATCTCATTATTCAATGTATATATCTATTGTTTAAAGATATTTTATTTATTTTAAGTGCCATAATTTAATGAATTAACAACTGATAAATATTATTATAATGCATAACCATGTACACCAATTAAACAATATATAAAAGATATTGTTGTTTTATTATCAGTCCTGATCCTATCCTTTTCTTCTAAAAGAGCTTCGGCGTCATAAGTCTTTCTACTAATTATTTCGCGTAAGTCGTCAAAGGTAACTACTGAGGGAAGTGAGGATTATTGTCGTACTTATAACTTCTTAACCATAAATAAGCAGTATAGTTGTAAGGAAAAACACAACAAGTAACACACGTATTTGTGTGATTTCCTTACAAGACAAAGCCAAGGAAAACCCAAAAATACCAACACTATCTGAATAATGTAATGGATTGCATTGTTTTCTTTGTTGAGTGTCAACATTACTGATCTTATGTCGTCATAGGAAAACATCGAAAAACGTATTCTAAAGAAAAGAACGAAAACTCTTTTGACATCGTGTTTTACGGTTTGTATTACGGCCAGACTCTCTATGAGTGGATGCTCAGTAGGCCTAGCAAGAATATTTTGACGTATCGAAACATATCCGTATCGTTAATGTCAGTGATTTTTAAATCAAAATACAACTGTCCTATAAAATTTTATTATAATTTTATGTGTGACGCACAATTTATATCGTAAAAATTTAAAAAGTAATAATTTATATATGTAGTTTGTAACGTGTATTTTCAATTCAAATTCAATTCATAATTAACGCCCGTTACGATACGCATACGATACGAAACGTCAAAACATTCGTGCTAGGGGTACGGTATTGGGAAAATTAATAAAAAAACGAGTCTATGAGGTGTACAATTTAATCAACTTAAACAAACTCGAACATTCACAGTAACGACTAAAGCTGCATTCTACCTATTTTAATTAAGAAAGGCGACTATTTCGAATCTCCTACTTGCATTGAAGTGAAACTATGTAATAATAAACTATTAAGTGCAAACAAACCTGTCTACCCTCTTTTTAAGTAATTTATTTACCATCCTCCCGCATTTTTCAGTTAATCCGTGATTATATCGCTTGCAATAGCGTCGAAACAAAAAGTTATAATACAAATAGTAATTAAAACCCGTGAAAGTATAGAACAGTGTTTACAATATAATACGACTATAATATTCGCCAATATATAGGATTTACTGTTTAGTGACATTTATTTAATTTATGAAGCAAATCAGTTATACTACGCGACTACAATCATCGAAACTACTCAATGAAGGTACATTTTATAAATATATTTTTGTGCACGTTTGTGCAGTACAAGTATGGTGAGCTACGTCTTGTAGAACTATACTAACATTGACTTAGAACTCAAATATCATGACGTTCCAACTACGTTAAACACAGAGCCTAGAGCATTTTTCCATCGTGTTACTACATCAATATATAGAGAAAGCTGGACGTTGCGTCAGAGAGGTTCGCCGGGAGCAGGCCGAGCGCGGTGTCTCGCGTGCACTCATAGGCCGAGCCACTGACGTTCGTCGGTTTCTCTCGTTGTTGCGGAAGACCATGTCCTCTTCGTCCATGGTGGGCACCCTGCGGCGAGGTGACAGCGCCCGAGGAGTGCGCGGAGTGCGCGGCGTACGAGGCGCTCGCGCCGACAGGCATCGGGATTTAGGACGGTCTTCCTCAGACCATTCGTGGACGGACATGTAATATTGATCCTGCGTGAACGGTATACATTAGAATGTTTTACATTATATGTAGTTAATACTATTCTGGTAATAATACTATTCAATAGGGCAATTACACGGAAATAGGCCTCATCCTAAGCCGACTACTATAGGTATTTAATGAATTAATCTTAGTATGTTTACCTAAAGTAAATACATAATTTAAGGGAAAGGGTTCAACAACCTTGCTAACTCATGCAGAAGTCTGTTGCCTTGCCATGTTTCTAGTCATAGTAGGCCATGTAACAGCAGCATAATCGGGGCGAGAACTCTTTGCTCACTAAGTCACCAGCGCTGTGGTTTCTGGTGGTGACTTCAGGCATAAGCCTATATATATAAGTAATACAGGAGAAAACACATGAATAAAGATATACATTGCAAAGTATTTTGCACCTCATTATTCAAAATCCGAACAGGTCATATTATCAATCATGGAACCATCTTTGGCATGGAAACACCAGGGATTAAGAATTCCAAATTAGTTTACTATGTTTACAGATGCAAACACTAAACTGAAGTATAAAACAAAAAAAAAAAGATAACTTACCAAGTATCCAATACATGAATCTGCCTCTGACTAAAGACAGTAAAGTGCAAGTGAGAAGTAATGGCAATAGTTGACTACATTGACACAGTAGATACTACAGGATGTCTCGTGATTCTGTGAACTAGTGTAACAAATAAAACGAAGTCGTATAGTGTTAAACTGTATTAAACGATTACCTAATAGGTATACAATACGTCCTTGCTCTCCATAAAACATCCTATATATGTAGATCTCAAAACTTGGAGTTAAGTTGCTGTCTACAGGTAAGTATCTATTAGTTTAGTTAAAACTTACTTAGATATTTTTACTATAAAAAGCTTGCGTGAAATTATTCCAATCAAAAATTTACCAAGAAATTATTTTTAATAGTGGGGAATAAGCGCCAAAATAAACATTTAAATAAGTATAACTAAATGAAGTCGAAGAAATGCAGAATATCTTCTTATAATAAAAATGACAATGCAAGATAATTTTGTGACTCAAGCTTCAAACATTAATACACACTATCTAAACCTAATCGTCTCTTACTCATAGTTACATATAAAACATTTATATAATAATCTGGTCAGTCAATCTCGAGCCCACACCTGTTCTCGGCACAACAGCATTTACTAAATATAGTCATTGAACTTTTAGAGAAGATATAAAAACTGAGATGGTAATCATCGGCCTCAATAAATAGCTAAAAGTGTATATATATATCAATGTATCACAAAATGATTATGAATACTGTGCCAAGAACTCCTACTAGATATCTTTACATCCCAAATGATAATACGAGTACATTGACATAATCAGTGCATAATAAATCTATGAATACGTAGTGGAAACAACAAAACACAGTGATAACAAAGCCTTTATAACTAGGAATAGCACAAATAAATATACACATTTAGATATACTTGCATAATTTAGAAATATCACTTGAATACCAGTATAATAGGTATACTACAACATCGCCATACGAAAAACTGTACGTTAGTGCTGCTAATGAAATGAATGTCAAAAAGTGCAATGTTTAAAATGGAATCCGACAAGCACTATTTAAGGTAGAACTAGAGTCTACTAAAACCATGCTTGCTCAAACAATGGCATCGTTTAAGGTAAACGTTACCGCTCACCATATTACTGGACCAAAATGGGTAATATTCTAAGGTACTATTATGAATTGGCACTCATGATACTAACATCACACAGGTCATAATGATGATAAAAAAGGATTTCACTTGCAAAAATATTCATCAACTATAACGCTACAAATACAACATTCAATTTATAAGTAGATATAACAATACAATTGAAAATTTTAATAATACACTTATAACGCACTCAACGTATTGTCCGAAAAGATATGCAATAAATCATTGACATTGATTATGACAAATTTAAAAATATAATTTGTCAAAACAAACGTACCTTAAAATCACTCAAACTGGGTACCGATATCGAATAAAATTAACAAATATAAAAAATGTTATACAATAAGTTTGGACTCTTGATTATAAAAATTAGTGTTGCTGACTGAGGAGTCGAAGTTTCTCAGCTTAAGCTCTTAAAACTGCTGCTGATTCAAATTCTCGTCGGATTTAGGAGGTTCCGATGCCGCTGGTAAGGGACTCTACAGTAACAGAAAGATTAAGTCAATTTCTTCCTTGTGAGTTACAAGAAACAAACAACATGCAAATTATTTAAAAAAATCATTTAGTTAATACACAAAAGAAAACAAATCAGAAAAACACGCATAAAAATCTTGTTAGCCACATAAAGAAAGTCAACCCCTCAAAAACTCAACCCAATGAGTTACCTATTCAGTAAAATGTGTACAAATACTCTGGCTGAAAAAAAAAATGAATCAGGGAAAATTAAAAGACCTTCACCAAAAACAAAATTAAAAAGCGAAAACGACACAGAATTGGAAAAGGCCCGACTTGCGGCTAGAAAGGGCCTCACCTCCTGCCGGGAATGGCCGTCTGGTACCGGGGATTGTCCGACCACCTGTTTGATGTAGTCTTTGTCATCGAATATTTTGATGTCACCACCTCCGGGTTTATGCTTTACGTTATCCATGGAGCCCACTTTACTTTGTGCTTTGAATTCCAATTTTTGATTTTCGATCTGTTCCAAAAAGTGAGTGTGCACATAAAATAAACATACATACAATAATAATAATTCAGAGGTTCCGTAGAATCAGAGATAGATTTCAAATATTTTTGTGCTTTAGACGGTCGAAAATTCCGAAAAGTCTGTTATAACGTGTTATCTATATTTATATTGTACCAATTAGAAGAAATTGCAACCTCATTATGACTGTCCGCTTATAGTTCACTGCTGTCAGTTACATGTGTCACCGTATTGTGTTGTTTACTAACACTTACTTTTTAAGGACATTGTTACCAACTCTATATAAGTCTTCGCTCGAAATAAAGATTTGGATTTTAAAAATTATAACCTTACCAAGTATCGTTCGTTTTTTTTTACTATTTTTTATTATTATTTTATACACGTTATTTAAACAATTCTACTAAGATTCTGGTTTGGTCTATCACGAATATAAAATATCATAATTCCTTTAAATTAAATACTGATTCTATAAATATTTTAATTTGTGATAAATTCAATAACTTAACAAAAAAATTAGCAATCTCCTTCATTAACCATAGTTACTCTATAAAAATAATAAACTACTACTCTAAAAAAATAGGTAAGTCTTTTCATTAATTTTAATCATATTGTCATAGTGCAATATTCGAAAAAAGAGAAGTGGTGCTATGCAATTAAAAAAATAACACTATGCTATTCTCAACCCATTATACAACAAAAATAATTATTAACAGTAAAACAATGCAAGGAAAGAGACTCCACGAGTGATGATCCGTGTGGTCGTCTGAAGGACCCTGGCCAGTCAGCCTTATAGTTTGATAAAATTGTCCAATTCGATAATAAGTGATTTAATCATCTTTGATCCTCTCATTTCTTCTTTGTTGATGGTTACAATTTCATTCTAATTTTGTAGTTCGCATTCGCATTTGTTTTTTTGTTTTGTAGAAAACTCGTTCGTTCGAAGTTCAAAGTCATTAGATTCGAATTGTATCTACGGAACCTAGAATTTATATGTTGAATGTTGATACATATAATGTAAAATATATATTTTCATATCAGTGCGGTTGCTTAGTAATAATTTGATAAACAGACGGTTCAACATGTATGTTTGTGTAGACATTATGATTGTGTTTGTTTCATAGTACAATGCATAATCGTTATTGATTTTTATGGCGTGCTTGTCGATGATATTCGTGTAGGTCGTGTGTATAAGGGGAACATATTTTATGCTCGTTCTTACTAAGTGACATAACCTTCATCATTTTTATTTAATGTAGACAGATATTTTGGCATACTTGGTGTAAAAATAAAATGTACTAGGTGTCACGACACTTAGCTACTATCATTCGCATTTATCAATACGGCAAGACCTTATTTATGTTGTTTTATTTATAATATGTTAAAGACAATAGTACGTTCATATTCAAAGCAAAACACCCAGCGTGTACATACAGCCGCAGCCGGTCATAGAAATAGGCAAACACTAGACGGTATTTAAACCATTTAACTTAATCAAATGGTTTTCCTATGGTGCACAAAGGTACCGGCCAACCAACCTTACTCCACAAAGAGTGATAGGCAAAATGTTTATGTGATGCCCTCCATCGCGGTAACGCCCATTTAACAGACTAAAAGTAATACATGGTACAATCTTAATTATACGTTTGTAGGTATTGCATTTTATATTTCGATTGTGTATGGCGTATGCATTGACGTCACTGTATAAAAACTTAAACACTGTATAAAACACATCGTACATAAAAATTGTGCAATAAAGTGACTGTGATTACACAAACTTAGATATTGATTTTTACTCACTGCTCTTGTTCCGTTCTTTGCAACTGTAGACTAAAGAAGAACAACATTATTTCCCATAACTATACTCAACATATCTGATACTGACCGAACTTTACATTAAGTGCATTTAAAATACGATTATGTGATCTGCTCTAACATATTTGCTCAATAGTTTGCTTGAACGTGTCGCCATTTTTTACGCCTAAGTGCTTTTACCAAATATATAAGCTCTACTCGAATGTTACTTTTACCAGCTAGCCCAAGCTAGTAAATTAGAATACTCACTGAACGTTGTCTATTACCGCAACCCTATGACCTATTCAATTTATAAGTATGGGTTTATACCTATCTTATATTATTAAATTACCTTAACAGCTCCTCCTCCGGGCTTATGCGTGATGTTAACTGTCGAAGCAACTTTGGGTTTCGCTTTTTCCTTGAAATCCAATTTCACTGTTTCTATCTTCTTGTCACCGCCACCTGGTTTATAGGCAGTGTTCTGAAGGGATCCTACCTTCGATTTTGCGTTCCATTCCAATTTCGTAGACACAATCTAAAAGATAAAAAAAATATAAGTTTGAGACTTCATTTGATGAACTGTCACTATTCTTTCTTTAAATAAAGTTTTTACCTTTTTAACTCCACCACTTGGAGTGTAAGCATCATTTTTAGCTGCAATTTTAGGCGTTACGTTACCAAACTCTAATTTCCTGTTTTCAATCTTAACTTTTCCACCACCGGGCTTGTACGTCGCATTATCCAACGAGCCAATTTTCGATTTCACCGCTTTAATGTTAGGCGATGGAGCATTGCCTACTTGAACTTTATTCATCGGTACTTCTGTAATAAATTTGTTTAAAAAAATATAAGAATAATATGCGTAGTGTGAATTTAGATTTTAACATTGAGAGATCTTAGACATTTATTAATATTAACAACAAAGTATTAAGGACAATATAAGGATACTCTTATATGCAAAAAAAACTAAATGAGAAAATATCAGCACAAATAAATTTTGCCGCTTATTTGTTTAGCTTAATTTCAGAAAACTCATTTTAGACCAATATAAATAGAACGGATTTTTGTATTCCAACTTAAACTTGGCTCTTTCATACAATATCGTATTCATCGTTTAATATGCAAAGCTAATATGAATGAAAAATGGTTTTGGGAGTACAATCAAAAATGAAGATTATCGAAGGAACAATCCTGACGATCAGAAAGTTGTTTCTTAAAAAATACATCATTTTACTTACTTTTCTTATCGTTTAGTGGTGGATTTTCGGGCGTTTTAGCTGTAGCACTTTTGCTCGATGATCGCGAGAGACTTGTTTTCAGACTGTTACTTGATTTCTCTTTCATGGGTAACTTGCTTGGTATCTTCTTATTCGGTGAACTGGGAGATCCATTGACATCCTATAAAGAAATATGAGAATTTGATCATTAAGAAATTGATCAAATCTGTTAAAAAGCATAACAGTTTAAATATAGATTCATACGTTTCCCTGTGTAGATTCGTCAACACCGCTGTCGTTGTCGCCATCTAAAGAAACAAAACATAAATATATTTTTTATAACGTTTACATAATTTTCTTAAATATATATATATTCATTAAAGAATTAAAGACGTTTGGCTCATTCTAAATCACATGGATATCCTAAATATTACCTTTGGCCCGTGATTTAGGCGCAGAAGCTGATTTACGGGGCGTTGATTTCTTTGCATCTGAAGAAGCGTTAGGAGAACTTAAATCAGTTGGTTTTTTCTGAACTTGTATAGGTGGCTTAGCATCTGGTAATGGGGACTTTGAAGGCGTTTTATTTGGTGTTGCTATGGGTTTTATATCCTTATCTACCCTTGTTTCTAATTTAGGTTCAACTTTAGGAGTTTTTGGACGCGCAGGTTCTGGGGTCGCGCTCTGAGACTTATTAGATATAGCAGAACTTGTTAATTGTTTCTGTTTAGGTTCTGGAGAATCATCACTCCGAGTCAAGGATGGAGATCGATCAGAAAATTCATCTTTTGGTTTAGAAGTTTCAGTTTTCACCGCCGTCGAATTGTTTTGCAGAACTACGTCATCATCATCGTCAATCTTCTTTTTTGGAGTTGAGCTTGGTAAAGCCCCGATAAAGGATTCTGTCATTTTAGACCCGGATAGTCGAGATTCAGAACGTTCAGGAATTTCTCTACCTCCTTCGTTTGATACTTCTGACTTGATGCTTTCTTTAGATTCACGTACATTTTCTTTGCTGTCTATTTTACCTTCCTGTATTAATCCAAGTCCTGGCGAGCGACTAGTGAATTCATCTTTTCTACCTCCTAAAGCACTCACAGATTTTCGTCGATCATCTTCTGTTTTCAATGGACTCGGAGCTCCGGGGGCAGCTGCAATACTGTAGCTCCTACCTTTAGCCGCCCCAGGTCCTTCAATACCGTTCTCTGCTTTGTTGACATTTTGGTTATCACTTGGGATACTTTGGTTCTCCAGGTTGACTGGTTTCGTTTGATAGGTATTGGATGTGTCCAGACCCTTTAGAGAGCCTTGTGATGGTTGTCTCGGGAATCCAGGTCCAGGTGGCGGTCCGTTTTTACCAGTTCCGTTTGGCTGTTGTAGTGGAATCTGTGGCCTGCCTCCGTCAGGTGTTGTAGTAGATACGAGTGGTGGCTGCCTCGGACCGAACTGTAAGTTGTTCGGTGGAGGAGCTCGTTGTACTGGCTGGGCTGTCGGTGATTGCACCGGTCGAGGACCTTGCTGAGGTGCAATAGATTGCGGACCTAAAGGCCGTAACGGAGAAGGAATCGGCCGAACTTGCTGGGTACCTGGTGGACCAGGTGGGGCTGGGCTTCTTGGCACTGGGGCCCCTACTCTTGGAGCAAATTGCGGTGGGGTCGTAACCGGTCCTCCTGGTTGGAACTGTGGTCTAGGTTGCGACTGCGGTGCTACTGGCCTCGGTGATTGCGGCGGAAACCCTGACCGTGAATCAACCCTACTAAGTGGGCGAACTGACGGGGGCTGGGGATCCTGACCAGCCAAGCCAGTACTCAATGGACGAGTCTCCGTCGGGGCCTATTAAAAGTAAATTAGTGTCTATTAAGGTGAACTATTAATTCTATATATGTATTCTACACTTTAAAAGTTAATGATAAACCACGGAAGTTTTAATGTATACCTAAGATTTTAATTTAGATAATGAAGTACCAAGCCGTGTTGTTCCCAAATAAAATCTACTTTAACAAAGTTTTACACGTATAGTAAGTAATTTTACTCGCATAGTTTTGGATGGTTATCTTGATAAGTAAACATTTTATTATACACCTACTATAATAATAATATTATACTTGAAATATTATCATATATAATAATTATAAACCAATACTCAATATTTTGCAAATTCCGCCAATAATTCAAATAATTCAAAAATCGTAAATGATTGAACGCGATACCTGGCGGGTATGGGGCGGAGACGACCGCGCTGTCGTCAAAACAAACTAAGCAATATTGGATCTTCAATAAAAACACAATCTATTAAAACATTGAGATATAAGAAAAAAACATGATATGTGTATCATTTTTATTGTTTGTTGTCACAGATGAGAACACAAATGTATTTTCTTATGGTTGCAAAGCAAAAGGAACGAAAACATAAGAAACTACATACGCCGATAACGTGCCTTGAAATCGAAGTAATTCTAGAATCATTCCAATTAATCGCCATCTGATATCAAAGGGCAGATTACCTCGATCGACTCGTCGTGCGCGCAGTAAAGATAAGCTATGATTGCATAAATTACGTATGGTTTATGTGGAATTGAGAAATGTACTAAATTACTCATTTCCGTATTCCCGTCCCCCGTTCCGTGGATCCAGTTGAACCGAGCGAAACGAGCATCGCCCGATAGATACAAGTTGTCACGAACTCGGCTACTGGGTCAACGAGCTATTGCCGGGTAAAAAATATACTGCACGTCCTCTGAACCAGTTTAGGTAAATAGTTTGTTGAAAAAAAGAACAAACTTTGGCGAATTCTTGCGATTATTTCGACGATTCATAAGGAATTCACATGTTGAAGACCCGCTTGAATAATAAACATCTAATACTTTTGGTTAACTCGAAAGTGAGTCGATTACTTTAATGAGTTGTTTACGAACTCAATATATTTTAGAAACCATATTATGACCAAGTATTTTAGCTGCCAACAAATTTGAAAAAGCAAAAATGTCAGAACGCATGTCGATATGTGCTACATATTTAATTTCTTGTCACAGTTTCTTTGTAAGGTTACATGGGCGTCGTTAGCAAAGAGTAGAAGAAAATCCCAGTGCACATTGTCTACAGAAAACGCTTTTACCATCCCTCTCGACAACGATTTCCTGTCTACGCTTTGCCAACTCTAAAATATTCTAGCTAGGTTCCTGGACAGTAATCTCAAGGAATGTTACGGTTTAGAAGCTACGTAAAGTGAATATATCTAAAATTATGACACGGCTGGTCAATCGCTTGAACTTGTACCTAGCTCCTTTCAGTAAAAACTTTAAGACTTGTGTGGGAAAATACCTCTGATATTAAAAAAGTTAACTATTCTTTATTGCACAAAAATAATTAGAATTTTGAAGTTAAACTACGGTGACCTTTTCTTAACAAGTCAAATGAAGTCAAATACATAATAATAAAGAATACTAAACGTAACGTTAAAAGCTGAACGCAATTTAGAATCGTCCTTGCGAGGGCTTTAGGAGCTAAAAAAAAATTACTTGACGCAAAACTATATTTCTTAGTAGGTACCTACATTCGTAAATATTTTATTTTTATTTTTTTCGATAATATTTAAACGCAACTAGGCGAATACTGTCGATGGGCTAAACAATACAAAAACAGATCCTACTCGGATCCATCTACCTAACATAATTATGCATCTAAAATACTTAATACCTCAATGCATCGTCATAAACGTATAAATTGTCGTCTATGACAAAAGGTTGACGTTCGGTATCGCGTGATTTTGTTACAGTATTTTATAGCGCCAAATTTACATGAAAGGACTGTAAAATTTCGCGAATGCTACGTTAACTTTGGCGTAACATTGCATGGCAGTAGCTCTGCTGATTTATATTCATAAACACTTATACCTGATTCTTGCAAATTACGCTGATATTCACGCAGAACAAGACAAAGTTTGCAAATACAGAAATCCGAAAAAAAATTAGGAAAGTTTGCAAAGTCGAAACTAATTCAATCTGTTCGTTACGATTCAGTGCCGTGATGTTCGTGAAGTTTTCATGAGCTAGTCATTTTCGGCTTGGTTTAATGGTGGTTTATCGTTTAAGTAATCACGAAAATCCGTCATTCGATTTATTACCTAATAAGCTAAAACGGCCCTTGTACTTTCAATGGAGGGTTGAGCGCTTCATGGGCGTTTTTCTGCACATTTTTCGTAGCGGCAAAACTGACGTTAAACTAACGAAGTTAGTAAACATTTTTGGCAGCTACATTGGCTGAAGTTTGATTCCAATTAAACCACAACAGCGGCTAATATTTAGAAACAGTATATTTATGATCTATGGAGTGAATGAGTGCAGCATATAAATCGGTGCTCTCGTGAAATCACGAGGCTTACCCGGTTCGCGCCATTAGTCTCCATACTGCGTACTACAAAGATTAAAGTTTTACAATCGTCAAACTTTAACAGTAGTCTCTATGTCATATTTCTTCGCTCGCCGAGGCGATCGCGTATTTGCGATGTCTCCTTGAAACTATAAAAGACAATAAACATTTTATTAGGCATGAAGCCTTCACGCAAAACCTGATGCTATAAAGGTGCCGTGGTGCTTTGCTGACGCATTTGACGGTGGAAACTACACAATTATGTTCAAGTGTTATAGTGAAAGACTATCTAATACGCCAGTGACTTATGTAAGATTATATCCTATGGACGTGGCTGACTGTTTTGCGACTTAACCACGACAGCATATGGTTGAAAATAGTACTTAGATACAGACACGGTCAGTCAGATCGATTTTATAGGCGTTACAACGTTATGTACAATCGATAAGTAGACATTCAGCCTTACATATACCTAGGTACGTAATAAGAATACATGTAGATAGCGAGTGGACGAGTCAAGGGGATTTATTGGTACTTCTTACTTACAACACTCTTAATACCTATCTGGTATGGTAAAACGACACGTGCCAAAACGTTTGCCAAGAATTAAACGTAGCTAAAGACAAGAAACGAACATTTTCCAATTAAAATTTAAGAGAAACTATTATAAGGCAACAGATTATTAGAAACATATTTTGATAATATTAATCCTACACATCTACAATGGAATACTAGATACATTTACGTCATGTATACTTACTAAACATGCCACTTATGGACAGGAGCAAACTCATGACTCATCTTGGCGTATTTACTGACGTAAATCTAAAAAAATTTACTAAAAAGTGTGTTAACCCAAGTTTTTTCTTAGTACACGCCATATCTACATATATTATCTATTATGAAGCGTTCAGGGGCCCTAGTGTAAGTTTCTTTCGACAAACTCGATTTAACGCATCGAACGCGTTCGGCCGGCGCTCCGATTGGTCCGTTTCGTGCTCTCCACCAATTGGAACGCCGAACGCGTTCGATGCGTTAAATCGAGTTTGTCAAAAGAAACTTACACTAGGGCCTCTGAACTCCGGAGTCACAACAACTATTATCTCATAAAAACGCTTAAAATATAACGCCAATCTACTTTTGATCTAGTGATGAGAATTATTTTGCAGGGAAATGTTATAAATTTACAATGTAGGTAATGGCGGCTGTGACATAAATAAACTACAAAATTTACCATAACTAGGTCCGCGTCATAAAACAAGAACATGGGAAATTTATTAATATGTCGTAAATAAATGATGTTTATATTTTAAATTCCGGTTATTTTGGACATTTACATCGACGCCTTGATGTCATTAATGTAGTTCAATACCTAATAAGTACCTATGTGTTTAACTTATCGACACACATTTGCATACGGAAAGCATTGTGACAACACTGACCACCGATGGAAAAATGGATTTATTTTATTAACTTGTAGTTATTTCCATAAATACTGAAGTAGATACCTACATTGGTGATTTTGTTTACAAACTAAACTAATTCAATTTTACTATATCCCTTTCTAACAAAAAAAGGAAAGGATGGAAAATATTAATTCCTGTCAAATTACTCCACTTCCTTGTTATCAAAGAGAATTTAGTTGCCATCGTAATGAATCCCATCTTATTTCCCATTTATGACAAAGTATGAGCTAATTCTATCCTTTTTCAATGATATTTTATAGAAAGAGACACAGTGCGATTATTTGTTTAGTACGTCGTACCAGAACCAGAACCAAGCCCAATAATATGTACTCTTGACCTTGTAACTAGGAATGAAGAGATATCTGTCTATGATAATGTACGATGGGATAAAAGGCAAATCCGTTGTTTTCTTAATTACAATAAGGTAATGGCCTAAGGTCTGCCTAACATAACAGAGATTTTCTCATAGATCATTTCGATTCAAATCAACAGGATAAACTAGAAAGTAATTAAAGCCAATAAACATATTATTTTAAAGACAAATAATGCATAGTGCAAGCTCCCTAATTAATGTGCAAATCGTAATGGACATGATCCAGATTTTCTTTGGGGGTATGTTTCTCATTTAACAATTTAAAAGGTAAGATTCATATAAACCAGCAATGTTCAATATGTTCAGGTTCCGAGTGTTCTGGTAAGACGTTTTTATTCATTGTGCTCAAAATAAATGCTGAGCTGTAAAAAGATACGCAAATGTACGCAATATAAACTTCAAGCCAAATACTCGTAAATAAAGTATGTTTGGTATGCATCATCATAGGCACGCAGTATACACGTGGTCCGCCAATGGATGGGAAGTGATTGAGCATGCCATCCGCGCACTCCGGTACTGGCACTCCGTCACTCCGTCACTCCGACACTCCCATGGGAGTTGCCTGCTGGGAGCGCCCGACCTTCAGGGCAATGATAATGCTTTCTCACCTACCATTATTACCCTTTGTTCATTTACTTGGAGGTGACCCGACTTTGGAATGACGTCCTATTCCAAGTACCTACTGCGTAATTGGCGTTAGTTATGCGTGCTTGCTTTTAAATATTAATTTTATAACAAAATAACTTCTTGTTTAATTACTTCTGAGTATGCTGCTTTCACACGCGAAATATAAACTAAAATTAAACCCTTTTGATTTATTTCTTCTAAGCATAATATGGAACGTAAACATATACAAAACGTTGCAGAGCCAAATAGAAAATAATGCGAACAAACTCTCGGAAAATGTCATAATCACAACTGTGGTCGAGTCGCGTCCTATAGGGGACGATTTGCAATATGATATTATTAGCATACAGGTGAATGCTGCTACTCGTCCTCCTAATATTTGAATATATTTTCCAAGAGACGGAACTTACGGCCTCCAAGTTTTACGACCAAGATATTACATTTAATATGGAAACAAAACAAACGAACGAACAAGCAAAACCAATGTACCAATGATATTGAATACATTTTCAGGATCAACATTGTTAAAGCAACGGAACTAGAATCATAACGTTTTAAAAGCGCCTGTAAAGGCCCAGTTGAAATAAAAGCATTTGACTTGGACTTTGAAAGACAAGAGGCAGAGAGATATTCCTATTAATCAAAGGGAAATTGGAGACAATAGACTACACCAAAAACGAAAGTTTGAAATTAAACATACCTAAATATTATTCTTGAGTTCCGTTATATACTCGTACATTTGCATCGTTTGGAGCGATAGGTCAAAGTATAAAAGCGACAATTACTCATAAATACAGTTAATCAGCTCATGACCAGCACCGTAATGCCCCATTTCTCACAATTGATTCAAAACCTGATGCGCTCTGGTTCTTTCTAGTTTAGTAATAAAGCCTTTTGTCTCGTTTACTACTTGCATTCTAAACAAAACATTAAATTCTAAAGATACCAGGTATTAATTGACATACCAAATGGAATTACATCATGGAACGTGTGTTTATCATTATGACATTAGATATGAGATATTTGTGAAACGATTACGTAGTTTAACGGGAAATTTCTTCAGTCAGAAGATAAGGGACATCAAAAAGTGATATCATTGTAAAAAACGTAAATGAAAGTATCCTTATGACGAATTAAAATTAATTTGAAGTAGGTACTCAAACTTATCAATTTCCTGATGCTTTAAAATTACTTAGGCACATTAAAAATGCTTGTTCATTTACATGTACTTACAAATGCTTTTTAGTTCCTATTTGTTGGTATCAGATAAAAAAATATGTTACCTAATTAATATTAAAGGACATGCATGAATAGGTAGATAGGCACTTGTACCGTCCCTTTAAAATCGCAAGTCTATTGAAATTTAATCATAACAATAAACTTAACCCTGACATACTTCTGCCATGCCGTTTAATACTTTATATTTTTGTTATCGTAAATAAGACTTCCACTGATGACGCCGATTAAGCCAAATTTATGAGAGCACTTACGGAAAACGTACAACCAACGACAACTTCTAAAGTACCTTATTAATGGTAATGAAAAAACGACAAAAAACCTCCGCATACTAAATTCATCTTCTGAAATTCCGTACCTTACTTTTAGTACTGCAATCAAAGCATGCGTGGAATTAATTCTATACCATCTATAATGTTCTGATTAAAATAACCAATCAAAATCAAGTTACAGAAAGGCAAGGCAATGACGTTTAAAAAATATCTTCCGTGTATGAGCCATTGCTTAATAATATTCTGAATAATGTGAGACTGCATAGCGTTGACTTGTCTGCGGACGCATAGATTATATCTACGTGGTAAGATTCAAGCGAGTAAAATGCGCTGCCGTCATAATATAAGGCGTCAGCAGACGAGTGACGTGGTCTCCGATAGAGAGTTCTCTTGCCAAATATGACTCAGTAGCGATATAAAACCGCGCGGCCAATCTAAACATCGCACATTTAGTATTAAACCGCCAGCCCGCACTGTGCTCGTCAATTAATATATTTTTAAACATTAATGTTTGTAAACGGTGAACATATCATCATTTCTCAATTGGAAAGGATCAGTTTAAACGTTGACAGTAAGTATTTTATCAACATATTTTATCATTTCGCCTTGGGTTTATTTCCCATAAGTGTGGAAAATCTCCTTAAGATTTCATCTTAAACATTTCGAAATAAATACCTATATATAGATATAAAAAATAAACTCAAAAAAACATACTAGTATTTTAGTAACAGTATTTTATGAATTTATCCTTTGTTTCAGAAAACATGCAGCCAAAAGCCGATAGACCACCAGTGGGCCCTAAAAGCCAGCTACCCCAACTACATCTGACTCCGTCAGGCGGCGGGCAGAAGAAAGGCGACGGAACACAGCAGAGCACGAATAACCCATGGCTACTGAAGCCTCAGCACGAAATCCCTCCCACACCACCGCCACAAGCCGAGCCGCAACCCCTTGAATTCTTCCCACAAAGAATAGGGTAGCTTCGCATTCTGGACTTTCGAACACAAATATTGAAATATAAATGGCAACTTGCCATTTATTTTGTCGGGGTTTTCAGAAAACTCGTATAAAAATACGCCTCGTTACGTTAGGCCGAATCTACGTAAATGTCGGAGACGAATCGAGGGAAATTTCAGTGAGGCATTATGTGAAGTGCGTCAAAGGCATGTACGGTTAACCTCCGATATAGTGATAAGTGTTGTAATTTAATAATATCGTGATAATTGGTGACAACATTATATATATTTCCATTACAAAAATGGACTAATGTTTTGTGTGAACTATGTTTTATTTGCTTAAGCGTAATTTGTTAAAGAAAGAGCAATAATTAATATAAGTTTGGCATTGAATTAGGAAATAATGTATGCATAAGTTTTAATTATTACGGTGTAAAATTCCATAACGAATTATTTCTTGAGCAATAAACAAATGATATACTTACACCTTTAATATAAATTTGATAACACACATATTTATTTTACTCCTTCATATTGACTTTTCAGTTGAATGCATTGACGTCAATGTTTAAGTGTTTGTTGTTTATTATAGTTCAATAGTTAAACTGAGATGAAGTAGAGTCCAACGTGTGTATTTCTCATACTATAAAATACCTGAAGAAATACTTTAGACAAAGGTTAACGGATCAATAGCCTTTAACAAATAGATGACAATGAACTCTTTGGAAAACATATTTGACCTAGAAAATAATTGAGTATTACGCTTAATTCTTACTCAAAGTGAGTTTTTACTAATTGCTTATCAAATTACAAAGAAATCGATTACTTATCCCATTGATGTATTTATATCAATAATATAAAAAGGAATTATTAAAAAGCCAACCAAGAAGATATAAACCGAACAGGAAACATGATTTTTATAAAAAATATTATTCAATGATGACTCTTTCGTAAACAAAGTTTCGATCAGACTGCTATAAAGTTTAATCTTTAATATGGTATCTCCGCTGGCGCATGGATGTGACACAGATGATTCATATTACAAATTCAATGAGTACATTTCCCAAACAAAAATGAATCAGGCACTTAACGTACGTACACGTTTTCCAATTATGCTGGTATTCATTAAGTATTGTTCATTCTGACGACACGCACATTAAATGTGTACATACATACGTATAGATATAATACAGTAATTAAACAATACACAATCAGTAACTGGCTTTTTGCTAGTTCATTTGGAAAAAGACGTAATTTGACGTGGGTTGAAGCCTAGAAGGCGTCAGTGGGGCGGCGGATCCATCCGTCTAAATGTCCAATTGCTCGGCTGTGTGCTCTTCGCGACACAGCTTTATTGAAACGTTCCCAAAATTAACGTTTTTACTTCTACTGACTCTTTTTAAGTAAGAAATTGTCACTCAGTCGTTGATAGAGCTAATTTAGTTTAACAAACTGGAGCAAATATTAAATTTAACAATTACGTAATGTAAACAATGTTTTTACTATTAAAAGTAAGATTATATGTTTACAGTGGTATTATATATCTAACAGCCCGCATTTTCTTTTAATTGTCCTGACAATATCAACAACTAATTCGTGCAGTTTCAATGTAACCAATTGCAATATCAAAGATCAAACAAAGGTCCCCGCCAATAAATATTTCTATCAAGCCAGCCTTCGGAATCAATCATCTTAATTGAAGTTAATATTTTATCTGATAATGAGTACAATTGACCAGGGAAAATTTTAATTGTTCTGATATCTATGACTCATCTTCAATTATTCCTACATTTTCTATAAATATTTAAAGACGTGACAATTAAAAAGCATTTAAGCCATGCGTAAAGTGGTAATTTTACATTTACTTGATTGCACAAACCTACAGTCATGAGGCGAGTAAAAAACCTTTCGTCGCGTAATCGGATCACTATAATTAATTTTACCCTTCTGTTCCAACGCTTTGGGTGCTTCAAACGTGGGAGTGACAACAATAAGCGGCATTTCCCTATTAGAACTACTTAAATAAATTATTAGTGCGTCCACGATCAATATTTAGAACACTAGATATTGAATAACTACTTCGTGTACAGTCGACAACGTTGAGTGATATTATTGAACAGGATACTAGAACGTTCGGGGTGCGATCACGGGAAGCCGTGGCAGTGCTCACTTGTTTTTCAGGATTATTATAAAACTCACCTCGCCGGAGACGAACGGGAAACACTTATTTAGTCCGAAATATGACTGAGATACTTTGCAATTGGATTGAAGGCTCTAAGTAAGGGGGTGCGTTCCGCAATGGACGCCGGCAAAACCTGAAGTGTCGTGATACGTGCGGCCTCTATCGGCAACCGAAGCACGTAAAGACTGCCTAAGTGTTCAGAGAAGGCAAATAACGATTTCTTTTCTGATAAACATCCAGTAAAATACTTGGTTGATCTCAATTATCTCTACGATTTTATTTAATCTTCGTAACGAAATATCAATCTAAATTTTCATTACTATATTTGATTAGTTTCTAATTGTAATTAAAGTAAAGTACTCAATATTTAAGTTTTGATACATCTCTGAGTATGAAGACAATTTGTATAAAAATAGTTATTGTTGGAGAAGAGCATGTCTAACCGTTCATAGTTCTAGCTAAAAGGCGTCCTGCGCCCTGAAAATTGTGCGCGCGCAACCACCACCGGCCAATTCCCTACAGAGAAACTCTATTAAAGATCACTCAACCTCCATTCAGAATGAAACATACGCATCCCTCTCATATTCGTACTGAGTGATAAAGATAGCAAATTTGTTTCGCAGTTGTTTCGACAAAAGGTAATACTCCCGGTTTGTGCCGCTAGACGGTATGTTTATTTTTTTCAAGTTCTAATCTACGTGAATCGTATCAGAAAATTTTAATGGAATCGTAATGGGCAAATTTAATAAAGATAACATTATTATTGAATAATAACCCAATTTGTTACTATGTTAAAGCTATAAATGAGACGATAACAAAAATCCTTATGACACATAACTTGCGATATTTATCTTAATGATTTTAATTGCATGATAACATTTTATCAAAGATATTTTCATATGTATAGATAATGAAAGAGGACAATTCCTGTAAATGTGAGTAACATTTCCATTAAAACGAACTTCTAAACCTATATTTACATGTGTATGAAATGAGCCAAACGTTACTTCGAAAACGGGTTGATAGCGTCACGGTTCTCCCACAAGTTAATTACCTGTAACAATTGAAAATAAACTATTAAAACAGAACACTAAAACATCAAAGTAAACATAAAATAACTGGACAAACGTTTACTTATAGTTCTATGGAAGTTATTTCCACCACAACATAATAATAAGTAAATATATCTAAGCATAGAATTTCTACGAAATAAATAAGTAGATAATCTGTTTAGAAAATTATGGTGTATTGTTTGTTCTAATAACTAATCCACAGAATTATGTACGAACGTAGGTAGAGCGTAGGTGGGAAATAGATTCATCTCTTTACCAAACAAGTCATTGACCTCCTAATATGGGCAGGTTATAAGAAACGACTATGTTTCAAATTAAAATGATATAAAACACTAATTAGCATATATATACTAATATAAATAAATACTTATGCTATGAAGCTATTGAATAAGATTATTAAATAGCTTCAAAGCATCACGCGTGCATATAAAAGGCTAGGCAGACGTGTATTACTATTCAAATTTATACCCACATTTCGTCAAAGCTTTCATATAAATAAATAAATATATATTTAACATAGCATCACTCCGTATTTCCAGAAGGGTTAGGCAGAGTTGTACTATTGTACACCCATATTTCGCCAATGCCGTTATTGAATCCCATGTAATAGGGGGCGAGCCTATTGACATATACTGGGCACATTTCCAGATTCCGTGCAGCTACTGAGAATTTCCATACAGAAATCCCAATAACACTTTAGCTTAGCTTTTATATTATATATTTTCTTTATATTGCGTTTTCAAACTACGAATATACCCATAATCCTATGGGTATCGTAAAACTCGTCATAAGGATTGTAGTTAATCAAAGCAGATGGGAATAAACATGTATCTACAATAAAATCTAGCTGCAATCATAAATCCGCCTGCCAGTGTGATGATTGCCTATGATTGATTGATTGCTTGTGGCGATGAAGCACGATTATCCGCCCAAGATCGTTAGCACCAACGATCTATACCTAAGGGATGCTTGTAGTCAGGAATAAACGATCCGATATTTATTTAAACTTTACGGATTTTGAAATAGTTATGTACAATAACAATTAATTAAAGAAGATGGATGGATTGGGAAAACATGACATTGGTAAGTAAAAAAAAGATCTTTGAGACAATGTCTGATAAATAAAACTAGGATAAGAGGGAGAGGAAAATTAATCAACGTAAATGTTTCTTGCTATCCAACCTGAATGTCTGTGCTGCGGTGAAGGAATATTGAGATGAATCACGCACAGGGGTAACTGCTGCTTGTTTTCTTATCATATACATTTTATTAATTATTAAGCCAAAGTTGGTAATACATAACTTAATTTATTTACAAACTATTTATGTAAAACTAGCTCTTATCCGCGACTTCGTCTGCGCGTTTTTTGATTTTATTATGTAATCAGTATTTTGCTGCAATAGTAAAAATAAGACTATTTTCTTCTACAGGAACCGGTACCTCTTTGAAAAATTTAATAACAATCGGTTAGTCATGATAAGGTAACCAACAGACAGACACAGTAACTTTCGCATTTACAACAGTGTGAATAGGTATTATATTATATATGACACACTATTCACAGCATGTTTTGATTCTGATAGAATGCCACACTATAAACATGTCAGTCTTATCGTCATCTACACCTGAGGTCACATTTGTATATATGTATTTGTCTCTAACCCATAGGTTTCTCGTAATAATTTTCAAGTTATAGCTAGCGAGGAGTCCTTGGAGATTACGAGTTTGTCCCAACCAGGAAGTGAGGTTGCGATCGCGTGTCTCTTTACATTACCAGTTATTGGTGCGTGTCCCGTCTTTAGGCGTTCGGCGGAAAAAATGTGTGTTGGTAATCTGTGCTCTGCCTTTTATCGGTCAATCGATACCTCTTTTAGCTTTACATTTATTTCGCAAACTAGGTCTCCCATACCCACTGTTAAAAATGATCATGTTTCAAAGTAGCTGCAGCCCAGGATTAGGGGGTTGACCGTAGCTTTATGTTTGTAGAATTGATAGTCCTTCTTAGGGCTATGAGACTCTATTATAGTCTTATAGATTAATCATAATGAATATCATAAAATAATAAAATAGGCCCTCAACAAACAATGTTTCATACAAGAAAATCGTTACCAAATAGGCACCCGGAGACACCATCAGTGTACGTATAGACCGAAAAATTCCAAGTTATATGAACATTAAATTTTTTAACAAAAAATAAAAACCGACTTCAAAAAACTCAAAAACAAAACTAATAACTAAAAAGCAAAAAATAAATCTTTTATAATACAATATAGTAGTTGAAGAATATTGAAGTCGGTGCCAAGTAAAACATAAAAGTAATATACCTTGCTGCTATAATAGCGACATTGAAACAACGAGTTCACGTAGAAATTGTCGAGTGCGGAGCGAATTATGCGTCGGACACGACAAATGCACTTCGCCAATCGTGTCGGTTTATCATTGCATGTTTTACTTGGCACCGACTTCAATATTCTTCAACTACTATATTGTATTATAAAAGATTTATTTTTTGCTTTTTAGTTATTAGTTTTGTTTTTGAGTTTTTTGAAGTCGGTTTTTATTTTTTGTTAAAAAATTTAATTAGTTTACAATTTTGAGTGATGGGTAGACCTAGTAAAGACGATTCTCTTGAAAAACTACAAAGGTCAAATGTATGTTGCCCCAAGTCGAGTGAAAACCTTAGACGGTATTGCACTATGTGATTTTAAGATCAAATAAATTACTTAGCCGCCCATCGAATCTGCAATATTACCCATCTCGGCTTAAAGTGCGCATCAATACGAATAAAATAAGCCCAAACACTATGTAGCTGCTATCAACCATTAAGGAGTTCCCTAAACTGTACTGCACCTGCATCACGGACCTTGCAGTGGCAGTCATTACCCATCTCGGTGTAAAGATCTTGTCAACACGAATAAAATAAGCCCAAACACGAGGTAGTTAAGATGTACCGTTGAGGAGTTCCCTCGATCCTCTGTCGTCTCCATCATCAGATCTGCCCTAAACCTCCATAGTATTGTAGTCTCATCAGATATACACATAAATATCAAGTTTTTACCCCATGCTCGCCTACAATTTTCAAGAGATGCCCTCGATTTCTCAGGGTTTCCACCATCAGGTCCTGACCTGATGACAATGGGACCAAATGACAAGCATACCCTTTCAAATAAAAAAAAAAATTTTGAAATCGGTCCAGGCGTCTTCGTGAAATCGAGTAACAAACATAAAAAAAAAAAAAAAACTCCTAACTCCTCCTTTTTTTGAAGTCGGTTGAAAATTACTAGTTGCTCTTCTAAATTATTTAGCTTAAAAAAGTTACATGTTTATTACAAAGATAATCCTGAATTGCTTCGAAATCAATCATTCAAGTACTAAAACCAAAGTACCCATAAAGTATTTCTAAAAAAAGAAAATGCTTGTTGTCGAGGTCTATTACTGCTTGAGAGCCTTTTATGATTCTCTTTGTAGCGCCATCTATGAAAATTTTCACCGACCACCAACACAACGAATTTCCACGATGTTGTGAGTTTTACCGTAGCGCTACACTTCGATTGTGAGGCGCGGCTACGATGTTATCACACATTTCACTAATTTCCGAGTAGATGGCGCTGTTGTTGACAGTTTAAGAAAATTGCGAAAATATTGACTTATTGACAGAGCACCTTTTTCTGTTGAAAAATTATTATAATTATTAGCCATTAGTATATTATTAGACATTTGTGTTGAAAATTCAGTCCAGTTATTATAGGAAGTATAGTTTCCTGACAAATCCTTCAAAGTTCGATGCACTAGCTTATCATAGTAGTAACTAAAATTATTTACTTTTTAGTATAGACCAATCTAATAAGTTCACGAGAATTATGTTATTATTTATTTCGTAATAAAAACGAGAAATCTCTTTAAGCAGAAGTCTTCAATTTATTAACTATCTACTTTACAGTACAATACTCAATATTATTCATATTCACACGTAAAAAAGCCTAATCAAAGATAACAATGATTGTTTACTGCGCACACGACAATGTTACGGGAGTCACAGGGAGTCAAGGCGTAATGACCCACAAGTGTAGCAGTTTCAAACAATGGAGTTCGTGGCCGAGTGGGTTGAAACCCTTCCTATCGCTAATAGCGGGGAAGGGTGCCACCACACTTTCACCCCTGGACGCATTAGAACGATGAAATATTTCGGTTTTTAGCGATTATTTGGCTTGTTTCACTCGAAGTCTTAACTCTAGACCGTATTTATTTCGCCCGCCTAGATACTTTGTTTCCTTACATTTTTGTAGGTATACCTGCTTTACAATATAGAATGTATATCTAAACGTTTGATAAAAAATACTTATCAAATTATTACACTACAGTTCTACGATAAGACTTAATTAAATAAATTATTCATCTACATCCCTATCGGTTAGTGCGAGAACAATTAAAATGCTAATAGGTACACATGTGGGCACTCGACCAACATACTATATTGTATGACAACAAGTATCGATTGCTTTGTGGCTACACACAATCAGTGGGTATCTTTTACAGCTCACTGGAATCCTGAAGATGAACCTATTTTACTTACAGGAAATATGAATAATAGGTACCTTTGAATGAAAATGAGTTTTTTTTTACTTATTTAGTGGCTCCATATTAACGAGATGTGATTATTAACCAATAAATGTAGATTTTTAAATCATAGAGCCACACCATGATCTATTTCTCGCTATAATTTAAATTTATGAAAAGTACAGGTTTGCGTGCTACTTTGACCAACGTCAGAGGATATTTAAAAGGGGAATAAGATGGCGTGCAATGATAAAAAAAAACACTTCTCTGGGACAAGGGAGGGAGAAAATGCTAATGAGAGGGATACAAGCACATGGTCTTGATGTAGCATTGGTCCGAAGTGTTCTTTGGAGCACTCCTTGTTAAGAGAAGGAATGAGTACTGTCTGGCGTAGAGCTTGTAATCCAAAGACCTTTCACCTTGAGTATACTTATGTAGTAAGGTAGTCTTGTTTATGTATTGGCCATGCAAAACAATAACTAACGAGTTCAAAGATGAAGTTTCTTGTCTGTCGTAGAACACTAAAATAGTGATTTTAATATATAATAAACGATTAATTTTCCTCTATGGTGTCTCACTACCTATACTTGATACTCTAGGTAGTTAACAAATTTTGATAATTAAATTTTCAATATAAAAAATAAATGCTCCATATTGAATCAACGTCAACGTCGAGGTGTGAATGAGCACGATTCCAAAAGTGTGTTGATTCTATGGAAAAAAGACTGACAAGACACAAAGAAGATATTTATGAGGGTCCAGAGATTCATTTGTGAACTAATTTCTCACAGTCGATTGTTCACTACTGTGCTAGGATAACCCCAGACGTATTTATAACAGACATTCGGTTGACCCTCAATTTACTAAAAAAAAGGTAAAATGCTCGATAAAAGGCGTAGGGACGAAAACTCAACGACGAAAAAGGAAAATGTTGTCCATTTGTCGGGAATGGGGTAAAAGTGCCTTATCAACGTGAACATTGCCCGTTCGTCATAGAAACTGTTGGCACTTTATAACTTCTATACATTTCGGAAAAACCTAGTTTATAAGTCATCATTGGGTTTCAGTAGTCAGGTATTACAAGTCAAAAATGTGTGAAAACAACGTGCGCGCGCATTTGGGTGAACTTTTATCGAAATCCAGCGGACACTATTCTCATACAATTTTAGCTTGATGGTAACTTCGGTTGTGTTATAGAAAACTTGATAACTGGGGATACCGATATCAAAGGTTTGCAATCCGGCTGTTTAGGTTTTGAACGTCTAACTGCCCATATACAAGGTGTCCTGAAACTCATCAAGCGGGTAGCGGTGTGGTAACAGAAATATTTTTGAATTGTTCGCATCGTGATCGTGATCTACGGGAACGAATTTTTATATTTTCAAAAATATGCCTATCTATTATAATAGATAACTAAGAGACATGGATTTTTTTCCTAATTTCTACCAGAACAGTTATGGGCTGGCCTCTCGCCTGATACCTACTTGACGTTGAGTTTCGGGACTCCCTGTATATCTGATGGTATTATCTATAATGGGCTGCTTCACATGCTCTCCAAAACATGACGGTGGTGAATGATTTAAAACTTGTCATAATTAAGCACATTTTCTCGAAAAACGGTAGCTTGCTAGCTATAATAACCATGTTAACCTTCTAAATGCCTTAACTAATCTTTAACATTCATGTTATTGTCAGTGTAAGTTTCTTGTGTTACTTGTGTAATCACATTCCCACGGTGGAAGACAAGAAAAGCAATCACCATTCTTACATTGTAACATAACGCCGTTTTTTGTCCCCGTCCCCACTTTAATTAGAAGCTACCTTAAAGCTAATTTCTGCTTTAACTTAGGTTTATTTAACTTATGCAGTTTACTTAGTTCCTACGTACTTTGCCAGTCATCTTAATTTTTTAGTTTTCTGTGTAATTATTCAATTACTTAGACTTCTGTTCTTTTATAATGAAATGAAATGAAATTATTTTTTATTTAAATTAGGATTTTTCAATCACATTTACACGTCTTTTTTAAACTAGATAGCGTCGGTATTTCCTATCTAAGGTCCTATTTAAGGTCTGTTTCAAAGTCCATACAGATTATAGTAAGGGTACAAATATAGGGTGGAATGGTCTTTTGAAGAAAGTATCATAGTTATTTGAACTGAAGCATGGATTAGTCATCGTGAGAATTAATGAAATTAAGAGCGTTCAGCCTAGATCTCGCTCACATTTACAATATATAGCGGTTATATATAAAAGATCATTTAAATTTAAACGACATTACAATATCAAAATAATGAACTAAATAATATAATAATTAATGGCAAAATTGTATATAAAAAAGGAAAGGCTATAGAGCGACTCAATCCCAATCGTTTTTCAACCGACTTCAAAAAAAAGGAGGAGGTTCTCAATTCGGTTGTATTTTTTTTTTTTTTTTTTTTTTTTTTTTTTTTTTTTTTATGTTTGTTACTCGATTTCTCGAAGACGCCTGGACCGATTTCAAAAATTCTTTTTTTATTTGAAAGGGTATGCTTGTCATTTAGTCCCATTGTCATCAGGTCAGGACCTGATGGTGGAAACCCTGAGAAATCGAGGGCATCTCTTGAAAATTGTAGGCGAGCAAGGGGTAAAAACTTGATATTTATGTGTATATCTGATGAGACTACAATACTATGGAGGTTTAGGGCAGATCTGATGATGGAGACGACAGAGGATCGAGGGAACTCCTCAACGGTACATCTTAACTACCTCGTGTTTGGGCTTATTTTATTCGTGTTGACAAGATCTTTACACCGAGATGGGTAATGACTGCCACTGCAAGGTCCGTGATGCAGGTGCAGTACTGTTTAGGGAACTCCTTAATGGTTGATAGCAGCTACATAGTGTTTGGGCGATTATTCCGTCAATTACGGACCGATTTTAAAAATTCTTGTTTTGTTTGAAAGAGTATGCTTCCCATTTGGTCCCATTATCACCAAGTCAGGATCTGATGATGGGATCCTAGGGAAATCGAGGGATACCCTCAAATATTGTAAGACAAATAGCCCGTTTGAGCTTTTTTTCTTAATAAGTTAGGTATTGGCGTCTGAAAATCATCATTTAATGATGCTGAGCTGATGATGGATGTCATAGTACTCCTCAACGGTAAAGAGTTAGGGAATAAAACTTCCGAGTTTGGGATCACTCGATATATTTTGATGAGTCCCGTATAAAACATTTGGTATAGAGGGTCTGATGATGGAGCCAGGAGATAGATGGTGGAACTCTTCAGTAGCTACTTGTAAACCCCTCGAGTTTGGGCTCATTTTAAACCTCTAAAAGTCAAAACTATCACAGTATTAGTTACAATAGTCGTCTTAATCTTTTCATTTCTCGTAATGCGTTTTCATCATGTGGTCGGCTAAGTAATTTATTTGATTTTAAAATCACATAGTGCAATACCGTCTAAGGTTTTCACTCGACTTGGGGCAACATACATTTGACCTTTGTAAAGTTTTTCAAGAGAATCGTCTTTACTAGGTCTACCCATCACTCAAAATTGTAAAATAATTAAATTTTTTAACAAAAAAAAACCGACTCCAAAAAACTCAAAAACAAAACTAATAACTAAAAAGCAAAAAATAAATCTTTTATTATACAATATAGTAGTTGAAGAATATTGAAGTCGGTGCCAAGTAAAACATGCAATGATAAACCGACACGATTGGCGAAGTGCATTTGTCGTGTCCGACGCATAATCCGCTCCGCACTCGACAATTTCTACGTGAACTTTCGTTGTTTCAATGTCGCTATTATAGCAGCAAGGTATATTACTTTTATGTTTTACTTGGCACCGATTTCAATATTCTTCAACTACTATATTGTATAATAAAAGATTTATTTTTTGCTTTTTAGTTATTAGTTTTATCATCTAAATAGTCCGAAATTTTATAGTATCCATTTTTTACAAAGTTTAGATTTAATTACAATTGAACTTCTTTAGTGTTAAATTGCATATATTATTGGGAAGTTTATTGTAAAAGCGTATACATTGTCCAATGAACGAGTCGCTTACACTGTGGAAGCGCGTAGCGTGTACAGCAAGGTTGTGTTTATTCCTACTGTTCAAAGAATGAGTATCAGACAGTTTGATAAAGTTCGAAATATTTTTGTAAACATATATTAAGTTTTCATATATGTATATATTGTGACGCTACAGTTAGAATATTAATTTCCTTAAATCTGTATCTAAGGGACACCCTTAGATCAAGATTATAAATAGCTCGGACAGCCCTTTTCTGCAAGACGAATATAGTATTGATGTCTGCAGAGTTTCCCCAGAGGAGGATACCGTAAGTCATAACGCTATGAAAATAACTGAAATAAACTATTCTGGCTGTATCCATATCAATTAAGTGCCGAATTTTTTTGACAGCAAAGGCTGCGTAGCTAAGCCTACCCGATAGTCAATTTATTTGCAGGCCTATAGTGATCCCTAGAAAAACAGTCGAATACACAATGCCCAACTCCACTTCATTTAATTTAACATTGATTGATACTTGTCGGACATTGTGCGTTGAAAATTTGGGACATTTGGTTTTTTTTCTCATTAAGGAAAAGATTATTAACATTGAACCAATGAACTACATTAGAGAGTGCAACGTTAACTTCGCGAAAAACAAAAACATTTCGTCGAATTTTAAAAATTAAATATCTATCATCTGCGTACAATACTACCTCGTGATTATCCCGTACCTCGTGATTATCGGGCATAATAATGTGGCATAAGATTTTTTATAACGCTAACATTCATTTTATATTACTATAAATTGATAAAATATTAAATGGAATCGTATCATAAAAGGTTCAATTTATCGATTATGGATCTGAGATTAACATATCAAAAGATTTTAATATCAAGTAGTAGCTATTTGCAAATAGAGTTCCTATATAGAGTTAGTCATATAGAGTTCATTATAAAGTCAAATTGTTAATCACTCCTTAATGTTGATGAATTTGAACATAGAACAAAACATACTACTTATAACACATAGCTACATATTTCATTCAATTCATTGCAATACCTACTATTAATAATATTATTATGTAACTCTCAAGTTCTTTCTATACTAAAATATATGATTCATTTTTCAAATTACGTTGTCATTTTTGAAATACAAACATGTCATGTCTATTTGGCAGACTCGAAATTTGCAAACTGAAGACACGTTTCAAGTTCACCTTAAAACATTATCATTAGCAAAGGTTAAAATAGTAATTTTTCTTCAATTAATTTAAAATGTTAAAAATATCAATTAAATACCTTATCGTAGAAAATAAGTCTATGATTTATCGTGACTTTGACTACCTAATTCGAAGAACCATGATTCTGACCTATTAGAATGAATTCCTTGTGAAAAGGGGGAGTATTTATTATTATTGAGGGTGCCACTATAACCAAAACAAATTTTAATCGTTTTGCATAGACTGTAGACATAATATTTCAGATAACTACTGTAAAATAGCGTGACTGAAGGCACCTCTTTAGACAAACTGGAAAACTACATTCAAAACGTAAAATTCAAATCGTTCACATTTCTCACAAATGCTTTTCATTTGATATTTTGAGATAATGCTTCTGTTAGTTGAATTATAAGCTAAGCTAAGATGCTGTAAGCTAAAATAAATCGTCCAATGTGACATAACAACAGCTGAACATGTGTTTGTCATTCACAATCACAGAAAAATATCCTTTATTATTTTTACCTAGGACTTATTATACAACTGTATGGTTTTACCATACCACCCTCGTTATCAGCAAAAAATAATATTCTTACTAATTGATATTTTTTTACTGTAGTAATCTTCTGACGATAATCAGTTAATCGCTTTTCATGCCACCCACGGGCCATGCTTTGTGAACTAGGTCTGATCGTTACCACTCGACCAACAAGCAATTAATTAATTAACTTATACTCAATTACTCCTTACCTAACATTTATGGAACAAGACATAATTTTTTGAGCTTTCTCAATTATGTTCGAATCGATTTTAACTAGTTAAGAATAAAATCCACCAGTAGTAATAAATCAAATGTCCCTTAATAATCACAATCAGATCCAGCAAGTCCTCTCTTTTCTGTCCCCCACAACGCCCTAAGCCGAGGTTCTAGTCCCACTATGGGAAACCCTTAGCAGTGTTGCTTAATATTATTTAATTTGCTCGGCTGGAGGCCCCTCTGGTCTCGCCATTTGCCCGGTTAAGAAGTAAAAGCTCCCTGAGATAATAGCGAGAGACAAATCAAAAAAAAAATAAGAATAAAATATTAAGATTTTATGTAGACGTATGCTCCCAGGTATACAATAACTAGGTGTTGATTCTTCAACACTTGGTGACGTATAATTTTGTGACTAAGAGTTATGGCCAAGAACATGGACAACGGCATCCTGCTGCAACCGTTTCTAAAACGTAGTAATTATATTACTGACTGCCTCATTGAATTTGGTAGTAGCACTGTAACTGTAACTGCTGAACGATTTTGTCAGTGGTAGCCCGCAATTTGAAATTGCAGCCGGTAGATAGCAACAGCCTCGCCCACTATTACCTACATGGGACTCAATAACGAAATCGGAGAAATATGGTTATAAAACACTATCTACACCTCTGCATAACCTTCAGGAATACGGACGTGCTATGTTATGTTAATTTTATCTGAGCATGTACTTACATATACCGATAGTTGCAGCGGTCAATGGGACATCATATAAGTCCGTAAATATCATGAACATTTTTTACGGACTCATGTGATGATTTTGCAAGTAGCCGTCTGATCTTCTTAGACGCAGATTTCATGCTTATGCTAACCCAGAATGTATATGATAACGGGCTCCATGCGATTCACTAAAGAGCACATTGAGACGTAGGTATAATATGATATTCAGCCAACTTCCACCGCGCCTTAATAAACACATTTTAACTTTATTTACATAAACCGTAGACATGATATTTTAGGTAGGCAACTGCTGATATAGCGACATAGCGTGACCCAAGGCACCCTATTTAGAAAATACTCTGAAAACTACATTCGAAGAGTTTTATTTTTCGCGTGCACTAGGTTTCCTTTTAGATATACATAGATCAAAGTACTTATGGAATCAACTATGGCAAACCGAGATAATTTGGTCAATAGTAGTTGTATGCGCGGCCACTGGGTACGAGTTTAGTCCGACATCACACTTCGCCTCCCCGAGGAATGCATGGAATATAGAAAGGGAATGGGTAGCCTCCTTGTTTTAGCAGTCCAAAGCGTGGCTACCCGGGCATGAGGTCCTGGTTTCGATCCCGAGGTCGGGCAGTATTATTGAGGTTTTCGGTTAGAATATTCTTTGTTTGGAATTGTGCCCGGTAGATGGGATGGGCTCATTCCCTATTACATGTTACTTACTAACAGCATCGGTGAAACAAACAATTGTATAAATCCCTGCCTAACACTTAATACAGCCGCGAAGCTTTGTTGAGTATAGAAAGGGAGTTTTGCCTAGGCTAGGTACTGCTATGGACAACGATAACGATAAAATATTTATCTATATACTTCCAAAATAAATATTATGCCGTGCCCAGTTACCGAGATACACACATTCCGACTGAAAATTTAACATGAACAATGCATAACAAATAATGTTATTATCCCTATTAACACAAGAATGATATTGCGACGCAAATATAATATCACTTTTATCTGCTGGTAGTGCATCATTGTGAATTTTTAGTACCCGGGGGTCTAATACGGGTTTATATCGAAAATTTATAAAGAATTCGTACGCACGCATTTGAACTCCTGTCGAAAATGGGCGCAAATATTTTCATACTTTTGTTTTATTTTAACTATGGTTGAAAAACATTGTATTAGACCCCCAGGACAGCTTAAGTATCACTATGCTTAACGTATGCAACCAAAATACTACTTTAACCTTATAATCCGTAATGGTGGCTAAAATGGGCCTGACACTCATGTCACCGCTGGCTCAGTATAAGCCCTAAAATGGGCCGGACCGTCACTTCAACTTATGTCAATCGTCACGATAAATATTTTTGAAAAATTATTGTATACTAAATGGTCAAATCATAATATTGCGTGTGAAACAAAAGACTTTAATAAACAGTTCATGTGTTCAAGTTAGCAAATCTTAACCATTTTATGCCCAAATTACATAGTTTACCTATAAAATATATGAGTGCGCAAATGCGATGACGGCCATTGTGAGTGCCACGGCTACGGTGCTAAAAAACATCAAAAAAGTGGATTTTGAATCACCAAACTCCACAAACTGGGCGTGATAATAACGTCTTATTCATTAGGTTGTTCATATCATCCATAAATTTGATAAATAAAGTAGTGATAACAAAGTTTTTGATGACTGAAGCAAAAAATTTCCGCGAGTCATGCGTTTGTTATTTTTTATTTTCACTAGTATTACACATTTTACTGTTAACTTAGATAAATATATATCACAAACTAGTTATAAAATCTATAAAGTTCACGTAAATGTCCATATATCAACGTCAATATCACTTCAAAGGCAAATATTAAAAATTCTTTGTTATCACTACTCAATTCGATTTATAAGGATTTGCCGCCATATTAGATTTTGTCTGCAAGAGATTTGAAGAGATGTTCGAAACGATTATTTTACCCGATTTATTTTCGAATTTGAATCGTAATCGATTAATCAAAATGAAAAAATCTAGAAATCGATACAAAAAAAATATAATTAATGTTTAAAATATTATATGATAAAATATAAAAGTAATATTCCAGTAGGTACAGTCAGCATCAATAAGATGTATACATTTTATGAAATTCAAAAACGATTTTTAGAGCAAATAGCGATTGAAATCTTGACGAATTTTACACAGTATTTGTGAATACATAAAAATACACAACCATTGAAATTTTATGATTTTAACATTAGTTGTCCAAGAATAAGCGTTTGAATTTCGCTACGTGTATACATATTTTTGATGCTTTTAGGCACGAGAAAATTATGTCTCTGAATGAGCATTTTTCTTCCGCATTTTTCAATTTATAACTATTAAATTTAACTCGGTTAGTTTTGGTAAAAGTATTTAGTTTGTAAGGCCTTGTCCTGTCTGGGCAACACGGTGCGGCTAGCGCCGGTGTCGTGCCGCTGCTATAGGAAAAGGTTATGAAATATGTTCGCCAAAAATGCTCGTCCTGAATGTGCATAGAGCACTAACGAGGCTATAACAACACGACGGCCGCGCCGACGAGACGTGTTGCTCGCTTCACGGCTGAGCTAGGACAAGGGGTTGCTGTCCACTACCGTCTATTTTATTTCAGCCAAATTATATTAATATCATTATGTATCTATATTTTTATGTTATTTTGTATATCGTTTTTATTCCGTGATTTAAGCTGGTATTAACCCAAGATGGCGGCATTTTTTTTTTATTTAATTTTTTATTATTGAATTTAATGAAATTTTTCATGGGTGTAGTTTTTTGGTTTCCGGGGTTTCTGACACTGAAACTGATGATACAAAATGGCGGAAGTGCATTTTCATCGATTTTTTATGGATACGAACGAAAAAAATCCGTAACATGGCCGCCATCTTAATACAAAAGAAATTGACAAACTACACAAAAAAAGTTATGGCCGTCGCCTTTGATTTGATTGCCAACCATAAGCAGGTTTAGCTTAGCTAGTATCCATCTTTTAATTCTGACTGTTTTGGAAAACCCGTCTGTTCCAGCATTTTCCTTTAATTGAACAAATATATAAACTTTTGCTGCTCTCTGTATATTTAATAAAATACAATTCTTTCTTGGGAAATATTGTTTTACAATTAATTATAAGTGGAGGAAAGATTGAAGAGGATAAATATAAATATTGTAATAAAAATATTCAGATAATTAGACAGAAACACCGAAATTTAGTTGCGAAAAAAATGCACTAGAATTTATAGAATTAAAAAAAGAGTATAACCTCTTTTCTGCCAAGCGTTAAGTGAATCGATTAGGATGAATGCAAGATTTGTATTGTTATAACGATTTTAGCTGAATTGGCAGCACTATTTGAGACTTCGTTTTTTGTTCAAATTTCAGTTAAATTCAATCTTGTTTTTTATGTGTTTATGTATGAATAATGGTATAAATGAATCGTTAAATAAAAAGATAGTTTGTGCAATTATTCCAAATTATAGTGATTCAGCTCATAAATAGCTTGCTTAGGTCATTTTTTTGAGCTAACCTAAGACCCGTGATATTGTAATAGGTGTACAAATTAACATTTTATAGGCATATCGCAGCCTAATGATGCAGTTTTACCAATACTAACACTAAAATTAATAAATTTACTGTAGACATTGGTCTTTAAATCGATGAGGTAACATATTTTTCATGTTTAATAGTGGAATAAAAAGTTCGTACAAAATTCAGTAGTTCTTAGAATTCATGACGTAATTTTCGACAGCTCGTCGAATCAGCGGGTATGTCATGTGTCAAGATCTGTTCGAGCCGAGAGGTTAAAACCGAAAGTATGAAAAAATTATCACAAATAATGACGCCAATTCTGACCTTCAGATGTTGTAATGATTAAATTCTAGGTAGTGCGGTTTCTTACATCATCACTAGATATATTTACTAGCCACGTCAAGTTATGGGTCATCGGGCCAACACACCTTCACAATGGTGTTTTGTTGACTGATATCCTCTAATCTTATCTATATGGGACTTAGGTCTATTGCACCCGTTGTTTCGTAAAGATGTGTGTTGTAAATTTTATTAATCACGGTTGACGGTTGCTTCAAAGTTTTATAGCTAGGTATTATTATGATCCACTAGGGGGATCCGTAGATAATGAACTAACCCACCCAAGACTTTCTTGAACAATGTTCTAAGGTATGCTTCGTCAGAGTTTCATAGTTGATACTAGCTATATCCAGCTTATCCCATAAGGAAAACACTTATCTCGATGTCAATGTTAAGTGCACCTTGACTTATTCATATTATAAACCAAGGATACCTAATCGAGCCAAGTTCTTTATTGTGTAGTAAAACAATTCAGTGCAATTGTCTGTTCCCGAATTCAACCCACAAATTTCTTAGTGAAATCACCCGAATATAACCGACAAATACGATGACTCAAATCGTGTGCATTTTCTAGACTTTTCGTTGCTGTCTCGCTGATAGCATATAAATGCAGCGTTATATTGTATATATAATTGAATACTGGTTATTTAGTGTTATGTATGAAACAAGCGCGTGCGCACCGCTATGTTAATTTGTATGCGACCTCACGCGCTACGCGCGACTCCGCCGGGGCCAAATCTCTTGCTTCGCTCCTGTATCTTTTATTTACATGTTGCTGTGTAGTATGTACTATTCATTTATAATTGTAAAACTAGTGCTGTTATGTTGTTTAACTATTATATTTATTTAAATTAGTGGGATATTTTGAATCTTTATTAGGTAGGTACATATATAAAAGTAGGATTCGTAATGATTGGTAAAATCACGAATGATTACTGACGTAAAAATTCAGCGTGCTATCAAAATATTTTGAAGTAATAAAACAGTGAGCAAGGAGCCGGGTACTTTGGAATAAGGAGTTTGGGTAACATTTAGTCATTTATTTTTGTAGACCAGCTTTAATTGGTGATTCCACCTAATTGGCGAACGGCACGCAATGTCGCGACTAAATTGTACTAATCGTTACAATTATATTGACGTAATGGTTAAAATTCGCTTCGTGGTCCGTGGGCGACATTTACTGCCTTCATTTAAAACCGATTCAGGCCGAAACAAATGAAGTTTATCCTTAAATTCCAAATAAAGAATGGTAAAATATAGCCGATACCGCTTTGAGCAATTCAAAAAGTGCTTGGATAGCGTCATAAAAATGCCACAAAATGCACTTATTTTGCTATATAGGTAGATACGTTCGTAATACTAAGCAAAGAATTTTCAAAAGATCCTATAAATTATTTTCATATCGTACCAAACTTGAAGAAAAAATCATAAGATACAGTTGTTGGTGAGAAATGACGCTTTGCGCCTGCGGCGAACTCGTCCGGCAATTTACCAATTACAAAGGAAGATGCTACGAAATGTAATTGTCCTCTAATATTGATAGAACCATTAGCTAATCCTCCACGGTTGTCACCTTTTAATTCCAGCTTAACTATAACTGATGCCATGGGGTTACTATCCCACAGAATCGGGTATTGATGAGTTTGTTTTATTTTATTTGGTTTCTCAGTCGTAGAAGCTCTTGTCAATCTTTTACTCGCTTAATAACATATATTTGGAGTAACAGTTCTAGGTAAAGTAAAATACTAAATGTTTTAATAATGATCAACCTGCCGAAATCTCTGTAAACTCGTAAATATTTAATTTAATAAACATTTTCATGAAACGAGTTCATCGCTCCCCGATTGTCCTTTATAAAGAACTCCCATAAATCTGACATCATAAAATCCAAGTTCGAAATTTATCTTGGCTAACAAAGCTACCCTAAAATACGAGTTACAAAGTATTGAAATGTTTAGAAGTTGTTTTTTGTATATTGATATTCTTAAAGGTTTATAGAAACTTGAGACAACACTGTAGCCGTCCAGAAAGTTAGTGGTGTACCTTCCAAGATGCTATTGTTTGGTTCACAGTTCATTAATCAGCGACGTTGTGTAAAGTTTCAGGATGAGCTCTTGCCGCGCCCGGGAGCCTCACCTTATTATAACAAAACATTTTTCTATTAAATTCGCTCATTAATTTTAATGAACCGTGATTTAGAAATTGAAATATTTAATACTCAATAGTAAATATTGTTATAATAATATTAACGGAGCTTATTGATGATTGGAGCATACTTTAGTATACAACTGCTTAACATTAAGCGATTGAAAAAACCATCCTAATCAGAATCATGTCAAAATCAGATCATGACATTTTTGTTTTTGCTTGAAGATTGAATGTACTTTGATGCAGTATTAGTAATTAACAATAGAGACATTTTCGTCTTAATACGAAACCTTTGTCACCTGTTTTGTGTCTGGCCATGTAATGTAAAATATGTAAAATATTTACTATTTCTTGATGGATGTTAGCACCCAGTACAGGCCACAAAAGTTCGTCTATTCTAAAGTTGGATAACCTCAAAAATGTATAAAAATAATAAAGCCCAATTCCCCCTTAACAAGAGATGCTTTTGAAGTTACGGATACGGTTCATTAGGAAGGGGAAATAAATCTTCGTGATCGACTAGTATGCCAACTCGAAGAGCAATAAAGGAACGATATAAAACAAAGATGGCTAAAAAGTTCGTTAACTATTTTAAAGTATTAAATTGTATAAAGAAAGGTGTCAAAGTAGAAATATGAAAGAGAAAGGTTTTAATAAATTGTATATCCAATGTTGTATACCCTGTTATCAATTTTATTTTCAGACGCATCTGAGTATGAAAGATACTGACATAATAAATTCCTTGCCGTTTATTAAGCGATAGACATTTGCCTACATTTGACCTAATTGTTCACTTAATTACCACCGCATCGTTAGTTGCGGACAGCGCACGACTATGAAATATTTAGAACATTGTTTCATTGCAAAACTCTAACTTTTAATATTTATTTTTGAAGCACTACACAATTATGTTTACCTTACAGAATTTCCCTTGCGAATAGTCGAGAATATGATGTAGTATGGAATCTTTGTTTGTGTTTTTCAAATCAGGCTTGCTTACTTACATATATTTACCTGGGTGTTTGCATAATCCATTGTTATAATTTATCATTTATGAATGACTTGCAATGCCCTGTTGAACTCAGGCAGCTGGTTCCAAAAGACAATAGGTTGCGAGCTCAGCATAATACAATAAGTCTTGCGGCCACGCTGCTCGGGGGCAAAGACACTGCATTATCACACTAACGAGAGTAAGTGAGTTTAATTGTATTTATGGCGTTACTTAACACAATAGACGCTAACGCTCTGTCCAGGACTTCACTGATTTAATCATTAGGTCGTGTAAAGTTCGAATGATTTAGCATTATGTACTTACTATGTTGATTTAAAGAATCAATTTTTCGAAGTAAACATTATAAGAGATCAAGGGAAGATGTCTGTAAGAGCAAGAGGTAAACCATACATACCTACAGTAATCAATATTTTACTTGATGAAGTGTATAGGTAATGGCTAACAACTTATATTTGGACGTAATGGTATTGTACCTAATACATATAAACATCATACTTAATATTTGTTCCAATAAAATCTGCAATATAGCGAAGATCCAAATATAAGTTATAAAATATTTAATAACAATGTAGGCAATACAAATAGAAAATACATAATTAAATCTACGATATAATCTTACAACAATGGAGATGATAACGAAGTGCAATAATACATTATGGCTTATGAGGCATCATAATAGCAACTGAGGGCATGCTACACTACAAAAAAGATAAATATTTCATTTCAAATGTATTTTCCATTGTTTATCTAAACCTATGGGAAAATAGGTGTGGAGTCCTCATTACAATTTTTATGGCTTTCTCTGATGGTAGCTAGCCCTTTGTTTAACAGCTCTGCTTAATTAAATACATTCACGTATAAACAAGAAGAAAGTTAAAAACCTTTAAGTAATTGTCTACACAAGTATGTCGTAATTTAAAATCCTATTGCATTGACAACGAAGTTAATTATAGCTAGAAGAAAGACATTCAGTATTTTTTTAGAAAAAAGATTAAGTTCTATTAACTTAATAATAATCAGCTTCAAGGTCCAAATGCGTTTATAAACATTTAACATACCCACCGTCACGCCAGGCCCATAAATCAAATTGGCCCATATACAAAATCGCAAATCATTGTTCGTCACTTAAGAACATAGAAGCTTAATAACAACCTAAGTTTTTCTAGCCTCGTTTATAAAATAAATGGAAAACGTTTCTTTATATTTTTCGATATTTATTTATTCCAAATATTGTTAATTTCATTTTCAAATTTAATCAAATAAAAAAATATTACCTAGGCAACTAATAGATAAAAATATGCTAATATTTTAAAATAAAAATATAAATCCGTCATTTTGCTAATGTCGCTGTATGCAGACTTGCATAAAATAAAGAAAGTACTAATAACAAAATGGGCCGTGAAGCCAGCTAATTAGTATACAGTGATTACCAGGGTAGCACGACATGAGACCTAGGCGCGGCTGGTGTCAGGCACGAAGCGAATTCTTCTAGGAAGCGTCATCACGCCCTTCACACCCCTAGCAAACCCCATACACAATTATCGTGACTGTCAACTATTGTAATCAATATCGTTCAGCCCTTAAACTTCTTTATGGTTTCGAGGACCCACTTAGGTTAGTCATTAATTCCAATAAAATATAATAAAGCCCTAAGAATAAAAAACACCATTTGTAAAACTCCTAAACCAGAGTATCAATCAATCTTCAAGGCCAAGTCCAAGTTCATCATTGTTTAACATGAGAAGATTTTGATGATTTTAGAATTAAATAAAAACAAAAAGTTACATCTTTATCCTTCCGTGCACATGCTGCATAACAGAGGTTCAGTAGGAAATAGCTAAATGAAATAATGGAAGCAGTAGATAAATGAAGTCAAGGCCCCGTACACTGCAGAATCAAGGGGATCCATTCGAGGTGTGTCAATTTATTGTAAGTATTCTTAGAAGAGCCACCTACACCTGATCTATTTGTAGTCACGATGGCCAACGGTCACCGTGCCGAATCCGTTTGCTAAACCTAAATGTAAATATAAAAATGTACCAGTGACCCTTTTTACGACTTTTTGCTCAACGATCCTGATTGATCACCGTATTCCCATTCAGAATCCTGATCGTTTTTGTGCTAAGATTTATGACTATCGTTATTACGTATAAAACTAGCTGCTCTTTTAGTGTTAGTATTTACAACGCATTTCGCAAAATTCGGAATGTTATTATTAACTATATGATTTTTATAAAAACTGATGTAGTCAGGACCCACACATATTATGTTTAGTTTTATAACAAATGATTAACATAAGTATTATGGATGTTTGATAAGAATTAAATTAGTAAAGATATTGATAATTTCTTGATAAGGGCATTGATAATGCACCCAAAATGCGTGTTACATATCCATGAATTCTTTTTATGATTTATGTGTCCCGCTTAATTTTATTCAATAAATCACTTGCGATTTTAAATTTACAAGAGATATTATAAATCTGCATTAATAAATATGTCACGCCAATTGTTAATAAATTGGGATGTATGGATGAACTTTGTCACATGATAATATATGCAAGTCAAAGCCCGGTTGTGTACAAGGGCAGCGCATCAATCATTATCATACCATACGCCTGTGGAGTATCAATAAATCATAATGCTGTCGTAAACTAGGACGATTCTATTAACGGCGATACTTGCTCATTTGGAGCAATATCAGTGGAATGTGGACGATCGTCTCCAAGAAAGTGGATTGACGTTGATATGCCACCTACGTAATGTGAGATTATTGTCAACGGGATGAGACTACTAATTTACAGGTTTATGACCACCAATTTGTTGCTTCCTATCTCCAAATGCAAGTAGGTGGTCTTTTGAAAACGTGCACGTAAAATCCTTTATAAGAATGACTTGAATATTTTTTTCTTACTTTTATTATGATGATGATGTCTCTTCGAAACATAATTTCAAATTCCCGCAAACGCTAAGTCCCCTTCAAAATAACATTAGGTTTTTATTTTACTTCATTATACAAAAAGTGTTTGGTTGGCGCAATTGCTAACAATAAAATTATTACAACAGATAATAATCATGACGAATTGGTCACCTATTTTTAGACGTCTATGTTTATTGATGACATAATAAAGATAACAACATATTATCATAAATATTGTTTGATAAGTGATGTAAAGTTAGAGAAAAGAATGCCAAAAACAATTTCCCGTACCGGGAATCGAACCCGAGCCTCCTGGGTGAAAGCCAGGTATCCTAGCCACTAGACCATACGGGAGATGGGTAAAACTATGAAAAGTATACATTACTATACACATGATACTTACATTCTATTAACGAATGTCTAACCTTCAACATTTACTACGCTTATTTATTTATCTGTTCGATAACTTTTTCTTACACATATATATCTAATAAAATGTTCGATTATAATTGCACGTCATTGCGAAAGTTCTTATTTAAACATTATCATACAGTTAAATTGTAATAACAGGGAACTATGTTTATCAGTTTCACTGCTAATTGGGCAGCAAGTACTAAATAATCATGTGTACATTGTTCGAAGTCACAGGAGCTTCCGGTGCAATTATCTAGGTGCCTTTATAGGATCATTGAATAGAGCTGTATATCATTCAGATGTCGTCGATAGCAAATGACTAATCTTCTGTATAGTTCATGTTAATTACCGTTATTAATTCAGTTATATTTGCCCATGTTGTGGAACATTTGCTCATCTTTTATCGACTACTTATGTAACTATAAAAACATTAATGTAAAATAGGGGTTAGACAAGCTTTCTCGCTAATTTTCTCTTTCAGATTTGCCTCCATCAACAATTCATTAAGTGCATTGGCAACACTAGCAACGTTTCCTACTTAACAGTAGCATGTCTGGTTCAAACATTACAATAGAAAACAGCTTCGATTGCTAGTGCATCTACGACACGCACCACAATTACCTATTTTGCGCAGGGAACTGTCTTAGGGCCATTATACAAAAGACATCTGATCGTTTTCTAATAGTCTGACAAAATAAGCATTGCCTTGGCTTCGGTAAAATTTGAACAGGAGAGTCATATAGTCAATCGTATGAGATCTCTTGATTGCTAACGTAAACGAAATTTTCGGATGACAGAGTTTAATCAGTCAGCTTACACATAAAAAGAATTTGATCCGTAAATTAAGTAGAAAGTGCTAGATTTATTAAATAATAATAATAATGTTTAGTCAAAATGTTAATTACCTTATTGTATCGATATATATTTCCTTCCGTCACATAGTCAGAGGAGTCATGGCATACGGAGACTTTTATTATGAACGATGTTTCCTTTACCGGTTAGCAATAGTCGTAAATTATGTAGCGCACAAGCGCTATATTTACTGGGTATTCAGTAGACCAAGGGTGCATTTTTCGAACCTTACAAAATGTAATACCATTAAAAAACCATAATTAATATAAATGGGTAAATACTAATACCTACCTATAGTTTTTGATTATTTGGACTTCAGACCATGATTGAACAAAATCATTTTCGAATAAAAAACGACAGCTAAATCGATCATAAAACTAATTTAAAAAAGATAAACATACGTCCTTAATTGAATTTTGAGCGCACTAATCGATCGTTATTTATTCGTCAAATGGTTTAGTTGATTCTAATTTGTCTCTCATAAAAACTAAGCAGGGATTACTTAACTGACCATTTATCAATGTGTTGGTATTTAAATGGAGGCTGCGAAATGATCACATGTTTCATTTCGAAAGATGAAGAAATCTTTCGCCGCTAATTATATTAGCTATGTCACGTGACAACATGTATCAATATGCATTTAGTCCGTCTATGTTTATTCGTGTCTTGTGTCTACTATTTTTTAATTTACTGCAATCACAGCTGCACTTAAATACATATCGGAACATATTAACGGCAATTAAATTGTACGTACACATCTTCGAATTAAAAATAAAAGTATATCGGTTAAACACTTGTTGTTATTTGTAATTTAAGGAAATTCGAGACGCACCAAGCAATAAACAGACGCTTGCAATTTTTTTTAAAACTTGACCCTTATCAATTTAACATGGGGCCGGTCAAACAACTTTAGTCAGAAAGCGGCAGAACTATTCACAAAGACTATTTTGAACTAGCTCGTAGAGTAACGTTAAAAGGTAGACGGAGTGGTTGGATTTTTACAACTCGTTTCAAGTTCTTTTCTGCGAGTGTGTTATTGTCTTCAAACAACTGCGCAGCCTAGTTTGGAAGTGTACTGGTGCTTAGACAGACGTTGCATTTATTTTTCTAGTGTTTGTTTACCTGTGTTATGTTTGTCCGGAAGATTGTTGCCAGCATCTACGTTCTCTTTGACATCCGCCATCGTGACTTTGTGTTGTTTTTCACAGGCACCGACACCTGAAATTATTAACATAGGTCTATGTTTATGAGATCCTATTTGTAAATTGTTATCTAGGCTGCGTTCATGAAGTGCGTTGTGCCGAATTATAACATCCGTTATCATAGTCTTAATTTGTGTTACCCAATATGATTAATAGGAAATGCAAACGCACGCGTTATTTAGCTATAGGTACTAAGTTGAAAATTATGGGGTTGAACTATGACCCCATTTTTTCTCCCACAGTACTTCCCAGATGTGTAATACAGCAGATTTATATTTTCATTTGTATCCTCCTTTTGTCATTAGTTGTACCTAGTTATGTCGAACTTTAAAAATATTTTCAAAGTATTCAGTGGTTGTCCATTTTGTGTTGTTCCATTACAAATAATTTGGTAATAATTTGATTATAGATAGAGGATAATTCCTCAATGAAACTAACTGAAAATTTTCAGTATGTTGATGAGACAATCGCCAACAGGTTTCTATATCACCTTTAATTATGTTTGCGATAATAGCTTCGAAATACTTCGGTATAATCTACACGTATAAACATATATGTATGTGTCTACTGTACATTATGTACAGTGATAAACGACTGTCAGAGTGACGAGGGGATAGGTGTACACAGTCACTGGAATAAAATAATAGCCAGCAATCATAGCACGTGATTGTTCGTATACAAATACATTTACATAATATACTAAACAGAGCGACGTCTTAAAATTTTCATGAACAACAAAACTTTTTGGCAATATTACTACTTAATTAATTCCGTAAAAATATATTTTTTTAGCCAGTAAAAGTGTTGTTTCTTACTTGATAAGAGGTTGTGTATACCGGCACTCTCGTCACGTTATCACTAAGCAATCGGTCACACACAACGTAAACACTGCGTAGACACGGAGCGCGGTACACGCTCGCCAACGAGATAAACACTGAATACTGCCTTACTTTGTAGAACTGAGGAGCGAACCCGGAGCGGGGCTGCCACACTCAAACGGCGAAAGTCACCGAAAAAGACAATATATCATGTCCAAAACCTTTGTTTTATTATGTTGACAGAGCCTTTATACTGGAAATATATTTTATAGTGGAAATAGTATTTGCTAAATATTGGATTTAAATAAAATATATATAATAATAAATATAAAGATAAAAATATCTCAAATTCAGGTCAATAATCCAGTTATATAACCGCCTCGTCGAATAAAAGGGTTTGATAAACGGATTGGGTTTTTCTGTTATAAAATTCTCAAAAGCAGCTTGGAGCACAAAGTCACTTAGGTACATAGATATCTTTCCTGGTTTGTTTTTCTGTAAGACGTCATATATAGCTATTCTAGATATTACCTAATTACTTATTCTAATCCACAAGATTTACTGAATTTCAATTCAACTTAAAAATCGGTAAAAATTGGGGACTGGTCACACCATATTGCAGCTTCGCACTTTGTGAAGGCCGAATATATACGAACGCCAACCGATAGCAGCCGAACGCTTGTATTGATGCCGGGAAAATATTTTCCGCGCCATTTTCTCTGGCTCGAGTGTGAGGGAGTATTTTGGCAAACAAAGCCGCCGGGTGCCCCGAATTTAAATGGGTTGATAAGAAACAAAGGTACATTAATCATCATCGATTCCATTTTAATTAAAAGAATATTAGGTAAAATTTGTATATAAGTTATAGGGAAAACAAATGAAGCATGTTGTTTCTTTGGTTCTATTTGTTAATGTTATGTCTGTTTTTGTTTTGTAGCGAGTTCATTGTTCTGCTAAATCTTCTGAAGATCTTTCACTCAAGTCCATTAAATATTCTGAAGAAAGAATTTCCCTACTATTATTTCAAATTGTGTTGATAAAAAGTAAAATAAAAAAATAAAAAATGACTGGATAAAAAGTTAAGATTTTACTACTAGGTCCCAAAGTTTTACTGAGCCATGAACTTACAAATACATAAAGTTAGGCAGAGATGTACTGTAGTACACCCACATTTCGCTGATGCGGTAGTCCCATGTAATATAGGGGCGAGCTTATTATTACCGGGCTCAATTCCAAATTCCAATTTGCCCGACCCGAGAATAGAACCCAGGACTTAATGCTCAACAGCTGAGTTTAGTAGAAGTAGTCCAAATAAAGAACACGACACAATACCAGTTTAGTAACATGAATACGTATGTTACTAAACTGGTCTTGACAAGTGCCTGAAGTCGATATTTCTTAATATCAGCGTTACATTGCTAGAAGCCTTTGGTTCGAACTATCCTCATGGTCATGTTAGGCTGGGCCTGACTTATTATACTATAATATCCATGACTTCCTGTGTAACATAAAGGAAACTTTCTTTTTCTGAAAAATGATACCTACTTGTTACACTGAAAAATGTTACACTATTTTTTGATGGTTCGCTCTATTTGAAACTTAGTTCTTGTATTCAGTGTCAGATACCCATTCTATGTGACTCCGGTTACAATTACTGATGAGGACTGATACTTCAAAAAAAAAATGGCGAATTATATCTATGTTCTAGGTGGTCGTAACTTGCATGATAAAAACTATTTCAGGTTGCGATAATATGATAGAAACCCATTCCTAGCAAATTTTTAATTCAATACAACACAACTTGATCAGTTGGCCTCCTTTTATGAGCTATTGGTAATATTGCCATACGGCCACTTGTTAAAGGCCAATGTATTCTAGAAGAAATTATGTGTCGACGTACACAGAGTGCAGAATGTCTTGGAAAGGTCGCCAATCTCTTTTACTGTAAAAAAAAAACGTGCTAATACTAATGCATAGTGTAAAATTATTAGGTTGAAGTGGCGATGGGCTGAGCATGTCTGTCGAAGGGCCAATAGGCTCCGGAGCAGACGAGTCCTTCAGTGGACACCAAATCAACGACGAAGCTAAGACCTGAAGAAGGCAGCTGGGTCAGACTGCGTAAGTCGGTACAACGGATGTTTTATCACAACATAGAAGACTCTTCCTATGTCCAACAGTGGACCTACAATAGGTTAAACTGATTGATTGATGCATATTAAAATTCTCGCCTTATTAATAACCTATCGATGTTGTTGGGTTGGTATAATAAGCTTTTATCAATTGAGTTTTGGATAGCATATGATAATTTTTTTCTCGGTAACACTTCCTTTTCATTTTTTTTAACTCTTATAATGCAGCATATTTTACTTTGAACTTATTATTTACTTAAGAGTGCAGACATAACTGCCTCATTGGTCGAGTGGTCGCGACTGTTATTAGGTTTTCTGTATAGAAATTCCTAGTAGCCGCACGTAGTTTGATATTGTACCCGGCTGATGACAATAAGCTCGTCCCATGTTGCATGGGGCTTAATAACAGCTTCGGCGAAATATAGGTGCGACTATATACCTACTATAGTGCGACTCTGCCAAACCCTTCCGGGATAATGCTATGTTATGATGTAGTACAGACACTGCTCAAAATCAGCGGCGTGCACAGAGTTTTTAGACAGGGTGGGCAGAAAATTTTAAAAGCTTACTTACCAATAATACCTTCTGCATGGTTTGTCGTCTTCTCCATTAAATAATGATCTATGTGATTTACCACCTCAAATATCTTATAATAAATATTTATCTGAGTTATGTAGGGTAGGCAGTCTTTTTGTCTTTATGAACCGCATGCCACTGCTCTGAATGTATCGTTTTCAGTATTAACTAAAAACAACAATAAGGGACGCATTTAGTTTGAATAGAAATGAACTATTTGGATTGAAATAACGAACAGTTAAGATATAATTGACACACATCTCTAGCTTTGTATCTTTTAAACTAGAAATATATTACGCTTTTCTGGCTACGCTTTTTTATTTAAGTTTTTTCTGTTCTTTTCAATCGTTGAAAATATTCACCAGTCTATTTTATTTATCTAACATGTATAAATTCATTCTGATCTAAGATGCAATGAACTTATTGAAGATAACACCAGACTGAACTTTTAATAGTTTATTATAAAATAATTTACGGTTTTATGTATTTTTGTCATTATAAACGTACTTAATAAATAATAATAAATTTAAAAAACACGTACAACGTGTGTTTACAGTATGTTTAATTTAATCTTACTTTAGTATGTACAGTCATAGGTAGAAAATTGTACAAAACGGTTGTGCATAGATGTTATATTCGTATAAAAAGGGGGTAGTCCGTATCTAAGATGGCGTATACGGGATGTTGATGTAACCGAGGGTGGGGCGTAGGCGGCGCACGGCCGGCGACGGCGACACAAGTTTGCGCACGCGCAGCACGACGTCCGCCGTGCGAGCGCCGGCGCAATCAACAGCCACTTAGCCCTCCGCAGGCGCTTCTCCCTCTGCTGGTTCCGCCGCCGGCGCCGTCTTGGGCTTAGGCCCCTGCCACCCGTCGCACATTTTTCGGAGGAACGCTGAAAATATGGCACAGGTACATTAGAAAAATATAAAGAATAATTGGGCAACTTGTTATTTGCCGGTAAAGGTATGGGTTATAAGTTTATGACCAGATTGAAAATGATGACAAGATTTGATAGAACTCTGTAAATATTGGTTAAGACTTAAGAGACAAATATAAAATAAGTAGAATGTGAAGCAGTAACACCGATAGAAATAAAAATAGTTATTACAGAACAGCAGTAAAATTATGAAGCCTTAGATCAACGGTTAAAAGAAACGAAGAACAGCGAAAGCTACTTTGTTTACGGTGGTCCACTTACGATCTTATAACTAAAGATATGACGAGATGTGATGCCTTCTACGCCATCACCTTCTTCAGGAATGCTGTAAATGGAAAATCAGTAAGACAAGGGACACACACACAACCAAGACATTGACCCTCATGCTAATATCCTTTGGATTGGGATATTACAAAGGAATCTAGGTACTAAATTCTTACACTGGTTTTCAAATTACGGTTTTATAGGATACCTACATATGTAGTAAAAACTTCGGACAAGAAACTAAATGTTTTTACAAAAGGTACATGCGTACATAATAATATGCATAACTAAGGAATAGTGTGAATGATCTGTGCATTTACTGCGCTACTTGGAAAATATAATGTGCATTGGAACAACAATAAATCTTCAAAAGTAACACAAATTATAAAATGTGTATGTACTGGATCTACCACAATCAATGCCAGTATGATATTCTTCTATAATGTAAACAAATATGACATTTTTATTTAACAGGAAAGAAGAGATCAAATACTTACGTGCATAGGGGATCATGCCATCGTCATCTTCAGCGTCCATGCAGTCCTTTGTGACTTCAGCGACTTCATTGTCTTCCAGTTTCTCACCTGATGATTGAAAAAGTTATTTTCAGTAATTGGTATGTGGGCACATCTGTTTTCAGGAAATTCTCACTTTCAATTACAAGAACTCTACGGTGCTTAGAAACCAAAATCAAAAAAACTGCGTCACGCAAATCATTATTTTTAAACGACGTTCACAATGGCATCTAGCCAAGTGAATTCAGTTCACGTCCAACTTGAAATGAAGTCGATGCCAATTTATCTTATTGACATGTTAAAGCCTCTCAAAATATAAAAATAGCTTACCGAATTGAAATCAACGACTTGGCACATTTATTTTTTCATGTAGCTTTATAGTGAAAAGCAACAATGAGTATTACATTTTCAGCAATATCGAAATGAAACCAGATAGATAGACTCTATCGTGAACCTTCACAGAAAAGATGTAGTTGTGATCGGACCAAACTATGAGAGCATTGCATAGAAAAAGGCTGCCATCAGCCGTAGATTCTCACCTAAAGCAAGGAGCGTGTGTGTGAGCTCAGCGCCAAGCATAAGACCGTTCTCGTTCTTGTCGTACAGTTTCAGACATTCCAAGAAGTCCTCATACTGTCCCTGGTCTTTGTCTTTCTTTGCTTGGCTGAAGATGGGAAGGAACTCCTCAAGCTGCAACAACATATAAATTACTTTAATCACAATATTAATAAGATATACATATTTGACGATTATTTAACTCATTTAAGCACTACTTCAAACACCAACAATGATTTTTATTACTTCACATAAACTGCAACATGTCGTATTATGTTTATGTTCCAATACAACTTTTAACTAATTCATATCAGTGTCTATACTTATTTTACTTAGTGGCTACCTAAGAATATTAAGCTAATATTTTGTTAATAGTTTATAATATCTAAGTTAACTATACTACTACGCTAATACAGCACAACCGGATATAAACACGACAATTTTTTCTAAAATATTTTTTTTTTATTCTCTTAAGAATGATTAAACTTGTACCTATAATATCAAGTTACTCGGTAAATTTGCTAACATCGATTTAACTTAAAATTCTTAATTTATTTACTGATTATCTCTCGTACACTTCAAAGCTAAAATAATATAAAGTGCATGAAAGATACAATATAAACAAAATTGAGAATTATTTTATTGTCAGCGAAAACTGAAGAATTGGGAATGAGATTTAAGAAAAATCTGACAATATTCATAATCATATCTCCGACTACTACTTACAGTGAGCGTCTTCTCGCCCTTCTTCTTGGTACCACCGAGTTTCTCGATGGTGGCCATTGTGGGGTTGGAGTTGAGCGCCCTCAGGACATCTCCAAGGTTGAAGGCGTCGATCTTGCCGGATCCATCGAAGTCGTAGATGGAGAAGGCGAAGGATGCCCCTGTAAAATAATTAATACTATATTCTGAACATGGAATGGCCAGCAAAATAAAAGCGTATTATTGCAATGTGTTAAACACGCAATTTCAGTTTATTGAAATAATGGAACAGTATGTCAAGTTATAATTGTACAATATAATATTTATACAAACATATCGTGGAGTGAAATTATAATGGACAAATATATTTATATTATGTACTTTATTTTTAATTGTTTATTTGTTGAACGGACCTTAGATATTATAATCTCTACACATTAAAAATAAGATGCATCTCGGCTTAACATCGTTTCTTTTGTTGTGTTTCATGCGTATTCCGTATATTTTTTAATATTTGCTGTTCCCCTAACCGATAAAGGTCTTCCTCATAGCGGTCTATTCTTCTACTCCTCCATATTTATATAATTCACCATTGAATCAATTGTCCAGCAGCAAACAACGAGCCTAGGCTGTATTATCATTGTTGATAATTCAATATGACCTACAGATAATTAATTGTTCCGGGTCTGGATGTTTGTGCATTTGAGATTTATGTTTTTAAACTGCACGCACAATAAAGGAAACATTTTAGTGATAAATTAGTAAGAATAAACTTAATTACAATAAAACTGGAACAAATATTAATCGATTTGAAATAATCCAAAAATCCTGAAATGGATTCTAGGTTCAATCCATAAAATTCATTGGTTCTGGAAAATACGCTTTGTTCATGCGCCAGGTAGAGCGCGGGGCGTGGCGTGGGCGGACATTCTTCGCTCAGAATAATACTTTTCCACGATACGTCTCAATATATTCGGTATGAACTCCTGAGTCACATTCTAATTATAACCCGATTGAAACGGTCCCCGAAATTAAACTCGGTGCTAAATGGTCCCAGAAGATTTTTTCTAATCCTATCCAGTAATGATGATGATGGTGATGATTTCATTTAAATTTCTTGTTGAATTATTAAAATTTACGAGATCATATTTTGATTAAATTTCGCGATTTAGATTATTTTAAATGCCGAGAATTTTCTTGGAGATTTAGTAGATTGCTCTTCATTACTTGGCGCATGCGTATAGTGCATAAAGATCAGCTGACTCAAGATCATTTACCGACCTTGATAATGACAGCTGATTTATCGTTGCAAATGCAAATGAAGTGACAGATATCCGTTGCATAAAATAAACACGGTCCATATTACGTGTAGGTAGACTTTGATTCCCACGCTAAAACATACGCAGCACGCTTGCAATGAAATCTGAGTGGAGTTTCTCTGTTTGGGCGGGCGGCAATTCGGGATCACGTGACGCACAAGTTTAATTTTGGAACGCAGCGCGCGCGCAACGTGGCCGTGCCACTGGCACTGCCGCCCGGCATCTCTTAGTAACGCGCACCTTTTATGAGAAACGATGCTAAACTTAGATATTATGATCTTCACTCTTGTTTTATTAATGTAATGTTACGTAGTTCCTCATAGGTATGTTAATGATGCTGATACAATTTAAATCCATGAAAATGTTATAGTACCGGTTCGAAAACTACAACTTAATTTAGTGAGCAATGTTAGTCATCCATATTATAATGTAAAATACAACAATATGTTGCCTTAGTAAATGTTCATTAACCTTTTAGTAAACGAAATGTTTAAATAAATGTACTCACTTTCTACGTCGTTCTTGCTGAGGTCGCTCTGAAAATTACCAAAAACATTTCGTTATTTCCTTGTATACAACTGTTGCCATGCATAGTGTGGGTATTAGTTGGTGTGTATTCACAGCTTTGCAGCTCGGTTTGTGTATAAGCATTCGGGTTATACGATACCATCTTCTTTCACTGGTTTGTAAGCACAACACTGATTTATTTTACGGATGATGTGGAGAACATATCCAAATGGCTTGCGAGCATCCGGTCTGCGGAATAACTTGCACGAGGAACCCGTTTGATTTTACGTATTGCTTTGTATTTATCACTTGCCAAGCTAACAGTCCATTTTCTCACTTTACACCTTTCCACATTTTCACTGCCGTCAGTGACTCACCATTTTGTGTGGTGTTAGTTGGTTCCCTCCCGGTCTTCACTGGCAGACGTTCAGACAAGAAGTGGGGCTCGGTAACTTTTCGCGGGACTGTTTTAACTGGCTTAGATGGCGCTCTCGTCTGGATATTTGAGATTTAGCCCAGGAATCCGCGACCGTTCTATTTTCGGCGGAGTCGGTCCGTTTCCACGGCGTCTTCGGACACACATCAATACCACAAGTGTAAAAGAGACAAAAAGATTTCCTGCCTGCCCCGTTTGTGAAAATAGTGCTAACGCCAATTGTAATGGTAAATCTACATTTATGCTAAACTATTTCGATCGGATCTGAGGTATGGTACTCATGCTCTACGGAATGAAGGTGTTTAAAATATGCTCGAAGTCAGCAATTTAAGAGATAGCCATTATAATAATAATAAGATATTTTTGTAAAATACATATGTATATCGTTTTAAAAATGAGATCAAAACGTTATTGTGGTCACCTAAACTTTTATTGATATGAAATAAACCAAATGAGATAAAACCGACAAGTGGATCAGCTATGTTGCAAAATTAGTACTCGCCGCATTCATCAGGTTTTACGTCAAAAGTATAATCTTTCCAACGTGAGGAATGGACCAGTGCTTCGTTGACCGTGTTAAACTTCCATACAACAGCTCGGGTTGGTGACGGCGACCGCAGAAGACGTTGATCTAAGAGACTGGCAGCTCGACGTCTTGCATCCGGAGACAAGGGGCATAGTCCACGAGCTGCACATGGAACTCGATGTTCCTATAAATTAATAATTATTATTTACTAGCTTTTGCCCGCGACTTCGTCCGCGTTTCAGTCGTTTTTCGTAAAAAAGTAGTGTATGTCTCACGGTTCAATGGTTTTGATGTAACAGACAGATTAACTTTCGTATATGATTTCTATGTAGCTTTAACCATTAAGGCTGCACACGCGACGGAAGCTTAAAAAATGGAGTAACTTCTCCCGTTTTCCCAACATTCCCCTTCACTGCTCTGCTCCTATTGATTGTAGCGTGACGAAAAGTATACTATAACCTGCCCAGGAGTATGAAGAATAATTGTACCAAGTTTCGTTAAAATCCGTCGAGTAGTTTTTGTTTCTATAAGGAACATACAGACAGACAGACAAAAATTTTACTGATTGCATTTTTGGCATCAGTATCGATCACTAATCACCCTCTGATAGTTATTTTGAAAATATATTTCATGTACAGAATTGACCTCTCTACAGATTTATTATAAGTAAGTATATAGATTTCCATATAAGTAGGTACTACATTTTTTGTAGACAAGAGTCGATGCAATATAGGAATACGTAATATGAGAAGTAACGATCCAATAGTATTGCTCGAACCTCTTCAGGTGTTTTCTCTTCTCGTTTTCCCTGATAAGGAATATATCAAGCATAAGATATATTGAATCACTGATATCGTCAAAGTTAAAATAATAGGTGAGATCCATATTCAACTTGTCATCCTAACCTGCTCACCTGTTGCATTGGGATCAGATGGTGACTTACACCGAGGCCAAACTACTCAGTACTCAGTGATGAGTAATATATTATGTAGTTCTATAGGTCTAACGTAAATGTTTAGGGTACCATTTATTACGTATAATGAATCTTTGCATTCCCTGATGCTTGAGAAATTAATTATTTAATACATTGCAACTGGTAATCTGTCAGCCAAAATGTGTAGAAAAGTTGTATTTTTATAAACATGAAATGTTATTATAGAGCTATTTACAGTTTAGAGTCCATTAATCTCGCACCTTGCGTCTTCCTGGTGTTCTACGTCGCCACCATCCGCGGAGACAAGCCAGAAGCCTAGCACCCTGGGAGCGACACCGACTGACCAACGTGCTTTTTCTTGAACCACTAGCCGCTGCAGACACTGCTGAAGTTGCTGCCAATTCCTTCATTTTTGACTAAGTAGTAGAAATTTCATAAAGTTAGAAAATTACAGAAGACAAATTAATATCAATGTCTCCAAAATTTACTATTGGTACTGTGGTTATAAAACGTATGCTTAATTTCGTTATTTTCACAATTAAACTTACACAGCTGTGTGGTTCTGGCTCATGATGGGGTGATAAGTCTTCACTAGATGTGTTTGCTGTCATCAATTCAACTTCTTGAAGAGTCATACCCTTTGGATCCTCTAAAATTGGGTCGACTTCATCTTCAGAACATTGATCGTAATCACCTTTAAGATTATATTATGTATTAATTAAATATCTTCAAACCTAATATTTCGAAAAAGACCTGCTAATTATATAAAAGTTACTCACGATTTAATGTAAGATATGCATTTTCATATCGGGCGACGTCGTTGTTCTCGACCAATTTTTCGGGGATCTCGTCGCAAAACTAATGACATTCAGAACTATTACAAGATAATACTATTTCATTCAATTATATAATAAGTAAAAATTCAAACATCACTTAGAGAAAACATAATAATCATTACCTCTCTTATTTCTACAGATGGAATAAGATGAGAAATTCCGCACGCGGTCTTATCGACATCACCAGCTCCATCATCGTGTATGTAAAATGCTATATCTCTTCCAATATCCTCAGCAAATGCATCAGTCAAAAAGGAGTAGTCAGAATGTTCGGTACTCGATGACCTCTCCATAGGCATAGCAGCAGCTACTGATTGTGATGGCTCTTCCAATGATATACCCAACGCAGTGTTCACATAGGACTCCATTATTTTTGTCATGGCTTGAGTGAGTAACTCATTGGGTTCAGAATAATTGTTTTCTTTGATTTCAGTGTCATCGCACATTACTCTTTCGACATCACTCATGTCAAAAAGATGATTTATAAACATCGACGTTGATTTGGATAAGTCATTCTGACGCTAAAAATATTTCTCCCAGTTACAAGAGAGCAAAACTTTATCTGTTTACATCTTAAAATTAGAATCACTTGTTTGTGATATGGAAAATAAAATGAATGTAAATATTACCAAATCAAATTCTTCATCTCCTTGACCAATAAAACTAGTCTCAGGCTTAATTTTTAATACATCATCTGAAAGGAATTCTATTGTAGCTTAAGTCACGCTAGTCATATAGATACACTTATAATCCTAAAGTTACATACGTTGTACATATATATCGTCGCAGTATTATTGCTGATTTTCACCAAGTATATTTGTCAGCAAAGTACTTCATTTTGAAACATACTGGAGAAAAGCCCGTTTCAAAACTACGTAATGAACATAATATTAAAATTATCTTTTGACACCAGTTTTAACACTCTCCAAGTTATCTTTTTATGTAAAACGTATGTGAAATCAAGGAAACCAATATTTTAATCAATAGCATAGTTCAAGCCACTTTAAAAAATTTGGCAGACGTCTGAAATGTTACTATTGAGTAAGAATTACCTGTAACTTTTTGCGGTGTCGATGTAGCAACTACATTGGCAACATGCTCCATCTTATTTTCATTCACGATGTCACTGTCGCCCTTTGACGCTTCAAACGACGTATCTTCATCATCAGCTTCGCAAAATTTATCACTCTCGAAATTTTTCAACATTGACTGATAACGCCACGACTGACCTGTTGAAATCATTTATAACCACTAATTTTTAGACATGTCTAGCCAATTTTGTTGTTGGGGAATATATTTATTATATTTTTTGGCTGTAACGTCAGCGTCAAATACCTATATTAAAAAAAATAACATTATAACCGCCCAATATGATCCCACCCTGTTGAACTATCATCTGGGTATCCTAAAATATGAAAAATAGATCGTAAGATAGGTGTACATGTACACACAACTCATGTCAAATTATTTTACCACGCATGCAGTACCTTTTTCGTGTACCTATTCTAATTGCAACGCAATAAGACCACCAGTTCTTCGCAAGTGTGGTGAGTATGACAATATTCTGTATGACCGTTCATTGTAGCGGTCATTCGAAGGCAAATGTTTCGCAATGAATGTTTACATCATGCCTGGCCATTACCTCCATTGGGGTCGGCTTTCAGTTTAACCAGTTGCGGCTGAATATCAATATTTTACACAGAACGGCTGCCATCTGACCTCCACTACCCAATTACTGGGAGACACCGATACTCTAAGGTTAGACTTATTTGTCAGACTTGGGCTACTGATACCCGTAACGATTGTCATAGTATTCGTATGAAACCTGAGACCAATGACTTAACATGGTCTCCGAGGCACGAAGCGTCTCAAAGTGTGAAAAACGGCGTAATCCTTCCAAGGGCTGACCTCAGTAAACAGCGCTTGCTGCTTAGCCTGATCTGTGCTCTTTAGCAATTAAAGCTTTTTGGCTAAAATAATTATGATGCAAGTGTAATATCACTGAGAGAAGTAAAACAATCATTTAATAAAAATAAAAAAACAGTCTTGAACCCTAAAACAGTGACTATAGTCATTTTAATAAAAAAAAAAAAACAATCTTGTACCCAAAAACAGTGACTATAGTTATATCCTATCTTAGGATATCGGTATCTTATGATTATCGTCGTAATCGCTATGCACAGATATTTAAACGGTTTCCTTGTGGATCTGGTTCATCTGCATTATATTCATGTGATCTATTATTTTCATAAAGGAAATAAATTAATTTAAAAACCATTTAGAAAATAATAACGAACTTACTAGTTACTAAAACTACAGACAACAAGAGGAATATTGTAACAATATTGTCCAGAAGTACCGTCTTCTGTACGCATTTACCAAACTCTTGCTGAACCGCCCAACGAGATTTGATGTTTATGTGCTATGACTACTAATGCAAAATGCAACAAGTCATGTTGATAATCCCGTGTGCCAAATAATCATAGGTACTTATTCATAGTATGTTAGAATTATTATTACCTGTCTCAGTAGCAGCGTTCACAATGACATATGCTTCATCCAAAATCTGGCTGACAAGATGAACTGCCAAAAAAGCAGCGAGACGCGGATCGCAGGTCGGCTCACCGTCAGCTGCACATAAAAAGTGCAGTAATGATTTTACCAATAATCCTATAATTACTAAAACGTAACTTACCTAAAAATAAAGATCAAAAAACATAAATAATAATTCTAAATCCAAGAACACACCTTCCCTGTTCGTCATTTTGACGGTTTTTCATGACATGACATGGGCTTACTATGATTTTTATTTTACTGGTTTTCCAGCCTGTCCTTAAATGAAAATCAAATAAGTTTTTATTCTTTTTTGTATCAATTATATTTTTTACAATACAATACAATACACTTTATTGCACACCAGAAACAGAAAAAATATACAAAATGGAAACCAATAGAGATGTACAAGGGGCGGTCTTATCGCACTTGGCGATTTCTGCCAGACAACCTTAGGATGGACAGAGTAGCAGGGAAAAAGAGAAAGGGGATGTTCACAGTGCAACATAAATATAAATAACAGGAAATAACTAAAAGGCATCTAAGCGCAGTCTGTAATACGCAGAGGTCTATGTACCATAATGTACCTACCCTATCTGATAAAACCACCTTCACAACACAAAGGAAAGATACCAAAAATTTGAACACTTATCGATCATTTGTTTTACATAGAAATAATACATAACGAGCGATTTTTTCAATTACTAGATAGATTATGAGTTTTCGCTACGATAAATTCTTCAAGCGGAGTCACCATTATTGAGTAGACATACTTGGCTTATGTGGTAAGTCGTCGCTATATATTTTTAAGTAGAACAGTTAGTTAGTTTTGAACATTTTGATATCCTACTGAATAAAGGACATTTCATTTAATTTAACATTCGTCAATCATCAATAATGTTGAAATTTAGTTCAAGTTCATTTTTAATTGGCTATTTGGTTACAATGATGTACGTAGCTCAGTCAAAATATTGCTTTTTCTCATAGTTGTGCACCTTGTTTGCAGTTGATGTAGGTACTATTATATCATCATATAATAGCACCTACATCAACTTATGATTTAATGAATCAACGCAGCCCATCGCTTTATTAGCTTTATTCTTAGCAATATTTGTCTTGAACTATTATTGTGTCCCCTTATAAAGTTACTCAAATACGTAAAGCATTTTCCATTCAAAACACAACGTTGCTATTTCGGTAACGCCCAGCCAATAGCTATAGTTTGTTGCATATATTCTCAAACTTCAACCTCGTTCTAATTTCGTCGAAGTTACGTTCTTGTTCCATAGAAATAATTCGTTACGAAGCAGGAATATGATGTAAATATATAATAATTTGGTTTATCTTGAACCAATCTTGTATGGACATTGGGGACGGTATTCAGTGACGCTAACGAGTTGGTCCATAAATAAATAAGGGAAGGAGGTGTGTCACAGGTGTGTGTGTAAATGTGTAATTCTATAGGGTTAGACGATACCTACGGTTTCAAGAAAGTTCTGTGACATCATTTCTCATTAGCTGTTTGTTTACACTTTGCTCTTTTTGTGTCTTACTGACATAGATCATGCTTTTTAATGACTATGAAAAATTCCATGTGTATTATACTCCATATATCTTTAGTTTTAAGCCTTTTGGAAAAATATAAGTGAGAAAATCATAATGTTCCTTCTCGTGTTCTACGTGGATCGGATGAATACGTTAAATTTACAGTCCCACATATTATAATCCAATGCCTACCTATGTAGCTAACATCCAGAACGCAATGGACATCTCAAATAATTTCCACAATATAGAAAGCTCAAAATGCTACCATTATCCTGTAGATATGTTGCTAATATCGTGAACTAAACATACCTACGTAACGGCAGAATGCTGAAAACATCGGCATCACTATGCATTTTGATCAGAAAAGTTGCACGGAAAAGTTTAAAATATAGAATGATTCAGACCAATGACGTAAGCGAAGCCAGGTAATATCTTTGTTTGCGTTACCGATTTATTATTTTAACGTCCTTCAACTTACGTAGGCGGGAATAAACAGTGTCGTATGAGATGTCTTTGGATTGTCCATGAATCTATTTTGTAACGGATTCCTTTAATTTAGCTCATGATGCAAATTTTAGTTGCGATCACCAATCCTCCTGTATGCTAAATGTAGTAATCATGGCAACTTTTTAAGACTGTTGCTTTTAAGTAACAAAGGCTAAAGCCCTAAACTAAGTCCTTTACTCATATGATTATTTTGATTATAGCCATAGACTTAGAATTTCGCTCAATTATAAACGACCGGTTTCTTTTTTTACAAAAAGCCATCACCGCATTGGCGATACCACCATGACTGCTACCAAATTTTAACGGTTTTAGGACTTTTGAATGTTTATCAGAAAAAACAGCTAATGAAGATGGAATGCGGATGGTGCAGGGCCAGTGCTGTTGCAGAGAAGGTTAGGAACGCTTTTGCCGTTATTCTTTAAACCTTCAGTTAAATCGGTAGTTTTTAAAAGCGAAACAAGTGTGGCAATTATAAATATTTTTGCGTAAATGAATGAGTGATTGATGATGTCAGGCAGCAGTGGTTTAAATAGTAGTAATAAGTCAAATCAAGTAAGTAAATAGTAGAAATAAGTGAAAATAGTAGTAAGCAAAGTCCCACTGATATAGTGACAAGTGAATCACTCATTACCTCCCATCTACGTAGTTGTTGTAATGAGCATCAGAAAAGTTGATTACTTTGGTCAAAGCAATAACCGCCACCAGGGTAATAACATACATAAAAAACATAATTAAACTCAATGTTTTAAATTTAAACTGAATTTTCCCGGCTTCTGCTTTCAAGCTGTCAAGATTTTAGGTGGTTGATTCTAAAATGTAGGTCACATGAGAAGATACCATCAAGTACCTAATAGATTTACAATCTCCAATACTATGTTTAAAGTAAATTATAGGCATGAACACACGAGGACAATAATGGTAGGTAGGTACATATAGATACATCACGCTTCAGATACCAAAAAGTAGGTCTACAAATGCTAGTAGGCGGAGCTTTAAAAAGAAATATGATCATATGCCATCAAAAAGGATGTAATTAAGCTTAAAATCAGAGGACTGCATAAAACATTGACAATGTATGTGGACAGAACTAACGGAAACAATCTACAAAATGGGTACCTACTGTTTAGTGCCGGCGCTCCCTAGCCGTCTCTATTTATAAAGTAAATTGCTTGCCACTAAGTGAACATTGATATCTGGCCAATCTTGTTAATTCAATGTCTTTATGTTTACCATTTTATTTGGGGACGTTACAAATAACGACGAGGGTTTATAGTGAATACTTTTGAAAGGTAGTTTGTTTAACCAGATTTTTTCTAGAAGCTAGTTTTTATGGTAAATAATAATCAAGAATCGAGATATTGTACTCTATTATCTGAGTCAAACCCAAAGCAATGCAAACCAAAGCCATCATGGAAGTTTTTTCCAATATCAAGCATTCATCCATCGATGTTATAAATGAATAGATGAGATAAATAAATAAATCGGATGATCAGATTCACTTTATTTTCACAAAACATGACACTAAAACGTGCAAGGCTTTACGTCGAAATATGGATAAATTGATATTGATTTTCCTACTCTTAGCTGTATTATAATGCCTACTCATATTCTTTACATCTCTTTTAACTCTCGGTACGACCAATAGTTTATGTACACACGAAATAACTCACAAACAACGAGAAATTAAAAATACTATTACGTCTATTGTAACTATTTTAATTTAAAAATATACATTTAAAATCCAAAATTATTATGAATGCAATTAAAGTTGTTCAGTGATCGTCTGGCCTAGATTTTCAGCTGCTCAGAGAGCAGCCATGTTGCCGTCTCTATGGCAACCGGAGGCTGCCTCTCCGCCACTCGACCCGCGCGCACAGATCAATGCTGAACATTTTCTAGGGTTGATTCAGGCCCAAATACGCGCAGATAAATCGAATTATTTAACAATATAATAAATAGGTTTATATGGACCCAAAATGCTTGTATCTGAGTAGTAATTCGTCTTTATAAAATGTACTTTTTTATCGCTACGGTCTGTAATATTCATTTTCGTATTTCAGTTTCAATTCTAATCATTTAAAGTACAAGCGATTGAGAGGACCTATTGCAGCAAAGGTAGTAAAAATTGTTCTAGTGGATATAGCTTGCTTGCATAAATTAAGAAAAACTTAACGATGTCAACCCTACGCGTTTGTCTCGGCACAAATGCGCGAAACCTCATTCCCTGTCTCGCGTCCCTTCGAAGAGGTCCTCGTTGCCTCCCTTACTCCCCCATAGTGTCACCATAAGATGTAAACAGTGCTTTTCCATAACTTACGGAGATGTGTTAATTACTGCAAGTGAGGTATGTTTGCAAGCTCTAATAATGTGGGTTTCACTTACTTTAATTATGTGACACGTTTTAGTTTATTAGTTCGAGAAAGGTAAGCTAAAAATATTTTATAGTGTATTCTAGTTCAGAATCTCTTGTTTCCTGAAGTGTACAGGTCCGTTATAAAGTGTCTTGTAAGTACTGCAGTAAATTATTTTATTTATTTATTTTCCTTCGCACTGGGTTAAAATGTGACATAAATTTCATAAAATAATAATAACAAGGTATTCATCGATCATTAATAATAAAAAGCGGGGTAAATCATTCAATTAGAAAATTAACAGAATCAATCAATATATTTTATCAGGAACTCTTCCTCACTATGAAAGTAAAAGATATGTCCGAAGAAGATCCAAATACTGAGGAGGTAGTGCCGATCCCGGTCCAGATTTTCCTGTGGAGACAAACCACCCCGTTTGTGAGACCGCGCCTAGGAAAAGTTCACGATGCCGCTTGTATGGTTAGTTCATATCCAAAATCATTATTAAAATGTAATATAATATTAAGCGCCTACACCTAAATGTTTGCAAAATGCATCGAGCAAAATGTGTACATACGCTCAACACTGGCTGATTTTTATGTTAATGTAAAATGTAGGTACGTATTTGTTTTGTCTGAAAAACAGTTGCACTTTGGGAATACCTAATTAAATTTGGGAAAAATTAACGTCGACTCTAGGGCAACTTATTTTATATCGGAAGTAAAAGCAGCCACTTTTATGCGATATTTGAAATGGCTTTTACTCTTCTACAACGTCATAAAACATGTGTTAACCTAATAGCATTCCTTAACACAGGTGTAGCTATCAGTGATGAAGTAACTATTGCTGTAATATAGAGTGTGTATCGACTTTATCCATTGTCTAAGTATATCCCGTATGGTCTAGTGGCTAGGATACCTGGCTTTCACCCAGGAGGCTCGGGTTCGATTCCCGGTACGGGATTTTTTTTGCACTTTACATGTTTGTAGTTTTGTTGTTGATTGTAATGAATCACTTATTTGTTGATAACACGCAGTTCTGTCAACGTGCTCCTGGACACCATGTAAGTATTCACATTATTGTGCTTTTATTGCTTGCGAGTCTAAAAACAAAGTAGTGCATTTGTGTTCTTTTAGTCAGTGTACTTTACCAAATGTTACGTAGCTATTACCTACGTTTTATTTTAAAGAACGTTCCTAGGTCTCAAAATGTATGTCTCTTTGAACCCAACAAATTAGTATTTACCTATATTTTATTCTTTATAATTATTTTCACTTAACAGTAAGAATATTAACAAATGATGATGATCATTATAGCGTCAAGATACAACCATTTATTAATTTCTATTAATTTAAGCATTAATTAATTAATTTTAAAATTCACAATTTTAAAAATAATTTCATAAATATAATTAAGTATTATATTATTAATAAAAATTTTATCTTAATAACGGCAACATTAAAGTCACAACCTTCAAAAAATATTTACCGTATGACTTTGACATGTTTCCATTTTTATCTCTTTATTTACGAAAAGTTTGTGATGGTAAACTTTTATAAATCTTATTAAATTAATTAATTTGTTTTTTTTTTTTTCATTGACCACTTAGGAAGTAAAAGAAGCGTGTAAGGTAAGATATTATTTTTGATTTTTTTCGATTAGGCAAAAATAATGTGTGCCTACTACCAAGTTAAAATTTCATGAATGCCAAGCTTACAATTATTCTATAATTTATCATCAAAGCAATTTTCAGTAAAAAAGTCAACATAATGCACTTAACTCTATTAAAAATAATTAAATCATTCAGATGACCGTTAGGTAAGTTATTTATTTCTTTAGCATCATGTCTTTGTAAAATCTACCTATATAACAATATTTGCTGATATATGTTTACAGTCGTTTGAGAAAGTGCTGGTTCAAAATCTCCGGTTTGGCCTATCTATCAGCTTAGCTGACGCTATAGAATCTATTCCACGATGGCGTCTCATACAAGCATCATTGCCTCATGTGATGCATGCATTAGCAGCTTTGTTACACAACAGGTACACTTATAATATATGTTATTTTTTACCAAAACATGTAATAAGATTCAATATAAGATGCTTAAATATATTTTTCATTTTTTTAGTTTGCCTCATTTATTTGATGTGTATTTAGCTTAATTACTATAGTAAATATAAAAAACTTTATTTTGCTATTATACTTCTAATATTATATGTTAAAAGGCTTATTTTATTTTGATTATTACATTACCTTTTAGGTGTAGCTCTTTACCTGCAAAGAAGGTAAAATGTACCTTGGATTCAAGTTGGAGATCCAAGTCGCTGACTGAACTGACATTTATGTTTTAGGGTAAAAGACAACATGCAATCCCTGGGCAATGTGGAAACAAAGCTGCTGTACACATTACATTGGATCCTACTTGATGCATCAGATGAATGTATTGAAAGTGACTATGAAAATGGCACCTTCTTCTCAAATCCATTCCACTATCTGTTCTCAATACCTGCTTTGACGGTAAGTAAATCATCATAACCATAAAGTCATAATGTAGGGCTATTTAATTATTTACATTAAATGGAATAGCCAAAACTAATTACAGTGCCTAAAGATATTATTGATCGAGAAGAGTGTTCAGCATATTGTCTGTTGTATATTAAGTACTGATATTTAAGTTTGTTATAAGAAAAAGGCCTTAATCATTCTCATTCTGAGAAGAAGTCTGTGCCCAGTTTTTGAACAGTAATGCACTGAATTATTATCATTATAGGAAGGAGAGGATAATATTTTTGATTTTAATTAATTATTAAATATATGTTTCAGCTGTTTGTGTTCCTGTTCGCACCACTTTCTCACCACCTGAAAGAATCGGACTTCACAAACAATTATCGCTTAGAGAACGGCCTAAAGATGTGGCAGGCTATGTGGGAGTTCAGACATCCAGAGGCACCCTGTTTCACCACACTCGTCAAGCCAAAGCCCAAGCCTCTAGGTGGCAAGTATTCCAAGAGACATCAACCAGGCGACGTGTTTTTGGGACGTATGTAGAGAAACATATCATATTATTACTCCTTAGTAATTTTATTACTAATGACTATAATTTATGGTACTTTTCCTTGACATTTCTTGCAACCCCTGGACCGACCCCGCTGGAATTTCATTTTATCACTTATACCTATTTATGGTTTTATTAGGTATTTAGCAACTTTGGGCGTTAATCATGTTTTTTTAACAATACCTATACAGCTTGGTTTTGATTATTAATATGTTATCTCTATTTTTAAATTAGGATGTTGTTTATAACTTACAATCTTTCACCATCTTGCAGGAAAACTATCGAAAGAAGAAGGAAATGTAAATGGAAGTCCACCAAGTCAGATCGTATCGATGTCCCAGTCGGAAGTGACGTCGAAACAGGCTAGTACAGAAGAGGAGCCATGGCTGTCGTCACCTAAAGACACCATATTTCCTGAAACTATTCCTGAAGAGAGTTCCAGTACTGAGGAAGAACATGTGGTAAGATTACAGATATGATTGGCATATAAATATTTGGTGGCAAATAGTGCAAATATTTGTAGGGCTAAAAGTGAATTTTTCAATTGAAAATATCACACACAGGTCTCTATCAGACTCAAATCTGCAGTCAGATTCCTGAACCATTCGACAACTGATCTAAATTTTTTGAATATAACTTAGGTGTTGCCCACTGCTGCAGTTATGAGACAACCATTGTTTCCTGGGAATCATGATTAGACTGTAGTGACTTTACCCTATTGGCGCCTACTGATAGATATAGGCTTTTAAATTTCATCACCCTAGCACACCACACACTAAGCCAGCAAATACATTTGATAAGCTTTATATCAGGATTCTCTCGATTCAATTAGACCCAAGATCTACTGTTTACTGACTAAGACTGTGCGATCTACCAATTACATTATCAGTACTTCTTCAGAAACTTAAGCTCGAATCTTATTTCACATATATATTCACATATATTAAAATTATATATCATATGTCATCACATATTAAAATTAAATTTTTCTTGCCTTGGCACGAGTGATTGGACTAATAGCTGCGATTGACCGGTCGATCGCGATCGACTGATTGGCCACCCCTGCTCTATATTATACTTTGGAGGAAGTATTGCAAATAATGCCCAGTTCAAGTTCATCATTACATCTCTTCCAGTTTATTTACCGTCTACCCTCGGAACAAAATTTCGGAGGTGCAGTTAAAGAGGCCTACACGGTTTATGCCGCCGACCCCAGTATATTTCAACTTCGAAAGTCTGATGCAACGAAGCAGGCACTACCGGGAATCAAACCCTTACCACAGATCACTAAGATGAGGTAACTATAATACGTTTTTTTTTTTTCAAGTTATTAGTATCTTGCATTTGAAATCTGTCTCTTGTATCACATTTAGCAACAACTTCTTTCTGCATTACATAATTCGTCTAGAAGTAATTAATTAATTCCCGTCTATCTTCATTCGGCAATGAATTATACTGTGACCTAAAAGTGTTCAACAAACACCTAGCCACTATTTAGATACTGCTTGGTGCAACTTCAACCTTCCTAACATTTGAACTTTCCTGAAAAATGATTCTGATTCCCGTTTGCAGTTCATCAGATAAAGAGTCTCTGTCAGACAGTGGCGGTGGAGGAGGCGGTCCTAAAGGTACCCCCACATCGACTGAAAAACCGCCCACTGCAAAACAAGGAAATGTTAGTATACTAGACTTATTATCACCAATCACTCATATTAGTGTAAAATGAATTTAATGTTATAGTAACTTTTTTTTTTTTTTTTTAAACCTAGCCCCACAGTAGGGTTTCTCCTGTATCGTGGGTACAGTTTACAAACATACATGTCACATGCACACACAACCAGACCCGAAACAACTATCTGTAGATCATACAAATATTTGTTCCGTGCGGGGATCGAACCCGCGACACGTAGCGCAGAAAGCTAATCGCTTAGCCACTGCGCCAACCGTGTCGTCCAGTAACTATGACTTATATTTGTTTCTTCAGGTGTCGGCAGCCACATTTCTAGACGTTGCTACCTTAAGGTGCTTATTTACATCGCAATGGCAAGAAGAAGGCGTTTACTGGGCTTTACACTACTTATATAATAGGTATATAATAGCTCTTAATAAACAAAAAATACAGTAAAAACCTAATAAGTACGAACTTTATTCCTGAAATAACATTATGTTGCAGGTTACGAGATATATGCGACGATATGTCTAAACAAACACAACCTAGAAAAAGAAGCAATTCCTTGCCCATTCCTAAAATAGAAGTATCCGTTTACCAGAGCCCTGATATAAAAGACCGCGATTCGCTTAAGAACTTTATTGAGGTTCCCGAAGTTAAAGATATGTCGCCGATAGCAGAAATGCCTTTCAACTCGCCGCCTAAAGTAGAAGAAGATAACCTCATGACTCGAAGAGCTAGTGAGAAGATAAAACGCAAAATGAAAATGGCCGACCTAAAGGCGTTTGTTGAAACGAAGCTGTTATCGAAGTCAGACAAAGCGCTGGAAAAAATCGGACACGACGATCGGAAGTTCTCCTTCCACACCGCAGTTAGGATGATATCTGTAGCTATATTTCTCGCTATTTTACACCCCTCTGCCTTATATAAATCCATAATGTATCTATATTTACAGGAATACCATAGGAGTCTAGACAATACGGATGACAGGCCAAATTCGGCGTTAGCGACAAACTTCCCCCCATTAGCCCCGAGACTGACTGGTGATCTATTCCACTGCAATCTTATCAAAGGAAAAAGTATGCCGAGCCTTAGGTGAATATCACACATCAGTTATTTAATTTTCCATTATTTTTCTTTCTCATGGCATTTTCCATTTTACCTTTTTATAGTTATAGTAATTACTATTAAGATCTTAAGTATGTTGAATTGATACAGCGTAGAAAAAAATTGGTATCAACTTGAAAAATATGCAGTATTTAATTCCATTTCTTACAGATTATCTTTTAAGTAACAGATAGATAATATAGGTACCTTTATTAATAGATGTAGAACAAACTTATTTATTATTTCATAGATTTAAACGGAGGGGGAGAAGATTGACTAAGTAGATGACACGTAACTAACATAAATAAATTTAGCAATAATTAATACCACGTAGTTCCTATTCTCCCCCTCTAATATCTGTTCAGAAAATTTCATAAGCTGAAGTAAAACGCTAAGTATATATTGAAGCAGCAGCCAGAATATGATTTTATAATGTTCACAATATCAAGTTATACCTTCGTTCTGTCACAATCACAATATTTTCATATTCTACCATTATCAAAGCACAGCATGTTTATTTATTACGACACAAAATTCTAGGTGAAAATTCTATTTTAAAATTATATTTATTCTCTTTCTCCCATCTTGTTAACGCTTGTACCCGTACACTATTGTAATGGACGAACGATACGGTCGCTAGCTGTTTGATTGATGAGCTAGCATCTAATGGGTAAGTGAGCAAATTAACAAAGAAATTAGAGGCTTCGTAACTTAGACGCTAGTCTTGCTCGGCGGATTTATAATACACACTAGTATTACGATATTTCCTAGGCGTAGATATTTGCTTCACATTTTTACAAGTACCCCCGATATGAGGCCTAATAATTGCTACATGAAGTAAGCTTCTTCAGCACATTGAACAATTACTTTGATTATTAAAACAAACACACAGACACACAATGTCACATTAATAGTCACAATAAAATAACATCAAAGTAGTTGTATGCACGCACAAAGCTCATTAGATATCTGATACATAATTCACTTCACAAAATAATGCGGTAGACCATAATAGTAAGATAACGTAGTTAGATAAATAAACTCAATACTGAGTAGTAATACATTTAAATCGTACGTTTAGTTTGTGGCTTCATTTGATCGAATACGGCGTGCTGTCTAACTAAGCATCACTTTATATACTAACAGTAAAACAATAATCGCATACAATGTTGAACTATAATGCTTTACGTTAAGGACAAGATTCGATCGCAAGTTTTTAGAGATTTGAACATGAACAGTTTAAGCATGTACCTATATTAATACATTAAATATTAAGCATGAACTAAGTTAGTACGCGACAAAACACACCTATAATGTGTAACGAAATATAAATAGTATAAAAAGAGTAAAATTACGAGTTGAGTGCACCGTGTAATTTATTATATAAAAAAATTATAAATACGCCAATAATTATTACTAAAAAATCCGTAATATGTGGTAAGTATGCCAAAATATTAATAAGCGAACCTTTTATTAGAAATATCGTTATTTCAGATACATTGGCGAGGTGAAGACGGAGCGAACACAAGGCCCATCGAACCCGATGCCTTCAAATATGCAGAAGAAAAAGAATCCTATTATCACTGTCACAGAACACACGCCGACGCCGTCACCGGATTATCTGTCTAAAACCAGACAGGTATATTACTTAATAAATGCAAATTAGTCGATTAGTTTTTTTTTAGTTATCCCGACTGTTTAGCAAATGTCCCTACATAAAATGGTACCTGAATATGGATGACGCCGCCAGTATCGGCCTAGAAAGTTGTGGCGACGTTCGAAGGAGTACAGGAAATAGCTGTGTTGATAATTAACATTCAAAGAATTCTTAACTAGCTGCAAAGGGCTAAGCTTTGAAAAAGTTAACCTTACCCACACGCGGTGCCAACTCTGATTGATAGTTGAAACTGTGGGATAGCTGCATTGATATACAACCATCCGTCTGCCCATCGTCAATCAGCAGGTTGCAGTGGGGATACGCTGAATGATTTTATTTATATATATATCGACACGCGTGGGGGGTCTCTAAAGCACCCCAAAAATAAAATTTGGTGGTCTGTGGATGGATGGATTCAGACCTTAACCAGCACATGAGAAACTTTGCCACTCTTGTTTACAGGGCTCACTGGAGTCCCAAATAGACTCCGTGAGCATGCAAGGATCGCAACACATACCGACTCCAGAACGTAAGCCCAGTCTGACGCGATCACAAACTGATTCTAACATTACGTATGTCGTTGAAGAAATACAGGAGGCGCCTGGCTCCATACACTACATCACAAAGGACGGTGATATAGATTTCCAAGTAGTACTTAAGGTAAAAGTCTAATTATCCTCTTCTCGATAACCAGTTGACCGCATTGTTGGCGTAGCAGCTATGTTATTAGGTTTCTGCGCAACGTGACGCGGGTTAGATTCCCGGACGGAACAAATAACTACACATAGTTGTTTTACGTCATGGTGGCCATGGGCACGTGAGGTTTGTTTTTATAAACTGTACCCACGATATAGGAGTAATCCTAGTGTGGGGCAACGTTCATATAATTCATCAAAATATCTAACAAATATTGCCCACTTTAGATTTCAACAATACTCAAAACTAATCTATCGGTTCTTTACCTTAAATTACCAGCCAAAATAAATTAATGACTAAATATATTCCAGGCGGTGTATTCCGTATCAACAATGGACAGTTTCTACATAACCCTTCGAGTCATGGAAGTGATGTTAAATCTAGTTGACACACTCATGGAAATCGGTGTCCACAAAAATTGGCAAAACAGTAAAAGCGAAGAAATACAGCCCGGCAATGTCGATCCTCTAGCCGATTTTAATAAAGATAAGGAAAGCAAAGTAAGTTTTTTGCAATTATTGCTAGAATACTTTTATTTATCTTGATTTGTGACTCAAACGCAATAATGTTCATAGGAAAGGGATTCTGGTATACCGTGCGCGCAAAGTCAAGATTCGACAAATGTGGAAGGTGGCGACAGCAGCAAAGAAAAAACTAGAGAGGAAGACAACTTGGATTGTCCGTATTACATGATTATGCACGTAATACTAAGGTAAGACCAAACAAAAACTTAAATTCTTAACATGAATGTGACATACTGACATATAAAAAATTATACTATATCGGACTTACCTTATTTATATTACCTGCTATTAGCCTGGCTTTATTCAATTTAACAGAACATTGCACAAGTCCCAACCTACTTGGGTCATCTTCTAACTTGCTCTTACCGTAACTACTTGGTGTATGAAGACAAGGGAAATAGTAGATATTTAAACTCCTCTTAATTGACATTTCATATTTTTATCATGCATATACATATGTATTATTATGTATAATAAAACTAGATTGACAAATAAGATACAATAATTTATGTTTTTTCGAAGTCTGTTGGTTTTTTAACAATTTCCCATCTAAATTCGTTTTATTCTTTCATTTTCTTTTGTTTCGTAGGTTACTTCGTCAGCTAGGCTGCTCCCACGGTTGCACGACAGCTCTCCGTGGTCCTCAAGCTGAATGTCTGCGCGTACAGGCCCGGAATTCTCTTCGGCAGCTGCGTTCTGCTTCCATACCTAAATTCACGACACGGTTGAAGGAAATGACTAAGTATGCACCGATACGGGAGGTATTGGATAATTTGCATGCGGCCGTTGGATTTTGTGCTGAACCTGCTACTTTAGTTTCTCCTATGAGTAAGTAAAATAATTAAAGGTAATATCATATAAGAACTACGTATGGCTCTCCTAGCAATCAAAAAAGTAAAACTTTTCGAAAATTCCTGTCCCGTCTTCCGTGTCCCCTACATTTTTCCAACATAGTTCCTGTACTGCAATCCGAATGCAAGTTTAATCAAATATAGAGGAGCAATATTTTCCTCTATTTCCATATAAGCATACTCGAAAGTATGTGTAGTGTAGGATGAATAATTTAAACTTTTTCCAGATCAACAAAAACGCAGTTTCACAAAGTCGCCAGATATAAGTAACTTGCAAACGGGCTACGCTACAAACTTCGGAGCCAATCAGGGCCCTAACGCGAACCGAGCCATCGAGACGTTTATCATTGAGACATCGTTCAGAGTACTCGTCACCAGGTTCGCTTTGATGCACAAGGAACTGAAGTTGCTTGATAATTCTGTAAGTTTTTCTTTACATATATTGTTGCCCATTTGCCTTAATATTGTTTCACTACTTAAAGTTTATAACGCACCTTTGTCCACTTTATAAAATGTTCATTTATTTATATAAGTGCACGATTAGCTCCTGTTTATATTTAATAGCAAGTTTATATTTAACGTCTTAAAACCGATATTTTTATATAAAAACAAGGATCTTTTGACGTCCATTTTATGACAGACGAATCACTACTTGTTTATGAAATGCATTACTCAGCAATTTTCATTATATAAATCATATATTTTGTAGACCTTATACATGGAAGTACGTTTGCTACTGAGCTACGTGCGCGAAGCCCACGGAGGCGAGTTTCGAGTGGTAGCATTTAGCGCACTACTAGACACCGCCGAAAGACCAGACAGCCAACAGAAGGAATCTAACATGCAGACAACTAGAGTAATCAGGTTTGTATATGTATATTTCGATAGCAACTAAACGCAACCCTACCTGCATACAACCTAATTTATGTTTTCCTGCATACATTTTATTGAGTGGATAAATTCTTTCAATGGTTCGATGAACCATTTTGGTGGATGACATTCATTAAAATGGTTCTTTAAATATGCTTATTTAAGTTTGGCACTCATATAACCTAACAATTGCATGCATGCAGACACATTCCTCGTCAAAGCGAAGAGGAACGCGGTTCCGACACGGGCGCGGACTCTGGTTGCGCACCTGATGAGCGATCACACAAGAAGTTCACATTCAAGAAGAGAAGCACCTCCTCCACTGGGGCTCACGTAAGTCAACGTGCCTTACTATTTGTTGAAAGGTAGCTTTAGAAAACATAAACGAATACTGTTTGTTAGGGTACTGTTACTGGTACTGTTTGGTAGTTACCTCACTTAATGCACCTTATTGCTGACATAAAAAGCCCACCTTTAATATGTTTAGCCAGTAATAGACTACAATATGACTCTGAGAACAGTGTGGGTGATAATCATTTCAATTTTTATCCAGCCGCAGCTTATAAGACTTTATTATAAGACTTTTTGTCAGATACATAATACAATAACTCCAATATAATACTGCGAGAGATTAATGTCTACTGACATATGTTGTAACTCGTTATGCAGAGTCTCTTAGAAACGGAAGGTGGTGAAGAATCAGCAAGCCAGTCACCGCTATCGGTGCGCACGCGTCGCTACCAGCTAACACCGCGTCAGTCCGAGCGCACCATTCCGTCTGCTTCGTCCGCAGACATCACACCGCACCACAAGATCTCGCACTCCAAATCCATACCATCCAAGTTCCACATAAGCGGAATAGGTAAGATCTCGAAGCTTTCTGCACCCAGTTTGGTAACATTATACTAAAATAAAGTAAAACATGGCCCGCTCCTCAATCCTGCTGTTGTAAAATAAAATACAGCAACTAACGTATTTATAGTTCAAACTTATTGTTTTATAGCTAGCCGTAATCGTCTCTCTACAATGCAAATTAACTGTCCTTCCACTGTACTTACAAATAAATGATTTAGATATTTTTGATTTTGGCTCTGAGTTTGGTCTTTCTAAAGTTTCTGTAGCCAATTCTTGTAATAAGTAGCTAGCTCTAGCTCATCCCGCCACGGAGTATGAACGTAACTTGTTTTTATTTCAGTGAACTGGTTCCGTCAAAAGCCGCATCAATCTCAGTCGCTGATCCGCAACGGCGGCGGTTCAGGCGAGTCGCTCCCAATATCCGGCAGCATGATATCGTTAGCGCGCCCTCCACACATGCCCCCGCCGCATACGTCAAGACCAGTGCATGTAAAACGTAGGGTTGGCTACACGCTTAACAGGTGAGACGTAAGAAAGAATAATATTTTTTTTGGATGGATTATAGAGGACTATTCATCTTTTCAATACAGACTACTTTTAGAGACCTTGCTAAACGCTTGGTCAACAGTACACATGGCCAAAGGGCTGGCCTCTTCTTTGGTCAAAGAATAAGCATTGCCATTCAACGTGGTAATGCTGCCAGTCTTCTGGGCACGCTACCAGTAATCGCTTACGACGCCTAAATATTCGTTTAGGATATATTGGTTTTTTATAAGGTTCAATTAATACATTAGCATAAATAGTTAGTAAAATGTTAATTATTATATAATTTAATAATTAATTATAAAAGTAATGTATTGTTTAAATATTCATTAACCATTAAATTTTGACTTATTTTCCCTACAGTGTATTCTGTTTTTTGCCGATAATCACACGCTATTCATAAGGGTGTGTTTCTAGTCTCAGGGCTGATAAAATTGATGGATACCTGTTTCAGAGCTCGCAAAAGAGTAGAAGACAGACTAAACAGATTTGGATTGAGAAAGATGGGGAAAAAGAGAGACGGCAGTATAGAAGATACCAGCGGTGGATGTAAGTTTTATTTGGAATAATGCATTTTCTTGAACATTGCTCCGGCAAAACTATTTTCATACAACTTGGAGTCGTCCCAACCTGTAAAAATCGCTTGATTTTAAATAAACTATATAATTTTTTCCCATTATTTTACACATTGTACGCCCAACACAGACATGTCGCGGCGTGGCTCCGCAGAGGGCGGTTCGGGCGGCGGCGAGTCGGAGGTTGTAATACTAAAAAGACGTCGTTTGGTGGCCGCAGCGCCGTTGTACGCGGGACTAGCTCGATTCAACTTCTTGTTAGATGCCACGCAGCCTGGAGGCACGCCAGACGCACTTTTCATGGCCGCACTCTTAGATTTGGTGAGTAAAACTATCTTTAAGTCTGTTTTTGTGCTAGGCTTGTTAACCCCAACAGAAATGTGGTTGTGAATGCTCTTCCCGAATTAGACATTTTAGCTGCTGACTGTTTTAGGGTTTAGAAATATTTTCATATGATCCTATGATAACTGAATAAAACATGCAAGTAAATTATTTTTCAGCCGCACACAGTAGTCGTTGGGAGGGCTGCAATACTTTTAGAATGTGCACACCTAGTGCATAACTGCAATAAGGGCCAGTGGCCTTATTGGCTCAAATCGAATACGTCCAAAACAGCAGGTAAGCATTAATCGCATTCAAGATCCATTTAACGGAGCTTCAGTCTGTTATAAAACAAACTTTATTTACAGTGTCTTTGAATCCTCAACTGAAGAGGCAGCGGTTGGCTGGCAAACTGTTTTACCAATGGGCAGAGGTGAGTTGCAAAATAAAATATTTGAGCTGAAGCAAACTTAAACATAATTACATAAATATTAAACTCTAAATTTAATCACTACATCTACATAATTATATTCATAAAAGAATTTTCAACTGTCAGAAGATAGACAGCTTCTTTTATTATTAATCTAAATATGACATATATATGTTATACAATATTCTAAAAATCATTCAAACTGATTTATGACGCACGATTCATCATCTTTAGTAGTAATGTATTTTCTTACTGTTTATATTCTAGGCAATAGGTAACAGATTGGAAGAAATGTTAATCGAAGACAAAAAGCATGTCGAAACAGTGGTGAACTTAGTAAATGACCCGGATGGCCAGCGTGAACTTCTGCAGCAAGATGAAGAGGAAGATTTCCTTGATGAAGGTATGTTATGTCTGAAGACAAATACTTTAACATCTTCTGCAGTACCTGGCAACACCACCGAACCATATTGTTACACTCTCTTCAATTAATACACACATTTTAACAATAAAAATACTTTTCACCATCTTCTTGTGGTGAAATTAATACTGTTGTCATAATTCTCCTTTGATTGTCCATGATTTCGTTCTTACAGCTAGTATACGCCTCCCCGGAAAGCCAATTGGTGCCGACTGTCCCAGAGCCCTAAGAATAATCGCCTGTGTACTACTGTTTGAAATAACTGCGTTCCTACGAGAAACCTATCAGAATTTACCAAAAACTAACCGATCGTCGCTAAAGGAAAGAGGACCCTGGGACAGAGTTTACAGGTACCAAATTCCCTTGCCATTTATGATTAGAAGATTATTTTTGGTAAGTAGCTTATTAATTCTTTGGTGTAAAACGTTTTATTTTTTTGTCATTATGGTATGCGAAGATGGATGGAAAAACGACGTATTTTGTGTAAGACTAAGTGAGTTCATTATGTTCCGTTCATTTGAAATGTATTAAGAGGAGTGCATATATTTGACAATACTTTTATTTTAACAGGGCTCTTAGCAGTCAACACACATTAATGCCAGTCGAGTATGTTTTTAAAAGAAATAATGCATGTTTCCTTGCATACGGCACTAAGCGTGCATGCGTATGTAGAATGTACATAATATTGAATAACGTACACTTTTAAAATGGAAGTATTATGTGCAAATTTCACTTGGACAGATGTGACTTATAGAGAATATGATTCACGTATTGGCAATTTTGGCACTCGAGACTCGCAATGGTAGCCGCATGAATAAAGATTGGTTTTTAACTTAAATTATTTTTATTTTGTAATTACTGAACCAAATTAATAATTTGTTATCATATACATACTTCTTTACATGTGGCCACATTTGTGACCATCTCAACTCCACGTTCTTATTTATAACAATGAAATTCAAATATACGATATAATGTGCATACGCACAGTTAATATGCATGGAATGTTGTAAGATATCACACCTAAATTGCTAACGATTAAAATTATTCTAAAACTACACGAATATTAAAATTGTTTTGTGAAATACACCCTACAAAATTTTATCCGATAGTTTTATTAAAAGATAAAATAGTTTAGATGAAATTAGAAAACAGTACAAACGCTTTTGCTACATTGGCATGCGAGATCAAAATGTAAAAAATCAAACAAAATTGTATAGCAACGAGAATAGAAGCTAATTGAGTAAAATAGCTGGTAAAATGCAACCTGACTCGTTAATGGACTTGGAAAGTCCATTGACGCGTTGAAATGTGAATAACTTGGATCACAGGGAAGCTAACCGTCGTTGGAGTATGGCCCTCTCCAGCATGGGCCATTCGCAAGCGTCTGCGCAAAGCTTGCAGTCGATTGCAGGAGCAGAGACAGAGAGAAAGATATCGTTTGTTCTACACGAACCTGAAAACGTGTCCGGTGGAAGTAATGTTACTGTAAGTGCTCATTACCTGTTGTTTTTATATGTACGTACTCAAAAATAATAATAGCTGATTTTTACGCAAAATTAGGACAGACATGAAAATTTCGAAAAATAATACGTACTGGATCTTGAAAATTCTTTCATTAAACATTACACGAGGTTTCCTCGAATCTAAAGTTACCTGTCTTTGTTTTAATAGTTAGCAGATGCCATACCTCCAGTGGTGGACGAGAAGAAGGGTCGTCTCGGATCGCGAGGCAAAGGCATGCACCGTCGCAACACGCAACAAACACACTCCGCTTATGGTTCGTTCAAACGACGCTCCATAAAACTCAGGCAGAAAGACACCAGGGATGTCGTTGATGAGTGTAAGTACATTTTCTTCATTTGATAAATAATTGATTATATTAAGAATGGTCGGTTGTGCCATCCCAAACTAATAATTGCAGTAGCATAGATATGGCCTGTTCCTTCGATAGTATAAGGGCACTTTTACAGACACGTGAATGTCATGCACACATTCTGTTGAAGACCCAACTGTTTGTATAAGCCCCTTAACTGCAGACATACTGAATATACTGATTATGAATTGGTACGAAGATAAATAATTAAGTAATATATGCTAGGATTTCTTTTTCAAAGGGTAGATATATTTACTAATGGCTTCGTTTCTCTTGCAGTCGTTACAAGAAGATCAGATTCAATACAAAGTAGAAGGAAAGTGTCTTCTCTTTCGGATAGAAGTGATACTTCGGAGGTATATCCAGGTGCAGGTAAGATCACATACGTAACTTTAATAATACAGTATAGAAGTATCTTAGTCCATATTTTCTTGGCTATCTTATAATATAAATAATCTTCCTGTCCTTTTACTTTTATAGAACTAAATAAAAAAATACCGGATAAAAGAAAAATATAACTCTTGTTACTTATTTTATTTACCCCTTTATTTATAAAAAGACATGAAGATTCTTTTCAATTTATTTTTGAGCATGGTGAATATTTCAAAACATTATAAATGTTCTATATTACCTTCAAACAGGTGGTACTGTAATAATGTCAAACGAAGTGGACAGCGGTGGCGAGGAGAGCCCCGGGGTACTCTCTGACGATCACGACCACCCGCCTGATAGCCCTGATAGTAACTCGACCGATCCACCTGATACTAATAAAGGATTCCCCTGGCTGAAGGTAGGTTAACCTGCAGTTATATTTGGAATATCACGTAAACACCAAACGAATTTAAATGAATCACATTTTAACCTTAATAATGCAATAATCGGTATTTCCTATTACTATCCCTGAGGAGGAACGCCGAAACAAACTCAGGGTCAAGGTCTATTTTAAAATCCAGAAAGATTATACTAAAGATATAGCAATTGTGATGAGAATTAAATATTAAAAAAGGACTAATTTTAAATAGGGTTCAACATACAAGAATTCATTTGTCTAAAGTTAAAAAAAAAACATCGTTTCACGCAGGTGATGGTGAAGTTCCTAAACTCTTTCAACTATGTATGCTGTCATCAGAATTTCTGCCATCCATACTGCTTCCGTCGCAACATGAGAGCCAGTGTGAGACTTATGAAGTCTGTACAAAAGGTGAGTTACTTTTCACACTTCAGAAATCTGTATGTATAATAAAACGTGTTTGTTTAACATCCTCCTAGGTTTTTACCACAGTTCAACATACTCTTATCAGTTTAAAAGTCAAATAGACTATAAAGAACTCTATTGTTAAAAAAGGTTTATCGCCCTTTACAGATTTATGGTGAGAAATTTGGTCCTGAAATAAACACGACAAGCTCCGAAGAGGGTAACGGTGGTACAAGACGAGGACGGCGCACGCGCAAGTCGTCTGAGCATTCTACAGATAGGTATTCTCAGTATGATACCAATTTTTATGTTTTATTTGTGTATCTATAGTATTTACGACAGTTTCAATTTAAGACAGTTGTATGATTAATATTTACTAATTTATTCCTACAGTCCCATGTGTTTCGGTATGTGGTCTACGTACAATAGTTCCGACTCCATTTTGTTCGAAAAAATAAAAGTAAAGTCCTTCTCTACTTGGTACTATAAAACCAGTGCAAGTATATCAGAAATCAAATTATCTATCGGTAAACGTCTTTACATCTTTGACGTACAATACTCACAGATAGTAAATACTAAGCTATACCTATTTATAAGCGTAAATATTTGATCCTTACCTTGGATATTATTACAAATGTTTCATGCAACAGGATTGAGCGTTCGGTAATCGAGAGTGCAGGTCTCGCTTATCGAGCGGCCGGAGGAGAGCAAAGCAATGTCGCGGCTGAGGGAATACCGACGAGACCGGGCGCTGTACCCTACCCGCCGTTAGACCCTCCACCTATACTGAAGTATCTCAAGGGACAGGTCTGGTGTTTAATATACATATAGTTTCCAAAAAATAATGCTATTTGCAGGAAAAGGACAAAAAAGGGCGATCTTTTAAAAAAAAATCCTACTGTCAAATCGAATCAAATATATGTTTCAATTGAAGTCATGTAAAATTTATATAATTTTATCACCTTAGGTCCGAGACGCCTACCACACACCTCTCGCAACACTAATCAAAGGTGCAACCACGATGGGTGAGGACCTGTTCGCTGAAAGCGCGCCGGTTGCATGGCAGCTTCTGCTCGAATCCGATCGCGAACTTAGCTCTTGCGCCGCCGCGCTGTTCATACTCGCTGCTGTGAAGGCACCGAACACTGCCACTGAGATCATGCATAATGATTTGAAACATGCTGAACCAAGCACCAGGTACGTACAAACTAAAAGTTCGCCGAAAATTTAAATAAATTGTCAAGAATTATTACACTATTCGTTCAAACATTATAGGTATTGTGACTAAAGAGTAGGGCCCTGTTTACTTAAAAAAAAAAAGTATTATAGCAAGGCTATTGCTTTAACTTTAATTTTTTCTGTACATCTTCCGAACGCTACATAGGAGGCCCAAACTATTAAGGAAGCCTTAAGACTGTTTAGAACTTTTTCCCTTAACATAAATTAGTTTTTAACCATGTCTATTTCAGAATAAACGCTATCTTAAGGTTTCAAGTAATGTGGAAGCTAAGATACCAAGTATGGCCACGTATGGAAGAAGGTGCGTCGGTTACGTTTAAAGTGCCGCCTCCGGGTATTGAGTTCACGCTGCCGTCGCCTAAGATTGGCATCGAGTCCCTAGCTGTGGTAGACCCCCCATGGAGTCCTCAGGTCAAGGATAAGGATATGGAGATGACTATAAATCAGGAGAGACATGTAAGTACAAAGCTTATGTACAAGTTAGGTTACGTTTTTATTCTTAGTTGTCTCTTTGACCGAATTAAATAACCAGCTTAGATAGAAGATACGGACTTGTTAATCTTTTACGCTCACAGAAACGTTGTATTTAGCTGTAACATAATTCTCTGAATTTTACCCACAGCGTTCTCTAGTAACAGCAACAAAAACTCGCAAGAAACAGCAAACGGAAGCGATAAAAAGGGCGCTGCAACAACGCAACGACAAGAAACGCGCTGAACGGGAGAGTTTCCTTATCACCACAATACCGATCACGAGGCAGGCCGCCCGGGAGCCCGCATTGGATCACGCGGCTGATGATCATGTTGAACGTAAGTAAATATAGCTTTTATAATTATTTTACTTAGGTTGGTATTACAATGCTAGTCACCCGCGTCTATTCTTATTGCGTAAAAAACCGACACACTTCCCTCCGCTAGTTTTACGTCGACTGCGTAAGTGGTACATACTTGTACCAGCACTGTACACCTTGCTAGCTGTGTAATAATATAAAACTTCTGAATTATAATACCTATTGCTAACACTTTCTACTAAATTGCTGTTTTAACAGTATATGAAATTCCATATAAGCCGTAATTTTCCAAAATATTTTAAAGTAGGTTTGCATTCCGTAACGTCACAATATATTATTTCTAACAGCACCGGCTGATGAAGAATTGGTAGAAGGTGTCCGAGGATCACATCATACTCAAGTGGCATCTGCATTATTTCCTTCGACACTATGCTCTGCTGTGGCTGAGATCGTATCTCTTTTGGATGATGCCGCTGTGTCGAGGGATGGCTGTTCCGTTTACGAAGTTGCTTATCAGGTATAGAGATGAAATAACATCGATACTAATGTTATTTATTAATTTATGAGATTTAATAAATACTTTAAATTAATTGCCAACAATTGTCTAGAATTAAGAAATCAGAATAAAAATTTATAAACGGCCCTATTGCATTCAATTCATTTTTCAAATTCTTATAAATAACTTGTGTCTGTTAAATGAAAATTTTACTCTGCCACTGCACTCTAAAATTCAAGTGTGAAGTACACTACATATATGGTAAATACTTTTCAACAGGTTATATGGTGTTGCCTCGTCGAAGACTCAGCCTTATTCCTCCGTCACGTCCTAGAACGTTTGACGCGCGACCATCAAGATGAAATGTTCAAGTTACTTCGACATTTGATTAGATTCATACCGAGATTACCGCAACAAGCTGCCTTTGCGTTATACAACTATATTATAGGGTACGTTATGTTCTATGTGAGGAGCCCCCATGAGGAGGGGCAGAGACTTGTTGGCGCAGCGCTGTCTATATTATGGATGGTGAGAACTATTAAATGACTCACTGTGACTATATCTTATTGAATACAAAACTATTATTACGTGTCGTTTGATAATGTGTTTTTCAGGTGGTACACAGTGTTCACGGCATAATGTTCAAAGATCTGAAGCAGATCTTGCGCAAAGAGCAGTGTGATGCATCTATACTATTAACAGCTAATGTGCCAGCAGCCAAAAAGATTATCGTTCATGGCCCACGTAAGTACATTAAATTGGATAAACTCAAAATATTTGGTGCAGCGTATGGTGTGATACATACTTCGTTTATCCCTTTGTTTATGTCATAATATCTACTGATATTTATTTAAATTTCATTCTAGCTGATAATGAAGGCTATATACCGTCTCAGTTTCCGGTACAAGAAGACACAGTTTTTGCTCAAATTTTGAAAGAGTCTCTCGATTTCTTCGGTATTCCGGAAAAGTTACATCGAGAACATTTTCTTGTTGACTTCAAAACACGTAAGCAGCATTATTATCTAATTGTCAACACATGCAAGGATTCATTTAAGAATGGTATTATAAATAGTGCCTCTTCTATGTTATGTACTCATAATTCCTCTAACGCAGATGTTCTGAACCGAAGCCATATAGCGGAGTCACCATTTACAATTCCATTCTTTGAATGGTCGTATCTTGTATAAGACGACAATTTTTAGATTTTCAACAAAACTAATAGGAATTGATTTTTCTTGAATATCATATTCCTCTCACTTTCGCAGGTCAAATCCACAACCCGCAGGGCTATGTCCGCGACCACTACTTCTTCAAGCGCTCGCAGTATCCACAACTAGGACTTGTTCACATGGAACCAGATGAAGCCTTCCAAAAACTACAAGAACAGGAACTCTTGCAGAAGTTCGTTGAAATCGGAAAAGTGTTGCTGACTTGGGCTATATTGAAGAATGTTGACATGGTTTGTACTTTATCGTTTATTACGGCGAAAAGAAACTGGTAATGTAATCACCCAGAAGAGTTATTTTTGCTACCAATTAACATATACATTATCACGCCTGTAGTCCCTGAAGATTTAGACAGAGGAGTATTACTGTATACCCACATTATGATACCATTTTATTATATTGTGGCAACTTTATTCCCAACTACCGGCCCGATTTTTAACACACACAATGCGTTCATTCTTTCAGGTTGTCCAACGCGTAGTGTTCTTACATGATGAGCTGATGAAGCTGCCTTCGTTTCCTCGCAAGGCTCTGGAAGCAGACTTGGTACTCTATAGTCGAGGAGCCCTCGGTTCTACACTGTTGGGATTAGATGTGTTGCATAAGTTCATGTGAGTGATGCGTCTATATATTTTAAAACCTGTCCTTCTTAGAAAGAGTGACAAAGACTCGTTTTAAGAATGCAGACTGTGACAGAACTGTACCAAATTAGACACTTTGAAATCGACACTTTCACACGATTCACACTTTTTTAACGGGACAGGATAACTTAGACTTTATTGAGGTGTCTTAAAGTTGAATATGATATTCTGCCCTCTGGCAAACTAAAGTGTCGTATCATACTATTATAAATATTTCTATGGCGTTCCAGGTGGGTGCGCCTAATAGCCCGCATGTTCGAAGCAATGGCCGGCAACTTCACATCGTCTCGAGACATTCATTTGTTCCTCAATGTCCTGAATGGCGCACTAATGTTGCATAGCGAAGACTCTCTGATACTTCGTTACGTCATCGCCACATACGTCAATGCTGCTTTCAATTTTAAAAGTATTTTCTCTACAAATGGGTAAGTGTTGTGTTCTATACTTCTGTTTACGTAATATTTTAAACTTGATACTAATATCTCCTTTGATATGTTTTTAGTTATCTTCTTATCATGCCAACTCTGCTGCAAATATATTCAAACTTCCAAACAAATAAACTGGTGACTACCACAATAGAATACGCTGTGAAGCAGTTCTATTTACTGAACCGAAAGCCGTTTATACTACAAATGTTTGGCTCGGTCTCTGCTATTTTGGATACTGATGAAGAATCAACGTATGGAGATGCGAGCAAAGTAAGTACATATTTTTTATTAATATTAAAAACGTGACCATTCACGATATCCCAACGTATGTTTGTCCTCTGCTAACACTTTCAGAATGGTGTATGGAGCGCTAAAAAAGCTCTTCCTAAATTATAATCATTATTAGTATACATTAGCTGCATGATTAATTACTCATCTCTTCTCGCGCATGTTAAAGTTGACGGCCACCGCACGTGTTCAACTCAATCAATAAATTATACAAATCAACAAATATTTGTATAATTTAAAGATACCTGTTACGGGTCTATATGCATGAAAGAGGTACGAGGGATAAAGTTAAAAAAAAAGTTATATAATATAAACAAGCAGATGTACCGATGTCAGCGATTCATAATATCTTATATCTCTACTTAGGTACAATCCAGCTGCCTCTTCAACCTCCTTCTAAGTCTCGAGACGCCATCTCCCGACCCTCTCCACATCGCCGAACTAATTAAAGAGGAGAAACCACTAAAGCCTATCGACTTCTGCTATCGTGATGAAGAGGAGATGGTCAATGTCCTGGACTGCATCAGCCTCTGTGTCATGGTCGTGTCGTACTCCGCTGAGAGCATGCGAGGGTATCAGATGTTGGTGAGTAAAACTCCTTTAAGAAAGCTGTTGAACTAATCAAAGAGAAACTCACAAGATTTTGCGCCATATGTACATCTTGGTAAGATAAAAAGGTTTCTAAAAGGTAATCACTGCTTAGTAAGTAGGTCAATAATTCTAGTACTGCACATATATCATGGGTCCACTCACCAGTCCCTTACTATTTCCTAATCTACTATGGTCGTTTCAGATAATACTAGAAGCTATACTACCATGTTATGTAAAACAAATCCAACTACCAACCTACAATCGTGAGGGAAAGACAGAGAAGGAAATCATTCAACAACTGGCTATAGCTATAAAAACGCTTGTTAACAACTGTGAGGGACTCTCCAAGTAAGTATTAACAAGTTTTCAGGTAAAACTAGCTTTTGCCCGCGATTCCAACCGCATGGAACCACTTAATAATTTCTGCTTTGTATTTAACCACAAACTATAGAGATATGTCTGGTGCTCCTCGACCGTTTGGCATGTACACCTTGATTTACAATGCCAGATCATTAAGCGTTTATTTCTCCCAATTTTTTGCCAGCATCCACACTCCCGCATCCTGGCTTTTTGATAATTTCGCGTCTACGTGATTCTTATAGATCTTACAACGGGCCCTACAGAACGTCGCCAGAGCATAAAGGTTCCTCCCAAAGGACGGGGCCTCGTACCGGCGCTGCTACTATAATCGCTTTCGAGGAGTCTCACTCTAAGTACGACAACTCCAAGATGCCTGTCCCAGAATATACCGGGGCTGAAGACTCTGAGGTAAATGTTGATTCACCGCTACAGCCGCTTCAGACAGTTTCTCATAATCTTGCCATCTGCTATTTTCGGTGCCAGGACTCTTTTCTCACTAAAATAACAATGTATTTTCCGAACATTCATTCTTATATACTCTTTAGCTAACCACATTCTAAGGTGCTCAGTGTGAGCGCATAGATTTGTATTGTATTTCTAGTATGAATTCCTGAAGTTTGGTCGATTAATCTAGAAACTAGATAATAGAGAGTTTCTAACACGCTTTGAAACTTCGTTTTCATTAGAACGTTACTCATCAGATCTGCCTCGATCTACACAGCTCTGAACGCTACGCTGCACCAAATTGTATTCAATTATTAAATTCGTGTGTATTCTTCTTGATTTGTATATCAACAGTTGGTGCGAGCAGAATACCGCAGACCGCGCGATGTGTTACTATCGCTAGTGGGCGAGTTTATAGGACGTGCGACCTCCCGCTTGTTAGAAATCAACGGATCGAACCGCAGTGGCGGCACTGAAGGGAAGCCCGTTGAATTACTGGATTCGAAGTCACATGCTGTGAGTTTAAAATTCTACATTTTATGTAACTAGTTGCGAACGTAACTCTATATGTATTATAAAATAAAATTGTTCAGGGTGTGCGGATGGATGGGGCTTATATCTAAGCAGCAACATGGCCCGTTTTGAATTTGAATAAAATTAACTATTTTCATCCTGCTCATTCTAAGAAGAGGCCCGTGTCCAAATGATTATTTCACTATTTGACATTGGAGATCATTATCCACCGAAACTGCTCGTAACCAACGAGGCTCTATCTACTCCCATAAAATATAAAGATGCCAATCTTTCGACGACCCTACGAAAATTTCATATTTCATAGGTTTTTCAATATATGTGAATGGAGTAGGGAGTTACACTTGATACAAATAAATTATGAAATAATCAGAATCATGTATTTTTACAGCGTCTCGCTGAAATAGCGCACTCACTACTAAAGGTGTCGCCTTACGACCCCGAGTCCATGGGGTGTCGCGGTCTACAGCGGTACATGACGCAAGTGCTGCCTGCAGCCGACTGGGCAGATGATGCATTGCGACCAGCTCTTATTATGATCTTAAGGAGGCTGGATAAGGTGTTCCTCAAAATTGCTAAGAAACCTAGCATTAGGGTGAGTGTTTCAGTTCAGTTTTATTTAGTCAATGACTGAGTTGATAAAAACTATCGCTTTGCGCCGTTCTTCTAGCTGTATTTGCTTGAATCCGTCTATGAGACCAAGTCATTTGGCTGAGTCCGTATCTCCTGTTTGTTTCCATCCTTTAGAACTCAAAGAACTTTACGTTTTGCAGAGAAACACAGATTGGGATTCCGCTGCAGTACTTCTAAAAGGAGTTTACGAAACGATGATACGGTGTCCATACATCATGCACTGGCAGCATGTGAAAACACTCCTCAATACAATACAAGTAAGTGACAGAGCTTAAGTTTGAACGAATAACACACTTAAAGAACACAGGCGCACTTTAAAAGTTCACTAATTTTAACCTAGGAAATATTTTAACCAATAATAACTAACCAGGCTTATTCAAAAGGGCGACTATTGTATACAAGTCATAAATAATTTTCTTATAAATGCTAACTTTCTGCAGGCGCTAATAGTCTCAGATAACAACTGTGGAGAGAACTTATCTTCAGCGACGGCGGCGCTAATGTCTCAGCCTCCGCCGCCGCACTTCTGCAGCACCGTTGTAAGACTGCTCGCGTTGCAGATTATCAACACAGGGGTAAATATCAATACTGTTCATATACTATCAGATTAAGGGAAAGGCCTATTTGGGGCTAATTTCTGAAGCGTTAGTGGAAGCTGATCTTTGGGACCTTCAAGCTGACGATGGGGAGAAACTACCAACTGTCTCATATGGGCCAAGATACATTTTGGGGCGCTGAACCCACAGAGTAAATTGTATCAGATTATAACAACTGCAAAGAGAATTTGGTTTCTGCAATGGTTTATCTTCTTTACTCTTCTGATACTAAAGGCTGAGTCCATCAGACATCATCTAAACGATGTATTGCATTACAGGATAGTTATTCACTGGAACAAATGTGTGGAGGGAGCGCGTCGTTCCCCTCTGGGGAGAAAACTGAAAACATGCTGATGAATCTGTTTATGCCGCTTTGTTTACGTGTCGGCAGTGGCAGAAAAGGTATGCATTGAAAGTTCTACCCAAGCTTATGTAAAATACTTTCCCTTTTAGCAATCAATAATTTATGATAACATTGTCTTATGATTTGACCGTGTCCTAAAACAATCTATTAGGAAGGCTATAAGGTTGGAGGACCTATCTAAACTAATCTCAAAACAAATGTATATCGTTGCAATAGACACGCTAGGAAAGCGTGTTTAGTAATCTTCTGTATGTAAGTATCTACAGGTTTAAGGAACTTAATTATTATTTATATTTTAGACTGCCTCATTGATCTAGTGATTACAATCATGCCTTCTGAGCATGAGGTCATAGGTTCAATTCCCGATTCGGGCAAATTGTTATTGGGATTTTCTGTATGGAAATTCTCAGTAGCAGCACGGGGTTTGGAACCGTGTAAATGGTAATAGCGAACCTTGCCATCTGACAGGCACAATCCCCTCCTCTATTAAATGGGACTTAATAAGCACTGGCGAAATGTGGATGCACAATATTATAGTATACCACTGCCTACCGGTTAAAGAATACAGGCCTGATGCTCTGTTATGTAAAATGTATATAAAACTTTGTTTCAGACGTGCCCCCGCTACGTCAGTCAGACGTGAGCTACTTAGTATCGGTGGTACTGAACGCACTGTGTCCCCCCGCGCCGCCCGGACAGCTAGCCGCTGTCAACGCAAAACTCAACGCTTCCGATAATCGCGCCAACTCACTCACGTTTACTGGCAGCCGGGACACCAGGAATACTACCAGACTCTCTAATCAGTTATATAGGATAGCTTTTTTGGGTATGTTCAATTTCATTTGGATCGGTGATATAAAATTAATTTAAAAATATTTTAATATATATTTAGATAAATCGATTTCACGTTAGCCAATGTTGCTCGAATAATGGCCGTCTTGTCCGGTTGACGACTAACCCTCAACAATGTTATAGAACCAGCAAATATGGACAGTTGACCTTTGACCTTGACCAATTGAAGACTCCAACAAGCTTATGTCTCATATAGATTTCTCGTTAGTTTTCAACCATTAGTCCGAGTTTATTTTTTCAAGTCATCAGATATTCAGGATATAAGTAATAATTGTTATAATATACCAAAATACTTGCAGCTCTAAAGGTGATGTGTGCATGCTTCACAAGTGAGCTATGTACGGAATGGGGTCGCATAGCCCGCGCAATGCGAGACTTAGGCAGAAGAAACGAAGCCGCGCACCATCTGTGGGACTTCCTCGAACATGTCGTAACATACCGCACTCCGCTGTACATTTTGTTGCAGCCCTTCATTGTGCATAAGGTGACAGTAAAAAACTTTTCATTACAGAATGAAGCCGGTCTCAACTTGAACATTTGACTTTGGCTTTTATCCTTGGTTAAATCGTTTGCACTTTTACAACGCTTTCTGGGTTAACATGATTTTATGTATCCATTATAAACCAAATGTCCATGCATACTTACAGCATATCGGATATATCTATTTGTCATCATCTTTTACTTACAATAATCCGTCAAACAGCTATCTCAACCTCCTATCGGAGACAACGAGCGTCACATGCAGTTCGTAGTGCGCGAACGAGTGCGGGGACTCAAGCTACCCGCAGCTAGAGCTCGCGGCGCATTACTAGCAGAGCTCGCCAGAGAACTAAGGCACATGCGCGATACACACGACCAGTACAAGTTTGGTAAGTACCGTGTTACCATACCGGTTAATTACATTGTCATGAAATCAGACCCCAAGAGTAAAACCAAACTACCTTCTAGCTTCAAACATTATCCAGCAGGAAAGCGTACGCCATTTCTTGAAAGAGTATAATTTTTCGCACAGTACGGCGACCTATGCTCGAGTGTAGATTAATCTAGTAGTTATCAGAAATGGTTCGAGTTCCATGCATGGTTCGTTATGCAGTAAACAGCTTCGAATATACGTATACGTTGTATATTGATTGCATAATTATTATGTCAACGATATGAACGACTATGTCACGATAAAACTATAGGCTCGATTAAGAAAACTTTCATGTCGGTTACTGTGTTCTCCTGAATAACACAACACCTATGTCCCGCCTATCTGTATATAACGTTCTAAATATTTGACAAATCTTAATTCTCTTATCCTAGAGCAAATAGCTGAGAATCTGGGTCAGGCCGCGGGTAAGCGTGCGTCGGAAGTGTTTCCCCGCAGCACGGCGGTGCCGGACAAGCACCAGCAGCACCGGCCGTCGCTGATCTCCATGCTGGTGGGGCGCGCCGGCGCCGCCGGGCTGCCGCGCACTCCCGACCATCCGTCTGCACCGCTGTCGGCACAGAGAGGTTACCTAACTTTTTAACGTTGAAACCTAAAGCTAATTACGGGTGGCTGAAGTAGAGTATGTATACGAGAGCGGATACGAAATTAGGCCGCCTCAGCAGTCATTTTTTTTACTTTATCGTGTATTTTTATTTGTATGTAGGTATATACAATATTATTTATTTTTACAAAAGATTGCGCCTACCTTTCCGAAATAAAAATTCTATTGCCCGTTGAAACAAAATATAGACTATTTTAATATTTTGTTTATAGTGAAATATTTCAACATCCGTTTTATAGTTCCCGAGATTACCTCAAACTCGCAGCAAACTTTACTGTCTCATAGTACCTATTAATATATATTCTCTTCGTTTTATGATATTCTAGAGTCACTATCGAGTAGTTCCACAACAAGCCAGCATATGCCAACGTTCGACACTCCAATAAATAATAGCAGCGGACGCCTAAGTGACAACAGCAACAATAATGCCAGTAGTGGCAATTCTCATTTAGGTATGAAATATCTAGTTATTTTATTTACTTGCCCAGTAGCGGTGTCGGATTAACCACGTAAAAACCAAGAGTAGCAATTGCAACGGGCCCCGCGTATGTAAAACCTCCGCCTCAGCGTAACCTAGTTGGTTAAAACTTATTAAGAGAATATAACACAGAATTTCATACGGTAAACGCAGAAGTTCTACAAAAACTCACTTTAATCTTAAGAAGCACTCACTTTAATCTTAGCAGATCAAGGGCCTCCGATAGAATTTGATACGGGCCCCGCACTTGCTTAATCCGGCACTGCTTACTGACAGACTGAGTCGCAGACTATAATCACGGCGCCACAATTGGTCAGTTTTTTTTTTTACAAAACAAACACTTACACACCAATTGGCCCTCTGAGAAAACACCTGAATCCCAACAGTGGATAATATATGTACATAGCTTTACTATGATCTTACTGAGAGAAAATTGTATCTGTCAGTTAGTAATCGGTTTTGTTGCTCTAGGATCACTTAATTATGGCAGCGACACCAAAGCAACCGCCAGTACTCCATCGTTTGCAAGCACTCAAACTAAATTGCGATTTGTAACTTCCGTAGAACTGAAATACACATCTGGTGAGTTCAAAATTTTTTTCTACTTAGCCCTATTCCTCATTGGATAAATCGGTATCATTCGAATCAGAATTTTTAAGGTTCCGTATTGACTTTATATCAGAATCGATTTTATATATATCAAGAGAAAAGGTCCTTGGATAAGGTTCACAGTCTATTACAGTCCCTACATTATTCTTGCATGTAGTCCAGAAAAATTATTTTTCGTTAATCAGCACATCATCGATTAGTAACACAGTTTTGAAGGTTTAATATGAACTCTAATTTGCAGTTATACCTGTGAATTTTCATGAAAAATAACGGCTCAAACGGGCCTTCTACATATGACAAGAATTTTGATTTGTTACATTTTTCAAGGAGAAACCTCAATGAGTCCGTTATCACCGATGTCGCCGGGCGAGGCGTCGTGCGGGGAGTGCATCCCGGCGCGACCGTCGCACGACAACGAGCTGCTGGTGGGCGAGCACTCCGACACGCCCGACGCCGCAGAGCGACCACGTCTGCAACGCTCGCACGGACCCTCCAAGAAAACCTTTAAGTTTCGCCGCAGCAGGCACGCTAAGCCTGATGTAAGATTGTTAATATTGCTGCTTTACAAAATCCGTAGTCTTTAAAAAAGCCAGTGTAAAACATATATATTATGAACCTTATCTCACCGTCATAAGAGTCACACGTCACGCACTGCCGAAATGCAGTTTCTATTATAATGGCCCTATGCAACTGAAGCTGTCTAGGGGACTAACACCGCTTGACAAATTGCAATCTACAATAATTACAGAATAGAAATTAGGCCGCCTCGTCCTAATTACGTAAAAAAGCGACAGCAACGCGACAGACACACGACAGCAATTTCACTGTCATCCAATACATTATATGTCACAAAAATGACGTTTGACAGAAGTTATCGCGCGATCTACGCCTGTCGCTACATCGGTAATCAGGCTGCGTTAGCAAAACGTATGTGCTTTGCTGTTTGATTTTTAGTCACGTGATTCATAAATGTTAATACAATTCGACAGGTTTATGTCAATTCAAATTACATTTTGCACACATGTGCACGGGAATCTGAGATGTTATCCCATGCAAAAATATCATGCAAATAATATCAGTAACGGGAACTGCATGATCAGTTTTTGACATGGCTTAGCGTATTATGGCCCTATTTTGAATGGATCTATTGTGAAGTTCTATACGTGAATGTTTAATGTTCAGGTGACGCACGTCCGCTTGGAGTCTGACGACGGCTCGTCTCCGGGGCCGGAGTCCACTCCGCTCCGCCGCGCGTGGTCGCAGCCGCCATTCCTGCAGCCCGTCAACATCAACACCGACACCTCCTACGACAGTGAAATCTCGCAGACGTCCTCCACGTCCGGATACAGGCTAGCATTACCCAACCTTCAGTAAATAGACGACCGATACTAAGTGTGGTCAGCATGTGTCGATGTTTGAACGCCTCGCGGAACCGGTTCTATGTGCGGCATGATCGTCTTCAGTCAGCATCTTCAGTCATCTGCCACATCGTTCGTCTCGTGTGCACGATCATATCGTTCGAAATTGTTTTTTTTTTTTTTAACTTTGCTCATTAGGAATAATTCCTATGTCCTGGATGCGTTTACAAACACATATATTTACATACACAAAGACCCAGACGAAACCCGAAACAATATCTGTAGATCTTACAAATATTTGTTCCGTGCGGGAATCGAACCCGCGGCACGTAGCGTAGCAGTCGATCTCTCAACCACTGCGCCAACCGTGCAGTTAGTTAGTTTTTATATATGAGACTGTCTTCATTTTATATGTCCTGATGATTCTGGGTTCGATACCTGGGTTGGGTAATGTTTAATATACGACCATGGCATTACATGAGGACTTAATAACGGCATCAACTAAATGTAGATGTACGATAGTATACCTCTGCCTAACCATTAGTGATACTATTGTGTGATTATGTAGTTACTAATTATGAGATTTTTTTATGTATAAACCAGATATGGTTCACATCAGCTTGCAGAGAAAGCAATATATATTCATTTGAGTGTTTGATATGCGGCTACTGCTTTCTTCATTATCATACAAGTGGTTAGAGATTCACTGGTGGCTATAAACCTCATTATTACATTTATGATGAACTGTAACAACTGGTTCTAAGCCTATAAAGGCTCCGCTCAACTTCATCAAGTCATCTGCCTGTTGGTATATCCCATTTCTACTCCACTTTGCTAACCCGTTTAAGTTAAATAGCATATTTCTTTTTATATGTAGGTTATTGGGTAACACTGAAATTTCCTAGCGGACCTATTCGGAAGAAACTAAACAATCCTCTCAAGCCTCTTTTTTGAAGGTTTTGAAAGCCAGAAAATGATTTGGTGTCACAGAAGGTAGAGTTAATATCGGAGACGCGTTGTCCAGCTCGGGTGGTGTTACAGGGAGAGCTACAGCCTGCAGGCGTCCATGACGGAGTCGCCGGGCGGCAGCGCGCGCGCGGCGCTGGCGTCGCCCGAGGCGGGCGCGCGCACCGCCAGCGCCACGCCGCACGCCAGCCCCGACGGTAAACAACCCTTCGTATGTACCGCTCAACTAATACGCAACCCCCCGCACTCTCGTCTGTCTCTTTCCGCCTGTTATCTTGCGAGCGTCTCCTCTGTCGTGAGTCATTGTTCTCCTCTGTTGTAAGTTATTGTTCTACCTCGCTTCACTGTTTCTGGGTGCTTTGAGATGTAGTTTAACAATTAAGTCGTGAGATAGACTGTAGTTGTGTTGTTTTTGATGTTACAAATGCGCACTGGAGAATACTGTGAAAAATCCGACCCAAAAAGTCATAATCATCAAGTCAGCATATCCATATCCAGCATGTTCTAGACGTAGGTCTCTCGCAAGTCTGCTCCTTATTACTTCTTTTTACACTCAAGTCGTAACTATTATCAGCTTAAAACTTATTATGAAAAGCAAAATATTGTCAAACAAAAACTATATTTGCAAACATTTATTATTTAAATGTTAAAATGCAATACCTGTAAATTGACCATATTCAAACAAATAAAGATATTGTATTATATTGCAGTAATTATTGTTAAGCTGCATCACTCAGAGATCCATCTATTACTTGTTGCTGCTTTTGTGTATTCAGTTTAATCATATATGGAGAGATAATGCTAATGCTACATTTGTTTACTATCTAGCTTCTCTGAGCTGCGAGTCCGGGACATCATCGGCAGAACGCACGGCCTTGCTCGGAGCCGCCAGCCAACGCTCTCTGTTGCTAAGTAGCGACTTACGGGATGAAGATACTCTACTTTGAATTATTTCTAAGCTATAGGCCGACCATTTAAATCGCGTATCGCCACTTGTGCGTTAATGTCCAAGCGTCCGTAACAAAAATACCAACCGCGCGCTGCGAGCACAGCCGCACTTGACGTAAGCTCTCTGCTCCGCGCACCCATTTCACCCATCCGCTAACATCTCCCCCCGCTCCCTTCTTACCGCGCAAGCGATACGCGAGTTAAACGGTCGGCCTATAATTGGAGAACTACAATGAGAATTACGAAGGCTTGTACCCATCTACTTGGATCTTGGCATCTACTTGGGAAAGGCACATGAGAAAAGAAAAAAGAATATTACAGTTAATTATGTTGACTGATTTTTTATCCTCACAGCAGTGATTAAATTTTTTATATTTGTAGTGAATTTATAATGATGTATAATTTACAGCCAATTTAAAATTTGATTTATTTTTAATATTATCTTAATAACTCATACAAAAACCTATATATAAAATCAGTTAACTTGCGTTTAAGTATGTCTAATTTAGCTTTATCTGGCATGATCATTAAATCATTTCTAAATAATACTAATAAATATTGTTACACTCCAGGTTTTTTGGTAAATAAATAATTTAAAATTAGTAAATAATATGATCAATTCATAGTTAGTATCTAGTTGAAATCTTAGAGAGTTTAGTTAATTAATGGGTTCTTATGTAAACATTTTTAGAGAATTTTAATAGATATTTATGTTTTAAAACTTTGTTTCATTTCTGGTTCTCATAAAATAATACACTAATAATATAATTAAGTAAGTAAAAAGTTTATTAATTATCACAACTTATGCTTCTTTACACATCAAAAATGGCTGTAATGCCACTTGAATATCGGGATCCAGTGGTATTTCATGTATGTACTTTGAGAATGTGATGGCAATCTTATAAATACTTCTTTTAACAGATGATATCAGAGCTGTTTTCATTTTAATGGCAAATGTATCACTTAATATGTGTTTCCTGGGCACCAGGCCGGGTTTTGATAACTTATCTAAGTTTTGTTTAAGATTAATCAAGGTTGATATTACAATGGGCAAATCATTTTGCACTACTCCATATTTATCTTCATTCAATGAGGCAGCAGCAATACAAGCCAAACCTTCACAAGTCCACATTACTGGTTGTGCTTGCATCAACAAAAACTTCAATTTAGTGTCTGTTAATTCCCCAAACAGATAACTTATTCCTGGTTTTTGACAAAGCTTCTGAAGGAAAGTATTAAATTCTTCTTTCACAACATTAGCAAATGTATCTTCCACTTTATTCTTATTGTGATCCTTTAACTCTTTCAGTTTGGGTGACTGAGCCATGTTCCTCAAATTTCCTGAAAAAGTAAACCCTGTGCTGGATGGCATATTCCCCACATTTCTGAGTGATCCATTTTCAGTTTCAATAGATTTTCCATCTCCATTTACAGCATCCAACTCTTTACTGAAGTCATTAATTATACACAAACATTGTTCCAACAAATTATTCCAATTCCTTGGGTGGCCGCCAGGTTGTGAAAGAGTGAATATTGCTTGACGTCTTGCAGGATCAGTCATTGACATAATTCTTAGATCTTGGGCTCCTAAATATCCATTAAATTGTGACCTCAAGGCCAATGCATTGTGGAGCATTAAGCTGTTCTCAGATTCAATTGGAAATTTCATTGGTTCAGTAAGTATTATATTGAAAATAGTTCTCATTGTGTAGACTGACACAAAAAACAAACTAGTATAGAACCAAAGCCCAATCCAAATTCCAGAACTTATCAAGTTTAAAACATTATCTAAAGGTGGATCTTCCAAGTATAAACTATAAACATCAGAAACCACATTTCTAGGTTTGCTTCCCCACATATAGTAAAAAACACAGTAATAAGCCACTGGCATAATTGAGTTTCTAAATCCCGTTGAGAGAATATTATTAACAGCTAGTTTGATTTGCTGAAATTTATCTTGATAAATATGTGGGAATATGAGCATAGTTGTTCCAAAGATGTGAATATTAGTAAAATAATATAACCCCATCCACATACCAGCAAACTGAAGAAAAAGGCTTTGTTCTACAAGACACTGACCATCATAAAAATCACACTTCTTCTTCAGAACATTATAGTTGCTTTTTGCCAATGATGAATATAAACCCATAGTAAAATATCCACTGAGAGCATACAGAATACTGAACAAAGTGTTTTGGACAGAAAACATGTTCAAAAACATTGAAAACCTTGTAAAATATTTAGGCAGCGGTATCATATAGTAGCTTCCATAAACGTATGCTTGGAAAAATGAAACCAGTCCGAGGAGCACAATATTGAGGCCCATCTTCCAGCCAAATATTTCGTGGAGTGTAGAAGTAACCCATGACACTGGATGCAATATGTCGATTTGTATAAGAAAAACTAGTACAACAGCGAGAAATGTCTGGAGTCCAATGTTCCACAACACTGCAATTATTAGTCTTTGGGAAAATATTTCACTTTTTGTTTCCATACCGGCGAATAATTGTTTCTGTACTAATTGATATCACTAAAACTTTATAGCTAATAGGACTTTATTAAATACAACTGACATAGTAATCGTGTTTTGTTAGAATTTGTTTCTTTCTTGCTTATTTTCCGTTTATTTTTTATTAACCTCTAATCCAACGGATTCAATTTTATTCCTTTCAAACGATACAAAGCAAATCACACTGACAGTTGACTGACCATGTTGACAGATTGCTGATGGTTTTTTTTTTTTTTTAATTTATTAAGGCTTTGGATATCGGTGTATTGCTGATGGATTACTGGCAGTGTTGCCGCTGCCTAGATTTCGGGATGCTGTAAACCGGTAAAAAATTGCTGACATACAAAAATTGAATAGCTTTACTCGTCTTGCTCCATGAAATGTGAAATAATTGAGCTGGAGAAGATAAATGCGGAAAAGATAATAAATATTTATGATTAACGTAAAAAGATTTACAGATTATCTAGTTGAGGCAGTCTGATTGCCTCATTAGTTTAGTAGTCGCCGGCCGGCGCAATTGTTGAGCGTGAGGTCCTGGGTTCAATTTCTGGGTCAGGCAGTGTTATTGGGTTTTTCTGTATGGAAAATCTCAGTAGCATCACAGAGTCTGGAACTGTAGACGCACGGTAGACGGCAATAAGCTCGCCCCCTATTACATGGGACTCAATAACGGCATCGGCGAAATATGGGTGTGCAATAGTACACCTGCGAGTAACCCTTCGGGGATTACAGGCTTGATGCTATGTTATATATTTGTTTTGTTATCTAGTTACAAGACAAGAAGCAAAACTATGATCATATGGGTTATTAAGTTTCATTTCACAAGAAAAAAAACAAACGATACACGTTTCACCTCTTGATTTTTTTGACTTAAAAAGTTTTATATTGAAGTACCGATGCCGAATTGCCGATTTTATATAACGATAATGAGCACCCTGCCGTATGCCGTACATCGTGTCATTTGGAGGCCTTGCGGTACGAAACGGCAGCTGGCGTACTTTCGGCAACACTGGTTACTGGTTGACTGCTGACATGACAGACGCAACTGCAAGAGGAAAGGGAAGCCGCGGAAGCGCGGACATGGAATAATTTATTTAGATTGTCAATGATTGTTTTAAACAATTTAACCAGTGAAATTCGGTATATATGAGTGAAGGCTATTTGATTCTACTGTATCTTACATACTTATTATTTTTATATATGAACACAATAATTAAAGCAAGGATAGCGCAGAAAGCTAAAAGTTTGGAAATAATCAATATTTATTGTTATAGATCTAACAAGCGCTTTAGAACAAACAAGATAAAGGACCTATATCTATGAAAATAAATATTATACAAACTAAAGTTGGCTGACAGTTGTATTTTGTTCGATATTGAGCCCGTTTCACATCTATAAAAATAAAATATAATTGCCCAAAATGTATGTAAGCGCATAACTTCAGAAAGGCTGCATTTTTTTGTCTAATTCTTTTTTTGTTGTATTGGTAATTGTCAGGACAGGATTGTATGAATTTTTTTTTATGGAAAATCGGAAATTTGAAATTGTAAATTGCACCCGTGCGAAGCTGGGGCGGGACAAGTCTCTACGCGCTGACCCTTAATTTAATTTTTTCATATTCATAGACGAGGTCCTCTAAGACGACCCTCTGACCCAGGATTTATACATCAATAAATTTATCGGACTATACTTATAGTAAAGTCACATCTCGTCGGTAATTAATAAATTATATTATTTATAGTTGTTCCCCGCGGTTTTATCCGCGTTAAAGGTACTGCTCCGCTCCTAAGCGTCGTGCGTGATGTTAACTACCTTTCTCAAGAATTGGGCGATCAAATGCAAAAATATTTTTTCAAATCCCACTGGTAGTTCCAGGGATAGCACGTTCAAACAAACAAACTCTTTAGTTTATTTATATTAGTATAGATAATGTTAGACACGGGTCTCCCATTGAGGGAGACATTATTTTGCACACAATTATACAATAAATAATGTTATAACTATTATTATCCGCATAGACTATGGGTTTTATATAAAAGCGTTTGCATCAGATAAGTGTCTGTCACGTGTTTAATCATTAGTATGACTAAACACTTTAAATGATTGTCGTATAGTGTAATAAGTAGGCTTGGGTAATATCGTCTTTACGCTGTATTGAATCGTATCTATATATCAGTTTTGAATATCAGATATCGAATCTATATATTTCAATATCTATATGTTGGTCAAAATCTATGGTACTCGGAAACCGAAGTAGTACCACATGTTACTGTTATTTTTTAAAGTTTCGGTTTTATGGAATTTATGCGGTATGGCGTATCGGCGTATTGGTTGAATCTATGATATTCTGAAACGAAAGTGGTTCAACGGTTCGGTCCTATCTAAGTATTCAAGTATTATAGATATTTTATGTTATTATTATTGTGTGGTTCTGTGCAGTGTCACTCGAGTCGAGCGATATTGTATATAGTTTGTGCGCCGTTCGATATATAGATATTGTATCTATATACGATTTGTATCGCCCACCCCTAGTAATAAATCCTTGGATTGATTATTGCTCTCTTGTCTATGAACAACACAAGGATGCCCATAAACGTCGAACACAGTATCGATAAATTACTGTTACCGTTACACTATTCCATTTATAATAATTATAATTTAAATATTTGTTTTTGTATTTGACACTCATATAATAAATTAATTGACGAGACTCTCAACTTCGGATTTTCCGGTGGATCTTTACGCACATAAACATACGCCTGGAAGCTACTGCTTTAGTTCCACTATATCTATGTGCGTATATGAATTATGTGCGCATTAAGAGGTATACCAGATGTCCCAGGTGATGAAAAAACGGAACAACGTATCATCACCACCTTGACCTTTCTTTTTCTTTGTGATTCGATAAAATTATATTGTGATTTTTATTTTTAGAAGAACACTTGCACTTTTTACGATCTGCCATAAAAATAACGTATCATGGTGCCCACTACGAGTAATTCGCGATATAAGTCCGATAACTTTATAGTCTTATCACCCATATCGTTACTTGACAATTGTTATTCTTTATCGACACGAAAAACTACAACGCTATTATTATTTGTAATATTGTATCTGTGTCGGTAGATGTGCTTTGCTTTCGCTTCTACTATTTATATTTATAAATAATATCGAAATAATCAAATTTCAAGACTGGCCACTGAAATATCTGGCTCTTTTTTTTTGATAATATAGTTGAGTTGTGTTGTAACCGTTTTAGAATTAACTCAGTCTATGTGGTCGCTTAGCCAAGTGCCCTACATTTCAACACTTTTTATTCAAATGGAAGAGAGTTGTGTACATTTTCTGTTTAAGGGAGTGACTTAATGTTATATCTGTGATGGAATATATCTTTGAAATATCGTCGGGTCAGATTGCCATTGATTGAGAAACTCTTGTTATGTATACTCTAATAGAGATAGCTCTCAGTTTGGGGGTGCTTGTCACTCTCATTACAGCACTTTCGATATGTGTCTGCGGCTGCAAGAACTCCAACCAGAAGTGAGTTACTGTTTATTTACATTTTTTTGACTTCATAGTATATTTCATTCTGTAGCATTTTGAATGTAATAAAATTGTTTGTTCGTATGTATCTGAATAAACTTTCACTTAATTTATAAATCAATATTCAGTAACTAATCTTATTTTGAAAATAAATTCTAACTTTCTTAAATTATTGTTAAAGAGAAGAGATAAAGAATATTTATTTTATAGTTTGGTGTAAAATAGTGTTTTATTAGTCTAGTCTATATTTTTAAAACCAGAATAATAATCTATGTTGAGTTGTGTTTAATTTATGAAACTCGATTAATAAACATAATTTTAGATTAATAATTTATGTTGCATATTATTACTGCAGTAAATTCACAATAACAGAAACATGTCACCATAGCCAAAACCAGCTAGAGAGTTATCAGTATTATATATTCAATAAATTTACAAATACAACAAAAGATGAAAGCATTTTAAACATTGTATAGATATAAAAGCGCAGAAGGAGATGATATGATGAGCTAAGTTTATTACTTAAAGAAAAGTCATATGGGACCAATCTAAATGACTTTTTTTAAGTTTATAAAAATATATATCTGGAGGAGGCCTTCGTTCAGCAGTGGACGTCTTCTGGCTGATGATGATGATGATGATAGAAATATGATGCATAAAATGTTAAATACTCACAAAATCCTTAAAGTCCATTAAACATTAAAGTATTTTATTTGTTCTAAAATTTTGAATTCCTAACAGAGATAAATGTAGTGAATACTGCAATAGTACCTAATTTAAAATATTCACTATATTTTTTTAATAATTTATTTAACACATATAATTAATTGTGGTTGTCATTAAATATCACTCAAACTCATTTATCAAAGAAGTTTTGCTGCCTGTCTAGTTAGTGCAACAAATTTTAATGAATATTGTAATAAAGTGCTATTGAAATATTGTGGAAAAGTGACTCATTTAGCAAATGAATATAACATATACATAAATATTTTTTATATTTAACAGAAGTGAGTTGGTTGGTACGGCCGGTGTGGTCAAAATTCGTTTTGATGAGGAGGCACCGTCTCCAACGCCTACCACTCCGGCCTCAATCAAGCGGTTTGTTATAGCTCTAGCATGACCTAGACTAGACATACCTAACTCGAGGGCTAATTATGGTCTAAATATTTAACAATTTAACAGATAATTCCATCTGGAAGTTTAACAAATTTTATTTGTTGTTTAACTGTAGTACCTGTGGTATATAAAATTATTAAAACTTCTAATTCTCATATACTCATATTGGGGATGTTACTATTAACTATCTAACAAATTGACATTGGGTTGCCGTAATATTTTTTTTTTCTTTAGGTATTCTATCTTTTAATAAAGTATTTCCATCTAGTTTTGTTATTCAGATTTTAGAATAGAACTAATACTTCTGTCCTTTCTTCTAATTAAATATTAGTTTTATATATATTTCTTGTTTTGTTGTGAACAGTTTATTTTTATTGGGTATATTTTTTGTAAATACTTATAAGGATAAGTGTCATATTTGTATTATCTGTACAATACTATCATCGCTTTATCTATAACAAGACACGAGAAAATTCATATATAAGTGTTTTCAACAATACTTTTTTTGCTCCAAATTGATTAATGCATGCTTCAAGTGATATTCATAAAAAAATTATCATCAATTTAATCAAAACGATTAGATTTAGTATTAAAGATGTAGTTTTATACAGTGACCTTTTTTATCAATTCTAACTTTAATTTTACAAAGTCGCATGCTTGATAAAATAGGCTAATTGCATGTATCATTTATCAACAGTTATGTTTCTTGTTACAAGTTGTTAGTCATTTTGTGATTCAGCGGTACTTTAATTGAATGGATTGTGTGTTATAAGTATGGCTGAGAACACTATTCATAATGCTAGCAATAAGACGTCATAGTCGGTCTCTGATTCTTTTTATAAGTTTTGTCTACAAAATTGGAAAGTTACGAAAATGAGTCACGCGGGCGCCTTTGATGACTCACTACACTGTCGATCGTAGAATTGTAGTAAAAAATGATCTATGACAATTTTATTGCGATTTAAAACATCTTGAGTCTAGAGTTAGCCTCAATTCCACCCGACGTTAATTCCAAGATTTTACATGTTGCCTTGATGATGATCTATTTCGAATGAAAATATCTGATAAAAAAGTATTTCTATTTATTAAATAGTATTGAACAATCCCCCATATCCTGATAATTTTTAAAAGAAGAAAGTTGTCGTATACTATTTTTAGATCGGCCGAGTTTCTGTTTCAATAGACGTATAGAGAGAGATTTTCTATTTTAAAATTAAACTTTTGGGAGAGTCCGGCTCAAATTAATTCAAATCAGTGTATCGCTGTTAACAGTTAGACATGTCCTGTTCCAAGTTGATTCATAAAGTCAACTTCCGCCTTCCGCTTTCAGTATGGCCTAGCAACTTTCTTCATGTCGTCGGTGAATCTGGCTGTGGGGCAGCCACGATGGTCAATTCACGCTCGCCGCACGACGGTCATCAGTCCTCCTTTGATAAACAAGTCAATTCTACTACCGCTTTAACTTGATATCTCTCTTTTGTTCTCCGAATAATCTCGTCACAAATCTTCTCCATCAAAGAAGGTATTCGATCTATCGAATGCAGGGTTCCTTCCACTCAACGGCCATTGGTTTCGTTATATTTACTGCTACAGAAATAAGTTACTAAGGCATGCGCACTGCGCAGACATCGATGTGACTAAACTAAGAATTCCCATAAATTACGGGGACAAGTCACGTCACAGCGCCCTAAAAGCTAATCAATTTTCGAATTCTCTAAATATCTACCTCGTTATTTAGATTTGTCAACATGTTTCTACATTTTCCTGAATGTATAGTAGGTACTCAATTAACATCTTTATGTACTTTACTATTTTTATATGCCGCGTAGATTCATACTACTTTTCGATTTCTTTATAAATAAAATACGTTACCTACACGTATTTTATTTATCAGTATGAAAGAGTCACAGACTATGAAGTTATTTAATTAAGGTACTGCAGGTATGTTTACTGTTTACATTAACTATTACGTAATATACAACGATACAGTAGCGTAATATTGACCATAAATTTTATATTTAGATTAGAACTCAAAATTGACCTAGAACTTTACAATGTTCCAAAATGTAGTACCGGAGGTAGTGGTATAGCGTGGTGCACGCAATAAAATCAGCTTTGTTTCGGGTCGGGATCCGTCTTAATAAAAAAGCTTTGAAATTTTCAGATCTTTAGAGACATAACTATTGGCAGTGAGCATGATATATATGGGTATTTAGATGTCTCTCAAAAAATTTGACCCTTCTTTTTCCTTTTCGTCCATTAACTTCGCCTTATGCGAAAATTAACAATAATGACTTATGTAACAGTTCCTTGTAAATAAGAAGTTTTGCCCAGAAGGTTTCTCTATCACCTGGGAGGCTGGCATTCACTTTTGTATGGTCATTAAGAAACACTACATAAGTACTTGTATTCCTGACTCTTGGTGTTACGCGATAAACTTATGTGAAGCTCGGTTTCTCCCCTAACCTAGGTCAATTTTAATGACTATTTATCTAATTTATTTCGCGTTTCATTGACAGGGCATCCACACAAAACAGCCAGCGAAGTTTACCAGAGATACCGCATCCAGTTGGCAGACACGACAGTGGAGACACAGCCTCAGAAATATATGCCACCGTGAATTTGGATGAAGGTAAAAAACGTTTGGGAATGCGAACAATTCGATATTAATTACATACATTGCGTTCGATTGGCAATGATGAATTTGTTAATGCTGCTTCAGTGGTTGAGAAATTAGGGTGCTAATGTAATCGACATCGATATGTCTTGTTGGGTGAAAATCCTGCATAAGCAACAGACAACAATGAAGTTCATATCAACTGTCATAAGTAGTTAGATAAACATGTTGCGGTGTGACCTACGAAACCTCGACACATACCTAGTTCTTCAAAGGTCGTGGGCGAAAGTATGCGCAACAAGATTAACTTGACATTCAAACATGGAATCTATGTCTATTGCGTTAAGTGTCAACTTTACAAGGTATAAGGGTCTGTTGTGTTGTTCTTGTTTATCTAGCGTCTGCGAACTATCTAAATAGTTTCATTCCTTCGTGACGTGGAATTATCCGTATAATAATTGTTTTTAATATAATCTATGATGTTTATAAATATTAAAACGAGTTTGCTGCGCACATGTGTTAATTAACCATGAAGTACATTATTTATTGTGTAGGTACTAAAGAATATACAAATACAAAGTGTGCGATAAATTACTTATAGCTTCTTGTTTATAAGACTATTATTTAAGTTTTCGGTAAATAATTAGTTTTGTTTCGATAAATAAAACTTAAATATGCGGCATAAAACAAAATTAGTCTTTCAAAACATTAATAAAATTATAAAAAAATAATTTTTCAAAATTTTTAATAGCGTTGAACATACGTTTTTCACCCCTGCCTATTAATTCAGATAGCTAGGGTTAGAAGTACTTATACAATCGTAGAACGAGTAGATCAACCTTCAGTATAATTTATACATTTGACTTTATCGAGAATACTTATGCAGATATAATCTGAACATGATCACAATTAGCATCGTAACAAAACTCTAAATCTATTTTGTGATCTAAGACTGTACGATCAGACGACAAAAAATATAAAGAAAAATACAAAAGTGCAAAGTGACTCAGATTATGAAACTAACATAAAACAAAAATAACACACGATAGTTTCTATCCTAAGGATATAAATAAATATTACCGTGATAAGAATCGATTATAGAATTATATACTTCTTCTTCTGTTGGTTTGACTGCAGGAAAAGAGTATTATGAGTATGTTCTCAAGGAAAACTGTAAATTTTAATTCAAATGCATACGTTATACCTATAAATAAAATCACTAAGTAATTCCTTAAGTGCAACATGTTATTTACCTATATACATTGTATATAATATGTTGAGTTGGTTGAATTAAATATGATTTGACCTTATATAAAATATGCTAAGAATTTTTCATCAGAAAAACCGAGTTGATCCCAGGACCTCACACTCAGCAGCCGCTGAGCTTGCGACCGCTAGACCAATGATTTATTTAAATTTTCCGAATGTTTTAATTTTTCGTATAATTTGCAGGATGCATCAAATATAAAAATAACCTTTTGATAGGCAATATGTATTGCTACTGTACAGTAATGGTTTATTCATCAAATTGTAGATACAATCGGCGAATTATATCGGCGCCAAGATCCGATAATCCTGAACAAAGGTGCCGCTACTCGGAACCGACGCTAATGAGGTGGTAATCAGCCGATGTTTGGACTAATCAGTGTTGTGTTATCTACAGGGAACAAGACAGTAGCGACCGCATCTACAAGCCGAGACCATCCTTACGAACACGCCTATGCTAAACTTCAGAATGAAAGCCATAACATGTTAGTATGATCTACGATCTACTCTACCTTGACTTGAATTTTTTCGTATAAAAGGAGGTTTTTTTTTTTTTTAAATCTATTCTATAACATTTTATAATTAGCAGTCCTCTCCAAACGATTGACAATGACTCCATCCTGTAATCTATTTTGAGCGACAATATGTTTCGCCATCTAATCCCTCTCCCCAATAGGTGATAAAAATAATGAGTAAATGTTACCTATTTTCCTTTATATTAAAAGGAAGGAAAATGTTCGATTATTTGACTTGTAAATATGTTATTTTTTTGTTGCAGACTTGTTGAAATAACTACCGATCAAACGCCTGAACGAGAGATACAAATCGATGAGAGGGAAGTTGGACAAAATGCTGCAGGTTTGTATGTATAATAGCTACATAGTGTCTATAGTCAGTAATATATTGATAACACTATTTTGTTAGTTATGTGCTTTGAAGACACACATTCTTGTTATTGTCAGCCGTTCTTCCTACTCTAGAGCAAAGGCCTCTCTTTCCTTATTCCACTCCTCTCGGTTCAAATATATGTAAATATTAACAATAATAAGGATCATCAAATTGGTGATTAAAATCAAAATTAAATCATACTGATCTTGATCTTAATCGATTACGGAATAAATAGCTACATTAAAATATTCTAGTACGATTCTGAAAATAAGGAATGTTTTCAGAATCGGTGGTAATATCAGCGTCGGTAGCGATAAGCGGACAACTGCCGTCGAGCCAAGAGCTGCCATACATCACGCCACCTTCGCCGCGGCCCAATACAGACAATACTACACACTTCAGCGGGGATTCCACTGATTCCGCAAGTATGTTCCTCATTCACGTTCACTTTGGGGCACACGGAGTTTCACAGCGACGATGACCTAAGTTCAACGTGCCCTGGGCAGTCAACCCTATTCTGAACCTTCCACCACGGTACGCTAGATACCAGCATATGTAGATATCTAGCCTTTCCTGCATCCCATACATTTATTTAGATATAGTATAGTATTCTTAAGTTCTTGTAAATTCCGCTTATGCTAAAAGCTGAGTACAATCGTATTGACACTATGATAATGATATTCTAATTCTGAACATAGATTATTCAGTTCGAAACTAAGTTGCACACAGAATGCACAGTAAGGTCATGATTATAGCAAATGGGACGCTCTGATAGAATACTTTCGTCTATCAGCTAGAAAGTAAGAGTGACGCGTCACTCTTATTGTCTTACCCGAAAACGATCACAATATTATATACATTTGGGGATGTTCTGTGGACTTATTAAAAAACTTCACGCTGCAAAATTTTATTGATCCAAATAAGAACATTATTATGATCGATAAATATTTACTCCTCATCCGTAAATTAGGTGTAGATGTCCATGTAGATTTGAATTTACGATAAAAGTCCATTATGAACCGATAAGATTCTGCTGTGGATAAGGTAAAAAATAATTATCTAATTTGCAAACTTTCTACAGGGTAATATAAACTTTACTTTTGAGAATTAAAGTTCATTTTTCAATATTCTTATTTTTTTTGCAAATTTCATTAAATTCAATGAAGAATTTGTTGACATTAATTCTGTGAAATCGTAAAATTGCATCTGTAGTGATAATATTAATTTACTGTGATGAGGAAAAACTAAGTGTAGGTTTTTGATCTATGAGTATAATCAATTGTTATAGGTATTTCAAACATGATTGATATCATTTGTCTTATTACGTAAGTGAGATCTCTGAAGACGACAAAAATGTTGTAAATAGTGCCATCTGTTATTTTGGGGAAAGAACTAGAGACTGTACTTATTACTTTATTAACTTTCAATAACTTTTTTTATTGTCTGTCGTCTCAGTACGATCTTGGTACGATCTATCACATAGACATCGCTCATGCCGTAATGGAAAGATTAGCCATTCAGCAATAACGTATCAAGGCGACCCAGGGTGCACCAGATAATTTTAGGTGTCGTCTCTTGTGGAGTTCTAAGGTTAGTTAAGTTAGCCGAGATTCACAAGCATAGTAACGGTACAGCCACATAGTGCACGAAAGCAGTACTGGTATTAGAAAAATGAGTAAATTATATATATAATTATTTTCGATATCATAAAAATCAATTCAATTTAAACCTTATGTCATTGCAATACAAGTCACATTACCCGCCCAATTTGGATAGTGATCAGTTCAGCTACAAAACTCTTATTTCCACATTTAAACATAATACAATAAATGATAATTTATTTTCAGAGGGCTATACGAGCATCTCGGTGCGCGAACCACTCAGTAACATCCGTGCGCAAAGCAGCAAACCGCCGTCACAACCACACTATGCCACAGTGTCAGACGACTCTGGTAAGATGAACCTCTATACTATTCTTCTCAACCTATTGTAACGCAACCTTGTACTAAAAAGGGAAGTGATACTTAGAATATATGAACCCTTCTGCATCAATGACGCTACCTACTCGTCATCGCAGGTGTAAAAAGTGAGATATTCGCCGTATGTCGGTGATCAAAGCCACGTAAGTGGGGAAATGTGAGAAATCTGGATTTTTATCTAACTGCTGGGCGTAGCCCTCAGTTGGCTACACACACCATCGTGAGTCTTATGGAACCCTCTTAAATTTTGATTCACATATGAATTGAATTCAAGAAGTCAGAGTGTTGGCTGGGTTCTAACTCAGACTCCATGATAGGGAAGCGTTCAACCGGTAGACTACTACTGCCATACCCAAGCATATTTAGATCGATGCTTATTTAATTGATAATTGACAATAACTCAGGGCCAAGGGTAAGACTCCCGATCAAGACGTTGTGAATTTGACATCTACCATTATTAATCTTAAAAAAACTTAACTGTAATACCATGTTACCAGTGGCGTGCGGTTCATAAAGACAAAAAGACACTGCCTACCCTACATAACTCAAATAAATATTTATTATAAGATATTTGAAGTGGCAAATCACATACATTATTATTTAATCGACAAGACGACGAACCAATACCTACATCAACATGCAATAGGTATTTTTTGGAAGTAAGCTTTTAAAATTTTCTGCCTACCCTGTCTAAAAACTCTGTGCACGCCGCTGCATGTTACTCATATGTAAACTTATCTAAAATAGGGTTTTTAATTTCTTAAGAAAAATATTTATGATATATTGACAAGAGAAGAGCACGCTAATTTGCACTTTAATGGTTTACCTTATGTTTGTTTTTGATCATGAGGATTAAAGAAAATGACTTATTGGCACGATAACAAAAAACAAACAATACATAAAATCAATTCGGATTAATACAAATCAGTTACCTAGGTGTTCTACCTAAATTAGCTTGACTTTAACAAATAACTATTTCTCGTTAATCATAACTTCGGATTATTATTGTGATACAATCGATAACAACAATAAGCTAGGGCGCCTACCGTTCAACAATCTTGATCTAAGTTCGAGATTTTAAACATCAATAATGTGTCTATTATGATCGTTATCATATCACGATAGGCAAGGTAATAGTGGCCCCCCCAATGAATTGCCATATAACATGGGCAATATTGGTAAACTAAGCATGTTCACAAGCAAATATTATTTATCCATAAATCTCATAGAAGTTTTAACCGTGAGAACCACGATTAAATGTTCCTGCATAACATTTTTTATTCACATACAGCCCCGAGAACTTAGGGGTGTGCTGTTATACTGCAAGATTCATCACAATAAATCTGTTAGTGTTCGCAGTGACCTCTTTAGCTAATATGTAAACTTGGGACTGCAATAAGATTGTATAACTATCTTCTTTTTAAAAGGCATCGTTGCAGTAAACGGGTCTCATCTATGAATAGACCTATCGAGTCCAATTGGCGCCATTTATGGAATAATGGTGTTATCGATTCGTAGCTAAGATAACATAACAGGTCTGGTCCTTCATATATTGATATGATCCTACTACTTCTAACTTAAAGGCTATTTCACTGACTAATATATCAATACAGAGGCCCAATGGCTTAAACTAGATAGGAACTTGGAATTTTTACCGTCCATAGGTTTTAAGACATGCAATGAATAGGATTTTTTTCTAAAATTTGGCTTGAATGGGGGACTATTTTAATAATAATACGACTCTTCGACAAATGAAGTATCTCGATTTGGCGCACGAGGAGGTTTTCGACATGTGGAATATCGATTCGGCTATCGTCGTGCCGATTGTTGTGACGGCCAATGGCCTAATGGCCAAGAGCCTCGACCAACATCTCAAGAGGCTCTCGTTGGGCGGCTGGGTCAAGGGACTGATTCAGAAAGCGGTACTCCTTGATACGGCACGTATTGTGATGACGTTTCTGTCTCTGGAGCCCTAACCACCGGTAGCTTGGACCCTGGCCCCGATGCCGGTTGGTCCCTATTTAAAAAAATATATTTATAAATGTATTCTTATTTGTTATTTATATTTATAAATAAATAAAAAATGTAAGAAATGAGTCGTCTAGTTTCAAATATGAATAAAGGACATACTCTTCGAGTCTTAAAGGGTCTCAACATTTTGGCTTCGACCCCACGCATGCCTTCCAATCTTCCTTCCGGGACTCTGTAGTCCCGTGCAAGGAGAAGACTTTCTTAAATTGTGACTTTCAATAATACTTTTTGTAGATGAGATGTATGCGGCAATTGAAGAGGCGAGCGTGGGCGAAGGCTCGGACACGTACGCGCAGATCGGGGCCGAGCCGCGTCGGAGGGACCCCACACCTGATTTGCTGCACTCAGATCCTACTCACGTCGCTAGGTAATCCAGCGTTCATATAGATTAATGTTGCCATAAAAAAATCTCATAACGTTCTAGACTTTTTGTACTTATTTCGTTGTTCTATTACAACTCTTTTATTAATTTATAGGAGAAGTGCTCCACCAGAAGTCGGTGCATCGACATCTAATGCTACTCATTCAAGACAAGGTATGGCTATCAAATGTTACTTGAACCAATAATAGTTACAAATCACCAATTACAATAATCAAATTTAACAAAACGTTTTTTTTTTCTAAACTCTAGCATCATCATCGTCTTGCTCCAACTCAACAGGCGCGTTAGGCTCGCCAAAGCCAGAAAAGCGCCAAGCGAACTCTCCGCTACCGCCGCCACCACACGCGACTGCACACGTGGCATCACATGCAGCATCACATGTCAGTTCCCACACGACGTCTCACGTCACGTCGCATGTGACCGTGCACGCCTCGGCGCACTCATCCCACGCTACGTCGCACTCGTCCGCTCACGCCACGTCGCATGTGACGTCACACCCCTCTTCACAGGCTGTGCCCCGTCAGCCTGCCATCGAGCAGGCGTTAGCGCAGAAACACCAGCGGATGTCTAGTACAGGTATTGTTCTAATTTCTATCGGTACATACTAGCTCTTGTAGAAGACGTATTTACCTATTCAGTCAATCGTGACAAGGAATGGTTTTAAAATGCTTTTGGTGGGTATTTCGTAGATAAAATGATTACACCATGCAATTGTTTTCAGGTGATCTTCATTTCAATCATGACAAGTTGCGACGGAGCCTTAACGAAAAACATCAACGAAACAACAGTTGCGTGAGTTCGTCTGATTTCTACGGTTGCAACTACCCCGTCGAGAAGCATAGGTTTAGTTCTGGCGATCTAATCAGGCCGCTCGTCGCCAGGGAGCTTAACTTCGATATTGATCAAAGAGAAGGTCAAACGGATAATCTGTACAATTCCATCGACGGGCCCGGCTATAGTGACTATTCATCGGCGGACGCCAACACTAGTTTGAACTCAGATCATCGTATAACTGAGAGTCCGTCGCGAAACGTCGAAGAAATGTATGCAAAAGTAATGAAAAAAACTAAAGGTCGAACGGAAGACTCCACGAGACGATCAAAAGAAATTACCGGGACTGAAGGAGAGCCACATACATCGAAATATCGCGGTGATGATCCAGGGTACGAAACTATCGACCGCAAAAAATCAATGAACCACGGATATGAAACGATTGCTCATAAAGAACGGAAAACATCCCAAAATCAAGATCCGGGCTACGAAACAGTTAAAGATTTACATAGTGGAGGCCCTAACTCAAACTTTTCAAACAATAACTTATTGAAACTAAATCATCTGGTTGTTGACAGTGGCCCTAACAGCATAGTAAGCAGTGACGCCGGATATGAGCACATTTCTAAGACTGATAACAATGCCTCAGATTCAGATCCGAATTATGAAGTGTTGAGAAACCAACCACCCACTCCGCCTTATGCCACAATCGCACCGAACTACAAAGTTCAGCCTACGTACTCTACAGTAAATAAAAAGCCCGGTAAGTATAACAACTGGCCCGCGAACAATAACGATGAACCCACCTTAGAACCAAATTACGAGTCAATGCCGCATGACCCGCTTTACAATACAGGAAGTGAATCAGATCCAAATTATGAATCTGTACGTCCCAAAGACCCAAATTATGAGAGTGTGAGTGCACAAGATCCCAATTACGAGTCATTAAGATGTAAGGACCCCAAATATGAGTCGGTTCGATCCAAGGACTCAAAGTATGATTCGGTACGCTCCAAAAAGGACCCGAATTATGAAAGCGTCAAATATTTTGAACTAGCGAAGAAAGAACCACCTTATGAAAAAGTTAGCAACGACGCAAGCTCTAGTGTCGAGAGATCAGATTCATCCGCAGGGTATGAAAAAATTAGTTTGCCGAGCAGAAGTGACCCGAAAAACAGTATTAATAACGGAGGCGACGCCACCGTCAGTGATTACTTTCAAGTGTAAATGTATAATAGAAGAATATTATATGTATATGACTTTATTTATGAACAATGATAAACAGGAAACGGAGCTATTATCATGAATATTTTATTAACAGTATTCACATAAGATTTTGAGATTGAGTGCTTTTTATTTATTTATTAAAATATTTTAGGGACTGTATACAGCACCTCAATGTTAGATATAATAAGTAATATCTTCCTTAGGTATCTGTGATATATGTATGTTATAAAATTTTTGATTTTTGTTTTTATTCCCATAAGATTTTTATATGAGCATTGATAGACATTATATTATTCTGCAAACAAGAATAATTTGTTACGAAATCTCCATTTATTAGTGTGTTCAAAGTTGTGATTATTTTCTACACTTTGATATTATACTGGTGAAAATGTATGCGTGAATTGTATATTGCATGTACAAAATGTAGATTGTACATATTTTTTTAATTTTAAGTAATTTATGACTAACTTTATTATGAACTCTTTTTTCATCAAAAATGGATTGACTTCACATTGGTCATGAATGTCATTGAGGAATGAGAATGTGTACAGGGCAAATAAAGGTGTCGGTTCTTGCAAAGCAAAAGGTACTATAATTTATAAACAAGTAATGTGTGGTGCGAACTTTGTAAAATAATAAATTAATTAAATTATACAATACAAGGGCAAAGGGAATATTTTTGCAAGCAGCAATACGATGCTTTCATATATTCAACTTGTAATTATTGCAAAAAAACAACCCTTTGTGTTACACATTACAAGATTATAATTTGCAAAGATTCAAAGCTAATATGAAATAAAGTTAAACATTCTGTATTCGATAATACAAAGGAGTCAATATCTGACACCTTTATTTTATCTTGTTTGAAGAAGATTATCAAGTAAATGGAGCCTGCATTTTAGCTTAAGACTGCCTTATGAGTTTGATTATATTATAAATTTTATAAATTCAAATATACTTAAATGAATTTTAAAATCTTAAGAATATTCTGTATAGTAAGTTTAAATCTTTTTGTTTTATATTTTGTTGTTAATTTGTTATTAACTTACTGTTGTAATTAAAATGTATTATATCATTAATGTAATGTGTCTATGTTAAAACATGGGTAACTAAACACCTTATATTTCGATTTATGATGAAAAACGAAAAAAAAGTACGAAGTTAAATATGTCCAAGAGTTCCAATTGGGTATTTTTTGTAGGTTGTTTTCTGTTTAATAAGAGAAATAAGTACCTGAAGATATTAATTTTCATTCTTGCACTGTCCAACGAAAGTATTGATAATGTCTGTGAATGCACCAAAGACGAGATTTAAAGTAATGCATAGTACGGCTGGTACTTATGCACGTTTCTGATATCTCAATCACGGTTTAGCATTCGTCGAGATTTATGATCACAATTTCGCCTTCGCATTGACTTAGGTACGTTCGAGTATTGTACACTTCATAACATAACCTGCGCTACACTAAAGAGCTTTCCATAAACTCAACGTTCCACTCTAGAATATACACACTATGATTTAAGTGAATTAATTTGTACTTCAAATAGTATAAAAAAAAACCAACTGTATGTACCTAGTATATTATCAGTAAACTGAAATAATGTAAGCATATAACGGCAATCTATTTTATATTTATATAATTTTACTATACGTAATATTTAGACATTTTTACTGTGCTTAAATTAACATGTATCTAACTGAACACTGTCGACAATATAACTTCACGTATCGATTGACTGTTATATTATTGTACAGGCAGCATCAGATACACTGTATCATGTTATGTAATTTTTTCGGCTCGGCAGAAGTATTAAATATATAAGACCCATTTTCAAAATAACAATAAAATGGTCTCATATACGTAATCGTAATAGTATAAATAAGTAAACCTTATTCCGTCGATTAATTTTCAGTTTTAGAGTTAACGCGTTATATTGAATCATACATACAACTGTTACGAGCACTTGTTCCACAATATTTGAATAATTTTGCTAAGCTGAAAATAATGAGTACCGAGAATTCGATCTATTTGCTTGTTAGCTGTTCCATTGTATATGTCCATATCTGATGCTGAATGTACCTGTTCTTACTCGAAAATACGTGTATGTATGTATTATTATAAGTATGTATGTGTAATATTCAAACAAACATTCCATCATACTAATAGACCCAGTGACTAAAACTATATTTATTGGAATAAAGTATGCCATATAAAGCAAAACTTTTATTCAAACATCTTGCCACATGAGTAATTTATTTTAGTACGTATAGGCTACATTCGTATCCAATTTATTGCCGTAAAAATATAGCAGTAATAAAATTGGATAAAAATATGAGATTTTGTCTTCACCGACGTAGGTAGTTAATGGTGTACCATCTGAAGGTAGATCCACACCGAAGTTACTTTTTGTGGCGCTATATTATGCAACATTAAGTAACTCTTCTATAACTTTTACGGCCACTAGTTGCTATTAGTTGAATGTTGTGTCTGTACCGTCAGTAACATAAATTAACAACACAACACTTTGAATTTCGAAATTACGACAAGTAGAGTAGAGTATCCCCTTTTAGAACTTACGTGTCTATAATTACTACTTATCATGTAAACGAAATTCAAGTCTATGCTACTAATAACTCTATACTACTCCTAGTCAACAAATATTATTTGATGTTGCTGTGTTGAGGTACCTTTGAGCAATATTCTGGAACAATATTACTGCATGTTATCTCATGTTGACTGTTTTTAAGAATTCAGTTAATGTGGCCTAACCTTTAAGTGGAAACGCCCAATGGTTAACGCAAAAACATGCGGGTAACAGCATTTTCCTGATTTTGATTCCGGCTTGTTCCGGATGTCCAGCTTTACACTGTCCAAAAATTGCCCCGTCTCAAAGAAAATATGTAGGTACATGTATCGTCTGACATAGTTCCTTCTGAAGTTGCAACGCGCACCACGCCGCGTCGTCGCCTCGCATTGACGCCTATTTTTACTTACTGCGCAGCAACTGCCGAACTAAAAGTTTGACGAGACCTATTTGTATACTACACTACGTTTTGTACTATTTTACAATTGTGGGATTGGGATACTTTAACATGCAACATTAGCAAAGCTTCACTCCTACATACATAGTATATATCTTGAAGGCTAAGGCAGAGATCTATTATTTGACACCCACATTTCGCCGATGCCGTTGTTGAGTCCTATGTAACAGGGGGCGAGCCTGTTGCCACCGGCCACAGTTCCAAACTCCGTGCTGGTACTAAGAATTTTCATATCCTATATATACCATCTATATGGTCCGAAAATTGAACCCAGGGTCTCACGCCCAACAGTCGCACTTGTTTGGAATTCTATCAAATCTTATTGCTAGCCGAATGATGTTTCATACGAAGAGTGTAATCCGAAGTCGTCGTGCGAGTCAGTAGTATATTTGCAGTTCAAACCACAGGTATTTAGTTTTGCATTTATTATGATAAATGAAATAGATCGAACCTCGTTCCGATCATAGCTCGTGCTATTTCTTTCTTTCTCTTTCTTTTAAAAAAAAAAATTGTGTGCAGGCCTTAGATTGTAAGTATAAAGAGAAGATTTAAGATTCGGTAGAGAGATCTTTATACATAATCTAAGGCAGGTAAGGCACGTATTGCCTCACGGTCATTGTCATTTTGAATAGAAATCGTTAATCATTTATTTCGAAGTTAATGGTTCCATAATGCGATCTTTAATCTCGAGACACGCGATTTTATGAGAAAGCGAATAGCGATACGTGAAAATGACAACTCTATAATTTTCGACATCACTATGGGTAACATCGTGGATTGTACACTGAATAAAAAAATAACAGCGTAAACGAAATTTTAAGTCTATGAAATTAACTGTCATTGAAAGTTGACGTTGACTTGACGATTAATTTTGACAACTGCACGTAGTGACATGGAATTGGTCAACTATTTTTAAGTATTTACAAATAAATTAGTTTTTTCGGAATTATAAAATACATCAAACATGGCAAATTTTAACAATCCGAATGACTTTTCGTGGCAGACGCAAAATAATAGCCAGAATTACTCATTCAACACTTCCAATACCTTTGTCGATCCAGCACAGACGCTAGGTGAGCGTTACACTACCATGGACGATTTATAAATAATAATTTTACTAATAAGGGCCTAGCTAAGTAAATCATGGACGACCCTCTGACCGAAATATTTCTGTTTCAGATTTTCAGACCTTTTCAAATGATCAACAGAACTACTCCTTCGAACAAAATCAAGGTACTATGACTGCTAATAACAATCAGTACTATAACTCGAACATATTTACGCCTGCGCCAGTACCCGGCGAACCTGTGACAGAAACGACAGACTTCGACGAGCCGCCGCTGTTGGATGAACTTGAAATATATCCAGACAGAATATTGGAAAAAACATTAGCTGTACTTAATCCATTCCATGGCCAATCAAAAGCCGATGATGCAAACTTTCTATTGAGAGATACTGACATAGCTGGCCCGATAGCTTTTTGTTTGGCTTTGGCAATTTGTCTGTTCCTTGCAGGGAACAAAGCTCATTTTGGATATGTTTATGGCTTATCTGTAATGTCAGTAATTTTGATGTACTGTTTACTATCTTTAATGAGTCGATCTGAAGGAGTTTTTACTCTGTTAAGTGTTGCTAGTGTACTAGGTTACTGTATGTTACCTATGGTTGTTTTAGCTGGCCTTGGTATCTTTATCTCTCTTGAAGGATCAGTCGGGTTAAGTTTATCAGCCATTGCAGTCATTTGGTCAGCCCTTTCTGCAAGTAGACTTTTTGTTACCATGTCAGGTGACTCTGAACAAAGACCACTCATTGCCTATCCCTGTGCCTTAGTAAATGGAGTGTTTGCTTTGTTAGTGCTCTTTTAACTTCAATTATTTCTGTTAAAAATTATCTAGTTGGCAGATTACTTGTAAAAATCTAATTGAATATTATAAATAAAAACATTGTTTATTACATTCATAGTTCTCGTGAGTTGAAATTTATTTTAAAAATCCTATTGCATCATATTAAAGAAGGATATAAAAATTAACTTTATGTTTCAAAAATTTCACTATGTGAATTTTATTCCAAGTGTTTGGCTATTAACCATGTAAAATATTATTTTATATTATAATCAAATAAGTACTTTTGATTTGTAAGCAGCAAAATAATGACTTTTATATTAGATCTTAAATTGTATATTATTACAAATAAAACTAATAAAAGAAACCCCAAATGTTTTAATAAATAAACTATATATTCTTCTAAGTATTACATTCGATTGTATAATGTAGGTCGGTCACTGAAGAAGTTCTTTAGAACCATGACTTGTGCAAATGCTACACACACAATTGCCAGTGATTCACCCATGGACCACCAGAATACTCGCTCATTGAGGTCTTCTGCCCTCTTGCGACCCTGGGCTTCCCTTAGCCTGTGGTGAGTTTGGTGGTCAATGATTCTATTGAGTGCTGAATGAATTTCTTCTGCAGAAGTTTCCAGCTGAAATAAATATTCTTATTACTAAATATGATTTGACAAGTTTCCACACAACAGTCCATTATAATAGAGACATTACCAATGCTAATTAGACTTTTGAAAATTATGGATTTCCAATGTTATATAGTACAATACAATAACTACATAATAAACTGAGTAAGCAATTTTTTATGTATGTTTTTTTCATCTGTATGTAATATATAAATCAATTGTTAGATACCTGTGTAAGAACAGTTGCATGATCCCCAACACCTGGCAATGGTTTCTCTGGACCTACATTTAGTTCCATGTACACAAGTTTGTGAGAAAAGGTGCTAAATTCATTACTAAAGCAAACTTTGTATACACCTGAAATAATATAAAAACACATATTTGATGAATAATTAAACACTAACCTTTCTGTACAAGCCACATTAAAAGACATTCTTATGCTAAATATGTTAATTGTGTTGTTATCTTCTTTACAAGATATTCTTTTCAAATGTAAATAATGTAACTAGACTAGTATAATAAATCAAAGTTACCTGTTATTTGTGCAGTAAATTGATGTGAGTCATATTGCATTTTCTGTTGCTGGTAAATTATTTGTTTGTTGGGACCTTCAATCTTTACATCAACGTCATATTGCCCTCCGGTTATTACCTATAACATTGTTATATTGTAATGATGACTTATTTAAAATAGTTTTCTGTTCAACAGGAAACTAAAGTGAAACGAATAAAAGGTTAGGAATTTGTTTTTTTCTTCAAATAAACTAAACGAAATAGTTACGATTAATCAAATACATTGTCTTATTTCGGTCAGTAGTATAAATTACCTGATATTCCAATGCCGCAGACGTATTCTTTTCTATTTCTTGGTAAAAACATTCTACTGCACTATCAGGTAGTTCAAAGGTAAGTTCGACGCTTTTAGTCAATATGCCGTTGATTAATGTCAATAACAATGTTACAAATAAGGGTGTGATGAACATTTTATTATTAATAATTTCCCAAATAGCGTAAGTACAAAAATAATTGGTATCGCATAGAAAAATTCACAATTCGCATCGATTGACAACTGACATTTCACCACGTAATTGGCAGCGTTCCAAGAAACGCGTTAAATATAATAGCGTTATGAACGCAGTTTTCGTAAAAAACAAATAGTATCCCTTACTTAGACTAGGTATATAGAAGAGGATATGAAATAGAATTTCATTTGAAGCTTCCAATAGCCAAGAAATAGCGTATGTTTGATGGGTGGAGCCTAAGCGATCTTTAGGGCTGAGTTTTATCGAAAAAAATGGCTAAAAACACATATTAAATTTTTTATTTAGAAATACAGAAGTATTCGTCTTCCATTTCGATTTTTATGATGGCAGACATAAAATGTACAGCAACGCAATTTACAATAAAAAATATTTTATCTTTCATGAGATCGCTGAAACTCATGTTATACTGTTTCATAATACTGGATTTGTATGCCTAAATGCGCCTGAATTTGACATGACTAATAAAACATGTATTAAACATAAAAAAATATGTTGTGTTCATGCTGCCACGCCAGTGGTATTATAAATGTAATGAATTAATTTCATGTTATATAGATAATTAATATTAATGTTAAAATTTATTGTAACAGACTTGTAATTCATTGACTGTGGTATATTTGACAAAATTATAATGCAGTTCCGTAACAAAATGGCTGTATGAAACAGTTACAATTTAATAAAATTATTTTGATAAAAAAAAGAATTGACTAAAGTAGATTAAACAATATTATTTGAAACTTACTGGATATATTATATTTGTTGCCCCACTCTAGGAATAATTGGCTACTTGACAGTTTTCCGAAAAATATTTTATAACTTACGTAGGTTTATTTTACACTTCTTACAATTATATTTTTCTCAAAAAAGCTTTATTTATTAGAAGAAAAAAAAACTTTTTTAATCATTAATTTGAAATTCGCGCGAAAACAGCTGATCACGTGACATTTGTTAGCTGTGACGTCATATTTCAATAAACAAAACAAACTACGACGCTCTAACGCTTAAGCATAGTTTGAGAGGAAAGTTTACAGTTTTTTTACTCGATATTCTATTCCGTAGTGAATAAGAAACTGTTAATATATTTGGATGAATGTGTGATTATTGCATGTGCACTGATTAACCTACAGGATGGTATAATTGAAAATACATGATTTGCTAAGATTAAATTATTTTATTTGGTACTATTATAAACTAAAATCTAATTTACAGAGTGAATGTGTGTTTCACCATCTATACATAAAATAAAATTATAACAGGCCGTCTGTAGATTATAGATATTGGAGAAAAACTAATATGGGGGTCTTTATTAAAGCAACAGAAGCCAAAAGATTTTTTTTTAGAATTTTTGTCTGTATGTTTATACACACATCACACAAAAACCACTGCATGGAATTGAATGCGGTTTTCACCGATGTATTTCTAGAGGTCTAACTTAAAATATACGTTCCATTTTATCAGATTCTAAATTCCATGCGGATGAGGTTGTGGGCAAAAGCTAGTATTCTAATAATATTCTACGATAACAGTCATTTTCAGGATTGAATCTGTAACTCAAATAGTGTAATGAGAACAACTGAACCACATCATCTTCATAATCAGGTTGATGTTTTAAAATTTGACAATTCTGCAAAAAATCCTTTTTGTACTCTCTTCTAAAAAGTAGCATAATACACTATCATCTTGTTGGGTACATATGGAACTACTATTGTTACCCATTTCTTTGATTTTCATGTACTTCAGGGTACTGCCCGCTTTAGTGGCAATGCAAAACGGCTCCTCAATTCTTCTGTGAGTCCACATTAAGAAAGCCACTGCATGTTTGCAGCACCTTTTGGAGGCAGGGCAGTAAGCACACCGGTCACTGTACTACTTCCTTTTCATCGATGACCATGGACACCAAGTGTGGCTTTTGACGAACCTTATGTTCAGGACAAATTTTTCATTTTACCACACACATATTTGCTTCCCTCTTTAGTTGGATCACATCACCATAGGATTGTCGCGAAGATCTGAAGTTAAAACATAACCTTTAAGTAATTTAAAATATTTTCATAAAATTTTGACTATTTGACCTAAGGATTATACATATCAACTTTTACAAATAAATTGTATAATTACTTTGTCGATTTCGATACTTACACGAACTCGGCAGAACAAAATCAGGATTACACGCTAAGAATTTTGCGACCATAAATCAATCGACTTGCACTATAAGCATATGTGTAGCCTCACTCCATTTCGTGAAACCTCTCACAAATACAAATCGAAATATTAAAGTGTTAATTTTCTCAGCAAACCGCAAACGATAAAACACATGACGTTTTATTTTGTAAAAAGTGACGTCACACGACACTCAATCATGGTCGCCCACGTTTCGGTTCTTGTAATCCACAGATATTATATATAAAACTCAAATTTATTTTTGAAAAATAAATTATTTACAATTTATTTTAATGTAAAAAAAAGTATAATTATTGTTAATCCATAAGCTACCATATCTGACATATTTCATATTTTATTGTTATAATTGTCAAATAGCCAATTCCTGTATCGTGGATGCGTTTACAAACACATATATTCACATACACAAACACCAAGACCCGAAACAATTATTTGTAGATCATACAAATATTCATTCCGTGCGGGGATTTAACATTCGTTTTGTTTTCACAACTCACAAATGAACACTTCACCATTTTTTATTACTAATACTACCCTAGAAACACATTAAAATAATTTTAATAAAAAGGTAATCCTAAAATATCGGCGCACTGGAACCACAAAAAATGCCATGTTTTGGCTACCCAAAGTACAAAACGGTGAAAATGGTTTCTTAAAGGTAGATGCGTATTCTGGGTATACACCATGTAAGTGAAAACATTCCTTCCTCTTCAAATAATACCGTGTAAAAGACGTTAATTGCATAAACAATATTAGTCCTAGAACAAAAAAAATCGTTCGCGCCTTCCAGATACGTGAGTTTTCAGCATTATTCAGATAAAAGGTACTATCATAGCCGAGGAATATATTGATGGATTGATTAAACATTCATTAATAAATTTAACATTCATTAATAAAAAAAATCTACAACTTTCACTTCTATCAGCCAAGGCTTATGATTTAAAAATGCCCATAAATAGGTAGTAAAAAATTAGACGATTTAAAGCAAGTTCAGGATAGCATTCTGGAATAGCATATGCCATTTTATAACAGCATTTTTAGCTGGCCAACTGCAAATGTTGAAGATAATCCAGATGAGAATGATGGAGAATATGATTAAGTACCTTAAAGATTTATTTATTATTAAGTTAATTTTTAAGTGTAATTTTCAATAAAAAGCAAAAAAAAAAAATGTGATTACTACAATTGTTTTAGTATATTCCTACTTGTTTGTTTTTTATATACCACTAACCCTATTTATTGCTAAAACAACATAAGTCAAGAACAGTTTTTCAGGTTTTTTTCATTATTACTATTCATAAACTGTGAAGGTTATTCGATATTTAATTTTTTTACAACTCAAATACTAAATTAAGCATAAAAAAAAATCTCGTTTGTTTGGGCATGAAACTGGTTGCATGAAATTTGGTTTTTATTGATTCCTGAAAAATTCTATGAGGTTTTTGAAATGACCGATTCAATTTCATTTTATTGACACTAGGGCCCTCTGTTTACGAGATATCGAACGTTTTATTCTTCAAAAAGTGATACAGTTCATTTCCTATTTTAAAACCCTAGGAGGCACTACACTATAATGGCAGAAAAAACAAGATTGAAACAACATTTCGACTGTGAACTGGCAACATGTCCTATCTCGATTTTATGAGGATTTTACTCGGTTCATAACTCGGTTATACCCATAGACTTAGAATTTCGCTTACGCTAAAAGACCAACAAAGCGTGGAAAAGAGATATCATTTTAATATGAACACTACCCGAGAAAGAAAGAGACAGATGTTAATGTCAGTACGATACAATTTTTTTTGAAGGATCGGTACCTATCTTTTCCCTTGCTTTAGTGTCAAATACATTTTATTAATTTATAAAATAATCGTGCAATTATTGGCGATAAGTGATACTTAGGCAGTCATAATGTCATGTTCTTTTGCCAATTGTAACGTGACAAAGAGAAATAATCCAAATAATTACACGTTTCACAGGTAAATGTGATTTTTTCATCGTACGTTTTGAAACCATATTTTGTGTACGCACTAGTATTAATTCGCCGAGATAAACAAATTTTACCATAATATATTAGATTTTCTTTCGATAAGTGGTAATATTTTTTTTAGATAAAACCAAAAATAAATAATATTTAGTGTAAATATTAAAATGTATGTTTACGCTAGGGTTGACTGTAGAAATGACTTCACGGATATCGATAAAAAGTCGATAGATTTTTATCTGATTATTAAGTAATCGGGCCTAAGGGAACTAGCTATGGTAATATCATACATTACTTTATCATTATCAGTGCACAAAACGGTGATTAGTGGATAGCACAAGGTTAAATCTTTGTACTATACTTATCTGTATGCTGCATACAACATCATCTTAAAATTATTATTATATTTTTTAATACTCATTGTATTTTCATAAATAAAATGATTTTATCCGTTTATTAATTTACAATAAGAGGATTTAATTAGTAGCTTATATACCTCTATTCATTAGGGCAAGATTTAATCTATCGATACTATACTATGCACATACAATGCAAATACACAACCCTATTTTCATCTGACATATCAGTCACTAACACATATGCATATTATTTTTCGGTATCTCCTACATTGTTCATCTTTTACATTCTAAATCTATGGTTATACCATTCTAAATTATTTCATACCCGGCAGCGCTGCAAAAAGCATATTTTACTTCAAACAAAATTAGACGCCAAAATCGAATTAATTCAATTTGTACTAATAGTTTAGATAGTTTCTTCTTAATCCTGTAGTGTTGTCAAAAATGAGATAGTACCAGTTGCCAGTTCACAGTCGATATATTAATCCTTGTCACGATCCCAGCCATTTTAAAATGAAACCAAAGTCGCGGTGACTATATGGTGGCAATACGAGGCCACTAATAGCATACTGTAGGCATGCCTTTAGTGGCGATTGGCGGTAGCTAATGAAGGGGAGGGGCATATTTTTCTCTAGGAATTCCCGTTTATTTGAGATATTTAACGTTTTACTCCTCAAATTATATATTTATCATTTATGTGATGCGAATTCAGGCTTCCATCCAGTCCAGGGCAGATGAGATATTTTTTTATGTAACCAGTGGGTGTAACGTAGAATTGTCGTGGCAGTGGCGTCGGATTTTGGATTATCACTATTTTAGTATGTTTTTTAAAAATTAAAACGCAGATTAGGAATAACAGTAAAACAATTTTATTCAAAATTCAAGACGATACAATTGGAAAATTAAATTTTCACTTTAAACGTTTAACAATGATTCGCTTAACATTAAAGTAAAAAGCCATGATTCCAACAAACAAAAATACTGTGATAATAATGTCTTAAAACTTACACTTATGTGCATAGGGACTAAAAAGGAGTCTATAAAATGCAGACAATACTTCGATTTATCTATTGAGTGTTTAGAATGCAAGACCGGCATCGGCGTATGTGGTGAAGATCTTCTCGATGGAGTTCGCGTACGCCGCTGTTCTGAGATCTAAGCCCAAGTTGAACTTCACGGCAGTCTTCATAATGGCCTGTTGACAACCAGTAATCATCCATGAAATCTCATTTTGTGACAGTATATACTATCGAAGTAACATACGTTATTCAGGACATATTTCCTGAGAATTTGGATTTTGCTTATTTTTGCTTATTACGAGTACACTCTATAACTATGCTTGAAACCATGTAAGTAAGTATGATTAGCATAGTAAATTGTTGTTATCGCCCAACAACCTGACATAAGTTTTCAGCGTATACGGAGCTAATAGGGAGCGCAGCTGATTTTTCGAGGTTTTTTGCATAATAGTAACCGTAGGAATGACAGTTCGCCGATGAAAGTAAGTAAGGTATTCACTGAATGCTTACCCTAGCCGACCTCTCCATGGTGTAGTCGAGACCAGAGTGCACAATATCCTTCTCGGAGGCACCAGAGATCCTCTTCTGGAAAGATTCGGAAGGTGTAACTGGAATGCGACCTCCCACGCGGCCGAAACGCCTCTCCAACGACTCTTGTACGGATTCTGCAATAAAACACGATATTTGTTTAGTTAAGTACTTGTAGGTTGTATTGGATGTGAATGTCAAATGCCGTTATTTTAGTAAGGTCGGTAGGGGCGGGGTTTTAAAAGTAGGTTAGGTATTTTAGAATTAATTACAATACATAGGGTAGATTTCTTCTGAGGCCTGATACACTTAACCTTGTACTATATAATTTACTAGAATTAAGCTGACCTTATACAGTCGTGAAACAAACAGATAAGCAATGTTTGCGGTCGTTTGTTTACACCTATCTAATAGAAGCAATGTTATGTAATAAAATCTAGATCTAGATTATTGTAGAAACCAAGCGCGCCGCTCGCTCTCATCTGTTTGAAACTTTACTTGTGGGTACTACCGAATTTTATAGGTACTAATCGATAATGTTTCGCAGACGGATTATACGGACATTAATTATAACTGATTACAACCGTGTTTTTGTAGTCGTTGTTTTGTTGTCGTTAAATCACCGAACCGATCATCCTGAAATGTTGCATATAAGTACGTTGTCAGGTGTACAGAAATGGACATAGGGTACCTTTCATCCCGAAAAAAGTACTGTTCCCGAGGAAAACAACAATAACGTTCTTATGATAATAGATGGCGCCACGTGTCTTTCGCAAGCAGAGTCCAACCCGAATTTATTGTAAAACTCTAAATTAACGCGAGCGAAAGCCGCGGGCAAAAGCTAGCTAGTATAATTGTCAAAAAATAATCAACTACCCATTAAAACTTGTCTAGCTGAAAATAATACTTAAACATAATGTCACCAATAGCTAATACAGGAGTCACATCGATTGAAAAAATTGCCTATGACAAGAATTAATCATTGGGACTAAGGATATCAGATACATCTAAACTTGTCACCCAAAATATTTCACGACGATTGTGACTATGGGTTCTCGTGTGCATAGAGGCGGGACTTACCCAAGAGGTGGTAGTTGGACTCGCGCTCATATTTGAAGGTGAGACGTCCATAGGACACATGGTTGAGGTTCTTGAGCCATTCGAAGAAGGAGACGGTGACACCACCAGCGTTGATGTACAAGTCGGGGATGACCAGGATGTTGCGGTCGATCAGGATCTTGTCGGCCGCTGGGGTGGTGGGGCCGTTGGCGGCTTCGGCGATGATCTAGAATTTGAGAAGGTCTTTAACGGGAAGAAAATGAACTTCGAACTTTGAACATAATCAATCCATAAGCAATCTATGCAACTACCTGATCTTAAGAATAAACTTATTATGACATTTTATTATCCATGTCAAATAAAGCATGAAAACATCAATTAGCAATTTAATTAGCAAGTAATTTCCTATGTTATGTAAATGTCTATAATATGCTGAAAGTGAAAGTATGAGAGAGAAAGAGAGAGAGAGATAAATAATAAAGGCTCAGAATAAAGGCTATGTTACCTTAGCGTTAATCTTGTGTGCGTTTTCCTTATGGATGACCTGCTCAATGGCGGCGGGGACGAGGATGTCACACTTCTCGTACAACATGTCCTCGCCTTCGTAGGCCTTGGCCCCGGGGAAGCCAACGATTGTGCCGTTCTCAATTCTGTAGTCTTCCAGGGCCTAGAATAAGGCATTTTTGGATATATTTCTTTACCACTAATAATAATTACCTCATATGTTTTGTGAGCGCATACGCTGCTGCTGGGCGTGCGGTCTTATATAAGCGATACACTTATACCTTAAATGATCTGCGATTTATGCGTGTCTACAATATGAAATACTCTTGTTTATTATTAAAAAATAATAAGATTACGTCACATTTGCGCGATTGATTGATATATCAGTCCAAGGTAGTTATATTATTAATCAGATGGCTTTTTATTATTGCAGTTCGCTATCATACGTCATTCGCTGCGGTAGGTAAATAACTACTCTTACTGAGGAATAAATATGTAGATTTTTCCTGTACCTACGCTTAATCAGATTTCTGATGATAAGCAAATTTAATAACTAACAAATGAAAACATTCGGTATCTCTGTGACATTATTTTGATAATGTTATGGAAATCGTTCGTCGGCAAGGCAGATATGGACACCTGCCATGTAACCTTGATGATAATACCTAAAAAAATTTAACGCACTGTGATTTTATTTAGGCATCTGTAAAATTATGGTGGTAGGTCTATAGCCAAACTGTACTACTATAATAAACTTTTAAGCAATAGTTGGGCTATTACTTGTATCCAAAAAATTAGACGTGAAAAATTATCATTCTCATTAAATATTTGTATAGAAAATATTACTATATAATTATGTTATGTATTATTTAGTTGTTCCAAGGTTTTTTGGTTTTAGGTAGTATATTTTCTTAGCCCTTTGTAATGTTTTTGTAGATAGATACGTAGCAAAAATGACTGCATTAGGTACCACAGTGGTATATAAGAGATCATTATGTGCGTCTGAGTTTAAAAATATTTTATCATGTATTTACAGTAGCTGGATTCTAGATAATAATCGTCACGGCAGACGTTATTTAAAATAACATAGATACTATCATTGCTCGATATTATGACATTACACCGTCAAGTTGTTCGACAAGTACGAGGTAATGATGGTAATTACTTTGCTTGCTTCGTTATTATAACTGTGAGAATTTAAATTACAAATACGTCATGGATGATTCACGTGACTGCAGTGTTTCGCGCTCAATTGAGTCGATAGTGATCGGTGTTAATAATATCTTATAGTTCGACTGCCTCAAACACTGGACGAGCACGTGGCCAGAAAGCGAACTTGATTTTAGAATAAGAATTTAAAATTCTAACCGACTTAAACTGGTGTAGTTTTACAAACCGGGTGGGGAACTGGTATTTAGTAGTGAGGCCTTAGGCAGTCAGCCTCGTTACCACCATTGCTGTCTGCCTAATCTCTCCACTACGGTATGAGCGATTCCCATGTGATACTTATGCTGACTCGACATATTATTTACGATTTACTAGTTTAAGATCCGATTGTTCATCACTTAGTTTTTAAGTTGACTGTACTGTTAGTCTGATAAGACATTTCAGGTGTTTGTTATATCCAATACAATTTATCGCTCGCTATTAACGTTAGGTACGTGAATAGCGAGGAGGATAAATTGCAATATGAGGTCAAGTTTACTTTGATATTAACAATTTCAAATCCAAAGTTCAAACGCAAAATTTGTTTACAAAAAGGAGGCGAATAAATGCGAAATATAAAGCGCTATCGTAATGCTATTTATAGATTTATACAATGGTAGTCTGAGCTTACCTTGGGGTCAATACCGTCAGGGTTGTAGATGGAGCCATCGTGCTCGATGATGCCTATGCAGGTGGCGCCGGCACGGACGAGGTAGCGGCAGGTGTGCAGGCCCACATTACCGAAGCCCTGCACGATGAAGGTCTTGCCACCCCAGCCGGGGGTCGTACCTGGTAAACAAACACTCCAAAATTTAATTCAATTATATACAATATTATTTACAAGAAGCAGATCGAATTTAAATTTTAAAACAGGTAGTTAAATATCACACTAAATATTTGAAAATCGAATGCTTTAATTATTACTTGCGTATCTAATCTATGTTCAACATAATGCAGTAATAAACAATTCATTACACAATTCTGTTTTAACAATAAAAAACAAACAAGTCTTTGACGGGAAAACCTAATCTTTAATGTTTACGCAATATTGCAAATTCCAAAGGTTGTTTTGTTCAATAAGTGACGTCACGTACCTACTTCTGAAATTCACGCAGGTAATACTGTCAATAAATCAAATCAAAGGTCACTGGGCATTTTTGAAGGTACCTTGAAGTTCGCGTCCATTATTATTGAAATGTGGTTTGTTTTGAAGGTTTCGGGTTAACTTTCACGGAATGTATTTATTTTATGTATCGGGAAAAAAGTTAGGTGGTTCAACACAAAACGTATATTTTTCCCAATTATTGATTGTCAGTCATTATTACTAACTGTGATACTTACGCTCTCTGGCGTTTGTAAGGCGCAATCCACTTTGTTTTACTTCTCATTAACGTACTTAACTCTATAGAAATAAAGTAGGTAACCATTTTCAGGTTTGTTCGGGGATTACTCATAAACTAGTATTTTTGTAAATGGGTGCTTGGAATGACGCGGGAGAAACTGCGGGGATCAAGTTTTCTATCTTGATCCCCGCAGTTTCTTGTGAATTTTTGTAAGCATTGTATATATTTAGAAGGATATGGATATACGAAAATTCGTTGTTTTATATTAATTCTTGTTTTGGTAAACAAACTTTCCCATACTTTTGAGGAATGCAACTCATCTCATAGGGTAGTAGGTATTAATGGTCTTTAACATACTCCGATTAGTTTCGTTAGTGGTCGCTGGTGAGTCACAGGTCCTAACAAAATGCTCATTTATCTTTAAAAATAAACCTGAGACAATACTGAGTTACTGATACGGCAAGCTTAATTGTAGATACAACATATCCGGCGAAATTGGTGACAGGCAGGAAACGTGCTGATCGCGTGATTATTATGAATATTATGCAATTGGCAGTAAAACTAAGAGGCATCATCCCAATCTAGCCATGGCCTGCCACCCTTGAACAGTACCTGTTGTATATTCCTGATTCCGCTTCCCCGAGGAATAACATTACCTACACGATAAATTGGTTCCAATCGATACAGTGGGCTTGGCTTCTTTCTATTTAAATTACACGCAGTAGCACGTAATTGATCGGGTCCCAATCGATCGGGCCCGATTTTGTAATTCAACAACTTGATCAGTGACAGGTGTAGTTTAAAACATAATTACCCCTGAGAAACAGTTTAAATAATATTGAATAAGCTGATACTATTATGTTCATGACCTTACGCAAGCATAATCCAATGTGATAAGGTACTATTTATTATCATATTATTTATTCTGTGCCATTATTTCGTGATTTGTGATTAAAAAAACACAATTATGCGTAACTGCGCGTTATATACCTAGGTATGATTACGTTTGGGTACAATTATAAAGAGAGAGAGGAATGCCATTGTTTGCAGTTGGATTCTAAATAAAATCGTTATGTGTGGTGATGTGGACTTTAGGCTTGTGAGCGTCATTCTCGTCAGCGATGCTGCGTAACCGTTATCAAATAACTTTATATACATATAGCATAATATAAATAATAAACATTATTATAATAAACATCCCTTGCCTTCCGAGACTCAGAACACTATCGAATTGCTTTTCTTAAAATTGCATAGGTAGGCAACTTCAAATGCAAATAAGGAACGGTAGTTTTTATGTCGGAAAAAAAAAATCACAGGGACTAAACTTTCTTATTACTTCTGATAACTGATATTACTAAACCAGATTGTTTTATTTCTCCTAGGTGCCCTAACCACATGTACCTTGGTATTATGTCATAAAGTCACATGATCATCTGAGTGAGCGAGGCAATAGGCACTCGCTAACTGGTTTTGTGTTATGTAGTACTTAACGGTAGATTATGATCCTCATACTGTATATTAATATGTACTTACCAATCATGCTCATGTAGTTGGCCTCGTTGATGAAGTTCTCCAGGCCGTGGAATACACCTCTGCCGGTAGCGGACACTCTACCGTGGATACCTCCCTGTTACAAGAATATGAGATATCAATATCTAGAAGCAGTGCAGCAGTCCTATAAATATATTGAAAGCATTTTTATAGAATGTCCTACTTTCATATTTTATTTTTAGCTTATGTAAGTAGATGGCCTAGTCTTGGCCCCGTGTAGCGTGTGTGTCGATTTTTTAACCAACTGTTAGTCAGCTGTCAGTTAGTTTAAGGACGATTAAACTGTTGCCAAGTATATTTTTTAGACAGCGAGATGCGCATAATTTCAACTTATATAGTAGTAGTGTAATAAAAAATCGCACGTGTGGAGTTTATGGGGTAGGTACAAGTATTTTGTCGTCGGTTGCGATCGTTGTTGATTGAAAATTGGCGTGGTGTCGTGTGCGTATTCTTAAATATATTTCAAAGCTTTTCATAACAACTAAACAGTTGTTTCGGTGATCAATCGATTGTTCGATCACCGAAAAGAGAGGCCTTGATAGGAGTTTTGATATTAATTTCAACTTGATATCTTAAGTCGGACATTCGGACAAGAAAGTTATCATTTAAGTGTTTCGTTGTTTCATGAGGTACGGAATCGCAAAAAACCAGCAGCAATAACTTATCTTTATCTTAGGGCAGCGGTTCTCAAACTTTTTTGGTGACGGAAACTTTATGGAAATCGAAATATTTGACGGAGCCCTAAGTAGTTTATATTTTATTTATTTATTTTATAGTTTATACTTTATTAATAATCATATTACTTGACATTAACATTTGCATCTAATGGGAGATATGAAATTGTTTTTTACAGTTCATCAATTGTTTTATGTAAGGCTTGATAGAAGAGAGTAGACTGTGAAGAGAGTGACTAGTATTTTCGCGGAGCCCCCACAGAGACTTTGCGCGGAGCACACTTTAAGTATGGCTGTCTTAGGGTATCTAAGTATTTCTCACCTGGTTGATAGGCTTTCCAGTGACGCAGGCGTGTGCGTTGATGTCCTGGTAGCCAATGGTCTTGGCGTACGTGTCAGCGATCCACGACATCTCGCGCTCACCGGTACCCATGTCTGGGGCTGGCACATCAACACCGGGCCCTGGACAAGACACAAGACATATTTAGCATTCTTTTCTTTTGTGTCGGCACGAGTTATCACACAATTGCTCATGCTATAATAGTAAAATTTGCCAGCAATGGTAGTATCGACGCTGATTACTCAGGGTGCTTCAGATGTACTCAGGTTTTGTCACTCGTAGACGCTCTTGCACCTGTAGTTAGTCTACTTAGCATTCATATTACGTAGCATACATACTTTTGAATTGTACTTTTGTATAAATACTAAAACCTATAAATTGCCCACTTCATTATTTGACATCAAATAATGTTAATGCTTTACATTTGCCAGAATTGTATGCGTACGGACACTATTAGGTACCTATAAATAGATAAGTAGGTAATAGATAGATAGTACCGTAAAGAGTAAATCAATTTAAAACTGTATCATTACAAATTACAACATGGAAGCCTATGGTAGCCCTAATCTCATCTCATGGCTCTCTAGAACATAAAACGTAATGCAATACACAAATGTGACTGAAATAGGTAGGTAGGTAATCAAAATATCATATCGGTAGACAGTCACGCAATCACAATTTTAATTAACTTAGTACCTTCTCTGTTTGTACTTTAGAAGTAAGGACTTATATTCACGAACGCACTATCTGTAATTAGATTGGATTTTTATTAAACACTAGCTTATCACCGTCCTTTTATCGGTTGCTATGAAATTTGAAACGAGCGTGTGGATTACTACTTATCGCACTCGTACTAACTTTCAAATTAAATCCATCTGATAACCGGTAATGACGTTATGGTACTTTTTGCTAAATAAAACCTGGAAACAAATCTTTTTGTTGTGCTTATGTCTATTTGGTTTGGATATAGCTATTAGTCATTTCAGAGATAAGCTTTACGGTTCGGGAGATTGAGTCAACTATCCCCATTATGGGATTTCCTAGACCTTTCCCTACGCGTATCATTTGGCTTTGTAAAGAAATATGTTCTGCGTATGTTCTTCAGTGTTAGTTTTTATAATAACCTTGACACAACTTTTCAACTGCATTAACCCTATGCAGTAGAAAAGTGGTGTCATTATCGAAAAACAAAATCATGATTCTAGACCCAATGATTTGTCTGTATATTGATAGGTTAATCAGTCGGTTTGCACATTTCTTCTTCTATACAAAATGTACAGGAAATATTTATCTAAAAACAATCAGATTTTTTAATCGTCGCGTCACTGGGCGTCACGTGTGTTAGTTTCCTTCGCCGCCGGTTATCGACCTATGTAAGTGGACAGTTGACAGTCGATGAACTGAGTCCAGCAAGGTCAAAACGAGAAGTTGCAATTTACACAGAATGTACACTTGTACATTGCATATCTTGCTATATGAAACTAACTAACTACAAAATAAACACATTGACGAGCGTAACAAGTAAATATTATTATCTTTCAATAACGTATGTTGGTTACGAAATATTTCTGCAAATAAACATTATTATTACGATTTCTTGAGCTTTCATGAATTTGATTTTTATTCAAAAGAAAAAAAATTGATTTATGTCTGTGTATATCGATGATTTTAAAACTAAATAAGTGCACACCGTACTCGTATGTTATAGTAAGCTATAGGCAATTTTATGAGGCCAATGTCCGTCACACGCTATTCTAGCGAAATATCGATTAAGTAGCAAAATACTTAGTTCAAACTTAACAATATTCATAGTCATCAAGTTGGAATGATTTTATAGTAGCGTAATCCGGAAATTCAGACCCTGCTACATTTAAGGGAGAGCAAAAAGTGCCTCGTTGGGTAATTTCGGAGCACCCCGGGTAATCAGGCTCGTTACAAAGCTTGTTGACTAGTCTTAAACCAGAGAGATTAGCACATCAGCCAAAAGCTACAGATTCTGATGATTTCATAAAAGCTGGTAGTGTTCAAGACACACCAATGAAGCCCTTCTTGGCGAGCTCCAAAGTGAAGCGGCGGGTGATCTTCTCTAGCTCATGCTCGGAGTACTCCTTGGGGTTGATCTTGATTCCAGCCTTGGCACCACCGAATGGAACATCGACGCATGCGCACTTGAATGTCATCAAAGCTGACAGAGCCTTGACTTCGTCCCTGGATACATCGGTTGAGAATCTGATACCTGTGAAAGAATAACAAAAATAAATATGTTGATAACATTGAAAATTGTTCTAGTAAAAAATAGGAGTCATAATAAATAATAATACTAGGAACAAATTGACAGTGAAAACTACAGTTACGAAACTTGCTGGTAGTTTTAATTTTAATATCTGAAATTTCGTGCCCTTTATGCATAATTAAATTATACCAATGGCAACAGTAGGTATCTACTTACTTATTATTATGTACGTTCCCTGTATTAGCATAAACATGTGTGTTAACAGCATCGAGTTAATTGTTGTAAATTGTTCATTAAAAAGACTACAACAATTTAATGAATTCGAGGACGTGGATGTTTAAACCTTATCTACACAAGTGTCACTAGGGTATTAGCAGTGGAAACAATGGGTATTGCTCTAGAGACTTTTTGGTTCTTGTAGTAATTTAAATCATAGCATAAATAGAAGAGATAAAACTATTAACTAGTTAAAAATAATTTAAACAAATATACTATTGTTAAACATCTTACCAATTAACAATATTTTTATAAGCTGCTGTATGAATTTATATGTTTATGCATTTATAAAAAGTATACCTATGTGATTACTTTAAGTACCTACCCCAAAGGGGGTTATCTGGAGCAAGTGATAACAAGATCTCGACATTTGCATGATGAAATATTTTCACTTCCACCGTTAAACATTTGATAAGTACATTATATTTATTGTATATTATATTATTTATGTAAAGAATATCGTAAAAAGTAGGTACTTAAAAATCTGATATTAGGTATATATAGCACAAATTCATTCGGCAAACGTCGTAGTTCCGAGATTTGGTATCAAGGAAAAGTCGTAGGTTATTATGATTACCTCTAAATAATCCCAACAATTAGTTTTTAAGTATATTCATTGTTAAAAAATCGACAAGATCCGATGCGTAGGTACTTTCTGAGATTAGCGCGAACAAACGGACAACAGGCCGCGACACCCATAATGGTTTTATTCTATCTAGTCATGATTGGTTTATTTTTGCTATTTCGGATATTTGCTTAGTGTTTTATTAATAGACGAGACGACGAGTGACTGAAATAAAATGTGGCTACATTTGTTCGAGATAATTTGAGCTTTTTACGCTGTCTCTACCTACTAGTCACGCGGCGGGGAAGACTTAGGTATCTACTTAGTTTTTTTTTATATGCCAACCTTGTTACAGGATTTTCTATACAAACAAATTTACATAAGGACTAATGTTATCGAGTTTCTCGAGTTAGATTGAGAATAATTGAATATATAAGAATAAAATTTCTACTTCGCTTTGATTCATCAGTAGCAAATGACATTTATTGAAGTACATAATTTAAAAGTAATTTTGTAATGAAGAGTATCGTTTATTGATCATAATTTTTCTCGATAGGTAGTTAAAAGCAAATAAGAGGCACCTAGTGCTGTAGCTTAGGCAGGAAAGCACGCATACATAATTAATGTCAAGGAAAAAATAAATGGAAAAGCTCAGATAGCCAACAATTTTTCTCTGTTTTACAATTTTTTATAGATCAACAGATGTTCAACTGTCGCGTGCTAAATAAATGTCATTCACTGGCGATGAGTCGAAGCAGTAGTATGTTTTCAGCGACATATTTTTCGTTGAACTCTGATTGAAAACGTTTGTCATGGCACCTATATCGCAAAACTAACTTTCTTACCGATTCCAATATTCGTCCATGCAGAAATTATTCTGTGGAATAGAAAAAGTTATTATTTCAAATAAACCTATCATCGGCATTTTACAAAAAGGAGGTCGTATAGAGAAGAACCGAAAGGTTATGTAAATATACTTGAGTTCTAAGCAAATCGTGACTTCAATAGCATTTGTAATGGGCATAGTGATATGTGCTTTTCTAATTTTCGCCTAGTAGGTCGGTAATGTAGGTATATTATTCATACGTCGCTGTACATGGGTAAGTGTCCTCTATGCGATGTCTAAAAGAAAACAAGGCTTGTTATCCATTTAATTTTAGACATTACGCAATATTGGATGACGTGAAAAACTGCGTCACGACCACGCCTCCCGTTGCCAACCAGCTAGCAACCTCAGAAACTTTTATCTTGTTATTTCAAGTGTCTAATCTTACTACCTACACTTATTCGCCGCCCGCAAGGGTATGATTGATTTAAGTGCGAGTAATTTCCACAAAACGATTCTTTTTGTTACCAACCAACTGTTGGGAGGTGTGTCTCATTCGGGTTTACATAAATTCTTCTGCTTTTTTCCTGGCGATTACGATCTCTTTAGAAATTAACTTCAGTCTCACTATAGTTTTTTGTTATCTGCGATTTCTGCGGCATTAAGGATCATAAATGGTATTTTTGTCATCTCTCGTCGGTCTATTCATGGGGTCAACCTCGTAACTAATTTGCTATAAAGTCTTAATATACAACAAAATGTGAAATATTTTATTAATGTATAATATTATTTAAAAGGGGTCTCAAAATAAATCTATCCAAGCAGAACTTAGTGATGCGGAGTACATTTTGCAGTGTTTAATGTCTGAGATGAATGTTTTTGTCGTTAATTTCGCTTCCACAAGTTGTCAAGCAATGAGGCCTCCTTCCTTTGGTGTTTCCTGTGGTTATCAGTTTCCTATGAGGACCAGTGCCCCGATTAATACCTCTCCAGGATCACATCTTGACACCTTCGTTCAGTATTTCGGACTCGGAGTAGATAATAAAGGCAAATGAAGACATCTTGAGATGTAATATGGACAGATCGTTAGCTCTCTATAACCGATCGTTTCCGTTAGTTATACTAGCTGGATAGTTTTAGTTATTAAAACCTAAGATACCATATAGACCCGAAACCTTCCCTCTGTAATGGAACTCTGTAGGTATACGTTGTTTGTGTTCCACATTACATTGTTCAATGGTTTCGTCAAATACTATTACATTTTAACTATATACGTAAAAATCGACTGCCGTGAAAATAACTCGAAAATGTCTTGACCGTTTGAATTTTTTTTTGTTTTATTCACCTCAACACTGGGGTTGTTTAGGAAAAACCCAAAAGAACAGCCGAAAAACCGAAAATACCGAAATTGGTAATTTTGTATGGTAATTGCCACTTTGGATTACTTCGTTCGTTGATGAAGAGTTACAATCAGATAAATTTTATGTGGTACGAAGTTCACCGAATCATCTAGTTGGTAATATAAATCAAATTAAGTTGACATTCGGAACTATAAAAGCAATATGTATTTGGGTTCGGGTTTCCAATATGCAGGGTATTAGTAGAATCATGCTTGTTTCAGGTACCTAATATTTGTTTGCTACTGACGGACGAAAATACATATATTATTAGTTCCTAGGTTTTTGAGATCTTGTATTTCTTTCGAAGGAATATTTCCGAGATGCAATTAACTACAAAGACTGACTAAGATGTATTTTGTTTTGAAAATCTTCTACATACAATTTAATTTTTTACTGTCAGTTTAAAATTATTATTATAAACCAGGCAATCATACCAGACCTCGTCAAGAATTAAAAGCCGGGTGGACACTTCGTTCGTTTCAAAATTTAACTTATTAATTAATCTTGTTTAAAAAAGACGGTTATTAAGATAACATGACGGAATACATAAGAGAAAAACTTAAATTCCGAATCATAACCTATAATAATTATACTACTTAGTACCTACTATTATTTTTATTAAATGTGTGGTGGCTAAGCATTTCCATTTGCATAAATAGTGATTGCAATGCCTCCATATCATGTAACAATAGTTTAATAATGTTCAGAGTTTATAATCCATATAGGTAGGTTTATGAGCACATGAGACACACAAAGCATAAAACGACATCATTTAAACGAACGGTAAAACAATGACATCCTCTCATTAAGCTAATGACGAGTTGTGTCAATTATTCGTATCAGTACGATTACAAAAAATAACCAATTAAATAAATGATACCTCCTGCCGTTCCAATGTTTACGTTTTTATTATGTTTTCTTTAGGTACCTACGATTATAAAGATATCTACGATGACCTACTTATATGTAGAAATAGCGACCTGCACCGGCTTCGCACGGGTAGAAGAACATATACGCCTACATTTTTTACTAAATGATAGTCTTATTTAATTTAATAGGGATGTATAATTCTATTCGTTTATGCGGCGCACTCCAGTAAAGCTCCCCCAGTCGGCATGATTTTTTCCGACATCTTCAACAATCATCGTTATATTTCAGCCAATTTATACAAAACCTTAATGAATTATACACTTAACTTAAACCTTCCTCATGAATCACTTTGTCTGGTGAAAAATCCATTCAGTAGTTTTTGAATTTATCGCGATCAGAGGCCTTTGTGTAAGTTTCTTTAGACAAACACGATTTAACAACGCATCGAACGCGTTCGGCGCTCCTATTGGTCCGTTTCGTGCTCTCCATCAATTGGAGCGCTGAACGCGTTCGATGCGTTAAATAGAGTTTGTCAAAAGAAACTTACACTAGGGCCTCAGACAGACAGACGCGGCGGGGGACTTTGTTTTATGATTATAATACATATGTAGTGATAGTGATGATGAGAAGTGGGTTTGGTATAATAGTTTTCCAAAGCCGATTTATTCGACTTGATTTTATTAGCATGTGTCTAAAAAGCATTTGACCCTTATAACCTTATAATTAGGTCTTTGCAAATGGACTTTGTTAAACCTCATCGATTAGTTTCTAGAATTTATGGGTACCTACTCTGCGTGCCGTATTTTCGGGCAGAGACGCTGCGCCACTGGGCGACTTGTTTTAGCCTTAATGGAGCCCCTTGGGTCGTCAATTATGGCTTAATTTGAGACAAGAACAATATTGCCGAGGCCGGTTATGGTTGAATCTCTAGAAGGAATTTCAAAAAGAAATCCACCAAAGGAATTCAATTGAAATGAGCAGCATTTTCTAACTTAACTAAGAATTTGCGTCACGTGTCAAGACGTTAGATATACCTCATCAAGAGTAGTCCCAAAATTTGAACTACCTACGCTATGGATGGAAGTAGGTAATGTTCGGATGTTCTTTAAACTCTTGATAATGCGCATCATACATATTTTTGGGGTACCTATATGGTATTGGGTGGTTACTGGTTTGATGTCTCCCGAAACGTGATGCCCTAAACACGTGTATGTAAATTCGATACTGTATCTACCTAGGTACACTATCTATATCTATATTTGTATAACCTAGTAAGTGATAATATTTTTTTCTTATAAAATTAATTTCTGTGAAATTCATGAAACAATGCTTGATCTCTTTCTTGGTTTCGTTCTCTTAAAGTATATGAGGAACTAACTACTTGCAAGTCCTTTAAAAAAAAGTGTAGGAACTTTAGAAAATAGGGCGTACTATACTGCTCATGAACAAGACGTTTTATAATGTAAGATTTTTTGTTAGCGTAACATCTGGTAACTGGCTGTATAGTTCCTGTTCATAACAAAAGATATCCTTTTATACAGGTAACAAACAATAGTTTGTAGTTGGAACAGCTGTTTTTGTTTGGTTCAAATTGTAGCTGTAGGTATACTGTAGGGAAACACGGGAGAGGCATCTATATTTAATTTCGTATCTTATTAGTTATTGATGCAGCATGGTTTGATGTGTGATCAGCGGCGTGCAAGGAATTTTTCATAAATACCTACTGCACTTGGTATTGGTTCGTCGTCTTGTCGATTTGCCATCTCAAATATCTTATAATAAATATTTATCCGAGTTTTGTAGGGCAGGCAGTTTCTTTTTATCTTTATGAACCGCACGCTACTGTGTGTGATATGTAGTATTTGTTATTATGTAATACTATAATTAATTTTACAGTGGACTGTTACTGTTACGTAAATATTTGGTAGGCACCATGTTAATTTTGAACGCTTTGGGCTGTAGGGGAATATTAAGTTCTTATAAGCTTTTTTTATGTTTACAGATAGGTATACCAACCCATCTGGTCATTTATCTACATACTTTAAAGGATCCTTCGCTTCAAATCCGTCGGTTATCTAATGTTACAGCTTCAATTAATAACCTATGAACTTTGGTATAATAGTTACTAGTTAATACCTACATATTTGATGTAAGTATTGTAACAGGTATTGGTCAATAAGGGTTTCATTTACAGTTTTACATAATACTCAATAGTATCTTGTTTAATTCTTAAGTATTTTCTCTTAAGAATCCATTTACCTACCTACTTACCTGTTCCGATTTTTAATAGCCATAACCTATGTTATGTACTTACGTGTATTTAAATATCTTAACGCTTCTAGACGTTCTTTTCGCTATAGATTGATACAATGGATTAGTGATGGAAGTATTTTGCATAAATGCATATTAAATTAAGTATGTGACTGCAGTTACAATCAAGTTAAACAACAAGTAAGAATATATAAGTACTAAGTATATATTTTATGGATATCAAAATGTTAACCAGCGAATACGTATGGGTACCACTACTACTAGGCCAGACTGGGACTAGCACTAGCATAAATGATAAAAAATCTGTTGCCAATATTAAAGTTAAACACAACATGACGGCAATATATAAGAAAACTATTTTCCCTTGTTCTTAAGGTGTTGTATTCAACGCTAGCTCAGAAGTAATAATAGGAAAGAACCAACTTATTTTTAGGTTAAATGCGGCTCGTTGGGCTAAATCAAATCACGGAATCAAGGTGAATGGCATATTCCAACAGTCAGATAGGTTAAATTAACATGTGACGAACTAAACAGGTTATATTATTTCTTTTGTATAGAACAAGGCACTATTTCTTGGCAACTGCTAGACCGAAATAACTTGATAAAATGGCTACTGCTGTAAACTTTGAATTTAATTTTTCGGGTTAACGTATGTTTTGAGGATAAAAGCTTAAATTGTACGCCCACTTATTTAAGCTAATATAACATTATGTATACCTAGTATAACATCACGTGTCTCCGGAGCTATAAATAAAACTTCATATTAACAATAAGTACGGATGATGTAAGCAAAGCTAAACGAAAGAATAAGTGGCACCTACCTCCTTTGGTTGGGGTTCTGTGTGAGGAATGTTGCGCCCTGTAGCCTCTGATCATTTCGTAATCACCAGAATCACGCCTCAATGGAAATTGAATTTCAATAATGTGATCACATGGCTGCATAAGCTTCAGGATGCCGGCTACCTTCTTTTTCTTCTCTTCAATGGTAACTCTTGACTTCATGTCTTCTACTAGTTTGTCTTCAATCACTTGGCAAGCTCTATGAAAGAAGTATTCCACCATGTCGAAGAATCTCGGGTTTGCGCTGGTCGGTATATCTTTAAGCCTGTCTGGAATTTCATGGCTTGCATAAGTACGGCAGCATACGTTTACACTAGCAGGGGCTAGTTTCAGCATATTATTGACTGCCTCATTCTGGATGCTATTTTTTAAAGGCGGTACGACCGACTTTGCGATGTTCTTTAGGTGCAGCATTGTGATTGTTTTATTTAAGTACGTTAGTCGGGTTTATATTCGGGCCGCCCTACTCTACACTAATGAATAATGCACAATTGTATATTGCTATAATAGCCTGTAGTGACGACCCGCCCCGACGGAATCCGACTCACTGAGTAAAGCGGCGTATGGCAAAAAATAAAAAGGCCCCAAGTCGTGATGCGGATACTTGGTCTCGCTCCCACTTACACAATAAAACGGAGATATCACATCGCCACGAAGTTGGTAACAGGGCAAAATCGAATCGTTTGTCAGCAGAAATTTACGTGTAAGTATAATGTTGATAAAAAAAAGGTAGATTTGTTAAATTGAAATTACGAATTCGTAATTTAGTCAAAGAAGCAAGTTTATAGCTTTGATTTCTATCATACAAATAACATTTCTACCTACGAACAAATACAATTCGCTCTTTATTATAACATTTATCAATTATTTTATTTAGCTGTTAAATTAGTAGTTCAGATTTTATCTAAGTACATTATTTTTAACCTCATTATTTTTTTAGGTCTCATAAACTATACATTGATGTTGGGAGTTTCAATTGTGTAGTTACCTATTTCGTATAAACTTATATTGCTATATTATTTACACATCATCGGTATGTTTATCTACGTTTGGGTGGCATAATTTAATTGTCTCCACAAATTGTAGCCTATTTGGGCAATAGTCATGGCTTGTGGGTTTTAGATTAGCACCAAGGCACCGGTTTTGTCTATGAGCATGATGGGAATATTGAACTGACAGTAGTGCCAACAGTAAAGGGGGAACCATCCAAATAATATGTCGTTAAACGTCAAATGAACAACTTCATGTCAGATTCCCAAGTCGAGCCGAGTTAAAAGCTGTCATAAGTAATGCAGGTTTGATAGTTTGTTGATTAGAACTCAACGTTCGAATCAAAACATTTATTTAGTGTTATCTAATGTCAGAATTATTGCAAGTATTTATGTGCCACCAACATAACGTAAAGATTTTCTTATTGCTAATATTTGGTACTTATTGATTTAATATTTAGTGCTACATAAGTACCTACATCTCTAGATAAATAGATGTAGGTATAGGTATGAGGTATTTATACAAAAACTATAGTGAGAAAATATTTGTATTCCGTAATTATAGCTAGGTACATCCCCACTCCTTGTCTATCCACGTGTGGAGGGAGAATGTAAAGTAGTGAAATACGCAAAATAATAACGTTTGAAGCCAAAATTAGAAACTGTAATACTTATGTACTAAAAATAATTTTCATTTTGGAGACGCAGTTTACCACTAGATTCCAAAAAAATAATTCATAAGTTTAATTAACTTTAAAATCCAGGTAAGTTTAATTTGCGTAAAATATCATTAGAAGAATTAATGTGCATTTCTCTAATTGTTTTTATTAATTTACTGTTTGAGACCTATATTTTTTGTTTTATCATTGGCTTATTTTTTACTTTTTAGATCCCCAACAATGAAAGTCATTGAAGGTGAAGAAACTCCTATTGATATTCTACCAGATGAATTAATTATAGACATATTTAAATATCTGTCATTAGAGACAATACTTGAGTGTGAAAATGTATGCAGTCGTTGGAAAAAATTGTCTCGAGATGCAGCGCTTTGGAGGCGAATTGTTTTTGTTTACTCCGGGAAACCTGGACAAAGTGAAGTTAGTGAGAAAAGTATGGAAATAATAGAAACGCATAGTGAATGTATACGTTGTCTTAAAATACAGTATGTCTACAGTTACTCTGTGATCAAATCAATATTGCAGCAGTGTCATAATATCATATCAATTGAACTAGTAATGTGTCGCATTAACAAAGAGTTTGAAGACGATATTACGAAATGGCCCAATTTAAAGAAGATTAACTTGAAAAACTCCCTTGTGTTGATGAATAACGTCGATGTTTTGGTCCCGTACGATAATTTCAAATACTTGAGTTACTTAGCTTTGTCGGATTTTGGTTTGCCAGTAGCGACACGCGACAGCTTACTGCGTTGTAATTATTTAAGTCACATTTTCATAGAAAAAGTTAAGAACCTTGACTTGGAATATGTTCAAAATTTGATCAATTCGAAAAAGAACATTCTTAACGCTCTCCACATCTATGGGGGTGATGCTGTAAATGATGAATGTTTAGCAATGCTGTCAGAATGTCATCTTTTGAAAGATCTTGCTATAATTCGTTGCGAAAATCTCACTGATGCTGGATTAATCAAACTAACAAATTTGACGCTTTTAGAACATTTACAAATTTGGAATAATGTAAACTTTACCGAGGCTAATTTGCATAGAACTTTACGAAGTCCGAATTTAGTGAAAATGCAAAGTTTGAGTCTGTCGAGGATAGGAAACATTTCACCTGTGATAGTTGATGTGATCTCTGAACATTATAAAAATCTTAAATTTCTTGCTGTTTATCAATGCCCTAGAATCATAAACACCGATTACGAAAAGCAGCTGAAGTCTAAATTTAGAAATATTGACGTTGTATTATATTAAATATTTAATCCAATTAATAATTATAATAAAAAATCATTAAATCCATATAAGTATATTTCACTGTATAAATAATGGCATATGAGTCAAATAGTTACAATTTTTCACGGAAATCTGACAATAATAAGACAAAACTTATAAGATAAAATACCTACTAGTATTTCGTTAAGAGAATGGATTTCCTCAAAATGGAAATCGTGCTAACTTTATCAACAAATAGACAAATATAACAATAAAGTGACTTTAATGTGCTCATATACAGATATTTATCTTCTACCTTTTAAATTAACATGATTACAACATCAATTCATTCTGTCGTTAAAATGTATAGGAGATTATTGTTTCTCTTAAACATGTACTTCATTACATAGACGTTTGTGTATTTATTTGTGATTTCATTTCAACAATACATTACTTATGAGAAACAAAGTAGTTTTTTTTTATTTTCCTTTAGTAAGTAGTTTTGCTACGTCAAAACGTAATACTTTAAACATCGTTAAAATACCTACTATATTTACCACATTTAAAATACACTCATATATTCGAATCACTTATCTCGCGTCTTACAAAACACTACATCACAATAATTATGTTTCATTTCAAACATATCACAGCAACCCGAATCATTTGGTACTTTTCTGACATTCCATTAATTACTGACTATGTTAAAATTTCTGGTTAAAAGTTCTAAAGGACCGTGTAAACCATCAATCATGTTTGTCAAACACTACGTTTTTATTTCACGTGTTTGATAAATACGAGCGCAAATTACAAATTCCGCCCCTCAAACACGTCCTGTAACAAAATATCTACTCAAATTCATAAACAGCATAATGAGTAATTGGTGAGACAGGTACTGCAAACAAGCTCACAGATACTCAAATAATTTGTCAAACAAGTAAAAATGTGTTGTTGTAGTAGGTACCTACATAAAAACTTTCGGGTCCACAGGGCACTTAAAGACGTAAACAAATGCGGTAAACATTCGACATACACATAAGATGTACAATATAGTTATAGTGCCGATAATTACGCTAAATACACTAACTTAACATCTACACCATTTTGATACGCTCAAAATTTGTTTGTTCTAGATATTCTACATGATTTTCCTTTGTACACTGTCTATTTTTTGGTTTCAAGCAGGAACACGTAATTATAAAATCCGGTTAGGTAAATGTGTGACAGTGTGTTAATTTATAAAGAAGTTAATGTTTAAATCTTTTGGAATAAATAAAATTGCTATAAGAAGAAAGTAGATGTAAGCTACGTAAAAAAATGTATCATTTTGATAGTGTATTTGGCTATGAGGTAGTATTTAAATGTGATTTTGCATTGTAATGATTAAAAGAACATTATCATAAAAGCATTACATTTTTTTTTTACATATTGATTAAAAATCATCATCCATCACAATTCTTGTTCTATAGCTTAATATGCAGACAATATAATAGTGGAGCTAAGATCAAAACAAAAATGTAGAAATATAAATCAATTTCACACGTTAATAAAGTCAGCAATAATAGAAATTAAAAATAAAGCTAATGTATTTTTAAAATCACAACTGCATGCACGTAGTGTCAAAAATTAAAAAGTTACGTCTCAAATAAAATTTCTGCTGCAAATAAAAAACGAAACATTCTGCACAAAAAATCCCAAGGTTCGCTATTAATATATTTACAGACGAAGATTGGCCTTTAGACGCCATCTTACATTTACTCGGGGTAACATAACGGGGAAGGTTAAATTTACACCCGTAATAAGGAGCCCCAATACACTTAATTGGAAACTAATTAAACTCATCTCAATATATTATAGTCACTGAATCACCAGCCCGGAGAGAAGACTTACAATTACTGATCACATTGGACACGAGGGAGGGCAGAGTCGGGAAGTTCATCATCGTTTGCGGCCGCGCATGATCTGAAGAGCCTTGGCCATCAGCGGGGCTTTCTTGGGCTTGAAGGACGCCGAGCTGGCAGCGGGCAGCGGCGCCAGCGCGCGCGCCGTGGCTCCGGCCCGCAGCACGTGCGCCTGCGCAGCCAGCGACGCCACGCGCGCCGCCGGGCTGCCCGTGGCCATGCGCGCCGTGCCGTGCTGCGCCTGCGGCCCGGGAAACACTCAAATTTTACATCTATACAACAATACTGTGATTTTTCGTATGGATTTTTGATATTCTAAAACCCGAACAAAATGTATTCTATAAAAGGATGTCAAGGAAAAAGCGACAAAGCAGTCTCCTTGGTAAGTAAAGACACTGATTTCACTGATTAGAGAGTACTCACCACAGTGCTATTCTTAGATTATGTTTCTGACAATTCGCAATAACATGTTATAAATTCACAATTGCGAAACAGGACTATCCGTCAAATAAGTAAACAAGACAGGGGTACCACAAGGCAGTATATTAGGGCCTTCAAGTTTCCTTTTGTACTTAAATATCTAACCTAATGTAAGAAACACTTCTAACACTTTTTGTGGACAAGCCTGTTGACTAAGGGCCGGGACCGAAGAATTGATTTCCGCAAGATCCCCGCATCGATCAGTTGACGGTTTCGAGGAAAGTACATATTATTATAATTTCGGGACGCCAAAAACACAAATCAGACGATCTTTGTCGAAACAGAATGAAATTAATCGTGATGCCAATAACACAAAAAAAATATATTGGCGTACAACGTATGAAAAATAATTTAAATAGGCAGTTTTATTATTCATATGATTAAGAAGATGTAGAAGTTTTCAAGGTTTTTTTTCATGAATCCTTATTAGGTCAGTCTACACTCGACACTTATGTCATTACTTACGACCCGCCCCGGCTTCGCACGGGTAGCAGAGCATAGGTATACGCCTTCATTTTTTTTCTGTCGTAGTGTCGTATCAGCCTGTTACGTCGAGCATTTACTCGGCGCACGCGAAAGCTCTCAGTCGGCCTGATTTTTTCCGACATCTTCAACTATCATCTTCATATTTCAGCCAATTTACACAAAACCTTATCGAATTATACACCTAAACCTTCCTCATGAATCGTTCTGTCTATTAGTGAAAACCGCATGAAAATCTGTACATGAGTTTATCGTAAACAGACAGACAAACAGATGCGGCAGGGGACTTTGTTTTAAAATATACAGTGATTTTGTCGGCAACACTTTGTTGACATAGGTGAAGATTGGTCTCGGTTGGTGTTTGAAGTTCTTCGGCTTCAACTTGTCACTGGGAATTTTAGGATAATTTGGACCATATCCTTGGATCGAGAGAGCATAATGCAAAATGTGTTCGAGTGTGGACGCTTACCTGTGTTTCATATTTTGTTTATCAACATGAGGATACTGATACTAAGAACAGGTTTTAAATCTCTACTAGACATAACATGTTTATAGAAATATCACGTGTCTATGTTGAAGTTGTCAAGAAAACTGCATGCCTTTGCTGACACCCGCTCAAAGACGAATTATTTTCTGTATATTTATTTTTACAATGACTTAAAAGAAAGAGGAAGTAATACTTCTGATTCAATAAATAAAAAAATTCTAGAATTTATAAAATATGAACAAAATTGAACTTACATTACATTCGTCGATGCGAATATAGTATCCATGTCATTTTCTTTTTACGTTTCCTTGACCGACGTTTCTGGATAATACATCTTTATGTGTATTCGACTTAAAAAATAAAACATAATGTTAAAAAATAATTACCTGCTTCTTAGCGATGTTTCGCGGTGGTTTCGCAATAGAGTCCACATAAGCCATTTTAGTTTGTTTGATGGGCGCCTTCTTGGCTTCTTGAGCTATTTTTATATTAGCCGTGAGAGATTTCAATCTAATTTCTTGTTCTTCTTGGCACCTCTAAAATACAAATACAATAATTTCAAAAATATGATAACATATCTTCAAAATGGTATCTCTGATTATGTAAAAAGTAAAAAAATACTATGAGGTAACGTAATTTACTTGAGAGCTTTTCATATAATAAAATTTCATATAATAAAAAATATACTCTAAACATACTACTAGATACGTTTTTTTATAATATATCAAATATTATTAAAATGCGGAAAAATATTACCGTGTACATCTCTCTCCAAGCTTCCATCTCTTGACGTTGTTTGTTACGGAAGTGTTTCTGACAGAAGTTCTGCCACAGATGGTCGGTGTCTTCCATCAAGTAAGGATTATAGTGTTCCAGTATGAAAAGCTGTTGCGGAGTAGCCCTGTCTACAACGGGCTTTAGAATTTCGTATGGCACGCCACCCGTGTATTCAAGTGCTGAAATTAGATAGACCGATATTGATCACTAATAACTTTTGTTTACTAGATAAAATTGGTGAATTATTTTTAATTATTGTTAAAATAGAATTACACAATATTTAATAAACTTACCATCAATGTGTTCTTGAAGGACATTTACGCACATTTCGTATAGTGATGGTATTTTCCCCCCTATAACTTTGTTGCCCGAATATACTTTGGTTCTGAAAAAAAGGCATTTTTATACTATGAGTAAATGATTGTTTTATGTATAAACAGTTAAGTTATTAGCGTGATTAGATGTCTATACACAGCAGTGGGTAGATTCAGGTGGTGAATTACATATATACATATATATGTACATAACGAAGTTGTAAATTGTTACATAGTTCTGTAAAATAGCAATAGCCTACCTTTGGTTTTTGGACGATATGACGCAACTCATGGCGTCTTCATCGTTGAAATGCGGCAATGGTTTAGGTGGCGGCCGAGGTTTGTAGTTGGGTGATATCTCCGGAAGTGCCGAGATCTCTAGCGCGGGCAACGGCGCCAGTTTCGCAGTAGGAGCTAGCAGGGCCGCGGGACTCAACTGGAGAAAAAGAAAGAATTGCATCGTTAGGAGTACACCTTCATGGCTGACCGAATTGGATCGTTAAATTGTTTTCCTTAGCCGAAGTTAACTTTGACAGAACTGAATCTATTCCAACTTGCCTATAATATTTTAAGAGCCACTTCTCTTGTAAGACTGTACTATCAATAGTCACGTTTGGTGCCTACAGGTAACATAAGCCATTTCAGGAGGTTCCTATTTTTAAGAGACGTATGTACGTACGCTGAAAAAACAGAAACGGGTATTGGGGTCGCCAAGCAGGACTGTGAAGATGCAGCTTAGTTGATCGATTCATATTGGATAGTACGTACAAAATTATGGTATATGAGTGTATAATAATGATTTTATTTATTTATATATGCGTCACAGTAGAAAGTCGAGGGTAAACGAAAAAAGTACTTAATCTTCCCTCAGAAAATGTTTATTTGTGTGATTTATATAAGACATTCAAAAGGTTAATGAGAGCAAGATATATTAAATACTTACGTCATTGTTTGGTGAAATTGCGTCTTTTAATAGTTTCTTCTTAGCTTTGGCAGGACTGATCATACCAAGAGCTTCAGCAAAACTGGCACCTGCAATGCAAATAAACAATTTTAAGTATTCAACTATTAAAAACAAATTCGTTAAAGTCCATTCAATTTATTTACCAGAACCACAATCGATTCCATCATCACTATTCTCACCCTCTTGAATTTGAACTTTTTTCTTTGGTACATCTTCCTTCTTACTACCGCTGGCTTTACTGCTTTTGTGTGCGGAACTCGACTCATGCTTCGATTTCTTTTCACCTTTATCTTGATTCTTCTCGGAGTGCTTACTGCTACTACTCGACTTATTATCACTTGATGATGAATGTTTTTTCTCACTACTATGACTACTCGACTTTTCTTTTGAAGAGCTACTTCTATCTTTTGACTTGTCCTTGCTTGAGGAACTATGTTTTTCCTTAGAACTACTTCTATTACTAGTGCTTTCTTTAGTTTTGTTTTTAGATATTTCCTTTTCTGATGAACTCTTGTGCTTTTCTTTTTCTGGAGCATGTGAGTGACTGGATGATCTATGTTTGTCTGACTTGCTGTGTTTATCAGAACTTACTTTGTTCTTGTCAGAACCACTGTCTGATTTGTGAGAGCTGCTTGACCTGTGCTTGTCAGAGTTACTGTGTTTGTCTGAACTGCTCTGCTTGTCAGAACTATTAGTTCTGGTATTAGATGACTTGGACTCTTTATGATTTTTCTCAGCATCTACTTTATGCTTCTTCTCAGAACTAGATTCTTTTGGATTTTTATGTTTCTCTGAACTATGAGTTTTTTCTTTTAACGCAGATTTTTCTGAAGAGTTTCTCTCTTTTGACTGTGAATACTTCGCATGCTTCTCCGACTCGGACTCTGATCGGTTCTCTGACCTTTTTGAACTAGATGATTTATAATCTGCTTGCTCAATGCGAGATGTATGCTTGGATGAAGATGACTTATGGCTACTATCGTGTTCTTTTTTTATTTCTAGTTTGACTTTTACCTCTTCCTGTGAGGATTCAGACATCTCCGAGTCACTTTCGTCACTTTGTGAGTTGTCACTGTCGTCACGACTGTCGCTATCTGATTCTTGCTTCTTAGACCTACTATCAGATTTTCTCTTATAATCATCTTCACTAGAACTAGAATATTTTGACCGTTTGGTGTCAGGCTCTTCATCCTGAAATAATTTTAGTAAGATATTTAAGATCTTCCTTACCAATATCTGACATTCATTATACACAAAATCAATATAAAATATCATAAATTTTACTGTAATAATAGCGTCAATGAAACAACGAGCTAACGTAAAAATTGTCGAGCGCAAGGCGAATTGTGCGTAGGACACGACAAATGCACTTCCCCAATCGTCTCGGTTTATCATTGCATGTTTTACTTGGCACCGACTTCAATATTCTTCAACTACTATATCTATACATATAAAAAAAATTGGAGTGTCTGTTTGTAATATTGAAATAACCGTTTTTTACTACATGTATATGAATATATATACGGTACATACACCAAAATAACATTTTTTTCAATTTTTGTCTGTCTGTCTGTTTGTATAGGTTAATCTCTGAAATGGCTGGACCGATTTTGACAGGACTTTTATTGGCAGGTAGCTGATGTAATAAGGAGTAACTTAGGCTACTTTTATTTTAGAAAAAATAGGGTTAAGTGCATTTGGTCTCACTAAAAAATACATTGTTAAGTTCCGACATCCACGCGAACGAAGTCGCGGGCACAGCTAGTTGTATAATAAAACATTTATTTTTTGCTTTTCATTAGTTTTGTTTTTGAGTTTTTTGAGGCAGGTATTTATTTTTTGTTAAAAAAATTAATTATTTTACAATTTTGAGTGATGGGTAAACCTAGTAAGGACGCTCCTCTTAAAAAACTTTACAAAGATCATAAATTACTTAGCCGACCATTACGAGAAATGGAAAGATTAAGACACCGATTGTAACTAATACAGTGATAGTCTTGCCATTTAGCCGTTTAAAATGAGCCCAAACTCGAGGCGTTAACGAATAACTACTGATAAGTTCCACTATATATCTCCTGGCTCCATCACCAGACCCTCTATACCAAATGTTATATACGGGACTCATCAAAATATATCGAGTGATCCTAAACTCGGAAGTTTCATTCCATAACTCTTTACCGTTGAGGAGTACTGTGACATCCATCATCAGCTCAGCATCATGAAATAATGATTTTCAGACGCCAACACCTGACTTATTAAAAACTAAAAGCTCAAACGCGCTATTTGTCCTACAATATTTGAGGTTATCCCTCGATTTCCCTAGGATCCCATCATCAGATCCTGACTTGGTGACAATGGGACCAAATGGGAAGCACACTCTTTCAAACAAAAAAGAATTTTTAAAATCGGTCATAATTGACGGAATAATCGAATTGAGAACCTGCTCTTTTTTTGAAGTCGATTAAAAATAACACTAACTGTAAACATTTTCGTTTTAAGGAGTAATAGTGGGTGAGTGCTAATTAAGTGGCAAGCACTGAAACAAGAAAATACTCATTATGCGTGCCTTATATTGATAAGGCACGCATAATGAATTTAAAGATTTTTTCCAAGATTGATTTTTGATCTGATTTGACAGAAATGTCAATAAAAGTTAGGTGGTACATTGTATGATTGGTATCACCTTATCTATTTTACCACCTTTGGATATGATCTCATCATCTGCTATCTGACCTCCGCCACCGAACTACTGGGAGACACTGATACTCTAAGGTAAGACTGGTTATCGGGCTTTTTTTGGGCTGCTGATACTCGTAATGATTACCTATAAGATATTCATATGACATCAGGGACCAAATGTTTAACGTATTTTTCGAGGTTTCGTGCCTTGGAGAGCACGTTAAGCAATCTCGATGTGTTGCAGCAATCTCGTTAAGTGTCTCGAAGGGTAAAGAACGGTCATCTATCCAAGGACTGACCGCAGCAAGCGCTGCTTAACCTCACTGTTCAACCAATCTGCGGGGTAGCTACATAGCTGCGAGCATGGATATGATCAGATAATATCCTTCTTCTATTCCATAAACGACACACCACTTATGCCATTCGAGGATTGTACTTCTCAAACGGCACACGCGATAAATTTAAATAAACGGACTAGCTATTCTATTGAGACAGTCATAACTATTTAATTTTTATTAAATCATGGACATTGTAAATAATAAAAACCACTTCATGTTATCTATATGTGAATCCAGTGGCTTTAGTAGTTACAGTTAGTGATATTTTAACCACAGATAAATCGTTATAAATAACTCAATAAATAATAACTGTAACAGCTTACCTCACTGCTCTGATTTTTTCGTTTGCTTCCACTGTAGCCTCCGTTAGTTTCCCTGTAGTTTTTTGTTTTCGAGGTTGAGTTTGACTCCTCATATCTATTCGACTTACTTCTAGATTGGGCGTTATCGTCTGAATCTTTACCACTGCTATGACCGTTGTGTGTTGTTGCTGAAATAAAATTATAGGTGCTAAAGAAGATACATCACTCTACAACGCCTTTTTATTAGGGCAACTCGTAAAAGTTATTCTGAGTAATGTGGGTTAGTTAACTCACACCAGTGCTCACAAACAAATAACTTGAAACAAAAATTCGTAATTTATTCAAATATTTGTACAAAGCAGTGACGATCTGAACAGCACGGTTGGTGCGGTGGCTGCTAAGTTATTGGTTTTCTGCACCACGGGTCGTTAGTTCGATTCTGACACTAAACAAATATTCGTGATTTTCTCGGGTCTGGGTGTTTGTGCATGTAAGATTTATTTGTCAACTGTACTCACGGCCGCGATACAGAAGAAATCCAAGTATAGGGCAACGTGTATTTAAAACGTAATAAAAAGCTACCACGATTTATTAGAGATGACTGATTTGATCGTAATACGTACATAGCTGTATGCCTATTGATATTCCAAGCAGGGTACGGCAGAGGTATAATGCTGCAATTAAGTCCCATGTAGGTAATAGGCGAGTTTAATGCAAATACCTCACAGAAAAACCTAATAATACTTCGTGTGACATGGGAATCGAACTCTGGAGTTCATACTCTGCACTCACACTTGCAACCATTAGAATCGTAATCTTGGTTTCTGGAGCTAACATTGTTATTGCAGGTTAATAACAAAAAAATGTTTAGAAGAACTATTATTCATTAAGTAAACGCACAGGATGTGTTTTATAAATTAATGCTAACAGCTAGTTTGGAAAGAGAGAATTATTAGATTGAGATATGGATATTGAAATAGCAGGTCGATGACTGTGGAAGAGGAAAGGAGTTAGCGGATGCTTAGACGGCGCATTTGCAAGCGATTGGTGAAGGATACAAGTTACATTACTGTGCGAGAAAAATAAACGGTGTAGGGATCTTGCAGGATGGCGAATTACGTTGAGATAAATTGTGCTCTGTAATGTCCAGTACCCGCTAATATTAAGTGTGGATAAATAAAAGCAAAAGAAAGTACTTTAAAAGAGCGTGAGCGGAGCGAGAGTAGCCTATATCCTCTCTTTGTTCGGTCGGCCGCTGGCAATATTGACGAGTTCAATGTGTTCGTAATCTTACATCAATGGGCGGCCTCGTAGAGGCGCTTGCGGGGGATAGACTTAGGACAGTTCGTCACCCGACAAGAAGTATGAACGAGACTGCAGCGCATTTGTTTCAAGCGCGCCTCTCCATGAGGATGTTTGGACGTCTGGCCAATTGTGGCGAGGCGATACCTGCCAGGCGTCCGGTGAATGCGCGAGCGAATTACGTGCCTTCGGCATTATAGGTATGTTGAAGGAAAACCGTTGGGTTTTAGTCAGTAGGAACATAATCCGTTACCTGCCGCAGGGCGGCAAGTATCCATGAGGCATGTCCACACGTAAAAAAACTCTTACATCAAGGGTCGTTTTTATAACCTTCCTTTTTACCGCAGATAATGAATGCTCTGACATAGCACTTACAGAAAGAGGCATCCTAGTGCATGCTGTTCGCGTACGACATTGTTTTCGTCGGTGAAGATCAACACGAGGGTAAGACCAGATGGAATGGCGATACAGACCGGACTGTCAAGTACAGAATTAAAGCAGGGTGGATGTAATGGCGGCAGGTCACGGGAACAACTCCCGACTCTTAAATTCAACTTAAACTAAAGGGGTAAAATTACAAGACCATGGTAAGTTCTGCAGTCTTATATGGATCGGAATGGTGGGTTACGAAAGGGACGAATGAAAGGCAATTAATTTTATTACATGCACCGGAGTTGTGAATGTTAAGAGGTAGGTATGTATAGCGTGGCAAGAATGTATATGGTAAGGAATGATTATATTAGAGGAAGTACCTATGTAAGTGGCACCAGTGATAGAAAAGCTGTGATAGAGGAGTAATCGACCGTCGTGGTATAGACATGTAATGAGAACGGATGAAAAGCATTTTACTAGAAGGGTTTTATGCACAATAGAAAAGATTTATGTGTTAACTGACATGACTGTTACGAAAGTGAACTCTGAGTTGACGTCTGATAGAGACGAATGGAAGAAGACATTGCGCCGAACCCAAATAAAATTGAAGAAGAATGATAATTTCTTTTGAATTCTGTCAAATATTTATACCAAGTTTAGCAGGCTTTCTCCAGGTTGTTATTAATGATAATTATCAATTAAGACTTCCAGGGTCGATGTTAATAATCCTATAATAACAAAATTTTTGAAACTTGACGTTACGTCTTTCCAAGATTGATCAAACAATAAGTATTAAAACTCTTTGATTAAGACAGGCATCATACATATACATATAGGTATGTTATATGTATTACACTAAAACCCATGGAAGAATAAATAGGTACAGTAAATTATTTTGTGAACGGGATACATGGCTAGAAGAGGATGTACGATACTCGAAAGCTATACAGAGGCTTGGTCGACGTGTGACGTGTGTTGTGGGTAGACCAGGAGCTCGGTGCAGGTGGTCGGACGATACTATAAAGCTGGCTGAAAAAATGGGGATGCGGAGATCACAGGACCATGTGGGATGAAGGTTGAGAATGAATGAATGATTTTGTATGCAATGAAATAACATGACTATTCTAAGTTTTTATTATGAAGAGAAAATTTATCAAAAAAATTCCTACATATTTATTTAAAAACGAAGATCTAGCTAAGTTTCGTGGAATACCTACTATTATGTATAGGTAAAATACAATAATGAAAGATAATAATTTTCGTTCCTAATTTGAAATGGACTCCTGCTCCATACTAAAAAAAACCTGTATCCCTTAATACTTACATATATGCTAGTCAGAGTTAAAAATGCAGTTATCAAGAATTATTAACGCTAGTGAAATAAGAGCGTAAAATACATTTAAAGAGTATTCCGAAGCCGACGATCTAATTTAATTACAAAAATATCCAGCATTGGACTATGGTCCCTCGGGTACCAATACTTCAAACATTTTCTAATAAAACACTACATTGTAATTCCCTCACATCTAGGTAATGAGCTGTTTCAATTGTTGTAATTCTTCTTGACACGTGACAAGCTCCAATTCTTGCATGTTACATAATCTTGTCATTCACTGGAGATATTTGTGACTTCAATTGCCGAAATATTAATTGCTTTCTTGTTTCAAAGTTATTATAATTTCTTCATTATTTAATGTAAAAAGGCTTCTTGTCCAAATTGCTATTAAAATATTTAGAAGAGCTGTGTATATTCCAATTGCAAAACTTTCTTTAATCAGCCTAGCAGTTAGCAGACAGAGCATTTGCAATGCTTTCAGATAGAGAATTTTGTTGAGCATCTCATTTATAAGTCACAAATCCGAGATTCTTTCTAATGTAGTAAATTTAGTGAGTAAACTCAGTGAACTCTCTTACGCAACCTATATCAGTCAAAGCATATTGAAACACAAAGCTTTAATTTTTTTTAATCTTGTATGCATTTCGGCAATGCTGGTACATTTTGTTCTGAAATAAATTTTAAACTCTAATTACAATTTCAAAAATGAGTTCGTTATTGTTCCTAGATGAGCTGCACTCAATAACTTCAAAATTTCCTGTACCCCTTTATCCACATTACCTGCATCTGTAACAGCCAAATCTTTAGATTTTCCACTTAAACACGTTGTAATTCAACTACTTTAGCTGTTTTGTAAAGCAAATCTAAAATAGCTTATTGCATGCTATGATGTTTGTGGTGATAAGCGTTTCGTGTTTATTTGAAAATTTTGATGACATCTGTTGATTCATCTGTTGTTAAACTAGTACTGTTAGTATCTATGTAAATGTCAAAATTCAACAAATGACTGTTTAAAAATCCACACAAACTGTAGCAGGGAAAGACCCAGTTATCTTCTTATACCAAGTACCAAGCCCAAGTTTTTGTATTCGTCTTTTTCAAAACATCTTGAGTGTATGTGTACATTAATATATCTTTTGTTCTGTTTCGCAGTCCATTCTTCCAGAGCACAACTAAATTTTATGCCGGTAGCTACCAATTTCTGGATCTCGTTAGTCTTCAAAGCTTTGACACGATCAGTTCTTTAATATATTTGAAAGGGTCGTTACAGACGTAGGTAATTTAAATTATTTCTAAACAGCTCACATAAATCTTCAGAATAAATAAGAAATGTAAACGGTATACCATCAAAAGCAGCTATTCTCGAAAATCGACGCTCTCAAAATAATCAGTTGTTTTAATTTTCTTTCTCTTCGTCGTTCTCCGACACTGTAATGTTATGCTTATTGAGACCATCATTGATTCCTCCTAAATACTTAAATATTTTATTGCATGCATTGCATTTAGCAGTAGCTTTATAATTGGCACGCAGAAAGCAATACCAAACTATGCAGAACAGAAAGAAAGGATTTGCCTCAGATATGTAAGTAAGCTTTACTACGTGGGAGACGGTAAACACGGCGCTGTACTTATTTTACTGCGCCAGATGAATCAACACACTATTTAAAACGGGCCATAGTGCAAGGCGGCGGCTACAGCGCTGTTACCCACAGGGTCGCAGTTTTAAGCGCAAAGTTGAAGCGCTGGGCCTTTGTTGTTGATTAATATATTATAACGTCATGCGCATGATACAAACTAACACTGAGAAGAATGAGTGACTCCAACCCTCCTGCAACTCCAACCCCCACGGCAGAGTCCAACAATAACGATCTAAATGGCGCAGGTTGTAAACTATAGGTTTATCAACTGCGCAATTCAGACTTGTTATTTCCCCGCAAACGCTCCGTTATAGCACAGTAATAGAGTTAACTCAGTGCGCGGGCGCAGTACGCTGCGTCTGAGATAAAGGGTCAACTTGTATTTTTGCTGAGTTACCTATCTCAACTATACCTACAATTCTACTAAAACAGAAAAACTAGCAAAGTGGTATCAATATTCACTTTTTGAGAATATTTTTCTATGGATCAACAGATGGCTTACTTAAATTGGCGATGCCACGTTTTCGTAACGGAAAATCAGTTAAGAGTTAGTTAACCGAAAGTCATTTCCTTTCTTTCAATTTCCAAGTACCAGACAAGACTTGTCATGCACCTGAGAAGGCACGTCTATAAAGCATGCTTTTATTTTATTATTAAAACAATTAAAAATAAATTTACCATATAAAAAGAGCAAAAGAAAATATGATTAAATAAATCTCCTTCTTAAAAAACGTTGCTTACTCTAGGAGTAATTCCTGCACTGTGATTGAATTTCATCACAGTCACATTTAGAAACAAATATTTACATGCTCAAACACCCAGATCCGGAACAACTATCTGTAGGTTATACAAATATTTGCTCCGTGTGGGAATCGAACCCGCGACACGAAGTGCAGCAGTCGATCGCTCAACCATTGCGCCAACCGTGCCATCAATGATTTATCAGAATACACTCATTTTCAGAATACGACTGCCAAATCTATAAAAAAAATTATTTAGTTTAACAAATTAACCATAATAATTATCATGCAAATCATTTTTTTTTTTGTATTTTTTTAATGTAGATTTGAGCCTAATGTACATTAGGCTCATTAACGTTTTAATCCCCACAAAAAGAACTTTAGTAAATTAATGATTAATTTATATTGTTATTAGTGATTGTTACTGTTATAAAATTATAAAGGCATGTATGCCTTTTAATTTTTCAATTAAAGAACATATGTCATAACAAGTTATGTTAAAGAACACTCCACTTCCTATTTTAATCAGTTGGCAGTGTTACCAGCTTCATAAAATCAATGTTTTGTAGTTTCTAGAGTTCATAAAACTGTAATTGTAGTCGTGAATATTTCACAACTTAATGATTCTCAAATTTCTCAAAAAGATTAAAAAAAAAACTTTTACACACTTGATTAGTTCGAGACTAAGAGTCCCAGAATTGAATCCCTAATAATATCAATGTAGAATAATTGATGATAATTATATGAGTTTCAATAATTTTAAAAGGTTTTCCAAAGGTGTCATTGTATAATGAAATTGAGTTTGAATTTAAAAAATATATATTTCATCAGGAATTAATTTACTATTAAAGAAAAATAAGTTCTTTCAAACATGCATATTTCAATTCAGCCTAAAATCATAACATATCACATTCACAATATACTAAATAAACAACAAACAAATAATGTAAACAAGTACCTACCTAGCTACAAAATTGTGACAAAGTCAAAGTGATGTAGAGGGTAATACATTGCACAATTTTAAAACACTCATCTGATTGCACTTTTCCTTAGCGAGTACTGTATGTAACCAACAGGTTGGCATGCAATGTTATGCATAATGAGGAAAGGATCGCTTATTCAAGTTGATCTTTTCAAAGTAAACTGCATTCATTTTCTCATTTCAAAACAAAAAAACCTACTAGAATAAAAACAAAAACAATTCTGCTGATTTTAACTATGTTTGTAAATAAAATATGTTAAAGAATACATAAAATAAGGCAGTTGCATGAAGTGTATTGTGGTTGGTTGAAGCAAATGGTACTACTCAGTTAATAGAATAGATACATATAAAAATTTAAAATGTTAGCTCACTGTCATTATTCTGTTCGGTTTCCTGGTCACTCTCCTCGGCAGCAACCATCACCTTCCACTTACACACAAGGGAGCGTGCAGCCTGTCCCACAGCCCCTGGCTCTTTGCGCAGAGCATTCACTGTGCGCCCCACACCTGTCTCCTGCAGATGTTGGACTGTCACTGCCAAGCTGAACAACTTGTCTATACATTTTACAATCTGGAAAACATTAAAATAATTTAACACCTGATTAGCTGATGCCGATCTTGATGTGATAGGTCAAATTAAATTATCATACATATGTTCACAAAATACTATATTTATAAAAATATTGAACAATCCACGTCGTGCGTGACTTTTTTTGTTACAATATGGTCATGTTGCTTTGTTAATTTTGTATTACTTCGTTACAACAACGTCATATGGCAAAAATATTAAGGAATTATCTAATTTATGTGGGAATCGCACCAAATGGAAGATGAGTAAAACTAAAACTCACTTTATGCTCGTCGTTAGGATATTTTTCAATTATGTGCTGGTAATGTTTGACTAAATCAAGAACTGACGCCATGGTACACGATTTATATCATCACAATGTCAATTCTTTAGCAATAAAGATTGGATGCCAGCTGGTAAACGGGCACCATTTTTATCATACACATTAGTAATACGTCAATGACGTTTATGAGTATCACTAGCGGTGGGCAGTAGCATCTTTTTTGGATAACGAAACGCAACTGTCTATCGGATATCAATAGCGGTTATTAAAACGCGCTATCCAGCTATTGGTCGCTATTTGTCATATCATGAGCAACACGTAATATGATAGTGTGTTTTTTTTTTTTTTTTTTTAGCTTCATTGATGCACTGGATAACGAAACGCAACTGTCTATCGGATTCTTTGGATGTTAGCTACTTTAACGTTAGCATGTTAGCACGTTAGCAGGTTAGCACGTTAGCAGGTTAGCACGTTTTTCAAATAACCTGCTAACGTGTTTAAGTTGCGCAACGACCACCGCTATTAGCTACTTTAGCGTTAGCATGTTAGCAGGTTAGCAGGTTTTTCAAATAACCTGCTAACCGTTATTATGACGATAGCTCGTTTCAATAACGTTTAAGTTGCGCAACGACCACCGCTAAGTATCACTGAGTATTCCTAAGTTTGGGATTGGATATTCGGCAACACACACCAAAGATGATATTCTTGTTTATTGCACTAATTACTAAAATAAAAAATATTTCACTTGTGTAACCATGAAAATAATATGTCCTGATGTGTAACAGACACGAGAAGACATCGCATGGACAATGACCAGTATGGCTACGCTGTGACTACACTTACTGTGGCCCATTTTATTGTGTTAGGCAGGGTAAGGCTTGTTATAGCTCAGAAAGTACGAACCCTGACCGTTTGTCCTTTCTCTTACAAACGCAATATTAAGTTAATAAGTATCGCATGAGATAGCCCTACCCAGTCCTGTCACGATGCGTTTTGAGCTTGGCAGAGCCGTAGTACGCATGACGCGCCGCGCTTGTGATGTAGGACGAGGGGTTAGGCTGTCATAAAGTCACGAGGAGGAGAAGTCTGGTAAGCCCGCCAATCTACACATCTACACATATAAATAAAATTGGAGTATCTGTTTGTAATATTGAAATAACCGTTTTTTACTACATGCATATGAATATATATACGGTACATACACCAAAATAACATTTTTTACAATTTTTGTCTGTCTGTCTGTCTGTTTGTATAGGCTAATCTCTGAAATGGCTGGACCGATTTTGACGGGACTTTTATTGGCAGGTAGCTGATGTAATAAGGAGTAACTTAGGCTACTATTATTTTAGAAAAAATAGAAAAATTCTTTTATTTTAGAAAAAATAGGGTTAAGTGCATTTGGTCACACTAAAAAATACATTGTTAAGTTCCGACATCCACGCGAACGAAGTCGCGGGTACAGCTAGTTTAAAATAAAGTAACTTAACTCAAACCAAACTCAAACTTTTATTTATTTGCTTTCCACCATAGACTTAGAATTTCGCTTACGCTAAAAGACTATATAAGCGTGGAAAAGAGATATTATTTTAATATGAACCAGTGGCGTAGCTAGGTAACCAAAGGCCCTGGGGCAAAAAATAAACTAGGGCCCCAACTAAACTATTTAAAATCGTTTGTTCCCTATTCGTCGTGTTCTGAATTCGACATACCTCCAGATTTGTCGTAATCCAGATTCGTCCTACTCCAGATTCATCGTAATACAGTCGACTCTATAATAAAATTAAAAACCAAATACAAATTGTAACATTTTTTATTTTTTTTTAATTTGATAGGCGGCAAGCGAGCAGACGGATCGCCTGATGGTAAGCGATTAACGTCGCCCATGGACACCCGCAACACCGGAGGAGTCACAAGTGCGTTGTCGGCCTTTTAAAAAGGAATACGCTCATTTCTTGAAGGTTTGAAGGTCGTATCGGTCCGGAAATACCGCAGGCGACAGTTCATTCCACAGTTTTGTTGTGTGAGGCAGAAAGTTTCGCGAGAAACGCACAGTTGTGGACTGCCAACAATCTAAATGATGGTGATGGAACTGCTGTCGCGTAGAACGATGGCGGAAAGAGGCGGCAGGGATCAGTCCGAACAATTCCTCGGAGCACTCCCCATAATATAGGCGATAGAAGACGCATAGCGAGGCCACATCCTTACGCAGCGCCAAGGGGTCAAGCCGGTTTGAAATATCTTGGCAGTCGACGATTCGAATCGCTCTCCGTTGCATGCGGTCCAGAGGGAGAAGTTGGTACTGGGGTGCCCCTGCCCAGAGATGAGAACAGTATTCCATATGGGGCCGGACCTGCGCCTTGTAAAGTAGTAGGCGGTGGGCCGGAGTGAAATACCGTCTCGATCTATTGAGCACGCCAAGCTTCTTCGAGGCTAACTTAGCCTTACCCTCTAGATGGCCGCGGAACTGGACTTCGCTCGATATGTCGACACCAAGTATTCCAATATTGGCTGAGGTAGTTAAAGGGGTGCTCTCAAAACGAGGAGATACGACCAACGGCAGTTTTTAGCGGTGAATACGTAAATTTGTGTCTTTGTGGGATTAAATTGGACCAAATTAAGTCTACCCCAATCTGAGACTTTCTCCAAAGAGGTATCAATTTCAGACACAAGTTTGTTTCGGCTCTCGATGACGTTTTCCCGAGAAATGTTAGCGCGGCCGGTACAGAAAGCATCGCCTGTGCTGTCATCCGCATAACAATGAGTGCCGCTGATTTGCAACATGTCATTGATATGGAGGAGGAACAGAGTAGGCGATAGCACACAGCCTTGAGGGACACCAGCATTTACAGACATGGAGTCAGAGCATTCACCGTCGACTACGACCTTTATGCTTCTGTCTGCAAGAAAGCTGGTGACCCATTCGCATAGTTTCTCGGGAAGACCATTGGAAGGAAGTTTCGAGAGAAGCTCTTTGTGCCAGACCCGATCGAAGGCCTTCGCTAAGTCCAAACTGACCGCTAAGGCTTCTCCCTTAGTCTCGATCGCCTGTGCCCACCGATGTGTCAGGTATACTAGAAGATCACCAGCCGACCGACCCTTACGAAAGCCGTACTGTTGCTCACTAAGCAGCTGATGATCCTCTAAGAACCGAAGGAGGTGGCAGTTGATAATGGACTCCATTATCTTCGAGAAAAGGGAGGTTATGGCTATTGGTCTGTAGTTGGACGGATTAGAGCGGTCGCCTTTTTTAGGGATCGGGTGGACTAATGCTGTCTTCCATGATGTTGGGACTACGCCAGAAGAGTAAGACAGCCGAAAAAGACGTGTGAAAACTGGTGCCAACTCTTGAGCGCACATCTTCAATACAATAGGAGGGATTCCATCAGGCCCACTCGACTTATGGATATCGAGGGACAAGTGCCGACCGCACCGCGCGTTGGTGGAACCGGATATCCGGCATACAGCCCTCGAACCGCGGTATGTTAGGCGGCTCCTGTCCCCCGTCATCCAAGGTCGAGTTGGACGCAAAGAGTTTGCCCAGAAGATCGGCTTTCTCCTTTGCGTCGTGGGCCAACGAATCATTTCCCATGTGTAGATGTGGAAAGGATGGCTTACAGAAATTCCCTTCGATAGCTTTGGCAAGAGACCAGAACGCACGAGTTCCCGAAGGAAGGCGCTCAAGCCTCTCGCCAATTCTATTGATGTGCTTCGACTTCACCCTTGTAATGTCTCTTTTGAAGGACCTGGAAGCAAAGTTATACTCCTTTTTTAATGCGCTGGTATTTTCATCCCGTGCCGCCACCGCCACTTATTTTAATGAACTAATTAAAGCTATTTTATGAAAATAAAAGAAAGTATCTACCTGTTACCGTTCAAAAAAACACAGTCCTGTGACAGACACACAGACAGCGGAGGCACGTTAATAGGGTCCCGTTGAGCACCCTTTGCGTACCAAGTTTCAAACAAAGATGTTCGAGACTTGTTGGGAATTCTCCTGTATTTTTTCAAATAAGTTGCTATTATTAAAGTCGCGTTCCTGGAATTTGGTTTATGTATATTCCGAATGTGAGAGAATTTTTCACTAGTTCAATTTATAGTTTGTAAGAGTCCGAGGGGCCCCCTGAGCTTGGGGGCCCAGGGGCACTGCCCCGTCTAGCCCTCCGATAGCTACGCCACTGAGATAAATTGATGAAAATGAGATAAATTGCCTCGTAAGCGCCAACACTGGTGGCCTAAATGAGTGGACCTTTTTATATTTTATAAAAATAATATTGAAAAGAGTCACTGCATTATGTACAACTTAACATCATCATCACAGTCCAGTCTAACATCTTATCTAAAAATCAAGGAAGTGAAAAGGGTATTTAGTTTATGGCTTTATACTATTCAAAAGATTTATTTTCTCTATAAAATTTATTTCGATGATCCTTATATATGAAATTCAAAATGTTAAAAAGAATTTTCCCAAAGATATATGACGATGTTACAGACTGTAGGTAAGTATAAGTCCTATTTGTCTCACGAAGCGTTGTCACTTTAGCTAGAAAGAGATAGATCTGCAACCCCTGTGGTCTTTTTCTATTTTAATTTTTTAAATGATTTTCAAGGTCAAATAATCAGGGCCTAAAAAATTCTTTTGACATCTCGTTCCAGTTGTTCAGGGACTGAACATATTATTTCGATGGATGCAACTGCCTCTTCGTTCATCTTGATGCCCCATCGCGGTTTAGTAGAGGTAGAGATTTTATTATTGCGCGGTATTACGACCATAATCATGTGGGCTTGGTGTTATATTTGTCGAATATATGATCAAGTCATGATTTTGCTCTGGTTGGCTTACTTAACGGGAAGTAACCCGTGTGATGCCATAAGACATAAATAATCATCGTGTTTTATTGTTTGTGGTTCCACAGATGTCAATATTCATGCCTCCATTGACGATTAATGTTGGATATTTATTTAATGTTATTGTTGTTGTACCCTCATGAAAAACCAGCAGGATTGAAAAAACTGAGGATATTATCCATAATTTGCTGATATCCTCTGACCCATAACTCTTGAGAGGTATTGCTCAGACCAAGTCAACTTCGTAGTCAACCTTTATGAGATGAAATCAATTTGTTATTGTTATTAACTTGTTCAAGTATTTAGATGTAAGAAACCTATGAGACTGTGACATTTAGGGTTGCCAACCATACTTTATAATAACGTATCCTACTTTATTTTCGGTAAATATACTTTATATTCTTTTATAAAAATAAAGTATGCGATAATACTTTATTTCTAATTTTTACTGTGATGCGTAAAGCTAAACACTCATATGGGTAATTACTGAACTACTTACCGAAAGCTGATCTGATAGCTGAACTTTATTCCCGTTTTTACGGGAATAAAAACATATTTGAAAAATACTTTGCTTTTTTTCTTCCAAATACTTTATTTTTCCTATTCAAAGATTTTATTATAGTATAATATACGTTATTTTTCTCAAAAAAAGTTGGCAACCCTAGTGACATTGTTTATGACTAGTTCAACTGTATTATTGCGTCTTATATATGGTAATAGTTCGGAGAAAATAGTTGAACTCAATCACAATACAATATTGAGGTTTAACAACCATTTTTATTCCATAGGTTTAAATAGGGACGCTTTTGGTCAAGGTCATATAGGGTGTTATCTATCAGGTAACAATACTGGGCAAACAAATTTAACTAATTATTTGTTTCTTAGTACATTTCTCTGTATGACAATATCGTCCAAATATACAATTTAAACTAATTTTCAAGGTCAAGGTCAAAGGTCATACGGCTTTGTTAAAGACTCGGTAACAATACCTAAAAGTTTCAGCTTTACAATGCAAGACCGAAAAAAGTTATGAGTAAAACAAATTCCATTTTCATACATTTCAAATGTACTAACTCATATTTTATGGTGTTTACTCGAAAAAAAAAATGATATAACCATTAGATTATTCAACGTTTTGATGTTTTCAATAAGTCTGTATACTTTAAACTGTAAAAAATTACATTTAATTTTCCTATGATAAGGAAACTTGTTTTTTGCCCACTGTGCGCCGCGCCCCGGTAGGATTATTTTTAGGGGGGTACAATAAACATGGTTTTAGACCAAACGAATATAAAACTAGCAATACATTATGAGCACATAGCTTGGTTGTTTATTGCTTTTTAGATGTAAACGATAAAATTAGTTTTCATTTCCTCAGAGATAAATTCTAGTTTTTTTTTAATATGTACTTTCTTCCAAGCCAGGGGGATGCAGTGTTCATGGCAAGATTGTTAAAAGAGACTTTAAAAGAGTATCCATAGAGTTTCTTGCCGGTTCTTCTCCATAGGACCAACTTTTGGAACCGTGCAACTAGAGTCCTATAACGTTTCATAAGTGCCTGTATTAGGTCTATTTGTAATAAAAACAATTCTATCTATCTATATATCTACCTACTTGTGTAATTCTGTCCATGGGCGCCGGCACTCTCCCGGCGCCCATGGACAGAATCGTCGTCATGCGAATACAATTTTGTGTGCGTTCCTATAAATACTTACATCTTTAATCTGTTTAGTATGTTTAGTAGTTAGTAATAAGTAGTTAGGAACATTGTATTTATATACCGAATTAAAATATTTATAAATACTTGGCACACAATGTCACAAATTACGCACACAAACGCCAAAGTAGACACCGTCTTTTTTAGGGTTCCGTACCCAAAGGGTAAAAACGGGACCCTATTACTAAGACTTCGCTGTCTGTCCGTCTGTCTGTCACCAGGCTGTATCTCAAGAACCGCGATAGCTAGACAGTTGAAATTTTCACAAATTATGTATTTCTGTTGCCGCTATAACAACAAATACTAAAAACAAAACAAAATAAATATTTAAGGGGGGTTCCCATACAGCAAACGCGATTTTTTTGCCCTTTTTTGCTCGATATCAATAATGGCAACAGGTAGGCACTTGAAATATTCACAAAATACTCAGTTGTATTTTTACTTTAATAATAAATACGTACTGTTGTTTACCTAGTCAATGGTACGGAACCCTTCGTGCGCGAGTCCGACTCGCACTTGTTTACACAGATAAGGGACAATTTACCCAGGATTGTACTTGTATTCCTTTTTACATTTATACGACCAATTATGAAAATTTGCCGAAGTATTCCGAACCGAAGTTGGCTATGTAGTTATTTTAAAAAGTAGTTTGTTATGATTTTATTAGCTCTACGTAAAGCACCATTATTTTTAGTCGTATTATTTTTTATACTGACGAGTGACGTGAGTTCTGAGTCGCCAATGTTATTGTTTGACTCGTTTTATGATTAGTATTTAAGATTTTAAGTTTTTAATGTTGATAGTAGTGTGAAAAATTAAATATCTTCACTGTGAAAGTTGTTCAAGTGGTGTGTGTGTACAGGAAATAAAAAAAATATGCGTTTTCAAAACTATCTTTCGGTGAAAAAAACAAGTGATCGCGAAAGGCCATTGTACACCAGATTCGTATTTTTTTATAAATCACATAACTTTAATTAAGACCGCCTTATCAATGAGCTCAAATCAGCGGCGTGCACAAAGTTTTTACACAGGGTAGGCAGAGGCTCTAGCAGGGCGGAGCCAGGTATTTGGATTAGGAATTATAGCACTAATCGGCTCATTTCGTTTCCCTTCGCTAAGTAACGATTTAGGAAATCCAGAATCGTATAAAATATTTAGTTGAAAATAGAAACGGTATGAGTGAACTGTAGTTATATGCGTATACGTATATTAGACCCTACTTATAAGCATGGGCGGACGCTAGTTAGTTGTCATCTCCGACAATTTATGGAGCTGGTTGCGCTATGAGGCTGTGAGTCAATAGGGCATGGGTGAGCCCTAGAGCCGCAGGCGGACTAACTTGACCTCTGTCAACTACTATCTACCTGCCCCTTACGCTTTATTTACCCACAATAGCCGCACCCACCCTCTATATTTAACCTAATACTCATCCTTGGTCTTTAACCTTTGACTTGGCTTTTCATAAGTGCAAACTGATCATCAATTACCTACTTTCTTAATATTGGGTACTTTACTGTTGTAGGCTAAAATTTCGTATGTACAGGTCGACCAGGTATGTACCTACATACGTGTATATGGATTTACAATTAACCTACTATTATAAATGCCAAAATAACCTCATAATCAAAGAACACATTACTTAAACTAACTAGCAATCAATGTGTAAGTGCATGTAAGTAGTAGGTGCCCGTTACTTCGTCTGGCTCTCAAGTTGCCACTTACAAGGTAGCAAAATGCGTGTTGTAGTTACAGGAAGCTCATCGAATTCTAAGCAATTGAACCCACTATCTGAGCGACGTGTAACCTGACAAGAGCGGATACCTATTATTATATACTTAATTATACATAGAGATTGTAATGTATTGGGTGTATGGTGGCCGGCGCCCGCTTCCCACGCATTTGCAGTTGACCCTACTGCGTTCCTCTGCTTCCCCTACACACTGGTACATGGCGAATCCTGTGTACTTCGGGTAAGTACACGTCTAACGCTAATGTCCCCGTTATCTCCCTGCTCCCGCCTCCCTTCGTGCCATGTTGTAGCCCAAACTGTTTCAACGTATTCATAAATCGAGCTTACGTGTTCGCAGTATTCTCAAGAATTTAGTTCTAAGAAGACTTTCATGCGCAGCGCCTTTTGTTGTAGTGAGCGTGATTTTTTCTTTGGTATAGATTTGAGTGCCTGACTTGCGTTGTGTCTGTTATTATTGTAGTTTACACTTGTTGCTATAGGTTTCCCCGTAGGCGTTATAATGTTCTTTGTTGTGGAGTGGTAATGTAGATAAAGCTTTGACATTAATTACACAGTTTGTGTATTTTGTTACAAGCCTAGATATTGAAATCGCTGCTCGTTATTCTTGTTATTTGCCTTATATCTATATTATGAGTCTTTAGTCTAGTCATTTCTTTAAACAGCTTTATATAGGTAGATACAGTTACGATTATTTTTTTATTGAACTAGCGACCCGCCCGGCTTTTTCACGGATGCAATTTACTAATAGAGAAAATTCGTTTTCCGGTAGATTTTCCAAACATTTTCTTTCATACAAACCTTGTCCTGACAATTACGAACACAACAAAAATAATTAGCCAAATACATAGGTGCAGCCGTTCTGAAGTTATGCGCTTACATACATTTTTGATTTTTAGTTATATAGAGAAGAGATAATGCCAAGCAAGACGTCAAATTATTGAATAATTAATTGTGTCGATCAATGGCACTACGAAATCGTTATATTAGGAGTCTACTACATATTTCCCCATTATTTTCATAGATCATTATTTCCAAGGATAGCTGTATTATTCCTTGTTGTTATTATGCTCCGTCCGCAACCGGGGCGATTGTTATCATTTGAGAATCACACTAACAAGTAAACGTGAACTGGTAATGGGAGTCGGGACCGTTGGTACCGAATTCAATACAGCGTGCGGAAGCATTGCGACGGTAATCTGCCCGCACAGCGCCCGTAGATCGAGATATTTGCTTGTATGCAAATGGAGGCCCTTACCGTGCGACCGCGCCGGGAACAAGCTGATGTGATAATACCCAACGGTTTCCATATAGAGTGATACTAACACAAGATACACGTGTAGATAAGGACGATGGTCGACAACCCGTAATAGAGACAAAGGGACAAGGGCCCATTGCCAGGCCGCTACACTGAAATAGGCGCTCATAACAATAATTTCAAATCATATTATTTATAGCATCAAATAACGCTATGCGTTAGATTAGCATAGAAGTACCTTATCTCTGTATAAGTCAACAGGAAGACTCATTATGTAAACTAGATAGTGGAAAAAGTAAAAATAACTCAACAGGCCGGTTTTTCTACCTTCGTCGACTTCCTGCGCGTACAGCAAGGAAGTATGTCCTGATTGGCAGGATAGCGCGTGCGCAAAAGCTTGTTATCTATAATTTACGAACAGACAAGATTAATATAGCGTTAAAAGGATCATAATTTGAAATGATTAAGGTGTTGTTCAGCGCTTCAGGCATGTGCCCAAAGGTCAAACTATAATGATCGCGTCTTTCACATAATATCTTGTCATTTATTATAAATACATAGATACTATGTTAAATGTATTTGCTGTATACTAGATACCATACATACTTTTTTTTATTACATACCATTACTTATAGCACCAGCAGAAAATAAGAAGCAACGAGGTTAAGATGGATGAAAACTTTCAAGGAAGAACATGGCAAGAACATCATGGAGTTAATGAAAGTCAACAATTCTGATGTTAGATGTACCTAAGTAAAATAAATAATTGTAATACGATAACTGATTAGATAGATGACATTATTTTATAGCGTAAATGGAAACCAAGTGGCGCCTCGTCGTGTTTTGTGGAGCCTAACTAATAAGGTGTCTGATTTAAAACTGCAATATTGCTCGGATGGTGACAGGCGGATAGCTTATTACCTTCAAGCAATATTAATCCTGCCTTTTCCCTAGTTGACTTTTGTAAATGTTTAATCTTGTGCAGCGAGATACGCAGGTAACATTCTACGAGTTTTTCTTTGATTTTTAGATCGCCATCATAATTTATAAGATCTTCTTTCTTCGATACGGCAGAATTATGCAGCTTAGGTTGAATCCTAAGCTCTAAATACGTCTCAGATCTAGGTCCTTTGCAGCATCAACAGCGTCTTTTGAGTTTAAGGTTACCTACCTATAATTGAATTTAAGTCATCAGCTAGACGATCATGTTTGTTTGCTATAAGTGGTTTGCTTACGATTATTTAATAAAACACAATAATACGCGTTTTTGGTTTTGATTAAATAGGTATAGGGCAGCGCGGCCCAACAGCTGATAGCAATTTCGTCATGACGTTACAGACACACGAGTACACAAAGCACAGATACGAATCTCGCAGGATCGCGTGCGATTACGAGCAACACAACTTATTTCACAGCCGACATTTTATACTGGATGACATCTATAGGGAAATAAAACCGAGCAAGGAATTCACCACTACGATCAAATTACAGGTGAGAATAAGGCAAGAACAAATTATATATTATTACGAGAGTAATACACCTGACCATAAAAGGAATTAATTTAGATAAGTTACGAGATCTGCTATAGTTTCCATCCCTATCTGGCAAGAAGGAACACCTTAAACCATGGAACTACTTTCGCAATTTCAAATTAAATTAATTTGCGTAAAATGTACATATTAAAACAAAGGTCAACATACAATACATAGTGATTAGTGCATACACAGAACAGATAAAAGAGATCTGTTCTGTGAGTGCATACCTACACATTCCGCCATGTAATTATGGAGTGCTCAAATACTAAATCAAACTCATTTCTTTTTTATACGTAAGTATTCCAGTTTAATTCAGTTATAATACAGTGGAGCGTAAAAAGGACGATGCATTGTTACATTTCCTATGTAGCGTCCGTAATAATTTGAGATTACTCTGATTGCAGGCTTCGAGCAGAAACATATTAATTCCTATAACCGACAGTTTTATTGAATAATAAGTATCGTAAACTATTCCCGAGGCGAATTAATACAGCGACCGATCTCTGACCTCGTATGATTTAACAATATTGTCTGTGTATGAAAGTAATTATAACGGTAGCTATAAATTACTTATCTGTACTTTACCAGTTCTATCGCATGTCCATACTTGTATGAGATCGGTGCATGTATGGAGTTCTGTGTGAATCAACTTTGTATGGTTCCGTACATCTTCGAACTTGATATCACGTTACAGTTATAGCCGTCAGTGCGTCCGGTCACTTAGTGATGGAAAAAAAAAACAGTAAATTACTTTTTCAAGACGAGATAAAGAGCTTATATTACGTTTGGTATCACTGTTTGGATATCGACCTGGAATTTTATTTTAGAAAGAAAATGCATCAATTTTATTGCTTCCTTCGACGGACTTATGAATAATGTTACGCGTTGTTAGTTACCCTTTTCAATATTGTACCAGTTCATGATGCCGCTCCCGCACGCAGTATTTTTATTTGATGTTATTCCTAGAATAACAGTAAGAGGATATCAACGCACAACACCTGGACTCAAATCCTGGTCTAGACAATCGTTCATTTCGTTCGTAATTAATATTATATGTAGGTAATTATAAAAAAATAACCATTTCAGGTGTCTATGATAAGTCGTCTCGATCAACCATAATAACCCGAAAGAGTCTTTTTTTTTTCATCGTTAGACCTCATCTAGGCACGAAAAGATTCCATAAATATTGTAATATAAATAGCAATAACGGTTTCTGAATACTTATTAATCTTCAGTAATCTGTGCCCTAGGCAGGTATCTGGTGCTGGAATGATGACCAGGTAATTAATACCCAAGTATGCCAGAATTGATAATAGCTAGATACTAGGAATTAATTCTTAACCTTAATATGTTAAGGGTCAAAGTGCCGCTGCTATACCTATGTCATTTCCGGTATTCTGAAGGTTTATTATAATAGCCAACGTAGTAGATATCAATTAAGTTGTGCTAAGATCTAGCTATTACATGCTATATTCGAACAATAAAAACTTTATCCCCAGCATAATCATATGAAGCCGAATATCAATCATGACAGTTTGTTTAATTAAATCTGAAATATGTAGATACGCTTATTCTGAAGTTAAGTACAAAGCGCTTCACAGCTTTCACGTTTCACGAGTCACGTTTTTCAGCACGTAATTTACGTTGCATTCGGTTTTAATACATTATTGTAGTTTGGGTGAGGCCTCGACGACAGCCAATGCATCCGTAATGTAACGTAAAAAAATGTCAAATATCCGTATGAAATCAAATTACGCGACTCACAAAAATTGCGTTCGTCTGGAGTCAGCCTTACTCCACAAACGTTAAGCCGAGGTAGAAGGACAAGGTCTAATCACAAGTCCCTAGGATTTCTGTGTTTCTTTCGTAAAGAACATAATAAGTATAGAGAATAATAATTGCAGTATCGTGGCGGGTTGACAACCAGTGACTCGAGAGCCTCCGGCAATGTCGACAGGAATTCCACGCCAAGTGCAATTTTCCACCGCAACCAGGTTCAATTGTGATTTTCATTACCGGTCCCAAGAGTTCGCGACCTACTCTAATTAGCTTAGATGCTTATGATTAAACGACTCGGTCACGACTCGTCGATTTACCTCAAATCCGTCGCGCTTTTGTCTTGCGAAGTCGAGTCATCCGTCAAGCCGGACGCTGGCTGGAAGCAATATTGATCTATCTATGTTATCGAGGAACTATTTCTTGCAGTTGCACATTGAATGAGGAACTTAAGGTAATCAGTATAAATTTGACTACTGAAGTTTGGCGTCCATCATGTTGTCTACAGGTATATGAGTTAGAAGAGACTTTATGTCTTCACAGATGACGTAAAGGTCTCATTACTCAGGGCGCTTCGGAGCCTAATGTTCGTAGGTAAGCCACAAATATTGTTGTTTGTTGTTCTAGTCAAACAGGTGCAGTGGTTGGGGCTGGTCGCTCATTTATTAATACTTTCTATGAGTATGATGTAGTAGGCAGGTTACTAAGTCGTTTGTTAATAAGTTCGTTATCACCATAATAAATGTTTGAATGTCACGGCAGTCATTTGTTCAATGCATCTGATTCAGGTGTGTTTTACAGCGTAAGATAATATCTGGAAGGTTGATATAGGTACATATTAGAGACGTGGCATTAAATGGATTGCTTAAGCAGGCGCAGCACGCGTGGTGCATTATATATAATATCATACATACATTAACTTCTGTTTAGTTGTCCCATCACTAGAAACCAATAGAAACCTGTGTACTAACAATAGAAAAGTAAATAATAATAGTGGATAGGTTCAGTTAAAGAGTGTGCAATTAGGACTCATCCACACCTTTACTTTCACATAGCTTTTAATTATAATATCATCATCAAGATTGGTGACAGCGAAATTCTAAGTCTATGGTGACAATAAATGCGTCTGAAGAAATAATAGTTGAAGCTTGGATGTAATTTTAGGCTGTTATTTCATAAGAGCTGCTTCAGAATAGAATTCATTTAAGAAAATAATAGTCCAAACTCCTTCTACAAGTGACAAGCGAAATGGAAAAAGGCATAGGAAAAAGGTGATTTTGCTAAAATGTAAACTGACAGTCGGCTGGGGTTCCGTTGTCAGTGTTCTTTTTTGATGTTATGTAGGTACATGATAAATTAGCCGTTCGATTGGAAAGCAACTGTGTCTAATAAGTAGACCGTTATCCCGGGCCCACGTCTGCTATGCAAACATTCTAATTAGGCAAGCTGTCTTGACGAACATGAAAAATATTTTAGCAATTACTTGACTCAGAATTTCGCTTACTACATTCTAAATCTATGAAACATGCATTTAGCAATTGTGTTACATAAGTAGGTAGTCAATTTTCCAACCTTCACGTGATTTAGGTACCATAAGACAAAATCTGCCGCTACATATGTATATTTATGCTAGTGGGTCAGTACCTACATACCTACAACGATAAAAGAAATCTTCACGCTCTTCTGGGAGGTGTGTGGGCATTAATTTAAAATCGATTTCGCACGTAGCGGATGTTGTTGTTTCCGAACGATTACGAAAATAGTTTTACATTTGTGAGCGTATCGAGGTGTCTACCATAGTTGATGTAGGTTGTGGTCTCCAGTTGTTATTTACTGTGAAGCGGCAAGTCCTCATGGCGTCCGATCGTTGTCGCCATCGCCGCCGGCACGAGTGTTCGCAAATATCTCTGGGTCACGGTCAATGTTCGCTTTGTCATGCGAGCTTACATTATTCGCCTCGCAAACCCAGCAATCACTGCTTAAATATTGCACACCACTGTCTGTAATTATCTACGACTCGACGTCTAATTTGTTCTTCGTAATAAGTTCGCGCCGAGAGCTTTTTGTTCGTATAAAAACTTAATACAAACGATGTGCCAATACTGTTATTTTCGTTTTGCATATCGGTTTCGTTAGAACATCAATAGGTGTCGAACAGGGTAGGTAGCTACAAACAGTCCGCTCTAGTAGATACCTACTTGTTGGTTTGTCCATTACGGAAAACATTCCACCTATTGTAATGATGTTCGGTGCTTACATCCGTCGAGATCCTATCTCCATAAAATAAAGTAATGACTAAAACACACCTGTTGTTCGCGTAGGAGGGAATTGTAATGACGATGAAGATAGCTCCCAGCAGTCTGATATTCGCACAATAGACCTGAAGCTCGTATCGCATCAATCCTGAGTATGTTTTTGTGGTCTGTAATAAATATTTATTTATCATGTTTCATCCACTATGACGTGACGCCGTGCACTTTATCAATGTTTTCTATGCGCAATGTAAAGGCAATTACATACATGCACATAATGGTTAACTTTATAACATACATACTAAACTTATGCTGATTTATTCTTCAGGGATTGGATAGACTGCTCCAGGTTCAGTTGTCACAAATGCGGCTGCTGAGCGTAAGGTCGAGGTTCCATTCTTAAGTCAGGTAGTATTGTTGATTTTTGATAAGTATCTGTGTATCTGTCAGGTGAAAATAACCTTTCTCTACAGTGCAAAATTCCATGAAGACATTCCATTCCATTTCCGACACAGGTTTTCAACAGTGAAATTATATAGGTATCTACACGTCTCAAATAAATTTTATATATATATATCGTAGTATTTCGTAGTATTTCAAAAGTGTATAATTACCTACCTTTTTTTGTTTTGTAACAAAAAAAGGTAGGTAATTGTACACTTTTGAAATACTTACATATTCACCTGTTTTTGTATAATTCAAATATTTGATCATGTTTGGCAACAATATTGTTACCAAACATCAGCTTTTTTCGCATTTTCATTAGGTATAATTGATTAAGATTTACAAAAAAAGTAGACATCAAATCGGACACATGCACAAGTACCTACCTAAATAGGTATTACAAAAACTGAATTATTATTCGTTTGTTTTTATGATAGCAAGTGAGCCAGGGTCGAATAATTTAATCGATTTGGGTGTAAATCCCGAATTCCCGAATAATCAATAAAATAAAAACAGCAACGCTGAAACTTCAAAAAATAATGTTTGTCATGATGTTGCTTAACTATTTAGGTACAGGTGAGTTCCATTTTACTCAAATATTTTTTACGAATATCGCCATCATGATATTCGGCGACTACAAATATTCGCTAATTGGCTGTTATTCGGCGAATATGCATATTCGTATTGGATACATCATTTGATAATAGCATCGGCAAAATGTGGATGAACAAAATTACCTATCTCTCTCTTTTTTGATCTTTGGAGATTACAGTAATTGAAGTCGTAGTTTCTTAAAGATAGATTTTATAGCTTTCTTGAGACGGCAAACTAATTTCCGTAGGTAATGTGTTCTTTATGCCCAGATTGAATTAGTCAACTCGAGTCTAAATATTTGTTTTCTGGACATTTACCTATGAACTTCAGAATTACCAACCCTATGGTAATACTGGTGTGATTCTATGTTATTAGTTTAGTTGAACTCATTAAGAAATGTATATCAGTTCCTAAAAGTCCAGTTGGTGAACATAAGCCTCCTCATAGATAGACCTGCACAAAGTCGTGAGGGAATGCCGCCATTACTGCAGTTGATTAACATGGAAGAATCCCGTATTTTTTGGTAAAAAACGTACTAAAATACGATTACGAAATTGATAATGAAGTTGTGTAAAACAGAGGTAATTGTACGGGTAATGCGGTTGACGCAATGTGGTTTGTTCTGGCGGTGGTAAATCTTGGCTGGTTGGACTAATTGGCCATATTGTGCTATTACCCGCGTAATGGTGGAGAGGCCATTAGGCGGGCACGAGTCGCGGCGACGATACCACGAGCTCAGCCAACGACCCATGGCCCATACGGCACAGCACACACACATTTGCATAATTTGACGAATAAAACTATTTCTGTCCACGTGATACACGATTTGAGGTCCAAGTTCAAAATGTCTATTTTAAAAAGCAACTCTTTTTAACTTAAAACGGCGCTGACAAACATCGGGTAAATAATAACGGAACATTGTTCAAAGATTGGTGTTATCACTTAACGGCGTTACAATATACGTAGACAAATGGATAACAAATGACTATGTCTTATTGTTGGAGTGTTGGCTTTTCCCCTCGGGTGGTGGTTTAATTGGAGATCGGCTGGGTCAATGGGTGATGACCGCAGTTCGCTGGTAATAGCAGACTTAATAACTTCACCTGAATAAATCACGTGTAACCGTTATTATTTCTTAGCAAAATGAATGTTAATTTGACAAGACACGAATGAATGTCCAAACTAATAATACACCAATGTTGAACAATGAAGCACTCAGAAAAGTAAGCAAAAAATTAATTCGATTAGAAGGCAAAAAAATAGTCTATAATAATAACACATTTATTTTCATATTGAATATTGGTACAATTCGAAGAATAAAAGTGACGAAAGTAGATACATTTTCATTTAATACGGTTAACCAACTTGGCGTTACCTATCTTGTTCACAAACGTTTGTACTATACAACGTTCAGTATAAAAATATTGTTAGAAACATATCTCAAGTTATGTTCTACATTTACAAAACTTTATTATGCATTCACATATACGTACATTATCATGTACAAAACATCGATAGTAACTGATCAAAGTTTCAAAACATCGCGTAGAAAAGGTAACGAACAAAATCTTTAAACGTATAACTATTAAATTTAAAGGACGCCAACTCGCCCTTGTGATGTATCGTTTTTCTAAAATAAGGACAACAGTCTTGTAAAGCTGCATAATAAGAATAACCTACACTTAATATTTACAATTAAATTGATGTGAAGGTGTTAAAATATGTGGAATAAAGCCGAAAGTTTACATGGAATTATTTATTGTTACTTTATGACATCTTCTTTAATAAAAATAATTATACCATATACATATAAGTACTCGCTTAGTAGCTAATAAAAGGCACATATTTTTATAAATACAAGCTACCTATCTGAAATTCGGCCACATAAAACTAGAGGTAGCGCAGTATCGATGTTGCGTCGTGTACGGGAACTATTCAAATGACTATGAATATTGGCGTACAGTCACACAGATATTTGATGATACCGTAGAGGCGTAATGTCACCTACTACTGTTTTCAAGAAAACAGTTATGAAATCATGGAATTTATCAAACTGAATTGGGTATAGCGGTTTCTGATGTCTGTGCGGATCGAGTAAAAGATTTGGTGATGTCATCGCATATACAGTTTGCACAGACAATGCTAAATAGATATCCGTTAAGCATCAGTTTAATTATGCTATGTCAAATATGTATATTATACATTTCCCAAAATATCAAGAAACAAATTATAATATATTATAATCATTTATAATATATTATAATTTGTAGGTGCCATTTCTTGTGCTCATTTTCTAATGACTGCGAACCAAACACAACCTCTTGGCTCAACTAATAAATTTAAAGAATAACACACACAGTTTTGGCATAATTTACATTTTAAAACGTCTGCCTTTTATGTGCTTAATGTGTTTAACTTACCTACATTTGACAATTCATTTACATTTCTATATTTTCCAAAGCATTCCTTTATAATACACGATAAAAATATACCGCTAAATGCAAACAATATTCTATCAAAATGAATTTATCACATATACATACAATAAAAGAGAAAAATCTTAAACGTCGAAGATAAGTGACTAGTTATAAAAATGGCCGGCGAAATATTAATTGAATACCGCCGCCGTAAGAATGAAACGTTACTTCCGTAAGTAGATGTACTGGCAACTAAAATTTACGAGTATAATACGGTTGAAGAATATGACATGTTTTTTTGGCAAGAAAAAGTGTACATGTAGAGAGACAAGGCGCCTTCCAGAGACCAATGCAAAGTAGGTGTTGTAAGCTATTATTAGCCGAGCCGAAGGTTAACGAAGTGTAATTTAAGAGCGGCGCCGGATTAGGTTTTTCTGATCGGATTCCAGGTCCGGACGTCGCAGCAGTTTCGAGTAATTAACCGGTCAGTAATGTATGTAATTACATGTGAAAATAACACTTATGAGTGGTATGGGGTCGTTGAACTGCTCAGCAAAAAATATGGTAAAAACCGACGTTGAAAAACTTGCCCAGCCTGGTTGTCAAAACACACGTCACAGGAATATGGATGTGTCGCCTGCGGCGTGCGCGCGCTTCCGATGTAGGGCTGCCTCACACAAACTATTTACATTTCAACGTATACATCGATAGAACTTGCATGTTCATACAATATTCTATGTATAATTTTTTTTTAAATGAAATTATAAGATTTAAAGATTATGGCAAAATACAATACAGTGTTATAATTTTCCTATTCCTTTATGGCGAAGAGGTACAGTTATAGACAAATACCTATAATTATGCGAATTTGAACTAGTTATAAATAATGGCAGCCCTAGATCGGCTGGCCGACGCGCTCTTATCGGCTCAACAGTTTATTGATCGCGAGAGGCTTCGGTAGTCGCCGACGCCCGATCATTGTTTGCTAATGAGACTTCGGGGAGCACAGGTGGTCCACCGCGATCTTTCTCAGTTAACTAAAACAAATATGATGTCATGTTGACAATAATAAACGACCGCCATTAATTTATCCTAAACGAAGTAGTATAAAACGTCGCAGTACCTAGAGTTACATTATACGCTATGAGTTAGATCAACTAGCGAGTTACACGGCTATTGTTCTCATCGAAATTCTTATTGTTATTTTTATAGATATAAGTAACAACTCTAATGCTAACATATTAACACTATTACAAAGTTCACATAATGAATTACAACATAAACGTAGAAAATATCGCAACACGATGAAAGCATCACACCACTTACGCACATTCAGAGCTCGCACTATAAACTATCATTTTACTTTGTTTGGTGCACAATTTCCAAGTTTAAATATGCACAAAACAATGCACACGATTTTATACAGGAATGGAGAATCAAACTATAGGTACAATTGACGGAAGACAGCTTAGATTCTAAATTGGTGAAGGTTCGACACCAGACCGCACTTTAATGCTTTCAATTCACTCAACATTTAAACGTTGAAGCACATTAAATCACATATGCATGGAAAAACTACCTGAAAAAAAAAAATTGTCTGGCCCTTGTGGTCATTTATATTCAACGCGACGTCAGTATTACTCTTATATAAAGATCCGAAACATGTAGCACCTCTTCATATTCATAAAATATAATAAAACATTATTTGTAAAAATATATAGGAACGCTTTGACGTTTTTTGCCAGTATCGATCCGTTTTTCCTATTTCTTAATACGCGAAAACTATCCGTATTCATCTGTTATGAAATATGAAGGAGATCGGCGCATTAAATTTCCAAGTGTAATATCGATGTTACGTGAACCGATGAAATATATCTGTGGTGATACCTAGCAAGAAGTCGAACATTTCTCCGGAGTCGTTTTCGCCCCCCACATTATCGTCATCTCTGATAGCCTGCGAACAAAATTTGACACAAATTATAGTTTTAAAATGCAATGAGGATGCCTAATTATTGGTCATATAAATTAATTAGTTGGCGAACGAAGATCAGATCGGAATAATAAGCGCATTAAGATAATACGCCGTATGTATCATAAAACATTTTATGACAGCAATTACTTGATTAATTTTCTCTTATTCTTAGGAAGTATGGTATGCAATTCAGTGTGTAAGTAAATACCAGCAATGCGTTGCACAGCGCCGTACACTTTAATATCTGAGATTATCTGATAACATCAATTAAGGTTTTAGTTACAGTGAAATATATTGAAATTAACAGGTTAAGTGTGGAACGACCGTTATTTTGTAGTTCTCGTTTATTTGTACTTCACGGTTGTGTTTCAAATCGAATCGGTATTCGCAATTTATGCAGGTCGTTAGACGATTGTTGATATGTGTATAATTAAATTAACGACAGTATAAGCCAGTGTATTTGTATCAATTTCTGGACATTTATTTCTACCAGTATATACTTCGGCCTTAAGCTAAGTTCTAAATATGGGCATTGGGTATTGGTAAATGCTAAAGTTTCTTACAGTTTAAAGTACTATTAGATTGTTTATGGTTCGTCTACAAACACAGTCGTCTATTTTTCTCTGTCGATTCGTAGAATCTGCATGATACTTAGTAGGCAGTAAAGGCAGTAAAGTTCCTAGTTTATTTTAGACTTATATATCTAGAGATATTTATTAAATTACTGGCACCTATAGACTTAATGCCATAAAATAGTAATGAGCCTACTTCAAACGTACATTTAGTATACGTTTAGAGAATAAGAATGTGACTTTGATTAATTGAATTTTGCAAAATTGAATGTGAGAATCGTCATAAGTTTTTGTACAGCTGTAAAATTAACGAAAGTAATAGTTGCAAATCACTGGAGTTTCACAAGCAAATGATACAATGATAGCACATAAACGCGGCAAGATAATAATTTAATCATGATATTAGCCACGCTCGAGGGCAAATTGCTCCGTTTATTTAGAGATGTAAAAAGAAAAAGAGTGTGACACACATTTAAAACAGGAGAGAGATAGTATCGCAAAAAGTTTAATGAATGGGACACGGCAATGAGCATATTTCGTGTTCATTGTTGCCGATTTCTCAGAGCGATTTGCTAATAGCGGCTATTAGCCCGCCTCCGGTCAGCTCCGGTGATGCTTTGCGTGTCGACTACCGGCCTTACTGACGTACACAAAAAACATAATTATTCCTAAAACGGTAACACTTAATTGATCCTCCATGTGTAGATAGTCTTACGGTAAAATTGATGTCACGTTTTTTCGAGTGCCAAAATTCGGCGGTTGCTTGAGTGAGCGAGTCCGTACCGAAGTAGCGAATTTATCGATATATTATTAACTTTAATTGTATACCCGGAAGCGTAATTATCAATAAAGCAAATGTTCTTTACGGTTGTCGAATTTCAATTTGATTTACACGTGTTTACCGAATTTGTTGCGCACTATAATTAGTCGTTATCAGATTCCAAACGCCGTGCTTGAACGAAATTGAAATAAGCATAACATGTTTGTAACTATGTTATTACATTTCAATCATTTCGTAATACCACACTTTTTCAAGTTTTTATGCGTACCTGGTGTTACTTCGCATCTAACAAAATTTACAGACCGTAAAATTACGGCTGTAGTTCCCATTAATGTGAATGTTAGAACTATGGCTGCGGACAGACACCACAGTCTAACAGTCCGTAGGAACGAAACGTTTTAAAATAATGTGAATTTACTTCTGTCGACATATTTGTTTCAATGTTTTGATAAATGAGCCACACTCAGAAAGTATATAAAAACGATATAAAATCATATTTATTCTATGTAATATAATACATTAAAGAATCATAAAAAAAAATCACCCTATTTTCTAAACTTACATTGTTTGATCAATGTAAAATAATGAATGTAGGTGTTGGTGCGGTGTTGCGGAAATTTTTTGAGGCTGCAGTTAGCGACCGTAGATGATTGAGATCTGCGACATTCGTGCGGCCAGCGCCTGCGCAGGTCATTACGCCGAAACTTCGGTCTCGGCGCGCAACGGTATCGAGACGAGCCGCCGAGATGTTTTGGGACAAATTTAACGATATAACGCCAATATTAAGTCGGCTCATTCAGTTTTTCTATTTACTTAGAGAGGTTTCACATTAATGGTCCTTGCTGTAACTAGAATAGGAGTGACGCTGCGTAAATTTATTTTTGATTTTTGATGGACATTTTGAGAACTCGGTTTATCTTTTCAAAGCGTTTTTTAAGTAGATGAAAGTACTAATGGACGTAATCTATAGACGCTAAAATAGTTTATTTTTCTCATTGGTAATCATAGATACATTCATTTTGATTGACGACTGAAGTTCCTTTGAATAGATCGGTGTCAGACTTCTTCTCGAAATCTTCGTAATTCTATGATGCCTGGCATCGATATAGAAGATCTAGAAAGTTTATAATTTAATGTTGTGTACCAGTCAATTAAAATGGCTACAATATTGATGCATACAAAAAATATTTGGTTATTTAAAAAAGTTAAGGCTCTCCCGATGGGAAACGAAAGTGTGCCATCACAGTCGAGTACAAAAAGAATGATACTGATCACGTACAGAGCTGGAGTATTAAATTTTCCGCTTCGTTTTGGCGACAAACGGTTAGTGAACGGTCTAGCGCCTGTTGCGCTCGCGACCACCTCAATTTGGCGAGTAGGTAATGCTAACCGACCGGACAGAAACGCCGAGTTTTCTACTATATTTTGGATATTTTTCAGGTCTTTTCATGGAATTAACTTCCATGGCATGACACAGCGTTGTTACGCTGTGTAATGTATATCATATACTTATAAACATGTTTATCTTTCATATTGGCCTACTATAATTATATTTTACTAGCTTTTGCCCGCGACTTCGTACGCGTGGAATTTAGAATCTGATATTTCCCCGCGGTAAAATGGAGCCTATATTTTAAGTTAGACCTCTACCAATACATTAGTGAAAACTGCATTCAATTCCATGCATTAGTTTTTGCGTGATGCGTGTACAAACATACAGACTCAGACAAAAATTTTAAAAACAGTTGTTTTGGCTTCTGTTTCTCTAATAAAGATCCCCCATTTTAGTTTTTCTTCAATATCTATAATGTACAGACATCGGTCTGTTATAATTTTATTATATGTATAGATGTATACATTACTGTAGACTTAATTAAAAACAGACGTGTTACGAAAATAAACAACTTTGTTTTCAACACAGAGACGAAACTGGGCCTTGTTTAATTTTCTCAAGGAACGTATCTTTAATTCCATTAAAATAGTGTTCTTCTAATCAAGCACCTAAAGTGTTATCTGATTCTGTTAGTCGATTTAAACGGTTAACACCACTAGTGTTGCATCGATCGACGGCTTTACACAATTGATGGATGACTGTCCGATCCAAACACACGCCAATCATGATTCGTGTCGATCGCCTGCAGCGACAACATCCAATACATGATACGGTAAGGATCTACATCGCCGACACCCACTTATTTAACCGTCCCGCTTTTATTTTTCCAAGGTTTGTTTTTGTGCCTATTTAAATATCCCACTATTTTAAGTGGTCGAAGCGATACTAAAAATAAATAGTATTATTGCTCGTTAGGCGTTGAGTTGGGATACACTTTTTATCGTATTTTAATTACTTCTCTCGTGTCGTTTGTTTTGTTTTAAATTACATTATTTTATTTTTGTCAGTTTTTATTTACGCAAAGATCTTTTAAGATTTCACTAGAGCTTATTCAATTTATATTCAGTCGAATAAAAAGTGCAATAAGTTATTTCTTGTGTAATTATAAAGCTTTCATCACGTTCGACATTCGTTCGAAAGTAAAAATCGAGCAAATACCTACGCAGACCTCTTTATTCAGAATAGTCCGGCAGATTTATGTCGCGAGACAATATGGAACGGCCGGTCGAGACCCATACATACACTTACACAAAAACTTAATGAAAGTCGAAAGTACGCTTTCACTTGTCGGCGGTATTGTACTGTGCGTCAATTGTATACAACACTATTTCAATTGTATTTCCTATAGTTTTTTAAAACAAGGGTGGCATACTCCCAGACGGTCCATTAGCAGTCTAGCCGGTCATCGGCACAGAATTAGCCACAGCATAAATTTTAACCAGGTATCGCACACAATGCGACATGTTCTAGATAGCATTATTATTTTTGAGTGAAGTCATGGTAGCTTGGCCAGTTTTGAATAGAATGCGTTTTCAGATTTGAATAAAATCTGCGGGTGATTTATTCAGTAGACGAGGATGATTCTTTGTGTAAGGATAACGAAGAGAAGCAGCTTTTGTGGGATCGGATGCAGCTAAAGTTGATATTTTTAAAGAATCTGTGCACTTGTGAGTAATAAATGCCTGTAATGGTGTGAGAGTGATAGCACTTGTGTTGAGCGAGCTACCGGCGCTTTGTGAAAAAGTCGAGTGACAAGTATTCATATTCACCGCAATGACCGACACTAAATTAAATTAAGTACAGGTTTATACACGCTTAGCCTAGTTAAACTGTGAGATATTCAAAATATTATTAGTATTTTTGAGAAGATAAAAACTTATTTATAAGAGAGATATCAATATTTTTAAACGGAAACATTTGGCGGATTATGTAGAACGTGTGAAAACTTTTCTGTTTTATTTGTATCGTTCACGATTTTATTTTGCAGGGAGTAATCATTTAAAGATTTAGATGTTTCGATTGCTTTTAATCGGTACGTACGAAGCCGGATTATAATAATTGTTATATAGGAATATACTTTGTTATAAGGGACGTCAGAAAACTGTAAGATTGAGTTTTTTGATTTTTTTTCTATCGGTTTAATATGTACCTAAGTAAGTGAGTATGTTTTGCAGTCGCAAAATTTAAATCAGTTCTTTTCTTTTCAGAACTCACATTAAAAACCAAGTTTCAGCGGTAAATTGTCCTACATCTTTAATTAGGTAATTTTATCACGAGTTATGACTTGTTCTACTTTACTTGACATGGGCTATCGGTAAATCCGAAGATTAACCGGTAAATATCTATGGTACCAGTGTTCGAGTCCAAACATAAATACCCCTTGGAGTCATACATTGCGAGTTTTAATGAGTTGGAGGCACTTAATGCCTGCGTTATAAACCGACAATCACGCCACGGTTATCATGTATAAAGATCAACGCAGACCAAACGGAATATACAACAGTACACGCCTCTATTCCCAGAAGGGTTAGGCAGAGGTGTACTGATGTACCTTTCGTCAAACCAGACATTAAGTTCCATGTAGTAATAGGTTAGGTGCGAGCTTAATGCCATATACACCTTACTCATTTCCGTGCTCTGGCCTGGTTCTGAGAATTGCTCAGCATTAAACAATTGGCCCGAGTAGATGAGTCGTCCATGAGCTCATGTTCAGCCGCCGTGCTTGTGACCTCTAGATCTTTAAGTAGATAGAACCTTGCATATCCGCGAACATACTCTGAGCTGCAAAACATAGGAAATGCAAATTTCAGGAGACTCCCAACAAAGTGGTGCTAGCGTCACGAGCGTACGGCCCACCGCATGATTGCCGTACAAGCCTTCTCGGCCATGCTCAAGCAGGCTCGCGGATGCGCGAGGATGTTTTCGTTCAGTCCGCTGCTGTTGCCATACAATTTCGTACTTTCTGTTTATGACAATATAGGTGCTTATCAAATATCCTTTGCGCTGGTGTTGGTCTGCGCTGACACAAAACATATGGAACAAATCAAGTGTTCTGTATTACATGTCATTTTCTTCTTTATAACTATTAAGATTTGATGTGAACGTTACTATTATTTAAACCTAGTTATGTTTTTAATATAATATTTATGTATATCGCTGTTACGTTGCTTTTAGTAGTTATGGAGAGCGCCGTTCATAAACATGAGTAATTTAAAAATATTGTTGTTCAGAGAATTTAGTAATGACAATGAGTCCATCATGAAAGTACTTCACTTTAGAATATGATCCTTATTTTAAAGATTCAAGATACTTATTATAAAGCGCCCATAAAAAAAAAGGAAATGTGAAAATTAGTCTTATTGCCTATTATATTTTTTTTTATATTATTTTAAGGAACTTTTTTTTTTGAGAAATTGTCATTTTATTTGTAATCAGGTACTAATCTGTGGATTTATATAATTTTTTGTATATTTACTGAGGCCACCTCATTGGCTTAGTGGTTCCGGTCTCACAAACGTGTTTCCTGTGCGTGAGATCCTGACTTCGACCCCCGGGTCAGGCAAAATATATGTAGATTGAAATAGGCTCACCTCCTATTATATGGGACTTAATAACGGCATCGACAAAATGTGGACGTAATATTAATCGCCTATGCCTAACCCTTTGGGCAATAAATGCTGCATATTTATGAAAAATTACATAAATCTACAGAAAAATCTTAAATCTTCCTTGCATTAAGTGCTACGAGGAACGATTATTCGATATAATGATGAATACGGATAGCTTTTAATGATTTAACAAATTAATTACAAATCCTGAAGTGTCATGGTGGGCTTATTTTATTCATGACTAAACGGTATGTCACGGCATACATAAGTTCACAAAAAAAACTTGTAATCATAATAATTACAATTATGTTCAAGAACTCTATAGAAAAGCAACACAAACAGACAACATTAAAAGCACGGTAACGATGACGCAGTAAAAACTGATATAAAAGTATGACATTAAATATGAGCATGAAATATGGATAGTTCAAAGTCATTAGTCATTTATCTGACAGCGGCACGGCGAGTGACAACACATTAAAGCGCGAGTCTACATGATTAAAATGGATGAGAAATGTGTCGAAAATATTGTTGAAAACGTGACACTTCATTTGAATATATTCACAGGTGAAATAAAAACGTCAACTAACATGTAGACAGTGTCGTTAACAACTTGTAATGTGAATATTTAATGTCGGCGACGTGTGAAGTTATAGGCTCTTATCACTAGCTCACTCGAAAACAGAACAAGACAATCATGTCAAGAATTCACAGTGGTTTAAACCTTTTAACCTCCCACGTTAGTGTCAGAATGTGTGTGAGAGTTAGTTTAGTGTCACAGATGTAATTAGGCTAAGCTAGGGGGCATCGGTCGCTAGTATTCATCCAGAACTATTGAAATAACGGTAAAATGTAAATTACTGATATATATGATGATAATGAAAAAGGAAAATCATAAAAGCATCCTATTAGCTGTTTATTTTCTAAGTATTAAGAACGAATGTAAGGAAACAAGTTGTAATGTTGCTGGACTGTGATGGCTGACAACCTGTTATTAATTGTGCGCTACCGCGGTATTTACGAGTATATGCAACACTTTTAGTTGGCGAGCTGTAGGGTCCGAGCGCTAGCAATACCGCTAAGTTGTACAAACGTCAAGCTAAATTAATGTGGAAGTACATAATATTGTTGTACACATTATTGTTACGAGATGCTAAAAACCATAATAACGATCACTTATCTGTTAGAAATATTACGAACCTTTGTTCTAGCAGTCTATTAGAGGCCGGGCTTTGCAGTGTAGATACGGTTACGGACATAATTACATAATCAAGATAATTGCACATTGTTGAATAAGACAAGATAGTTACCTGTACGGCGGGTGGCGACGGCAGGGGTGCTTCCCAGGCTTGTCACAAATCTCCCCAGATGATGGCTCGCTTGCCACGATCCACTGACGCTAGCAGCCCGGACTGAGGGTGCCACGACACCGCTGTCACAGCTGACCTGTAAACAAAACATATCTAATGAGAAAACTGAGCAAAATGACCTCCATGTAACGGTGAACTCCACCTAAAATAATATCATCTTGAACCTACATTTTCAAGTAAATGAGCAACACAAACGTTAAGTTTTATGTTCAAAGATGATGATGATTGACACAAATTAAGCTGTTGCCGGAAAATGTTTGTAAAAAATGTTTTATAGTGGCCATCATCAAGACTATCTTCATTTAAGAGCGAGATTTTGGTCAAAGACTTAGTAATTGAAAGATTAAAGTTCCTGGCTAGGAGTTCCGACAAAATCTAAGTACCTACTTATATCATAAAACAAAGTAAACATATACAACATTAAGTTTATTATAAAACTGGAGCGTTTTTGTGTTCAAGCTGCGTGAACCGTTACGCTTCTCAGAATAGTATATGAGGAGACCATGAACGGTATCCCGCATTATATGACCGTACATTACTAATATTATGTCGCTGGTTAAATTTGGGTCACTAGCACTTAAAGATACTTATCGGTTTCTATTAATGCACAGACTTAATAACACTGTCAAAAACATACCAACCAAAGTATTAGAGTCTTTTGTCCGTTTACCGGAGATGATCGTAAGAACGAAGGGCGGTCACGACGTTTGGAATATATTTCAGATCTCGGTGTCCATTTAACGTATAAGGCAGGATTGTGACCGAACTACTCCATAGTGGTACGGTTTCGAGTACAGAAACTGTTGTACGTAGCTTTGATTGTCGGAGGCCGCTTAAAGGCTTTACATCGTATCTATGCGGGGCGAGGCTTCTCATAAACAAGAATTAGCGTCGGGATTGTTCGGCTCGTTTACACATACCGCTCCCGGTCGCTTATAACGAGCATAGCTAGAGATATCCAATACGGGGACTAGGAAGTACCATAACACGAACAGATCTGGTAACCAGAGCCTGCGATTGTTTCCTTATTGAATTTCACCGCCGATATGATATGATGAATAGTTTTATTAAATCAGATCATATAGATACTTGCTGATGTTGTTCCAATTGCTCTTCCTCGTCAGAAAGTTAATAACTGTTAATTTATTCAATTTCATATATTGGGATTCATGGGCAGTTAATTAAGTGATGGCTTTTAATGGTTTCGCCTACAGGGCAACGTTTGGAAAATGTTGTAAATAATAATTAACGCTGAATGAAAGTCATAAAATGTTGTGAACCGGATTTATTGATCGATTTATTCTGTACATGAAAATATAATTAGTACGAGGCCGATATTTACATGATGGGTTTTATATTGCTACAAATGGACGTTTATAAATATGTAGATATCGTTGTTATTCCCGTCTTGGCTTGATTCATAACTACGTAACACGCCTTCTGTGTTCGGAAACAGGTTACCCAATAAAGTAATTTCAAGAACCTATCTCCGGCGGTCGTTAGCCTTTCCGCTACAAAAAGCATGCACCGCGATTAGCCGGGACCAATGTCCGCACATACTCATACACACACTTGTGATATAGAGGGTAGTTAAAAACTGATGATGCGGGGAATTGCAACAAAGGAGACTTGCCTTAACCACATCGTAGAAAGGCTTAATGTGAAACCTTCAACGCGGTCCGCAGATCTAGTTTGCATGAAGATTAAATGTACTCCGCTTCCTACCCGTCGCTGTTCTTTACTCCATATAAGAAAATAAGCGTCTGCTAATAATCTCCAACATATATTAGGCAATACCTTCTTCACTGAACGAATAAACTACCAATAAGGCGCGGAAATTATGAAGTGCATGCACGCGACCAAGTAGTTATCGATAATTGTCATACATATTTACAACTTTCCCGGTAAAATAAGTCATTATTGCAAAAAGTAAAACTGTAAGTTGACCAACCAAACTATTTTTAGTTCCAAGCTGCATTCCATACATATTTAATTAAGATAAACTAAAGATCGCAAGCAATCTATATTGTCCGTAATCGATAGCCATATGAGAACGATTAATTGCCTTTGAATTCCTAGTCTAAATGATAAGATTCAACGATTGTGGGTCTGATAGATAAATCATGGTGATCGTCGACGACAACAATAATGTATGTCGCATATGTTAGAGCTAATTTTGTGCGATGGCCGCCTGCTGCGCATGAAGCATCGAACAACGCTGATACAACGTGCGCAAAGTACTCACAGATAACGTACAAAAGCGCAAGGGCAGACCATTTCACTAACATCGCGGTCCTATTGTATGAACTATTCCGGAAACGTCCGACTTGATGTTCGGTCAAGTTTAGTGTGTACTACAGCTATGTTGTTCAAATTTATAATATTCGACTTTAGGATCCGTCAACATTACGTTATTTATACCATATAATGGTGGTAGATACCACGTTAGTATTTGTGTAAGCTATTTTCCACAAGCCATCTTCAGAACGCATAAACCCATATATAGTAAGCATTCGTGAGAGTCTCTGAAATATATTATTAGTCGTTTTAATATACGTAATAAACAAGTAAATATTTATAGATGTAATATTAGGAAAAGATTTAAACATTTGCAATGATACAAAATATTTACGATCCCGTTCGCGGTTAGAAGCGTATAGGTATGAAATAGGAAACAATGGCTGGGCCTAAAGGAAAGCAATCTTTATTGCTCATCTCTCTTTATTTCGATATTGTTGTGTTCAAATTGATTTTAGCCGGAGATGATAAGAGTTTTATGTCGCAACGGTATATTGTACAAAACCGTAGTAATGTTAGTTTCAATATTGAATCAGACTCGACAATACAGCAATAAAGTGGGCGAGCAACTTAACTGTTCAAACTCACATCGAATACTGTACAAACTAACATCAATATGGTACGTATTACTAAGCAAAAATATGCATGTCGAGTTGCACAGGAATGTTTCCGCGTTACTTTTGTCCTTGTTACGGTAAAATTGTTTACACTATTGTGTGGTGGTGTGTCGGCGCGAATTAAGTGCGATTGCATCGCGCCATGCACTTGTGGTGGACACGGCGAGGGAACAATATGTCCCATTTGCGGCGATCTGCGGGAGAATGGGCCCCACGGACGGGTTGCGCGGGTGTCTTGACAAAGATTCGATCAAGCCCTATTGCAGCGAGCGTCGAGCGCCGGCGATAAGACTGCGACGCGACGCTCGACAAGACCTAAGGGTAAACAGTCCTTTGACTGCCGCGCTTGTCTGCGACCAGGAAGTGGGATCGTAAATAATGTGCTATTTAAATGTACGATATGTCTAACATATTCAACTAATTAAATTATAAAAGTCGCAGTATATCGATTCAGGTACTAATCTTAGGAAATGCATCTGTAAACAAGCTAAACTGCATGTTGGATTCCAGAAAATCACATTACAATGTTTTGGAATTTGGTATTCAAATGAATTCAAATGTCATTCTTTACTTTAATCGCATCGAGCAGGTGTGACGATAGCTTAATGCCAAATAAATATGCAGTGTACGGTATGGGAAAGAGAAATTTGCAATGGTGAGACAGTCGAGCCAATGTTGACCTCACGATTTCAATTGTCCATGCGAAATGTTACTGGGATACCGAACGATGTCGCGACTAAAACAATTCCAGTTTAAAATTCAAGGTCAGAAATGTGTCTGCTGAAAATTTATTACGAATCACAAAGGTCACATCTTCTGTGAGCAATAGTTACAGTTAGAAAGAAGCAAAGGAATTGAAAACAAATTGCACAAACGCTAAAGGTGAGCTATTGTTTAGGACGTTCGATAAAATGGAATCTCATGTTCAAATTTTACTTTAGTAAGATATCATTTGGAGTAACCAATTGATAGAAGCTCAGTTGGTAAGTGATAGGAAAGACTGTCATCATACTATGGTTTTAAATAGTTAGTAGTACGGATTTCTCGATTACTAGTGGAAAATTCTCTTTCAAACCCGCTTTCTAAGAATAAGAGCTGATACCATCTCTCAGTTCTCATCAACTGTGTGTAAATGCGTCTCACGGAGAATATTTAACTCATTTTTAGGAGACGACGTGCCTAACTGCTATATATACTTCTAGCAACTGGCTTTGTAACAAGGGTTTAAAAAAGAAGAAGATAAACAAAATCTTCATATTATTACCTACATCCCTGCCTATTGCCTCAGTCAAGTTATTAACGAGGAGTGGGCACAATTAACAAGCATCCTGATCTATTAACAGTAAGGTAAGTTGTAAAAGTCACCGGAGAGAAACTGGTTGCATTGCTTGTCATAAATCAGAAACTAATACGCCTCTCATGCACCTTGCTATGTTCAAGTTTAAACTTTATACTTAGACACAGCTGCGGTACGCAATGACAGAGATATGAAACGTTACGATATCAACGTTTTATACTAATATTTTAATGTGACAACATCAAATTATCATAGCCCGATACGGGAGTCAACAATCTAATTAGCGAAACAAGATCAAGCTTAGTGGTGAAGTCTTAATCAGAGAGCGACATAATTATAATTATCTTAACGAGTGGTAGTAACGCGATATTAAACATCTGCTTTATAATCTGCCCGAGGTAACGGTATTGCAAATTATATAAAATCGATATGCTTGATCATAATATTTCTGCGTCGTATTTTTGGATGGGTTCAGAATATTTATCCTGAAATAATCTCTAACCGTTAAGGCCAGTGTTTTTTTTTGACGAAAGCATAACGTAAGCCGCCGTTTATTCGCCCTAATAGATATGGCTAGCGCGTGGAGCCAGATTTAGTGGAGTTTTATGACACCAATTTATTAATGGGGTAGATTAACAGTAGCCGGAGCCACAGAGTAAGGCATAGCATAGACGTTGACATAATTTACCGCGAGTCCAATAGAGTAATAGACCCGCCTTCTTAGCTAAGGAGCGCTTGGAATTTTAAGAGGTACGATAATTTGTGAGCTCTAAAGTCAGCCCAGGGGCAAGAAGAAATTAAGTTTGAAGCATTTCAGCACGATAACGATAATCGTTGCCTGCCGCACGCTACACGCATCTGTAGATTATTTAAGACAGATGACATCGCAACTCTAGCAAACACGTATCGTCGAAAAAAGACGAGTATTGAATAGGGTCACCAAATATAAATGAAATTTTGTCGGGAAATCAAATCCATTATCAGTTCTGGTGTCCGATCTCTGTTTGAAACTATAGCTTGTGCCGACACGAGAAAAAATATTATAAAATCGGGAGTCCATATAGCACGAGCTTAATTTTGGTTTTCTATGCTTTGTAATGTGAGGTTTATCATGCTGAGCTAAAAAGAGGTTTTGTTGTTGAGTCTTGTTACTCACGTGTGATCCTTGAGTATCGTCTCCAGCCGTCCGGAGTGCGTGTTCCACACGTATGCAGCGCCGTCCGCCGCGCCAACGGACAGCAGCCGGCCGCCCGGACCGAACGCAGCCCGTGACCAGTCGCACCCCACCTTGAACGACTCGTGACTGAAATACAAGTACCACTACAGTTTGTACCTAGCTGCCGAGTGTCACGTCTTCACTAATAAGTCTATTCTTGTGCTAAATTAATGTACAGGTGTTCAGGATACCTTGTACCTTGACTAACAACCGGTTTCATCAAAACAAAAGTTTTTATAAATTCTTATAAAGTAACTGTATGCCGTAAAAGACGACGTCTAACTGTAAATTTTTGGTTTCTTTAAAAATATATTTTGGATTGTTTAGAGTTCTATAACATGATAAATATGAAGCGATGTCAAGATACACGATCATTTATTTGTCCAAAACATGAGTATACACACACATTGCATGCAAGATGTTAAATTATTTCAATGTTTCAGTCATGTTTTGCGTTTGCAGCGTTCAAATAGGCTATTATCTATAAATGTATTATTATGACAATAAAAATGATTCGCTAATAAAATCAGAAATTAATACAAACAAAATAAACACAAAATTAAAATCTAGGAAATTAAATGTCAATTATTCATATATAACTTGGAGTTATATTTTATCAGTCAAAAAATCGTCAATGCTATAGTAAACTTGCTGTAATAAAATACTTTTTAATGTATTTCTTAGTTTTGCAGTTGTATATTCCTTCCAACATGTCATAATAGTATATCTAAAAAGTGATTGAAGTTTGATGAAACCGGGCGCTAGGTTATGTAAGTATTTATTTACTTTAATAATATAACGGTTAACAACCAATTACACCAATTAAAGATACAATTATCAGTACATATCCACATAAAATGGAAACAAATATTACATAAAGTCAAAACATAAAAAAATTCACGATCCCTCTCACGATATAAAAACTTCGTCTATTCATTATATCAGGGGTCTAATAACAAAGGCGGCAAAGTCCAGTTGAAGTATTTGGGACTTTGCCGCCTTTGTTATTAGACCCCTGATATATATTATATCAGTAGGTATTACTCGCTGACTCCTGCTTAGATTACTTTATAAGGATAGACAGCACCGTCCCCTTGTGTGCATAACCACATATTACGATCACCCGTCGTCAGCGCGTTGATGTCTTTTCCTCTGTAAATTCGGCATGCACACTTTTAATGTTTATTTAGGCATTATAATTTTCTACAATAAACTGTTATCAGCAGCTCATTTCAATATTTAAATTTTCCATGTAGCAGCTGTTAATATATTTTAAGTAAATTTATCAAACTTTTGCTGCACATGTTTTTTTTTAAGCTTTGCCCCACACTTTGGTTTTTCCAGTCTTGGGTACAGTTTACAAACATACATGTCCCATGCACATACAACCAGATCCGAATCAACTATCTGTATAGTTGTTTCGGGTCTGGTTCATATAAAATATTTGTTACGTGCGGGGATCGAACGCGCGCCACGTAGCGCAGAAGTCAATCGCTCAACCACTGCGACAACCGTGCCGTCGAACTTTACAAACTAGTCCGAAGAATTCGATGTCTATACCATCTAAAGTACAGCAGTAAAACGCCTTTTGATATTTATTGCTTGATAATTAGCAATGAACGTTAAATTTGTGTGTTTGGTGGCGTCAAACATGTTGGCTGGTGTGGGAAAGATATCGGAAGATACCGGTCTTTATGGCGAACGTGTAAATTTGGTAAAACATAAAGCTTTTTTACTTGATATAAAATGTAGCTTAAACAGAGTTTTAGACACGCCGTCATTCAAGTCACCGCGCAAAGGCGGGAATACTATCGGGACCTCAACATAATAAATCGCGTAAGTATTACCGTAAATGACAAAAATAAATTGCAGCTTTCTGTTTTTACCTAAATTTATACAAACATAAATCTTACAACCATCAAAAGATCAAAAGACATCAACTCGGTAACATATTTGTTTCGGTAGACATTTCAGAAGGCTTTCCTATTATAATTTTCCTTTCGTTACTTTTTTCCTTTAAAGTTTTAAAGAAAGTTAACTGGACATACTATAATACAAAGTTTCATGTGGTATTCCGATTCAACATGGCGCGATACAATTGAAAACAGTACACATCTATTATCTACGTTTGTCGGTTTCAATTTTAGAAATAATTATTTGCTTTTACTCTATTGTTCTGGGCTAGGTCGTAAAATGCAGAATATCTAACTGTAAACATTTCTTAGACATTAAATAGCTGGAAAACACATAAAACTTTATACTAGCATAGCAGAGTTACAAGTAATAATAATAAATTATAGTGTAGCGTACCTGAAAGAGCGTACAATCGTGTTCATCCTCAGATCTATTAGTTGTATTGTGTCGTCGCGCACGCACGCCAGCAAATAATTGTTGTCTGAAACGACAGTTCACGTACATATAAAAATAACCATAAACACACGCCATATGACACATTAAAACCTTAACAGTTACAAGGAATTCATATTAATAGTAAAATTATGAGCTTTATAACGGATGTCTAACCATAAGAAAGATTACTAAATTATACGGAGACACATTACAGCTTGTGCCTAATTTAGATGATTTGTAATCGTGAACCCGCTATGTTCTTTATTGCGCTTTCGATAATCGTTACGAAGGTAATGCTTAACCTTGAACCTTTCAATTGGCTCTTAATAGTTTTAATGTAAGGTAAAGAGCCATACAGATCGGGTACAGCGCTTTATTATATTAGATGGTTTAAGTGTACGATAACATCATCTTTTCATCAGCAATCAGTCGGTATGGAGAGCGATCAAATGTCTTTAGGTCAATAATAAATTCTCAGACGGTTTTAGAGCCATTAGCGATCACTAGTTCAATCGTGAGATTGGCGTCAAGGTGCAAACACCGGCTTAATACCAGGAAAGCACATTGCTCATGTCGTGTTAAAGCAATTTGACTGATAATAATCTGCAATTTACATATACAACATGCGACAATTTACATACATTTTCTCGCAGGGTAAGCTGATTTACAGAACGACACAATCTATGAAACTTTCAAACATAATTTCTCATCTCTCACAATAATGTTTACTTTTATACGTGCATAAATATTGCGGTTGAATATTATTTACTTTTTATTATTTTAGGAAGACGATTGGAATTTGTATCTGTTCTGAAAGCATACTGGCATACATAAATTCTTTTAGTCTTTCACTTGTCTTGTAGAAGTCCGAATTCACCAACTTTTTTATCATCGCCATTCTTACTCACTGCATAGGTTTTCAAGTCACAAATAATATGAAGCTAAAGCTGTGTAGATTGGGAGTGACTTGTGATTAAAATTATTAGGATTGACAAAAGCATAGTTATGGACATTTGGTACGGCAATATGATGTACACTTTCACATTCAATGTTCACATTCGATAGAATTGCCTTTACCGCCTCACGTTTCTCAATTTTATATTTAATAAAATATACATTCCATACCATGCTTTCATGCCAATCTTTTACGCAGAATATATTTTACTTTTATGCTTGCCTGTTCTGTAGTTCGTGCAATCATTGTAACTATGACCAAATTTATTGCTATCAATAATATGATAAGTTAAATTGAAATGTAAAAAAAACTAGAACGTATCAAAAACTTTCGAACATGTCGTATTTGTGATTCGGCGCAGTATCCGTGCGCATGATAGACAGTCGATAGCGCTGATGGATCTGGATCGAGCGTGATGACTAACTGTGAACTGTCTCCCTATTCATTTGTCCGATGAAATCGACGTGATTTAATCAGTTTCCGAGGCAGTGACGTCCCGACACCGCGATTGATTGAAGGTATCAATCTGAACGTTTCGTGCGATGCACAGACCGTTACTGACAAAAAAGGGATCGATCAAGAAACGCGTAACGGAAATGGGCATTACGCACCCGTCACGTTGTAGTGCTGACACAAATTCCGATACTAATATGCGATGCATTCAATTACGGAAATTTACAAGTAGTTTATCAAATAAACAGCTATTTAATTTTCGATGTACTTGTCTTTTAGTGTAACAGTAGTTGAGATGTTAATCTTAACTGCTGTTGCTTTAACTAGTTAAGTGAGTTAATTTCTTGCATTTGGACATTAAATATAAATGCATAAGATTAATGGAGTCATTTAAATTGACGGTATCTATAAAATGATGATGAAGTTAATCTTTACGGACTTTTCTATCTTGTTATTTATTTCTATTTCTAGTTTATATTCTTCCATATTATTTATATTTATAAAACTGTCAAATTAATTAATGATCTCATAATACATACCTCTACTAAGATCGAGCGATGTGACTTTCCCTTGAAGCATGATATCATTCGCCGACATTTCCGTGCGAATGTCCCAAAACCTGATTCTCTTGTCAAAGTGTCCGGAGATGATCGTAGAACCCGCTCCGTCTGACGTCACCAGGTCATTACACGATGATCCCGCGAACTTTGTTTCCGTACCTGTTGAAGCATACATTATGAAATCTGTGTCATACAACGGTTGATAAAGACAATAAAATTTATTAATGAGCGCGGAAAGCACTATGTGTAATTGCATTCGTTAGGTAATTAAGAATCTTTGCCGTATGGACTGGACGGCGACCATGGGCATTAAACGGTGATTGAGGTATTAATACCAGGAGTAGGTACTATAGTGTATGTGGTCCCCGTAGAGCGAAAATTAACTAACATTTGTAGACTTTTGAGATACGGCCATGTTTTGTTTCAAAAACCAGAAAAAAATAATTAATTTTTCATATTGATATATTATTAAAGATCTTTGCGTGAATTTCAATAAGAAATTAATGATCTTTTTCTGTTTTTGAAACAAATCATGGCCATATATAAAAAATCTATAAACTTTAGTTACTTAATTTTCGCTCTACGGGGACGATATAGACACTACTAACATATTACTGCTATAGATTTATTTGGCGGTCCGTACCGATCAACTGTATGAGATAGTACCTATGTTTCCTTTACAGCGAATGACATTATAAATTGGCCTTATATAGATATATCTCATGAATTGCTTCGAAAGGGAGCCTCGTAGTTCATATTTTACAATATAAGTAAAAGCAATAAAATCGACAGAATGACAATAACTGTTCCACGGAAAAGCCAAATCATTTGATCATAGTGCTATTTTGATGGCTTAAGAATCATTACCTAATCAACACGGACAATGAAGGCGCAGAGTAAACAGATAAAATAAACTCGTATTGAACAGCGACAAGTTATATTTATCCACATTAAAAAAAAAGTTTGATGATAAATTATTTGGATATATCCATGGCGCAGAAAAAATACGAGCACAGGTAAGTCTTCACTCGATTGCGGCTAACCGCATCGCTTCGCATCTCTCTGTGTAGAGAGTTACGGATCGATGCACAACAATGCCTATGATGTATCTTATGTAGGTATCTTTGTCCGTCGTGTAGTCGAATACGAAAATACTACTCTTTAACGTAAATGTTCTAAGAGACTTTCGTCACTGACTTTCGCATGTCTTGTTAATAGCAGCATAGACTGTCAGAATCGATTCAGGTTGTGGTGACGATAATTTCGTGAAATTAATCAATGTAATAATATTTTATAAAATATTATCATGACTATATACGGATATGGAATGCAAACAAGACAATTACATTTAAATTATAAACTTAAATTTAGCTTTCTCGTAAGTATGAAGAAAGTGCCGTTATAACGCATAAAGAACACTAGCCCCTTTTTGCACCGGTGGTGCGCATTTTCGCGTTCCTGTGATGGATTTGTTTTCAAAAACTGTTTCCAGCAAAAAAAATGGTTGAAGTGCTTATGACTCGTTTTGAATCTCTTTCCATTAAGACTATTTTTAAATAATAAATATATTATTAAAAAGTAATAGGGCCTAACGATTTTCTTTCTGAGAAGAGGACCTTGCCCAACAATGGGACCAGGGACAGTAATGGGCTAAATTAATTAAATTTACATAATTCAATCTTCATCAAATAATTTATATTTATTATTACCCAGGTATTAAATGAACATATTATTAATACATATAACAGTGTACAATTTTAGTATTCTCCATAATCCCTGGTAATGTGTACTTAAAGATGAGAATAGGTTTTAACTTCAGCATCTAACTTGTTATCGTCTGTTCATAGTATCCGGGTATTATAAACATATAATAAAGCAGTAAACTGCATATAACTTTATAGTGCGTATCGTTAATAGTTACGTATACAGTTACAATTAATTTATTTAGCGATGGGACTCGGAAACAATGTGTTTACTTATCAGAGATGGTATCAAATGTCCAGAGTGCCGCATACCGTCGCCAAATAAACTATCTGAACTCCGAACATATTTAATTATTAGATTGATTAAAAAATATGAAACAATCTGCCAAGTCTTATTAATATCTGATGTTTATCTATTACAATACGAGTTCCAATATTACATAGTATGATTTAAAAAAAGATGCTAATAATACATATAATAAATTGGACGGCGCCATGGGACGTCGGGCGTTACTCACACTTGGTCGAGAATCAACCCATAAGTAGTTAAACGGTTATGAGTGGCAATGCAGTAGGCTATCTGCTTGCTTCATTGTTCTCATTGCTTTATAGTGCTAATTAGCTTGAAAATAATGTTCTTTTTCTAACATTAAATCCAATTGTATAGCTTCTAAAAAGTTTTTTTGCGTACTAAAGATGATTAAATTGTACTTTTAAATTATTATAATATTGTTAAAACTCTGAAACTGTAACATTTAGAAATTAGATTTTTAGGATAAATTTTGTCAACAAACAACTACGACAACAAAAATTTATTACTTGCCTTGTTTGAGCATGCACCATAATTATGTGTGTGATATTTATTAAAGTCTAGACTTTTTAAAAAACAAATCAAATGAAGGATTTTTTCTTGTTTTTGAAACAAATCACGGCCTATACCAAAGTCTACAAATGCTAGTTATTATAGTCAATTTTCGTATAGATTTTTGACTTCCGGAACATAATTTTTTATTTTACGATTCTTTCGAAAATTTAATTTTTTTTTCCATTATATATGATACTCATAAAACGATTGAGATCACATTTACCAGAGTAGTTGTTAATATAAACAACGTTTGCTCTAATTAGTTCCTACTCGGAATAGGTATGGGAAAAAGGATGCACTAAAACCGATAATTGCGTTACACGTCCTTATTAGATTTTAATCAGTTCTAAGAATGTGCTGGTATCCACTGGCTGTTAAAAGCACGATTTAAGTTATAAAAGGTGCTATCTATCAAGATCCAATAATTGTAATATGTTTATGAGTACGGGTTTCCAGACATTTTATGGGTTGAGAACACCCGCACTTGCGTATCATACTCGTATCGTGTGTGCAGTAATAAGTTATGGAGGCTAACATATAACTTATAGCTTATCTTACATCGCAGAAAGCTAATCACAAGTAAAAATAAAACTCAGCCTAGGTTGTATTTCACAGTAACAAATATTAAAAAATGGGTTTACGATTACACGTTAAGGTCTCATAGCCATAGAAGTTAACAGAGACTAATCAATAATGTAAAGTGAAGCAGCTCTAAACACCACTTAGTGTTCGTTCGTAAGCTCGGGAGAAAACAAATGGGTGCTAGATAAATTACACGAACGTATCAAATAAATGCATTGCTGCTCTTTAGATAAAATGCAAATTTTTAACAGACGGTGCAACAGGAAGAGTTTCTCGGTTTGAATTTCAGATAATGTTTAGTACTCTCACAGGTGCGAGATTTATCTTGAATCCCTATAACGATGAACAGTGACAATAAAGTGCTAAAATGCTTAAATTTTACTCTATTTGTTTATGTATTTTAGTATTAAAACAGAATGTATGCTGAGAAAATCGCGGCTCCGTAGATCGACGCGCGTTGTAGATATAAAACAATGTAACGTCGCCAAACTCACGCGGTCAAACGACATCGATATGACTATTTGAATGTAGTCTTCATCCTTTTCATTTTAACCGACTTCAAAAACGGAGGAGGTTCTCAATTCCACTGTATGTTTTGAAACATGCAATGATAAACCGACACGATTGGCGAAGTGCATTTGTCGTGTCCGACGCACAATTCGCCTCGCTCTCGACAATTTTTACGTGAACTCGTTGTTTCAATGTCGCTATTATAGCAGCAAGGTATATTACTTTTATGTTTTACTTGGCACTGACTTTAATGTTCTTCAACTACTATATTGTATAATAAAACATTAATTTTTTGCTTTTTAGGTAGTGTTGTTTTTGAGTTTTTTGAAGTCGGTTTTTATTTTTTGTTAATAAGTATTAGAGATGTGCCGGATTGTTAAAAATGTATATCCGCGGATACAGATACGGATACGGATCATTAGCGTCTACCTCTGACCTCAACTTTCGTACTCTATCGGTGCCGGTGAGCGTGACCTTAGATCGACAGTTGACGTTTTACGTTAGTAATGCGACGTGTTTTAACTTGCACTGCGCGTGATTTGTTAATAGTTTAGTGTAATACAGGATAGCATAGCTTACGTGTCAAAATGTGGGATAATACAAACTCCAAATCAATAAAAGTTGACTATTTAATTGCAGAAATGATAGTTTTATCTGATTTACCTTTTCAATACGTGAAAGAATTAGGTTTTCGTCGATGAATAAATCATGTTGTTCCAAGTTATGTTCTAAAGAATAGGAATTATTTTACGGACCTTGTTTGCACCAAACTTTATGATAAAGTTTAGTGCAAAGTGTCATTGAAAATAAAGAACACGTTGAAGGATTTTGAGAAAGTTTCCTTCACATCAGATATCTGGTCGGACTCTTCGTCAGGAGTTTCATTATTATCCTTAACATGTCATGGTATTACTAAAGATTTTACAAGATAATATTTGAAGAACGCCACACGGGGGATTACATTTCGTCAACATTTCAAAATATGCTAGAATAGTGGGGAATCCTGAAACAGAATGTGCACTGCATGGTAAGAGATGGGGGATCCAACATGAAGCGTGCCTGCATTTTATCCGATATCAATAATATCGACTGTACAGCATATCACCTGCATCTGGTGATCAAACAAGCTATTAAAAAAGTTGATGCAGTGTCCATATTACTTACAAAATTCAAAAAATTGTAGGACATTTCAACAATTCTACAATGGCCAGGAATAAGAAAAAATACAAGTTCGACTCAATCAAGGAGTTTTAAAAGTTTTATGAGACTCACCGGCACGCGGGAATTACAGCTATTTGTGTTGGAAAGACTTGATTGTAAATGTTTAAATATTTAATTTTTGCAATGTTATATAATTGCGCCAAAAATGTGATTTTAAGAAATAAAAAGTAATTTGAAGTTAAAAGTCTTTCATTGCTGCCAATCTTTAAAATTTCATATACATCATGAAATTTATTAATATAAAAGATCCGTTCAAGATCCGCCAAAAAGTAACGGATACGGATACAGATACAGATCTTACTTCTCCCTCGGATATCCGCAGATACGGATACGGCTACGGTTATCCGGCACATCACTAGAAAGTATATAAAACTTTTTTTGTTTTGCCCTCTTTTTTCACTATACGCTTGAAACAGATCTGAATGCACTTGTTTCCAGTTTCCCGTCAGGTAGTAGTAATCCACGGCCAAGTCAGCCATCCATTTAATGATTGGTCGTTTATCAAACGCGTTAATTTTATTATGTTTCTCTTACATCAATGTCCGGTTGCCACGCAGTAGTCTTAGAATTACCATCGCTTTATGTCTTACTAGTATAAGGTTATCAACGTTTTACAGTTTTTCTTGTAATTTTTTTGACTTTTCGCCTACTGCTTCCAATTACGTTCGGATGACTAGCGCTTAACGTGTGTTTTGCCCACAAGCGATTTTATCTTCCGATTGCGATCTGCGCGCAAGTGTTGTTTTTAAATAGACGTTCCTACGCGGTTCACCCTAAAAAATAGATTCAAGTTGTCTCCAAAACGTTTCCCTGATGAGTGGTAACCCTCATTTGCAAAGCGCACCTGTCTTCCTTTTGCTCGGCAAGTAACATTTCAGTCATTTTCTCTTCAACGCTAACAGGGTACATTCCAATTTTACCATTCGATCGTTACCATGAGTTTTAGGTTATGGTGTTGCAATATCGAAAAACATAATTTATATTTTATCTTTATGTGAGGTTGTATATTGTCATTGCGCTGTAGATCTAAATCTGAGCTGTTAGTACTTGTCACAGTTATAAAAGATGACTGCGAGAAGAGTTTCCATACAATAGAATATTATGAATTATTGTGCAATATATTTCTCTGCGCAGTTACAGAGAATACTATTTTGTTATTAAAATCGATTGCAATAAATAACTCGATCCTATAAAGCAAATGAGTCGGTACATACTTACACATTTTACTTCTAAGGTCCCATATTTTGAGCGTTCGGTCGTGGCTCCCCGTGATGACTTTAGTCGGCTCCCCGAGGAATTTAGCTGCCATAACTTTGCCGCTGTGACCCGTCAGTGTGTGCTGTAACAAATTAATAACAAGACATGAACATACAGGGATCCATTAATAAAGAGATTTGCATTTATTTATGCGCAAAATTAACATATCCACGTTGCTACTGCTTAGAATCACTAAAATATATTCATTACGATTTCAAATTTCTATACTCAGTAATTTATTAAGCATTAAATAAATAATATTGTGAATGATATTGACTTAAGTGATGTCAAGATGGTATTGATGTAGTCGACGAGTAGTGTAATAAAATACAAATGGTGCTACTGTCAAGCTACCGGCCGAGTTCGACAGAGGTTTACACGTGGCCGCGGCTCCCGACGCGGGCGCGCCACGAACAAACAACGATTATTGTCTTCTGTTTATGGCATCGTGATCTCTTCACACAGTTTCACTTAGCACTGCACCAAATCGATGTCTCACGAAGGAAATCGCTGAGGCTTATTTGCAACTAAAGTGCCTATTAATTGCTTGAATGTCACAGTTTGTAAACGACTTGCCGAGTTTACGATAATACTGAATAGTGTAATGCGTTTTGAATAATACGGTATGTTAACAGATTTATTCCTAAGCAAATACAATTTTGCTTCCCAATTTGCTCTATTTATGATTTCACTACAAGAGGGATTGGACCACGTCAGAAGTCAGTCTAACGAGGGCTATTATCATAGAAAATCTGTAAAACTCATTAAATAAACAATAGCAAATAACAATATAATATAATTTTGTGCATAACAACATCGGACCTGGTTTACTACAACAATACTCTGCGGACTTCCATAATGTAGGTGCCGCGAGTTGTAACTCCGTAGCCGGTTCATTAGAGAATAATGTATTACCTACAATTAACAAACAATCTCAGTGAAATCATGACGTTATGGCAGATTTATAACACAAGTTCATTCTAAACATGACAGGTTTGTAGTTAAACAATCTAGACACGCTTAAAATGTCTCCATAACTTTGTGGTAATGCCGAGTAGACGGCTGACCCGCTCTCGCCGTTCTTAATTACAGACAAAACGCTCCGTTATCGGACGGCACAGTCGACAAGTTTCATTCCATTTATGTACAGTAAACAGTAACATAAACAAAGGCGAGAGACGCATAGTGCAGCTAACAACGCTCTGCACTCGTCCGCCACACGCTCATGTAAATTAAATCCAACGGACGCGGACGGTAGGGCACACGTTTTTCCGCCCGCCTACTGGAACTACGTCTCTAAATAATTGAAATAGTTTCACTGCAATCCTCAAGAATCCTCAACTGTTCCCCAGATAGCGATAACATGTTAAGTCATTAGCGTTCTTACTGTTATTACACCGACACTCATTTTTAGGACATACATTGCAGCACGTTTTGCAAATTTAGATATCATTATAAAATATTTAAAACGGTATGAGTCGCAGAAAAAAGATAATGTTAGTAATAAAGGACGCAACTGATTTTACGAGGAGCAATTGATCCGTGGTGTACCTCGATAAATGCTAATTTAAAAGTAATCATACAGATAAGTATTATTATGTGAACCTTTTTCATCGGCCACGGGCAGATTTTTACGTTGGTATAACTTACCAAAGTATCTAGATATTCCTTTTTCGTGTCGTTCGTGTCCTGGAATTCAGCTGTCACATAAGTAGGTAATACAATTTCTTGAATACTTTTCTGTGTGACAACCCTGGGATATTCTAAGGTGGATGCACTTCTCCTTTCTCTTTCCATCTTTCCGGGACATTCATTTCCTAGCCAAATTCGATCCAGTAAGCACGTTTGGCGCGGAGGAATTAATTAAATTTAATTCTCAAGGCACCATTAGCCGGGTAGTGTTCCCGGAGAGAGCGTAACGGGACCTTATCATCGCTTTTAAAATTTATAGTATAACGGCTAATTAAGAGTACATTCATTTGGTTCGTTCGTCGCGTCACGAGTGTGGGGAGCTTATATGCTGTTTCGGGTTATTGCCACGCGATAGTCAGGGCACACTATTTGAGGGGGTTACGCGATATCATCCGGACAAGGCTCGCCGACTCCTAACGAGCTAATATAACCTGACGTAGTACATTCTGAGCTAGAAGACCTCCCAATGTTCACAATTCGATAATAACCAAAGAAGTTATATCCAATGTAACATTTAATGGACTGACTGATGAAAGAAAAATAATTTCAGAGCAAAGTTTTTCGGTAATTAGTGTTTGCCAAACTCCATCAGCCTGCAATTATGAAGAGAATTGGATCAGTCATATTATATACTAGCTGTGCCCGCGACTTCTTTCGCGTGGATGTCGGAACTTAAAAATGTATTTTTTGTGAGACCAAATGCACTTAACCCTATTTTTTTCTAAAATAAAAGAATTTTTCTAAAATAAAAGTAGCCTAAGTTACTCCTTATTACATCAGCTACCTGCCAATAAAAGTCCCGTCAAAATCGGTCCAGCCATTTCAGAGATTAGCCTATACAAACAGACAGACAGAGAGACAGACAGACAGACAAAAATTGTAAAAAATGTTATTTTGGTGTATGTACCGTATATATATTCATATGCATGTAGTAAAAAACGGTTATTTCAATATTACAAACAGACACTCCAATTTTATTTATATGTATAGATTCCGTCGGGAATAAACAACAATGAATAATAGGTACTTTGATATATTATGGCATAAACTTATAAGGCATATCTTGTATACATTATACTTATCTCAATAATGGAGTACAATATCTATGTGGCCGTTAGAACATAAGTAAATATTGTACGCGCAGCCGGCGAAATAACTTACTCCTTATAAATCAGTTGATTTGAATTGCGCTCTCATTAGTGATTCCAGCTGCGGTGCGTTGCACAGAAATACACAACTTATTACTTTGGCTACACGGCTAAATCCATTTATAAAGTATCCACATTTAGCTTCTGAATACGCGACTTATCTCATGTTGATACCCAAACGAATTCACCAAATAAAGAGATAACATAGAAAAAATCTGCATAGCCGTCTGTCGGTTTCATTCATGTCCACATTTGAATTCTTACAATACAATCGGAGTAAGCAGCTTATAAAGAGGTTATTTTATTATATCTTATTATTCATCAGTATCAACGTGGACCATCACGGAAACAGTAATGTACGTTGCAAAAAGAATATTATGCTATTTATTATGAGAAACATGGTGGCGCCAGTTTAGAGCGTCCATTTGGAGATAATCTTTTAATCTCATCTTATTATCATGTTTTAAGAAATTCGCGAAATATGCAAGCAGAATAACATAAGGTGGAATATTTGTAGAGATTATGTTAAAATAGGTATAGGTATTGTATGTGACGCGTCGTTTCTAGTTCCGTGTACTTCCTCGTGTGCGGCTATCGGAGGACATAAACCACGACAGGTGGTTGTTAAATCACAGCAGCGTACGCGATATGAAGAGCGACAACAGATGCAATCAAGTAGTAGTCGCCGAGGGGGCGCTGCCATTAGTTATTTACGGAGCCGAGTAACTAGGTGTGCGAGTTATATCTGTTTCCTTTGCTATGTGATGTGATAAGGATACCATGAGTACTCGTTTATAGTGTCAGTATTTGATATCCCGCGTGACTTGAATATCCCGCGATCAAAATCTTAATTGAAATCAAACTTTAGAAAATGAATAAGGATGCTAAATTTTATCACCGCTTTATAAATGATTTTTACGATACATACGGTGTAACATAAAAGAAACTGGTCGATATAAACAGTTATGAGAAAATAAGGAGTTATAAAACATGCAAATAAAATGGTCGTAGCGCTTATTTTATACGTGAGGCTTAAACCTGCTGAGTTACTTATCAACTACAAAGAAGACTTAAAATATGGTCGACCAGCATCGAAATCGATTATCTATAAGAGACAGAATCTTTCTCTATATATAACATAGCATCGCGTCTGTTTTCCCTGAAGGGTTAGGCAAAAGTGTACTATTTCTACACACACATTTCGCTGATGCTGTTATTGCTACTTCCAGGCTCCGTGCTACTACTGAGAATTTCCATGCAGAAAAATCCAATAATACTTTACTCGACCCGGGAATCGAATGCTCAGCAGTCGCGCTTGCGACCAATGAGGCAGTCAAATCTTTATAGAAAATTTTCTTTAATATATCAATTGCATATATCCTACGATAATTAAAATCCTACGATAATAAAAAGCTAGATGAGCTATATCACGGCATGTTTTTTAAATAATCTCAACGCGACAAAATCGTCCCGCTGGGCCCTATCAATATTTTATCAAGTTTTCTTTGTAATATTTTCAGAAGTTAAAAGGTTAAATAAATGGCCACTGGCCACACATGTTTTTAAAGGCCAATTTACAATAAGTATAAATTTTTATTATAATATATAAATATCCTTAAATTTATAATATAAAGATGTCCAAGAAACTTTTTCAATGATGAGTTAGCGAAATACTGAACTGTCTATTTAAGTAAGACTGCTTTGATTGTTATCCTACAGTTGGTAATTATGTAGAATTTGCATATCGCAGATAAATTAATTACCTTTAATGAAATATAACAGAATTGTTGAGTTCATCGCGCTCCTGAGAATTATTTTCCTGAGGTCATGAAAGACAATTGACTTTGTCACTTCTAAATTGAAGTCTTATACTTTGAGCTAAGAATATTTTGATTAAAATAAATCATTTGAGCTTCATATACGTATGTCTTAGATACGACTTAATTGAATCAAACTATACTCAGAAAGCAGATAAATAAACTTGCTCTTTTCAAATATGTCCTATAAAAATAGTTAGTTTAGAAAATATACATAGGTAGGTACTTATTTTTAAAATACTTAAATTAATGAACTTCCATGCTAAGTAATTACGCGTTAGTATAGCGCAATTAACTGAAGTTTTCATAATATGTATCATATAATTTGAAAGATATCATTATAAACATACATAGAAAATGTATGGTAGGTATGTACCAATTTCCTACCTACTGACTTTAATTGTGGTTCCATTTACTTAAAATCTTACTAGAAAAGACTAAATGAAAATCCAAAATTAACATTTTCAAAGGTGTGCGTGCGCGCAAAGCTACCAACTTTACATATTGTCATGTCTCTAAATTATTTATAGGTATTTCAAGGAAGTATTTTAATTGCTGATATTAAAGGCATTCAGTTCAATAAATTCTACTAAGAATACATAGTACTCATTAAAAGCACAAAATCCTACAATCATGGGGGTGGGTGTGGGTTTATTATTGTTTTCTAATGCAAACATTAAAAGGACAGTAGACATATATAAATGTTTCTATTATTCTAAAGGCACAGCATCTGCATTTATATGAAGATTTGATTAAGGTATAATTAAGGCGTGGTTGAATTCCTTCAAATAGATTCATAAAAAGAAACGCTGACTTGACGCGTACGAACAATTAAAGTTAAGGTATGCAATTATAACAATTTAAAAGAATGATATATATTTTTTATTAAACGTTAGCAAATCATACGTATTTCAATGAACAATAATGTGCAATAATTTATCACTAGCTATGATGATCTTATGACATTTTCAACTTAAAAGATAATGGGATAAGATTCAAAGTATGTTGAATGTTGTGCTTATAATGATGTTCAATAAGCGTTTACAACTATTTCACCAATTCGATATGAGATAATTAGGAACCCGTGTGGGAGTTTATTAGCAAAGTAGAAGCGAAACTATATAAAGAGGATAAATAAAAAATCATTTTTTTGTAGAATATCTGTCATGACTGACTCATTGGTCTAGTGGTCGTAAGTGCGACTGCTGAGCGTGAGGTCCTGGGTTCGATTCCCGGGTCGGGCAAAGTGTTGTTTCTGTATGGATATTCTCAGTAGCAGCACGGAGTCTGGAACTGTGCCCGTTAGATGGCAATAGGCTCGCCCCCTATTACATGGGACTCAATAACAGCATCGGTGAAATGTGGGTATACAATAGTACATCTCTGCCTAACCCTTCGGGGAATACAGGCGTGATGCTATGTTATGTTATCTATGTCATGTCAAAGAATAATCTGCTTTAAAAACACATGCAGTCAAGTTACAATATTTAAAATTATTTGAGTATTCGGCTTGATGTTACGAGCAGCTACATCATGCAGCCCATGGTCTCACCCCATTAACTTATTCTCACACTATTTGTTGATTGGTGCGTGATTGTCTCGCGTTAGTATCGATTGTTATCATCTATCCGAAGCAAGCTAATAAATCTTAGTCTGTTTTTGCTAACGTATCATGTTCCTTTATGTTGGCTGACACACTCCCCTAACACGTTTTATTTATCTTTATATCAAATAATACGCATTTGCAGCAATTTAAGAGTCATTTGCTACGGTTAGTGAATTAATAACAATTTAGAGGCTAATAACAGAATTCACGCTTCAGGCAAGTATATTAATCATGTAATATTTCAAACTGCCTTATAAAATGTTTAGGAAGATCTTAAATTAATTGACTTATAGAGCTAATTAATGTTGTGTTGTACTTTTAGGAGTAATTAAGCAAAAAAAAGTTATTAAGAATAGACGGGGAATTCGTGTAGCCGTGAATAAGGAATAATTTCAAATGTATACCTATTATTTGTTATGTAGCATGTACATATGTAAATGTAGTCCAACGTTAATTTTGTACTAAATATTCAAGCAAGACATGTTGATTTTAATGTGAGCATTAACCGATTTTACTTTATTGTACTAAACCTCAGTCTTAGTATTAGTAACATTTATTTAATGGATGTTATTTACAGTCTGAACTGATTTACTTGGACCTTATACCGTTAGATAGGTTTGTAGAAAACTGTTTCGAGTGCTAATTATAAAATATCGAGTTAAATTTTCATTAGTCATTAATTATGTAGTTCATAAATATGTAAGGAAAGTAATAAAATTAAGTTTAATTTTACTCAGTTGAAATCTTGATTATTATTTATAGGGTCCTGTCTTATTCTACAGTTGACACATTTGACGGAAAGATATAAATTGGTGGCGATAATGAACCGTATATTTTAGCATAGAACATGTAAATTGTTGTGATCAATTCTATTCTGACGGCATGTTTAATCTTTTGCTAAATTAGGGAAAAAATATTAACGTAACGAGAGCTGTGTCAATTTATAAAGTGTTTGCATAAATCAATTTACGGATGATTAAATATGTACGTAACAGTACCGTTGACTACAACGGGGTACAGTTAATCAATTAACGAAATATGTGGTGTACCGTGTGGAGGACCGTTGCCAACTGTACGAGGTGCACACCTATTTGTCACAACCGCCGCCGCCGCTCACTATCAACGCAAAACCAGTTGATTAATTCATTTATATTTTCTTCTATGTTGCGAATCGCGGAGTAAGCTTGTCAGTTTCTTGGTTTTCCCATCCGTTTGTTAAAACCCGATATTTAAGAGCTTTTGTTGTTTAGGTATGAACATAATTAATAATCATCACGTTACTCAAAAAAATCCTAGTTACTTTTCACGAAATGACTTTACTTGGCAGAGCCGAGGAAAAAGCTAGTTAAGCGTTAGTGACTAATGATGATTTACAACGAGGAAGTGTTTGTAACACGGACTAATGTCAGTGGAAAGTACATAAAGAGACTCGAAGTTGTCATTGGTCGTTAACATTTCGCACGTCTAATTGAAAAGATATGTTTCGTAACTTAAGTTTCAATTCCACGTTGTCGAATAAACACCGCTTTTTACTACTCCTTGTCCAAAATTCTATTTGCTAGAAACTAAATGTATGTTCATGACTGTGCCTTCATTGACTGCAAAGAATAGAGATACCAAAGCTGAAAATTAGATACGTGATATTGTAATGTTTATTTGTGTACTAAGAGATGTAGCTATAAGATGAGTTATGGGGCTACGAGGTTCACATTCGGAAAGTATTAATTTACGAAATATTTTTGCGATGTTATTATGTCTATTATTTTCTTTAAGTGAAGAAAATAATAGACATCACAATCATTAAAGAAATATACCTAGTAATTGTAAGAATTTTTGAGAAGTAATGGCGTAACAGTTGGTAATATTAATTACAGCGCTAACATGAAACAACACAGGTCCGGTAGCTGCTTTGCGGCGGCGCTATGCGCTCGTAACGGAGGCGGTGTGCGCTCACGACGCGACATCCACTGCCGATTTATGTGTGGGAGCGTTGGGTCGTGACCCTACCACATGAAAATGTTAATTCGTCTTATATCGCAAGCACTAGAAGCGAGTTACATTCAAATATAAGACCTTAATTTTGTCATTATTGTAATAGCCCCATTAGAAAGCAGGAAGAGGCCTAGGCTACAGCTGCGTCCAAATTATATCACAAATTAGATGCTGTTATACACTAGCGTGTCTGGCCAGATATTATTTGCATTGCGTTGATTCATGTTACAAGAATTGGGACGCAAATTGTGTCTAATCACTTTGTCTAGCATTTCATAAGGCGCCCAGATGTTTTTGATTGAAAACGGTGAATTCAATTACGGATGTAGTGAATGTCGTAAGTCGATAAATCGGAAATCTACAATCGAATCGATTGAAGTTGTTTTCGCACGCTCATGTAAAAATTGCTCACAAAATATAAAAGTGTGCAGTTAAAACGAAAATTGGGCGGTCAAGAAATGATGTGACCGTGTTACAGATGGTAGTAATGCCTCTATGGCGTGACCGCGCCATCTCTAATGTTGTTATAATGGCGATATCGGGTGGGATCGTGTGAGTAAGTAATTGATAGAGCAACTTGCAATTGTCTTTGCTATTAGCCATGTTAATACACTTAATTTATTAAAGTTCAAATGTTGAGATATGTCTTTTTATTATGTATAATTAATAACATCTGTACATTTTTGAAAATTGTTGTCCTTACATCAGTAATCGTTACAATATAAATGGGACGCTCTTAACTGATGGGATGTGGCTAAGATAAGTCGTTCATTTACATACCTATATAATTCGTTTATGTGTAACACAAATACATTACAACTGAGCGATATTGTTGTGTAGTGCGTTGCATGGAAGAATAGTACTCGCCATCCCAACACAATTTACTAAAGTATTTCTATTTATATGTTCGCTAGCCACTCAACTGCCAATTTTGTTCCGCCATTATAACTGATTATATTTCACGATAAGTTGTAAGTAATTGATACACATCCGACGTTAGACGTTAAATCACTAGAGCTATGAACTTAGCGGCTTCGAACTCGTACTGTTTATAAACTATATTAGAGGCGTTAAGAACAGAACGGAAGATATAAATCTACCAGTTTTTGTTGGTGTTTATTTCATTGCACCATTTAGACACCTTTTTATACACCAATATAATAATATTTTCCTAACACTGTTGATGTTAATAAAATTACTGTGATATAATTGATGCGTATCTCGAGACTATTACGTGTGTTAGTAGTCATAACATTATAAATGAATTTCTTAATGTAATGGCTCTAAATAGTTTGATTATATGTATTAAAGAGTTAACATGTAATCGACGTCGTTTGAAACAGATTACATCGAGACTTATAAAGCTTAACGGCTTTACAACAACATTGTATAATTGCTTTCGAGAAAAAAAGGAATGTTAAATAAAATATTGGGTAAAGGCCATATAAATCACAAGGACAGTGATGATTCACTTTAATGTCTTGCACTCCACGATATTGATTGATGATGTTTCATCTTGATTACATAGTTGAATACGTACCGTTATTTATCAATCTTATGTCACAAAGTCGGCCAATCATCTAGCATTTCATAAGATGTTACGTAGTTATTAGCAACATTATAATTTGAGTCAGTTGATACCATCAGCTTATGAAGATTATTTGCGAGTAACAGTAGCATTTAGACCTTGCTTGCCTTGGAAGGTATTAGCTTCCTTTTTGTAATAGGTATTCAGTAAATGTGCTACGATATTCATTATGTTAAGTTCTACTGAATTCCCAGGACCTTATTTAGTGCATTATGTAGTTTATTTTGTATAACCTATGTAGAGTTAACGTGTTTGTTTTTTAATCAAGTTCGTAACTTTAGCCAATACCACATAGGATCGCCCTAGTAACAAAAGCTTCTTACTTTCTATATCTTTCACTATACTAGGATAATCTCGGGAGACCGTTTACATGGTACCGTAGCCGATAAAACAATTTGAGGTATCTGTTGTAAAGAAAAAATAACAATAAACAATAAGTAAAGAGTGAAGATATGGCTTTCTACTCTGAAATCTTGAACAAGTGCGCGTGCGTTCCTAACACGCACTGGTAAAAGCAAGTTTTATGCATTATCACAATTACAATAATCGGTGAAGATCGATGAATTGAAAGTGTGTTTGAAGAAAAACGATAAACCAATATTGTTTGGTAAAGTTTCGTGCACAAGAATTTTAAATCTTTCATCCATTAAATTGCAGGTTAGATACGAGAAAGTAGCAATTGGGATAAAAATATGTACTGTAAATTTTTCATTTCCCCTTCAGAGTGAAAGTATGAAGATTTAGTTTTAGACATAAGTATATATGTTAATTTAATGGTAGATACCAGGAAATTACACATCATTATTTTCTTCCGGACTGTAGGATCATTAAATACATTAAACCGGGAGAATTCAGAACATATCAGTTGGAGAGCTATCAATGTCAGAACAGTGCACGTATTGTTATTTCAGAGTAAATATCGTTAAGTCAGGAATGGCTCTCGAGCGTGAGCTGCAACGCGTGAATGTTACGTTTAGAGGTGGGCGCTAAGTGTTCCGCTATTGGTTTGGGTTACAGTGTAGGTAAAGTGTAACGAACAAAGGATCATTCGCATTTTGTGCGCAGTGTGAGACAATGCGCAGTCCAGGCACCCAGCTAGCGTAACGCGGGGTGAATGAAACCTAAATCAGTTCACGCTCATGCCAACAGCCAATGCTCAACACTCGCACTCTAAACTTTAATAACTTTTGCGCGAATGAAGTCTCTTAGTTACAGTAGACGAACATCATTAAAATATGACAAGGAAAAATATGAACGAAATACACAGAACGGCTGAACGCAGCTCGAAGGGAACAGCCGAAGCGAATTTCGATACCACAACTATCATCACATGCATGCCGTGTCTAATGTGCCTTACGTTGCTGGCATCTTATAACTTCTTTATACGAACGGTCTTTGACTTCTTGTACCCGGAATAACAGAACACTGATTGACTATTTCCTGGCGTTTTGAAGTATAATTACCTATCCGCTAAAATACTGAATGATACATACCAATTTGTTATGTAGCAATTTTATTACGGTTCTTAATTACTTTTTCAAGAATCGCTGACCTGGCGAGAATTTGACTATGATAAAATCAAAAAAAGTTGTAGGTTAGTATGACAACATTAGTATTCAACATTGTTATCTTGTAACCGTATAAGGTTTGTTTGCAGTTTCAAAAGAAGTTGTTGATGAACGGTCCCGAGACATGTGGGATAGTTGATCTTTGGAGAGATCTCGAGCATTGCAGCGTTATCTCACAACCCGTTACTGGATCAAAATGCAAATTAACTCACAACCCCGCACCTGACTTTCATACTGTTTTGGAGTCCAAGTTATAATTACGAAAACCGAAGTTTTTAACAGAATATTCTAAATTTTATAACTAACTGCCCCTTATTGTATCTTTTTAATGTAAAAAAAGCTAATCTCTAAGTTTTGCTCCATGATTAAGTCTTCTATATAACATCTCTTTTCAATTCGTTTTTGCAGCATTCTACGCCTAGACATCTTTATTTAAATTAGCGCCAGTGCTGACGGACGTTTTTAATTAATTCTAAAAGGTATATTGAAAAAATTATTTTGTTTATGTTTCTTATGTAAAGAAAAGAAAAGTTTTTATCTAGTAAACAGCAAGTCGCCTGTTTCTTGAGGTAGCACCTAAAGTTTGGGATTCGCGGTAAAGCGCGGAAGGCGCATGAGCCGAGTGCTATCGGCGAGAGGCCATCTGCCTCCGTATATCAAATTAACGGTGCGGAACTGGGAACCGTGGCAGGGCAAGCGACATACCAAAATTCGCACCTGTACGCGTGTGTCACACATACATAAATATTTGTACTGAACATGTAATTGTCGACAGATATGTACATACAAAGGTAAAAGAACATGCGAAAAATTGGCCAACCGTAACTAAATGTCTTTGTTTTGGTCAAATTCAAACTCCGTATTAAGAATGCCGTTAATATAAAGTATCTTGATGTTTTTATGTTCCTGAGAAAATATTCAACGCTACGGGGTAGGTTTTATGACCCATTGCTTTACGAAGGAACTTTAAAATTCAACAAATACACGCAAGACGCTTTTCATGATAAGCCTCTAATATATTGACGATAAATATTATGATGGTATTTATATTAGTACGTCGGCATTAGTATATATGACAGTTTGTTGCTTAAAATTATTACATTCTGATATTTCTCTTTCACTAGGAACAGGTTTACTTGTGGGCACGATTCACATTTCGTTGCTTGGCATTACATAGTTCCCATTTCATTTCGTAAGAATAGGTAGTGCGTTTACATATTCATTCAATGCCATCTAAAGTTGACGTTTGTAAAAGTTATTCTTACCTATTTATCCGCATACAATGTTAAGGGATATATAATATTGATATAACATAAGATCTATTTTGAGTAAATCTAATTTGGAATGTTTTATTTTAGGTTTAGTTTGTAGTCGGTCAATGGTACATATATTTGAGAAGGCAGTACTGCTCACAGTCTCGTAACATCATAAACGAGTGGCAAAGGCAAAGGCAACAGCTAGTATGTATAGGGTTATGTTGCGCGACACCTTATCTGCATGTGCTGGTATAGGTAAACATAAATCTGCAAACTTGGTTCGCTCCGACGATACAATCGTGGGAAGAAAGACGTTAAAGTGCTATATAATTGTTTGAAGACATGAATAGTCAGTGAATGAACGCGTCAACTATGCATATGTATGTGAAAGTCAAGTACCCCTGTGGTTAGCCATGTTACCATGTAAGTACTTACGTGGAAATTGAATCATATTTATAACTAGCTGTGCCCGCGACTTCGTTCGCGTGGATGTCGGAACTTAACAATGTATTTTTTTGTGAGACCAAATGCACTTAAGCGTATTTTTTTCCTAAAATAAAAGATTTTTTCTAAAATAAAAGTGCCTAAGTTACTCCTTATTACATCAGCTACCTGCCAATAAAAGTCCCGTCAAAATCGGTCCAGCCATTTCAGAGATTAGCCTATACAAACAGACAGACAGACAGACAGACAGACAGACAAAAATTGTAAAAAATGTTATTTTGGTATATGTACCGTATATATATTCATATGTATAAAGTAAAAAACAGTTATTTCAATATTACAAACAGACACTCCAATTTTATTTATATGTATAGATTTAAAAAAAAAGTAATTGTGATACGGTTTTTATATGTAACAAAAAATAAGGAATACCTATCTAGAATGCTAAAGTACTCGCAAAATAATCATTTGTCAAGAGACAAGGAGCGTGAAACTGGACACAATGATGTTTGACCAATTGGTCACGCGCCGGAACTAAACAAAAAATTGTAAATAGACTCCGATACCCATTTTTGTCTTCGATTATATTTTGGATACGAATATATTATGCCTTGAAATTTAACTGTATAATGTTAAACTATGACAAAATATTTCTAATAGTAATTTATCATGTTTCAAACAAAATTAATACTCGTCGCGGTAATTTGAAACTTCCAATATTGCCAGTAAGATTCATTATCTATACATATAAATAAAATTGGAGTGTCTGTTTGTAATATTGAAATAACCGTTTTTTACTAAATGCATATGAATATATATACGGTACATACACCAAAATAACATTTTTTACAATTTTTGTCTGTCTGTCTGTCTTTCTGTCTGTCTGTTTGTATAGGCTAATCTCTGAAATGGCTGGACCGATTTTGACGGGACTTTTATTGGCAGGTAGCTGATGTAATAAGGAGTAACTTAGGCTACTTTTATTTTAGAAAAATCATTTATTTTAGAAAATAATAAGGTTAAGTGCATTTAGTCTCACTAAAAAATACATTGTTAAGTTTCGACATCCACGCGAACGAAGTCGCGGGCACAGCTAGTTAAGAAATAAAAACCGTTATTTGTCTATGCATATACTTAGTTATTGATCTTTTAAATTAAGTTAATCAGGTCTCAAATACAAAAAAAATGGTAGGTAGGTACTTAAAATGATTAATTTCGGTTACAAGACAATAGTTTGATCGATAATAATATAGAAAAAAAATTATAATATTTGCTTCTTAAGAGCAGTCTATTAAGTTTGGACGTCAAAGAACTATTCAGGACCACGTTGGTAATTTATCATAGTTTTTGTCGCATAGAATGAATAGACGTGCTTGTGTATTTGGAATTTATAACTGTAATATATAAGTTTACATCTTTTTGGTAGCCTAAATAGATACATCATAGTTAATACAAAATTATGCTAGTATAGATATATGTAAAAAATAAACCATTTGATTAGCGTCTAATTTTAGAAATAACTATATTCTTACAAAGCCGGCTCTATAATGTCAGTGGGTTTCTAGATTTGTGTTATTTATGGATTGTCTGATCAATTAAAGGGCTGATAGCAACACGATCGGGTCCGGTCGCAACCAAAGGCTAGTCTAGTCTGCTTGGGTGGTCTAATCACAGACTGAAGTCTACGCGCACTCGCCTAATTACGTCCCGCGTTCTAACATATCATGTGTAGGTAACAACTCTCTCAATTTCTAATCTAATTCGGGATTAGGTTCCTTTTAAATTGTGATTGTGTAACAACTAAATAAATGAGGAAAAATTTTAAGAAAAAATTGCGGTCATGTTTTAAAAAGATAGTCACAACATACACACACATATAACGTATTGTATATATAAATTTAATTCTATTTAATACGCGACTTATAAAATGGGTTCAAAAGTTTCAATTTTAAATGGGTGATAAAAGCTTACAGTTAAGAGTGTGGTTATCTTTGAACTGTATGTCTGGCCTGGGATCCAGATTAAGATCGTGGACAAGTTCACCGGAAGGACCCGGTCGCAGTGTAGACAATACGCGAGGTATTCGTACAGCGAGCACATCCTCAGGTTGAGATAGTGTTTGTAATTAGAGAACAGTCGGGCGCGGGTGTCGGCGCACGGCGGCAGGGTTAACGCGACGCTATCGCGCCATCCGGCGCCTGCGCACCTCCTATCATGTGAGAGATCAAGCGGCGCGGGCGCGCGATGCCTCTGCCCGCCTGTTTCAACTAACGCAATATTAATAAAAAAACTACACATACACAGATACTGGAAAACGCGATCTTCGGAGAACTTTCATTTATTTTATTTGTATGTCTACTACGTTACAGAAATTCTACAATTTACTAGAGTAAGAAAAAATTAAGAAAACCTTTTGTATATCTATCTTGACCCGGGTACGTCTTAAAACTGCGGCCAGACACCGGAGGACGGGCAGCAGCGTCCTCTCACTAATCGGTGAGCCACTGCGATCCCCAAGCCGCCTGCCAAGCGTGGGGATTATGGCAAACCCCCCCCTTGAGGGAGGCCTTCGTTCAGCAGTGGACGTCTTCTGGCTGATGATGATGATGATGATTTGTATATCTACAATATGACCACAGGTGTATCACAGCATCCAAAGACCAGCTAGCTGTCGGTCCCTATAGATCCTAATTGTGATCGAGTTACTTAGAATAACGCGTTAGATAACCGGTGCATTGCATCGGTCGAGGGTGGTTCGTCAGTTACGGTGTGGTGTTTCGCGATGCGGCCGAGTGGTATCAATGCGGTGTGCGGTAACTGTTGATAATTAAGAGTGGTCGTTTAATGGCCGTTGACGGTAACGGCGCGTGTGCCGGTCCGCGCGCTTCCGCGCTACACCCACCGACAAGTGATACGCGTCAGCGTCAGCACATGTCATAACGCTTTAGAATGTAGTTCTTGAGCAAAAACGTTGAAAACTTTAAAATTTTGACAAATGTTAATGTCACTGACGGGATATCTTCCGTGATTTGTCAATGAATTGAGCTTTCGACGTAGTTGCAAACTGTGAAGTATAAAACAAATTATGCACGCAGTTATAATGAGTAATATATTCTCAAGTATTTATAGAACTTAGACACACTGAAATATAAAAATGACACCGACGCGCGCCAACAACTATCAAGAATCATTGTCATATTGAAATAAAATAATTATGACGAAAGCTCTAAATTCTCCACATTTAATAAGCGCATTTAAAGAGCCATTTAAAATAAATTATAAATAGAATTAAAAGGTTCTGTATGTACTTGATATATAATGACGTCGTTAATACCGAAGTGATTTTTTTTATGATCTTGATTGATCCGGCTCGATGGTCCAATTTAAGTAGATTTCAGTGTGTTTGTACTATCATTACATTCTTACATACGCAAGTATTGCCCGAAGGGTTAGGTATAGTATTGTACACCCGAATTTCGCCGATGCCGAACTATGTTAGATTGATTTTATAACATTAAAATGACTTAGGTGCTAGGATACTTTAATATACTCCATTTGGAAATGTAGGTTACACTGTATTAAATACGTCGTGTCTCCAAAATACACAACAACGTCATACACCAAAATATCAGCTTTTTTTTTAAAGGGCCTTTGGCACTACGAATCGCTATTAGGTCAAATCAAACAATCACGATTCTATACGTATTAGAACCAAAGCATTATTTAGTTAAAGTGCGACATAATCCTCGTTTTATAGATATATTTTAATAATATTATTTTTAATAATATATTCGTATTTTATAATCGTTCACTGACCTAAGGATTTGACTCAAGTGGCAACATATTATAGTGGCATATATGTGCCGTCAAAGTGAATGACGTTAAAAAACGAGTGAAGACTCTACGCGCACGAGAGTATTACGAATATGTAAAAAACATATAAATACATTTTCATATTGTATCCGCCGGTTACGTTTAAAAACGGTTTCTTAGTATTTTTCCTTTTTAATCACTGCGTCGTATAGGAATCACTAGAGGTGGCGTGTTTATACGTGTTGCTTGAAAGCATTAGTAGACGTTTATATTCATAATTATAGATGATCCATCTAATACTTGTAACTTGTAAATATGCATACATACAAATACAAGAGAATATTTGTAAGGAAACAGGAAACAAAAGGAACATATAGTAAAGGCGGGCCCACGCCTCCGCGGCTCCGCGGCATGGTATCCACACGATTGTATTTCAGGTATGTTGAGTTGAGTTATCGCCGCTCGTCTGTCGGGGCCTTTGCCTTCACGCGGCGCTTCCGCGACCGTCGCGTGTCGCCGCCGATATGACCATGACGCCCGCGGCCCTTTTGATAATGCTAATGTTTCTACGATAGCCTCATGATACCAGAATCACATACAATGACCGCACCGGCTAAATGGGCATCAACCGAAGTCTGCAGATTCCGACGCGCTTGAATATTTGCCGTCGATAGAAAGATATTCATTGCAAAAGATTAACAGTTATGGTAAGATCTTGCAATCCTTTCTGTGGAATCTGCTGTTATAAATTAATGTTGGAGATAAACATTATTTGCGACTTATATATTTTTAAATCAATGTTCAATTTCAAAATAATAAGTAAGCACTTATCGTTGAATGACTGAGTGGTGAATTCATCCCAATAATATCGAGTTGCCGCCGGCTCTACGTCGTGGAACAATCGGTCGTAAAGTGACAATTCAACGTTTCACAGTATGTGTTTGCAGTCAAAGAATCTTAAGTGGGAGTGTTGTGTCGTAAACAAGCATTTGTACGATTGTGTATTAGCGAAATGGTCCGAAAGTCGGTAATTATACAGCTAGTCGCTAGCCGAGTGCTTGGGCGATGTTGGGCTTGCAAGTTCGGAGCCAACTTTAATTAACACTAGCGCTAACGCTTAGAAGAAGCACCGTGAGATACAACGACGATTTCGGTTTAATATAAGTGAATAGAAATTCTACTAATAGAAATCGCCTGTATATCATCTGTGTAATGAAGTACCGAAGTGATATTATGTTTACAATAAATTAGTTCCAATACGTTTTTCGGTACTTGTTCAATGTACTTGTTCTGTAATGTCGTTCCCGTGAGCATTAAACTTAATGAACACAAGAATCTGTTCGTTTAAGTTTCCCCTCAAGAGGTCACTCGGTAATTATCGGGAAAGCCAACCGAAGAAGCTTCAGGCGCGGCATTGAGGCATGATTGTCCAAGTACATAACTTTCGCAAATTACGGAGCACGATAAACCAATTTGGTCCCCAGTTTGCTCTGCAACGTTTGAGGCAATTGTAGAAAATTAAATTCAGAAAAAGATTTTGGTGTTAGGTATATTTCAGTTGCTAGGAATATTGTAGCGAGATGAAAATACCCACTTGGCAAAACAAACAATATTTTTACATACTTTGTAAATAAAAAATAATAACAATTCAAACGAGACATAGTTTTTGTGAAAAATAAAATTTAACTCCTTTCTGCTTTGATAATATACATATTTATTGCTCGTAAGTTATTTCATATTATAGCTCGATACTATACTTGAATTACAGTAGAGAAGTTTCAAAAACCGTAGCAGCCGCAACTTATACAGGTACATATTATTTTGATTAAGTTCTTTTCGTATCAAAATACCTTATTTTCTTAGAGTAAAATAGTAGGACAGTGGGTCGGCGAGACCGACGGACGTGATGAAATTACGAAGGTCGCTGGCAACAACAAAGTGTTAAAGGGGTTTCAATTCCATGGTAGGTTACCGTAGAGGATACACGACTATGAGAACCGTTAACTATCGTTTCTATTATTATACGACAATAAGTTTTTTGCATATGGTATTTCTGTATGTTTAATTTAGGTATTAGAAATAGAATACAGATGGCAAAGAAGAAGGTAATAGAACCGGAACATAGCGATGACGACATTGCATCTAATCGAACAATACACACGGGAGCGCGGCGGTAGTACGTGATCGACCGCGATCACTTGCTCGATTTAGTCACATCAATTGACACAACCGTTATCACATAATGACCATGTATTGTACGGGTAATTTGATAATATTTAAAGCATTGCGTGCGTTGCGTGCAGAAAAAATTACCTACATACGTATACCGCAATACTTGGAGATAGTCGACGCCGTATTTGACTCATGATGCACATTCGCGAACAATGCCATCAATGTTGCTAATATAATTTGCTCTCCCGCTCTATAATCTAAGGCGCATTACACATAATAGCCAAGCTTTTTTTCTTAGAATTAGACAGGCGGCTTATGTATATGAACGTTCGATGACTACATGAAATATAGTTCTTATTTAAGTTTTTTATTTGCGCGAGGACTATATGAACGTTCAACGATTGTCGAGAGATCTTTTTTATTCCTCCTTACATCAGGAATTATGTTCGGTACGTGGATATGATTGCGAACAAATGTTATTGCATAGACTTAGAATTATATAATGAGGCCGACAAACTGCGTGACTTTTGAAAATATTAAATTATAAAACAACTAGTAACATAATGACAGGTTGGGGCTGGGATAGAGATGGCAAGTAATATGTAACGGTACAAATCAACCAAATTCTTACATGCATCGATCTAGTGGTAGTTATACAGCGGTCACGATTGCTCGTCGAAGTGAAAACATAAGGTGTGTGAACCCATAATTTACAACAAATTTCCTAGACCATTGAACTTGGAGTAATTTAGTAAGTGGCCAAAAGACGAGCATAGCACTTAAAGTAACTAATTTTGGTAACATTATCAAGTGTGAAGACATCATTGCGGTTTACTGATGACAGGTTTCTGATGCCGACGAAGCCTACCAAGTATATGATTTCAGTATTGTAACCACGATTTCCGTGTTTACTACTAAATTTATGATTTTTGTAAACGAATGTAGATCAGACAATCTGCGAAGCTCCCTAATTGAACATCATTGTTTTAGAATGTTAAAGGTCAATCGTTTTCTTAAGCCCCCTCGTAGACCGCTACACGAACGGTATATCTAAGGTCATAATTATACAGTGCTTGATATTATAAAGTGATCGCGACATGCTGTTAATATAATAAAATTATTTCTCACTCAAGATCCACATTACCTTTGACATTACACACTTATATTAATTTCGACAATCGGAAATATGACTATATGATACTAGCGCTGACTATTTTATATGTTTGTATTTGTGTTGTGTTATTATAACACGACATGACTAATGGTTTTGTGTCAGTTCAGCGCTGCACTCACCTGCAGCATTGCTGAGCTGTGGCCTTTTAGGCGCACAATCCCGCATCAAGTTCGCACTATTAAGCTTCTTTACTGTTTTTTTTTGTTTAATTTTGTTGTAATAATGCCTGTAATTACTACTTATTTACGTGTTCTCTTTTTGATGGTGTGGTTTGTGAAGCCTAATAAATATATTCTTTCTTTCTTTCTTTCTTTCTGTTAGTACACAGGTTGCTGTTACTCGTTCTTTTCGTATAGTTAATTCTTTAGTGGTCTGTAACGACACCCGCGGGAAGTTATGTCGCTCTGCTGAAAGCCGTGCGTGTGGTCTCCGGTAAGAATGTTTATTGTTGACCGCAGCTTTTATATTACAACGACAACATTGCACAAAGGACAACATTTCTGTCCTATTACATTGAAGTAACGACGAGGAAGCGAAAATTGAAATTTATTTATTGGAATCATAATAGCAAGAGACGTGATGTAAGCTGACAGGCGCGTTTAGATGTGGTTGCGGGGCGGGACTTCAGGGTTCGAGTGCCGACGTCCAGCGGGAACAGTTCTCCACGAAATTTATTTATCAGGTATCGGTTGGTGTATCAGCGCCTAAGGACAAGCGGCTGGAAATTGCGGGCGGGCGAGGCGCGCCTGATGCGCATGTCGATACGGGACACTGGTTACTTCCTAACATAAATTCGGTGCACGGGAATCGGATATTATTATTCAATCGTACGATCGAGGTTCGCGCGGGGGCCATAAGTCACGGCGACGCGAGCGCCGGCGGCTGCCGTGAGCGGTGGCGCACGACCGCGATGCCATCGCGTCTGCAAGCACCGCTAGGCGCGAGGCGCTATGTAAGCCCGCCATCGCCGTCGCCGCGCTCGCTTCCGCACACTTCCGATACGCACATGTCGTGCTTAATCAGCACTTCTGATTATGAGCCACTCACAACCACTAAAATTAACTAATTAAAATTAGCTCATTATAGCGAAATTAAAAAAGGAGCTTTTGTTTTTAAATGACTTGAAAATGACTTTGGATAACACGATCTACCAATGTTTTTTACAGGTTATTGTAACTATTACTATTTTTTTAAACATATCTTTGACATACTTGTAATCAAAGTTCGTCCGTTCGGATCCGGGTGGACGTTCACTACTGTCTCAGCTTTATTCATGACTCGAGTGTGCATTATTCTTCCCCACTGCTCTAACCATGAAGATAAAGATTAGTGAGAGAACAGGCTTGTCCCAAACCAAAAATCGAAGAAACCCACCAATTCTCTATAAGCCCGCGTGGTGGATTACGGGCTACAGCTCAGGACCTTTGTCAGACAGAGGAGGCCCGTGCCACGGCGGTGGAAATATGAATACTATATGAACATAATCTGTACAAATATAATTTTAGATTACGTATCTCATTAACATTTTTATCGGTGCTTCTGTTTTCTCTTAGGCATACTGTGTTTTATAAATTATAATTATAATATGATTCATTAAAATTTAAATTAGACGTAGAATGTGCTAATAAATCACGCAGTAGGTATGCAAAAATAAAATAAATAAAAAGCGAAGTAAATAGCAAATCCTTGGACGATTATACCTACTGTTATGCAAGAAATACTTTGATATAAAGAATTGTTATCTATACTTATAATAAATCTGTAGAGAGGTCAATTCTGTACATGAAATATATTTTCAAAATAACTATCAGGGGGTGATTAGTGATCGATACTGATGCCAAAAATGCAATCAGTAAAATTTTTGTCTGTCTGTCTGTATGTTCTATATAGAAACAAAAACTACTCGACGGATTTTAACGAAACTTGGTACAATTATTCTTCATACTCCTGGGCAGGTTATAGTATACTTTTCATCACGCTACAATCAATAGGAGCAGAGCAGTGAAGGGAAATGTTGGGAAAACGGGAGAAGTTACTCCATTTTTTAAGCTTCCGTCGCGTGTGCAGCCTTAATGGTTAAAGCTACATAGAAATCATATACGAAAGTTAATCTGTCTGTTACATCAAAACCATTGAACCGTGAGGAAGGACATACGCTACTTTTTTACGAAAAACGACTGAAACGCGGACGAAGTCGCGGGCAAAAGCTAGTTATGACTAAAGTGTTCACTTTACTAATGGTCCCTAGCTTCTTCTGACATAGCGGCATGTTTTTACCAGATTCTATGTGTTATTAAGGAAGAGGAAGCTGGTCATTAATCATTATATCGTACCTTCACTCATTGCCTCTAGACTTATCATTCAAATAGTTACTTTTGATTCTATTTATACGGCGTTTATAAGCAAATGGATCGTTATTAATTATTTGATACACAACGAACAAACACGCCAAATTAGTCGTAAAAGACTCCACACAAAAATGTTACTGGTCAATAACACTACACTAAAAGGTGCATTTTTTTTGAAAAGGCTATAATATCGGTAGATAAGATTTGCAGAAGAGTATAATGTTAGGTTATAAAGCATGAAAATTATGATTAGCGAATTATTCCCAAGCTGATGTGGGAATCCAAGAAAAACATAATTGGATGTTCGTCACTTCTCGTTATTGTGAGACTTAATTGAGGGAAGAGGATATGCACTGCGTAACTATAATAACTGAATAGATGGAAAACAAACCAGCGCCTAAGTAATTCTTGAACATGTCTTCAAGCGCAGCCCGTGTTATGCGCGGTCGTGTAAAGTTCAGTTTATCCCGGTAATGCACGAAAGCAAGAACACTACTAAGCTCGTTTTGGATACAACAGGTGTACCGAAGGACCAAAAGGTTTTTATTCTAATAATATAAAGCAACACATTGAATGAAAAGTGTAAACGTATAATGTACAGCAAGGATAAAACGTTGCAAGATTACTTTGTCAAATTGCTGTTCAGCGTGTAGTTATTTTGATCCTTAGAGATTTATTTTGGTAAAAAAGTTGTGTCGTTTTTTTCTTTAGAAGCATTACTGTAATCTAGGTATCCACCGTGGTAATAATGTCAACCCACGCGGTACAACATAAATATGTAACGTAAACTATAAGGATAGGTAAAGCTCTGCTAATGGACATGGGAAACTCTACTTTTTGTATGTGATATGAACTGACTTGACGACTCGTTGGATTGTAAGTCCACGTTGTTCTTTGCATCACGCAATGCATATTTAAATTTATATTTATGGATGCATTGTAAACATTATTAGATTTAGAATGCTGAACTGAACCAACTATGATCGAGACTTGAATTTATCAATTACACTTTGTTCTTTATTATTAGCTGCGTCAAACTTTATAGATTCTGTCTTTTTTTTTTTTAAAGATACTATGGGAATACATTCCATTCAAACTAGATTAAACCAACGCATACTGCCTATCAGATAACATCACATAAATCAATTAGCAATTAAGTGTAAATCTTCTGATTTGGAGGAGGAGATGACACTGATGTGATACTGATAAATTATCTATCTATCTATATAAATAAAAATCAATTACCAAAAATGTATGTAAGCGCATAACTTCAGAACGGCTGCACCTATTTGGCTAATTCTTTTTTTGTTGTGTTTATAATTGTTAGGACGAAGAAGGAAGAAGGTTTGTATGAAAGATTTTTTTTTAGAAAATTGCTAATTTGATATTGTAAATTGCACCCGTGCGAAGCCGGGGCGGGCGTTAGTTTACAATAGATCGGAGACAAGTGAAAAACATCGCAAAAATTTTATGGATCTATCAAGCTCGGTAAAAAAATAGCAGTAGAGCACTGTAATAATACGACTGTGATATCTTTGACACCTGTCACTTTTAGTATTAGTTACTGAACATTATATTTTATATTGGCCAATTTTAATGAGATTAAAGGGAAAGAGCGCATTTGGCTTTCTCGAGGTGTCTACTTGACTTGCGTGCGGGAAACTTACGCAGACTACAAATCATTCAAAGATCATAAGATGTCAATCACAATCCAACTCGTCAATTCAAATAGCTCATTAGAGGACGCGGACGTAGAGCGTCACCGGTGCAAAATTATTTACGCTATAGTTATCAACTCAGTCACTTTCGTAGGAACTTGTGCCCTACAGTTGACTGCGATATGCTAAGTAAGTACCTACTAGTCTGACGGGATATCTTGTATATAAATCAAGTAATTAACATGGGCCGTTCTTCAAAGCAATTGATGACGGGTTCCTACGTAAATTGCCCGGTAACCTTCCATCACAATACACGACTTATAAGATTATTGTCTGAAGTGTGAGAACTAGAGATATAGCCGTAATACTCGTACATTTATATTTTTCAAAATACGGCACTAAAACAATTTCCTGCCGGAACTCGCAAATAGATCGCAGAATGCAGAATGATATTTCCTTATTAGTTTACTGTTCAGAGAAATCTAAACAGATTTTGCAATCATAGCGGCCGAGTATTTTTAACGAAGCGGACAGCGAATGCATCCGTCATACCTAATCATAAATCAACATGTGCGTTATTGGAAATATCTGAATTCAATTTTGAATAACCACAATTTCCCATGTTGTTTAAATAAATCTAGATTTGAACTATTTCACTGTGCTTACTTATGCTTACTTGATCGAGGTCATCAGGAATTAACATACCATTTTCCATAATCGATCACATTACTCTATGTGCCTGGTATGAGAAAATGACATCCTTTTTTTTTTCTTTCTCTCATTACCTTAGATGAGGCAGTGAGTTGAACATGGTTGCCTGTTAAGGCGTGCTTGAATCTAACAAGTCAGGAACTAATAAAGGTACTAATTACTACTCTTTATACGGATATTAATTTTGGAGTATAACATAGATAATAATACTAGTCTACAGCCAATATGCAACTGAGTGGCTATTGGTATTTTTATATTAATTAATGTGTACTTAATATCAATTCATAATTAGAAATTCCGTACCACGTAAGATTTTTGAGATTTTCTAACTTAAAGTTTTTACGAAGTAGGTACCACTAATTTTGGTGTACTATTTGCAACGAATCGATATATAATTTAAATTTATTTGTTAGTTTGGGATATTTATAACAGATTTAGTTCATTAATTGAAGACTTGTAGTTGTGTGTGGTATTTGTAAATTTATTGCGATAACTGCGGATAGTGAGATTTTTTGATAAAATAAGTATAAAAAAGAACCGTGGTTGTAAAACATCAGACTCATTTTGATTCGAACAATAATTAAAGTGACTGGATTAGCATATCTTAAATATTTTGGTTTTCCTATAGTGATTCAAGACGGCAATTAGGCTCCCCATATAGGCAAAAAAAAAAAAAACTACAAAACTGTTACAATAATTACATGTACATATCCTGACATCAAAATTAAACATCTTAAATTAAATAAAACCTTTTTTTTATATTTAAACTATATCGTTATATTAGCCAATAGGGAATTTTTCATACATTAAAAAAAAAAATAATAAAAATTGCTGTCACTCGAAATCTATACGTGCTGGAGTTTTTTTACTTTCTAACTCAAACTTAAGATCCTTAAAAGATAACGATCACCTATAGCCATTTCAGTTGCATTTTTCACTTTTTATTTTGTAGAGTAGTGTAATTAATCCGTTTTATTATGTTTCATAACTATGTTAACCACTTAACTCTAAGCTAAGCTTAACTCTTTTTCATCCCTTAATTATTATGCTATTTTGTAGATGTTTGTGGGAAACACGTTAGGTGTCTAGTCTGTGGTACAAATAAGCTATTAACGGCCCTCCGATACGCAGACGATAGCCCGGTTATTTTGTGCAAGGAAATGTATTTCTACAATGATAGATTCGTACCACGTACACGGAGAACAACGTCATTAAGTAACCAGTTTACTGACGATAATTATAGAGATGTAGATAAATAATCTTGTTACATGAATAACTTAATGTATTGGATTATGTTCAAAGTTATCATCACAAGTTCATTTTTATGCAGTGTCGGAATTAAAGAAATACGAATATATTAGCCGTTTATTGCTTGCAATAGCAATAGCAATTAACAGTTTGTTAAGACAAACTAAATGTTGCAGGCTATGAATATTTAAAATGACGTAATAAAATTTAAATTTAGGAGTTCATCAAGATAAATGCATTATCAGAGTGGGGCGAGGTTTTTCATCATAAAGTTCTCATGATATATTTATCAATATTTCATAACTAGCGACACGCCCCGACTTCGCACGGGTAGCACTAATTATCTGTAGTTATTGATAAAAAGCAAAAAAAAAAAAATTTGTTTATGCGATCGCTACCAAACTTCACAGGATTTCCAACCTGTGAAGGTTCGCTGGATTAATTTGAAGTTTACCTAAAAATTTAATTAAAATGGCTCCAGCCGTTTTGGAGTCCATGCATACATACATTTATTTTTATGTATATGGATTCCCGATTTGAAAACAAGTTTCCTTTTAGTTATTTAGTAGTTATCTAATGATTATTTTATAGAGGACGCATTTTTGCAGTGAAATTTCGACGCATTTTGGGAGTGGCTTATGTTCAGCAGTGGTGTGCGAAAAGCTGTATTTGATTAATAGATATAGCGTCAATTAGGAATACTTTGGTGAAGTTAAAACATATTTTTTCAATACCTAACATCATATTCTATGGTGGGCTTACAAACATGTATTAAAACCCTTCTAACAAATTACGTATTCGACTACAAAATGTCTTAAAACTGACTTTGTTAACAATTTTACGGTTAAAGGGACGCAGTTTGTTACACGGAACGTTGCAATAGGGAATTACTTGTAGGCAGTCGCGTCAGTTAGGCATACGCGCAAAGTTAGTGCGGTGCGCGGCTAACGTGGCCGCGAGCTGGATGCGCACGGGCAAGTCGTAGACGACTTCATGGAACACGCTACATGAGAATGTCTTGCGTGCTGTCTACTTACAATAGTGACCGCCGCGGCTATGAATACGGTGCAAGGTGCAAGCGAATGTTAAACAATACTTTGGTACCTTTATTTTTTAAAGCAATTCAATAATTGCATTAAAGAATAAAGGTACCAAATTATTATTGCTGGGCAATGCCAGCAATAATCCTCGAACACACTAAAGTAATTTTACTCGATTTAATTTCAACGACTTTCGAGGAATATTGAGCAATAACGACAAAACGTCTAAACTGCTAAGTGTTGCTGCAATTCGTCTATCTTAGATCTTTACTCTCACAATTATTCATGCCAATTGAAAAGTATATTAATAAAGTTCCATAGAGTCAGATATAATTTACAAGTTTAATGTCATACAGTAAACATGTACAATTAATCAGTCTAAACATTTTTTGTTATAATGTTTTACCTTTTATCTAATTATTTCTGAACGATAAAATGTTTGTTGTGAATGATAAAATTCTACAACGTACATATGTGTTATGTAAAAAAGTATTAAATGCTCTATTTAGTCATATGATAATTTTAATTAGATTTATAATTATCTCTATAACCTTCGCTTGTTCTTAGGAGAATAAAGTTTCCTCAAATCGTATTCATAATGTAACGCACTTTCTTAATCATATAAATATATAATAAATAATAAGTAATCAACTAATATAATAAAGCATTTAATTGGCAATAAACTAACTCATTTGGCACTTGAATTATCTTTATGTAAGATTTCCTATTAAATTAAGTTGTACCAATTTTGTAAAGCTATGTCCAACATAAAGTTTATTTAAGTATCAAACAGACAGTCGTCCATAACTTAAGCCCTGACCTCAAAGGTCATGGGACAAAGCTCGCTTTGTGTTTAATCTACTAAAAGAAATTACTGCCGCTTCGCTTCTAATTGATAGCACTACTGTATTATAAGCATCATCATTAAATAATGCCCTTATGAAATATTCATTTGGCTATTGTCTTTTATCCCTTAGGGCTTGCAATTTTATTTACTGTCTGAAATGACGTCTTGCAGTTGTTTAAGTATTACTATACAATGTTTATTAAGTCTTGATACACGGTAGTTAGTATTTATCCATTATTGTTTATATTATCTACTTTTCTTGTCTGTGATCATAGTAACTGTTATGGCGATACGTGCATTTCAGGTGTGGTGCCTATAACTTGGAATCGAGGTCACCATTAACACGGCTGGCACCCAATCACCCGTTATCAATGCACCATGCAATTAACGACACTTACGCCGAATGTTTCGTCGAACATGTATTTTAATAGTGAAAGATGATCGACCGACTTCGAGTTCTTAACGATCTCGAGATTCGTGTAATTATGAACTTAACATCGCTTGTTTATTTCGGTATGCATCATTACTGTACCAACATTCGTACTGATATTACAAAACGGTATTCTGGAAACTGGTTAAAAACGAGTTTGGATAAAGTGTTGTCGGGATTCGAGTGCGAGTGTGAGTTTAGTATATATGATGGGTTTAGAAAAAAAAAACTGAACAGGGGCAACGCGCTGACACAGCCATTAGACAAGAGGAGGCGGTGATGGCGAGAGCGTGCAATGGCCGCGGGTAGCGTGAGAAATACGCCGCGAGATGATACCAAAGCGTGCGCACCCAATTCCTTATGCAAATGTGCAGGCACATCCACCGTCCGCCGACGCCATCTAGTAACAGCAGCCGCCAACCCACCGCGTGCGCTACCTAGTTTTATTAACAGTCGATAATAGAGTTCAGACACAGATTGCTAGGGTTGGGTCGTACAGGTCAAACTGTCAGTCGATATTGTTTTCTATGAACTTTTTTATCTTTTTGATTGTTAAATTACCATTAAGAACGATTATTTAGATGCTTCTAGAACAGCTAAGAAATTTGGCACACTAGGAAACAGAACAAAAACGGGGCTATATAAGCAAAGATAAGTTTTATCATGTTTAAAATGTAATCATAAGCTTCGGTCGTGTAGATGGTTCAAATATAATCCGTAGTCACTGGGGTTTAGGTTTTACGAAATAATGATTTACCTTAACTCACCAGATAGGGTAGAATTGATGCGGAATGCTAAAGCTTGGGATTCAGTCAGATTCAGGCCTCTTTTCTGGGAGAGGGATTGGTTCTTGCGAATCTTACACGAAGACAATAATTGTACTTTGATAAAAGAATTGAAGAAAGAAAAAATATTACTGACCTGCTTAAACGTGTCCTCTTGTCCCCATTCCCCTATTTACCTATAGAGAGATGTCAGCCCTATTCAGTCGCACTCACATCGTGCATACTCGCGTAACCACCGAGAGAGTTAATCGTATTGCAAATGCACTTTCAGTGCTTTATTGGCAGCATTAGAAAGGGACTAGGCTGCGTTAGGCTTTATACGGCGCATCACAACAATGGGGTTTAATAACGACAACGGACCGCTCGTTACCATCCGCCGATCTCATGTCGCGAGAAATTGCCTCCCCTATTATTGTTCAGTGCGGCGAAGTGTGCAATAAAAGCAAAAATTTGTGAACAACCTCCTTTATCAGATGTACGTATACTTAAAAAAGTAGACGCACTTCACTTGAAGGAATTGAGATTGACGTGTTCAACAACGGATAGATAAAATCGGTTTAAATTATAAGCGCTTTTTATTATATAATTTACTGCGAGGAACCTTCCTTTAGATATGTCTCAAACGAGCGAAGATATATAGAAGGTATTTGAATCAAACCAACCGCTAACTTTATTAGACCAGATCAACGAGGCGTTGATATCTTCTTAATTATAACATAAATCACATGAGCGAAATAATAAATCAAGACATTATTGCTGCAGGAGATCCGTATCCACTGTGAGAGCATTTCGCTATTCTCTTTTATAAGATGATCCTGGACGTTTCCAGGGCACGAGGTTTCAATGTTAACTGACTTATAACATACAAGTGGTCCGTGTTCTGTTAGTCCGGTCCGCGGGAAGATGACATGAGATGAGCGGCACACGGCGTGTGCAGATTGAATCCGACAGTCGGGATGATATTGTTGGAATTACAAGCGTTTAATCACGGAGAATGCGCGCGAGTCGCGGAGCGCGAGCCGCCGTCGGCTCCGACAATGGTTGCACTGTCACGCCGAACGTTGAATCCCGCGCCCGATCACGACCGCGACATCGGAAATCAATAATCGGATGATTTAGCCACCGCGCCGCGTGCGAACCTGATTAGACACGATAATGCCTGCCGCATCTTACTGAACGCTATGAGGTTGCGGGGCGATAGGTTATCGTAGCTACGAACAACATACAACTGTATTATACTTCTACGGACATCGTCTAACGGAATGACATATTTTTCAATGATACACATCTCATAAAACCGAGCACGACAGTCTGATTTACAGTAACATATTCGGTATCAATGGCAATAAGTTTGTCTTACACAGCTAAGTGCTCCTAGTAGATAACCGTTTGTATAAGTGATATACAAACTTACATTTTGTGATGATTCGATAAAACCATTAGCATTATTGGACATAGACAGTAAAATATTTTGAACACTACCTACTATTTGATTGAACTCCGAAGAACTTCGGATAAAAGTCCGAAGACTTCTCATTGAAGCCTCTATTAGGTAATAAAGTGTATAACTGTTAGAAATGTATAATGTATATAGTACAAATGATATTTTATTTAATAAAATATAAACTATTATTATCATGCACCTTCATAAAGTTGTTCAAACTTAATTTTGAAACGGTTTCAAGTCGGCAAGATGAATATATGCTTGAATCGTATAGAAATTTACATTTTCTAAAGAAAGATCTTATCTAATGGCATCGTCAAGTTACTTTACATCTGTATTTGATTATAAATCTCTGGAATACTCGTAGGATACATATATTACGTTCAGTTTAACCCATTTCATGGACATGGATAAGCTCAAGGCAAGCCGACGACCCTGATTTAAATACAATTTATTCTTTTATACGGCATTTACAATATTTATACTAATAATATTATGAAAATATTTTGCCTTTCATTCTTTGTAGAATCGTGACCATTTTGGACCGGGTCTGGAATTATGAGAAATATTTATTTTTAAACACATACAATGGCTACATTTGACAATGGTTCTGATATTAAAGACAGTAATCCTCACCGGACATTATAATGGCACCTTAAGGTGTAATGCACGTCTTAATCAATTAATCGATTACATCTAAAGACATCAGTGACAGGTGTCAAATGATGTCAGCGTAGCTTAGCGAACTGTCCGCACGACTAGATACAAAAAAGAGACAATTAATAACACTAGGAGAGATCATGGTTTGTTTTTCCATCATAATATCGGGTTAGTTTATTCAAAATCTTAAAAAAACCCTGAATATATACAATTTCTATTACTGTACTAAGTATTAATATATCCTTTCCTTGCACGGGACTACAGTCCCGCACTTTTGGAAGGCGTGCGTGCGGCCAAAGTAACACGTAGAGGCCCTTTAAGACAACTTTAATATAATGTTATGGCAACATTATATATATTTTTTTCCCTTTCGAATAAAATTATTTTAAGAATTAGATTAACATACACGCTTCACATAACTTTATTCCGCGTTTATTTAGTAACGGAGTAAATAAAATTTATTTATTTATTTTCAAACAACTTACATTAACAGATAATTCCACACATACTGGTTACATACTATTTGACTAGTCATTTAAATACAGATTGTGCTAGGGGTGGCAACGAATTCAAAGTAGCTACAAATAAAGCTGATATAATTATTCTTCTTTATAGAATAACAGATTTTGAATAAGGGTGTTCTTAAGAGATTTGGTGCCATGTTTCATAAGTTATACTCACAACACGTCATAAGAACTTCATGAGATACGTTGAACAACTTAAGATCCACTTGTATATAGGCTACTCATCATTTAGTTAATGCTACAATAAAATTGCACAATGAGAGCGAATTCTCGAGCAGCACTTAGCTGGAACAAAACCTAATTACATTTCGTGAGGTATCAATGAGCGGTGCAATTACGTCAGTGGGTTCTATATAATCGGAGCTTCGAGCGCATTTCCCGGGTGTTCCGCCGATGTATCTAGAATAATCTACCATTACCATGATTTATATCTGACCGATCATGGACTGGGTGGCTTAATGACAGGCTGGGCCCTCCCAGCCTGGCACATATGACTTCGAAGCACGAGGTAATGAGCGCGCGGCGAGCCACCCCAGAGTAAAGAGAACGGCACACATTAGGGTGCGCCGCAACGCCTCCGTATTCACGAGCATGATCCAAACTGAATAATGCGTGCCAGTGACAGCATCGTTAAGGTGTGAACTAATTTGAATATGATTGAAATTAAATTGAGATAGCTTCATTTACAATTTAAATTTTAAGAGTCCGAATTTTTATAGCGGTAAAGAAAATATATTAAGCGGTTAGGAAATTGAGATATAATGATTGCTATAAATTACCGAATTCCGAATTAAGCGGACTAATATTTTACTTGTATGAGTGATATATCATAATATATAAAAACATTAATTAACCAAAGTAATATCGTATTACATTTCAGCAGGTAGTATCATTTGATATAGTCGTAGTTGATTTACCGTGGCCACCGTGTGTATTAAATATTTACTCATTATGGTTATAAATGTTTGAAATAGCATGTTGAATCTAAAAGCTATCGCTTAATTTAATAAAATAACAGTTAATGATGGATGGCGATTATCTTCAGAAATTTTCAATTTTTTATTTTAATCCCGCATCCAACCTCCTTAATTGATGTTAATGCATTGCAAAATTTGTAACTAAGTAGGTTGGTTAACTATGTCTAGCCTTAACTTCTCAATTATCTCGGGCTTAATAGTTAAGTACCTACGAGTAAATGATAATGGTGATAGTTTAGGTGCTAAAGTTACAGTACGAGACCAAATAAGTATAAGATGTACAAATATGGACATTTACAACGTATATCAGAATATACCAATTCCATGGAAAGATATCCTGTCAACAGAACGACGTCAACGTGGTGATATGAACAAATTCAATGAATTAAGTTTACACGAGAAGCAAGATAATAGTAGCCTGCTACGAATAATTTCCCCTTGGAGCTTTTATTGTTGAAAAACAAAATTGAATTATGTAAATACCCTTGTTGGTAATCAATTCGAGACATAGCCAGTTTTTCGAATTTTATCACAATTTTGTACGATTACGACCGCATTATTTAGTAAATGTTTTTAAATAAACCTAAAAAAAGTCTTTAAATTGCGCGATGTCTGCAGGCGTATCATTACACTACTTGTAATTATCCAATTCGATGGTGGTTAAATGTGTGTAATTTTCGAACAAGCTGCTCGACAGCTAGTCGTATAATAAAGTAAAATAATAAGTACGATTTTAGTTCAACACTTTAGTCGATAGATTGCCGCTTATACTTGGCGTTTACTACAATAAAAACTATTAAACGTTCAGCGAAACAAAAATAAGGAGACGAGATGAGGAGAATGTGGAGTAACAAAAAAACAAGTACTGGACGTCTGATGTTGGACGGAGAGCCGAAGTGTGGCCTGTTCGACGGGCAGATTCTAGCCTGTCACACTCAATCACAGTGGTCATTACACAATTAGTGGAAGTAATGTCACATCGCTCAGAAATTATGGCCGCTCTGACGGCCTGCCATTAAATAAGCTATCGATAAATTCTGAGAAATTCTAACAATATACGTCGTTGGAGTTTGTAATTTATTTTATTTGTGTGAACATTAACGATTATATTTACCACAGGTGTTATATCGATATACATACTTAGAGAAATATAGAAAATTGTGACTGCATCCGTCACAATTAGTAATTTAATGAACAAATATAAAAAAGCCTTTGGATACGACCAAGTTTGAGTCATCAAACTTTAATCCTATCTACTTAATCGTTCAAAGGCCATGATCTTAATGTGATAATTTATTGATCCTGATAACTAGGCGCCTATAGTGTTCCCTCCTTCCTCGTAGATCTCGCGTATTTCATTTTATTATTGCAATAATATGCTTACACATTTTAGTTAAAATTGGATCTTATGTTAAAAAAATAACTATCCATATGAGTAGTTTGTCACTTGCCATTAGGGCTTATTTAAATGGCGAGTGGACATTACGAGATATAGTTTGTAGAACAAATTACAGTTACATTTTAGTACCTGCATTTTGGGATGCGAACGTGACTAATGTATGAAGGTTTAGTCAATAAAAATTATGAAAACGCACTATTCAAATTATAATTTATGACTTTGCTTATTAAGCATGTTGATGGAGATATAAATTTCCATTTATTACTGCGTCAACCTAGAAATAACAGGCCAACCTAGAATTGTGTGCCTATGAGTTCTGTGTGTAGTGTCATAAAGTTCCATTACTCAGCAAAGAATTTCATTAATAACTGTACTAACAACCAGAGTGTAGCCATAATAAAATATTTTTTAAATTAATGTAGCTTTTCTGAGTAAGCTTTTATGTTTTCTAGACGGTGAAGTTATTATTTGTTTCTTTGTGTCTAGTCTAGGTAATAAACACAGGCGTGATGAAAATAATTTGTTTAATACGTGTCGAAATTATGACATGGATAAGTACCGTAAGTACCAATTATACCAAGGCTGTCATCCAAAATAGTTAGGTGTCATGTCAAGGGATGTATCAGTTTGGCGCTGTAGTAAATCAAAAGGCGCCTGCGAGCCGCGCCGCGTCGCGCTGCGATGCAAGCCAAGCTAAAGGTGCGTGCACTACAAACTTTGCTACTTATTATAGCGTACAAAAGCGGAATAGAATCAAAACCAACCAATAGGATCGCTTCATTTTAGTTAATTACTTATTCGCTTTGTAATCGCATTGGTCGATCCGATTATGTCCCCTGGAAAGATTTAAGCAATTAATGCTTTATCTCATTAATTGGTACTCCACAAATATGAGAAGGAATGGTTGGTTATAAAAAATTAAAGACAAACCTGTACTGTCTTTTTTAAAGTGTATCTGAAAGAGTTAATTAACCAACCAATAATGTAGTCTTGTTGCCACTTTACGCCGCCAAGGTTAAATAATTACACGTGTCATGTACCTTTTATATATGTTTTTTCCGTACTTTGCTACTGGAATCGCTCCGCTCGTGACTAGCAGCTATATATCAGGGCAACACGCGCAGTACCCTTAAATGGTTTGCATCGAGACGCGTGATCGTAAAAGGGGCTTCGGCATCGCATTAAAGAGTCTGGCAACGCATGTTGATGAGCATCCCTGGTTAACTCTACTGACAATCGGACGCGATACCTTCACTATCGACATATATCCGCTCGCAAAACGATTGAAAAGGAACCACAGCCAGTTTTATTTTGAATTTAAATTTTATTGTATTGCCTCGGAATAAGATTCTATGTAGGTAATGGAATTTATCAAATGAAGATATATTCCTTCATAGTGGCATTTAGAAGTTAAAGTGAATATAAACATTTAATTGATCTGTTTTAAAATATACTATAAGACTCGCTTTTAACTTATTTAACTTTCGAGATCAACTTAAAAAATAACTGCTTAAAAACTTGAGATACAACATTGTGGAAACACTGATGTGTCCTCGGTGCGTCTGGAATTTCTCAGCAAAAATAGACACATCACAAATCAGTCATATGAGAGAAAAACATCTATGCTCTTAAAAGCCCAATCACCGATATAAATAAAATTATATTTTACTTTCCATTAATAAAGAACACATTACTATGTCCATTATGATGTTACGAGCATCAAAGCATCATGTCCTTAGATATATTTTTCAGCGAGAGTATGAGAAAAACGACTAAATGTTTTGTATAAAGTCATGCATCGATTAGCCCAGATCACCGATTCATTATTCAACGAGGCGCCCATAATCAGCTCTTGAGGCATTTGAGTCGGACGCCGTAAATAGGCGCATTAACGAGAGGTTGGCCACTGGCCGCCGGCCGGGCCCATAGACTCACCAACTAACCTAGAAACCCTGAGGATATCTCTCTAATTATTCATATAAAGAATATGGAAATTCTATGGTATTTTTTGTATCTACAGTATTATAATTCAATGTTGTATACTATGGAGCTTTAAGTGCTGGTATAAATATTAATAGAGATATTTTTATAGAGAATAAATATTACAGAGAATTAAAATCATCCATATAAACCGTAACATATCTTCACACATACAAAGCTTCTTTACTTAATATCAACACTTCAGTGCAAACACGTACGTCTATTTTCACATTTATTTATGTAAGCATTTACAGTTTCAACTTACTATTCAATCAATGTAAAGCCTGTAACCTATTTATGTAAATAACTTTAAAAAGTGCGAAGGACGATTTATTTTACATTTTATCATACTGGATTACTCCACATTCTTACACGTACAGCTTTACATGGCTTTAAAAGATAATGGTATGCTAATGTCTATGAATAGATGTTCATCCAACGAAGTCGTTAGTGCGAAATGAAGGAAATATTTAAAAATTGTTTATGTAGTGTAAAGGGATACATGACAGAAAAAAAAATTTTGCTTATAGAGTACTCATTAACCCGTTGTATACCTATATATATTTTGAGTTCCTACATATAAACGTATACATATAATTATTACTTTAAAAAGAAAACCACAATCTTAACGTCCTTAAACAAATAATAAGCACCTAAGTAAGTACAGGTGCGAAGCTTATTTAATTGGATGTAGAAGTACGCGTTTTGAATAACAACGAAATAGTTACGTACAATTAGGGATTTTCTAACACGGTCGGTCCCCATAAGGGTCTTCCTCATTAGGCGGTTACACGGTTGTGGTTGGCGCATCGTAGCCCAGCGCCCTACACGCCCGCACTACTAAATATTCATCAGCTAGCAAATTGTAAAGAATCGCTTTTATGGAACATTTAAATATTGAACACCGTTAAAATTTATTGTATATGCCCTGTAACAATGTAGTTTAACCGATCTCGTCGGCCTTGTGCATCTAACTGTATAAGAGGACACAAGTAAGAAAAAAATGATACCAGCGACGTTCGCAAGATATGAAAATATTCATGCTAAAAAAAGCTTCAGTGATTAAACTTTATACGCATGAGGCGCTTCCATTCAGTTGTAAATAAAAATGGTACGAGCACGAGTAAACTCGTCGCGTAAAACTGCGATGCGAGGGCTGTCGTTGGGAGCGATTTATCACTTGGCAGATCGAGCGTGGGGCTTTGTGGACGTCAGTAAGGAGCGAGACGGGGAGATTAGTAAAGTAGAATTAAAAGAGTACGGAGAGGCGAGGGTTTTACGGCCGGGCGGCAAGGACGCCGCGCAAGGACGCTTAGGTGTCGTTAGCCTGGCTCTAACGCGGCCGCTCTATGCGTTTTCGTATCTTTCCGGATCTTTAATAAATCTAAATAATAACCTACATATGTTTGTGTCTACGTGCTATTAACTATTATGCAAGACTCCAACTATTCATTTATAATACAAGGCGTACTAGCACTTTGTTGATATTATGTCGTATCGTGTGTATCGTGCCTTAAGGTGTGTGAGAATGTAAATGACAATACTACATCCATCAAAATGACTAGTTTTGCGTTTAGTGCGATAACTTTATGAACCTTAATAACGTCAGAACAACTCTCATCGTAGGTGAAGCTGGCATAATTTGAAGAGATCTTTAAAACAAGATATTCGCCCGGTCAAATTAAATTATAAAAACTGCGCGATCAATTTCAATTAAAGTTTAAATTTAATATTCGCTACGAATATAAGCTTCGAAGATATGTAGATGATCTTCGTTACTACGTTTTTTTTGTAGGCCAAACATAAATTTAATAATGCCAATATAAACCGCATGAAGCGTTGAAAAGTTTTAGAAGAATTTACGGTGTAAAATACTAAATAATCTTGTCGCAATAACAGCTACGGGAAGTTTTATTTATACGCGAGCTTTTATTCATGCCTCCACGTTACAACCAATGAACCTAACTCGATCCGTGTCTAGTATTTAATTAAACAATCGATTGCATCGTCACGAAACTATAATAAAACAGTTTGAATAATACTAAAACAAAGACTAAGCGGTAATAATTAATTTCCATTCAGTATTAGAGTATTCAGTAAGTAGTAAATGTGCCGTTAACAATAAAACAAAAGTCCTCTGAAGGATGCAATGCTTGCACTGCAACAGGAGTGCACATGCCGCGACTCCGCGCGGGTGTCGTGTCTGAATAAAGTCTTGGTCACAAGTTCCATAACTCTCAACTCCTAGTACCTCTTGGCGCCTGATATAAATTGGTTCGATTATAAAGCGACAACTTTACTTGCGCGCTGGTTGGTTGCACCATTTCAGTATACAATCTAAAACGTACCCGCCATGTTTGGGTTCTTGGGGACTTGTTAGGTTATCTTATCTTTTGAAATCAATACGCAGTGGTGAAATTTTCGTTGTTTCGAAGACATCTGTGTAAAATATAAGTCCGTAACTCTGCGTAAATTGCCTGCTTGTTGTACCTACTTAAAGAAAAACAAACACGTTATCTATTTTAGTTATCAGCTACTTCTACTTTTTACCAGTAGTAATTAAATATGAGTTTCCATGTTAATTTTGTAAAATAAAAGATCAGCCCGCGTTAAAACTCAGCATTTTCGGTAAATGATATATTTGCAAGGTTTAAAGTTTGCTCATTGTAAAGCTTCATTAAAATACGGCATTTAAGCTTGGAGTGCGTTACCAACTATCAGCTAGACTACAGCTATATAGCTACCTAGAAATGTATCTTACAACTGATGCTTTATAGATAAGGTGGTAACCAGTCTTCTAGGCGTCAGACATAATTGTAGCTATGATAAATCGTTACGTATTATGTTATGTTGTCACCATAGACTTAGGATTCCGCTTTATGGTTGTCACAACATTTTGACAGAATGACAATCCCGATGTTTTTCCTTTGCCTTATTGGAAATTTCTGTTTATAATATACACGTAAGGCCAAAAACAAATTAACAGCATAAGAGTAAATAATGTTTCCATTAACTTAACCATAAAAAAATATAGTTAAACTTTTTTGTTATGTGCCAAGGAAAATTTCATCTTTTTTTTTCGACAACGCTCACGTCGCTTTACGTGAGGTACAAGTTTTTTTATTACGTTACAGTGGCCTTTTTGCGAAGATGTCGCGACTAGACTGGTTTTTTCTATACATCAGCGTACATGACAGTTACTAATTGCAGTTTTTCTTTTATTTACAGTCGTTTAAAAGCTCAAAATCAAAGTTGGTTTTCAAATAGCTGCTCTTAGAAAAAAGTTGTTACGTGACGTAATTTAACTTATACAATTTAGGTTGGAATTTTCTTTTTCTGAAATAGTAGTGAGAAGCGAGAAACTCAAAGTTCGAATAAATCAGAAAACAGATGTTTAGGGCTAAAATGTTAAGTTTATCTCTTTATTTTAGTCCTAGACATAGTTATGAAAAATATTAATTTTTACTCATTAAATATTAAAATATGATGCGGTTGTGTGCAGTCTATTTGTGTACTTTATATGAATGTTATGTTGTGGAAATGTTCCACTTGTGTATTTTATATGAATTAAGTATTATATGAGCCTGTCAATACATGATAGCCTGATGACTCAGAGCCGTCCCATGTGACAAGTTTGCTTGTTTTGTCATCCATTATTTATAAATTCATGTCGTTTAGTAATAATTGACTCCTACGCAGAAACACATTATTGTCGACGACTAACTATCATCGCTACTTGTTTTATCGTCATCTTAACTAATAAGTGGTAAGAATAGCATGTGAAGAAATAACATGTTTAATATAAAATGGAAAATACATACATTTATTGTTTTTAAGTGCATTGTTCAAATAGAGTTTTCTCGAAACGAATATTATTAATATTAATATTAGTAATGTACACTTTTATATAAAGAAATGAATGCACTAATTTAAGGCCCATGACACATCATAATTAAACCCGATTCAATCCGTTTCGGTCACATTCAGTTATTTTTTAAATATAATTAAACTGCAAATTAGAGTCAGACAAGAAGGCAAAGAATAGAGAGCTGTGCCGATTGTTCCACGGACAAGAATAAGAATCAAATTACCAAATATTTTCTTTTAAAATAAAATTATTTTCTTCTCTTTTCCTTTTGGTACGGACAGGGATTTTATATTGTTCATGAATATAAAAAACTACACTGAAAACATTACAAGCGAAAAATAGAAAAACTCCAGTGTTACAATAACGTCCACATACGTGCAGTGCAGAATTACTTATGGAACCAGTTTGTTAAATATCAATATGCATGTACATATGTAATCAAGTTTACGAAAGATATTGACCTCAGCTGGAGGTGGATGACAGATGATCGATGATCGAATTAAAGGCTATTTTAATTGATATGTATGATGGCGCTTCGAAAAATCTCCAACAGTAGAAATAGCGATTAGAATCTAGAAATCAGTAGACATATCTAACCGCTTAACAAACGGCTTTAGTTAATTATAACTGATTTATGAGGGTGATGGATCACATTTTTATGCACAATATAAAAAGCGGCGAGGATGAAATTAAATACTTCCGGCAAAATCCCATTAATTTACACATATTGAGAGCATATTTCTATATTAATGAGATATAATTACTAAATCCTCTTACTATTAAATTAGAAGAACTATAATTAAATACAAAAGTCTACGGTGCTAAAACTAACAGAGTTGTGTCAGAGATATAAATCAGAACGAAGACAAGGCATCGCGATCGATGTAAGTAAAAGTGTGGCGCCCGATCGACAGCCGTCTAATATTTTTATTTATAAAGATGAGTGCTGACTGGGTAAAATGATACTTTTTGTTGTTTTTGCGCCCCAGCGAGCCATGCAAATGCTATTTAACGCGCAACAGCATGAGGTCTCAGACAAGCCAATAGATTAACGAGCATCCACCAATAAAAATTCACAGGGCCTATTATATTAAAATGTAGACCGTTCTCATTACCGACGGCTTTCAGCTCCAGTTCTCAATATCAATGAGATGTTATTTACAACACTTCTGTATTAATACGAAGTGCACAGTTTTGTTTGAGTCGAGTTGTTTTGGTGTCTTTGACTGTGATGATCTCTACAGTTAGACTATAAGAGTACCTAATAAGTTTTTTGTGTAATGAATAATGACAGGCTTATTTGACTTAGTGTTATGTGAAGTGAGTAGGATATAGAGGGCTTGGGTATAAGATGTCCGATAACAGAGTTGAGCGATATAGCAACAAGTTCCTCATTAAGTTATTTAATATAGGAATCGATAGTGCGGATTTCCATTGGCGAATTAATTCGGCGGACGCGAGATCGAGTAACGGTGCTGGCGTGCCATTGACATTCGTCAGCGGTGGACGTAGTGGTCGTCGCAGTTCGTTGTTCTTCGTGCACCGCCCCGACGTCGACACTCGCCGCCTTAACCACAGCTCAAGCATTCAGTATGGTGCCGTCCAATATAACAGCAAAATATACATTAGTTTAACAACATGATTTTACGAAAAATGTAGTAGCTGTTATAGTTTTTCTGATTACCAAATATATATTTACGAACTCGTAATGGAATATTAAAGGCGGGTTTTATTACCAAAATATAATGTGGTTGATGCATGCCGTTCTTGATGTGGTCTGTAAGTGTCGAAGTAACGTTTCATTAAATAACTTAACCGCACGGTTCCCCAGTAATGAATGAGTCGACGTTCTGCCACCAAGTTCGGTTAGCGGTTTTTTTTGCCCACTGCTCTCCTTATACTAGATTGATTTCTATTATTACCTGCCATCGACCTGTGAACACTATTGAAATACAGTAACTGGTACCTGCACAAAACTCTATACTTCAAAAATATATGCAACTACTTTCTTATGAGGAGACGCGATGTTGTGATGACTCACGATTTTATAAAAAGATCATAAATATGTAAATTTAATAACAATAAAGAAATTTCAATAGCGATAAAATTATTTTATGGCTCATATTTTCACATATTCTATTACACGATGCATAGTTTTGTGCCACTCCTTATGACCTGATTGATTAAATAACGTTTTTTTAGAATTCCGATTAAGGTAGAGATCCTGATAGAATCGTCTCATAGGCATAATTTTAACTGTCACACCCATTAATTATTTATTTATTTGCAGTTCTTGAATACGATATCTATAATACATGCAAAACAATATTTCTACCGAGTAAAAGGTAATAAGATATCTGAAATGTTAACAGTACTATTTTCAATTTTTAGAAATAAATAAGAAAAGTTAGAGTCTTACAAAATGAGGACTTGAAATAACCGTTCGAGATCATATTACACTTGGCTACTTTTTTCTCCAGTGGCGACATTAACAGCGAAGTTATCCGAACATTTAAAATGGCCGCAGTACAAACATATCCATGTTTTCAATGTCAATAGCATTGGTGTGCCATTGTGTGCCAATAATTTGTAATTGTATTGCACTTTTGGTGGACAAACATTTTATTATAATCTTAATATAACATGGTGAATGGTATATTGTTTTACTTTACTTGTAATATTATATATATTGGTAGCGGTGTTCGTAAATATAATAACTGAATAATAAATTGCTTATGATACATCAACTCGCGCTCGAGTAGGGAAAGTTCATAATTTATTATGAGTTGATAAGTGTTCGTTTACACAGTTTCTAGAGTGAAAGATCTGAAAAACATGGTGTTTGCCCAGCAGTTGAACGATGCAGGCTAACAGTAACAGTAACGGTACTGGGGTATGAATTAGATTGTTATATGATTAGTTATATATTAAAATAACGTAGTATCATGCCTGTATTATCAGAAGTAAGAAAGAGCTGGAGGATAGTTTTTAGATAAGAGAACCGTTCAAAAGTCGTTGGTCGGCTTCGTTTCGATTGCAGTTTAGTAAGTAGAATTTGTTTCCTATACTTGTGCACTCACATTTCCCTTTGCCATTATAGGTCCTATTTAAAAGAGGACGAGCCCATTGTCATACTGCCAAACATAATTCCAAACTACAAACTTTGACGGCACGGTTGGCGCAGTGGTTGAGAGATCGATGGATTGCTACGTGTCGCGGGTTCGATTCCCGCAAGGAGCTAATATTTGTAAAATCTACAGGTAGTTGTTTCGGGTCTAGGTCTTTGAGTATGTGAATATATGTTTGTAATCGAAGCGACCACAATGCTAATAAGGGAAATTAAAGTCGTAGACGTCGTAAAACATCTAAAATAATAAATGTTTATGCGCTTAAAAATAAAAATGTAGATTTGAAATTTCTTAGAAGGGGTATCACAATTCCCAGCGGTAACGACACTATAAAGTACTTAGGCATCAGTCAATGCAAAGCGCAACAGTAATGCCAACATAATAAAGACTACAATTGTTCGTGGACAGAGTCAGGATGCTAGACTAGTTTACAAGCTACAGCCCACTTCCTCAATTGAGCCTTTCAACTAAGGTCAATGATAAGCAGCCGATACACACGTCTTTTTCATTTACCTACATCCACTTAGAATATATTTTTATGGAGAGAAAACTTTATATGATTATTGCGGATACCTAAATAGCCGTTGTTTATGAGATATTTAGCAAATAGCAGTAAATAAGCAATTTACTGTTTTCACTGGTTCAAAATGATGAAATTTATGTATGGCGGCTTTTAGTATTATTGCCGTCAAATGTTACTTCATTTAAATATTTATATGTGATCCTCTAAAGGCGTTTATCTTTCGATTAAGGATTAATTGAGAAGATAAATTATACAACTCGTTAACCTGCTTACTAAGGGAAACAAAGTAAACTGAATGAAGTTGTAAATGTCCGTTAATTATAATGTACTTATTAAAACAGAAGATAATACTGCGATCATAAATTTTAAATGTCTTGTAAGTATATTAATGAAAACAATTAAGTTTATAGGGTTGAGTTTACGTACAAATACGCATATACCGGTTCGTTCCAGTTTCATTTAAAAATACAAATAGTGGTTGAGTGCACTTCCATATTGGTATAACGGGTGACAATCTTAATTCTGTCGGGATAATATTGTGTACACACAATATACGGTTGATCGTTTGTTTTGTGAAGTGTGTTGATAACTTCTGAATGATGATAACGTGTTCAATAAAAGTACTTAAGAAATAAACATTGTTCATAAAGTGCATACATTCTTATTTATAGTAAGCATTAGACAAAATGGGCTCGCAGGAATGCAAAATATTTAATTTTAAAGTTCAGTTAAAACAATTTTAACGTCATGTCATCAAAATCATCATGTTTCATGTGCTTCTGTTGGCGAGTGGGAGATTGCAGGTGACCTAAAAATAACCTTTTTTAACTTCTGTCTAATGCTATTATAAATATAGTGTGTTAGTTGTATGTGTTTCATTTTATTATTTCCCAGCAATACCATTCCATAGCATCTCAAACTTATTGTTAATTTAATCGACACTATTGCCCCCATACTTACTGAGATATTTAATCAATGCTTAGACAACGTTACTTACTCTGATTTAATGAAACACAGCAAGGTAATACCAATATACAAATCAGGCAGTAAGAATAATCCCCCCCAACTACAGACCAATCTCTGTACTCCCAGCACTAAGTAAAATTTTGAAAAAATCTTGGTTGATCAAATCAACACTTTAATTCAAACGAAATATTACGTGGTCGCCAGTTTGGTTTCACGAAAGGTAGATCAACTACAGACGCAGGAGTAAATCTAATCACTCACATTTATGAGTGCTGGGAGGGCTCGCAGGATGCTATTGGCATCTTCTGTGATCTCTCGAAGGCATTCGACTGTGTAGACCACAATACTTAGAGTATCCGTAAATTAAACCACTACGGAATTCGTGGACCTTGCTAGCTGCTGACCTTGTTTTATTGTATCTATCGCAGAGGCAACAAAAAGTTAGTGTAAATGGGGCTTTATCTAAAGGATCTGTTGTTAAACTGGGTGTGCCCCAAGGCTCAATTCTTGGCCCTTTCCTATTCTTAGCCAATATAAATGATCTTCCGTACATGATGAGCGAAATATCACATATTATTTTATTTGCTGATGACAGTTCCCTCATTTTTAAAATAAGTAGAAAAGATAGGGAAATTTTACATGTCAACAAGAGCTTAACTATTCTTTCTAAATGGTTCGCGGCAAATAATCTATTGCTAAATACTAATAAAAACAAATGTTTAAAATTCTCCTTGCTAAATGTTCCCCATGTAGGCCTACAACAATGGTAGATGGTAATGAACTTAATATAATTAAAGAAACCGTGTTCTTGGGTATAACAATAGACTCAAAATTGCAATGGGGTCCTCACATCACAGCACTATCAAAGAGACTAAGCTCTGCGGCATTGGCAATGAGGAAAATTAGGCAGTTAACTGATATAGCTACAGCCAGATTAGTATACTACGCATATTTTCACAGCATTATGTCCTATGGCATTCTGTTGTGCCCATCAGCTGCTGATGTTGATTCAATTTTCATATTACAGAAAAGAGCGGTCCGTGCTATCTATAACATGGGCCCCCGCGAGTCTCTACGAGGCTTTTTTAAAGATATTGATATCCTAACACTGCCGTCATTATACATTTTGGAATGCATTATGTACATCAGAAAGAACTTGCAAATGTTTAATATTAATAGTGACTTCCACGACATTAATACTAGGAATAAACATAAATAGTGGTTCCTAAATTTAGACTAACTAAAACAAATAAATCATTCCTAGGGAACGGTGTACGCTTTTATAATAAATTGCCGAAATCTGTCGCCGACCTTACTGGTAAAAGATTTAAAACGCATATTTATTTATTTAAGGATCTCCAACAAAAGATGTACACAAATCATGACATAGAAATAACGTTCAGCAAAAGGTATTATGTATGTGTACTCCTTCACTTATAGGAGACCACAGCATGCACAGTGAACTAAGCAACAAGTTAACAAAGTGAATTATTACATACAAAAATAAATTTAAACACTACATAAAGATAAAAAGTAAACAAAAATTAAATTATTATATTACAAAGAAATATCAATGAACAGATATTATAATAAATCTTTTAAACATTTCTTGAATTTGGCAAGAGATTGGGAAATATCTAAATCAGTGGTTTTAGCCAACATGTTGTATTGCCTACAGAGTCTCGGTACAGCGGCGTGATGACCTAAGTTGGTTTTTGAGCCCGGGAAATCTAAAAAATCTATTCTCATAAGGAAAGCATATTATAAAGTTAAAGACTATGTTGACGATAGGGACGTGTGGCACTAACTGTCTTGATGTCTTCTGCACATGCGGCTTCCCTGGCAATCCGTTGTTTTCAATTCTCACAAGTTAGTTTTTAATGACGATTGTCTTGATAATATTTTTATTATCATTTTTTTTCTCTATATCTTTTAATTTTAGTTATTTTATATAAATTTTTCTGTTTTGTAACAATTAGTTATTATTTGTTGAAGATTTCTAATATTATTCATGTAATTTGTTTGTTACACGCTAGCAACTTCAAATTGTAAATGTGCGAGCACAGTGTAGCCAGTAACTTTACATTTACTTGTCGGACAGTGTGGATTGTTGCACTCACTTGAGCCAGTATATCCTCCTAATGAGAGTGGCGTTGAGTACTGTATCGCTGGGTCTCCAACTATTGTGGCTGAGCCTAGCTACACCAATTATTCTATTATATTAATACTGTTCTTTGTGTGTCGTTTTGCGCACATTGGCTTGCATTGTACTCGCATAGTCTTTACCGTTAAAGATTGTAACCAGTTTAAAACTATTATTTTAAAAGAGTATCCATGGAGTTTCTTGCCGGTCTCTGCTCCATAGGACCTATCCCACTTTGGAACCGTGCACCTAGAATCACAACGTTTTGAAAGAGCCTGTAAAGGCCTACTCGAAATAAAAATATTTGACTTTGACTTTGAAACATGAAATCTAATAAAAGTTTTATACGTTAAAAATGTATTGTCGGTTTAAAATATTCAAAGCTTTTAATCTTAATTATTTACGCCAATCAAAATCAACAAATTTCATTTACAAATTGAGATTTAAACAACTTGCTTTAAAAACAGCCGACAGCTGAATATCAATTCGATTGATTTCGTGAATGACTCATAAAGTTGTTTGTGAACGTAAAGTGCGGCGGCCGGGCGACATCTCAAGCTTTCTTTTATTTCGGTGCCACGAGGAGCACCCGGATTAGAGTCGACAATCCGACACTGGCACCATTATCACACAAGCGGCGTCCCTGCGATTCAACCCCAAATATGGCAACAGATGTAGGAATCCTCAATTTGAGGAAGGTTGTAAATCGATAAAAAAGGCAAACGTACGGATACGTAAGGAGGCGATAAATTGACCGACGTTGATATTGACGATAATATATCCTCTAACTGCTGTTGTCTAGTTGAATTAGTTATATTTTGCATTCGTATAAAGTTATTTTATCAACACTAGGTACTACAATTCACCGTCCGGATTGTTTTAGTTTTCAAACGGTAATTTCCGTAAGTAGGCAAGTGTATGTCGAGAGTTTGTAGAATGTTTTGTTACACGACGTATGAAGGTTTATTTTATATCAACAAGATTTATAACGAGTAAAAAGTGGGTGATGTGGAAGGCAGCCTTGGCGGTCTACATCTTGTTCCGCGAACCACCTGCATTCACATCGTCTGCGTGTACAAGAAAATGACCTGTGAAAAATGGAAAGTGGAGTGAATTTGTCTAGCTCAGTGTGTTAGTGTCCGAAGTATAACGGTGCGCGTTACTCAGATAAAGGCCTGTGTACACCCGGAGGAAACGATACACTCTAATATAATACACATAGCGTGAGAATCGCAACTACCCGTTAATATCGCACTACGGATAATATCTCTGGCGTTATAATCGTGACAAACTATTAACCGCGCAGTTGAGTTCCGACGTTATTATTATAGCGTTTAAATGGCGTCATTAATTTGTACATGTGATGTCACACACGCTGTAACTGAATGTAAGAAGTGAATGTTTATTTCATAATAGTCCTGACTAACTAGAAACACGAGTTATTTTGAGGAATATAACATATACTTGAGCTGACTCAGTAGAAATACAGTATTTTAAGTTTGAAATATTTTATTTGTAAAATAAGCCTTTAAGCCTTGATACTGTAATCTTATAAAGAGTAGACAGCCGATATACGTGAGTGTATAATCAAATTCAATACGAAACGATAACCGTATTTACAAAAATGTAAAAAAGTTGGAGACTTACGAGAAAGCAATGCGGCATAATATTGTACCGTGGACCGAGTCTTTAAGACCGTTTTACCAAAGTTTAACGTACCTGAAAAAAAAAAAAAGAATATATTAAGACATATAAATGAGCAAGATACCGTAAAAGATGCGCATTATTAGCTATAAAATGATAAATTTATGAAGGTCAATAGGGGATTAAGTTAGAATGTATGGCGCGGAAGTAGTCGGCATGAAGCGCAACATGTAACGTATAAATATAGACCATTAGTCACATTCATTTTTTAATCAGCTTTGTAAGAATTTCCAAATTTCCAATAAAAATTGATTCACATTTCATTATCTAAGAGAAAATTTATATTTAGGTCGGTACATTATTAGACAGCACAATCAAAAGATAACTAAATAATTTTTTACATTTGTGGTATTTGGATTTTTTGTTGCATTGCATGTATGCAATAACACACACTGTTTATGCGTCTAAAATTGACACGCGCAGGTACTAGTATTATTGTATATTAAACTGGATATTAAGGGTGTTTTTATGTTCTTTTTTATTTAAATCGGAAAGAAAAAATGGATCTTTATCATTGGGTATTTCTTAGAAATAGTTACAGGTGCGAAGATAAAGCTCACCGCACAGTGGCAGCGTGATATATGGTTTGCATATGGTAATACAGCTTCATGCCTTTGCTTACAAAGCATGGAAATGCCACGCGGGGTTTCTATTCGCCCGTGTTGAAATTAATGAGAAATTATTCTGCAACATTACTAATTAATTCCTATACTTAAACAGCCACGACTAATATCCGCCGCTTTAATTTCAACTCTAAAGCAATATGCCGTTAAAATGCTTTAACTGCCAATTGGACATACATCTTGGCTCGTAAAGCTTAGTCCGTCTTCCTGCCGTTTATTACACATTCAGTTCCTACTGTTTGAATAACAACCGTAGAAATAGTGAATAGAACAACTGTAGGGCGATAGCATTCATTATCTTTATAACGACTTATCTCCAGCGTGGTATATATTTTCACAATAATATCTCCACAGAGCGGCGCAATGTGATGAGTTTATGCTTACGATTCAATTTTGATCGCACTAAGTCCTTGGGAATAAAATAGAACACGTTTAAAAATAGGGGTGTATTATGAAAACAATATTTTTCACGTGAGACCGTCCAACGTAATTAAGGAGAGTATAATTTTTCAGTAGCCAGCGAGGAAAATCAGTTTTGCACACATGTCGAGACAGTTAGCACGCGCGACCCCAATCGTGATACGAATATCACCATTTATAGATGAGGGAAAAGTGAAACTGATATGTATTTCCATAGTCGTATCAAGTAAGAAGACTTTCAACAGGATTCTCTGAGTCAGCTTTTAAGATAATAAATATTTACGACGCGTAGTGTTATAAAATTACCACAAATTGTACCAAGTTTACGGTAATAGCTTCCTACGACTGTCAAAATAGTGATGATGTTGAAAATAACGGCGCGGCGTGACATATTTAGATTATCAAAATAAATTTGTAGTGCTCGGAAACAAATGCTATAAACATATTGATGAGACGTGATGTCTTTTGCAGGTTTGAGGATATTCAACTATGCCGACGATACAGTTTGAACTTTGTTCATTTGAGTGTCTGCATGCAATGAGGGTGTTGAGAGACACCGTGAAAATTGACTCTAAAACGGGTATTGTGTGAACAAAGACAATTTACATATACAAACTAGTATGTAGATACTATATATCGGCAAATATTATAGATGTCAAGTTGACAATAGTCGTAAAATAAGAATGGGCGCAATAATAATATGTGCATTTAAATTGTGCCCCGACTCTCACACAGCGATTTTCACGGTAATAAACATTATACATTCTGAAATAAATAGTTATATTATGTCAATTTACTCCGGTTTACGATATGACACAAATACCAAGGCCAATATTTATGACATGACGCGATTGCTTCTCTCCTAACTTAACAACGTTGGCTGAAAATAAAGCCTTATGCTTACAAGAAAACTGGATTCATATTTTTAAGCAGTCATTATAAGAAATTCATATTATGACAGAAACTGCATACAATCACACTTCCTCAATCCAGATACATTTGCAGCCTCATTTCAAAAGAATATTTCATATTACTTTATCTTTGTTGTATGATGATTTAATATATCCAATAAAAGCAAATTCAGTTTTTACTGGTTCCTACATTATCTTTATCACAAACAAAGTCTTCTGGCCATAAGTTTTGCGCGTCTTAGAGGCAGACGCCAGCTGGCTAATTGTCGGTCTAATGGTTGACTTCTGACTCGAGGGATTTACAACCCTGATACTCGCATAGGCAGCACATGGCGGCACTTTGAAAAACGAAATCAGGTCTTTATAGTTTACTGGCTAATTTACTTTGTCTTTAATAAATAGTTGAGAAAATTGCTATCATGAAGTAGTTTCTTTAACTTAAGGAAACAAGGTTCTTGTTAGATATGGTATAATATTACGTCGTAGCCGACATGGTTTTATGTTAAGTTTGAGATAGCAAATAATAGCGCCTAATGAAAAGTCTATTAAGTTATTAAAGTATCAGATGATGAAAGATTTACTCTAGTATTATTTATTACTTGCTATAAATTATACCAATTATACTTTGGATCTAGTGATCGTCTGGTCGTATTTGTTTTTTTATATCCACATCGATGTCACCTCTCTACATAGTTTGCTAATGAATAACGGTCTCTATGAAGTTACCTTTAGTCAACATTATAAAAATACACAGATGGCTGAAATCACATAAGTGTGTATCATGTGATTTAAGCCGTCTGTATTCACAACTTAAGATCCTTTAACTACAAAAAACATCAAATGCATTTACAAGGGATCAAAACGCGTAATATTCGCTAACCAACACAGACTCTACATCTATTTAACCATATACTCTTTACGATGTATTCATCATATACACATATTTTATGACAGTTCCATACTTTAATGTTCAATTTAAAAGAGGTCCTTTTCGGATTATGGTCAGCGTAACGATCATAATATCTTCCTATTGACCATTCCAACCTGGTATTCATAGATATTTTCTAAAAACTTACGAATAAATTAGAATTATTAGAACATTACTCTATATTGTTTCTTTTCAATAAAAATAATGATCAACTTAATACTACAGGGTGAAGAGTATTACGCTAATGAATTTTAGCACTAAATAACATATTGCTGATTCATATAGTGATAGAAACAAACATTCTCAAATTAACACATAGCTGTAAATATGAATATATCTCACACTGTTAGCACAAAGAATGAGTTCACTACATTAGTTTAACGGGGCAAGATTTGAACTCACGAACAATTGAATCAATGCTGTAGAGTGTACTAGTATAGTAAGCTGCCCAGTGTGTTTACAATATAACCCAGAAACTTATGCATGGGACATGAAATCTTTATGAAAAGTATTTTGAATTAAATGGAATAGAAATGTAAATCAATAATAATGCGTTGCCTAGCGGGATACAGATATGGAAATAAATACTGGCGACTAAGGATTCTGTCGAGTTCTTGGGTAGCAAGTACACCTGTCTACTAAAAACATTTTACTCGATCACTATACCTACGCTTGGTGCAAGATCGTTATAGACTATAATCCTTCCATACATTACAGCCATCCAAGCGAGCTGCTATGTTCGACAGTGAACGTAAAAGTTCATAAGTAAACTCACGAGAAAAGTGAGCCAAACAACAATAATTATAACTGACGGGAATATGACGCCAGTTTTTGCTGCCGGTGTACCATGTGGATGGGCCGCGGGCAAAAGCTATTATAAAAGACAACTGAAGTAATTATGTAAGATATTAAATGTAATGCGAGTGTTTCAAAGCTTTTGTGTCGGTAATTTCTATAATCTGCGGGCCGTTCCAGTAATTTTCTTTGATGAGTTTTGTACAGGATAGGTATAATTCGTTATGTGTGTAATAAAACACGCATGGGATCAATTCATATTTGGAAATAATATACAGACTGGTAGTAGGAATATGAGATATTTCTTACCTTCAGTCAATATAAATACAACAATAGTATATACAATTCATAAAATATTTTTCATATCTATAAATAACACTGCGCAGAATATAGAATCCTTCACTCGCCATTGAAATTGGGTCACTACTTCCTACAACTGTCAACGTCTTCGATATGTGAAATGATAAGTAACGGTTTCCGAAATAAAAGGGTAATGACATGATGTCGGCACAGAAAGACAGACACGGCTCCATTTCCGTACACTAATGAAAATGATAAAACAACAACGATCAATGACACCATTAATAAAGATATTATAAAACTCGGCTGGCTGCACTTTTAAAGTAATTCCAATAATCGATAATGACATTGCAATTAGCTTTGCGCATCAGGAAAAAATGTTCTGAACTTCATTACTTACTAACCACAAAATTATATTGAGACGTTCATTTTGTATGTTCGAATACAGCAATAATGGACAGTGAAATGGTGAAGTGCTCTTAAACTCAATTTGTTTCTTAATCTTACTAATACTTACTGTACATCGATAAAAGAAATGTACTCAACTAATTCGTTATCAAATATCAATTCATCTTGAATAAACAAGTAATTACGTCCGGCCCGGACAGTGTAAGATTGATGTTCATGAATTAATATTACGTTTCATATTCAAACACATCTTGAACACAAAAAAAAAGATTTAATATGGATCTCTAAAAGCAGTCATATTTCAAAGGTACATTTATATTAATTAGCTTTCAAGAAATGTATTCCATTTTGTTCAACAGACGTATATGATTACTATGGAGATAAAAAGATACGTTCTACATTTTACATCGTATACTTTAGAGGCTAGAATATTTCCTGGTTCATAAAGTAGTCATAAAAAATCCGCGTCTGTTGATTAAGATCAGACTCGGCGTAATCTTGGAGCGTGTGAAAAGAGACTCCATCAAGGAAAAGGTATTAGCATAAATTAAAAAGAAAATGAGGACAAGAAAAAGTTGTGAAGGATACTACAGACTCACAGTGAGTTTCATAAATAATACGAGTTTCTGGGTAAAGATTTCTAACTGTTAGGTCTCGAGAAACAATTGTAAATGTTTTAAACAAACACAAAATGTAAAGCACGGTTGTACACCCGATGAACCGGTGAGATTGTCGCAGAGTTATGGGAATATGTTTCTGGTCAAAATGTTGGAGGTGCAAATTTTGAAAATGTTGTCAACAACAGTTTTAGTCTATAAATAAGCTGCATCAAACATATCAGTAGGAACGCCCTTATGGGTTGAGATCAGTATATATGTTTTTAATGTTGTCGCTGGTTAATAATTTTGCGCTTATCTATATGGATAACCATACAAACTATCAGGATTACAAACAGTAGAAGAAATAAACGCTCGAATTGGAATACTATGAAATAATTCCACTTGTAGGTTGTTTAATATTTATTTCACCAAGGCGAACCGTAATAAAGAACTATGTGTATTGAATTAATAGGTATACAATATTTAACCGCGGTATAACAACATACTTCATACAACATTTTACATTTTCATGATTCGTAGAGGTTGTTATGCTAAAGAGGCTCTATTCACATCCCACCAAGCATCTTGCAACATTGTTGAGCTACATTGCAACGCTTAGATTCTCCAAGAAGGATGTAACAATTGGTGTGTTACAGCCGGTACAACTCTATAGGGACACTTAATTTTACTCCACTAAACTACTAGGTTGTTAGATATGATTATAAAGTCCTATCGTATACATTGTAATCAGAAGATAATCTTACCGGTTCATGCAGCATTATATACAAAGATATTATATGCACATTGAAACGTGTTTTATATTTACCCATCTATTGCTTATAAGACGCGAATGTCGCAATCATTAATAGAAACGGCGTTGGTTTTATCATCATCTTAATAATAACTGAAAAGGGTTTCTGAAGTTCCGTTAATAACATAAATCAACGCTACTGCTACAGGAAGCCATGATTTATGATAGTGGATAAGGGTATGTGCCGAGTCACGGGTACAAAATACCTACTAAACAGGACTTATAATAAGGAGATATAATACAATATTATCTATCTATTTAATCAATTGGAGACTGATCTGCGTGAGAAGCCTGTAATTGGTGAGAAACTGCATAAGACCGCGCTAAGTGCGGACTGTTATCGTTTCGGAAGCCAAGACTCACTTCGGGTCGCTAAGCCAGAGCAGTAAGTAAGTATTTAACCAATTAATGACATATATATTACCCTACTCATTCTGAGAATAAGTCTGTGGCCAGTATTATAATGGGCTAAATCATTATAACATATAGGTTTATGATTCTTTTAAGTAAAAAGTTAAGTATTGTCTGGCATTTTCACAATTTTCTGTGACACGGGACGACATGGTACTTAAACTTAATCTCGCTAGCGGGCAATACAAAGGCAATAACTCAAATAATATTTTACACATTGCATGAGTCAAGTTTAGATATAATTTGCTAGCCACGACACAAATAAGAATCGTCGAACAGCGGTAAAATGTCGCCCTAACATTAAGAAAAACTATTCATTTCCAATTTATTTTAATGCCAAATGTTGATGGATGTGTAAAATATAAAAATTAAAATAATGTATGTAATCACACATTCACCGTTTCCTAAAGAATGCATTGAGTGATATCTTCGAGCGGCACTGACAATTTTCTGCATGTGGTAAACACAAAAAGGCAGATTTTATCAAGACCGAATCTGTTAAAAAATTTCACGCAACTGTTCATTGTACCAACTAAGCAACAAAATTATAATATGGGTCCGAATTAATTATTGAGTATGAGAAATTTAAATACTTTATTTCATTTTTTAAGAACTACTTTTACTTTTTTTAAATAGGGTCGCGTGAGAAGCGGCTTAAACTATTAAAGTGATAACCCTATAAAATGATCGAAGGGAATATAGGGGGAAGTCCCATTACGCCGGACGGCACCTAGCATCGGACACTCGCACTATCTGGACAAAAATCGTTGAAAAGGGGGACCGTATCGACATAGGGTTACGGGACGCGAACACCAGTGTCAGTGAGGCGAACGGTCACGGTGGGAGCGGATTATTGCTGTAACATAAATTCCAAGTGGGCATTATTGCTATGATCTTGTGTTTAATTGTTTATTTTTCAATGAAGATAGTGTTCTATTATAATTCGTAGACTGTGAAAGTTTTTATTAATTTTCTGAACAGTTTTACTGTGTAATACGCAATCTTGGAGATTACGTATCGCCGTAGTACCGGACACAAAGATGTCCCTTAACACCGGACAGTTTAAAAGTTGTTTTTTACGACCGACCACTGGAAAGAATATTTATGAAGTCATTCAAAGATGCATATTACAGAATTGTCGAATAGTTTGGTCTCCGAAGAATTGACAGACTCTCCAAGAGAATCCACTAACTAACCAACAATCAGCAGTCTCAAGCCGTCAACGAGCTTTGATCTAGATGTTGTCCAGATTATCTATAAATTGTCGCCATTGCTAGATGTTGTCAAAAAAAGATCAGTGGTTCGGAAGAGAATATGTGACAGAAGTGAAATTTTAACCTCATCACCCTACAAAATTGCTACTAAAGAAAAAGAGAATGAAAAGAATGTTAAGGAACAAAAGAAAGGAATAGGATCTAAGTTCAAAACAGCAATAGAAGGGAAAGGGAAACAAATCAAAGGTGTTAAGGAGATAAAGCTAATAAAAAGGAACCGTTCTCTCAAATGTCTAATATAGGAAGTTCTTCCTATGTTAGACATTTGACATGCATACCATAGTGTGCTTAGAGGACCATGACGAAGACTGGATACAATTCTTCAGCTCCAAGGGTGGGCTCATGAAGCATGTGCAGACATTCTTGAATGTGGAGATGCATATATATATGATCGATGCACGATGTTTTAAAATGTTCAGCGTTTTGGGTTAGAAGTTAAATCCGTCCGCTGCTAGGTGCCAATGTCAAAGATTGCATTTTTTCCTATCAAAACTTAATTAAGGTTCCTAAATGTGTTTATGTAGAAGTTGTATTTTTTATGATTGGTTTTGATTTTATAATTTGTTGACTTAACTAATTCATAAATAAAGCTAAATTTTTCCAAGTCGTTTTAAATTATTTTCTTAAAATCTTAAGTGTCCGCCACTGGGTGACTTCCCCTTAACATGCTGATAACTTTGGGTTTAAAGGCTTTCAACGCCGCTAGTAGAAATATTGAGAGAATAAAAGCTGAGAGTTTAACATTAGCACAGCATCGGCTCTACAAGCATGTCCAACATGAAATAGTGAACTTAATATAGAAGCTGGTACAAAGCAATTGATTGCAGCAACGAGAAAACGTGGCGATAAAAACGCTAAGCTAATTATCTTGGGTATTATTAACTTGGGTAAAAATAATAATGAAACAGAATTAACTCATTATTTATAAGATTTAAGCCAGTAGTAAATTTTACCGTTGCGTTTACGAGCTAATAGATTTAACGCATGATCCTGTATTTACTGCACAAGTACTCGTAAGGTGCTGATATGTTTTTATGACTATTTTGCTTTAAGGGTTGTTACTAATGAGTTAGGTTTTGTATGCACTCAGTTTTGATTGAATATTAAATTGGTGTCTTCGATTACTGAAAACATGTTCCAATAGATTTTCTCGAGTTTACTTTTGAGTCTAATTTGTAAAACCGATCTCGTTCGTATATAACTTTTTATTCAGTATGCAATTAAAATAAATAGCTCATAAACTTCCGGTACCATTAAAGCAGAGATTTATGGCAAAACGCATATATTCATAGCTGTTGTTGTTAATTATTGAAGTTATCCAATATGTAAAATTGCATATCGTAATAAACAATAAGATACGTATCATCGGCCAATAAATGAGTGAGTAGAACCATATCCCGGAGCGTAATAGGCACTCAGACGGGAAATATGATGTGAAGCATAACAAACTACAGATAGTCTTGGGAACATTCTTTTATGATGTAATAATTGACAAAGAGGAAACTTGATGAATTGATGTGAAACCATGATGAATCGACTGCACTAGTGAAGATTATGAACACACGATTACGGTAAAAAGAACGATCGTGTGGATAGTATCCACTGGATACACATTGATAGATCGCAATGACCTTCGCTCGCTAAATACCTACACCTTGTAGATGACGTCAAATGACGGTCGACTCTATCGCAATACATATACATTCTTAAAGGACATTTACTTAAAGGCGTTTGAACGGCACGGTTGGCGTAGTGGTGTAGTGATCGACTGCTGTGCTACGTGTTGCGGGTTCGATCCCCGCACGGACCAAATATTTGTATGATCTACAGATAGTTCTTTCGGGTTTGGGTGTATGCCCATATGAATATATGTGTTTGTAAACGCACTCGCGATACAGGAATTACTCCTAGAGTGGGGCAACGTTTTCATAAAATATAAAAATGCTCTTAAAGGTCGATGGATTGGGTTACGCTATTAGACAGTACCGAACCCGATACGACACCGACAACAATATCGGTGGGTATAGAATGGTTATTTACCACTATAATTCAACTTATGTCGTCGGCAATACCGATATTTTCAGTTGTTTGAATTATTGCTGCTTTCGTTATTGGTTTAAGCGAAAACGGTCTCTGTTGTACCCGTGACAGTGACAGTATGAGACTTAACGGCAACTTAAAACCAAGTTGTGTTTAAGAATTTGGCGCTAAATTGTTTAGTACGTATCTGGACTAGCTATCTTTATTGTATCTATAAATTAATCTTAATAATGTATTTAAAACGAGGTTTTGTCAGAAGTAGGCTTACTTTTATTTGTTGGTATAAGCACGAGAATATGTGGGTGTTAAATAGCTACCCTAACTACCATACTGACACACATTTGTTCCATGACCATATTTGAAAAATGTTACAATTTTCGAATATTTGCGATTTCGCTCAATTTCGCCCGTCAAAAGTGGAGTATCTGGTTTTCTATTTATGGTACCGCGCGAATAAGTAAGAAATACGCCCTCAAGCACGGCTCTCATAAGATACCTGACAGAGGCGATTCAGAGGACTTAGCGATAATAGAGACTTTATATGAAACATGATGGACATTAGTCTGCCAGGCAACATTTCCAGATGTGGGCGACGTTATGCCGTGTAAGGTGTTAAGTTACAAAGAGTCGATGATATTTAAGATCGCTACGCTATCGTCCTCTTCAGAACCTGCTGCGCCTTCTATCAGACGTATGCTTTAAGAGGTGGCGAATGTCATAAAAGGAACATTCATTTCAAACGTGTTTCTAGCATCGAAAGTAGTGAGCTTTTTGTCCATTTATAAATAAAATATAACTTTTGGTACAAACAACACACACTTAAAGTTATTTTATATATAATGGGTTCAATTTCTCCAACGCAAGTCATGTGAAAGTTTTATTTTGAAAAAAGAAATCAATGGGACTGAAAAGTAAAGTGAAAAGTAAATAAAAAAAAGAGTTAAATAAACAATTTTCAAGTTCAGACGTCTTAGAAAGCGGAGGTCGTCGACATAATCTTTTCTTTAGCACATGTCATTAGTCAAAACGTTGCGATTGTTCCATTTGAAAGCGAAATGCTTTTACATTTTCATTCACGAATGTGAAGATGAGAGTAAAAGACTGAGCAATTTGAGTAACTATTTAATGCTTTATAATACTTATTCAACAAGTATCGTGGAGGTCATCAAGTCGTTACGCTAAAGTACTGTGAAGTATGACAATAATATCATTTAGTTTGTTCACCTGCCTCTATTGTCAAGCATGTAGCGTAGAAAAATGACTCATATTTGAATCCAGGCATAAAACTTAAATAAAAACAAGAACAACATCGTTTTCTCAAGTAGATTTAAGAATTAAACCGGAGTTTAGTTCTATTTTTGATCACACATAATTTGGGTTGATTATTGACATCCTAATGCGCTTTCGATAGACTACTATTCTGTCGCTTACCTATAAAATTACCAACATAACTATTGCAACTTGAATAGAACTCTCAGGTAAGTCGACCGACTACACGGACCTTAGGATTAAAGGAAAGTCGATAATCTACAGTCCTAATGGTTAATCCATTAGGACTGAAGAGTATTGACTTTCCTTTAACCAACTATGTTGCTTGTAATACTCGCATAATCAAGTGACGGAAATGGATTCATGTGGTCGCAAGAAATAGGTTCAGTGCTACTATTTACGCATATATCAACTTAAGCCGCGTCCTTGGTATTATAGTCGGCCTGCGGTTGCTAAGCGTTAGGAATTGGGTTCGATTCATGGATCGGGCAATGTGTAATTGGAATTTCATCTCAGATTTAGAATAGTGGCTGAGCAGTGGCTTTTGTGAAAGCTTGCTACTTATTATATTGGACATAAGTGTGACAAAGTACACATCTGTTCAACTCTTTATGGATTGCAGGCGTGCTGTTTACGTATGAATATGAATATCTTCATTAACCTGGTCTTGTCCTGGCTTATGGCCACAGCGTGAGCCCTTACTCGCACGTCTCTTATAATTAGACACGCCAAGCGTTGTATTTATAAGTTTTCACGCGATTCTCATTCGAAGAAATGCAAACTAGTCTTCTAACCTTGGGTTAGGTCTATAACTATTATTAAGTGGCGCAATAATCCTGTCCTTGCGGACAACTCCAAAGACGAGTGGTGTATAAATATCCTTCTATTAAGCTCAGTATAGCATTGCGATTTAGATTAACCGTTACAATTCGGGGACCCTTGCCTATAGATAGATGTGACCGAGTGATCCTTGGTTCACTATGACAACAATGAATAATAGATTCGTGTTGTACTGTACTGGTAGCATATTAACGGATTGCTTTGTTGTTATCTGTATGTGCTTGTGATTTCTCATTATGTTTTTGGGTCCTGTGGACCGGGGCTTAAGAAACCAACATTTATCCTCCCTCGTTGTAAAAGGACAGTGTTGTTATCAAAAAACATAGCGAATGGCACTACAATAGTTATGCTAAACACTGATAAAATTATTCATCGCAAATCTGGTAAGGGAGAAGAACTATAAAAAGACGTACTCCACGTATGACTGGAGTACCATGTGTACCATGGCCTCATGGTTGAAGGAACAGAACGTGCGCTTACTGATTGATGCACGAATGGTAATCCACCTTTATGCTAAGTGGCCCTCGGTAATAGGCTGCTATTATGAAATGATGGGATATCTTAATCATAGAATTTAGGGTAAAATATAAAGTAAGACATTCAAACCTTCAAAAATCATTTATAGTCAATTCTATTTACTTTTCTGAAAGTACGAGTATATGTTTGTACATACTTTGCCCTATCAAAGCTTTCAGTAGGTACAACCTCAAAAAATAAATCTTTTAAGATCCTTATTTTAGTGTCATATTTCCTAATTTATCAAATTGCACATTATCAAATAGTAGTGTGAAAGATAAACATTATCAGTGATGTGTATGGGAAGCGGGATGCGGTTTGACGGCGAGCGTCCGGCGGAGCGCGGCAGCCGAACCGCGGCGTCCGAGCGTCCGGCGCCCGCGCCATCTCTCCCTTTCTCTCAAAACTATCGCTCTCTCTCTCCGTCCTTCGGCGGCTCGTTCCTCTTCTTCTTGCAAGGTTAAGGTTACGTCAGACGTGTTATGTTATAACCGTTGGGGCGCACTCCGGCAAGTTCAGTGTCTCGTCGAGAGTGGCCGCGACACTACTCGCGACCAACGTGCGCGCTCACCCCGAGGACTGTGCGACCGCCTGTGATATACGAACAGTGAAAAGTTCATGAACTGCGTGTTGAAATTTGTTTGAACTATAACATCACGTGACGCTAAACTATCAAAACCCTTCCCGTAGCCCTGAAAAGGTAGGTCCCTAATTATATTTACAACATTATCCTGTACTTAAGATTTTTTCGAGATATTTAAAAAATCCAGTAAATGATTTTTTTCTGAGATCCTGGACATCTTGTGAGCAGTCAGGTGATCCTGTTCAATAAACTGGTTTATTAAATATTTTATGGTGGTTGTACGCCGGACACACCGATACAACTGCAACAACTTACGTTACAATTAAAAATATTTTATGCACTCAGTTAAAAAAAAAATGCTTTAATATGATTGACTTTATATAGAATTATGTAGGTAAATGAAGAAGAAAAACGAGGATAAAATACATACTATAACAAAAAGTACCTAATCAATTCAGTTTAATGCTGCAGTTTCCGAAAGCTTACTTAATAAAAATAGATGTTAAATGAATAGAGCATAATTTAGAACCGCTTCCAGGAAATGTTTTCTAGGATGGAAAAATAAATCGATGATAACGTAGAAAAATGAGTAGTGTGTATTGTGTACCGTTAGGGTATGTATAGGAAGGTTTTTGCGCTCATGCGCGCGAGCTTGTCTTCAATCGTGTATAGAGCGATAAGCTCCGATGCGCATATAGCAATAATGGCACTGCGCTATATTTAGAGTCGCTTCGTTTGGCTCCCTTTGCGAGAAGATTTATCATTTATTTCATCGTTTTTAAGTTCTGGCTATAAACTTTTGCAAATTGCGTCTAATGAGTCTATAAATAAAGAACGTTGTCATGTAAAAACAGACGCGTTATTCCAACTTTATTTTGCACTGACGTTAAGGGTTTTTGCACTGACGTTAGGCAATAAATACTTCAATGTAATAATTAAAGTCAGTAAAGTTGTTTACAATAACATAATTCCAAAACTAATAACAATGAAATTAATTTGTGATCGAGATAAAAAAATAAGTCCGAAAATGTTCGAAGCTCCGCAAGCAAAAGACATCAACGAGCGCTGCAAATAGGTGTCAAAATGTTGTTACTCTACGTAGATATTTAAGTGAAATAAAACTTAAATGATGTCTAGTTAAATATATAAACATACTATATATCTACAATAAAATAATCTTGAGTTATAGATAGATCATAGAAGAATCAATTTATGTAATTCATTCACAGATACAGTGAGAATAAAAATAGACTATTCATATTTAACAATTAATTCCTATGTCTATAAGTGTATTGTGCCAGACTATTAACTGCACTAAATAACGCAACTGGTTTGTTTTTGAATATATTTGAGTTGGAAGTGTGAAGGCTCTGTAATAGGCTTTCGATTCAACGAACAGAGAGCACTTACATTGAGTTAATGTTATATGCATTATTTATTTTAATGGTGACTGAATAATTGCTACAACTTAACAAACGATGTTTGCTGTACACGAAGATATAAAATATGAATAATAAATAACAAGTTAATTAAGAAAACAAGTCGATTGAAAGTAGGTTATTAAGATTTCTGACTACATCGAGTTTAGTTTGAGTTTTAGTGGCTATGAAATGATTGCTTAAAAATTAACTCTCAAAAAAGGGCAACTACAATAAAGAAAGAATTTAAGAGGTTTTTCCCACGAACTTGAACATTATTAAGGTCCTAGCTACCTCCGGTATCTAGGTCCGCAATTGTACACGGAACAACTGGTAGCGTTGGCGAACCGCAAAAGTATAACAAACGATCCGGAGAGCACGACCGGGGTTCAGGTCATGTTGGTGCCAGAGTACCAACTGTTCGGAATTGGATCACGAACCTACAACTTACGACGAACGTACTGCCCACGGCACAAAAGTTTGGCGGATTTCTTTGATCTTACAAGTTCCAATTTGTCTAGTGTCGTAGTGTAGAAAGCTTGGAGAACTTATAAACTTCTATTTAGTCGTTCTATATTTAGTAGATATACAAGTATCGTAATAAAGAATGCAATTAAATTCATACATCATTGTATGCTGATGAGACTTGTTGAATGTAGGTTGGGTATAAAATACGAAAGACTTTCTTACTTTGGTCACAAGCGATCCACAAATATACATGTTTAATTAAGACTTTATTTGCTTTCCAATATTTTATGTTCAGACTAATAAAAGAGTAGTTACATTTAATTAGAAGTATTATTAATGTTTTTAAATGATTTTCTAGGACATTGAAACACACACTGACTCCTGGATTATTTAAATTTGGAAGCAAGTTTTTTCTGCTGATTATTTATTGTAGATGAAGTTCAGCTCTACATTATTTCAACATTAATAATAATGATGTTGAGCTTACATATATAGGACTAAAAACGGACATGATGATGTCCATCCGGATGAGGGTTATAAACACAGATGAATAAAATTTACGGCGAAGCAAAATAGAGTTACGATATCCGCAGTCTACGAATTCGTAGGTAATTAAGATGCTGAAAAGAAAATTCTTATTGAATTAAGGATTTTTCTTGACGTTACAAAATATCAAACCCGAATTTCGATTACATATATAACTGACCCGATTCGGGTTCTGAGATTATAATTAAGAGGGTCACGTGAGAACAGCGATCCACCGCGGAGTTCGTGACTGAGCACGCGCAGCCAGCGACACGCCATCGACAGCGATTATTGGGCACAAGGCGATACCGCGTGCCGATTTCCTGATTGTTTTGATTTCATATTAAGTTTATGGAGATATTTAGAAGGATTTAAGAGGAAAGCGTTTTAACTCTAACTAGAGAAACTCTGTTCTTTACACTAAGTTCGTAGTGTATTTCGGAGTAAATTGAGACCTAGAAAATGCTAAGTGAAACAAAATGTTTTGTAGATTTTTTTTTCATCTATTTAATATCTATATTTTCACGTCTGGTAGCGTTATGAAATTCGGATATGCAAACATTTTTTGAATTAAAGTTTTTAGAATGCTCATACATTCCCGAAGTAATTAAAGTGGTTGAAATTATACCATTTTATTGACCCGATTCCTAATAGAATCTAACAAAGCTATTAATTTCGTCGATCACCAAATTTATAGCGCCCGTGTACTGAGAATCTGAGATGTTATAAGCTAAATTGATTGCTATGTTAAATTAAAATCGATTACCCATGACTAACAAAAATCATTAAAAATTTTATGTAACTATAGCGTACTTATTGAATACTAAGTGATTTACGTAGGTATAGCTCGTAGTCTATCAATTAGATTAGAAGTACTTATAAGAAGCTTTTTTAATCTTCATGTTTTTATCTACGTAATTACTATTCATGCAAACCACTATAGCTTTAAAGCTGTCCGATTTTAAAACACACGCCACAAGTATTGAACATTAAGAAAGTTGAAATAAAAAAAAAAAACGCGGAATAATTAAGGTTATTTTTTACTAGCTCCCGTATTGCAAAGCAGTGGTAGGGGACACGAAGCTGGGTTGCTCCTATTTATAAAGTAACGTTTAAAGGGCGGTACTAGGCGGTCGTGCGCGAGGTCAGGATGGATTCCATCAGGCGTGCTTTCCATGAAGGATTTTAATTACGTCGTGTCGAGGTGAACGACCTGTGGCCGCGGTGCGGGTGCGTGCTTTTGACGGCCCCTCCTTTAACAGGTGTCCCGTACCTTAATTTATTTTTATGTACAATAATCAAAGCTTTTATTGATCCCATTTTCCAAAATTGATTTTTGCTGTTGAAACCTTTTTTCCAAATTATCTCGAAACTTCAATATAATAGAAATTATGTTTCTTCTAAATATAAAAAGTTAACAGGTTACTAATACAGGTAACTACTATTATAATTTCATGTACATAAATAAATGATAATAAGAATTTAATAAAAACAAATAAGTAAATGAAATGCATAACTGTAAAGTGAAACTTTTATTTAGCAACATCGTAAAATTCCGATAGCAGAAAAAATATCGGGCTCATGTTTGTTTATGGCGAGATGGGTATGCAAATGAGGGAACCTGCGCCTGAGACTCCTAACAATAGGCGTGGGTGTTAGCGGTCACCGTTGACTCATCGGCGACACGGATACCACGCCGTACCCAAATATTGACTATAATAAATTAACCGAAATTCGCAAACCGGTTTCCGTGTTTGTATTATAAATTGAAACATTATGGCTTTAGTTAACTTGTAATAAAAAATGAGAGCAACGCTTTCATCTGCTGAAAAGATGAAAAGTAACCAAATAAACCACACTGAAAATTTTTAAGTACCGTTAAACAACGTCCGTGGCAGTTTGAACAATAAGAAGAGGACATCTGAAGTAAAAAGTCGAATGTTATTACCCGTAATATTCAACATATTACAAACTAACCTCGCTACTATTTTTCTAACTTCATACACGCGAAATAATGTTTGAAATCGGATAAGCCGATTTAAAACCGGGATTTCACTGTTTTGTTTGTTACTTAAAACAGAAAAAAAAAACTATAAGTTATCGTATTACCATACATATTGCTACATAATACGTAGGTACAGCAAATATGTGTAACTTGAACAACACCATAAATTAAGCAGCTATGCTAGCATTAAGGTTTAAACGAAATAAACAAGTCCAGTCGCCGCAAGCTGAATCGGCAAGGTCTGATATTAAGAAGTAATTCCTCTAATAGATACATAGATACAATCGTTTCTCATGGCATTGCATCGATTTATCTACAAAATTCGTGATATACTGCTGCGTCCCAGATAAAGCGGACAAAACAAAATTATACACAGCAAGCTTTACATTAGCCCGGAATGAAACACCGTGTGAGCTTAAATGGAGAACGTGGCTGTAAAGCGTTTTATGCTCTATAATACGTTGCAAGTGGGGCGACTTACAACGCCTGCAATGTGCTCAAATTGATTACGGGCGATACACGCGAATCGTCTAATAAAATCACTAATGGAACGGTACCAGTGGCGTGCGTCGCATAACGGCGCGGCTCTGTAGTCGCTCCCACGACTGACACATTATGCAACTTGCGCGGGCGTCGCGTCGACGAGCACAATGTGAGCTATTGATCGCGGTCGCGATCGCGTTCCCGACGAAAAACTGCGTGCACCGTAAGTGAAACTACATGCAATGCTAAGCGACATTCGCGTGGTTCTTGATTGACAGACTTGTTGCGAAATGGTTTGTTTCTTCTTAGCGGTATTCAGACCTAACGTACAGTTAGCTAACGATTCGTTTGATTGTTTGCATATATAGATGATATATCTTCGTGTGTAATTAAGATATTTAGCTATTTTCGAAACCTGATTCTGATGTTAAAGAACTTTTCCCTGTTTAAAAAATGTAATCTATAGATGATGTAAATTAAAAATATACTTATAAGTATATTTTTAATTTACATGACCTTTAAAACTGCACGTACTGATAATTACTCGTTTATAGGAATTATACTAGCAGATGATCAGCGATCACCCTTCAACGATTAGTTTATTGTGTCGCTCACGAATCTTCATAGAACATGCAGACGTTATTCATTTGTCCGACCAAAGAGCGGAACGTGCCATTAAAAAATGTGATCTAATTATGATTGAGATGTATTAACTACACAAATTTGTAATTACAATTTGTTGCTAATAACAAAAAAATAAATAACAGGCCATCAAAATTAATGGGCCTTGCAATGAAGGGTTGTGGGATCCGTTCGTACTACGAATAATAAAACATTACGTACTTAGTTATTAAAAATATGATGATATAAGTACAGTATATCGTGACATCGTAAAACTTTTTACTATACGAAAAGCTATTTTGCTTAATTTTCAATTACGTGTCAGTTACACATCTTTTTTTTTGCATTGCACTAAGGTCCAATATTTAGCTTATCATATCAATTTCGCTCAGCAATCAGCATAATTTAATGAAACATATAGAATCGATTACTATTGTATCCATTTGCATAAAATTATCCATAATACCGACATATCGATATTAGAGTCAATTCTCACACTCATTAGCGCTTAGAATGTTCAGCATGATCGTTTGCTGAGTGCTGCATTGTGCACACGCTGCGCCGTGTGAATACAATGATTAAAACTTACAGATACATATGTATTTTGCTACGGTGATGAACTTATCAGAGTAATCTAAATTGCTATGTATGTACCTAACATCTTAAAGATCACAAAAAAGTGGTGTCTAGACAGACAGAAATTTCCGGAATGTTATTGCTTTTAATTGGATATACTTATTTGATAGCTTCTTTAGTTTGGAATGACGGACGATGTCTTTCGTCTTCGTCGGCGTGGCACGTACCAGTAGCGGAATTCGGTTGCGGTCGGCATGCGCGTGACCACAGCCCGAAAAGCACGATCCGTAAATTAGCAAGGAACTTATACCTACCGTCTGTCAGATTACTTGCGGTGAAACTCCGCAGCTTTACGCCCCACACTTCTATTACCAAGAATAAGTGTGTGACCTAAATACGCTCCACGTTCCGCACTTATTTGGCGTGGTATGAATGTGGAATGTCATTTGCTTCGCGCGCCGCTATTTTACACCGCAATGGATATGTGTCTGTGCGTTCGTTTACTGCTGTCTTTAGTTAATTTTATTTGCGTTTTGAGCTACTAACTGTAAATGCGCATGCGTATACAATGTTCAAGATTTTATCTTCAACCGTATTTCCTACATCCGTACTAGGCTTTACTTGAAACATGTTAACCGCCACTGAACAGTGGTTGCTATCACGGCATTAAATTACAGTTTGCGGAATAGTGTTTAACCAGTGTGGTCATGACAAATGTAGCAATTTCTATAAGTTTAGGCTTTATCTGACTCAATTATTAATGAAGGTTTAGATTCACCTCAAAGTAGGTCAGGTACTCAGCTTCCCCTGATAAAACTTAAAAGGGTGTTTATTACTTGGAAAGGAAGGAATATGTAAATGTTTGCAGTTGATAAATCTATAGAACGGTAACAAACTTGGTTATAGGTAAGTGCGCATTACAAAAAAATAGGCGATAACACATTCCTGGTTTTAGTCGTGACGATTGGTCTGTGGCCAGTATGTCGAAGACAGCTAGCAGATCGCGGTAACGAGTGCTCGAGTGGGCGCTTTACATAGATCCAATGCAAATAGAGTAGCGATTTGCGCGCGTATAAATCAGTCGTCGCGAACACTACTACTTCGCATTTCGTCAATTAACATCAACCATATAGTGTGCGATACGTGCGTGCGATATTGCATTGAGATCTATTAGCTCTGGCTATTGATATCATAGATAGCTACAATATAAATGTAGGATAATCCCACTGCTTCAGTTTTGAAGTGTACTTGACATGATTCTTATAATAAGTCTTGTGCTATTTGTTGTGCTAACTAGAAAGTGAATTAGATATAATCATAATTTGTGTGGAGTGGTTTGAGTAGCGAGCAGTGTAAAATTATAGGCAGCTTCTTAGAAAGAACCGAGTGTGCAATTCCAGAACTGTATGTTAATAATTATCATTTTCTTATATTTATGAATGGAATTCTAGACCTGCCCAGGATGTCGTCCACTGCAATTTTTAGTACTGGATTGTGTCGTTTAATATTTTCCAATATTCAGGTGAACAAAAAATGTCATTTACTTAGATAAAATATCTTTTTGCAATAATTGTTTATACCAAATAGAAAATACCAAAGAGAGGCGGAACCGACGTGCTAAATCAACTTAACGGTCTTCGCGTTTATCTCTATTTATCCTGGCGGCATAAACGTGCACGCCTATCATCGATGCTTCCGATTAATTTTCACTGCACATATATTAAATTTTATTAACCATGGCCATACAAGAGAAACTCGCATGGCTGAGGCAGTCACGTAGCGGGCGGAAATAAGAACGTCGTGAGATCACTTGGAAGATTTACTAGATGTGATCGTCGGCCGGACCTTCGACAATACGCAATTAATGAACCGTCTACTGAGCATCTCGTCTTGCGTAACAAGCGAGCCTGTGCCTCCTCTTATCGCTAATAAGGGTTAGTTCCGAGGCTTATTGTCCTATAACATTCGTGAGATACAAGAGCTTAATAAGGATAATGGTTAAAGTTAAAAATAAAAGACGTAGAAAGTACACATTTAACCGTCCGATTGATTTATTTTTTTATTTATAATGAATCAGGCCCAAACTACCGAATACAATAAATTTGCTATTTATTGACAATTGGCTTGCGCGTGCCGTGTAAGTGTGTAACTAACGAGACTGCTTTATGAGTTTCGCGATCGCGTCAGGAGATGATCCCAGTTGGCCGGGTGCGTCGGCAGTCGGCAGCCGGGAGGTGTTGCCCAGGTCGGGGTGTCGGGGGCCGAGCTATCTAATCGGGCGTCGCCTCGTCGCTGGTGGGCGGCGATCGGGATAACGCGCCACCACCGCCGCGCCCACACGCCAATTATGTGGGAAGAGGTTACGATTGCGCGCGCGATACCGCGAAATAACGCAAACGGACCCACCTAGAGACGATCGCGTGCATTAATCGGGAAACTATTACCAATGCCATTCCAATTAATGCTGGCTGATAAATATGTAGATTGTTGAACTACTTTCTTGAGTAAAACTATCGCTACATTATCGCTACGTCACGATTTGACATAGCGACAAGTGCTACAACGATCAAAAGGTTCCTTGGATCTTGAAACTATCATTAAAATTATACTTAGTTATTGGAAGAGAGCAATAAAATATTACATGATTTTTTATTTTCAGATACGTTGATGATAGTTTGATTCGACATTTAATTAATATTAAATAAATTCAGTTCTTAATTTATCAGAGTTTCAATAATAATGTTAGTGATACTTGAATTAAAAGTCAACGTACAACGCAAAAACGCAAAAACGAAACGTTTGATTCGATATAATACTTCAATGGAGCAAGTTCCGCCTAGATAGGGCCGATGTTATCGTATCATCCGGACGCTCTCCCGTCGCATCGATCGACAGGAGTCAGCGTCCGAGCGATGTAATTACAATAAATACGGTTCACATGCGAACAGGACCGTCCGACACGTTGACGAGGCGCATGCCGCCGCATTCTTGCAATTACGTAACACCTCATAGTGCGGAATTAATAAGTGCTCCAAGCAAAAATGCGTGGGGAACGGTGCATCGACCGTTAACTTACTAATAATAAATTATTAAAAACGAGAACCAGATTTTCACATATATTTACTATTTCTCCTATTTTTATCCTCTTCGTTTTGAGGGTATCCATAAGTAAAATTCATAATTTCCAGTATCAAACAAATTTTAATATGAAATCTTTATAAGGCAACTTGAAGTTTCGCTATTCGCCTCGCTTGCATAGATTTTAAGTTATTACTAACAGTTTCCTTTTTTCGATATCACATTTTAAATAAAAATAAAAAATAAATATATAAATACTTAACTATCGCCACAATATTAATACCTACTAAATGATATTCTTCTTCCGCACTTTCAAATCATCATTTTCTTTTATGACATCATTTTATAAGACGACACTAATAAGGAATACTAATGGTGTTGAATAACTTGCCCCATACCTGTTTGTAAAGTAAAATTCAATTATCAAAGTACTGGATACGTGTGATTTTCTTTCTGTACTGTTTGACGTGATTATGATTGATATCCGATAGCTGTCATACATTAGGGCATATGTTTGTTCCCTTTAAATCAAAATTGATATGCGATTTTATTATAAATTAACCATCCTGTAGCTGTTTTCAGTCATGTAGAATTTTGAGAACTAATCACCAACGTTGCCGTATTAACTGCGCACTAAAAATACTTTTTCGGTCCGTAGGACCTGACTGAAATATTAATTTAGCTTTTTAGCAACAAATGTTGAAAATTCCATTAAAAATTGTTATGCCGTTCTAATGTAATACGGTAGCAAACAGACGGACAGAAATTCTAAAAATGTAATACAAATTAATAAAGATCCTCTTAATTTTGCTGTTTCTAGTATCACAGCTTTTCGTATATAAATATTATATTTCTAGTATACATAATTTACTGTTAGCTGTAGACTGTTGGCCTTTTACAGTTTTACGTGTATACATAGTGAATGAGTTAGTTAAACATGGACCAAACTACATAATATATTATTTTATTTTAGAAAATCCTGACATTAAAGCGCAATTATCTAAGCTTAATGAGACTGTAGTGGCATCGTAGGTTGTAATCAAAGATACAATAATCGCAGGGTATGTTGCATGACGCGCAGTGACCACGGTAAACCGTGATCTTCCTTAGTTGAACCAGTTCTGTCACGCACTACTGCCACTGTTGACACATTCAAAACAAATCTTAATCACAGGAAGTCTTAATCCAATATAATCCGTGCCACTTAGTCAGCTGCTAACGCTGTCTTTCCGTTTGCTAATTAAAATAACATTTGTATGCAATTATATGCCTTGACTGACAAGAAATGATTCCTAACTAACACAACTGTGCTATATTTAGAAGTTGGTTGCCTATAGCAAAAGAACATAGACTGTAATGCAATTGTAATGAACATGCCCTTGAAAAATAAGAAGCGTTTCATGTTTAGTTACCCGAGGAAAGTGTACAGAGTAATGACAGAAGGGCGGTTCGGCGTTATTACTGTAATGTCAGGTTACTTCGTCTTCGTTCGCGAGCGTTACATAGCATTTCTCCTGAGCGTCAGCGAAACTAAAAAATAACACAAATAACCGGCTTGCCACAAACTCTATTAGATTTCCAACTTACTTTTTGCAGAGGTTGTCGTCGCCTAACTCGATCTCGATGCGGACGTGAGAAAATTGTTAATCTTATTTTGTAATAGTAGCTTGCAAGGAGAGATGATGAAGCGGCTTTTGAATTGAAAAGTTATTCAAAAAGATGACATCGTTCGGTCACAGTCAAAGGATTTAATTATCTGTTGACGCTAGTAAAAAGATCATTCTGATTATAATGTTAAATGCTTATTAACACTACCCTAGGAATTCTATTTGTTCATTCGATGCGCGTCGTCATGTCACGGTTATGTGAAATATAATGCAAATTAAAACTGAAAAAATTTCAAACAATGTTTGTATTAACGAATTCATATAGGTTAGTTCAAATGTAATAACAGTTAATAGCAATGGTATTATCGTTCCACTAGTGAGTGTAATGTAGAAAGGAAGAGTGCAAGTGTCAGAGCGCAGAGTTGCGACAGGGAAAGCGCTTCGCCATATCACGAAAGGGAACTTCAAATCCGCACTCGGTACGTCAGGTTCACTAACAACTTACCTCATTCGATCTAAGATAGGATCGGATACAGGAACTTGCAAGGGCACTTTCTTCAACTCATTCAAGTTTTTTGACGTTGAACCAAGAGGGATTCTACTATACTTATTTCTAAGTGTTGTGTAAGCATTCGACTTTACAAAGTTGTGGCGTTAGACTGGATGCTCCCAATGGAACCTGTCCGCTGTTGCTGCCGCTGGGCGCCTTCGGCGTGATCGGATTTCCCGTTTGCGATTATTGCCTTTCTTTATTTTACGGGGCGGTTCGTTACCGTCGGTATCGGTATGTAACGGTACAGCATGGGTACAGGCATTTGCATGGTGATCCCATTACGGCGACTGGCGGGTGGAAGTTATTAAAATACGTTTAAGATCGTACTGCATTCGGCGAAGGCGATAAAGAGTAGACATTGCCGAGTCGTGAGTTTGCTCCGAGCTTTATTGCGTTCGGGATGAGATCGGGCTCCGCGGGCGAGTACTATGCCAACGTAAACAAAGAACGAATTGAGGTGTTGGGCAAGCGACGGCGCGCTGCCTGACGGACCGGTGCGCTGCCGGCCCGCTGTATCTCGTTAGCGGCACATTGTTCGCTCTCAGACACCGACACCGACATCCACCCTACTGTAATTGGCTACACGAAATATTCCATTATAGCTTTTATTATCTACCTTTGAACGATATACAGATATATTGAGATAATTTGCCTAGCTATACTACGGCGAAAAACCGTTTCACCGGATGTAACCACAAAGTAAATAAAGCGAATCTTTGATACATTACAGCGATAAAAAGAAATCGGCAATTCAAAGCATAGAACGTAAACATACTTATGGTTCAAGGACACAAGGTTAGAAAGTGGGTCTCTGACAGCGTGAGGCAGTGACAGGGCAGTGCAATCGCGTGACAAGTCTCGCTCCGAACATTATCATTCCACGTACGATGCTAAACCACTTATTCGGCTCGTTGTGACCGTTACCCGGCGCACGCACGCCGCTTGCATCAATGGCATATTTTTCCCCGGCGAAACTCCGCACACATTTACCATTCAAGGTTAACCCGGTCAGTGTAGCGCTTTGTTTACACGAGTGTCGCGACGTCCGACATCACACGGCGGACGTTCACACTTCATACTCGTTCCTGCTTGCCAACAAACGACCTATTGTCTCCTCAAAGATTTCTAGATTAATTTGCAACTAAAATAATGTTCTTATTTAAATATACTGCAGTGTGTCCGGATATGGCCTACAAAACGACCGCTCTTGTGATCGTTAAATGCAAATATGTACGTTAAATATATCAAAACCTTCGCCTTGGGCGTGAACTTGCACACCATCGGACGCAGACTCCATCTAGAAATCTAGATAAGGACATGCGTGCTCGAGGTCCATAATCCAGTCCTCCGCCCTGTGGCGAATCTGAACTATTATGTCAATAAACTAACAGCGTCAGGTAATTGAATGGGTATTCTGTAAATTAACTGTATATATAGGGATACATATGCAAGTGCCAAGTGAAAAGTTATAGTTATAGACAGTAGACACACTCATCACTATAAGATAGTGTTATATCTAAATGTATTAAATTACAACTTACACAGGGTAAGGTGAAAATGCATGGCTCGTTTAAGCATGATACCTTAACTTACAAAAAGGCTGAATTACGATAAATGTGTATAATTTTATACAGAATATAGTGACTATATCATTTTAAACATAAGGCGAAATAAATAATAGCATCGTGGTATCATAAAACTGGTGTGTAGCTAATCAAATCCAGTAAGCGAGAATATTAAGGACAAACATATAAAAAGAGAGAAATATTATTTTTTATCTACAAAGCAAGATATAACCATTGTACAAAAAATAACTCAAAAAATAAAAACAGGAATATAGGTATATGAATGCTCAGAAAGGTAAAACGATCCGAAATGGTAATTGAAGATATACAGATACAAAACTGCATCCGCATATGGAAAAATGATGCTATGTTCTGGACACTAGTCCTAATGCTAGAGAGACAAATGTAGCAATAATGAAAGTAAGTAGTAAAGTTTACATGATATTAATTAATAGTGTGTCCGATTGTTGCAGGTGCTCCACACGACTGACATCGCAAAGCCGAAGCGTTGACAAGGTAATTAAAAACATAGCACAGCTATTAGTGGGGTAGCTAGACCGTGGCAGTTCAGTGGAAATGACTGATGCCCACATCAATTAAAGCTTACATTGTTGGAAATACACATACGTGATTAATCAAGCTATTTTGATGCGGAATATTCAGTATGCCCATATATATATCAAGTTATTCAAAAAAGCAGGCCACGAAACAACATATTTTTAAAACATTTAATGAAAAATGTCACCATACTATATATATGTCCCATAAAATTAATTTGTTTTCGTTGCACGTGTGCTGCAGAAGGTGGTAATTTATTTAGGCCGACGCATGCGGGATGTGTTCTCATTAATATCGAAAGTATACCACATCCGCGAGTTTGTAACATGTGTGGGGTTGTTAAACCTGTCCTTACGCATTGCACCAGTTTCTTTTAAACTGGTCAAGCTACACATTTAATAGGCCTCTTCGCCTTGCTAATTGCATTTCTTCAATGCGTTTGAAGAATTTCGATGCGATAACCACGAGAATGTGCGAGTTTAGATAAACGACTAAAACACTTATAAAGTAGCAGTAAAAGCCTTTTACAAATTGACTAAATAATTGTAAGTAGTGTTAGCTCAACTTTTTCATCATTGAGTAATTTAAAATAAAATAATGTGTAATGTTGAAAACTTAATCTAGATAGCTCTACCTAATCTAATGGTGCGCATTTTACGTGTTATGCTATGAAGTTATATTTACGGACTGCAATCAATCACGCACTTCTTAGAAGAAGAATAACGGCACTCGGAAAAGCAAAATGCCAGCTTCAGTAGCGGATATAAATAGATTGACGTGTGTCACGAAGCTAGGCGACAGTGCAAATAAGTTTTTCAGTGATTTGAATTTGAGCTGCGATAGGGTCCACTCGCGTGCCCGTCCAATACGAGCACCCGTCATGCCATCCGTACATTTTAACGAGAGCGCGATCGCCCGCGCCGATAGCGACAGTCTAATGAAAACCCCGCTGAATAATGCATTAATACCAGCGTTAAATCGTGAGCACACACTATCGAACTGGCGACGAGAAAATACTACCTAGATGCAAATTTAAGTCAACACCGACGCCGATAAGCTTCCGTAGGTAATTCGAGAAATTCAACTATAAAGTTAAAATTAATACCGCTCTACTATAGTGTTATTTGGATGTCAATGAAGAAAATGGTTTCCATGTTTCATAACTTTCGAAAATATGAATCATTGGCTTTGTACTTTCGATAGTGGTGATTTACGTGTTGTTTGTGGTGTGTTTGTGGTGGGGACAAAATTTATAAATAACGGCAATCATGTAAAATAAGTATGGTGTTGACAGTAGATGCGGTGTGTAGGTGGTGGTTGGCTATGCTGGGCGTCGTGCTTTGCCTCACGCCGCGACCTCCGCTCACCTTCTCTATTGAAATGTCAGTACGCGGACCGGTGACGAGACAATCGTAAAACACAATGTTAAGGTCACATCATGACTTCAATAAACTATTCTCAACATGGGAAACGTGACGTCGCCGCTGTAACCGAGACCTCCTGAAAGTGTGCCAAACATGTACCCAGCCGAAGAGACAACGTGATCCCTTGTTTGATCCTAGTCTGTTAAGTTGTAGCTATTTTTCTTTCTTTCCGAAGTGTAAACATTGTAAAACATCAACGCATTTAAAGACGTTTTACGGTTGAATGAATTAAGAAATAAATAGATATCGCTTGTAGATTGAATCTTAAAAATCTATAAAATATCCTAGATCATTGAACCAGAACATTAATTCGCAGTAGGTTGATCAAAACTAATAAAATAACAGAGCAATTTTAATTTGTCATGGTAGTAGGATATTACCTATTTATATTCAAATCAGATCGTTGATTAACAGGAAGTTTACAGCTGATTTAATGTAATTCATTTGAAACGTAATGCCATAATTCCGTGTAAGAAAGATAGGAAAGCGAGGTATGGTATCGAGTGTATAGTTGTGAGAGGCCAAGTGTCAGGGCAGGACGGGGCAAGATGCCATGCCGTCCACAGTCGTACTACCGTTCCCGCGTACCAGATATACGAGCATGTAAGAACATACTTAGATATACAGGACTGAGGTTATTCGTGGTGTCACAACACAACAGACTATTATAATACTTTTTAGATAGACATTTAATCTGTTTTCCTATCTTTTTCAACAATTATCTTGAATTAATTGGGCGAAATGCAAACTTAAATATTCCAAACAAAGAGTTGAATATACTACTTTTGTTGAAAACTCTTCTGTTTGTTTCGGAAAGTAGATTTGATTTGCCAAATCTCGACGACGAGGGTTTATAATTAGTTAAGTTCAACTATTAATCAGTGTAGATTATTCCTGCAGTCCTTTCTCTCAAATTATTTCAACTTTATGGTTACACGTTTATTGTTCTTTTTAAAATATAATGCTAATTTTAAACTGTCACTTGTAGTCAAAACAATGCTCATTGTGGTAAACAAAGATAAAATTACCCAAAATTACAAATGAGAGTGTCACAGAAATCAGTATTCCAGAATATTTTATCATAGCAATTTGTGTGTCAACAGGACACGGGGCGAGCGCCAACATAGCGGGGTTTTACTTTCTTATAGTGGCCTCAAGAAACTAGTTAAGAGAAAGTAGGATTAGTATCTTCAATGTATTTATCGTTATATAACCGTAACTGAACCGCTAAATAATTAATTTGTTGTGTCAATAAGCAGAGAAATTAACGACGACGTTATAAATGCGGGGGCGTATCGGCTAGGAAGCAAAATTTCCCTATTATAAATTACTTTCCGACACAAATAAGGAATTCCCCTCAAAGTGAAACAAATTCGCGCCTACAGACATCCAATTAGGCCGGTGGTATCGTGCGTATCCACCGACCCACGTGTGTAGAAAACAGGCACTTACTCATAAATATTTATAGCGGGTACAAAGCCCTCTTTGTATACTTCCACATTCACTTGGAATTATAATGGCTGTCACAGTAGGATCCCGAACAAGAGCCGAAACGGCTCGCATTAAGAAGAATAAAAGATTCTTGCGACGGTTTCTCTTAGCAACCGACACGGCGAATATCTCTAAGAGATGACATAGAAAAGTGTTTGAATGTGGAATTTTTAATAAGAAACCCATGAGTGCACAGGCATCGTTATCACAGTTTGGTGAGATCACTAAGCTACTTACATTTGTGTGAGAATCATTGCCCGAACCAAGGTTCAGTTTTTATGAGTCGAAAGTTTTTGTTTGTTGTGGTTTTATTAAGTGCGGTTCCTGGAGGAAATGAGTGTGGTGACAAAGAGAAGGTTGACGTGGTTGAGGACGGCGACGGCCGGCATTTCCCGTTGCGGTGGTGGTACAAGCAACGCGGCGACCAAGCGGCAGGCGGTCCGTGTCGTACGGTAGTGGTACAGTTAACCTGGATAAAGGCGGTTACGGTGCCCGCTGCCGTCGTTGTGATCTGTCAATTAGAACCCCATAACCTTGTTCACATCGCTGATCGCTTCGCCCAGCCCTAACGATTACAATTACCGTCTGTCCCTAGCAATGAGTTACATTCCATTTCCGCCATCAAGTCTCTGTTAAGTTACGATGTTGTTAATGTGAAATGTTAAACTATAAGGTCAAGAATAAGAATAAAATTGGTTTTATTAGGAAAAAAAAATATTTCGGTCACTTCGCTGTTAATTCAATAGAAAAGTACCGGATTTCACGGTCTGCATTAAAGATGATTCTAGCAGTACTCGCAATTTTTAATCTTTTTGGCATTTAAGTTGTCTTTTTGCTTTCATTACCTAAGTTTGGTTAATTCGCTGACTTTTTCAAGATTGTTTCCTGTACCTACTAAGCCAATCTAAATAATACATGTTAAATGTAATATGTCCGGGACGCTAGGTAATTTAGTGAAGGTTTAATAACATGTTCTAGTCTTATAATTATATCTATTTAGTTTTTGATAAAATATCTTGCAATAACTGAGCAAGCCTTGAAATCTACTTTAGTGAGAAATTTTCATGCGCTCAATGGAAAAACGGGTAAAATTAACTTCGTGAAGTGTGTTGTACCGGCCAATAGATTTTGAGAAAATACTATAAATATTCGACCAAAGTTGATCGTGAATTTTCTAAGTTTTCATCTATAATGCATTAAAATTCGCTAATGGACTGTGTAGCGGTGATAAAATGTTATTTTTATTTTATTTTTATTTTATTTTATTTTCTTTGGGAAACAAACAGATACAGTAAAAAAACATAAGTATAGATATATAGGTATAACAGAATCCAATACAGTTTCCACAGATTACCAAACAACTAAATTATAAGATAGTCTACAACAACAACCGGAAGATATTAAACCTAGATGAAATTAATATTAGTAATAATAATAATATTACTTAAATTTGGATGCTATATTATGACAAACGCTTAGCTGTGTGGAAATTAGTAAATTTTCTTGCTCTGCACCGTCAAGTAAATTGTAAGATGCACATACAGTGTAGAACCACCTTAACGCAGGACTGTAAATGTTACTGATCCATTTTGTCGATAGACTCCCGCTTTATATCATGGGACCTTATTCACATGACGTTTTAACGTGTAATCTGTGGGTGTGTGACAACTGCACGTATCCTTCCAGGGTCAAAGACCCGACGGCATTTAACCACATTAAGAATAACTTTTCAACATTTGCTAATTAATAAGTTAACTGTAAAGCAAGCATACACCCTTTTTGTACTCTATTATCGAGGCGCGGTAATGATAAGTATTTCGAAGTAACGTATTATTGTCATCGATCCAAAACCGTTCCATGAAATTTTGAATCGGAGTGGCTCGAGACACAATCACGTTTTCCATCACTGTGAAATCTTCCAATAGTAATGCAGTCCAGTGGAACGGTGGCTGTAAAAGATGCGTGGCATCACGTAGACATAGTTCCAAAATAGAGTCGTGCTCTGCGCCCGCGCAGGTCGACGGCCGACTTACGAAATTTAATCGAATTATACAAAACTCATTGCCAAACAAATATTCCGATTCAACGGTCTCTTTTTACATGACGTTCGTTCACCTCAAAATAATTCGAGTTCTAAGATTTTATACATTGTCCAATACATGAACAGCTCGCGAGATAGATAAGTAAACTGTCTCTGGGTGAAGTGAAGAATGTTTTAGGTCGACTTTAGCGGAGGTGGAAAATGGAACATGGTTTATTTCTCTATTGTTTGGAACGTGCTTTGTATGAACAACACCATCTAGTGTTTTGTGGACTGAGGACCGTTTAGTTGTTTTCAAGATATCGAGTTTTCAGCGACAAGCGCTGCGGGCAATATTTATGCGCAAGTACGCGACACGGTTGCGTTGCGTGGGTGCCGGTGACGTACTGGAGGTTCTAGAGAAGGTGAATATCACGACTTCAACATCGTTCGATTTACAGACGTGAACCCATTTTAGTTGCTTATTTGAATTTGGAATATGAAATGTGATGGTGGCTTGATAATCCGTAAACTATGGGCGTATGCTAACGGTATTACCTTCTCCATCTATCTAAAGTCATGTTACAAATTTGCAAATGTAGGTGATATTAATGAACCGTAGCAAAAAGTCAATACTCAGGTTCGTATTACAGAAAGACGCTCAACGGTGATAGACTCAGATCTGTGCTCAAGTAAAGATCACTGCGGATCGTCTTTCTAACAATAAGGACCTAAGATTTAAATGTCATAGTCAACTTTTTTGGTTTCAGCTGAAATAAATAGGTTCTACAAGAGGCGTTTCTAAAACGTCGACTTATAAAAGCTAAAGCAAAATTATTAGTGAGTCTGAAACTACTAGGTATACAATAAACAGTTTAGTATCATGAGTCGATGTAGATAAATACAATTGTGATTCTAAATTATAAAACAAACTATAAAAAAAAAAAACATTTCTCTACAAGGAACACATGACACAAGCACGTCTTGTGTGTTTAGGCGCGTGCCTTTCCGAGATGAGTCAATATTTACAGGTTGTCGACCTGACTTCCTTTCTTCCAATAGTTCTAAAGGATATTGGTAAAAGTAGACAGTTGGTGATAATAAAATACAATATACCCAGAGATAATGCGCCGTAAAGACCATCACTTCTAAACATTTCAAGCACGCACTAATGTGAATATGTATGTGCTAGTAGCAACGCGGAATCGTGAATGTAATGCATCTGATTAAACCCTGATATAAGAAGGGCACGAATCCATGAGCAACAACCCGTGTTCTTAGTTCGATTTCCGTTATCCAATGTGAATTTACAACTTAAGATTACAATACTTGGTCGAAGGCATCTTCAATGGTGATCTTTACGTAATGGAAGTAAAAATACTTCCTACTGTTGGTCACGTGAGAACGATGATCGGTGCGACATTGACAAATGGTGCGCGAGTAGCGTATAGGGCTCACTGACGGTCGCCGACGTCCGACGGACCCCAAGCGTATCGCCGGCCGCACTGACGTGACGTAGACCGCAACACTGATGCGCGAACACCACAATTTATGCGTCAGACTAATCGAAACAAAACGGCACATTACAGATTCGCAAACCTTGACTTTACACTAACCAAACATAACGGTCTTGGATGTACAAATCTGATTCTTTAATTACTACTGGAAAAATTAAGATTTTAACGCTAAATAAAATGTTAGCTGTATTTTTCAGAAGATCGATCATGACACACAGAAATTGACTATCACACCATTATATTCATATCTTGATCTCGATAATGAGGCCAAATTAATAATAACGTCTGTTACGATGCATAAATGTATTAACGCGATAAAAAGTGCTGCTGATACATATCAGTTTGTCTGTCTAAACAAATAACACAGTGGTTAACAAAAAATATATACTTATTTAACTAGTGTCAGTATTTGCTACCGAAGTTGAAATCTGACTAAAAAAGTGACAGAAAAAATACACGAGATTTATTAGTTATATGAAATTGTTCGTTAAATATCGTTGCGCTTTTCTATTATATTTTAAGACCTCTTCATTATTAAAACCATTAATATGAGTACATAAGTGATAAAACTAAGAATTAATTAAATCCTTCCTCCAGCGAGTCTCACTGTGTATAAGAACTACGTCTATTATAAACATGCATGGTGCATCTTTTAATAAAAGTCAACGCGATGAATTCACTGCAGATTTAAAGGATAGGTCGACATTAGATCAATGAAGCCAACCTAAACACTTGCGAAACCGTTAGAAATTTAATTGCATATGTGTGTACGATTAATCAACAAGCCATCAAAAATGTAAAACTAGTCAGTAGAAACAGTATCGTTTACTTCAAAATAAAAACTGCATGACTTTTTGTGTAACTGTAAACATAATTGTATTTGTTCCAAGTCAATTTGGAATGTTTTTTGATGAGTTGAAAAACTAGCCAGTACTCTCGGTTTCTTCGTGTAGGTTTTGTGTAATGCCTGTTTCTGTTATTTGACTGTGAAATTGCGATTGTAATCCAGTCGAGCGTGTTTACTTAGATATAAAACAATCTATGAGAATCTGAGTGCCGTTTAGGGTTCAATGATCACTAGGATCAGTCAAGACTACTTCTGACGGATCGGTAACTTTTTCTAGTGATACGATTCGTCTGGCTAGCGTGGGATCGCGATGATGCCGACCAGTGATGTAACGTATGTAAAGGTGCTGTGATTTGATTAATGGAACAGATTGAGAAAATTGAGTTGGCATAAGATAAGTGGCATGTGTTTCATTAAAATGACGTGCGGTCGATGCAAAGTGACGCGTATAAATCAGTTTTTTCTATCGGTTACTGTACTTTAATTAGAGTTGAAGCGGAAACAGGTATACTGTTTATTTTATCCTTGTCATAATTATATTGAAATATAGTTTTTTTGCGACGTGTAACGAAACACCGAACATCTATTGGAAATACTCATGTCTAGATATGTGTTATTAAACGATAAATCAAGATTAAATGTGTCTGAAGACCAAATTAGGACTTAACCAAATTCGATTAGATTATGGAAATATTAACTTATGAAAATGAGGTTGTACATACCAAATGAGTTTCTTAAAATATTGAGGAGAAAAAGACGTATGTTTACCTGGAACAAAAAGCAAAGAATGTTTAAGTAATCGACTTTCAAAGAACAACTTAATTCAAGTATCGTACAAGTGCAGGTCAAGTGAGATAGATACAGTTAATATTTAAATCAGGCGATTTTCTCATATCACTACGGAATACAAAATTTAAGAGTTCCGACAAACAAGCAGAGTCGTTTCTCAGGCAAAACTATGTTAAATTTAAATAACTCTTCGCAACTTTGAAACCAGTAAACGACACTTTATATAATTCATTGACTTTAAGATACCTACCGAAGTAGGTGACTACGGCCGATATAGATAAGTAATAGGTAATTTCATATTAGTATAAAGTTAACAATTTAATTAGCGTAATGTATGTGCAGTCTGATTGCCACCTTCTGGATAACTGAAGGGGCAGTCGTATTAACATTACCATAATTTAATTAAGAACGTTGTACGTGCAACAGAAAACATTAAATAAACATTGTTTCACCGCATTAAGGTAACATAAACAGTAAGTAATGTCCACTTTACATTCGTGCGAATATCTGTTACAAAACGCGTTACATAATACGCCGCGGTTATCTGCTATTACGATCACTGACATATGTATGTCGTAAGCAGCTGCATCCGCGGCGCAAGGTCTAGTTCAAAACTAATGGCTTTACTTATGTAAATAGACAATAGAATTATTGGTAAAGCGGGCATTCCCGGAAATTACTAAGCGCAAAATGTTTGTAATTACAAGTCGATATGTGGTATTGCCTCTACTCAGTTCCTGAACTCAATGAGGGAATCACTAACGTTCGCAAGCAGTCTCATAGAATCCCGCGCGCGGTGTGTGATTACAGTCACATATCTATAATTCAACATGTCATAATTGAGATAGAGTCATGTGTAAACTGCGTAATTAACAATGGCGTTTTTCTTTTTATCACAGCACGGCGGTGGCGGCCTGCGGGTAGCGTTCGCAAAGCTGCAAGGTTAGTAACCTCGCGTACTATACTCTCCTGCGATCGGAATTCGTGAATCTCCAGAAATAACACGTCATTATGTCTTATTAGCCGTAGAGGAAGCACTTAGAGCAAATGTAAGGAAAATAACACCTTTCGTCTCGAGAGATTGTTCTACTATCCATTATTGCACCCATTATAAAAATTAGTCTAGCTCTTTATTTAATAAATAACACGTTATCTACAATTTAAAATTATTAACACTAATTAAGGTAGTTTCATTTGTAAGTATTCATAACGGTGAACGAATGAGATGTTATTGCATGGTAACTAGTAATGATACTGTCAAAGTATAAAGAATAAATAACAAAACCACCGAAGTGCAAACAGAGGTACAGTTATATTTTCTGGTGTTACTAAATGACTCGCCGATATAGTCCGGTAAATACGCGTGTATCGTTATTAATGCAACGCCCATTACCAGAATTGATGTACGGATGTTATGAAACCACTCGTCGTGATGAGTAGTCGGTGTACCGTTGTTCACAAATAAAATACTGCCCTAATGATTGATTACCTTAAATTAAAACACTGTTGATAAATGAGAAATAAAAATTCAATGAATCACTTTATCTGTCTGTGTTTCTGTTACAATTACTTGTAACTTTTATTTTAAAAAATAAAGACATGCCATCCAAGGATTAAGACGAAACATTGCCGTTATAATGAACATTAATGAAACAATTTTTCACAACATTACTGAAATAATAAAAATAAATGGTCAATGAAACATAATAGCGGCATTCTCAGAACATGCAGGTGATCGCTAAATTCCAAAGGACCATACATCGCTAAAGGTTTTTAAAAAAACTCAAAAGAGTTTGTCCGCTGCCTCGATTTCCAAATTATATGAACCGGTTTGTGTATAACATTATCCTGTTGCTTTTTACCGTTTTACAGCAGTGAAAATACCTCATACTTATCTCTACCAATGAAACCTGCGTCCCACATAGCGTGTACATATGCAAGCACCTCCGTCCATTTTACTCCTTTAGCGGGCAATTATTCCTCATTTACTTTTATTTCCTTTTATTATAAATATTACGTCAATTCTTCCCAGAATTTTATAGTTTGAGAAATTTCTGAAAAATATACTTAAATGTTTTTTTTAGGAGCACAGACCGCACGTGCAAGGAAAGCACCGTTAAGTGTAATATCTAAGATAGTTTACACGAATAATTTCATTCATAACTAAGTTGAACACAGCGTTTATCGCCGCGTTAGATCGCGATCTGACTTCATAATGTTTATTAAAACATTACCGAAGAGATGGTAGACCGCTTTTTAAACGATGCCGTTTGATAGAGGCTTACCGTCATGAACGTGTTAAAATCTAAATTGATAAATATTCTTATGGTAATTTAATTATCTTCCGTTGCTTGTCAGTTGTTTGATTTATTATCACTGAATCACTTTCGCGGCGCAGACGACAGGCGGCGCCGGCGCACGGTCGCCTAGCGCGTGAGCCTACACGTGACGTTCTTGTGTTAATTCAATTACGTTAGTCTCGTTACCAAAGCCAAGAGACTGTTAATCTAAGAGTTATGTCTGCGCACCGCAATAGGTTATCTTAATAGGTAATCATCGTTTGAAATTTTATGTTTTGAACATTGTGATTATTCAGTTAGTGAACGGTACAGTAATGTTCATCCAGTTTTATGAATACTAGTAACGCAGGTGATTATTTTATGTACGTGCTTAAATGCTTGTTTGAGCATGTTTAAAACAAAACGGAGAAGCGTATTTATAAATAGATTATTCATAGTCATTCATATTTGTAAGCGAGAAGTGAATAAGTATATTCAACTGTAAGTGTAGTAGAGCAATAACTCTAGGCAATAGCAGTAATTTCAAAATAACAAGTCATTGCAAAGCCACTATATCAAAGAGGCGGAGCTTCGAATAAAGCCAGCGAAATGTAAAGCAAATCTATTTTAAACCAGCCGTCATGTACCTATATTGTTTCCTGATTGAACAAGAATCAAGAGACGATTCAAATCTCAACTAAAATAGATTTTATGTTAATTTATAGAACAATCAGAATAGAGATTAGTTCAATGCAAGCACACAAGTAGTAATACAGGAAATGCCCGAGCCACCCTAAGGCGTAGGGTATGCAGCGGAAAGCAATCGTGTACATCCTATAGAACAAGCAAAAGGCGGTCGAGATCTCCGCCAGAGGCTTTTAATTGACAATAGATAGCGACCGACCTGTATAGATATGCCACACGATAGCATTTTACCTTTAACTCTCTTACATATGTGATGGTAATGTTCTACGATCGGTTATGGCTCCTGCGTACCTCAATTAACATACTCTTAGCTAATGCATTATTAGTCGTATCTTGTAATATCGCAAATCGTGCGATACCTTCTAAGTTATATGGTCCGCTAAAGCAAACATAGCTTTATAAAGCAAGGGGCAGTTATTGTAAAGTCATTACACACACGGAAGACAAACTTGACAGAAGAGTTACAGCGCTTGTAATAGTTATGCTGATTGCCAATCTCTTAGAAACATAATACTGGGAGAAAAGCTGGAGTGACATTAGCGAAGGCGCACTCAAGACTTACATTAATTTATATAGAGTGCGCGGACCACCCACTGTAAAGCCAGTTCGGTAATTAACTAAACAATTAGTTTTACTAATTTTCTAATTGTTCATTTAATGTGTTAAACAATAAACCAAACACTTCTCAGATATCAAATTAATTGAGAAGGGATATTTATAGCTTGTTTATTTCATGAACATATCTATTAAACAAACTTTCATTAGGATAACATCCTAAGCAGCTGCAATGATCAATAATTTTTTTTTTTTAACGGGCCGGTTCTATATTCTTGTTATTTTGAAAGTTTTACATAGAATTATTAGCTACACATTCGCAAAACGAATCTTAAGCATACGCCAGCAAGGTCGTAGTAAAAGCTAGAGTCTTCGTTTAAATGACCTTTAAACTTGCCCCGTGCAGTCTACGTGAGCGAATTGCGACACATTATTTTGAAAAGTGGACATTCTTCTTGAAAGTTTTTAGAGAACCGGGATTTACATCATAAGACTGCATCCAGATATTATCAAACTGGTCTTAACGTACTAGTTAACGGTAGTTATAATGTCGCATTAAAATGTACATAACGTGTTTTTTCTGGTTTGTGTAAAAGTAGCCGCCTCACAGCTTTTCACGTTCTTTTTTGTTTTACGACAGTTGTTTAGAAACCAACGATGTCATCGCGTCGCGGTGTTAGGCCCCTTGCATGCAAAGATGTCGGGGTACATCGCACAATAAATATGATCGCATGGCGGGATCTGTGTGAACATAATTGGATATTCGCGGTAAGGCTGCGATTCCAAAGATAAACATGTCGAGGTCGACGAAGAGGCGGTGTTGTCAAGTGTCCATCCAATGTTATCTGCGCGCGACATCTTCATACTGAGGTCGGTTTTTCTACGCGTGCGCGGTGCGGTGGGCGGTAATGGCGTCCGCCCCAACGGGATTCGCGCGCCGACATCGTTTCGCGTCTCATCGTGCGGCCGCAATACATCGCTCCACTTAAATTACGTGCGAGCTTGTTCCGGTAAACTATCGCGATACCTACACTATAAAAACGATCTTAGTTTTGCACCTGCCCAGCATCACGCAAGGAATTTTCCGAGTCAAGTGCTTGTAGAACTCTATTACACGTGTATGGACATTCAACCAGGCTGTCATACTTCACAATCAAAACTATAGACTCGTATAAATTTAGAGATTATTGTCAGGTATGTCGGTCAACGACAGGTGAATTCAACACTGTCGGCAGAAATCAATTGTCTACTTTATTGGGTAATAAATACAGCATCATGATGAATGGCGCAATGGTGTGCTTAAACGAGCCTCGTAAACGTTCGATCAATCGTCGATAACGGTAGGCAAAATGACGTGACGCTAGTATAAGTGTATTGACCCTTTACAAATTCAATCTAAATGTGCCATTACGAAGCTACTGATTTACGAGAAATCTAAATGCAAATCAACATAAAAATATACCACTGGCCTAATGGATACTCTCTTACTAAAGACAAGAAATTGACCATTTAAATATACTTACCTAAAATAACATTTCGAGTCATTTTGAAAAGATAACTTTATACGATAAAGATTTGTGAAACGATGAAACAATGGTAATCCTCAATGAGAGCCTCCCACGTGCAACGGAACCTCTTCCGCCGTTTAAATTGTAGAGCATCAAAAATAATGGGCGCAAACAAAACCAAGTAAAAGACCATTATAACACAATGTATACCGTTACACCTAATCAGAAGAATGATGTGCTACACACGCCGCCGTTGATTACTATGTATTAGAGACATTAATCATTCAACTATTAAAGATAAAAAAAGTATTTTAAGATCTAGGTGGTCAGTTAATTGTTTTTGGGCGGCACAAATTCGCTTTTGTCAGAGGCGTGACCGCCATTAGTAGGTGGGCATTATAATTAAATACTCCAGCGAAATGATTGACAGTCCGTAATATAAACAGATATAAACATAATTGATAAGCTTTTAATTTATATGGTAAAGTTTTCACTTGAATGATCAGTAACGGTTCGTTCCTACTTGTAGGAATCTACTAGTATATGTATACGATAATTATCATTTGATCTCGTCCTACTTTACATGTTCACTTTTAACACTTTTTAACTTGTCCGGGTGTTCTCATTTCGGTGTTTTTATCTCTAATGGAGGTCATAAGATCTTAAGTTGATTAATATCGTGCATGCACATAGCTGTTTGTGAATGGATATTGCAACGAATGAATTTAGGCCACATACCCGCTGTCTCTTCGATTGAAAGCGGCTGTTCAATTTGTTAAGAGTTAAAAGAGTAGGTAAGCACCTAGAGGCATATTGCTTGCCGGAAGAGTTTGTTCACCGTTATAACATTAGTGTTTTTGCATCCGCCATCAGTGGGACAGGAGTGTGTCGGCGCTCCCGTGCACCGGGAACCAATCAATTACATATTAGCTTAATGTGACGTAGATAGCCCGCAGTTCGCGCCTGCAGATTTGCATGGTGCGTGCAAAACGTATGACGGCGCCCAACTATAACGGGCATTCGTCGAAGACAATCACAAAGTGATGCTTCTTATAAAGGTAGCTCATTTTTATGACCATCGTAATGCTATTTTACCTTTTAACATTAGCTGCAAACATTAGATAGGAACTCTAACAAAATAAACTGTTAAGCAAATCAATGCAAACCGTTGAAAATAACGTGCGGCTAATATCGTGATTTCCTGGATGTAATTGTATTACAAATGCAAGTCGGAACAATGTTCTTACCATCATAAAGCACGGTCGTGTACTGTATTGCAATGGGATTTATGTGGTATAAAATATTTTCATTAGAAGAGAGTTAGAGTGGGATCGTAAAATAAGTTTTAATTGGTGGTGCATGGTGTATCGTGTGCGGGTGCGATGGAGCCGCAAGGAGTAACAATGGTAACGTGCGCGGTAGGCGGAGGCAGCATCGTGGTCGCCGCCGGCGCAAGCATACCCGCCCGTCTCAGAATAGCGCCTCAGAACAAATGCCCTCAGAACCCGCCTGCTCAACTTGCCCAAACTTTACTACAACACTAACATTCGTTATCAATTCTATAGTCTAATAATTATGCTGTTCCAAATGCCACTAGACGATAAAAAAACAACAATTTATAGCGAAGGAAACAATAAAACCGACAGATCGTATCCGTGTTTTACGCGTTCCCCGAGGTTCATAACACGTGTAAAAGTAAGCCTGTTCATAAACAAGTCACGCGAAATAGGCTCAGCGGCAAATAAAATTTAAATTAAATAAAAGGAAAGAATAGAAGAATAGACGAGATAGATGCGGAGCTAAGAAAGCATAAAACGCATGAGGCTAGTAATAAATATGCCACCGCAGACACGTACTCAATATCCGTGCCTCCTTACGTGTGGCAAAAAGTCCGCATTCATTACAGGAGTACACGTAAACAGATTTTAAGCGCTCCGGTTACAAATAAAAATATATTACGACTAGGCAATTTATTAGCAGCTCCTAATGAATGTCATTATTCATCGGTGCAACTTCTTAAGTACCGGCATGATTATTATTAATGCAATATAACTTTTTGGTCTAATCACAGATTTCATTCAGATAAGGGTCAGGTTTATAGAAAAGCTTACAAAACAATTTTCCATTACCTTAAAGAATTTAGACATGTTTCGTCTAAAAAAATATGTTAAAACTTGGACCTTAATACCGATGGCATTCCTGACAAAATTATAAGGATTCGCGTTCTTAATAGGTATGGGAACCAAATACTGGTTTAACAAGAACGTATTACTTATTAGGAATGGAATGTTAACGCCTCCGTGATATTTTTATAGCTAACAGAATTCTTTTCCGAGTGCTCATATTTGGACCTACTAAACAACTCGATGGGAATTCTTTAATGGAGTTATGATCATCTTAATTTAAATCACTTTATATTGAGTACAGACATTTATTTACGACATGCTACTGATTTATGATGCCCATTCGATAATTACATGTTTTTAAATTGTTATTGCCAAGTATATGAATTTGTTTGGCAACGAGTTAACCAAAGGTCCGTTAGTCTTGGACCGGTATGCGTAGAGTACAGGTGGCATCCACTTACCAATTAGTAAGTACCGACATGTCTTGCGTAATTTCGTCATTGCGTTCCTCGACGCGAGCGCAGGGAAGGCAATGTACAGATTCCATCTACATATATTATATATTCTACTTCCTAATTCCAGTTGCAAGACTAACGGTCATCTCCATACCAATATAATTGAAAACGACAGCGAAATTTACGTGATAAATGTACCATAATCAAACTGAAATATTATTAAGTAATGATCGACTGGAATTGAAAACTTCCGAAAGAGAATTCAATGCATAATTTTAAGTCGCTATCATTAATCATGCTCGTTGTTTATACACAGAGTTATTACTTAGCTTTATCTATTCTATTATAATTTCAACAGTAGCTATATAGTATCTATGACAAAAGACAAACATTTGTAAAAATGTTAACATGAATTTTGCATTTTGTTAAGGCAAGTTAAAGCTGTTAGGCCATACGAACAACAAACAAGAATGTATCTCGATACATTGAAAGAAGAAAATAAGCGTGACTATTGTGTAATAAATCTTTGAAGTTCAATGACAACTAGCATACCACAATACAATAGCCGACGCTAAAGTTCCTATTGTATAAATTGTTGAGCACGCGCCTAATGCGATTCAATCTCACTAGCTCTATTGAGGTGTTAACTATCATTACGTTGCAAACTAGTCCAATCAGTGAAAACGAGATTTGTTACAACCATTTGATGTTTCTGTATGTGCGCAATCAATATCGCGAATTCGATCCTGCGGACACCCGTAAAGCCACAACGCAATTTTCTGCGCGTACCTACTGCTGTGAAGATTGAAGTGAACCTGTAAATCGAATCTATCACGTACGTGTTGCTGTCATTACTGTGCGCTGTGATTTCCTTGTGGTCGACAATTCTGTACCAGAGACGAAAATACAACATAAACAATATTCACTTTGGTACATTCAGTTCAGAAAATCCATTCATCATAAAAACTACGGCTGTTTGAAGCCGTAAAGCAAGATTGATATGATAGATTAATACATATCCAAAGCATAAGTACGAGTACTTACCATACAAAGATTAACTGCACCTTGGCTATTAGGTGGATACCAATTTGCATCCAATTCGCTTCTATACCTCATTATCATACATCATAACTCTTGAGGGTTTACCGATTCATATTTCATCCGGTATCGAAGGATGTATCACTGACGCGATACGAGATTGTATTTACGAGAGCGGGTCGCCGCTGCCGTATGCGGATAATATGAAATCGATCTCTCCATCATTATTGCAATCCTAATATGCACACAATATGGTACAGTCTCCGTCGATCTTACGCATATTCTATAAATTCTCATTACGGGTAACTTGTAACAGTCACTGCTGACGTAGTATGCAACTGTATTTCATGATCCGTTTAGTAATTTATGAACAACAGTACTTAAATATATTCACTGGGCCAGGTTAAAAACATATTTCCATTTTCTCAACTTTTACTGATAACCATCAACGTTAATCGAAACAAAACTTAACAATAAAACTGCACTTTATGTTACATTGTCTTCAGAAATAAGCTTCAAGCTTTTCTAATTTCCGTTTTCTCAGTATAGATACCTATTTATTATTATTAACTTAGAATGTTACCTAGGTACTCAAAAGATAAAGATTATTCTTCTTTGTAGCCTATATGTACCTAATCTAATAACTACGGCACGGTTGGCGCAGTGGTTGAGAGATCGACTGCTGAGCTACGTGCCGCGGGTTCGATTCCCGCACGGAACAAATATTTGTATGATCTACAGATAGTTGTTTCGGGTCTGGGTCTTTGTGTATGTGAATACACACCGTGCCTCGGAAAGCACGTAAAGCCGTTGGTCTTGCGCCTGATCTCTCTCCGATCCTGTCGGATTGCCGTCCCATCGGAGTGCCGAGTGAAGGAATAGAGAGAGCACCTGTGTTTGCGCACACACTTGTGCTCTATAATATCTCCTACGTAGTTGGCTAATCTCCGGTGAGATTGGCCGCCGTGACCGAAACCGGTCAGGAGGACATTATTATCATTATTATTAGTATATATAACATGTATTCAGACAAGAGCAGACAGATAACTGTATATTCTGAAATACCAGGAATATAGCAATTAACTTTATTCGAGTTGCATTTCTATGTAAAAACTGATAGTAACAAATTCGATTTTCCTGTGTACCGACCAATTCTAAGAATGATGAGGAGTGAAAGGGTCGGCGCAGGCGCGGTCGCGGATGAGGCGAGTGCTCGTGCGCAACCCAGAGCGCTGCCTACCGTTACATTGCACCACTTTGTTGGACAGTTAACTTCGCGCCTTTTGCTGATACGAATATCATAATAACATGAAAACTGAAAACACATTAACATTTTACATAAACTACAATATCCACTCACTACAGTGTACCCCATTCACTCCATCGCCCTACACTAAAAAAGCAATAAGCATGATTGTACTACTTAACACGGCCAATGAGTATGTCGTTAGCGCTGTCCTACTATGTTGTTAAGTAAGAGGTGTTCTCGATGCCGGTAGTAAGCAGTGCACCCGTCATCGTCTGTCACGGCGTCATGATAGATGCGGCATAAACAAGTGATATTACCTAGTTTGGCGAGTAGATATAAAGATGTTTATCTGAAAGTTCGCCGCGTGTGAGCGTATCGGTAAGTCTCAGTAGACTTCGGTAGTGTCACCCGGGGCGGAGACGCAGCGGCGACGTCGTGACCGACGCGCGTGCGCCGCTTTTGTCATGCGCTACTTGTGATTATCATGTCTAGCGCCTGCGTCACGGCACTCCATTGTGTCGTACCCGAGACATGACAATGGCTTTTTGCTTGTTGCGACTTGAAAACTCAAGCAGTTCAGACGCAAAATAAGGTTAATTAATAAAAAACAAAAATAAGATAGTGTGCACAAAAAGTAAATTGCCGTTCGATTACAATGGACCCACCAAATTTATCAAAAACGATGAATTCTATCGGACAATCGGAATGCAATTTTCCTGTTATTGAAAAGTGCGCTATGGTAGACTATATATTTATTTTCTGCCATTCTCGCTGTTTGGATGGAGTATGTGTTTGTAACCGAGGTTAGCTACTGATATTTGTGTAATTTTGTTGTACCCATCTCGCGAAGTGCGCGGGTACGTGGAAGAGTGTGCGGCCGCCTCGACCTCCGCGAACGCAATAATTGAGCATAGAAATCAAATTACAGATGATTGATGATGCCGTTACTGCACGACCGAAGCCGCAATGACGCCCGCCGAGCGGACCGTATCATTTGCGTAATAGGAATTCGACAAAATATATAATATCACATAAAAATCATGACATACTTACCTATAAAATTTCGAAGCGACCAAAATAATATTTTTATATTTACTGAATAAAATATTATTTGTGTTCATCTTTTATCCAAGCAATGGTTTCTAAAATTAGATAAGTATTCATTAACTTGTTTAAATAATACTGTTTATAAAAATATTTTTTCTTTAACCGATCAAATAGTTCTATTTGTTATTAAATCGCGAAGCGACTTCTCTTATTTAAAGTCATTGTCGACGTCAAATCTATCTTTTCGGTACAAGGTAGTAAGATGTGGATTGATATAAGTTTTGTAATTTTATTAGGTAGGCCATATAAAACCATTAGAGGCAATAAATGCTCGATCGACTCACGAGTGTGATGCTTTACAACGCCGCTTGAAATATCGTTTAGTCTGCACTTGTGCGTCACATACGTGTTCTGGAAACGGGCCTCGATTGATACGCCAGCCAATGCTTTAATGTTACACATAATTAAATCAACGAGACATATGTTATGGTTGTAGAGTTAAATAAATCATTCCTCGAGTTACTGCTATGAAATTTATTTACAAATTTATACCAGATGTGATCTGAAATAAAAGGCACCGACGAATAGGCGCAAGCGTAGTGTGTGCGCTAGAGCTCCTCGACACTAAGAGGCCTGCGGCGCCGCGGCGTGCGAGTCACTTATATTATAAACATTTATTGCTTTATTTAATTTAGTACAAAATACGAATCTAAATTATGTTTGTGTATTCGGTACACTAGAAAAAACACGCAACAACGGAGATAGATATCAGTCAAAAAGTTATTTCTTTCACGTCTACAAAATGAAAAGTTGTGTAGTATTTTTTGACCTAAAATGATATTGATAGTAATTGAATCATACCATTGAAACTGAAATAAATAGACCGCTCCTATTCGAATGATCATGTATTACTTTTAAAAATATTTTTGCTTTCACTGAGACAAGGTCCGGCTTTAAAACTGAATCGGTATATCTACTCGTAAAAATAAGTTTGTGTTTGAGTAGACATTATGATGCATAGGTTGATATTTTTTACTTTTAGGAAATGGATATTCATAGAAAGACGGCACTAGGTTGAATAAATAAGGGGAAGGTATAAAACCGGTTGAGTAGCCCGGGGACAGGTGCGAATACGGCCATAGCCCTACATGGATGTGACAGGACACAAACCTGTATTAGACGAAATTTACTGACCACCTCCTCGCTACATAGACGATAAAGTAAGTTTTAATGGAGTTTAAATAAATTGAATGCAAGCCTCAGCGGTTCATGTTAACTAAGGGATATCGCCCACTCAATGCTCCCGCATCTAGTCATGTAGCATCGCTTCATTTGAGTCGCTATTGCGTTTATTTTCGCCGACACGCCGTAAAGGCCTCTCTTATGACGTTGTGACATCCTGCTGTAGAGTTTGCCACTCTGATTGTTTTTGGTCCAGAACTATTTCAAATGGACCCTCTACGCCGTTGGTCAATAATTTCAGTGTTCTAACCTTCTTACACATCTATAAGTCGAAATAGTTGTTTTGGTTTGGGCATAGATAAAATCAGTCTATTTAGATAAAATAAGTATAAGACATATAATATGGGCGACATATCACTTATGAAAATATCAGACATAGTATCAGCGACATGTATTAGGAGAAAATAGGAGTCTTTGATCCAAGTTAAAACATTGTAGCTACGCTATAACTTAAAGGAGGTTAAAAATAAGGTCAAAACAAGCCAGATACAAGTGTCTGGTAATCGTAGTTCATAGTCATTCATAAATTGTCTTCGTCATTGTAAAATATTAGACTGACAAAGCAATTTAACGGGAACGGAAGCATACTACACCGAAAATGAAAGCTCAAGAAATTACTTTAATCATAGTATTCACTATAATAAAATGAATTCATGAACATGATGATTCACTGAGAATATAGGTGATTTAGTAACATAAATATTTAGTAAACACACCGTATACATGCGCGATTATACGGAGCTATAAGCGAAATCGTGTAGTAAATGTATCATTAAGTTATAAAAATAAATGACAATAAAAAAATGTTAAAACCATCTCGAAAGTAATCAAAGACAAGAGAAGATGAATGTAATTTCACACAACACCACAAAGGACGATGTGGGCAGAAATAGAAACAAATTGCGATGTCGCAGTCGATAATACAGCGGGTGACCACAGTGCACTTTCATCTAATAGCCAACGTTACAAGGTCGAGCTACCCGCAACACGTAGCCTGGAATAAACTTTAATATGGTAATTGCTACGCGTTATTCACCACTGTTTACATTAAGCCAACAAATATAAATACTAACAAAGACACGGATGCAACGATTGCACTGCAAACCTACTTCCGATTGCCTTGAGTCCATGTTGCCGTGAACAATGCCGCAAAATTATAGGATTTAGACTCTAGTCCCTCATTGGGTTAGCATGATTAATCGCGGAGAAAACAAGGCGGGATTATACGTTGGTAATTTAAGATCGCACGTTTTACAGAGTACTGATCATTAGTAGAGTCATTCCGAACACGATCGAATGATTTTTTCAAAGAAAATTTTGTTAGAAAATCATGTAGGTAAGCGCATGATGCGTTTAAATTACACGTATTATACTTTTGATTCGCGTGAGCTTGATATACTACCTTTCAGATTGCACGTTGTTGCCATTGTTTAAAGCCACTATTGAACTCCTGCTCCAGTGTAAAAGTGGGTACTTGTTTTTGCTACTTATAATTTCACCACCACTCCATTTAGCAATCTGAAATTGGATAGCTTTTACGATTTCTCATTATCAGAGAATTTTTACTCATTACTTATAATAGCGTTACGACCACAAAAATATCGAATACTGCTGATGTTGGTACCACAACCTTGTAAATTGGATCTTTTCGATGAAAATTTATTACTAGTAATTGTATCTATTTATTTAAATAGCCCATACAATCGTTGTGAGACCACGAGTTGTAACGAATAATAAAACGATGCAATTTCCACCTGCCCACTGGAATGTGAAGCCCTGAGCTACATCATGGAAAGTGGTCCAATATTTCAAATACTTTCAACGAGTGTTGTTCGGTCAAATGCCCTAGGTATGCTCACAGGTAGCTAGGTTTGGACGTCAGTTAAATCTTTAAGCTAAAAATATCTCCATTCATTAAGATAACTTTTATTTATTCTTTTTTTATGAATAAGATAATGAACGAAAAACATTTAGAATGCGCAAAGAACGTTTTACAAGTTGATTAAAGATATGCTAACGAGCTTTCGAGTCTTGAAACTACGAGTAGATACAACAAGCTTTCGATGTGAGACAGAAAGACGAATTACAGAGGCATGCTTGTTAGTTTCTTGTGTCTTAATTGAATTTTTTTTGAATTAACATTATTGTAAGATATGTGTAGTCACGTAGGCGGTGGTAGCAGGTTGTGTTGTACGTTGTACTGATCGGGATCGGAGAAATCGAGATTCCCATTAATGTAAATCGCGTTGGGACAGACCCGCAGCCGGCATGGGCGCATCAACCCCCTAACCTCTCGACGAAGACATCTCACAGATATTTGCCTTACCGATCCCTTGCTGTGCTGTGCGCTCTATTCAGACATGTTTACCTTCCCAAGGTAATGGTTTCTAATGTTTAATTATTATAATGCGAATTGTTCAACCCACTCGGACGTTCCTCTGTAAGTAATAGGCCAATTATGTGTGTTGCCGCGTCAGGCATGCGAAGTTACGCGGATCTAAAACGGTAACGTTATTCAAATGACGACATGACGTTGAATAACCTGATATTATAATGACATAAACACTGTATGACAGCTAATTTCGATGCAAAAATTATACAGTTTTTAAAATAAGCGTCATTTAGTACAAAGGGAGAGTTATTTCTATTTGAATTTGATTTTGACATATACATTTCTTTAGGTAGGTAGGTGTATTAGAGTCGGAATAAAAAACGTTCATCGCTGTCTTCAGCGAGTTAATAAATTTCGCAACCGTGAGGCAGATTATCTGCTAGTTATTCATTTGCTTGCCATACACGTGTAAAGATTAGAGCCTATGCGTTGCTTATAGGAGTAAAAGTTCATTGTAAATGATCGCTACTTTGTCGTTATGACTAATACAAATGGCCTTGATGCGTGCATCATTGTTTTTTATTTATAAACATAAGTACTTCTCGTGTACTGTAACCGGAGGGTCATTTATTTTAAGCAAATAAAAAAAGGGGCACTCATTAAAAGTAATAAATGTTACTTTGACTTTTCAGATGTGTAGTGTCTACATACATAAGTACAGTGTTAAGTTGATAGGCAATCAAGGCTCCAGTTTCACCACACAATGTAAGCTCACTTAAAATTCTTTTCATGACGTTTGCTTAAAAATAGACCACTTTAATGACTAGAAAATATTTCTTCAGTTACTTGACATCTATAAAGGGCTATAAAATTGGGAATTTGGTTAAAACAGCGCCCATATTAGGTCATTTATATGTCGCAGACGTGTTTCGTTTCAAATATAGGCATTGAACAATGAGCGACATTGACGCCTGGCCGACGCCTGGCGCCTTCTAAGGGCGGCGTGTCACAATCCTGGCCATCAGACGCGGCACATAAGGAAACCGCCACCCCATTAGAGAGACACAACAAATTACAATTTCATTCAATGTAAATCCGCGGAACGTTCTCTTAGCGATGCTAATGGCTGAACTTAGACACGCCTAATAGTTTACAGACAAGCGGATTAAGCCGTTCGGCTTCCCCATTGTATTCTGACGGGTACGTCAGTCTATATCGCGCAGTAGCGTCGAAGATATATTCAAATAGCTTCTGTAATTAGCTTTAACGGGAGTCTGCTTTTATTACCGCTACGATGATAACGTATGCGAACTAAAACATGTTATCTACTAAGTTGCATTGCAAGTAGTTATGGCAACGTAAAACTTAGCGTTTTCGATTTACGGTTCATAAAATGCTTATTAAAATTCGAATGAAACTACATTTAACATCGTTTTTATTTGACGGTCATTCAATACAAGTAAGTATACAAGGCAAGTATCTACGTAATTATCAACTTGTTAATTGGACAACATTTACTTAACACTTACATTAAACTTCACTTAAAATAGTTTTAAAGTAAATACTTAAATGTATAAATAAATTAGAATGCAAAAAGTGAACATTCGAAAGTATCTCACAGATAGTGTTCGTGGAAATCAATTAATTAACTTACAATCGGTCAAAGCGTTGTACCTTTTAATAAAGCTATTTAAAGCCAAAGCTGCATTCAACTGCAGATAAGATTAACTACCTAGATATAATTCCACAGATAAAATATACAGTAGCTCTGAATCAACGCCCGGTGTTTATGTAGATGAGATTGTAAAATTTATGAATATCACAAATTGCAGGTGTTATTTAATTAAAATACTCAGTCAGGTACAGATGGATACTAGGTAATGAATTTGGAAAGTTCCAAGTATTCTATTTCTTCATAAATGTTTTACATTTAGATACACACTTCTTTTAGCGACCCCTATATAGTTATAAGAATAATATTAAATACTAGCTGTGCCCGCGACTTCGTTCGCGTGGATGTCGGAACTTAACAATGTATTTTATCGTGCGAAAGGACAATTAAAAAAAAATTTATAAAAGTTACGTGAAGTTAAGAAGCCCAAATGCACTTAACCCTATTTTTTTCTAAAATAAAAGTACCCTAAGTTACTCCTTATTACATCAGCTACCTGCCAATAAAAGTCCCGTCAAAATCGGTCCAGCCATTTCAGAGATTAGCCTATACAAACAGACAGACAGACAGACAGACAAAATTTGTAAAAAATGATATTTTGGTGTATGTACCGTATAAATATTCATATGCATGTAGTAAAAAACGGTTATTTCAATATTACAAACAGACACTCCAATTTTATTTATATTTTATTTATTTTATTTATTAATTATTAACACCGCCATTCAGAAAATGACGCCATTTGCACAACGCCATCTATCGGATTTGGATTTCAACTATCAACATTAGTTCTATTTTTAGTCTTAAGATGTCGTTGCAGGTACTATACTGAATTGCGTGTTGTAATATTTTACTTCTTGAACTCACTAAATTAATCATATCTTTTGATAGAGTGAACCGATTTCGATGAAACAAAAACTAAGTTACTTCAAGTTGCGTATAATTTTTGTATATAAACATTGTCTGCATTGAATTCGTAGATTTTACGTGATGTGCGCACAAACAAACATATAAACAGACAAACAGACATACAGACAAACAGACAAAAATTTCAAAAATGATGGAAATGGGTTCTGTTAGTTATCCTTTAACACGCTGGCTATTTTTTTTTTTCAATTTCTTCAATGTACAAAAATGACTTTTCTACAGATTTATTATATGTATAGATAATAGGCGAGACTTATTCAGTGTATGGTTGTCCAGTTTTACGACGCGGCATTTGATGTACAAGAAACACAGATATTATTAACGGTGTTATAGGCGTATTCATTAACTTGAGCCTCAACCACAATGACTTAGTAAATTAATTAAATTATAAACTGACGAGAAACGATTGTAAAAAAAAAACAATCGTAGATTCCATTTATGAAGAACCTACTTTGCAGCAAAGATTGGTGCGACAGATTACTTACATAGGCGTATCACTTGTAAAGCGTACAAGAAAACGAAGACGGTACCCATAGTGTGCCAACCAGTACTGGTATGGTGAAACGTAAATAGCAGGTTGAAGGCATCCGGCTCATTGAATACGCTGACCCCATCTGATCGGTGCTCCAAGCGAGCTGAGTGTGCCCGCACATTCGCACTGCCGATGTCCTCCTTGAGAATGTATCGACTACATCACTATGTATGATACGATATTCGATACGAAACATTTTTTGTGAAAACATAAAATGTTTAACATAATGTTTTTTATAGCAGCTAAACGATCACCTTGCATTTTGTGTCATTTCCGCGAAAATGTTGACCAAAAATACTGCGAAAATAACTCGAGACATTATATTGCAATGTTTTTTTTTTTTTTTTCTCTGTAGTCTGTAGTATTAGGTCACATTTCTTTTTAAATGATTCAAAACATAACCTTTAGAAAATTGCATCTTTTTTATAAAACTTCACGACTACTTATTTGAATTTAACAGCTGCCAACAACCGTATTCTTATCACAATAATCTCAAAAAACCAGAATTTTAATCCATTATTATTTTTAGTTTCTAATAAAACTAAATCACTAGGCACCTACCTAAATTTTCATCTTATTTGTAATCTTGGTTTACAACTCTAGTGCATTATATTTGTGCAGACTTATTATTTTAATGTGACATGTATTTTCTAATTAGAAGCGAGTAGTGTTTGCGAGTGGTTCGTGGTAAGAGGTCGACCCACTTGGCGAAAGTTGCACACAGTACGCTATGCTTCTGGCGCACGACCTCCGAAGTATACGGGTCAACGCGTTGTTGTGACGAACCTCCGTGTTATTCTGCACGACCTATATTGGTTACTTTTCATAATTTAGAATCATATATTATCTAGCACGTAGCAGTCTCGGAGAATTAGAGCTTTTTCATTAACCAGTTTATTGAAAGCAACACTGGATACTTAACTATCGAATTCGTAGCACAAACTACGCCATTATGCATATCTATAAGTTTAACTGTTAGCATAGCCATATCATATTATTAAGCGAAATTAATGTCAATTTATAACCGTGACTTATTTATAGTTCTTTGGAAATAGAGGTAAGTATTCAATAAAAGCTTTATAAGTGGCATCTAGTTATAAAGAACATTATGTCGCATGGTTTGTGCTATTTGCGTGCAATACGACACGGTTGGCGCAGTGGCTAAGCGATTAGCTTCTGCGCTAAGTGTCGCGGGTTCGATCCCCGCACGGAACAAATATTTGTATGATCTACAGATAATTGTTTCGGGTCTGGATGTTTGTGTATGTGAATATATGTGTTTGTAAACGCACCCACGATACAGGAATTATTCCTAGTGTGGGGCAAAGTTTAAAAAAAAAAAAAAAAAAGAAAAAAAAAAAAAAACAACAACAACAACAATACCAACTTTCTAGGTAAGTTAGTGTTAGCAGGAAGGGTGTGGAAAACAAATGCGTAAAACTTTCAATTCTTAATGAATATGAACGAAACTATTTATCGAAATTATTTCCCCGTAAAAGTTGTTATAGTCCTTGATAAATAATTGTTAAAAATTTAATTATTATCCTACATATATATTTATCCTACATTCTAAGAATGGAACTCAGCGGCAATTTGCATTTATCTTACTTTCAGTAAATAAATTAATGCTGATATCTAACAAGAATATGTAAGCTTATTTTATAGTCGTTGTTATTCTTACTGTAGGTTAAGCGGTAAGTTTTTAAGCCTCGAGTGTAACGTGTGAAAGCTTTTTACTTAAATCGACATCGATCAGGCCGGACCCGAGGCGGCTGAGAAATACCTACAGCTCACCACGACCGGCACTCCTGTTATTTCACGCTATTGACGCCGACGCCCGTCCCTGTTTATTAATACTTTTCTGTTTGAACTTTGCCTGTGAAGACCATGACAAATAACCCTTGACTAGCCTGCGCACCGTTGTAATGTTTATTCTAGGAAATTGTTAGATCCTGAGCACGAAATCATTTTTAACAGTGTCATATCTGATATGGTATTTACTTTCAAGTCACGTCTCAATAGCTAGTTCGCTCTTATTTCAATTTTACAAAATGTACCCAATTCAGAATAAAAATAATAAATGTATGGCAACATGACACAGTAAGTGTTTATAGGCGAGTAATTTAATTTTCATAATAGACGGGCAGATCAAATTACTATCAGGCCGTGAGCGACACGAGACAAGACGCATGAAATGAATTAGGTTTCCTTGGGCGGTATCATTCAACCGTGCGTATGCGCAGATATGCACCGAGCTGCCAGCACCAGTGTGATAGCTAAAATAATTACTGTTCTATAAAGAGTGAATCCAATTAAAATAAATCATAAAAAATAAGAATGTTATAATACATTTGGAACATAAATTGTACAGTGCCAGAAGTTTATAACGAATTTTAAGAACTCGTTTCGTATCTGTTCCCACAATATCCATGTAGACGGTTTATTAGTATAAAATTGCTTTGATATCCGTGTTAAAGACCTCTAACAGAATAAAAGCGGATGTAGTTATTCAAAGATATTACACACGTTTCGCTTAGAAATATATGCATGTAAGAAATGTATACGCTGTAAAATATAACGTTAAAATAACTCCATTCCATTAGGAACTCTATGAAGCTTAAGACATTATTTCTTGTGCTAGCTGTCCGCACTTAGAAGAAGACTGTATTTTGTTACGGATATAATTTCTTGAAAATGTGTAAGCAAGATATTCAGATTGCTGATAACTACGAGGATTATATTTAAAGCTTCTTTGTTAAATAAATCAAAGGTTTTGCATAAATAGTCAAATTTACAATAAGACATTATTTTCTGCAAATAAGTTTTATTATTTTCTATGCAAAAATAATTTTGTGATCATCTACAATCACTCAAAAAATTTCAGTGGTCGTAGACAGTATACAATATGAATGTAAGAGATTGTGCGCGTGAAACAAGGATAATAGGTAAGTACCCAATAACTAAAATTTTACACATCGTTGTAAAAACCAACCGGTACTTGTGTTATTAATCGAATGATGTAATGTTATTAATAGAATGATAAAAATACCATTAGTTTCGTCTTTGAATGGCAATGTTATGCGAAGAAATTTTGGAGATCTAGTGAGGGTACATTAGAACCATTGTGGTATTTTCCTTAACAAATATGTTAAAAGTAGAACGAATTCGCGATTAATTCGAAGTATGTATGCAAATTGAAGGCGGTGCCATACGCATTTTTTTACACTACCATGTGAAAGCGCATCAAAATTTTTCCCATGACTCATACAAATCAGGCATTCTTTTCAAGTACTTAAGTAAAGTAAAAAAAAGTATCGTTTATGATTGCGTAATGATACGTCTAACGCGGTTCACTCTGTGGTGTAGCTATGTGTTTTATGTTACATACGTTGCTGTTGTAAGTTAATTACAATGCGTCGGCAATCATTAAGCTAATGCCCTTAGACAGCGCACATAATTATTTTGCCTTTTATTTCTTCGCGCGCATCTTTTCAAGCCGAACACATTTTCATGTAATGCGAGATAAAAGCTTTTTAAGATCTATAAAAAGTTAATCTACAGGAAATTTCATTAAAACTCACTGTTTCAGTGGAATGTTCTTCTACGCACGTAGAACGATAACTTACAATACCTGAAGCTGAACATAAATAACAGGTATTATAGAATGGAATTTCTAGATAATATCAAATGTATCTATCGATAAAGACGATATTTCATATCGTTTCCAATATGGTCGGCGCATGGGTTCAGTTGTCGCACTAAGTCCACAAATTGTATACAAGTACGTATCAATAGAACACATCTCATCGATAGTTACAGCAAACGATGCTCGATATGGCCGTAAGATATTGAACGATTTACCCTATCTAGGAAGAATGGTTGCGTGCATAGCTGAACGACTTTATATACGATAATACTAAAGCTTCCCATGCAATTACGTACTTTAAATTGCTATAAAAGTTTTTTAACCAACACTTTTCTTTTGTTACAGATAACGAATGTTGCCACGGCCCCTCTCAGAGAGTACAATGCGGTTGCTACTCAGTATAGTGTTAGTGGCGTGTGCAGCCGAAGCTGCAAAAAAATTCGAAGGGACTTTAAGATCAGCAGTTGACGCGCCACCTCAAGACAATCTTGCCATAGAATCGGGGTCGCCAGAACCGGCTGTCGTGGCTGCTCCAGAAGGTTATCAGAATCCAGGTGCACCACCACCAGAACCACCCATTGATACTGCTTCTGAAGAGCCAGCAGAAACGGCCGCTGCCGCCGTGCCGGAAACAGCTTCAGGAGGTGTTCCACCTTCTGCTCCTAGTGGAGCGTCGGCTCCATCTGCACCCGCCAATTCCTTGGAAGAATGCGATCCAGAGATGATTGGATTTGAACTTGTCACCGGGTAAGAGAAACTTTTCATTTTTTTAAATTCTGTTACAAAAGTCTGTTCTTGACGGGGGAGTGACCAATAATTGCGCACGTAATTATGTTAAGTTGATGTAACTAGCCGACAAATGAAGTTAAAAGATCTGACTTTGCGTATAAGCTGCATCGATGTCGCTGTTTCTTCAAGTAGCATTGCGCTAACCGGATTAAAAGCTTACTGCATTAAATCGTCTATTTTTCATCTCGATGTGAATAAATCATGTGATTATTAAAGTATCATGTTATCACTGTGCAGGTATGTGTTCTCGGCGCCGTCTCACATCCTAGACGACATCCCCGGCACACTTATGTTGACCGACTGCCTAGAGCAGTGTCAGGCCAATGATACTTGTCGTGCTGTCAACTACGAGACTGGGCTCTGCGTTCTCTTCGGATCTGATGCCGACCAACTACCTGGTAAGAACTCAAATTATAATAAATAATAATCTAATTCAATCCCAATCTTTTTCCCCTTAATGACACGCCTTTTTATTGAGACTAGCAATTTACTGAAATAATGTAAAATAGAGACATCATCACACAAATATACCTCTCATCTCAACTCTACTAAATCATAAACTTGCCTTCCCCGTAGACGAATAAATAACGACGTGAAAACGTTTTGCGCAATAAATTTTCAATACCGCTATACCATAAGATTAATATCGGAACACAAATCCCATCATTTGTAGCTAACGAATATTGACACGATCGTTAACGAGTATACAACAATCACAGATAAATCAATAGTAGCTTTTAATAAACAGCATTCTAAATATCTGAACCAAGATCATGAATGCGTTAATAAGCGCCAAAGTATCATAAAAAACGACTAACAATAACGGCACAAATGGATGCGTGTTGGCATAGCCGTGGTATAATCGGGACACATAGCAGGTGGCTGTGTAATGGCGCCAGTACGTACTCTCGCTTGTCCGACATAGAGGTGTGAGCTCACAAACAAGCGAAGCGTTCCGATTTTTTGCTTCAACACATCATTTGAATGCCAATAACGGCATGACCATGCTCACTCATCACGCCTTATTGGGAAAAAAATACTCTCACCGCGAAAAGGAAAACATGACCGAGTGTATTTAAACATGATTTAGTAGAACGCGGTTTGACCTCATAACCATGAATAGACGTTCTATTGCACAAAATAATTTCTGCTTATAGCAAAAAAGAGTTTACCAATGGAATCGTGTTTGTTTTTTATTTCAAATTTATTTAAACGGCTATATGCTGTTAAAGGTGATAAGATGTTTAATATATGTTAAAGTACTAACATAATTATGTATCATGTCCACCATTAAATTTGAGTTCAGAATCCATATATTGTGACGGCTATGGGAATTATAAAAAATAGATTTTTATTCAATGCTTGCAAAGATCCATAAAGTGTCAAAGGCATAAAAAGGCAGGCTAGAAAAGAGCGTCTCACACAATGTGATGCTTTTTTTATTCTTGACCACAAAGCACGACAAAAAATGAAGTTACTTCGAATTTAATATTATAATAAATAAAGCCGTGACAAACAAAAATGTTAACGAACTTTTAACAAATGCATTCTTGGCGTGTTTAAACAAATGTGTTTTATGCTTCAGCTTTTGTAAGAAAATCCTAATATTTTAGCAGGAACGTTTGTGTTTATAACGACGTAGGAACGATAATAGTAGTGTAAAGGAGATACCGATTAAGGGTCATATTGAATTAAGCCGTAGTGAAATTGCCGCCAAGCCGTCAGTTCAAGGAACTAAGCGATGAGATCCAATTATGGAAGCACAAATCGCTTCGGTCGACTCGGTGCGCGGATTTTCGAATTCGCTAAGGTTGAACGCCTCTTCGTCCAGAACACGTGCGTGAGCATGAACAATTTAATGATGACACGAGCGCACCTTTTCTCATATTTCTTGAAAATGAGTTAGATGTTATACGTGTAGATCAATAGGAAAAGAAAGATAGTTTCATATTTGGCCTAAAAATATAGTTACCCACAACATCACGCTTGTATCTGGCAAATCTACAATGACATTCTAATAAGCTTCATTAATCATAATTTATTAATTCTATTGTTATTTGCAGGTGCATTGACAAAGTCGCAGTTCCCCGTATTCACGATTTACGCACAAAAGTCGTGTCTAGGCGTGCGTCCTTGTGAAAGGGCCTGGTGCTTCGACCGCGTGCGCGGGTACCACCTCAAAGGTCGAGGCAAGAGGACACACACAGTCGGTTCCAGGCAGATGTGCCTTGACCTCTGTCTCGGCGAAAACGAGTTTGTTTGCAGGTTAGTTAAATATCAGTCAGGACACATAAATAACACCACATGATTTGGCTACAGGCAGGTTTAATTTGTTCCCTGACAATAACTCCTATAGACAGATTTTGAAGACGGGCATAAAAATGTGAGTGACAACGCTGTTATCCAAGAGTTTTATTATAAATCTTCTATGAAACACAAATACAAATAGTTCCGAGGGTCCAAAGTCAATAAACGCACTTGTTCTTAACGATATAAATGAACATAAGTACTAAGTCTCATAGAAAACAGATTCATATTTTTGTGGCGAACATAAACATAAAATTTATGTTCTACTCAAAACCACAATAGAAGGATGCGGTGAATTTATTGAAATCACATTCATTCTGCTGACTGCTGCTGAGGCAGGCTGTATGTAGACAATCCTGTTCGAAACGAACTTTATAGAAATGGTCGAGTCATCACTTGTTATTGTATTTTCGTGTTTCTTATGATTGCAATAAAAGGATAATTATCTTCATCGAATTTATAAGCATTGATGGAGTAATTGGAATAAAGCATTCGTTTAGTAGTTTGAATTTTATGCGTTTTACAGAAGTGGCAAATGTAGATCGATTTCATGAATTTCAAATAACATTAGTTTATCACAAGATGAAGATATGTAGGTTCTATTTCTGTCAGGAAATGAATAAAATTTAATGTAAATGAAGTTATATTAGCTTTTGCATGAGAATTGGATGGACTGAATGACAATATACTCATTGTTAAAAAATAAATTTAAATAGGATTATGACCCGAATTATGTGTTTCTTATTATTTTATTCTCACAGTATACTTCCGAGTGCAATATCGCTAGAAATTGTTAACATAATTAAACGTTTTAAAGAAAATAAAGTAGAGCGCTGTATGGGCGGAGTGAACCATGAATGACCCGCAAGCACTCCTTGCCCTCGACACGACCTATGCGCGATTGTACAGAAACTTAGAATAGCATTAGTGCAAATAATCTAAGAACCATACACTAGTATCACGATTTATTCAATACAGAAATGTTTATCCAGTAATTAAAGCATGCAAAGTAATTATAAAAAGAAAACTTGCTCCAACAACACATTTTTTACTGAAGTACGCAACAAGCACTTGAGTTGAAGACGTTAATGATTTTTTTATTATTTCATTGTGTATGATCCCTAACAAAATTCCCTTACATAGAAAGAAAATATTTCAATGCATAGAATAGCGAACAGCAATCTAAGAGTTAATTAACGATCCGATGGCATGATGCTGTAATTGTTGATGCAATTAAAATTACACAAAGGATTTTAAGAAATTAGAGATACGTTAATTGCTTTCGAAGTTTGTTGCAATTAAATAGTCGAAGCAGTATGATTTATTCCGAGTTTTAAGATTATAAGTAATGGTTTACTATTGCAATATTAATTCAATAGCAAGTAAATAAGGCACCAGGTTTGTCTGAAGGGAAATATGAATGTAGGTTCTTAAACAATTCCTACTTTCCATTTTATAGCATTATCATGGAAGACTTTTATTTATCGTACGATATGGGTTCGTTACAGACTACAGAGAGAAATAGAAAAGTACTGTCCTAATCACAATAACATTGGTTTACAATTTGATATTGAATTTAAACGCGTGTACAGATGCTGCTGCTTGTTAATTGTCCTTAATTCCTTGTTTACCAAAATACGCAGGTGACGGTACAGCAGCCCCATTTAGAAAAGGTACGACTTCAACGACAACTTATTTTATGACTATATTTATAAATAATAGTTACGCCAAAAACATAAATTAATACGTAAAATGTCTCACGTCCAATGTTAGGTACATGTGTTTAATTTAGAGATCATAAGTATCTATTTTACTGACGTTGATATTGTCCATTACAATTGCACTAACAAGACGTGAAAATATACGGAGGTCATGACTATTCCCTTCAATCAGATGCTATCATATACTGAGTGATTCAACATTGTGCCTAACGAAGACAGTTATGTATGTAAATACATCCTTAACCAGTGAATAGAGACACACAACGAAATTGTCTCGTTCAATAAACAAATATTTATCATCAAAGTCGGCTCATTAGATATCCATACGAGTATAGGCTAATTTATAGATAAGCCCGATAACGAAGTCAATCAGCCTTCACCAAGTTGCCTTAGATGGCTAGCTACGCGGTACATCTTTGCGGCTCAGTTCAGTGGATAAGTCACAGCCTCTTCCTGGTAGCCGTTCCGTTTCTGAATTCTACAAACGAGCATTATATACAAAGCAGGGAGGCCAATTGAACGGCCTACGTCTCAGGCGTCTAATGTAGCAAGACACGACTGTCCTATTGTGTTTATTTCCTTGTACGGTTTTTGATATCATTAACATAAATAGTGTACTGCGTCAGACGCTCACATTCGATACACGTATTTCTGTTGGCGTGTTCAGGTCAAGCTTGCGTTGCTCAGTAACGATTGCGGATTGTAGCGCTAATTTGCTTCTGAACGCGTGCACTACGTGCGTCCACGAGTATAGGCCAAGTATATTACAAATCGGTACGCATTTCTTCTCTTAGACTTGACAGCTTCGGTTTACAGATAATAAATTATATTCCAAGCATCATCTCTGTAATGCGTTTATATTATTGTCACTTACCATAGTTTGGTTATTTGTAACTCTTTCTGTAGATAGACCGTTAACTGAAAGTGCAATAAAAACTTGCCAATTTACCTGAATCTATGACCTACTGTTCGAGATATTTTTAAAAGAAAACTATTGAAGAGTCATTGAATTTGCGAAGTCTTATTCTGTGGCGCTTCGGTTATGTTCCGTGTAATATTTATTGCAGAATTTAAGTCCAGTAAAGACGAATGTAAAGTTGTAATAAATTCCACGATTTCACGCCTTCATCTCGGAATTCTTAACTAGGGTTGGGGTTAGGCAACGATTAGAGAATTAAATGCAGGATTTTACGTAGTCAAGCTTGGTTCGACACGTGTACCGTTGGATACAAATCGTCGTATCTCCATTGAAGCGAAAAGGCGGCGCGAGCGCAGTTCAGGCGGCGCGCATCGCGATCGTCGACAGTCACGACATTTGGCAAATATTCCCCGGACGTGGCGAGCAGAGTGCTGCGCGGTGTGGGAGCGGCCTGCCCTATCGCTTCCTACTTCCACGATACAATAACCGATAAGGCACATATTGTTTTCCCCATCGAGCCCTTTCTGCACTTTAATTATCATTATCGATATAGTTTGTGAGACGCCTTCTACACCACTATACACCCAAAAATACACGGTTTGTGATGGATGGCGTAGGACCAGATGTTGTTTAGAGATGTTGTTGATTGTGGTACAACTTAGAATATACTTGTAACCAACATTGGCATGTGATAGCTTAAATTGATTGGGTACCTAAGTTTATAAATCTCAAGCAACTGAACGCTAGAACTGACATAAACATAAGTTTTCGACATTAGTTAATTTAATCAATTTTATTGCGAGCTTTGAATACAAAAAGTAACAAAAAACATTAAGTAAATGTTAGTAATTGAATATAGTGAAGCGGATATTCCTGTTTTTATTTAGTCACGCTTCAGATCGAGAGATCTAAGGGTACAAATTACGAGCATTCGAAATTATGGCCTATCAATAAATTACACATTATTACTTTTTTATTAGGCTGACCACCAAAGAAGTTTTAACTTTGATGTATGTAAACGTAGGACGTGAGCAAATTCAATTATATGGATTATGTTAATTGCGAATGTCGTGCCTCTATAAAATAAATTTAGTCAGAAACTAGTAATTACAGCATAATTTACCATATGCATGTATTCAAATTTACATTAATCGCTAATTAGTTACTATCGTTATAGTTAATCAAGGTACCGATAGTAGCTATCTCTAGGATAATATGCTTACATAATAGTGAAATCAGCAAGCTGTAACGGAAGATACAAGAACAAATTTGATTTTATGACCGTATGTGTAAGTAAGGAAGATACAGTTGAACAAATTGCAGGCAGTCAGTGTAATTATTATGCGATGAGGTAGAGGCATCTGAGCTGCCCGTACGGTTAAATGAACAACGGCTACCGGTAGCGGGACATTCGCAATCATCAACTTTAAAGATACTAAATTAATGTCTTCTTGTAATAGACTTGAAGCCGTTACACAAGATAAAGATAATAATAACAAAATCATAGCTAATACACACGTGTACAGATTACTTTCATAAATTCTAATATATACCTATGTATCCATTAAAGAACGAAACAGAAAGTTCTCATGGTGCACAGCAAAGAAATGCGCCCATCGCATGTGAAAATCACACAGGTTAGCGCTAGGGTCATCTGATCGGGTTCGATTGTACATCAAGAGAAAATATTGAGCTAGATGAACAAGATAAAATTATACGGGTGGCCACAAAGTAACATTATACATTGAAACGTCACAGTTTTATACAGATACAATGTTAATGAACGCGGCTGCGTATTATTCATAAGTATAATAACATATACATTATTTATACCAATGAAATCGAATACAAGGAATGGAAAAACTGCATAATAAACATTTGAAAAGCGTTACATTAGACTTGAAAATACTGAGATATAGTCATGTTATTTTTATGGGATTGCACGATGGGAAATTAAATCAGTGAATAAGTAAATATTGTTGTCGGGAGTCTAGTCAAGCGTAAGCGGTATGTATGCAAACAAAAGAGCTCATTGAATATAAAGCTATTATGACAACTCGTGTAGACACTGAAAGTAAGAGTTTAACCTTGTAACTGTCTGGTTTAATTGAGAGAGCACTGTAAACGTAACGATACGCGTATCTCCTGTACGTACTTTCTATTACATAAGACGTAAAAAATAAATGGCTACAGCGACACACCTCATATTTAGGTAGGTACATATTAATATTGGAAAAATCTTACTCAAATAGCCGTATCATCTTCAGAGCAATATATATCGGTTAGCTAAGTTAATCATGTGCTACATAAAACCAGTCTCTAGAATATCTAGTAAGTCTCGAGAAATAGAAACTTGGCTGCAGGTCATCGTGTCAACAATGTATCATTACTATAAATCGATTCTTAAAGCAGTCTTATTGAAATAAACGATTACCATATCAATCATGATTCATGGTAGATAAATAATTGACGATTAAACTGTGCAAGGAAAATAGCGTCATTCGCACTATGCATGCGGTTAACTACTTGGGAAAATTCACACAATAAAACAGGGAATAAAAACATGGCTGCTGTTAAACCGCGTGAAACATTGTTGCAGATCGGCGAACTACAACAATAAAACTGGGGAGTGCGTGCTGTCGAACATGGACCGTATTACTCTGGCGGGAACTAACTCTTTCCAACCGAACGAAGGTATAGCCCATCATTGACTTTTTATTCCCTTTATATAGTTTTAAATGAAGCAAATGTAAATTATCTGTGACTATTTTTCTCTACAGACACCGACTATTTAGAAAACAACTGCGTGGAGGAGCCTACTAAACTTTGCGAGTTCAAGAAAATGGGTGGTCGTATTTTAAAAACTGTAGACTCAGTATATCAAGATGTTCAAACGGTCGAGGAATGTCGCGAACTTTGCTTAAACTCGCCTTTCCGTTGTCACTCGTACGACCACGGTGACACCGGCGATCACGTTTGCCGTCTGTCTCATCACTCACGAGCTACCCTTGCGGATATTCAGGTATGAATTATGACTAAATTTTAAGCATTAATCACATAATATACTCCACATGATTTTTATTTCTAAAATATTTATCTGTGTTGATTGCTTTCAGGACCCTTACTTGGAAGTTCCTGAAGCAGCTACCTATGAACTGTCATCTTGTTACAACGTATCCATCGACTGCCGTTCTGGAGACATGGTTGCCAAAATTCAAACATCTAAGTTGTTCGACGGCAAAATCTACGCCAAGGGAAGCCCGAACTCCTGCGTTGTCGATGTTAAACAGAGTCTGGAATTCGAATTGCATATGGGATACAACAACCTTGAGTGTAACGTTAAGCAGAATGGACTTGGCAGGTAACATATCTTATCAAAATAATTGCATAAAATCTTGAAACGTATGTCCATGTAATTTAAATTTACATTTGTTTCCAGGTATCTAAATGATGTAGTTATTCAGCATCACGATACTATCGTTACATCCTCTGATCTTGGTTTGGCTGTGACTTGTCAGTACGATCTAACCAACAAGACTGTAGCTAACGAGGTCGACCTGGGCATCCACGGAGACATTGGAACTGATCTCTCGGAGGAAGTCATCGTCGACTCTCCCAACGTGGCTATGCGAATTACAGACAGAAATGGCGACGATACCATTGCATCTGCTGAAGTCGGAGATCCTCTGGTAATTACAGATACTGTATTTTATTTTGCCTTTGGACTTTATGCATTTCGTCTCAGTTTCTGTACATAACGTTTTTTGTTTGTGTAGGCACTACGATTCGAGATCATGGACCCGAACTCGCCTTTCGAGATCTTTGTGCGTGAGCTTGTTGCTATGGACGGCGTTGACTCCAGCGAGATCACCCTTATCGACAGCAATGGTTGTCCCACCGAGCACTTCATTATGGGACCCTTGGCTAAATCAGCGAACAGCGGAAAGGTAAGAAAGCGGTTATTTAAAAGTGCCTAGAATATATTACCTTTTCTAAATATGTATTGTTATAACGATTACAATTTGTATTTAAATTAATAATATTCTATATTAAACTTTAATAACGCGGGGTATGGCAAGACGGCACCCGTCATATTAGTTTAAGTAGTATGTTTTTGTAACGCGCTAAAGTAATAAAAAGTAAAATGCGTGTGAACGCAGAATTACTCATTTATTCGCGGTCTCAATAAAACGATTCTAACGAGTAATTTGTTTAATATTACAGATGCTGTTGTCTCACTTCGATGCTTTCAAATTCCCATCTTCGGAAGTTGTCCAATTCCGTGCCTTGGTGACTCCCTGCATGCCTACGTGTGAACCGGTGCAGTGTGACGGTGGCCCGAACGAACTCCGCTCCGTCATGTCTTACGGACGTAGGAAGAGGCGTTCTACCTCCGCTACACCCACCGACGACATGCTTCTCGTACAAACCATCCAGATAACTGACAAATTCGGTTTTGATAAACAACGCGCCAAGAATGTCACTGAAGACTCTGTGTACGTCAGAGAGACCGACGTCACTTGCGTAAACGCAGCAGGAGCCATGCTCGCGGCCGCAGCTTTCCTAGCAGCGCAACTAGTCGTACTCGCAGCGTGGACCTGCAGTTGGCAGCGACGACGTGCTGCCGCTAAGGCCGCCGAGTTACTTCCAGGACCCAACGCTCCCTCCGCCCTATGCAAAGTCTATGATGCCAGTTTTTCTCGTGCGCACCAGAGGCACTTCTAGATAACAGTAGGCGTGTCGACGTGATCAGCGTTCGCAATAGTAGTATATTTCGTTAGTTTAAAAACCCCCGTCGAGTTCTGGCTCGTGAGGACGACAAATATCCGCAGGGCGACAAGTCGTTTGCCGAGCGCAGGACAGCGATAGCGGTTATTTAATGGTTAGTGGCCGAGCGCTTCCACAGCACACCGCACCCAAGGGCGCGGTGGTGCGGAGGCGCCCGACACAGAGGCGGGGACGACCACAAGGGCGTGCGCGAATGTGGACGGATGCGAGTGGCGGCGTGCAGTGTGACCGTTTGTTGAGTGCGTCTAGTGTGTGAGAACGCTCGCTTGTCCCCATCTCCGGCGTCGTCGGCGGGACCGCGGCCATGAGTCGTTATCAAGATCACGTCGCTCATTCGTTCACTTTACGCTCGGACATCCATTCAAGGAAGTCCGATTACGTATTGTACCATATTTTTTTAAAGTAGCATAAGCCTGATTTTAATGATACGTAGTGATAAGTAAAAAGTAACATTTCAGTACCTTTTAAGTAGATAACCGAACGTGCGACCTAAGTCAAGAGACGATGGATTGACGGCCGTCCCGACATCGTAATTTATTTAATTTAGAGTAGTTTCTTTTTTACGTAATTTATGATTGAATTTAATACTATTTAATAAATTTTTAATATAAATGAAATACCTACCTAAACAAACGAAAGCTTACGACTTACAAAATGTGCTATTCCATGTAAACTGAAAGTATTTTATTATGATATCTACTAGTGCCTTAATAAATAAAGAGATGTTAATGTATTAAAATGTTGTTTAAACATTTCGTTTAAACAGCATTTTACCTTGTTTCATCGATCCAAATTGTCATTACTTAAAATAAATTTTCCAAAATATTACCGGCTTTTAATTTCATACACACCTTTTATGTATAGAAATAATAAGAGCAGCACTGGTTCATCCTTAATATTCATTAATTAAATGTTTATTTTTTATAAGATCCGAAACATAAAAGCCTTCGTGCTATCAGCCAGATTAAAACGAAAAAACCACTTTTAATTATCTAACTTGGCTTAATGTTTTAGTAAGGGGCTCAAGTATAACATAATTATCATGTCATTGAACCGTTTTTTGAGATACTTCACCAACCAGTTTCCGAAACAACCTGAGATAAATTCATAAAATGCAAAAATCTGGTAACATGAAGGCGATGTGGAGTAGATTTGACCAGTCACTGTCGAAATTGCACACATTAATGAGATGGGATCTTTAAGTTCTTGGCACCATCACGTGTGAAGGGGCATGGCAGTCGTTCGTGCGCTAGATAAGATCGGCGCGCGCGACGGCACGTGTCCTGTGTCGCGTGCCGACTTAAGAACAACTAAGCGCAGGCACAGCCATTAGTAGCCCAGCAACACAGAATTTGTCCCTACAAACGTTCTTTCTAGATTTAGATTAGAGACGGTGTTGAAAAGAAATAAAGTTAAGGCTGTTTGAGAGTGCCGCAAAGCTCCAGCTGCTTCTTAAAATAAAAAAAGATAATTCAAGATGGTATTAGGATACACATTGCGTACCATATGCAGGTAAAGAAAAAAGTTTAAAACTTAAACTTGCCTGCAGAAAACACTGATCTTTATTTCATCTCAAGTAAGTAAACGAAAGGATCGCAGACTTATTTTGGGATTAGAATAATTTGCGATATAAAAGTATCCCGTACGGAAAATATGTATAGTTCCGCATCGTCCATTCTACGAAAATTGTATTTGAAGCAGTTCGCTACAGACGTAGCGAACAACTAACACTTCACCAAAGAAAAAATAGGAAAAAAGCTCGTGTGAGTAGAAGAAATGTTTTCGCGTTACCACACAAGTGTCGATTCTAACGAATATGGTGCCATCTACTACACAATTCACTAGAATTACGCAATTCAGTCCACTTGAATAGAACATAAAAATCCTAACCAGTTTTCAATTGAAAGCCCTGTAATAGGTATAAAAATAGTAAAATGCAAATGTCTTGTAAGAGCAGAGGGCGGTCACAATTTTACAGTAGTCGACAGGCATTTTCGTAGAACTATAAAATTCAAATATTGAATGCAACATTGTGCTGAAGATAAAGTCGTTTACAATAATATGAAATATTCATAAAAGGGAATCGCCGGTGGCCACCGGAATCGCAAGGCACGATGAGAAAAATAAAACCAGCTGAACAATCGACTAGCGAACATCGGTCATGGGACAAGTCCAACATTCAACATATATATTAAACATTGCCATGTCTTTATAAGGAACGTCCTTGGAACGCTTTGGTATAGGGAAGATCTCGTACTCGATCAATATCGGCTCCTTTTGTATCTTGTTCCGATCCTACTTATTGAGCGAATAGTTGAAGATTTTATCTCGCGCTCGGCATCGCGACACAAATGAAATATTGCCGGGACGGCTCGCTTCTCATGAAATATGTAATCTGATTAAGTATTACAATAAATGAGTCACGTTGGAAACTTAAAGAGCGGAACGACCATAAAATGAACAATAAATGCAGATGATGAAAAATATTTGTAGTGGCAAATATGGAAATGGTGTTAATTAAGGTTTTTAGAAATATAGAAGAATATGTGAGCGTTATTTTTATAAATCCTACTAATATTATTAATGTGAAAGTATGTGAGGATGGATGGATGGATATTTGTTACTCAATCACGCCAGAACGGCAGAACGGATCTGGATGTAATTTGGCACAGAGATAGTTATAGTCTGCAATAGCACATAGGCTACTTTTTATCCCGGAAAAATGTACGGGTTCGTAAACCACGCGGGCGAAGACGCGGGCGGAAGTTAGTTAAGAATAAAATTAAGTTTTTCAATTAGCATGGTAGATCCGTTTTACAGCAAATGGTTTCTAGTAACTAACTATTAATTTCACAATGGAAAGATAACTTACTAACTAAGAAACACTACTGAAGAGTAGTAAACTACTGACTGTAACTTGGGGGCCTGACTTTTGACTAGATTTGGACTGCCATTATTATTCATCATTAACTTGGTCGTAGTGATGCTTCAATTTTTCTGTGATTATTTATGCATTTCTGGATGAAAATCTTGTATAACATCTTTCAAAACGGAGACACGAATAATATCCTTGCTAGTCTAACGTTCCTGTTATTTAGACTAAAGCAGTACACAATTACATTTAATGAAAATTCAATACATTCAAGTTACACTACGTAATGCCTCGTTTATCGTCTATTTTATTACCCTTACATCAGTTTCGTGTAGGTACTACACGTCGTTAGTATTTAAACGCACATGGTCTGTTGCAAGTCCACAAGCTAGTTCTACTTTGACGTCGACCACAGCGGTGTCATTCCATCCATTTTATTTCTATGTATATAGGCTTACATTATCTTGCTATCTTTCATATCAATGAAATTCATTACAACGGAACTATGCATATCTTTTTATCATTTTTATATGAATTTCGCTGAATATGGAGATAATGTCTCAGAATTGCCATGTGTTTTATCTTGAGTGGCCCAATTCTCGGTGCTGATTACTGGCACGATATCTATCTCATAAAAATGTGAACAAATATGCGATTTCACTAACTTAAAATGTAACAAAGCATGTTTGTTTAGGAATAAAACAGATTATGGACAAAATAGGAAGATACAAAGAAAGAGAAAGAGAAATCCAAACAAATGGGCGATTAAGTATAGTTAAGTAACAATAATTATCGTAGCTTGGACTGAATGGCTACTATTGTAACAAAAGTACATTAGCTAGCCTTTTTAATACTAACTGGGACACTTTCGTTCGAAAAGGAAAGTAAACGTTGACAAAGGTTACCTTTCTTCTTTAATATCTGGGAAAAGCGTTTCTTATTCTCATAAGACCGAACAAATAAACGATTTTATATGAAGCAATTATTAGAACATAACATCATTAACCATACATATTCGTATTTATTGGAGGATAAAGTCGACTACCGATATTAAATCTATCGATACTAAATCTAAGAACGTATTCAAAATCACATTATGAGTATCTATTATCATAATTTTAATCTCAGCGTAGCTCAATGCTGGGCATGGGCCTCTCCTCTCCTAAGTTGCGTCACATTGAACTTATTTAACCAATTATCCTTTTAATGAAATCCATAGACATATGTATGTAATCTACGAATATTAACAAATAAGATGCGGAAACCTAACATGCTAATAACATCAGCATTTTAACTTATTTTGGACGAGGATTTTTGAACGTTATTGTCTTGTTTCTAGAATGATGTGTGATTCAATTTGTCAAGCCTAATATAAATGTTTATGACAAGGAATAACCTGTACAATTATATTATTTCTTGAAATACTTATTCTCAAGAAATAAAAGTGAGTGTCATCTCTATAAAATCCAAAGGCGTACACAGTATTTACGATCACACCTAAAATAGGTGCTACTTTAATCAATAAATAGGTACCAGTTGATCATTTCGAGAAACCCTTTAAGGAAAAATGCAATTTCAGGTGTGAGAGGACATAAAACAAGATTGGCAACTATTACAGAACGAATAATCTGTTAACAGATCGTAAATCAGATGGTACTCGAGATAAGAGAACATCCGGTAGATTCACGAAGCGCAATCGATTTGGACTCATTATATGGCTATTGCTCGGCGCCGGTTATGGATATTCGCTGCGCAATTTGTGCATTATTTGCATCGGGATAGTACTGTGAGACTGTGATCACGTAGGGGCTTTCTCAATATCAAAATAAACGTACATAAACTGCAGCACTGAAGTGGTATCATGTCTAGAAGAGACTACACGACAATATGAATTAAAAAAGATTATTTAAAAACACAATAATTTAATTTGATTATTAAATATGATTTATCATTTCGTTCAATTTATGATCAAATTAAAATATTAATAAAGCTTCACATATTTGGTAACACTGATTATAAAAACTAAAACGTATCTCTACTAAATCTTGCAAACATTACGTATAAAAAATGAAATATGATAATGATATTATTGAAAAATGACTTCCAGTATTGATATAATTCGACGTCGGTCAGTAAATGAGTGGGCGGACTCTCCAATTTGTTGACGTTGAGGTCCTGATTGTATGTTTGTACAAGGATCCACGATGAGAGCATACGAAATAACCGCCAAGGTGGGCGGCTCGCGAATGGCATCTGTTATACTTATTGAATTCAGTATTATCGTTGCAACTGCAATATTTACTTCAGAAATAAACTCAGTAAATTGTTATTATATCATTGAATAAGTACACAAAGTGGTGCAGTACTTACTCGTCAATGATAGGTATGCACTTAGGTATGTAGAAAAAGCTTGACGTAGACCGACTACTGCAATTTAGCAATCAAATTACTTTATTTATAGATGTTTTCATAGTTTCATCCCACCAGTACAGGATATTTCAGTTTTACAAATACAAACCAGAAACAGTTTTCGATGATAATGTGTTTATTTCTTGAAGTGTAAAAAGATTTATATTTTTGCTTTCATGAATAACACACACAACTAAGAGTTTCGAGTGGCGGTAAACTTATTAATGCCGAACGTACATCGACTTATAATAAATATACGGTTTAATTACAATTTCAAACAGATCTTTAAATCAAGTATATACTAGGCACTCCAAACGTCTGTTCTGATAGATTTAAATCATAGCATTTATAATGTACATAATTCATATTGAAATCGGATGAGTTGGTACTCGCGTGAAATGTCGGAAGTGATCAAAGTGGAATCACGAAGCGCAGACGCACGCTAACAATCCACTAATAGACGATCGTGCTCGTGACCCCGCCTCCCGACCACAATAATAATGTCCGAACTGACGGATACTATTATTGCCTCTTGGTCGTTTACACAGCAACACCCACGTGCAACTGCATAACTAATATGATTTGCGATATAGTGTTTGAGATCGAATCTTATAAACACGCCTTCACTCGCGAGACAGTAAATAAATAATGATTGGAGGATTCCAATTATTGTAAATAGATATGACCAGTGAGCAGGATGATATCGATAATGTTATTCATGACTGCTAAAGTAAATGAAGTACTGTAAGTTATAAATACTGCATATCCATGCGTTAACGAGTCATAGAGCTAAAAATGTCTTATGGATTTCTAAAAAGAGATCAGAAACGACATACTTTTTGCGGGTTAGATATTCCGCCATTTATTTTGTTAACTAGTATTCTGTCATCGGGTAAAGAAAGCGCCTGTCAGTAGGCCGAAGTATTCAGATCTTTTCTAAGAACTTTTGTGGTTTACGTGCGTTGAAATATGTATTTCGCTATAATCTATTTTGACATTAAAAAGTCACATATCGTCACTCAGCCACGAAAACTTTGTAGGTGTAAAACACAACATTTTACAGGAGGAAAGAAAAATGGTCGGCCAAAATAAAAAAAAAACTATGAAAGGACTTGGCGACGATATACTTTACGGAGTTTCTCAGACGACAATGGCTGAATGAATCAAGGTTCTCGTTATACGGTTCTCGTTATATCTTATATATATAGGCGGCGCTAGGAGTATCTAAATTAAAAGATTTTTTAACTAATACGTGCTTTACGATTTTATAAATCGAAAGAAAAAAAAAATTGAAAATAATTGGATTTACGAGGTTTTCACTGCTGGGCGACGATATATTGTTTGTCGTCTTTGTTTTACATAACAGTTGACTATATTAAACGCCTTCACTTTTTTTTGTCGTAGTGTCATATCAGCCTGTTACGTCGAGCATTTACTGGGCGCACGCCAATTAAGGTCCCAGCCGACATGATTTTTTCCGACATCTTCAACTATCATCATCATATTATAGCCAATTTATACAAAACCTTAACGAATTATCTTACCTAAACCTTCCTCATAAACCTTCACTCTGTCTATTGGTGAAAACTGCATGAAAATCCGTTCAGTAGTTTTTGAATATAGCGCGAACAGACAGACAGACAGACAGACAGACAGACAGTCGCGGCGGGGGACTGTGTAATATGTAGTAATATAGCACTGAAGCAGAACCGAGACAATTTAAATACGAGGGGTGTCTACTGTTTAAGCCAATAGCACTAAGTACCCATCTTTTTGGGCAGAAGATAATGTAAGTACCTATAAGAATTAACGGTTTGTGGATATTGACCACTCACTATAATACAATTTTTTTCATATCATAAAAGACGTCGGTTTGGGAAATGTTATTTAGCCCGTCTAGTTATGCAAATCAGAAAAAATAGAAAATCTATTGTCTCGTTGCCAGGCGCCGCATGTGCCTTAATGAATGAATAAGTCAGACTCTTATAAATCGATAAGGTTATCTTGCTTAGCTTTTCTAAACAATCATTAATTTATTGCAACTTAAATGAACATTTGAATCTAGGAAACAGGTTACAACAAAGCCCTACTTATTTTCTGCAATCAGTATTTCATCCACTTTATACAAATGCCTCCAGAGAAATACACTGACACGTTTTTTTGTTATACGTCTAGAATAAGCTAGGACGCCAAGTGCACAGTGCAGGCAATAATTTGCAATGGGCTCTAGGCGGTAAGAGCGGATTCAACCTCATATTATACCTAATCAAAATGAAATCTCGTAATACTAACATAATTTTTAAATGGCCAAATGAATAAATAATCAAACACTTGAATCAGATATTTCACTCACCCTTAATCTCTGGTCGGCGACAGTCCACACGCGACTCGCGAAGTCATTCGAAGCGCCTACGATGTACGCGCCGGTCGAATCGAAGTCCACGGACATGACGCCAGCGTTCGACCCAACTAATGTACCCTTGTTCTCGACTGTACCTGGAAATATTACATGTAATGAAGTATTAGGTACGATTATTATTTTTCTTTAATTTGGACTGGATAAGATTTTGACTAAGAATAAGTCCATATATCTGTATAACCTGTATGAAAGTGTTGAAAGAGATGAAAGAGCGAAAAATCTCACTGACAAGAGTAGTTTATAATTTCTTTTTATTCATATACTTTTTTAAATACGCAAAACGCAGGATTTATTCTGGTTTAGTTAAACACTCTCTTTTAGTCAAAAAGTGGTAACGCCGAGTGAGCAGCAGAGTATTCAATATGAAAAAAGACATTTCTTCTATCTAACTGTGATCATTTATTCCAGTAATGTTTGTTTATTGTCCTTTGGAGCGTTTTGATACATCCGATACGATTTGTACGTAAGTGCCTAGATATTTTCATTTATCGTATCAGGTAATGCATAAACGCTTTCAAAGAGGCTCAGTCAGGCTGACATAGTATAACAACTTACATTTAGAAACATCCCATAATTTGACCTTCCTATCGGCACCACCGGTCGCTACGATTCTGTCAGTTGGACTCCATTTGACTGCGTTGACTTCACCATCATGAGCATCCTGGTATAATAATATAACTGTCATAACAGAAATCTAAATAATACGTTTTGAACATTTGTTAATGCAATGATATTATAGAATATCATATTAATATCACCCTATCTCTATATGATGGCAGAGGTTCTCGATCAAGCCAATATTAGTCTCGAGAGTGATGCAGAACAGTTGTGACAAGACAGTTGTTACGTTACTAACTATATCTCATTGAATCTTTTACCTTATCATACGTTGATCCTTGCACTATGGGAATCAAATTAATCTGTTATATTGATGCCAGCAATATTTTATTTGTAAAGTTGGGATTACAGAAGAGAATTATTGGGATCTCAAAAATGTGAACCATAAAACATATTCTATATATAATATATCTAAAAAAATCTAACTTACAAATCTCACAGCCACTTTATTAGGTAACACAGTTGCGTAATAAGGCATAGAGTCCAATATTTTATCTTCAGAACTGCCGGAGCCACTACTCCGGCTCCCACTTTCCCTACAGGCCTCTTCCAACTCTTTCCGCACCTTATCACTTTTCTTTCTGAAAGAAAACAATTTTAACCAACATAAGATAAATTTCAAAGTTTCTTTGTTGTGACTTTTATTACCACTTTGACCGCTTTTTGCGAAGCCATGTTTGTAGGCACGCTATTCTATAAAAATACACATATTTTATGGATATGACCCATATCTTTCACCCAACCAATTAATACTAACATGCACAAACAACACAGCAATCATGATTTATTTGTCTTTTTGTCTTTAGCCTTATGCGTCCAAAGCATCCAGCTGACTAAAATCGCATTCCTGTAGAAGTACTTGAATATTATGTAAAGGTGCGTAGATAATAAAGAATAAACAAAAATAACTCTCTGTAATCCTTTTATCTACGAACCTCAATAAAATGAAAAACAACATTTTCAGTTACAAAATCTTTGAACAGAGTAAACTATATAATATTACAGCCATATTACAAAAATAATACGTCAGAACATCAGTGCACAATCCAAAATTATATAAAACATGCAAAAAAAAAAAACAACATTCAAATGCCCAAATAGATAGGTATTATAATAGGCAGTTAATGGTCTCACTCCAAATACGTAATTGAAGTAACTATAAAAAGAAAATATATCGTTCAATACATACATTGGATGGAACGTAATGTGAATCTATGAAAATTGAAATCACATTTATAAAAGTGAGGCGTTGAAAGTCAAATAAATATAGCTACTTCAAAGGTGTAATAAAAACTGTAAATACACAAACGTGCGTAAACTAAACTTAGTAGTTATTTGTAGATACTTTGATCGTTCTAATGTTGGCGTAGGCATGTACAATCATTTCATTGACCAAGTTCGGGTTTCTCAATTGCATATTGAACATTAATGAAAGTGTTACTGCAAAACTCTTCATTCTATTTTAGTATTTGTGTGTTTACGTGACGCAATGACAATGCTAGAATTTAATGTAACATATCGGCCATTAGTAAAATGCATACTGGAACTAACCTTGCGGGCTATATTAATAGAACGAATACTTACACGTTATTGGAAGTGTAATGAAAATTCTCTAGGATTTAACATCGCAAACTGGGAACATGCATACGTAATCAAATGGAATTTTGTAAGAAGATAAATTATATGACGCAAATAATTTACGTATGAGTATGTTCCTTCGGTTTGTGACATCCACGGACACCGTAAATAAGAGAAGTACATACTCAAACTTAATACTGCTATAATAAGTCTGAATGCATCATAACGATTGTTACAGTAGAAGGATAGGTAGGTACAACAAAAAATATTTTTTCATAAATTTCACAACCAAGAAAGGAAAAGAGATCATGAGTCAGTTTCAGAGTGCAGTTAAGACATAAATATATGGGCCAATTTCATGAAGAGGTATATTGTTCAATATTGAACGCCACAATGCCTTCAAACCACCACATCATCATTCACATTATGTCAAACTCACCCGAAACTAACTCTACCAAACGTGTTGATGAAAAACGCGGTAGGGTTGCTTGACCTGTTGAAGAAATTAGACAAAAAGAAGCAAAAACAAAATATTATGGGTATGTACTTATGCAAGCCTTCTAAGCCTCGCGGCACACACAAATCCCACTCTAGTAACGACACTAGCCAAAATAAAAATACACATTTTAAACACAAAATAAACATTAATTCATGTGCATATACTACTTTTATTTGTCACGCGTAAATCGAGATACTAATATATTTGAATGGTTAATACATATGGGACTTTAGTACTGAGTTTTACCTTATCGTTTTACACATGACAAATATTCTACAGTGCAGTGCACATCAATTCTATGGTAGCAGCGACATTCACTTTAAAATCTCATTACAAATAATACTCGCAGGCAAAAAATACATTGAAAATGAATTGTATCCACCGAATGCCCCAAATAATAAAAAAATAATTTGAACTACTAGCATTTTAATTTTAATATTTATCTGATAACAGACAAAGGTAACAAACGCCTGCTTCTAATATGTGATCGTTGTGCCACTTAGGCACTTATATTAAACAAAACCTTTAAAACTGGAAATAAAACATGCTGAAAATTAATTATCTGTTTTCAATAAAAAAGTAATAAATACTCACTTAAGGAAATGTTCATTTTCTTCATTCATTTTATCTGCATCCTTAGCCTTGTATTTTATGAGTCTCTCCACTAACGACCGATTTTCATCCTATAATATAAAATGTTCACAGTAAAATACTTTATTTTCACTAAATAATCACTAATACTGCAGTAAATAAGTATTACCCTCTTAAAAACCTTTCGCATTTTCACAAGGTTTTTATTTATTTATTTATTAAAACAAATCCTTATCTATATCTAGGATTATCTGCACACGTATCCTAACAAAATCTTTATTTACTGTTGACCTTCAGAAGGAAAACATCAAAATTATCTTTGAAATCTACTCTCCTGACACACTGCCACGAAATTTTCTATCTGACTGAATGTAAGTGATGTTACTTGAGACACAGCTATAAGCATTTCACACACAGCTGTTATCACGTGGTCATCGTAAAATGTACAGGATGTTCCATTTATGATATCCTAGTAATAATTCATTACATTAAGCGGAATGTTGTAGAAATAACATAAGCTGGCATGACGGAGTTATGAGGCCGACGTTCTATTTATGTTAAGCCCGGTACCAAATCAGGATTACTTCACCTACTCGACCGACGTCGTTTGATATATAATGTTGTCGATGCGCTTTGACGGCTTACTGTGAAGTACCGTTAACCAGCAATTATTGCCAATTATAATTAAACCAAGTCAGCAAGTAGGCAAGCATAGTAAGTGCTTCAGATAAACATATCTATGATGTGATAAGTAAAGTCAAACTTAGTATGTATGGTGAGCTGAACATGGAAATTAATTTCAAAATTGAATTATGTATAACCAGAAAATTGAATAAATTATGAAAGTTTTTTTTTTTACTTTACGTAGGAACATAAAATATATGAAATCTTTTTAAGTGTTATAGTTTATTAAATACATGTTGAAGATGATTGATTACCTTAATAGCCGAGTGAATGGATGAAATTATTTATACCCTAAGTAACGTTTAATAGATATTTAAAAAAAAATGCTCCATTGAATATGAAACACGCTGAATAATATTATAAAGACAAGCTAGAATCAGCTTGGATTCTTGCCAAATTTTAAATGATGCTATAAAAATCTAAAGTTCCAGTGGAAAAAATTGTTCATAACGACTGCCAGTACTATGCCAAAAATATTTTACTCAGTATAAACAAAAGCAGGCAAGCTTCAAACGTAGTGTAACGTATCTCTTTTTTCAACAGACAGGAGAAGCTAACAAGAGGTGTTGGTTAATTACCCACAGATAAAATCATTGATTCATTACTATCTCGCGTTTAAAGTTATTTTGCAAGTGTTTGGTGTGCCGAGAAATGTGTGATATTGTGAAGAGAATAATGTTCGCTAAGAGGCAATTTCTGAATGAAAAACAATTGTGATGTGTGTAATTTATTGCGAGTAAGATTGTTTATCGTAATTAAAATGAGCTTTTAACAGATAGTAACAGTGTGAACAGTCGTTTATTTCTTATAGTTGCTATTGAATATTAAAAATACGAATACGACATTATCTCGTACGTCAATAGTTAAGTGACATCAGTATATTTATTGACTAGAATGATGAATAAAAACATAAACTACTACCAACTTACTAAATAGCTCATCCACCACCAAAATTGGTTGTTTTATTGGTCGTATTGCCAATTTGTCATCTATCGAGAATTTTACGAAATATTAATATCACTGCCCAATCAGGATATTGAACTCAGAACCTCACGCTTAATAGTCACGCTTGCGACAGGTAGATTAATGAGGCATAACTAATTTTTTAAATTAACTTCACTGACTAGACCAATGAGAATAAGTAGCTAGAGTAACAAATAAATTATTTAGAACTTGTCTTGAATACAGTCACCATCAAAAAGATGTATACACGTAGCGAAATTAAAACGCTTATTTTTGAAAAGTTATTGATTAAAATCCTAAAATTTAAAAACAATATATGTATGTATCCACTTATATTATGTATGTATGAAATTAGTCAAGATTTCAATCACTATTTCCTCTAAAACTCGGTTTTGAATTTCGCTACGTCTATACATGTTTTTGATGCTGACTGTCTTAAAGTAAATGCTTAATTCTAAGTTACCATTGCTAGTAATTACATAACTGTAGTGACGATGGAAGAAGATTACACAAATGTAATGTGTAAAAAGTCGAAGGAAACTGAACAGACAAGCTAAAATCTGTCAAAAAAAAAATGTAGACAAATTTTGACTAATGAGGGTGGCTACTACATTAGAAAAAAATATAAATCTGTTGAAATGACAACAAAACTACACATAATAGTAAAATGAACACAGCGGTGTACACAAACTGGCAACTATAGTACTTTTTTAGGCTGCAGCAAGAATTTCCTAAGAATTTTTGTTCCTTCAAAATACCAATACTCTTTCGTGACAGACTGTATAACTATTCAGTTTCTGCTATTCAGGTCTAGACTAGACCAGACCCACACCTATTTTAAAGTAACTTAAAATACCATCATTATGTTTCTGGCTAAATGTGGATGGCAAGTTAGTATCATCTCTAGTACAGGCATAAGAGAGCTGCAACAAGTCTTCCAAAGGTGGCCCGAAAACACTGCCTGACTTAGGTATTGACCCCAGGATCTCACACTCGGAATCCTCTATTACGACCACTACACCCATGAATGCTTGGTGAAAATTCACCAATTTCAAATTTAGAGAGGTAATTAAAAAAAAAATTGTCACAGACTAATCAGGGGCAACATTTCTTTTACATATATATGGTGGCATCAATTTACAAACACATCACATTTATACACACATGCAAATACACACACCAATACAAATATTTGTTTCGTGTGGATTGAAACCACAACACGTAGCATACATCATGCTGTCACATTATTCTGTTTGTTTCCATTAAAATGATAAATGGGTACCTGAGCTTTCCTCAGTTTCTCCTCTATGGCTGCAAAAGCTATCTGTAAGGCTTGATGTTCATCCCTCAATACTTGGTTTAGTCCTTGCAATTCACCCATGTTTGTTTCATACATTTGTATTTCTGCTCGGAGAGATGCTATCACAGCAGTATTTTCTGAAATTCTAATTAGAAATACAAATGCTTATTGTTTAGTTCTAACAGACTGTCTTTGAAAGTTTTTACCAGGTTTATTTATAATATAAAATATTTATTTTTAGGTGAATAAGAATTAACACCAGGAATTGCCATACTCGAAAGCGTACAATAGCACACACTATTCAGACGTGACCTCCATTAATGAAGTTGTGTTTCGTTTGAATATCAATATGGGTGTCCCTACTTTCCATGCATACCCATGCGCAATTTTAGACAGGCAGTATATAAGTTAGATACTCACTGGTGGTATCAGACAACATGTTATAGAAATAAAGCACTAACTAACAGGTGATTGACAAAAGTAATATTAGGGTAATATAAAGTACTCAATGTTCACACTCTCACAGTCTACCAACAGTTAATAATAAAGTTATTGTTAATACTTACACAATATCTTTAGCCTGTAGCTGTTTCTCTAAATCATGTACTCTTTCATTGAGACTCATAATCTGCTGAGCATTTTCCCCTCTACGTCTGTGCATGGAGGTTAGTTCTTCTTGTTGGACTAAGATTTTCTGCTCCAAGGCCTGTATCCTCTCATTGCTGGCAGCTCCTGGAACCACCATAAATACTTACATTAGTCCAAAATATTAATCAGCTTTTCTTTCCTCTTGCTTCTATCATTTTTTTACATATTTAATTTGGAATGCCAAGGTTTAATTAGAAATCATTAGGCAGAATTGATTCATGACACATAAATTAAAGGAAAACTATTAATAACAATCCACAATAACAAATATGGTAGATATTATTACAAATAATATATTGTTATGTATCAAAGTTCTGAAGATCTAAATTCAGTAATTTTAATTTTACTAAATGATATTACTACCCAAATTATCCTAACCATTTTATGAGTATTTTAGAGTCACCACTAGATGTGACTGATTACCAGTATTATTTATTGACAATAATTCAAAGTCATTTGTGCCTTCTTATAGTAGGTATTTAGTGGTAATTCAACTAATTATTAATCAAATAATTAAAATTCAGTGAACTAAATTTTAGTAACACTGTGCACTTACCGGTACCAGATAAAACACTATCCGTTCCAGTAAACCTTATCCTTTCATTGAGCAATGTTAACTGGAGGTTTTCATTTTTTAAAGTATTAACATTATCAAATAGTCTGCTTTCTGAAAATAACAAACAAATATTATCATTAGTATGAGCTCTCCCTTCAGAAATGGGTAGCTAACATTAAAAGAGTAAATCTCTCCATTCTTTATTTAATTTCTCTTGTTACCAATAATGTTGCAAACCTTGTTTTTTTGTGATAAAAAGCTGTCAGTATTGTTATTTAAGTGCTAATAACAAATAGCCTAGTAATTTATTCCTTAATAAGTTTTCTAGTGTTTACTTTGTGACAGCTGGAGGAATAATGATTTTTTTTAAATAAGCTCCTATTTACTGATGACCTAGGCTTGTACCTACCTAGATTTAATTAATTTAAAATAATAAAATCTACTTCGGCAAGTATTTCATTCTGCATCAAGCATGATTCATTTCCATACAATGTGTTAGGTTGTTTTAAGAATATATATTCAGGAGCGCTTTTATCATCGATCAAATTTTATCTCTGATATGACAGTATGTAATCACAAACAAACAACTATAACATTATTCTAAGAGGCCTATCTATAAACATTTCTATGGAAGTGAACCACGAAACATGTTTTATTTTATTGTTGAGAATATTTGTGTTTCCCTTCTAGTTTTCATTCCATTGACATGCAAATAATAAAGGTTATAAACAAACAGCCAACCAAAGTATTAATGGCAATGATAACAAATGGAATGAAGCACATAAACTATCAGCATAAAACAATGGATTATTAGCCTTGTGATAAATCTCGTCTATTTGATAAATTACTAAAATGTCAACACAAAGAAGTCCATAGGTTAAGTTACTTACGAAAAGATATAATGTCCTGAAACGCCGCTGTTTCACATTTATTTCTAGCCTGCAATTGGCTAACAATGTTGCTTCTCCATTCACCGCCTTCCATTTTTGCTGTGCAGTTAATTAACTGTTGCAAATTAATTATTATAGTAATTTAGGATCAAAACAAACAGATGTCATAATGTTCATCGGAGATCATTCAGTGGTAACAAAGAGAATAGTAAATGTTTATTTTCGTAAATCAATTCTGCGTAATTAATAAGCCGACTAATGTTCTAATTAGGGCAAGAAAAAGCAGAATTAATGAGGATTTTTAAGTATTTCTGAACAATAAGAATGACAGACAATACGTTAAATCACAACTGACAGTGACAGTTAGATACCATGACTGCTCTGACAGAATGACTTTAGGGATGTAGAGATATTAAACATTTATGTATTAGTTTTATCAATATTATAGTCAATATATGATAATGTACTGCATGAAAGACATAAAAAATGTACCGAAACTTAAATAATTAGACTGGATTCTTTAAATAGATAATTTAAAACGTTAACTTACGAAACGCTTCTAACTTTCTGTCTCGTCTAAAAGTTTTTAACAAATCAGATAGATGGCATGTCTTTTGGTCATCGGTAATCTAAAAAGTAAACGTAGGTAAGTAACTTAAGTAAATAAACATTGATACAGCTGATAGGAATGTTAACATATTTATATATAAACTGTGAATTTTAGATTTAGCGTAAGCGAAATTCTAAGTCTGTGATTTTAACAGTGTCGGTGTGACGACTTCATTTTCGTTTGTCTTTGTTATGGTTTTATTTCAGATTCATGAAGGTTTTTATCAAAACCACATGAACGTCGGACGCCGTTACTAAAAAAATGGTACATTCGGTCGTTGGTCATTCAATGGCCATTCCCGCTACATTTATACTCGAGAGCTTCATTCCCTTTGATGTTACCAAACCTCTGCGGATTACGAGCGAGCGTTGAATGCCAACGAAGGTTTGTTAGCATAGATACTACATAAGCAGTATTAGAAATTCATATAAAACAACCAAATAATGTAGCTAGCGGTTACTATGTTTTCTGTGCCTTTTATATAAATTAATAGCTTCAGCCCGCGATTTCGTCCGCGTGATATATATGTATAATTTATACTTAGCCTATAGCTCTCGGAGTTAATGTAGCTATCTATCGGTGAAAGAACTTCCGCAGATTACCCCCTACATACAAACAAACAAAGTCCCAGCCGCGTTTGTCTGTCTGTCCGTCTGTTCGCGATAAACTCAAAAACTACTAAACGGATTTTCTTGCGGTTTTCACCAATAGACAGAATGATTCACGAGGGAGGTTCAGGTGTATAATTCGTTAAGGTTTTATGTAAATTGGCTAAAATATGACGATGATAGTTGAAGATGTTGGAAAAAATCATGCCAACTGGGAGCTTTACTGGCGTGCGCCGAGTAAATGCTCGACATAACAGGCTGATATGATACTACAATAGAAAAAAAATTAAAGTGTATATGCTCTGCTACCTGTGCGAAGCCAGGGCGGGTGGCTAGTAATATTATAATATACATAAAAAACTTTATAATTTAGATTATAAGTATGAACTACAATCAAAGTAGAGCACCAACAACGCGGAGTGCGTCAATGTTTTTATTGCGATGCATAGGTACCTATTGATGCAACACACAGCAATAAAACAAGGTAAAGTTCCCGATTCTGCAGCGATTGTGCGTGATCGGGTGATTGCCCTCTTAACAAACATTCTAAGTATATAAATGTAGGCATTAATTAAATCCATTTTTTCTACTTATTTATCTACAATCTATCAAGTAGGGGAGACCATACAAAGGTAATAGCGGGTCAAAAGTAATAAACGCTCTATAGAATTGTCCCATGTTTGAAATAATGCACGCGAGCCGCTGAAGGTCAGTTGGCGACCCCTCTCGCACTTGCAATCAGTACCGCGCCCGGGCCGTGCTATTTGGTTATGTTAAAGGACGTTACGTGATTTTGCGTAGGTACCAAAAGTAGGATTTTTGATTTTTATTCGTTTTGTGTTTACGTATTGTTAAGATTTTGATATCAATGAGGCTATTTGTTTAATAATTTGTAATAAGATTGTCTGTAGCTTGTTATAAATTATTTTTTGTGCAGCACATTCTGTTTTATGGTACTGGCGTATCATCATCATCAGCCAGAAGACGTCCACTGTTGAACGAAGGCCTCCCCCTTAGACCACCACATCGAACGACATTCCGCCACTTGCATCCATCGGTTGCCCGCGACTTTCACAATGTCGTCGGTCCACCTAGTGGGAGGCCTTCTTACGTTGCGTCTTCCGGTTCGTGGTCGCTACTCGAGAACCTTTCTTCCCCATCGGTTGTCCGTTCTTCGAGCGATGTGGCCTGCCCATTGCCACTTCAGCTTGCAAATCCTGAGAGCTATGTCGGTGACCTTGGTTCTTTGGCGAATATCCGCGTTCCGGATTTTATCGCGCAAAGAGACTCCGAGCATAGCTCTCTCCATTGCCCCCTGTACACCTCAACACGACAACCCGCTGTCAGCACAGCTCAAGACACCAGAGCTAAGCTGATCCGACATTACACTGAGGACATCCCAGACATCAGCCTGTACGAGATTAGAATGGCGCTCAAACAGCTTAAGAACAACAAGGCGCCGGGTGATGGAATGGATGGAATTACGACAGAACTTCTGCGAGTGGGTGGAAAACCGATACTCTTAGTCCTCCAGAAGTTATTTAATTCCGTCATAGTCGAAGGTACTACGCCAGAAGCATGGCACAGGAGTGTGGTGGTGCTCTTCTTCAAAAAGGGTGATAACACCTTATTGAAGAATTATAGACCCATCTCGCTCCAGAGCCATGTGTATAAGCTGTTCTCGAGAGTTATTACGAACCGTCTCGAACGCAGGTTTGATGACTTCCAGCCTCCCGAACAAGCCGGGCTCCGTAAAGGCTTTGGCACCGTAGACCACATACACACGCTCCGCCAGATTATACAGAAGACTCAAGAGTATAATCGGCCATTATATCTAGAGTTTGTGGACTATGAGAAAGCCTTTGATTCTATCGAGATCTGGGCGGTATTGCAGTCCCTTCAGCGATGCCATATCGACTATAGGTATATCGAAGTGTTGGAGTATATATAATGTTGGATATAGAAACGCCATCATGTCAATCCGATTACAGGGCGAGAGCACGAAACCAATCCAATTGCAGAAAGGCGTGAGACAGGGAGACGTTCACGAACGTATTGGAGGACGTTTTCAAGGACAAGGACTGGAACAAATTTGGCATCAACATCAATGGCGAATACATCACTCACCTTCGTTTTGCCGATGATATCCTCATAATGGCAGAGTCGCTGGAGGACCTCAATACTATGCTCAACGACCTCAGTACGGTTTCCCAACAGGTGGGTTTTAAAATGAACATGGACAAGACGAAAATCATGTCAAATGTCCATGTTGCACCCGTACCGGTTGTCGTTGGAAACGATACTCTCGAAGTTGTCAACCACTACAACTACCTTGGACAGATTGTTTAGTTAGATAGGTCCAACTTCGAGAAAGAGGTCGCTCGAAGAATCAACTCGGATGAGCAGCGTTCGGGAAATTACGTGATATCTTCTCGTCTAAAATTCCACAGTGCCTGAAGACAAAGGTCTTCAACCAGTGTATGTTGCCAGTGATGACATATGGCACTGAGACGTGGTCGTTAACTTGGCCTCTTAGGGAGGCCCAGAGTCACACTGACGTATACAACAAGAAAAATACGGTTCAGTACAAAAGTAACATAATAGAGCGGGGACAAAAGTAACATGATATTTTTGTCCCAGTACAGCTTTTATACCAGTCCTACAATACAACTTTAACATATCCAACTCCTTTATCTCTCCAAGATATAAGACCTTTACCGCAAGCTGGTCTAAGATCTGAAACAAAAAGAGGTAACAAAAGCGTAATACTGCGATACTCACTGAGTTCACTGACACCTCTGAAAAAATGCAATTGAACAAGATTATAACTAAATAAATAAGGCTGAGAAACCGATATTCCTTCACGGTACAGGAAAAGGCAAGAGAAAATTACCATATGAAAAAGGAAAAAAAAAAATCAAGAAACTCCTGGAAGCTTACCAAACAAGAAGTGGGTACAATTTATTGACTGTAAAAAATGGACTCGTGCTGCATCCACCATTGATAACACTAGTTTACACGATTTCTGTTGCTGGAAAGATATTAGCTGTTGCTGACTACTGGCAATATACTGAGTTAAAATACATAAAAACTTTTTTTATCAGGTCTTGTTTTTAAGTTACAGGTAACTTATATTTAGAAGAGAAAAAAAATGGACTTGGTAAGAAAAAAATTATAAAAATATAAGATTACTTATTAAGTTGCAAATGATTTTATTTTAAAGCACTTCTGTTTTATGTTGACACATCTGATAATAGTCAGCCATCATACTAGTATCGCAGAAACCTTGATAATGCTCCTCCATGACGCAAAAATCCTGATATATACGTTCTCCCTGCTCTTCGCTCAGAACTCCTAGATTTTTGGAGAATTTCTCTAGGTGACTATGAAAATATTAGCGTTTAAACGTCCTATTACATCCTATAATTTTTAATGTAAAAAGATATCTACTAGTTCAATATGATTTTCCGATTTTCGATTTTCAAGAAAGTTTTCCATTGCCGATACAAAAGCTATCCAAGCATTAAATTTAAGCTCAGTCATCGAATAGGTAAATTTTATACCTTTTGGAAGATGTCTAATTTGAGGACCATAAAAAATACCTTCTTTAATTTTTTACAGTTTTAGCTCAGGAAACGTCCGACAAATGCAAGAAAAAAAAAATCCATTTGTATCCAGAGATTTAACAAACTGTTCCATAATGCCCAGAATAGAAAAACATTAATCTCATGAAAGTTTAAAAGAAGATTCATTTATTGTCCTTAACTTTTTTTTTAATTTATTTAACTTCTTTCGATCCGTACAGCGTTACTTCGTCACAGATAATATAATTCTATACTAATCTTTCGTCCTACACCTGTCGATGAAAGTAACATGGGACCTTATTTTTTTGGACGTGTATAATTGTTAAAAATCAGGACATCTATCTATACTTATAATAAATCTGTAGAGAGGTCAATTCTGTACATGAAATATATTTTCAAAATAACTATCAGCGGGTGATTAATGATCGATACTGATGCCAAAAATGCAATCAGTAAAATGTTTGTCTGTCTGTCTGTATGTTCCTTATAGAAACAAAAACTACTCGACGGATTTTAACGAAACTTGGTACAATTATTCTTCATACTCCTGGGCAGGTTATAGTATACTTTTCATCACGCTACAATCAATAGGAGCAGAGCAGTGAAGGGAAATGTTGGGAAAACGGGAGAAGTTACTCCATTTATTAAGCTTCCGTCGCGTGTGCAGCCTTAATGGTTAAAGCTACATAGAAATCATATACGAAAGTTAATCTGTCTGTTACATCAAAACCATTGAACCGTGAGGATGGACATACGCTACTTTTTTACGAAAAACGACTGAAACGCGGACGAAGTCGCGGGCAAAAGCTAGTATTAAATAAAATTATGATGTATTTTTGTAGAGTATAGACTGAAGTTTTATAGAGCTATATTCGCTTTATCGGAAATATGATTGTTCGCCAGAAATCAAAGTAAAAGTTCAAAGTGTTACGTTTGTAGCCGGTCTCTCCTACTAATCAATAAAGACCGTACAGTTGTATCTAATTAGGTTTATACGCTATTGGCTTTGATTCCCACAAGATACAGATAATTTCTTTTCCGCATCTGTGTGTGTAAGATTTATGTCTATAAACTGTCGATCGAAATAATATGTCCCTAACGACATACTATTTCGATGCTAAAATGCTGCCCTAAAAACCATAGACAAGTGATGTGCAGTGGCACCACCTTTTTGACCGTTTTGCAATGAAGTCTACTAATATAGGTGGCTACGGTGTAGTTACAAAATATCAGTGTTATGGAAATTAAGTATCTCTGAAGTTTAGTTTCTCTTTGTCTGAATGAGCTGAAATGCTGATTAACACTATTAAAATAAAAGTGGAATGTAAAGATCAGAGTTTTTAGATCTACATACATTCAACTGTCTCACTTAAGCAATTGAAACTTGTACAGGATAAGCACCGGCTTCAAGTATAGCAAATGATTCGATTCAGATCTTTATCAGTTTTAGTACATAATTTATATGATATAAAAGCTTGTCCCGAAATTTACTCGTGTGGAACAATAATACAACTTAACAAACATATAAATTGTGTAATATAATAAATTGACGGGTTTGATTCAATTAAAAGTTTATTTTCTTCATTTTTGAGCATTTAAATAAAAGCTTGTTTTTAAAAAGGTTTTTGTACTATTAATTTATTTTGTAGTTATCGCTTTGTTTATTATATATTCGTATTCTTCTCAGCAAACCCTTTTATTTGATACCCATATCATGGGAGTGCACAAAAGATAACTAGACCGCCATCTTGGGCCATCCGCCATATTGGATTTAGAATGACGTAACTTAGCTAACCATCTATTGTCATCCAAACTAAACGTGTATGCAAAATTTCATCTCATTCGGTTGAGGATAACTGCTTTAAAATTCAGTTGCCAGATTTGACCCGAACAAATATACTTACATACAACAATTGCAATTTAAATAAGACCTTGTAAAATCAAATTAATCTCGAATATTTACTTTATGTAAGGTAATTATTACAAACAGCTACTTGCCTACCTTATGATCGTTACCATGCTCCGTGAAGGACCTCATTCATCTGGACTTCGACTGTTACTATTCAATTAAGGATTGGAAATTCAATTATAAGTTTGAGAGTCAGAGCTGAGAGCTCAAGGTATGCGCTCGGGCGTCTAAATTAATTCGTACTTTGAGATATGATTATCTGTTTACCGTTAAGACTACTGGGACTAAGAAGTGGATCAGAAGTGTTTATAAGTAAGGATCAAATAAAAAGTATGAGTGGATTGAATTAAACAAGTAAGTATAACAGACTGAGTTGAGCTGAATACGACTGGTTTCTTTTTTTTTTTTTTCATTATCGTCACATTATAATGCATGATATTTTTAACAAACCAAATATAGAACGTAATATTTTTGTTTACTGGTTCGATATAAATGGAGTAATACCATATTGGTATTTGTTTGAAATATTTATTACTTTTTTATTAAATCGAGAATCTATTTTAGATTGTATGGACGGCGAAATATGATAACTAAAGTGAATGTATTATTGTTAAAACTTATGAACCTATATGCCAGCGTTGTGAAAAAAAGAACGCTTGGAAAAGAAATCTGTACATATCCTTAATTGTTTGGAGAATAGACTTGATTTTTTCAGATACCTATGTGTCATGCACCGGGAATTAATAACCCATCGGCTAATGTTTCGTAGTGGCTAGCGTTGCATTACCGCTATTACTACAAGCATTAGCTATTTGTTGGCTTATTTAGTACAGTAATCAGTTATACATTTATCGTCTATATTAATGACGCTCGTAAAAGAATATTGGTTAATTTATACCGTTTTATACGGTCGAGTTTAGTTCGATAGAGCTTTACTAAGGAAGATTGCGGTGCTATTGCAATTTTACTTAAGTTTGAAGTTCAACTCCCTAATGTGCAGAGACCGTTTTGCACGCTGAGATTACAAGCTGACGACTGCCGGGGGTTGCATCATGGTCCCAAACTCGAAATGAGGTTGTAAGTGCCGGAAAGCTAAGTATACTCACGTTCTACATATTACTTGTTTAGTCGAATAGTGGGAGTTAGATCTGTTTTAACTCGGATAAGAACTACCTCCTATCAACGTGTAATTAGATGTTTGTGAAATGGTAATTGATCAATGCAGCCTATTGCAGTCTATATAACATATATATAACATCACGACTGTTTTTTCTGAAGGGTGAGACAGAGGTGTAATATTGTGCATTAAAATTTCGTATCTGTTCTCCCAATCAAACCCCAACAATTAACAGCTCGCTGTGCAGTAATCTTCGATATTCATATTTCGGCACCGTACCTCAGTCAAGTTTAAATTTGTCAAAAGAAACTTACACGAGGGGTACTGAGCGGCCCTTGTTGGAGATTTTCGTCTTCAAGAATTGCTTTATGTAAAGGAGTATTTCTATCTTGTAACTATATTTTGAATCTTCTTTCATTACCAAAATGTAGATATTATTATTTGACCGACTTGCCTCTAATCGTATACACTTACCTACCTATTTTGGTCTAGTGATAAAATAAAACAACCTTGTGTAAAGTATGGTGTAGTGTAGTCGAATATTTTTGAAACCAGAACATAACTTTATACCTCATAAATAAAGGAATTGAATCAAACGGTACTTACATGGTAATATATATAATATAATACTTTATGGTTGGACATTTGAGCCACAAAATGTTACGAACGGAGCGTCCTCCAGACAATTTGGGTAGTTTAGTTTTACCAAGTGTCTCGTTAGAGATGTCTTACAGAAAGACTAATGCATTAAGGACGCTTAGCGGAAGAGATTATTGCCTTTGCGCTGGATATGTGCTATAAAGACCGAAACAACTTTCAGTTGCCTTCCTCTGTACACTATACAGTCATGTTAGTATTCGAACGATTACGAAAGTATTCAGCATATTTTAAGATAAAAGCTAAACCTGCAACTTGTTTTTTTTTAAGCAGTTATATAGCTAAACCGGTGTATCTGCGGCTATCTACTTTTATTCTGAAGAGCTTGTTTTAAAAAAAACAGCAGACATTCAACTTTCTGATTTTCACGGTTAAGTTTAGCTCAGATTTCCTGATAGAATGCTGCCTTTTCCAATATCTAATAAGTTTTGTCCGACCAAGTAACTTCATAAATTTTGAGAACACAAATATCTACGCGGTGTACGTGGACATTTATTGTTAAATAAATCGATTATAAAGTTTCAGAATCGCCACCGAGCCGTTGAGGAGCGCAATATATTCGGCTTAATAGTGTAATTTTGCAGGCTCTTGCAATATCTTGCGGTGAACTCGACCAACCCTCTGCCGACCCCTGACAGACGCCAGATTGCATGCAACATTCTGTCGTTACCAGATGAATATAATACCTCAGCGAGGGAAACTGCTTCTATAATAATTATTATTGCATCTACCTATCGCTTTGAAATATTGTTAAAAAAGTGAATAAGAAAGTATTTTATGATTTATTTCTTTGTTAGTAAAACAGTTAAGTAAGTTGGTTATTAGCATCTCCAAAAAGTCCGAACCGTTTCATACTTACTGTCTTTCTTTTAGGAAAAACTCAAATATACAAAATCCCTGTAACATGTTACAAAGCAGAAGTTTATTACTGAATATTTTACATCGGTTGCTACTTGGAATGTCTTATCTAGACATATAAAGTAAGGCACAGACGCCGCATCAGAGCAATAAAAGGTCGTGAGTTCGAACCATACATTATTTATAGGGGTTCTATCGACAACAGCTTCTAAAATCAATATAGGAAAAAATCGCGCTATGAGAATCTTGAGCCTAATCAAATAGACCGAATAAAATTTAAAATTGAAAGAAGTGGGAGTTTGGTCATTGAATAATTCAATATTGTAAGGTACCCGGAGTTGAAAGTGTCGAAAACGACGATTTGAATCATTGCAGTCCTAACGGCCGGGGCTAGAAAGTTGAAATTTGGAAGAGATCGTCTGGTCAACAGCTGTTATAATTTATAGGAATGTGAATGAAATGTATGAATTTTCTACATAGAGATGCAAGTTTTGATAATATACAATTAAATTTAAAATTGCTATTTAAGAGAAGAATATAAGCATATCATTATCTATATTTATAGCGTACCTACGCATACGTCATTGGAATGGCTCTAATAATATTATAAGCCCTATAGGAACTTGGCAGTATGTAAATCCACATACGTAAGTATGCGTAAGTATGCCACATACGTACAAAAGCTGAAATAACTTAAGCCTTATTAGTTTTATATTATTTTATCATGTTGAATTTCTTGCATTTTTCCGTTCATACAATGGATAATTCACTAGTTTACACAATTTCTATTGCTGGAAAGATATTAGCTGTTGCTGAGTACCTACTGGCAATATGCTGGGTTAAAATACATAACTACTTTTATATCAGATATAGGTAGTTTTTAAGTTACAGGTAGCTTATGTTTAGAAGAGAAAAAAAAAATGGGCTTGGTAAGAAAAAAATTATAAAAAATAAGATTAATTATTAATTTGCAAAAAACTTCGTTTTAAAGCACTTCTTATATCTGTTGACACATCTGACAACAGCCGGATATCATACTAGTATCGCAGAAACCTTGACAATGCTCCTCCATGACGAATAAATCCTGATGTATACGGTCTCCCTGCTCCTCGCTCAAAACTCCTAGATTTTTGGAAAATTTTACTAGGTGACTATGAAGAAAGTAGCATTTAATACTCCTATTAGCTAGCTCAGTCATCGAATCTGTAAATTTTATATCTTTTGTAAATCTTCATCAGTAAATCTTTCAAAAATACCTGCTTCAGTCTTTTCCAGTTTTAGCTGAGGATCAAAGACTATGTTGACGATAGAGACGTGTGGCGTTGAATATCTTCTGCACATGTGGCTTCCCTGGTTATCCATTGTGTCTACTAATTCTATTTTATATTAGATTCACTTTACATATCTGGACATTCTTGATGCTTCAATATTTTGTATTCTTTTTTGTATTTTTTTATTTCTGTCTTATCCGCTTTGATCTGTTTATCCCGTTTTTAGTTTATATTCGAAACAATTGTTTAACTCATGTTGTATTGCCTCATTGTGTAAGTAGCATTCTATTAAGTTTGTATTTTTTCTTATATAATGCATGTTAATTTAAGATTTTAATTGTAAATTAACTTTTTGTTTTTGAAAAGAGTATCCATGGAGTTTCTTGCCGGTCTCTTCTCCATAGGACCTACCCCCTTTGGAACCGTGCGCCTAGAGTCTCGACTTTTTAAAAGTGCCTGAAAAGGCCTACTTGAAATAAAAAACTTTGACTTTGACTTTGAAAGGTTCAACAAATGTAAGAATAAGATTTTCCATTTTTATCCAGATATTTAACAATCTGTTTATGATGCCCAATTTCATACGTAATGGTGGCAACATAATATTGTCACGAGGTGCCAATGGATGGCGGACTACATTTTGCTTACCAGGCGTCATATTTTCTCCTAAGAGCCAATTTATTTTTTCTTAACAATCATCCTCATGAATTTTTGGTTCTCGCCAGATAGTTGGAATTCCAAATTTAAACACACTTCTTTTGCCGCTTTCCCACAATCGAAAGTATTCAACACACGATTTATAATTAGGGGCCCAAGGTTCGTCATGTGAGGGCATGCCAAAATACAGCAAATAGGTATTTTTAACGAACTAGAAAATACTTTTACTAGATTTTATGAAAATATAGTCTCCAGATGCAGCAAATATGATTTGGGTTGTTTAAGCAACATCTTTTTGAACTACTCATGACGAAAAAACTTTCGTTAATAGTCTTAACACAGTGATACTCGTGAAAACATGTGCGTGATCAACGAAAAATGCAAGTGCGTAACAGTCTAGATTTTTACCTACAATATTATGATTAGGGATGAGGTTTTCCAACGGTAACGGAGTAAAAAAAAAAAAAAGTTTGAGTTCAACTGGTACTTTATTGATATTTTCCACAGCTGACACGCTATCATGCAAATCTTCCAATATGTCTTCTGTAGCGACGACGCGATTTTTCTTTAGATTCTGTGAAAAATCAAAATTCTGTTTAAAAGTGTCAGTGTGTTGCCCGGAGGTAAGTATGTATAGATCGAGCTGTAGTTACTCATGTCCCATTGGACATGAGTAACTACTAGAATATGTTTGTATCTTATATTTAAGATACAAACATATTCTAATTTAAGGTTATAACGAGATGTTTTATTTTCAGTTTGAATTTAATGTTCATAATTCCCCCGAGGGTTAGGCACAAATTTACTATTGTACATCCACATTTCACCGTTGCTTTTATTAAGTCCCATGTAATTCCAAACTCCGTGCTTCTGTACAGAATGATCTAACAGAACAACCCTAATAACACTTTGCCCAACCTGGAGATCAAACCCAGGATCTCACGCTCAGCATCTAGTGTAAAACTACTTTAGATAATATAATTTTACTAACCATCATCGGAGTCGATTGCGTCTGAAGCAGAATTTTTTTGGTATCTTGCATGTACTTTAGGATTATCTGCAAAATAATATTCGGAAAGTAAATACTTTGAGTAAATTCAAATGTGTGAAACACTTGCAAACATTTTCATGTCCCCACATGATGATAAGGAACTCATGCATATAATTCTGAAAATGTAAAAAAGCCATCACTTTAATTTATTCACTTATTGACCTTTGTTCCCGTATTTTTCAAAGTAAAAACCTATTTTGCCCACAGGTCCGATGCACAAACTTTGTCTACTGCAGATGATGATATTAGCACGTATTTACTAAATCCTCGGAATGAACAGAGGCATTGAGAAAGACTTTACGTTCATATAATTCAGGTTCAACAAAATTACCGAGATATTATAATAAAGTTACTAAAGACTAAGTTTATATGCTTGTTAACGTTTATAATCGAAATCATATGTTTAATAAGCAAATATTATAAGGCCGCTACTTATACGAGACGTACCTTCCTCAGGTTCAAAATCACCAGCCTTTAGCCCCCTTGTGCTTCGTAGTTTATCTTCACGAGAAGCTGCTGAAAATTAAATTAGATTTGGTACTTTTTGAAAAGCTCGACCTCTTGGCTTATTCTTAGTTGGACTCCTTTTCGGCTTTCATTAAATGATAAGTTTTAATCCATCTGAAAGTGCTAACCCTTTTGCCATTGGCTTAAGATATTACTAGTCACTGTACTAATCCATTTTTTATGCATCTATAAAATATGCACTTGCGTAGCGATTGTAAGAAAAAAATGATCGGGCATCAAAAATACGGATATTATGAATATATGGAATTAAAAATCAGAGGTACCTTGTTATGTAATGATGAAATATCTAGAAAATGTGACTGATAGTTAATGTAAATTAGATAGTATTAGTCTGGCCTACTATTAGGTACTTCCGAACGTAATATCAAAATTGATTATTCAATATATAGTACAGTCAGCGATAAAAATAGATAACTGTACTTACAAAATTTTCTATTTTTTTTTGTCGCTGACTATACCTTTGGTGAAATCTTCATTTTTTTATTACTGATCTGTTATACTGTGTTTTGTCTTATCATCAACTTAAGTCAATGCCTGACATACATCGTCATTAAGAGTATAAGTAACATAAAAATTTAATTACAACTCTTTTCCTCATCGTTGTCGCTACTACTGCTGTCGCTCTTCTCAGGTTTTACTGGATCTTTGCTTTCTCCTTTTTTAGGGCGTTCATGATCTTCATTTCCACTCGAATCGTGGCCTCTAGGACTCGTTTTTTTATTAGAACTTCGACTTTCATCACTACTGCTTGCGTCATCCACAGCTCTCGGATTAAATTCAGTAGAATCTAGAAAAAAAGAACTTGTGTATTCAACAACGATGTGTCTAGTTTACCAGTCATATCCACGGGAAAAGTATACCTTGGAAATCTCGAATGCGAAGTGATGGAGCTCCATTGCTCCCTTGTGTTAAGTCAAACCCAATTTTAATATCAACTAAAAATATACAACAGGGTTGCATCAAATGTTTAAAAGAATATATAACTATGTTAATGTTGTTTAATCATACACTTACGCTTGTTGCCTCCTGATGTTTCACTAAATGCAATGATCGATGATACCAATATCTGTAAGATAAAACGGTGGATGAGTTTAAATGTTGATCATTAATAAGTGTAGAAAATAGATACGAGAGAAAAGTTATTTTACCGTTAAAAAAAGCCATGTCTTTGGACTGTTTTCGCCTGGCAGCAGCATGATGGCGTTTAGAAAGATTATATGCCATGGAAGCGATAATTTAAAAACGTGCGGCGATTCGCCTTGGTTTTAATTTTCACAGCAATATAAACATTACGTTTTATTAATCTAAAATTTTATTAACATGCTTTATCAGATAGGTAGGTACTATGGATGATATAATTCTGAATAGTTAGAAATCGTAAAAAAAAATTACTTAGGCGCAGGTTCTTGTATGAAATAGTAACTTGCATTTTTATCTTGAAGTCTAAAACTGCAAAATTTTCTAACTGAGAGTGTTATAAAGGAACCTAGTGGAGTTTGCAGATTCTCCAACAAAAAGGAATAATTTTGTTTGAATTTAACCATCAATATGTTCGTAATTATTCACGATTGGTATCCACTTACTATGGTATCAATAAGACTCTTTATGGCATGCCGACCGTCTTCATCCGATGCTGGTTTTATTCGTCTTTGACTTAATTATAGTACTGAAAGTTTTTACATACTACTTCTACATTTAACCAAATGTTGTGTAATAATACAATAATCATAATTCAATCCATTACTGCAATGTCAATTACTTAGAGGCACGGAGCTCTTTTCAGATTGAGAAGGGTTACTTCACCACAGACCAGAATGTTGTAGGTCAGCAGACTACATGCACCACCGTGGATAAGTATTATATAGCCCTTTTAGGTGTGTGTTCCTCTTGAGTCTAGAGGTTTGCTTTCACCGATAAGGCATGTGATAATCTTTTTGATTTGGTTTTGAAAAGTCCTAGGTTTGGACTCAAGCCCTCCTGCATGAAAGGCAAGTTTTGTCAACCTATAAACGACAGTTTTTCGATTTTGTTTCTTTTAATTCTATAAATAGTAAATAAAATAAAGTTAACAAAGGTATTCTTTTCTTAACAGTCACAGCGGCTTCTCTTAAATCACATCCATTTATAACGTAATATGAGCAGAGATAATGTGTGCCCCGGGCGAGACAAATTTGCCAACTTTTTCTGTTGAACAATCTCTTTATATGAAATGGTTAGCGCTGAGAATTTCCGCGCAAAGTATTATTAGCAAAGTTGAGTATTAATGCTTGCAATTCATTTATTCGTAAGTGTATCTAGCATTATTTAAAATAGCTAGGAACATAATATTATATATTGGTAGTCGTTTGGACTATCACATACATATGTTTTTTTGTTGTATTTCGTCCGCGTGGATTTGCATACCATCTTTGACAAAGTTTCGTAATAAAACCACAGAAATCAAGTTAGTAGAAGTCGTAAAAGCGTGTGAAGTTGTCGTCTTGCATTTGGGAAATTGAGAATATCTACAACAACATATGGAGAGTATTGTAGTACTAAGACGCATTTAAGTTTAATTTTTATTGCATTGAATGAAAGAATATGTGTGCAAAACTAAGTGCGAAACCAAGACTCGCGTTATGGTAGTAAAATGTACCTAGTAAATAGAATTTATAATGATTGAAAGTTCTTCTGAAACTGAAATCAAAGGACCTTTCGAGAAAAGCCGCCATAACAAAAAACTTATCTACACGAAACTGAGTCAATACTTAGTCACAAAATATTAGATATCAATAACACAATACATTGTGTCAATACTGGTACAATGTACGAAGATTCGTAGAATGATAAATGCCGCTGATTTTAGTACATAAATACTTATATATAATAATGAGCGTGACTGACCGCAGTTAACTCGAAAATTGTCTCAGCAATTCGGGTTTGTTAGAAATCCTCGCAAAAACCGACAGCTTAAAATTTACATGAAAAGTACGTGGCTTAGCGGTGGTGGCGAGAACGTGTTTTTACCTTGGGCTTTAACTGCTCACTCTTTATTCGAAATTGGCTTCGAGGCTTATTGGATAAAGAGATTATAAATGTTGCTTCGAGGGGTTACGATCAAATCTTACTTTGTACATATTTACTCGCAAGTAAAGGGATTTGTCAAGTCCCTAGATCATAGTTGCGGGATATGAGTTGCCTGTGGATAAATAATCTTTTTGCGGGATTAATTCATATTCACGAAAATGTCTACATTTCAATTGTTTAAACATAATTCAAACTTAATAAAAAAAAAAGCATATTTTTACTATCTTTTCACAGAAATGTTATTCAGTCAGTTGTTGGTAGATATAGGTGGAGAGCTTGGCGAGGTAGTTTTAATTGCTAGACTCAGTTCTACTTAGGGTCTTCCAGACCTAGTAAGCGGACCCATGTTTTATCTCTTCACAAATGCGGGAGTCTCATTTTAATTTAACACATTCGCAGATTTATTTCGTTAGTTTAGATCAAAGAGGACATAATAATTACCTAAATGCTTGTTTTTTCTGTCGTGTCGACACACATCAATGATAATCGCCCATGGTAGAAAGATTAGCCAGTCAGCAATGGTATTAGCGAGGCTGACTACCCAGGGTGCGCCAGACAATCCTCAGGTATTGTAACTCGTGGGGGCCCTTTCCTTGCACCCCAATTAAATGCTGACTTAATTTTACGTAGGTACGTATCTGGCAGCGTGAAGTTATCCATTTAAATGTGAATTTCATATACATACGAAGAAAGCTTTTTAGGTATAGTAGACAAATGGAAGGTATTTTAGTTTGTTGGTGCCGTTTGCGAGTTTGCGTGACGTTTTCCCGAACGAAACTATCGCATGACTTCCATAGCTCGTAAACTTTGCGTTTATGAATGTCTTGGAAAAACTTTCTTTCAGCAAAACTTTTGTTATGACTACAGTATAAAACAATATTATAAGTATGCATATATATATGTTTATACTAGGTATGTACAAGAAAATGTGTATTTACACCTAAACACGATATCTTGACATTAATGCTACTTATATTATCTCAAGAATTTTCAGAATCAGTTTTGTAGCTGCTGACTCGACTTTGGAATAGTACCTACTGGCGACTCCGGACTCTTTGTTTCTTATTAGTAGGTAGGTACGATTTTTTACACTTGGAAACTTGAAACTGTCAATGGTAACATACATTTAATTCCATCCCCGTCTCCATTAGACACTGGCAGAATAGTCGTTATCTGCTCAGATGCCATAAATAAGAAAAAAAACCATAAATTTAAAATAAAAGTAGATATACCTACCTACCTACTACAATTTTTTTTTTCTTGTACAGGTTGTATTGTTATCTGTTTTCGTAGCCTTGTAAAACAATGTAACAAGTATGTATGCCAAGATTAAGAGGCTTCCATTGTACCATATAACTAACAATAAATAAATTCGGCCTTTAGATCAATAGCACCTAATAAAAAAGATTAAGAAGATATTGTCCACGTAAACTACAGGTACATACGATCTCCCTCCACAAAAAATTCAAATTATAGAACTTGGTTTTGAAGTACAATATGTATTGCTATTTCTAGTTAGCGTGTTATAATAGTACTTAGTTTTATATCGTACTATTACCTGCGCATCTGTGAAATAAAATAAAAAAATGCAATACACACAGCAACGTGTGTATAAAGTGATTATATTATAATAGTTTAGATACAACGACCGATTGTTAACTAGAAAAATCAGATGAAACTTATAAGAGGAAAAAGTCAGACTAACATGACATAAAAAAAAAATTGTTTACCTATAGATATATTTGTATTCGATTAATAAATAAAAACTAACCAATTGTCTAGTAGGGGACACCCGGATTTGAACCGGGGACCTATCGATCTGCAGTCGATTGCTCTGCCACTGAGCTATATCCCCGTCGGATAACCAACTGAAAAATAGGGTTAAATTCTAAATATTCAGTGTAATAATAACCTTGGGCTTTCCAAAATAATATTTAATGATGATTAGGTAAATACGTTACTGTTTCCTAAGAAATGGCAAAGACGGCGCTTGTCAACATTATGGCTTTAGTCTATAGGTAGTAGGTAGATACAAAATAAGGAGATAGGTACATCGATGTTCTTCATTAAAGATTGAAGTCATGTCTACTTCTTTAAAAAATCTAATATTCCAGATATCTAGTTATTTTACTACGTTATAAATTTATTAATGTTCGTGATTTTCGGTACCCAGTTAGTTTTCAATCTCTAATCTTCGTTATTTAATGGTATTTCTGTGGTCTCTTAGGTAGACAAATGCAAACATTGCGTGCGATTCGTACAGTGTAATATATGTATTTTATAGACATTTTATGAGTAACCATATCAGCCGTTCGCTTATTAGGTATATTTTTCCCAAGCATGGTTCTGCATAAGTGGATTGCAGTACATAACTAAGTTTATTAGCCGTTAATTGTTCGTACGTAGAATGTAGAACGCAATACGCAATACATCCTAAGTCTCGTGTTGAATAATATCTGTAACGTCACTTTTCCCTATTGTTGTTGATTAACTTTAATTTTAACTTTGTTAACCTAACCTATTACCTAACGTTGGATAGGTTTCAGAATTCAATTTCAGAATCAGAGAATCACCAAGTGTATAAGGTGAATAATATAATTAATGAGTGAGAAATAATTAAGAATTTAGGTCTATTTTATTTACGTCTAATAAATTAGAAAAGTATGTAGGATTTTAAATGAAAATTATCTCTGGTTACGTTTGCCCCTTCTTTATTGAATCAACATAAGTCCAAGCTTAAGCAATAAGCCTAACATTGATCACTAGATTTTCGAATTTTCATAAATTTTAAATCGACTAGTAACTGCGGACTATTTGACTAGATATTCTGTAGATACCTCAAATAATATATACAGGACGTTTTCTAAATCGTGTAATTCCTTTTAAGGGTTTGTCAAGCCCATGAATATGTATAGCTATTAGTAGCTTCTCGGTAATTTGAATGCGATTTTAAAGTGAATAGCCATTTTATTAGGTAGATACGTAACTGCTACAATAATTGTACCTACCCTCAGTGAGGTATCTCTGCCTACCACTTTATATTTTTGGTGAAAATTTTCATACGTTTGACTTTTATGTTCTTTAATTACCAACCCAAGCTGTATTTCAATACAAATTGTTGTACTATGGCAAATAGATCCCTTAATCGATTAAATCGCCTCGGGCGTTTCGACATCGCGCCAGTTGTCGTTTACCGCTGACAATGCCGACAGCAAATGAAAATTAAACACGTTATGTAACAATTAACCACACGTCGGCAAACTGTCAGTCCTACTTTATTATTTATTTTGCATAAAGGTATTTACGTCCGAAAGGGTACAGCGGGAATATCTGAACCGCGACATTTACATAAAACTTAAGAGGTAAAACTCAGTTTCAGTTTTGGAATTGTTGACAGAACTGTTCAAATAGCGCATAGAATTAAACAGAATGGAATGAATGGATTATCAACCTGTAAACTATAAACTTGATCTTCTGAATATTCGCCATTAAAAGGGGTGTAACTGTTTGAAGAATAGGAAAAACATTAGAGTCGCCTTCAATAACACCCAAGGGAGGAGAGTTGTCATAATCTTTGCAGGTATCCATACCTACAGGTCGTCGTTGTTGGATACCTCATTTACATATTTTAATTATTATCATATTTTACATTTGTCTCAGAACACCGTAATTATGGATATAGGTGACTTCTATTAATACTAGTTGTAGGTACTTACCAACATAATCAAAGTTCATCTCTTAGAAAATTCAGACAATTTGTTACAGTCGACCATCACCACTCTTCTCTCGCGTGTATAGCGCGGTGGTAGTGGCGGCAACTATTATATTTTCGATTGCTACTTTGTTTTGGAAATAGAAAAACATAAGTTTGTATTTTCGGCTTTTGAGACGGAATAAACGTGAAATTTGATGGAGCATAATTTTAACAAAATATGGGTGGATTATTTTAGTGTCATCATCGTCATTAATATATTATTTTTTTTCAATTCTGCATGATGTTAAGGAATGTAATTTCTGTATTCTTAGGTATAATATAATTATGTTTAAACGTTTTTTTTAATTTAAAGTCCTTTTTAAAGTAGTTTATTTAAATAGGCATTTTATTATAGCTAGTACACTTTGTCGTCATATTACAGGGAAATTTTAGCTAATTGTATCGTTTCTAGTAGGTACCTAATAAAACTTTTTAAATGCCTAAAGTTTTACAATGAAAGCCCAGAGCAGTCAGCATACAATACAACATTAAGGCTTCTCAAAGTTATATAAGATCTTGAAAACAAAACACAGAGAACTATAAATACTAGACCACAAAAATACCAGTAGATTCTTCCTTTTAACATCATCAGTATCGCTTCTCTCAGCTGTTACCAATCTTCAGCAGTACATGTACTTCCCTTTAGCGGCATTCATCTCTTTTTGCGCCTGGTCTTTATGACAAACTTTTCTTCAATTTTTATAACATTGAAAAGCCAACTCAATCTATGTTAAAACCTTTCGATAAATCGGTCACGTGCCTTTATAATGGGACAAGGTCCTACGTGCTTTTAAATTGTATTTTTATGTTCAGCTCTTCAATTCTAACAATTACTTTATCGCAGGTACTTAATCTGGGTACATTAGGTGAAGAGCTTTACACAAACAACCTGAGAAAATTCGGGATAGGTAGGTATAGCTGTTCATCATTTTTATTTTATAATATTACTTATTAAACAAACAACAAAAAATACGAAACTGTCGTCAGGGACCGTACAACCCCCTTTATGGGTTAATTCATTCGAAAGGGTTACCCGTTCATTCGGTTACCCTATGGATGATGTAACCTCTTGGTCGTGTAAACCCTTTCCTAACACCAGTGATAGGGTAACCCTTTCAATGAATAACCAGTTGCAAGGGGTTACCCCTTCTTTTGAGATACCCAATTGAAGAGGTTATTCTCTTGAAGGGGTTTTACAGGGTAACCGTATGGTTATTCTTTTAAGAGGCCGCATAGAGGAGGCATACATTTTGAATGCTAGTGTGTGCGTGCAGGCACTGGTCACGTTAGTGTGTATTTTACTGTGCAGTGTTTGCGTGCGTAGGTATTTGTTTGCTAAATCGTTTGTAATATTCCGGACTCTACGGAGCTTTGACGGATTTGAATTGAATAACCTAGTACATTCTTAAGACTTTTGTTTTGTTTACGGTTTGGTTGGGTGTTTGACATGGACTCATGAAATTAAATTATTTATTATTGCAATTAGGATTTTTCAATCACTTATAGGTCATGTTAGGATATAATCTCACAGTTATCTAACTATACATGTGTTTGAACATGCTTAAAATACTAACATTTTTTTTAACTCGAATGTTTTGTACTATTCTTGCAATTCAAGATCGCGCATCATTTGACACTTATATCATTGTGATAAGGTATAAATTGGAATGATTGACGTGCGTTCATGAAATACGACATCTACCCGATCTATACATAGGTACAGCGTAAGCCGACGATGGGCCGCGCGTCCCACATTACGTCATTCAAAAATAACTCTTATTGTCCGACGCTTAAGGTTCACAAGATCTGTCATTGTTGCTAACCTTGAAGCCAAAATATTATAATAAGTATTATTTTTCAACACTTTTACTCGTAAAGTGGCTCTTATTGCACTGCTTTTAAGTTGCATTATGCAACTTATGAAACAACGTGCTTAGTATACCTACCTGTTTGTATGTCCTTTTAAATGATCTAGAAAAGATTACAAATTCCTTTGCGTTTCAATAATACCTACATCGTACCTATATTACGAAGGGCCGCGGCGTAGCAAAATCTTTATACCTATCACCAAACCGTGTCGTCGCGTCGCTTTCGCAATTTATGGATGGCGCGTTTTTGGTCTGCTTCATTGGTCTAGTGGTTGCAAGCGCGACTGCTGAGCGTGATGTTTTGAGTTCGATTCCCGGGTCGGTCAAAGTATTATTGGGTTTTTCTGTATGGAAATTCTCAGTAGCAGCATGGCGTCTAGACCTGTGCCCGGTAGATGGTATGGCTCGCCCCTGTTTCATTTTCATCGGACTCAATAATGCCATCGAGTGCTTTATATATTAGAAAAAGGCACGAATATCTACCAAAGCTTTATTTAATTGTGTGAACAAACTTGTGAACTTACATCAAGTTTGGAGGGATTTGCAAAAAAGATCACAAAAAACGCAAGAAGTATTTAAGCAATGCCAAAAAGAGTTTGTCGAAACCTTAGATAATTTTTGTGATATTGCATACATCAATATTTATGCAATATCAAATGCGTTTCAGTTAATGAAAATAAATGAAGATAGAATCTTTTTGCAGCGACAGAGTGCTTCACTAAATCACCAATTACTTCGTCATCATCTTATAAACCGTTACAAAACGACTGATCATCTGATTCTAATAAAAACATGCATCTGCGATCTGCACTAGCACACTGAGTTACTGGATCTATGTTGCTTTCGTCATTTTTTGCGTCGTATTGTCACTGGTGATGAAAAATGGATATACTACGATAATCCAAAGAAGAGAAAACCATGGGTACCACCTGGAAATCCTTCTACATCAACAGCCAAACCAAATATTCATGAAAAAAAAGTCATGCTGTGCATTTAGTGGGATCAACTTAGTGTCATATATTATCAGGTGCTCAAACCGTGCGAAACCATTACTGGAGCTCTCTACCGAACACAATTAATGAGACTGAGTCGAGCAATGAAAGAAAAACGCACCCATTACCACTCCAGACACGACAAAATTATTCTCTTACATGATTATGCTTGTCCGCATGTTGCGGCGCCAGTCAAAACCTATTTAAAAACACTTAAGTGGGAAAGTCCTACCTCACCCGACATATTCACCAGATATTGCTCCTTCCGATTTTCATTTATTCCGGTCGATGGCACATGATCTGTCTGAGCAGCGCTTTACATCATACGAAGATACAAAATATTGGGTCGATTCGTGGATAGCCTCAAAAGATGAAGAGTTCTTCTGACGTGGTATCCGACAGCTACCAGAAAGATGGGGGTTACAGGAGGGTTTGTCTGCTTTAATGGAGAATACACAACACGAAATAACTAAAACATCTATGCGGTAAGATTTTACTACGCCAAAATTAGTAGTAGCGTTAGATAGGTGTCAACTGAGTATGAGAGATTCTTTGTCCATTCTTGAAGCTACTATTGAAACACTTGGATATAATATTGATGAATTTCCAATAATACCAAAGTCGTCAATTCAACGTATTCGTACGGAAAAAAGGAAAGGACGCACGGAAGACATAAAAGTCGATTTTCAAAAGGATACCCATATCAATATTAAAAAAAATGCTTTTCCGCCATCTTGGATTTCAAAACGGATGTCATTTTCATAATCAGCACCCCAAGAAACCTTGGAAACGATACCCATATCTATATTAAAAAAAAATGCTTGTTCGTCATCTTGGATTTCAAAATGGATGTCATTTTCATAATCAGCACCCCAAGAAACTTTGAAAACGATACCCATATCTATATTTATCAAAAATGTATGGCCGCCATCTTTGATTTCAAAATGGATGTCATTTTAATAATCATCACCCTAAGAAACCTCGAAAATGACACCCACATCTATATTTATCAAAACAAAAATACTAGTCCGCCATCTAGGATTTGAAAATGAATGTCTTATAAGTTTCATTTCGTGTTACAGCACCCCGAGAAACCTCAAAACATTCGATCTTATAAAGACCAAACCAATACCCAATAGTGTACTATTGGGTACACGACACGTCAATTTACAAACCTTCTAAAAATAGTCAATTTACGAAAATTTTAAACAAATCGTTAAATTCCTGCCTAAAGTATAAACAATTAAATCAAAAATAGGTAGATTTTTTTTTAATTTATTCGTCAACATTCTGAATATCGTTCTGAATCTGGTAAATAATTTTAATAATTAAATAAATAATAAATATTCATATGGAAAACACGAGCGAAGTAAAGGAAAATCAATTAATTTCAACATATCGTTAATTGTAGGTACTTCCCGGCCGATTCATCAAAACACTGTCAAAATTATTTAAGAATGCTTTTTCTAATCTATACATATAAATAAAATTGGAGTGTCTGTTTGTAATATTGAAATAACCGTTTTTTACTACATGCATATGAATATATATACGGTACATACACCAAAATAACATTTTTTTTCAATTTTGTCTGTCTGTCTGTTTGTATAGGCTAATCTCTGAAATGGCTGGACCGATTTTGACGGGACTTTTATTGGCAGGTAGCTGATGTAATAAGGAGTAACTTAGGCTACTTTTATTTTAGAAAAATTCTTTTATATTAGAAAAAAATAGGGTTAAGTGCATTTGGTCTCACAAAAAAATACATTGTTAAGTTCCGACATCCACGCGAACGAAGTCGCGGGCACAGCTAGTTCTTCGATATAATTGTTAAAGGTCTCTGTTGGGACTTTCGATCCACCATAAAATGATGAATCTTTATTATAATATAAGTTTTTTAAAGTTACTGTATAGTTCGGTTTCTTCAAAATTAGGTTTCTCCTGTAACAGGACATCAAAGTTTGCGTAGTTATGTTTTTACATCCATGCGCTGCACAGAAATCAAATCGTAATTTCGGCATTTTTCTTTAAATTTGCGTGTGCACTCCACTGATTCTTACTCGCGGGAGTACGCTAGCCGGTAGGCATATAACGCGCGACCTTGAGCGAGTGACGGAGCTCTGCCTAAATGGCGCAATGGCGACTAGACACGTTCTGTCCAAATTCATGCTATTTTACACTTAATGTGAAGCTACGAGAGATCATATTACAGTGCTCGGACTCGGAAAGTGTTACCCTGTTCCAACAGTTGAAGGGGTAACCCGTTCGGAATGGATTACCGTTCTATAGTGTAACCCTTTGAAAGGGTTAATCCTTTGAACGGGTAACCCAAACGAAAGGGTTTTGAAGAGGTTATCCATTGAAGTGGGTTATCCTTAAAAAAGGGTAACACATACGAAGTGGTTTCTCTAACAACCCTTTCCAAAAACCCTATCGAAAACCCTTTCAATGGGTAACCAAAATGGTCCCTGACTGTCGTACATGTTTACGTTACAGTTTCGCGATTTTTTAAATCTTGTATTAAGTTATCCAAAACGTTGTCCATAGCTAAATCTATTGAAAAGTATTCGTTTTCTTCTTCTTCAATGTAATCTTCATACAACTTATAATTTTCAATGGGCATATTTATAAGGGTTGACAAAACTTCATCTTTAATTTCAATTGGCGCTTTCAGAGCTTTCTTGATATTTTGCCAAATGAATTTTGTGGGTGACAAGTTTTCCAAATGTGTTGGCAATCGCAATACTACATGACCATTCGCTCGTAGAGCATGATCAACGCGGTTGATTTCATCTATTACTCCATGTCTTTTTATAAGCTCATATAATTGGGATTTATTCATAGTGGTACTGCATGGCACATTGTACTTCTGTAACCATTTTTGCATATCACTTTTGGTGTCATACATGGTTATAGATTTCGATTTTAATGTCCCATGAAGGGGGCTATTATATAATACAACGATGCTTGAAGGGAACAATGACCCAAGTAGACCGTCTATAACCCACTTGTAGAAATCATCTTCAGTTGCGTTCAGGCAAAATAAACCTCGCGTAAAACCTTTTCTAGATGTCGCATGAAAAAATATCCATTCATTGTTAGAAGTGTCAGATGCATTATAGTTATGTTTCAAAATTTCAAAATTCATATCTTTGTCTATTATTCTCTCATTGATGTAATAAATAAGAGTATCTTGCTGTCTTATCTCTTTTATTTTTTTAAGATATGAATATCGTTCAAATGTTATTTTTGGATCTTCCATAAGCAGTTTAGTGTTATTGAAAATTGTTTGATATTCAAAGCCCCATGAAGATATTTTATGTTTAAACTGCTCGTAATCTTCGCAGGTTGTTTTCAATTCATTCACATGCTCGAATAGAAGCCTGAATGTAGGTAACACTTTACATTCATAAAATCTAAATAGGCATCTCAAAATTAATATATGGGTACTTAAGTCAATGGAATGCGTACACATAATGCTTGCCGTTGTTACTTCCTGTTGTATTCGTTTGATTCCTAACTTTGGGATGCCAGTATAGTATGAAACTCGGTCTTCAAAATCTTCTAGAGGTACTTGCAATTTGTAATTCTCTGCCTCAAGTTTGCATATTTGTAACATATTAATTACAATTTTTGCAATTTGGTTCTTGTCTTCATTTAGGGTTTGAGTTTTTATGTTTGATTCCATTCCTAATTCTGAAAATAAAAACGTATCTAATTAATAAAAAAATATATACATAAGCGACAGCAATTTTAAAATCTATTTAACAATGTAAAGCGTCAAATACATGTATCGAGTATTTGTTGGTGTTGAGAGACTTTTAAAAAGAAAGACTGATTCTGTTTGACCGAATGTATGTACATTCGTGGAGTTATGCTGGGAACTATTTCGTCGTTGAAGTTCTAACTCCACGTAAGTATGTCAAAAATAGCAACTTTTCAGGAAAGTGAAAAAGCTGTATAATTTTACTTATACACCAGTATAATTCATTTCGTTTTACGAGTTTACATTGGACGTCGCTTGTTTCTGATTGGCTGAAAAAACGCATCTTTCGATTCTCTACCAAATGCCATCAAAAGGTCAAAACCGCCAAAAAATTACTTAAGTCGTGTTAGAACCTCAACGACGATTTGTCGATAAAGTTTTTATCTAACGAATATTTTGTATTTCTATTGAAGGAAAGAATGGAATTAAAATGATATCTTTCAAAGTATAATTTTAATTAAATTACAGTCCATTACAGTCGTACAGTTACAGCAATTTTATATAATTAAAAATATATTAAAATATATTTTTTGTTGGTTTTTGAATTTCCCGCGTTTTCTAACCAACAAATATAATAATATATTTATTCCTTGTTACGCTAAATAAGAGTATATGAGTAATACGATCTGTGTTCAATGATAATTCGAGAATTAGTTTATAGATACTTATTTGATTTGTAGTCTTTTAATACGTACTTACCTTGTAAATAGGTATTTGCAGAATACAACACTAACTTTAAATATTACGCAAGTGCAAGACGACAAAAAGATAAATTCGTTATTGGTGGTACACTTATTTCAATTAATTGTAATCGACGCCTGAATTTACGGTTCAGTTTTAACACAAAATGATAATTTAATGATAAAAAAGATGTAAATAAACAAACCGTGCCGGTGGGCGTGACAGAACAGCACACTACAGAGTATAAAAACACCACAGGTAAAAATATCCAGCGACAAGCGGATGCTCGCATAGCTCGCAGCTCACTTCACTCAATTCATTACGACAAGGACAGAAACAGACCGCGTGCCATTTACCTATATCTACATGGAACGCGATCTCTCACAAAAGATTAATTATTTTCGAAGTAATAAACCTTCTACGTGTGAGTTTATGAAATCAATTGATCCCATCATGGACCAGTTCCATAACTATAATGTTTAACTATATTGCAACTGTAGTGTTTAATTGTTGGTCTTTGCCAAGAAGCAAGAGGAGCATTTAGACATGACTTGACCACATACTTGACAAAGATAGCCAATAATATATAGTCTAGTCCTTAGATTATGTATATAGAGGTCAAGTCATCAGAATGGTCTAAAAATAAATTATTGTACAGATATTAAAAAGCAGCGACCTGGTTTGAATGTTAACAACAACATCTTAATTATTGGTGTTTAGAATAATAATAGATTCATTTTCCAAGTGAGATGTTATGTTTTGCTACGTTTATGTTAGGTACCTATTGGTTATTTGGAAGCTATGCTAAACATAGTCAGCAATGGACGTTTACTGGCTGATTCGGGCGAAGTTTTATTCACAAAATAAATAATAGTTCCTACCAAGGTACATAAAAATTATATAGGTACCTACGGTCTATTTTTCTTCACCTACCTACTAACCACATAAAAAGTACCTATCATTGCTGTCATGGCTGTGTTGATTCGAGCCTTGTTAATACTATATGTTAATACTATTTTGTGTGTTTTTGGTGTGAAGGAAGTTTTATAAGACGGTGTGAAAGTGGACAGACTGTAAGTACCTACTGATTCGTTTCATGCCCATTCAACATAATTATAGTCCAATGTCCGCTTTTCCATTACAATCAAATAAGTTTAAGTTGAATTTCTGCGCACTTCCTGAGAGTTGACGCTTTGATCACGACTTTAATTAAAGCTCTCACACATTTCTTAGTTTTTAAATTGCTTGATACGTCGGGTTCTTAATTAAGGAAATTATGCTGCACTTACTCCGTAAAAAGGGCAGGTACCAACCAACCAGACATCAGAGGTAGTTCTGAAAATTTTCTGCCCATTAACTTCGACGGTGTAATTATACGAATTTCAATATAGGTATGAACTAAGATGTATTATTATTACTAGTCCATTCGCTAGACGAGAAAAAGATTTTACAAAAATTAAAATTACTTATTAGATAATAATTTTTATGTAAGCCCTTGTTGTTCATACTTATTTACAAGAAGACAAAAGCCCGAAAGTTTGTAGGTAAACAGGATTTTAACTTTAGGATAGGGAGGTACTGGAATTTTACACTTCAGGTCTAGAAAAAATTAGTATAATAGGTACATTCTCTTGAGTGCGAAAAAATCACTCCAAATTAAGCTAGTAAAGAGGCGTGCTAGCCTCCCAATCATTTTTAACTGCCTCATGTGTTTTTGTACGTCATCATGTAAAAAGTAAGCTGTAGTATGTTCCTACTACCTATATTGTACATTCACTTTTTTTTATTATACTCCTCGCATAACAAAATGACGTCGCGTCAGTTATTTCTAGTTAGAGGAGGCGTGTAGCTGCAGTTGAGTCGGCTGAGTATAATACATCACGTAGTGGCGCGTAGACCGTAAACAAAGCAGCCCGGCCGGCGCGGCGGCGACCTGACGCCCGGGGATGTTTATCGGGAAGCCTCGCGATGTATGTCGACGGGAACTCCACTTTAAATTTTTAAACATTCGCTTTAACGTCTTACATACAAGTTACTAACCTACGGCGATGAGGTTCGGTCAACTAATGCTTTTGCCTTAAGAAATATTCGGGATAAGTAAAGAAAAGTCTTTTTAAAATTTTAATAAGTACCTTTTTAAAATAATATAATTTTATAAAGAGTTAGTTTATGAGTGTGACGAAATGTTTTCCGCCCATATATCATTTTCAGTCTCATAAATTATACTCTATAAGTATTTTCTTAACGACTTTTATGTTTCACCATTTTGTTATATATAAAATTAGTGGCGTAGTACGTGTGAAAAATTTGGTGTTACAAAAATGTTAGCAAATTATGCTCTTGGGGCACGTTATTGTCTCAGTTTATATTGTTGTGAATACGTCGTCATGAGCCGGTGGCGAGGCGGTTGTTCAACCGTCGCTCTATCTATTGTTCAAAAAGCCGTGCCATATCTAATTGTTGTGGTAGCGCTTCTCTCTGCGCATAATTGCGCTGTTCTGCAGCAGTTGAACTTAGTTTTTGTTCAAAATACTTCAAGTTTCATGTATCCGAATTCTATTTTATATCCTAGTATATAGGATTTCCTATATTTGAACTTAAGCAAACGCTTAAAAGAATTGTATGGATATAGTAAATATAACTTACAAAAATAATTATGTCCAGTTTACATTTCTAGACATACAATTCCTAGATGCACATTTCTGGGGTATTGAAACGTAATCGTAATAACAGCTTCTAAAAGTCCTCAGTAGGTAACCCAAGATAATTCCATCTCACAAAAAGGCAGACTCAGATATCAAATCAGCACTTTTAAGCTTTCTTGTGCAAATATAGCTTTTTAAGTGGTCGAGAAAAAGGGGATTTCTCCAAAGTGTATCACAGTATTCCTAGAACGATGCAATTTATTCGCATGCTGTTTGTAGTGCAGCAGCGATAGCGGATATTACAATCTTGCAACAATGGCCGTGACAAGTTGTTACCCGCCCCGTCGCTTATAAGCACCGTAATTACCTACCTGTAAAGATTTGCGTGAAAGGATCAGCAGGGGCTTTTGTTTTATTGTCGTATTTACGGGTATATTATTCTTACGCTTTGAATTTTTCACCCGTCTAGCGACGTTAAGTAGACGCAATAGAAAATTTATAGATTGCGGCCTCTGGTGAATGTTCGCAATATGCAATTCATGCTTATTTTCTATAGTTATGATTTAGATGTAGAACAAATAAGCAAAATATAGGAGCCATAACTATGTTATGCCGGCTGTTTATTTCTAAATTAAACTGAATTCTTCTAGCACCAATTTTTTTTAACTATGCAGCTTAAACTCCCAATACCGAAGTTAATTTTTGGCTATAAAGCTCGATAAATCAACTTCTAAAACTAAGACTACAAGCTCAGCGATAAATTCCATTTTTGAGGTAAAGTTGCTCGAAAGCAATTCATCCGTACTAGTCTTTTTGAAATAAAACCAAATGTTCGGGAGCGTCAAAGCTCGTTAAAAGCACAGCGCTATAGATGTAATGTCGATGCTATAACGATCTCGGTGCAGTCGCATCCGTCAATGACAAGAGTTGCAAGCACGAAGCTTCGTCGACACTAGTTCACATGTTCATGGTGAACATCATTTGACAATTCTTTGTTGTGTAGTTCTGGTATATTGTAGGACACTAGAATTTAATTAATTTTTAAGTTGTAATATATTTAGAAATTGTTATTAATTAAGTTAGATATTAATATAGTGGCCAATGACGCGCAAAGGTAGGCTTCTTGAATTGCTCTAAAGTGAATGCCAAAACTTAATGTTAAAATACGTATATGGTAACTTATTATAATATGTATGGTCAGACTTAGAAAGGGAGGATGAAAAGATGCTACTACAACAATCCCAAAACGTATACCATGGTTTTGAAGGAAATTCCAATTTTGCAACCCTAGCAGACAGCTAGCATGTATGCTGCGGTTATCCGAGACAAAAAACATCGTCAGTCTACATAGTTTGCGGTTTTGACGTTCCTTTTTCGGTGTTGTCAGAAATTTAACTAAACTTTATCATGCAATTTTTAATACAAACATCGTGTCGGGTTTCCAGGAATTCCCTTCAATGCGGGCGCAGTATATTGAAGAGGAGATTTCTTATATAAAAGATTTTAATTTAAAGCTTGCGGTTGAAACGGTCTGATGAATAGCTATATCTCCTACACATTGAGACCCAAATACAGCACATCATGGAGATAACGATTCTCAAAACATTTAAATAGTGAACGGTGGGAGTATGACTTCTTTATACGTAAAAGGGTGATTTAAAAATAAAATACTAGATTATCTTTTTGCTCAATACATTTTCGAGCTGCAACAGCGAGATCGCCAATGCCCTCCACTCAGTGATCGATGGTACTCTAAAAGTTTAACGTAACACTTACTGCAGCGGATGGAAAAATAGCTGCGGAAAAATGAAGTTATTTCCAATAGAATATTTTTATACACGATGATCTTTGTTAAAAGAAACATTTGTCTCTTCTAACTATTTTAGGCAATTTATACTCCTTAGCTTCTCAGGAAAAATGAAATTGAAATATATTTATCGATAATTATTTTTGCTTATTTATATGTTCTTTAAACACTTACTGACTAATTAAGAAATCTCTGGAAGTATAAAGGCCATAAACATGTTTGGCAGATAAGAAAATATTTTTTTAAATTCACTTTTTTTTTATTAAATCCTTTTGGTTTGATAGTGATCAGACTTATAGGTAAAATCTACATATTTCATATTCACTTATTTACATGAAGTGTGACGGGTTATATTCATACAGTCTGGCAAAATTGGTAGCTCAATCCGGTTCCAAAATAATATTGCTGTTCAAAAGCGAGCTATTCTCTCAAAATGTTTGTCTTAAGAGTAAGTAATTACAGGGGTAAGTTATTGGGCTTTTGTATTGTATTATCAGCTTACAAAGATGTCTGACTTTGTTACCAAACCCACATATGAAACAATAGGTACTTCTTTGTATGATATCGAGTATTTATAAACAAAGATGATTGTATGAACAATGAAAACTTGGCTAATATTGTCAGGTATATTAGTAGTGAAGAAATACGTGGAATCTCGAGCCTATTTTTGTGCAAAGAGCAAAGATTCTCAAAGAAACAAATATTTGCGGCTTTACACCGTCTCTATCTGAGTTAAGCTTTTACGTACTACCCACATCTTATTTGTCTTTTATCTTACAAACTTGGATTTTTCCCTTTAGTTCTGTTTGCTTTGTATTGATGTTCCGGTATTCCACGAAATAGCAAACTGTCGTATAAGTCTAAGCATTACTCATGATGTAAATAAACTTGTCCAATTGGAAGACAAGTTGTTGGACGGATGTCCACTCGATTTCCAGAAGTAGATAGTGGGTTTTGTAGTTGTTTGTTTTTATGTTTCTTTGTACAAACTTGTTTTGAGAGTAAAATCGTATACCTTACACCGAATAAACTTTTTACAGCAAGATTGAAAGCGTGTTGCTTTTCCAAAATATCAAAAGAACTGAGTAAGCAGGTGTGGATAGAAAGCGATGTTGTTTTTAATGTATTATCTTGCTAAAGTTCGGGGGAAATTCGTCACAATCGTAATAAAGAAATACTCGGTTAATTAATTAGTGGCCGTCGTGTTTTCTTTGTGTGGGCGTGACCATTCTTCCTGTTTGCCGACCAAGCGAAAAGAAAGTTAGATTAAATGCGATTCATTGTCCGGCCATTGTAATACTTAAAGAACATACGCCATCAGCAACCACACTAGTTAGTGGAGAGAAAAAGACTAAATTGATCAATGGATTAAAGTTGATTTAAGAGTGCAAAATCTTTTGCTGTACATAGTGACTACACTTCTTAGATAATAGTCTCTTGCTGATGGTTACATAAAACGAATAGGTATATACGAAGTTGGGCCCTATTTAAAAAAAATACGATTAATTAAAAACGTCAGTTATTGACAATTCATAGTTACAGCACTAAAATGAGTTTTATGAAAGAATAAAAATACATTCAACAAATAATTAAAATATTGCCTTTCTTTTTATCATGACAAGTCTTGTGAAAGACATCTTTAATACCTAATAATTTTAGTGTAGGTGAAGTCAGGATTTTAATTATATAGTAATATAGTATTTTTTTTTGTTTTTATTTTTAAAACGTTGCCCCTTAAGCTTAACCTTAACCTTAGGAACAATTCATATATCGTAGTGTGTTTATAGACACAAATATTCCGATGCACAATCCGTGCGCAAATCGAACTGGCGACACGTAGCGCAGCAGTCGATCTGTTAGCCATTGCGCTTACCGTGCCATTAAACGTAATAAATGTAGGATTCATTCTTACATAGAAAATACATTTGTCCTGTCTGATCAGTTGCATTGTTATTTTATCTATGAGCCATTCCCGTATAGTTCTCTTCAAATTTTACTCTTGGCCTATTTGTAATTATGCCTTTGATACTGAAATTTTCATTTTTTTGTTTCCACTTTTAATTTGATATTTAATTTTGTACTGTTTGGCAATGATAGAGTAAAATAAATTTCGAAAAAGCAATTTGCAATCGACCACTGGCTCAAAGGGCCGAATCTCGTGAGGCACCAAGGACCCTCTATTAAAATTAGAAACTTCATTTTGGTAGATAAATTGCTTCTTGACTTTGACTATATTCAAGGTAAATATTGTCTGTAATCTGAGTTCGAGTAAGTAAATAAATTTTGAGTTGGGAGGTACATAAATTTAATCCCGTTTATGAGAAAAAAAAAAACAGCTCTGTTGATATTTCTGTGATTTAAATCGAATTTGTAATAAAAATAAAAATCCTTCCTAGGTATACACCAAGTCGTTCTGTTAAAGGGTTATAGCAATACGAATTGTTGTAAATGCACGGAACTAATACTGACCATTTGTCGCACATCGTTCGATGATACGGTATCCCCAATTTGGCTACAGTTTGGTGATTTACTAAAATTATCAGTATCGCTATCTATGAACCTAACTGCGTTAAATGGTTTAAGTTAGTTAGGATTTTGTAGCCATATTACAGTGTCGGTGGGTTTAATGTTTACGCTATGTAATTGGGTTACCCTATGTAGAACATAATATATTAACATATGTACATATTAATATTAATTTTGGCAAACGCATGATAGCAGACTTTAATGTTACATTTAATGGCGTGTGCCGTTAAAATATGGAGGTTTCAATAATATCGTAAACAATAGGATCATTATTTTCTCCTCATTACTCAACTCCAAGGACTACTCTTTTATGAAAAGGAGCAACTCTTGCGATAACAATTCGGATTTGTACAACCGATAAATAAATTATAAATACATTTAGCAGCGCAAATTTCGAACCATTTCTCTTCTTACACGACTAGCCCATTTGCAGATCTCCAAACGGTGCCATTACTCAGCAATAAATTGGCATTTGCGCCGTCATACATAAATTACGCGAGCGCGCTGAAAACCAAGTTCTCTGGTAGACACTTTTTGTATGAATGTAACTTGTTTAATCTTTGATATTGCAAACTGGCTGAACTGAATGATGTAATATATTTGGCTACCTATGCATCACCTGATCCTTTTTATGAGGTCAAGTAACAAGTCTCCCTGACAGAATTTATGTGGCTAATTCACTATGTTTCAGACCCGATAGATTTATGCGTTTTCTTCAGGCGTGGCCGTCTGTGTCGTGCAGGCCGTCCGTCAGCACGTTTCCAACAAAAATAAAAACACCTTTAATAAGACGTCCAGATACTCAACCGTGTTGGATTTTTTTTATAATACATACGACATCGGGTCAAATTAGTTCGTTTGTGGCGACAAAAGCTGACTAATTGGCAACTGTATCAGTTTTGCATAGCCGCAATCCCAATATACAGTTGTCGCAAAGCCGGCTAAATCTATTATAAAGCAGCTTTGCCCAATTTATACGAATTAAAATCGTTTGCGGAATCGATTGTGGCAGTTACGTATCGAGTGTGTTTTCGTTAAACATATCGGCTAGTATGTTGTGTTAAAATATGTTTAATTTCTTACATTTTAATTACGTTTGTCATTTACCCAGGAGTATGTAAGGATTGTAGCAAGTGGCATTATGTATTTTTGGTATACTCCCGGAAAAAGGCGTAATGATCTGTATGTATTTTTAAACGTGACTTTATTTAAAGAAAACTTAGATTAGGTACCTTTACCTTGTCTCCCGATTCAAGAGGGTAGGGGGCGCGAGCGCGCAGAGTGAGGACTCTGCGCGCTCTCACTTAGCGACCCCCGAGAAGACGGCGACGCGGTGTGGTCCGTGTCGCCCTGCTCACAGCACGCAGCGAGGGTAACAACGGGACCTTTCTACAGTCTCTCCCGGGACGTGCACGAGGGGGTGGCCTCTTTACAGTCACCCCCTCTAGGAAGTGCCATGTGGAATTACACCGTGGTGGGCTTCGGTCCGGTCTTCTAAGAGTTCCCGAAGCCCACCATATGGTATCGAGGCCAACCACCGTGGTGAGTTTAGCCGGTAGGAGTCCGGCACACCCCTCCGCCCCCACCAGGCGGATGATAGCCCAAGACGGGTTCTCACCACGCTAATCTAAAAAAAAAAGGTACCTTTACCTTAATCTAAATGGAAACAAGGCTTCGCTTAGGCACTTTAGTTTTGCTTGTGATCAAGAATTCTGGCTTTAAAAAAAATATATATTTAATTATTTTTTAATCGGCTTATTTTATAAGCTAAAATGGGCTATGTTCCTCTAAAATAAAGAATTTGGATCCCAGCAGATAAAATTAATTCATGAACTTTCAGTCGCTCCGCATTGCAAGCTTTAAACTATCGCCACTCTACGCCATGGTAAAGTGTTTATTATAGGAAAGTAAATCATATTCTCTGCAATTTTGAAAATATTTCCAGCTAGACTTTTTATACTACTCACTAACTAACGACAAACACGCGATGCGTTTGAATTATTCATACCTAGAAGTCTTAGATAGGTATTGTTTTTATTACTTCGGATTCGCATTGGAATGTGATACCTATATTTTCTATAATTCGATCATAAAACAGTTGCCACCTTGGACCTACCTGTAGATATCTGATATTACTTTATGTAATGTTATTAAAAAAAGGTAAGTAGGTATACCAAAAGGGTGAAGTTTAATTTTATAAATATAAATAAAAATTATGAAATTAACACCTACTTTGATAGTGAAATGTACCCATGATAATGTCAACATGCTATATCATCAATCAAGCGTTGGTATCTAATATCTTTTAACCATAATAGGTTTCCGTTGATACGTATAGTCTTTAGACGTTGTCTTGACCACTATCGGGGATGAAGCAAGCAGTAATTCACCACAATGATTAGGTTCTCACTTCAACACAAGAGTCTTAGTAACCTCAAAGGAGTCCCTATGTCTAAGATTAGTGGGAAATTACGTATAGACGGGTTCTGTCGTTGAAAAGTCTCCCGGAACTGGTAACTATATATTGGTACTCTATATTACAGTCCATATACAATTAACAATGAAAACTTAACAAAGTGACTCGTTATACGAGGGATATAGGTATTGAAAGATGGTCTTCAGTGTAATTTCTCGTTGCAATACTTATACCTATGTAAATTTAAAACTAGCACCTTAGGATTTTTTTTTTCCTAGTCCATATTTGAAGTAGGTATGAATGGAAAACGATTTTTCACACTTTATTTATAGCAATATACGAAGAGGAAGTATAAGATTTGAATGTATCCCTGATTTTATAATTTACCTTCATACTGAAATAATATGCAATAATCTAAAAGTAAGTACGAGTTACAATGCCTAAAACGTACGTACCTACACGAAAAAGTAATTACAGTACAAAATCTATGTTTATAACACTCACACGCACGTAAACTCAATAGATATGAAGCAATTTTCAAAATAATCACGTCGCTTATAATAAAGGCACGTTCTTACATGAATCTTTCGCGGCTTCAGTACTAATGAAACTCATAAGCATGGCACTAATACCCGGCCATTAACACTTCCCAATTGCTATTCGAAGGGAGAAAAACTCCCCCTTTGTGAGCCATGACTCCTAGCGTCTTAAGGTACCATTAAACTTAACACACAAATTAACCAAAACATTGCCTCTACTAGGTGAATTAAAATATGTATTATATTTCCATGCAAAACATTTGAAATAGTTTCCAAATCAATGCACATATTATTTTCTGTTTTATATTTTGCTTACTGGAATATAATAATACGAATATTATAGAATGAAATGAACACACTTGTAAAACAGATCTCTGTGAAATACCTATCTATCCATCATATTAATTCGAAATGAAAATCGATGATCCAATTGAATTTTTGGCATTTATGAAGTAAAATATGGAAATTGTTTTTGTTAAATATTTCCGGTGAGCAATTTCATAGAAAACTCTCGACCACTTAGTCAAATCTCAGTGAGACGTCTCTCAGCTTCAAAGTTTGCTTAATACTTTAAACTGGTAATGAAGGCATTAAGGCGCGCTGAATGCATAAGGAATGAGGTGCCGCCGCAACCTCCTATATAATTAGCTCTTTTATTGGCTACAAATTTTTACTTTTCTACGTTACATTGTTATATACCTACCTCCTTAACATTGTTAAGTTCTTGCTTTTTTTATGAACAATAGGCTATTATTATTCACGTTTTAGTTCCATTATAACACATTCAGATTCCGTTTTCCCCGTAGGAAAGGTTTAGCGTTCGATCGGTAGAGAATCGATCAATCAATCCATAAATACCTGTTTAATATTGTTTCGATCCATCAGAAAGGAGACTCATTCATAAGCTATGAATGAGTCTATAATTGTAATCGTCAGCTTAAATGGGTAGTTCGGCGTTTGCCAGACACAATAGATAAATTATGCGGTCCCGCTTGGACCCGGAGGGAGGCAAGGGATTCAATGACGTATTATGTATATTATCCCGACTTGTAAGTTCTGTTAAGCTACAAGCGAGAAAACAGAAGGGATAATACACTAGTCTGTAGTCAACATAACATTTATCTGAATTGTTTTGGTCGTCAAATACGACCGTTCATTATTTATTTAAAGCTGGTGCACGGATTTGGAGGGGGAACAAATTCAATTATTGTGCAAGATGCACTCTCTGTTGTCTTTAAATAAAATATTTTTGCTTCGAACAGATTCATTGCCTTAAGGTGTAGCTTGCATATGTACATTAGTATTTACTGCTGCCTCGCCGGGTAAGCACACTAATAATTTGAAGTGGATTGCTACTGCAACATTGTTTGTGACTTCTATTGTGAACATTGCAATGGCTACGTGTGTTGGCCACTCCAATAAATGGATACAATGGCAAGAATGCTTCAAGGTGATGGCTATTGATTTACGCGAACAAGGTTACACGTTACTCGGAATGGAGATTAATTCATTTGATGGGCTTCAAATACGATGGACTTTCCATTCGAGATAAAGGGACGAAAAAAGAACACTTCAAAAGAAGCAGAAAAATGACGTCAATAAAGTACTAAGAAAGACTGAAACATTTCACAAACATCGAAGAAAGCGGAAAAAGGTGAACGAAAGAGTTTTTCGACTTATATTAGAAATGTATTAAAGTAAAAGGGCTAGTGTATTTTAAAATGTTTGTCTGGTCATTCTTGATATTTCATTATTTTGTATTCTATTTTGTTTTCTTTTCTGTTTTATCCACTTTGAATGGTTTATGCCATTTTTATTTCTTATTCAAAACACTTGTACAACTCATATTGTATTACCTCATTATGTAAGTAACGTTTTATAATAGTAATTTTTTTTTTTTTTTTATATAATGTATGTTAATTTAAGATTTTAATTGTAAATTAACTTTTTGTTTTTTGAAAAGAGTATCCATGGAGTTTCTTGTCGGTTTCTTCTCCATAGGACCTACTCCCTTTGGAACCGTGCGCATAGAGTCTAAACTTTTTAAAAGTGCCTGAAAAGGGCTACTTGAAATAAAAACTTTAAATTGACTTTGACTTGGATATATATACAGTGAGTTTTTTATGTATCTAACCTCAAAATGCCTATACACCTTTTGCGAGGTTTAAAATTGGTAATTAGACAATGTCTGTGAACTTTTAAAATGTCGAGACGCTAGAGGAATTGAAAAAAAATAAATAAAAAATATATATACGGATAGTGAACAATGCTGGCAAACCAAGATCAATTGAGATCACAGTTTCCAATTTCTGATAGTACACCAAGCCTAAAATTCTCTTGGAACTAATTCCATAAAGTAATCGAGAAGGTTTGCTTGGTTTCCGTATCGCCTTGTTTAATCTCCATTCATTGCCCTCCCCTCTCGTTAAACAGCAATTTTGACGTGTTAATAGCCAAAGTTTATTTACGTTTACGCCTAACGAACAAGCAAAATTAACACATTGAAATTTGATTTGAATTTAAGTGTAACTAATTCTGGTTACCAAGTATCTATGTACATACATTATTGTGTATGGTTCAACAGCTGAACAATTAAAGCCTATATTTTGTTGAACATCCTATATATTATTATTCTAACCTCCTTTGTATTTAAATTAGGACAAGATCATAATATTTCAGGGCAAATATATTTATTTTTCTGTCTTCATAATTTTATTAACACCAAATAGGTACTTATTCAATTAGATAAAGGGCGAATATAGATATTCTTTCTTTTTTACCTTGGTATGCATTAAATTAATGGATTCTGGTATTTTCAATATTCTAAACGATATTCATTAATTATGATATTCTTTAAGGATTAGTCTAGTCATCAGCCGCTTTTATAGCCTCGATTTCGAGAAAATTGGTATTTTATAAAAACAAGAGTAAAGTTTTAATGCTTCCAAATCTATAATAAGTTTTTACACAAAAAATACTGCAAAAAATTGCTCTACTTAGCTTTATCACCTAATATAAAGATTTCAAAACACTTTGAAAAGTGTAAATTGATTGAATTCTTTTAAAAAATATTTAATCTATTCAGTTCGCTGGTCTCTTAAACACAAATAATAAGGCTTGATGTTCGTCTGTAAAGAGCACTTCGTTACAGCACTAATTGAACGTGATTCATTATCTGCCAACCAGTTTATTCATGTAACCGGCTATTGTACCCTACAGCTATTTATACTTACTATATTACCTGTATTATATGTTCATGGATAATTTGGGAAAACTTCGTTGGCGAATCTGACAAAAAATGACGCCTAAGCTATTTAGTGTAAACAATACTAATTAAGATGAGATATAAAAATTCAGTCTAGCTACTGATTATGTTAATTTAATTAATTCTTCAAATTCTTCTCGTTGGCGCCTTGGGAAGCGGACACAGACGGAATAAAGATGATTAAACCATGTATGTTAGAGGACATGTGCCAACTCTAATAGTAATAGACCTAGAGATTATTGTTATTTTATGAAGACTCGTTACAAAAGCATTTTTAACGTCAAATAGTCAAAATAATGACTACTTTGCATTTTAATTCGCTACACACGCGGTAAGCACATTTAAATATCAAAAGTCGTATTGATCGTGTATATGGAGGTACCAAAAATTGAAAGACAATAAATTTACAATAAGTAAAACACGCGAGCTTCGCGCGATCATGTCGCAAAGGACAATAAATAACCTCATTTTGATCCAATCGTGTATCGGGTATACTGGGTATACTCGAGTTGACATTCCATCGATAAAAATAAACAAATGCCAATAGAGATTACACGCCCATATAGCTGGGAATACTGAAAAAGTCCAAGTTGATGTATTTAAACTCGTTAAAAAAAGAGATTTGTACAGACTGAATGGGGCAAATCCTTTCGTGGGTCTATACAAGGATCAGTGAGTAGGGCTGTCACAAGATCCTGCCCGTTAGCCGTGCGTTAATAGGATCAAGCCGGGCTTTATTTGGGACGTGTCCACGCGCTTTCACCTAACTTATCGAATTTGCAAATCGGCTTACACTTCGTTAACCATATCTATGTACTGACAGAATTCATTTAGGAAACAATATACTTGATAGCTTAGTACAAATTTGTGAACTGCAACAAATTAATGATGAGAAGTTCTTTAAAATCTTAGAAATATATCGAATATCATTAAATATGTTACGAAATTTACACAACATTGATCGCGATGAAGGATATTTAATTATTACTTACTTTTAGCACTAGACTTCCAGTAAATAGATACAGGTAATAATGATATTTTCCCTAAATATTAAACATACGTTATACTTAAAGAACCACCGCCACTAAAAATAACACTGTACATTTAAAAGGTAAAGCTGTATAATTGTTAGCTCAGCACCTTGTTTCTATAGAGCACATTAAGTATTCCGTAAGCAGTATTTGAAAGCCGCTGTTATTTTCCGCGGTCTATACATAATTCATCGGGATTGCAGTGGTGATGGAAACAAAACAATTTTAGTTTAAGTAGAAAATAGACGGAAAGCTCCTCCCGCTTAGTCTCCTAAATTATTAACCTTTGTGAGGGCGATACGCAGAAAGGTTCTGTCTTGTTTACGCGTTAAGGGAGACAGGGAAGGGAACTTAATACCCTATATCACTGTCGGGGTAATACAAACTAGCAGGGTCGCAACCTTTTCCACTAAATTACGTATCGGCACGTGGGATAATCCCAACTAAGTTGAATTACATCGAAGACTGGTCCAGTAGTGAGTGCATCAAATTAATGAGCTTCATTGAAGCGCATTTGATTTTTAATACATTTTTATTGAATCGTTACATTAATTATGGAACACAGAGGACTTTGTTTATTTTGTATATATTGAATACGTGTTCTACGAAATTACGAAACCAAAGCTTATAAATACAATTATTTTGGTTTGTTATATATTGAATTTATAAACTCTTCAACTCAGGGCTTGGGTGTTGTTGTCAAAAAGTTTGAATTGGATTAAATATACATAGCTACTTTTTAATTACTTTAATTTTTTAAGCTTCCGCGAAGAGCATGAGCTGAGCGCTAAGTTTGGCTCATGTCTGAAATCGAAAATCACTATTTGCGCTTGCTGTTACTACCTACATATATCAATGAGACAGAAATTTTACCAAACCTGAACAAAATTAAAAATATGAATATACCTATATTTAAGTTTTCATGTTTCAATTTAGTAAGAATATTAATGTTTTTTTGTTATTTGCTTAACACCGCTCAAACAAATCAATTCCATTTTGTTCACAGCTTTACTTAGTTTGCTTAACTTACAAGAAGTGCGATAATTTAAAACGTTCATTGAAAATTATTGCGTGAAGCTACTAAAGTGTAATAGCTAATGCATAAATTATCAACTTATCTATTCCCAAACTCACTTGGGAGGCGTCCCCCTCTGAGCCATAATGTGTAACGTGTGACGTACGGGCTGTCTCACTCCGCGTTAATAATCCATCAGATTGACAAAATCTTTGCATTGGCCCGAGACCCGACTTTACTAAGGCCCTCCTCCTATATTTTATCTTTCATGTGTGAGTGTCTTTTGCACTCAAAGGGCATCTTTTATAAAGTCTTGATAAGCTCTATCGTGCAGTTAAAATGAAAAGGGTTTCTGTGAAACTGACAATGGTAGTGAGTGTAATTCACTGGATTTATTTAAATATCTAAAACGAAGTTATCTATATAGATAAGGGTACGACGGTCACATTCATTCTCTGTAAACCTTTCATATAACAAAGTACATACATAGCTGTGATGACAAAGCCATATTATATTTCAGAGCAATTTATTCTGATGGGTCGAATAATGTAGTAATATCGCAATTATATTTGGGTGTCGTATGTTAGAGGATTTCTCGGTAAGTAACTGCCAAATTAAAAATTAATTTCACGAAATAAAAAAATCTTGTGTGATTTTCTCCGCAGAGTGGAAGAACGGATTTCTGTCCGCTCTCTGGACGACCGTAACGCGCTAGTGCCACTTACCTGTTACAACTTATTGAATTATTTATGAAACTATCCACCTTATTGGATAGAAATATCGCAGCCCCATACGGCTTATTCTGTGAACAATGCCATTAAAGTGACAGGCGACGCTAATTTAGAACTATTACTTGTTCGTTTTCCATAGAAAAGTAGCCACACTACCCGATCGTTATTGATATTTTGGAACAAAAAGTTTGTTACACGATATTTGGAAGGTAGTTGACTTAAGTAGAGGTATAAAGTTAGAAGGGTACAATTCAAAATCCAATTAAGATGTGAAAACAGCCGTCATTATTCGAGTATTCGAATAAGTGAGTCACTTAATGACTTAAAGTTAATACTGACCCGTCATCTACGAGTAGTTTGTGAATAAACTTTTATCGGCCAATGTGTAAGAATACTTATTTCAGTTTATTGCTCTTCGTCCAGTCATCTCTTAAGCTATTAAATTCGTCGGAAACGTCACATAAAACGTTCGAATCGATTTCGCATAAACGATAGACGTGACCAACCAAAAAGTGTATGGCGTCTAATTTGACCCGAATGTCGAGTGAATTTTGTGTTTATTGCATTCAATCACAAGTCAGGTACACATTCAACATTCATTAAATATTTATTTATATACTATATTGGCATAAGCATAATAGGTAATTATATACTTATTAGTTTGTATTTATGTACACAAAAAGAAGCTCCATTTTTGTCCAGTTTATTTTTGTCCATCCTAAGGTTGACTGAAGGAGACCCCTGATTGCGATAAGGCCGCCAATTGCATAATTTCTTTATCTCAGCATCATAATAAATTTGTGGTGTGCTGTTAAACTGTATACCTATCAATCTGATTGATTATAAAATATTCTATCACCCCTATACTATGTCACTTCTTCATCACTGCTAAAACACTAGAAAGTGTTGAAGGCATTATTTGTCTACTTTGCATCGCTTGACGGATTAAGATAGGATTTTGGCGAGTATTCCTAAACTGAAATTCAATTAGAAAGTTAGGCGCGACTGACCATCAGATTAAGGGTTGGTCCTTAGATCAAAATTAATTGGCTCATGCAGATATTGTTGTAGCCAAGGACCCTCATCTCTGAGGATTTATGTCTAGTTAAGAGACCCAGAAACATCGACAATTTATTTACCCTCCAAACAGGTTGTGTACTTGTTTTTGATCTCATCATTTATGTTTTATTTGAGTTTGGAACAATGGGCAGCGGTCTAAGCAGATAATATGAGAAAGTAATAAACTTTGAGTAGTATTATATAATATAGTTCGAGTAGTATTGTATAGTATTTACCTAAGCATTATTCCTACTTGTATTTATTTTGAAAAACACACGCCTATCTAAATAACTATTTACGCTTATTATATATATATAACGTGTATTCGTATGAATATGTAGGTTCGTACATCAAGTAATACCTAGGATGAAGAAATTCGAATGGGAGGGTGCTCTTGAATTAGAACAGGCACTTCTAATATGCAAGCACGTCAGGTTAGTTAGAGAGGTTACGCAGGAACAATAGAAAACAAAACTATCAGGCATTTCAATATTATTTAATTGAATGAATTTTAAGTTTTTTTTTATGCAGAGTGACATTTAATATTATACAAATAGTATTTATATGTATATTAGCTTGTTTCTAATCGCGTTCTTGACAATAGGTTTTAACAATTTTATTCCGATCAAAATTCTGGAAAAAATCGGTTTTGTCCCGATAGAGCGCTCGATAGCTCAAATATGTACTTATTAGTATTTAATTCAACATTAAATAAAAGGACATAATCATTTAGAAAATTGTAATAAAGTTAATAACATTCTCTGGTAAATCGTAAAGTACCCTAAAAATCTTTGAAAATGAGTTTTACTATCCAAATAGATCCATCACTCGAGCATTATAATAAATTAGACATATTCACATCATTATGGAAAGCAGTCCATATATAATTACATCGACAGCTTGGCACAAATCGATATTTACCCGTAGGAGGCACTACTTCATATTATTTCAAGTATTCAGAAACACAATGTAATATATTCTCTATTATTTGAATGTCGACTTCTAGCTAACCTAATATAAATGTAGGCAAATATTTCGAATGTTCTGCTGAATAGAATGCCTTTCGAGTTCAGAGTCTGTCTATGTTATATTAGCATTGTATGTATAACAAAAATCTTATGTAAATACCTAGCTACTATTAATATTTTTGAGTAATTAGTAATTTTCTATATAGCTATTTTTGGATATAATTTCTATTCATCATATACAATTATCCGAAATAGATAGACTGCTACTATTGAGGCTAAAACTTTACTTATTTAAGATTTAAAGTACACAGTTATGTAATAAATGAATCTTTCTCGATAATTACACGAGTATTAATTTTAATAAGTAGTTAGCGAAAAGAAAATTATAAGTGCTCTATCAGCTATGGGTAAAAACTTCTGTCTAATTATTATCATCTGTCCAAAGTTGAAACGAGCCACAAAACATAAAACAAATGGCTAATTTGTCTGTTCATTTACCAAATAAAGCGATTTTACAAAAAATAGAACATGATTTTACTGTTTTCCTGTTAGGATCACGACAATCAATCAATCAAAAAGAAAAATTGCTGGAGGACAGTTGCTGGTTCAAGTAACTTTAAATTAGTCTGATATAATAAAGTAAATAATTGGATTATATGGACGACCGTTATTTATATTTTAAGATAATTGAATTATATCTCACGGTCTGTACCCTTTCGGGATAACAAGAGCTCGCCGCAATAGCAACATGAGGTCTGCACGCTACTTTAGCAGCCACGTGGTATGTAGCGATATTATACTATTAAAGTCAGTTAGAGTTGATTACCATTGCTCCGAATACAAGCACTATGACGGCTTATTGCTTCAGCGAACTCTGATAGGAATAACGGCTAATCAGATTCTAATTGCATAAAGCATATTCAGATTATACAACATAGCTTCACGTCTGTATTCCTCGAAAAGCTAGGCAGTAGTGTATTGTGTAGGTACTCCCAAATATTGCCATTTACCGGGTACGATTCTCAACTAGAAGTTGCTATTGAGAATTTTTCTAAGAGAATATCCTAATACAATTTTGACCGAATAGAACCCAAGACTCACGCTCTGTAGCTGCCCGTTGCGACCTCTTGACCAATGAGGCAGTCTCCAGAATATATTTTTAAAATGTGTGCCTTTATCACGGTCTGTCAGAACTTGAGTTAGTCTGTTGTCGAAGGTCGTATAGGTATGTTCTTACTTGAGTGTCTACTTGGTGAAATGTGGGTGAACGGCTGACTTGACCCTTCAAGGACCACGGACTATTAGGTACCTGGATCTGTACAAGACATATCTATTGTGCATTACTGTACTATTTATTTTCATTATGTGGTCTAACTGTGGTAAATTAAAAGTACCTTTACCAAAGTAAATAAATAGGTAGGTAACCTAGACAAAACCTTCTTAAATTGGACAAAAAGAGGTGGAATAATTTAGCGATTATTTCAACTATTTCTCAGTAATTATAGCTAAGCTAACGATACAAAATTAATCAAACTGAACAATTACCGGTGGGTCAAACAATTACTGTTGATGTTAATCGGACGTTTGTCATTATTCATCTTGTCTCGCCCGGCTAAAGTAATTCTATTAAAATAGTTGCCAACGTAAAAGTGTGGGCGTTAACTGTAATCAAAACCCTAGCAACTTTTTATTAATGGACGTTGTGTAACCTGTGCTTATGAATATTTCAGTTCCCTAAATTCGATTGAATATTTATGTAGTATTTAGAAAAAATAAAAAATATCTAGTTGTTTACAAACATTTAGGTGATAGAGAAAGGGTATCTATTAAAACATAAAGTGCAGAATTACTCCTCTTAAAATGCCAAATCACGCGTCTTGGGTAAGTTTAGTGATGATAGTTAAAAAGGGGTTAAACACATGCGTCATCTGTTTGTTATTGGGCCATAACTTGCGAATCGTTTAGCATAGGCGTATAAAAGTTTTATAACTAGGTAACACGGCATCACAACTTTTCATGACATTCCACTGTTTGCTTTTCGTAGCGCCTAAAAAGAAAATTATACACGTGTTATGGACAAAAACAACATGTTTTCTGTACGTATTTACCCCCAGGTATGCACATTTTAGAAACTTTATCTCACTTTAGGTAAGGGGACACTAGCGAGGGTCTTATAGACCGCACGTCGCAGTTTGTACACAAAGGACAGGCACAAAGCCGACGTCTCGCCCACTTTACGAAAATCCGAGATTTCTTAGCGACACAAAATCTAAAAAGCTGTGTAACTTTTTATTTTCTATCTGTTATAACAATTATTTTTAATTGAGTTCGCTCACAAAAAAATTAATGATGTTGAAATCCGTGAAAAGTGGGAGACACTGCAGATTCACGAGTCGAGTGGCACATCTGTTACCGGACTGCTCGCTCCTCTGACTTGTAATAATGGAATTAACGAGCTGGTTATGAACAAACGGCGTCTTCATTTCCAGGGTCCCGTTTATTCGTCCTTTGCCCTATTTCACTGCCACACCATTACACTGAATGAAATAATGGACTCAATATTGCGCTCATTTGGAAGGTCTCTACCACGTCTTGCTAATATTTCCCAACGTGTTTATGATGGCATAATAAAGAACATAATTTGCTCGCAAAAATTATTATAATGATAAAGGCTGTCTGGGAGAGATAGCTCTTGGCGATAACACCGTCCGATGTGAACCATTATACGTTAAAAAAGCCTATATAAATATCATGGAACTATTTTGTTCGTATAAAGCCACGTATACATATCCTCATCGATAAAATTAATGTACCCGATAGGCACACGTTTCGTTTTCAACTTTAATTACATTTATTAACCCGAGTATAAACCGAATTTACGTTGTCACGCGTACAAAATCCATTCACTGAATAGCCCCCATCTCGTATAATGAGAGAGGCTACGTAATCCAATTAATTAGCAGGGAGATGAAACTACATGCTAGTTGCACAACATCCCTCCTCCTGAGGCGACTGTCCCTTACTGACCTTTCTTGCACTAAACTAACCATTTTGCTAAGAATTTGTATCCTCGTAATACATAATAAATCGTGCTTGTCTTAGAAAGGCTTCGCATTAAGTTGAAGTTGTCCCATAGCGATATTCATACTGATGTTTAGGTGAATTCCAGTTTTTAGGTTATTGGTTTTCTTGAGTTATTTTATTAAATTTATCGCAATTATGTTTATGTAGGTAATAATGGCAGCATATATACGTATAGGCAGGTTTTTTTTTCTTATTAGTATTATAATAATATGTATGAAACCATAGTCATTTGAATTAATTAAATTTTACATATATTATGTTTAAAGTACATTCTAATGGATAATAAAGTATAGAAGTGCTTACGATGCAGTAGCCGTGTTTTATAATTGTCACAAAAATATAAAATGACTGCTTTGTTAGTTTTTAAAGCATTAAATGAGCAGTGATAGCCTTGCGGTTGAACGCTTGCCTTTCATGTAGGAAGTCTGAGTTCAAACCCGGCCCGTACATCTGACTTTTCGGAATCATGTGCGGATTAGAATTTGATTATCTCTTGCGTTTTCGGTGAAGGGAAACGGTACGGAAAAGGGTATGTGTAGTCCGCCAACCCGCACCGGGCCAGCGTGGTGGACTAACGCCAAACCCTTTTCATTCTGAGAAGAGACCCTTGCCCAGCAGTGGGACGGTAATGGGTTGAGTTTATTTTATTTTTGTTAGTTTTTATTTTATAAGCTTTGACGGTGATGCATGGTTTTATTTTCATCCAAGTCCATACCGTCATTAATTTCGTAAATATTTATTATCACGCTTGTTAGCACGTGAAGAGTTAGACAGAGGTATACTATAGTAACGTCTATATTTCGTATTAAGTTTCATGTGGCTTTTAAGATAAAATTCAACGGTCAATACTTATATAATTTAGTCTCGTCAAAAACTATAGTATAACAGTGTCTTTATCAACCATAGCAAAATTATCGAATAACGATGGAGCCATAAACACAAATTGGAATTGGAAAGTTTCATGTAATAGGGGGCTACTCTTTCGCCATCTACAAGGCGGAATTTGCAACTCCTGGCTGGCTGGCAACTAAAATTTTTCCAAGAGAAAAGTCCAATTATACTTCGCCCGACCCGGACATCGAACCCAGGACTTCACGTTTAACAGTCGCGCTTGCAACTACTAGAGTAATGAAGCAGTTTGGTAAATGTAGTTTAATTATCTAAGGAGTCGACTGATCAAACCATAGCACCTGACCTATAAGCTGCGGTCTTTGACTATGACATGAAGACAGATTACGTACAGTGATAGTGATAATACCGCTTGCCTGGATGCAAAATCTACCTGTAAATTGATAATATAATTCGGCGACTCGGCGATTGACCGCCTCATTGGTTTAGTGGTCGCAAGCGCGACTGCTAAACGTGAGGGCCTGGGTACGGTTCCAGGGTCCGGCAAAGTGTTATTGGGTTTTTCTGTGTGGAAATTCTCAGTAGCAGCGCGGAGTTTGGAACTGTGTTCGATTGATGGCAATAGGCTAACTCCCTATTACATGAGACTCAATAACGGCATCGGCGAAATATAGGTGTACACTTATAGTAATAGTACACCTCTGCCTAACCCTTCGGGGAATACAGGCGTGATGCTATGTTATGTAATTCGGCGACCACTAATTAGTCTGTCAGGTATAATGATTTTAACAATATCAACGACATGTAGGAAATATAGGTATTGTAGTTACATGAATATTATAAACGTGCATGTTATACATACGTACATATAACGATCTATGGTCCCAACAGGTTTGTTACAGTTATATCATAATATATGTATGTCGTGCCTAATTAGCCTTACAAGAAATCTTAATACTGAAAACTCTTTACTTCTTCTTTTGTTTTTATAATTAAGACTTATTAAAATATATGTACAAGCTAAAAATATATAAATAAAAGTACAAACTGTTAAAAACGGGGAGGGGAAGAAATCATAGGGCAAATATATTTATAATTAAATTGCTAAAACTAGATTACATGCTCTAAAAATATCTACATAAGGCAAGCCATAACATCTAACATTTATCTGTAGAAACATTCCACGTTTTCTTTTGTTTTTTGTTAGGCCTAAATATGTACATATGAAAGTATCGTAAAAGATTATGTCAAGAGGAGGCTTGAGCAACTTTTCCTGTGAATGCTAATTATGCCACAATGTGATCGTCATACATCTGTCAAAAATCTGGCAAACTTATTATGCCAATTATAGCGTATAGCGAGAATGGCAGTGTCTAAGCGATTGACTCTCTGTGCTTCGTGTTGTCGGTTCGATTTCCGCAATAAATACATCCTATCCTACTATATCCTACTTAATATTATAAATGTGAAAGTTTGTGAGGATGGATGGATGGGTCTTTGTTAATCTTTCACGCCAGAACGGCTGAACGGATCTGGATGAAATTTGGCACAGAGATAGATTAATAATTAATAGCACATAGGCTAGTTTTTATTCCGGAAAAATGTATGAGTTCGTAAACCACGCGGGCAAAGCCGCGGGCGGAAGCTGTATATAGGTACCTACAAATATTTGTTCCACGTCGGAGTGTGTGTGCATGCGAGATGTTTATTCGTAAACTGTACTCACGATACAGAAGAAAATATAGAGGGACACCGTATTTTTTTTAGATTCTGGTTGTAATTGTATCGTTTATTATAAAGTCTATGTTCCCCATTGCGAGTCTACAAATTGATAATTTATGTTGATAATTTTACTACCTAGTGTACACGTTTGAAACGGGCAATTTAACATTATGAGGTGATTTGTGAAACTAAGTAAAGAACCACATGTGACATGTCACACGGCGTTATCTATAAATAGGTAAACCGCATCCCGGCTAGTTAGCTACGATTGTAGCCAAACCACTGAACGGCGTGCAACTGCCGAAATATTCGACGCGTGACGGATTTTATTATATTTTGACTACATTTATGTCCTTTACATTGCTAGATGTAAATTATAATATTTGTTTATAATATCAAAGATTCGAGGATATCGCTTTTTTATGACCAGGGGTCAGGTATGTAGAGAACTACAACGAGTGATGAACCCTGTGGTCGTCTGGCGCACCCTGCATAATCAGCCACGTAACCATAATTGCTGACTGAATACCATATTGTGGCGGCTCGATTAAAGAAGACCTCACGTCAGTGTCGTTGTAACGGGCAGTCCGAAGTTATAAGTTTGACAACCAATCTATTCATGGATATCGGTTTCCCGCTGTAAATGGGTTGAAGAGGTCCGGCAGTAGTCGATCCCTATAGCCTTGTAAATTACTGAGTGGAGTGAGTTGGGAAGAGGCGGGATAGCCGACAATTCGCCAAGAAAAAGATCTTCATATGCCTGAAGATATTTTTCTCAGCAAGTCGATGGCAATCCCAGCAAATGAGAAATTCCAGTAGAGAGATAGAAGTTCACTACAAGAACTGCGCTATCTCGTGGATCCATTAGCCGGGATAGTGTTGATGATGTTATCAAAAGTCTGGCACATTTGTCAATATTTTTATACGTTACGGTATTACATTATTTATTGTAGAACTTGTATAACAGAAGTAGCGTTTCAAAAGCGAATCGACAAGTGCAAATACTCGCATCGTATACCTACACGTATCCGCGACACGCATTTGGATACGCGCGTATTACGTGCGTATCAGCAAAACGCTCCATCTGGACATTACCTAAGAATTAACCTACATACATCCTTGCTTGCAGCTCCGATTACCCCGTAACATAGCGTGCAAAAGCTAATTCTTGCTTCAACGGGCGTAGGTGCTACGTAAAAGGATAATTCAATTAGACCTGGCGCTTTGAGAATCTAAATGGCCTTATAATTATGTTCGGAATAGATGTCCAGTTAATAGAGGGAGCTACCACCTTTGATAGTGAATGTCCTCGTTAATCACTAACCCTCGTCGACAATACACAATGGACACCATGTAAACATCAAGTTTGTATTAAAATACCCATGTATAATGTTAAGGAATTATTGTATTAAATTTCACTGTAAAATATAATAAAACCACTTTGGTGGGGTATCTGGAAAAAGCCTTATGTAAGTTTCTAGGTTTAAACTCCTACCTATAATCTACGGCGGTTTTCTACACCTCTGGTGCCCGGATTCGAGGCTGTAATTCTAAAATTTACGCAAACAAACCAAAGGTTGATAAAATAAAAGAAAGGAAGTGCACCGTAAACTGAGACGCCTTGTCCAGTGTCAATTATTGAGGTGACTGCTTAGAACGTTTGTTCACGTTAGGCTGTACTTGCTCAATTCCAATATAACACGGTTTGTTTGCAGTTTTCTAGCTATTTTGTCAATAGGGGAAATACAAGCGTGATTCTATGTTCTAATATAAATAAGATAACGTATATCATTAAATATATAAAAAATTTGAGGTAGCTATTACATTGATTGTAAACGTCTATAGTGCAAGTATACATATAACATACACATTGGCACAAACCACAGAAGTGTGTCCATACACATTGGGTATTGCAATTAATTATACTCCCAATCGTATAATAATATCCACCGGGGATCATTAAATCTGTCTTCGGTATAGAAATGTTTATATTTATGAGCCTAGTGACCAAAACGAATTGATGTTTTAAATAATAATAATAAATTCAGCCGATTACTGCCCACTGCTGGGTCTTCTTAGGTTGAAAAGAGTTTAGCCTTAGTCCACCACGCTGGGCCTGTGCGGGTTGGCGGTCTTCACACACCATCAAAAACTTTACGCTCAGGAGTGCAGGTTTCCTCTCGATGATTTTCCTTCGCCGTTAATGATATTCAAATTTTGATTGAAAAGTAATACTTTTCGGAATGACGTGTGAATGTGGGTGTGGGCCGGATTTGAACTCTCTCCTGCATGGAAGGCAACCGTTCAACTACTATGCTATCTCTGCTTAATTGATATCACTAATTAGGTAACTGATGTTTTAATTATCTTTATAAATAAGATGACACTAATTGGTCAGTTCTATGATTAGCACTATTCTTAGTCCGTCCATCAAAGTTTTGGGTGCCTCATATATAGTGATTACATGTTTTATGACAAAAACCATTTCACACGTAACTGCAGTTTTGCTGAAGTGGTAGCCATACGTCGCTAATTATAAATGCACGGCAGAAGATAATGTTATAAAAAGTACTCTACTTGTACTTGGCACGATTCTGAGACAATCTTCTCATATAATATAATGAGCCCTCAGATTAGCTCACGTGGTGGGCGAAAAATAGGGAATGGCAAGTTCTGTAATTAATTATACTAGCGTTAGCTGGTGACACCTTACATGTTGTCAGGTTTTGTTGTTAAATTATACTTAGCTCCATATGATACTGAGCGCCTCACTATTGAAACACCCACAATAATGAAGTATGGCATTTGTTCCCTCACAGTTACATAAGTGCCAATATTTACGAAATTCAGCACGTGTAAGCGGCAGGAGCGTGAGTAAGCTGTCACCAGTCCATCATATAGTGTCGCTAGTATAGTTACCAAATATTGCGTTGCGAGCACATGTTGGAAACGATGTTGCAGTTAACAACATTCTTTTGTTTCCTCATCATTCATAAAGCTTTATATTTACTAAACAAGATGTGTGTTTGTTCAACAGCCGTCGACCGCAACGTCAAACGATATTGCCAGATATGTTGCAAACTGTGTCTCTTGGAACGTCAGCCAGCAAAACATTTCATTGGTTCAAACACATCGGTAATAATGTATATTAGCCCATGGTATCACATTATATGATATTAGCTTTGGATATCAGGCTTTTTACCAAATAGATTGGCACTGTCGTCCAAAAAAGTTCTTGTAATTTTTCTTCGTTGTTGTAGAACTCCCAGAGACGTTTAATAAAACCTTGTTATTTTAACAAGACGGCAACTATTTGATGGATGACTTATCCCGGTCGAGAGTCTTTCCGCGCCTTACGAGTTTTACTTAACGCTTCAAAACTAGGCGGACAAACTTTATCCACAACTTAAACTTTCTTAAGTGTTAATCGATCATTGCTGGTCAACGATCCGTTAACTTTTGGTTATATTTTGGACACAAGATAATAATATACATATCTTTGTAAAACTTACGTTCATAAAAAATAGGATTGTATCTCTATCAGAAAAAAAAAGATAAATCATCAGTAGATAATAGACCATTTATCACTTAGGCGAATGGTAAATTACTTACTCAATTGTCTGAAATGTACTAGCAGTTTTCGAAAAATACCTTTGGAATTACTTACCATTCCACTTGGCTTCGTCAAAGCTGGTTAAAACACATAAACAAAAACTTAAAAAAGTTAGTGAGAATTCCTTCTCGAGGCACAAAAAGATTTAACAAAGAAGGCTGCAACACAGTGCGCCAGAAACTGGGCATAAATCGTCCGTAAAGTTTACTATCACCACGGTTTCCTTTTACATTTTTGGATACTATGACAAAAGCATTTTGGCGTATTTTAGAATGAAATGTGCAATATTTTATGAATTTAACTGCGGTTTTAACCGATACAGAGTACCACTGCATTGTGGCGAGGAGTTTTATGGCAACTGCTAATAATGTACTTACATGGGGTCGTGGTTCACGGCTCATTAGCGTATATCGTGACGACTCCCAGTGCACCCAGAGATGAATGCATAATAACTATTAACTACTCGTATATACGTATCTTGCTTTCCCCACTCATTAATATTAATATCCGTTAAGCTAGCGCAGCGTCGTAATCTTAAGACATAGGGAACATACACTTCCTATTAATCCTGGACTGAATATACAATATTTTACTATAGTCAAAAAAATAAAAATGTTGTCATTTATTTTGGAGCTTTTTGATTTCTTGTGCTGTGCAAAGTACAGATACACTTTTTTACGTTAACAAGTTTGATAGAAATGTGTACACTGTGCAATATTCAAAGGTGATAATAATTCCTTAATGTTATTTCTCCAATGATCAATCTTTCTTCTTTACGTTATCAATTCAAAATTGGCAGCATTTTTTAAATAAAATTTTGTGAAATATCTGATATTTTAGAAATATAAACATATGATCATCATTTTCCTTGAAATTCTCGCAAGAGGTGGCGATTTTTTTTTTGACAAAAAGTTTCAAAGCCAATGGGAAGTTATGAAACAACCCAAGTTACAGTGAAGACTTTTAAAAAGTAAAGTTCCTAAGGTTCTTATCAAGGTATGATTTCATTCTTTAAATAAACTCTTTGTAATTTCTAAAGTTTGTTTGTTAAATAAAATAAGCAACAAAAAGTTACATGATGTTTTTCAGCTTTCAAGTGTTTCTACAAAAAAATACATCTCGTTTTACAAAAACACAACTACAACGCTTCTCAAACAAATACCTATAACATTTTTTATATTTATTTTAGTAGAGTTGTGGTTTATTTTAACAAACGACGTATGAAATGTTAATTATCACTATAATATAAAAGATTTTAATCGTCGAGGAGCGTGGCAAACATTAATTATAAGTGTAAACCGATATCCAATAACGTACCATCATATTACTTAGAGTAACTGATATCAATGTATAAGCATTATTCGGTCAAGACTCTCATTGTACTTATTCTACAAAGATAGAAGGTCAATAAACTAAACGAACTAATTAATACGAAAAACAAAAACATTTATTCCCGATAAATTATCGTATAAAACAATATAATTTAATAACATTATAATTGATTAATGTTTTATCGCATCAAGCTTAGTCCACGGTTACGGTATAATTTATAATTTTTTTATGCTGTAATGTAATATTAGAAATGAAATCAGATATGCGTTGAGCAATAAAATATGTACCCAGAAAGGCTCCTAAAAAATTCAATATGTCAAGAGAAAAAAAAACAACGCTTTAAATTGCTACAGTTAAGAAGAAACACAAAAGAAATAAATTAGTATTTCACAAGTGCGGCGACGTCAGAAGTTGTGATGCCGTACTTTACGGAGGTTGATCGCAGGCATATGGGGTGGGGTCTTTCACAGCTTTGAAAGCGTTAGTAAGCCATGTTAAATCCCGGGCGTTATAGCGGCTTAGTGGATTTATTTTATTACGTTTACTTATTCAACGGTTAGATCGGACTATGATGACCGTCCAGCCGCGTTTAGAGGCTACTTAGTTAATTAAATGTTACACGAATGGCTGCCTCTACGTCCTATGTAATGTTTATCTGAGATGACTTCACTAGACCGGATAGGTTTACGGCAATTAATGTGAAGATCTTAGTATGTTATATGGGTTCAATTACGGTAATTGAAACATGTGTGATTGTATCTATATGGGATGTTTGGTATTACCTACATTCAAATTAAGAGATAATGACGGGCGTCCAAGATATTAAAATAAATTCTTTGTATAGGTACGTTTTTGGAAGCGTGACTGCTGAGCGTGAGATCCTGGGTTCGATTCCTGGGTCGCGGAAAGAGTTATTGGATGTTTCTGTATAGAAATTCTCAGTAGCAGTACGGAGTTTGAAACTGTGCATTGGTAAGATGTGGGTGTACAATAGTACACCTCTGTCTAACCTGTGATGCTATGATATCTTACTTTAAGTAATTTTGAAACGTAGTACATCTTAGAAATGAGTAAACTTGAAATATACTTTTGTAATACACGGGATACAAGCGGTCTTAGCAATTATGTAGTTAACTATCTTAATAGGGTACTATTGAGCCGGATAAGATTTATATCCTGCTCTACAGAGAAATGTAGTCAATTTGGATAAGGACACTTAATACCCCCAGGCTCTTTTGAAACATAAATAAGTGTATCTGTTAATTAAATACTCGTATTCTCTCATTATATCACGATACTCATAAAGTTAATATTGTATATTATGCGTAATTGTTAACATGGATGATTAAAGAGTAGGAATATATGAATAATGTTCATATTTTTTTTATATTTTTGAAAAGAAAACAATAAAAATAGGTGAGGTGTAACTACACAATAGTTTTATCAAATTTAATTTTAAAATACAAAGAAACTCATATAGCACGAGTTTTGCGAACAATGCATAGATGCCGAATAAAATAAAAAAATCTAGTACGTTCACCTTTCGAACCAATGAAAAAGATGCAAATAATGACTTTAATTCTTGTGCACGATGTGAAAAATTGAAGTCTAAATGTATGCAAATAATGGCTTTGGTACAACACAATGGTATGTTTTTTATTGTTTGTTGAGCAAAATTCGTTAAGGTATATGTAAATCATGGTGAATAATATTAAATTTATCGAATAATTGCAATGTTGTTCAAATAAAACCTTGCGTGCATGTCCAAGCTTAATATCTAACACCTATAATATCATTGAAGTTTTTTGTAAAGCGAGTCTGAATACGACGTTATTTTCTCGCTTCACCCAGTCAGTGGTCTTCTGTTTCTGGATTTTGATTGTGAACTGTACGTTCATGAATTTTTTAAACATTTTCTAGTTTCTTATAACAACTTAGCTCAAACTTCATGGAAAATATTTGTGTTCTATCTTCTATACTATCAAAAATGACTTAAGTTATTCATTATACACCCATTATTGCATCAGCTGGTAGTGAGTACATGCTTTGTATACAGGTACGGCTCTTTTCAATAAATTGCGTACCCTGGAGGCTGCATTATCAAGCTCGGCTTGCTCTTGTTTATCGTTCAACTTTGTTTAACATAAAGAGCTTTTATTAAATATATTTTTATTCAAAAATTATAATTTTAATATGTGTTCAAACGATTTTTTTTATAAGACTGGAATATTGTTTTGTTATGTTACACTTTATGAGGTTTATTCACCCACATGTTTACTAACTCTTAAGCCACATGTACACAAAAGGGGGAGCAATAAAAAATCAAGGTAAACTCTCCAACTCGAGGGACTTAATTGCTCTATTTCCACTCAGTATCAAAGGTACTTCGACGCAATTACGCTCACCCAGCCAATGCGTTCTCTCTCACTCCACCCTGCTGCGATTAAACGATTCAATTTTCGAAGTGGCAAACATTAATGAAGAGTTCCTCGTCTATTTTACGCTCAGCAAGCATAAATTTGGCGGCGCGGAAAAATATCACTGAATTTGGGGAATATATTGCTTTTAAACCAACAGAAAGATTGATTTTGTATGCCAATTTTGTACTTTTGAAACTTAATTTACTCGAATGTCTATAGACGTTTGTTTTGCAAGGTTTTGTACGATAAGAATGACTGTCAAAATTTACATTTATTTATATAGACATTTTTACTGAAAGTATTAAAGTACCTAAATGTAGTAAAATTAGCTTAACACGTCAACATAATCTGTGGTCGGGGATTAAGTTAAGTAATCTAGTTAGCCCGCCCTCTGAAATAATTCTTTAATCTTGGGAAATAAAGCTTTTCTACAATTAAGTCAATCACGCCTGTTTAACTCGATTTTCTTTTAAGAAACCTATTACAGGCCGCAGGGACCATTCTCGGAGAGAGGCTAGGGCAAGCTAAATTGCTCCGAGGTAAAACCAGTCAATTTAAATGGTAAAAGAGTTTCATTTTAAAAAATGTCAATGCAAATTACACCGCAAGAAAGTTTTTTATTAGCATACTTAAATCTAGATACATTTCGCGGGCCGTAATAATAAAAGTCGGTAAATAATGAAGCTATTTATTATCCCGCTGCCTCATTGTTCTAATCGCTCAAGGTAGCTGAACTTGGGGTACTGGGTCCGATCTCCAGGTCTGGCAAAGTGTTATTGGAATTTTCTCAGTACCTACTAGCCTGGAGTTTGGAACTGTACCGAGTGGCAATGGCGATGGCAATAGGCTCTTCTCCTATTACCTGGGACTTGGGAAAATTGTGGGTGCATAAATATAATAAAACATCTCTGCCTAATCCTTCGGGGAATACGGCGTGATTCTGTGCATTTATTATCTCGTCTTTCGTCTACAAGATAATACTATAATATCGTATAGGCCATAACATAGCATCACGCCTATATTCCCCGAAGAGTAAGGCAGAGGGTTACTATTTGTACATACACTCACATTTGGCCGATGCCGTTATTGATTCCCATGTAATAGGGGGCGAGTCTATTGCTATCCACTGGACACAGTTCCAGAGTCCGTGCTGCTGCTGAGAATTTCCATACAGAAGAAACCCAATAACAATCGAAATCGAGCCCAGGACCTCACGTTCAACAGTCGCACTTGCGACCACTAGGCCACTGCTCTCAATACCATTAAATGTTTATTATAATTCTGAAACAAATTCAAATTAACAAAAGCTGTTTATGCCAAGTGTTTGTCCCATTACAAAGTAATTTTAGGCAAAAGGTAAGGAATTATGATAATCCAAATCATGCTGAATTAATAAAGACGTCTCCTGAGATAAGACAGAAATACGAAGTAGAATTATATTACTTCGTACAAAGCTTTCAGAAAAGCTGAGATGTTTTTTGTTTCCACCCTCAATAGTAGCTTGATGATATAATAATGACTCACGAGGCCGAAGCAAACATCTTTCCGAATAAAAAGAAAAGGTCAAAACAATACAAGAATACTTCCTTTGGCACCGCTTTCTTGCGCTTTGTACAACTCTAGGGTAGTTAGACTTAATTAATGATTGTGCAATGTTGATAACTGAACAATGTAAGGTGCAGCTCTAAATATCACCTAAAAGTTATGTCTCGTTTCAAAAGGTATATTTAGCTTAAACAATGTATTACGCTTTTATGGCGCGAAGGGTTGGTAGAGGTGTAATTGTAGACCATGTAATAAATTCAACCCATTTACTGTCCCACTGCTGGGCAAGGGTCTCTTCTCAGAATCAAAAGGAGTAGGCCTTAGTCCACCACGCTGGCCCGGTGCGGGTTGGCGGACTAGACACACCGTTGAGAACTTTATGGAGAAATTCTGATCCGCATATGATTCCGAAAAGTCAGAGGTGCGGGCCGGGTTTGAACGCAGACCCTCCTGCATGGAAGGCAAGCGTTCAAGCGCTAGGCTATCACTGCATACTAGACCATGTAATAAGGGCGAACTTATTGCCGTGTACCGGGAACAATTCCAAAATCCAGGTCACTCGTGAGAATTTCCTTAATGAAGAGCCTAATATAATTTTGCTTAACCCGGGGATCGAAACCAAAACCTCAGACTCCACCGACCACTAGACCAATGAGACATGTATTTACCTAACTCAAATCTTAATTCTTACATATATGTAGTCTTAAAAAATATTAATATATTAATCTAAAGTCAGAATTCTATGAGTTCTTGGAATTCGAATAACTCGACGTACAGAAGATTCGTAGAACATGAAAATAATAAGTGTACATTTTGATATTAAACAAACACTTATAAAGTTAATTGTGTTTATTTAGATCATTTTAAACATGTGTGTGGTAAGTTTAGCAATTTAATTCAGCATTTCTCTCAGACGTTGGCGTATAATCTTCCCCCTAGGGTTCCTCGGCATTTCTTGAATGAACTTCACACCACCTCGTAATTGCATAAACGGTGCCACCTGAAAAAATAAACAACGTTATTGAGTCAATGCGAATTTTCATTTTGTTAATTAGATAAAAATAGTAGTGACTGCCTCTTTGGTGTGGTGGTCGGAGGACTGCTAAGAGTGAGGTCCTGAGTTCGATTCCCGGGTCGGGCAAATTCTTATTGAGTGTTTTCTGTATGTAAATTTTCATTAGCAGCACAGAGTCTGGAACTGTGCCCGGTAGATGGAAAGAGGCTCGCCCCCTATTAAATAAAACTCAATAACGGCATCGACGAAATGTGGGTGAATAATATTGCCTACTACATCTCTGCCTAACCCTTCAGGGAATATAGGCGTGATTCTATGTATGTATAAAACTTAAAACTGATTTCTTTAAAGTAAGTTTTTATGAGTTTATAGTCAGTGAAGAGACAGAACTTCTTCAAGAGAAGCATGAGGGTCATCTATTGCACCTTAGGCAGTCAGTGTTGACACTACCATTGTTGACTGGCTAATCTTTACACTGTAACTTGAATGATTCCCATGTGATAACTCGTGCTGATTTGATAAAAAAAGATAGCCTTATTAAGATATTTATAGATATTATGTTACTAAATGTTAATTTATTACTACAGTTTCCAATTATTACGATTAAATTTATTGTATACGACGCAGACAAAGTTATTAGAAAGAAGGGCACCAAGTACACTTTATTTATGACATGACCTTTTGTCTGTCATCGTATTCTCGTATTTTTATATTTGATTTATAAGTTTCTCTTTTTAATGAGCGATCAAGTACGAGCGGGAGTAGGTCCAGAAAATCTTTTCGATCAAGAAAATGTTTTCATATTAATGATTTCGTGTAATTCCTTCGCCTGTAAACGGATACCTACTTGTACTAAGTTTATATAACATTTTCTTATTATTTTACAACAAAGGCCGTAGTTTTCATTAGCGCTAGTGTAGCAATATCATATCCTTATCTCTATAGAGCTTGAAATTTGGTTCCTAAGAAAACTCTAGTGCAAAAAGCTGGATGTGTTTCATAAAACTGAAAGCTTTTTTATATAAGCTCCAAATCTAGAACTTGTTAGGTAATCTCTTTGTTATTAATAATACTATTTCCATCAGGGATTCTCATGTCTTCAGTCACGACGGGTAAAATATTGACACGTGGAAATTACATCACACTATAGAGAGCAGTTTTCTTTATTATTTGCACTGAATAAGATTTATTTTCATGGATTGTCATTGATTTTAGACTTAAATCAATTATTTCTTGTATCCCTTTTTTGTTAGTAAGATTTTATATCGCAGAGTTTTTTCGAGTCTGCAATTAGTTGCTACAAAAGTTCTCTAAACATGAAAATATAAGTACTAACAACCACGATTCCTTTAATTGACTATAAAAGGATACATCGTTACTACGCCGTAGCAAACTAAATGGTACTAGGTCTACGAAAGCTACGCAGCCGTAGCAAGTAACCTTTAACATAGCCGAGTTTGTATTACTTATATTTTTGGAACATTGTAGTACAGCTATGATATGGGACCTATGTTCAAAGAGTGCGAGGCAGTTTGAAATTCAGTGTCAAAGACATAACTTATATAAATAATTATTATATCATATTCGTACCTCAGTAGCAACATAATCAATCAAATCTTTTTCGGTAACTTCTACTCCGGGTTGTTTCACGACAAAGGCAGTTGGTTCCTCACCGTACACCTTAACTGGCTTACCGACGACGCCAGCTTCACGCACACCTGGATGCAGCTGAAGTATTGTTTCCAGTTCTAATGGAGCTACCTGTAAATAATACGTACTCAAAAAATATATGCAATCGATGTAGTGCGTTCGAGGATTAGAAACAAGGATATATTTAAATTCAAATAAGGTCGATATTCCCAACAAAAATTTACTGTCATCCCAAATAATAGTTCTTCGGTATGTACCAAAGTTTTGTTTGACGGATACAGATAGATCCTTTTCACGGTTTAGTGAAAAGACACAAATGAAAAAGAAACGTAATAACCCAACCAGATAAGGACATAGTCATTTATATTTTCATAATAAGCTACGGATCTAGAAATGCGTAGATAATACGACGGCGTACCTTTTATGACGTAAGCGTCCACCAAGAAAGGATTTTTCGAGATGAAAAGGTGTGGAATGTATTTTGTGGACAGTCGTAGATAATATCTACTAAAACCTCGCAGCTTACGAATACTTGCTAGACCGAAGTATATCCATATTATTTTGTAATGCCCGGCTTTAGATGTTCAGTTTATCCTGAGTTTACTGACTTACGATATAATGCGATGTACACTCAAAACACTTCAGGCGTAAGTGAGTACATAAAGTTTGTTGATATAGGTTCATATTTGTTTGGTGTTGTTGAGACTTTTATTCTGACATCCTATCAACAAAAATAATATTTACCTTATAACCATCGTACACGATAATTTCCTTCAATCTTTCGACGATATAAAAGTATTTGTCCTCATCATAGTAGCCCAAGTCTCCGGTTTTAAAGAAGCCCTGCTCATCTAAGTAATTTGAAGGGGCCACGCCGATGTAACCTTTCATAAAGACGGGTCCTCTCAGACAAATTTCGCCACGCTGGTTTGGTCCCAGAATTTTACGGGATTCGGGGTCTACGACCTGAGTGTAAAATATTCAATATCATATGAAATATAATTATTATGAAAACATATATATTATGTGTGTGTTCTATAACTTCAAAATGTTAAAATGGAACATTTTTGGGAAGAGTTATTTTTAAATAGCTCCTGTTATAATAGAGTATTATTTAGACACACAATAATTGTAAACACAGAAGAAAAATCCAGCCTCATGGAATAAGGAAATGTTTTTGATAAAGTTGAAACAAATGTATCTCTAGAATCTTAAACAAAATTTTAATTTAACCTTTAGTGTAATGCCAGGTGAGGCCATGCCTACACTGCCCGTCTTAGGACCTTTTGTCCCCCAACTTTCAGACGTCAACTCACCGGCCTCGGTCATTCCGTAGCCTTGCAAGATATTTGTAAGTTTGGGAAACCTGAAATATTATCAGATTCTTTACAGTTGTTTTTAAGTAATGTTTAAAATATTAAAGATAGAACGTCCTTAATTAAGTATCTACACATATTAATTAACGAAGTTATTATTTCAGAAAGAAACGTTAATGAAACTTTCAAGGCTCTAGACATGAAATCAATAAATACTCTATAGCATGGTGTCTTATTATAGGCACAATTTTCAAGTTTGAAACATACTATAAACGCCTGCCGAAAAGAATAGTGCGGTGAGAAAACAGTTCATATTGGATATCACAATTATATTATATAGATTAAAATTATTTCTTAATTCAGTGTATTGTGTTATGGCACGAGATTTGCATGGAGTATATTTAATTGAACTGTTACCATTATATTATATTATAAAAACCATATAAAAAACTATGATATAATTTGATCATCAAACTTAATGGCAAAACCATTTCAATCAAAAACAGACGACACGGTTGGCGCAGTGGCTAAGCGATTAGCTTTCTGCGCTATGTGTCGCGGGTTCGATCCCCGCACGGAACAAATATTTGTATGATCTACGGATAGTTGTTTCGGGTCTGGTTGTTGTGCATGTGACATGTATGTTTGTAAACTGTACCCACGATACAGGAGAAATCCTAGGGTGGGGCAACGTTATATAAAAAGATAAAGATAAGATAAGATAAGAATCCTAGAAGGCGTGCTTATAAATAAACCTTAACAAAACATATATATTATCAAAGGAAATGATATAAAAAATGATACTCGCCTACTTTTGACCTTTTCTATAGTCTTGTTATGAAGAGGCGATGATCGCGAGTATATAATTTTGAGTGAATCGAGATTACATTTTTCTGCTTCCTTCGCCTTTGATAGGTAGCAAACAAAAGAAGGTACGATGAACGCGATATTTACCTGAAATATAATGTTAAGAGAAAAACTGATTTAGACCCAAGTTCACTGATATAGACGTTTAGGGCATCCTGAGCCGTTAATCGAGAACTTTTGTACGGGAAAACGGTCGTTTTCATTTTAAACATCTTTCAATGTTGTCGAAGAACATGGCGTGTAGATTTTTTAGAATAAATAAATGTACATAAAACGAAAATATATCAATCGCATAAATCTCATCATAGGCAACCATATTTTTAGAGGATAGAGCAGAAGTACTAGTATGTTCTAAAACGGAGATCCAAAATATTTTGTCCGCATCAACGGGGTTTGTTTTGGTACTTCTGTCCTTCAAAAAGGTCAGATGCGATGAAAAGATTCATGAATGTGGAAGAAGCGGAAGAGGTGTATAAATATTATACTACACCGCTCTGTAGTTTCTGTTAACTCCCGTGAGAGGAAGATATGAAGCGTGCATTTATGTGAACGGAAGGAATATTGTATGTTGTGTTGAAATGTCGCTGTCTGCCAACGTAAAACTTTAATTAGTATTATAAAAAGACGTTTCTTTACAAGCAGATGTCAGATAATACGACAACTGGTGTATCTCGCGACTCTGTATAAAAAGATTCGAGTCAAATGCATTGCTAAACTATATTCAAGTAAAACTGTATTGCATCATCTGTTTCTTAGAAAAGTTTTCTGTTTCTTGTTTTTGTCATAATTTTATTATCTGATTAGTTTAAAAGTTGAGCTCGGAATAAGTCCGGAATAAAAGTAACGAAATCAATACAAATAAAAGACTTGTCCTAACTGATATATTAACGCACAGAGTAAACCGCTGGAACATATAAGCATGAAATTTTGACATTAGGGTCCTATAATGACGTAGGCACTAAGAGGGAGGGAAGAGGGATTTTTGGATATTTTTTTCGTAAAGGGGTAAAATAGGGAATGAAAGTTTTTATGAAAATCCGGATTTTTTTTAGTTGTAATAATATTTGTAATTTAACTTTATATAATTTTCTTTGGTGTACACTAAAGATTATTGGATAATTATACAATCCATCTATTTGGGCTCTCGATTAAAATCTCGGAATTTTTTATATAAAAATTCTTTGCTTGTAAAAGCAATAATTTCGTCAATTGTTGCACACGATATGTACATATAAAATACGAATTCCAAATGACCAATAGGTGTTGCTCACTTGGAAGTCAACTTATTTAGTATAGGTAATTACTTACTTCACACTTCTGAACGGTGTTTATGAATATATTAGGTTCAGCTTCATTGATATACACAATTTTCCTTCCAAGAGATAGAAATTTATACGTCATGAACGTGTCATAATTATGATACCATTCTCCGAAAATAAATGCTGTTTTCAGAGATTCGTCGCTAAAGCTGAAATGTTATTGAGACGTTATCTATTAATATGAGAGTCGGTATATTCATGATGAATAAATTGGTTATATGTTATGTATTGGATACTTATAAATGTTAGGAAATCAAACGCCCGGGTAGTTGTCGGCTTTGTGGCCGTAAGGTCGTGAGTTCTAAACCGATCCGAACTGAAATACTTACTCATCAGGAAGACTATTGAGGATGCAATTCAAATGTGTCAGTTGAACGCCTTTTGGCATGCCAGTGGTGCCAGAGGAATACAAAATGAACGCGGTGTCAGTCTGTCCCTGAACTTGTACTGGTTCAAACTTATTTATGTCAGCGTCAGTCGTGACCAAAGTTCTGATCGGAATAGTTGATTCCGTACCATCGTCCAGTGTTATGAACTTCTCTATGCAATCAAAGCTTTTTAATATATCGCTGTAGGTGTTCCAAAAGAGGTTAGAGCATATAAAGAACTTTGGTTTCGTTATGCTCATCTTGTGTTTTAATGCCGCTGAAAATAAATAAATCTCATCAATTACAATCCAAATATATGACTTATTCAAATTAAATTGATAGTCGTTTACCCTCGCAATAGTGTCATGTTAAACAAAACAAAAAGAATACACATCAATGTACGGGCAAACAAAACAGAATAAATTTTTTCAAAAATTTAAAGCGCCTCATAAAATTTATGGGGCGTTTAAAGAATGTGGTGGAAGTAAGATATTTTGTCTCACCTCTACCGCTCTTTAAATCATAGGGGGTGTACGTCGCTCCAGTGAACACGATTGCAAGAACCGTCGGGACGAATTCATTGCGTTTTTCGGATCCCACTGCAACAATGTCGCCCCGCCTCACCCCAAGCTTTGTCAAAGCGGTGGACATATTGACGGCATATTGTGTGAATTCCTTGTACGTTAGTTTATCACGTGTTTCGCCGAGCTCCTAAACATTTGAAATACAATTTTAAGTGCATTTAGACAAATATTAATTAGTAAATATTTTTGTATGAATCTGGAAAGATAATAATTGGTTTCTATCATGCATTTCATACATTTTGAAAAAACGGTCGACCATTGATATTCTTCTTCATAACTGTTCATAAACATGACAAAACATTAACCTAATAGAAAATCTATTGCGTCTCGTTGCCGGACGCCGCGTATCTCTTAATGGATTAATTTAATAATAATAATAACGTACATAAGTATATTTAAATAATGAACCTATGAAGGTGGGCATTGTCACCAAGTGTGTACAAAAATATGCTTACAAATAATTATGGGATATGCATGAAGATATTGTGACTTACCAATGCTATTTCATCTCTCCTCAAGCGAAGACGGTCTAATATAAACTTCCCAAAATTCAAATGCGCTGGTACTTGTACATTTTGATCACCATACACGTAGAAATCATCGTCCAACATTTTGAGACTTAAGTATTTAATTTAAAATATACTAAAGTACAACACGGTTCACACTAATGTATTAAAATATGATTGAAAATTGACTGTTATTTATACGGTTGATTGTAAATTATTTTTTAATAGTATTGACAATAAATCACTGATATAATCGGTAAAAGACTGTGTTCACTGCATCGGATGCAAGACTTTAATCTTGTACTGACGACGACAGTAGTGTGTGTAGTGATACGATTTGTGACCATGTACAGTGTTTTGGATAAACTATATAGTGATTCGAATAGCACATTACTGTAAATAGCTTGCAATTACTTAAATTGACATGATGACAACAATTAGTGTTTGTTATAATAAGTGATAAGGCGTCGTTTCTTTGTAGTGTTTAGGAATAGTTAGGTAATTATTGTGTTTATTAGAATAGGAGATTACTGTAAATAGCTTGCAATTACTTAAATTGATGACAACAATTAGTGTTAAGACAACAATAAGGGATAAGAAGTTGTTTCTATGTAATGCTTAGGAACAGTTATGGGGAATTAAAGTGTTTTTTTTGAAGAAAAAAAAATCTTTCTTTATTCGTGTGGATAGCTAATTTTAAATTTATCCGTTTCTAAATATGGCCAGTTCGAATTATATACTCTCGGAGAAACCTCCATTAGATCCTCCTTATTACAAGAGAAGGGGCAGTTAGGGCACAACAGCAGGTGCTCCATTGTCTGTCTAGGCACGCATATCACCCTCAGAGAACCCCCACCTCTTCCAGTTTTTCTGGCACCTGCCTACTTGCTACCCTGAATCTATCGAGAGACTTCCAGGCTATCCAGGGAAGAGCTAGCAATAACTTAATTTTAATTTTGTGTTTCTTAAATCGTGTAATTCCTTCTAAGGGTTTATTATAGTTACGAAACTAAACATGTTAAATAGCTAAGCTAGAGATAATCTATAGAGGTGTATTAGGATGAACCTGCTGTTATTATACGCACACATACAAAGCACCTGCATAGCTTCTTCCATTGTTTATGTGAAAAATGTTGTACTTACGTATTATCGATTCCGCACGGCCACTGCCGTTTGAAAGTGGTTTTGCAAACACAATGGGGTAATAAATATACGATTCTGTTGCATGTCCTATTATGTTCCTCAACAAAACATTCTGTATCCCCCGAAAGGTTAGGCAGAGATGTATTATTTTTACACAGTTATTTCGCTGATGCTGTTAGTTACGGTGACATACATATGTATGTACCTATTGAATTATTAAAAAACTGGCCTACTCGATGTAAATATTATCAGCAGATTTACGTCACTGGAACAGTGGGAAATTTTGGAAAATTAGAAAATTAGCTCTATTCCTACAGCTTTATCTTTATCCTTGGATAAAGACTTTAAATAATTCTGTAATTATTATGAAAGTCAACACAGGGCTTCTTCTTTGTCGCTCTTGACAAAACGGTCATGGGCGTCATGTAGTGTACCGTTTTCTGGGGCAACTGTCACTCACTTCACGAAGGCCTTCTATCAAAGCATAATAAGATACCTTCGTTTGACCAACGAGTCTATTTTGTAGTGATCTACTTATGAGAAGTGTATGGGAGATAACATTGTGAATAAAGTAGTAGTCTATGAGCTAGCTAGTTTTAGTTAACTGCGTAGATAAGCACATTCGAATTGATTTTTAATTAAACGACACTAAAAATGCCTGATCATAAGAACTATGCAGTGAGAATATACCTTTTATTTTCAGCTGTCATTTAAATGTTAATGCACTTATAAATTACTCATTCAATGCGCCATTTATATTAATTTACTATTTTAAAGATAAACAAATGGGATTTTCAACGCGCTTAATCATTAATTGATTATATTTATTGCACGTTATTTGGCAACAACCGTTTTGCTCTTCGATTGTGTCGTTAGCCTGCAAATTAAATGGAGATTTAAGTGTAGTAAAATACAGCATATAACTCATTTAAACTCAATCCATAAGGGGAATTCACAAATATATATTAGAATACTAAACAGCGCCGACTTCTCATAGCTGGGTACACCGGCAAACTGAAGGGATCTACTGAAAAAAGCTGGGTCATATCGTTTGAAAGATAGAGAACCAGATGCGGTGACTTGGGAAAGTCCTAGTTGCAGCATTGGATTGCGATATACACTGAGTTGATGGCAACTTTGTGAACAAATCCACATTAAGTCTTTCATACTGAACCAATATTTATTCGTTAAAATTATAAATACTGTATAGTGTTCAATGCCTATACCAGCTTCAATTATCAGTATCAATCAGCTATTCTCTTGAAGGATGGTCAAGCTAATCGTCAAGTTAAGATGGGCGTTACGTAATTTGCCATCAACGTATGCAAATCAAATTAGCTTTACTCGTATCAGGAACTAAAAGTAGTAGCACAGTGGCCGTGGCTCCAATTTGCATGAATTCGGATCCAGAGCATACAACAAATTGACAGTTTTTTTTTCCTTTTTTTAGAATTAAAAACGTTTTAATAATTTCTTCAATTATAAATATTATATACACTATATTTACACACTAATCAGATTAGAAAAGTAAAAGATAATTTCAGTCTTTGAAACTTTCAACTTTGCTCCAACTGTCCATACCTACAGGGCTCGCGGAGGTCAGATATTTCCAAAAATTAAGGATAGTCTCATAAAAAAGTTACTGTAGATATTACCGGTTGAGATACCTGCCCTTACTGCCTTCATGGACTTATTACTAATTCATAGGAGGATTTATAATATCTATCTTATGAAGACATTTTAGGTAACTATGTAGCAGTCCTAGTAGGAATGTTCAGTACCCAGGCACTATGTTGCTCCTGAATCGTCTCAATATAATCCTGTAGCCGCTTCTTCCGACTTCTTGAAACTATTATCTGTACCAAGTCAAGAGAAAATTGCATCAATCGCACAACACTAGAGATGTTTGTTATTGTCCAATACGATTGGAAATTCACGAGTGGAAACTCGAATGCAGTAAATTACTAAGTAAGGTATCGATTGTTCGGGACTGTAAAGGGCAGTGCACCAGATTGTTCCGTGTTACATATTAATAGTGATGGCTGGTCCGTACGACTAGTTTTTTGTTCGTTTCTAGCGTGGTAAAAGTTCTTGAGAAATAAAAAGGTAAGTACGAGTGTAAATCACTCTTGTGGTAGACGTGAAGGTAGGATAATACCACGGCACGGTCAATAACATGCTATTTTTTTTTATCGAATATAATATACCAAAGTGGTATTTTGGGCTAAATTGTTTGATTGCTCGTCAACGTTAGAGATCAATTTGGACGGCACGGTTCATGTAGTGGCTAAGCTATTAGCTTTCTGCGTTAGGTGTTGCGGATTCGATTATCCCAAGGAATACAACTTGTATGTTTATATTATTGATAGTTTCGAGTTTGGGTGTGTATGTGACACGTAGAGCAAAGTGTATAACAAAAATGAAATTGATTTAGGTAATACTACTGTTTAATATATTATAATGTACCATCATACATATATACCATCCGTAATTTTGTAAAAAGTAAAGCAATAATTAAAAAGCGTTAATAAATAATGTTTTCATAGGAAACCTTTTAGTAAGTTAAATTTTACTAAACTGAAATGTTAACTTTTCATTATTTTATAACGATGCCTTATTGATTTCAACTTTAAATAGAAACGATTAGCAAACTTCTGGGGAAGCGGAAAATACATGTAAAGTTTAAAGGAAATCGTCTAACTTTTCCTGTATTTATTTCTGTAATTAAGACTACAGTCAATAAATCTGTCAAAGAAATTCTTCAGCTATACGATTTTCAAGTACCTACACATTTATTATGCTTCAAGATTCAAGGATAGGGACTGGATATTGTGAGGCTCGAGAACAATGAGTGACGTGTCACGCTTCAGACCTCCATCTCTCAGCCTTGTACTAAACGCTACTAAATCCTAGCAGCATACCTAAAATTTAGGCACAGGCTTACTATTATTGCACATCCACAATTCGCCGATGCCGTTATTAAGTCCCATTATCTACGGAGCATAATTCCAAACTCTGGACTGATACGATTTTTAATGAAAAAGTCTCTGTGATGTACAATATTATTTAATTTTATATTATTATGTCTCTCCTATTATATACAGTTTCTTTCTAATAAAAAAAGTCTAAGAATAATATATATATAAAGAACTCTAAAGGATATTTTCTTGTGGTATGTACAAATGCTACAAAACAAGATATAAAGTAACATTGTCCGGAAAAATAGTGTGTAATTTGTTATCTATTTTATTCGACACAATAAAAGCAGAAAAGTTTGGGTATCCGTTCTCGCCAATATTATGTCTATCCTACAACAATCTAGTCTGATTATGAAGGTTTTATCGTATAATCTGTTTTTATGTAGATTTCTAACAAACAAACAAATCTTCCCTATTTATAGGTGGTAGCGAACTGCCAGAACTGACTTTGGATGGGCAGAATTGGGTAATACACTGCAGCCTCCCTCGAATTTTCATTTGCTCGATCATACAGACAGCCAGATGCAGGAGTTTAAAATTTAGTTCATAATATGCCATGAAATTAGGATCAGTCTATTTTCTAAACTTTCAGGTGTTTACGATAAAGTGGGTAGGTAAATAAAAAACAACATTTCAAGCTTCGTTTTATTTTTATATTTTACACATTTATTTGGCAGTTTCCATTTTGTAGCATTATGTAAATCATCACAAAAACTTCCTATTTCCCTATAGTCACTAGTGGTATTTTACATTACGGCAAATAATTTATACAAATTTTACAGTAAATTGAATCTTAAAAACAAGCCTTACAATAGGAAAGATAAATAAAATCGATCAGTTATCATCTACGAAAGCACAGTAGGTTACGTATTAATAATTCGTCAGTGTATACGTCGACTAAATCTTTTATCAGAAATTACATACCACCTACATACGTAAAAGTTTTCAATCGGACAGTTATATGTTTCTTTCTATAAAGTCTAGCTAGGCGCTTTTTATAAAATCGATGTTGTAGAAAAATTGTGTACAAATACTTCGTAATGAATAAGCGAACCTAGGACACATGGCCTAACATTAAGAAGAAGTAGATTCTTTGTAAAAAACGTTATTTTTTACATTTTACTGACATACGTCATTACACATGAAATAATTGACATAAAACATAAATTAAAAGATTTAAATGAAGTGACCGCGATGACACTATCTACCGCTTGTCTACACACGACTTTCAGATGTACATGAGTTACCTTCTGATTGACCACCATAATCCTAGATAATACATAGTGCGAATTATTTATTGTCTGGTCAGCTTAAGAAATTATTAACAAAAATTAAATTTAGCAACAAATAAGTTAAGTTCATCACAATATTACAAATATCAAGAAAGTATAAAATGCCTCACTATGTTTATTACGTGACAAAAAAATATAAAGCTTAAAATAGAATTTCCTTTCTTTAAAAATGCTGAATTTTCCAGGTTATCATCTGAAAAGTGAAACACAAATCAATTCAAGCTTATGCATTATAGACCCAACCTAACCTAAACAGGATTTGTTATTACAATATAAAAGTAATGTTATTCCATAGCAATTGTTTTTTCGTTTGCGTAGAATAATCTGTCATATTTATTTTATTTATGTATTTTTTTGCTACAAACTTTTTGATATTTTATGCGTTATTTCTCTATACCAAAACAATCACGAGTTATAAGGATTTCAATGTTGATTCCAGTACTATTTTATTAATTTGTTGAGAAAGGATTAATAATACCTACATGCATTTTAGATACCTACACAACATATGAATAGTATCTGATTTACGTGAAATCTTGTCAAAATGAAGTATCATGAGCTTGTGGAATTATTAAATACTTAATGGGCAAAAGATATGCTAAGACTGTTAAAATATTTACCGAAATCACTTAGCTGTTCGCCGTACATTTCGCCTTGGAAATTTGAACTGATTGCGTCACTGCTCTGGATGATTTGCGGCAAACCTGGCGGAATATTAATTATTTGTAAACAATTAAAATTTTGTTGGAAGAAATGGCTGGAATACTAAGTGAAAGATAATGTCACCTTTCTTCCTTATTGTTTGATTGTCTAAAACTGTTTTTTGCGTCGTAGTGAAGGCGGAGGGCGGAGCCGGTATTTCTGTAAGAAAAAAATAATTGAGTTCACACAATAACTAACACGAAATCATCTTTTGAATGTCTACGACCTACGTAAAAAGCTAATTTATAAAGTGTTTTTGAACAAAAACGTTTATCAATTAGTTCTTTCGAATGAAACATATTAACAATGTACCGTTTTATAAAGTTCCCACAAAAAGCTTTACCGATAATTGACAGGCAGTTTTGTGTGATTTTCCCACACTTCCGAATTCCCAAAGATCGTAAAAAAGGCTGTTTGTTTTTACGAGTCTTTCAACGCTTTCAATAGCTCCCTCCAACGGGAGCCGTTTTAAATCAATCTACTAATGTTAAAAAATTACCATCAAGCTTAATGATTCCGTCCGTTTCTCCCAGCGAGTTCTTTGCGATGCATTTGTAGAATCCGAAGTCTTCTTTTGTTATATTCTTAATCTTGAGCATCATGAATTTGTTGTAGCCACTGTCCATCGGAAATGCTTCATACTTGCCTCCTATAATTTCCATTTCTACTTAAATATAAAACCTGTATTTTCTTAACCACGAATAAAAAAATTAAGCAAAGATTTCTTATAATTTGAAAATTGAACTAAAGTCAGAATGTCAGTAGTCTTATTATCTTTCTACTCGTACAACTTGGGACTCTACTTTCTATAAAGTATCCATAAAATAGTTTCAAAGATATCAACTCCAATAACCTATTTAATAAGTTGCTCTAGTTCCAATCTAGAGCGTCCATGGTTGTACGTTGATATCCAACGAATATCCACTCTGCAGTCAATACAAATGTTTCGTTTCATACTATGCAAAACTACTGATTGTTTTAGTGCCACCGTCGGTAGGTACGAAAATTTAGCAACAAAAAGTATCTAGCAAAAAGTTTTTGATTCAAAGTTGCTATTCGACTTATTCATCAATCGCTGAGCCGATGTAGTAAAGTATTTCATTATACAAGGTATTCTCTATTCGCGCATGAATAAGTACATTCGGAACGTATTCGGCTACACCCCGTTCGTTTGCCCCGATACAAGGGAAACTATTTTCATTATGAAGTCATAAATCAATGATACAATCGAACGATGCCTTACTTGACAGGAACGCATGTTATTTATGCCAATATGATAAATGTACGTATTTGTGCTATGTTCGGAGTTCGATAATACGGCATTTATTGCTTGTTAGTTAGCGGCTCGCGGTTCATCAATTGCGTTTCAAATAGCCCATAGGAAGTTTATTGAAACAATTGCTGGTTACTATACAGAGCCCGCGTTTATATTACATGACGCTTGTTAGGTTTGGAATCAATTTACGTAGGTATGTATATAACAAATTCAGGTTATGTATCTGCATTTGTTATGACGCTCCTTATGGTAGATCCATTGGAGTATAAAATATAAGAGTTACAATCCCAGTCGTCAATTTTTTCTTTGGATTAAACTCCCGAATAACTGAATTGTAAGATTTATTTTGTTGAAGTATTAGAACTATACTTGACTATTTGTATTTAAACAAGGGGCTAGTCTTGTCCGGAGATCACAGTTCTTTTTTTTTATAAAAACGTGGCCCACACACACAACCAGACCCGAAATAACCATCATACAAATATTTCTTCAGTGCGGGAATCGAACCCGCGACACCGAGCGCAGAAAGCTAATGGCTTAGCCACTGCGCCAACTGCCGTCAAGTTTCTCATAATAAATCGATAAGTCGTTATGTACACATGTCTTTATCTAAATATGGACAACGGACAAAGCACAGTATAAAAAATATATTCTTTAAGTATACCTGTGTACTGTGAAGGGACAGTCAACATCAAAAGTGAATGCTGATATACTGATCAGTCGTTAGATGTCAAAACTGGTAAATAGTGTGCTACGTTAACCCTAAGTGCGACGTTTCGCTACACTTTAAGGGAAAAAAACTAAACTTTATAGCCAGCACAAATAATAGATACTCATAAAAAAATACGATGAATTTATATGAGTCTGTGTACTACTTTTTTTAAATATTTTCTCGCAATTTTTATGCCGTGAAGAAAATTCAGAGCTTAAAGTTTATTCGTCAAAGCGCCATTTTAGGCGCATATTATACAAGTCTCACCGGAAATAATCATGTCTCCACGGTCAGTGGTCCAATAGTTGATAGAGGAGGGATACGCCTCCGTGTGGCACTCCAGCGTCACATCCTGGCCGATGTACGCGCCCTCCAGCTGGTTGGGTATTGACAGCATTGGAGGAACTGTTGGAATAATAGTCTGTAAATATGTAGAACATAGGTTGCAGATAATTTTGGGACTAAGTACTCCTACAATGACGTCTAAAGCACTGTATAATAACCACAACGCAACGCTGACAAGCCTATATATGCTAGGCGTAGGTAAGAGGTAATTATCTACCCCATACAACCCTATAAAGTACCAATTTTTAAAATGAAAATTCAATACAGAGTAAACAAAGCTGACAATTTAAAAACGAAAAATACTCGTCTAAATCTTTCCAAATCCGACCTCAACCGCTGTTTCGAACAACGTCTTAAGACCGAGGTCCGAGTCTTATACGTTCGTCTGAGAGTCTTCAGCTTTCGCCATTGTTCGGTAAACCAGAAAGAGCTGTCCCAGGTATACTAGAATTTTCCGAAATAAGGAATTATTCCATGTGTACCTCACAGTCGGTATTTATTGTGTAGAGAAGAAGAGGAAAAAGTTGTGCTGGAGACGCACTCCAGCCAAATAAATAATGGACCAGTAGCCCGTCAATATTTGTCGTCAGTGTATTTTCCCCCTGATTTTCCCTTTTCCATATAAAGTGTATGTTCAGTTCACACAACTATTGTTTGCCCAAATTAAATCCCAAAAATCCGAAATAACACAAAACACGTAACAAAAATACGTAACCTCTAAAACAAATTTTATTCAAGAAAAACTTTCTGAAGTTTTTCGTGTCTATGTAAACAAAGCAATTCTAATTGCCTTCATAATTACTAAACTGTCCACGTGTAAATTCTCCTCTATTCCGGGGTCTCTAATCATAGCGCGTCAAACAAGCAAAGCGATTGACACTGGTACGTAGTCAATCGATAAACATATTGTCGCACAAGTGCCGATGGCCCAAGCTATTATGTCTCTAATAAAACACGGATGACAAACCATTCTGTCTGCTGGTAGACTCATTCGCTTGTCAATTTACGTCGTTAACAAGTTCGCAGGTGTACACAAGTATTAAACCAAATATATATTTCGTACTAGCCAAACTAGTTAACTTTTAGCTTTTCACAATGAAAATTATATATCATGATTATGAAATCACTGAATATGAAGAGTAAGTAGGAATTTCTACTTGACAATTCTTGAACTTATAGCATGTTACAGGTCAAACAACGTCGAACTTAAATCATCAAATCAAAACTAAAATTGGGTGAATACTATTGTATCGTATATCAAACATATTTTTATCAAATGGAAATAAATCCCGGCATCGATTTAAATCTTTTGAAGAAAAACTTCTCGTAGCTTAAAATATTCTTAAGAAAATTCACAGTTGGTACCTATAAGTCATGTCAATTTCACACAATATCAGAAGCAATACTCACATTGTACCATGAGCATGATCCGTTTACTAATCGATGGTGGCACCCCATTAGACGCTATACACAGGTAAGCTCCCATGTGTAATCGAGACACCTTTGTTACTGTCAACGTCTCTCCATCCACTACGCTAACTGCCAACAAAATGAACGAACATTTAAGATGTTTAAATGACAGAAACGTGATACGATTGAATAGTCCTTAATACAAAGTTTGATTGAAATTAATATCGTGCTCGTGCCTTTAATATAATGCGTCTGTAATTTATATCATTGGAAACTATCACTTTCAAAGTCGTTTGTTTTCAATGTGCTTATCAAAGCAAAATAAGCACGTTTTACATTTTGATTTTTTTGTAATGGCAGACTACATTCGCCCTCTAAATTTAATTCGAAGGATCAAAATATCAAGCTTGTTAAAGAAATATCGAAAATACAAGGAAAATAACAGATTTTAGACACAATTAGAATGTTCACCGTTCTAATGTGTTTCGAATGACAGTTTGGAAAGTTTCGGTTTCATGTACCTTGTGGAAGTTTAAAGGTAATTTAAGGCAATTCACTCTTAATTTGAGGTTTGTATAATTTCGTCTAATTTTTGTTAATTCTATTTACTGCGAACACTAAACCTCAACTTTAGGTATTCCATTGCTATTCTTGTAGGTACAGTCGCGGACTTAAAATGTTTACCGTTGCATATTGATTTTTCATAAGGACGCTCGGTCGCTCGCAAAGAATTGACAGAGAAAAAGTATATTTTTTTAATTGACATAAAAATGTTCATTTAACGGGAATATTCTGAGAAAAAAATTGTTTTAATAAAGGAGTTCACAATTTATAAAAGTAAAATACATGTAAGTAATTAGATGTTGGCCGCGACTTCTTCTGCATTTATTATCTAATTACTGTTTTTCTGCAATAGTAAAAATAAGTCTATATCCTTTTCCAGGTATCCTACCGTTTTATAAAATATCATTACGACCGGTTCAGTGGTTAAGTCGTGATAAGGTAAAAAACAGACAGACAGACTTGTGGATTGATGATCACATCAATCCACAACTCTGTCAAGAACTTTGAGATATCAATCTTAAACCTTATTGTGTACAGTGTGAGGCAGAATCTAATTTGAAATTTGATAAACATTTTAAGACCGCGACCGCACTGTCGAACAAAGAAATATATACAAAGTGATTTCCATACTTTATGGATGAATAAAACTTAATTTGAAATTTCTATTTAATCGCATGCGATACATATTATATTTTCTTCATTAATATTTCTATAAAAAAGAAGCCATAGTTAGAATGCCGTAACTTAATAATTAGTTAATTAATTATAGCATCTTTACCTGATTCACCGTTATAATTAAAATCTTGTCCGTCCTCTCTCCTCCACATGACGTAAGGTTCAGGGTACCCCGAGGCCCGACACACCAAGGTCACGTCAGAACCTTCCCGAACCACCATATCCGTTGACGTCATGTTATCGATGATTGATGGAGGAACTGTGTAAACAAATAAACTAAATATATACCTACTGTGTAAAACATATATCAATTAACATGCTAGCATACTGATTTATAAAAAATAGATTCATGTACTTAAGTTTCCACATTCAACGTAGATAATAATTTTACAGGATTATACTTGACAAAGTGGATAAAAGAAGAATAATAACGAAGAGGATAAAATAATAGTAATAAAAAAGTCTAATTCCTATTCAATATCTTTCTAAATAAAAATCTCATCTAACCTTCATAAACGACAAGTAATTGGTTACTGACTTCATGAAATAAATATGAATGAAAAACAAATTAAATATTTCTAAGTTTATAAACAACTATAGAAGTTGGTATCGTTCACATGGTTTGTTTATTTTATTAATACAATATCAGCATAAGGTTCGATTTTAAATTCGTTTTGACCAAAACAGTTACCTGACAGCCCGTGCTTATTGAGAGAGAAAATAACATTGAAAACGTGTAATTGGGCCATGTAACAAAGTTCGAGAGACCCAGAAAATATGAAAGTTAAACAATTGTTGAAATTCAAACCATACAGATTTTCCTCGAAATTAGGAGAAAGAAGATTACAATAAGTAAAATGCGACAAAATTAAAATTAAGGCATAGTCCAGCGGCTATGTCGTTGGACTCTTTAACGAGGGGACGTGAGTTTGAACACCTCTCCGTTGGACTATTAACTTGGAAGTTTCTTCCGCATAGATATTTGAATTAGTTGGATGAGTCAACAGGAATATGTACTAGTCATGGGCATGTGTTGCACATGTATGTGTTCCACGTATGCAAGTAAATATAAAATACTAAACAGAATCATGTTGTCTTTTTTTTATATCAGTCTGTTGCTATTATTTTGCCTATAAATGCGAAATAGTGCGTTCCATTTAGACGTCAATAATAAAACCTAGTCTTTGTTCTGTATCAATATAGATACTAATAGCCCTCAGATGTATTATCCACAATTTTCTTTAATTAAATCGTAGACAGTAACATCATGCCAATATGTCAATTAGAGAACATGGTCTTTATATAAAGTAACGTCAAAACGTGAAAATTCAGAAAAGGCTTATTATTATCACAGATATTACAGTAGGTTATTAATATAACAACGGAATCAATAATTATAATAAAATTACTCCAGGAGAAGAATTTAAGTTAAGGTACCTATCGACTTTAATTAATCTTAACCTATCAACTAATTTTGACTTTGCTATATCTACTTTACCAATAAAAGTTGATTTTATCAGTGTACTTTCTTATGTTCATAATTCTGATATTTACATAATTTGTTTTCTTTAAAACCAATAACGTATTAACAGAATACAAGAACATTAAATATCGATCTATGTTAATCAACTTTTGCTGTTGGCCTTTTTGTACCTAATTATAAATTTCAACACGAATTTTTTAATACGTCAATACTCACCCACAACCTGCAGGTATCCCTTCCTGGAGCGCATGGGGTCGGTGTTTACCTGGCACATGTACCAGCCGCGGTCCACCTCCTGCACGTTCTTGATGTGCAGGTACCACGAGCGGTGGTCGTTGTACGATAGGCTGATGCGCGGATTCTGAGTTATTATATTGTGATGGATGCTCAGGATTGTCTGTGTGTCCATACGCACCCATGCCACCTACGAAAATAAGTGGTATTGATTCTTTGATATTGTTTTCGTAGTTAATGTCTAAGATAAATACAAAGGTTATTTCTCAATCGGCACCATCTATACATATAAATAAAATTGGAGTGTCTGTTTGTAATATTGAAATAACCGTTTTTTACTACATGCATATGAATATATATACGGTACATACACCAAAATAACATTTTTTACAATTTTTGTCTGTCTGTCTGTCTGTTTGTATAGACTAATCTCTGAAATGGCTGGTCCGATTTTGACGGGACTTTATTGGGAGGTAGCTGATGTAATAAGGAGTAACTTAGGCTACTTTTATTTAAGAAAAATTCTTTTATTTTAGAAAAAAATAGGGTTAAGTGCATTTGGTCTCACTAAAAAATACATTGTTAAGTTCCGACATCCACGCGAACGAAGTCGCGGGCACAGCTAATATTTAATAATAAACTATCAATGCCTATTAATATAAAATGTTATATCTATTTTCCTTAATATTTTTTTGTTCCATAGTCTATCACAAATAATAATAAGTAACTGAGTCTCATGTAATACGGGGCGAAACTATTGCCATCCGGGCACTGATACAGATTCCATTATTGAGAGTTATTAAGAATTTCCATACAAAAAACTCAATAACACTTTATCCGACCCGGGAATAAAACCCAAGACCTCACGCTTAACAGTCGTGCTTGCGACCACTGGACCAATAATGCAGCTAATATTAAATAAATATATAAATAATAATGTGTCAGTTTAATTGATCTTATTTTAAGTCTCTATTAGGTACACAACGGCGCTTAACGGTGCTTAAAATCAAATGAGGGTCTGTCATTATTTAAAACAAATACGTTATCAAAGAAATCCCCGCTGAGCATCGTTCTGTAATACTTACTTTAGACAAAACTTATAGGCATTGGATTACTTATAAAACATTCGCTCGAACAGGGCAGTATTTTCAATAGTTGCTACCTTATATAATATCAAAAAGGCTGTCGGTTAAGTGCCATATTTATTTACCTTGAATCCTCTTAGATTATCCACCACGCACGCAAGCAGGGCGTCTCGACCAACCGTAACCGTGACATTTGGTATGGGTTCGGCGAATCTCGGATACATCGATTCTGAAAAGAATCGTACAATAAATAGTCTGGTAATGACTTGTAAACATGTTTACTTGTTATAAAAGTTTTAGGAGAAGTAAAAAGAGTCACAAATATGATGACGAGTGGTGCCGGCGCGTCTGCCGCCGTTTCAGCGCTCACGTCGCGCCGGGCGATGGCCAACTCGCTTTGATGAAATTATCGGACAGTTTTATTATATATTGTCTGACACTGGGATGATCTGGCTCTGCGTTTATGTCCGTTTGATACATGGACTTTATTTTATTACATTTTTATTAGAATAAATAGTAAATAGAGCAGCAATGTATTTTTCATGTTTTAATTTAGCAATTGCTGAAGTAGCTTGGTATCGCAATATAACATAAGGACGTGTTTTGCTTATTTGTATTTGTTGAATTATTGTATTTATACATGCATAAAATCATGCCTGTTGTCTCCGTTGTTCATAAGAGGTTAAGTGTACTATTCTATGTTCACAATTCACTAATATTATGCCCCATGGCATAGGGGTTGAGCGTATTACTATATACAGTTCCATTTTCCAAGCTACTGAGAATTTTAGAAAACTCCAATTATACTTTGCCCAACCTGAAAATCAAACTCGGGCTTAGCAGCTGCGCTGACAACCACTACATAATGAGACTGTGCTATATTTGTCTATAGTTCCTTTGTTTCCAAAATTAGGGTAGACCAATATTTCAAGATCTTCAACAGAAACTTTTCTGTTGTTACATTATTCATTGGTTGACATTCTCGAAAACCAACACGGACTTTTCATTATACCCTCTAGCTCCAAAAAAAGTTCTGCATGAGTAATTAAGCTCATTTGTCGCAACCGGTTTCAACAACAGCATATATCATTGTGTTCCTTTCGCTCGCCAAGATAAGTAGCATAAATACCGGACTACATATAGGTCGGATACATGGCGACCCTAGCTGTAGGGTTGCGTGATTTATACTCGGCCCACCTACGACAAATAGCGGTTTGTCGCTGTATCGCTCTTTCACCGACAAAATAATGTATAAGAAGCACAATGCTAAAAAAACATCAATCTAAAGCGCCGACCTCTAAAAAGTTAGCGGTCGCAAAAAGGTCCGTGAGATTTAGATAAAGTATGTTATTTGCTAGAATACAATATGTCACGCTGTTTACTAGATAAATATTGTAGTCATTTAAAATAAATAAAACGACTGTATTAGCTTTTTAATATCTTTAAACTTTATTGGGTTCCAGACTTTAGAAATGCTTATATGTTACCTACTGTATTTTTTATTACAGTGTTTACCCTTTTCACGAGGAATTTCGTTTATTGAACGTGTGAAATCTGAGTGTAATCCAGGTAATGCCCACTTCAATTCGGATAACATCATTATGTAAATACTAAAAAATATCCTCTTAATTCTGAAGAACGAGGTAGTGTATTTTTGTAACAAGATAATTCGCCGTACTTTAAACTAAATATTCGGAGATCGGTCTCTTGTTTCGGAATATGTAAGGTAGGTAGATTTTTTAAGAAACAACGCCCACTCTCCCATTTCTCCTGTATCATACAGATACAGATTTTGTTTCGTGCGCGAACCGAACCTACGATACTTACCGCAGAAAGCTAATCGCTTAGCCACTGCGCCAACCGTGCCCTCACTTCATAATTATGACGCATTTGATTACTACATAAAGAATAGCTTTGTAATAAATGTATTTCGATGCTTTACACGTCATACCTACTATACCCAGCGGATTATGGAACATACCGTCTAACGTCATACCCAGTTACATAAACCTAGCTTTCCGATATAGGTTTCTTCGTGGCACGTTAGGCACCGATCACATGAACATGGGCAAACAGGCTTACATCTCTAATCCTCAATGTTGTTCACGCCTCGAGACCAGCTGACGGTATTAACATTAAGTTTTATAAAGTGTTGTAAAGGCTTTGTTTATTTACGTACCAACATACCTATGCGTAGGAATATATCGCTAATAATACACCAGACAAAGTTTAATTAAGTGACCACTACATGAGAGTTAATGGAAAGTTACTTCAATTTATTTTTTAATGACCTTTATAATAATAACATTTTGTAAAGTATTTATTATATATCAATGGGATATGATAGCATAGGTTATCGCAGGGGCTGACTTGAAGTCAGGGGCTTCCAAAAATGTGATTTCATTTGTGCAAATAAAAGTTGTAGGTATATTGTTACACTTAGGGTTCGGCACACCCCAGTACGAAAAACCAACATGAATATAAATAAATAAAAAAATTTTGGTTCTCGTATTACGAGAAAATATGGGTTTTAAGTCTTCCTTGTAAAATGAATGGAAAATATTTTTTCGTTTTCTCTTCACTAATATTCTCCGCGAATGGGTTAAGATAACGAGCATTAATTTAGTTAAGTTGAGATGGTGAAAACACGGCTCTTCAACTGGGACTAGACTGGTAAACCGAGTGAAGCGAGAGCGATGCGATTACAGCACAAATAAACATTCATATACCATATAATTACTGGTAATGACATTATAAGCAATACACAAGCGAAAAATGTTGACGCTTGTCTCTGTCGTGCCGCAGAGGAAGAAATCTGTTTCGTTTTGGGAATGGCAAACCATGCTATTTTTTAAATTAAAAATATATCGATATATAACATAAAACAGCATCACGCCTGCATTTCTTGAAAGGTTAAGTTATTGATTCCCATGTAATGGGCGAGCTTATTGCCAGAAATATAACGATGTTATATAAAAATAGTGTTTTTGGTAATGCGTTTGTTTGTTCTCCATCTCTGTTCTCGTACGTCTCAAGCTTTACCATAGAGCGGTGACATTGTACAGACTATAATGAACCACTTTCAGTTCTATTTGGTCCCAAGCGAAAAGGAAAAAAGTGAACATTAACAATTTACGTTCTAAAGTGATCGCAAATTATAGCATTAAGCTGTCCTTTGTATTTTTATTTTATACCGAAGAAGAAATATTTTGCTCACGGATTTTCGTCTCATATTTTTTTTCTTATTTTTTGTCATGATATAGATTTTTATTTTAATGTATCTAAGTTTATCAAAAAAATAAATTACATATTTTGTGTGAATTTTGAAAATTGTAGGAGTATCGATACAATTTTCAATTGAAGTAAGTACTTACTAAGTTCAGAATAAACAATACCTGGTTCTGGGTATTCAAAAACCTTAGTGATATTCGTGAATAATTTATCACAAATACCAATATTTTATATTTTCTTTGAATATTTATAAACTAGAAAAAATACCGCATAAGACAAAACGACTAAGCGTTCCCTAATAAATCAAGTTCACGAGAATATTCTTTTACCCATATTTACAAATAAAACACTTACCATCGGGAACTTCTATAGGTGCTACAGACACTACATTTTGCCCGGTGGATAATTCCCGACCTGTAATTAGAACATTATTGTAATAACCGGTTTTCAAGTCTCAATGGCAAAGAAAACAATAAAATATGAATTTATGCCAACCGTTGTAAAAATAACCCTTGTTAGACAATAGTAGGTATTTGGATCGTAGACTTTTTTGGGCAAGCAATCAGTCATGTCTTTGATGTCATAGGTTACATTATTGATTTGAGACTAAAGTTTTTTTTTTTTTTTTGATGCCACAATATATTTAATATACCCGAATAAATCTTTTATACTTGTCTGTATGCTATCGTCATGCATTATAAATTACGGTCTTAGATTTTAAGCTCGTGCAGTTTAAAGAAATAAAATGTTTCAGTCGACGCGGTACATTAACCAGGGACTTCACTCACGAACCATGTATTCTTACTAGACTACACCAAAAAGACTTTGATAAAGCTTCTAGACAAGTCGTAAATTATATAAAAAAGGTTCTAACATTTATCCTTCGAAGTAGCTGCCCTATTTTTGTCTCGACACAAAAACTTTAACAAATTACCTACCAATTGTGGTTTAAGTATATCGGCCATTTATTGTTATTAGGTGGTAGAAATTTTGTTGAGTAATTGAGTGAAAACTACATACATAGCGTGGAATGGATAAAAGTTTTAATTGTACATACGTAGGTGACTATAATTGAGTTACATGCGTGTCAGTTAAATCAGTTAGTAGCCGGAATGGAGCGTCCTGCGAGTGCCCCACATATAATAGTTGGACGGGAAATTTAAACCAGTTTATATCGGACTGACATTATAAAAAGAGAAGTTTAGTTCGATTTTTCAAATTTATATGTTCGGAATTTAAAACGCATTTACTTGACGTGTCAGCACGAGCATATTGGAATCGCTCATGCCGTGGTGGAAAGATTAGCCAGTCAGAAATGGTGGTATCGTGGCTGACTGCCCAGGGTGCACCACACGATCTTGAGACCTTTCACTGCCTCTATATTTTAAGTCTAGTGGCCTCAGTCTAATGGTCGTAGGCACGGTTCTGATTGACTTCGACTCCAAGGCTGAGTACAGTGTTACCTGTTGGGATTTTTCTGCCGTGAGCAAAGTCACAGAATAGATATTGATGGTGGAAAGGAAAAAAATACTAAGCGGCAATTTGGTCGATATTGAGTTATAAATATAATTTAGAATCAATTATTTTTCTGATTCTAATGATATATATAATACCTATTAGTACTACACCAAAGTTACCAATAGGTTAATGTGCGCTTGTGCGCATGGGCGCACCCTGAGGAATTAACGCTTAATTAATTTTTAACGAAGTACTATTGACATTCCTGATCTGCCCCAGGCCAGCTAGAAGTTACCATATTATTCCGGGCCGACTACCGACCTACTAGTATTTTGTTATATAACTTCATCGGGGAATGAATTCCATCAGCAAAATTTATTTAGTTGTCGAAGTTCAATAAATACCTAAATAAAAGACAATAAATATGTTCGGGTTTATAATACAATTGTCAGAACCATTACGCACTGAAAGCTAAATAATTTGGGTGATTATTTAGACCAATGGTCCTCACTAATGAGTAATCTATCACATTTTAACGGACATCAACCGAAGTTTTGTCTTTAATTATTAATTTAACCGACAATATACCTAATGTCGATACAATTCGATCTGAATATTTTAATATTATATCATATAGACGATAAAATTAAGGTTTACATTATAATGTCAATGATGTTCTACGAAGTTCTATTTCAAAATTGTGTTGTAATTTTTAGTAGTAACTATATATCTACTTACACCCACGCAAAATTAAGAAGTCACTCCGAACTCACTTCGAAATCCGAAATAAAGTCTAAAGTTACACTAACATATGTTTTTCGATCAAACTTGACTGTAGAGCAAAAGCGAAATTAAAGAGCTTAAAGAAATCAGCTGAATAAGTAATGGTTGGTTCTATCATTAGCTATAGTGCCCTAATTTTTGCGGGGATGATAAATAGAGCACTCCGCTTCCCCTCACTTACAATAATCACTTACGCCGTTTCGTTTTGGTACCAAAACTTAATTTCTCATTATGATAGAAAGCTTTCTGAAGGGATTGTTTATAAATAGATTCGAATTTTAAACTAGCTTTCTGTGTGGAGTGTGAATTAAATTGTGCAACGGTATTCCTCTCTAACGAAAACAAAGCGTGGCCAAAGTGCATCGTTGTAACTTGTTAAACCGTTATGGTCCGTTTTTGTCACCGATTGACAATTTATACACAAACACTTTGTACGAAATACGGTTTTCCTATGCAAAATGGGAATAAATTCTTTAAGCATTAGGTATAAAGAAAGAATATTAAAACATATGAACAGGAAACTGTCGAAAGGTCCATTAACCAATAAAATATAAATATCTATAGATCTATAGATTTAATGCACTGCCTTAATTATTCGAGTCATTGTTTAGAAAATTAAAGTGAGATAGGTTTTTGAATACTACATAGTTTCATATATGCCATTATGTCTAGCGTTGACAGGCCCACTACGCGGTGACGACAGGATTGTTCCATTATCGACACAGGATGAATAATTGACGCTCTCGACTGAGCTCAGTGGATGCGGCGTGGACCGATATGTTATAATTTAACGCCTGACACGTGTTACTCATAATTTTTATGCGTTCTTTCAGCTGCAAGTTTAATAGGGTGGGGTGGTGCAGTCTAATGCATTTTTCGATAAGTGAAGTTATGATGCAGTTCCATCCGCAATTGGATGAGCGTTTTATGAATCGTTCGAATGTTTTGTCTTTGTGAATTGTGGGTATTTTTAATGGTCTGGTATATTTTGACGGTGTAAATGTAAGTGGTCAAAATGAGCAGTTATTATAACCGCAGTCTAATTTAAACACAACCCAATATTTCGTTGGCAAAACTTTCTTAAACTTCCTCGTAACAATCGCTGGCTTTAATATAAATTAAACACGAGCAATACGAATATAGTTTCGTAGATCTAAGTGTTGGGATGGTAGCAACTTCTTAAGCCCCGTTGACACGGGGTCACTTCGGGGGTAAACACGCCGGTTCCAGTCCAATTGCCAACTTATCCATAAGTGGATTGAATTCAGAAGTCGCCCCTTTCATATTTGAACTAACAGCGTACGTATAATAAGACTAATTTATTTAAGAGGTGGGTCTGTACCATTTGTACAAACAATACTAAGTATATGTAATATTGATTCTATCTTGAGCTCGGTTTCCAGACCATCTACTAGTCTAACTAAAGCATGTACTTATGGTATATTTTTCCGACATATGCGGACATATTTATTTATCTATTGGAATATAAACTTAGCTTTTAGCTTAACTTATCACTTAGCTCCCAGTGAAACAGTTTTCATTGAACGAATACTGTTCGCTGCGCGATAAATACACATGGTCCGGAGCAGGTGCCGCTGCATGTCACCGTTCATTAGGAACTTACGTTTAAATCCTGCATCCAATGCAAATGTACGCTGCATTTTTATTCTGTATCTACCTGTACCAGATTAATTTTTTATTCCATTCACGCTAAATAAAGATAAATAAATAAATGCAGCCCATTACTTTATCACTGCTGGGCAAGGGCCTTTACTCAGAATGTGAAGGGTTATAAATTAGTTAGGCGTTGATTTTCGTCTTGTAGCGCCGGATGATTGAGAGTCGAGCCGACCATACAGGCGCCCTATTAGGGCCCCCCAGTTAGGGCATGCTGCCCGGGGTTGTACAACCCCGGCGTAGAGGTGGCGAACTTCCTCCCGAGGCCCCCCGAGATTGGGCAGCATGCCCTAACTGGGACGCGCCGGACTCGTCCTGGGCGTTGGTATTTTTTAAACTACTAAACCAATTTAAGCTAAACCAGTTTTGCTAGCTGCTTTTGTTCGAATTCCGATTTTTATTATTAGCTCTTAGTCTTAGTAGAAATCTTTAGTTGAAGCTAGCTCTTCAAGTGATTTGACGATCAAACCGTCGATTATTTATTTTTCTTTCTTTTTTAACTTTGCCCCATGCTTCTGTTTTTCCTGTATCGTGGGAACAGTTTACAAACATACATATAACATGCACGTGCACCCAGACCCGATACAAGTATCTATAGATCATACAAATATTTGTTCCGAGCTGGAATCCAACCCGCGACAAGTCGCGCAGAAAGCTAATAGCTCAGCCACTACGCCAACCACGCCGTCATTATTTACAAAATCATACCCGTAGCCAATTAGCCAATTTGCAGTCGTACATACTTTGTAACATGTATGTAATGTGTTATCAATAAAACACCCAACCAAAATGTAGTAGTTAAAACTGTTTCATTTTGGCCAATGAGATGCACGACACTGTCCTTCCATACAATGATTGTGTAAAACACTGTTGTATTACATCATGATTACATTTTACGCACGTCTGTACCCACCCTTAAACGCAATGATTAATTACCACCTACCTTATTAAAAAAATATAAATGTTTAAGAAGTAAGCACTAAAAGTAAAGTAAACGAAGATAATTTAAAGATTCGCTGGGCTATTAAGTAGAACTGATTTATGAAAAAAGTTTTACAACCTTAAAACCAATTTAGAAAAAGTTTTTTGTATAATGTTGCGCTAGAAAACGAGCAATTTGAGTTTCTGTAATTTTATTTAATAAAAATAATGAGATGAAAGATGACCCATTTCTTTGTAAGATGACACGAAAGTTATTTTAAAATCAAAATTACATGCTTTAGCTTTTCTAAGGGATGATTACTTTAGTAGATAAGAATAAGTTGCTTGTTTACGGTAGTCCGTTTTGAAAAAGTTTTTTATTTGTTTTTTACGCGTTGTTTTTACGTATTTCTCGCACGTAATTTGGTGTAGACCTTTCGCGTTTGACCGCGTTTTTATTGTGAAAATTCCCAGCCACCGCGGTCATCACTTTAAATCGCGTCAATTCAATAAACGAAATGTTCTACAGAATAACAATTATTGTAACATTTCAACATTGTATTCACTTCGTTTTCAATCTTTGTTTTATAATTCGTTTGCCAAAAGGACGCCAAACGAAGAGAATCAACGCTTTTGATTTTATGTTATTAAAGTTAGAAAATGACAAAAATAGATTTTCAAGTTACTGAAGGAGAAAAATTAGATTTGGATAAAATGTATTGTCTGGAGCAACCTACTGTTTATGTTTGAGCAAGATCTTCTCAACATTTCTTATTAAGTTTAAGTCGTCTTTATTCGATTAAGCTTGCCAACTTACTTTAAAGTTGATTGAGTTCATTTGGAAAAATACTTGACTATCTGTGATAAATTTATAATAAAAAAAAGCTCAAACGTTTTAGTAGCTAATTATTAGGTATATGTATTTCTAATCAACAACTACATATTGATTACTCAGACCGGGACTCCGTTCACATATAGGTACATAGTTTGGATATTCCACAATGTTTTTTAAAATAAATATTTCCAAATATAAGTTCTACCAATGTATGTTTCGTGGTTTGTTAATGCTTACTTTGAAAATATATCGCTTAGTTCCTTTAAGATAATTATATGCGTAATGTTTCAACCTTTCTCTAATTTCCTAAATCATCATAAATATCTATCATAGCACTCATAGGAGCTATAGTGTAACGAAATTATTTATTATCCGTCATAGACCTACCTTACCTACGCTACAGTGAAACTTCATGTTCCACTGGTTCTCATGTTATACCCAAGTATTCTGAAAGACCGACGCACAGCCAGATTATCTCAGAATGAAAAATACTTCATATATGTACTGAAATAATCCCCGTCAGTTAATTATACTAGGTATAACAACATAGATAGTCAAAATTATTGAACTAAGAATTTACGTATGAATTTTTTTTCTTTATAATAGGCAAGTGTTTCACTTTTTCGTATTATAAAGAGATATAAAGAGAAAGAGAAAGCAAAAGCGATCCTTTTATCAATTTTTCTAGTAATTTACGATAATATCTACGATTTGAAGACGGTATAAAGTAATAGGTACAGTTCTTTTTTTTTTATTATAATTCACTAAACTGATGTACAATCTCAAATACAATATAAAAAACTTCTTTAACATAATACGTCTGATTGACATCTACTAGATGTGAATCCAGCATGCATGTTTAAGTAAGACATCTTAATTACTAATTTTGATAAGTATTAATATTTTTTTTTAACTATATTTAGTGATACTATGATCATTATATGAAAAAAGGTAAAAAAAATAAAAAATAATAATAATAATAATTTCAAACAATGTTTAACTAATTAGGTCTCCGAATTTAAACCTGACTGAGGCTACAGAACCAGCAAAGATATACATACAATTATATACTCAATATATGTAGTACACAAATAACATTTCATTAATATAACTATTCTTCTGCAATTGCAAATGCTAGGATATTTTGTAACATCCCATTCCATGTTATCGCAAGTGAAAAACCAAGCGTCGACTTTTTTGTTTAAAAAGCTTTTAAGGCTTAAATGGTGCATGCGAATTATTTGAGAGTGCAGTGTGTATGTATGCTTAGTCAACTCGTTCGGAAAGTAAACGCTACAATTAGGGAGGCGAAAAAGTTATTTTTGCGCAAACGCCGATAGCGTGTGACGTAAAACATTAGTCAAGAAATTTACATCGATAAAAAAACATCGATAAATGTCACGATTCCTCGGAAGATGGCCACGGATATCCGGCGATGCGTCACCGTCACTGCCCCTGGTACATTTTGTTTGTGATCCTTCCCCTTGTTAACCGAATTACTCCTATGTTATGGAAACACAAGAGCGTCTTTGCGACCCTCTGAACAGATCTACTTGAGGAGCTTAGCAATACTCGAAAAGGGACGATTTAGTTGTATTTTTATGATTCCTTAGAAATCGATACTGAGGGTTATGTAAGTCGTTGAGTTATTGGTCATTTGAACATGTAATTCTTTGAGCTTATATCCCTTTATTTCCGTACGATGCCTCCGCTCTATTTTTGCTTACTCTTTTTTTTTTGTTGTGAAAATTAATGTACAGTAACCTATTTTGTTGAGTAGTTTATTTTTCGCGGAACAATAGTATTTTTGCCTGCTTAGCTTTTGTATTGAAGCCTAATATAGGTTACAATGAATAGTAAATGGTTTTAATTACGCACCAAGCTAATAACAGACGTCGATCAGTAACTAATAAATGATCTATCAGCCTATTTAATTAATCGCTTGGATTTGAAGGTATTTAGGTTAATAATAATTATATAAAATTATTTATCGACGGCCTCTATTCATGCACAAATTACACAAATACAACGTAATTAGGAAACATTATGTATATATTTTTTGCTATTTCAAAGTAAAATAATGATATAAAACACTGTGCAATAAATCTTAAGGAACAATATCAGCTTAAAAGAAGCCGAGGATACAAGAAACATTGCATTACAAGAAAGAGAGAACAGTATCACGATACAATGCAAACAGGAAAATACTTATGATATTATTCAGATAAAATTTCCGACAGTGAACGGAAAAATACTTTTATGCTCTTAACGAGTATGTCGTTTATTGTTAACTTCATAATTTGTTTGTTCAAAACTGGCAATAAAATATACGAACTGGAGTATAAAAAATAAGAGTATCATGCGCTCTACAGATCAAAATTTAACGTATTTTGATAAGAAAGTTAATTGTTATGATCCAATTTTCAAAACTTGAAACATAAAAGATTTTAAGCAATTCAAAGTTTAACAAAAGAGGTCGAAGATGAGACACTTTAATAAAACCGTCAAACCCATTACTTCCGCAACAGTAAAACATTATTCGTATTTTACACAAAACTTTTTCCAAGTTGCCGGCGAACTCAATAAATATGCTAATTGCACTATCAACTCACCTGTGGTGGTGCAGCAGCCAGTCAATAACTCTATCCATATAACACAATATAAATGTATAAAAGGAGTCATTTTGTCTGAGTCACATTAGATGATTGTCCTTTTTTATAGTCGCGTGGTTCACCTGTGTTGTTGAGGTCGTACGCGTGCGATAGAAAACCGTTGGGCGGGTGTGGAGCGTCCCATCGCTGGGCGGGCTACGGAGGCACTGCCGCGGGGCGCCACTCCGCCGCGCTAACTACCCCCAGCCGGATAAACAAGGGCGAGAAAACCGGGAACAGGCAGACAAGCCGTCTCGCTAGCCTTTATCGCCGCGACTGAGTAACAGCATAATAAAATAAGACAAAAGACGAATAACCAAAGAACAAGTCGAGCGCGGATTTCAGTCACATGTGAATCATCAAATTAAATCGGTAACAGATAAACTTGGAGTTCTATCTGCGGCAACAATTTGTTATAAGAAAACAATGTCTGTTGTCAAAGTTCGATCTGCGCGTTAGAGCAATCAAAGGAATTTAAACTAATTATAGGAATGAACAACGTTATATCTATTTGTATTTGATTTGAATAACTTTATTGGTACAGAATGATACAATATACATACTATAAAAAGCAATACAAATATAAGCAAATCAAACGATATTAGTTATTAATAATAATAAAGGTCATCTCCTGAGGATATTTTCTGCCTATTCTTCTCTTCGTCAAACATAACTACTCTACATCCCACAAAATACACTTAGACTTTCTCATATGACCCGGAGCGAAGCAACCGCAAGAGATACAAGATACAATAAAGACACTAGTAATAATCACGCGTTACTAAACATTTAAATCGGCAAATATCCCGTATAATATGACAATAACGGTTGTCTGAGGGCAGAATGTGCAGTGTTATTGCCGTATCATGCACAACGACAGTGTCCCGACATCCCAGACACTCAGCCATGAGACCACTGCATCGCAATAATGTTGTTCTTAAGTGTAACTGGCCTCTTGTAGCGCGCCCCAAGTTTATCACAGAGTAGCAAAACATCGGGGTTATCAAGAGCGACTGAGCGTTCAACAATATTTTGATATGAAAGATAAAGTTACCATATGTTTTTGTTATTACACAAAAACACATAGCAAGTAAGTACATAATATATGGAACGCAAATATGAATACACCTATAAATGAAGCCTAGTCAATTGTTTGTTCATTTCAAACTCAAATATGACATTGACGACACGGTTGGCGCACTGGCTAAGCTTTCTGCGCTACGTGTCGCGGATTCGATCCCCGCACGAAACAAATATTTGTATGATCTACAGATATATGTTTAGGGTCTGGTGGTATGTGCATGTGACATGTATTTTTGTAAATTGTAACCACGATACAGGAGAAATGCCAGCGTGGGGCAAGATTAAAAAAAGAAATACCTCATGTTAATAGATTCTAATTTCGCGGAATAAAATAGGTTACCTGGTATGTCCTCCTGTTAATTAAAAAAAAATGTTGAGATAGGTTCAATAACTTAGTTTTGTGCTAAGACAAGATATTATCAACTGTGTATTGGTATCGACGTAATACTTGCATGATTCAGTCACTTTGAAGGAGAATTGTTGTATCAATGGTTTTAGAAGACCAAAATTGTTAGGGAATCAGTTATCCAGTGTCCCTCAGAAACTAAAATAGGCTAATGGCATAATTAAAAACAAAGATTAGTACTCAGGAAATCAACCTCACATATTGAACTGGTGAATGCACAACTATAAAGTTTGGTACGGCTAACGCTCATATATGAAGTTTCAAATAAAGAACCCTCAACTGGTTTTACCATCCAAAAAGAGCATGCCCTATATTGACACGCTTTGACATACAGAAGTTGGATAGTGGAAAAAAACTGTAGTTTGCTATTTTGCTTCGACCTCGTATAGGTTATAGCGTCACCTACTTTAATATTCAATGCAATAACAAGTTTTCAATTCTGTGTTAAATTCTTCAACCTTAACACAGTATCACGCTTGCATTCCCGTTAGGGTTAGGCAGAGGTCGTATAGGTGCTGTTGTACACCTGAATTTCGCCGATTCTATTACTGAGCACATAAAGTAAAAATAAACGTCTCGGTACAAATCCGAATTTAATTGATTATTCCTGAAATATTCACGTAATTAGGACCATTTATCGTATACCGTACATAGTCGCTCAGCCAACAGCCATCAGACATGTTGCCGAGATCACTTACAAATAGATAGAGCAAGCTCTATCTATTTGTAAGTGATCTTGGCAACAATAGTCTTAGGGACTATGGAGGATAGATGGCAGAATTCACCAATTTCACGTAGCCACCAATATACAGTATACAATATGTAACAAGAATGACCCACACACTCAGACAACCCAATTAGATTATTCAATTATAATACAGAGATTAAAAATTGACTTTTATATGCTTAATTTTTTTTTATGCTCATTATGTACGAATAGTATGGATATATTGCAAATCTATGTACGCACACAGTCGCAGAACTAAAATAAGATGAGCAAGCGCAACTACCAGTGGGGAAAAGGCCCGTCAAATTATTGTTTTGATTGTTTAACGAAGGGGTGATCGTGAATTACTTTAAATTGATTTATTATTAGGATAAACTAATTAAAAATTATTAAAATTTCGCCTACGCTGTAATTGGAGGCCCATGTAATAGGGGGCGACCCTATTGCCATCAACTGGGCACTATGAAAAACCCAATAACACTTTGCCCGACCCGGAAATCGAACACAGAATAATCTCTTATTTTCAACTGAGTTATTTAGATGTGTATGCCAGTTTATGGCGAGTTTGCGATGTTATTTTTCAGCAAACTGCAATGAAAGATTATGAATAAAATATATAAGCTTTAAATGAAAAATTGCCTCGGGCTGAGCTTATATTTCAAAAGAAACGCATAATTTCTTGGGATTTTTACAAACTCAAGTCACTACACGATTTTGGTGTTACGTGACTGCCTCGGGCTGTACCTACCCCATAAAACTTATACGGTGTAGGATACTTTCATATGCAGCTACACCAAACTGAAAAAGGCAAGAAGTTTTAAGAAAAATGTCTGGTATTTTCTTTTCATATCATTTGAAGCATCACTGTCGCTTGAGGCCTAGCACAAAATAACAACAACTGCTTTAACTTTCCTCATTTTCTGGTTAAAATACACCACCCTTAGATTATAGTGGGTGTCAAAAAAGGTTTAGAATTTTACTTTTATTAGCTTATATTAACATATGTACGTACACCAATCACCAATGTTTCTTGTTTGTTATGTCAATGTTCCATCAGGACCGTACCTTTAAGCGGTCTATGAAGAAAGCCATACCTAAAGCGAAAGCTTTCAAATATCAAACATTATTTTTTGCTGTGTTTAATATTTGATAGAAAAATTGTACTATACGCACGCGGAAAGTATCAATAACGGTCTATTTTTTATGCATATAGGAACTTCCGTCCTTTAGATATCGATAAACATCCACATTAATTAGAGACTTATCAACATTAATGTTCGAAGTTTGTTGCATTATTTTGTCGCCATTAATTCAAAACTTCGTAACGTTAATATTTTTAAGCGATTGCCTTACAAAGTTTGTAACTAAAGCGGAAGTACATATCTAAAGGTTCTCTTACACGGGCAATTATAATTTGACGGATTGGGACAACACCGGACAGATTCGACGTTACGGGAATATGAAGGGAAATACGGCTTGCCTTGTGTTGCTTCATGTGTTTCTGTAATTGTTCGACTGCGTTAATTGTTTGGTAATATTGTCGCCTGGCAACAAATTGCTCTTAAAATACAGCCTTTACGAAAAAGGATGACGGGTTGTCCCTGGAATTGGCGCGGTCCTAAAACCTTGGGGGTTCGATTTTCTATAAATAGGCCGAAAAAGGAAAATTTATGAGTGAGACTTAGTGTTTCTTTTCAATGTGTACTTTGATCATGTAACTTGCGGAGGTTAGCCGCCGCGACGCCGTCGCGTCGCCGTCGACGACCCGCAGTTTATCGACCTCGAAATGTAGGATAACGACGTTTGTTACGACCACTCCGCGTCAGCTCTTTAACGTTGTTTTGTACTGCAATGGATGCGTTTAAAATAATTGCTCGTTCATTTGTTACTTAACAATGTTACTTGATCGTTACTGCACACTGCAGCAATACTAGTTCACCACTTACATGCACTTATGGGCTGTGTGTACATGCACTTTATGACGCATAACGGTAGTAAGCTGTATTATGACACAATAACCCTTTATTCAAGTACGATTCTGTTCTGGCATTATTTCGTTAACCAGTCTACGACCCGTTCCTATAACTTTATAAGTCTTGCTTAGGAAAGTCGCTGTGAATCTTTACTCTAGAGATTTTCATATGATCTTACAATATATTTTTATACGACATAGTTCGAAAAATATTGTACAATAACAATAGAAAATATATTGTTTGTGGGCACCGGCGACCGTTCGCAGCTTTATATATCGGGTTCACCTCGATTATTCTGGCCCGTAACGAACCTAGCTGTCAGACTATTCTTTCCTCCACAATGGAAGTATATCATCATATCTATGTCACAATTTCTTAATTTAATAGGCCTTTTCCATAACGAATGATTTTGGGTTGGCAATCCAAACATTTTATGTTGGTAAACTATTTCCAAACTTACTTTAAAAGACCAAAGAGAAAAGAAATACCTCGTAAGAGAATGTATTTTAACGTTTCACCCTTTGATCACACGATCGAGCCCGCTTCAAGGGAAAACACGATTCATTGTCAAGGGATTTGCAATGCGGCGCAAAGTATAACCAAATCATAGCAGTTCAAATCTACTTCCAGGCGGAATAAAATGCAGTTTCGAGAAAAATATGAATTTGTTTTTCTTCTAAATCACACCTGAAGATGTTTGCAGCGTTCAAAAAATGGATAAATGATTTGTTATTCAAATCACAGTCTTTGTACCTTTAGAGATATGATAAAGTAACGAAATCTTTTCCGAACGAAGTGCACGTTGAATGAAACTGAAAAAGCTACACTGGTTTGCTTTTCTTGTAAAAAATAAAATATTCGTGTCCGAGAATTTAATAAACGCATTAACAGACCCGTAATGGACGAAAAAATCATATTTCGGGTTTCCACGAATTTTCTGAAGCTTGTTATCATTTCAGGAATTTAGGGCAACTCTCAATGAAATTGTGAAAGTAATGATTGATACCTGTTGAACCTGAACTAAAAATAATTTTGACCGCAAAAACTTAAATTTCGTACTTATCGGTTTTTCCCGTCGGCTCACGACGGATTCATGTCACGTCGACTCCATTAGCTGATTTACCATGGGAAGTGGTTATAAAATGAGTTCCATATTAATATTGATATCTATACTTTTATGCAGATGTGCTTTATTTATAACTAGTTAAAAGTTTGATAGACTTAGAATTTTTTATTGCGCTTGAATTGTCACACCTATTCAAGCTCAATTAAGTTAATAAAGAATTAAATTCAAGTAGGAATTTTATATAATTTGAGGAAAATATAATGTTCTTTACGAAAGAAATACATAGATTTATGTGATATCCATTTTATTGCCATAAATAATAGAGATTAATTCACTTATGTGCCTACCTTGTACCTTTGCTGAATCTTTATGAACATGTCAAACGTAAACCACAAAATTACCCTCACTAAAATTTTGTAACGTAACAATTCAAATACAACAAATATTTATTGTATGCCATTAATTATGTTTGAGCAATTAGGCATTTAATTGAGTAGTAAAAATGTGGTTATTAAATGCAAATCATTAACACTACACCAAAAGTAATAAACATAACCTAATGCATATATTTTATCACGTAATACAGAATCGTCAGCGTATTTTTAGGTGTACATAACATTTTATTCATCAAGCCTTTCCTACTGTCAGAGGAGAGTGGGTAAAGGTTTTTTTTGAAAATATTCTGGTCACGTGACGCCGGGTCCGTTTGTAGTTAATTCACTGCGACCCGCTCGTGTATGTAATCGAACTGGGGACTTTACGAGTACGGCTCGGCTTGGACGTGTCCGTGCCCATTTATTATGACGCGCTATAAGCAAACTTAGTTATTTAGAACTTTGTTAATCTCCACGTCCCATATTTTGTCCGTTTCTTTATTATTCTTCCGCATGTATCGCTTATTGGTTATTGGTTTTGGTGTGGCTGCTTACTGTTAGTTTGTTATTGAGGAAGATCATTTCGCCCTTACTTCAGTGATGAGGAAAGAGAAATAAATATAAAGGAATATAAACATTCTGCTTCTATAAAAATAAGTTTGTATAGTTCTGATAAAAATAACATCTCCGAATATGTAGGCGGTGGGTACTATTGTAAGATAAGGGAAACTGCATTGGAACTCCCCCAGTGCACCCCAACACCCTAATGACGGTATCAGTTTTCAATTCAATAGGGGACAGTCATAAATATTTTGTTGTTTCAGTCAGTTATCTGAGATCTGTTCCCAATACACCATGGTATTTGTGTGTAAAACGTTAAGAGTTAATAAAATAAATTATAGCATTAGTTATGAATGATATATACGTAGGTAGTTATATAATAAATAGAACACAAATATGTGTCCATAATTTTAAATCACATAACTAGGTGCACATAAAGTTGGACATGTTTTGATGTAGACAGACGAGTTTAATAATAATTTAATGTGTCGACTCGACCGAACTTTCTCCTAGGTATCTCGCGTAAAGTTCCGTTCTGTATGAAAGTTGGTAAATCAGCAAGAAAATGCAGATTGAAGGAAAGCTATTTCCAACAAAACGCTCCGCATCGGCTCAGAAATTGGTTCGTCTTGCCGCTCCGCTGCCCGAAGAAACTTGCTACGCTAAAACCCTATTTTTATTATTTCGTTCCGCCTACATCTTGTTTTATTATCGATGTTTGATTTTAATCTCCATTGCAATTTTGTTGGAATGTAAACAATATTTTATAATCATAGTAGGTACTGTGTAGTATTATATTTTAATAACGAATACGGTTTTTGTTTTGTAGTAGCGCAGCACTGTTGTGTTAAACTAGTAAACGGACGAATAGATAGATATCGGATATAAAAAATTCAAATACATTTTATAAAACTGAAAAAATGGCAGGAGATTAATACGGTAAAAGGATTAAGACTGACACATTACTTAGCTTAAAGGTGCAGTTTGATATTCATGCGACAGCTTAAAAATAAAATTATAACGATTAAAAATACGTTATTTTACCTGTTCAATGTTCCTAAATATTATATACGTTATCATCGTTGGATCCGGTAAATTACTTTATTTAAATCCAAAGGACCATTATGGCAAATAATTTGGTATAGAATACTCGATACTGCTTTAATTAACTTTCATCCATATTACATCGGTTGTTGCATTGAGCTACTTCATGTACAATCCAATAAAAAAGGTTTTTTACCAGTACTATAATTTACCAAGTACAGACACGCCTGCAAACACAACCAGCCAAACAAATATATGATGATTTCACGCTTTTAAATAAACATTTTGTTTTTTAACTCCTGTTCGTAAAGTCAGCGTCAGGTACATTGAACACCTAAGGTGCCTAAATAGAGCAGAACATCTCAGATGGGTACTCATTATCTTCGGCTCAGCAAAAGTATTCAAATACAGTAAAACAAGAATCAGCCCTTCCAGTCAAAATGGTCATATTATCATGACAGAAAAAAAATTACGTCTGTATTGATTCAGAAAACCTTAATTAATTTTATTTCACCTAAATACATTCTGCGGGTGAATACTCCGTGCTGATTTAATACATTAAGTTATTATTATTATGTCAAAGTTGATTAAAATCAACATTTTAACCTTCATTAATAGGACCTCGATGGCAGCAGCAACGTGAAACGTGAACTTCACAGATAATACCTTTGGTCTATAGACGCATAACAGAAATGCTATATTCTTGAGAACTGTATTTCGTCTATATTAAAACATTAGACCAATAAGATGAAGCAATTCTGAGATATTTATACGGGAACACTATATTTTATTTCTTTGTCCAGAAACAAGAAAAACATATACCACGCACCATTCACTAAACAAATGAAACGCTTTACAATTGAATTTGAAAATCATAGCTAAAAAACAGTAAGGTGTTTTATTGGATATAAAATAAATAACACTGCATGAACCTAACATCAGTCAAGCACAAATAATTCATTCATATTTGGCTTAAGGAAAATGAAAAATAAAATTGTCCCAACTCAATTTCACCGTTTCCCTTGGAACAGACGAAAACCTTATCTCCCGCCTTTATTATTTTCCAAGTCCGTCCGCAATATTATGCGAGACGGCACGGCAGATGGATCAGAAAACATAAATCTGACGTCTAAACATGTTTGCGCTGAAAACGCTTAGATAACAACTTGAAGCGGATTTTTTGGCCCTCGAACTTGTGTCGCGATAAACAAGATATATCTTTATCCGATTGTTTCAGATCACTAATCTTTTTGGGAACGGTGAGGTGTTTTAAAACTGTTAGGTACATATATTTACGTTTAAACTAAGAAGCGATTTTATTATATGATGCTTATAAACTGAATAAAACCTTAAGATATTTAAAAGCAGTGCTGTATTATCAGAAGAAATTATTGAGGCACCTATAAAAATCTATTGCCGAAAATAAAAACATAAAAAATGTGTGTCCCTCGTAAAATATACAGTGCTATAAATATAATAAGCGTTTTTGTTTCGTCACCTCCCCGCATACAAATTTATTAGCTTTCACGGTTATCACGGCGGACCTCTCACTCTGCGGGCTTTTGTGAAATTGTCCACATTCCGTCCTCGCGCCGTGCATAGTTCGCCGCACTTCCGCCGGCGGCGGCGGCGGAGCAATCCTGCCATAGATGTTCGAAACACACAGCTATGCATCCATTTGTGAACTTATTTCTTTTATTGGCCCGCTCTACAATTGGCTTTATTCTTTACTCGTCGTACTCATTGGGCACAGTTTGGATTCATGAATTATTTGGATACGCACGACATAGCGCTCGTGTTATCAATAATTCATGTTCATTATCTTTATTGAGCGCTATGACCGCGCTATTTTTATTTTTCCTCGAGCAGATATTTAATTTGGTATAACAGCACTGTATCTGTGACAGAATTATCATAATAGAGTCATACAATCTTGAGAATATAGTACGACGCAGAAGAAACTTATGTTTATACAAAGGGAAAGCAATAAGCGTTTGGATACAAATCGGCGCTCGACGATACTGTTCCTTTGCAAATTTCCAAAGAATCAACGCCCCATCCACGCAATGGGTACTGAGTAGTAACATTCTGAATTCATGAATGTTTTATTGCGGAGGCGACGCGGAGTTAGCGAGAAAAATGCGACGCCATTCATTCACGCTCGTCACGGACACTAACTGCGTGTTCTGTGTTGTCTGGATTTAGTGCAAAAAAATGCGAGCTTCCCCAAAATGACACGTAATGCAATCCTTTCAGTCATTGATAGATGACAGTTAGGAAGAAGGGATTTTGGTTACCGCGGTGATTTTAGTTCCACGAAAGGTAGTTCCAAGTTATGAAGGGGAGGATGGTTAACAATACTATTAAGGTTTTATATCCTCATATTATATAACAGTCTCTTTAACAAAATATATAATAGGGATTTTAATAAAAATACAACGACAAAGTTTGTTACCCAAAGAAAATACGACGAGGAGCAAACCAAGATTGAGACTATAGAAATGCTATAAAATATTTTTTCCATCCACAGTTTATTATGGCCATTGCCCTAACACTAATTTGGTTTCTGCTTATAGATACAGGATTAAGGCTTTAATAAAATGAAGCCAGACAGAGAGGCACCACGATTACGTAACTGTTCAGAGATCCAAACACCCATGTAGGACAACAAACCCATAACTAGCAGTCATTTCTGTACTTATTGCCAATATGTCTGCCAACTCTCTCTATTTAAAGAATACGTAATAACACTTTTGCCAAATAGGTTTTTTCTGTAACTATTAATAAATTGAACTTCAAGAAACATATCTTTGACCTTTATTTACGTCTAATTCCGAACGAGGCACATAAGGATATGTCGAGTGCGACAAACTACAATTACTTATCTATAAAAATATATCTCGAAATATCGATTATCATTACCTTAATAAAATTCCTTTGAAAGTTGCGCATGAACAAATATAGCACACACTGTGCTCCGATGAATGGGTGAAATTACACTCGTACGATTCATCTTTCACTTCTAACTTGCGCTGTGCTGTGCTACGCATGCGCTGAAGCACCGCATTATATGTTGCATATATCTGTGATAGTGCACGGCACTTTTGTAATACAATACATTATGCATCGTTTATATATCAATGGCGCATGCTTCAAACGCAAACGCAACTGAAATATTATGTGTGTCAATGTTGGTGGTTATGGGAATATTTCCTTTTACGATTCATGTAATTTATTTCTACGAGCTGATATTATCATCGTATCTTCTTCTGGAGAATCAGCACGAGCCATTAAATGGGTATCGTGTATCTTGTAGTGAACAAATTTGCCACTTAGCAATCGTGGTGTCGAGGCTGACTGCTTAACACCCTTACCCAGTCTGCCTCGACACTACGATTGCTAAGTCGCCAGACAATTCGAAGTTCGTTCACTCGTGTAGCTTATCTCCTGGCAATATTGAAAATAAGGGCTATCATTATTTCATTAAAAAGATTTATAAAGACACAGTTAATTTTTAAACAGTATTCTCAACTTGTTTTAGTTCCAAAAAGTCGGCAATTTCTATGCGAATTAATTACTTACTTTCTTTTGTTTAGTTTGTAAATTAGATTGTTTCAGTACAAAGTAAACGTTAAAAACGCAGGAACAAGAATTAATTAATTAAAGTTGCCAAAGGTGAACTATTAGACTCTCACTGTAATTACAAATTTCGACTTGGCCTTATAGTTCTTTTAGACATCGTTAAAAAGAAAATGTTGTATCAAAGTGTATAGAGTTTTATTTAGCGCTGCTAATGTTCTATTTTATAAAGAACATCAGAAACGTACGAACATTGTTTAAATTATTTTTTTACAAAAATTCAATTTTATTTTTAAATTATTGACCCGTCCTGGCTTTACACGGGTAGCAGAGCATATATGCCTTTATGTTTTTTCTGTCATAGTATCGTATCAGCCTATTACGTCGAGCATTTACTCGGCGCACGCCAGTAAAGCTCGCAGTCAGCATGATTTTTTCCGACATCTTTAACTATCATCGTCATATTTCACCCAATTTACACAAAACCTAAACGAATTATATATTATATATTACACTTAAACCTTCCACAAGAATCACTCTGTCTATTGGTGAAAACCGCATGAAAATCCGTTCAGAAGTTTTTGAGTTTATTGCGAACAGATAGACAGACAGACGCGGCGGGGGACTTTGTTTTAATAATATGTAGTGAAGTACCCAACACTGTTATTTCTGTCAGTTAGACCCGAATTTAGTTGTCCACCAATAAACCTTAGAAGTGATACGAATTCCAGAATTGATTGAATTTAAAACCTTAGCATTCCGACCACAAAGTGAGCTTGTTTGCTCGTGAAAGCGAGTAAAGTGGACAAATGCAGAAAACATAACGAAGGAGGTTCGAGTCGGTCCGCCCGCTCACTTGGCCGGCCTCCAGTGCCTTGATTTAAATGCTCTATTTATTGAGACTAAGATACTATTTATTTTGACCTCATTACTAAAATTACTGGCGTTTCATTTCCGAAATATATTCAGTACGGACACGATGAATATGTAATGTAGTTGTTTAGAAGCATCATGAACTCTTAAAGTTTGGATAGAATTCGTTATTGGTACAATAAATCCTGTAGGGATCCAATGGTATTTTAAAGAATTTCTATTTGATATTAGTAGATACTTAAGTTACTTTAATCTTTTCATTCTTGTGTCCACCCATCTGAGACCGCGGCTCTTTGAAGCAACTTCACTCTATTGGTATCACGCCAGGTATTAAATTCTATAATATTCATACCTTCTTAACTCAGCCGTTCCTTGCTTGTTCAAGTACCTAATATAAAATGAATTTTAGTACCACTCGGTGTAAAACAATGTCAAAGTAAGTTGCTTTAGAAGTTTAAATAAATCGCTTTATAATTTTGAGGGTAGGTTATTTAGCTGAAGCTATTAAGAATAGCCATACCCGTAGACAATGTCGATGAGATTATTACGAGGCGAGCAGCGATCGGCGCCCCGGGATCGCATTAACTTCGGAAAGAGTCAATAACGTGGCTGTTAAACTTTATAGACTCCTTAAATTATTTTAACACCGTTATGTTAACAACACTAACAAATTTCTTTATAAGGAAAATCGTTTGCGGGAGACTTGCTCCGTTGGCGAACTTCGCTCATAACATCAAATGTTCCAATAATTTACGCACCTAAGATTATTTTTTTCTTATTGGAAAATTTAAAACTTTAATCTTTTTACGCCTTAAATCTACCTTGATAACGTTCATAAATATCAGAAATAAAACGGCAAAGAAATGTTTAAGTCAAATAAATACAAAGATACATTTTGAAACAATGTTATACAAATCCCACTATAATACTTCACCCGATACCAGCTTATAAATCCAATGAAATGGAAATTCACATTGAAGTCACTCGCAGGATTAATCCAATTGCTTTTCAAGTTTTGTCTTATATTTTTTCGAGGACAAAAGCCAACCCGGCAGCGGTTGCGACCGCTACCACTTCAATTAATGAAATAATAAACCATCATGACAACACAAAAAAGTATCTGTAAAGAAGACACTCGTGTTGAGAAAAATATATTTCGAAAAAAGCCGGTGGCATCGTCCCTCGCCAGCAATCCGAAACTAATGGATTGTTCATACATAAGTATTACAATACGTATGAATGCATTGATATTATAATATCTTTGAGTAGGTTACCGTTGCTTCAGAATACAATCAGTTCTCACAGGCTCGTGTACGCACAATACCTTTCCTAGACTTTTTGTACTTGTTTATAATATACTAACATGATTATGATTATTTATACCTATTAGTTTTATAATTCCCGTGGGTCCGCAATTTTATACAGTATCTAAAATACATTCGAGGATAATTACTTAGGGCCGAGTTTTCAATACGGGGATTAACGTCATATAACTTATTTCTCTGGTAACTAAACTAAAAAAACTATCCTAATTTCAAATTAACAGCTAGATAGGTTTTGTCCGGGCATTGACAACAAATAAGTCTATAGATATTTAGAATTTAATACTAATATCTTTGAATATTTGTTATTATTTATTTTTGTACTGATACCTATATGATAGATTCAGACGGATACAATTACTTTACCAACTATTATTCGAAGATACCTAGGTAAATATAAGTTCAACCTGAATCCTATTAATTTATCCAGTCTGATAGATTTATTTCGCAATTGGATCTTACAGAGCATTTGTTCATAACTGTAAGACAAAATAACCTCATATATTTATAGGTACATAAGTGTTATTGGTATACTTGGCATTCTTTAGAAAGTAAATAGAGTTTCAAGCTAAAAGGCACTGTAATCACATATTGGGTTGGAAGATTTCAATAGTAAGAACATGATCGTTAGATGTTGTACGCAGTAACAAGATTCCCTTTGTTGTCGTTTACAACTTGTAAATGGCTTAGTGCTTTGCTTCAACGAATTAGCCTGAAAATGAAAGTATAAAATTACTTTGTTATGTGAAAAAGAGTCGAAAATATTATGAACATTGTAACGCCTGTACTCCCCGAAGGGATGGGATGTAGTATTTTCCCATGTAATTGGGGGCGTGCTTATTCCCATCTACCTACCGGGCACAGTTCCAAACTCAATACAGCTAGCTACTGAGAATTTTCATACGAATAAATCCTGTAACACTGCCCGACTCGGGAATCGAATCCAAGACCTCAATGCTTAGCGATCGCGCTTGCCACTAAACCACGGCAATCTGAATGGTTTAGGTTTTAGCGAAACGACAATGTTAGAAAGAAGTACTTAGAACACACTCGATGAGCAATAGAATAAAACTTCTTATTATAATATGACAACACAACAAAATATCCAATACAATTCAAAATAAACAGAACCGCTATCCGATATTTCGTTTTTTTTTTTTTGTTTAAATTCAACTTGACATCAAGTACCAATTGATGGGATTCGCACAAAATAGTCAGTTGAACCAACGTGGTAAATCGGATTCCGAGCTGCAATCGCTTTTATTAATGCAACGGACAGAGCTATAAGCTGTCAGCGACGGTTCCGATAGCTGCATAGCGTAATTATCAACCACGATTCGTGTAAATAAATTATGTTTTAGCGTTTTAAGCGTAAACTAAATTTAACTTACTTATTGATGATCTGAGACTAGGGTTAAGTGCTCCTAACATTATTATTATACCCAACACACATTTTGTTAAATAAATTCGTGTTGTAGGTAAACGTCGTTAGGTAAATATACGTAGAAGAGAATTGTTTTTCGTCACACTTTTTTATTGAGATTTTCATACATAAATACCATACATATTTTCATCATTTCCGGTGGATTTTCCAAAAAAAAATCTTTCATACAAACCTTGTCCTGACAAATACAAACACAACAAAAAAGAATTAGCCAAATAGGTGCAGCCAGTTATGCGCTTAGCAACACATTTGGCGATTCATTTTTATTTATATAGATAGATAAACCTTTCTCAGGTAGTTTTAAAAGTCTTAAAATGACTCTAGTTGCATGGTTCCAAATAGGTGGCCCAATGCAGAAGAACCGGCTCGAAACTGTTTTAAAAACTCAAATCTTTTTCAATAATCTTGCTAAATACATTATGTGGGAGAAGTATGAGAGACCAGTTTAAGATAAACAGTCAAGGCGATGACGACGCCAAATGTATTTATATCGCTTCAATCCGCTTAAAGGAGGTAGGTACTTAGTTCTAGTAATAAATAATGCGGTCGGTGTTTGTTCAAAGTTTATAAAGTGATAGATTGCTAGCTCATCGTCTAAACCATCAAAGGCCAAGTTTGACCTTTAGCACTTGAGCGGAATAAATAATCATGACTCCCATTTTGTATCCTTGTATCTTCTTTTCAAATCAGTTGAATATTTTTTTAATGTTATAGTAATCTAAAGAATATTCTTACCAATATTGAAAAATTACATTTCTCGCTCATTTTAGACATTTATCTACTAGTACCAAAGAATAGAGGATGAAAAGTAACTGAAGAAAAGAGATAATACTGACAGACTGCCATCATTTCAATAACGTTGACTCGCCGCCGACCATCACTAAAAGTCTCTTTTGAATAACGAAGGGGAACCTTTATGCGAAAGGGGGTATGAAAGGAAAACCATTTTTTTTAAATGATGGGCCGGTCTATCTTGAGTATGCAGAGACTGTCGCATCATTCAACATCATTAGACTGAGAAATAAGAGCGGGCTTGAATATGAGTTTTGATGTTTACGATATAGGCGCTCGGTGTGAATTACTCTGGCCCTGTTATAATCATAAATCATAGTACCCTGTATATCTGAAACGATAGGCAAGGTAAAACTTTGGATAGATTAGTTATATGAATAGAATATAATGTTTCTAGTTAATAAATCGAAAGTATATTTATCAACATTTACAACTTTAAATAAGTAGGTAATAGCCCTATTCCTAACAGTTTAGGTACTGTCAGAAGAACTATGTTTGCTGATTCCCAAAATTCCATACAGTTTCGATGCCATTCTGTCAACGAAGCGATATTTAATATCGAATGTTCATCACCGTACAGTTTAATTGCACCTTCTTCATTTAAAATAATGTTGGTGGAAGCGCTTCACATAAAGTAGCGCAATAAAATCAAGTGGGCCGAGTTGCCCGCTGGTCGGATATCTGACACGGAACTAATTCCCACTATATTTTAATCCAGCAAAATACAAAGGAGCCCAATTTGCATAAACCTCGACTGTTTGTTTCATGCGAGGACTATATCCGCTTTGCTGTGGACTATTTTGTACTCAATTTATCTGTTTGCACGATACAGCGTGATTGTAAATATTATACCTATGATTTTCAATGCGATTCCGCTATTTGGTGTTCGGTATGCTGTTGAAATTTTACAACTCATTAGTTACGTGTATCTAGTGTGTTCGATGATCAAATAGAGAATTTGAAATGTGCATAATAGTTGTCGACGCTTGTAATATGAGGGGAGTTTTGTTTGTGTTACGTAAGACGACTAAGCTATTATGCGCCTACTATTGTATAACTTTTGTACCTAAGTCTTCCCAAAATGGCACAGTTTTTTTTTTACTTTATTTCCCTAATCCCTAATTTAATTCCCTAGCCTTTAGGACCGAAGATCAAAGACAGGATTTTTCAAATTATTGCTAAGTCTTTGGTTAGCATACTCAACGTGTTATTCACTTTTTTTCTCTACTAGAAATAACTTATAGTGTCAACTATAGTCTATGGAAATCATGAGACGCAAATAGCATTGTAAGTCAGTACCAAGTTACTTACTGGTGTAACTTCTACTATCAAGTGAGGCGAGTGAATTACTTAACGTAACCGATGCTCTTAAGGCGATGGACGTGCAACTAACTCTTGCCGTTCGGCTTGGTTTACTTTTAACCCTTTCATACGTATAGCTGAGCGTGGCTCTTATGTTAAAATCCACTCTTCTTTCGTACCAGTTGTAAAGTTACTCATTAAAAATCTTTATAAAACTTTAAAAAGATGCTCCTTAAATAAGAATTATGGATGTTAATATAAAGATTCTTTATTATCCAAAACTATACATTAAAATCACTCACTAACACTTAGTGCGCTATTAAAAGAGTTTCCGCACGTGAGGAATCCCGGGGCGTTTGTGAATATTCATAATTCTGTTCAGCAAACTTGGCAAAACTTGCACACCAAACTTTTAGGTGTACTTATTCTGTTATATCACTCATGGACGACTGAAATAACCGCTTGTAGAATACAGAAGTATAAAGTTTCGTCAACTTCAAAAGTTATGTTTCTTTTCTTTCAATCAAATTGATATTCCGTACTGAATCATAAATAATAGAAGGAGAAACTTTTCTCGTTCCGTTAGTGAAATTCCTGAAGTTTCAAATAACGGAAGATTAGAGCTCGACACGTGCAGTACACGGACGTACTCGTACGTTTCCTCGGTAGGTGCAGTTCGTATGAAACCTGAGCGAAATATTTCTCGTCATACGGAGTTGCAATACCCTACGAACAGTCGGCGCACATCGATAATTGGAAATCGCATACGCCATGTTCGTCTCTGATATTATTTCAATTTCAACTCCAAATTGTTTTGAAGAATGTTTCATATAATACCTAAGACTTTTGCAATATTGCAAAAAGATGACCGTAATATTCCTATCAGAAAGAAAATCTAATTTTATATGGAAGAAAATCGAAGCTAGAAATTAAAGATCACGTTTTGAATCGAAGTTTATGGTTTTAGAAACTTTAAATCACGAAGTCAAGCAACTGGCGGAAAGCGTTTAAAAGAGAGATGTGAGCGTTTACGACATTCATTGAATGTACCTATTTCGTTGCTCATTGCTGGAAATTGATTTTCCTATTTCATATTCGAACGTGAATGTAAAAGTGTTAGAGCGTTTTGTCCGTTTATAGAACTTTTAGAACGATCATCCAAACTCGTGGGTACCTCGTAAATCCTAATAAATTGTCTAGTTGTGGTAACGAGTTCAGTGCGGTGCAGTCTCTGCGGATACGTATTTTATTAGATTTACTGAAACGTTCCTTTGCACCAAATCATTATTTATTACAGTTTAGTTCGTCTCGCTATACAGAACGCTCTAAAAAATATATAACTCTCTTCCAGTTAGCGTCGCTCTTGGTGTTATAGTCCGTTTTATAAAGACGGCCCGCAACTTGTGTAAGGCGTCTGACCTTTTATTTTTACTTTTTTCATGAAAGATTTTTTTTTAGTTCCAGAGTTAACGAGATTCTTTATTTTTATGGATATAATTTAAGCATGAACACAAATCAAATATATATTAATAATTTCATATTGAAGTTGTTAGTAAAGTTATCTAACATCCTATTTAATTTACACGGTGCTACACGTATGTACATTATAAACATTGAATCGTTGAACCTCCAAATGATATCTAAATTGAAACAATAGATTGACTCATTACATAAATAACAATCGCACCTATTGACCTATTCTCAGAACGCTAAACGGGCATTATGTTTGGTTAATTTAATGAAATGGACAAATTAATTGGGGAGTCGAATTTTAGTGCAATAATTACTTTAAATAACAATTTTCTAGCTAACTACATACAAGCCACTAATTGATCACAAATTTAGTGACGTATATATTGAATACGTGAATATATTAGACCTTACTTGTCAGTGTGGTATATGTGTTCCTATGTATGCACAAAAATGTAAGAAATATAAATGAAGTATTATACAACTAACGCGATGATGCTCCAGCCGACAGCAGTACCGATACTGTTTTTGTTTTATCAGGCTCTAATACATTTTATTATTACAGAACATTGATTGATTCGCTACCACCTATCGTGATGACAGTCAAGCAAGGCGTGAACGAGCCCAGCCTTTAATGTACGCATGATGATGATGATTTAGGTACAGCGTGTTTATAAAGTGTACGGAACAAGATGACAAAGTACTCACATAGTATCAGTTATCGCTCTAAACTGCAACTTTTCAAACCGACAATAGGCTCATAATAATGTTGGTTGTTTGGCACAAGTTAGTCAACAGTTATTGTGGACGTGCTCAAAAGCGATGAACTACTAACTAACCTATGAATTGCAATCAATATGGTCAACACATTGTTTGATGAATGTTACGTGTTGATGTCACAAGCAAACTAAAATTACTTCGCACCAAATTAAAAGGTGCAAATGTATTAAAACGTACTTAGAAACAACAAAAAAACCATAAGCTACATTAACAGTTAAAATATCGTGTTTACTTCATGTAGGTATATTGTGATATTGCGAGATTTAAATTTTATCACCAATAACATTTTCATTTGCCTAGAAATAGACCGCGGTTGTTTAATAAAAAATGTCAAACGTTAATTTAAGCATAGAATTTTTATATCACAGTCATAAAATCGATCCTCTGTGCCAGAATCCCCGTCAATTTGAACGGAAATCCTCCAAGTTTAAGGCCGTACGTTTGTCAGTCACCATCGAGTGATTGCGGCAATTATTCAAGTCTAATTCCTTCTGCCCGCAAAGCTTTACTCACTACAGGTTCACATTTAACATTCATACCACCCCTTACAGTATTCTCAGTTATTTGTCGAAACCGTTCCAAAGAATTTTCATGATACATGAGCTAGGTACGGCAAATCGTGACTAGAAAACTGTGGGACAAAGAAACAAAATTGAATCGAAAGTTTCGTTTATTGTTTCGCAACTACCAAGTCATGTAATGGAAACTTAATTTTATTATAATACACTGGGTAAGAAACCAACGAGTATACTTAGATTTATTTATGTATTACATTTTTGCAAATACTTTTAATAACATATAAATAGGAAAATAGCCTGCTCTTAAAAGTGAAAGCTCTCAACTTGCTACTTATTTTTTTATTGCCACCCATATCTTAACCAACTACTATAATGTTCACTGGAGTTAAAAGAAAAGTGGTAACCAAAAATGTTTTATGTTAATATGCGAAACACTCAGAGCATCTGAAATAGGCACATTAGACATATACGAACCTAGCATTACAAAACGTCAACACGAAAAAAAATTAACAAGTAAAAAAATATTGAAGTGCCAATATATTGTACATAAAATAGTATATAACTAACCCGTTTTACGGTACCTCGTAAAATTCTTGAAAACTTAGCTTTACTTTTATAACTGAAAATAAGCTCTTCTAGAAACTATACATAAGTTAAGTAATAATAACATTATATATAGGAACTGACACGTTAGGTATAATTAAGTTCACCGTTGTGGGACTTGTTGTAAATTATTGTAGCAATTGCATTTATCAGAATTGCACCTCCGACCGCTAACAAGATTTAGAGGGAACGTGGCCGGTGTAACACGTCTACCTATAGGATAATTAGTATCGCTACCTCGCGGCGTCTCATTTATCGTTCTCCACGGGGAGGTGGGTCAGCCAGCAGTAAATCTACCAACCTGAGCGCTCTTGTCTTTGTAAACTTGAAAATCTAATTACATTTACAGCTCCACTTAAGTTCGCCTTCCCGTTGAATTTGCATTTCTTGATTTTTGTCCTCGAGCTCTGATAAGATTTTGTTTCGCTGGAGTTCATCTTCATTACTCTTTTTTTAAGCGAAATTTTTAATTAGGAACATTAGAAGCGCCTACCTGGAGTTCGTAGTGTCGCGGGCGTGTTTTAAAGGAGGGTGCGTGGAAGCGAATGTTTGCGGAACCGCCGGTTTATATGCTCGAACAGGCCCAATAAAGAGCGTCTCAATGTTGTAAAGGCGTTCCTAATGCTTATTTGCATTCAGTAGGGCTCCCAGAACGGGCAAGCAAGTGTACGGGAACGGCTCTGAAACGTCGGTACCCAGTTCGGAGCGCTAGACGGAGAGCTCCCCAGGTAGTGATTAGACGATGCTAATACCATTTACTTTGCAACTTTCCTGACTCACCGACCGTTACGTGAACATTCGCTATTTATTTTAGGCTACTTTAAAATCATCTTAAAGGGCCGCTTTAATTCTTTTCTGCCCTATTAAATACTGGTAATCGTAATATTATTCTTATTTAAGGGAGTTACGTAAAAAGAAAATAGAGATTTCCTGTTTTACATAATAAAATAAACCTGAAAACTACGTAGCTAAAATTCGCCAACTAAAATTATACACCTGAAGTTCTGTAATTAATGACTATGTACATTACGACTTGTTGGACAGATTTATTACCGCACTAACAAGTGAACTTGTGAATAACATCACTATTTGTCAAATAAATTTTATTATAACAGCATTCGTTATTTCACTAAAGTGTAGTTATCAAAGGAAAACTGAACGTAGCGGTCTTCTCATTAGGGTATATAGCACAATTTTCTCTTGAAACTGTTACCTATTCCACAAAAGTTGGAGCGAAAAAAATTAAGTTGAAATTTGATGTCCGAAACGAAGCGAAAAGAGCGGGGCCCTCGGCGGAGTCACCGGGGCTTAGTCCACATTAAAACTGCAACCATAAAACTTTGTACGGCGTAGTTCCCCGTGGTCGAGCTTGCGGTGAAACTTGCACTGCATTACGACAAGTAAACCTGCAGTTAAGTGTTTACTTCGCACATTCCAAGGTATTGTGCCGGCAAGTTGGACCATAAAAACGGCCTGACTCCTGCACCCGCCTCTATGTTCACTACATGATGTATGAGTCCTATCTTATGATTAGCTTTGTTCAACACCTAAGCAACGTTGAGTATGAAAATGACCTAAAATTTTAAACGTGTATAGCAATAAATTATTTCTGTGTAGCAAATTTTCTATGTATACTTTACCCTAATTTGTCTGATAAGTACACATTGTCCTTACCTGGTAAACATACTCAAAAGCTACTTTAATACTCAAGTGAACCACATCGATCATTTCGTTTTATCGATATTAATTAATTTACCTAATCGGTTTTCAGAACTTTTCAACTCGATTACCTACAACTATTTATTTAGTTAGTATTACACTCATGTTTACTCACGTAATGTGTTAATTAGTTGGTTTTGAGACGCGATTCCCGGTATTGTCTTCATCTTTCCGGTAAACAGAGTACATCCTAACGAATTGGTAAGTTACAAGCACATGTTATTTACCTTGTTATATCAATAATTTCTCGGTAATATTTCTCGGTAGGTATCAATTAAAATGCGTCATAAAGTATCTTCACACTTACTCCATTTGTTGTTTGTTTCACATATAATTGCTACCTTATTTTCTCTGGATAATATATAATCTATAAAAACAAATAATTAATAAAATATAAATACTTTGTCATAGTGGTTGCATGATCTAATGGTGTGTCGCGGATTCGTTCCCCACACGGAACACAGTTGATCCGTCGTGTATGGTGAGTATTGTGTCTTTACGTACTCACAATACAGGGATAATGCGAAGTGTAGCATTATAAAAATAACTATACTATAATATACTTATATATTACGGCACGGTTGGCGCAGTGTTTCAGAGATCAATTGCTGCACTAGGTGTCGCGGGTTCGATTCCCGCACGGAACAAATATTTGTATAATCTACAGATAGACGTTTCGGATCTGGGTGTATGTGAATATACGTGTTTGCACCCACGCTACAGGAATTATTCCAAGTGTTTTTTAAAGAAAGAAAGATTTTTTTAAAGATTGAATAAAAGTAGACACACAATATTTTTTTACCTATAATTAACATTCCTAAAGCTAAAGAAAAACTTACAAGAGCACAACGAAAAATGATATAAGAGCAAGCAATCCCTAAGTTTGCTCAGTCTCGGTCTGATCATCGCTTAGTTGGCTTGGCACTGATTGCAGCAATTATTCACCTCGCCGCCTCCCCTTTGCAGCTAGAGCCCCGGCCTCCGTCACTTCTCTAACGGCTTCACTTAATCCAGGAGCCGCCGTAAACAACACCTTCATCCCAATAACAAATAATAAAAAACACTTCGTTTCTAACTTTGAACAGCAGCAGTATCAAATTATTTTTATCTCATCAGCAAAATGCTTTTTGTCGGAATACGTGCAAACGGAAAACAAATAGTTACCAATCCATAAAGTCTAGTAGCGATTCCCGACAAAGTGAACAATGTAACAAGGAAAAGTTTGTGAAGTCGGAAACAAAGCAGGCCACCTCCATAGCACCGAATGTGCTTCTGGATATTATAACTTTCCTTTATGCGACCCATTAGAACATTATCTTAATTTCACTTGTTCAGTGCTCCAATGAGAAAGTACAAAAAGTTATGGACGCTTGGTAAAGTCTCATTCTACGAGCAACGTCTAGTCGGTTTGACTATCAGACACTTATGTAATTACATAGAATGTTGAATACGTTTTATATTAAAGGCGCATATAAAACCTACTCGGGCACGTAATCCTATATTAAAACGTGATTGTCAAATAAAATATCTGCAAAATAGTAATAAACTTCATAAACAACGATAGAGTTAAGTACAAAAATATATGGTATTCAGTTCAAACTGCAACACAGCGAAACACGTCGTGACTGAAGCCGGGCGGTAAACAAATTCAAAATAGAAAACAAACTATACGCGCGTTGCACAGTATTGATTGAGCTCCGGTTGGCCGCAATATGGAAGATTTGTTGAGAATAACGGTTGAGCAGATAGCTCGAGTGGCCATTACAGATATCTTGAGCCCCGCGTTCGAAAGAGAACACCCGCCCTCACCTACGTCTCAGTCGAGTTGCTCCGAGCTGCACCGTGCATGGGCCGCACATTTTACCGAGCCGTAATACTCGGGATCTCGGGAAATACTATTCTCTTTTACTCGTTTCAACCTATATGTATAAAATAGGAAAATGTGGATAAGTTATATTTTCATGGAAACATATTTAAGCAATTTTGTCGTATTTGTTTTCTTTGTGTATTTTTATTTATTTATCGGTAGATATTGTAGAATTAATGCTGACCCTATATTAGTATAGGGAAATTTAGAAACGATGGCGCAGCACTATCTCAAATCTGATTATAACAAAGGCAGGAGGCATTTCATTCATTCATTCTGTAACTAGCTAATAGTAACAGAAAGATTCATAGGGATACAATAAGGCTACAACGATTATTTTTTGTGTAATCAGCGTATAAAGGAAGTGATTTGCTGCTAACTCTTTTTCAAATAAAACTCATTCTGATGACGTCAACGACAAGTGTCGTTACAAAGAAACTGCCGAAAGTACAGAGACACTGGACACAGTATCATAATGTGAAGTATTTATTCTGAAACCGGAAAAGTTATTTAAAACATAATCCTATACCTACTGAAATATTTATTATACTATTTTGAACCTCTCTTCTGCATTTCGAAAGGTTAGGCAAGAGTTCTCTGTCACTTGTACACTTACCTACATTTCTCATTTAAATTGCATTACGAGCTCTGGGATATTTACGTCATTGGCCTAATGGTAATGAGCACGGTGACAAACTTTGTAATGCGTTTGATATTTAACTTTGAAAAAGGAATATATAACAAAAGATTTGTGAGAAAAAAAATTGAAGATGCAGTAGTTTGAAAATACCTATAGATAGAATATTATTTTTTCATATGATTATAGGGATAATTTTACCGTGTAATAGAAGGAACTGCAAACGCACTATGAAGCGTATAACAAGCATGAATGTAACGCGATAAGTGATGCGAAAAATGATATCGATATTTTATTGGCTCTGCCGATGCTGGATACATTTGTTGCATGGTGCGATAAATATACTACGAAGAAAACCTTATCTTGGATAAATGTATCAATAATAATTTGGCGTATGAAAGCAAGACAAATAAGTCTAAAATAGTTTTGGATACAAAACACGTAATTTATTCAGTAGTAGTACTATTAAGTCACTTGAATTTAATGTTAGTAAGTTGGCAAATCTCCCAGTATAAAATGGATTATGCAAATAATACGCAACTGTTATACACCATTGTTTACTATATTCTGCCGTGCTTCTATAGAAGTTGATGGTGAAATAATAATTCAATTGTTCAGTTTTATAGTTCATAAGGCTTATACAGTTATGGGATAAAATGACGCGTTATTGATAGTAAACTGCCATGTTTGGGTGGGAGAAGCTAAAAGCTACAGCGGAGACATAGCCACTGGAAGGAAATGAATATTAGAAATAGCCAAACATGCCAATCATAAACCGATACCATAAATAATAAACCGTTCCAATCATTATTTCAGGGCAAATCCAACAAATAATAGCAAACATCATAATTATGTAAAATATGAAAGTGAACGTAATTAGATTTGACATAATATTCTACTTAAACGAATGCATAACCTAATAATATTACTATAGAACGCCATAATTGATCACACAAATAAAATCCAGCAGTAAATCTTTCACAAAAATATTGGTTTCATAATCGTTCATCGGCTTACAAATAAGCTCCTTTCTCTCGGTACGTTACGCTGTTCTTATCTCTTCTAGAGGGCACATGTTGTCGGTGTAAACAGGTGAACTCGCGGGAATCGCTATTTCGCTCACGTTCGACATCCGATAAAAGTTTCCGCCACAATCACCTAAGAGCTCAGCTGTCAGGGAATAACCGTATATCGGTTTTGTTTCCACCGCGTCCCTCCGCGCCCGCCCTGCATTACAACGAAATTATATATAGCAGATGAAATTATATTTAAATTGCATATTTTTATCAGGTTCTCATGTTCTGATTGGGTCATTCTCTTTATGACTTTCTTTTATTCAATCTACATGCTGATATCGGACATAAGGCACCATAAAAAATGCAGAACTTATACTTTGGTATTCCTTTAACCTCGGTGTATATAGAAGAAAAGAATACCCGCTCTTAATAAGAGAGCATGATAAGCTGCCAATTCAATATTACCACGTTCTTGTCTCATTATTAATCCTACTATAACGAGTAATCTATCATCAGAACAGTCTGTTGGTTTAGAGATCCTCAGTTTAATTGGCAGTTTGATACGTATCTATATTATATAATGCAGTATATACATTATAGCACACTACAAAGTAAGAGTTTAGAAACAGATATAGAAATTGCAATTATCATACACAATGGGCTGCCGTATCGCAAACAGCGATCTCTTCCAGGCAACTACTTATGTAGGCACAAATTGAGATATGATTTCAGACTAAGTATCTAATTATATTTTGCTCATTTACAATGAGCGTATCGCTCATACACAATGATTACGACTAGATACGTCTCATTTAACTATACTAATACGAAAATTTCATAGATTAATTAATGACTCGCAAACAATTCACGGAACATATTTTCACGTTTTAAACTTTAATTATTATTTTATGTACCGTTTCACGAATATGGACGTAGTTTAGTTTACAAATCGTAAAAACTTTTGAATGGCGCTTCGGGAAGCTTAAAAGTACTTTATATCAAAAGACATTATTCAAGCAATAAAGCTCCTTTCCCACTGCTATATCAGTGAAAACTATATACACACATAGGCACCAGCTCCATACCATGACCAGTCTATTAATGAACTTGGGTAATTAAACTTATCTTTGTGTTTGCGATCCTGTCTTTTGCAGCTTCAAATGTGAGCATCTACTTACACAGTTGCATGTATGTTATACGTACCCCACCCATAAATTTTGGTGATAGGTACGGGTTGCATTGCACTTAAGTTATAGGTACTTACTAGACAAAATTGAACATTGTTGTATCTTCAAAATGAAAACAATTCCGCTTTACACGATACTTAACTAATAAGTGTCGTGATTATCTAATGTATGATATCTATACTAGATATCATTAAGGTATCTTACGTACCAGCTTGTACTTTGACAGTACCATAGCGCGAACTGTCCGCAATATGTTGTAATAACGAACTCCAAAAATATTTCTTTGACGCCCTTGTTCCAGTGACTTCTGCGTGAATGTATATAACTTGTTTGTTTTTCATGGCACGAAACACATTTTCGACAAGTCGTTTCAGAATCAAGAGATGCAACGCAACGTAGTTCGTTCCATTCCACTTTTGATTACTCTTTCAATAAAGCACGGTCATTTAGCTAATGAGCGCGCTCTAAAGTAAATAACTTGAACAAAGTCTGCGTCAGTGAGATTCAGGCAACAGTTTCAACCTTTGATACTCAACTGGGAGTCGCGGCGACTTGCTAAGAAAATAAAAAATATCACCTGCTCAAGCTTCCTGTAAAAGAATTTCTAGTGACTGTGGAATATTATAATACAGTTTTTGATTAAAGTTGTGTTTTTGACTTGGACGACTAGTTCCTTTTATCCTGATGGTAGTTATTTTCTAGATATTCTTTTGTTCAGGTACTAGACGTTGATCTTAATTCAAACAAGATGTCAATTATCCATTGCTGAGCATCAAATTTACTGTATTGTATTGTTTTAAAAGAGTTTAATATCACCATTTTTGTGATAAAAATCTGTATCACTATTTATGTGATTTTTTGATTTGATTTTTATAAAAAAACATTGCCCCACACTAAGATTTCTCCTGTATCGTGGGTACAGTTTACAAACATACATGTCACATGCACAAACAACCAGACCCGAAACAACTATCTGTAGATCATACAAATATTTGTTCCGTGCGGGGATCGAACCCGAGACACGTAGCGCAGAAAGCTAATCGCTTAGCCACTGCGCCAACCGTGCCGTCATGTGCATTCATGTGCGTTTTAAATGGCACCAATTAACACTATATGTACATATATTAGTTTCCATAATAGGTCACAAAAAGCCGAAACAGTGTATTTTCATTCAAAGGCAGATAACCATAAAACCAAAAATAAGAGAAAAGGAACAAATCTGATAGGCCTATTGAGAGCTACTAATAAATTATGCGGGATTCATTTAGTCGACGCTCACTTGGTGTATGTAGATAGCAAGGGGCTAAACATTGAGGACCGCGTTTATAATTTGCAATACCTGAAAACCATTTGGTATTCCGCTCACGTCCGCCCCTTGAGATAAGTTTCAGCCACAATTACCTGACCGTTCAACCGTCAAGAAATATATTGGCACCTTCTGCAACCTCACCTCGCGATCGCGCCGCGACGCGCCGCCCCACACCAATCTTATATCTACGATCTGATTTTGATCACAAAAAATACGCGAGAAAAACACGGGCACACTCCACCAGAAAAGCCAATTTATTAATAGTCAAATTTCAAGTCACGATACATAAGCTACGACAGTCAAGAAACTCGGCGTCTTTCAGTTTCACCCTTCGTTTGATAAATAAAATAAATCTCGAAACAAAACATTTGCATGATTAATGGTTATTTATTTTTTCTTCGAAAACCGAAACTTTACGAACAAAGAACTTCGTGATTATTGTTGAAGTACACAATGAAATCAAACGACAACTTTTAAAAGGTCCCTAATGGACAAAAGGCCATCGATCAAATTACTAGTACAAAGAAAATTTTTCTCAATACAAAACAATCGATGGGTTCAAATATTTCACTGGGCATATTTTTCCAGTCAAATGTGTAATTTATTTTGTAGAACCTATGGATTGATGGTGGGTCACTTTATCATCCAAAAATGCTAATATGCAGACATTTTAGTGGTCATAAATTGTCGTCAAGAGAAATGTGTATGTAAATTCGTAAAATTTGAAAGTATTTTAAGATATAAAGAAAATCAAAGGGCGGCTTAGTACCGCGGCGGAATGTTAGTAGAGTCAAAAAGGGCTGTATCGGGCGGCCGCAATATTCGGAGCCCCTCGATTTCGGGATGGAATACTTGGGGCGGCATTCATTCGATCGCAATCTCTATGCTAACAGCTTGCGATTCTGATCTTCGTTTAGCGGAATGACCGCAGTCACCCCGGTTCCTGTGACGCTTACGAGTATTCCTTACACGTTCACTCCACAGAAGTTTTTTATGGACACGAAGAACGCTCGCCCCTTAGATTTTCTTTTCTGGATGACATAAAACTATTCAGGGTTGGAAATATAAAACTAAACATTTGTGCTTTCGTTAAATAGTAAAAAAAGTTATTGTTCAATCTTGTTTGATGTGGCGACATTGGAAAAATATAACGAAGTTTCTATAAATAAATTGAATTATGAGAAAATGCTGGATAGATAGATATTTGCTCTAAAATTTAAGCTACAAATCATGCAATTCAAGGTTTTGGAATGAAAATGACTCGAATGACGGTTGAGCACACTGACTAGCTAACTCAATAGCAGTGACAAAGCGGGCACTGGCGCTCGCTGGACGGAACACATACGTACCGTCTATGCAGATTGTGGCGGATGTTCGTGCGACGGGAGGTCGGCTAACGTACAAGATCTAAGTAAATCTTTTACACATAACGTTTGTGGAATCGCAAGGTGTACCTTGTTAAAAAAAAAATTATAAAATCGGAAAACATTTAAACTGTACTCCGGGACATAGTGAAGATATATTTTTGTAGATGTTACATGAAGTTTAGAACACAAATAAACAAAAAACGTTGTAGCAATACGAATTGGCTTGGAACGTGCACCGGAAAACTTATATCCGCTGATATCTAATATTTTACTTATACAGAAATAATTCGAGAAACAAAAAGAATGAGGGGTCAAAAGCAGATGGTCCGCTTTTATAAAAATGTTGGAGGGTTGTGAAATATGACACAGTGTTATTTCTTCGCACACCCGGTCAAGAGTTATTGCATTCCATTATACGTTTTCTCTATCTAAAGGAAGCCATTTTCACTAAAGAAGAACTATGCCGTCTAATTTTTATTTCAAATATTATTTTTTATGCTTCTGACATACTTAATTCACCCATATTAGTCATAACGTAACCTTTTACGGATTGCGCAATATGTCATATCTTTTGGAGCTTTTCTCAGAGCGAGTAAAGTAATTATCTGCTAGTAATGATATAATTTATCTTTATATAAAAATCGTTGCTTTGTAACGGTCGAGCTATCGGGTCGCTCCTTTTAACATGCCGAGCTGCGTAAGAGATCGACAATAGACCCAGTGGCTTGGAAGGGGACACCTTATCTTTACTACATTGTGTCCCATGTCACATGAAACGCGAGTGGCGGCCTCAGGCCATGAACGGATTTCACATTCATAATGAAGATTAAGCAGAATATATTTTAGCTACGCTCGCTTAGTACGGCACCATGTGTAATTATATGGCAGCTAACTGGGCGCCTCGATACTAAATGTAAATAAGCTCTAAAATAACGTTTGTTCAAAGAGCCCGATGGAAACACATTTACGTGGAGCTTTCGCTCCATTTTCGAACTAACCGTGGTTCGGTGGTCGTTAAGCTGTCAAATTAGACCAACTCGTCCTCACTGTCATTCGAAAAAGAAAAAGTGCAATTTTCTTTTATCGCGTGACCTAAAACTTTGGATATTATTGGTGACATTGGCGGTTTTAAGCAGGTTTTCCTAATGATGTCTTTAACGTTATTTATGTAAGTATCGCATATTTTGATACCTACCTACTTTAAAACTCGAGTATAGTTTATTTTATAATTAGAATTAAATGGGTACAGTATAAAATTATTGCTTCGATAATTTATAATTTACTCGACACTATCAGCCCCGGCGCCGCCGGAAATTAATTGGACAGCACTGATAAAAATTGAATTTTCTCGTTCAAAGGAACACTTATAGGAAAATACTCAGTCATAAATACGGCCTAATAGATGTTAATTTTTAATATCATATACCTAATTAATCTGCACAAATTTAATTTCATTAAATGGTATCAGGAAGCTGGTGTATGTAATGTCGAATATTTTCGTTTAAATTTTCTCCAGATTTCCATATCCTTGTATTTCACCGCTTCAAATTGAATTCTAAGCCGGATTGAATAGTTGTATTTCATAAAAGAGTTTAAAATGGAACACCTACAATATTTCAGCCTTCAAATCTCAATAAATCGTCTAGGCGTGGTAACGAGCTCGCTGCGGCGTAGTCTCTGCGGATACGTATTTTATTGGATTCACTGAAACGTTTTTCAGGTCCAAAGGATTATTTACGAGCGTCTGCGCTGCCGCTGCAGAAATGCAGATGGACACAAAGCGTGTATAACTTATGTATGTACGGACTAGTCTGCTTCTTATTCTCGAAGCAAATGTAAATCTTAGTGTTTGTAGAGCTCCCGTGCGCTGTTTAGCTGCTATTTTTTTGTAAAGTCTTGTAGAAAACTGTTCTTAGCATTTAGATATTTATTTTTCTCAAATCTCGACTTGTTTATGCAATAGAATTCACTAATGAAGAAAATATTTGTTATCAAATTAACCGATTCCTTAGATTATATTTTAGGTGCGGCTGTATCTACTGTAACCTACCATAAGTAAGTATTGGGCTCGGTATACAAATAATTTCACATGTTTTAATCTATATATATATAACACAAAAATTGTTTCTACCTATGTCTGTTATAGTCTTTGAAACTATCCAACCGATGTGCCCCAAACCGGTTTCATTAGAAAGGTAATAATGCGAAGATGGTTTTCGACCACTAAAACGATGCATTCTTTTTTTAGCGTAGTAGCACACGCCGGATATCCGCTATCAGAATATAAGTAAGAGTACCTGTCAAACAGTGTGTAACTGAATAGGTGAGAAATCGACCTCCTTCCAACAAATGAACTTACTTTTGTGTTTAATATACTTATTACATTCCTCGTTTGTACCTTATTATAATATTCAACATTTCTATGTTTCATATTAGGTATTTTGCATACAATAACTATGCATGCCACTAAGAATATTTAATATTTGAGTAAATCCACGTAAAACAGGCAAGTACTTTATCATTATTATCTTTATAATATATAGTATAATATATATATATATATATATTAAGCGAATTTCTTTTTACATCTTCGTTCCCAAAATTTCAGGCTATGAAGTTTTGAAATAAAATAAATGTTTTAACTACGGTCACATATTGGCTCATTGATATCTTATTCCTTGTAATATTTTAAACACAAATATCCACATGAACTCGTCCAATGCTGATGTTGGACATTCTCGTAGACCAGTTGTTCAGTTATAAATACAACCATATAATACAAAAATAAGAATTATTTTCAAAACTCCATTCTTTACAAAAACTTAAAAAACGTTTTACAATGATAAAAATACCAGCTACTTTTGTTACCGAGAGTAGAAATATAATTCAATCGACGATTTCCGCGCTATCCTAACCAAACTCATTATGCTACTTCTAATTTGCGCCACACAGTACCACCGTATTGTCCACCCTGATATAAGAGTACAAAAGCAGGTGGTCAACTTGATTAATTGCCCCTGTGAGGAGCTAGGGTTGCCCCAACCTATTTATTTATACCAACGTAAGTGCACCTCGATCGGAAACTTGCCAGCGTCGAATCTGTAGGGGATACTCGCTATGGGATTTTTCTTTTTACATCCCTATGTTTTTCTTGTAAACTTATTTGCTAACGTGATTCAATCTGCGTAACTACGGCAAAAGGTAACGAGGTTTTTGTACGGTTTGTTTATAGATTACGTTAAGGATTTTGACTTAGATATCAGTAGATATTACAGTGTATGTAATTTATTAGCGTTATTATTTAGATTCTATTAATATGACTGGCTATGGTGAAGGGACTCGCTTAGACCGCTCAATTAAAAGTTACACCGTATTTGGTCCTTCATAGCAATAATAACGATTTACCATAAAATTGATCTACGATCTGCGAAACAACAAATAACATTTGAATTTAGCGGGCTAAGCGAGCATCTCCGCCTTAAAAAGAAGACCAAAAGGAATTTAGTGCTTGTTGTTATTGATAACCTTGTAAATAGTTTATAAAATTTGAATAGATATGTGTGTTACACTTCTGAACAAAGTCATCAGTCATCCTGACCTTTTGAGCAACAGCTGACCACCAATATAACTATCGATTCTATTAAGCTACGTTCATTGACAATGTTTTCTCGATATACATTATAAATATTCCCTTTTACTGAATTTAGTTTCTTTCGTTGCAAATTCATATCACCAGTTAGATTATATTATTTTTCTTTTCCAGTCCTCCGTTTCATACCGCTTGTCCGTACCTTTCTCTTAGCTTTTCCGTTCTTATGCGGTCTGTGATAGTGACTCCGCAAATTTTCCAGAGCGCTCATATATCGACCGTATTAAAATTGTATGCTCTTTCCGACATATGTACAATCTCTCGCTGTGATGCTTTATCTTGATCCCCTGCATATTTTAATAAAACAAATCTTAGTAAATACTCTTTTGAGTGAGGACCACGTGTTGTGGCGCCAATTCAGAAAAGGCCAAGTTCATTCATTGATACAGGAACTCTTTTTCTTACCTCAAATTTTGCTTCGTAATGTAACATATCCAACGACTCATCGTCTAAAGTACTTACGAGTACGTACAATAAATACTTGTTAGTATAAGTATAAGCACTGACATGTTTTTATTTATAAAGTCGTATGTTTCTCTGATATAAGTTAATACTTTTGACTTATACAGAACTCATTATAATAGCTATTTATAGCGAATAAAATAAATAAACACTACACCAAGCTGCTCAGTAGTTCCGTACCACTATTGGTACTATAACATACACAAATCACGTTCCCAAACATTCAGTCACGCGACCCACAACAACGACAACACAAAGTTATTCCTACTTGTACCACTTAAGTTGTCATTAATCATGTCAAGCTGTCACTATTAGGCGCATAATAAACAAAAAACTATATAAGCTCCGTCAATAAAATATACACGAATATTTCCGATTATTTCAATATGTTTCAATCGTATGAGTATTGAGTATATTGATCACTAAGCGATCAGTCTCCCGAGACGATAAAGTACGGTTTTCATTAAACACAAGCTTGCCGTCGCTTCCTTAGATTGTATTGTGTTTAACAAAATACAACCTTAATTATCTATTCGGAAAATATCTTAATGTATGGTAATTTAAAAGGAAATGCTGGTTCTATCGTGAAACAGTGTTTCCTGTGTAACCATTTCTTGGAATTTTGCTCCGCTATACATTCTCACCACTACTAGAAAAGCATACTTTGATACAACAGAGTATCGATTATCATAATTACACATTTGTTCGATAAGTATTGATTTCAGGGACAAGAATAACTGTACCCAACAGTGGACAGCGAACAGAGTTGTGACCATATTAATCAATAAATTTTCAAAGAATTCCATGAACACACGCCCAAAATAGGTGCCAACACTACAGTCCAGTACTTACTTTCTATACTCCACAATCTCTAAAAACCAACCCAAACCTTAACCTATAAATATCACAAAGACAGAAACTACGAACATATTAGTATAGTGACGTCACTAATCTAGCATAATGTTTTTGCCTTTGCCTCTCAGGTGTACCGGGCAGACGCAGGTGGTATCCGTGATTAATCGGAGCGGGCGCCCGCGCGTCGTATTTATAGCGTGGCGGAAGCGGCCACTGCCCGGGGCGCGTCTCTTGAACCACAGGGGGCCCCGATTTTCCTGCTACGAATCCAAAATATCCGGCGACTTAGTACGAATACAGATGTCAATTGTAACCGGGTGATTTGTGTATATTTCTTTGGGTGTGAGATATTGTTATGCTAAAATGCATAAGCAAGATTGGAACATAAGTCCAATCACTTTCTCATCATGTATACAATAATCATAAATACATACAACAAGTAAAACAGAACAAACTTTTTCAGATTTCTGGCTGCTTGGTCTTTCAGATTTCATGGAAAAGTTACGATATGAAAAGCATATTATTAAACTTATTCATGAAGCCGAATAACAATGCAAAGCCAAATAAGTAATTTCATTTTATAACCTCTACAAGTAGATATGTAGCATTAATTTTCATTAACTACTAATAAATCGTGGCTCACCACTGAGATCTCAATGAACAAAGAAAGGCAAACGTTTATTTAAATCACTTGCAGGTAGTAGTAACGTGAGTTGCTTAATTCCGACCCCATTTTATTTTAGTGGATTAAGTTGTGGCAATTAGTTGGTTGCCGGATATTTGGACAGCACAGCCTTATTTATAGTCCGCGCTAATGCCCAGACGGCCGTCACTAAGCTCCTTACTATACATCTTGCCAATACGTAATCACTTGTTTTAATTTACATAAACATTATTTCGTCAACCCGTTAACTTTTAAGTACGTATTGTTAGTCTTAACATTAATTAATTTGTTTTACTCTTAATTGTTTAAATAAATTTCGTAAACTTTACGCATTAGTGATATACGTAGTAGTACGTAGTAGTACGTAGTAGTTTTATTGTTATTGTTGTGCAGCTGCTCTTGATCGCCAAAATTATAAGACTTACAATATTTTTTAGAACGCACCATTATTAAAAAAAAGTGTCTTTGATTAGATCAAAGTTATACATTTACAAACACAACAATATACAAACAAGATATTATATCCTCAAAGTTAAATTATAAAAGAATTTTCTTTAGGTAATAATGACAATTACATACGTAATAAGTAATCCACTTTTAATAAAAAGTCACATAAGAGATAAGGTAATAAAAGTCTGCAAACCAGAAAAAAACAATGGAACGGTGGGAGGATTTAAATCAGTTCTAACTTTTCATTCGTAAACAAAGTTTATATGCACAGATGCCAAAATCCAATAATGGTACCCCAACGCGTTGGCTGAGTACTACCTCTGAAGGGGACGAATTTCCCCAAAGTATTGGAAGAAGACACTAAAGTCACCAAATATAAAATTCATCGATATTGCTGTTCCTGAATATTGCGATTGAAGGTTTGTTTCCCATGCATAAATATTTTTTATTCATTTAAATATGGCGAGAAGGGCCTACATGTACCAGTTAAAAAGTCCGTTACCGGGGTTACACGAGTTCGGTCGGTATTCTCATTTCGCGTACATTTATACTCTATTAGGTCCTTGGCAACGGTATAGACATAAAGGGGCTCTTAACATGTAATAAATGTTTCCTTTACTCCAATAAAGTGGGGCGCGCTTGCAGCGTGTGCCGTAGTACCGGTGGTCTCATTGCCTTCATTTAAAACAATCTCTATTGCGAAATTGTAATATAACGCTTTATCAAGAATTGTGTCTTCCGTTAGTTTAAACAAATTGTTACATATACTATTACACGTTTGTTTCGTAACATTATCCATAGACTATACAGCTGCTTCGAGGTATAAAAATTGTACTTTAAAACAATGTATTTCTTCCAAGTCAAAACGAATCTTAGCAGTTTAATAAAATTGTTTGCCTTCCTTTCTTGAACAATCAAGAAGGTCCTCGTCATTTCTGGATTATAATAAGATTCTGTATTACGCAACAAAACGAGTTGCCAAATTAATTGTCAAACAAAAGAGATTAGCTTTCTGTTTGCGTTGAGGTACAAAATTTAAATAATCACTGGCGCTGGTACTGAATACTGATGACAGTATTCAAATTGTGTGGAATTGTCAAAACAAGAAAATTGCTCGTGGAGTGAGCTCGACACACTGTAGCCCGTCCGTACAGCTCCCGCGGTGTCGATTAAGGCAATGCTAATGTCATTTGTTTGCTAACTTCGCAGACTCGACGTCGCGGTCGAATACGTGCATTCGTGTAAATATTAGAAACCAAATGGAAACAAATAAACCGTCTTATCTGTCTACTTCCATTCACATTGCAATTGTCATTTCGCTTTTACTACCATTATTTCGTGAAATTGGAAGCACGTGATATCGACTCAGTTGATTCTTAAGACTTGAGACAGCATTTCAGGCTAAATTGTATCACATAAGATGGAACAATCAGTTCCATAAACATCAAGCAGCCAGCTTGGTTAGAAAAAAATACCTACAAACTTGAAACATTCATATTAGTTGGAAAACGTCCAACTTGCATACAAGGCCTCCCTGCAGACCATAACAACGACCGTCTACTTCTTCATCCAAGCATGTTCCTGTCCCATCCGCTTAACCCAAAATTATTGTGCTATAACTGTGTATATGTATATTTATATATATACTCCTTATTTATGCACCAAGTTATACAAAGCGGGAAAACATACTACTGTAAACTCCCTTTACTCAGTGTTTCAATTTCAATTTAATTCAATTTAATCACTTAAGTGAAAATTCCTTCACATTTGACATCATAGCATCTAATTTAAAAGACTGCGTACACACAGTTTCTGCATGGTCATTGAGATGACACAAAACACTAAAAGCACGAAGACGTCTCAAAGTAGATAAATTAAACAAAAACTTATTCCAAACTCCTGCGCCATTGATTTTAAACGGACTTTTTTCATGTCACGTTGTTCTTTTGGTACGTATAAATAAATATTATTTTTTATTTCGTTACATTAGGGAGGCGATGGGATCACCGCAGCTGACGGCGCGAAACGCCGCGAGTTACCTAAGTCACTTCATTCAAACTTTTGCCAATTTTAGACGAAACTTTTGTTTAGACACAAAGTTGGCATTAGAACCTTTTTGTTTATAAAGATAATTGATACTAGTGCCAAATTTATTGGTTCTAGGAGTCTTAATAAATCATTTACTTGCCTATATCCTAATAAATAGATTAGGGCAATCAACTAAAAAAATCAACCAATCATCCATCACTCACTGAACTGAACTTTTAAAAATAGCACCGTGAATTGCATTTTGGTGGAACGGCTCGCTAAAAACAAGTTCAGCAATGGTAAAAGGCTTTTGCTATGCAGTTGTGACATTTATAAATACATGTATTTGTACAAAAGCTTTTAGGGAAAACGGCCGGCCGGGAATATTCATCGCAAAATTAAGGAAGGAAAAAATTTGGGACCCTTTTTTTAAAGGGCGACTTAAGATTAGTCTGGCACTTAGACATTAATATCAGAAAGAAGCTCCGCGCAGGCGGGTTAAATAAATGAAGTGACTAATAATTAATTGGACTTTCGCCCTATTTTCCGTTCGGTGACAATTAATTTCCGGCACCGACGAGAAAAGAAACCCTTATCACAACCGTTTCGCACTCTCCGTTTAAAGTGAAGTGACAATTAAAAGGTCTCGCCGCAAAAAAGCAGCGTTTTCGACTACGACGCTGATTAACTTTAAACAAATATATGTACTGTATACGTATACTATGGTCTATTGTTGAAAGTTTTATGTAAACGGCAGTGTAAAGTAGGACGCAAAAAGTTGATTTAGGCTAGTTGTTCCTTTGCCGTGATAATGTATTAATGTGTCCTACCTCATTAGTACCGCGTATATTACAAGAAGTAACCTACCTACTACTAAGTAGTTATTTGAAATTCTACAAAAGAGGTAAAACAAATAGTGTATTTTGTATTCTTGTATTATATTCCTTCCATTTTGACTGGTCTCAAGTTGTTGTATACGTATGATATACCACTTTAGCAGTGTACATTTTTATCGTAATACTGAGACCAATGAACTTTTGTCTTACGAAATTTCATTTTAATTTTTTATCTAAACAAAAATTATGTAAATTTTGTATCCCAAATAGACTAAAATTGGTTTAGGTATATTTTAATCATGTTCCCTTAGAAGACAACAATAAACCTAATACAGCGAAATTTTGTGCCAGACGATTTATCATAGTGCGGCGAAAGCTAGAGGGCGACAACGCGACAGGCAGGCCCGGTTCGTTCACAATCTGGTAAAAACATAAGTCGGTCGAAATAACAACTTCATAGTGGGAGTCATTTGTGCTTAAACAAAGCGTCAACTGCAGAGTTGCTGCTAGCAATAACCGAGATCATTTTTCATGTGGTTCATTCGGGCGGTCGAGGAAAGCGATATAATAAATCATCGTTGCCAGCATCACGACGTTATTATTTAGTCCGGTCGGTTTTATCCCGTGCATATATAAAATCTTACAACCCAGACGGAATGTAGTTCGCAAATTACAACAATACTATGTCGAGATTGAAAGGAATAAATTATTACAAAACAACCTTCATCAGAAACCCTAGAGATGGTTGCGCAGTTTTACAAACTTATGAAATCCCCGTTCTGGATTTCAAGAAAGTTAACGTAAACGATAACTTGTTTGTATTGTTTGGCAAAAACAAAAATATGTTGTTGTTACAAAGTTGCACTTACATAAAATTTTATACGTATGTCATCTTATATTTTGTTTGACGAATTTGAAATTCATTGTGGAGTTGCATCACCGCACTATATTTTATAAAACGCAACATTTCTACATTACTCTCAAGTGTGGCACAAGGGAGTCTTCAAAATAAACTCGGCGAAGTTTTCTAGCTCTAGCAAGTTGGTGCATTTTTTTACAAGTTTCTCTGGAACACAAAAGCTTGTTAAAAAGGAACTTATTCCATTTAGGTGTAATATCGGTTTCATTCAGCATGACGGTGTAACCACGTTTGAAGCACGTGACGACATGAGTCTCGTCCGTACGGGGGCCAAGCTCAATCTTCCCGTGTTATTTTATTTCACCATTTCAGAGTCACAGTCGACCCCATTTGTCTTTGTTCTCGGTTTCCTATATTTTTGCACGCAAACTCCATTATCTAATTTAGCTTTGGCTGAATGCCAGGTCGGCATTGTTACTTTCTTTCCAGAAAAACAGTTTTTATTCCTTTACATTAAACACCTAAGCACATTTATTTCAATTACTGTTTCGAATAAGAAAATTTGATCGTATAAATGAAAGTATTTTAGTTTCTTTAAGGGACGGGGGTAGATTCATACACTTCTATCAGTTTATTTTCGCCGGATAATGTTTTCTTTTCTCAACTTACGTAAATAAATAACTCGCAATGTTAAACACTCTACAGGCCTGTGTGCGCAAAACTGTTTTAATACTATGAAACTAGCCCCTGATTAAAAGATTCGGTATAAATAAGCCTATGTTAAGGCGTATGTATCATTCCTATCTTAGGTGAAAGTGTATTTTCATTATAGTACAGCTCATAAAAAAACCTTCTTAAATGAACTGAAGTTTACTTTATTTACCACTAGCTTCCGCGCGCGGCTTCGCCCGCGTGGTTTACGAACCCGTACATTTTTCCGGGATAAAAAGGAGCTATGCTATGCTATTCCAGACTATAATCTATCTCTGTGCCAAATTTCTTCCAGATCCGTTCAGCCGTTCTGGCGTGAAAGAGTAACAAAGATCCATCCATCCATCCATCCTCACAAACTTTCACATTTATAATATTATATAAAATAAAAATAAAAATGTAGGATAGGATTAGCATTGAAGAATACTTAAGATTATTAATATTTTCTTTACTACAGGCTCTTACAGCAATTAGCCAATATCAGCTGGCCGGGAACAACACCGGGATTCGTCGTAAATTATAATGGAACAAAGTAAGGACTTTTGTTTTGAACGTATTACAGTCACGTGCCGGTTACGTTGTGTTACTGCCACAATTAACAAATTTGCGCCTGCATACTACAATTATGTAGCCTTATTTATACTTGAGGGTGGCCAACATGCGCTTTTGTGCTTTATTTTTTTAATAAAGGGGTCGGGATTGGCTGGTTACGGCGGCTACGAATTGCCTTAATTTGCCTAATTTGACAACCCTTCATTAACTCTCATCATCATTACACACAGCTTATGTGGAGTATGTGTATATGCATATATATGTATGCTTTCCTTTTATGAGGCTTGTTACATTCCGAACGGGTGGCGTGGTTGTTCTTAAAATGCATTCGAAGAATTGTTTTAAAAAATATGAATAAATGTTGAAGTTATATTTAAGTAATAGAGTCATTTGTCTTTTGTGTGTGCATTCAAATAAATAAACTGCCTCATTAGTATAGAGGCCGTAAGTCCCGCTGCTGAGCGGTCCTGATTTTGATTCCCGGGTCGGGCAATACGCTATTGAAATATTCTGTAACTTTCTATTATTTAAATACAAATCAGTGTAAATTAAATACTAATGCTCTTCACCAGGGTCCCCAAAAGTATACGCGAGTGGCCGAGCACACTTGTTGTCGCAGTAGCTAAGCGATTTGCGTACCTGTCGCGGGTTCGATACCACCCACACAAAACGAATATTTGTATGGCCTAGACAGCAGGTACAACTCTTTGTAGTCCAGGTACGCATGTGAGATTTATGTCTGTAGACTGTACCTAGAATACAGGAGAAAACAGTGAAACAAAGTTTAAAAAACATTGTCTGCGCTGAGCTTTTACGCGTGTGCAAAAACACGATTTTTAGTAACAAAATAAAGAATTTATTTTAACATCTGTCGGACAAAAAGAAATAGTTCTAGGAATTGGAAAATTCTGGAGGTATGCATTTTCTGTAGTAAGCTTCTTTCTTTTGTAACCCGAGGCATTTTCATCCATTAGTATCCATTACCAATATGAAATTGGTCATCTGTAAAGTGATATGTCGCAAACAGGTGTCCTATACGTTACTTTCTATATGATGATATTTAGGGCCCGAAACGACGATCAACCTAATTGCTTGGTTGGAATAATTACGGAACTGTATGTAATTTGGAGACAAAACGATAGTTTATTAAAATTGAATGTATGCGCAGTACCTACTACTGGATATATTCATGTTTTGAAAAAAGAAATTGTTTCTGATGCAAGTTGTCACTGTAAGAAATAGAGGTAATGGTCCACGGAAAAGTTATACACATGTTAGACACGCGTTTAAAGTTCTTATTAACTTAATCTTAATCTTATTGCTACGATTAAAGGCCTGTTCAACAAGTATTTAATGTTTGTGGTAAAACAGATTTTGGATTGCTAGCAGTTGGTAAACTAGTACTATCTAATGTGGAATACAAATGTACTAGGAAATTGTTTGACATGGAAATAACAACTGTTTATAACTAAACAAACAATACCTAGAATAAACAGCGTGAAAATTCCCAAAACATAAACTCTAAAAGGCTTTATATTAAATCTTTATATTATAAAATATTCCTCAAACGGGATATTATGAAACGATTATAATTCAATGCGCAAAGAGAACCAATTATGATAATAAACCGTAGATAAAGTTTACTTGAAAAGTAATAATTTAAAAGCTTAAACCTTTAAATTTATTCATTCAATAGGTTGAGATTGCCATAAATTGTGGTTCTCTCAGTGTTAAACTTGTTATTGATATTCTCAATGCTTACAATTAATAACTTGTCTTTTAATTTCGACTGTCCGAAATATTAGCAATTTTTATTTTTTTTCAAAATAACGCCAAAATTCTCACACGTCCCAATAATAGTACTGAGTCAGTATAGTACAATAACCAAACCTGAACCTATTTAAAATAACGAATTTTTCCAAATAAAATTTAAGATTTCTTTGTCTCAATCGACAGTCAGTTTGATGATTTTTTTTTTAATTATTTCGATTCACAAGTCGGCGGCACGTTTGGCGCAGTGGCTAAGTGATTAGCTATCTGCGCTTAGTGTCGTGAGTTAGATTCCTGCACGGAACAAATAATTGTATGATCTACAGATAGTTGTTTCGGTACCCACGACACAAGAGAAATCCTAGTGTGGGGACGTAAAAACAGAACAAACTATATTCAAGACTTAAAAACTTTTAAATTACCATTTTATTATCAGACACCTCCTGCGTCTTAATCAATCAAACGATACAATTTCAATAATTTATTTGTGAAGCTAAAATCCAATAGAAATCCTTTATCCATCCATACAGTCGTTGATAAATCACAAACAATAAGTTTCCCATCAAACGTAAAATTCCTTTACCTCGTAATGAATGGTGCCTGGTTCAATGAGAACTTAGTCTAATCCGAAGAGTCTTTATAACGGAGTTTTAATTCGAATCTCCATTCCGAGCGAGTCTGGCCCACGTAGAGTTGGACTGCACATTCAAAGGCCGCGAAGATTCGCCGCCCCCTGATAGTGATTAAAGTAATGCTAATGTCTGTTGCTCTTGACTTTTAATTTTAATTCAGCCAGTTTAAAGTTTTCTTTTCATATTTTTTAAAGCTTGAATAGGTTTACATTAATTCTTTTAATTTTGCAGTTATTTCACTGAGTAGCAGCTGTTTGGTCTGGTTTAAAAGAATAAGTTATCTAATGGGTTTCGATATAAATTATCCAGAGTTAGCTTCTATACACTATTCCGTATTGTTATCGTTCTGTATTTGCTCCATCTTTATAACTACATGTCTATCTAAACGGTAGTCTAAAAACGGCTTTAAACCCTATAACAATAAAATACATCAAAAAGCCTACCATTAGTAAAGGTACTTATTGAATAAAAAATACTAGGAAGGATGCGAATAAAGGCAATGTAAAGTAATTAAGTACGTAGATACGCTCTATTCTTTATCGGTACACTAGACTGGTTATAATCATAAATTAATTTTAATAAGTATTAGACCGAGATAATAACTCAGTAGATATGAACACAGAATGGAATTTTAATATTACAAATTAATACAATAACCTCAAGTATATCTACCTAAATGTTATTGTATTAATGTATGATTATAACCAGTTTAGTGTACATTTTAGTTTGTAGTTATTTCATAATAACGAACTTAACAATTCATAATTAATTAACACAATTATGTTATAATATAATACCCGGGTACGTCTTAAAACTGCGGCCAGACACCGGAGGACGGGCAGCAGCGTCCTCTTACTAATCGGTGAGTCACTGCGATCCCCAAGCCGCCTGCCAAGCGTGGGGATTATGGTAAACCCCCCCCCCCCCCCCACTTGGGGGAGGCCTTCGTTCAGCAGTGGACGTTTTCTGGCTGATGATAATAATAATAAATTCAACCCATCACTATCCCACTGCTGGGCAAGGGTCTCTTCTCAGAATTAGAAGGGTTAGGCTTTATTCCACCACGCTGGCCTGGTGTGGGTTGGCGGACTACACACCATCAAGAACTTTATGTCACCCTCTCAGGTGTGCAGATTTCCTCACAATGTTTTCCTTCACCGTTAACGCAAGCGATAATCAAATTCTGATCCGCACATGATTCCGGAAAGTCAGAGATGCGGGCCGGGTTTCAACTCAGGCCCTCCCGCATGGAAGGCAAGCATTTAACCGCTAGGCTATCACTGTTGTGTTTATAAAATACGCAATTATGCGTGATTGATTAAATTTTCATTGCCCAACGGACCTAGCGACTACGGTTTGCTGTATATTACTCTCCGTTCCCGTAATAATTAATAAGTACAAGTTGTACTTAATAATTACAGACACAGCGGCGCCGTGATGCAAGTTTGACCTAATTTAATTCACTATCAAAGGGATACGTATAGTTCCGGGTAGCTCAAAGTAAGATGTTTTAATTAAGTCTTAGACCTCGCGATAAATAACTAGCCTGCCGGGGGTTGCCGGCCCGGCACTAATTGCTAGTATATTTAATCCGGTAAAATAGTACGGGCCCTGATTTCCATAAGCTCCAATTGTTTGTGCCCGTGTATACCTGGGTCCGATTTAGTTGCGACCGTTTCCATTTGTGTTTATCTTCCGTCGACGGACGCTGAATGAATAAATTGACATTTGGAATTTACTTGATTATTTGCTTGCAAACGTGATTTTTTATTGGACATATCATATTTGTTTAAGTTTTTTTAATACAGAAGCTGTAAGCGTTCCTAAAATAATTAATATACGTTTAATAGGAGTCCCTATCTGCATATGATATGGTTTGAACAAAAAGCAAAAAATAGCCTCTAAAATATTAGTTATGGACAAATTTAAGCATTGTGCTCGGTAATTACACTACGGTCCGATCGAATTGTAAGCAAAACTGAGGACTAACTATAATCATAAAAAATAATTTTAGTATCAAAAATCCATTAAAATGTACGATTCAAATGTCAATGACCGTTGAACCATTTTCAGAAACATTTCTTCTATTTATTCCAAAGTACGGGTATCATCGTACAAGAACTTCAATAAAATCTCAACAAACGGTGCCGCATCAAGTATTAAAAACAAAAGCTATAACAGTCTTGAAAGGTACGGTACATCGGCGGTCACAAGTGGCAGTGAACGGGTAGCGGCCACTTGCGACTGTAGTGTCGGTTGCGAAGCCCGCCAGCCTTTTAACTCTTTTTCCATTCAACATTGTTACCTTCACAAACGAGCCGGCCACGTGAGTGGCCTGCACAATCCCGATTCCTTTTCATAATGAAATAGTACCCGTTTTTGAACATTTAAGACGTTTTGGATTCAGTGTTATGTTTTGATAATAGTAGATACTTACTTTACTGGTGTTCCGTGGCTTACATAAATTTTCTAGTAACGCTCTACAAACAGAACTGTTTTAAATAATAATTTATATACATACATAGTATCACGCCTGTATTCCCCGAAAAGTTAGGCATTTGCACCATATTGTACGCTGATATTTCTACGAGATAATGTCGTTATTAATACTCACGTAATAGCAACGAGAAGCGAAATTCAGGGCAGCTACTGAAAATGTTAGAAAATTTCAATAACATTGCCTGACCGAAACTGAAACCCGGACCTCACGCACGACCACTACACACAAACAAATGGTTAATAATAATTTCTAGCATCATCACGCCTGGCTTCCCCGAAGAGTTAGGCAGAGGTATAACTATTGTACTCCCACTACTACTGGGCACAGTTCCAGACTCCGTGCTGCTACTGAGAATTTCCACGCGCAAAAAGCCAATAACATTTTGCCCGACCTGGGAATCGAATCCAGGACCTCACCCTCAGCAGTCGCTTGCGACCACTAGACCAATGAGGTAGTCATTAATAATAATTTCAGTCAAATTTTACCGCCATTTGCACAAACAGATCTATGATTATTTTGGGAATCACAATAATAACTCGAAAAAAAATTACGACAAGAGCATCCGAACGTTTTGATTGCGTCATACTCGGTGTAAAGGGTTCCACGTTCCATTCTTTATTCATTCGCTTTATATCGAACCAAGAAAAAATATAACAGTAGTGGACACCTCCTCGTTTGAGATATTTTTAACCAACATTCAAGTGCTGCCAGCTTTCATATTTTAGGTTATATTTCTCAACGTTCCTCGTATAAAACGAAGTTGGCCAAGTTTATTTTTGTTCACTGCATTTCTTGTTTACTATCCATCATATTGTTGAGACGTTGGCGTCTTATTTGTCCCGTTCAATTTTAGTTTTCCCGTTCGATATAAAACGATCTAAAATATATTCTTCTTGTACAAATGTAACACGACCTATTGATTTGGTAGCTTTCTGAGCATAACTACTGAGTTGCATATCCAGAGTTCTATTAACATTTCAAAACGAGCTTGATTTATTTGAAATATAAATAACTAATCTCTGTGTATTGGACCAATTGCAAAAGGAGCCTTAATATTTAACATTAACATAGCATCACGTATCATAGTGTTCCCCGAAGGGTCACGCAGAGGTGTACTACTATACACCCAAATTTCGCCGATGCTGTTATTGAGCCCCTACCTATAGCATATTGCCATCTACCGGGCACATTTCCAGACTCCGTACTGCTGCTAAGAATTTCCATATAGAAAAAAACCCAATAACACTTTGCCTGACTCGGGAATCGAACCCATGACCTCACGTTCAGCAGTCATGCTTGCGACCACTGGACCAATGAAGCAGTCTTTAATATTTTATAAGAAAATTAGCGTGTAGGTCACCTGATAGTAAACAATCACGTCAATTCGCCAATGACCGCAACTTCGTAATTAAATTGCCAACCCAAGGTTATGGCTGGCTATGGTATGTCTCGTGTTTCGGGCATTTCACTGATTAAACTTCCACTACGCCAATCTTCGGGTTTCCATATTCGAACAAATATGCTACCTGTATATCAATAATATCCTGTTGTCTGCGCCTCATCACTACTCACGAGATAGTCTTTTATTGCTACAGACTCAAGTTGGACCCGCGATTGCGTTCCTGTGGATTTTGAATGCTTTTGAAAATTATTAAAATTCTATGAACGATATTACGACTATTACACCTAAACTCTTTATTAGCACTCTCTCTCTAACTCTTTATTAACACTCTTCATTAGTGAGAGTGTGTTACTATCAAAATCGGTTTAATAGGTTTTAAGTTAATTAATGTTCAGACACACAAAAGTTATATATGTATATATATTTATATGTATACATAATACTCGTTGTTTTTTCAATGATACATTACACTTCACTATGTTTTGCGGGTGCGATTTACAAATATATTCACATGCAGAAATATTTGTTCCATGCGGGAATTAATCCCGCGACATATAGCGCACCAGTCGATCGCCCAACCGCCAACCGTAAATGACATGACATAACGTTATGAGATACTGTAGTACCACCTCAGTCGAAACTAGGGTTGCCAACCGTACTATAATATATAGTATTTTACTGTATTTCGGGTCTGCGTACTATATACTGTTGAAGAAATATATAGTACGCAAAAATACTATATTTTCAACACCGAAATCTAACAAACAAATCCTTCGTTTTAAAATGCAAGAAGTACAAAAAAATATTGTTTTTATAAAAATAAATAAGTTAGAAATATTATCTTTGTCTATTTTTATGCCTTTGCCATAAAATACTATATTTTTTGAAGTGTACTATATTTTTTTATAACTTAGTTTGAAAAATACTATATTTCGCCGAAGAAATGTTGGCAACGCTAGTCGAAACCCTTACTACATGGAACTCTACTACATGGAACTCTACTATTTTGTATACATATGACTATAAGTTGCCAGGAATAAAGGAGAAATAAATAATGTACCAGGTGCTTGTCCACCCCCGAAAATTGTAATATAAGACTTTTGTGACGCCAATCGGTCCTATGGCGCTCGTAAGCGAGAAACTTGCAATCTGTCACTTGTGCACCGCTGCAAGTTTTGATTCTATGTATTTGGACAGGTGGCAACAATACTTTTGTTACTATTTAAACAGTGTTAGTATTATTATTAAATTTAAATAAGAAAGAAGGTTCCCAACTTTTTACGTTTATTAATTTCTTTATAATTTTTATAACAAATTTGAATTGTTTAAGAACAAGTGCCAATAAATTGATAAATAAATTCTGACGGCATAATAGGCATTGTTGATAGGTACTGTTGGCGAAAATCTTCAAATCATACATATATATGTATTTATTTCATTTTAATCATGACAATAACCGATAAATGTAATTTATACCAAATTCATATTATCACTTTTACCAAATTATTCAGTAATTACCAATAATAATTAATAAGAGGTACTTGCCGGATTTATCACATGAGCAAAAATAATGCATATTTTTTAAAACAGCAATTTGAAAGTTAAAACGCTAATATTCACAGGCGATTTACCACTTATGTTTTCACAGCTGTGGAACAACTTTTTTGCATTATTTAACATACAATTGAAATAGAATAAAATGAATTCTATTTTCTTGATTTATTATCACTGGATAATAGGCAGAATTTTTTTTTTAAAGATTAAAATTAATATCTGCATTTAACCCAATAAATAAAATAAATGATAACAATACATAATATTAATATAATTTTATTTTCAGTTTAATATTGTTGCCACAGTGTTTATAAGTCGAACACTGCAAGCTAGTAATTACGAACGTATTCAATAGTTATTAATTATAAATGCCTACAATTATTATTCTGTTCACTGAGATGTTTAATTAAATTATATTGTTTTTCATCGTCGGCATAATGGCGACAGTTCCACTAGGTACATTCATTTTGTTCGAGTAACCGCAAATTATTTGTGTTAAATCTCAATTTAATTAGCGTGCGTGTTTAATTACTTGTAACACAGTTTATTTCCGTAATTACGTTGGAAATTTTCGATTAAAAGACGGATACCAAATAAATTTTAAAATTATGGAAATGAACACAAATTAGTATCGTCCATAATTAAGTATGTAATGTAATTTGTTAGATGTACAATACAAATTATACAAATCAGATCATCCACAAATAAAATTATATAATAATAAGGTTATAAATTATAAGGTATCACTAATTAGAACACTTTACAGTAAATTTCTAATAAATTTTAAATACGCACTATTTTGTGTATCTATCTCCACTTTATAGATTTCGTTGTTATTAATTTAAATAGATAATTAAATTCATCAAAGTCTATATTATCTTAAAGCACAATTTTATCAATAAATACCATACACGCTTTAACTAAGTTCCCAGATGTCTTGTAACGCGCTAGTTAATGATAAACTATTGCGAAGACATCTGCGAGGAGGCGCAGAACTAAGCACTCAAAACATTTAGTTAAACAATATCTAACAGACAATTTAATCTAAATCACAAGTGTTCCCGGGTAGGACGGGCGGGTACATGAAGCAGTAATGGAGGGTTGTAAATCTTTCAGTGGACAGCGCGACGCGACGCGGCGTTAGCAACAAAACATTTTTTCCATTCACCCCACTGGGAACCCGGATTCGATTTTGTACATTCAATACAATGTCGCTGACTGTATCCCAATTTAACAGTACCTAACGACAGATATCGCCTAGCTGCAAATCCAGCAGCGTGCAACGCTAAAAAACGTAGCTGCGTGCTTCACATTTCAGTGGATTGTAATCATTGGTCAAATATCGAAACAATCGTAGTTATTTTGTATGGTCGCTGTAACAATATTATTGGACGTATCACTCGTTGATTGCACATAGTTAAAACATTTAAATATCGAAATGTTTAAAACACGTAGGTATCTGATCACTACAAAACAAATGTTGTGATCACATAGCTACAAATCAGGATTGTTTAATGAGTCGAAACATAATTTTGCATGTATTTTATTTTACCAGTGCTCTGGCAGACTTTGTGACTTCTAAAACTCAGACTCCGCAAATGTTCTCTTTGCATTTATTATAAATGAGAAATTTAATAAAAAGCGACCATTAACGCAATGCAATGCAAACTGAAAATAAAGGGTAGACAAATAAACGTTTGAGAGTAACGAGAAAAGTATTTTATGCGAACATTTGTCATAACATTTCATTAAAAGAGCGCAATTTGAAAGGTAACGAATGTGACTAAAGAGTTTATTCATTGTATCTATATATTTTTTATTCGTCAAGCGAGAGCGCGACACTGAGCCAAATAACCTGACGCCGTTGGCTGAAATAAGGCGCTTTCTAATTTACATTCTGTATACAAATTGCGCAAATGTGAGCATGAAAATAAAATTCTCGTCGTTTGTGTTTTCTTGTGGGGTGGTCTTTTCTCGCATTATGTAAATTTTTATTAGGAATTCTGTCAAATTAGTTTATATACGCACATTTTTATAAGGCTATTGTATGGATTGTGTTGTCTCTTATGTGTCAGAATTAATCTCTTCACATTCATAATTGTTTCACTTTGAGTCTGGTTTCGTAATGCGATATTAATTTAAGTTAGTACCAAATTAATGTTTATTCATTGACGATAACCAATTATATTTTTTACCTGCTGCTCTGACTCTTAGTTTCTTGCAAATCTATTGGAGATTGGCTATACCCGCGTTCATTAATCGCCTTGTAAATTATCGTGAATAGAGAGAACAATGTGTTGCACTGCTCAGCTCATACGCGCTATCACAATGATACATAATTATTATTAAAGCTAAATCTTAAGTACCGCTAGTTAAATTTTGCTTTAAATCGGTCCGCTGTTTTTTTAAGTTCCGTTTTTTAACTACTAAGACAGACAGATTCCTTTAGAGTTTAATTAAAGGAAAATATTTAGCTTTTGAAAAAAATAAATACACCCATAAGTTAACACAAAATCTGTTGCCTTCAGCCATTTTATTATTTCTAGCTGCTATTTTATAATTTAAAATCTAACTTACTCTAAATTATATCTATTTCCAGAACGACTAATCTACAGTCTCAATTCCGACCCATTTAATAAACTCTTACTTGCGTCTACACTCACAGAGAGGAAAAACATTGTTTATTTTTCTCTATACATAATGTGAGATAAAAAGAAAGAAGCATGATTTGCCATTGACAACTCTAAAAATAGATTCTTCAAATGCCAGCGTACGTGGGTTGGAAATTCCATCGTTCATTTTAAATAAAGAGCTATCTTAATCACCATTAATATCAGTCTGTAAATACCCACTGCGCATGCCACCCACCAAACATGTGCCTTCTTCTGTACCAGTGATTACGTCATCCCTATCCCTATGCTAATTCATTCCAAGCTCGGTAGCTTGGAATGAATTAGCGATCACAGTATTGGCGCTAATGATGTCACTGCCAACCTCTCCAACATAATTCTTCATTATCATTTAAGAAGACCACGGGTGGACAGACCTTTGCCATTTCTTTTTCAGAATAGAAAGGCTATCCACAGTACCATAAATAAATCACATAAATCCCCAAATAAAAGTGTAAGTTAATAAAAATATATTAGTGACGTCATTATATGAAAGTTGGCGAATGATTGTGGTTTTGCGGTCCTCGTCGCGGCGTGAACAAGCGACAAAGTACCACTGTTTAACTTTCCACGACAAACTTTACTCTTCACTATTCTCTCGATTTCGTATTATATCGAATGTAGTGCAGATAACTTCCCGGAGAAACTCTCGAGTTAACTTTTTTATTGTGAGGGAAACTAGATCAAGTGATATGCTTTCTTATATCACCCAAATTGTGGAGATGTTTTGACAGACATTCTTATCTCTACTTTTGTTAAAAAAATATATAATTATATATATAATAAAAAATGAGTACATGCATGTCTTATGTTATTATAAGCCAAAATTTATTGTTTTTTAAGAATACTGAAAATTCTGGTCTACGCGGCAAGGCCGACGTAGCAGCCACGGCTACGTCAACTACACGGTCGTAGTCTGCTACGGTTACGAGCCACACCAGTATTCCTAATTATGCTTGGATTTGGATTTTTTAAATGAACTTAATTACTTCTTACTTTAAATAAAACAGATAAGTATAGTAGTATAATTAACATACGTGTATTTAACGTGACATTTTAATTTATTTTTCAAAAATGCGACCTCCTTTTCTAACGGTATTACAAAACATCATTCCTTCTATACGTATAATATTTACACATTCAGAACGCGGCAACATCTCTGTTATTCAAACACTGGGGTTATTTTGAAGTCAAGTCTGTGTTTGTTCTAAACGCTGCGTGTACGACTATTCTACTCAAGATTCGCCTAATAAGCCTACCACTGAATAAATTCTTGATCACGAGCAACCATTATCATTTAGCGGTTAATAAATGTTAGAGGGTCGAAAGTCTAAGGTGGCCCGGTCGACGAGAGGGGATCAAAAATCGTAGTAATAATCGTAAAAAGTTTCAGAGTAACGCACGCGTCGTGAATTTGGAAGGTAGTCAAACGATCTTGTCATTACTGGAATGAGGTCGATGCCCCCTGATAGTGTACGTGTTATCTTCAAAATCTGGATGCAGTGGTGATTATACTCGTTTACTGCCCATCTCGTATGTGATGAAAGGAATTCAGAGTGAGGTACACAGCACAAAGTAGCGATCTGTTATTCAATCACGTCTTAATGGAGCTACGCAAGACGGCGGAACTTCGCTTAAAGAAATCTTAGAAAAGAAAATTTAAACTAGGTACTCTTGTACCAATTGAATATAAACTACAAAGCTTTATTATTTGTCTTATTGTTATATTTTACAATAAAGAAAATTAATTTCGGGATAATTATATATTTTATTCCAATTAAGTTTTGCAAAACAATTTATAGATTGAATCTTTACGATGTTTCTTAAGAACCATTATTTAATAAAAACATAATATAAATTACACCGAATTATCTATGACCTAACGCAGTGAGATTGTTCTTTAAAATAAGCTGTATACAGAAATTATATTTACAATTCTAGGTATCAGATAATGTGGTCGGACAAAAACATTTTAGACAGCGTTTTGTGGTTAATATAATAACTACTAAGCTGGCTTGTTATAATACTAACCAATGCAACATTGAACATGTTAGATTAAAGAAAATACTAATTAAAGCAATCTTCGTTTAACATTTTCCTTTGAAACGTAGCGTTAGGTAAATTGAAAAACCTTAGGTTTAAAAAAATGGAATATTTAAAATAATCTAATCGACAATTGGACTTAGACATAACATAGCATCACGCCTGTATTCCCCGAAGGGTTACAGAGAGGTGTACGTACGATTGTATTATATACCCACATTTCACCGATGCCGTTATTGAGTCCCATTTAATAGGGAGCGCGCCTTTTGCCATTTACCGTTCTCAGTTCTAGACACCATCCTACTGAGAATATCTATACAGAAAACCCAATAACACTTTGACTGACCCGGGAACCGAAACCAGAGACTCAGGCTCAACATTCGCGCTTGCGACCACTAGAAGAATAAGTCAGTCATTATATTGTTGAATTTAGAATTCGTAGTTTTAAGACTGTTTCAAATTTTAATGCCTTGTAAATACATACGCTATCTATCGTACCTCTATAATAAGCTAACAAGTCTATTTATAATCTACTTGCTAGTGATTATCGAATAACATTAGTATGAACATTTTAAGCTTAGTGTAGTAACCGCCAGAGGCGTCTCCTTTGGTTTCACAATAATATAATTAGATAGTCGCTAGCGAGTAATTACTTCTAAACTCATAATAGAGGTTCTGATATCAGACGTAAACCATCAATACATTTTAATCGTTATCTTATGAAAGTTTAATAAATTAACACCCTATCCATCGCATTAATTGTAATAAATTGCTTACCTAAAGAAACCGATCAATTTACCAAAAAAAAAAAACGATAATGTAAAAGAATAAAATTTCTATAAACAAACACATGAATGTTTCATAAAATAAGAAACAGTTTCATGAAACGAAACATTTTAAAAAGGCTACGCTTTTTTAAAACGTGCTCCGTTGTATTTTGTTCGCAATAAGAATAACATAAAAATATTTATTGGTACAAAAATAACTCAATCCAGATAAGAAACAAAGAAAACTATTTAATACAGATTACATACTGAAGAATTCTGAAAGTATAACCTTATATTTATTTCTACATGCCATATGTGAATACAGTATATACCAATGTTGTATGCGATATAGAAACACTATCTAAATATAATATATTGTAGTGCACATAAGGCGCATGTACAGTCGGTGCCCTACATTATCTGACCCCACTAGAATTTATCATATAATGTCTAGGGGGGCAGGTAATGTAGGGCACCGACTGTAAATAGAGTGCTTGTGACTTATATCTGCTAGACTATATTACTATAAAACAATAACAAAACAAACTGTAGCAGACAAAAGTCACACGTACTCAATATTACACTAAGAAATGATTAAAATACCTGTTTTGCCAAAGACACAGGAGCCTAACGTAACACCCGTATCTGTATTAGCTTATCAAAGTGCACCGACGTAAATCCGCGGTCGATGCTGTTCTGATCGACGAGCTATATCGTAATACAATGACGACTCATATTAATCACATCTGTCTACTGCACATACAACTTACCACACAGGAGGTAACGTATTTATAGTCTGCGACTTGGCAGGAGGTTTCGAAACGTGATACCATTAAACGATCGTGGTAGGGATAGTTCAGTTTAGATACCGATCAATAGGCAATTGAGGCAGTGTCTCAGTCAGTTAGTTGAAACATTGTGGACGTGTGGCTATTCTGTAAATAGATCGGTAAGCTTACAAAAGAGTGGACCAACCATATCAAAGAAAAAGGAAAAGTACGTACTTACGCTACGAATTGGGGACCTCTTCTTTGAAGTCGCCTAAAATTGAAAATTTTTATTTTATCTTAACTACGCAAACGAATACATATATAGTAATTATTTATTTTATATACAATTTATTGGTGCACATTCTATACCTGGTCGCCATATATGGCAGCCTATTCATTAATTAATCTAGTATAGTCCTGCCTATAGCTAACCCACTGCCAATAAGTACGTATACCTTACCTAAATTCAACCTAATATACATGGAGTCAATATCATGGAAAATAGTCCACACTGGCTCCAAATCATGGGAGAGGCCTTTGCCCAGCAATGGGTTGACACAGGCTAACAGTAACATAGAATCAAGAGTCAAAAGAACAACATGTCTCTTGGAATTTAACCTTTCAATAAAGTCAAATATATACCCACTTCTCAGGAAATTTGTACAGTCGAACGATGAGAAAGGTATAAAGGGTAAAAAAAGATCGACTTACTCGAATGCATCCCTTTCCTGAGGTGTTGCCTCATATAACGTCTCATTCATGATCACCATCACCAAACATGTGACACTGAAATGACATGATTTCTTCTAAGATGTTGGAGTCCCGTCCGTTTTGTGTTAAAACTACACAATACTACACATATACGATACAGCATCTTCCATATAAATTAATTGACATTGGATGCAGAAACACCCACTATACATCCACGTCTGTTGTCCGGATCTAGATGCTTTCTGTGTGTATTTTGCCTACTATTACATACATTTGACATTTTTGCATTTATAAAGGTAACCTCCCACGTATTTCAGATGTTGACCTTAATAAAAGTCACATGGCATAGCATCACGCCTGCGTTCCCGGAAGAGTCAGGTAAAGGTATTCTGTGGTACACCCACACTTCACCGTGACCGTTGTTGAGTCCCAAACCTATTACTACTAACCTGTGTGAATTTCTATAGTATTTTATCGACCCAGGAATCGAATCCAGGACCTCACGCATAACAATCACGATTGTAACCTCTAGAGCAATAAGATGGTGTATATAAATGTAACATACAAAGATATTCGAGACTGTAATAATTACGTCTTGCCGAACCGTGTCACCTAATTATTGCGACGGCTCGCTCCCGTAACGAATTCAAGCAAAGTGTGTTAAGGTTTTTCTGGATAGTCCTTCGCTTGTGATTGCTGAATTAATTTGATCATTATTGTGGGTACCGAACCCAATTATATCTACTAAACAGAATTATTATTACCCATATCTGTTTATAGCCTGCTAGCTTTAGCCCGCAACTTCGTCCGCGTAACCTACGTATAATATATAATTTATGCCTGTAGCATTCAGGAATAATGTAGCATATACCACTGAAAGAATTTTTTAAATCGGATCATTAGTTCCAAAGTTTACCCCTACATACAAAGAAATTTTACCTGTTTATAATATGCATATAGATATATAGGTCACCAGTTTTATAAAACGCATTTTAATACGATTATTGGTGTTCTAAAATACATAGGTAACTGCACATTTGCCTATTTAGGTACCTGTAGAAAAAAAATGCAATATAGGAAATGCAATATTTTATATTATAAAATGTTATTGTGATAATTGTTAACATGTGTGCCAAATTATGGTTTTAGGTACGTGAAATACCGTGAGGTTTCAAACGGCTTAACAGATACTGATGACCAGGAGTTAGATAGCTAAGGTAAACTGGGTGTACTAAGAGAAAGAATTGTTACAGCCTATATATAGTAGTATCTATCGATAAAATGAGATAAAGATAAAGATAAAGATAAATTTATTTGTTAAAAACATATGTTATATAAGATGGTACAATATTATTTACAGTTTCAATATGTTTTGCCATATCAGGCGTACAAATATACATTTATTAAACTTAAAATCTACATTCGGATACTTATGAGCCAATCTATTATATATAACTTATATATAGGTACAGAAGAAATACATATTTGTTTAATTATATATTACCTCATTATTAGATCATCAAATTCTTTAAGCTGTAAAGGAAAATCTACAAATTACATTCATACTCATTGTACTCCCATATTTACTGTGTAGCTGAAGAATCATGTTACCATCCAATTCGGTAGGTAAATGGAACTTTGAAAGCCGATTTCCCAAACTAAGTCCCAGATTTACTTTTACGCTTCAAATTTCAAATCTATTAAACTTCAAAATCTATTTCTTAAGTAAGTTTTATATTTCTTTAAGAAAGGAATGCTACGACTGCACGTTCTTTGAATTTTAACAGAAAAAAAAAAAACACATTTCATCTTGTTCCGTTCTCTTTAAGTTACAAACAACACTGCACCGGCTATTTACTTTTATTTCCTCATCACTCAAGTCTTTGAAAGTACACTCATAAATATGCAAGTCCAAAGTTGTTGAGGCAACTCGGCGTATTTTACCACTTTTAGCTGAAATACCTATACAATAGGGGAACGCGACCCGCTGCATAGGAAGGCTGCGGCGAAGTTCCACCCAGTTACAATATCCGAACCTTCATAAATATTCACAACAGTATGAAGTCTACTCCAACTACTTTTATCAACTCCCCAGGGCGTTAGAGCAGCTTCCATTACTTTGTTTCCATTTAAATGTGTTCTTTGAGTAGACATCAGCGCGGCTAATTGGCAACCTTATCTGGAACGTTTTCAATAACTATGACAGTGCCCGACTGCTCGATTGTTTTCTTAATCTTCGAGTCTTTACTAATTCTGTATTTAATTAATAGCGCTCTGCAGAGCTGCGCTTTCCAGGTTAAAGTTTCATTTATTGTCTTTAGTTGCTCGAGGATAAATTAATATTTGGACGCCTATAAACGCGTTGGGCAATAATTACTCAGTTAAACTTACTTTTGGTTACAGTTTGGTGAAGATTTTTTTTTTTATTTTTTTTTTATTTATAATATTACAAAATCTTACAGATGCTGAGATCCAAGGTGATGTTATAAGCACATGTTAAACTAAACCATAAATTATATAAACACAAACTACAACATATAACAATAATAAAAACAAAATTAATCAAAATAACCCAGGTTCCTTCAATGTATCTCTATGCCGCTACTACAAAATGACATAAAAATAGAAATTTCGTTTTTCATTTATTTCTCCAAAACATGAGTATACACACACATAGAGCATGCAAAATGTGGAAAAAAAAATAGTCATTCATATTTTGCCTTTACGGCGTACAAATATTAGTCAACTAAATAATACATTTTGCATTTTGAATTAGATTATTATGTATTACATTGCAAGTATATCTAAATTGCTATACCTATATTACTTTTTACGATTCTTATTTTCCAAACAAAGACTGAAAAGGCTTATCTCATTTCTTCTTTTGTAAACCAAAAACAATCAGTTTCAATTAATATTTAATATTTTCAGTTATCATAACATAAACCCCCACACAAATTAAATACTTACCTATAATTGTTATACATATCTAATATTTTTTATTAACATATTTTCGTCGTTGTATTCTTAAGTGTATAATCAACAATGTAATGGACTAACATGAAAACCCACAAGATAACAAATGAACCTTGGCAGTCATTTATTTGTCCTGTACATTTCCTGATAGCTACGTTCGGTCTATCGTTACGCAACCTTGTTTTTGCCAGCGCACAAGATCGGAAACACCACGGATAGACGTGTTAATCTCACGGTGTCGAGAGCATGTGACGATATTATTTTTCCCGGCATCATATCGAGTGATTAATAACGTTATTCCTTCTGCCGTAATGACGTTCTCTCGATATCATTCTTTTCTGCTCGTGGAGTATTCTGGGCTCTTTTAATGGGTTAATCGTTAGACTAGTCGTTTATTATTGTTAGAGTAAGAATTAATCATTGTTTATTGTTTGACTGTATATCTAGAGGTCCATATTATTAACTTTAACAAATTACATACTGTATGCACGAAATAGTTAAACCAAAATATAACGCATGCTTCATGAATAAATTAATATTTAGTCAACTATGTATTCAACCGATTTTCCAAATCCTCTTCATAATAAACAGTAGACAACTTTTTATTACAGAAACGCCTGCGTTGTATTAGCTTCCACTACGCTTGCCGTAACTGGTCTACTGTGCAGTCTATCTTCCTATGACGTCTCTAACGAAGTCTTTTTGCAGTCGTGGACACAACTTAAGTATAAACTCGGTACCTATAAGTGCACTGTTTCTAATATAAATAATATAAGTAGCTACGTTAACAGAACCATCACTAAATATAAACACTAAAAAACAAATATAAAACAGCCCCTTAGTTTTGAACGTTTCAATAAATTGTCGTATCGAGCTAAAGTACGAAGTCAGTGGCCGACATAAATAACGCGACTAAAGCACGTGTAAAATAAACTATTTTATAAAAAGAGGAACCCTGTCCAATAGCGCCCGACTTATCGAAATCATATTTCAGGGACGTGAGGAGGACGATGTAGCTTTACCCTTTTCCAACGCATTGTCTATCGAGGCCCGTTCACATTCCATCGGACATCACGTTCCAGTAACATTTACAAGGCAAAATCTCAATGACAGGAGAAAACTTGAAACAGTACTTGCTCAGTTCGGGTCTTGGTCAGTCCAAACGAGGCATCACCCTTTTCCAAAGCATTGTCTATATCACATTGTCACGAACACGCGGCGACAAGAGATATTCGTTGAGATATAACTTTATTCTTGTAATATTTCTCCGTGATTCTTGTTGTTTTAAACACGAAACAAAAACCAATAGTTTAAATTAATTCGACTTATTATTTTAACTCAGCTATATGTGCGATGGTATAAAATGTAGGCATTGACGAGTATGTTATACAATAAACCAATAAACATGAACATATTGCCACGATGAAGCTAACTAGTGTGTAAGTAAAGACTTGGTAAAATAAATTTTTACGTTCATGAGCTCGGATGTTTTAGAAAAGACCTGCGCAATTACCTCTAGTCCTTCGATGGTGGGGACAAACCGGAGTTTGCAGCCAAGCAAGATTCTTAAAGTGTTTAATTAATTTTTATCTAGTGCGCCAGACCGGACATCCGGTCTACAACACACAATATAAAGACAAAAACATCCGGGCCCTGGTGGGACAGAATAAAAATAAAAATAAATTGTATTCACTTTATAAACGTATTCGGGTAGGTAATATAAGTCGCTACGCAAATCAATATCTTCCTTTTTATAAGCTAGATCTTCTCCTATGTTTTTTATACAATAATAAAACACTGGAGATATATAGGTACATGTCCGTCTGAACACTCATAACTTAAAAGACAGTAGTTAGATTTCAATTAAGCTTTCACAGCTAGAGCTCTAAGTACCTACTACTTAGAGCTCTAGCTTCGATAATAAGAATGTATCATTACTTGAAATTTACGAAAACGAAGTCACAGGCCCAGCTCCTTTAATAATAAACCTTGTTTCAAGGTACTAAAACATTACGCAATAAAATATATAGCCAATATTGTAAATTGACATTAATTGTGATCCAATCTGAACCAAATTCAGCTACACCACACATAGGGGAGAGTGGGGATATTGCGGACACTTAAGGAAACCCTTCAATAAAACATAAAGTATTAAAGCTAATAAGTCTGTCTTTATTTACTTTTAAACTTTGGTTCTTACCTTACAAAATGAACATATAAAATTGTTAGTATCAAATCAATAATTATATTTTTTCTCAAAAAAACAAAACCCTTGCTGTCCGCATTTACCCGATGCCTACCGGGTAAATACGGACAGCGAGTGGGGTAATTGCGGTCAGTCTACTTCTTACAAAAATCATAAATATAGCTACGGCTTGTGCTCCCGCTTGTGCAATTATCGTGTGCCCAATTCTTGCATACCATGCACATTACCCAATCTTCCAGTGGGGCGAATGATATTTTTGATTACAAAATATATACAAATATCCTTTATAATTGCATTATTTTCAAAAATTCCAATATTTTTTACACCTTTCTGCGACTTCTCTAGTATAAATTAGAATTATATAATATTCAATTTTGCAATGCCTGAAATGGGCAACTAAGTTTAAGAGAACTATTTTATTTTATAACACCATTATTTGTACACTTAGTTGACAAAATAAACATCTTGAATCTTGAATCTTTTTCTTCTGTTCGGCAGTTTCTTTCTCAAATCTTATTTAATTATTTTTTTCGCTTGAAGTTGGGAATCACTTGCTGCTTGAGTGGTATTTGTCTGCTTATTTAAATTAAGAACTATTGGTTCGTTGTGAGTACAAGACTTATTTATTCATTTTGAAGTTTTAAGCGTGTACATATTTTTCTTCTTCTGTTTGTAAACACGAGGTTTCTGAAACACAATACAACCATGTTAAGTCACGTGTCCTTATTCTCCCCAATAGATTGCGGACATTTCCTTGGGATAAATACGGACGTCCGTATTTACCCCAAGAAAATGTCCGCAATCACCCCATCAGCCTTTTTACATTTTATAGCAAAAAAATGTTAGGCTAGATAATGACACTTCTAAGTTATTTTTTCACATTTTTGAAGGTAAATGAAACCCTAATGTAAAACTAATATAGTTTTTACCTAAAGCAATTATCTTTGCATATGCACGCTACTAAGAATCATCAAAAATTAAAAGAAAACACTTAAAAATTATAAAACGTTCTTACCTTAAAACGGGTGCACCGCCTCCGGTGTTGACGACCTGCCGGCCACTAGAGATGGTGGAATAAATCACGCGAGACCAGTTGTGGGGCGAGGGGTGAGCTATGTCAGCTGGAATGGTAGTGTCCGCAATTACCCGCTGTCCGTAATCACCCCACCCTCCCCTACTTATTCCAAATCTCAACTTGAAGTTCCCTAAGACAGCAACAATCTGCCGACAACTTTACAACTAACGTTAAGCGTAAGTAGATGTTTATGCCTGGAAAATACAGCAGAGTGACTGTGAGGCCGAATTCCACGGATGTCTTGTATATATGTCAGGACGTACTTCTCGAATACTAACGAACAGCTAAGGCAGTAAAGGTAGCCAACAAGCGTCCCAGACGGGCGGACAGGCCGAGCGTCCACTACGGACTCTAATGAGAGCGACTCCATCGTTAAATAAATTGGATAAAGACGTTCGTGATCTCTCAAGAACAACTTGAACCACTTCACAGTGACTAGCAATTAACTAAATTAAAAGATTGTTCGTGCACTTACCGAAACGTTTGAAACGCTTCAGTTCACTCTCTATGTGCTTTTCACCATTAATTCACTTAAAGTGTTGGATTCCCTATTTATTTTTGGTAGGTTTAAACGTAGTTAAAGAAAACGAATTGTTAAGATTCGTATTTCACGTAACGTACGTAATAAGCAGTAGAATTATGTTCAGAAAATAATTGGATGGAGGATTTTTAGAAAAATATGTTAGGCTAAGCAATACTTGACGGCTTTTGGTAAATTTATGATATTGTTTGCCCACGCACTTCATAAGGCTATAAAAGTAATTTCACAGATTTTGGATAAAAATAAAATCAGATGAACGGTTACAAAATATCTAAGTAAGTACCTAAGTCAAGTGTTTAGTTGGAAGAAGCTTCTTTTATTGTTATTTTATAAACGAAAACATCGAATTGTTAATCTGACTATCAGGCGATGGCAGATTAAACTCATTATGCGGATTTCTGAACTGTGACAATATCAGTACCAATAAATTTACGGGTGTTTGCGCTGATAAAATAAACAGGTAGGTGTCGGACTTTGGCCGCTGACCGCCGAACGATAAATTGATCTCATTATTATCGTCTATTGGCAAACAAATCTCTTACTCCCGTTGTATCGTACGGAATAACAAATAATAAAGAAAGAAACTCATGAGCTTATGAGGGAATTTCATTTTAGTATATCGCCTGTTTATCTACCTACTGAAGAGTTATTTGTAGCTACAATATTTTTGCAATATATGTAGGCTTAGACAAATAGAGCTCCTAACAAACTAATATTCAATAACCGCCTTGAAATCTTCATTGTCTTTCCAAATATTGAAAAAAAAAGGAATTTTAGTCATTTCTTTCTTTATTAAGACAAATCTGGCAGGACAAGTAAATCCTTGTTGACTTGTGAATGCGAGGAATTTAAAAGATTTCCATACGATGTTCGGCGAACAAAAACGTGTAAAGCTGAGCTTGGCATGACGCGACGATTTAACGCGGATCCTTGCAAAGTAGACGGTGTACGACGGCTGAGCCAGCTCGCGACCCCCATCACCGGATTAACTGCCTGTAACACCATGTCAGCCGGTCAACCGGCCAAGATTTACGCATCTGTTTTCATTCTATATTAAAAAGATTTGTTGCTTCTCGCTACATTATTCCACAAAACAAAACAGATTTAATCCAAGATTATCAACTACAAACGTATATTGCAATTATATTCGTACCCATACGTTTGTTGCAAAATCCAAACGAAAACTACGTTAGTATTCTAACATCAGAATATCCTCTTCGATATTGACGCGGATGTCGGATGCACGTCAGAGTGGGCTCATATTGGATCTAGCCGGTTCCATATCCACAGCCGCGGCACTACGAGTGTAAGCCTTTAATCTCTGCATTGCGTCACACCGAGCAGAATGAGAGTTATCGGTTCCCCTACTGATAAACACAAACGAATGAGCTCGGGTCCGCAATCCAGCTCAATAATACCCGTCCTCCGTATAAAAATTGATTGTAACAGCCAATCGCATGAATAAATAAATATATATTTCGGCTATCATTATACAAAATCGCTATTTATCGTTGCGGTAGCAGAATTCATGGGCTTAATAGTTGTCGATTAACAATGGATCGATATGACACGGAGTCGACCGGCAATGCCTGCAAGTGATCGGGTCGTTAACAAAGTCACGAAAAACGGGAGGTGTGCCATTATAAATATCAACATAAACGAGGGTGGTTACCCAGCATTAACCTTGCCAACCTGACAAATAATTGTAGGTGCCTACACGGATAGGATTACTGAAAAAACAGCGTGCTCACCTAACGCCCTCCTGACTAACGATGTATAAAATTTCCATTGTCATCAATCTCTGACACAACGCTGAGGATTCGCAAACTCTTCACTAATTGCAATTTGAACAAAAACTAAAAAGCGAAGTCATCGCGAGCTGCAATTTTTAACGCTACGTTCTCCACCAGTTGTAAATTCAAAAGTCACAAAATAATGGTATCAGCAAAAAAAAAGTAAAACGGAGTTGAAAATTGTTGTTTATTTCATTTAAATCTAGTCCTGTTCCACCGAACTTACAAATCACAGCTTATAATGACTAAAATTTTGCCATATTACGATACATACTCATTAGAAGCATGCGTGCTAGTTATTCATAAACATGCCTAATTGTGATCTGTTGATTATTGAAATATTAAATTAGGTACTATATTTTAACCACAATTTCGCTTTATACATGGTATGGCATATATGGTATATAAACATACATACCAATATCATTTTACAAATCATATTGAAAAAATTGTTGACCATAATCAGTATCATATGTGAATCATTGTAAGTTATCTTTTTTAAACGTTGTTCACACTGTTAGTATGTATATATGCACAATAATCTCACTTACACACAACCTGAAATTCTAATGTCACACAATTATTTTTCCTGTGCGGGATTCGGACTCGAACACGTGCTGTAAAATGTCAATCGCTTAGCCACTGCGCCGCACCCTGGCGTAAATTTGTAGATATACAATACATATAATTTGTCCACATAACGACTACGGCGAGGACAGATGGGCGGTCTGGGCGGTGTATCTCCATGACCATTACAGTGCAATTGACACGTGTAATGTCCCAAAACGCCAATACCGTAAAAATGTACCTACAGATACTCTCGAACCACTTTTTTCAAACTGTGTATTCCTATGGGTGCTCACAAAACTCGTTTCTATGTACTTTTCATTTTGTTTACATCTGACAAAGGCTTTTTCATTTTACGTTGTTTTCCTTGAAACACAATTATCAAACCAAACCGTATTAATATAATATATACGTGCCTAGGTAAGTCCTTACATTATTTATTAACTTTTAAAATATGTAAGGCGCAACCTAATACCCTGAAATAATTGCACAATCAATTTAATTTAGAACGAAATATTTAACATCCGAGCACATTTATGAAATTTACATAAAAGTTTTTTAATAATTATGGTAATTCTCGGAACAGAGATTCATTAAAAATGAATAATTATTATCCATTTCGGCTCTATAACTAATATTAATGAAATCAATTTTCCAAAGGAATTTGAATTGTCAAGGTAATTGAAACAAATTTTGTTAATTATCTTTACTTGTTCATTGATATTACCTTTCTCGGTAAATAAAAAAAACTCTGTCCGTTTAACAATCTCAACTTAATTTTCAAAGATATTCACTATCAGTGTCGTAAACATATTTTATTATTTACACAAAACCTTAACTTAAGTCGTCAAAGTAGGGTTGGAAAAAAGAGGCTCATCGCGAGACAGGTTAGAGTCTGTTTGTTTATCAAATCTGTTCATTGATCACTGCCTTAATATAAACACCTAAATATCGACGGCTTATCGACGAAATTACGCTAGTATAATAGAAATGAACAACAAAAATATGACGTCATTTGAAACTTATAAAATACCATAACGACGAATAATTATTCTTTTCCATGCTTAAATTTCCTTCACACCTGATCCTACAAACAAGGTCTCATCATGTAACACGAAGTCACGTAAATTAGGTAGGATGTATAATAATCCCAAGATAAAACGCTTAAGCTTCTGCCATAACGTCTCGTGTGTAAGCAGCTTTATTTGCTGTAAACATTTGCGTTCTCGTTTGCTTTTAAATAATAAAGGAATTCTTGTGCCTTGTTATTTATGCCGACTAAAACGCTAGAATAAAACTTGTGTGGAAATAAGCTCTTCGAAATAATGACGTGAAGAAAGTTCATATCGCAAGTTATTTCTTTCTCTTAATAACTTGAGACGCTGTTTTTTACACAGAGTGAGGAAATCGTTTTTGACTCATACTCTATTTATGTGTCATTGTTAAAAAAGTGATCCGAAAATTATATACTCCTTTTAGAAGAACGTTTTGAAAATCGAACCAAAAATTTACAAATAATTTCTGAATTCTTTTTTGAAATCCTCAGTCATCGTATTCAATGCTATTTGAAAACATTTTACCTCCTCACATCCATAATGAAAATATCCATTCTATCTTCATAATGATATCTTGTCATTACTTTTTTATATCCTTGGCTACCTACCTATTTAAATATCTACTTTTATTGTCTCATACAGACCCATTTACAATAATTATGACATTTCCTACTTTTCAATTGACATTTATTAGGTACGCCTCAGGCTTACTGCACTAAATCGAAGTGACAACAGATCACGTATAATGTACTACTGACAGGAAGAGTAATAGGAGGAAATTGATGAACCGTAATACATATCAATAGAGATATTGGCAATAAATAAGCAGATAAAATATGGCCGTTTAAGGTCGAAAGCAATTTGTAAGCCCGCCCATCTTGAGTATCGGGAAGATCGGACGGAATTACCTACAACAGGTTTTTGCGTCATGATTTGTGGCGCCCCCGGGCGATGTTTGATCCAACACGTGCTTCCCCATTGTCTGGCGAAAACAACTTGTATTTAGGCAAAATTATTCCCTTTTGGAAACGTGAGTGCAAAACATTTGGCGTGTTTAAATTTTTCCTCAAAACTCTGTTTTGATTATATAATCATTGTTTCATTATTATTTTGTTTTGACCGCAAAACTTGTTGGTCTTCTTTACGGCTCATTGTGGTGATGAAGAAAACAAAAAGTTATTTGTTATGAATAGCCAGGTAAATCATAAACATTCGTAACGGAGATTGAAAATAACTCAGGTTGCGTAGTTAGACGTATTTACAAATAAAAATTTCAAATAGACACCTACGCTTATTTTTCAAGAATATCCCATGAAAGGTCTTGCAATGATAACGAGGAACATTTATTTTGTAAAGTTTCTAACATTCTGTAAAGCCTGCTAAGTGTGTTCGTAGAATCCAGCTCAGTTGTGTTGATAACGATAATCTCCCAAGAACTAAGGATGCTGGCGATTGATGCTTTGAAACTCTTGTGGCTTTCATTATCACCATTCCCATAAACAACCGTAGTTAAATATAAGTGTAATAAAATAAAGAAGCAAAAATACGAGCATACGTTATCGCTTTCCTAACAAAGTTGTTGCCGTGAAACTTTCGTAATAAATGTTTAATTTCATTTAGGTAACAACATTACGAGACATTCGTAATGTGCGGAGACGTCGAGACGTACAAGTTTTGTTTCGAAATTACCTAAAGTATAAACCTATACTCCGCGGCCTGTATGGAGATTAAGTTTATTTTCTTTCGACAGAATATTAGAATATTCTATCAAATCTATTTATTGTTTCTTTAGATGATGTAGAGTTTATTTTGTTAGAAATAAAGCAATTACCTAAGCGTTGGTTCGTGACCATGAAAATTCCTACTATGATTTTTAAGAATATTCTGTTTAACCAGATATTTCCGTACGAATAGATTTCAAAGAAACCTCACTAACCATATTGCTCCGAGAAATGCTGAATTAAGTACAAAGGCTTCTGAAGATCGGCCAACATTTAGAATAATTAATAGTAAATACCCTAATTTCAGCACAGGTAACGCTAGGCTGAAGAAAATAATTTCGTTCCACCGAAGTGGTATTTACGTTGGAGGAAATAGGGCTATGTAAATACTTAGTAACTTCATTAGCAAAACAAATTAACGTACGGTACATTTGATGTGCGTAATTGGTCCTACCTTCCCATCCAGTAAACTTAAAGTATTCTATTTACACAAATAAATTGTAATTGGCATAGTTAAGTTTTATTTTATCAGCGTTACTGATACCCTTCCTAAGCTGCGGTTGCATCGGCACCTATCGTAACAAGATAAAGGAATGTCGTAAACTTGGAACACACATTTTTCCGTAGATGTGGTTCAATCACCTCGTAACAAAGTTTTAGCTTTTTTAACACAATTTTCATTTGTCGTAATACAAAACTAACCATTTCGATCAACAAAGTTTTCTAAAAGCAAAAAGCTTTTCTTATTACTTTGTGAAATAAGTCATGAAAAAAATATTGTAAATCCATTTCCTTTTCATTTTTAAATTGTCATACTTTTTCTGCCATTGAGAAAGACATCTAACAATTTTTTTGCATATTATTCCTTTTCACAGCTACGCTAAGGCTTGCTGTTTCATTAAAATTTAAACATACCGTAGCTTTAAGTTTTTGTACATATAAGAATAAGATGTTTTTGTATACATAAGATGTTTTATATATGTCATGTACATATCTTTTAACTATTATTATCATATAATATCTGTTAAAACGTTTAGACCGTCGGAAATAGACGCCTTGACCCAGTTTGTCGCAAGAGCGAGACCCTCCGCTTGACCCAAGGAGCGTTGGTTTGCTGTGCTCCAGGCATAAGAGCGAACGGGCCACCACAGAGGATGCGTAAAGTGGAGGAAATTGAGCCGGAAGACCGACCCTCGCACGCGTTACGATAGTGCCGCAAGAAGAATTTAATACACGTATTTATCTACGCACAAATTCAATCATTTCGTGATACCATGTACCTATACTTACTGTTAATATTTTCAACCTCGGAAAATAATTAAACTACACCCCACAGGGCGTTTATACAAAGGTGCACGCAGGTGCAAAACCAACCGGATAGCTAAAGTGAAAACAATATCAACCATGACTTTCCATTACAAATATATTTCTCCCGCGATGAAATATATTTTACAATTGTTATTTTTTCGCTTCCATTCAGCGTTTGGATAGAATTACCCGTATACACTACAAACCATACGTAAATACGTCGAGAACAATTTTGCACGTTATGCAAAACCTTAACCGTTGCCGTTCGAATAATTTGTGATAGGAAAATGGAATTGTATGCAGAATAATAAAATTCTCCGACCCTCCGAATCGAGCCCATAATAAATTTTACCGTTGTGGTTTCTACCTACATGTTGTTTTGATCGCAACTGCCAAAAAAATTACGCCAACCCTTATACATATCGCCACACAATAAAGAACCAACCTGTGTCGATCCAAGACATTTTATAAATGAAGCAGTAATTCACTAACAGATTTACAGCTTGAACTTATCAATCTCAACAACGAGGAAATATCACAGTTTTGGTCATTTTCTTCCATTCAATCTTCTTCATATTTGAGACGCGTATGAGCTGCAGTGGATCATCAATTTTCGTAAAATAACACATTAGGTATATACCATTTCCAAATGAAGGCCAAATAAGAAAAGTTTTGAAATATGAGAAAGTATGTGTTTATTTTGTCGAAGTTTTATTAAATAAGCAATAATTGATCATTGCAAGACTGATAGGTATTGACTTATTTTATTATATTTTTAGACTACCTCAATGGTCTAGAGGTCACAACACTCACTGCTGAGCGTAACGTCCTCGGTTTGATTCCCGGGTCGGGCACATTGTTATTGGGTTTTTCTGTATAGAAATTCTCACAATACGACACCTCTGCCTGACTCTTTGCTCATACAGGCATGATGCTTTGTTATACATTTTTGCGAAATATTAAGATTCTACAACTATATTTTTTTGAAACGTCACTAGGAATAATTCTTGTATCGTGGGTGCATTTACAAACACATATATTCACTTACACGAATACCCACACTCGAAACAACTATCTGTAGATCATACAAATATTTGTTCCGTGCGGGAATCGAACCGCGACACGTAGCGCAGCAGTTGATCTCTCAACCACTGCGCCCACCGTGCCATCAATTTGAACTTAACTAATAATATAAGTCTTGCTATACGATACATTAGCTCTAATTAGTTGTTTGGAATTAACCGCATCATAGGTTTGAAATTAAATGCAATCAGAGTCTGCGATATTAATTTAAGAACACTTAATTAAACAAAATGTTTAGGAGTTTCTTTACGCCATTTATTTAATTATTTATTTATTTATCCTTCTTCTCCTTCTTTAATTTAAGCTCAGCTCTTTATTTCTTTATCCAAACTATTATAAATGTGAAAGTAACTCTGTCTGTATATTTGTTACCTCAGCATGACTAAACCAATGTACCAATATTTTAGAAATTTTACAAAAATGTACTTTTTGTCCTGGAGATGGATATGTTTTTATTGCAGTAAAACACTAATTACATAATAAATACGAAATACATACAGACAAAGACGGCAAAAGCTATCTACTATAAATCTGTATTAAGGTATGTATTATTGCTGTGGGGTAACTGGACTTGGAAGTTTTAAATTTCAAAAGGAATCGTTATTTACACTTTAAGTAATTTCCCCGTAAAATTAAGTTCCATCGCCGAGTTGTTTAACGTGAACTTCTGAGCATAATATTTTTCACGCTAAAACATATTTAATACGAGCTAATTAGCTAAGCTGGGCGATATAACACGTTTCGCTCATGTGAACTAATTAAACGTTGTGGTAGTCTGGATGGGAGGGGGTTCAGCTGTTTTAAAAAGCAAGAGTAGCAGGGTGGTCGTGGGCGGCTGTAAGCTAGACCTCGAGGCACGAACTCTGGCGTCGCTCATCAATATTGCGCGCACGTTCGAAAACTTTCTGCCACAATTACCTGAGAGCTCAAGTGTCGGAAAATATATTGGTTTTGTTTGTCTCAGTCCCAACTATCTGCAGAATCGATCACCACACGAATCTATTAACCTGTAGCTGTATAGATAAACACATAAATGATATAATTTGCACACTGATTCGCTATTTTTGTGATAATACCTTATTTTTTTCGATGAAAAAGACGATTTAATGTGAAAATCTTAGAGGGTTATTATATGAAAAACGTATATTTCAAATTGAAAGTTACAAAATATTCATTCGACTACATTTAGGGTAATTTGATGAGTGTGAGTACATATGTCTGTAATATTCATGTAATTCAGTTTTATCAAATGAAAATATCAGCTAAGCCTTTTCGCTATGTAGAATATCATAACATAAATCAACAAAATTACGTTTTAAAAGCTTTTCATTATCGAATAACTGACTCCGTGCTTATTAAAGCCGACCGCGCAAGTTAAAATATAAATTTGAATTAAAATTAACAAATTAATCTACTTATTTAATTAGAAACCTCTTCAAACGATTGGTACATCGGCTGTAGGTAATTATTTTTTGATATAATATGTCGCAGAGGTCCACATCCGGTGGAGTTAATTAATAACCGCCCAGTGGGTCTCGGCGAGTGTGCCTAAGAGACGAAGGAAAAAATATCATTACGCTGAGCGTTGGTTAGTTAGCAGAAAAGACCACTGGTGTATGGCCCGAAATAATAAACCGCAAGCCGCCGCCCCGGTGATTTATTGTTTCGGCTTTGCGAAACCTCACTCGGAAGCCTGATAAAAAATGATCTCACTTATTAACACCACTGGCGAACCCCGACTTTATTACCCTTTGCTGATTTCTGTGACACACCAAACATTTTATATTCAACTTTTGGTATAATCAACCAATCAACTTTTCCGCAATATATACTTTACCTACGCTCTCACTCACATGTTTCTTGCTTTATTTTCTAAAAGTTTGAAAAACAAAATCAGTGTGATATTGAACGCAATACAGAACACGATTAGGCATTATTATTCTGTTAAAGGCCTCTACGGAACCGCTATAAAGAACTTCAAAGACAAATAATTAATTGTTCTTTTTGAGTTTTTATGAAATTAAAATCTATATTGTAGTCATAATGAGGCCAACAATCTTTGCTTCTCACGTGTCAAATGGAAGATAATAAGAAATTCTGCTAATTTAGTATTCAGGAAGGAGTCATGACATACGAACTTTAAAGACTTTGTGGTTATTACTGTAAGCAAAATTCTTTACGGTATTAGAATGGGCCTACCTCGGGAAAGTTTTCAAATATTAGCACCATTATTTCACGAGATGACAGAGGTTGGGCACATATTAGCAAAGTTCGAGGGCGGTCATTTAATGTCACTATTCATTTTTTAAGGATCTTGTTTTAGTATGAAACATTTTTAAACACTGTTTAACTCATTAAGCGAATGTTTTTTTTACGTTACCGTTTAAATTATTACTATGTATAAATTATGGGTTTTACTGTATTTGAGCTGCGCATACATATTTCAGCTTTTTAATACCACTAATTAGAATCCAGTTTCCATATACATAGGTATCAATCAACACACATCACATAGCCTATCGTAGACCACTGGCCATAGACTGTATACCCACAAGTAGTAAGGTTAAAAGTTCAAAAAATTTAAACTCCGTATAAAAACCCATTACAGTACATTTAGTAACTGCCAGTACATACGGATAAGTACAAAGAAAACAATATTTGAAGTTTTAACTAACTATAAATTTAAGAAAAACCTAGCAACACTTTGTCCGACCTGGATATCGAACCCAGGACCGCAAGCTTAGCACTAGACCCAGGACGCAGTCAGTATAGATACTATAAAAGCGTTTTGTTACTGAAACAATTCCACTTAACACTATACTTAGTGTTGCCGCCCCTTAGGCCGAATATTCGCGACCGCGGCGCGTGCATCTAACGCTAAAACGCAGCCTCACAGTTATGTATTATTAAAAACATTAAATAATGTAGTTTGCAGTACTTCCTAGCTTAACAACTAGTTAAACTAACATTATATTTGCTCCTTCCTTGTTAATAAACACAATACTAACATCTTTTGTAAACAATAAATACTTGCGATTCATAAGCCGTTTAATTTGCGTTGCGAATTAAACATGAGTTTACATCTGGACTGGACGTTTTCTGTCAAATCGTCACGTTATATCTTTCCGTAATTTGTGTGAAAGACTGCCAAAAAGTCTCATTTCATAAACGGCGAAATTAATTTACATTTCCACGTTTACATAAATAAAAGAGGCAGTATTGCCGTACGTTTGTGGGTGCCGACGGCTTAGCGGGAAACGCTCCCCTCATATACTCCGTCGTTGGAAATGCTAATGTGCAAATGTGAGACCGGCAAAAACTGCTCGGCTGTTCACTTTCGCCTAGGTGCTAATAATTTCAATTTAAACAGCTCGCTGAGGTAAATTTTGTAGCAATTAGGCTCGCATGTTATATTGGTATAGCAGGATCAATGTTGTTTGTTTTGCTAATATTATTAGCGTTGGTAACGCGTTCATTAAGCAATTTCCGCTAATACTAAAGCGTTAATATAATGCTATTCGATATATTAAATACTAGGAATATTACATAAATATTTATACTGCCTATTTAAGCAATAATTGTTTCACCAGTTCTATGTTTTGATAAACTGTGCATAGGTATATGGATATGAAACAATTTAAAAGACAGATAAAGAAAAAGTTCATATGACGTATGAGAAGATAATACAAATTTATTTATCCAGTTTAAGTAAATATTTAGTAGGTAACAGAGATAATTTATTCTAAGTTAAATTTTAGCAAAAGTTTCTGGTAACTGAAAACCTTATCTTTAAAATCTTAAAGCAAATTGAGAGGCTCTGCTTGTTTTCTCGTTAGTTAACGACTATAATTTAAACTTAATAATAAAGACGGACAAGCGGCTTTGTTTGTGCTTGAAAGGTAAAATTTCGTGCACCTAAATGAATGTTAATTAAGAAATGTGAGCCCAAGAACAAAACGCAATTTGAAAAGTGTGACAACCTGAAAGCTCTGACAAAAAAAATTAAAAAAAATTACAAGGTACATTTGCAAAACAAAGCATAAAACACATTAACGCTATCCTTAGCTTATTAAATCTACTACAAGCACGAGATCAATCTCATTAATTAGATAGATTGAACAAAAAGTTGACGGAAATTAATAATGAGAGTGTTCCATATCGCTCTAGTCATAAAGTTCGATGACACAAAATATTATCTACTTATTGAGAAACACGAGACGAATACGAACGTTCAGGGTATAAAACGTGCTACTATCGGGTTCCTCTATCATTTTATTAGGTAACAACATTGTTTTTCTTCTTTATAGTTTTCTTCATCCACTTTGCTCAAAGAAGGCATAGACAGTTTCTTCTTTCATGAATGTACGACATATTGACATTTACAAACGCCACCTTTTTTTCCCATTTCTAAAATCTAAACACTAAAATTCTAAATATTTTACAATCTGAATAAGGTCCAACCCAACCTAATAAAACCTAATCAGACTTTCAAATACATTAGAATAAAGGGATGATATATCAATGGAGTCCACATTAACAAAATGTAAAGACGAGAGATACGCCTTGTATAATGTACGGAACATTACAAGTCCCGGTTGCGATTCTCTTTCCGCCTCGCTGAGATATTGTAATGAAATCTCGCCATCTGGTTTCTCTCGCCGACGTAATATGATGTGCGACCTGCGCCTGCTTTCCGTATACCTCGATTAAAATAATATTTATTATTAGGTATATTAAAAATGTTGTTTTTCTAATCTTAATTATGATAAAAATCGTGTTTTGTTGTGTGCTTTAGTATTTGTTTTCCTCTTCTTGTGAAGGTTGGCATACATAAAATGTAAAATTTACAGGATTATATAATTATGTTGTCTCTTAATTAATATTATTAATAAATCTGCTGTTTGAAGTGAATATAGGAAAATTGTTTTCATAGGCATACTTACACAAAAATTTGTTTTCTTAGACAAAAAATATAGGTAAGCGTACTTGCTTACCTATATTTACCTTTTTGTCTAAGAAAACACCTAAGTTCTGTTTTAGGGTTCTGTCTTAGGTATTGTTTAGTTGACGTTCCCAAGCTGGTACACTTACAGGTACCTACTAATCAACCTCACGATATACTCAGTTAAGCGCTGAATATAATTATTTGCTTAGTGCTGTTTACTGAGCTAAGACAGCTTCGATGGTGGGATACATAATATATTTAAATAAATAATATATCCAGGAAATCAATCAAAGGTGTTCTAAAAATATCCGAGAAAGTGCGACATAATCACAGATTATGTTTGATTTTCCGAAAAATATTGAACATTGGTTAATATGCTACTCATATTAACCTATGTTCAATATTTTGCGGACTATTGTAAAAATAAAGCATGATTTTCGTTTAAAATATCCACTCCACTAGAGTAGAAAACCGTGCCATAATAAGAAGTGAGCAAAATAGAGTTCCATATAATGAACTCGCGTCACACTGAACCACAGACTAAAATAATGATTGGTACTGCTTGATACCAACTGTACCTTTGAAGTCCAAACACTGCCTACACAATTTCATTCTTTCAATAAAAAACGCGAAGAGATAATAATAATTACTTAATATTTGATATCGAAAGGTAATACTTAGAATGATGACGGCTGGCTTAATATTCGTGCCATCTCTTGAAAAGTGATATGATCACAAAATTCTATTGTATTTGCCTTACGGCTAATTAATTTCTATAAGCCGACTTTGGTTACGTATTGTTGCGCTCATCATGTTTTATAATTAGGTATTTTCTGTTCTATATCAATTTTCGCAGTAAATTACTTTACTTGTATACGTAAGCAATTTAAAAAATCTAATTAATTACAACTATGGTTTTATATAAATTTAGAAAACCAGTGTCAACTACAGTCAAGACCTTCGATTTCGGACCAGATATTGCGTATACGCTTCTATTCTATTTTTGTTTTATATAATATCTACTTTGCAGCACGCCATTTCTCTCGGGTCATAAACAACACTTTTCTCGATTGCCCCTTCAACGCGAAATGATATCCGTTCTCCCTGCATCTATTACCGATAACATCAAGTAAATAGTATGTATATTTAAATTAGGTGTCAATTCACATACCAATACGTTTATACGTATCTTATGTTTGTCAAATACGTAATTAACGTTAGTGTTGGTGCAGACAACCCAACGTGCGGCGTGTCGGTGCCAAGGTACACAGTCGCCACATGTGATCGCAATAATCGCTCATATCGTATGCCACAAACTGATAATGTAGCGTGGCATGCGTGCAAGCAATGCTCTAATATTCGATTTGTATTCACGGTCGCGTTGTTTATGGGCTATTGAGATGCGGGCGCCCATTGACTGGGCAATTTACATTGAATCGCTACTTTTGTGTACACGGAAGCCGGGACGCTGGAACGCGATGATGTTCTAATTATTATGTACCTGCGTGCATGTTTAGCACGACAAACATTTTGGGGATTGTTTGAAACTCTGTGCACGTTCAAGCTTTTATTCATTAAAATGTTTGTAAGGTTGCAAAAATTATGTTGGCTTTGATTAAACATATGATGATTTACTGCATAACGAATTATATCTAAGCTGAATCCCAAATGAGTACATACTTAAAAGACTATTACGTAATACCTATAAAACTCAAAAAAGAACACATGTCGTATTTCAACAGAATTGTTACTTCCTGAATCTACAGCATCATTATTTCATTAGCATTCTGTAACTAAAATACTATAGTTCTAGTGAGCTACAAGTTCTCTCCTTACCTGCCCAACTAGTGTAATTGCAGTAAGAGCAATCGACATGAGCGCGATTCGCTTCATTAAAAGTTTGAAACATTTGATCGGAAAATTATGCAGATACCACTCATATTTTGGTCCAGCATCATTAATGTGGAAACTCAAGATACACTTTCAGCAACTCGATAAAGGTCCGATCAAAATACGCGCACAATACTTCGCTTATTAACTAGGCGCTAGGCCCTTGCCCAGCAGTGGCATAGTAATGGACAGAATTTATAAATAAGGTATATAAACCTCTCGATGTCTCTTGGAGAACTTCAAAATATGTGTTTGGTTTTTTTCGATCACCCTTGGTTTTTTGTAGTCTTCCTACTCAGACAAATCCACTGACAACACTTATTCATAACTCTGCGGACCAACTATGTTGCTTCTTATGTAATCGGGTAAATAAAACAATTTCGTACTAAGCTCAAATGTTTTCCTACACGTTTAATCCCTTTACTCCTTTTTACCTAAAAGAACAGTTTGAGTTCCTCTGTGACACGCATTCTAGATCCCCGAGGTCATCAGAAAACCTGCAGCTTCAAATCCCAGCGCGTTCTTCCATGTTTCGAAGTAATTCTTTTTGCGTACAAGCTGCTTGCCTGTGGAATGTGCTGCCACTTTATGTGAGACGAGCACAAACTCTGCCAATATTTAAAAATCTCGTCAAGAAATATTACCTGGTGCTATTATAGATTACCCCAGACTTGCTTCTTTTTGGCTTGCAGATATACTTATTCGTTGTGTTTTATGTTTCTATTTATATTTATTTATAGTATGTATATTACTTTAGCTTCATGATATTTTTATTTTTATTTTTAAATTGTACATCCAGACTGCCCGTTGTCTTTTTAATCCGCTTCCATCAACTCCATTAGATTACCTGGAAGAGATCGCTTTAAGCGATGAGGCCGCCCCTTGTACATTGACTATTATTACTCCTTTTGTTGATTTCTTTTGGTGTACAGTCAAGAGTATATTATTATTAAAACCAAGTTCGGTCTAGCGAGCTATATAGCCCACCCTAGAAGATAATTCCTTTTAGGATCGCCGTCATCGAAATCGATAAGGAGGACTACATATAAAAGGTGTAAGGGCCAGTGCATCTTAAGTTTTTATATCAATGCAGAGAGTATGCACCTGTTATAAAGGAATAAAGTTGTTATCAGTCATATGAAAGTTCTTTGATAAATGAGTGTTGTTGCAGGTTTGGGTGCGGTGCGAAATGGAGAAATGTATTTTATATTTCAGACCTGCTATCAGACAAATAGTTTTGAAGTGATATGTCCCTTCTAGCTAGTTTTTGGACTGACTTGAAAACATTCATTACATTAATTATATCATACAATTTCTTTACTAAACTTTATATTTGTGAGTACCATTATATAATTTTATGCTTTTCGCTTATTATTAAATGCATTCAATATAACATAACGCCTCTATTCCTCGAAAGGTTAGATATAGAACATTTCACTGATTTCATATAACCACATAGTTATCAATGAAAATCTTTGCCACATAAGGACATTGCAACATAAGAATTAGGTACTCTAAAACTCGACGGGTATACTATACCTATTTAAATTCCTTCAATATTTAAACGTTCAGTAGCTGTTCTTCACCGCGCCTTCATTAATGAGTAATTTGAGTACAGTAAAAACAGGCCTCTCTTCACTAACCATATGTATTAATAAACATTTCATATATTCCCTGCCAGCTTGCGACATTACTAAAAGAGAATATAATTAATTAATGTATCATATATACCTGAAACATACAGCTATGTTTCAAATAAATAAGATGTACCGGTAAACATGGAATAAAAACCAGACAATGACATATAATTACAAATTCAGTCATTTTTAAACCATCCACTTCCACTAAAATGGTTTTAATATCTGCATTTTTTGTATTGTTTAATAACAGTAACTTGCAAAACTCTAACTAGCAGTTAACGTGAAACATGACACACTTTTTAAAACAAATGTACGTTCCCACCAAAAATACTTTACTCGAATATAGTATCCCATTCTCAAAATATTGTAGAATTCATCCATCTTAATAAATGCTCTGTTCTCTTTACAAAACATTTGTAGAGTCGAATATGTAATTATGTTTGCTATACAAAGCACCGAGCAATCTGTTCCTCCGAAAGAAAACCGCATCTTATAAAATAAACCGTCGCTTGAATTAATTTACTTGGAAAATAACTCGACTAAATATGTTTCTTTATAGACGCCTATGAAATTAATATTCTGACACAAACGTCGATAGGGCTCGATATTGTTTATTAGCTGGGAGGTTTATACAAACTCTCCATATTATATTTCATCTAGATCGTATAACCGAGTATTAAATTTGATAATATTCGGAATTAATAATCTAATAGTGGTTCTAAATTGGCAATAAACTTTAAGGTTATAGTCTCACGGACTAACTAATACTGTAAGTATCTAAACGCTCCACAGATAATATTTGCACGAAATTGCTAAATGCTAAATGAGTAGTTATATAGTAACGCATTATACATATAACTACTAAAATATTCAATATTGCTTTAATGGATAGTTATATCTGTTCTAAATTAATATCATGAATAAAAATTGATTTACAAATATTAATCGATTAATTGTACGCTAGAACTTATATCAGTTAATCGCCAAAACGTATCTTAATTATGTTGTTAAATGCAGAAATGATAATAGGCTTTCTGTTGAAATAAATGAAAACAAGAGTAATATTAAACTATTTTATACGGATATATATGATAAAGATAAAAAACACATTGACAGCTAAGACGTTATCATCATAGAGTAAAAACCTAGCATGAAAACAGGTCGGTGTTTGTGTTCTACCCTATAGGTACTCCAACATCCTCTCCTGAACGCAAACCCATTGCGTTGGTAAAGAATGTATGCTTTGATCTAAGTAGTGGCTTCGTTAGTATGTCAGCAACCATATCTTCACTCTTCTTGTATATTACGGATACTTGATTGGTTGCGACTTTCTCCCTTATAAAATGATAGCGTACATCTATGTGTTTGCTTCGAGCATTATAACTTTCAGTACGTGAAATACTAATTGCACTTTGGTTATCACAGTACATGATGATGGGGATTTTGGCAAGTTCAGGCCAAAAATCCTCTTGTAATTGTTTTAGCCACAGCCCTTCTTGAACAGATGAGGCTAAAGACATATATTCTGCCTCAGTGCTTGATAAGGCTATTGTTTGCTGCCTTTTAGAGTACCAACTTATGGCAGCACCCTGAAAGAGAAAAACGTATCCTGAACAGGAACGTCGATCTTCAGAATGACTGGCCCAATCAGCATCGCAGTAACCAGTAACATCGTCTTCATTTCTTTTAAAAATTAATTTGTAATCTACAGTAGCCTTTAAATATCTTAAAACTCTTTTCAAAGCAATCCAGTGTTGAGCGGTAGGCTGACTATTATACCTGCTCAATGAATTGACAATGTATGCTATATCTGGCCTTGTTCCTTGTGATAAATATAATAAACATCCAATGGCCTCTTGATACGGAATATTTTTAAGTATATCCTCTTCTTTCTCAGCCTTTTTTAATTGTATATTAATGTCACTGGGTGTCCAAATAGGTTTACATTGACTCATACCAAAACGACTTAAAATTTTCTCTACATAAATTGACTGGTCCAAGTAAATTTCATTTTTACTTTTATTTTCTGTTACTCGGAAACCAATACATTGCTTCACTTCGCCCATGTCTTTCATGTAGAATATTTTCTTCAGATTTCCCTTTATTAAGGCTGCCGTTTCATCATTGTTGAAAAAATAGAGTAAATCATCGACATACACTGTGACAAATATAATATCATTTTTGTTTATAATACGGTAATAAATACAAGGGTCCACCTTTGATCGGAACATTCCAATTTCTAATAAGGCACTGTTTAGCTTTTTATTCCATTGCCTGCTGGCTTGTTTAAGACCATATAAAGCCTTGTTGAGACGACATACTTTCTCACTTTGTTCAAAATGTGGTGGTTGTATCATAAATATCTCTTCTTCGATATCTCCCTGTAGAAATGCTGTCACAGCATCCATTTGATGAATTTTTAATTGATATTTTGCAGCTAATGCAATCAAATATCTAATAGACGAATATCGAATAACTGGTGCATAAATTTCGTGATAGTCAATCCCTTTAATTTGTTGGTAACCTTTAATAACCAGCCTTGCTTTATAACGTGAGACTTCACCAAATTCGTTCGTCTTTGTTTTAAAGACCCATCTACATGGAATTATATTTTTGTTAGCTGGTTTGTCAACCAATGACCAAGTATTATTTTTTATCAAGGATTGATATTCATCATTCATTGCTTGTTTCCACTCTTCAGCTTTCTCGCTTTTTAAAGCTTCTTCAAGATTTTGTGGATCACTGTCAAGCAAACTTGGTGTTGACTCAACATTCATACAGATATATGATGTAGGACTTTCATCATATAATTCAATTCGTCGGCGTGATCTTAAATTTCTCCGAACTGTCGGAGTGAACTCAACACTTTCGTTTGGAACGTAAGTCTCGTCTGTGGGATCATCGTAATATGTACTTGCACTTGAAGTGTCTGAAACACTTGATATAATCGGAGTTGTTGGTGTAGAAGCCCTCACTTCGGATTCTTCGGACTGGCTTGTCAAAGGTAAGTTAATTTCATTTTTCTCTTTATTCTTATTATTTGTAATTGTTTGTTGTGTCTTTTCTTGATTAATATTTTCATTAATTATATTAGTTTTTGTTTCAGGTGCAGTATTCATCATGTTTCTTTTTATACTAGCTTCCAGGAACACAACATCTCTACTCATTACAACTTTTCTACTTTTAGCTTCTATGAACTTATAACCTTTAGTACAGTCCGAATATCCGACGAAAATTAACTCACTTGATTTTGCATCAAGTTTTTTGCGTTTTTCTTTCGGTATGTGCACCATAGCTCTACAGCCAAATATTCTCATATGACTTAAATCTGGTTTGATCCCTGTCCATGCTTCTTGAGGTGTCATATTGGAGAGAGCACGTGTGGGTGAACGGTTGACAATATAGGCAGCTGTTGCGACCGCTTCAGCCCAAAAATCTTTCTGTAACTCAGCATTTAAAATCATACATTTGGCACGTTCTATAAGTGTACGATTCATCCTTTCACTTAAGCCGTTTTGCTCCGGAGTGTAAGGATTTGACGTTTGATGCAGTATACCATTTTTTTTCAAATAAACATCAAAATTTCTGTTAATATACTCCTTCCCATTGTCACTTCTTATCATTTTTATTGTTTTATTTAATTCGTTTTCTACACGACTTTTAAATTCTACGAATTTATCATATACCTCGGCTTTAGTTTTCATAAAATACACAAATACTTTATGTGAAAAATCATCTATAAAAGTTGTGAAATACTTTGCACCTCCAATTGATGTAGTTTGCATAGGTCCACAAACATCCGTGTGGATGAGCTCTAGCAATTCCTTTGCCCGGGAGCCACTACTTGGAAAAGGTTGCCTGGTTAGTTTTCCTTCTAAGCATGAAATACATACACAACTTCCTGCCTGTGGGGACAATTTTACACCGGTAGCACAGTTTGGTATTTTATTAACATCATTAAAGTTTAAATGTCCCATACGTTGATGCCACAAGTAGGTATCTGTCTCTATAGTAGCTGTCATTGCTCTTATTTTTTATTATTTTGCTGACTGATAATAAGTTTGTTGATAATTCTGGCACAAATAAAACATTTTTGACCTGTATTGCACTGCTACTACCATCCTTATTTGGTACCTGTAGTGTTACATTACCAGAACCTTGAACATGTAGCACTTTGTTATCAGCAATCCTTATGCTGTGAATAGGCGGAGGAGTCTCATCTTCCAACCAATCCCTGTGCATGGTCATGTGAATCGAAGCACCAGAATCCACATACCAGTTCATAGAATCATTTAAATGCATGGCGGAAAAAGCAGCTATGAAATCATTATTATCATTATTTTTATGTTCAGATTTATTTTTCTTATGCCAACAATTTTTGCTCAAATGTCCGTACTTGTTACAATGAAAACAACGGGGGCCTTTTGACTTTGACTGATTGTTGGTTTTCGGATGATTATTCTTTGAGTTTGTGTAAAATGCCGTAGTGTCAGATACTTTTACTTCTTGCAAGAGTTTAGTTTTGATCAAGTCTGCACTAATTTTAACACCCGAACTCTCAATTCCCATAATCATAGGCTTATAAATATCTGGTAAGCCTGCCAACATTAATGTCCCGAGCCACTCATCATCCACGTTAAACGATATATTTCGCAATTTGTGGGCTGATGACATTATCTTGTTAACATATTCTTCCACACTAGCGGAGGTTTCTAGTGTTGTATTGATTAAGTCTTTTAATAAACCAACCTTTCGGAGAAGACCTGAATCCTGGAATGCGCGGGTTAGATTAGTCCATACCTCATTTGCCGTCTTGGCGTCTTGTATATGAACGTATATTATAGGATCCACTAATAATATCAACTTGGACTTTGCCTTCAAATCTTTCTTCGAATCAACGGGTCCATCTTGATATTCCACGCACTCCCATAATTCCTCATGTTGTAGGTATGCCTTTACGGCAAAACTCCAACTCGACCAGTTATCACGGCCAGTAAGCTTTTGAATAGATAACAACGAATTGTTCGTAGCCATTTTTAACAATTGCTAAAAAGAAATTGACATGTAACAAACCGGCGACAGCGTGATACTTTTAGGTTATGTCTTCTTGGATAATTTTTTACTTTAATCACTTGTTATTTTTACTGAATAACTAAACACAGGTGGCCTGGGCCCATAACCTGTTGAAATAAATGAAAACAAGAGTAATATTAAACTATTTTATACGGATATATATGATAAAGATAAAAAACACATTGACAGCTAAGACGTTATCATCATAGAGTAAAAACCTAGCATGAAAACAGGTCGGTGTTTGTGTTCTACCCTATAGGTACTCCAACACTTTCTACCATTTCAAGAGTAGGTTCTTAGCGGCAAAGACAACTACGAAATAAACTACTATGGATATTTCCAAACATTTTATAACGCTTCCAATGCCTTTACATCCGTTGAGGTAGATTACTTAAAGGAACCATTAACGAACCAACCAGTACTATGTTAAACAATTTTACAAGTAATAACACATATCCCAAATTAAATGACCCTAGTGGTTGTACAACACATAATTCAATCTCTATGGACTCTACAAACAAGTGTATGGGGACGATAAAACAGAGTAGTTGATGTAGTTGCGTGTAGGTACAGGCGCGGGCGTGAGCGTGGGACACGGGTCAAGTTGCAAGTCGCCCGTTCTGCCTAAGTTCATGTTTACCATTCTATGTGTAAATTTTACACACAACCAACAATTAAATTACCTATAACTTCGAGAAACCATCGTATTTGTACCAAGAAATGTTAACTTCGCTTCCTATAACAACAAAATTTTAAACACAATGTTGACTTTTAATCGTCTATATCAGATTTGAATTTATAAAGCCTATTAATTTTAAAGGATTAAAGGTGAAATGAAATGTCGTTAACTTGATATTGAAAGCTTTTTGTATCATTGTAAACTTGAATACATAAACTATTGGATTAAATTAATCGTCGTTTAAAATCTCTTCAATTTTATTCAACTGATTTATGTTAAGAGTTACTTAGAAGTAAGAAACAAAATCTCTTGTAAAAACTTACATTTAAAAAACCTTAAACAAAATGTCAAGCGTTTTGTGGTTGGTGTGGTATCATAGTAAAGAAGTATCGAACAAACAGTGCTCCCAGCGGGGACATCGAAGAACGTATTTGCATCAATAGACGCATTGCTACATAAAAGGCTTCTGCATCACGTACAGAATGGAATGGTGTCTAGCAAAGATTTTCAAACGATTTATACTTTTATATACCACCTTCTCGTAATATTTGACAGTTAAAGCGTATATTAACAAAAACAAAAAATCAAGTCTGCAACGAAGGCAACTTTCACGTTTAAATAACTTTATAATTTAGTTACATCTTCGTTCTTTATTTATTGTTGAAGAAAAGCTAATTCTGCGCTTTCTTTCTTGTACGGTAAATAAGTAAAGAAATATCTCATGAAAAGAAAGTCTAATTATGTAGGATTTAATACAAAACGGTATAATCCAATATCATTATGAGTACAAGTTTAATTTTTAACTGGGCCTGACGGACCAAATTAATCTAACAAGTTGAAAAACTTCGAACAAGGGTTTGATTAATCTTATAATTTCTGCGAAAAATCTACTGAATTTAAGACATCTGGCTGATATCATAGCGAATAATTCTAGTTTATTCAAATTGGCTATTATTGCAACAAGTTGCTGTTTTCTGAGTGCGTTGAATAAAACGTTTGAACAATAAATATTATTGGGATGACTTTTATTTGCAGATACATAATTAGCAATTAAAAAAAAAGCGGGCGGCGCTTTGAAGTAAGAGCAGAGTATTAAAATCGTCGCATATGAGTTCAGGTGACTCTGACATATCTTATTAGTCAGTTGGCACGTGATGAAAGCGCCTATGGGTCACACAGACGTGAATCCAATTTATTATAGTTTGCACTGTACTCAGAACTCGAAGTTGACTTTAAGATTATTCATAGTAGGTACACATAACGGCCTGTACAATCCGAGTAACGAAGTGACCTGGAGTACCCGGTGAGAAGCCGTCGAGAGGCCATTAAGGCACCCTTCGCTGCGCCAATCTTCTTGAGTATCACATCCAATTCTTCCAACAGACACTGTCAAAATCTGTCTATATTTTAAACAAGAGAAAAAAACCGTTCATAATGATTTGATAAATTGAAGTTACTTGGTACGTCAACATATCCTACCTGCAAACTTTGTTTGGAACAGACGTGATTGATGAATATGATTTTTTTATGAGTCGTTAAATCCCATGTGGTCCTCGCGTCAGTCCAATATCAACTTTGCTTAATATTGATGGCTTTTACTGGCTGTCAATAATTATTTAGCTCTAGTTAGTCGCGTAATATCTATTGTTTTGTTTTGCTCGATATGTTTATTAGTATCTAATTTATATTTCACGCTAAATATGTTAACTCCAGGGGTAAAGATCTCCTCGCAGATATTGTTCGGGGAATACTGAAAATATTCGTTTGTTATTATTGAAATAAACATGCAATATGAAGCAAAGAACAAAAAGCTGCGTGCCCTATATCGTTACATAATCAAATTTGTTACTGGATGAGGTGGAGAATGTGCAGATGGCGCCCAGCAAGTAAGTAAAGAGCGAAGTGATAGGGTCCCGATATACGTGTCCCGGTTACTGACGACTACTTTCACATTTTTGATATTCAGATCGAGCAACCACTGGGAACAAAACCCGAGTTAACTTCGCGATATTGAAAGCTTATGGATTTTCAATATTGTCGGCGAATATGACTCGGTAATGAACGCCAAAATGTATACGTGCCATCAATAATATTGATTTTGATTTATAGCAAAAGAATTTCAATTATAATGCGTTAGATTATAATTGCTTCCTAGCAACACAAATTATATTATAATTTTACTTTCTTTTAAGTACTAATTTCTAACCTTTATAATAATAATCTCCTTCTGTAATAAAATTCCCACATAGGTATCTACAAAACAAGATTGTGACACAACTGATTTTAATAAAAAAAATTGCTTTTAAATTACCATACCGGATTTTCCCGCCTGTTCTGCTTCAAAGCCCAATTTGGTGGAACGGTGCAACTAGAGTTACCGAAACGTTTCAAAGGTGCTTGCGATAACTTGATTTTTTGCTGACAGATGTAAAATGGTGAAGCAGCCTGAAGTGACTTAGTGGAAACTTATGGCCCGGTTGTAGTTGTGACCTCACTCCTGAAAAAATCTAAACGTTTTGGTAGACAGCCAATTTTAATTGAATGAAAAAATGATCGTCTATGCATTTTTTCGTTTTGGATGATGGGCTAATGGAAATTGGCAGTGGTCTCGGCTGCCACCCGTGCCAACTTTTGCGGAGCCAGCTATCGCTACGCTCCAGTTCGGAACGGACGAGATATATCGTTTCGATTGAATAATGGTCTCATGGCAATTGCCTTCCAGTGTCCCTGCAATCGAATTGATTATGGGATAATTTCACTTTTTTATCAGTCCAATTAGCTACGCACCACCAACTCCCCAGACATTGAGCTAAAGCAAGATATATTTCAGAAATCTAACAGCGCTATTTTAAGATAACACAAACATAAACATGCGGTATTTGAATGAACGAAATTTCACATTTGAATGATTTCATTCATCTTTCAAATGGGAAGTCGATCGCATGTGCCCCAAATGGACGTATTGGCATGCAAAGCCTTTTGCAGTTTCTATTGAATTGTAAATTTGAGTTCTGAGACTCGAGCACTGCTTCACGATAAAAATAGGTATTATAAAAATTTGTTTTATGTGCCCTTGGGCGCTGGGAAGGTATCGTTATAAATTAGAATTTTACATAAAAGATATCATATCGCAAAATTTATGGCTTTATAGATACAAACAAAGTTAGCTTACCGAGATTAATAATTTGGAAAATAATTTAACAGATTATTGTACAGGTAAATTAAAAATTAAATTTCTTTTAGAATAAAATTGAATAGTTAAAACTATTTATAAACTATAGGTATAACTATTTCAAGTAAACCTATCCCAGGCAATTTTAAATGTTAATAGAATTCTAGTTTCATAACCTAAGCATGATAACTTTACAAATTTAGGATACGAATAGGGCGATGTATACTTTAAAAATTTTACAACATTTACAATGTATTAATTTGTGCGGCCGACATCATATATTTATTGAGGCGTGATTGGATGAGAGCCCTCGCGAGCACTCCACTGCCGCGGCACGTGATTTAATGAGTGCGAATATTTCATGTATCGTTAGGGCCAGCGTCGAAATCAATCACGATATTAACGATGTGTGAAATAAATTGAACGAGCAAATAACTTGGCGTTTCTCTTCATGACTCTGATTAAAATGTAAAACAGCAAAACTATCGCATGTAGAGTAAGTTATTTATTTAGTAGCCTATCATTCTAATGGATTTAACCATAATCAAAATAATCATATCATATCATAATTATAAGTATTAGGGTCTTTTTCACCACTTACTGCTGAACTGTCGGATTCATTAACAACTAGATTTTATTCCTATATATTTATAACCAACAGATATAGTATTGCATACATCACTACATACATATTATAAAATAAAGTCCCCCGCCGCATCTGTCTGTCTGAAAGCAATAAACTCAAAAACTACAGAACGGATTTTCATACGGTTTTCACTAATAGACGGAGTGATTCATGATGAAGATTTAGGTATATAATTCATTAAAAGTTTTGTGTTAATTGGCTGAGATATGATGATGATTGTTGAAGATGTTGAAAAAAATCATGCCGACTGGGAGCTTTACTGGCGTACGCCGCGTGAACCAATAGAGTTATATATTCTTATTAAAATTTATCCTTATTAAATTAAATTAGGCCATCGTTTTACAAAAAAAAATGTAGGCGTATATGCTCTGCTACCCGTGCTAAGCCGGGGCAGGTCGCTAGTTACTAATAAAGGTAATAAACCCCCTTAGTATTTGTGTAAGTAGGTACATTAGTTGTAAGTTGTAAGTAGGGCAGATGCATACCCAAGTGTTAATGTGTGTAATGTTTATCACTCCAATCTAACGACAAAAAACACCGTGACCAAAGCAACCAGCATGTCCAAGAACTAAAAATTCTAAAACCTGTAACGTCTGTGTCCATGTGATATATTACCGATCCGGCCCAAATCTCAGCTCAAACAGTATTCGGTTGATGTAAGGTGAACCAAAGTAATCTAAAAGTCTATGAAACTCATTTTTTAAATTTTATTTACTTACTTTGATACTTCTCGTCTAATCTCGTTGTAAGGAACCCTTTCCATTTATATAGAAGGCATCAATCTAAACAAATTCCGTAATTTTTTTTCCTATACAAAGAATATTTTTATTTCTTCATTTATATCTAAATAATTCAGTGAGTTTGTTTGTTCGTCCATCTGCTTGTCTCATCTTTGACACCAAATTCCCAAGCCCTAACCCTGGAACAAGATAAAGATTCCCGGAAAATTTAAATCCTATGTGCCTAGGGACTTATGTTTCATGAAAACATACCATCACATATCATTATGCGACTATTATATGCATCCACATTACAACAGCGATTTTCTTTACAAGTAGGTATAACAGTTACAATTTATTTAAAACGAAATGCGGAATAGATAACACAAATTGCTTTCGCTCTAATTTGTATGTAGAAACTACCCTATAATGGATAAGGAAACTGTAGCACATTTTTTTCCTTTTTTATCTCCGGTTGCTGCATTATATTTTCTCCCGATGAATTTATGTGACCACTTGTCATCAGGTAGGTGGCCTTTTCACCATTCTTCTACATAATAAAACGCATTTTTTCCTTCCACATTACTTCAATTTATCGAGAAAATCTTTTAGCTTTCTGATCAGAAAAGTCTATTGGTTAATGCTTTTGAAGAAAAGGTTTTTTGTGGCTGGCTGTTTTCTCTAGAGAATTGAATGTTCTCAGGTAAGAGTGATTGATGTCTTTATCTTGACATTTGCAAAGTGAGCGAGACATTTCAAATCACGGCCATTATACGGCACGCACCTACTAAAACAACCCCGTATTGTTTTCCTAAGGTTACTGAACAAAGTCAGCTTTCACAGAGATTACTTAGCTAAAATTTAATGTGGAATATACATATAAATTAGTTACAGATAAACGTCACAAGCAAAGATGAAACACCAACAATAAAAATCTAATTTATATGCGCAAACGACAGATGACTAGCATATAAGTTAGAACTTTCCAACAAATACTCGCTTTTGATAAAGATATAATAGAGTTGCCCAGGAGTCATGTCTCGTCCATTCTTCTCCGAAATTACTGCCAGTTGTCAAACGCATTCGCAAACCCTATTTTTAAGGCGTGTGTTCGCGATACCTATTATTTTATCACGTACCAATGTCATATTTTTCGTACACATTCCTTATATGTGAATTTTATTACTTCATCACTTTATCACAGATTTTTTTCTTTTATAGCCTAAGTATTTTCGAGGCGCGGCTTTCGGCCATAAAACTGAAGGATTACAGATGATAGTCAACTTATAATCCTATTAATCACATGCTCCACTAACAATCTGTATACAATTAATTTATACTGTCAGACACAACATTTTATATCACAAGCTGAGAAATAATATTTTTTGTGATAATGTCGTCCAAGACATTAATTGATAAATTCGTTAAGTACACTCAATACAGATTTTCAGCCTTTTAAGATTTCACTATAGTTATCCATACGTAATAGTTTAATATCTGACAAACCTCTGTAATGTATTTTAAAATCACCTTTAATAAGCCCTCAACAATGCAACGCAGCGCTAACGCGTAAACATTGGCTACTATAGCAAATAAACAATAACCGTTAACAATTCGCTCGCGAAGAATTAAGTTATTGTGTTGTTATCTTCAAAGCTTTCATGTGAATATTTTTCGTTGGGAAACAAAAGGCTCTATTCAAAAGTCTATCGTGTATTCGCCCACAACAGATTCGTGGATCTGTCAGCAACGCGTAACCGCAGACTACAACGGATTGGCCGGCGCCCGAGCTGGCCCCGTTTCATACACGTCGCTTTTTCATTCAAATATCGTTTTACTACACAATTTTCAAAACTTTTTGTCTAAAAGAACAAACAAAATGTTTTGTTTTTTCAAAACAAAAACTATAAATAAATGTTCTAGTCCAATGACGCTGTAAAGGCCATGAGTGGCCAACAGCAATCCTCCGCCAAAAAACAAAAGTTTTGTTTATTTTTACAGCGGAACAATAGAATGCATAAATCGAACATCTTCTCACATGACAGGCCAGTCCATTCGTGCTTTTAGTTTATAGATACGAGACAATTGTTGTTCTGTAGGTATTGGCTTTTATGTAACAACATTTTATGAACATTATTCAATATAATTTTATGAAATATGACTTTTGAAAAGGCATATTCTAGTAGCAACAGTTCCATTTTGTATAAAGAAAAACGATCCAATAAAGCGCATATTACCTCGTCGCATTGTAAAAGAAAATTTGAAAAGTAGGGGTGTCTACACAAACGGATGGTATTACAATTCGGTGCCATTTGCTCTCGCATCGCCTCTTGTGTTCAGATACGTGCTTGTGTGTGGAAACTTTTTAGGAGACTATAAAGAAAATTCTTTCCCTTGAATTTACGATTTCCCTATCGCGCTTAAGCGGCGAATCATGGCGCATGGATGAAATATTATCGTTCGCTGGCTCTCGCACGTGTACTCAGACACTCTGTCGCTTGATGTATAAAGTGTTGGCGGATTTTCACATACATTAACACTTTTTCAAATGAATTGGTATTAGATGTTTTATTTTAGTGTCTAAGCTTGTTTTGTTTGTAGGTGCTATTCCTGATTAGAACTCATGCAACTCAAAGCATTTCATTGTAATTGTTATGACTGTATGATTTCACAGTTAATTTATTTATGTATCTATTGTCTAATACATGGAAACGAATATTTAAACACAAAAGTAGTAAGTATTAGGTATGCACTAGGACTTTGCTAATGCTTAAAGTCTGTGGTATCAGACTGCTCACACGAGTCGTGAGTGTAAGTAAATCTATAATTTTTTCATTGCATTTTATTCTTACCTCGCGTCAGGTTGTTTACAGAATTAGTACTAAATATTTGCTGAGTTTCAAATATATATTTTTTTGAACTTTTGACGATATTACCGAGCAACATCATTAGATGTTGCTCGGTAATATCGTCAAAAGTTCATATTTTTAAATTCATATTAATTAAATTCATATTTTTTTAATAATAATTGATACTTCAAAACAATCAACTGTAGTTTTACATGTTAGACTTAAAACTAATAGTTCCGATTATATAGACATCACTTTTGTTTCAAACCAAGACCGCACTATTTCTACTCAGGATCATCTATTCCGGTTGGCTTTGTGAACGTTCTCTGTTCGAGCAGATTTTTTAACCACAGTTGCGGCATCACACTCGTACATGCGCGGGCGACGCAAGCACTTCACAATATCCAGATAACATGAGTAATAAAAAATAATAAACGATTAATGTTGATTTATTTAAAGTAAATTAGAAATAATTATCACACCTCAATTGTTTTTCAACAACAATACCAAAATCCGATATCCCCCTTTAAATAATTACAGCATCGTTACTTAGCCGTCAAATTATTCATCAATATCCGACGCCTCATTTCCAACAAAGGGCGAGGGAGAGAACACGAAAATTCATCAAAACTTTATTGAGGCTGAAACAATACATCAAGGCGCTAAAACATCGTAATAGCCCAAAGATTGATTGTTCAGGGTTGCAGGCATCATTGGGCGAAGGCATTATATCGCGACCGCAGCCGCCCGCGCCCGTCACTCGCGCCCGCCTCCTCACCTCGCCTGCCTAGTACGCCTATTTACCTAAACAAACAATAGCCTCTGTTCTACCGTCTGCCGTCATATCAATACTAATCTAATTACTGAATCTGCTAAAATATACAGCCTGGACGGATTTATGCAACATCGGGGTTTTTGCTCGTATTGCTCATTAATAATTGTAGCGAACTCGTCAAAATTCTGTAATAAAACTATATACATTGTATGATTTCATAATTACGTAAGGCCGGATTTTGTAGTACACAACAATGGCATCAAAAAATATATATATCTCACACCGTTGCTATATGCACGGAACTGCAGGCAATGTAAACAAACTAATGTCGCCACTCAAGGAAACGGCATTATCCGAGTTGGAGCTAAATATCGCAACAAGGGTCAATATTGACAGCCTCCTATTCCCTACAAACACGAGAACAATATTTCGCCCTCCGTTGATTCTGTGACACGCGAGTCTTATATAAGTAGATTTAATAAGTATGCCTTTGCGGTGTTCTTTTCTTCTCTCGGCAATTTACAAAACTATTAGTTAATTGATTAATATTAGTTTAAAGGGCATGAAAACACATATAAATCAACAGCAAGACAAAGATCAGGTAAAAAACAATAATTTATTTGACAAAATAGCAACAAATTAAATCTGCAACAGTTATAAGAAATTCCAACGTAGGTATAAATACAAAAAACGCACATATTTTTTATAGTTATTGATCATAAAATACGTATTGGTATCAAATTTTATCGGTAGATACTCACCAAATGATAAATTTCATTTGAGAAAAATAAGACAAGAACTTCGTTGTTAAAAGTGATTGAGTTTCTTTTCAACTTTCTTTTCTTTAAATATTGATTATCTAACTTGGAATGATTCACATTTTTTCAAACCTAAATGTACAAGTTTCAGTTCGTGATCACAAAATAAAAAGTTTTCAGACCACTCTCGTTGATTCTTTGCGCGATAAATCTCCATTCTTGTACGATTAATTCTGCGCTTTATCATTGTGCTCGCATCTAACTAAAAAGGTTCTGTATTATGAACGTTTAAACTTTTATGCGCCATCAATATTTTATACTAGCAAAGCTTAGTGTTCACTTAAACTCCGCATATCTATTTAGATATAAAAGTTTGATATGGTAAAATAAAATAAATCGCACTTCTTCAGTGTTTGAAAAAAGATGACACCTGACTTTTCATAACACGAACACTGTATATATTCATAAATAAAGTTTACACATATTACTTGAGATTACAAACAAAAAATCAAAGCAATCAAACGTTTTGTTTCCCCATTGAAGCGAGAACGCTGTGTGCTGGGTGGGCGGGAGCCGCCGCCGGGCGCTCAGTCAGTAAGCGCGGCACGTCGCCGAACCCTATCGTAGGCTTCATACTGGCCGGCGACATCTGCACATTTTCGACGTTATCGACTAGAGGACACATTTTTATAGGAACAAATTTAATCTAAGCAGAAGGAGGGATCAGTCTCGAGAGTGCCCTGCTCGCACGTGTCCCCACGACGTGAGCACGGGCTAACGATTTTTCAGAACGTTATTATGTGTCCGATAAAAGACTTTATCTAGAAACTGCCTTTGGCGTCAGTCCCTTTTTTGTTTGCATATCATATTTATTTAACGCACTATACTCGTACCTGTTTGGACCGTTCACGTAGGCAAGGGTCAATGTAAATCATGCTCAAATATTGGTCCTGTGATTATCACCGCAATAAAAGCACTTACGGCAGAATTTGTTACTAAAATACATGCTCATTAGGGCTACTTTCACGTAACGTGCGTACAAGCATATTATTGTATTATATGATATTAATAATAAGAGACGTTTATGTCATTAAACGTAATAATGAGGCGAAATTCAACGCTCGTGTGGTGTAAATATTCTTACTCGCATTGTTATAAAAAGCTAAACATATTTACGTACTACATAGATCAGTATTTTGCTTTAACGTTTTGACTGAAGATCATGTAACGTGGCTTTATACAAATATTTAATTATTATATTTATTCACTTATCTATTCTCAACTGTGAGTTGCGTATCTTTCTGTTTCTTTTCTTTTTTAAAAAAACATTGTGTATGCTAGTACGATACAGAAAAATATAATAATAATTTAAATTCATCATCAGCATCACAAAATTCGTATTAATACAAATACCAACGACCGAGCGAACCAATTACCTTCGCTCAGACATCATCGTTCTCATTTCATAGACCATTTTGTCCATAGCCAAGTTTAGTAAGTATGTCCTACAGGATGAAAATACTTCAGCTTACTTTATAAGACTCCTTCCGCTCGTTGAGGCAGCTTGGCCCTCTCGGCTAGTAGTGGGTGCACTTGTATGACGAAATCCATAACAAGTTATAATGACCATATTTTCCGACTGAGTTCGTTTCGCTGTACTGGAGAAAACAACTTTCAAAGCAGTTAAATACACTAGCACACCGGCTCAATCTATTTAAGTAAGTAAATTAAAGTTTAAACGAAAACAATAGGTTTAACAATCCAACCGCAGCAAGAGGTCATTAAGTTTTTGTAACTCTTCCCGTGGGGCTCAACAAGGATGTAGGGTCGTGCGAAGAAAATTTTCTTAGAAAAACAATAAATTTTGTGTGAGCTACGCTCGAGTGAGTTTCGGTGTCGGCTGAGCGAGAGCACGCTCGCCATAATATATTGAATTTGAAACGAACAAACTTTTACGTTCTCCCCGCCGCGTGTAAAAAGATTTTCTGAAAATGTTTACAATGCAATAATTTTTATTCGACATCAAAGAACAACGGCGCCTAACACCTGAAACCGCGCGTACAACACAGAACTTCGTTGAAAATAATCCTTTCATTCGCTACATTAGAACCACACGATTACTTAGTGAGCTCACTGCTCATTACGTATCAAGCGTACGCAGTCTTTCATAAGATAAGTAAATTTTTATTTACACAAAACATTCAAGTGTAGATACCGTCGAAGATTATTTGATAGGAAAACGACTGCCATAAGCTGCTTGAAAGTATTTGAAACATTATCATATTATCCAACAGAATAACTCAAACAGGAAAATAAAATAAACTCTTTCTTAAGCGAACACAAAAAAGCTAAAACCTCATTAATAATTCTTTCATTTTCGGGAACACGAAAATCTCATTTACACCCAAATCCTTTTCTCTGGGCTCATTCCTCATCAAAGAATCGATAAGAGTTGTGACCAAATCTTTATCTTTCAAAACAGCTATTGATCGGTATAAAACACTGTGTATCACGCCGTTTTACCGGCGGTTAAACCACAAAAAAATATTTGTGAAAAGGTGTGAGCTCTTTTGGCTTAATCCTCGACGATTTGCAAAGACGGAAAAAAGGGTTTGTGAGCTTAGACGCCACCGATCCCCCATACAACCCTCCTTCTGCCCACGCTTATCGCCCTTAGCTCTATTTATTTCCCCCGAATAAGTAGTAATACCTACTGGAAATATCCATATCGACAGGTTATTAACACAGTATGTCAGAAGCGATTCGTTGGTTACTAAAATATGTTTCAATATTGCCGGCTTCACTGAGGTTTTGAATTTCTGTTTTTGCTGAAACGTAGAGTTAATTAGATGTACTGCAATGGGATAACTAAATTCACATACAGTATATAAAAATTTTGATTCTGTTAATCTAAATTAAGTGTAATTCTAAATAATAACGCCTACAAAAAAGTTATTATCTTTTTTAATACCGTACTCGCAAAAGGTGTAAAATAATTTTATTTTAAGTTGGCCATGCTCTCTGCTCTCTGCGGTAGCACCCACAGTTTTAATTTATCTCGCCTGGCCCTGTAATCATAATTAAGTAGGTACAAAGTTGAAGCAAGTTAAACTTTTAAAATGTAGGAATACACTCGATTTGTTGACGACTTGAATCGACTAGACCTTTGGACGTAAAATAATATAAATAATACTAATTACAGACCTGCCAATTGTGAAAAGTGATTTATGACTGTCTAAGTAGGTATTTAAATATCCTTGAGTCCAATAATAATTGAAATAATAAACATATATATATAAGTATACATTTTTACTCCAGCTTAATACGACATCAATCATCTTTAGATCCTTCGAGACGATGACCGAACTCCTGTCGAAGTTGTTGAGACTTTCAAACAGGTATAATGATATATTATAAGCATTAATAAGGATATAGTTTTACCGATTACCGTTTAAGTTTATTACATCATTATAATATCATATTGAGACACCTGGAACATAGCCTGCCTCAACTCTACGAATATAAAGCAATTATATCGGGTGGGTTAGAAATACCATACGAAATACTATATATTCATTATTCATGTTGCGCAAGAGTTGGGAAGGTCACACGGTAGTCGGCGCTAAAGATAAAGTAAGATTTCTGTAGTAGTCTTCTAACGATATACGAATATCAAATATAACATAGCATTAGGGTAAACTTTAGGGCTTTATTAGGGCAAACTCCAATCCCTTGTCTCTTCTGTCAACATGCATATCCTTCAGCTAAACGCTACGCACCATGCCCCTCACTGCAATCCTTCACTTCTGGACGTTATTCTTGTTTCTGACCCAAGCAAAGTAGCCACATCCGGGCAGCTTTCAGCCTCTTTCTCGTATCATGACCTTCTATTTCTTTCTTACAAAATTCGCCCCCCTAAACGAGACGACTTGCAGCTTTACCGCCATTTCAAACTTGAAGAACTTCCTGACGCTATTGATGCCATCAATGATGATCTTAAAAATATCAGTCAGTGCGCTAAAAGTTTCGGACTTTTAGTTAATCCTACCAAATCACAAGCTCTCATTATTGGTGGCAGGTACTTCGTCAACTTGATAAATCACCAGTCTCTCCCTCCAGTTATGTACGACAATGTCACCATAGCCTATTCTAAGACAGTCAAAAGCCTGGGTGTTTTCCTAGACTGCAATCTGTCTTGGAATGTTCACATTGCAGAAGTAAGCAGGAGAGTGTTCTGCTCGTTTCTGTCTCTAAAACGCCTCCAGAAGTTCTTGCCATTTCCAACTAAAGTAACTCTTGCTCAGTCTCTTCTTCTACCTCTTCTGGACTATGCCGATGTCTGCTTTCTCGACGCAACTGAGGAACTCATTGATAAACTCGAACGCCTGCAGAATTTGTACATCCGCTTCATTTTCGGCCTTCGAAAGTACGACCATGTGTCGGAATTTCGGAAGCGGTTGAGATGGCTGCCTATTCGTCGGCGTCGAGATACTCAAATTCTTTCTTTTCTATTTTCTGTTCTTCACAATCCTAATTCTCCTGTGTATCTTCGGGATCGCTTTGAATTTCTGGTTCCTAGAGGGAAACCATGTCGTTCCTCTTCTTCACTTCTCCTTTATATCCCTCTCCACACCTCGAGTCGGTATGATGGTTCATTTACTGTTCGTGCTGCGAGCCTCTGGAATTCCCTTCCTCACGCCGTGCGTGATAGCCCATCGTTAGATGTTTTCAAGAAGAGAATTAAAGAATATTTTCTGTCAACACGACCTAAGTATATGTATATATATATGGGAAATATTTATTATTATATTATATTATATTTTAGGTATGTATTACGTCTCTGTATTGTGTGATATACACATATTTGTTTAGTTTATATAGGTACATATGTAGTAATTTGTAGTATTTATTTTATTTTTTATTCATTCTAATGTACACTTAACTGTCCTTCAATATCAAATCTCTCTAACGCTCTAAGGTTTGCTGTAAGAGAACTCATGTCTGAGTTAAGCTCGCCTTTGTGCATAAACTTTCCATCTAAAAAATGTATGTATATATATTTCTTGTGTACAATAAAGAATAATAATAGGGTACTTACTCGAAGGATTAGACAGTGGTGTTCTGCTGTAAGCCCCAATTTCGGCGATGCTGTTCTTGAGTCCCATGTAATAGGGCGCGAGTTTATTGCCATCTACCGAGCACAACTACTGAGAATTACATATTAATTAATTACAATTGATTATTACATATACTATTATCACTACATATTATTAAACAAAGTCCCCCGCCACGTCTATCAGTCTGTGTGTCTGTTCGCGATAAACTCAAAAACTACTGAACGGATTTTCGTGCCGTTTTCACCAATAGACAGAGTGATTCATGAGGAAGATTTAAGTGTATAATTCGTTAAGTTTTTATGTAAATTGGCTGAAATATGATGATAATACTTAAAGATGTCGGAAAAAATCATGCCAACTGGGAGCTTTACTGCCTTGCGCCGAGCAAACTTTTGACGTAACAGGCTGATACGACACTACGACAGATAAAAAATGAAGGTGTATTTGCTCTGCTACCGGTGCAAAGCCGAGGCAGGTCGTTAGTTAAATATAAATACGACCATTTAAATCTTCGTCATAATCACAATTATATTTTAGTCAAAGAAATACAATACTCGCGACCATAATAATTCTCAACATAAAATTACAAATTGGACATACACTTAATTATCATAGATTCTAGACCTAAGATTAGAGACCGTACTGACATATAAACACATTACAATTAATTATTCATGCTTATTGGATTCATAGCCCGGCTGAAACATTCTGATAATATTATCCTGAATATTGTTAATCTTGACTGCGTCTGTTAATTAAAGAGGTTCAGTGTTTACCAGAGTTCCATAGGCTACTATTAATTTATACTAAGATACTGATAATCATTGAGGGGGTGGCCCTTTAACCCATACTGGGAAACTTGTCAATGAGCCATTTTGTATGTAATCCTTCTTGCGAGATCGCACTCATTAATTATTAAGACGGCATGTAACCTCATTGACGTAAGGTACGTAAATTATCATGTACTCGTATAAATTATGTATATGTTTAAACGAATTTCAATACTCATTTGAATAAATACTTTTCCTGATTTCAAAGAGAATTTTAACGTCATCTGAAATCCGTAAGATTTCTTATTGAATAATACCTTATATTAGTCGTGTCATTACATTCGTGTTACCTTTGGTGTAAATTAAAATTGAAAATTAATAAGCAGGGAATAATTTTTAAACCTTAACACCAATCTCTGAAATATCAAAGTGAACTTAAAAACTCATCATAATTAACATTCATTTAAATTTGAAATTATTCATGGCAGAAAGCGAAGTTGCCGTGGTGGTATTTAACGCCGCACCTGCCCGAGGCGTCTTAGCGTGGTCGAAATTAATGCGACGCAAAGTCGGCAAAAGTCAATTACACTTTATTAAAACCGTCTCCATTTATATCAATTTGACGCAAACTGTTACAAATACTGGTAATGTTCCGTCCTTTCATCCGAGAGCGAGGCGGGGCTACGCAAGCGCCGGGAGCGTAGAACACTCGTAGACAAAGCGGCGCGGGTAGCGTAGCGCGGCCAGTACGCAGCCGGAGCGCCGCGAGATCGCAGCGCGCCGCCGACGACCGCTCGCCGTACGTCGCCGCACGCCGCTCGCCGGCACCCGCTCACACGAACCCCACTCGATTCACCTGCCGATGAATATTTAATGGAGCCGATTCCGATGGCGAATGAATGAGGGAACGTCGTTACCCCACTGACACTCATCACAACAATTTTGTTGACATTTGCAATTCTTGAAAAAGTTGTTTCGATTAACATGTCGTTGGGGTAAATTATCCAACATCATGAGCGCACGAAGATTGGCTTCGTGTTCAGCAGTGACAGCTGTGCTGCTGCAGCTCATAATTAGCGGTGCAGTTACATCGTCGGACGGTAAGTAGGAAGTTACTCGTTAAGTAATTAACAACGTAACTAATGTGGTTGTTTCACATAATTTTAGTTGCTAGTTGTTTTGGGTTTAAATAATTATAACGGGAACGTTGAAAGCATAACTGAAAAACTTTGTGCTGTAATAGAGGTAATTAGATAAACGTAGTTACGTTGTTTCCAGCTAATTAACGAATTAAAAATGTATGTGCCACTGTTATTAGTATACTTCTTTTCAGTGTAGTTTAGGGGAATTTCGAAAACTTTGGTGTTGTTTTTAACAGCGAAAATGTACACGTTTTCCCAGGTGTTAACTATCTCACGACCAATGTTCTACATCGCAATAAAACAGGTGACCTAGTATTTTTATGATGCAAGTAATTATCACAGCCACATCCACTCACTGTTTAATGCATATATGTTTATGCTTTGTATTAATAGTGTGTCATATAACAACCGAAAATAGTTTTATTTGAATATACATTTATAAAGCCTGTAGGTTTTTCTGGTTCCTTTAATTTATGCTCACTAGATGATGTTCATATCATATTGATATTTTGGTCGTTTTTATGTTAAATACTCTGTTGGTAATTTAGTGAAACATAGTTATTAATCAATATATATCATACACATCTTCGGTATGAAGTTTATATTTATGTACATATTTATATACATGTTGAAGTTGCAATGAGCTTATGCTTTTCATTACTACATACGAACTTCACTTCGTCTTAGGTTTTTCTGGCGAAACGTGCCAGACATCGCCTTGCTTAAAAGAAAATCTGAATATGGATGCTTCATGCATATTTTTACAGGTGTAGCAAATGTTGTCAATACGTTTCTATCAAATCAACTGCCAAACTTAACTTGTCTTATGTTAGAGTCCATTCCCAGTTTAACCAGATGCAGTTGGGTTCTAATCAGTCACTTCAATTTAACCTATTCAGATTCAGGGAGATACCGGTGGACCTTTGAGTTTTGAGATTAATTGTCAGACTTTCCGGCTTCTATGCTAAGCGGTACACTCTAAAGGTACCCGAGAAGTTATTATGCGTTCTTGACTGCTGTCTCTATTTGATATTTCGAGAGGATGGGAAGTAGTAATTCAATAGATGCCGGAACATCTGTGCTGCCTTTAAGTTCTTAGATCCATCTTCGCGTTATCTCACTCATTCATCCCGATCATATCGCTTTAGAATGACCTGGGTGCAAGGGGTGCAGCGGAGTTTCGAGTTTGTAGGCGATTTATCTATAAAACCGTAGTTCCGGTAAAATCTACTAAACCTAAATTATGAACATGTATTTAATTTGAATGAGCCCTCATTCAAATTCGACATAAATGAGGGTAGGAATAACAAGTGAAACTTAAGGAAGGTTTAAAAAATAGAAGTGTATACACGCATCTGTGATGAATAGAAGCAAAGTACTTGGTTGTCTAACATGCCGCCGTCCTTGATGTGAAAGAGACATTGTTTATGGCCTATCGCGGCTTCAGAACGTCATAACATCAATGGACGCTTTACAAACTTTGTCACCTTGTAGAACTTGTAGATAGAATAAATATATAGGTATTTGTATTCTTCTTCTTTGGATTTATGTACTTCTTGTGGTGTTGTGTGTAGTGAGAGAGTATATTTATAACCTGTGTATATAATACATTCATACATATAATAATACATTTAGGTAAATGCTGTTCGCGCAATATTTCATTGCTTGTCTGTGTGTCTGTTCGGAACATCTTCACGTCTAAACTGATGAACCTATTTTTATTAGATATGATAGTAAGATAGCTTGAGATATGGAAAAAAATCAAGGCACATAACAAACAATAGGTGGTACTACACTCATGGTAATTTTTGTCACGGGAATTTAAAAACTTTTTACTCTGCACTTCACTTCGCTCCCTCAATATAAAATATAATATTTGGGAGTCTGTTTCACTACTTTCTGATAAACCGGCTGATTGCTATTTTACAAGTGTCTGATAAGTAACCTTCCAGAACTCTCTAATTCTATAAAAGCTAAATAAAGTGAGTGAGGGATTATTATCAAACACTATCAGCAGGATAGTGAAACTTACGCTGAAGTTTAAATATTTTCCGGCTTGAATAATAATATTATATATAGTTATAAAAATGAACAAATAAAATATTAGCTTTTACACAAATACTTTACAATTACATAATAATATGTAATATGACTGAGTGTACAAAATATCAAGGCAATTAATTTAAAACCTATTTACCGTGAAGCTGCGTACGTAAACACTAGTGAGAGCAATTAAAACATCAACAAAAGCCGAGATTTATTATTATTAATACCAAAAACTCGTGCGGAAGCAAACAATTGACATATTTTTCCGCCATGCCTGCTCCAACGTTGATATCTATAACCCCCATTATTCAGCGGATTAGCTTTTTACTGGATGAGTCGTAGAATATTCAAAAGGGAGTTATTGGATTTTGAATCTATACAACGTTTCACTAAAATCAGACTAATCTTTTATTGTTCTTTGTTCATTCATATTGATATTTGTAAACCTCACTCAATAAATAAAGCGAATTAATCTATCGAATTTTGAAATCAGTTGCGATGATACAATAAGTAATACAATACTGGTTGTTTGTGGAATCAAAACAGCGATGGAAAAGGAAAACAAACCAGATTATGGGTTCGTCAATATTACTGGCTCCGCTCTTAGCAACAGCTCCGTTTCAATTACTGACCTCTCCGGCAGTTATTAAGCTTGCAATTACCGATGGAGCCCAGTGCGTGTTTGATTACTACCTCTATTAATATAGAAATCACCTATCTACGTTCAATCGTGGAGTATTAATACGACTGTATACTGACCTACTTATTGAAACGGCCTCATCTAAGACGAGAGTTATGGACGTTGAACATATTTGGAGATCCATTTCATTTAATGCGAAGATGCAGTACTTACTTATGCTCCTACTTTTTATGGGAGAAACGTCTATTACGACGTTAAGTTCGTTAACAGTTCAATTACTATCTGAGGTATTGGAACTGACCTTTAAAGTTACTAATGAGGTATGTGTTAATGTTACTAGGCAAATTGTAACAGTCAATTGAGTGAAACAAATGATTGCGGTGCTGGTAGGCGATGAGCCACCAATCTATCACAAGCCTGAGCACCACAATTACCCATTTCCCTCAGTAAGGAATTCGCGGCTCTGAAATATTAGGTATCATACTGTGTCATAAGCGGAGAACGCTTGAGCGCGCGGAATAAGGTTCTTAACAAAGTGTTACTTATTTAGGCAATCGTTTGCGTCTTCAGTCTCCATCGCTCTGTTAGTATGTCATATGTGACGTATACGTTATAGCAGTAACTAAATAGATTACAAAACGTGTAGGTATAAGTTGGATTTAGTTTTGTACCAATGAACGGAATAACGATATATGTTAACATACAATGTGGCAGCATCCAGACTAATGACTACCTCTTTAAATAACCGAAAATTAGCGACTAGGCTATCATCGCTCGCAATTTACTAACTATATGAGGTTGATAAGTATATACTTAAACCTTCATTATTATCATGTTATTTTTTTTATCATTACAAAATGGTTAGTCGTCTCTTGGTGTGTATTATTTTGGAGACTATATTTACAAAGTTGAATTCATTGTTATTGCTACTTAATGCTTAAAATGGGCATCAGACGAAACATCCTACATTTTATTCTGAATAAAATTGTTGACTGTGATATGAGAATGGAAACATTTTGTTTAAGTGGAAAATAAAAACCTAACATTTTAATATAAAATTATTTTTCTGCCCAATATACATTTTTGAGAAAATATTCATAGAATAACTACGCCTTAAATAAATCAAGAGATAACATTTTCAAGATGTACAATCAAATGGAGTGGACTGAATATTTTGGTATCGGTAAATCGAAATTCAGGTTAATTTCCCTTCTGTTGACCGCAATTCCGAAGTGAATTACTATCAGTCTCAAGTTGGATGAACTTTCAACTCAAGCTCACAACTTACCCACCTTGTGTATGATTATTTGCGAGTTGCCGGCACCATACTTCAATTTGTTACTCAACTCGGGAACGCCTTTGCTGAGAACTTGCTCCCAGCTAGAATGCCGGTTCATTGCGACGCCAATTGCCACATAAACAAGCCTCGCCCAACCCGAGCTATGCGGTCGCGATAGCAAAACTTGGTTGTTTACTGTTCTCACTACATATCATAAAACATCTATTTCGGGGCAAACTTAAACACTCATCTTTCCCGAGTTAACAAGCTCTACAAAACTTTGTTGTTCATAAAATATTAATTATTAGCTTGGAAATTTACACACGTATAAGGAAAACATAATACACAATACTTTGGAGAAGTATTGCCATATATTTCAATATATGGCCATGTCGATTCATAACAAAGTTCTCTTGTTTTGAAATGTTTGTCAAGTACATGTCGTTTGATGCAAATAGGAGATTTAATTTATTAGTGATCTATGGAAAATAAACAGAGAAATCAGAATGTAAAAAAACATAGTCCTCAATTACTGTTCTCGTTGATTTCATTGAGTTTTATTGAAAAATGCTGCTTTATAAGCGCAATTTATAGAAGCAAAATATTTTAAAACCTTTTAAAATTCTTGGAGTTTATGATTTGAAACGAATCCAAAATGGGTACCAATTAATTTAAGAGCCTTGAGCGTTATTGTTAGGCGGCATATACATACGTTGATTAGCATTTTCCCAATCAGAGATTTGTTCCTTAAATTAAATACATTTAAAGAAAACATTGAAGCGGGAAAAATTTAAAGAAAACATTGCAAACATTTAAATAAATTAATAATCGTTAAATCAACATTCATCGTAAATACGATAACAATACCATTTTATTAAATCGTAATTATTGCATTATCATTAAACCATATTGCATTTTCCTTGCTGTAAGCTTAAACGAAGTTAAGCAGCGCTTTCTGCGGTCATTCCTTAGATGGGTGACCGATCTTTTCGTACCGAGATACTTCCATCACTCGGAGAGTGTCACGAATATTAATGACAGTCGTTATGGGCGTCAGTAGCCCAAAAAAGTGACTGCCAACCGATATAACCATAGAGTGTCATTGTCTCCCGGTAATTGGGTGACGGAGGTCAGATGGCTTTCGCTCCATGTAAAATACTGATATATATATATTTTACCGCATCTGCTTGGATTTGTCAACCCTAACATAGTCGGGAAAAGGCTAGGCAGATAATATGTCATCTTTCATAATACTGGTATAAACAGCCAATTTCCCTAAGAAGCATTAAATAAAGAGGCGTGGGTAGACCACGAGACCTTTACTCGGCTGGGAAAGATGATAAGCCCAAGTAAGATTAGATGAGTTGCTAGTTCATTGTTTATGTGTATGAACGTAATTCATGATTTTTCTGGCACAGCGCCCTTCCTGTACCTGTAAAAAGCGTTATTTTTTTCTATGAAACAACCATAAATCTTGGGGCGTTTTCATAAAAATTTCGTAATACATGTCATAGCAGTCTCGTATATTGCACGTTGCTCGACAATATTCAAGAAAATTTGTCTTCAGGTGAAAACATGAAAAATTTCAAGAGAATGTGTGAATCAGTGTTTGATATATGAAATTTGAATGGCTGGCTGTTGCAATGTAGGTGCGGAGCGGGAGATTCGCAGAGTGATAGTGCAGACAACCTTACAATTTTATTGAAAATACTATGGTTTAAAGTGCATGGTTACTATAACAACATTTCACTGACAAGATTTACCAAACAAGTTACACGTTAACGTGTTAATATTTTACCATGTACCACTATGCAAAAAACTAATAAAAAATCTTCATTTTAACATTCTTATAATAAAATAGTTAATTTTATGTATCAGTGGAAAGCCACTTATGGATTTAAAATTACTATCGATTATCTAAGACTAGATTATATTAGGGTTAGAACGGCTGCGTAAGCAAAAGTTAGCAATATATATATTTTTTAATTTAATCGAAAAATATACTTTTTTTACAGACAGTTATGCTGTACCTTTTATTTGCAAAATTAGGAAAGGCAAAATTCCATCCCTCATCCATCAGCTCCTTAGTATAATTATATTTATACTCAAGTAACTAACTAAACTAATGACCATCGTCTTTCAAGCCGTATCCCAATTATATCGGGGTCGGGTTTCTAGATGAGACTGAAATTGTGCCCGAAACTTATTCATACAAAAACTTTACTAACAATAATACCTATTCAATAAAAATACATAAGAATAAGGTATATTCTTTTATATATTTCATTTATTTAAGTAATTTAATAGCACCATTGGCACAGTGGTTGAGGGATAAGCCTTCAGATATTTTTTCCGGGTCTGGGTGTTTGTGCACGTGAATATTTATGTTTGTAGACGTACCCCTGATACAAATCGATTAAATTAAAGAAAAAGAAAATTATCGAATGGCTAGTTAACGACACTGACCCATTCATAAAGATAGGCGGATGCCAGCGTCCAGAGACAATTTTCTATTGTCTACTTTGCGAATCTTGACGGGTTACATTCCCAAAACATCTCAGATCGTGCAAAGACCGCCAATATTATTGTTTTGTCATCAAAATCTTACTAAATAGATTTGTTGTACAATGAAAAGCTTCCCATTTTAATCTGTTATTATTATAAATAACTGCACCTTAACGTCGTCGGTAAAGGGGCATTAAATTGCATCATGCTCCCCGTCTGGGCCGCCCGTGTGTCCTAACACAACGCGCCCTCGGTCCCTCTATCTAATGAAGCCAATTTTCCGCGAGCGCTCCACCTTGCTTTCCTTTTGAATTTTCTCGCGTATTTTCCCTGTCATCCATCTCCTTCCGCGTTTCCGCACAAGCAGATTACTTTTGATTTCAAATTCCAACACCATTGATTTAATAAACAACAAATGTCCATCTAATCATAGCTAAAGGAAAGGAAATTTTGCAAGACACTTTGCGGATTCTGTGCCGTCGGTCGTGAAATTAATATCCGCTTTGTAACAATTCGGATGTCCCGAATTGATACAATCAAATAATAACAATTATTGTTATTGTTATTTAAATACGTATTGTATTTATACTTATCTTTTAATAGGATTCGGTTGTATACTCATGCATATAGGAATATAATCGATATTATAATCTGTCACAATAACCAAGTATCTTTTACTAAATTAAATGATTTACAGAAATTATGTTAGCTAAGATAAAAAGTATTGAAAACATAAACAAGTAGTCGTAAGACGAAAACCGTGGAGACTTCGACACGACGGCAGCAAACACGTCTCGATAGACACCGCTCCTCTGCGAGTTTTCAACTAATTTTTATTAACTTCTGAACGAACTTCGTCGAATGTGCTATCTTTAAAATAAATCTTATAGCACATACAGCTTCCTTATTTGCTGTAGACCGTCTTTTCGACTTTTGAAATATTTCGAAGCAAATTTTCTCTTACTTAAAGTTTATGCTAGTTGCCTCCGAGTCAAATGCTACGTAACCGGTATTACGAGAATACGAATGAAATGCAGAATACTAGCTCTTATTCAACGACCATTGAAAATTACCCACCCGTACACCTAACTGCAGTGACACAACACAGCTTTGTAACAACAAATATTAGAATCTCCGACTCGCGAGTTTGAATGTACTACAATTTATTCTGTACAATGAATGCAGTCTATACCATATTCGGTGAATTTATATCGTATTATTAAATGGCAGAGCAGTCCAGATTTAATATATATGAACTGCTTCCAACATATCTTTATACTTATATTGTGCAGAATTATAAATGTGTCAGACAGACGGCAAGGTAAAATGCCTATTTCATAATGAATTGATAAACTTGCGTAATGCAGTGGGAACGGCGATGAAGGAGTCACCCGTCAGTTTAATCGTACTATGATTCCGTTTGACTATAGGTAATTAACGGTACATAGTACATAGTATCTTTATTAACTCAATTTTTTTTCTAGTTCTTAAATTGTTTGTTAAATACAAAACAATAAAACTGAATTGGGTGTTTCTTTTCATTCCAGACACTTGAACTTGATTCCAGAGAATACATCCAAAATCAAATATTAAAATAATTGCCTTTAAATTGGAAATAATGACAATGAATTGTCTATTCAAAAAATTTTATGTTAGTAAAGAGGCCGAAAAATGTTTACCTGTCAATGTATTCTTTTTCTTCAGTCTTAATAGACCAAAAAAATATATTTGTATAGTTGTCAGTCAATGTACGAAACTACAACCGTGCCTGTAAAAAACCGTCTATGTATTAACGAATGTTTCGTATTGTTATCCTCAGGGGATAAAAATTGATAAAGAGTTCCCTAACGGTTTGCTCATCACCTGTAGGTACTTCGCTCACGGTTGACATAAAAACTACTGAACGGACTTTTTCGCAGCTTTTTCCGTTACTTTGGTTAATGCGCAGGGTAAGCGGACTACAATTTTGTAAGGGTTCCGCTGACGCATAATTCTCCAATCAAGTTCAATTACCATAGTTAACACAAACAAAGGCAGAGACCAGAGCCTGAATATTGGAACTTTCACGTTGATACAGTTTTTAAAAACTATTGATCTACTCCGTGAAATACAACGTAGGTATTTTTCTAAAATAATGTGTGTATCATAATTATTGCATATAACGCATTTTTAACTTAATTTAGGAATTGACTACGGATCCTTATAATGGACTATACGAGAAAATACATGTATTATTATTAGTTTTAATTATTTATTCAACAGTGATTACACAGCTTTGCACAGCTCAGAATTCTTAATAGAGACGAAGTAGGAGCGTAAAGTACAAAAGTGCTGTTACGTAATAACAAATAATTACATGCTCATGAACAAAGTTAATAATTCTTACAAAATTAATACAAAAAATCCAAAGTAAGTAATCTACAACACGACTCGTAACTTAAACAGTAGTAAAATACAACTGTTGACTCGTAAGAGCAAAATTTTTCCAATTTGTCAACGAACGTAAAATGTGTTTAGTTATTTTCATTTGCGATAAACAGCAGTGAGACATGTTCTGAATTTATGTGGTCTTTATTGTTAACCTTCATCATCATCATCATCATCATCAGCCAGAAGACGTCCACTGCTGAACGAAGGCCTCCCTCAAGGGGGGGTTTGCCATAATCCCCACGCTTGGCAGGCGGCTTGGGGATCGCAGTGACTCACCGATTAGTGAGAGGACGCTGCTGCCCGTCCTCCGGTATCTGGCCGCAGTTTTAAGATTTACCCGGGTCCGTCATTAACTTTAGTCAAAAATATTCAAGTTTTGTGATTGAAAGTACTTTTGCAGAAATATGCCATCATTTTAATTGTTGGATAAATACACCATATAAATACACCAAAAGGTACATGAACTGTTAGTTGGCAAGCCATTGATAATTGTTGCTACTTAAATATACCTATACAACAACACGTTTCGGCGACCCGGTACGAGCCGACACCACTGCCTTTAGTCCCATATTTCGTATGTGCGGAACGTTTGGCCATATTTCTCAACGTCTATGCCGATGCCGGCACCGGTAGCATTTCACGCGACGTTCCCCGGTTTTTCGATGTGCGGTTTCCGCGCGACAATACCATTTTATTTACGGCTGAACTGCACCGCTCTATGGAGTTCAGTCACGAAGCGAATGTAAGTAAGTGAATCTCGCGTTCGCAGCGTCACCGCTCACACCGTTTCGCGTAATTCACCCTGGTCAGGCACGCTTGCGTTTCCAATCTGGTGATATGAGCCGGAAACCATTGCTCGGAGACTCGACCTGCCAGTATACACACTTTAAAATTTTAACTTGCTGTTACTACTTATTTGTTGTAAGCCAATTCAAAATATTTTCTTGTTGTTGTGAGATTCTCTTTTCGGATACAACAAATGGTTAAATAATTGTAAGTAACAATTTAGAATATTTGGAACTGATTACGTTGAAAATTCATTGATAAATATGTTCACAGATTATTCACGTTTCACGAACTCGTTTTTATACAAAATACAATACAGTATTAACCAATATTTTCTACCATTCTTATTGTTTTTGCATTCCTTGATAATTTTATATATCATTGAGCATTATCGGCATTCTGAATCTGACGAAACCAAGAGCATAAGCTTATTAATACACAATGTACCTATCTAGTTTGAAGTAATTCTTCATACATTTTTATTTTTAATGCTTCCTACAAAATGAAATATTTAAAAATTAACTGTGTAAGTAACAAATGATGTTCAACTATCTGGAAGCCGTAACGAGGCCATTAATTTTAATTGTTTCATAAATAAAAATTGCTGTCAGAGAGAATCCGATTCATTTATGGATGACCGCATAAATCATCGTATTTCCGCACCCGGTATGAAATGGACCAAAGAAGTATCCGCTATCCATTTTATTTGTATCTCATTTATTTACTGGCAATCACTCAATTAATGATAATTGAGAATCAAATGTAACTCTTCATAAATATAATACTTTGCTGCGGTCGCAAGTGTATTTATTTCTACCTCTGCGTATGTAGGTATTCGGTACCTTATAGAGAATTAAAGTAAATAATACTGCCATACTCAACTGTATTCCGTTTACAGTATTATACAAAGATAAGCAACGAGTGATTGTACACTTGTACAGAGCAATTTATATCAACAAATCTCTCAAAAGAAAACCAACATACCAAAAACTCCATAAATAATAATAATAATGTCCTCCTGACCGATTTCGGTCACGGCGGCCAATCTCACCGGAGATTAGCCAACTACGCAGGAGATATTATAGAGCACAAGTGTGTGCGCAAACACAGGTGCTCTCTCTATTCCTTCACTCTCATAGTTCGATGGGACGGCAATCCGAAACGACCGGAGAGAGATCAGGCGCAGGACCAACGGCTTTACGTGCTTTCCTAGGCACGGTGTGTATTCACATACACGAAGTCCCAGACCCGAAACAACTCTGTAGATCATACAAATATTTGTTCCGTGCGGGAATCGAACCCGCGACACGTAGCTCAGCAGTCGAACTCTCAACCACTGCGCCATCCATGTCGTCCATAAAATGGCGATTACTAATCCGTTACTGGCCGTTAAGGATTTTTCTGATGCCGTAAAATCTTGTGTCCTCCGTAAAATGTTTATTCTGTGATTCTAATGTTTTCAACAATACAAATATCCAAGATATTATAAAAATAAAATATAACTGCAAGTCCTTAGTTGGTAGCCAGGTGTGTACCAATGTGTTTTTCAAACATATGAACTCAATATAACTTTATTGCCGGCTTTCAGCGACGGAGGAAAACATCGCGACAAAATTTGAATGTTTGTGAAACTAGTGACGCAGAGGGGAATGAAGAACACCGAAGATTCACCCCAGTTATTAACCCTCACATGATACCTTTTTGCATTCTCGCTGCACCGTATATATAATAATCCGCTAACTCTCAATCATTTGGTGTTCTAGGCAACAAAACTTACAACTATTATAAATCTAAAAAGAGTTGACAAAAAACATCTAACTATACACATTTATCAAAAGTTAACTTTTAAAACATACGAATACCTGCAGAAATAAATCCCTATGTAAGTAGCTACACCCTAATAGGTATGAAGGCAATATTTATGCATATGTAGAACGTCGGCAGGCGACACGAGGTGGCACTGCCGCGCACGCCACGCGTCGTCACGCCGCCGCGTCGCCGCCGCCACGCGCGGCTGTCGCAAGCGCTGATTTATAACGGCAATATAACGCCAACCTGTCCTCCAGATATTTTTATAACCTCCATACAAACTTCGTATTCTTTTGCGACATTTACGCTTTGATTTCGGCCTAGTGATGTAAAACAATCGCAGAAATGTTTGCGGCTTATTTTTATAAATTTGCGTTAGAGTTCTACCATTTCTATAACTAAGAAACATGAACTTTTACTTTCGGTCAGTTTAAAATCCGCTTGTAAACTAGATATCCTGTTAGATCGTTCCGTAATCAATTTAATAAGAACAGCTTATAGCGAGTTTTAGCGAACTTTAATAGAGTATTTTTGAAAGCGATATGATTCCGTGTGAATTTCACATCTATACTAGATTATTTTAACATTTTATATATATGAATGCACGTATTGTGACCAAATAGCGAATACCTCCAAGTATTTTGTAATAGTAGATAACTACTTAAGGTTTAGTACCTAACACAATTTCGTAGAGCAAGTTCCCGACCGCATTCGTCTCTACTTCGAGCTAATCTCGAATTCTATTGGGTAGATTTAATACCGTTTCCACTATCGCTTCGAACGTTTTCTTGGAAGGTTTGGGTGCATACACAGCTGCTAGTAAATTTTAAATAATATTAAATTATATAGGTGTAGACAGCTACGAACATAATTGCTACGAGTTGCGTAGCACCTTCGTAGCACCTTATTTCCCTAGTCAATTTATACTAGAGAAAGTATTTTCTTTTGTATACTCAATCGCTTTCCTTGGAAAAATATCAGTTAATCAATTTATATTAAAATCACGCTTGTTATCGTTGATTTATTAGGTAAAGGTATACCGGTGAGCACACATTTTGCAAAAACTCAATACCTTGTAAGCAGTAACACCCATATGACCTTACATATGAGCCAGTGAATTCTTTCCCACCGCACCAAGACCAAACGCCTCGGACAAAACATAAGTGAAACATAAATATTTAATTATTTTAAAATTACAGTCAGAAAATAATTTGAAACGCAATTACATTAGTCTAGCGTGAGGTCCTGGGTTCGATTCCCGGGTCGGCCAAAGTGTTTTTGGGATTTTCTATATAGAAATTCTCAGTAGCAGCACGGAGTCTGGAACTGTGCCCGGTAGATGACAATAGGCTCGCCCCCTATTACATGGGACCCAATAATAGCATCGGCAATATGTGAGTGTACAATAATACACCTCTACCTAACCCTTCGGGGAATAAAGGCGTGATGCTATGTTACATTAGTCTATTAAATAGTAGATCAATCAGATAGTTAAAATGAAAAAGGGAGTTTATAAAGGTGCGCAATTATTATGCGCATCACAGATAGAAGTATAGACGCTTTCCCACTCCTTTCAATCCCGTGGAAAGCTTAGGCAACCACAGGGTACACTATAAATTAAAATATGAGCTTTACAACTTTAGAATGTTATTGAAAACATGCCTCACAGAAATATGATTAAGTTAATATTACAAACAGAAGAGTCCCGGGACAATTGATTTTCTGTGGTGTCTACAGTACGTTACTTGAAGGCTTATTACATGCATAAATTAACATTAATATAATGTATAACGTCTGCAGCAAGTATCGTACAAGTCGCATTAGGTGCACTTAACAACGATGTAACCAAGTGCTACAAACTCACACTGTGAAGCGATTATGCTTAAGCATCTGCACTAATTGGCATCACACGTGTTAATGATAACAATTAAAGTCTAACACTACAGATGCCACCCAATTATATTCATTGATGATGCTAACAAACGAAATTTTAACCAAAATTTTATAGAAGTGAGGTTCTGAGTTCGTAGGGTCCTGGGTTCGATTCCCGGGTCGGGCAAAGTGTTATTGAGTTTTTCTGTATGGAAATTCTCAGTAGCAGCACGGAGTCTGAAACTGTGCCCGGTAGATAATTGGCTCGTCCCCCATTACATGGGACTCCATAACAGCATCTGCGAAATGTAGGTGTACAATAGTACACCTCAGCTTAACCCTTCGGGGAATACAGACGTGATGCTATGTTATGTAATTTTATATAACAAAGAAGAAAGTACGCCTTTCAATACTGCGATACCGGTCTTATTATTTATCACACAAAAACGAAACATAAATAGATTAATGGTATAACCAAAATTATATTCGACACACAATAAATTAATGATCAACTCAACGAGCCTCCAATAAACTCAAATAACCACAAATTTGCGTCTTATTCTAGATAATGTCGTGATCTATCTACAAACTTCAAATTAGTTAACTAACCGAAATTTGCATTAGTTGTTTGTTCATTCAGTTTACACAATAGAACCCGGGAAACTGAAATTAGACGCGACTGATAATAATAAACAGGCAGAGGAATCGAATCCCCGGTTAAATTGGCTTTATCAAACTCTTATTGCGAAGGGCTGGTGCGTCGCAGAGCGTGCGACTCCAAGAACTGACCGCTAATTGAATACCGTGTTTATAGGTACACGAGTTCGATTCTCTCAATATGCGACAGGCTCTCATTCGACCAGGGCCGACAACGTTCGCACGCATTTACAAGCGCCCGCATCTACGCCAATGTAATTGTAGAATAGATCGGTGCCTCACATAATGCGTATCGTATAGCCGACATGTTCAAGTGAATCTTGTTGCATTTTGCATAAAATCGATACTCATGAATACCCACAGCCACACCGAAGCCGCTGTGAGACTCGGCAACTCGAATTTGCTACAATCGGTTTTATTTTTAGATGGGCACCAATTCCCGTATCCAAAATGTATAATTCCATTTTCAAATCACATCGTATTTTCGTTTGCGTATATTATAACTGACAGAATAACTTAAATATTAATAATCAGCTAATATTTCCAAGATCAACTTTTATTGTGAAATGTTGTTTTTCTTTTAATATATCAATTATGTAAAGGAGAAATTTTACGTCTTATTATATACTTGAATGTCACTTTGGAATTTGTTAAGAATTGATTTTACTCGCTTATTTCAAAAAACGTTTGCGACCTGTAATATATGTTATGCCTGATCTAGTCTTGTCAATAAACGTTATCTGTTGTCAATGCTACTTAGTAGGTTAATTGATTCTTACTAGTAACTAATAAATACAAACAAAAAAGATTAATCACGGAATAGGTCTTTGACTCGTATTTCAATTAGAGTAAAGTCAATTTAGGGTGAAAGAGGTAAGTAAAGCGAGCGGCAGCGGTGGCGAGCGTCCCAGCCATCGGAGGGCGGCGGGTGGCATGTAATCTAATTTACCGGGGTGCCCAACACGGACTTTTGTCACAACGTACTGTGCCAATTAGGTAAATACGCGAGCAGTGGACGGCGGCCCGGCTAGGCGGCTGCCCGAGTGGGAGGCGCGACCCGTCACGTGCATCCGTAAACACTTACGGCCTGATGAGCGGCCCGCCCGTAATCATATTTCAAGTGGCCGGGTAATCTCATTGTCTCATCAACACCGACTACATTATTAACACGTTACACTGTATTAGCGCTTATTAAAGTAATTAAACCCTTTACAGTGGGACTTAACCGTCTTTGAGGGCGCTTAAGTTATGGAGGTTCCCTATTACGAACGATTTGTAATCACGTGACGATATTACTTGGAACCAAAGCGATGTCATAACTTAATACTGTTAGGTTCACTTAATTTCATTTATTCAACAGACTGGTTCTTATATTTATTTACTAAGACATACAAACAGGTATTACACGAGTAATACGGATGACCTAAATTACGTAGGGGGAAATAAGTAGGCAGACGGCGATGCAGACGCCAGTAGACTATTTCAATCAAAAGGTCAATTTAGTGTCTCCCTTTTTCATTTCAAGCTCTGTGAGTGTACTGAAACGAAATCTTTGTACCATTTATTGAGTGAATCATACGAATAGAATACAAATGATTATCAAATATAATTATTTGTAGGTATCGTTTATTAAAGATCTTGTAGGAAATTAATTGTAAACTTTCTTTACTATCATATCACACTGTAAACGCCCAAGGCAAAATATGGGTCTCCCCTTCGTACCTTACATGGTCTTAAATGTGTGGAAAAGTAAAGACATATTATTGTTTATTTATCATAAATATAACCACATGATACAGTTTTTATGTAGTCAAACTTCAATATAAACAGGATTACGTGTATCTATTCTCTAAGATGATTTAACGTAGTAGAAACCAGAATACAGCAAGCGCGATTTGTCGCTAGCCTCGCTATTGTAACATCGTTTTCGACAATATGACGTTAGAGAATTGACCGCCTAACTGTACACTATTAAGAGGCGGCTCCCGAGTTGAACAAAGGACGTAGCACAATCATTTTTCTATTAAAAAAGGCTTGATCCCAGCTAAGAGTACATTTCACGGGCCATCTATCTTGCGGGATATTAGAAACAACATTTTCCGATTGTTTATACGTGCTCGGTAAGCTCTTCTTTCATTAGAGACGGCGACGTCGCTTGCACAGAAGGCCCGCACCGCTGTACCGCTAAGATTGATGGGCGCTGGATGGATTTGTTCTATTCGCGTTCTCACTCATCAATCATTCGCGGATATTTTTCCGTGTCTCAGGTTGTTTAGCCTAAATAGATTGTTGCAGCATTGAACCATCGTTCATATCGACGTGTATCGCGTTAGTATTGACGTCTTACACACGAAACTCTTCACACTTTCAAAGTGGCGGACATTATTCAACTTTATCGACATGTTTTATTCATAGTATAGAAAATGCTTCCGAAAATGTAAAAACAGAATCCTTATGATGCGATTCTTTTATCAGATTGCAAGTCATTTCGAAAAAAAAAATGGTTATAGTCGCATGAAATATTTACTACAAGTCAATTATAGTCCATGTTGACAATTAATTAGTATCTTGCTTAATTTAATCACGTAATGGCGTAATTCTAAAGCAATGAATGGTCATATTATAAGGGTGTGACCACAGGCCGCAATGCGACCAGCTTCACCGCCATTTGGTACACACTTCGCAGATAACCAAATGGGCTACTTGTGGTTTACAAGCCGCCGCGCACACGCCTCTCGTTCCGTTGTATCTAGCTATCATGTTAATACGATTACAAGTTCCAAGAATTCCAATTCTCTATTCGATACTCGTGTTTAATCCACGGCACGGCATGGTTGGCGCAGTGGTTGAGAGATCGACTGCTGAGCTACGTGCCGCGGGTTCGATTCCCGCACGGAACAAATATTTGTATGATCTACAGATAGTTGTTTCGGGTCTGGGTCTTTGTGTATGTGAATACACACCGTGCCTTGGAAAGCACGTAAAGCCGTTGGTCCTGCGCCTGATCTCTCTCCGGTCGTGTTGAATTGCCGTCCCATCGGTCTATGAGAGTGAAGGAATAGAGAGAGCACCTGTGTTTGCGCACACACTTGTGCTCTATAATATCTCCTGCGTAGTTGGCTAATCTCCGGTGAGATTGGCCGCCGTGACCGAAACCGGTCAGGAGGACATTATTATTATTATTAATCCTACTTCTGACTACGATTTGAAAATCTTTGGCAAATTCTTTACATAGCAGATTGTTCGGTTGTGGAATGCAGTACCATTTATGAGACGTACTCGACCCTTGGCAATATGTAAAATACTTGTCAAGAAGCACTTGTCGCTATTGTATATAGTTATACCTACTCTCTACCTCACTGGTCTAGTGCTCGCAAGCGTGGCTGTTGAGCGTGAGGTTCTGGGTTGAATATCCAAGTCGAGCAGTGTTAAAATTTCTTAGTAGCGGCCAGAGTTTGGAAAGTATTCGATGAAATATACATCAGGGTGTGCATCAGCACATTTTCCTAACCTTTCGGGGAATACAATCGAGATGCTATTTAAATCTAATCAGTTACTGGACTTAACTTGGGTAATGCTTTTTTCTGTATTGTAAATAGTGAGAATTCAATGAAAGGGCCCATGTCAGATTACTCAATAGGCTCCAGTTCGGTACTTTGATAGATTGCTCAAGTACTTACATGTATCTTGGCCTACTGTATGTACTTATTCAAGAGCGACCCTTCATTATTCTACGTCGTGATTGATTAATTTAGGTGTACAATGTTTGAATGTAACCTACAAAGGTAACCACGTAGTCAAAGAGGTTGTTTATCGATGTGTACTAACAGAAAATGTTTGTGTCGACTCTGAATTAATGACGACTGTTTAAACTTACACACACACAAACGAAAATATCCTTGTCAAATACAATGGTTTGTGTAAACTACTTACGACAACATTTAAACCAGTTCCTAGAACACGTAAATATAGATCCATCATCGTCCTATACCTACTTGTATTGTTAGACGATTGATGGATGGATTTACACTGCATCACCTGGATAGGACTGCTGAGTCCGCAGGAGAGAAGAACCGATGCTTTCAGAATTATGTTGAATGCTTTGCTGCGAGTTCGGGTTCAGTTCTCCTTGATCCTAGCCGCGGATTTTTATGATTGCTAATCTAAGATGATCGGCCTTCTATCATTCTAATGAAGCCTCGGGTTTGATTTTCAAGTCTTACTTTCCCTGTAACTTCCCTGCCTAATTCCATGTTCGTGGGCTTTTTTAGTTCCTGAGATTTCGCGATTAATCAGTCAGTGAATGAGTGAACGTGTGGTATTTCGCTATATGTATGGTATACGTAAGAATATGTAGGTATATTAAATTAGGTTATATTAGTTTAATTGAAGACAATCTCGTTTTATATACCCAACAGTTCAAAATTACACTTCTATTACTTTTGTCTTACTTTTTTTAAACTGAATGAATTGAATGCGTTGACTTTGTTATGTATAACTATACAAATGAATACGTACAGCGGTACGATAATGACTAAAATATCCCAAGAGCCAAGTTTATCCGTTGTATTTGTTTCAGAATCATTATTCCCTCGTTTCGTGGAGCCGGTTACGAACGTGACGGTGACGGTGGGACGCGACGCGCTCCTCGCCTGCGTCGTCGAAGACTTGCGGGGATACAAGGTAAATTGTTGTTCATTTGAAATATCCTTTGTTATTCTGTCCTGACAAAGGTGTGGCCATCGCTTCGGTAGCCGGTATGGTAATAGGTGCCTTACGTTTTATTTCAGCAGCACCTTTTTATATATCAAGCATAGTGATTAGAGCAATTCCCTGTAAAGCCTGTAGAGCAATTGCCTGAAGAAAGTACGAAGCAAACAATATTCTCGTAGTATAGTTAGGTTTAGTAGAAATTTAGTTTAGTAGGGTTGTTAAGCAGTGCCATTTAGGAGTAGAGCAGTCAATGGAATTGTTATCCGCCTTGTGCTTTAAATCAACGACTAAAAACAAATTAAAATAATCAATTTTTTTTTTTTGGCAATTCCACCAATCCGGACTGTATGGTGACCTCGTGGTGGATTGCCGCCTCTCTCATAAAGAGAAGAACTGAGGGCCTGCAATGGGAACATTATGCTAAAGCTCTTAATTTTTTATTCGTGTGATGCAATGTACTCTGTGTAGTAAATAACAATAACAATACATATATAGGTCTCGTGATTACGTATGTTTATATAGGTGCTAATATGACGTCAGCGAAACTTCGACACGCAACGTCATGCTGTCGGGTCTCTATCACAGATTTATGGAATGACTCCAGAATATAACATTTTGAAGACGTATTACCCAGCAATAAGAACTTATGAGTTTTCTTCATAATTATAAATAGCTTGGCATAACGTACGAAACTAATGTTTCATCTATAGCTAAGTATAGAGCTAGGACTATGTTGGCAAGCAATTAAGAAAGCAAACACCGGTAGCCTAGAACCTTCACGGACGGCGTCAACCTCATGATGAACGAGCGCCGTGTAATACTATGAACGGATACGTTGCACCAGAACTTCACACAACTCCATTCGTGCGGTGCACGGGCTAAAGTTTTAACAAGCCAACTTAATATCACTTTGCTCAGAATGCACGATTCGCCAGTTATTAATCATGCAGGACGGCTAGTTAGCGAAATTGGAGCGCTGTGTACTGCAGCAAGATTTATTTGGGACAAGGTGACTGATTTGAGCTCCATTTGAATAATATCTATGACAAGAAATTTAATCATAAAAATGCATAATAGGAAATAACTGAAAGTATTCCGTAATTGAACATTTGCATTACAATGCGTTCTGAAGGTCTTGGTTAACCCCATGAAACATTGAATGAAGTTCATGTAGTTTAGGACCCAAACACTCGCGAAATTTTGCTATAACTTTCATAACTTAAAACACAATTATGTCTTGTGTTATGTCATGTCATTTATTTAAAGCTGCTTTTTGATTCCAGATTTAAATCAGCTGGTGTGACTTGAGCTTTTTATCATATAAAATCCTTTGCGTGCTCGATAGAACTTGTAACTCTTACTATAACAGATCACTATCATATATTTATCATTGTTAAATAGAAGTTTTTGTGTACCTACTGCACATAGGTACCTATTTCTTCAAATACATAAATTCTTAGAAATACTTCAAAGGAAATATTTACACCTCTGGTTTGCAGCACTTTTACATTTGCTGTTCACCCATCCGTGTTTTGTTATAAAGTACTTGCACGATTTCAGTTTCTAAAGATATTTCATCTTTGAACGACGAGGGTGAATATACACCGTAAAATCTACCCCGTAGATTTTCCGTTTAGATCCAACATTACGTGTAAAATCATTCATAGGTATTTTACGTTTGTCCATCCAGGTAGCTTGGGTCCGTGTAGATACACAGACAATCCTGAGCATCCACCACAATATAATAACTCAGAACCCGCGCATCAGCCTATCGTACAACGACCACCGCTCGTGGTACCTGCACATCAAGAACGTGCAGGAGGTGGACCGCGGCTGGTACATGTGCCAGGTCAACACCGACCCCATGCGCTCCAGGAAGGGATACCTGCAGGTTGTGGGTGAGTAAAGAAAAAAACAATATCCAATCTTTTTTTAAGCATCCTTTTTGCATTGCTGGTAAAATATAATATTCCACCTTCAAAATTGGACTAATGTAGACATTAGCTTTTGAAACCTCGAAGCTTGTACTTGACAAGCTTCGAGGTTTCAAAAGCGGAGTTTTATTTTCATTAACCACATAAAGAAGAAAATAGAGAATTTTTAAATCGCAATACGGGTCCCCTAAAAATCTGTAGGAACATCGCATAATAGGTAACAAACCTGTGCGGGTTGACATTAAAATACCCGAACTAAATACCTCAGTATACCTCCCCAACTCCAGGTGTAATAAGGTTACAAATTCATGCAGCATTGCTGTGGTTGCGGTACCGAGACCCGGTCAGGGGCAGGTAGCGGGATGGTGACCTTATCCCAAATTTACAAAATATAACTGTTCTTACCAGATCAATTACTATGTGATATATTCAGTTAAATCAAGATTGTTATGTTGTGGTTTGAATTGTGTATCGTGTGATAGACAGTGATATACGACTCTAACCAAGGTCGGGCAAAGTTCTCACTCTGCCTACAATATTGAATTGTGTACGATATACGGCTTGCCCTATTCATGGGAATTAATAACGGTATCGAAATTTGGGTGCACAACAGTATACTTCTGCCTAACCCTGCTGTCAATTTAAGCGTAATGATATGTTATGTGGTGTTATCGTGTATAGCAAGCACGGATACCGCTTCAAACAAAGACGACATTTGCGTTGGTGCAAAATAGTTACTGTAGTTGTCAACTAGTCTCTAACAATGGTCATATGATACAAGCGCAGATGAAACAGAACATTACATTAAAGTTAGCCTTATTCTAATCTCTAGGAATCCTTACAAATATTAAGTTCATGTACTTACTGCATTATTGAAATTGTAGTAGCAGCCCAGAATAAGGAATTGTGGCCAGTAGATGCCAATAGACAATGGCCGCCTATATTTTCCGTAGGACCTTATTTATGCCGTCTATTACGTGAACTTCTGCCTAAGCCTTCGGGGATTATACATAATGTTACGTAAGTACTGATAATATTAAATGTTCCTTCTTCGTTGTCAACAGTACCTCCTGTGATCATAGACAACATGACGTCAACAGACATGGTGGTTCGCGAAGGTACCAATGTGACGATGGTATGCCGCGCTACTGGCTACCCAGAACCTTACGTCATGTGGAGGCGAGAAGACGGACAGGAATTCAACTGCAACGGCGAGTCAGGTAATCTTATCACTCACGCTTCATCACCAATATTTGATGTAAAATAGCTACTGCTTACTGAGTTTAAAGAATGTTACATAACATTATAAAACGCCATAACGCAGCAGTCCCTTGTGGTGATAGCGGGTGGTGCTTTAGCCCTGATAAATTATTGTAACCTGCTTTTAGGGGCTCTAGATCATCACCAAATACCTTGTGTTATTGTGCTGAATAATGCAATATAACATTTCTTTTTAATTCTCATTGGGAGTAAGTACCCTGTATTAGTAAAAAAATACATCCATAACGAACGAAACCCTCTCACTAGGTTTGTCTGTCCATGTAAGAAAAGACCGCTTCCATTGCATTCTTTAACTTATGTAAAATTTCATTCCATCAAAGTCAGATAAAAAAAAATCTCATTGAAATATCATAGAAGCTCTCTGAAAAATTACAAGCTAGGACTAATGGAAAAAATGATTTGCCTCCAAACACTCCGTTGTTTTAGCAAGTTAAAAGTCTATTGTGTCATTTTAAATGGAAACAGAAAGAACGGCCGAAACTGTTAACAAAGGATTTAGGTGCTCTTGTAAATATCCGGTCAAAACATTAGTTCCCGGACACTCATTATGTTGACGCTTTCGACGAAACAAAGCAGATGAAAGAAAGAAATCTCTGAAGCGAGAAATGGACTGAAATATACCCACTGGGATAACACTCCAATATATTGCTCAGCTTCAAACAAACGTGAAACCATCGAAAACTAAAATGGTCGAATTATTTTAATATGATAAATGAATCACATTACATTGGAATACATCTCTTTATCCTAATTATTAAAATTTAACTAATTGGATACATTTCAATCAACGATGAGTGGAAATTATTTTGATGATACTCAAATGTAACATTATTAAGTATATTAAACATTACTAAAAGTTGTTTAAAGTGGTTTACTATATTGTTAATTAAATATGAAATTACGAAAACATTATCATTACGCCCCAATTCATTAATTCTTACATTATAAGAATCCAATACTTTTTCCCACACAATCCATATGCTATTTATCACCTTACGTACCCACTTGTACAAAATTTTAATACAAAAGGAGCATTTTCTAATGGAAGAGGCTATATAGCGCTGGCTTGCGAAAGGGTTCCAAATGACGACGCCTCGAATCGATTGTTCCGCACAATACTATTAAATTGTGCCCACAACCATCGCATAACAGAAATATTTTCGCAATTGAATTAACAATGGACTATCGAACGGGAATAATTACGAAAGCCCTCCATAATTCACTTATAACCGACGCCATATGCCATATTTTGCTGCTTTCAATTTTTATGCCTTTTTTATCTTGGTATATTAAATTCGCATTTTAAATACTTGTATGTATCATTTTTATGGTTTGATTGAACTTATACAGCACATCCATTCTGTATACATGGATTTCTAAGTTCAGACAAAAATAGGCACTGATTGTGAAGTTAAATCATCTGTTTAGCCCATACCTACAAGTCCCTACTGTTAGAGAATGGAATCGACTGCAGAGTAAAACCTTCCTTCAGACGTATTATGTTAGTAGTTTCTGCGTCGAACCAACCCGCTTTTGTAGCGATACAACCAGGATCACAACGATTTAAAAGCACCTGTAAAAACCCAGTTGAAATAAAAACCTTTGAACAACAAAAAAACAAACACACGACCGATGCAAAGTTCCAAAAAGAACTTCGACGCGTACTATTTCTGCTACGTAGCTGCCATAAACGTTACCTACTCGGCTCTACTCTTATGAACTGCAGTCGTATCAAAGGTGAAATTATGAAAAGCCATAGCGATCACAAAATGTGTCATACCTACTTGTCAACAAAAGGTGTACAGTCGGCCTGAAAATGAAATAGAAACAATTTATTTGTGATAAAGATATATCTGCAGATAATAATGTGTCAAATTTAGGAAGTCTGCAACAACTAGATACTACTTCAAAAATTTATTTTTGAATTTCTCTAGTGTCTATATCTTTTTGAGGCTGTCCGTACAAACTGTTTTTCCAGAGTCTATACTTTACTTCTTAAGTATCTCAGTTCTTCAGTGCGACTTTCCAAGAAACTAGCAAGAAGTAGGTATAAGAATATTGTATGGTTGCAGTGAACGTGGTAGACGGCGAAAACTTAACAATATCTAAAGTATCCCGACTTCACATGGGCGCCTACTTATGCATCGCATCAAATGGAGTCCCGCCATCGATCAGCAAGCGCGTCGTACTCATGGTGCAATGTAAGTTGAAATTACAATTTTTTTCTTTATCTTTTCCAATTCAAACTAATAGGTTTTAATTTCATATGTTATTGATGGTATTACTTTTAAGTACCTACGGCTAAAATTTAGAATTATGCGCAAATATTATGATGTACAGAAACAAGTACTTTTATACAGAAAATTAAACTATTTCATAGTACTTTCTTTTAGTTTTAGCGGTTGGTTGTAGGTTAGACAAAGGTTTATTTTTTGAATACTGGTAAAATGGATGGATGATATAATTTCATAACAATTCATGAAATCCTTCTTCCTATCCTATCCTACTAATATTATACATGTGTAAGTTTGTGAGGATGGATGGATGTATGGATGGATGGATGGATGGATCTTTGTTACTCTTTCACGCCAGAATGGCTGAACGGATCTGGATGAAATTTGGCACGGATATAGATTATACTCTGGAATAGCACACAGGCTTTTTATCCCGGAAAAATGTACGGGTTCGTAAACCACGCGGGCGAAGCCGCGAGCGGAAACTAGTTATTAATAAAGACAGGATATTTGGGAGGTGGAGGAGATGTTAGCCTATAGCTTATAAGTCTCACAGCCTATATAACTGTGAAACCTAGAATGAAACGACAAGCACCTTTCATTAACACGTCACTGTGACAATATAGAGAACCCACCTAGACTTAATATTTATGTGCAAAACATTTTCTCTACTTGCCTTTCCCCGGCAGTTTCCACTCTTATACAAAACTTTTATCATGTAGGGTTTGAATATAGCAATAAAATACACAAGAAAGTCTACTAAAGACCTGCGAGATTTAATGCAGTGTTTGTGTACTAGTAAACGTTTTATGTAACACTTTATCAAAAAGCTACGGAAAATTAATTGGTACCATTTTTATTTTTACATGGCTTGAAAACGGCTGCCTCTCCGGTCGATTTATGAGCGTAAACCGTGCCTGTGGTCATGACTTGTATGAAAATGTTCTTTACGCATCGAGACCGTGGTCTTTTAGGCAAGGACCTTTTCTAAAAGATCAGGTTAAGCCAACTCGGTGACATATAAGTCATTCGTTCAGGGTAGTCAGACGCCTAAATCACATCCGGGATGAAAAACGGTCTTACATTTTCATATCGGCTGACCCTAGTATTTAGACATGTCTATTTGAACAAAAAGGTATCAAAAAGGTCCAAATGTTATAAAAAGAAAAAAGCTTAAAAAAAAACACAAAAAAACAAAATATTACTTCAGTAAAATTTTAACTTTGAAGACTTACAAAATTAATATCTTAGCCGCTTATTTAATTTACATAATTTCAACTGAGATTTGTCCAGCAAAAATACATAAATTCAGGACCATCCGGTGTCGCCCGGGCCAACTGCACAGTATGGGGCTGTCTGCACTGCTATAAGACAACTTTCACAGAACTTTATTCTTCTTGTTCAAGATCTATGAAGTGCTATAAACAACATTTAGAATTTAATAAGCTACTTATTGTTGGTGCTTAGTTCAGAATCTTCGAATTTGAAGTTCATGTTGGTTCAAGGTTTCAGTATCGACAAGCTTGTTGTAAAATATTAATATCTATTGATATTGTTGGCTCTAATCGAGAACTTCGATAACATATTTTTTTAAAGCGATTACTACTTAGGTACACTAATGAGGGCTGCACAATACAGTATTTCTGTTGACTCCTCGATTAATGCTGAACATAAATGTTGGTGCTAAGAATTGGTACTCGATAATCAGCATCGCATGTGGGTTCCAATTCGCAACGTCTTTCTCATAAGTCCAATGCGTCTTGAGCTAAGCAGACGGCAACTGATTTTCGTTCGACTGAAACTGTTATTAGTTTAGTAAATGAAAACCTTTGGACAATTTCCAAAGGTTTTCATTTCAGTCAGCGTGTGCACATTCTTATATCATTCTAAAGATTTTCATTATACCTACTAAAGCTCTTAGCCGTTAGGCCTGTTTGGACCTACTAATGATTGCGTCATCTTATAATTTGAAACAGTTTCGATATACAAATCTAAGTTTTAACTTTTACCACCAACAACAGCCATTCTTTATTCAGTTCTGTCCCCTGATAGTGGTTTACCGCAAGCCAATTCGGAATAAAAAAACATTTGCGATATTGAAAGATGAACATTGTATACGCATTACAATGGTACTCAACATACAACAATAAAAGGATCCTTGCGTTAGCCAATGCATCAAAAAAAGCAAAAGTTGAAAGTAAATAATATCCTCCGAGTATAATTAAGCCTGTTGAAGTACTTCATAGACATTCATTAGTAACCTATTTTTGACTGTTGATGTAACCACAATGTGCCCGTAGCTCTTGATTACCGTGGCGGTTGATGATACCACATGCCGTTTACGTTACTTTGTAGATAATTTGGTACCGATGTGTGTTGCGGGATTTACCAAAATAAACGCGCACAGAAAACCATTAAATTATACTTCTTTTGAGTTCAAAAGAGTTCAAAGGTTCGATTTTTTCCGTTTCAATTATTTAAACGTAACTTTCTAAACAAAGATATTGTTATTTCAAAATTGTCACCTTTTTAATCACTAATCAGCCTTCACCATGGAGGTTGACTATTTACATAAAACCTCTATAGTACATATACCTATATCTGCATATCAGTTCCATTGCTTACAATTTTTATTGGTTTTTGCTAATCATTGTTATCCATTCTATATTTAATAGCGAAAGCTAAAAGCAAAGCAAAATACCGATATTTTAAGACGTTCTTTTTTATTCATATTTGTAAAGTGATTTGTGTAAGTCATGACTCCCTCCTGCATTACTTGTGAAATAAGATAAATTTCACTGCACCTGATAATATTGACGCTGTACTCCACATATTATAAGTTCATAACTAAAGCTCAAATTCTACGCTCACGAAATATATAATAGGGAAAATGTTACAACAGTTAATACTATTAACAGAACAAAAGTTAGTCCAACTATACATCCTGTTAAAGTTTAAAATAATTATAACTCAAACCGTCTCATAGGTATTTTTTGTTAGGTAATAATATTTCGCTAACGTACCTACTGAATAATGCTCATAATAGGTCTATGAGGAGCCCCATATTAAGCAGTGACCGTTTACAGACTAATTTAATTATTTTGTTAAATATAATAGTTTGTTAGACGACGACAGGGTTGGTGCAGTGGTTAAGCAATTAGCTTTCGGCGCTAGCTGTCGCGAATTCGATCCCTGCACGGAACAAATATTTGTATGATCTAATGATAGTTATTTCAGGTGTGGTTGTGTGTGCATTTATGTTTGTAAACTGTACCCACGATACAAGAGAAATCCTAGCGTGGGGCAAAATTAAAAAAAAAACAAACAACAACCCATTATTTTAAGGTTAAGTCGTATCCGACTCGAAGAATACATATCTAGGTCCCAAAATTTAAAACTTTCATATTGATTCATATTGAAATGAAATTTAATAAGATAATTGAAAGAAGATATAATTATTATATACAACATATTATGATACCAACTTTACTTTTTGTTTCTAAATTAATAATGTAGTATGAATCAATATAGCAGGTATTCCATATTTAAGCTTTTCACGATATGTAGGAATTAGTCAAATATTTTTGAGATTAAATATTTCATTTCCAATACGGCTACCCATGTGTGCATCCAAAAAAAATAGGTAAACTGTGTAGGTACATACCCAGAGTCGAGTTCGCGCTTATATTGGTTATTCGAGATACCAGTGAAATTATACATACACTCGATATGAGTTCCCAACTCGAAAGAATACGCCCGCACATTTGTCCCGCCCCGTTAACTTGGCCTCAAATTCTACCTTTCGTAAACTAAGTACGTGAGCATTTCGACGTCGTCGTTTTCTGTAGTCGGGAGTCAGCTTCGAGAAATATTATTTTTCTTCGGGGTGGGTGTCGTTAACGAGTATTTACGAGGACACGAGCGTCTCTACCTGACGGCGGCGCCTTCCGCCGGATCGGCCGTAATTGCGCCCAATTAGAGCATTACGCTGACGTGAATACGGTACGGACGCGATAATGGCGATACTATCTGTCGCCCTCGCCACCTCGCCGCTCCTCGCCGCCGAACCCAATGAAACGCTATTCTTTCCCCTAATTCACATTCCGTATCTCAGCGCGTCCGCAGTCCTCTCCATTTCTTACGAGATACGTGAAATGCTCACGTAACTTTCACTCGATTAACCAACGAGACTTCCTTATGAATTCACTGTCAGTTTTCATTACATTTAGGTAGTACCAGAGACAAATCTTTATGACAGTGTTATTCTTTATGTGCGTCGCTGCCTGGTTTTATTCATTCATAAGACTTCGCAGATAATATAACACATGCACCAAGGACGTAACCGTCGTATCTCACTATGTATATGTGAAAGGTACAATTTCCTTGCCAAGATATGTGATATATATAACCTACCTGTTGTTATTTATGTAAGAAGTATAAAGACAAAGTTTTGTGAATAGGCACATTTTTCATTCTTACCTGTGCGTGCGTTAACTACGTACCTGTGCGTGCGTGGTACGTAGTTTTTCGCTATTGTTTGAATTCACCAATAAAGTACCTAAATTCAGCAATACTTTAGCAAAATTATATCTGTTTTCACACCTAAACAGAACAAATTTTATACATACAGGGTTGGTAATATTTCCTCGAAATTGTTGGTAGATAAAGTTATTTTTCCAATGTGAAGATCTCGACGACCACTCCCAACCAACTCACCAACCCAACTCTTCATGAGATTCAGATCAAACAATAAATAGAAACATCAAAGGAAATAACTATATCCAGCTAAGTGAACTGTGTGCGCCTGGTGGCAACTGGGAAAAACGTACAATCGCGACGCAAAGGTTTCTCTGAAGTCTTCTTTAGAAATCCTTGCCCTCGACTTCCATTATTTTACCACGTGGCCACTTAACTTGCAACTTAACTTAGACTGAAATAAGAACATAAAATAACGGCGAGTTACGTCATACGCTTTGAACTTGTGGTCAACCTCCTTATTATAAAAACTTGCCTGTATTTTTTTTTGCCACCCTGTTCTGCCTCTGCATAGATTTTATAGCGGCCCTAAGATTTAAATCCGGAACTGTTTTAACGAGGTGATTTAACCTTCGCCCTTTCTCTACATTGGTTTAATTGACATTGCTCTTAAAAACCTCGGTTAAGTGGATAATATTGAAGTAGTATTGCTGAAGTATTCAAGCAATTAATAGAAAAACGGAGCTATAAGCATAAGTACGCAAACTCTACGTATGTACAGTCTTATTTTGTCTGAATACCATAATAAAAATAGTGCAGTTAATCCACCGCATAATAATTATAATGCTCTATTATGACAACAACATTCGGGATCCCCTATAAAATTAATTTACATGTCACGATCGATATTTTCAAAGAGAGCTATAAAGTTGCGTAGGTTCTTCACATAAGCTCTTACAATTTTTTGTCATTTTCATCATAAAAATGTCGTAAACATTTTCAACATAACTTCGAGATGCAAATTAAATATTACCAAGGACCCGCGGCACAGCGCTCCATGTTAGCCTCTCCAGCAGGGATCCCTTTTGTCATTTACTAATAATTTATACATCAAATCTTTCTCGAGAAACGCTCCTAAGTATCCCAAAAATTGCTTCAAAATCCATTGAGTCCTTCCTTTTTCAATCGAATATGTATTATTAAGTAGGATCTCGCCTGAACTGGTATCGAAAAGGGAAGTTCTATTAGTAAGGCATAATAAGGAAATTTTATGTTCATGTTACTTCAAAATTTTCCGTATGATTCACAAATCTGTACGGTTAAAGATCCATTAAAACAGATTACGATAGTGTTTTTCAGCTATATGCTAGCGATCTAATCGATACAATTTAAATACAAGTATATTCAAAATTTTGTGTATTAACTCAATGCAGTTCCACCGATGTTATCCATCCCAAATCAACTGGAAGCTGCATACATCGGGCAGGACGTGACGCTGGAGTGCCACACAGAGGCGTACCCTTCTTCCATCAATTACTGGACTACTGACCGAGGAGACATGATCATATCAGGTATAATAATTATGAACACGATGACTGCGTAAAAATTATCATAAAGGACGTTAGATCATTCCACAACATGAAATGAAAATCTTTTCATTGTATTCCTAATTCGGTACAATGGTAAAAATTAAAATTGCCACAACGCGATGTATGCTACCAATCTAGCCCAGAGGCTGCGGTTAATTAAATCCCTGGTGACCTTGAAACCTGAATAAGGTGCCTAACACAGCTAACACCAGACACTGTCAAGGTAACGAAACGAGGTAAGTATATTAGCATTGTAGTATTATTAAGCTAAGTTAGGATAATCAGAATATGTGGTCGCCTACATAATTTTATACACACATAAATTATACGACATAAATTATGATTTTATTTGCAGTAATTTAAAATCTGACACTTAAACTGTTCATAGAAAGAGATTTAAGGACTCCATCATTGGGCTAGTGGTAGCAAGCGCGGCTGCTGACGGAATGGAACTGGGTTCGATTCTGGGGTCGGGAAAAATGTTATTGGACTTTTTGGTAGTTTTAAATTGTGAATATTAAATAACGACATCGGAGAAATCACGATGTTTATTGGTACAACCTCTTTATAACTCTTTGGGGAATACAGATCTGATGCTATGTATGTATATAAATTAATAAATGAATAACAGATCCATCTGTTCTAATTGAAATTCAAATATGATTTAACTCGAACGTAATTCATTTACCACGTAATTGATAAGTTAGCCCGACGCCTTTCCGGAACGAGCGATTAATCGAATTACTAATGACTCCGTTTATCCGTCTGCAGGAAATAAATACATCACGTCACTGAGTGACGACAGTTACAGTCGGAAGATGAAATTGACTATACGGAGAGTGTCGTCAAGAGATTTTTCATCTTACCGCTGCGTCGCTAAGAACTCTCTCGGCGAGACGGATGGTCTTATCCGCCTTGACGGTACGTCAAATTATCTTTTACATACTAGGTAATCTTCAATATGATTTATGTATCTACTTCTATATCAATTCTTATTCTAGCCACTTTAATAAAAACATCTATGGACACAATTCCTTTCAAGCAACTAATCAAGAATATTTTGCAGAAATTCCCGCTCCTTCAACTACGAGTACAACTGACAACTACGTTCCTACATTTCCACAAAGGAAAAAAGGTAATGCTTTTAACTTTTCTTTTATACTTACATGCTACGTACATCATTAGATTACTATAATTTTTTTCTATTAATTTTATTAAAAATTAAGATATGGATGTCCCGAAAGTAACTCAAAGTTTCTAAAGAATAAAACCCTTGCAAGAAACATCAATTCAGCAATTTGCCGATACATTTTTTATGACCACTCTGTCTGGTCGGTCAGAAGTTGGAAATTTAGGTTTTGGCTCTTAGAGCACTCCCTATAATCGGCCTAAATATTGAAAAGTAGAGTGCAAGCCACCACGTGGTTATACATTCATCGCAGACTCACGGTCGGAGGGTCGATGGTAGATTTTGTATTTATCGGTTTTGCCGCCACGGCCCAATGCTTCCGTACAATTGGGTCGTTAGTAATATTATTGTGGGAAAAGCGATTTTGTTTGCGCTTTGACTTCCAATGTACCTTCTTATTGTTATAGATTTGGGTTTTCTTTTATACTGTTTATAGCGTCGTATGTTTCGTTCACACTTGAAAGCCTACTTTCACAGCCCCTTAGCAGCATGTAAGAAAATTTTACGACGCAATCATTTTCCGCATCGTTTTTTGCTCGTGGAACATTTCTATCACACAACCTTGTTTCTGTCAGGCAAACATAAAAATCGTTGGCGGGACAGCTCCGCCGAGAACAGAGTCATAGGAGACTACGAAGTGGAAGAGTGGAAAGATGTCGGTAAGTGTAAAACTTACATTATTAAGTAGTTTGAAAGCCTTTTAGTGTTCCACTACAGTATACCGCTCCGTCTCGATAAAGTTGCCTAACAGATAATTGATACAAAAGAAAGATGTAAATTACTAAAATATTTTATCGAGTGCTAATTTAATATGCTGAGCGGAAAACCTACCTACTGGAAATACGATTATAATTTGATATCATAATAATCGTATTTCCAGTAGTTAATGATGAGACGAAATAGGAGTATAAGGACTACAAGGAGGGACGAGCTTGCCAGATTGAATAAAGAGAGGCAGTGTGGACCATCCACACTGCCTCTAGCCCGAACGTTCTGGAAATCATGGGGGAAGGCCCTTGCCCGGCAGCGGAATGATGCAGGCTAACACTAACAGTATCAATACTATAAAGTTTCCTTTCTTCCACGGGACGTTTAGATTACGAGTCGACCCAGTCTTCCCGATCCGCCATCAGCCAGGGTGTTCTATTCATCATTGTTGGAGGTTTGTTCATCGCTAGCTGACATACGATCACCACCAACATCATCACATCATAGTGCCAATAAGACATTTGTGCTGAAAGAGATACGATATAAATAGCAGTGATAAACTTTAGCATAGGTGCTGTGTCAGTCGTATAGTATGAAAGAGTTTTATTGCCCATAATATATCGTTTAAAAACCTGTTACTCACATCGAAGATCTCAATTTATTTTAAACGAATTAATTTGTTTTACCTGTAAGTATATTTTTATGGATATGTAGAGTCTATCTGATAGAAACTGTAAATATTTTTCGATACTAATGAAAGACTGATAGGATTGTACGGTAAATGTGCCATATCTAATCGCATAACAATGATGTTTAGTTCTAAGGTTCCTAATATGGAATTTGCACACCTATTGTTGGCATTTAAAAACTCAAATGAGATAATTGAAACCTTTAAACAGATACATAGAGGTTGCATTATAGAGAGACATGATTCGTGATTCGACGCGTAATAACGTGTGAATTAAAAATCATATAATCCTTGAATGAACAAACAACTCTGCTGTGTCCATATCACGAGTTCACGTTTCATCCTCTCTGTATAAATTGTACTTTTTGTTCCCATATTATAAGTTCGTAACAATTTATAATAGGTGTACTACAATTTTATTATTCGATTAACCGAGTGTAGTTGTAAATGGCTTAAATACGCTACGCTACCTCGTACGTGCCGTGTCGCGTACTTACGGGCATTAAGATAGTATCGTGCCATTACCACTCGTTACACAATTACTCACTCGCCAGGTAAGAGGTAAACGGTCATCAGTTAAGTTGGGACTAAGTTATAAAAACCTTTCCTATTGCTCTAATTCGACAAAAGTATAAATATTAATAGATAGTAGTGTTTTTGCAATTGTTGTGTTTAACAGTTCCATTCATGCGCTGTCATGTTGTTAAAACATTCAGTGATACAAATAATCGATTTATTGAAACTTTATTCAAACGAATTTTTTTAGTTGAAAATGATAGACTCAATTTTAGTAGAACATTCCATATGTATTTGATTTCCTCTCGAATTTTTTCACAAATTGTTGTAATGATGTATTATCATCTATCTGTTTATCCATGTGAATTAGAATTAAGAATATTTCGTTTTGTTACACAATGGTTTCATACAATAAGCTTCACTCAATAAATAAATACATAATTTGTTCCTCGGAGAAAAGCTTTATGTAATGAATGTAAATAGGATTAGTTACGTGCAATATGAATGAACTTGTGACTTGTTTCTTACCGACGCGCGACGTAGCCCAATTACGTTTTGTAAATAAATTCATCACTTCTGCAATAAAGACAATATGGCGTGCTTTGTAATATAAATAAATAGCTATGTAATATTTCAATGTACTCTGAAGCTTACGGTACATAAGTATTAAGGTACTCAACAGTACCTTGGTTATTGTTTTTTCCATTTTCGGGATTGTTATAGAAATCAGAAACATGTTTTATTTATACTATAGACTTTTATTATTGTATTATAAATAGCTATCTATAAGATCTACATATCTAGGAAATGGTCTAATTACGCGTTGAAAACATTGTATAGTGACCGTTGCAGTTAGCTGTTTATGTAAAGTTATGAAATAAATGAAATTTCTTAAACCCTTTGAGTATAATTTTTCACTGAAATTAATCTAATCTGACAGACTCTCTGAAATGTAACAGAAAGAAAATAAATGAACTGTGTCGTACTAAATTATTCACAACTGGGTTAAAACTGTAACTGAAATGTGTTGCATGCAGTGTTTATATTTAGCAAGTATGAACGAGAAATGTGCATGTCAATATCTGAATCGGATTGGAATCCATAAAAAACTATGTTATTTTGTTTATTTATAGTTTAACAAAAAACGTTGCCCACGCACACACAACCAGACCCGAAACAACTATCCATAGATCATACAAATATTTGTTCCGTACAGGGATCAAACCCACGACACGTAGCGCAAAAAGCTAATCGCTTAACCACTGCGCCAACCTTTTGGTTATTTATGTTTCGAAAATCGAAATGACTCAACTTTTTCAAATGTTTCTGTGATCTAAATCTACACTACTACTTGTATATAAATAGTCGCAATGATATCACCACAAACGTTAACGTAGACGAGCAACAAAGCTCCATTGTTTACAGAATTATTACAGTGCTCCCAGTGGGGCTTATTTTGCATAAAATAATGGCCGCGGAAGCGGTACCTGGGCAACTAGGCACCCCGCGGCCGGCACAGACACTTTAATGCACTTACTGCCAAGAGTCACGGCTAACTGACGAGCATGAATATAGCTTTACCGGTTTTAAAATTCGTGGGAGCAGCGTCTATTCAAAACTCAGTCGGCTAACGGACGGACTCGGCTCGTTTGCGTGAACACATGCCAGGATTTTTTACGCGTCTTTTTACTGATTTTTAATGCAGCAGACGAGTTTTCCATGTCAGTCATCCATTCATTAACTCTTGTCGAATAATAAATTGTATAACCACTCGAAACTATGTTATGGTTGTATGACTTATTTTAAAATGAAATGCTTAAAATGTGGATGTTCATTAAATGCATTTTATGTTGTTATTAAATATTAATTAATTTGAGCAAAAATATTATTATTATGAGCAATAAAATTACAGATATAAAGACAAAATTCAGTACATCCAATCATACTTTAATAATAAGAAGCTCATTCTACTTGAAAGCAAATCGTTTCAATGATATGAACAATTCAAAGGCGTGCGGTTACGACCACCCTATGATGGTATATCGATTTTATGCAAAATGCAACAAAGTTCCTCGCTGAACAGTCTGCGGTATATTAGCTATAAACCGCGCTTATTTTGCCAACACTGCGCGCTTTATTATTATAAAATAAGCCATCAATTTATCGTGCCTACTTATCGAGCCATCGTTGTAAACTGGTGTTGTGATACTGCGGATACAGGTCGACCTATCTCCATTATATTTTTCAAGGTTTTAAAAGCTAACTTACCATTACATTAATGTCTCACTTACATCTAATATAGACTAAGTTATAAGGCGAACTATCGTTTCCTTAATTTAAACATCTTTTATATATTTATACTGTACTGTTTAATCGTAAATCCAGACTGTTTTATTTGAAAGAGATAACAGTACCATTCAACACTTAATTGGATTTTGATAACAGTTAATGTCACTTCGTAACATTAAACAGGATCGATGACTTAATATGCCCGAGGCGCAATGGAAATAGACTACAGAAACGGTCACTTATGCAAGTAGGTATACTTAATGGCACTGATCGATCTAACCACATAGATGCAACTTTACGATACAACGATACCACTACTTGAAATTTAAGTATTATATTAAGTATCAACAGTTGTTGATACTTAGTTTAAACTTGAAAAGTCGGAAAGTAATCGAATCGAAAGCTAAAGGAATAAAAACAAAATATTTCTGAATTAAATAAATACTGGGTACTTCGATTATCAGTTTGCAATTCCACTTTCGCTTGATACAGCAATAATTGACGTCTTCAGAACAGTAGACATGAAATAAAAAAAAAACACGTCACACCGGGCGGCGGTTCAATCAAGCAACAAACATTTCGTTTTTATTGCCAATGTCCTCGTACCTATACAGAAAAGTATAAAAATAATAAGGAGTCGTGAGGGAAATAAAATATAATAATAGCGCACCATCAAAGTCATTGTCCAACGGCTTGAAAGGATTTAGGGTGTGTTTTAGGATTATTATAAGTATACAAAATTTGAAAAGGGTATGCGGTCAATTTTGTACGATTTGAATTCCATGTTGCCTTCAGCGTTCCAATCATAAAGTACGGTATCGATGACAGTTACAATTTTGTTTACAAGGATTTATCTGGTTGTGTAGCTGAGCAATATTGGTACGTTATTGTATCGTGGTCGTCGATATTGTGATGTCGCCCTTGTGATATCTGTTACGCTGTGTAATGTCAATAAAAATGTTTATTTCCGTGATGATGTCGGAAGGAAAAATACCACCAGAGAAACAGTTTCTTATCGCACCGAGCGGATTGCAAAAATCAGCTGTGCTATCTAGAAGCTGAAGGGAACGGGATACTATGACACTTTGTAGGAATACTAAGGCATTAGAAAGTAAACGATCGCTGTCGATAACTCAGTGGTTTTTGAAAGCTACAGTCAACTACACCGAGTTTATGGTGTCTGAATTATTTTACCTTTTGTTTTTTATGTTTTATCTAAATCTTTACAGGTAGTTTAATCAAGTAAAAACATATCCATGAAAGGGATCAGTTTGATCTTAGCATAATATCATTGCTTTCACTTTTTTCACTCTGTTTTCACCGGTCGATCACGTGATCGACCTATCTGACCCGAAAATGTCCAGTTTCGTCTGATCAGGGACACACAAATACTTTCACAAAGAACCTTCATTCTCGGAACGAGTTTCGTAATACTATACCAAGTAAAATCTAATACAAGTCAAACCAATATAACACAATTTGGGGCTCCCATTTCACATCTCAAGGTTCCAGATGACAAGATGATGAGCGCTGACATTTTGATTAATCCAATTATTTGTCGTTGTATCTATGCTAAATTAATAAGATATCTAACTATTTCGGGCCTGTATTGCCATTTATCAACTATTAATTAACTTTTAACATCAAACAATATTAATTCCCAACAGCTAAGCTGTATGTGTGGCTAATTATAATCCCACTAGCAAAATTAATCTGGAAGGATTGCTTATTCTGTTATTCATGCTTACATATACATAATTATTTACATGGCTTTAGTAGCTATGAAATAAATACTTCAAGCGTCAGGTATTTTTTTTTATCTACACCATGGCAGTCCCTCATTAAAGCGAGTTGTTAAGTAACGCTTCTCAAGTAAAATTGTATAACACTAAATGCAATGTAAAAATGTCTTCTTTTATATTCTGATATAATTCAGGAAGCAACGCATTACATTTCCCTCGGCTTCTATCAGAAAAAAATAGTTTTCGTGCCCATCACATTAACGATGAAAGCAACTACGATATTTTTAAAACTTCCCAGTCCACCATTAAAATAATAACTTCCCCTCTGTTGTGCTTTTCTGTAACGACTCAAACATAAATATTATAACATTGCATTTTATTTAGTTTTATATTTGAATACTATGGCGACCAAAATGTAACTAAATATAACTAAATAGGAAGCTTCCCCGAACAAGTACCTACCTAAATGCGTAACTAAATGAGTAGAGTAATTCATTGAATCGAGTAAAACATTTGTTAATGTAAAAAAAAACACAATAGATCTTGTTACTTGATTGATTTTCAGAACTTTTTATCAGATCTCTAAGTAAGTATCTCACTTTTACAAATGTATTTCACGAGACAACTACATGTGAGCTTCACACAACTCATAATTAGATACGCCTTCTTCAGAGTCGCATTGAGATAAGTTCAACGCAAAGTTAAACAACAATTAATCAGTTGGAAAATTGAACGACGTTACATCACATCATGAAGATAAACCACTGAAACATGAGCCCAAGTTTGCGTAAACCGAGTTGCACAAAGCGAGCAAGTCAACATTATTGTTAATAAGATGGTAGTTGAGAGTGAGCTCGGCTTTCTGGTGAAACTCGCCGTTGCGACCGCGGCCCGCGACTGCCTTGCCAAGATGGCGTGAGCTCTAGCTTTTATTTTTCATTTACCATTTTGTAGAGGCTTACGGCACCAGCAAGGTTCGGTAAGATGAAACTCCCTAGCGTAGCGAATTCGTATTTCGAACGAAACCTTTACCTATACTATACCTAGTGCACCTCTACACGAGTGCTGGGAGTGGAAATCGATATCATCCAGAGTACCTATGCAGATATTACAGAAAATATTTTCAATTTACATGGAGTCCAGTTTGCAGAACAGTTGATGTTTTTTCAGGTTAGAAGTGGTAAACCAGATTCAATACATTTTATCTGAATTTAAAACCATTATAAGAAGAAGTGCATAAGTTAGAATCTAGTAAGGTAGGTACCTACTTTATATTAATGGTTACACTTAGACTATAACTAACTATTATGAGCCATCTTTTTCGAGCTAATAACTCGTCGTTACATAAAGCTGGAACCCAACGCTAAGTCTACAATAAATGACTCCCCAAATGGCATAGAACAGAGTGTATGACTACCGTGTTCAGGGTGGCAGACTCGTTACCCGTATTGGCACAAATATCTACCTATATGACATTATATAATCTGTTCCGAAATCTGAATGTTTGTGTGTGGAAAGAACATAATCAATATAACATAACATTGCTATGTTATGTTATGTTGATTATATTCTCATCCTCGCCTATATTCCCCGAAGGGTTAGGCAGAGGCACAGGCACCCACATTTCGCCGATGCCGTTATAGAAACCCATGTAATAGAGGGCGAGCCTATTGCCATCTACTGGGCACAGTTCCAGACTCCGTGCTACTACTGAGAATTTCCATACAAAAAACTAGGGATGTTACGGAGCTTCGACTCCGAATCCGATACGTCGGAACCTCCGATTAAAATTACACCTCCGAATCCGGCTCCGGTTCCGATATATCAAAACGGAGGTATATATCGGAGTTACAAGTTATGACTTGCTATCGCTGCAGCGCTACTGAGCGCTTTCTACGTGACACTGACAACTGACGGAGTACATGTGTTCTTTGCAACTGATGAACGAAGAGTGAACGAGTTGCGACAAGTTTTTCTTTCTTATTTATTTAAATTTTACATTCGTAGCTTTGCTCCGACACCGACTCCGATTCACCTCCGACTCCGCGGAGGTCACTACGAGAACCTCCGACTCCGATTCCGCCTCCGATAAATCCACCTCCGTAACATCCCTACAAAAAACCCATTATCACGGCCCGACCCGGGAATCGAACCCAAGACCTGACGCTCAGCAGTCGCGCTTTCGCCCATAAGACCAATGAGGCGCAACATAATCAGAAAGCTGGAAAATTCGAATGAACACTGAAACTAAGTACAATATGGTAATTAATTTAATGTACGATTACAGTGTTTTAAATATATAAACTTAGGATACTAGGTTTCACCCACAAAAGTGCCTTCAGGTGGTTGTCGTTTTGTGTAAAAGGTTTATATTCAGCTACATTAGGGAGGCTGAGAAACTTTTTTCTATTTCCTTCATTAGTTTTTTCAGGTAACTAAAATTTGCAATAGTTGAAGTTTGATATTTCCTAGTTCCGATGAACGATCATAAAAATGTTAGGAGATAATTTTTAATTTATTAACAAGAAACCTATCTAAGCTTAGGAACTTAATGAGAACACATGAAACTGCGTGTAAGTATATGTTCAATTCCGTAAGCCTAGCACGAATATTTTGACGTGTAGTAACGTAAGCTTATCGTTAATGTGTGTGAAGTAATAAGACTTTCCTATAAGATTTGATTTCAATTTTATGCGACAAGCACAATGAGTATCATACACAGATATTAATAAAATCTTCAATAAAAAAATATATGATAGAGACAATTATTTCAAACTCTAAATTCATTTACGTTAAGAATACCAAACCTCAAAACATTAACGTATGTTGATACTTTGCGATGCGGTAAAGTTAGTTATCACTTTAGACGCGAGGTGAGAAGCACAGCATTATACGCCAACTGCAATCTACCTGAATGACTATCACAAAGTAAAAAGCTATTACAGCAACTACGTACCATAGCGCTCTTCGGCAACCTAGCCGCCGAAGAACTATTGCAAAATAAAAATAAAAAATGTTTTTATTTGAGTTATTAATATTAAGCGACACTATTAAAATTAGCTCGACACTCAAGTTTGTAGGCGATGATACGAGCGACGCTGGCTCATGCCTGAAAACAAACTGGCGTCACTCTGGCACGCCTAAATGTCTTCACTAAAGACTGGCCAAAGAAAACAACACAAGAAATCGTAGCGGAAGGATATGTTGAGCTTATATTGAGCTAATAACTTTTTTTAAGTCTTTTGTTACCTCTTTTTTCTAGGCGATGTGGTGGGTATACTATCTACCGACGCTAAAGGTAAATGTTATTTACCTTTTACGTGCTGTGGATAGCTACTGCAATTGGTTTAAGGTTGCATAATTTTAAGTGCTTGCCCTTATTATACACGGGATAAAGGATCTATACTTATGTCAAATAAAGTGTACATACTTGATACTATAACTATAACATTTTTCATACATACACACATACACAATATAACTATTTTTCTGAATTAGATTTGTTTGCTGTGTCGGCAAACAAAGGTAACGGTTAATTCCAGACGATTAACGATTCAGATTTATAATTTGTGTATGAAGAAAAATCTTGTTGCTCTCACTAGCTAAGTTGTTCTAGATAAAATTATTTGTATTATATAAGATGCGGATAACGGTGTGAGTTGCACATTCGAACACTTGTTGTTTAATATTAATCAACTAAGATACAATGTGAAACTGTTTTTTTATCCCAAATAAATAAATACATTTACACTACCTCGTTGATCTAGTGGTCGCAAGCGCGACTGCAAAGCGTGTGATCCTGGGTTCGATTCTCGGGTTGGCCAAAACTGGTTTTTCTGTATAAAAATTCACAATAGATACAAGGAGTCTAGTACTGTGTCCGGTAGATGGCAATAAGCTCACACCGTTATATGGGACTCAAACACGACATCGGCGAAATGCGCGTTAACAATAGTTCACCTCTGCCTTAACCTTCGAGGAATACAGTCGTAATGATATGTTATACTTTTTTTAAGAATAACTTTGCTTCACTCTAGGAATTATTCCTGTAAGAAGTATCTTTTATTTACGTTTTAATTTACAGTCTAAATTATTAATATTTACAGGCGGAAATGCAGACTTATTAAAATATATATACAAGCTAAAAATATATAAATAAAAGTACAAACTGTTAAAAACGGGGAGGGGAAGAAATCATAGGGTATCGTAAAATTCGTCCACATCGCTGTCAACGGGAAAAGTGCCCAGAACGCTGGCAGCATTGCCACGTTGTATGGCAATGCTGATTCTCTGACCGAAGTAGAGGCCAGCCCTCTTGTCACGTGAAGAGTCGACTAACCGTTTGCTGATTTCACGGAAAACCCGATGAGCATTCGGACCCCAAGGCCCTAGTATTTCAACCCCAAACGGCTCGAACATATAATTTCCAATGATGTTGTTGTATTTACGCCGTTTGAGGTTTTCTGCTCCTGCACCAGCCGCCCCAGCACAACCCGCCGTACTTAGAAGGTGGGATGGCGCAAGGGTGTTGACACATGTCGCATCCCACACCAAAGGCTTACCCAACTTCCAAGGCATTATGGTCATCCCATCTGATCTCTTCCCATCGTCGCGTGCCAAGCCATTGGGTTCTAAGACAGCAGGCACCCCGGCGGTGGCAAGAGACGGATGATGTCATTAATGCTAGCGTGACGTGCTATTCGACCAGCGCTTCTACTGCAGGATAGGCCATGGTGTCCGAGGCAGTCGACTGCTTCACCACACTGACAGCGATGTGGAGCTCCGCTAGGAGCACCCAGGCGGAGACATACACCCACACCCGAAACAACTATTTGTAGATCATATACATATTTGTTCCTCGCGGGAATCGAACCCGCGACATGTAGCGCAGCAGTCGATCGCTTAATCACTGTGCCAAACGTGCCGTCAGTCATTATGTAATACCATTATATGTTACATTAAATACTAAGGTAGAAAAGGAAAAAACTTTATGTAAACTTCATGGCTGGATTTTAGCTTGCCTTTTAGCTCAGTTTGGGCTGAGCACAAACGTGCGCAGTCATCACGTGCAAACAAATTGCTTTGTAACATTTCTTCTACTATAAAAGATAGTAGTTTAGTCGGCTGTGAGACGGCACCTTAAGTACCCGAACAATTTCGTGAAAAGAATGATCGACTCACATTTTTACATCGAAACTAAGTGGATTCTTAATAAAAACGTTATTAATCATATCTTACACAATTTAGTAAACGAGGGCGACGGTAATTGCTCGCAAATGACAGAATCTCTGCAAAGGTAGTGCGGCCGACACCATTAATACTTGTTAGGTGGAACATAAAAGGAATCATTCCCGTCTTTAAGGAAAAATTATGCATTCACCTAATATTCTACGATGCTAGGTTGCAGCAATTACAGAGACCCACTAAAAGGCTTAGCTACTATAAATTGGTGTTATCAGGCTCACACGCTTTTGAGTATGACAAAAAAAAATTAAGACCTGTATAATTATGGGCTAGTGTTACTCTTAATGGCGTGGATATAGAGCTATAGGCACCTGGTATAAACCAGTAATAATACACATTATGAGGAGACATCATAGTTGCAACTCAGAAATTTAAAAAGTAATTATGATTGTTTAGTGAACCTGGTCCGCCTACCCAACGTGGTGATTATATATTATAACCGTGAATAACGTAGTAAAATGCATGTGTACCCCAAAGAGTTAGGCTAAGGTGTACTATGGCACACCGACATTTCACTAATGCCGTTATTTAGTTTAATGTAATAGAAAACGAACCTATTACCGTCTGCCAGGTACAATTCCAAACTCCGGACTACAACTGAGCATTTTCTCATAGACAAACACAATCACTAGCCGACCAGATGATTGAACCTGGCCTCATGTTCAGCAGCCGCGCTAGCAATCACTAGATGAATGGTCCAGTTAGCATAGCAACGTATACGTATAATTACTGTACTATACAACTACATCAGGTAGTATAAATACTTTTTTTTAATTATTAACAGTTAGACCGAATTTTCAGTAAATTGATTATATTATTCATCGGCAGAGACACGTACGAACGCCTGAAAACGTCATTAGTGTAATGTATCGTACCGACAACGTAGTAGTTAGAACAAAACAAGACCAAGCGAGGGTAGGTGAAAAAACCTCATATCACAAAGATGATACTCGGCTGCAGTCGGCCCGTGACCACGGCCGGTACAACTCGCCCGAAACGTTGGAAACAAGAGGTAACACACCTAATAATGTTTTAATGCTATTAAGACCCGATATTGTATTTAAATTTAATATTGCATTCGATCCTTCACTTGTCGGTCTTTGAAAATGTTAAGTACCTAAACACTTTAAAAACGGCATATATTCAATAACATTGGAAGCATCAATATGAGAAAATAAATTCTTAAAGGAAGGGTCGGATAATCACAATAGTTCATAATAATTGACCTATGTATGACCAGCATGAATAAAACCAATTAAATTCATTTTTCTTTTTACTTTTAACGCAATGTCATTGAAAAGCCTGACCTTTTTCTAGCAGCAGTCAACTACTGGCTCTCACGTATGGATGTCGCAAAAGTTTGTTATAGTATTGTGTCAAGTGAGCAAACGCCCTCCTGTTCTAATAACAACACAGAACAACCACTAATACGATCCTTATTTGTAGGAACCATCAATACGATCTAGATAATAACGAATTAAGGTCTTATATACAGTGCCGGATTAAGCTGGCGTGGGCCCGGTAGCAAATTCTATCGAGGGGCCCTTGATCTGCTATGGGCACTTAAATATAAAGTGACTTTTTGCGTTTACCGTATGAAATTCTGTGTTTTATTTTCGCCAACAAAATAATCGGTTAGCGATTATCTGGTGTGGATTGTCTGAGTCGGAAAACAGGTGTAACGTTTTACGTTTCTGTGACATCAAGTAAATTCAATATACCACGTCTTAATAATTTTCGCTCAAAAAATTACGCTCAGGCGGAGGCGGGTTTGGATACGCGGGGCCCCATTTTGTGCGGGGCTCGTAGCAATTGCTTCTCTTGCTATGTGGCTAATCCGGCACTGCTTATATACCTAATACTGACTTTTTCTACCCCAGGCTGTTGTCACACTTCTTGACAGCGGAGCTTACGATCACCAGGCCTATAGAGCATCTTATAACATATGTAGGCATATCAATACATTATAGGTATTATTTTTCAGATGAAGGTAGTTGAGAGATCGACTGCTTTGCTGTGCGAATCTATATTATATAATATTTGTATGGCCTGTGGTCGTTCCGGGTGTTTGTGCATGAGAATATTTATTGTTTGTGTAAACGCACTCACGATACAAGAATTATTCCGAGAGTAAGGTAACGTTTTTAAAAAAACAGAAGGAATGTCATTTCATTTTAATAACTTACGGTATTATAAGGAATCTCTCTTATGTTAACATTAAAAAGAACTGAGATGTCTAGTCTTATTCAGTTAAACAATATTTGTTTATTTCAATTTAGAGTATAACATAATACTCTAAATAACAAATAGAATACACAATGAACTGTGATTTTGAATCTGTGGTGGTAAATTTACTAATCCAAGAGGTTCGTATTTGCCTATCAAAGTCTAATTATACACCCATTTCAATGTTAAATTGACGTAGACACTAGATCTATTTATTCAAGATTCAGCGTGGGAGCGCAATTGTGTATATTTTAGTACTGATAATATAATTCAATAGAGGAAAATATCAAAATATATGGCATATTATTCTTACATTTTGCCAGAAGAAAAATAAAATCACACTTTCTTGAAATCGCTACCTAGGTCGGATATATTGTTAACAGTGTCATAAAAACTGGAGACAATATTTTTTCTACCGTTCCTCATATAAAACGGTGTTTTAATAAAAGCGGATCACAGCTCTCTGGCTGAATATTGTCGCAGATATTTCAATATTGGTGGGATTAGCAGCCTATTTAAACATCACTTTCAATGCTCTGCAGCGTCATATCGAAATACAATATCATTCAAAGCAACCCGTGATAATATTTACTGAACCTTTTTAATTCTGTAGTGCACACCTACTAGGACCTTTTTGCGATAGTATTGCATTACAGATTTGATATCGGTATGCCATCGCTAAAAGTTATCTTTAGAAACTTTTATAAATATGTGATAAATAAAAGATAATCACATCTGTATGTTTAGGATTTTGTACAGAATTACGTTTACGTTTTAGGTTTTAGTGAGCGATTCGGTATCGAGTTTAGGACAAAATAAAAATAGCATAATACTCTTTAAGTGACGCAAAGTATACCAACAGAAAATATATTGCTGGCGACTGCTTGCTGCTTCATTTAACTGACACAATTATTCAATACTGAATTGTGTTGAAACATTTTTGACCGATTCCTAAGGCTTACTTCTATAAAACAAAAGTATCCTTTGCGTAAAATAACAGTATGTAATGTAATTTTACGGTACTTTGAAGCATTAAAATGGGACACCCGGCTTGCTATATAACTGTATATATGAAGGGACCTTTACTGCACTATTACATGTCGTCGCATATGGAAAAGCACAATATTTTCTCCACCCCATTGAGATTTTTTTTTAATTCGACTCTTCGGCTTCGATTTATGAACCTCCGAGGTCCCGTTATACAAAAGGGTTTCCCCTTTCGCAACTTCATAAACGAAAAGTATAAAATCGTGCGAAAATGTGGGGAAATAATCGCCCACCTATACTAAAAAGTTCGCTTTGTATAAAGATATCGAGTGAACGGCAAGTAATTTAATTAACAATTTATAACTAGAGAATTTGATAAAACTGATTTATAAAATATAATTATATATGATTAAAGTCGACAAGGTACACAGGTTCAGCCTGTTTCAAAGATTAACTAGATATGCATTTCATTATTGTTTTGTTTTAGGTCCTATTCAAGTAAAAACTTACTTAAGGATCCCCGTTGTATTTTTTATAAACCGTTAAACCATTGCAGTTAAAAGTTAAAATACAAATTTTATGCGTAAAAATTTTTTTCGTCGCACTTTTGTGCGAAAATCTTCATAAATAAACAAAAGCCAATGTATTCTTCTCGCCACGGCGTCATTTTACCATGAAGCATTGTGATCCTGCCGATGACGGCTATGCATAAATTGGTTCGTCCGCCTCGAACCAGCGAGGGTCATTTATCAAGTCCGTAGCTGTTTCATAAACCGTCTATCGCATTGTTATCACGTCATACGACATTTATAGTTACTGTTCTGTCCCGAACCGCTCTGATTAAATAATCAATGATTAAAGGGCTTAGCATAGGGATTTCTTATTCATAATATATTGGAATCTCAACAAGATACCCTCGTTCCTTCAGACAACACAACTTTACAACATACAATATTTATACAACAGATAAGCATGTCAACGGCGAAGTAAGACCGTGGTATTTTGTTATCTGTGTAAACTAGGGTAGTTTGAGATTCGGCTAATTCCCAACACCCAAGTTTCAAACAGAACTTGATAGATTGCTATATTTTCTAGACATTTACTAAGATTTGTGTATCTTATCTCAATGTTTCATTACTTGCGTTCATAGTTAATATAGACGTAATTTGTAGCTATCTTTACTTCTTCAATAATATCCTCTATTTTATATGATTATGTTTAAGTAATTACACATTTGGAGCGCAAGTAAAGAGCCTCCATGAGTGACAAAACCTGAGTTCATCTGGTTCACTGGGCAGTCAGCCTCGATGCCATCTTTGCTGACTGGCTAATCTTTCCCCTACGAGCGATTCGACGATAGCTCTTGCCGACTTGACACAAGAAGAAGTAATTACTTTGCTAAACGTGGTGGTAAATCAGAATAGCTCTAACTCTGTTGAAATTAATACATACTTACCATAGATGCGTGAACTGTAACACTATAATGTAATCGTACAATTGTGGTTACAGTACTGTAATATGTTACAAGCAGGAAGAGAAGCAAGAAAATTGTTCTACTTAACTAAAAATAAAAAAGATACGAAAATAATATAAAACTTCAAAATATAACTTCTACTTATTTCTCAACGCGTATATTGGAAAATACTTTGAATCCACACAAATACAGCAGTTTTCCAAAACAAATCGTTACTTCACGTTACACGCTACCGTCATACCGCGTCATAGTTGATATTTATATTTACGACGTTCAGCCACACGATGTTCCAGAATGAATGAATGAATAAACAAGTAAGAAGGTCCGAACAACGCCCCCACTCTAACTCCATTAATCAACAGCGGGGCCCATTTCATAAAGTGACATTTTCATTGTTGCGCGCCCCCCAAAAGTTCGTATTTACTCATTTTGAGTTCGTAACATGAGATAAACCGAAGCTTTACTCATGCAAGCCCAATAATACAACCGCAAATTTTATGACTTTTTCAAAGGACATACATATTCATGCCGCAAAATTCTGTTCATTAACTTTACATCGATTTTATTAAAGTAGTTAAAGCTTTATTCGGTTACAAATATTTAAGCTTTATAATGTCATTTTTAAATAACCAGCATGCCTCGCCGATGTAGTTTGTAAAGGTTTTAATTGAACGTTCGAAATAAAATTAAAATAGATTGAGGTATAATCGCCGTATTATTTTTAAAAGAGAGGAAAATTTTAAAAGTACAGTCAGTATCATATAGAATACACTTAATGAAATTTTAATGTGTATACGTATTTTTTAAGCTAACTGTACATACCATTACTCCCGTATTCCCTGAAGGGTCAAGCAGACATGTACACAGGACACCCACACGGGATTCAATAACGATATCAGCGAGATGTGGGCGCACAATACACCTCTGCCTAACCCTTGAAGAAACACGGGCGTGATGCTATGTTGTATGAAAAAGAATGGGAGGTGGAAACCGCTGTTAATAAAGGGTGACAGACAACCGAATGTGTTTTCCGTTCTCTTTTTAAAATGCTTGTGTTGAGCATGCGTAAACGCCACAATCACTCTTAATTTTGCTTACTGCTTCCGCTTTCTGTTCCCACTTTGTGCAGACACTTCGATTTTATAAAAAAAGGCTTTTTGTATCATCATTAAAAGATGGGATTTTTTTACTCCTCGTTATTACAGTTGTTCATAGTATATAATTACCTAATTACATCTCTTACAACATTTCCAAAAATCCTCTAGATTTTGCCATATTCCACAACCGATGTGACTAAATAAATATATTACGTTCAACTGTCACGAAATTAACATAACATAGCATCACGCCTGTATTCCCCGAAGGGTTAGGCAGAGGTGTACTATTGTACACCCACATTTCGCCGATGCCGTTATTGAGTCCCATGTAATAGGGGGCGAGACTATTACTATCTACCAGGCATAGTTCCAGACTCCGTCTGCTACTGAGAATTTCCATACGGTAAAACCCAATAACATTGCCCGACCCGGGCACTCGAACCCAGGATCTCACGCTCAACAGTCGCGCTTGTGAATACTAGAGCATTAAGGCAGTCTTAATTTACTTAATTAATTTCTTACTAACAAAAGCACTTATTAATAAACTGATTATCCGTGTATCACTGCTGTTTGTCACGGAACTTTTCATTAGAAACTATTGAACTCTGTAAAACACATTGTTATATGCTTTAAATAAATTTACATTTTAGCATCTGTACGACGATCTGTAACAGATACTTAACAAAGATATTCTGTAATTATAATGTTTCCAAGTGTCAAAATGTTTCGTTACCACAAGAATAATAAGATCAAAACATCAAAACGTTAAACAAGTTCATTATAATATTTGGCATTCATGTCAATTTTCGCTAAATGAATACCTTCTGACAGCTATCGATATGAGTCTTTGCTAGCTAAATTGGACCTCAGTTAATCCTATTAGCCAAAATATAGTTGAGTACATCGCAAAGGTGCATTTGAGTAACCAAGGTACGAAATAATTGGGCTAAAATTCTCAGTATTTGGAAATCGGCTGCAATTGCCGTACGAAACGGTTAATCTAAAAAACACCTAAAGCTCAATAGTTAAGGTCGCAAATGCAAAAATAATACTCGGCTCAGGTATAAAATTCGTACTGCTGCTAATCGCAGTCTTACCCAGATCGCTTCGCCCACACTTCGATTCAGACAAATATTTCGTTCTGCATCATTTTCTAGTTGGAAAAGGCATCGCCCTGAAAATTGCTACGGCGAACGCTACATTGCACCGCTGAAATTTGAAGAATAATTCTACAGAGTGATTTGATACCTTTTTTATTTATGATCGTACGAGACTAAAGGAAAACATTAAATGTGATTCTACGTATCCAATTTCCTTACAACTTGTAAAAGTATGTTAAGCTCTATTAGAGCTCTGTAAAGGGAAAAAGCGATACAGATTACAAATAATCGTCGAAAAGTGACTTACAAATAATAACGTTAAGGAAAGCCCTACAAAAATAAAATAATACACTAATAATTTTATTTTGTACAAATCCGTTTGTATCCGTTTTGTGTCATGTATATTTTTACATTATAGAAACGGTGTTTGTGACAATAAGTAGATACCAGTTTGTGTTGTAAATACATCAATACTGGGATGTTGGAAGCCTTCAATGCTTTATTTATGCTTCACAAGTGACGACGACGAGAATGTGGCGCGTGATTGATGTAACAGCCAGAACAAGAATACATCAAATCTTTTTTGTATAGCGAAATTGCGTATTCCTTTTTCCTTTCCATCACCCAAAGGGTAAGCGATAGGTAAGGTTGCGGTTTGTCTGCATCAATACAGTGGCAAATTTACTCGAGTGAAAAGCTTTTTTCGAAATTTTATCAACAAACCTTTCAAGAAAAATACATAAATATTGTATAAACTTAAATGACAACAAACACAGGTTTAGTTCTAGAAAACAATGTGAACATAAAAATTTCTTCCGTAACCATTTCATTTGCAGCCCAAGGCACAGGAAGCGAAATGCACCATTCCATTTTCTCGACGTAACTACGTTGCACGCTTCGAACAATGAAATGCTTTTAAAACACGAAACAACCTGATTCAAATATATAAAAGTAATTTATAGTGTCAAAACAAAAAGTCAAGACAACATGCAATAGATGTACACTACAGAAAACTCAAAATTGCCACTTTAGTCAATAACATATGCTTCAATAGATACTAGTTATTTAGGCTATTACATTTTAGGCTATATTTCTTGGTCGTGATTATTTTTCAATAATAATTACAAACCAGTAGGTACAAACACCTGTTATTTGTCGTAGCAACGATCACATTATAACTTTCCATATATCACAAGCGCAAATAAATAGATGATTAAGACCTACTTGCGAACTTTTTAGTATTAACATTATTGGTACTTTTCACCTGTAGATAACCATACCATGTACAGTATTCTTTAGCCTAAAGCACAGTACAAATAAAATGTGTTAGAAACAAAAACACTACCTCCGCACAGATAAGTGCTTTCGCGTGTCGTTTACGTGGAACAAATAAATCCGTAAGATGTGCTTTCAAATCAAGCAAACACCTTCCCAAATAGAGTGATATGTGTCATATGAACTATATATTTACGAAATAAAATATTTTTTTATGATTCAACAAACCTACACTAATCTTATACTACTAATAAAAATATATAGTTCTTGGCTTGGCTTGAAGGTTCTAGATTCGATTCCCGAATCTGGCAATGTGTTATTGGGTTTTTCTGTATAGAAATTCTCAGTAGCATCACGAAATTTGTTGAATAGGCTTGCTCCCTATTTTATTTACATGGGACTTAATAACAACATCGGTGAAATGTGGGTACGTAATAATACACCTCTGCCTAACCCTTCAGGGATACAGATGCTGCGTTATGTTATGTTATGCTATTATACTTGAAAATTATTTGAACATGTTGTTTTTATAAAATCATGCTGAGATAAAAACAGTTTTTCAAACAACCATGTACCTATTTGGCCTTTCAATAGATCTAGCGATTACGGCGATCATCCGCGGCGACAGAACATTGTAGAGAGGTGCCAACTAAAACACAACATCTTATCACTAATTTACAAACAACATGACAATCAGTATAATAGAAAAAATACATAATATATTTGTATTTTAAATTAAAACCAACTTTTATAAATACAACCTAGTTATCACGGAGTTGTAATAAAATATAAAAATAGCAGGTTAAGTCGGGAAAACGCAATTAAAACAATAAAGCGATTATTTCAATTACTGTTACCCACGTTAATATTAAAAAAAAAGAACTTAAGTTGTGTTTTATAACCTCGATATGACTTTAACAGGTGTATTAACGATGCTTAGAATAATTATAATAGTTAAATGCTTTTCGTCATAAAATTAATATTTTATACCTACAAATGGAAAAGAAATATAAAATGTACTTATCATCTCACCAAAATCACAAGAATCACCGGAGATTCAGCTTGGTATACCCGAGAGAGAACGGACGTGAAAATATGTTTGTACCTGTACCATGTAATCTGAGGAAAACAATGTTATCCTACTAGCTATCGTCGGTGGACGAAAGCAATTTATGTACCTCTGATGCAGTAACTATAGTATACATATTTGGATCTTCGTCATATTAAGTAATAAATGGATATCATTTCCCGCAAACAATTTTTCTAAACCACATAAAAAAAGAGAATGGAACATTAAAAATAAAAAAGAACATCAATATCGTGGCATTTATTAGCCGTATGTCAATAGCAACGAAATATAATATACAACTTACCTGTTTCGGTTTGGTCGAAACAGAAAAGACGATTTGATAAATATCTACAAACTTTGTTGTGCCGTATTCGCAACGGAGCTTTTAGAAATGTACGAACACAATTTGAGCGCTCGCTTTTCTCGCCCGCAGCTTTGCCGGTTGCATATATTTTATCTATTTCGATATAGCTTGTTTATAGTGCTCTATCGATATAAACCTTCTACTATACCTCATGCATTCACGTGAAATTTCTTAACTATTTTTACTTTCAATTAAAACTATGGCGAACTCTGAGATCATATTTTTGCAAAAATCATGGCATTCGAAACTGAAGTGTTTTCTATTTAAATATAAAATTAAAATAGTCAATTTTAAATTTCTCTATAAGAAGATAAGGCGCGTTTATGAATTATTGCCAGTCTCATAATAAACATTTTCTAGAACAGAATATTAACAGGAGATAACAAGTAGTTTAAATATACATCATAATTAGTTTTCGCTTGCGGCTACGTTGGCGTGGATTTGATTTTTTGCTTATCTCAAGGGAGCCCTAATTTTTATCCGGTAGAAATAAGGGGTTCCTCTTGAGAGGTTGCCTACTTTTTACCTTCCTGGTTTCCTATCTGTGTAAATGTTGTTTTTTACTGAGGGTTCACCTCCAAATTTACAACACCTAACGTCAGACAGGTTAAAACCAGTGTAAAAGTGGATAGCGAGGAGTTGGACCTTGTGGACACCACAGTGTTTTTGGGTATTACCCTGGATGCTAAGCTTCAATGGGGCCCACGCATACATAAGTTGTCGAAAAAGCTTAGCTCTGCAGCGTATACCGTTATGAAGATACGTAATTTAACAGATGTTGAAACTGCTAGACTTGTATACTTCAGTTATTTCCATAGTATTATGTCGTACGGTATTCTGTTGTGGGGGAATGCTGCCGACATACAAAGTATTTTTGTGCTGCAGAAAAGAGCTGTTCGTGCAATTTATAATTTAAGCCCCAGACTTAGGGACAAATTTAAAGAGATTAACATACTGACTGTACGATCTCAGTACATTTACGAAAACTTATTGTTTGCACATAAAAATATTAATCTTTTTACGAAAAACAGTGATGTTCATAGCATTAATTAATACCAGGAACAAAGATAAACTCGTTGTTCCTGCTACAAGGCTCCAGAAGATCAGTGGCTCATTTAAATGCCAGTGTATACGTTTTTACAGTAAAATCCCAAGCAACATTCAGAAGCTTAGCATTAACAAATTCAAGTCATGTATAAAGCAAAAACTTAGTAATAAGGGCTTCTATAAAGTATCAGATTATATGGATGATAAAAACGCTTGGGATTGAGCCGCTCCACATTCGTATTAACTATATTTTTGGATTTGCATTTTTTATTCTTTATTATTGTAAATGTGAGTATCATGTAGGCTAGTTTATTATATATTTTCCTATATGTGTCTGGCGGTTTTGAGTATTTTTAAATGGCCTACGCAAATGTCCCGATGAGGGTGACGTCGTGTGTCGGGTCGAGGAGCTCCCTAAAATAGGGTTGAGCTCCACGATGGCTGATGCATGTGTCCCGTCAGTTGGGACAGGTCAACTCAAAACTGTATGGTTTTACCCTCAAAAGGCTATTCCAGACCCCTACATGTTCTCACATAATCTAAAATAAATGTCTGGACTTTAAAAAAGAAACCTTTGAGTTTGTTTCGGCGTTTCTTCTCAGAGGCAGTCAGTAGGAAACACCGGCACCACCGGCACCACCTAGATCTAAAAAACACTTGTGAAAGCTTTCTATACGGGATTATTTACAGAAAATAAATCATTATTTCATTATTATTATTATTATTTCATTGTAACATACATTTAAAATTAAAACAGCCATTTATTACCTATATAAAATTCATCTTGAACGCCCGATTTTGTCTTGATGATCTGTTATATGCACATCATATCATTGCTAGCAGTACCTATACAGTTTTCTTTAGATGTTTATAACGTGGCCTTTTTTTAACTTGTGGAAATGTTCATGCATACCCGCCACCCTGGGGATGGCGACGGGTGATGTCGGACTTTTACCGACTAAAACCACACGGTGTTCCTGCGGCATACCTGTAGCGCCGGAGATATGGGATTCGCTCGCGCATTCACCGCACCCTCGGCAGGTATCAGCCCGTCAGTGGATGACCTGGCAGGCTCCGTCCCATTGTGCAGCTAATCTATAGCTGCACATCTTCCTAGAGAGGCGCGCGTGGAACACACTCGAGTGACGGACAGCCCCAAATCCGCTACCCGCAGGCCGGCAACTCATGGGGGCCGGAAGTCGTTTAACGCCCTCCGACGTCCGGTGCGTCTGCTGCGGGATGGAAGGAAGGAGGTAGCTTCCGTCTCCCTTTCAGCCGCCTGCTTAGCGAACATCACTTCTTCGCAAAAGGAGGCGACGGCTTCCCACGCTCTCTCACATCCGACCATGTTTAGAACAACGGCCGGAAACGACAGGTCACCACCTTGAGATCATGGCGCTGCCCCGCCCAGGCTAGGCACTCCTCCAGTTTATACTGCGCCGTATCCTCGGGGCAGTCTCTGCAGTGGTGACATACGGACGTCTGCTCCCGGCCTATACGACATAGATACTTCCCGAAGCAGCCGTGTCCCGAAAGTATCTGCGTCAGCCGGAAGGTGAGGGCGCCATGCTGCCTCTTCAGCCACTCCGTCATAACGGGTCTTACCACCGCTTTCGCAGCGTGCCCTGCACTGGGGTGCACAAGTCGCTCTCCCCATTCCGCTACCAGGATTTGACGGAGGTTGGATCTCTGTGCGTCGATCTCTCGGTGCACTGGTCTCTCTCCCCGCCTTTTCAACTCCTTGCGCCAGCGATATAGTGACGCAAGAGCCCTCGCTTCCAAATCCCAAGGCGGTGAACCGGCAAAAAGGCTTACTGCCTCGAAGGAGATCGTACGGTATCCCCTTATAATTCTGACGGCCATGGCACGCTGCGGTCTACGTGGTGCAGCGGCCTTGCGGGCCGTCAGGTTTTCCACCCACAATGGTGCACCGTAAAAGGCCATGGACCGTACGATCCCCATATAAAGTCTTCGGCAGGAAGTATTAGGCCCTCCCAAGTTAGGTAGCAGCCGTACGAGTGCGGCCGTTGCTCCCATCAGTTTGGGGGCCAGACGCAGAAAGTGTGGCCCGAAGTTCCATCGGCTGTCGAGGGTGAGTCCGAGATACTTCATTTATAACGTGGCCTGAAAAAAGCGCTTTATTTCACTCTAAAATTAGTGAGATAAATAAGTAACCGTGTTACATTTTTTTTTGCAATTTACTCAGTTGTAATGATTCGTGCTACCAAAATTTCACACCAAAAATAACTGGTCGTAGCAACAATAAAATCGTATTGTAATTCATAGATGCGAAAATAATTAAGTCGAAAGCGGCACGAACTCCTACAGGGGTTCCCGACAGTAAATTAAATTTCCCCCTCGCGACCACTTGACCCTTGTTGAGTGTCCATTGTGCACTAACTGGTTATCGATGCAACGCATAAAATATATAAATGATTGGTTCCTATTGTAACTGATCTTGTACTACGAGTTTACGGAACAAATTTGTGTTCAAGGATTATGTTAAAGTTAAACATAGTATAATTATTTAGTTCCTGTTCTTCGAGTAGGTACTGTAGAAAAACTAGAAACCCACCACAAACAAATAGCAGCCAGTATAACTCTCCTAACGCATGTTTTATAAATATGTAAAAGTAAATATATTTACCAACTTGTATTCCATTAGAATGTAAACATTTTTTTTTATATATGGAATGAACTCTATTTCACTTAAGCCTGAAGCACCGTTAGGTTCGGTTTTTATCAGTGGAGAAACAAATTGTCCAAACAACGATTGTATAGCTGCTACGAGTTTTTAATATTTACGAGTGTAGCTTTTTAATATATCATAAAATAACCCGTTCAACAAGATGTTTGACGTTATTAGTATAATTGTATATCTATCTGTAATTTAACTCTTTGTGTTATGTATGTAATCTTCACTATATTATACCTATATCACAACAATCACGACGAGTTTAAGAATAATGTTATAAATTAAAAAAAAAACACAACATTTTAAAATAGTTTCCATTGATTAAGGAGTTACTTTCCGGTCTCTCCAGGACTACTTTTGAACCGAGAATTTTAAATTAAAAAAAAAACTGTGAGTATTGATTGAAACTAAACCAACTTACACAAAAATAACTCGTACCACATTTACGTAAGCCTATTGCCTAATAAAGCTAACTCTTGACTAAATAAAATAGAAGCTAAATGCTCGCTATATTATTGCATATTCTATCGTTAAAGTTAAATTAATTGCAGTCATCGAAGTTGCTTCCCCTGTTCAGTTGTGAACTGGCGTTCAAGTTTTTATATACTCGTACATAAGGGGTTACCCACTGAAAAGGGTAGAAAGCGGATCAAGTTTAGTACCCCTAAAATTCACAATACAAGGCAACGATGGTATACCAGAACAAGTTTTCCCATGATAATTTATTCTATCGGTTATGGCTCCAGATATAAATTCGTCCCGTTTTTCAGCGTCGTCCATATTTGCTAGTCACTGCTCCTTCTATACCACAAAACCCCTTTCGAGTGGCCCGGGACTAATTGGATCTTTTGAATTTTTTCCGAAAATTATTTTTCCTCTATCATTTTGCCGTGTAATTTGCACTTGTTTGCCGTGCAAACATGCCTTTGAAGTTTACTACAGATTCAGATATCTGCGAATGATTATAATTTGTTCACGAACAATTAATTACCTACAACATTGAATAAAATAACATAACATAGTATCACGCCTGTATTCTCAGAGGTATACCCACTCATGTCTGTACGCACATTTCTCGGTTCGCCTACTGACATAGGTATACTGGGTATAATATTTAACTGTGGGCTGCTACCCGGATTTTTCCTTAAAAACCCAAATAACACTTTACCCAACGTAGAACCCGAACCTAAGACTAGACAATGAGGCAGTCAATGAATTAATACTATTTAGTGTAGGCCGAAAATTAACAATAGTATTTTCGAGAGTACAAACCAATGGTCACAGGTTATGAGAGTCGGTCAAATATTATTTCCTCAGATGTATTAATGTAGCGCCTATTAAAGGCAATAACCAGTACATTACACACGTAATTGTTACGTTTCCTATCTCGCTATTAACGTGCACTGACACGAGGCGCACGAGGCATACGAGGCCAGTGCGAGCCTTACAGCTGGTTTGACTAATGTGTACGCACATAGTTACGAACAGTTATATGCATGGGCGATTAGTGTACAAACTGCCTTATTAATAGTCTATACGATGTATCATATCAACGTAAAATATAGTATCTAATATTTAATCCAATCGATTAAACAATATACTTATTACTTTAATCGAAATCACAAAAATAGAGCACAACATTAAATATCACGTAATACAATAGCTATACAAACTTCAATGTTCCTTCAGGTGCTTGTATACTTACAGCCTTTTCATCCTTTGAGTTATTTAGCATTCCACGAAATACCTTTTTCTTTCGTAGTCAACGTTTGGAGAAATATTGGAAAAATACACTTCTGTAGACCTTGAACCTGCGACCTGGCTCGCTACGAATTTATCGTTGTGAGTGAGGATTGAATAATTTACGATTGTCCCCGGTAATAACACGAACCTACTTTATAAAGGAAATGCGCCACTTTATTATGATAATTGGTCGACCTCGAATTCGAATCCCAATCGAGTTCCGTTTGAAAACGTGATCAAGATTTGAAGACATAGAGTGGCCCGCTAATGATCTCATAAATAACCAGAACCTTTACAACTTTGTTCTGTTCAGTCTTCTTTTGGACGAAGTGTTAACTAAAGCTTTGAATAAAAGGACTCAAAGTATTTGTTAGGAACATGTGTTCTTGTCGCATATAAGGATGACGATACCCAAAAAGTGTGTAGTGATATCCTTCGGTAAACTTAGCCGTGTCACCGCATCACTTTGGCAAATAATGTTTACATGTAGGTGACGCGAGGCAAATCTGAAAATCACCTCGGGCGGGCGCGGGCGGCGCGCCGACTTCCTATAATCCATTTGGGCGAACAACTGGAGTCATGTCAGGGTGATTGATGGAGGTACCTACGAGGTGATCCGTGCGGCGACTTTATCTACACCTCTTTGACAAGCGGTCCCGAGAACATGCGCTAATGTGTACACAATGAAGGTGGACGAACATCATATTCCGATTTCCTTCTCATAAATATAGCCAGGTAATGTTATAGTTGTTATATTCAAATCACTGGCATATCTCTTTATTTAAACAGCTGTTTTAAAGCTCACTTGTAAATTTGTGTCAAAACAATAAAACGCTAAAACCGATCAATACGTCCGTTTGGCGACGCTCGAATTAACGAACCATTAAGAACGCCGTGAATGTCAATGACAGGCGAGAAACATGGATATTTACAGGCGGTTACCGCAAGGCAATTGAAATAGATAGGTATCTGTTCTGAAGTTTATTGCGCCGTTTACAGATTCAGTGAGATTTCAATGAATACTTAATAATATTGCCATAGGTCAAACCAAACAACATAATTGTGCGAAAGGCTGAGTCATGGCAGTAGAAATCTGGGTATCGGTACCTACATTTTAGTAAATATGTAGTTTTCCATAGTAGGTACATGTAATAACCAAAATTATTTTGTTTGCTGTTAGGGGTTTATATAAATTCGGCTTATCTGACTGATATGAAACCTTCACTATCGGCTTGCTATGGCGTCCTGGTTATTATTGGCTTTGTAACATCTAATCCCGCAGGGTTCCTTGTTTGCTATAAAGATGGAGATAAAAACAGCTATTTGTTTATCTACAAACAGAAATCTATAAATTATTATTTCTATAATTCCCGTGTTTATACCTAATACATAAAGACATAAACCATTTGAATGTCAGATTTATCGGCGCTGAATAGTTTAACCTGAAAAGGTATTAATGAAAAAAAATGGTCTAGAACTGGACGAATACAGAAACGTACCTTTATATCATCCGGAATCAGGAAAATATATCTATAATATTTTCCTCATCGCGTACATTAAAATGATCAAAAGTGCGGGTCAATATAATACGGAGTTTCCTGAGTTAACGGCTCATTGGAGCGGCGAGAGGATGTCTCGCCCTCTGCACCGGTGCCTAAATCTCCAATCTAAGTGTTATTTACTTTTATATTTCTCCCTCGGAGGCTTACTGATTTTATGCTTCGCTTTATGGCGCATCCGGTACAGGTCATAAAAATAGTCTCCCGACTGATTGCCATCGCTCGATTCGAACAGTCAGAATAAATAACCATTAAAACTTGTGATTTATGATAGAACTAGAGCATTCATTTGGTACTAACGTCCTCTGAATTGTTCGTCGGACTAAATTTTATTACCTGACTTAGCGAGCTGTTATACTAGAAGAGACGTAACAAGGTGAAACGACCATTTAGAGCCAGCCAAATGTTAGTGCTGGTACCTGTACAAGTGTTTTTCGCTTATTTACACTCAGTAGTGCACATAAATCGTACCTGATACCTTTTAAAATCTAATGAATGAAAAAAATTGGTAATGACCGCTCTAATGGACCTGACTTTGGGGGCCTACCAATTTTCTTTTCTCTGCAACAAAAACAATTGGCACACAAAATAGCACTAGAAAATGTTTACGACCTACAAACATTTGGCACAATAATTTGTCTAGATTTTTAGACACAACGCAATCAGTACTACTTAGGTCACAGCCTAATTTATTCATTCAGGAAAGTGCACCAGGGCCGTAACATTACATGGCTGATGCAAGTAAACACCGCTAATTAACCCAGTTACACACCACACTAGACGTATTTAGATTCGTTTTACACTATTTAAGTCTCAAGGTACTCGTATAATGTGCCGTATACGTTGCCCTAGAGTACAATCATTAAAGTTAACATTACATAAAATAGCCTTGCATACTTAAAAAAAATGTGTTTGTTTTTGGAGCAGCAGCAACACTATTCGAAAGTTAATTTAAACATATAGTTAAAAATCGTTCACCTTAATTTGAATTTTAGTAAATTAGCATAATGATTATCATCGCTTCTTTGTTCCATTTTACCCAGAATAACCTAAAGCTACTTACAAAGCCTTTTCCTGGAAGATGTTTCCAAAACTGCATCCACTGCATCCAACTTATTTCTACAACACATAAAAATTGGTTCGGTCTTCCATGATTATAGTGTAAATATATCTAATTAACAGCTGTTAGATATTCTAACACGATCCACCTATCGTTGCGTGTTTGCATTCTAATGTTGCTGCAACGCGACGCAACGTCAAACCTAATACCAGTAGCGCATACACAATTATTAATTGTATTATTATGCAATTACTGTTTCACGTTAGCCCCCGATTTAGATTAGCCGAATAATTAGAGTTAATAACACGTTAAAGTCACACTCGACCAGTAAATATTGTACATTGTATCTGCATCATTGTAACCGGCTCACTGCCGAGTAGGCAAAAATGAGGTTGGTAATCGTAAGATCTTGGGTTCGACGCTGTATGAAGCTAAGCTAGACTTTGGTAGATTTTTCAAGGTACCTACCTATTATCAAATTTGGCGATCGACAATATGTTTGAAATTACAAAAAATAATGCGAAAGAAAGTTATTTGATTAATATTATTTTCATCATCAACAATATTGGCCTACCTACTCGACCAATGAGCACTTATTATATTATATTATCATCCGTGTTACTGTACAGATAGTTACTGTACCTATTGCAGTTTCATGTTAGTAAATTTGATTGTTTTTGGTTCTGTCTATCCTCATGGCGCCCGTGGTACAAGATTGCATAGCCAATTCTTTGCACGTCAAACCTATTCTTCATTTTTCAAATCTGTTTATCCCCAATATTATCATAAATCCCAAAATGTTATTGTTGAATATATTTCCCTTTGTTTCTCAATCACGTTCAACTGATCAATAATGTTGTCACAACTCGAAACCCACAAAGCCGTGCGAATGAAGCCACAAATAAAAGCCAACGTTTGTATACAACCATTTATACCGGCAATGTCAGTGGCGCTTCATCCCAATGGCTTACAAAGTACTGAAATGAAACAATTGAGGGTAATATTGCCAACTGATAACTGATGAATATACATAGCAAAAGGTATATAAAGTAATAATAATAGAACAAAGTATATCGGCTATTCAAAAAAAAAGTTATCTATCTATATAGGGTAGGTATATCAGGTAAATTTAATGTTATTTTAGATCTTTACCCTAGCAGGTACTGTTGAAAGTTCCAACTTAGAACTCACATTTGGACTCACACATCAATATCATAACGCCTTTTCCCCATGAGGTAAGAAGAAACTATAGGAAGCCACGCGCTTCCTGTTATCCATACATTTTTACAATTAGAGGAAATCGACATTTGTTCAGAAGCGTAAGCTACAAAAACCCTATTGTCTGGAGCACTCTGGGCAGTCAGCTTTGACACCACCTCAGCTGGCCGGCTAACAACTATCTCGTACCGACCTATGAAAGTAGTAATACAAAAATGTCTTATTTTGCCTTATGTGAAAAAAATCAATCTCGTGACAATACAAATTCAAGTAATAAATAAAAGAAACAAATATTTAATATATATTTATGAATATATAATACATATGATATATTCAATATTCAGCACGCTATTACTAGAAAACCTCTTTCAATATTACTGACTCCGAATTGTAATAAAAGTAATGTTTCATCGTCTACGATTGCGTAAACATACTTACTGAATAATATATAAATTAATGGTTCATACAACTATACTTTATTGCCGAACTATATTTACATTTCATTCATATATTAGGTTCAAAATCACGAACCGGCAGACATTTTTTATAATAGATTTCACTAAATACTCGTATTATAAAACAAAGTCCCCACCGCGTCTGTCTGCCTGAACGTGATAAACTCAAAAACTACTGAACGGATTTTCATCCAGTTTTCACCAATGGATGAAGTGGTTAAAAAGGAGGGTTTAGGTGTATAATTCATTAAAGTTTTGTGTAAATTGGCCGAAATATGACAATGATTGTTGAAGATGTCGGAAAAAATCATGCCGACTGTGAGCTTTACTAGCGTGCGCCGTGTAAACCAATATTTTATACATGCTGATACGACAATACGACAGAAAAAAAGAATAGGCGTATATGCTCTGCTACCCGTGCGAAACCGGGGCAAGTCGATAGTATAAAATAATTACCGTTAATCGTAAATCGGTTGTATCCGAAAAATAACTAGTCTGATAAAGCTCGCAGAATCAGCCGACTAAAGTGGCAGTGGACCGGCCATTCGAGCAGAAGAATCCGTACCTATAGGAGACCATGAATCGACAAATGTAGCGTGAGCAGTCACGGGCGAAATTCACCAAGAATTGAGTGGACTGGACATGGAAAGTGGAGGAACATAATGTTTTGCGACCTAGAAGATGCATCGATGCGCCTAGTCCAAAAGTGGACTGCTAGGCTGCTTTAATTTCGGTAAGTCATGTCAAATTATTTTCAAGTTTATGCAAACGTATTAAGGGAAAACGTAGAAAGGGCTCTCAATTTTGAAAGTTATACAGGTTGACATGTAAACACATTAAATCGACAGACAAACTATAATTTGTATGAACAAGCATATTATTCTATTCTTGGAAACTAAAAAATCAACATTCTATAAGTAACTAATAATATGTGGTTATGTACGTTATTGATTCACGTTGTGTACGATGGAGACAGAGCACCGACATTCCAGGAATCATGTCAACATTGTAAGATAATGCTCGAACGGCGAACATGTTGCAACATGTTGCATGTTTATGTCGAACCTCACCTATTTAACTCTGGTATATATCATCATCAACAAATATTCATTTCATTTTATCAGCCTATATATATGTATCAACTATCAGTACAAAACTAAACTAAATTTACTATATCATGATATAACATTAAATAGACACTGACTGCGCCTTCATGTAACACTGGACAAGGATGCATGTATTGTATCCGGTGTTTCCATGACTGTAAATTATATATTATTGTTTTTGTTTTTTATTATTATTATTTTATTAGAACGGTGTATATACATATATCGGAGATACATATATAGTAGATAGTCGATAGATAGATAGTCCTGAAATAAATAATTTGGATTTGAATTTGAACAACATAACAAAAAATACAATTTCTCTCGTGATTATAAATTAACTTTAGCTCAATGAAATTCACCCGCAATTATCCGCAAGTATCTACAGTTTCAATGACAAATATTTGGAACATATACACTTTAGTGATTAATAAGCAAATAAATTACTTACTCCCAGTTCACAGCTTGCAACAACTGGCTAATAAACATGCAAAGTTAAATTAGCTTAATTAATTTCCGCATGCCAAAATGCAATGAAAAGCGAACGAATTCGTAAATACTTTACATTTCGCCAAATTTTTCGCAGCCTTTAAAGATTTAAGGACAAGTTTGTTGGATGGACAAAGAATAAAAGGTTCAAAAGAAAACAAAAGGAGGTACCTACTTGCAACCCAGTTCTTAACCTTTTTATTAGTACGAAACAATACCCAAAGAAAATTTCAAGATTTTTTTATAAGTACACCGTACACCTTATTATTAACAGCACTTCTCAAAACAATATAATCAGTCTATTTCAGTGTGAAACTTACAAAGGGCATTATTTTACAAAGAATACGTTATCTATTTATTTTATTATTGTTTTAAATTCTTGCCAAGAATTAATGTTTGTCTAAATATAGTCTACCCGACGGAATAATAGTCAAAGTCAAAGTAAAAATCTGTATTCGTAGAATATAGTAATATAGAACCATGTCCTGTATACAAAAAATATAGGAATATAAATTATCTGATACATAATATATTATTATTAATAAGACATTTGGTACTTAATAAATACCTAAAATATAAATAACTAAACTAAACAGTAGTATATTTTAATTATTAATATTTTCTAAAACAAAATATGTATTAAATAAAGATCGCATGCTAAATTCGTAGTCCAAAATTTATATTCTCATAAATTCATATTTCTGGCTCCTGTAATAAAGTGTACACTAGCACTGAAGCCAGGGAATTAATTAAGGAAATTAATAATAATGTATATACGTGAAATTCTGCCAATAAAGATTATTATTATAATTATTATATTAGACAAAGCTGTGATAGCTTAGTGGAAGAACACCTTCCATGCAAAAGGGTCAGAGTACAACATTACTGACTTTACGAGGCCCGCATTACTGACTTTTGAAACACATAAATAAACTTGCATAGGACTCAATGAAGTTCTTGATGGTATATGCGGTCCGCTAACCCGCATCACGCTAGTGTGAGAATCTAAGACATTAATTTTCCCCATTATGAGGTGAAGTTCATGCCCAGCAGTGGAATATTAGTGGGATTTTTGTTATTATTACTGTAGTAGACAACGTTAGTGTTACACAATTGATATTAGGAGTAAGAAATAATAATACGAATTCATATATTTCCGATAACTTCTCCTAGACATTTGACGACACGGTTGGCGCAGTGGCTAAGCGATTAGCTTTCTGTGCTACGTGTCGCGGGTTCGATCCCCGCACGGAACAAATATTTGTATGATCTACAGATAGTTGTTTCGGGTCTGGTCGTCTATGCATGTGACATGTATGTTTGTAAACTGTACCCATGATACAAGAGAAATCCTAGTGCGGTGCAAAGTTTAAAAAAAGGTATGACCATTTATATTATTTATTCAGTATATAATTACTTATTAATTATACTAATATCGGGCTTAGCAAGCAAGTCAAGAATTTTAATATATAAATGTATTTTCTGACAAATGTTTTATTTCATCTCTAATTTCGATAGTCATTATTTACTATTTTTATATCAAAGACTGGTGAAGGGGCTTTTGGGGAAGGACTCATTTTGATGTAACCAATTGACCTTTCATCGTGTTCAAAGGGTTACAACCAAGACGAATTCAATATTAAACATCGTTATATCTGGCGTAAATGCATAATTCTAACAATTAGTAATAATCTGGGAATAATTCTTCTTCGTGTAATCGTAGCTTTCGTAGCCTTTCGTAGAATTTTCGTAGCTATACCCGTAACAAATCCTTACAATAAGGATTGAAGTGAGACTTACATGATTTAAATTAAGGCAATTTGTATAATTTATAGCGCCTATAATATAGATAAACCTATCAAGAATAGCGAGGCCCGTAAAAATATTTTATTTTAAATAACTTACACTCTCAGGCAAATCAATAAAAAAAAATCTCCTCCATGAAATAAACAGGTAAAATCGTCATCGTTCGTTATCGACAGTTAACTTGTAGGGAATTTGAAATGCAGCAATACTCCGTAGGAGGCGAAATAGGCGAATGGTTGAATGGACAGCACTCACTGGACCATGAACGTGAATACCACGAGCATTACGCTTTCAACCGAGCCGTCTCGTATCTCGTCACAACATGCGTGCAGATGATGCTATTGTGTTCGTTATCTGTTAAATTCGAAGACATTCACTATAACAGAGCCACAAAATATTCGCTTATTTAATTGTAACGTTTTTATTACACAATGTGTTTGACGACAAAATAGCCGAATATCAGTTTTAGCAAAAACGATGCTTCAAACAAGACTTGGGCAGCAAACTGGCTTACGCAGGTAAACTCGTTTGTTTTGTTTTTTTTAATGTTTCACTTAACAAGTGAGCTTTACGTCTGTGGTAATAAACTGGACGTACACGTGGACACGGCACGCCGGGCAACTTACGACATCGGTGCAAATTCAGCTATCGCTAGAAATCCGGCGAACACACTGCAACACTGACCTCTTTTATTTCCCAAAAAAAATCTACGATGCTATTGCGATTCACGTAAAACCGTGCGCACCTATGTTATTTACTGTAACGGACAAAATAACAAACCAACACGATTCCTAACTTAACTGTAAAATTAACGGTAAATAATTGATTATTGAATATTCATTTATCCCCGGTATTGGCATGGAAAACAATCGTGATGTTTTGGCGTGGTTGCCAAATCGTTTGTCTACAAACTTCGTGCTATGAATTTATTTTAGTATTTGATCCCGACATAGGTTTCTATACGGATTTATAAAGCACTGTAGCTCTGCAGCACAATTAATACTACTATTAAAGAATTTAGTAAAATAGTATCTATCGTAAATAAGGCGACTATTATAAAACAAATCTCGTTACTGAATTAATAAAAGCGAAAGTTTTGTAATCAAGTTTCACGCAACTCATACGAAACAAGAAATTGCAGTGTGCTGTTTTCCGCGTTGTAGTTTTAACAATGTACTGCCGAATCGCGAGGTAAGTGCAGGCTCAGCATAAACTTGCCGCTGTACGATTAATAACAGCGGGGTTGTATGTATGCACAAAACCGAGCAAGTTGGCTTGTTAACCCTTTGTGCTGAGTACTAGTTGTATCCGCTAAAATAGTACTATCCAGCGTCTATCGCGTCTAGATTTCAACAAAAGAAGAATTTAAGAACGTCAACGCTACCAAATAAAATTGAAAGGCATAAATAACTCGCAGTAAACTTTCTTCAAAATCCTATCTTTAGTTCTCGAGCAACTAAATTGATCTTTCAAACTATTAGTTCCAAATACGAGAGTTCGCTGGTCACCATTTGCATAACTTACACGTTTCATTTCCGTAATTACCATTCGATAGCTGCCATTAATCTTCTCACCAAATCCCACAGTGAACGTCAATCGTTTGACTCTAATCACGGGATTTGCTTTAAACGTCCGCATTCGTCCTGGCCTCTTAGCGAATCCTTTTGAGAAAAAGTTGTTAAAAAAACGGCACAAAAACAAAAGGAAATAGTCGGGGCGGTCCCCAGAGAGTCGTTGTTAGCCCTGGGACGGTACTTAAATCAAATGTTCACCATTCAAGGAAATTATAAGAACAGGGCACGGATTCGCCGTACCCTCCGAGAGAATCCTCTCGGATAAAAAGGCTTACGTAGAAACAGTGTTGTGAATAGTTTCAGTGTTCTTTAACAATATTTTCTGGTATATATTATGAACCAGATTTAATGAAAGATCCAAGGAGCTTAGTTTATAAGACCATAATACATATATAGAAAATAGTTCGTTGTGTAACTCAGCAAAGTATTACATTTCGTGATAAGCGCGTAGCGTGTCGGGTGCAGCGAGGAAACATTGAGAGAAAACTTAATCAGGAGTATTAGTGAGAACGTTTTAATATTCAGAACGGAGTGCACGGTTAAGGATTTTCTTTTTTGTTGTTGTCTTCGAGAATATTACTTTACCTCGCAACAAACTTAAGGGGCCTAATCCGCTTTTCAACTCGAGCTTTTACTTGCCTTATGACAGCGAGCTTAGAGCCTCGAAAGACGTTGTGGAGAAAGTTTTTAATCTTTTCACATATACAAACGTAGGTACTCGTGACAAAACAACTTCGCCAGACGAGGATTCTGCGCATTATACGGAAACGGTGCGCTACATAATAATTATCGTATCAAAGCGTATTCAGTGCGGATAAAGGGCACATAAAGAATGGAAAAATAATAAGTAAAGCTTATGTGTCTTCAACATGTGTCCATATGTCGAGATCTTCAGAAGCCGTCCCCTCTCGCCGGATATGAATAAAATTTTCTTAGATAAATTGAGAGTTCGCGAAAACGTGTCGATTTCTTTATTTATTCAATACTTTTCTCCTTTGAAACGTTTCACCTTGGATTCGTCCGCGCCTATCTTATATTTATGAATTCTTTTGGGTTATTGATGTAAAACCACTTTCTTCTTTTAGCGACATCAATAAAAATGTTGCAACGGCATTTAAGACACACGTTTTGTGTGAAAAAAGCAAATAGTTCAATTGTTGTTCAGACTGCCAATTACTATACGAATATTATGTAAGTATTGTATTTGTAATGTTTTCTGAAACAAATGACGGCCAAAATTGGTAAATCGAACTTTGGTTCAATTTACCAATTTTGGACGTCATTTGTTTATATAGTTGTGTTTATATAGGTCAACTGAATTCAATAAAGATGCAAGCATTTTATCTTAAGAGAACGTTATCAATTTCTTCATACATTTATAGCTTTCATATCAATCACTTTATTAAAGTTCTCAATCTAGGTGTATGTCAATTGGAATGTTGGCCTGCTAATGTAAAACTTGCTTATTAATCCCAATTTCGCAGCAGGTTAATATGTAGTGAGATGGTAAATATTATTCTAAATAAATTAAACACCATAAAAGTTCAGCGTAAAGATTTTTGACATCAATGAACATTTATATAGAAACAAACCACAGAAATATATATGCTAAAATTGGAAGCGAAACTCAATTTTAAAATGCTGCTTGAATAAGAATTAGTGCACATAATCTAAGAGATAGCGCTTGATCGAATTTCGGCATCCGAAATGTCCGATGTTATATATTAGTCAAACCGATATCCGGGGACTCTGTGAAAAATGCTCTTGAAGCCTCGTCGACCGGCAATATCTCCGGGAAACAGCTTAAAAACGTTCGGTAAGTTTGGCTTTTCAAACCTTCGTTTTTTACACCCAAAGGGATTTGCGTACGGGCACACTTCGAAACGTAAACGTCGAGTTTGTAAGAGAAAAATCCTTGCCTATATGTTGACTAATGTACCTTTGGCCCGAATTTAGCTAATATACATTTAATTACGCTTAAAAACGAGCAATAAATTTTGTTACGCAAACATATCCTTTTCGGATATACCTATTTATTACTTGAAGCTGATATTTTATATTTGTGTATCTTAACTAGACTAAGCACCTATTTGAAATCTTATAATGTCAACCATTAGAAACTTGTTTTTTATAGTCTTAAATTATAAAACAGTAGGTAATTTTAAGGACCTAAGTTCATTAACCTCTAGGTAAGTACTACGACGGTAGGATACTTGATTTTGTACTAATGAACCCAACGTTGTAATTTTATAAATGGATGCGTCAGAACTTCACAAGTAAGAGCCACGTCACAAAAAAATAATGAACGTCTAGAAATAAAGAGCGTTCGTCTCCGAGATTGTTTCATTTTTTATTTACAATATCTTTATAGAGCTGCTTTGTCGGCAGTTTTCTTGGACTCGGACCACTCAACTAAAACATAACTGTTCACAGAATTACTATCCGCTTCACTTACACCCAACAACTGAAATTACTGTGACTGAGTACTGTGAGGGGTGTCGGTGAGGCCGCCTCGGGTAACCTTTACAATTGCACTGGCGGGACTGGGATGAATTAAAACTCGCCTTTTTCGTTCTCCTTTTATTTCGGTTCCACGACGATCGACTACAAATTATTTTCTAATGATCACAATAAGAACGTTTCAATGCCGAATACTGAATAGGAATGCATGCTTATCTCTAGAGTGCGCCGCTTATATAGCGCAAACGGCGAAATGTGATTGGCTAGCGCTCGACCAATCAGAGCGCTGCCCTGGTTCTAGAATGTTCCTGACTAATGTTCTGGAATTTTCCAAATAGTGTTCTATACATAAATATTATTCCAGAACATTCTACTTATTTCTAAACATTTCTTGATTTACGCATATAATTTCGATAATAATTAAATGTATTAAAAACTATTATGCGGAGTCGCAACAGTTTCCCCCCCAGTGCGCGTTCCATCGGGCACTCCAACATTTGACTGCGACGACGCTGCTGGCACCACGATAATGAGACGTGAAGTAGGCCGCCGCAGCACGCCTCCCGTCGTCCGTACGTCGACGATCCTCGTTATTCCATCGGGCCGACGTAGACGTTGATGACTTCTCCTCGTGGCCAAGTATTGCGGGGGAGCGATGTATCTGCGATGATCACTATATCCCCTCGTTGTGGGTCAGTTGTTTTCCACCCATCCAACTTTCGTGGCATAAGAGTTGGCAGATACTCTTTTTTCGTTTTCGGTCCCTGATGCATAGTTGTTTTCTTCTCTTTCTTCTGATACGGCTTCCAATCTCCGTCTTGATGACGAGCAGTATTGGTGAGAGCTCTGTTTCTTCTGCACAGGCTCAAGAACATAAATACCCTTGCTGTAGCTCGAAGTAAGCGCGTCCATTTTGAAAACTTTTTAGGTTCTGGCAGTCCACATCTTCGTTCCGTCCTGACTGTAGCAACTATATCTTGCGGCTTCTTCTCTTCTCCAGAGAGTTCTATTTCTTCAAACCTCTTGACAGGCCATTCCGACTCGGGCCGTTGAAGAAATGTAGGACCAATAAACCACCTTGATTCGCTGCAGAAACCTTTAGGTGTATCTCCCGTTGCGTCGTCCGCAGGATTATCTCTTGTAGGGACCCATCTCCATTCACACGGTTTCGACAAGTCTTCTAATTCGGCGAGGCGGTGAGCGACAAATAGTTTAAAACGTCGAGGGTCGGACTTCATCCACTGAAGCACTGTGCTGGAATCGGACCAGAATACTCTTTCTGTTATTTCAAGGTCGGTTTCTGTCGTGATGGTAGCGGCCAGTCTTGCTCCTAATAGCGCTGCTTGCAGTTCTAAGCGAGGGATCGATGTACGCTTGACTGGCGTTACTCGTGCCTTTCCAGCTATTAGTGTGACGTAGATTTCACCGGTCGCTGTGACTGTCCTCCAGTATGATGCAGCGGCGTATGCAGTTTCGCTAGCATCTACGAAAGTGTGAAGTTGTCCTTCTTTCGTTACAGGCGCGAGACACCGAGGAATCTTCAAATTCTGCAGTATTTTGACCTGTTCTAAATAATCTAACCAGAGTTGATGCTGTTCTTCATTTATGGTCTCATCCCATTTCGTACCGGTTCGCCACGTATCTTGAATCAACCTTTTTCCTTGAATCAGAACCGGAGCGACGAGACCCATCGGATCAAACGTGGACATAACTGCACTAGTGACTTCTCGTTTTGTCGGAATTTTGTTTCCGTTGGAAACTTCATTCGGGGTATTCCTCAGTCCGATGTTGAAAGCTATCATATCTTCGTTCGCGAGCCACCTCAATCCGAGCGTCTTTTCTTCATTGCTGGTGATACTTACTACGCTTGGCGATTTTTCTTCTCCGACAACTCGTTGTAGTATCTCCTTTCTATTACTGGCCCATTGTCGCAGTTCGAAACCAGCTGCCTTATGTATAGTGCTTACGTCTTCTGCTATTTTCGATGCCTCTTCTACAGTCGCGAAGCTTTGGAGATAATCGTCCATATAATGATTGCGGACGATTGCCTTTGCTGCATCAGGATATTGTTCTTCATGCTTCTGTGCATTTATGTTCTTTACTAAGATAGCTGTGGCTGGCGATGAAGCTGCTCCGAAGATCACGGAGGTCATCCTGTATTCTTTTGGCTTCTTGTTCCTGTCTTCACCGCGCCATAGATATCGTATGCTGTCACGATCCTCTGCCCTTATGCGTATCTGCAGAAACATTTCTTTGATGTCTGCCACTACTGCCACAGGCCCTTGTCTGAACCTCAAGAGCACACCGAACAATGATTGGAGTAGGTCGGGTCCCGGGAGTAGCGCGTCGTTCAGGCACTTTCCGTCGAATCTGGCTGCAGCATCAAATACAATGCGAATCTTTTTCTTTGTAGGATGTACTACTGCAAAGTGAGGCAGATAAAAGGTGCGGCTCAAGGTGGAGTTGACTGGAGCTTCCTCAGCGTATCCACTGGCTAGCAAATGTTCTAGCTGTCTTCCGTATTCTTCTTTGAGTGCTGGATTTTTATCTAGTTTCTTTTCTACGCCAAGCAGTCTGTTGTACGCTTGGGCGTAGTTGTTCGGTAGCGTCTCGGTGTCGGTTTTCCACAGGAGCCCAGATTCATACCTTCCTTCGGGCAGCTGCCTCTTTGTCTCGTTCAGCAGCGCTAGGGCTCTTCCGTCGGCGTCGTTGCTAGGACGTCGCTGTTGTATTCCGATCGAGTCGAGATCGAAGTGACGCTTGATCATTTCTTCTATGTTTTCTTCGTTACCAATAGTTCGACAATGATTGACAAAGTTTACTGGAGCAATATTGTCACTGCAGCGTCCATGCAATACCCAGCCAAGGCTCGTCAGTGATGCTACAGGTTCGTTCGGTTTACCTTTCAAGATCTTCCTTGATACTATCAGGTCCCAATTATCTTGACCGATGAGCAAGGCTGGTTTCTCACACTCGTATAGAAGTTCATTTACCATTTCTTTCAGATGCTTGCAGTTCTCGACGATCGACTTGTTCACGTACTGAGGTGCCAGCTGTAAGTTTCCTACTGTTCGAACGCCTTTTAGAGTCCTCTTATCACTCCGATGAGCCCCTTTGATTTTCAGGTCCATGCGTTGCGAATCTCTTTTTTCGATTAATCTTCCACCGATAGTTGATATGGCGAGTGTCTCTTGCTTACCAGTGGCTCCCAGATGCGCAGCGAGTTCGGAGTCCAACAAAGTCACTGTCGACCCTTCGTCCAGTAGAGCGATGACGCGAGCGGAGCCATTCGGGCCGTAGATGTCTACCGGTATCATTTTCAAGTAGACCTTAGTTTCATCTGCTGTGACGTACACTGGCTTTGTGATGGTATTCGAGTCCTCTGAGTCTGCGGAATGGTTACTTACAGACTCCTCTTGTTGAGCTGAGGCTCTTGTATGTGGAGAGAGATCTGAATGCAGCATTGTGTGATGCGGTCGATTACATTTCTTGCAGGCTTGTCCTCTGCAGTTCATCCTTATGTGTCGTCGTCGTAAGCACCTGAAGCAAAGGTGTTTTTCTTTTGCTATTTCCCACCTTTCGTTCGTGGTTGCTTCTCTGAACTTCTCGCACTCGGTGATCCAATGTTCCTTTCCACAGTTACCACAAGACTTTTTGCGCGTTTCCGTCGGCTTTGTGGCATCTTCTTTACTGTCACGAGCTGCGTGCACCGGATATCGTTGATTCACAATTCTCTTTCTAGAAGTTTCCGGCGGCGCGAATGTTCCACATAAGTCGGCTTCTATGTTCAGGAATTTCTTAATTCTAATCAGTTCAGGATCTTCACTATTACGTGCGCTGTAGTCGTACCATCTGTATCGCAGTATGGGTGGCAACTTCTCAATGATGCATTTACTCATTTCAGGCGAGAATAAGTAATGCGGCTTGTTCAATACACTTATTGTTGTCACTGCGTTATCAACTTTGCTTGCGAAAATACATATGTCACGTGGTGTGTCATTAACACGTGGCAGTTCCTTTAGTTTCTCCATTTCCGCGAGCACAAGTTGTTCTGGCCTTCCAAATCTTCGCTCGAGGGCGGTCATTACTTCTTCGGGGTCGGAGGCCACGAACAATAAACTTCTGACAGCTTCTTTTGCTGTTCCTTTGATTGCTTTTCTAAGCCGTGCCATATTATGCACTTGGTTGTACATTGCTGAGCTGTCCGTGTATGCCCTCTTGAAGGGAAGCCATTCTTCATATGCTCCATTGAAGTCCGGTAATACCCAGGCGTACTTCGGCGGTGCAAGTGTCGTAGCTGGCTGTACGGTTCTGACGGCGTTAGCTATGGCGTCGGCCAATTCTCTAATTTCACTTTTCTGGATTGTTCCATCTATTTGCTTTGGCTCTTCTACATAGGTGGTAGTCTTCTCTACCCATCGTTCCACCTGCGTCGATTTCTCCACGTCGTACTCGTCTTCTAATTCTTCTTCTGATAGGTACTGGACGAGTTCAACTTCTGCTTGGGCTAGAGCGACTGCGGCTTGTGCGGCTTCTGCCTGCCTTTTCAGCAGTTCTCTGCGTGCTTCCAACTCCATCCTCTTCGTGGACTTCGTTGTTGACCTCGGGGCAGACGGTGGAACCAAAGTGTCCGAAGAAACACACGGTGGTACTTCTGGTGGTCCTCCAATGTTCTTCGGTGTCACAGTCATCAACTTCCTCTGCGACGACGCTGTACTGACATCATGGCGAGCGGGATGTACGTCGTCTGCATGCGATGCGGCGGTTGCAGTAGCGGCGGCGGCGGCGGCGGCAGCAGCGGTGGCGGCGCGGGTTGTTCTTCTAACCGATGCGGTGGACCTGCCGGCAGCGGCGATGGGACGCGCAGGGGAGGTGGCAGCGGCAGGGCGCACAGGGGGTGCGGTGCATGTGGAAATCGATGCGGCTGTCCTTGATTCAGTCGGCGTGTTCGTTGACCAATCGGTAGTCGACGTCTCTGTCGTTTCTTCGTGTTCAGATCTAGAACGGGGCGGCGAGTGCATGGTCGGCATCCTTTTATCTTCAATCTTCCCAATCCGGCTCGAAGGACCAGAAATTGTTACTGTGAGGGGTGTCGGTGAGGCCGCCTCGGGTAACCTTTACAATTGCACTGGCGGGACTGGGATGAATTAAAACTCGCCTTTTTCGTTCTCCTTTTATTTCGGTTCCACGACGATCGACTACAAATTATTTTCTAATGATCACAATAAGAACGTTTCAATGCCGAATACTGAATAGGAATGCATGCTTATCTCTAGAGTGCGCCGCTTATATAGCGCAAACGGCGAAATGTGATTGGCTAGCGCTCGACCAATCAGAGCGCTGCCCTGGTTCTAGAATGTTCCTGACTAATGTTCTGGAATTTTCCAAATAGTGTTCTATACATAAATATTATTCCAGAACATTCTACTTATTTCTAAACATTTCTTGATTTACGCATATAATTTCGATAATAATTAAATGTATTAAAAACTATTATGCGGAGTCGCAACAAGTACTGTATATAAATGATTATGTACATTTTCTTAGTTCTAAATTCCTCCTTTATGAAAATTTTCAAATGAGTTGAAATTGTTATCACCTTTGCCGTTGTCTATTCACAGAAGTTCAAACAATACTTTATTTGAAAAATAATATAATGATTAAGTAAACGACGTGCGCTTATTCATGATATACCTACGTATGACGTAGGCTTAACAAAAGAACCAGATTCTGTTGCTCCGGTTGTTGTATCAAGACCCATTTGTACCGCTTTAAGATACTAAATAGTTCCAAATCCGACAAAGTTTTTCAAGGAATATCATCAAGAAACAAGATATCATATCGAAGTGCTCACATATTAACACAGAACGCTTTATCCGAAATGTACTGTGATAGCATCTTCAAACCTATTATATTTTCCAGCGTATTATGCAATTATGCGTACAAATACAAACATACAATCAGTATAGGTATATAATACAAGCTAGAAATAAAAAAAAAAATCATCTAGGATTTAACCAAGCACATAGTAACACAAAGTCGTTTTATTTTTTTTGCGGTGCTTTCTCCTCTAAAATTGGCTCCAGATCCATTCCTGTTGACAACTTTATCGAGCGGTTTTCGATAAATTGCGGCGAGGGAAAACTAAATAAATCCGAGAGGGACTTTAGATAAGGTAATGGCTTCAGTAATGTCTAGCGACTGCCGCCATAATGCAATCGGAAACCGAACCGCGCTCACACAGTACCGTAAGACGACATCCAACACACAAGCTTTTACACCTTTTTCCTTAAAAGTATGGTTTAAAAAAACAATTAAAACATTCAGATGCAAATGGCTCTATCTAGCTACAAGTAGATCCTGCTAATATTTTGCATTTAAAATGTCTTTGAGGGAAACTTTTTTCATTAAAATGTGGTCGGTTATGAAGGTGCCATGATGCATAAAAGATCGTGGCTATTTTTTTCTTCCTTAATACCTAACTTCAACTCATTTTTGTGTAATTTTTTTATGCCGCCGAATATGGAAATCTACTTTCATACAATAGACATTTTACAGAAATAATCAAAATTAAAAATCATAATAAAATTACTACCAATTAAAATATATTAAAGAAAAAACATCCAGATTCAACTTATAAGAAAAGTTTTTATTAAGCCAAGCACTAGCGGTGGTCGTTGCGCAACTTAAACGTTATTGAAACGAGCTATCGTCATAATAACGGTTAGCAGGTTATTTGAAAAACCTGCTAACCTGCCAACATGCTAACGCTAAAGTAGCTAATAGCGGTGGTCGTTGCGCAACTTAAACACGTTATTGAAATGAGCCATAATAACGGTTAGCAGGTTATTTGAATAACGTGCTAACGTGCTAACATGCTAACATCCAAAGAATCCGATAGACAGTTGCGTTTCGTTATCCAATGAAATGGAAGTGCATCAAATAACCTAAAAAAAAAAAAAAAAAGCTCATCAAAACTTCACGGAGTCGTAAATGAATTTTGGATAAATAGGGAAGCTAAAAAAAAAAAAAAAAAGGTCATCAAAATCTTAGGGGGCCACCAAAAACCATTAATTCTTGCGCTTATGGTGGAGCAACCGACAATTTGCATGCTAGCTAAAAAAAAAAAAAAAAAAGGTCATCAAAACTTCACTATCATATTACGTGTTGCTCATGATATGACAAATAGCGACCAATAGCTGGATAGCGCGTTTTAATAACCGCTATTGATATCCGATAGACAGTTGCGTTTCGTTATCCAAAAAAGATGCTACTGCCCACCGCTACCAAGCACAATACAAGGATGAACAAATTATCTTCCCTATCTTGTGGTAACTTCACGGATTAAAAGGCTGTCTGTAGACAGACCCATATAAAAGTTTAAAAAGTTTAAGCGCAGTCTCAAACGCATATCGAAGTCACAAGACAAACTCATTGTCTCCCGGCAAACATCGCCAATGCAACTTCTCAATGAAGCCGAGTAAGATAAACTTTGCGATTCGGCTCATACTTAGGAAGTTCACGCGAACACTTCAACTGTAGAAAATCACCTGTAACCGCGCACGTAGACACTAGAGCCCTCAAAAACAACGGGATGCCCGAAAACTTCCAACAAACACTCCACAGACTAACTTTCTGGAGGACAACAACAAAGAAGTTAGTTTATTCGAAAAAATACGTACGCTTAGAAATTAGTTAAACCCATCGGTTTATTTACTTACAAGCATTTTCACGCGACTTTGTCTGCATTTTAAGTAGTTTCAGAAAGGGGTAGCTTTCAGGTGACGTGATTGTGAATGAGTGTTTACTTATCTTGGACTGTCTCATAGGTCTAATGGTCGTAAGCGCGACTGTTGAGCGTGAGGTCCTGGGTTCGATTCCCAAGTTGGGCAAACTGTTATTGGGTTTTTCTCTATGGTAATCCTCACTAGCAGCACAGAGTCTGAAACTGTGCCCGGTAGATGGCAATAGGCTCGCCCCCTATTACATGGGAAGTAGGGGTGTACAATAGTACACCTCTGCCTAACCCTTCGGGGAATACAGGCATGATGTTATGCTATATTTAGGTACCCTATCGGGATGAAATTTCCCCACGTGATAAAGGCTATTCTGTCAAACGGCTATCAATTTGTCCGTCAGTCAATCATAACCACTGACTTTTCATTCTTTTTTTTTTTTTTTTTTTAACGTTGCCCCGCACTAGGAACAAATCCTGTATCGTGGGTGCGTTTACGAACACAAATATTCACATACACAAAGACCCAGACCCGAAACAACTATCTGTAGATCATACAAATATTTGCTCCGTGCGGGAATCGAACCCGCGACACGTAGCGCAGCAGTCGATCCGTCAACCACTGCGCCAACCGTGTCGTCAAAACACGATAATTCTACATAGAAGGTAAGACAAATCTAAATAGCCTGGCATTAATTTCTATTTTATCCACGTATAGAAATCTAGACAGTTAATTTGAAACCACTCCACCATTCGTAGAGCAAATAATAGGCAACTGTAATATAAATAAACGAGTGCCTCACAACCGTTAAAGCAGACTAATTCAGCGGCAATGCAGGCAGATTGCCTGGGATGAAGGTATGGAGTCCGCGGCAAGCCGGATTAAACTTGTTTTTAAGTTTATCGTGGCTTTAATATTGTTCGCGAGGACTTAAACGCAACGTATAAACCTCGCTGGAAGTTACGTCGTAGACGCATACAATAGTTAACGTATATTGCAGAATACTTTCAATAAAGCCGGTAAAAAGGCCGTGTTCTATACACGTATTCACCAAAATTAATTATGTATTGTTACTTATAGTATATGAATATTTCAGAGTGCGGACACATGCACAGAAAATATTTTTTGTGTTTGTATATAGTATCCAGACATTAAAATCTCGCAAATTGACTTATTCACATTTTTATTTACGTATCCATTAATTTATTTCTCGACGGGAGTAGCTGAATTCCCTTCGAAGAGATTTCCTAAATAGCATTTAAATCTACTTTCCAGCCGGCTTACATTTCCGCGCATCAAGTCCTGGGAATGTACAAAAACATGAACCGTAATTTGCTAAGACGAATAACGTTTGATTTAATCCGGCACGTAGAGCGGCCCCGGGCCGGGCCCGTCGATTTACTTTTATTGCTATTTCGTTTTATTTCGCCGGCCCCGATGCTGTCTGATGTGGCCCTGTTTTCGGGATCGTTAACGGCAAATGTGCTAATCTTTTTTACAGAGCCGTGGCGTAACAATAAGCGACTTTGATGGTCGTGGCCAACGGACGCCGTTACTCTCGCTAATGTGCAACGATTAAGGCTTTACATTTTATATAGTAAGGGGTTGTTTTAAAAATCACGACACCCATTTTGAATTGTATTAAACACATCGTAGAAATAAATGAACTTGCCCACCACAGTCGTATCTCGGATCTCACTCCTGTTCAAATGTGGAAAGATAACACTTGTTTTCATATTTATTAACCTCGCACAAAAAAGTTTTACACTCTCTCGTTGAAAGTTTACCCGTCTTGCACTTGAATGTGTAAACAAAGCTCTGTTAAGTGTATCTAACTTCGCGCCAAGAGAAGTCAATTACAACGACTTTAAAATACGACACCTCAAGACATTAAGAGACAAAGTTAAGCAAGCCAATAAACGCTTTTAATCTCACCGCCTACTATTTAACACCAAGAAAACTTTGATAAGAGTTTTGCCATTAAGTGTTTTTTTAATCCTGGCTAAGGATTTTATAGGTGAAGTTTTTCGTCAAGACGGGTTCAAGTGAAAGCTTAAGAAAACCTTGCGATCCTTATTTTGTACCCTTTGTATTTAAATAAAGCGAGAGTCTTTTCTGATTAGTGAAAGCAACGGCGAAGCAGCAGAAGAACTTTTCCTTAATTTTCTCGTGACGTGAAACAAAACAAAAACCTACGTAGTGATGGATACTTAGATATAATAAAAGTCGTAACCGAAACACGTACGCATGCAGAAGCTCTCGTAAAAAGAGTCACGAATCACACACAGTACGTTTTCAATAAAGGTGTCGTTACAAGGATCCCCACAAAATCGACAAAGCGCCTGTTTCGAAATGAATTCGAAGGTAAGAGCAATTCTACTCTTTTGTCAGTTGGTATTGCCACTAAGTAGGCGGGATTGCTTTGTAAAGTGTTTATTTAGGAAACGTTTGTTTATTTCAACAGTATGCAAAACCGACTGTTGTGCACTTTAACATTGGATGAATGTTTTATGTTGTACCAAAATGCGAGACAGTATCTACCTAGCTTTTAAAGGTAGACCTACTATAAAACATATCAAACAAGAAATATGTCGTGACTGCTGAGATGAAAGTCGGAGTAGTTTTTTTAGGGAAGGTCTAACAGTCGCTTAAGATACAGATACAGCTGAGTACATTACCAAATTATTTAGCATCACACCTGTATTCGCCAAAGGGTTAGGCAGAGAGATATACATTACTGTTCATGCAAAAATCGCCGATGTCTTTAATAAATCTCATGTAATGGCGGGCGAGCCTATTGCTATCTACCGGACACAGTTCCAAACTCCGTCCAGCTATTGGTGTTAGTTTTAACACAGAAAACCCAAAAATCACATTTTGCCCAATTCATGAATCGAACCCAGGATATCATGCCATAGGTAATAAATTAATTTAATTAATTAAAAGTCTTTAAGAAAACTCAAACTACTAGTTTCACCCATCTAGCTAACCACAGAATGTAAACTATGAGTGCTTTCTAAACACGTCCACACAGTTGACATTGCGCTAAATATAATTCATATATTAGTCAGTCAGTTGACACCGTATTCACATTCAAACTAACGTGAATAAACTAGGGAAGTGAGGTTCGATTGAATCACTTTCGCACAATAGGCCTCATCATTGCCTGCGTGACAGCATAGTGAGGCCGTTTCGAGTTTACGCGATAGGAATTTATATTAATTTCCTGTGTCAGTCCGCCGGGAAACCAGTTGGTTGCAGTCGATGCGGCGAGCGCAAACTGCGGTCGGCCGCCTGTCCTGACCTGTTCCAAATACTGCAATGGACATGCCCGTATAAACTCACACGCTAATTTTACCTCAACCACGAAATTTCTATTCACACTTTGAACTAGACAGTGACTGAACGGAAATACGGAAAACGGGTCTAATTGTGAAGCAATTCTGGACTAAAACCTAACGATATACCATCATGGTAATGAGCTCCGTATCCTAAGTTCACATCTTGCGGAAAACGAGAAGGAAGCAAATTTTCTACAAAACTTTATTTCCAGCTTAATTCTGTTTTATAGGTATTTTACATCCTAATATACTTTACTTTTACTGCATCCCTCCTAATTCTAATTTAAAATTTCATTCTCATAATAGTAAAATATAAGGGGAAAATGATTTTAATCATTTTCATCCATGATTTGATAAGTTACGCGGTGGAGCGGGCTGCGTGGTGTGCTCCGTATAATACGGAGACATAACTAACAAACAAGTTTTATCTCCATGAAAGTTGGCCGCGCACCTTCATCCTTCACGTGCTGATCTCTTGCCAACAATAAAGTATCGTTAAGCCTCGCAATGCTGGGATTACACTTATAATACTCAATAGCGCTTGAAAATATTTTAGAAGAATTTAACAAACCCCGATTTAAAAGTTAGGATGAAATTTCGTAAACTCGTTTGTTTCTAATAAAAAACTACCTCTTTCTTTCTTCTTCAAAAAACAAATCTTTGTCGAGATAGTTTTCGAAGTGTCTATTATCTATTTCGACAACATTGGTTGGCGCATTAGTTAAGCGATTGGCTTTCGGCGCTACAAATCGCGGGTTTAATTCCCGAACGGATCAATTCATATTTGTTTGACCTACAGATAGTTGTTTCATATCTAAGTGTTTGTGTTTGTGAGATCAGTATATGTATTTCCACCCATAATACAAGAGCAATTCCTAGAGAGTGTAATGTTTAAAAAAACGCTTTTCGGGTGAGCTAGCTCCAGAATGAAAGAAGATTTTACTACTACAAGAGGGGATTTTACTAACGCTACATAAATACTAAAATTTTATAAGTTCTGCCTGCGACTTTCTCATCACTAATTTCATCAAATACCTCCGACGAGAGCTCAAAACGTAGTCTCTTGTTTATTTGCCGTGTCCAAAATCTGTATCAAAGTTAAATCTAGCACGTGAAAGTGTAGTAATCCCTATTAGCCGACACTTTATAGTGCAATAGGGGTCCAGTGTTGTACTAGAACCATCGAGCTTTACGGCCAATGAAAACGGAGCCGCTCTCCACCGAGGTAATTATAGGATTACTTACATGTGTGCCATTCATGTGCTATCCACACTAACTCATTCACTGACATTTTGTACATATACCGTGATATTTTTATTTTAATTCAGATTTTATTCTAGAGTTACTTTATTTATCTAATATTGTTCTTGCCCTTTAACATTTAAATAGAATATGTCATTCGTCAGATATTTATCCAATTTCGATTTGATTTACTTCAGCAGCCAAAAAGGTACTAATTAAAGTAATTATACGTGCTTTGGTCAAAAACGGCAAATTACTACCTTGATTGCCTTGCTTGACGCAAGACTACTTAACAATTACAAATTGACAGTATAGAACCTGCATTTTCACATCGAAATAGTATGTCCAGTCCCTGAACACAACATACTATTTTGATGCATTTTCGGCAACAATTAATCAAAATTAGTGACGTACACGTATTGGCCGCCGGCTATAAATATATTAATTAGGTCAAAACATAGAGGTCGTAACAGGAAGAAGCTGTATTCGGTAGGGCCCCCATTGTTACACAATATCATCGGTTAATGAACCCTCCCCAGGGATTATCTGTTCTGTGGATACGATAACACCTTTGGCGTTGGATACTTGAGGACTTCTGGTTCGCATGAGGAAAATATAAACCCTCATTTTATGTTTATTTTTTCAATTATTATAACATAATATGTTTTGATTGTGATTTTAAACCTTTTAGAATAAATCAAATCAGTTCAAATACTTTTATTGAATTTAAAAAAGTGCTAAAAAATTGTCAAATTTTACACGTAGTTTCTGCAGATACATAAAAATAAAGTAAATAACATAGCATATAATAATCCCTCAGGCTCCACAGATGACACCAACTGAGAGAAAGGATTTGGATTATTCATCAGCGGTAACCACACAACCAGCAAAAGTTTTTATCTATGGTCACTTAAATACTTTTCCGCGGAACCTCGCTACGTAATTGATATCTTCCAGTGTTTAACCCTTTAAAGGAGGTTAACACAAACGGGCAACTGAATTGAACGAAGCCGTACTATTTAGTATTTAACTGAGCACTACTGAAGTGGCGCATTTATCGCTAAGCTTAACAGGGTTCCATCTAGTTATTTAATGGAGTATACCTAATAGCGCAAAATATATTATTTTATTTATTTATTTCAATGTGTCATTATATTTTCTTTTGTTTAGTTCTTCTCACAACCCAAGATTTGGATTTCTTAAGGTGTCATATATAAGCTTGAGATTAATAGAGTAGTTTATTTACATAATTACACCTACTGAAAAGCTTACATATTATTCTTTATCACAAAAACTTAAAAATATACCTAAGACCTATGTTAAATAAGTAAATTATTCTAACTCTATTATTCGCTAAAAAAATACACCTGTCGTTACAGATGTTACCTATTTTGGAAACATATAACCTGGAAACTACTTATAGAAAGAAAATAACACCTTTTCACAGCCCTTGGTGCAATTTCTACGGCTCATTTCACACCCATCTAATCGAATGACTTTTTGGTATACCTATCTGTTTGTACAATGCCCCTTTCAGCAATCCGGTAGACTGAAATCAGTGATGATATTTTAAGATATAAAATGTTACATAATTTTCGTAGATAAGTAGGTTGATTTTTTAAGGCCTGCGTAGTTTCTATTAGCTTTAGAAATATGTATATAATTTCGTCAGCACGTTTTTAATTAAAATATTGCACAAAAAAATACCTTTGTACACCCCTTAAAGCTTTTCCAATAACCCATTTAGTTGGAATATAAAAGAATTTTCTTTAAATTGCGCCAAACAAGTTTTCGACCGCGATTTTTGCTGTAAAAAGACTTTTTACAATATTAACGTAGACAACCTTACAGCCTCATCTATCAAAGTGCTTTCATAAAGCATCGGTTTTGAATAAGGAATAATAAAAACCAAAATAAATGATTTGTTCCTTTCAGCGTCTGCTTAGATAAGGCATCTTTTGAATGTCAAACCTAAACATGTTATTGGGTTACGAATTCAAATTACATAAATGTCAGAAAGGGTCTTATTCAAGAGCTGTTCAGACCCGTATTTGTAAAATAGTGTACGGTCCAGAACTACAACTTGCCGCTATATACTTATCTATGGGATTCCTACTCCTACAAAATTTAACAGAGATGTGTTTTTCGATTAAAGATGTGAGAATAGTGTACACACAAAAATATATAGTTCATTACATACATGCATACATACAGCATCACGCCTGTATTCCCCGAATGATTAGGCAGATGTGTACTATTATACTCGTACACCCACATTTCGCCGATGCCGTTCTTGAGTCCCATGTAATAGGGGTTGAGCCTATTGCCGTCTACCGGACACAGTTCCAGACTCTGTGCTGCTACTGAAAATTTCCATGCAGAAAACTCAATACCACCGCCGACCTGGGAATCGAACCTAGGACCTCTCGCTCAACCGCCGCACTAGCGACCACTAGACCAATGAGACAGTCTATTATAATTTAATATACCTAATTCATTATTGTCTATTTAATTTCAAACAACTTTGAACAAAGTAAAATATTGTATCCCGATTTATGTAATTATTTACCCCTGATTTGGCAGACGAACCCAAATAAATAAGGCATTCCATTTAATTACTTATTTATGTCCCTTGATCGAAAGTTAGTATTTGCAGCAAATAAAATAGCTATGTGGAAAAGTTTCATGACAAACTTTGAGTGGAAATTGTCGCACTCAGTGCACAACTCCTGTACCTACTCCTTAAAACTTGTACAAGGAACTTTAAGAAAAAACGTACCTACCTAATAAGACGGTACCTAGATTAGAATTATCCATTAATGAGAAAATTTCCTGTGTCTAAAACAACCTCTAAGTACTTGTTTGGAAACGTTTACCTTCCCACAAATTTTCTTTACATTGTCTTAATAAATTTTGTAACATGAGGTAACTTATGCCTTATACAGTTATAAGGCATAAGTTACCTCATAAAAAAAACACTAAAAAAAATAAAAGCATACTTGATTCCAGTGAATCAAGTATACTATTATCTAATTACTTAATTTTATCTTCTCTACATTTGTGTAATGTAAATAGCATATAAAACAAACAATTTGTGATGTTCGAGTAATTTACTGCTGGAATAAAACATAGCGACGTGTACAATTTTACTACAGTGCAAACAACAATTAAAATGTACATAATACTTTTTGATTTTCAGCAGTCAAGTACTAAAGTAAAACAATATAAATTCAATTACTGACAAATTAATGTTTATCGACTCATTTCGATGTTCAGTGCAATTAATTACGTTACAGATATTGGGGTTTGAGTGCATACTCGTACATTATATTTATAAAGATACTAGCTTTCGTCCGCGGCTTCGCTCGCGTGGATTACGAACCCGTGCATTTTTCAGGTCAAAAAGCAGCCTACCACCTATATAATATGTTTGTGCACAATTTCATGGATTTTAAATTTTTCTTGGAACCCTAGTTCTTTTTCTAAAATAAAAGTAGCCTAAGTTACTCCTTATAACTACTACCTGCCCGTGTAAGTCCCGTCAAAACCGTCCCAGCCGTTTCGGAGATTAGCCGGAATAAACAGACGGAGAGAAGAAAATTTTAAAAATTGTTTTTTTTTTTATTTCCGTATATAATTTCATATGCATTTAGTAAAAAGCTATTTTGAGACACAAACAGACACTTCAATGGTATTTATTTGTATAGATATTTCTCATATTATTAAAGAATACAACGAACTCTACCGCTGATATTCGAATCAGGCACATTTGACGCATAAACGAATACGGATATTTAATAATTAATTTACATGATAATGAAATAATAAAAGACCAATGAGGCAGATGACCTCATTGGTCTCATGGTGACAAGAGCGGCTGCTGAGCGTAATAGGTTAAAGGTTTAATTGCTGGGTCTGGCAAAGTGCTATTCGTTTATCTGTATGGAAGTTTCAGTAGCAGTACGGAGTCTGGATCCGTGACCGCTAGATGACACACGAGCCTATTATATGGGACTCAATAATACACCTCAGCCTAGCCCTTCGAGAAATACATGCCTGATGCTATGTTAAGTTATGTATGGAAGTCCTCATAGCAGCACAGTGTTATATATTATTTATTTATTTATTTACTTTAATTATAACGGTTGTACACCAATTACAATAATTAAATAAAAGTTCTAAATAAGATACAAAATTAACAACATAAACTTAGTCACAAAATTAAAAATTATATTAGAACCAATAACGGCATCTGCGAAATAGTGGTGTAAAATAGTACACCTCTACAACCCTTCGGAAAATTCAGGCATTTGAATGTTATAACTTTTTAAAAGGATTTAAGTTTTCTTCTCATTTTACCTCTACTTAACCCACAGAACCTGCTGAACAAGATCCTCCCAATGAATGTAAAATGTATGATCATAAAGGATATTTCCATAAATACTAGTTTACTATTTCACAAGCGTAGTAGCGCTTGGTGATCGAATTTTCAAGTCACCCACGGGTTGAGTGACCATGTATATCACTGACCATGTGAACCACACAAGCCAGAAAAAGAGAGGAACTCTAAAAATAAAACTTCTATCCGACTTCGTGTGATTTTATCACGTTTATGCCTTGCTACTTTTCCAATCGTGATCCCGTGCTCCCCTACTGATATAGTTAATAGTGTTGTCGTTGGAACAGATACACAGTACTTACCACTTTTCTTAATTTTCTCAATTGTATTCTAATATTTTATCTGATTTCACACGTAATTCAGCTTCTGTGAATTTCTAAATGTATCTCAACCCTTTCATCGTTTCCAATGAGCTCCACCGTGAACTACACCACTAGTTTTACTTCCCTTTAATATTACCAGTCGTATCATGATTGCTTAACCGCAATAGAGTCCGTACTAACATGCACTGCAATGCCACAACAACGTGGCTCATCATGTAAGCCTTGTAGCAATTAATAAACAATATCCACCGTTGTTGAATAAACTGTCATCAGTGTCGTAAATCAGTTTCAGTTAGCATGTGCCGGCCCCGAGTGTGGACTGCTCGATAAGCTGTACCTAGACTGACGAGACGAATTGCTACCGGTCCATCGTAAAGCTACCAATTTAACCAGACCCCTCTCGTAGCCCTCTACTTTGATGCATTTCAATGAACGCTGTTGAGAAAGGCAGCTTCATTGAGTTTGAGAGATCTTATTTCACTGGATACTTCTACTCCTACGTTTATTTATCCAGGTATAAGGACGCCATTTAAATGTTTACCTACTATCTACGCCAAACGATTTACGAACTAACTGTATTTGACTAAGAAAACATACCTACTGGGAATTTTGCTGTAATAAGTATCTACATACTCAGTCGATCTACAGTGTACCTATATGTAACAAGATATTTTTAGAGTGTAAATGTGATAATAAACTACTGTGTCAACTTAAATGAGTACGGTATAAAAACTTTTTATGAAGCTTGTTCTGAACTCGACGCGAAATATTCTGAAACATGTTGTTAGCGCAAAGCAGAAACATAATCTCGCACTAGCGGCGAATGAAATGCATACGAGATATCTACGACTACGTAGCTCGTATCTGATGTGGAAATCTGCCGCCGGTGTTTACGTGACATCTTGCAACCAAAAGTTTTGCTTACTTTTTATAAAAACTTTCTACCCATTTTCGCGACGATTTAATACTTTCAGGTCTTTATGTATTCAAGTGTAAGATAGTATTTAACTATACAACAAAAGAACTTGTTGTAATTACATTTTTTTTTATTCTTGAAATTATGAAAAGGAAATACAATGAACTTGATTTGTGCATATGAATATTTTTATATTGTCTACGTTGACTTTGCCCGAAACCTCGGCGATTGAGTATACAAAGATCGATTTGTAGCATACTCAACTCGCCCAATTCGTTTCTGGCCATGGGCCCTATACAAAGTGAACATTGCCTGGCCACACTGTCTGGGCAATCTTTTTGTGGTTCTATTACTTATTTAACACAAAAAATTACATCAAGTTACCACAACACTAAGAATTCATAAATATTTAGCGCTGATTGTAAATTCTCGTAACATAGTGTTGGGACGCCAACTCTATCGCATCATCGCTGAATAATACCGCTGGCTCTGCTGCTTGAGCCGCGTCGTCACTGACACTGACGAACATTGCACATAAATAATCGCTCGTCTCCGCTAACTATACTCGCCGGTTGTGACGTCAATCATAGTTTATATTGTCATAGACCTGCGCAGAAGGACTTTTGATCACTTTATTAATATTGTTCCATCCTGTTATCATTAATTTACTAAGAATATATTCCATTTATACTTTATTATACTGGTATATGTTAGGCTAAACATTTTTTATTTTATTGTAGAGCCATTTTCTTTAATGTGGAAATGCACGAACATTTGGAACTCAAAGCAAAAAGGCAGCTTGCAGATTGATATAAGTAAGAAGTCATAAGTTATAGAAAATAATATTTATATAAAGTCTCGCAGGCAGTTTGATTACCTAATCAATATGCCTGCAAGACTTTTGTTTTAAGCCAGCTGCCATTTTGTTTTAAGTTCCAAATGTTCATACATTTCCACATTACCTTCTAAGTATCTCTGTCATTTCTACTATCATTGAACAATCAAAATGCAACATTCACTGGGAGAACTTCATATGTGAGACATTTTTTTCAATCTCCATAATTTTGTCTCGGGATTCACATCAGTCATCCTCATTCATCTCATTGAAACTTTGTATTTTTGAAATATATTTTAACTAGGGAGCGTTCTTTTTTATTTTAATGATATTCTACTTTTAGTACTGTCGTTAAAATACTTTGCCATTTGTACCCACTTGCTTTGGCAGAAATCGGCAAAAAAAAGGTTTGAAGATCTATATTCTAAGCTTTGAACGTATTGTAAATAACTTTTTAAAACTTTGCAACAAATTCCCAATCTACAAAAAAAACCCAAAGGTTTTTTTATGATCGGATTTTAGGATTTGCATGGCATAACTAAACTATTTAACCTACAAAACCGGCACAATCAAATCACAATCCTCGCCTAGTTCAATACACACATATTACAATACAAACAGAACTACGTGTTCACAATAAAATACTAGCTCGCATGAACACAATGAAAACATCGAATCGCCGAGGCTCGCCTCTTGTCACGCGTGTAGATACAAATGGGCTGATTTATCTGCGATACATGTCCGGTACTGTTGTTTTATAGCTCCATCATTGTACTCCAGAGTCCACTGCAGTCATCCGATGACGACACGCGCGATGCGCACGCCGTTAAAATATTTCCAAATAATAATATCCGAGAGGAAATTGTTAAAAATTGGCGCGGTCGGGTTAACAGTTTGAGAGTGAAACATGTTCTCCATGGCTTTGGAAGAATATTTTTATTATTTGTTTATATAATATGATTGCACGCAAATAGCTTACTCTTAATTAGTGCAATCCAAATTACGACACAGGTACGAAAAGCCCAACTTTCGTACCTATTTCATTTTAAGTTCAATAGTTATTAAATTGAAAACACTTTAAAGATTTTAATACGAATTTTCACAATTCAACAATACACTGAAACAAAGTTTGAGTTTGGAGCATATGTTCTCGACAGATATCTATGGCACATCGGTTGCATTTACGGCGTCCCGAAGACATTACAAAAGCCATTCCCTTATCTAATGTTCTCTTTGGATTTATTTAACTTTTCCACGCCTTCACATCTTGAAAATCGTTCGATAAAGATGTCAACATGAAAAGGTCACCGAGTCCGCGGAGACACTCCGCAAACTCGTGTTTTTTATTGTCAAGTGCTGTGTTGATACGCGTTGTGGATATCTAGAATTTTCAAAAGTTAAAACGAATGTTTTTATATTTATTTTTTACCGATACAGATGGCGCCTTCAATGTCTTTTTGTCAATGTTTTATCTGCACGGTGCCGAACTGCTACAACGTTTTCTTCGCAAAGCGCTGCATTGTGCTTTCCTGCACCGCTCCCGAGATTTCAAGCAAGTTGTATTAAATTTTCAGTCCGGTAAACGGTATCGAGAAGCACGAATAAAGATGTCCCACTAACAAGTGAGGGAACAGCCTTACTTATTTATGTATACTCTGAAACGATTTACTATATTAAAGTTAATATATGTATAACATCTAATATTTTTTAGAGCGGCGATTTGCTAAAGCCGCCTAGAAACTGCCCCACTCGCAGCTTATGCTTCAATCGGATTACGTTTAACTCACAACACGCGCAATTCGACATCATAGCTGAAAGATCGATCAATACTGATACTGAGCCGTAAAGTCTACTAGCACACGTATTATATTGCATGTGTAATGTTCATATCGGTTGGTTTTAACGCTTACATTCTTCTTTGTGCTAAACTATTATACATAAATAAAGATTACAGAATTTTGAAGGAGTGTAGAATAAACCTACCATAATATCTACCATAGTACCATACGAACTGATTTAACCCGTTTATGGTTTTCTATTATTTCTGTTCTACGGTAAAGGACAATTAATTCAAGAACTCTAGTTGAAGTGATCGACAAACAAACATTCACTGAGCAAGACTGCTAACATTCTTAGTCATATTTGATAGAGGTGGTCACCTACTCTTCTATGCCTACTTACCACGAAATAAACTTGGCTTCAGTAGTTCGGTATTTCCAGAAAACGAGTGATAAGAACGTTACTCCAGAAATAATCACTACTGTTACTTTTGCTGATTAAGAGATAATAATAATACGCATAACGGCGATACTTAACGGTTTAAGGAAAGTAATTCCACTTTACCCTTTAACAGCTTTGGTAAAAACGACTAATCCAAGGAGTCCAGTTGATTAACTTAAGAAAAAAATGGACGATTGAGCAGTTCAAGAAAGAATAAAAATTTGTTGGGCTATAAATTAACCGGGCCCCGAGGGCGAGCCTCGCAATCTGCATTAGCTGAGACGCACTTCTCTCCGGCGATTAAATGAAATTTCACGGCCGGTTGCCTACGGAAACTCACTGGACAAAGGTCTGGGATATTTAAATTGAATGCTTTTAATCCGGCAAACTCTCCCACTTTTTTCTTAAGATAGGATTTCGCTTTAGTATGCGGCGTCTTCGAATTCAAAGAATTTTTTAAAAGCGACTCTGTTTTCATCTCTATTGAAGTGCTCGTCTGAAGTGCTATTAATTAACAATCGCACAAAGTTAGCTTCAGAATCGACTTCATCAACATCAGTGTCCTGGAAATAAACCTGTGCAAAAGTGCTTCCGTTTTACCACGTGCGGTCAGAAGAGCGAGTCTTCTTAGCAAACCGCTGCCGTTAGCAGGAAAGCAATGGTAGCAATTTCATTCATTTTAATATTAATAGCTGAAATTTTTGTAAAATAACAGAGGAGACAAATAAAATAAATCTCCTTTTCACAAATTCATTTCGTAAAATCAAAAGGTACTGATGGGCTTAAATTTTTAAAAGGATCTCTAAGCTCGCTCTTCGGTCAAACTCTCAAAACTACTTATCTTTTTTTTAGATTTTTAATTTACTTATTGTCTCCTTCGTAAGTTTATTAAAAGGCGGGTATCATTCTAATATTCGTTTCGATGCAAGAAATAAATAACAACCGTATTCTTGTATTTTTTTATTCTGTAGATAGGTCAGTTTAGAAGACTTCAACCAATCCAAATAATTTAAGTTTTAATACAATATTTACGATATAATTACGATATTTATATGATTATAATTTGTGCTCAGCTTAAATATTGATTTATCTAAAGTTCCATTTGGGTCTACGCATCGCAATCGAAGGCACCCCGGTAGGTATCCCCTTTCGCACTAATCGAGCAATTTCTCCCATGTTATTAAAGGAAAATGGGAATGTTCGCAGGCCGTTGCGTTCTCAGAACGAGTTTCTTATAGACGGTATTGAATTTTTAAACAAATTTTTCGACCCGCCGCTCTGGCCCAAGAACCCACTTTATGTTATAGGATTAGAACGTTATTATACCACTAAACCTTCATGAATAATTATTTTTCTTAGTTTTTTACGAGATTAGATTTTCTTAATTTTTGTGTGTACAATAAAGATAATGAAAAGGATAAAGGATAAAACACAACCTCTTCTTGATAATATCTACGCTCGTTGCTACTTCAGAAAATACTATATGTATTTATAGGAACATTTTCTTAGAATTTGTACTAAGTAATGTCTAGCACGCATGTTAGTTGTTACGCACATTACTGTAAACGTGTTAGTGTCGCACAGGCACATGAATCCCATACGGCTGGCAGATATAATCCGTTTTCAATAAGCCAGATTTGTAAATGTCCATGAATTTTTTATTTTTTCATTTTTCAGTCAAACTGATGAAGATAAAAAAAGTTACTTATGGACTGATTGTCAGTAATTTATGGTTGATGCAATTACTGTTGTAAATAAACTAAGGTAAATAAAATAGAGAAAGAACTCAGAAAGTGTCAATACTAATTTAAACTGCTTATACTATTAGATAGCTGCATGAAAATATCAATCATGCCTATTTCGCACTTCCTAATAGCTTTGTTTCATAAGTAACGAATATTAAACCAATTGTAATTACGGATTCCAATTATTCTCTTTACAACCAAATCTTGTTATTTACAAAACAAAATTAATTAACTTGTACGATTTAATTGGATTAAAGGGAACCGCAAAGACAAAGCTTTGAAGCATTAAAGACGTTTAAAAAAATACTACACAACACAAAAGATATTTCCCTAGGGTGACGTTAATGTTCCGGTGCCAGCGTGGGCCATTCGACCGAATCTCTAGAAATTAAGGCAGGGAAAAAAGTCAATAAATCCAAGAAGCAAGCTGGAACAGATAACGAATGTCTCCGAAAGAGACACGACACCGCTGCCACGGCAGAAAAATCGCGCGGCCTCGCCTCCCCATGTTAATTTGACACTAAGTCCTACGACTCGAAAGGGTAAACCAACCAACTTTTGGATATTTATTTCGTTTAGTTTTGATTTTAAAGATAGGTTGATTGGTACTCCCGCAAACTACTTAAGTACGCTAAGTAGACGTTGGTACAAAGTTCTTATTATATTACGTTTGTGACTGTGATTACTTTGCATTTCTTATGTAAAATAGTATCCACTAGTATAGTATTATATTATCTGTGATCCAGGTTACAGGTAACATTGCGTCAGTTAAGAAAAACTCTAAAAAGTAAGTAAGTTTCCACATCAAATCATATATTAAGAAGTTTGAAGAATAAGAACAACAATCGTATCTAGAAGCAAATAAATTATTTTAATCCAAATTGCTGTTTTCGAATCATTGCCTTCGGATATCGTATATTTCTGAAGGAGGTGGCCACCCAGGCTAGATAAATGCAGCAGTAAATATCCTTTTCATGGTTTCAACCGACATTATTTCTGCTAGTTTGGTCACTATTTGCAACACATTTACGAAACCGAGTATAATAAAAACATCTCGTTTATAGGATTTTTTAGTTCTAAGCCTAATCTTAATCTTGAGAAGGCTTCCTTAATTATAATGTTAAGAGGGAAAGTTGCAGCACACAGTCTGTCCGCATGCCGAACGCACCCGCGCAATCTACTACTGGAAGTTGGTCAACTAATCCAAGTTTTCCTTTACTGGCTAATGAGACGAGTTTGATTCGAATTCCCGCCGCGCTGGGAAATAGCCACCCTCTTTGAGTAGCTCGTAGCTCGCGAATATACTACTTTTACAAGCAAATAAGAATAAAGATTTTGAAATAAGTTAATCAATGTTATTCTTATACCAGACTACTGGATTAATCCAATTTGTCAACTTAACACGGATTCAGTTCTGTAAAGTATTCAGAGCCAAACAAAATTTCTATAACCATTAACTTTGAAACAAAACGAGTACCTAGTTGTTTGCTTTTTTTAACGGCATTTTAATTATTTAAAGATAGATATATTTTTATTGTGTGGCTTATATTACAACGACTCGTACATCGTGGTCGCTATTTTTTTATTCTATATTACATATTTTTTCTTTTAGAAGTCGTCCAAATTTTGTTAGACACATCAACATCACACCACCCTTACTATGTACGGAATCTAATCCGTTACCTACTGTAATTGTTACCTCATGAGAAAATTATATTCATAAGAGCTTATTTACTACTTCACTCAAAGAACAAAAACATTCGTAATTTAAAATGTATATATAAAGTAAAACCAAATAGGGATACATAAAGATTTTCTTAGATGAAACAGAGATTCTCGCCAGGCTTATTGGACTGCTCGTAGATAAACAAAGCGTCTGGCCTCCGTAATGGAAATTACATACCCCCGAGGTCGGAAATCAAATTGACAGAAGAGGTTAAACAAACGATGCGGTCAGGGAGCCGAGACCGTAGTCCGTCGAATATTAATCGCTCAGTAAATGCGCTTTTATTTGTTTTTCCCTTAGCTCGTTTACTGGCAGTGTGAATAAGTGACAATCTCAACTGATCGAAGAACAACTAAATTACAGCCCTTCCCTAATTTACATTTAAGGTTATATTAAAAATTCTAAATCGGGGATGCGACGCTCTGGAAGGAATTGTACTAACTGCATTGCTGACGTCCTTCAAAAGATTAGCTGCTGAATAACCGGGGTGCATGTTTGAAAAGATACGGAGAAAGCAGTACGTAAGGATAGTAGCACGTAGCTTTTTGTTTCTGAAAAAGGCGTGATGTTATGTTCCAATTCCACCTCCTCAGCCTATGATAGACTATTGGTGAACTAGTTAGGGAACCGTCTGGGGCTATGGGCACTTTTGGCTCGGGGCCTATGAATTTTCCGCTCTCTAGTTCTATCTCTCGCTGACTGAGGGTAGACAGTGCCTCATTGTATAACAATAGATGCAGAGAGAAAAATAAGATTTTCTTCACTATTACTATCAATTTATTGTTCGCTACTAAACTTCTCGACAGATGCTTTATGTACACAAAATGAAGTATTTCAAAATATTTTATTATTTACCAGTATACGAGAAAATCAAGTAATAATCAAAATAATATCATGTTATTATCTTTTTCAATCATAGGTAGTACTAAGTCTAGTACTTGCTTCCACAGAGTAATCAGACGTATCATTTTCACTCTCCAGATCTTCCGGTATGAATTCCTTCTTAATAACATTCTGTACCAAGAACTTTTTGCAATATGGAATCAGCTGAAATTAGTATAAAATAGTTAAATGAGATAACCATAAAGAAATCGTTTCAGTTTAAAAAATGAGTAGGTGGCCTTACTTTTTCATGATGTGCTTTTGCTGCCTTGTTCATTCTTTTAATTTCGCTTCTCAAATGACTCATCTCTTCAAAACGTGTGTCAACACGCCACGAATTTGTAGAGATAATCAATGGTAGAACATATGGTAAGCCTGAAATATCGACAAGGAAATTCAAACTGAGGTACGCAATGATGTAGAGCCATTTAGATGTACGAGTTTTATGTCCAAATGTTATTTAATATTGCAAATATGTACCTTTTATAGTTCCCAAAGATCCATCGCTAATAACACCCAAGCTAGTATATTCATCTACTTCACTGTGATTAGACTTCCAAATAGCACGCACAGTTTCAGAAAATTCCGCTGATTTATATATGCAGCCATAAGGATTAGTTGATGAAAAGGAAAGCACCTTGTGAAAAATACGTTATTTATAATAATTATTATTGTAGTAGCTAGTAATACTATGCGTACATGAAAATAAATTAATTGACACAATTTTCAATTTTTTAACAATTAACAATTTTCATATATCTAAATTGATATATCTAAATTGTTTATATATATATATATATATATATATATATATATACATACATATATTCGAATTCATATATTTTTTACTCAAAATAGACTAGTAAATTTTAGTACCTATTTTTGCCATCAACATGAGACAGCACCCGGTTCACAGCTTCATATAGTTCTAGCTGGGAAAAAGAAGCGATGCAACAAATTCCCAGCAACACGGCTGTTTGACACCCCCGTAATGAGACCAAAAAGAATACAATAATAAAAACCTACATTCTAAATCTATGATAGAAACCAATATGGTGACAATGACAGGTCAGGTAGAAGAATAATAGCAATAGCACCAGACGTCGCAGGTTCGGCTCGTGTCAATATTTTTTTGAGTTTTCTTTGTAGTATTTCTATAGAAAAATATATCATATTATATTAAATTAATAATATTAATAAAATATTTCATGTTTTATTAAATTAATAATATTAATAAAATATTTCATGTTTTATTTGCTGTTTGTTATAAACATTAAAATTGCCCAGGTAAAAAAAATATACTCTTTGCGTAACACTCGTAAGAGGCGTAAGAGTATCTAGTTCATTTTTAGACAGCAAAGGCTAGCCATAGGACTCGGCAAAAAAACTACCCAAGCCAAGCTGTCCAGACCCACATACCACGATGAACAAACAAGTTGATGGTGTTTTTTATCGTAAAAAAACAAGTATTAATTATCTAAGGCCTCCCATCCAAGATGAATTTGTTTGGTGTACAGCGATAGTGTTTTGAATGTGCTCACTTATATGATATCTACTAGCCGTGCCCGCGACTTCGTTCGCGTGGATGTCGGAACTTAACAATGTGACCAAATGCACTTAACCCTCTTTTTTCTAAAATAAAAGAATTTTTCTAAAATAAAAGTAGCCTAAGTTACTCCTTATTATATCAGCTACCTGCCAATAAAGGTCCCGTCAAAATCGGTCCAGCCATTTCAGAGATTAGCCTATACAAACAGACAGACAGACAGACAGACGGACAGACAAAAATTGTAAAAAATGTTATTTTGGTGTATGTACCGTATATATATACATATGCATGTAGTAAAAAACGGTTATTTCAATATTACAAACAGACACTCCAATTTTATTTATATGTATAGATTACAATTGAGGACTGGCGTGCGGTTCTGACCCGGGTATGTCTTAAAACTGCGGCCAGACACCGGAGGACGGGCAGCAGCGTCCTCTCACTAATCGGTGAGCCACCGCGATCCCCAAGCCGCCTGCCAAGCGTGGGGATTATGGCAAACACCCTCTTGAGGGAGGCCTTCGTTCAGCAGTGGACGTCTTCTGGCTGATGATGTGCGGTTCATAAAGACAAAAAGACACTGCCTACCCTGCATAACTCAGATAAATATTTATTATAAGATATTTGAGGTGGCAAATCACATACATCATTATTTAATCGACAACACGACGAACCAATACCAACACGCAATAGGTATTGTTGGTAAGTAAGCCTGTCTAAAAACTCGGTGCACGCCGCTGCAATTGAGTAAAGTTAATAAATGCGACTCCTGAAAGATTCATACCTTGTTTATGAATTCTCTCTTCATCCAAGACGCATTGAATTGAACATGGTCCAAGTTAAGCGACTCTAAAAGTTCCTTCCCAACAGCGTGCCAGTCACAATTCGAGTCCTGGGTTGCTTCTTTGTCATGCATTATATATGGTCTTTCGATTTCTACATGAAATACTTGATCGTTTGCGGCCCAAACATAAGCTTTATTTAGCTGATTACATTCCACCTTAAATTAATTCATAGCATAATTAATTTATGAGAATAATATTATTTAAATAAGCCTTAATAAAACAACATTAACGGTGTATCCACACGATGGCTTAGAATTGTAAAAGTTTGACTTTGCTTCCAAGGAGCACATGATATGGTGGAACCAAACGCCGTACAGCGTAAAATTCTTCATACTCCTTGTATAGTGATCTACTACTACTGAACTTAAGTAGTTTAGTGGTATCTACACTTTTCTAAATTTCTAAACCAGCCAAGATATAACCACAAACAACGGCATGTTACATTTGTGTTAATAATAATATATAATAATAATTCTTTATTTGACATAATATCAGGTTACTAACTGTACTGTGTTGCTACTAACCTTCGGTTATCGTAATGATCTACGAATTTACAAAAACATATTATAGTACCTAAGTGTGACTAAATTAGTCTTGGTAGTGAACTAAAAAATAAAAAAGCATAATCCATTAAAAAATTATAACCCATAGGTACGTTTACAGCATCTTTCTTTCTAAACTAGAAAAGCTAATTGGTTTAAGAGCGAAAGCACGAGATACAGTTGGTTGGCAAGAAAGAACGAGCAAAGATATATCTACACCTAGCAGATGCTGAATACAATCTCCGATCATATTGTGTACGAATAAAGAAAGCTTTACCCTAATATGGTCGCTTAAAACTGTTTTTGCAATAGATCTGAGAGGCGTGCAACAAAAGAATATTTCGGGAGGTAAGGTTTTTGCCATTGACATGAGAATGTCGATAACTAGCAAACCATCACCGACAATTATAGGTTTCCTAATTTCTTCTACAGGTTGGTTTGACTTTTTCTTGACTTTCTTTGGGTCTAGCTCTTCAACTGGCAACGGTTTTCCTAAACTAGTAGCTATTTTTATGATTAAATAAAGAGTATCAAATTGTTCATCAGTCTCCATGGTGTCGAAATCGAAGGAATTCGGATTTGCAAAGTTAGTCATGAAGCAAAATATGTCAGCATCTGAAATACTGTAAGATGACTAGGCATTAATTATACCTACTATTAGTAAATACAAAGCACAGTATAAAAACGAATACCGACTGAACTTACTTTGGTAAATCCGACGTAGCTCGAATTGAGTTGAAACACGGAAAAGCACAACTAGTTAGCTCTTGTGCATATTCGTTTGCTAAATTAATTTCATTAGAATAAACTAACAGTATCAGATCAATCAATTGATTCATTCCAAAAACTATTCCAGACAACATTTTAGTAATAGTTAATTGTGAAGCCGGTACTAGCGGATTTACTACCAAAACTCTTAAAGGAGTCAAGGTCCGAGTATATTGAAAATTCATTTCTCTTGTTTAATAGTTAAACATAAAGGTGCGAAGAAAACTGTAATGACTGGTAAACTTATTTATTATGTCATGGCAACCAGTAATGGCATTTTATACAAATCAACATAAATTGGAATTGGAAGTCTAGGCCAAAGACACAGGAAAGAGGTTCTTACAATTTATGATAATAATAATTTTGCTGTAGACTTCATATTCCCCACGTGGTATAGGCTACATTATATGTATATCAATGGTAATAGATATATCTCCTTATCTTGCCTTTTCCCAACTATGTTTGGGTCGGTTTACAATCTAACCCAGTTGCGTTTAAAATAAATATTCTACTTGCAGTTACTACCTGACTGCCATAACCCTACCGATACTCTAAATAGACCCGATGGTTTAGTTACGCTCGATCAACTTTTCAAGTTTCAGACTACTTTTTCTTAACATGTCAATGGCAAATCAAATATGTCAAACGGCCCATAATTCCGTAGCACGGACTACCTACACTTTAAATTGCAGATATTTATAATAGGAGCCTCTCGCGCGCAGGTGGTAGGGGACGCGGCGCATTGATATGAAGTTCCATATCTGCCGCAATATACTTTATGTTGTATGCTCAATTATTTCTTCTTAATTGTCAATGTCAACAGCTTTCCAATCATTCTATGTGTCTCGCCTATGTATAATTCTTTTAGTTAATTAAAACCAAGATTTGAGTTGGTTTATCGTTTATTATGTATCACGAATTATGCATGATGGGCCATGATGTTCCGAGTATTCTGTCTAATACCTATATAGAGATTGATAAAAACCGAGAAACAAGAAATAAAAGTGCTCTCAAATAAATTATAAACCTAATTTTCAAACTCACTTAACAGTCAATCTTATTTACAGACTACAGCCGGCCTAGCCTGCCTAGACCAGTTGAAAGCAGACTTGGGCAAAAAGTCATCAGATTAATGATTAAGGATTACGATTACAATTCAATCTTCAATCATGATTACAGATTAACGAAATTAATCAAGAAACTAATCATATTCGGTGATTAATGATTATTAGTTTGTAATCGTAATCATGATTACTGATTGATATAAAATAATTGAAAAATAAAAGACATTTATTTTGTATATATGAATCACCTTTATTTTTTATCAGTCTCATGAATTGCAATTTTGGGAATAATTATTTTATGAAAGAAAAGCGATAAAAATAATGTAAAAAATTAAAAAACACGACTGCTGCGACTGCTCTGAATTACCTCGATCAAATAAAACAAACAAACTTCTTGGATCTTATTACCAGCTTGTACATTTTGAATGGTCAGCGAAAGGAAGAAGCAAATTAGAAAACACCTAGGACCCTGCCCATTTTCTAATCGTGTCGTGACTTGCTTCACATCTGCATCCGCATCAAAAATCCGCATCAATTTATGCGTATGCGGATGCAGATGTTTAAATCAAAACGAATGTTCCCCATTCGCGGATGCGGATGCAAATATCCGCAACAACCCTGATTTGAATAAATGGGTAGAACTTGTGAGGACATGCAAAGTTCAAAATCATTTCAGCGTTGTAGTGATAACTTTAAAAGACTATGAATTTTTCCGAGTTAAATACATAAAAAGTACCCTTTTCTTTAAAAATTTGTACGATTCAGGACAAAAGTTTCTCTGGCAACCGATAAAATGGTTGCAATTCAATAAAACGAGTATAGGCACAAATGATTTTAAAGATAATTCGTTTTCATTTTCAGTACTATAAATTTCAGATTGAACCAAATATTTAAGAACTCAATGCCAATCAGTGCAGAAAAGAAGAAAGACCTAATGGACCTAGAGTTAAGTAATGAAACTTTCCACGGATTTAATTAACAATTAAAGACAACTGTTTCTAATCCCACTGACCCAGATATAGATGAAGAGGATCCTGATTTAGAAGACCAAGAAAATTATTAGATCTTTAATACGTATTTCCCAAGCCTTTCCTCAAGACATTATTTTTTCTAAGTACTTTGATTAAGTATATATTATATGTTTATATGATTATTTTTTGTAATTTCTTTGAACAATAAATTTCATTCATTTCTAATATTTGTTTACACGTACTTACATACTATATATTTTGATAATTAACTAACCCACTGGTGAACAAATTGATAAGTCTATTATCAAAAATATTAAAATGTTTTCGCCGAATTGTTCATCAACATTCGATAGATTGCATAAAATATAATAAGTTTGACCAATAAATGGATTTGAAAAATAAAATCAAACTTTAAAATCGCGGCCCTGTAAAATCATCATTTTGGACAAACATATTCACGCCAGCCACGGAATTATTGTACCAGTGTACCTATGTGGCTCTATCTAACGTCGCATCTGTGAAATTTATACGTATCTCATTTTGAACGTTTGTTACTCATTTCTCACAGATGGAGTAATATTTAGAAAACACGCTGTTCTATTAAAACTGTTTATGGAGCCAGTATACGTTATAAATGAACTTGTCGCATATTCATAAACAAAGTTTCATCTTCATCATGTTGCCAATTTTATCGAAACTAATATTTAATTTGAAACATATCATTAAAATGATATTTATTTATACTCCAATTCCAATTTTAATTTAAATTAACGTAACGGAGCCACCGTTACGTTAATTTAATATTCTAATCTTACAAATTATGCACAACTAGCTTTACAAAAGTTATTCTTATTTTGACATATTCAAAATATGACATTGACATTAGTGACATAACATTGACGCGTTTACTTTTTGTGTATTTTGCTCGAAATGTATAGTGAAGTGATAAATTGTGAATGAATTATGGCTTCCTCAAAAGATAATGTTCAAGTTTCACCGGCAACATCAACATCGTCAGTGAAATCCCAGTTTTTTGATAGATCCCCGTCTGTTTCATCAACAAAGGAAGATAAATGGCCGGAACTTCTAATATCCAGGCCATACAAATCTTACTACTACAGTTCGAATAGTAAGTACCTATTTTATACTTAAATAAGCACTCTTCATAATGAAACGACGTTATCATCCAAAAAGTATAATTCCCGAAAGAAGAAAAGTATTAATAGCATTTAGAACAAGCAAACTTGGTTACATGTTTGTATTTTGTTATGGATATCGCGTGACCGCTACATTGATAACGTCACAGAGTACAGACACTTGGTTTCTGCATATAAAAAAGATAACTGTTTTACATCCAAACAGTGATATAGTGTTTAAAAGTTGTTGCACTCTTTATTGCATTATTCAATTTAAAATGTTCATCTTGTTGGAATAAACAATATTTTCTGTGTATTAAATTAGTCTACATCCAATTTCCTTGAGACTGGCAAAATTACGTATTAATCCTGGCAGTTGCCAGCATTCTCTACATTTTGTAGATTATAATGTGCATTGATCCTATTATTTGGTTTTACATTATGTATACAAACTTATAGGATATATATATTTATTAATTTCATTTATATGATATAAACATAACCAAACAATAAAATTTAAATTTTCAACCATAGTGATATGCTGTCTTGAACCCATGATACTTTAGGATGGTCCATTTTCAACAGAAAACAAAATAAAAACTGACTTTAGTTAACTTTTGTTGTGTCATTTTAAGTGTGTGTCAATCTTTTGCTTGTAATTTTAGCTGCATAGTAAAAAAAAATGTTATAAGCTCATTGCTAGACTGATAATCGCTTATTTCCAGTCTGTTCCTAGCCAATTTTCACAAATATATTATCAATATTATCAATGTATAAACTTTTCAACTGGTATGATTTTTCTAAATATAGTACAGTTACCTAATATGGAAAGCTCCAAGCTAACAATAAGAGATAATACTTAATTAATCACATTTATTTAATACTAGCTTTTACCCACTCACATGAAGGTAATATTTTACACAAATTATCCCATGGAAATGTTCTATTAAGAGAATAAAAAAAGAGAAGAGATAAAAAATATATCCTAACCCAGTCACAGTCCTGTGTGCCAAACTTCATCCAAATCCATCGAACTGTTAAGGCATGATTGATTCACAAACATCCAAATTCAAGAATTCAAAAGAATTTAAATTTTCGCATTTGTGATATTAGTAGGATTACATTAAACACTATTTATTTAAATTATATTTTTTTAATGTGACATCTTTTAGTAAAAATTTATCATTGCATTGTATTTATTTTTTGACATGCATTTGTTGCCTGGTTCAGGCAAGCATATTCTGAAAACTGTTTCTCATTCAATCAGTTTCTCTTATTTAAATAAATCAAATTATGTTTCCTTTAACAATTTTTAACCATACTCATAACTTTATTTAAATACTGCTTCCGCTCGCGGCTTCGCCCGCGTGGTTTACGAACACGTACATTTTCCGAGATAAAAGGTAGCCTATGTGCTATTCCAGGCTATAATCTACCTTTGTGCCAAATTTCATTCAGATCCATTCAGCCGTTCGGGTGTGAAAGAGTAACAAAGATCCATCCATCCATCCTCACAAACTTTCGCATTTATAATATTAGTAGGATTAGTAGCATAGGATGTAGGTCTATTGATCTGTTGCTGACCTTTCAGGGCATACATTAAGTAAATATCGTTCAATGCGCCTATTTAAAAATATAAAAACCGTTTTTGTTATTAGAATAAGCTAATATCCCAATCCAAAGAACCTAAGCCTAAGTACCTACCTAAATCAGCATTCACATCCTTTAATCATTACCCTCAAATATCCTCATCCGCAAAACCAAACCACATTGTTTGTTACAAGGTTAGGAATTAATTACCAAGCAGATACCTATTTATCTGCTTGGTAATTAATTCCTTATGCCAATAACAAATAAGCATTATATAATGTTCGGTTTTGGACCCTCAATACTCAAGCATTGACCATTTATCATAGTGTTATTATTAGTATTTATATTTCAAAAAATCCTGCTGACTTACTTTTGTCATATAATAAAATAAAATAACCTACCATACCTAACCATAAAACTACCTTCAATATAAACTCAATAGCTACACCTACCTCAATATAACAGTACTATTTGTTCATGGCTTTATACTTGAGTCGTAACCAGTAATCGTGGCCTGTTGATGTTACTACACGTTTCTTACTTCTCGGATAGATGGCAGTATGCGCGCCGGGTATTGATTTTCCCGTCGGTGTAGGTTGTAAGTAGCGCTTGCCGGGAAATCAATATTTATTCTGGACGTACTGGAAAAACCATTTCGCTCGTACAGTCGGCCGAGTATTTTTCTCGTGCTTTAAGTTACCGTATTAATATTACTTATACGCATACGGATATCCTAGTCGGTGTTGGGATTAAAGAAGTGATTTGATAAACGCTATTTAATTTGACCTTCAAAATTGCGCATCGTGTGAAATGAATATAAGGGGGTGATCAAAATTCACGTGACATTGTTGATTGTTTCGCTTGATAGTTTATTTGCTGCTTTATTATGCGTGCACTTGCCGCGGTTCATGGGGTGGAACCCTTGCCTGAATTAGGCATTCCATCTGCCATACAACATCAAGGTGACGGCAACCCGGACGGTGATATGGCCGGCGCACAGGACACTATCTACCTGTGCAATTTTCGCGTCTCCGTCGACGGCGAGTGGCTCTGCCTAAAAGAACTACACGACATGGAAATGCAGGACTCCTTCCATCGCCCCTCTGCCCAAGGCACCATCACTTCACCTGACGATCCTATGAATACATTGATGGGTAATTTTATCTGCTGAATCAGTGATGTAATTGTAAATAAAAAATGGTTACATACCTATATGAACAGCATTGTCATCTGTTGTAGCAAGGGATCCCGTTGTGATCGAACGCAGCAATCTCGTCAACATCTCGAAACTAATTGTGAAGGAGCTCATCGAACAATCGCTCCGGTATGGCAGAATGCTCGATAGTGATCACTTGCCATTGCATCACTTCTTCATTGTTCTCGAGCATGTGATGCGTCATGGACTCAAACCAAAGAAGGTAAATTATAAGTGGGGTGAATGACATACGTGTTTACTTTTTTAATTAATTTAATTTTATAATATTGTATTAATTTGAACGAATGACGTAAATATGTCATTTTGTAAATAGGCTTTACCTTTGCAAATGAGGACACTTAATTAATTACATGCTTTAACGCGATTCACAAAACAGATTAGAGAATAACTTGCCTAAAATAAAACCACGTGAAATCATTCGTTTTTCATACAATAAGCATTTCCAGGGTTTGCTTGGTCCTAAAAAGGAGCTGTGGGATATCGTACAAATGGTCGAGAAATATTCACCAGAAGCTGCTGACATTACGGCAAGTGTCCGAGATCTTCCCACTGTCAAGTGAGTTAGAAATATTAGTTATTTTATTCAACGATCTAAGATTATGTTCGGTTTACAACGTGTTGCTTTTAAATCACTGTAATCGCTAACAATCCCGTTTCATTTTATCAAGATCGCAAATCATTGTTAATTTCGTCACTTTGTATTAGAACTCATCCATAGATTGTTTACCGTCACATTATAACCAATGGATAATAATAGGTGACAAGAAAAGATACTACGCTAATTTTTTGTGGTGTCATAAAAAGAGGTGATTTATTTGTAGAACTGCCATGGGTCGTGCCCGAGCCTGGCTGAGATTGGCCTTGATGCAGAAAAGGCTCGCTGACTATCTACGTATTCTCTTAGAACACCGTGAAGATACGTTGGAAGAATATTTCGAACCGCATGCTTTGATGCTAAATGAGGAAGCTGTCATCATCACTGGTCTACTGGTCGGCCTAAATGTTGTTGATTGTAACTTGTGTGTAAAGGTAAACTAAACTTCTTTTTTAATTTATGCATTGTACCTAGACTTTGTTATGCATGACATTGCCCAACACTTACGTGTCACTTCTTAGAATTTCAAAATTAATTGTATTTCATAACATTACACACAGGAGGAAGATTTAGACAGTCAACAAGGCGTAATAGATTTCTCTCTTTACTTACGCGGCAGTAACTCTTCTAACGATCTAGCTGGCAATGGAAACGGCGACGCAGAACCGAAACAACGCCATATTAACACGATGCTAGACCAGAAGAATTACATCGAGGAGCTTAACAGACATCTCAAGTAAGTTTCCAATCCATTGTTGTAACATTCTCACGTGAATCTAGGCTAGGTGGTTTAATGACTTCTTTTAACCAGTTGTCTTTTATGTAGTATTGTTATTTTTAAGAGAATGTGCGTCATTAGTAAATTACTTCAATAATAAACCCACTTACGGTTAGCAAGTCTGTTCTTTGACTTGTTGGTCTAACCCAAAATAATTAAGTAAATGTAATTCTAATGTCTTCGTATGTTATGCACATTGGAGCTTCCGTAAAAGTACCTATATAACTTATCAAATCTTAAACAAGGTCAAAGTCTTAAAGAAGGTCATTCAAAGTAAGGTCACGAACAAACAGTATAGTATACAGGGTTAACTCAGTTCATAGACCAACGACTTGGAAAGGCAGTAATAATAAATAAGTTATAAATAGAGCCTTGACATACAGTAGTGTTTCAAATTTCCATTTAATAACGAATGAAGATTAAATATCAGCCTGTCGCGATGTTCAGCTGTAATCTAATAATATTTGTTTTAGTGCAACAGTAGCCAATCTACAGGCGAAGGTCGAAAGCCTAACCACGACCAATGCCCTCATGAAGGAGGATTTGGCGATCTCCAAAAACACGATGATTTCATTAGTGGAGGAAAACAATCAACTAAAACATGCGCTTGGTAAGTCCTGCACACGATACTTAACATAACATTAAATTAGCTGTTTACCTTCAACTTTACAGTTTTTATTTCATGACAGAGAATTATTAGCTTCACGAACAAGACAATTTGCCTAACATATTCTATTTCACACAAGATATCTATTGATTCCTATTATGCATAAGTTATGACTTATTTTGTCCAAAAACCCGAAATTTGTTGCCAATTACCTCTATATCAACAGTAGCGACCGGAAAGGGAAACTCCTCATGGTCATCGGTGTTTACTATCAAAATCACCGCACAAATAACAATAATAGAAAATCCAGCAGATAAGACACCTTGCAGTGATGAGTCAGACTCTATTGTAACGCTTAGTAGGCATTAGTATGCCGGAGCTGTCGCCCGCGTCATTATATTATTGTCAGTTATTATTTAACCACGACGTTCTACCGTTATGCGCTATACGTCCACATTAATGGGTAACTCAACAGCTAAAAGTCAAACAAAACAAACATTTTGGGCCAAATCCTGTGAGTTATTTATATGGCGGTGTAAATATATCACGCTGCATAATGTGTTTATTTGTATTTCGTTTAAGCACGTGTGTATTTTTTGTGCAGGGCAAGATATAACCAAAGATACGAGGATGAAAGTGACGGAATTGCAGTCTGATGAAGAGGTAAGATTTTTTTGCTAAACATGTTTTTATTTTCAGCTCTACTCTCATAACTACTCCGTAAATCTAATTATGATTTATCTCTTAGGTCCCTCTTCTATCTTATAATTTCGTAAGTTAGCTATTTCGTAAATAGTTTAGTTTTTTTTTTTTATCCCGAATATCATGAACATTTGCAAGTACACGGCGGTTCCCAAACTAGGCAAGCCTGTATCTTGGGAACCTTATAAATAATCTCAACAATATCACTAAGAGTGAAATTTCCTCAATCAAGATTTCATTTCTCTTTTTTCCTTATTAAATAAATCAGTTATAGAGTCAAGAGATTTAATTATAATTACTTGCAGTGCTTTGTGTTGCTATGGTTTTTTCATATTTACGAGTAAAATAACGATTCTATACTAAATCAAATCATGTTTTATTTGTAATTATTGGCAAAGTTATAGACTTGTTTTGATGATATCAGCGATTAAGTTACGATAAGTAGGTATTATGTGAAAACGATCGAAATTCCAAAAACAAAAGATAATGCAACTTTGCGTATGAGTCTATAATTTTAGCAGTTCTTCTTGCTTACCTTCCACACAAAAATAACATTACGACTTGGCTTAACCTCATAGAAATACATAAAACCCGTATATGACGTCAAAGTGGTGCCAATAAATTAAAACTACTTTCGTGTCACTATTCAATTTCCAGGAGAAACGTAGCGTCAGAAGTACAACATCTGATAGATCCAAAAATGATAGTGAGACCAGTAAAATATTAGAAGAAGAGAGGAAGAAATATTTGGAACTACAGAAGGAATTAGATTTACAGGTATAATAAATGTACCCAGTTTCGATAACAATAAGATTTTATAACTGTCTGCTCGAGCTGAAGTCAAGGACGATACGTAATGGCTGCAGCGTCGGGTCACAATAACTTTTATTTCGCATTAGCATTATGCAAATAATAGCCGGATTAGTCAGTTACATAATAAATATGTAGATATCTATATTCATAGCGTATGCATCAAACCATACACGTTTCTAATAATGCACTTTAAAATGTCTACTTCAGATTTCACTGAAAGCAGAAATGGAGGTCGCTATGAAATTACTAGAGAAAGATATACACGATAAACAAGACACAATTATTTCGCTGAGAAGGCAACTCGACGATATAAAACTAATTAACCTAGAGATGTACAAAAAATTACAGGTGAGTTATTTACTTGTAGCTCAATAATAAGCATGTTATAACAATTCTATTAGGATTTTGTACCCTTAACTTTATCACCACTGGCTGACCAACCACTCGCTTGTTGCGTCAGTCGTTGCTGAAGTTTCTTTCTTAACTTGTTCTTCATGGTCTGTTGGTGATCTACACAAATAGTTGACTGTCAAATTCACTCTTACTTTCGACTCGCAAATGTGTCTAAATTGCTCCGGTTATAGTGAAATTTCTCACTGAATTTCATACAAATCGTCATCTTTTTGTTGTATGCACTGTATTATACGAGGTCGCAAAGTCGATGCCCGCGGAGGTCGCTCGTTGAGCGTGGGTGCTCCATCTAACACCGCTTGATTCCCGCCCATGCATAATCATTATCCCACCAATTTGATTAATGAATAATAACCATCTTTATCGTTAAACCTTTGTATTGTATTTTTGTACTATTACGTGTATTGCTTTTAACATTTTAACACTATGTATGTATTCGTTATTTGTTTTGCTTTAGATTTTTGTCTGGTTTATTTATTTTCTTAACTTTATAACTTATTTAATTTACTAACCAAGCCTGCTAATATTATATATATAACCGATACTAATACCATGCTGTATTCACAATGCCGCGGTTGTCGTACGGAAGGAATGCGAGATGGAACTGACGCAGAAAGGCGAAATGGTGTCGAGGCTCCAGGGGAAGGCCGAACAAATTGGCAAAATACTGCACAACCTTGAGAAATATAACCACTTCCTAGGACCCGACCATGACCTAGTCAAAGCTCTCAGATCTCCCACTACTAACGAGAATAATCTAGGAGAAAAGTTAGAAAAACTCAAAGCACAAAGTATCGCCGCACAAAAGGGTACAAAGTCTAAGGATGAAGGCCCGCCTAATAAAAAACTGAATCTTCAGGAAATACCACCGTTTCGTAAGTGCAATAGTAGAGACAAAACAGCAGGCCCAGTTGTAGAGTAGACTCTGCAACTCTTTCATTATTGTACATACAATTATTCCATTATCACAATAATCCAGGTGGTGTTTCCTGTTTGCTAGACAATTATTAATGTATTATACTACTAACAAATTCTAATATTTATGGTGATAGCAATGTTGAGGATAATATGATGGTTATGAATAAAATATTCTATGCATTTACTTAGACATTAAAGTGTTAATGAACCACTGTATTTACCTCAGAATTAATTAACTAACTATATTTGTATGAAACATTACAACTGCATCGGTTCTATACTTATCTGCTTAAACTAACAAAAACAATCTTACTCTAGTCCGAGTTGTCATTTTATTCAGCTAAACTGTATTGACCTTGTTTTAGGAATGTGAAAGTTCCTTGAAACATAAAACAGAGCTAATAGCCAAATTGGAAGCAAAGACTGAATCAATGGGCAGCACCATACATCAACTTGATGAGAAGTAGGTTTAACAAATTTTTACTATGACATCGCATCAGGCGGGTTACGGCCTGCGTTCATCCGTAAGGATCGAAAGAGTGCCTGGATAATATAACGCTGTTGATTGTAAACTAAGCGCTTGACATATCAGTATCTACTCGAAACGCACTTAGGTGTGAGCAATGCACAGCTTGCGTGTGTCAACTAGCGGCAACTCTTTCCATTCGCTCGATATTGGCAAACCCTCACAATGAACTTAGTGAACGGAAAAATCAGTATTTTGATAAATATTCGAATGATCCGATGATAATGATCATATTGTTACGAAATGCTACTGTTGCTTTGGCTTACTTGCTGTGATTAAAATGAATATGTCTGATTGTAACGTTTTGTTAATTCGTATTAAGTTTGTGTTAGGTTTTATTTTTATTTTATTAAAGTTATTTTAAGATGTGTTATTAAACTAATTCCCACATAATAAAATCTTAGGTTATGTTAAGGATGTCACATGTGTTAAATATTTTTATTTGCGTTGATTACTAAAATTTTAATTTACGTGTTTATAATAATTATTAGTTATGTAAAAAAAGCTAATTGAAAGTAATTGTACCTGTATTAGTAGAATTGAGAGCGTCAGGATTTGGTAGAAGTAATGAAGAGATTGAAGTATTTTGTATACCTTTTCAGTGATTATCAAAGTTACATTATATAAACATGTTTGAATTATTTCTTTAAAAGGGTATTCTATCTGATTTGGGTAGCTACGTGTGCTTGAAAACTTGAGATTTTATTATTAATGTATACAAATATTGTGCTCGTTATTATCTAGCAGCAAATGTTATCAAACAATAATTTAGATATTTCCTTTTACATAGTTTTGTAATTATGAGGCCGTAGTTGTGTAAACGCCTTATTTATAATAAATCATATTCAGTCGCATTCTGTATTTTATTGAATTTTAATACCAATGGACTTGCTTATTTTAATTTTATGTTTATTGTGTAGGTTTGCCATTATCAATCTCACTCCTATGTTTGCATGCTTTTGTGTGACTAAACAATACCTGATTGATACATATTAACATACTAAGCCGTTTGTATATCCCTGGAATCAACAACAACAAAACACTATACTGAATTCATAAAACAATATTGTTCTTTCACGATTATTTATCATCAGTTTGCTCGATTATGAGTATAATAATTTATTTTTCTTTGCATAGCACATGAATGATATCTAATTGAACATTTTTACATACACAAATTAGCAACCCATGGTCAGTTTCAAGCAATTAATAAATTGCTCCATTTTCAAAACGTCACTTGACTGATGATGATCTAAAAATAAAGATTAGACTGAAAAATAAAACACAATATATTCAGATTTTTGTCTTAAATAACACATAGAGCTTGAATAATAGCGACATACACAAAAAAAATTGAAAACACTTGCTTTAGACCTAGTCTCACCTACACCGTGTGGTAACGAGTACCAACAAATGAACTAGTATTTATAACGTGTGCACACTGAATAGGTTGCAAGAAGATAAGTTAGCTAGGAAGAGTTTAGAAGACAGCGCGAGGTCGCTGGGTCAGAAGGCAGCCGCCGCCGAGACGAGGGCAGTCGCCGCTGAAGGAGATCTCAGGATAGAACGGGAGTGGAGGGTGTCGTTACAAGTAGGTATTTCTTGTTTTGGATTAATGAGTACAACGATTTCTTTGGAAATGCTTGAAAACTACATTACAGGCTAGATGGCATTGAAAAGGTTCCTTTTATTCTTAATAATATAATATCCGTTGATAACGATTTCAAACAGTTTCAAATAAAGATAGAATCAATTACAAAAAACATGGAGCAGAAAAGGCGCCTGCAGTAATGATATAGATGATATGCCTCCATGTATGGCACCAGCAGGATAAATGTCTAAGATAAAATAATAAATCAGTAGTTATATATTTAATATACCTTATTTAATCTCGTTCAACCATACTTATGAAAATTGAACAGAAATTGCATACAAGTATAAATTAATAATTTTCCTCATACATATCCTAATTATATTATATGGGTCATAAGACTGTGTCTGTTATAGGAATCCATGATGCGTGATCGCGATAAGATATCAATGTTGACACAAGAAGTGGAGTCTCTCAAATCAATAGGCCAGGTAAACAACGCATATTACTACTTAAATAATGACTCATTGAAACGATGATGTTATCTGACAATTATAATCTATTTTAATGCAATACCTACTCTTACAAGATATGAAGATATGTCGTTTTTGTCTTTGCACATGCATTGGTTAGAAGTTGCCTACGATTGACAGTAGCGGGTCCGATTCCCTGCTTCAGATATGTTTGGTAAATCTTGAAATAAATGTAATAGTTGCAATTCTTTCCAGTTGCATACTCTTCGAATTTGCTAACTGCATGTGGTTAATGAATCTATTACAACTCGAGGATCGATCGTGTCAAATATATTTTGACGATATTCATCTACTGTTTATATATCTAATCTTTATATAATCATCTATATTACAGAAATACCTCTCACTACAAGAAGAGCAGCACGTCTTAAAAACACAATACGTCGAAGCGCAGAAGACCCTAGAAGAAGTGGGGGCAACGCTGAGCGAGAACAAACTACAACTAGCCGAACTTTTAGAAAAGGAGGCGCTGGCGCAAAATGTTGAAGAGACACCGGCGTGGACGCACGATAAAGATGCTACAGCCTGTACCGCGTGTGCCAAAGAATTTTCAATCGCGAGGCGGAAAGTAAGTTAATCAAATATAATATAATTCTAACATTCCTTATAAGTGTTAATATTTAATAATACAGGAAAATGGAGTAGAAATTAAACCGAAGGATTTATTCCAGTCAATAAAATAAATAAAATAGTCCAAATACAACAAAAAAGGGGTTCCCAATTATTTATTTTTTATTATTTTTTTACAGCACCACTGCCGTCGGTGTGGCCATATATTCTGCGCATCGTGCAGCGACAAAACAGTCGCATTAGCTGGCAACACTAAGCCGGTGCGAGTATGCGATGCTTGTTATGCTGAAGTGAGGCTCACGTAGTAAATAAAATCGATTAGGTTTGAATTAATCAAATTGACCAAAATAACACCTAGCTAGAATGAAGCTAAACTGGTGTGACATATATTGCAGATATAACCGCTCAGTTTTGGTAGGTATGTAGGTATTAAATAAATACTTTTTACTTTATCCAGTAAAACAATTTCCGTAGGAGGTATGTTCCTGGAAAATGTATTTGTTATGCCTCAGACACATTGAAAGCGCAAGGCACGACGACAAACGGCAGCTGGAATAGGTCATTTTAGTTATTCTGTTTTCTTCGAAATCCTATCGAACTAAAGTGGCTATGCGCATTCTGCGCTACGAGCCCGGTTTGGATTTTCACTGTACTCAAAAGACAAGAAACGTCAGTGTGGGCGAAAGTTTATTTAAAAATAAATGTAAACTCAAAACTATGGCTCTGTTATTTGCTTCCGATGCCCATTATATTGTAATTCAAAAGGCTCACGCGCTTTCATCTTAATTGAGCGTATAAGTAGCGTTTTAGTGATGCAAACGAAAATACCTAGCGTTATGTCTACTGAAATAATAACACAAGAATAAACATGCTTTAAACATAATGTAATAATGGCACAATATCTATTTCTTGCGTACCCTTTTATGTGACTATAACTACGTGAAATTGGTCAATTTGTGATGTGTCTTTAAATGTGCTCGAAGTAACATAATTTGTTTAAATTAACTACTTACAAAAATGTTAGAAATTAAAGAAGGTACATATTTTTATTTATTGTTTGTTGAATACAGCAGGTTTTTAAGACTGATGTTGAATTTCAGAACATGAATTATTGTCGTTATACTGCCAATTTTTAAAGTTTACAATTGTACAAAACGATGAAATCATGTAGAAACATAATATACTGAATTTCCTCTCAATGCTAAAGCATTTCATACAAAATGCAGTCTAATAAAGGACTTTGGTGACGTCAACTTTAATAGCTTCGTTTGATATATTAGCCCAAACAAGAAACGTGTTTATTAAAAATGAGTCCATCAAGAATAAATTTTTGTACAAAATTCAAGTAGTTACATGGCATTCTGTGTTAGGCCTACTAATATTTAAGATATGTTGCTAAGATATATTAATACTTCGTACAGTCAAATTGCAGAAGGGCTAGGTTATTATAGGTATGTAATAATGCGACCTCAAGTTTATTTTCAATACAGTAGCTAATGCGGTTTACATAATAAAAGTAACTAAGTTAAGATCTCTGAATTATACTGACGATGAGAACACTGAGAACAAATTATATTAATTTTATTACAATTATAAACCAGTTATGGATATGAATGTGCAATTTTGTACCTATATATTTTATTATATTTAGCCAAAACATTGTTTCTTTTTAGGATGCATGTTGTTAATAAATTGCCTTGTCGTTTATGTATATTCAGTACCTAAATTATATGGCCGTTTTATTTTTAGTACAAAATAACACTTTTTTTTTATGTGATAATGATAATAAATCAATTATTAAATTGTACAATTTCCAATATAAACTTGTTAGTATATTATTTTTATTGTAAAGTAAACGAAACAATTTGACGTCATTTATTTTAACAATGCAATGAGTGTTTTGAAATTTTAATACGAATTTAATGCATGGAATCGAATTTAATGTTTTAGAATTTATAAATTGAAATGATTTAGAATCTCATTTGGCTGACTGGTCTAGCTAAATCCATAAAAAAGTGGAACGATATCATTTTACTTATCAGTATGGCTTACTTCAAGTTTCTAAATCTTAAAATACTTTAAGATGTTCCTTCAGCCAAATGGGGTATCAATAATTTTCGTTAATCAAAATTTAGTAGCTTAATTATAACAAAAAGAATTCAAAATTCCAGCTTGATGGTGAAATAATATACTAATATTCGCCAAATTTTATTGTTATCAACAGACCATTATTGTTAGTGTGGTGCTTAAGTTATTATGAATTTGTATAATAGTATAATAATGTTATTAAAATACCTACACATAGCTGAATATTGTACATATAATGTGGTTTGTATAATAATTATGAATTCGTAATCTGGACATAAATATAAAAATAACCAAATTGTAGTATGTTGATTTTTATTTCATAGAAAACATAAGTACAGGATTCCTATAGAACTGTTAAGTTATTACTATTTTTCGTATTTTTATTTTTGTTGTTCTGTAACGGATGTACCGTTACAAAACAACAGGAAACTTAACTTCACTATACTACCATTTGGTAACTTATAGCGCTAATTTAACAAAATTAACTTGCAAAACGAAATGTATTTTTTTTTACTAATGTAATAAACTAGATTCCCATTTAAATTTAAACAACTATATAATAGCTTTTAATCTGATGACTCCACTACATCATCTGCCATGACGTAATCCAATATATGTCCCATAGCCTCAGGGTTTTCTTCTGGCACCTGAAAGGTAGACAATTTAAGGTAAACATAACATTCATGTTCACCATAACCGGGTCGGCTCCATATCGCTTAAAAAGACGACGAACTGAAGGTGAACGGTCAGTACCTAATGTCGAAGTATCGTAAGGGCATAGGTGAAATGGATAGGGAGGACAAGTAAACCTGGAGACGTAGCGTGCGAGTTGAAGACAGCCAGGTTAAAGTAAACCGGGGCAAAGGCAGCGATGCAAAATAGAGAGGCATAGTACAAACTCGTGATGGCCCTTTACACCGCATAGTGCCATAGGTATCATCAAGTTGGTAGGTAGGCAAAAGTTATATTGATTAAATAATTATTTTTGGACCTATTAATCATGACCAAATTTTCCAAAGTAGGTAGTACACCCTCGAAACTGGTTTGGGTTACCATCGCCGCATGGGACCAACGCATTTGACTTATGTGATAGAAAAGCTTTATTAAATACAGTTGAGTGGGATAAGCCATCAACACAGCCCAAGGTCCTCGAACCATCTCCCTAGGGGACGACCCACATTACGTTTGTATATTTGCGATCTCCACTCGTATCATTTGCTCCAGCAGGTGCTTGCGATTATTGTAAATGTTTACTTACCCAATGGCCGGCTCCAAAAACCCACCAAAAGCTTAATCTTCTTGTCTCTTTATAATACCCGTTTTTGCTTCCGCGTATCGGTTGTCTTTTGGCCTTAGCAAATTCAGCAGCACCGTGCCATTTCAACTTATGGACCCAGTTAGATGCACCTACGAGTAATAATTAAATAATTTCGAAAGTTCTTCCCAACACCAGTTAACGAAATTATAATTGTCACTTTCACAAAAAACAAGTGAATAGGTAAGTTCATATTCTTTCCAATTTTATATCCATCGTGAGGTTTGTTTCTAAATGGGATTTAACAGGTTTGTTCACCAATACAGTAACTAAGTAACAGTCTCAACATTTATTTTATGACTTTCATGAATCCTACTTACGATTAGGTAAAAATAGAAACTAAACTTCAGGTTTATGACGGACAGCATCATGAGCTACGGAGGAATACTTTGTAGAGTGATTACTGTAATTTAATACAATTTGTAATAGTGACCTTACCACCTAGAGGAGTGACGACGTCCAAGTTTCCATTATAAATTGCTATTTTCAATTTCGTTTGGTCCAATAGAGCTTCTACTGGAAAAATCAGATACAAATTAAAATATTTTTATCGTTACCATTAGATTTCAAATGTTAATAAGACTACATATGTAGTAAGATACATACAAAATGAAACTGACGGCACAAGGAAGCTGCCCTTTAAACTTTGGTAGGCATATACTGACAAATACGACCATTTTCTTGTTTGATTCACTGCGATCAAAGTGGGCTTCACATATTTGTTGATCGTGTTATCTAATTCATCAAGCGCTGGATAAGGACTTGGGGCATACACATTGTTGAAATTAATTTCTCCTTGGTCGTTGAGAGTACTAAACAAAACATCGTCTAGTAGATCCGCTTTAACATATTCCTCTGTTTCTATAGATCGAGCAAGCTTTTTAGCTACCTTCGATGCAATTAAATACAAATTTCGGTCAATCGCCCCCTAAAAAAAACACACATACAGTTAATTATGTGAAGTCAATATATAGACGTTTCTAGGTCTACTTATGTCAAAAATCCTGTCTTCTTGCATATAAGATATGTATAATACCTACCGAAAGATACAAAAATTCGGGCTGTACTAAAACGCTTTCCTTGGGATCTACCCAACCGCCACCAATTCCAATTCCTTTTAAATTCATTTTCAAACTCTTCTTATCAATTGCCTGTGAAAATATACAATTGTACATTTTAACCATAAAGGTATTCAAATTTGCCTATAGCAATCTACTTCTGAAGATATTCTTCCGCATCCAGTCCACCTTAAGATTATCTCTCAGGTCGTCGCAACATCTGTCAGGGGCCATCTCGCGCCACGTTTGCCGAATCGCGATACTCAAGAAATCCTTCGTCTGAATGGTTTTCGGGCCGTCGATAGACATATACGTACTTATTGTCACTGAGGCTTAGATGCGACTTTTCCAAATACATAGTTCCACCGTCCTAAAGACAGACTTTATAATCATTGTTGAAGATCTGCAGGCCTACCATCAACTCTGTTTGCGATTCATTTTAGGACCTAAACTGATCTGAGTCGCTATTTCGCACCATGACATCATAAATGCGACCCAGTATAGGCGCAACTGTTTATTTACGATTCACTTGAGAGTTGGATAGCATTTGGATCGCTAACTCATATCGTTCATTCACAGGGGATATCAGCCTGTTCCACCCCTTTAAACAGTTCCATGAAATTAGTCAAGTCTTTTGGTCCTAGACTGGACGGTAAATATAAAGTCGACCTAATAAATCATTCATAATGTCTCTACCTATAACCCATGCAAATATCCTGTAGTGTAGGTACCTTCTTACTTGGAAAAAAACATTTTTGGATCGCATTTGATTTCGAGAAAGCAAGAAGTTTGGATGATCGCAAAAAATGATTAACTTATTCAGTTTGCTTCATACATACCGTATGTAAGTAAAATGCTAATCGTGGACACAGTTTGCCGCCATAACTTTGACTGAACAAATATGTTGGTGTCTTACGGAATTCTCTGTGTCTCCTTAGGAACACTTTTATTGCTTTTGCTAGATCCATCGCTGTAAATAAAAAATAACTCCTTATTCCTACGATCAGGAATGTACCCTTATTGTGATATATAGGTATTTTAAAGTAAAAATACTTAAGTAGATATTCTTAAAAAAAAAAAACAAACCTACCCATATCACGATCCGTTTTCGCATAGAGTGAACTATTTGCGACATAACTAAAACCAGTCCCAACAGGATGATCTATAAATAACACGTTCCTTTCCTTCACCTGAAAATTAAGAAAATAATTAAATTAATATAATGCCCGGTCAAATTAGCTCAAAAAATAAGGGTACCTTTGCATATATTCACAACAAGCTGAAAATTTACAGGCAGGTAAGGGATACCACTTTAATGAAACCCTGAAAAGTCCCCATTGATCCCATGTGTGCAAATTTTTTTATTCAAATACGAATTTTCTAGATACTTTGACATGTATACATTCATCTTATAAACGTCCAAGAGGCTGCTCTGTAATTACTGCACGAATCATATTTCAGTAACATAATTCTGAAATGGCTTCCGTAAAGTTGATATGTTTATTTATGTCAGGTGATTTCCGGGGACTTCGTTATAGTAGAAATATGAGAAAATATGTGAGGCCATACGAGGCCTAGCCATAACCCACTATAGTAGCTTACTTAAGCCATAAGCTTCCGGGATCTCTCAAAATCCGATGTTGCATAATTTCCCTGTAACATATTCCCTGTACTTCCCTGGGAAATACTCGTAACTAATTATAGGTACCACCGAGAAGGCCATTAACAAGTCAAGAGGGTTTCGACAGGGTTTTTTTGGATTCAACCATTTTTTGCACAAATGCTGATAACATAACAAATTATATTAGGTAGGTTAACAGAAAATAAGAATGGTGATTGTCTTAATGAATTAAAACTTTAACTTATTATTCCCAGACACTGATTTGTATTAATGTAGTTTTTATTAAAATGATATCGTCAACATACCCAAGTATGGTTACGGGGCTGCAAATCCATATTAAAAGGACCTAATTCGGCGAAGTTTCCAATACCACTTGCGGCAAATCCTGGTCCTCCTTGTATCCATATTATGAGGGGCTTACGATGGGCATCACTTTTTGTCCCATTTGCATAAAAGAACCAATAAAACACATGCGCTCCTGGTCGAACTTGTGCGAAACCATGGACATTATGCCATTGTTTATTATTCTTTAACGCTTCAGTATATGGATTTTTCTCTGTAACCAAAACATATATGATGCATGATAGGTAGTTGGTAGCTCGACTTGGGTGACGCAACAGAAATCCTCGTAGAGATAATAAAATTTGATTTGTAGGATGTGGTAATTCCAACAGATTTTTTTTATTGTATAGGCGGAATTTAATAACAAAGATTAGTTTGCGCGGCATAGGTACCTCCTTTTTTTCACCTATGTGGGTGAGAAAATGAAACTCTATAAACATATTCAGTCGCGAGCAGAGGGACGTAAGATGGTTGGCAGAGAACGACGTAAAAGCACTCCTCTTTTTGGGGATTTCTGGCAAAAGTCGACCAGAACTAAGACTGGCAACAGCATAATACTAGGACTCATCCATTTGCTTATTGGGGTGGTGGTAATGAGAATATAAATCTCGTTATAGAAAGTCTATGTTTAGCAGTGGAAGTTAGATAGTTGGGGATAAGGAAAAATAAAAGGTGGCCCTATTGCTACCGTGAAAAATTGTTACAGAACTTCTGAACAGGAAACCCCATAACGTTTGACCTAACTTTGGAATTGCACATGGGTTTTCAAAGCTGCGCTTGCGGCCACTAGAACGGCTACTAAACTAAACCAAGAGCTAATTTCTACAACGTATTATTTATAAAAAAATTATAGTGGAATTGTCCTATGGACTTTTTCTAAAGTCAACAAAAATGAAGTAACCTAGGTAATTGGGAACAAGAAGTAAGCATGGGCTGACTAGATTCCCTAAAAAAATGTAAATGAGAGATTTCTCCATACACATTATTTTTAATAAAACCAGGCAATACGGAGTTGATAACTTACCGATTGAAGATGAACTTACTGAGAGATGAACTTATTGAAGGTATTACTTTAGGTTATCCCTTCAGTAGCAGAATAACGGTCATCATTTTTATCTAAAAATAACTTTAGTGCTTAGTAGTCTTTGGAAAGTAAATACCTAGGTGCAGATGTAAGTAAGTTATCAAATCCGGCAGAAATAAGACGTTTCTATTCCTTAAGCACCTAACCATTTTGTATTAATAAAAATTCAAAGACAAACACGATTCAAATGTAACGAACATTAGGATTAAATTGCGTACCTCCATACACTAATTCAGCCATCATAAAACAAAACATTATTGGCATCCATATTATAAATAAGTTCATTATGTATTTAATTTGGAATAAACAACACCCACTTTCAAATTCACATGTGCGCTTTAGTGTCACTTGTAAACGATTAACAACGTTTTAAACGCACGCCATGTGGTGATATCATAGTACCTATTTTCCTCTAATGAATTAATGAGACAAATCAACGAAAAAATAGATAGATATGTACGTGTATATCCGTAGTTTTAGAGTATGTCACGCGCTTCTCATTAGAGAATTACGTAGGTGAACATCGTGCGTACTACTCTGCGAACTATTTTGCACTATTTTTTTATTCTAGCTATGAACAGACAATGGGAGTTAAAGGTTGCAGCTTGGTATTTTCATTGACTTCTAACTCCCCCCTTAAATTCCGCGCTATGATAATAATACAATGCAAGGTCAGATTAAGACACAAGCCACGAAATATAAACCCGCTAGATTTTTGGATATTAATGCCTATTATTTACCTAGATAATGGGTAGATAGGTATCAGATATGGGCAAATGAATGCTGCATATGTGGTCATTGTACATATCACATTATACTTTAAGCTAGAGAATTATCGTTGGAATCGTTAAGTCGAGTACGGTTTTCGAAGATAAATTTGATAATAATGCTTTCCTTATATGTTGTAATAGGCCAAATAGAGAAAACAACATACTTGGTCTATAACTATTTGTAGATCATACAAATATTTGTTCCGTGCGGGAATCGAGCGACACGTAGCGCATAAAGCTAATAGCTAAGTCACTGCACCAACCGTGCCGTCCAATGAAGTTTAATGAAGTTGAGCCAGCAGATGAACCTCACCCTTGCAGCTGCTCATCTTATCCAACTACAACATATCACTGACTGATAATGAAAACAACCAAACATTAATAATTTATTTAATGAAATAACAAATCAACGAATGAACCGATAATGCTTGTAGACCTATTTGACTGTTGGGACTTCTTTTGTCGTTTGTTCGTGTATGAGTCACTTTCAGGGAACCGAAATAGGGGAATGGGTTGTCGATGTGGCGGTATTTCTGTGGTTGGCCTCACAGGAGCGAAACCTACTATGTGTCCCAGATTTCCACCGATGAGGTTTGGCCGGTATGGTGACTGAGGACTGTCTAGAGTGTCCTCTTTCACAGGTTTTATGTGACCTGTAAGTTATAATTAATTATATTAAAATTTCTTGATTTCCAGTTTCCTTCATCCAGTACCATAAATGTAGAATATAGTAAAGGGGCCTAGGTATACTTGTAGTCTGTCTAACCCTTCAGGAATTATAAGTTATGTTATGACAGACATCGGCTGTATAACTGCGTTAACTGCGTAACTAAATTTTAAATCTATGGTATAACTCCATAATTATTGTCCAGTTGGAGTTCTTACCTGAATGATATTGATGCGAAGGTGGCCGATACACGTTAGACCCGTATACTCCTTCAAAACTGTACGGAGGTCTTGTAGGCCTGTACGGTCGATGTGGAGGAGGCCTGCTGGGCATTGGGTAATGTGGTGGCACGTTGTAATTGTTACCGAACAAATAACGATCTTCTCTATCCGATTTTTTCTTCTGACCGCCATTAGTAACTGAAAATGTAAAATCAGGAATGAGGAACTTCTTTGGAGAAAGTCAATGACATAGTTTAGAATTAGCAAATTGCACCATATTATTCGTAGCAGCAACTGACGAAAGCTGTAGTAAAAAATAATCTGGGGAGAATGTTAGACGGCCTTAAGGTAACGGGATGCCATTAGATGAAAGTAGTACGAAGAAAATAGGAATCATTTACGAGTCTTTATGGAATGACGCAGTGGCTAAGCAAAATAGATTGATTACATGGGTCATTCTTCGAGCAGGATTTGCGTAATTTTCGTGGCAAATTTATTAGTTTATATTTTAATTAAACTAAATTCAAAATATTAAAATTTACAAGAATACTGGTTAATTCATGTATACACATAAATTAACGTGTAATATATACATATATAAAGAATGACCCACATCACCATACCAAATGTGGGAAATCCATTGTTGAGCATTACCATAAACCCATAATCTTACACTGTTGAACATGGGCTGTCGACGTTTTTGTTAGATAGTTAGATCTAACAGGTTTATGGCCATCATGAAATCTTAAACAGAATTAATTTTATCCCATTGAAATAAATCTTGCGGTTATTATAACACTAATATTATTTATTAAGGTACTAACCGGAACTAAGATCTGTTTCATCGTAATCGTCGATTTCACCGCAGTCGTCTGGGTCATCTTCTTGGGGTTGTTCTTGCAAATCGTTAAGTGGGTCCATTTGTGGTGGTCTTCTGGGTGCAAGTAGATCGTATATCAGTCCAAAAGTTCGAGGTCTGCCTTGGTCCCAGCTGGCAAGCCGCCGATGTGGAGCAATCTTATTCGTGGGGCACAACGCTGGATTGACCGTCACTGCATCCAACCGAACCACAATTGAGGATATCTAGAAGAAGAAGCTCAATGTTTTGGTATCGAATTCACTTTTCATGGCTCTGAATAAAATACCTAAAGTCTTAACGCACCGATATACATATAAATAAATATTTTCCCATTGCTTCCATAATATATTTTTTGCAATGACGCAGATCTGATTAATAAAAAATTATATATTTATTCAGTTTCAATGCTTTTCGCTCAAGAGTCTGACTTGTATCTGAGTGTCGAACTAAGCAGTATTGTAACTACAGCTGCGGCTCCCACGTAAAAGTGAAATGCAAAATTTATGCTTAGGCAATGACCGAACCTTATAAGTAAATCGTTTTATCACAACGTTGCCCTCAAAACGAAAAAACAAGGCTCATATTCCAAAATAAACGGAATTGTATTTTTAAAAGCCCCGTTTTTCACCGTACGTATCTCTAATCATGCATGACCTATTTAAATTACACAAGAATACTCCTCACTCTCTAACAAGTAGGTATCTGTCTTACGAGCTGGTGGACACTACATCTATTTATAACGGAAGCACGAGCCTTAGTCTGTCCTTTCTACCTTGCCTTGGCACCCATGTTAAGCTCCAGTGAACTTTGTTATACCTATGCAGACCATCGGACGGATATCACATTACATAGGTAGGTAGGTAGGTACAATGTACAGATTTTAAATTATTAGAGATTCAAATTATTTTTCTTCGCAAATCGCAAACTAATTTTGATCCACACTTTAATTTATATAGTTAGACCACTTTCACACTGACTTTCGAAGCCAGACAGACAATAGTTTAACCGATAGCCTATCGCTGTGTAATTGTTAGGTCATACAAAAAACAAATATTTAAGTAGGTATTTACTATACAAACTTAAACTATAGGTAGCCTGTAAAGACCATTCATTTACCCTACTGTCTATTCCTCTGTTAATAACAGGCGAAAATTTTTTGTTCGTTTCGTTGTTACATTATTTCATAACATGAAAAAAGTAAGATTTTGTTACGTCTAGCTCGTCGACTTTACTTTTTTTAAATGTCAAATCCTTATAAAGTGAAGCTAACAGTCACCAATTTAGCAAGACGTGATTCCCAAGAAGTTGGTTAATTTTGGAAAACAATTTCGTAATTACCTACGTAGGTAGATATCATATGTATATACCTAAAGCTCTGTTTAATTTATACAAAACATATGTTTTCAAGGACTTCAACATTTACGATATGGTTAAGATCACCTCTTTTATCTTTTAAGGTGAACGTTACTAATATAAATACGGGCTGCATAATCCTAACAAAGTATCTTATTAATTCATCTTCCAAATTAATCAATGGCAATGACATTTCTTAGATTCTATTATTCTAAAATCAAAGCACTATTAGTTCTCCTGTGGTGCTGAGTTAGATGATGGAATAACACTGAAACCGATTGAGTGGCAACCTATACTTACTCAACATCCGCCAAAGCTTGAAGTGGCGAATTTTTTTTTTTTTTTTTTTTAAACTTTGCCCCACACTAGGATTTCTCCTGTATCGTGGGTACGGTTTACAAACATACATGTCACATACACACACAACCAGACCCGAAACAACTATCTGTAGATCATACAAATATTTGTTCCGTGCGAGGATCGAACCCGCGACACATAACGCAGAAAGCTAATCGATTAACCACTGCGCCAACCGTGTCGTCATAAGCCGAATAAACCGAAGATTTCATCGTTATGATGACTTGACATTTACCGGACTATTTGACATCTACCGGAGCTACTGCTACTGTTCCGGTAGGTGTGTGTGCCTTTTTTACTCCTCGTGATTGGATGAGTTCCTCGAGTTTATTAACAGTCCACAAAGTACATTAGTAAAAATACTTTTTCAAGCCAGTATATATATGTACTAGACATATTGGTTAATACGAAGACAAATTGTCCTTGACTGTTACGTATAGACTTTGTTATTCGTCAACTATACGTGGATCTACTCCATAATTTCAATAGGTAGAAATCTATTATGTGAAACAACACAGCCCGGTAAAAGGTTCTCGATCACGGCATCCTTGTCCTATCTCTCTTCCCCTCCTTCACAGTTCCTTGAACTTAGGTAGCAATCTGGGCAAAGCACCTAACCACTTAAAAAGTGGGAACTCTCGTAATTCAGGAGCCAAAACGGTCGAAATGCTTGGGACTTATCTACCTTGGTAAACCTTAGGCACATGTTCTACTATCCTTAAATCGAAATGCTTTGGTAAGGTTTTGTAATTTGTATCTGGGCAAGTGCTAAAAAAGCCAGTCTAGGCAAGTGTCCAAAATTAAACTAATATCAATTTTAATCATTATTTCCTAACCGCCGAACCTTAATAAAAGTTTTTAAATCTATGAGTTTTCGAATGAGCTGCCATGGAGAGAATGTTGTAATATTTAGGTAAGTTATCCCAGATTGTATAACCATCTATAGCCACGGAACACAAACCAAAATACCTGTTATTACAGCAAATTTCAGTTTTTTTTTTTTTACTTATAATTATGATTTTATTTCATTTTCAGTATTTTTAAATATTGTATACTTTCGTCGAGCAAAAAAAACACTAGGCCGTATAAAATAAGCTGCCTTTGCTTGCTCTTTCATCTAACCTCCAATAAAAAAGTTGCATTTGACATTTCGCTCCCATTTTCATTGATCAATATCGAAATTATTTAAAAATAATGGCAAAACAACAAGGAAAAATATATTTAGGCTATGAAGATGAAACGATTGGTGACAAAAATCAAACCTTATTAAACTATACTGTGAACAAAATTGGGGGACTGCCTGTAAGTTTATTTAATTAGTGATCACAAAGTAGAAAAAATATTATCGACCACATGCTTTGTTTAGAACTTGTATTTTTCTTGTATTTTGTACAGGACTGGCCACCTCTAGAAAATCTACAGTTTTCTCCCAAATGCCCTTTGTGCGGATTACACAGACTGCTTATCATACAATGTTATGCGCCCCTAGAAAATTCCGTATATCACCGCACTTTATACGTTTTCGCTTGTATAAGTCCTAATTGTTGGATTCAGTCAGAAAGGTAAATATTATATAAAATGTATTATTATTATTTCTGGTTATAAATTTCAGAAAAAGTGCCTAAAGTTATGATTTGATTTGATTTTTAGTGAAGAACTTTATTTCTCTAAATAGTATTTATCTTTTTAGTTGGTTATGTGTTCGAAGCCAGTGCCAAGAGAAATCCTCAAAGGAAACAAGTGCAATTGTTGCTATACCTAGTGCTGAAACAAAACTTTCATGGTGCCAGGGTGCTGATGAGTGGGATGAAAATGATAATGATACTGCTAATGGAAATTTTATGAATGTTGATAATGCCCCTAGCCCCAACAATGCTGTTCAAAGGTAGGTTATAATCTGATACATTACATTATGCCTTTACTACACCTTTGCTGTGAGGAGACAGACTTACTGAATGCAAATTGCCAAAAGTCCTGGCAAGTCCTTTTATATATCCATGTTAATCATCTTTTAAATAAATATATAAACATTTTTGTTCTTCTTCTACACTCACAGGAACTCTGATGAAGATGATGAGAGCAATTCCTTTGAATTGGAAACTGTGGAACTAGCCTTCGGGAACCTCCAAGTGTTTGATGCACACAATGCAAACATGTCACCGATCCAAGGTATGTGTGTACCTTGTACTTAAGTAATAACTTATTTAAATCTCAATTACTTGTATATTATTGGTTTGTTTAATTACAAAACCGGTTATCTTACTCTTTTATCTTACTTACCTCCTTTGAATTTCATTATAATATAATTATATTTTTTACAGGAGCCGTGGGTGCAATTGGAGCACCAGTGGCAGCAGCAGAGTTAGAGGGTGGAGATGAACCAGGACTGGTTACTGTAGATACTCCTACAGCACCTACCAATGATGTTGAAGCATTGCTTCATCAGGTATGTAGATTTTTATTCAAAACTTTTGAACAATATTATATTTCAAGTCTTACTACAGATTACCAAATAATTATTTGTATGTATTACAGCCAAGTGTCTCATTGTAATAATGTCCTCCTGACTGATTTCGGTCACGGTGGCCAATCTCACCGGAGATTAGCCAACTACGTAGGAGATATTATATTGCACAAATGTGTGCACAAACACAGGTGCTCTCTCTGTTCCTTCACCGATTCAATGTTATGAATGATGACTGGAATTTATTGATCACATACAATTATAATTTTTAACATGTGACTGTAACTGGCGGATAGTTTCCAAAGTGTTGATAAGTTGGTAAACCCTATCTGGAGAGGATGAACCCATGTTTGCCTTAGTAGTTTCTTCTCTCTATAATTATTACAACAGTATTTATATTTGTACTAGCTTCTGCTCGCGGCTTCGCCCGCATTGATTACAAAACCGTTAATTTTTTCGGGTCACAAGTAGCGCCATCTAGCGTCCTAAAGCAATTATAACCATCGAAAGTTAGTGTTCTTTCCCTCGGGAACAGTACTTATTGTACTCCTGACAATGTACATGCAAAATTTCATGATGATCACCTCAGTGGTTTAGAGTGGTGAAAAGGTAACAAACAAACTTACTTTCGCATTTATAATATTAGTTAGGATTTAAGTCTTTATGTCTATATTATTGAATTATTATAATGCTAAATACATGATGTGCCTATAGAATTTTTCTTGAAGTTGTTCTTTATTTCAGACTGCAGAACTGCCACCTGACTTGAGAAGCAGACTGATGTGTGGACCATTACAATTTGTGCCGAAATTTATATATGTTGAAGAAGAATGGAAAAGTACATCTGGGAATGATGATAGAGCCAATGAATTGCTTATTAAGTATAAGAGAGAAAATGGTAAGTATTTATAGCTTAATATATAAACATTATAAAGTATTATTTTAGTTGCACCCGATATGCATACAAATGTTAATAATACTCTTGAATACTACCTCGTGATAGCAATGATAATTTAAAATTGTAAAATAATAGTTACTTAACCTTATTCTGTATACAAAAATAGTTTATGTATATATTTATTTCAGAAATAGAGGTTTGTGGCGGGGACCGAGTGGGAGGCGGTGGCGGCTCTGATGACGAGCCCTACGAGGAAGCCGCTCCTTTGCATGGAGACCGCTTGTTCCATGCATTCCTGACGCGCCTGCGCAAAAACCCGGGCCAAATACTCAGGTAAAATAAAATAAAATATAACTTATACAAATATTAATAAGCAGTAACATTTGTTATAACATAGGTAACATTTTGTTTCTAAATCAATCTAGTCAAAAATCAGCTTCTAAGTGGTGAAACGTATTTAGTTAGTAAGTATGGAAATCAATCTTTTAAGTAGCATTATATGTTTATAAAACGCAGGTATTCTCGAGAAGAGCCTCCAATCCTGGGTGCTCCGTTGCCGAGTACTGCGAGTACACCAGACTCGCCGAGCGAGCCAACTATCTGCACACGATGCGGCGCTAGACTGTCCTGCGAACTACAGCTCGTACCGGAGTTCGCGGAGACCCTGCGCTTGTTACCTATCAATGCATCCCTTGCTCATCTACACTTTCTGTCTGTCCTAATATTTACTTGCTCACAAAGCTGCTGGCAATCATCTGATACGCTAGTAAAAGAATTTGTCGTATTTCAACCTGAGGTCGTTTAGAACTAAAATTATTTTAATAGTTATAGTTTGTTATATTTCCATTGTTGTACCGTGGAATGCGGCTATTTGGGAACCATAGGTCTAATTGGAATATAGTTAAGTAATAATTACGTGTTCTTCTATAATTGCTTTCAAACAGTGGTAGAATACAAAAATCCAAAAGTATAGGTACTTTTCATTTTAGTTAATACTAGCTGTTAAATGCGCCTTCAGCTGCGTGTATTTTGTATTTATTATCCAATGTTGGTCATGATACCCGCTAGATGGAGAAATATTTATATTCATTTAGAACCGCTCTAGAAATATTTATATTCATATCTTTTGAACCCTGCTAGATATCGAAATAGAACATACATGAAAATTTAAATTAAACTTCCTGTTTTAATCCCTAAATTTTTATTTAAATCTGTTAATACAGATTCGGAGCTTATTCGAGACAAACTTTCAAACAGAAAAAATCAATAACGGCTATGACAAGGCTATGACAATAATATGACAAGGCTTCGTATAAATCGCAGTACTGACTTAAATTTTGGCATTTATTTTGAAATCACAGAAAGACACTTCAATTTTATGTATTAGTACAGATATGACTACATTTCTTGAAACAAATGTTAGCCCAAATAGCCCCGTTTTACCGGTCCCTCTTTTCGCAATAAATAGAGACGTTTGCTTCGTAGTGACACACTATTATACAAAAATTATATGACTATCGTAATATTATTACATATGTCACTTACGAATGTGTATAAATGTGAGTTTTAAATATTACTGTGCTGTGATGGTCAATTTAACCATTAGAACGTTGCGGAATTCGATATTTTTAAAAGTAAACCATTGTTGTTTCCATAGTGAATTAGTGATTTGAAGCTATATTCATTTTTTTTGAGAGGTTGGTTACCTACAGGTAGACTTGCGTATAATAAAAAGATAATCAGCTTTTACTAGTTTAAAACGATGATAAGATTTAATTTATTTAAGTAATATATTTTAAAGGTTTCTTTTTTTTATATATAAAAAAGTTTAATGATCAAAAAACTTATATTTAAAATAATGTCACCTTAAAATGTGTCACTTATTTAGTGCTTCTTATACAATGTAAGTAAGAATGTTTTATTATTCGGAATAGAAAATAATTTTTACGTAATCTTTTGGATAATGATCCTTAAATGTCCATGAATAATTAACTGCCAGGTAGGAGTAACATAATAACAAGAATGTATTTTAAGAATGTATGCGCCTTAACTTAATTAACGTTAATGAATTTTATGATAAAATATTTTATTTATGGCCAAATCTAAATTAAGTTTTGGTGAGTTAAATTAAGTTTATTTTATTATTATTTATTTATTATATAATATTTTATTATCTTGCTACAATAAATTCAGAACTTTAACTTCTATAAATACCTAATAACAACTTAATATATTTATAAAAATGTGTTATTTTTAATGCTCTAAATTTGAGAGTAGAGTTCCTTATTTTAATAAACTACCTACTATAATAATATTGCATTCGTAGAATTAGCAGTTGATATTTCAGTAATATGTAGCCCAATATATTATATCATTATGTTGCAATGTTTGTGAAGGCTCAATCAATGCATTATTAATAGATGTGTTTTTCATCATCTAACTTATACATTCTAAATTATTAGAGAAACTGTGATTTTACTATTAGGTAGGTATCATTAAAATCTGTTCTCCGGTCCATAATGTCACAATTCTAATAAATTGTCAATCACTGTAGATATGATAATCTTTTTAAATATATTACATGTTAGTTATATCGAAACGCATTATTATTTGTTTATGTATTTTTATCAAACCGAAAGTTAACCGCAACCGCAGGTCACATAATGGGTATACTGTTTGTACAAATTCTGCCTGATATCAGATATAACTAAACCATCAAGCGGTTGACGAGTGCCAGCCGTTGAGTGTAATGTACATACTTAATGTGGTACAATTAGAATAAGACGTTAATATAACTCAATGCTAGGTTAATAGTAGCAATTCGCATCCTTAATATCACATTGGATCATAATTGTTATGGTTACCACACTACTCAAATGTACGATGATAGTACAGGATAGTACCTAAACCATAGATTTAGAATGTAAAAGATGAACAATGAGAGCTTGTAGGAGATACCGAAAAATAAAATGCATGTGTTAGTGACTGATATGTCAGATGAAAATAGGGTTGTATATATAGTATAGTATCGATAGATTAAATCTTGCCCTAATGAATAGAGGTATATACGCTATTAATTAAATCCTCTTATTATAAATTAATAAACGGATAAAATCATTTTATTTATGAATATACAATGAGTATTACAAAATATAATAATAATTATAAGATGATGTTGTATGCAGCATACAGATAAGTATAGTACAAGGATTTAACCTTGTGCTATCCACTAGTCACAGTTTTGTGCACTGGTAATGATAAAATAATGTATGATATTACCATAGCTAGTTCCTTTAGGCCCGATTATTTAATAATCAGATAAAAATCTATCGACTTTTTATCGATATTCGTGAAGTCATTTCTACAGTCAACTCTAGTGTAAACATACATTTTAATATTTACACTAAATATTATTTATTTCTTGTTTCATCTACAAAATATTACCACGTATCGGAAGAAAATCTTATATACTATGGTAAACACAAAATATGGTTTCAAAACGTACGATGAAAAAATCACATTTACCCGTGAAAAGTGTAATTACTTGGATTATTTCTCTACGTCACGTTACAGTTGGCAAAAGAATATGATATTATGACTGCCTAAATATCACTTATCGCCAATAATTGTACGATTATTTTATAAATTAATAAAATATATTTGACACTAAAGCAAGGGAAAGGAGAGGTAACGATCCTTCAAAAAAAATGGTATCATACTGACATTGACATCTGTCTCTTTCTTTCTCGGGTAGTGTTCATATGAAAACGATTTCTCTTTTCCACGCTTAGTTGGTCTTTTAGCGTACGCGAAATTCTAAGTCTATGACCTAAACCTATCTCTGCCAACCCATTCGAGAATTTAAGCAGTGCTTTAAACTCGAAATTAGCCATCGGCAAAGTCGTGTTTAGTATACACTCAGGACACACGCCACATTTAGTTTAGCCACGCACGCATTTATTAAATGTTGGTATATGTTTAAATAAGTTACTACTGCGTCTTAATTTAAATATTATTTTAAATATGGCGCCTATAATATCCTGGAAGTTAAAAGTTCAGTCATTGTGGCCAGCTCTTAATATTATTGAGTTGAATTTATCGAGTTCCTTCCCGCCGCGTACTGACCGAGTTTATTATATTATGTTTAATGTGTAATCTATGTCTATGACATCAAGTGAACAAACACGGTCCTTTAGCCTTTTGATTGTAGCTAAGGCAGCTTAAAAGCAGGATTGATATGGATTCAAATTATAATTTTTGGAAACAGATATGAGTATACATACAAAACATGTATCAAACTCGACTAAAATATTTTTGTCAAACACGAGATATTGACATAAGCGGAAGCCGCATAATATTTTTTATTTCATTATCTGTGCACTCGTCTTCCATAAATGAATTGGTGCGGCGAGGCGGCGACATAGAAATATCAATTTTCGTGAGTCGAATAGTGAATCTAGTCTAGAAGTCTAGCGTCTATTGCAGTTTTTCGCACGATACGTTTATAACGTCTTTGAACTTTACACATCTAAACATGTCTAGCGAAGCACTAGTCCCTCCCCCCGTTTTATGGGCCCAGCGAAAAGAAGACATTTTTCTCACGTTTAGCATCGAATCTAAGAATCCAACAATTAAAATAGAAAAGGACTCAGTTTATTTTAAAGGCATCAATGCATCAGACAATAAAGTGCATGAAGTGACTATACCACTATACGAAGCTGTGATTCCTGAAACTAGCGCCTTCATCAATAAGGGCAGGTGCATAGAAATGATACTTCGCAAAGAAAAGAAAGACGCTCCCTACTGGCCATCACTAACAAAGGATAAGAAGAAACCACATTACCTGAAGGTAGATTTCAATAAGTGGAAAGATGAAGATGATGAAGATGAGAATGGTGGAGGTAACTCATATGACATAGAAGAGATGCTTCGGTCAATGGGCGGCGGCGGCGGTGACAAGGCTGACAAACCCTCATTTGATGACTTAGAAACAGACTCAGATGATGAAAATTTACCTGATCTTGAATAATACCCCCAGAGTGATAAAACATATATTTAACACATGGAAAGTACATTATGTATAAGGTTTTTACAGTTATAATAAAATCACTGATAAAATGAACATGTTACATTCATTTTAATCATTGATATGAGGCCTTATACTGAGCTCTAACAGCCAGCAAGTTGCTAGTTGCAAGCTGCACTTTATATGAAAAGTGACAGCTTAGGACTGGTCTCCAACTAGCAATTAAAGCTTATGTTAAGTCCTCTGGGCCTGTGTAACACACCTCTTTTTTATTTAGAAATCAAATTAGCAAGTTTTAATCTGTAGTTAGGAAATACTTAATTTGAATATATTCAAGACAAGTAAGTAGTAAAATGTTTTTCACTATGATCCCTAAATTTGTAGCGAGTGCATTCCTGCTTCATAAAATATTACTCTTTGTTAATTTTTGAATAAAATAAACTAAAATTCAAGTAAACAGTGATACTGATAGGAAGTCATACCCAATGACTAGCCAAAAATCTATATGACCAAGTGACATAGGTATTTAGATATTGCAAAGACAAATATCACTTTGAAATCTTACAAAGGAGAGAATTCATGGAATCACAAGTATGCAAATTCATATCGTGTCATTCTATCCAGAACCTTCTAGAAAATTCCCCACAGTATTGTGGCTAAGTTTAGATAACCGCCACATACCATATATGTATGTTGATTGTCTGTCCTAACTAATTTTATCAGACCCCTTGACAGATTAATACCTATTCAATCCGATTTATTACATGATATCCAGATATCCTTTTCTTTTTTAAGCAAAACACAACTTGTGTTTAAAAAAGAAATTTTTGCATTGCATTAGTTATAACTGGTAGTAACACAAGAAAGAAAGAAAACAAGAAATCATTGTTACCCTAGCTAGGCAATAAATAGGTTTCTACTTAGGTAGGTAGGTACCATATCTCTGTAAATACTTTATTGATCCAACCCGCGTCTCTTACTATTAGATGGTTAATATATGAGATTATGCTCTGAAAAATTAAAATCAATTTAATCATTCGACGACGTTCCTACAATATTATAATGTTATTAAATTTAGTTTAGAGGTTAGAATTTTAAAATTCAATTAAATAATTTACCGTGCAACTTTAGGGTTATGTGTCGGTACCAATCACTATTATTTTGCTCATTCATACATATCAGAAAACGTTTTTTTTTTTTGTTCCAATTAGTAATATTTTAGGACAAAAGTTCTAAGCACGCTAGGTACTCCTTGTTATAAGACTCTTAAATTGTTTAAAAAGATTGATCACAGTTTGTTTTTCTACAGCATGAAGTGTGGGTTTGCTTCATTCTCTTTTTTTTTAGGAAACATTACTAGGTCACAACTTATGAAAATATTAGGTAAATTATAGTTTAGTTTTAAATTTGGTAGAATTATAGTGAAACCAAAACGTTCCCGACATTGATCACCCCTGCTTCTTTTAGGTTTTTAGCATTGACACTGTAATTTTAAATTAGAATCAAATAATATAACTGAGTGAAAGCTACTTAATTTCATAAGATAAATAGTTACAATTAAGTGTGACAGCTGCTGTATAAATAGATTATAATAAACTAACCGTCTATCGTAACTTTAACATGTTTATTGAACTTTTGAAGCAAAGTGTGCATTAAAAATAACCTTTTTTAACTTCTGTCTAATGCTATTATAAATGGAGTATAATCTACCTAAGTATGTATCTATCATGAATGATCATTTAATTAATAAGTATATTTTCATTCTATAACAATCCATGTGGTTCTTGAGATCCAGCATTCTCTCACTCACTCCATATTTTTTTTGTGTCGATCTTACCTATTCTGGAGTATGCTCACAATCATTTGAGAAATATTTCTGAAACATGATGTAGGGAAAATTAAGCTGCAGGAAGCGTCGATATGCACACGCAATAGATTGTCGATCGACAAAATGCCCCTATGAATTTGGTTGTCAGGTACATGGAACATCAAATGCCTACATAGCAATAAATCGTCAATCGACAAAAATCCCCTATCAATTTCGTTGTTAGGCGCATGGAACAACATACGTCTGCATAGCAATGAATCGTTTATGAATTTGGTTGCTAGGCGCAATATTATTAAGTCGAGTTATGTCCTCTGTGCAAAACCTGATACTCTCTAGCTTATCTCTTTTTTGGAACGTGTAAGCATGATACCTATAAAGTGTTCCACGCTGTTCCACGTGTTAATTGTGTCACATATTAACGTCTTTACAAATATTTGTCTTTTATTGCTTACCAGCATTCATACCATATATTGTATCCTTTTATATAAAACATCTACAGTGCTACCTACTTGTAGATATTATCCACACGAGTAGTGAGTACTACTTGGTACTACTTACATACAAGGGACTGAACATATTATTTCGATGCTAGTACCTCTATTGTACTACTAGACACTCATGTGGATATCATCTCAATCGTGTCGGTACCTAATAGAATAAAACAAAACTAAGGGACCTATTAACAAAAAACCCTTATCAGGCCCCGTTATCTATGCCCGTTATAATAGCTTTACGTCATGCTTATGAAAACCATAACGTTATGATGAATTCGTTATTATTAATAGTGGCTGGGAATTTGACCATATACTTGGTAATTTAAGGACCCTGTTCCAGGTTTACCAATAATCTAAGACTTAGAGCACAATGTAGTTTATTAGATTGCTTAGGACGTCAGGCAAACCAGAAAGGATTATATTCATGTAATATTAAAATTATAGTCCAACGGCATTGATATCTTTTTTTTTCTCGGAAATACGCTCTTTTCTAAGGAGCTTGGCGTTAACATTGCGTTGACGCAGATAAATTATTATTTCTTATGAACTTACTACTTGCTGAAAATAATTCACAAGTCAATGTATAGTGCGTTATTTGATAAGTGTTCAAAGATAAAAAGCATTTACTTTGTATCAGTGAACGGGAATTTGCCTATTCTGTGTCAATGTTTCACCATCGGGGCGCAACAAGTTAGAAACCGCAGATAAAGATCATTAATTATCTGTAAAAACAGGCCGTTTCAATACATCTAGGCAGCTTATAAGCAGGATTACCAATGCTAACTTTTTAACACCGCATTCACATTTTATTTATTTTTTCGTTCTTTTGTTTTAAATCAATTTAGTGATGTACAGTATAGTATTTAATTATATCTTTATATATACAATTCTGTACGTGTTTGTCGATGAACTCCTAAACGGCTGAACCGGTTATGATGAAATTTTTTGTGTGTATTGAGTGAATGGTTTAGATTCACAATTGGACCCAGTAAGTGGCGCTATGACCATTTTCTAGGACAGGTTCGGGCTGAATAACGTCTGTCGGACGTCCGGTCTACTATTTATGTATAGTATTTAACTTCAAATACTATAATGAGAAATAAAGCGTACAAAAAAAGTTCACACTATCATTTTATTTAGATTTTTCATTAACCGTTACTGCAACACTGTATAAATGAAATTGCTGTCCGTGTCTTCGTACATTCAAAGTTAATGTCATGCAGTAAATAAGTCTATTGAGGCTCTCACATTTCAATATATAGGCGGATCCTTGACCAGGGGTAAATATTGGCGCGCCATGACTTTGACAGTCAAACATAAAGTATGAAGCGCCAATCCTCCCAAACGCCAAGTTTTTAGTGGGACTAATTAGTATTCCAAGAGTATTCTTTTCGAAGAAATAAGCCAATGACTTACTCAAATTGAAGCGATCAGGATATATATTATACACAAATCCGAATATAATTTTCTCGAATTTAACCGAAAAAGTGAAAGGGTACATTTCATCAAATTTGGCATCCAAATCGGAAAGTTCTATCTCATGATTAACGCGGGAACCGATTTTCGTCATACATTTTTTGTGGTAGTCATTTCCGCCAATGACTATTCCATCTATGAATCCACTGGTCCAAGCGCCGATGTTACATGCTTGGGTCATTACAATGGCTACCACACTTGTTGCAAGATATTGTTGTCCACGGACGTATTCTTCAAATCTTTGATCCAGTGGATGTATAGTTCCCCATAGAGAATACAGATCGCCAGGAAATTCGATATCCCAGTCTTTCCACAGGGTTTTCGGTGTTTTTCGTTCTAGACCCAAGTCGTTTACGGCACTCATTCGAGACCACGGTATCGCCGGTATGTTTAACCAGTACATTTTTTCATCTACTATGGGCCGTATTTTCCTACGCTTCAAATATGGTAGGTTCGGATTTTCATCAGGTTTGAAAAGTGGACTTAGTCTATAGTTGAGAGCAGAATGTCGAGGTGCAGACTTTACGGATGTCAGTTCGAAAGTGTAAAATTCGGGGTTGTCTGCTTGCTTCCCCGGTAAAACTTTCCGTATTCGGCGAATTAGTGCCTCCATGGAGCGGTACAGCGTCCACGAGGCTACTGCGCTCCCCTTCTTGTAAGGTTTGACTTGTTTCGTTTTCTGGTCGATTTCCTTAGTATCTTCACTTGGTGGTGGGTACGGGTCAAACAGGTGAAAATAACCTTCTGTCTGACATATTACCAAACTGCACTGAGGATATCTAATAATAACATAGCGAAGTCTCTTCAATACTGCTTTTAAGAACTGTTCTAATCTTTTCTCTGGATTCTCATTAACAACGATAATTTTCTTGATGTTGATATTTATGAATTTTCCATCGAGAATAACATTCTTGATCACTCTCTTTTCGCAAACGTTCAAATTTGTAGCTTTTTCGTGTATTTCAAGACCTTTTTCTATGCAGACATCTACCATGATATGGTCCCAGGTCCTAATAGGATGCATTGCTGCCATTAGCATGGCGATAAGACTAACGAAATGACAAGATTTTACATCTGTGCTCGGTTTCCTTTGATTTAGTGATGTGGTTCCTTCTATTCTGTACACGCCATCCACAAGTTGATAGCCAACAGTAGTAACGCTCCTTGCTTCCTTTGCATCGATAGACGAGCGCTTATCCGCGTCCTTGTCCTTGTCAGTTATAACAGTCGACTTAGATTTTTTCGATTTAGGTTGACGAGTTTCATAGTCATAGTCCTCAGGTAATTTGCTTCGCGGCTCTTTTAGAAGTCTCCTTACTAAAATTCTACTTAGAATAAATTGTTGGTCTTCTGCGTGTCCATTCTTATTATAATTGATTCTGTAATTTAAAAAAATATGGTTAGACGTTATGTTACGCTATATAAACATAGTTAAAGTAAACTTAGTTAAATAAGCTTAGTTTACTATCTAGTTAGTTTCGTATTTACCTGCTCACAAGATCATGTAGCGTTCGAAACCGCAAGAAGCACGCTTTTCCTTTACTAAAGTCGTCTCTAAGCCCCATGGCGTTACAAGGACTGCCGTCGAATAGGTAATAAAGTCCATTTCTCTTAAAAAACGCACAGCTATATGAGGCGGTTGTAACCATCCCTCGGTCATATTTGTTGAAGAATTTTCGAGACAACACATCTTCCATTTGCCAGCTAGCACCTTCTCCAACCACATCTATATTAGCGTGATATGCCTGGAAATAGAAGATTATATATAATGCAGTGACGTTAAAAAAAAAAACAAATTAAAGTGACAAAATTATTTAAAGGACAATCACCTGATGTCCAAGAGCAATCTTTGGTATGACATGAACGGGAGCAAGTTGGAATTTTTGTTGTTTATTTTCAAAAAGTCTCTTGGCGGTATCTACTACAAAATTCACAATACCGGGTGTCCAAGTGTTAATCGAATATTTGTAGGATGTGACTATAGCCATTATTGCACCAAATGGCAGCCTATCATTAGTCTCTGGGGCACCGGAGTCCGAGACACTGTTCGTTCCTCTAACAATCTGCGTGCTATCCGGCAAGTTCTTGAAGTTGCTCGGTTTGGCGAGCTCATCCTCAAGACTGCCTTCGAACTGGTCCTCCATGAGAGGAGCTGTCATTTTCTTGCGAATTTGTCTAAGTTTGAAGCGGTACTGAGCGTCTTCAGTGAGAAGAACTCGGCGATCGACATTGACAGCAGGTAAGGTTTGAACCTCATCTTCAGCAATTTGCATTGGCGCCAGCTATAAAGTAAACAATAGTATTAAAGTATTTTTTTCATAAGTTTAGGGGTAAGTAAAAGGTAAGGTTAATACAATAGACACACGTGTATAAGACACGTCAAACCCCTATTCTAGCTATCATAAATACAAATTAAATTAGAATACAAGCTGGTTAGTTTTGATTTTAAATTTAACATTTACTTGTTTAAGTAACTTTTCAGTTTCTGGTAACACCATTTTAGACTTCTTTCTATATTTCTATCAGTCTATGGGCACTTCAATTTTAAGCAATTACTGGATGTTACTGCGGCTCGACCGGGATACATATTTTCCCGCATTTTTTGCTAAGGCCGGACTACAAACTAATATTGTGCAACGCGCGAACATGGCAGTTACCAAATGTACTGACTTCGATGTGTTGAATAGTACGCACAGTTAGCACGTTCATCATTATGCAGCCACAGCAACACTGCAGCAAAAGCTTAATTTCAAAGCGCCCTAAATAATTAAATATTATGATTTGTGTCAAAGTTTCTACAATACACATGACAGACAGAATGACAGCGTCGTTTTAAAATATTTTTTATGGCCTGTATTTGTCTCCATACAAGCCATCAACAGAGGTGAAATTTTAAAATCAAAGTATAAAGTTTATGAGTGAAACTTGGAACCCGTAAAGAGATACATATATATAGAGAAAGAGAGATATATACAGTATTTTCATCCCAGATAATTTAAATACTGTATGGTTGCTCATACGTACCGGTACTTCGGGCTCGCCCTGCGGCGAGGGCGGCGGCGGCGGCAGCGGAGGCGGCAGCTCCGCCGCCTTACGCAGCGCCTCTTCCTCTTCGGCTTTCCTCTTAGCCTCCTCTTCTTTCCTCTTCCTCGTATCCTCGTCTTCTTCCTCTTCCGCTGCCTCTTCTTCCTACAAATCCAAATCGAACGTTTCTTGTAAATTATTACATTAAGGTCATAGTCAACATGATCCATAAATCTGGTACGCTGTCATATGTACAAAATTTAGGACGTCTAGGTTGTCACGCAGTGGGTGTGAAAACGGGCAGCCAAGGCAGATCTACTAAACCACGAAACTCTGGTATGATGACCGCACTATGTATAAATTAAATAATATATATACATAATATAATAAAATTATAACAGGCCGATGTCTGTACATTATAGATATTGGAGAAAAACTAATATGAGGGTGCTTTATTAGAGCAACAGAAGCGAAAACAACAGTTTTTCGAATTTTTGTCTGCCTGTCTGTCTGTATGTTTGTACACGCATCACGCAAAATCTACTGCATGGAATTGAATTTAGTGTACCTATTGCTAGAGGTCTAACTTAAAATTCCATTTTCATTCATCTTAAAACTCCGTTTTACCGCAGGAAAATATCAGATTCTAAATTCCATGCGTACGAAGCCACGGGCAAAAGTTAGTATATGATAAAGCCGCATGGGATATGAGAGTCTTTTGCCTACGAATGGTACCGTGGGTAAATAGCTATCGTGCAGATTGACTACCTTGTTAAGGCAGTAGTCTGGTCTAGAGCGAGATTTTTGACGTAATTTTTGGGGTTGGAATAAATTTTAAACCGTTAAGTTGTCTTGATCAAATTTTACATACGTATTTATTGTTCCTTTGAAAATGTATATACATTATTTTATTTTTTTAATATTTTCATTTAGTTTTTAATTTTTTTACATGGTGCGCCAAAAAACCGCCTCAATCTGTATGAGTGTTCTAAGCACTGGTAACAGAATTGAGTCGAACAATGATTTTGCCCACATTTTATAACTCATCGAATACCCGAAAATGTATGAAATATCGTTAATCAAAGGTTAAAAGACCGCAATTTTTTACATTAAAATTTAAGGACTAATCCTGCTACCACTGCTCAGAACACTCAAACAGATTGAATTTTTTTTTTTTTCAGATGCATACAACATCACCCAGAGTGGGCGCCGATTGAGGCGGTTTTTCAGCGCACGATGTTGTAAAACATCTCGCTTTAGACCAGACTACTGCCTTAAGCCATAGTTGCTTCTAAAACTTAGATGAGTGACCGTTCATATTGACGCCCCTGCCTCTTGACCTTGTTGTAAAACATGAAAGTGGGATTAAGACGGTTAGAAAACTAAATAAACTTGTTTCTTTTTTAACAATTTAAATTAATATGCTTACCGCTTCCTCTCCACCTTCTGGCGGCTGAAAATAAATACCAATATTAGTAAGTAACATAGATATTGCCTAAATAAAAAGTTAAGTTCATTGTAACGCAAGTCCATTAATAAATAATGACATTGCTCCTTCTACACTGATCTTTCACATTAGGTGAGTATTTGCTCACCGAGTAAATTTGACTCTGCTACGCACACACGCAGTAACAGTATTTCGAGGTCTGGCTCGGGCGACGCGTGGATGTTGTCGCGCGGCTTGGGTGGGTATAGGATAGGTTATGTAAGTACAATCGCGGGCGGCGGTGTGGGCTCGGGGTCGGGGTCTGGCTCGGGCGGCTCGTTGGTGTTGTCGTGCGGCTTGGGTGAGTATAGGTTAGGTTATGTAAGTACCATTGCGGGCGGCGGCGTGGGCGGCGGTGTGGGCTCGGGGTCGGGGTCTGGCTCGGGCGGCTCGTTGGTGTTGTCGTGCGGCTTGGGTGAGTATAGGTTAGGTTATGTAAGTACCATTGCGGGCGGCGGCGTGGGCGGCGGTGTGGGCTCGGGGTCGGGGTCTGGCTCGGGCGGCTCGTTGGTGTTGTCGTGCGGCTTGGGTGAGTATAGGTTAGGTTATGTAAGTACCATTGCGGGCGGCGGCGTGGGCGGCGGTGTGGGCTCGGGGTCGGGGTCTGGCTCGGGCGGCTCGTTGGTCTTGTCGCGTGGTTTGGGCCACGGCGGCACTACCTGTGTCACCGACACCGTGGGCGAGTCCAGGTTCACTGCAACACCGTATCAACATCATACCTGCTACTACTTAATTTTGAACAGTTTTTAGGGATAGGAATTTAATTAACCAGCTAAATGTTTAGAAGTTAAGGCTCAGGGATGGCCGGCCGAGTCCAAAGGGGCAACCAGGTGACCTGACTGCGCCACTGTGTAAGCCCAAGCTTAGGTAAACCGCAAATGTGTGCAATCTGAGAGGTGGAATGCACGTAGCGGCCTAGTTGTCGACACCTAAGAACGTACAGACTGGCATCTTTACAACGACATGATCGATTTCCATGTGAGTATCTGTATACGGCAGAAGATGTCGGTTAATCTGTATCCAAATTTGCACTCACCCACTTTCGGTTCAATAGGTTCGTCTGATGGTTTTTTATATCTTAATGGTATTGGTGGCAGATAATCGTCTTGTACACTATCCACCAGAGAAATGATGTCACCCATTTGTTCCTCGTCGAATTTAGGCTATAATAAACGTAATACATAGGTTTAAGGCCCAAGTACAATGACCAATAAACACATGTTTTAGAAAATAACAACCACTTAATTTATCATTGGTAAACGTCTGTTTGTGTTTTATTTGTGTAAATGGCACTTATTTAAGTAATAATATGACTCAGAGATCGCTCTTGAATAAACTTCTTAAATTCTTGAAATTATGATTTGAACTTTAAAAATTTCTTGACAGATGTACCATACATCTGTCAATTATGTGCAATAACTTTAGTTAGTAAATAAATTAGTTTGTTTTGAGTATAATTATACGAGAATGAGGCTTAGGTTTTAACTGTGACGGGTTTAACATCGTTTACAACAACGTAGCTAAAAATGTTTTTTTGGGCATAAGATATACATACAGAACTTACATCAGTTACTTTGGTGTCCAGAGTTTCTATCGGCAGAACGTCGTGGAAGATCTCTTTGCCGTCACCTTGAGCCTGGCTCATGGCCAGCACTTGCCTCCTTAATTTAGCTCCAGGCAACTGCTCGTCGCTTAGTGTACAGACAATTTGTAACTGAAAATCATTTAGTTTTTTAATGAGGTAGAACGTATCTAATGTTGGCTCATCGTGTATGCTGAAATTAATTTTTATTTTCAAGGCAGTGATCGGAAAAAATTTAGTTATAATACAAAAAATGATACTAGAGTAGTGTATTTCCCATATCGGAACCATTTTCTACTTAGAATAATTTAAAAATAAATCTGCTTCCAGAATAATTTGGGTGTGCAAAGTGAACAAAATGATCCAAACAATTCTGGAATTCTAACTTTAATTCCATTGAATTATAATTGTTTTAAATAATATTTGTTCTTCGAGACTAAAGTCAAACTTGTTGTTTTTATATATAAGTTCAAAAAGATTTATTGTTTGAATATTACTGACTACTTTGAGCACCCTAATCATTCTGATGCTGACTGTACATAAAGCATTGCCGTCTATCGATGAAACCGCGCCATGGAAGAGCTCATATCGACTAAAACAACATGATGACAGTCTTCAGCACATGTAGGTGTGGGATCCGCAGGGACTTCCAGAGGAACTCGCTTCGGTGCCTATACTGCCTTCCTATAATTGAAGCAACAATCAGCCTAAAATTTAACCTTAGTTTTAATGATTGGCCAAGGCCCTAGTTTGGGACGCAAGGGGCACCACGATTTGTAGTTACGATACTGTTTGAAGGGTATTATAAAAGGCGAGCAAGAAATTAAATCCTGGGAGTGTCTTCATCTAAGATGATGATAATAGTAGCCTAAGAAACTCTAAGTGCACCATTGAAGAATTATATCATACGAAGTTACCTTTGGCTGTTTCTTCTTCAATTTCAAAACCTTAAAAGCGTGTATGTAAAATTGAGTGGTTTGGGGTAAATAATCCCAATTCTTAGTAAACGCAGCTGCCATCATTTCTGGATTCAAAAGCATTAAGCAACATGCCTTCCCGGTCTTCAGTGATCTCAATCCGTCATAAGTGCGAGGATAAGGATCAAACAAATAGAACATATCCTTCTGCCTCCACACCGCAAGCATGTAATTATTAAACTCCAATAAACCACAGTTATATTCGTGACTAAAGAAGTCTTCCAGACCAGTTTTAATATTGAACAAGCATTCCTTCGTAGTGAAAAGTTGTCCTTTTACTCTTTCCCGGTATATTATAATTTCGCATGAATAAGGACCAACGATTATTTCATTTGGAATGTTATCAATCGTCAGATCAATCATCACTTTTGGATGTGAGCAATCAATGTACAGTTTATTGCCCAATCGTAATACTTTATCTAACGTCTTTGAAAACCAAGTATTGGGTGGTGATATTTTAGCGTAAGTCATCGCGACAATGGCTATAGGCAACGCTTGTCGAAATTTAGCTTCCTCGAAACATCGATCTCCTAAATGCATATTGGCATTGACTATAGCACAGTTTTCGTTCAAGATCCTGTAACCCATCATAGCTTTTTCAGCTTGTGTAAGTTCTTTATCAGATTCGAAATCTTCCTCGCTCTTCTCATCCGCCATTTTCAAAAGTTTGATAGGAGCTAAAACGAATTTTTGATCTTCCAAAACACTGCGTGCTAGAAGAATATCAGCCACAGCATCGATGTCTTTTACATTAATAAGAGCTGATTGCCCGTTTGCAAAATTGGAGTAAGCTCTTGAATCTCTTCCAGCTGGGTCAAAAACGTAATAGCATATTCTGTCTTTCCATATAACTAATTTCAAGACCCTAATTAGAAGCAGAAACATCACAAATCAATGAAATCAGAATGGGATCTAGGAAAAAAAGGTAGCTACTGCGTTCTGCACTAACCTTGATAGCATAACTCCGGCTCTATTTTCCTTGAAGAAAGCCTTTAGTCCCCTGCACAGGTTATATACCGTGGGGTCCAACGACATCGTGTACCCGACAATGTCTGGTTCACAAAGTAAAACTTGCATCCTTTTCCCATTCAGTACCAATATTTGTTTCTTACCAAACGGTAATACTTCACATATACCCTGAACTGCCGAGTGATCGTGAACTTTGTCTAAACATTGCCCATACCTGGAAAAGAAAAGTGAAATAAAATTGTCTGATATCATCCACTAGGAAAGCTGTGGTGGATATATTCGTGATTTTCATAAGGCAACAGAACAGTGCGTTTTAATCTGCAAACCGGTCGTGTGGCTCCAAAGCGGAGACACACGTGTGGAGTTAGAACATCATAGGGACCGTATGCATTGTACTGAAACGAGCCTTATGTAATGACATACATAACATCACGCCTTTTACGTACAGAGATAAGCAAAGTTTTAAAATGAATATGATAACATACCACTGATCACCAGCGTCGATCAAATTATCAATTAGCTTCATTGTCCACTGTTTGGGATGGTAGTGGAACGCTAAACAATAAGCCATTACGCTCATCGTTAAAGCCTGTCGACCTCTTGATCTGCTACCTACAATTTAGAGTTTTAGCCAATCAAAACAATAACAAAAAGGGCTCTAATCTCTTGTTATCTGTTTTTATTTATAGGTGATACGCTGGCAGGACTAGGTCTACCGGGTTCTGCTATATATACACTGAAAATTAAGTAAAAATAATATGTCACTCACTGAATTTATTGTCATACATATTGAACGAGCCTGTCAGTATACCGTAGTGTATATCAGGTTTTCTGTCCTTGGTGCATGGGATTACAGTGAGCGAATGTGTTTGTAAGGTTCCTCTTTTCAAATTCATTGGTAATTGGATCTGAAATATAAAAGACGTAATTTATTTTAATTCCCTCTTATCTTCCTTTTGAAGAAACAGGGCTGCATCCGGGCGCAGTCTGTGTAAAATGTTTGACTACAATCAGATCCCACAACATTAGGACGTCCTAAGACTCATTCTGTACCGCCTTATCTCTGCTTAAGTTGACCAGTAAATCTAATATTGATTGACATATTCATATCGCCGTAGTTTAGTCTATCTGAGAAGCGTACTATTGTTGTTCTGTGTGACATGCACTATTGATTAACTACCTCAAAATATTATTTTATTATAATTCAAGGATTCTTATAACATATCTCATTCAACCTAAATTAAGCCGTTAATGAAAAAATTCATTAGTATACGATAACAATATCGTATGGACAAGCATTATATCACAAAACTAATAATAATTACTCACGTGTTCTGGCCTAGGTATTTCATCGAGACCACATATTGAATCATCATCTCTTATTAAATATTTCTGTGTGCCTCTGGCTCTGGGCTTCCCATCAATAGCACCAAGCGAGGTGTAGCGTGAACCTGAATACCTAGATTGCATAATAAAATAATTGATATATTTTCATTAACACTTCAAATAAAACGTTATGGCTAGGCCGATATTCCCAATAGGTATATCTGATCACATCGATATGAAGACCATCACACTACTGAACATAACATTACATTTCATCACATTGGTATTCCTCAAAGGGTCATGCAGTAGTGTATTTTTGGACACCCACATTTCCGAGCATAATTCCAAACTGCGGGCTGCTACTGACAATTTCAGTAAATCCTACTTTGACTTACATGGAAAAAAACCAAGCAGTCGCGCACACGATAACTAAACCACTGTGACTAATAGACTAGGTAACTGTGTTTTAATAATATAGACTAACGTAGCCCTTGGATCACCAATCTTTGGGAGCGCAAAACCTAATTTTGTACTTCAGACATACCCAAATTGTCGGGATTATAATTACCTTCTCATTCGCCCAGCTAACTTTTTTTTCTTCATTGCTGCTGCATATTTTCTGAAAAAGTTTAAATCTTTTAACTTTATAATCTCATTATATTTAATTTGGTTGTAAACCTTACATACCGACATTTCTTTCTGGGGCAAGTTTTCCTTTTGCATACTCTGAAAACAAATTCATTAAAATAATACACAAGATGAGACATAACGAATTTCTTTAATATTGAATTTAATAGCAATAACTTACCCTCCCTTGTAACATGGCTTGGCATTTTTCGGTCTGAAACAAAATATTTAATTGTTTAATATATAAGAAGCTTTTTGAATTAGAAAAAACTAGGCACTGCTTAAAAAAGTTAAAAAAAAATACTTCGGTGTTTTTGCAGGACCAGGGATATGTACAACATCAGGAACAAAATCTTGATCTCTGTTGATTACAATCCCACTGTGCGGCTTGAACAATCTGAAATATTAATCATCGATGGTAATATTCAGAGTCGAGACTTTTACGATACAGTGAATTATAAATAACTTATTTATTTTATTCTTTTTTTCTTACTCATGTCCAGATTTTGCTGGTAAAGGTGGTCTTAATTCTCCAGCTTTAACAGTAGCTCTTTGAGCTTGAATGACTTCGCCACTTGTTTTAGGGCTAGGCACCTAGAAAATGAATTAGTATTCATAATTCTGAAGGTACAAATTGAATAACACTGCAATTCAAGTTTGTAATCACGAGCATAGGCCATTAATTGATAAGAACAAACAAAAGGCTGGGTAAAGTGTAGCGTCAAGAAAATCCCAGGCTTGTAGCTGGTGGATGAAACAAGACATCAGATATGGAGTAGAGAACGTAGCCGCAAAAAATAAGTCTTCAAATAAAATTGACACTTTTTATAAAAATAACTTCGAACTTACACTCAAAATAGATTTATCCGATGTTGTGTGCTTAACCACGGGAACGGGGGTAGGTAGCATTATATCGCCGGGCATAAGATCGAAGTATCGGACACGCTTCCTGTACTTCTCACTTCTTCTGCGCTTCTTTCTGAGTATACCGGCAGCTATAGCCTCTTCCTCTTCATCTTCCGATGTTGAGGCAAATTCGTACCGTGAATACGTTCGCCTGCAAGCAAAACGGAAATTTATACCATTTTGATTATAATTTATACTTTCATGGTTTTAACAGAAGATATACCTAACTTTTTAAAGCTTGTAATATAATTTAACGAATAATTGCATGTTGTATGTACTTGTGAGTGTACTTGATACTGATATTGTTTGGAGCCTACGCGAACTCATGGGAATCGCTCATGCCGTAGTGGTGGCATAGAGGCTAACTGCCCAGGGTGGGCCAGACTATCTCATGTTTCAACACTCGTAGAGGCTCTATCTTTGAATGAACTATAATGCCCCCACACAATACTTACTAATGAGAATTGAATATTATGATCTACAGGCTACAATGAGCTCGCTTACCTTGCTTTTGGATCAGATTTTTGTGGTTCCATAGCACAATGGCCGATGTATCTTAATCTGGAATATTAAAGTAATATTTTTTTATGACCTAAAAATACATTTGCGGATTTGAGTTGGTGTCAATTACAAGACTTATTATAAGCTACGGCCGTCAGACGTCGCCACATTTTACTGACGTTATGGGACATGTTTGTTTCTCCCTAACAGCATTTCATTTTGTACATACTCTGTACGTTTTTAAACGATTCAATTACCTATATCATAATCATAATATATCATATTAATGATAACCTTGTGTGCATGGATGGTTTCATTGGTACGCATGTGTCTTTGAAATGGGGCGGCTTGAACTGCTTAATTCTGAATTTAGGGGGCTTTCCCATTTTCTTCTTTTTTGCAGCTAAAATAAAAAAAATGATTTTTTTTTATAATATTATGTGAGTATCTTCACACTCGAATATTTTTTGTGTAACCGAAAGGATTAGCAAGTACAGTCGGAACAAACCCGAATCCGAGTTCTTTAGAAAAAATCGTCTATTACTAGTGATCTATTTGTTCGACTGTTCTGTAACTGCACGAACAAAGATAGTAAGTAGTTCTATAGTTTCACTCAAGAGGAAAAGGATCAATATTAATGATCGCAGTACTCACAGACCACTGGAATTAGACTTCTTCCTCTGTGTGGCTAGGTATAGGTAAGCTAAAAAAGGTTATAGCGATTATGGTGAATCACTTACTGGCAAGATACTCTTCGTATGTGAGAGCCTGAATAATTTCCGCAACATCTTTAAGATCTGTACGTTTTCCTCTAGGGATTTTACAAATTTGCTGCAAGTCAGCTGGACATTTGCACATTCTAAAAGTACACAAAATATTATACTATCTTCTAAAACTTATAATATGTTATTATAACTATTTCATGATACACTTTATCATTTAGAGCATTTTAATTAAAATATAAATAATATAAGTTTAATTGGTTTCTGCTATTCTATTTAAAATAGAAATATTACGAAATTGGACTTACTTTTTCTTTTTGTTCATTTTGAAAGAATTTACTAATTTTTTTAGAATTTACCATACATTGTACACGACCAAATAATTTTGATTGATGTCATTTAATGACAAATTATAGTTATTTGAATATTATGAAAAATAAATCAAGTAGGCTCTTTCAGTACCAAGCAGGTAGACACTGATTCCAAATGTCTTTACCTCTTAAAAACAAGCACATAAAGTTTTGTTACTTGTTTTGTTTTCCACTTTTAAATAGTAATTCTTAATTATTTGACCATATATTAGATTAACTGGTTAGATAAGAACCCACTTGGGTAGTTTCTTGCAAAACAAAATTACTTTTAACTGCATAATGAGGCTACCCATTTAATCATTATCATTAGCTTTGTTCTTGTGTAAGCATTCAACAGATATATATAATAAAAGACAAATCCAATACTGATTTAAATTTTATAGAATAATTCTTGTGTGAAACTGTGTAACCCATCACTTATCAAAGTACCATATTATTATACATCTATTTATGGAAAATGTAGATAAGTCTACATATTTGAGACAAGACTATCAACCAGATATAATAAACCAAATATACCATATTTGTTATGGAATGTAAAAAAGCAAAATACATTTGCATCATAGAATCATAATTTTCTTACATATTTATCTTGTATTTTTTATATTATTCTAGTGTTAATAGCAGAAACATAAGAATTTAATCATTTAAGAAACATCTAAGTTACTATGACAGAATTTTTAATAAACCCATCCCAACAAATACACATAAAAGGATTTATGTCTTTTCATAAGGTAACATTAATATTGGAATCAACTAAACATGGAATTATGAAGTGTATCTATGTCTTCCTTTCTTTGTTCAGCACGCTTCTTCTCCTTTTTAAATGCTTCATATCCTTTATTATCTGTGGGCAGCTCATGTCGACAAAAAGGGCATGAATTTGTCTGTAAAGTCGAAAATAAATATTAAAACAAATTAGCCCAATAAAAAATACTCTAATGATGGATTGAATTTTAATTACCCTTTCAAGCCATGTCAGAATGCAGTTTGCATGGAACTGATGATGGCAAGGCATTTCCTTTGCCTTGTCCCCAACACTAAAGTTTTTCAAACATATTGGACAACTTTTATTATCACTCTCTATGGTAACCTCTAGTAAATTTTGAACAGCTTCTTTTGATGCTGGTGGTGGTAACCTTAAAAAATAATCAGTATAGTAACATAGTCAAACAAAAAGAGTTCTAAAGGGAACAAACAATTAAATGCATTGGCTCTCTGGATTAGATTTGGTAAATATAAGTTATATAAACAGTACAGACACTCAAACTTGATATCTTCAAGAACATGAAAAATAAAATATTTAATGCAAATACAATACAAAACAAATGCACATTAAATTCTAGCATTGGCCACAATAATAAGTACAAATTTATTGGACCACTTAGGTCCAATACCTAAAATAATCATGATTAGGTAATAACTTCAGCTTATTTATATATGTAAATATCCTCATAGAATAATATCGATACAGGTATTAAACTGTTTAGTACATAGGTATCTCCTAAATAAACTGACTTACCTTGGCCACTCTCCTGTAAAGTTATCTTCATATAACCCAAAATCTATGAGAAATCTAGCCATGTCTAGCAAATGATTGGGCTGTTGCCCATCTTCTAATTCCGCCCATCCCATTTCTTCGAAATATCCAGCCATGGTAAGAGTTCTGCAGACTGATAGACGATAATAATATAAAAAAGTCAGAAACCAGTAATTAAAAAATGTACATTTACAGCTGTTTCATAATATAAAGGCGCGTAGAAAAATGAAACTCTTACCCGTCTTTTTAAGTAATAGCACAAACCCAATTACTTGTTATGTTTATTAATTAATAGTGTACTAAAACAGTGTTGTTATTTTATTCACAAATTTCTATTTTGATTCGATGACATTATAAACACCAATAAACACTGTATTTTTGACAAATGACAAGTCACGATGAATGACAGATTGATTTGACGTAGAACCTTGTAAAATATGTATCTCTAAAGTATGTTGTTCAGGGACTAAAATATGTATGCATATTGGATTAGTTTTTATATTCCTATAATTATATATGAAAATTAATCATTTTAACGAATACCTAATTAGATAGGGACTGAACATATTGTTTCGATGTAAAATATCTATTCAAAGATCAGTAATCTAGCCTTTTAAGAAATATTATTTTTATATTAACGCTCCTATGCCATCCTTAGTTTTTTTTTTAAATTTAAGTTGTAGCGAAGAAATATACATCTGTTACAGACGATTTACATATCGTCTTTTTGCACGCTTATCAGCTAGGTTTGCAAACCAGGCTTAGTCATGGCTCATGGGTCATGATTTTAAGTCTTTTATCCTTATGGTCACATTCGTACAGTAGTCGAACATTCCAATATTACCAATATGCATTTGTATATGAAAAATTGTCATCTGCTTTTTCCCAGATATAGCTGAATATCTGTATTTTGCGCGGAGTGAATGCCATCTGACCTCATCTAATTTCCGCCACCTATTTAGATACTAGGAGATGGGTTCGCGTGGCTCGCGGCGAGGGATGGGAATAGCGGTTATTCGATCCACCCCAGCTTCTAGAAAAAGACAAGCAGACGTTTGATGTTGTCGAAACTCTCCCGAAGAGTACCTGGAGATGCCTGGAAAACTAAATTACTTGAAACGTGGGTTGCCGTATCCGTATCCTCTGCCTTTAACCCAGAGGTCTGTCTGTGATTTCTATAATGAAAAGATCTTGATTCATTTTGAAGGAGCCATGTCGTGTGAAGACCGCTATTACTGTGTAAAGTTATTGCTTATTGGAGCTGCTGGCGGGTGATGGCGCCACTGATATTATGACGTGCTTCCTTAGTCTTGCTTGTCATAAGGTTCGAAAAACGCAGTTGTATTGACCCCTGGTTGAAATTGCCTACCTGATTCAATTTTAGCATTCGAATATAAGACCAGACTTGACACTGCGCCTGTAGAGCACTTGTAGAACCACCATGCCATCCGAGACTATGCATATAGGGTATTTCTTTACCTCCCGGGCTATGACCGGAAATGCTAGAGTGATACCCAGGAATACCGATACGGTTATACTGCGTTTTCAGACTTTTGCTGACTGCTTATAACGACTATGACCATGCTATGACGCTGCAGCTGCTGAACCTCGCAGATAAACTGATCTGCGTAATCGTAATCGGTACCTACCTAAAGTAGATAGGTAAGCAATAGGTAACTTCAACAGATAGTCCAATTTAACAACAATTCGAACGTAATGTTGGCGCACTTGTGAAACATTAATCATCAATACATTACTCATTGTTACGCATTAACAAAAGTAGGTAAGTTTACAATGGCAATGTATTTTTATTAGCGATGCCTCATTTTATTAATTACTTACAAAAATACCTAAATAATTTTGGATTCATCACCGTACTTATCAGTTCTTTAACTATAGTCTTATCAAAATTATGTTTTCGTTTATTTTGAAAAAATCTAAAATTAGTATTCATTTTATCTTGATTTTAACCTTAACTTCTTTTTTAAACTGAAATATAATAACATAGCATCACGCCTGTACTCCCCGAAAGGTTAGGTAGAGGTGTACCTACTATTGTACACCCACATTTCGCGGATGCCTTTATGAAGTCCCATGTGGGGGCGAGCCTATTGCCATGTACCGGGCACAGTTCTAGACTCCGTGCTGCTACTGAAAATATCAACACAGAAAACCCAATAACACTTTGCTTGGATCTAGGAATCGAATCCAGGGGTTCGATTCCTAGATCTTTCACGCTTAGCAGTCGCGCGAAGTAATTGAAAGCTTGACCTACATTATAGATACTAGTAGAAGGGACTCTGACTGTATGAAAATCCTGTAGAAAATAATTAACAAACTGTTAGCAGCAGGTTCTCGCTGGCTACTTTAGGACTCCTCCACAGAGTACATTTATATAGACTCCTCAAGACGCACCGACCACACCAAACGGCTTCCATGCAGTGGCTTGGTGGAAGTATTTAATGCGCAAGAACCCTGCTAAAACAGAAAGCGTCCTACTAAAAATAATAAGGCAATGACTTTATGAACGTTAGTAGAACATAAAATTAATAGGCATGCTAAAGAAAAAAGTTTATAGCCTAGGTATCCTACTTTATAACGCATTGTTTTGAGATTTAAAATTTTCATGATACAACATGAAAAATTTATTATTTCCTTTAGTTTGTCGTTACTTCCCAGAATTTGATCCGTCACTATCGGATGGTGTAATAATACAGCATGATTTTTTTTCCAAAATCAACTTGTTCGATTCCTGGCTACGAATATTGTTTTTTCAAAAATCCAATGATGCAGTTTTAGTTTTCATCAAAATCGAGCTCGAGACTCTTTTAAGTATATTTCGATATTCCTTATAGTTTCAGATTTGGCCATCCACGCCCACTTGAAAAAATCACCTGTATAGAGGTAGATCGTAACCTGAACATTAAGAACGTTATGCAACAGCATACCTGCATAATATTACCTACCTATATAATAATATGCTGACAAATAAAACATCTATAACAGCTTAGGCTATAAGGTAACTGCGCAAGCGCAACTAGTACTTTTTCATAATTTCGATAAGAATATTCACGATGCAGAAGATGATCGTGTCATCAAAGCTAACGTAAAACAACAGCCAATCGTAAAGCAAAGCACATAGTAAAACCAACATTCCGTCATCCAGATAAGGGTACGCGCGAAGTATTACTCAATGTATATTAGTTTCACATCGTCAGTCCTATAGTGGAAAGTGACGAGACTGGTCGCTACAGTCGTGGTTCAGTAAATCGTGTTGTGCGCTCCGCTAGCTACACAAACCGGTAAGATGAGTTGTGTACATGTTCTATTTAAAAAATTATCAAACAACAGAAACATCCGCGTGTTCCATTAGTCTTGTTAGTGTGTTCTTGACAAGGATTTTACTAGAAGAGAATACCTTGTACGTTGTTGTTTTGATGATATCATACAAAAAATATTTAGTTGACCTACTTGTAGTTTCGAATGATTAAGTACACACCTACGACTACTTATATATTAACAAGGTGGGTAGGAAGTCAAGTAAACCTACCTTATCTTAGTCTTAGTAGGTACTTACACTTGCATAGTACATACTTAGGTATTCCAATAGTTAAGTTGCGTGAGTTCTGTCAAACGGAAATTAATATTAACACAACTTTGGTCAACTACCTACCTAGATTAATATATCGTTAATACTGTACTTATACCAATGATAAATCAAAATGTTTGTATCGATTTAATGATTGTTACTGCATCATCAATTCTATAAATAACTATCCATTAAAAGCAGTAGGTACCTACTGTTAATTAACTTTTTCACACCTATAAACGACTGCTGATGTACCTAGGTCTAGAGATAAAGTTTGTTTAATAATTTATTAGTACCTACCCACAGGTTCACATGAAAACGTTATTTTCGAAGCAAACACGGAAAATTATAAACCTCATGTACAATTAATGGTTTCGTTGACCTTTTCTTATGTTACGTGGGTGCTGTTGATAAGTTGGTGGATAACTTTCACCGAACATCTAAAGATTTTCATTTGTGGCCAATCTGTATTTTGTAGGTAGCTAGGCAGTTATTATTATTACATATTTTGGGATTTATTGGATAAAGTCTGAATTAAAATTAAGTTAGGTTTCAATGGTAGTTTTGTAGGTAGGTACCTACAGTTAGATATTTTAATACCATTGCTCATAGGTACTAAGATATGGATAGGTCAGTCCCAAGACATCTCTATTGTAATGAACAGCCATGAATATAAAACAGAAAATGCTGATATAGGTACCTATCTATGTCGACACTTACTTATTCTTGTGACGGTAATTCAACAATCGGAAAATATGGTTTGTTATGATTTTACGTCACGGTTTGTTTATTACAACCAAATAGGTACTTATAAACTGCCTAACCTAGTAAGTACAGAGTAACTACTGTTTTCCGAAATAATTAATACTGTCTTTAAATATCTTGCTTGACACGACACGCTACATATACTACCTCTGGTTGTGAACCAAACATAAAATATGATGTCAAGCCATAGATCCAATTTTTAAATTGGATCTATGTATCTTATTATAGACGAAGGCATTTATGCCTTCGTCTATAATAACAGCTATAAGTATATATCCATAAAAGTCGTCAAAGTTGTGATAAACAAATCCTGCGCAAGTACCTGTCAGGTAAAACACGACACTGCTTTGCGCAGAAAACCTACCCAAAATCACAATCTCCTTATTTTTAGAAGACACTATTATTCTGAATTGTTACACAACAAACTATGCATGTCTTGTCCTCCGTTGTGCGAGTTGTGCCCCAACATCTCCATACTTACTTACAGACCTAGCGTGCGAGGCCACGGGCAATTGCTATTGAAATGAAATGGAATATCTCTAATCTAGTCATCAGTTTTTAGGATTTTTGTGCCTGTCTGTCTGTTTGTACACGCATCACGCAAAAAGTGAATGCAGTTTTCACCGATGTGTTGCTAGAGGTCTAATCTAAAATAAGGGCTCCATTTTACCGAAGGAAATATCAGATTCTAAATTCCACGCGTACGAAGTCGCCGGCAAAAGCTAGACCAATATAAGATTTCTTCGCTACCGAAAAAGTATTGGAACGCTATGTAACCCTCCAGTTTTCTTCAGAATTTACAAAAGCTATCATAATTATTTGACATAGTAGGTACCTACAATTAATTATTTAATTGGCTTTATCCCGTACCGCCAAGCCAGACTTCGTAAATGGAGTAGGCTAAAAATAATCTAGTATCTAGTCTAGATGTCACTTTATTGTTTCTTTACCTACTCGGCTCCCTGACGTCATTTCATTGCATCACGAAGGAATTAAGGACGATCATAAAATAATGTTTTGTTGGCAAAGAATGCTTCAGACATACAAATAGATGGCAGCATTACCTGTTATAATAAGTGGTGATCGCAATCTTAAACCATAAAAGTCCCATGTTGCTTCCCCGTAATTTTCATGATTATCTTCCCATCTTCCCAGGATCAATAACTTGGGAAGGAAAATTAGATTTCCAATTAGTGTATTTTACGTGAGCATAAAAATTGCCAAAGTTAGTTACGAGGAAATATACGAACCATATCTAAATATTAAAACGACAGTCTATCTATATCTTTATAGGAATTAGATCATGTTTACAACTTTAACATTTTACGATTAGATAAAATGGTCAAAAACCGTTTGGTCACCTACATATTTATGTATTATGCACCTATGTATCAATCAGGTCAAAGCCGTCGGTTGTCAAAAGATTGATTCATAAAAATATTAGAACATTTCCAAAGCACATGCACAGATGGGATTTATTTTTAACCAATCGTCTCCTGAATAATAATCGTGTAAAAAGAGTGTGTTCCTGTGTGTGCAAATGGGTATAAATACCTAATCTCTAAGGTGCAAATTAATTCAAAGCACTTCTGCCTGCCCCTATAAAAGATACGCGTGATATTTACACGGTTGCCTTTGTTATAATTGATTTTGTTTCTGACCCTTCGACGTTATTAAGTATTTATAAATTATCATCACAATGTTTGAGAACGTACCTATATGACCTTATTAATAATCCAATTTCGAAGAATATATGTACGTATATATATAAGCGTATGCTTATTACATTGGTTAAATAACACGAAACTCGAATAAATTATTTATTAGAATCATTGGCTGCAACATCACAATATTATGTAGGTTGTATAGCTTGACTATGTTTTTTCCTTAGGTACAACCCTGACAGGAATTCAATCAAACTTACGTGGACCTAGATCTGACGTACTGTAAACACATCATGTTATAATTTACGATTATTTTGCGTGCGACATACCTACCTATGTTGATTAATTATTGGTAAGAAGTGTTAGCTGGTGCCAATATTTTAAGGTTCACAGACCAACAAAAAAATAAGTGCAATTCCGGTGTATTTGTGTAGTAAATCGAATTTGTCGAAAGAAACTTACACTAGGGCCTAAGATAGATGTTAGCAGGTTATTTCAGAACGGTGAAACAAGCTATCCGCTATTGTAATTTTATCTAGTTTCAATAACCTTTATTACGTCGCGCAACGACCACCTTAGGGAACGCCTTACCTACTACGTTAGTTACAACACACAAACAAAATCTGACCTATTGATAAATTAGATTTTTTTTCTTTTTCAGAAAATGGGCAACATTATTTATTCGATAATTTGGCTTTTAGTCCTCATATTCATAGCATTCTGGATAGCCGGCATTGCTGCAGGCATTTACATCATCCTCCTACCCCTCACAGTCTGTATAGAAGCGTTAACGGTTAGTATTTTAGCGTCATTTTATGCCTTTTCTACGACTATAACGACTACCAACCTCGGCCCAACACTGCACTCACAGACACAGAGTTAGGGACGCTTCTGCTACGGGGTGCCGCGGGTCAGTGGGGAAGTATAACACGGAAGTGACTCGCTATAATTGTCGCGAATACCGGCACTCACCCGCTATAGTCAGTGCTCAAATTGTAGTGACAGTTGGAATAATAAACCTTATTCCGTTGATGAAACTTCCGTTTTAGCCCTGTTACGGTATATCATGCTGACATATACAAATGTAAAACTTATAATAACGAGCTAGGGTTAATTAGGTACTGTCATTTTAATTTGAACACTTTGATTGTAACGGCTAAGCGCCAGTTTTTTTATGAAATTCAACGTAATATAAACGTTAGTGTAGTAACAAGTAAATGTGATAAACCTCCTTTTGTTCTAGAGTCGTAAACATAAATATTAGCTCCCTATGATTTCCGTAAATAAGCATCAGTTTTATTAAATGGTCATTTCCACGATTGGTGTATCTTTATGGTTTTTATGATGTTTGGTAGATATTTATCGACAGACCCCAAAGCTGATGGTGATGATATGATTAACTGAACATGACATTGTACTTTAATTACAGGGGCTTACCGATTTCCTGCTCTCAGTGATACAGTTTCCGAGATACTGCGCTGATGCCATGATGGCGGGAAGAGGATTCAAATAGTTATAAGCTCTATCCTAGTCCAAATAATATAATTTAACTTTACCTTTTATAAGTAACATTAATTAAGTGCCATTGTATTTGTAATGAATAGTCGGAATAATGGCAAAACCTTTGGACAACATTATTCATTTTTATTTTAATACATGATTGTGTATATAATGAACTAATGATTGTTGTATATTAATTAAATATTTATTATATTATAATATAAAATGGATGGATGCTTCATGAGTGGCTATGTATCAACTGTGAGATTCTTAAAGCAATAACGAGATTTAAAATATATTCATAAATTGTGAGAATATCATGTTACTGTAAAGTACACTTCTTTTTTAAAGAAAAGCAATACACATTTTTTTTCATCGTTTTATTGTACACCTATCCAGTGTCAAAAATATTTTTTCGTTAATAGGTCACATGCTTGTATTTTTTATCGATCGGTCGTTTATCGATTAAACACACTTCCATATCGTATATTTACATTAAATTGCAACAGCTTTAACCCCCGGGCGACGGATAGATATCGATTCTTAGTTCACCCAGGTGACACAGTTCAGAGCAGGTATTTTTATAATCAATGCATTACTATGCATCAGCATATATAATATATATTCAGAAACCTATGTCACTTGAGCGGTATATGATCAAAAACCTGTTTCCATATTAGAGTGTTAGACCGTCGTCGTTTGATGTCATTTATAGCTGAAAAATGAAATGATCCCACGTCGATCTACTGTTGTTACTACTAACACCAATCGATCACAATTCCACCAATCGATCATTCCGTCTAGGCTAAGGCTGGGACGTGTTGTAAACAATGTTATCGTTGCTTAAGTCCTAACACCACGTAAGTCAATTTTGGCGGTTTTGACATTTTGATGCCATTTGCTAGAGAATCGGAAGACGCGTCGTTTCAGCCAATAATGACCCTATATTTAATTGATCTAATTTGAAGTGTAGGTACACAAAGTAAAAAATAGTATCCCTGTAAAATTATACAGTTTTTTCACTTTCCTGTAAAGTAGCTATTTTTGACTTACGTGGTGTTAGAACTTATGCGATGTTATGTAGGTATTTATAGAATGTGTTTTGTGACATATTGAGAATTATTTACTGCGACATAACAATGCAAATCTTCTCCACAGAGTTAATGATCGTAATTGAAACCTACGGTAATCAAGAGCTCTTCCAGGGATTGACAAGTAGGTATCTTAAACAATCATTTATAATTATTAAAATATATTTTTGGCAATTATCTCAACTGAGACAAATGCCAAACGAATGAACGAATTTTACCTATGGTTCTGAACTTAGAAAAGAAAAATAAAATGTTTATTTCATGTAAGTTCTAATAAAATGCCTCCTACAACGGACCAGTTAAAAAACCTATTTCATCACCAAAAAGGCTGATTATATCAAAATTAGTGTAAAACGGTCAGGTTCGAAGACATTTCCAAATATACATGTTTTCATTCCGATAGAAAAAGTCACTATTAGCATCTATCGATTAATATAGGTTTCAATTGTCAGCATTCAGGAGAGATTTTACAGTACATGCATTTATGTATGATATGGATATTGAACTACTAGACACGACATAACTTTCTTAAATAAAATTTTAACATTAATGACAGAAGGAAGACTAATGACAGAAAACAATAACACAAGAAAAGTGTTTGACATATAAAAGAGATGGTACTAATATGGGCGTAGCGTGAACAAGACGATTTCAGGGAATATATCCCTATGAATACACCTTTTTGTTAAGTAAATATCTGGAAAAACGACTTCACTTATACATATTTTACTAATAGCTTTAGTTCAACTGGATAGATAATTTTTAGTTCTTTTTTTAAACATTACAAGATATAAAACGCACCATCTACGCCCATAGATACCTTTCTAGCCTTATTTTATAATAACTGTACAAAAACTTATTCATTTTTAAAATGACACTGAATAACACAGCTACATGCCTATTTATATTTCATACACTTACAGTGGAATGGTTAACACTTGGGTGGAAATAGAACATTTTCCAACATTATCAAACAAAATAAGAAAACATGCCAACTCTTATCTTTTATCGCACTTATCTTAGATAGTACCTACTATAAATACTAACGTATGTTAAAATGTGATAACCACAATAGACACCACAACAATTCATAACAAATTGAGTTAAAAAAAGAACTAAATTTAATTTTTGAAAGCAGAAATTATATTTTGGATAGAATTTAAAAATACGTCAGCGTGATCTTTGCATTTGCCAACAGTTATTCTGAAACAACAATAAATTAATTTATACATATAATATTTTCGCATAGGTCTTGTATCGGGACGGACTTTAGGGTGACTCCTATATTTCAATAAGGAAACAAACAAAACGTGCCGCGCTATGCATTGTGTGGCTAGGCTTTACTCGCACCTTGTCGTGTCCTGCCCGCCCTCCCTCTCTCTCTTTCTCTGTCGCACTTGCACGAACACATGTGACGTCACGCCACACAACATGCGCAACTAGCCCAAGAAAGTTTGTCTAGCTATGCGAAGCTCAGCACAGTAAAGCATAATGTTAATTAGTCACCCTAACCCCGCCTTCGGTTAGAAATAAAACGTTATGGAAGTCAATTAAGCAATGGCGACTCAATATTATCTAACATAAATACTGTCGCAATCGCCAGGCACATGTATAGGCTGGTGTTTTAAAATATATATCGTTCTCCGTCAAGAATAGCAGTCGTTAGTGAACCAGACCCTCCCGACCAAACCTTATAACTAAAATCGTATTAAGTAAACAATATTATTGCTTACCTATATTCGAACAGCAGCCGGTCATCCACATCGCAGATGTTGATATCAGCTTGCTTCAGTAAATTACGTATATTTTGATTAGGGTGATTCGTCTCTTGTTGCAGAATACTAAAAATAAATAAATAAATAACAGTTTTCAGATTGAACGGATATTACACTGTTGTTACGAGGCTAAGGCGCGGGTCTCATACGACTGGTGGACCAGGTTAGGTTAGAATGTAGAGATAGAAACTAAGTTTCTACGCGACAGGTTCGAGAATATGATGCCGCATGCCACAATATCCAGGACCCCACAAACTGTTCTCCAGCCTAGTTGTAGCGACTTCTGGCATTATAATGAGAACTACTTCAGCCCCATCTATAGGGGCATTAAATTAATACGATTTTTATGATGCATTTCTTCTCAGGGATAGACATAGGAAATGCCGACGCCATCTATTTTAAAAAAGACGTGTAAGTGATTGAGAAATCCTAATTGCAAAATAATTGCATTTCATGAAACTCGTGCGCAACGAAAACGCAACATATCTTTTAATATGCGAAATAACATAAAGCAAATATAATTAATTGTGGTACTGAAAATTCAGGCCATACAACTAATAAAGTAAAAGCGACTTTACTATGACATATGTGGAAAAAAATACCTTTGTAAAGATCTACATAAACGCAGGATATGTAAATGAGCTTTTTCAGCCATTTGTTGTAAGTCACATCTCTGCACTTTCGATCCCCTTTTATTCTTCAATTCTTCATAACATTGGTTACTATAAAATAATTAACCATTAACACATGAATATAGCATAACAGTTCTATAATGGGGTTACTGAACAATGAGTTTTTGGTTTAGAGACACTGTGACAATTCATAATTTAATTCATTCAGCTTGGGCTGTCATCGCCATCTTTCTCGTAGTATATCGGCTCTATAGCTCATTAGGTATCTGCCCAACATCGCCAGCCCAATTCTACTTTAAGTGCATTGCATAAAGTTGATTATAAATTACTTAAGGTTTCGAGTGTTTTCGTTGATGGACTAGTCTTAATGAGGTAAAATATTGATAAGCTTACCATAAAATTTTAACTTGACATAAAGCCGTCCTTATTTCTTGTAAAAGCATACACATCATATATTTAAACTTTTTACTATTTTCATTAATTAAAAGCGGATCAACCGCGTTTGAACTTTCAGGTTCAGTGTAGTTATCAGCTGTGTCTATTCTCACATCAGCTGTATTCACATTCGCATCATTGCGCTGTACATTCTCATTTTCATCTTCCGAGCAATACTCTTCCGTTAGATATTCGTCGTAATACTCTTCGTAATCCAACTCGTCATCATAAAAATTGGAGTTATATTTGCTTTTCAATCTTTCTTCAAACTCGGCACAAATAGTGAACTTCCGTATGACTTTTTGTTGCTTGGTTGTGACATCACTAAGTGTTCCTTTTTCGACATTCAAACTGGTGTTTTGTGAGTTTTCTTCTTCTAATGGTGACAGTGTTGAGTGTTGTTTCTGATCGAATTGAACTTCCTGACCAAATTTATTGCTTTTAGTTGCACTTTCATTGACTCTTTGAAGGTTTAAACTCGAGAAGAATGATTCCTCGATATCAATATTTCGAATAAATTCTACAGGGTTTGATATTTCCTCCTAAAATACAATAAAAGTAAAAATTTCATATGAATATAAAATGCCACAACCTGGTTTCGTGCCAAATAAAATGCCACAATCTACACGCTATCGTAGGTGTTCGTATAACAACCGAAACCAAATGTTTAACATACTTTGGGAATGGAGATCTAACTATAATTGCTGGCAGGATAAATTAAACCTTTTGCTCTTAATGTTTTATCTTGTTATTTTACTTACATCGTTTAATTTTCTTCTTTTAGATTCACATCCTTTTTCTGTTTCATTATAACCACGTAAGTTTTCTTGTTCGTGTAAAGAACTACTGTCATGGTTATCTGAAACATTTGCAAAATCGTTGTAATACTTTAATTGACGATTGCCTTATTAATAGAGGGCGCATGCGTGTGAATAGCCATTCGCTACGCGCATCGCCTTCTGCTTCGAGGTCCAACAGACAACATGTCCATGCCAAAGTGACAGAATTCGCGTGAAAGCGCAAGCCATACTCCCCACCTGTGACTGGCAGGTAGAAAGTTGTCCAATCGAGTACTTACTTGTTATTTCAATGTTTGACGAAGTATCCTGTACATTATCAGTAAAAGTGTCATTTGTACTGTTATCGATATTCGGATTCCTCATATCCTCTAACAGCTTCTTTAACGACTCGACTGCTATTTGTATATCCTCACAGTTGTTTGTCACTTTCTAAATAAAACAAATATAATATTTGTATTAACTGAAAAGTGGTGAAAGAAAAACAACTACATAAAATTAATTATTCTATTATTCATTTTAAAACTGACCGTTATTGCAGACAGCAAATGGACTCCGTAACTATACATTTGCATATATTGATATGGCGCAATATTCATAGTTATTTTGCCTAAAAGTAAAAATATGACATGTTAATATTGTATTTATCAATTTCATTAAACTCATCATAATGCAAATATCTTACAAACTCACCTTTAGAATCACTTATGAGGAGAAGCATGTTTGATAACCTATTTGCAGCATCCTTAATGTCTTGATAGCTACTGAATTTAATTGCGACACATTGCGCTGCCTCGTGTAATGTCCAAGGGGCTGGCATCGCACTATGCGAGAACGGGGGGTCTTGCTGTAACACCTGAGACAGTACTTCTTCCATTATTTGAATAAATCTTGAAACCCATTCATCACACTTAATTTTTAAATTGTCTTCCATGCTTATACTTTCTATTTCATACATAGGTTTAACATTGGTGTGTTCTTTGTGTACCGACGTCTGCTGTTTGTCAGTGGACATACTGTAATTACTCTCAGCATCAACATTACTTTCAGTATTAGATATTATGCCAGATGTTGATGTTTCCTCAATGGTAACATTTTCTTTGGAACTTTTATGGTCTACAAATATTATGCTTGATTCCCTACTTTCGATACTGTCTTCTTTAGTTTTATTTTCATTCCGGCTAGATAAAGGAGTTTTATTCAATAATTTGTCTGCCTCTTTGCATATCTCTTTATGAGGTGATTGCGACAACAAATTTTCTATTTTCTTGGATTGCATTCTTTGGTCATTGTGAGCTGGTGTTTGTGGAGTATTGTGACTGGCTTGAGGAGTAGTGTTTCTTCTCCTTCGCCACTTAAACTGTTTCTTTTCATTACATTCGGCAAACGGAACTGTTGGTTGGTTGGATGTACTGCGTTTTAGTTTTATCTCTCTCCTTCTATCGGGCATATTGAAAACGGAATGTGCAGGACGCCTAATTATTGTTTCGTTTGTAATTTGAGGAGTATTAGAAATATTATCTCGACCTTGTTTTTCCGTCACATTTGGTATACTAATACTAGCATTAATGTCTTCAAAATCGGTTTGAATTCCTGCGTCTGCCGTGCGTTTTACTACTATCGGTTCTACTGTTTTATCTTGAACATGTTTTTCTTTTGTTTTATCATCTGATACAGGAATTTTCTCAGTATGTTCATCCAATTCAATCTCTCTTGCAGTACTACTAGAATCAACGTCTTGAGGAGTATCATTGGGCACAATAATTTTTATGAGTCCCTCAAATATAAATGGTTGTTTAGGAACCGATACTGGTTGTGTATTTGGCTTGTCCATCAAAAGTTTTTTAATCTCATCTATAGAAAACATCTTTATATTGGAGTTGTCTTTGATACCTAATATTTCATTATTATTAGTAAGTAGAATCTAAAACAAATTACGATTTATTTATCTCAAACATTCCTCAAAAATCAATCTTGTTAGAGGTGCACAACATAGTAAACACGTATTTAAATATTCGACCTGTTACATCCGCGGAAGCCATGAACGATCTGCTATATTGTCGCTAATATAGCATTTTTCCAGACATACGACAGACTGTCGGCCTGTCAGCCTAATGCTATCAAATCAATTTGACCGTACCATTTGATAATCAAGTACACATAATTATCGAATGGATCCGATAAACTCAGGCTAAATTTCCATTTGGATAATAAAAATATCTTTAATATTAAAAAGATAGGTCTAAATCTTTTTAAGATCAGCATATTACAGAAAGAACACCATCAATACAACCAATATTATGGCCAATATTCCATATAAATTATCTTTTTAATTGAGGTATATGAAAAAGTAAACATGTTACCCTAGCTTACCAAGTGATATTTTCTTGCTGACAGTTCAATGCAAGTTGAATGTATCACCTCTGCCAAGCTATCACCTTTGACGTCAGAGGGATCTTCAGCTATAAAAAAAAAGAACTTTTTTTACATTATGTACATTATGTATCTATGTACATAAATGTACACTGTTGAATATTTGTCATTGTTTTGTGTGTGATTTGTGAATTTGTGTGTATATCTTTTAGTTGTTAGAGTTAGATGAATAAATAATTAATAAATATATGGGTATATTAATAATTACATTTTATTCTGTGGTAGAATTATATGAAACTAATCTCCCTTCTCCCCAATAATAATATAATTAATCTATTCAATTAAGAATAGGGTGACGATCAGTCTGAGATACCTATGTAAGGTAAAAGCTTCCAATTAAATAAAAATACTTTTCTACACAATACATATAATCTATTAAACAGCCTTGTCAAATATGTAGTGACAGCACTGCTTCAATTGTGTTGTTTTTATTTACCCATAAAAGCGTAACCAATCTCGATCTGCTGTGACAGAAACCGTAAGATGCGACGAGCTTGAATATTTTCTGTACAAGTGACATAGTCTTTAAGTTGCGACATCACCTGTGCAGGGACCATTAGGTGGCAATTTTCATCTGTAAAACAGTTATTCTAAGAGATATTCTTTTATAATTAAATTAATGAATATGCCATCCAGCATTATAGTTTTCATTACCTGAATCTGTTAGTGTATTTAAGAACTTAAATTCATTTAGCAGGATATCTAGATCAACAACAATAAACCAAGCATCTGGATTAGAATCAGAAGGGGCCAAAGATTTCAAAGGCCCTAAATCAATTTTTGATGGTCCTTCATGTAATTGTGTCTCTGTACATCTGTTCTCCTGAAAGAAACAGATATCTGTCAAATGATTATCACTTTCACAAAAATAATGTAAAATTATAATATGTATAATCTAATCTCATACCAAAGTGCTTTCATGCAAATCACTTGCATGAATTTCTTCAGGTGTACAAGCATTGTGTGCACTAGTGTCATTTCTTCTTGGTTTAGTTCTTATTAAACCAGAAACTGAAAAAGAAAACTGTATTAGTCATTTAATTTACTAATTATATAAGGATTGCCATTGCAATTATAATACTGAAATATATTTTCTCTTATTTACCTCTAGGAGTACCAGATGGTATATTACTAAATCTTTTCTTAGCAGATAACTTTTCCCTTAGATCATTTTTATTTGTAAAATCGTTTTTTTTATGATAATTTTCTTGGCTCCCTTCATTCGGTCCATAATTAAAGTGTCTGGGAAAGAATTTTCTTATTCCCCCCCTCATGGTGTTACTAGATTGATTTCCATTATCATATCTATTAAAAAAGGACCCTGATGGAGGTTGCAACACAGTATGTGATAAATTGTTGAAGGCAATGTTTAATGCAGCTTGAGGGTGACTCACTATAGGATTCATTGTGGGTGCTATGAAAACTGGCTGTGCATGAGGAACAGCCCAAACCCTAGGATTGTAAATAGAAGCAGTGTTTAAGTTTAATGTACTTATAGTATTATGTATGGTGTTTTCTCTAGGTAGATTATTGATTGGGGCCCTCTGCACTGCCCTTGACATCTGATCAATAGCATGATGAAAAGTATCATTATTAGCAAAACTTGGGAATGCTAAGGCTGTATGCTGTTGTTCTGAAACAGTGTTTATTCTCATGGGCTCATCAAATGATATTTGAGCTGGTACTGATTTATTTACAATAACATTTGGTGGGTTATCTTTTGGTTCTGGACATCTTGTTGGTTTACCACCTGGCTGACGTTCAAGGGTCCTTGTTCTGGTGTTTGCCTTTTCAATCTGCACAAAAAAGGTAGTTTTTATATACACAAAGATAAAAACATACAATAAGTTTTGGTTGGTTGGTTTGATTCGAAGGTTAGTGAAGCTTGGCTAAAAATATGAATATTTACAAAAAGTAAAAATTTGTATTTTTTGATAAAAATGTATTGATTATTTAAAAAAATCCCTTCATGTCTTGTTTTTATCCAGCCTATATATTTTTTATAATACTTATTTTCTATTGTAATCAATTAAAATAGGAAAAGCCTTGGGAGGTTTCTAGTAGACAATTTATCATTTATTCACATTAAGATTACTCCTATATTGTAGGAACAGTATACACAAACACATTTCACATGCCTATGCTCCCATTCCTGAAACAACCATCTGTAAATCATATAAACATTTTTTCCATGCGGGGACCAAGCCTGCAAAACGTAGCATAGAAAGCTAATCGCTTAAGCCAACAGTTGCGTCGAAATATGACGACACGGTTGGCGCAGTGGCTAAGCGATTAGCTTTCTGCGCTAAGTGTCGCGGGTTCGATCCCCGCACGGAACAAATATTTGTATGATCTACAGATAATTGTTTCGGGTCTGGATGTTTGTGCATGTGACATGTATGTTTGTAAACTGTACCCACGACACAGGAGAAATCCTAGTGTGGGGCAACGTTTTAAAAAAAAAAGAAAAAAAAAGAATATGAAAGTAGAGATAATGAAGGGAAAAAGATGCATTCTTGCAATAGGACCAAAATAGCAATTTTAGATACAGAAATGTGTCACTTTATAGCCTGGTCACAGTATATGTAATATATAGGTATCTTACCTCTGCATCACTTAAATTCCATGCAGCTTCTCCAGTTAATGTGTTAAAATAATAAACATGTCCTGAATGCGATCTAGATTTGCACACTATCCAGGAGTTTCCGACTGAAGTAACTTTGCGCCGATCATCATCTCTTATATCTTTTTCCATAATACTATTATAAAATAAATAACAGCAGTTTTACAGTCAATATTTGCAATTGTGGAGTTTACAAGCAATGTAAACGTTTTGAAAAAATCGTGCATGTCAAACTCAAGCATGTCTGTCTGTCATTCAAACAGACCATTTTTGACAAATTCAAATACGGTTTGGATCTTTTTTTTTTTTTTTTTTTTTTTTATTAAGGCTTTGGATACGATTTGGATCGGTGTTGTAATGCTTCCACTTACGATTTTGGTTTTACCTCAGTTTTTCTTTAAATTATCCCTAAAATACCCTAAATAGCTATAGAAATTCCTAGATGTAGGGCGCATATTTAAAATAAAGAAAACACATAATTTCACGTATTTATTAATAAAACACAACAACAAAAAATATTCATTCGTTCTCTCAGATCTTTTCAGCCAAGATATAATGTAGATGTTCAAACCAAGAAGTTTTAAATTTTTACACATTTTTATTTTCTGTACTCACCGTCTATGTTTCACGTCGAGACGAAGAAGGTTCATTATCTTTTTCGATAATGAACCTTCAATAATGAATATTCGATAATAGAGTCGTTTCGCCCTGAAAAAGGGTGAAATCCCTAAAAGTAGAAACACTGACTGACTGACTGTTTATTTTATATTATGTGCGCACTATACGTTAAGGCACAATCGATACGGTCAATGATAATTATTAAATCTCTATAACAAATATTATATCTTACATTAATTATAGAAGACATGTGAATGTCTTGTTTGAAAATATCTTATCTGTTTGTTTTTTCTAGATTAGTGTCGCTCGATATTATTTTGCCTTTATTCCCCGAAGGACTAACATACATCAGGAGAACATAATAATACATTGCCCGACTCTGAAATCAAACCCAGAACCGTAAAGCATATAACATATCTTATAAGCGCAGACCTTATATATCAATGAGGCATTACATCGGATGTTTTCTTTTTTCAGTCTTTGATTAATCTAGGTTATGCCCATGAACCCGTGTCTTGATTTGAGAACCTAGGCTTACGCAATAAATACCTTTAGCCCTAAGAGCCATAAGAACCCTCACCGCGCGATTTTATTTTCGTGGTATATATTCAGTAAATGGAATTTCATAAAAAACACGCACCGCGAATAAAGTTCCTCGCTATTTTCATCATTTCTATGGAGATCTCGACTGCGACGCGTGTTTACCGCCCGCACGATTTTTATTTCGCAATACGGTGAGCGACATACTGCACAAGATATTCGCGCGCTTTAAATCCGCACCGCTTCAAACTTGTATGAAACCATAGATAATTTTTACCGCGTGAATTTAAAATCGTGAGTGCCTGTACACCCATATGATTCAGTCACAGTCTATAAACCTTATACTGTCTAGTCTATAAATACTTATACTGTGATTCAGTGTTACAGAATTGCGAAAATAAAAACGTAAGGAAATTTTCCGCTATGCGGGCTAAGCTTTACCAATAAACATGATACAGTAACAATAAGGATATTACCCGATCTAATATTAATTAAATTTGTCATAGTATCGATACTATCGCCATGACCTCAAGGTTCAGGGTAGACTTAGGTAAAATTTAGCGAAAATTTAAGTCTGGGTAAATTAACTTAGACAAATTTAATTAAAATTTTAAATGTTATTAAAATGGTGACTATTCACTAACATTTTAAATAAGGTCTTTTACCCTTTGGATTGACCCTAAAAACGAAATTAAAAATATAGATCATGACAGAATAATTAAAGGTATTAAAGTTATTTTCTATTTAACTATAATTACAATGACTCATAATTTAATATAATGTATTATTTTTTTATACATAATTTTAAACAAACATGCATTTTTTCATGATTTTTGATTTAATACCTAAATTTAATGCATTACTGTAAAAGCTGCTATTAACTTGCTGCGCATCCTATATTATGTCTAGCTATGCGTACATAAAAAAATATTATTTTTTATTTATTCTCAGCAACACTATATCAGCACTCTTATAATTTGGATGTTGATCTTCTTCAGGAATTTCCTCAACATAAAAACTATTTGTAAGTTTGTCATAAAATGAGCTCCAGAGATTCTTTTGAACTTGAGTATCTCGTAATTCTTGAGTTAAATATATTACTGGCTTCCTTTTACATGTGTTAGTTAAATTTTTGAGAGCGCCAATTAGTAGTTCAACAGCCTGAAAAATGGCTAGAATTAAATAATGTCTCATAGAAGTATTTTAGATACTTTATTAAGTTATTACCTCTTCATAATAAACACAATCAGCTAAGAGCACCATATCAAATTCTTCATTGAATAGAGAACTACTGTCTCCCCATACTAATGACTCTGCAATTGCATAACCACCCATACTGCCTATTTTAGCTTTATTTTCATTGATGTTCAATCGCAGCAAAGGCAAAGCTTCTGGTAAATCTGTTAATGTTACTTGAGCGCTAAAACACAAAATTTATTTAAATTGTTATCCTCTAAGAACCTAATTACTTTTTTATATTATACACTCACCCTAATGTTGCTGCAGTCAAGCCAACAACTCCTAGCCCAGAACCTAGTTCTAAAACTTTATTACCACTAAGAAAATCAGGCTTGTGATGACACATTGTCTCAAGATACTTAGCAAGTACCAAAGACGCATCCCACACAACACAGTTCACGTCTCCTTCCATTTTTTGGTATATTTTTAATGTTTTCAAGCATACTTCAATATCAATTTCTCTGGGAAGAAGATCATTACTTTGTGTAATTGATTTTCTATATGACATTATTTACAAGCAAGTGTTTACGTTACAGTGTAATTTTTGAGAAAAGTTATTAGTTAACACTACATATATTAGTTAACGCAAAAGTAACAAAATCTAATTAAACCTTAGAGTAAAAGAATATCTCTAAAGCTAATTCGAAACGAGGACTAATACAATAAATACGAGATCAACTGCAACGTAGCGTAATGATGAGTGATGAAATGAAATAGAAAATTAGAAATGTCATTGTCATTGTCTATTAAAATAAAGTGTCATATCAAGGTCAAGGTCAACTGGATTGTCATTTTGGGCCTCGAGACTCGAGTGTCAAGTACACAAGCAAGGGAATCTACTAAAAAAAAATTTTTTTGAAAAATAAATTTAACATATCAATCATCTTTAATTTCTACAGATTAATAACCGCAAATCCATGGAGACTTGACCATGAGATTGATATTGTGAAAAAAAATCTAATCTAAAATAATATAAACATTTTTTAACGGTATGCGTACATACTGAGAAAACAAAAGCGAACGAATGGGATTAATCATTAAGCGCCACATGCTGTCTTGGTTTTGTCAACGAAAATATAATAATAGGTTACCTTTTACAGTTATTTAAAAACGATTTACAAACAACCTAGCCTTTCGTTTGCATTGACTATGCTTTGCTTGCTGGTGGCATTACATTTGTATTAGTTTCGTTTGGTTGGTACTAATAAAAAATTTCATGATGGCAAGACAGAAATCATATGACAGTCAGTCACTCATTTCCGAACAAAATGGCTGTGACCATGGCTCTGTTTTGGATTTCTCTCGTTTTATCAGTAATTGGTGAGTAATTTCAACGATATTTATATTTATAATCGCTATAATAGTTCTATAATGTTTGATATGAAATTTAGGCTCCAATGCCGCCGGAGAGTTCAGCATTCTACATTGCCCCGACTCTCTGAAATTTTCGGGATCAGGCAAAACGTTGGAGAGTCTTCTGAAAGAAATCTTCTCCGCTTCTCTGGGACTCTCAGTTGAAGAGGTATGTAATATTGCAAAATTGATGAAATTTAGCCTTCATGTGGTACTTATTTTCAGTACTCACAAGAGCCCTTGATTAGAATGACTAATATCTATGAAGCCCGTTTATATTGCGTTGTGTTATTTACAGAACTCCGAATGGAAAGGTCTCTATGTAACTGACCCATTCAACACCCCTGAAGCCGTTGTTGAGGTGTACATTGATGGTGTCTCCAGTCTTGGTGAATCTGTGAGTGTGCTATTATATATTTTATAGACATATTTTTGTATATAAGTATTATTTCAAAGAAATTTCCAAAAATAGTACCTATATAATTTTAATTTTGATTTATAGATTGGATCAAAATTCAAAACCTTCCCACTGACTGTAGATGAATATGAACCAGACACCTTTGAAGCTGTCAAACACAGAATTAAACAACGTTTCACTAATGGAGGCAATAAAATTTTGTCCATCAAGCTATCAGAGCCACAAGAGGTAATAACTACAAGAAATAATCAAACTTTGAAATGACAGGAAATTAAAATGATATTTAATCTATATATAAATTTTGCAGCTGGCATCAGCACCATTTACAAATGCGTTTGGTCTCATCAAGTCTCCCAAGGTTACCAAACTAAGTCTCAATCACTTGAAGTACACAGTGGAAGAGGACTACCAGTTTTTGCTTGAGCTTGAGGCCTTGAGAGCTATTATTGAAAGGGTAACATTATTTTATATACATACTTCCTTACTAATAATATGAACATTGTATAAAGATTAGGCTCATTTTAAACAATTCTTTATGTATAATATTTAACTATATAGCTTTACTTAATGCAGCATTTATTAGCTATTATATATTTTTCAGTTTGAACATGTAAAATAAATGTAAAGTTATAAAATTGTTTATAGATCTTATTGCTGCATTTTGTAATCATTAATAATAATAATGTTACTTGTAAGATTTAAAGCAATTAAATTAATTTTATGTTTTACAGGTTAAAGTTGGTTCTATTGTTCCTGACAATATTGTTGATTTCTACAATTTCCGTTTCCGCACTCTCCATGCTTTATCCGACTTCCACGGTCCCAACTCTCTTCAAACCAAAGAAGCCAAGAAACTTTTAGGTAATGAGTTATTATTTTGTGTTTATTAAAAATTTAACACATGCGGGAGCGATTCCCGCACCGAACAAATATTTGTATGATCTACAGATCGTTGTCTCGGGTCTGGGTCTTTGTGTATGTGAATATACATATGTGTTTGTAAACGCACCCACGGTACCTTGGTCTTAAATGTATAAAAACTGAATAGTGATACATCACACTTCGTAAGAAAATACTTAAATCTAAGTTGGTCTGATAGTCTTTTGATTCTTATAAGAAACAAGATTGATTGGTATCTGAAAAGTTTGTGTATATGGCCCATTTTCACACACTTTCCAAAATCAATGGGTGCAGGTAAAAATATCTCCATAACTTAAGGTTAGTCTCTTAAGAATGTTATCCTGTAGCTTCAATGGTTAAGGTAAAAATCCACCTTGATTATTGGAATAAAACTTTAAATTATATGTCCGATTTTGAAGGGACTTTATAAATAAAGAAATGCTTTTTCATCAATGCACAGGTGATATCCTCCAAGATCTCAGCAAGGCATTTGTCAAGGCTTACGATGGCTCCGTATTAGTTACTGCTGTCACCACAGACGTTGCTCACACTCGTCGTGCTGTACGCTCTGTTGACACAGAGACTTTACAAGAAATAACACCTGAAGTGGTAAGACATTACTAGTACTTTTGTTTCATTCATCTTCATCATCTTATAACCTCGGAGATTCGTATTTGTTTAAATCCAATCAGCATAATAAATATTTTTATGTTTCACTGTATAGATCCAGTGTGAATTTGACAATTTTAATAATAATTATTTGCAAAACGTTATATTATGTTCAAGTTATTGTCAAATTTCAGACTGCTGAGAATGATGATGGCTACTCTGCTGACTACCCTGCTATCTTCAACATCATTCTTTGGTTTGGTGTAGTGTTTGCTTTCACCCTCATCGCCATTGTATATGCCATCATGGACATGGATCCAGGAAGGGACTCCATTATCTACAGAATGACAAGCACGAGGATGAAGAAGGACAATTAAATCCCGAAATTTGTTTAGAACTTCATCAATGTTGAATAAGTTCTAACCACAGTATTGTATTATAAGTCCAGTTTTATCAACGTCATGGAACTCAAAGAAGTCACATAATGTTCCATGGAAACACATTTGATGATGGAAAGATGTATGTGTCGATTGTGTCATTCTTTCTATTTAACTTGAGTAATGTTTTAAATAGTGTTATTTTAGTTATAAAGTAAATGATTTGTTGAAATCGAAAACCATTGTTATTATTTATGTACTACGATTATAATATTTATTCGGAATATTGCGGTCGAATGGTTTTTCTTCGCCTCACTACCGAGATTATTATTATCAACAACAATAACATACGCAATTTATTTTATAACTTAGAACTTAGTTCCTTCGCACTAAGTTCTGTGTGCAATAAATTACTTTTTATTAATAATTATGTTTGGAAATAAATGGGATGTCGATGTTCCTTCTGTGATTATATATATCCGTGTTCTATTTATTTTACCATTTCTGTAAATAAAAAACTTGCAGTTCTTTAAAAATATATCTGTTACTTACTGTTGTTCTATATTTAGCAGTATTACATTGTAGTAGTGAGTTACCGTTACAATTTGGTGGAAATAAAATACATTCCCTATCTAAATTTGATTTTATTTATAGACGTAACTAAAAGAAAATAAAATAAAAATTACGTTATTTTTGTGTCGTTGGTTACTAACCTTACAACTTCAACCACGCGCGGTCGCAGCCAAAGATTTTGGGGAATCATATTAACAATCAAGTTACGGTGGGGTTTAATATTAAAGTAAAGCAAATGACACGGTTGGCGCAGTGGTTGAGAGATCGACTGCTGAGCTACGTGTCGCGGGTTCGATTCCCGCACGGAACAAATATCTGTATGATCTACAGATATTTGTTTCGGGTCTGGGTCTTCGTGTATGTGAATACATACCGTGCCTCGGAAAGCACGTAAAGGCGTTGGTCCTGCGCCTGATCTCTCTCCGGTCGTGTCGGATTGCCGTCCCATCGGACTATGAGAGTGAAGGAATAGAGAGACCACCTGTGTTTGCGCACACACTTGTGCTCTATAATATCTCCTGCGTAGTTGGCTAATCTCCGGTGAGATTGGCCGCCGTGACCGAAACCGGTCAGGAGGACATTATTATTGAAGCAAATTAGAATTGATTTGAGTTGTTTTTTTATAAATAAAAATAATAATTATTATAACCAGTGGCGTGCGGTTCATAAAGAATACTGAACAAAAAAGACACTGCCTACCCTACGTAACTCAGATAAATATTTATTATAAGATGTTTGAGGTGGCAAATCACATACATCATTATTTAATCGACGAGACGACGAACCAATACCGACTTGCAGTAGGTATTTTTGATAAGTAAGCTTATAAAATTATCTGCCTACCCTCTAAAAACTCTGTGCACGCCGCTGATTATAACTATTTCTTTATTATAAAGATTTCAGGCATTTTAAGCAGAAACTTAATAATTTATTTAAAATTTTCGTTCTATTTTTAGGTTTGTCAATTTGTCTTGTACGATTTTGGGGGTCATGACCCCACCGACCCCCCCTCGGACCGCCATTGATTTCAACGTTTCAAAGAAAACACTGGTTTTCTTATCCCATCTGAGAATGTGAACATTTTGTGTTTAATATATTTTGTTTTGTGTTAAAAACCTAATAAATTGCATAGCCAGCTTCTAATATACTGATAAAGCTATGTTCAAATCGAGCTAATCATCTTAGGCCGTCTTTGTCTTTGGCACATTAATAGTGGTAATGAGTTTAAAGTAAACGTTTACGTTTACGTTTTGACAGCATGTGTCAACACGATAGCGTTAAAACTGACTTTATATTCCCTTAAGAATAAAGTTTATTTTTCTTAAATGTTAACATTATGTAATATCTGACTGATGGATAAAATGATTACAACATTGTTTCACTATGTATAAATACTTTTGCTGAGCCAAAGATGAGAATTTACACCCTATTTGAACTGTTTACATACAACGCTTCGAACAGACAGATACAATGATTACCCGGACAGGAGATTAACTCGTACTTAGGCATTATTGATGCGGTCCCACTCGGACTACAGAATCATTTCACTCAGTCGAAAGGTTCAACAGGACTATTGCGTTGTACATTGACGATCGCTCGTAATATTTTTTTAATCCTGTGCGCCATTTCCCTTCACGCTTTGATTACGAAGAAGAAGACTAGATGTTTCCTATAATAAGCTCCGGATAAAAATTATGTAGCTGTTATACTTAACAGTCTCGGCTGTTTAACAGTGCCTGCAAAGGCCTAGTTGAAATAAAAAACTGACTTTGTTATTACTTTGAAATAAGAAGTTTTTTGTATGGTCTTATCAGAGGAATAATTTATCTGAACTGTGTCCAGTTAATAAATCAACTCTTACTTAATTATTATAATTAACTCATTAAAAGAACAAAAAATAGTAGAAATAATTATATTTTAATAATCTATGCACCATTAGTTTACAAAAATATTAAATAGACGATTTGTTTTTATATTTTAATACTATGCGATTAATTTTAAAATCTAAGTACCTAACTGAAATATTAATTATAACGTAATCTAAGAACATTAATACAATAAAATAATTAGTTAATAAACACACAACTAGCTTTAATATAATTTAGCCACATTAATTTAATATATGTTAAGGCACAAAATTAAAATAAAATCTAAGGTAAATAATTAATTTTGTGAAAGTTACAGAGTTTTGAGAGTTCTATATGTTTTTACCCTATGTATATCCAAATCTAATATATCCAAAATTAACGAGAAAGTTTTTTCATAAAAGGGAATTAATGTTGTACTTATGTTTCATTTCTTTTTTTTTTGCGCGATTAACGGTACCAAATACAAATCATATCACCGAAGCACCAAACACCTACAGTGTTAAAATTGTTAACAGATTCAATCTATTTTATCCGTTATTTTTGGAATTAATTTAGATACGACATATTTTCGCCGTTAAGCACATCTTGCTTAATTGAATACATTGGTTTTGATATTAAATCTCAATTGTATTAGCGTCGGATAGTGTAGTGATGTGCACGACGCAGTCTGCGGCGCAATTCGGCCGGGAACTTCTCGTAACAGCGGCGACAAGCAGGGCGTTCGTCGTATTCGTAGAACTTGCTCCTCGTACTTAGTGGTGCATCGCACACGGAGCAAGCGAAGTGGTGTACGCACCAAGCTTTATTCAGGGCAGTGAATACTAAAGAAAAAAAATATTTGTAAATTGTGTTCTTAAAAAATGATGATTGTTCTAAATTGTTTTTGAATGAAACTTACCATCACCAGCAATCACTTGATTGCATACATAGCACAAGTTTCCAAACAGCTGATGATAATGCTGTTCGCAGTACGCTAGGCCCTTCTTCTCGTAGTGGCGATGGCCGTGGAATGGCTTCTCACATTTGGCACACACAAAGTGCTGAAAAACATAAAAAAAATGCCGTTATTAAAGTTTTATGACAGTTATACATAAAATAACAAGAAGTTGTTATTTTTCATACCTCAACATGCCAATGTTTCCCAAGCGCAGTTACAATCCTCTCCTCGATAGGACGTCGACAAGCACCACAGATAGGAATACCCATTTTATCATGGCAACGTAAGCAGAAGAGATTGTTCTGGAAACAAAATACATTTAGAACTATGAAGGTATTCATACTGAGAGTTACGACTGGCAACTAATGATGCCGTAGTGCGCATGCTTATATGAACTGACTATTGGAAGAACTAAAAAAAAGGTACAATAAACAAAGGTGCCCTCTAGGCCTTATTCGTAATATATCTGCAATACATGCTTACCACATCGTTGGCAGCGTATCCGGGGCGATGCTTAACTTCCCTGGCGGTATGATCGAGCTCTACGCCGCAAGTGGCGCAAGTGAAGTGGTACCCGTGGTACACCTCGCCGCGATAACGCAACGGCTCCCCGTCGATTACTCCACTGCACAAAACATTGTCTATATAAATCTTTTACTAATCATCATCAGCTTAGTCATTTATTTACAGTTGGAATAAGGTTTCTTCTCTGAGAGACGAAATGAGTCATAATTCACGACACAAATCCAGTGGATATTCTTACTATACATATGTATATTTTAAGTAGACAAATATGTTTAGTCTGTATGTAGAATGTGTATGCCTAAACTGCTGAACCATTATTGGTGAAATCTTGAAGAAAGGATGTTTAATACGAAAGAATCTAATGGTACTTTCATTTCGGAAAAATTTACAACTTCACGTGGTCACGGGCCGATTTGCGGGCAGACTATCAGCATTATCTAATATCCTACTAGATTAAAAGGTGTGTATATATATATATATTTTTCTACTTATTTGAGTGCGTTTGGCAGCACTTCACCTGATGGTGAGTGACAGTGCTGCAATGGATCACGCGAGCTCAGATAATGCCTATTTATTCTCGCCTTGAAGGTACCTAAGTTATACGAATCGGGGAATATAGACGGCAAAGAACTCCATTCCCTAGCCATATAACAAAAATAAGGAATCTAGCAGTATATTCAAAAAATGTATGCAATGTAATGTCGCAAATTAAGACGGTTCCGTCTTTAGATTTCTGATGACAGACTTTAGGTATATTTTTATTTCAAGGAAAAATACTATATATGAAACACTGAGATATTTGAAGGTATGGTGATGATTAACTTACTGGCACTTATGGCACATGTAATTAAGCAGTCCGTCGGCCTTGATGCGAGCGTTGCAGGTGTGGCAGAGAGCGCGACCACCGTTCTTAATGAAGCCAGCATCTGCTAGCTCAACATTACACTCTTCGCAACGGAAACATGACGGGTGCCAGTTTGCGTTCATCGCTTTGATGACACGACCAATCACAAATTCGCCTGAAATCAAATGAAAAATTCATGTACCTGCATATTGCAGCAGACCATCTCACAAATATATAAGAACTATAACAAATTCGAGGCATATAAATATATGTTTTTCAGTAGGATTATTCAATATTATTATCTGATAAAACACACTAGCATCTAATTAACTAATACATGTGTATCAAATAGTTCAGAGATGTTTTTGGAAAATAATACTTAAATTCATATCATTCTTTTAATATAATGTGTGAGTTTGAGTTGAACAGGAGTTTATAAATAAATATTAGTAATAAAATACCGCATTTTCCGCAACATGGCGCAAACAGCACTTGGAAGTCACGTTCGCAATACTTGCGGCCTTCAAACTCGAAGAATATACTATCAGGAAACACACGGAAACATTGCGCACATCTGAAAAGAAGAGTTTCCATTACACCTATTATTGCCTTTCTTGTTCATAGTGTCTCAATAGCAAATTAAGTAGTAAAATTTAATAGTGTTTGGCCCAGTCTTCTGCTACTTGTTCTGTCATGTCTTTGTCACCACAATCTACCACATGGTACTACTTTTCCAAAGTGAAAAGATTAGCGTTAATTGTATGACTGCCCTGGGTGCACTAGACAATCTCAGGGTTTGTCAATTGTGGAGGCTCTTTCCTTGCAACCAAAGGTCCTCCGCTAAGTAGATTTAATTTTTAGTTACACACATAAGCTTGTCACAAACTGACAGAGCATGCAGCACAGTATGGTAGGTGTGCTCCTATAAACCAACAATATACATGTCATTAACAACTACCTACGACTGTTGCTACTGCGCACGCATACTCTAGTTGCCTTGACACAATAATTATAATAGTTGTTTTTCTGTAAGAACTTTTCTCAAGATGTGAGAGGTAAATTAAGTAAAATTTATAGTTTTCAATAACTTTACAAATGATTTTTCAATAATAATAATATAGTGAGAAAAATGTAACAATATTAAAAATTACTTACACAAAGCAGTTAGTATGCCATAGTTCTCCATTGGAGTTCACAATCTTTTCAGTGGTTTCGAATCCATCACCACAACGAGTGCAGAACATGTTGTCCAAAGACATGGTTGCTAATCTGTAAAAAAAAATAAGTAAACTAATAATAGTCCCTCTTGTGTTGTGGATCATTACTCTACAGAAGGAAAAATGCAAACAATATAATTAATAATTGCATGATTGAACCTTAGTCTATTAGTATCAGTTCAGATACTATGTATAGGACCTATTTTAATAGAATCTGCTTATAAATAATAAAATCAAAATTATGTATAAATTTAACAACATGAAATTTAAATTATATTCAAATGGATTTTTTATATAGTTTCCTTCTATAACACCTACATTAAAATCATCAATAGAAATAAGTAGATACTTATATAGGTTCACTTAAATATTTTAAATGTATTGTTAGTTGAATTAAATTAGTTATTTTCCTGATCCATAGAACAGGTAAATTAATATTTAATGGGTGACCAGAATAAGCTTGCTGGTGTTTTAGATGTAGGTATTAAGGTAATTAAGTTATGTATTTAAAATAAATGGTGTTAGATGTAATAATATTATAATAATTGTAATTTAAAAAAAATATACTCCAATAGTTCAGTGTTCATTTTCATAATTAGGCACTTTGAAGGTTTTCTAACAATTAGGCTGAGTTATAGATGCTAATTTACCCATTTCTAATGGAAACCTTAAATATATTCTATGATTTAAGTAGTTATCAGATCTGGCTAAGTTAATTATTTACTTCTAAAATATAGTCTAGCAATTTGATTAATAGAAAATGAAATAAATGAATGATGCTTTTCCTATTAGTATATTTGTATACTGTGTCACTATATGCATATGGAGGTGCCTGTTATGAGCAATCCGTACAAGTAGGTTAACCACTCCCACGTTTGCAGATGTAGCTTACCCTGGCATTTTTCACTTCAATTGTTTACTAACAATAATATTACGTGTTCTTCGATAAAAGTTCTGTCAAAAAGAAGAGTAATATTGATAAATAAGCCATATAAACACCATATATTACGTACAATGAACATATCATCCTATTTAGAGGTATCCGTGTTGGTACAAAATAGAAATGATGTAACGGTGTCAAAAATAATATTGGTACAGTAACGTTGGTATTGTAGAATTTTATAGATTTACTTACATTACTTAGGTGGTTGTATTAAACTATACAATGTTTAACATTGATTGGGTATATTTTTTAGATTCACAATCACGATACTATTTACAACAGCAATCAAGTAACAAAGGTTGAAAGAAGAAATGACAGTGACATTTGATTTGATTAAATTTTTATGGACAGAACTTCTCGCGATGAATCAATCATTCATTGTCTAGTGTTGTAAATGTTACTAAAATCGATTAGGTCCAAATAAACGTAAATACTTCCACATTCATTGATTTTTCTTTAGACCGAATATGAAAAAGGGAGCAATATGTACGCGGCATTATAACAGGCTTCGTCATATTATTTTTCCTAGGATTATATTTTCTTTAAACTTACCAGTATATTAGCGTAGTGGTAGCAAACGCAACTATTAGTCCTTGTTTCGGTCTGGGGGTGGGCAAAGTGTGATTGAGTTTTTCTGCATGCAAAAATACTTTGTAGTAACCCGAGTTTTAATTATGCTCAGTAGAGGGAAATAGGCTGGCGCACTACACGGGATGACAGTATAACGAAATGGATGGTGCTTTGAGTGAAACCACCAATATTCTGAGAGCGTGTTGTTATTTATGTATGTCAGTTTTAATCGACACTGTTGCTTGCGTAGCCGGCAGTATAGTAAGTCTATGCATAAAACCTTAGAGTAATTAGAACTACTCTAAGTATAAGATATGTATTACATTCAGTGTTGCCAAAAGTACGGCAATTGCCGTTTCGTACGGCAACTAGGCCTCCAAATCACCCAATGTACGGCATACGGCAGGATGCTCATTACCGTACTATAAAATACGGCAATCCAGCAATTGAATAAAAATCTTTTAAAATCGTAAAAAAATTAAACTTAGTCCAAAGTATCATATTTTTGCATCTTGTCTTGCAACTAGATAACATAATAAACATATAACATAGCATCACCCTAGTATTCCCCGAAGGTTTAGGCACAGGTGTACCACTGCACACCCACATTTCGCCGATGCCGTTATTGAGACTCATGTAATAGGGGGGCGAGCTTAGTGCCGTCTATCGTGCGCAGTTCCAGACTCCGTGATGCTACTGAGATTTTCCATAGAGAAAAACCCAAAAACACTTTGCCCGACCAAGGAATCGAACTCAGGACCTTACGCTCAACAATTACGCTGGCGACCACTAAACTGAGGTAGTCAGACTGCCTCAACTAGATAATCTGTACTTTTTGCGTTAATCATAAATATTTATTGTTTTATCCGTATTTATTGCCCTTAGAAAGAATTGAGGCGGGAAATCCCACCAGCCTAATTCTTTCACATTTAATGGAACAAGAAGAGTAAAGCTATTCTACTCAGTACACGAGAAAGTCAGTATACGTAATTTTATATCTTTTCTTTTTTTTTTTGTAAATGTACGGCAATTTATTTTAGAATACGGCAATTTTTACCCTGGTGTACGGTATCCCGAAATCTAGGCAGCGGCAACACTGATTACATTGTGCACAGCACTGGCACTATCACTGACTCACTCTTAATCTGTCAGTGTCAAGGCTGTGATGTTTTCATAGTACGCGGTAAAAGGCAAGCGAAAGAATTTACATAAACTTGGATTTATATTTGCTGAAAATGGATACAGATGCTTTTAAAACAAACCTTAAAACTGTAAAAGAACTTATATTAGATGAACACAAATTAGTAACATATACTTCTCTTAGCAAGGAGCTGTGTATTCACGTCAACCAAGCAAAATCTTTGTTAAGTCAAATAGTACAAGATATTAGAAAAGCCAACCCTGAAATTGACCTTAGTGTTTGTTATATGGTATCTGGTTTGCTAAATAACAATAGTGGATGTACTACTGTGTGTTCAGAAAAAGATAAAGATACCATCAAAGACACATTGAAAATCATATTTTATGAGCATGTGTACTGCGTTGGTCGAGGTATCAAGTCTGTGGACAATGTCGCCTTGACTGCAATAAACAAATTAGAGGATCTTCCTTTATGTATTGGACTAATTAAAGCAAATTCTTGCACTAAGAGGACCAATGATGAATTAGGAAACTTGAAATCCAAAAATCATGTTGCTATTATTGATTCAAAGCCTAATGTTCAACAAAAGACCTCGAAAGATAAAGTGAAAGATGTAATTATAAATGGCCATGAAGATGCAAAGAAATTGAATGAAATTAAATCAGAAACCAATATAAAATCTGAAATTCCATCTCCAAAGAAACATGTATCAAACAATAATAAAACACCCTCAAGAATAAACAGTAGCAAAGGTATTGCGGGATTTTTCAGCAAAGGTAATGCTAATTCCACTAAAGCAAAAAATGCTAAAGTTAATGAGCTTGCAGTCAAAGTAGAGAAGGATGTCAATGTAGAGAAGGATGTCAAAGTGAAACCAATGAGTAAAGACAGTACCATAACTTCCAAGACTGAGAAAAATGCACCTTATAAGAACTCAAAAGAAAAAGGTGATAATAATTCTCTAACACAAATAAAAAAGACTGCAAAAGTAGATAAAAAACGCAAAAGACTGTTGCATGTATCAGACAGTGAGAGTGAAGCGGATGAAAATGATCCTTTTACCAATGAAATGGATGTTGATCATGAGTCGGAAGATGAAATACCTCCCACACCAACTGTAAATACAGTTAAAATAACTTCAGGAATAGTTAACCCTAAGAAAAGAAGAAAGGTTGTGGATAAATTGTATACAGATGAGGATGGGTTTATTTTAACCAAGAAGGAAGAAGTTTATGAAAGTTGTTCAGAAAATGAGGAAGATCCAAAAGAAAATAATGAACAAATTAAAGAAAATGGCAAACTAGTAAAAGAGAATTCTAAAGAACTAAAAGAAAATACTACACAAAGTAAAGGAAATAATGAAGCGAAACAGTTCAAAACTGAAACTTCACCAAAAGCAAACAAAAATAAGAAAAAGATATCACCGCCACAAAAAGGAAAACAGTCAACTATAAACAGTTTTTTCAAAAAAGCCTGAAACCTGTTTCCTCTCAGATAATCTTTTTCAATCATGTAGTTATTTTAAACTGTGACTAATTTTATTTTGTTTCCTCATTAATGTTTTAAGAATATTCAATTATGTTTCAGTGTAGTAAAACAACAACTTTTGTTTTTATTTATTGTTGCAACATTCATTCATTAAAATAAAACTTGGCAAAGTGTTATTGTTTATCTCTTGGTTCCAATGGCCACAACCCAGTCAGGATGTACTTGCACATCCACTAAGTATGAGCATTTTGTGCTATAGGTTGATGACTGAAAGTCTTGACTGGATACTTGTCTGAAAAGAAAAGAATAGTATCAAGTATGTGAGAATACTCTTGGCTCAACACATTGGTGTAACCATTGAATTAGTTTTGGTAAGACAAGAATTTGGATTTCTCAGTCCAATATGTCATTATTTAGAACCAGTGTGTGAAGCTGAGGTTACGAGAATTACAAAAATGATGCACATAATGAGTACAATAATTCTAAAAGTGAGACATTAAAAAAACATTGCAAGTAAAATCCATATTTATATACTTTTTAATGTCTTCATGGCTAAACTGCTCAGTCAATTCTTTTGATATGTTACCTAACACCAACATATACATTCACATCATTGATAAAAACTTACTTATTCCTTGAATTGTAATCTGACAAAATTTTCACGATACCGTCCATGCCAGCTGAACATAGAAGAGAATTGTCAACTGAAGAGTCTCTAGGATCTGATATAACTCTGTTAGTCAAACTGGGCTTCCCCACAGATGACCAGTCCAGTGCAGTAACTTTCCCATGGTGACCTCTGTACTCATGTATGCAAGTGCATGCTGCTAAATCCCATACTTTTATTTTCTTGTCATCTCCTGTAACAACGATTTTGTTGCAATAAAATTATTAAAAACTTTTTTCATATTCATAGTAGAAAGAGCACCAGCTTGGTTTGTTCTGCCATAAGCAAATGGGTGGGATTCAATTGACATCTCTACATCACGAGTTGCCTGATCAATGATGTGTCCATTATGCTATTTTTATTTATACTCAAAACAAGATAGAATTATAGTGAAATAAAATCATACCCGCACTAGCTAAATGTGCCCCCGAAGGAGAGAAGGCGAGCGTTCTTACAACGCCGCGATGTCCACAAAGAACTCGCACTAATCGGGCATCGGACACTATCCACAAACGAACAGTGCGGTCGGCCCCACCTGTTGCTATGTAGACTTCATTCGGGTGGAATTTTACACACTGAAACAAAATCATACATTAATAAAACGATAACATTGCAGAGTGGTTATTGAATGGCCACTCGATTATTCGATACTCGATTACTCATTGGATGACACCTGACTACACGGGTTCGAGAGAGTATTACTCGTAGTTATTTTAACTTATTATAAAAGTAACTATTTATAACATTTTAAAGTAGATGCGAAGACTTACTGTGACGTCGGACATGTGGCCGACAAATACTCTTATGGGGAAAGTTCTACTTAGAGACCATAGTTTTGCGGTCCTGTCATGAGACCCGGTGACAACGAAAAGACCGCTCTTTGAGACATCCATGCACCATATAGGATAATTATGACCTCTGCAACAAAAACATAAATTAAATTTTCATAGATATTTTTTATATTTGATAGGCTAGGCTGCTAAGTTTTTGACAACTACTTATTTCACCCAAGTATGGGAATTAGGAAGTGGTTATGTCACTATAAAATACAGGTTTCTCTTTGATAGGTATGGTAATTTATTACTAAATAATCAATATTATTATTAATATGTTATGTGAATAAAATTTTGGCACCTGTATATTGCAGCACAGGAATAATCTGTCAGTTTCCAAGCTCGTATAGTGTTATCGTGTGAAGCTGACACGACTAATTCTTCTCGCGGGAGTACACTGACAGCTTGCACAGGACCTGAATGTCCTCTTAGTGGCAAGCCAGCGCCTATTTGCCTGCAAAAAACAATTTATAACAAATTATTTAAGTTTTTAGAAATTATGTGTGAGATAAAGTATGGTAGGCAACAGGAAAAGTCCTGTTTAAACTAAAAAAGTCGTATCTTTTTAGTAAAATATGTATGTAATATAAATTAGTAGAACATTTTAATTTTATCTGAATAGTACCTACAAAGTATTATCGTCAGGCACCAGCTCATGTGGCACATTACATGCTAATTCAACTTCAGAGATGTTTCGATTAACCCTTCTGTTAATATTGTTTTGTCCAAGATCCCACAACCTGATTTCCGAATTGCTGAACCCACCACACAACATGTTACAATACTGATCGGTTTTGGCACATATTAAACTGCAAACAGAAATATAATTTAATAATCAGTAGAATTATGTTACATAAACTGATATCTCCAATTATCTTACTGAGTATCTGGAGCAGCTATTTTGTACAATTTGAGTGGAGCTGTTGATTCTCTGACACCTTTTATTGCATCCTGTAGATCTTTTAATTCTTTATCAACACTTTGGTATTCTGCATGACCATTACATTCAGCAAATATATCTAGAAATTAATTAATAATATATATTGAATGAAAAGAAAAATAAAAAGATTTTTTTAACAATTACAGGATATTTACCATTTGTGTCAGTTATTTTTTCTTCTGAATTAGTTCTGGTTACATTGATTTCATCTTCCATCTCTTCTTCTTCATCTTCCTGTAAATATCAAAAAGAATGACAGATTATGAGATTTCATATCTGTTTATGTTGTTGTGTGTGCACTTTGTTATGTTTGTAGGGTAGCAGATAATAATTATGTAATGTATATGTTGACCTCCTTAGTTTTTACATCTTTTACACAAGAAGGAAATAATCTCATTCATTTTAAAGTAATCCATTGTACCTCAATTCCTTTCCCATGATGTAATGAAGAAGGGTCACCATGGTCATTACATTTAGTAAAAACTTACACCACATTTTTTATGTGAAAACAAAATCATAGTATTTAATGTCGGACCATACTTACAACATTCTTCTTATTGGAGTCATTATTAATATCAATATGAAACCATGTTTGCAGGACTTGTATGAGAAGTACATGACCATGTTTAGCTAAATATGCTTTTAACATATTTAGAGCATCTTGAGACAGATTAATATCATATTTACATGACCTAAGACAAATAAAAGTTGTTATCATTACTTTGAACATGTCTTGTATCATATGTATATATCATTACTCTATGTGAAGAATAAAAACTGGAAATAAATATATTAATTGATATTATTTTGCCTAGAATATTAAATATTGTACCTGAATGCAGCAATAGAAGGTCTAGTTTCAACCTCCTGCAAAGTATAGATGGAGCCAATGTCATCCAATATTTGATTCATATAATCTTTCTCTGGTGTTTCATTGTCAATAGTACCATTTTGTAATGAATTAAATAACTGTTCTAAGCTATTTGGTCTGTATAATGCTGATGGTAAATTGCCATCAATGGGTTGATGATAAGATAAGTCTTTTTGAGGTAATGTGGCTGAATGTCTCTTTAGGAACATCTGTGCGGGCCCCCCATGACCACCTCGCAACATTTCTAAGTATAAATGACAGAGCAATGGACTTAACAGACCTAGTAGTTCATTTTTCACTTTCTCGCTTTTTATTTCTTTTATGAAGTTTACCAATCTGCAAATAAATTTTTGTTATAAAATTACTTCATTAGTACTTACTTATGTATAAGTAACAATCAGGGCCCGATCTAAGGGGGCCGAGCTGGGCAATTGCAAGAGCGGCAAAATTGAGGGAGCTAGATGGTTGCACGGTTGCAAATACCTAGTTAGGAGTGCACGCAAAGTTACAGCATTCTACGGTAATAATAATATAAAAGAAATATTCCTATTTTTCAGTAATTGTTCATATAGTACAAATGTTGGACATGTTTCATAGTGTATCACCCCGCCAATATGATGGGAAATTTAAATTATAAAGTATTTTATTATAAACCACCTTCATATAACAGTATCTTCAGAATCTTTTAAACTTCAGAACTGATTTTGATAAAAAAAAATTCACTGTTCCCTAAGTTGAAAGATACATAACTCGATAAAAAAAAAAAAAACATTCCATTCAGTATTTTATAAGATATTCTTGGATAACCATACTCAACATGTAAACTCACATACATGCACTCATGAAATTTGGTGTATTAGTTCAGAAGTCCCAGTAGACAAAGTGAATATATACAATTCCAACAATATTACATACATACGTTGGTCGTTTAGAAATTGCAACATCCTATCTCTGGAATAAAATGCTCATGACTTAAAAAGTGTCATTGTAAAGGGTGGCAAATATTGTTTTGCCCGGAGCGGCTAAATTGCGAGATCGGGCCCTGATAACAATAACAATAATATTTTTCGAAAATGAATAAATTTAATAAAAAAAAAAGAAAATCAAGAACACTAATCAAATTTACTCAGAAGAGAGATGTTTCGTACAGTCCAACCACATGCAGAGTAAAGACCTTAGTTTATTTAAGATTACCTCGTATATTGAGTGTCATACTGTCCAGCGTCATTGTTGATACAAGAAAATAATATTGAATTGGCGCGACTTGCTTCACATTGAACTATAGTTGCCACAGCCATCTGTTCAGCACTTCTGCTTAAATTATTATTATTGGTAGACACGTCTATGTCCTAAAATATAAAAACAAATACCATTATAGCACACCACAAATCCACACGCACTTTTCATTCACACTAACTTTACACTCACTGGATAGTTTCGTCGTTCTAAGTAGGAAGTGACCGCAGCTTTAATTGCATCATTTCTAGTCTTTTTCATTAAAGACATCAGTTTTTATTGTTTAATTTATAAATAACCAAAACAACAGACGTTTTCTATTATGGTTGACATTAGTTAGAACCTGTTAGAACAGTTAGTTGACAGTTGACTGAAGACTTGACATTGACGTCTGATGAGTGCTGCAAGGCTGCAATGTACATTTATGAATAACCACCATCATGAATACCCAGAAACCATCGAAATAATATGTTCAGTCCCTGAACAACTGGAACGAGATGTTAAAAAAAATTTTAAGGCCCTGATTATTTGACCTTGAAAATCAATTAAAAAAGTAAAATAGAAAATGACCGCAGGGGTTGCAGATCTGTCTCTTTCTAGTTAAGGTGACAATTCTTCGTGAGACAAATAGGACTTATACTTATCTACAGCTCAGATCCTTTATCTGAGATTTACAGACTGTAACATCGTCATATATCTTTAGGAAAATTCTTTTTAATATTTTGAGTTTCATATATAAGGGTCATCGAAATAAATTTGATGGAGAAAAAAAAACTTAAGTATTCTAGAAAGTCATTAAAACAAAATGCATGAATTTTTTTTAACAATAGGGCACATCCTATCTAAAAATCATCTAAGTGATCTTTTTCACTTACTTGATTTTTACGTAAGATGTTAGACTGGACTAAAAACAAATTAACATGAATTTAAGTTGTACATAATGCAGTGACTTTTTTCAATATTTTTTATAGAATATAAAAAGGCCCACTCATTTAGGCCACTAGTGGTGGCGCTGAGGCAATTTATCTCATTTTGTATAGTTGCAACTGCAATGCAACGTAAACTGATTGCGTGCGAATTTTTTGAGCGATTTCATTCTGTGTAAACGGCGGCGGCGGTGTGATTTTCTGGGTAAACGTAATCTTGCAACTTTTACCGTTACACGAATAATCGTTCAAGTTTCGGGTTGTCTACTAGAACTAAGTAATAAGGCAAAATTACTTCATTTATGTACACGTAAACAAGTCGATTATTTTTTTGTCATTAATGTAGGTTACCAAAAGTACAGCACTAATCTTTTGAGTACTTCAATTTGTGTCAATTGTCATCTCATGTCATTTCAATATTCAATTTTATGTTTTGTTTAAATTGAGCGAAGTATTCTTTTTCGAGAATCAATTTATATAAAAACATTTCAACGATGACTAAGTGTAATATTGTGGGATGTGGTGCAAGGAAAACTAAAAATCGACCCAATTTAACATTTCACCGGTATAAAGCAATTTGTTTTAAAATAAGTTTTTGTAAAATTTTCATAAGTAAATTACCTATAACGCTATTATTTATCTTATATAGTTTTACCATAATTTTAATACGTAGTAAAACATTTCAGATTGCCAAGAAATGAAGAAAAAAAGAGAAAGTGGCTGGATATAATTGGAAATGAGAAACTCAATCCTAACACAAAACAAATTTTAATTTGCTCTCTTCATTTTGATGAAAGTGATTTTAACAGAACGATGGAAGTTGTGAGGTTACGAGACGATGCAATACCTTCTCGACTTCTAATGGTAAGTGTGTCATTGTGAAATAAGGAAAAAAAGTATAATCTCATAATAACTATTTCTAACTACCCATATGGTAGATATAATTAATATAATAATATGTACTGTCTAGATGCAAACTTAAGATTTTCATCTTGTTACAGCCATCAACCTTTCCTGGACAGACTAGTCAGGCTGCTCGGACTGAAAAAAGAATACACATAAATAATAAAAATGCTTTTAGTTTGGTAAATATTTTCATTTTAAACTATCTAATCTATGTTTTTGGACTATAGTGTATTGATTACTCAAAACATATTAACAGAAATGATCTTGCACAGGCCTTGAGGCTTGGCTCTAGTGTTCTGGACACATTCCATACAACAAATTTGGATTTATTATGATAGATTAATAATAAAATGTGTCAAAACAGAGACACAAAAAAAAATTTTTTTGCTAATTATGAACTCCTATACTTGTAACAGCATCAAGGCTAACCTTGAAAGATGACAGGATGATGCATAAAGGGTGGCAAAACTGGAGCTGTAGAAATCACAGATGGTCTGCTTCTTGACAAATTGCCATTTTTTAAATTCTTGATTGATAACCTTCTTGGCAAAAATCTGACCATTGTTACAATTAAACATTTTTTTAACAGGTTACCATCCCTTCTTCTCCAACTGTATCAGAAACACAATGTACAAGAATTGAGCGGCAAAGTCCTATTGAACCTGTATCTAGCACTTCTAGTGACTTCAAGGTACATTGTTTGTACTGAATGTTTTGTAAATAATAAGTATTTAAGCAATTACCCTACATAATTATGATTTGATTTTTATCCATTATGAATTTTGTATTCTTTTTTTTTACCTTTTAATCTTATCAAATACAGCCTATATTTATATAGATTAATTTTTAAATGTAATGAATAAGATATTTTATCAACTACTGTTATACTTTGTTAACAGGTTACAATACCCAGTGAATCAACTATTTCAGAAACAGATTGTTCAGAATGTGTTATGGAACCTGTTCCTGGAATTTCGAATGTTTTCATAGTAGAGGTGAGAATATATTATTTTCGTTTATTAAAATTAAAGTACTAAGCACTAAAGATCCTACCCACTAAAGTCCTTTTGTTAGTTTTTTGCTAAAATGACAAATTATGACGTCAGAATTATTAGTACACATAATTCATTACCCACACCCTTAATTCAAAATGTGAAAAGTACAAATTAATTACCATACATTTTATTTTCAGAACCTGTCTGGTAACACAATAGAAAAATTAAAGAAAAAATGTGATATGCAAACAAAAAAAATCAAGTGTCTACATCAAAAACTTTGCAGGCAACAGAAAAGAATTGCCATTCTTAGGAATATAATTGACAAATTACAGGAAAATAAATGTTTGAATAATGATAGTATAATAAATCTGGATGATGATGAAGGTTCAAAAGATTGCTTAAAAGGCGAATATGTAAATCAAAAGGTTTACGTTGTGAAAGACAATATTCATAGAAGGCACGAAAATTTGCGCTCACAGTCCACTTTTTCTCTTCCTAGGCGTATAACTTCGCGCCCCAAGGCTATTACACGTGTCATCCACATCTCAGGAATTTGAGGAGGTGGTACCAGATCATGAATGCTTAACCTGGTTTTTGTATCAGAGCATTGCAAACCTTGAAGGCCAAAGTTCAGATAAATGACACGCCTGCGGTATGCGCACTTGCCCTCGATGAGATGGCAAGAAGAAAAACGTATTACCTACAGTAGATTTAATACTGGTATAGATGGTTTAAGCGATTTTTTGGAAATTGCCAATCAATGCCTAGTTATATAAGTTACCTTAATTAAAGTGTTATCTTATCATTACATTAATAATATGCTATACATATGGTATTTTTTTCATTAGTATATTTATCATCCACCTAGTCTTATCCCATGAATTTTATACTCTGTGTTATGTATTCTTTAATGGTGCACTTGCGGTTGTTATGTTTAGTTAGCTTAGAGTGGCTCCCACGTGGTTGCTATGGCATGGCAGTCGCATTGTGTTAGCTGATAGGTACGCGAGTAAGAACTAAATTTTATCGTTTTCTATTTAATCGACACGAGCTACACGAAAGTTGCACATGCCGTAATGGAAAAATTAGCCAGTCAGCAATTTTATCAAGGCTACTTTTAATTCATTTAAGATATTTATTTGTGGAAACATGAGTATACAAACACAGCATGCAGGTTGTTCAGTTATACAAAAGATTCATATTTATATCTATGTTTTAGTAAGTGAAATATTCACTAATCTCTTGAGTTTTCAACTTTTTAAATCTAAGATTTTTCAATCAAAATGTTTAACGGACCTCCCCGCATATTCCATATCAATAACTATTTTCAAAACAATATAAAATGAGCCTACCATGGTATTTATCGATGGATAACCGTTCGGCCCATACAATCCTATTTCCTACTTTATTATTAATTTATTTATTTATTTAATATTATAAATGTGACAGTTTGTGAGGATGGATGGATGGATCTTTGTTACTCTTTCACGCCGGAACGGCTGAACGAAAAAATAGATTGTAGTCTGGAATAGCACATAGGCTATGTTGTACATTTTATCCCGGAAAAATGTACTGGTTCGTAAAACGAAGCCGCGGGCGGAAGCTAGTATTATATATTATTGTACAGACAAGGAACTAGTATCTGGAGAATGTACAAATATTTGTTCCATGCGAGAATCGAACCCGCGACACATCGTTTAAAAAGCCATCGTTTAGTCACTGCGCCTATCGTGCTATTAATCTTTATGCATGATACACGAATGAATTATGATATTTTTATTTTAACAGGTACCTTCATTTCTTGTATTTCTAAATTGTCATTAGGAGAGGGGGCGCGGGGAAGGCATCTAGTCTTATTTTATTTATTTTACTCAAATTTACGACGATTTTAGTCATAAGCACATATTCAAGGAATCAGGTAGGGAGGTACCCCTATTCAGCGCCTATTCATAATGCTTGTCTTTTTGTTCAAGCTCGTCAATTTGCATTATCATGACAATAATGTTGTACAGTAAGTAGATAAGTAGGTACCTACGTGTGAAATAATGAACAATACGTGCGATAACCCGGAACTCTTAAATTATTAAACTAGTGGTGTCAGACGATGTGTGGGTGAGCAAGACAGTTAAGCGACAGTATAATTCAAGATGGCTAGTGTAACGCTTGCGTTCACTATTCTATCCTGTTTAATGACCTTGTTTGTGAAAGGTGATAGTTTGAACGGAATATTATTTGATGGAAGCTATGAATTCGTAGATCTAACACATCCTTTTGACAACCATACAATATATTGGCCAGGCACACGACCATTTAAGTTTACAAAAATCACTGAAGAATATAGAAGCACCGACAAGTCTTGGTAAGTAGATCCTTTCTCGTCATGGAAATATTAAAGGACTAAGTAATTATACTAACACCTACGGGTATATCTATGGTTATTATCGTTTTTCATTTTACTAACAACTAGCAGGACGGATATGATATTTATATTATTGCTGAATCGAAATAGGTAATATATTCAATTATCTGTGGCATCGAGGACAATCACATCACCGTCACTACTTTCGTATAGATAGACACGTATTAAATACTGCAGTGATGATATCATAACGAGATCATAAGACTGACTTTGCCCCCTAGCCTAGTTACCATCTACAATCGCTTGAGAATCGAAACTCCAGAAAAATCCATACGATTGACGAATTACAATGCCAAATTCACGAATCGCGTGACTATTCGAAATTTTGTTGTTTTCAATTTTCAAGCGATTGTACACTTATCGGTACTTACTGCTATTATAAAAGCTAGGAATGCATCAGCTCCCTTAGCTTTGTTATTAATCAGCGAAGATCTAATAGTCTGTTTTAGGATATAAAAGTAGTCTCATTACCAGTTCAGTACCCCTAGTGTAAGTCTCTTTTTACAAATTCGATTTACTACATCGAACGCGTTCGGCGTTCCGATTGGTGGAGAGCACGAAACGGACCAATCGGAGCGCCGAACGCGTTCGATGTAGCAAATCTAATTTGTCAAAAGAAACTTACACTAGGGCCTCTGTACTACTTATACGGGTCAACACCCATATTTCGATCGGCATACGGCATGTCCTGCCCAGTCCCACTAACCCCATTGTAGTGGGGCGGGTTTTCAACTTCAGTCAATTATCAGCGCAATAGCAATACCGCACACAGAAAATATTAAGTACCTATATGCGTAGTGTTATTGTAATAAATAAATTCAAACCGTTACTGCCCCGCTGCTCGGCAAGGGTTTCTTCTCAGAATGAGAAGAGTTAGGTACCGCCTTAGTCCTATAGACTAAGGCATAACTCTGTTAAAATATCAAAATTAGCTGTTATCCAACTTCCATATAACGGTCATCGGTTACAAAGGAAAAGAAATACAGAATACTTACCTACTAAAATCCCATATATTTTTTTGAACCTCTTATCAGATAATCCCACTAAATATAAAATCCAGGCTATGTTAATGTGTACAGGTACGCGACAAATGAATTTGAAGCAGGAGAACATGGAGGCACACATATCGACGCACCTTATCACTTCTCGATGACCGGCAAACGTGTCGGAGACTTACCCATGGATAAATTAATAGTTCCACGTGCGTAATTCTTATTACACGTAAGGACCTAAGAAATAAATAGGTCTATAGATATAATAATTAATTTGTTTTCGTTGCAGTTATAGTCGCTGATATTAGTTCAAAAGTTAACGACAATCCTGACTTCGTGTTGCATAAGCATGATTTGGATTTCATGATAAATGACTGCTCAGGAAAACCTTGTGTGCTAGTATTTAAATTTGGATGGAGCAAGTATTTTAATGATCGCAGAAAGTACTTGGGTTTTGATGAACAAACAAATACTTTGAGATTTCCAGGTACCTTCATTACAAATTTAATTTTGACTATATGATAATGTGTAAACTTAATCTGTCCACGGCGGGCAAAGTTATTAGGTTGCTTAGATTGATATCCTCAGTCTCAGGTTTGGAATTGTATAGTTATTTCAAGATTCAATCCGCGCTTATCACATGAATTAATTACCAATACTTAATAGGTACCTACGATACCGGTCATCGACAAAACATATATATAACAAATCAAGTCATTTTATTGCAGACATGTTGTACAAGGATGGTAAATTTAAAAAGTTTGAAACATGCACCCTGCAAGGGCACTGCAAAATAAACAAACTTAACTACTACTTTATGAACTAGGTACACATACATAATTATTACAGTATGAAATCTTTTTTTAATTAATTACTTTAATCTTAAAAAAACCTGCAATGTGTAATAACACTTCTGGTTCAGTAACTTGAATAAATTATTTTGAAATGTTATATTTAATTAGTTTTAATGTTTGCAGTATTTTATTATATACTTTAATGCACATGACATAGGGTCCTGAATGAAAAATGGATAGATTAGAAGTAGGTAGTGCCAATCTGTTTTGTATTTTTATTAAGTCTTTCTTTGGGTTTCATTTGTCCTTTATAATTATGACATGGCTAAAGTAATTATAATTTTTCTTCCTATGTTGAGTCAGCACAAGCGAATTGATCATGCCGTAGTGAAATGATTAGCCGGCTAGCCAAGGTGGTATCGAAGCTGACTGCGCAGTGTACGCCAGTCGATCATCTCAGGTTTTTTCACGCATGGAAGTTTTTCCTTGCACCTCTAAGAATAATACTTTGGCTTTACAATATTTTAGGTCTAAGTGCTGAAGTAGCTGAATGGATCGCGTCGTCTTATAAAAATATAGTCGGGATAGGAGTCGATGTAGCTTCCATCGACCCAGGCTCTTCGTCCGATTTTGCAGCACATAAAATTTTGTCCAGAGCTGGATTATATAACATAGAAAATGTTAACTTCGAAAAACCTATTCACGGTGCGTATAAGTACAGATAAACAGAGGAATTTTTGTAGCTTTGTTTCAAACTTAACGTAGTCAGTCTCCAACATATTGTTTATCTATTTATATCTAGTAGGGTTTGCCTAATACTGAAAATTAATTGTCAAGTTTCGTTAGACTCCGAATCTTTTAAATATCTGAATTATGTACCCTGTGTAATTGTTAGAAACTGGCATTGAAGCCACGATGACAGCTTGTGAAATCTTCAAATTATATTAATACATTTTTTGTTATAATTTCAGAATATAAATGCACAGCTTTGGTTTTACCAATGAAGATACAATCGGGTACAGGCGCACCATTACGTCTCGTCGCAATTTGCCCCAAAGAAATCCCTACACAGTTTAAATAGCATACAGTTATTCGGTTTGTAAAATTGGTAGATAATAATTAATAATAAAAAAAAAAACAGATAAATGTTTTATTTTTTAGTAAATACGCTAATAATATTACGTTAATAATATTCGACCGGTCAAACACAGTCGTTACTATTATTCTAAATAACAAAAATTAACCTTGAATGTTTTTCGAGGATCCCTTAACTCGAGGAATTACACTTTCAGGGGAAATTAAAATACGTAAAGAAAAAAATTGAGAATTAAGTTCAACTTAGATTCATTCAGATTTGATAAACATATTATCTTCAATGAGTTTCCCATATACTAACTCATTCTTATCATTTCTTAACTCTACTAATGGTATGGAACCATCATAGCTCATAATCTTCACATGAAATGGTCCTTGATCTAAGAATACTCGAGTGTATTCCTGTGTAACGACGCTGATATCTACATTTGGATTCAGTCGGACTCCAAATAACTTAGCAGATATAGTGGCAGGTGGGAGTTTGGCCCATTCTTCATTAATTTCTCTGGTATCGGCTAAAGAAATAACTTCAATGTTACCATAATCAACATACTTTACTTTGACTCGGTTTTTCGCTTCGCTAAACTGTAAAATGGACGCACGGTACCATCTGCCGTCTTCAGGAAAAATGGCAACACACGCTTTATTCTCGAAGATACCGTTCAGTGGCGACATAATCACACACTCGGTTTGGAGCTCTTCAAACATTTGTTCGTACACTCTAGTGGTATCATCATCAGCAATAACATTTAGTTCTAGCGAATTTATGTCATTAATTATTGTGATGTTGCACATGAATTCTTCTTCTGTATCTTTGGGGTATGTTATGTAATTACCATCAAAAGATTTTTCTTCGTCTTCTATTAGTTTGTTCCAGTCTGTTCCTATGACTGAGTTCATGTCAAGTGAATCATCATGAGATGAAGACAATTGCTCAGTTGTAGTATTTGGATCATCTACAACTATGTAGTCTGGTCCTGAATCTGACTCAATCACATCCTCTTTTACGTCTTCTTTAGATTCCTTATTGGGAGCAAATTTTCTGACAAGAGCTTTGGTACCATCCGAGTACTCCGCCATATCAAATTCAACTAAATGATCATTGATCCAAAGTTTATCAAATTTTAACTCTATGGGCAATACTCCATTTTCCGCTTCGCCACTTACTTTTACATAACATTGTTTTTCGACAACAGACCTATGTATGTAGTCCAAAGTTTGTCGATCCCACTGATTGCCTATAGGACGTATGCGGTTTAGAATACATTTGTGTGCTTGTGTTGGTATCTGGTGCAGCGGAACACTTTTCCTTAATTTTGAAAAGGTGCACGATTCTTCATTACCATAATCAATGTAATGTATGATGCAACTAGAATTTTCTTTATTTACATCTAAGACTCTGCCTCTGTAATAGCGGTTGTCTAAGTAGTATAAAGCAACACATGGTTCACCAACAGTCCATTTTGTGAATTTTGCTTTTGGATCTGGGTCTTTGAAGCGAACATCAAGTGCTTTACGAATAAGGTCCAAAGTATCTCGTTGGGACACGTCATGTAAGTAGATCACACCATCGTTGTCTATGTACCTGAAATTTATAATCCAGATTTAGCATTTGTTTCAAAAGTCGTATTTATTAAAAAAATATTTTTTTTCGATTTATTTACGTTGGTAGAGCGGTAAACTCCTTGGAAGGCAGGGGTTCAGGTGGCAACCAGTCAGTTATGTACATAACATTGGAAGATTCTGGGCCTTCTCTAGTTCCGGCATTGTAATCTTCACTCTCAAGGAAAGATGAGGGTGAATTGGTGTTGCTTTCACAATCAGATTTCATTGTCACACTCTTCAGTGGTACCATAGGGACTGGATCTAGTTGTAGCCATTCATTGACTGATCCTGTTATGTTTAGAAAAGACAATGTGTCTCCAGCATCCTCAGTGTTTTCTTCAGTCGCAACCTTTAAATAATATAAGTTAAAATGTTAAGCATCACCAAAATAATATTTACGTTAAAGGAATTGAAACTCTAAATTTAAATCTCACCACTTGTGATTTGTCAGGTACTCCAAGGCCTTGTTCAATAATTTTTTTGTTCAAACAGCGCCACTCAGACTTATTAGGTTCCAAAGCACCTCCTTGTATAGTATGATACACCCACATTTCAATGGGCATACTTTTATCTTTGAAGTTGCCTATTTTAGTGATAAATACACGTTTGTAAACGTCAAGTAGTTCTTTCAAATATTCCTTCGTAAGGGATGGCCATTCTTCACCAACAGCTGGTGTGATTCCACATAGATGGCATTTTATAGCCGCGTCACCAAACGAGGCGAACTCTGAAGTTAGTTCTCTTAGACTGGATTTTGGAACAGTTTCAATACACGCAAAATCACTGTAAAATACTTTGACGTTCTCATTTTCCAGTTCCATTATAACTGCACGACGCCAAGTCTGTGATTGATTACATAGTGTGCAACATCTATCGCCAACATGCCAATCTTTAGGCTGACTTTTATTATTCTTTAAATAATATTTTTGAATTTTTTCAAACAACTCATTAAACGTTTTTTGTTGATGAACTAATGAAACATAAATGAGTGATGGTGACTGGTAGTGCAGAACTTTAGCTTCCAATCTAAGAGGTCCTTTGTCTTTTGCCTGTAAATCTTCCTCTTTTATATTTTTTGGCATATTTTTCTTCAAAATTGTGACTTGATCAGTTTTTGGCTTAGGTGGTTTAGGTTTACTCAGCGGAGACTTATTTGTGACCACTTGTTCTTCCACAGGAGATTTATTAAACATGTAAACTCTGAAATTAAGTATTATTATTAAAAACAAGTAAGAATATACAAAGTCGTTATTTGCAAAAGAGAACAAATAAATTTAAGGGGAAATAAAAAACAAATTCGAAATCTTACCCAAAAGAAACAGCAAATTTATGCTTGATCATTTCATTGTTAATACAGACAATGTTTTCTCCGTCTACTTTATCATAAAGGGTAACGCCGATGGATCCTCGGCTGCGATTATTTCGATTACGGTTATCTTCCACTTGGAGTTCTAATAAACTGCCTTCATACTTTTGGAGCAAATTGACCGAGGCGGTGCTCCATTTCTTATTCAATGGTGTTATTCCTGCTAGGTGGCACTCTGTCGCCTGTAATACATGAGAAACAATTGAAAAGATAGATTATTTTATGAAATAAAACGGAAGCAAAACTAATATTATTTTTAAAGATTTTTCTGTGTAGGCAGGGTGTTGACGTACGAGTGCTCTGAGCGTGGTGAACTTGGTGTGTATGTAGCGCAGCGCGGTCCAGTGCACCAGCAGCGAGAGGCCGCAGTCCGGCAGCAGCACGCGCACGCGCGCACGCCCCGGCAGCTCCGTCACCACGCCGCGCGCCCACGACCCGTCCTCACAGTTACAGCGGTACTTCTCGATGTTGACCGCATACACCATGCCTGCCACAGGGAAATACTTTGTTACACTATTTTGGCTTTGTCAGACACCTATAATTATATAAATGTCTGTCATGTATATAATTCTAACAAGTTATTTTTAAATAATAGGGTATCTCAAAATATTTTTACGTTTTATTGTGAACGAGGAGAGAACGCGGCACGGCAGCGAGTGTCGCCCCGATACTTTATAAAATTTAAGTAAGTTCTTTTAATCATAATTATATCCGATTGTTGAAACTTAAGCCTCAGGCAATGCAGATAGATGAATGTTAAGGCGGCGATTGACTTGTATCATATGACGCGATCTTGGTACATTACAGCTATACACATGATACATTACAAGTCTTCGAATTTTTGGTTAGCTTAAAATAATTTCCTTCACACATGCAGCAATGATGAATTGATGATAAATACACGAATATCTTTGTATACAAAAATAATATGCATATGACATAAAAAGTATGCGTATCATATTTCCCGTAAATATTTCATGTTTCTTACCCATTTCAGGCAAATAAACAGTTCCGATATTGGAAGCCAAACTATACTCCTGTTCTAAATCTTCAGAAAGTTTGTCGTAAACGCCTTGGAGATGGTGCTGAAAGTTAATTTAATTAAAATTAATGGAGGAAAGGAATAACCTTTGCCCAGGATGGGATAGCATAGGCTTTTAATGATAATATAATTTTCCGAAGTAGGTTTTTTATATACCAATAACTAATACTGATTAGCTCGTAGTCATAAAATCACAAAAATTACCTTTCTCACGAAGAATTTGTCCGGGCTGACGACGTGTGTTAGGCACACTGTTTCCGTCGAGTCACATTGAAAGTCATTGTGACTCATGTACAGCTTGGGTTTCTCTTTCACACCCATTATTGCTGGATACTGCAAAACAAGTATTACAAATTGTGAGGACTACAGTTGCCCAAGCGCGAATTTTGACCTACAAACCTTTCAGCCACATATATGTATGTGATTACCGGTAGTTTTGGGTGGGGCATCTTAGCTCGCTCATGGAACACCAGTGCGTGAGCAAGACTGATGCCGTCCTCGAATGTAGTGACGTCACAGTCTAGCTTAAATCCCACGTTAGATATGGGGATCATATGACGGATGTGAATCACTGCTTGTTTGCTGCAACAATGTAACATACTTTAACATTTTTGAAATAACTTATCAAACAGAAAGCGGAACCTTAGCAGATCAGCTTACAGAAGTGCAAACTTACTTGTCTATTATATTCTGAATGAGGAATGAGTCGTCACTGGTCCAAGCACCCGTAATTGGCACACAATTAGCCAAAGAACAGTTAATAGCCAACGGATAAGGACATTGAATTTTTGAAGGAGGCAAAAGACGTAACCTGCGAAAAAAAAAATACTCGCACTGTAAGTAGGTTAAATTTGCATTAATTTTCCTATGGGAATTATATTAATTTATTCGTATACAATAATATTATTAAGAGAAAATATTGTTTATTTTATATTAAGACTTACTTATCAACGGAAACGAACTCGATGCTTCCGAAATCAAAACAGAACACTTGTATAATCGGATTTTTACCGTCTTTTATATCAACACCCATGACGCGACATCTTTGCCACATATTATCAGCCTTATTGAAAGCTAAGTAAGATTTACCTGTACACAAAACAATCCATGTTACATCATCAACACACGTGAACTACATATCTGTCTAATAATATAAACAATCTAACAAACTGCTGAAACATGAGAAATGCTTACCAGGGGTTATGTGATTCACAGACGGCTTAGCGAAAGATACAGCGTTACGAAACTCTCGTAACATATCCTTAATCTGGTTCTGGAAGCAAGCTCTTTGCACAAAGAAGTTATTAGGATCCACAATATGTGAAATGTAGATCAGCTCTTGGGAACCTAGAATGAAAGAATACATACGTTTTGCCGTTTTCTCTCTTTAACTATATTTATTTATACCATACTAATCACTACATATTTTCACCAATAGACAGAGTGATTCATGAGGAAGATTTAGGTGTATACATAAATTGTTAAGGTTTTGTGTAACTTGGCTGAAATATGACGATGATAGTTGAAGATGTCGGCAAAAATCATACCGACTGGGAGCTTTACTGGCGTGCGCCGAGTAAATGCTCGACTACGACACTACGACACAATAAAAATGAAAGCGTATATGCTCTGCTACCCGTGCGAAGCCGGGGCGGGTCGCTAGTATGTATTATTTAGTGTTTATTGGAATATTATATTGAATTGTATTAGTGTGTATTTTTATTATTATATTGAAGTATTCATATGTACCTACACCTAGACTGCCTGTTACGTTTTATTTTGTATATTTCCATACAAAGATTGTCTGGAACAGCTTGCTGTGTGCGGTAAGACCGTCTATTGTATTAAAGTAAGCCCCAATACTTTGTATTAATACCCGGTGTACAATAATGAGTATATAAATAAATAACATAGTGTATGAACCCTTCAATTGATCTGTATTGTGTATAAACAATGAAGTTACCTTCGCGAAGCTGCTGTGGGTGCCGACTTTCTGCAAATGGTGAAACTGGTTGGACAATGGGCTGCTGATAATTGTTATCTAAAATAAATGTCACCTAAGTTAGTCATTGATTTATTACTTAACATCATTTCAGGTTAACTGTAGCCTCATGAACTTTTTCAACATAACATTAAAAACACGCAGAGGTGTACAGCAACATTTCGCCGATGCTTGTGACTGGAGATTTCCATAAAGAAAAACCCAATAACATCTTGCCCGACTCGGAAATCGAACCCAGGACCTCGCGCTTGCGACCACTAAACTAATGAGACGGTCAACATAAATCTCATTTATTCACTGATTTTAAGAATGATGCCTTTTGCTGATGAGCATTTACAAGTTTAAAGGGAGATTATAAACGGTTGTTAGAAAAACATGGAACAAGCATTTTCGAGTTACTTGAGGCACAGATAACATATTACTAGATTGAGGTCAAATAAGTTACTTTGTGTGATGTAGCTAGAGTTTTCACTGCTGTTGGAATTTAGAGAAGAGATGGATCCACTCTTGCTGCGATACTTAGGTACATTCTTGTATAAAGCAGGTCCTTTGGGTTCTTCTTTCTCCACTTTTTGTTTGTTTTGTGACTGTCTTGCATCTAGATTGACAATACAATTTATATTATCCAGATTAAGGTACTACTTAGTTAGTACTCACAAGTTTTTAATAGTTGTTCTAGCTTTGTGCAGAAAAGATATTATTAAGGAATACTTCCCAATCTAGCATTTCTCTTCATCGTTTCATCAACCAACCGGTCAATTAATTAACTCTACAGAAAATATTAATTATAATAGGTATTGACCTTTAGGTAGTTCCGGTGGGTAAACAGGAGCGGTCGGCGCCGGTGGTATTTCAACATCGTCATCTAGCTGCGACTTCGAGTACAGCTTATATACTGATTTGACATTTCCTTCCAATTGCACATAATCACTGATCAAATTACACAGATCCTCATTTACTGTAACTCTGTTGAAAGAAACAAAACAGGTGTGTACTATATACTACACAAAGAATTCGCCGATGCCGTTATAAAGTACCATTTAATACATACAAAGAAAAGAAAGCATACAACGGTATACTAGGCTCAATTCAAGCAACGGGCCGCTTCTGAGAATTTTTGAAAAGAATAACACTATTGCTCCACTCGACCCGGGAGTCGAACCCATGAACTCACACTCAGCAGTCGCGCTTGCGACCACTGGACAAATAATCATCAAAATAATGTTTGTTGAATAATTATGTTGCCTGTGATACTGTAGGGAAACTTATATAGAATATTTCTAGTAAATAAGCAATTATAATTTACTTAAGAGATTCCTTATTTGTTTCCTTCTTGTTTAGATACCATGGAGTATCAACAACTTGCTTCGCTTCCTCTATAAGAGCTGGTAAATTAACCTAAAAGAGGAATTGAAATATTAATTTTATATATCAGTAAGAAATTAGATGTTTTTTTCTCAGAAGTTTTCTGTCATTAAAATGCAATGAGTAATGTGGATATCGGATTCTGTAATCGGGTATTTCACGAGAGACTAAACTATCTTTTTTAATATATAGGGAGTATCAAACCTGTTTTACTGCTTTTGGATCGGAAGCTGCAGTTATCATCTTTAAGACATTTTTGGCCTTTTTTATTGAATTAGCAACTTCAGTTTTAGCTTTATGCAGGGAGTCCTTTTCAGAAAATTTTAAGTACAAAATTATATTTATTATTTCTTCCTTATGTTTCTGTACTATTGAACATAATTTAGAAAAATGTTGATCAACATTGGCGATTATTTGAGTAAGCTCTTTGGCTGATCCGGTGTCATTTTCGTAATTGTGGAGCAAGTAACCAATATCCTAAAATAATAATACACATAAGACAATATTTTCTAGAATAAATATCAGAAACTTAAAAAGGGAACTAAAAACTGGAATACATACAACTGCAGTTTTTGTAAGTCTTCTGAATGTTTCATCTACTTGTGGAGATATTTCATTCAGATCTTCCAAAAAGGTTTCATTCTGTAAAAAAGTATATATTGAAGAAGTATATATAAGTTAAATAAGAAAAGTATATATAAGTTGGTGTGTTTGCCATAATCCCCTTCGCTTGGCAGGCGGCTTGGGGATCGCAGTGGCTCACCAATTAGTGAGAGGACGCTGCTGCCCGTCCTCCTAAAGACGTACCAGGGTCAAGGCTTGTATCAACACTAATTAATTATTTAGAAATTGCCAATTAAGATTGTGAATCAAAACTCATACTTACAATTTCATTTAAAGACACAACTTCATGGTTCTTGCATGATTTTTCTCCACCAACCATCATGCAGTCCATACATATGGATTTCTTACAATCTTTGCAGTAGTAATCCAATGACTTTTCATTATGAATTTTACAGTTGTTAGGCTGCATAGTTGATTCTGATACAAAAATATGATATAGAATACTATTAGAAATATATTTGAAACAATAATAACCTTTTACATTTGAATCTTGCATTAATTAATCGAAAACACGTGAAACAAGAAAAGAACTAAAACGTAAATTCGTTAACAAAAGGAGTTGAGTTCTTGTAGATTCTAGTTAATTAAACAAAAAATTGTTTGCTAAAGATTAAGTAATTTATTTGATTTTTTTTTCTAGCATACAATATTACACTTCCCTGTGTATAGTCAGTATCAAAAAGGTGTATACACGTAGCGCAATTCAAACGCTTATTCTTAAAAAGGTATTGTAAAATGTACTTAAATGTATGAAATTGGTCAAGATTTAATCAATATTTCTTCTATAATGCACTCCTTAATTTCACTACATGTATACATCTTTTTGATGCTGACTGTACATCCAAAACATTAAATGAAAAAAGTAAGAAAACGCTATTTAAAATGAAATTGGAAAGTTGATAAAAATTTCTAAATAATACCTGGAGTGAATAAAAAATGATTAAAAAGAAATTACCTATAGTTTGTAACATGTGGTTCTTGAAAATTACAAAGTTCTTATGTGTTTTATTGAAACATGTATCACACAAAATGGTAACACACTGTTTACACATTTTTGATGTTGGTGCATGACATTCCAAACAAGTGCCTGTAATAAAAAAGTACATATCATAGCATAAGAAATATAAATAATAGGAATAACGACATAAGTACCAGGACTTATGGATTCAATTTTTGTTTAGTGTGTTGATTGCTTGATTGAATTATTATTTGAATATTGTAAGGGATGTCAATCCCCACATCATCACATCACAATGTTGGCACCTTAAGTCCTATTACTGATGATGATCAAGTAATTTTAGGATTACTTACCTAGCGTAACATCACTTTTTAATAAAGCTTTAAGATCAAGGAAAGAATCTTCTTCAGCTTTCTTTTGAGTTGAATCTGAAGCCTACAAAATTATGATGTTTGGATTAGTATTGTGAGTGTCATCGAAAATGTAATCACAGTTTAGTAAATTAAAGTCAAAGTCAAAGTCAAAGTCAAAGTCAAATGTTTTTATTTCAACTGGGCCTTTACGGGCGCTTTTAAAACGTTATGATTCTAGTTGCGCGGTAAATTAGAGTATTAAATCATTGTTTAACAATGAAAGACAATGTTGGATTTTCTTTCTAGCTTATCTTACCTTCATCATATTCACAGTTAGTTCACCAACCATATGAACATTCACAGGAAATTTTTGGTGTAACTTCACCTTACTTTGAGACAATTCTATTGCATCAGTGGATTTTAGATCAGCATCACGATGGCAGACCTTGCACTCTATTGGCTCCAAACATTTCAAAATATTGACAATGCAATTTTCGCACATTGAATGGCCACAGGGTAGGAATAATGGCAAGTTACATTTCATCTTTGATGATACATCTGAGAAAATCCAAACAAAATTTGTTAGCTGCTTTTAAGTTAAAACGAAGTTTTTCTCAGAGTAGTTGTTTTTTATGAATCTCAATGGATTGTTGCATATAAAAAGTATTTACTTTGGTCTTTTCACCTCATGTGATGTTGGATTTTTTCAATATATAGCAAGATTTTTATAAAAATGTAAAAACTGTTTTGATTACTGCAAAACATGATCGAGTTCTATAACACTTTTATGAAGTATTACTTATAAAATAAATTTTAAATCAAAAATGCATGTCTTATTTCAGAAACTGGTTATTTTGGTGGAATACAGAAAAAAATAGGTCTAGACAGCGTCAGCACCCCTAGTTTTCATAAAGTTTTGTAGTGCTAAATGTTTAGAAACATGTAGATGTAAGTACGCAATCTTTACATTCTTGACAAATAGGTAGGTAGATTGAGTAGACCGGGTAGGTGTTAATATAAAAATGTTGTTCTACCTGAATGTGAATAACAAATTGCGTATATTCAATAAATCTATTGTATTGGTTCCGGTATGAAGCTATCTTCATTCCTAATTACATCACAATATAAAACAAATATATAAAATAAACTTCCTTACTTACATTGGATAAAATATAGCTGACTGCAGTTTGGACAAAACTTTTTCATATCGTCGTCCATTGCGATTGAAGTATTTTTTGTGTTTATTGGTACAAGCACAAATTTTCGAACTAGATACACAAAATAGTCATTATATATGATGAACTGAGAAAATTAGAGATAGCAAATTAAACAATTCAATTTTTTCAAAAACGTTTTTTTATAACCGGTCCCACGAGCAACGACCAGCGACCATAGACTTTTGTTTTGTTTTATTCCTTAATTCCATCATTCCATTGCGACCACCGACTAGAAGAAATAAAGACGAAAGTGAGTGTTACCGTTGCCACTGTTGTCAGATTCCCCAGATGAACTAGTGTTTCCAAAGTTGGTATTTTAATTTCTTTAAATATTTATAATAAAAAACAGCATTACATATCCTTTGAGTTGATAGCTATTTATACGAGACATTTTTTATACAATCTCCGCGTCCAGATTAATATAATAATTTCTATTCGTAATATTCGCATGGGTGCATAATCCTTTAGATAAAAACAAAATAATAGGATTCAAATTTATGAATGAAAGATTTTTTGTGGGGATTATATTTATTAAAAGCAGTGCGCGAGCATCATCGATTAAAACTATATTAATATTATGAATGTTTCGGACACCAAGGTTATTTATAGCCAACATATTCCTAACTTGGTATTTTTCAGTCCAACGTTTAATTTTTTTTAACTATTCCTTTTTGTCGTGTTTATAAAACAAGGCACTAAACATTCACCGAGTCCCAATTTCAAGGCAATTGTTTTTTTTTATTTTGGCAGCATTATTTTGATCCAATGTCACTAGACCGATCATTTTTTGTACCGTAGTTTGGTAATAAACAAATCCCAGGTAGATTGCATTAGCGGTGGGCAGTAGCATCTTTTTTGGATAACGAAACGCAACTGTCTATCGGATATCAATAGCGGTTGTTAAAACGCGCTATCCTGCTATTGGTCGCTATTTGTCATATCATGAGCAACACGTAATATCATAGTGAAGTTTTGATGACCTTTTTTTTTTTTTTTTAGCTTTCACTGATGCTGAAAATGCTCGAATTGTCGGTTGCTCCACCATAAGCGCAAGAATTAATGGGTTTTTGGTGGCCCCGTAAGATTTTGATGACCTTTTTTTTTTTTTTTTAGCTTCCCTATTTATCCAAAATCCAATTAACCACTCCGTGAAGTTTTGATGAGCTTTTTTTTTTTTTTTTTTTTAGCTTCTTTGATGCACTTCCATTTCATTGGATAACGAAACGCAACTGTCTATCGGATTCTTTGGATGTTAGCTACTTTAACGTTAGCATGTTAGCACGTTAGCAGGTTAGCACGTTTTTCAAAAAACCTGCTAACGTGTTTAAGTTGCGCAACGACCACCGCTATTAGCTACTTTAGCTACTTTAGCGTTAGCATGTTAGCAGGTTTTTCAAATAACCTGCTAACCGTTATTATGACGATAGCTCGTTTCAATAACGTTTAAGTTGCGCAACGACCACCGCTAGATTGCATGAAAATTATGTATTTTGTTATTATTTAGGTATTTTATTCAACTTGAAGGGAGGGCTAAACAGTTTGCCAAAAACAATCAAGTCCGGTTTAAGTAGAAATTATCAACTTCATAATTTATTTTTTATTTCTACCTACGCCCTGCCCACGGTCCATGCTCTCTCTCTTCAATAATTATATTAGGGGATTTCCCTGACCGACGATATATTATGTCCTCTTGCTCAAAAATGGTGTGTGTGACTTATCTGTCAGCCTCTAGTCAGGAAATAAACGTCGTACGTGCGAAGCACACATCATAATGCCATGCGAGTGCCATGACTGTTTGAACTACAGAAAAATTGTCCAACTACCTCTAGGCACAGATTTAAAGTTTATTTAAAAGTGTAGAATATAAATTATACTTACACTATATACTCTAATTATACTATACCAACGTAAATAATATAGTATATCGACTAATACGCTAAACAATAGCTAATTGTTAATTATGATATACATATATGTACATATATAGTATACTTGTGTTGAGACGGATAGCATGCACCAGTAAAAATGGATTCTTCGCGAGGTGGTACAATTTAAGGAGACAGACTAATGCCAGAATATTTATAAAACTATTATCTTCTCAGGTCGAGCTTTAAATCATGAAGTAAATAAAATAAATGCCAGATTACCACAATGTCGTGTCCTAGGTCCTGTCAAAACTGTCATAATCAAAACCTCAGAGATTCACAATGTTCCAGAACCAGAAAATATAATTATTACCCTTAGTTGATGAGACTGCTTTTATCCATATAGAATAAATCACGAGCAAGCGATTGGACCACTTTCCAGAATTCAAGAAGCTATTGATCAAAAAAGCTTAGTCTTCATGTTAACTTGGCAAAGAATAAACTGTTGCATTATCTGGTCTACAAACAAATAGTAATAAATACCACATACAATTAACACACATACAAATAACTTAATCAATAATTAAAGATTAAGTTATTCATCGCGTTTAAAAACCTTCATGCCAAACTATGTTTAAAGGGCACTTCAAGCAAAAATAAGAATTAGAAAAGCTATACAATTATTTCATTGTTATGGTCTATAGTCGATAGGCACCATTCATATCAATATTCGTTTGCTTCGTATGAAATTTAATTTTCCTTAAAATTTTATGGCAATGACTTATTAAAAAAATATACTCAGACTATAATTGTGGAATTAAGAGCTTTTAAGTCATTTGAGACAGTGTTTGGTGAATAACTGATTTTCCGCACTGAATGTTTGGAAAACGTTGGTTCAATAGAGATTTTCGATCGATTCATAAAAAAAATGATGATTCCTATTATCACAATCTGTAAATGTAGATCTGTAGATCACCATTCTAGATGTTTAATAAGTTAGTTAATTTTGGTTAGGTTACGTTAAAGTGATTAAGGTCTTGGGATCCCGAGTTCCTATAATAAGTGGCTATGATTCTTTTGTTACATAGGTAGGTACATAAAGAAAAAATGTGAAAATAACGAGTCTTGTGAATTGTTCTTTTGGTTTGAAAGTATTATACATCCTATTATATTCAGTAAGTACCTATTTGGCTTATGTATGTTATTAGTACACAGGTACTTACCATGATTACCATTACATATGCCTATTACCAGTATTATTACAATTTATTCGAAAGGACCGCCGTTTTGACTTTAGAATATTTCCATGGTGTCGAGGAAGTTTAGAGGTCAGTTTCGGTGCTTATAGAATCTTCATGTTATGCGCGTTGCATGAACATTGCGCGCTCGACTGCCTTCGAAAGCGCACGTCGAATCGTACAGCTATGCAAGAAAAATAAACCCGTATACATAGACTCGCGTCCGACGCGGTTATTAATCAACCACGAGAGCCATAAGTAGTATTACGAAATTCGTCAATCCTTTTCTGAGACCTTCAATCTACTTCAATGCCGATGCTGACTGAAGTCTTTTCGATTGTGACACGGCTGAGTTAAACATGCGTTTACATATGTTTTGGTGATTGAATTTGTATATAGAGATTGTTTTAAAATTCAAGATGAGTGGGAGGAAGGTTTTTGGTTTATTTTCTTCAGTGCTACTGTCATTACTCGTGATTACCGGTAAGCATATTGCAACATTTTTACTGTATAATTTTCGGAAATATACCTAATGTTATATTTTATATGATAGACTCTCAATAATAAACAATATATAAACATATATTCTTGAACGAAGGTTATCCTGTACAGAGTCGTTTTTTATTTCCAGCCGGTTAGTCGCAGTTGTTCATACTGTCTTTTAAATTAAGTAGTTTTTCCTAGAGAATAGTATTTTCCTACATTAAATAAGAAAACAGAGAAGTTTTTGCTTGTTTACTTCTATTTCAGTTCTTCAGTTTCAGTTTTACCTTATTGTATTAATTCATTAACGTCTCCACACGGCGCTATACAAGAACTTCCGTTGAGGAAGATGGTTCTGTTTTAGGTACCAGCTATCCTTGAATTCTATTTTTTTTTGGGTACTAGCCAAGGATTATTTTAATAAAGAGTCAAACATTTTTATTTCAACAGGGCCTGTATAGGCGCTTTTAAAACGACGTGATTATAGTTGTAGGACCTATGCAAGAAAGTTATATGATAGAACTCATAGTCATCAAAAAATATTTTGGTGTATTCTGCTTATTCTGATCGAATTCAAGGCTTCCCTAATAGTGACGTGATCATGTCGTTACCAGCAAGGCAAGCGTGGCTGTTATAAAAGGTGTTAAGATCATGGACAGCAGTCTTTCATATTCTTTCCTTAGGAATTCTAATGTTGTCTGATAGAGATCAATTTTTTATTACATAATTAGTATCCAAAAATTTTCGGTGTACAATAAAGAACTAATATTCTATTCTCATCGTGTGTTTTGAAAAACGTAGTGGGCTGCTATCAAAAATCCGTCTGTTACTTAGTGATTACGGGAAACTGCTCCTCGAAAAGGTCACCATACATGAAAGAACCAATTTCAGCATGTTGTCACATGAGATAATCGCTACGCTAATCCTATTTGTGATAACACACCCTGATTCTCATTACATTTTTACATTTCTTCGGGTCCTCATTTACTTCCAGGAGGATCTGAGGATGGAAGTCGTGTGAAGCGGGTCCGCGCTGACAGCGCCACAGTGTCCCGTGAGCCTGCGCAGGCCCTGGATGCTCCTGATCCTGAACCAGACGCTGCTCCCGCCCCAACAGCGTTTCTCAGCCCCTCCGTAAAGGAATATCTTGAACTGGGAATGGCTATACCTGGTAAGTTAAATGGTTATCTAAAAAAATTGGTACATATTTACTGTTTATCTAATGTCAATTAAAAAAATAAGCCTAGAGCTCATGAATGAAATTAAGTAGGTAATTTAAGGGGAAAGGTAGATGTCCTTTTGGACCATTAATTTAATGGGAAGCTTTCAGTCACATATTATCCCGGGCAGGTGAAACCTTAAATTATTGGATCTTAGGTCAGTAATTGTAATTAAATATGGGTGAAACATATCTACCACTCTTTCTCTGTTTTTGTTGTTCTTCTCGCTTTGATGCCTCATGCTTGAGCTTTTAGGGAAAATAACCTGTGACACAGATTACTGAATAGTTAGGTACTACCTAACCCGTACGTACTTTAACCACACAATATATAAGCTGTGACAGGCTATGACCCATTAGGGTATACATTATCTCGCATGATTCATACTGTCATTTTAATATAAGATCATTACCGACTATCAAGATAGGTTGACAAGTAAGTAAGTACATAAACAAAATTACGCGTTTAAATTCAAATTCATAAATCCGTCATCAACGTTTTTGCGGTTGGTCCCAACGTGTTATTAAAATCGAAAATTGCCACAATCATTAACTAACAGATGCCAAAGTATTCTGCTTATTAAGGAACTATTATTAGTTTATGATTATAGCTGCATAATTCCAATTTTGAAATACCAAATTAGGCAGACATTTGTGCCATATTAAAATTAAATATAATGTCCATATTCTTTAGGTAGATTAGGTCATTCTTCGGCAACTGGTTAATTAGGTGCGTGCATCATTTCTTGTAACCCTCTTGGGTCCTTTTTGCATCTGATCACTGGATCGGGTGGTCTTTATCCAACCATATTTAATAAATATTTTAAATCGTATGTAAAGTATAGCGTATATTAACAGAGCATGATGTTAGGTGACTCTTTGGTTTGTCCTAAAGTTTCAACCAGCGTAGTTTTATCAATCAGGCTCAAGGACAGGGATATTTATAACAGAGCTTCTTGTTACTGGATCCATCCAGCTTACGATTAACCCTAGTAAAACTGAAAAGGGTACGAATAAGATGTTAGGTACCGGCATCGTTTGACAATTTACGGTATGAGTTGCATCCCAATAATTAAATAGATGTCACAGAGAATATAGTGTATGCTTATACATTGTAATTATTTGGTCACGACTTCAATTTCTAAAGTTTGTAATATGCATGTTAATATAAATACTTCGGTACTACTAAAACCCAAATAAACTATGTATTTTAGTGTACGTACCTTTAACAGCTTTGAATGCTGTAGCGATGCTAAGCGATTTTTAATTACTGGGAATACTACTCACATTGACTGATATTTTAAATAAGTTCTTATATTCTAAAATTGTTTATGATAGGCATAATTTATTTGAGCAAGTAAAGAGGTAGACGGATTATTGGCCTCGACATTTGAAAACTTTATTGACATGTCGCGGATCTTGAAATGTCTATTTATTATTATAACTAAGATAAAAGGTAATTATAAACTCTAAATTTTTTTAAAGTTCAAGTACATATTTAGCTGGCACGATATGGAATGAAAAAGGTCGTGATCATTAAACACAGAAATACAAAAATGTAGAGTAGGTATTCTAATTTATTACATAAAAGTTAGTTCATCGAAATTTATGTCTTCTCTATACGGTGTATGTGGCTGTGCGCATGAGGTAAGTAAGTAGGTACCTACCACCTACCTATTGACTGAAGATGGGACCAAAATAAAGATGTTATTTTTAGTTAATGTGATCTTTGTTTATCTTTTGCCAAGATTTTTATCTACAACAGGATATCAGTTTGTTGAAGTCAGATGTATCAATCAAGGTTACTTTTTCGGTAATGATAACTCCAGAAGACTTAAGTCTACTTACTGTTCTTTAATTGATTTTATATTTTTACAAAATTGAAACGGTTACATAGCAGCATCTACTAAGATGTTATGGTCTAATTTGAGATTCTCTGAGACCTGAGATCTAAATTGATTTTGATGTAGGCCATTTGTCGTTTTTTACATTAGAAGATTACGGGTGTAGAATGTTTATTACATTTTCATTTATCCATCTTTAATTTACATAACCTTTATTATTAACCAGTCGATGATAATTGCTAAACATAATTGATTACAAGCATTATGCATGGGGTATTTACAACAATGACCTTCAAACTGTCTCTCAGAAAGTAAGCGTGTCTATCTTTAGGTATTTAGAATAGATGATCGTGTTTATTATATTTGTTTAAGGCCATATTCCCCATTCACTCTTACTAGTATCTACTAATAATTTCCTATCTCAAGCATTTCTATAAAGTAAATCTTTAAAAATGTACTCGTATTCTTTTTCATAATAGTAAGTACATACTTAGTCAAATTAGTTTCTATGCTAGCAACTCCTCGTATTGCAGCATCGATCGTCGCGCCAAGCGCATACTTACCTAAATACGTAATTAGGTGCTAGGTATGAAATATTAATTATTACTTAATACTAATTGTTTACTTACTAATCAATGGACGTTTACTTGATTTATTATATCTATGTAACAACAAGTACATTCCGAAAACAAGTAGGTACATTTATTTCGATTTTTTCCAGAAAAAATTACTACCATAGGTATTAACAATTTTTTTCTAACTAAATTATTATCAATGTAAACAATTAATAAGAATTCGTATGACAGCGAGGGTCTTGCGTCTTGGCTATGGCACCGTGCGTCGCGCAGCCTTGCTTCGTTGAGATTCTGACTTACTCTTTCACCGTAACTTAACTCGGCTCTTAATTGTGCTAACAATCACATACATATATACATGCAGAATAAACGAGGTCGTAATCATAGCGCACGGCTTTGGGCAACGCACCCAGTGTAAGTCGGGCAGTTGCGCAATTCATTAGCATGCTCTATGGACGAACGATGAAAGCTTGCTTCAATCGCAGTAATTATGAAGGTATAAGTTACGAATCTTTGGCTCCAAATTGTTCAAAATATTGTATGAATCGTAGTTCTGAACCGTTGTTGTGAAAGTACATAGGTATAGCATTACTTTACTTTAGTTAAACGTGTGTCGGTTTGTCGTTTTGGTATGAGAAATGTAAAAAAGACAGTTTAGACAAGATGAAGCTCAAGAAAGCGAGGAAAGAAAACTAACAAACAACATTGCTAACGTTATTTTAGTAAACATGCGTAGGTACTCGTAGGTATACATTGGAAATTCATCGTGCAACTGCATTTGCGTGCATCGCGATTAGGAAATCAGTCTTTACATTGACAGCTTACACGTATATTACATTATGTTACTTGTGCCTTCTCTTAGGTACATTAATCAGTAAAAATAACACATGCACTTTCCTGTTGTTAATTAAAAGTACCTATTATTTATTTAGGTATTGGGTAGATATTTATGCAGCGTGCTTATTGGTCGTAAGTAGTTCTCAAAAGTAGCTCTTTATATTTTTGTTCCCAACATTGTGTAACTGCGTGGGTTATTTAAACGTTCATGAAGAGTAATTTCACATTTATGGTATTAGAATACGAATAATTATATCCATATAAGCTTCTACGAGTCTAACGAAACAAGGCCTTGTGGAGATGCAAGCAGTTTTTAACTAAATATGTGACGAAATAGTTTTTTTCCCGCTTTGTAACAGTTGCAAGTCCAGTGGCTGCTACGCAACCGAGCATGACTTTCGATTGATGCGCCTATTTTACTTGGCACCTGCGAGCTACTACTATAAAAATGCGTACATACATACATATTTAATATTTAACCATATATTTCTGCAATCAATTAAACAATTCAGCCTATTGAAGTTCACTGCAGTGCATAAGGCTCTTTCATCTGTATTTAAAACCACATAATCTGATTTGTTGTTTATATTTTGTTTTCAGACCTCAATAGCTTTATGGTTTTCATGATTATTTACAACAGTTCAATTTGTTATTTGATCTCGGTACTTTGAAGGGCTCTGTAATATTAATAATTTTACCTAAATATTTAAATGTAAGTAAAATTTACAACTTTGCACTTTCAACTTTTTTGTAAATTACATGTTTAGGTACCCACTTCACAGCTTCCTTATTCTTATAAGGTATATATATATATATTATTAGGTATATATGCAAGAATATATTCTTTTAAAAAAAATCTGTTGTTTCTTGTTTCTTTCGAAGAGAAAGATATTCAAATTCAAATTCAAATTCTTTATTGGCATTCGATAAGTTATACGGAGAATGCATACATTTTTCAAGCCAGTTTACATAATCCATCTATAATAGTTTTAGATGGGTGTAATTGATTTAAATTCGCTGATTGCCATGAAGAGAGCTCCGATTACTTAGATTGTGGTCGTTTGAGCAAATCGCACTGACATTCTGTACGTGGCCTGAGGTCGACACGAAGGCAGCCATGTGTGTGCATTACACTAATCTGTTATACATCCATCAACACGTCTATTCAACTTAATCGCTTGAAATACGCCTCTTAATCTCAATGACCTCTTTGCAGTTATTGTTGTTAATGAAAATAAATGTATTCTACATTTAGCCTCCAAACTAAACGGTGAATATTCTGGGCTCACACGAGTCAGTGTCGTTATAAAACAAATCCATCTTGCTTTTATTGGGATGCACACCGGCAATTTTATAAAAATGGTTAAAATTAGCCAGTAAACTGGTTTTCATCCTGAGACTACCATATACACACAACATATGTATAGGTATATTGAAAAAATTCTCAAGAACACACATACCTAACTAAGTATATAAATTGTGATCGCTACATGTTTCACATATTGAATGTGGATAATTAATTTAAGCAAACAATATTAATTACAGTCTAATCTTTATGCTTGCTAAATTTTGCGAATATATATTCGTATTCGTACATTATAGACGTTATGATAATAATGTGTTTTCTGCGATCACGTATAATTTTTGACAGGGTCCAAAATAATGCTCGGGGTATTGATATACAATTGATGGGGCGTGTCCCGATGTGGGCTAACAATGGGTGTAAGATCACATGATGATCATTCATATTTATACACAAGACGTGTTTGACCCGGCAACCTGTGCGTGCGATTATTGCAACTCTTATTTACAAGTTGTTTTGAATCGAAATACTTAATTATTTTATTTTATTTTGATTTTTATGTTCTAATTGCTCCAAATGCAACAATATTTAAAAAAGCCTTCGCTTTGTATGGTTATATAAAGATGAGCCTGGTTAAGAAACCATTAGAATTAATAACGTCTTCATTAGTAAACCTCTTATGAAGTTTAATTGATGTTCGTTTATCTCGAAATATTCTTTTGCTGATTTTGACCTTCGAATTAAGCCCTTTTTCTATGTGAATAGAATTCAATATGCAATAGTATTCGAATACAGTGGTTCGTCTACTTAGCGGCTCTGTCATCGCCTCTGTGCGCTTGCGCCACATCGTTATACTGTGTTGCGCCACACGTGGGTCACATGTAGCTATTATTATTGATAAAGATAGCGCTAACACAGTGCCCTAGCCTCCGTATAGCAGTAGACAGTCTGACAGATCTCATTAAAATATAAGTACATACGTATTGTCATTTAAATCTGTAAGATCTTATTTTGACAGTATGAACAGATACGCATTTGGGTTACCTATTTGGATATTACCTATATAGTGATGAATTTAATCCGTGAAACTAATACATTTAAAGCTGTCATGATGTTGGTATCGATTAATTCTTATTCAGTATATTTATACAATATAAAAATATTTTGCGCACTTAATTTAATCATTTCTAAATATACTTTTGATAATGGTTCCATCTATGAATCCTGTCGAGCCGGTTTCTGTTCGGAAGATGTACAATAAACATGAGTTTTAGGTCACACATCGGCGTGAAGAGTTGAGTGGACGTTTTAAATACCTAGCAATGTAATCGAATGAGCAATATTTAACAAGCACAAACACTGCACGCCTCTTATAACAGTGGTATGTTGCGGTTGCTTCCACTTCATGCGGATTATTGGCATCATTAAGATGACTTGCACATATTATATCATGCGTGGAAAGCACATATAGTACTTAAAGGTAATTTAATCGTTTTTATAGTGAAATAATAAATTATTTAATATATATATATAGATGATATGATATTCATAGATAGACGGCGTGGACAAAAAGTGTACAATAGTATTGTACTTAAGATACCCATCAACCACTTTGCTTTTAGTTGTATTAAGTACCTATTGTAGGTTTTATGAACATAACAGCTCACGCCTGTTGTTCTGGAAGGGTTAGGTAGAAATGTATTGCTGTAGGTAGGTACACGCCATTTCTCCATTTCGTGAATTGGTTATAAATCTGTAATGAATATTTAATTAGAAATTATTGAATTTGTTCTTTAATTATTGTTTATGTTCTTGTTTGTTAATTATTCCTTTATCTTGTAAGACTGGATCGATTTGATATCATAAATATGAGGAAGACGCTTCACAAGCTTCGAGAAACGTCCTGTGAATAAATTTTCATTGTCAATGTTAAATTAAAAAGCAATGTTGACATCACGTTGTGGTTCATCTCAAATTATTATGTAAGCGCTGTTGACCTTGTTTGGACCTGTCCTCGGCTATAGTACCTAAATTTGGTTGGGTCAATTCATTTCGCACTTCGATTACGTGACATCTGGGGCCTTAGCACCTTAATATTGTTTCCTAAACAATATCTATGAATGACTACTCTAACATAACATATAACACTATGTTATAAATTATAGGAATTAGTAAAAATTAAGTTTATATGATAATGTAACCTTCGTTAAGAATGGGTCATTCGTCAAAGCATTATTTACTACATCATACACATAGGCATCACGCCTGTATTCCCGGAAAGGTTAGGCAGAAGTGTACACCGACATTTCCCCGATATCCAAGTTTAAGTCCCATGTAATATGGGGCAAGCATAGCCTTTTACCGGGTACAGTTCCAGACTCCGTGCTGTTACTGAGAATATCCATACAGAAAAACCCAATTAAACTTGGCTCGACACGACACTGAGGCAGTCAAATAAGCATTTTTTTATGTTAATAGATATTTTTAGTTGGTATTTAGAAAAAATAAAGTGTTTATTGTTCATTGATTCGTGAGATCTACAGTGCTTATTTTAAGATTACTATTTGTGAACAATTGGTCTAGCAGTAAACGTTTACATTGATCCATTACATCAGATGTCAGTAATTTATCATCATGATCACAAAACATAATGCAACCATATTACGAGAAGCAGATATCGCCACAGATTTTAAACATTTAGCTATCGTTATATCATACTGTGCGAGTATCATTTGTCTGATGATCTTTGTGCGCTGGTCCGTAAATTCTTGTTTCGCCACGTAATGTTAGAACTAGGGATGTTACGGAGCTTCGACTCCGAATCCGATATGTCGGAACCTCCGATTAAAATTACACCTCCGAATCCGGCTCCGGTTCCGATATATAAAAACGGAGGTATATATCGGAGTTACAAGTTATGACTTGCTATCGCTGCAGCGCTACCGAGCGCTTTCTACATGACAATGACAACTGACGGAGTACATGTGTTCTTTGCAACTGATGAACGAAGAGTGAACGAGTTGCGACAAGTTTCTTCTTTCTTATTTATTTACATTTTACATTCGTAGCTTTGCTCCGACTCCGACTCCGATTCACCTCCGACTCCGCGGAGGTCACTACGAGAACCTCCGACTCCGATTCCGCCTCCGATAAATCCACCTCCGTAACATCCCTAGTTAGAACATCGTTTATTTTTATATAATGTGCAAGGCTTTTTTATAGGCAGATGTGAATCTAAAATAACAGACACTGTGGATGCGCACATGCGGAGTATCTGATGCATCACTGACATTTCCTTATATAGTATAACATGTCGACTGGTTAGGAGTGATAGCATCATCAAAACGATATGACAGAACCCGCATAACTGATTTATTACTAATGTATTTCGTATACCATTTTATTTCTGATTCGTGTTCCAGTGTATACACGTGTTGATAGTTTCGTATCTGTATGCAGAATTTGTAATTGACAGATTTAATTATTGGCTGAATGGTATCATTAAGGTTCTCACTGCACGTGAAGTTATGCGTACGTTTATCGTGTATTCGCACTCGTATTTTACATAGGTACATAGAGACATAATGCTGGTGCGAAAATCAAATGGTGCCTATTGAATCTTGTTCTGCATTCAAACATATGTATATTATCTTCTATCTTTATATCTTTAACTGCCTCATTCGTCTAGTGGTCGCAAGTGCGACTGCTGAGCGTGATATCCTGGGTCCGATTCCCGGGTCGGGCAAAGTGCTGTTGGGTTTTTCTGTATGAAAATTCTCAGTAGCAGTATGGAGTCTCGAACTGTGCCCGGTAGATGGCACTAGGCTCGCCTCCTATTACATGGGACTCGGTAATTGCATAGGCGAAATATGGGTGAACAATAGTACACCTCTGCCTAACTCTTCGGGCAATACGAGGCGTGACGCTCTGATGTTATACATATATCTATATATACACTTGTTTGTAATCGTGTTCTAAAAAACGGCTCTGTCGATTTCAATGAAATTAATATTGGGATTTGGGTGGGCGTAAAATCTATTCAGCTAGGTTTCATCTCTGGAAAAACTCATTATCAGTAAAAAATACGACTTTTTTCCGAGCGGGCGCTCGGTCGCACAGATATATAGTGTGATAGAATTAAATTTTAATCAGATACAACTGATTCAGACTCGAGTAAAATAGCATTTTTTTCGTATCTGCGCAGTACAATAAAGTCTACTAGGTAAGTTATACTGGCCACATCAATAATCCGCCTTGCACTTCGACCTTTTGGGATGACTTGCTCGCTGCATTTGTATTTATGTATACTCGACACACAATACTTACAGTTCCTAGACTTACATAACACGTTGCGTAAACCTTCAAGAGATTTATTTATTTATTAGTTCGAAGAGAGCACAAGTTTTCAATATTCATAGCTTTTAGATTTAAATATTGTGTTTAAAACGTCAACTGTATCTCCAAATGTTGTTCAAAAGTAGCTAATTAATAGTTACGCCTATTTAATAGCAGTCCACTCGGTCTAGATACGAAACCACATTTTGTGGCTCTGATCTAATAGGTCCCTTCCGCCTTCATTCCTCATTTGATATCTATCAACATCAAAACTAGAAAAGGAAAAGTTGCTTATACGTTTCCAAGCAGAACTGACTCCAATTTACTGTGACTGGAAGCCATTGGCAGACCATAGCGAGGCCCCAATCACTTGACAACTGATCCGGAAGGTCTTGCCTCAAAACATTTATTTAGATTTAATTAAAATTCGTATATGCCATAAAAGGCAATTACAAATCGTTTAACTAGTTCAGATAGTTATTCCAAGGAGCACGAAATTCCATGTTTCCATTGGACTTTTGAAATTTTGTGTAGATAAGCTAGAATAAAAATGCCCTTATAAGGCCTGATCCGTAATAATATTCATTGTCCTACAGACATACTATACATACACGAGCACCACAATTTGGATTAAAAATACAAATAACTCATGATGATCAAATTGCCTTAATATTCTGCGCGATTTCAATAAAGTACATATCGTGTACCTAAGTATCTGAAAAAACAAATGACTGTGTTTGTATTTACGACACTACCTATAAATTTAGCCTTGCCTCGATACAGAATGGCTGAATCATATGAGTCATCAATAATAGTACAATGTTATCCTAAATTGTAACACATCTGATCAACTATAGTGATAGGTACACTATTTATTTTTTAAAGACTCTTCAGAAGGTCTTCCTTTTATGACGTAAGCATTTTCTCAGGACGTAATATGCTTTACCTAATCTTTACCCCTTGCAGCACAATTTGTATTGAAGACTGCCTTTCTAACTAATATATTACAATTTACTAGTTAAGATGGATAGTGTTTCACAAGGAAGTCGAAATATCTACTTTTGTATGTAATTGGGTAAGATGCGGTTAGAACGTCTCAGTTCTATTCTACAACGTGCACTATAATTGCAGTCGCTATAGTATAAATTGATGGGGGTTAAAGGTAAATGCATTGGTTCGATTTAAATAAAATTCTACCATTACTATCTTTTCTCGATTTCAAATATGTAAAAATTTGTTTCTACTAAATTTAATTGAGCATTTAGCAACAGATGCAATTTCGCACGATCGAGAACTGATAGTAGTGGTGCCTTGAAGTGAAAGTGGTCACTGCAAGCGAACTTTCGTTATCTGTATAACTACCGGGAATGGACTAATATTCGTTAGAGTCGGTCGTGATCGAACGGGATGATCATTTTCACGATTTTGAAAGTCTAGAATCGATTATGAATTTCATTTTGCGTAGTTATGTTTTTTTATTGTTTTCCTTTAATTGATATGTAGCTGCTTGTTGTCTGGTTTGGTATTAATACACTTAATAATGCTACTGGTGGTGACACAGCAAATTGATCCTATTTGTGAATATCATTGTGATAATCTTCAATACCATTCACTGCTGAAATTCTTTAATTAATACTACAGAAGCAGATAAAGATAAGACGTATGTTGAAAGTTACAAGTTTATTTTCATTGGATATAATTTATATGGTGTTGAGTAGCTCTTGTTCAAGGGGCGTGTCGATCTGTGTGGGAACTAGGTAACCGGATGCTTGATTTATTTATTTATAAACCTTTAACCTCTAAAAACGTGATCATTAATAGTGTAGGTATAGTTCTATATTAAACTAACTTCAGTGAAGTTAAAATTATATATTTTGACAATACTGAGATTTTATGTGTGATCTTACCAAATATTTGCTTTTAATTAAATATCACACAGTCAGTGCCACCTTGTATAACAATAGCCATTGATATTTAAATAAATTTTATTTTATAAAATCTTTGGTCATACAAAAGACTTCAACGACATTTTAAATCGAAATCGCTGCAACTTAATATAAATAAATTCCGCCCATTACTGTCTAACTGTTAGGCTAGGGCCTCTTCTCAGGATGAGAAGGGTTGGGCCTCAGTCTACTACGCTGACCTAGTGTGGGTTGGAGGACTACATCGAGTACTTTATGGACCCCTCTCAGGTGTGCAGGTTTCCTCACGATGTTTTTTCTTCACTGTGTGTAACGCAAGTAATAATCAAATTCTGATCCGCACATGATTCTGAAAAGGTGAGAGATGGAGGTGCGGGTCGGGTTTGAACTCAGACCCTTCTGCATAGACGGCAGGCGTTCAACCGCTAGGCTGTCAGTGCTCATTAATGCTTAATACAGTTTTACCTATACGTCTCTCCAATAACAATATTTTAAATGATTACTCTTTGGTTATTTTCAGGAAAGCCAGGCACAGATTACCCGGTTCTGGGTGCAGTGCCATACACCAACTTTTACTGTGATGAGCAGCCTTATCCGGGCTTCTTCGCAGATATGGAGACACGTTGTCAAGGTAACTAAGTAAAAACATATACAAAGGCGAGAGTTAAGAACAATATAAAAAAAATGCGATTGTTGCAATCGTAAGCACTATTCTCACCACCTGTCATGTGTCTATGATTAACATTCTTTTCTAATATAATAATGCCCGAAGCGTTTTCAAAACTTGATGAATAGATATGTTATAATTTGTCATATGAGTTTTCATAATTTCCGATTAGCATTATGGCATTCTATTGTGTATTGATTTACGACTATATTTTTCGAAATACAAGATGTTAATCACCTAATAAATTACAGGATTAAGGTGGGTGGTGCTTAGTTTTATTCTTAGAATCTTCACAAGGAACATCTATCAACAAAAAAATTAACAGACAAAACAAAATAAATTATATGTGGGTGTTCCTCTTTTTGGTTCTATTGTCTGAGCGAATGCTTTGCCATTCTGTGGCTTAGACCTTGGCCGTGCTGTCATGATTTACTATAACTACACTGACCTTATGATACTTTGAGGTCAGATAATTATAACGTAAAGTAACCCGGAAGATGATCTCGACATGAAATTGTGGATCGAAAACGTGAGGTCCGTCATCCAAATACGCACAAAGCTTTATATTTAATGATATCTTCTGCCATCTATCGTTTGTCGGCTAATTTATTAAATTTATAACATGATAGGTATATTATTCTGATATTTAATGATTTGATGAATAGTCAAGTAAAAAAATACATATAGTTAAGTATAACTTCCTGATCATTAAAAATTGATAAATCGGCACTTTATACTGATTTAATCTTGCTCCATAGAGACATATAGTTGTTTAATTAAAATAAAGGTAACTAAGTCCAGCCATAATAATTTTATTTATTTCATAATATATTGTACCTTTTCTTTAATTTTTATTACGTGTGTATTCGAGTTTTTAAAAAAAGAATACGTTTTATATGTAGGTATCTTTTTTATTGATGCCTTCGAGTTGTTGCTCTAGCTAGAAGGGTTATTTCTAGATGATTTCTTATGAATATTCCAAAATCATTCAAAACCAATATTTTACTTCTCATTCTTCTACCAAATTCACGTTGATTTGTCATGTTTACTAACTGTAAGGACATTTAGCAATGCTAGCATGTGACATTTCTCAATGTTAAACAGTTGTATATATCAGGTATTTGGTAGGGCAAGGAGATTATTTAACCTTTTCTTTGAAATGCCTTTCATTATGTGTATTTTCTTGTTTCAATTTCTGCTTGGTGTGGATATTTATTTAGGTTAAGTTATATAGTTTCGATTTGCTGTCTAAAAAACAACATATAAATAAAATCTTCTTACTCAATTTTCGGTTGTCAGTATTCCAATTCCAAGGTTTCCAGCAGTTCATTACATTAGCTCGTATGAACTGATACAATTAACGGTTATCAATAGGAGTTTTTATTGCTCTAAAGACACCTTGGCGGACTGATTTTTAAAATGACCCACATTTAGCACACACCTTATTTGCCTTTTACGATACTCAGTCACCCACGAGTGCAGAGTCCTAACAAAGAGGTGGCAGTTCCACACTGTAAAATCGTATGTAAAATTCAATTTGAACTAATAGCCAGCTAAGAGAATAGAAGTCATTCATGGCCCATTAATCAGTTATTTGTTTCTTGTATGGCGTTGGTTCTTCCATATTCAACCTCTACAGCTTTCTAACAAAAACATAATGCCGTCAAGAATTCAAGCTAAATCTTTTTTGACATATAACTTTATAGCCGTCTATTGGAAGCCCCATGTTCGGCAGTATTCACAGCAGTGACACTGGCCTAGATACCCTTTCATTTTTTTACGATACCTTTAAATATTTCAGCGTGGCATTACTGCGACATCGACGGTCGTCAGGCATCGTTCCTGTGCCCCAACGGGACGGTGTTCTCCCAGGGCGTGGCGTCGTGTGACTGGTGGTTCAACGTGCGATGTGCGTTGTCCCCCGCATTGTACCCACTAAATGCACGCCTGTACCGCCGGAGAAGGAAGCAGAGCAGACCTAAGCCCCATCGGCTGATAGACAAGAAACTCGTCGATGAAATCTTTTTGTAAATATTATTATAGTAAGTTGTGAGTTGCTAGGTCTTTTGCTATTAATGGAGTTCAACGCCGAACTTGATCTTCTTCAGATAATGCCCTGGAAAAGGTTAAGTTTTGTTGTACTGAACTACAATAGTTAAACTTTGTCAAACAATGTGCCTGTGCCTATTGTTTGATATTCAAAATTGTGTTCACATCACATCCACTGGCAGGCGACGTGGTGTCTATCTACATCCCATATCTATATACATAGGTAACTCGCAACACAATTCATAGGCAAGATGAAAATCTTCAATCACTAAGGTGTAAGAAGTAGTGAAAACATTAATATCCGTCTCTATTCTCATAGTGCTCGAAATACATTATCTTGGTACATATATAAAAACGACGAATTAAATAAACTATAGTGTCTACATCAATTACATTACATAATATTAAAAATGTAATTAACATCTAATGAAAAATGGATAAGAGTGGCACAAGGCCTGTGGCGCTGTGCCGCAAAATTGAAGAGATGGTATATTTTGATATTAAGATACTGTAATATCTGGCAACCCGGAAAATATTTGTAATTAGTTCTTAGTGTCCGCATAGGCTAAGTTAATTAATCCATTTTGTAACTCTAATCTTTAAACAATAGTAATAAAGAGCATTATAGTCATGGTTCAATTCAGGAGTATGCTAAAGCATATTTATTCTTGTAGAATGTCGATATCTTAAAAAAATAATATTCAAATGGCTCAGACCTGGAAGATTTTTATTAGCTACCTTTACCAGTTCCTATAGACAAGTTTACAATCTACAATCACAAGAGTATAGAACATCTAATATCATATAAATTGAAGAGAGCCCTCTTCGAAAAGGGTAGGTAACGCAGATGCCGTATTGCAGATGTCCATAGGCGGCGGTGATCATCTACCATTCGCCGGGCCGCCTGACTGTTTGTCACATTATGGCAAAACAAAACGTAGTAAATTTGCATTAGCTGCCGAAAAGTTATCAATCCCAAACATTTTACTGGCATTTCCATACCTTAGCGTTTGTAGATTGTAGAAGTTCAATTCTATGGGGGCTGTTATTTTATAAGTTTTTTATTATATAACTAAGTAATTCATCTCACTGTGATAATGAATTATAGGAGGTAAGGTGTCTGTCAATATGATTTACGACTATGTACATCTAGCGAACAATACCCAGTTGAAACCATAGACTTAGAATTTTACTTACGCTAAATTGAAACGACTGGCCTGACAGCGGTAGCGTTTTCAAAGCTTTGTCAGAAGCCCAATACATATAAACAACTAAAACGGCTGTTAAGCCACACCTTGGCACCTAGATGTCAAGGTGGCGAGAGGACACTAAGCAGGGCAAATGTACTATATTTGGTCAAGTTTGTACCATACGTATTAATAAATATTGTTCCAAGTAGTCAGTAGTAGATGCGGTAATGCATCTTTACATGTAACAAAATATAAGATGAACGAAACTAGACGAATCAATCGCTCATGGTTATCGCCTAATTTGCCGTAGAAATCGTTGCTTTTTTGTAAATATGCAATGAATGGATTCTCACGTAGGTACGTACGTTCAATGTAAATATAGATACATTTATTATTAAGAACTTCTTAAAATTCATTAACATAATATCTTTATTAGGTATTAAATTCATATTTATTGTAGCCTCAATTTCTTTACATCCATAATTTTATAGATTATTTAAATAAAAGTAACACATACGCTAATTTGGTGATCCTTATCATGAGAAAAATTGCAGATACCTAATGATAGTAGGTATCCACAGAGAAATCTACTTAATGTAGGTGATAAATAAGTGGTTATGTGAAAGTTTGTTAAAAACAATAAGATTCTGAACGTGTACTAGATAGATATAAATATTTCTTTACGTAAACATTCTGTTTGAAAGTTTGCTTTAAATGTTACCTATGCTTAATTAAGTTAATTTGTACATATTATTAGTACTTAGCTTCCAAATAGATTTCAATAAATATATTTGATAAGCTAAAATGTATTTTAATTTATATGTATTGTATTTACTTAGATATTTTTATTATTGTTTGGGTTCTGTATTTTGTACAGACGAGTTTAGGTAAACTTTTTTGTTGTTATTTTCCTAAATTAAAACAAAACAAGTGCTGTGACCTCTAGTTGCGATGTTATTCTTTTACATTTTCAGTTTCTACGAGTTTATCTACCTACTTATGCGAAATCAAATCTTTTTGCTTATTCTATATTTTAATGTGTATTTACATTTCTCAACATTACAACTTCTCGTTTACAATACTCAGTGCTAAACATTAATTATTATTATTTATTGATCCTACAGTTGATTTAAATATAAACTGCGGCCAATCGTCCTTAGTTATTTCTATCTTAATAACTTTAAGTACGATCAGAAGCCCTTGTGTAAGTTTCTTATGACAAACTCGATTTAACGCATCGGACGCGTTTGGCGCTCAAATTGGTGGAGAGCATGAAACGTACCAATCGGAGCGCCGAACGCGTTCGATGCGTTGCATTAAATCGAGTTTGTCACAAGAAAGTTACATGAGGTCCTCAGGTATGATGTGGAACTAGGACAAATACTTCATCACGAACTTTGGATTAAAGAAGAAGAACGCCTTAACTCTTTCAAGGATTAAAAGTTAAGTGCTTTTAAGTGCTTGTCGGTTAACAAATGATATACGGTGTTTAACTAAGTTTCACCTATGTCAAATCCACTTCTTGCATAATTACATAATTACTCTCTATTATTTATATACATTTTTCACAATGATGAGATTTATAATTTTTTACTTTTGTTAGCTTGAAGGCCAAAAGAAATAACTTTAAAATTGTGTAAATGATTGCTTTATACATTACACCAAATTATTTGTAGATACGTGTATTTTGATGTAATCATATGCGAAAAGGCATATTGACAGCAAAACGAAAAAATCTGTATCTCTGGATTGGATTCTACGATTTGTTGGTGGGGCTGGATTCAAGGCTTTTTTTCTTTTTGAGACATCAACAGTTATAATATTTAATTCTGTAAATTACGGGTGTCCTTGCAGAGCTCAAAGAAAAGCAGAATGATATTACCCTGTTTGAGAGAAACTGGCTCGTAATACACATTATGGTAGACATACATAACATACATAGCATCACGCCTGTATTCCCCGAAGGAAGAGCTAGGCAGAGGTGTACTATTGTACACCCACATTTCGCCGATGCTGTTATTGAGTCCCATGTAGTAGGAGGCGAGCCTATTGCCATCTTCCGGGCACAGTTCCAGACTCCGTGCTGCTACTGAGAATTTCAATACGGAAAAACCCAATAACATTTTGCCCGACCCGGGAATCGAACCCAGGACCTCACGCTCAGCAGTCGCGCTTACCACCACTAGACCAATTGAAATTTGGTTCTAGGAGTTACCGTTTTTCTCACGATGTTAGAGATGGTGACAAATAATTAATACAAAAATTACGAATAAAATATGTAACCCATTAAAGCGCAGTTCATTGAATTCGAAACCAGGATCTATGGCTTGTAAGTATACCTAACTAGCAAAGAAAAAAATTGAACATAAACCATTGTGAGGAAAGCGATTCAATCCGTCTTTGTTTTTTTTCTATACGCATACCTATATTTTTAAGTGGCAATAAGTTATTTATATGGGACAATAAGTTACTCTATATTCTCAGGGATGGGAGTTACAAAAAATACGACGTCGGCACTAACTTCGTCATGTCTTCCCATGACGCGCTCGTGTCGTACTTCATTCATTACAGATGAAATTCCTATTGAACGAGATCACATGTATCCTGGTTGTGTTCTGAAGGTGTGCTGTCCGTTTTCCACCATTGTTCCGGTTTCTAGTTCGTAGGGTCATCATCACTATCAGCGTTCTACTTACTTATGTAATATCTATTTAGTAATACGGGTTCTTTATCTTCTTGAATCTATATAAATGTATTTTCAATTCATGCTGTGTAAAAGAATTTTAGAATATTAATTTCGTTAATCTAATACTGGGCTCTTTCTTAAGCCTCGCTTATTTCTGGTAAGATAGGATATCCTTGAAAGATATAAATACGTACTAAAGCAGTTTTACTAGTCACTTTTGTAATAGATAGAGATTGAATTTCAATGAAATTGGACCCGGTCCCAAGTTAAATGTTAACGGTGTTTAATTCCTATTAGTATTTACTTTCATTTCTAGACCTCGTTAGTACAGACGCATGGAGGCAGACCTAATAATATTAAGCAGACATATATCGGTATAAATAACGACTGTAGTTTTGGTTTTATAGAAAATCCTTGACCACAACTGGAAGTTACTATCACACATGGCTATATACCTATATTCTCATAAGAACACACATTTTAATAACTAGCATTGTTCCACACAATGTCGATTCATAGCCAAGGGTCGTCGATATGAATTGCCAACTTGTTTAGTTTGCCAGTCGTGGGAAATCTTTCTTGGCCATTCATGCTGCATTTTTTCTTGTCCGATACGTGGGGTAGGAATGCCTGTTGCTGATCATTTGATGATTTGACATATTCGTTGAATCCAAAACGTCGGAAGAAATATTGATAGGTACTGTTATAATTGCCAAATCCCTTAAGAAATATAATGCGAGTAAAACATTGTGCTCTACATCTGACAAAACACCTGTTGTGGGTAATATGGATGAAAGAATAATATTCTTTCATCCATATTACCCACGCTAGTTTTGGTTTTTATTTACAATGAAGTTCAGACAAAGAGTACGCACACTAGCTAGCTACTTGGACAATATTCGTATGACACAGAAACACTGAAGTAATGAGTTTACGATTTTAAATTTGGGCTAAGTGTTCTTTAAACATTACATTCATAATCTAATGGATAATCAGATGCGTGTAATGCTCAAAGAGATGTTATGTAGCAGTATTACCGGTAATATCGAGCTTGAATATAATTACCTATGATATAAAGATTCGCGTGTAGACCCAATGAACTTCCGTTTCAGAGGAAAAACGTTAATGATTAAAATTCCTATAATTAATTACGGATACATAGGAAGAAGGTTTCAAGCCGCCGAAAAGTTGTCTGTATGGCGCGTTTCTCGAGTCATGCGGTCATTCGACATTCGTATCGCGAAGCGCGCTGGACGCATGCGCGAGTTCGGCCGTTGCGTTTTAACGCGGGAAAATATTTACGTCGTTGTTTACGTGAAATTAGAATAAAACTTTATGAATGACTGTCGATAAATAATAATAAAATTAAAATGGATTACAAAATGGAGATGGTAGCGCTTTTATTATGCGGTAAGTAATACGAAATAAATAATTTATTTTAATGAAACTGAAAATTAACACAACACAACATGATTATGACGATGGGTCTTTATTATTATTGTATGTACCCATGCAATATAAACTAATATGTATTTATTATAACATAACATGATTAAAAAATATTATAACTAAGGAGGTTTTAGATAGTAGTTAAAAACTACTTTGTGATGGTGGTATTTTGGAAACCCGGATCACAATACTGGCCCGTATTAACCATCCAACTTAAGATCGCTCGATAAGCTCCAACACAGAAATATCTTATTACACAGTACAAACACCGGAATCACGCTGAAAGTACTTCAGCAATGCACCCTGGTTGCGTTTAATTATGTTAATTGCTTCGGTCCTCCTTTACTTACGCTCAGTTGTTGCACAATGACCTCACAAAAACGCTAAAAAAGCCTGTTGAGACTGTTCTCATTGTCAATGGCTTCTGAAAAAACTTGCTTTATGGACTGCGCGAATTACGTGCTTTGTGGTTGTGTCGCGCAGATAATTACCGTTGTTGTAAGATAAGTCAATGCTGTCTTAGGCACTTATCTCAGCGCTCACAATAAAACGTATCTACTGATTTTTTCCTTGAAAATATTTATATTAAGAACAAAGTAACTAACTCTGTCTTAACTCTGTGCAAACTAGATTAACCTTGCATTTAATTTTGATTCGTATAATAATTAATATATAACAATAATTAAAATCGTTTGGTTGGAAGATAGACGTTTTTCAGATATTTCAATCTCTTCAAATCCATATGGTACCGTATATGTCCCATAGACTAGATCATCATATTTATTAGGATCGATTCGTATTTTATTAATTGAAATTTGCTATTTTGTATGCGTACGCACGTGAAAAGAGAATTGATGCCAGATTCAGGCTTTTTAATCTTAATCACTATCTGCTACAATAGTCCTATATCCACTGAAGATAACACGTGACTGTATTACTATAGTGTAGTCATAGAGCTCCCGGTTGGATTCGCATTTGAGATTAAAATGCTCAAAAAGGCCTACCAAGCCGGCTTTTTCCTTGAGAATGATTCCAACCCCTGTGCAACAACAGTAAAACATTTTAGTAGCCGTAATTTGACACCAAAGCCTTTCCATCTGTCCAGTATGCGATATACGAATAGCCTGTACCTACCTATATGTATTAGGGCACAACACATTTACATAACATTTGCCTGCCATTGTCGCAACTGTTATGTGAAGATAAAATATAAGTAGTGGGTGGATAAACTATATCGCAATTACGACGCCAATGTCTTTTTTTACCTGACTGTCGACACCTCACGATATGTGGTTTCGTATAACTTAAAAATGTAAAACAATACGTTGTGAATAAGAAATCTTTCATCATTATAACGAAAACAAAATCACGAATTTAAATTATTTATTTCTGCACTTACAAAAGTTGTATTTAGGTGAGAAACGATTGGTAAATAATTATAGAGCCACCAAGATAATTTTATTTTAAGCGTATGCTTACACAAGTGTCGTTAACTTTGTTTTATTCTTAAGTAAAAGTTGGGACCTTTTTGGGTCTTAAACTCGAAGTATGAACGATGATATTATAGCCGAAAGGTGTTGCGGGTTCGATTCCCGCACAAAACAAATACTTGTACGACCTACATATCGTGGTTCCGAGGTTGGAAGTTTGTGCATGTGAATATTTGTGTTTGTAAACGCACGATACAGGAATTAGTGCAAGTGCAGAGATTGTAATAAAACAAAATCGAATCAAAAAAGTGTAGGCTTGTATGTATAGGTATGTTATACGTACTAGTTGAGATGGATAAGGTATAATATCCGATAATTTAATAATAGCTTAATGAGTGAGCTTCAAGACGAAAAATATCACGATGTAAATACATAAGTAAGTACCTGGTTCCTTTTCTCTTGTAAAGGTAAATCAGGAAACGGATGTAGGTGCTCGGAAATATAGCAATTTGTCTATCTGTATCCAAATACGCTAATCGACGGTACATTAGTCGTCTGATGGACATTTCTAAAACAAGGAAATGCTTTTTTTTCTTTTTGTGCGCAACTTAATGGCTTTCTCTTACGAGTTAAACACTACGAGCTTATTTTCATTTCCGCAATTAAATGTATTGCGAGGAAAGACGCGATGTGTTAGAAGATGATGATAGAATTGTAACAGTAGGTTGTGTTGTAAGCTCGTAAATAGACACATTCGTTATATCGTACCGTTTTTATATCTATTGGTACCAGCTTCTAGTCTAGCCGGATATGGTTGCATATCAGTATTTTATATAAGTTGTATTCTATCTTCACCAAATGCACCTACAATTTTTTGTTAAATGAAATGATGAAAAAAATAAATATAAAATACCTTTATTTCAGACAACATCAGTCCATAAGTTGTTAGTGATGAGTTAGTAACAGATTGTGTTTATATGCTATATTAGTGTTATTACTGAACGATGACGATTAATGAACTTATAAAGTCATTATTTTTATTAACACTTATGTAATTGTTTCTTCGTGTACGAACTAGGCGGTACATTCGGACCTTAGGTTTTGCGTCCTACTTATTTATGCACATCACTCTTGTTTAGGTGTGCATTTCTTGTAATAATATTTAAGTGTATAATTTCTGTATTTATTTTTAGTAGCAATAAATCCATCAAGGGACACATTGTTCTACTCATTTATTACATAACATAACATTTTCACTGTTGGACATTATACCCCAACATTGTTGATGATTTTATTTTTTTACTTATTTGTCTACGTGGATAATTTTGTTGCTGATCGTAAGAACGGACCTATTTGATGAAGTCACGGTTGGTCAGTTCTGATGACGAAATGCAATGACTATCTAACTATCTACCATGATGAATTTGTTTTATGTAGGTATCGATTTCCAGTACGAGGGCCCCCTGGGTGTAGAATATATGTTTAAGAGCTAGATTTTATATGAATATGTAATATTATAATTCTTTAATATCATTTGACTGCCTCATTGGTTTAGTTGTCGCAAGCGTAACTGCTGAGCGTGAAGTCCTGAGTTCAATTCCCGGTCGAGCAAAGTGTTATTGGTATTATTGTTTTTCTGTATGAAAATTCTTAGTAGCAGCACGGACTGTGGAACTGTGGCCCGTAGATTTTTTTTTCTTTTAAAAACTTTGCCCCACACTAGGAATAATTCCTGTATCGTGGGTGCGTTTACAAACATATGTATATTCACATACGCAAAGACCCAGACCCGAAACAACTATCTGTAGATCATAAAAATATTTGTTCCGTGCGGGAATCGAACCCGTGACACATAGCGAAGCAGTCGATCTCTCAACCACTGCGCCAACCGTGCTGCCCCTTATTGCATGGGACTCAATAACAGCATCGGCGAAATGTGGGTGTACAATAGTACCTACACATCTGCTTAACCCTTCGGGGAATACAGGCGTGATGCTGTTTCATGTTATATTAAAACTGGATTAACATATTTCTTAATTTCACAATGTTAATTATTTAATTTGAATCTTCTTGGCTATTAATTTTAATTTATAGCCATTAATTATTTTCTATGCATCTCAAATGCATTTCGAAAAATCACTTGATGATATTTAACTAGAACAGGAAGGATGAGCCATAATATTATACCTGACCATAATATTATTACCAGAAGCTATAACGATATGATAATACGATGCTGAATAATTTTCATTTGCTCTTTTGTTTTTATTATATCTACCTATTTATTTGTTTATACCGAGTATCCTTCGATATTCAAGAGTCTTCCTCAATGTTTAGGTATATCATTATCATATAAGGTTAAATTATCGTTAACTGGTTTTTTTAAATAAATCAACATATTACGTGTTTTAAGAATATGAGGTCACACTTAGGTCCTATTTCTAAAAAAGTCAAGGTTCCTAGTTATAGTTTAGTGATGACACTGTGATTGCCAGCTGTGTGATTTTTATACGAACAAGTATTTTTGAATTTAGAAAAATATTTTTGTATATTCTTATACAGTCGAATAAATTAGAAATAATTACAGAGTCATGCCCATTAGTAAGAAACGCGTGCCTTATGTAGATATTTACAGTTCATTATGTCACGATTACGTTCTTAGCTGCTTCTTCTATCTTATATCACAGCTGTAGGTAACGTAAACGTGATCATAATTGCTTAGGTACCTTATTACCTAGTTCCTGTCAAGCATTAAAACACGATGTGCGCAATCCATTTTACGATTTGTTTAGATAGCTGCGACTTGAGACCATTCACAAGTTATCTGGTAAATAGAAACATAGGTTGCGTATGTGTAATTAAGTAATTTATGATCATAGATAATTGGCACCTCATTATCATATTTCTATTACTTAATTTTCTGCAGTTTTACCTGTGAGTTCTTTATTTCTAGGAAGTATCTAGTTAGGTACATTAGAATTTTGATTATCACTTGCATCAGCGGTGAAGGATGGTGTTTTCCTTAAAACATTAACACTGCTCATGTAAAATTCTTGATAGTGTGTGACGACACTTTCTCAGAGCTCTTTCTCAAGAGCAAGTGTACTCTACGCTTGCTGGTTTAGAGCGTGTTGGTGAATACACAACACACAACATCGAGAAATTTATGGACTCCTCTCGGGTGCGCTGCGTTAATAGTGAAGGAAAACACTTTCCTCTGCCACTGACCCTTTGCTCCTATGGATGGCATAGGGACAGTAACGGGCTGAATTATTATTTTTATTTGGGGTGGACGGGATGCGGGAGGCGGATGACCGAGTTTTATGACGTAACCTGGGAGAGGCCTATATCCGCAGTTGAGTTGAGTGCGCTAGATTGCTTAAAGTTGCTACTTACAAATCTATTGTATTATTTAAGGTCGACACGATGGAAAAAAACATAACTAACTAAAGATTTATTATAATTAACACAGACACTTTCTTCAAATCTTTCTAATTAATGGTTATGAATTCAAAACGAGTATCTGAGATAATAGAAATTTTAGTTGGTTGTTAAATTAGTTTTTTTTTTAAATAATTAGAGTCGACCCTAACAAAGTTGGGAAAAGGCAAAGATGATGATAATTCGTAAGTTTTTTTTTAGTGAAACGTTGCTTGGCCTGTGCGTTTATAGTAAGTCGGGCGTGACACGTGAAATCAGTAACAAACAAACACCCAGACTCGGAACATCTATCGCAGGCCACAAAAAGCTGATCGCTTATCTGCAGCGCTAACCATGCAATATTTTTAAATTATTTAATGAATCATTACGAATACTTATTTATTTTACGACGATAAATAAAACAATGAATATGATTGAAGTGGGAATTTAATTTAAAATATATATTTTACCTGCAAATTGCAATGGCCGCATACGAATGACTTGAAGATATTCTTTATTTCGATGCAGCGGTGCACAAGCCTGCTGTGATGCAATCTTGATGCAACGGTCACGCAACGCGTCTTCGGAATAATTATAAAATACTTCTGTGGAACACGGGGAATGAAAAAGAACTAGAGCAGCTATGCCAATCGTTACAAATAGGAAGTTTTGTTCTTACAAATCCAGCGAGAATTTAAACAAACATTCATACGTACAAAAACTAAAATAGGGTCGAGCTACACGATTACTGACTGCTGTCTGTCGGGACAGGTCAGTGTAAACACCTTTCAGGCACTTTCCTCTAAAGGCCATTCCAGACAATTCCCTACATTATTCTCATATAAAGCTAAGATCTTGTCTGGACTTTATAATAGAGTCCTGAGTTTGTTTCGGCGTTTCTTATAATTTTTTTTAAAGCCCCCACTAAGAATAAATCTTGTATTGTGGGTGCGTTTACAAACACAAATATTCATATGGACATACACCCGGACCCGAAACAACTATCTGTAGAAAATACAAATATTTGTTCCGTGCGGGATTCGAACCCGCGACACAACCTGAAAATGTATCCTTCTGTTAAAACGAAGTGCATGCTGTAGAGATATCTAAATAAACTCACCCTGTATTGTAGAGGCAGGTTCTTATTTTACCTCAATAATTGATCCATTTATAAACCTCATCAGCGTATTATCTGCGGGTAAATAATATGTCTCATGTTATTTTTGCTTTTGTCATTTTTAGGTAGTGTGAAAACGACACATGATTAGGACAGAAACAATGAAACCCACTGCATTGTTTTGGAGATCACATCGTATAAGTACTTATATTAATAGATCCTATTATTGCAGTCCACTCCTACGATTTGCGAAGTGACATTAAATAGATGATACCTACGTCTGTAACATATGTAGGTATATATAGTAGGTTAAACTGATTCAAATTAGAATATTTAATAGAATACGACTGCTTTAACAATAAGTAGGTACCTATAGCATATCACACACGCAAATTATTTTCTTATAGAGCTAGAACAGGGAAGTCGGGCTAAAGTGCACTGTTATACATTAGCTTTTTTACAAATACATATTACCACTTAAAGCAAGGCACTAAAACAGGTTTTATATGTGCAGTCGATCACAAAACAAAAAAAGACTTCCGTAGTTCAAGCAATCGAGATCCTAAAAAAAATACTTTAAAGTTAAAAGCTGTTGGTGTACCTATAATAGGAAATAGTCCCAACACTCCCAACATATAATGAATTTTTTTTTTAAAGTAATTCACACAAATGATAGCTCTCCTTTCTTCCAACTACTGCTATAGGTAGGATATTGAGCGATCAGCATTTATGTTTAGGTACTGCGATTTACATATTCCATTTATATTTTTATTTTAAAGGTACTAAAATGCTGCACGATTTAAAAAATATACTGGATAGTTTCATCTGGCAACATCGATGACGTGCCATCCTTTTATTTTCAGGTTTAAGCTACTTATATTCTAATAATAAGAGTAAATACAGTACCTATATTGTTGGCCTTCTTCTAAGAACACACTGTCAACGCTTATACAGTTACTCAACCTACGTCCGTCGCGGGGCAATTAGCTGGATTAATGAAATAATAACTTCCGCGTTAATTTTTAAATCTATTGGAAACCTTGCATTTGGTTATTATCTAGAGAGTGTATGTAGTCAGATTATAGTGTGCGAACATGGTGTTAGTTACGGTTGGTTCGCTTTCACCGTCTGTCGTACGAGCGACCCTGGCGACCTCCACGGTGACCATTGACCACTGCTATCACTTTAAGAACATAGTATGTTTCCCGTACAACATATCCGTTTATTTAAAATATTACGTAAATATCCTATGGTATCCATCACGATTTCTAACATGAATAAATTAAGCGACTATTATAGTTATCGATCGTTGGTATGAAGTGCAATTATTTATCGAATGACTCATGAATTGAAACTCGCAATCGGTTGTGATTTTGTGTACCGGCTGTTACTTCCGTGTCTTGGTTACTCAGAGAATTCAGTGAGTATTTCGACAGCGAATTGCTATTTCGACTAGATACTTATTTGTTACCTCCCTAGCTTAATAATATAACCAGTATTAAGCTACTAGATCAAATCTTTAAACAACTTAACATTCATAGTGTTAATAATTATAAATCATTTTACTTAGGAACATTTGTAAATTTAATATTGCACCACCACTTACGACACCCTTCGATTCCTTGGGTTAATTTTACGCACAAGTAAGTGTTTAGTCAAGCTAGGTTTCAAATTGGATCACTGTACCAGTAGTTGTAGATTTGATTTCAATTGGCAACTTGTTCATAACTTAGGTATTTACTACGCTGTCTCATCGGCTAGCGACCAAAGAACCGTCTCCGTCTTCAGGACCAAAATGTATAATGTACATATAATTTCTATATAATGTATAATCTTACGCTAGTTACAGATGTTGTCCATTGTAAATGTGAGCACAGTGTAGGGGTATTTTTTATACTTTTATTTTTATTAACAGACTTTATGTTAAAGTTGCATTTAGTATTTATTTGAAGAAACCTACATTGTTTTCCCATACTTTTTCCACATTATGTTCATGGCAAGATTGTTAAAAGAGACTTTAAAAGAGTATCCATGGAGTTTCTTGCCGGTTCTTCACCATAGGACCATCTTTATGGAACCGTGCAACTAGTCCTATAACGTTTCATAAGTGCCTGTATTAGGTTTATTTGAAATAAAAACAATTCTATCTATCTATCAAAAAGGGGCGGTTTTGGTCTAAATGCGTAAGCGGAAGACTGCACAAGAGATAAGGGTTTTGCGAGCGCGGTAATTGGCTGTTTGTAGGGCGCTCAAATCATTTTGGAGACGAACTTCACTTTGGTGTTATCTGGGACTTCCAGTCTGATGTCTGCTCGGTCATCCTAGAGGATAATACATTAATGATTGTTAAACTGTGGTGCTGTAAAACTCTTGTGGTGTAAAAATAAAGTTTCACTCATACATCTTTCACCGATCACTTCTAAGAAATATTAGTTAAAGTGAGACAAAATGACGCTCAAACATAGTCGTTCGTACAGGTTTCCTTTTTAAAGAGAAATCATGTCAACCGTTTCGAATCGAATCTTCACAGCTCAAGTTATCTGTTAACATAAGTTTATTTGCATGCGTATTTCTTACTTAGCTATGGACCTTATTTCATAAGTCCTAAGCTTTACTTAAGAATACAGATAAACAGACAGGTATTAAAATACGGTCTTTATTTCACATTTCTATCGGTTCGGTACCAGTCCACAGGCAAGGCGTTTTTTTAATAAATCAGGGGATCTAGTAAAATATGTACTAATTATGGATTGTTCGCCTGTGTTATAATGAATATCATCAACAGAGGGGAGTTTCCTTTTTTGTCATTATGTGTTGATATATCCATATAGGACACCAGGTATACACTCAGTTACAGGACGCAATAAAACTCCCCTTGTCTCTTACTAAAATATGTTTAACGTTGTGAACAGTCATATAATCTGAGTGCAATAGACCATTACGATACGGATGTTCCACATCACAATAAATTATAGGTTAGGTTATACAATGAGTCAGTATTATTTAATACGGTCCTGTGCAGGAATAATCAAAGAGTTGGCTATTAAGTAATTGAAATAATTCATAGGTTTTTTATCGATATCAATTAAGAGTCGCATTGAATATTTCTGGATATCGGCAATGTGGTAAAATAAAGTGAAGTTTAAAAATGTGTGAAAATTCAGCACCTACTTACATGTATTATCCAAGCACCGTTGTGGCGATGTATTAATTTAACGGAAGTCAATTTGATTGTAGAAACTGACTTATTAAATTTAATTCATAAAAATAACAATCAAACGTCTACAATTACAATTCTCATTCATCACCCAGTTTGTTTTACAATTCGCACTGCTTATGAAAGAATTTTTATTCAGAAATGATCTGTATGTATCTATTTAGGTTAAAGAAATCAAATAGATCTACATAGGATTTTTTTAGATTCCTTAAAGTATTATTATTTCATACATTTTCAAAAATCCAGAATTTTGTACAATGCATGGGAATATTTTAACATTCCTGGATTACAAACACTGTCTGTAACATATTGGTACATACAACGGTTTGCGCTCTGCTTCAAAGGCTTGTTGGTTCCCACGGTTATCAATAAGTCCTTCAACAGACATTCTGACTCTAGCAGGCCTAAACGTATTCCAGAGTATTAAATTCATTACGGATCTCAAATTTTAAGAAAGTCCTAGTTTAGTTTTCAGATTCCCTTTGTTAGATACACGTCTTAGCAACCGCTACAAGTACCAGCTTAATAGGCGAAGGAAATAACTGATATGCATATCTAAAGCTCTACAACCAATGATTATGCATAATTTTGACACTATCCACATGTAAGCAAACTTTCAGATGACACAAAACATTTGTTTCGTTCCCACAACACTTAGGTATTAAAAGGATTCCACAATGAAGGTAGTTAGCGGTAATGGCCATATTTTTAAAATATGTATGTTTATAAACTTGGTAGATTCGATTACGAAAGTGGAACAACTACATTTATGAAAAACGTACAAAATGTACACTTTGTTACATATACCAAAAACTTGTGAATTTGAAACTGCTTCAAGAATGTCATTAACGCAACTTTACGTAAACAAACATTGCCTTGAACTGCTAAGTGAAGCACGCGACACGCGTCTATTTGTTACAATGTAATTAACTCGGTTAATTGGTGTGTGTGTGTAAATGGTGCGGCGCAGTGCGTGTGCACATTAAACATCCGTCGTGGTTGTTGAGACATCATCGTTGAGCGACCGGTGTCAGCGGTCAAATGTCAAATTACTGGAAATGGAGAATCGGGTAAATTGTAAGGCATTATGCGAGCGTTGTTGGTAGTCTAATGACCTGTAATTTATAATACTTTGGAGATTTTGAACCGGGAAACAGTTCATGGAATATAGTGATGGTGTATTAGGTATCTTCATTTTGTACGCGCCAAAAAACCAAGTAATACGTCTATTCTTTAGTCGAATAGAGGTCTTGGAATAAAGGATGTAATGAATGTATTTAATCAACCACTTAAATCTAACAAAACACGTTTTGGTTTGGCACAATGAGACATCTAAACAAAATTTCACATTACAAATCATGGTCTGTTCGTTTCTTAACAAAAGAAGAAAAAGAAGAAGAATGTTCACAATTTCGTAATAGAATGTTAGAAGGACGTAATAAACTACATTTCATTGTGCCTGCCCTTATTTAGAACTTGATTTATTAAGTTGACGTTGCAATTGGGCATGTAATTTTGCAGCTTCCTAAATATTACGCGATAGTTCCAGATCAAGTTAACACATTATCAATAGTTTGAATGCCTGTTTATTAAATTTTATGCAATATTAATACTTATATACAAATGTATGGAAAAGCTTTAAGCTTTTAGAATGTGCATACTAAATTAGTAAAGGGGCTTAACATAATGCTGGCCTACTAACGATATGTCAACAATTATTACAAAAGATTTGCCGACAACTCTCCACCTTGTTGTTTGTCCAGTTCTAGCGTTTAGAATTTCTTTTTCTCCGGCGCGGCGGATACTTTTCATTTAATTTTATCTTGTTTGCAATTCCATATATGTTTGACGCCGAAATGGATAGGTAAGTATTAAATAATACCTATCCCGGCTGGATTAATAAATCTTTTCCATATTTATGTATCACGCTTCGTTTGTCACAAGTATTACGTCTGCAATGATTGTTTTATACGCTCTAACTCTAACGCTATTCAAATAAATAGATCCGTTTCCATTGTACAGCCAAGGTTTGCCAATGAGGTGTCTCGATTTCAGTCAATAATTACCATAATAATGTTAAGGAAGCTGTAGAGTGCAGGGTATAGAGGAAGGCGTTCTTAAAAAGAATAGCAGCGTTGCACCATGCGACTGACAAACAATGGAATGGATAGGGGAGCGATGAAGAAACAGTACACCACACAATGTTGGACCACTTGCACCTATCAATTAACTATCATTAAAAGAATACGCAGAGGCCATTTAGGTATGAAAGCTCGGTGCATCAAACTGTCTCACGGAGTGGTTAACATTGAAGATACAGATACGCGCGCCAGACAGTATAATAGAACAATTAATTAAGTATAAGTTTCGCCATTATATGAATTTGCAGACGACTTCGGCAGCGTGAAATTTATTTGAAGAAGGTATTAAGATCTTGACCTAGTTAACGTCTACGGCATACGTTACCTTTGTATGGAAGGTTGTATCGGTATTACAAAACTGCCATTGTGACTTCGTATTTAAATTACATTCGGCTACCCGAAAATACGGTTTTAAAAAAAATATAAGTGAAACATTTGATTGTTACTCGTACGCATAATCAGTATTCCGTTGGTTGTTCTAAGTATTTTGTATGCAATCGTTATAGAATGACGGCAGTGCAGTTGAAAACTGGAAAGGAACCGCTTCGAGAGAAACGCACTGTCAATGTTGAATGAAACCAATTTTTATAATTATTGGAGAAATTGAATATTTCGCAACTAGATATCTTTTTGTGTGTATATTGATGAATTTGAAACACAAGATAGAAGTGTTGTCATAAGTTATTTCCAAAATATTCTGTTTGCAATTCCAAATTATACAACATGAATAAAAGCGAAATACAATCCTCATATTTTAGCACTTCCTAAAACTTGAAATTAGGATGATAGGTTCCATAAGGTCCGAGGTCTAAAAAAGGATTTTTTTTAATTTAACCTATAAGCGGGTGAAATGGGGGCTCAAAGTTTGTTTAAAGTCTAGTCTAGTTATAAAGATAAACTAAAAACGTGGTAAAATCTGAAACGGGTCGTGCGTCGGTACCGATTTCTTAGGCCTTGAAATGTCGGTAAAATTAAACTTTTAAACAATAAGCGCGGAAGTAGTTCAAGTTAATCGGCTACTATAGCCTTGTGGTTTTAAACAGTACGCAGTTCAGAACCTCGATCACCGCGATTTCGAACCTCGTCGAATAAAAATAAGTACTTAAATAAATTGAAATGGGCACTACTTACCCTGCATTTCATAGGGTAAGTAACAGCTACAAGTGACGATCATTATTACTTGTATAAACACTGTCAATTAGTCGTATGTGTCACCGGCAGAATGCAGCGCGAACACGTTCAGTTGAAGTTTTGGGAAGTTGGATGCTCTATGGGTTCCCTTCACATCATCATAGGCCTATTTACAGATACGTCTTAATTCGAAAACCACTTATTTGCTCAAGTATGTATTGGTAAGTTAATTTAAAGTTAGTGACTGTTGTCAGAATACCTAAGAAGTAAGAAAAAGTAACACAAAATCTTTATTCTTATAATAAACTCAGTCTCTACTGGAGAAACCTTCACTCTCAAATGTTAGTACATAAAGTACGTCTTGTTATGGTTCGTTCGTGGCGTGGCTGCTTTATGGTCAGTTATGGTCATCTTGCATGTGTCACACGGTAGTTGCGGCTTACGGGTCGTTGCGTCCGCCACATAATCTCACCTAATCGGTAAACAAGACGCGTTTTATGTAATAACTTTTGGCGTCTGTCCCGCACACTGTGGTCGAGTTTCGCTTTCACCTTAATAACGCCTTACTTTCTCGAAGTTTGGGTTTTTGTTTATAGTAAATAACGCGACACGAGGATGAATTTGGATCACGCCAATTTTATGTCGGAAGAGGATTTATACTAAGCTGATAATATAATGTACCTATTGTAAAATATAATATTTAAAACTAGCAATAATATATGACGAATATTAAAATCTTCTAGGATGCTATCTAAAAATCTTTTTTATTAATTAAGTGAAAGTGCGCTCGATCACGCATTATAAGTTTCTTGTCTGCCGTTAACGATCGCGTTACATCATTGAAGCACACTGATGCTGATGACAAACGGATGGAAATCGATACAATATATTGTCAAAACTCACTCAAGTGAAAGTAATTTACGGATGTAAAATAATTAAGTAGATACCAACATTGAAACTGCGTCGTTTCCGATTGACAATTTCGTAGATGTATCCGATAATAGTCATTGAGTAGATAAAATTTGACTAGAACTAACTTTTTCGCGTGAGTGTTGTCATCAATCAGTTTTATTATTATTAGCTTCACATCTGGTCATTGCCTGCATAATGATCTACCTTGGCAATGTAATTTAAGTGGCTGTTAGATGTGTATCTATAAAGATATTCATTTAAGTGGTTTGTGCTGACTCATTCTATTGATGTAAATATGTATTTATACTTTCATTGGATCTAAGAAAGTTGGCCATAAATATATACTGGCCATTGGATATTTATTATATGATCAAAAGGAATTTGAGTAGGGTTATTAGTCATACGCGTGATGTTTGAATTTTCAACTTCATTAATTATTATAGTTCTTAAAATGTAACCTAGACTGCCGAGATTCAAATGGAAAAAAAAGCTTTAACATTTAAAATTCGGGCTCTTTAGGTTGTGCACATTTGCATTGATTCTGTAGTTACAATGAAGAATAGCTATTAGCTACATGGGCGGCTGCAGTACACAGAGTGATCATTGTGTGTAGGTTGTACTGATGTTTTAATTTTATCTAGATGTCTCCACGGAGTTAAACTTATAATTTGAGAGACGTGCGCATTGTGCACGGCACGTCGTGCGTGCGCTAGCGCTGCGTGACCAAGGGCCAAGCTATCTACAGCTGACAACTTAATTTTTTACACAATAAAGCACTACGATATTACGTGAATTTAATACCTAGCATATAGTAAGTATAAGCCAGTAGTTCACATTAATATTACAATGTGTACTCTGCCGTCATGATGTGACACGTAGTGCATAAGCATTCATTTGAATGCTACAAGTATTTTAGGCCGCTGATAGGAAATGGTGGCAGTTGTGATCTTAAACCTTACCCATGCAAGTTAGGTTAATCAATATATTTTTAAGTCCTTGTACAGTAGTACCTATAGATATTTGAGCAAATAACTGAGAAGACAAAACGAATAAACAACAAAACAAATAGTTTCACACCGAGTATAATAATGCAAAAAGATATTCTTCGATGGCCTATAAAGTCGTGACTGATTGAAACAATGACTGATCATTATGGTGTGCATAATTTGACCAAATGAATCATTGATCACGATTTATCTTGGTTAGCGTCGCCAAAGGCGGCTCAGTTGTTACTTGATCTACCTATGTTTATCATGTTTCGGTACTAGTTTTCTTGCGCCCTTTTTACCTATAGTTGCATTGGAAATTACCGTGCTATGTAACTCGAGTACCTACCTGTACGTACTGGAAGTCGGATATAAATTATTTTTTTAGAATAATTATACCGACCTTGGCTGCCACCGACTAAATTGAATGTTCTCAATTCCGCCATTCACAGCACAAAAATTACACTCACTTTACTAAGTGCATTAGTCGGGCAAAGTGCGAAGTATGACTAGGCAGATACTGTTTACTATCGTGGTCAATATTATTGATCGGGTTTTTTTGATCTCACGCTCAGGAAATCAAAGTGATCAGATGTTGACGTTGTTAACAATCAATCTCCGGTTGCTGTTACTGGAGATCGATTGTTCTTTATCTGTCACAAAATCAATATTACAGTATCCTGCTCAGGTTTCAATTGTTACCTTACATAATATAATCTATTGAAGGATATTTCAATAATCAATAGACAACAAAACAAAACTCTTTGGATTTATTAATCCATGTAATTGATATGAAAAAAAAAAATAAGGGATATATCAAGTTTTAAATATTACCGATATTTTAATTTTATTTCTGTCAGGCAAGCAAGAAGTTATTGAACTAAATAGGTCTTCGTTACATGGCCTATAAGAGATTAACCTAATAGGTATTTTTACACCACTATTGTAGTTGAAGGCAAGGTAGAAAGAAAGAGAGGACGACGTGTCGTACGAAAGTGAACAAGGGTCAACTCTCTTAAGAGATATGATTGTAATGCATCAACACATTAACTTTAGATACTAGACATGGACACCCCAGAAACTATAGTTTGACATAAATATTAAAATCTTATTTGATATTTCAGACTGCATACAGCTAAAGGGCGTTTTCGTGCAGATGAACGGGTAAAACGTGTGTTGGCACAAAAACAGTGGGTTGTATTACACATATATTGGCATGAATAGTCTAAAAGTCAGAAGGACGCTATCATTATCTGCAGGTCACTGTACGTTACTTGACGTAACAAGTTCCACATAATTGGCGGCAATTGAACTGGAAAATCTAGCATTTTCGCCATTAAGATAATTTATGTGTTGAATAAAGCGGCTATTTCGAAGTAGGTAATTAAATTGAATAGAAAATGTGGCAAGTAGTCATTGTACCCTACCACTGTATTCATTGTCTATGATATAGTGTCTTTTTTAGCTTTCTTTCGTCATTAACAACTAAACTTTCCTGTAAATCTTGATTGTGACGAATGCCGGAAAATCTAAATTAATAGGGACTGGTTTTAATTAAAATTGGTGAATATATTAGTTTAATTAACGGTATCTTTAGATCAGAGTAAGTGAGTTAGTCAGCCGCAGTCAGGATACGGATCTCCGTGTGCAGAGCCAGTCACTTCTCCAAGGCTCTACCCGTATTCGACACACGAACGATCCTGCCTTTCTAAAATACTTGCCTACCATTTATTTTGTTGTCGCTTTGAACACAATCCTATGTAGGTCTAATAAAATATAATATATTAGGCAAGGTACCAATGGTCATATGGTTGTGAGCTTAGATACCTATTTACTTTTGCAATATTAAGACAGTGTTTTAGCATGCAATTTAAATTATGTAAGTATTTTTTGAAATAGTGGTATCAGGACTTATGTAATTAGCAAGTTCTAAGATTGACATTAATAGGTACAAGGTTTTAATGATTGCACGCGTTACTCAAGTATAAGGTAGAGTCAGAAAAATCGTCTGTTTCAGCTCATCTATGTGTACACTTATGTATAGATTTGTCTATGAGTTGGAGCCTTAGTCTACTAATGTATAGAAACTGGAATAATATGACCTTATTAGAAGATTCTCTTATTAATTCCGCTTAGTATATTAAGCTTACGTAAGACATTATGAATTATTATCTACACAAAATTATCATTAATTTCATCCTATAAAAATAGATAATACTAGATACTACGTTAAAATATTGAGCGTGACGGACGATATGTTAATTGATTGCCTTCGATTGTGCAGGCGACTGGGAACGATCCATATCCAAACGATCTCTTTAGTCACGTTTCTCGGGCAAATGGATACATAATTATGTTCGGCAGCATCAACTTTGTCCCATCAAGATTCATCCTACACTGACAGTATTGAAATATGGTCCAAAAACATATAATTTAGGAAGGTACCGAATAAGTAGCTCATAAATATTAATTGATTGCGTATGTGTAGCGTAATCGCGACTATTAATTATAGATCGATTGTATCATCTACTATTATATTTTATGATCGAAGGGTCAGTGCGGCGAAACCATGTGAAAGTGAGTTAACACGATGACCAAAACACATTGCGCAATTATATATATTTCGAAGAGGAGATGATAAAACTTTAATGCCTTTTTTAGAATCACGGAGGACAGAAATAGCGGTGACTGAAGGGTAGAACGTCGTTAGAAAAGATTTAATACATTGCCCCACACCAGCAATAATTCCTGTATCGTGGGTGCGTTTACAAACAGATATTCATATTCACATACACAAATACCCAAACCCGAAACAACTATCTGTAGATCATACAAATATTTGTTTCGTACGGGAATCGAACCCACGATACGACGACGTACGACGTACGACGACACGTAGCGCATCAGTCGATCTCTCAACCACTGCGCTAACCGTGCCGTCGTGTATGTACCTACTCGTAGGCATTTAAATTGGCTATTGTAGGTAGTGGGTGTAGTAGGTGCAGCTTGTAGAGGATGATGACGCTCGTAATTACTGTTATTGATATGTACTTCCATGGCAAAAATATGTCGGTATTATAAAAATAACTATCGTACTTAACAACCGTAAAGAATTACCTAATTAAGTATGACAATGCAAAAATATGAAGGGCTCTGCGATTAAAGATACAAAAAAGTTGGAAATAAGTAAAATAAAGAAATAACTTTAAGTTAGTAGGTATTATTCGGATGTTTAACACTGACTGAGAAAATTACGTTTAGCCATAGGTTGTATAAACCTATGATATGACTAAGCAACAAATTTGTAGACGCATATCTAAGCCTTCTTTATTTTCTTAATATCCCAAAATCATATACCTATTATGCAAATCAGCAAAATAGGTATTCTACCATAGGTTTGTAAACGTATAGTGAGTAAATACCTATGTATCTAAACACAATAGTTAAAACCGGAGCGCATTTCATAACTCGAACCTAGTACCTACCTCAGCAAGTCCGAAGGTACTAGAGATTTATCCACTTACCGACGGAACAGGAATCTAGCTTGTGAAAGTAAAATGTATTTCGATATTAGGTGATCGGTTAACTGTTACTTAACAGAGACCTCGCTGGTTAAATAGGTTAACTTGATACTGATTAATATGATGGTCAGTCGCAATTAGATGATTGTTTCATAACAACATATTAAAGTGATGAGTCTCGCTAAGATTTCGTTTGTGCAAGAAGAGCAGGTGCGCCAAGTGAATGCTGTTGTGAATCAATACCTATGAAATAATTGGTTCACGAGCAGGTTATGTAATGAATGGGGCGCACCCTAAGTAAAAATACGAGGTAAAACATGTTTATGAAACGCGAAAGTTATATTTATCAGCTGAATCAGGGATCCACGGAAATATTTTTGTGGGGAGATCATATATGAAGTACAGCATATATACTGATGGATATATCCTTCTCGACAGGCAAATATGTAGATACTTATCTACATATTTGCCTGTCGAGACGACTATCAGACGTTTAGTTTCCTGTTAGATTTTACTTACCCTTCAATAAATCTAACCAGCGTAGCGCAGTACAAATAATATACACTGATTATCAAGAACCATATGAATTGAATCATATTATTATTATATTTCCTGAGCCTGCTATCCATCAGTATGTATACCTACATATAATATATCATGTTTGCACTATTATTCCCTGTTTATCTATTGTATCTTTTTCTTTTATTCTTCGATCTCTTCTATTTATATAATCCAAATGTTTCTTCTACATATTCCGTTAGATACTGTTCTTCATATCTCACCATTGTAGGAAGGTACTTATGTTGGGAGAATAATTAGATCTGAATGATACGTTCTATTTAATTCTGAAATATAAGGTCATACAATATAATAACATGCTTCATTATAATCTGGTGTATTAATCTAATTTGATAAATGATTTATTTTTTACTCCGGCACACGACGTTCACGATGTAATATTAAAACGTGAGGATTATATTATCTCTGTATAGCTAAAATATAGATGAAAATGATTCTATGAGCTGATCTACAGAACTATTATATCTATGTTAATAATACAGTATAGTTTTTGTTTTTGCAATCTTCCAATGCCAACGCTTACTGAATCACAATATTCGGTACAATGTCAAGTTGAAAAGTGATTTTGACCTCGAAGTGGGCATTGTCTTTTCGTGCTTGGGAAATTATTCTTATGTTCCTACAGCCACCAATGTAACATGTACCCTGTAGCTATTTTAATGAGCGTGTTGCGGTTATGAATATTAATATTCGTCTTTATGTTGTTTCAGTTGTACCTGCGTTTGTTACATCGATCACAATAACATCAAATGGGAACAGTCCTGAAACTAAAATGACGGGAGGAATGATGGTAGATGTACAAAATGGTTTTGTGCCAATGGAATCCAAAATTGTTGAGACGACTGTAAGAACGAGTCGTGGAAAAAAACGAAAATTAAATAATAATAATTCCACGACGCTATCGATCAATGAAAGATACAGAAGACTGATACCTTATATGACATTCTATTATGCTAATGACTTAGTAACCCCGACGACAGATACCGTGAAAGAATTTGAAGTAGAAAAAGCACAAATAATCGAGGCTGGACATATAGATAATGATCACCGAGAGCCGAAAAGAATTATCTACTCGAATAGAAACATCCCTAGATATCAAGGGAACAGATTGACCCAGCACAATATTTTGTCCTCAAATCCAACAAAAGTGTATTATAAGAGTGGTGTACCAATATATCACAACCCGAGTAAAAATTACAACCCATTACCTGAATATAACGTACTAGTACAAAATGATTACGACCCTGGCAGAGTAGTCTATAAGCAAATACCAAAATCTCAGGGTATACCATTTTTATCTTCAACACGAAAGCCTTTCATAAATTTATATGACGAGGATATACCTAACATCCGATATTATTTATCCGAAAAAGAACAAACCCCTAAATATAAATTGGTGCCTTATGAGCAAACACCACCTGTAAAAGTACCCGAAAACGATAACATTTATGAGATAACGAAAAAACCAGTACCAGTATCTGTGTTAATACCTAAAGAGCAAGTTAACATAAAGCCACGACCGGCTCGACCTCATTATGTTTATGACAACATCAATGTTCAACAGGCCCCCATCAGGAAACAACCTGCAATCGTTTCTGAAAGTTACTACGAAAAACAACGACCTCAGCTCTTGTTGGCCCAACCGGTAATACACAACGGCTTTAAACCCATACTTAATTCTCCCCACTATTCCAAAGAAGCTATTTATACGACCAGTATACCAGAAACGGTTATTTCCGATGTTGAACATCCGAATTATCAGGAAGATTATGTACAATCTGGCCCGAATTTAAACTATGAAAGTTTCAAGCCAAATTATTATCAATATGTTGTAGATAAGAGCACAATTAAACCTCCACAAGTCAGCACTTCAAACATAGTTCCGCTCTCGTCCTTACTGAATTCGCTTCAGTTGAATAAATCCATTCCGAAGCCCATCACAAAAGAAAACGTCGGTTCATCTATAAGAACTTTACTCCAAGTGTTAAATGTTTTAAAAGCTGTCCCGCAGCATAACAACGCAGATGCTCCAATCTTGAGTACTCCTAAACCGTTTGTGTCTCCGAAATTAGTAAAAATAACAGCAAAACCAGCATTAGATGTTCAACCGGCGGCCGAGAGACCCAATTCAGTGAGTGACGAGGATTTGCACGAAGCACCGTACCTTGCGCCCGTGAACACCCCATCTCAACATCTTGATGGTGAGTGTTAATAAATAATAATACTACATAGGTAGTCCACTAAACTGGCTTGGTGGACTACACATTATCGTGCCCGGTCTGAGGGTCGTCTTAAAATGTTTCAGAGTTTGAGCTTTGAGCTGTAAAAAAACATTCGAGAGTTCCACGAGACTTAGGTAACTTTTCTACCTAGTGCTTATTGTTTTCGCTGGATACCAACTTGTCGTTAAGCAGGTACATATTCGAACGAGAATGGTAGATATAAAAAAACAATCAATCGACCCTAGCCGAAGACAGATTTTCGAAAAACGTCTAGAAGACCAATCATTTATTTTGCCGTCACTAAGTACCTACCGGAACAGCTTCGTTGTCCAAGTAGATCGATACATCTTCAGTTCGGCAAAAGTATTCAAACATAATTGGACATGTCGTAATTAAACACTAAAGGCCGGAACAGAAAATAAATAACTGCAGAATATTTCCTTCTTTATAAGTAGATATTATGATGACATATTTCCTTTAAATAAAGGAAGTTAGAAGTAAGAATATCATAGTTTGCAAAAAAAAAACATGCCAATCTTAGCTTGCATTATTTACGAGGTTGCCTGCTTTTGTTAGTTCCTCCCACGTTGAAACCCGCTGCTTGCAGAGTCCTGACGACGCACTATTAACAACAGTCTCCACTCATTTTTATAAATCACACCGAATAAATTATGGATTATAATAAATGAATACACTAACAACAACGTTTTAAATCGTAGGTAAATCGAAATAGATTTTTTTTTTTAATTCGTTCCTATCGGTCGGGAACTTTAAAGCCAATGAAAATAAAATTGAATGCCGCTGCCGAAGCGAACTTATCCCCGCCACCTGCTGGATTGCCTACACCGGAAATGACACAAGTGCGGAAGCGACGCATCGGACCGAGTACGAAAGTACCTAGCTATACTTCAGTTTGGGAAAAAAAACAAATACGCCGATTATCATCATTAATATAGCTATGTATATTAAGCTTGCCTCTATATATAATATAGGTACGGTACTTAATAAACACATATATATACATATACATTGGTATCACCTAAGAAAAAATCTGGCTGCGTTCATGATATTACTAATAATGAATGGTACTTACCTACTTACCTTAATAAGTCAGACGCGAGACACAGTATTTTTAATTTCTGACCTCCTTTTAAGATAATATTTATATTTAAGCCACTTATGTATATATTTATTTATATACATAAGTGGCTTGTCGAAAGGTTAAAACATTTTTATTAGTTATGCCCCGGTGTGGGAATTAAATCATTTTGACAATAATATACTTAGCCTTTATAACAATCGTCATACATTTGTACAATTAAATATCAAATAGGTACATAAGTACATACAAATAATTGTGATAAAGGCGCAAAGGTTAAGCATTTATTTGCTTAACCTTTATAATATATCGTTATTTATAATCACATAACGGTCCCTTTAAAATACTAATATTATTATAAATACTTGCAGATACTCCATCTAGTGGTGGAACCAGTGGAACCAGCCAGCACTTCCCTCTGGTGCAGACCTCCGACGACGATGGCGGCACTCCAGGGCGGCCGGGTGTAGACTACCCCATTCTCACCACGATCCCAACCACGAAATTCGACTGCAAGACTCAGCGTTACAAAGGCTTCTTCGCAGATCCTGAGACAAACTGTCAGGTAACGTGCAACGAACAAGAATGTTTATAAAAACAGTGTTACGAAGTGAAAGTAGGTCGGCCAACTGTCGGCGTCTATCTATGCATATTACATTTTTAGTAACTGCTCACCCACCCTAAAGGATATCTCCCCAAATGGGCAAGACTAGTAATTCATAAGGTATCTTTTTAAATTTTTGTTTGTGTAAGTTGGAGGTAATGCAATAGTTAGATATTTTATGTGTCTGTCTCATACCTTATAACATATTAACTAAGTTATAAAAAGACAGATTTAGTCCCGGTGTTCCCATAACTACTTACTACTTAGTAGTCTTAGGAGCAAATTATACTCGATAAAATATACCTTGATAAAAGCGTTTGCTAAAGTTGAGATGCTTACTTTTGCAGGTGTGGCACTATTGCGACCTCAATGGCGGGCAGGCGTCGTTCCTGTGCCCCAACGGGACGATATTCTCGCAGGCGGGGCTGACGTGCGACTGGTGGTACAACGTGCGTTGCGCGTCCACCACGCAGCTCTACGTACTCAACGAGAGCCTCTACAAGTACATCCTGCCGCACTCGCCCAAATTCCCCGAGGACTACAGCGGACCATTAGTTGATAAGTAAGTCCAGTTGGAACTTGAATAAAATTATGATAGGGTGAAGTACCTTTATCATCATGAAGTCTCAACTTAGCGCTAGATAAGTAAGAGTATGTAAGAGGAGTGCCTCATTGGCTAGTCGTCGCAAATGCGGCTGATGAGCGTAAGGTTTATTCCGTGGTTGGGTATTGTTATTGGCATTTCTTGAAATTTGAAATTATGCCCGGTTACCGGCAATAGGACCTCTATTGCCTGGTCTTAAGACGAAATATGGGTTAATACCTACACCTGTCTAATCCGTCGGAGTATACATGCGTCATACTATGTTAGGTTTTTAGAAAGTCCACTGTATGTTAATGCGTCAAAAACTTAGATCAGGCAAAGTATTTGTCCATAATATAGATTTGACACACTTTTATGGCTTCATATTACTACTAAATTAATATTAGTGTAATCTATCCATAAATTATCGGTAGTAGTAGGTACTCCATGGAACGGCGGCAGCGTGAGGTATAGGATCATGAATAACTGCCCATATCACTAAAGGAAATAATGAAATATTTATTCAATTAAATAATATTACTTCTTAAATTTCAGATACCTCACTCTAAAGTTTAAAGAAATGGAAGAGGAATTTAAAAAAAACAAGAACAAGCAGAACGCTTCAGAAAAGATGGACTCTGACGAAGACGAATCAGACGATGACAGTGAAGATTCCGATGAGAAAGATCATTCCAGTGTACAAGAGGACAGTGACAAGAGCGCGGAAGATCAGGGCGGAGTCAGTGAGGCTAGCGTCATGGTGGGCTCCCCTGGTGAAAGCGGGAAAGTGGAAAGGCTTCAAGAATAATTATTTAAGTGCCCTACAGCCAAGATGATTGAATGATACGTGAAGAGGTATTTTCATATACGATAGCGCTCAGGGTTCTAATTTACCACGACCTCACAAGCAAACATTCTAAACCAGAGCCTTGAGTATTTTTTTCAGAATGTCGAAAGTATTTGAATATTGTGCCAGTCTTGTTGCAAATAACTAAAACTAACGGTTTTTTTGTAGAAAAATATAGAAACATTTAACGATTTAGCGCTGGTTCTTCAATAGCTATTCCTCTTATAAGTCCATAAAAAACTGACCCAATTTCATATTACTAGATAGATAGCTTTTAATAAGTATAGAAAATTGGGCCTTAATTAAATATTATTGAAAGGCTTTGCTCCTCATTTTCGAAATACAGCGTGATGCTATGTCTGCATCGATATGGCAGATGTTACACCATTTTAGTTCAATCAATCAAAAACTATAATTCTTCAATCATATAGAAAGCGTACCTAAATAGATAATCATTGCGAGACTAGTGACTCTGTTCTGGACACACGCAATTCCTAGGAAGATCTGTTCTCACAGAGCTTGTTTGACGCTCTAGATTAGTCTTGGGTTTGTTAGGCCATTCATAAGTAGTACTTGAAAGACAAGACTATATAATGTATACTTACGCTGTATCTATTTCAAAGGTAAGTAGGTGTATAGGATCTAATAAACTGTGATAGATGGAATTCCATACTTAATATCTGAAAACTTACTTTTTACAAATAGCAAGTGTGACTGACTGTTTTACCAGCTGTTAGTGAATGCAGATTTATTTATAAGGATGGAGTATTTGCCATTTTCACTGTATACTTCTTCCATAAATTATGTTTAGTGTTAGAGAATTAAACTTGCCATATTTTGCCATGTTTAATTCTGTTTGAATGTATGTGTGTTAAGATTGACTTTGAGTCGCATGTAATTTAAATTGTAAAACTATTATTTATAGTTAAATACTCATAGTGATATTCGTGCAATGTGTAAATAATCACACTTATTTGTATATTTTGCCATTAACATGATAATCGAAATGTGCAATAAAAATATTTTATATCAATACTGATTGTTTTTATATAAGTTAAAAGAAACACCGGTTTGAAGTGATGTAGTTATGTATTTATTTAGAGCATTAAATAAGTGAATTTTATAATCATACAAGTAATGACTTTACTTGTAGAACCCTAAAACATTTTACGGTTGAGGCAGTTGCAAACAAATTGCACAATCAGAACGAGATATTTAAAACTACGATAATAATAAAATAATTAAAAGGAAACAACAATGTCAACAATAAAAATATTAACTAGAAAAGTGGGTGTGACTAGCCAAGCACTTATAACAGATGACTTCACAATGCTACGTTAACTAACCTACATTCTTAGATTGGGACTTAGGACATCAATTAGTGACTACCTATTTATATCGATCTATACATATAATACTGATAAATGAGAGACTGAAATTTGATGAGATTCAATGAAATATCAATCTGTGCCTACATCAATATGACATACAATAATTACGAATGTTATATGTATTGGACCGTTAAAAGCTAGATATTTACTTAGACAATTCAACAATGAGTTAAATTCACATATTTGTCTCAAAGTGACACTTATATTATGCAAGAAGAGAAATAATTTACAATAGCGGTTTCTCTTATTGAGCTTTGAAACAAGTTTTTTTTTTCATTAATGGGGCCACAGTCACCGTGGCCACTAGATATCTAATTTATTTTAAAAGGTCTAAGCTGTTGCGTATAATATCATCAGTAGTTCAAAAGTTATTAAATCCGATTGAATATAGGGATTTATTAGTTTCATTATAAACTTTACATTTCGTATTTCCTGCACATTATGGAATGTTGATTACTTTAAACTTATGCAAGTGAAGAGTAAACCCCTAAAACCCTTAAAACTATGCGATAACCGCTGACAATATTTATACAAAAATATAATTTATAATACATACGACTAGGTACTATAAGATCGTGTTTATTATGTTAATTTGAATTTTGAACACGCATTAAGTTCCAAGATTTTTTCTACCTAAAATTTCGATAAAGATTAATACCATTTATCAATTTACAAAGTATTTACATTCAGACCATACCGTCTCCGTAATAAAGTCAATCACAAGTTGTTACCATTTCAGTCTTCACATTCCATTATGTATAATTACTTGCAAATAAATATGTTTCACCTTATACACTTACCTACACACTATAAATACGAACATTGTTAACATTGAAGGTGTGGATTATGTACTATATTTGAAGATAAACTTAAGGTTGTTTAACAGCTTGCTTTTCCATAGTATGATGAAAGTGATACATCTATTTTAGCACAAGGTTTTAGAAATTCCGAACTCCCTTACATTTCAAAACGAGATTAACTAAACTGTGCCGAAAATCGGTAAATAAGAGCTCTCCGGTAGCTTACTGTTTAATTACCCTGTTAGTTAAAATTAGTCGTAACAAAATTCAATATCTTACTCATAAAGAACAATATATATACGCACGAAAACGTGCAGTAAAACACATTAGACATTATTAAAATTACTTATCCAAACCATGCGTGACGCACGACAATGTAACTAATGACTACTCACATTTAACAAGAAACAAATACATTTTGTTGAGATGTTAAATATGTGGCTCAGATGGTACGAGCCTGGCAGGGGTCGGGGGCGTTTGTGTGGTGTTGGATACTTAGTGTTTGAGCAGCAGCGCGGCGTGCTTGAGCCGCAAGTGCGAGCGCAGCGTGTCGATGCGGCTGTAGGTGGCGGGGCAGTAGGGGCAGGGCGAGCGCTGCGCCGTGTGCGAGTGGAAGTGGTGCCAGCGGTTGGACACCTCCTTGCCGCACGACTTGCAGCGCCACAGCGCCGCGCTCTCCGCCACGGCCACGAACATGCTGTGGTACGAGTAGGGCGGCGCGGCCGGCACGTGCGCGCGCTCTGCGAACAACAACCCGCGAACGCGTCGCCATCACGCTGGCCGTACCCAACATCCGCGACACTCACGCGACATCACGACTAGGGACTCCGACTCCATTCTGATATTGTGGCCTCTATTGAAACGGCGGGCCGTATTATTTACAAGTTGTAAATCTGGCCGTGCTTTAGGGTTGGTACAGTATAAATGCTATACTTTGCAGGTGGGTGTGGAGCATGTGATACGCACAACTGAAACTACACGGATTTGTAACATACCACAATTTAATGTAAAAATTAGTAATAAATACAACAGATAAATGCAGGAGTTTGCAACATGTTAAAATTGCATTACATAACATCAAACAATGTGAAAAAAAAAATTGCATTAACTGCTTGCATAAAACAAAATTATTTAAATTAAACTTTTAACGGAGGCATCAAACCAAGACATCAAACAAAAATATTCATAAACAACAAATCGTTCATAAAATTTCATGTAATAATATAACAAGACTATTCGTCAGCTGTGAGGTACACGATTTGACACCCCCTCCCTATTAGTATTACACTATTGTGATATACGACATTATAACAAATTTGCTAATGTTATAAAGAAGAAACAAAATAAACATAACTAGACCATTGCTATCCTGACAATAACCTTAGAGCTCGTCCTGCACTCCATTGATTCAAATGATAAGATCACATCCTTGTGATACAAATGTAAATTTTAATATACAATAAATTGGAATATTCAATAGATTGGCCAAATAAGTGACTAGGTCTACAAGACCTCGATTTCATAAGACTAAATTTAGTAATTCGTTAACCTTATGTTTAAAATTCCATATGGCATAAAGTTAGCTTTCATTAAGTCCGAATGTGGTCACCATTACAATTATTAAGTTGCATACTTTTTGAAAGCTGAAAAGAGATCAAAGGTAGATATTTTCTGAGCCAAACGGTGTGATACTCCAAAATATTCTGGCCAGACACTATCGTAGTATCCTAACCTAAAATATCTAAAATAATATTCTATGTTACTAATCAATCAATTTGCTATAGCAAATTCAATATTAAAAATTGGTCTCGAGTGATAGTAATATAAAAATGCATTCACGATTAGATGAAGCGTTTAACGCGTGATTGGGAGATCAGCACGATCATCGACTCGCTGGGCAATGGGACCCGTAACGGATAGCTATGATCTATTTCAACAATAGACTTTAACTTGCGCGACAATAAATTATTAAATAGTACACAACTATTACGATTGGCAGAGGTAAACAAGCTAATTCTTAATATTACCAGCTATAAAACCTGTACATCACCGTAACCCAAACTGCGTTTCACTAAGTAGAAATAGAAATTAGGAGTAGTTCACTTATGTAAATACAAATAGGTAGTTACTCTCTTTCAATGATATTAATTATATACTTTTTAAAATATCATTTAGTTTGGTTACGTAATTAAATAACTAGTAATATTGCACTGAGTATGAAATGCTATCAAATAATAAGCGCCCACATTACTATGAACAGTAGGTATAAAAATCTTTGATATCCTTAAAGTAAATATAAAATCTTTATGGAAGAAATGTTTGGTGACTTCATAATTATATACAGGGACGCATGAGCTTCGTGCTTATATATCGAGTGGGCCCCTATATTCAATAGTCAATTGTATAAACTAGCTATAAGTTATGACTATTTTCAAAAAATTGCACAAGTGGAATTGCATGTTCACAGCTACTAAACAGCACTAACGCCACAACTAAAGTTATGGGAAACGATCACGGATTCACTATTTGGATGTGATAAATTCCTAACTCTCCATCAATGAACGTTTTATATTTGGTAGGCAAGGATCAGATTCATATATTATGTAAATGGTGTCTTATCATTATATATTTATGTACTAGTAAACTTGAAGATCTCTGAAAAATTAAGGTAAAATCTCGAGTGATACTGTAATCTCTAGGCGTGTAACGATCCATGCATTGTTTACCCGTTGACCAGACAGATGCGACCTCAACTGGATGCTAGATGCCTTACATTTAATGCAAAGTAACTAATCATTAAAACATTAATAATATTATAATAGGAGTCGAATCGTAGCGTGTTAACACTCTTGGTTCTAGCACCATTCCTTTTTATCACATTTCAGTTACCGTACCACTCTAAGTGTTTAGCTAAAAATGTAACAATCTTAAACCTTAATTGAAAAATACATACATAAACGCTAGGTTAGTCCCAATCGTAGAATGCCAATATTAGTTACTAAATGCGCAACCTCCAAACGTTCCGTCCTAACTTATATTAATTGATTGAAAGAGGTCTTTGACCCCAAGCACCGATCACACGAGTGGGCGACGGCCGGCCGCGGCGGCTCGCGCTACCACAACTAAACACCTACCAACGATAAAATAATAAAACATGTTAACATCTCAACTCGATTACTTTTAACCGTCAACTCAATATAAACAAAATCAATGTTACTATATGATGATTCGATTAAAAACAAACAACACTAATAAATCATATTATATATGCAGTTATATAAATATAAAAGTATATTAAATCAGACAATAGAATATATCTAAGTATAAAAAAAAAACAATCTCCGTAAATAGATCAACTAGTCTAGTATAAAAATCTTTTCGTATGTTTCCTTAGGCGCTATCCTTTAATACATCACAAATCCTTAATAATTATCCATCTTGCAAAGGCCTCATAGAGTTACAAATGCATCTACACTGAGATTCAGTCAATATTTATACGTCGTTGACCAACGACAAATCACAATCTCTTGCCAGTCCCCAAATATCCTTCTGATGTCGTTCCATACCACCCACAGGATTCAATAACATAAATACAATTAGCTACAGGAAACTCATAATTTCCTATCTAATGAATAAATATAACAAGAAAGTGTGGGCCCGCTTCGGGGCCACCGCTAATAGCCAGCATCACTTCGCGGTCGCACCGCTACTCGATATAATGTATATTCTTAATATCTTAAGGTTCCTATCGATACAATATAAAAAATAATATGGTAATAGTAAATTAACATCATATTATTGCTTTTGCCCGTTCCCGTATAGCGATTGGTATAGAAAAAAATTTGCTTACCTACTATATACGCTTCGAGTCATTATTAACATCGATATAGGTACATTCCAGACGAGGAATCTTATAAAAGATCACACTGGGGCAAGTCAAACGCACAACCGAGACGATACTAAAACGAGTCGCCCGCCGCGTGCAGGCTACGTCAAGAAAGGCCCGTTTAAGTAATAGCACTTCAGCTTAATCCTAAATAGGAAGCGGTTTCGACGTGAGACGGTCCGTTAAAATTTTGACACATCAACAACGACAGAGTCTGACTGGCGAGGGCGAGGCCGCTCACAGAGCGTCGAGGCCGAGCCAGTACATGGACAATCAGTCGAAGCCCGCGTCCAGCGGGTTGGCGAACAGCGGCGCGTGCGGCGCGGGCGCGGCCGGCGCGGGCGGCGGCTCGAACTTGCGCGTGTCGGGGTTGTACGCGGGGTGTTTGAACTTGCAGTGCGTGCGCAGGTTGTCGGAGCGCGTGTACGTGGCACGGCACAGCGGGCACTCGAACCGCCCCGGGAAGTGCACGTGATAGTGGTTGCGGATGTGCGTCACCACCTTGCCGCACAGCTTGCACCGGTGCAGGTTCAGCGCACCCGCCACGCGCTCGAACGTCAGCCGCATGTGCCAGCCCTTCGAGCCTGCAACCAGCGATCCGTCACTCCCACCACACACACACACCTCGTCCTCTACTTTCATATGTCACGCGCCACGCGACCGAATGCCGCAGTGCCAACTGCCACGCGTGCCCACTATGTATGTCATCACGTAAAGAGGACTGTGTCTATGTAATCGTGCACATTTGGAGTGACCGATGTTGGTACTGGGGCTTTCGCTCCGCGATGCGAGTTATCCGAAGTTCACAAAGTAGCTTTTGATAGTAATAAACGAGTTTAAAACATTTTGTAAAAACAAGAATCGATTCAAACAATGTGTACAGTAGTTTAGCACTATTTAAGCCTTAGTATTAACTGTTAACGCTGTACTATGCCTTTCCTAGAACTATTATAGTATAAAAGCGTTAATAATATTAATAAAATTTGAAACAAAACTTCGGAAATTATTTATTTGTAACAAAATAGTAATATTCAATGGAGATCCATGCATAAATGAATCAATGATACTGAAGAAATGGTGTTTGTTTGTTATTGTCAGTGTTACGTTTGCATGAAAATTTGTTAATTACTGTCACCAAGCCTGTAATGCAGAAGGCAATTTATAGAGAGAAATAGGTCTGCTATATATAAAGAAAGCATGGATAGAGGATGAAATGAAAAGAAAAGTGGTATAAATAAAGGAATATATTTGCAACAAACACACAATAACGATAGACTTACATACGAATTAATCGAAGTAAATGGGAAATAAATTAAAGTTAAGAGGTATGTTCCTAAATCACATAAAAGTCAGTCTTGGACATCAGTTATTGTGTCCGATATCATTTCATTACACTACAAGGAACAACAAGAGATCATAAGTTTGTACAAACTTTTGGGCGAAATTGATTTATAAGGCACCTCAATTGATCGGCAATCTTTAAGATGACCGAGACCACAAAAAGTAGACCATAAATAGCACGCATCAATTTTGTGTGGCCCAATAAGAGGACAAATGCTTTCGATCATCAATTATTCCCATTTATTTTATGGATTAATTGATTTTTATTACTCCTTTTCAATAGTTAGTGCAAGTAATAACTATGAATAATATTTTAGGGTGTACTAATAAAAATAAAGTTTTCTTTAGTCGCGGATCAGTTGAGTTGATAATATCAATTACACAAACACTTATCCTCATTCCTATCAAATAAAATTGGTTCTAACTTTTTACAAATACTAAAATAAATACTGACATACATTGTTAACACAATATGATTGATAGTTTGAGCACAATGATACTTTATCACAATACACAAAATTCAGGTTAATTAGAGAGCAAAGAAACTAGGTATTAATTTTAAGCGATACTGCGTCTGATTTTTTTGTTTGTTATTACTTATTAGGTTTGCGATTTCCTAGCACTACGTTCAACACTCATATGTTTTGCTAGAATTTCTTTCAATGCATTTCCACTCGTAAATTAAATTATGTCATTCACAACGTACAGTAAGGAACTTCAAATACGTGCTGTGTTGAACGTTTCGCATTCGGGAATGGCGCTTTTAGCTATCTCAAAATATACAATTTCATAATTATATTAATGTATGATGATTGAATATATTTTTAAAGCTAAACTAAGAATTTAATTCGTCTGAACAAGATGATGAAAACGATAAACTAAACAAAATTAATCACACCACACCTTATTTCTAATTACAAAATAACAATTGTTAGAACCACTGAATCCGCGCATTGTGTTAAAATTGCAGTTAATTAGTAGTTAAGTTAGCAGGCAACATTAGTAAAGTTAACAATTAAAAGGTAATCCCGGAATGAGTATTAAAGATTATAATAAAAACTATGATCACAAGATGTAAGCTGTCTACTCGCGTGTTAGATCGCAATACAAAATTAACTAACAAATTGTAAAATGAGTAAGCAATGAGATTCATTGATTCTTTATAGGCTAGCTAGTCTTACAAACTTTAGGTTAGTTCGCATTTGTTCTGTATATTAGACAAGTTATCAGAAGTTAAAACAGAACAATGCTTCATGCGGAGATGTCTCTTTAGGTTATCGGCTCGCGTGAGCGTAATTGGACACATAGGACACTTGTGCTGCTCTGGATTGTGAGATTTCATATGTTTTTTTATATTATTTACTAGTTTTCCGCAAATGTTACAAGATTCGGGAACATTGTACGATCTGTTGCTTAATGCCATACCGAATGACTTGACAATGTTTTCAACATTTGCTAGTTTACTCGTAAATGGTTGCCATGGTTTTTTATTTTCATCAACGCCATTATTTTCACCTGTAAGATACGTAATATCTTCACTGCCGGCATTATAAGTTAGCATGCTAAACTTCTCACTCAAAATACCTTAATTGTAAAGCAGTAACACTCTTCCTTTACCTTTCGTAAATCATTCCACGTCCCTTTTCCTTACATGCAAACCTAACGGTAGTTTACGTATAATATCTACCTTATTAGTGTAATAAAGACACCGTATTGATTTGCTTATAATAACAATTACACATACATTAGCAGAGTAATCTTAACGTGGAGACTTAACTAGTTGTTTGTAAATTAAAATAGTGTAAATATTGCACGACCTATGACCCTCAGGGGGGCGCCAAATCTTTATCAGAGAAATCTTATGACACCGTTTTCTTCATAACAAGTAAATAGAAAATGTCTAAAAGCATACCAATTTTAAGTAGAAAAGAATTAAAAAAGCAGCTATGACTAGTGCAAATTAATAATGGAATGGTAAGCAACAATGAGTGACATGCTGCGGGTGTTATCAACATGCATTTTTTAGTGACCTCAAGTCTAGATATTTTAAAGCATTACGGTTTTGAGAAATTGTTTAGTGCTTTAAAATTTCTATACTTCTGAATATTACGAAAAGCAAACTCAATGGTTAAAAGTTAAAAGCTTCTAACTACCTTCTAACACAAAGGCAATATTAATCTTTGTCAATTGTGAACATATAAAACACAACTTATTAAAGGTTTTTTTATCGTGGTAATATAACGGCATACTGTATTTGAAATAGATTTGAGCGTCGCCATTGTATCATTGGAGAAGCTTTTAGGAGCTATGTTAACAAAGACACATTTGACAAAGATTATACAGCACACAGTAAATTCAACGGACACCAACAAAACTAAGAGTGTTTTTTATCTCTGGTATAATATAGCTTTGATATTTCGTTAGTTGGCACTGTTGGTGACCGCGGGGTAAATGTAGAACAACTCACCATCGATGGTGTCTGTCTGGTCGGGGTGTGGTTGCAGCATCGGTTCGCTGTCGTTGCACTCGTTGCTAAGGCTTTGCTGGGTCAATATTGATGCCATTTCGGTTACTCCAATACCCTGGAAGATCAGCATTTTCTATATGTAACACTTTTGATTTTGCTGTCATATATATAACAAATGTTTCGTAGTTTAGGTTCAAGTATAAAAGAATTTCAAATGTAATGTAATGTGTGTAACTTGTATGGGAAAATTGTATGTTTGCTCAGTCGGAGGATCGGTCAACTCCATCAGTGATGCGTTATAAAATAATGTAAATCTTTTTATTTGGCTATATTCATTGGCGTACATTGGGATACAACTGTAAGCTATAAATTTCTGTATTGTTTTAAATAAGTGGGAAATAAGTGATTATCTTCGCAAGGCGAATACAAAGTATTTTGAGTAGATCTTTTTTATTATTAACTAGTCTTATAAATTAATTAATAAATAAAACGGAATGCAATTTATAGACATTTTAATATACATATATTGTCACACATAATTTTAATTTTTAAAGACTCTTTGTTGTTTTCTAACATAATTACAATTTTCTTTAAAAATATTAATATCTTTAATAAAGAGATCATATCAAACGTCTATGACATGTTTTAAGCGTGTGTAACTAAGGTTTTTGTTATGTTTATATAGTTATGAATATCACAAAGGTTTTTTATACATTTATCAAAAATAGCGTAGGGAGAATACAGTTTTGAGATCAGTCTTTGACATAAACACGTATTATGTTTTAACAATATTCTATCTATACGACAGACAAAACACTGAGTATTACACCGGTTTATAAAATAAATAAAGATTTAATTCAATCCATAATTTGAAAATTATTGGAAATGTAGTATACGAAATGATCTGTTCCAGTTATAATAGAATTTGCAGGCAACTTGTAAACATGATTAACTATCAATTTACTATGTATCGCTCGGCGTCTCTCTACTTGATAACACATTTATATTATTGGAGTGTTCACGATCGCGACAAAATTTATGAGCTTTGCATTTATCATGATGGTTTACAATTTCTAGTCTGAAGTTACAGTTGCCTTCTACAAAAGACGTTCTGTTGACTGTCAGCTCGTGTGACCACTTCCTGCAGTAAGTGCAGTACATTATGTTTTGCGATTTGTCAAATTGCAACCACGGGTACAGCGTTAACCAATTAAGGCGGAATTTACCACCCTTTTTAGAATTTAAAGGTGACGGTCGGTTTGTTTTTGAAGGTGGGTCAATCTCTTGGGATGGTAGTGCGAGGATCGAGGCCAGAATGTTGCTACACGGCCGATTAAGGCTGAGATCCAAATATGGGCGATTAGATTCTTCCGCGATGTCCGCGCGAACCCAGCCTGAACTCTGCCAACAAAGAAGGAAAGGCTCTGCTTTAAATTTTGTGATGCAATCTTTTTAATCGGGCAGATCCCTTCCTTCCTGTCGACAGATCCGCGGATCATTTGGAAAAACGAAAATAACAGAAGAAAAAGATCCTCCTCGTTAAAATAAGGAAACGAAATTCTTCATTTAACCGAGCAATAGACATGAGAAACATAGGAAACAGACTTGTGGTCCGCACAGTCAAACGAGAGAGTAAGTAAGTATTAACCTGGAGATGCGTTTGGTCGAAGGGCGGCGGCGGGTGCAGGTTGGGGGCGTGCTGCGCGTGCTGCACGTGCGGCGCGTGCGGCGCGTACGGCGACTCGGGCTCCTGCTTCACGTGCGGCGCCGGCGTGTGCGCGGGCGAGCGCGCCACCGCGCGGTGCGGCGTGTGCGCCGGCGGCGGCGTTGACGGCTCCGACCCCGACCCTGTTGACCCGCCCTTTGCCGACTTCACGTGTCCCTGTACAATACCACACATCACACATCACAATCAATAAAACTGAGGTAATGCTAAGTCTACATCATAGCAAGTAGATCGATGACATGTACGGTACCTCCAAACGAACGGATTATGGTGCTCTACGTAATTATCTAAGGGATATGCTTTTGATAAATTTGCAGGATCGCTATCTCACGACCTATTTCTCGTCATAATCTGGCATAACGACGGACGAGTTCACTGCATCTAGATAAAATTGAGGTTTGCTAAACGCTTACCTCAATCAAATTCTATCTAGTCTAGTTTACCTCATAATGCCTGTAGGATAGTTCAACGTCGTCCCTGGGTAATGAGGAGTTCTTTCTGCGTCGCTTCTCTGGCGGCAGTGCGTGGGCGGGGTGTGAGGGGTGCGCGGGCGGCGCGGCTGACAGCGGCGTGTGCGGCGCGGGCGGCGCGCAGTGCGCGGCCGGAGGCGTGGCGAACGACTCCGAGCGGGAAAGGTTCTCCGCGCTCACTGACGGAGTTGACCGATCCTCCGACTGAGAACAAACATACAATATTCCTATACAAGTTACAGATAATCACTCGCAATGTCCATACGGACTTGACATATGAGGGTCAATATAAATAAAATAACTAACATACCGTATCGTATTTGAAAGGGCTAATAAACAGATATTACTATAGTTTTATCGTCATCTGCCAAACCTTTTTCTAGTTACGTTGGGGCCGTTTATCAGACTTTTTGAACTGCTGACACCAGTAACGACCGTCATAGGTATTCGTATGACACACCTGCAGTTGATCCTGATTAACGTGTTTTCAGATGATTGGAGGGGTTTCGATGTGTAAACTAAAGAATGGGCACCCATCCAAGGATCATTCCTTCAATAACTGCGCCGCTGCAAGCGTTGTATGTAGCTATGAGCCCCTTATAACTAGCGATAATTAATCCACATCTATACAACTAAATAAAATTGAAGTGTCTGTTTGTAATGTCAAAATAACAGCTATTTACTAAATGCCTATGAAAATATAGACGGTACATATAACTTTTTTTTTAATTTTTGTCTTCTTCCCCTTTGTTCCAGTTGTCCGTGTGATAATCTTCGAAACGGCTGCACTGATTTTGACGGGACTTTCACTGGAAGATAGCTTATGCGTGCAAACAAATGGACGGGTTCGTAATCCCCGCGGGCAGAAGCTAGTAAAGAATAAATTTTATTCACCTATAGAATGTGAATATGAAGGCACAATTTTTATTTTGGGCTCCGTAACCATAGCCTAAATGTTTAAAATAAGAAAGAAACAAATTCCGACCTGTGGATTTTAATATCATTTGTTGTCTATTTGAGTCTAATCCTGCAACACTAACTCTCACAACCGCATTCATAATACAACGGTTTATATCGAGTTGATGCGTTTATGGATGCATATCTTTTTATCTCGTCGTGTAACGGTTTTGTGACGTCATCGCTTTAATTTTCAATTAGGTATTATATTTTCAATGATCAACGATGCAACCAGAACACGCTGATTATACCTAATGTATATTTGTTAACTTTCAAAATACTTATATTTTCATCACTTCTTTGTTCTTTTTAGTGCAATAATTTAAATTTCTAATTCAGAGGTCTATAGAAACAGCCGCTCTATCAAACATTTCAAGGCCAACAAGTGATAACTAATAAGCTATTTAATGGATGCGTTCAACCTTTTAAGTATAAACGGAAATCTATCTCATTTATATCAGAGTAGCAGATAGGTTTACAGGTAAATGACGAGTAAAGAGACCTAAAAACTGGTGGGTATAATTACATATTTTTACAAAAATTGTGATAGTTTGTTAACCCCATTGTTTATGGCCTTCATAATATAAAACTTCTACCTAACTCATTTTCGCACTACGATAGTAGTAGTTTATTTTTATAGTATATCGGACGTTGTGAATAAGGCGCCTAAGGCGAAAAACCCCTAAATATTTGCACCCACAGGGTTTTTCTTTACCCAGGAATAAGAAAAATATAACGAAATGTTACTCCATAAAACATACGTACCTATGTGTGTAAATGAATAATTTCTTGTCCAAATATTATAATACGACTCTAGTTGTAGTTTTTGCCAATACTAAGTGTGAATTTATAAAGGATTAATAAATTCGCGGATAGTAATTAGATTTTTAATTATTTTCATCGCTATCATTACGCATATTTTACGACAACAAGTTCTTCCAGCGAACTAAGTATACTTAAAAAAAAAAAACATATATAAAACATATCTAGTTTTATTGATAATGCTTACCTTAGGATTCAATGTATTATTTTCTGTCAAACCTCTAACTTGTAAACTTTCAGCAGTTTTTAGGAACATCGGTAGCATATTTTGGCCAACATTCACTTCACCCTGGAATAAAAAATAATACGTTATATCATATGCTGTCTTCTGGCACTTGACTTATCATTAATTTTATTTAATAGAATATGTCACCTTGTACATGAAATCCAAAAGTGATTTCATTTCTGATAATCGTACATCTTTGAGGAATATTATCGGATGTGGATGATTGTTCTGTAGGAATATAGTTTCAAAATATGGGGAACATGCGGAGAGTATCGTCTGGTGTGCCTGAAACAATACAAAAAAGAAACACATTTTCACAAGTTTGCTTTAAAAATAGCATATGTAATTTAAACAAAAGAAATGATGCAGAGCTATGTGAAGGTCTTCACGATTCTGTTAACATTATATAGAAACAGTGCATAACTGCCATTTTGGCAGACCTATTGTCATTACAATTAGGTAGTAAATGTTTTTTCATGGACTAGGTTTTCAGACACAAGTTGCTGGTTAATTTAGATTTACGAATTTAGTAAAACATCTTAAATTTACAGGAATAAATATAATTATTGACCCAATTAATGTGCCGATTTGATTTCGTGGTTGGCATTGGCTTACAATTTCAGGTGTATCAGAATCAGACTGTTAATAAAGGGCATTTATTTTAATAAAAATGCAATAAACTCTCGTTTAGATCGTCTTATAAGCATAATTTAACGGATAGATTTAAGCGGACTAAACTTCAATTATCGTCTGACACTGAGTATTTCCGAACAGAGAAATCTAATAATATTTTGCTTTATAGGGAATTGAACCTAGGAAGAGCTTACGCTTTCGAGATGCGCTTGCGACCGACTAGCTACGCCATTGAGACATACTCTTTTTGTACAAAACGTTACCTACTATATAATCCACGCTAACGAATTTAAAGCTTTCATCATATTATATTATGGCTACCAGATATAAAACATAGAATAACTACTAAAATAAAGACCTAGGTTTTTAGCATCGATTGGTATCGAACTTTCGTTTTGAAGTACTATGCTTGATATAAAAACCGACTTTCACTCTAAGCTATATTTATGTCTATGACTTACTAAGATCGTCCTAGATAACATTTCACCGAGGCATACTTCCTTTGTCCTATTTTCATGAACGTGCTTTACATCGATACGTAATATATTGCAGCAAAAGAAATGTTCGACTCATATCGTTGACTGTAACACATTCGCTCTAAGAATGTAGTATAGCCGATAGCGGTATCTAGCTAGACTGAGTAGGCAGCAGATTTACTAGTCCTGTCTTTCGCAGACTAACGCGATATTTAATTGGCTTTTATCCACTACTTAGAACTAAATTCATGTTTCTTATACAAACGTAAAACTTCAGAACTTCATTTAAATACCTATACATATAAGATACCGTTTAATGTATCTATATATTAAACTTCAATATATTTCAAGCTTTTCTGTCATACTTGTCTCGCTTTCAAGTAACGGTACTTGATCTTCTGAGGGTTCAAGATTGAAAATCTATTTCCGCGAAAGACACAAAGATCACTGATACCTATATTAATATTTGTAGTTACATAGTTGTTTATAAATAACAGAAATTGTTTTGGATTACGAGACGATAAATACATTTTTGTTAGCTTCCAGCGAAGAACGGTAAAATTTACTGTTTTTACCGGACTAAAAAGGTTGAAAAGGAACACGTTGTTGGTGAGACTTCGTGGACCGTACGATCACTAGTGTGTCTGTAATTCTGTATGTCACCGTTGATTAAGTCCATAAGTTATCGATACATAAATATTAAATATGCAGTTTTAGAACTTGCTTGCCCGGAAAAAATCAAAAGCGATAAAATAATTTGTCTGGGTTGCGAATTGAGAGCCAGCAAAATTTACTTCTATCTATCCAGTCAAGTGAGCTTTAGTTCGTAACGGTTTAATGTACCGAATGTTGCAAATCCAGAAAATAATACAAGCACTTGGTAGCAATATACCTATTTGATTATTACTTGCGTTAACGGTGAAGGAAAACAACATCGCGGGGAAACCTGCACACGTGAGGGCTTCATAAAGGTTTTCGCTTGGGTGTGTGGTCCTCTAACTCGCACCAATCTAGCGTGGTGGACTAAGGCCTAACCCTTCTTCTTATTAGACTAGCGACCCGCCCCGGCTTCGCACGGGTAGCTGAGCATATACGCCTAATTTTTTTTTCTGCTGTAGTGTCTTATCATTACGTCGAGCATTTACTCGGCGCACTTCAGTAAAACTCCCGGATGGCATGATTTTTTCATGATTATTATCGTCATATTTCAGCCAATTTACACAAAACCTAAACGACACCTAACTCCTATACCTTCCTCATGAATCACTCTGTCTATTGGTGAAAACTTCATGAAAATCCGTTCAGTAGTTTTTGAGTTTATCGCGAACAGTTAGACAGACAGACAAACAGACAGATGCGGCGAGGGACTTTGTTCTATAATACGTAGTGATTATCAGAAGAGGCTTTTGCCCCGCAGTGGGACAGTAATGGGCTGAATTCATATACTTTTTATGTCTTTTCTTATTATTGATTTCGCCAAACGGTGGAGTGATTCACAAATACTGTCTTAAATTACAAAAGAGCCTTTATCGTGATAAGCTCATATTGCTAGATTTAGATTTTGAGAGATATTGCGATGGCTATAGGGTTAAGTTTACAAAAGGATTATATTACCAAAAAAGAGGTCCCAGTGCAGTAGTTAACTAGAGCCAGCTAAGGCGGTCCCGGTGGTCATTTGTGTAGGTACGTACTATGATGGAGGTACACATATATTAAATCGATAGAGACAAATCAATAGACAAATGAAATAGACATGCAAAATTACGAGACCTAACGCGTTTACTACGAACTGTAAAAATCGATGTCGTACGTAAACCGTTGGGTATAAAATATTCAAAGCTACAATAACTATGCCTATATGTATACACCTATATGCTTTTGTTTCAAGGACACAGGTATATTCAGCTCTTGATACAGTAAAGTCAGTCTAAAATGCGCCATAGACTGTTTGATACATTGCTAAAAATATGTAAAGTAAAAACACAAGAGCTTGCCAGATATTATAACGTCAATTAGTTTGTCGAGATCTAGACCCTAAAACCTGCTTAACAACTGCAATAAAAATTAGAAAGTTAAAAAAACATGCAAAAATCTGCAGACTCCTTTCAACCTACCAAACAAATTGCATTTTATTAGCATAAAACTTTAGCTTTCATAGTTAATTGTTGAATTTAAATTTTAATGGCATATAAAGGATCTTGTTAGTCTACATATATGTGTTATTGACCTTTAGTTTTTAACAAAATGAAGTTCCTTTATTATTCCTAAAAATCGAAGGGTGTTGCATATGAAATGGTTTTATTATAGAAAATTACTATTATTTCTACACAACTTCAGTGAAACAACTATTCAAAAAGATTTTAGTAGGATGTTAAATTATTGTTTTACATATAAATTGTATGCATTTAGTTAGGAATGGACCAAATTATATTCTAAAATGAAGGAATACAGCTTCCACAGAACAATTTAGAAAAGAATAAATAACCTTGCAAAATTAACAAATATTTAAATATCTACAATGAAGACTGCCTTGACTTGATGGCCTAAGGTAGCAATTTGACTGTAATGATAATCAAGATTTGGTCTTATCTTCCTCTATCTAGCTGTTATTTAGGCACATATCATTAGACACTTTTATTACTGTCCTTGGAATTAATTAATCGTTTGCAATAATTCTGAATAAAATACTATATTTTGTCAAACAATTTTCTGTTCTAACAATATCATATTTAATAAAATCAGAAAACAAGAACCTATATCTCAAATAAACATTTATATAATGCTAAAATGATACAGTTTGGGGTAATATTACTAACAACCTGATCAAGAAACTCAACTCGAAAAAGAGGATGCATGCAAAAATTGTATGAATTGAAGGTACTGTATTTAAGAAAAGCTCTTCTTAGTTAATTATTTTCTTCTTGTAACAGTGTTTAGTAAAAGCAAGAAAAATCATTCAAAAGCATTGTCAACAATAGGTAACAACACATAAGTGTATTACTCATGTTTATTTACTATTTAATGCATTTTGTTGTGGCATAATAATAAACTGTTGCATGCGAGTGCAACAAACAGAATATCAATATTTACATACACTTCCTACTATGTGACATAACATTACTAAGGAGATTGTAATAAGTTAACTTTTTAAAACAACTGAATCATGTGACTAGATTATTTGTAAAAACTAGTAACAAATATTTGAAGCATGAATAATGTTTATTATGTACATGTAAAACAGGACTCATCTACATTATTCATGTAATAGAATTTTTACAAGAAATTCATTAGTATAGTATTGTAAGACAGACAATATAAAGAATCAATAGAGAATTGATAGAAGATTCAGGAGTTTTATTTCAGTAAAATGAGTAAATATATTGATATGTACCTTGACTGTTTCCCCATCACAGGCAAGTGTGACATCGCATAGAGCCTCTCTTTGCAGCAGGCTTGCAAGCACATCAGTCAGGTTGTTCGGGTGGTTGTTCCAGCGCAAGCAGAATTGCTGGTCCATTGTTGGTGCTAATGTCAGTGACCGTGCTGCAAATAATTATCATGTCAGCAACATTATACCATGGTTGAACCGCATATGAACAGAACTATACAAAATTCACAAGCATAAGAATTACAAGGTTATATCAATGTAAGGACTAAAATTTAAATTCGTGAACAGTTGCTGTAAACGAACCTAGATTTGCATTACTTAGTATTTAAACAAGTGGTAATTAGAGACGTGCGCCGGTTATCAAATTTACATTAAGATACTATGTGCAAAAATTGGCGGCCATAGGGCCTAGATAGGAGAGCGGAGAGATAAGTGACATCAGCGACTCGAATTAATGGGGGCCGCGGGCAGCGAGCTTACTGTACTCCACATTGACAGTTAGCCCGCCGACACATATCTACTTGTTGCATGCTCCAAACAACACCTATACATTATGTAATTTAGCTCCAGAAGCCAGATCGCGGGGCCACCGACCCTACGGGACGCGGAAACCTCTAGCCGCCTCTATAAACGAGTTTAAAAAAGTAGTACCGCTCGCCAAAAAAATCGCAACATGCTGACACCGTTATAATCGCCAAGCTGGATGTCCCAGTTGCTAGGTCCATAAGCGTGATTTGAAGAAATTTAGGATGCACCACTGCTTGTTGTTTATCACAGATCATGCCGCGTGCTTAAGAATTGGCAACCGAAGATGTATGGGATTTCTAAACGCGTAGTTGTGTCAACTTTGGCTATTCGTAGCGCCATTTGCCGATCCCGTATCACAGAATCTAAGAATTTTATTATCAATAAACACCAAATATTTCGTTAATCACACAAATAATTCACTATCACAAAACAGAACGAAATCCGAGTCGCGACAAGTCAATAATTCCTAACTCACCATTTGCAAAATTTTTGCCATCACAAACGCCACCCGACCCCTACCTTGCACTGTCTTTTTGACCACACACACATCTCGATTTCCGTGTTCACTCACGGCCTTCGGAATATCTTTCACATCAATCGGCCAGATTCGCAACGCGAACTTCATGCGTTTCTCACTTTATGGCGCTAAATTCAAAATTAGCAATATGTATTTTCGATGAAAACTTGATGTTTTTATCAATAATCAGCTTATTATTTCTTTAAAAATAATAATCATGCTTATAGAAAGCAATTATTTCAATAAAATTGTCAAATTCTAGTGAATTTACGCTATATTTATAACAAATTCAAGATCCATAGATATTATTTTGCAAAGAGGTTATGACGCGGAAGCAACACTAGTATTTGAAAATATAGGGCGAATTCTTTAATTACTATGCCTTATTCCATTTATTACTATTACTAAATTGAACATGGCATTGATTTTATCAATTTAAGTAGATATAGTAAACAAATTTATTAATTTTAGCATTGGCCTTGACATTATTATCACAATTTTTGCACATGCACATCCGACCACCTAGCGCCCTCTACAATAGTGGCTCAGTTAGAGGTGGGAACTATTTAGAGTTTCCATGTTGTTCCATGATATGGAGAGATGGCGCTATCTCCTCTATAATAGAAATAGGTTTTTATAGCTACTTACCTAACTATCAATAGTTCAATGATCCCAAAATGCATATTATGTACAGAGTCAGCGCCGTAAATAGTTTATTTTTAATAGTCGAATAATATGAAGAAAAAACCATAGTTGGTGCTACATTATATTATGATAGGGTTTTATTAGAATGATATTTACATACTTAACTAATTATGTTTTGTAAGACAGCAGTAGAATTTCATATTATAAAGTTCAAGTTATTAGTAGGTAGTTTTGTAGGCAGGGATATAGGTTGGGTTGGGTTCCTACTTATTTATTATAGTTCTTATTTTTTACATCAAAATACATTATAGACAATAAATATGTTGTGGGTTATTAACGGGATTATCAGATGTGTAGATACACATACCTACCTATTACCTATAGCTATACGATGCTTTGGAGTTTATTAGTTTATGACAGCCATATCGTAGGTGTAACAATTTCCTTGACTGATATAGCAAAATGCGATCTACTCGGTAGGTACTTCTAATAGTATCTAGAATGGGTCATTGAACTTGACATTAAGATAGTGAATATGGCGTTCTACTCGACAAACTCGACGTGACGTTGGCGATGGAAGTAATAAGATCAAACGTGTACCTATTTCAGCCATAGGCCATTATGTGGACGACTTTAGTTTAGTAGTTTTTTGTACATTCATTATGTATTAGATTGGAATAAGGTTCAACAGGGAGGATTTAAATAGCATCATAGTCAAGTTTTTGTATCGTGTTTCCTTAAGATAACATAAAAACTGGTTTTCTTTTTACAAACCCTTTCAGACAGGTGCTAGGTGGCCATAAATCGTTGAATAACATATACAAACCGCTCGAGAAGTATTTTTTTCAACTACTCCCCTTGTTGGCTCAATTTCTATTTCAAAATTCAATATGAATTTTGAGGCAGAAATACTTCTGTTGCCTCATTTTTTGGGTTCATCCAAATAGAAAATGCAACATACAACATGATGCGCAAGAGCAAAGTTATCTAAATTAAAAACAAATCAAATCTTTTATTGCATTAAAAAAAGGTCTTTCTCTAAGTACATATTGCTATTTGGTTATTAACGTCATTTAACGTAATGGGCTATGATTCTTTTTAATACTGCTAGATTCTGAATGTTATACCTACCACAGTTAATCCGTGTTCGCAAAAACTATGTTCAGTAATAAAATTGAGAATAAAATACCCATCTGTTCAAGTTCAATGAAACCATATTAATTGTGATACCGTAACAGATCGAAACAACTGAGTACTTCGTGATTTTCAAATGATACTTAATCTAGATTGAATTATTCATTCATCCATCTGCATCATACTATTAAAAAAGTAACTTTGTCTGTCTGTTTTTTACCTCATCATCATTTTATGAAATTTTATAAAGAGGTAGCCACCACGGTCCTAGAGAAGCTTGTAGGATATAATACTTATTATTATACTATTATAGCATAACACTAATTGGATAATAAATACAAAATATAAGCTGACGAAATCTCGGGCAACAGCTACTTTTAATATAAGTATCTTAATCTTGATGCAGACAATTCAACAAGGTCATTAGTTATGTACGATTATCCGATTTTAACCCATTATCCACTTTTAAAAAGTTATTTCTCTGACGGATAGGCCGCATACCTATACAGTAGATTAAAAACAATATAACCATCAGACTGCCTCATTGGTCTAGTAGGCACAAGCGCTACTGCTGAGCGTGTGGTCCTGGGTTCGATTACCGGGTCGGACAAATTGTTATTGCGTTTTTCTGTATGGAAATTCTTAGTAGCAGCACAGAGTCTGGAACTGTGCCCGGTAGATGGCAATAGGTTCGCCCTCTATTACATGGGAATCTAAAACAACATCGGCGAAATGTGGGTGTACAATAGTACACCTTTGCTTATCTTTTCTGGGAATACAGTAATACCTACTATATTAAAAAAACTTCTAAGTTTACCTATTTTAGAAATATTAACAGATGTTTGTAAAAAGTTACATGTATCATATGTACAGTCTACATACGAGTCATCTATACCATTGTATTGGCTATAAGTATCTTATTCAGTTTTTACAAAAGTCTTTATGGAAGTAACTCACCTTTACTGGATAACTCCTTAATGTTATTGATCAAAACAAATATTGTTAAAAGTTGTTCGAAATAACTGCAGTCTTTTCGTTACCACAACGGTTCTTAGTAGAAGTAGAGTCTTTACCGCTTACTTAATTTTATAAACCCTATGAATTTGTAATTTTCAGATTCAATATTAATGTGAATCTTCGTATAACAAGAAAGGTTCATCATTTTAAAATTGACTCGATTGATACAAAACCGTCAAAAGAACAATAATGAATTTCGTCATTTCATAAAGTAAATACATACACAGTTCTACTCGTCAATGTTTCCTACCTGTCATCCGAAACATGATCTGAGTCTGTTCAAGTGTTCTATTCGTGTCTGTCTCTAAGGAGTGTTACACTAGCCAATGGGACTGACGACGTAATATTGAGATGGAGTAGATACGAGTATCTGGTCTGATACTTGAGCTCCGACTTGAGAACAATCATTATCAAATACACCACTATGCTAGGTTAACACATGTTACAAATGTATTTTTACCGATGTCTCAAGCATACTCTTATCAAGAATTATCTTGATCTATACAACTTATATTTTTAAAAACAAATTGAACGTTAACTACGTTATATTTTAATACGAAAAAAGTTGTCAAACTAAATAAAAAAGAATGAATGAAGACTAGTGAGACATTCAAAAAGATAAGTAAGCGGTTGCTTAGTACTTGGAGCCGAAATCACGATCTCAGTAAACTAAAAATTTACAATTTACAGGTCTCAAATAATTTAATGTAAGTAGTATCGATACCCTTTCAATCTTATAACAGTTAAAATAGTCAGGGCGTACAGTTTCTGTGTTACAATGTAAATATTCTAAAATGAGTGCCTTTTCTCCCTCGGTCGTTGCCAAACAATATAATTATGGAATAAAACATTGAAGTGTCCAACAAGGCCTTGAGTAAACCGAGCGATTTCAATTTGAGCTACTGTAGTTTAAATTATTGAAGTCCTTTGAATAGCCATTCGAAGTTTTTAAGGATTAAATATTTGAATGTGAAAACAAATGTAAACATACGTAGTAGCAATTGTGCATATTTGTGTACTCATATAATCGACGCATGTGTTCAAAGCTGTAAGATCCAATAGAAACGTATCTAGCAATTGAATTGGAATTTTGCTCGAGTGTTGTGAACAACAATCTGTTCATTACCGCGATGATGAGAGTGGCTGTCCGTGTCACTCGGTAATGTAATGCAGTGCAAATGAGTCAATCTCCACGGGGCCGGGTGGTCACACAGCGCCATTAGGTAATCGATTCGTTCTCAACCCCATCAGCATCTAGGCTTTAATATCTTTATTTGGTTGCGTAGTGGGGAGATCGTTTTCAATTTATCATAATGAACATGCTAAACTTCGTTTAATTAATTCTGTTAACAATTTAGATTTTAATTATTTATTAGACGCTTAAGTCTTATAATTATAATAAATAACTGAATGTTAAAATAACTTCAACTTAAGTTTACTTCTAGGTGGTGCGTGCAAACATAGATAAGGCCGTTGAAGATCCTTTCTTGTGGTTAATTTCCAACGAACAGACAACGTCACGTCACGACACGATCTAATAATGACGTGAGAGGAAAGTCGACCATTGGCGCACTTAGTTTTCCAATCTAAACAATAGAAATTCAACGGGTGCACGGCCCGCGGGACGCTGATCTATCTCTATGTAAATTATGCGGCAAATAACACTGACTTGCGTTCATCAGGTCGGGCACGTGTCGAGGCGAAGCGACGACTCGGCGCGACACATTTTTTTTATATCACAACCAATTAAATTACCTACTTTGGAGAACGATGTTTTAAGGGATTCCGGTTCTAGCCCGCTTAAAACCGGTCTCTGGATAATTACAACTAGTTTATGTCCTATTTGTTATGAAAGCCCTGTATTCACAAAAGTCATAGTAAAACCACAAGTTTAGCCTTGGTAAAAATAAAGTTTCTAAACTTCACAAAGCTGCTGTTTGTCTGATTCTCATTTTAAATTATCGTATCAATTTGAGGAATATACTTTGACTTTGTAAAATTTCTAAGAATGAGAGATGATACTATATAAAAACTTACCTGTACTCGATGGAAGTGAATAAATCATATTCGCACCAGCAGAAAGCGCACAGCGAGATATACTTGTTGTCCCAGAACAGCTTGTGACTCTCGATCCTCCTGTCCTCCATCATTACTGTGGATCACTCAAATTATGCAAAGACATTCAGTTCGCTTGGTGATTTAAATGTGTGTCTGTGTATGAATGTATTGAGGTCGCTATCTGTTCTGAAAATTACTGAGCTGTGTTTCTGTAATTTACGTACGACTATCGTTGTAGTATGTCTACTATATTTATTATTTGATTGGTTTAATTGATGTTTACTGATTTATTATGTTCCTAATAACTTTGGACCTATAGAGGTTTTGTAATAAGCAGGGAGAGATAATTTGCTTTGCTCGTTTCACATGTAATGAACTTTGTATTTGTGAACTTTTGTTCTATCAAGGTAATTAAGATGTACTGACTAGTGGTGTTTTGGGCAAATAGCAGATGATTGACCGACTAATTGGTCTATATTAAGCTGACGAGACCATCGATTAGTCGACCGTTTTTTCGAGCAGTGCTATAGATGTACCTACTTATGAATCTGCAATTCTGTTCCAATTGGAACATCCCACAGAATATATTTGATATTAGATTTCGATTAATCAAATAGCCTTATAACGACTAGATAGAAAGCTCTGCTACGTATTTAAATAAGTTGCTCGAACTATCTATTTCCTATAGAACCTAGAGTCGGGTATTCCTGAGACTTTTTTCATTATTACTAATGTAATTTTTGCCATATGAGAAGTATTTTAATAAAAAAATTAAGTTTCTGTTGGTGACATTCCATCCTGTAAATTAATTTATTTTCGTCTAAGGATAATGCTTGTCTTTTCTACGACGGCTTATCTGCGATTGATCTTATAAAGAACAATAGCAGGGAATGAAGGTCGCCTCCATTAATATCCATAGAGACTTCAGACCTACCTAATTGATCTATGAAACCCACTGTTTATAAAATGGACTGCTTCAGATAGTCCAAAAGCTTTATGAAGCTCTTTTTTCTAAGATTATTTCTTTGTGTCTTCTTAGTTGCCGTGTTCGCCAATGTTGGATCCACTGTATAGTCAGTTTCCTCATACGTTTTATTTTGACGTTTGGTAGCCTTAGCTATATTACGTAAGTTTTAACTTTGGCATAGGGTAGTTAGAGTGCTGCCAATATAGGTATTGTTATTAATTGTGTGGAAAATGTTCCAGGAGAAATAACTACGAATTGAAGAAATTTGTTGAAAATTTTGTTTTGGGTTGAAATTAGACATTTTTATTATTTTATAGATGTATGACGTAATAAAGCTACCTTACCTCGTGTTAGTATATGAATTAAAATTAACACAGATTATTATGTTATTGTAAACCATTGATGACCTACTTTAGTTGGTTGGATCTTTAATCTTATTCGATTGTATTACATTCTGTTTATTAGGGGCATACTATGTAGCCTTACGTAGGTAGGTAATACGCAGCCTTGTTTCTCCCAATTAAAGAGTATATGAACACTTTCGATAAAAAAAAACTGCGAAGACATAGGTAGCTATGTTCGATTATATCTAAACGTAGTAATTAATATGTATAACCTATGTAACTATGTATTATTAAATTATTATTAATTAGCGATTATGTACCTAAGTAGTAAGTTAAATGTAAAATTTCAATTAATGTGTGTAAGTTAGTAGGTATGTATGTAAGACATTCGCTTCGCAGTTCTGTGGTTCGCTAGCAGGATCTGTAAAAAAATAATTGTTAATAATAATTAATATATAAATTGTTCGCTAGCGGGACTTGTAAAAAAACAAATGTTAATACTAATAATACAATTTATAATACTATATTTAAATATGTAGCACCCAATGATAATTTAATAGGTACCTATATTATATTTTACTATTTTATTGAGAGGTTTTTTTTTATTCTTTTTGATAGGTATCGTTGTTATTTTTGGGTTTGGTAAGTTACTTCCTAGATTAGCGCGTGTTCTATGTCGATGACTAGATCCTGGTCAGGATTTTTCGTGTTTTTATAATATTTAGGTAAGTATACATAATATTTTTGTATTAAACATGGAGCAATATAACTTCATTCCTCTGATTTCTTTTCTTTCTATACCAGCAGGCGTACGTTGCACAACAGTATTCACAGTTGGAACCACAAGGATTTTACCTCTCATGAATTTTTCAGATCGGCAAAGTGGGCAATGAGCTCATCATTGCGTGCGCCGTTGAACGTAACTCTTTGTATAGAATCGCTTGCGCAAGTATTGCTGGCAGTCTCTAAAGCCTGGACGCTATACTATATATCCGGACTACCTGCTGTATCTTCTCCTTTCTCCGAAGAGAATAATTGTCGTAAAAGTTTTTACATTACGATTGGTCTCTTGGTTCTGACCAAATATTATTCTATAAAGGCCCGATTTATTTATAAAGTACAAGTTTACAAGTATAGTTTTCTAGGCATGCTTCTAGTTGATAGTGGTGTAGAGAAGAACCTGCAACGAGGAATAAGTGTTCGTTTTGTAAAGATTTTTTAAAATATTTAAATGATTTGTAAGTTTGTAAATATAAGTAAACTGTATTACAAACTAGTTCCTATTTAATTAAAAAAAAAAAAGTTTTTTGTATTATAATGATTTTAGTATTGCAAATTCGGGTATGGATGATTTTTCAGGTCCTTTTGAGTTTAGGCGGGTTTAGTGACCAAGCTTATAATAATGAACGAAAATTGAAAATTCAACATCATTGTTAAGCTAATAGAATAAAAATGTTATATAATTGAATCACTTTAGAAAATAAACTTCACAAGGACAAGTTCTATTTTTACTAGTTAGCAGCATTATTCAGCGTACCTACAGTCAACGTAACGGCAGTATCTTGAGGAAACCAAGTAAATAAAGCATTTTCAATAAAAGCGTATCGCAACAACAAGTGGCGTAACGACGAGTAACTAGGGGAAAGTGCCAGTTGGTTCATAGTTACTTCGAATCTGCCTGGGTTTTGTCATTAACTGGACTATAATTGCTTGAGTGTTATTGTTTTGGAATTTAATATAGATAACGATAATTTGCTTTTTGGTAAGTTATGGTGTTGTGTTAAAAACTTTATTATAATCTCAGTGTACTACCTATAATAAAAATTAGTTATTTAGTTAACTCCAACAATTTTAGACGGAAAACTTCAGAAAAGTGAAAGCTTTTTACAAAATTGACAAATTTAATTTACTGCTTGAATATTTAGAGCCAAGTATTCCATATTTTCCACTTATTAAATTGGCTAACAGTATTGGAACTTTGGGTACATATTATACAAGTGGAACTGAGTGAAACTTTTAGTTGAGTGGACATTGTCCAAATATCCTGCGGCTTCGGAGCGATTATTCAAAACAGGATGCAGTAACACGAATTAGCGATGTGTACGGAATTCTCGGGTGTACAACTCTTAACAGAATTGCATGCGATAGGATATAGTTAACGGTTAAAATTTTGCCTTATTTACTCTAAAATATAGGTACATGATTAAAGACGGGTCGTGGAGTCCTGAAGAACAGATTAACAATAACAGTATTAACAGATTAACAATTTTAATAATCGTATGATAATCTTTAACTTACGCTAAAGTGTGGCCAACCGAGGAGTGGCCATTGTGTACACAAGCTGTAGCCCGTAGGGGCTACGAAGCGTAGAGGGAATGAGCTCATGACTGGATATATATTTTTGACTGACAGTTACTCAGTTACCGAGAGTCAGTACATGAAATATTGGCAGAACGGAAGCCAGATCAGCCAGTAACTATAGTATTAAGATTTTACTCTGCTCATACAGAATACTAGTATCTATTTCAATTATTTATTTTTCTTTGGTACCTTTATAATACTGACACAAAATTGAGAGACATCATTGGTATTTTGGAGGAGTGTTCGAATGAATAGAGGAGTATCTAAATTCAGTTATTTAGACATTCATACAGTATCGGTATTGACACTAAAACATTTGCTCAGCTAAGAAAATGCAGTTTTTTTTTTATTTTATATCTCCCGCCTTAATTTAAAAATGTATTAAAGACGAACAAACTTTTTGGTCCATAGCAGATCACTAAACAGTTGAGTAGATTTTATTAAATGCACGTATGTGGAACAACTATAATAATGTGAAAGTGTTAAACGTTTATTGTAGGTGATAAGTGTTCGTTCAGGCGTGGTAAATCTTGTAAAGCCTTACAGCCCGTTGGTCACAGGCGTCACGGGCTCCTGTCATTAGTCTCGACTTTTTTATAATAACTTTTTACTGACGTAATTTGATCACAAATGTAACAAGTGAAGTCCAGCAGTTATTAAGTTTTATAGCAGTGTGTGATCTCAACTGTAAATATGTGATGTGTATGCGAGACTATGGTGAAAGCTGTAATTAATTCACCGTTTCAATTTTGGACGTAAATTTATAGTACCATGTTTTTATATAAATAAATATTATTGTGACTGCCGCATTGGTCTGGTGCAAGCGCGACAGCTGAGCGTGAGGTCCTGGGTTCGATTTCCGGGTCGGGCAAAGTGTTATTGGATTTTTCAGTATAGAAATTCTCAGTAGCAGCACGGAGTCTGGAACAGTGCCGGGTAGATGGCAATAGGCTCGCCCCCTATTATATGGGCGTCAGTAGCAGCATCGGCGAAATTTGGGTGTACAATAGTACATCTCTGCCTAAACCTTCGTCAAATACAGGCGTGATGCTATGTAATGTTATGTGTTAAATATTATTGTATTCTATTTTTTATTATTAATTATATAAACACGATGTAGGTATGTCCGTAAGATTGTAGATACTTTTTAAACATTTTTTATTATGTTTGTTGTAGGTAAATATTGAAAGGTGTATTTTTGTGCACGTTTTGTAGACGAGAGCAGCGTTATGTTTGATTTATCTTTCCTACTTAAAACTGTTAAGACTTGTACAGCTGACAATAAATCTCACATAGACATAAAGAGATGATGATTTAATTTTGGTTATTTCAGTCATAAAGTGGATCAGTTTAGACGTGTAAAAGCTTTCAAAGTTCAACAAGTTACATTCTTTACAATATAATTTATGAACTATGTTGTACAACAAATACACCAGAAATATACGAGATAGCCTGAGGATCAGATCGTGATCCTGATTTTTTTGATGTCAAATGAAGAACATTTAATTTAATTTTAAAAAATATCGAAATCCCCAATTCTTTTCTAAAAGCTACTTCTAATTATTTTATTTATCATACAACTTTTCAAAAGAACAAGTCTTTATATGTTTGCTGAACATTTTGTATGAATTATTTTTTAACATAAAATATTTTTATTGTATTTATTTGTTTATACATTTACACTGTTTTTATTTTCGGTATTTTTAGGTTATATTTTTCTTTAATAAACGATTTTTTTAATATCTATGCTTTTAATATAGTTTATAAAAGTCGCAATAGTTGCATAATCTTGTAGTAAACAGTAACCGACTCACCCTTAGTAGTTAAATTCATCCGTCCCTCTTCAACGTTCGCAACCAATCAGCACCGATTTACGTTGGCTGCGAGCTTATTAATTTTGGTATGCCGGCTAATTACCCTGCGAATTTGCGAAGTACTCATTCAAGTGTCATGAATTAACCAGGGTGTATGTGTGCGGTTGCGTTCAAGGTAACTGATACTAGTGGTACTTGGCGCAATTGTGCCACCTCTTCGTTACATCGGGTACCAGGCGAGCATGCCAACTAGAGAGCTTTCGTTTAACTCACACGAGGATAAAATGGAATCAGTGTGCGAATAAGTATTTTGGTACAGTCAGTGAGTGTGTAGCCGTGATGTTGATGTAAGACAGTGTGGCGGCTGCTGTATGTGTAGGCTTACGTGTCGGAGTTTCCCTTCCGTGACGTAACGTCCGTGTTTAAAGTTGAAGTCGGTGTTTGTTTGCTATGTTTCCGCATAGTTTGAATGAAAAGTAGTTTTGTGTGCTTCAGTATGGTTTTGTTAAGCTAACGAAATCTAGTTGATAGTGTTTCACGAGTGTTTCTATGTGAGCAGTAGGTATTATTCATCCCATACGTTTGTGGTTCAGTTTTTCAAGTTGATTATCTGAAAAGAAGAAAAAAAGTCTTTAAAAAAATATTCTTTATGGAAATTAGACGAATGAAGGAATAAAAATTTACATTGAATAAAATGACATTGTAAATAATATCTAATGATATCCGACGAATTTAGTAAAACAAAGGTAAAGAAAGAGATAGTTACTTTATCGATTAAAACTCTCGAATCCAAATATTTTGCTGAAAATGTGTTGCTTATCCCAACAAAATTAGCCAGAGGACAAGGAGAACAAAACAATTAACTATAGTAAATTGAACGTACTTATAACATACACGATCTATACATATATTTCTTTGAAAAAAAGTAAAGACAGCCTGTTTTACAAGCAAGCAAGCACAAGTACAAGCTTTTATTTCTAACATGTTTAATTTATTTCTTACAGTAGAAAGGTCATTTTACATAATTTTTCTATTTTAATTTATTTTAGCAGATAAATGCTGTGCTTTGTAAACGCTTTTGTTTGTCAATAAAAAATATCAAACATCAAGCAGTAATTATAACACACGGAAACCAATGTGTTAAAATTACATCGAGATCTAACCAGTCAGGGCAGTTAATGAATAAAGCTGGTACTAGCCAGCTCTATGAGTCATGTGTTTCTACCTTTCTTTATTCCTACTATTTATATAAAAAAAAAGAATTACCGAGGTTACAATAGCGTGCAAGAGATTGACGCATCGGACAAAGGGACCTAAGTAGCGCGTAGGGGTTCCTTTGAAATACTTCCACTCTCGGGGCATGATATCTACTACACATGAAATATATCAGTGAGAATATACTAAATAACCTCATTTTAGGGTATAAAACACGGAAAAATAAACCGGGTATTTCATAGTTTGATATTTTATCAAGTTGTAATTTATAATAATGCTCGAGTAGGTCTTACTGACTGCCTCATTGGTTTAGTAGTGGTATAAAGCTACTGTTGAGCGTGTGGTCCTGAGCTCGATTTTCTGGTCGGTCGAAGTGTTATTGTATTTTTCTGAATGTAAAATATCTGGGAATAGGCTCACACACTATTACATATTATCCAATAAAGCCATCGGTGATGATAGTTGGGTGTATAAATAGTATACGCTGCGTAAACCTTCGGCGAATCCAGGCGTGGTGTTGTGGTATGTTATGTCTAATATAGAAGGTGACGTAAGCACAACAATCCGTATCTACCAAGAAAGTAGGGCGAAACCTCGAAATAAATAACTGGATATCGTAATTTTGGAAAAGTGTTATTTTATTTTATACATATAATAAAATTATAACAGGCCGATGTCTGTACATTATAGACATTAGAGAAAAACGAATATGGGGGTCTTTATTAGAGCAATAGAAGCCAAAACAACAGAATTAGAATTTTTGTCTATCTATCCGTGTCTATCTATGTTTGTACACGCATCTCGCAAAAACTACTGCATGGAATTTTATGTAGTTTTCACCGACGTATTGCTAGAGGTATAATTTAAAATATAGGCTCCATTTTACCGCAGCAAAATATCAAATTCTAAATTTTACGCGTACGAAGTCACGGGCAAAAGCTAATTTTGAATAAATCTGATCAAATACATATTTATTATGAACAGTTTTCGGAAGCCATATAAGTAAGTAAGTTAACTAAGCTATATTACTAAGTTTCTTTATCAAATCATGTTAGAGAGAGTTTTTTCTCTCTTTTCATTATCACGTGCATACGACGGCGAGTTTCACTTTAAAACTCTTCCCTTCTCTAATTCTTGGAACAAAGTAAACACGTGTTTTTCTGTCAAGTTTAATTAAAATAATATGCATTGTTTGGTTTTTTCCACAAATAAGGATAAATAATATATATATTTTTTTTAAATATGTTATATCTGCCTCATTAATATAGTGGTCGCAAGTGCGACTACTGAACGTGAGGTCCTGGATTTGATTCCCGGGTCGGGGAAAGTGTTATTGGAATTTTCATTATGGAAATTGTCACTAACAGTACGGAGTCTGGAACTATATCTGGTAATCAAATAGTAAATCAATAGGCTCGCCCCCTGTTGCACTCTCATAACGACGTCGCTGAAATGTGTGTGTACAATAAGTAAGTACTTCTCTGCCATACCCTTTGGTGAATACAGGCGTGATACTATGTTATGATGCTACGTAAATTTGAAATAATTTATATTTTTTAAAGGATGGTTTACATACATATGTATATGAAACCTTAAATTAATTTAATTAAACTTGACGCAGTTATTTCCATTATTTTAACAAAAAAATTATGAAATGGGCATAGTACTAAAGAACTATTTCGCGTATAACCAGGGAAAGTTACGTCATACGCGTGCCCTTACCGAATTAAGAAAAAGTTGAGGTTGAGATTTTTTTTTTTTTATGTGATTGGCGGCAAGCAAGCAGACGGATCGCCTGATGGTAAGCGATTAACGTCGCCCATGGACACCCCCAACACCGGAGGAGTCACAAGTGCGTTGCCGGCCTTTTAAAAAGGAGTACGCTCTTTTCTTGAAGGTTTGAAGTACCTACCGATTTAAGTAAATATTTTTAATTTTTTTTTCGATATATATGGTCTATTAATACGCTTATAATTTACGCTTATTTTTTTCTGGTAATTGAAAAATAGGGATAATAAAACAAGATACGTAACATTTTCTATTATCAAACAATTAATTATCTTGCTTTCGGTACCTACGCAACCATGCATATTTAAACTTGATATTTATTAATACAGTTAAGTAAATTGGAGTTATGAAAAGTTCAGCGCATACAAACGGATTATCAGAAACTGGTGTAAATCCGAATTTCAATTTCGATTTCAAAATATATTCACCGGACAGTTCACCTTGTATTACAGAATGCTGATGAATATATTATGTATATTTTCAACTTAATAAGATTATTGCGAAGGTAGCTTTTTATCAGATTGTTTTAAAAGATGATATACCGCATATTCCTACTTTAACATAATATATCTACCCACACTACACTCTACATGTTCTATTGGCCCTGGAACCGACATACTCATAAGTGGATATTTCTTGTAGTACCTATGCCTTTTAAACCTTATTATAGGTACAGGGTGGAAATTTGAGATGGGGGCGGGAAAATTTTGTTAGAAAACTGACATTTTTCTTCTTACATGCTTTAGTCTCGTACTAGCTGCGATTCGATGCAGTCGTGCTGCTGACGCGTGTAATTTATTTAATACAAATCGTTTAAGCGCGGCGTAAGCCGTTGCTAGTCTTTTTAATCGCCATGAGTGAACAACTTGTGGCGAATGAACTGCTGGCGTTCCTGCAGCAGAAACTGGACGTGATGGACGAGGTGTCCGCTGTCCAGATCTGCGCGACAAACTTCAGCGAGGATGACGTCGCTGCTTCCAAGCAGCTGCTGTACCGGTTGCTCAACAAGTGCGACCAGATGGTGTCCCGCCGGCGTGACGGGACAAAGAAGAGCATCCAAGACATCATCACGCTACTAAAGGAGACCGATCCGGACGACGTGCCAACGTTTGTGGCGAAGAATCTGAATAAGCTTCCGCCCGTCACCTTCGACCACGTCGACGTCACAAGCCTGTTGAAAGACATCGTCTTTCTAAAGGCAAGTCTTGCGGATGTGCAGAGGAAGTTAGATGCATCCCAAATTACTGTCGCCGATTTGCGCAGCGAACTCAATGAGTTGCGTAAATCGGCAACGGTAACTGGGTCACCGGCGGGTGCATCGAACGTAAACATGCGGCGCGGAGCGTGCCTCGATGTATCGAGTGCAAGTTTCGCGTCAGCAGTTTTGTCAGCATCGCCGCTGTCACCGCCGAATGCTGAGCCGGCACAGTGCGCGCCTCGCGCGCCCCGCTGCCCCGCTCCCGTCCCTGCGGGACCTCCCGTCACAGCCGCTCGACCGCTAGACAAGCAGCTTGATTCTGCAGTCTCGACGAAACATCAAGGTGTTCATCGAGATTACGCCGGCGTCGCCAGGAGCACAATCGGTGCTACTAAGAAGCCCGTGCCCGTAAAGGAACCGAATCGGGCTGACGATGATGGGTTCGTGACGGTGCAAAGGAGGAAGCGCCGTCAGCGAACAAACAAGAATCGCTGCGGCACGGCTCCGGCGGAGCCCAACATGAAAATACGTGCTGCAATGCCGAACACCCCGGTGTACATCTCCCGCCTACATTACACCACTAAGGCGGAGGACATCGTTGAGTACGTGCGTCAGAAGTTGAAGTACGCCCCGAGAGTGCAGCTGCTGGAGTCGCGCCATAACGCCAACTTCAAGGCGTTCGTGGTGCGAGTGCCAACGTGTATTCTGCACCTCGTGTTGGATGAGAACTTCTGGCCACAGGACGTGGTGTTCCGTCGCTTCCGCGGGCAAGTGCCACCCGAGCGCACAGTGACATAGTGCATAGGAAGTGATACTAACATAGATTTAAGGTTCTATATACTAACAAGTTTTGTATATAATAATATATATGTTAGTCTGTAAGGTATATATCTATGGGCCAATGTAGCCTGAAAATAAAGGTATTTTGATTTTGATTTTGATTTGATTTGATTTTATTTATTTTTACGGATAAATATTAATTCTACGAATAATATTGTAACACAGGTTTTAGCAAAAAATACCTATAATAAAAAGAAACTGGATTTCAGCAAAAATATGGCGTTGATTGATTACATAAATTAGGATACCTATACATTTTTCAGTAAAATAAAGCGAAACTGCATAATTGATAAAAATAGCTAAATTGTACAATTTTAGTTTGTGCATCAAATAATACCTAATGGTTGCAGTAAAGCAGTCTACAGGATCTTTAAGTTGTTTTACGTCGAGCAGTAAACAAATCCTATTAAATATCCAAATGCGTAGTTAACAAAAGCTGTGTATCATATAAAGTACTGCGTGTTACGCTTTGTCCAGTTCGTTTGTCGCAATCGCAGAAGCGCTACAAAGGAGTTCGCAATAGAATTAACGGAGCTGCGATGACCACTTGTGTATGTAGGAAGGTATCACCATTCAACCCACGTACCCTCACTAGTTACATCAATTTAACAGTATCGAGTCGGCCGCACACTTCCGACTATCCGATTTAATACTATCACCAAGATTTGCATGTCACAGGACGCATGCTACCCGGGGCAAATGCCGGTGTATTACGACACAGATTGTGTTGTGCACCAATATACCTGGATAAATTAATTTTCATACAATTAACATACCCTTGTGATAGCCATTCTATTGTTAATTGATTCGAATAAATGCAGATGAATATTGAATTAATTAATTTTGTTAGCGTAGTATTATGTAGCAATAAGTTTTTTAAACCTGTAATACATATTATTTTGGAGATGTGTCATAATAGGTAATTAGCATAATTATCAAAGAGATAGGTATACAGAGTTCTATAAGAAGAGGTTTTATAAAGAAATACAAATGTTTAGAATATAGTTTTAAATGAACATAGTTCAACAAAAAAAAATATTATTCGAATGCACACATCATTTTGACTGTCTAATATTGGTTTAAAAGTTATAATAATTGATTCTATGCCCGGGTCAGGCAATAGGCTCGTTCCCTATTACATGGAACTGAATAACGTAAAAACATACAATTCTGCCTAACCCTTCGGGGATTACAGGCATGTTCACATAATTTCCTGCGAAAATATCGTTTATATCTGGTGACTGTACACTTATACTTATCTCTTAGTTTAATTGTACCTATCAGTCTTTCATAACTACCAACGAAATGGTTAACATACGAGATAGCACTTACTTATACATCCTCATAATTAAATGGAAATATATCTTCGTGACACCCAAGCTTAAGTTCTTTTAACTTTTAAGGAAAAATTAATCCCTGTCAAGAATTAAAAGATGACATTTTCAAATTAAAGATAAATAGTCCTCTTTTTACTTTAGTTTTAGGGACATACCGAATCTAAGAAATTTTGGAAAAGATCCAGTTTCAAATAGATAACAGTAAGCTCCAGAAAGATTTACGTGCACAGAAAAAGATAGCAACTTAAAAAAGTATTTTCTTGTAACTTATATGTATAGGCCTATGTATATTTAGGGCCTGTATTACAACTTGATAAACTAGCTGATTGCAGCCTATCCATAACTTATCTGACAAAATGAGACAATTTTGTCTGATAAATCTATCTGATTAATAAATATACATTTACGGTACTTTTATTTTATCTGTTCCCGAGTGTATCCGTAACTGGTTAAGCATGCCCTTGAGCTTGTAAGCGTATATACATAGTTAGTACAATAAGTTGAACAATAGATTGAATTCAGAAGCGAATTTGTACAAGCCTTTGTGTTTGGATACCTGTGGCCAGTTTAGTCACATAATTGACCATTTAGCTTGTCCCGGTTACAGTAACGGAGCCATAGCCTTCAGCGGTACGACGGATGGGCCAGCCATCAGCCGAGGGGACACATACATGCATTTGCATAACAAAGAAACATCTGTCTGCACCATAGGCTGTGTTTGTGTAACAACGGATTTGTTTTCATGGACTACAACGAATATTGAAGCCTGTATTCATACAAGCATCAATAGCTTGGGGGTTACTATTTTATTTTATTAAATGTATAGTACCTACAAGCTTTTTACGTTTTACTTTTGATCATTTTGATATTAAATATTTTTGAAACCAGAACTGACTCATATAAAAAATCTAGATTTTTTTATTTATTTATTATATTCATGTATATCTATATATATGTATACACACAATCGTAGTATTTTTACATTTAATATGGGCTTCTAAGTAAGAGTTGTCTCGTGATATTGTGCCAAATCCCATATCAGTAGAGTTGGATGCAGTGTACTTTGACCCGATTAACACACCGTCACTTTAGATCTTCAGACCTTTACAAAACGGGCTGAAATATTTTGTGTGAGTCTTTCAATATATGTAAGTATACGAATTGAGATTTGATTATTGCTAAAAACTGCTACACCCATTTTATCTTGGCTATGAAAAAGTAAGAAAGCCAAACATAATTTTAAAATTCAAACGATTTCACAGCGAAATTTTCAAATTCACAAAATATGAATTGTGAAGTATCGAGTCACCTATCATAGTAGAACATAAATTTAATTATTTAAAATGCTACTTCATAATTAACAAATAAAAATTGGCGGCAAATTCGTTTAATTACACTGAATAAAACACTTTTATTTGCAATTGCGCTGATGAATGCCACCGATGTAGCTATATTGTCAATTAAAACCGCGGACTGACTCGGTAATGTAAAATTGTTATTTTCATCACGTGTGAAAATAATAGAGGCTGTGTCCATACTCCGCGAGTAACGAGTTACGATTCATTACACTTTACACCCTCTGTTAACACCTTGTAGTTATAAAATGTATAGAATAACTTTCAATGCGTAGAAGCGCTATTGCTTATTTTATTTTTCACGTGTTAATTGGAATACGGGTAAATTTCACACATAAAATAACAAAACTATAACGGTGACCAGTGAGAAATAACGGAAAATGCGAGTCAAGGGTATATAAGACCAAAAAATCACGGGCTATAATATATAACGGCTACATTTGTCTCAATACAGATGTATTGTCATGTAAATTTAGATAATGTGCTAGAAGAGTGTAGGTATTATAGGTTAGGTCTGTGTTAGGCATCATTCTACGTGAGAGCTTTCCTGTCTGTTCACAGATTAAACCATAGACTGCGTAACTATAGCGTGGCCCTCGCGTTAGCTAGGTTTACGATGGCTGTGCCAACTTCAACATCACTTTTCAAGGGAAAAAAAATTTTGCCCCACAGTAAGAATAAATCCTGTATCGTGGGTGCGTTTACAAACACATATATTCACATACACAAAGACCCAGACCTGAAACAACTATCTGTAGATCATACAAATATTTGTTTCCGATCGAACCCGCGACACGAATGGCAACAGTCGATCTCTCAACCATTACTTGCCTCCCTATGGGATAGCTAAAGGTTCTAAGGATGTAGTAGGGATTAGAAATATAATGCTGTTCGTCGTCGGGTATCATACATTCCTATACATATGTAAGCATCAAAACTTGCCATATCAGAGTCATGGGAATCATGTTACCAGTTCTTTGAATGGAAAGCCTTTGGATTATGATTCTTTGAAAAAATTGATGCTCTCTTTCAGGCGATATTGACAAAGTCCTTTACGAAATATATAAATTTCAACGTCACAGGGGTTGTGACTTTATGTGTATATTTGTAACAATGGAACAAATTGACCCGCGCACGGACCGATGAGACAATGGATACCAATCATGAATCCAGTTTGTCACTACGCAACGAACCACTAACAATTATATTAACAGAAATCAAAGAAACATTAGAAGTTTTGTCTGCTGTAATATATTTCATAGAAAGTATATTAAATTAGTGGAAGCGCTTTTAAAAAATAGTTCTAAAATGCGTCGTAGTCCGATCATAGTACGATGATACAGGATGAGAGAAGCCGTAAAAGAGAGTTGTTATCAACATATTTTCTGAATGAATATACTGATTACTGACTGATTATAATTTGCTAGTTTTTTAATATTATCAAATTTTGTAGATTTTCCAAATTCCTTAACTTTTTACTTCCCAAATAAGTTTTCTGTGAAGCGATCATTCCTTTTCTAAACCAACAACCTATATACGAGTAAATATCAGTTTCTAGTTGAGTTTAGTTGAGTGTAATTTACATATACTGCGTCATTGATCTAGTATTCGCAAGCGCGATTGCTAAGCGTGAGGTCCTGGGTTCGATGCCCGGGTCGGGCAAAGTGTTATTGGGTTTTTCTGTATGGAAATTCTCAGTAGCAGACCGGAGTTTAGAACTGTGCCCGGTCGATGGCAATAGGCTGACCTCCTATTACATGGGACTCAATACCGGCATCGGCTAAATGTGGCTGTAGAATAGTACACCTCTGCCTAACCCTTCGGGGAATACAGGGATATGCATATGTTATGTATGTTATGTTATATATAAATGCGGATCTTATAAGAAACAGGCATCTGACCATTATCTATGTAACGATGTTTTTTTTTTTTTTTTGATTTTTAATATAATTTTTATATTTATTACCTGCTTTTGACCGCGTGTTTTGACTTCGCACGCGTGTAATTTAGAATCTGATATTTTCCTGCGGTAAGATGGAGCCTATATTTTAAGTTAGACCTCTAGAAATACATCAGTGAAAATTGCATTCAATTCCGTGCAGTAGTTTTTGCGTGATGCATGAACATATCGATCCCAAAGCCACCTGCCAAGCGTGGGGATTATGGCATACACCCCTTGGGGGAGGCCTTCGTTCAGAAGTGGACGTCTTCTGGCTGATGATGATGATGAACAAATATACAGACAGACAAAAATTCTAAAAACGGTTGTTTTGGCTTCTGTTGCTGTAATAAAGACTATTTTTGTTATGTTTTTCTCCAATATATATAATGTACAGGCATCGGCCTGTTATAATTTTATTATAATTATGTATAGATATAGCAAACAAGCAATCAAGGCAAGACTATTATAGTTACGAGTACCTGTCATAAGATTTTAGTAAAAAAACTCGTTATATATTTTATATCAAAGTTAAAAGAAATAGCTTCATTGTTCCTACAGAAGTATCGCGAAGTTATTGTGTCCTCACCGACACATTCTACTACATATATCGTTGAACGCAATCCATTTTTCTTGTCAGTCCATATTACAGGTGAAAAGCCAGTTGGAGCAACTAACTTATCTGCAGTATGTATCATACCACAATGTAGAAGCTTTTCCAACTTACAAAGATTTCATATATATGTAACTTAATGTTTTGCTTTGTAACATTTTGTAAGACCTACAAAGACCTCTCATGAAAATAAAAGATAAGAGATTTTTATTATACCAATAGTGGAAACTGTCTTGTCTGTCTAGTGATCGCAAGCCCGACTACTGAACGTGAGGTCCTAGGTTCGATTACCGCGTCGGTCAAAGTGTCATTCGGTTTTTCTGTATGGAAACGGTAGATGGCAATAGGCTCGCCCCCTATTAATCAGGACTCAGTAACGGCATCGGCAAAATGTGGATGTACAAACCTCTGCCAACCCTTCAGGGAATACAGGCGTGATGCTCTATAGTGGAAACTTTGAAACAAAAAGGATTTGTAACAAGTGTACTGTAGTACCTACTTACATAATATTGCTTATGGTAAGGTCAGTAAAGGCTATAAGTAAATAACAAATGTAAAATATTGTAACCCTCTTGTATTTTTAACCAAAATAATATGTGGTTCTTATTCTGGTCCCATAAATATATTTCATCAAGTTATTCTGATCGCGGTTAACAGTGTAAAATTGCGAAAGGCTTATTCAGCCCACGTTTTGTAAATGTAAAGAAAAAGACACAATTCGCCACTTTGGCGTCGATTCAAGAAATCAGCGGTAGGGCCCACATTTTTTAATACAAAGGAAAACTCTTTACCTTTAGTGAAAAGTGGTATAAGTCAAAAACCTTTACTTTTCTAATCTAATTAATGTGTAAATATATGTAGTTTAACATATAAGTTAAGACTAGTTCTGTAGTATTTTAAATTAACGTGAAAAGAATACATAATATTGAAACATCAAGAATGTCCAGTCATGTAATAAAATGTTTTGTTAAAAACGTGTGTGTGGTTGACAAGATTTAGATGAAAAATTATGTCTAAATATAAGTTTGATTTTATCACAACTCGCTAAAAACATGCGGTACCCATGAAATCTCAATGTTTTCTAAACCAACTTAGGTCTAGTGTTTTTATTATTTATAGCTCTGATGCTATCAGAAAGATGTTTAAAAAATACTTGTAACATTCAACACCAGTACTTATTATAATATGTAAAATGATATAACTTAAGTTATAACATTATAGACGTAGGAACTTAAATGTGGCTAATGATATAAGTCTAGTTTTTTTTTAATTATCTTAGATTCTAATTATTTTTGAACACAATCAAAGTGTATATGATAAAATAATAACAATTTACAAGTGATACAAATTGAAACAACAAAAAAATTCACAACAATAAAAAAGTTGTAGCCGTTTAAAAAATGCAAAACTTTAATTAAATTTTTCTTAAAACAAGGTTTTTGACTTATACCACTTTTCACTAAAGGTACAGTATTGGCCACAACCGATGATGATGATTTAAATTATGAAGATTACAAAAACTACTTACGTGTCTTTTTACAAGTGCTTTTTAAGAGATTTACAGTTCTTATCACAAATACCAAACGTATTAAATAATCCAATAACATCGAATATGGTCTACAACTTATTCTAAGCCTTTCATATTCTAGACGATTCAGCTAGAAACGCCCACAAATATTACTCGGATAAACGGTATAAAAATAGCTTCGTATTTATGTAACTGGCGGCTAAGGTCTGAAAATACCGTATAAATCAATGTTGGACCCTATACCCTGTGTTGCATTCAGTCAATCACCAATTAAGTGATTGATTCTTTTATGATGTTAACGCGTTGAAGAATATTCCAATAACACTTCTCCGTAGCTTCAATTGAAATGCCAATCACGCTTGTCAATTATCTCTGTAACTCACAGGCAGGGGTTCGGCAGGTATTTTAATCAATTTAAGAACTTACGCCCACACAATAAGAGCGCAATTCCCTTCCAATAGGGCTAAATACATATAGGCTCTACGAAGTGGCTACGAACGCCGCCCGTAGCGAGGCGTAGCGGTCTCGCTAGTTTGGCTTGCTTTATCGTAGTTCGGTGTAACCGAGGTTCACGGTCATCAGTGAAGAGGCTTGATTGCAGCCCTCACTAACTTACACACATGCGGATTACGTGATATTCTTGTATAGTTTAGTGGAGCATTACATTGTCTTGTCTTTGGAAAGTAGATATTAATAAAAGTAAATTTGATTCTAATTGTTTACACTTTATACAAATTGCTTTTATACAATCGTGTATTGAATCTTCTGTTCTTTTTAATATGATAGATTATAGAAAAAGACAATTTTTTTTTTAAATACCTAATAAACATGCCCTTTATGCTAAGCGAAGCTTTTTTAAAAAGTAGGTGAGCAACAAGTGTTAAATACAACTCACTAATAACAAGTTACAAACTTCACATCCTACTATCCTATCCTACTAATATTATAAATGCGAAAGTTTGTGAGGATGGATGGATGGATGGATGGATGGATCTTTGTTACTCTTTCATGCCAGAACAGCTGAACGGATCTGGATGAAATTTGGCACAGAGATAGATTATAGTCTGGAATAGCACATAGGCTACTTTTTATCCCGGGAAAATGTACGGGTTCGGAGACCACGCGAAGGACCCGCGTGGTCTAGTGGCTAGTCAGTTATATTCGTAGAAAAAACTCGTAGTAACAGTCAACTCCAATGAAGCAATTAGTTGCTACGTGTACATTCTATTCGCTGTGTCTCTACGCCATTCATTTTCCAGAAAATACGAAAAGGTCTTGATGTACATTTTATGAAGAATGTTTTTTTTTACGTCGTCACACATGTTTTAGCGTAGACTTTGACCTGACAGGCCTGATAGTTGATAGACTAAATATGTCTTAATCCAGTCCCAGCAAAATTTATGTGCTGTGTACACACTTCACTTAACTGTCAGATAAATTTCCGCTTCAAAGTTCTCGCAAACTAGATCGTTTACAGCGCAGGGAGCGAGCTACCAGGGGCACAGAATCGCGAGCGGCCACTGTTACACGTGCCGACTCACACATACATACACCCTCCGTGCATATACGGCTTATTGATGTACGCGGACAATTTACAAAACGTGGCAGACTGGAAAACGCATCAGCCGGAAAATATAGAACAGATCGATCTATAATTGATTTTCCATTTATCCAAATTGTAACCTTGCTTCCATTTGTTTTGTTTGCGCCAACGACGTCAAAAGCCTTTTACTTCAAAGAAATAAAGGCTTATTATTGAGATAAAGAAATGTTTTCTTTGCGCACTAGGGCAACCTTTACAACACACAGCAACGCAAATGCAGTCACAAAAGCACCACAAGACTTGAGTTGAAATGAAAACCTGTGAGTGGAGGTCTTGACTTTCTTTTTAGAAGCAAAGCGCAGTTAACGACTTTCTAGCTGCGTTTCTGCGATTTATTAAGTAATGTAAGCCGAAGGAGTGGGCTATGACACTCAATTAATAATTTGATTTGAAATTTTCTGCACAGGATTTCAATTCACTTCAGTGCACCTAATTTTCCACCTACGTTTATCGTAGAATTTTAGCTAGTATTTATGTATCACGAAATTATATTTTAAGAGACGTATCCGAACATTAATAGTTAGCTTTTGAACCGAAACTTGACCAAGAAACTTATTACTATTATTAGTAATAAGTTTTAATAAAAAACACAACCTTGCTGTACATGCTACGCGCCTCCACAGAATAAGCAACTCGTTCATGGGACAATGTATACGCTTTTACAATAAGCTTCCCAATGATATACGTAATTTAACATTAAAGAAGTTCAAAATTGTAATTAAATCTAAACTTTGTAAAAAAGGATACTATAAAATTTCGGACTATTTAGATGACAAAAACGCTTGGGATTGAGCCGCTCTTTAGCCTTCCTTTTTTTTTTTATATACAAATTTTGCCATTAATTATTATATTATTTACTTCATTATTTTGTTATTGTAATGTCGTTTAAATTGAAATTATTTCTTATATATAACCGCTATACATTGTAAATGTGAGTGAGATCTAGGCTGAGCGCTCTTCATTTCATTAATTCTCACGATAACTGATGCATGCTTGCACTCTGTTGCGACAGGTTAGCTCAAATAGTTATGGCACTTTCTTCAAAAGGCTATTCCACCCTATATTTGTCTCACATAAACCTTTACATCAATACAATCTGTCTGGACTTTAAAATAGACTTTGACCCCTGAGTTTGTTTCGGCGTTTCTTCTCAGGGATAGTCATAGGAAATGCCGACGCCATCTAGTTTAAAAAAGATGTGTAAAAGTGATTGAAAAATCCTAATTGCAAAAAAATAAATAATTTCATTTCATTTCATTAATTGCCAAGGCTATGATATAAAGCAATTAACTTATTAAATTTTTGTGAACTTTACAATACATATGTATTGTAATGTAAATAGCGGGAACCGACATCATTGTACTACCTTTCCTCATTTTATTATGAATAAGAGCCGCCGTAGTACTAATATTTTCATAAATTCTTCATTTACCTACCAACCGCTGGTGATGACGTAGATTTGTCTAATTTCCAACCGGACACGATTCTTCAAGGCGCAATCTATCTTATTGCGCCCCTGCCCTAGAACTTTCAATTTTATACCACCCTCTGCTATTCCCACCCCTTGTAACAGGAATGCGCTCCCTCCCGCGTTTGATAAGTTGTGACTATTCGATTTTCAACTCGAATACTTATAACGCAGTTCTCTATAAAGACAAAGTTATTCAATGTTTTTTGTTTGGTTACCGATAAACTTTTGGAGGGCGTACAATCTCAGGTAATGTTTGTCATTCGATTATTTAGTTACAGCTTGTGAAGTACTCGTTTAATTATGTAGTTTTTAGTCGATTCTCACTCCTTGCTAGACGTCGTTCTCGGTTGGTATTTACTATCACACTATCCGGTTCGTGACATTATTTTTCTGGGAACTAAGGCCCATAGTATTAAACCAATCTCAACCTTGCACTCGGATTTCATAACGTTTATTCTATTAAAAATGTTTCTTCATTAAAAACTTAACTTAAAATCAATCTTGAATTACCAGTTAAAATATAGGTTAAATAAAAAATTAAAAAATTGACGACACGGTTGGCGAAGTGGGTAAGCGATTAGCTTTCTGTGCTACGTGTCGCGGGTTCGATCCCCGTACGGAACAAATATTTGTATGATAGTTGTTTCGGGTCTGGTTGTGTGTGTATGTGACATGTATGTTTGTAAACTGTACCCACGATACAGGAGAAACCATAGAGTGGGGCAACGTTTAAAAAAAAATAGCTTTACATGATTGATATCTATCGACTCCCTATATTAACGACACCTTGAAGGCGAAGATTCATAGAGTTGAAAATATGTTGGGCGATCGTTAGACCTACAGAGAGAACTATTTTTTAAACCATATATGTCTGTAGTTTTCCTTTACCAGATTTTTTTTATCCCGTTATTTTGCCGGCCTTGTGTTGCCGCGATTGTTCCAAGAATTGGTCGAGCTTATATTAGCACGAGATAGTATATAAACCGACAGTTGCCTTTTATAATAACCATGGTGGATGGCGGAATACATTGATGTGATGACCTCTTTTAAATGACATTACGAGAAGGAATTAGAAAAGTTGAAAACACTTTTATGGATGTTATCGTTTTGATGTAGTAAAGAAAAACAGGGCAGATGTTCGATGAAAGAGTGAAATAAATTAACAGCAAATTATGTTACGAATTTAGAAATATTGCTAAAATGCAATGATAGGTCATAAAAAATAAAATGCTAACGTTCACATTGGTGCAATCGCAAAGATTTGTGACTCTACTTTTTCATAATTTGATGTACATAATGATTTTACAATAAAGTCACTTTTGATTCTTTTACGTCATACCACTGGCACTCTCTATGTAAATAATCATTGTAACTGGGCAGCGGCCAAGTACACCGCACGTTACTCCAAGAGAGCTAAAAAAAATATGAATTTAGTTTTGGTTGTAGTCCAATTGCTCGTGTACGCATTTTGAATTGAATACTAACACATAACGTATTTCGCATAAATAAATGCAATTCTAGAGGGAAGTAGCAAAATTCATATTTCACTGAGTTACAAGCAATAGTTCGTATTCCAGTGAAATCGCTAAGAGTCTCTCGTTTATCGGAGTTTATCGTCTGCTTCAAACGAATCCCCCACTTCTCGAGAGGCAGTCGAAACTTGAAAGTTGCATATTATTGAAGACACTCCACGTTACAAAGTGACTAGCTATTACTAAACATGAAAATTGTTTCCTGTTGCCTGTTCGGACTTCATTTCAAATAGTAAATTAACTAACGAAGCCACATTCGTATGTTTTACTGATGGCGATAGAGTTCATCCGTGGCATCCTTTACGTTGCAGTTGGTCACTGAATTTGTCATTTGTTGTTCACGTAGCCGACGAAAGTAACAATTGTGACAAACGTTAACAGCGCACCGCAACAAAATTAACAAGTTAAGTTACAGTTAACAAGCCAGTGTTTGTGTAAACTCGGCTAACTAGTTAGTTTTTACGTCAGTCTGGCAGACGCACCGCACCTTTACAATGTTCCGCATCCACTAACATAAACTTTTACACAATAATTTGATCAAAAGTTGTTACAGTTTTGTTTGTACCTACGTATGAGCGTGCAGTTTTCAGAATCAAACGTAATACTGTTATCTACTGTTTTAAAAAAAGACTTGGCCTCGTATATTCTAATCTACCTTACTTACGGAATCATGATGTATCGTGAGGTACTTAATTAAACCTCTAATGCACCTATACGAATCATTATATACATACACACCTGAAATATATAACAAAAATAGTTCTTGACAGTAGTACCTACTAAAACAATTGAAAAATAAAATACATGCAATAAATACAAGTACCCACAAACGACGACTCACTATAAATCGTCAGTGACATTATGATTTATAATCGTCTCAATATCGATTATTTTAATTGCGGTCTGCAATTATTGGCGTATTCTTTACTAACCAATGATAATGAAAAAAAAGAACAATTATAATTGCAGCACTATATGACTTTAATACTAAGAAATAGGGTGGTATAACTGGTTAAATAATGTAATTTTATGAAATATGTATATAGATTGACTGATTGATTGATACATATTTCATAAAAATATGAAAGGTAGGTATACAATATAAATAATATTATAGGTATACCTAAATGCTGCGTACTACCTGCTGAATTACACATACATTTCTGATTTAAACAACTAGTAATTAATACATCATTAATATTCTAAGTTATGGACCTCAACCCTTTTCTCTGAGTAAGGAAATAGGCTGTAGTCCAGACCTTACCGGGAGCAGTAATAAAGAAAACTTTTTAACATGACACGCGTGCTTCTTGTTCGTTATATTATGTCTTCTTTAAAGTCCAATAACACAAATATATAGAAGAAGGACTACTTACAATAAGCTCTTTATTTGGTCTCCGGGTGAGGATCACAAGTTTACGTCGTACATACCCGCCCGATCCCCGATTAAGGACAGGCTTTAGTTTATTTACCGATAGCTCGCTATAAGTATTAGCTATGTCACCTAGGTTTGACTCAGTTCCAATTTTCGTTCACCTAGTAACGCGATAATATATCGCGTAACTAGGTGAATGGTTCATGTCATAATTTTTCTATCACTGAAACTTTTAGTTCTGTTTAGTGTAGTCATGGATCTTCACTTTTGTCGAGACTATGTAAGGATAGGTTTAATTGATTTAAATAATAATAATAAAAATAAATTCAACCCATTGCTGTTCCACTGCTGGGCAAGAGCCTATTCTCAGGATGAAAAGGATTAGGCCTTAGTCCATAGAGGTGTCACTAATATAATCATAATAGTTACTGGTAACATAATATTAAGTATTAATATGATAATAGATTATTCAAATCTGCAGTAATAGTGTTACTCAGTAATAGTCAAATAACTATTCTAGTAAAAACGAATCAACAATCAATGTGTACATAACGGTGATTCAAATTTTAAATACGCAAAAGAACTAACAACGTTGTCAACGTTGTTTAGTTCGTAGTCCTAAGCCTGTAAAAGTATGAAGGAAATTTTAATGACCGTTTCGCGTAATATGTTGGTCGGTATCGATAATAGAGTAATCATACGACTGAGTACGTTAAATGAATAATATATATTATTGGGTAACGAATACTGAATCCGTAAACTATTATTTGACTATTACCGAGTAATAGTTATAATAATATAATATCAGTAAAGCGTTATATTTAATAATAGTATTACCAACTAATGACCCTATTACCCCATCTCTATTAGTCCACCACGCTGGTCCGATGCTGGTTTCCGAACTACACACACCATCGAGAACTAGCCTTCTCAGATGTTTCCCTTCATCGTCAACATAAGTGATAATCAAATTATCCGCATATGATTCCGAAAAGTCAGAGGAGCGGGCCGAATTTCTTTAAGATGAAAAATTGCACTAACCTAATTAAAAATATGATAAGGGCAGGAAAATGATTTTATAAATAGTTCGAGTTATAATTTGGCATCTCTAAACACATCAGTAGAGTAATGTTGAAAGTCGTTGGGTACTTATCAAGGATTTGTGTTGCATTTTGCTATACGAGTCTACAAATAAATCTATAAACTAGACATAACCAGTTTAAATTAAATATTGACAGAACATAGTTTGAAAAATCTATACGCAGCAAAGAGAGTTAAAGAAGCTGGCACATGTTTACAGTGGCGTTGGCGGACCGCAGTAAGCTGGTTGTGCGGACGTGATAATGTGAGCGCGCGCGCCGACAATTAGGTGCCAGGCTAACAAGAACGTGCGCACGTGCGGACACCGGGAACGCCCAAAAAATTCACTTACTATAACACAGAATAAGATGCTATAGAACATTCACCCCTAAACATTAAGAATAACCCCTCTTCTAGTTGTTAGTTGCACAGTTTGCGTATTATTTAATACAAGTAAAATAGTAAAATTGATTCATGGCACATAACGATTAATTTGTAATTTCAATCACTATAAACCAAAACAGTGTTAAAATAATTTCTGCTAATAATATTGATAATATTGTTGTGACTTGCTAAAAGAACCGAATTTTATTATGTTACGGTATTTATTTTATAATCTGGTCTTTAATACCCTGTACTTATTTTCTAATTATGACCATTTAAGTATACAACCGTAACTCAAAAGTATTTGTATCTCAGGTGTTGAAGAGGATTTTATTAATCCCTTCCGAGAGTGTTCAGTGTTGCATTTTTAAGGATTATTGGAAATGAATAATATTCTTCCATTTGCTACATTAGCTGGGCTGAGGGCTTTTATTTCTTATAAGACAATTTTAAAGACTTGCATTAAAATACACTGAACAAAACGTGAATTCCTTCATGACTTAAAGTATTGGTGTAGGAAGCAAAAATATGTCGTTGTTGGTGGATAAGTTCATTTTCAGGTATATCTACGCATCTACCCATGAAGTTATCGATGAAAACTCCGTAGGAGTTTATTTATTTTTGTGAGTAGTTCACGATAAAACAATGTGGGGGTGCAATATTGTCGAATTCTAACTGAACATCATATTCAACACTCGATGGTAAATATAATTGCCTCATTTGATATAACATTTGTTTTCCAGACTAGGTAAACTGACTCTCACTTTTTAAGAAGCAACATTATACGTTATTCGAGCAATGTTTAAATCCTATTTTTCACAGTTGCATTAACATCGACACAGACGTTACGTAAAACTTCCACGTATTGGGAGTTACATTATTCAAGACATTTTACACAAATAGAACTAAATTAATACGAACTTATGTTTCGAGTTTCTATTTTACCCATAGTAAATTCCATTTGTATTCATTTTAAAGTCCTGCAAATCGATTGGATAAATAGAACTGATCAAGCATTCCATAAATATGTTAGGAATTATTCCAAATTATTCAAGGTAGTTTGTACTATTGCTAAATCTAAGTTGATAACTAATAAAATAGGTAATTCTAGTAATAAAATTAAGGCTGTATGGCAGGTAATAAATACAGAAACTGGGAATGTCAAGCAGCGGGATACCGACTTGTCTCTAAAAACACATGATGGTTTTAAAACTAATAAGTTAGAAGTCGCAAACATACTAGGAAACTATTTTACAAATATCCCTATAGAGTTAACAAAAACTCTTGCCTCATCCTATACTTTAGCTGAATCTCTACTTAAAGAGAATTTCTGCAAAGACGTGCCTAACTTTAAATTCAAGCCTATCTGTATAAGTACAATTAAAACAGCATTTAAAAGCCTAAATATCAAAAACACTGAAGACTTGTGGGGCATCTCTGTTAGAGTTATTGTAGATATTATTGATACTATTGCCCCCATACTTACAGGCATATTCAACCAATGCATAGATAAGGGTACGTTTCCTGATTTGATGAAACATAGTAAGGTCATACCAATATTCAAATCAGGCTGTAAGAATAATCCCTCCAATTATAGACCAATCTCCGTTCTCCCCGCATTAAGTAAAATATTTGAAAAAATTTTGCTTGATCAAATGCTTTCACATTTTAATTCCAATGGATTATTACATACTCGTCAGTTCGGCTTCACCAAGGGTAGGTCTACTACTGACGCAGGAGTGAAATTAATCACTCATATTTTGGAATCCTGGGAGAGCTCACAGGATGCAATTGGCGTCTTTTGTGATCTCTCTAAGGCTTTTGACTGCGTCGACCACTTTATACTAATCCGCAAATTAAACTATTACGGAATTCGTGAACGAGCTGCCGATCTTGTTCTATCCTACCTATCACAAAGACAGCAAAAAATATGTGTAAATGGTGTCTTATCTAAAGGGTCTCTGGTGAAAATGGGCGTACCACAAGGCTCAATTCTTGGCCCTTTCCTGTTCTTGGCTTATATTAATGATCTTCCATATATGATGAGCGGAATAGCTGATATTGTTTTGTTTGCGGATGATACTTCCCTCATTTTTAAAATAAGTAGAAAAGATAGCGAAGTAATACATGTTAACAATAGCTTAAATATCCTTTCTAAATGGTTCGCAGCAAATAATTTATTACTAAACGCTACTAAAACAAAATGTCTCAAGTTCTCCTTGCCAAATGTACCCCAAGTAAGCTTAAACATAATGCTTGATGGCAATAAACTTGATTTAATAAACGAAACAGTGTTCTTAGGTATTACAATAGATTCGAAGCTGCAGTGGGGTCCGCACATCACAGCTCTATCGAAGAGACTAAGTTCCGCGGCTTTTGCAGTCAGAAAAATTAGACAATTAACAGATATAGCTACTGCCCGAATGGTATATTACGCATACTTTCATAGCATTATGTCTTATGGCATTCTGTTGTGGGGATCAGCGGCGGATGTAGAATCAATTTTTGTATTACAGAAGAGGGCGATCCGTGCGATCTATAACATGGGCCCACGCGAGTCTTTACGGGATTTTTTTAAAGAAATCGATATTTTAACACTACCGTCTCTCTACATTCTTGAAAATATAATGTTCGTTCGGAAGAACCTTCACATGTTTAGTATCAATAGCGACGTTCACAACATTAATACTAGAAATAAACACAAAATAGTGGTGCCAAAATTTAGATTGACTAAAACAAATAAATCATTTTTAGGACACGGTGTACGCTTCTATAACAAGCTACCAAAAACTGTAACCGATCTTCCCGGTAAGAAATTTAAAATCCACGTTAAATCTGTTCTCACAAAGAAAGCATATTATAGGATCAAAGACTATGTTGACGATAGAGACGTGTGGCGTTGAATATCTTCTGCACATGTGGCTTCCCTGGTTATCCATTGTGTCTACTAATTCTATTTTATATTAGATTCACTTTACATATCTGGACATTCTTGATGTTTCAATATTTTCTATTCTTTTTTGTATTTTTTTATTTCTGTTTTATCCGCTTTGATCTGTTTATCCCGTTTTTAGTTTATATTCGAAACAATTGTTTAACTCATGTTGTATTGCCTCATTGTGTAAGTAGCATTCTATTAAGTTTGTATTTTTTCTTATATAATGCATGTTAATTTAAGATTTTAATTGTAAATTAACTTTTTGTTTTTGAAAAGAGTATCCATGGAGTTTCTTGCCGGTCTCTTCTCCATAGGACCTACCCCCTTTGGAACCGTGCGCCTAGAGTCTCGACTTTTTAAAAGTGCCTGAAAAGGCCTACTTGAAATAAAAAACTTTGACTTTGACTTTGACTTTGAGAAATAAAGGTTAGTTATATAAAAAAATGAAGTCTATGAATAAACATAAAAAAAATGGAACTTAATACTAACTACTTATGCTAATGTATTAATTAAAATCTTATAAAAAAAAATGAAAATCTCTCTTAAACGAAAACTTAGGCGTCAACGTACTCCTCCATATCGCTGTCAACTGGTAGCGTGCCCAGAAGACTGGCAGCATTACCACGTTGAATGGCAATGCTTATTCTTTGAACAGGTCAGCCCTCTGGTCATGTGTACTGTCGACCAAGCGTTTAGAAAGGTCTCTAAAAAAGAGACGTGCATTCGGACCCCATGACCCGAGCGTCTCGACGCCAAAAGGTTCAAATAAATAATTGCATATGAGGTTATTATATTTGCGCTGTTTGAGTATCTCCGCTGCTGCAGCGGCAGCGCCTACCGCCAGCTGAGCTAGGAAGATGGGAAGGGACAAGAGTGTCAACACAGGTTGATCCCAAACCAGAGGCCTTCCCAGCTTCCATGGCAATAACGACATACCGACAGGTCTCTATAAAAAAATTGATACTTAAACTAAAATTGCAGGTTTTCTCACATGGCATAAAACAGTCTACTTCAAACGTATAGATAACATTCCTTATTCGAATATGTAACATACAGTACATTGAATAAAGCAGCCAGGATTTACCTCACAAATAAATACTTAAACTAAACCAACGTTTATCTATAGATACTTTCCTAAATTCACTTTGGCGGCAACAGAGTCAACAGAAATAAACGGGATTCCTCTTAAGTGTCGAGAGTCGGGAGCTTTAAATAAAGTTGTAAAACTGAGTCTGGATTCAAGTGCAGCCCCTGAGCGATAGTTTTCAATCAGAGCTGTAACATTAGCCAATGTATCGTGAAACGTATCGGTTCGTTGCATGTTACACAGAGCTAATTAGACTGTAGATGATAATTGAGCAACTAACGAACTGATACCTACATAAATCTACTTTGATCTCGTTGGTAGAAATCGGGAGATACGTGTATTGGGTATTATATTTAAGTAGATGGTTGGAAAGCGAATATAATTCTAGTTTTACCTTTGAAACGGTCGAACATTTCTATCAGTATCATATTAATGAATGTTTCCTGGTGGGATCCGGACTTCATCTCTTAGCGACGGACTAAGTCGTCATCCACTACGTGTACTATGGTTTTAAAAAACGTTTCACCATGATTTTATTCTTCATCGTTTGCGAAGTGGTATCATGACTGAATGGGGATAAAACTTTGAAGGGATGTCACCCTCGGATTACTTTTTGACGTCAATGAGGACTTTAATATAAATCTACAATGATTGACTGAACAAACATACCCACGATATAAAAAAAAACTTCCGTATTATATCCTCTGCAGATAATTTTAGGTAGTTGTAATTAATAAAGTGAATACCGAAAGAAATAGTTAAACCTTCTTGATGACGTCAGTGAAATGGGATCTGGTATAAAAGGTCTGTGAAATGAGTTAGCTTCGCCTTAACAAAATAAGGTACGTGCTCACACGCACCATCCAGAACTAATCGTTTTCCCCCTTATGAACTACGAGTAGTTACACTACTACAGAGGTACATACGATCCGTGTTCAACTCTTTGACATCCCATGTGGTGAAGTACACCATGATTCATCCATTTACTTATAACTAATATAACTAGTACCTTCAGGAATTTCAGGAACCAATACATTTTGTAACCTCCGGTTTACAATCGGTTTTGTAAGTACATAGAATGGGTTCATAAATGCGGTATAATATTCCAATTAGTTTGTATAATCAATCACACAATTAATTCGAGGCGTGTTTTTAATGTTGTCGTACCGTAGTATCGTAATATTGTTTACACTCCGGTATCTATCACAACTCGGTTGACTCTCGTCTCCCGGTCCCATGCGTCCTAACTTCTTAATAGATGTAATATGAACTAATTACTAGGTCAGTGTCGGTTGGCAAGACAAGGGAGGGGGGGGGGGGGGACAAAGTTAACATCAATAATTTCTGAGAAGAAGAGTTTCATAGAATTTTCTTATAAGGTGGTTGTTCACTCTGAAGCTAACCGTTTGTACAACTTGAAACAACTTGGAATCAAGTTAAAGGAAAAGTACTGTTAGGACACTGTATTTACTTCATTAACGTTTGATGGTATTCATCAGATTAGATTTTATAGAGCACAAGTGTGTGCGCAAACACAGGTGCTCTCTCTGTTCCTTCACTCTCATAGTCCGATGGAACGGCAATCCGACACGACCGGAGAGAGATCAGGCGCAGGACCAACGGCTTTACGTGCTTTCCGAGGCATGGTGTGTCTTCACATACACGCAGACCCACACCCGAAACAAATATCTGTAGATCATACAAATATTTGTTCCGTGCGGCAAGCGAACCCGTGACACTTAGCTCAGCAGTCAATCTCTCAACCACTCCGCCAACCGTGTCGGATGATTAAATGATAATTTAAAGGAAATCTCTATATACAAAAGCAAGAATGTTAATGTAGTTTGTTGGTAAAGTACACAGGCCGCCACTGATATTCATTTTATAGTCGAGTATCTTTACACTACGCTGTAATTTTCTTCATTGGACAATCTATGACAATTAACTACTCATTTATCTAACCGTTTTAAAACTTGATTATTTTCGATATTCGATCCGGTTGTGAATATTCTTGTGTTAAAAAAATTGAAATTAGATAAAGAGATAAAGACGACACTACCGTTCGTTGTGCAATTTGTAATGTTAGTTAGCTTACACGATATCAAAATATTGTTCATTAAATTAATATTTATCTTAATTATACATCTAAAAATGGTACCCAGGTAATTCTTATAATTGATACATTTATATTTATAAGCCGCAATTTAAAAAAAGTATCTAATCATCATTATGATCTAACACTGACAGCTGAACAAGTAAATTGTGCTCTAGGAATGAAGATGCCCATATTCCATTTGTGTATTCAAAAAATAATACAATTGTTACTACACTTTTAAAATCCTTTGCTATAGTTGCCTACAGCTTTAATACATCTCAATTTGTAAAGTACACAAAAAAAATATTAATTTTGGAATGTAATTTTCGCCTTCTCCAAAACACCTACATAAATTGCACCACCTTATATTAATTATGTGTGGATATTTCAATGTAAACGTAGGTCTTCAATAGGTGTACTAAATATTTTATCAGGATACATTTATGAAATTACCGGGACTCATTTCATATCAAATGGGTAACCCGAGCAAAGGTTCCGGTAAGGTTCCGCGAATTCAATAGTTTACCTACGGTGTAATAATATTTCGAATAATAAAGTACATTCGTTTATCGAACCGTTCAGGCTTTGACGTGTGTTCGTGTAACTTTGTATAAATATATATAATACGAGTATACAGTATAAAAGCTCGGTTTGTTAAGTTGTCAAATTAGTGGACCTTTGTCATTAGACACTTGGTCCTTATTCCTATCTAAAAAAAGTACGTTTAACTTATAGCAGGTTTAGTTATATTATCTAAACAATATCCGTGGTTATGTTCAAGAATCTGCGGTTAATAACGTTGTCCTTAGCGCGGAGATGTTTGTGAAAGTTCAGTTACTTGGTGGGAAGTATGCGGCGGGAAAATTGAAACAATCGACGGTCGACCGTAGCGCGTCGCTTGCCGTCCAATACTCTAGTGCACAACTTGGGTATAGATCGAATTTCTTACACCTAGTGGTACATACTCCTGAACTAGTCCTCAAGAATGGCAAACAGTAATTTAGATTATGAGGAAATGTCTTACCTTTGGATTAATAATTAATAACTTCATCTGAATCATTATTACGCTACGGTCTTATTACGTGGGGGAATAGCACATACGTAAATAGAGCTGTAGCGACTACTACTCGCAACATGGCAAAAAGTAAAGCGCCATCTATCGGAGTGAAGCTACAACAGCAAACCCTGAATCGCACTATGAAAGTTTACAACGATTCTAACACATATACGAATATCCGACATCAACTGTCGGGCTTCGGCCCGCCAGGCTAACCACTTTGCCTGGTCGGAGGATCCTCCCTTTTCATTGGAGGAACACCATACCACGTTTCTCCATAGAGCATTTATAGCACAAAAAAATGCATAAGATCAATGTATGGACTTCAGCCTGATAACTCATGTCAACTAATATAAAAAGCTACCATTTACGAAATATGTGTACTCGTAAGTAGTAAGTACTACATAGTAAGACAGCAGACGACGTCAATATTCGTAATAGAAGAGACCCTTATAGATTAGTGCTTAATCACTTGCCAATACTAACTAAACATAACAAAAGCTATCAAGCAATGTTCGTGCGTATTTATAATAAGCACTAGTAGAGTATTTATAAAATTCAATTGTACAAACGGTGAAATGAATGTAATTTCTATAGCTTAAAATAATTTATTGATAAGAAATAATGATTAGGCTTAAAACATTTGCTACAACCTGAAATTTTTGACGACATACAATCATTGTTATTGGGTTTATTTTTATAATTTGTTTTACTATTTAGAAAAAAAGAAAGTTCTTAAATATAAATGTCATCTAACAGTGGAATATCTCATTCCTTGCAATAGTTATTTATAACAAGCAACATCATAAGTATCCCTGTCCATTTTAATAAAGTACAACACAGCTAATCTTTATTCAAAGCTGTGCCGCATTTGTCCTTGTTTCATAATAGAAGTAACCGAATGTAAGTATTGTTTGTACGAGTATCTCAATAATACGAAATTCGCAATGTTTGTGAATAAACAGGCACATTGTACGTGCATAAGATAAGGACTGTAAGGGAAAAGCCAGTATGCTATTATAAAGTGAAATAAAAGACTGTCGGTTAAATTAGGCACTTAGGCGCTTTTCTCATCTTTATCTGTACTAATATTGTAAAGCAGTATTTAACGCTTGTTTTTTAATCTTAGCTATAGAATAAAAGCTAATTTCAAATGTATTATAAAAAGTATAAAATCACCATTTTCGCACTTGATTTAAACAGAACTGCTATGTGTCATAAAATATAACTGTTGGAGAATGTTTGAAAGTGGATTAATACAAAAAGCACAATTATTTTTCATTAAAAATAAATATTTTTATGTTTTTTTTTTTTTACGTAGCAAAATTCCCATTTTTGAGCTGGATTTGAACATAGCTACATAGAAAAAACTGAAGTACTCTCCTAGAGCTTTCATGACATAATTTTCATTACTGTTGAACAAAATTGAAAAGTGGCCTCAATATGAGGAATGGTCCTCTGTGTTACAAAACCAATTTTTGGCAGTTATAGGTAGTATAGTTCTTGTTGTATTATAACATGAGCTATATTGTGTTTTAAAATTAACCCCTTCGGGTTTCAAAGTGGTGTTGAAGTTTTTATAGTAAAAGCTGAAGATTTCATACGGATAAAGTAGAGGGCAGAAGTTATATACCTATATGAAACATGAGCTCCAAAAAAACCTTTTTGGGTAAAATTAATAGCAAAAAAACTTTTTAAAACAAGCTTTTATTTAAATGCTCTAAAAAGGAGAAAATAAACTTTAAATTGAATCAAACCCATCAATTTATTACATTACACAATTTGTATGATATAAAAGTTTGTCGCGAGATTTACTTGTGCAGATAAGCAATAATACAACTTGTGACAAGCTTTTATATGTTTTTTAAACTATTAATTTATTTTTTAGTTATCGCTGCGTTATTGTATATATTCGTATTCTTCTCATCAAACCCTTTCATTTGATACCCATATCATGGGAGTGCACAAAAAATAACTAGTTCACCATTTTGGGCCGTCCGGAATGTGGATTTAGAATGACGTTTCTTAGCTAATCATGCATTGTCATCGTCTAAACGTGTATGCAAAATTTAATCTCAATCGGTCTAGGATAACTGCTATAAAATTCAGTTGCAAGGTTTGACCCGGACATACAAACATTTCAAGTTAAATAAAAGCTTATAATAAAAATACAACACCAATAAAATCTAATTCTAAAGGTTGGTAAACCTAAGTTTCTAAACCTTTAGAATTAGATTTTACACACAATACAAGTGCAAAAGCTCTTAATTAAGTCAACAGGAAAGTGATGGACAAGTTAAAAAAATAGCTTGTGCACTGCTTTGCCCATAAATAAACGACAATTAATGAGCAAACCTGACCTGTCTGACATCCGTTCAGTAATAAATAATAAGCAGTTAGCAAACTATTGATGTTATTTCAATTATCATTCACTTTACCAACGAAATGATTTTATTTTTTACTCTAATCACTGACAGTTTATTGTAGCCGAGTTTATACCTTTATTTTTTTATTGCCGTATGAAGTTAACACCTGAAAGCGATTATTGTTTTCCGGCTACGACGGTAATTTGACGTAACTGAATTGCTTATTATTGCTTTATATGGAAACTGGCCAAGTAATCGCAAGGTGTTATAATCTATACATATATAAAGGTCTTGTTGGCAGTCAAGGGAAAATCCATTGATTTTTTGCTAAATGACTTAAATATGAACGGATTAGAGGCACTGGAGTTGGCTTGTGTTATTTTGTTACTGATGTGACGTCTGATATGGTCGTTATGACAAAAATCCAAGAAAAGAAAATGAACTAATACTTTTTAAAATAAATTTCTGAATATTTGTTGCGAATATTTTGTAATTGAATGGAATCTTGAACTGTGGTTTGTTCCTGAAATTGTCAATAGTTTCAGGAACAAGTCACAGCACAGCCTTTAGCGCCTAAGAAACAAAGTTTGCTCTGTAACTTTATAAACTTCAATAAGTTTTCTCTCTCTGCTTCATACAATTATATATACGTTTATATCAATTTGTGTTCCATTAAATTTACAATAAAAAGTTTCAATAATTTATATTGAAACTTAAGTAAGTGTTTGTACTCTGCCCTTTATGATCATGAAGTAGCACATTGAAGAATATTTAATATGAAAGTTTATTTAACGTGACAAAAAAGTTTACAGAATAAATATTTCATAAATATAAAGTAACATAGCACCACGATTGTATTTCCCGAAGGGTTAGGCAGTGGTGTATTATTGTATATTCAAATTTCGCCGATACCGTTATAGAGTCCCATGTAATAGGGGATGAACCTATTGTCATCTACCGGGCACAGTTCCATGCTCCGTGCTGCTACTGAGAATTTCCATTAAGAAAAACTCAATAACACTGCTCTCTCAGCTTCAGTCTTCAGCTTTGCGGTTTCAGTTGCAAAGCAGCCGTAACGTATTGGTATACGTTGTACGGTATACGTTGGATGAATAAAAAAACGACGAAGTGTAACCAAAAATATTCAACTATTTACCTTTAGGAACGCAACTCTAAATATCTAGAAAGATTAATAATCACTTTGCAAAAATTTTAAACATACTCATAAAGTCAGTAAACTCATACTAAAGTTGTTACAAAAAGTGTAAAAATGAAACTGGATGAAATGAAATTCATTTCGTAAGCCGCAAACTGAGGCTTAAAGCGGCTGGATCCTCAATCCAATTCACCCACAAATTACGTAAAGCCTCAAAAGCTTGACTCCTAGCCGCTACGTACGCATACAGAAGCACCACGCGGTGTAAACGAGCGCAACCTTCACCGGTGCAATGTAACTATGCAACTGCGTGCAGATATATATGGTGGCGGCGCGTGTAAGACGGCTGCCCCGTCCCACGAGCCTCCCGCCCGCCTATGCTCGCCTAGTATCTGATACATTCACTGTAAACGCTGTAAGCGAATTCAAATAAATATTTTCCACAAAATCATCTCAGTTGCCACTTGCCGTTCACGAGTGTCTACGTTCTAAGAAATATTTAAGAACACTTTGTTTTAACCCTAAACTAAAAGCTTAAGAACTAGATTACTTATCGTAAAACCTCTTTTATTTTGTAACAGACGCTTAACCTTAGTTTTTTATTCATTTAACTTTAAGTCTATCAAGTAAAACAACAATTTCTTTTTGATATAATCCCATTTCAAAAATAATATAATATTAGTTCGTATGAAGGATATAAAGGACAAAGAAACATTTATTTCAGAATATTTTGAGAACACCGTAAACAGGCTAGAGGTGACCAGGGGAAGTGTGAGGCACGTAAAGCCGATTACAAACACTACATTCCTTCTTGAGTGTATTTCTCTCTTTTGTCTGGGTCAGTGTAGAGAAACACTTGAATAGCATTATTGTGAATGGGGCGCGATCACCAGTTGTAAATTTTCCTTTATTAACTCTACCGCCACCCTATTTATGTAATGAAATAAAATGCACGAATTGGTATCAAGAAACACTAACGTCAACTAGTTTAAAGGTTTGAATTTACGTCATTAGTATATCACATTGATCAAGCTCTCTTTTTTAGGTAATATAAATTCACAGTTTTGTAATGACTATTTTGTCAAAACAATAATATTATAGATTGTAGAGGCGTTTATTTTCAAAGCGGCTATTACAACACACAGTTATGTATAGATAGTGAAGTAAATGTTAGAGGGCATGTATTATATTGATCGTTTTAAAAAGTTCTATATTTTTTCATGCCTGTAGTTGGCTTGTCCTCCGATCGATTTAATTGAGCCAAAGTTTAAGCGGACGGTGGTGCCTCTAGAAGTTTGATTCGCGATCACATGACCGCCGCCCGCCACAATGGGCGACTGCCCATCGGCTATCAACGATTCCGTTAACAGAATTCACGGAACAATCTAATATGCAGATCTAGGGTAAGCCATGTAATCCACGCGCGTATAGATTGCCTGTCATACTATTTTTAAAAGAATATCCAAACGTTTGGTTTGGACAACTTACAGAGTAAACTTTTTTTAACATAACGAACTGAAAAATTACTATTAAAATAAAATAACAGTGTCATATTTACTAATTGACATTCTAGTAGGATACTACAACCATTCCACATCAGTGGCATTCATAAGTCTACGCATGTCATTAATGCATTTCGAAAACGTTGAAGTGTTGAATATATTATAATTAATAATTTTTCGATACTGAATACGCCATTATCATTTTTATGGTTATTAAAAAATTAGGTTGTGTCTTTTGAATTACAAACCGACAAAAAAGGCATCGAAATTCTACTACTACTAGAAGTTGACTGGCTTATACTGAATCCGGTCTACGCGACTAAGAAAGATCAAACATGATTAAACAATTAAATTAAACTAATAGTCTGTATAAATTAATTGTCTAAAAGACGTACCTAAATATACTTTAACGTTATTTTACGAGTACCGAGTTTCAAGACTACACTGCTGTTAATTTTCGAACGACGATCTTTGTAACTTTTGATCTCACTTATTTTGGCAGCCCAAGCATTCTGTCAAATACTGTCTACTGCCGTCATACTCAACCTGCGGCCCGCCGCCGCCGACCTTTTGTGACGGAATGTTTTTGACACAGTATTCTTTTTTTAGTTTTTGGTGGGATAAGTATTACGACTACTATATTATGAATATTATTATTAACGAGTCCATCTTCAACTTGTCAATTTTGTGACGGCAACTTATCTAAAACTTTAAAATATACCGGTATCGAAAATGCAAGTGAACTCTTTGATATTTTTTAAGATAGTTCTTTTTTCAATCTTAATATACATGATAAATATTAAATTCAGCAAACGGCGAAATATTTTCTTGTGTGTAACTGCTATTGCTGTTAGAGCATCATTATATAAATAGCTTGCAAAAGCTACATTAATAGGTTAGTGAGTTACACGTGGGCAGATGGTTGTGATATAAAAAAAGCCGTGATGTTATTACAATACGATCGGAGATTGTTATTTATTGGCAATGATAATTTATATACATACATAAACAGTGATATGCTAGCGGCTGAATGCGTGCCTTTAAGATTCTGAGTTCGAATCCAGCCCGCACCTGTAACTTTTCGAATGCATCATAATTTGATTATCACTTGCGCTAACGGTAAAGGAAATCATCGCGAGGAAATTTGCTTACCTGGGGCCGCCTAAGCCGCTGTTAGCTGCATAAATGTCTCGATGGTTTGTTGTTGGCCATGATAAACTGAGGGCTAATCAATACACAGGAAAAATCTGTAGGTTTTATTAGGTAGCTTATTATTTGCAAAATTTCAAAAGTTCGTTTGGTTGCCGAAAAAATGTACAAGATTTTAAAGTCGACGTTACTTTCTAAATACTATTATACATTTTATTAGTATTTATCTATATGAAATCTGCAGTGCTAGCCCAGCGGTTGAACGATTGCCTTCCATGTAGGATGGTTTGAGTTCAAACCCGGCCTGCACCTCTGACTTTTCGGAATCATGTGCGTATCGGAATTAGATTGAGCAGTCCGGAGTTTGGAATATTGTGCCCGGTAAATGGCAATAGGCTCACCCCTTATTACATGTACCTCTTTATTACACGGATAAAAATCATTTATATTTTCCCAGGTAAAAAAAACAAAAACTTTTGGCTTTAATAACTTGAGACTAGTTATCGTTTGACGATTATAACCTATCGCTATCTATTACTCCTTGTGTGTTATTATTGATAGAAAACTCATCACTAATATTATTAAAACATATTAAAGACTAGCTTTTGCCCGCGACTTCGTCCGCGTTTCAGTCGTTTTTCGTAAAAAAGTAGCGTATGTCCTTCCTCACGGTTCAATGGTTTTGATGTAACAGACAGATTAACTTTCGTATATGATTTCTATGTAGCTTTAACCATTAAGTGTGCACACGCGACGGAAGCTTAAAAAATGGAGTAACTTCTCCCGTTTTCCCAACATTTCCCTTCACTGCTCTGCTCCTATTGATTGTAGCGTGATGAACAGTATACTATAACCTGCCCAGGAGTATGAAGAATAATTGTACCAAGTTTCGTTAAAATCCGTCGAGTAGTTTTTGTTTCTATAAGGAACATACAGACAGACAGACTGACAGACAAAAATTTTACTGATTGCATTTTTGGCATCAGTATCGATAACTAATCACCCCATAGATAGTTATTTTGAAAATATATTTCATGTACAGAATTGACCTCTCTACAGATATATTATAAGTATAGATACGCTTTCTTAGCGTTGTATTCCCTTAATTTCGAGAACGGTAGTTTCACACCAATTTTTAGAGCCAAATTGACCAACGAGTCAGAAAGACAACGAACCTCAGTATTTAACATTAGTTTTAAACCTTAACTATTTCTCTTATATACTCACTTACTGAAAGTTTTACAGATAGTCCATCTGTAAAACTTTCCAATCACGGAAGTAATTAACCCTATTTTCTTTAGATATTATAAACAATTTAGGGATAAGCTAGCGTTTAACACCTATACAAATGTAGTTTATCAATACCAACTGATATCATCACTACACGTAATTAAACCCATTAAACCAAAACTGTCTTTCATTCTTCCGAATAACATCGGATATTAATTTCATTAAGAGCTTCGATTATTATCACAACAATCGCATCGGGTATATAATAAATTGAATTGCAAAGTAATAACATTATGCGTTGCACAAATTAAGTGTTAACCGCAGCCAGAATGACGTTTAATTTTAAACTATCGACGGGTGCGAGAAAAACTGATTTTCATTGGGGACTGCGATCGGCCCGTGTTCGCGGTTGGGAGTGTGGGTGCGTGGGTGCGTGGCCCGCCGTCGCTGCCTCCGCCGGCCGCCCGGCTCGGAGACTGTAACCGAACCTTCTACATATTTCTGTCCGCCTGGTACTATTTGGCATTGACTTAGGGGAGCCGTTCGACGATTTGTTGCCCAATTCTCCCGAGGCAAATTGATACCGAATAAAATTTATGTTGATGTTGGCTCTGGTTTATGGAACGATAAGCCTATATCAGCTTTAAGACAATCGAATCTGACTTAAAAATAATTTTATTTTGGAGCTTTACAAGTTCGTTAGATTTTTATCGGGATTACAGTACAGGGGGTACTGTAATCCGGATAAAAATCTTAAGAACTTTGTGTTTTTCTTCTCGAATAAAAGTATTATGGATTATAAAATTTTATTGAAGTCTATCTTTGAATATTTATAAGAATAATGCGTTAGTAGCTCAAGTATACTTGGCATAAAAGCTCAATATTAAAGTTCAGTTTGATTGAAATTTCTTGTAAATAGCTTTCGGAATCGTTACTACGGAATGGAGTGGCTGGAATATCAGCTATGTTATATTAAAGGTACTACATACTTGTAGGTGTATGTTATACTAATAAATACTTTATATTATTTAAATTGATGTAGATACGCATAAATAGTATTGCAGTATTGTTCAGAATACAACTCTAGTCTTTGACGCTGGTACTTTTGCTATATATGAAATTAAATACGCATGACTATAAAAGGTTATAATAATAGAAATAAGTCGGTACTTACGGTTGCAAGGGAGCCGACTTATAAGATATTAATATAGTAAGGGTGTAGTTACTAGCAGTGTCAATTTGTGGTTACCTTCCATCGTTCTTACTTAATTGGAGTATTTTTCCATTGTTTTAAAATAACTTCAGACTAATATTTCGTTATCTACCAGATGGGTTATATTAGGACGAAGTGTAAACTATTTACAGGGCAAGAATTAATTTATGTTACGTATTTGCAGTAATATTTTTTTTAAAAGCTTAATGGTTACTTTAATTTTTCGTTTTAGATTTTAAAGGAGCATATAATTTCATGTAAGTTTACTAAGTAAGAAACCATTCCGGAAATAAATGTTATTATGTATTTTACTTTAAAAAATATTGGTTTTCAAGTAATCTCTAATCTTCAAAATATTCGTAAGTCATTAAAACTAAGAGCCGATTTTGCAACGATGGGATAAACTTTTAATTAAATTGAAACAGTTTTTGTTACAGGAATAACTTCTCTGATGTAGAAACATACTTTATTAAGGTCTACCTCAATAATATCATCGGAATATATGAGGACTCCATTAAAATATTAGATTAACACTGCTGATTTATAAAGCAACGTAAAAATAGAATGCTAACAATATTTTTACATGCATTTCAAAGAGAGAGTATTTCCCGCTACGCTACAAAGAATTCAAAAAAGTGTGGGAAATTAGTGTACGGCTTTGAAACGTGTTACAAAAAGCCTCACAGGATAAAATAAAATATATTTCTGAAGTTCAATAAAGTTTTTTGAAAAGTTTGTAAATGCAATTAATTATTTCTATCATAAAACAAAACATTGTAAGTTTAAAATATTATTATAAGTAAAAAGCGCGACGCGATGTTTTTTTTTTTCACTTCGTTGTTATCATCCTTGTTTATAACCTTATCAGCACACAATAATCACGAAGCGTTTACAAATTGAAAGAGAGAGTTGGGACACCAAAACCCGCTTTCCCACATTCCAACGATAAAAGGGAAAACCACTCAACTTTCAGCTGAAACAGGATAGGAATAAGGCAGCTATGGGGGTGCGAGCAGGCAGTAAAATGAATGTAAGGGCTTACCTCCTTGATGTTCCTGGTAGCCTGGTAACTCGTTACAGGTCGCGTAACGTCGCGGCGAGGGTAACCGGGCGCAGCGGGCGAGCAGTTGCGACGGCTCGGCGGCGCTGACTGCAATCGCAACGCATTCCGCTGGGGGTGGTGCATTTTGTGCAAGCGAGACTGCAACGCCCGCCCATTTGCCTCGTGCCTCACTTTCCCGCCCTACTGTTCCTATTAACTTAGAAAACTTACAAACCTTAACTGTGAATCGTAATTACACACCTGATTGAATTGTTCGGGAGATTGAAATTTTCAATTATTTAGAGGAAGCGCTGGTACGCGAAAAATAACTACAGAAAGCTGGAAAGCTACTTTAGCTGGAAGTCTACTAGCGATTCAGTTGTTTTTTAAATTTGAGGGAGACACTTTTCTAAAGGAGTCACGTTTTGTAATCCGCGAAGAAGTTGCGATAAGTAACAATGTACTGAATGTTTGCGTACTTACAGAATCTTCATCGACGAGGCTTGGGCGGGCCCGCCTACGCGCCGGTCGCCTATAGTAACCGCCCGTCGCCACTGCTCCCCACGTGTCCCGCTGCCGAGTTCACCGTAATAATTTTGCTCATACTGATAATAAGATACATTGCATTTTATCATTGATAATACACACACAATTACACTTATCAGAGGAATAACTTATCTGAGGTTTATCCAGCTGCAGATTTTTTTTAATGAGATGTATCCTACACTAATATTATCTAATTCCTGTGACGCAGGCCATACAAATGTTGATTCCGTGTGGGAATTGAACCCGCGGGGTACGTAGCATATTACTTGATCGCTCAACAACTGCGCCATATAATTATGATTAATTAATTACTCTTAGCTTATTAATCACATACTACACGATGATAACATTTATATATATTTACATATTATTTTTATTAATATATCGCTCGTTTGGTGCAACATTGACGTAATTTATATATTTTGGGAGAGCGTTGATCAAGTTATAGAAGACCCGCCACCACTTTGAAGATCTACAAGATGACCCCCAGCACACTTGAGGGAGGGAGGTTCTTAATAGTGAAAATGATTAAAAGGTGGGATGAATAATATGAGCTTCCAAATCTGCAGCGATATACTTTATATTGGATACTCAATTGTTTATAGATATCAATGAAGCTCATATATTAACAAAACAACTTAAAAAATCATTATAACTTTTAATCGATTCAAGTCTTTAATCATACCATCGCATAACGACGATGTGCAAAACTACATCAAATGCAATAATTGGAATACCAAATCAATTTTTCAAGAAGTTTCCACTCCCTCATATTAATGTGCTAACTTCACGAGCTCATTACTGACCAAATTACAGGCCTGTCGTAATCCACATGATATGTAACACGTATATGCCACTACTTTTCCCACACAGTGATGTCATTATTTCTTCAAACCTTTAATCTAGTAATTGCTGTCTTATACCACTTTAAAGGGTAACCTGTCATTTTATCGAAGTCCTTTGGTTACGTACTATTTTCTTTGTTTGTTGAAAACTTACCTTTCGTACTTACCTATACATAATATGTATAATATATGTGCTGTACAATTTAAGAAATTGATGTTTTGATTTAGAATTTTGTGATATTGTCACCTGAAAACAATGTCTCAATATACAAGGATAATATATTTTGTATACTTATTTTTTCTGTTTCTGGTGTGTAATAAAGTCTTTGTAACATATTGAAATGAAATGATGATGATGAAATTCCTACATCCAATGTCTAGTGTGCCATTTTACGGCTTTTCACCTTAAGTAGGCCTTTTCTCGCAAGACTTTATCGATATCGAGATAGCATCACGTGGCATCAAGTGAATGCGTCGTGCAAACGTTTCTATCCAATGTTTAGAGTAGGGATGTTACGGAGCTTCGACTCCGATTCCGATATGTCGGAACCTCCGGTTAAAATTACACCTCCGAATCCGGCTCCGGTTCCGATATATCAAAACGGAGGTATATATCGGAGTTACAAGTTATGACTTGCTATTGCTGCAGCGCTACTGAGCGCTTTCTACGTGACACTGACAACTGACGGAGTACATGTGTTCTTTGCAACTGATGAACGAAGAGTGAACGAGTTGCGACAAGTTTCTTCTTTCTTATTTATTTACATTTTACATTCGTAGCTTTGTTCCGACTCCGACTCCGATTCACCTCCGACTCCGCGGAGGTCACTACGAGAACCTCCGACTCCGATTCCGCCTCCGATAAATCCACTTCCGTAACATCCCTAGTTTAGAGTTATGGAGTACATGTCCTACACCACCCTATTGGAATGGTGTTTGTTCGTATAAGCTGATAGCATACTAAACATTTTTTTTTATTGATGGATTGCTTTTATTTGAATATATAATAATAGCTAACAGACTGCTAATGGACCTAGATTTTACAGGATTTTTTCATGTACTCGTATATTATATATATATTTATTTTTTTAAACTTTGCCCCATCCTAGGATTTCTCCTGTGTCATGGGTACAGTTTACAAACATACATGTCACATACACACACAACCAGACCCGAAAAAACTATCTGTAGATCATATGTTTGTTCCGTGCGGGGATCGAACCCGCGACACAGCGCAGAAAGCTAATCGCTTAACCACTGCACCAACCGTGTCGTCGAATATAATTTATGTTTTTTTTTATAAAATACTTAAATGCTCATGAAATGAAGTCTAAAAAAAGTAGCCGTTCATGGTAATATGTGGCCAAACGTCTGAGAATTTAAATACAATTTAACATTATATTCACATAAACTGAAGAAGATTGAATAAAAAAAACGGCATATATCTTAGTATGTATGCTAAGTTTATATTGGCAACAAAGTATTAAGTGGAATTGTAAGAAAAGTAGTGTATTTTTATACTTATTTGGATGTGAGTGCAGAAACCAATAACCTGTAAGTTTACTCACAAAGTTCGTTGCTGCGGTCGCTGATAAGTAAAAAATACTTCCACACTTTTACTTCGTGCGTATAGTTCTTCCCTATCTTATTGTGTCAGAATTGTTTTTCTATAAATTCAAATGTTTGTTATGTCTATGTTTCTTATGTTATCACGTCACAGGTTCCAAACGCTGTTGTTTATGTAACTTATTTACTAATAAAAGGTGGGTTGCAACGAAGATTAATAAGCTTACTATATAGTATCGGGTTTTTCTTAGATAGTTAAAGGCCGAAGCAATTATAATCTGTAGACAACTAGTCAAGACATTGAATTTAGTATTAATAATAATATAATCATCGATACAAGTCTTATTTTATAACTTCAATCAAATTCTAGTATAAAATCAATATTTTAGTATTGCTGGAGTATTTTGAACGATAAATGGATACATTCGTTTGTTAGCCCCCGTCGCACAGTGGTTCGATCCCATACAAGAGGTCGGACATAGGGTATTAAAAAAAATTAAGTCGTAATTTCACATAACTGAATATGCCATCCGATTTCTATATTGAAGGGAAATAAATTCTAGCAGCACGAGTTTTAAGGCTACACTTACACTGTGGCAAAATTGAATAAAACTGTTTTTAATGTATGGGAAGCAACCTTTAAATACGAATATCTTTTGATTTTGGGCCATTTTCGGTCTGGGTTTTTTATGGTAGTATCTTATCATTATTTGCCACATATTTCCCAAAGACACATAGTGCTACTTTTGTGCCGTTTTTGAGATATTAAATAAAATACAGAAAATAGGAAAAACATCGTCCAAGTAAATATGGTATATTGTTCACATTGTATATTGATAGGAAATAACGATAATAAACTTAAAAAAAAACTAACTAAAAAAGACATTTATAAAAAAATATTGATGATCCATGAAAAAAAGAACCAATTTATAAAATTATGGTTTTTTCGTCCTAGTTGTCAAGACTGTCAAGCGACTAATCAAATCACTGGATATCAAATCATGTGAGCAACTCGTATTGTACAGCAAGTGGGGCATCGATGGAGCATCGAGTCAAAATGTTTACCACCAACGGTCTTCAGTGAGTAGTGAAGATTTGTCGACTGTAATCATGGCAAGTCTTGTACCCCTGAAACTGACCGAATCAACAAGTGGTAATACTTTGTGGCAAAATGATCGACCCTCGTCGACTATGTATTGCCGTCCAATTTCATTCAAATTTATGAAAGAAACAGAAGCCAATATCAAGTCAGAAATAGCTGCCTTTGAGTCTGAGATCTCAAACCTCACTCCGACCGCATACGAGAATATGAATGTGACACACTGCTTGATGTTAACGATGATAGATGGCAAAGTTCACTCATATATCTCTGAAACATCGGCTGCTGTATGTGATCTGTGCAAAGCTCGCCCTAAAGAGATGAATGATTTGGAGGCAGTGAGAGAAAAACCAGTGCAAGAAGAACTTTATAAATATGGCCTAAGTTCACTGCACGCATGGATTAGATCCATGGAGTGTTTATTGCACATTTCATATAAAATTGAAATTAAAGCATGGCAAGCAAGAGGTATAGAATTGCAGTAGAAGACAAAAAAAAGAAAAGAAATGATACAGGAGACTTTTCGTAGAGAAACTGGCTTACTATTGGATGTAGTCAAGCAAGGCAGTGGTAATACAAATACCGGTAATGCGGCTCGGAGACTCTTTGCTGATGCAGATACAACAGCTCGAATCACAGGATTAGACAAAGGAATGATCCAAAAGATAGCTGTTGTACTGCAATGCATTTCTTCAGGTGAGAAAATAAACATCACAAAGTTTAAAGAGTATTGCGATGCAACAGCGAATTTGTACATTGAATTGTATCCATGGTACTACATGCCATCAAATTTGCATAAGTTGCTGATACACGGACCTGAGATAGTGAAGCATTTTCTTGTAGTGTCTATAGGTTTCTTGTCTGAAGAGGCATCAGAAGCCAGAAACACTTCAGAAAGGTTCGGTTGGACCACACTCGAAAATGTAGTAGCCTCGCAACAAACGAGGATATACTCAACTATCTTCTTTTATCTTCCGATCCTTTGTTGAGTAACATACGGCGGAAGTACAATAAAAAAGAAAAAAAGAAGACATCAAAAGAGGTCGAGGCGTTACTACTTTGTGATGATCATGAGTTTGAATTAATTGATGCCTCTTCTGTACCCATGGAAACTTCAGATTCAGATTACAGTGATAACGCCTCGGATGATGATCACGATGACAACTAGGACGAAGAAACCATAATTTTGGTAAATGGTTCTTTTTTTCATGGATCATCAATCTTTTTTTATAAATGTCTTTTTTAGTTAGTTTTTTTTTTTAAGTTTATTATCGTTATTTCCTATCAATATACAATGTAAACAATATACCATATTTACTTGGACGATGTTTTTCCTATTTTCTGTATTTTATTTAATATCTCAAAAACGGCACAAAAGTAGCACTATGTGTCTTTGGGAAATATGTCGCAAATAATGATAAGATCCTACCATAAAAAATCCAGACCGAAAATGGCCCAAAATCAAAAGATATTCGTATTTAAAGGTTGCTTCCCATACATTAAAAACAGTTTTATTCAATTTTACCACAGTGTAAGTGTAGCCTTAAAACTCGTGCTGCTAGAATTTATTTCCCTTCAATATAGAAATCGGATGGCATATTCAGTTATGTGAAATTACGACTTAAATTTTTTTAATACCCTATGTCCGACCTCTTGTATGGGATCGAACCACTGTGCGTCGTGAACTATAATTTAGTATCAGAAACGAACGGATTCACCTGATATGAAAGGCTGGCTACACTTACGTCGTAAGTGCGTCATTATCATAAAGAAAACCGACAGCCCGTGAACCGCAGGCGTCTACGCAGGGCTGCCAGATAATTATCTGAACTAGATTATAATAACACACGTTAAAAACAGGTGAGGTTTACTTATGTAAGGCAAACAGCTTTACTTATTTACGGTCTTATATTCACTCCAAAATTCATCTAGAGAAGTTTTTTTTTTTTTTTTTGAATTTGAAGATAAAAAAATTATCAAAATCAGGTTTAATATTGTAAAAGCTATATGGAACAAGTACCTTTCTTTCTGACACAAAAATCTTTATTGTATACAACATTATTTTTAGTATATATGAAAGCCGAAACACGTGTTAAATATTTTCATTTATAGAGTCAGTATCATATAAATTCAAAAATATATAATGAAAACTCACAAAATTACGAGCTTGTTGTGTTGCTTCGTTGTCCTCCCATAAACATGGTCTTCCCTAGCTTCCGGGCGGCTAGGGTGGCGTGGGGTAGCAGGGTGAGTGCGCTGGCGCATGCTGCTGTGTCACGTGTTTGGCCATGCGCCGATGGCACGCGAGGATGAAAGTTCAGTCAGTTAAAGAATTTTCAAATATTATTTGGACAAAATATATTGTAATATGGTATAAAAATTATTACAACCGACTGTTACTAATTCAGGACAAACTACTTTCAGATTTAGTATATACTAAAAATAATATTGTATATTGTAATTTTACTAAAGGACAACTTGACAACTTTTTGTAGCGTAGCATTCGTAGCAAGGGTCTACGAATGCTACGCGACTGATGATCACAAAAGACTGTTGCAAAGTACTTTAGTTCATGCTGTCTCATAAATAAGTGTTACATAATTTCAGCATCCGAGATGCCGATTACTTTTATTGTTAGGTTAAAGGCTTGGAAAATAAAACAAAAAGCATATTTCTCCAGCTGCATAATTCATACAGGCGAATATCAAACTACATGTATGTAAACCTAAAAATATCTAAAGAATTTTACCTACCAGTTTTATCTACAATCATCCTTGACATGTTTATAAGTTGCTTAACCCAGCCAAAAGTGTTTATGTAAAGACGTCAGCAAAATGTTGTCAATTAAATTCCTTTCAGTTCTTACCAGTTCTCAAACATTCACTTACTATACTTCAGCTAATGAAGTTACGTCCATAGTGCCTTGAGCTTTAAACTTGTCATCTATGTTGGAAGCCTGGGGTCACCACTGCATTTGCCAACCCTGTATTAATCAATCTATCCATCTATATCTATAATGGAATTGAAAATGGAAAAGCGAACGGCACCTCGATCTTTATTGCTAATTCATAATTTTGGTTTTTATTAGTTTGTGAACAATGAAAAATGTATATCTGCAGTTTGCACACATTCCAAGGTTTAACGCACGTACACAGATGATAAAGATATATATATTTATGATATAAATATATATATTAAAAATATTTATAAAAGGGACAACTAAGTTACGTTACTATTATAATAATTAACGGCAAAAAAGAAAGTTATCATTTTTAAATTAATTGTGAAATTTTGAACAATCATTGTATACATTTGAATCAGCCTTTACATAGAGTCTTGTCGTCTTGCATCTTTGATAAGCTGTGGAATTCATTATTATAGAATAGCGTCACCTTATTGAATAGGTAGGTACTGTAATAGTAAAAAAAATTTCCTTGGAACATTAATTAAAATATTACGAAATGTTCATCTACTTATTTCACCGACTGTACCTACCTAGGTGTGTTTGTTCCGTGAGAGACCACTAAAACTACAAATTGAAGTTTAACTAGCAATTTCTCGTCAACGTCGATGCGACGTCATTGATTTCAGTTTCGCACTACAATAACAAACATCCTTCTATTCAAAGCCTATAGGGCTGGCGGAACATTCAAGACTCTAATTTATACTAAGTCTTGCTCAGCAGTGGGACAGTAATGGGCTGAATTTATTTAGTATTTATTGTTAATTGCATTTCTTTCTTTCTTTCTTATTTGGCTCTATAACCTAAGCTAAATCTGTTGCTAATATATAATATTTAGCTTATATTTTTAATATTTCCTTAATAATTGATCTGATTAATTATTAAATACCGTACTATAAATAAATAACAAATAGGTTATAGAGGCATGCAAAATTACCAATAGAAAAAACTTGTTTTTATTTAGACACCAAACTTTAATATGACTGTTCACTGACACATTCGTAAGCATGAATAGGCAAAAGATTGCGCTCATATCGTTCGAAAATAGAACAAGTGTATAACTTGGTCGATACGTGTAGCACCCCTCGCAGCTGTGATGGGTGACGCGACGCACGGTTCCCACAAAGATTCTGGATGTGATGTCCGCTCCGAGACCGGTTATTACCGGCTGAAATTAGGCGGCCGATCGACGCCCGCGGCGCCTTCGCACTGGGGTGTTTACACACTCGCTGCACGCGGGCAATCCTTGGGGTATTTGCCTCTTGGTTACCTTTTGTATTCATCATTCAAAGAGCATGATCGTTGACTTTTTTAATTTAGTTCTTAGTTTTGAATATTTTTGTTGTTTATCTTTTATCCGAATACATATTATAATAGTCTTTGAAATTTATAACTGTCACTTAGAGAAAAATACTATTTGATTAGTCGTTTCTGGCTGAACGCAGAGCTCAACATAATTGGGACATTAAATAAAAATATATATGCATAATCAAAAATAGACGTTATTTTATCTATCGATGAAATATTTTGCTATGCAGATAGTGTAGAATAATCTTTACTCAAACCTAAGTATTGTATGGCCGGTTCCTAACATCGGACAGGTCAGTGTTATGAGCGAATTGTGATCGTACGCTCATAGTTCCATTATTCTATAGGGTTATGACAAAGCAGCTTAAAGATAACTCGTTAGTGGAACGCTAGTTTTGCGCGGCGCATTAGTGAAATCATATCATTTCCATTTGTATTGTGATCAGTTATCGAAATAGACTGGAGGCCACTCAAAATGTGTTAATGATTCTGATATAATTAAATACAAGTACAATACCTATAAAGTACAATACCTATAAAATATTGTCGATATTTTTAACTTACTTTACGTATTAATCTTAAAAGTAAGATTAATACGTACCTACTTACTATGATACTCTTTTACTATGAAGACCAAAAAGGTGCAATTTTCGCCAGCTCTTTAAATCTGGCATACACATGGACGCTCCAACGTGAGCGTGTACAAATTTTCAACCTAGGACTACTTGAAGATTAACTAACCGACAAAACAAGTTAATTACATGCGATTTAAATATAGAAGGAGCGTCTCGCCTTGAATCTCAAATCTTTTCCTTCCTGCACGTCACTTGAAAGGCCTGTCATCCGTCGGAGGACCGACGCGTCACTAATTGGAAAGCGACAATCCTATTTCGATGATTACTCGCCTCTGATTCACGTGTGAACTCGTTCCGACGCCCGGATCATGTAATACACGTATTTGTGTGACGAACGCAGTTCGATGAGATGAATTGTTTTTGTGTACATACCTAAGTATACCAGTTGTAATCATTGCGAACGATATTACGGCCGTGATTTGTGTTAGCACTAGCTTTTAACATGCAGATTTGTTGGACCCCGCGGATTGGGGTTGATATCAATCCTATATAGATGATTACGTATGACAATTTTGTTGATTTGTGTGTTAAGTAGAGTACAGCTAGAGATGGATGTCGATGTGTATAGAAGATATTTAAAACTATATCTTTTTAGTTGAATTTTCATCGATAATGGTAATAAGTACATAAATAATAGTTGTCCTGGCTTCGAACCGCAGATCAGAAAAAGAGTTATTGGGTTTTTCTGTATGGAAATTCTCAGTAACGCAGTTTGGAATTGTGTGCGATAGATAATTGTGTGGCAATGAGATAGGCCGCTTAGTATATTCAATAATAACTACTTCTTACTACTCTTTTCTTTTCTTCTACTTTACTCTTTTCTTACTACTACTCTACTCTTTTCTTCTACTTTGGGAAATAAAACATACTCCAAAATTATAAAATAAATGTATTACGAAATGTTTATGGGATTTTTGGTTTAAATAAATATATCAGTGATTATTTACGCAACTTATCAAAATCCACTTGTTGCTATTTTGTGTTGATCAAATGAAATTAATTAATGTCTTTGAGTAATTTTACCTTCAATAAACTCTGATGATTCTTAGAAATATTTTCTTTGGTACGATTCTTTCCAAAATGGTTAAACAGATTAAAGGGTTCTTTCTTAAAATGTCTCTGTTTATATTTACATTATTTATTATTTACATAGTTCTTCTAGGTAGTTTTTTATTTCGCTTTTTATGAATGTTATTTTTATCAGAATATAGCATTTAAGCATTATCTTTGGTTCTTATAAGTACAATCCAATTACAAAATTGAAAGTAAGAACTTAAATTTTCTCCATAATACATTATTAACCAGTGAAACCTAGTTATTGCATAAATTAGGTATTTGAGGAATCAATCGAGGATAGACCATAACAGGCCTTCAACGTTGATTATAATTGCTATTACCAGTTATTGCCATCAATGCTTAATGTTATTCGATTAAAATGTAATTACATGAGCATATTACGTAAAATTACCAATTATTTGATCAACACGTCATACAGTGAATGTTTTTACCATGAAAATTGTATCGTGTCTAATTGCAGAACATCATGTTCACGGACACTCTGGAATTTTGTCTTCCGTAAGTTGTAAGACTATCAACTATTCTCTTAGAACATGAATAGCGTTAATACTTAGCATTTTTCCATATAAGTGTGAATAGAGGTTGTCTCAGAATGTGCTTTTTTATACAAAGACGTACGAAAAGACAATAATACGAACCGTTTCTATAGTACCAACTATAGGTAAAGGTTCGTATTTTAAAAACATCAGCGAGCGTCATTTTAATTGCAAGTAAGGTAATGATTTCTAAGATACAGATGTTTTACATAGTTTGGAAGTCAGGAGTTCATATAGTATTAGCAGCCTACTTTCTTTCAGTATTTGTATTCTAGCTCTTAGTATAATTGTATTAGGCTGTACTCTATTTAGTCTAAATAAACGTTATTATTATTATTCATTTGAGTATGAAAACATCTGTTTAAGGTTATTTATTGATTTAATTTTTATAATTTTACTTTATAACATTTCTATATCCCAGTTTGTATAGTATCAATGGGTATATAATGTATCGTAGTATACGTCTTATGTTATGTGGTACTGGATGTCGCAGGAACGGGAAACCGATTTCTGTAATTACATAGGTAGATGAAACTTCCTCAGGGACGCTGGTGTTCATTACTGTTTATATAGAAACATGATTCTAGTATAAGCTTTCATCTTCTATATTGAAGAAAACTGTTGATTTACTTGCTATTTCTTCTTGTGCAATAGGAATTTATTTAGTTACGACTGGAATATCTTCGGAAATTTTTAATTATTATAAGTTTTCCTGTATTATACTAAACTCTATGGTTTTTACATATGTACATAACAATGATTGCAATTTATAACTATCGGTTCCATATTACTTCACAGAATGTTCAATGAAAAGGTACCTATTCATATGATCTCGTCAATCGGAAAAGATGCTATAATAAGCTCCAAACTTTTGTCCGATTTCAATAAATATTCTATATACACGTGCCACTCTAATTTGGTTGAAGCGAGGTGTCTGGGTGGAACTCGACCGGGGGTCGGACTCACGGCGGAAAACTGTATCGACGAAGTATAGACAATAATGTACTGTACATATTATATTTATTACTAAATCTAGTTATAACTGCCTCATTCGTCTAGTGGCCGCAAGAGTGACTAAGTGTGAATGTGAGCGTGAGATCTTGGGTTCGATTCCTGGGTCGGGCAAAATGTTATTAGGTTTTTCTGTATAGAAATTCTCAGTAACAGCACGGAGTTTGGAACTTTGCCTGGTGGATGGAAATAGGGTCGCCCCCTATTACATGGGACTTAATAACAATATTGGCGAAATGTAGGTGCACAATAGTACACCTTTGCCCAACCCTTCGGACAATACAGGCGTTATGCTACTTATTTATTCTGCTTGAAATTGTAAAGTTACAAAAAAAAAACTTATTATATTCGCTCATATGACAGAACAGTACATTTATGGTGTTTGTAGATGTTCATAATATTTGTATGTATTATACGGACAAAGATTTGTATTCCATGACTGAAAACGGTTTTTTTACATGAGTATTAAATAACATAAAGCAGGATATTGCGACCGTCGCTAGCGGAAACTCCGACCAAACCCTTACTCGGGACTACATTGGATTCTAATTTGACTTTATTAGATTTTAGCAGAATTTAAAATGCTAGTTCAAATTAGATGAGAAAATTGCATTATTTACCACTAGTGTGAAGTGTTGCTAATGACTTCCCCGACGGAATCTCTGTTCAACTCCGAATTAAAACTTGATTAGACATACTTACATGTCAAATATACGTAGCCGTTTGAAGCCAAAGTTTCTCAAATTTCTGAACAACAAACAATGAATAACGAAAACGTGTACTGCTGGTTCATACATTTTCATATGTTTTAGAATTTTATTGTAATTATTTTTTCATATCAATAGTTATGACGGTTCCCCAGATACAATAATGGCTACGGCAAATTGTAGAAGCTTCGTAGCGGTTGTCTACGAGCGCGTAGTCCGCGTAGCGGGTAGCAGCCGCCGCGGCGTTAGACGCGCAATTAAAAGTTTACAGCAGATGCAGTGATCGGTAGAGTGGAACTGTAAACGACACGTTTATGTAAACATGCTCCTAATTGGACCAAACACGTTTTTATTCAAGTTCATTCGACGAAGAACACGAGTCACGACGAGTCTACTAATTGCAACCTGTATGAACACTTTTTAATTAAACACATTTTGTAATTTATCTACACCCCTCTTTAATTGCCAGCTACGTGTTGTAAACAAAACATTTCTTCTTTCTGTTTCCTAACAAAATCAAACAGTAAAACGTGTTCAATTTGTACAAAACCCCGACGTTTTCATAACAAAACTTTTTGGGCGTTCATTGTGATTTCATATCCAACTTTTTAATCAGCTTATTTGAACTAGAAACAACGTCGATTTCTGACGTCCATATAACACCAACATTAAAGTTAGAGTTATTTCGTATGTACCGTACGGTATTATTCGTAGGAGTTTGGTTAGTGTCTCATTTCATTTTCTAAGCCAGATACACTTTCTAGAATAAATGGAGAAAGGACATAAGATTTTTTTAAGTATACCTATTTTAAAACTAAAGCTATTAACTTGAAATGGTTCTCTAAAACAGCCAGTGCAAAGAATGCATAAGGTTTAAACGGTCGGGTCAAATTTTGCCTCGTCAGATATAATTAAAAGTCTTTACGATGGGCGAAAACGACGCTGTAAAGCGGCAAGGAAAATTATATGGAAAGCGCGCAAGCACGTCACTTAATGTCGTAAAGTATGAGACGTATCATCTACGACTCTAGGTTCCAACCAGCGCAGCGTGCAACACGACGCGACTGCGAGTGCTCATATGCGACGAGAAGTTTAGACTTTTTATTATAACCTGCATAATACACGAAAGTCCCGTGAGAAGTTTCGTTTGTCTCCGGACTAACTGAGCGTTTCAAACGATGAGTAAATAATTGATTCAGGTTTACTATCACGATAGGTCGCACTGTCCTCATATTTGCATATTAAAGTCTATAAAAATCAGCACAAGATAAATAATCTTAAACAGAAAACAGCATGCGATATTTTTACCACTAGCAAGTTGTTTTTCTGGAAAAATGAAAAGCGCATTTTAATATCTCTATTATGAATCCGAGAGTCCTTTTAGTAAGCGGTGCCATCATAGCCTGTCCGCGATAAAATAACCCGCTATTAACCTTGTTGAAATGGCTCTTTTGCAAAAACCAACGCCGAAATTGATATCAACTCACGCTCACAAACGTAAATTGACTCTATATGCATATTTACGTGAACTATTTAAAATTGATCAACTCGCATTTGCATGGGACCACACTTATGGTATTTTTAAATAACGATTCGCCTGTGGCCTTTGGTAGATTTAATCGGTCACTTTATTTCAATATATCTACTTCCATTTTCCGGTAACATTTTTCGCGTGTGTTGAATGCCGCTATGACTATGGGTATTGAAACAGGAATACATAAAAGAGTTGGTATATTCTTTTTAATGTGTACATATCAGTTTACAGCCGACTGAAATACAATCGTTTGAGTTTTGAGACGCCCTCAATAACCCGAGTTTAGTGCTAAGTTCGTATTCACACAGTTACCACGAGCGTCGTCGGATCCTTTACACGATACTAGAGAGGCGATCGTAAAAACTTTTAATTATTTCGGTTGAAAATAGTCCGGGAGACCGCAAACATAAACCGTATGCATTCTTTTTGTTTCGTTGGTTCGCGCGTAGCGTCTACAAGACGTTAGTGCCTTGTTTTAAAGTGTTGTAAAACAAGCGTAACTTGCGCTCACCTACGGTACCTAAGTGTATGCCCTCTTGAAAAAATAAAAGACTGAACACGTTTTCACGTTTTATGCTCATAGCTGGGTGAAATGCCAGATTTTTTAAGGTAACGATGGGATACTTTAAGGCTTCTTTTATTATGCATTATTTTTAATGTCACAGCTTGAGTATGCTTATTGCGTTTCTTATTATTTTTGCTAAAATGAAAACCAAGATTTTTTATATATTTATATTTTCCCTAATAAAAGCTACAAGTGTGTTATGAGTGCTATAGGAAGTCTCCACGCTTGAAGGGCACCACGCAGGGTAATCGCAAGCGTACCACAATCAGCGTCAAAGCGTATACCGTGACGCGCAGTGTCACCTTTTAAATAACGAATGTGGCGCGTAATTGGCTAGTCGACAGACGGCAATGCTTGTCACATGTCACCCTTGTAACTGTACAGTTTAACATTAAATATCCGTAATTATTGAAGAAATTGTTTTTTTAATGGTAGATAAGTAAAAGGTGTCATTATTTTAAAAAAATAAAAACTTTTTTAGTTTTTATTTTCTTCCTTTCAATCATATGGTTTTAAAAACAAAAAAAAAAAAAAAAAAAAAAATGGTAGTCGAATCGAAAAATTTCATTGAATATTGTATACAGAGAAAATTTTTGTTATTGATACTTCTTGTACACACGCAAGTGTTGTAATTCATAATCTACTCGTACCTTTACAAATTAGTTATTCTTTCGTAGTACATCTTAGACTAAGATTCCGTTTGCATCTTAAATTAAGATCCAATTGCGTTTCTCTCATTTCATATCCCAGTATTCAACACATTATCCAATAACAAACGTGACTAGAAGCAATATCATGCTAACAAAAAAAAAACATCCTGCGCAATTATAAACTCGTTTGAAAATACATACATACAAAAGTGTAGAAAACTTGGCGATAGCTTTTCAGATAAGTAACTAGCTCGTGTTAATGTTTTGCTCTTTGTGATGCCGCTGAGCAACGCTGTGTGTGACGGTATGTCGAACTACTTTTCTAAGTTAATTCATGTCTCATGCACAATCCATAAAGTTCCGACTACTACCTCGCGAAAGACGCCTGTTGTGAATGAAAAATTTTGCATTTCGCATTTATATCTGATACAATTAAAGTCCTCCTTTTTATGAACGCCGGATAAAGTTATAATTCTTATACGTAAAAAAGGGATGATTATTTGCCGTAAATGTCAGAGGGTTTATCTTCAAGTGGGGTTTGGCTTAGTCTAACCCTAGTTATTTGTTTATTTATTTATATCCAAACATATGTGGCTATCTGCTATATACTTTGATTGATACAATGGTACAGGTTTATACAAATCACTATTTGTTTAAATAGGTAATGAAAATTCTCTCACACACATTATCTAACACCCTAAACACCAGAGAATACTGATTAAATCCAGTTTATAAAGACACTGAGATAACACATCTTCTAAAATTGAAGACACTATCACACTAAAGTTCTAAGAATAATACTGCTGCAGTCTTTTTGCAAAAACATGTACCGAGTATGTTGCACACACTGGCAGGTACCCAAACCATGCTCCAGCGGACACTTTAAGTACGGATATTATGCGGATCGCACTACGTTTTGATATGGTTACATTGTTTCCTTCCGTTTCAATTATTGAAACGGTCCCCAACACACTTGTTTAAAATAAACGTTTTTGGCTTGTGTTGAAGAAATAATAAGGTAAAATAAACTCTTTTAGGCAGTCGTTCGTCATAATATATCTCAGTCTCCTATTTATCGCAATTGTTATGAATAATAATACTTCGCTTATTTGTTTTTAACGTAAATTATGACCTCAGCAAGGCCTCGTTTAGATATAATTTTCGTAATACTTATGTTATGTTAATTTTAAATAGAAGCATCTTTCTATACTCTTAACAATAAAAGAACCAGTAACGGTGAAAACATTTTGAAAAGTTATACTAAATTGCATAATAGGTAGGTACATTTTATTTTATCTTATCGCTCTTCATTAAGTATTCTTTTGTGGAACACTAATTAGAATAAATCTAATTTTAGAATTAAATCAATAAACTCCGCTCATATGGGAATAGAATGATCTAGAAACCGACAGCTATTAAAATGTTTCTAATTAAGTAGTTCATTCGTGGTTATTTATAAATAGTGGTGATTTGTCATTCTTTATGATGTTTTCTATTGAACATGATTTATCTAATGCTTATACATCCAAAAATTTCATTACAAGCACTTGTCAGTATAGCCATATCCATCTAACTGTATCTAAAACTAAATCTTTATTTATTTATGTCTCTACATTTGACTTTTCCTTCAGCTGATCAATGAACTTTCTTCTTGGTGTTCCTCTTCGTATTTTTGTCTCTATTTTCCCTTAAAAACTATGATGGTAATAAACTTATCGTGCGTTCTAATCCAGTGACCAATCCTGCCTCTTCTTCTTTTATTTATTTGCTCCAAAATTTTTGTCTGTCTTCTATCTTTTGGTTCCTTAGTATTGCTACTCTCAAAACAAGATCTTCTCCACAATACTCAGCTAGTGTTTAATAATTAATCAAAATACTGAACTTATTTACAAACCAATTTACCATGTATAAAAACAACTGATTACTACAGCCCACCAACTGTTACCTGAAAACTTAATAAACTTTTAAATCTTTTTTATTTTTCATTTTTAAAGTCTTGTTACCTTTGTTAAATAACAAGGTGCAAAGGAATAGAGGTACGTTAAACAAGTACGTACCTACTGCATTCTACGGAATATGCTTTTTGTTTAAACGGATGCGATAGTGGGTAATGAAATGATGCCTTCCCGATTCAGTTCGCTTATCCGGATTAAGCGGAGCGCCTGTGTAACCTGCTCTGTCGTTTGAATTCTTATTAAACCCGCCTGTACCGAACTCTATTTTAGCATTTCTTATGGAAAAGATAAGCTAGAACAATTTGTTTTATCTTGAACTTCTTGTCTATTCATATAAAGAGCTCATCGAGATTAAATTAAATTAAATATAATTATAATGGTCTTCACCATGGGCTATTAAACATGTTTGTTGATTAGAGTCTGTAATAAGTTCGTATAAAAGTTCGTATAATGCTGCAAAGGTCTGCGTAAAGTCGTCTTACAATCCAAATTAAAAGTTCTTATACTAAACAAGTTTCGAAGTATCATATAAAAGTTAAGTTTTAGTATTTGAGGCATCAAATTTTGATAGAGTTTTGCATAAAGAGATAACCGCGATCAAAGGATTGCTTTCAAAGTGGTTTACCTTGCGAGCATATTTAAGTTTTCATGAAGTGAGGAAATGGAAAATAAATTGGATTTGTATAAGTTTCTTAAAAGCTGCATACACGGGATAATATTTACTTTGTTCTAGCCAGGATTATTGCAGTTCATTATAGCTCTAACTCGGCGGTCTAATAGAAAAGCTGGTGCCGTGTTTGCGACTACGCTGTATTTTTCATGTTGATATAAAAACAGTTTAGACAACATAAATACACTACTCGGACGTACCATTTTATGAAATAAGGACCCGTGCAGCGTTGGGAATGAGCTAGCTGCGTTGATCTAGGAACAATATCATAAACCTAACAGTCATTAAATTAATTAAAAAAAAAAAATGAAGATATAAAGATGAATATGAAAATTAAAATGTTACCGTATTGAAACAACAGGGTAAAATTGTGTCTTAGAATATTTAGCTTTAGCTACAATACTAGTTTTACGAATACTGGAATACTTTTTTTATTTAAAATTTATAAAATCGCATAACCTTGCATAAAGTGTGGCACGTTAAACACTTAGGTTTATGTTCAACAAGCAGACAGGTCTGATACAAAGGGGAAATACATTAACATACAACTTCATCTACGCGTTGCCAGGGAGGAGTTTCAAACATTTTGAACGAAACTTTTCTATATGCGAAACGCTATTGAAAGCCCCTCACGGAGATTAACACGCGCCGTGAAAATACGCGCTCAAGGATTACCCCCCAACCCCCACTGCGAGCATGAAGTTGTCTTGTTATAATGTGCCGCTAACAGCTAACAGTGAAAAATTAATGCACTTTTACCCCGCGCCCCTACGCGGGAAACCGACAGGTGCGAGCGAAACTATGAATAAAAAACTTTCTAATCAATCAAACCACGCTTTATAGAGTATTTTTTACATCCTAACCTTTATAGAAAGCAAAAGATTATGTGGATAAGCGGTAAGCTGTTGTCACCATGAACATTCAAAAGACCAGGAGACAATGAAGTGTTTTTGATCTTATGTACCCTGCTAAAATTGGGGGTCGGGGCCGTAGTCAAGTGGGCAGTGAGGTACTGCAACATTTTTTTAAACTTCTCAATAAAATTATCTTCAACTATGCCATTTCATTAGGGACTAGGTACAACCTGCGGCGTGTAATTATGTTTTTATTAGCAACAGCAACCAACCAGAGTGGTGACTTGCGATCGCTGAACTAGAAATTTTTGTGTCAACACTTGAAAGCGATAAACACAACATTCCTTTACTCTAGAGTATTTCTCATGGTATTACTAATTATATGTTTTTCATTATACGTACCTACTAACATATATACATTGACTATAACGTGCAGTACTGTCTACATCAAAAAAGACAAAAAAAAGAATTGTTTTTTTTTTTTTTTTAAGTTCAGTGTTTTTCCAATTTGAAACCTTGTCAGTAACTCCAGCTCGTGCCTTAGTTGTACACGTGGATCTTAAGTTATATCGAAGAGAATACTGAACTGATAAGTTTCTTAATTTCTTATATATTGAATAAAACATGTCGCTACTTCAAAAATCGCTCAAAGATGTTTTTGTTGTGTATTTTGTCAGTTTTCTCTTGGATTTAACTTAAGATCCACGTGTATAACTAAGGCACGAGCTGGAGTCACTGACAAGGTTTCAGATTGGAAAAACACTGAACTTCAATATTTTTTAAATAAATTTCCATGTATACGTATATGATGTAGGTACAAATAGCAACAAAAGGTTTTCATTATATTAATGACATTTGCATGTTTTGTTTCAAGGCAATCACATTTTTTGTTGCTTGTAAAAACCCTTGGGGCTTATGTTGCAGTCAATGCCTTTAAAAATTGTAATCCCTTCTTGACGGGGTTTGTGTTTGATTCAGAAACTGTGAAATGGTGAAAAAAATTTTTTGGAATGATTATACGTATACTTGAAGTTTAAATATCAAGAAACATTTCATTAACTAAACAATACTTCACAAAGTGTGTTATTGTGCCGTCCGTTATTAATAGCACCCATTGCATAAATGGCGACGAGGAGACGCGGGCCCATTGATAAACCGCTCGCGAATCCTTCCAGATTCAGCTTTAATTAAATCGTAACAAGAGCTACCTAAATAAAATAGATTTACACTACCTTCAGTGGTGGTGTTATGAAGTTATTGACAGATATACTGTTCTTAACCACGTCAGCAAATAGCAAACATGGCAATGAACAGTGGAGTCATCCCCGCAGCTAACTAGATCTTTGAGCGCAGTTTGGACTTTGGTTTGATCGTGTTTGCTCGCTGCTCACTAGTTAGACTGCGAATTGTGGATAGCTTCTTTGTGTTTCTGAGTGGCAACTTCGCTAACTAGCTGCCGGTGACTGATTATGAACAATCGAACTTTAGGTGCCGAAATTATAATTACATACACAATGTCTTTTTGCATTTTTTTATTTCTTATATAAATCGTAATACACGGGTCGATAATCGATGTTGGACATAATTCTATCAATTAAGCTAGTTACTAGGCGAGTTCGCTTGAGGGCCTCGGGTCTGGACATATGCAACAATGTGCTCAGTAGGCGGTTATGACGCTGCCATTTATTCTGCACAGGTTGGACGTTCAAATATGGCTTCGTAGGATGATGGCCCACATTACGATGTAAAGTCTCCAGTGAACCACGTAACCGTGATAATGTCTCTATTTCTGGTGCTGACAACCGTTCTTGATGGAGTGAGTAAGAAGATTTTGTATTGCTATTCGCTAGTTGTTTATCAGGTAGTTTATGTAAGATCTTTTCTAGAAGAATACTTTGTTTCCGAGATTCGCTTTCTGTTGTTTGTTTTAAAATATTATCGTGCAAAGCTTTCTTCTGTATGATTGCTTCAATTAAGCCTTTCATTTCAGGAGTCAAATAATTTTTTGGTGCGAAATGTTCTGACGGTGGACGGTTAACTATTTCTATTTCTTCTTCTGGTATATTGTAACGTGTTTTTAATATAGGTTTGATTGTATTGACTACTATACCATTTTTATTATTATCACCTTTTGCTATATTTTGTATGTGCTGAACATCGTGTGTTGTTTTTATTTTAATCAATTTGTTTTTATATTCCTTGTCATTTTCATCATCATCATACGTTACATGATCAATAATAATCTCAGGATAGTTATGCAACATACTTAACTGTTGATTCTGTTGAGCATGTTGTGTATATATTTGATTGTTATCTTTTATTGTATTGTAGTCGGAAACGATTTCTTTCTTTATCAAATCATCTAATAAATAACTGTCGTCAATATTGCCTGTTTTATATTCTGGATATGATTCATCTTGACCTCCATATATAATTCTAGGACCAACATGTTTCTGGTTTTCAATTTCCATGAAAGATTTCCTCGTTATCATACCTGGAAATGTTATATCCTCTGATGTGGCTTCATGATCTTCATCGTCCACCTCAATACTTTGGATTGTTTTATTTGACCGCCTCGAAACATGTAGCGTTTCACTGCTGGATTTATAATTGATGCGTGGAGACATATAAGTCTTAAAATAATATATATTTGAATCATTACCTGGTTCTGGATCAACGGTAGGAAGAAAGTTTTCATTTATCTCAGTGTTAGGAGCAGTTTCATTCGTTTTAGTCTGTAATATTAGTTTATCCAAAATATCATTGATATTTTCAGTACTTAAATGTTCTTGAGATGACATACAAATTACTGTTGCTAGAATTGATATGAGCAGAACTGAAAATAAAATTAAAAATTTAAATGGTCTTTTGTAAGAATAATTTCAATCTACTATCGCTTTAGAAGATCGAAATATGTATATATTAATTTATAACTATTAAAAGCGATGAATGCACAAAAACATGATCCTACACAAAACCCTTGGTACAACGATCTTGAGAGCAGTTAGTGGAAGAATTGTAGTATTATATAATAATAATAACGACGGACACTGCTGCTAATCCAGCCTTCATTTTCCTCTTAGTTGTCATAGATGAGAGGCCAAAGGAGGGTTAGCCATCTGAAAACCGGTGACTTCAAGGTATGACGAATTAATAAAGATTACAATAGTATGACCTTACACAGCGTCAGTCCCATGTTAATCGCCATTCTGCCAGTTTATCACTGAATGGAATTCTACGTTATTATTGGCTCAATTGTGCTTGATCGTTTATTAATTAACTGTTATCGCATTAATACCTCTTCATTAATTAAGGCGTTAATGATAGGCGTGAAGGCTTTCATCTAAATATTACTAACATACGATTTACTTCGCATTTCGATATTTAATGTCGATTCAAGTGAACATGTGTATGGGAAAACTAAACGCCTTTGCGCTCTTTTTTAATTTTTTTTTATATTACACGCAATAAATCGTATTTTAATTATCGTGGCCGTTGCAGCAAGATCAATTTTACTAATTTATTTAAAAAGTTTAAAAATCAAACTAATACGTACCTTAAAACTCCAGCGCCTTCTATCGGAGTACAGCGACAACATTAATTCTGAATCGCGCTATTGGAGTTTGCAACTATTCTGGCCAAAAAATGAACGCCTGACGAGTTGACGAACTTTGGGCTGTCAGGTATCCTACCTCGCCTGGTCAGAGCATACAAAATACTTTACTCCTTCATACTCAAGCATTCATCCGTACATAAGTATCACACGAAAGTATCAAATAAACAATAAAATAAAGTAAAAAATAAACAATAAAAATAAAAAATAAAGTATTACACATAAGTATCAAAGAAAGCATATTATAGGATCAAAGACTATGTTGACGATAGAGACGTGTGGCGTTGAATATCTTCTGCACATGTGGCTTCCCTGGTTATCCATTGTGTCTACTAATTCTATTTTATATTAGATTCACTTTACATATCTGGACATTCTTGATGTTTCAATATTTTCTATTCTTTTTTGTATTTTTTTATTTCTGTTTTATCCGCTTTGATCTGTTTATCCCGTTTTTAGTTTATATTCGAAACAATTGTTTAACTCATGTTGTATTGCCTCATTGTGTAAGTAGCATTCTATTAAGTTTGTATTTTTTCTTATATAATGCATGTTAATTTAAGATTTTAATTGTAAATTAACTTTTTGTTTTTGAAAAGAGTATCCATGGAGTTTCTTGCCGGTCTCTTCTCCATAGGACCTACCCCCTTTGGAACCGTGCGCCTAGAGTCTCGACTTTTTAAAAGTGCCTGAAAAGGCCTACTTGAAATAAAAAACTTTGACTTTGACTTTGACTTTGACGTGTATATAATATGAACGGGAGTATATATTTTTTCAGCGCCGTAACCTCCCAGGATCCTACGCAATAAAGGAAGCTAATTAAAAATGTTTTCATAAAAACATCGAACATTCGAAAGTTATTCCTCTTAAAATGGCGAGTTAATAGAATTTTTAATTTGCACTAAAACAATTTACAAGCCATTGGGAACTGAAAAAAGCAATCTTAGTTATCGTTGCCTTGGACGACATCGGGTCGGCATCGGCATCAAGTAAACAGTCCCGCTCGTCCTGCATTTCAATCGACGCTATTTGTATTTTATTGGAGGAGACTAGAGCGGAGGCCAAACGCCACGAACCAAAGCTTTAGGTTTTATTGAGTTCTTTATGAGACTTAACCAATAATAGCCTGTTATTAGCTGACTCCTAATTAAATATACCTATGATATGGGAATCTTGACGCCTTGAACGGATACCAATGACCGTGGTCATAGGCAGACCTCAACATTACAATCGGGTTAAACCTTCAAAGAGAAGTAAAGACAATAGAAAATGTATTGTTTTTAGGTTCCGCAATGCTTAGATATATATGTATATACAAGGTAATATTTTCTTAAACTTTTATAATACCTGTACCGTGTACTGTTGCGTTTCCAAACACAAATATTCACAAGCACAAAGAACCGTATCAGTAATTTGGTAATAAAAAAAATTGTTCCGGGCTTAGGACTTGTGAAGTGCAGCAGATTGCTCAACCATTGCGCCAACCGTGCCGTGAATGGGGCAGTACGGCAATAAATGACATTATGTGATGCGTTCTAACACCTTACACAAAAAAGTCATAGCACACCTATAATAGTACCTGAAAGGTAGACAGAGGTCTACTGTTATGCACCCACATTTTGCCGATGCCGTTACTTAGTCTCATGCAGTGGCTTGCGGTTCGTAAAGACAAAAAGACATTGCCTACCCTATATAACTCAGAAAAAATATTTATTAGAAGATATTTGAGGTGGCAAATCACATACATCATTATTTAATCGACAAGACGACGAACCAATACCAACACGCAGTAGGTATTTTTAATAAGTAAAGCTTTTAAAACTTTCTGCCTACCCTAAAACCTCTGTGCACGCCGCTGTTCCCATATAATAGGCAGCGAAGGTAATGCCATCTACCGGGACTAATAAAAAATATTCAGTACCTGTCTGGAGTTTTGACCAGACAGGTACTGAATATTTCCATACAGAAAAATCCAATGACAAGTATAACACAAATTAATATTTTATAATATATTATTTATTGTCGCATGGTTGGTTATACACACCTTGTATTACTAGATTCGCAACACGATTTTAAAAGTGAAGACTATTAATGTATAATTAAATTAGTAGGTAGGTATGTATTATTATATTATATTTAGAAGTGGTCCCAGTCGGTTATACGATAATTCTCGTCCCACGCAGGTAATAAAAATCTCCACAGGAAAAGGTAACTCGTTTGTGTTATAGGTATTGTGAATAATCTATAGATGCAATGCAGATACACCGGATGCCAACTGTCTCTAGTCTCAATGTTCAATGTTAATCAAATCAAATCTATCATTTTTTATTCAAATTACCTAAATAATGAACATGCTCAATAGTCATAGCTAATTAAATTAACGAATTGAATGATGGTGTTTTTGTACTAAGTTGGTCTCTTCGACTTTTTATTGCCATAAAGTTTTTTTTATATTAAACTTTACCCCAAACTAGGAATCGTCACAGGCACCTCAACCTGAAACAAGTATGTGTAGGCTACACAAAAAATTGTTGCGTATGGGAATCGAACCCTCGACACAACACAAAAATCGATCGTTCAACCACTGCACTAACTGTACCCCACGCAATAGCTATATATTTTTTTAAAACGACAGTTTATCTTGTCATAAGTAACACAATGGTGTAACTAATTGATAAAAGAAGCAATTTATATTAAACGCTATATAAAGGTATGTTATGAGTGTCAATATACATGTTACCAATAAACTTTAAATAGGTAATGTAACAATAAATCGGAAACACATAAACATTTATAAGTAGAAGTAAAAGGCATATTATTCTTAGCTCCACGGGATGACGGAGGTATAAAAAATTCTATTAGAAATCCATTAACTTTTTCAATTTCAACAGCCGTCTAATTTAATTGCAAACGTTTCTCGCTGTAAGTTACAATAGCAAACCTAATAAGGCAATATTCTTTTGTACAACCAACTGTGCTGTCGCGTGTAAGTGATTTTTATATAGTCTAATAATTGAGGGATTATCTTATAGGTGATTCTTGCTAAATGCTTGTCTAGAAAATGCTTACTTAGTGTATGAAAATATATGGTGTATGCCTTTCATTACGCTTAATTAGAATCTTAAGGATTTGGGTTACAAAAAAATACTTTGATAAAAAATGAAATATATAAATAATTCAATATCATACCGTACCTTCTGGATGACTACTACTTTAGCAGGTATATTAGGATTTTGGTTTCCATCAAGTCAACCTTGATATCTTGTTCTACATTCGTACGTATTGTACGCAGTGGTTAAGCGATTGAATGCTGTGCACTACGTGTCGCGGGTTCGATTCCCGCATGGAACAAATATTTGTATGATCTACAGATAGTTGTTCCGGGTCTGGGTGTTTGTCCAAGATAAAAATTGTTTTTATGAACGCCCTATAGGTACAGGAATTATTCCAATTGTTAACGTTTTTAAAGAACCAACAAAATAAATATGTCGTCATCATTTGTCGTGAGGAATGGATAATTTGTGCAAACAATTTTACAGAGTGATTAACAAACAATTGTATCAAAACTGTTCACATTGTGCACGTTACCCGTGGCCAGGAGGTCCATGAATTTGTCCACAAGCCACTGCTGGAATAATTGAGGTGTACATTTTCACTTTGTTCCGTTTCCATTCGATTAAAATCGTTGTACCACACTTGTACACGACCTATTCGGTGTTTACTAAACGATTTGAACGGTTCGACGGGCCGACCAACCAGCCATGATTTTTTAGATTTTTTATGCATTTGTTTTACGTTTGGAGGTAAAAATAACGAATTGGAATAATTATGTTAATAATAGTATATGGTACTAAATGATGATTTCTGATCCAGGTTTTTAGGTCATCTAGTAAACTAATTAGTGAATTTAAGTCTGCGAAAATAGTTCATGAAAATTGATGTCGATAATAGAAACTGGTAAACATAACTGTTGTTCAAAGCACACATATTTAAAGTCTTAAGTTTTATAAAGGTCGGTTACAGGGTAGTTTCAAATATATTGGCTACTGGGTCTCGCGAGTCGTCAGAGTACATTTTATGAGCATCTAATAAAAATTTTATCGTGTAACAGTAAAGAAGCAATCAGTCTGTGGGATATTGGCCTGCGGGGTCGGTAAACACGTGCATTTTTATGTTCGTGCGCAGTTACCGCCATTCATAGATTCGCATATAGAACCACTTTTGTCGATTACCTACTTAGCTAGAATTTGTCGAAGTTGAAATCTACTCCAAGCCGTAAGAGGCGTATTCTAAGAGACCGTGAAATGTAAGAGTTTTCTGCATCACTGAAAGATTCACATTATTCAGTCGGTACAAGTTTATTTGAAGTACTGGCTCCATGACATTTTCCCGTGGTGACCCCGGTATGAAAAGAAAACAAGGTATTCCAGTTACCTACATGTTGAATCTATTATATTGAATACGTTCAGGAAACTTGTATTTTACAGCTTTGGGACTTTTGGTTACTTGTTCGCTCCAGTCTAGGTATTCATATATAATAATATCTAATATTTATTTTCTTCTTACACAAACTGACCATACATAGTACAGATATTATGTTCTTTTTATAGTATGTCAGGACCTGGTGATCTTAAATATAAGAATTGACATACACAACAATTACACATAATTAATTAAAATGCAGTAACAAATATAAAAAAAAATGACGGCACGGTTGTCACAGTGGTTGAGAGATCGACTGCTGCGTTGCGTGTGGCGGGCTCGATTTCCGCACGTAACAAATATTTGTATGATCTACAGATGTTTCGGGTCTGGGTCTTTGTGTATGTGAATATATGTATGTGTTTGTAAACGAACCTACGATACAGGAACTATACCTATTGAGGAGCAACGTATTAAAAAAAATGATATAGGAACTTCAAACAACCTTCGCCGGAAACCAAACATTAATTATACGAATTATCATTTAACTGTAGATAAGAATGAATAAGTTAAGTAGAGGTAAAAAATAAAAACTGTCACGGACTGTAAGTACTTATTTTTCCTTGTTACGGTTTTTTAAACGAGATCAATAACCGTTTAATAGTTCAACCACTGTTCTCGATTTGTACTGTGACTGAGTTAGACAGAAGGTATTATTATTCTTATCTCACAACAGTGTTGGTAAAAACATCGAATCAGTGCGTGTACCAACGCACTTAAGTTTTTGAATGACTTTGTACCTTCTCTCCATATCTATGTACGTCTAGTATTATCTAGCCTGAAATTAAAAGTAGTAAAAAGTAACTTTTTTAATTTTTATAGTCATAATCAAATATGGTTTACCTTTGAATCTATTCGATAACGGGACCCTGAAATAAACACTAATACATAAGAATTTATTGCTTTGTTTTACAAAGTTGTAAAAAGTTAGAAAAAGCAACTTTAATCGAATCCAAATCTATTTCTTCATAGTTATGTTTTATTGGGCAAAACCTACCAGTTTTTACATTCCTTTAAAAACGGTCAACGACCCTCTTTAAAAAGGCGCTAATCTCGTAAACTTTTATAGAATAGACAAAATTTATAAAATAAATGTGAAATATTGTAAAGTATGAAACAGACCAGCTGTACAAATATAAATAAATAAAATGATGGAAGTTTTTATAGAGTCCATGGTTATGCAACGAGGCGATGACGCTGCGTAGTGGACAAGCGAGATCCCGAGGATGCCCGCACAATCACGCACGCCCCTGGGACAGTTTGACTAGGCATTACCCACGTATACTAATATGTTTGTGAGTCCCTCCACCTCTGTACACAGACGGAGGCCGAAGCGAATCTGGCACTACGTTTTAATTTTACAAATTATTTTGGCTTAGATTTATTAACTTGCCGGTATTTATTTTCATAAATAATTCTAATGTCGTTTAGTTCAATAGATATCCGCTAATTCCTTAAGAAATTTATAAATATGTGGCGCTAGTGTGAATGTAAACTGACACTATCTAATTCGATATTATCTAAGACCCCCAATGTTCGTTCGTAGTTCGTAAAAAAGATGATTAGGAATCTTTTGTTGTTTGTCTACTTAGTCTCAAATTTTCTATAGATTGGAAATACAGTTATCAAAAAAGTCTCCAGCTGATATTTAGATACACAAATTCAAACTAGTTTAGTTCAAAATGTATTAAGTCTATAATTCACATTTCATTAAGCTATCTTTTGACGATGATGTTGTATTATGTATGCGAATATACCGCAAACACACCGACCGTTGTACGGGACTAACGGTACCGTATATGTATGCAAGTTAATATAACTTGAAACGAGTTCTAAAAACAGTAAAACAATGGCCCAACTTATAATAGTGTGTTCGATGCAATTGGCAGCTAATTTCTTGTTCCACGACCAACCACCACGCCCATTGCGTCAAAATTTTAATCGGTTCTCTTTGTCAGGAAATTTCTTTTGTGAATGCAAAAAATTAAAAAGTTACGCAATCGGAACAACAACTTTGTAGCATAAGCGCGAGGGCATCGCATTCACACCGGTTTCAAACTAAGTTGGTTGTCATAAAAACGGCACCAAAGTAACCAGAATTATTTATAACTCATGCGTATCTGCGCATTCAAATCAACATCCTATAACGTTTTTCTGCTGTACACATTTCGGAACTTGTTTACGTATTATGTGCAGATTATAGAATAAAAAAAATAAAAAAAATTATCATCAGTTCCTCTGGGTGCTACCATTTTTGTTTAGATTATGACATGTCGATGCTTTATCTACCTACTTCTATTAAGTCACCGCATCCAGTCCGTCACCCAGTACATCTATTTATATAAAAAAACAGATGAACAATAAATAAAAATATTCTTTCCTATTTCATTTCCCCGAGGTAAATGCGAAATTAACGGCGCCTAGTTGCTGTACGGAAGTGTCATAAAGGTGGTTATATTAAAGTACTTGCTTAGGCGCATAATATCGCAGACGCGGGTGTGCGGCCCAATCCTTGGCCACGTCTGTCCGGGGCGCAATAAAACCCGTCTAGTTATGTCATAATATGCATATATGATGAACTCGCATGAGATATGACTACACTAAACTCTGTGAATCAGTCGTACAGAACCTAACTATAATTTTAATACCGCGACACGTAAAATATGAATTTAAAGCATTTTTATTAACACCTCAGACTGGAAATGATGCTGGTTTATAACTGGAACATATCATATGACGTGAGTAAGTACTTATTAAAATGATCTTATTACAAAGTTTACGTTGTTCCAATAAAAACGATTCATATTCATTGTTTCTAGGGCAGCACACGTTTGGTAAATTCATTCACCATCTAAATGGTACAGTGACAAAACTAGCTTGTGATCCAGTATGTTTAAGGTCAAGAGTACGATAATTTAAGACTTAGCCTCTTATAAACCAGACTGGAAGTGTAGTGGCTTCAACGCTCCTATAAATCCGGATTGACTATATTTTATAAAAACTTTACTTTCTTTAACTTATCGAAGACGTAACTGAGACATATAATTTATTAGGTAAGTAGATAAATTTAAATCTACTTACCTAATAAATTATATGGAGTCTAGAAGTTGAAGACATGGAGGGAGATAATTTTGTCACTATTGTATTTCTTGTCAAATATGACAAACGATTGTCTCAGTTACGTCTTCGATAAGGTAAAGAAAGTAAAGTTTTTATAAAATACTAGCTGTGCCCGCGACTTCGTTCGCGTGGATGTCGGAACTTAACAATGTATTTTTTAGTGAGACCAAATGCACTTAACCCTATTTTTTTCTAAAATAAAAGATTTTTCTAAAATAAAAGTAGCCTAAGTTACTCCTTATTACATCAGCTACCTGTCAATAAAAGTCCCGTCAAAATCGGTCCAGCCATTTCAGAGTTAGCCTATAGAAACAGACAGACAGACAAAAATTGTAAAAAATGTTATTTTGGTTATGTACCGTATATATATGTATATTCATATGCATGTAGTAAAAAACGGTTATTTCAATTTTACAAACAGACACTCCAATTTTATTTATATGTATAGATAGTCAATCCGGATTTCTAGGAGCGTTGAAGCCAACACTACACTTCCAGTATGGGTTTATAAGAGGCTAAGTAAATTTATTAGGTGAGTAGATTTAAATTTTACGTGCAAAAGTTTTAAGTATATTGTGATTCGACTCCACGCTGCTAAGGCTCACAAGGTCAAATATAACAAAGTTGTATGACATCTTATTGTTAAGATTATAATATTTTTTTAAGTTTTTATGTGAATTTATAAGGTTTCAATAGCATCATTAGTGCCAATTTATGGTACAAGGTTTATTAAACCCGTGCTTCCAACTATTATGACCGGTTCTAGTCTGACACCATTTGATTATCATTAATTTATCTTACTTCTTAATTTATTTTTGATTATTCTCACCATTTGTATTCGTTCAGACAGGGATTTGATGACGCAAAAAAAAAAAAACATATTTCCGCTACGCAATTAAAACTCGTATGATTCTTATATAAAACATATAGGGCCGCACCACTTGTCGTATAATGTATAATATTGGACTGGTTTAGAATAAATTACGTCGCCGGTTCGTCGCTAATCACTGCGCCAATAATCGAATAAAAGACGCATGCATGTGCGCGCACCACGTACCGCGCTCCCCACACAACATACAAACACATGTTGTTTTTGCCATTGCAATCGTATTAATTTCATAAATAATTAATAGGGCATATTTGGTTCGGTGAGTGGACACAGATGGAAATGCACTCGACAAATTGACTGATAACCGCAGTCGGGGAAAGGCTAAATACCTGCTAATGATACTCCGATTGATGCTTTCAACTGAACTTCGGCATGGGGACTGAGTGCGCAAAAATGTCAATTACCAATATTGAAATTACGGTTATACATCAAGAATATTATTGACAACGCACGCTTGTTATGGTAGGTACCTACAGTCAGCGGCAGAAGTAGCTGGTCACTGAATAAAGTTTTTTTATTTTTATGAATGTCCCTTCCAAATTATGATAAAGTAGCGTAACTTTAGCGCTTAGTATACCTAAAATGTTTTACTTTCGTACACTGTGTTGTGTGATATTTATCTGTCTGGTAGTAAATAAAATAGCTGTGAATTTTCGATACAAACGCTATTTGGGACAGTCTCGTTCCATATGTTATTAATGAACTGAGAGCTGTTTAATTATATCAATGCCTAGTCTGCGCCTGTCTGCGATAAAAGTTGTGTCGGCGACTAATTATAGCCAGTTGATTAGGTATAATTGCATTTATTAAATTGTTTAATGTTTAAGGCTGTATATTATGTGATGTCACTCGAACACAGACAGATTTCGTGCAAGGCAATTCGTGAAGGGCAAATATGTACGACTCAAATCCGCCACTACTACCGCTAGTGAAGAAAGGTAGCTAAGCGATACGAAATGTATGCTCGGGATTATGATTTTATGTAAATTTAGGTTTATTAGCTTAATGCTGACTGTATATAGAATCTTGTAGGAATTATTAAGAGTGATGTTTTTAGCATAAGTTTATGTAAGAATACTGATGTCGATGTTACGCTCGTATGTAAGACTGCGTACAAAGTGATTATTTTTTATGTTTATGTTTTAGAAACTTTTTTGTGTTTAACTTGTGGTACATGTATGTTATGTCATTCGATACGTAATTTTAAGATGAACAAAACGATGGTATTAACACATAATGTTTCTGTAGGTACATAAATTATGTAAATAAAGGCTTCTTTAATTATGTAAAAAAAAAAAAAAAGGGTTCGGCTATAGTAAAAATAAACGTAAAAATAGGCTATAAAAGTATGGCTGTCGTTAAGGTAATGCAAGCCAGTTTTTGTAAGAAGCTCTCGGTCCTCCTGTCCCTTCACACGTCGCAGCATACGTACAGCATGGTACGTCGAGACGAGCGTCGCCAGCGCAGGGTAGAAAGACGGCAGCGGGAACGTACTCAGTACGTACCTACCTGTCGTCGACCTCCCTAAACCAGTAACTCTCGTCGCCCACGTGGGAGACTGTCCCAGGCGTAGGCCGGTTTTACAGCCGAGACCGAAACAAGTTGGATAAATAGCATCAACGTGTCGGTAGATAGCTGCCTAGGTAGGCTAGAATATAGGACAGGTACATCAATTTGTAACAGCGCGTTGTCAGACTACATAATTTGCACATAGTCGATGCTAATCAACTCTCATTAAGCATATTGATGTTTCAGTTTCAGTGTTACAATTATTCGTGTTTGTTACGTGCAATCATATTTTGCCGGTACCGACAACAAATAAAGAGACAGCGGATCTATGAAGCGGCCGCAGCCCGCGATTGACTAATGCTCGCCTATTAACTTCGCATAAATATCTGATCGATTCGGCTTTGTGTTGCGTGTTAACTTTACATGGTCGCATTAACAAAACGTCCGTTAGTTAGATTGAATATAGAACAAAATTTTAATCGAATCGTTTGCGGGTGCGGTAAAATTTGTACAAACAAATTAACGCGAGGTGCGATTGGAAAATCTGAACAAACATTCAATACAAACTGTATTTGAATTTTGACGTACGTTTGTAGGTGTGCCTACTATCTAACCTAACCTAACTGAAAATTTTATTCTAACAGTATTTCTATGTATGTACTATTTATTTGTTTGTAAAACATTTTTTGTGATAAATAAAATGGCATTGTTGTTAGCTTTTGATTCGTTTTTTCATAAGGCGTACTAACCCTAACCACACCATAAATAATAGATAGTACTTACTGCCATAACATATCTACTGGGCTATATCCATGAATTACTATTTTAATCGAGTATAAATTAAGACAATTGAGTCCAAAGTGGAATTTAAATAATACATCAAGTGCTAATGAGCAGTTATAAATTTAACTTCACCTGACATTTTTAACTTCAGTTAAGCGAGCTTGTGAAACAAACTTATTCTTTGAAGGTATAAATTTTTAAATCACAAAGGACACATTCTTGTACAAAGGCATTATGTAGATGCAACGAGCTCAATATTGAATACGGGACAACCAAAAGAGTGTTTCAAAATGAGAGGTGTCTGAAAACAAACGGTTCACAAAAGAAAAAAAAGAACTGGACCCAACTTTACCTTTCTGCGACGAAACGAGCGAGTTGGGGAACAAAAACTATTAATGTAGAGGCTCTCACGGCCCGCTGAGTTGTCGGTGCGTTTCGTTTGATAATTTCCGTGTACAGCGAGCTTTAATCGAATGAACCGCCGTCCCTCCCGCGGCCCGCGCCCCCTGCCCGCGAGCGCTATAAAATTGTTCATCTCGATTATCGTGGGCAACGGGAAGATTGCAAGGTTGGGACGCGATACTGCCCTGTAAACAAAACACGCTGCAGAAAGAGATAATTTTCGCGTGAGTGAAGTAAAGGTGAACATCCGGATTCGACATAACTTATTTATAACGCTATTTAAGATATAACCATACAACCTTGAACAAAATATGATATGAGAAATATTTTAGATGCATTTTTTCTTTCCTTCAGAAGACTGACCTATGAATTATACCTACTGAAGATGTGTTTACATTGGCAGTAAGTAGTCTAGTGTACGTACAATAGACTACTTTTTATGCAATCCAATAATCTATCCATCTAGTTATTTCTCGTACCGTACCGATAACTATATTTCCATCACTAGATTTGGGTATACGGAAAGAAGCCCGCCTTTTAAGACACAAGACCTATGTTCGTCCGCCGCACTCTGGGCCGTCAGCCCTAACTGCGAACCCAACTTTCTAACCCGATGATTTTTTCCCACCATGGCATGAGCAATCCTTAAATCAGTGCTCCTGTCGGTACTATAGGAGATTAGATTACAGTGTTTACATTACACAAGTTAGTAGTGTAGGTACCGCCTAGACTACCGTACTAGACTGTTAAATTTATGCAATCGCGCCCTTCAGATAGCTACAACAGCTACAGAAGCCAAATATCTAAAATACTGATATTTTCTAATTTCTGATACCGCATCATAATATTACTACTTATTTGGAAAAAAGTTTAGATAGTATTATAATGACAATACGGTTGGCACAGTGGTTGAGCGATCTACTGCTGCGCTACGTGTCGCGAATTCGATTCCCGCCTGGAACAAATATTTGTATGATCTACAAATAGTTGTTTCGGGTCTGGGTGTATGTCCATGTGAATATTTGTGTTTGTAAACGCACTCACGATACAGGAATTATTCCTAGGGGTAACGTTTTGTTAAGAAAAAAAAAAGTGATGAATTTCTAAATATTGTTAAAAGGATCTTCCCTTTACGCGTGCCTTGAGACAAAGTGTAGATACGTAGATAAAAATATCAACTTATAATAAATTAATCCGTACTTTGAAGGAAAAAAAGTTCACCTTCATTTTTTCCATCAATTGATTGCAATAAATTAGAAATTTACAGTTTACACGACAAAGGTTTAATTTTATTTGAAATAAAAACGAGCTTTCCTGAAAAGCTTTGCAAGTAATGGTAATTCTATTTGATCACATCGCATCTAGTCAGACTTTCATATGAAAAATGCATCCCACACGTTAGCGGAAAACCAATTTTAAACCGGAACCTAAAGTTTATTTTTACATTCACTGTCATAGAATAAAACAATTAAAGCTGGCAGGTCGACATCGAAATTAAGCCCAGAGGGTGATCCGCATCCGTCGTAATAAAACACATGCAAAGTTTTTCTTTGCCGAGCGCCGAGTGGCCGCAGCAAACGGATGCGAAGCAACAGGCTTGATTAAAACACGTGTTTACAGTACGCACACGAGCCCGAACAAACGCAATAATACGACTCCCAGTACGACCTACCGTGCGGACTAAATACACTTGAGCTGTTTAGACGTTTGATATGCACGGACCATGCCTTCAAATACCTATTTATCTAGGTAGAGTGTCAAATGTATAGTCTAATTTTTAATGTTTCGGGCCGAACTTTTGAATTGCCTGTCAGGGATTAGCTTTTAGCGAAAAACAAAGCGCGCAATGACTCATGTTATATGGACTTCGTTCTTATTTTTACTTAGATGAAAGTTCAAATTTACCTAAAAATAACATTGGTTTTCGGACGCTCGCTTCAACCCGTATCTGCTAGGTTCGATGAAAGCTATGGCAAGATTTCTTTTTTAAGTCATTGTAGGCCTCAGTCTTCATGCAAATATATAAATCTACACGTCATCATCATCATAGACAAAGGGCGGTGTTCTGATTAAATATTAATATTCCGACACATCTGGTTTAACCGTAACCCACAATAAAATCCCTTAGGTCAAAAGACTGGAAAGATACAGTTGTTCTTTGCGATAATATCCATCTGGAATTATCAAAATTAGGGTTTACTTAGTAAAACTTTGATTAGCGCAGTTGCCAATCTTCTCGACAAAAAAAAACTTTTCTAAGAAAACCTGACTGAAAGATGAAACATTGCACCAAATCTAAGCTACGATTAGTAAAACCGAATTCTACTGATTGTCGATAAACAACGTACATAAATAATAATACGAAGAATAAGTACCTTCGGCGTCACCCACCATACGATGCAATATTCCTAGTCCACATCTCAGACTTGCAGTAACATATAACTCAGCGCAATTTTTACGTCTGTAAATTATAGTTTTACGATCGAAAATCATTTTTATGTTTTCGGAAGAATTTAATATCACGCCAGCAATGCTCGGCACATTCGCTCTTTTATTGACCTGTAATTTTATTGTTTTCTCAATTTTTATTAACTATCAACCACCTACTTAGGTCGCTGTTATAGTAGATCAATAATATTCTACTTCCGTGTATGGATATCAAAATTCTACGAACATTTTATTACAGTACCTATTATAAAATTGAGTTAAAAAAACTAATTGCTTTAGATGTGAACTTACGAAGAAAATAGTTTCATACCGTAAAATTACCTATTTTATAAACGTTGAATGCACACTCGCATCTTTTATAAAATTCTTCAAAGGAGTAGTTTTAAAGCTTAGCGGTTAATTCGCTCTTTATGGAAACAAACAACGACGCCTTGTATCTTCACCGACTGACTGAGAACCAGGAGTTTCATAACTCTACCTATAATTTAATTAATGTTTGACCTATTTTAATAATTATTTTAAAGTTAAATTAATAAAAGTATGTTAGTTATGACGCTTTCTAAATCAGTGATTGATTCTGATGTAGTGAAACGGAGGGCACAAAAGTTCTGACGATTGATCTTAGATTACGAGCTTTTCATTTTAATTCATATCACGAAATTGCCAATTTTGGCTAGGAATATTTCCAGTGCAGATCTTTCAACACATTGGGTGCACACGAAAAAAAACATATTACTAAGAGGAAGAACAAGTTAGAGTTCAGTAGTTTTTTGTTACGCAATTACTCAGGGATAATAAAGGGTTAAGAATATCAGTGTCCCCTTAATTGTGTATCGGAAATCAGGCAGTTGCTCCGTATAAAATGCTTAGATTCGGCCACATCTTAATTGCCGGTTAAACTAGGAGACGAATTTAGCATTGTTGGGAAAAAGTTAGGCGTATGATGGAAGCAGGCAGTGAAAGAACTTTTGAGAAACTTTTTGTTTAAGCAACTGTATTGTGTCCTTTTAAATAAATTGGGTACCCAGCAACCGTCGTGGACGTTGGCTGTAGCTAGGCAACAGCTAACAAAGTCCAATCGTCATTATTTGTTATGTCAAGCCTTGTACACTTTTTAAATATTATTATAACACTACTTTATATATTATTTTTTCTTTGATTAGGTGACTTGAAAAAGTGATTTATCAAACATGAAGAAAACAGATGTGCACAAATTGTTAGGAATAGCACCGAATCCAGATAATGTGACAGGAGTGGTTGCGTGCCAGTGCGAATTAGGTCGAGAGAAGCTACTCACAGCCCCACCCTACAAAACTGTTCCCTCAGGCGACGAGAGCCAGTCCCGGTACCAGACAGCACCATGTGCCAGAGAAGCTACACAGTTGATATGCCCTATGAGCCATATACTAGTCACCTTCAAATCGCCACTCTACCCCAACGAAGTGTTTAGCAAAGTCTTCCCAGCGGCAACAGCTGTTAAATTTGTGAAACGTAAATTAGCAAGATTACTCAGTGTGTCAGTTAGCAACCTCATACTGACTAAAAATAGAAACGTATTGAAAGAAACAAGTCTTTTGTCTCAGCTCAAAACTGATCCGCTTGGGTGCCTTATTATCGATGTCTTTACAAAGGATTCCGAGGAATTCTCTTTATCATCGATACCGAAAGAATCTTATGTTCATGAATTGCTACATGCAGTTCTGCCGAAAAAGAAAAATAACATGCCATTTATAGCAATCAAGTTCAAGGTCCGAAATCAGAGTAGAACATTTACTCGTTCATATCATTCTATTATTAAAGTCCACGAGATAAAGAAGAACTTAGGTGGCCTTTTCCAAGTTGACCCTAACAATTTGGTAATGTTAAGAGGAGAACGTCTGTTAGAAGACCGCATGGTACTTATGGATATTGATTACGACAAATATGGAATAGCCGAGGTTGAATTATTAACAAAAAATAACGAGAAGCTGGACTTGGACAAATTGTACAAAGAAAATCCAGTTAATGATGTATTGAGTGTAACGGTACCATTCGGTACTACACTCAAACAAATTAATGTGGAAATATTTTCTGAAGCAATGCGTAAGCCCTTTTTAGGAGGATACAGGAATGTTTACACAGGTACATTAATACTAAATATGTTCGGTAAGACTTCTTAGTAATTCTACATTTCTTACCTTGAGATGATATTTTTTTAATATAATTTTCCAGGCACTGTCTTCCACCATGCCTATACTCAGACACCACAGAAACCGGAGAAACTGCTACCAGAACAAAAGAACTGTAGAGACACACAGACGGCTGAAGAAAAAGAAAAGATTTATGTACGTAATAACAACATTTGAACTGGCAATTATTATTGTAGGTAGTTGTTAGGGACATTTTCATATGTACCCACATTATTTTATTTAGTTAACTGGTTAAATATGAGGTGCCTATGCCTATTGCTTTTCGACTTTGCCAAAAACTATTAATCAAAGATGAAATAGCCATAAAATCCTTATATCGTACTAGCGAAATCAAAGAAGCAGCACAATCGAATTAAGAACTTACAAAGTTATTTGTGTCAAGGTTGTAACAATCAATTTCAGGATACAAATTACAGCCGTTCAACGCAAATGAGTAGTGTGCACGCATATATACCAAACGTCACAGATAAGATTATTGTCCCGCAACCCTATGAGACTTACGACGAGATGATCGCCCGACTGAATCATAATCACTACGCATCCATCATACAACGTGCCTTCAGACGTCACCAGTTCCGACAAAAAGTGGAGAGATGGATAAAGGAATGCATGTATGATACTGTTATTTTTTTTTTACATCTGACATAAGTACACATTTTGCTTTAATATTTTCATCAATAAGCCATATCAGCATGTCCACTGCTTTAAATGGATTTCTTTCAGTTAAATATTCGTGATGAGATTACCACAATCAATATCGGGAACGCAGATAGCTGATGTATGTTCAAACAGTACATCTTGTCAACAAAATAGCTTAGTGACCTTTGAGTACACCTATGAGATGAGGAAAACTGGCCCAATATTCTTTGCTGTGAACCCAATCAAAAGAAGCTGAAAAGGACAGTTCTGCCGATTATTTCATAGGTAGCTATGAAATAATTGGCAGAACTGCCCTTTTCAGCTGAGGAACTATGTACTTCGTAGACATGCTAGGTTCAATTAATAATTTAGACTCACATCATTTTTCTTGTGGCAGGGAAAGAATAGAAAGAATGAGAGAGGAAGACAGATTAGAACGCGAAGCAGTAGAGAGACGTCTACGGCGGGATCTTATTACTAAAACTTTTCCGAAAACGCGTGAAGATTTTGATCAATTATATGCAATGGTAAGTAACAAACGTAGATAAGCATTTCACAGGTTCTGGCAAAAAGTTCACAAATTCTGGTAAATGGGCTGCCTTTTGAATACTTAAACAGGTCTTCAATTGCATCGTCCCTATGCTGAGATATGGACACTCAACAATTACAAGTTCCAAATAATAAATGCATGACTACTTACATAAGTAAAAATGCAGATATAATTATATACAGGCTTACTTACGTATTTAGTCTTATAACTAATACAATTTATTAATTTTATGAATTTATGACACCGTGGTTCTTAATAGATATCTACTGTTATTTTCACAATCAACGCCACCTATTGGTGTTTGCAAGGATTTAAATTTGGAATGACGTTTTATGATGGGAAAGATTATGCGCACTTATTTTATTTTTTGTCTAATCGTATTTCTATTCTTTTTTATATAACAATAGACAAATAAGGCCCAGTGTAGCAAGGAAATGTACAGAAACAAACATGTTTGCTTCCAAAAATGATTCAAAACAGTATAATTATAAGCTTTTATAAACTAACGGTAACTGAAACTACTTGAAGAAATGGTTTAAAGATATTCATGCCTTGGTGGGCCACTTCAGTCTAGTTTTATTTATAATAAATATTGTATTATGGTAGGTACCTATATTATTATTTGCGAAAGTTTCATTTTATAACAATAAAGTAAGTACACGTTATTAACACAGCGGCTTACCTAAACTAAGAACAAGTAGCACTTTCTACGACCAAGCCTACTTTTTCATTTAAAATTCTTCTTTTGTCTAGACAAGAATTTTAATAATCTGAAACCTGGATAAAGAGAGATATATGGAGAGGGCTCATAATGTTCTTGATAGTGTATTCAGTCCATCAACCCGCACCAAGCCAGTCGACTAAGGCCTAAATTATTTTCATTCTGAGAAGAGGCATGTGAATAGTTGTAGTGCAATAATGGGCTGAATTATAAATATTAATACAGTATAATTACAGGTTGATCGTTGGAAACACGCTGAAATAGCCAGGATATCACAGTTACACGCAAAAGGTCCAAAAATTGCCGAATTCTCACTGCTTTTAGATAAAGAAGTGGAATTACTGCGAAGCATTGAACATTACAGAGTAAAAGTAAAAAATGACAGCCGAAAGATTAAAGAAAAACGATTTTTAGATGAAATTTCTAAACCTGTAGCTTGGTATGGTCGCAGTGGTAAGCTAATAACCATGGAAACTGTTGAAATTCAAAAAGCTAAGAAATTGAAAGAGCTATATAATGCCTTTATTCGTGACGATATGGACGTTAAGGAGCGCTTGGAACTTGTGGTTGACATGAAGTACGCACTACAAGAGTTTCGACATCCTCTAGCTGAAGAAGTTATATCTCTCTTAGATCAAGAATGTGATCTACTCGTGAGACGATATAATGCTCATCAACTCGAATTCTTAAGACGTCGAGTAGCCGGCAGCATATTTCGGATTATAGAAACATCTGAACTTAATTCAGACGTGACGAAGTATAAAGACGTTAGAGATTACAAAAAAATGGAGAACAGTAGACTTCACTTTTGTGAACTGTGTCATCAGGTGAAGCCGTATTCGGACTTCCCTTTGGACACGAGGATGAATGGCTGCTTGATATGTAAGTCATGCTCATGGAAAGACGTAAATGAGCGAAGCTGGATAGATATGACGCCCTTCAGATTTATCCTAAGAGCTGTGCAGCGCGACGAGCGTCGTCGTAAATGTTGGGGATCCTTGGCCTTTGTTCTACAAGAGAAGGATATTTTCTTCATAGTTGAGAAGCTTTGGCATTCACATTCGGCCATCAGCGAATGCAACGATATCACCGAGTTAAGGCTATGCAGATGGCATGTAAACGAAGATTGGTCACCATGGAATTGTTTCTTAGTGACAGTACAAGAAATGAAGGCTCATTTGAAACTTGAGGTTCCTGAAGAAGTGTATGACGAAGAGTTAGTTCAGAAAGTGAGCAATAAACATAAACTTGCGAAAGCTAACTTCGAGCAGTTGATGTCAGTGAACAAACGATACACGGAGAGAGGAGAGTGGCAGAGCATCCGCGCTCCCGCTACTGCCCGCGTAGATGCTGTAGAACGAATTTAATATTTTTAATACATTTTAATGACTGTTAATTTGATCATGGTTAGTATTTTTGTTGACGTATTGTTGTAGAGTATCTGTTTGTGTTATATAACTGATTGTAGTTTGTTGATGTAGTTATGAACTTCAAAAAATATATATATGAGAGCTAAAATAATCGTTTTCTCCTTGTGATTATATTCGTCACCAGGAAAAAACACGCTTGTGTAGTAATTATACTGTAATAGGGAGAAAGAAACCATACGCTCAAATAACTATTGTTTTTGTGAACTTTGTGTATGTTTACATTTTAATCAAAGCAAATAATTACACAGATTTAGGTGGTTGTTATGTAGAATCTACAATGTAGATATTTATTGACACAAAATATATTACATTGGTCTATAATTAATCTACATATTTGTTTTCCTTTTGTCTTTCTGCATTATATGGTCAACAATTTACTGGACAATTCGTTAGTTAGGTTTTGTAAGAAAGTCAGTATTGCTTTCCACTTCAGCAACCGTTTTAAAAAATAAATAAAACGAGTATGTTATTTAAATTGTCTTCTTTTAATAATTACACGTAATACTTTATAACATAATTACACATTACATATACAATAATAATTTCTCAAGATATCAAACTCTCGTGATAATAGTTCAAACAACATATTTAAAACACAGGTGATAAAAAGATGAAAATTTCGTAACGAAATGCATTTTAGAGCTACGCTTAGTTCATACATACATAGGTCAATAAATTACGTAAATATAATTTAGGCAATAAGAATCATAGCTGTACAGTAATATATCAGAAGGAAACCCCTAGTCTTTGAAACAGAACACACTTAAAAACGTCTTATAAAGTAAAGCTGTCAGAAAATGTCGTCATACGGTAACGAAGGTCAGAATGACTCTGAACATTCCCGTAACAGTTATAAAATAATCATCATGTGTGAAGTAATGCTAACCGTGCAACCGTATGTTGATCGTATAATTTAATATAACAATGCTTCTACGATCTTCCAATTTTATCTTATAGTTTAGGTCAAGCCAAAATACGTCAGAAACGAATGTAAGAACCTAACTTGACTTAAATTCATATTAGGAATGAAGTCTGTTACCGCACAGCAGAATCCAACATTTTTAATAAGTGCTTCAAAAACCAAATTGTGCCAAATATCAACAAATTCTTACAATTAAATGGGATGTAGTGAATGACATTTTATAAGAGCAATCACAGAAACTAATTAAAAATTGTAATTTGAAAAAAAAAAACTAAAATATAATTTCGTGTTTATGTTCCGCATCTGTCAGCGATTATACAAAAACTCGATATAAAATCCATAGACATATTCGAAACCTCGATTTAGAAAAACATCTAAAATGCGACATTACATAAAATTAAGTAATTTATGTGCCTTACACATTAGTCCTACATTTCAATCGTAAAAATAAAATTTTGCCTAATGGACATCAGTCAAGTTTGTGAACGTAGTCTTGCAAACAAGTTTTATGATAAGGAAATAATTTATTTAAACGCTGTCTAGTCCTACAACTGGTTAAAAATCCAACATCATAAATTGTCCTATTTTTTAATAACTAAGCACAGGTCATTCTCTCATATTGCGAGCGACTATTCAATTGGTGTTTGTACATTTTGCACTATCCGATGAGACAGCGTCGTGCGTGCGATGAGGTCACGCGATCGCTGCCACGCATTACATCTCAACATAATTATCCAGACGTCATCAACTGTAACTACTCTAAATTTACTCAACGGAGACTGAACTATTGGTACTAGCTATAATTTATTTACAATAAAGAATTGTGCCTCAATAGAACAATACTCTAATAATTTGTAACTCTTTCGGAGCGGTATAATACAAAAAGTGCAGACACAATATTCACATAAAAGAATACATATCTATTATACACTTACTCGACTATTTTTGCACTTTTATATTGCCAGTTCAGTGGCTTAAACTCGGAATATCTCAATTTAATTAAGACTTCATAACCCATATCTATGTCGTCAACATAACTATCACCTTAACAGTCTGTGATTTATATTTACAATATTATAGAGAAGGAAGAAATATCGATACAAAGAGAAGAGGTACTTATAATAGCCGCGTGCAAACAAACGTCCACCACCTATAATGTTGTTTTCACTATTACAAATGGCATTTTCTATTGCTAAAAGGTTTTCACAATATACAAGGAATTCTTTGTTGATTTGGTTTGTATTTACAAGTCTTATATCAAGAATGAACTCAAGGCTCTCAGAATTACTAAACGCTTAGTAAATTATGTTAAGACACATATGCATGCACTAACAGAACCACGTGTTATTCCCATCCGTCGGCAAATAGGAAGTTCACGTCGAAATCAACGCTTTTCAACGCTATCCAATACTCTACATAAACTCTATCAGCCAACAGAACAATAACAAATCTCCGTTTTATCTTAAAACATCCCTAAACGACCTGCTTAAATAATCAAAATTTTAGATTACACCTGTAGGTGAAACAATACGGTCCCAAAGGTTTAAGCGAGATAAAGACCGGGTCAACGAACGCCAATGAATTTTGGTTAGTCGTCGTTGGCCCGGTCTGGACGATCTGCCAGACGCCGACGAAGCTTCGCAAGGCCAACGAATGCGGTTTGACATTGGTTGTGTTCGTTGGTCCGGTGGGTACCTCGGCCCAGTCCGCCGCGCGTCTCAGTGGTAGTCCAGGTCCATGCCGGCGGGCACGCGCTCGGCGCTGGCGGAGTAGTTGAGGCTGTAGTTGAGGTTGCTGAGCGACATGTCCTGCGGCACGTCGGACGGCGAGGCGGGGAGGGGACGCGCCGCACGGGTCGCGTAGGGCGCGCCGGGCGTCGCGTTAGCCTCTCCGCCCTCCGCATCGCTGGCTTCCATGAACTCGATGATGCGCTGCGTCGCCTTCACATGCGCCACGATCGCCGCTTCGGCCTGGAACAGCGATACGACATACATTGACATTATACTCTTTTAATATTTATGGGCACGTTAGTATCAGTGCGTTACTAATAGGTCTAAATTATAAATTTGGCACCATTCCTTTATTGCTCCATCTGCTGCTTGTGTCAGCAGTAGCGCCATGTATGTGCTATGTATGTAATGTGTGATACTTACGCTGGCGGTGAGCGATAGGAAGGCGTAGTACTTCTTGAGCGTCGGTAGCAGCGGCGCGTAGAGCGGCACGCGGGCGCGCACTGCGCATGCGTGTTGCGGCGCCGCGCCTGCTGCGTGTCCCAGCAGCAGCGCCATGTATGCGCCCACCATGCTATGCTCCATGTGCGCACCGGCACGCGCTAGCACTGAATAAATAAAAACATAGGTACACGTAAAATATATACGCATTGAAAGTCAGTTTTTAGGTCCCCAACATACAAGCGTCGCTTAGTTTGGGTTCCACTGTTAACCCTTTTAATATGTCAACCATTAGTTACTAGAAACAATTTAACGTACATGTACATGGAGCTATCTAAATAATGTAACAAACTTAATAAATTAATATTAAAAAATAAATCTATTTTTTCAAACGGAACAGAATAGAAAACATGTTAAAATTTTACCTTATTTATTTCTTTACTAACCAAATGATATGAAACTACTTTAGTTACAGTATTAAATACTTACACTTCGCAACAGTTTCATCTATATCGTCCTGAGATTGCTTCTTTTTATCATTTTTATCGTCCGGTTCCTTTTCCCCGTCTAATAAAGCATCGGTGTTTTCCTCAGCCCGTCTGTAAACACATTTTGATTTCAAATACTCGCATTTCATATATTTGGAAAAGTCATTATAATTAAAACATAAGAGAAAATTTATAAATAAATAAAAAAAACGATATAAGGCAAAAACTGAAAAGAAATTAAATGAGTTACAATAATTGTGCACATATCAATGTCAAATATACATGAGTCATCAAAATGCTGATAGAACAATATCAATTACCCTGTACAGTAATATGTTGTTATGAGAAAATGAAACTCGCTTCATATTACAATAACGCACTGTCCAAATTGTCACTATGAATATTAAAAATAATTCACCTAGCAAGGTCCTCCCGCTTATAGAACAGATCTATAATAAGGTCCAGCGCGTCGATACTTCTGGATATGATATCTTCATCGTTATCGATGGGAATGCGCACGTTCAACAACCGCTGCACGTTCGCCTCGTTATTCTGCACCAAGTTCACCAACAGCAACAGTACCTGGGTACGAAAAACAAGTATTTTGTAGTTAACAGATTTAATATGGCAGTTAGTTGAGCTAACTGAATGATGTAGATGAGGGTGACCTGTGAAGGCAGAGCATTGAATCAAGTAGCAAAACTTATTCTCTGCCTTACATCGTCTCAGCATTCACTTCAGGTTGATTGTGTTTTATCAAAACACCGCTGCTTAAACGTTGGAAGCATCTTTATTTCGAATTTAATCTACGTCACTTATCTAATCCAAATCATGTTCTTCTAAATGAATTAATAATTCTTTAATTACATACAATAATCGAATACTTACACAAACACTAAATTCGAAGTTTCTGTCGTCCGGAATGAAGTTTCCTTGGTTGTTCAGAATGATGAGACACGTGTCCATAACCGATGGCTGCTCACCAATCACCTGGGCTCCAAGGGAAACTGGAAAAAGATCGGAAAACATAGTTGTAGGATGGTAAAAAAAAACGGATTAGTAATACATATTTGTATAAAATCACAGAATACAGAATCACTAACATAGAAGATTATGAATGGAAACATATTATTGACAGAGAAGATACTGTCGAAATGAGAACTATTCACAGCTACTCCTGACTGGGTATAAAATGTTCGTGTCTGTTTGCGTATGCACAGTACACAACACAGTGTAATATAATACAAAGAGCAATGCTGACCTGTGTTGCCGAAGGAGTGCGACAGGTTGAGCAGCACCTTAAGCGCGGGCAGCGCGGCGTCTAGCAGCGGCGCGCGCAGGGCGGCGTGCGCGCGCGCGGCGCCGCACCACGCGCGCAGCACGTTGCTGATGCAGCGCGCCGCGCCGCCGCCACCGCCGCACAGGTACACCTGGTTGTCCTCGTTAGCTTGTGTCACCTGCACACAATACCACGTTCATTATTTCACCACACGACAAGGGATGATTTCACTTGTGCCATTCATTAAATAGTTTGTCGAACGCGGGTTATCAAAAGTTCAGTTTGCATATGTAACCGTCATAAATTTAGATTTCATTTTATACAATTAATAAATGTGGGGACCAGGAAAATCAACATGAAAATACTCACATTCTCCAAGACTCGCAGACATCTATCTGCCTTCCTGAGCACTTCAACGTCTGCACTGGTCCAGGTGTCGATGGGTGTGTCAAGTTTTGCGGCACAGTCCTGAATGGTGCGCACGATGTGATCCACCCCGCCCAAAACACGCAGTTCCTCCTTGAACCACTCACCAGCTCGCTTCGATGTCAGGGACAGCAGCGTCTCCATGGCTAAGTGACCCACCTGCAATATCAGAACATATTGTCATACCATTCAATTTAGTTATTCAATAAAGCTGCAATCTACCAAGATTTTTCTTATTAACTAAATTTTACACTTATTTCCAGAATGAGTTACATAGCTAGTAAATGTATTTTTGCTTACAAAACTGTATCTCTCTTATATAGATGTTTATATTTATCTATATTATTAAGTCAATAATCTGGTGCACTTAAGGTCACACCACTCCAGATGTAAGTAAGATGTAAATATTTTTCCTGAGTTGAGCAATAGATTTGTTTTTATTATTCTGTCAAAAAATGTGTTCAGCAATGAGATTCTCAATAAAAGCATGATGAACAAAAATGTTTTAAATTATCTTTAGTTTTAGCACAAGTAGATAACAACACAACTACACATAAGGTACTAAATAGTACAGATCATATATTAGCCAAAGATTTTCCTCATTTCTTTAATTCTAAAGTATAGTTTACTCAAGTAAGAGCCATCACATGTCACTTATAAGAATAAGCGAACACATGATTTTTCCTGTATTTTATTTTTTTTATTGCAACAAAACCAAAATGCAAGAGCATGGAAAATATTGTAAATGGTAGGTTAAGGATTACTCATGGAGTGAATGACTACAATTAATAAAGAAAATAATTAATGCACTTTCAATGGAAAACATGGGGTCTATGCCCAGCAGTGGGATGATGCAGGTTAACAGTAACCGTAATAGTTACTAATAGGAAAAAAAGACTTACAGTAATATTCTCCAAATCCAAATGTTCAGCTTTTCCTTGGCTTTTTATTTCAGCACATAACTCCCGCACCCTCTCCTGGGTCTTAGTTAACTGGGCTGATGTCAAACCGCAATCATCGAGCGCGTTTCTGAAATAAACTTAAACATAAGTAATGCAATGAAATAATCTTTTATTTATCGGCTTGAAATTCCTCCATGGTAAAATGTACTAAGGCGTTCCTTAGAAGGCGAAAATAAACGGTCCGATTTCCTACGGACTAACTCAACGTACTTTATCAAATGGCCGCCAGTTTCGAGTATGTTACAGAAATGGATTGTTAACTATCTATTTCATTGGTCTGCTGAAAGCCTACGTTTGAAATGATTACGTACTTGTGTGAAGCATCGGATTCAAGTAAGTTGAGCATGAGTTCGAGTGATTCTCGATCTAGGTCCATGTTGAGACGATCTTGCGACAATACAAACATCACTGTTGCTGTACACAGACCCAAGCTCTGAAAAGAAAATACATAATACATTTTTTTCAGACATTAATGATAATGTAAAAATAATAATGACGAACATTATAAATATAAGTCATCTATATTGAATTGTATCCAATCTCATATCACTTATTTACACCCAATAATAAGATCATTACTATATCTGGATACGGTATGACTACCTATAGCTGGATAAGGGTTTAGGGCTAAGCCACCATGCTGGCCTTGTATGGCTTCGTATGACTAAGACAACCCACACTAACACAATATTTAGACTTTATAATTTAAACATATTGTTTATATTAAAAGATACTCTAAAAATGGATAATTTGATTAAGAGAAATAAAATATACTTCAGCAATATCTATTTTTGTCATGAATTCTCCAACTTAACCATGTTTTCCCAATATAAAAAATTGATATCCAATTGTAACCAACATGTAAACAATAATTTTATTAAAAATAGACCCCTTCAGCTAGATTTACGATGCCATACCATCAACATGCATATTCACGTAACCTAATCTAAGATCATCATGTCATGTCAATCTAGAAATCATCATTTTATGTTTACTGCGTGCATTTTTATAATATGAACTCTATTGCTTTTAAATTTAGGTGAAAGTCGTGTTACTTAAAATGTAATTGTTATTATTATAAATATATCATATTGACATGTTTTTGTAAGATACGACAAATACGGTGTCTTATATGCCTATTACATGTTGGTATACAAGTCAGTGAGATAAGCTGAATATAATATACATAGTGATTTATTAATGCATCACTGTTTTATTATTATAAATATGATGAAACTATCAATAGACTAGAACTCTTCGTTTTATGCATTATTTTTGAGTATATTTGCCATAAGTGATTTATACACTTATAGAAAGTCAAACAAAACTTTTGCTTTAGTTCTGAAGGGACAAGGGCCAAATGTGATTATGATCATATATCATAATAAAATTATGATATATGATTCAGTCAATAACAAAAAACAAATGCTACCAGTCAATCAAACTTGGGTACACTTACTTGATCATTGGTGGCATCGTGAAGCGCACTGAAGAACTTCTGCACAGTGCCGTGCGCACGCAAGTGCATGCGGAATGCCGGCGCAGTACATTTGCTCGCCAGTGTTATTGCAGACAGGCAGCGCGTCGATATTGGGTTGTTATCCTATACACAACACAATTAATTCTAATAAAGATCATCATTTATATATTTGTTTCTATGTATTATAAGATCCATATTCCTATTTGAGTGTCAGTGGAATCTTACTAAAGATATCTTGAAGTAAATTACAACAATGTATGAGCTTGTATGTGATAGACATCATCATCATCATCAACAGCCTGTGTTAGTCCACTGCTGGACATAGGACTCTACCAATGCACGCCTTTGAGCCCGATCCTTGGCTATCCTCTTCCAACCGCCACCAGCTACTTTGCTTATGATAGAAATACAAATTTTAAAAAAATTATAAAATAATGTAGATAAATAAATAAATTACCTGTAAAGCGTCTAAGAGGTACTCCACATCATCATTGAATTCTTGGAATTCTCCAATTTCCTGGATCTGATGTGCCTTCTTCACATTTCTTACAACTGTGTAGAACTGTAACAGAAAAGAGTACTTAGTAGATCTTATGAACATGACTTGCGTTTCTTAGTATTATATAATTTATTAGGTATTTTTTACCTTAGGTGTATTTTTTTATTACTTACCTCTTTGGCCTCTTTAGTGCACTTTACACTGGTGTAAGATTTCACAGCTTCAACAGGATCGTCCACAATAGGATCAGGGGCTCTGTACCGTGTCACTCTGGTCAGTTCTTCTGATACCTGGCCCACCTGATTCCTCACTTCTGTATTCTCTACAGGCTCAGGTCTTGGGGTCTCATTTCCTTTCTGAAAGTAGAACAATTAGCTTTAACAAGAAGGCTTTGTATTGTTTTATTAAGTAATCAAAACATTTCCCTTTACTTGCAGAAATTTCAAGGTTGTTTGAGTAATAAAATACTATATTGACAGTTTTAAAGAATTTTCCTGAACCATTATATAAGGGATTTTAAAAAGGTAAAGATTGGTCTTATTGTCTAGCGGTGTTTACACAAAAATCAATACTAAAACTTTTATGTAAAAGTGAGTTTGTTTGTTGATCATGACATAATGGTTAAATCCACTTTGAAAAAATTTGCCAGCAAAGTAACTTATATAGGATAAATAGTCTTAAAATAATCAGAGGATAACCATTAACAATTTTCAAGCAAACAGAGTTGTATATTTTATAGTTAAACATGGTTATTAAATAATTGATTGAATTTAAAAAATAATTATTTAAATGGTTCATAATGTTATGCAACATTATAAAATAGAGAACAATGTTTTGTTATAAATTATTTGGTAGGTCTTATTGCAATACTTACATCATTAGCCCATTCATGTCTATACAGATGACGTCGCTTCCTAGCCGGTAATGGTGAAGGGTTGTCATTCACAAGTGATTTACTCTTGAATATAGATCCTTTCTTTTTAGTAATAACTAATTTAACACTAGGCTTGTCTTCATTTGGTACATGATCGTCTATATCGCATACACCTCTGGGTGATTTAAATACATCTTCTTGATTATTTTTCTGTGCCTCTTCTTCAGAGTTCTCATTAGGGCAACTATTATAAGCTGAATCTGAAGATTGTGTATTAGCCTGAGAGTAAGTTGGAGTGTTATTTGTATTAAATGCTTGAGCAATAACCTCATTGGTCTCCTCATCTTGACCAGTTTCTTCATTAACTACACTCTGTTCTTCAGCATTGTCTGCCTGAGGTAACTCTACATCATGATCAGGACTTGAATTCTTATTATGCTTATGTTTATGCTTTCTGTGAAGCTTGACCTTGTGGGTCTCAACACTTTTACCACCATCACTTCCACCAGACAAAATATCAATTAAGTCATTCTTCTCTGTTGGACTTTCATTTTTCTCAATTGCTTGTTCATATTCAGGTGTGGTCATTGTAGCAGCTATATCAGCTAAGGTCTCATGCTTTTTCCTTGTCTTTCTGCCTTCCTTTTTAATGTCACTTACAGTTTTAGTTGCATGCTTATTAGTGTAACTAGAACCAGATGTTAGTACATCCAAATAATCATCATTTTCACTATAGTTAATATTGGGCCTGTTCCTCCGAGATCTCCCTGTAGTACTCTCTGGGGGTTTAGGTTCGGGTGGTAACTCATTAGGTTGTACTTCCAGCCTTGGTGATTTTACAACTGACCCTGAATCCAGTTTAGCTAGCTGAGACTCAATATCATCACTAGGTAATACCTTGCTCTTCGATTCTTTTTCAATTTCATGTGATGGTGATGCAAGTGTCTTATAGAGGTCATATGCATCTGTTCCAGGTTGTGGAGAACTAATTTTCTTTAATGGCTCATCATCTGAATTTTTGTGGTGACGTTTATGAGATTTGTGATCCTTTTTATCTTTCTTCTTTTCCTTTTTGGTTTCTTGTGTGAGACCAGCACATTTGATTGTGATTTTGAGACCTTCATGCTTTGGAGAACATATTGTTTCCATAGATGGGCTCTTTTTGTGATCAGATCCAACATCTGAATGAGTATCCATAGATGAGTGTCTATCTGAACTAGGTGAAGTAAAACCTTCATTTGAATCTGTACTGACAATTCTTGATGTTCCTTTAGATATCCTGAGCACTATAGGAGGTGGCTTGCGTTCCTCATTAGCATCCTTACTTGTTGATGGACTTGTTACATCTGCCTTAACAACTGATGGACTTGACACTAGTGGACTTGCTTTAGGTGATGGTACTTTAGGTGAAGCTACTTTTGGTGAAGATACTTTAGGTGATGCTACTTTAGAATGTGATGATTCATATCGAGTGAACTCTGGAATAGGGCTGTTACTACCATCTTCAGCATAATTAATTACTTTATCACGATTGCGAACCAGATAACGCTTATTTGGTGGTTGAGTATTTTCAGCTGGTCCATCTTCTTTTTTAGATGCCTTTGTAGCCACTGTATTTTTCTTTGATTTAGATTTTTCTGAATTGCGGCGAGGTAACTCTGGAGATGATGAATCTCTCGTGTAAGCCCTGCTTCTTTTTGTAGCTTTCTTTTCCTTGCTATGTGAAGGGTGTTCTGGTGACATAGGTGCAGCAGGTACTGGAGGAGCATATGTGATCTGTGGAACTGGTGGGTAAACTTCTGCATTACGAGATTTGAAGAATTTTTTGGGCTTTGGAGGTGGCTGCTCAGTCTCAACTGCTGGCACTGTCAGTGGACTATTCTGATCTTGCACAGGCTTTTTAAGAATGTTGTTTGTATATGCTGAAAAATTAAAACATACAAGTTGTTAATAAACACTCACAGGTCCCGAAAATGCAACTAAAATAAGACTATATTGTGATAGTAACATAATGAATAACATTAGTTTTAACTAAATAAACAACTGTATGCAACTAACTTTCACCAGTTGCTACCAACAACTGTCTAATGAGAATCTTATCAATGGCAAGAAAAATATATTAGTAACTTAGAGAACATGACTTCAAGGTTGTTTATAAATGATAAATATGTTAGTGAACGTGCTTTACCGTAAGGTGCGCTTCGAATCGACGTGAAGCTAGTGATTCCCCATTTGCCCACTGTGCCCGCCGAACGAGCTGCTGTCGGGCAGTTACTATTCTCTCTAAAGAGAGCACTATCCAGCGGCACGGCCACGCTACCGCCTCGGCCTCTGCCCCAGCGCGACATGCTGATAATCTCATCAAAAACGATGACACTTGCACCGACTCCGTCTAATCAATCGACTCGGCAAATGTCAGAACGAGAAACACATGCCGTTTTCAAACACGAGTTGTACGTTAGCAATACTTTGAAAATTCACGAATAGCACTTTTTGAACCATTATTCGACTTTCTCTAAATGAAATGAAAACACAACCCATAAAGATAACACACCCGCCATTTTTACGGGAGCTAAGTACTTTTCCCACAGATGCACTCAAATGCGTAATCAGTCAATAAATAGTTTATCACGTTTTTACAATTTCCATTATAATAATCCGATTCTCTTTGAACTCTTGAGGTAGATCTATAATGTTGATTTTAACATGAATAAATGACAAATAGGACACAAACTGCGATGTTGTCATCTCATAACACAAAAGACGCCATATTGGCTAAACAAGAAGTGATTCGAACAACCAATAGAAAAGTAGAATACGGCCAGCTAGCCATAGATTAATTTTGTAAGTTATCAACGCAAAGGTAAGTTAATGAATGTGTATAGTTCTGTTTTATTCAGTTAAAATTAATATTAATTTGAGAACAGTTTATCTTGTACAAAATAATATAAAATAATTTTTGCATAAAAAGTTGTTACAAAATGGCGTACAAACCATAGACAAAACATTTCGCGCCGTCAGCGGGAACTTTAAAAAACGGGGATACATGTGAGCATGTGAGAAACCTGAGCAACGAAACATCGATGGTTTGAAAGTTTGAAAACATAGCAAACCGCAAAGGCACAAACGTGACTTTTACCGTTTGCTCGAGTTCCAACCTAACCAAACCACTTTGATATTGATAAAATTATAATAAAAATTATTATGACTTAAATCGTGATAGCCTTAATTACGCATTTAGTATACATGTTCTTGCGTACATCGATGCAAGTAGAGTAGTGATGTAATGAATATTTTGTACCTATCATTGGTTGTACCAAGGAATACATATTTTATTATTATTTATTTATTTAGCTATCTGCATAGTGCATACTTGCAATGCAAATGTAGATAAGGCAGATATAACATCCGCCCCATTTCTTATATCTTACTGTTTCTAACATATTGTGTACAGGCAAATAAATAAATATCTTATCTAAGGACTAAGGTTTTATCCTAATTATACTATTATTTTTACAGTTCATGTTTAATGAATTCCGGTAGGTATCCCTGTACATATTGCTAGTCTTGCACTGCGAGTATCTTTTAACTAATCTAATCTTAAGTACCTACTCAAGCGAAAGTAAGGCCTGCCAAAATAGACCAATAAAAAAACGGTAAGCTTACAATAATTCGCATAGATCTGAAAATTGATAAACCTAAGTCTATTTATTTCAAATGAAATATATATAATAAATCCATAGCGATCCTACCTTTGCAAGAAAAAAAAATTCAAGGTTAAATGTTAAAACAATGTCGATTTTTCATATTTTTCTCATTATCCAAAAAATAGGTCAGTCAAAAGTTGTTGATCATGCAATTGTCTATGAAAGTTATTCTTATACTTATTTTCATACGAATCACCATTCTTGATATCGCGATTCCAAAGGTTGGATACGTTGTATTCTACTATAGGTGGTGCGGAAATGTGTGCATAATACCTGTGAAGTAGTGTACTTGGCAGATTTTTTCCATTTGGCACACTCCATGATCTATTGTGATTAAATTTTATAAGACAACTGGCGTTTGCTCGCGACTTTGTTCGCGTGGAATTTAGAATCTGATATTTTCCTGCGGTAAAATAGAGCCTATATTTTAAGTTAGACTTCTAGCAATACATCGGTGAAAACTGCATTCAATTCCATGCAGTAGTTTTAACGTGATGCGTGTACAAACATACAGACACAATTTTTTTTAAAAACTGTTGTTTTGGCTTCTGTTGCTCTAATAAAGACCCCCATATTAGTTTTTCTCTAATATTTAGAATGTACATCGGCCTGTTATAATTTTATTAAATTAAGTTGATTTCAGGAAAGTTTGTCTGACTGAATTTTTTTTTCATTTTTGTTGTTCAAATAATAAAACTACCTACTAACTCTACTTAATAATATTATTATTTACTTATGTATAACTAGTAACATTAATTTATTGATTTAACTGATATTATTTTTTGCAATTTGTGTAATTTATTATCACTACTTTATATTTTGGTAAAAATGTAGACATCGGCACAATAAATGTTAACCAAATGTTAACTACTTCATTGATCTAGTGGTCGCAAGGGCGACTGCTAAGCGTGAGATACTGGGTTCGATTCCCATGTCGGGCAAAGTGTTATTGGGTTTTTCTGTATGGATATTCTCAGTAACAGCACGGCGTTTGGAACTGTGCCCGGTTGATGGCAATAGGCTCGCCCCCTAATACATTTGACTCAATAACGGCATCGGCGAAATGTTGGTGTACAATAGACAATAAACACCCCTGCTTAACCCTTCGGGGAATACAGGCGTGATGCTATGTTATGTTGTGTTATGTATAATCCCTAAATAAGATGTAATGGTCAGTGGTGAAACTGAGAGCATTGGTTGTCTCAGTGCCACTACTGAACGATTAAAATTATTTGTTACGATGCTTACTACCATACATTTACTACTTACTACACTACTATGACTTAATATACCAGTCAAACCGATTTTGTGGGACTACGAATAGTACAATGATAAACACATTTATATCTCTCAATAAATAAATAATAATGTAACTAAATATTACCAAATAAATGTAAGACAATATTCATCTCAGTGTGATTATAAGATTTATATAGCTGAACCTAATTTTGTTCATGGCAATATGGGGGCATCCAATTATTTCCTTAAAATCTGCAAATAAACGATTTTGAATTTGCATTTGATAGGTAGTTTGGATAATTATAATTATACTTGCTAAACAAATTCGAACCAGTCTCGATTCATTATCAATTTTTCATGCAATTATACACTGTTTTAATTTAGTGGTGGTGGACCAGCAGTTTAGAGACTGATGTCATTATTCAGTAGGTAGTACCTACTTTTCATTAGCCCGCCTCTGTACCAGCCCTGCCGGCAGCAAGTTACTTCCTCTGCTTGGCTAATCTTATCATTACGGCTTACGTGTTGACAATTATTCTTTTATAAATTTTGATTTAGTGACAAAACGTATGCTAATCGGAGACTCTTTATGGCTCCGTTGTAGAACATAAGAATAAGACGGAACGCGCTTTTAATTTTGATAGCATACTTAATTTAAACATAGATTATGCGTTATATGTGATTATGTCTGCCTTTTATCTTTCTCTTTCTAAATGGTTCGCGGCAAATAATCTATTGCTAAAATACTAATAAAACCAAATGTTTAAAATTCTCCTTGCCAAATGTTCCCCACGTAGGCCTACAACTAATGCAAGATGGTAATGAACTGAATTTAAACCGTGTTCTTGGGTATTACAATAGACTCAAAATTGCAATGGGGTCCTCACATCACAACACTATCCAAGAGACCAAGCTCTGCGGCATTTGCAATTAGGAAAATTAGGCAGTTAACTGATATAGCTACAGCCAGATTAGTATACTACGCATATTTTCACAGCATTATATCCTATGGCATTCTGTTGTGGGGATCAGCAGCTGATGTTGATTCAGTTTTTATATTATAGAAAAGAGCAGTCCGTGCTATCTATAAAATGGGTCCCGTCGAGTCTCTACGAGGCTTTTTTAAAGATATTGATATACTAACACTGCCGTCATTATACATTTTGGAATGCATTATGTACATCAGAAAGAACTTGCGAATGTTTAATATTAATAGTGACTTTCACGGCATTAACACTAGGAATAAACATAAAATAGTGATTCCTAAATTTAGACTTACTAAAACAAATAAATCATTCCTTGGGAACGGTGTACGCTTTTATAATAAATTGCCGAAATCTGTCACCGACCTTACTGGTTTAAAACACATATTAAATCTATTCTCATAAGGAAAGCATATTACAAAGTTAAAAACTATGTTGACGATAGGGATGTGTGGCACTAACTGTCTTGATGTCTTTTGCACATGCGGCTTCCCTGGCAATCCGTTGTTTTCATTTCTCAGAAGTTAGTTTTTAGTTTTTAATGACGATTGTCTTGATAATATTTTTACTATCATTTTTTTTCTACATCTTATAATTTTACTTATTTTATATAATGATAATTTTCTGTTTTGTAACAATTATAAACACACACAGTGCAGCCCACTGCAGCACAGTGTAGCCAGTAACTTTAGATTTACTTGTCGGACAGTGTGGATTGTTGCACTCACTTGGGCCAGCATATCCTCCTAATGAGTGTGACGTTGAGTACTGGATCGCTGGGTCTCCAACTATTTTGGTTGAGCCTAGCTACACCAATTATTCTATTATATTAATACTGTTCTTGTGTAGTTTTGCACACATTGGCTTGCATTGTACTCGCATAGTCTTTACCGTTAAAGATTTTAACCAGTTTAAAACTATTATTTTTAAAAGTGTATCCATGGAGTTTCTTGCCGGTCTCTTCTCCATAGGACCTACCCCACACTTTGGAACCGTGCACCTAGAATCACTTTTTTTTTTAAAGAGCCTGTAAAGGACTTCTCGAAATAAAAATATTTGACTTTGACTTATCACTAAAGCCATACTTGCTATCTTTTGAAATACCTAAAAATTCATCGAAAGTTAATGTTCTATGTTAGTATGCAGATAGCTAGAAAAGTCTACTTATCTATTGTGGTTATGTTTCTAATCAATTTCCTATAATTTTTGCTCTGTACTTTGAACAGTCGAATTCGGTACCTTATCTTTTATTTCACATAACTTCATATCATACGAGTATCTACAATTATTGGCAAATAACATGTGGAGAGGGGTTGTATAGATACTTAAGTAGTGGACCATATGCATAGTTTGCGTGATAAGTTCTGGTGCTCGCAAACTTTAGGAAAGCGGTGTTTACATTGAATGAAAATTTTGTAGCAGACGCCGACGGTGACATATCGCTCAAAATAACATATATAGCGTCGAGATATACAGCCCGGTTTACCTTTGCCGAGACATTTAGGATCCAGATCGTAAGAATTAAGATTCAGAGCTAACTGATAACAGTAACCTAAACTTTTGCCCTGACCTATATATACCTGGGGCATTAAAGCGTGTCATCAAATCGTTCAGCATTAACTCGCCAAGTCGCCAGAAGCGACCCAGCGTCATTTAGTCATAGGCAAGGCATGTGCATACCTGAAGAATTTTGTAGAAGTATCTTCATTTATTTTGTGTGTACATCATTCATCAGATCCTTACATATCCATTCGTACCTATCTATACATACATATTTATTTGAACGCGTAAACGTGGGTTGCCATCTTTTAGCGGGGCTCATGAAATTGGCAGGGTTGTAAAAATAGCGCTACGCCATTCGTCGGGCCATAATAAAACTGGAAGGTCCCAACGACCCTCGCTTTATCCCCACACGACCACTTTAATAGTTTTTCATTACTCAAGTAGACGCCTATAAAAAAGAGAATAAAGTTTGGGAAGAAAATTGCATGACTTGCATAATGCTCCGTGCCTACAGTGCGCCTTAAGATCGTAAATTTTATACTAAACAAAATTGGATTTTGTGATTGTTCGTCCGGAATTATTTATGGCTACAACAATAGAGCTTCTACCCTGTTATAAAATATCTGTAGCAAACATGTGTTGACTCACATGCACGCAAGTATCATATTATTATAATAACCCTGCAATCAATGTCAATTATGATTGCCACGAGTTTTGGAAGAAAAATATTTATAAGTTTATAATATTTACAGAAAACATTTAATTAAATACATCGTTATATGTAGACATATCAATACAACATGTCCTCTGAGTGTTTTTTTATTTACAGTTGACCGGCACGGAACTTCCTCGCAATATTTAAGTAGTAGGTATGCCCGACGCATATCGGGCAGTCAATCTCGTTACGGAACTGCTTACTGGCTAATGTTTCTACTATGGCAAACCGTCATAGTATTGTGCTTACCGGAAAGGCAGGAAATAAGAAGGTAGGCGACGCTAATTAGCAAAATATGTGCGTAGTGTACCTTCTTGCACTATAAGGATGTACTGCATAGTCTTCAGAAATCCATCCATAGAAGATGATGATTAGTTCTACTCACTACTTAAGTTGATAACTTGAAATCAAAGATACGCCTTTTTTTACTATTCTAGGCGCCCGGCAAATATAAATAATATAATAGATTATTCATTGTGTCTGTTTTGCATAACTTAAAGAGTTAAGTAAGTATTCGCTGTGGAAATCAGCCATCAAAGAATGCGAAGAAATAGGTATAACACCATAAAGCAGAGAAGATTATTTATAGTTTATGTGACATATTTAATTGAATAGATGAATTAAATACATTTTGCCTTTTGATGGTTAGGTAGTAGTAAGCTAGCAACAAACTTATATATATATAATGCTTGGCAATTATCGGTCAATCTAATCCAAATAAATATTATAATAACTGATTACTTGATTAAGATGAGCTGAAACTCTACTCGGTGAAATGGTCCATATTCCTTGCCTAAGTGGTCCAATTTTGTCTATTTTGCTGCCGTGTCTGTCTGTCTGTCTGTTCGTGATAAACTCAAAAACTACTGAACGGATTTTCATGCGGTTTTCACCAATAGACAGAATGATTCATGAGGATGGTTTAGGTGTATAATTAATCGTGTAAATTAGCTGAAATATGACGCTGATTGTTGAAGATGTCGGAAAATATCATGCCGAATGGGAGCTTTACTGGCGTGCGCCGCCTAAATGTTCGACGCAACAGGCTGATACGACAGTACGACAGAAAAAAAAATGTAGGCGTACATGCTATGCTACCCGTGCGAATCCGGGACGGGTCGCTAGTGGATAATACTTGGGAGTACCTAGTTATACTAGACTGGATTTTAAAATAGACATGGACCCCTGAGTTTGTTTCGGCGTTTCTTCTCAGGGATAGTCATAGGAAATGCCAACGCCATCTAGTTTAAAAAAGAGGTGTAAAATTTTTGAAAAATCCTAATTGCTAAATAAATCATTTCATTTCATTACTCTACACACACATATGCGGCGTAAGGTGTAATAAGTAAATTATTGTACGGTACGGTTCGATGAAAGTACTTTTCGACACGCTAGGTTGCGGCTGTGAACGCGCTTACCATGAGATGAATTGACTTTTCAACCGACTTCAAAAAAAAGGAGGAGGTTCTCAATTCGGCTGTATTTTTTTTTTTTTTTTATTTTTTTTTTTTATGTTTGTTACTCGATTGCTCGAAGACGCCTGGACCGATTTCAAAAATTCTTTTTTTATTTGAAAGGGTATGCTTGTCATTTGGTCCCATTGTCATCAGGTCAGGACCTGATGGTGGAAACCCTGAGAAATCGAGGGCATCTCTTGAAAATTGTAGGCGAGCATGGGGTAAAAACTTGATATTTATGTGTATATCTGATGAGACTACAATACTATGGAGGTTTAGGGCAGATCTGATGATGGAGTCGACAGAGGATCGAGGGAACTCCTCAACGGTACATCTTAACTACCTCGTGTTTGGGCTTATTTTATTCGTGTTGACAAGATCTTTACACCGAGATGGGTAATGGGTTTAGTTATTAGTTTTGTTTTTGAGTTTTTTTTGGAGTCGGTTTTTATTTTTTGTTAAAAATTTATTATCTCCTATATTTTGTAGCTGAAAAGTTGATAACGAAAGGACATAGAGGAATTCTCATAAACCTAACATAGTAGGTAAGTACCTAATAGGCACCTACATCAGAACGCAGCGTGCATGACAAAGAATTGTATGCAATATTTTTGTACAGAAAAGCATTCCATGGATATACAACTGTGAATGACACAATTCCTGTCAGGAAAATAAAATAAAAATGTAGGTATTTCAGAGCCCGCAATAAGTTAGTCATCAGATTAAAAAAAGTCGAAACAACAGTTTTAATGTTACTATCTAATAGCCAGATATTCAACATACTCTTTACCAAAACAATTAATACAAAGACGGTCTACTTATGTGGACTTGAATAAAGAATATAAAAAAACATAAATATATAGATTGCAATCACGATTTATTTATCAAAGCGCCATATTTATTGGCATCAATATAATACTATGTGACATGTTCTATTGTCACAACAGAACCAAACAAACATGATTTACGGGATCGTAAATCTTAAATTAGTAGTTTACGCGTCTTTTATGACGCACAGCGTAAACCAGAACTAATCAGTTCACGAGATCAATGTGTTCCCATCACACCGAAACTCTTGCAAGTTTTATGTACTTATTTATGTACAAATATATGTAATTTCACAGCAAAACGAGGGAGACTTAATGGGAGGGCGTCATAAAAGTTGAAGCACCTAAATGCATTATAGGGAAAAGAGCAAATTGCATGGGACGTAAAGCCAGATGTGGTCAAAAATAATGGTTGATTACCTTCAAGTATTAAAAATAGACATTATGTGTAGTTGTTTGCATTTAATTAATACCTTTTAACATAGGAGTGGAAGAACTAGGTACACGTATATTTACCTGAAGCATTGGATAAATGTTGATTGTGGCAAAAACTCACCTACTTACACCATAATTGTTATGGTGCAGATGCTAATCAAGCTACCAAAGGAAATAAAATAATTAAAGTACGATATATTATAGTTATAAATACATAAAGTTACTCCACGTTATGAAAATTGATTTTTCTCGAGTAACCGCAGAAATTATGATTTGTATAATACAATGTTATATATCTACAGAATGATATTAGGGTATTGGAATTTTGGACCTGATTTTGATATTAAAGTGTTCAAACATTCTTTAGAAATGCAATTATGTAGATTATTCACAATAAGCAGTCTATGATGGCAAGACAGAAAATTAAAAATAAATACCTAGGTATATTAGCAACTAACTTTTGCCCGCGATTTTGTACGCGTGGAATTTAGGATCTGATATTTTCCTGCGGTAAAATGGAGAATATATTTTAAGTTAGACCTCTAGCAATATATTAGTGATAACTGCATTCAATTCTATACAGTAGTTTTTGCGTGTTGTGTGTACAAACATACAGACAGACAGACTAAAATTCTAAAAACTGTTGTTTTGGCTTCTATTGCTCTAATAAAGACCCCCGTATTAGTTTTTCTCCAATATCTATAATGTATAGACATCGGTCTGTTATAATTTTATTATTTGTATAGATAACTCTATATCCACTCAAAACCGACCACTATTTCATGGAGTCATGAATTGCCTCCAGTATAACCCCTAACAAGGAATAAGGTCGAATTGCCAATCACTCTGTATAAACGAAATTATAGAACCTTGTTACGTACCTACCCAATTAATTAAATTCTGTGAATAATTTGAAATAATTTGTAAATGTATTACATATATCTAAGAATACTTAAATATCCATTGAGAAATAAATACATAATCTTCAGGTTAACTATAGAACAAACGAACCGAAGTGTGGCACAGCGGAACGTTTTGGAAATTTTAACGACCTTTTGCAGTAAGCCATGTATTGCCAATAGTCGACGTATTTAAAATATTCGATATTTAAATTATAAATACACAAGTATTTTACATAAGCTTGAAAATAATATATAACGCTAAACGCATTATAACTACGTAATTCCGTTTGTCCAAATTCCTTAATTACTCCTTTTTCCCTATCTTTTAATCAATCTAATCCTCACCTTGTCGTTGGCTAAATGCAAAAAAAGTGCAAAGTCATAAACAAAAAATAAAAACTCTACGTAATTATTTGCATAAATGAGTAGTTTACAAACGCAACCACTACTGGCTGAATCTCATGAATGATCATTGCCTCACAAAAAGCAAGTATGGAAGGCCAGAGAGATCAAAAAAAAGAGCGGGTGAATAGGTGAAAAAAGAAAAAATAACTAATTTTCACTGAGGTACAGATAGTAAAAAAGTGATTGTGAAAATATTTAAGAGAATAAGGCAGAGGCATGCACCCATCAGCTTCACCTTTCGGGAAAACAAGCGCTGTGCTATGCTAGATATATATCTTATCTATCGCCATGTAATTATTATTATTATTTATTCACATTGGCGACAAACAGGACCTCATTTCTTTGATCCTTTATTTGTTCTTCCTACAGTGTCGTATGGTTCCTTTTGCTTGAAGTGATGACAATAATGGCTGGTGGAGCCGAGACGTCATGCAGTGGAATGGAGAAAATATATACGTATAGCATCAGAGAAATGACGCGCAGTACGACGTGCCCACAATGCAAAGGGATAGCACAGAAGCGAGATCGAAGAGAGGTAAGTGGTATGAGGAATAAATGATGTGATACGAGGGCCCAGCTATAACTATTTTGTGACTCGCGGTTATTAGCGGTGGTCGTTGCGCGACGTACCTAAAGGTAAAATAGTTAACGTCGCGAAAGCGGATAGCTCGTTTCACGGTTCTGAAATAACCTGCTTACATCTAACTCGATCGCGTTGCACTCGAACCCAACACACACAACGTTTGGAAATTTTCGTTAATACATTGCTAAACACTGTCACGTAGTTGAGTGCTGTAAATCCCACTATTGGTCGCTGCTAAAATAGTACGTTTTAACAAGCCCTATTGATATTCGGTAGACAGTTCCATTTCGTTATCCAAGATAGCCATTACAGCCCACCGCTAGCGTTTCTTGTAAATAAGGGGCTAATACCGGGATATAATAAGATATACCGGTATTAACCTCATACCCGGTATAGCTCCGATTGGTGGAGAGCACGAAACGGACCAATCGGAGCGCCGCTGCCGATTGCGTTGGATGCTTTAAATCGAATTTGTTAAAAGAAACTTACACTAGGGCCTCAGGATCCGGCCACAATTTACGAACAGAAATTAAGGATTTTTGAAAAAAACTTATCATAGTTATCGGGGAAGTACTTTTAAATATGAAGAGCAAAAAACCCAATGATAGTTGAGAAGGCAAACTGTTGCTGCCAGTTTTGCCCAAGGTTCCTATCCTAAGTACATGCTGAGACTGAAGACGCCAACCGAATGAACCGCCACCGATGGTGGGTACAAATTCCACTATTTGCAGCCAAATATGACTGATTTATATTACAATGTAATATCTTGCATGACGTGTGTGTGTATACTAAAATTTCGGGTAAATAAATCATCTAATTTTATCCACTACTCCGTGTCTCCTGGAGGACGGTAGCCTTTTAAAGATGATCGATCCTTCAATAGTTCAGTCAGCCTTTATAGGCTTAGGTAGACATGTATCTATGTATCAGCGACATCCTTTCGTCGACTTTTGCCTAAGTAAGGCATTTATTTGTATCGAAGATAAGGGCTATCAAAACTACATAAACGTACCTACTGATTAAATTATATTCCTTTCAATTGGGCCTTTGTATCGGCCCTATTTTACTGGTGTATGATCGAAGTTTAATTTAGTCTAAAACCTCGGCATTCAACCACTTAAGCACCTCGTACGTAGGTACTAGATAGGTATAATCTAAACAATCAATAGGTTTAAGCTAGTTTTAAAACTACTGTTTTTTTTTTCTTTTACTTACCTTGTATATCTAATTTCTTGATAGCTATAAGAATAAATGTGCAGTATAAAGTCTTCTATTAGATGCGTGCTTTTTATAGAGCGTATAAATAAATTGAAGTAGACGGTAGCGGACGGGACACGTCTGCCATAAAAATAAAAAAGCCATATAAACGGCCACGATAAAAAGCGTGCCCACATTAAATTCTATGTAGGGGTTACTTCGTATTTACTAGAACTTATGTGGAACATTGCGCAAATGCTTATTAGGCTTATTCTCACAAACACTTTAATTAGATAACTACTCAGATTTAAAATCTCCTAACTTTGAAATGCGTTATCTTTGAAGGTGAAAGGTGATAGCTCAAAGAATATACAAATATTGAAGTTAACAAAACTTAGCAATGTTGATCAGTGAATTCCACATTTTAGAATCTAGAACGTCCTAAAAACTAACCTTGACATATATTAATCCTTATAGCCCTTAGGGACTGCTGGGTACTACATATGTATTTGAATCACGGTGAACTGAGAGTTACCCAGATTATGATCGTTCTAAAAAAAAACTTAATGTGTTATTTTATCTTCATAGGTGATACTCTATAGCAAATCATCGTAGACGGGTGAACAAGCCTTTAAAACGAAATTCTATGAAAGGTTCATGAAAATAGAAAATTGAAATCAGCTTATCCTGTTATCAATTCGAGATTGGTCTATTTAGCAATACATCCGAACCTGGTGTCACCGATTGAATTTTTCGATATGAATATTTTTATTATTGATGAATAAAATATAATTTATTTTACACGGGATCCATGCTTGTAAAATATCGTGGAACCATATTGAAAAGCAAACATAGTCTGCTTTGTAGTTCTATGGTACCTAGTCTAAAAATTAATAAGATTTCTATAAACATATTTGCTTTGAACAAACGTTCGATATTACAAAACTCGTAGCGGCGCGTAGCACTGTCTACGCCGATGCCATTCGCCGTCTATTGGTTACAAAATCATTGGAAACCTTAAATATAGCTACGCAAGTGCAGTTATAAAGGCATAATTAGTTAAGGAAGTTTCTAAATTCTAATAATTCTTTAATATGTTTTTAACCCGGCGAGGATGTGGTAGGGTCAATTTGACCCTGCTCATTTTGGTTCTTGAAATATTAAGGAATTTACGTAAATAAAATGGAAAAATAGAAGTAGCTTGAAATAAACAAACTAAGAATAATTCTAACTCAAGAATAACTTTTGTTTGAAGTTGGGATATTTTGTCAAAGGTATCGCTGGCTTAGTGTTGTTAACAGCGTGGACAAAAGTTTGCACTGAACAACCTGAATACCGATGTATTAATTTTTTTATCTTTTGTTTGATCAGTTTCTCAGTGTATTATGCACCGGTATTAGAACATCGAGAAGTGATTAAAACTAAATTTTATTATTAAACATTATTATGACAACGTGAGTACATATTAAAGACGTTTTATAATTTAAGTTCACCAAATTAAATCCATCTCACAGCACTCTAAAAAAATATGTGTGCCAAATTAAATAAATGTTTTGACATGGCGATAGAAATAAATGTACAAATCAATGATGATGGTCTTTGTGTTTGTGAATATACTTATGTGTTTGTAAACGCACCCACGATACAGGAATTACAGATAATATAATACTATACCAGGAATGAAACCAAGTGTGGGGCATCGTTAAAAAATGTATGAGAAAGGGAAATAAGACGAAGAGATTTTAAACAATATATTTTCTTGTAAACGGCTGAACTTGTCGGGTTAAAATTATAATTCCACTGAAAACATGCGTGTTTTCTAGCTATGCCCGCGACTTAGCAAGAATTATAATGCTCATGATTAGCAATATTGTGATGCTACACATTTATTATTAGATTATTAAACCCCTAAGTAACGCCAAAGTGATAGTCCCACCAAAAATAGATATAAGTGTGCATACAAATAGACAACTTCCTTCTTATTACATAACAATGTTTATCTTTAGACCAGTATTAAGAGTATCGTTTAGCTGGCGGCTTCTGACAAAATTGTCTTGAAATACGTGCAAAATAGGTGTTTGGGCTTTTCTTACATCTAAACCTTAACGAATTCATTTGATTTTTGTCTCTATCGTTTTGTCAGATTATAAACTAGCGCGACACGTTTTGCTTATTTTTTTTTCAATTTGGATTAATTTAAGAATTATCACGAGATAAGTATAAGGAAGATTTTTAGTTAAAAAAACGCATTTTGAGGGTTTATTATTTCTCAATCTATAAACAATATCAAAAAACACAAACGTGACGACCTAGTTTTTACTTGTGTCTATAACACATAAAATAATCATCAAAATCAGCTCATGTTTAGTGGGGTAAAAATGTTAACGAATTTTGTATGAAAACTTATTGCTAGACTATAGTCTTTTACTTTCAAGCCGGTTTTTGTATTATGAACCTTACTGTCATCGAAATACAGTTTTTAATACAAAACTTACAATTTAGTCCAGTAGATACTTAGTTCACGGTATTGGATTAACAACTGTATTTCGATCATAGTAAGGTTAGTAATGCAAAAACTGGTTCTAAAATTTAAAACTGGTATATTGTATTATGGGGGGTTGAGTTTCATTATACTACCGATAGAAGAAGATTAGAGTGTACAGATATAGCATTTCCGATGACGATACCTGTAGATGTAGATTCTAGTAAGCGGCGGCGACAGTCGTAGTCGGTCTGATTGTGAACATTGCAGACTGCAAGCTATTTCAGTATAACAGCCGCATAACGCATGAAAAAGAAGTTTTTGAGTTTTTAGTATCTAATGGACAGTTTCCGACAATAATGTGTTCAGCAGATGTGTCAATAGAAGTTACTGAACATGGCTATCTAGTAATAAACTGATAGGTATCAGTTAGATAGGATAGTTTAAGTAGAGTATCTGACATTATCCAACTCTGCTTAGTTGTACTGACATAATTATTGTGCGCAGCAGGTGAATGGGGATCAGTTTCTATTGTTTAGAAAACACTTATTTCCCTTATATTTATATTTATACAAAATAATATAGGTTAAATACAATAAGTAGGAATCAAAACGGTATACATAATACCGGTTTCAATTCAGTTCATTGAATGCGGCCATATTCGAAAGCCGGTTATACGGAAGCTTACCCTCGCGCATACGATCATTAATTTCACTTGAAATGCGTTCAGTGACGTGTGTGCCCGCCTTTACAGCGATGGCGGCTGTAATACACGCGTCTGATTCGCTGCTTGCCCCGAGCTTTCTACGCACATGCGCTTTCTAAAGCACGATACAATATGGCCGCCGAAATTCTTATCTGTATTCAATGACTGTGCTGCACAAGACACCATCTTATTGGTAGATATTCCAGGTTTTATTTAGAGTGATTGGTTAAAATTGGAGTAGGTTTAGAAGCAACCAGACAGTTACTGAGCTTTTTTGATAATTTGAACATTGGAATATCTATTCATGTCATCGGATTATCATAATGTAAGTCAATCACAACATATACATACTTGTTTTATTCAACCTTGAACATTGGCAGAATCATGGTCACACCACGATGGAGCCATTAAATTAAAATTGGGATTGGAATTGGAAGCTGTTTTTGTATTCTATTTTGCAAGCTTGTAGTCAGTTAGTGTAGTTGCCTACCTTAGAATTAGCTAAGCATAATAGGTAATGCGTGTAATCAGTGAAGACAATTTATGACTAAAATGTTCTTTCTACCAACTATTCCTGCACTTTATAAATACCCAGCAAATATCGCATAATATAGCACTTTATAAATATAGCAAATATCGGGAGGTACATTTTTTTTTGTATTTAGCTACGAAGAAAGGAAGACCTTTTGAATAGGTATGCTATGTGACAATTATTATGTATCACATAGATTATAACTATAAAAAGCGAAAGAAATATAAACTTATCGTCATATTTACGAAAAATATAGGATCCTCCGATGCTCTTCACCCACGAGTAAACTGTTACAAATCGCTTTTATAACAGAATAGAACTGAACAAAATGATAACACAACCACATTTATAATACAAGTCACAATTATTTCACATAGGTAGTTTTCACTTATCACCAATGACTTAAGACAGGTATCACACCGGAATCATTTTTTAACGTCACTGTGTAACTAAAGTCTATCCAGAGACTGGTTACGAATAGTTACGATGAATCACTGAGGGGCTACGTATGGGTAAGTTGGGCCTGTAAATACTTATAGCACTTAATAATATGTTGCAATAAAATCACAACTTTATTTTGGGCTTAGTCGTGTAAGGAATTTCCACAGGGTGGTATTTGGGACATATTATTTTTTCAGGTAGTCTTCTTACAAGTAAACACTTTTTTTTTGTTATAATTTATGATACCATCCTTCAGAAAATAAATAAGGTGTGGGGTCATATTAATTTGCTATAATATCATTATTTACTAAAAAAAAAATACGATAAATTCACAAATCAGTCCATTGAAAAAGTTCGTCTCTGTATTTACCTTTTGTTTAACCCTTTAGCAGCTTGCCATTGACCGTTTATGGTACTTTATGGTCACGTTTAGTGACAACAAAGCGGACGATAATCACTCGTATTCTCGTTGAAAAATATAACCCAAATAAAGTTTACAACCCAACCTTTGGGGATATGGTTAAGTTTTTCCTACATCATTCTTACTGGCCTTTTGTAGTAGCGCAAAGGTGGCAGAGGGTTCATTGTATGATTGAATAGCAACTAAAACATTGGATACCTCTTCTGTTACTACAGCTTAATTCTTATTTCATAACTATAGAGTCTAAAGTTGTATGTTATTCTTCGAATTCTTTTTATCATGAATTCATCACTGTTGTAACAGGGAGAATTAAGACAAAGGTTTGTTTCAAAACAAGTTTAACTACATATTGAGAATATTACTATAGACTAGTTTTTATAAGTATATATAATATAAGGTAGGTATATAGGTATACAAGAGTGAAAAGAAAAACTGTATAAATGGTCTGTGCTTACTGCTTATAAATTTTGCTAAACGGTTAATCACTCCACTACAGCATGAGCAATTTCAACTATTATTCAAAATACAGCTCTTGCAGACACAATAGAAGAAGATATTAAAGTAAGTAAGATCGATACTCAGCTTCGTAAAGGCTGTTTTTTCTTTTGCACTTAACTTTTAAGTTCTAGTACTCATAGTTCAAATCTGAGTAGCAGTACACTCCTGTATTAGTTCCGATTCTTGTCGTTAAAGTACCTACGCTTTTCCAAGTCCTAACCATCGTCCCTTTGAAGTCTCGTTGTTGTGTAAAAAGTTTCGAACCAATTGGGTAGATGTCGCTTCAGCGAAGCTTTTTTAGGTTCTCGGTAAAGGAAGTAGTTCGACTCATTTCACATAGATGGAGCTGTAAAAAGCTCTGTTGTCATCCAAAGCTTTACCGTTAGATGACGCTTATTACAATATATGCCAATAATTACAAAAATGAGCTTTTCAGACAGTACACTACACTACCTACTCTATGACCGGCTCTAATCCTGAGTGTAAGACGTTAGTCCACAAGAGTGCCAGGTACATCAGTAGTCCTAGATCTTACATTTATACCCCATTCGGTAACGTTTGCACTTAATCCTACTCTTTAAGTTTGGTCTTGATTGATAAAGAGAGGATAGAAGTTATCTATTATAATAAAATTGTAAGGCTATTTTAATGTAATGTGATATTTGAATTATTCCTATGAGGACGAGTATTGCGTGGGGTGAATCGAATCGAAACTTTTTGTTAGTACCGGTTACCTCCGCCAGGGGAGTCGTCTGTAGGTACCTATTTACTTGGAGCAAGCGTGATGTGGTGAGCAGGTAGATAATAGTCGTAGGTAAATTTATTATGATCAGGTATTTTTGTGTAGGTATGTTTACTTTTCTACGCAATTAAATCCGCGCAAAAAAATTACTAGGTGCAAGGAAAAGGAATCTACGAGTCGAGATACCTTAAATCTTCTGATTTTGACCCATACTGGACAGTCAGCCGCGATACTAAAATTGCTGACTGGTTAATCTTTCCAGTACCTATCTATAACTGAGCAATTTGTATGGATAAGCTCGAGTCGCCTCGACTAAAGAAGTCTAGATTACTAAAATAACATTATCAGTTGCATACTTTTGATTATGCTGTAAATTAATATGTCTCTGTTATCCTACAAATACAACTTAATTATTCCGGGCACGTAAGTCTTATAACATAGCTAGTTATATATATGCTTATGAAACTAGCATGTCGTTGACCTTTTGGTCCCTCCAGATTTTAATAATAGCTGCGTTTGCGGATGTTTCAAAGTAAATCAAGAGGGTTCGTGATTTCGGGTCCACGGCTAGCATTAGGCGTAAGTATTTGACCCCCCCTAGTTTAATCACGTCGGAGGGACAGAGGTCACAGTTGAGTGGTCATAGATAAGGGTAAGGGCCCCAGTGTGTGATTTGGGACCCCATTATAACATCCATTTGATTTAAATAAGAAATTAGATGGCATAAATTTTGATACCCGTGCCTATTTACATATTTAGTTGTATTGGTCGTAACTTCTCACTACATCTAATTTCTCACTTACATATGAATCATACTGACTTTCTAGTAGGTAGTATAGTTGTCAGACGTCCATACCCAGAACTCTGTTAATATTAGCCACTAAAGCTGCTTAAATTGGTTTCTGCAAATTCATTCTAGTACCTATTCATTCTAGTATTTTATTTTCTAAAAGAAATTACCATAAATCTATCTCCCTGTAATTGAAACCAACTCAGTCTAGTTCAACAATTATATGAAACACTATATAAAATTGTTTCGTATCGACATACCTAGCTGCCTACGTCACTAACAAGAAAAACAAAAGTTGATTCCAAGTTCCATTTCCATTACGGGCTAACTACTAGGGGGCCATAACTCGGCGGTAGCCGGTGGAGAGGTATAATTACATAGCTGAAAGCTATCGTTAAATTCCCTCTAGTGCACGCTAATCAACGGATTAATGGGCGAGAAAATGCGGGCCGAATACTCTGCCCCAGCTGAGATGTGATGCTGTGGAAATATATAGGTATATCTCAAGGTAATTAGATCGGTGACATACTTATATAAGATGAAGATGTTAGAGGGAAAGTACTTATATTTATTTTGATTAAATTAAAACAACAATTTTAGTTTAGGATTTTTTTATTTTCTATATATAATTTAAGTATGTTATTCGATATAAGAAAGTAGGAAAAGCCACAGGAAGAATATAATAGTTGTCATTAGATGTTTTAATAAGTTATTGAAAACTCAACTTGAGATTTTATGTCACATTTACAACTTATATGGTGTTATACTGAAAAGAAAAGTACAATTATAAGATTGTCTTCTTCAAAGGTTATTGTTCACAGTTTTAACCATGACAACTTTCATAATATACCTACTTAGTTTAAGCATGTTCATCAAACATTCCATTATTTAGTCTCATATTGATTGCTTCCCTCCTGCCCTAAAATCCGATTCATTTCACAGGAACTTTGCAACCCCTACTCACCCTCCGGAAACAAAGCCCCCCTTGCGTCCCCGCAAACTCACAGCATCCGCCATTTTTATGACTAGAAAGAGACGGATATAAAAATCCCTGTGAGTGGAAGAGAGAGACAACATTTGGGGTGCAAAAGGAATTAGACATGAGTTGGGTTGAATGTATAACAAGGACAAAAGCAAAGGGCGATTTATCTTCCGCAGTGAAATCTTATAAACATTCGCTACTTTGTCCGGGTACTGATGAAGAAACCTGAAAAAAAAAATTGGTGTTGAATTATTTCAGTTCTGAATTGATTTCTTTATATTAAACAATAGCTCTACAAAAAATAAAGCAGATTTTGTGTAGATTCAGTAAAACCATTGGTTCTGAATATTAGTCGAACTTGTGTATTTTTTTTGTTGGCTTGTCTGATCAAAGGTAAGGTAAATAAAAGGTAAATTAATAAGTTACAAACATTATTCAAAACCAATAATTTAATTTTTATCTAGTGACCAGAAAGAAACAGGCTGAATATCTCTGTCTGAGGTAATATTACAGATAATTACTTCAAATAATGAGCTGCCTCAGTAGTTTCTAACGAACTTTTTTTGAATAAGGACCATTTATTAATGAAATTCTTTCTGAACTGAACAGGTTTTAGTTAATTGTGTTATGAAGAGACCTAGAATTTCTGAGAACTTACTCGTTGTGGGTGTCTCAGTACTAGGGCGCTAAGTATAATTTAACAACAAAACAATGCAACCTGTAAGCTCTCACCGGCCATCGTACAGTCCCGCTAGTATAACCAAAGATTCTTCCTTCATCACGCTCCATAAAATCTTATATAAATCTATCATTTTATACATAATGACATGAGATTGACTCAGCATGATTCCCCGCTGAAACGCACTCAAGTGAAAACAGCCAGCAAGTCAAGTTGACACAAAAGTTTATTGCCCTCGTTATCAGGACCGTTACTTTACGTTATTTGATCGCATTAGGGTGCATGCACCCCTGTGTTAAGGAAAGTCGGCGGTATTAGGTATAATGCCCATAGCTATAGGTAGGTATAATGCTGGTATACTCAAATGTAGGTATAGGTAAGTTAGAATTGAATTAGTCCGAGTAGGTATATGACATGTATGTGTTGCAATTGGATTGAATTGAAATGAAGAGATATATAGAAAAGAAGCGGTCAATTATCATGTTAACTTATTAGAGTATGAGAAAACCATACTTTAATCGAAACATATCGTCTGATGTCATCTTTAATATTTGGGAGAGCTCAATAAAGCAGAATTTAATTTACTTAGGTAGGTACCTGCTGCACATTAAAACGAGGTAATAAAACAGAACCTTAAGTGTACTTGCCAATTTTAACTTGAAATTAAACAGATATTTCGCTAGGTACCCTACTATAGAACGCCGAGAGTAGAGTAGTATTTTGTCCCCAAACCTTTGAAACTCGGGAAATCATGCGATAGACATTTATTTACGGGAAAAGGCATTAAATCAGGAGGGTGAACCTCCCCAAACGCATTTGCTTTTATTAAAATGCTTAGGCACGTTTTTAATCAATTTCCTTAGATGCAGTGGGTTAGAGTTGGCATGCACTGTGCAAAAGATTCTGTCTGCTCATAAATATTAAATAAGGGGTGACTCGATGTTGCTGTTTATTTAAATATTTAAAATATAACGTATTCTACCTACCGAATTTGCATACAACATTTTAGTGTTAAATCATTAACTTTGAATTATTTAAATTGAGATTCAAACTTTTATAAGTATTTTTATTAGTCAGTAATTATTGAGGTATCTAATTAAAATACAACATACGTTTTAATTAATGGTATTCAAATTACATCTCAATTTATTAATTAATGTATCGTTTTACTTAGGAAATAAATCAATAATGAGATAAAAACAATTCCAATATTCAATTTATCTGCTGGATAATGTAATACCTAATAATGTTCCGTAGTTTAGTCTGATCAACTGGAATGTTAGTATTTCTGATGCTCATTCTTATCCATCTTCTGCGCAAAGTTAAAGTCTGAAAGGAATCTTTTTTGTGGAGAAATTCTTATTTTAGAATAATATCCTATATGTAAAACAACTACCTACTTACCAAAAACGTAGACTGTAACTATCGAAACAAGTAAACGATATTTCTCTTGACACGTCTCTACAATTTAGCAAAATATTAATATTAATATATAAAAGCTTTAAAAAATAAAGCAGAATCTTTTCTACTAATCGGTAGGTATATCGAAAAAAAGCCACTTAAAAATCCTTATTCTGAACTTCATTATGCCCGGCGGGCGCGGCGCACTGGTACCATGGTACGTTTCAGTACAATAAAGGCAATCTAAACTAAGTACAATCAGCTTCAGAATTAAATACATGTATAGACTTACCAATACTAACTGTAAGTATTTTTTTGTAGTCCATTTTTATGCCGTATATCATCGTGACAAACGACTACAGAATTTATATAAGTATTTAAGTCACGTCCATGCTGGTACAGACGTATTGAGGTAACTCCGTCAGAATTTTATCAACTGATTTAGGTATATAGAAAGCCCTTTAAAAACGGTTTCAAAAAGCTGCGTTTACAAGAAATCCACATTTATATATTTTTTAAGTATTTTGAATAGCGACGCAATTTCTAACTTCAAAATGTTTTAATTTATACAGGACTAATAATATGGCCATATGGTCATTATGTAATGCAAAGGGGAAATGCCCCACACGTCGTCTTAGCTCAAAGGCCCCAAGAAAGTTACCTCCAGTTTAGTTAATTAATGCGTGAATTAATTAATCATTAATCAAGTGACACGTGCGTTTAATTACTCGAGATTAAACCAGCGTGGGGTAACTAGGTGACTATTATACGTATTTTAACTATAAAACTTATGCGGGCTTGTTTACTCAGGCTGTTTGCTTAATGTGAGATTTATTTATATGTGCTTCGGGATCGAAGTCCAAATTGCTAACAATTGTGCTGTATGTGTGGTATATGTGTGGCTAGTATTTATTATATATTTATTACACATCTATACATATAAATAAAATTGGAGTGTCTGTTTGTAATATTGAAATAACCGTTTTTACTACATGCATATGAATATATATACGGTACATACACCAAAATAACATTTTTTACAATTTTTGTCTGTCTGTCTGTTTGTATAGGCTAATCTCTGAAATGGCTGGACCGATTTTGATGGGACTTTAATTGGCAGGTAGCTGATGTAATAAGGAGTAACTTAGGCTACTTTTATTTTAGAAACATTCTTTTATTTTAGAAAAAAACAGGGTTTGTCTCACTGAGTGCATTTGGTCTCACAAAAAAATACATTGTTAAGTTCTGACATCCACGCGAACGAAGTCGCGGGCACAGCTAGTATAAAATAATTTTAAAAGGCATATACATATAAGTATCTAGAACTAGAGATGTCCGCGACTTCATATGCGCAAATTTCGAATATTCGTACAGTTATTAAAATTCTATGCTCAATAGCGTGATGATACACAGTTATTATTATTATAAGAGGTAGACCCTAAGAAGCGCTACAACGAAGGTCTTATTAAAATCGGTCTTTAAGTTACAAGTGTTCAAACAGATAATTTTAGAGTTCGTTTATAGTACCTTTATATTATCTGCTACTCTTTAGTCTCTATTAAATTACTGGTTTTAATGACACAAGTTAGTAGCCGCCTGATTACCGAGCTTTAGGTATTATAAGATTTATATCTACATTAAATATAAGTTAACATAATCATAAAAATAAATACGGACTGTAAATGTACATTACAATTTAAAGTAAATACTTAGTTTGTTATTTCAAATTTAATAAACTACTATACAACTTTAAACGGTGCCTTTTCTAACGTGAAAGCAACCGCAGATCTAATTTTCTAAGTAAAAGTGTTTCTAACAAGAATTAGTCGGCGTACACTGAAATGAATAGCCGCTTTACACGCCGCAAGGAAAACGTTTTATTTTTTCACTTTTGCGCGTGTAAATGCGCCTATTCTTTATTTTTACGATCCCGTCGGCTTCTAAGTGTAGAACGTATAGGCTAGTTAGTATGTGAGTATGGTAAGTGTGGAGGTAATGTAATGGCTGTGTCGGGCCTCAGGCAGCCGCCCTTTAACGGCGTCGTAATTGCGAGCTGAAATTAAGTGTTATTTTTATGGTGATTTCTCTACTACTACTAAGTTGCTTTAAGTAGGCGTAAAGCGTTTTATTAATTGAAATAATCGTTGTATAATAAATTTTAATGTTTGTGTGATACTGTTCAATTCCCAGTTTTTTGTAGTTGAACGACGACTGCGAAGAAGTCAGTTTTTTTGTGTGCTAAAAAGGGTACGAAGTTTATTGATATCATTGTGTCCATACATACCTATATTTTCCTTCGTTTAATTGTACTGATATTTATTATTCATGAGGTTAATTGTATTATTGGTATTATAAAGTTACTACCTACCTACCCACAACAGGTTCATTTATTTTTAAAAGGCTAAACGTATTAACAATTCAGTTCTAGGCGGCAAGAAGCAAAACAGCTCGTATTTTACGCATGTAGATACGTACCTGACCTCATGGAAGGGGTTAGCGGATATTTATGACTTCTATACAAGTTGTGTCGGCGCGGTGCATGTGCGAACTTGGGCCATAGCCCATAAACCGGCCCGCCATAAATTACTCGCAACTTTGTACAGTGTGTGCCAGGTCTTACCGCCCAAGCATAAGTGCACTGAAAAATAAATTTTATTGGTTCAGATACACGATCTTGTAAGAGGAGAATATTAATTTAGTCTCGTTGTGTACATGGAAACCCTTTTAAATGGACAAGCTGAGTAGATACTGAGACGATGTATTTTCGTAACAATATTTTTGAACTGGAATGAACCACCAGACATTTTTTGATCCGATTCTAATTAAAATATCAAATAAAACTGGTTTATATGTACAACATACAGTGATACAATATAATATACTTAACAGAGTAATAGAAGACTTCAAATAAAAAAAAAAACCTTTAAATATTTCATGTCATATTATAAATCAGTATGGTAGAACCTATTTGTTTCTACCGATTCATTATCTTGAAGCTGTCTACACTTAATCTAAAGCTTTTAACAAGTTTCACAACGTTCATTTGTAAAACCATAGATAGAGGTGTTATAAAACTGCATGTTCCTATATAATAGAGTACACCTACACGGTTTATAGTTAATTAGTACGTGATATATAACGGACCAGCGATCAATTAAACCTCGGCTGCTAATCGGTCGCACTGTTGCGTTAATTCCACTAATTTTACGACTTTTTATTAGAGGCTCGTCACAATGGCGCGTGGGCATGTGGATAGATGGTTTATTTCTATGGATTGATAAACTTGCGTTGGTAAATGAACAACGATGGATATTGGGTAGCCAGAAGTTCAGATGTATGTATTTACTATTGGTTTAATGTTGATGAAATATCGTTTTGTGGGACCAGCTAGGTGATGATCGGAGGCAATCTAATTATGTGTTGTTTCAATTATCATTGTTTTTTATAAACTATACCAAATAGTAACTTTACTAGGTATTCTGTAGAATCTGCTTGATCTCTCAGCACTTCTATCTTCATTACAATCAAAACAAAGAAAATAACCGTCTACGGGAAATAAAGCTGAAACTTTATCTATCTTTACAGCGGTACCGGAACGCGGCCTACAATTCCATTCTACATCAAAGAAGAACATTATCCTTTCTTCCAGTCGCTATAAAACCTTATCTCGGAGAAAGCAAGGCGGGCAAGCGACGCGCAATCTACATAGAGCTGATAATGGCAAGACCGGCTAACCAAGACCCCTCAGTCTTTCTGATTTACGAATAGAATTTGGGACGATAATGAAAACGGGAGATCTAATTTCCCTGGTCGCGATATAAGTAATCTTGGAGGAGCGCAGTGGGCGGTTTACGATCGCGGGCGGAGAAGGCTTTTATATTTATTAAGTAAGTTGGGCTTTCGGCTGTATTAATCCACCTTTATGGAGGGGAGTCTAGGCGCCTGCTGACGATGGAAACCAGAACCCGTGTATACCTATATACATTTTATACCTATAGGGTGTGGATATTGCTTATCATAATAGAAAAATTTGTTTCATATATTCGGTGGAAAAACCACAAAAATTTACCACAGTATTTTCTCAATGTCAAAAAAGAAGAGGTACTACAACTCTTTGGAAGTATTTTACATGTTTCGTTATTATGTGTGTGTCTAAGTAATTGTGTTTTTGTTTTTTTTTCCCCTCCTTCATTTGTATGAAGCAGGCGTCATACTGTATATGGCGGTACCTTAAAGAATTGCGAAACCAATTCGAAATAAACAACACATTCTTTCAACTCTATAATTGTGTTCGGTTCAGGTGCCTGCACTTGCACTATGGTCTTCGGTTGATGTAGGCAGCTCGGGCACTAAAGACGCCGTAAAAGTAGTTTTGATGGTGTCAAGGTGTCTCCTGCTGGTCATATTCTAAGTCTAATCGTAAGCATGGTTGCGGTAATATAATTCGCAATTCCATTAGTTATCTCGACAGGCGAACTTGTGTTTATGGCTTGCCCTGAACCGCACACCGGTTGTGTAGTGAGTTTCAACAATACAACTACCGTACTTGTGGACTACCTTAAGTTAAAGTTCTAAGGGATTCCACCGTTTGCTATGAATATATTTGCAGAAATGTTAAAAGCTGGTTACAATAGGTACCTACAGTTTCAGTTACATGATCGATCATAGCTGCCGTTATTGTGGCTAATACCTTATCCTACTTTTGTATACTAATTTATTATGTTAATCTCTTCTAATTTAACCATATTTCCTGGAACAGTAACTAAAACAGGTGTACGTAGGTTGCGCTCTAATACAAAAACCGCTATGCCAACACAACTACGTAGATGTTCGTAGTTACAGAAAAAATATTTTTATTAACCCACGCATTAAAATTCTTTGTTTGAAAGTGCCTAATTAGTCCAAACGAAACGTTATTCAAAAGTCGGAATGTGTGAACTGAGTTTTATTAAAAATCGCAGTTTTATGTATAAAAGTAGGTGTACGAGGTGGGTTGGCTTCGTACGTGAATGTTATCATATTTTTACGGGGTACGTGAAAACGCGCGCTTTTATTACGGGGTGTTTTATTACGTTTTCTAGATTAGGAGCGAGTCGGGCTCGGCTCGGGCGGAGGTCAGCACGAGTGAAAATAGGAAATTCCTGAGATCGGCCAACGCGCGTGCCTGTATTGCCGATGCGGGAATAATGCGGACGCGGTCCAATTTCATGACACGAACTGTGAACGCTGTTATATGGAATATTTTGTGAGACGTACGGCACAATATCTAATTATTTAAATACATAAACAGGGTAGACTTAGTTTAGCTATTATTATTTTGTACCCATGACATAAAACTATCCCAAAAGTTTAGTATAAGTACAGAAATTGTATATATTTGTTTTTTGTAATAAAAAGTGTAAATCTATTATTCTATACTGAAATTCGGGGCGGGCTAAAGAAAAACAATCTGCGCTATGACGCGTGAAGGAATCGGCTCGTATTTATGGGGGGAAGTTATTGTTTGAAACGTCTAAGTCGTAATTCCGCGACATAAACCAGCCAGGCTTCACTTTGGACTCTCCCCCCTTCCCCCTATTTTCCTGCCACCCCTACCGAGCGGGATGCTGTTTTTCCCGGGCGAAATGGCCCGTTTGAAATTGTTGTTTTATGGAAGTTTTTAGTAGTTGACTTTGCCCGGAGGAAAATATATAGAACAGCAATCTTTATGTCTAGCTATGCATATTGCTAGATTTATGTAAGATATACAGAAGTTATATCTATACAAGTATAAAGGTGGGGGAGCATTTAAGAGGTAGGTAGACTACATCTCATGTTTAAATAAAGAAACTACAACCTTATATTTTTTAAGCAACACCTACCGCTAATTATTTGACAGTGAGACAGTTGACAGTAAATTGAAAATATTACTAATTCATAGTTAAAGTTCACATTCATCACGCAATAACTAAATATTAAAAAAATATTTGAAGTGGTTCGTTTTCTAAATTGTAATTAAGTCGGGTTCGTTTTTCTTAGATTACGCTAATAAATTTACTTGCGTAATAGGTAATCAGGCAGGTAGATACATAAACGACATTGGAAGGAAGGGACTATGCTATGTTAGAGAAGAAAAACAGAAAACGTGATTCAAAAATATCTCCGTGGAGAATCTTTAGCAAAAGGACGTAACTGAGGTAAAAAATACAAAAAAAATGAAACTTGAACCGAATGTATCCACCAAAGATATCACGAGAAATATTGAACCCAAGAACCGATAAAAACTCAAAATAACGACCTGTCACAAATAATATACAATGAAATTATCTCCACCATTTTTAAAGTTGGAACGCGCATTCTATCCTCGGTCGCTATTGGTCGTCTCGTGACAGCTGGGTGAAATACGCCGACGTGCCTGCCCCGGCGCAGCGGGTGACAACATGGTGCCACTAAAGTCCCCTAATGAAATTAAATTCCGTACGTTTTAGATTTGCTCGTAAATAATCCGAGTATCTAATCCACTGATTAATGAACACCATGGAATTTTCTTCGAGTTTTTAATCTCGTGGAGTAGTCTTTTAAATCGATTAACCGTAGTTGGGTAACACGATGCGGGAATATCGTGCGTGCCCAAGACTTATCCGTATTTTATTATATCGATAAAGTTTCGAAGGTTTTGGTTCTTATTTGTCAAAATTTTATGGATGTTTGCGTAAATCCGTCTTTTGGGAGTGAAGCACACAATATATGCATAGGCACCTACTTACAATATCGGTAGACAGCCATAGAGCATAACAGCAATAAATCGAGCAGACGATCACTAGACATTTTTATGACAGTAGATACAGCGTACAAATGACGACAATATATTTATTTAGACAACCCTATCGCTGGCACTCACGCGACGTGCCCTAATGTCATAGATAGAAAACATCTTAGCACTTTAAAAGCATTTTAGATAAAACGGCGCGTGTTGGATAGGCCTGTGGATTTAGTTACAACAAAATTACAAGTTTACGACTAACAATATCGTCGTATACACCACCTCTCATGTCGCTTTAGGGTTGGCTGGCTTGGATATTTTATTTTCCATCGAGTATAATTTTTTTTCAATGGCCTGACATTTAATTGTAAATATTATGATTAATACATTTTGAAAGTAAAATGATAAGTTAGATTCTTTAGATAACTACTAAGGATATATATTGCCGATGATCGACTCAATAATTTAGCTACATGGTGGTAGCAAAAGTCGATTTGAATACCTACTTTCAAATTTTCCGGTAAACCGTGCCTGCCAAAGCTTGTCTAATATTTACAGAAAAATCTGTACGTTGTTAGCCCTAACCTCACGGGGCACTAAAGAACAAGTTTAGTGTTCTCCTGATGATTTACTGGGTGCATTCCTGGAGTGCCATCGTCCGTCGCGGGTATATGGCCGGTGTAAATGGTCGAGATTAGCGTTTGTTCATATTGCTACTTAGTCGCTCTCTTATGGAGGGAGTAAAGTAATGCATCTCGTATCTATTAAATATTATAACTCATGAATTAGGGAATTCTAATTATTGAATACGTATCTTTTCGTTCTGTATAGTTGCCATTATCTGGCAACATCAATTATACGTAAAATGAGCCTTTGAGGTTAAAATAAGCCCTTAATTTCACTAAACAACACCAATAACTGATTGTACCAAAATCGCTATTTGCAGTAACCAAATATTTATAAACGGTTAGCATAAAATGAGTTCCATTAACGTTCGGCAAAGTTTTGGCCCACCCATGTTCTAAAATAATAAAAAACGAGCCATATCACGTGGAGTGTAAGGCATAAATTAGTGATGAAAACGATACGTTCCGCGGGCTATCATAAAATACGAGTATATAATTTTAATAACAAAGACTAAAACAAAATACATTAACGACTGCCTACAGTTGGTCTCATGATGCCGTGTTACAGATTAAGGCGGTGATCTTAATGTGAGTGGTTAATTTATGAAGCAGTCGCATTAATTTACGCAGGGGTTCACGATACGTGAGTAACCTGCCTTAGGTGCCTCCACGGGTATTCCATTTCCTTCAAACCAGTTCGCTTTGAATTATCTAAGAGTTAACATACAAGATACAAAGAACCGATTTGAATACTTGAAAACTTTTGCATAAATTATAGACGCGCGAATCTCGTAAAATTTTGTAGGTTGGTAATTTCTCATATCCATCGCTATATAGCAGGTGCACAAATCATATTATTATTAATAGCGAACACCTTTCCATAAAGCATTCATATCTCAATCTTCGCGTCGTATACGTCTTCATAAAACCTTATTTCAGCATGATTTCAATATTTTTCTTGCGACACATGCGTCCCGATTCCGTGGAACGGCATAGAGTTTACGATCCAATATTTTTATGCAAAGAGCGTCGCCAAATGTGCCACGTCGTCGGTGCCGAAAAAATACACACAGCCACGTCCTTTCGCACGTAAAAAAGGATGCGACAAAATAAATATACAAGAGCCACCCTTTTTGTCCATTAAACGAGCGTAGGTTTTTTTTTCTGTTGCCTCCATAAAATGTGCCCCAATAAATATGTAAATCTACCGAGAAAAAACGCTGCCGAGTGCCGAAGCCGCCCGGTTTTGTGAGTTTCACTTTCGTCCGTTCAAGTTAATTGGTACAATTGCATTGAAAAAGTTTCGACGTCTCGAATGCCAACGACCTTTGTCATGACTTATCGTCTTTTATTTGTTCCACGATCCGATACCTAAAATGCAAATGAAGGTTGTTGTTGCAGGTCGTTATTTATATATCTGGTGTTCGTCGGCGAAAACGTGGCCCTGCGTATCTAGTGCCCAAGCGATAAAATGCCCGTTTATCTCCCCCGGCATTTCCTCTAACACCCCTTTCGAAACTAAGCCGTTAGCTAATACTTGAGTGACACATAAAGCTGACATTAACATCAAAATAAAGATAAAATTTTCTTGCCTAGTCACACGTAAGTATCTACTGTTAAATAGGTGCTTGTATAAACGAGGCAGTGAACGTTAAGTGTATGGCAGGCGAGTAAATACATCTAAACCAAATACCCTAGTAGATATATTAAAACCCGACTATACCATTATTACTTTGAAAGATTTTCTATGGTTTTTATTTTTATTTTTATTATTATGTAAATGTATACGAAGCTTAATATAATAGATTACCCTATGTTCTATGATTACTAGGTTCATTTGGGTATGATCTAAAACAATAAACATAATATGTAGTAAATTATTTATAATTAGTAATAAGTCAAATAATAAATACTTTCAGCAGGAAAACTTGGAACATTATACTGAAATAAGTTTCGTATGTGAAGATCCCTAGGAGCTGAATCGATCGGCCCGGGCTACCCTTAGGGGACTTCGACGTCCGCCATCTGCCCTTCCTACTTATATATACACGATATCTATTTCCACAGGTTTATTTTATAGGTAATATTCTAAAACAGAATGACAATCTAGAAACGAAAAATGGATGAACCAATGTTGTTCATCTGAAATTGACTTAGACATAAGCAACGAAGTATCTACAGCTCTTTAAAATTCGTAATATTCTGTTGTCCCGCAAACAATTCTCGGTTGAGTTCGACCAGAACTGAAAAAAGGGGATCGTAAAGATAATACCTGCTTAGTCCTTATTTACGACAGCGTATTCTTACATTACTCCAAAAAGCATTTTTAAAACCGCAAACGACCGATACGAGAAATATCGCAACGATACATTTTTCGTTAATGAATGGTATTGATCGGGCTCGGGGCTATAAGCGTATAATTTACGACAACATTCTCGGGTTCGCTTCGCGTGCTGCTCCGAAGGTGTGTTATTTATACCCCCCCTTTTTTATTTATGCCCCCTTTTTTCGCAGCTCGTAACGGCTGGCAATAAAGGGGACGTAATTTTAATTTCATGATTGGAAAGCTCGATTGGTCGGTTATGTGGCTTAATGAGTTTATGGCGGCAATGAGTGGACTATAACGGTCGACGGATTGAACGATTTGGGGTTTAAGGTCATTGGTAATGGCGATTGTTGGCTAATTTTAGGGTTGAATGTTACGTCAGGTTTTATTAGGTTCTGTTGATGTAAGACTGGTGAGATTCTACGCTTAGTTTTTTTATTACGAGGTGCAGCGTACAACTATTACCTAAATACGAGTGTTTTATCACTCACGAAAACAATGCACATCATTTGCTGCGATCGGTGCTTACTTACCTACTTTAAGTAGGATCTTTTGGTGTCATGTATCACAGGTATCACCAACTAGCCATATGTATTTTCCAATCATACACCTAGATGTACTCCGGAGTAATCATTAACATAATCGGTTCAAGTAACGATAAATGATTACGTAAATATAGTAATAATATCTAAATTTATTTATTCCATAGATCATGGGTATTTGCAAGTATCTACACAGCGATATAAAAATTAGGCAAGTCTGTATCTGGGAACCAGAGTTTCAAATAAGTACAGTTTAGATAATATAGAAACACTAATCGTCTTTTGATTAAAGTATTTTCTGTTTTTACTTCTTCATAAGCTTAAAACTCGTAGATACAGAATCTAGATAAAAGTTCAAATTAAAAAAAAAACTATCGACCTTTTTATTTTAAATAACAAGCCAACCGAACACATGTCGACGATTGGATGAAGTTTGAGTTCATTAATTTTTTTCATCGTAGCACTTCACCAAATTAACCGTGTCTTCATAAATAAAAGCCACTTGAACGGCGGTGTCTCGTCGCCGGTAAATGAGCTTGCGCTTGCGACGGACCCTCGCATTCCCACACCGTATTGGAAAAGATAAATCTTCGTCTCACCCCGCCCTCGGCTTTGATCCATTAAAATGGACGCCTTTGTATCCATCTATGTAACTGTATACATGTCTATTCAGTTTTACTTTGGATACTGAATTCACCTGGATAAAAAACTAATGACTTACTGCGTATGGCTTTTAATCACACAGTAACTATTTTAAAACTCAAAACGTGATTTCCTGTACTCTTTATATGCTTTGTAGTCTTTTAATACAATACTTGTTTGTAAATAATTAAATAAGTTATTTTGGACAAATACTTATGTTTAATTTTATATAAATATGTAGTATTCATTTGGCAGATTGCAAGAAACCAAGTCGGGTGAATACTCTACACAATAGGTACAGAGAGGAAGCTACCTACGACTGACACATACTGAAGTCAACAAAGTAAACTTCTTACAGTTCTTACTCATAATACACACCCTTAAACTCACACTTTTATTAATAAAATCTTATAATAAAATATGAACAGAAAAACCATTTTGAAGCGAAGCAAAAAGGCAGAAACATGCTTGATTTATATCAACCGCCTTTTGAGCGGGAATTATGTGCGCACTTATATTTTTTATCCCCTTTATTATTTGCAACTTTGTAACATACCTACGGACTACGGAGTCACTTAACAAAAATATGGCGTATTAAATCGCATAAAGAAAACAGTGTTTTCAGAAAATAGTTGGGGATAAAAGGAAAGTTGTAAGGGCGTCGTAACTTGGGACATAAAGCTTTTGAATGGAAAGAATCTATCGCGAGTGAATTGTTAATAAAGATATAGAGCAAGCGGAGTATTACGGGACATTAGTGACATTTTACGAGCCGAATGATGGCTGATGTGATGAATGCACCCGGAGATTCTACTGACGTGTTATTTTGTTGCAATTTATCAAAAATATGGGACATTTCTAACTATTGTGTGACAACTGATAACGTGTGATACATACATTATTTTAGATCAAATAATTCGTGGATTTGGGTAAGTATTTTAAATTTGTTTCGGTACTATTTAAGTATGTCTAAGTAATAAATAAAATAATTATGATCATAATAAATATTAACAGTTTCATGCCTAATATGGAAATTCGCCTATCAGGTGTGGAGAGTCATCATCATAAACCAAGAATCTAATAATTACCTAAATAGCCAGTAATCTTAACGTTAGATTAATACAGGTAACTACATAAATAGAATATTGCATGTTGAGTAACTGATAGGTACCAACTTTGCGTCGATTTTATCTACATCTTTATAAGTAGATATAAATTGCAGTGCTATAAATTTGTTAATTACTACTGATACCTAATACGGCTAATCAACATCATCGTAAAATAACCACCTGCGTTTATAAATCATCTTAATTATATTTAATAACACCTATAGCATCCATACGTCGTAGCTACACAGAATAACTTTCCGTAAGATACGCAGTTAATACGCAAAGACCGATGGATTATACCTCTTAACTAGAAATTGTGTTTCCCTGAATACGTATATTTACTACGTAGGTCGATCGGTATTCTACATAATATACGTACATTTAAAAATGATTCCACGGTACCTATCTCAAGCCGGGCCATAAATGTCTTGGCCAGGATAATATTTTACGACGGCTTATGCATCCGAGCGAGAGGCGGGCTGAGCCTTATCTCGCACCAAACCTCCGCACATGTGGACTGACAGGCAAATTTATCGACTTAAAAATACCCACCCAGATTAAAATGAGATACGCCGACGAAAATTCGACCCGCCGACCCGGTACCACTTGATAAAATATTATTTTTAGTAACAGCCTCGTATAAAAACTACCATTATTGCAGTTTGAGTAAATTATGTGTATTAGATTTTCATCGGCCGGAGCGACATTTGGTTTCCTTCCCTAAATTTTTTGCTGGCGTGGAATATTAATAGCTATCGGGATATATAATTTGCCTTAGTAGTAACTTTTAGAAAAATAGAATAGGAATTAGTGTCTCTGTATTTATGTTTAAAAGTATAAAATAGGCTTACATAATTTTAACTCGAGATAAGATGAAAATCGACATAAGTAGATGAAAAAGATGATCGATCGAGGAGAACCGATCATTAAAAGGATAAGATATTGTTATTCGAACTTGCTTCTGTTTGCCCACCAAGGCACGAGTATCTTTCAAATTATCTCTTCAAGGAGAGTTTTAGATCAGGTCCGCTTCTGCTTGATTAACCGTTAAGATTCATGTTTGAAGGATTGTGAGATGATACAGTGGAAGAGTCTTAAATTGTTTAGTTGAAAAGTGCGAGTGACTAAGGTTTTGATTAAAAATCAAAAAATAATAATAAAAGGATTATGCTGTGTTGAATCCCTGATGAAAGCAAAAACGTTTTTTAATTATAAATATTTCGTATATTAATTACCTTGATAAAATAGGCCTTATTTGTATTGATTTCCTATAAAGATGTTGATAAGGAGTAAGTAAAATTCTGTACTATTGGTATAACATCTTTGTATATATCTCCCTCAGTGCTCTGTGCCTCTATGTTCAGGCTCCAACATAACGTTAAAAATTTATTAAATGGAAACATATAGAAAACACTGTATTACCTATCATTTGTCTGAACTAAAATTTACAGAAATTTACTTATAGTATGTTTTTCTACCTCTAAGGCCTTCTGTACAAATTCCGCACCTACAAATCAACACGGAGGTATCTATTTCTCTTAAATTTGTGTGAAAATTGACACGGGTTGTGAAACATATATTCACGGGTAAACGGAAACCAATTAAGTAAATAAAACATTATGTACCAAATATATATTTAATACAGTTAGGTGAATCCCATAAGCCATAAGGCGTCGCGTCGTGACTCGGTGAAGTGGATTTGAGGAAGTGTTACTATTGGTAGGCTTTTATTTACGTACTATATTTTATACACTTATATATTTTCTCAACAAATCAGTATGTCTTAGTCTAAACTATGGTAGAAATCGGCGCGTACGCTGATTTTTATCGCTGGATATGAAACTTAAGTTTTCTGGTAAGTCATGGTTTCAGATAAATCATGCAGAAGGTCACAAATAAATTGATTATAACCAAGCACTCCATGGATATTAATTGTTATTGAACCTTTAAAATTAATTACGCAGCGGCTATATATCAATTAGATGAATTGCACTAAAAGGATATTGTAGTTATATCAAGATAAAATTAATTAATTTTTGAGATTAGAACTTAATGCCTTCTTCAAGGTACTCCACAATCCTTGCCTTTTCCCGTCCCTATGAAGACGTTGATTTCTGATTTCCATGCATGCCAACTATCTTTTGTCTATCTTTGTAAAATGTCGTTATAGAAAATGTTGACAGAATACAGCCAATAAAATGCCTTAATGGCTACTAGTTCTTCAATCTCAGACGATGCGTTTAGCATATATTCTACGACAGAATCAAAAAAGTGTTATTCTTGAATTATTCCTGGTCACAGCTATTTTTCAGTATTGTCAATAATGACAGATGTAAAGTCTAAATAATATTAAGTAGTATCATTCCGACTATTTTTTGTCAAGTACGCTACATGGAAATTTCATAAATTTGTAATTTCTATTCGAGTCTAAAACTCCCCCTGAAAATTTCCCTTTAAAACTCAACCTGTATTTATAAATAAAGTAACATTAGGAAAAGTCTTTTCTGTACATTGCACAATGAACTCTTATTCATGAACTAGTAGTCAAATTGGACTTAAAGCACCTAATTTAGACCGTGGGAAATAGGTTCCTTTAGTAATAATAATCTACATGAGTGAAATGGTACATTCGTTCACTTTGACTTCTGGTTGTACCAACGATAGTACCTATTGGGTATACCAATAATTTATTTTCCAGCTAAGAATAGTCCACCCGCTTTCATGGATACTCATTTTATGGATGCAACTACTTAATTAAATAAATTGATAACATTATATGTTATTAAGGGAGAGTAGTTGCATAGGTATTATACATTTCAAACCGTGATAACATTAAAAAAACTTGTAACGTAATATCTACCATTTTCATTTACTCACGAATTTATTCATCAATTTAGACTCCAAGTGGATTTCTACTACACATGCATACTATACTCACCGCTAAGATGATTATACTTTAAATTTGTGTGATTTTATACGAAGACAGAGAATCCTCACCGACAATAAATATGAGTATGTGATACTTTTGTTTTATATTTCCACAATTTCCAGAACACTTAATAGAAAGAAAGAAAGAAAATCTGTTTATTTCCGCCATGATTTGACGCATACAATAAATACACAAAAAAAAAGAAGAACAAATTAGGAAAATATGCGCCACATCCGGGCAAAAACGGCCGTCAATAAATATATACTTAATATATTTTTTCATACCTACTACCGTTCGACATGCAACAGTATCATATAACTAACGAGTCAGATTTAGGACCGATTTTTCAATTTCTAGATAAACCTCAGATATGTCATTCCATAGTCCATAGAAAAACTGTTCCAATTTAAAATTAACAGCTAGATAGCTTTTATATCGGCACGGAACAATCGGACCTTAGATGTCTATATACATAGATATGTACTCGTAAAACTCAACATTGGGTGGGAGCGTGAGACTGCGTTGCAATGACGTTGATACACGAGAAGGCACTTAGCTATTCGCCAAGTGGGCCCCGGTTTGTCATTGGACGTCAGGGCTAAATTCAATTTGAGTAGTTACATATTCTGAAAACTTCCAACGGGTTTTCAGACTGCTCTACACTCCTTTCTATGTTCTGCTTGAAGCAGCCAATCTCAAATTACTATTTCATAAAGCAATATTAAATAAACTTATTAATCAATAAAAATTACTTCGAGAAATAGTTTAAAAGATAATTTATGGCGTGGCTGGCCCACTTTTAGATATCTATTGTTATGATGAATAGAGTATAGGATACGCCTTTTCACTATTTTGTCGGTAGTTACGTTATCTGTGATAATTTTTCAGACAAAACGTAAGAAAGCTACTCCTATTCTTTGAACGTGTCTCCATATCTTTCTATCCTACACGAAGGACCATATCAGAAATAACTAGGTGCACTAAAACCCAATGAATCGAGCGTACCCTTTGTCTGATTGTTCATTTTGACATGCTGTATAGTTATAGTTTTATTTTGGTAGGGCTGTTCATATTAGTTTTTATGCGTTTATCTGATTATTGATTTTACCTGTAATTAATACTTCAGTTTGATAATCATCAGTCATCGTAGTAGAACACGGTATTTTGTTACAGTTTCCATTTTGTTCATCGGAGTATACAATAGTGCGTAGCAATTATTTTAACCAATTTGGGTGAGAAAAGTTATGTTGATCTGAAACAGACAGTTAAAGTTAAATCATAGAATTAAAGGTTAAAAGTAGGTAATCGTAAATTCTACAGGTTTCTGGAGACATGACGTATAAAGCCAAGTAGAGAACATAGATGTAATGACTCATGATAACTGCTAATTAAATACACAGCTGATATTAGGATACAGATTTTGACACAAATAGGTAGTAAAAATTATAAAGATTAGAAGAAGAAGAAGTCATTTTTGCCATGTCCCATGTAGAAGGGACATACAATATACACATTTCCAGTATAGTTCACTGGACAAAAACAGAGAACTTTTATTTATAGCAACTAGTGACGACACTAACAACAAACTACCTGTATAACAGAGATCAGAGCCTACGATATACGTGACAAAAACGAATTACTTACAATATGATAGCACAAACACAATTTTAACACTCACAACTAAAATATTTTAATATTTTCCACATATAACAGTGTCTAGCTCCGGTTGTGTTTCAAATTAGACTAACAGACGGCTGCGGACTCGCCGACCGAGTTATATGAGCCTCCAATAAACCAAACCGCATCTATTATTCGGATCGGAACAGACCGACAGCTGACGTGGAATTTTAAACAAGCTTTATGACCCAACTTGTGCATATCCCTTGACCTAATTTTGCCTTTATGATTTAATTTTTAATGAAGATATTTAAGCCTGCTGCCCATTTTTAGGAGATAATACGAGGAAGGCGGCGAACCAAGCGATGTACCGCAATACTGTGATACGCTTGATTGTTTGATTGTTCGGTTATTTTGCTTGTTAGATAATGTTTGGGATCCTAAGTTAAGTACAACATGAAAACTTGAGTAGGAGGTATTTATTGAAAGAGCTCTTTAGTCGCATAGAGCAAATAGTTACCGTCAATTCACGTTTCACACTTTGTCATCGTGAGCTTCACAGCGTCGCCGGCCGAACAAAAATGTGAACAATCAACTAATATTTAATATCAAATATCGACCTTAAAGTCTCATATACACTAAACATTAGAACGTGGCGCGTTAAGCCGGCTCAAAGTGATGTAACGAAACATGCAAACATACTGTGTGTATCCGACTTATTAACAGATCTTCACTGCATACATCAATATTTCCAAAACGACGTAACTTTTTACCCTAAATTTGTTCGGTAACAAACTTTATGGGAATACAAAAAGAGTTGTATTTTATTATAAAAGTATTTTTTTTAAATTGCATTCGGATCCGGTCAGCGTTTATTGCACCCAAAGGCGATTCGTCCCGAGTTAACGTTTGACTAATTTGTGAAGTTATAGAGGCATCATAAAACGAGAGTGACACGAATAACGGTCTATCAGCTGATTGATGTTAATATTATACTAATAGTCTTATCGAAAGGGAATTAAAAATGTTTGATCAAAAGTGGTGACTCGACCAGGAACTTAAGTAGAAATCTTTGAGAGGTTAGTAGTTACATTTGCAAGAAGGAAACCTTGCCCAGCAGTAAATGCGATATATTAATAGTTATAGAAGCCCAAGGTATAGTAATAAATGTTACCTCGGTTAGAGTTGATTCGATTCCTTTCACGCGATCAACTGAACTCAAAACACTCGTTTAGTAGATTTTACTTCAAACGGAGAACAGGTTAAAATAGACACACTGTAATATCGACATGTAACGTGCAATGCAGAAGAAACCGAAACATCAACTGGCCACAACCCGACGTATTCACCTTGAACCTTGTTTTCACTTTTCGCGCTCAAATAAACGTGTGTTTTATTGTTTTGACCAGTGTTATGCAAATGAACATCGGCAGTAGCCAACTTATAAAAGGGTTTCCTAAAAAATTGAAAGTGAAAGCCAACTGGGGGCCATATTGTTGACGGAGTCACGCTTCCTTCGCGCTATTGTCGGGATAAATATTTACGTTACGGCATGCAAAAGAAGTTTTTACAAAGTTTGCTACCGAATTGTCTTTGTTATTTAAAACAACAACCCTTTTGGTAGCTTTCGGCAAGCTTTGTTTGTCGATGACTATTGACGAAGATATTCTGTTTGTTGCTTTTGCCGTTTCGGATGCTAAACGTTAAACAATAAGTTATGCTTGACTTTGAACTGGAAATCGAATATTTTCGAATTACATGTAGTTTTCACTTTCATCAGAGTTGTATTTTAGTAAATTATTCTACAAATAGTTAAAATTTCGACTCTATTTAAACTGCTACGATGCAGATTATTGTACATAATAAATATATAAATTGGGGGTATCTGTGGTAAACCAGTCGTTACCTCCCGGCAAATGATTTATGATACTAACTACCAGTATTAGGTATTACAAGCACTAAACGTAAAGTCTAAGTCATAATTACGGAATAATAAAAACAAAATTAACTAATGACTTATAGGTTTAGAGGAGCTTGCAAGATTATGAGATTTTTGCCTCTGATAAACTATAAACAAAAAATTAAATATTTTAAAAAAGCTAAGAAAATGTCTTTTTAAGATTATCATAAGCGTTGTATAGGTATTGTTGTAGAGTGCGGTAGCCAACCGGTATTAAAGTTTACGACGGGGATGCGAGACGTCATAAAACTCGAGATAAATCCAATCGGGGACCCAAGGAAAACAATCCACTTCGTTCCGAAATTACTTGAGATAGGGACCGGCTTGATTCTGCATTACGTTTAATATTAAAAAGTTTGTCAGTATCTTCCCGTTTTGCTAACGTAATTATTTTTGGGGGCGGTTTGTTCTGAGTTGATGGTCCATTCTACCGTTTACCATCTATTTAGCTGGAACACCAAGACTAAAAATCTACACACGAGACGTAGAGGCGTTCGAAAATTTGACAATTGTGTTTAGTACTTTAGTTTAATTTACTCTACAACCAAAATGTGTAATGCTTTATCTTTTTAGTTCGAAAATGCACACTGCACAGTCACAGCTAAATGAAGGCGTTTTCTCTAGACTATATTATGAACTATATGCTATGTCTGGCTATATTTTTTAAGTTTTTTCAACAGCTCGGGTATCTGCGCAGAGGTACCTGCCTTTTTAGTAGTTTTAGTATTTTTTTCTCTATAACCAAAATGTAAAATAATTATAATGTATTTTAGTTCGAACGTCCATACATAGCTTAACCCAGGCCTTTTCGTATCCATACTATACTCACTCTACCATCCCGAACCGCATCTTTCAACAGTATTGAACCATACAGGCTCGTGTATCTGTACATACGGGTACGGGAGGGTATTTTCTCGTTTATTGCCTATATCTATAGGTACAATATAAAATCAGCTGTGAGGTGCGACGTCTGGTCAGCAATTAGCGGCGCGCTTCACAAACAGCCGCACACAATCTTTACTAAAATCCCTATGTACGGACAACAGAAAAGAAACTGGAAGGTTTACAGTTCATATTTGTTATAGGAATATAGAAATATTAAACGTTGATGCACTGAATCAGGCAGGGTGGATATATCTTTCTTACTTATCGTTGGTTGAAATGTTAAAGAAGAATGACGGACATTCTGACAGCGTTTTTAATTTTTATAAGATGAGGTTTTCATTCAGTCAAATTGTACACTAGTCTCCGATGGCAAACGTAAGCGTCAGAAAAACTCGGTTGTAAGTAGCGCATTCTCCAATGCTACAGATTCTAAGACCACCTGTTTCAAATTATGTGTTGTGCAATTAACATAACGTTATAGGATAAACTTTTAGAAATTAGTATTGTCATATCGACAAGCGTTTGGTGCGGTTGGTGATCACAGTCCTAATATTTACATCATCATCATCGGCGTCTCCAATCGCTCGCCATCTAGCCTAGCTTGATTTTCGGCTACTACTCGCCTTATACCTGTACGATCAGTGTAATATGTAAATTAGCGGATAATACTATATTCACCACCTACTGCATTTTGTAAAATGTAATAACCTTTGCCAAAGTTCTTTCGTTTAAGTAGGTATGACCTTCTTCATCTAATGACATCAGCTCCAGAATTAACCGTCCGGTTTGACTTGTATCAATTATAATAATAACGAATTTAATCGGGCACTTAGACTTTGCGTATACACGCGATATTAAGAGGATTTCCTTTTTGTTTTTTTCAAATTTTGTTGAATAATGTAAAATATAGTGTCTATCTGTATGTCTACGGGCTTAAGTTATTTTGTGTCGGTCTCGAGTCAATACGACGAGGAATGTGGCACGCGTTCGCCTCACCGAGGCACGCATGCCTACAAATACATTTTGTGTTTAAATATTGCAAGGCTGCGCAGGATTCTTTACAAAGCCGATGTGATAAAACCATTTATAATGGTTAAGGAAAGTTGTAGAAAAACTCTGTTTATGTATAGGAAGCAAAGGTAGTATTATGTGTTATGTCGATTATCTGTTTTTTTTGATAGTCATCTTGGAATATAGATTTTTTGTTACATAACTACTGCTTATCGTGAGCATATAGATAATCTTTGCTTGTATTTTATGTAGAAAAGTTTGCGTCGTAAACGTTATGATTACAATAAATATGGGCTACAGTTACAGAAAACGCTCGTAGAACTTTTTATTTCTAAAATTTCGATTTTATTTTTAAAATTTGATTCTAGATGTTTGATGTAATTGTAACGATCACTTATACGAACATAATTATGTTTCTAATAGATATACAACAGTTTTGTGACTTAGGTATTTGCTGTTCAGGTATACCTATTTGTTACTATGGACGCAGTGAATTCGAAACTAAACATTTTCTTTTTGTTACGGCAATTGGGTATACAAAGCACTCCAAAAAGCCTTTATTATTTCTAAGGAAAGGCTACACAATCGTACCTCTAAAAGGTTACGCCTATTTAATTATTCATATAATTTAAATCGTAAAACCAACACTGCTAGTTTTATTGAAGGTTAAAAATGTGGGTTCGTGTGGTCGCAGCTTTATTAGCGGCACTTTATAAAACAAACAGTATTGCTCGCTTACTACAAAGACCGTAGTGGCACCGTATTATGGACCACTAAAGCAATTTTGTTACCTTGCAACACATTTATAAAATAATTAACCGAACAGTGGCTCCATCATTAAGGTATTATAACAAAAGTTCACAATTAAATGTGAATAAACACCATCTAAGAAGGCTTGCCGCCTACGATAACCATCTCATTTTAATTTGGAACCTCAATTACACATCATAAAACTGCGTATGATGTTCCCAAAACACAAAAAAAGTCTCAGTTTTTGGTTCCGTTGTCGCTGATTGTGGAGACAATTGAATTTATTTCACAAAGTATCTACTTTATCACTTATTTGCACGAGTCACAGCGTTATTATGTAAAGAATAAAATTTACAGCCGCTTGGGTGCTTTCACTTAAAGTGACACAAAGTCTCGAAAGGAAAATCTCATAGTTTTGGCGTGAGTGTTCATAAGTGGCGAAGCGACGCCGATGTCGGTTCGATTCTGCTTGTCGGTAATACGTTGACAAAGCTAGGGCGCAATCATTGCTGTGAGGAAGGAACATGTCGGAGCATAATTTAATAATAAATTATATTCCTATTTTAATATAGGTTCCTAAACAACTGTTGCTTTAGTAATGTAGAAGACATCTCTACTTACCTACGTAGCTATGGAGGCTATCAATTGAGGTTTTAGTGCGGTAATGCACAGAAGCATCTTTGAGTATACTTTATTATCGAAAGATGTTTTATTAATTTTGAATCAGATACAAAAAATACTGACATCGGGTGCCATGACTATCTCTATATCATAGTCAAAAATTAACGAAAGCACTTTACGGCTAAAGTTACTCATCAAAATGTTAAAATAGTACCGTTCTCATAAAAAAATTAAAGAATTCTCGTTTAATACAAATCTATTATGTTAAAAAATCAGTATTTTAGAGCAGGTTTTTAAATGACGTAAAAGCAAATAAAAAGAAATAATTTTTCGGATTGATATAGAGCTGAATAATGTCACAGTAACCCACATCCATTAGGTGTTCATAGTACTCGCACGGTGTGACTCTCAATGTTCTGCATTACTACCCATAATAAACTTTGATGGTTAGTGCATCTAGTGTACACATGTCGAAAAGCATGCATTTAGTTTTTTTATTTATTAGTAAGGAATCCGCACCTACATACTTTACATAGTGAAAATAAAACGGTTTCTTTTTCAGGCAGTTACGAGTTCTGGTAGTAAGTAGGTGCTTAAAGAAAGTGGAAAATAGTATGTACATATATATCGGACCAAGGATCCTAATCAGGAAATCGTATAGGAAAAAATGCAAGCAGGAGAAACAGCCACATCACTCAAAGCATTTAAATTGCAATTCAAGAGATAGGCTATGTAGCATATAGCAACTTATCACATATAATAACAATATACAGTGATAAATTTATAATAAAATACCACAGAACTAATTAAAAACACAAAAAAGTTTACATACCCGAATATTTACTATTTGAATGAAAATCAAGATAAAAATCGCGTCATTACATTATGCCGCTCGCTGGGAGCAAACTATAGGTCCCTTAAATTTTATTACTTATAAAATTAATTTGAATAATTACGAGTGCGTTAAGTGTATGGTGAAGCACTTATTTATATAACGGCATCGTCAATGCACGGTTAATGGTAGCAAGAGAAGTGGAACTGATTTTATTACTTTAATTTGACTGAACATATTAACATACACACCTTTTGTTACAATAGAGATTTTATTTGTATTAGGCTAGCTCCTAGTCTGTAGGTACAATCGGAGAGGTGAGCGGTGTGGTAAAAACCACCAATAATTTTTATATTAACACTTTATAATTATTTTCTGAGTATTTTTTTTCTCTACAGCTCTGGTGGACAGTCTTAGTGCTTTCCTTAGGTAATCTTTTAAATCGACTCCTTGATTTTGCGAAGGTTGCAGATTGATTATCCTGCCCTTTATGTTCCTGTAAGGATTCGAACGAACCAACAATATCAAGAGGGGAATGTTTTAAATCCCGTCTTGATAGTGGCTTGGGTGATAAAAAGAATAAACTTAATGTGGGTTCGTAGGTACTTATCTAGAACCAACGCTTGAGCATAGTTTGCTGAATAATTATTTCGTGAGATTAAGGCTGTTCATATCAATTTACCAATTTTATAAAATGTCCTGAAGTATAATCTGTATTAGGCATGAGACGTTCGAAGTTTAAGATGTTATAAAAAGTCCTTAGGTTTAAAATAATTTTCATATACCTAACCACAGATTGAATCTAAATAAAGAATCTAAATGTGACTCTGTATACATCTGTCTCTACCCATATTTTATGCGAAATAAAAAATTTTGAATTTTTTGAACAGAGTACCTAATACATACATAATATAACATTAAAGTATCTATTACCCTTGCGGCAGACAAATAAAATTAAAAAACGGTCACAAACAACTGTCTCAAAAAACAACATAGCTCTCTTAAAAATACATAATCATCTGTCAGCAAAACCAATAAAAATACGAACTAACGGGATTGGAAATCGAGGGGTCGATAATTTTCCCGGGTTCCGATTACCTAATGTATTCGAGGATAAGGCAAGACAAGGGATGTATCGGCGCGCGCTTCGTGAAGCGACAGGAGCAACCGGAGCGGTGCCGGCCCCGCCCGCCCAGCGCGCCACTACGTCGCACGCCGCCGACGCGATCGGCCGCCAACCACGGCCTCACGCGCAACCATAAATAGTGCACATAATTAATTTACAACACAGTAAAAGTGATGATACTAGTTTATCGACTATAAATCTGTGCAGTGCTGTGATCGCGTGTCACAGGTAAGTGATAATTGCTTAGTCGTTGCCGCGCTGTTTGTGAAGCAAACACGCGCCCGTGTGAATCGCGCTCGGAAAACAAACCGTCGGGAACCCTTTGGGTGTCGGGTTGTTGTTGATCTGTGACAATTCGACACTTTTCGTTGAAAGCTGGAGGACCGTTAAGAATTTCTGGTTATGAGGAAAGTTCTTTGTTTTTGTTGGACGTGTATCACCTTCGTGACTGGATAGATTGTTAGCTGACGTTATGCAGTACCTATAAAGTCGTCACACTATATTAGCATTATTGTCTTGCTACCGCCTCTATTAGTGGAGCTAAAACGAGCTATACGGGGCAATTTGTTTATTAAACGATGAAGGTAAATAACTCTATAAACTATCCAGTTTGTTTGAATGTGTATTTTTTTTCTGATGTTATTATTATTACCTGAGTTAGTATTTTTTAGATGATTTGACTAAAATATTTCGCTTTTCAGCAAATTTTATTTCTATTATAATTATACTGAAATAAAAATAGGGTACAACAATTGAAATCTTTTAAATCTAAACATACAAATTAATTAGATTTTTACTTTGATTTCTTTTGTTTTAACCATTAGTATCCTATGTTATGCTTCGTTTATTATAGAATAGAATAGAAAAACTTTATTTCGAGCACAAGACTCATAAATGGTTAGTAACAATTTTCTTATACAACTTATAATTCGAATTTTATTCATTAGAAATTTATAGAAAAGAGTAGATGAGAAACATTCTTATTGGTTGTTAGAATTCGAACATAATTACCTACTTATTATTGTCTTAAAACGTCACGATATATAGGTAGGATATGTACCTACCTACCTGATTAAAAAGGTGCTGTAGATTAAACCTTGTTACCGCCGCACATATAATATTGTAATGGTCATAAGTATCTATAATATTTCGCATACCTAGTACCTGCTACGTAACAATTTCAAAGATGATTAAAGTTATCTCCACGTATTAAAAACAATTACCAAATACTTATTTAAAATACTGAAGTCCATCTAACAACTTTGTTCGATAATTCAAGTAGGTTTTAAGCACTCTTTACATGTATTATATTCAATTAAGTACATATGTACCCTGCCTATCTTCGTAACTTAAAGATATTTCGTTTCAAAGATAACATAAGCACTACTGGAATAGGTACTCTTCTACGGTACCTATTTAACTTGACTTCCAGTTCTTTAGCCTAGCCGTCAATACCGTGGAAATATTATGATGGAATATATTGTATGAAAATATTTTTTTGCAAACCAGTAATTCGTAAATAAATTACTAAACTTATGATAACGATTTGAACAGACTTCTTGATCACTGTTTAGGTAGACCTACGTAGGAGTTAGCAAAGGACCATATTTATTCAACCTCGAGAACACTAAATCAGTCTTATGCCATGTAATTTCCGTAGATACTGTCATAAATGTCTGATGTGGTTAATTTATAGTCTAATTACAAACTAAAGGCGGAGTATGGAGGGCTCTTAATAAATATTGTTTTATTATGGAATTTCTCAGTTTTTCCTGAATGTCTGATCTATCACCTTGGTGACTAAATTACTATTTTAGAACTAACTTTATAAAGCTGTTTTGTTTTTAATGAAATCTTTCAGTCAGTCCACTAATCCCTTTATTAGACTAGGTATTTAATTATTGTTGGACATTGGCCTCTCACACGTTGCGCTGCATCACTCGGTTTTCTGGCACCCACTCCAACCAATTAACCTTTTTAGGAACCTTACAGAGACTTTGAAAGTTATCTGACAAAAACAAAAACTATCTAAAGAACTTTATACCAATACTTTATATTAAATAAAAAAAAGTCTCATATCAAATTAGGAAATTTACGATTGTGTTAGTCTAAGTAAGATGTTGCTTACGAATTTAACGTGACCGTCACATGGGCGTAAGGTGAAAAATTTATTCACTGTCATTACTTTTCTGTTATACATTAGTTCTTGTAGTAACGAACATATTTTGACTAAAGTGTAGAGTTTGTGAAGTTAGGGCCTGTAGAGTTAGAAGCTTAGCTCTACATGAGATCTGATAACTTTTTGGCAGTGCGAGCCATATGGTCTCGTCTTGGCAACATTTTACATGAAAATGGTTTTTTTGATGGGATGTCTTTTACAGGTAGGTATATAGGTTATGTGTTACTAATAGCGTTCCCAGGAGGTGAGAATTATTACATTAGATGAACATTTACTCAATAAGGCCTGGTCATGTCGCCTTACAAAGATTCTCTATGAGTTAAGGCCCTACTAAACTTCAATGAGTAACTGTACAGAACTTACAATTAGTAATTAAGTTACTTCAATGCTACAGACAAATATGGTACATAAATATGAGTATGTACTTTCTTCGCAACATTAACAATTGCTTTATTTTTTTGATATTGAAATATTTCACGTTCATGCGTTGGCGGTACAAAATGATATATTTAATAGTAGGAACACTATTTTGCTTATATTACCTATTTTCGGTAATGACGTAAGTAAAGAAGAAGAAATAAAAATTACAGCACAGTTGGCACAGTGTTTGAGCGGTTGACAGCTGCGCTACGTGCCGCGGGTTCAAATCCCGCACGGATCAAATACCTTTTTCTATGGCCTAAAGATAATTGTTCCACATCTAGGTGTTTGTATTAATATTTGTGTTTGTAAACGCACTTACGATACAGGAATGATAATAATTCATAGGGTCAAGCATTTAAATTTCGCATTCTCAATGTATTTTCGTAAGCAATCGTCGCGGCTACGCGAAGACACCCTGCAATATACAAATGCATGCAAGACGTGTGCATACTTCCAGTTGAGTTCCACAAGACCTTCCGGCGTAGCAGTCTACGCACGTAGCCGCACGCCTACGCGCGTAACCGCGGCGCGGCTACTGCGTGCAATTCAGACACCCGTATTATGGCGTAGTAACGCACAGACGCTAAATAAGTACACATGGATACCTGCATTTTAAGCGTACCGCAGGATTCTCAAGATTCGATATCGCTTAAAATAACGGATATTTAATTGAGCCAAAAAAAATGTGTACCTTTGTTCATAATGTGGGTACAGGTATTATCGTATTTGTAAGTTTACCTAGAATGCGAAGCTAGGCTAGCGTAAACATACTACGGACACGATGTTTACGTTAGCCTTCTCACTATTGCAAAAGAGAAAGTAGGTGCCTGTCTACATACCTACCAATTACAATCTTCAGGCAAGATAAACTATCGATAAACAGTATAATATTTTCTATAATCTCTCTTACTTCCTTATAAAGGCTGGTGGTTTCAAGAGTGTACATCGATTTCTACTTAGCTATTAGATTTTAATTTTCTGTATGAAGATTTTGATCTTCCTATCTATACAGTATATTGTACTACGATTTCAAAGCCTTATTTATGTACCTAACATCGCAATATACAGGTACTAACTTTAAATATATGTATGTATACATACGAAAAAATAGGATTAGCTTGTACTTATGTATTTGTTAACTTTAGAAATCAAATCGTTTGTTGAGCTAAGTAAGGTGGTATTATATCTCATAACGAATAATTTGGAAACTATCAAACTACTACCTACAACACTAAAGGAGAAAAAAATATCTAAAGGGGTTATACCTATATCAACTGTCATCAACTGTTATTGTCAGCCAGTAGATATATGCATCATTTTCATCTAAAGATCTCTATTTGCTACACAATCGCTTATTTTGTAATTTAAGTATAGTTTGGTAGGTGATTGTTTATATGTGATTCGAAACCTGTGAGAACATTGTTAAAGGATTATGACTAAACTATAATTAATCAAAAATCGATTGTGTACGTGACCCATAATAAATATTTACCAATAAAGTATGCAAATCCTACTAACAAAAGTAACGCAGTATATTGTTGTACTGGTATAGGTAACTTTATGTACCAAACCGACTTTAAAGTAGGTACTTACGTGTTTATAGCTGTTTTGCAATACATATTTTCTATGCTTAAAAGTAAAAGGTAAATAGGTACCATTTAAATTCTAGGTATCCAGGTTTTCGATTCATGTATAATTTTATATACTTGCATAGAATATAAAGCTACAGCTACAGCTCGTAGAGATTTAAATCATTTCTATCTGAATCTATGTATCATACACAATTCGCTAAATGAATGACACCAGCTTTAAACTCATAATAGTCCAACGTCGAATCACCCACGTGCTTAAAACAAACTGAAATAACTCGTTGCACTCACAAAACCTTTTCCTATACCTTATTTTGACGTAAATAAGAGTCATATTAGATCCGACGATGCGACAGAAGAAAAAAATGTAAGTGGAAGAGAGACGTGTACTTTATTACACTTTATGCCGTTTGACATAAAACTAGACACCCAAGTAGTGGATTAAAGAACAAGAAGTCTCTGCCATTGCGCAACTTTCAAGCCGTAAAGCAGTTTTGAAGGCGGAGGTCAATATTTAACCGTCCACTTGAGTAGCTTTTACGATTTGTTGTTATTGTTACAGTTTTACATTTGAATCAATCTTAAGAGGGTTATCGTTTTAATTCGTAGGGCTTTTTCATTTTGTAGAAATGTATGCTGCTCGCGCATAATTTATAAAAGTATCTAGGTAATGTTTGGGACAAAGCTTTTTGTATTCTCTTTTACTTTTTCTCTTATATAGAACTCTTTTACTATTTGTAAAGAAACGAATACCTGCTTAGGTTAGATTACGAAAATAATAAATATGACTGACACCTTCGAAATAAATCTCAATGAGGTAGGTACTTTCGTATCTATCAAGTAATGTATTAAAACAAATAGATACCTTTAAATAAAGCTAAGCGTACTGCGTAGGTTGCCTACGATTTTATTCTCAAAGCCCATATTGTCAGACAGAGGAACAATAAAATATAGCGATACATCGTTCTATTGCGATACCGTTCGATTTAAAACGATTTTATGGTATGTTTTATTTAATCAAGAGAGGTAATAAACTTCACTCAGGTAATTACAATCGAGTAGTGAGTGTAAATTTGTGGTGGCACGATGTTATTTGAAGAAAAGAATCGCCATTTAAACTAGTGAAACGGTGGATTCTAATCAATATCCAATCAGTGCTGGGTAGTAAAGTTAACTAAGCGGGAAATTAACTGCGTCCGCGAGGGAACTGTCTAACTATAACGTGGTACCTACTTATGTAGCTCACTGCACTTCGTATAGTTATGTAATGTATTAGGTACACAGCTTGGTGAAAAGATATTCTTACATAAAGAACACTTTCTGAAAAATATCATTAAAGATTTAGAATTGTTTTATATTGGTAAAGATGCATAACATAGCATCACGTCTGTATTTCCACGCGGTTAAGCAGAGATGTAAAGGTTGATGGCAATAGGTTCACCCCCCTTTTACATGGGTCTCAATAACGCCATCGGCGAAATGAGGGTGCACGATAGTATACCTCTGCCTAATTCTTTGGTTTTTCTTTTCTTTATTCTTTAATTTAATGCTATGTTATGTTATGCTTTACACTTTTACTTATTTTAGACTCACTAGATACTTATTTAGATGTTTTTCCATAAGTTAACTTTTGTAGCGTTCAAGTTAAGCATTAAAAAGCAATAATTCGTACCGTTTGCTCGATTTACTGACTCAAATGTTCATAAATTTTGAGTCAATAAATCGAGCGTTCGACTCTAAAGGTTTGTTGTTTCTCGTAAACGGTTACAAATGGATAATAAAAATGTAGTTGACGGTTGCTGACATGTACACATTGTATACACAAATTATGGTTGGATAGGCTAATGGATGTTTGTTATCAATGACTCAGTGGTCTAGTGACTGATGAGCTTGAGGTCCGAATTCGGAAATTCTGAAGTAAGTATTGGGTTTTCGGTTAGAGAATTCACAGTGGCAGTATGGTGTTGGCAATTGCCGGGTAATATGCTCGGCCCCTATTACATACATGATGCAACTTATACTGGGCGAATGGCGAAACGTGGATGTAGGTTTATGTACACAGTAAACCTCCGGTAACCTTTCGGGAAAAACAAGCGTGATGAATGAATGAGGTATTTAGATATGTAGCTTTTTGGATATTAATATTTTTTAGATTCAATTTAATTTATTTATTAGGACTTACGATTGTCGATTGACGATATCTTAATGGTAAAAAAAATACATCAATCTTTTTGAAGTTTGTTTAAATTTAAATAGGTCTTCTTCGAAAAAGGCACGGCTTGCCAATGGAATATATGCCTGCATATCTAATTGTTTGTATGGAAGTGCATGTTGGGTGTGACGGGATTATGAAAGCAGGTACTTCAGTAGGTAAAACTTACGTACCACACTAGTCTGTTTTACCTACAGTTTGTTTATTTAAATAAACGTATATATACTTAGGTAGTCATATAGGTACTTACCGACATGAATAGGAATCTAGTGTAAGTAAAGTAAACCACCGTTTTAATTGATGTTAGGAAACTCATGGACCACATGTTTAGATAAAGCAGTTTTTTTGGATAAATATAATTAAATATTAATTCCTTAATCAAAAGTCTGCTCAAGATTGTGAATTCTTATTAAAGTCACAAAATACTTAAGTAGATAGTATTTAGTTGGTATTCCTGTCCAAGTGCCAATGTCTTTCAGCGGTACCTACTCCTGTCTAAGTGCCAGTGTCTTTTAGCTGGTACTTAAGTAGAATAGTTTGATAATTTAATGATTTCTGTAGATGCTCAATTGGCATTGAGACTTATATACAGAATACGTAAGATTTTGTTCTGTCTTTACACCAGTGTGTGCCAAAAGCCTAATAGTTACATCTGTTTAAAAGGCGATTTATTGTTGTCCGAACATAAACTTGATAATTACTATTTGAACTTTGCTATCGCTTTCTCGTGAGTGTTTCTATAAGAGCAATAGAACAATATCGACAGTAAATCTTTTAATAGTATTCTTTCAGATACTGCTAGATTCGGACCCAGAACACTCCCTTGAGGGACCTACTATAGCTTTAATTTTACTTTAGTCCGAGTTTGCTGGTCGGCAGACCTAATTCGGTAATAAGATTCTAGTAGGTAGGATCAAAAACTTTAAAAATATTTATTAAATGAATAACCTATGTTTGTGTATCAGGATTTCATGATAATTTATATATCGAATAATGATCGAGTGGTTGTAAAAAGTAAAGAAATCACAGTGGAGGTCATTTTCTTCTTTTCACACCCACACCTAACAAATAATAAGTAATAGTCTCTATTCCGTTATAGTCTCTATCATAATATTCCCTATCTATAGGTATCTATTGTGATTTTTATATATGTACTTAGAGTTCAACTGCTGATCTTTATTTCTTAATTCCATTTTTTAATTTTCCCTGTAATAATACCTATTTTTTTTAAAAAGCTTACCTACCCTTTGATGAAATAGTCTATATTTCATTTAGACCTGTGGAGGGTGGATTTATTTGTAGCTATTATGTGATTGTACCTATTATGTGTTATGTAGGATACCATATGTAAGATTCACTTGCAACTCCATAAGTAGGTGGCTTCTCGGAAAATAATATATTCAACCTTTTTCTTTAGTATAACCGACACCGCGATCTAATAAATTAATATAAAAGATAAATTGCTAATAATGTCTGACCAGTGTTAACAAAATAACTGACGAGAGACAACTCCCACAAAACATGGTAGACGGGAATTGCAATATTAATATTACTCGACCATTTTAAATTACCAATCATCTACAACCGAATCCTAAATTGGAGCATACCTGATGTGGTTGGTTTATCTTTTAAGCTCCACCCCAATTTTAAAGAAATGTGACAGTAGCAAAGATGGCAGATATACAAAGGCGGGCACGTTTCGGCCGGTCCTTGTGGGCGGAGCATACAATCGCCCGGCCCTTTGCAAATGGCGCCGAATTCAACCAATAGGTATGGAGGTAACGTTTGGTAATAGGAGCTCATCCAGTTGTAACATTTTGTCTGTTGCCAGGCAACTGGAAATGCAAAGTATCTTTGTTCTTTTCAGGAGTTATATTAATTCGTATTTCGTCGGTCTCAGTTCAAATATTTAGTGAAATATTTAGTTGACCAAAAAAAATACAAAGTCAAATTTTTTAAATTCCGTAAGTTGGACATAGTTAATTGATTAGATATCTAATTTTTATTTCCAGATGCTGTAAAAAGTAGGTTATTTTTCTTTTCTTCTTAGAAAAAGGCCGTAATCAATAATGTTTTAATATATAATTTCATAGCTTCATAGACCACCAAGTAGAAGGTACGTTTATTAATACCTCACCTGATTGTAATATAATTATCTATGTATGTTAGTCTAAACCAAAAATATTATAAGAGACATCTATGACTGATACCTATTACTCTTTAGTTAGCTTTTGTTCATCCAGAAGCTTCTAACTTGACAGATCCAGACAGAGGTACTCATCGAGTAACGTAGTTCAAGATGACACTAAGAGGTGTCGCTGTCAGCAGCTTTCAATCTACTGGGGACTTTGAAGCAAGACTAATAGATGGCGCTTTACACAATTTTTGTTATGTTATTGTATAAAAATGTAAAGTTAGTTGTGGATAAATGCAAATATCAGAGAATGTAGGAAACGTATGTAAACGTAGTTAGTATAGATAAACTAGAGTTTATTTTATTTTATTTATTATTTAGATACCTTACATGAAGTGAGGAATGTAATTGGTAGAGCCAACTATACAAAAAATAAAAGCCTTGGACAGGGCAAGTGTAAGTCCACGCCCAGAGCTCCTTACGGCAGTGTAGGACCCTATTGTTATATCTGTATTGTTTGGATTAGGTTGATTAGGTCGAAAAAGCTCCCACATTAATTTTCGCTTTACTTCTACACAATAGGTATACCTTCCTACCAAGAGATTGTTTTGTGTGTTTGTTTTGTTAATTCACTTAATTCAAGTAGATACATTTATTTTATTATTTAATAATTCTGTCATAATTGATGATCATCTAAGTATTAGGGTAGGTAATGATTATCCTAGATCTCCTTTATTAGGTTCAATTAATAGTATTGAAGAGGTACCTGCTATAGTGCTGATTAAGACGTGCTAGATAAGTAGTAAATATTAAGTAAGGTATAAAAAAAAAAGGTTTCCGAAATAAAAGAACCATTGTCAAATCATATTATCCATTACAGTCAATGTGGTTATACCTATAATCGTAACAGTGTGGAAAAATGAACTTTATTCTGTTGATAAAAGGTCCGTTTTACGCTGCCACGCTATATCATATTTGTATGTGTATTTGCAAGTTTGGAACTTTTTTTTTCACGATATTGTGTTTTTTAGTCCAACTGGTACTATAATAATAAGATTACTTGTAGGTACTATAATTGATGATATGATTGCGACATTTGTGCCACTATTATTTGCATACCTAAGTACTTTTGCTGAGCCGAAGTTAATGTGTACCTAAAATGTTTTTACCAATATTGGCCACCTGACTAAAATTTAATTCATATACATAAATCACAATTTGTTGGGTATTAGGTACCTTTTTTTGATTAGCTTTTTGAGATCCCATCATGGGCTCTCCTTCGCCTGGGGGGGGCGGAGGGGTGTGCCGTACTCCTACCGGCTAAACTCACCACGGTGATCCGCCTCGACACCATATGGTGGGCCTCGGGAACTTTTAGAAGACCGCACCAAAGCCCACCACGGTGTCATGCCGAACGGCACTTCCCGGAGGGGGTGACTGTAAAGAGGCCACCACCTCGTGCAAGTCCCAGGGGAGACTGTAGAGAGGTCCCCCGGTACCCTCGCTGGGTGCTGGGTGCTGTGTGCACGGCGACACGGGACCATACCGTGTCGCCGTCTTCTCGGGGGTCGCTGAGAGTCCCCACTTACCCCGCACGCGACCCCTAAGGCCCCCAGCAGGGTATTAGAATTAGAATCAGAAAAAAAAAAAATATAGAAATGGAAACCAAATAGAGATGTACAAGGGGCGGTCGTATCGCTTAGTTACCTTAGTTTTCTACTGATTTAAACTCGGCATTTTAACCAAATAGGTCCAATGTTGAGTTCAAATCAGTAGACTAGTCCTCAGCCGCAAAGGTAGAATTTCACTTCTTTGTATTGCCAATCCACTTAACTCTACCATTTCTCGTAGCACACCCGTAGCAAAACGTAGCAGTTTAATATTTTTTATTTTATTACACTTCTTGAAACCATTTTTCATTCATGCGGTGGACTTAATATTATGTTGTATTTTAGTTGGTCGATTGTAGTTGAGCCAGCAATGGTTTTCTTTAAAATGGGGCGTTGTTTATAATTATCTATATGCCAATCAACTTATTTAAGTAGGCACCTACATTCATAAGCAAAACAGTAAAATATAGTTATATAACTAAGTAGGTATATATTTTATCAGGTGTGAGATACTAGATATATCTATACCTTTGCATCTATAGGTATAAAGCAAATATATCTACCTATTTGTACCTCTATGTATCTACTAAAACAAACAAAAGATACATCCAGGATTCGTCATTTATTTACTAGGACCTTAGTGGTTTACAATAAGGAAGACTATTGCTTGTAGATATTCCTGCAAGGTGTAGGTTGGGGGTGAGTTGGGGTGGCTTCCTCATATTGATCGGCTGCCATATTTGTTCGCGCATGCGCACCGCTCATGATGGTTTTAACGTGTTTGAGACACAGATGGCGTTGTTGACTAATTACGTATATAGATAATAAAAATTAATGAAGTAAAAATGTTTATAAATAAATCTTCTCAGTTTTATTTCATTATGTTATCGGGGTTTGGTTTTTCCAAATACGCACCTACGAAAATAACGTTGAAACGGGACTTACGCATATTTAAATAGGTAATGTTTTTAAATAAGTTAGATCCTATATTAATTTATCAAGAAGGTTCAGCTTTAGTTATAATAATACAACAATAATAATACAAAAAAATATTAATCCTCTTTCAATCCTAATGGTCTGACGCGGTTAGAATGAAACAAAATATTAATAATTCCAAACATATTAAGTTTAATTTTTTTTGGGTCTTAGGCCTTTGTCAAATAGAAGACCACAATAAATGTATTTATCATATTAAAATGTCTATTCATATAAAAATTATGTATAAGTCTTATCGGTTGTGTTAATTCAAGTAAATTCAAATTCTTTATTGGCATTCCATATGTAAACAGAAAGGTGGTACATTTTAGGGATTAGTCTCGATATGGACCCAGTAGGGCACAGCTTAAAGAAATTATGCAGTAGTGGCATCATATCTAACTTCAGACATTTGACATGTGAAGATAGTATAGTTTAAAAACTGGCGTGTTCATCGCCCTTTCATTATCTTTTAAGTGGTAGAATTTATTTATCATAAAAGTAAATAAGTTCATAAATTCTATAGATAAATCCATCAGTGCGTTAATCATCTCATATAATTATTCAGTTAAAAATACATTACGGTAAACTATTTAACACTAATACAGGTACCTATAATAAACCATTTTAGAAACGCCACCCATTTACCTATTATAGTTTTAAGTTTACACATTGTCTAATCGACCTACTACTGAAAGCCGTCGGCAAACTGCCGTCGGGACGGATGGAAATCAATAAAGTTATATTAAAAGCAGATATTTATTCACTCTTATATAATAATAATAAAAATAAATAAATAAGGTCTTGAGAGTTGTGCGGATCTTTTTGGATATAAGTATGTATGTTTTAAATATTATTGTCTCTGACGGGATTTGAGGAATTCATTCGTTACTCGTTTTACTTATTGTCCGAAAAATAAATAATTATAGTGTCATACAGAACCGCATGCTTAGATAGATACGGTTTAGTTTTCCAAGTATGGTCTTCCAGTTATATTCCATAGCAACTGAAATGTTGTCTTACCTTTATCAAAAGGGTCGATTTTATGTCCGTTATGAATAACGTGAAGTTCTCCGTCCTCTGAACAGTCCTCTCGTTTTGTTATACATAACATTACCTTCTTGGGCTACATACTAAATTCTCCACATTGTGTTGGCACAGAATTTGAATTTTATATCTTGTGACCCCGGTCCTCCCTGCCCGAGTGACTTTAATAACTTGGTGAACATGGGCAGTTAGCCTCGGTATATTCCTTGTTCGTCGGCTAATGTTGCCATCACCATCAGCACATCCCATTATGAACGTTCACCTCGTTATAGTGATACAATACGACTGTACATGAAGGCTGTACAAACCTAGTTCTTCATAGAAAAGATAAAACGACCCCAACACCTTTAACAAATTAAAATGCGCTTTGTATTCTTGTCGCGGATTTGAAAAAAGGACAAAACGGGAAGCAAGGTTTAATGGCCTTTAATTATCTACTATGCCGCTATGGTCTTGTTAAAAAAAAAGGAAAATATATTATCAATATTCACCCAACTAATGGATACTTTTTAATTATTCATGATCATAAGCTATTAGTGTTCCCACTGTTGGAATTCTGGTCTTCACTTTGTAAGAGTTAACAATAATAAGTGTACCTATTGTGGCGTACGGTTCATAAAGACAAAAAGACACTGCCTACCCTATATAACTCAGATAAATATTTATTATAAGATATTTGAGGTGGCAAATCACATACATCATTATTTAATAGACAAGATGACGAACCAATACCAACATGCAGTAGGTAAGTAAGCTTTTAAAATGTTCTGCCTACTCTGTCTAGAAACTCTGTGCACGCCGTTGCTATTGTATAATAGGCATATTTTCGTCTGTAGCCGGAATCCTTTTGTTTTTGAAAGCTTGTTTTAAGCATTACAATATCTACCAAACATATTGCTTTATTAATGCTCCGGCTACATTTTTTTTTGCTTTAACTTAAGTTAAATTATATCTTAATAAAATATGTATCTCATTATTTCTTTTTTATGCATAACTATTGCGATTTGTTAGTAAATATTTAATCATTATGTGAATATAGATATTCATTACTTTAAATAATAATATTTAACCTTATAGTTATATTACAAAGCTTACTTTCGTTCTTAATTTACAAAAGGTGATGATACACCTGAACAATAACCTGTAATGAGAATTCTTTTGATTTAAAAAAGTGTTTTCAAGCTTACCATTTCTTACTGTTTTGCCGACGGCGGCCCCGCCAACCGCTACCGTTTGGTTTTTTTATATCAGGTAGGTATTATTCGTTGTTCAGTTCGACAAAATTTAAAACTATTTTCGTTACAAGAGGAGGTTCAATAATCAAATTGAAAATGAAAATACGATAACAATTAACAATATATTATTTAATAAAGAATTAATGATAAGTAAGTACGTACAGTCAAAGTAGCGACATTCAAAAGAAAGTTAGTAAAAGCATAGATACTGTAATCATATAGTACTGTATAGTATGTGGGCAGGTGCTATGTCCACAATGTTTGAAGATTTTAAATCATTATTCCCTCTAGAATACGGTTTCGAGTGTCGCTTTATGTACCTATACGTCTCTTACTTACCGCTGTACACGTGTCAAAGAACATAATTATAATCATTCATATCAAATTGAGACTGATCGGAAGACATTATTTGTCGTTAAAATATTACATATCAAAGGAAAAGGGCTAATAAGTATTAATTGTAACAATTGATGTGAGGTACTAGAAAAATATACGGAAAGCTTAGCGAGCGAAGCGAGTTTAGGAATTGAGAGCAAAATGACAAGGGACCTTCGGGTTGTGAAGGTATGTTCGAAACTATAGTAAAGATTTCGTTTCATCGTCTCGTCTCATCTCCATGCTATGTTAAAATTCTTGTAAAACAAATGTCGCAAATACATAGGAGCTTACGACGCAGGATGTTTTTAGGACTTTAGTGTACCTGCTCTAATGCTAAAATACCGGCATACATCATGACTAAATATTTTGCCCATTGCCCATGTTTTACTTACCTATCGATATGTATCGATTTGATCCCGAGCACGTCTTGGACGTTTCTAAGAGAGAACAACCTGTAATATTGAATATAAAATTCCTTGATGTTAGACCACTGGAGTCCAAAAGTTGGACCATAAATTTCCTAAGGTTAATTTGAGGTAGTTACGGATCGCCAAAACTTATGGATTGTTAAATTGGAATCAATATACTATTATTGCAATACTGTACTTACATCGCAATCTACATCTCAATTACTACAACCACCAAGGACGAATAAACTTTCGGTAACCATTCATTACATACACAGTATAAAGTAGCCCTGTTAAAGGAAAAAATATATTAAAATGTATTCTAAAAAAAATGCTAAATGGTATATATTTTTTAAAATCAATATTAATCATTATAATCTCATTATATACCATACACTTGTTATTAAGCTTACTGTAAACCAGAACGTAATCGTCTATGGCTAAAAAAACCAGATAAATATTATTAAATATATTTTGATGGCCAAATTCACGGACAATGAAATAATAAAAGATCATTTTTTTGTTTTTTATTTATTTATTTCGTTTTTATGATTTACACAAATCTTATTATAGGCACACAATTAAACCTCTAAGGTTTGTCTTAGCATGCACCATTTTCCGAGTTTTTATCAACGCGCTGTTAGTGCTATACGTTGTAATTACTCACTTTTGAGTGTGTTATGTGAATCTCTGATCTCTAAAGGTATTTTATTTAAGGCATTAGGTATTGTAATGCTTATGGTATCCATGCCATAGAAATTGTTTTTATGTGGTATCTGTAGTGATTTGCTTGTTGCTTGTGAATGATACATATAATAAAGTTAATTATGATAAAAGATAAACAGATAAATAACAGCATAAAACCGCTTAAACTCGTATAACTTTATTGACATGGACTTGGCCCATAAATTATTGGTTTTATTAGTATTTCGCTACATTAAAATTAACCATTACAAATATAAAAGATTGTGCAATATGACATGGCACTATTTTTTACATTAGTAACAGTAGCGTTTAGAAAATGTTAGCAAAGTGTTACTTACATAAGCCAGCTAATACTGCTAGTACTGCTATAAAGTACTGTAATAGGGGGTAACACCTGTCTATGGACCATTCTGGAGATTCTACTGGTGGATTTTCGAACAATGCAATAGCGGCGATGAAGTTCATAATTGCGTAAAAAAACGAGATATACATGAAACTCTCAACTATTTTATGTTTTTCCTGTGAAGTAGAAAAATAGTCATGTTAATAGCTAGAGCGATACAGTCAGATAATGTAAGTTTGCTTTTATGTGTCGGTATATGTGTGTGTATGATTATGTTGTACCTACTAAGAACTAGGAATTCATTGAAGAGTTATCGGCCAGTTGACTGCATAAAAAATAATTTCTGAAATCTTTTTTGTTTAATAGTTTTTTTTTTCTAAAAACTAATCTCTTGTTTATCTTTGGCGATTTCAAATTTTAATTTATCTTATTTAATTGATAAATTAAAATTTGAAAACGTGATAGTTTTTCATTGCCATTGCAATTTTACAAGTCTGTTTTCTGTTAGGTACAGTAAACATTTATCTTGTATTTATGTAGTTTCAAACGATAATGTTCACTAAGATGTAGGACATCGTAGTCTTACTCACCATCAAAACGCCGACGAAAAAAACAAAAGCAACCAGTAATGATACCCCCGCAACGATGGTCAGACTAAATCCAATAGCAGAATATATTTGATCTCTAACTGGTCTTTTATTTGATAACAGGCAGTACCAAAGCTGACTTTTAGTCAAGTCACCACAAGATAAATAAATTTCCATCTGTAAAATATATTGAGATTAATTACATAATTATTATTTTACCGGTAAATTAATAATGATGGCTGAATGATCGACTGCTGCGCTACGATATATTGTCGATACGTGTCCCAGAAAATAGTGTCAATCGAAAGTTTGGATGTAGAACACCCTTAGAGGTACCAGATGTATGTTGTATCACCTACATGTATGTTGTAATACAAAAGATTTGAGATAGATAAGATAGTTTTTGTTATAGAGTAAGTGTGACTAGTCAACAGGCGCTGTGATGTGTTTATTAAGGCTTACTTTCTTGAACTATGTTTTTTTTTTAAATAACTTTGAGCTGCGCGAGATGTGGGAATTGCGACCGAGATAGACGAAAGGCAGCCTGTGGCCACGCGGTAACCTACGAGCACGCATCGCGGGACTGCTGTGTTTTAAACAAAGCGTATTCATACATAACGCAGTGAATATGTGTAAATATGATATAGGGTAGGTGCGAATAAGATAAATAGAGCTAATTACAGCACAGCATACCATAGCATAATGTTGATGAGACTAATCTGTATAGCTGTTATTGGCTGTATATCTACAGTGCATACGGTAGTGTAAAATCCTGATATTATTATCATTAAATATGATTTTGTCCCATTTGATATGACTGAAAGTCAAGCACAACCATACTTACTAACAGAATAGATTATAAAGTACGTACCAAATCTAGTACGACATGGCTTAAAGCTATGAGAATACATGCTGTTTTTAGTTCTATACAAACACAACATTGATCCGCTTCTGGAAAATTATCAAACAGGGACATTTTAATACGTATTTTATTTATTTATAACGATTACTGAGTCATAGATTATCAGTATTATCACAGATAAAATCATGGTTGATATTTGTGACAATACAGGTTTTTTTACGCATAAGCTCTGTGGTAACCATAGATCTCTATTTAATAGAATATTAAAGTTGATTGATCCCTGAATACTTGGACGAATTGGGTATATTTAATATAAATTAGGTAGGTATACTACTATTTCAAATTACCGAACTGCGGGCCCGTAAGTACTAGTAAACTTATCTAGTTGTCTATAGAGTCTATGCTTTCATGAATACAGATTTTCCGATTTTCTGTCAAGTAATTAAAAAATAGAAAAAGGTCTAAACAACTCTAGATGGCGTCGACAATACAGACGACCAGGGGCTGGCCATATTATTTCGATGCAGACTGAGATGCAAACTACACGTTGATGACATGACGACACCTATAATACCATAGAGAGCCGTAGAGACGTAGAGACCTAGCGTAAGTGAAATTCTAAGTCTATGTTAGAAACACTAACCGGATTGGTATTAAGCTCTATGGTATGATGCATTATTTATTATATAGATTTGATGTATATACATATGTAGCCTGTTGTATATATGTAATGATATCATCATCATCGTTATATAAAGCCTGACTTCAACCACTGTTGGGCCATATGTCTGTCTTTGAATGAGTCAGTCTCTGTACTCCTGCTAAGTGGAGGCTACACAACTTTCGATTGATCAGAAAATCTTTTTATTGAGTGAAAGAAGGGAAGAGAAGCTTTTCTCCTACAGTGGGCAATCATTGTGGCTAAATAATAATAACGAAACCTGTGATATTTTAATAAACAACACTTTTTAAAATCATATAAAACTGACGGTAGGTACCATTAGCTTTGGATGGAGATCTTTACTTATGTTATTTTTCTACAGGATCTCAAAAAAAATTACAGGATTATTTCGTCATCATCATTATTCTATTGCCCATACCCGTATCTTATTTGGAGTCTGTGTAAATTTTTTTTTTATTCCAATTAATCTCTTTTGCACGTCATCTTAGAGTTCACTTTCTTATCAGTGACGTGACATAACACACAAACATTCACTTTTTCTTGGCTCTGCCTCTTCCTTTATATCCATCCAAATTCATACCGATATCCTTGTAATATGTTTTTCAATGCCCTGATATTAAATCTCTTCTAATAAAGACTGGACTGCTCCTACCTTCAGTAGCTTTTTGCCTTATTATCATTTAAAATAAAAATACATATAGTTTACTAGTAATAAGTTTATATTTATATAAATTAATATCTTATAGCCAGTAAGGCTAAATGATGTTAATAGGTTTCCTGCTTTTGTTGTGACCGAACGCTTCGAACCGAGTCCGGCTGTACAAGTCCAGTGATGGCAGGCGCATGCCAGGCACCAATACTGGATGTTACGCTCGACTGCTCCGGTTGACCAATGGATACATCGTAGATAGTCAGTATATGTATTATAAGCTGCTTCGGAAAATGTTTATTATGACTACGGAATAACCTAATACTGTAAAAGAAAAAACTAAATATTATTCAAATATTATTGTAGTACCTACCTATAATCTTGAAATGTCTAACAATATTTATCAAAATATAGAAGGTCGTATTTTACTGTTTCTAAAAAAATATTCAATGGGTCTATTAATTATTTTAGGCTTTAAGAAAGAAAGAAGAAGAAAGAAAATCTGTTTATTTCCGCCATGATGTGCATACAATAAATACACAAAAAAAAAATAAGAGGAACAAATGAGGAAATCATGCGTCACATCCGCGCAAAAACGGTTTAAAGTTATGTAGCATTATGCGTAGGTATTTAAAAATTAACACTGAGGGGATGAAAAAGAGATAAAATAAATGGTGTATTGGAAAAACATAAGATGAGTCTCTAAACTGAAAATTGGTATTAAACTTGTTTTGTTAAAGTTTGTTGTCTTTTGATCAAAACATGTGCGGAGCCACTGGCATATCAACAATAGTAATAAATAGGTGACATAATAATACGTTAAAATATTTGATACTTACGAAATACACTTAGTAAGCACAGTGCCGCACAGCCATAATATACAGCGGGGTAGCATTTGTCTAGATTATGTGTTGAAGTTTCTATTGGTCGAGTAATAAATAAAACTAATGAAGTGATAAGGTTGTAGATGATGAACATTATGCTGATAACCATAAAACATATAACAATACCAGCTTTTTCCTGTAAATAAAAGTTACACTAATGTTTATTGATGAATTTTGATGTGTAGGTCTAACAATAATAATATAAAGAAATACGATTTTAGATCTTAAGTTACGGTAAACGGTAATTATTTTAGCTTTTGTGCACGTGCCAACATTTATAACGTTAAAGTTTCGTTAGATATTTGGCAATATTACAATACATAATTTTAAAGAAACATTATAATATCATACCTACAAGTTTTTGGGGGACCTATATGAATTTAGGGGTATATAAAACAACAGAATCAAATAATACTAAACATTCGATCATAGAAGATTCCGGCAAATAATAGAACATCTTGGGTTTACTCATGGATGCTGTAATGGATTTAGAGATTATGTCTAAAGAAACTATGATGAGGAAATATCACTTAAGATTGTTCGTACTAGTGGTTCTTGGAAAGCCCATGTTAAATATTTTTGCAGGTAGCTATGATGACTGTGATCATCATTAAAAGTCTAGCGCTTTCCAAACTCTCCTCATCATCATCTCCTTCCACTGCAATATCTTTGCGAGCATTCACTGGTATCTTCTTTCGAGCTAACGTGTGTCATAATAATAGCGTGCATCGCAACCATGTGTGGTCGGAATCGGTCGGATGTTAGTGGGGCATTAATTTTCGTAGCTGTGTGGTGTAGTCGATTGGCGATATTGTGTTTTCTTGGCTAGGTCAACGCTGCTTACATTTAGTACAAACATAATGACATTAATAGCGGTCAGTTAAATATTAAGTCTACTAACCTGGAAAATACCGACCAAAAAGGTAATAGCGCCAAAAAATGCTACAACAGTAATGGTAGTTCCAATAATTCCAAGATAGAAAAGTGGATTGGAAAAAACGTCATCTCCTGCTTTTACAAGGCAGCGCCAAACTAAGGTGTTTCCATATATAATACTACTGACGAAATATAATTCAACCTGTAAAATAAGTTAGGATATTTAATAATAATAACTCAGGTCATTTTTATCCCACTGTTGCACAGTGGCCTCTTAGAATGTGAAAAGTTATTACTAAGTCCTCACTTAAAAAGGTGGGAGCATACGTTTTTAGATGGCTTGAGTATTAATCAACGTTCATTACTAAGGAAATAAAATATATTTTTTGCTAATTAAAAAAGGAGTGTATATATCCCCATAATCAACTACTTGTATCGGCAAATTGGTTTGCTTATTGACATTATTTATAGCGTTATTACTATGAGGTTGGTAATTAGGACGTCCTTAAGACTTTATGTTTAGATGTAAGTAATAAATTATTGGTTTATATTAGGTATTATTAAAGCATGACAATATACATAAATATGATCTATTCCGTTTTATTTAGATTTTATTGTAGGTGAACGTTTTTAATGTTAACTATAGGAAGCAGCGGCGAGCAGAGTTTTTAGACAGGGTAGGCAGAAAATTTAAAAAGCTTACCAAAAATACCTATTGCATGTTGGCATTGGTTCGTCGTCTTGTCGATTAAATAATGATCTATGTAATTTGCCAACTCAAATATCTTATAATAAATATTTATGGGAGTTATTTATGTAGGGTGGGCAGCGTCCTTTATGAACCGCACACCACTGATAGGAAGAGAGGCTCCTTGCATCCCATTAAACAAACAAAGCAGCTTAATTGGATTTTATGTCCTCCAATGATTTAGTTAGTTAGTTGGAGATTTAGAAAAAAAAAGGCTGTTTTCTATTAGACCACAGAATAAATAATAGTAAATACTACGTAATTATATCAAAATGATACAACCCGTTTCTAGATTGTTTCTATATCTTAGCTGATTCCAGATTAATCAAATGGATGATCGACAACTTCTTAAAAAGAATTAGAATGAGCTCGGAATGAGAATAGTTAAGGTCTTTGTCACCCGCGCTGGGTTGGTGCGGTTTGGTAGACTACACATAACATTGAGAAGATTAATGGTCAGATATGTAACTTTCGTCACGTAGTTTTCCGTCACCATTTTTATTATTGTCTGATTCATAAGGTCTGACAGTCAACTTTCGTTATCTACCTAGTCGTATCCCAACTATGTTGGGGTCGGCTCCCAATCTAACCAAGTGCGGCTGTATAGGTACAACTATTACCTAATGGGATATATTAATTTACCGAAAAAAGAGGTGAATAAGGATCTATGGGTGAATATAAACAAAACTTTGAAACGACTTCAACGATAAATTACCACAGTGTATTATCTTCAAAGATTTAATTCATTTTAGTAAATTATAGATTAATCTTCTATAATTTAAGTAGTATGCAGTGATAGCCTAGATGTTGAATGCTTGCCTTCCATGTAGGAGGGTCTGAGTTCAAACCCGGCCCGCACCTCTGACTTTTCGGAATCATGTGCGGATCAAAATTTAAGTTAACGGTGAAGGAAAAACATCGTGAGGAAACCTGCACACCTGAGAGGGCTCCATAAAGTTCTTGATGGTGTGTGTAGTCCGCAAACCCGCACCAGGCCAGCGTGGTGGACTAAGGCCTAACCCTTCTCATTCTGAGAAGAGACCCTTGCCCAGCAGTGGGACAGTAATGGGTTGAATTTATTTATTAATTTAAGTCGTTGTTGGCATCAAACTATGTTATTTCAAGGTTATCTCTATTCACTACTAGATCTCATCACTCCGTTGGTACGTATGTATATTATAAGAGTGTAGAGTACAAACCAGATCAAATATATGAAGTACAGCTATGATAATGCATCCCGTTTTCACTTCTAAGCAAAAACAACATGTTTCAAATTCCAAGAGGTCCATGATGGATATTTTATTCTTATTGACCTATGTATTACGCACTCAAATCTGAGTTATGACATTGACATAGAAAATCTTTAATTATATTTGGAGGCAGAAGTGTACCATACATAGATTAACTACCTATAGATCAATATCTCTTATTTTGAACGTAAATTTATTTTTACCGTGATTGTTTTATATAATAATGAGAATGACTGTATTTATTATAATAACATTATTATTTATATTAAATAAATTTTATTTTATTGTCAAGTAAATGTGTATAAATTTAATCATTGTTTAAGATTAATTTCATTTCTAATATGGAACTGACAGATATTATGGAACTTTTACTGAAATATATTATGGACTTAAAACTATTTACTGAGGATCATTTAAACATATTGTATCCAAAGAAATAAAATATCAAAAGGTAGGTAAGGCTAAGGAACCACAAACTTTATATTTAAAAAAACGCATGTCGAAATATAGCCACGTGAACAACTGTTACTCCCGCATCTGTCAAGCCATGACTTGAGAGTCATATAACACAAAAGATATTGCCCTATACAGGCAAGTTCGTCACCAATGATAGGAACGATGGTGTGGGGCGTCATAACGCCATATACATACATTCAGACGTTCAATAGCCATACTACCACTTCAATTTTTTAAATAACATCTAAACTACAGATTATTTATCAGTAATCTTAAACGAAATAATTCTGTGAAAATAACCACAAAGAATAAAAACTTAACAATTATCTAAGTAACCAACGAATGAATGAAAATAATTTGGGTGATGTAATTATGTGATTAATGCTTAGCAATTCAACCAAAGCTCGAAAAATGGCGCCAGCATACAATTATCTGTATAACAATAAAACTCGTCATATATTATAATCATACACTAAGTCGCGTAACGAAACAGAGGTGAGGTAAATAAAAGAATACACTAGCAACACTAATGTTTCAGGTGTTAAGTTATGTTACAAACAATATGCAAAATAACACATTAATTTCACAGTATATTCAACGATGAGTAGTGTCAGTTCCTACCCATGATATCTGTAATGGTATCTCCGACGTTATTGAAACTCTAATAAATTGAAATCAGTCTACTTACGAGTGAAATGATACGGGATACACGATATATGATTTTTTCGTGTGCTACGGTTTTTGCAGCCTAAAACACTGCAATATCCCATAGTGCACACACCACACACACTCTGGAGACACACTTGCTACTTTATATGAACTTATTTAATAAAGAAAACTAAAATTTAAGCGAAATTTATATCTCGTGTTAACTTTAGCGTATTTGTTTGACCACGCAAGTGTCAAATTTGACAATCTGTGGCTAAAAATACCGGACAAGCAGATAAGGACAAAAAATAAAGGTTTCATCTCCTTCTTTCATATGTGTTTCGTAATAAACGTTCCTTGTTTAACTTGCCGTGACGTCAGTTACGCTCTGTCTATAGGTAATATGTCTATGGTACCATAGCGTCACATAAAGTAAATCTTTCAAAGATATTAAAAATATATATTACTGCAAAAAGACCTGATCACAATTAAGGTAAAACCTAGGTCCTTTTCGATTACCGGGAGCTAAAAGGCAATAGATCAGGTTTAACGAATAACACCTCTGAGTTAATTACTTAAATAAATAAAAAAAAGATTATTGATGGATCAATTGTTCACTTTTCGATTTATATTTTAATAACATTACAATTGAAAATCTTGCGGTCCTTCTGAAGTTCGGTGCTATTAAACGATTTTTTTTATTTTAATCGAAAACAATCAATTTATAAACGCCATCTTTGGGTTTATAATACAGAATCATATGAAATAAAGAGTAGAAATAAGGTGGTAGAGGTCGGATAGCCATGGCTTTGTGTCAAGTACCAAAGTAACGATATTCAGGCTCAACGTCACATTGGCAGCCAACTTAGTTGTAAAAAAAGTGATATTATTTTTTCTTTTGTTTAAAAATTTTTAGAGAGGTTAGTGTGGCTACAACCATAGACTTGGAATTTCGCTATGGCTACAACTTTAAAACAAAATGTAAATAAGATGATGTGTGGAAGTTCGTCGCCCTTGTTGTAAAAATATCCGGTCAGAGCAGACGATGTTCTTGCTTCAGACGCCACAAACGTAACCAACAACATCTATTTGTGTTACGAAAACTTTTCAATGCTTTTATTCTTCTCAAATACCTACTCACAATTTTCCAAGAGATTTTTGATTTTTTTAGATCAGATTAAATACAAATAAACCAAAAGATGACCAGACGGTATGACATTATCGCCATGGAAGTTGGGTAGGCCACTGGTGTGTGACGCAACATGCGTCGACACCCTTGCGCCATCTCATCTTCCAAGCTCGGTGAGCTGTGCTGGTGCTGCTGCCGCATCTGCAGAGACCCTTAAACGGAGAAAATATAATAACCTGATAAGTGGTTATATTTTCGAGCCGTTTGGGGTCGAAACACTTGGGCCATGGGGTCCGAGTGCTCGCCTTTTGTTTAAAGAGATCGTAAAGCGATTTGTCGACTCTACACGTGAGCAGGGGGCTGGCCTATTTTTTGGCCAAAGATTCAGCATTGCCATACAGCGTGGCAACGCTGCCAGTCTTCTTGGGCACACTGCCGGTTGACAGCGATGCGGAGGAGTATTTTGATGCGTAATGTTTTTTATATTTTTTATTTTTCTAATCTGATTAGTGTGTAAATATAGTTTAACGAATTTATTATATTATATATTAAGTTCAGCGCCGATCAGATTATGAAGCGAAATCTCGATAATAAATAAACCAAAAGTAATCGGAAAAATCGTTATTTCAGCAGCATGAATTATACAGGGCTAGTCTATATAGTCAGCGTGAATTATATAACGCTAACAAGCGTTATAGTGAGTCCATGGGGGACCGGATTCCAGATTGAAGGTTAAGGATGACAAACTTGAATTAAGGCATAGTTACTGTGCTCAGGTACTGTGTATTTCTAGATGATGAACTAATAAAATTACAATTTGATTAAGTATTTGTCAAATTTTCGAGATTATACTTTTACTTATGTATCTTAATAAGATTTTGGTAACTTTCATATCTTTTTTTTTAGTAGCGTAGTGAGAACCCATCATGGGTTAACCTCCACCTGGGGGGGGGGGAAGGGGTGTGTGGGGCCCTCTCCCGATCCCGCTCAGCGGCCTCCTTCTGGAACATGACTGCTTCACAGAAGGAGACCACTGCCCTCCAGTTTTTCGATTGTTTGCTGTGCAGTATTCTGGGCGCCTCCTCCACAATGGTGGCTAACTGCCGTGGCCTCGCGGCCGATCCTATTCAGGTATTCACCGAAGCAACCGTGCCCGGTGAACACTTCCGTCAATTCGTACGTGACGCGCTCGCTCCTTTTAAGCCAGGCTCCGAAGTGCGGCAGTATCGCTTCAACAACGCGCTTGTGCGCGAATTGTGGCCGTACCTAAAAGCCGTTTGCGCCACAAGTCGAACGCCTGTCTACGTGCGCGCCGCCTTAGCCTTTTGAACGCCGAAGCTGGCGCGGTCTCGCCGTCCTGGCAGATAGCGGGAATACAACCTCGCGTCCGTATCCGCCTTAGTTACTGTTAGCCTGCCACATCCCACTGGGGGCAAAGGTCGATTCAAACTTTAAAATTCTGTGCAAGTGCAGAATAATTGTCTGCCAAATGTATAAATAAATCCTGGTGATAGTCTAGCTGTTAAATCTTACCTCACATACAAGAGGCAAGGATCCGAATTCGTTACCGGCTCCGAACCTCTGACTCTTCGGATCCATAGACCGAGGAATTCGAAAATTTTATTACCTATCACATGTATTAAAGGTGAAAAAAAAAATGAGAGGAAACCTAGTGGGAGGGCTCCAAAAATAACTTCATTGTTGTATGCAGGTGGAACTGGGCAGTGTGATGTCAAAGTCAAAGTTTTTTATTTCAAGTAGGCCTTTTCAGGCAATTTTAAAAAGTCTAGACTCTAGGCGCGATGGACTATTTAACTAAGCCCTAGTTATTCAGACAAAAGGCCCGTGCCTGATAGTAATGAATAAAATTACTTTTTACACTATGTTATTAATGCTACCCTTACACTACGCCATTCTGCACATTCATGTGTAAGTAGCATAATAATACCTAAGAAAATTCAAAGGCGGGATCGCCGTTCGCGTCACGTTCTTGGCGTAATAAAAGCCAGCCGGGCTACCGGAGAAACGCTTTCTCGGGGAAGTGACTTTCTTTTATACTTTCTTTTTACATTTTATATACCTATTTTCCTTTTACGCCTCCACTGGGGACGAGACATGAGTGATACATTTCTTTGAAAACTCCAAATGTCACGCTGATGGTGACTGTAATATTTTCGTTAGATATTTTGGGACGTACACACAATATAAATATAGTATTATAATTTATAGTTACAGATATTTCATTTAATTTAACTATTAGATCCTATCTATGTTTATGCGGTTCTTTTCACATTGTTATTTTTCATATTTCGCCTACTTATTAAATGTTAAGTTTGAAATGATTCTTGCGTTACTAGAGCTGCCTTTTATAGTTATTTAATTCTAGCTAATAAGGTAAACGCGGGTGTAGTCAACAGTGCCCCAGAAGTCGTCAATTTATCTAAAAACGTTTATATATTTTTTCAGTGAACATAAAGTTACCTGATTTTTATGGTAACATATTGTTGGTAACATGTAGTACAAATTGAAATAGCAACAATGAGTTTTAACTGTAATGGTGTCAGAAATATGTAACTTGACTTTTTAGATCCACAGAAATTAATTTTTTTACAAGTTTAGCTTCTAAATCGTAAACTCAGCACGAAGTTTTCTATTCGGATTTGTGAAACTTCAGTGGGGTCTACGGTAAGTCTCATTTTATTTCATGAATTAGGTAAGTGTATTAGCTAACGATATAAATCGAAATTTGGAATACATTTATCATATAAGTATTTATTTTTCTGTGTGACATCTATTGTGTGCTTAAATATTCCTAGTTGACCCAGAACTCGTCATTTTAAGTACTATTATGACGATTACTGGGACACGGTACTGGGACATCTACATCTTGTAGATATCTTTTGTTTTATGCCACAGAGTGCTAATAAAAGCTATTATCGGGACCGTTACAGAACTGTCAACTCTCTTGTATAAACATATTTAAAGGTTTGAGTACATTTGACGATAAAACTAGGTTTCTGTTAAGCTGCCCTAGGAGTATATATTACTCTATTGACAAGTTCTAGGTCGTGAATTGACGGCATGACGCTAAGCGTTTTGCACCGCATCTCCCTAAACATGCCTGCATCAAATTATGTCACTACTAGTTTTGACACTCCAGCTATATGAAAATTGTCATTGGAGCATACGCAAACGCAAGGATTAAAAAAAAGCTTACGAGTATGTCGCAGAAAAGTCACTAATGAGGAGGGTTAATGAGAAGAGAATAATAAACATCAGGAGGTTAATAAACATCATTGAAAATAAAAGAGGAAAGATGATAGGCCATCTTATATGACATGCTGACAGTTTCATTAAAATCACAATTAAAGGAATGATTGAAGGAAGGAAAGGTAGAGGAAGCACAAGGATAAGTTACATAAACCAAATAACGGAAAAGGTTGGTGTCATATCGTGAGGTAAAGGAGACTGCACTGGAGAGACAAAAATGGAAAGAACTTCATCAGCTACACCGACAGGAGCAAGGCTCTTAAATAATGAGAGAAAATAGCACTTTCGTGCAATATTATTTTATAACAATGATGTTTATTTTCTGATAGACTGATTTAAGTTTTGCTTGCTGACTGATTATAAATGCTTAAGATGGACTTAATGATTATATCGTGGAAGGTAAAGCTGTCTTTTTATCGATATTCGTGAAGTCATTTCTACAGTCAACCCTAGCGTAAACATAAAATTTAATATTCATACTAAATATTATTTATTTCTTGTTTTATCTACAAAATATTACCACGTATCGGAAGAAAATCTAATATACTATGGTAAGATTTGTTTTCTCGACGAATTAATACTAATATCCAAAATATGGTTTCAAAACGCACGATGAAAAAGTCACATTTACCTGTGAAACGTGTAATTATTTGGATTATTTATCTATGTCACATTTACATTGTTACAATTGGCAAAAGAACATGACATTGTGACCATCTCAATATCACTTATCGCCAATAATTACACGATTATTTTATAAATTAATAAAATATACTTGACACTAAAGCAAGGGTAACTATAGGTAACGATCCTTCAAAAAAAAATTGTAACATACTGACATTGACATCCGTCTCTTTCTTTCTCGGGTAGTGTTCATATGAAAATGATATCTCTTTTCCACGCTTAGTTGGTCTTTTAGCGTTAGCGAAATTCTAAGTTTATGGTTTTTACATTTTTTACACCTTTAATCTGTTTAGCGTTTCTAGTAGCTAGTAAAATTAAATTATTTTACACGAAGTAAATTTATATTATGTATATAAATAGTTCCAGATAAAATGAGAAAATAAATTTTGCTGTTGTTATTACTTACCTACTCTTCTAATAGCTTACAACCTATATTCATTTCTTAGGATTTGGTATTCTACCTATAGTTTCTAAAGTATGCCATGCGACTCATGACCAAGTCAATTCACAATTTAAAAAAATGTGTACTTGTCTTGAACTTTATGTACATGAGCAGACAGTTTATATTAGCACCAAAAATTGACGATTACTGGGACCTTTTGACGAGTAATAGGACAAACCTGACGACTATTGGTACAAATCACCCTTTTTTACATTTGCCTAATAAGTATTACTCAAAATAATAATAAAAAACTACTTACTTAGAATAATGGATAAATTCTCTGTCTCGTCATGCCAAAAGTTTCTATATGAAATACTTTTCACACAGTATCGCTTCAAAATCAGTAAATGTCAAAACCCGACGAGTATTGGTACGTTTACCTTATTAGAAAAACCGGAACATTGAAACCTCATCAAGTTACAGTGGTTACTGACATCGCAGTGTTTATGTATTTAGGTAAACACACTATCAAAACGAAAATAAATAAGACTAACTACAGACCTTCCTTAGTTTATACTGGGGGTAACCAATTAATATACTCGTATGTACCAACTCCATTTTACCGAAGATATCATATTTGGTACATATGTTATTTAATCTTCTATACTTACCTTAAACTACCAAAAACGAAAACAGAAAATCATACCTATTAATACTGTAGGTACCTGATTATGTGACGTAGCTCTTTAGCTTAAACACGGCGGAGGGTCGACTGGGATGCGATAATTAAAACTTCCACGTCGTTGTGACGTTTATGCTGATGCCAGGTATCAAGCTTAATGAGTGTGGGCGGTCGCTTTGACCCATCTTCGGTCCGCTTTAATTAACATTTCCACGATACCCACTGTCCTATAATAGCAGACTAAAATATATGGCTTATGTTTACCATGTCCGTTATCTGGCTGATATCTAAAGTCCTTTCGGGTAGGACTTGTGTTATGGAATAATATTCTAGTTTTAAAACTTAAATATGGAAGCATAATACTTATGCGTAATTTGGATTTTATTATCTAATATTATATGTAGTATTTTGGATTTTGGCTGCAGAGAGGGGCATTCTTTTATGCACGACTTACCTACCTCCCGATTAGTTTAGAGCGGTTTGTGAAGTCGACTATCGTCGATATCTTTGCCAAATACGATATACATATGTATATTCGTATGCAATAGCGAGTATAAATACAAAATAAAACAGTATAATATCATAAAACAATGAATATTTCTATAATGTCATAAAACAGTACATAATAAGCATGATATCTGTAAAATATCTTAAAAACACTTTGCTGAGCTTATATTTATTTTTGTACTAAAAAAAGTTAGTAAAATAACATCAGCCTAGCTTATTGCTGAATATAGGGGTTTTCGATAGCGATGAGATAATATGTAGTTACAATATTATTGAACAATCTTCGTATTCCGATAGTGACTATTCACTACTACCAGGCAGTACACAAGGACTGAAAGAAAAAAAGAACTAAATTAAATATGATCGCTGACTGGACGGTTTGAACTGTTGCCACTTGTATGTATTGCAGTGCTATTTTAAATCCTAATTTGGGATAAGCAAGCCTTCATTTTATTCTTCTAATAAATTCAATCAATCACAATCACTTAGTTCATTGCCTGAGGTAATGCTGGACATAGGTTTCTCCAATGTAATAATAAACCATTGGGAACGATTATATTGGTTAGGTACCTAAGTTTAGGGTATGGTGACCTTATGGGCTATAAGGTCACCATACCCTAAAGTTAAGGTAGTGGTCGCGGCTACCAATCGCGGCCACCAGCTAACCCCAACGGTGACGCGAACGATGATTGTGCGTCGTATTCATAAAGAATGTAAGTCAATGGTAACCTTATGTAGTCATTGAAGAAGCTTTAAGTGAAGAAAAGAAAGAACAAGAAAACTTACGAAAAGCTCCAAAAAAGGTTGCACCACCAAACAAGTACGGTGGTGTTGAACAGTTACAATAGTTAGGAAGAAAAACCAAAATAATGCTCGTTATGAAGTTGAAGACGATTAACATAAGCGTTGTGTACATGAAATACAAAATTGTATTGGGTTTATTCTGTAAAGGAAGTTGTTTGTATTTTTGTGATTAACTAAAAGTTGATGTCCACGATGTGTGGTCTCCTTAATTATCGCACAATATAAATGTTCCATGTTTAAACGCCAATTATAATACCTTAATCGGTGATAAAATAATAAAAATAATTATTTTGAACAGTAACATTAAGTATGGCAAAAACATGAGGTCGTTTCTTGATAAAAAAGCTATTTTAAACAAATCATAATACACAATCTCCATAGTAGGTACAATGTTGCTAAGGCTACTTACCTCTCCAAGACCATATAAAAACATTATAGTTACTGCAAATGCTATAACACAAATCAGACCCGCTAAATAACCAAAAAATTTCATGAAAGGCCCTGTAAGGAAGCATATACTAAATTCCGTGCTCGCTAAGGTACCAGAAACTCCTTCAATCTGAAAAATATGAATTAAGTCGTTACCACATGGGTCCAAGAAGCGATTCGTAGAACTTGAAAGTAGGATTTATTATTAAAATAAAAAAATAAATTCAACCCATTACTGTCCCACTATTGGGCAAGGGTCTCTTCTCAGAACGAGAAGGGTTAGGCCTTAGTCCACCACGCTGGCCCGGTGCGGGTTGGAGGACTACACACACCGTCAAGAACTTTGTGGACCCCTCTCAGGTGTGCAGGTTTCCTCACGATGTTTTCCTTCACCGTAAACGCAAGTGATAATCAAATTCTGATCCGCACATGATTCCGAAAAGTCATAGGTGCGGCGGGCCGGGTTCTAACTCAGACCCTCCTGCATGAAAGGCAAGCGTTCAACCGCTAGGCTATCACTGCGGATTTATTATTGATCTTGAATATTTTTTATGATTGATACACAGACTTAAGATACATACTTACTATGAATAGAATATAGATCACAGCTATGATAATACATCCCATTTTGAGACTTATACAAAAACAACAATTTTCCACTTGTGGCAACTTGTCGAAAATGTTTATATTCATTTTAAGCACAAGCAAAATTTTTGCTTTGTACTTCAGATTTATTACAGGTTTATTACAGTGACATTCACCTTGGGGTGATAGATACAAGTTAGCATAGATAACTAATAAATAAAAGAATACAGGTTAAAAAGGTATAATATTATTATATTTTAGAGTTCCTTTATAAATTTTTAACATTAATCATCGTTCTTGCCTTTTCCCAGTATGATGGGTTGACTTTTTTATGGAAAAGTTTGAACCCAATTATGTTATGAGGGTATATTTACCACTTTACGGTAAAGTGTCTGACAATAAATCAAATAAAATATCTCCTAATTAAAAAAATCCAAAAGAGTTTTTCGACTGACACTTGTGAAACTGCTTTTGAACGCATTCCCAAGTTATGGATAGATAGATGATCACCTAATTTATCAGCAACCATCAAAATGTTACACGGTATGAATGGTACAATTTAATAATTATTAATAAGTCATCTGAATTTTTAATTTATGAACTAAATATGTCAAAACTTATTTTATGGTTATGGATAATAATTATTAAACAACTACTTACATAAAATTTAACAAAGCTTCATTACCTTATTTGTCCGACAAACTGTATTGATAAATAATAATCAGTCCATAAAAAAAAAAACTATTCTTAGTTTATAAATCGTTTATTTTATTTTTAATTTCAAAATCTTAATTGTTTATTATATTTTGATAAGACACTTAAATAAAACAAGAACGCTTTTAGGAAATTATTTTAATAAATATTCATGAAGGCATAAAGGTACGACCTCACGTTCGGTAGCAGTTCGCAGATTGCAGAGACAATGCGGACAACGACACAACTTCCAAAGTAATTTAAAAGAAATCAATAATGTAGCTGCGGTCTGCTATTGCAGTCTGTAGTCTGCCGCCGAACTTGTAGTCATACCTTAAAGCAAAATAGAAAGACATTTTTTACAGGGTTCCAAATTGTATTGCCAGCTAGCACCACAATAACACAATAAGTACTAAGCAGAAGCCGATCTTGATATATGATCATGTCATACTTACTAAGTTCTATCTATTTAGGCCTTCAAGGTTAGTTAGTTATGTTGGACTTGACTTCTCCATAAGGATTGCATTTAATTAATCAAATTACGTTGTAATTAACGATACATCATAACTCGATGGAAACTGGCTAGAACTATCAGGAAATAAATTAACACTGAAAATAAACATACATTAATCTTTATTTGGGTACTTTAATCATATCGTTTATAAATACTACATACTAAGAGCCTGTGCCAACATTTGTAAATGCAAACAAACAAACTTACCTATTGAACTTACTAAGGTTCCTGCTCCTAAATAATACGGTGGAGAACAATGTCTTCTAGGTTTTTCCACGAATAGAGCAACACTGGTGATTATATTAAATATAAGCATCAATGCTGATGCGTACATAAACCATACGACGGTATCGGGATAGCCCTGTGAGGAAACAAAAAATACTTTTAATATTAATCATTTATTAGAGTTGTTTTATACATAAAAAAATTATTACTCTCAAACATTGTCACAAGTTTTTTCTTGTTCTCCTAAGCCTGGTGTCTTATTTACATAAGGAATCTCAACGAAAATAATGGTTGCCAAAGAACTTTTATATCACTCATGTTTTTTAGAGGAGATAATTAGTAGTTCTGTCCTATCCTAGTGCTACTACACTCTGAAATTGTGTCATTTGCGAATACAGAGGAACGAAAACTCAGGTCTCTGAAAACGAATTCGTCTGACCGCAGGGCCTAATGCGTATCTGTTTTCCTAAATAAATACATCTACTATACTTTATTCCACATAATACTAGAATTACGGACAATTTTCAGATTAAAGTATGTACAAATAAATAACGTGAAAGACACTTGAAATATGTTGATAAAAAATGACACAGTATAGTGCATTTATCAACCTTAACAGTCAATCAAGATGAGCTGAAATTCTACTTGAACAGCTGTTTAATAGACATTTGTCAATAATCCGAGGATATGGAGCCTATTCCTAAAACATCTTTACATGTTATGTGTGTAAAAATATAAAATAAGTATACCGTGAACATTCAAACAGAAGAATATTAATATTAATTAACTATAATGAAGACTTTAAACCAATAAAGAAATGCTATACGCTATGCTAATGCTATATGCTATACAAAAAATATACATATATAAGTTGTAATACCATATATTTTGGTTTGTATAACTTAATATATCTGCTCACTTACCTTTGCGATACCGTAGAGAACATAAATAGTAGCTATTAACACTACCAGGGTAATAACAATAGCTATATAACCAAGGATTTTCAGAATAACTCCTGAACCGTAGCAATGACTGAAATTATTATATAGTCCACTACCAAAAATGGCTTCAATCTGCAAAATCGTAAAATATATTAGGTTATTATTGTAGAGACAATAAGCTTAGTCTGAAATGTGAGTGTACAATAGTAAAGCCTAACCCTTGAGAAATTCTTGAATGGGTGACCGTTCTTCGTACACCGAGCTGCTGTATGGCTCGGAAAACATGATAAGCAGTTGGTCTTGGTAGTCATATGAATAGCTATTACAATCGCAACGGGCAGTTAGTAGCTAGCTAAAAGTCTGACAACTAGCCTAACCGTAGGATATCGGCATCTCCCAGTACTTGAGTGTTGCTTAGACCATCCGCTTGTGACAGAGCATGAGATCGTCTGGTGCTCTGTGGGTAGTCAGCCTGGATACTTATATTATACCACTACTGAATAATTAGCCTTTACATTACGTCATGAGTGATTTCTATGTTGGAGCTCGTGCCGACTCGACTAAAAAGAAATAATTATGTCGCGGAGATCAGATGACACTTACTCCGGGTAAAATACTACTCAGCTCAGTTCAGTTTCAATTGCTTATATTCAACCGCATTTGGTTTGATTTGGAGCTGGTGTCAATATAATTGGAAAAAGGCTAGGTAGATACTTGATAAAGTAAGATAAAGTACAGTCACTTACCACGAAACATATATGTAAAAGAGCTATTATAATACTACCTATTTTAAGACTTATACAAAAACAACATGATTCCACATGTGGAAGAGAATTGAAAATGTTCATTGTATTTTTCGAATTATGGGTTTATTTTATTTACTCTGCATAACAGCTATTTTATGAGACGACTCTCAAAAACAGCAATAATGACATAAAACCATAGATCTTATATAAAATAGAACGCTGGGCACTTTGATCTGGCTGAATCATCGAAATAGATCGAAATATTATGTTAAGGACATATTATTTTGATGGGCAGAACCATAGGCAGAACACTCTCCTCTATTTGTACTTTGTATTAAAGGGGTTAGTTACGCTGGGAGATAGAGACCACCATCACAAACTAAAATAAATCCCTAATTCCCTAGGTCATGCCATAACTTGAGAACGAGTTTACCGATTTCGTTCATCTTTTTTTTAAGTTTTTTAATACTTTGTAGAAGGTTCTTACGAAAAGAAAAATTAAGAAAATTGCGCAGTAAATTGGAAAATTTTAGAAAACTTAGCGTCTATTAAGTATTATACTACTTAATATTCATAGCTAAGACAGGACAACGTCTGTCGGGTTAGCTAGTAAAATATAAAACATACCTTATTATACTAAGTATTCTTCTTTATTATGAAATATATTATTATACTTTTAATTACAATATTTTATATTAATTAATATAAGTACATACATTATTTTACTATTCTTCTTTATTATTATGAAATTATTTATAGGGTGGGCTCATCCGTGTGCAGCAAAACTGTTACATTATTTGAACAAAAGCGCACTACACGCACACACAATTACTATCGATGCACTGGATTCAGTATGACATTTCTATCTAGAGTCTACAGCGATACACCAGCATTTGATTTGAAATCAGCCTTGAACATCATCTGAGGTCTTTTTATGCGATTCTTTAGGTTGAGTATCCACCGCAATCGGTTGCGCAGGTGGTGCTGCCTCCGCTACGATTGATTCAGCTGCGGCTTCCATATGCGGATAATAACTTCTGACCACTATGATGAAGTATAAGTTCACTGAAAATAAATAGTTATTTAGAGAATACAAATTTCTGAGACTGTTTCATTAGACATTAATTGACAAGTAGCATGTAATTTTAACATGATGAGTGACGGCGCATCTTTTGCTTAACAACAATGTCCATGCATATGTCGACGAGGTGTTGCTAGAGGAGTTAGTTTTGCATGTTTATTTAACCACACTATTGATATTGTTGCCGCAAACGTCTACACACGCCAACATTGATACGCGACTACAAATTGAATGGAAACCAACAAGACAAGTGTCGTGTTGCGCGTCATCTGGCAACGTCACGCTATTGGGCAACGTTGGCAAACATACTCGTATTGCGCCTCAATTTTTGCCTAGTGAATACATGAGATCAGGAAAACAGCTAGTGTCCAAATGTATTAACTAGTCATTAAGTTGGGCTCAGCATCAGTATTATAATAGAGAGGAAGTATCGTAATCATATTTTCAATAACAGTCAAAGTTATTCAAATTATATCGTTACAGAAATATAAAAACGCTTTTTACATGCTAAATAACTTACATGCGAATAAAAAGAAGGATGAAATTATTTTGACTATCGGATACTCGCAACGGCTTTCATTACTTGGAGTATTGGCCGCAATTAAAAGTATTCCAAAGATAAATAGGCCCAGGGCTTTAGTGGCGATTGCGTACATATACCAAACAGCAGTAAAAGGTTTATTCTAAAAATAAAACACACAACGAATAATTTTATAGGAAAGGGTGATGTACGTTTTTTAAGGCTAAAAGGTCTCTCATAATTGCTACTTGCTGTACAAAAATATTTTTTTCTATTTCAGCCAAATATTGCTATCATCACCATCAGCCCACGTTCTTTCACTGCTGAATATAGGCATTTCTAAGTAAGCGCGTTATCGTATGATAGCTATAAATATTTAATGACATTGTTTTTATTCATAGTTCCTCGATTAATTTATTCATACTTTTTACATATATGAAAAAATAAATATAAATTTAAATGAAACTGTCTAATTGATCTAGTGGTCGCAAACGAGATTATAGCATGACTAGCATGAAGTCCTAGGTTTGATCTATGGGCAAATTGTTATTGTAATTTTCTGTTGCCAAATTTTCAGTAACACTCCGGAGCTTAGAATTGTGATAGATGGCAGGTAGATGGCAATAGGCTGCCCCCCCCATTACACTGGATTTATTTACGGCATTGGCCATATACAAGTAGACTTCAACCTAAGTGTTATGTTATGTGATTTCCAAACACTATTTAGCTTAAATTTACCTTTTACTTTCCTAGTTCTTGAGTGTAAGTACTAACCTTTCTTACACCCCAGATAAAAATAGCAGCAATGACGGCAACTACGATACCGATGAATCCCATAAAATATCCAAAATAACCGGTAAAATATTGCAGGCTGCTGTCTTCATCCCAACAGTGACTTATGTGTGTAGAGAGGATCCCGAATGTATAATCAAGCTGGAGAGATATTTAGAAAAGATGTGTACACTGATTGTCAGATACACTGATACAATCAAGATGGTCATAATTTTGTTAACATTTACTATGTAATGAGGCATAACATGATTATGCTAAAATGAAACTTTCAGCAATAAAATAAGGGCCATTTTTCCTAAATGCTACCATAATTACAACCATTTGGCTGTTTCAGTATATCTGCCACTGAGTGTTCCTTTATTTAGTATTTGGAGACTGTTATTTACACCCTGTATATTAAGGAAACTTGTTAGTACTCACTATACCAAACAAACTGAAAAAAGCAGTAAAATAACATCCATCTACGAGACTTATAAAGAAGCAGCAAAATCCCACGGTTGGTATACATTTTAAAATTGTCATAATTATAACATCCTGTACAAGAATCCTTTGTCTCTTTAACTCATTTTATGTATTATTTGTGTAACAACAAACGGTTATTTTTTAATCGGCTCACCTTTCTATACTGAAAGTATTTTTCACGTCACATGAAACTCATAGATATTTTTTGCATTCGTCCTTATTTGTGCAGGCAAAGGTAGCTGCACCCATGCAGCCAGATTTTTAAATTTCCTCTTTTTCTTTTGATAAAGAATTGTGTCCAGTTTTTACATGTCTACCTTTTGTCAAGCAATCATGGCGTCTACTTCTAGTGATAATATGAAAGTGAAAAAAAAAAAAATTTTGCTAATTTCACAATACTAAGTAGAATTTTTAATAGTATCATGACATGTTTTTCCTTTAAGACTACATATAATATATGTTCGTTCTTTTATCCGGAATAGTGGAATAGTGTCCTCACGGTTCATAACTTTCTGGACACTTCAATTCTATTTCAATTAAGGCCATTCATAAGGCCTTCATTCTAGAATTTTAAAATTCTTACAAGCAATAAAGGTTAGCTACTTGGACTATTCCGTGGTCCCCAAAGATAATAAATAATTATTTTCATGCTAGACTCTTTTGAATGTACAGTAGGTAATTCGGTTAATATGGTGTCGAGGCGGACCACCGTGGTGAGTATAGCCGGTAGGAGTCCGGCACACCCCTCCGCCCCCCCCCAGGCGGAGGATAGCCCATGATGGGTTCTCACCACGCCAATCAAAAAAAAAAAAAAGGTAATTCGGTTTTCTGTCTCGAGTTCTCAAAACTCACCTATAATGAGTCACTTTCAGGTCAACTTTTCCTGAACTCCGCCCTATAGGCCGAAAGGCCCTGATTTGCTAGACAAAAACCAGGTAAGCTCATGCCTACTTTGCTAAACTTTCACTCGCAAAAGAGACACTTGAGAAGCTGCATTGAATACATTGATCACGGGCTTATTATTTATAGCAAAAGCTGCTACTAGCACGATTAGCAACTACCTATAATGCTTTCTTGAAAAACAGGTATTATAAAATAAAATACATTAATAATAAAATATTTATTCATATTTAAAATAACTGGGTTTAAAGTAATTTTAACCTTTACATATCATCTCTGTGTGAGTTGACGATGAGTATGAAATACAACCATACTGAAATCAAAGAATTTAAGTTATTAAATTACTTATATTACGTAACCACTTCGCTACTGCAGCGTAACTAGCCGTTAGCAAGCTGCCCCGATAAAATATGCTAAAATGGGCGTTATGCCAACGGGATAGGGTATCGTTTTCTTATCTATTAGCTTATGTTATTATGAGCTCTTCGATTTTAATGGATAAAAATAATTAGGTTCAACACTTGCTCCACTAATTTCGTATATTTTTTCTGAGCCGAATAAAATGAGTATCCTAAGATGTTTTACTTTATCTGAATACCTCAGCAGCTATTTCAATGTATTAGTCGATGATTGTACATTTACGAGAACTTACGTATGGCGTATATGATATGAGCTATCGCATCGCTTGGGTTTTCGCAGTCAGAATCATTCATTTGCAGTAAAGTATATACCGCATGGACGATCATGGTCACGGCTGATATAAAGCCGCAGAACATAAATAAGTCTGCCGTGATTTTAAATCTCTGAAAAATTGTAATTTAACATAACATAGTATCACGCCTGTATTGGTCGAAGGATTCCATTTAATAGCGGGTGAACCTATTGTCATCTACCGAGCACAGATCCAAGCTCCAGCATGGTACTGAAAAGCTTCCATACAGAAAACCCAATAACACTTCCGATCGGGGAATCGGAATACTTAATAAAACTTATTCCATGTTTAAATATTTGTGCTTACTTAACCAGCATTAACTTACCCAAAAGAGTCCTAAGAGGAACGCAAAACTGCTGCACAGCGTCAGCATATCGAAACCAAATAATACCCACATGATTATGTTCAAGTCATCGCTATAATCACCGCCATCATCTGTGTACTGGTCGCTGCATGCTGGATAGTACAAAATTCTAATACTGTGGCAAGTTATCAACTGGAAACAGTTAAAGATAGGTACCGATAAATTCAATCCAAACAGCTTGGCCAGAAGCCATTTATATCCCCACAAAAATAATCCCTTTTCCACTCCTGAGTGTTGAATTGCGATCAAAGGATTATTAAGTTCAGATTATGGATAACACAGTCTTTGGAGTTAATAAAACACCAATTATGATATCCTATCGGCAATCCGTAAAAAAATGAATCTCCCAAGTGTTGTGATTATGGCAATTATTATCCCGTCTCATTGTAATATTAATATTAGTAGCAGAAAAGTTACATTATGTTCCACAGTGAAAGCAAACAAACAGAAAAACACAAATGGTGGTCAGCTGTATGAGTTTCAGTACTAATGTTTTCAATTATTAAGAATAAGTATTTAATTTTAAGTTGATCTTTTTCGTAACAACAAAATTTCGTTTTTATTCTTGTAAGCAGAGTAAAGTACCTTTACACAGTAAACAATTCTATTCTTTGCGGATGGTGGACCCATAGGTCGCTTGATGAATTAAATGGATCTATTAGAATCGTGTTACTTATTTTTAACGCTACCAAGGGTTATATTTATAACAAGTTCTTACCATACTCCAAATAACTATTAAAATACATGCTACTTTTAATTTTCTTGTACAGAAGCAACATCGTTTGAACTTTGGTATCGGTATTCCCCCCATCTTACTAATTCAGATAGATTCCTCTTTATATTTTAATAAAATCATGATTTACGTATTTACATAACCTAACCATATTACTCTTTCAATCGTTGACAGAATATGAATTGATATTATCAGTAATCATTCATAGATTCAAAAATCTCTATACCTACATATATTCCTATTAAACTCTGGCAAACCTTAGCGTAAGCGAAATTCTAAGTCTATGGGCAAACCCGACAAACCACCTTTATGTTATCTATACATATAAATAAAATTGGAGTGTCTGTTTGTAATATTAAAATAACCGTTTTTTACTACATGCATATGAATATATATACGGTACATACACCAAAATAACATTTTTTACAATTTTTGTCTGTCTGTCTGTCTGTCTGTTTGTATAGGCTAATCTCTGAAATGGCTGGATCGATTTTGACGGGACTTTTATTGGCAGGTAGCTGATGTAATAAGGAGTAACTTAGGCTACTTTTATTTTAGAAAAAATCTTTTATTTTAGAAAAAAATAGGTTTAAGTGCATTTGGTCTCACTAAAAAATACATTGTTAAGTTCCGACATCCACGCGAACGAAGTCGCGGGCACAGCTAGTTAATTATAATTATGTGTCCAGTTATGACATAGACTAAAATGAGTATTGACATCAGTCAATACTCATTTTAGTTTATGACCGATTCTACTGTCCTTAGGTTCTTTTCCTACACACTATTCACTTTAAATAGTCCCCCGGGACAAGCTAAAACAGTCATTATTGAATTGGCATAAGAACTTTAACAGGAGACGGATTTTACTTTTACTATATGACGGATTGTGACAGCTTACAAGGTGTGTTGTTTTGTTGTATAATTATATTATTTCCTTATTATACTTAGCGCCTTATTATTGCGACACCCACAACGATGAAGTATGGGATTAGTTCTGTCATCTTAGCCAGCAATATTTACGCACTCATGAGCGGTTAGTCGGAATGTCGTTCGATGTGGTGGTCTAAGGGGGAGGCCTTCGTTCAGCAGTGGACGTCTTCTGGCTGATGATGATGATGATGATGATGATGATGAGCGGTTAGTTGTCACAAGCTGTCATACAGTGCCGCTTGAATAGTATAGTTAGAATATTGTATAGAGCAAGGCCCTACTGGTAGTTTTTATTTAAAAATCAAGCAATTCATCTATGAATCTTATACAGATTTGTACATTCTCGTCGATGAATCTCCATAGTAACCCTGTAGCTGAATTTGAACCTTACACTAATAGTTTTAAGAGTGGTTGATTCAGTGGATGTTTTGACTCATCTGTAGCAGCTTTTTTGTACTCCTTGCAGTATTTTTATAAATGGTGCTTATTTGGAATGATCTGGACATGCAGGATAAATTCTCAGCCTCTTTACTATAATACCTGACGAAACCCTTAAAAATCACTCTGAATAATCATTTTTGCGACAAATTTAATAATCAATCGAATCAATAAGATGTTTTATTTATAATCCTTGTGATTGATAATCACGAAAGTAACTAAAAGTAATCATAACAAAACATACATTATGTTAAAAACGTAATTTTATTTGAAATAATACATATTACAGACACATTTACACAATCGATTCGGGCTTATACTGTTACGGCTACTGTTAGGCTAGTTTCATATTTCACTCACTTGCGGAGTCGGTACTGTCCTTGGTCCATATATAACCATCCTCTTCTTATCATACATCCATTTAATAATATAATTATATAGATTATCTTCGTTAACGTGTGTTGGTATTGCGTCTGTAGGAATTAACTACTATTAGAAAGTAGGCCCACACTGAAAACCAAGAAAACAAAGTTACTAAAGAGGTAATGTACCCGAGCATAGCTGATATGAAATTGTATAATAGTGTCCACATGTACGGTATTTGTATTTGAGATAAACTTTGTACATATCCTATTGTAATCGGAGGCGGTGGATTTTCTAAACGTCGGATGTAAGACCATACAACTACCGTAAAGTAAATCCAACATACGAAAACTGAAAATGTAATTAAATTAAATAAGACCTTTTTCTTAAATTAATTTAGTCCATTGACTTCGAAGTATAAAGAACAGAATAGATTATACAATAGGGACCACCTTTCCTATAGGTTGCGTATGCACAGCCTGTGAAATTTAACGAGGTAATCCGTGCTACGTACTGCCAAGTTCTAACAGCGTGATTTATAAATCTGTCTAATTCGTTATGATTCACAACTGATGTTAAGTCATAATTGTGTGTTGGTATAATGAAATTGTTTAATCTCCTCAAAATAACATAATATTATATAGAATTATCTTACGCTAAAAATATTTTTCTTTTAAGAAAATGCTCGCCTAAGTCACATAACTGAAGTCGGCAAACTTCAGCACTATGGGTTGCAATACATGTAAGATGCAGTTTACACGTACTTTGCCAGCAGTACCCACTTTACGACCGGTTTTACTACACATGGCTTTTAGGTCCCGAAGGAAAGGTACTCTATCTACATGGTCTATTTCACACACCTATTTTTATCTCAGTCTCTGTCTTTGCACTGCATAGATTTAAATTACAGTGTTGAAATACAATAGTAGTAGCTAGACAAAAGATACGACTATTATATTCATTAAGATGGTCCGCACTAAAGCTTTCATTTTTACTTAAATATGTTCATTCGTTACAGTAGATTGTAACATACATCATTCCAAACATTCGCATGAAGAATATAAATGGAATTAATAATAACTTACTCAACACATCGATTATACAGAAAAAGAATTCGAAAACGGGGAAGGCACCCCCCACTGATATGCATGCTCCTACGAACAACATGCCGTAGATAAACGATAATATTATTGCTACTATACACGACGCCATGAATCGGTACGCTGCCTTTAATTCAGGTGGCTGAAAGTACAAATTAAACATAAGAATTATACCTACATTAGGCATAATTTATTGGTCTTATCGTCAGTCCTAAAGTAATAGCTTTTTTAAACGTTGTTGGTGTCAAGTAAGCTTATGTCAATTTTGACTGATGACCAGCTTTTGATACGAGTTTATGAATTGTAATCCATTTGTTCAGGACATGGTTAAAGTGCTTTTTGTTACAAATTCACAGTAAGTTCTATCAAAATCCGGTCTGATTTTAATGGGACTTAATAACTTTGGCGAAGTATAGGTATACAAAAGGATACCTCTACTGCAATATGAATTCCTCACACAACGTGAATTTTCGTGTCTATCAAAACTCGTTAAACGTCGATCCCGGTTATAGTCACATGACAGCCGTAAAGTCAGGAAAACTTACAACCGGCCTAACTTAGGATATAAGCGTGGTGGCTGGCAAATACGGGATTATTTAGGTCATCAAATTCTATTACGTAAATTCTTTTACAATTAGTGTCTATTTGAAACCGTTATAACTAGGGCCTGGATTTATTACGTATATATGTATTTTATATAAAAAAATATAGCAACACATTTCAAGACAAATAAAAAAAAAGCTAAATATCCGGGCTCTAGTTTTGAACGAGGCCCTGGTTACGTAAGAACAACTTACCCTATAAATTTTATATAGCAAGTGAATACTAAAACCTAAAAAAATTACGTCGGCAACTAGGACGGCCCAGCCCATCCATCGGACGGTATGTACAAAACCGGAACCAGATCCTGCTCCAGTTTCATCTGTTCGGAAGTAAACAAGTCTTGTTTTATTCTTGGGACTTAGGCACGAAGGTCCGAGACCGGCATTTGCACCAAACCCGAAGCTTAGCTGTGGAATAAAAAATAGGACTTCGTGAGTTTTTTTTTTGGCAAGGAATATGCTTAGTTATTCTCCACCCATATACAAAAGTATAAAAGTGAAATGCCACTCACTTAGTAACTAATTCGAAAATCTTGAGATATATTAAACATATAAACTTGAAATTTAGCTGGTAGGTTTCCTACAGGGTGTAAGGATTTCCTAAAATTCAACCGGTGAGGATTTAAAATGGGGGTTCAAATTTTGTGGAGAAAATCTTGTGAAAGAAAGAAAGAAAAGAAAGAAAGAAGAACTATTTATTGCAGGCACGCATAACAATAAAAAACAAAAAAACAAAAAATACAGTACAAGAAAATAAACATAATACTACACAGAGTTATAATATAACATATATTATATATGTGTTTGGTGCCAGCAATGGGACCCCTTGTTCAGCTGTATGCTGCAATACGGCTTATTAAGCAGTATTACAGCGCTGTTTAACAACTTGGGGCCCAGAAGACGCTCGGAGATTGAATCGATCTTTATTCGCCGATTATTGTGTGAATATAATAAACAATAATTCAGTCTATTTTAGTCTTCTCAGTATGAGCTTAAGGTCTTAATACACCACGCTGCTGGTATGGTGTCTATTCACGGAATATATAACAATTATGTGACCTTTATAGGAACGCTCATGTTAGTGTATCATGTGCTCATGTAGAATAGGTATATTTATAGCTGATTTTTCAATAGCTGGAAAAAACCTCAGATAAATTATTCCTCTGAGAAGTCCATACGAAAACTGTTCTCATATCAAATTAACAGCAAGATAACTTTTATCCAGGGTTAAAAAATCTAGCATTAGTTCCTAAAACTGTAATCTGTGTAGAAAAATAAAAAATAACACGACTGCAGAGCGTGAGGTCCTGGGTGCGGCTTCCAGGTTGGGTAAAGTGTTATTAGGTATTTCTGTATGGAAATGTCAGTAGCAGCATGAAGTCCCCGTATTACATGGGACTCAATAACGGCACGGCGAAATGTGGATGTACATAGTAACACATCTGCCTAATCCCTCGGGGACAACAGGCGTGATGCCATGTTATGTTACATACAGTTTTCTGTTAAATTTACAACTAAGTAAATCTACTACGATGAACAATATCTATTTACTTACAATATTGTTAAGGTTGACGTCGACCACATCGGCTCGTTTCGCACTGCTAGTCACAAAGCAAGACACTCGGATCACAAACGAGTGTCGTACGACTGCCCAAGACACCGCTGGGCTAGTTACCTGCAATTAGAGTTATTAATCAATCTCGTATCAACTGCTTTACGGTACAGTACGGAACCAATTCACTCCGGTATGTAATACAAAATTATCTAAAGGGCCTGTTTATGTTGGATCTTTGTCTTGACGGAAACGGTCGGTTTCTTGTTATACATATATGAAAGTTACCTCCAGGTAGAGCTTTTTAAATTAGGTGAAGGGATATAATCATCCAAATAAAACATTGACTAAGTTTTATTTTTAAGCACCATAATAATAAATGCAACACAAGACACAAAGTAAACCCCTAAATATTTCAAGTATCTCGGCGTTGAAAGCAAACATTTGGTGCTTTTAAAACCAGACACTCACTATTCCGAGGACGGCAATAATGGCAGTTGCCGTTTTCAAATCCCTGACGCAGCCGCAACACTTTTCAACATCTGGCCACTTTAGTTGTGGCATGGCACACTAAATATATCAGGTATATGCTTTATACAAATACAAAGCTATAAAAATATATTGACACATCAAGAAGACGTTTTGTTTTGCACAGATCTAGAATCTGTGACAGATACTGAGGAATGCACGGACAATAATTAGTCGAGAATAATTATAAAGCTGTTCTATTCATGTCACAAATTTTCTGGAATTTCGGATTTTTTAATAAGCGTAGAAAATCGTTAAATACATCCAAAACAATAATCTATTCGGCTTGTTTCTATTCAGAAAACACGCTTTAACTTATAAGTGCCTTTTCGGTCCAGACTTTTGGAGCCAGTCTCATCTACTGTCGCTGTAAAGCAACTGATTATCAAGATCACATTATAATTTTGTTAATAAAAAGACCTACTTTTTATTCTTAGTTGAATTGGAACGCCTACAAAACAGATGGGTGTAAACAAACACTAATTTTGCTACGGATTCTACCGTAATGCTTGGCTTAGTTTAAGCGCCGAAAACCGGGTATTTCAACATTATTGCTTCCCTTCGAAGTACGGGGGTGAGGGGCGACGGGCCTCTTAACAAGATTACATTGGAGATAAAATGGCTCAGATAATAGCGCCCCCGTAAGCCGAGCCTGAAGCCGGCTCTAAAACAAAATTAAAATTGGACGCAACGTTGAAATTTTTTTTTTTCTTTAAATCTGAAATATTTACTTTATCACTGCTATACAGAATATACTTAATCTCAAGATTTAAGATAATATAAAGATTTCCCACATTTATTTTTATTAGGCGGCAACGTGAAAACTTAATGAGCGTAGAATTAATTATTTGTGCGACGCTTTGTTTCCATAGTATCCATAGTCCGTAGAACTATAATACTTACTAGTAAATTAATTATATCTTATAGAAACTGTAGTACATATAATAATTATAACTTTAGGGACTAGAACATAAAACAACCGGAAGGGTTTAATTCTTTTATAAATATAAGTGCTTATATTGTATGATGCACTTACTAATTTACTTATATACTATGTAGGTTATAATAACTACATAGTAAATAGTCAACCCGACGTTCAATACGGTAGTTGACTACTAGTCATCTGAGTTACTTTTTATGAACTGTCAAAAACCACATTTTGTTCTAAAAATGTTTGGAATACTAAGGCGTGACGTCATAGTTTTTGATTGCCACTAACATACTTATTGTGTGATTTGATAAATTAAAAATTGAAAACGCCAAGGATAAGCAAGAGATTAAGTTTTACTGAGTATTTGGAAGGAAAACTATTTCAGAATACAAGATTTCAGAATTTATTTTTTTGATGCAGTTATCTAGCTTATTATTGAATTGGCTAGAACAGTTTTTCCAGTTATTTAAATATCAACAGGGTAAAATATCATAAGTAACAAAATACATTATATGATATGTACCTAATGATTTATGGTATCATTATTCAAATACTTGATTTTAAAGGTTGGTGCAATAGTCTGTTTATTTTATCTTATCTTATTTTAACATGTTAAAAATAAAAAATAAAACTTAAAACTTCAACTTTAAACAAGACTCATTTTTGTACTTGACAAAAACCAAAACATAATTCACACATTGTCCAAACACTGACTTGTATTATAAAGTTTACATACAGACTCAATCCCTCATCTATGTACAAGTGAGATAGGTAAATAGCGGGTGAGCTCAGCTTGGGCACTGTCTAGTATTGATCGCCGCACTCGCTTGTTTCAAATTCAATTCGCCGAGTGGGAGTAACAATAAAACGGACCGTGTATCTCCCAGCATCACCTGCGCCCAATACGTGCACTGAATATACAACGCTTTGAAAACGAAATTTAAACTTATCTTACTTATGTATACCTGAGGCGCAAGCAGGATTATAAGTGAAATAATTAATACTTTTCGTAATTTTTGTCTTATAGTATAAAGTTGTCTTTTGACTCGAAAAAGTATGTTCAAAAATATCATACTACAAAAGTAACTCATCTTTGGTATGTGAGTTTCAACTAGGTATGAAAAAATCCTTACAGTTAGGTAACTGTATTACATTTTCAAATAATTTCCTTTTCATGTCACCGTCTCATAAAGAACCTTCATTATTACTCGCTGCATTAATATATTATTCTACATTCAAACATCGCGTTATTTAGGTCAATTTATCAAGGTAATTCAACAGGAAATATGTATTTACTTCATGAGAACTCCCCATAAAAATTCATTCCTCCAGTAATGATATTCCAAATACTTTTTAAGACTGTTATGCGTGCTCGTAACTATAATCCCAAAAATATGGTTCATGTGCCCGCCGACTATATTGTGTTCGTATATCTACCTAGCATGTGTAGATCACATGCGATAAATAACAAGATTGTTTCCACGAAGGAACACCCGCGTGCCACGCTCCCTTCACCGCGGCTCTACCAAGAAATGTCAAAATATTTCATACAAAGACTTTTGTAAATATGAGAGGCAGACCGCTCTATGACATATATATCTCTTTTTTTTTTACAACCGAGGCTCTTATCCTCGTAGATACGCGGCAAAAACACGCCTCGGGCTCGAGTCACGAATCGCAATATGGGCCTCATGATAAATCTTCACGAATTCCAGTTTTATTTATTAAGTTGTATGGTGTTTTTACGATGTAACGCCGCGGGGGCGCTCATTACAACACTGCCTCCGCGGAACATGATGAAAAAACTTTTCCCGGCGATATCTTCTTGCAACATTAATTACGAAACTCGGAAAGTTCCCTGCCTTCGAATAGCGTCGCTCATTTATATTTCTTTTTCCACTTTCTGGCAACAATATATTTTTACGATTTTACTTTTTCTAGAATGAAAAGGGACGGGCCTAGTTCCGTCGTAGAGCTGATAAGAATTATATCGGGTAATATAGGCAGTAAAAATACTGAAGACATCACGTAGCAAAACAGGTCTGGGAGTTTTATGTGAGCAATTTGGAGCGTTCACAAAAGAAATGCTAACGTTGACGCGAACGTGACGCAGCCGGGACGAGCGACCCCGAGCCAAATGTGTCCTCTGAAGCGTGCGCCATACGTATTGTAGTTTTACTATCCCGTCTTATTTATTTACATTTGACTTATTTTATTTACTGAGCACATATTTATTGCGATAAATTTTCTGAGCTTTCAGAAAACTCGAAATGTTGTCGATATTAATGACTAAACTAACGTGGGCTCCTTTTTAAATAATTCATGCATAAATTATAAATTTTATTGGTTTTTCATCGATATGCGGTGGTGTTATTACTGTTCAATAAAACCTACTCAGTAACGCACGAGCTTACGAGTGTTTCAATAAAATGTACATCGGAATGACCTGCCACGACGCCGCCGACGCCGCAATCGCCGCCCAAAACCGGTAATGAAACGACCCAAGAGATACCATAATCGAATATTTTCGAGGGTAATGGCTTTTATAAGAGATAATTGAAGTTCTGGAACAGGCAAGGGTTCCGTAGGCCAATAACTGCGGAGGGCGTATCTGTGAGTTAATTTATGTTACTATAACTCAGTTGGACAGGTTGCGTTCAATAGGTAATTTAGATGTTGGCAACATTGTCGTAATAAGAACGGAACTCGGCTGGGGTTTATTAGCACGTTGAGTGATGCATTGCATCTGGATAGTAACGTGATGGTAAAGTTTGTGGAGTATTATAAAGCCTATAAAACTTACTAGTTATTTCCGTCTCCTTTAATTCATATATAAGCTCAAGTTTCATTTGTTTTAATGATGAGGTTGAGGAGAGGCCCTCATAAAGTTTTAGATGGTATCAATCTGTAGTTCGCCAAACCAAACCAGGCCAGCCTGTTGGACTAAAGCCCTGTTTCTTCTCTTTGTGGACCGTGTCCAGCAGCAGGACAGTACAGAATGGTCCAAATTATAATATACCTGATTTACGTTAAATAGTTTAAAAAACTGGTATTATAATTGCATCAAGAAAAGGAAATAGACAAATATTGTTTTACATCAAGTTTATAATCATTCAAATAATGTATAAGTCTGCTACACATTTATTTATAAATATCCTTTTTATTTTTGTTATTATTTTAAAGTATTGCAGGTACACTTAAATGAGCTAGCTTTCACCGTTTCAACCGTTTTAATTCCGTGTTTCATTATAACTGAAAAGGCATCTTCAATTTGCTGAAAATAAAAACCAAAAGATAGCAATGGTGCAATGGTGTCGTATCATTCTAAAATGGTGATCAGTACGCATTTAGGCAGTAGGTATATTCTTATACAGGGATAATGGTATAAAAACTACATTAAAATTCTTGATTTCTTAAAATAATACATTAAAAGTCAAGTAAGTCCGCATTTTATATCTACACCTCCATGTTATTAACAGTTAAGTAAAACATCTAAAGGGCGTTCCTCCTCCTTAATTTTTATAACAAATACGCTAACTAAACTATTGCAAAACTAACTTTATAACTAGATCTTAGAGCTTCAAATCGATGGTGTTCTAATGTTCATATGACCTTTTGAGTTTAAACAGTGTAGCTTTGACTTAAACGAAAAAGCTCATAATATACACAAGATATGGCCTCGTATGGCAGTTTGTTATGAAGTTTATAGTGGAGCCAACACGGTTCTAGTTACATGCTCATTGGGAGACGAAAAAAGGCGGCGATTTCGAACATAATGTGTAATAATTTAGGAGATTGAATCGCCTTGGCAGATAAAAAATACAAAACAGAAATTATGAAACATGTAATTGGATAGTTACATAAATACATATTTTACGTTTTATGATACGTAGGTGGTAGTAGAGTTATGATAAACGCCATGGGTAATGTTGAACATCATGTTGGAATGTTATTAGAGATTTTTATTAAAACTACAGTCGTAAACTAGATCATAGGGGGACCGCTTCAGCGTTTAACGTTCTTGGTGACATTATATTAATTTGTGATGTGGTGAAAGAGTTAATGTCTTTTTAACTGCACGTGTTTATCTGCGTTATTCAGGTGAAAATCACGTATATCAACCCTGTATGTTATTTAGATATGAACTTGTTGTTTTTCGTGTAGGCAGTATACCAAGGATGTTTTACATGCCGTAGCAATAGCGATTGGCTTTGTTGGAAATAGGTCGCTTCAGGTTACGCCCCATTTAAAATACAGAAAGTTCAGCCTCTACTAACTTAATAACTACGTTTTTACATACTATCTAGTAGGTAGTAGATTCACCACAAAACTTAGGGTCGGGATTAAAACTGCCGAATTGTTAATTCTAAGTCACTTAAGAATTTAGTGCTGAACAGATTTTTAAGCTATCATAAATACCATTAAACACTAGTATGATAAAGCTCTACTGAACGCTATTTAAACTAATCTTTATGATTTATGTAATGCACATAACACAATGCGTGGTTAATATTTTATGTGTGTTAAATCTATATTAAATTCGTGTGTGTTAAACGTAGCAGAAGAAAATACCGCTAAACGATTTTTACGATGTGATTTTGCCACTAACACATCCCTATTGAAGGAACCTTGAATACTGTTATACTTATATTTTTGTACTTCAGATTGTTTGGTGCCTAACTAGGTATACCTATAAAAAATATATGATATTAATGTGTTTGTAACGTATCTAACTTAGCCAGTGGTAATTTCTAAGAAAGAGATCGTCTTTATATCATTTTAGTTTCTACGATTGGACTGTAAGATTAAACAAAAATAAATTACTAATGCACACACCTTTTTACGGGTAACATATGACAGCCATTGGCAGTAGGAAAATAAGTAATAACGCAATAAAAAAAAAATAGTTCTCATATCTTTCAGCTGTAACATTCACATTCAACATTCATACTTCTAAAACATCTATTATAACTTAGTGGAACTTTAAATTTTGGTCATTGTATAAAGTGCGCGGGGAGATGTGGAGGTGAGCTCGTAAAATGTACGTTTTATGGAAATATAAGATCCTTGTCTGTGACGCTTACACGCCGCCCTGCCCTCCTCGCTCGCCTCAGAATGTAATCTCTTGTACCTGACTTCGTATCTTTACATATGTACGTATATGGATTTTATCTCACGAGACCTATCTATAGCTATGTGGGAAGAGGATGAGTTACTTTGAAATTTAAAGCTGTTGTATAGGTTGACAATATGCTTTGTTCAATACCTGGGATTATTTTAAAAATATGAGTGTTCCTAATAACATGGTTATAAAAATAAGGTACCATATTATTTTATAATTTCCATATATGAGACATAGATACCGAAAGTTTCAACTAATCTATAAATTTATTTCTAAGATATACATGGAATAATGGCATTCAACGAATCAAAATATTTCATAGAGCCATTAGACCTTGTCTTGAGCATTTATGTTGTCTTGTCATGTCAACCACAATACATTTACGTGTCGATATTTACGTGTGTAAATCCAATGAAGTCTTTGAAATATGGATCCCCACATAATTTATGGAATATTCACCTACTTAGGTTTACTCGTTTTGTGACGATTTGAATAAATTTTAGCAACAACAACTGCGTATAAAAGGAACCTTTATCCAAGGCAATCAAATTTTGATAGCGATCGGATAGGCACGACTAGCAGTCGAAATACTCGAAATAGCGGGCATTACTTCCGAATTCTCGAATGCGGACGAGTCGAATCGATAGTCGATACCAATAAAACAGCGTCGATTCGCGAATACATAAAACGTCGGATTCGAGTCTTGCGCTCTTATATAAAGCTAGAGAGAAGGGTTCCCATTTTTATTGCAAGGAATTTGCATATAAAGTAACCATTGAAGAAAAGCGATCTCCGTTTGGCTCCGTGTATTTTTTCGTATTCATTGTTGCGAAGGCCGCGGCTCACATTCCGTTTTATGGATCGTGATGCTTTCTTAGCGTTTAAATAAATAATGGTATCAACAGTTTTTGTTGCGTCTGATTTATTTGAGAAAGCCTTTTATGTTTTGATGTGAGATTGTTAATTATGTTTATTTTGATCGTAAACGTTGAATCGAGATTTGTATCTGTGCTACCTCTATGACTAAACTTGTCTTTTTTATCTTTACAGGTTAATGGATTGCCAGCTCACGTGAATATGGATTAATAAAATTGGTAAATATGAATTTATGATATCAATTCATTTGCATTTTATGCTAACATAACATTGTTGGGGTCACATAAAATCGAAGTCGGTGTGTTAAGTTATGATAAAAAACAAAATAAAGTGTTTAGTGACCGCGGGGCGTTACCAGGGATTCCTAATAAAAATGATATTTAATTGAAGTCGATAACGCGTCGTGTCGAGAGGTCTAATAAACTGCCTTTATTATTATTGTGTTAGGTCGCCCCGGCCCTCGATAAACATTACGTATCTATACGACTCACGTTCTGTTCACAGTAAATGCTTGTTGGGATTTGGTTGGCTTCACATAAGTATCCCTCTATCTTATCGCTTAGAATTACGAAGAAAAATCTTTTACTATTTCACCGACGGCGATAACTTTCTCGCTGTATTAGCGTCTGGCTCGGAGGATATTAGATGCTGGGCGACTGCAGCAACTTAAATATCTTTATTGAAGCAAATTTATATAAAGATTTCAGCAGAAACTCTGCTTGATCAAACAATGTCAATAGGTACTAGATTTATTTAATTAATAATTCATGAAAATTTATACCTAGTCTTGGATCACGCCTGTCCAGTGTCAACCGGTCTATAAATTCCATTTTACGGCTTTAATATCATCTTGAAGAAACACGTTTGCTTCGAATAATTTTTGCGTCACACAAAGTAAAGGTATATACACATTGTTGCTGATGCGTTTCGTCAGCATTGAGATAAACGAAGCCCAACAATGGCCTTTAAGTGATAGTTATGGCACTTTTTATAGGCAGTTAGATTTATTTTTACTGCACTGTTTGTTTTAATACGCTTTTCGCGAGTCGAGAGGTCGTGACGACTGCTTTTTCATTCATTTATCGCTATTAGTTCAGTAGACGACGTGATATTCAGATTCAGTATGAACTATATATTTATTTTAACGATGTGAGTGATCTATTTACATTTAATGAGCTATTTAGATAAATTAAAGTGTGTCTAGTATTACGTCTATTGTGCCATTGGGTACGGTACGCCTTCACTCTTGTTTTGTTGGTGATAAAGGCATCGCAAAGTTTTTTGTTGTTGGTTCAGCCAGCTCAAATAAGTTATGAACTGTAGAATGAACGTTGTTAAAAATTTAAGACTAATTGCTTTTTTTCAATGTTCTCCGTTCATTTAATTAATTGCTACTATTCTTTTTATTTCTGTCTAGATAAACAGATAAATATACACCTTATTTGACCTTATAACGGCTAGGCAAACTGTCTGGGGCGTTTTTACATGCTTGTTATAGCAAACACCTGTTGTGTTATGACTTATATTAAATTAAAAAAGGTCATAGTAGAGAAGTTGTTTGCTATATGAAAATTAATCACTTATGAATATGTTCCATGTAAAAAGATGTTACTGAACTCCAATTTAATACTTGTAGATATATTTTTTGAAATTAATAAATATTTGTTTTGATGGTTTTAAATCTACCATAATTTACTTACTCTCTGTTCTCAGGTTGCCCTGAGAGCTTTATATTTTCAGAACTTCGATTCTTAGATACTGATATAAGAGAATAATAAAAATTTCATTATAATCTCGTGTCTTTTCTCTGGGAAAGACACTTCTATTTTTTGCAATACCTATATCCTTACCACCTTACGATCGAGGGATACGGATGGACACTCATTAGCTGACCACGAGGGCCGCAGGTTGGCCCAGCGGTCCTAATAAGGAAATATAGGGCCATAAAACTGGCCAGTGGCGAGCCGACTTAATCAAATTGTCGAAATGGCCGATGGGAGCCTAGTGGTGGGACTGACATCACCATAATTACCTATACAGTATTCGTTTAAGTAAATTTATTGTAATGGAAATTATTTCGAGGGTTTTAGTTATTCTCACGTTCATTTAAATATTTCCCTGAACTACGCTATTATAGCAAGATATTAATGTGTAGGTAAGTATGTATATTTAATATTGAAAGTAAGTGTTTATTAGTCTAATTTATAAATTTATGAATTAAGTGTTTAAGGTAAGTAATTTGTGCACATGATTTCTCAGTGTTGAAATATTTTGACTATTCATCACTTATTTACCTTTGATATTGGTTGTACGTGAATTAAAGTACATATGTTCCTAATATTTTCATGAATTTTACTAAAAATAATTTACCTAGTTGAAAATTTATAGGTACTTAAGATTTGAAAGGCTTTTACTCGGAAATCCTTACAATATTTTCAATATAAGTAGATATAACAGCCCCGTTATCTAAAAACAAAGATCTCATCAAAAATTCAACATGTGACTCTCGGGATGTATCCAATAAATCAGTTTTACAGCATTCCCGTGTCATTTCAGTCGTCGAACGGCATAAAATGATAATTTTACTGCGCTCCCCTTCCGTCTCGAGGAGTTTACGACAATTGTGAAATGTATCGACAGTTCGGGTGTCACCTAGATGGTGGACCAATGTATGAAACCAGCGATTGAACTTTAAAACCTAATACCTTCTCAGCAATAGCGTCTAAATTCGCTCGACGAGGTTGAATTTCTCCGCAAATACCGAGTTAATCCATCAGTAACATATGGTACCTGTCTCCCCGCTCTCCTCTCCTTCAGTTTTCCTCTTGAACTGTTATTTTAAGGCGAAAGCCATCAATCTTTCAGGTGGCTTTACTGTTAAATATAATGGTGAATGATCTGTATTAGTCAATACATATTTATAGAACTGGGAACTACTCAGATCTTAATTTATTTCGGGAATTGATGATGCGATGCACGTAGTAAGTAAATTGAATTTATAGACTCTTTCACTGTCTCAATGGTCTAGTGGTCGCAAGCGCGGTTGCTGAGTTAAGGTCCTGAGTTTGATCCCCGGGCTAGAAAAGTGATACTGGAATTTTCTGTTAGATGGCGAAATGTGCGCGTGCAATAGTACACCTCTGCCTAGCCCTTCATACAGGCGCGTATATATAGGTGTGATGCTGGTGATGCTATTTCCATAGATTTACGGACAATAGATATTTACAAAAGTACTAATCAAATAATAAAAGGTGACGGTTACGGTAGAACAGAAATTAACTAATATTACTAGAAATAATGACAAATATATATTTGAATACTGCCATACTTTATTATCTATTACTTATAATAAATCTGTAGAGAGGTCAATTCTGTACATGAAATATATTTTCAAAATAACTATCAGGGGGTGATTAGTGATCGATACTGATGCCAAAAATGCAATCAGTAAATTTTTTGTCTGTCTGTCTATATGTTCCTTATAGAAACAAAAACTACTCGACGGATTTTAACGAAACTTGGTCCACTTATTCTTCATACTCCTGGGCAGGTTATAGTATACTTTTCATCACGCTACAATCAATAGGAGCAGAGCATTGAAGGGAAATATTGGGAAAACGGGAGAAGTTACTCCATTTTTTAAGCTTCCGTCGCGTGTGCAGCCTTAATGGTTAAAGCTACATAGAAATCATACGAATACGAATACGAAAGTTAATCTGTCTGTTACATCAAAACCATTGAACCGTGAGGAAGGACATACGCTACTTTTTTACGAAAAACGACTGAAACGCGGACGAAGTCGCGGGCAAAAGCTAGTTGTATATAAGATAAGATACTACCAACTAGCCTATCCAAATCCCAACGCCTAGATAGTAAGAACCTTTTTGTAGAAAAGGTCGGCTCGTATTTAATTTATGCGCTCTAACTTTTTTTCTTACATATTACGTAACAAAAAGCGATATAATTTACAGCTATTGATATAGGCGTGAACCCCTTTCGGCATAAACATTCATTATAACAACATGCAATAAAACCCGAACAATGCTTAATTACCATTTATTTATTGCCCCAAATTAACAAAGGCGTAATGATTGAGAACCAAAGAGTTTTGTCAACAAAACCAATTATTTTGTTTGTATGTTTGTATAAATTATGCAAATATGTATTGTTGTTACAATTTAAGTATAATTGATTTCGTTTCTCGTTTAAAGGAAATTGTTTGGAGATAACGTATTTACCGACTATGGTTATTCGGGACTATATTGCTTATTTGTAGGCCGTCATTTGTTTAAAAATTCAACAATGAAACGTGACTTACTGTAGTATCAAAATAGCATAGTCAGAATCGTTCAATCATTTCAATGAAATTGATGTAGGTAAGAAAATGTGTTTAATAATTGGTGCAAGTGTCTTGGAAAATAGTCAGGAAAACGATAACTATCCTAACGAATAATTACACTATCTATCGATTACAATAAAGTCAGCTTTGAGCGTCACTTGTCTCAGCAAAACGCCATCTTTTTATCGCTCACATCACCTCTAGCTGTTGACCCAGGCAGTTTTGTACATAAAGTACGTAAACTCTGGTGCGACAATCGCATGGTTTACAACATCGTTTCACTTTTAACGCTATAAACGTACACTATAAAATGGTGAGCGCACACCATGCATCATTGGTTGCGTTTAAGTACTAACTGATGTTCAGTTAGGATTTTATTTAAGGGTATTTAGTTTTTTTTTGTTACGTTGCAGTAGCAAGGTTAATCTTATTTTCATCTTATTTCATTTCATTTTGTGTGTTGTTGTAGCTTTTGATTCCATATTCATAGTTATATACCGTTGGCTTTTAATTAAGAATTGCGCTGATCGTGCAACGTTTTAAACCGGGAGATAAGGGAGAGTCGGTTTGTAAATTGACTTTATAATGTCATGTCTTTGAATATTTTCTATTGCACTATTGCTTGCTTTTAGGTTCGCATCAAGCAGAAGTTTTTGATCAATATTTTTGCGTAAAAACAATAACAGTTTGCGGCTGTTAACTTATTTATTAAAACTTACCTTTATATTATAAAGTTTTTCTAGTGGAATTATTATTTATTTCTACACAGAATTTAGACATCGAATTTTTTTGTATGTTTCTCTATTATATATTTGTAAAGCTTGATACATCTTTTCTACAATATTTTCTACCTTGTTCTATCAATATACTGAGCATCATTGATGGCTCTTTCTAATCCATATGCAACATCCTCCCAAAACATTGCCAAGTTAATCATCCATTTACCATTCAACATCAGGATCGTACTGAAACTCCTGAAGTGCAATTAAACCTCCGACAAAGATAGTTAACAAGAGCAGTGAGGGCCGTAATGACAAGGATTAAGACGTAAAGATAGGGCGCGATACGTCATTAAGGGCCCCAGACTCATGCATCTATGGATGCCGGCTCTCATTAGGGAGATACGCCCTGCGAGAGAAATAATGATGCTCCCTAATGGATGTTTGATAGGTATGGGGACATCTGCATACGGAGCGCTCTAGAAACGGTTTTTTGTGTATAATGGGAATCATGTTTTCTGTCAGAGATATATAATTATGATTTATAATATATCTTGATGAAATATGCTGGGCTTGGTAAATTTTGTTAAATATTGTGAATGCAAGAAAAGCTGTTTATACTTATAGATATTCCTATGGGAAAATATCTCACTGTCATTTCTTTACGCTTCTTTACGTAAGTGGCAAAATATGTATGTAAAATTATGTAATTTTTCTAAGATCAAAAATCGTTGGTTGGCTTCTATAAGAATGTAGCTGCTCATTCAGGTTTTCAAGTAAAATGTTTACCTACGTTTGCGTTACTTTAAACTAGGTAGGTCGATTACTAAAATAACAATGCGAGTACTCAGCAACCAATTTTTTGGACTACCTTCATTCAGAAACCCAAACAATAGTGAGAAATGAGAGTCATTATCACTATACAGTCACCAACATTACGCTACGATACTCCTACTGCCAACCGTGTACGGGGTCACGCACACTAGCGCAGGGCGGCCGGTCTCAGAACGAGTATGGATTAGCGCGGGCTGCCGCGCGAGCGAACGTCACAAAATGGCGGCCGTAAAAACAAGTGAAGAGTGAGTTACGGTCGGACGCGGGCGAAGGGGGGCGCGGCCCGAGGGGGGCACACCCGACCAATGGCGCTCCGCTGAGCGAGCAAGGCAATTCGCCCGCCAACTCTGCTCTTTCTTTTATGGGCGACGTTGTTTTTCTCTGGCGCGCTTTTTCCTGATTTTTTTTGCGGGAAATTGTTTTGTTTGCTTTGTAAGGGGCGCTACAATGTATATTAAAGTGTTTTTCCCGTGTTTCGAGCTTAAATATACGACTTTTTCCGTAATGTGGAACACCTCTTTTGTTTTAAAATGTTGTATTTTTTTCCTTGCTAAAAGCTTCGGAACAAAATTTTATCAGTCACATTTTTACCCTTCAAATGTGATGACAGTTATTTTATATTTCCATCTGCAAGCATTCTACTTTAGTCTTAAAGATAGAATAGGTATCTAGAATAATTTTATTTACTGTATTGATTGATCAAAGTTAATATTTTTTTAACTATCACAACAGTGATATAATGAATAATTCCAAAAAAAAACATCTTTATACATTTTAATACATTTTCATCATATTTATGTCGCTGTTGCTGTTGCGAGCGACCGACGGCAAGTTCAATAGAAAAGTTTCGAGTGCTCTTTTAGTAACTCTACTTAGAATTTTCGGACAAAGATACAGTTAATTTTATATTTATATTCTTTAATGAATTCAGATTTTAAAAAAAATATTTTATTCCTCATTCAATTTATACCTATGTTCAAGATTGATTCCTCAGCGTACACAACAAAATATAATCTACCTCCCAAAAATAAAATGAGACATCTCCGCTTAATCCTCAAGGCAATAAAAAGTAAAAAGTTATTAGTTAGAGCGGGGAACTCATCGGGAAAAGTTGCAGTGTAATAATTTAGTTAAGACAGGCCGCGTCTTAACGTCGCGTCGTGTAATATTCTACACTGACATATTTATTGTTTTGGAAGGGCGGGGGCTTCTTCGAAGGGGAGAACATACCTTGCTTGTCTCAGCGCAGGGGATGCAACAAAACACGATGTTGAGATAAAATATTTTGATTCCCGCCACAAGATAAAGTGCTTTCTACAAAAAATGGACAAGCTAAGAAATTAAACGTTAAAAATAACATAAAGTTACTAACAAGTCTGACGTTGTTACATTGATTTTGTGGAATTCTACCTGTTTGTTGATTGAGATGTTCGATTTTTGGGGATATTTCGATTTAAACTATTAATTATTTCATAGAATCTTTATGGCTTTTGATATGAATCGCGATTCGCACGAAAGATTTTTTCATGTTTGCTTGACAGCTCATACTTTAAGTCTACCTATATATTTCCATTTTAATGGGTTACATGTTGACTATATTTTATGGTAATTATTGCATATACCTAAGTCTATTTATTACCACGATTATTACTTACAAAGGTGAATTTGTATAATCACAATAAATTAAGATTATCTAAGCAAAGTCACTGAATTCTTTAAGTGCTGTTTTTATTAAAGTTTTATTTATTTTATGCATGATTAAAATTAAAATAAGAAATAATTTATTTATTATAATATTTAATAAAGTGTGTTTTATAATATTTAATTAAATTAACTCATTAAGATACACGTGGCGCTCAGAAACGTGTGTCTCCTTTGCATCACTTGACGGGTTAATGGACTTTATCGCTAAACGACAGTATCGCTCTGATTGTGACTTATTTTATAGAATGGATAGCTGTGAACTACTTGGCTCTTATTTTTGAATTGTTTAATATATCTGTTATAATTCATGGTCGATTCTACTTTCAGTAGGTAGGTAGCCGACTTCTGAACTATCAAGACACCTAAATGTTATTATTAGCTGTACAATTTTGATCAAATCGCGGTTCGCTCTGCGTAAGTGCATTCTGCATCACCTGTCTTTAACATTCGCATCAATTAGTATACCTATAGACGTTAAAAATATGCGGCGTTATGTTTAAAAGTGTCGGTGAACATACATGTCTGTATGTTTAAGGGTGTGTTTATACAGGCGTGTGTCAGCTGCAAAGTAAAATTAAAATGCGGACGAAGGAGTTGGAGTAGGGCCGCCAGAAACTGGTTTAGACTGACTTATAAATTCAAATTTTTCAATTTTAATATAAAATTACATTGGCAGACGATGACATTTTAGTGAGTTGTGTGAATATTATTAAATTTTTGTATTGCTACGATTTTGCTACGAACTTCGTAGCGGTTTGTTTTTCAATTTTTCCAGTACAGTTTCAGGTCAAATATGAGTGTGATGGCTTCTCTATTTACTCTTAGTAGTGTCAAGGTAAATAGGTAGATAAATATTATATAGTCATAGGTAAATAAATAACTACGGGTCTGTATACTTCAGATGTTAGAGGTCCCCAATAGGTACAACGTAGCACTTATAATTTAGTCTTTTCATCAAAAATATAGCTAATGCCTCGACTTCTTCTAACAAGTAATAATATCTGGATCACGTGAAAATAAACCAACTGCATCTGGCAGCCCTGCTGGTGGAGCAGTGGCGTGGGGCGTCGGGTTCATTGACCGGCCGCCCGCGCCGCTCTGAAATATCGCCTTGCAATATCTCGCTCGGCTTAATCCGAGCCGCGCCGCAAGTCCGACCTAACCTTTATAAACGTTTATAATAAGCTAGAACATTTATAAACGATAATATTAAAGTTATAGCATAATCAAAATGAATAGACAACGCGTGTTTGTGTAATTAAACTGACTGAAAATGTTAAGATAAATTGCCGATGTTCCAGCTTTGTTGATGATTATTTGAAAACTACGATTTCAAGTAGCATTTGGTAACCTATTAATATACGAAATTTATTCTTTGTAATCAAAAACCATCATTCATCGGCCTTCTTGTTGGTCGATTCTAACAATGTCTGGTATACCGCCTTTTCTAGCTCACACTTTCTTATGAGCCTACATCACCCTGAACCTGTGAAAAGGCTAACTATAGTGTAGAAAGATCTCTAAGACTAATAATAAATGAGTCTCGAGTCCGGTTATAAAATGAAAGATCCGTTTGAGTCATCTTAGAGATTAAAATATAAGGCAAATGTACATATTTATACTAGTTTACGACGTTCTAAAGTGTTATTTTAGTTATTAATCAGACTTTGATATTGTGATGTATATGAGTAGCTGAGGATAGAGCTAGATGGTGAATGATTTGAAGAGGCCTATGTCCAGAGTGTACTGCTAAGGGTGATGATGATGAGATAATTTTGACTGATCCAGCAATATCTATATGTGGTTGCTTTATTATGCCTTGTGAATTTTTTAGGGATGTACCTTCCTAATAAAATAAAATATTTATTTGAATTTCACTACATGAGTAGGTATACAATTATTTAATTTAAACCTTAGCGTTAAATGGAGAAAAACGGTCTTTGCGGTAATGAATACCGCACCTTAATCCACCCACCTCGAAATTACAATAAATATTCACGCAATCCACATAGTTGGAAGTTTTTAAAATGTGTGGAAATCTAATTAGTTACCTATATGAATAACTATGGAAATTGCGTAGGAAGGCTTATGATGCCACAAATATTTCTGTGGTTTAATAGTCGAATATTTAAATTCAAGAATTTTTTATCCTGTTAAAAAAACAATAAACATATTTTAAGATGGAAAACTGTGCGTGCAAAAATTGTAAAATAAAATTAGTTGGGTACACGAAAAGAGGTTGCTGTTCATAAATTTTAGCCTCCATAATCATGTCGGCAAAAAATCTTGTGTTACCAATTAATTAATACATAAAAAGGCTTTGAATTCCTCCTGTGCCGCTGCATAACTTCAAATAATTTAAGATCTAATGACAGTCTACTTTTTACCCGTGTTTATGTGTAAGTTAGCGAAACGAATAAACAGAAACAACGCAAACGAGCAGTCATAAGAACAAAACACAATTAACAGACACAAAATAATCACTTTCAAGGCTTTAACAAAAATGTTTATGAAACTGTGCGACCACTGGTCGTGTCTGTTATTCTGTCTGCCGTAGAACATGCTCTATTGAAAGTGGGCCCTCTCTAGCTAGATTAAGAATGATCCTGGGAAGTAATTGCTGTCATCACTTGGCTCGAAACAATAAATTTTATTAGATTTTTGAAACAAAACGCATAGTGGATTGAGTTTTAGAATAATATTGCCGTCCTATAGTTTGCAATAATATTGTTTTATCGTTTTGTTTTCATGTTCGAACAACTTCATCGATTAATATTCTATCAATCGACCATGAGTCTGTAGTATCCAACAACCTTAGCTGGCAAGTCATTGGAATTTTAGTGAAGGTTACCAACTTGTATATGTATACGAATAGGTTGTAAGAATAATAAAGTAGTCACGTCATCGGGTCCAGGCACAAAGTAGGTTGCGGGAATCGCTACGAGCACGTTCGAATTAAGACGTTTTGCAAACCACAAGAAATGCTGGACCGGACTCGGTTGTTCGTTATTTACATAGCTACTAGCCTATAAATAAATACCGGCTCTCTCACACACACGTGCACAAAATGACGTTGTTTTAACTTTATTTTATTTTTAAACGCGCGAGCGGTGGTGCGCGCGCCGGCTGTAATTTCGCGGTGGTCGCGGCGCGCAGGCGTTTACGCACGCCGGACCAAGATGGCGGCCGACTCGTTCTTAAAGTTTAATTTTTAAAATTCGAATACGGTGTTACAATATATCGATAAGCGTACAAACTATTTTCCATGGGAAATCATCGTTATTTCGAATCGTGCGCCGTCTGCCCCCTTATCGCACGTTTTGCTCGGACATTGATTTTCACAGAGTGCTACATGAGTATAGTTGCATGTTTATAACTTCATTACACAGTTATGACTCAGAGTCATTATGTGCCAGAAGAATTAGGAGATTTATGGATTGCCAGTGAGTAATTTTTATGATTATGATGTTACATTTTTTTTAAATCAGTGAACTTGCGCGCAAGATTAATTGCTATGATGTTTTATTTTAAAAATAAATTAAAAACTTTAAATTTCAGTTGTCTAAAAATATATAAGAACATGTGGTTTTACATGTAACAGTTGTTATAATGAGTAACATTATTTCTTTTTTATATATAAATAAAGAATATACCTTTTCTTGCAAACTCTAGCATGTAATAAGGACTGAACACATAATAATTTTCATTTATAATATTGAAATAATTACTGAAATATGGAAACCTACCTAAAGCGTGTGTAATTTTCCACAATAACAAGGTTTTGTTTTGTCAATGAATCATAAATAAATTAAGGAATTTATGTAAATACCTGTAGTACTTGCTTATATATTTAACATAAAGTATAAAATAAAACCTTCGGTGGAGAGACCTCCATGTACTAACGTAGCTAGGCGTATATAATATGTCTCGATCATCAATTTGACATTTGATTTTGTTAACATTATTACATGGTTAAATGAATAATCTTCATTTTTAAGGGACGACACTTATTTAGGCTTTGAAAACCATTTCAATATAATAAATATTTTAAGTGTAATATATCTAATTTTCCAATAAGTACCTATCATTGCTGAAACTGAATTTATGTTAGGCATACCTATTGGTTTTTGCTTTCTTATTATCCCTACAGACTTCCATGAATTTCTTGCTTGTCAGTTGCATGTCATAACTCATATTTAACAAAAAATTGCCATACACCTAGATGATTAAAGATTCAGCTGAAATTAATAAAAAAATGTGTTCTGTTGGATGCGTACCCGCAGCACTTGTTTCTTAGCTAGCTTCGCTCCATTGGCGATGGCGTTTGCATTGCAAATTATGGCTTTGGTGGGTCTTTTGATTTCTTGAGAGTGATCCTTCAATCTGACATGATTCACCATCACCGTGACACCATCCTCTTCCAAGTACTCATAAACCTCGGTCGATAGACATATAAGTACAAATAACGGTTCAAGTCTCAGTAGTAGATGTATACCTACTACAATTAATAGAATATTGGCTGTAAGTCCAACTGACCCAATCTGATCACCTGGGTTTAAAATCTGTATATTACCAACACTAATATTTTCGGGTTCCATACTAAAAGTATTTCTTGTAGTTCATGCCGACAAGAAGGAATATTAAAAAAAATCTAAATTGCTAGCAGACTTCAAGTTAGCATACGTAAGATGGATATGTCTTTGTTTGAGTCGACATATGCACCTACTTAGCATACGGCGTGCGGCCATACCTTCACCTACGCGTTGTGACTAAGCTGAAAACAATATTGCTTTATCCGCGCCCGCGCATACGACCTCGTATGTTTGCGGCGGCCTTTCATCTCTTGTATTTATAGTTTCTAGTTGGGTTTTCTGGTGTTGTGATCGTCTTCCTTGTTTCCGCCTATATCCTGATGTGGGTGTCGGCATTTATAGATAACGGTGATACAATGATTTATAGGATTTAGTGGGACGTTACCTACGATACACAGTAACAATTTATAAAACAGGTTTCACATATTCACAGGCTACTTAGAAGAGTAAAATTTTCACGACATTACCTTGAGTTTGTTTCAGCGTTTCTTCTCAAGAGGTCATTTAGCTAGGAAACTTGACGGCGCGATGGTGCCCTGCTTCTTTTCTCATTGTACCTACCACCTGATGTGTAGAAGATTTTTTATCAACCTTAAACTGATTCACTGATCTTATCCAGTTCTTATCATTGGCCAACATAATTCCTTGTAACGCTGAACGCATTTAAATATCGCTTACTTCCGTCGTTTAATGAAAATACAAATGCCTTTCTGGCTCTATTTGTATAAAGAGTGTATTTAGTAATGTCCTAGTTGTACCATTCCTTACGTGATCTAAAATTAAAGTCAAAAAGTATATTACCAAAAGCATCGTGACCACTTGCTATCAAGTAACACATAATTAATTGTTTAATTGCCACGACTGCAACTCGTGCACTGGAAACTATACTGTCGTGTCGCACGTTTGGCCAGTAGGAAGGTAGGTTGGTATGCAACGATTTATTTAAATATTATATGTAGGTACTATTTCTTTCAAATATGAAAAAACTTCAGTTTTCTTTGGTCTGTCAGGAAGGTTTTTGATTTATTTATATAAAGGTAAAGCCTTTTTTTCTCGGTGTTTTCATTTGTTACTTTATTCGATTTATTCAGATTTTGGGTTCTTAAAAAATGGGTACTATTTTCAAATGAAAAAAGATTTTTCAAGGAAACATTGATTGACTGAAAAACTCATTTGTACTGTACATCCTACGTGCTTTTAACATCGATCTAAATTCGTCTTGTGTGCGGTGGAACCTACGTGCTCCTTGGTATGGTAAAATTTTTATCGCAAGCCCGTTATCGTGCCGATCATAAATCTGTTTTCGAATCGTGAGTCGCCATTGCTGGCGTAGCGTTGCAAGCCCGTATTGAAAGCTGACACAGAAAATTGGACCGTTTCATGTGAGCAATAAAGTATAATTTAGTATCGCCGGTGACCTTTATTTAGCGCATTTGGGATTCCGTAAGGTTTATTGTCGCATTGTACGTAAGTATTTGCCAATGCACGTAAAATGCTAGGCGAGGTTCTCAAAACGCCAGACTTATTTACGGTCTAAGAGCGTTGTCGTTCTGTGCGCCCGTATCCGTAGCTTGGAAAGATAATGGCCACTCCTGAATTATGTTTCTGAATCTTTTAGAGAGCCAACGTAAAATGGACGTGGGTATCCAGATGAAAAACGCGACTTGCAATTATATTTCGAAAAGTTAAAGGCAATATTTGTCTGTTTGTTTATGTCGATGTGGTATTTTGTGCGGTAATTTAATATTTAAAAGAAAACTTCAATATGCAGAGTTTCTCCTACCTTTAATGCCTCTATTTATTGCAAACTATGCCTTGGTTTATTTGCTGTACGAACATTTTCAAGCTAGCCTTTACACGATTGGATTGATGGAAATCCATAAACATAGCAGGTAATCTTGCCATTGGGTTCTAAATAAACTCTATTGATTTTTCTAGTCATCTTAAGTAGGTGTATATAATATAATTATTTAGATATCTAACAAAATTATCTACCCATTAAACTTGACCTAAAGTCAATTGTTAGTTGAAACCGCAAAACGAAGAGAAAACTTTGAAACGGTAGACTTGATATATTTCTGATAGAATCTCTGTAGTATTATCTCAACTTATTGTTAATAATTATCGCCATTTATCACTGTAAGATATAAACTTGCGCCATAAAACCATTCGGTAAGTAATCGACCACCAAAAAGGGTACAATTACTTGTCTATGACAGGACTCTTCTTGGTCGCGGAAACGGTATCCATTACAGCATAGGTGGATTTTTACTATACATAGAGATTTATACGAGTGCCCGCCGAGGTATTAATTGTGAGACTTTATTGGCACACTCAATAACCGTTTATTGCTTTCTCAGCGAGAGTCAATTACGTTGGATTAACTCCACGATGAGTTTGTAGGTGTGAAATAACCTCGCGTAGGTATATTGGTACTCCCTAGCCCTGGCTGTGTAGTGTTTGTTTAGTAGAATGGTTACAGTAATTAAACAACGAAATTGGATTGATAGCGCGCGTACCTACGTGTTACAACACAATGTGTCCCGTAATGAAATGTAATCAAGCGTTAAATTAAAATCTTTTGGTTTATCAAAGTTTTGTTGGAAGGTTCAGCTGTGTAGGTATTGTTCTTGCGTTTATTATGTGTTTTGTTATTTCAATACGCATAATAGGATATTATTTCATGATGCTTATCATGTTATAGACACTTGACGGTAAGAATTAGTTATAATATAATTACTCGTAATCTTTAAGGTACAAGTTAACTTTTTCATGATCATCAGCCTATTATTACTGTGGGCCTGTCCCTTCTTAGCGGAAAAGGGGTGGAAAGATTAGGGTCGAGTGAGGATTGATCGATGTCACATGTATTTGATGTATTAGGTCTCGGACATACCGGTTTCCTCACGATATTTTCCTTAGATCTTAATTCTATGTACTATGTATATTTAAGTTGGTAGTAGCCGGAAGAAAATTACAACCTTTGGAGTAATTTATATTTTTTGTAAGATTTTGTACCTACGTTAGTTGTATGTATGTAAAATGTATTAGTACTGTGTCGACACAGAAGAAATAACGAGGAGTCATCATTCAAAAAGTTTGTTCAACTATTTTTTGTGGAGTCGAAATACTTGATCTTTAACCGTGTTCCAACAGTCCGGGGTCAACATTTATTATAGAAGTTACGTAAACGAAAATAGGCGGATATCGCGTTACAGAACGGGACCGAAAAATTCCTTTAAGAACCGCGTCGTTAATCCGTCAGAAAGTTTCAGTGGTTTACGACACCCAAAACCGGCCTATAAAAAAATTGTGCCCGCACACCCGAACACCCGAACTCCCGAAATGTTTGATTTATTATGAGATCTAGTGCAATTAGCTGCTGCGGGCTACTGAGGGATTGATTTATGATGATTCACAGTAATCATGGGCGAGCCTGTGATCCGTCCAGTAATTCTGTTTTATGACAATTCCCCTGATGAATGACTGTGTGCGGTTTCTGACGCCATTTTGGATTGAGTCGCTCGTATTGTGGTTGAGCTATGACAATCGTAGGCTTGAGAATATAGTTGTAGAAAAATATGTGGGCCGAGGGTCTATCTAGGTTGGAATATGTATAGATGTAAGATATTTCTTCCTTACTAGTTTGTGTTCACACTATGAGGGAAATATTTTGGTTGTAACTTGTTTTCTTCTGAAGTTACTTAATGTGTGACATAGGCAACAATCTAAGTTCCTTTTAGTATGTATTTTTAATTGTTTTGTGATTAATTTCGCGCGAAGGTACAATGGCATCATTTTTTATTTATCAAAAATATTTCAGGCAAACGACAAGACATATAATGCTTAAATGTTGTGCAAAGTTATTTCATGATTAACGGCAGTTTAACCATACATTTTTGCTTGACTCACATAAATTTATCCAGCAGATTTATTAGTATGTACATAGGGAATAATTTTGTCGTTCATAATAACTGGTAGAATGTAATTAGAGACATCAGCTAGTAAGTATGTTCCTAGCTGATGTCTAGACGAGTGTTTCGTAGTACTTCTGAAACTAGATACAACATAGGTACTATGTAATGGTAGAGTGTACTTTAGACTTCATTAACTCTTTATGTCGTTAAGGCTCTGTATGTGGTCAAGGCTGCCAAAGGCTTTTATTAGCTCTGTTGTAATATATTCCATATATTATATTCTAATGTTCCTCAAATCTAATTTGATCTTCAATCACCTCATCACTGTTTAGAAATATAATTACTTAAGCATCGGTCTTATTACAGAAAGGATTCTTCACTATGGATCATCTTCGCACGGAATATAACAAGATTATAATAATATTAAAACTATTAAGCAACTGGCAAGGAAGTCTGTGCTCAAATGCGGCTTCGACCACACTTGCATGATTACAGGTAAAACTCTGTTTATGCTCGAAACTGAAAAACTAAAAATCTAGAATGACGCTATATTCATAATGAATCTGTATAAAGGTGTTCGACAGACATCCCAAAATTAAAACGCGACTCAAAATTAGTTTTAATCAGTGATCAAACCTCGAATGCCATTCTGTAAGTCTTAGAATTTGGGCATTCAAGAAATTTAATACAAAAACATTGGTAATGTAATACCTCATGAATATGAATTATCTTATTCTTCTTATCTAGTTGGTTCTTTTATTAGGCAGATGTTTTTGAAGCCTCTTTAAGATTAAAAATTATTCAGGTATCAATAGTTGAATTGAAGAGTAGAGAACATCATACGAGAATCATAAGTTCATTCTTATATTGACCATAGTTGTCTGTTATTTATCTATTTGTTTGATTCAGAAATCAGCCTCGCCTTTCTAACGGACCAAATAAAAATAAATACATTTTCTCACGGGCTGGCTTACGAGTTTCTAAACACACCTACCCACTTTGATACCACTAGCTTGATACAACCAAAAAGCTATAAATAGGGCACTAAACTTAACACTTACACATAAAGAGATCGGAGGTACATATAGGTCTGATACCGCGTCGTCGCCGCCTGTCGTCGCATCGCCGTTACCGATAAACAAATCGTCGAGTTCACTCAACGGACCCTCTATCGTGACAGTAAAAACTTAACTATCCGGTAACATGAACACACCTGAATATAAATCACATTCACCGGTAAACGACTTATCGAAATATGTATAACACGATCGCTCTTTATGAAACCTTTTCACGCTCACTACAACCGCGCGGTACCAAGCGAACCGCTATCTAAATTATTGAAAATCACGCACGGAACCGATTCGTACGAATGCCAACCTCTAACTATAGGTTATTAAAACCGTTTGCGAGCCAAAAACGAAAGTAAAGTTTACCACAAAAGCCAAAATATTTCACCAGAAAGAGTTATTTCAATATTATGCAAATTTCACCCTTTGGAGTTTAACGACTTAAGGAAAGATAATAGAGTCGATAATTTGGGTATTTTTTGTTGATTTCGGACTCGTTTTGTCTGGTATTCTGCATATAAAGGCGCAAGTAATTTGCCTAATGCGTATCGACAATTTATGTAAAGGTTACGCAAGCCTCCTGCCCTTTGTTAGGCTGAAGTTACACTTTCGGTTTCAGCGTACTGATTTGCATAATAGGGTGCGGGCACAATGCTCGGACACCCTTTCTTGTACAATACTTTTTAGTTTCACTTTTAACGTTGCATTGTTGACATTTGTGCGAGTAATAAATAAATCAGGCGCAAATTTATAAGGTCCGGTCCATGTGCACAGAATTACAATGTTGCCTTATGTCGGCTGCGAGTCCTTGTGAACTTGCCTCGCTTATGTAACGGCCAGTACTCATATACGGTGATAAAGGCACTGTGCCGTTTACTCGTGAGAAAATTTTGTTTGGTAAGATTAATTTGAAATATTTCAGCATGTAAACGAGCTTTTCGTTTGCGCGCTGAGCTAGAATCTTAACTGTGTTTTCAACGTTTGTTTATGTGTAACTAATTTGTTTTTAATTAAACAATAAACATAAACTTTGAATAAGTGGTCATTGATGGTAAAATGGTTGAAATAAATGCCAATAACACACGTCATTATGGCGTGTAATATCGTTTTACAACTTTAAGGCAATAAATAAATTGACTGCCGTTTGTACATTTTATTACGATTTAAAAGTCGATGACTGTTTGAGACGAATAATTGATTTACGCCGGTTATTAATGTTAATTTGATATTATCGTGTTAAGTAACGCTTGTAAATGTTTATTGGTAGTTTTTACAACATATGAATCTACGGATTTTATAAGGAAGTAAATTTCCTCATTTACTCGTATAATTGTCCGGTGTACTTAAATAATACGGTACTAGATTGCGTTTATTAATTTAAATCGCTTATCAAGATTAGATCTCATTATATTGCAATGAAAATTATTTACTGCTCGATGATTGTTGGTTAACTTAGATATTTATTGAAGTAAATTAACTTTCCACTAAAAGTACCTACACCACAAAAGTCATTTCAAAATAAAAACCACATTTTATGACATCTCATTTCGGTTTTAGCTTCAACACAGAAAGATGCACCTAACATTAAGTCCAGTATTTATAACCGGAGATTATTTTTACTGTCCCGTCATACCAATCATAATTAGTGGGCAAGTTAAAACGGTAGGCCTCACAAGTATATCATACATATGTTAATGACCGGACTTTTCTACAAATGTTTTAGTCTTTTAACCGTTTAACATGTGTTAATAACTAATAAAACGCTTTAATGGTACATAAAAAGTTGAGATTTATAACGTATAGGTAGTATGCATTATGATTTGCTTGGCGCGTGCCCGTTTACATCGTTATTTAATTCAACGTTAGATTTCATTGGCTTTCACTATGACTAGTTACGATTGCAACAGCAGTGAAATCTAATAATCTGTGTTATTATAGCGATAAATATTACGCTTGTTACCAATTACGTGTCTGCGATGATGTTTGATATTTGTTTGGTTTTCTTTTTATTTGCGACTTTAAACTGCTTTCAACTCATCAGTCACCTCACTTTAAACTTATTTATTACTAGCTGTGCCCGCGACGTCGTTCGCGTGGATGTCGGGAATTAACAATGTATTTTTAGTGAGACCAAATGCACTTAAACCTATTTTTTTTATCTAAAATAAAAGAATTTTTCTAAAATAAAAGTAGCCTAAGTTACTCCTTATTACATCAGCTACCTGCCAATAAAAGTCCCGTCAAAATCGGTCCAGCCATTTCAGAGATTAGCCTATACAGACAGACAGACAGACAGACAAAAATTGTAAAAAATGTTATTTTGATGTATGTACCGTATATATATTCATATGCATGTAGTAAAAAACGGTTATTTCAATATTACAAACAGACACTCCAATTTTATTTATATGTATAGATAACAATTGACAACAGTGGCCCGTCAAGGCACGAATATCATATGTACAATTTCTTCACGTAGAGTTTCAGTTCATCTTGATTGATTGAGGTTTATGAAAGCATTGTCTAATCCCTGCCGAACGCAATGTTAATTTGTATACATATCCTTGCTAAAATGGGCCTTATTTGTGTGAGAGTGTCAATTTTGGTCAAGAAGATACCTAACCGCATAGTGACGACTTAACATGATTCATTGTGAAATGAATAATTTCTGATTCAATCATGATTAATCTTCTTTCAGATTTTATCTGAAGACCTTGTGAAAGAGAAACGCACAATTTTCTCTAACTAGATAATGTCAAGCATTGAGAAAAAGTTCAAGCAATCTACTTACATAGTCATCATCTTCTCTCAAATCCGTTCGTGATTTAAAACAGCTCATGGACAGATTTTTTTATTATTAAAAATATCTTAAGATCAGTTACATGGGAACGCTTTTGTAAACGTCTGCTATAAAATATTATACCTCCGGCCACCAAACCCTTCTACATACCTACCTGCGTACATGTTTGACCACTTATGCATATTCGAGGTGGGTAGGCCGTGTTTTGAAACCCAATCAGAATGTCCCCAAACATTTGTATAGTGGGCAGTATAATATCGATAAATTGGTCGGCTCTCCCATAATGTATAAACGTGAGGTGTAGGAGGACTTGATACGGGTAAGGACCTTTCATACGAATGAAGAAATTCAGTTTTTACATGACGTAAGACGTGCTGGGCATCGTTTAGTAGTTGTTTTTCGGCTTATGAGATGCATATGTTTATAAACTAAAACCTTCGTAAAAACTACGCCGATGGGTTCGTATTGTGACCTAATTTATACCTAACGATTAACCACCCTCTTGAGCGCAACGCAGTAGCTTAGTCTTCGACAAGAACCTTAATGCTCAAATTGACTCTATTAAATTCAACAAATTAATACAAGACAGTTTAATAAGAATTGTTTAGTTTTAAAATCTTAATCAGATGGGGTCTAGCAAAGCATATTGATAATATTATACCCTAGAACTGTTTCAATGCACCTGTTTAATTTTTACTTATTTTCACACTGAAAAGAAATTTTTCGTTTTGAATTTCTTTAACAAAAACCTTCACAGGTAGGTATGTACTCGTACTTCATGTAGGTATTTGTAATGTTCTCGCAACAGTTCGTCGCTCCGTCATCCCACGTTCATGTGAAGGGACACTAGCGGCGTGGGAGCGGCATCTGGAACGGGTGATCTGGCGGAGCTCGTAAACGACCAGAATTAGTGCCCCCAGCCCCGCGGCCCGCCTAGCCGGGGAAACAAAAACCAGATTTAAATATAGAGCCCGCGTTATATCCGTATCCTCTCTTGTTTCATACCTACCAAGCTACGACTGTAGAGGTACAATATACTGAATAATTAATTGTGCAGGCTCGCTTTGATAAACGCACCTACGCAAAAGATAGTGCATGTAAATAGATTTACAATGAAAGTAAAATCTTTTTCAGTAGGTACATAAATTAAAACAGTACAACTATGGTTCTATTTTCCTTACTGTAGTATAAAATTTCTGTTCGTGTTAGTATAATCGATGACCTCATACCTTTTATATTTGCGTGCGTCATACGGCTTAAAGGCAAGTTGGAGTAAAGCGACTAGGAATATCCTTTTTCATATTTTCGAGTAGGCCTGAATACTTTTCTGATACTTTTTGAAACTAATAAAAAAATAGTTTATACTTAAATATTATATGCGTACTTCCTGAAAAAACTTCGAGCATGTTCTCATACATACTTATTTATCTACATAAAATAAAATTGAGATTGAAAAACCATGCGCTGCAACACAAAAACAAACGAAGTGCCTCGAACCGTCCTTCCATTACGATTTTATAGCCAAGATGTATTGTGATTACAGTTGCTAGCTGTACAAGAAAATAATGTCTTTTACAAATTCTCAGGCGGCTAATCAAGTTGACGATTATTATCTAGGTACCCACGCAGGAACAATTTCAACTTTTCCCATCAAATAAAATACTAAATTAAAACATAGGACACCCCTATTCATCCGTCACAGTTTGATTTTTTAATGGGGCTGCTGCTCATTTTAGGGTTAACTTCAAAATGTATGGGAAAGGGTGGCGGTGTGAATCCAGTGCGGGTTATTATTGTAATTATGAAGGGAAAATGTGTTCGGGCGGATTATGTGAAGGAATATTACATACCGATAGGCATTTATTTAGAAGATAATATTTATGATAGATCTTTTAAATATCATCGATTCATTACGAGATTACCTATTCCTACCTACTTAGAAATAATGTATGTATAGCAGATTAAGGTGAAAATTAAGATAGATGGAGTTTTTTAAACTTTTAGTGTATGAATAGAAAAAAAGCTTACCTTTCAAAATTTGTTAAACCGGTACGCTGTAAAATTATATTTAGGTATCTGTTCTGTATCAAGGAGTGGCTCGTTTTTTGCTCGAATACAAAGATAAAAATTCTCGATCAAGATAGCTATAATAACTAGATATTAAAATAAAATGTTTGAGTCTATCTATCCTACCTACAAAAAATAATGCGGGATGTTTAGTTTATGTGGAATGAATAATGCATGCAAATTTAAATCTCAAAAGGAACATCACAGACCATTTCCCCGGATCTATGAGTTAGCCAAAATTATATCTAACACAAGATAGCGGGGACATCATGGGGGAAGCCGGCCTTTTTATTATTTATGTAATATTTTGCAATTTTTTAAATATGAAGGGTGGATCCCCTCACTAAAGGGTGGGCCCAGCCTGAATGAATTTATAGTCCTTTGTAGATAAACATATCAATTTGTTAGTGTTTTGTTAGTGGCATAAATATGTGATACAATTGTTAGCCCGTATATAGTCAGTCGACTTGATGACTCCGATGGACGCACTCGGAATTAAGAGTGATTTTATATGTACTGGTGTTCCAATTTAAATGGACTTTGATTAGTGAAAAACGTGTTGAAATTGTTAGATTTTATCAGGAGTGAAATCACACATTTAAATAGAATATCTTGTCTGTGAAGAATGATTGTGAAAATGATACTGAAAAAGGGGTAAGTGATCCGATTTCAGTCCCAATATTTTCTTGTCGTTAAAGTTACAACCCTTCCCGTTTAACTCTAATTGCGTCCCGAGATTAACGTATAGTATAGGGTTAAGTAAATAAACCTTAGTTTACAACAGCGTTGTTTACCCCGCATGCATCTCTTCCGCGTTGTACAGTATCCGCCAACCACTTCCTCGCTACGGTAAAAAAAATCGGAATCCAAACACTAACGCGGTAATCTCCGAGCGACTTTACCCGTGAATCGATTGAAAAGCAAGCGAATAAAATCGATTTTCCCCCAAATTGAATAGTCGTAAAACGTAGGTAGCAGCAGTTTTAATGTCCAGATTGTTTACACGGCGGCGTCACGAGTGTAAACGCTTGTCGATAATTGATGATTTGATTTACAACATCACTAAACAGCCGGTGTTTGGGCGATCGCGATACGTTCGCCTCACGCCTTTGAATGAAACGGTATTACGTATCTAATGGCCATAATATAGGTATTTGTACGTATTTATGGTTGGGAGAAAATACATTGGCTGTATACTAACAAAACAGAGTGGATACCTTACTGTTCCCACATTTATTTATAATCAGAACTGATGATAAACAGACGTAGACCTATTTTATGTCAAATCAATAAGAACACTAGATATCTCATTGAGTTTTTCTTTCAGTAATTAAAACTGCGGTAGGTACTGTAACTGAAAATGGAATTAAAATCGTTTTATTGCTAAATAGTTTTCGTTTTCAATATCAGTGAATTTCTAAATACTGTAAGATCCAGTGAATGGATTACTACTAATTATATTAAAGTTATTAGCAGTAAATATAACATTAGATACGGTCATATTATAGAGAGATAGAAATACTATCTGGATCATCATCATCATCATACTTAAGTATTACTATGGCTCTTAAAAGTATACCTTCAAGCAACAAATTGGCTAATCTGACAGGTCTCTAATATATACATATTCTCTAATTTTATATTCCTTTTTCATGTTGTTCCTCAGAAATTGATCATCGCTAGTGATTATATATTAATATGAGCACAATTTGCTGTACACTACGGGCCAGGGTCCATTGATTATGCCTAGGTTTAATCCTTAATATGATTCCTATTTCAGAATTAAACTGAGTTGTCTTGCACTTTACACTGGCTGAAATATTTTACGCCCATGCCTTATTCAATTTCAGCTTGAAGTGCGATTCACGTTAAATTGATGAAAATGTTGACTTCTTCTAGCGAAGTTTGTTACATAGCTGAAGATAATCTTGCATGGCTTGAATCTTCTCTAGATTTGTATAAGTCTATAAAGAACAGATTGTTGTTCTATATAAACATTTCAATTTTTCAAACTAGTTTATTGCTAACCACAGCTTGAGCTGTATTTAAATACTGAAGTGTAAATGTGTAACTAAGAATTTTTGACACCTACATTAGCGTATTTTCCGTTGCTATTACCTACTAAAACCTTTCAAGCTATTTTCTGCTGACTTCACAGAATAAACGTACGTCGGTGCGTTATTCCAGCCATTAGTTTTATGGTTGTGAGCGGCTACAGGAAAATAAATTCGGTCACGTAAGAAAATTGACATTATCCTTTAGATTCTTCTCGTGTTCTCGTCTTATATTATGTTTAGCAGAACATCAATATCTTAGGTAGGTATAGAACATGCCGTTAGAAATCTTTCTACTCTTAAACTCCATTACTGAAAGAATTCACATTAATTTTAAATGTAGCTAGCGTATGGCCGACCAACGTGCAAGCAAAGCTACGTACGTCGAATAGCGTGCAAGCAGGTGTAGATTACATTAGGCGGGCAAGCACGCTCGAGCCTCTCGAATACAATGCGTCAGCCAACAATGAAATATTAACGAATATTCGCACTCAACCATTAAAAAACCGTAATCAAGCGATTCAAAGTTCAACGGCCATAGCCGTGCTCTCGTAAACGGTAAGCGGCACCTATAAATTTTATACGATAAACAAAGAAACAATCGCGCTGTTGTAATGTCAAACTTTTGCGGTAGGTTATGGAGCATTGTGAGTCCTTCCGTGTGGTTTTATGCATTTTTTATAGTGTCGCCTTACACGGCCGCGATTGGAGCAAATTAAGGCGGCGCCTATTCGTCGCTAGCGGGTCGCGCACGCCCGTCGAGCGACGCGCGACGGCAGAACATAGCGCACAGCGTTTCGTCACGAGTGTGCAATAAACTTTTATCGCTTGTTCTTTCAAGTATTATTTGACAGTGTTGATGCGTTAAATTGCGATTAATAGATGATTAGCCATTCGGGCGTGCGTTTATAGCGGTCTCGTAATAAATTCACTTTATTGCGTATCAATCACGCGATAGTCGTCGCGGTGGACGCGACTCAACTCAGTTTCGCCTCCACCGGTCTTTGCAGCCGTCCGTAGTAAATATTTTTTTTATTGAGGCTATAACTCTTACTTCTAACTGGTAGCTTTCTCTGCAAATGCTCTATGCTAAATAGATTCGCCATTGATAGTAAATTTTTTTTAATAAATTTTCTTCCTGGTTACCCGTCTATGTAGCCATAACGGCTACGGGTAACCAGGAAGAAAATTTATTAAAAGTCTGATGGAGTTTCTTTTAGGGTAGCCTATCTATAACCAAACATTTCATTCATAGAGAACTAGGAATTTTATATAATAATATTGAAGGCAAATAACTTTACTGTCTTACTTGTCTTTTAGTAAGTACTAAAAGTAAACGCTACAAAAGGGAAAACAAAAAAATAAAAGGTTTTTCATCGTGTTCGATTGACACTGGGCCTACATTTAGTAGTTTTTGACTCTACATTTTCAGAAGATTTTAATTTGCCCAAGTAGAGTAGTGTAGAGTACTTGGGCAAATTAATAACTGAAATATGTAGAGTATCTTCAATTTCCCTTTTTAAATAACCTTCCTACAGAATTATTTTCGTTCAAGGTTTAATCATTAACGTGGCACATTAAAGGCAATAACCACTACCACACACGCTATGTTTAACCAACTAACAAAGTACAGTCGCCAGCAAAAGAGACAGCGAGATCACGGCACCTTTAGTTTAGAGTGTCATAAATTCACCGCCATTAATATTTGCTTAACTTACCATAAAGTGAAGTGGCGAACCGCTTCGGGCCGGCCAGTAAAACGTGCACTTAGTAAAGATTATCTCAGAGGTATGTGGCTGTAAATAATCGATGTTACTGCACTGTATACGTACGTAGTGAGTTAATTTATGACTGGTCGTTGTATAGCGCTTAAGTAAGCAACTGCCATGCAACTAAGCAATGTGCTGTGTTCCAGCCACTGTTTAAGGGAGTTTGAAAAATAATGAGAGTAATTAAGAATATAAAATAATGCAATTCCAAAAGAAATGTTTGTCGGAAGTATGTAATCGTATTTTATACGTTTATGCTTTATGATCTTAGGTAGGCTCATAGCAAACCATACCTTTATGTGAGTAATTTCATTGAAATGTCTGTCTATTTTGTTACAGATCTTGACAAAATGGTTTGAAGCAAGAAAATACTGTGTAAATATCTGCAATAAAAGGTAAGAGACATCTAAATAGCTCTATCAAGATTTTGATTATATTTACCGATACCAATGACAATTTTATTATTATCCAAATTTTAATAAAGGAGAAACACTTTTGTTTACGAAGGTATCTTGGGTATGGTATTATTACAATTAATCCTTAACGTAATAATACCTACATTTCTCTACCTATGTTTAATTTTAAAATGATGTTTGTAAAGTAAAAGGACGACATCTTTATTAATACCAAATTCGACACCAAAACTTCATAAAAAATATAAGCAATATCCAAATATATGAGAAAAAATATTCAATCTCATAAACCGCGTTTTTTGTTTCCGCCATCATTGGAGTAGGTATCTCAGAAATGTCCGCCCGTTCAAGGATCGTCCTACCGCGCATAGAACGGTATCGCCATACTTCTTTCTTTTTAATTTTTCATTTCCCTTCTCAAATCGAAAGAACTCACGCTGCGATCACCCAACTCTCCCGTCGCCGTGCGAACGAGATAGAATGTCTTATTTTTTCTCATTACTCCTTATTCGTATCTCGTATGAGGAAAAGAGACAACAAATAAAGTAAAATGGCGTCGATAGCACGGCATGGCAATGGCCCTGCAGCTGAAATTCTTAAACACACATACAAAGAATGTCAATGTGTGAGTTTTGATCATATTGTAGATTGGGAGGGCCCGAAGATCAGTTGTCTTCAACCTTTCTTAGGACAACGGTTTCTAGTAAGATTACTAAATTAACTTTTATAATTGGATTCAAATTTTATGTAAAATATAAATGATAAAATTCAATGTACTTTGTCACTTGTTAATAATAAATTTGTAAATTTTTATATCACATTACTAGACAACTTATTATATTATCAATGAATAGTGGTATTGGACAAAGAAGGGAAATAGTAATAATAGAAAAAGTATTTAATTAGTCCGAACTATATCAAATTAAATGTTTCTTTAGAAATATTTTATTTGATATAGTACGGACTAATTAAATACTTAAATTTACTTTTTACTTAGGTTTACCTAAGTGAAAAGTAAATTTTAAGTAATTAAGTAATTTGAATTTACTTTAGTTATTAAAAGTAACTTAGTTTATACTTACAAAAGAAAAAAGATATAATTTTAACATGAATCTTCTAAAATGTTTACGACCACTTCTGTAGCAGGTAAGAAGTTGATTCATCTAATGTTAGAGAGATGGCGCTGTTCTCAAAACGTTCTACTGCAAATGTAGAGTCATGTAGAGCTTTACAAGCTTTTGAATAAATTGAAATTACGATGAATTATTTTGTTAAACGACATTTAAATATATTGATGTTTACAATAACGATTGATACGTATTAATATTGTGATAATTATGGGTAATAATAAATAAATGCATGTGAACTTACTACCTCATACTTTCTGCCTTTTAACTGGCTCAAAATTACTTTGACCTTCCTTTGGAAAATTTTATTAGTATAAATACATACCTACCCTGTTAAAGATTTGTACTTAATAAGAATAGAGCAGTCGGAGGCAGTAAAGTAACATATAAAAAAAAAGTTAAAAATATACGAATTTCAGTATCTGATGTAGGTAAAAGAAAAACAAATTAATACTAACGGAAATTAGTATTTAGGAAGTAGAGCTGTGTTATTCCAACGCAAAGATTTTATTGACTTATTAGAAAGTACTAGGTAGAGTACCTAACATAATAGGTAAGTGTGGTTATTATGTCTCTCTTATACATATAATTATAATTAAGTATGACAGCATTAATTTATCTTAGTGATACTTATGTCCATACACACCGAACAACCTACCTACCTAAATCTTGTTCTGATACAGCCCAAACTGGTGTGGCATGATCACTGTGCTTAAAGCTTCTAAAAGTTCAACAGATTTATAATAGATGGCGCTTTTCTAACTAAAAAATATTAAGCTCTATGTGAACGTGTTACAGAAAAGTAATACAGTTTCTCGTAAGGAGAGAGAGATTGATTAAATATTTCATTTAAAACAAATTCTGTAGTTTTGTTAAACAAATCATAATGCAGACGTCGTTACATAAAAAATCTAAAACACATTCAATCACCAAGACTCTACATTTGATGTACCTATATCGTTATTATTAAAAAATACTACAATCCGCGTAAATAATGCGTAATAATAAAAACCTATTTTTGAATAAAATTATATTTACTAGCCTAGCATTATATTATCTAGTCCTTCCTTCCTTTATATTCAGTTCTGATCTCTTCAATAGAAAAGAAAGATCTGTATAAAAAATGTGTTTGTGTCAGGATCTAATTAAAATTCTGATAAAAAAATGTTTACGTTCGGAGACACTTGCATCTACATAGAGACAATGCAAGCGTAGGCTGCGCAAGCGATTCCTAGAAAGGCATGTTGACCCAATTTTCTATAAAAATTCAAATTAGTTTTTTTTTGCAAGCAAAGAGAAAGCAGAGTCATGCCCGTCAGTATAGTTCCAGATTTTATACGCTAAAGTAGTGTTGTGTGTACGAAAAATGTTGAAATTATGTTATGTTATAGTTCCAAAAGATAATTCTGATGTAAACACAGGGTGTAAACGAATGCGTGTTGTTTGGCTTCGCGCCAAACACATCTCGTTGAGCGTCAGACACAGATGGCGACGGAGAAACTCGTCTAGGTATGTTGTTTGTGAAGTTAAGATTTTTTACTTGTTACTAATTAAAAACTGTCTCTGGTTTAGATTTTACGTTACGGAAATTAAATTTAAAAAACATTAAAAGTGCCCATCTAATTTTGCTTTGAATCGATAAGTTGTTTGATCAATAATAACCTAACCACGTTTTCAAAACGTTTTTCATTCAATATGTCACATGGTCACCTCCTACTTTAAATGTTACATAAATGTTCATCATACAAAAACTTGTCTAAGCAGGTATTTTAAATAAATTAAATTATAAATCTGAGAGGCTGATTCAGAATTCCACGTGGTGTGTGGTCTCTTTATGTTATATTTTGTCTCGATACCGCCCGGTCAACAGTTTAATGATCTTTGGATGCAACTTAATTTACTACGGCTAATTATCTGAAAAGATTATGCGCGGATTATTTCAACGTTAAATGCCTATACTCTTTCTTATTATAATAAGTTCTCTATTATCGGTTTATGAGTAAAACATTCTATACTGTTGGTCATAAAACGGATAGGTATTTTAAATGGTATCATTGAAAGCTTACTGAGGTATGAATGGGAAGATAGTATGTGATATTTTCCAAGTGCGTATTGCATTCCCAGAGATCACAAAAAAAATGACACAGTGCCAAGTTACCTTTATTGTATCTACTTAATAATTTAAATATAGCTTTCCTTTTTTTATTTAAAAATACGTTGCTCCATACTAAGATTTCTCCAGTATCGTGGGTACAGTTTACAAACATACATGTCACATGCACATATAACCAGACCCGAAACAAGTATCCGTAGATCATACAAATATTTGTTCCATGCGGGGGAATCCAACCCGCGACACGTAGCGCAGAAAGCTAATCGCTTAGCCACTGCGCCAACCGTGTCGTCGACGCTTTGAACTATAACATATTATTATACTATACCTTTGATAAGACCAAAAAGAAGCAAAAAAATCTGTTGAACCTTACATACTAAGTAGGTTACTAAATAATTGTACTGTTTTATGGATTTTTTAATGAAAATCCCATAAGATAAATACAGCCTTGATACGGTTAATTTCACCAAGCTAACCATTAGATAGACTAGACCCTAATTTAGTTAAATAATAGTCTTGACCCGTTTTGCCCTTCGTGGAACCTTTATCTACCTGGAACTCCCTACTCAGGGAGCGGCGGGCCCCTTATTTTATCAACAACGATAAGGCTATTTTGAGTTCAATCTCGGACTGTTGTTATGTTATCTTCATTATTTTCTGATAATAGAATTGATATTATATCTTTACACATCAACGATGTCGATGGCATGCCGTCAATATTTTCTATTGTGTCCAAATAAGCATAGAAATTGGTCCACTACTTTTTATATTAACTGCAAACTGAAACTTATTTTATTTCGTTTTCTTCTTATATTTTTGTTACCATGCTCTGATCCTGCGCAGTTGTAATAGATTATTGAGGGGGACCGGTCAATGTGCTTGTATTGATGGCCAGGTTGTCCATGAATTGATGGTTTATATTCGCTGATATTTACTGGAATAATATAAAGGTCAAGACAATTAATTAGTTATTAAGAAAGTTACTACCCTATAGATTTCAGTTCCCTTCAACAAAAATTCAAAAGAGGAATTTCTGTTTAAAACAAACATATAATTAGAAACTCTAAATGCAAGTGTCGGTAATTTAAAAAAGGATACTTTGTAGGTACAGCGTTCGGTAGTTCACAACGCGGGTGTTCCTGTACGCTTGGTAAGTTATGTGTCCGTTTGTCCGCGAGCTAACGAACGCCGCCTTTACGGCCTCGTTACTGCTAATAAGTCCCGGCTATCGTTCACCACTCCATCTCAAACCATTCTTACGTACTCCATCTTATCTCATTATAAGTAGATGGTTCCTATAGTAACGGTTTCTGAACGATAATGAACTTTAGATAACTTGGTTTGTTATAGGTCTAATGGGTTTTTTTTTGTATACGATTCTATGCTCACTATTCATAATACATATATCCAAACCACTGAACAGTTATAAAAAAGATACTTTTGCAGAGAATAGCCCTTCTGGATGATATTATAACTGAAAAGCTAAGTAAGGAAATAAAATTCTCGACGCGTAGTCCACCTACGAAGTCTGAATAAATGCCATTACATCTTAGAATATTTTGCGGCGACATGTTTTGAAAACACAATCAATTTAATAAAATATTTCGGCCAGATTTTTACGACTCCTACAAGAGGGGTGTAAGTGAAAACATGTACGGAAGCAGGGATATCCATGCAATAACAATAACTCATACAGTTTCGCGCGCCCCCCGCTAGATGGCGCGCCGCGGACACAAGTAATCCATTTATTCTCGGGGCGAGCTTTATGTAGCGTACTCTTAAGAGCAACTGCTATATTGTTTTATGTTATTATTTATAAATATCGGTGGTGCGTGTGCCGACTGGCTCAGTGGGAATTATGAGAAAAAGTTCCCTCACTCTCCCACTAATGCTTGCCACTCTTATCTTAATTATACCAAATCGGGCAATTTACTTACGGGGAAATTTTATAAATTAGTACTCGGCAGATAAGTTGCTTTGTGACGTTGGATGTGGTCATATAAAAATAACAAGTTGCCCAATCGAAGTCTGATAACAAGGTACTTGACGTTGAGAATTTAATATAAAACTAAACTTAAATCTATCGAGGCGTTAATGTAACAAGAATTATCTTTTATTTTATAGCGTTAGTGTATCTTTCCAATTAGCAGTCAGAAAAATTGTTATGGCTACCTATTAGGTGTAACTGCTCCTAATTAGGCCTACGACCACTAAAGCGTGGCACCATAAACAAGTCTCATAGCATATATTTATATTCCACATTTGTAAATCAAATTTATTTTTGTAACACGTTACTGTAATAAAGGGTATCTATCTTAATGTCAGTAAACACGTTACAGGTCAGTGGACTACAGCCTTAAGTAATAATTGTTCCTTCAGCGTCGGTAACGGAGTGACATTCCGTCCGAAGTGGGAACAAGAACTCGTCTGTAAGACATCCGGGGAATGTGAGGAGCAATTACCCTCCCGTGGGGGGAGGGGGGAGGAATCTTGGAAGTTTCCGACCCCGTGGAATTTTGCGGATAAAACGTTTTAATTGGAATCTCGCGAGAATATTTTGTAATTGCAGCCAGCTAAGAGCCAAGAATTCGTTTGATATTCTGCGTTTGAATTTAGAATTAGATCACACGATTCTGTATGCCTTTTGTTTTGATTTGCTAGAATCAGAGTAACGTATCGTAATAGACTTAGGATTTTGCGTAATGTTCTAGAAATCAGATACGCTTTGACAATATTTTATTGGGCTCGTTTTGTAGTGTAACGTAGCATAGATAAATATAATTTAATTATCTAAATGAAATTGTAGCTCACATAATATTTTGAAAGAACAGGCAGTATTTTTTTAGAGTTTTATTCCTGGTTAGCGAATAACACGATGACGAAAAATAAAAAATATATAATAACATCCTGTGTATGAAACAGTGCAATTTAGAACCATTCCTATCCTAATCAGTTTGATAGCCCTATTATTTTTAAAGCACAAAAAGCTTTATATTCTTATCTGGGAGATTTAAAAAGTTTTAATTACTCCTGTGAACAATCCCACGGGGCCCTTTCCTACCATGAGTTAGATTTACTTTACCTAAAAGTCATTTAAACCCATAGTACTGTGCAGTGATTTCTCCCGAAATAGAAGAACGAATCAAAGAGTTTAGTCGATACTATCTGGGTAACAAAGAAAGTTTTTATTGGCAAAGTTGTCGTTTCGACAGGATTTGATCCGTCTCAGCTTTTCCAATTTAAGAAAAGTAGCAGTAAAAGCTAGCACAAAGGTATTTAGATAGATTAGTTTTGTTGAAGTGAAACATAGTAGTTCTAGATTTATATTTATAAAAAACAGTTTCGTTTGTTAATCATTAATAGGTGTTAGGTTGAAATCAAAATTGTGATGGTTAATTTAAGTTGTTTTGTTATAAATTTAAATTTGGAATCACATTTCATGGAAGCAAAATAGCCATAAATTGGTTTTCTCGACTTTTCCATCAAGTAATATTTCGTTCAATATTTTACTTACTTAGTTAATAATATTCTGGGTAGTTTTATGTGTCTCATCTGTATTATAGTAAGAATAAATCCACTCTCAATAAAGCATCGGCAGACCGCCTTTATGTTTGAATTTAAATTGGTACATTTTTATAATAATGTCTTTGAAACGACGCCGACGCCGCCCGCGGCCCCTCCGGTTCTCTTTCTATTCTTTTTATAATGTAATTTTCTTAAATCACCTATTCTGCCCTCCTTGTATCTGCTGTGCCTATCTATTATCGCACCAAATTATGTTCAGAGAAAAAAATATGTTTTGTTTATGTGTTAAAAAGGATCCTTGGATTAATTACTACATTCTGAAGCGTTTTATGACTGAATATTATTTTTTCATGTACTGCAATTCAAGTGTCTACATATCAGTATACAATTTTATAATAGTTATTAAATAACGCATCTGCTGTGAGAACTTGAATACGAGTAAAAAATGATGTATCATTTATGGAAACACAATTCAGCAATAAACGTTCGCAATTACTAAACACTACAAACATTATTAAATGCTAAACGCATTTATGCAGTGATAAAGATTGTTATCATGTTATAACTCTGATGTGCAATTCAGATGTTTTATGGCGTGAAAGATAGCAAGACAGAGTCATTAATACATTGTCAAATTGTTGAATAAAGTAATTAAGACTATTTTGGAATATATCCTCAGGTTAATGTGGACACATATTTAATAAATAAATCGTCGAAGCGGGTCTCTCGGCGCGGGCGCATCGTTCCTCGTTCATTCACCCCGAACATCTGTTCTCATATTTCAGTCAGTCTTTATCAACATACGTACTTGACCGTAAATATTTCCAGGGGTTGTTATCTTCCAATTGTATAGTATTTTGTTTGTAAATTATAGTTCGTTTATTTGAAAATCCATAAAGTTTTATTGTGTGCCTGTACCTAGGTCAGTTACAAAGGCTATCTCACTAAACGTCGTTAAACACGCTAATACTGGTGTTAAATGTTGACTAGTAATTTATTGTTTGCGTGGATTGTATTAATAAATTAGAAGTAATTTAAAACAATTATGCTGCTATATTATATGCAAATGATGATTATTACAAAATTCAACATTTCATAATCAGAAGAAAATAAATCAATTTATTACCTATTTAAATTATAGAGAAAAAATATGAATACTTGTATTATAATAAGTTGTAAAATAAATAATATAATGATTCATCCGAACACCAGGCTACCATTCAATGTGGCTCTACATTCGGAATGGTGCTAACTGTTATGCGATAGGCAGGTACCTGTCCGCCATATTGGATTTATACGCAGAGCGCACTGTGATTGGACCGCGGGACAAGATGGCCGCCTTGTGTTTGTTTGACATTGGTACTTTGAATGAACCCGTTCCGAGGTTTGGATAAGAAATTTCTATAGAATGTTTTTTTATTTTTACTAACTGATAGATTTGAATAATATTGGAATTTTTAATTCCAATGAAATTTTATGAAAATGGTACATATTAGTGCAAATGTTATTAGTTAAAAAATAGATATTAGAAAATAATATGAACGTTAAAAAAAATGGTGAAAATAATTATGTTGGCAGTTGATAGGTAGGTACCAACAATATTACTTTAGCATTTGGCAGTACTCACAAAATGAATTACCAAAACATCGTTTGTTAAAGTTAACAGAGCAAGTAGTCGGTTATATGTAAAAAATCTGAATATAAACTGTAGAACAGTAACATTCTGTTTTAGTCGTGAGTTGGTCTGTGGCGCGACTCTGTCGCTTATTTTCATCCAGAGAGAATTCAAAAGATTTACGACCGGCTTCGACGCTCGTCGATTCAGCACATTCGGTCTCAGCGACCATAACTGACAATCTTCTGTCTCGTAATTTTAATGAATTAAGTTTATTTTTTTCAGTTTTAAATTGTGATGAGAATACGGCTTACATTAACCTCGATTTTTGTTTTTAAAATCTCACGAATGACTCTGTATTGTTGACAGCAATTTGTAGATTTTTACAGCATTTCTGTCATGTCCCAACTGAATAAATAAAATCTTACTTGTGTTATGAGCAACGGGTGTAACTAATGTTTCTGATATCTTTATACACATGAGGACTTACGTACTGTTGAACAAAGATATAAGAAATGAGAGATATACATGACCAACCGATATAGATGAAGTTTTTTCAGGAAATTATGTATGTATTCGAATAATATATTATTTCATTGATAGACATTCTACGACTTCAATTCTCTACAAAACTTCATTTATATGGTGGCCTTTCATATCTAACCTACACTTAATATACATTATGTAGCCTATAGGTAGGTACATACCCAACCTAGAAGTTATTTGAATAGATCCAGCTCTGCGGTAACTGGTTAACTCGTCTGAGAGAGGTTTACTGAGGCAGCATTGCTTTTGTCTCATATTCTGTAATATCTTTGCTACTTGACTCCCGCTTTCAATTTACAACCTTTTGTTTTGAGTAATAAAATTCAAATTACAATAGAATATAGGGTCGTTTATGACGTTTGAGGTTGCGAGGGGTATCATTCGTTTAGAGTGAGTTGTTTAGTTGAACCAAGATAACGTTTCCGGACCGTAGTCAGCTACAGCAGCGGTGTTCTCTTGAATACGCGCTTGATACCACGAATGTCGTACTTAAATCTACCAATCTAAAATGAAGTACATGCAAGGATTTAAAAGGACCTTATTTGAACTTAAACATGCTTAACTCAGCTAGGTAGAAAATTAACGCTACGTACTTAGATAGGTAATAAAATGTCACCCGAAATAAATGTTGACATCCATCTTCTCTCACCTCTCTTTTAATAATTTAAATCGTAAATTACACCAACAACGTCCTACCTTCATTATTATATTAATTAAGTAAATGAACTGTAAAAAATAATGAACAAAGAAAATGTTGGTATCATTAAAAAGATAATAAAAAGCGAGCCTATTCGGACTTTCGCCTAAAATAAAAACAAAAACACATGGCTGTTGTTGTATTCACATACAATATTAAGCTAGGGCTTTATTAAGAGCACGACCGGGCTTAGCCCGCAGGCCGGTCCGTTACGCCCTTGTCCGGGTTATTTAATAAATACCGACCGAAACAATTGAGGAAACTCGTTGGGAAAACCGAGGATGCTGACCGCTTAATAGGAGGCGAGTGGGAGAAAGTTTTGTACTGTCCATCTGCTGTGTTTTCTTGTTTATACACTGATTATATTTTGGGTAGTTTGTCTAACAAAATAGTTTAGTATTTTAGTTAGAAAAAAATATAAACGAATTAAATTTATACTTGCATGCAATTCGTGACCACAAAATATACTCTTATGCAGATTTCATGAGAAATGTATGCTCGATATTGCGAAAATCGTTCAGAATATCAATCACAATAGCACGGAAACGGAAAATGTAACTCTGAAAATCTGAATATAAAGTACTCACACTTCCGCTTTGATAAAACGTACTGCGCGCAATAAGAAAATAATATTTTCAGCGTAAAAACAGAATTTTACCATAGCGGCTGTTCGGCAGCGAATCGTTGGCAGTCACGAAAAAAAAATAGACAAAAGAAATTGTGTTCCGTCTTTGTTTTCGGCCCAATTTCACCAAACACGCCATTCATATTCATACCGGCTACCCTTTGTGCTGTATTACGCAACTCCGCTTTGTTACCCCGTTTTCTTTTGTTAATTTATCTGCGTCAAACTTTATTGAAAGGAGTAAGCGAGCCTTTTGTCCACAACAATAAAATTATCTGTCGATCTACATTATAATGTAATTTTTTCCGAAATGCAAATGTAGAAAGTTCTTTGCACTAAGCCTGTGCTTGTTATGCAATTTTAATGTTTTCTTCGCGTTTTTATGTGTTCTGACGTCCTGTTGGTCACGTGTGAATAATAAGGTTGTTATGTCAAAGATTTATGACAATGGACTTTTATATAACTTATTAGATACCTATCTACAAACCTGTTTAATAATCACAAGTTGCACTCTTAAACATTGGCATACTATCCTAACAAAAACTTGAGCGACTTAATTTAATTTGCATACTTAATTGCGGAGGTTCTTTAAATATTTTATGAAAAATATTAAGTTGAGGGGTTTTTTAAGTAAAAAAAGAGATCCACTTTACTTATCATACTTAACGAGATGATAAAGGCTTCGCTGAGTCGAGGCTTGGCTGATTTACATACGAATGATAATAACTTGGTCGCGCTGGCTCTCGCCCTAAAACCGGTCCCGAGCCTACAGACTTAAATTTATACTTATAAACGCTATGTATACCTTACAGGACAGATGGAACTGAATTTTTCTTGTATTAAGTTTTTATATTTTAATTTATGAATGTTTGGTTCAGAAAGTATTTCAATAATACTAACATTATTTCCATTATAATAATTATCATTGACCTTAAAATAAATGAACATACATGTAACATTAATTTACTGAAAAGGTTAGTGTTGTGAAATTAAATTAAAATGTACTTAATAAAAATGTTATTTTTTTTTTTATTATATAAATTATATTTATAGTAGTCATTATTGTGGAATTCACTATTAAAGTAGAATGGAAACGCACTTTCAAGTTTCTGTTTCCACTCTATGCGAATATTTCAACTGAATCAGAAGTTGATTCTGAACAATACTGATTATAAATGAAGGTTCTAATTGCTCTGTACTATTATAAAATTCATAAAGAACTCGCTTTTATTGTAAAGATTATAATTAGTGAAGAGAACAAAACAATCTTGATTGGCATATCAGATAAAATTATAGTTTATAGGTAGTTGTTTAATAGCAAACAAACAAAAAAAAACATTATTTAGTGTAAGAGAGACTCTTGGTATTCTAAATGTAGCTTTTTATCACGATTTTATTCAAGACCCTTGCTAGAGCGTATGGAAAATATACTACGCTACACAGCATTATTTGAAGTAAAAATTTGCATTTCTTTGAATTACAATAAAGTGGATCCAAAGAGAGGAGGATGAACTCGAAAATGGCTTTTAACCGTCCCCGCGTAGGGGAGAGCCGGCCAGATGCATAATTATGAAAATCTATTTGAATTTTATGCGAAAATTCATACATTTCTGTAAAAGCAAACTCGGAGAGGATTTCGTTGGCAAAAGCGGGGTTCATCGTTCGGTACTAAAATACATATACAATGATCTTACAAAATTATATACCTGGTCTAGGTGCCCATTTAATAAAAGAAAGCATAATTTGTATATTATTTAGTAAATAAATTCTAACCAGCTCTATATATTTTTATTTTCGTAGTGTTTTCTTATTCGAAACAATTGGGGTTTATTTCAGCGCGTGAGAAGCTACTGTATCATACATTCTGACACCTACCTAATTAGCGATGATTTATGTAAACTGGTGTAAAGTGAATATTTCTTTGTGTTATCATCAACTTATCAATCAAAAGTACGTATGAAGATGGTAGACTAAATTTATAAAAATAACTAAATCTGAGACTTTACTATCCTTTAAATTTCAATTAATGTACCAACATATGTTATGTTGGTACCTTAATTAATTTATATTTTACTAAATAAGAACGCTTTCATTGATCTCGATGCAGAAAATAATGACAATGGTACAAAAAATACAGTTGATTTATTTTTGTATGTTGGTAGGTATTTCTCAATTTAGAGACACAGTATGTATCAAGTATAAGATCGGATTGGTCACACGTTCTTTGACGTGCTCAGCCTACGAAGCATAACGTATTTGTAATCCATATGTACAGTGAGAGGCATGGCAGCTCGTGTCGAGATCAAGATAACTCGTTATGCTCGTCACCCAAAATAGATGGCTGGAGATATTATTACCTGCGTATATTCTGGTTATGAAAAAATATTCCAACTTCTCTTGTGTTTAAAATATTAAAGTAAACCTTACTTGAAAATAGGAAACGAGACAAAAATAATTGTGTAAAAGTTTATATTGTGAAACTGATTATGTACTCATGGAAACCAAACGAGACTATATACTTGAACTCCCGCTAATAGCTCTTCAATTTATTAACATAGCAACAACTATTTGTTAAGTTGCTCATAAATCAAATCTCTAAGATTTTCTTCCTTCAAGTAAAAGTCCCTCACAAATTCCATATGTCTATGAGTCCCCCGTTAGCGCAACAATAATTATATAGCTATAATATACCTATTTGTTAAGCTTATATAGAAAGTTATGTACCGAAAATATAAGCATATATATTTCCTATACCATTTTGCCGCAGCTAGTAAAAAGTTCCTATTCCTGAAGAATCGTATCGTCAGGGCCCACAAACTTCATGAATCCCAATGTCCCGGAAAATATAACAAGGCGATTTATATTCGGGGGTGGTTCGGGCCTCGTTTTCTATCACAAAAATCTGGGCCTATATGTGTTCCGTATTATACCGAGATACCCCTCTACCATTCAACTTATTTGTAGCATCTGGAATGAAACTTATTGAACCGAATCGAAGTTATAATGTGTAGTTCCATTTACATTATTTTAAAACGATAGGGTAACATATTTCCTACATCTGTCTAAGTAAGTAAGACAAAGGTACAACTCTTTTTCGTTTTAAGGTGTAAATCTAATAAAAAAATATACCGACTTTATAAGCTACATTTAAAAGTTTCAGTAGACAACAATATGTTTTATAAACGCTTTCTATGAATATTATATAAATATTTACTAAGTACGTACGCCGAAGGTTTTAATTTCTGTCTTAGCTAAATTGATAATTCAATCACGCGTTACGGTTGCATCCTGCCAACTGCAAGCCACGAATGCCAACTAAGAGAGGGTGGCAACGAAATAATATCTATTATGGTAGCGGGTGCCGCACTGCCGCCCCGAGACAAAAGGTTTGCGTTAAGGGACGCGTTATTTTTATACGAAACGACTGTAGAATAACAAAACGACGGCTTTTCTTCGTAAAAATATCTTAATAAAAGCCGGAATTAGGCGATTACATTCTGATCATGCGCCATCTCGCTTCCTCCGTTTGCCTCTAAACTATTGTTTTTGTTGAATCTGATTTATGTTTACTTTACGAAAGATTTATAGTTATTTAAAAGGATACGTTTAAGTTTTATTACATGTATAATATCCTATACAGTGTCGTTTGATTAATTAGTTTATGTATAAGGTCAACGGTGTCGGTAGTTACCGTGACCGCTCGTTATAATAATTTGAAGTGTTGCGACGAAAGTGCGCGATAAGACAACCAAGGGAATAAATTGAGTACATTTTCAAATACTTCTTAATAAAATTTATGCAGACCGCCGCTAAATAAATTCTCGTTTCTTACGGACATTTTTATATTTCCTTACATTTGTGCATTCACTTCAAACTTAATTAGACTTTATAGAGCGTTCCTTCCCAATTTCGTTTTACTCTCGTCTGACGCACGCTGAGACTTATTCATTGGAGTGAGGGCGTAGGAGGGGTTTGTGGAGGGCAGAGAGAGGAGGGAGGGCTTGGCCCGAAATAGCAAATAAATGAGACGAAAATGTAAATGTTGCGCTTCAAAGATGAAAAGCGCGCCGCTGGCTCGTTCTTGTTAAGCTCATCGCAAATGTACCAAAATTAGGAGCTCAGCTAAAATAATTTTCAGGCCAGATGTAACGAACACGGACATTGTGAAACAGGGTGTAAATGAAAATACGAAATACTTTATGTCTACTAATTAAATGGAATAAAGTTAGTTCGTTTTGTTGATATGAATTTTCTTGACGCACGTGTTGTTAACGTTCAATGTAATTATGTGCGACTGTTTGATATGAAACAGTATGAATACTGTTACCTACAGCGAAGCCAAATAAACAACGTAACATCTCGCTTGAATCAAAAACAAAACCAAAACGCTTGCAAAATTGTCTTCTCTAAAAAGAAAACGAAAACAGTTTGTACATAAAAGTATTTTGATGTTACCTTTAAAGAAACTTAATGAAGCCGTATACTCACAATGTCTCAATTTAGTATAATGGTCCAACTCCACTATATTGTTTTCCCAAATAAGTCGGTTTAATAAAAGTCCGCATAAGTCTCCGACATATGTCCGGGCCGGATTATATTGAATCATTGGTCTACCACCCTCGTGTGTTCGCTGCTTTATCTCTGTTATTGCTATAAGTAATTGAATCCGTACATTTTTATGTATAGCTACGTATTATGTTTGTATGATTTTTATGTTATTTCTTTAGAGTTGGGTACGTGTAGATGTGGTATGATATGAAAGACGTGTGCCCTTGGATCCGTTCTCAAAATTATCAGCACGTATTGGTTTGAGACTTTGTTACTGATATATTCGTATCTTTAGTGTAAAACGGGCTATACACATCACTCAAACCACGTACTAACATTGTTCTGAGGGTTCTTAGGTAGGTTAAAAAGTCTTATACGAATACAATTCGCGGTAACACAACATTATAAAGTCGTGAACGGCACATACATACAAAATCCTCAACAATTTTCCGAAAAACGTGACCATAGTACTTACAGCGTCGTGCGAAATACCACGTACTTATATCTTCCTAACTGTTGTTATGTTCCTAATGACCCTTTGACCATAACGCGGCACTAAGACGGTACTGTAGGTACCCGGGTACCTTATGTCACGTTGCGTAGCGACCTCGTCATAAAGAAAGACATAAAGCTTGTGAAACAAAGACTCGCATTCATCAACCCGCCCCCTCTAAATTATGATAAGACCATAAACGATGCAGTGGCATGCGCGGGAGGTAGGTCACACATCCGCAACATATTTATTTATGTTAAATATTAAATAATTGCTCATTGTTGCCGAACGTGCCCTTACTTTCAAAAACAATCGTTCTGCTATGGCTTAAACAAGCTTAAATTATGCTCACAAATTATTCGCCGTATTTTGATTTACAACTTAGACAAATGAATATTCATTGTTCCCTTGTTTCTTCATCAACGTAATTAATCAGTAAAATTATATTCAACCTAAGAAATGGTAAATCGGTACCTGTTATAATAGTTAATAGCGTGACAAAGTCTGGCGTGACAAAAGTCACTCCATCTAAATAAGTTTTTCATCGCGGCCTAAATAATTAGACTTCGACATGAAATCGAAGTGACTTAAACGTAGTACCCATAATATATTTTACAGTTGACTTATACATAGATTATAGTTCTGTAAAATGACCTACGCCTACTCGCTACGGCGTGCTTCGTAACTGCGTAGGGCGAACAACGTTATTATTTGGGCAGATAAACCGCTGTCACTCTGTAAGTGATATTTATTTCTGGTGTAATTTAACTTGAATATATTTCCGCTTTAAACAATTGAAATGGTATTGTTTATTCATTAAAACCTAAAGTATTTTTCTCACTCGAAGTTAAAGAGGACTAGAGTGTGTGTGACACATACCCTAAAATCACTCCTAAAAATCCCGTCGTCTTCAAAATTACGTTCTTAAACCTTCAAAATATTATACGGTTTTCTTTGATAATATTGGTTTTATAACGTTTTAACACAACAAGTGACGAAAAGTATTCACAATGAAATTCTAGATATTGTTTTTGTTGGTTGCCGGTGTCCAACTACAGATTTAAAAAATTACTTTTATTCGTTTCAAGAGAAATTATTTGTAACTAAATTCACCTCACAAGGAAAGTGACCGACCAACAAACAATGGACAACAAACAACAACAATACCACTGCACTCCACACATTTCCACCTACGAACATTGAGTATTATGCGCCAGCACTATATAATCTTGCAAGTCTGTCTCATTACGTACATTATGTAGTAAAGTATACAAGTACATGAGTGTGGTATCTGTAAGTGCATCGTTGCATCCGCGACGCGCGACGTAACGACTGCGCGCCGACAGAAAGATCCCTGATACTGCATTTCTTAGAAATCGGTGCAATGCACTCGACTTTTTGCATGACATTTGTTTAAGTTTGTTGTTTTGCGGATTTACTTAGCTACTTCAATGTGTATGGTATAAGAGATAGTGGGTTTTATGACACAAAATTTAAAAAGCAACGACTAAAATGGGGAATGAACTACAAAGAGAAGGGTTACAAGCGCTCTTTTTTTGACACCGTATAAAATTAAATAAATTTCACTTAGAAAACATCTATGTTTTTGATGTTTTTCATCTTTTTATGCTGCTTAAATCCTTAAATCGTTTATTACAACATCATATTCCCAAAACGTTGACCTAATTCCACAAGCACATTTACTCGAAGTGATCCCGAAAAAATATCTGCGCGATGAATAACGTTGAATATTAATAATGTTTGTTCATGAAAATGAATTAATTTGTCCAAGAGGAAAAACGGGGATGAGATTTGAGATCCACTCATGAATTCATCCGGGCCCCGTAAATATTTTATTGCCGACGTAGAAAAAAAAAATCCGAACAAATTATACCTTTTACCGGAAAATATCGCGAGCTGTTTTCAATCTTATGCCTTAAGTGGAACAAACGATAAAAATAAATTTAGCGCTTGTGGGCATTTATTGCTGAGATTTCTAGAGCTTTGAAGGGTAGACGCACTTCCATTTTCTTCGCTGCTAATGGAACCTCCTTGGGGAGCGATATGCAGTGAATTAGAAAAAAAGAAAAGTTTCCTTTTAAGGAAACCTGTCTGAGTTGTACTGTAGTGAGCTGTGAGGATTGTTACTTCATATCGTGCAGGACAATGGTTCTACATATTTACTAAATCCTATTATTTTATCGTCTTGATACCTTACTTTCAATAAATATGTCAAACCAGTTTGTTAATTATCTACTTCTATAGTTTACTTGAATATCAGTCATAATTAAGTTATAAAAATAATTAAGATCTTAATGGGATCAAAGTCAGATTAGACAATACCAAATAAATTATGTATTAATTAGCTAAGTTTTCAAATTCAAGTCTTTTATTATAAAAAATTCTCTTGTATTTTATAACTAAATTTTGCGCTTTTAAAGAATACAATAATATCTGTACTTACTACCTTTCATAAGGTCCTTCACTATTTGCGTTCCTTTGTATATATTTCATCTGTTCAGTTTCAGTAAATTCGTATATTTGGGACACCCAAAAATATAATTTATACCTATTCATTCTTGACAGCGAAACTAAAATACTGGAATATCTAATAGAGCTGTTACACGCCCAAATTTGATAATGTAACCAAATTATTATCATATAAATAGCTTATATTATTTTAAATGGCCTTCAGGAATCCGAAAATTACTAAAATATGCGCATGAGTTCTATAAATATATTGGCGCACCTCTTATGTTATGAGCTTAGCAATATCTTATATCTTATTTAAAACCTGTTCTATTTATTATTTTAAAATTCAAAATACGTATAAGATAAACTTCAGCAGAAGAAAGAAAAGTAAAAAAAAAAAATCTGTTATAGGAATAAAAAACAATCTCTCCTAGTGTATATATAAAAGCGGTGTTGTCAACACTATTACCCAAGAGTGTCGTCGACAATCTATTCACTTTAATTTATAGCGTTAATTTAATTAAAATCCCTGCGTTCGCTATGAATACCTATTTATTTAAAATGTTTCATCACTTATTTGTATTTTAATGTTACTGGGTTTTGTCGGTATCTATTTACACTCATTGATCTGATTCATTACCCCTTAATAGTTGAATTGAATAAACCTCCGTATTGTTGCTTGCTCGAAGCTTATACTTATTTGAAATATCATTTTTCTAGACACAGACGCTCACGATGTACGTTGAAATGTTAGTCTTACGTATAAATGTTGACGATATGAAATGTAATGTTAGACTTATTCCTAAAAATCTACTAATTTATCTAAATAATCATTTATTATTCCAAGAGTCTCTTCATTGGCTAAGTGGCATCAAAGGCCTCGCACCCCAAGTTAAGGAAAAGTACAGGTAATTGGGTTTTTCTGTGCCCGATAAATGGCAAACGTCGTTTTCCCCCTATCGTTTCAAGCTTAATACTACCATCAAATCGTGGATATACGAATAGATGCGTAGCAATCACTCTATGTAAGCTTTTGGGAGCGTATATTTACCGATTTTTTTTGTATGGAATGGATAACATTATTTGACTAACATAATCAAATTTTAGAAAGGATTTGAAAATAGGTACCTAATATAAGTTGGTATGGTCCACACAGGCGAAGTCACAGGCAAAATCTTGCTTTAATATATACTCAGTTTCATTATAAATCACTTCAATTACCCACGCTATATCAAATTCCTACATACAAGAGAACATATTCTTTTTTCCTGAACATACAAAGTAATGAAACAAAGAATATGTTTGTCACGATTGTATCAGTATTATGAAGTTCGTTCCACTAAATAAAGTCACTTAACGAGTAACATATACCAAAGCGACTTGTTAAGGGCACAAACACAGGAGAATATGTGCTTTTTCCAGTTTTACTGCGTAGTAAAAATTCTATAAATGTTTTTAACTAAATTATTGTGGTAATATGTGCAAGATTGTTGCATTTCAAGTGTGGGTGTGAATGGCACTGCATTGTTTTTGTGCCTATAGATATGCGTCCCACCTAGAGACTTATACAGTTCGTTTCATAAAATATTTCATAAGATGCCATGATAAAAGGGCAATTACAGCCTGGTTGCGCTAATTCTGGTGTAATAAATCCGGTGTTAGATCATGACTGTCTAATTAGTTTTGCCTTTGCTGTGAAGAAACGAATAATAGATAGATAATATTAATATAACAGAGAGCAAAATTGGGTATTTGACTGAATAATCGTTAAAATTACCTGAAACCTTCCAAAATACCTAATTTAAAGAAATATTCTAGACGGAACTTGAAGTACAAAGGAGAACAGCCTTTTGCAAATTTGTTCCGCGGATCGTCGTATAAATATTAAAATATAATCGTTGTCTCCAGGTATTCTCTGGTATGTATATTTGTATAATAAACGGTTTGTCCGTTTGTTGCAGGCGTGTTGCGGGTAAGGTTCGGGCGCGGCCATCCTCGCGGTCGACCTTACAAACAGGTGAGGCGGCGACGCCACACAGAACATGATACTAAGGTTTGAATTTAAACTTTATTTTGTACGATATAAAGCTTACTTTCATTTGCACACCCAATCAGCTTACCTACTGCAATTAACGCTGAGCTTTCATTACTGACTGCTAGGCTGTTTTTATGAAAATAGGGCTTCATTTTGGTGTGTGGGCGCATTAATTTTTTAAATTATGTTCTAGGAATTGTTTTAATGTAGCATTTTATTAAACTTCCAATATTACGTAAAAGGTTTTTTTATACTGTTTAGTTTATAGCCTTGAGTTAAAAGCTTGCGAAAATATTCTACATATTCATTTTATCAGAAGATTAAAATTATAATTAAGATTTTTGTTGGAAGAATTTCGAACGAATGCTGTCATTAGGAAATTCCTGAGTTATTCTTCTAAAATATAATAATTTGACTAGTGTAGGTATGTATGAATAAATGAAACTAATTATATACAACGACAACAAAAACTTAGTTACATTATTATGTCTTCAACCGCAACATATCTTGCCTTTCGTATTTTTAGGGCATCATTATACTTCATCACAGAACTTTTTACAGTCTTGAAACGCCGCAAATTCCTTCAAAATTTTTGTAAAAACAGTTCTCACGACGAAAATGGCAAGTAATAAGCATGCAGGTAGCTCTCAGGTCAAACTGCATTATGTGCAACGTGCCTTCGTTGTAATGTGCCCCACCCGCTCGCCGACGCATTTATATTTTTATTGTATGAGTAAATGTATGTATGTAGAGATGACATCTTGACAAGGATTTATTTATGGATTAGTTGTAGTTGTCAGCTCCCAGCTAAAGTATTTCTAGTTATAGGTAATAATATTAGGGATTCCGTCTGCTCTTCACATATTTCAGAGCAATTGTTTGATATGATGCCAACAGCTACTTTTAACATATTTCCATCAGCTAGTAGTTCCCTCACACCTACCGTAGAACCAAAATGGTCTCGTACTCTGCGGTTTCAGAGGAATTTCCTTCCACGCACGCTCAGGTCGTGGAATCAGCTCCCCACCAAGGTTTTCCCAAAACCCTACAAGATGGGGTTCTTCAAAAGGGCGTGAAATGTTTTTAAAGTGTTTTACAATAACTTACGGTAACGGCTTAGATACTATAAAGCGGATTATATGCGGGATTTCCATCTTATTGCCAAATATTTAACGCAAGACTGCACGAAGTAGATATGATAAAGATAGACCATCCACCAAGAGTGAAACACTACAAGCTTAATCTAAAATGATCATGAAATCTTAAATGGTCGCTTACTTTTTTTATTTTCAGTATCACCATCCTCTATATACAAACAAAACTTGTTCTACTTTGGTAGACATAATCAACTGAAGTTTATTATAACCGCGATTTTCTCTAACTTTGTTACAAGTTAATGTAAAAACACGGTATTCATCCATAACTATAATAACGTAACCAACTCAATTTCACCAGGAAATACGATTTTGTAAACTTCTTATGTGCATTTCTAATTAAAATATACAATTTTGACATCGAAGGTTCGTTAAAATACTGAATGCCGTCAGACCTGCCATGTTGTCATATTAATTCAGTGCTTTAATTTATAGTCGTGCAAATATTAAATGCCGACAAAAAGTCGCTACAATGTTACGATTGTGATATTCCTGCCGACGATTTAATCTGATCGTATATAACGCTAAGTGCAAAGGATTTTTTGTATGAAGTTCTGTAGGTATATGAATGCAGTGTTCAGTAACTTTAGATAGGGATATTTTTAAACTAAATGGATAAAGTTATGCCATAAAATAGTAATAACGTCGGTATAATCATCGCTTTTTTGAAGCATTTATTAATAAAGTATGTAGATATCTTTTACATGATTGCCACTGATAGGTAGAAATATAGAGCAAGATATTTAAGAGTGAAAAAAAAAAACCTAAAAAGAATTCAGAAGAAGTTAGTGAACTTCGTTTTTGGTTGTGAACAGAGGAACCTAAAAACCGAAGGTATTTTTCAAGGTATTTTGCGAATAACGTAGCAGGTATTCTGTGTGTCTCATCAGATAACTAGCATAAATAAGGACACAGACAAAATTAATAGCACAAAGTCCCTTCCACATGATTTTATGTAAACGTGAAGTATTCAGAAACATAATGATTGGGCGTTGCAAGCCAGATTTTTTTGACATATCCAATCACAGCTAACAAGCCATGTCTGCGTCCAATAAAGGTCCGCGATTACCTCCTACGCACTAAAGTTCAGCAATCAAATACATTTCATTCGGCTGTCTAATCATTTAGTTTTGTTCGCAAACCCGATATCGAAACAAATGAGCATATAACAGGGGGCCAAATAGGTATTTCAAACAGTAAAGACAGAATTTGATTGACGTATGAAAATCGTTCCACGCAAACGCAACATAGAGAGCTCATAGACATTCTAATTCATCGATCGGACGATATCGGGCGGGCGATCTATTCCGGGCCGGGTACGATTACGAATCACAATATATGTCCTTGACGATAACATCGGCCTGCGAGCGTGTTTAGAATACTAAGTTAGATGGACCACCGGCTTTTCAACAAGTACATGCGTGCTTACGGGTATGTGTGTGGATGCCCTAATCGTTCGAGATCCGGTGTGGAAAATTGTATTGTTCCACGAAGGATGACGTGACGTTAGAAAAATATTATTACGTTGGCATTGTATCACGTAACTTTATAAAGTATAATAATCCTTTACTTCTAGAATAGAAAGCATTTATATGAAGCAGTCGCCTAAATCCTTCGCCCTAAATGTAGGCCCTCGCGAAGGAATATCTAGGAAGCAGTTATTTTAATGTTTAATAATATTCATAATACCAAATCAGAGAGTAGACAGCCTTGTTTTGACGTCGGCGAGGCATCGCACGCGAATATCCAAGTCACAGTTAGAATTGCAAATGAATCGGCCGTTTACTCTCGCGTCGTAAACTCAGGGATATGATCCAGTCAGTTTTCGCACCATTAACCGCTCGGACCTCCTCCTACACCCTCGCGATCCTGTTATTGTAAATATGTCGTCATACATACGAATGTTAGCTGTCTCTCTCTAGATAAACTGTAAAGTCTTTCAAATAGAATTAATTTATTAACATACATAATCTTCACTAAAAATTATCGGCTTGATTCGCAATTTGTCCAACTCTACGACATTATTTTTCTATTATGAAGACATAAATAAATCATTTTTAAAATGTCCGTCATCGGAAGTTTTTGTCGGTCTTATTGAGATCACAGCCGACGACAGTTTTATGATAAAACGCACAGCATAAACAGTTCTGTAGCGTCGGCCTGTCCAGCCAACCGTGGGAGAGACATTCCGATAACATATACTTGTGGCAGAGATAACGTGAACTGACAGCTTGTAATACGGGGCAAAACTCGTCCTGACACTCCAGCCATTGGAATCGTCTACCCACCAATGTAAAAAGACCTCTAAACTCACATCCGGGTCTCACTCCAGCTGCTTCATTAGACAGTTACGCGGGGAGAGTGGGAGCGCTAAATAATTTGGTGAAATTACACCCCGTTTGGCCAGCCGGCGGCCTATGTTTTGGGATTGAGTCGTAAATGTCAAGTCGAGTGCCCTCCGCTATAGTTCTGCTGCTCTATTTACTCGTACTTGATGAAAAAAGTAAAAAAGTCTCAGTTAACTAAACCCTCGGACGGATTACGCGTACCAAAGTTTAGTCCGGACGGAATGAGTATAAACTTAGATGAACATCGACCAAGTTTCGACGCAGATGGGTCTCAAGTTTTCCAATTAGTATTGGACTTAACTCCTAATCTCTACCAGTCATTTTATGTGTGTAATACGAGTAATGTCAAACAGCTGAAGTATTAATTACACTCATAAAAAAATGATCTGTAAGTACACATGTAATTTAAAATATTTTTCACTTGTAACATCTATTGAATATTTTATGTTTGAAAGGAAAACTGCTAAGAATCAATCATCACCATATCCTCTTAATTGTTAGTTAACACAAAACAGTTTTACGACTCCCACACGTATACGATGCAAACGTTACCTAAAAAAGGCTTGTAAACATGATTTTTTTAGCTCATAAATATAGGGTAGCACCCCCAACAGAAAATCAGAAAAAATAACCGTGGCATTCGGCGCAAATCACCTATTTTATGTAAACTTCGTGACTTACCGCCGTATCGAATGACTTAGAAAGGATTTATTTATATTCGTACTGGCTTCGAATGGAGCTAGGAAATAAAATTGTAACCGTAGAAGTTGTCAATGGGATGTTTGTGGGTGGAGGAGTGCTCGCCTTAAAAATAAACTGAGTAATGGCGAGGGCGGGCGTGCAGTATGCGTCGATGATTTAATGCACAGTTCCACGCGCGCTCATTAGACACGTCGTAATGAAACCTGCTGATACAAACTTTCTTCGTAATTGGCCCTTATATCGTATATAGATTTCCTTAGCCGTCAGTGTGTAGCGACCGTGTAAAATGAATGCATGTACATCCTCCTTATTTTATCTTCATTTGCAAACCTTCAAACGAGTCGCAAATGATTCTAACGTATTAACGTCATTTAAGGTACAAAATTCGATAAATTATTGCGTTCCTTTTATATCCAAATAATCGCTCCACCCGACGAAATAGCATTCATTCACGCAGTTAATAAAGTTTTTTTGGATACAAAAAACAAGTTTTTCAACGACTTTTTTCAGTAACATACCGCCTTTGCTCACGACATAGAACAGTTACGGTTAATAACTACAATTATAATATACAATCTAATAAATGTCTACACATGTCATTATAATGGTTTTGGTTGTAGCTATCGCGTAGGTCTCAAAGCAATTAACGAATTAATTAACAAACGCCGCATAGTGTTATCCAATAAATGTTTTACAGTTTACTGATTGGATACACCTGAGTCGCTTAATGTATAATTATGCAGTGGTATACAATGAATGTGTATAATTCATATACTTACAGTGTACATAATTTTATACTTTGTTCACAGGTTACCGTGTCCTTTTACGCAAACGTCGCTAGCAAGTTTACGACAAGGTGAATATAATATTTTAAATTTTTATACATATGTAACTTAGTGTGGGTATATTTGCTGATAATCCGACATGATATTACCTGGGCTATAGCTTAGGTTTAGCTTAAGCTGGGATGATTTACCTACTTGGGGATTAAGCTTCGTCATAGCAATTTAAAATAACAATTTTTGTTGCCCTGCAAAAATTTCCGTAAATATTTTTATGAGGGATTTTAGGCGTCCGTTCAGTAATGTGTCCCTGAAGGAACTTTCTTATTTCAAACTTGATATAGTCCTCTTGAGATACTGGCTAATTACTGAACTCAACGCAAGTAATGCCAAGAGAAATTTGTAAGAAACCAAATATTTAATATTTAATATTCTTACTCAAATCTGTCTCATGATGTCAATGTGATGATGGTGTTACTAACTTATTTTAGGGGATAAAATTATTATATTGAGTCGAAGTTTAATATAAAAAATGCAAACGAAACATTAACATCAATATTTTTACGCAAAATTTTGACGTAGCAATACCTGAGTTTTTATTTATTACTATTGTAAATTTTATGATTTACATACATATGTACGTTATTTTCTTTATATTTTGACGTCATTTTATGTTAGGTACGTAGCAACGAAGCCTTTAAAAACATAAATACGCAAGGTATTGTTATATACGTCGCTATATCTACATAAATTTATATTGAAACGTGTTCTCAACACGGTATCTATATAACGTTAATGTAATACCGTTGTCTAGCTAAGTTCTTGGAAACCTTTGCATTAACCTGAAGATTTGCATTCGATTATGTCCATACCAGTTTTATAGTAATCTTTATAAATATTTATTTTATATCTATTTAATGAAATCCTTAATCGAACAGTCACTGTATGTAACGTTATTATACTAATAAGCTCGAGCAACTGAAACATATTATAATGCATTAATTTCTCTTTTAATTAAATTTACAAACCGGTAGGTAATCTTACCAATTATTACCCTTAACATGATTCTGTCTCTCGATTTATTTATGCGTGTAGATAAATCGAAAATGTCGCGATTTCACATCCTTTTTAATAAGTGAAGCTTAACATGGTGAAGTTTAATGAGTTTAATTCGCTGAACGGTAACATACAGTTCCAGGTTACAAGCCAATGTACAGCTTGTTCAGAGAAAGTCGAGAGCAGACGAGTTTTTCAATTGGGACGAGTATAAAGCCTTCTTTACAATCTATTTAATGCCTCGGTGATGGGAACGCGAAGTGGTTGGACCGTTAGCCGCGCCAATGTTTTGCAGACTCGTTTTGATGTTGTTAAGCTAGAGGATTTTGATAGTATTTCAATTTTGAAAATCGAAACATATCCAGCCTTTGAGATAATCTACGATAAAGGCAGTGAAACTTTTGTGTGTTTCACAATAAACCCTTATTTTTTAAAAAGAGAATTCTTTATCGCATACTTGATTAGTTTCCAAATATTTTCAAAGTCATATCTTTAGTAAACAATATTGTGTAAAATATACAAGTTGAAGTACAGAATTATGATGATTTATTATAATTGTATGATTGTCGTTTCAAGTTTTCCTGCAACGCGATAAATTATCATAGACGTTGCATTAATGAGACCAGTTCTTGTTTCCGATAACAATTGTTCCTATGTTGTTATTAAAAAAATATCAACTTCGCGTGAGATTAACCTACGAACATTATTTATACATAGCCCCAATCCAGCGTTTGCGCAACTCCCGCACACATGTGCCGAGATAAGAAAGCGTACTTTTATTTACGTACTCGATGTATGGCCGACCATTGGCCTGAAGAGTTTCCTAACGTAAATATTTATAGACGGGCTCGGCGCAAGCGCACACTTGTTCCTATGTTTGTTTCTGTCATTCAACGCGAGACTCGGCCTGTTTGTGCTTCATTACTGCACCGAGATAATGTTACTTTCGTTTTGTTGCTACATAAAGCTCCTCTATGTTGTAAACCATAGCTTTGTTTGTCTACGTTACGCCAGTTTTACTTTTATTTGCGTAAATATGAGCATCTCTGGCATATACGGCATACCTACCTACATAATATAGTTGAATATCTACGCAGTTAGGTATTTATAACACTACGTGTAGATATATGGTTTTGAATAGCTCAGTGGATATCTACTGTAATACGTATTTACTTATTGATATCTAACCAGTTATTCCCTACATAAATCATCACTAAAAATAAAGATTTATATCACTCTACTCTATCCAAGGTGACTATTGTGTTTCGCATTACATTATCGACCTTACACAATGTAAATACGCCAAATACAACCAACGATAGAGGTGTTCTTGTAAATCTCTTTTGTGTTGAAATTTTAACATTAGAAAAGCACAACATAATCCATGTTATTAGTTTTGTTGACACGTCCACAAAGTGTCGCCGATTTATCGTGTTGGCTTTCTTTGTACGTCACCTATTGTAATTACTCATACGCTAAGTGTGGGAAATTAATGTTTGACTCTACGATAGGTTAGGCGATACTGAAAGCGAAAAGCGAATTTAATAATGATACTCATAGACGGAAGTATTAACTTGGATGAATAGTGAAGAAAGAAAATTAATTCTTTTGAATTAATGTTTTATATAATAATCTGTTTTTTAATGTGTATCTTAAAGTATTCGTAAATTGAGAATGACCTTTTCAGTATGTCAATAAAAATTGCACCTGTATTTTTATATAAGAGATCAGAATTTATTATAATTAAAATATTATGTATTAAACTAGGCTGTACTTGATATGATATTATAAAAGAAACCATTAGAATTATTTATTTAAATAATATTTACTTAAACATTCCTGGTGTGAAGATAATAAAATTATGTAATGTAGAAAATTAATTAAAACAATTTTTTGCCTCTGAATCATAATCCAACAAAATTTGATAAACAGTTTATGAGTCAAAAATCAAATAGTATTAGTCAAAAATGTCAAGTAAAATCGCTAATCGCTCACCGTCTGACAAACGCTCAACACCTTATTATTTTGACAATTCGGTTATAATATTATCGCGTTGTGTTATTCGGCAAGTTAACAAGAACCAACATAACTTCAATGTATGTATGTATGTTTTAGCATTGTTCGCCTGATATATTTTATAGCCATGTCTTGTGTAAACATAACATGTATAATGTGTAGTGTGAAATATTGCGACTGGATTTATTGGTTGTACGGCTTTGTTTGCGAAGGGTGGCTCGGGGGGTGTGGCGAATTAGAAGATCTACATGTTCTTTAGACGTTTGACTATAGGTAATTGGTTTTTTTTTGTCGAGTGCTCGTTTGTTACGTTATTTATTTACGGCATTTTTTAACGAAAAAATTACACAACTCTACTTATTCATAATTTTATATTCAGTTCTTCACAAATGTATAGAACAGAAAAAAATCTGAAACAGTTAACCAAAGAAATTGAATACACTAGGATCAATCGTTATTCAATCTAGACAGTTACTTAGTTTCCCAGTCATTGAACCAGCGATTGAATATAAGGCATTAGTCTGCGGCCTTGCCATTGACAATAGCAATAAAATAAAATTATATAATTTAATCTAGTAGGTGCCTAACATTATTTGTGGTGAAATTAACAGACGATAAAATTAAGTTTATACTCACAATAAAATGTGAGTGAGTTGCCGTCATAAAGTCTCGCGTTTTTTATTGGTGGCAAGTCGACGATGGTCGAGTGATGCTTGCATTTTGGTTAAACGGCAGTTTATGGCTATTTTGCCTCCATTAATCGCTTTACTACGCACCCGCGCCTTCGCTCTCGACAACCCTTTGAGATACAACGATACAAACTCGGAGTCGCGTTTGTACAACTTACGTAGAGTCGATAAAAATTGTTAAAAAAAATAAAGTTATAGGTTCATATTGTATCAGTGATAGGATACCTAATTTATCATTGGAATCAGTTAGGTAAATAAATAAAATTGGTATACAACAATGCAGAACTAGACTCTATCTTTTAAAATCCAGTCAAAATAAAGTTTGAAGGAAGTTATTTTTAATATAACACATTAAAATAGTCTATTAAAATTTTATCCCCAAAACTGAACACCAGAAAAATACAGCGAAGCATATATCTGGGCGCCTCGCCAGGCCGCCCGCCTACGAGCGCGTGTAGAGTTCTGTGAGGAGGTGAAGTTTAGTTCCGCTGCCCACCACTAGATGGCAGTGGCGGCGTGCGCGCGTGTGTGCGCCATCACACTGGCACACGCCGCCGCCACTCCGCGCTCGACCGCGCCGCTGAACGCGCGCCTCGCGTATTCTCTGCCGCACGAACCGCCACAAACACGACACGTTCGCGACAACAACCTACCAATAAATACGTCCACTCAAATAAATAAGAAAACTGTTGCGTCACCCACAAACTTTATTCAGCGAATAAAAAACTTTATCCTACAGAAGTAATTTTTTGTGTGAATTGTTTACAAAAAAAAAAAGTAGTATCGCAAAAATAATAGAGACAGTTTCATACTCATAAATGGACTAAAATATTTTTTGAGGTTACAAGAGCCTATCATATCAGTGACTGTTCGATGCACTCTCGAAATAGTTTATAAACTTCCATCGGAACCAAGAGTTATAGTTTTTTGGACAGTAAACGTTGCGGTGAGTCCCGTCCGGTCGGCTAGCTAAATCGGGATCGCCTTTTGATTTTCATGTGCTGCTGCTGTGTGTGGGACGCGTGTGTGCGCGGTGCAATGTGCCCGCGACGCGCGTGAACCGGCCGGTGACCGTCCCGATCCCCCGTGGCTTGCCCGGCCGCCACCCTGTACCCTGACAACCATGTCGGGGGCCTCGGCGCGCCCTGCGATGCGGCGGCCGCGTCGCCAGCGCCCCCATCCGGCCACTCCGCCGGGCCGGCCTGGTGGACCATGATGAACGGGGTCGGCGGCGCGCTCTACGAGGAGCCCCACGCGTCGCCGCCCGGAGGCAGCCCGCCGGCCGCCCCAGCTGCCGCGCCGCCGTCCGCCTCCAGCGCCTCGCCCGCCTCCGTGGGCTCCAACCCACCGCAGCCGCCGCTGCACATCCCGGCCAAGCGCTACGAGCCCGAGCCCGGTGTCATCCGTCATGCGCAGCAACCCTGGGGCTACCCACCTGACGCACCTGGCTCCTTCGAGCACCAGTACCCGACCGCCCCCACCTACTACAACCTGCCAGTGGAGAGGGAGCGTAAATCAACGCTGCCCTTCTGGCCGGCCAGCAGTGGAGAGTACAAGCCGTATGCTGATGGCGGCTGTCACCAGGGCTTCTCGCAGCCCTGTTGGAACTACCCTTACGGAGCGCCACGCGGTGACCAGCCCCTGCCCTACGTTGGTGGTGAGGAGCGCAGGACGGCGGTTTCCGAGGCATCCAGTTTCTCACACGACGCGTATGGTCTTCGAAACTACGCGCCCGAGTCGGTGTCCAGTGCGCCTTATCCGCCTCCAGGTTCCCTGCCCGGTTAGTAACATCTCATTACTCCTTATACTTATTTATAATCGTTACCTACCCAGAGCTCACGTTTTTGACGTCCGGTCGCGGCATCACTGTTTGTAATCTTTGGAACTTATCGGTAGCTCGAGACTAGAACCAAACATGGTTGAGGCAAACATTTATCGGAATTTATAAACAAATACTATTAAAAGTTCAATATACTAAAACGTGAGTTGTGGGGTTTCGGTTTTAACGTTTTTGTACTTTAAGTTATAGTTAGAAGTTTGCATTAATCTGCGACAAGCTGAAACTGATAAGTTGATTTGTAAATAATTTATTATGAGTTTGTCAACCTTGACCCGCGGATTGTGGTCCACTGGGCGCTAGGTGGCGCTGCGCGGATCGCACACAGAGAGCGGCGGTGTGCATGTGTGCGGCACGCACACTGTGACAACGCTTCGAATTGTTGTTGTGGGGGTGTCTCATATCAAGCGAGCACACTCGCCGCTCTGCATTCTTTCCTCTAATCGAAGACAGCTGATTGGCACGACTGTACGATGTTTCACACTCTTGAATTTGATGTGTATGTTATAATGAATGTAGAGATGTATGATTTGGATGTTTTATAAATTAAATGTTATGCTGTAAAAACTAGGTAATTTATAACATTTGTTACAGAATTGCTTACTCTTTTAAAATCAAAATTCAATGTTAAAATGTAATTTTACGTTTTGTAAAGTCATAGATACATTGCTTTTTGTTAGTAAAAATCTGGTCTAAAAAATTAATATAGAATAGTTATAATTGTAAGCAACAGGTAAGGCCTACGTCTCCGTACATGATATACAGAATCTGCTTAAGAATATTTCCCATTGTAGCACTAAACATGTCGATAACATCGATTGTAAGCCAAATAAACACAGGCGCAACATTGCAATGGAATCCCTTAGCTCCCTCAGAAAGCCATCTAACGCCCAAACCAAAACATTTTCCCACAGACCACCATAAATTTGATGAATGAACGAAACACGTGCTACAACTATTTAAAAATGAACCGTAAGCACCTTTTTATAGGCAATGTAAAACGGCGCTATACAACCGACAATAAATTAAAGTTTACGTAAAATAAAGCGCCAATAAAAATGTATAACTAATAAATAAACACGATACCTGAGCGTTAAGACAATAAACCGATCTTTGAGTAGTGGCAATAAACCAAATATTGCTACAATAAACACATTACAGGTTGATGAGACGATAAAAAAGTAGGAGCCTCCGCGAGCGACCGGCCGGTGCATACGCGCGCCGCTCTCGTAGATACATATCACTTTTATGAATCGTAAAACTACGGCCACGTCACATACATGCAATAATACTGGTTCCTTCCCCAAATCGCGCTAGTAAGTAGTAATTACTAAACTACAAGCGCCATGTAAATATGAGAGCAATAAAAAGGCTCCATTCATAAATGCTCGCCGCTAGTTCGCTTTCGATCGCCGCCTAACCATAAAGATGGGTTTATCGCGCCTCTGTTACGGCAGAGGTGTAACTTGACATAATTTTGCGTAAAACGCGCATATAATGGGCCATTAAAAGGAAACAATTGTTGAAAAAGTTATACGAGTGTTCACGTCACTTTATGATTGTGTGTTTACGGCCCACCTGAGGTTGACATTGACTTTGATTTGTGCATTTACGGCTTAGTAAACGGTTTGTGGAATAGCTCCGTTAGTGAGATTCGCTCGGTACGTTCCGCTTTCTCGCCGCGTATACCAGATGCGCTCACCAATCTTCAAGCATTACTTACAAACTGTTCATATTTGTATTATCAGTAACAGCTCAGCTGAGAAACACAAAAATTGATCACAACACGAGAATTTCATTTGTGGTCTCACGGTATACGTCAAAAGAAACATCTTAACTCAGAAATTCCTTTCAATCATACGTTCACTCTGCAGGTCGGCTACGTACTAAAATACTTTTTTCAGTACCATTTTGGACTCTATTCCAATGCAATAACGGAAAGATCTTCGTAGGGAATTGGCAAAGTAATGTTGGTACACGAAATAGACAAAGCCCGCGGTCGGGTAGGTAAACTTTTATGGTCGAAGAGAACCCGCACTTTTATAGCTCCTGATCGCTACCTATTCCCTCATAATTGACAACTCCACTTGTCATTATGTTCTCTTTAAACAATTGCCATTTGTTCCACGGAATAAGGAACTCGGCTAGAAGGTTTTTAACGCCCACTTGCTTATTGTTTTATTTTACCCTTGGACTGCGATGCTGCGATACTATTCATTTTTCACAGAAATTGTCTTATGTCCTTTTGAAGTTCCTAGTTAGGGAATATATAATCGCTGGAATCTTTAAGGTAGCTATGAAATATTTATATCCTCTTTGTGTTATGGCATATCTTTGAAATGAGACGGAAATTTTATGAAATCTTTAGGAGTGAAAAAGTGAGGTTTCTTTTGCTAAAGGTACACGCACACCATTTGTTTTATCATTGACAAAAGTTTATTTACACGAAACGAGAAAATATTTTAAATAAACGACACTTCTAGTGCCACTACATCTTCAACGTAGCTCTCTCTTGATACCGACAGAACAGAACTTGGTCTCATGTAAATTTATTTAATTGCCTAAATAGAGAACACAGCCATTGAATGGTAACCTTTTGTAGTTTATACCACCTGTTCAGTTGTTAACCTTTATGGAGACCAATAAACTCATCAATTTTGTTACTCTAACATTCACTAAACGATTGATTAGGAATTTTATTAATTTATTTTTATAATATAACCCTAAAAATAATGTAGTGGTATATTTTTTTCTTCACATTAATTTATTTAGTGTCTACTTCATTAAGCTTCACCAAGTTTTACAACATGACGTCGCAGTCGACGTCAGTACAATACAAATGGACAGATTAGTAATATTTAAAATCAATATGCAAAGAATAGTTTGAAATAAATAAGTCATGGACGGTTAACGGACCGCTACAGTTGCGGTAGGGCAGTTATGAATAAGTAATCGTTTAGAATAGAAGTAGATATCGATTGTATAACTGAGAGAGGTCATAATTTTAAAAGTTATGCAATGTTACATCTATATTTTATGTGTAATTGATTTTTGTACAGACTATCACTATAGCTTATTGGATTGATGTGATAATGGATTGGTGAAATGAAGAGCCAATTTTTGTAACGAGTAGAACATTTCAATATCTTTGATTGAATTCAATATCAATGCCCAAAGAAAATTCTAAAAAGCTAAATAAAAAAATACAAAATTTTCAATTTAATCCAAGTAAAATATGTTGCGATACAAGTGTCAATAGTCGTGTTTATAAATCTCATACGAATTCGATAACACGGAATTGCTCTAACTATCAGAGATTATTTCAACATTTGCAATTTCTATTACCTACACAATGTTTCTAGCATATATACACAAGTTGTAATTTTCTGAGATTACATCTCAAACATCAATATAAAATAGAAATCGAACAAGTTACTTTAAACCCAAGTTTCTATACAAGAGTTAATTTGTTTTCCTTTCTAATGTGAATAGCATCTAATGCTCCAAAAGCTTTAAGCATAATTGAGACCAGCATTTGTGTCGTGAATAGGTAACAGAGATGGAACGACATAGTGTTTGTTTCGAGATGACTGTGAGCGTTTACTTACGATACCTGGTTCACTCATACTCATCCGCTAGACAATGAGGCATCTATTTCGCAATGTTCATACGTGTACCATTTTGAATAATAGGAAATGGTGCAGTGTGTTGCACGCATCGAATATCGAGAAGGTCGCGGATCGCATACAAAGTTTATTGCGGGTGATCTCATCAAAAGGACCGGTCGCATAAATCGCGGTGTGTGTTAACTTCTAACGCGCCGTACCGGCCCACAATTGTTTCTATGAACACAGCATGGAAATAGCTAGTTAAAAGCGAAACGTGCAGCCGGTGCAGTCTGTAATGCATTCTGCCCGAGACAATTAACGAATAGCGGAGCGAATAGGAATGACCTAGGTCCTAGAAAGTAATTCAAATCGTTTTGCTGTGGAAATGTAATGTATTCGGCGAAGAAAGCGATTGTATTACGATTGATATTTCGAATTAAAATTTCGTAAAGTATGTATCTTGGTTGCATGTATATCAGTGCAGTCGTGCCAACAGATATTTACGTGTTCGACACCATTTTGATTAGGTTACAACAACTGTTTGTTCGAACTAGAACATGTGGACTTACTGATGTCTAATTTTACTCAAGCTAAACTCGTTCCAAATAAAACAAGTCGTTTGTTTGTGCAGGTTCCCTGTCGATGTCGGTGGGCGTGGGTGTCGGCTGCGGGTCCTCGAACCCGTTGGACTGGACTGGCCAAGTGACTGTGCGCAAAAAACGCAAACCTTACTCAAAGTTCCAAACTCTCGAACTAGAGAAAGAGTTCCTCTTCAACGCCTACGTGTCAAAGCAAAAGAGATGGGAGCTGGCGCGAAACCTAAACCTGACAGAGAGACAGGTGAAGATATGGTTTCAGAACCGACGGATGAAGAACAAGAAGAATTCGCAGCGGCAGGCGGCGCAGGCAGCGCAGAACAACAACAACAATTCGAATGCGAACAATCACAATCATCACGGCGGGCACCACCACGCGCCCCACCACGTGGCGCTGCACCACGCGCCGCCGCCCAAGCATCATCAGTGACCCGCGCCCTTCTCTGGGACTTACCCCCTTCACCACGGTATAGCCAGCTAAACAAGCGGGAAGGAAAAGTTCCATAGGACTAAAGTGTGGAATGTGGTCGTACTTAAGGTTCCGGGAGGACTATGCTAAGGTTCGTTACCCGATGGACTAGACGTTTGTTCGCTATACCGTATCGTACGTAATGTGGACGCTTCGGTGCCGGGCGCGCCTCAGTCCCAGAGAATCTCGCACTAAGATAATATTGTGTTGTCGATTTGTGTATAGTATTAATTACGAAATTATGTTCTGTAATTTTAACGAGACTAAGTATATACATGAGTAGATAACGATTCCTGATATTAATAATGTCTAGTAATAGTGCTGATTATGTATTTGAAATTTATTTAAGTACGAATTACGAAATATTAAAGACGTCACCGATGAATTATAGTTTCTAGATAGTTTATTGAAAATAAATTTTGTAAAATATTTTGTGAGACTGCTTATTGTTGTATTCGTATCGCTGTTCGGAGGGTGTATTAGTCTTAATCAGTTAACTTTTATTTTCGTTACCAAATTGTTGAATGACTCGGGTTGCTTTGGTGGCAGTTATAGATGTAATGTTCGCGACGCGACCTGTTCACTACTTCAGCCGACTAACAGACAGACAGCTTGCTGCTACATACCTATTACTACCATCGACGCATCACATATATATACATAAGCAAAGAAATCGCATTATGATCAAATATTTATTACTGTTTAATTTCTTATCTCATAATTCGTAAATTTTGTTATTTAAATTATGGATTTCTGACAAAGCTTTAACTCGGTTCCAGTAGAATTATACATTAAGTTACTGTTATGCCTTTTTTAAATATTGAAGTTGGTGTTATAATCAATTAATTAGGTAATATGGGCAAGTGCATTAATATTGTCCTCTATTGATCATTGTACTGTTCGCTTTAGCCTGTCTATTACTTTTATTTTTGTTTTAGTTGAATATTTTATTATTTATTTATAAACGAGTATAGCTACAATCTAGAAAGTATTATGCTCTACATCGAAAGAATTCTGTACTCTAGGTACTGTTTTATTTGAAATTATTGGATTATCATCTAGTGATCGAAATGAAATCATCTCAGTCTTAGAATATCATCTTTGTACTATTTAGCTACCTATTTTATATCTATGTACCTAATAAATGTTTTATTGTAAACTTAGTAGTTTACTCCTCGGATCTAATTCATTAAATCTGTATTGTCCCGTAATGATATAGTGAATTAAAATTAGGTGTTTTTGTACAAAATGGCGACCTCGTCTAGGTAACCGAATTTCTATATAATTGAAGGAGCGAAGCATCTAATGAACCTTCGTTGGAACTTAGACGAATGGAAGACTAATGTAAGCGAATATGACATTTTAAAGCATTATCTATTGTATGGTACCTATATCGGAATATGGATCCTATTCATTTGTTTTATCAAGTTTATCTGAAAAGCAATATCAAGATCGCTCAATCTAAGTCAGTTATTCAAAATTCACTGTTGTTCATCAATTTGGCAAAGTACTTAGTACAATGGATTCATTAATCATTTTAGATGCCCTCAATCCTCTATAGCTATTTGCTTTTCAGATAAAATCCAACAAAACAGCTTTCAGACTGTGTATTATTCAACGATTTCAGTAGATTTACGATTAGAACCATACTTACCTAAACTATATAATTGTAATAATTAAAGGTCTCGTAATTATTATTGTACAGTTAAATTAATGTAGTTAATCACGCCAGAAAATGTGAGGTTTTGTTAAGTATAATGTATAATTAAAATGAATGTGCTCTCCACAGTTTTATGACGAATTTAGAAGAGAATGTATGAAAGGGGAAAAAATTAAATACTTCGTCGTGTCTTCATTTTTTCTTTTTTAAACCCTTTTGAGTTTTCCTTAAGTTGGCAAAAGTTGTGTGACACAGCCAGTTCCTACAAAGCTACTAGGTGAAAAACAAACGCAAGTGATGGTAATCTTTAACCATAGAAGATAGTTACGCCATTGTGACAGATGTTCAAAAAAATGGCACCACATTTTTGATTTATTAACGAATTTTTTAGAACTGATTGGAATTAAATTAATTCCTGAAATAATAAAACTGTCTGAATCTATCAGATTTCAGTATCTATTATTATTATTATTTTGGATAGGGAAAACAACAGGCTTATCAAGTTTGGCTTCCTTACTTTGGTTTAGTTGGATATCTGGTAAGTAGGTATATAAATTAATGGATAAATGTCCTATAAACTGTAAGGTAGATACGTCATCCGATTACAGAATATACTACCTACAAGTAGGTACTTTAAATAATCGATAGGCAATTAAACAAAGATACTAAGGCATCTTATTAATCTCTCGTTAAAAAATTATGAATATTTTTTGCCGCTTAATCTTCATAAAATTCCCTAAGCTTGGTCTGTGATGTCGAGAATTTCATCACTAAGTTTAAAGAACCTTCCATTGCTCTCCCTGCCACTAGAATCAAGTAAATCCGGACAATAGACAATCAATGGATACAAGAACGTTGGTTTTGTTGGACCAATTATGTAGTACAGGATGAGGCAAAAGTAACGCCAACAAAACATTGATAGGTAGGTATTTAGGCAGGTAAGTATCATATAATGGCTTTTTCAACGTAGGTATGCGTCATAGGTACTTATTGGATAGTTTTTCCGACTAATAGGTAGTCAGTTGGCAGTCATAATTAACCGGTTTAAATACCTAGGTGCTATGGAAATCCGCAGAGTTTCACTAAACTCGTAGAATTTTTAATTCTATTTAATTATTTATTAAATAATTTCTCAAAAGAGTCATGAACGTTATGATATAATCTTTCAAAATCTTCTTGGGTAGGCTCAAGGAGAGAAATACGTTTAGGTTGTCATACATTGCCTTAGCAGTAAATATTCTCTGTCAAATATTGAGTTGGAAACACGTAATGAATCAAAGTGAATGTTTTGCATCGTTATATAAGTACTACTAATTAGATAGGCCTGATTTTTCAATCCTCAGATAACTTATCTGGGCAATCAATTTTGCTACCTATTGAATAGAAAATATGTCAAACCTTCATATTAACAATAAGTAGAAGGTTGGCAACAATGATAATAGATACCTCTTTATGGAAATCAAATTGGCATTTCCAAATTAATCATTAGCTGGTTACCTTAGAATTAAAACTATTGGTGGCACATTTACTTAACTACATTCCTAATTTGTGAGCGTCTGGCAATAGTTAATAACTGTAGAAAGTATACCTACATACAATTTAGGTTTGTTTAACATTTAATTTAATCAAAAATCATAATGTCGAGCCCTTGTTTTCGAACCCTGTAGTGTAAATAAGAATAACGGTATAAATTGATTTTGTACCCAAACGTGATATTCATAAGACTGATTTTCATTTGTCGTAAAGATGTAGCGCCCTCTCAGAATCAGTCAGCTGAAAGGACAAACATGTCGTTTTCCTGAATAAATGAATATTTTACATAACGAGAAGTTACATATTTGTTTTAAAATCCCTAATAATTTTTTGGACTCACTATTATGGCAAGTTCCTCTTGTTTCGAGGTAACAAAAAATATTTTCTTTTTAGGAATTATATTGAAATCACGCCATCTATCGGTGTAAAGTTATGAGAGTTTTACTGCTTCAGAAAACTTTCTTGTGTGAGATGTGTTGATAAAGGATTAACTCAAGTGTTCCTAGGTCTTATTTTAGATGGAAATATTGACGCTTCATAAATAATAACCGTATTTTAGGAACCTCTTGGGAAACCCTTGAAATCAAATGTAGAGTTCTGTAAATTAAGGTACCCATATTTCTTAAAATGTAGTAAGTTCAAGCTTATCTCCTTATGTTTAATAGATACATACATTTAGTTTTTGGTAGGACCATATTTAACAAACATTAACTTAACTAGATATGGTTATCTATGGAGGTATAGGATGTAAACCTTCTCACCTTGGTTCCTGAACTCTACATTTGTGACAAAGTAGTTTTGATTCTAAATAAAACCCAGATGCAAAATTTACAGATATCTGAATCATAATTTAGATTTAAATTTTTATAATGTTTTATGTACCTACTGTTCCTCTTAACGCATTTTTTAATTGTATCACGAGCCTGCCAACCCTGTTGACGTTCCTACGTAAAAAAGTATTTTTCGACATAGACGCTGTATAAAATCGTCTGTAACAGATGTATATAGGCTTATGATGGTTATGTACCATGATTAAACAGTGTTTTCGTAAACATAGGTAGGTACTATTTTATGACATTATGATGTTTCATTAATATGCAAATAGCTAGTTATAATGCTAACTGGACTAGATCAGTTAGCAGTTAGTGTCATAGTCAGTGTATATCTAATATGATGATATGCTTACATTGTAGCAGAATGCCAATAAAATCAAGTAGATACTCCTTAATTGATTAGTAGATTAAGTGCCTATGATTTAGCATACAATGTTGTTAAGGGATAACGGACCATAATATGCTTGAATATATGTAAACATATAAGAGTCCTACTCAATTTCGCGAATTTATACCTACTAGTGGAAAACCGGTTGCGTGAGTGCAAGTCCACTCTCTCCTCACGCCCTCTGCAGCCCACTGGACCGGTAAACCGGTACGACCGGCAGAGGTTGGGTTGCAGCGACAGGCCGAAAACGAATGTGGATTCTGGTAAACTTCTTCGAGGATTTCTCGCGTTACACTGGTGCATTGACTAGATAATCAGATTTTTTATTATAAATTTGAGTGTTAGCTCTTCATCTGATGGTTATTGACAATGCTGTCGAGGATGGATCACGCAAGCTCAAATAAAGCCTATTCACTTTTATTCAATGATTCCAGAGATAAAGCATATCAGGGCAAAGCATACTTTGTGTAGGTACATACACTGGAAGATCTACCGATTTACTACGATTGCTCGTAGTTTCTTTGACAAGGTTTAGCCCGCTGGTGGGTTTCTTTACCCGGGCTGGGGCCACTGTATACACTACAACTTCTTGGATTAACTAGTGAAGATTTTTGGGGAGACGTAAGTAGATAGTCAAACTGAAGATATAGCTGTTAGATACTCCTAACTACATCCCAAAATGTATGACTACTATAGGCACGTGTTGAAATATCCTTTTGTCACTTAGTTCATAATTTGTTTCTGTGGAGGAGTAAATATTAATATCAGGTATCTTGAGTACCTGTGTACTAGGTGTTATATCATCACAGCGAGAGCAAGGATAACATACGAAGATATGATATAAAGTACCTAAGTACTTTCCCATAGGTATCGTAATCATTTTTCCATCGGACTATTTATGCTTAATAAATGCTATTTCGTTGGACACTGTTAGGTTAAACCTCATCTCTGAGTTACTTAACAAATCTATTATAAGTATCTAATGTATTAAAAATCACAAAAAAAACTAATGTTATGTAGTAGCGTAAGCTCACGCAGTAAATCCATTATTACTTCAGAATAGCTACCTACCAATAGGACAGATAACATCTTATCTCATCATTATCAATCCGCCTACCAAGCGTAGTGATTATGGCATTGTCCTCCCATGATTGTTCATTGTAACCAAGATTACTAGGTGCAACTGCTAGACTATGTTTATAATAATTACTAGGTAAATCGAACATTGCTATACAGTTTGACAAATTACCTTCGATAGAAATACTTTTTTTTTTTTTTTTTTTTTTTTTTTTTTTTTTTTTTTAGCAGTGGTATATATAATACTATATAATACTGGTAGGTAGGTAATTGGAAGCCGACGTTATTGGGTTATTGTAAATATGTACCTAATTTACTCTGAAGATTTTCAACAGCGTCTGTCTGCCATTGTTAAAATTACCAATAAGTTTTCATAAATTCAGATGAAGATTTGTTCGTCGATTTGTTTATTTGAGAAGAATAGTATAGTTGTAAATAAATCCAGAAGAACTTTGTGGAGATTTGAATCATGTTAATATTAATCTGTAATACCAAGATGATCGACAAAGTAACCGGAGTGGTATGCACCTACACTGCGCTTGCGGCCCTACCGGTTATTGTGGAGCACGCCGCCTCCTCGCCGATTAGCATATAAATGAACCGAACCGAGACAACTTCATATTACACCACCAACATAACAAGACCTTCCCCCCGCTTCAGACAACACTACAAAAACACTCACCAACGAAAATATCAGGTCTCATTCTCTCTGGGCGCTTTAGAGTTTAAATGTGGAACTCGTTTCTATTGGTCGATGTCAGCCCTGCGTCCTTTCGGAGCCCTGTAAACCCGCGCGCGCGCACCTTTGACGATAATTATGAATAAAATATCGACGATATATTACGTATACCATTGCATTTTTATTCTGTTCTGATATCTTAAGCAGTGATATTATAGCAACAATGTACGTGACAAGTACAAAGTAAATATGCAGCGGTAATGAAATCAGTGGTTTAGTGTAATTGAAGTTTCGTGTTATGGGTATGTTAGCCTCAGAATTATCCATCGAGTTGTTAATATTCAATAGTCATCTTGTACATATCGTATAATATTGCTAAACCCTGGCATTTAGGAATAAGCAGTAGTTAATATTCCACAGAGTTATTTTGTTGTGTATTTCTCTTCGTTTTATATGTGTTTAAAGGAGCATAAAATGTTGAAAGCCATTGGGGATAAAATTAATTTATGATATTAAACCACATTGGACGTAAGTGGGTAGCCAAGCAGGTATAATCAGCTTACACTGATTTGGAAATCGAAGAAACACACACTTTAAAACACATGTCACATGAATGACCTTGGCAAAAATCAAGCAGAAATACGATGTCAATGAAATAAAAATTATAGAACTACCCTTATCTTCAATTCATAGTAGTAAAATTTAATTTCTTCTTTTTTGTTAGGTAGGTATATCCAACCGAATGGATCTTTTGCGTCAGTCGTGTAAATCGAATTTTATTGTTGAACCAATCTATACCGTTCTCAACCAAGAAGAAACTCAAGTCAAATCAAATCAAATATCCATTTGCATTCCCGTGATTTGATTTGCGACCCGGGTACGTTAGCGACCCGGGTACGTCTTAAAACTGCGACCAGACACCGGAGGACGGGCAGCAGCGTCCTCTCACTAATCGGTGAGCCACTGCGATCCCCAAGCCGTCTGCCAAGCGTGGGGATTATGGCAAACCCCCCCACTTGGGAGAGGCCTTCGTTCAGCAGTGGACGTCTTCTGGCTGATGATGATGATGATGATTCCCGTGATACACCATTGTTTATTATGGTAGATGAGCGTCTTTATAATTCCTAGTTCGTATTTAAAGAGGGCACCGAGTTATACTGCCTTATTAAATACTAAATTAAATTCAGCCCATTACTGTCCCACTGCTGGGCAAGGGCCTCTTCTCAGATGAGAAGATATAGGTCTCACTTAGATATAGGCCTCACTTACATCAAATGTTTAAAAAACACGTACTCCCCAAATTGAAAACATTATACTTCTTACAACTGAACATGAGTCAAAGTGAAGTTAAATTTTTCGCATAAAACCTATAGCGCGTTTCACTGTAAGTTTTGTGCGAAAAATTAAACTTCACTTCCTAGTGAAAAATCTTAATGTTGAAGTAAGCGAATCTTTGATACCGGTTCAATATACGAAACATTACTGAAGCTGCATGTTGACACCTACTTCAACCTTGTATGGTCACAATTTCGTAATTATCAACTTGAAAGTCCAGATGTGAATAACCTTTGAACGCAAGAATGTGTGACAAACATTTTGGTGAGAAATAATCAATCAAAAAATAAATCTGGTAACTCAAATTGATTCTAACAATCTATTAAGAAAAAATACGTATAAATCATTGTGAAATACAAAGTACGGAGCTTGTAAGGTTATTTGGTGTAAGTACTTTAGTTAGCGCAAACACAACCTCACTAGTCCGACGGGAACAGGTTGCAGTCACTTTGCATGTTCAGCTTATAGGTAAAGTTTTAATACAATTTGTATATAAGTGGTAAATCCTGAATTGATACAATACAATACAATACACTTTATTGCACACCAGAAACAGAAAAAAATATAACTGATGATCTTGATAACAAACAATTGACAGATTTAATGTATATATACATATGTCTATATAAATATTACTTGCATTTGTTTTGAGATCAATGTGAATTCAAAATCTGAGGACAGAAATTGATGCTGAAGGAGAATGCTATGCTATACACACAATGTATGTCTATGACTAGGCATAACAAGAGTTGCTTGACAACCGTGATCATTACTTAAATATTCAAATCAGTGCGTGTTTAAAAATCAATCTCCTATATCACAATAAAATCCCTTTTATTAGAGCGTTAAAAAAGAAAATTTACACATGTGGGAAATTGGGGTGCTAACCGTTTATCAGATAATGTAATTATGTTCAGAGCGCTACGGGACACCTCCACTCTGCGTAATTGAGTGTGCCCTCCGTACCTCACGCCTGCTATTAGGCAAATCGAATCTCGTCCCTCCTCCCTCTCACCCTCCCGCAGCTGGATATGTGAACGAGCTTCCTCTTGGCGTCGAACCAAGGATTCAATTTGCGCGAATGTAAATAAAATGGTTGGCTCGAGTTAGGTATTCTGACATTTGTGTGTCTTATCATATAAATAAATTGTGCAGACAAGTACATATATATCACTTTAGTACCTAATTGTATATGTAAGTATTTTCATTACAATTTTATTCGGAATTTGCAGTATCAATGTTATTTCCACGAATTGTTTTAATTAGACTTAAGCAGGTTTTTATTTGAGTTCGATAAACTATCAATTCAGTTTTTTCATTTAAAGAGTTAGAGCATTTTTCTTTTTAGTAAGCACCTATCTTAGTATCAAGTAACAGCACATTATACTAACAGGATATTCTTAATGATAAGTACATAACTTTTAAACCTGTTTTTAACTTTATCCTGTTGTAAGTACATCCGCTATAAAGAAATGATACCGTAAGTACTGCAAAAGTTCAAATTTGGAACGTTTTTATTTTCAATACCAATAAAGAAGCCTGTAAAAAAAGCAAACAATATTTTGAATACAAACTTATTAAATAAGCTATAACTTTATCCAGTAAATTCCGACGCTAAGTGAGAAACGTTGACACGCCGCCCACGCTGAGCGCCATCTGAACATTTTTGTCTTAAAAAGTTGCGTCAAAACTTTGATCTCAGCAAAACTTGATTTCATTCGCCGCGTTATATTCGATCCAAATGTTTGTTTGTGTTGCGAATAATAAAAGTATTGAAAGTGCAAAAATATGCGCTATCTCATTTCCTCGAGTAGTTTTGTCCTATTCTGGCAGGCTGAGCGGTCGGCACGTCCGGGGGCCATAACGTCGTTTGATGTTCTGCTCTCCAATGCTGGTAGAGACGATATAAGCAAGATGTACGGCTGCGCTCTCGGTGACGCCTATATTTCCTAAACATCTTTAGGCGTTATAATTCCGAACGACGTAACCTTGTGCGGGCGATATAACCGTTTATTTTTCGATTCAAAATTGTTCGTAGGATTATTGATGCTAGGAAGCTGGTATCTACGACATAGTGTAGATTGCGATTAGATTGCGTAGGAAGTTTAGTGCAGATAAGTGAGCTGTATGACGCATGTAAGTATTGTAACTAATATACGGCATTGTACCAACACTTAATTTAACATACAATCACGCCTGTATTTCCCGGAGGGTACAGTCTGCTCATCCCTTCGCGAAATATCATACATAGGAATATGCCAACTTTGATTGCTTCTGGAATTTTCCATACAGAAACCAAATTACGCTGCCCGACCCGACCCGATCCTAACCCAGAACCTCACGCTAATAGCTGCGCTTGCGACCCCTAGATTAATATAGTTTATTTTATAAATAAATTTATTCGTTCAATAACAATCTGATGATGTTAGTTCTTATATTGATGCATTATCAACAGAATATTAAGAATATGTTTGAGGAAATGTGACCATAGAAGTAGAAGAACTAAAGTATCCAGAACAGATAAAAAATAATTCATAGATATAATGTGGGTAGTGGTGGGTACACATGATTTTAACGTTTTGAAATATACCCTCATTGTTTTTGATATTTAGTGCGGTCGGATTGTGAATCGTCAGTCGTGGCAGTTTGAATTTCGTGTGATGTCTTGGCGGTCGTTCGCCATCAATCTCGGGTTAGATACATTTTTTAAATTGTAGCCTTGTGTTTATTGAATTGCGTACTTAGTGCTCACGCGTTGATTATTGGACTCAATTTAATGTTTCACGCGAATTTCGTGGCGCATAGCCTGAAGTGTTGGTGGCGTTAGTGTTATTTTGTAATAAGAACAATAGCTGATTACGGAAATTTTTGGGTTGCTTATTGCTTAGGTAAGTGTTTTTAAGAGCGATTTCGCTTTATTTTTACAACATAAACCTCTTTATACTTTTCTACGGAGATTTTTGTCGTTGTTCCGTTGTTAACTTACCGTATTTAAAGTAGTTTCGTAAAGAGACAGTCGTTTTAAATTTTAACTTGAGGAGGTATATGCTCTGTTTAATGAATGCTGTAGTTGGTTTGGCTGTAGTAGTTTTTGATGATTATCTACCTCTAAGACCTGCGTTTTCTTTATCAATGTTATCTAAAATGTAAAGAAATGCTTCGGACTGTTAATCGGTGTGGCTGCATGATGACATGCAGCCACATGCTGATGATTTATGATAACTCAGTAGTGTATACTTAACTGTATCAAGATCGTGCGACCGATAAACTAATCCACGACTACAGTACAACCTTATTTTCATAAACGAGGAAGAATGCCGAGGAAATTGAAAAAAACAGAATCTTATACCTACTTACGTACTTAAAAAAAAACTGCCATTCATTTTTCGCGAGCAGCATTACAAGGTTACATCTTATAAAAATATGCAACACGGCGGCGGTACGTTACCGAGCGGATACCAATTCTATCAACAACCCATAAACCGCAACCTTTCTTTGTCTCGCCTCTTAATGCTATCGTGTTCTCGAGTGAGATAGAAATCTACAAGTTTAATGGGCCGTTACGCGCGAAAAAATCAGTCCGCATTCGCGAGCGTAGATACGCGAGTGATAGTGGCAAGACGGAAGGTACTGGTGAACTGGTGCATAGTGCAGTGCGACTGATACTCACAACGATAACGGCAACGACTACGACGCGACTACGACTTGTTGCTACGCGACGCCAACCATCGCTACGCCACGTGAGTAATATACCTATATACAAACCATATACTATACCTTTGTCGTCTATCTCGGCGACCTCGGCGCGTCATCGCTCCATGCTTAAGATACTTATACTGAGTGCACCAGCGAGCCACGGCCGACCGGTTCTTACTCAAGATAACCTCCTTCAGTCTCATTTTATGTTTGTACGCCGTTTACAGTACGTCATTGCAGTATGTCAAGTTGTGTTGTCAATAAAGATTGATAAGGTGGTCGACGAACAGCGTTCAGTCACCTTGCCGTTGTAGATACCTATATTGTATGACTGATTAATGTTTGATAGGTAAATTGACAGAATAATGCCTACATAATAAACGTATGCATGATACTTGAATTCAATTTACATTACTTTTTAAAGGTAGGTATCGATTGGTTTAAATTTAAATAATGTTAAGGATGGTAACGAATGACATGATGAGGCCGCTATAATTTATACCTAGCGTATTTTCAATACATAATTACTATGAGTAAATGATGCGCAAGATCACGTCTTCAATATGATTCAAACATTGCGGTTATTATTTTCATCGGGCGCTATTCTAACAAGAAAACTAATTGATGACTAACTTAAAAGTTGAAATTTGTTGTTGTGTTTCTGAATGCCAAGAATATCATATTAATATTTCTATACGTTACATTTAGGCTGTACCGCAAAATTAGGTTTATTAATTTTGATCTTAGATAAGTGATAACACTGATAACATATAAACATGCCGCTTGTTCACGTGATCCTTGGTCGAAGACATTGTCTATCCTATATTTTCCTACAGTATGTCGCAACGTTAATGTACACTAAACAGGATTATCTCTGAAGGTTTATATTAGTTTATATAATTATATAAGTTGGAGAAAAAAGACAACACAGTACATCGTATCATGTAAACCACAATTTTCCACAGACATACATTAAAAAAATACATGTAAAATAGGATCCGTATGTTCCAATAAGTTTTATTATAATTAAACAATGCTATTTTATTGTATACTAACTACAGTACAACTATTCCTATAACCCATTCAAATGCAAAACCAACCCCTACGATGCACATTTGTTTCAAAATCATCCTCTCATTTTTTCACATCTGAACTTTCACAAAATTATCATAACAACGTGCGTCGGAGTCTGTTTGAAAACAATTTCTTTAAACCAATTCGAGAGGGTCATTGTAAACCTTTCCGTGTATTGACGCTTAATTTGCATAAAAATGTCATTGAATGCCAGCTTTCGACTGATAATAATCTTTAAAGCTTCGATAAAGATTTTTGGAGGTTATACTTTTCCATCCAATGATTTCTCTCGGTACAGTATCGACGTTAATAAGTTTACTTGTTTATTGGTACAGGTGCTTAAAGAGTCGGGGGGACCAATTAAGGAACTGATATAAAAATATAAAGGCGTTGATGGAATAAATAAAGATTTTAAAGGCGAGAAATATGTAATTTATTTTATTTTTATGTAGGTAGTTATTTATTAAGGGATTATGTAGGTACATACTGTTAGCGTGGGAGCGAACATATTCGTTATAATATAAATTGGTATGAAGATTCTAATATGACATTACTATTACATATACATAGATATGACGGGATAGCTGATTAAAAAAAAAAGTTATAAAAAAACAATATTGTTTTCAAGAAAACATTACCAGCCTTTTCTTATTAATGTATTTATTATTATTTTAGTATTAAAGACTGGCTCTTTAGACTATTGGTCGCGAATGGGACTGCTGAGAGTAAAGGTTTTTCGGGTCGAGCATAGTTTTATTGGACTTAATAACATTGAAATTTGGGCGCACAAAGACTACACCCCTGCCTTAAACTTCGAGGAATACAGACGTGATGATATGTTATGTTATTTTTAGAAGTTTCATACTAAACTCATCACATAGTCGTCCTGTCCATCGTCCAATTTGTCTGTAAGTAGTTTCTCCACATTTACATAACAAGGGCTGCGGTCCCGAGTGGCTTGAGCCCGTATATTTGCCTTGGAGATGTGGACACGAGTGCCTTAAGTGAGCCAGTGGGAATGTGGATGATGGCTTTGGGATTTTTGTGTAGTTATTTAGCTACTTGTGTGCTGTGGTATACGGTTTGGAAGAAAATCATGGGTTAAATGTGTGTGTGACATATAAGAATGTGAATGAAATAGAAGAAACCACAACTAGGCACACTATAGGTAAAGGTTAGCAGATCGTTGAAGATTTTTGTTTCATATTATTATCTATACGAATTCTAAAGGTAAGTTACTAATAGATACTGTGTGGCTTGCTTAGCTCTAAATATAATAATAATCATAGGTACCAACATGATTATTTTGTTGTGGGTAATAATAAAGTTTAAACATTTCCTTTCACTTCACTATCTTTATTTCTGAATATTTTCATATTCTGAACAATTTTGTACTATCTTTTCAGATACAAAATCTTACAAACCAGACTTTTCATCTGAATAAACAATAAGTAATATTTTGGGAAGAAAAATGAAACGAACTTGATCTGATCCATCCTCCATATATTTTACTTCCACATATTTTATTTCCAAGAAATTATTTATATTACTTAAATACTTTAGAATTCATCATAGAATGAATAGAAATAACTATTATTCTCAACAATCACATCATATAAAATAAATTTAGATACAAACAGATGACTCACATAAACTTACAACACCGACAAAAACAAAAAATTTCGCACCATTTTTTCCACGTTATGTAAATAAGAAATCCCGGTTCTCGTAAAAATATAACAAGTTAGAAAGTGCGTGGCAGAGCTTTGCTCGGCAGGGGCGGCTATTTACATGCAAATCACTTATAGATGACAAACTTCCAGTCTCTAGCCTACTGTAACTTGGACAAAACAAAGTGTTGTTGACGTTCTTTGAAGATGGAGGTCCTTTGAGAGTACTTTATAAGTAAATTCATGTGTGATTTGACCATAATTAATAAGAATAACCCTGTGTCTTAGTTATGTGTATTTCTCAGTAGCAGTTTTACTCTGTGGAAATTAAAGTGACAGATGTGAATTCAAAGGATTGCAGTAAAAGTCTACAACGCTTATAGGAAAGTGGTAAAAAATACCTGCATTTTATTTATATTGTGTTCATTTTTATAGTGTCTACTTCAGGTGTAATACCTACAGCAAAACGTATTGGTAATTCCTTAATTGCATAAATAAGAATACTAAACGGGATATTATCGCTGAACATACAAATTGGTTGGTACTTAATTCAACACTTGTTTAGTAATTACTTGATCTAATACCTACGACTAAATACTATTTCTTTCAAAACAGGTTATAGTTAATTTGACATAGAAGAAGTCAATAGCCCTAAAGACGCATACACTCAAGTACTTTGTTTTATTAATAATTAGTTTACCATAATGTTCTTTTTTTTCTGTCTTTCTTTTTTAAATAAAACGTTGCCACACTAGGATTTCTCCTTTATCGTGGGTACAGTTTACAAACATACATGTCACAAGTACACACAACCAGACCCGAAACAACTATCTGTAAATCATACAAATATTTGTTCCGTGCGGGAATCGAACCCGCGACACGTAGCGCAGAAAGCTAATGACTTAGCCACTGCGCCAACATTGCACTTGAACAGAGATTGAATGAGCATTCAAAGAAGGCATTAGCCTTCTGGCGGCATAAAGGGATATAAAATGCTATATATTACCGCTATTATGTAAGTATTATAGGTATTTCTTTCGATACTGTCATTCTTAATATTGAATAATATTAAAAAAAGGTCACTCCTCGAGTTATTTTTAAATAAACTATCTTTTCTTGGAGAATCTCCTCAAGCTGCATACAAGCATTCTAAACAATATAAATTCTTAAACTGTCAAAAAATATTACTGAGTTCTTTCCAAGGCCTCTAAGTGCGTTATACTTAAAGTTTTGATCCATTTACATCTTCATATTATTAGGAACAATGATACGGAGTTTTGACTACTTATATGATTTATAAAACTTTAAATAGATATCTAATACTAGGAATAGGTAACCTTAAAATTATATCTAATAGTAGAAAGGTATCTTTGAAATCAATATATAATCACAATGGGCATTCCGCAAGGGTTAATCTTCGGACCATTTTTATTTTATAATCTAGATTATTTGATTTAATTACAGATTTATGAGATTGAATTACATGACATTCATTATTAATGAATGTCTTAATTAATTTAATTATTTATATCCACAATGTAATAATATACTAGGATTATAATTTAAAATAAGATTTACGTTCATATAATGTGCTTAATCATATAATTCAAAATATTTAAATGATTACTTAATTTTTGAAATTTTCCGTTGTATATTCTACTAAATTAAACATATAAATTATTATTGACAAGGTTAATAAGTAAATATATAAGCATTATGAATTATATTCATTTGCATACAGCGTCATCCAAGCAATTTTAATTAGTATATTTAGCAACAATGTAACTATGATTACGACGATTAAGTGAGTAAGTAATACGGGCTTGAGCTTTGCATATTTTATAATAATTAATGTCCAATAATAATTGGTTAGTGTATCTACCAGTTTATGGAAGAAAGATGACTCTTTTGCTTATATTAACTACCTACAAGTTTCTCAGTTACCTACGCGATTTTATGCACTTTCAATAACCAATAGGATATTTGAATTTAAAATTTATTTTATGGGATAATATACCTGTTTTACGTGTACAAACTACTTTTAACTATTGACTAATATGAATAAAATACAAATAAATTAGAGTATATTGTTATCATAAGTATTAAAATCAAGGAAATCAACAGTTTCATGGTGATATCATTCGCGTTTTTATTTACATAAAATATTAATAACAATAAAAAGCTACAATGTTTTAAACCTATGTGGGCATAATTTACTTATCGGTTTAATCGCATAAGGCGCTAAAATAAAACTAAAAGCAAACACGCGATTCTCAATTAAATGAAAAGAAAAATAAACTTGGAATGTGTATAAAGGGCAGCCTCTTCGAAATATAAAGTTGTATGTAAATGCCTTGATATCAGCAGAAACATAAAATCTATAAAGAAGTGGGCAATGGACGTTGCAACGTTGTTGCCCGCCGCCGTATCGTCGACAATGTCATCCCTGTCTCTTAAATTGTCGGATAAAACCCGAGCCTTGGAATCGTTGGATCGACTTTAGTTTCCTTTATGAATACCAACCAGTCTGGCCCGTAGTTAGAACACATTTATTCGACGTATAAGCATGTTTATTCACGGTTGTTTTTCAATGTTGTTTTTTTCTTGAACTTATATGGTGGAGATATAGATAGGCTTATAAGTAAACTTTGTGTGGAATGTTTATTGTATGTACTTGATTACATATGGAGAAAAAACATAACAAGAATTATACACTTTTACGAACATATTTGATAATATTAAAAAATACATTATCTATTGTAGAACTTTAACTTTCTGTAATAGTAGAAATCAAATATATTTATACTCCAGAATTTCATGTAAGGCCATGTATTTAAATTGCTCATTATATTTAATATTTATAATTGTCTGTGTCTAGTCATGTCGTAAATCTACCGCCATTGAACTGTATTCTAAGCGTAACTTTCTGAACTCATTGACACTTCTCCATTGTTGTTAAAACAATAATTAACTCTTACCCTTCTGAACTTTCAATTAATATTGTCGCCTTCTCAAATAGAACAATTGAAACGGGACGTTCTCCTGTCCATTGCAATTGAATAAATTGTAATATATAGACATATGTAATCAAATAATAGTTATGGATGTTTAGTTCATTGACTTCCATCAATAGTTCAAATATGTGTAAATAGATCATACATAGCTGTCAACATGAATTCTTGTATCATAAATTCTTAAATGATAACTGGGAGTGTACTTGTCGTTATGTGCGACTGATGCATTGATATAATAAAGAACAAAATAAAAGAATATAGAAAAAATGCATGTAATGTTTTTCTTGTCTCGTTTCTATTTTCAGAGTTACTCTAGGCTATCCTAATGTTTTCTGTTACGCTATCTTATTGTTTTCTATTAGGATTAAGATATATTTCTAAAACTATACATCAAAGAAACCGTACAAAATCGATCCCACTCCTATCATTCTGATTTCAACCTAAAAACTCTTAGATACAACTGTATATAATACCTACGGTTGCTATTCAGTAACTTATACGAAATTATATTCTCATCCACCAAATAAACCCTATTGGTGTGAACACCTGACAAAAAAATATTTTTTCATTTTGACATATACCTAATTATGAAATCCGTCAGATAAACTTCGTCAAATATAACAGAAACTTAATCGCCGAGCTAAAGTTCCAACCATCGCATCAAAGATCGTAACTCGTGGCGTAGGTGTATCTATTACATTAGTTTACGTTGTACAAGTCGCTAAGAGTTGTACTCCCGGCAGAGTCGATGACCGATGCCACGCGGTGTCGCGTCATTTTTATATGACGATACGCTACGTCATGGATTTACTACTTTTGGCTTAGGACCAATTAAAATTGTTTGTGTTTGAACTTGAGATATATTGTTGTCAAGGTAAACTACTTCTCTGTATACTAAAGGTTTTACTACATTTGTAGGTTATCCTAATATTACCTACCGATATAAAACTAAACTTGCGGTTTTTTTTTTATGATTTTTATTTTGGATCATTAGAATGATTGTAAAGGATAATTTATAGACTAGATCTCTTTTTTCTGCCACTATCTAAATCTGTTTTGAGCTGCTGATTATGATTAATTGTCTGATAGATGAGCCTAGAATTAATTTAAATCGTAAATTACGAAGATAAGTGAAATTATTAGTTACCTGGGGTTTTAAGTTGTTATCTTTAATCTTTTTGCTCTCAAGGTCAGAAATCCTGTCAAATCCTGTAAACTTTTAGTGAACCTTAAGCATCCGTATAATAAGAGTTATTTATGAATGACGTCATATCATACGCGAGTCATTCGGTTAATTTATAAGTCACATAATATCGTGGTACAATTTTTTAATTTTCTATGTTATTAGTCTAGGTATAATTCTGTTCTGTTTGAAGTGCAACTAGAAGGTCTAACCTAACTTAACCAACTTAATTGGCTAATTATTTTCAACTCGTCCACTACATATGTAGGGACCTCATAAATTCCCATGGACTGGACATATCCGTCGATAATCTGATGCAAATACGAGAGCTGAGGCTGCACCGCGCATGAGCACTCCGCATATCCGATCGTAAAACTGTTACAGCCGCGGAGGCTACCCCCATCGCACCTACCCCTAAACCTCCCCCTCCCGCCCCGCACACTTCACCCCGCACACCCCTGGCGCCCGTCTGCAAACCTCTTTGTTTTTGGCAATACCTCCGAGGGAACTAAACCCGGACTAGTCTTAAGACCCTTTAATGGCTCTCTCTGTGGCAGGAAATTTCCTCTTTTGTTTTGCCAAAGGGTTGAAATTTTCCACTCAGAGTTGAATCAATGAATTTTAATGAAATGATAATGTTTCTGATGGGCGTATTGTTTAGAGCGTTCTTGGGAATTCTTTTAGGTGTAGGTATTTCCAAAATAAAACATTTTCTGCACCCCTAAACATTTAATGAATAAATCTTCGGATTTTCATTCAATTTTAATATCGTTTTCAATTTTAATACTTCAGGTCATCTCTGAAATAAAATGAAAAGAATTAAAAGAAAATAAAACTTTAGGTGTAACAGGTAGAAAGATTAGGCTAGATTGTACTTTTTTAAAATAGACTATATTAATCATATCACTAATATTAATCATCCAAGCACATCTTTTCATGATAAGCCGCCCAACTATTAAACGAATAGGTAGCATACCTACCCATAAACATATCCGTCCTTTAAAACGTGCGAATAAACACGTCCCTTAAAAATCGTTTTGTTATTCAGAACCCGTAGGTAGAGCGGACGGCAGGTAGCACATAGCTACATGTAGGTTATGTGAGATGACGTACACTTTGCCGAATTTGCAGGATCTAACCGGGCGAACGTAAAGTGTGCAATGGCGGACAGATTGAAGTGCCACCTTTTTTGTCAATATTTTGGTACGTTTTGATAGTTCAGTTTTTGTTACGTAGGTATTTCGTAGCGTTCTCGTATGATCGTGGAAGATTTATCGAAAACTATTTTTAGTTTTCATTTTAGAGACGTTGTCGGTAATGTCTGGTTGTTTAATATGAAGAGAAACCGCGCATATGTAGTACATAAATAATTGAATATATACAATTATATAAACTGCCTCATTGGGCTAGTGACCACAAGCCATGGGTCAGAAAAGTGTTACTTATTGGATTTTTCTGTATAGAAATTCTCAGTACCGGCATGGAGTTTGTAACTGTGCCCGGTTGATGGCAATGGTCTCGGGTTTTATCCATGTTACATGGGACTTAATAACATTGGCGAAATGTAGGTGCACAATAGTACACCTCTGCCTAAAACTTCGGGGATCTTCGGGCATATTTATGTTATAATATTATATCGCAGGTATCTTTAAATATTCATTGTCAGAAATTGGCCGTTTATTTACAATAATAAAAAAAGACATGTTAGTGAACTGTTAATCGTCTAGTAGGTAGATAGGTACTATAAATTATTTAACATATAACTTACGTGAACTTAACATTGTAATCAACGATATGTGTCATATATGAATACTGTTTATATCACGCAATTGTGATAACATTTTGAACGATGAAATCGTATAAGCAATAAATCAGAAGTAAGACATATACATTCAACTGTATAATGTACATAACTAAACAAGGATGTAGGAACAAAATGTACACACAATTTAGGAAATTAATTTTATTAATTTAATTTAGGAAATTAATTTTATTAATTTAATTTAGGAAATGTTCTCTTTTGAATATCAAGGTAATTAGTAATTACATAAATACCAGAACGGAATTAAGGCATTTTTGGAATGGATATTAGACTCATGCAAAAATAATGAATTTAAAAGTAGAATTCGTTTAAAAAAAAGAAAATATTTGCGAATCGTTTTCCTAAAACTTCGCAATCTTATGAGTACTCAACTATATCTAAAAGGTTGGTCCGTTTTCCTGTCCGCCAGTGCAGTCGAAACGTGGTGTGATGCGAATACAAATGGTGTCAGGTTGATTGTGCCCGAGGTTGCGATCGATCTGATACACACAGACGTGTCGATGTGTACCTACGTATGTGTATAGGTACTATGCGAGTGTTGCTATACTTCGTGTTTTTTATGCGTTCTTTAATTGACTAAAGTTCTGTGTTTTGGCCAGTGTGCAAGAGTGTTTTGTGGATGTAAGTTTTGAATTCAATTCAAGTACTTTATATTCTTTTAGTTACTGTTATTTTTTTTTAAAGTATTTAGTGATAAATTGCTAAATTGGATCAAAGAGAAATCCGATCGGAATAATGTGACTATTTTTAGGTTTATGATAAATACTATCATGAGAATGAACTTTCCATCATAGATTCGTAATTTCATATTTGTTCTCAAATGTAAACTGTAGGTGGTAATTTAAGTTATACTCTTTAAGGTTGTCAGTTATTTTGAAATGAAATCTGATATGAAACCGACTCCTACACAGGTCCATCGAATACATGATTCATATAATTTTTATGGGTTATTTATGATAAACATTGAAGTCTGATAGAAACTCAATGTTAGAAAAACGTGATCAATTTTTTATTTCTTCTAGTATAACTAGTTTTAAACACCAGCCTTCCTAACTTTAAACAACTATAGCTCCATAAACAGTATACGATATCAGAGCGGATAAATTCCACTCTTGTTTCACTAGGGATCTTAGGGTAGCCATGCTTCCCTTAAACGTAAGCCGTCCTAATTCTGAACCAAACATTTTGTGAGCTTCGTTTCAGAGTCTGCTTTTCATATCATAATATTTAAGTACGCGTCAAGCACATTGTTAAAAAGGCTTTCATTTTAGGTGGATCTAGGGGACCTATATAGGTATGTGTTAAACACCTATTAATTAATTCCTTAAGTACCAAACCTAAAATTATTTACCTCTTCAGGCAGAAGGTTGGTTTTCAGAAGCTTCAGCTTAATAAAGTCGTCCTCTATTAGGTACAATGCGTTTTACTTTCGGCATCGGCAAAATGTGGAGGTCCTTACAATACTAAATCTTTCGCTATTTCTTAGGGAACACGCGTGATGATGATTGGAACCTCTTTTTAAATAATATTTAAACTCCATTCCCCAATCCACTCACATTGTTTGTGGTAACATTAGCTCGTCGTGTCGTGAGTGGACTCTATCAAGAGCGTTGGGACAATGTCGCATTCCGAGAACGTCTCTACCTTGTAGGCGTATCTCTACATCTACTATACCTATTCGCTTAGAGATAACATCGTGACTTAACCTCTTATGTCATATTTACTACGCGTGTTTCAATTACTCTACATAGGTATTATACGTATCTATGTGTGTTTATACCTATCGCTGGAAGCTCGTGCTTTGTTATTTACATTGAATATTTAAGCAATGCTAACAAGAAAAAACGCTTAGTGTGTTGAAAGATCATGAATACGTTTTACATTGGATAGTTTACATGCCCACAAATTTAATTATGTAGAAAAGTGTTTCGTTAGTTTTTTATCTTATATGAGAGTTCTGTAGAGTCGTAGAAACATAATTTAACATGTTTTTGTTTACAAAATATAATTTATTCCACAATATAATTGAGTTTACAAATGTGTGTTAAAAGCGTGTGTGATTTATTTTGAAAACAACAGTCGCGTCTGCCTCTCAGAGTAGGTACATATTTTAATTCATTCAAGCCATTCATTCTGGTATTTTACGATCTCGTAGCTAGATATCTACTGTAAAAGTAGGTATACTTCTATGTATCTGCAAGTAGGTAGGTTGTAGAATAAATATCGAGCGTTCTGATGAAACCACCCCGACCAAACACGATGTCAATTAAGGGCCCAACACCCAATTGTTGATCATTAGCCACTAATCCGTCTCATATTCAATCAATACCCAAAACTTTACTCGCACACCTCCACCCGCCTCGCCCCTCGTCGCGCGACATTTAATGACACCCGTGCAACGACCAACACATGCCATTATAGCCTCTCCTCCCTCTACGTAAGGGCCACACTCCCCTGAACCCGCCCACCGCGTTATATAGCACCGAGGATCTATAAAAGTTACGTCTGTAATCTAACATAAAACTCGGGCCGTTTAGATGCGAACGCGGCCACGGACGACACATCTCGGCTCGCTCCGTACTTTTACCGAAATATGAAGGTGTTTTTTGTGTGAATACTCGGGTTTTTTCGTGTTAAAACAAGGTTAAATCGTTTGTCGTCGGTGTAGTGGCGCGGACGTGGACGCGCGTCGTCGCGGCGCGCTCACGCGATGTGATATCACCAACTTTGACGTTTGTACGACGTACAAAAACAATTTGTGAGTACTGAATTTGAATATTTTACGCAGAATGACGCTCTACAACTGTTCAAAAAATTTATTTGTGGTAGATGTCGCTTTGCTATGCCTGCATGCAATGATTTTTAAATTTTTGCGTAAAGAATTCCGCCGTTTTTTGTGGTACTCATGTGAATTCGGTCTAAAAATGCTTTATTTAACACAAACATAACCAAATCTAATGAAATATCAGTGAATAACAATATTTAACGGCTGGATTCATACATGAAATCACAGCAAATGACTGATTTCTCGAGATTTTTTTCCCGGAAGTGAAATGCATTTTCCTATTATGTTTAAAATTAAACCCATTTATGTAGGTATGTAGTACCTTCTAGGGATTGTTTGATGGTTAAATGTGTACAATTTTTCCACAGAAAAATTATAAATAACTATCAATTAGGTACCGGTATCGATATAGCCGGTATACATATGTATACCTACAAATGTAGGTAACCTACTAAGTCTATGTTAATGCACTAAACGCAAAGCGGGATTTGTAGAGTTTTCAGATAGGTGTAAAAAGGTAAAAGATATAAGCGTATATTTATATTAGTTGGACTTTGTACTTATTTTTCAGTTAATAATGCATTTCATGTTAGTTTTGTAGAGTGCACACATTTAATAATATTTTCAACTCTTTAAGCAAGTATTACTAAGCTTTTTAGTAAAGAGATCCTCAAAAAAAAACATTATACATAAAAACTATTTTAATGCTTACCGAAAATACTATGTAAAATATTTATTTATCTGCACTAAATCAGTTGCAAAATATGCGTAGCGCCATCTTTTAAACACACTACAAACTACATAACTGAGAATTTGGATGAAACTTTATTGCAACATGGCAAGTAAATTCCATATATTCCCCATCCTTGTCTAATTTATGCACCCGGACTATACCTCTACTCTTCATGTCGGCCTCCATTCGAATGATAGAGTCGGTGCATTCGCGCGATCTAAATACAACCCTCTCGCTCTCATGATAAGGTTGCACTTGCAATGCAAACGATTCTTATTTAGTTTCTATTAAAGATGTTACCTTGCCACTGTGGTGTGCACCTTGAAATATGGTTATCTCGCTCGCACACTAGCTGTCATCTCTTTTTGTTACGTGTAGTTTTATATGTAGATATCTCGTTCGGTGGGAGATAAACAGATGTCTGTTAGTTGTGACAGTTTGTATGGGATGTTAAGGAGGTAGAAGTACCACCATGATGAAATAGGCGGAGCGTGTGGTTTAGTTCCTCGTTTAGTACGATCGCAGTGTTAAAGTACGATTATGGCGGTATAGTTGGAAACTGGCGTATTCTATAGGTTTTATTTGAATAAACTCTGGGATTTAGTGGAGCAGCCGAATTGTTGAATTATACCGGTGCTGTTAAATTTGTATGGTAATTCTGTCTGGTATTCTGTTTCAGTGTTATATTTTATAGCTACGCTGTATATAAGAAGATAATTTAGATATATGTAACGATACATATTTATGATCAAAATAAAATAAAAATACGAAAACTGAATACTATAAAAACTGGTACAAAAAATACCCCGTAATTTAGATGCAAGTATTTTTTTACATATATTAACACCTTAAGTTTCGGTACCACCTTAGGTACATATTTAATTTATGTCGTCTGTACGTTAATACTGAGTTACAGAAATGAGTTTAAACCTGAAGAGAAATTTAGGTTACTGTTAGGTACATAACTGTTAGGTATAAGATTCTGGTCTATCTTTCTCAACTATAAAAACACTATAATCAGTAGAAATAATTAGTAGCAATAATTAGTAGAAAAAAAATTATAAAAGAAATTTACAAGTAGGCTTTATTTAGAGGAATTCATCGGATGTTTGAATGATAGAGACTTCATAGCGAGATTTCTAGACTTCCAAGATTTCGAAGGCTTTTTACTAGATCTTGATTAAGCGTGTCATGGTTTTGTTATAAATAATGAAATATATAGTACTGGTAGGTATTTACTGAAGGTAAACAAATAAGATATAATTTTTCTGTATGCATGTAACGATTATAATTTTTCTACATAAGTAATACCTAACTTAAGTAGGTACTTATATTTCATACAGTACCCAACACAAAACATTATAATCTAATTCCACATGCCATTATCTATAATTATATTTATATATAATAAGAACCAACTTATCATGTATATGATATACTTACTAAAGTAAAGTGCTCTTATACTTAGATAGAGAACAATTTACAAAAAAGAAACTATTAGGTTTATCTATTACTTTTAGTTTTGAATAAGATAAAAAAAAAACAAATAAATAGTATTTAACAAAGATTAGATTTATTTAAGATACTGTAATTGTTACATTTTGCGCAGGTAATAAATAAGAATTTACTGTTATTATTTTCTATGACTATGACTTTCTTGATATTGTTTGAGTAAGCAAAAACATATTACCATGAGAAATACTGAGTTATGTTTTGATGAAAGATTGTATTTCAGTATGAGAGATAGTTAAGCATCTCATTAGGTATTATTATAGGTAATACTTAATCAGATTCAGTAGGTTCTTTAACCCAAAGTACATTTAGATTTAATTTCTGGCTAGACATCTTGTGCAGGTTATCAAAGTCAAGATAATGGATGGGTGATTTTCTATAGTCCATTTATACACCTTCGCAAATCCATAACCCACATTACACAGTTAGGTAAATCAAAGACCACGAGTAGCACGGAATCATTTATTAATATGACTGAGCTGTATTTCTTTCAGTCTCTAATATATAGAAGATATTGATATATATAGAAGTATAGTCCTCTTTCCTATGAGAGAAAGCCGTAATGTTATGTATATAACAAAAAGTAGAGTCATGATACCTATTCATAATTAGGAGCTAATCGGGTTTATCTTATCAAATACATATGTATGAACTAGCTTCCGCCCGCGGTTTCGCCCGCGTGTTTTACGAACCCCTACATTTTCCCGGGATATAAAGTAGCCTATGTGCTATTCCAGACTATCTATCTCTGTGCCAAATTTCATCCAGATCCGTTTAGTCGTTCTTTCTTTAAGAGTAACAAAGATCCATCCATCCATCCATCTATCCATCCTCACAAACTTTCACGTTTATAATATTAGTAGGAAGTAAGATAATAGGATTAAAACAAAAGTTGGAGTTTGTGTCTAATTGGAATCCCATCAGAAGTACCAGCTGCAACTATCCTTATAAACTGGTACAATAAACTGGACATTTCATACATACTTATATACATGATCATTCTGATGGCACGGTTGGTACAATAGATGAGCGATCAACTGCTATGCTGTGCGACTGTCGTGGGTTCGTTTCCCGTATGGAAAAATATTTGTATGACCTATAGATACTATTATAGTTTCAGGACGGTACAGAATTATTTATTCTGTGCGCAGTCATAGCTTCTTTGTTGAAAGCTCGCCTTACATTTATGAAAATCCGGTTCCCGGTCTGCACTTCTGACTTTTCGAATTCATATCGATGGTGGAATGAAAAAAAAAATACCAAGCGACAATATGGCCGATATTGAGTAATATATATCATTAAAATCAGATTATTTTTCTAATTCGAATGATATAAGTATATAACTCAGTATCGACCAAATTGTCGCTTGGTAATTTTTTCCTTTTCACCGTTTATATGCAATTAAAATGTTGAAATTGAAAAGTAAAAGGTGAAGGAAAACATCTTGTCACACCAAGGAGGACTCCAAAAAGTCGGCGGTTTAAAAAAAAAAAAAAAATACAATCAGGGACAGTGATGGGCTACATTAGGTATACCTACTTAAAGTAACGTGGGATACGTTACTTTAGTATATTTTTAAGATTTTTTTTTTGTTAATGCTGATCAAGGCAGTTTCTTATATATTTGTAAAACCATATACCATATACCATAAACCTTTTTTATTTTATCATTTTGGGATTGTTTTTACCTTCTGGGCGGATTTCAGTTGGTAGGTGTGTATTTAGTTTATTATTTTCAATAACAATTTTGTTGTATTACATTGGTATCCGCTGAAAATCAGCGCTGAAATGTTGTTCACGCCGCACCGCACATAGACAGAGCTGCTGCATAGGACTCTTATAAGAGTTATTTGTAATTATTACTGTACTAGCTTCCGCCCGCGGCTTCGCCCGCGTGGTTTACGAACTCGTACATCTTTCCGGGATAAAAAGTAGCCTATGTGTTATTCCAGACTATAATCTATGTCTGTGCCAAATTTCATCCAGATCCGTTCAGTAGTTTTTGCGTGAAAGAGTAACAAACATCCATCTATCCATCCATCCATTCTCATAAACTTTCACATTTATAATATTAGTAGGAAGGATATAAAGTTATAGAAAAAACCTAGTGATTATAAAAAACGTAAGAAAAATTTAATTATTTATAATTAATACTCGTAGTTAACTTTTTCTTTCTCCTGTATCATCGTGAAGAAATTTTATAGATGTATCAATAGCACAAAACCTCTATAATTATGATTAACTTCAATCCATAAAGATAAAGAATGCTTCACTTAAGACTTTCTTTTATGATGCGTTATAATTTATGTTTTTAAGTTACTAACACTGCACATATGTACTTTTGCACCTTTTTACAATAGCTCTTTTGCATCTGCTAATGAAATTGCTCATATTTTTTTTTGTGTTTATTTTTTCTATTGAAGGATATACTGAATAAAATAGTATACTTAGGTATTCTAGCGAATGTATAATTCAAGTTAGACTTACTGAATAATGAACATGTCTTATGTAGCAATTAAAAAACCAGATACGCTCTGCCTTTGCACCTTTTATTTGCCCATAGTTTTCTTATTATACTTTGTAGCATTTAATTAAACATAATAAAAATAGTGTTGCAAATGTATGAACAAATCTGATGAGAATCTTAGTTTTAACTGTATATTCTGAAAAAAAGTTTCGACAAAACCTTTAACCTCATCGAAAGCGGTGCAAAGGAGTAATAGGAAGAATGGGGCTTGAACGGCTGTTTATAATAAAATAACCCCTGAAAAGTAAGTTATTAAGAATCTGTAATGAAGAAACATATAATATCTACGTATTAAGATTGCATATTTCCTGAATATCGAGGGACAAGGACAAAGAAGAAAATGATCTTGGTTTGAAATACAGTTATGTAAATACTAGCTTTTGCCTGCGGCTTCGCCCGCGTGGTTTACGAACTCGTACATTTTCCCGGCATAAAAAGTAGCCTATGTGCTATTTCAGACTATAATCTATCTCTGTGCCAAATTTCATCCAGATTCGTTCTGGCGTGAAAGAGTAACAAAGATCCATACATCCATCCATCCTCACAAACTTTCACGTTTATAATATTATAGTAGGATAGGATGTATTATGTACATATGTACATATTATGTTTAGTTGTCCTATTGGAAAGCATTATTTATTGTTGATTATAGTTATTACAAAAGAACCAGTAAAGTTGAGTTCGATAGTTATTTTTTTGCAAAATTTTCTCTTACGTATGAAATTCTAACATACTATAATTAATTGTTTTAGCAACCTGAAGCCTTAGGTAAAACTACTCTTCAATTTGCATGTGCCTCTCAGCTCTACGACTAATACCTTTCTTTTTCAAAATTAATTCGTGAATATCAATAAATCAATGCCTATATAGAAAATACTATATACCTAATAACGAATAAAGTTGTTGATTACACAATTATTAATTATAAGGCATATTTTATGTCATTGTGAAATTGAAAAAAGAAAACCGAATTCATGATTGGCTGACTGGTATCTGCTTGTTATGGAAGGTTTGTCGGTAGGTATTTATTTTGACATGTACATTACCGTTGCTAGATACGACTAGGGTTCCCAACCATACTGTTATAAACAGTATATTGTACTTTTTTTCACCCGTTAATACTTTTTACCGTCCTGTAACAAAGTATACAAAATACTGTTTTTATGACCGCTGGTATTCGGAGCCTCATTTATTTTAATATTAACAATATTTTATTATTAAGATTTTAAAAATGACAATAAATTGTTAAATTATTGTACAAGAAGCTCCAAAAATATGTTTTTAAAACGACAAAAAAATAAAATACTGTTTACTTTTCTAAAATACTGTTAATTTTAGTTCTCCGACTTTAATACACTTTATTTCTCGTACAAAAAGTTGGGAACCCTAGATACAACCCCTGATACAACATTATACAAGTATAAATCAATGCAACAACTCATTCAACAATTAGATAGTTATGTGCCCGCAACATGCACAATTCAGATTTTCATGTCAAACACGTATTATCATGGTTGTTTCCACTCCTTTTCCTTTCATCGTAATTCTCCCTGAACACATTTTGCGGTTGCCGTGGAATTGGATTTAATAATGGCGTGGTTTCACGAAACCTTGTTTCCAAAGGTAAATTACATAAGAATATGTATGGGGTTCCTGAAAGAATAGGGTTTTTCGGGAAATACTCTGACAACAACTTGAATTAACTTTTTACCAGCATCACGCTTGTATTCTCCAAAGGATAAGGTAGAGGTGTTGTACACATAAATGTCGTCGATGCCGTTATTGAAGCCTATTCACTATACTGAGCAAAAATTCCAGATTCCGTGCTGCTACTCAGAATTTCCATACAGAAAAACCCTTTGCCTAACCAAGGTATCGAACCTAAGTCCTCCCAATGAGGTAGTCAGTAATAATAATAACTCACAAATTATCACGATGACCAGGCTTTCAGGAGGCAACAGGCGAATCGCATGTAACAGAAATACTAAAAGTAAAAATAATAAATTCGCATGCTTGTCCTTTGAAAGATGCAACCAATAAATTAGCTGCACCACTCGAAAACCTGAACTACACGCGAAGTACTTTCCAACTGACCATACCAACGTTATTCATCTTTGAAAGAGACCTGCGTTTAGCAATAGATTAGAATAAGCCGTTGATGATGAAGATGATGCTCATATTGAAATATGTTTGTCAGCAGCATCCGTCTGTTGCGTGTTGATAACTCTCGTCTTGGATTTCTATAATTAATAATAGTATTTTAGTATGGAGGGTTATTGTAAGCTGTAGCTTCCTTGTTTGTTATATTATTGACCTACAGGAATATCCTTTTGATATGGTTTATTATTTATTCTTTCGCAGAACATCTGAAGCATGGAGCTTTTTAATTTTATAGTTGTATTACCTGCGGTTCATCTTTCAATCATTCATAATTTACCATCTACCTAAAATATCCCAAACAGAATATCCCAAACTTGACTAAACATAATATAGCATCACGCCTGTATTCCCCGAAGGGTTAGGCAGAGGTGTACTATTATACACCCACATATCACCGATACTGATACGTTATTGAGACCCATGTAACAGAGGGCGAGTCTATTGCCATCTACTGGGCACAGTTCCAGACAGAGATAAAAATAAATTCAATGATTAATCTTTTGATACTTACCTTACTTGGTATTACCGGAGGTTTCATGCTTCAGTGACTACAATATTTATTGTAAATGCGCAAGACTTTATTATCAACACTTTTTTGCTTTTATGGCTTGCATGCAACATATACACTCATTAATTTATAGTTGAATGAAGCTAGATTTCATTTGAAAGGTGATCTGGGAAATTATGTAAAACATACAATTATATTATATTCGCCAGTTGTTTTCCCACACATCTTATGTATAAACAATGGCTACAACGTGGATCGTATTTGCTGAATGGCTCATTAGGATCATCATGAAATCGTTTACCTAATAATTTCAAAAAAATCATTAGCTATCAACGTCAATTTTAATCTGTAGATTGGAAGTAATACTGACAAAATGGTGTTCATTAGTAAGTACATCACTTGAGAACGGTTGGATCAATTTGGTAATTTTTTAGGTTAGTTTAGTTTTTAGGAAAATAATTGAGCTTTGAACTTGGGCAACAGTTTGTACCTACTCAATATACCTATATACATACGTATTTATTGCATAACTATTTGCACAATGTATTATTAGATAGTAACATTAGTTTTGAGATTAATCGTGGACCCTCTCGGGCACATGCAATATAAGCTTTTGATACATAATATCCTCCTGACCGAATTTCGGTCACGGCGGCCAATCTCACCGGAGATTAGCCAACTACGCAGGAGATATAGAGCACAAGTGTGTGCGCAAACACAGGTGCTCTCTCTATTCCTTCACTCTCATAGTCCGATGGGACGGCAATCCGACACGACCGGAGAGAGATCAGGCGCAGGACCAACGGCTTTACGTGCTTTCCGAGGCACGGTGCGTATTCACATACACAAAGAACCCAGACCCGAAACAACTATCTGTAGATCATACAAATATTTGTTCCGTGCGGGAATCGATCCCGCGACACGTAGCGCAGCAGTCGATCTCTCAACAACTGCGCCAACCGTGATACATAAGCTTTTGATATATGATGATTTAAGTTCTGTTCCCACGGTCGCTACTTTGATATTTCAGAATCCAAGTAGCGTTTTAAATTTCCTGTTTCCCGTATGCCTAAATTGGTTATGAATCTATTGAGTCCGCAGGTGGTAATTTATTCACTAACGTCCAAACACGTACCTACTGCATGTAGGTGTGGAAATTTTTTGATACAGTCTAATGCAGTACAAGGCCCACTATTGAATTCGTAAGAATAAGTAAGTTTGCCTTACTTAGCTACATTAACCCCTAGTGAGTATTTCCTTACAAAGCCTATACAATTATATTGGCAAGTTTTTATCCAAGCAAAGTCATTGTATATGACGGTATATTTATTACACTTGCCGTTGCCCGTGACTTCGTCTGCGTGTATTTTAGATTTATTACTTAATTAGTGTTTTGCTGCAAGAGTAGAAATAAGTCTATGTCTTGCTTCAGGACCCTGGCTACGTTTTTGTAAAATTTAATTACAATCGGTTCAGCGGTTTAGTCGTAATGAGGTAACAAACATACAGGGTTACTTTCGCATTTACCTACAATTAATTAATATTACCATCATTTCATTACCATTTACAAGTTTTTTTTTAATAGAAAATTTAGAATGTTTGTTATGTATGCTTGGTGACCCTATACATATCTAGTAGTAAAATTCTAGGCAAAAGTGGATAAAAATCTTAATGTCTTATATGGTGAAAACAGCATTGTCTGTAGTAAGAGCAAGCTGGATATCACATAGAAAAAAAAAAGAAAATTGTAGGTACTAGAAATCCAAGGCCAAAGCCGAAATACACAGAACATGAATCCTTGCAGCATATAAAACCTATGCCTTTGTACTACAAAGGCATAGGTTTTATATTATGGAATAGTACAAATATCGGAGTGCTAATAATTCTAATTAACTGAAATTTTCCTAAAAGTAAGTTATTATTAATTGATCGTTTGATCAACGTTAGTGTCAAAATCAAGCCTTGTCAGTTTGACGGATAATTTTCGTTTTAATTTCTTTTTTGTTGTTCATAAAAAAGTATTAAAAATAATTTATTTAACACCAGACATTATCTCGTTTTCTTTAATTCTTAATTTGTTCTTAGATATTAATTTTACTGAAATCCTTTATTGGTGTTTGGCTATATTATATACATTACACACCTTTGTACAAAGTTTCAAGTTTCTACATACTTGTACACATTTTTTTTTTTTATTTTTTTTTTTTTTTTTAAACATTGCCCCACACTAGGATTTCTCCTGTGTCGTGGGTACAGTTTACAAACATACATGTCACATACACACACAACCAGACCCGAAACAACTATCTGTAGATCATACAAATATTTGTTCCGTGCGGGAATCGAACCCGCGACACCTAGCGCAGCAGTCGATCTCTCAACACACTGCGCCAACCGTGCCGTTGAACACTGAAAAAAAAGATTGTTGAACAAGTGCGAATTTTACTTGTTTAAGTATTTCATGTTTAATCCTAAAAAGAAAATTATAATACCTATAAACCATACATGATTATTGGCGATAAAGTCAACATGATCAAAATATTAATAATCACACATTATTTTCCTAATAACTAACTTATTTGAAACAGTCATTTCAATTATCAAGTAAGGTTTATTTAAACAACTTCACTGATGAACACGATTAAGAACTTATTTATTTTTAGTATGATATTTGTTTAAATCAGTGATAAAGTTAGCTTTATTGCTAACAAACAAGTAGCTTTATGTTCCCATATATGAACATTTTACTTGATAAAAGCTAACAAAAACTTTATGGCAGCCATAATATTTCTTTTTCAGTGTACACATATTTCGACTGTCAGTTTCTTCTAATGTTCATTCGATTTATACCTATGTAAATACAGCTAAGGAAGTTCACCCACAGCTTCAAGAGAATCCCTATAAAGGTGAGTGCATACATTTTCATAAAGAAATTTTGCTTATAATTTAACATATATATACAACATAGGGGAGATAGAAGGGTTAGGCTGAGCTCCAGACTCTGAGCTGCTACTGAGAATTTCCATACAGAAAAACCCAATAACACTTTGCCCGACCCAGGGATCGAAATCAGGACCTCAAAGCTCAGCAGCCGCGTTTGAAACAACTAGACCAATGAGTCAGTCTTATAATTCCACTCTTTCTTTGGAATTAGTGCTGTGCGTCACATAAACTTGTAATTTTGGTAGATGTTTATCATCCTCGCGTCGTGTTCCTCATTACTGAGGGTCGTGATTTCCCCACGGAATCATTTTCTGTCTGACAACGTTGCGCCACCTGTTCCTATCTTTGGCGACGTGGAATGCTTCCTGGAGTTTCGTATCCAGAGAAATACGGATCTGATCGGACTATCGAATGGGGCTTCGACCTCTGGAACGTTTGCCATCGATTTTGCCAGTTACCACCAGTTGTTCGAGATTGTGGCCATCCTTCCTGGCAATATGACCGAAGAACTCAAGTATTCTACGGAGACAGGTGGTAGATAGTCTGATCTTTACTTTGAGCTCCTGTAAGATGAAGGCATTGGTGCGGAAAGCTGTCCAAGGAATCTGCAGCAGTTTCCTCCAGCACCACATCTCGAACGCGTCAATGCGGTCTCGATCATCTTTCTTCACGGTCCACGTTTCTGCTCCGTAATTAAATATGGAGAACACTAATGAGTTAACCAGTTTAATTTTGGTTTTCCGTGAGATGTTACGGTCTATCCATATTCTCTGCGGTTGAGACATTGCGTTTTTAGCCATTCCTATTCGGTAGATGTTTATATAATCCTGTAAATCAAGAATATTTATTAAATTATCATGAAAAAATTAAATTTAAGAAAAGAAATCGCTTTGAATAAAGTCTGGTTTTTCTCTAACATTATTACCTTCATAATTAGCTTGTCCTTGTAAGCCAGTATTCTTAATATTGGTACATCAATTAAATTAACATATTGTAGATTGTAAACACCAATTTTTGGAAACTTAATATACATAGGAACTTCATAAATAGGTATATGTAGAGTCGTTACAATATCTGTTTATATGTCTAAGATTTTTTGTAAACGCATCAATTAAATATAACTCGAACAAACTTCATAAATCGAACAAAAAAAGTACATATTATATGCTTGGAGACCAGCCAGCAGAACTTTGATTGGATAAATTACCAATTAGATAATTATAAAATGTAAACAACAGTGTGTAAAATAAGTAAAAGAAAAAAAGATATATATATATAAAAAAAAATATCTTCTTTTCCACATTTTTAATTCACATTTAATAGACTCTAATTTTAACCTAATTTTCTTAAAGTTTTTTGGCGGGAAACTTTTCAAGAGGTTTAAACGCATTCTATTACAGCATTTACTAAATACGAAATTGCCGTAAGTGACAGTAGCTTGTTATCGCAAAAAGGTCTTTAAAGTTAATAGTCTACGTTTTATAGCTCCGTGGAAGGCGACGTCGTTTACGTGATGGCAATCGAAGGGGAACGGTCGTTAGTTCCGGCTCTTGCCGCATTGGTGGCAGCACTGTATGAGATTTTTCCTGAATAAAATTGCTTTCAGTTCTTAATATGTGTAACTTAATAAATTGAAGCGAAAAATATTATTTAAGTATTGTGTTAAGTGTACAAATAGCACAGAAATAAAAAATACCTAAATCTACAATTTATTTTATTTACTTATATGAAGCGAAGTTCCCACGTAATTTTACTATTTTTATTTTATTAACCTCAACTGAAATCCACAAAATATTATTCTACAAGTTTAAATTTACATTTTAACAATTTAAAACTAAATTATCTATCCGCTGACAATGATAGTGTTTACAGCGCCATCTCGTATCGAATGGCGGAACTTCGAAGCGAGTTCACGCATACATAGACAAATTCTCCCTCCTGTGTCAACATTAACGCACACTGCTAGGCTATGAAAAAACCGGAGGGCCATGAGGTAAATCGGGATATCTTATATAAAAGATCACGTTAGCATATAAACTGATCAAGGTTTTACCTTATTTTTGCTTATATGTTTGATTAGAACACAGTATGTATTTTTCTAATGGAATTTGGAAATGAGCTTAAGTGATTGAATGTAGGTAGGTACCTACAATTTTTTTTATTAAGTAGCAGTTCTTAAAATATGTATTTGCCCCACAAAACCGTGTTATCGGTTTGACTTTGATTAACTTGTCCATGGGTTAGGCAATGTCTTATATGGCATGTTTTTTTTTTGTTAAATCTTTACAAATTTACACAGAAAGACACATGCAAAACTAAGCATTATAATATTGGTAAATATTCTATATATTTCTTTATATAGGTAAATAATACTGTTTACTGAATCTGTTCAGTAAAGTACCTGAAAGTAAAAAAAGGAATACCTATTGAAGGTATACTTACTTTTATTTTTTTGTTATGTGCCAAAACATTTCACTTGGCATTTTTTCTAAATCACTGATATCTAAAACCGAATACTAAAATGTATGGATTAGTTTTTTAAATGAAGACAATGTCAAGGAAAGATATGAAATAGAGGACAATGCGGGTGTTTAAATACATACCCCAGTTGCAACAATGGACTGACGATCTATAAAAAGGATTGAGGCCCTCATTACTCATAATTGCTCATTGTTATTGAAAAACGGCCTATCTAATGATATAGAATTGATTACTTATGACTTCATCATTTCAGGAATTGAAACAGCTAGGTATAGGTAGGTTATAGAAAAGATTTTATTTTGGTGGATAACTATACTAAAGCTATATAGTTTAAAAAAAAAGTCGATCGAAAAAGTGATTGAAAAATTGTAATTGCAAAATAAATAATTTCATTTCATTTCAATTTCAATTTCGTTTTAATTTCTAAAAAACGAAATATTAATATATTTTGAAACGTTGAGAAGAACTATAGATGCCAATCATATAGTAACATTTATTACTAATGTTATCAGTAAATATGATAAGGTAAATAATTTATAAATAATCATGGACCTGAGTATATTACTTTGGGTTCTCGATTATAGGGACTTAAATATAATCTATACATGTTTTATTAACAAAAAATATACAGTGTTATTAGAGATCGTTGTGAATTTGAATACCTACTGCACTTTGATCCAATCTGCATTTCAGATTTGCTAAATGTTTTGACATGGCCTCTCAAAATATTCAACCTGCATCAGAATTTATTCAGTCATTACAATACTTCTATTAAATGTAGTTTCTAAGGCGTTATCAACTTCCTTTAATAATATTACAATACATTTGAATATAACTTCAAACATTTAATACTAATTCACGAAAAAGGAGAACAAAGAAAAAATTGTAACGTTATTTTTTTGCGCTTAAACGAAGCCCATCATGATTTTTTAGCAAACCAGCTATGAATACCTTTATTTTTTATAATCCTTAGCCTTATAATGACCGTCACTTTGTTTCGTAACTGCGGTAACCCGTAAAAAGTAGAGTAAAAACTCATTGTAAAAACGTTACCTTTTTATGTGCAAAGGGTTATGGCACAATACTATAAGGGACGATCCGTTTATAGGGCAATATAAATATACAATAGTCGTGTGACATTGGTTTTTACTAATGCTCTTTATAAAAATAACTGTACGACATTTTGACGTTATGCGCCTCAGTACGTTTATTTGTCTTGTACCGTTGAGACCGCGTGTGTTTGTTAAATTAATAACCAATCAGTGAACTCTTGATAAAATTGTTATAATTGTTATGTTATAAGTTGTTATGTGTGTAGTGAGGTGATAATGAAGTGTCGAGGAAAAGTGTTGTTTTTATTGGTGAGAATAGAATTTTATTAATTACATGCTATGAAATGTTGTAAAAGAATTAATCGTCGGTTTTATTGTATAATAGACTTTAGTATTTATATAGTAGTGTTTATGTATTAATGTAACAAATAAATTAATGACGACATTGAAAGAGTTTTCTGGTCATAGCACACTGATTTTGCATGATTGTATTGTAAGTAAGGTAAATTCCTAAAAAAGCTAGGTACTATTATAAAAAAAAAAACACTATTGTATATATAATTTTGTTACATCAATATTGTGGGCTATTTAGTTTGCCATCGACGCGCTAGAGCTAATAAGATTATTGAAAATATATCTATGTGGCTTTGGATTCAAACGATTTTATCAATATAGTGTTCAGTCACAATATAAATATATGCATTATAGAGTTTCTACGAAAACTTCTCAACACACACACAACAACCTTTTTTCTCAACCGATGCTTCACAACCAATGTGTCAATTATACAGTTAATTAAATTTATCTTAATAATACTTACAGATTACTATGACTTATTTGAATTTATATATGTTTATATAATTAACATATATAAATTCAAATAAGCTGATAAGCGTATTTTTAACGTCAAACGCTTAACTCTCAGTGGAATAATTTTAAATTATATTTATAAATTCATCTGTTATATGAGTAGGTAAACGGTGCCAGCTATGTTGTAAATAACTAAATAAATCAAAGAATTATTAATTCATAAATATTGCTAGATAGATAGAAGCATATTGCTTATCTATTATTGTAAATAACATTATAATATTATTATGATCATCAAATATAATTTATTCAATTACGTTAGAATATAGATAGTATAAGTATTTTATTCCAATAATGTTCTATGTGCATTACCTGTGTGTTTGTTATTTTTGAGAACTTTAATAAGTAATCTTATTTAGTTCTATTGCAATATTTTCATAAAATTTGAGTTAGTTACCTCTTATGTTACCTAATAATATTAAACCAGTAGTAGATGACGTAGTTATTTATATATTATACATATAATTATATAATTGAGCACCGTAATGCCTTGATAGTGCACCTAGCATCATTTCTCTCTGCATCACTCTAAGGTCGACTGGTTGAAAATGGCCTAAGGCATTAAATCATCTGTACATAGTGCATAAAGAATGTAATAAATAAATAAATAATTATAGTTTCAGCCTACATGGACGTAATTAGGTACGCACATATACTTATATCCTTCAGCAAATTCGTGACAGGATACCGAGCAATTAATTTAATTGTTTGTATTCAAAATGTCATACAGCAATCATCGGCATCCAATTAACATTCAAGTGTTGCTGCTGTGTGTCAGGCCTTATTTTTGGCGAACAATTTGGTGGCATGATCACCTGCATCTATTATATATTTTTTAAACACAATGGTCGGCGCTTGTATTGATATTATGAAACCTTACATAGTATATGTGATTCGGAAATCAAAGTGTTTTCAGCTGTACAATACAATTTAGATTTTGAATCTACTAAATTTTTTCGTTGTTTATTATTACATTACTTTCACTAAGGGAGTAAACAAAAAATGTAGATTCATGGTAAAATTTAATATTAAACTTTAACTAGGCGAGTCTTTTAGAATGGATACCTATTTCTGCCTTCGAGTTAGTCAGATAGATTTTTGTAGTACTTTTGTCAAAAATAAGTAAAATACGAGACAATTTTTATTTTTCTAATTCACTATAGATATCGGACAATTACTAGAGCAACAAAATAAATGTTCAAAATTTATTTTCTGCTTCTAACATGCAAAGACAATAGAAGCGTGTAAATAATGTACCATTCAACGTATCATAAAGAGCAATTAGTAGATATTTAATTACTAAGCCTATTCACGTACAATGTAACAGAGCATAAAGTTGTCATGTTACTTCGAAACTGAAACCACAGGTAGGTACGAATTGTAGAAGCAATTTGGGCGGGCTTTGGTGACACGCAACATCGCGTGCCGTCGGACACTCACAGCCGACGCAAAACTTGCCTACACAACGCAAATATCCCATAGAAAAAACAATAATCACGCTAAATATAACCTTTAGAACTTTGCATCAAAGAACATAATCCCTTAACAAAAGATTTTCTTAACTACAGCCGCTATTTTGGCATACAGCTAGGCTTTGTCAGCGTAAGGAAAACGTAGGAAAACGGAATGGACTTGGCAATTGGTCGATTCAGTTGTTTATTGTATCTTGAATTATTTATTTTGATTATGCACGCATGACTTGTTGAAATTTTGGCTAGCCTAGATACAACACGAAAGATTTCATTGCCTACAAATTACCTGATATATTTTTTTTTGTAACATGACTGGTGTTCTAATTTTTTCATCGATTAGTTACTTATGTAGGTATTTACCATATTAAGTATTTTTTGAGTAATTTACATACTAATATGTAGGTTTACTTGATAAAATATCCAGGAGGTATAAATGCCGGAATTTTATAACACATACGCGCCTTCAATGTTTTCATTATTTCTTGTAAGGTTGTCAAAAATGTTATACGAACGACAAATAACACCATATCAGTACGAGGAAACTTTGAAAACAAGTTTTATTAAAGAAACGATGACCTTTTCATGTGTAACTCGCATGATATAACCCTAAAAAGGTACGTATTTTTGTAAATAAAACTGTGTTGTAAGAGAATATTCATAGATATGTCTTTCTGTTATTTCTTTAAGTGGTTAAAGTGTTTCTTTTTGAGTTACGATCAATGTCATTTTAACATCTAGGCCTAACAGCTGAATCCAAAGAGTGGCAGTAGATGAGACGTTTTATTATGTATATATATACTAAAGTTATTATTTACCTATTTATTTACTATCGCTGATAAGAAAGTATTTTTTAAATGAAAACCGGGCATTTTTACTGTTTTTTTTCTTTTTTTTCAACTATAGATCTGTTTATGATACAAAATTAATTCCTTAAAACTCATGAAAATTTATAGACTAAGTAAGAATAGTTAGGTAGGTATTTTACTTATACTGAAAATTGATTATTGTCTGATTTAAGCTTTATCAAAAAAGGAACGATCGGTGTACCCTTTACCTAGTTAAGGAAAATAAACAAAAATATCTATACTGAACCTACGAGACGTGCATTTCATACAGTCCTATTAAACGGCATGGTTCACTTCCATTATGCCGAAGCATATAAACTTAAGTACGATACACCTGATGCCTTGCACTAAAACCAGACTTAATATACATACATACCTAAATGTCAATTATGAGCAACATTGGCGTTGATTCTGTAAGGCAACGACTTTACTACCCCTTTTTTTCTGACAGGCAAAATAAGAATTTGATGGAATAATTCTAGAACTAACAATTTTAGACTATATTCAAACTGCCAGTCACATACAAACGACACTCAGAAATTGCATTTAAAATAGTAGACGATAATTATAGGCACCAGTTTTACTTGTTAAATAATTGGACATCTTTGCTTATGTCTTGTTCTTTTTTTTCCTGGTTAAATACGCAAAAAATATTAAATAAAATTATTTGATGCCTCACATAATCGGAGTCAATATCCGTCTATCTGATCATATCTAGCTTAATGTCTTCCTGGAATTAATATTACATATAAACGCGCCCTTTCGCATATCAAGTAATTAGATATATATCTAAAACTTGCTTACCTATAGTAAGTAGTTTTACATATGTACATAGTAATGAATTATTCTTGTATCGATTGTTGTATTGAGTGGAATGGGCACATGCTTAGGCAGTTTTACTTTATCTAGGTTTTAAGTGTATCATTCTTGGTCTAGCATAAAGCATATTTTTGACGTAAGTTATTGTTAAAAACTCTGCTTTACATTATGTCAATTAGGGTGACTTAGCCGTTAAAAATCAAACGTCTCTTAATTATATTAGGTATATATTAATCGACGAAATTTTAAAATAATATGGAGGTAGAAAAAGGTGTAGGCTGTTTAGCTACACAAAGGCAATTAAATTAAAATATCTACGAGCATATTTGTGCCTATTTCCATAACTAATCAAGACGTAGAACTCACGCTGCGATCAAACGAGACGTGTTAATTTTTATAAATTATTGCTTTTTCATTAGTATTTTTTACATAAATTATTTTTCTACTAATTGGCCCGACCCACTATAATAAACACAAAAAATTACGCCTGGCTAAGTGTTACCTACATAGGCAGCAAAGAAATATAATGTAACACATCTAACCTACATTATATTTCTTAGAAAATTTGGTCTAATCATTTCTACTCGACGTCAAATTAAGTGTCACTAATGGCATAATTTAAACAAAAACCATTCCCAAACGAAGAATTTAAATCGCTCCATCCGCCTCGAGTGGTTTAGAAAGGCTAGCATTTAAGGTGACCTTTAAATATTTTATCTGGAGTTCGCTTGATTGTCGACCCACGGGTCCCTTTCTCTAGTACCTTTATATTCGCCCAATATATCTTGATACCACCCGCCTCCGCCTGAGATAACAAAATAAAGCCGTAATGAGGAAATGCGGCCCCCTTTTATGGGTCCTTCAAAACTGGATGGTATGTAGGATTGGATAGGTAGTACTTATCTCGAGAAGAAACTTGACGTAACTCGAAAATAAGTCGGTAGGTACTTGAGCGCCCAACGATTTATTGACGTTGGTAAAAAAATATCTAATTTGGTTACAAGTGGGCCTAATATTTCTTTATGTAATGTGGCTGTCAGTCGAACAAAGAGATCTCGTGTTTAGATAATGTTAAGAGCTGTGCGTTTGATGGGAAAATTTGAATTTAAATAACACGAACAAATTAAACCTAATTACAAGGTTTCGCGGGGCGTTGATGATGTAAATAGTGTCTTCACATCAAAATATACAACACGATTAAATCAGACGCTTTTACAAGTACATTTTTTTGCAGACGGCAATTAAATAAATTGTTAACTACTCTACACAGATATGAAAGTTGTTACAAAACAATTACGACCATATAGACGCTTCGGAAATGTTTAATAGCTTTTATGACATGATACTTAAATACTGTTATAATTTTCACCTTTCTGTTTAATGATTTCAGTGAAACCTGTAAATACAATCGTACCAATCGTATTTTTGCTCCCCATCATTTTATTATACAAAACCAACATTCACCCCGCACACTATTTTCCTCCTCTACTAAAATACACCTCAATATCATCGTATCTTGCTCGATCAAGTAAACATCCCCATTTGCATTGACCCGGAAAGAATTTTCTCAGTTTATTCTGTAAAAAAAATCCACATTCGCGGGGAGTAGTGTTTGTAAATTTTCCCTCTGACCTACTTGTATATCTGTGAGGCTAGATTAAATTGACCTGCCTCACCCCCCTCTATCATGAGTGAACCTTCAAATAAGGGGGTACGGAATATATTTTCGGAGGTCTTGTTCTTCTGGTGTGGTAGTGTGGTACGGATCGATAGAACCCTGGCAGGTCGCCCAGCTTCGTTCCCGCATTATTGTTATTGCAAGCCGTCAGTATCTATCTGCTTCCGCTATTGGTTCCGAGCCTAGTACCTAATGCCTTGAGACAAAGATATGAGAGCGTGGCACCCGTGTACAGTAGTAATACCTGATTCACGTACACGGGAACAATTTCGTATTTTATGTTGGTATGATTGGATAAACTATGAAGTAGGTTCTTGTGCAGTTTTCCACGTAAGTATTAAAGTAGGTATATGTACGTATACTTTATTACTGTGGAGTTTTTCAAACTGATTAGATAAATCCCAAACAAACTGATTTAAACATAAAAAAGTTTTTAGTGCGCGGAAAGTATCCTTTAGTCAAAATTTTGGGAATCCAATCATGATTTTACTTTTATACCGATCGTAGATATAATATCAAAATTCTCTAATCCACGTTTTTAAGTACTTCTGGTTGGGGTTTTGTATAAAATATCATTTGTTTTATCTAAATAAAAAGACACGCTCATTGATATATTTTCAGCTAGTGACGCAAACAATTAGCGAGGACATTTTAGTTTCGGGAATTAAAATATAAACATCATATTTTAAAATAGTATTAAATTTAAATAACCGGGTTGATTAAATTGAATTTAAATTTAAACGTTGATTCTTTTTTTGAAAAATACTTTGTTCACACACAATATAATATCGTCGGTAAGAACATACATATATACTACGGACAATCTATATATAGGTATATATTCTATAATCTATTTCTTATTTTAAATTTAAAACCAGTCTAGCGAGGAGAGAATAGGTTGGGAATAAAGTTTATTTTTTATATATAAAATTTGCTTATATATTGGTATTATATTACAGAAAACTGTCAGATAATTCAGATTATTCTTTGCAGTTGGCGGGACACCCATCAAGAGGTTTATTTCTATTAGGAATTTATTCAAATCAGCGTATGGACTCGATATTTATGTCTTGTAGTGATACAGCCTGTAATAAACGAGAAAATAGTATTGATAAGACTTTATTGATTACGAGAAAAGCACAGGATATAATACCATAACATAGCATCATGCCTGTATTCCCTGAAGGGTAAGGCAAAGGTATACTACTGTACACCCACATTTCACCGATGCTGTTAGTTAGTCCCATATAGTATGGGGCAAGTCTATTACCATCAACCGGGCATAGTCTGAGAATTTTCATACTAAAAAACCTACTGCTCGACTCGGGAATCGAACCCAGGACCTCACGCTCGGCAGTTGCGCTTGCGACTACTAGGCCAATGAGGCAATAAGGGGTCTAATAATTAGTATAGAATTGGTAGTTTATTTAAGAAAAGTTTATCAAACACGATAAAATCCAGCTATCTTTAGCATCTGTTTATGAAACAATAAATACCTACATCTTATTAATGAAACCTTACCATATATCTATCACCTAACAAACATCCAGTAGACTATATTCGAATTTACAATTTATTAACAACATTTGGTACATAAAGTCAGTTAATTTGTGAGTTGTAAGAGGTCGTATCCATCCTAATATTACCGCTACACATGTATAGGAAGGGAACATTCGGTTACAGTCATAACATCCACGTAAATTAACCAAAGTATTTATCGTAACAGTATTCAGAACCCCACACGTTCACACATTTTGTTCCTACTCTTAGTGCGGGGAATTATAAAATCATTATACAGAGAAGATACCATTTACTTATCAACTCATTAAAAATATGTATTCCAAACGAGCTCACTCAAAGTAATTTACAATGTTGTTGTGATACCGATACTCATGCCTCGACAAAACGACTGTACATAAGTACATTTTTTCGATTCATCTTGGTATCTGCGACGTCTGTAAATCGCTTCATTACAGAGCGGCGTTCATGAATAACTATGGTCAACCGGCAGCCTTAATTACGTATCGATAACCCGTACACTGCATTTACGTTAGTCGTAATATCGAACGAAATATGACCGCGGACCGGTCCGATAATCGTGGATGATAATAATTCCTTCGGATCCAAAGATTCGAAAATAGAACGGTGAGATACTTCGGGCGGCTCGATTCCTCCCGCTAGCCGCTCGCCCAATCGATACATACTTTGTAGCTCAAGGCGGGACCGCGTAATACGGATAAAAAAGAATTATTTATATAAAAATACTCCGTCGCTTTCGTCCACAAATAAATGAACGAAGAACATGCCCGTTGAATTTCGTTACGCTCATTCGAGTGACACAATTGATTTGATTGCTTGATTAAAATTTGAAAGTAGATTTGAAGTACTGATCACTTTTAAAATTAGCATAATATTCTAATCAGCTTCTACATTGTTGCGCTATCTAATGATTGCTCCGTAGCGGCGTTTTTTCTTGAGAACTCGGTATCACAACGCGAGTCATGATACCTACTTTTCATGCTTAGATGTTAGAAAGGTGTATGTAACTAAATCTTTAGCGAAAAAGCTTTAAAATTTATTAATTGTACTCTGTTCACATTACTCGTATGTTGTGTGGCCTCATATTAAAGTTATGAATCAAGGAAAAACGTCTCTCCTTTTGCTTGTTTCTTTCGTGACTTGGGTAAAGCTAGAAGTTTTACTATTCTATTAGATATACAACTGACGAGCTTGTTCTTAGAAATAATTCTGACATAAATTCGTTATTCGCGACATGTTTTCATTACTTTCATCTTGAATGTATGAAACATCGTGCGGGTGAAATATTAAAGATTATTTCGTGTATTCTCACTACAGATCTTGGTCTTTGAAGTTATCATATTGTTGTAATGTCGTTATGCGGTAAACAAATAAAATCGTTTACAATTTTATTATGAAGATGTAACTAATATAGATACGGCACATTGATAGTTTCGTAGGGTTTTACAGCCAACCGTTCCAGGTTTAAAAACGATTTTTTTTTTAATAAATCGATTGACAACTCGATGTCGTCAATTTATTTTAGTGATGGGCTGAATGCCAAAGTCTATGTGAATTAGACACGTTTGTCTTGTGGTTAGGAATAACCTCAAGGTCTTAGTCTATCTAGCATTGAGTCGTGACAATTTTAACTCTTTAAAAGCTATCTATAATGTAGAGCTTCTTTTATTTTTCCTCTGTCTTCGAAGGTGGTTCGGCGTTACCTTTAAAGAGCGGGAAAAAATAACATCAATTTAATGTTACCGTTCTGCCTCTCGTCTCAAAATCAGCATCGCCCTTATTATTCTCCCACCCTACATAGGTAGTAGCGGAGTATTGGTTTTGTTTACCCATCAATTTTCCCATCAATTTTTAATAGCTAAACAATAACTTGGAGGCAATTGTCCACCGCCACCGTTTTCAATTTACGTTGCGACAATAAACTTGTGTACCTACATCTGGCGCCTTCATGAATTGTAATTTTATCGTCACGACGACATTCTCCTGCAGTTCAATTAGTTTTATACTGCCTTCCAACGACAAGTGATGCAACCGATACTTTTATTAATTGATTTTAAATTAACTTTATTTGCGTCAATGCGCAAATTTTCTCAGGTTTGTGTTACTGAGTTGCAGTTAGCGTGTGCCTTGCATTCAAATTAAATGTCGTAAAATATACTTTATTTATATTATGTTATGTTATGACTTGGCATAACTAATTAAATCTTAAATTTTTCTTACATTAGACGTTATAAAGTCGGAGTTAATGCAGTTAAAATTTTCGCCTTCGATAAGTATTCAGATAATCTACTTTAGGTTGTGTAATGTTTCTATGAGAGGCTCGGTATTGAAGGTGACTTTAAACAAGAAGCGATTAAAGAAACCAATTTAAATATTTGTTGTAGGTATTCTAACGGTCTATGAGACCGAAATGACTGTATTTGGTTTTCAAATTCTATCACGTTTGGAATGCGGTAATTTACAAACACGTCGGGTTATTTTCTTCTCAAATTGAAAACTCCCATTTACTTCTGTCATCAAATAAACGGTAGTATTTCGGCAGCGTTGATTGGAAGAAATGTGGGAAGACTAAAATTAATTAACACAAGACTGGGGAAATCTATTTGGGTGTTTTGAAATGGAAGCTTGCCACATAATTTAAATGGAATTATTTCATTTCGGTTTTGTATTATTCTGTTTTTATTATTGTTAGTGTTATCGAAAACTTGTATGTTAATTATAGTATATATAGTATTAATTATATATAATTAGTTATTTAGTGGATCACAGTAACCAAACTTTTGCGTTAGAAAATTACCTTTATATAACGGTGTGCTACATTTCTTTTTTAATATAAATTAGATGAGTAACACGTATCACACTCTATGTTTGAGGTAATATCAAGACGGGGTATATAATACAGAATATAGGTACATACTAGCTGTTGCCCGCGACTCCATCTGCGTGTATTTTGTATTTATTGTCTAATCACTGTTTTGCTACAATAGTAAGAACAAGCCTATATCATTCTCCAGATCCCAGGATATCTCTAAGTAAAATTACATTTCGATCGGTTCATTGATTTCGTAGTCATGAGGTAGCAAGAACGGACAGAGTTACTTTTGCATTTATAATAATGTGGATAGTCTTCTTTTTGTTGATCCGATCGCTACCAAACTTCACAGGATCACCCGCTGGGCTAATATGAAGATTACCTAAAAATTTCATTCAAATCGCTTCAGCCCTTTGGAGTCCATAGGGAACATACATACACACATTTATTTTTATATACCTATATACATAGAAGATAAGATAATTACCTATTAAAATCATCAGCTGAGTCATAATTTTGCAAAATATGTGCGCCTGAAGCTCTACTTTACGTTTATATCATGAGATAATGTCATCTTGATATCTATTAATCCTTTACCGAGATGGGTGTCTAGTTAGGGCGTTTAATGCCTCACGCAGCGTAAAGTAAAGTGATATTCACCATAAAGGACTTCATGTTCGGCATAAGTGCAGTGGCTCATGAATATTGATTGTAGGCAGGTACACGCCAACATATGTTTCAGGGCGGGTCAGTGACACAATGCATCCGCTGTCTTGATTGAATGAAACGTCGCATTATGCGCCTCGTCTTGTCTGCACACTCGATCAGTGCCACTCGCACCCGCCCAACCGTTTGTCTCACATTTTTCGTTTTGAAATCCCATTGAAAGTTCATTGACCACTCATCAGATAACGGACCCGTCGAAAATGTCACAGCGTTCAAAAATGGAACGAGTTTTCGGTGCGTGCGTTTTGTGCGTTCAACTTAATTTACATTGACATTGATTTTCATATTATTAAAATAGACATCTGTATAAAACGGCTCGGTATTTTAATCGTTTTCGTCTGTTACAGGTACTGTGTCGTGTGTCATGACGAAACTACGCTTCGTGCAGGTTGGTCGCTCGTTAGAAAGCTTTAAAACTACGCATATTAATGTCTGTCATTATATTAACTACGGGATAGTATGTCGAGAAATCAAGTTTTAATCCCCAAAAAGGTCTTAATTAAGCTGGGAAAAGAGGTCGAGAAGAAAAGTCCGAGACACCTCGCGTTTCATTACCGTGATCCCTCGGCCTCATTAAGCAGTCGGTGTTGTATAAAAAGCGACTTTATATAAGAAGTTAATTCGGCATCACACCTGTCGCGGTCGTAACTTCTCCCTTCGGATGGCTATACAATGAAGCTTGGCCCCATCCAACGCCAGTACTATTATTTTACCTTTACTTCATTCGTCTTGGCGGCATCGTCAAAGAAAACATAAAAATATATAAAGTCTTCATTACATTGACGTTTGACAGTTCGATTTTAGAAATAGTCCGCACCGATTGGTTAGATTATTAATGGCTATGGAACGTCATAAAAAATAAATTCGATTTTTGTGCGCACGATTATGATAAACGGGTCGGACTGTCGGAGTTAATTTGATTAGAACTTTTCACCTGTTGTTAGAGTTATATATTAGGAAACTTAAATTATTATAGCTCTTGCCTTTATGTTTAAAGCTGACCGTTGAAAAATATTAACCCAATAGATTGTAGTACAATAGACATAAAGTTTAACGTTCTCCCTGAAACAACCATTTCGAGTGGATTACATCCAACTTGAATGTTGATAAAGGTTAGAACTTTAGGGAAAGCGTCAAATTTTAGGGGTAGTTAAGCCGTAACGTTTTTAATAGATATTATAATAGTATTTTTACGTCTCACTTGAATTTAAACTTAGTTGTTAGACATTCAAATGCTTATATACGTCACTTCATAAAAAAATACATGGGAAAATATTTCGATAATAAAATGGGTAATGTGAAAACTACCAGTATAAACCGTTAAATATAAAATCATATTATTTAAGTTACACGTTGATTCTACGGAGTCCACACGTAGCTCCACCACGTATTTCGATTTTATATTCAGCAGACGCAAATAGATATCAAATAAAGTATGTAGCAAAAATATTACATTCCTCCCGAAATTCTATTAAATTGTGTAGGTAAAAGTAGCGAAAGTATGATGGCTGCCCTCAGCTAAGTAAAGCGAAGTGAATATTTTCTGGAATTTTCTACGAAATGTTCCAATTCCATTTCGGTAAGAGACTAATAATATACTTTTTTCCTCTTTTTACTTCTTACTTCCACCCTTTACTGTTATATACGAAAACGGAATGGCGTAGAGCCGACCTTTTGCAAACTTTTTCCAACAATCGTCAAAATGTTAGCAGACTTTTACTTTATTGAACGATGACCGAGAGGTATAAAACCTTGGTAGGTGTAAATTTAAATTAATTTTGTACAAAACGCAAGATTTTATTCACAACCCGTTTATTTCAAAAGCCCACGTAGTTGTTAACAATTCACATAATAACGACTATAAATGTTTTAACATGGAACAAGACTTTAAGCTTTGCAAATATTCAGTTTTTAAATAAGTTATCTGTTAAATCGCTTACAAGTAGGCGTCTGTTTATCTTCGGAATAAAATAAAATGAAGGTCATCTCCATTCATTTGTTGTTGAACTAAGGAGTTGCACAGTCGGACGGACAGCGGACGGGTCAATTATTTAGATTGGCGGCGGCGACGCTACGCCCGGAGCGTTACGACTACGTGACGACTGCGTGACGACCATGCCCTGCAGTCTCGCCCTCTCACGTCATGTCATGTTGCTTTGTTTTTATTATTAGAGCAAAATACAAAAGAACGGGGTGGCATTTTCATTAGTAATCATAATAAAGCTGGCTGTGATAAGCTTGTAGAATTTTGCATGCAATCTATTTGGATGTATACTGCTATTTAAAAAATACGCTACATATTTATCAACAGTAAAATAATAGTGTTAAAAATGGAAAGTATTTCAACGCACCTAATTTGTATGAACAAAATATGCATCATGAATAATTAGAACGAAAGAATAAGAATCTTTATTTCTTCTGCTACCGTTATTTATTAAGTCAACGCCTGTCTTAGGTACTGTGGTTTATATTTAAGTTACCGCATCATACCACTTCACCTGCCTTTGAAATAAATTTCCTTCGACGGGAGTAGCATAGGTAGAAGCTTACGTAAAAATTCCACGTATGAGGAGGTCTCACGCTGTGGTCCAAGTGATGAGAAAATAGATTTGTTAAAGATACTTTTGTTTTAAAGGGGAAAGACATAATATAATAATATAATAATTCGGTACTGTGCTTCCCGCTTATTATGCTAGCAGCTAAAATTAGGTATGAGTAATCTGATAATCAAGCATTATAAAAAAACACTCTGTTGGAGCCCCATTGTCATGAATTGGACGTTTGCGATTCAGTTCAAAATCTATAGCAAATTCTATTCAAAATTTGGGTAATTAAAATTTCCGGATTTTTCGCATGCCTCGGAACGCGTGTCTCCATTGCGAGAATAGCTCCAAAACATCGCAAACGTTACAAAAACACACACAGACACAACATTTTTGGAGCCTCTAAGTAACATCTACATAGATCTGGGTAGATTTTCGATTTATCCTTTAATATAGTTGAATGTTAGTTAGGTATTAATAATAAATAGCACTACAATGATATGGCACGGTAAGTTCTTTGCAGTATTATACAATTAAGTAGTTCAAAATAATGTGTGTTTTGGTTTTTTATGCGTTTACATTTCTTAAAGTGTTTATTTCTTTCTTGACGCTAAGACTCTCAGCTTTTGTTTTTGCATATATTTAAAAAAATAACTTTTAAATATCGCTGTAGCTCCGCTTGCCTCTAAGTGTATGTCTTGCACCAAGCTCCAAGCGTACAAACCGATAGTTGTGAGTCAGCACGCGTTTGCTCGCCGTATATCAATCGCTGTCGACGCTCGCTTTTCAAGTGTGGCCTTATTCGATAGGTAGCCTCATAACGTAATACAGTTTCATAAGCTGTGTTGTAGCTTATGAGGTTTGAGGATCACGTATATTAATATTGTATATATTGCCTTCATTTTTCTTTCTTTTTTTAAAAAAACGTTGCCGCTATGAATTATTCCTGTATCGTGGATGCGTTTACAAACACATGTTAATAATAACAAACAAAAGGAGCCGTTTATTTTTTTATGGTTTTACCTATATTTTTTTAACAGAGATAGTTTTGTAGATTTTAAATAAATATCCTATAACACTGTTTTTTTTAATAAATAGTTGAAATTATTGCATCTATTCTAATTAGGTACTCAATTATTTAAATAATGTAAGTACGTTACATATCTTAACGTATGTATGTAGAGTATAACTTCAAGAAAAACAATCTCAAAACTATCGATCCATGTGTATCCCTGCACCTTAAAGCGAAAGAGACAAAAGCACATGACATTGCATAGACAAGAAAGGGAGGTCTACCGCTTCTCTTCTTTACCTTGTTAATCCAGTTAACAAATTAGGGAGGAGGTACACCGTGTCTACGGATGTCATTTTACCGATGTTATAAAGTGCTAGGAAAATAGAAAATGTATACCTATTTATTTTGTACAAACATGAAAACATGAGGGCGCAACTCGAATGCGTTCAAATTTAACCAATTTGTAATAATTTAAATCTTTCGTGCGAGTTGTTGCAAATAAATTTGACGATTTCATTGATTTGAATTTCATGAGCCTAACTGATATATACTAATAATTATTACTCTACGTATGCATTTCGTAGAATACGTGAATTGAATGACGTAACACACAGTCCGTGATTGGTTTTACATTAACGAATCTCAGTAGTCGTGTGAACAGTAATATTTATAAATACCTACCTACATACACCACCCACGTAGGTATTCTATGGCATATGACACAAGATAAAAATATCAATGATTATTAAACTCTTGTTATTCAAGGCATGTAGCAATGTACTATTGACTATGACAGTTTTAGAATATTAATTAATATTTAAACGAAACTGGTCTAGTAGCTTCAGAAGCTAGTCTATTATAACACGCGGTCTTTTAAATAGATATCATAGATAACCGTAGATGATCGAGGCTCGTGTTTCTAATAGGTATTGATAGTAATATGTACGCAAATTTGCCGATAACGTCAGCCGAGACGTAATATTGTAAGTTTACCTTACTTTTTAATATAAGTGCAGAAAAATAGATGTATCGTAAAAGTTAAGTCTTGTGCATCCAACAAATAAAACATAGTATAAAAACTTTTTGGCTGTAAATTGAGTAAAATATGAGTTTTCTTTTGTAGAGAACTACAGTAGTCGTTTTTTACCCTGAAGCTAACCTGTAACCAACTTATTCTATTCATTCATTCTATACCTATATTATAAGCAAAATTTAGGAATTGTTTTAATTTAAAATAAGCCTTGTCTCATTCTAATATTTTCTTCTGTATCGTGGGTGCGTTTATATACACAAATCTCATAACCTAACCTGCACTCAGACATTATCTGTAGGTCTTAAAAATTAGTTGCAGAGCGGCAATCGTTTTGCCATAGCGCCAACTGTGTGGTCGAAATTAATTTAAAAAATAGAATCCATTTAAAACCTGGCCGAATCGTCAAGCGGTTTAAAAATAAATAAACACTAATTCCCGAAACAAATCCAATTATCACATTCGAAATTCAAGGAGCAGTTTTGCGGATAAAAGGACCAATCACAGAGCTCATAAAGAAGTCACAGTCTCCCTATATAATTCTCAACACTCATTTTGTGAACATTTTTGGTTAAATTTGCATCGAAACTGCATTTAGATGGAATCAATTTGATTATGCAAAGTAACCAGTGCTGCCAAATTGCTGCAAGTTTTGCATTATTATGAAGTTATGTGTAATGGGATATGTCTAATGGTTTCTGAAAGGACCAAATGGTTTGAAGCTTGAAGCTTGATACAATGCGGCTTTTCGAAGTTTCCTGTCAATAGTTTTGGACCCAATTTCTCTCCGTCCAAATTTTATATATTTGTAACCGTACTCATAAACATATTAAACGTTTAATAAGATACTCTGCTTTTTATAAAGCCAATTCCGTTCTCAATAAAATTAAACATTCAAAATGTCGATAAAAATAAATGACCTCTATAAATCATCAAGTTAAAGTTACGACTTTATTATAATGTTGTATCCAACTAATTAATTAATTATCTACTATCTTCAGGATTATCTAAACCTATTAATTCTATCACAATGAAAACAAGCAGTAGTTTGACTTTTTAACAAATTGTTGTCTTTGGTAGCCGGAAGCGTTGTGGTCCGGTGGTTTTTATTTATGACTTTGATTATGCCTTTTTTACATTTACATTATTTATTATTATTTCGTCGGTAGATAATTACTATTGTTACATAACTCTCAATAAAAAATATGTTTATAATCGTTAGTTAGACAATGTGTTATTTATATTCTGTGAGTTGCGTAACCATTGGTAAACGTTTTACATAAAGAAACAGCTACAGTATCTAACATAACAGTTTAAATTGTAATATCTTAATCTAAAGTCGCAATAAATGAGATTGTTTGATAAGATAAAGACAGACCACTAAAATCTCTATCCACTTGTGTGTTTTGACGACATTTCATCGAGGTACAAAATACTACAGATACCGCTTTTTTGGCTCAAATCAACGACAAAATTATTCAAATGGACTATGGTAGGTACTAATCCTGTAGTAAAGTGGTATTAAATTAACGTTACGGGACATTGACGCTTTTCCGAACCCGCCCCGCTTCCTTTTAGCCGTAATAGAGCCACCTACCGGCGCCTAATTAGAATTAATTAGACAGAGCCGCTCTATTTTCGTGATTGCTTTTTTGTGACATCCCGTTACGGGTTTTTATAGAAAAATCTTTTTTCCTTAATTAGGAAAAAAGATTCTTTTATATAGCGTTCCTCTAATCTTACACTTGGTGAGCAGGTACTTTCTCGATGTTTACTTGTTTTCATAGAAACATACTTTGACATAGTAGCTAGAAAATACGAGAGATGGAGAAAATATTGTAGCTACCATCAGTCGCAGTTGTAGAAGGTACAATTAATGAAGAAGTATCACATTAGTATATACTGAATTGTGTGCTACGCACGACTTATGAATACGGTACCTACCTAATTGTACCAAACTCATAATTTAGTATGAGTACGGTACTTTAAGGTAATTCTTAAGTAATTTAATTTTATGTCGTTATACATAACCTCAACTCTAATTTTAGTATCGAGTTATAAATTGATTCGGCAAACATTTAGACTGTGTGTAATCAGTAAATTATAACAAGTTCTAAATAAACGATTGTAAAATTAATAAAAAAAATATATTAGCAGATTAGGAGCCTCTACATTTTTCTTAGGTTTTCTTGGTAGACTTGTTTTATTATGTATTCTTGAAAAAGTTTAAAAATCTTGTCAGAGCACATAATAAATTAGGAATCGCATAAATACCTACACATATCTAGTCGAACAATAAATATATATATCTGACAGCCAAGTATCAATTCTTACGGAATCAAGCCAATCCTGGTCTAACTAGTGTTAGAGCAATGCAGATACTTCAGTTTAACTGTATCCACCACTTTCTGGCGCGCTAACGCCGATGTGTTTATATCCAACTGGTGTATTTCAGGAACCACCTCCTTTACGAGACTGTTATCCTGGTCTTAAGAATTTCTGTCCGACCAACCTGCACGGCCGCAGTAAAACCCCGAGTGCAGTGCATTTTTAAAAGGGAACGCCCCGGTCCGTTGTCCGGGCTTTTCATTATTTTAAATATTCAGTGGTGTGCAGTGTGTCCGAAGTTCAAGTCCCATGTGACGCCAGTGCTTCCACATCGGTGAGTATGCTTTTACCTTAAGTTTATCGCAAACCCTTCCACCGCTTTTAACATTTATCAGTGAAAGCACTTTGTGTTCTACGCTCTGGTCCGACACGAAATGGTTTTCATCGCTACCGTTAAATTAATCGTCCCCTTGCAAAATTAAAGTTATGCCCTATAAAAATATTCATACAACAAGTCGGGGGACCCAATAGTCTCATTAGTTCCCATCACCGCTTTTACGAAACTCGTTACTGAGATAATTTTCGTCCTTGGTCCAGCATTAAGCATAACGCGCAGGCCCAGTAAAATGCGGCCTCGACATAGCCTGGCATTAAACACTCCCAAAAGGCTCCGCTATATTCGTACAATTATTCCCTGAAGCAAACCCTTCGCTGCGTAGCCTACAATTACCTTCCATTCAGCTAGAGGCGTTCCGCTCTGCGAAAATAAAATAAAATTGAGGAGGAAAATAAAATGAAATATCGAGAGATCCGTTCAAATTGCCGTGTGTATCTCGGTGCGTAGGCTGTGTAGGTACCAATTACCCACGTGTGCCTATGTTTTGCAGGTATAATTCGAAGCGCGCGTAAATTTCACGCTGCAATTAAACTGTTGGCGTGGCTCCGGCGAGTAAAACGCAGCCAAATTTAAAAGCAGAATTTTATTAAGTCCAAAGTTTGTATGCCGCATTAATGCACCGGAAAAATTAAAATTAATGTTTTACATACCGTATAAAATCAACAGTATTATGTTAGTACACTCGCGTTCAATATTTACTCAAGCTTTATATACTTTGTTCGGCATAACACTCCGCATGAATATAACGATATTTTAAACGAGACAGCTTACCCGTACATCTCAAGTTTTTCTTCATAAGCTCCTCAAAACGTTAAATTTATTCCGGCCCGGGAGCGTTGAATTAAGAGCCGCCTTAATCCTTTCGAAGCGAACTTAACCTAATATCATAAAGATGGAACAAGGCAACTTGTACAGAGTAAAGTCAAATATTATCCTTTGAGAAGATTAAGGAGTTATTAAATTCACGTAGGCGTGCGATAGGACGGCACTGCAGCTATAGGATTCAAATGCTTCGTATCTTGTCACATTTATAAGCTCTTAAAGTGAATGTTCTTACGAAGCTAAAGCATAACAATATCTAACAAATATCTATAACAATATCAACAAAAATATAGATACCTAAAAGCCAATGAAGTAGATATATTGAATATATGATAAAAATAAGGAATACTTAATTATGTAGGTAGGTACTTATTTACCATTACAAATGTGTTTTGTCGCAAGATCAGCGAAACGAGCAACTTTGTTGGTGTAATTTGGAAGTCATCCAAGCCATTTTGGGTACAAACATACATAACCGACATAATGTGGTAAACAAGGAAACAATTTCTTACCTTGTCACGTAAACATTGATTCAAATTAGTACAACTTAATTTGACAAGCAGAAATCCTTAAAAGAATTCGAAAAAAAAAAAGAATGGCTGTGACAAAATGGTCGCTGTGCTAAAAAAAATGTGAGAGCACAGTCAGCTGTGCGGCGGCCATTTTGAATTCTACCGAGAGGGGCGGGCGGCGACCGCTCGCCGGTTGATTTATTTAACTAACGCATGTCGCTAATATGGAGTCCGTACATTTTTGTTATTGACTGTACTACGATTTTACTATTACTTTCGTTCAGAGTATTTTACTTGTAACTGTGGTTGTTTTCGTGGGTATGTATTTGATTTAATTTTCTGTGTAGGAAGATTGAATTTTTTTATAGTGTGAGTGTGTGTTTTTTATAGAGTTTGAGTTAGACATCTATATTTCAGTTAATTATACTATGAATAATTTACTAGGAATCATTACTAGGAGAAACTCATCAGTTTCTATGGAAACAACTATTCACTATTCATTAATAACAGTAGGTTCATTTAATTAGAACAAACTTACATTTGGATAAATACATGGTATTCTTTGTATAGTTAACCATCCTCGATGCGCTGCGGTAGGGCAACGAAAGGGACTTTTACTGTGATAATCAAATTAAACTTATCATCACTATAATTAAGCACATAATTGCGTATATATACGGCTAAGAAATACGCGTAAATGCTCGCTCTCGGTATTTTGACTTGTCTCCGATACTTACTTTGTAAAGAGCAGCTTACAGAAAATGAGATCTCCATATTCGTGACGATACGACTTATACGACAATAAAACACATGCGATATTAAACTTTGTCAAGTTGTAATAAAGTTTAAATTTGTAAAATTAAGTTACGAGTTGATACGTTTAGAAATAAATTGTTTTGGATTGAGACGCAACATTGTTCCATCGAGATTAGTTGAGCTGGGTGCACCGTCCTTTTCCAACACAAAATAAAGATATTGAATTTTGATAAGCCCGTCTCTGTCTGCTAAAATGTCTTTGATATTCACCGGTATAAAATAGCTTTTGTAAAACGTTAAAGATTATGTCAAATTTTATGGATAATAGGCTTTATTTATTTGCAAACTTACATACTTAACAACTTATTTCTAGTATTAAGAAGACAGTTTAGAGTCAATCAAAATCAATCAACAATTTATTAGTGAGAGTTGTTTTAGAAAATATAATGTGAACAAAATATGATTATATGATTATATTGTGTGATATGTTAAAAACTATCAGGATTTTTTAAAGTAGGATGTGTCTTCTTTTGTCGTAGAATATAAATCATTCAGGCCCATTGTGTATTTATAACAATAATATGTTAGTTATATAATGATGCATATTTTCAAACTACATCCTTAATAAATCTGTATAGACTTACGATGTCGTATAAAGCATTGTAGGTGTGAAATACAATGGGTAATATTTCCCACCCGTACCCTACACTTAATTAAATTACTTAGCTGTCATGCGCGAGGTAGCTAAACGTCTCTGACTTAATATCTTTCATAAAATACGTATAGTATGTTAGGAATATTTAAAGTGTAAGTATATTATCTAGTTAAAAACTAAATAAAATTCATAGACTAGGACAGTAATAGTGCTTGGTTAACCTAAGATTATTTTATAATCATGTCTCTGATGATTACCTAATGTCAAATGACATTCATTATTTCGACATGAATTCGCATTCTTGAAAATGTTTTAGCAAAAATATCAAGGTAATAAGAAAAACGCTATTTATTTCTATAGGAGCTTAAATCCACGGTACATTTATATAAGCAATATAGGTATAACACCTTCTAGTCGTTCCGAGTTGAAGATATTTTTTTTATCAGAAGACAAAATTTCCGAGCACATTGGCGGAGGTCCCGACCGGAGGCATTATCTCACAGTTTCACAGAACAACGTTACGTTTGCGTAAACACAAAATACGTTCTGAATACCCCCTAAATAGCTCTGCAGTGCGGTAGGTTTTGTTATACGTAGACTTATATATCTTGTGTAACTTTGTTGCAGTTGCGTTTAATTAAAGTCAATTTTATAATTCAAGGTATCTATTCAGTTGGAAATTATTGTTTTATTTAAATTGTATTAAATGCCCTTAGCTCAGTAATTTTATTGCAATACTTAATTAGGTGCTGCGTCATTGGTCTAGAGGTCGTAAGCGCGACTGCTGATCGTGAGGGTTCGATTCCCGAGACGGGCAATGTGTTATTGGGTTTTTCTATATAGTTCTCTCAAATAATAGATCTCTCCCTAACCCTCCGGGGATACAAGCGTGATGCTATTTTATATATTGTTATTTAATTATCTATGTTGGCAGTGAATTTTTAGTCCGATAATTCGTCGTCTTCTTTTGTTACATAAAGGTTACGTCCCATCACATATTCTAAGGTCTAACGGTATGTACCTTTTATACAACTCTTAAACAAGTATAGACCCTGTCCTTTATTATACTTATAGTGTTGCTAACTGTTGTTATATTTGTACCAATAGGTACATAAAAACAATCTCTCCCATATTGAAAATAATGACATTTAAACACCTTATCATTATCTAAGTATACTTTTGGTCCAAATTCTCTAACTACTTTTTATAATTATTGCACTATAGGTACTACGTAAATAGAATATATAAGTCCACGCTGTTTATTAATCTACTATATGACAGTATTAAATGAAAATAATTTAACCTCATTAGTTGAAAGTATAGTTTGGCTTTGGCCGTCCCGGTAATTTCACAATTTCACGCTGAGGCGGAGATCTCGTTACCCGGCCGGGATTTCGTCCCGGCTCTCCGGCCAGCGCTAATGTTCCGGAACGAATCGTTAGCCCACATGTGGAAAATAATTATAAAGTCATCCGCCCAAATCGTACACCTTTTCGTGAGAACTATAAGGTTTGGATGACGGAAATTGCTTATTTATCGCATCCAAATATTTATGCAATTTGTTATCCCAATGGGAGCGAAGAGAAGTTCTTTAATGATGGCAAATAGGATTATAATCTTGAATTTAGAATGATGAAGTAACAAATGAAAAATATAAAATATATATTCCGTTTTCCTAGCGTTTTCACCAACATGGCTGTCATATCGGCGCCACAATGAACATCAATATTAAAACGGGCACCCACCCAAACCAGCCCAGGAAACGGCTCATTGTCCCTGTTTAAAATTTTAGTCATGACCAAGCTTGGTCGGGTAAACACAACAGAGTAAACACTGAAAGGAGCGTGGTGATAATTGTTTTTCTTATCCGTACATTTTCCCCAACATTTCCAGTAAGCGATAATAAAAAGCTTGTTCGTATAACTCGGCCACGAGTTCCACAAAACTCTTGTCAGCGAATGGACGATAATCCACCGCTTAGTCGTCCTTTTTTACGCAAAAAAAAACTTTTCCTTTTGAATAACCCCCTATTTTTCCGGCAGCCGACCCCTCTTTATTCATAAGCCGCTGACGTAACTTGGAGATCCCTAAATGAATGGTTGTTCGTTGTTTTACGGGTCTATTCACAATGCTTTAGGTTGGAAACTTTAGAGATTTGCCACAAGAAAAAGTAGACGAGATTTTGTCATGAAATTATATGACGCCTGCGAAATTATTATATTATCTCAGAATGTCCGCAGCGTAGTGTAGATAAAGATACCTACCGACTCTATTTGGATACCCATCTATCGAGCTTAAATATAAAGATCGAAATCATTTTGTGGTCCGTTTATACTGGATGTCGCAAGCATCTAGTTAACGGGTCATGATTTTAAATTGAAAGATTAAATAACTGTAGCTTATCAATGTAGGGTTCGTTTCCCGAGTAAATTGTGTTTATTTATGAACGCATGCCTGTGGGACGGGACAAAGAAAACAAAATATCTATGTAAGTATTTCGACGCACAGCCGTTCAGTTGAGTGCATGCCAGACACGAGTATTTCCAGCATTAATTAATACGTTAGCCTTTTGTATTAAAATACACAGTCGCATGGCTCAGACGCTTTAACTACAATGTAACATTTTAATTAGTCGGCAAGTTGAAAGTGGGTTGCATTTTGTAGGCAACCATGACTCTGTTGCTTTCAATTGGACCGGTCTGTATATTTGATAATTCAACATAAAATGGCTATGTAAATAAGAAGTGATACGGGTATCTTAAAATGGCTCTAAAGAATTTTATGTGACATGAAAGGCAAAGTTTCTGTAGCCCACCTGATGGTAAATAGATAGTGAAGCTCATAGACGTAAGTAACATCGGAGTTATGTTATGTGCGCTGCCAAACTAGTTACGATAATGGTTCCCTTTCCAGCTCCCGTATTGTGTAATACCGCATCTTATATTACGTCTATAGATGGATCAAATGAAGGAACTTCAAGAAAATTTTAGAGGCATACAACAGAAAGGCACCTGGAAACGGTGTAAGGAAAATCGATTTACAGTCGCTGGCATAAAAATAGTGTGAACGTAATGTTATAAAATGAAATTCATCTCGTTTTATGCAGATAGAGGGGTCGTAAGGTTTTGCCTGAGTTGAGAAGAAAAATTTGAATTTAGATGTCGGAGGGAGTCGCGTGGTAACGGGTTTCGAGATCCTTCGCTTTACGACGCTCGGCTAAAATGCTGTTCTCGACTCTAGCTGAAAACTGTGCACAGTTTATTCGAAACGGAGGCGGAGAAGTATCTGAGAGAGCGCGAGCCAAATGGCTACCTCTCGGGACGAATGCTACGGCCGGCCGTTTGTACTGGAATGGTGAAGGCCCCAATTCTGTATGTTAAAAGCAATAGGTAAAATCATTTTTGAAGTCAGAACATAAGTTTGTATGTATGTAGGTAGTTATACAATATTTCTTAGCATTCCTGAGGAGCCTCAAATAGGTTTTTAGTGTCGATGAAGCATAAAAACTCCTTCTTCTTCACCTGCTTAAGGTACACTTGCAAAACTTTCACATACATGAACCTCTTTATTAACGTATTCTTAACCGTCATCCATGGCGACAACAAGAGAGAATTCCTATAAAAACACGCAATGCGCACCATTATCGGGCCCCGGAGGAAGCTTGCTCAAGTCCGTTACATACAAATGCCTTTCATTAATTTCTCGATGTTCCGTCCGAAATGCTACGGGGCTATTGTGTTTTAAGCCATCTCCTCTCTTATTACAGCAAATGTATTCCTCGATTAACAGTAAATATACTTTACGACGACAAATAATATATTTGCTTTCAACGAAAATAACTCCGTTTATTCCTTTAATCAGACTCTATTTTTACAAAACCTATCAGAAAGGCTGGGTTGTCGATGGAATTGTAGCTGTAAAGAAAATGAGATCTTTTGGCCACAGATGCACGTTTCCTTCCCGCACGCGATCAAACTTATCCGTTCGGAAGACATTCTGATAAGGCATGATATGAATTCAGATTTGGGCCATCTCTATTTTATGTTATTCTGATTTTTTCTCGACGTTTACGGAATTTGTTCGGTTTATACTTTATTGATCCATAGCAAAATATGTATATTATGAATATAAAAGTATATTATCTACATAAATCCAACAATATTATGACTTACACAATTTTCATCATGTTTACGTTGAAAGCGTCTCCCACGCGACGAAATAAGCTATTACCAGCATCGAGTAAAAGTAATATTTTGTCATTTCCTATCGGCCAATAAAAATCAGGAAAGAAATACTTGCGTCTTGTGAACTGACAGACAACGAAAACTCACGCTGTGAGAACTCAAAACGTTTATAAATATAAAATCAAACGAGTAGAAATCCAATCTACAAAAGAACCTCATCAATATTCCGCCGTCTTGTTATTTTCCTTGGGGCTTTAAAACAAAACAAAAGAGGTCTGTTATTTAACTCGTTTCCGATACAGCCTATTCTTTGGTATCGAAGGAAATTCCCTCATCTATCTCTTGTATAGAAGGTGTAATAAAACTAACAGGATCGATTCTGCGCGATCGTATTTAAACAAAACGAATAAAAAGAATGCGAATTTTCTTGGTTTTATGAGTTTCTATGTATGGGATTCTCAAAGTAGGTAGTGTAGGTAGAAAGAGGGAACGAAATACCTAAGTAATGAAGAAAAGTTGAAGTATTTTCTCTTACATATAGGGTGTTTTTTGGTGAAATTAGTCAATTGAAAATTAACATGTTTTTATTTCCCTCCAATAAAATAATATAAACGTACAATTCTCCTGTTTGATATTTATTAAAGAAATGGGAGCATATGTTTTTTGAAAGTAGAAAGTATTGAACAAACAAAGCTGCGAGCCCAGGTGATATTATTATATAGAATTTGTGAGAAATCTCGCTCGTTGTGGAGAAATGGTAGCCGTACCGAGAATAACAATAGGTAAATTTATGTAAATGAACATCATTCTACGTAACAAAAAGAAAATGAGCCCACTGCAGGCACTGTCAGACATTCAATTTGATCGTCGAACGGCTGCAAGGAGACATTTTGAAATATGCCGCACGCAGACCATGTCTATATAAATGAGTAAATGTAGGTAAACAATTGACTGCTAACAAAATTCAACATGCGTATAAAAGAGCTAAATCGCGACTAACGATACAGCCGGAACACTATACCGTTCGAAAAGCAAGAGTCACAATTTAAATTGAACATTGTAACCATTTAGTTCTCTCCACACGTTGGTGTAAAAATCACAGTTTAATTAGTCACAGTTGCAATATTCGCTGCTACTTTTTACTGTACATAGTTTATTATGACGCAACCCGCTATCGACCTGTCTTCGTATACCCAGAGATGTATCGCCGTACTTTTATTTATACTCTTTCATCTCAGCAATATCTACAAACTCGGTAAGTTTCTTTATTATTATGCCAGGCTTTATTTCTTTATTGTTTGGAACAAAACATGGAGCGCAAACTTGTTTGTTTAGCCTCAAATATTTCGAGAAAATAAATTCTGGAGAGAAAATATTATTACAGAAGTAAGAGGTGTTGTGTATGTAAAAGTATTATGTTTTAATGCAAAAATATTACATTTAAACAAGAAAATAAAGTTCTGGTTGGCATGAAGTTTTTAACATTGAACGTTTGTTGTGATGAAAAGATTAGTCAGAATAATCATTCTGCAAGGTTTGAAACAGGTTTGACTGGGTAATTAGGTAAACCGGACGTAGATATTAGGTATCTTATTAAATACCCAGTTTTAATTTTAGGTGGACAGCACTACATACATAATGTAGTAACAGTAACATACTCGACTTGAAAAACTATATCAAAATGAGTAAATAATTATTGCTAAAAATAATATTAAGTTACAAAAGCAATCACATAGATAAGTCTGACAAAAATTGTGTACTTACTTCTTTTGTTTTTATATATATTACCGTACATTTCATCCATACACATTGTTTTATCGATATTATACGTAACAAATCCTTGAAGTTTCAGAACAATATCGTGTGCCACCGACAAACACGTCTGTAATTCTTTTTGCTTTTCATGGAAAACATACTTTGTTGAAGTTTCCATATAAATATAGCTATACACATACCTACGTCTAGGTAGTACTTAGAATTTATAAGTATGAAGAAAACAACACTGTAATGTAATTACTACACGATATTTCAAGTTGTAGGATGTTAAAAATTACAGTCGTACCCAAGACATTTAACCAAATTACGTGTTGTAGAGCTTCTGCCGTGCAACATTTGCCAAGTGTAATTAACAAAAGGTGGTGGCTTTATCTTCGTGACATTGTATATTGCGTGTATGTACTTATATGTTTGTAAAATACTTAAGCACATATTTTATATACAGACAATGTGAAAACTACTGATATTCATACTACTCTCTGCAACATTGATCAACGTAGCGAAACCTTTTTCTGTTATTATTTTCCTTTATTTATTTTGTTAGTTCTTTACTGCATACCGATATTCTGTGCGGGTAAGCGAACCCAGAAAGCAGGCAATATATTTTCTACGAAGGATATAACGGAAGGGTTCTCATTCCTTACGTATGTATAAAGGGTACCTAAATACATTTCACCTTCTTTTACTTTATTCTGCTCGTGTCGAAAGTGGAAAAACCTCGCAAAACTTTCATTGCTAGCCAAGCTTACCTACACGTGTGTGACACATCACCGAAATATCTGCCAATTTCATTTCTCCGCTCACCTCCCCGGAGCGTAGTAAACACCACCCCTCCCCCCACCACTTACAGAACTCTACCCCCTCCTGTGTGTTTGTCCAACTGATATTCTTGAAGATACACAACCAGTTTGCGTTGACCTCACTCTCCTCTCCGCATTTGTGTTTTTAAATACCGATGCGACGGAAATGAATTCAGACACGAAGGTCTCGGTTTAGTGGTTTAGAATTTAAACTTGAGCACTTTGTGCAGTCGGTGTTGAACAAACATCATGATGCGTCTAGAAAGTTCTAAAGAATAGAATGAATGTAGATAGGTACTAGTTACAAATGTTTTGTTTATTTGACACGAAAGAGATTGGATGCCTCGCCGCTATAATTGAAATTCACGTATAAGTACCTATCAAATATAATAGAATTTCATAAAAGTGTCAAATATAATTACCACCAAGTATATTTTCTGATGTTTGTTTGCAATATTCTCATTTAATTAAATAAATAATATTTATGTTTATAAATCAAACATTTTTTGTCACCTAGAATACTTACTCGGATATTTCGGATTCTAAAGTTATGCCACTTGACGAGACTATATTATTCGATATTATGTTTTTATTTATAAATCTTTCAATAAATATCTACTCGATTTCATATTGTGCGATTATTTGAATAAACAAGTAATTACTAACGTTTATAGCTAAGTTATTCGTAAAATTATCAAAAAAAGAGCCTTAATAGCAACTACTAATGGCATCTTCCAGATCTTTTAAAAAGAAGTCCTTAATATTAACAAATCAATTATCACGAAATATTCCCTGGACCAAACCATGTACCACAATCTTCGCGTCACGTACCAAGTAAATAAATACACAGTGACACGATCTAACGGAGTTCAAACAATCGGGACACGGGTTCGATCGGCCCTTATTGGCTACAAGTACTCGACACTCAAGAATGTTTGCCGGCTCTCATTTACTCTGTTTGTGTGAACTAATTTACGACGTGTTTGCTAGAGGACCCCACTAATTGACCGATGACGGATCGAACCGTGGTTAGATAATAGGGGACTATTCTTAAAGCTGTGAGATAAATATTATATACTTTACTTTTTTTTAGAAAATTAAGTTTTCTTTTCTACTGATAAAATACTTACATATCTAGTGAAAAATGTCTAAATTAAGCCGTGTAGATACTGTAGTGTAGAATATAAGGAATACTGTGAGAGTATATATGATCTCATATTTATCCTAATTAAAGGCAATATTACATCGTACTCCGGCCTTTCATTACCCCTCCACTAGGCGTAACCCTACAATACCTACATGGTGCAGACCAAACACTTAGATCTGTGATTCTATAGATATATTACAATAAAATGTTTTTTTTAGTTTTTAGAGGTTACAATTATAATCAGTACTTAGTATTAAACCCAACCGTGCAATCAGTAATCGCATCAGTAGATTACATTACGTATTCCCACATATTGTATCAAGAGTACCTTACGCAAAAAGGTTAAAAGCTTGACTAGCACCTAAGTGGATTTATGGTTGATGTTTTTCACTTGCACATTTTCCCCGGTATAATTGTCCAAAAGTACATCCATTGCTCCTTTTCTACGTGAACGGTCGACATGCGTTCCTATGGGTGGATCAATAAACTCAGCTCTCATGCGTTGGCTCATATGTAGACGGGGGGCGTTACACCAGAAACAAGGTGTGTTCGTGATGCATAACGCTAGCAATGAATATACCTCTATTAAAAAAAAACGTCTTCGATTTATACACTTAAAAGTAATACTATGTTACGAAAATAAAGTATGAGTTGATTCAGTAAGAAAATGCAGGCCATTTTATAAAACTGAACCACTTAAGGCTCCAATGGGGGGCCACCCACATCGGCTCGACTTCCGTAGCAATAATATTCATTACTGAACTCAGATATGACAATCTTGATATTAGGTAATTTAATAAAATAATGATCATGGAAAAGTTTAGAGTAAACTGTCGCTATAAATGTTTGGGAATTAGCCGCATAAAAAATATTATGTGGCGACTTAATTATTCTGTGAATCGGTAAAAAATCTAAAAGGATTGATGTCAATCGTATTAAATTGCAGACTGGGAGTATAGGTATTGAAGGAATTTATATACGAGAGTACATAAGGCATTTACATAGATTCAAATATTGTTAAGGAAAAACTTTAAAGCTCACATAATAGCATGCGGATATATAAACCACGAATAAGGTACGTATACTATAAAGTTTCCAGAATATTGTTTGGCACAAAACTCGAGTAGGAAACGCTCTCATTTTGAGAATAGTGCCTGTTTATGCTAGAGTCTTCAAAACAGAAAATACTTGCCATCCACCCTCTTACGGTGCGGTTGTTAAAGGGGAAAAGGGGATAAAATGTTTATGGAAATATTTATTCAAAAACATGCATTAATATTTTAATAAAATATACATAAAAGTAACGAGTAATTTTTGTGAATTAACGTTATTTGATATTGCAATTATTTTGCACTTTAATGATAATATAGGGCTTCATAAACTTTTTATTAAGGCCCGCTATTACCTACTGACATTACTTTCTCGTACTACGACTGCGTGTTGTTTTCTTCACGTCTTATTGTTTATTATACCACAGAAACTCCCGCTCATATTACAGGGAGGTGTACTATCTAACATTTTTATTGTTATTACTTGAAGATGTCAACTAAATATTCAGTCAAGTGAAAGATTTTTGACAAAGTAATTAAGATGTATTTAACGATCCTTTTCAGCAAGTTTGTGTGAACATTTATCTAATCAATCCGTCTAGACAACTTGTAATCCTTCTAACTTAACATGAGACGTAGAGTCTACACGTTCATATATATATATATCAATGTGTGTTCCAATTATAATCGATTTAATACACCGAATAGTCTCGTCGCGTCGCCTACATTCGCATACAGCCGCATTCCTTCAAAATGGTTATCTCCATAAATATATCCCTATCTTTAACCAACCAACCAACCAACCAACTAGATAGAGATATAAATAGATAGTCTCTCACAGTTATGTTAATTCGACTTACGTAACGTAATATTCCCGTGAATGACGTCGAAGAGGGTAATGAGATGCGTCACAAAATTCTTAGGTTGTCATTAGCCGATCGGGTCGGGCGGCCCATCCGGCTTACGGCCCGTGTAATGGCGCGGCTATGCCTCGGATAGACCGATCCGGCGTAATGACGGACCGGCCAATATGGGAGAGAGACCGTGTACACTGCCTACTTGGGTGTTACGTAAAGGCGTGGTTTTAGGAAAGGTACAGGTTTATTCAGATTCAGGAAAATCTATAAAATGTTTACAATATACTCTGATGTTTATTGTTACGTTTTATTTTTAACTTAATGTTGGAAGCTATTTAATAATGCAGGAAAAAAAAAATGTTATATTTAATTATCATAACAATAGCCTATAATTGATGTTGGCAAGGATGTGTAAAGAAATAAAGAACGAATTTGCTTCTAGCAGCTATTCGTCAATTATTGCTTTTATAAACCTTAACGGTACTAGGAGAACCTTACTAGGAGAAATGGTTCAAAATATATTTGTACCACTTTTGTTTACCTATTATTATAATATATAGAGTATAACTACTCTTAATTATATTATAGAGTTTAATTTTACCGTCTACTCAGACCGAGCAACAATGTCTGCATGAACGTAATATAAATGGGCTGAGATAATGGAGGAGAGCAATTAGAGACTGTTTTCAGGCAATTGAAGAGGATAAGATTACATGTTTGCACGACATAAAGATATTCTCAATGGCCTACAAGGCTTATTATGCTGAAATAATTATCATGGTTCCTAATGGGTGGTGTGTTTATATTGCTAGAGTCCAATTTAGCTTACAGAAATAGTTACGACTAGGGAGGTACTACTTTATATTCTATTTTTTCTTTATGCGAAACGTATTTTCTATTTTCGAATTTTTCGTTTGATTTGTTTTCCTAGTAACCTATTGCTGTGTGCCATACCCTACAATGCTACCTACTAAAAAATATAATACGCCTTACTGGATTCAGCTGATCGCGATTCTGTTGCACTTTTTTCCACATGAGTTTAAAAAGATCCTATGAAGGAGCCTTTAATACCATTTTGTTCAAGAAAGTTTCGTTGGAAGCGGTGTACGTATGGTTGACAAATACACGATGCCAATATTCTGACACTTTGGGTACACGCCTCTGCGTGTATGTGCGTATATCCAGCGTTACACCTCGCTCCGTAATATGACCCCATTATCCCACCCTTATCACGCACACAACCGCAAACATCGACCTTAACATCTGAGGGCCAAAGTTTAAATTGGATTGAACCCTCCCAACTAATGTAACAACAAGCGACTTCGCCCGAACACGAATCAGATAATAACTTACGTATTTTGTAAGTTGATTTCGGGCAAATTGTCGAGAGACATGGAGATTATCGGGTTCCAAAGCTGATCGGTGAATAAATTTGGTTTGGAATACTGATGTAAGAGTCTTACCTTCCCACACTGCATCGATATGGAAGAAAAATGTAAAGATTGTGACACAAGCACTACCAAATACTTTGACTGTAATAAAATTTGAAGAATGATAATATATACAGTCAGCATTTTCAAAGTCAGCGAACATATTGTCATAAAAAATTGAATCAATTTCGATTTTTTTACTGAGCTCATCATTCTGTACGTTATATATAAAAACAGAGAATGTGTTCTATTGCAAAATATCTTTGAAAATACTTAAGAAGTAGGTACTAGTATTTGAAATAAAAACAATTCTATCTATCTATCTAATCAAATTTGCTTGGATAATGAAAAATTGAGCAGTTAAAAACGGAACAAAAAAAAGCTCTTTAAATAAATACCTTACACTTGAATGTCTTCGTTTATTAGATAAATTATTATAGTACAACATAAAGGGTTACTACTGGCTAACTAGTTTTGTTTACAATTGTTGTTGTACATTTATAGCAGGGCCCTGTAAGTGGCAGCTCTTTAGAGTATAATTCTAGGAGCCGTTTATGTAATTGACCCTACTAAAGTACGATGGTATTAGGCTCCATATTTTGTCTAAATCGTCTTCAAAATTTCATTGCGTAGGATAAGGTTTTATTTCAGCAGTTTTCTTTGTGTTTCTTAATTATATGGCAAGAAAAATGCGAAAAGATCTAGGATTTATACGTAAAAAGAAAAGAACTTTAAGGGGATTTTTATGAATATTCTTCAGAATGTCCTGTCTGTTAAGGAAAAATGACTTTCATGTTGTACATTTGTTTACGTAAAAAGGTTTTTTTTTCTTGTTAATTTTTCTTGATGTTCTTGCTTCCCAAAGTTAAAGCGCTGACTGTACAGAAATGTGTATCATCCATAGACATATTCTGTTTAGATGTAGTATCTATATAATAATATGTAAATGGTTAAAGTAACAACAACCTGTTTTTTGATAGAATCAGCCAACACCTGCTTCAAGATGGCTCCTATTAAGTACTTTATCTTAAAGTACAGTGACCCAAGAAATCTGTTTATTAGATATTAGATTTTGACGATAAAGAAAGTCGAACAAACCGTGGTTATCCCCATATATGTGAATAGAACTTATGCATCCAATCGCGACGATACGCTGGAAACATGTTTACCATACGCTACGTGAAAATATATCTACACTATATCACAGATATAATGTCTTAGCATATTATTCGTCTTCTTTACGACGGATATTTTAACCTTATTTTAGATGGTCAACGAATTTAAATTTGTTTTGACAGGGCATTCATTTGTTCACATATATTAAGCAAGTCTATTTGTCTAGTTCGTTCTATAAATCATGGTTCATTCCGGGTTTTAATCAAGCTAGATTACTATTTATACGCCTTCTTTTATTAAAGATACTTTGAGAGTTCACAGTTCTAATTATTGATCTCTATAACTCAGCTCATAAATGACGCATTAATTAATGTTTGAACACCATTTTCACAATCATACTAATGAAATATATATATATGTATAATGAATAGGTACATTAAACAGAAAGATACGAACGTGTACCACGATTTTTTTAAAACAAGCCTTCGCTGTTGCCCTTATAAAGCAGAAAAGAAAAACAAGTAGTGATGTTACTATACATAAATATTATCCAATCAGGACCTCGTAAGGGAGGCGGACGCTAAAGGCCATAACTTTAGACTTATTGTTTACTGACATAAGCACGGAGCACAGCGTACACTAAGTATGTTAACAGTTATCCTCCGCCGTCACTCAGCACGGGTCATGGCCGCTTAAAGCCCTTGAAAGCGATTAGGTTGGGGTTTTATTGCACGAGTAAAGCGGTGAAAGTTACTGACACGTGCAGTTAACGTAAACACCGGTCTTACATTTAAATGAAGTCGTGTATTTAAAACTTTGCCTAAGTACACGTCAAATTATTATTGGATAAAGTTTGCTGTTTATTAAGATGTAGTGTGGCGGGTGTGGCTAGACACTGTCTTATATGTTTATGACCGCAAAGTATGAGTTCTGACTACCTAATATTATTTGTATAAGTATCATGTAAGTACTTACATAAATACTTTTGATTCATCTATATGCTTTACATGTAGGGGATAAGTGGACACCAAATAAAAAAATTGACACGAATATCCAGTTAATAATAGTTCAGACTTGCCTAAGAGTGATTTTTAGGTTTGCCAAATAACGGGGTACTTAAAAACGTCTATTTCTAGATGTAGTTTTCCAACAGGTTCTGTGTCGTTTAAACGTCACCTCTTCGTTCCATTTGTGTCAATTTACACATGATTTTATGTCGTGAAAACAACATTCTGCGGCTGAAGTGGACATCAATTATAAAATGAGCCTACGTTAAAAAATCTAACACACTGTAAAATGTGTTATAAATAGATTGATATTTTCTTGAAAACTCGAGGCTACCGAGCGACATCAGAGATATAATACCTACAACAATCTCACTTATGCTACGTGTTCTATTTAAATTTAAAGCTAGGTATAGGCAAATGATTATGTTTAAGTAGTATGTGCCGTTCACGTCTACGTCTACGTAAATACAAGTGAATGTATCTATATATTAATTTATCCTAATCAGGTTTGTTGAAACATTTTGATTGATGATTCCTAATAATAAATCGTTTGAAGTTGTTGGAATTTTAAAGCGTTATTATTCTTAACACATGCCGTATCACTCTAAATCCTCGCTAAAGTCTATCAGTATGGCTAACCCTAAAATTAAATCTCCAATCGGAGCTACGCTCGAGCGGGCTCGTAAATCGTAACGAGTTCATGATTTATGTTTTCAGACAACAACGCATATATATATTTAGAACGTTACAAAAAACATAGCGACGCGGCGCCCAAGTGGATCACGTCGCGATCATTTTTAAAAAACATCCTGTAGCTATGCGTGATTGAGAAATTTTGATCAGATGAATTTATTTTTTCTTCTTATCAAATCACTATTTTTAAGCCTTTCGTTTGTCAAGAGATTTTTACTTACATTATATTTACTATACTACTACTAAGTAAAATGAAGTAAAGGTCCTGATGTTGCAATTTCAAAAAGAAGGGTGAATATAAATATCTTTTTTGAATTTGAAAGCATATCATGTAACATAACCACATACATTTTATATGTAAGAATAACACTAATCAAATTAGATGGAACCGTTTGAATGCAGCTACTTTTATGCAATCTCTTATTTATGCTCTTCCAAGAGAGAGAGCTAATCTTAGAGATGGTAATATGTTCGTAAGGATTAAGATAATAATTACATTTATAATAGTTTTGAGATACATTTCTTACCGTATTATCTTTCACTTGAAAGTCCTTAGATATATAAATAAATTCAGTTCCTATTTACCGTCCCCTGTTCCTTTGTTTTTCTACCAAGACATTTCAGTTACAATTTTGTACCTTTCTTATCATATTACATGATCCTTTACACTACTTAATACATAATTGCTCTACCTATTTACTGTGAGTAATCTCCATTTACAAGCCTTCATTATTTTGCTCTTCATAAGACTATAAGCCATTTCGGTTTCAATATTTCCTTTTTGCCATAGAAGGTACATTTACAGGCTTTTATAGCCAATTATTAGAAAATATTGTCCCCCAACAAATGCGTGTTCTACCCTATAAATAAATATGAACCTAATTGTATATTTTTATGTTACTTTTTCTTTCATTATATTGCATAGCTTGTTTCTTTGATGGCTTATTATAAGAAACTTGATGCTGATTTATATTTTTATGTAAATTTATCAATAATCGTCAGCATTATTTTTAATATGGACTGTTAGGAGTCGCTTAAGCAAGAAAAACAAATGTTTTTTTTGCGTAATGATGTTGCATTGGTCTATGAAGAACATGCTTCTCAAAAGAATGTAAGGGATGATTTAACATCACGTTAATGCTTGACAACTATTAGTACTATCAGGTGAGAAGCTTATAAATCTGTATTATATATCGAGATTTAGAGCTTAGCATTGTTATCTTATGAATCTGCGTGTTTATGTGCATACGCACACTTAATACCAATGATTCCGCAACGAGGTTTTAAATTCTAAATTGATGTTGGCCGTAGGATGAAACTGGAAAATTGCTTTGATTAAAAAGGAGCTCTGGCTGTTATTATTATCCGTAAAAGAAAATCAGTGATATTTTTAAAAGTATGTTTAAACTTATTTGACATTCGCCCACAAGTTCGAACCCTTTCCAAAAACGGTGTCTACGTGCCGTCCTAAACTTTGTTTTGCATTTTACGGTTTCAGCATAACCCAGTGCACATTGCGCATAACATTATCTAACAATAGTTTATAAAGAAAAGGCTTCACAAGACTCCGTCTCCTCTCAAAAAACCGTCATTGTCCAGCAGAACAAAATCAATAACCCTTTTTTGCATATAATTGCGCAACTTAACGACTTCCTTGTCTCGTTTTTAAATAACAATAACCAAAACTGGAGCAAAAAGTTCCTGAAAAAATTGCTCTCAATAACGGACTTTAACTCCTTACCTAGAAATGGTTTAAATATTGCGGTTAACAGTTAAACAATCGGTACAGTTATTGTGGAAGGTTTATGGGTTGTAAATCATTTGGGAAAAAAAGCCAGTGAATGACGTCATACGCCGTAAAGATTTAACGGCGTGGTTGATCAGCTGAGGCACGTTGAGGTGTGAGGTCGGCACGGTCACAGCCGCTGTGACCATGCATTGCTGCACGTTATTATCCTATATTGAACCCGCTATATAGGCAGCTTTAATATACATGCGTAGGAGTATGTTACCGACAAGTTCGTTTATGTTACAATTATAGATGCCACCTTAAAAAGAACTGTCGAAAAATGGTGGAGGTGACGTGATGAAATTTAATTCTACTTTAGTAACGCATTTTACTACGACGGCGCATGTGTTATTCGCCTTTAAAATTTTCAGGACTTCGGTAAATAGTTATAGGCATATATAGCAATAAATATTTATCTATTTCCTTAACAATTAAAAAGGAACAATACGGAAAAATGTGATTTAAATGTATGTAAAATAAAAGAAAACTATCACCTTAGAGCAATGAGAATAGTTATTCAGTTATACTTTAATTAAACAGTTTTTGTACCAGATAAAAATGATTTTGAAACTGATTAAAACAATTTTTATCTGTTACAAAAACTGTTTGTTCTTCGATAATTAATCAACCATATTTATTTATGTTACAATATGGGTATATATGTAGAAAGTAATAGGATTATAGACAGACTTCGTTAGTCTCCATATATGGAAAAATATTTTCACTTTTACCTGAAAATAAAAATGAAAATGCATGCCGATCTCATCCTACCTCATATTATTTAAGGAGTGGTACCCATATATTTCAACCCATACTTACGTACTAGTACGCAGATATAATATCATCGACAGACCGCCAGAGGCTTTTGAAATTCCATACCATTCAAGAATTTTGTACAAAAAACTGTGCCCAGGGGAGTGGAATTGTGAAGTTACTTATGTGCAGCTTACGGTGTCAAGAGGGGTTGCATGTGTAGCGACATTTATATTGTGTGTGTGTGTGTGTGTGTGAGGGTTACTTTGTAGGCAAATTGCTATCTCCCGCGTTCATTTGGCCAAGGTCACGAAGATGAACACATGCGGAATAATGTCGGAATATATGGATAGATGATTGCGGAGGAAGAAAATTGCGTTCTGTTTTTCTACATTGAATATTTTTTCCTTCATAAGTATAATCTAAGCAGAAAGAAACAGTTCAGCACATGAATGTACAAGTCGATATCATGATAAATATACAAAAAAATAAATAAAATCTAAATAGGTTCTCATTATTGCGATTTCTTTTATGTAAAAAAAGTTTTCTACTGAAATTTTCAACCTATCGTGGTACGACACGAAATATAACAAATCTGTCTAAATTGTAAAAGTAAATTTCTGTACAGCTCTAATCTCCACACGCCATATACCTAACACAATAACAATTTCAGAGCGCAAATCCGCGATAACGAAGTGGAGCAACCTCCGTGTTGATAACGAAGCCGACTTTCTACGCATATTAAACTTGATAAACACTCCCGATAAAGCCTTCCTATTGTTGTCGAGAATAGCTAATCAAAAGATCTCGATTGAAAAATCATTCGAGAACACTATCAAGATTGGAATCGATTGGAAGAAATTGGAAATTAGACAGTAATGGAATTTTCTTGTACCTATAATATGAACGATTTTTTATAATTTGTGTTTCTTCGTGGTATGGTTTTTTCAATGTCATAGAAATCTGTTAGGTATATAAATACTCTTTACTGGGTTGTCCTTTCACAATGCAGATAATCCAATCCACAGTTGATTTTACTTAAATATTCAATTTTCTTGCTTCATAGTAATCCCAAATGACATTTTCAAAACTGGAAGGATTTATGTGTATAATAATTCGTGTTGATATTTAAGCTATGATATTTTTTGGATCAATTTAATATAGAAATAAGAATTAATATATATGCAAATAGTATCTGAATGCTTACAATCTTATTTTCAATTCTAGTTTCTGAATGTAACGAGTCTTAGTAGGTACTTTTCCTTTTAAATAAGTAATTAAGATTAGTTGTTTGTTTGCTTTAAGCAAAAATAGGGATGGGTTATGCAGTTTATTATGTCATATATGTTGGTTAATTATATGTTTAATTAAACAAATAAAAGTGAGATGATTCTTTTTGAAAATGTGCATTATAACATAGTTAGGTGTTCCAGCCAACCGTTCTCGTAACCCAGTGAACGAAGTGCAAATCTGTTCAACACATCGCCATTAAAATCTGCCTATAAAACCTATTATGACTCCTTTTATCGGTAATGCTTCAATAAAAGTCGCAAGTGTAACCGACCCGTATAAATTGGCAAACTAAACAATGGCCAATGCAGTTTCGCTCCACATTTCTACGCGGTTGGTTTTTTATGCTTTGTGGAAAAAAAATAGCCGCAATTTATCACAGTTATGAGAAAACCACGCGTTGGCCAGCACGTCTTTACGGTTTTAATTAAACACATACAGTGCCTCCGTGTGCCTAAATTCGTTGCTACTACCCACTGGCATGCACGTGCCACGGCCCGAATATTGTCCAGACGTGTTTACTGAAACGTGTGAAAAACACGCCAACACCGCCGGCAATATTTTTGGTGAGTGCTCAAATGTATACCAGGTTTATATCACAAGTATGGTGCTCGCGATACACCCAATGCCATCTATCTAGCCAATAGATAACAACTATGGAACAGGACCGACAATGGTACAACCTTTTGTACATGGGACGTTACACAAACACATAAAAACTCCAACACACGCACAAAAGTGAACTCGTTTGGTGCGTGAGTATGCGTAGAAGCTTTCACGCACACTAACGGCCCCATAAGTCGTAAAAACAGCCATTGAAAAGCTTCAGCCGTTCGTCGCGCGGTGGCGCTATTTCAATGGTTCGTATCTCGACCGCCTGGCGCCAACTTTACGCATTTGGCGCTGCTGTGCCACCGAAGTTTTAAATTAGTTTTCTTATTAGACGGACTCCTTTTGTTGGCTTGCACTTATTAGACTTAGTTACGGAGCAAATGGATGAGAACAAGAACGGGTACTGATGGTACAAAATATCCTTTTGTGTTGTAACAAAAGACAGAGTCTAGAGTTTAGACAGTTGTTAGGTCTTACCGAAGCAGTACCAATAAATTATTAAATTTCAATACATCACTACATAATCAAATTAATTACTATATTATCAATTAGGATTTAGAATTATTGCATGAATTGTTTACCGAATCTTATTTGATTTATGATCTTATTAGACAAAGGAAAAAAAATAATATTCTAATTTGTTATATTTCGAATAATCTATACAATCAATTCCAACTTGAAGTTTTTTACTTTCGGATTTAAATGAGAACTATAAATCTAAATTATTCAGATACTCTGCTCTGACAAGATTTTGAATATGGAATAAGACATAAAATCATCAACGGAATTGCGTTGTAAATCAGTATGAGTACTAAAATATTTTTTTACACGAACATAGAAATCGTGAGTTTTGTACGGGTTATCAGAAAAACGTGAAGCAGACAATTGGCATGGCTAATCACGTAATGCGTAACGTAGATACGTTGAGGCAAAAACTGTGTGTGTAGTCGAACTTAACTATACATTGTGTAGGTAGTGTTGTGTAAAAAAATATCGTTGATCGTTTCTTTATTTAAAAATCTTTGGTTTTATGAAGTGATCAGAACATTTAAGAATCCAGATATAAGGTATTAATTTAACACTTGGTGAGTCAGTTATGAATATATTTGGGCAATAAGGAGTTATCACCTGTCGTTCTGAGGACCCATTAGTAATAATGTATATTAAATAAGGCTAAAATATTGTTTACATAATCTAATAATCCTAGGTTATATATTTGCTCACTCCTCGAAATACAGTTGATATCTAGATTCTAAGTTTAAACCTCAGACCAAACATTTTTTGTGTCATCGCTCAAAAGTACCTAAATCTAGGCGAATTCAAAGTTTTCCTACTTTACGTCAACGTGGCCCGAAGTGTGACGATCGAGTGAGCGTCCCTCCCGCCTCCTCTCATCTAACTTGTTCCATTACCGGGGCTGTTCCATTCGTTCCAATTTCAAATTTGAAGCTGATGGCACATCTATGGCACCGCAGCTTTGCCAAAGCTGGCTTCGAAGAGATTGGGCCAAAGGAACGTAAAATGGATTGGAGAGAAATGTATTTATGCACGTATGTATTATGTATATTTGAGACTCATGAGATTTTTGAATCAAATTTTAAGTTCGAAGATTAAGCAGTTCGGTCTTACGCAGAGTTTATTATATATATTCTATTTCTAAATAATTTTAGGATTTTCAATTTCAATTATATTAAATGATAAATATTTTAAACATTTAACTATGCCACATTATTTTTTTGTATATTTGTGTGAGTGTATGGCAACGGCAATGAGCAATCTATGGTATACGCTCATAACATGCAGATTGTAGAGTTAAATGTGTTCGCTGGGACTAAGTAGAGATCTAAAATATGCACTTATGTCGATATAAACATAAAGATGCTAAAACAGTCTTGAGCAGGTGTTAAAACATTCAAATCAAATTACCATCATCTGGCATATTTACATTTGACTCTATCATAAAAGTTAGCCAATAATTATCTTTCATTAAGAAATCAACTTTGCTACGCAATAATTTATTTGCCATCAATAAAATACATAGTACTCTAGGATCAGGGAATAAAACTGCTCTTAAAATATTAAACTCTGTATTGATTGCAACGAGCTCCCTAATACAATTACTTCAAATAACAGGGCCCATCATTTTATTGTATCACACATTGACGTCTTTTTCAAATACTTATTCTTTTTTTATCGCTTACCAGTCTTTGTACCAAAGATTGTATCCTGATATATAAAGCCTCTACAGTACTACCTGCCTAATTGTAATTTATTATCATTATGTCTTCATTTATTTTATTTTATTCAACAAGAATTAAAATCTGTGCTGTTTAAATACAAATCATTGGTTTTATATCTTGTTGAATTGGTAATGAATTGCCTGAGTTTGTTATTTAGGGGTTACATTTATATATTGTAGTTGGTAGGTTAATTAGAGATCTTGCAATTATAAGGGACCGATTATAATCATAATACCTACTTTTAAAAAAAGGTAAACATTTATAAAAATTGCTAATCAAGCAAGAGAGTTTTTTTTTTTTAAATAAATTTACTATCAGCCAGAAATATAAATAGCATTGGAGCATTAAGTAGTGTAGACTCTGTTTTAGATACTAATATTTTTTTTTAAATACACTTCACTACAAAATTATCTCAATTTTCTTAGTTTGAGCCGTAGTTTCAACATAAATAAATTACATTTTCTATACGTTAACAAAATGCACCTACATTTTTGAAGTTTAGAAAATACTTTCAATATACAAGTTAAATGATACTTTCCTTGGTTTCAACAAATTTCACACTTCATTTTTACGATAGCCTGCTCAACAGTAGAGAAACATTTCAAGTAATTCCTTTTTTAATCTTCTAGAACTAAACCCTAAAAAAGTAAAGTAACTGGACATAAATTACGAATCACCATTCCAGTTCGTTACTATACCTACATACATAGCTATACTTGCTTTTTCTAATGTTTTCAACAAAAAACAGAGAATTCTATTTTAATTAAAAATCAATTTCCATCAGAGAGGCACCCAGCTTTCAAACAACTTCTATCTCCCCTAATTGTTTTAATCAACACCTACCCGCTATATTCATTGCAAGCGGTAGGTATAAAGTATAGATAGACGTTTAAGGCCGTTTTCTCACTTGTCGGTGCGTTATCTGTTGGGTCGGTTGGTAGGTATCACTTACTACAGGAAACATAGAGAGCACGCGTATCTGGTTAAATTTCAATGACTATCCACACATGTTATGATAACTCCGTAACTGTTACCTAAGCAAGAGTATTAAAAAAAAAGAGTAAAAACACGACTTGATTTAGAAAAACGCCAACCAAAGCCTTCGTTTTAGTTTATTTGAGCTAAGTAACACAATTTATATAATACTTTGATATTCTTTTAATGAGTGCTAACATTTGAATAGAAATACACGGCTGATATTCCTATAATATTTTCTAGCTGATATTGTATCTAATTATTATAATTTTTTCTTTTGCCTGACCCTATGGCAATTTGTACGCCCTAGAGGTAAACCATAGCGCGCTATGTTTGTCAAAAACAAATGAAAATGACGATGAACATATACTGAGACATCGAACGAATATTTACCATTCATTTAAAATTAATGTTATATTTACTGAACAAATACCGCACTTAAATAATATCGCACCGACACGTGAGAAGTCGGCCTAATAAAATCTTTCCTTATAGATGTTGTGATGTTAATACCTTCTTATAAGTAAGTATAGCTATGTATACTATCTATATGTATAGATGTAGAGGTTGTAGAAGTAGGTATATCTAGGTATCCATGCAGAATTTTCAGTTAGTTCCGATATCTTTGTGTGTATTCGCAACATTGGGCGAACTTAAAAATAATTCCTTACAGTTTCAGAGCACGTCCGTTCGTTATTTTAGTCTGGCCAATTCCACAGTCCGCCCCGCACCACGGTGAAATCTGAAATCATTCGTTCACATACACAGGGAAAAATAAAACGCTATACTGGTTGCAGAGAAAGTTTTATTTTTATTTTTGTTCTTAAAAAGTTAGGTTTAAACAAAATATTCCGTTGTCAGTATACAGCAGTTGCTTGTAGGTAATGAGGGGGAAGCCTCGCAGATATAGGAGTGGAATTTCTCACTGTAAATACATTATTTCAACTATTCCAAACATTATTTTTAAAGTCTGGTAGATCGACCGTGAAATTAGATAGTAAATAATTAAAAGAGTTCTGCTAAAATTAAGTCAAAGAAAGATCTTCCTGTTTTCATATATACTTATGAGTATAGAAATCTTCGAAAAACTTACTAAATCCATACACCAACATAGCTATAAATAGGCATAGGGTTTGTGTATTTCTCTAATAAAAGGAGGGGAATAGGGGAAACTAGGGCAGAACTTACCGATAACATGATCAACTTTCGTATATCAAGTGTAACACGTTTTTGTCGCAATACGTCTCGGATAAAGTTTGTTCCGACGCAAATATCGACGCTCCGATGTAAACACAACATGCTGTAGATACGTACTACCTACATGTGTACATATCAATATGTTGGCAAAGTACAAGCGCGCATCGAGAGTGTAATATCGGCCAATATGCGAATGGGAGACGGCGACAGGCGCCCAATTTGTAAGGGAACAACGACGAGCAATTCACCGCCATGTTTTTCGCTGTTTGTATTATTTTTGTATATTTTTTTCGTGTACGTCGCATGAAAAATACGTAATCCGGCCTGAGAATTTTGATTACGTATTTTGTGTCATATGTTTGTAATATAACGTCGTGAGGCGGTGTGCGAAATTGGATTGCTTGTTGATTCCATTCTGTGGAATTCCAAATGTAGTCTTGTGTAGGCGTTCTTAACACACTTATTTTGGATAATTTTAAAGTGTATGAGATCCAGGGAAATATTTAATATAATACTTTTCGTTAGTTGTAATATTAAATAAGTACATATATTACTATACATATCAAATCATTTTTCTGTAACTTAAAATACCACTTTTTATGACAACCTCAATAATAACGAAAATGTAAACAAATCATCGTGTGTGGTCCCCTTACGTTTCCAAGATGTGAGATATCGAACCATACCTCCTCGTTGGCACGCAGCTGGGCAAGCGTCTCGCGATAACTTACCAAACTAAGGACCGCTGCCAAATGTCCCCGCTGTCCCCAAATACTGACATCGCTAAGCGACTGTATCAATAAATTTCTTAATTTAATTAAAGTTATTTCTCCTCGTCTGAAAGTCGTATCTATAAACAAGATTTCGTTCGCTGCAACTTTGTCTTGTCTCGAATAATGTTCAGTGTCGTTGCCGTCCATCTAGCTGATTGTATTATACAATTTATTATATACTACAAATTATTGTAGCTGTTTGTATGTAGGTAGGTAAATATGTTTAAAAAATCTAACGTTTTTATACTTGAATGAACTGAGTACCAACAAATTATGAAGATTAAAACAAGAAACTTCAAAGTATAATCTCGTCTTGAAAATGTCCGAACACGAGTTAATTTAAATTCATGAATTCAAACATTTGTATCTAAGTAGAGGTTCTAAGCAATTAAGTAACTTAATAAACCTTGGAAATCATGCTTCTACAAATTTACTTGTAGAAACCTTTGATGAAGTGGTGTCTGTTCTCGTAATCGCATATGTTAGTCCCCTTTAACGTAATAAAGTATCTAAAGGAAGCATGTAAAAATTACTGTTAAGAACTGCTGTCTGGAGTTAGTTATCGTTTTACTATTTACTTTTGCCCACGATGTCGGCCGCGTGGAAAATATAAAAGTAGTCATTTTTGTCTTTGTTTCTAGTTGATATAATTATAACTAAATGACTAAAGGATTATTAATTGAGGAATTATGACCTATCACGCATTCGAATACTTTATTAGTCTTTAAGATCAGTTTTCAAAGTCACAAAGTTTATTTAAACACAGCAGTAGTAAAAATGTAGATTAATTATAGAAGTGCACGTAAGCTCGTAAGTTAATTAAATAATTACATCAGCAAGCTAGTCTGATTTATTTATTCATTGTCTGTCAAAAATCAGAGACTGAAAACTTTACAAAAATATATTTAATATAACATTATATATTAATACCATTAATCCGTCACAAAGTCAAAGTCAAAGTCAAAGTCAAAGTTTTTTATTTCAAATGGGCCTTTGCAGGCACTTTTAAAACGTTATGAATCTAGGCGCACGGTTCCAAAGTGGGTGGGTCCTATGGAGAAGAGACCGGCAAGAAACTCCATGGATACTCTTTTAAAAATATTGGTTTACAATGAGTTGAAGCAATTTATAATAACAAAATAAAATAGAAAATACTCTTACAATGCAATATTACATTACATGACATACAAGGACTACTATATAAGATAATAAAATAAAATAGATTAACATTTTCAAAATAAAATGTTCAAGTCTTTGTGTGTTAAACAAAAATGTATAACAATGTTATGTAAAAAAAAAAGAAGAAGAAAAAAATAATGTAATACAATAAAATAAAATAAAGTACACATAAGATATAAATGTCTAGTCATGCAGAAAACACCACAACTAGATTGTGGGGATTAGAAACAACTAGTCACCAGGGAAGCCACATGTGCAGAAGATAATTAACGCCATACGTTTCTATCATCAACGTAGTCATTGACCCTATAATAGGCTTTCTTTATTAGAATGGATTTAACATAAGATTTAAACTTGTTACCAGTGAGATCGGTGACAGTTTTAGGTAACTTATTATAGAAGCGCACGCCATTACCTAGAAATGACTTATTAGTTTTAGACAATCTAAATTTAGGTACCACTATTTAGTCTATTTAGTCACGATTCCATCATCCATAAAATCTACGAAAACTTTAATAAGAACAACTTTTAACTCAATATATTATGTAGCGAGTGTGAGCAGCCTACGAATACGTATTATTGTGTCAACCCGTTTTGTTCACGTACCTTTATAAGAAACGATCATAGGTACTGTCCGGATTTTTGGTTGTATTTTGATTTCGCTTGCAAGTTTTGTATTGAATGATGGAGTAAGTGTATATAGAAATATTATCAGTACGTGCGTAATATAACCTTCAGATCTTTAATTCCCTAAGGAGTTCTTCAGGAGGGTTGGATGATATTTATATCTTTCACGTGTGGTTATATTCCATTTTCCGTAAATGGCGGCATTATGTCCCAATACAAGGGAGACGTGTGCCCTTTATCGGACATCAAAATAATCTGATTAAAGAATTAACACAGGGTTTCAAAAAAATAATTAATAATTCGAAATAATTATGCTACGAAATCATTGTATGACGACACGGTTGGCGCAGTGGCTAAGTGATTAGCTTTCTGCGCTAAGTGTCGCGGGTTCGATTCCCGCACGGAACAAATATTTGTATGATCTACAGATAGTTGTTTCGGGTCTGGTTGTGTGTGCATGTGACATGTATGTTTGTAAAAATGTACCCACGACACAGGAGAAATCCTAGTGTGGGACAACGTTTTTTAAAAAAAATAAAAAATAAATAAATAAATAAATTGTCGTTAACGTCCAACATTTTTATCATTCGTAATTGAATTTTCAAGGATGAAAAGAGAAAGAAATTGCGTTGTCGAAATCGTGCTTCTGATTAAACTGAACCCGATACCTACTCTGATAACCTTCAATGAACTGTGATTGAATACCTACTTTGATTTGCTTCTTAGAATCTGTAGTCTTTTGTATAATCTTAAAGGCATTTTACATAGAATTTTGTTTCATTCTTTTATCTTTGTCTCTCAATAATTTATAGTAGTAATAGTGAAGCTGCAATACACATTGATAACAACATCATCGTCTGAAATAAACATCTGTCCTTAGCAGGTGCTAAAATAATGCTTAAAGTGACATTCAAGGTTCTATGACCGTATAAATATTTTTTTCACAAAAAGACTAAGCAAAAATGTATACATTTACATACTTATTTCTCACAAGCTGAAGTGTTGTTTGCGAGTATATTTCCCACTAATCCAGTATTATACACATTCCGCGCGATGAAGTAGGAAACAAACAAGAGGAAAACGACTAGTCCTTTGACCTCTAAGGAGGCAAGGTTTATTCATGCGAAGAACAACGCCTCTTGTTAAGTTTTGACAGGCATACCTAGATGCGGAAACATTTTTAACAATTCACATTCGTGCCTAGTTTTGCATTAGGATTCCTTAGGATTATCCGTGTCGTGTGGGCGCCATTAAAACGTTGGTCACATGCACAGATATTTAAAGTTGGAACAAATATCTGTATGCGCGCGCAGCTACGCGCCGTTTAGATTGTCATACATTTCCGATTAGAATGTAATAAATTAGGCATTTTTACATATTTTTTTGCCTCTAATTACTGTTATGGGGTCTACGTCATAGGCTCTAGCGTAGAATCACGAAGGAATTTGTTAGTATTCACTATTTATACTGAATGGTTTCGTTATAAGAATTATAGTAGGTACCTATACTGCCGCACATATCATAATAATTAAGGATAGATATTCACGGGATTTTTTAATAAATTATGAATATATTGGCAATTATAGATATCATTTGTGCTAACTATAACCGTATCTAGAAAAAGATTTATTTAATCATTGGTATTATTCTTTCCATAAAAATTATAACTTTAGAATTCGCTTCGCATGCGTAATTCGTCTTTTAAATGTTAGATTTAAATGGTTTAATTACACTTAAAACTCTCAACACTATAATATATCAATCTTATTCTTATTCTCACATTCTATGGCACGTCCGCAGCGAGGCGCCACAGCACAGCATTATTAGTAATTCAAGTCAGCTAACGCGTCCATTCACGGCTTTGTGCGGCATCCGACGTATAAACTCGCTCCTGTGTAGTTTTTTTTTAAACTTGCCGTGTCTAGACCGTTGGGATCCGTTGAGAATTTCTATTAGCGTTTAGCTAGCGTTTTGGAATTTAAGTTACTGTTTAGTTTCAAACTGGATATTTTTTAAAATAAAGTTTGTTAGACTGCATCATTGGTCTAGTGATCTTTAGCGAAACTGCTTAGCGTGAGGTCGTGGGTTCGATTCCCGGGTCGGGCAAAGTTCGATTTTTCTGTATGGAAATTCTCAGTAGCCGCACGGAGACTGGAACTGTGCCTGGTAGATGTGAACAGACTCGCCCCTTATTAAATAGAACTTAATACCGGCACCGGCGAATTGTACTAATTCTGCCTACTCCTTCAGGGAATGCAGGCGTCATTCTAAGTATATATGTAAAGATAGGTATTTAATGATACAATTCGATTCTTAAGATCTGATTGACAGTAATGATTATTGATTCTTTAAGTAGGTACTTTATCTACTATAAAAATGTAACTAGTAATATTGAATAACAATTAATTCATATAAATATAATTAATTCTAAGTACAGTTTAAGTAGATATTTTGATGTATAATTATTGTATTGAGGTAAATCCGTAATATAAAATATCTACCTCTGTTAGAACGATGAAAAACATATACCTACCTCTCGTCTATAAGTTAACAATTTAGTTTTATTTCAAAACATTTGCACCTGCCTTATATCTGTATACCTAAGCATGTCAACAAAAATAACGCAAACGTTCCCAAACAAAATGCAAACTCGTTTTATATAAAAATAGTTATAAACCCAACTTTGTTCGGAGGACGAATACCAAGTTTTCGTAGTGCCTCATGCAAAATGTATTGGGCCCGAGTGTTCGTGAAATTTGTATAAGAAGGGGAATAGTTTTGCTTCGCTCGTGCCCTCTTTCGCTACGAGTTTGATATTTTTCTTATATTCGTATTTTTGTAAAGATCTATGTACTCGTATATTTTACTATAAGTTTGTTGGATGGTATCATTCGAACAATATTTATTGGGAAAGTAATGGATGAAGATAGGATGCAAATATATCAATTAGTTCTATGAGTACCTACCTACACTGCTGGACATAGGATTCTCTAACGTAAGATGTTTTTACCTTTTTCGAATATACCTACATATATATTTCGCGTTTCGTAAATGGAATCCTTACTAACACATTTTACACGTATACTAATATCCTTCTTGTGCTTGATATTCAGTGTTTTTTAAAAGCTCCAATAATTTTCTTCATAGTCTCGATCATGAATGCAAAACACTCCAATTGAACTGAGCTAAAAATAGGGTGGATGATTTAAATAATTAATTAAATAGCCTCATCTAGATTAATTTCAAGACCCCAAATAGTCATTTAACATGCAAAAAGATCATTAATGAGAACGTTTAAGGAAAAACTATAGAATATTTATTTTTTCAGTAATTTTCCCAAACACAGCCCAAAACCTGCTTAATTTTCTATATTTATTTGAGAAACAAAAGCAATAAGGAAGTTATATTTTAAAAATGTACACTACATTTGTCATTTAGGTGAGAATCGCGTGAGTCCGAACTATAGTAAGAGAAATGGCTGAAAAAATTGTGTGTCGTGTTTTTTGGCTGAAACAATATTTCATCTCGAGTTCATGGGGCTGAGACACGCCATTGGCCGGGGTTATTTTTGACTTACCCTTCAAATCGTCTACCTGCATAATTTACATACAGCGTCGAACATTTTCTTTAGTTTTTCTAATAAATTAGGAATAAAATACAAAAGTTTATTTTTATCTTTTATTTATTTGGTGATCATGGTATCTGAGGTCTTATATTTTTCAGCCACACCCTCTATAAGAATAGTTAGTTTTCTTTAATGTAGATTTTCTTGGCATACCACCAATCTCATTTACATAGCTGTTCATTAGCAACTGAAGGACTTATTCATGTTCATTAAGTTAATTTCTAATTTTAAATAGAGTGGACATTGGCAACCTTCGATTTTAGACTTAGTTAAATAAATGAACCTACGTACCTATTTGTGTGACCAATAAATAAATTAGAGGTATTACCTACCAATATAACAACTTATATAATCTAAGTATGGGTTTTAAGTGATTAGTATAAAATTCTCATTAGGTAAGTTTTTTTTTCTCCACAACAAACTAGTCTTGATGACCTGCAATGACGTCAGGAATTGCATCTGCTTATGTGCATAATTTCATATCCTTATCTACATATAGATTATATAGATAGTTACATTGAGTAGCTGATTAAGGCATTATTATAATGTAATATTTTTTTGTTTGTTTTCTTAGTAGGTACCTAATATAGTATTATGGTATAGCTTATTTCAATAGTAACTTTTATTAGCAAGTTGTAAGTCTTAAATCTTTGTTAAATGGGTCATTTTAACGTTTTTATCAATACACAGCTTGTCGTTGTTATTTATAGCGTTATTAAGGTGAAAATATGAGCCATACATTCTAACGAGGCAGTTGTATAGCGTTACATTTTCCTAACACACTTCCTTATCATAGATCTAAAACCGAGTAACGTCTAACCTAGAAAACGTAGCAACTCTACTCGCGTCCAACATAGTTGCGAAAAATTGCAATTCTAAGATTAGATTCGTAAGTTATAGAAAACAACAAACTAAGTATTATAGGTACTTAAAAAAAGCCCCAGATGTTCGTCGTGGTGACAGATTAAGCCGTGTTTTTATAGAGATAAAACTCATATTCTTAAATTCGATATTTGAGTTCTTCAATTCCAAATAAGATGATTTCGCTCCTTTATCGTAGGATTAATATTTAGTAGATATATTACTTCTGCCTACGCCTTCTGCAGATGTAAAAAGCGTGTCATTCAGTCATTCAAATATTTTATAGGTATACATTTTCATCATTTTCATATTCAAAATTATATCTGTTTACAAAAACAAACACAAAATCTACCACAAACAAACTTTTAAACATGGGTCGCATAATGACGTCATCTCGATCTACCTGCACCATTACCATACGTCTGGATGGAGGTCTGAGCCCGCTCATTCTGACCCGAGGGCGAACTTAGCTCGAATGGGCGGTAACTAAAAACTCTCGCTTTATAGGCACACATCCCGGTACAAACGGCTCCGTAGTCTGTGGTCTCATTGAAAGAAATCAGCGGATCTGAAAGTAAATCAATTTAGTTATATAATGATTAATTGTCTTGGAATGTCTTGTTGATTTTGATAACTTAAGTATATCTTTCGTTATCAGAATGCGAAGTAACCTATGTTCATATTTATGTTTTAAATCACAGGGCAGTAAGTAGTTATTAAGTTCATGTATAATATTCACGTATAATAAAATATAACTGAAAATAAGGAAAAAGATGAATGAAAAAAAAAAAAAAAAAACTATTGTCTGACTCTGTTCGTTTCATCTTAATATTTGGGAAAGAGTAGAGGAGGACTATGGAATTTAATAAAGATACAAACATACCAGTATATAGAAAAAGGGCTTGAAAAGAATGTCACGAAGTAAAGAAAGCTTGGTCTGCTCGCTTGGTCCTGAAACAAGAAATATAGCTTATTATTATAAAAACATTGAGTAATCATAACGATACATACAATTATAACATACAAAGACTGTAGGTAGTGCATATTGAATTTTTTATGATGATATAATTTATTGTATTCCCTCCGAAAATTAAATTAGCCTAGCATGTAAAGGATTGTCGGGTTAAGTAGCTCGACACTTTTGATTCCTAAATATTATTTACGAAGGAAAACGGCGTTTTATTATATGCGGCTTCATTTTTTTTATAAGGTAGTTTATATCCGATACTTATAAATCGAATAATATAATTTTAGATTATTTTAATGTGACAGAGTTGCCATTCATAAAATCATAAACGTTCCTCTTACCAATATTTATACTGAACTACTTTTGGTGACGGAAGAATCTGATATTTCAAACAACAATCAAGTACTACTTTAACAATGTCATGGGGTTTTCAAACGGACTTTAAGCTTTGTTTACCTCGGAAGCTAAAAAACAAAGTCGCACCTTTTGTGCAAAGGTAATATAAACAAATAAAAAAAACGGTAGCAATTGTCGGCAATAAAAAATTGTAACAAAGCTCCTTGTTTACCTGTATTATGAATTGGTACCACCTTTTTATGAATACAGAAAGTGAAATCTAGTTGAATTCAATTTTAACTTTTTTGTTGAAAGTGAAAGCCGAGGTGGCGAGTTTTATTGCCCTTTGTAAAAAAGGTAAACGACTTTTTTATACTTTATTTTATAATTGTCATTGTGCTAGGTTTTTTTTTTTAAATATAATTAAACAAATGATATTTGATAAAAAAAAAAAAAACGTTTTCATTTTCACTATATCATTGTTTTATTCTCCTTATGGATCTACATTATAAACATAAAAAATATTAAGTAATTATTAATTCAAGGAAAAATTGAATTTTAAACTAGCTGTAGTAACAAACTGTATCTCTATATCTTTTACTAGATATTAAACTTACTTATATACTTATTTAACTATATCTTATTTACTTATTTTTTTGATAAATTATATTTAGTGAAATATCGCTGCTATCACTTATGCTTTAAATTTTCATGCAGAAGGAGGTATTATATTATTCATCATATATGCATACTATAAAGTTCCAAATACAAATTATCTTTCAGCAGGACATTAAATAAGGCAAAAAAAAAGAAATCCAACCGCTCTCGCTTGTATTTAAACCATACGTTGAACCCACACTTCGCTTGAAGTAGTTAGTAGCCAAGCATGAAGGTACAGTACCACAATTATTCCCAACACTACTATTTGTACCGGAGCCTTTGCAGGATGTGCAGAATGCAAATACTTCGAACTTTTGTTGTTCAGTCCCCTTTGTTTTGTCTAAAATTCTTTGTGATACTAAATGTTAAAGTTTTAGCTATTCGTTTATTGTGTTTTGTCTTTCGAATACATAATACTGTTGTATCTAAAATTTGTTTAAAGAAAAACAGATCGATAAGATATTGTTACGGTGTAATCTATAGACAGTAGTAGACATATACTATTTGAAACGTAAACTGCCTATAAGCAGCGACAGATTTTCTGTAGTTCTACTTAATACATATACATTTTACTCGCCTGTAGAAATCAACATATTCATGAATGTTTCACGTTTCGCTATATTTGGTCATTCCCAAAGAAAACATCAAATATAATACATCCACACATTCATCTTAAACAATACGTGCGCTCGCAGAATACCTACTCATAACAGAAACATATTCTGGGCGTCGCATTGTCTGTAGCATTATGTAAATACATGTTTTAATCTTCACAAAGACAATCCCTGAGCCCGGCTAATAGTGCCCGCTCAATGCAAGTCACGAATGAACCCAATATCAGGATGTAGATTAGAAAAACATGTAAATAGAGGCACGATGTGGGGGCGAACCGGCAGCCTTCGTATGTACGTCACATCGACAAACGTTCTGAAAGAGATTGATTCTATTAACATGTTTGTGTAGGGCGGGAAGAGGTATCTAAAAGTTTCACTACAATAAAGTGTAACGTGAGAAACTGGCAGCAAAGAGTTTCTATCTGTCGTCTAATTTTCTTATTATGGAAATACACGACGTCTCATCCCAAATGCGGCTGTTAATGTCCGTAAACAAATTTGAATTAACTGTGTAATAAGATATCTAATGAAATTACAATAATGTACAACACGATGGCTAACTTAACGAATATGCTGATAGAACTGTCAAAATTATCAAGTGAGGCTAGTAAATATACAGATTTAAGCGGATCTGTCACATATTCACAAAGACCGTTAACCGAGCATAATATATCGATTTCAAATGATATACATATATCTGTAGTCTGTATTTATTATATCATTAGATTAGAGTGTAGACTTCCTATCGTGAGGTTGTGAATTTCAATGCGACCTCTTTGACCTATCGTCATCGATCGATACCTAAACCAGATTAGATCTTATACAAACCTATACCTACAGCTAATCCCAAATAAGAAAACCCAATATGAAATATGAATGCGAAGACATGTCCCAATCTCCGTTTCGCGACATGACTTTTATGAAATCGCAAGTACATCTATCAGAATAAAACCAAAGCATAATTGGATGAGATTATGGGATCATGGCAGCATGGGGTGTTTATCGCGAGCTTTCCTTGATAAAGTTCAATGATATCAACTTAAGGAGATTCGTATGCTAATGTAACAACTCTTGCTCTTGTGAAATATTATAATATTTTCGTCGTTGGGCTAAAAGAAATGAGAAGAATCGCAAGTATTTTCATCCTTATTTACATTAATATTGCATTGTTTTTACAAAATGGAATTGCTTCAGTTAATCATTTAGACTGTAAAAATAGGCTTTATATTATATAAATAATTAATAAGAACTGAATTTTTAATACGTAGATAAGTAGCTCCAAACTCCGAGTATTGAGTATTACTTGAGTGGGAACGTAACTGGTAGAGGAAACAAGGACAAACTAGGTCACTTAATTAATGAAGTCGACGCTGGGTCGCAATTTATCATTACTACTAGTTGGAATCTTTTGACATTTTATTTTAACATTGCTGTAGCTACTTATATACAATCTATATATAAAACCTCTAGCAATCTTCATCATCATCATCAGCCTGAAGACGTCCACTGCTGAACGAAGGCCTCCCCCAAGGGGGGGTTTGCCATAATCCTCACGCTTGGCAGGCGGCTTGGGGATCGCAGTGGCTCACCGATTAGTGAGAGGACGCTGCTGCCCGTCCTCCGGTGTCTGGCCGCAGTTTTAAGACGTACCCGGGTCAATATCTATCATATCTAGCAATCTAAATAGTTGAAATGTTGGAAATTAAAATACAAGAAATCCTAGCTTTAGTATAGAACTTTTAATTAAAATATGTAAGAACAAAGTTTAGAACCCCAATTTACGTCGTGCCAGCGAGCTTATCATTTGATACCCACAATCGTCATACAACCCAAAAAGCCGCGAGTGTGAAACTCAATGGTGAGAAAAACTAAAGGCATGGAAACGCTTCAGTAAGAAGATAGCGTTTAGTATTCCCAGACGTGCGACTAAACGCAATAAATTATGTCGGAGGTTTCTTAAGACAGAACATTAATGTTAGTAATCATTGTTCTGATATGGATGGTTTTAAGCAAAGGTAGATAATAAATCCTTCTTTCAGTCGGAATTTAAACATAATATTATAATTTTTCCAGGCAGATTTCAACATAGCCACTTATCATTCTGAACGATCACTCTTTACGCTTAGTAATTTGTTCTCATTACCATAATAGTGCTGCCGGCGGAATAAAGTAACCAATACCCCAATCTCATGCTTGTAATATCACTAAAAAATTAGTCTCTTATCAAACGTTGAAGTGTCGAAACGCTTTTTTGATGCTATCACTTACGTATTTGAAGAGGTATTATTTAACATATTAGATTACCATTATTGTCTTGAAAGGCTTTATAATTTAAGATGTATCAAGATATTTAAAACAGGAAATAGATAACGATTGTTATCACATAGGTACCTAATGAAGGCAAAATACTCGTGAATATATAGTGTCTTAAATGATATAGCGATTTTTCAGCGCGCGTGTGCAAAATCCTTGCAAGGGTAGACCTAACGTGAAATTAGAAGGGAAAATAGGACGAGATAATTGTGCCTCCACTCTTACCCCACCCCCCGGCGGTCCTCGTTACCGAGTTTAATCTGTTTAAACTTTTATTTACTTACGCCAAATTGAAGCGATTAGTAGCCAGGGCCTTTTCAGGGAAATACTTCGTTTTAACGCTGTTCCAAATTAAAGTTTCTCAACTTATTAGAAGACGAATATCCGAGGAATTTCATGATCGCCTTAGGCAATTCCTCCTTGTTTTTCGAAATTGAACACCTTTATTGAATTGTTCGAATTCAATCTATCCTGAGAGGTCGCTCGGCGGATATGTGGGTCGACGACATTGTAGATATCACAAGGACAGGTAGCCCGGGTACAAATGGCACGATACGACGAACATTTCCTATCTACCTATCTGGATATGTTGTTAGAAATTATTCCGTATCCCACGTAGGGAGGATTGTTTTGTTTGTAATATTTACTATGTTGTGATATAATTTACGGATTTTATAAACAAATTATACTAACATGTTGTAGGTACGCCTGAATTTTTCATTAAATAAATCATCGTTATTCAAATTTCAAATGTTAATGCAACAAAAATATGATAATACTGTACATTTAGAGTTCAATGCCGTTATTTCTTTACACATTGAATTTCAAACAACAAGCTTCAAATTGTATTCGACATTGAACTATCTACAGATCCATATTTATGTAAATTGCTTGAAGAATCATTTATATTCAAATATCTGCATAAATTTATATCAACACATGTTACATATTTTATTGAGTATCGGAATAAAATTAGGGTTTCGATTAACGTTTGTCATAATTATTTAAAAAAATTATAAGTTATGATATAGACTGATATGCCATATACGATATGATTAGGTAGGTAGATACAAATTGTGCTATAATTTAAATTTTATATGGCTTGCTGACAACCGATGTATGGGTGTGTATTTATTTCAAACGTTTTTCGGTATGTCCAGATTCGGTCCATACATTTGGAGGTCAATGCACTGTTTTTTTTTTTATACTCGGGAAACCAGTTTAACAGGGAATTCTCCAAAAACAATGTCTTCCTGATTATAATAATTTAACGTTGATAACAGGGCAATCTATTATACTTTCCTTAATGCTAATTTTCTTTACAGGAGTTAACGTCAAAATCTTTAACGACTTTTAAAGGTTTAAAAAGAGAAAGTCGAACGTTCCCACACAGGAAAGCCTTCTGCATCGAACACCATTCTTTAAAATGCATGCAGATGCAATAGCTGTCGGCCATGTTACCGACCCGTCTTTGATGGGCGTCCCTGTGCACTTTATATCTATCTCTCTCTTTCATATGTAAAATGATATCTGGTCGTCTCGCGCCCACTGGAACCCTATACGGAATTAGGGCAATACGCATGCGCGGCGTGTCAATGTCAAATCAATCCTTGTAGGCTGATGCAATCGGTTACACACAATTTACTAGGATGGTTACAAACGAGCCGGGCAATTAATTAATACTGTGATTCTTTTTTGTTTCAGAACAAACCGGTTGCCGGTTGGATTCTACGGAAAATGGATGTATTACGAGTGTGGACGGTATGTCTGAACAATTATTTTTACTGGTAATGTATGTAGATATAAGTATGTAACGGCCTTTACAGTTAATGTTTGTGCGTAAATCATGCCTTCTTGGCCTATTTGCAAACAAAGGTAAAGAACTGGTAACAAGAAGAAACTCATTTTATCCCATTTAACATGTGGCGATAAATTAAATTGGTCCTTAGTTGGGTAAAACACGGTTACATACGAACCTACTGAAAAAATCAAAGTTTCAGAAACAACCTTTATCCTTAGGCATTTAAAAATGAGTAGGTTGTTACCTCTATACGGTTATGTTTACGATATACATATAAACATACGTAGATAGACGTATAATTATTAGGTACCTAGGTAGTTATATACAAATGACGCTTTATTTCTTCCTGGTGTAGATCGATTCTACCAAGTATTACATAATCTTTTCATTATATTTACCTTATCTAGTGTAAATGAAAGGCTCCATAATAGGTAAGAAAACGTTATATATTTATTTCTACTATTATCACCAGTATTCACTTTATAATATTAACATCAACATATTAACATTTTAACACTAAACAATAAAGATAGCATAAGGATAAATACATTATTACCTTAAAATTAACACCACTTAGACGGATAAGCTATTTTCTTTGTTGTTCACTAGAGGCTGCTCCACGATAGAATGACTTCCGAATGTCAAGCATGATACCTCACAACATTCAAGTTCCCGCCAAATGCGTGCCTCGCTCTGATTGGTTAAGTGTGGACCAATTGTAACCATGAACCAATAAGAGCGATTCGATGTTGTCAGTTAATGAGAATTGAAGTTTGGCGGGTTTGCAAAGTAAAATGTTGCCAGGTAATAATAAAATGGATATAATATAAAATACAGACGCTAACAGCTCGGCCATCCTGCGAAAAGCGAGTCCCTTCGCGACACCAAAAGAAAATAAACATTTATACGTAAGATTTTATGTTATGACAACTCTCGTACACGCGTATACATAATTATTCTAAGGTTTTTTAGGTAAACATTAACATTGCCTAACTTATAATTTAAGGTTTTACAATAATGGTAACATGGTAAACATTAGCATTGCCTTATAATAATAATGACTATTAACTTAAATCTAAGGTTTTACAATCAAGTCATGATAACATGGTAAGCTTAACGTTATTATTATTATGTAACATTAATTATAACATTTATTATTATGTAACATTACTTAGAAAGTAACATGATGTTAATTCTCATGACATTATCTCCTTATAATAATGCGCTGGACATACTTTACAAAATATTAGATTATTTATTATAAATCAATCTACATATATGTACTCTCGTTAGAATATGACACTAATTGGAAGGTTCATTACAGTCCTGATTAGCATTGTCTTCAGACTCGGACTCTGTAGAGTCATAATTCCTATCGAAAGCGAGCCACGGCTTAATTCTGTCTATCGCTATTACATTTTCATATCGACGTTGGCCATGTTTGCGTGTTAACGGCGTATCTTCTATTAAAAATCTATCGTTAGGCAGTATTTTCAAAATTCGGTATGGACCCTGAAATTTTGCCGCTAGTTTTTTCGATTTGCCATCGCTTGGCACTTCTCGCTTTATGCTGACTAAATCACCCGAGTTATATTTGTAAGCGCACTTATGTCTTGTGTCGTATCTAATTTTGTCTTTAACCTGTTGTTCGGCAATGCGTGAACCTGCTATAGATCGTACCTGGTCCAAGTCATCCGTGGAAAATTCTCTAACATCGTCTATAATATCGCTTAGAGCATTTTCGGAGGTACTACGTATGTTAAAACCAAGAAGTAGTTCCGAAGGGCTTTTGCCGGTTGTCTTGTGGACGGTAGTGTTTAGACCGATTTGTATATCGAGAATATATTCATCCCAGTTCTTATCGTCTTTATTTTCCGTTTTAGCGGTGAGTGCACTTAAGATTGTACGATTATAACGTTCGCATTGTCCGTTTGCTCGAGGTGTGGCCACAGCATTAAGTATGTGCTTAATACCCATGGATTGGGTAAATACACGAAAACTAGTACTGGTAAAGGAAGTACCCCTATCAGTTATCAGTCTAGATGGTGCCCCAAAGTAACTTATATGCTCTTTAAGAGCTTTAATTGATGTAGAACTTTTAGTGTTTCTGACTGGCTTTATATTTATGAATTTCGTGAATCCATCCACAATTACCAATAGATAGCAGTTGCCCCTTTTGCTTTTCACAAATGGTCCTAGATGGTCTGTGTGGATTGTATGAAATGGAGTTTCGACTTTAGGGATCGGATGCAGTTTGCCTTGAGCTTTCCCTGTATGGTCCTTACTCCGTGCACACTCTAAGCAAGATTTGACGTATTTTTTTATAAATCGGCGCATTTTGGGGAACCAATAGGTTTGCTGGATTCGCGTAAAAGTCTTGTCAAAGCCAAAGTGGCCTAGATCGTCGTGGTTTATTTTAGCTATCTGCCACCTTACCCCTTTCGGTACCACCCACCTTAAATCATTTTCTTCCTTGCCTACAATTCGATAAACTTTTCCGTTTTTTAATCTATAGTTTTTTATAACATCTAACACCTGTTCTGATTTAGGGTCATTTAAAATCTCTCTGATACGTGCTATTTCGTCATCATTACTCTGTACCGTAGTTATCCAGTCATCCGTATCTACTGTTAGTACGTCTAATATATGTGGATCGTCCTTAGCTTCCCCTACTGGATTCCTACTTAGTGCATCTGCGTGGGACATACGACACCCAGGGCGATATTCAATTTCGCAGTTAAATTCTTGGAATTGGACCCACCAACGTGCTATGCGAGGTATAAGGTCTCTTTTTGATAGAGTCGTTCGCAACGCGTTACAATCTGTCAGTATTTTAAATGGAACACCTATCAAATAGACGCGGAATCTGTTAAGGGAGGCCACGACGGCCAGCGTCTCCAACTCAAATGAATGGAGCTTTTGTTCATCGGGAGTAGTTTTCCTGCTGAAATATGAGACTGGCTTCAGATTACCAGCTTCATCTTTCTGCAATAAAATTCCTCCTATACCGTGTTTACTAGCGTCCGTATGTACTTCTGTTTCACGTGTTGGGTCATAAAGAGCGAGCAAGGGCCTTTGAGTCAGCGTTGACTTAATAGTTTCAAACGCACTTACTTGTTCGGGCCCCCACTTCCAGGTGGCATTCTTTTGAAGGAGGTCCGTTAGAGGCTTGGCGATCGTAGCAAATCCTTTAACAAACCTCCTAAAGAAACTTGCCAAGCCTATGAATTGCTGTAATTCACGTTGGCTTTTAGGTGTACGAAACTTCGAAACGGCTTCGGTTTTCCTTTCGCCGGGTTTAATACCTTCGGCATTAATTTCGAAACCCAAAAATTCAATGCTATCCATGAAAAAGTTGCATTTGGATAGCTTGAGAGTGAGACCGCCCTGTTTTATAAGGGTAAGTACTTCTTCAAGTCTGCAAAGACCTTCGTCAAAAGACCGTGCTGGAATCAAAATGTCATCCATATAGATGAGGGCGTACTTTATTTTCGCTTCAGAGAGGATCTTATTGATCGTTCTCTGGAAAACAGATGGCGCATTCACCAATCCAAAAGGCATTCGTGTGTACTGAAACTGACCATCAGGTGTCACGAATGCGGTTTTTTCTTGCGAATTCTTTTCGATAGGAATTTGGTAATAGCCTGAAGCCAGATCTAACGATATGAATAGTTTATTGCCTGCAAGTCTATCAAGCTGGTCGTCTATTAGAGGTAAGGGATAGTGATCCTTTTTTGTACGTTTATTTAAAGCTCTATAATCTACACACAAGCGTTTTTCTCCAGTTTTTTTCTTGACCAGCACAATCGGACTCGCATATGGAGACGTGGATTCGGTAACAATGCCCGCATCCATCATCTCCTGCACCATATCCCTAACTAGTGCCCTTTCACCGTAGGACATGCGATATGGCCTGTATACCACCGGCTCTGTATCGGTAAGTTCTATTACCATCTCTGTTGTATTTGTGAACCCAAGATCTTTCAGACCAGAGGAAAAACACTCTTGGAATTTCGATAATAATCTTTGGAGATAGAGTTTCTGCTCAGAAGTGATGGTGTTACCGCACTGTATGGACTCATCCAGAGATTTATCATCGAAATTTACGGAGTATACATTTTGTTCGTTCATGATGGGGATAGCACGCGTCAGTAAAGACCCCAGTCTCAAACAGATGGAACGACCGGAGAGGTTTTGTAGCAGCAAGTTACAGCAGCCACTGCGTACTTCATACTTGCCCGGGAGTAAGTAGTATTTGTTATCTTCGGTGCCTCTTACGGAGCCGTTAACATACACGAACCCAGTAAAATTAGTTGGTGACATCACAGGTATCACAGCCAACTGTTGTGAAGCAATTACTACGTCCCCCTGTGTCATGAGGAATATCTTCTGATGGAAGTTCTGTTCGAACACTATTTCGTTAGGGGTCTTTATGATACTTATGCCAGGTTTTTCCGTGAATGTATGACCTAAGAGAGCTGGGTATTTCAGAGCGGCGTCTTCAACAATGAGAATCTCTATGTTCTCTTTGATCCCTTGTACAGTTACATCAGCAGTACATTTACCGAGTGGTTGTACAATGCCACCTAAGCCTCGTAAGACTGGTAAACTGTCCAAGCTTGCATTCAGTTTCAGACGCTTTGCTTCCGATTCCCTCACTAAAGTGCACTGACTCCCTAAGTCTACTTGACAACCGATCGGCTGACCATTTATAAATATTTCGAGGACATACTTCTGATTAGTATCACCTGAATAGTCTACTAGAGCAACCTGCTTTTCATCCTTAACTTCGCTACTGGGACGCCCACTGTTTTGAATAGCGGACTGCTTGAATCTACAATACAAATCCAAATGACCTTCGCGGTTACACAGAGTGCATTTTGTTAAGGGCTTATTGCATTTAAAACTCTTGTGTCCTTCTTCATTACAATTGTGACATTTAATGACAAAGGTGGACCTCTTATTTAAATCAGATTTGTTCCGGCTATTGTTTGACAAAGAGTTTCTTTTATCTTGCCCGGATTTATCCGTGACTTCTTTACTAGTGCCTGGCTTAACAGTTTTAAAATATCTAAGCACATCTTCGGGTCCACGAAACCTAGCCGCTTGTGCTCCTATCCGCACTGCTCTATCGTCTACGCCGTGTAATAAGCAATCAACTGCTTTTCGACCTACGATATTACAACGGTTCAAGAGATTTATTTTTGCGTAGTAATATTGTTCAAGGGATTCGCCGTAACGCACACGCTTGGCCAACATCTGAGTTAGTTGTTCCGCATAGTCGTACCTACAAGGGAAAGACTCAATAAGCTTCCTTTTCCATTCTGTCCACGAGTAAAGCATTGTGCTCAGACCTTTATACCAAGTTTGAGCAAGCCCAACAAGCTTTGGTAGAGCAAAATGAATTGTTTCGCGTTCATTCCAGTTATAAATTTCCGCGGCTTCCTCGACTTTAGTTAACCATGTTACTATAGTCTGTTCGGTAGATAAAGGATCGAACTCCGGAATCACGTTTGTCAAAGAAAGCTTAGAGGTCGATTGTCCCTTCACATTGTTGAGTACATCTAGTAATTTATTTAAAATGCAATGAGTGGCATCAGGCATCTCAACTTCCGCTAACTCACGTTTTGTATGACGTGAGGGAGAACGAGTTCGTCCTCGCTTCAATAAGCGTCTAATAGGAGTATCGTAGCTATCACTGCTACTACTGCGATGACGACGTCGTCCTACCCTCGAGACCCGGGTTTCGTCATCCGACGAGTTATCACGAAGCCGTTTCCTACTACGATAATAATTACTAGTATCATTATGGGTTTTATTACGACTTTCATCAACAGAATCGTCACGGTGTCGGTTCCTTCGACGGTTAATAGGACGGTCCCTGTTACGATTACGTTCGCTACCGTCTCTTCTTGATCGCCGATTATTAACGTTATTATTAAGTTTTAAAAGAGAGTGCTTGCGGCTTTGCCTGTTATCCAGACTCCCTTCCGCTCCCTCACTCTCATTATTTGAATTACTTATTGAGCGCTTGCGGCTTTGCCTGTCAACCAGACTCCCTTCCGCTCCCTCGCTCTCATTATCTGAATTACTTATAAAGCGCTTGCGGACTTGCCTGTTATCCAAACTCCCTTCCGCTCCCTCGCTTTTATGAACTTGACGTCGCCGCGAAGTCCGCCGTGGGCCCTCATCATGGTCCACAATTATTGGCTGGTCCTCATTACTGCAGAGACGTCCATTATCACCACTCGCAGGTGATGGATCCATTATCTGTTTGTGATTAAGTTTTAAGTGTTGATGAATGTATTTAATGCCATTTTATTTTATTGTGGTAAAAAGATTATCTTATGACAAAAACATTCACTGCTCCAAGCAAGTATCGCATTTCCAGGGTGTAGCCCTGGCAAAATGATATACATGCTTTGAAACACATTATATATCCACGGGAGTACCCTGGCAACATATAATATGTTCATCGTAACAAACTAAGACAATAATAGGTTAAAAAAAAAGTATGTATCACATATCCAGAGTGTTGCCCTGGCAATATGGAATACATGCCAAGATAGTCCGTTACATCTCCGTAGGAGTACCCCGGCAAGATGCAACAAACCAACAGATTATGATTTGAAATAAAACCTAATTAAAAACGTATACATCCCATTCCCAGAGTGTAGCCCTGGCAAAACGGGGTGCATACTTAAAAAGTCCGTTACATCTCCGTAGGAGTGCCCCGGCAAGATGCAACACACCAACACATTATTAGATTAACTTATAATATATAACACGAGGCAAAAACAGCAGTACACATTACATATTTTAAAAGAATTAAAACGTGTCTTCTGTAGAATAAAAGCCTTTAGAATTACCAAAAAATTAAATGGTACTTACGTGACCATCGTCAAAATGTATACTTTATGGAGCTTTTCCTTTACGTATTTTATGGGTGTAAAAAGAAAACTAGCAAACGTGGGCGGGATTAACGGATTGGTTTTAAATTCTCGTATGTTGAAATTGACTTTCTTTTTACGAGTTAGAATCCGCCAATCCCACTTCTGAAATGTAAATGAAAGGCTCCATAATAGGTAAGAAAACGTTATATATTTATTTCTACTATTATCACCAGTATTCACTTTATAATATTAACATCAACATATTAACATTTTAACACTAAACAATAAAGATAGCATAAGGATAAATACATTATTACCTTAAAATTAACACCACTTAGACGGATAAGCTATTTTCTTTGTTGTTCACTAGAGGCTGCTCCACGATAGAATGACTTCCGAATGTCAAGCATGATACCTCACAACATTCAAGTTCCCGCCAAATGCGTGCCTCGCTCTGATTGGTTAAGTGTGGACCAATTGTAACCATGAACCAATAAGAGCGATTCGATGTTGTCAGTTAATGAGAATTGAAGTTTGGCGGGTTTGCAAAGTAAAATGTTGCCAGGTAATAATAAAATGGATATAATATAAAATACAGACGCTAACACTAGGAACTGTAGATTGGAACGTAGGTATTGGAATTTCGATTATAAAATCAATCACTCGAATTCGATTGGCGAATGACATCATAATACACACCTATTGTTTAGGAAACTGAAGGTTGCTAATACCTACTTTGGTATTCGAAGCCGTTATTTCAAGATCGATGTTTTGAAGTAATACCTAATTTGTTCGTGCATATAGAACTTCAATTAAGTAGGTGTGTTCTTAAATTGAATTTGCTAGATCATTATATATACTTATATATTTTTTTAATTCTTTATCTGATGAGGCTTTTTGCGCTGATGCGCCAAGTCAGCCTCTTAGGGTAACACAAATAATGATACACAAACAAAAACAACAATAACGTACCTACATATTATTAAATCATCATACTTGTGAACAATCAGGTGTGTAGTTAGTATGTCGTCGTAGTACAGTCAGTGGCGGTCCGAGTAGGGGGGTCGTAGGGGGCATGACCCCCCCAAAATCGTACACGTCAGATTGACAAACCTATTCGTCCTATTTCTATATTTTAATGCCTACTTACCTACCTAGTTTATGTTAATAAAGCATTATATTTAGATGATTAGAAAATATGAAGCCGAAACGAAAGTCCTAAAAAGGATACAGAAGATATTCAGTTGATATGAATAATGTTCTTAATATAAGTAGGTACAATATATACGAATTGTAAATAAAATGCATACCAAACAACAACAAAGCCAAGCTGATACTATGTCTATATTTAGCTACCACCTTTACAGGACACAGCGAGTTAGTTAAATATTTAGTCATAGACCGGGAGCCAACGACCATATTTTTACGAGTGGCAAGAACGTCTCATTACTATCTTATTACGTAGCGTGTCGGCCGGGCCACGAGCCGCAACACATCCAATTTCCCAGCTTCCCATTTATTGATATTGACTCTACGAGGACGCCTCGTGAATGCCTTGGCTCCAGATATTACAACAAATAGATGCGCCACCTACGCGGCTCCACGCTACCTTATTACGTTGCTAGGCAGTTATGAATTGTAAATTAAATAAATTACAAATTCTTTACGTTTGAAAATGGAATGTTTATGAATGCGTTTATATTTTACGTTTAAAAAAAAAGTATCGGTAAAGTATGAAAGAATATTTCGAAAACAATACATATGTTGTAGCAATAACGTACCTAAGGGTGGAGAATTGAACTAAAAACATTTTTTTTATATTACCAACATCTTTGTTATGTCATTTAACGGCCTTATTTTACTAAAATGTAGATTTATCTTCGTTTTTCAAAATATGTATTCATCTTCAATTCTGAAATTTAATTTAAGAACTAGATAGTGTATTTGTATAGAACTCCTAGATAATCTAAGTCTAGTTACAAACAAAATGCATGTAAACTGACCGGAGTGTACGCCTTACTTGTACTTACGGTTGTAAACACTGACCCTGACCTATGTAAGAAGACATATAACACATCGCTTACTTACTATGTATGTGAATGTAGATGCCGACGGCAATACTTTGTGTCAAAATGAGAAGGAAACACAACCACACACTATGTAACTATCAATATACGATAACACACACTAACATTTTGTAGCATATAATTTTAAAGAAATGATATATCGGCATTTCTAAGGATAATATAAGTAAACACTTGTTCAATTGAAAGATATTATTGACTGAAAGAAACTTCTTGAAAAACCGTTGTTATATCAAATTGAAAATGAAAATTTAGTTGCCTTGAAAATAGTTCTTCGGTGTTTTACCAACTGATAACAAAAGAATTTGGTAAACTTAATACAAGTCTGAATATTTCACACAATCTTATCTAGTTGTTTCTATATCACTGTGAGCCATATTTGGCGGTATCACTTATTATCATCAAACCTAACGCCGGATAAGCTTGAACCGATACGTGACTTGCGAAAAATAGACATTTCACCCCCCTTCACCCCCCAAAAGTTCGTATTCTTTCACCCCAGCACACGCATAGAATTGATAGGAACAGAATATCATACCATGCATTCGTTTCTAGATGGATATGGAATCTGATTCCTAAATTGATTGAAAGTTTCTGTATGTTTGGAAGTTTTCGGACTTGCTTTGAGCAAATCATACATAGTATCTATCTACCATTATAATGGTTCTTTATGTTTTGGCATAATTCAGGTCCATACAACTTAATGATTAGGTCTAAAGTGATCTGAGCTAAATATAATTCAATGTCAATTTCAATGAATACTGTCATATCTTGTCCAGATGTGTCTTCATTGAAAACTTTACCATAATTGGACCAAAATGTATCTAGTACTTCGCTCGCTCTTCTTCACCACATCCTAGAGCAATAGTTGAAAATATCAAACACCCTATCGCACTTTTATTATTGAAAAGCAAACTTTATTTATAAATAACAAAAACATATATTCAATAATCAACCAGTCTCAAAATTCCTTTAAAATACAGGCCCTTACAATGTTAAGCTACACCATGTTACGCCGTAGTCAGTCTCTATCGATTTCAAGAATTAAACCACTTAGAAGTCACTAAAGTGCCAAACTTTGCCCAACTTTTGGTAATCCGGGTTAAGGCGCTTGCTGAATCGTCCGGGAACTTTCCGAGATAAAAGTACCCAACTAATATTATAAGTAAGATCAAGCTAATCTCAGACAACGACATTTGTTGAAGTTCTTATTTTAAAGTATATATTTCTTCTGTATTTAAAATGTTGATTTTGTTTGACTTTTTTCACTCGTCAAACGTTCCATGTTTTCTACTTAATTAGCAAAACGTTCGGTATACGGGCATGTTGTGGAAGCTAATTTATCTTGATTAAAACACATTCACTGGAAACAGCAATACGAAGTAATGTAACACTAGTGTCTCCCTGTAAAACAACTTCCAATTTATGCTAACTACTTACTTTTTTCGTCATTTGTATCAATTGTTAATTTAACTTATCATTCAAAATATAATTTGCAATAAATTTAGTCACTTTCAAAGACCATCTTAATTAATTCATAAATTAAAATTTGCCCGGTGACTCTATTCGCTACTTTTTTTTTATTTCTCTGTATTGTTATTTCGAGGCTTTTAATCTTACAAGACTACGCTAGCCTCATCGTACCCTAAATATCGAGATATAGAGAGAAATACTATGTCTATTTAAATTTCCCGCGAATTCATAAATATTCGCTACTTAAAAAATACTTACTTAACAAGCCAAGTACAAGGATCTATTTAATAAAAATTAACCCAAGTACCCCTTTACTTAATAAAGAATTACGTACCTATAAATAAATTCATTATTGAACACGTGCATTGGTGTCTGTAAATGCAAGCGGATATTATGTAAGCAATACGAAGGCGCAATAGATGTAATAAATAACAAAATAATTGTTCTCCATCAAGCTATCATGTTTATTGAACTACAAAGGGACCGAACGAGTGAGGCTCGGTTCCCGCGACTAATGAGAGGGCTGATATACTGAACGTTATACTTACTTTGTTCTTGATACTTTATTATATTCAGTAAAATGTATATTTAATTACCCGACGCCTCTTTGGTCTAGTGGTTGCAAGGAAAGCGTGAGCTCCTTCGATTGTCGGTTTATTGGTTTCCAGATAAGAAATTTTCAATAGCGGGCTGGAGTTTCAAATTGTGCCCTGTACCTATTTTATAGCGAAATATAACTGTATAAGTACCTACACTGCCACCTATCCTTTCGGGTGATATACGTGTGATACATTTGTGTGTATTCTCTTTACTGTAACATAATAATAATGTGAGTGTATTTAAAGTATTTCTAGATTATTTTAAGTACCTATAAGTTTTTCATATGCAGCCTACAAACTATTCCTTCTAAAACCCTCAACCCCTTCACCGGATAACCAGATAAAGTAATACAGCAAAAAGCAAACCAACATCGTGGGAAGCGAAGGTGTGTCCAGCAACAGATAAAGGTCGTCGATTAGAATAAAATAAAGGCGAAATTATACTTGTCAGTCGCGCCGCCGCTTTCAAAGGGTTATTTATAGGGTATCCGATTCGTAAAGATTGAAATTTACTTATACGGCTGATTGACACGAATGGCATTTCTGTGCAAGACCTTATCTGCGTCTTCCATCGCTTAGGCAGGGGTACAGAAACTTAGACTGTTTGTTTATATATATACAGTAAGTTTAAGATTGAATAGATCATTTTGTGTGTAAACTTTGGTACTTAGGACGTTTTAGTTGAAGTATTTTGGTATGGGAACTGTAAGAACTTCGCTTAAAAGATCGATAATTTGCGATAAATAATTTGTTTTAGTTATCTATTTGGGGTTATTTATATCCGTTTTTAAAACTCATCAAAGAAATCCTTCTGTTTCTGACTAGAAAATACCAAACGATCCTGGAATGCAGCAAAATATGGAGAGCAAAAAAAAAAAAAAGAAACTGTTTCAAATTTACTTCCCTCTTTACTATTTATCAGTAGGTAGATAATACCATACAAACGTTCAAAATATGAATTTTAAATATCGAATTCCGCGATCCGATACCGAGCATGCACATTCGTTTACATATCTAATTATGTAAACACCGCTCCGGGTTCCGTTCGAAATTGGAACCTGTCTGTCAAAGCGGAATGAACCGAGCCAATCAGAGATAAATAACCGTCGGTCCGCGAGCGTGGCCCGTTTCATTTGCATGTCAATGATGCGCGGGGGCGACGGCAATGGGGGAGGAACGCGGGGAGGGACCCGGCTTGCAGGTACAAAGCGTCACCTGACTTGCCATGGTAGGACTGTTTTTGGTCGAGATCGTGTTTACAACATAGGTTTTTCGGAATGAAATCGAAAATCATGCGGTACATATGGGTAAAATTACTTGTATATAATTATGTATTAGGTATAGACAGAAATGGTGTAATCGTTGAGTAATACTTTCAATGAAAATTTTGATTAAATGGGAAAAATAAACTTATTTGACTCGAACAAAAAGTATTACAGAGATGATTTTTACGAACTTTTTTCGCTTAGCTGGATGAAATTGAGCTGAGCCTTATTTTTGTAACTCAAATAAAGCTGTTGAATTCTAATACACGTTCGGGGAGCGGGTTCACGACCGCTTAGGTACCCTTCAGTGGTGCTGAGTCGCGGCAAAATGTTCTGCACCGCTGCTGGCCAACAAGACTCTTTTTGAAAGAGAATTTTAAATTAGAAAAAGAAAACTCCACTTGTTATTACATCGATATAGTAAAGAGTACTTAAGTATAAATATAAGTATGTAGGTTTATGAAATATATTATTTTTAACAAATTATGATACTAGGTACCTACCTATATTTTTTATTCAAACCTCTTTTAAGATAACACTCCTAGGCTTTTAAAATAAGAACAAACACGATTGTGTGAGTTAACTGCGAACAGCTGAATAGTCTGACGTCATTTTTATGTCAGGCACGAGTGGCTATGAAAGCGGATTTTACAGTGACGTCATTCACTAGCCGTTAGTGCCCCGTTTCTTCATGCACCCATAGAATGTAACGTTTATCATAATAAAATGACAATAGAAAAATGGAGACCTCCGGGATTTCTTTTCCGAAGAAAAATATTATTAAATCAATCGTTTAATATCCAGTACAGTGTCGAAATCAATAACTATAGATTACATAAAACTCTAAGTAGACTATATACTTCTTCAATAATAATATCTAACTACATATTATGAAATTCATGTCTCAGATAAATGTGGTTGTAAAATATCGTAGGTGGTACGAATCAAGGGGTTAAGGTATTTTACTCTTTGATTGTTTCTAGTTTCTATTCTAATCATAGCGACCTATGAAGCCATACTACACCTTCTTCTTCCTTAACAAACAAACAAAACTTTCCTCTTCTCAATATTACTATGGTAGTTACAGTTAGACAATAATTCAGTGGAGGAAAATTGTACACAAACCTCGCTTTCGCTGACTCGTCACAGACCGTCAGCCATCATTTTCATAAACATAAGAATATATTTATGGTAATTTTAGTATCTTCTAGCTTTGTCGGCCTCTTCATCTTCGTAGATATCTATCTACTTAAGTCAAGGGAATAGTTACTTGATATTATCTACAAGATAACGAAGTCTCTATCAGAAATCACTAACTCGACGGAATTTGCGCCAATGATAGAACAAAATATGAAGAAATGGAAAGGAATAATTTAAGTGAGAGGTCCGATTCATTATTCATGCTTTAATAAATTTAAAAATATAAGTCTTCTGTATTGATCAATAATACGGCACATTATTTGAATCACACAGAGCTGTTACATCACAAAACCATGTAAAAAGTGAGAAAATTACTTTTTATATACGACCAACACATCACACGCCACAGAAGCCTTCAAATCAATAGGCACACCAAAAATATGAATGTATATCAACATTAGCATCAGATTGTGGACAGTATTAACATACAAAGATAATAAAAACATGACAAGTGTTATATCGAGATAATCTGGGACCGCCATAGTGCGTTATTCGGCCCTTGTATAATATTCCGATCAACGACGACCGATCCCGAACGCGGCCGAAGCGCGTCAAAGAATATGGCGGTGTTATACCTAGACAAGCTTGTTAGTTTTATGATAACAACCAATGTTTATATCGGTACGGTGATTGTACAAAAACGTCTATCTTATAACATCTCATATAATAACATAGAAGACCGTTTCTATGCAGTCATTCGTCTCATTTCGCTTATAATATTGTGAAAATGTTAAGAATATGCAGACGGGTTAAAAATAAATAAATATGCAGAATATTTCAAATCACAAGTTAAGATATTTGTGTTTGTATGTATCGTATAAATAAATAAAGTATGTAAACATTAAGGTAATAATCTATTTTATTGTGAATTAGGTAAAAACAATTTGCATAGCGATTAAGTATTATTTTTTGTATACACCTTGATACTGGATTTTTCTACTTTTGTTTATTGTTTAAACGAGTTATAAACATGAGAATCGAAAAAACAATAGCCATTCTGAAAATAGTATCGAAGCTGACTGGGTACTTACGCTATCGTTTTTATGGAAAGAAAAGGCCTCCAGGAGTGACACCACGAAGGCCTTTTCCTTACACTACTAATTTAGTGAGTTAAAAGACTAAATTGAACCAAAATACAAATAAAATAAGATACACAATTATCACGGCAACAAAGTTTCTAAATGCATTAACATCATCTTGGATTATATAGTCTTTGGAAATTGAAACCTATCTGTTCCCTTTAGTATTTAGTCTATGGTAGGGTTGGTTATTCAAGTTTACTGGGAGCGTCATTTCGGCCATGGATGAAGTCCATTGGTCGACTACGTGATCTTGCCAGAACTTCCGGTTTCCCCACAAAACAATGATCCCTCCAATGTTTCTACATCCTTCAGTATCCGGGAAAAATAATATTTTGGCTAAGAAAAAATACCTATTATAGAATATTTAATTATGTACTTGCCTTTTAAATGAATTTGAAAACAACGATACCAGATCCTATTTTCGAAAAAAAAAAAGGGTTAATATAATTAAAATGCTGGAAATTTTAAACAGTTCATTAAGAAAGCTTTTTCCGAAAGCTATTATGTATAAAATGCATATGTATTACTTTAATCTCATGGAATGTGTATAATGTCTCGAAAGCACCAATAGGTAGCGCTAGCTGTTACATTTGATTGAATTACTCGTAAGGGCAAACGCGTTGCAGAGATAATTTAGTTTTTAAAGAGAATTAGTCGCTTGAATAACTAAATAACACTATAACTTAGCATCGTTAAAGTCTTATTGTAGAAGTTAGGAACCCAACTTTAGGTTCTCTAGAAAATATGTTCTCGATGTAGCTTCACCAATAACATTGTTTATATTGTAAGCGAATTCTACAAAAGAGTTTTCAATATCGCTGACGTCACCTGTTCTACACTATTTTATTTAAAATATTTCAGCAAAGCTTCATTCGGAACGATATTACACAAGCGAGTTCGTTCCCTACACGTAGGTGGCAGTAGGGTGAACGCTACAAATATAGGAGGGACGGGTATGGCCGCATGTTTTATATTATTGAGGCTCCAACGGCCGGCGACAGGCAAGTTTACCTTGTTTACACACACAACCCGCAAAATAGGTTTGCTATGGGTTGAATACCCAACGTTTTGCAGTATTTTAAATTCTTGTACAAAAAGTATTTGGCTTCCACATGCCTTCGGCAATGCAATCAATTTAGACATACACGATTAAATGCTATAGAACATAACAGTTTTTATTATTTTTATTGCAGTAGAAACGTCCGCTGATTGTGTATACGACGGTTTTAATCGGCACTTACCGTTCAATAATAGTTGAAAACGATTTTTGTTGTGTGTAAGGTGTCTTTTAAATCTGTTTCAATGTGAATTCATTTCGAAAACCATTGGTTTGTACGTATTTATATTATATTTTATTGTATTAGGTATACGTCGGCGGTTTCTAATGTTTTTTTTTTCTTTCTATACATATATACAAGGTAATCTTTCTCAAAAAAATATATAACTACTAAGCTAAGTTATGGGGCTTATATTATATGCCAAACCCTCAATATCATCGCGAATCTACTTACATAAACGACAAGCTCGCCCGATCCAATATGAAGTTAAACATTTGCATTTGTGAGAGCGACGGTCGTCGTGCCCGAATATCCTTTCATATAACATTGAATAAAAACAAAAACATTGTTTGGACAGAAACTGGCATCCCTTGATTATATTTGAACAAAATATTCTCCGTGTACCGAGTACACAGTATAATAAGTCTCTTGGGTGAACAAATGTAGCCGAAAGGAAAACCATCGTGTCTTAGGGTATACTTACGCTTTACGTGATCCGAGTGGATATGTATGGAATGAAATGGACAAAGGGAAAATCTCTAGAGCTGTATCAAGGTGTAAAGGTACCGATTCCCAAATGGTTCAGTTATTTTGTCGTATTGCGCGACAGGGACTCGACTGCATACGAAAATTGAATGTCGATGGCCAAATGGAAACATAAAAAGAGAATGTTGGCGAAATGAAACGTGCGAGGGGTGATACCTCTGATATGGCTTTTAACACTAATCAAATTCTTACGAAGATGTTATTGTAGTTGTTCTTTTTTCAACATTTTCAGCTAACAAGGGCTATAGTTCTCTTACAGGCGAGGGTTTCTTTTATTGTGTAGGTATTTTCGTTATATACAACAAATTATTTCGACCAATAAACCCATTTTTCGATAATCGTATTAAAGTTAAGAACGTCAAGTCATAAATTGCACCGTTTTCCAATTTAAATTAAGTGGCTGTGGCCGAAAACGGCAACTCCTTGAAGTAAATGCTAATTCATTGAACCAAGACGATTAACAAAACTGAAATTGTACATACTAATGCCTTCGGCATGACCCTCAAAAGCAAGTCTTAAGAAAATTTCTCGTTACCCAACGAACTTAATGTTAACTTATTGAGAAACACAACCATTATGGGTGCAAATTTGATTCGTAATGTCCAACAAAATGACACTGGAAAGAATTTATTTAATCCATGTTGTTCCAAAAACTGATGCTGCGAGTATACAGTTTCACGAAGAAATTTCGCTTCAAGTGTCTCTGTGGAGTCTGTGGATCGCGAGTGTTTAGCGAAAATGGTCCCTGTTTGCGAATACAGAAAGTTGATTATCTTTTATTGTTATTTAAAGATGTATTCAGCGATCCACTGGAGAAATTGGGACCTTATTTTAGATTCGTTAAAGTATGAAATTCTTTGGTGGGGTTTGTTTTGTAAAATTGAGAGTAGCGCACCGCCGCCCGTCGTGATGGGACCGCCGAATATTGCGACCCTTATTTATGTCCACTTGAAGTTTGCCGTAACTACAGCTACATCGAGGCACAACGTTTTTTTGCAAAACACGCATCGCTAGGACGCAGGCAATCTGGTTAAATTGGATTGCGTGATCTCCCTACGCATAATTAAGCTTGCATGAATAATTAATTCGTGGATACGTTAATTTTGCGACATATGCATCTTTTTGGATGAACTGGTTTATTTTGTTGCTTGGCATACAAAGTGTTAGTATAGAAAATAACATTTTAATCCGATTTAAGGCTACTGGGCAGTTGGAGGAGTTATTGCATAATCGAATCCATAAAGCAGGCTTTAACACGGATAACAGCTGAGAACAATAATATTACCTACATTATTTGAGAAAGAATACGACAAAACAAAATATTTTCCCACAAGCTAAGCTTCTTATTCTCTCGAAGGCATTGGGTGGAAATACAGCAAAACAATAGGGAACGAAAATTATATCGCTAAAGCCCAAAGGAATAAAGCCGTACTCATACATTTCACATGGATTTCTGAATAACATTACAGTGTATGTATTCTTCTTCCTCTATTTTTATATTCTGTGCTTTCGCTAGCAAAACTTCATTGACATTTACTACACTGTGGTGCACTACAATATTATAACGTCAGATACTTTCACATAGATGAGGTCTTAGGAAATAAGGATAAAATGTGACGTTTCACTACCGTACGCTTATATAAAAATCATATTCATTGAGTTCTAATAATAATTTTGTATTATTTTCTTGTCCGTATTGAGATTGCTACAAAGTTTTCTTGTGTTTATAGATATGTTTCCTGTATTACATTTTCTTATATATATATATATATATCGTTACGAAAGGCTCTGCAGGGTAGGTAGAGCAATCTTAAAGGGTTTTTAGGTAAGACGGGCCGGGATTGCGGTAAACTCCGACTTCCGTCTCGGTTTGATTACCATTCGCCCCTCGAGATGCCTGCCAACCACAGATGTAGGAAGCTTAACTCATCTTATGAGATTTCAGACTCAAATAATTTTGAATTTGGGTCTTCGTGCCTAAAGTTTAATTGCTCTTCTGCTTTTCTCTGCTTGAACATTTTGTGTTTTTGGCTAAATTGTTCGTTTGGAAAACAATGCCATTTTTAATCTTATGAATCAATGTGGAAATGGAATTATTGTCCTTTAGATTTGTCATGTGCACTATAGAGATAAAATATAAGATGGAGGAGGAAATGATGGAAAAATATTTTTTTTTTTATTATCTTAGATAAATCTTCTAAGACTCTCCATTTCTTCGCACATCCTTACGATAAATGTAGGTATTATCTAAAGCGTGAAGGATTAAAACGTATCTGTCTAATATTTGCCGCTCCGTGTGTCGGGCTCATGGGGACGATATGCTCTGCTTTGTTCGTACTTTAATTAACTTCAAAAACATTCGCGTTTCTTGTAAGAATATTGTTTCATTTGTTTCTTGAAACGTTTAGAAATCTGGGCAAGGTCGGAGTCATTTTTAAACCTTTTTGTCTATCCTAAAGATATTTGGTAAAGACAAAAGCTAGAGCACCATTAGGCTTTTACTTATAATGGTCTGCTTTTATCAACATAATCTTGGAATAAAAATTAAGTAAAAGCAAGGTACCAAAAGGTAATAAAAATAATTCCTCGCCGAAAACTCCAATCATAGACTAGATAGGTAAATATATTTTTTTGACCTGGGATCGACCCTCAGCTGCATTCCAACTCCGTCAGAGCTTGTCAATTATTCTACCAATGTGAAGATTATTTAAAAACGTTTGCTTACGAAGCCAGTTCAAAACACAATAAATGTCATTCCATTCATTCTTTATTTCCATGCCTACATTTTCCTTGTACAGAAAACAGAATCTCCACGAGAGTAATTTATAGCTTGTACAATTATTTATCAACGTCGAGTTAGACTTCAGAATTGATTATAAACCGATTTATCGCATAATTTACGAGACAAATGATAGATTATGCGCCCACGCACCCAGTTAAGTAACTGTTTCTCAGTGTGATTCATACAACGACTTGTAGGAAATACCTACATAAAATTAAATGAAATTATGTCTTTATACAATTTAAGCAATAATAGAGTTGAAATATGTGACGCCATTTTGGCGTTCTGGCATTATCACAGTATTACGTGTTTAGAAGTTTCTTGGTACGATTGACTAGCCAACGAAACGCAGCTGAATAACTTCAAATACATATATATAACTAGCTATAATCATCTAAATATAATTTTATTTAGGATATAATTTTCATTAGTTATTACAAATCACAATTAAAAAAATTAACAACTTAGAATATATAAAAGTCCCAAAAATCCAAAAAAGGCGTAAAGACAAAGTCGCCGCCAAATAACGACTCCTGTGATTAAATGACGCATCGGGCGAATCTTTCTACAAATCATACGCGACTCCCATTTCATAAATCGTGTCGACTCCATAGAAGAATATTCCAAAAAATAACCATTCCAATTTGGAATTAATACTGACACGAAGAAGCTAACCTACGTGTTTTCGAATGACCTCTAACAACCCACTCAGTCATCGATACCTAAAAAGCTAGTCATAATCATAACATAAAACTGTCCAATGCACCAAATAAATAACGGCGGAGGCTACATTGTTCAGTAAGTGCACTCGGCCGTCTATCTACACTAGATAAATAAAGGTAATGCATACCGCAGTAAACTTGTTACTAGATATCGGCAGGGGTAGTTGTAGGTAGTAGGTGTGTAGTGTGTACTACGCTTCACCTTCAGGTCGGGTTTCACTAAGCGAGCGAGCGAATAGTAACAGAGAAAATGTGGAACGATTTCTGAAATGAAACCGATTGTACAGTCAGTCACACAATTTTAGATGTTTCTAAAAAAAGAACGTTGTTCTATTTTATATATATTCTAATATTTTTCCTATATGTAGGCCATAAAAACACGCTGCGCGGGAATCAAATCGCGATGTGCAGTTCAAAAGCAAAAACCTTAGCCACCGTGCAAATCATGTCGTTATAATTTCTTTATTACAACCTCTTTCTCAACCATTTAAAACCAGATAATATAATTCCAATTAATGGACTGGCTCTATCATAGTTATAAGCTACTCCTTAACATTTTTAGAAAGTCTAACAAAGGAAATATAGAAAAATATTTTGTAGATTCTTATACTAATGCTGCTTTAAGTTAGTGAGACCGCACCTTTAAGTTAAGATGAGATGAGTGCTTGGCTCTTTACAGGTAGCTCAGTAATATCCCGTCGTTATTCTACTTAAATACTTCTTTACTTAATTTGTGCAACCTGCAATTACATGCCTACGCGTACTTCAATGTGCGAAACCCGCTAATGTACACATTAACTAGTTAATCTGCAGATTCCCTGAAATGCTCGGTTATGAGTGCCGTAACCTTCCATTTCTCTGAAATATAAATAGGTAACTTGTGCACTTTAGTGGGTTTCTGCACTTTAACGGTATCAGAAGTTATTATACTAAGAATTTTATTATTTAAGGTACCTTTTTTAGTATTAAAAGAGAAAAAAAAACAAGTGTAGGTGGAAGAAAGCTGCAACTACAATGGTAGGTAAAATTTATTTAGTGGGTAGGTTAACTTTTAAGGCCACTGGTAACTAGAAAGGACTCGTAATCCATAACATTTGTGCTATTCTGATTTTGCTGATGATACAAAATATTTCAGGCAACCTGGACATAACAATAAATAGTAGATTTTAATCCCATAAATAAAAGTTTAAAGTTTTTTTTTTTAATTCACTATTATTTACCTATTTATCCCGTAAAGTATTCTCAAGCACGAAAATGTTCGTTATATTTGTTTACTGCTATTTTCTGGTAGAATTAGCACAGCATTTAAAAACCTATATATATTTTTATGTTATTCAGACAAACGTTATACGGTAATATTTTACTCTTTATGACAACTTGAAGCAACCTTTTACATAAAACGTCATATAACTAATTACCTATAAAGGCTTTGGCATACAACAAGCTATAACTTTCTGACTAATAATTTTAACTGAAAAAGCTACTAGTGAACGTTCATTGCTGTTTAAAGAGACAATATCTCAGTCGGCCCTGACGTACAATGGTCCGCGTAGCAACTATATGGCTAGCGTGTAGTGTGCAACATTCCGTAATTGATGTCGGAGACAAACTACTTACACACTATGTACCGTAGTTGGAATTGTGGTATAATTTAATTAGTAAATATTACTAAATGTATAAACTATTTACTAAAGTTCAACAAGTTCTGACATCAGATTGATTATCATAAATATTAATTAATTAATTACTTTTGATGTTAGCTGAAATTAAGAATTTTATTTTTATTTAGGTACAGTACCTAAATAAAAATAAAATTCTTAATTTGTTCATCCATTTAGATAGATCGATAGAACTTTAACCGATTCTCATATCGACTAGATATATAAATTATAATATCTAATGCAATATAAATATCTACTAGGTATATACTGCATTCGATATTAAATTCTATATGGTATGTGACATGTCTGGCACTAGTAATTAAACAAGAAGCCGGACGGACATGTATCGACAAAGTGATGAGACAAAAGGGTACTATCATCACGGTATGAGTACTATCTGCGATCTTAAGCATCAAATGTAAATGCATTAGTGACTATAGAGCTAACTACTCGAGTACAGAATAGCTTTTGAAATGTGTTGTGTGTATATTTAGTGAACTTTGTAGGTACTTTCTATGTTAAATGTTCACTTAAGATATCTTCTTTTTCTATATCATCATCATTAAATTGTCGTATAATAAAGATTAATAAACGGATCAGTAATATGAAGATAAGTCGTGGATATCTACTTAGAGCAAAATTTTTTTTCATTTCGTGAAAGTTGAATAAGATAGTGTTTTTAGTGTCTATAAGTACACAAAACTACACTATTTATGTATGTATTATTGTGTCATTGTGACATACTAATAATTCCAGAAAATTGACAATTACTGATGTCTAATTTGTGACACAGTATTTTTTTCTAATGTCGTCATAAATGTCAAAAGGTTAGATAATTACATGTTACATAGTGACTTTGTTTTTTTTTATACAACAATAACATTGATATCGATATGGATATATTACTTCTTCCTCAAGATAGTTAATTAAGATAAAAATTATCAAGTTCAAAGTTAGGCGCGAAATATAAGATTAAGTCATTTATTTCTTTGTAGTTGCCGCTTGTTGTATTTATTTAAAAAACTATCGTTTGTCCTATTATATCGGTATTTGTAACGTATCTAATCAAATAAGGTCAATAAGATTTATTAATAACAGCGAATTAGGTGGACAACCAAAATTTGCTTTATCATTTTAAAATAAAGCATACTACATAGTTTGCATAATGCATTACAAGGAAAACCACACGCAAAACTATCCAGCAGTTTTTGAGTTTAAAATGACAAGACAAACAAAACAAAACAAAGTATCATTCTTACCTCATCGCGTGTTTCGGACCAAGTTCAGATTAATATTAATTACACGCTCATTAATTGCATAACGAATTCTCTTCTAATACAAAACCAAACATGCGACAGACTAACATGTTCAAACTTTTTAAAAAAGAATTCATATTTAAAAGGGTCGCGATAGCAAAAAAGCGGGGAAAGTTAACCCTATTGTGCCACCCTCATCTAAAAACTGGGCCAATAGGGGACGGTTATGGGCCGACAATGGATTTTTTCCTACCAATCGATATGATTTCACAAAATGGCCGCTTTTGGTCGCTTCATTTTTTTGTGTTCGGATCGACAGCTTTGGACTGACGTCACAGGCTATTAATAACAATGGAGTGATTTTTTTCTGTTAGTAGCGTTTGGGTTCCGCGAGCAGTCAGTTTTGAAACTGGTTTTCTGTTGAGACATAGGTATTAAACTGATACTAAATATTTTCAAGATATTGAATTTTTCAAAAACTATTTTTAGAATTAGGCCTCTCGCTCAACTTTAAATCATTTTTTTATTATTCCTTTCTCTTTTTAAGATATATATTTTAAATATCTGAATACGAGTATTTACTAATAGTTGATACCTACTACTAATCTAAAATATAATCGGGGTAATTATATCCTGAAGTCATAGTAATAATGGTCAAAATACGTAGGGGTTTGTAGGTATGTATGTGTCCTATTTGGCCGTAATAGGGTTGGTCTCGGCCCCTTGTGTTTTTCGTCCTTTCTGTGTAGGTCACACTGTACCCTTTCTTATTATAATTTATTTGAGCGGTAGAGGCCTTTTTGGAGCCTTGCTGCCAGAAATTATAATGACTGCAACCAGGGCTGATCATAACTAAGTTATTCAGAAATTTCCTTGAAATCTGTGGATAGGCTCGTTACTATGGTATTTTGCGTAAATTACTCGGGTAATATGCGTAGATCCTTAGATGCAACATTCTTTATGAATCACTACGTCTCATATTAATGTACAAAAATGTAAGAAAAAAAAGTTGAAAATCTAATTGCTCATGTCAGAATTCAGTTTTTAGTTTGAACACGTTTTAATTCAACTTACATACATATTTTATCCTTTCCAATGTTTAACATATGGTAAATGTCAGAATGTGACCTCTTCCATTTTTATAGCGACCTTTTTAAAGTTATTCGACCGGCCCTCTTTTTTAAAGAAAGTGAAAATATTATATATTCTATTACTAGTGTTATTCTGGTGTGTTGCACATTACCTGTTTCTTTACTTTTTTTAACTATACCTACCTCAAAAGAGTGAATTTTTTTTTTTAAGTTATCTAATCTTGACGGTTTAACACCTACTTACAAACGATATTAAACATATAAAGATTTTTAAAAGAAAAAGAAAAACACATTATTTACTATCATTATACCTACCTACTCTATATCTATAATAAACTTGCATATTTATATGACAGGCTGGTGCATACAACAATTGTCACGCAATGTTACAGAATTAATAAGTTTCTAATTATCTATATTAATTTACCTAGAAATTAATGAAGTAGAGTGAGCTTAGATAATTTGGTAGCGACGTGTGTTAATACTCAATAAAATACTTATTTAATCAGTATTAATATAAAAAAATAACATAACAACAGATCATATTGATTCTGTAAAAATATTGTCCAGTAATCTGAACCAAAACCCATAAAATTCCAAGCAAATTCCATTTAAAAACAATATAGCTACCCAATACTACTGATATTTATCAAGTGAAAGTAAATCTTCGTAGAAAAGGCAAATAACTCACTAGCAACCGACTATTCTAATGGATAGATACCGCAACCAAACAACAATCGATTTCACAACATAACCGATACCATAGCGCTATAGGTACATACCAATCTACACACAAGTTTATTCCATCGATAAGGCACCTTTGTTTAGAAAAAAACCAGAAAAAATAATAACTATCGTCATTCGTTGTAATTATGCCTAATTGGTCATTTCAATGTCAATACCAACAACGAAAACAAAATAAGATAACATCTGCCCCGCATTATTTTACCACGTTAAAAAGGTCCGAAATCAAGCCAAGTCGCGCCATCTATCCATTCTGAGGAAATTCTGCGAAGCTCATTGTACATACGCTAGCAGCTGTGTGTATCCGTATAACGTTACGTAAACACGCTTTTACGCACACCAATTGAGTATAAACGCGTGTATTTACTTGCGGCACGTTAAGGTGTGTGCGTTGGCAAAGTAAACGATGTGTAAGTGTGCCTCGTCCGTACGTAAGTTTACAGTACGTATTTTGCTGGTGTGCGCTCCTTGTAGCGACGAAGAAGTTATCGCACACTAGTAAAAAACTTTTTCCCAACGCTACTCCCAGCGACATCTGGTTCGCAACAACGGAACTAACTCGTGACAGAGCTTTTGCACAAAGCTGATAGTGAGTTTTCTAACTGGATATTGTTTTATGAAATATTTAACTTGTTCCCATTGGAATAATATTAGCAAATATGAATAACGTGTTATCTAGTGAGAATATTAGTACAATACATCATTATGCAAACTTGTACTTACGAATGTTATTTACTAAATATTGAATGAAGATTTTAAAAATTTTGGTTGATGGATACCTGTTAAACTACCGGGTTGATAAATAGACAACACAACCTTAAATTATGCTCAAATCCAAATGCTTCTCATAGCCAATTTATACAGAATACAACATTATGACGTATAAAGCTTCATAAAGATAAATTTAGTTTATATCGTTAATTATTCTATTTTGCTTAGTATGAATGTTCAATTCGTAGCTATTAGAATATTAATAATATCAAGTTCATGAGAAAACCTGTTTAGATTCTTGATCAACATAAATAACTGACTCACTGATTAATTTTGATCTCTAAACTTGGTCATCAACAGTAAGTTGTTCATTGAATTTTAGAGCTCAAAATTAAAAATATTAAATACTTAAATGGCTTAGTTTTGAAGATCGTCTGCGGTTATTCGTTACGAAATTTTCACGAGCGTTCCTATTCTCGTGCGGCGTGGTAAAGCTTAAAATAGACATCTTTATCAAAGACTTCCTTTACGTACGGTCGGATTGAATTCGATTTGGATAATTATTACAAAGCCGTGTACTAATTTGTAATTCAAGGATGACGGCGGATACGTAATCAATTATAATAAAAATGCACCAACGTAATAGCAGTTAATAGGCTGGCCCCAAAATTAATTAAAACAAAAGATAATTTATTCTCGCGGTATTTCCATTTGTAATTACGTAACTAATTAGAAGTTTTTATATCTCAGAAGATCCACTATCTTGCACACATGTATTCTCAGTAAGTACAAGATAGAATTTATTTAAAAATATCAATATATCCGGAAGGTTTTTTCCTCAACATTTGGCGAGTCGCTATCGCATGGGTTGACAACGTCACATCAGCGGTGTCGCGTCACGTGGCCATTATGCCATTGCATATTATTACACGCGACGAACTCGGTCAATGGCCTATGAAACATTTGATTACATCACGCAATTTTCGTAGCAAAACCGCGTAAAACATCTCGGAATTACGTTCCATTCTTAATGAAGTTTAGCTAAGTTCAATCTTAGTTATTTCTAGTGGCGTGCCAAGGATACTGCGTGGAATGAATCCAGAATTAACATTTTTGCTGTGCAAGGACGGGCTGAGACGGACGGCTGCGATTTGTATCGTGCGGAGATTAGTAAAGTTCATTGACGTTTCGCGTAGACGATACGAGGGGATTAGGGGGCCCGCGTGTTGAGCCCGTGTTATGGCAACGCGTTAGAGCGAGAGGCGCGCGGTGCCTAGCAAATTGTCGCGCGCGTCTCGTGGTAGCAGGTGCCCATAATTGGCATTTAGTCGGCCGCCTGTTTGAACTTTTGAAGGTCGAAAAATAAACATTTGGCGAGACTGACTTTACTGTGTTCTTTTTAACGGATATCATTTAGAATTCGGTGTTTGGAGGTCAAAAATCTATAACTCTAATTTTGAAACTCTCGGATTTCGAACTATTTTTACAGAAAACAGTTGAAAGTTGAGACGTTCATAAAGACTAAATGAGGATTGTATTATAAAAAATATATATAATAGACACAAAAAAATATTTGAAAGGATTTCTTTCAAATAATTTTTCAAACTTCGCTCTTATATAGCACTCACTCTCCCTTATGCAGCGCGCGCTGGTGTGAAAATAGTCCTCGACGGGATTTAAAGTTTCATAAGCTACACTTTGGCGTTTATGTATTTTTACACCGAAGTGGAGAGTTCCAGAATGGCGTTTTAAAATAAAACCTTTTAAAATATTTTTCGGTATTTATGACGGCGAATCCTAACCATTACAAACATTACTTATATCTTTTGTTTTTGTTCAATATATGTAGGTATTTGTTGTTAAAATGTTTAGACTACCACACGCGCCATACCTCCATCAATGTAGGTGAACAATCTAGTCAGACAACTAATCTTGAATAGGTACTTGAGCAGCCTAAAAAAACTTTCGTACATTTCTGCTAAAACTGGTTAGTTTTAAAGCTTCCGAGGACCGAGTTCAGGCAAAAAAAGTTGTTCAATTAAGTAAAACAGGCTGGCTAACGAAACTTTTACGTAATCCGTCCTTCAAGGAACTAGACTGAACTGTGTTCGCACCCGTCTGGAAAACTAGGACGTATCCGGGCCAATATGGGATTGTGGATGCTCTACATTTGCGTTCGTTGGTGAAGTTTAATCAAAACAAATTTGCAAAAACAGATACTGTCAGTTCGCTCGATAATAATGAGTTGTTCGCGACACGCTTAGTTTGGCCTCATCTTATTAAAACAATGCCAATTTGTATTCTAGTGGGTAAAAATAAACGACGTCGACGCTCTGAAAACATATTTTTTTCTTCGAGATTTTTTCTGCGGCCGCCTGCCAATATCAGTTCCTTACATTATATTTTGAAAAAATAAGAATAATTTGATGTAATCCGTAGATGTAGATTTATTGAGTGTATTTTAAATAATAGTGTTTGTGGACGATGTATAGAATAAAAAAGAAGGTAATTTAGCCATAGAGGAGCTATATGTTTATTAAAATTTGGACCTTTAGTTTAGGTCACAAGATACATAAATATTATAATAATGTTCGCAACGTAAATTGGACCTTCTACCCACAAGATAAGCTTTAAATTTGTAGTTGCTAAGAATCTCAGCCACAGTTTTTCTTATCCATGTGATGTAACCGAAACTACGGGAAGGCATTAGTCAAGATTCAAACACGTTGATAGACATTACAGTATGTGGACCGGCCTCGCCGCCCACATCGTACAAAGCGGGTTTAATAATAAAATTCATTGATTACGCCTCACCGCAGGCGGAAATTAAGCACCGTTTCGAATTGACATCCATCCCTATCATTTGTTATGATGATAGAGAGAGAGACATACAATCCAAAATCTAAACGGCCCTGTATCCGTTTAGTAATAAATTGAAGGAATCGATCGAATTGCGGTCCTTTTTGAGGTCGGTCTGGATTTCCCGTGGGAATATTAAAATTTTCCCACTATAATATGACCAATTAAAAGACATAGTTTTTTAATAGTCAACAGTATACTCAAATAGGAGCAGAGTTTCACATTTTTTTCAGCATTATCGTCTCCAATATCCTTAAGATTACAGAGAATATACACCGGCATAAGGCATCAACAACAGTGAAGACAGCTAGTAAAGTTCCAGTAAACCGTCCCGACTAGTCAACCAATCTAGGAAAAGGTACAGCCCGTCTAAAACCGCTGAATGATAATGTAACCTGTATAAACCACTACTACGAGTAATCCTGAGAATGCTGCCTAACCTCCTGCGGATAACTTATTCGCCTCTTAGGTCGCCCATGGGAAATAATAGAGAAGAGCTGGGGCCTCCATGCATAGACGAGATTAACTGAGAAAACATCAAGCAAAATCGTAGCATAATACTACACTTTTAAAGTTGAAAAATGTTATACTTTAATTTAAGTTATAGTGAATACAATGTATTTATGTGATAAAGATAGACTGTATATTCAAATTAACGAACTTTCACTCTAACGTTACGTAATTATCATATTACGTTCGTTAAATAATATATTTTCTTTATATATCTACGATTTATTACGCAGATAGTTATACATTTTATCTTACAATAACATCAAAGTATGTCATAATTTTTCGGTAACACAAGACTAATGATATCACGGAACTGAACACCAATTTAATTCCACGCCAGTAGAGCCGCGATAAAAACTAATAAAACTAATAAATTTTCCATATGTCAGGTTATTTCACATGCACACTACCTATTATGTATGATACATATGACAGATAGGGCAGCCCGCTATCAAAGAGTTAATTACCTAATTAAGAACCTCTGTCTATACATATTCAGTAGGTATCTATATAATAATATAAAAACTCATTAATCTGGAGGAAGTTAAAGGCCACACAAGCAGTTTACGTAATGATTGCTATCTCGCTCCCGCGTGATGTGATCGGATATTGGGAAAAAGAGATAGATAGAAAGTAGGCTGGTGCGTCCTTCGAAAGGCTTTGCCGGGGAAACTGGTTTCGATTAAATGCTGCGGGACGTTGCTTTGATATCGGAAAATGTTATTTATTTATTGAACCACCTTATGTACTTATCATAAAGACTAAATAAATTTTTAATTACACTTTTTTAAAATTCCTCAAATTTACTTGAAATAATGCCTATTTGTTCAAGTTTTTAATTTAATGATAACTTTGTTTTTCTTACGATATTAATTTGTGTCAATCAATAGTTTAAAATAAAAATTTAATCGCATAAACAAATCACACGAAATCTTGAATTTTTAAAAAAATTTCATTATAACATTGAAAAGAATGTAATTTATACTTTTTCTCAGTTGTTTTTTGGGAAATCTCTTTGTTCCTTGGCATCATGAACATATAAATTGGCACCTTCTATAATAGTGACATTGTAATATCTTATTAACATGAATGCGGTACATTCTTTTTTCTAAGAGCACCAAATCTTTCAACTGTACCTAATAATGAAAACATAATACAACACACCTACGAAGTAAAATATAGCATTTTACAAATAAATTGTTCAAAAAATGAATCTTTGATGCGAAAATTACGTGTGAAGAACAAAATAAAACGCGAAGAAAAACAGCGCTACGAAAATATTCAGTTACGTCCCGCAGCATTCGGTGTGGTTTGGAAAAGCCTCCGAGGATTTTGGATAGATGGCGTTGGGCTCCGCATAATGGCTTCCTTCCTCTCCTTCCTGCAAACTATACCCGCCCTTACATATTCGGGTAATTTAAATTTTTCCAGACAAAAACTACTAATATTTAAGATTTGTTTCGGTAAAAACATGCAAATTCAAATTATTGAATGAACACTCCAACAAGAATTCGGTCTGAATAAATTTAAATACATTTTATTTTCATACATGGTATCGGGACCAAGCTTATCTCAGAGTGTTATTTATTACTATATCAGATTCAAAATAAATGGCTGGACACTTTAAACTTTAAGTAAATTTGGTTAAAGATAAGAAATTGTAATATCAGGTTTATATTTTTCCCCAAGCCAAACGCTTTTTATCCTATAGCCTTGCTTTTACTTGCCTTTCAGAAATACCATCTTGTAGTATCAACCAGACTACTTACTAATTAGAATATTTTCTTAATCTTATTAATGTTTCCTAAATGTTTATAAGTCTACAAAATCATATCAAAGAAAAAAATGTTCCAGTAAGATTGCTTATAAGCGAGGTCTATTTTCAAAATGGCCGCTCCAGCATCAGGTCTATAAATTTCATTAATGGATGTTATTTTTATTAAAAACTTTTCCTAATGATCGGGAAGATTTATTGGGATGTTTCTAGATCAAACAGTGTTGCATAACGGAGGAAGGGCGGGCGTCTCGTCGCCATATTTATAGCGACGCTCACAGCCGCCGTCGGCCCGCGCATGCGCATTAACTAACCCCCTTATTTGTTGGTAAACATGGCCCCTTGTGTGGTCGATAATGTTTTGTGCACCTCGTGGAAAATAATTTAGAGCTTGATAAAGGAAATGTGCAGAGGGCGTTGATTTCGCTTTTGCTTCGCGAAGAAAGCTTCCCTAGTAAGAAAATCATTTCGGGCCATTAGGCTTGAATTATCGCGCGGTACGCATTTAGATGTAATGGGAAATGGGGCTAGGAAAGTAATTAGTAAGGATTTCTGTGTAAGCCTCGTTCTGGCATTACAAAGTCTTCAAATGATAACAGAAACATTTTTCTCCCGTATAATTATGTATATGTCCCAAATGCGGGCGCCACCTGTCTCTATCCTACATAATACATAAGCTACGTACATACTTATTCATAAAAATCATACCCATTAACATACACGCATTATATACGGCCATTCACGTGGAAAAAACCACTTCGCCTACACCCCGACGTAGCGTTGACTGAACGTGTCAATACTCTACATAGTAAAACAAAGATATTTTTGCGGCCGCTAAAAATACATAACTACATGAAGTGAAATAAAAAATACTGAAAATTGAATGATTTAAGTGCAAAGTTAAATTTGTCGCTAAACACAGGTTATCTTCAATCAGTGGTTATGTTAATAGCACTTTGGGGCGCGTGCACATATTATATAGGTCTATAACACGACTATAATGTGGTCGTTTGTATATATCATGTATCTGTCAAAATCAGGACAGTTATTTATGTGTAATTCAACTGGTTTCAAACGGATGTATTTTCATATAAATTAGTTTGATAAAATATTGATTTATTCCGTGTAGGTACCCACTTAACAATACAATAAGATAGGCACTGTTATTATATTTTATACAATATAAATATTCTGATACTTTTTATACCGTTCTTTGTATCTCAATAAAAAACATTTATTTGATTTAAATAAATCCTCTATAAGAGCTATTACAAATGTAAATTCGAAACTCTTCTCTACTATTAAAATCACCAATTACTTATTAAAAGACTCATTTTTCTTATTTACTACACTAGGTACTTAATAAATAAAGTTCTTTTTTAAGCATATCAATGAAAAACTACAAAGTGCTCCGAAATTTTCGTAGCATTAAATACATAATTATTATACACCGATACCTGGCTGCTTACTCAATTTCATTATATACCTACAACTCTTCACAGCTAGGCTGACGCTATACACCACTCTACGATCCTACCTACGCACAACCTATTTACGTGTTACAAAATAAACTTAACATTCAACGGCTGGCGATAACAGCTTCAAATACATATTTCAATTAGATAGTGAAGCGGCGCCAGCGCTCCACTGTTCACCCTTTTATCACACTGTTATCCACGCCTCTAGTAATAATATTCAACTGTATGTAAGTACGTCTTGTCAAGGATAGATCAAAAACTCAGGGGCAATTTCATGTTATAATATTATGTGAACCATTAGAGATTTTAATAAAATTCAGTTCGATGTGGTAAACATGTAACGCTGGGTGTAGCGTGAAAAATATTTTCGTGTTTAAATAAAGAAATTCTTATATATTTTCATAAAACAAATCGATATGCAAGTTGCGTGTTTTCAAACAGGCGACTCCAAATGCATTGTACTAGTATCCGATAAAATAAAAAGCTACCATTGATACAAACTAATGGAGCCCCGACACGCATTAAGCGCTCGTTTCAAGTTATAACTTAAACTTTTTCCAACGAAAACTTTACTTACACATTATCTTTTGGCGTCGAAGTTTGACTGTTTGAAAGCAATTCTGACGAGTTAAAGTGAAAAACTTATCTTCAATTGTACATTTTTGTCTTTATATACCTTATCTTTTATGTATTAAATAAATTATGTAGCTGGCGTAATCAATTCTAGGTGATAATAGGCGTGACTAAATGGGCCGCATATACTCGTAGTACCTGCCTACCTATCTATCTATCCAAAGAAAAATGTTTCAAGTTTCAAGATAGTTGTAATTACAACAGTTTACTCAAAATATAGGTAAAGGTGTAGGCAACTTGTAATAACTTTGTTTGAAATCTCACTACCTACCACTTAAATCTAAGGTATATAATTTGGGAACCAAAGAATTGTGCTGTTTGTTTACAAGAATCTGTAAATAAAAAGCGGAAACAACGCTAAAAAGTGAGTATATAATGTAAAAGTTCACGCAAAACGCGATATAAAAAATGAACAAAAACGAAGCAAGGGGACAAAGTTCCTTAACTAAGCTACATAAAAACAATACCTACCTACCGACTTATCTACCCACCAAATTAACCTTCTCACACAAGTTTCGCTTCCCGAGGCATTCTGAAACAAACAAACATCGTGCCGACTTCCCCTTCTCCCTCGACGAGGGGCCAAGTGGGGTAGCTCCCTTACCCAAGGGTACACAGTATTTCTTGATTACCACAGGTCCTACGCTGCACCAAGCTAAAGATCTGCATGCGAATTTCCAAATTTACTAAATCTCGATTCGATATTCGAAAATGATATCGATTCTAGGAACGAGTGCTCCAAACGAGACGACACTTTGATGGTGCCGGAGACGTTCGTCATTCGATTTACGTTATCGTTTTGGAAATGCATTTAGTGAGGGACGTGATCTGTTTGTCTTTAGTTTGTTTAATTTATTTTGGTCTTTGTTCTTGGGAATTAAGTAAATTGAAGGCAACAGTGGCGGAGTAAATGGGATGCAAATGTATGAGGAGCCGGGAACGGAGCGCCCCATACATTCAAATCATATCATTTGTGGCGCCGCTGCCGTCGTCGATACGAAATGTCATGATATATCGCGATGGGAAAAATGATTGGATGGATAATAACAAGAATCGGTAATCCAATTCAGATAGAAAACGACGCCGACTTGGATTTAATATTTATTTAAAGCTTGATGTACAAGATCAAGATCAGAGCAAAGATTTATTTTTTTGACTACTTAAACGTTTTGTAAACAAAACACGTCCAAAAAAATTACTACGCTGTGATAGCATTTTTGAAATGATTTAGTGTAATATGTCTTCTTCAAATAATCATAATCCGAAGTGAATATTATAGATAATATATATAACAAACATATAGATAATATTATATTATAGGGGAGAGCAGGTAGGATTCGTACACAGGGAGCATTCGTACAGTGGAGATATCTACACTATCCAATACAGTAACGTGTTCGCGTTTGTATGCGTGACTCCCGCTCATACCCACGGGCTACCCGCGGCGCGGGGTGACAGTGCGGCCGCCGGCTTCGAGGGAGCAAGTCAATACGTGTTTTCGCTCTACATAAGTATTTTTTGTATTCATCTTTGAACACGCTTGGCTGCTATAAGTAATGCTCGTATTATAAAAGTGATTTATTTTATTTTATGCATTAAAATCTTGGTTTCATGTGCAAATAGCCATTTTAGCCTAACTATGGCGGTTATTTTTATTTCAAATTAATTTGTTGATTTCTTAGGTTGGGGTACCTTCGTACAGTTATGAGTGGGGTAGACTCGAGAGAAGAAATAGAAAAAGCAAAAAAATTAAAGAAACAAGAGCAAGAGAGGAAACTAAGGGCTAAGCACGGAAACGTTGGATAGTTTAACCATTTTTTTTTTATAAATTGTTTTCCTTTTACTCTAATGATAAAATTTATAATGTTGTAATTAGACCATATATGAATGAAAAAAAAAAGTATTGTATTACATAAATATTTTTATGACTTAGTAGTTATAAGTATTAAAGTACTTAAAACAATAATTTTATTATTACTATATGAAGGTCAATCACTGTTCATTAGTTCTATATTTATGTTTAAGCAGTTATAAGTAGTGTAAACACAATAATTGATAGTTTACTATATGAAGGCTGATTCTGTGTTAACTTTGATCTCAATAAATGATTTTAATATATTGAATAAATGGCATTTTCTTTGACTGTAAGGAGGTTCCCCACTGTGTACGAATGTGCCCCACATATATGTACGAAGCTACCCCACACGTGGGGTAGCTTCGTAAGTTTTCCATTTTTTAGAAAAGTTACCGTAACTTTGCCATGATAATTTGTATCGATACTGCACTTCACTATTATTAAAGCCAGATAAGTAGGGTATATAGCAAGATTGAAGTTATTCTAAAACAGGTAATAGTTTCTCTTCTATGCGGCTTAAAGTAAAAATTGTACGAATCCTACCTGCTCTCCCCTATTACTTTATAAATTCTTATCATGCTCCAATTTCATCTTTAGACTTGTCTACCACATAATACACCATTATAATAAAGATTCTTTATTAGCGACTTCGAACGAGTATGCAAAACATTTTACCATTTTTACTTATATTACTAACTAGTATACGTAAATAAATTATTATTCTTACATGTACCTATATAGTACTACAGTAATATTGTTAAGCTCGGCGGGATGTCGACCAATAAACATGTAAATTGATGATGTTTTAATTAAAATTTGCATAAATATTTAACTAATTTGAAAATGTTTTAATCACGAGTGTAATCAAGGCTTATAGGGCATAAATTACGTTATTGATTACCTTAAATCGCTCTTTCTACATATACCTAAATGCCTTCAGACACCTCAAGCACCGCACTATTCAAATGAAGTTACTAATCTCACTTGAGGCCTCTTAATATTGATTGGCTTTCACGCGAATAGGTCCTCCCCTATATTACAATCACAGCAGATCTTTGTCTAATGAATAATTTTCTTATCGATAGGCGGCTGAGAAGAACTGTTCCGTACCTAAGTAGCAAAAAAGTTATTACTGAATTGTATCCTTTCACATAGATTGCATAAGGTGCAATTTTCATAAAGGATTCTTCAAATGCGTGCCGTACTGTTCCCTACTTGACTCACGAGATGTAGATTGCTACGCGCATGTGCACAAGTGCACATTTCAAGCTTGAGCTGTTTGTATGCAATTTGAACTGAGTTCTTCTGTGGACCATCTTAAGATACCCTAAAACATTTTAGGTAGCTACGTAGGTTACTTTACATATAATTAATTGTTCACACTGCAATGTAACAAAATTCCAGGAAATTAAAACTCAACACAGAAGGCATTATCCACATTATGCCTAATTTAAATGTAACAATATTTGCATACAACCTTTTTGCCCGGTCTTGTCTTGTCTCGAATTACGTGGGAACCATCAAGCCTTTAATTTATGTACGTAAGTAGGTACACGAATAAAATATTTGGCGTAAATTCTCTGACACCCGCTGAGTGGGTGGATAACCTTCCATAAATAATTTCAGCTATATGTATGGCCAAATTATTTATATTTTACGATTCATATATAAATATCCTTCGAATAAGTAAGGAGATAGATATATATAAACATATATTTAGGTTATATGACGTACAGCGATAATGCAGTATGCCTCATTTTAGTCCTAATGATACCTACCTACGTTGCAGCTAACTATAAAATGCGGGTGGTGTACAAACCGTAAGTTCAGATGAATATCAAATTAATCGAACTTAAACTGTGATTTTTTGTTTCCTTCAACCGCTTCAGTCATAAAAAGTTTCGATTTCAAATACATGTTTTTATTAATTGCTAATTGTTTTTGTAGCAGGTGCGTAATACAACTGCTTGCTAACGGATAACAAAATAAACCTATCAATTGAAAAAACTTAAATTAAAACATCAAGCTTAATGTTTTAATCTCTAGCGGGGCAACGCTAAAATCGATACAATGATTTTTTCTACAAAAATGATCCGTAACGATTAGCCCATAAATTATTGTAAAGATAATTGCGTGTATTATAAGCGTATAAGATTAAAAAGAGCCTCCATAGAATCGTGAAACGAATGAGTTTTTTATACGGGAGTGGGTGAGAATACCTGTCTATGATCACATATCCACATTTATATATATTTATAGGTAGGTCCAAGTTATTGACGTTTTAATTCCAAAGCCTCGTAAGTCAGAAATAATGGCTAATATATTCTAGTTAATCGTAGTACGCTTCATTAAAGTAACTTAAAATTAGAATTTTGAAATATATTACATAATTCCCTAAAAAGGCGGTGGGAATTCTGAAATCCCGGCGTAGATTTGGTAAAGTTAGATATCATTAGACGTTAAGCCATTTTGAATTTATTTTCTATGCCATGATTATATTTAAAAAGTTACGCAAATTATCTTAGAAAATTGTAATGTCGTTTGGAAAAATAAAATTCCAAAAGTTTCCGACGAGTATATATTTCAATCATCGGAAAAAAACACAAAATTGAACAAGGAAATTCAGAACTTGTAAAGCATTTGTCTGGAACTTATACAACAAATTTATATAGTACATATTTATACCCTCTGGACGTAAAGCCCCCATCCACATAGAATGTGACGGGTATTAAGTACGTCCAGACGGCACGGTCGGCTGCGTCAGCATCAGAACCTTTACGTATTTCAACCCTTAGACGGCGGAACCGCTAAACAAGTCTGAGTAGCTTTACAGTTGTTTTGCGTGGAACAAGCCACGAGAGGGTTGCGAAAAACTAAACGCAAATAATGTTGTCTTTAACTGAAAGATTTCGCACTTTAATACTGAAGGACTTTTAAATTTGAAGGGAACCACTTAAGTTATTTATAAGTCATACAATAATATATGTAGAAGTTAGAGCATGTGAGTGGGTGAAGTTTTGATTTGAATACCAGATTATATCATTACCATATCGATAGATACACCAACAAACATGCGTTTTATGTTGACAGCTAAAATGTTTCAGAGAGTACACTCACAAGTCACAATAGATAAGGTACCTAATAATAACATTCTCGTAGATAGAAAACATACAAAATAATAGATACTTAATAGGTAATGTTATTCTATCGATAAGTTCACTTGAGATTTATGTAGGTATTATATTAAATTATTGATAAATTTATCTCATAATTATTATCTACATCTAAACTAAGATTTTGGGTCGCTCTATTATTTTCAAAAGAGCTGCCTTATTTGAATGCGGTTGGCGCAGCTAAGCGATTAGCTTTTCGCGCTACGTGTCGCGGGTTCCCACACGGTACAAATATTTGTATGATCTACAACTAGTTGTTTCGGGTCTAAGTGTGTGTGTATGTAGCATGAATGTGTGTAAGCAATATCCACGATACAGGAGAAATCCTAGTATAGGGGAACGTTGTTAAAAAAGAAAAGAAAAAAGAACAATAAATAATTTGTAATATAAGAATGCAGAAATTGTTTTGTAAATGTTTTAAAAGCTTGAGCGTATAACTTTGCACCCTTGCGTCTACAATTCCGTATAAAACGGCTTTATTTCAACAGGGAAGGGGCCCGCGATGTTCCGTACCTAACTATAGTACGGAAAACGTCGGCCAAAACGTTGAACTTTAGAGGAAATGTCCTAAACTACTCGCTTAGCATTTGAGGGACCAACACTTTAGAGAGATAACCTTTTGTTGGAATGTCTGTTACTTGTCCCGACTGTTGTTAAGCATTTTGGGTACCGTTTTACAACTATCTAGTTTTTTAAATGTAAGTAGGTAAAACTTTTAAATTATTGTAGTAAACTTTTTTAAGAGGTTTTATATAGTTTTAGGTTTAGAAATATATTTTTATGACGTTTGTAGAGCATCTAGAAATGTATATAATATTGCAAAATTAATTAGTAAATGGAATGTAGTACATAGACCCACGAAATTGCATCTATAAATTTCATTCCATTATTTACAGATGTAGTATGAACATAACGAGTTAATTTCACAATTAGCTACCGAAAATTAAATTGGAATCCCGAAACGCTGTTAACGTATCCTGGCGTCAATTACCCGGTGTATTAACAAAATAATTATTCAACAATTATTTCAGCATCGTAACGTTTTGTTAATGTCCACAGACCCGTTCGGGGCATCTGTTGCCTGCCCACCGTTGGATACTCGATCTTGGCACCTCCACAAACTTACAACTAACACTCCAGAAACATGTTACCAAACCTTATTTTAGAGCACTAAGGAATATTTTATGTTGCGTTTTGTTTTCAGGAATGAAAATATTTTCATGGTATATAGTAGAATGTTGTTCTGTTCTTAAAATTAATTTGGGCCTCTTGAGACTCCACTTGGCTGTCGGACGAGATTAAATCAATCTCTAGTTAATGAATTTTGGTATGTATCTAAAAATGACTGGGAAAACATCCGCGTCGAAAGCTTTCTAAATTAAAAGATTAAATTCATATTTTAAGGAGCAAATGAGATACTCGACGCTTGTGATAACTTGTAAAGTGGTATGTAGATACTATTCTCCATTTGGTTAATCACTTATTTGATGTAGATGTGAATCTTGTGTGTATATTTCGTCGCTTACTTTGTACAAACTTCTTTGAGTTTATCGGCAACAATAACCGAAAAGCTCGTCGAGTAACAACCAAAGATCGTGACTATAGAACCTACTTCTACTAGTATGTAATTAGCATATTTGGAGGAATTACAAATATGCGAGTAACACATTAGTACCTAATATTCGCCACTTATCTTCAGAAGAAATGAATATTCATTGGATATAAACGTATAATGAAAAGATTGTATCGGCTTCTTGTATTTCTCGCTTGCCTCATTCAAGTCTCGTAATATACGACTCATACAATGTAACTTGTCACGTAACACAGCCAGTGTGCACAGAAAATCGATTCGCATGCTTTCCTGCGCTATCCGGTCTCTTGTCCCCATTATAAGTTGGGTCTACGATCTCCGTCCCGGGGGGAGGAAACACCTCACATGACTACCTACATATTTTAGCTGAATCATTTCCTGCTATCCTTTTGAAACCTTTGCTTTCTACTTTAATTTTGTTGATTTCCTTGACTTTATACGATATTACGTTAAGTAGAAAATTAGGTATAGAAGATTTATGAAGTATTTGTTGATTAAGATTTTTCAGTTCAAAACTTTATTTACCGCTTAAAGAATAAAGATCATATTAACACAGGTAAGCGCCCTGCAACGTATCTGGCATTATCATCTCAAATATTTTTACATTATTTACGAGAAAATATATTTAGCTCAGCTACCATAACAAGGGACGTTCACACGATCATATATTTTAATTAAAATCGTTTGTAACATGTATACCTTATTTATCCAAGAATATAAGACGATGTCGTTGCTTTCGTGTGTTTACGATATGTATGTCGATGCGTTAATTCGATACGTAATATAAAAACTGTGAATTTATTCGCGATGCAGAGGCTAAACCTTACATAAAGTAACCGTTCGTATGTCCATGTGTCAAGCAGGTGGCCCTGAAACACGCTTGTAAGATGCGTATCGGATCATTTTCGTTTCACGCTGAGAGGCTTTTAACGGAATTTCGATTTCGCAATGCATTTAAATTCAAGATAATCTGATGCGTTTCGATTTCTTACCTAATAAGTTCAACTTATTTACAAAGGGTATAAAGTTATTAGAATATGGAGAGTAGGATTTAAAAGGAAGGATTCGTAATGGCTCTTAAATTCAACTCTTCATTTTCGATCCCCTATTTAAAGAAATTAAAACTAAATTGAAACATGATATGATGTGGGGCCGTGAAATCACAGCTTAAATTCAAAATCTTACAAAAAAGGTTCAAAACCCGTCGGCCATTTTCAAATCATTCCATCGGCATTCGATTTTTAAATATGGTGCGGAGTGCACCGAACCCCAATTCGATAGTCTGATACAATCGTCCAAATTAGAGAGAACTCGTGAGCTGCCCTTTTCGCCTTTTCGAGATCTGTAGGTCAAAGGATTGCGCGAGGGGTGGAGGGTCTTGGTTTAGTGGTCGTCTGGCGGCCCGGCTCAGCCCTTGGGAGTGGGGACGGAACGGTACTGGCAACACGCGAGGGCTTGTCGATGTCAACATCTATCATACATTTTATGGTTGAGAGGCTTGAAAGCGGACCGCTTACATGCGAGTCTTATTCACTATTGCCTGGTTTTAGTATTATAATTCTAAGGTTTAGACCTAGTTTTACTGCATTCGATTTTATTTATTATCCTCTACAGAATAAGTACTCCTGATTAAAAAAAGAAAAGTTAGGAAATAAGTGTAAGTATAGAAAATACAGGTTCAGTATCAGTTAACAGTTTAAAATACATGAAATACTCCTCATAACTATGTCGCGCTTTAACTGATATAATATATAAACGGAACATGTTTTTATTATTACTGTTATATTTTACAATGTTTAACGTTTTCTGTAAAGCCAACCCAGCTCTAAAAACCATTAATGCGATGAGCAAATTTTGTTTGAATAGACGTCAACTTTTAAAGAGCAGCTGCTTAGCCCCCAATCTGTGAAATTAGATTATTTATAAAGTTCGTCTCATATCTGGATTAGTCACGTTCGAGGACTTAACAGCGTTATCAAAACTTCAATACTTAACGTCGAAACCGTTCCCGGAAAGCGGGTATACGTAATCTCGACTTCATATCCAATAAGCATATTATCACAAATCCTACCTAAGATCAGTGGTTGGATCGTGAATACTCGAACGCTGCCGTGCATGTCAAACCCGCAAATACTGTCATATTTTACAAGGATTTCATTATGAAAAAATGTCTTAACATTAATGCAGCGGCAAAGAAAATTCCGCTATAAGTTCAGCAGCAAAAAGATCCATAATTGAATGAAATTTTTGCGGGCTTTGCACCGTTTCGTTTTTTGTTCCACAGATCAGCGAATTCGGTAGGTAAAACTTTGAATCCCCGTCCAATTTTGAGAGAGTCCATTTGCATCTCTCCTTGCATTAAGTAACGGACCCGCTTCGAAGTTCCCTCTTCGCCAAACTTCTTTTCTGCTTCAACTGATTTGGTAATGCGGCCATTCCACGGAATGAGGATTAAACAAATTTCATAATATAAAGTTCTTTCGTAATAAAACTCTTTCAAAAAACCTGACTTCGTACATTAGCAAAATAATAATAAAAGGCGCAAGATAATGAAAGAATGCGTTAAATATTTTTTGTTACTGTTTTATTTGAACTTAGAAAGAGTTTTCGTTGAAACGTAGGAAGGTATTATTTCCAAATACAGGAAATCTTGAACGCTCGCCTATCTATTGATGTAGGCAGTACCTTCCATTTCCATTTTACGACTTCTCATTATTTTACCATAAAATAAAATTAACTCGGATCGATTTAGTGGTATTTTGAATACGGTATGATATGTATATCTTTGTGTTTATAGCGCCGTGTAATAAACTCGGCTATCATTAAAACGTTCCTTACACGCGTAGTATTTGCCCGCAAGTAACTCCGTCAATTGCCTTATCGGCACCCCCACAGTCCTATTTCGTGACCAATTGCCGCCGTCTTGGTGTAATCAACGCTTTATTGCACCAAAAAGAAAAAGCCAACGAGATAATAACAGTAGAACATGTGTAATAACTGAAAATGTTTGTTGCTACGTGTCACGCCTAGATATGTGATGTTTGACACAACGGTTAGCACGTTCCACAAATATTGTTTGACAGGGCAAATACGAGGCAAATGTGTGTGTCTTTGTACGGCACAAACATTGGGGCATAATGCCAGAAAATTGTGCACGTCGATATAAAATTACGGGTCGTTACGGCGATTGTCTTAGCTGTCGCGAGCGGAGCACGTTCGCGACTTATCGCTTGTTCAGTTTTTCGCACAATCGAACCGTTTTCTGTTATTGGTGTGTATTTTTATCGAGATTTTCGGCGATGCTGAGCTCCTATTCCAAATTTTATGAACCTTCATAACAAGAGAACATATCAGATATTCTCGATTCGATTATGAAAATCCACTTCAACAGTTTGAGCTTTGTTTTTCAGGACTTTATGAACCCACCACATATACGCAATGCAAACGCAATGACCTATTTGAAAAACGACCAGAACAATATGTGCTGAATTCAAACAATCACGGTTAACTAGAGCACATCTGCAAATGACAATAAAATTGCGATTGCTTTGACAATTGTTATGGTAATAAGCATGTCATTGTTTCTTTGAACCTCGCATGTAGACATTCATTAGATACACGTGATACGATAGATACCTAGATATTGTATCTTATTATTGACTGCAAACATTCCGTATACATCTAATGTATTAATACTTTTTCGACGAAACTTTTTAGATTGAAGAAAAGCACCAAAGAGAATCGATGAAAAGAAATTAAAATTTGAAGGTTCAGCCTTACCTCGTATTGTACCACTCTCACTGACCGCAGTAATAAATCAATGATCGTATAAAAGAAAGCAATTAAAACAACTTTCGGAGACAAAGACGCACATTATCACAATGAGAAACGACCACCTTCACTACATCACCTGTAATTCTAAACTGATACATACCTTGGCATTGCACAATAGTTGCAACGCGGAAGGGTTCGGCGTTTTTGTTTATGCTCTAAATTTTTATGGAGCCCACTAAAACACCAACAAAAACTGTACAATATTAACAATACACTTTCAGTTTCTTTATAAAAATACAACAATGACAGTCCAAAGGACGGGGTAAGGTGTTTTTTGATTGTAAAAACAATGGTTTGTTACACAACTTTTGTTTGGATGAATGTCAAATTTTTTCGTAGTTGCATGTTTCAGAGCATTGAGTCATTCTTAGAACATTACTGGTGTGTCACAGAGCAAAAAGTGTAACAACGTGAAGTTTTTTGATAGCAAAAAGTTTTAAAATAACCAAATGTGTCCCTGAGACAGTATCGTCGAAGATAAGTAAATCAGATACAGCCCGTCGTAAATATAAGTTATTTTCAATATAGTCACGATTGCGAAGCGTGACGGACCATCGGATATTGAGGTAACTATGACAATATAACGAGAAAAATGATTTCTGAAACAACAAACGGACGGCTTATCCGATAATTTATTAAGCAATATTCCGATATTCTTTTGGTACATTGAATAAGAGTCAAATAAACAAGGATTTGCAGAATCTTAACACGAAAATTATGTTGAGGAAGACATTTTTGGAAGCTAGTGAGACTCGGTGCTATTCGTTCGTGTTGTCGTATATATTTGTTTGTAGACGAGTTTCAAGGTTCGATCGGAACCGAGGCACAATCGACTGTCGCATAAATTACACATTTCACTGACATACGCGTTCGTTGTCGATTTCTAGATACATTCTTATGGTAGTGAGTTGGCGGGACTTTGATTGTTCGAGCTCTCGATTTTTTGTACACCAATATAATATAAGATATAAGAGAAAAGAACAAAAATAGCTTTTTCTCCAATGTTATTTGTTTCGTTTTCCTATGTATTATAAAAATTGTATTATAAAGTTTAACTTATGTTGTTTAATAATTTATTTATAAATTATGTTTATTGATTTATGTAATTTATCTGGTTATATATAGCCTACAATAGTTAAACACCCCGTTTACATAATAATCGGTGCATTATATACCAATAAATTCATGAATGTATTACATGAATACTTGAATTTATGATCCTAACTATAATTTACTTCATAAATTATATAAATTGAGCCATTTAATCGTGCCACACAAATGCCTAAGCAAATAGTTAAACAAATCCTTTTAGCGCTATTCAAAATATTGTATTAAAATGTAAAGTAAACAGAAGTAAATGTAGTTGTATATAAATAAATGAAGTAATTAAGGCTGTACTACGCAGGTTCATTGTAATTTTCTATTTAATTTGCATAGAGAAAACTCAATTCATCTAATTTCAATTCATGGTTCTACTACAGCTAATTAAGAGTTTCGGTTTAATTGTTGGGGCTCAATCACACTTAGAAGTTCTGTCCATTTCTGTTGAGAAAATAAATGTGAGTCGTCCCCCTAATTCCGTTAATGGTGAGAGAGAGAATTCTTCTATCCACTTCCTTTTAAATTTCCGCGCTCTTTACGAATGAAAGAAAAATACCTACGGAAAACTTATCTCATTCTCAATCGCTTAGCGCCTGGTCCAGGGGGCATGGTTACTATGTTACACGTAGATGAAGGGTCACCAACCCGCCATAATTTGTCCTTTAACATAACTGTGAATGTGAAATTTGAAGGGTTCTGATATGGCAGTGTTAGATTCCTTGCGATACGGAGCCTGTTGCCATTTATCGAGCATTCATTGATACAAGCGTTTTTCATACAAAGCATTTATTTACCTTTAAGACACTTTATCCTAAGCTTGGTTTGGAATACTTAATATCATGGTAAAATAAAAAAGCTAAACATGATTAAATAAATCAATTGCACAAGATAATTAAGTATTTTCTTAAGAAAGTCAGTTCTTCCTAGCAAAGATCATCTTGTTAGTCCGATAATGCAATATATTAATGTGAGCAAACCATCATCATCTCCAAAGGTCTCCGGCTTAATCGTCAGACCATGTCCAAAACAATTGCTAATCAACTCGGCGCTACCCAACGCTGCCAACTGTGTAACCAAACCCTAAGGTATCGATCGCCGAACAAATTAGGATTGCCCTCATGTCCATGAGAGAACGACATTTTCCTCATTTCGGTGAGAATCCGGTTTAATTTGTCGTTTATACGTAAGTCGATGCACGGACTAAGGTCCGTACCTGCCTAATTTGTGATACCCAATCGCGCTCACAGGCCACCTACATAAATATGATTTTTAGTGTCGCTGCTGTAATTACAATTTCGCCTGATTGCGATTTGTGTTCGATTTTTGAATATTTGTTTTGGTTACAATTTAGATTGGATTTTGTTTGCAAATATATAATGTTTAATCCGAGATTATGCTTGTACCTACTGTGCCTCGAATAATATAAAAAGTCTTATCTTTCGGCCAAAATATGCAATAAATAATAACTTGGATTGAGTTTTTTTGTGAGTAGGTACCTATATTCTATATATAGTATTAAATCAGAAATTATACAGGGTTTTCCATATCAAATTATCGTGCCTAATCGAAAAAATAAACGAATCACCTTTTCCAGCTAATAATGTACTAAATAATATATTTTAGACAGGTGTATCGACTTTTTAAAATGAAGTAATCTTGTTTTTTTTTTTAATACATTTTAATATATTGTGCCGCACATTGAATAGAAATGAGCAAAAAATAAAATATATAGCCATGGCTGGACCTATTTAAATCCCATAACAAAGAATTCGTTACAGTGTCAAAATTAAGATAAATGATCTTGAAAACCAATATGGACGTTCAATATCGTTATTTTTTATTTATCATTTTGTTAATAGCTATGTAAAGAAGTGGTCTGTAAATTATCATTATACATATGTACCTATATCATGCAATTTTGAAGTATTGAACTTTCTTTCTTAATTTTAGAGTCTTTTCAATTAGAATATTCCGTCAGAAATCTCGTTATGTTTAAATTATACTAAGGTCTAGTCATAAAGAACATTTTTCATTATTTTTACACAAAGACTTCACAATTTTATTTAAAAAAACGCAGCTCCTTTACTACCAATACTACTTATAATTATGTTAATACTTTATTATTAAGTGTACATTGGCAAATAACATTTATCTATATCTTGCTTATCTTAGTTATATTCATCTTAGAGTAACCCAATGGGATTGCATTACGTTAGAGTTTTTAATAGGACGGGGTCGAGTTGTTGCACAAGAACATCAAAATAGGACCGAGAGAGACCGGCTCTACCATCTTAACTAAATCACATAATAATTAAACTTGGTATAAAAACGTTGATTTAAAATATGCTAAACAGCTCGGCAGCTAATTTTATATATTACATTATATAAACGTAAATATGAACGGCTGTTTGCACTGGCGACTTGCGTTTTAATTTATAGATGCCAATTAGACAGACCCAAATAACATTGAAGTAATAAATTGACATTATAAAAAATTTGTTCCAACTTTCAACCGTTTGTAACCACATCACAAACGCCGCTGGACTAATTCTGATGGGTGTTACGTTTGAAGAATTTCAAATAAATTATAATTTCATTCCGTATAGTTCGTATCTCTTATGTAAGTCTGTTTGTGTATTCGTGTTACGGTGGACTGACATTAAAAATTCTGAATGGAGGCTTTAGTTTTATTAACTTACGGAGGTGAGTAGGTTAAGTTCAATGTTAACGAGTTTACTATTAAGTTTGAGCGCCTACTTAAAGTTACGTGATATAACTATCTATATATATTGGTCTTTAAATATAAGAAGTTTCATATTCGTTACATTAAAAAGCACACGTGTATACTAAAACTATTTCAATTTTAGACACTCGTCCGCCATTTTGTATTTAAAATCTTATACAAACAAATCACCCGAAAATAGTCAACAAATATTTTACAAATACCGATCATATAAACAAGAAGCAACGAAATATCATCATAGTGAGTATTCGATCGAAGTTGTCTGCCAAATTGGATAACTGCCAATACGAACGAATCACAAGGAAAGGGAAGAAATATAACCATTCCTCCACTTCCGCCACGTAATAAAAAATGATAGTATTTTCGGAATCACAAATTGGTTCGAACATAATTTTCTCGTAACTAATGTTGTAAATAGTAGGTCAATGAGCATAGGTTTCGTAAATGGGAGGTGCATCTACTCGTAAAACTCAAAGCTTATGAATATATTAATTAAGTATACATTTATATAGGTAATTAGTTTGGTATATATTTGTACAGTAAACAGCAAGCTTAAAAAAAAGTAAAGAAAAACTATTCCGAAATAGTGTTGTAAAAATGTTTCATAAACTTTCGTTATGTTTTTTAAAACTGCTATTAAAAACTACAAAGATACAACTCAATACATAAAACCTAATATCTACATACAAGATTTTATCGAAGTATCTAAAGAATTCCGTCATATTATAATATAATAGATGCAAATACATATAATCTTATAAATGGTTTGTAAAGTATTATCGAATGAAGTGGTAATGAGTACATCGTAGAAATATCTACACAATAACGTTGTTAGACTATGTAATGAGTATGAAATAGGGTCTATTAGCTAAGACTCACGATTATCTTGAGTTCACAGAGTTACGCACAAATACAAATCCGGGGATATTGGTTTAACTACAATAACTGTGGAACTCTGATCTATGAATTATTTATTTAATTTAATTTTGATATAATAATTAGGCTTAAGAAAATATGTTTACTGATGCCTAAAAATAAAGTTTAGCCTACCTTACAGGTTAATTATATAGTCAGTTTCAATTTATTCGATTTCTGATGTAATTTTTTTGCTTGAAACACACGTAAGTTGATTTTTAAATGAAAGTACAAGCTACATTTTGTTTCAACCTTATGTTAAGAATGTAATTATGTTATGTTTTTATTTCAGGAAAGGAATAAATAATACTTGAATCAATCTTCTTAAATATTTATGCCTTCTAAACGATATGACGAATATTTTATTACTGTTGAGGTTATAAGTACGTGAACAAATAAATATTAAAAATTTTTAGGAGATATGTATCTGTTTATAAATATTTAGATAATCGTTGAGATATTGCCATTATTTTAGTATAAACTTCACTTTAATTATCGACCAATAAAATAATTAAAGTTTATTAAGAAAAAATAATTTGCTTCTGTTAATAGTAGTAATAAGTAATTTAAAAATAAATTCTTTTTTTGCCTAATTACATGCTAATATGTTACTAATAGTAATACTTATCTTAAAAACACCCAAGTCTATAGCTTAAGTAGTTAGTTAGCGCCATAACTAATTGGCTCATAGCCAACCGAGAGCTGTTCTTCTAAGTTTTAATATAGCAACAACTGGTATTAACAAGGTGGCTTGTTACTCTATTTTGATGCTGAAAGCTCCTTTGTTTTCAGTTTCTAACAAGCCCGGCTTTCAGCTTTCAGGATTGGATCTTGTTAGCGTTATAGGTTAGTTATTTATGGGTAGATGTAATTTAACTGCCTGTGGATGCTCTTTGTATAGTTATGACGTTTATGGGTTAAGGATTTAACGAACTTTGTTTTGTTCTTAAGAGTATTGGGATTTTGAATAAGTTAAAAGCTTTTATCGATAATCGACAAGTAGCAAGTTCGTAAGGCGATGTCTCGTACATAATAATGAGTCTGTTCAGATAAACGTTATTTTTGTATTTAAAACTGAACGTCCCATATCGCAGCGTCGGCGTCGTCGTGTGAATGGTTCTAAGTGTTTTGATACAAAATTAGGCGACTACACTTACATGTCACCAAGCTGTATTAAATAAAATAAATTAAATCTGTTATAAATAAAATAAAAGAGGTTTTACGCTTCAAAACTTCGTAGGTAAAGGTTACGTCCGACTGCAGAAGTATTTTACAAAGAATTAACACAATAAAATACAGAAACGATTTCAGTAAACAAAGGAAAAATACAAAAACGGTAACTGTCAAAATAATTTGTTTCCACGGTGATTTAATATACCTAAGTATACAAAAACACGAAAAATAAAAATGAATTTACAATGTTTTTCTTTATTTGACCGTGTTAAGTAAATTTAGTATCAGTAAGACTTAAAATATGAGTACAGTTATGTTTTGAAACTGTCACATATTTTGGATAAAACTTTCTCAAATTATGCTTAAGTAAAATATCTTTATAATTTAGCACGCATATATTATGAAGTAAAATTCATACAAAACATTATTGGGATAATACATTCTCATTCTACTTCTTCGCTAAATAATAATAATGGGGTGTCCTTGTACTTCATAATAAATAAATAAATTTCATAACATAGGTGCGTAGAACAGTTTCTTTGCAAAAACATTTAATCCAAGTAAAGGTTGTATATACAGGCAGTTTTGATTACACAGAATATACATAAAGCTTAAAAAATTACCTCCCTAAAACTATATGACTTTTAAATGTTTACAAAGAGCACAATACCAAACACATCAAAGTATATAACACAACATGAAGCGAATGATTTGTTCGTCTGAATATCCTTGCTATCGTAACAATAATTGGAAAAAGCTTTCACCCCGACGTAACGTGAGGTCCACCCCATCGCAGAGGGTTGTGTGTAGCATGTGAATGTCGCACTCCTTTCCCGATGCTGATCCCTCTTGCATTTCCTGCACTGTTTTAAAGTAGGGACTGCAAAAAAATATATTTTTGTTATAATTATATACCTACATTTTTGTTTAAAAATTTATACGCTTATTATGATCATCATAATATTATACATGGATGCCTTCCTTATTTTCTATAATATCGGTATTTGTGAATAGGTCCGTATTCCGTAATTGACACTCTTTGTATAACAAGTTTTCTTGCATTTAATATCAGCCAGTTGGCCCGTAATGACAGTACCAAATTCTATGCTCAATTGCAATGTACTCGATTAATACAATCATGCATTGAATTTATATAAAAGGAAGTCGATTAAATGTAACTACAAGCAAATAAAAATTGCGAATCACGTTCGAACCACACAAAGAAACTTAAATTCAACGACCTGGGAGGTACAGTATCAAGATATAATACTGCTTACAAAATTCAAGGCGGCCAAGTATCTACCTACGAGAAACAAGTTCACCCTTTTCCGTATACCTACTTATTTTACATAATAGTGACACAAAATTATTCCAACCTAAAAATACGATAAAATTTTCTGTCACATCTCAGACTTTGTCAAGGAGACAAGGAGAGTGGTAAAAGTAAATATATGTTGCGTAGGTGGCGCTATGTCCAATCATGAGATTACAAAATAACACGACACGTATCCCTATGTGGATAATCTAATCCATCGATTAAACTGTGAACGGCTTTGTGGGCGTGGGCCTCATTAGATACTAGTTTTATTTACCAAATCTGACGTTTAGTAAAAACGTCAATTCGTGGCAGGCGAACCAACAAAATGTCGAAGTTACTGCCGCGGCTATAAACATTTAAATTGAGTTTTTTTTTTTATCAAGATAGACCTACGCTGTCGGTAGACGTAAACGTACCTTTATTCCAATTATTCGATGAGTGGATAGAGGCATTTTCTTAATGAGTGGATGCGAATGAACCGGCTGTTTTTATCTTTAACTATCTACATAGTTATACTCCAACTAATAAGTGAGATGTATGCATTAATGTTGAAAGTTTTGGACGCCTTAGAGTATGCGCCTGTGTGTCTACAGCTTTTTAAATGTTTTAACTATTAGATATTTTTTTAATTATTAGATATTTTTGTGTTGTGCAATAGTGTGTCAGTGTGATGATTAGTAACTAATAACAATATATTACTGACTATTCATTTCCACATCAATGCTTAAGCTTGCTTAAAATGAGAACTTAAATATCTTTGAATTGTCAAATAATGAATCTGTGGGAGATTTTTAATCACATTAATGAATAATAGATAATCATTGAGCTAGAGATTAATAAATAATTCATGTGCTTCAAGTTGGCTTAACTTTGGCATTTCGGTTTTTGTAAAAATAACTACACCTATATTTTAATGAGCACTGTTTCAATTTGCCAATAAGCCGATTTCGAAATAATCCTCTTTATATTTCTTTTTCGTTGTTCGTTTTTGCTAGCGCTACCAACGCCACTCTCGGGTCGCAATCTCGACGCCCCATCTCGCGAGATAACATTATACCTACTCAGTTTAAATATAAGATACAACAAACTAAAAAACGCCTAATGAACGTCGAATTTTATTCACCATTCCTGTTTTGAAAATTCGAAAATACTCGAAGGTACGGCGGTGTCTTGCTGTCACATAATGTTCAACATTTTATTTGAACATTTACAGGCTTTTGGCGTTACATGTAATGCACAAATGGTGTTAATATTACATTTTATGCGTTTAGAGAGTCGGTTGTGGTTGATTAAAAATTTGTCGTGTAAATTCTTTTTCAATGTTATTTTTAAGCCGTGAGAAGGCTCTACGGCTTTTGGCGAGTAAATGAACTTTGGTTAAGCGCCTTAACTCGCCGCTTATTTGTTTTTTTCTGCTTTTATTACTTTGCGATCTTTTAATCTTTACGAAATTACCTAAAAGATTATTACATTACCTTTTTGTAGATAGATATGAACAGAAAATATAGGCAGGTACATTAATATCTAATATGACTTGCAAAATGAAAAACCTAAACCTGAATTCTTAATCCACAAAAAGCACTATGTCAAGAGTGAGGGAAAACTTCTACTATCAATAATGCACGAGTCACTTACAAAATATTCTATCGGAAACACAGACGAAGATCGAAAAACGTGAGCTCGCGGGAGCTCCGAGGGAATAACGCAATAACAAAAATATTTACCGAACCTCCAAGCGAATAAAAAGATGTCCCTTAATGCGACCCCAGATGCACTCCACCTATTATTTGTTTCCCCAGAAAAGGTTACCTCCGAAGAAATATGAATATAGGTAATGTAATGCAAATTCTCTCTCCGGGTCGCGAGAGCCCTGACACTATTTCCTTTTCTTCTATTTATCCGACGGCACCTCTGGGAACAATGTTATTAAAGAAAGATAAGTGAGGCGAGAAGGATCGTATCTTATCGACCATTCGTATTTCGATCTAAAGAATTTGTGTGTAAATAGGTAAATAAGGGTGGCCCTCACATAAGAAACGACTCGGAGGCGGCGGTCCTTGCATATCTTACTCAATGTACCTTGTTACTCGATACCAAAGTAGAATGAGTTCTTCAGCGATTAAGCAATAAAATTTGGTAGAGCTCATTGCGTTTTTCGTTTCGAGCAGTGAGCGGTTAATCGAAAAGCGCTGACGGTTAAACGGCATATCTAATTTCCTACACTAATTCAACTGCAGCAATTACTCGCGTGGATCAATCAGACCCGTAGTTCAATTAAAAATTTAAATAAGTCGCGTGCAAAGCTTAAACATAGAAACTGAAAGTTAGCGCATTCGTATGAGTCACGAGATCGTAGTACGCATCAGAGTTATAACCATCACGTCACAGATTACGACACGCTCGTAAAATTCGTCCGTCCATTGAGCAAAACAATAAAACACGATTTGGATCAAACGGTGTCACTAGCCCGCGGCGTGGCAAGTTCAAGTGCGCTATTAAGTTGCACAACAGGCAATAAACATTTGAAATAAAAACGTAAATATTCGCGTCGTAAACTGTGTATCATTGTAATAATAGCGTTTGCGAGATGGTTATTTTTATCCGGGTATCGGTTGGGTCGTAAATGCCGCAGACTAGAAGCAGACGGGTTTTACGGTGCGGCTCGCGGCTGACAGCGAACAGGTGATGAGGTGTCTTCGCTTTACGGACTGCACGACCGCTGCATCTTTCACAAGCTATTCCGTTATGGCCGCTCAACTAGAACGATAGATACCTACACTGGGTTTTCGGTACCAAGTTTATCTTGATATAAAACGGTATAGGTAATGTAAGCAACAATTATTTACACGACTAGTTATAGACTGCGCAACAACTATGTAGCGAACTACACTTGAACTACATAGATAACATACGGTAAGTACGAGTATAAAACTAGGTGCCATAAGATAAATACCTACTTCTCTAACATAACTATTGTATTAAACACCTATGTAGATACATTTAAGCAAGAACGTGCAATACACACGGGGTGAAGAAACTATGTTGATTAATTTATTGTGAATAATATTCATTTCTTCTCGTTTCAGATACATAAGGAATTTGGATGATGCATAAAAGGATAACTACAATTTGAGTCAACTGAAAAAATGAGGTAAGCTATTTATATTCAATAACGTTATAAATATACGTTTAAGTATGCTAATTTCATCTCAAAATGGTCTATTTTGAAGTGATATTACTTAAAATCAGAATATTCATTGACCAAAATGACACCAAATTGGCAGGTAATTCATTATGCCAATTTCACTAAGAATATACCAAATTTAATTTGGTTCAAAGAAAACAGAGTTGACTGTTACGTAGTCAGCATAAAGTTAATAAGATAGGGGTTGGCCGGCCGGGGGCAGTCGGCTGCTCCAGCTTATTGGACAAAATAATAGGACAATGGAGGACGGTCCCAGTGTCGATCGAGAAATTCTTTTTTGGAAATTTCGTGTAAGCTAGGTCCTGGATATATTTTTGTGGACCTTCGTTTCTATTTAAGTATATAGACTGCCTGAGGTATTAAATGGGAGAAAGAAAGTGAAAATAATTATCGTAGGGTTATTTCGAAAATGAAGCGACGGCAATGTGTCAGTCATCAAAAATTGCCAATGTGTCCAAAGTTCTTTAGTATATAATATAAACTTGCAAGAATTCGTTATGAATTTTATCAAAAGCACCCGTCCACTAAAATTAGCATTGTGCAAAAATACCCTACACAACATCAGGATGAACGTAGAGTGAAGAATTTCTACAATATCTGCAAAGGATTATGAAGGTCTATCCCTACATTACGTACCTAAATTGAAGAGGTAGGCCATTGTACGAACTAAGGCAGCTCAGTAAAGAGAATGTGCTTAGTTAGAGAAATGTTGGGGCCTACCTAATTTGGGAAGGTTATGTTACACGTTAAATACCCACCCTTTAGCCGGTTGGTAGTTTGAGTTAACTTACGGAACGGGAAAACGCGCGTACACTCGCTAACACAAACGATTATACCAGTTTAGTTTGCTGGGCCGTTTTATTAAAACTTTGTACGTAGAAATTACTGCGCAGGTAATTTTGGGAAAAATAAAGCATCACGACAATAACTTTTCAGCGTCGTAACTGAAGAAAAATCTTGTTTTAGGTACCTATTTAATTGAGAGAAATAGAATGACATGCGAGAATGGCTTAAGAATGTTTCCTAAAACCTTTAAAATGTTAAAAACGTCCGTAAGTATCTAATAAAAAAATATAAATGAAAACAGCTACTCTGTCGTTGTGAGCATTTAGAGAAACTATGTAATATATGTGTTATTATGATAATAAATCGGTTAATGACCGAGTAATGACACTATAAATGCATGACGATTAACGATAAACATGTGTTGCTATCATAAAACGGTTTTGAATTCCTCTGCGGTCCGTCTAGAATCTGTCTGTCTAGGCACGGACTGAATGGCTATTTTATCGCCGATTCGCGCTACGTCATCTCATTTTACGGTGGCGCCTACTTATACGAAATCACATAAAACCAAACACGTCATTGAGACTACTATAATGTTCTATTAGGGGCAATTTAAACAGCTCCTTACAATTTTACGATTTCAACGGCGGTTTATGGCGTGGCACGCGCTTGAGTTTGCTCGTAAAAACCTACGGTCACCTGTTGTGTGTTATCCTTCCTACAATGTGTCAATAAAATTTTGTCAATGGACGACGTTTTAATGTGCCAATTATGGTTCGATGTTTCATTCACAAGTTCCAGTTTTACGACTCGGGTTGTGGCGCTTCGTTCCATTCCCGTAGGAAAGTTCCCATGGTACAACGGGCGTTCAAGCGTGAATTGATAAAGCTTCACCTAAATTTTACCAAAATATATATTTTTTTCTTTTTGAATAACACTTCCTCAATAGATTAACTTTTTCTTTTTATCTTGCCGACCGTTGGGTGCCTTTGATCAAGGAAATAACTTCAAGCGTTAACAATATACGTTAGCGACTGTACAAGAATAAATGTTTATTACAGGCTCCTTCCCATACGTATTTTACGGGACCATAATATTTTGAACGCAAATGTACAGAAGTAGGTTTACGGATGCGGAGTTATTTTTTTTTTGCAATATTATATCTTAAGAAACCGCTTTATTACCACTATTTATTGTTTTTACGAGTATCTTTTTAGTTTTTTGACACTTTCAATCCATTTTCGATCAAATTTATAATATACAATATCCCATTTACTGGAAATTTGATTTTCAGATGATTGTTTATGTAATCTATTGATCTTGTGATATATTTATGAGCCAAACAGAAGTTTGTTTAAATGATAATCTATTTTTTGGGTTCTTATATTATCTGCAGTAGGAATGTCTTTATTTTATAACATAATTTGGTACAAAAAAAAACAAGAGTAGGTAGTATAAATATTATCATGCGTAGCAGGATTTATATTAAATGCCGTCGGTATATGAATTGTTTTAGCGTAGGTACCTATTGTGCCTTTGTTACTGAAACAAACTCATAGCTCAGCATTATTCCTGAAAAAAATATTAGAGGGAAAAGGGAAATTCAGCAGATTTCTTATAAATACACGTACTCCTACGCCATCGCCCATAACTGAAATGACTGCATACGTCAGGAATATAAAGGAGGAACTTTAGCCAAGCCCCACCTAAAATAGCATGGCCGTTCGTTCAGCGAACACCCGCCGCGCGCCGATTGGCGGAAACTCAAAATAACCAGTTTACCCGCTCTTGCTCGAACCAATCAACGCAGAGAATATTTAAAATGCAATTTAGAAGACATCTTGGGAGGTATCCTTATCTCTGTCATTACGTATGCGAGTGAACGTGACGGGGAACATGTCAATGTAGTGGTGAGCGGATGAGCTTTCCTGTGTAGCATGTAGATGGCGCTGGCTGTTAGTAGTTCATACCTCGCTCGCTAGATGGCGGGACAGTCTGGTCTAATCTTATGGGAGTCAGCTGTTGGTAATGGGAATGTAATGGAATTCGCGATTGGTAACAGTTTTCTAGAAATAGATCCAAATTTCAATTCCTTTTATAGATTGTTTTATAGCATAAAATACCTAACGTTTATTTTGATTAGTATTGTGTGAAAAATGTAGAGATTTTAATTATTTCAAATATTTACTTATATCTACTTAAAATCATAGGAGCGTAGGCTTTGTCCAGTTGTAGGACGATAGGTATAAAATACATGCTCCTTTAAAATTTAATTAAGATTTAGGTACTAACTACCTACCTACTAGTTATGTAGTAGGTAATAATAATCAATTAAATACTGAGAACCAGATTTGGTAGTAACCTGTATTGAATACTAAATTCAAGGAAATGGTAAGTCAAACAAAATCTCATAAATCAGTCTAGGTGTCACAATTAAAATTTATGAGCTAATTAATCATTTATTAGCATTAAGCACTAATGATTTTTTAAACTTTATAAAATTTAATAACTGACTTTTAGATGATATAGTAAATTTGCGTACCTACTAGATAATAGCTATGTCACTTTTGAAAGTTGAATAAAGGTTAAATTATGGGTAACTTACCTTTGTTAATTGAATTTCTAAATATACTTTTTTTTTTTTGCAAGCGTTATTCCAAAGTTTAGATATGTATTGTTTTGATTAAAGCTCTAACATGGTGTTAACTTAGACTTTATAGGTACTGTAGAGGTTTTATGTAATAAGAATCAATCGTTGGTATGGATGCCGGTGAACAACAAAAGAACAAAAATTTGAAATAAGATGTCAATGTGTGTCACAGTGAAAATATGAGACTTGTGATTTAATAAGAATTATATTTCGGAACTCGTAGCATGCATTACAGTGTTTAAATATTTTTAACAGCAGTTTTATTCCCGGGCCCTATAGTACATATACATCTTATTATTAGGTTAGGTCTTGAGGCTCCTGTTAAAAGTAAAAGTAGTTCTAGCCATCCTCCACTAAAGGCACCGTTATAAAATCCGCAGCCTAATTACCGATGTAGCGACAGGCTTAGATCGCGCGATAACTTCTGTCAAACGTCATTTTTGTGACATTTAATGTATTGGCTGACAGTGAGATTGCTGTCGCGTGGCTGTCGCGTTGCTGTTGCTTTTTTACGTAATTAGGCTGCTGGTTTGAACGGCTGTCGTTGATCGACTTTACTCCTTATATTGAATAAGTATAAATAAAGCATTAATGCAACAATAATGACGTTTTTATTAGGTCTTTGTATAGGTTAGGTACTTTAGGCAATCCAATCATTCAAGGTTGGTATAACAACTTAATTTTTGTTTCTAGTTTTATTGCCTTCATTCATAAAACAACATGTTTTGCTCGAATTCATATTAATTATATCAATAAGTTTTATTTTGGCGTGAAGCAAATACACGCCAAAATAAACTAGTTTAGTTAAAATGTTATTATAGAAATAAATAATAACATTTTCAAGCTCAACAATTTTATTTTAATAGATCATTATTTACTATATCCATAGAAGCAATTACTTATAGCCTAGCGGTTGAACGCTTGCCTTACATTTAGGAGGGTTTCAGTTTGAAGAATGCCCGCACTCTGACTGATCAGAATTTGAATATCACTGGCATTAACGGTGAAGGAAAAACATCGTGAAGAAACCTAAACACCTGAGAGGGTTACAATAGGATCTCGATGATGTGTGCAGTTCGATAAGCCGCAATATGCCCAGGTGTAGGACAATACCAGCCTGGATTTATTATTATTGTTCCCAAAAATAAAAATAGTTTCAAACAGACTTAAATCTAAATATGTCATAATTATTGATACCAACAAAAATCTCTCTACACTGATATTACTCTATCTCTATACTTAGATTCTAGTGTACTAGATACACAAAAGAGCATTCTAAAATTGTCTAAATTCGTTTGTCACCTACTCTGTGCCTCAGTGAACAGTAAGCATAGAGATTTTGCTGTCACCACGTGTTTATATTCAAGTGTTGATTTCATTTATTTGTGCACTGGCGTTGTGATCAATAAATCTATTCTGTGGCATAAAAAGTACTCTTAGTACTTATTATGTACTTGTTAGTAGGTATGTATTAATTTTAATAGTTATTTGTAACTAACTTAATTCCCTAACTATAAACTTAAGCTTATATTAATAAGTATCAATTTTTAATTATTTTTTTCTAATCTCGGGGCATATTTTTAAGATTTTTTGTTTATTCTATGTGATTATCCATGTCTTTTAAATCGGAGTCCTTACTTACCTACCTGTATAACTTACCTTAAGTTCATGTTATGACTATGTTATGTTATAAAACTGTTTTGTATACCTATACATCAGGATAGGTGGATTATATTGATTCCATGACCCAATAACGTCTGCTAAGCAACAATTTACAACTGCAAATTGTGGAAAGAGACTGTTGTTCTGCACCAGAAAGTCGCCGTTTTGACCCTGATCGCGGTCTTATTCTTCCCACAATTTATAACTTTAGGATAGGTTAGTTTATCTTTTTAGAAATAACAAGTGTTAGCTCTATTCGTCTTCTTCTGAAGTACCTATTAATAAAACAAAAGTATATCAATAATAAATAACTTGTTTATTGACAATTTTACAATAATAAAAAATAATTCATTAGTTGGTCAACTTGTTGTCAGTTTTTACTTAGCGTTGCTTGAATGTTGCTCCTAATAAATGTATAGTCGCCACGTGCTCTTGTTGTTTTACTGGAAGTTATATTTTAGTCAGTGACATTTTTTTATATTGTAAGCAAATATAGTTCATATAGGTATGCAGACAGAAGTAGATTTTTTTAAATTTTGTTAGTAATTGATGAACCGGTTTGTCTTTAACCTTATCTTGATATCACGATCAGTCCAAAACAAAAAAATATTAAATTACTGTAATAAATATTATATTAAATCAAGATGACACGAATCCCAGTATTTAATTATTATTTTATTGTATATTAAGTGTATAAATTGGCCAAAAATTTTAGATTAAAGACGGTTTTTGTTTATCAATTAAATATTCTGTTTTTATAGCAAACATTATCGGGTCTTAATCTCTTGATTCATTTTAAAACCATCCTACTAGGTGTCCTATTGTCGCAAAGGACACGAATATCATATTATTAATGCATCCCACAAGCATCAAACCCTATACTTAATCCCCCATTCTTAGTTACTTACCATATTTAGAGTGGCATTTCGAAAAATAAAAATCAATACACAATCATCAATATGGTAGTCAATCGGTAATAAAAACGATTCTATATCCGATTATACTCGCTTCTAGTCCGGTAAATCGATTTTTTACATCTCGAATGACGAAATCGATTGCTTATAGCAACATCGTATGGGTCTAGTACCATTGAGTGGAGCTATTACTGTAGGTATAAAAAATCAAGTTCATGGTCGTATTATTTTATTGCGTATCTATTAAGATATACGTTACTTAAGTTTTAGGTGAATTCCTATCATTTCTGTTACGTAGTCACTTCCTAGTATTGTATTGAAAGAGTTTCTCAGTAAAAGTTCCGTTTGCTGTCAACTTGCTGATCCAATACAAGTTTTGTGAAGTAGGTTAGTGTTTATTCTTTATTTTCAGTCAAAGTCTTTTTTATAGGTCCCTATTTGCCTTCTACTACCTAGCTTACCGAGAAAACTCTATTTTAGAGCTTGAACAATATTTTCTGAAGTGCTCTCATACACACACCTTTTTGAATTCAAAACGGGTTCTTTAAGGCTTGACCAAAACAATAAATTGAACATGCACTTTCAAAAATTCCCTCGCTTAAAGATCTCTAAAATATTACTCGTTATGACCGTTTACATATTATCTGTCGAGGCTTTGTTTCAAAACCCCCATTTTTTCGCTGTCATGTAAACACAAACAATAACAAAATGCCCCGCTTATCACGTACGGCATAACACGGTATGTTTTGTATCTATCGACATAAACTCACCGATGTAAGCACTATGCACAACATCAGAAATTGACAATATTCCTCTTAAAATATTACTGGCTATACTATCGTGTAAACTCACTGGGCCCTATGTATGTGATAAGTGTGTTTTAATTTTTAAAACCTCAGCTAAATTTCAACTTTAAGTTTCAAAAGTTAAGGTTCGTTTTTGTGTCATAGTTTGTAATATCGTGGTTCGCGTGTATATCCCGAAGTCGCAAATTTGTATTCAAAAGATACCTACCATCGAAGTACGCAATAATCGTAAAACGAACAATTTAAACTCCGATTTTGTCGAGTTTCGAATATTGCTCTACCATTGAAACAGTAAATAAGTTTGTATATAGGCACTGATCTACTTATTATTATGTACTGGCTGACCTATTACTTATTTACTTTATAGTGGTGTTTTCACACTTCTTCTATTTATATAATTTTACTGTATATGGTATTAAACTTACAGACAAGCCTGCCTTGGTTGGTGTCCGCTTAGGCTTACCAACATTAATTTAATGGAGGTCCTCTAGTTCTTTTAGATTCAATATCTTACATAGGTAGACAATTTAATTCAGATATCTATTAACTAGTTTAAAAAGAATATTAATAAGGCATTCATTCAGAAAAAAAATATCTTTTCTTTGTTTAGAATCATATGTATGAAATTTCAAGCCATTTTCAGTACATATAAAACTAAAACATGATACAAAATCCTCATTTACGAAATGTATTAAGTACAGGAACAATTATATAATAAAATAAAACAACCGGAAACATCATAATTTATTACTCACAAAATTCAATTTTTAGTGCCTTATACATTCAAACTACAAGACATAACATTAAGAAGGACATTTACATAAAAAAATGTTCTTTAATATACATCAAAGTTAACTAGATGGGTACTAATATCTTTTTAATTGCAACTACCCATCGTATACGCCGTGCGAACTCGAAATCATCTCGCTCACTTTGTAGTGTTGCCAACTACCATAATTTACCGAGACAAGTCCTTAAAAATGAAGCAAAAGTCGATAAATTATAAAATACAATATTAAAAAGAAATCTCTATTATTTTATGCAGTTATTATTTAGCAAGGAATTTATTAGGATTGAATTCTTTGAATATTGCTGTTTAATGGGCTGCCACAGGAAACGTTGCAATCGTTATGGCTTCGTGTTTCCTTACATACATTAACATATAATTAGTTGAAGTAGATATGTGCGATTTGTAGCCCAAGTACCAACGTATTATTGATAATTTAAGCCAAGAAATAAGTACTTCTAAATTTTTTAAACTTTCTTTATTTCTTGACATTAATAACGAGCTTCACAATTATTAAGTATTGTGTAATTGTCAGAGGGAATTGACTTGACTTACTATATACACCAACTGTACCTCACTGGTCTAGTGGTAGCAAACGCGGTTGCTGAGCACGTCCCGCGAGGTACTACGTTCGATTACCGTGTCGGGCAAACTTTTTTTTAGCTTTTAACATTAGAACAATTCTCACCAATAAACTGAAGTACAGTACACTTCTATCCGAACTTCGGGTAATACGGGTGTGATACTATGTAATTAATCATACTGACGTACAGCCACAGATTATAGAAGCATTAATGAAGCTTTAATTTGTGGCCATACATCTCCCAACTCGTAACATCTGAGAACTTGCGTTCCAACTCCTCAGATACGTTAGTGGTAGACCGGACAGCTACCACTATGCCAATGCGGCAAAATTTAGCTATCCCACAAAATTAGGGACGGGTGGCAACTCTACGCCCACTCTACATAATTTTATGAGGCTTGATAGCGGCTGTGTTTTAGGAGCGAGATAACTATGAGTTGGCATGGTATCAAGCCTAGTATAAAATTATGAAAATATTGTAGATTGGTACATTTGCAATGAAAATAAATGACAATTTATTGTAATGGAATCCGGAGCAGGCTTCACAGGCGACTTCAGCAGGCTCTATCCTTGAACCGTAATGTAGGTAGTGTTTCTGGAAGCAAAGAAAAATCCTTTTATTCAGAAGGAAAATAAAACAAAATCAGTTTTGGTAGAATTACGTATAATTCGTCATTTTTTAATAAAGACAGTTTCTAAATTACATATAAAAAATATATACGTATAATTTTCTCTCATTATGTTAATAAGTTTGCATAATTCGCATTATCCAATGAAGTGCGCTTTAATTTGTACTTAATGACAGCAAAAAAATTAACATCTGCCTTTTGCGTTTACGGAGAAGATATAACGAAGAAATAATAATATAATAGAACACATAACAAGTTACTATAACCGCATTCAAACTCAAGCTTACATGGCATTGTTTTTATTAATAACGCGCTTTTAAATATACATTAATAGTGTTATATTTCAATATTATTCAACGATTAAGTATAATTTTTTTTTTTTTTAAAAACGTCTCACACTCTGAATAAATCCTCACACTTTAAATGATTCCCGTATCGTGGTTGCGTTAACAAACACATATATTCACATACAAAAAAACCTGAAACAACTATCTGTAGATTAAACAAATATTTATGCCGTGCGGGAATTAAACCTGCGACACGTAGCGCAGCAGCCGATCTCTCAACCACTGCGCCAACCGTGCCGTCAATCGTAATTAAACTTCAATTAAATAGGTGGGTGTAGTTTCATACATTTTTATCGTTTTATAAAAAGAACTTGACTTCGTAATGACACAGACCATAAAGTCACAAGTTTACAAATAATGTAACTTGACCTCAACACACACCTTTCTGCAAGCATCTTAGTATTTTAATTATTCCTGAGTTCATTACTTGATAAATTCAACATTAAGCTGTAAAACACATTATACCTACGCCATCATCCTAATTAAACGTATTATTTTATTTTTAAACACACGCGTATACTGGTACGGAGTAAAGCGTAATTAAATTCCTTATTTATTTTATTAAACAACACCTTGCTGTAGAATTAAACAAGTTTTTCAGCTGTATAAAGAGCATACATTATGTCCTTCCTTTTAAAATATTTGACAACACTCGGATAGGACGAGGACTGGGAGAAAACTAGATCCAATACGTATAATGTATGTAAATAAGCATTTTCTGTGCTTGTTTTGAAGCGAAAGAATGTTGTATATATTTAAAAAATACATATTTACTAGCTATGTCGAATGATTTATTCCAATTCCTTCATGTTATTATTACGCATGGTTTCATTTAATAAAGCATGTGCGAGTATCAAATGATAATTTAGATGGTTCTTGATAATAATAAAATTGATTAATTTTAATGATTTTGACAACATTTGAGTAATAATTATAAGTGATTTTCTATGAAATTCGATATTATACTATATATTCAGGTTATAGATCTATGTGATTTAATTGTAAAATCTTTTTCTTGTTGTGGTTTTTATTTTATTTTAATGGCGTATTAAGTGACAAGAATGATTCTGATAAAGTTAGGGTTGTAACGATTATTTTACTGATTCCATTATAATATTACAAAAATATAGTAGTACATAAACAATCTGACAAAGCAAACACGTACCTTAGATCTATTCAAACACCTATCCTCAACAAACACAAAGGTATCTACACTCGTATCAACTATTTACCCAACTTAAATGAGGGTCTTATCAACGTAGATCTTGACCACACAGACCTCCGACTAACCTCATCAAAATCCCATAGGTGCCAACCCAATTTGAGGAATCAAAGGGAAATATCTTTACCTACAGAAACTTTCGTCGAGGGGAACTATAGACTATTCCGTTAATTCTGAAGTAGGTAGATTAGTGATAGATAAATACAAATGTGAGACCGAGCGTAAGGTCTTGGGTTCGTTTCACGGTTTGGGCAAACTTTTATTGGGTTTTTCCGTATAAAAATTCTCAGGAGCATCAAAGAGTTTGAATCTGTGCCCGGTTGGCAGCAATAGGCTCGCGCCCTATTACATGGGACTTAATAACAGCATCGGCGAAATGGGGGTGCACAATAGCACACCTCCGCCTAACTCTTTGGGGATACAACCGTGATGTAGATACTCCATTTGAAGAATCAAAACCTACCTACATATAGCGTAAGAAAAATGCTTCTAAAACATAAGTTACGTGTGGTGAATGCGAGTAGGTGCGTGCTATAGCAACGTGTATATTTTGTATATATTGTATACTGGTATACGTCGGTTCAGGAGCTGAAGTGCAGTTAGGGAATACCGCACGGACTGATACGACATAAAGTAGGTGCGTGGCACACGAGAAGCGAACGTTGGATGTGTCGCGAGATATGTATCGGGTTTTATGTCGTGTTTTTGTCGTCATTCGATCGTTGATTGATGTATAATGTCATAAAATGATTGATGAGCGGTGTGTATTCTTTGAAATATGCGAAGTGATTTGTTTTTTATGAAGGTCGAGCGCTGTGTTATATAGAATAGGATATATATGTATTGTGAAATCATTAATTCATTCTGAATGCGTAAATGGCTTCTTAAATTAGATCATTAGAAACTGTGTTCATTGGAAGGATGTTCAAAGCTTTATCCTTTGAAAAAAGCTTGTCACGCAGAGGATGTTGTAAAGTAGATAAAGTTTGAAAGCACAAACAAGAAAAAAGTTAAGATTTACATATTGTGGTAACTTGAGAATAAGATTCAAGATGTAATTACATTTTAAATGAATCGAAGATAAACTTATCAAAATGGATCTACCTACACTTATCTTTTTTCTTAGATAAGCACGAGAACATTTGAAATCAAAACTCATAAGAAGTTCTATATTAATTTATGCGTCAACTATCAAATTAAAACATAATAAAAATCCATCAACTACATTATTAACCCACTTACATTACCCAACAACTAATCTATCGTCGGATCTATCTCGCAGCGTCGTCACATGTGCTCCATTCGTGTTCAATAAAATATGTAGGAGACGCGACGTGCTCCGTGCCCTCCCGCCTTTCCTATAACAAGTAAGAATTTTTCTATGCATTTATTTTGTCACTGAAAATTCTTTTGAGTGTTTTTTCGTTTTACCAATAACAAGAGTATAAACATAGCACTTTTTGTCTGACATTATATCCGAACAAGACATTGTAGGTGTATTCTACTTAGTCGATGACATTATATTGAATTTATAGTTTGTTTTGCCTGTATATGTCGTAGCGCCTTCAATATGGGCAATATAATGTATGAAGTCAGGACCTTGTACCTTTGTGTCCTACATCCGTATAAGCAACCCTGTTTATGTGGAGGTACACGAGAGTCGCTTACAAGAAAAACTTGTGAACTCATTCCCACAGGTACTTGTATAGATTAAATAGCTTCTTGCGAAATAGGCTTCTATTTCTAGAATAGCAATCATTTTCTCAAGACCAAAAGTAGAAAATAGGTTCAAATATAAATACAAATTTAATGTAGGTATATTTATTCTATTAGTAAACGGGCACTTCATTGAATATTTATTTTTAAAACATTCATAAACTCAAACTTAAGAGAAATCGTTAGTAATTCAATGTAACAAATGTTATGACATATCTCAGCTATATTTATGACATCAACAGTATAATTTCTTATTGTCAGGCGCCGTTTCAAATTATCGTTTAATAACACTGAAATGTTTCAATTGATTTAAGGCAATAATACCTACAGACCGTAATGCGATATAGATTCTATTTATTTCAAGTGTAGCGCGGTTTACGAATTGAGGAACGCGTACACTAGCCAGCAGTAGACACAACAACGCATGCCCCGACCAAAACAGTTTGCTAGTGCTTGTGTGTCGACTGTATTTGTAATATTGAATTTATTTATCTTCGGAATGTTAAGTTAATGTTAACCTCCACCATCGTAATGATATCCAAGGCAATAATTATTATTATCTTTAATAATTATTATTATATTATATTATATTATATTATTATCTTTTAATAATAATAATAAATAATAATTATTGTTATTATCTATTAATAATAATTATTTTACTTTCTCCTTGAGCAATTAATGAAAAATTGTAAAAGTAAATATAAAGCATGGTTTTGATTAAATCAGTGCGAAAATGGTTAATATTTTAAGAATAAGCTGCACACAAAAAGCATTAAGTAGACGTATAGTATGAGAATCTATAAAAAGCAATCTAAACTCAGTTTCGTGCCGTGCATGCATTGCGTTTCGTGCTGACTAATGCACGCTACGTTTAGGGAAATGTTGATAAGGTGCTGTAATATGTAGTACACTGTACAATTTTTTTTATTTACTTTCGTGATAAATTTGTTTATATTTATACCAGATTAGTTCTTCGAGACGTCTGAGAATTTTATTCCATTTATTTTAAACACAATGTCTTGACATTCGACTTCTACAAACAATCAAAAACAAGCCCCAAACTTTACTCATACAGTCATCACCTAAACTCATTCCGTTCATCAATACTCCATTAATTCAATCAACTGGTACCTTTATTCTGGTACCGCGTAATGTTTGACACTAAAACGATGCTGTCTCATTACCCGAGAGGCAATGCCCGTTGTGGTAAGTTAGTGTCGGCTTGTAGTAGTAAAATACGACACTTGATTGGCGGACAAACATTGGCCCCGCCGGCATAACTTACACGCCGCCCAGGGTAGGTTAGGGAGCAATACGTATCGATTTCGCAGATGCGATATTATCTTTAATGTACCTACACGTCCCGTTAGCCGCAATAAGCTTTGAGTTTAATACGCCGGTAGCTACCAATTACTTAATTGGATTAAGTGCTATGCTTTTTGAATGAGTTGTCCAGATTTGAATATCGGCTGATGGAGTAATTTGACAGCATTTTGCATAATTCTTTTACGTTTCGTTATCTTGGTTGTGATAGTTTATGTTCTGTTATTATATTTTATTCTATAGAATTAGTCTTGTTTCAAAAATAACTAGGGAAGTAATGCGATGTTAACGATTCGCCAAAACAATCGTAAGATTAATGCTTGTTTGTGTAATATATTTGTTGTGTTATTGGCTTCTGAAACATCGCGTTGGTGGATTCAAAATAAGTATTCTCTAATAAACTCGGCCTTTTAAATCAAATGAAAACACGATGTAACTAAATGAGGTTCTTGCCCCATCGAGCGAAATTAAAAAAGGAATTAAGTTACTGACTTCACAGCGAAGATAGCTTATTTAAAACGGTTATAATATAATTTGAGCAGAAAATGTTTAAATTAAAATAATCCGATAGGGGAACCGGCGGTAATGAGCCGACGCAGAAATTATCAAGACTGTATTTTACGAAAAAGGAGTTTGTTTATTTGCATTAACAGTATTTTACCTACGTTGATAACGTGTCAAATGTAATCTTAATCTGCTAAAAATACCTACGCGCTTCATGTGAGTTCGGTTCGCTTTAAAACAGGTCTGATAATACGCGAAGCAGTTAGATACTAATTTTATGAGACATCCCAAGTAAACGCCTTTCGGCTTTCACAGGTAGATACGCCGACAAAATTTACATCGGCCTTCCGCTTCGAAACATATTTTTTATCTGAATCGTAGAGGGGCTATGGGGAAGATCCTATAGATATATTCATCTAGACACACCCCGATTTGAAAGGTATGTTAGCTGGAGGCATGTGATGAAACATGACCTCGGTACCGAGGCTTTCAAATATAAATCGATACTTAAATTTTACAATCGAAATTAAAATCGTAAAGGAATTAAAGAAGACTCTCATGTTAACGTATGATCAGATTATAAAAGCCGTTTCGAAAAGCTAAAAAATAAACCGTGAAACAGCTTTTTATTTCCCAAGCGTAGTATGACGAAATGGACTCCACGCGAACACAAGATTAAGCTACTGGCGGAGCGGCATTTTCACACTCGATAAGGCGAAACTCAATTTCGCATCTCGATATTCCAATACTAAATCTTTAATTGTACGACGTATATGAAAGATTTACACTGCGGAATGAATACGAATTTTTAATTTGTCACCAGGGAAACTCGAAAAGGCGTTCTTTCACTTGAAATTATTAACACATAATAATGTAATTTTATGGTTTCTTTTAATGGAACGTGGGGCTATCGGAGTGGCTCGGGGCCCGAGATACGGCCTCAATAACGCTTGATGTTAATGGACTCGTTCGATGGAGGTGTGTTATATACTCTGACCAGTATACGTTTACTAACGTCGTAATGAGCCTCCTCACTATATAGACAACCAACCGTACTCTCTCGACCGTACGATCTAAAGATAAAGCGTATTAAATATAATATTTATCTAATTAGTCAACTATATATCTTACTTTTTTTTCTACTTTAAGTTTATTTTTCACCTTTTAGTGATTTTTCTACATGTCTTCTGATAACACCTCGGCCGTGAACTCTCTGGTGTTGGGTCATTATTTAACTGTTTATTTACATACATCATCTAAATTATTTCCATTGTATAACCAACTCATAATTATAAGTACTTAATTATCCATTTAAAAAACTACATATGTGCATAAGTGTGGCGCTATTTACATCATAAAATAATGTACTAACTTTATATTAAAATTAAAACAAATCATATTGTAAAGAATCGTTTCGTAAATAACCGTTCGACGCTTGTTTTATATTACTATTAACACTTTATCTAACGCGACTAAAATATCGACATGTTTTGTTGTTCTTTTTACATCTATAATTCAGAGCTAGTGTGGGGCACCACACAAATGGATCTTGAAAAACAACCAGTTATTTTGACAACCGACATCACAAAATAGATCGTAAATGCTAAGTTGTACGAGCGAAAATTCTCTTAAACTCATCGCGTTAGAGTATATTTCAGATCGCAATGTTTTGATAAAATATAAGATTCTTTTCTTTAGTTACGCTAGACCTTAATTTTAATTTGGAATGAGCTTTTTATAGAGGACTCTGTGAAGAGAAACGATTTTTCATAAGTGATGGGGCGGCACTGATTGTGTATATTGGATAAATATTTTTAAGAAAAATCTCCGCGGTCGGGAAAAATGTGGGGTGTAATAAATATTAAGCAAAAGCAACGTCGACATGTGTAACCAATTTTTCGATTATACATGTCCGTAATGAATTAGCCCCCTCTAGAGTTTAATCAGTATCAAGGCTCGGATTTACATGAAATATTGGTGAGTTTGGCAGGTATTAAAATAAAATATACTTGCTCCTTGTAGGAACGTCGAATTAAAAAACCCAGGGATAAAAGAGAGGGTGGGGAATGTAATCCGTGCGTACCTATTGGCATCGCTCCGATACTTAGCTTCAGGAACGCAGATGTTTCTAATGATTTAATTTCGCCTAAATCCGTCCCTTCGTCGAGACATTGTTCCTTGAATACCTAAATTCGGTGTACTTAATCTACATTTTTGCTGCTGTAATCTTCAATAAGGAAACTCTCATATTTTTTGTGTCATTATGGCTGGTTTCCTCGTGATTATTTCTGATATGGCTTTATTTATGAGTACAAAGCAGTATCAAGTATTTCTAGTGTACATTTTGGATTTCACTAAACGTCAAAATTGTCTTTCGCTTTAGGTGTATCATTATTATAAAGCAGACAATTTATTATAATCAGACTGCGCTTTTCAATTATTTTCAGTTTTAATTAATTGTAAGGAAGGAAAACTATATTTCTTTCAATCCTAAGTACTCAAAGTCGTATACACCGATAGTTATGATCGGATTAAAGCCTCGTGGTCATGGTATATCAATTACCTCATGCGGTCGATGCCTACGGCCATCATTATTATACATAATATAGTAAATTTAACTTCCAATTTGCATTTTAATAGCTTTGGATTCTTCACACACATATTTTGCTAGAATTTACACGGATCGGATTGTCAACCGAAAGCAATTGGAAAAACATAAAAATGCTATAAAATTCGATCGTAAAAGAATTGTAAGTCCCGTGCACATTTTTTTCAACACGATATCGAATCGAATTGGTTTCTACTTCTGATACCGTCGTTTAGTTAATTATTATTATAGTGGAAACTTTTAGCTGAGAAGTAAAAAAAACCTTCAGTTCGTGGTAAAAACAATTTTGAATCTAAATATTTGGCACGTGGCAATTTTTTATGATATTTTTATTGTTATGAAAGATTTTATTATCTTTTGTTTAAAGTTTTACATTACAGATTGACGATTTTATTTGTTAAATTTATCCGTGATATTGATGATGTATATAGATAACAATAGTGGTTTAATTACATTATTTAATTATATACTTCAGTTTTACGACCAGTAGGTATCTATTGTGTATCAAATCTTTTTTATATAAAGAGTAAAAAACCCAGGCTACCGTCTTTTATATTGAAAAGACAAACTCCGCTATCGGATCTCCTTAACCTTCCTTCTTTTTACATTTTTCTCACAAAGGATCGTGGAACGGTGAATGTAATAGAAGTTCCGCCTCGGAATAGGTGCGTTATCAAAGTAAAAGATAAAAGTTTTAAGAATTTATTTAAGAGACAGTACCCGTTCGTTCAAACTTCGGTCGTAACGACTCGGATCCGGCGGCAGTGATATTTCTACTGAACACATAACTAAAATATACGCAGTGGGTATCTAATTTAAAACTATCGAACTTATAATTTTTTATATTATTTTTTCCAGCGCTAGTATCATATATTATATTTATGGATTAAATTAGGTATTATATTATCGTTTGGTTGCCTATAGATAGTAGGTGCTGTCATTTTAAAATTTATTTTATGTTACGTTAATTGCAATTGCTACGTCACAAAACATGATTTTTAATAACGCAAATTTTTAAACTAATTTATATACAAGTTTTTGCTGATGGTAGGTAATATTTTATTTTTAATATCACTAAAATTAAATACAAAACAAATTACCTGATTTAATTCTTGTTAATCAACTAATAAAAGGGAGGCTACTACAAAGCTTAAATTACAGGAAAACGGAGATAATACCTAATATTTTCCGACCATTGCCTCCCGGAAAATGAGTTGGCAAGCTCACCTGTAAGGTAAAGAAGGTAGCTTTATATTTGTCGTGAACTACGTCGCTTAGACGTATCAACAACACGCCCCAGCGGGCGCAAACATTCAGTAATACGAAGAAGGAAAAGAGAGACTGCCTACATATTGTTTCTCCCTCAGCCGAAGATATCAAATAGATATAACGAGATAAGATTTTAGTCCGTGACGTTTATGACGTCATCACAAAGGACCTAGCTACTGACAGCTGTGAGCGAAAATTCCGGAAATTTCACAGAGAAACTTGAGCTCAAATATCTGAGGATTGATCAATTGATGAAAACGATTCGGTCCATTTCATTAATACCTGTTATATATCTACTCTTTATTAAATTTCCAGTAGCCCACATTATGAGGCAACAAAAATGAATGCTCCATCAAATTCATGCATTAACGGAACAACAGTTAATTTGGTTACGAACGAAACTACCTCCATCTTCCATTAAACCCAATAAAGACCACTATAACCAAAGAAATTACTAACTCACTCTTAAACCTGGCAATTTCCATTAGTTTGATTAAGAAAAGATCCAACAACATGAAAACATGTTGGTATTTAACTTTTAACTATCCATGCCCACACATCTCTATAGTCATGTGTGTTTCTCTATAACATGAATGAGTTTATAGCAAATACGACGAAAATCTCTCAGTGGAAAATGTGCTTTATTTTTTGGATGGTAAGGTTCCTTTCCAGGTGGAAAACAGAGGGGTTTGTGACGTAATATCACAACGATATCACGTATCGATTGGTAGCAGCTCAAAGCCGATACAACCGCTTCTATTTACGCTCTTTACCTATTTATAACCGAACTATCTGACTCCCTACCTGCTCGCCGCTCGATGTTAGTTTCGATATATTCGATATACCTACGTATACGTACGGATATGATATTCGATAGAAAAACTCGATACGTTTCGTAGATACGAGAAGTTTTCGGAAATAGGCTAGTAGTGCTATGGATAGTCGAGAATCGATTGCGTTTTAAAATGTAAATGCACGCGCAAACTCTCGTTACATTTTAAAACACAGTGTTATTTTAACATCTTTTGTGCGCAAATTATTTCGTTCTCGTTTTAATAGATTTTAATGAAAAATAACTGCGCCTTCAATTAACGCTCGATGGTCGTAACTGTCAGTACAATTTTAATGAAATTAGACTGAAATTAGAATTGCGTAGCAATGATATGAAATTAAATCGTTTCGAATAAAATTAAATAGGCAGAACAGCAATTTAGGAATAAGAAATTAATATCGCTATGTTTTTTAGATTATTATCTGAGTTTTGCAAACGAGTTACGTGAAATATGACAAACGAAAATGTATTGGAGCATGAGACATGATCCGTGGGGTCACTGACACGAGTGCATTGATAGGATTGTTATACTCAGCCTCAAGCCGACCGTACTCCCAAACGGTCTTTAACCTCGCGTATTTTATGTGATCAATCGAAATTTTGACTCACCGTAGGTACTCATTTCTGATACATTTCCAATCATAATCCATGCGGTAAGTGTCAACCGTATCTTTATATACATTTTCATGTTATTAATATAATTATATATAAGTTAAAAACCGTATTCATCTCGGGCATTCTAATTTCTCCTGCCACCTGCTCAAAGAGGCAATTTATTTCTGGAGCGGCGATCACGATCACCGATTTTCTTCCGCCCAGCTTAACTACGGTTAAACTGAATTTATCAAGTAGCAAATGTCGTGCAAACACACGCGTGCCGAAGACTTTACTGTCCATAAACCGAAGTGTTAGAGCTCATCTTTCTTGTTAACGAGCGCTCGGAATTGTTTATAGTGTAAAAAAATGCCAAATCGCATCCGAGCAGTCTTTGGATTAACGACCAAAAATATTTACGTTTAGTGTCGTACAACACTCGTTTAATGAGAGCGATCGTTAACGTCGGTGGCGCCTGCCTTTACTATTCTTATTTACGGATATGCTCTACTATAACAATATTGAATATCGCTCCGAAACCACGCCCAAAGCCAATATTTGCACTAAAATTCGCATAAGGCGAAACTAAAGGAAAATTACGCAACGCCCCATATATTATTTAAGTCGGCCGTAAAATGCTTGAGTTACCGATTCCATCGACGTTTAGTGTCGAACAATCGGCCGTAGTCGGTGAGTCAGTTGGCGCCCGAGGACGGACGTCGAACTACGCCTACAAATCGGAAAATATCCCTTACCATGTGTTACTAAATAAACACGGAGCTCGTTGCCTACATAAGCAACGCCCGTCTCGGTCGTTCCCTGCACGTATGAGCCCATTATCTTTTGAAGTCACGCTCGAATCGAATTCATTATTAAACTTTATACTCATAGTAATCGTAGTTTAGAAGTACGCGGAACACACAGTATCAGAATTTTGATTAGGATGATTTTATGCGAACCGCGATTCCTTCAAAGAAACACTGCATTGTTAAATCCCCGAACAGATGGGACATCCCGCGAAGCCAGTTTCGCCCGAACCCTAATTAAATATTTTAATATATTCTCTTCATCCGTTCTGGGTATTATTTCGTCTATATGTACGGCACATATATGGTAAGTCAAATTAAAATGCATTGGTTAATTTTCCTCGATAACATAATTTGGTAGGCATATATCCATTTACGGTCACTACGCGAGTTTATGAAACGTTTCGTATTTCTCGATATAAAGATGGTCATTCGCGGAAACTTTATATATTTACAATATCATAATCGGGAAAAAAATTGTATGGATAAAGTTCCGCAACTGATCTACCACAAATAGTCGTGTGAGAAACACCTAAAAATCGAGTAAAACAATTAAAATGCCATAAAAGCGGTGGTTTCCCACCATAATCATTGAGTAATTCTGTATCGTTACTACGGGATGATAAACACGCCTCTCGTGCCGAACGTAAAAACAACTTTTGTTACCATTTTATGACAACAATTACGACCTATAAAACGTGTAGCGATTATTCTTCGTACCGATTGTTGTGGTCTCGCTGTCATCAGCCCGTGCTGCGGACTGGCTACTTACTAACTCGCTTCCACTTACAAAAAACTTAACTGTTACAATATCGCATCGTAAATTTAACTTTATTTTATTGCCAATAAAGTTTAATTTTTATCGCCTCTGTAGGTGATATGTTCATCGCCTCCCTCGGCTCTGATAACCGAGCCTCTGCCTTGACTTTGTCAGCTGTGTATTTATAATTCGTCAATCCGTTCATATTCCGTGCCATGTGTAAGTTTTATGAGTTTTGTTGACTATTTGGTCATTAATGTACATTTGAAAGAGAATCTTTGCTTAACAGATGACATTTTTTATCGTAATCTACTTCCATAAAGTTATGCAAATAAGATTTTTTGTGTGATATCTTTTCTTTTGGAATTTTAGATAATTTCGAAGGAAATTATTAGGTGTTTTATATTTTGTATGTATTATTTTGGTAACGGGGTTTAATTCCGCTTTATTTCACAGTCGAGTAACAAAATGGACCACATGCAAACACAATGGGGGCTGTTTACAATGGTATCGTGTTAAAATTTCGCGTAGAAATGCACCCAATTTGGCGAATGGAACAAGGGGTTACAATTTGTGTTGATAGTTGTTATCTGTACAACCCATCGCCGAGTAGGTATTGTACTGCCAACAAAAAAGTCCATATTTTTATATTATTATTTTGTGAATGTGCAAAAAACATTTTCATACCAAATAATGAGATTTTGGTTACAAATTTAAGCAATATTATGAATAGTCCGACTTCTGTGCGGTCTGATCTATGAATAGTTTTTCAAACACTATTACAGAGGTTTGTTAAAGCTTCTTAGGGATTATTTATCTTCAGATTTATGATATGATCACTAATCCACCTCGAGAGCTTGTAGGTACATACAAAAGCAGTAGCTAAAGCTAGGATCGTATGTTTCTTTAGGGGAGAAACGCAACTAGCAGTGGGAGGCTCCACTTTTAAATTTACAGGCAAATAAGATGTGATAATGATAACTTAAAGTGAGAGATCGCCAGTGCGTTACTAATGAACATTGTTTTCACCCCAGTTAATAAGCAGTTGGTGTAGGTTCAAACTGACAGGGAAACAGGTAGGAATACTTCTTGAGTTAAAATGATTACTTAAAACAAAATATATTTTTTGAAGTTTCGAAGAAAAATAATACTCACTTCCGCGAACTTGATAGTGATATAATAATTCAATTAATATCCCATACAGGATGAGAAGGGTTAAGTCTTAGTCCACGCTGTAATGAAGTTATTTAAGTTTAGTCCTAGTATACCTACTTAAAATAAAATAATAATATAACCAAAAAGCGTGACAGAAAAACACTTATTCGTTTTCAATGAAATCTCCCAATAAATATAAAGGTATAAACAATGTTTTAAAGCGGAAATCTAGTCCACATGACAATAAAACTTATGTAAAATGTAAGCACATAATTCAACCCACGTATTTTTATTCAACCGCCGTCTACCCTGCGTAGGCGCTTAAACTTGTTTTAACTATCAACTTTTGTAAACCATTTCTCTATTTAAACTGGCGTTTGTCACGGTTTGTAAACAGATAATTTTGCCATTTTATTATCTTCCTGGAAATATGGAAATAAATGTGATTTTAAATAATAATTTACGTAGTATAGTGCTACGCCGTAGTAATTTTTTATATTAGGAATTTTCTTGTGACACAGCGACATTTTTAAAATGTCATTTGTCAGGAATTTTGTAGAAACAAAAAAGGCTAAAACCAATTTGAACCAAACATACGGCGTGATAGCTACGAAATTTCTTAAGTGTTCACCTAAAACTACGTAAAATACGGACAATATCGGCCATTTACGTGGCGTCGACAGGCGAATGCAGCACCATGAGCCATTCCCAACGACAGCTAATATCGAACGCGTCTGCCCTTTCACAAAGACCGTCTGCAACGTATGACATTTAATTTAATATTCATTGCCTTATTTCGTACCGCCGTATTGCGAGGCGGATTTTAAAGGGCAAATTATCACGATAAATATAAATATAGATATAATAGCGTAAACGTGTCGTTTTAAAGCAGATATATGCCTAATTAAATTTTACGTGTCGTGTAATATACATTTTACATTGTAGTTCATTATTTGAGGATATTACATAGTCAGTAAATAAAATCTTTATTGATACCTCACGATTTAGCAATATCCAGTTTTGTAGCAAACTACTAAGTAATGAGATTAAATAGTTGATTTCTAAACAACATGTAGGAGGCAAGGTGTTTATTTTCCGACGCTACCCTGTTTCATATTCGGCTCGCGCTCCCCAGCTATATTCTGAATGAGACAGTCTCCAGACCTACGTCCGACTATTCCATACACACATGTTTCATACAGTTGAACGCTAACTTTCATACACAAACACATGTATACGGAATCCAATTCAGTTTCCACACTTTTCCATTTTTAAAACAGCGCCGAATGACAAATTTTCTTTAAAATATTTCGGATAATTTGATGTTAAGATATAAATTCATAACAATATCTGTCTCAGGGTTTCAAAGGCACGCTAACAAAGTTTTCATCACTTGAGTAGGAATTGGGGTTCTCGACCAATTTATTAAAGCGAAGTACTATTTACGCTCTAATTTTAAAAGAAATACCTCGTGTTAGCATCGGATATACGAGACATTCGTATATTCTACGCACATACTTAAGTTCGCGGGTAAAATTAATTTATTTCCTACACCTACCTACATGTTCGTGCTTTAAGTGTTTTTAATTTTCGGTAGATGATTCAAGCGTGTTATGAATTTAAATTTGAATTGACTTTTGTGGGGATTAGACAAAAAATTGAACAGGTTCTTGTATTACTGCCTGATTAATTTACTGGTCGCAATTGCGGCTGCCAATCGTTACGCTCAGGGGATGCGCCTCAGGTCGTGAAAAAAACGTGTTATAGGATTTAAAATAAATTAAAGTAAATAAAGACACAAACAACACACTTAGCAGAATATTTAATAATATATGATCTGCAGAGTAACAAGATATTTATAGCTACATCAAGAGATCCAAGATATCGTTCGTAAGTATATAACATCCATATATTATATACTAAATGTATACAAATATTGAAAGGGCTAAGAGTATTGGTGAGGTAACTACACGCTTTTCATTATTCATATTTGACAGACGCACACCGCCCCTCAATTTCAAGCTTCCCAAGGGAAACTCGCAACGAAACATACGAATTTCTCTTATGTTTTTGCAGATAGGCACCTGCTTGTAGAAAATAAGAAAAAAAATGTACTTTCAGAAATTGCCTAGGTAGATAAGTTATCGAAGTCTTCGAGATATAGATAAAAATTTAGATTCGTTCAGCATTTTCAGAATGAATACAAATAAAGGTCGGGTACGCATTGTGTAGTTTTTGTCGTGACTCAGTCAATATCTATAAGCCGTATGTGCCAGAAAAAATGCCTTGAAATGTGAAATCCATCGTGTTTTTCTATACGAAGACAACAATGGGCAAAGGATCAACAAAAAATTTAAGAAAAACTGTCTCAATATGTGCGTCCTCCTTATACAAAATCTGTACAAAGTTCAGACTTACTTCGAAATACAAAACAACACTATATAATTTTCGACATTAATTTACATAACATACACACAGCATCACGCCTATATCCCTGAAGGGTTAAGCAGAAGTTGTACTCTACTATATTTTTCAAACAATACCTACTACATTTTTTTCATTTTGTATTCCCCTCAAAGGACAGTCCACCCCGTTCTCTCCCGTGGGTATCGTGGAGGCGACTACGGGATTATATTAGCTGGACGGGTTGCAACACACACCTGTACACCCATATCCTGTGATCAGATGTGTGTTTTCGTACGTAAAATCAGAAATTTGCCATATTCTCAATATTGGTCAAGCTTTAGCCAAAAAAAATCACGAGAATCCGCCCAATCTCTTGAAAGAAGATGATCAGTATCAGCGTCGTCATCATGGCCTTTTCGTCTATTCCGGACCATTCATGGTGGATGTACTGTTTGAGAGACAGTATAGACACCGAAAAATACTTGCATATAAATAAAGACTGGATGTATATCGACATTTTATCTAAATATGAAAATGGGATGAAATTGATAACTGATTTTATCTTCCTATACAATCTGGAAGCAATTTCGAATGCCTAAAGGCAGACAAGATTGGACCTAAATATTATAATGAGATACAAGCTTTCAATATAGCATATACTCGTATACATAATTATATAGGAACTGAATATATGCATTTGAGTGTTTATAGTAGAAAGCTTATTTAATACAAGAGTCTACAGATAGCTAAATACTTAGATAGGTACTATTTGTAATAACTATTTCAGTCGAAGCTATAATAAATTAAGCTTATAGTAGGATTATTACTATCAATTACTGATATGGCTAATGAAATGCCATTATTTATGTGTTTATTTAGATATTTATCCATTCTTTATTGCGTTTTATAACAAGTTATTTGCGGACGTAATCGTTCGGACACACCTTAGTATACCTATTGCATTTATTCAATATAAATATATGAATTATGATTACTGTGTCAATGACGTGTTTTAAATGTGTTATTATGGACTCCAATATGCTTTAGTATATTAAGGGTTGTATTATAACAATTTACTACAGTTTATCAGTGCAGAAATCTTAAAGTTAAAATTTTGGAAGCGCGGGGCTAATTGAAATTTAGTAAAGGGATCATTATGTGTGCTTCTCATGGAGGAATAACTGCTTTTAAACAGCGGTAGTGTAGGATGCTTTCAATGACAGAGGAAATTTTGATTTAGTTTAGAAAATATGTCAAAATGTCTAAAAACAAATGTTAGTCCCAAATTGCCCCGCGTTTCCCAAATAGTTTAGTTCCCCATTTTACGGTAGGTAAGTAATAATTTCCTTATACTTGTTTTAAAAAGTAGTATCTATGTACTATAGAATACATTTAACCAATCTAACATAACATACTACCTCATTGGTCTAGTGGTCGCAGCAAGTGCGACTGCTGAGCGTGAGGTCCTGGGTTCGATTCACAGGTCAGGAAAAGTGTTATTGGGTTTTTCTGTATGGAAATTCTCAGTAGCAGCGCGGAGTCTGGAACTGTGCCCGGTAGATGGCAATAGGCTCGCCCCCTATTACATGGGACTTAATAACGGCATCGGCGAAATTTGGGTGTACAATAGGACACCTCTGCCTAACTCTTCGGGGAATACAGACGTGATGCTATATTATGTTATGTTATGTTAACATAACATACTGTTTCTCTTTGTTTATAATTATATCCTTTACATCTATTATTGAAAAATATTGTATAAGCACTAATTAAACATTACAGAGAGGTTTAATTACTCCTAAAATCTAATTACATCTTCACACAAACGACTCCTTACATCAAATTTATTAAAATGACAAACAGAAACAAGCATAAAAATAATTTGTTTATAACCAACGTACAGGATCACCACGTTTAGAAGTTACATACAAAATCAAGAAAATGTTGCGGTCGTCAAAACTCGGCAATTGTTTTTGTCCTTCTGTCGAATGAATTGCCCATGTAACTTTTATTTATGGTAAAACTATGCATTTTCTATCTGCCAAATTACAATATTCGTTGTAAATTCTAAACGCGGTTGGAGTGTACGTACTGGGAAACAGGGAGGACTGGGCAAAAGTGCCATAACACGGTCGGACAGGGATCATCCCTTACAAGTGCGGTAGCATAACTTTATTTTGAAATTAACATAATTAGAGACATTGTAGGCTTAGGGGTGGGTACACAGACCCGACGTTTATTAAGTTAAGGGCCGACCAACTCTAATTGTTATTACAGTATGGCCGGAAAACAGGTGTTAAATGTTAACGATGAGCTGCTTCTTTGTTTTCTGGCGCTGAAAAGCTTTTGCTTAGATCTTTGTGTGTTGATCCAAATAAGAAGTGATGTTTGATAGTTAACAGTCAAAAACCAATACATGCCGAAAATAACTATCTACATTAATCTTCACCTTTACCTCATATGGAATTAAATCTTATTATGTATTGACTATATAAAAAATTCCAGGCAGTTTCAGTTCACACCCAAACATTGGCACAGATTTTGTTTTGTCTAAGTGTCGCATATTTATAAACGCCGTGTAGCCATATCTTACGTGTAGCTTTTGTTTTCCGGTCTCGTAGAAGATCAAAGTGCGTAATTTACGAGAAGCCGTCGAATTTTTTTAGATAATTCCGTGGGACGTATATTTTATATAAATGGTTTTTGTTATTCATTAGTGAACGTACTTCACTGCCGGCAGTAATAAAGTAGAATAATTTAATTAGGGATTTTGGGAACACTTCCATCTTGAAGGGGACAGAACTGCCGTCCGTCTCCGTTGCGAGGAAATCTATTGGTTTAATATTGGAGGTATTATAAATTTAAAGAATATCCCCTGACATCGAAAAAGGTGGAGTTGTGGGTATCAGGTGTTCCAAACTGATCCCTAAGAATGGTATTATCCCGAACATATTTTCCAAGCTGGGGTCGTACAGACCACTTGGAGGCCCCACTCTGAATAAATTACTTATCTACATTGATTTTTTTTTATCGCATTTACATAGGGAAAGGTTTTGAGTGCGAATACTCTGCTTTATCTCAGACTCATAGTCTTATCATACTTGTATATTTTGCAGGCCGCGTGCCTCGGCTCTACACTTAGTTCAAGATAAACTGTAGACTTTTAGACTCGGCCTTAACTAAAACATTCGCATAACAAACTTTAAGATTTGTAATTTTATGACGTAAAGATAGTGACAGCTGGGCGGAATACAGATTTATCTAATATAAGCAAAAGCTTAGGCGACGCGACGTCGACGCTAGCTTACGCTTCATATTTTGTTTAAAGTACCTACTTGTATAAAATTAATAGTGACTGTAAAACTCTTTGAAGACCAAAAAATGTATTTCAGTCGAGATCTCTCTGAGTATTATTAGTTACAAGGATTCTTTCGATGAGAAAAATATAATTAGATACAGTAAAAATAAGAGAAATGTACCTAAATAGCAGAAAGCATTCTCGAACAAATCCTGATAGGTACAAGGATATATCTAAACGACGAGGAACCCAACCCTCTATATTACTTTAGTTCTGTTCTAAGTAAAGATTAGGTACCCGTCCTGGCCTTCAGCAAAGGTCAAAGGTCAAAGTCTTGACTCCTCGGGTCGCGGATCCTTTCATGTAGCACTAAGATCTCAGCTAAATAACGAGTAATTTGTAGGCTTAGTACTTAGGCCTGCTTACAGAGCAAAAAAAGTCGCTCCTCCTCTATTTAAAATTCAAATGTACACTATTAAAATTTTACAACTAAAAATTGAATTAATTGTAAATTAAAAAGTAATAAAACCGATCCGGATTCGTATGCGGTATCTTTTCAATAATACGCGGTAACATTTCCATGGCTTTAAGCTTATGTTGGTACTTTAGTTGAATTGTCGTATCTGGATAGCTAACCATATATGCATAGAGATATGGAAAATTTTACGAAGCTTTCATTCTATAGGTATCTAATATTGTGAATGTGTAAATATTTAGTATTAAAATTGTATTATTTCAAGTATAAATAAAAATAGTCTTACTCTTAACTTAATACGGTACAGAAAACGAACTCTATTTCTTAATATTTTTCATAAAGAAAACCCTTATTGAAAATATTCTGTAAACCAAAGTATTTTCAACAACTATTTAAATTAATTAAACCCACACGAATTCATACCTACACAAATACCTGTACCTATCATTTGAAGACGCTTGGAAAAACAGGTTAGTCTACAGTGTTATCGTGATGCATACATACCAATATAAAAGTACCTACTCGCCCGAACAAGTGTTATTTGGAAGCTCCAATGCCACTTCACTGAGAAACGAAGGGCGATTCAAATCCGTCCAAACGCTATTTGTATATTGTCGCGGCGACTTTGACTCGTAAAAATATAATAAAGCAATTCAATTTTTATATTTTCAAGAAGAAAAATATATTCATACACGAATATAATAATGCAGAGAATATACAAATGAGCAACTTTAATTTATTACGCAAATAACATTTACTTAGGCTTTCAATTACATTTCGCTCCCGCCAAAGCAAAATTGAAAATGTCGCAGCATTCGAGGGGTATTTTCTTTTCAATTTCACGATGACCTTTCGTCCGGACGTCGAACCAAGAACCCCCGTCTAGACATCTATAGTGCTGCGCCACAGTCAGCTGATAAACGAAAACGAGATAATAAGGGAATGCCTTGCCAAACATATTATGTGAAATACAAGCTACGTTAGAGATTTGGCACGAGTACTAGTGTGATTTACACTTTGGCTTTGCGTACAGGTATTGACGTCATCACGCCAAGTGTGTCGCTCGCTTTACTCAACCCTCCCGCTGCAGCCGGCTCCCTGCATTTCCCTAGCACTCATACTTTTATTTTATGACATGTTAACTACATGAGATACCCTTAAATGTGCTATGTAATATGTTTAAATTGAACGGAAATCACAAGAACTTTCACACAGTGTTTGTAAAAGGGTTTATGAGAGATATGGAATATTTTAAATGGACACTAAAATTCCATAGATACGGTAGTGACTAAAGTATTAAAGTATTTTTAACCCGTACTTTTAGATAAAATTATATTTATGTTATGTTTCCTTTGTTTCAGGTATGGAAACACATAGCTGTTTTTAAGATTAGTATGCCTACCTATTAGCAGGGATACCTAATGGTGTGTATTTAATAAGATTTCATTTATACTTTAATATTGCATTTACCTAACTACTTGGTTCTATAAATACCTCACAACTCTAGTATAACTATATAAAACCAATATGAAATGGTCATCAAAATTACGTTTTTTTTTTAAATACGGACGGTTATAGGCCTTTACACTAATTAACAATTAGTGCACAGACTTTTCACAATACTCACAAAAATATCACAATTTGAATTGGCCGTTGAATGTAGTGATAGAACAATCTATGAGCTTGCATGCGTTACGGTTCTTTTCATATAACTTAATAATAGTGGGCCAAGTATGCAACCTTGATTCGCCCACCATGCGTATGATAGGATTTGGACTCAATTAGTACTAACTTAAAAAAATAACCGATCATAGAGTTAGTCAACGAAAAGAAAAAGAAGACCAGACGCCAAACCGACGGCAGTAAGCTTTTACAGTAGAATGTCATTGTTGACCCTATCGAATGCCTTTCTAAAGTCAAGGTTCACGGTTCACACCACTTTCGTCTAGTCTTGTGAACATAAGATCAATAATAGTCAGCAAGTTAGAGTTAACCCGTCCGTTGGGCTCGTCACATACACATTGATCTGATTTACTATGTTTATCATTTAACAATCCTAATTCGGTGAACATGCTCTTACAACAATCTTCATCCAAAAAATATACGTTGAAGTACCTAACATTTTTCGTCTGAAATACTGAAGGGCAGGTAGAATATCGCTTAATTGTGGCGGGAGGCTCTGACGGTGGAGGCACATTAATCGGAGGCTTTACGAGGGGAATCCGAGCCGCAGACGACGGCAGCCTCTTAGCGTATTGAGCGCGTATAGCGGAACATTGCATATAAAATATATTTGAGAGGAATAAAAATATTTGAAAAACGCGATGAGAACTTTTGAGATTGTCTTGTTTTGGCAGAAAAAAGTAAACAAAATAGTTAATAGTTACTGAAATATAATTTAAAGTAGCTAATTATGTACTTGCGTAAGTTAAATTAAGTAGTTTAAGTAAATAAAATAGGTAGTTTGCTAATTTAATTGGCTAAATTAAAACATGTTAATTTGATAATTTACATTGTCAAGTAAACATTATTTTCTACTCTATTTAATTGAAAAACCTACGTAAATTTATACCAAATAAAATGTTAATTACCTAAAGAAATAATAATGAACCACATAATAAAATTACATAAATTACCTAATACAGTTAACAGGTTTCAATTTTAAAAAATCACGGATCCCTGTGGCATATCCCAATTCTACATATCCTACACCACCGCGCTACATAGAGAGAAAAAGTAGGGCTGGAATCGAAGGAGTTCGTCCAAACTGGAAATATAATTTTAAAGATGGCTGCCACTCTCGACCTACCCCCGCCCCGCGCGCTCCGCAACCCGCACCCTGACGCAGCCTAAAATATTATGCACCCAAAAACCATTGTCTGTTGCCATGACAACGGGCCGCTCGATACGAGGGACTCGCAGTCGCACAATCAAAGTTACAGTCATCTCGCTTACTCTTTAAGTAGTCAGATGCTGGGTCCGGATTTGGACGATCTTCGTATTCGCACAGCGATGGCTGGATGCCAGTGTTCGTAGGGTTAGCATAAATGGTCTGCGCTGTCGGTTAAGTGAGCCGGTGGTCTTGTTGGAAAGCTACGGTCGAACAAGAATGTAAATGATATAAGTATATTGAACCGATCTGACCTACATCGAACTATGAAGTGTATATAGATTGTATCAAATACGAGATTACAGCAAATATCTCGTACTTAATTTACAGTACAATGCGTCGATATGACTGTATTTTGATTAGGTCTATGATTGTACTCTACTTACTTGATGTGGCTAGATAGGATTTTCCTATTGTTAGACGTAATAAATTCTTCGCCTTATTTCGTAATGCTACTCGCATTGGCCATAGAATCTAGGCATTGTAGAAACATCATTCTTGAATCAACCACAAATGCAAGTATTTTATAATTTCACTCGATACAACATTTCTCTTAACACTGTTTTTCACTTGATTATATATATCTAGATATAGATAAACACTAAATTCACTCTTTGCGAAAATATGATTATGTAGCACAATTTCATCACATCTCATCTTCCGAAGCTACCGTGCAAATGGCTCAAAACTTGGGGCAATTTCAAAAACAAATTAGAAAGTTCTATTTTCGTCTCCCCTATTGGTCGATTGCACAAATGTTATATTTTTTTTACTTACCTTAAGAGTGACTTTCTCTTTTTTGTTACAGTTCCCATTCTTCCTGGTTTTCTACCTCTAATGCGGAAGGGTTTTTAAAAACTTTCACCCCAAAAACAATAGCTTATTGCATCTGATCCTTTTGGGACCTTTAGACAATAACAACTGGTGCGTTTTTGTTAAAAAAATGTTTCTTTCTTTTTATTCTATTTTAATATCGCTGTATATTATAAATATATTGCTTATGTGTCATCAAAAAGTTTCGTTTTCATATTTTATAGACTTGACTATATTATTATGTTTTACTGACTACTACATATAATAAAATATGGTTATTTATAGCGTTTACTCGTCAATTATACGTTTTATCAATAACATATTCAAATAATACATAAATAAGAATATTTCTTGCACATAAATTTCTTTGGTTTAACGTCAAAACTTCCAAAGTACCTAATTAAATGATTAACAGCTACTAAACTTTACCTAGGTACTTCAAATAAGTATTTCAACACTATTTTATTTATAAAGTTCGACTCTACCAAAACAAAAAAGTTGAGTTCTTTTTGAACCGATGGCTCGTCGACGTGAAAGCTTTCCGCTGCGCTACAGTTATGAAAAAGTTCGACCTTGATGGCAGAGATGGCGCTTTGGTCTGATCGTAAAAAAATTACTTACGCCGGCGAAATTGGAAGGGTTAATTTTATAGGAGACGGTTTTTTGTGTAGATTAATTTCATAAATCACAGATCTAGCCTAAAAATAGATTTATTAAGCAGCTAAGCCAACCTTAACCGGAGGCACATGTGTCTTTAGGCAGATCAAAAATATATTAAAAAAAATTGGAAACATAAGAAAAGTTTGAAAAGATTAATAGTAACTCGCATATAGTTAAAACATTAAATCTCTTGGTGCTAAAATATCTTCATACAAAGGAAATCGAACTGATAGGAAAGCTTAGTTTTTATTTATTACCTATAGTAAAACTGCCACTCCTAAAATCGTACCAAAACGGTACGTATACCGCTTCACAATAATAAAGGTGTAACTTCAACAAAGGCTTCATTCGCACTTTTTTATCATCCATATTTAAGTAGAATATTTTCTTTTCTCGCTTACCTCCGAACTCAGGAGACCAGGGTCATAGAATGTGTAGGCTTCAAGAAGTTTTATATCAAGGATAAAAGCTGGGTCAAGTTTTTCAAAATATTATGTTTTTAATTAATACTTCCCAGATGAATTAAAAGGTCTGTGTTAATATTAATTTTCTGTTGTTTAGTTTTTTTATATTGCTCTTCTTTACTGAACGATAACGCTACTTCTCTTTAACACTGGGTGTTGTAAAAAGTGCTTATATGATCATGTATAGGAGGTAGGCAGAAGCTTTCTCCTGTGTGTGTTCATAACATACTGTGATCTTCAATCCGTCTCCCAAGTGTGGTGATATACACCGTGACCATGGTTATGCTAGTTTATAACTCATGTGCAGTAGTCAGGGTTCAGTATTAAGATAATAAGGTATGGCTATAATCACGTTCGTGTTTTTTTTCTGTGTATCACCGTCTTCAGAACTGACAGGCAGAGCCAGGATTTTATTCCTTTACCACATCTAACAAAAGAAATGTGTTAACAGCCACAGGCACCACATCATGCTGTGGGTACCATATATTTATCTACTCGAGCGTGTGTCTATGTGTCTCTTACTTAAATGACCTGGTCAGTTGAAGCCCATAAAACGTCAAGCAGTAAGTATTATCATCATCATCAACTAATAAATGAAATGAGGTCTTCATCATCAGCCTGTTTCTGTTCCCACTGCTGGAACAGATGCCTCCTATCTGTTAGATTGCTACTCTTTACTCTATGCTCAATTTATTGTTTTAACACGTAATAACCATACGGCTATAGTCCTGCAAATCCAGGGATTGTTCTTGGGTGCATTTCTATAGTGAATACAGGGATAATCGCTGGGTATGTCACCATAACAATTCATTAAAATGTTGTCTTAAATAGCTTCTACGTGTTGGCTTCGGCCCCACGCACGCCTTTCAAATGTCCAGAACTCTGAAGTCCCGTGCAAGGAGGAGCCATACCATACATACTTACTTTAATTTTTCAGCCCGAACAGTCACTGGTTTATGGTAAAAAATATTGTAGAAAAACACCGGATCTATTATGAGCTTCTTTTTCAATACTAAATCAACAAGATCCTTTCCTTACAACACCTAAATACTCTTTCAACATCATTCCACAACACAAAACAAAAATTGTTTGTTCAAATATACAAAACTGCTCAACCAATCTTTAGAAAATTTTTACTAACGGAAAATTCTTAATACCCTCATATCACAAGGTAGGTATATAACATCCCGGATCTTAATATCCGTTATACCACGTACTTCATATTACAATTGGAATAACTAACGAACGCCTCCTGCATACCTAGCTCATATAAATGACTACCCATTGTTATATATAATGCTTGAAGACACTTATATGGAATAGGAAACAATAACGGGCATATTTTGGCCTTTGTTTAAGTGTCACTTATGAAGGCTTTAGAGCTCACTGGTAACTGGCTATATGTCAAGTTAAAATGATAGCTTTTTAAAATTATTGTTTGAGTGTGAATGTTGCTTTATTTATATTATGTATATAGGAATTGGTTGATCGACTTTTGATTAGCTTTGAAAGTCAAAAGTTCATCATGTGAAGCTATGTTTTTTTAAGGAATAGGACAGTATTCTAAAGGGTTCGATTGCTTGATAAAGATTTTTAAATAAAACCAAATATATTCAATATTCATATAGGTATTTATTGATTTATTTTCATGGCGACAACCTGTAAAATATCACACAAAATAATACATTTAAAAACGTGATTACTATCAGTATTTATATTAAGTGGATCGTTGTGTCATTTATTGCAATATTTTTTGGTATAATATATAAGTGATATAATCTATGTTATGTGTCCCACATTAATGATGCTCTTTGAGATAACATATCAACCCAATTAAGTGTATATTTTTACAATTAAAATCAGTTAATGGTCGTGTAATTCACGTGATATATGTAGGTGACATGCCATGTGCATTCCATTATATCATTACAATTGGGATAATACAAAAACTATTACAATTATATACTATGAGTTATACATTTTATACTATGTCATCCATTGTTACGAATACCTGTGAAGATACAAAAAATTTACACAAAAGTACATGTGAAATAGAAATATGGTAATAGAGATAAGTTCAAGAAATCTTCAAGTCTTCGTCTTCACAGCGGTCGACCAGTGTCATCTTCTGTTACGTATACTGAAGGTATACCGGAAAGAATGAGGCACTCAGGATACATTCAGTATACGTACAGAAGGCGACGCGTACTCTTCTCTTCTGTACTTCGGCTGTGAAGAATGCTGTGGATTGAATGGTGAGACTAGTCTAAAAACTAATTTTAAGGACGACTGTACTGTAATATTAACTTGACCCTCACGTTACCAAAATGTTAACCCTACTAGCTCACTATTTAAATGTGACGTTTCACACGTAGCCCCTTCAATATCTTAAAAGCTCACCGAGCGAAGCCACTCCGTGCCGGACTCCCCGCCTCTCCTCTGGGAACACCGCCTATAAAATAAAGCAACCGATTTACAACACGCCTGGGTCTTCAAACCGAAAAGGGAAACACTGATAGCACATGAATTTCGCTATCGTAACTTGGCAAGTAAAATGCGAAAATTATGACCTATCCTAGATGGGAAATTGTTTTAAACTCCAACTCGTCTTAGACTCGCAAAACAATCTATTGTATTCAAAGACCAATGAGAGCACAGGAACTTGCAAAAACTCGCGATTGGCTTGCAAAAATTATTTTCGCAAACCTACGAACCGGTAGCGAGGCGTCTCTTTGTTTTTTACAACCTATCCACTGAGCCGGCAACGACTGACGCCCGCAGGCCTTTTGTCCACCAGCCTTTGTTGCACAAAAAGGATAAATTACAAAAGGCAAGTTTCGACCACCACTCGTAAAGATAACTAAAGAATTCCCAGTGTCTATGTGTGTGTCAGCCGGGGGATTGAATAGAAAAACATGAAAGGGCGTAAGGGTGTATTATATTCGTAATTTACGATGCGAGCCAACATTACACCGGGCCTGCATTATTGATTATAATGCACAAACGAAAGGTTCTCTATGCACCGATAAAATATTCACAAAAATGCAGCAACTAGCACTGGAACGAAGTCGGGGCCGAAAGGGATACGCGAGTCGTGCCGAGCGCGGAGGAGAATGAATAAAGCACGTGACTTACCGGTCCGGTCGGTCAGCTGTTCGCGTCGTCCGATAAGTAAACATTGAAGGATGACGGATGGGGTTGCGCGCGGTTCGAAGGAGCGTGTGTTCAGGGACGGCGTCTCCGGGCGTCTGCCGGTCTGGGCGTCGGGGCGCGCGTCCCGGCCCGCCATCGATTGCCGCCCTCGCCGAGTCGCCGCTCGGCGCGCGCCGAACCACACCACGACTAATGCCGATGCAAGATTTTCATTACATACGCCATGATCGTTGTTATTTGCACCCCGTAATGTTTTTTGATAGTTTGCTTAGGCTTCGCGACCGTTTACATTACGAATATCTATTTACGTTTACATATTATTTAGATAGAGTCTCGTCGGCGGGCTTATTATAATATTACGTATGTACGAGTCTGATAAAAAGTCGATATTAAACAGTAGACAGGCTGCGCCACCTGTTCCTGTTCTCTCGGTGATTACCGTTCCGCCCTGCGGCACGACTCGGGATTTTTAATACCAACATAGGTCGGCTTTATGTCGCAGCGTAATAAGTGGGTAATGTAGATTTTGGCAATTTTATAAATAGAAGATATAAAAACGGAATTGCGTATTGTTGTATATTACTTACGCGCCGTTCTTTTGTTTAAATTGCTCCCGGTTAGGTTGGTAGTGAAAAAATAGTAAAACGTCAAGGCTCGAGGTATCCAAGTTATCATTTAGTCGTAATTTATAAAATAAATTTTATGGCCGTACATTTGCGATGTTGCGTTTAGAATCTATTGTCTTCAGCATGATTTTTTACTTAAGTAAAGTAAAAGTCTATTGTTTTAGGTAATATGGCCAACTGAATGATCTTTGGTAAATGCGTATACTTCTGTGTATAACTTTTACTAGCGTGAGAGCAGCCGCTCCTACACTGTCTGGAAGGTCTATGAAGAGGCTCTTCTATGTAAGTATTTATTTCTTCATAAAAATATGGTGGATAGTAGAGCCCGATTAACATTAAAAGTACCTACAACTTAAGCCTTAAGACTCAGTGAGTGTAATTTCAGGTAACCGAGATACCTACCCACGTTTGAAATTGCTGTAATTCAAGGAAATTAGGTACCTTATATCTTACTAAGAGAACTGAGGTTTGCCTTGGTTTCTCTATTACAATGCCGATGTTACTAGACTTTTCATCTTTAAGGAAATAAGCCTTAGGAATATTACCTTTAAATATATGTAGTTAAAGATAATCGGAACCTGTAGACAACCATAATTATTACCATTCATAATTTCAGTTAAATCCTTGTTATTTAAAATATAAATTATATATAAAAAAATAACGCTTTAATAACCTTATTATTCCATATCTATTTAGAAAAAGTCTATTAATATTTTGAACGCAATAAAAAATTCAACAGCTTCAAACTGAATAAGATAGATTATTTCGATATGACCTAATTTCAACATTTACGATGTCTCTTTAAAACACTGGAAATAACAGTTCCATAAAATTAACTTTATGGCATTTTAAATTGGTATGAAAAAAAAAACATGAATCTCTGTCATATTTATCTTCACTGTCAAACTAACCTACCTAGCAGCCCATGTATATAGGTCAGTTCCGAAAAGGAGGTTCCCAGGACTCATGAAGCGAAAAATAGGATTTTTATTTTTCGCCTTTTAGAGTTGAGGAAAAATTTTTCTTCGCATTTTCCATCAAACCTTATTCAGCCATTTTGCGGTGTCTAGGTATGCTATATTCGGGTCGTTAACCATAAAATACTGCTGACTAAGCGTAAAGGTAGTTATCTAGATCTTTTAGCGAGGTCAATGGGATTTGGGTGGTGCCAGATCGATTAAGAGACCTAATAACGATGATATAGTGCTTTTATTTAATTGTGTAATGTATGTTGTAGACCTGAAATGAAACTGCCATTTACTTATATATATATTTAAAAATAATCTTGAATAAAAATCACGTTTCTATTTAACTCTGTGTTTTAATCTAGATACTTAATCATTGAACTATCTCTAGTTTTCTTTAATGTTTTATGTTGGAAGTGTATTAAATGTGTGTGGTTTATTTTTATTTGATTAGGTTAAGCTAGTTCGTCAGGCCGTAATCTTGATGGGTGACCGATTTAACGCTTAATCCTCTGCGGTCTCCGAAAAGCACGTTAGCGGTTAGTTCCGAATGATTCCACCAGGTGGCGCTATGGTGCTTGTAGTTGCTACGCGCGTAGACTGAAGTCAGCGTAGACAAGGAAACATTCCGATATGGAATGCGCCGTACAAATATCAGAAAGTTATCAAGGATAATATTCTTTTTTATTATTTTAATGTATCTATATCCCATTATTAAGTATGTTCTGGATTGCTATTAAGTAGAGGACCTACATAACTTGAATTTAACTGTACCTCGTAGAAAAAATAAATACTTAAAATTTTACATGGGTGTTTACAATTTGAGAAAATACCTATACTAGACAAGCCAACTAACATGCCAGGCCCTCTCCTAATTAGCCTTTGAAGACAAAAGGTATATCGCCTAAATCTCTAAATTCCAGACCCTATTAGGTCGCCTAAAATACTTATCAGGGTAGAACAGGCCTGCTATTCGTCCTAACAACCAATTAAGTACAATCTAGGTATACCTAGGTATGGCCGACCATTTCTCACATGGGCACAAGAATATAGAGTAGAGTAGAGAAGTAGATGTACCTACACCATTCTTTAGGTACATCTCTACCTAGTAGACTAGTAACCTACTAGTTCTATATACATCAGTAATGAAAAACATAATAATTACTATATTGTATAAGAATTACGAATCAAGTGCTTGTTACGTAATGATGTTCAAAACATATAATTTCAACAAGGGACCTTATTTATGTAAAAATAAACATGAAATTCAGTTACCTTGTAAACAATTTTCTCAAAACAAAGGAAGCAAACAAATTCTAATTTTAAATAAGAAAACAACCTACATTATGGAATTTTCTTCAAACTTTATTCAAAAGAAATTCATAAAGCTTACCTCTCAATGATCATCCTGACATCATCATGAAATCTAAAGAATGTCAATTTTACCATTTTTTCCAGTTGAGACTGTGTTCCTCAGCGGTCGATGGTCAAATGAATGAATAAACGGCTTCAACCCTAACGGCCAAGGGGTGGGACAAAACGGAAAAAAATTGGGGTGGGACCAGACACCGACGACCCCTGCAACAAAAAAATGAAGATTTATTTGCGAATACCACATTTTGTAATAGTAATAATAGCTATATGATTGTGTGTGTGAATGCATGGCAGTGCAAGCCAAGTTCCCTACGCAGTCGTTATTGTGGAATCAAATATTAGCGAATTAAGTGGCTCTTGTTCTCGTTTCCATCTATCTCCGCTATCTACTGCTGGTAATAGGTCTCTCGGTATAGGTAGGTACTTGTACCATAAAGTCTTATTTTCCAGCCAGTCTACCCCTGGTCCCGTCCATTCAGCTGCGTCCCTCGATAAAAACTAGACCTCCCAGATCAGAAACAAAGTAGATAGAAGCTTGTTAACTAACAAAAACCTAATCAATGATTGTAGGTAGGTTGTTAGGTAGACATGTTAGCAATAGAAGTCCATAGGAATTCAAATAACCATAATTAAACCAGTACTTATTCCGTTAAGTAAATTACAAAACAGCTGTTTGTATAACTTAATGTAAGGTATATATTCCACTGCCCTAGAAAAGGCTCTATCGTTAATTATCAGAACAGCCAATTAACCACTTATAAACAACGATACGTAAACGACCAATACATAACAACAGGGCATCATAATACAATTTATACTTCATGACTCACTCCAATGCATCTACTGTACGAGATATTTCCTATAGTAGGTATCTCATAAAATACTGAAATTGTTTTTGGCCTGTTTTCTCCAAAACTAACGTAGTTTTTTGCAGCACATGCGACGAATTAACATAGCAACTCCTAATCAAGTTTGCATGTGTGTTAGCAGCTTTAAAAAGGGAAGTCTTTGATCCCGACTTTGTTATGTGAGTCACCAGTGAGAGCTATAAATTGACACGATTTAATTGCAGTGTACCAGGTCAATAATTTTTCTGTACGACTTGCATATGAACGAAGATTGGCGATATATTTATGCGTCTTCAACGATACAATTATGATCGAATGTAGTCTGCGATTGAAATAAATGGGGTCAAAATGGTATTAGATTTCGTTTAAATTAACACGCACTTTTATATTTTATAATATTGGATCAAAATAATATTAAAGTACTGTAGAGGTTTTATACAAAAGGATACAATCTTTGGTATGGATGCTGGTGAGCCATAAAAGATCAAATATTTGAAAAAGGACGTCAATTTGTGACACAATAAAATGATGGGCCCTGTTTTGTAGTAATTGTATTTGGGAGCTCGTTGCATACAGAGTTTAATATTTTACCAGCAGTTTTATTCCTGGTACATTTCACTACCATTTAGGTAGGTACTGATTAACAATTTAGTTTCGCATAATTAAAATTTATAAATACTTATCCTGTAATACAATAGGTACCTACTATAGGGTTTCCAACCATACTGTTAAAAACAATATTATACTTTTGTCGCACGTTGATACTTTTTACTGTTTTATACAAAAAAAAGTATACAAAATACTGTTATTATGACCGCTGGTATTCGGAGCTAAAAAAGTAACATTTAAAAAATGATAATAAATTCTTAAATTGTGCAAGCTCCAAAGAAATATGTTTTTAAACATCAAAAAAATAAAATACTGTTTAGTTTTTTCTAAAATACTGTTCATTTTAGTTCTACGGCCTTAATATACTTTATTTCTCGTACAAAAAGTTGGGAATCCTAACCTATTGGTTATGTAAAAACTAAAGAGCATTTATAAACAATGAATATTAACGTGTAAAGTGCGTGAAATAGAAAAAAAAAATTTGACAAATATTCTGGTACGAAACAAGAAAATAAAAACAATTCCTATAAGACATATGAATCATAGAGTTTACGTATATATTTAGACCCTACATTGAATGATCTAAACCTTAATGAACAGAAACGATTATTCACTAGTATATAATTTTATTTTTTCAGTAAAAAAATATAAAAAAACTGTAAAACAAAATTAAAACACTTACCCCTCAAGAACAAAACATCACAGGATTTCACTATTTACGCTAGAAAATTTACTGACTTCACGGAGAGAATACATGCCAGACAATTTAAAATATTTTTTGAAATCATTTTTACACGATTTTATTTACAATTTCATTATTATTTTAAATTTTCTGTTCAACTTTAGGCCTAAACACAACAAAAGCGGCGGCGGGTGGCCGACGGCGGCCATCTTGTGGCGCTGCCGTCGCGTCGCGCTGTACGCTCATTGGCTGAGTGACGTCAACCGCGCCATGACACTCCACCATTACTACACACTAACAAACGTCGCTTGACTATTCGCACACTGAATAATATACACTATGCGCCGGACACACTCGTCCCTCTACCCGCACTACTAACTTTGTAGCCTGATACACGCGCCTATCCTCGTCGGCTCGCATTCTTGCGTTGTGAATTATCGCTTTAGAAGCTTTTAGGATGCACCCTAATCGGGCAAGGGGGAACATTTAAAATTCAAGTGACTCGACACTGATAGGTTGAGAGATTTTAATTGGCTGCTGATTTTTGTCGTCCTGTCTCTAGAAGTGTTAAATTAGGAGATGTATTCTAAAGTAATGTAGAATTTACATCAAGGTATTAGAATAGTGGCTTTCAAAGTGAAATTTCACTATTTAACAGCTATTTGTGTGTGTAAGTATTGAGGTAAAATATAAAAGGAATTCCTAATAAACATGCACACAAAGGCTGCGAAGTTATACGACTGTCTTGGAAAATGTATGAAAGATGCATTCTGCATTTTCTGTTTTTTTTTTTCTTTCTTTCTTTTTTTCTATTTATAAAGGCCGTATGTGTAAGCAGTATGTCTTGCCTTTTTATGGCCCAGTAACCAGATGCAGGTAAGTTCTCTTGGGTACGTAAAGACCTTAAAATGTAACGGTGTACCTAAGCATAGGTAATGAATGAACAACATTGTTGCTCGACTTCATCTAACATAGAAAGGGTTTCCAGTGAAAGGAATTTATGTAGGTACTCTGGCAAACTGCCTGTACAGCGACAACGGTGGTTAAATTATAGTTGTAATATATAAGAGGCGGCTATACTAGTGGGTACATTATTACGACAATTATTGTACTGAACCGAAAAATTTTGGTTTATGACTACGGTGAATATAGACAATAATAATGGTATTATTTGCCTACGAAATATAGTGTTTTTGCAATCAAAAACTCCATAATTTATAGATAACAGGTGACCACTGAGAAAGGAACAGGACAAGGCAGAATGATGATGATACACACACTACCTACTTTCTACAGCATTTACAGAAGACCGAGTACTAAAAACAGACTATTTAGCCCTATAGCAGGACAATGATTTTTATACTGAGGGCGGTAGGTAAATCTAGACACTCGCACCTACACGTAATATAGAAAGCTTGCTATGATGGAGTACCAAAAAAAAGGTCTACGAAAAAATTACAAAACAAAGGTGCATTTTGATAACAAGTCAATTAAAACAGATAATTAAGTAAATATTTATTCAAAACAAATATAACAGTAACATAATTATTAAACTATCTCTACGAAATGATCTATAGTGGCATTATTAATGTAGCTACCATAAGTCATCGTAGCACTCATTATAAAGCGTCACTGGACAATATTTATTATAAAGAAAATCACCCGAACACGCTTAATGAAGTACTATCATATTTTTATCTTATATAATTAAGGACCACCTGACTTAACCACTTGGACATTAACAACTATATCACTTCTTTGTGATGCCGACGCTTGTGTCTCCGTTTTTATTCCCTTTTCTAAAATTTATTGTTGTAAAATATTAAATTTCGAATAAAAATGTAGGTGGGGCTGCGACGTGGGGTACGCCATCTGTTGTTCCCCTATATTTATGTGATTAGTTCATGGATTGGTCCGGTGTACGTATAATTTTTATTTAAAATCGCCAATTTATGATTATAATCAGGTTCTGCCTCACGGGCTGTCAAAAGTATTAATCGATTTATAGTATGCTGCCTTGTTTGTGTTGGCTGCCTTCTACATAATAAATATCTACCATTTTTTATTACTATGGTACCTTAAAACTTTATCGACACACTACTTTGGACTGTAAAAACAATTTTCTAAGTAATTTAAATAGTTATTTAAGCAATAAAAACATTATTTTGCCGTATATACCAATTAGTGTTATCAAATTCGATTGCATTACTTAGGACTAAAGTAATTACTTCATCAATTTATACTTTCTGATAGCCAGCTTTTATCAAAACTTGTTCACACACAGTATATTGGAACGTCAGTGCAAATTCTTTTTTTTTTACTTTATGTGTAAGTACAATGCGCAAAAAAACACTCGGTAAAACATAGACACAAAACACAGATAGAGAACCACTAGGTACAAAAAATTGGTCAGCAAAAAAAGCTTTATCTTTGCGCCCGAATCTCCAGGTTAAATAAGTCAGTATATTCACTCTTTTCGGTATAATATAACGGTAGGTTACACAAAGAAGCGATGTCTCCACATTAAGGGGGATCCAAGCCATCTGCGAGATCGAGCCCGTCGACGACTTGTATGGGACGCCGTTATGGGGAGTCAAGTGGGTGAGTCAACACAAGCCATGTGTAGCCATGGACATAGGTATTGTGTATCGATTCGATGACTCTATAGTTGATTCGTGTTACGTGATTAATCTGACTGTGATATACCCCTCAGTTTTTCGATCTTTCCAATCGTAATGAGTTAATAATTGAGTTTTACTAAATATCTCTCAAAACGATGTAATTTACATTTAAATTTATTCATTTTATAAGTGTTTAATCGTAATAATGTAGCGATAACCTTTTTTTTCATGATCATTTAACACTTTACCTAATACAATAAAAAATAAAACATTTAATGTAAGTGCATGTTTTGATACTTATCTAACGCTTCCGTAGAGCCAACACTACTTTTACTGGATGCCACGGTCAAGCTCAAAAAACTACTAAACAAAAACATTACGTAATTTTACAAAGAAATACAACAACATAACCGCACCTAAGTTTATCAACATCTAAAATACCAACGAAAGTAACATCTTGAAGCCATACAGTGTGGCGGGGTCGATGCACTGAACTACATAGGTCTTAACACGGTGGAATAAAGTTCTCAATCGCACCGTAATGCACTGGATACGAGTATCAATGTAGACGATCACAGATGCAGATATTCGTGTGACGTGTGACATGAGGCGACGTGACCTTGACCCACGAATGACGGATTCCGGCCTTGCGGGGTCGCCGAACTGTACATGTAGGTTGGTACACTATCTAGTCAACATCTACACGTTGTAACGTTTAACCTAGTGTTACGCTTATAAAAAATATAACTGCGACTTTTTGTCGCACTCTATTACTTGCTCGTGTAAATTATGACACAGAATGAGAAACTCGTAGATAAGGTGTTTTCTATTTTATAATTTATTTTCAAAGTGTAGAATAGTGACTGCACGTTATTCGAGCTTATCGATAAGTTATTTGACAACAAGAAAATTATCGCCCGACTAATAGAAAAGATACGTTTCCGATACAAAGCATTACATAATAAATAGATAATACATACACTGTAATGTTTAATACATAAAGCTAATCCGATCGTTATCGGCCGACTTTACAACAATTGTATAGTAAATAGATAGTTTAGTTTTTGTGTTTACAACTTTAGGTATGTGTTTCGAATAAAAAGCGGTTTGTACGACAATGCAGATAGAATCACGTGGATGCAAATCGTGGGAGGCGGGACAACGCTTGCTCTTTCACGAAAATATATGTTAAAACACACTCTTTGTACGTAATTGAATGTGTCTTTACATTGAATTTTAAATGTAATACACTCTTTGTTTTCTTAAACTAGCAACATAAAGGGAAATAAATAATACATCGAGACGATAATAATCTTACTGGATTATTTCATTTGCGGTTTACCTTTTCGCTGTGCGCAGGTAACCTCTACGTGTATTGATGAACTTCTGAACAAGATAACATTTATGTTCATTTCCACAATGGGCTTGTATTTATACGGAACATTAATCGTGATTTTGATGTCGCTACCCACTTAAAAATCGCTTCATAAATAATATCAGATGCATCAACGTGCTGCTACTGCAAATGAAAATTTACAGGAGTTCAACAGAGCATGAATTCATGGATCGTCCGACCGACCACTAAATTATTTATTAGGCTCAACAAAGGAACCATTTCGGGCGAGCAAATCGCCCCCGAATACATTGCATTTGATTTAAAACACAGGTATTTGACCGAGTCGCCGCCCGCTACGAATAATGAGTTTATTTACGACAATAGGCGTCGGACAAGGCTCATATTGTCATGATTAGTTGCGATCCTCGACAATTGATCGAACGAATTTTAAATGCATAACAAACGAGACTGTAATTTATATAGACGTTAGTGTAATGTGTGCAATACTTTTTATTAATTTGACCATTTTATTGCCTTTATTGTTTCAAAACTGGGTGAACGATCGTAGTAATACACAGTGGCATTGCAGAGCTCAATAAATCAGTGTACACTCAAAATACTCGTGTTGGTTATTTTGGGCCAGCGATCACTGACGCCGATGCCTTGCATAATGTACGTCGTTAATCGTGTTGTAAATTCGTTGAGCCGTCAACAAGCGGCCGGGGTGACGCGGACGCGATGCAGCGCTGAGCCGCCCAAATTTCGTCTCGGCCGACCGCAGGATTTGTCCCCTTGCCAAATATCCCAGCTGTGGACACAAGCGCGCTCTGAATACTGATTAAATGTACGTTATTGTTTTCGTTTTTTTTTTCACTTTCGTTCTTCGGCTATCGACCTATTGAATTTTTCATGGTGTCCTTTATTGGAATTTTGTATGAGCTCCTCTGACAACTGTCTACGTTAGCGTCCATCTATATGATCGAACGATTCTACCAGAGGAAGTTTCGCCAATTATAGCAGCTTGACTGCGGTGGCATTAGCATACATTTCGCATCCAATTCAACGGTCCTTTATTGACATTTGAATTGCTTTTATTTGCTAAATAAAAACAAATGAGTCTATATTCAGACAATAATCGACTCCAGCCAATCGCGAACAACACGAATAAAATTTAATTTTAATATAGCTAGATATGTAACGGCACCGCAGACGCAACAAACCACTGGATGCCGCCACTCAACATCTGTGTAGGATTAGCTCTATGAAAACAAATCGTTACTTTGAAGTTGATTTTCGTCGTTCACAAATATAAATGTGTCATAACACTGTCAAATAAACTTGTACTTACATGACAATACAGATACGAAATCACGTTAAGCCATAGAATGGCATCGACAAAAAGCACTAAAAACGCCAATTAATAGAAAATTTCAAGCGGCGTGACTGTTGTCGTAGCCCATTTAAAATATGCGACATTGTGAAACATTGAATTTACGAAGTAGGTTCATCTCTGTCCCGCGTGTAGAGTTGCTATTTGAAACGAACGAACAAAATATGTGCAGTTCCGTTTATCTACAAAACGCATTCGTAATAGTAAAGTGGATCACTTTACGATAGCTACAATGCACATTTTTATGGAGGGCGAAAAGGGCGAATATCAATATCGAACCTATTCAAATGTTATACGAGCCTTACATATTATACCTATCAGTTTCGGAAAATCCACATTGAAGACGTAAGTATTGTAAATTTAGTACTGTTTACTCGTTCCGTAAATCGTACATGCTACGAAAATAAGTCTGCATTAGAAAATTGAAAGTGAGGAACGATTAAATAATAAACATCCTTATCTGAGGCCGTAAACAAAAGAAAATATTTATATCGAGAGGTATTAAGCGGTTAATCCTTTTAACTTTTAATTAACGTAACATGTACCACCTGGAAGCAAAACAATAAAATGCATCAAACTCACCCCGGGTACTCGATTTTAAAGAATGTACATACATTAGCAGCGTTTTTAAATCACGTTTTTAGGAAAAAATTGTTCGAGATTGGGATCCGAATTTACTGATACCGGGGAATGTAAGTTCAACTTGCTGAAAGTTTTAAAATATCATTATCGAATGGGGTGTTACGTTGGAAAATCGGTCGTATATCTCTCGATGTGAGATTTATTTTTGTATATCGCTCTACGCGCGTTTAAGTCAGTTTTCCAGGTTAAGGGAGCTGATGTAGGACGTGCAAATAAACACGGTATTTTTATCGTTGCAAACCTTTATATAGTTGCGGTCGATTTCTCCTCTTTATCTGCTCAGAGCGGTGTTTGCTTTATCTTGAATAAAAAGAAAGATACGTGTCGACTGTCAAAGGATTTTACATCAAGTGATTGCATTGGCTATGATTTCGAAAAACATAGGGAGACCATAGCTGTTATTACACTGCTGGAGATCGTACCGGCGTTCACTTAATTATCCTTTGATTATGCACAGTGTTCACAAAAAGTTTTATAAACAGCATGAAAATTTAACGACCATCAAGAATAAAGATAAGCGAACATTATTACCAATGTAAATATCTACAAAGTTCACACGTAATTATAATTTAATTAACGATAATTTTTATGGCAACAATAAAACAATAAGGCCTTTTGGTTAACAAAAACAAACGAAAATATATGCGAGTGATACTATCGTGTTGTCGGTTGTAATTCAAATTAGGTCTTTATAGAAGTTACACGTTTGTTTGTCCTGAAGAAAATTTTTGATTCGATAAGAGATCGTAAAACACTGCCCCCGTGTCATAAAATCGAATCGAGCCTGTCATGCAAATGTGGCCTTAAATGCCAGGTGTTATGTAACTGGGAGTCATTTTTTTCGCATGGCCCGTGTTGCCTGCATTGTTTTATGATCGTGGAAGGGTTACCAAGTTACGTAATGTTACAATAAACGGTTTGAGGGCAATAAATTTTAATAGAGCAGAAATTTATGGTCAATTTGTGGAGACATTTACAGCTGATGAACAAAAAGTTTATTTTTCATGCCCTTGTTTGTCAGGGCATAAATCTTGTATCGGTATCGGCTTTCGTTTTTCATAGGTATTTGTGTCACGACGAGTATGAACGTAACGCATTCTACTTAATAGCAGTAAAAATCCCAGCTGAAAATATATTGGAAATTATTTTTAACTGAAGGAAAATGTTTTGGAAAGATGTAACAAATTGTTGTTTCTAAAGAACTGTCGTTTTCGCTACCTACATTGGCGGTTTTACCTTGATATGAATCGGAAAAATACGGGCAGTCATATCTAGAACTTTTGTTTTAAAAGCGTGCCAAAACATTTCCCCCATTTGTTACATTTTATTTGACGTAATTATGGAATTTAGGTTCGCCTCTATAAATAAGGGTAATATCCTACATCCATTAGATCAATCTCTATCTATTCCCCAACATTTCGTTTTTATGTCAAACTATATACGAAAAGAAAAAGAGAGCAACGGAATACGTGGCGAAACGAACGCTGCTAAGCCAATATATTGAAATTGCAATACAGACGAGGCAAGTTCTTTCATTAGGGTTGGAAAATAAAAACAATACAAGTGAAAAGGGTATCGGATACTGTGCGCATATTCGCCAGAGAAAATTTCCTATTATGATCCCTTCCCTAAAGTCAACTACGTACCTATAGGTACAAACTTGTATAGCAATTGTCTGCCGTCCGCTAGGGAAGCGCCTACATCGATATCATAATAAAGCAATAACAAAATTATATGCTAATGTCGTAGATACATTCGTAATTATTAGAAACCTTTGAATATTCCATCCGTATATAATTGAAGATTCATGGTATTCAGATATCGGTAGCGTCCATAAAAGTAACATAAAGTATCAATTTATAGCTTTCCAATTATCCGGTAATTGTCATAGTGGGTTTGATAAGGATTAATTAAGAACAGTATCGACAATTACCAGTAGCGATGTCTGTGGAGCGTCTCTACGGCTCCCGCACGCTCACACGCTCGATTGGTACGTACACGGTTGCACACAGACGTGCTACAGCACGCTTATACAAAGCTTAAGGTACGTATTTAGAGACATAGTTTCATCCGCGACCAAGAGTGGAAATTTCAATAAAAATGCAAATTTTTCCCGAGCAATTTCCTTCTCACTACCGCTGCCTCCGTTATTGGGTCCTACCGCATTATGTTCGGGTTTGCAGCGTTGTAACATACCTACGAAGGTAGATTATCTAAGTATACATACCTACAATGCTTCAATTTACTTGTTAATATACGCCATTGAATTACGGTTATCTCACGCGCGCTAGAATGGCGTGTAATCCCCCTTAAATCGCCAGTTTGTTAAGTTAAACGGAATGGTAAATAGTATTTACAGAGGAACGAGTTGCCATTGACGTTATTAGCTGTATTTGCTTTTTTAAAGCGCTAGCGTGGTGTTGACTAATAAACGGTTATGTAAACTTTCTTAGTATCAATTACGTTTTGTTTAAACAAGTAGAAAAAACGTTGTATTTGGCTTTAAAGTTTTCGATTGCTTTATAGAGCGTGCAATAATGTTGGACAAACCACTTTAATGCTAATAATATAAGGCTCAATTAAATTTCATGTCTGTATCTATACACAATAAGTTCGTTATTATATAGAAGCATACTATATTATATAGATGCATACTGTGCCCAATCGTTTTCGTTTTAATTAAAGAGCTGAACTTCAATGACATCGTTATCATGCAATCTACCTAATTCGCACAATAAAAACAAGTGCGTAAAATCTGCATAAATACAGTGTTTTAAAACTTTCCGCTTAGTTGGGGCGCGGCGCCGGGGGTTGAAAAGGGGTGGGGGCAAACAGGCCAGATTAAGGACGCTGGAAGCGAGGAAAGAATACACAATTAGCTTTCTGCTACCTGCTGCAGATAACGTATCCAGTTTAATATGATCCCGTTTGACACTTATCCGACGTTGCGTTTGGTAACGTTTTTATGTTGGCCGCCGGGACGGAGGTCTTAGGTTACGCTGGTCGGTTTTGAGTCGGGGATTTTAAAAACGTTCGGCGAGTTTTAGCTGCGACCGGAACCAAGGGGGCCGGGATCGATCAGCGGAACTCGGATCCTCGTTGGCTTTGTTGAAAAATCAAAATTAGGTACTTAGTATTCACGTGCGTAGTGGATGAAGTAGATAGCCTCCTTGTGTTAGGGGAAGGTCAACATTCTTCTCATAGATAGGTAGGTGCCTTTGAAAATAGATAGGCTGTAATTGCAATTAAACACCATTTTAGTGCTTTTTAACGCGATGTGCTTGAAAAGCTACATTAACGTTTTTAATGAAACCACATTACAAAGGTTACACACCTACCTTTATAAAGAAAGATTCCGGTTCTACATAGGTTTAGAGTTACCTAAGAAACATAAGGTTTTTGTTAAAGAAAAGGCAATAATCGGTATAACTACAAAAAAAAAACAACAATACACGTTGCTTGCTACAAAACGCGGCACCGGGTTTCCATAAAACCGTGTGCTCACACACAACATTACACCGTACAGAACCCTATGTTTGCCAGTAATACTTTACAGTATATACGAAAACAAACACGACACACTATGTCATAATCATTATGCACTAAATAATAAAGTCGAAAATTGAACACGAAACAGTTTAAGCGAATGCAAATAGAATGTAAATATTTTGCGTTTATTTTCAACGTTGAAGCAACGAGATAAAATTCGCGGCCGTAAAATAATATAGCGAGGCGAAAGAGTATATTGTTCGTGGTATCATTACGCTTGTTCGCATAGTACTTAGCCAGTTCTGTTGCTATTATAAACGCTCTTTGTTGTGCATTTATGAACGATTAAAGTTGATGAGGAATGAATACTGTGCGATCTATTCGACAATGTAAAGTTTACGTTCTTAAATTAGTTTTTATGATCATGTTAGTTAGTATTGCGTATTTACTAGCTTATGTTAAAGGTTATGTAGTATATTATACAGAGTGTAGTTGTTTGTTTAGTACACGTTTCAATAATAGTGTAATAGCCTATTGGTTTTAGATTGTATTGGTTATTTTAGTATGCTGTAGAGAACAGAGCTTTTATTTTAGCCGTCATATTTAATTACTCGGTGTTTAAAGCGCTTTGTGTTACTAGAACCGCATTTGTGATCAATACAAAAGCTCTACTACTATTAAAATTAAGTGCCTATCCAGACTATGTATATACAGGGTGTCCCTGAAAGTCATTTTAAGCAGAAGTCACGGTAAAAACTCTTAGATGTACCCAAATAACCCCCATGTATAACGAACTTAAATGGGGGTGATGCAGGTACCTCTAAGGGTGCTCTACTTCGGGACTTCCGCTTGACACTATTTTCTGAGACACTTTGTATTGTCTTTAGTTAGACGTAAAGTAGTAAAACTGCGGACATTTAAATCAAGACGTCTTAAATACGAAACTTTCTGAAGACACCATTTGGTAGAATTTTTTTTTTCTCAGTCTGTCTGTAGTTAGAATTGGTTTTTGCAAGACCAGTCCAACTAGTTACAGTTTGGACATTGTGAGCGATGAGCGCACGTTTTAATATTAATTATAGCTGACCACAAAAATAGGATTATATACCTGCCCATTAAGTACAATACAATATCCCGAAAGCTAAAATTTCTTAATACCTCCATCCATTCCGGAGCCACCCTCGGTAATAAGCCAGCCGAGGTCCACAGGGAGGATCCACAAGTGATTTAAAGAGATTGTCAGTTAATGAGCCCGAGTCCGCCACAAATTTAGCCCTTTCCCGTTGTCTACCGTGCTGATGGCCCTTTTAACTTGAGACGTCTTAGTCCGGTGGTTTATATTGGATGTGGACACTAAACTATGGACACGTATTTCTGGTTATCAGGACTGGATTTCTACTTTTAAAAAGGCGTGATTAGTAAGGACGGAAGAAAAGATAACTTTATTAAATGTAAAATATAATGGTTAAAAAGTAAATATCCAATATTTTTATGTAGTATAAGTATATAACAATATCGTACTAAATTAGGTACTATTAGTACCTACGAATAGTACCGAATTAACATAACATAACATAGCATCACGCTTGTATTCCCCGAAGGGTTAGACAGAGGTGTACTATTGTACACCCACATTTCGCCGATGCCGTTATTGAATCCCATGTAGCCCATTGCCATCTACCGGGCACAGATCCAGATTCCGTGCTGCTACTAAGAATTTCCATACAGAAAAATCCAATAACACTTTGCCCAACCCGGGAATCAAACCCAAGACCTCACGCTCAGCAGTCGCGATTGCGATCACTAGACCAATAAGGCAGGAGTGCCCTATTTATTAAGCTATTTGGTGCTAAAAGTTCAGCTCGCCATAGCAGCATTTGTCTATAAGCCCCCAAATGGGTCATGGGACAGTAGCGAGTTTGCTCAACTGGAGTATTTCAATTGATTTTAAATGAAACGTTCACGAATTCTTTCCTCATTTCGGTATTCTTGGAAAAACGTTCTCATACTTATATTTGTCATGACGAAAGTATTTTGTGTGCGCAAGTAAAATATCCAACGAACTTAAATATTAACGTTTCAAAAGCGTTTAGCGATTTTAGTAGCAGCTGACAATCATTCATTTCATCACGAGACACGAATAAGTTGACCGAATTATACGTTTAGATCCCACGGCACTCAGACATTCAATTCCTTTTAATATTGCTTTAAAAGAAAAATAAAAATAAACACCATCCCTAAGGCTTGTCGTATAGAATTACCGACGCAAAGGTAAAAGCATTATGTTAAAAATTACTATGATAATCTTCGAGCTGACTGCAAATTAAACCACAAAAATAATTACCCATCCAATATAGAATATTCAAAGGTTTAAAATGTTGAACTTATAGCACATGAATATACATAACTGGTTCGATGCCAGTCTAGGACCGCGGGCCTACGTCCCTATGTGCCCTCCGGTAAACGATATCTATACAGCCGATCCATGTTCTATACAATTTATCCATGTTCGATCGAGTGTGCACGACCGCCTTATTCGGCGATCTTCCCACACCTTTACCCGTTTCCAATATTAACACAACAAAAAATATATCGTCCAAATACGCTTTCGTTTACGCGGCACTAGAATAAAGTTATTCCGTTCTAACATTCTATATGAACATTGATGGCTCTTATGAACTGAATTAATGTCATAATTGCGGCAGTTTCGGATAAAATAAATCGATATGGGCAGCTTACATAATACCGCCCGCAGTTTGTCTGTAGAACGAATGCCAATAACCAGTTTCACTTGGCCTCTATGAATGCATGGAATTCCGTATATTTGTGATACTTTACTGCAGTTGGAAGCGATCGAGAGAGGTCACTATATTTAAAATAGATGAGCTTTATAAGACAATCTTAAGTACCATTTGTTACCAAAATCCTTTGATATACGCACGCCCGTAATAATCTATTATCTAGGTGCGCCATACATTTATACTTATTGTAGGGTTTAATACGTAGAAGTGTTAGTCACATCATTAGGTAAATTAGTTTTTGTGTACCGATAGAGTCTATCTATAAGCGTTTATATTTCAATCGAGTTGGCCGTGGGTTGCAAAGACTTTGTTAATTTATTTAAATACTTAAGGGATCGTTATCATTTAATAATGGGTTAATCGCTTGCATAATATCGAGCAGTAGCCGGGTTAAATGGGTGGATCAAAGGCGGTATCGAAGGAACCGGCAGGATTTTACATAAAGAACTTAGTATTATAATGGAGAGGTTCCGGAAGAAAATAGCGAAGATTTTCAAATCTGCATGAATGGATTAAAAAATTACATAATAAAATTAGTTATATATAAGTTGAGTTGCTTTTAGTTTTATCTCTTATAAAAAAAAGAGATTTGAGTATATAAATGGCTGATATTATTCAAACCGTTGTGAGGAATTATATATAATAATCAATTGCTACTCAACGACCCGAAGACCAAAATTAAAAACAAAACAAACATTTCAACTAAAAATCATACAATTAAAGTTAATATTGTTGAAAAGCGAAGTCAGTTATAACTTCTAGACATATTAGCGGAAGCTTAAAGCTCCAGAGAATATTCTAATTTAGTTTCTGTCTGTCTAGTTATTTCCGTCTAACGTAACTTGACCATTTGAATGTGATCTTTGGCAACCACTTTAATCTTCTGCTTGTTGAAGGGATGGCGTTTCATTTTAAACTGGACGGTATGTACAGATGTAGTAAGTATATAATATAGGTGTGTATCGCATTTTGTGAAATTGCGAAGAAGCTTGGAGTATTCCCGACGTGCCCAGGGGAAAGTGTCTGGACTAAACACCTCGTTTTTGTTTTATCTTTGTTGTAGTACCTAGGTACCGTATTTTGATCTAGTCGGGGTATATTTTGAGAATTTATTTAAAAGGAAATTCTGAAAAGAATTACTTAACGAAATATAGAGCAGGGATCTTAGTATATAATGAATTTATTATAACAATTTTGATACATATCTGCAGCGTTACAATATTTGTGTAATAACGATTTATGTAAAGATTGTAAGAGTTACGATGAGATCAATCAATTAGCTATAAAAACTATTTAGTAACACACTGATACCCCTCAGTTCCACAGAAAACACGTTGAGCCACGAGTTTTGACTATATGTACATATAACATATATGACAGTTTCATCCCTGGTCCATCCCATGGTCTCAAATTCTGATACTAAACCGCCTCTATTTCGTTAAGATGCTGAACACAACGTAGTAGGTAAAAATTTGTAAGATAATGAATCTATGTAGTAGGTATTCAAATTACTGTAATTGACTAAAGATTCATAGTTACATGAAGTGTCTAAAACCTCATAAATATACAAAATTTTAATGCTGCTATTGTGCAACTACAATTACTCGAATAGCACTTTTATTCAACACCATAACCACCCCATATTTTACATTGAAATACGTATACCAAAGCCACAATTAAATTCCTCGACTTTCCGAGAACCAGTAGTCAATAGAAAACTGGGGACGTTGGGTTGCGTACTAATGCCTACATTTGTATTAATATATTTTATTGTAACTGGTAAATATTAAACCGCGTCTAATTCACACTTGTGCACGAGATAAAGTAACCAGTTATACACAAAAGAAAAGCTTTCAGGTGTCCGCAAATGGATAGAAGGCTCTAAAGTACCGGACTCAAGCGGTTATTATATAAACAATTTATAGTGACACCCCTATTAATCGCAGTTTATATATCTTATATAAATATGTAAAATCCAGCTGAAATTTGTATGGTGGTTGTCATCGTGAATTCAAATATAGACGGACATTGAACAAATGCTCACATAACGTATATCTCTTGATTATTTCTCAATAGATCTTAATAGCATTCAAATATTCAGTAGTTATGTCATATTTTTGTTAACTTAACACGCCTATAATATCCATTTTAAATTATAATTACGTAAAAATGACTATAATCCAAAAAAAATGCCATTTAAAACCTATTGAATGGGCGTATCTATCAACAGTAAATTACATTATTTCCGTCATAAATCTTTTTAATTTTACCATAATTTGGAAATTATTCGGCTCATTAAAAGGCTTGTCATTGAATGAAATACAATTCACACACAATTCTATGGAAATTATATCTATAAATATACATTACAGATCTAAACTCGCATCAGCAGCATCAAAGGACAGTCGTTAACAAAATCGCAAGACATTATAACCGTATCGTTACGATGCTTAACGCTACGCATTACCCTTAATTATTGTCCACACAATTGCTACGCAATTCCTACGCAGCGTACTACCACATTAGCAACTCTCATAACAGTATATCTGCTATGAAATATGTTTGCGACTGTCTAATGATGGTGTCCCAAACAATTTTGTTCCTTATACGTCATAATTACGGGCGAATATTGTGTGCGGTGTGGTATAAAACTACAAGTGTGGGGACGATTTTGTTTTAAAAGGGAGGGTTCTAATGTCTGGTCATCGGTCGACTCTCGCTTGACCGTAGGGGTAATTTGGAGGCAGACAGCGGACACATTTGCATTACAATGAGAGTCGGATCTCGGGGAGGCGGGAGGGGGCTTCCGTCCGACGGATAAGCTCGCGTTTTGTATGTATAAAAGTGTGTAAGTTTGTCTGGCAGCTCGCTGAATATTTGAATATTAATTGTTCCTAGTAATTTTATTGTTGAAGTTTTAACACTTCAATTTGTTGATTCATTTAATGCTGGTACTTACATATTATAATTTATAAATATTTTCATCATTTTGCATCGTTCTTTCCAGTTAAATACATATTATGTTTTGTGCTTGTAAGTACTTTTTAAAGCCAAGCTAACCAGACTTGTTAGTTAAAGTAATAAAAGTAGTAAATGTAAATGGAACAACATTAAAGTTAAAATAAGGCCAGAAAACAAAACACTCCTTTGTTTCTATCCATTTGTACCCGTTTTATGTTACATCTTGACACACACTTGCAGGAAGTAAGGAAATAAAAAAATATTTGACGGCACGGTTGGTGCAGTGGTTGAGAGATCGACTGCTACGCTACGTGTCGCGTGTTGGATTCCCGCACGAAACAAATATTTATATTTCTATCTTTCTTTTTTTTACGTTGCCCCACACTAGGATTTCTCCTGTATCGTGGGTACATTTTTACAAACATACATACATGTCACATACACACACGACCAGACCCGAAACAACTATCTGTAGATCATACAAATATTTGTTCCGTGCGGGAATCGAACCCGCGACACTAAGCGCAGTAAGCTAATCGCTTAGCCGTGTCGTCATATATGATCTACGGATAGTTTCGGGTCTAGGTCTTTGTGTATGTGAATATTATGTCTTTGTAAATGCACCTACGATACAGGCATTATTCCTAGGTAGGGGTGACGTTTTTTTAAAAAAAAGAAAATAAAGCGTAGCGTGTAAGTAAACACAGAGAACGCTGCGACGTATGTATTAACAGGAATGTGGTTTAGACCAGTCAACGAATTAAACAGCAATATACATTAAGTTAATATCATCATAGATTACTATATTGATTTCTTTTACTTTTTATTACATTTACGTAACTGATATATATTCAAAAATTGGAATAATTCCACTGTATGCCACTAAAATACCTCAATATTACAGACTATGTCCAAAGTCACACACCTCTCTAGGTGACCGTGCTACCCTTGGTTTGAAAATGAAAACTATACTAAAATGTTTATTAAATGTGCTAATAAATTATCATTAATTGATAGCTATAATCTTTGCCAACAACTTTCGTCTACTGTTTTGTCTAGACAAGTAGCTAATCAATGAATTTTGGCAGTCAATTGGTCATATTCTTTATTATAACTAGATGCTTACGTTAGACTGAAAAATAGAATTTTACTCATGAATTTTGCTCTGAAAATGAACTATTTAAGTGGGCACTTTTCAATCTCTACGCTATATTTCTTCAATGTTTAAATAATCGTATCGAACTGCTTTATAAATTCATGGGAGCATACGATTGAAGGAAGGCACGCAATTAATATTTCGAGTAGTTATTTAATTCCGGGCTCTTTTTAATGGCAGGAAATGAATCCTGTCGGTAGTTTCCTATACACAACTAGTATCCTATACACAGAACCTTCTGTTAGACAATCAAAATCATCAAAACAATGTAAGTGACCAGTATCATTGTATACCAAGTTGATTAGGCATGATCATATTATCAAACGTCGTAAGTATCACCAATCATAGATTGAAACATCAGTACACTCACGATAATGAAGCAAATCATATTTAAGACCCATAACAATACATTGAACGTGCTTCAATAAAGATCGCAAACGTTCTGTGAGAACTTGATCCAGTGCATTAATAAAATATATCGCGTAGGGGCGATTACGTCAAAATAGATGCTTCCCAAAGGCGCCAACGCACCGAGTGCGGGACAAATACCAATATGTTGCAGTAAAGTGCATTACGACGTGCTCCGAATGTACTACAAAAAGGACGACGGGTAGGGCAGCCATGGGATACATGTTTATTTTGGGAGCACGTAGCTGTTTTTTTTATTTTCTAGTTAATACAGTTTTGTAATTTTTCGGATATAAATGTTAAATGTTAATTTAGCTACGTCATGGGTCCATTAAAGTAGCATAATGAAAACAATATTAATGATAATTATGTTTATCCAGTTACAAAGAAGCACTGGACTGGATTTATCCCACCGAAGTAAAATTATTTATATTTCCCACCTTTCACACGTAGGCGTTATTCGCGCGTGTCTACGTGCACAGATGGGAGTCACGCGCGTTGATGCGCTGTCACACGCGTGTTCACACTTGTATATTATAATTGAAAAGCTTATATTGAGAAAAAATGGTTTCCACAACTTAAGCGCAGTTCTCGTTGTATGTTTTATAAAAAGATAGATAAGAGAGAAGCTTTGATAATGTTAAGAACTTAAACCACTTGAAATAAAAAATACCTTTTATGTTCTGTTGGTTATACAAAATGTATGTATAAGCGTATTATGTACATAAGGCACCTTATCAAATCGTTTCTGCGGCTAAAGTTATCAGCGCTACGACGCCCGTAGATGTGCGGCTACGTGCGTAGCAGCTACCTCATATTGCTACGTTGTGTCTCCTAGTCGTGCGGCTACGCTCGTAGTCGTATCGACTGCTTGCGGACAATGAACGAGAACGCTACGCTATGAAAACCAAAACACATGGAGTCTCTACTATCAGACAATGTTCACTACATAATTATGTTCTAAACATAATCACATTATAATATATGTATATAGTTATATAAAATGCCTTAATACGTAATGCCACAGGTGTTTTCCATACATCAGATGTCCAATTGATGGATGTAGAGCACTGACGGATTTATTTATTTCTACTTTACATTTCATATACATACATACATAATAGGACCTGTGAAGGAGTTATTGCTTTGTTTATGTTCAAAGAAGTAAATAGGAACATAAAATGAAGAGTTAATTAGGTGCTTCGTATTTGGTTTTAAAATTAGTCTCACCAAATGCCTATTTTTTTGGTGGAACAAGGACAGGGTACGATGCCTCTTCTGAGTTTCCCTTGAAGGTTTTTTTTTTTAATAATCATAATATAAATAAATAATTAGCTTTTGACATTATTATGATTTATACATTGCTTCTTTAGTATTTTCGTAAAAAAATATAACCTTATAAATAATAGCCTGATGATAGAATATAATAGAATAAAATTATTTTAATTTAATCTCAAGCACTTTTAAAATGTTGAAAGGACTCTAATTGTACGGTTCCAAAAGGTTAGTCTTACGGCGAAGAAGTGGCGAAAAAATCCACTCTTATAAAAATTATAAGAAGAAGAAGTGTGAGATACATGGTAGATTTCCACTTAAAAATGATAAATTATGATATATGATTGACATCGTAATAATATGACCTCATAGATTTTCATGATTGTACAAGGCATTTGAGCATCCCGAAAATAATGGAAATACCTACAACGAATAAATCTGAAAACGCCTAACCATGTGTTTGGCTCACGAACTAGTAATATGAGCTGTCGTTATAAGCACATAATCTCAATCTATCTTTTTTTTCTTTCAATATATAAAAATGAATGTGTGTATGTATATTCCCTATGGGCTCCAAAACGGCTGGAGTGATTAGAATAACATTTTTAGTTAATCTTCAGATTGTCCCAGCGGCTGATCCTGTGAAGTTTGGTAGCGATAGGATATAACGGCAATTTTTTTTTACTTTATGGCAATTTTGTGTCATATTAGAAGACACGGTTGGCGCAGTGACTAAGTGATTAGCTTTCTGCGCTATGTGTCGCGGATTCGATTCCCGCACGGAACAAATATTTGTATGATCTACAGATAGTTGTTTCGGGTCTGGCTGTGTGTGCATGTGACATGTATGTTTGGAAAACTGTACCCAAGAGACAGGAGAAATCCTAGTGTGGAGCAAGGTGTTTAATAAAAATAAAAAACAAAACTGGCTATAGATAATTAGGCTACCTGTGCCGAGCTGGGGCGGATCCCTAGTATAACTATGAGTATTCCCATCTACCGGGCACAGTTCCAGACCCCGCGCTGCTATTGAGAATTTCTATATGGAAAATCCCAATAATATTATGTATTCCTACCTAGTCTTAGTTACATATAATAACACTCAAGAAGGGAGATAGATTATTCAGTCTTAGATTAATGATATATTTATACTAACCTATTTAACAAAAGCTTTCTGTCAGAATATTATCAGTAATAATAAAATAACTGACACTTAAGATACCTATGGTAGATACTGTAATTTGTTATTCAAAAGTACTTAGATAAATAAATGATAGGTAATAATAGGCAAATAGGCATTAGTTATTATCTTCAATAAAACTCAGAAACGACAATATTCTATTAACACACACAATAAACAGAACGCTCGGAAAGTGTGTTACTATAAACTTTATTAATATGATACATTCATCATCATCATCATCATCATCATCATCATCATCATCAGCCAGAAGACGTCCACTACTGGACGAAGGCCTCCCTCAAGGGGGGGTTTGCCATAATCCCCACGCTTGGCAGGCGGCTTGGGGATCGCAGTGGCTCACCGATTAGTGAGAGGACGCTGCTGCCCGTCCTCCGGTGTCTGGCCGCAGTTTTAAGACGTACCCGGGTCAATGATACATTATATCATATCTATAAGATCCGAGACAACACTAGAAATATAAAAAAAGATTTATCATCATCATCATCTGCTTGGCCTTTTCCCAATTACATTGGGGTCGACTTCCAATCTAACCAGTTGCGGCTGCATATCAGTATTTTAATCGGAGCGACTGCTTTCTGATCTCCGCCATCCAATACTGGGAGACGCTGATACTCTAAGGTTAGATGTCCGACTTTTTGGGCTACTGACACTCGTAACGGCTATCATAGGTCTTCTTATAACACCCAGGACCAACTGCTTAATGTGCTTTTCGAGGCACAGAGGGGTCTTGATATGTGAAAAATGGTCACCCATCCAAGGACTGACCGCGTTAAGCGCTGCTTAATCTCGCAAATCGACCGATCTGCGTGATAGCTATGCAGCTACGAAAGTTTCATAAATCTCAATTTTCTAAGGAAAAGGCATTGACTCAGAGAAATTCCAACAACACTATTTACAGTTAACACAAATCACTTAAGTCCACGAACCTATACATATATAAGTACTGCACTTCAAAATCCAGAAGGCGAATCCTTGGTCTTAACTTAGTTCAATTTATCATACAACAAAGTAACCGAGACGGCCTTCTTAATCAATGCAGTCGGCATCCACAATGACTCGTAATAGACTGATGTATGGGCTGAATGCGGTATATTAGCAACGTATGGACCTGGACGTGCAATGCGGATGCAGTTATGACCCTCGCGAATGAACGTGGGCCGTCTGGGTTGGTACCTATCTATGCACTTGTAAGAGTATTGAGTCTTGTATTGGTTTTGATGATTGCATCATTTGTTGTAGAAAAAGTATAGGATGCATCTATACTTTTTCTTTCAACATACATTTATATGATGTTTATACGTAATTTGCAGGTTTTAGTATAAATACTGCTACTCTTTAACTGATATACTGTGATACTTAAAAAAGTGTTCGAGAATTTGAAAAAGTAAAAGAAAAAAAAAGTATACAAATCATTCAATTTAATGGGTGTCGCTATTGCCATTGTTATAGAAAGTAGTTAGTTATTTAGGTACCTGGCTGTATGGCAATATAAGCGTTATCTTGAAACTCCATTAAAATATCCAATTTGCGCGAAGTAGTACTTACAACGTGTGCAAGAAATGAGTAGCCTTTATAAATGTTCATTCATTCTTAATTCAATTTTGTATGTAGATGTTTAAATTTGCATTTCTTTTTTCTAGAGCTTTTTCCGGCAAATGGAGTAAAGTGGACTTTTTGGACACATCGCCTTTTTTGTAAATGGAACGCTGACATCCGTTGCCTGACTTGCTACATGCAACCCTTCAGGAAACATGTATTGTCAGAGTGACCTGTATTCTTCCTTTCGAATTAAGGCCATGTTTTCAAAGTAAACCTTAGTCGCAATTACAATCCCTGTGAATAGAAGTCGACAATTCAAAACTAGAGACCACACTGTCTTCATATTCGAATAGATATACCCAACTTAAGAAATATTACCTATAAAAACAACGCGTTCAGAAACACATTCCGTCTTTCAAATCACGACACACAAAAAGCACTTCAGAATTATAAAAACAAATAATAAAACTTCTAAAACAGAAACAATAGACACATAACAATAAGACACGGACGTAAACGTTAAAATAGTAGACAAAAGTAAAAAAGCAACAAAAACACACAATATACCATTCAACCCTTTCGTCAAAATATGAGTAGAATTGACACTTCCTTATTGCCTCGTAAATTTAACTGGCGACGTACAAATCTTCGGAGACAATAACACATTTTTTATTAGAGAATATTCGTTACCAGTCCTTAAACAGCCAGGGTACTGTGTACGTGTTAGAAATAAAATTTTAGTTCATTTAAATAGTTTACGTAGTAAAACGCGTCTGAGCATCGCGTTGACATTCCCAGAAAATACCTCCATACCTAATACATTTTTCAAGTCACATAATAATACTAGCTCTTGAGAAAAATCTTGGCCACACAGCGAAAACGTTTCCAGCAAAAAAGGTTCACGAATTCCATTAAGGAAACTATTAAAAGGAGAGGTCATTACCAAGTAAGTGAGTTTTTGGTTTATACCTACATGTTCTAAGGAACCTTTGCGCTAGCTAAAATTTTACCGACCGAGGAACTTTCACGGTACAATCGGACTTATCAAAAGCAGCTAGTATAGTCAGCCTGCCATATACATTTCAATTTATTGCTGACATTATCGCTTAGAAATCTGAGGAACTAAATTCCTAACACTTCGAAATATCGTCTACACTAAGTAATGTTTCGGACAAAAACGTCACAGAATTGTAACAATAAAGTGTAAGGTGTATGGTAGGTTTTAATGTAGTCCGTTACATATATTTATTTGTTTTTCCTCCAAATCTTTAGTTATTCATTCATTCTTTCTTTACTAGAGTAATAAAAACGGCGATAAACTCTTAGAACAGAAGCATTTGCATGAATATTACTCCCTAAGATTTCCATATTCACTATAAGTTGTACCAATATTTAATCTTTAGTATTACTGTAGTAAAGTATGGCATGTATTCGAGAATGAAGTGGTTTTTGTAGTTGTTTGAGAGTATAAAGTGTTTCGTGCAGATATAAAGGTTTTGAAGAAATGGTTTCAAATGTATCAGTTTAAAAGAAATGTGCATTATTTATAGAACAAATACGTACGTACTCTAAATATAGTTTATTATCTCAATATAATTTCGTAGATATTGTGATTTTGAAATTTGTACATTGTTATAAAAATATGATGCAAATGTCTACAAAATAAGGTTCAAAGCTGGACCCAAATTTGAATCCTAAAATAAGCTTAAAACTAGTAGGTACTATTACGTACTAGACCTATTATTACGTAGAACTAGTAGTTCGTGTGTCTTAGTTACTAAATCACTATAAAGGATGTTAAGTAACCAGTGCTCAAATTATGTGATTTAGAAACGCAAACACTCACAACCTCGTAACATTTAATAATAATCTTGTTTATAATAATTACTTCTCTCGGTTATTAATTTTCATACACAACCGTCAAATGTGAAGGTTTTTGTAATAACTAGTATAATAAATATTTATTATAGCATTGGGCACATATTTACAAATGACAAATAAAGGACGACTATTCGGATGTGTAAGACGAATTGAAAAAAATATGGCGACTGGACTATCTTTAAAATGCCGTAGAGGCTTCAGGTACAGTTATAAAATATTCCTGATGACGTCACCTATATTCTGAAGTGAGATGCTTGTCTCACTTACTCATTTTCTTTTGATTTATTATCTTGAATAGCTATCGTTTTATTTTTTGACAATTAATATTTTTTCATCGCTCAATATATATTTTTTAAAGATTAACTTATGTGCAAATATTAAAAATAAAATCACACATAGTGATGATAAAAGTTGTATTGAGCAACAGAATTTTAAAGCAACTAGTTTCAACGATACAATGAAAAATATAATACTACTACACCTACATAATATGATCAAGCAAACTGAAATCGATCGTGAAGCTCAAGTCGGCAGGTGGATAACGAGATGCAACAATTTTACATTTCGGGTGGTCAACAAGTTACTTAGACACTAATCTTAATTCCTAGATAAGATTCTCTCAAGCTACGTGCGTAATATATTCAGATAATTAGGAACTAACAGTTAACTTAAATAACATAAAAAAGAAGTGTAAAGTACGAGTGTATTTTATAAATCGCCTAGGTGTATGCCTCTTATATCCAATATATGTATTTATTTGTAATGTACTCTGTACTATATAAGCTTAAATATAGCACCGTATTTCAATATCTACTGTTTATTATATAAACGTACATTTACATCGGCATATATTTTTCGTAATTTATGAAAACTAAAGCGATAATTTAGAAAAACTTATGGTTATTGGCCTACAATGTGGTATGGCGGTGTAGCTTGTAACTTAGGTTTTGTCGTAGAGTTGGGGCGTAAACGTATGGTCATGTACAACACGGGTTATCCGATTTCATTACAACTTTTTAAGTAGAAATTCGCATAATTTTGTAAGTACCAATAAGGTGGTAAATAGTTCCATTAACGTATACGAAATTAGGAATTTAAAATTATAACTCTTTCCTAATAGAACAGAATAGTTTTTTATTTCAAATAAACCTATTACAAGCATTTTTAAAACGTTAATAGAAGTCTAGTTGCACGGTTCCAAAAAGTTGGTCCTATGGAGCAGAACCGGCAAGAAACTCAATGGACATTCATTTAGAATCTCAAATCTCTTCCAACATCCTACTATACTTAATCCTACTAATATTATAAATGTGACTTTGTGAGGATGGATGGATGGATGGATGGATGGATCTTTGTTACTCTTTCACGCCAGAACGGCTGAATGGATCTGGATGAAATTTGGCACAGAGATAGTACATAGGCTACTTTTTTACGGAAAAATGTACGGGTTCATAAACCACGCGGGCTAAGCCGCGAGCGGAAGGTAGTCTTACATAATGTGGGAGAAGTATTTTGTCAAAAAAATAAATAATGTTGAGACTAGTTAACAATAATTATCAAGATTATTCCGTGTAGTATAATCTATATTTATCAATTCCTCTCGCTAACCCAAGTGTCGATCAACAATCTAAGTATAGTTCTAACCTTTGCACTATAAAGATAACCTACAAAAGTTATCGACAACATTTAGCATTAAATAATAATTAAAATCACACTATAATACTTTGAATTAGCAATAAATGGCATGCTTTCAATATCATATATCGTGTTTGCATTCAAATCGTCATATTTATTTATATGACACCCATTTAGGCAACCAGATATAATTTTACTATTTTTTTATTTATATCCTATATATACGTCTTAATTGTTGTAAAATGCCGTTAATGCGAATTCTTTTGAGTTATTCACGAAATTTATCAATCGATCAGTAGTCAAAAATATTTTTACAATATCCCCATCACTAGAACTTAGTTGTCGTGCTTATATTTTAATGCTGTCAAAGCAATATGGCGCCAAGCAGTTCCAAACTTAGTTGTTAAATGAGGGGTGAGTCGCCTTATGTGAGTTCATTTGAAACTATTGTGTGAGGCTATAATTAAACTGTTTTGATAATAACGTAGGCGTTCACTGAACTTGTTAGGAACTGTGTTTTATCGTAATTAGTTGTAATATTACCTGTTTTGTGATTGTATGCTCACGTTAAATAAGGTGGTGGATAAAAATATTACCCTACCAAGAAAGAGGGTGCGTAATGTTTGATATATTAAAATGATTTTCGTTTTATATTTTTATGTGCATTTGAATACAAGCTAAAACGTACACCAAGAAGTAAGCTGTACAGATCAGCACAGTATAGTTTTAGAGCACAATGTTATTGCGACGTTGCTGCTTTGTGGCTGTATAGCGCACTATTATGCTGATACATAATAATTTAAAAAACGCTGAACAGTCTCTTTCCCTCCCTAGTCCTTAAAAATATATATTTCGTCCTCCAATGTCACAATTATTAATACTATAGAATAAATATAGGTACAATTCTCTTCGATAAAAATGTTGATCCGTAGGCCATTTGATCTGAAGAATAATTTGTGAGAAAATCAGTTTGCTTCTACAATCAAACGCTTAAAAAGACATACCATAACATGTGTCGGTCAAATAGATCGTTACTTATAAAGGAATGGGCTCAACCAATCGACGATGGTTCGTAATAGAGACCAATTGATAGAAACGACATAGTTTGGTAGGTGTGAAAAATAACTTATACATGGTCGTTACCGTGTAAATCGTTCTATAAAAATGTTGAAAATTCTTTTATATTGCGTGACTTATTCAAAATTTCTTATGGGATATAAAGAGATCGTTTGATTTTTTCCTCCTACCACATCGAACTAAATACGTTTATTTAAATAATTCCTAACCTGGCATCAACATTTTCAAAAGTCACCAAAACAAGAGAAGCTCGTAATTACGTACTGTATTAATGCGAATCAGCGATTGCCATAAAGGAATCTATTTGGTCCCTAACGACGACCAACAGAGGCCGTCAACATGTCTGGCTGCCTGAATCGTATATGGTACGTCATGAATACCCAAATAAAGCTCACATACATGTTGCATAAACTCATAGGTATTGATAACCTGCCTTAATTAAACCTTGGGCTTATACGAACGTTTTTTTGCATTATAGACGCCGCTTCTTGTGTGGATTACATATGTAATTAAGCAATAAATTGTATGAAAAAATTGCTTAATCAATTTTTTATTATTTTCTGGTTTCCTACGGATGACATTCGCAGTTGTCAACAAGAGTTTTTATTTACATATCCTTGTATTTTATTCCTTTGGCTGAGTATATTAAATAATGAAAGGTATGATAATGCATATGATAATTTTAAACAAGCGTTGTTACGTCATGTGTGTACCTATGTACCTAAGGCTATAAATATTCATGGGCTAGTGACGGTTTCTTTACATAACATTTTAAGTATTAGAAGATTATTTTGTGAGAACATTAGTTAGTAAAATTTATGTTGAAATTCGATGATAGTCTTAAAAGATTTAGTAGCGACTTTCATTTTATGTAGATAATTAATCTCGGTATCGATTTCCAAACTGTAAAAATTAATTATAGGCACATTTAAATATTCTATTTATTCTTACTTATCTGTCAGTGTCTTAATTTAATAACTTTTCTTATATGTTGGATGTTGAACAAGTTATTTGATTACTTTTCATCGAAATCGGAAACCTGTTCGATTAATTATAATGAATATTCGTAATGGATGAGTTTATTGACTTTGGTACACTTTATTCGTCTATAAAAAGTTTATGTGCTAAATATAATGTTTTTACATTCATGTTTAGACAAATTATTAGATAGAACGAGCAGATAGAATTATTAACCTATAAAAATAAATTGTAATATGTAACTCATTTAATTTCTATACGGATATAACGAATAAAACATATTTTTTTTGCTTAAAATATAATCTAAGATAAAATATAATATATTATCTGGCTCCGCTGCATGCAAACGTGTCCATGCAATTGACGATATATAACATAACATAACATAAGTCGGCAATTTAAGAATCATTTGAATTTAAAATATATACGTTGAGCAATTTAATTTTCATCCAAAAAGAACGCCTACAAAAATACAAACACAAAACAAAAGAATGAAAGACACAAAAAGTCTAGAAAAAGGAACTTCGAGCCCAAAACAATAATCTCACTTTATAATTAACATTCCAATCTAAAGGCGACATTCCACGGATCCTAGTAGACGTTCGTGCTGTCTCCGACTTACAAAAATGTCTTCGATCCCGTAAACGGCTAAAGTTTTGCAATTTAATAGTGTCGAAGCCAGTCGTCTAACGCGACACTTAATTACATTCTCTGTAATTGAAAGTTGGAAAGCTTATCGTGTCTAGAAGTTGTATCGTTTGGTTCTACTATGTACCTACTACCTAGAGGGAGAGGGCGAGAGGGTGTCGCCCAGTTAAAGCGGATTATTAATGTTGAATATCGATAACTTATACTTTTATGGGTATTCGTTTAAAGTTGTCTGTCTGTGTTGATTTGGGAAAGGGAAAACTAACGTACCTACCTATATAAGCATTTCCCCTATACGTGTGCAATATATTACTGTTAATTGACCAAAGACAGTAGGTAACGTAATAACAAGAAATTAATTATATGACAGAATTGAGATGCCGTTGATTTTACAGAATAGCACGGCTGCTAAAAACACGATTATTTCGTCTTGCTAATCGTAATTAACGTCAAGCTATAATTGTATCTTGCACTTGGAGTAGGTACCTATTGGTTATCCTAAAAAGAAAATGTCATGTTTAAATGGCTTTAAATCAGCATCAATCTTTTCAATGGCAAACACGTTTTAATTTCTTCATCTATCGACCTGTAAAATATGATGATTATAGCAATATTACCCAAAACCCACTACTAACAGCACCTAGTTAAGCGTCTCATGTGTCTCCGTGAGCTTCTAGCAATCCTTGTATCAGACGCTTCCGTAAGGGTGAACGGTAGATACATTTACATGAAATTGAAACACAAACCTATACAAGTTTACCGACTTTCCTAATATGGACCAAAGACTGTCGTCCGCACATGTTGCGTCTAGCAATATTAACTTTCAGTCTCTTTAATTTTGGTATAAAGTTGTATTATAAATACTGTATGACTGCCTCATTGGTCTAATAGTTGGAAGCGCGGCTGCTGAGCGGGGGTTTTCTGATTGAAAATTGACGGTGTCAGCTCGGAGTTGCCCGATAAATGGCAATAGACTCGTAATGATAATTCAGCCCACTAATGCCCTAATGCTGGGCCTGGGTCTCTTCTCAGAATAAGAAGGGCTAAGTGTTGAGATTACCATGTTGGCTGTCCATTCTTACATGGGATTTAATAATGGAAGTGCACAATAAGTAGGACACCTCTAACCCTTCGATGGCAGGCATCACCCTGAAAATTTCGAAGCTGCTATTTTTGATAGACTAGTTTAACTAAAAACAGGAGTATAGAACGCGCATGCTCAAAGCAAGTCCTCAGCTATCAAGAGTTTCACACGACCCAAATATAATGTCTAAATACCTTAACTGTACAGAACCCATTGTAATTCGAGCAAAATGTGTTGAAAGTTGTTGCTTTCATTAATTTGGGGTCGGTGGAGTAATAATTGTTCTTGCGAAGCACGCCGCGCCTCTAAACTTGCTTATTAACGTTATTCGGTAGCCCATGGCGTCTATCTACAATGGTGTGTCCTAATTATAAACTTTCCTAATTTTCTTTAATCACGTCGCTACTCTATATATTTCTTGTCCTTAGTGTGGGTGGCGAATACTTAAGTGGAATGTAAAATTTTAACTTTGTGGTCTTCTTTCTAGAGTTTTCCGGGTCTTAAATCTATAGTCAGTCCCCTTTTGGTACAGAAACAATTCCTACGTTAAATGAATGACAGATTAATTCCGACAGATTAGCTTCTGGTTGGAACCACTTCCACCTTGAGTTCACCTGTATGGCAACCCGATTTTGGCAGAACTATAACATGACACATGCCTAACCATTGCCCACACTTCGGGTTTCTAGCCAAACGAAATGCGGCTGAATGTCATTATTTTAGAGGAACAACTGCCATCTAACTTCCATCAGCCAATGGAATAGACTGAATTCTCAAGTTTTAACTGATTGTCAGAATTCTTGGGCTGCTGACTGCCGTAACTGATGCGTGATCCGCACTCTAGCTATGTAGCTACAAGCACCTCCAGAACTGTTATTGTAGTCCCAATTTGAGGCAGGAGTGCGTCCAGCCAACTGAATTGATTGGCTGACGTCATCAGGGGATGTCATCTCAAATTGTATTCCAACAGTTCTATTTTATAATATTCTCCAATAGTAGAATGGCAAAGCTTAGTTTTGACCATATGTGACAAACAAGAAGTCATCACCGGAGTGGATTTGATATTTTCGCTTTCACTAGAAAATCTATATTTAGTTGTGTACGGAAAAGGCCATTTCCTGTGAATAAGAAGACACACACACGTCCTAACGAAGGGTGTAGCAAAGCTACCTAATGAAGAAATCCCAAGAAAATGCAATATGAACTAACACACTTATTTGTTCCATTATTCCTCATTACATAGTCTTCTATTCCACGAGCTAATTTTTATGGAACCATTCCGTATTAATTAGAAAACTACACTACCCATATATGTACTTGTTTATATACAATATCCAATGCTGTAAGGGAGTTTTGCAAAACAAAACTATATATATATAATTAGATAGGCAGTGAAACCACTAAATTAACTACAGTTAACTATCTATAAACATACTCGTAGCTCGGGTTAGCCATCTGAGGTTTGCAAAACGTGCGTCGTGTATCGTCAGCCGCGAAACAGCTACTGTTACATATTAAGCTTTTGTTTATGAGTTCGATAACCTCACACTTCAAGTAATTAATAATAATACATATTTAATTAATGTCAGCGTACACGCTATTTGATGTAATTATAGAGCAATAATATTTTTCATTGCCGCTTTATTCTTGAGACCAGTTGCGCCTTAAAAGTTTTTTAAGCACATAATAGTATAAAAACATAATATTACCGTAAAGGGGATGTTTTACGCGTTTTTAAGTGTGTTTAATTATATACAGTGGCTAATTAAAATATTAGAACAAAGCAAAAAAATTTACTACGCAGCAATTTCCGCTTTTCAAATTTCACTTTACATAATGGCAAACGCAACAAAAAATTGTCTAACCTAACCAAATATGATTGCCAACTGTACCGAGCGTTTCGCATGATGGCGGACGGTCGTAAAGGGCCGGAGTTGTAAAATAAGTAAAAATAAAGGGCTCGCCCGCGCCGGCGGCACGACGGGTAAAGTTCAAAAGGAACTTTTGCTTTTTAACCAGTCGCCAAGTTTAAATTGGTTTCACCTACCCTCTGTCGAGAGAATGGGAAAACTAGTAACGAGAAAATTTAGCTTCGTATACCTATTTATTAAGTAAAAGTTAGACGTGAAGTATACGCTCCGTAGCGACCTTTACCACTCTGATAGCCCTGAATTGCGCTAAAGCATCATTTATTATGGCAATATATCAATCAAACAGTTAAATATATCTTCCTGTATCTAATTTCGTATGTTGTGACCAACCGGTCAGACGTGTCGCTATCAAGCTAATTATTTACATGCGTCTAACATTAAATTATGTTTCGAGTCTGTAAATAATTGCGTGATAATTAAAATAAATGGCAACAAAATACCATCTGTCATTGTAAACAACAACTGTCCCGTTTTTATAATCTAAGTACGTTTCAAAACGATTTTGAGAGCATTTTCTTGTCAGTTAGGTAGCTGTATTTCAACGTCTTTATGCAATGTTTTGGTTCAAACATTTCTTATAGGTCATCCGTACGTCTAAAATTAAATCACTTTAAAGTTATTTTTCGCACCCATTACGTCATAATGAGTGCTGGTGCCAATAATTTTCTGCGTCCTGTCCTCATCGTCGGTTTAGCGATTAAACATTTAATTCAAATTAATACTGATATCACTTTCATGTTATGAAAAAACTTATATTATTTAGATAAATATAATTAACACGTGAAAAATACTCAAAGGAATGTTATCGATGATCTTATCCGCTATGGCTTCCTGTAGAGTTGCGATATTTTAAGACATGGTTAATACACCTAATGACGTGATTACGAGAGTTCGCGCTCTTTTATATTCACAGCTAAGCAATAGACGCCATTTTGGTTCACAAATCATTCAGTCGTTATGTAGCGAACGATTTATTGGTCCGATTTGATAAGCAACAATGTAAAGATGATTTAAACAATAAAGGAAACCTAAATCACTTACCATGTAAATTTGATTCATTGTCGCTATAAAATTTGCGTGAGACGATTTCAAGGTCGTAAAATGTCATAAAATTATTTACTCGCCGAAACCCTTGCCGCGTTTGTTTATAACTTAAATTAATAATGATTTATTATAATACATATCTGTTTAATGTGTGTATGTATGGGCAATAAAACGGTTTATGGGACAGTTTAGTGCGGTACAACCTCAGAAAATGCTTTTATTGGTATCTAAGCGCCATACAAAATTGATAGAGGCTGAGGTGATAGAATTGGTTCAATGTGAGATGCATGGGTTGTTCTAATGGCTATAATGTTGATTACTATTACTTTCTAACGTTGGAACGAATGGCTACGATAATGGGAAGTTAAGAAACGGCGCCTCGAAGCACGCGCTTATTGAATGAAATGTGGTTTTGTTATGTGGTCCAGAATGAATTATAGAAACAATGGGCGATTCAAATAAAGAGTTTTATAACATAATTGTAAGAAGTATTTTATGGTTAGCTGCTACTTATTTATCTCTTGAGCGTTTTAAACAAATAAACGTGAACCTTGTCGAACCTTCTATGTCCACTTATCATATAAAATAAAACAATTTCAACTCATTACTCTCCCACTGCTGGGCAAGGGTCTCTTTTCAGAATGAGAAGGGTTAAGCCTTAGTCCACCACGTTGGCCTGGTGCGGGTTGGCGGCCTACACTCACCATCGGGAACTTTATGGAACCCTCTCAGATGTGCAGGTTTCCTCACGATGTTTTCCTTCACCGTTTTATATATAACACTTTTTAAATATAGGTATAAAAAGACTAGGAAAGTATAATATTTTTTATAGGTCAAATCAGCTATCGCATTTACGTGTTACTACCTTAGATTAGAATAAGACAAAATGGCCAATTTATTACCTACTCCTGGATTTTCACGGATCACTCGATAACTTACTAAGTATCACCAAAACACAACATTTACACAATGTTGACACATATGCACAAATTGGTATTTTATAAAAGATAAACCACGTACACGGTACTTTTACAACTGCTACGAGTAAAATGTTTAGCGACCAAACTTGCACTGCAGAAATTCACCTTTTTCAACCCTCTAATGTCGGTGATTATTACTTTTACCTCACCTTTGTCAAGTAATTACCTTCACAGTTATGTTTTTACAATCCACAAACCTGTAAATGGAACATCGAGACGTATTTAACTTTATTTTAGGTGAATAGAGCTGAAAATTCAATGGGGTTTTTAAACATGAAAGGCATTGACAGTAATATTTATTACACCTCAAAGGGTTGGGTAATAGCGTGATGGTTTTATGGTTCTACGTTGTGCAATTTTCCTGCATTGTACAACAACTGATGAACTGTTAGATACTACGGTGAACTTTTTTGATACTTTATGATCGATGTGTAAGGGAAAATAATATTAGTTAAACAATAATACTTTATTATGATTTTGATAAGATCACATAGTTAAGATGTTCTTTTCCTAATGATTTTCTAAAGCTTCTTCTACATACAAAATTCTTGGCTATTCGTTCAAATTCAATACCTATAAGTGTAGCAGACTATTTATTACATTTGTCAAATCTTAATAATAATTAATTAAATAATTATCAAAACTTACTACTATACACACTATATACACAAAAATATAAACAATATAGTTTTGGTGTGAAAAAATAATACTCATGTATTGAGGATAAAATTTGATTCATAAGTACCTACTTAATAATTCTAATAAATATAAAGTTATTCTAGAAATTAAATAAAGAAAGTAGTTCTTTGGAACGGTTCACTTTGAAGAAAAAGCTTTATTTGTTTTATATCATATAAAATATCGAACATGAATATTAATGAGAAATCACAGATTACAATGTGGACGCCATCTTTTCTTGTCTAATAAAAATAACAATTGTATTATTAATATTTACTTGCGTACAAAAGCAAATAGCTGATTAAATATCATGGTTACCCTCGTTTATTATATCAATACAAGGATGTTTATAGTTTAATGTAAAATATGGAATTCGTTATATTTATTTACAATTAAATTCATAGGTACCAAGCGATAAATCATAATAAGTATCATTCGGTCCGATATTTAAAACACCTCTTTTAAAATATGATCTATTGTAATATTTTTGAGACGGTATATTAAACCGGCTCTTCAGTTAAAATTTGTCCAATCTGAAGCCATTTACAGAGTGATTTTCCGTTTAGATCTTAAAAATATTTTTATCTTATATTATAAATATTTAAATAAAGCTAAATTACTGGACGAATGACCCATTCTCTCAGCGTCTGAATAATATCACTAACACTTTAAAAAATACTTTAGGATTATTTTCTTTTAGAACAAATCAAAGTATCAACTCCGTATAGTCACGCTGTATGTTTGTTTTAACCAGCAATTAACCACTGGACCATCAATAAAGCGTGCTAGTAAGGCGGACACCAACAATGGTTCCATTGTGACTCCGCACAACCCTTTCTTCGCGGCAAGGAACAGTTATAACATGTAACCTGCCAATAAATATAGAACAACGGAATCTTTCACTCTGACTATTGTTTGTCGAACCATAATTTAAGTTCAGATGTTGCGGTGCATTTTACCTGTTGCGTTTGAACAGTGAAGAATTCTCAAGGTTAAGTAACTTATTTTGGAATCTGAATCAGAATTATTTTCCATCTTACTGCCCATTTATCTTTCAGTTAAAAATATTGATAAATAATGATCCATTAAAGATCAAATTAACATAATTTCAGTTAAAGCAGCGGAACAGGACCCATTAAAAATAGGTAACGCCTATAGGTACTCAGATATTTTTGCCAATGCATGTCGAGCGCAGTCGACGTAAAACCTATTTACTCATACTAATTGTAAGACAGAAGATCGCAATTTCATTCATTGAGGTAAGCTCATTTTTAGTGCGAACGTTAATGGACACAGTATTGATCATTTAACTGCTTAACCGAAACTAAATTCGAATAGATATATCTGTAACTATGATTAAACTGCCAGTGCTAAAACTAAGAACGCGTCACAGTGTAATTTCATACTCATCCACTCTAATCGTAGTATTAAGTCCTGAAAGTACGCCAATCCTTCAGGTATACATCCTTTACGTAAACAAATAGGTATAAATAAGCGTATAGGTAGCCGCCTATCCATATAATTACAGTATAATGATTCATATAAATTAAGTAATTCAATTTTAAATGATACGTATTTAATTATTCATACGGTATTTGCTTGTACGAGATAGGGAAACGACGACATATTGATAATCAATGTACTATATAACTCGATTATATATTGGTATTTTATGATTACATAGGCACATACAAATATGTAACTGTATCTAGATAAATTTTGCAAAAGCACCATCTGTGTATCAAAAGACGAACTAGCTAGTCTAGTTGCAAAATACAGTAGCACCATCTTTGGGGACAGACGGTGTTTGTAATAATGCGCCACCCCTTGCACCCCTGTCTGCAGCCAGGGGCGACAAACATACGGTTGCATTACGTAACGCAGTCGCCTTCAATCGAACAAGGCGGTCCGACTCTATCGAAACAACCCCGAACGGCGGGGTTCGATCCAACTAATGCCCTCATATAGAATTTGGATTTATGATACATAAATATTTTTTATCTTGATTATTTGTCTGAACTGCATATAAACATCCTAATAGTTATAGCTGCGATGACGGAAAAGCGTCGCGAACAATAACTCCTAAGTTTATCCAGACAAACGAATTGTTCGGCCGTGACGCGGGAATGAATTGTTACCATATTTTCTGGAACAATTTTCATTTATGTTACGCTTCGATGGCTTTGTCTTGTGCTCAAATCTGGGTCGTTCTGTTGTATACGATATGTCCTGATAACTTGGGAAGACAGTTCAGAGCACGTCGTAAGAGATAATTTTTCATTTTATAGACAAAAAATATGTGTGTTATATTTTTACGATGTAACTTCAGCTTTAAATGTCTTGTTAGTAAAAGTTAAATTTTCTGAAACGTTTTTGTAACACATGTGCACTCTAGTACCTAATTGTATGAGGGTATTATGTAAATGTAGGTGTCCTTAAGTCCTTGTAAAGTAGGCCGTTTATGAGGCCAGTTAAGCGGTTGCAACTCTGTTGTCCCCATATAGGACGTTATGCTGAATTATATATCTAGTTTACACACCTACCTGTCCTGTTTTACACAGATATTTAATATATGAGATAAAATGTTAGTGTTAAAAGTATAGTCAGTAGGCGTATTATTTATCTGACAAGTTAAGTGACCCGGGTACGTCTTAAAACTGCGGCCAGACACCGGAGGATGGGCAGCAGCGTCCTCTCACTAATCGGTGAGCCACTGCGATCCCCAAACCGCCTGCCAAGCGTGGCGATTACGGCAACCCCCCCCCTCTTGGGGGAGGCCTTCGTTCAATAGTGGACGTCTTTTGGCTGATGATGAAGTTAAGTACGATGTTAAATTATCAATAAATTGCACAAGTTTCTTTACACATCTTGCTCTATATGAACGTTGCCTGGTCTACCAGGCAACGTTCATATGTCGATGTCGATCGATAATCCGTCTGACTTAATTTTGTAGACCAATATTTTAATTAGGTTAAAAACTAGCAGATTTTCACGCTCGGATGTCGATGCTTTCAAGGTATTAAATATTGACAGTTTAACAATACCTACATCGCGTTGTTCATATTGTAGAGCTGAGTGATTTTTAAAGCAAACTGTGCAATGTCATTAAATCGTTTCCGATTATGAATATGTATCGTTATCACTCTTGTAGTTCAATTATTCATTCTGTAACAAACAACCTCTCTCAATAAAGCTGAAAATAAAACTTCCTATAGTAGTCACAAAGATTTCTTGACGCCGGTAGGTACCGTATTAGTCATTCAGAATTGACACTTAAACCTTATTTAGTAAGGTATATAATATCTATAGTGAATTTACACTCAATATGCAGTTAATCAAACGATTATGATAATCCTCATTATTCAATTGACCTCTCTCGCGGGTTGTAATCTTTGTTTTTAATTGACGACAATTGAAATAATACCTTATACAATGTACTTAAATACCACTCGGATATCTTGAAAATGTAATCAGCAGATTAGTTAATTAAACTTGTTATTACTGCATTCCACAGTGATTATTAGTTTACGGCAAGCCTAGATCAGCTGCACAGATATAAAACGTGCTGCCTTCGTAACATGTTTCTATTTAAATCTTAGATTAATCTAGAATTAATAATATTATGATCTGGATTATCCGTTAAGCCCTGGTCACCTAATTCAAAAATGGAAGTGACACTTTGATTTCTACAACAGTGTTAAGAAGTGGCTTTTATTCTTAAATATAAACCTTGCCTTTTGTGGTCGTAGTATAAAACTTCATCAAATATGTATAAGAATCTCGTCTGTAATCAATTACGGTTGACGTCTGACGGTACCTAGTTACATGATGGGCGTAAACTTTCAAAGAAAACCATTCAAATAGCGATTTATACGCAAGCTAGTAATTTTTAAAGCTTCTGAAATTGCCACCAATAAATAGTAAGGAAGTTAGAATTCCTGAAAATTCCACTATTAATCTATGGTTATAATACTATTAATTAACTAAATGGTATCGACCATACTTTAACGCAAAGTAAACTCAACCTCAATAATACAAGCAGTTTATTTACGCCTCCTCGTACCTGCCTACTCGCTGTTACATTAAAAGTAATTCAATGTTTCCTTTTAACGTGCCATCGTCCAATAAATTCCGTATAATTGACTCAGTATCGACTCGTATCCTTCCCACAGAACAAAGAACGCCGAACTATGAAAATTCAAAATTCAAACGAACAAGAAATTGCGTGACAGAAATAAATACTTTCCCTATATACAAGCAATATATAAATATATTCAAACACGTGTTCGTGAGGAAACGAGCCGTACGTACAGAATGACAATAGGGATTTCCCTTTCAAGCGGAAAATTTACGTGATAAAAATTCTAAATAGTCGCGTGTGAAAAAAATTGTATAAGGTCCAAAAATAAGTGGCTGCGGTAGGTGTCATTATGTAGTCTTATAGCGGTTTTGTGTGCGGCCGTAAATCAGGGAAGAACGTGAGAATGGATTCATTATTTAGACAATATACGATACGTGGTTGGGCGTTTACGTAGATGAGCTTCGTACACCGTTTGCAGGGTTGTCTTTAGTGTATGTTTGCACAGATTTCGACGAACTTTGACGGAGCTTCTAGAGACTAGAACGAGATTGAAACTTCATTACTTACTCTATAACTAGGTATAGTATAGAACTTGGGGATGTTCTTAATCTTCTATATAGTAAAGTTCAGCGCCATGCAACAAAAACTATATACAAAATTCTATCTTTAGTCCAACAGATACAGCGCTTTCCTGATACAAATGAAAGATAAATTCCCATACATATCTACATTTTTTAAGTAATGACATTCACGGCTCGAGTTGTCAACACGACGACACGTTAAACCTCGTGTGATAAAGGCAACCCTACCATATCTACCTAGTTACGAGTCTACGGGCCGTTGGCTCGTTGATTCCCAACAGATACGGATCTCTCAGAGTTTCGCGTAAACTTGTTTGGTTATGTAAACGTGTATTAGATTCTGATTAAGCGATTGACTAAAACCGTTTGGTTTTTGCTTGGAATGTTATTTTTTTTTTTAGTTTTTTCACCTTGCACGTCACTGTGACGTAGTTTTGCTGTTATGTTCGATAGTATTTGAGTCAAAGTCCCGAGGTATATTTGGATGATTAATAAAGATTAATTTATCTTATCTAATGAGCCTATCGTAGGCTATTTCAGAACATAGACCTCTCTCAAATTGCACCAAAACATCCGGTCCAACGACGTATTTATTTAAATTTTATGATAATTTTTACGTCATCTTTTATTAATAGTTATGACTATAATGTTGTTTAATATATCTAGTAATCTACTATAGGTACCTAATATAGCTAGAACGTTAAGAGAAAATCCAGATGATTATATTTAGGACAGCCGTCCTTAATGGTACAATTTAGGTTACGTATTTTCGTATTCTCATACTGTAAGTAAACTTTCAACATGAGTAGCCATTTTATCTGAGGTCTCGGCATGCATTTCTCTAACTGCAATCTCAACCCCTTCATACAATCAGTTCACTCTCCCTTTGAGAGATGGCGCTACTTTCTTCGTACTATACTCTTCATAACAAGCGTGAACTCTAAACTATTATTGAACTTTAACAGTGTTTAATGGTTTTTATAATAAGATTATAGTCTAATAAAATGAAATATGATTCGTCACTGACTCGTTCAGAGGTCGGTGGTTGACCTTGCCAAATAGTTGACACGCAAAATCATAGATGGCACTGTCATTGCAAAATTTTGCAACTTCGCAAAAAACTTTATATTAATAATATGATAAACTGGATTATAATTCTAATTTGCTTTGATTATTTAAACAAATGCGTTCCATTAATCTTTATAAGAATCTTATTTATTTACAATCTAAGTGACAACAATTTAATTAATTCAAATCCTTAGAAGGAGCTTATAAGATAAATTTAATTACAGATACGTATATAAATATGGGAAGTATGTATAAATGTCTGTTAGGAATTATTGTAATTGTTTTAGTATTACGGTGATTTGAATTTAGTATTTATAAGATCACGATATCGTTAACGTTGCTGACGTTTACGTTATCGTGATCTTATAGAACTTAATTGATTTCAACAGGCCCTGATTCTGATCACTAAACTCATTTCAATAATAATAAAGGACACAAAATAATGAAACCTATCAAATTAGTGCTCTTTTCATTTACGAATAGACGCTACGTATCGATTGCCATGCAAACAAAATTCACATTAAAAAAAAAGTTTTAGACTATTGTGTTAAATAAGCTAGATACTGTGGTCAGATAAAAAAAAGCCAATACAGTAAGAGACTGCAGACAACGTTCTAAAAACTAAACAAGGAATGTAGATTGACAGATATGGGCTGAAGGATTGAAGACAGAGGTACAAGATGTCCAAGGTCCTTATTACAGTATGGCGCTCTGTGGTGATCGCAGAACACAGATTTCAGTCTGTCGTTTCATACAAATGTTTGACTCTAACGCTGCTCAAGTAGACTTCTCCAATCCTGGCTCCAGCCTGCCCGCATTGAGACAGTAGACTTAATCAGTAACAGCAAGTCTTCTTTTCAACAAGACCGAATCCAACTATGGGGAGGCTTTAGCTGTGTTAATGCTTAAATTTAATTAATTTCCTCGGCCAGAGGCCTTTCTAGTCTCGTATTTTGACTGGCTAAGAAGCTAAAGGTCCCTGAGCTACCAGCCAAAGACAAGCACCAAAAACAAAATAGCTTCTGAAGTTGAGAACACTGGTGATTGTTCGTTCTGTGACGTTCTGTTCTGTAATGTTAAGTCTAACTGAGAAAAGGACTTGAATGTGCATAATGTGGTACAAGAGATGTATTTGTGAGATTAGGGTAACTAGCGATCGTCTTGTATATGGTGAGCACTCATTATATTTTTTGCACTGTTACAGCAATGTTGGTCGGTTAGCAGAGCTGGTTAAATAAAACTTTCAGTTCAATCATTTATTGCGAATATAGGTATACAGAGGTCTTACATTGATGTTACATTTGTTGCTCAACTATACTCAGCCATTACAGCATGCACTGTAAGAATTACATAAATGGGGAATTTGATACATTATAATAATTATTTATTAACCATTACAATTCACATGTCAAATTAATATAAGTCAATGAAGGTCAAACTGATAAATTAATAGATAGTATAAATAACAATCGCAAATTAATATAATTAGGTGACTATAATAGTGAACGGAAACATAAATGTCAAAGTTGGTAAATGTCAGTATTTGTTGGCGACGTGATAAAATTAATACTTATCGTCAAGGTACTGATTGACACTGTAATAAGCTTTTTCAATAAGGAACTGCTTCAACTGACACTTAAACATATCCAGACTAGGGCACTTCAGGATACTTACTGGTACATGATTATATATGCGAGGTGCCATACAAAAAATACTACCACTAAATTGAGCTGTGTTATTCGTTGGAAAACATATTTTTAGATTGTCTTTTGCTCTTTAATTGTTAGAACATGTGTATATGTGATTTTACAAAAACTACACACTACCTCTTATAAGTAAATACATGGAAAATTTAATAGTTTTAATTCAGTAAAGTGGGGTTTCCAACTTTCCGTAGATTTAAGCTTACATATTGCCCTTATACATCTATTTTGGGTTTTGAATACCATTTCTTTATCAACAGAGTTACCCCAAAAGACTTGAAATAAATTTCGTAAATGTTGTGTTAAGATTCGCAAAGTGTGCGAAAATCCTTGCAAACGCAACTGCACCGGTAGAAAGACTGTTATATTATAATACAAATCCACTTAGGTATTGCACATCAGTGAAATATGAAGGTCGTTTTATAGGTAACCTAATAACACTATGCTTGACAAAGGAATAGTGGAATTGAACACAGTACCTCACGCTCAGCAATCGCGGTTGTGACCACCACATCGATGAAACGTTCCAAATATTATAGTATATTCCTAATAATATAAATATTCAGGTCAATAGATAGGTATGAAATCAATTCCACAATAAACTTCAGTTTATAATCCGATTTTTCCTAGCTTAAAGTATTTGTGCAAGTGGGTTTTGTCTGTAAATTATACTTACCATGATAAAGGAGAAATTGTATAGTAGGTCACATTTTCTCCAAAATATTTCGGTAGAAACCTACGTTCTAAACAAGGAAATAAAACGTACAATGACAAAGTTTCTCTCATTACGATTTAATTTTATCTATATTATAGTTTTAATCACTTCTTCCATGTTTCAAACGTGGTATCATTTTTTCTTATTGTTTTTTTTTTTCATAATATTTTATCTTAGCGATAACCTATCTGTGCCTTACATAGTGTGAATTGAATGTAAGTGCGTCGGCTCTTCTCAAAGGCACGTGTAACATTTAAGTGGCGGGTTAAAGATCACAATAAACTTATGTTACAATACTGACAGGTTGCTCGATATCGCCTACGAAGACTACGGTTAACCATTTAGGTACTTCAATTTACTGAGCAACCAGCGTGGGTAGACAAACAGCTGTCACAAGAAAATGTAAATATAATTAAGAGGGTATACCCATTTCAAAAAATTTAAAAGTCATATATAACATTATCGTAAACGTGAGTGTAGACAAAGACTGCCTTTTATCAAGAAATATACAAAAGCTCAGGCTAGTGTTCATAGCTTACTAACAGTAATAATTAACAATACTTTAGTAGACCTAGGAATCAAAGCCAGAACCTCAAGCTCGTATCATCAGAGAGCTTTGTCCAATATACTAATAAAGCAGGCGTTTAAATTAATTTCTAAATAGATTGTGGCGTAAAATAAAAATACTCATTGAACCATATGAATAGCTCCGTCAAAACAGCCATGGATCGCTACGATACTTTCATAAGCGCACAATGAACATCTTATAGCACATTTCGCTAAATAAGAAATACCTCTATCATCGCCTTCCCTTTTACACCCCCAAATGACACTACCGAACGTTCGGAACGCGCGTCTATCAAAAACTATATTTCTCACCTCTCGAACACAAAGGGAAAAATGACGTACATACTCAACGTAAGCCTCTAAATGTCCCGTAAAAGTATTGAGAGCGAAAAGTCGCTAAATTTGAGGCGTTCTTTGAGGCTTTTTGAGGAAAGCCCCGATGCTGGTGTTATAGGCTATGAGAGGGCGAGGCGGGAGGCTCTATAGGCACTTTACACGCTCTGCCGCAGCTAACCTCCGCCCAAATGTAATAACACGCCGCCAGCTCTCTGTTTCAATTTGGGAACAAATTGAAATTGTTTTTATTTGAATAATATTACTGTGTAGTCGCCGTAGTATCCACAAACGGCCACTTATGATATTATAATATTTTATAACGATATCAGCTTGATGTTCTTGTTGAAAACGATACTGATCATAATCTTTAGCTGTGGGAAGAATTTTGTTGTTTGAGTTGCTTCTATAAAACAGACGAAACTGATGTGTTTGAAATTAGATATTTATTATAATTTACCTGTTAGAGATGTTTAATCGTGATATTTATTTATTAAGTTCACCTAAAACTTTGATTTAAAATTATCGTGAATTCACACATTTCACGTACTTGCGCCAAGGCTTTTGATAATAACACGATATTTATTTTATTTACTGTATTAATTCCCCATAGAGTGAATAATATAAAGGTAGGTTCATCGACAGGTACTCTAATCACAAATACTTTCCAACCGCTATGAAATACTTAACAGTTTTTTCAAACGTTGGTCCCAAAAATACCATTGTAAAATTGATTTTTAATACGCAATGTTCTTCTGAAAAAAACGTTAGAAAAAGCTATGAAATATCTCTTAGCGCTGGAAGTCTATCAGTGATAACGAGCCTGGTTCTAACAAACTATATAATATATATGAACGGTAACCAGAATACAAAACCTCACGGTATTGTAGAAGCTGGTTGTGCCTGAAATAACTCGTAGTTACTAATTGGGCTTAGGGTTCCTGACAGCTTATTTTATGAACCCCATTGTAACTTCTCTCAGTAGTCTTACAACAGGTAGGGTAAGTAAGGGCCGTATTTATTTTACATCATGAATTAGGTAGTAGGCAAAACTTGAAGGAGTTCAAAGGCCTTTTAACGATCTCCTCCGGATAAGCCTGATTTTAATAAGAAAATATCTTAGCACCAGAATTTTAGTTCAACATCCTAGGATGAAGATAGCCAAGGTTCTCGGGATTAGCAATAATTTATCCGCTTTTAGGAAAAGGCAGCCGCAAGGATGTAGGTGCGCACTTTACTCCGCGTTTATTTCAGATCCAAACCCCATTTCTGATTCCGAATCGTTTTTCGTATTCCAGTCTTGTACAAAATAATTCCTATTAATAAAATTATTATAAACGGTGTTCATTGTTACGCAATTCAGGGTGCTTCAGTCGGGATGCGGGGCGCGCGTTGCATCCTTTATCACGGCGCGGGGGGGCGAGGTGGCCGCGCGGGGGCGAGGGGAGCCGCTGGAAAAATTGCACATAAATATTGAAGCTGCCACTTACACGTGCGCCCACCGAATGCCGCTCGCTTAGTATGGATGTGCTTTAGGTTTTATAAATCATTTCTAAACCTACGTTATTTCACTTCGATTATTTAAATATAGAACATACTCAATGACTTTGATCTGTTCAAAACCAACAAAAATATAATTTTGAGTTATTCACATGTTTGATGCAATTATTATTTTCTTGCTTTGATTTGTCCGCTAAACTCAGTGGAAAATTCAGTGTTATGTTTAATTAATTTCGATAAATGAATTTCATCTTCATTAAGGAAAAACCAGTATATCCTGGAACCAAAATTTCAAAGACGACGACACAACACACACAAATATTGATACTCTACATGTGTTTTTTCATTGAAAGCCTTTCTCATACATAAGAGATCACCATATCCATTCCTATTAACCTATTGGAGTAAATTTCCAATCTCACCTATTCCATTCAGTCCCTACCTATTCTAATACATAGCATCACGCCTTTATTCTTCGAAAGATTGAAGCTGTGTATTAGAATAGGTACCGACTAGAATTGGTAGAGTAACACTGGCTGTTACTGAGAATTTGCAGATAAACCCAATAACACTTTGCCTGACCAGCAGCCTAATTACCGATGTAGCAATCAGTTTACGACAGGCGTAGATAGCGCGATATCTTCTGTCAAACGTCATTTGTGTGTCTTATAATATATTGGCTGACAGTAAGATTGCTGTCGCGTGGCTGTCGCGATGCTGTCGCTTTTTTACGTAATTAGGCTGCCGGGAATTCGACCTCATGTTCAGCAATCTCTCTTGCCACTACTACACCAAGGCAGTCACCTATTCTAATAACCAGACAAAAACTATAAAAATCTCATTAAAGTTTCTCCGTTACCTTAATGACTCTGCGAGTGTTGTTCTTACAGTTGTTAGTACACTTAGCTATAACGATAATTACCTACTTAGTTGCAAATCCATCAACTCATACAGTTATGAGTAGTTTGCTTTGATTGGTTTTGCATGAGAAAACTAACAGTTGTTGTTACACAACAACCAACAATGTTATAGCAGGAAACTCACAGAACATTTGCCCAGCGTGTAAATCGACAAAGAAATTCCTATTCACTACTGTAAGTACTGTAAGCTAGTATTAACTATAATTGCATAGACAACTCAGCGCCAATCCATTTTAGGCGTTAATAATTATAATTAATTATTCATCCTCGCAGTGACTGATAAAACTTTTTTTTTTCGTTGATAACTCAATTCTCTCGACATTTCTTTCTATACCATATATACAGTTTACAAAAATAAATTGAATTGAATCATTATGTGTAGACTCGAAATATCTGTGTCTAGCCACTGCACAAACCATGCCGACGTAACTTGTTAACATTTTATTGACTTTCAGATGAATGACACTGTATAAATTTCTAGTTATACTGGAGGTCGACCTCAAATCGTTGAAATATTAAGCTGATGATGACTTGGTAGAGCTCAACAATTCAAAACAAATGATAACACTATCATTACACCAACCAATAGAAAAAAATAATCCAGGATCTTGAGACATATCCACCCAAAGCTAACGGCGCGGCGCTGCGATGCGAGCCCTCGTTCTTTTTCTTGTAGCAAATTTCGCAACAATCTCACTTATTATGCCACACAAATTTCCGCTCCCCGCCCAACTCCAGACGTGAAATTAAAATTTCCTACTTACCCCCCTTTTTGTATACGATACGAGCCGAATAGCTAAATAAATATTGCTACTTAAGAACCTTTAGTACGCGGGGTACGTTATCTTTTTATGAGGATTTGTAGTTATTAGTTTTGAGCTGAGAAATTGGGGTGTTCCTTGATTCAGTGAAGAATTTCAAGCAATATACATTACTTGTTAAAATTTTAAATTAATTACCGATCGAGGCACTCTTATGAAAAGCAGTTTCTTTGAAGCCTGAGTTTATTTTCTTAAGCTTCAGTTATTTTGTTCCTAACCTTCCTAACCTGTTCAAATATTTCGGTAAAATCAAGATTGTACCACTGATTGAATGATGATGAATGAACTTGAACTGCAATGATAACAAATGATGATTCGAAATCGCCTGGATTAAATCTCCCAGATACTTTCAAATACTACACTACAATGATCGATCTTATTATATATAATGACTACATTTACCTATGAGTGGAAAGCGTCTTAGAGATTTATAATCTTATTAACTTAAAAAATAAATAAACTCTATTGGCGCCTCTAGACTGATTGATACACTACACATACCTACTCCTAATATAAGGTCTACTTTGAGTGATAGATCCACATGAAAAAGTGTTGACAAACATCCAACAATAGTTCCAAGTTAAACTGAAAAGTATCATATTACGTTAAATTAGTGTTTGTTTCAAAAATTGAAAATCAACGAAACTAAATCCCAATTTTCTCAAATTGGACTCTTCATTATATGACATGTAACTTCATACTATAGGTTGAGCACCTTAGTTTAAAGCCATATGTTTTCCATGATTGTTTAGGGGAGTTGCTTCAAGAAATTATGTGTTTACTTACAAGTGTCAGACCGAATCCATGATCTGGCTCAATTCTTGGTGTATGTAGAGCTTCTGTTGTCTGAACTCTGCAATCTTCGCCATTTTATTAATACCTTATACTCTGTAAGATCATAGGCGTATGGACAATATTCTAATAAGCACATGTTTATTGATATTTCTTTTTCTGTTTCAGGTGATGACGCCCGATTGAGTGAGTACTAAATTTATTAAGATTGTACATCAGCAATAAGTTTAGAGGCTAACAATACTAGGTACATACCGAGATTAAACCTAAATCTAAGTAGAATTAATTAATGAGGTTTGCTGACATTTTTTTCATAGTCCTAGGGAGGTTTATTTTTTCATCCTAGCAAATCACTTATTTTACAGAACCCCGATTTTACGTAATAATTGGAATGTAAGCAAATCGATTACCAGTGTATATTTATTTAAAAAATTAACAGCATTTTAATAGAAGAGAGAACATTTGATGTTCCAAAGTTATAGTTCTGATCGGGTTTTTGGTGGATGATATTGTTTAAATCAGAAGTGGGAATTTTTATGGACTAAATTAAGGAAACTGGACTCTATGATACTACTGATACTTGTAAAGATAAGTATGGATGCTTGTAAAAGCTCTATCAAACTACTTTATATATTTTTTATATTTTTAACAGAACCTTTCACTTTCTTATATTTCCAATCAAGAACGTTGAAAATTGGCTTGAAGACAGAAAAAATGCTGAAAATGATCCAGCAAGAATTACTGAACTGGAGTGCCGTAAAAATGTGATCGCCGCTTAACATAAAACATAGCCCACAATTACACCACTATACAGCGTAAGTGGTACATTTGTCACGTTGATAGCCGTTCCATTGAGACAAAGCAAGTTTATATCGAATTTAAAAGCGTTGGATCTATAAACTGGTCGTTAAATCTCACAAGCGATAGTTGTAAATTTTCCAAAGACTCGAAACACTTTTACGATGGACGTCGCTCCGCCCACCGGCGACTTTGCGGCTTGCAATATAGAGGCTCTGGTACACTGATACATCTATAAAATAAGGGTGATTGCACCAACGCTCGTGTTCTTTTTAGGGAACGTTCCTTATTGGGAACGTGTTCCATATAAGTGCAAACTTGAACTAGTTTTTAACAAAGTACTGTTTATAAGTCCTCTTGACTATGTATAGATTATTTGGATTGTAAATAAGTTGTTTGTTCACCTGATTTTTATCGTTATAACATTGTCTGGTTTGTTTACAAGATGTAAAATAATGATTATGTTACACCTGCTATTAAATTTGAAGTACGTTGATCGTTAATTGTAATCAACACTACATTGTTTGTAAGTATCCTAGTTAAGGACGAGTTAAATATAAAGGTTAATGCTCAATAAAATCAAGAAACCAGCTAGTATTATAGAAGTGATATTTAAGAAAATGTCAATAATTCTAACAATTTCCAGCTTCTTCTTTTGTCTTGTAGGAGCAATCTCAAGGCAATCTCTCATACTGTTGTGGAAAAATAACTGAGTCAACAATAGTTTTATCAAGGCTGGCTGACCCAGGGTGTCTCAGACGATCTCAGGTTCCCTCCATATTCGTATTATGGTTATAAGAATATTTATTTATTAACTTAGGAATTGAAAGACAAAAGTCAATCGTAAAAGTAATTTGTTTTGAGAAAAAATGGTTTGACTCTAGTCTTCTATTTCTGAAGTGTCTATCCGAAAAATCTATATCACGCAAATACCAAATATAGTTTTCACGCGTACTGTATAAAGACGGATTATAATTTTCCATCGTACCTCTTAATAGACCAAAATTGTCGTCACATAGTATATATTATTCCAATAATGACACATTATTCTGCATTTTGTTACAAGTATAACTCTCTTATAAGAATTAAACTGAATGCTCCGTTTTTCTAATAAGCATCTTAGTCGCTTCAATGAGGAACAATATGAGTAAACTATTATCGGACTGATTGAAATGTGCTAAATGGTTTTCTTAAATTGTATATTAAAAATTATTATACGATTGTTTTATGTTACTTACGTGTATAAAATAAGTGGGTATTGTTACGCTTGTTTTCTTTATACATATGAGTAATATTTGTTCCTGAAAATAACTTGGGCATAGACAACAATGACGGTAAGGACTGAAACACACTGTTTGGTTAACAAAATGTATGAGCTTTCAAAGTTGAGCGCACACGATCCAATCGACTGTCAGATTAACAACAAATGATAGTTGCTCTTCGGGCACGAACAAGTCCATCGTAGGCACGGGTCATTATAATTTTGGCAATACTTATTATCTAATGAAATACATTGTTTACTAGGTATGTATGATAAAATTCTAAAATTTAAAGTAAAATAGCCTTTACAACGTCGTTGCCTTTATTTTCTATTTTTACTTTTTGAGTAACTTGGATAATGTAAATATATATTTAATTCTGTAACTAAACTGGTCTGTTTACAATTTTCAATGAATATGTGTAGAGAAACAATAAACAAACGAGTGGAAGCGTTCTTTTTCTTATTCACTCATCAAAGAAAATTAAGTCGTCTATCATTTTTATTTATTGTTTTATTGCGATTGTTTTACGCTTCTTACACACATTTCTAATTTAAGAACATTTCCGCAGTCTTAAAAATATATTGCTTGTAAGATACCAATTTACTAGCCAAACTAACTCGATCATTTTTTTTTAAATATAAAATATATTGCTATACCAAATCAATATCTATTCCTTGTCATAACAATTTATCTAAACTGCAAAATGCAAAATTTAACGCTCTGAAGAGTTTCCTCCAACGGAGCGATACATTAAACTGTCATTAACCTCATTAAAAATCAATAAAAAAATGCCTATATCGCGAAATAAACGGCTTTAACTGGCCATATCATGCATTCCATACGTTTACGGCGAAAACATCACAATAACAACATAAAACCTATACTTATGCAATGTTCTACTGCCTCACAGTCGTACCACCGACCTGATAAAGCTGAAAAGGCAACTTAAGCCTATAAAAACCATGCACTAAACACGTTTAACAATCAAAAGTGTAACAAATAAATAAACTTCCCAGGCAATAAACGGTTTTATTTTAACAGTCGTAAAGTTTGTTATTGCACATGTGCTCGGTGTAGTTACGACCAATACGTATGAATGAAACGTGCGATAGAGAAGGGTATACCCAAAGAAACGAGATGGATAGTACTCGTTCGTCCACGTGGCCGGCGTAACGCAATTTAGAGCAATTCTTGTTTTGAATAAATATATTTTTAGTTTTAATAAAATATTTTTATATAAATCAATTGAATTATACTTTAATAATAGAAATTATGCATGTATACTATATTGTACCCTAGATATAAATGAATTGGGTAAAAACATTAATTTAAGTAAATAATAATTATATATTTTGAGAATGTATACCGATACCTACATTAAATTTATTCATAGACATATGTAAAATGGGTATGTAATGCAAAATTTAATATTGTAAACATATATCTTAACGTATACTCGTACTACCTGATTACTTTTTTTGTTGCTACTTTAATACATTGAAGCTGGAAAACGTTTATATTCAGTAACATAACAATGAGATTTTTGTCTTCAATGAATTGATCAGATTTCTAAAAGCTCTATCTTAAGCGTAAAATGTCACATAAAACTACGTTTTCGTCTATTTTATTTGAAATGTTTTTTTTTTTGCACATGCCTCTGTCAGGCCTATGTGATATTTTGATGTCATACAGTAAGCGAAAACAACATACTCAAGAGGAAAAAAATATTTTTCTTCGTTAACGTAAAATTGAACACAAACACATTATTTTACAGGATTACAAAATATTTGTACACTATAATAAAATTTTATTCAGTACCAGATAATTACAAAAAATTACACTTAATATTAAAAGTAATGTTGCAATTCTGTTTAAAGCCATTCAATTTGACAGCTAGAAGTGCCGGAATGGTTTGTGATTGGCGGTGAATGTTCTGCACCGGATCACTATTGGTGTAGACGAGGCCGGTGCGGGGGTGCGGGGTACCCGGCGCCATTACGAACAATGGCCGTCGGAATGGTCGTTAGCGAATAGCTTTTATCTCTTTCTAATATAAGCCACGCAGGTAGGAATTAATGAGACGGAGAGGGTTCTGGCGGGTCGCCTCCGATCATCGTTGCGTCTCGCTCACACGCACGTGGCGTGTTTCGCCGTCTCGAGCGCGGCGCGCGGCAGCGGTAACGCTCGCCACGACGGGGAATTCGGAGTCGTAGAGCCTCATACGCGGGTCATAAACGATCCGCGGCCATAGTAGAGGTGCACGCGCGAGAATCGATCCGAATCGCCGGCGATAAACGCATCTCCCGCGAGGCGATCGTCGCGCGCCGCGTCGCCGCCGAGCGATGAGTTCCAAGTTCATCATCGATAGCATGCTCCCGAAATATCACCAGCAGTTCCACCACCAGAATTTGTTCGCGGGTGCTGGGGCGTCGCCTATAGAGGCGTCGCTGTCATCTTCGCTGTCGTCGTCTCTATCGACGTCGCTGTCAAGTTCGCTGTCTGGCGGACTGGGAGCGGCAGCGCTGGGGGCAGGCTCGCCGGGCGCCGGCAGCCCGCAGCGGTCCTCATCCTCGTCATCGGCATCTCCGGGTGCACCGGCGAGGATGTATCCATACGTGTCACATCACCAGCAGTTCGGAGGTTCGGTGCCGTTTTCTGCTGGTGGCGGACTATCCGCGGCGGATGACAAGAGTTGTCGGTACCCGTCGGCCGTTGGAGGAGACCCGATGGTGAACTACGCGCTGGGTCAGCACAACGGTGGGGCGGCGGTGTCAGCGGCATCGGCTAGCATGGCAGCCGCTGCACAGTTTTACCATCAAGCAGCGGCTTCTGCGGCATCAGCAGCATCTGCCGCCACCGTGGACGCCATGGGAGCGGCATGCTCACAGCCAGGCTCAGCTCAGCCACTGCCAGACATTCCACGATACCCCTGGATGTCCATCACTGGTAAATGTTTTACTCCTTCACTGCATGCCAGTTTACGTTTGCGATGTTGCCGTTCCTGAAAAGTTGGTACGAATTAGTTTTTGTTTTGCTTATGAAGCGCAAGATAAGTTTTGTTATTGATAGAAAGTCTTATCAGGCCGTTATCTACTAGGAATTAGATTAACATGGCTTTAACGATTCGTTTAGTATCTAGGTGCTCTTTATAAATTGTTTTTATATTATACTTAGGCTTATTTTATTTACAGTTTTGCTGTTACCATTTTATGTATCTGCCTGATAGGAACATTTGCTGTATAAGCTTGCTTTTAAGTAGCCATTTATAATTTCAATTCATTAAAGTTAGCTAAAATTTAATTATTATTGATAAATGTAGAAACTAAAAATCTACATTTTAAGTTATTCCAATTGGAATTAGTCATTCACCTATTTATTGCATATTTAAACTTATTCTAATACGATTTTACCACTTATTTAACGATAAAATATTTCAAACAGTGCAATATAAATGCAATAAAATTCGCCATTATTATTTTTACTGTCAATAAATCAATCTGAATGTTCATTAAAGTATATAATAATTTTGGCAAATCTTTCGTAGCTGGATGGTTCAATACATATTTTTAAAAGATAATAATTATGATTTATTTATATTGTTGATATAAAAAGGGCAATTAAAGAAATTATAAGGGTATTTGGTATAAACAGGCCATAAAACAATAAGTAGAGGTCGTAAATGTTGCGCGGGCGCTTCGGGTCATTTGGTTCTCTTTCGTTCGCGTTCGGCCGTCGGTCGCCGTTGCTTGGACCGCCCCATTCCCGCCGACGGCAATGGGCGGGACAGCGGTGTATGCTAACAAACTATACATGGACCAACATTGATTAGGTACCTAAAACGTAAAATGATTACTGTAATTGCTAAATAACTTTTATTTTAAGGTTAATGGTTGTTCCGGTAATTAAATTAATGTTTAATGAATAATTGGTCATAAATAAACAATATTAATCCATTTTCAATAATTATAAGAAATTTAATACTCGCTTTTTATTACTTAAAACTTTCAAATTTAATTAGATCTTACAAATATTCACTTAGCTTCCTCAAAACATTTTAGAGTTTAGCGCTTTCGTTACATTCAAACGAATTAAAACCAGCTGAGCATTTAATAAATTTAAATAGCTCCTATTCTTAAAAACAAACTACTTAATCGAAAAAAGAAAACTTCCATTTACAAGGTATGCGTTTCTGAAAGAGAATGCATTAAAATATTTAACGGGTAGCCAAATTAATTTCCAAATTCTCTAGCTTGTATAAATACTAATTCACTTACCCGCGGAATTGGAGCAGTGGGTTAGTATGAATAAAATACGCAAAAGCATTAACTCTTGTGGGGTCTACTTAGTAGGGGAGAGGGGGGCTAGTTGTAACAGGGGTAAGTAGTAACAGCTTAATTACTCAGCAGGTTTCGAATATTTTGTTTCCAATTTATACTTAATCTGCTCCTCATAACGGGGCCTATGACGCAAGCACAGTCAGTGAGGTGCGGGAGAGCGCAGTGAGTGGTCATGAGTAGGTGCACCATTTTTGCCAGGTAATATAAAAAAATTAAGTTCGTAAAGTTTGATTCTAAGTTACGGCAATGTCTTTTTGAAAGGAGTATCTATTAATTTATATAGTCAATACATTAAGCTGTCGTACGTAACTACTTTCATTGGATAATAACATAAACTTTTTTTTCAATAATCAAAAATATTCAAAATTTTGTCATGGGGCTAGTTGTAACGAAATTTTGGGGCACATTGTAACAAAATTCAAATACAATATTCCACTACTGTGCAAAGGTCTTACCTATTGCAGACCTAACAGATTTATCTTAATCAAATTTATTTTTGTCTTAGGATGAGAAATTAAAGAATGTAAGAGATTTAGCGACTTCTTATATAGAGGCGTTAAAAACATCCCTCCGTTTTGGTACAAAAATGGTACGGTTGGAGCAGATTGGTTTCAAAAAATCATGAAAAGAAATCCAATCACTCAAAATATCACTTTTCAATCATTGAAAATTATTTTGTCTGTTAACAGACATGTTGTTATTTTGTTTAAAAGACTAAATAGATACTAAGCGACAAAAAATATCAAAATGTTGATAAAGAAACACTGGTTACCTCATTAGTTTGTAATAAATACTTTATAAGTAATATATCTCATATTGATTTACAATAAATATCTTAAAATCGAACAAATATGTTGTTTTATTATGTTGTTACTACTTACCCCACGCCAGTTACAATTAGCCCCAAGAACGGGGTAAGTTGTAACATACTCCAACTTTCACAAAAAGTCATTTATACAAGCATTTCTTATCAATTTAAGCCCAATAATCATTCTGATTGATACCTGAATAGACGTTCTCTTATTTTAAAGTGCTTCATGATGAAAATATTCAATATTTTGACTTCCCCAATGAAAAAACAAAAAATTGTTACAACTAGCCCCCCGCTCCCCTACTCAAAAAAGGCGAACCATTACAGAGTCAAAGTGCCTGTACGTTTTGCATACAATAGCGCGATTATTTTTATTCGCAGTTTTATTATCTAGCAATCAGTCTTCCGCGGTTATTATAGGGTTAGATGCTGAATTCAATTGAATTGGGCGATGAAAATAGTTTATTGTCGATTTGCAATTATAGCTTTTATAAATAATAACGCTAAGGTGAATACAATTATTTAGATGAGGTGTAAGTTACTTTGAAAAAATAGGATTTGAAGTAACCACATATTCTTTTTCCATCGTGTCGATAAAATCAGTATTATAGGGTCATGTATATGACTAATTAACTGGGATACGATAGGTATAATGTACTAAATCAGTAATAAAAAGCTACTCTTCACTATTTAAACTACCTATTTGAAGAATAAACATAAAGCTAGTCAATATTCAGTATAAATCAGACAGTAACAAAAAAGTGAATGAATAGACGCGGTTTACAAAGCATAATTCCTATTTAGCACACAATTAAAGTCAGATCGACATAATATTAGCGTTTTACACTGAAAAAATTAACACAATCGTCTGCCAAGTGCGAAACGCGTTTATATACTAAAGGTTCTGTTACATGCTTAGTTTAATTAGATGTATATATTATAAACGTATATATTTATTATAGCGGCTTAGGTAAAACTTATAATTGATTAGAGGGGCATTAGTATTTAGCCAATTTATTAAAAAAATACGGAAATAAACAAGAAACTAAAATACACATCTAGTGAATCTTAAAAATATAGTCTAACAAGAATAGTTGATTAAATAAAATAAAATTCATACTAATTACCAATTTAAAGATCAATAAATAATATTCATCGCTTCATTATTTTATAAAAATAACATACATTCTGTCAAGCAGGTTAAATCAAATTAACCCATTATAAATGTAGCAGGCAGTGACGTTCTTAATGAATGTCACATTGAAAAATCATTTCGTAGGGTTAAGCAAAATTTATTTGTTATAATTATTATACGAGTATATTTATTTATATATGTATTTTTTGCTATTCTGATAAATTCAATTAATATTCTCGTCCTACCGTTTTGAAACATCGATACGTTACCAACTACTTTGATAAGCCTATGAATATTTATTTCTGGTTTTATCGTTAAAAAATATGACTATGGGCTTTTTTTACACATTTTCGTATATAAATCAGATATGGACATTATACACATATTTTTTTTGTACTACTATTATTTACATAATTGGATATCTACTTTTAGAGTTCTGTGGATTAGGAAATAAAAACCACTCCAAGTAGCTGTTGGAAAATGAAATTGCCTTTTTATATAAACGTTAAAAATTACAATAATCGGATAATTGTTTAAAAAAATCTTGTAGGTGCTTTAAAAAAAAAACATGATTCATATTCAATATATTTAGTTAGTCTGATAGCCTACTACATCCGTAGTTATAAAACCACAAAATACATTGCCGCATGGCTTAATTTGATAAACTGAATCATATGCCAAAAGATTCGCACATATAAATAACTCTTAAAGCCGCGACACAGATAAGCCATGTGAATCAAAGTTTTTCATATTATTTAGTACTGAATCGACGCTCTTGGCACTGACTGACGCGCACAGTTGTCATGCAAAAAAAAACTTATCAAAGCCAACCTAACGTCATAACAGCGTCGTAGATCACTGAAATTATATAAAATGTCCTATAATCATCTTGTTTTGTTTAGGAATGGACTATTTTCTTGATTTGTTGGCAATGTTGGCGTATAAAAATGTCCGGGCTGATGTAGGTGAAAATTCGTCTCGAGAAGATAAAAATAACGTGGCAGGTGCTTGCGCGCGCGCACACAAAATTAAAATGGCGGACTTGTCAGGAGCCGACAGTTATGTGTCGTAACACGCAACATTCTACAACAATTTGACAGTATATGTATGAGCGTATTACGTTCAAACACTACTCGAGTGTTAGTTTGAATGAACTTTAGTGCGATTCAATGTTTCTTGTTTTTCAGCATTCTAGCGCTGAATTGAAAGAACATAATTATGCGCTCGGATACTTAAAAATTACTAATTAAAAATTACTATTTAAAAACTTCCTGTAATTTTTAATAAGGTTATTAATGCTTTTTAGGTAGTTATAAAATATTTAAAAACGTAGGTAAAATCACAAAAATAATTAATAAAGAAAGAAAATATATATTGAAAAGGTACGGGCCATGTAAACTTAATACGCAACTCGCACTTGACAGTAAACATTGTGTACCGCGGAAAAGAAGAGCGCCAGTCACATGTGTGCGGCGCGTAGAGCGCATGCGCCCAACAAATATGGCCGGCGTTCACAGCCAATCGCAGCCCGCCGTGAGCAATCGGAACCCACATGCCATCAAAAGCCCTTTATACTATTGATTGCTATTTGTAGCACGTTATTAATTAAATAGTTAATACCGTATTGTTTACACAAACAATTATTACATTACTTACTATATTTACTAACCAGGTAGGGCATTTTACATAGATTTTATTGCTTCGAAGAATTCTGATTCACTTGCGCATATTTACGACCTTCTACTCCGTTGCACCGTTTTCAAAAACGTTCAACTTGAAAAATAACATCATTATCTTTACCCAATGAAATATGGGACTGATACAAAACTCTTAACCTTCTCCATTTTAGGGTTACACCGCCTTTCGAAAGTTTCGACAGTCGATTTTTAAAATTCCCCAGCGGAGACCGAAAGCCTGTTGTTATCTCGGAATGAGTTGTGAATTTCGAGTATCGATATATGGCGTTCGATTCGTATAACCGATTTTTGTATGCAGTCGCTGTGTAATTAACGACTGCACTCAATCGAGACAATTTAAATGTTTCCGATAGGTAAAACTCGTTAAACTTAAACGTTGCTAAAGAAGCGGAGTAGTTCAACATGCGTTCTTAATTGGACGTAAATTTATTTGTGAATCATTATATTTGCGATGTTGATAGCTAAGAGAGTTTTTAATAGAATGTTTTATGTCTGCATCTATTTTGTTTAACTTTTCAGTTGGCAATAGCATTTTTATTTGATATAATGCCAGAAAATTTTAATTGGTCAGTAATCCCGCAACAGGCTTTGTCACCCTTTTTAGAGAATTATATTTATAATTTATAAGTTGTTATAACTTCCTACTCATAACTTCATAGTTACTGAGCAGGCATAAAAAATGTATTATTTCATTATAAGCATAAAAATTAAATTAATTTGGCCTAAAAATTTGCTTAATAACATTGGCAAATAAATAAGACAGTTTACATTCAATGGCTGTAATGTTTCCTTTTCTTTCAATTGCTTTAATTAAAATCTGTATTATAATGTTAAAATCCACATTTTAATTTAAATTTTAGCCACATTTTATTTGTACTTTTAATTGTTAATTCCATTTTGGAGAGCACTTATTACATTTTTGTTTATTGTTTTATCTAAGTGTAACGCACGTTTGAGTACATTTTTGTTTAGACTTCGTATTACTTGTGCTTGTCGTTTATTTAATATGCATTCGTAGTGTTCTAATTTGTCGTAACATTTCCTTAGTACAGAAATGATAATCGTATGTTCCTTTTTTTCTATTTGTCTAGCCCCACAACTATGCAGCGGCAGTATTTTAACTGAATTCTTTAACGTAGTGCCCAATAAAAACAAAGTAATGGTTTTAATTGATAGAGCGCAATTAAAAATGTTTTACTTGTAATTTAGATTGACGATAAAATGTAATTAACAGCCGATTGTTCCAGTGGTTGTATCTCGCTTCACATGAGCAATGTCTCAGTGAAAATCTACTTTGTTAGCAACTATTACATTTTATGATCACTTAATTCATCAAACTGTACCGACCTCAATTATAATATACCTGTAATTTTCTTAAGAAAGCGCTTAGATACAATGTTTTTCGAGAATCTCGGATTTTACTAATTTTGCGATATTCAAGTGTCGTTTATCTGAAGAGTAGGTATCTAAATGGATATTATTTAATTAACCGGAATAAATAAAAACACTATTCTTTAAATAAAAATATAAGGCTTATTCAATTTTACGCTTGTAGTCTTGTGAGGATTTTTGAGAATATAAGTATTTATTAGTCCAATTTGGTAGAAATATTGGAAATTACATTCCTTTTTTTTACAGTAGTTAGTGTAGCCAGTTTACGTACCTTATGAATATCTTTTATTCTATTTTGAGGTTAATACATTTAAATATTTTATATAATAAAAACGTGATTTCTGCATTTTTCATTTCGCTTTATATTTTGACCTATTTCTAAATCGAAGTAGGTAGGTATATATTTTTATTTTCATTAATAAGACTTTCTTGTAATATTTGGTGATATGTTTTATATTTTTTGTGTATGTAGGCTTTACATGTGATGCATGCGACTTGGCCGAAACAAAGAACTTTCAATACGATTGATAATAGATTTTCCATTTCCAGATTGGATGAGCCCCTTCGACCGGGTGGTCTGCGGTGAGTTCAATGGTATTTATCGTTTCAAATTTATTTTCTTTTAGTTTTAAGTATATTTAGTTTAGGTGTAGGAATCTTAACACACATACGACTAAACAACGCTTTTAATGGCTTATCGCCAGCTTCGAGTTTGGAATTCCTAATTTTGGAACAAAACTGAAATATTTATAGCCGTTTATAGCGGAACTTTTAAAACCACTCGTCAGTAAATGATACGATTAAATGCAGAATATTTGTAACGAACTTCGTGAAAATTACCTACTAAATTGTTTTTACTAAAACAATGTTTTGCCTTATAGCTGGCCTGATTAATGTTTTTAGGGGATAGCATAGTTTGAGGTTTCTTAATTTATCTGTCATGCAACGTTGTCCACGATGCATGACAGATAAAACAAAATAGTTATACACAGAACAATCAGTTTGATAAAATTCTTAATTTAAAAAAATATTGAGGTTTAGTCGTAAATGATTTTTTACAATCACAGAAGCATTTTGGTCGCATGTGTGGAAAGATTTAAATTAAAAATCCTTTGATGGCTGTCGTAAAATTATGTTGCAATTATTCATTTGACATGGCTTTGTGGAATTATTGCAATCATACCTTTTTTAATTGACAACGAAGTTTTGTCGTATTTTTATTTGGACTTTAAAGTTGAATGAACTATTTTGTTATTGATCTCCTCAAATGATTTTATTGATTGTAATATTAACTTTTGAGTTCGTTCAAAAATTATTTGTAAATTTCAAATGTCTCTAAATATTTATTAATGCCTGACAGTATAGAAGCTTCGTTCTAGAATAAAGTTATCTAATATTTTCTAAAGACTTTCAGTAATTTATTTTTAGTAATTTTTAGTAATTTATTTGAGTCATTTAAAAACTAAAATAAATTTTTGAACAGACTATATGATTTTTCCCTTGTGGGATTGTATATAGGAAATCTTCTAAAAACTTTAACTTAAATCGTCAAAGGTGCATCTACTAACCCTAAAATGCTACCTGGCTTTTGTATCGTGTATCACGTTTAAATATCCGAAACGTTTTGCAAAAAACTCTCTCTCTATTATTGTTTTTTACCATTGAGACATGTAACAATAGCAAATCAATTGTTCTATTGCAAAAAAGTGACGAAAAAGGGTTTAAAGGATTCGCAATGAACACAAACTTTCACCGAGAACAAAAGCCTTAATAGTGGGTCAATATTATGCAACCGACCATTAAGGTACAAAAATGGTCAGGGACCTTCAATTCTGGGTAACTGTTCCGTACAGATAAGCCGCACAATTATTCCCCTTAGCCGTTTTCCTTTCATATTTATAACGCGGGCGTATTTTCCTCCCAAAAGTAATATAAATAAGCAAACTGGGAGCACCCGAGTAGCATTTAAATCCCCCATCTTTAATAACTATAACAATAAATTTTTAGTCAAGGCAACATCCCGATCCTTCATATGCAATCTTGTACGAGCGTGTTTTGTAAACGATTTACCATTTATTCTTACGAAGAAAACTTAGTCTTGATATTTTGTATTTGATTTGAGATTGGAGCATTTAATGATTCTGGCTTTGCTCTGTGACTCACGGAACCATAAAAATCTATCAACAGACAAGCTACTTTCACAATTTTTTTGCAATTTATTGAAAAGTCTAAACAAAGGGTTCACGGCAATAGGGTTGCGCAAATTCTCGTTTTTATTGTAAACAGCGATCCTTTGTGCTTACAAGATGTTTACAAATAAGGTATAAGTCAAAGGGTTTTAAATCACGGCGTCGAAAGCTTTTAAAACAAGCTTAGAAAGGGGTCCATTGTTTTGTTGGCACGCCCGCAAATTGCTTTATTACGGACGCTTTGCGGCTGTTGTGCGAAAGTCGATATCGCCAAAATCGTAGTCAAAACATCGTTTGTTATCACACGGTGTTCACGGGCCAGAAGTAAGGCCCGAGTCTGAACTTGCCAGAATAATAAACATATCCGCATGACGTTTGCGCGTTTATCTTACATGCTTGAAAGAGTCGTGAACATTATATGCAATTCCAAACATAAATCTATCACTTCAGTTCGTTTTACATACGTTTATTCGACCGTGAAAGTGCAGCTTTAACACATTTTATCATCAGTAGGTAATGTACGCACAGTATATCAAAGTGAAAAATGGATAATCATAACACTTTCGGAGTATATAAAAAAGAACTTTATAGCGCCATAACAATTAAGTCTTAATCACTGTCAATCGTAACTCCACCGTTATAAAGTGATTGACGCTAGTGTTGTAAAAAAAGTTTGTCCGCGAACAATAACTGTTGAGAATTGACCATAAAGTGGCGACCTTGTGGCAATAAAAATTTAACGAGCCAAGCCCGTGGCGTAGTGTAGTACAAACACATTGTCAGATTCGTGAGCGTGACTGTCATAGAAACAGCTGGTCCCACATCTGTGGATCGACCTAGCGACGGACACACAGACGTTTATAAGTCATTAAAAAAGTAAAGAGTTGGGGTAACAACGATTGATTTATGCACGCCATTTAATATCTTCTTCACGTAAACTCGTTTGGTATGTCCAATCGAAGATTTATTGTTTTAGTTTTTCTAATATTTGATTTACAATCAAGTATCGTAGTTGTGTTGTAGATATTTTAACGTCTTAACACTTAAAAGCATAATAATCGTGTGAGGTAATTCGATACGATCGTTATAGATGTGTATTTTAATATGAGCAGCGGACGTTTATAGCTTGTAGGCGCCAAAGTATTTTAGACGGAAATTAATTTCCATAATGGTCTATTTGACCACCAAGTCGCGTTGTCGTGTTGCGCATTGCGAATGCGTAGATGCACGACTCGACCATCGCGTCGCGTCGCCAAATAAGTTTATTCTGTACGTGCATATTGTAGATATCTACCCAATGCCTTATTCCGCTTATCTCTTAACTTACTCTACTGTGTTGATATTTTAAGGCATGCTTTTTAATGTTAAGATGTCTTATTTTGTACTTATTTGCCGTTCAAGATACAGGGCGTCAAGTTATGAAGCTCTGTATAAAAGATATATTTCTCTTGTTGGTTTTATACGCTATTTATTTACTTTTTGGACTACATAATTCAAGATTTTAAGGTCAGCTGGTTCTATAATAAATAAATAATTAATAGGTACCAACATACAATCTTATCGTTTGTGACATAGTTATAATTGAATGTGTTTGAGATCAGAAAACGTTTAAATTAAATATCATCTAGATAATATCAGAACGATAAATAATTTACCGACTTGCTACTATAAAGAATTTCTTATATTATATCGGAAAATGTGTAGATACAATATGTTCATTTTAATCAAGCTAAAAATCTCCGAGACTAGTTTGTATCGGAATTATTTTTATTTCAAGTTCGTTTGTAAATAATGTCAATGCCATACTTATATGTACAACATGCGGCGAGGCGTTGTGCCCCGCTTACTCACAGTATCAAATGCCTATTCATTAGAGGAACAAGACAATTGAACGCTTGCGCCTACTTTACAACTCCCAAGGTTGTATTTGTTGATGCTGGTCTCCATTGCGTAACATACTATTTTTGGTATGGAAAACTAGAGTTCTTCGACCTCTTGAATTCTTGTGCAAAGTGGCATATCTCTGATTTAGTAAACATGTTTGCTTGTAACTATGTTAAATACAGCTACGGCTTTAATTCTATTAATTTATGGGATTAATAACTTGTTTACTAGTATTTCAAATTATAATATATACATTAACTGAAGATGACTTTATAATAGTATTAGGTGGAATAAATGACATAAACCCAGCCGATTTCTTGTGGAGTGTACAAAATTTCTTTCAGTCAACAACATGTCCAAAAATACTTGTAAGTGAAATACCCTTTAATATGTCACTTAATGAGAATAAACTTAACTATGAGTTGCGATTCGTTTGTAGTAAGTATAATAATGTTACATTTGTTAATATGAACTACGATACAACTCGGCAGCACAGGTCAAAGAGGTCTCTAATAAAGTGTCGTTACTTATTAAGAGAAATTTTAAGAATTAATTATTATGTTAAATTTGTTAAACACAATATTGTTATACAAAATAATCCGAATTCTAGTTCGTTAGACAAAAGCACTCAAACTGATGAGTCAATACTGGCTCAACACCAAAGCAAGGCTAAAGTGCCTGAAACCCCAGCTCTTAATACTACAAATGAAGACTTTTTTCGTGTACAATAATATTTATATATTACATCAAAATATAAACGGCCTTATTAATAAATCCGATGCTTTTACAGTTGCATTATATGATTTAGCTGAAAAGTACAAAACTATTGATGTAATTTGCTTCACGGAACATAACATGATCACATCGGATATAAGCTTTCTTTCAATCCAAAATTATACTTTAGGTGCCCATTCTACAAGACACTCCAGGCATGGTGGCACCTGCATAATGGTTAAAAAAGATACAAAATTCAAAGTAATAGATTTGACAAAATTTAACGTTCCTAGTGTAATTGAAAACTGCGCCATTGAGCTTATCGATCATAAGGTAATTGTTATATGTTTGTATAGGAGCCCACAAAGTCGAGAGGTAAAAAATAAATTTGACATATTTCTCAATAATCTCTATGACATTTTGGAAATGCTTTGCTATAAACTAAAGAAAAAACTTGTGATATGTGGAGATTTCAACATTGACCTACTGAAAAAATCTTGTTACTGTGAACAATTTAAACAACTTTTAAAGGGGTTTAATTTGAAATGTGAAATAAATAAACCAACTCGATTATGTAGCGGATCTTGTATAGATAACATAATTCATAACATACATGGATGTAAAGGTGAAATACTAGAGCTAGCGATATCTGACCATACGGCACAAATCTTGAAGTGTCCAGTTAAGAAGACATGTCGTTTCCATTACTGGTTTACAACAAAAAGAGACTATTCGACCAGTAATATAGAAAAATTTAAAGAATGTCTTCAAAATATCACTTTCTATGATGTATACCAAGAAAAAGATGCCATAAAATGTTTTAATATGTTATACGATTTGTTCAAACTCTTTTATGACTTGTGTTTCCCGGAAATAAAAGTTAAAGTACATACTAATGCAAAACCAAAGTGGTTAAGTCGCGGTATCAGAGTATGTAGCAAAAGAAAAAGACAGTTGTTATGGAAGTTTAGGCGAGTACCTAATGAAATTAATAAGAAAAACTTTAAAGACATATCCAATAGATTAAAAAAAATTATTCAGTTGACACAAAAATCACATAACAATCATATCATTCAATGCGCAAAACAAAAGTCTAAAGTTACGTGGAAAATAATTAATAGACAAAAATTAAATCTCCCAATTGAAAACGTAAATACTATTAAAATCGAAAATATAACATTATCCCACCCACGTAATATAGCGAATGCATTTAATAATTATTTTATTGACCAAGTTCAACCTCAACAAAAAAGTAAGTACTCTTTTCAGTCTTTACACCACAAACCTACGTCTATGTTCATGGCTCCCACTATCCCACAGGATATACATCAAATAATTATGACACTAAAGAATACTAACAGCACGGGTTATGACGGTATTAATACAAAAATAATAAAACACGTAGCCTTGATTATCTCTCCTGTCTTAAGTCATGTCATAAATATGTGTATGGTCGAGGGTGTATTTCCTGATAAATTAAAACTAACTATTGTAAAACCTCTCTTTAAAAAAGATGACAGACAAAATATATCATGCTACAGGCCCATAGCATTAGTTCCTATCTTTTCAAAAATTTTTGAGAAAGTTATATATAATAATCTAAATACATATTTTGAAAGTAATAATTTATTTGTTGACGACCAAAAAGGTTTTAGAAAGAAAAAATCCATCGATATAGCAATCTATGAGTTTTTGAATATGGTCTTGAACAAAATTGATAACAGAATATCAGTGGTGGGACTGTTTATGGATATGTCGAAAGCATTCGATTATGTTGATCATAAAATCTTACTACACAAACTTCACCATTACGGTATTCGAGGTAATATAGCTAAACTAATTCAGTCATATCTCAGCAACAGAAAACAAATAACCATAATTAACAGAATAATTAATAAAACAGATATTCCTTTTAAATCGAATCAAAGGACTACTGTGTATGGAGTTCCTCAAGGTAGCGTCCTTGGGCCTCTATTATTCATCATATACATCAACGATTTTCCATCGTCTGCAACATATCCAATGATAATGTTTGCTGATGATAGCACTTTGGTTTTTAATGGGGAAGACAGTAATACTCTTGAAACTGATATCAATAAAAATATTATCTCTGTAATTGACTGGTTAACAGCAAATAATCTGAAAATAAATTTAGAAAAAACAAAAATTATGAAATTTCGTCAAAGGAAAGATAGAAGCTTAAATTTGAACATCAACTATAGAGGTACAAAAATTAATGAAATTAGCTCAACTAAATTTCTTGGACTTCACATAGACTGCACACTGAAATGGAATGAACAGATTGACAAAGTATGCAGTAAACTACATCAATATTCGTATAACTTATATATGCTAAGAAGAACAGTAAATCAAGCTGCTCTCATGACAGCATATCATGGACTTGTTTCTTCTACTTTAAGGTATGGAATTATATTTTGGGGCAATGCAACTGGAAAAGAAAAGGTTTTTATAGCACAAAAAAGATGTATACGAGCAATTTGTAATTTGCGTAGAACTGATAGCTGTGTACCGTATTTTAAAAAATTAAGAATCCTAACTATGCCTTCTATGTATATTTATGAATCTGCCATGTTTGTTCGACGCAATATAGATAAATTTTCGCAAGTTACAAGTTTACGTAGAGCTGGTACACTGAAATTAATTGCAAGTAAAACTACATTATGTCATAAAAGTATATTAGTAATGGCTCCTAGGATATACAATAAACTACCAAAACATATAAGACTTACAGATTCAATTAATAGTTTCAAAAATAAATTGTTAATTTTTCTCTTTGAGAAAGCATATTATTCCGTTGTTACTTTTCTAAATGATAATAATATACAATAATTTAAATAATATATCCAGGTTTTTTATAATTGTAATATATATATTAGTTTAAAAGTGTGCAATATTCCATAATTAATTAATTTGTAAGATAATTTAATAGGAGATGTAATTAAGTTTAAATGATAATAATAAAAATGTATCCGGTGTATAATGATAATAATGTATCCAATGCGTATGTACTCCAAATTTAATTAATGACATTCAATTTAATAGATTATATAATTTGTACGCCAGCTTTATGGCAGAACATAGTGATACCTACTGTAAAATAATGTTGTCATCTTGTTTTTTACCTATGCTCACAAATAAATGATGTCTATGTCTATGTCTATGTCTATGTCTATGTCTATGTTATGAAAAAAAAAAAAAAAACAACGTTTTCGCCCGCGTCTGTCAGTATGTATATTCAGGGTAATCTCGAAAATTACTGTGTGGATTTTGGTACGACTTCAAGCGTTTTTTGAGGTAGGTTTTGATGTATTAATTGTACGCGAGCGGCGGATTAGTTATCCTACGAATTTCATAGTCACCGATCGGACTACAAAAACAAACAAAGTGTAGATATATTTTTCATTACACTTTATGAATGAAACTGGTTCTTTAAATTATATAAACACTACCCGAATGTACTCGAGCCATATTTCAACGGCTTCGGAGAAACGGGCCAAGCTAATGATTTTATTAATACTGCAAACGGACCACGTACGATGTCGCCACTTTTTGGATCTTTCACGATTCTTGGAAGTATTTTTTTTTTTGTTGGAAAAGGAAATCACGAGTTCACGACGCAACATGCCTCCGTTTTGAATTGTGATCCTCGATTAAGACACAAAGTGCCTAAATGAAAAGGAAGAAGCTATTTTAGCACGTTTTAGGGAAGTCTTTTTTCCGGTTAAGCAGTAAATACTTCTTCAGAAAATTGCGAGAGGTTGACCTTGAATTAAAAACCATTGCTTAATATAAGAACATGATATAATAGCTAATCAGGTACACAGAATTGTTCATTTTTCATAGAATTAACTTTAAACATCCAGTGTTTACTTATGAATTCATAAGTAGTATTAATTAGTTCAACTAAGCCTGCGATGACCGTTTACGTCTCTGTTATATATAGCTGCATAACCTCGCTGCTTATGTGCGCCTAGTACATTTACATTTAATAGATAGGTATGTGATAAAAGTTTTTACACTAAAGTTTGCTTTTTGTACCTTTATTTTTTAAAGATAATGTTATTAAAAGGTTGAAAACATTGTCGCTTTGCAATTTTAATTTGCATCCTGTGAACATAAAACTAAAATGTTATTACCTGCCTATCGATCAACGTGTTGTGTTTGAATACGCTAAATAATACATTTCACACTCAAACCCTGTGCAAATGTTGCATTCAAACAATAGGTGAAGTGTACAGTCAACAACACTGGATTCTATTTTAGTAGCGAAAGCGGTTAAGTTTTCTGAATAGAATTTTTCCTACCTTAAATCCGGAAAAAAAATTATAGATGCTACAAAGCTCTGTTTAAATTGATAGATAATTATTAAAATTTCAATAACATTGGGGAAATTTATTCATAAACATAAACAAATATGTAGACAATAAAACAATTTTCTTTTAAATACAATTAATTCTTAGTACAAACAGTGTAAAAAAATCTACACTTTTTTATTTAATACAGACCACCTGGTGCTCTTTACACATTTTATCAGAATTTAAAAATAGTATGGTGGAATTTTCATTATAATATCGAAATGAAAAAGCTTTTTCTGTAGAGCTAATTTATAAATATTTCCTTTATCTTTGATAAAATATAAGAAACCCGAGTATTTGATAAGTTAATTAGTGTTGTCTACTTTTCTTCGCGAATACATATTATTACGAATGGTCTTAATATTACGAACACTGATACAGTCACATACAGAATTATGCTATGAATACACTATAACCCCTATTCTTACAGCATATAAATATTTCTTCATGTTCATTAATCCCTAATTTGTTGTATTAAAACTTTATTTAATTAAAATGTATTGATTGTACACATTGAATAATGAATATATATACGTTCTCATGTGTCTTGAACATTGCTAAGTTTACGAAGATGTACAGAATACAAGTCTGGATAGAAACAGAAATTATTAGAATGTATGAGACGTGATATGAATCACTAAAGTCCGTATCACAGAACTGCGCTCAGCGGTGTTCTTTACTTTAGTACTGATTTGTCTGTCACTTCATACAAATACGTCACTCAAACACTACTCGAGTAATGTACCTAAGCATAAATCATCTTCCTAACTAAATCATGTATTTCATTTAGTTCCTTAGAATGTAATTTATTTAAATATTGACGAGGTTAAAAATCTATAGGTAAGTTAGTACATTATCATAGTGTATTCACATAAATATTTAACAGTCAACACGTTTACTTGGAAATCAAAATATATAAATATATTAAATGAATTATACATTACTCAGCTGAATTAATGATACGTACTATGACTGATTTAGTGTCTAGAGAGCAAATAACTTCTTCCATATTTATATAAAACAGCTAATTTTCATTCCGAAACATCGACTCGACTACAATGTACTGCGCAGTTATACATAGGGTTATGTACGTTATACAGCGTGTTATTAGTACATAACGCTCACAGACGTGACTCAATAGCTACAAGAATGTGAACGGAGGCATTGTTCACCAGTCCGACGAACTTTCTGAAAGCTTTAGTTTGCTCCGTTTATGCCAGCTACGTTATGCTAATATAGATACGATGTCGTCTGCCAGTTCGCTACTACGAATTTATTTTATTCGTCTGCCATGACTTCAAATTTAGGTACCAACTAATGCTAATGTTACATTCTAGACAGTTTATTGGTTATTTCAAATTTGACGCTGTCATTACTTAGAACGTATGGCGCTACAAATAAATTGCGAGCTTTATGCGCGCTACTATGAACGAGATGTTGGTTTAGGATACGTTGTAGCACCCCGAGAGTTTGATCTGACATTTGTTACACACAACAGCGGCCTAAAGGCGGAAAGTCCACATGTAAGCGACGAAGTATCGCGGCAACACGTCTGTTCGGGCCGATAACACGGCGTTTCGTAACGCTATAGGCGTCGATTGCTCTCAAAGGGATTAAATGGAATGCGTACAATTTATATCTCTATTAACGTAGAGTATTGTTTACACACGTCTGACCGCGGCCTCGGAGGCCAAACGCAGACGCTTGTGAAAACATTCGCTTTGAGATTAAAGGTAGACCTGCCCACTAGTACCGGCTAATTCTGATCCGCTTGGCACCGCCCAATTGGTAATGCGTCGTGCTCCCGGGGAGGTCAGGGTATAATAGTCGCGTTTAAGTTTGTTTACAGCGGGCTCAGCGTTTCCGACCAGTTTGCATAACTCGAGGGTAGTCTCAATAAAAACAAATTGGCTCGCTGACCAGAGTTGCGCATTACACACGTACGAGGAAGCCGAGCGACATGCCCGGAGGTGATTTACTGACATTTCATGCCACTAAGCTCGAACGGTTATGGAAAATAGATGTAAACTACGATTATGCTCCCAAACATTTCTCTATAAGCGATCTTGAAGGAATATACTGTCTTATAATTTTAGATCTTCTGCAGTCTTGAATGAAAGTTAAGAACGCTGTGAATACTGAAGAAACAAAACGTGTTGAACTACAACAAACATAAATTACAAAGCCTAAACACGCATATATTTTGTTCATCGTCTATTAAACACATATTCTACAATTACCAGCTATGTTAGCTGTGTATTTAAAAAGCTATTTACAAACTCAACCTATACCTACATATAATACCTACATAATACATAGTTAATTAATAATAATAGGCAATTAAACACGTTGTGTTATCTGTGAACATCGAAATTCCGTATTAACATAGAATTTTATATTAAAACAGTAAATAAGGTGTAGAAAGAAACAGCAGGTAATGTTACCTACAGGCTGTTAAGGTACTACGACACTCTTGCGCATTAATCTGAGAGATACAATCGCGGTCACAGCGAGCTTCGTAAATCTCAGATACGGATCTTGATATATGGCGGGGGAGAGTGGGGGTTCGTTCCACCTTTGTAAGGCCTTTGCGGAATGGGGCGACACCTCGCCTGAATACGAGCTCGGCATTGTTCGGATCGTATCGTATTAGGTACGTCGTTTTGTTTCTTTACGATACGGACGTATGAAACGATGGAGAGGAATCGACCTTTAAAATTTAGGAATTCGCTCATTATTTTATAGGTAGCATTTAGGCAGATAAGTGGTTCTTGAGTACGCGTAATTGCCTTAATAAAGCTTACGTTTCATATGCTCATCTAACGATTGTAAAATCGGTAGGTATACTACTGGATATTAAAAACCGATAAAATAATATATGCAATATAATAAGAATAATACATTCAAAGCTTGATAAAACTGGAAGTTATTGTTATCGTACAAAAGTTCACTAAATCTTTTAGAACATAAAGCTCGGTAGTCAATAGCCACATTCATCCTTTTATAAAATACACTACGGCTGTCTCACACATTATTTTTACTTCGCCGTACTGACTATAAATAAACGATTTTTTTGTTTCTTGTTCCGTCGTACTAGAGAGGCTAATAAAAATTAATGCGAACATTTTGTTCAGATTTATGTCAAAAGTTCAGTAAAATCAAACAGATGCGTTGATATGCATGTTAAGGTATTATGAAACTATATACAACAACTTTTATGATGTTTTCACACCGTCAAATAGTCCACTTGCTCGTTACATATAACAAATGACGTCATTATTAACCACATTTCGTGTGACCCAGAAATTTACATCCCCGTTTACAAAATCCAAAAGGAATAGGTAGCTACGATTTTGGTCTTTTTATACAAGAAAAATCACTTCGCTCGGTTCTGGCTGGAGTAAGCAACTTTGGCTCGCTCCGACCAATTACGGCGACGTTTAAAGTAATTTAATCGGCACTAATAAGAAATTAAAACGTGATTTTATTGTAGAGAAGCTTAATTGTACGATACGGGGATTTTTGACGCGCCTGCCTTTTGAGGTCAGCCGACTGTGGTCAGTCTTATAGTGCGTTCCACTCGAATTAATAATTAAAACAATTTAATGACTTTATCTAGGTATATGGCATCTGCAATGTCATTCTCATGTTGCTTTCATATTGTGAGCATGAATTATGAAATTAATCTAGGCCTCGCTCGTATTGCCTACGGTTTATGGAAATGAAGCTTGGAAAATTGTAATCAAGAATTGTTAATTACAAGCGGTTACCACCCACGACTTGTTACTTATTCGTAATTCTTATTATTTATGGAAAGGAACTTTATTTCGTCCGTAGGTACCTACGCGAAATACTTACATCTTTACTTTTTATATCTATGAGTTCCATTATATATAAGTTATGTTACATAACTTTATGTTGGCAGTTAACATAAGTTTCCGGTAGACTTAACTTGGGTACTTTAAGACATAAGTTAATGTTGTTTTTTCTGTTTTGCAAAGCAAGAATTTCGCTCAGTTGAATTTAGATGAAAGGATCATTTTTGGATTCATAAAAAGGAAAACTGTATCTAATTAAAGCCATCTGATAACCTTAAGAAAGCTTATTTCTTTGAGTGACGATGAATTTACGTCAATGTATACTCAGAAAGTAGAGAAAAATTTATAAGTACATTGTATGAGTATAGCAGAAGATACACAAACACACAGCGTATTTTCATCAAGAGCAGTCAAACATGATACGCATGTTGCAGCTCAATCGTCCGATATAAATAGTGATGCTTACATCTGTAATCTTAAAATACGTTCTGTTTGATAATCGATAATGTAAACGGTTTTATACATCAATGAAACATGCCTTCGACTATGAGTTGCCAGCCCTTCGCCGTAATTAAGGAGATATATCTATATTTTTTTCATAATACCGGTTATTTAGCATATTTCTTAGTACTCACCGACCGGATACTGAGTTGCGATAAATTCCATGTTTACATTACGATTTGTATCTGCGTTATGGACGACAAGATTTCAATGAGTCGGTAGATTGTGCTTATTGCTACATACTTTGTAGTTGGGGAAAAACAATGGAGGGGGACAAATGGATATCTACATACACCTAACCCTTTCGCTGCAGATGCTGTACGAGGTGCCGAATCTGAAATTGTAATTTGACAATAAAATCCTTGCAATTGATATAATTTTATACAGCCGTTAGTATTCGAGTGGTGTTGTGTAATGTATGTTGGAGGGATATGAAGGGGCATCCGTGGGGTTTAGGGGATCAGGGGACAGGCGCAGGGTGTGTCTGACATTGAAGAAGTGCCAATAACAGAGGTATAAATAGCGGGGGCCGGCGGCTGAGGGCGTTACTTCGCTACGAGATCAGAATATTTTGTTAGTTCGCTCCGTACTGTGTCCTAAACAACGGATTACAATGCGGGAAGGCAACTACTGAACGATACCGATCTGTATCTACTTGATAAATTGTAAAGCTGATACAAATTTATGAGCTTTACGTGTCGCTTGACACTTAATGTTAAACATTTACGTATGAGTACTTAACATTTAAACGGGCAGTAAGCATAATAATTGGTTTTGTTTCACACGAAGGTATCCTGTTCAACCTCGGACAATGGTACCTAAGTAAATTGGTTTTACAAAAGGTTTTTGTCAGAGTTTTTGAAAGACGTCGTCACATTGTAGTAAATATTGTTAACTGATTAACTTTGGGAAGTGACCCGTAAAGTTTACCCATTTGAACGATTCAATAACTTGCAGTTCACAATGAGTGGAGCAGGTTTTAGTAAACAATATTTGTTCGCTCGAATCTGGCCACATGAATTTAGTTCCAAGGTGGTATTAGCTCAAAAAAAAGTTATAATAAAACTCATAAATTCTCCCCTAAAAATTGGTCACCCTCGAACTAGACAAAAATGACCAGAATAAATTGGAATGGTAGTGGCAGCCGATAAAACATTCAGTTTATGGGGTGTCATATTTACATTCGGGAAGATATCGACGTGGGAATACAGATAAGTACTTATATTGATGTACGTGGTGAGCACAATATGTTGCTATTCTCCTCTATTTTGTTTATTATAAATCTACGAATACAAATATAAGATAAAGTGCATTTGGGGATAAAAAGACCAAATTACGTACTCGCCGGTTGATTTCGAACGAAATGTTTGTGGACGTACATTTACCTTTTTCATTCGTTACTTACGGAAGTGATAGGGGCTTGCCGTATTGATCCTGTTAATCCAATCACGGTAGCACTCAAATTAAACAAAGCCCTCTCGCTGGTGCTAATCGATTGCCAATAAATTGGGATCGGAGCGAACACTGAACGCATAATTTCTTGCACCCTATGGCTGTGTAATGTGATGTAGACTTGGGGTGCAAACGCATGTAAATCCATAGATTATGTGCCTTGGCTGTGGATAAATATATAAATACATAATATAATAGGATCCAAATTGTACTTAAGTTACTTAATAAGGAAGTAAGTTAGTTAAAACTTTTCTTAAATTTTATTTTAATATTTAATTCAAAAGGTGTTGTTGTGTAAGTGGTATCTACATGTAATATGCGTTATATACAAATGAAGAGCACCTTCCCAAAATAAAACGTATAATTTTATGTTACTCGCTCTCGTTAAAGCCCCATGCGAACGCGTGTAATCTCCAGCCATATTTATTCGAAAAACGCGCGAAAACACCCCTAAATGGTAGCTCAAGATTAGTCGGGGCCATTCCAACGCGTTACGTGAATAGCGATGCTACCAAATAAAATGTTTAGGGTCATTTTGACCGACAACGAGCGCGCCTAGCTCACCCAAATGCCAATAGGTCTATTTTACCCCCACACCCCGAGGGGAGCTATACGGCCATCATAAATTGTCCGCCGCAAATTTGCAATCCTATCTTTTTTGGCCCGGTGAGGGAGGTCCAACATTAACATAACTGTATGTCGGGCAATTCCACGTGTAGCTTTATGAACATAACAGCTTACCCAAGCGAGTGTGTGTGCTCGAAATACTGCGTTAAGGGCCTTATATCACGACCCCGTAATGTAAGTAAAGGTGCGCCTTAAATAACTCGCCAAATTTGAATTTCTCTATCATTTTTGCATATTTTGGGTATATAATAAATAGAAGCAGATAAGCCGGAGGAATGCTGCCCAGCTTTTTGGGTGAAATGGATTGTGTAAAATATTCTAAGTTTCTTTACATAACCGAAGGGATCCTAAAACACATTTCTATTCATATTAATGCCTTGATTTAGATCCCAAAAATTTACAAAGAAGAATTTTAATGAAACTTTATGAATCTGGATTAATTTTTAATTATAATTGCGGCATTGCAAATGGCGGACGGCGTAGCTAGAGCGCGCGAGAGGCGCGATTTAATCACTCGTCTTATAACAAGGGTGGGGGCTAGGGGGGAAATATTAAGCGCGTTCTTGAGTTATTAAAGCCCCTTAATTGCGCTTAGATATTTTCTGGTTCATTAAATACTTAAGATTTATAACGAGATACTTGAATGAACGAGATAAGTAGCGTGACGGGAATGAGGTATCTTATGGGGTGATTAATATCTACGTTGGAGTTCCTTCTGTATTATCTGCGCTTTCCATCGAGTCGAACGAAACATGTTAAAAAAAACTGGACCGAGAGTTGGTTTATTTATTCACTGAGAAAGCTATATTTTTCACGTCGACGTCACACATCCGCCGTCTAATAAAAGTGTGTGACGGACATAAGTATTTTATATGATGAACCAAATACCTATAAACAGTTAAACGATTGCCTATTATAATTAACTGAGTAAACGCTGCGACTGTTTAACACAGTAATACAAACACGAAACTGGCCCTTTTAAGCGACAACACGCGTGGAACGTGGCCCTATCATAGTTTACAAGCACATAAGGGAGGCTCCGTCGTTGGGCGCTTAAGGGCGCATTACACCCTTGGAATAGCGACTCCGTAATTAAAACGCTTTAAACTGACAATTATGAAGTACCTATGAAAATAACACGCAGGCCTCCTATGAGCCTTTCAACGACTTAGATGCTGGAGAAATTGCTATGAAATAGAAACCCATTGCCATTTGGTTGCTCATTCATGGGTATCAATTGTTCATTAGTTTGCAAATTTCAACTGAAACGGCGTTTATGTAAAATGGTTTTATTTATTCGAGGCATGTTAACGATATACACTTGTGTGAACTTTAAAATGAAATGTTTGTGCCAAAAGATTCTCGACTCTATTTCTTTTATATAAAGCTAAGAATTCCAGATTTGGCTTTTATACAAGATCGGTATTCTTTGTTTGTCTAGATTTCAGCGATCATAGAAAGTTGATTGTAGCAATGTTTTTTATTTACTGTTTAATCTTTTACGTATGTATTTCAAAATACTTCATGACGAGAATAATTTCGAAGCTGAGCTTCCTTCCCCTATGTGTATTATGTGGGTCCATTCTACTTTATTTACTAATAGAGATAGTACGAGCTTATCCTTAATTAAAAACAGTAGATATTCGCCATTAAGGATATATCTCAACATATCTTCGCCCGCATTAAGTTTCAATTAAAACAATTTATGCACCCAGCGCACAGTGTTCTGACGTTGAAAATTGTATTGCCATAAATTATATAGTTGAATTAATAAGTATACAATAGACGAGCTAACGAGCTCAGTCGGCGTCGACCGCCTGGGTGCATACGAGCAAATTAAATTTGCATGTTTGCAACCCCATAACACCCCTTCGGTCCGCCCTGGCCGTCCGTACGGGAGTTATTAGCAGAAGCCGCCATTTTTGGCCGGTTTGACCGTGGGGCGAACCACTGGGGGATAATGTGGTTTGGAAGCAATTTGTTTTCGGATTTAGTTTTGTAATTGGAAACGTTTCACACTCGTGCATTCGTATATGGCTACCGTAAGATAGCCTTATGGTTTTCGCAGTTTGTCCTAACTTAGTATAGCATCTTTGGAATCAGTATAGTTAAACAGAAGATCATAGTTTTGATCACTCAAGATATTACCAGATAGAAAAATGTCTGCCTCTTTCAAAGAGTGGAGCTATTAAATAGTCGTATTCCGCAACACTATCAGACGAAACAACAATTTCTCCAGAGATAAAAGCAGTCATTTTTGTGCGAAAGCTCTCTACCTAGACATTCGGTACATTAGGGGAGTCTATTCTAAAAAACATTTGCGCATCTTGCCAGGGGTGGGCGGGTTGAAATTATAAAATATAACAGCATAGCGCCCTTTGTTTTTTAAAGGTATCGTACCTATGTGTTGGGGCGCGAGTATTCAAATTTGGAAGCTTTGCAGGGGTGAACTAATTCGTTTTAAATTACGTTACGATATTGCGTTTCGACTTAAAATATAGCTGATATAAACAAGCGGGAGAGGGTTCAAATAAAATATTAGAAGGCACTCAGGTTCGCGCCGTAATTACATTACATATTAGATGCGCTCTCACGTATCGTAATTCATGACAGAGTACATGATACTGTATTCTTTAATATCTTTTAATATTCCTGTGGATGCCAATATCTATGTGTAATTTTGAATTTATTGGACATCGATATATGTTAATTCGTTCCAAACCAACAGTTATAACAAGGTAGTAAGTACTTAATTAGTGTTTAATAAAAGTGTATAAGTAATTATTCATAATAAAGAGATTGTTATTGTTGGCTGATTACGTTCAAAGGAACCGTCATGTTATGTAAACAAGCCATAATGACGCCGTTAGATAACAAAGCTTTATGAATTGATTAGGTGTTTTTATTTACATTTTTCTTTTTAATATAACATTGCTAGATAGTTCTTTTGTAATTTCTAACCAATTTACTCCTGGCACTAACTCATCTTTAAAATATCTAAAATTCGGACTTTAAAATTCCAAGTTATCCACCCACTGACATAATTTATAACTGCAAGAGTGTAGCCCTGTTATCGCAACATGTTCGCACTGATATTTATTAGACAGGTGCATATTTTATTAGCTTTCGAACATAAAACAACACATAAAAACTATCACTCTGACGCTCACTGAACGAGTCCGGAACACAAATCTTATTCGCAATAAACGAGACGAAACGAAACGTTAATAAAGATATAATAATAAATATTCGGAGGAAAACCTTTCGGGATTCGAATTAAACTAAGGGTAGGAAAATTGCGAGAGTCCCCAAGGAGGTGGGCGAGCGACAGCTGTGAGCCTAATGTCCTTTCTATTTATCTGTGATCGGGGATACGCTGTATAGATATATATACTACGTCATAACAGTAAAATATATGATATTCCCGATACGACGCACAACGACGCCTGCGCCGCGTTCGAATGCGACAGATGTGTCGATATAAAATAGATACGATTAATAACATAATTGACGCCCTTCTGTATGACATGTGAAGACACGTCTCTTAGAAATCGTGCCAATTTCCAACTAACTCAACTAAATATTCATGAAAACATATCCGGTGTTGATGATTTAAAGCCAATAAAAACTATTCAACAAACAAAACGAATTAATACGACGTGATCGCCTATTCGCACTGATATTGCGTAAGTCGCGATGACAATCTCTGTTTTATGGTGTAGACCTCGTAAATGTCTATTAATATGAATGGGCTCCAATTACTTTTACGATTCGCGTTTTGTCGAGAGACGTTCTTAAAAACTTTACGATCTTCCGCGCCCCTGGTCTGTTTGACTTTATGTCTAGCCGGGGGTGTGAGGCCATTCAGGACAGATCGAAGCGTGGACAATCGGCCCGGTGGCAGATGGCGCACGGATAGCTGTCACCTGGCCAATTCTTCCTCGACTTCGAGAGTTGAACCCATAAGCAAATCTGTTAATTGTTTCCAAATGTTTGAATTGGATCGTTTACCCTATAGTTCGCTGTGAACATTTTGGCATAGACATTAACATTAACATTGGGAAAACTTCAAAGAGGCTTCCATTATCTCTGCTCTTACATATTTAGTTTACCTACGCAATGAATGAGCGGATATCAGATGATATTCAGAGCATATGAATGGTTCATTTATGTATGTTTCTCAAACGCGACGATGAAGCAATTACGATGCAACATGCGCCCTGTGAAGTGGCAAACGATTTTATTACAATTTAAATTTCATGTTTATTTTGTCGCTCAATTATTTTATAAGCTCAGCAATTTGCTGTTAATGTCCAACTTCTTTCCCGACCAAATCCCTTTGGGACCATATACCTAAGCACTTCAGGTACAAAATGTAATGCAAATATTGCACCAACATATGAGTCATGCGGGTTGAGTTATACCCGATATTAGAGTCGGATATTAGCTTTCAAACGCATAAAACAAACAAAACCAGCATCGGAACATCTGAAATGTACAATAATTCCCATTCAGTGAATCAGAATGCGTCGAAGTGAATGACTATGGTCCAATAACGTAGTGCCAACTTCCTCTAGTGTGTGCCAGCGGGCCGGGACGTCTATCACATCATATGACCCGCTGAATGCGTCTTATTACACTTTTATCGGTCGTATCAGTCATAAAATGCTAATGAACGAGCGTTTCGGACCAAACATCCGAGCGAGAGATTCAAATGACGGTATAAAACGTAACCCGAAGTCGACACTTCGTTGGAAACGTAATCGTAATCGGTCTATGCGCTTTCAAAACAACGCGTAACACGAGCGTCTGTATGGCCGCAGAGATACCACACGATGTTTTTAAAAGCTCTTTTATTGTGCGACCGATATACCTAATACAATAATGTACACTCGCCCGGCTCTGTTCTGTTGTATTCTGTGCTTAATAACGTGGGACATAAATACGAGGTTTGCTTGGGGATATTCACTCTGTTGAAACGGAGGCTACCTACATCGAGCGTCACTGTGATTCATAACTTCTTTGGGATTTTTACATCACACAATGGCCTTTAAGTGCTAATATTTTTTAATATATGCGACGATAATATTTTTAATTACAATAAACCACTGTTGTATAAACTGTAATTGGTTATAACACATTTGTTTATTGTGTATGGTCCTCGTTTTTGTTTTTCCTTATTACTCTCATATAGAACGTCTATTCATGTTATTTTTATGTTAATAAATGTATTTCTTTTTTTCACTTGGCATTGATATTATTTATTGGTCCGATTTCAGCAAGTCTGGAACTGGTTTAAAATCAATTAGTTATGAATTAAATAATCATATATTTTTTAACAATGTACAAGATATCTTATAAATGCAATGATAATAATTATGTCAAATATGAAATCTCGTTCTATTAAATAGATGAAAAAAAAAGAGTAGGTAGTCTAACATGAAGTGTTGACTATTTTATTTTGTACAATCTCATAGAATCTTATTATTATGAAACATTATAATTTCCTTTTGAATAAATCAATTACGTCCGACTCCCGCGCATTTAACTGACAATAATGACACAGAAATATCCAACGAAAACCAATGAACAATATTTAGTTACTTCAAAATTGTACGTGACACATAATACTGAACATTACAGTTTTTTGTGACGCCCCTGGAACGTTATCGGTGACTGATGGAGTCATTTTCAAAAATAAAACGGCCCTCTCCTCTTGCTATGAGAATATACGACCACTTCACATTAATATATTATCAAAATAACGCTTTCTGAGCGAAGAGTGTGCTTGAGCAAGCGGCTTATCTACAAACACGAATACTCACAAATAATATCTAATAGGAAATGAAGTATGTACTTAGCGAAGCAATTTGGTCTTTAAACATCCTGTTATAGTGTTAACACGTGGGCCACTAATATAAATAATGACGACGAAAAAATTAAAGCAGTGTAAGTCAATTGTTTCCGGGACTTATGTTTCGAACATTCGGGGCTTAGGATTAAATAAAACAATGCATTCTTTGTAGGTATAGAGTTAGAGATACGGTTCCCCGAGTCAATAGTGGAAGAATGCAAAAAGTTCTTAATTAAAACATCAGAGACAAAGCGAATTAATCCCTACATTGCGGTGGGCGGTAGACTGCACCTATTTTATTTGTGTCGCTAACGTATATTTCAGATGTAGCTTGAAGGGGGAAATTCTTGCTGAAAATTCCCTATTATTTTTTAAAGTGGAAATTTCATCCTTATACCTCAAAGGATAGGGGCTGGAATTGTCTGTATATAGGTTGGAGATTCGACTTTTGTCAGGTGGGCTTGGGTCCTGTGCAAACTTTGTATAATTACGTTCTGTGGGATTTGGCGTTTGGAAGCAATGTAATTATAACTTGCACACACATGCACCGACAATTTGGTGTATTTTTTTTTTGTCTAGAGCGAAATGTTGTTGTAGCAATTAGTGGCTTGCTTGAGCTATGTAGGAAATTATGCTTTTGAAACAAAACTGTTCAGTTTTGTTTCAATAAAAATCAATAAACATAATAGCTACCTCACTGGTCTCAGTAGTCGTAAGCTCGTGCTGAGTGTGAGGTTGTGCGTTAGATTCCCGGATCGGACAAAGCTTTATTGGGTTTTTATATATGAAAATTTTCAGTAGCTGCATGAAGTTTGGACCTGTGCCCAGTAGATGGCAGTAGGCTCAGTCCCTATTACATGGGACTGGGTGTACAAGAGTACCCCTCTGCATAACCCTTAGGGGAATACGGGCGTGATGCTATTTTATCTTTATGTGGACAGTAATCAATAAACAATTTTATTTCTTTGGTTGAATTTTTGCTTCAATGGCGTCTTCGGTTTTAACGTTTTCAAACCTACGCAATATTAACAATTGGTTTGGAAAACCCTTCATTACGTTTAATTAACTTAACACTTAACACAAAGTAGTACCTAACTTATAATTAAATACTTTATTAATAATAACTCTGGCTTCATTACCATGTTACTTGAAACGAGAATTTATTAATTATTTGTAACCTTAAGCAGACTTTAGTTCTGAGGTAGGTAATAGTTAGTTAAGAAATAATTGCTAAGCTACGGTGAAACTACTTCGACTTTTAAGGTTACATTTATGCGAAATTTTAGAGTTCTAAAATTTTACGTAGCAGTTTCTCGTAGCACCGTAGCACGTAGCACGTTATTTAATAATAATGGATTTCAAAATTTGTCACAGTTTTAAATTGGTACAACATGGTATCAACTGCACTAAATAAAAACCTATGTGACCTTTTATTCTAATTCTAGTGAATCACTAAAAGCCAAGAAAATACATGAAAAATATAAATAATTGTATGCGCGCGCGTTCCCCAGAAGCATATTCTTCATTGGCCATTCTGCAAACGTTACGAGTGACTGCTTTACATACAAACCCGTTTGCCGGGCTACCGAGAATTCTTTACGGTCCACGACAATGATCTATGCCTCCGTGATAACTTTCTGTCAAAAGTAAAACGCGCATGCGCTCCCCTCGCTCTTAAATAGGATGCTTGTTATATTGGATCTAAATGCATATGAAGTATACACTTACATGTGTAGATTTTATCTCAGGATGTTTCTGATTGGCTAGTTGTATGGTTTCACTCAGTAGGTCAGTGATGGAACAGTTTCTATATTTGGAAGCGACGTTTTTTTCAAGGACAAATGTTTTTGGAGTGGCCTCGTTTAGACTTTTATCTCTCGTCTTTTTATTTTTGTTTTGTTGTAGAACATAGACAAAATTTGTATAACTACATTATCAAATGTAGACATAGCTAGAGTTCGTTTCTTTTCTAACGGGATAACCAAAATAACATTTTATTATTACAAAGCGAGTCGCTACCATTTTAATCCCCATAGATATCTTCGTATACAAAATAAAAATATATTTTCATTCTTGTTGGCTTTAACAATAAATCGTGATATAAGCAGCTGCCCCACTGTTTACCCTTTAATCCTTAAGTCAACGTGAAGGTATAATTCCCACAGTTAGTTTACTTACAGGAAAATTATTATCAGTATTAACTATCTCGAGTTACATAATTTCTTATGCGTTTATTTACCCTTTTTCCTTTTCGTTATAAGCAGATGTCCGAGACACACTTATTTACAACTTTTTAATTCACGTTTAAGGCGTGCGCTCACAATAGTCACGATTATTGTTAGTCAGACTAGTCTTGTCTATCGTACGTCTATAAGAAATAGCGCAGACATGAGAAACACAGTTTAGTCTATTAGACGTCTTTTTACAAGTTCTTCCACCTTCATTGCTTTTTTCAACCAGTAATCTGTGTTACTATAGTGATTATGATCTGTGCGGGCCCTAAGGAGGTTGGAAAACAATCGTGCAAAGGACGTCGTATCTTCTGACGCGTTTGACCGCGGCAGTTTTACTAGCTTGTGCGTTTATATTTATTAAAATATATGATTGCATACATAACCGTCGAGCACTAGATCAGCGTATAACATAGCAACTGGCTGCTTCGAACCAGTTTTACTATCGAAATGTATCATATTAGCAATAAAACTTTATGTAATCGTTGCTAAATGCGATATCTCTAAGTAACTCTAACTACTATTGCTTTTAGATGCGATTATTTGAAGTGTAGTATTATTTCTTCTTTATGATAGTGATTTCCTGGGCCATTCGGGGGATTCGGCCTGCTTAGAGTGGACATCGTGGTCTCGTAAGTCAGCTCAGAATCAATGTGGTCGATCGCAATCGTGCTTTACGTAGCCAGTTCTACTTATGCAACCCAAATTACGAGAGGTGGCTTTTGGTGTATAATCAAAAATTCTACATTAGGTGCAAACCGTACATTTGCCAACACGGATTCCGAGTTACCGGGTTTTGTTTATTAATGCTTAAACACTTGCGTGAGAACACTAACGTTTCAACTTTCAACTTTCATAGTAAATCTGCAATCATCAACGTTAGCTGTGACGCTGGTGTGTACCTATCTTTAACCTTCATATTATCAACAACTCATGCAGATAATACAAACAGCTGATTCTTCCAACATTTCCTTTAATTCCGCTTTGATATAACTGTAGGTACAATTATGTATAGGTGACTCGATAATGGAAACATTCAGACTAATTAAATCGAACATTATATGTCGAATGCGATACCGCTTGACCTATTTATCTCGAATAAAGTCATCCATTTCAATAATAGCTGTCATAATGTTCACAATGTACGACCGGCTATAATAAATAGCGTTTTATAACTATTAAGTATGGACAATCTGCAAAACCCTTATACTGCATGTACTGTTCATTATGTTGTATAATTGAGTCATTGATGATAGTTATAGAAGTTTTTATTGTATATTTACGTACGTGACGTTTTATAGGTATTTAATTACTTAGTTGCTTATATGACTACGCCTGAGTTCACAACTAGTCTTTATAGTCGTGCTTTTTTATGTCTTAACGGTCTAGTCTTGTATGAAATGAGGGAAACTGCAAGAAAATTGAATTAATTGTCGTATTACGCTGGCAAGGGCAGACGCAAAGAAATTATGTAGTTAATACCTACCTACATTATTGCTATTTCCTACGATTTATTGCTAATTGTTGTGTCTCGTAAATAATTTGCCTTTACGAATTTTAATTTAGCTTTCTACGCATTTCTACGTCAAATTATAGCTTTAGAAATAGCATTGGTACGTTTAGTGTGGGACGCCATGTCACTTCTCACAACATTTTGTATATCGTTTCACGCACGTCTTTGTTCAAACAATTACTTGCAAAGAACCATAATTATGTAACGCTTTTATTACCGAACGCATTTTAGATTATTGTTGAATTTAGTAAACACTTTATAGTTATATATAATAATTTTACAAAAACGGAAAAATAGGAAGAAAGTTAAAAAAAATATCACTCAGTAAAGAAAGCTTTAGGCGGAAAAATAAATGGTATCGATTATATTTTACAGGATCCGAGATTCATATCGATAAAAATATAGTGTTATATATAGTGTTAATAGTGTTTCCGAATTAAGTTTCTTGTTAGATTTCTACGAAAGCCTAAATAAAACCTACCTGTGCTTTGGCGTATTGACATACAAATGCAAAATGAATGTGAATATGATGCTAATGGGTAAGCAGTCAAATTATTAAGGAAGGGAACGTATTCTTAATAAACCTAGTAATTACCAATTGCTTATTATGCTAATAAGCGTCTAATTAACGTGTCTACAGTTAAAATCGTTAAATATATTACGGTCGTTATTACATTTGTACTAGCATAGCGTAATATCCGCAAGGCTATTGATCGATCGAGAATATTTATGACGATGCCAACTGAATAATGTTGCTTGCCTAGGATTTACAAATCAAATTTAAACTGATCTGATAGTAATAAAAAAACATACAGTATCAGATGCTAATACTCTCAAGCAAGTCGTTAGTTTCCTTGCATGTTAGTGGAGCTATACCGCAGTGCGCAAAAAATGCTGTGCACACACGTAGCAATTTCGGACAAGCGGCTACGCGCCGTATACGCGCGTAACTGCACGGTACCGCACGTAGTCAAAATTACGCTTGCATACAAGAAACGCGCATCGACATACTATACGAAGATAAAAGATTGTTTATTATTATTTATTTGTTAAAAAACAACTAAAGGACCATTCCAGAAGACTAATTCAATGCTTTAGGGAAATATAACAAATTAAAATTATGCTCACTTACAATTTTAAAATTAGATGTTAATTACACTGAAAACAAGTATATTATTTACATATACTGTGAATTATACTTTGCGCTCTTTTTATTACTTAACTACTACTACTCATTTGGTGATCCCGTAAAATGTTACCTTGAAGAGGAATGATGACCCCTTGTGCTAGAACATGTACCATGCAGTGGCGTGCGGTTCATAAAGACAAAAAGACATTGCCTACCCTACATAGCTCAGATAAATATTTATTATAAGATATTTGAGGTGGCAAATCACATACATCATTATTTAATCGACAAGACGACGAACCAATACCAACATGCAGAAGGTGTTTTTGATAAGTAAAGCTTTTAAAATTTTCTGCCTACCCTGTCTAAAACCTCTGTGCACGCCGCTGGTACCATGGGATACCAAACGGATTGTATGTAGATACATTTCAGCAAACACTGGTAATAATATAATAATTGTTCCTCTACGTAATTTTATTTGGAAGATAACAAGCCTTGTTCTATAAACCAATGTTTTACTTTCAATCATTTGTTTCAAATTGTACCTAGATCGGCATGACTTATGTAACACTTACCTAGGTAAAGGATGGCAAGTTCGATGCTTTTATTCAATTACGTAAGAACTATCAAATAGATCTCTCCTGAATTTTGTAGAAACACGTAGGAACTGGGAATAATGTAGTGGGTGGCTGCGATCGATTGCGTTTCATATACCGAGGAAAAATGTGTTTTGGAAACCTTCGTGTACATGAAGAAGCATATTCCAAACTGTTGGACTGATCGAATCGATTGGTTGGAAAAGGTTGCAAACTATTGAATGATAAAATATTAATTAAATATATCATTATTCAATTGAGTACCATTAATTTTGACAGTTCAGATCTACAACATGCAGAAAACAGAGTAACTATCTTCTTCATACTGGATTACAGACTTCGACGACTGTGATAGTTATTCTATCGGCTCTTCTATTTTCTCGCACGATGTCCAACTTGCGTACAGCGTCGCATAAACCTGTTTTAAAGAAAAAAACAAAGAATAAACATATTTTTTCAGTAGGATTACTTATTGTAATTGAGCCTATATACTAGAGGCTATAATCGCCCATATTCGACGGTCAATATCAATAAATCGCTCTATTCCATTGCCTTCAATTAGATAACTGCGCAGCGTAATCTACAAATCACTAACAGTCACATTACTTCAAGCATATTTGACAAACAGGCATGATCGTGTGGAGGTCTTAAGTGGAGAGTGCAGGGGTCATCGACCCGCCTTAAATCAGGTTGTCTGCGGTTGTTAGTTCGTTTGTGCGTTTGCAAGACGCAGCTGCACTTAACTCATACATACAATATAATAGTGTGAATGCAGTGACCGTGTATGGTCCTTCGTTGAGACGAAAAAGGATTACGAAGAGTTCCTTTCGCGGTCAAAGTAGTTAAGGGATTTAGCGAGCGCAGATCTAAATCTGTTGTCGAGTTTTGGTAAAGGATGTAGATATCTTAAGCTCGTGAATGATAGGAAAGATAAAAATAGTAGGCAAACAGCCAAAACACTTTTTTTCAATCAAACGCATTGCGTTACCCATAAAATTTAATCCATAAGAAGATAGGAAACAATGCTTTGTACCTCTCAGAACAAACATGCTAATTGAAACTTAACTCAAACGGAATACAGTCCGTTCTACCTTACGTTTCATGCCAAAAAGTGTTCCATGCCAAGCTATGTATAAAATTACGCTCATGTCGTTGCCAACCCTTGCTTATATTTTGTGATGGCGCTCAAGGGACCAGTCAATACATAAGGAACCGGTCATGTGCGAATCGGGATTTCGATCGGTCCCATATGTTGTAAATATTTTTGAGATCATCATTTGGGTACTATGAAGTGTAAAGATAATCTTATCGAAATCTTGGAGCTGCCCAGAAATGAGTTCGCAACGCTACAAATGGAACTAAATTAACACAGATTGCCTTATCCATCGCATTTAAAAGTTTATCTACCAAAAAGTTATGTCATATTTGATATTACGCTTCATTCAGTCGTTCAAATCAATTTTGATGTCATAAATGTAGGTACTTTGTGTTATATGAAAAGAAACCCCCTTCTGTTTATCCTTTATACTTAGACAGCCAGACAGACAGACTTACAATAAACTCACACTTTCCTGTACCTATTTAAATGACTAAACACGAGCACAGCCTCGGTTCCTAGTATTCAAGTTCCTAGTATTAAAATAAATTATTCAACAATATACAGACACCGTGGCATGCAAAATGTATTCATAAGTTTATAAAATGAAGAAGAATTTATTTTTATAATTTCTTAATGACAATTACACATTATAAAAAACTAATTACAATATGTATGTTTTTATCTTCATAAAGATTGTTAGATAAACATATAAAAATTTAATTATGCATTCATTAGGCTTCTGACCGAAAGCGTTATCATTTCATCATAGAAACTTGTAAAACATTTAATTACCTGTATGGACTTTGATGTGAACAAAATAAAAGCTAAGTAGGCATATACTAATACTGGTGATATTAATATTACGAACAATATCAGATAAAGCGTCCATTCTATACTTAAATAAATCTGTGGAAAGCATTGGTACATTGAATAATAATAGTAATATTGACCCGAGAAGGACTTTTCTATATTTTCTTTGAAGTATTTCTAAGTATGGATTTAATATGGCCTCACACATAAAAAAAAAACAACATTATATTGGAATTACAGAAATAAGTTGCTTTTATCTGATCCCTTTACCTTAACCTTTAGGGTATGTTCTCATGGGTCCTGAATTTAAAGCCTATTTTAAAGCCCTTTGCCAGCGAAATAAGTACCTTATCTCTCGTAGCCGTAGATTTCATTTTCTTCATCTAAAAAATTATCAGTGACCACGTTTCTCTGTTTCACAAGCGTTGTGTTAATCAATATACATATATGACAATTTCTCGTTTTAGACGGCACAATTGTTCATTTTCCCATCCCGCGTAGTCAATACCTGAAGTCACTAAGATAAATAAAGCAATTTTCTATGTAACACAGTCGTCAAAGTCAGCTCATAAACAATAGGAGCAACAATATGACGTGATTTCTATTTTAACTTTAAACGATGAGCAATTGCTTTAACTGTTCTTCAGGTTCAGGCATGCGATGTTTGTGATTCAACACCTTGGATGGGTAAATGTTTGACTCAACCAAACAGTCTTTCTATAGTTTTGCTATGGTATCAAATCATGCAGTTTATTAAAGGGATCAGTTAGCCTCGAAATAAACCGATTTCTCGACGTAGCTAACTTAAACAATACATTTGCTAATTCTGTAATGAACTTTCATCCTATTCTTGCAAAACAGGATATCTCCTCCAGCTCTCACAATACTAGCCAGAAACACCCATATTTCACTAGATCAAAGCCAACATTAACGCAAGCCACGAAAGTAAAATACCGCGTCCTATTTTAGTTGGTTGGGGTTCTTACATTGTTGCAAATGAATACATTATCTAAGTAATTCAACCTTTATAATTATGCAAATACGTGCCTACCTGCCTGACAGGTACCTGATCGGTTGCAAAATAACAATATAATATCTACACAGCACATATAGATTGCGTATTTATTTTACTTTACCTACATTCAAGCTAATCTTCTTCCTTGCATTTTAGCTAACTGATTATGAGTATTTATATATGAACATTTACGATATAATCCGTAATTTATGAGCAAATCTAGTAAAATAAGTGTTACTAAAGAGATAACACTAAAAATATAATGATAACCGTAAATAGCAACACAAAATATATTCTCTAAACGCCTGGTTTAGTTGTCCCTTTCTGTTAACAGCTACTGGAGATTTGGTGAATGACATTAAAATTTTAATTACATGGAAATTAGCTAAATGTCTTATGGTACTGAAAGTTTAAAGAAACTAAAGGGAAAGGAAAATAATGTTACTGCTTTGTACGTACCGCTTTAAGGACCACAGAGAAGCCACAAGACTGTGGTCACAGCTTGTGTTTTGTATTTGGCCAAACGCTTAATGTTTGAACTGTGCATTCGGTAGTTGCACGCAGAATTGTTAAGGACGTGAAACTTGTTCCATTCACTGGTTTCACGTCAAAGGTGACGACAGTTTTAATTGCCTTTTAATAAATATTGTAATTACCAAACAAACTCATTTGAATTGAATAAATTTAGATAACGTTCGTAATAATAGTCATAAACTATAATTTCACTGTAGGATATTTGCCACTTTAGTGGCACGCGAATTATTGCGCTAGATTGCTGCATTTAGCTTACGCAAAGTGGAACAGTTACCGATCCCAGATTAAAAAGGCGGCGTTTGGCTTTTGTCTCTACTTTACCCACAGAAGTACAAATAAAAGCTCCTTGTCTTCGTAAATATGACGTAATTGATCCTTCTATAAAATAGCAGCACACACTGCAGTAAATAACTAATTTGTGGTCTTGTGACAGATAAATGAATTTAATACTTATTATTAAAATTCATTGTACTTAATTATGCAGTCAAGTCATGGTAATTGAATGCCTAATGAATTGAACAATTGGCTTCTGTTCAATATTATAACTACTTTTGTAATCAACGATCAATCGGTAGCTATTGATCTTCCAATTAGTTCAACTTAAACTTTTGTGGTGAATTAGCGCATAGAAAATTATCTCTCTTCCCAATGCTTTTGAGTTGTGGACAGTAATCAACAGCCTAACTAAACCGTAGAAATATTTGTTCAAAACTTACAAAAAGTCACCCATTTCCTTATCACATTGTGTCCCTATCAAAAATCAAATCTCCCCTACATACATAACACACCTACATAATGCATGTTTTTTAGTACTTAGTTAACAGTCAGTTATTCGGGATGAATAAATGGTGACGTCAGCAAGGCGCGCCGCCCCTGGATCAAAGATCGTTTCGCTTGAACACACCACTGTGCGTGCGCGCAACTGTTATAGGGATGTCGCTAAACAAAAAATATCGAATACATAATTAATTGGATAATTTAGGAGTTGAATTATAATTATTTCCTGTATCAAAATTTTCCAAATTTTGTTGACGATTTAAAGGGTTTCCGGTAAATATGGTTAAGCAGTTTGGGATATTCGATTCTTTTTTTTTTATTCATTAAAACTGTTATTGTGGACATTTAGTCCTTAGCGTTTAACAAAAGACCTTAGTAGATTGTGTAAGTATGATCTTTCAATATGCGCCTTTGTGATGTAAGTATCTATTTAAAATTTTGTCCTTTTGATAGCAAAGCAACATTGTTCATGAATAATGTCAAGAGAATTTGACAATTTTCCACCCAAGTTTAGTGACGTACTTCGTAGGTAGCGTTAAAGAAGTTTGTTGCTCCATCTTATCCAACGTGAACTTATGATATTTTGTCAAAGACAAAGTTTGTTGGAGTTGGAGATAGGGAAAATATGTTTGTGACTTCCCCCCTTTGTTGTTCCCTCTATTTCAGTGGCGCGCTACTTTACTCGTTCATAAAATATACAAATAAACATGGCTGACATAAGTTACTTTCATAATTTAATCTTCATCTAATTTTTATTTGGTCAACAAATTATCAAGGAAATTTTTCTTTCAAAGACATGCTCAGGTAGGTGCCGGGCCAAAGGGCAACGTTTCTCATCTCGTTCCGTAGATACGTACCAAGATAATGGACATGAAAACCAGTCCACGACTCTATAACATATGCCACGCATAACATAACATTTGTACTACATAATTTATATCTGTTAGAGACTTAAAAATCAACGATAGTATCTGTATTTAAGTAGGACGAATTAAAATTCTGGTCACGATATTTAGCGACGTTTTTCGGCTGTGGGGAGGTGACCAGCCCTACCGTAAAGGCAATGTCCTACGCGCGATGCACAGAACAACATTATGATGATTTAACAGTCACTCACAATGAGCGAAAATAGTTCTTTCCGACACGACAAAACATGATATTATTAATAATGCACTGAGGAACACAATGACATAGTTTTGTTATATCATTTAAAGCTTTGTTGATATTTGTTTTGATAAGATCGAATGTAAAAATAGTATATAAATTAATGTCTAATAAATTTAGTAATTGACCAAGCATAAATTACTGTCAACAGGCGCCTGTTAACATAGGTACATAAAACACTCCTATTCTCATTTAAAACACTTGAACGTTAAATTAATTGTCTGTAAACTAACGGCGCTCCGTGACCTTTAGAATAGACCTCCACATTAATTATACCGAAACAAAACTATTTTAATATGCGTAATAGTGATTTTGTCTTTTAACTACGATAGTGCGTGCTTTGTAATAATTTCGTTGTAGGATCAATGATCATCGTTTTACACTTATAAGAAAAGCGCCAATAATATCTATCGAGTTACTCCGTTACGGTATTGATATTCAAAATAGATCCAAGCAAATCAATTGTCACGCGTTGTTATGTAAAATTATTTTATGTTATTCCATATTAAGACGCATGCGATATGAAAACTTTATTTAAATTTGGTCGTTTAACTTTAGATAAACATGTTTTTAATAATATAGCAAGTAGTTTTTTGGGAGTTATTATGATAATACAATATAAGCTAAGATGTCATTTAATATGACCTAAAGATTACCTCAAAGCTAAGAATAGATCAAAGGAAGATTTCTCATTGTATTCAAAACAGTATTCCGCATCTAGAACTCTGGCTTAAAAGCGCAGGAAATGGCACATCACAACACTACAAAACGTCAAACATCGATCCGGTAACAATAGGAGAGAGTCTACATTTGAATTTCGAACACGAACTATTTTAAGATGGCGTCCCGAACGCACACGAGAGTTTACGACGATTCGCGAATTACGAGCCAATAAAGTGCGGTGTCGCCGACACGCCGCTACAGCCCTTAAAGCTTTTAATGTTCGTTTAATTGATATAAGCTATACTTAATAATGCTATCGATTTCTTTTACAGTCGACTTTATTGCTTGCGTTTAATTATATGATCCAGTTTTATCTCGAAATTATTTACACATACTTGCATCACTCAAACGCGCTATAAACAATTTCGTCTCGCATTAACGCATCAAGCGCTTCACCAAGATAACAAGTCTCTCAGACAATATTTTCCCTGCCTCAGTTAACTGCACGATTTCCACAAATCTGAGACACTGACCAAAGCTTACTCGTTCCATAAATAAGCCTCTTACTGGACAAAATTCTGTTATAATTCACAATCAGACCTTTAATATTCCGATCCGACGGGTGGGCATTAATCAAATACATGGAACGGGTTTGTACAAAGGCGGGCAAGTTAAATAAAATAATAAATAAGCTGCATTCCGTGAGATTTATTTCGAAGAAAAAAGGCAGGGTAAGAGCTGGGTCATGTCGCAGTATGTTTATTGTCCGCGCCGGTGTCGGCCCACAATGTACGGCTCTAATTAATGCTATACCTCGCTCTCGGAGATATATCGTGTCCAGCCAGTGTCTTTTTAACTCACGGTCCTCTTTTTCTAATCTCAAGATTAGGTACCAAAAATTTATTACCAAAAATAAAACATTAAAAATATCCTTTTATTCCCAAATAGTGTTATCAGATCAGACGCCAATTACAGAAAAACAATGCAAATGAGGATTACGTACTATATATATCTCCTGTAATGTATTCGATGCGATTGTTATCTTATAGCTATGGGAAACATTCGGCGGTTCCCATTAAAAAAGATGAGCTCTTACAGGTACAATACGACGATAGTCAAACCTCTTCGCGACAATAATACTGTAGAGAATAATGGAAGCCAGCTGACGGGAGGTGCCTTAACGTCCGTTGTCATGGCGACCGTACGAAGGGTGAACCTGCCTAACATATCACCGACCCCGACAAAAAAACGGTCACACTCACCCTCTTGATATCTGATTTTGGACTCTACCCCATAAAGCAGAAGGATCCTTTGACGCGTCATCGGACATCACTTACGACCTTTCACTGTAATCGCATTATTGGGATGCGTGTATTGTGTTTTGGGTTCCATCTTTGCTTTTTAAAATTAGAATGTCTATTGCTATCTCGCTCTACCATACAAGCGTTATCTATCCTTGCCCGTCTAACCACACTTGTATAATTATTCCATTGTCTGTTTATGACATTTTAAACAGTTTTTAAGTTTTTGTTGAAATAAGCACGAACCGTAAATGTTATTGCGGCAGTAAAAATGCAGTTTCGGTAATTTATAGCTCATGTAAACGTGGTATCAGACTTTCGGCCAAGTCACATGATTTATAAAGTTGCTGCATATATTTTACTTTGTAATAAGCAAAGTGAAAAAGTGGTATGATATTATAATTTTTTTATCAACATAAATTCACATTGTTATATTGGGTTAATGCATGCCCAATGCCAAGGTATTGAATATTTAAAAGGCGATTACTTTCATTCAAGCTTACTACGAATCAATTCGAAATTTACATTTTAATTAAACGATTCGTTTGTATTTTGTTAAGAAAATACTCATATATTATCGTCACTGCAATTAAGAACACCAACAAACTTAAGCAAATGCAAATTTAATAGTAAATGTATTATAGGAATTATGTTGTGGGAACAATATATGTATTTAAAAAAATTAAAATAAAAGCATATGTTTAAGTACATTCACACAATTTTAATGTATGATCAATCAGGCCCACGTACAAAGAATAATTACTTAATTATATTACATTTTTAGACCGTATTATTTAAACGTCGAATTATTTTATTCAACATGCAACAATTTCAAGTGTTTGTACACCAATTAAAATAACCCATTAGTGGTATCGTATCTACACTCCTTTAAAGCGATCAGGTAACTAAGGCCAACCTACACGGTCGAGCATTCCGAGACACTGTTGGTCCGCTATCAATTTTATACACGGTGGGAAGGCTATTTATCTTACCTTATTTATTGGCTGACTCGAAAACCAGTCTTGGGACCCGATCGCTTTGTGGAACTCGGCATTTACCTGTCTATGTATACTCGACTTTACGATGCGTATGTTGGATATGAGAATTCGCCGTTGGTGAATTCTTAGGTATTATAATTAAAGTTAAATGAACCGTTGGAATCTCAAAGTGTTACGTACGAGATCTTTACGAAGCTAAAGGGTAAACTTTCACGATTTCTAAGAAAGCGTCTTCAACAGGAACAAAATAAAGGGACACCTTACAAAGCATTAGAAAGTTGCGCAACCCTTCTTTACGCATCCCTGACTTTTTTGTAGCGATTTCTTTTTAGAAAGGACACTATTGTTCGCGGACCGTTTGCTTCTAACCCTTTCCGTTACTTTTTTGCCTTGGTGATATTGTTTTTACTTATTTTTATTGTAAGTACAACCTTACGGGACGAAATCAGAGACCGTATCATCGATGGCCGTAAGGGCTGCGCGTCTCCGGCGCATTGCTGTGATTAATTCACATCGACGTTGGTCTCAGTAGCGGATAACTCTAAAATTAACTTTATGCGTAATAAAATATTAATGAGCCATTAAAATCTAAAATGGTATAAAAGTGAAATTTAATGGTTTCTCTCGAAGCCTTTTGCGAATCGAAGCTGTTAGAACGTGATATATGATGCTATAAATCGATTTTATAAAACTCCAATTTAACTGTAACTTGTAATTTATTTCAGATTAACGTTCTTTTTATGGACACATAATTAATTTTCTTTAATAAAACTGACTGTTTAATAATGTTTCTCTGTTTGTTTCCAGGACCAAACGGATGTCCACGAAGGCGGGGCCGACAGACTTACACAAGGTTCCAAACGCTAGAACTAGAAAAGGAATTTCATTTCAACCACTATCTGACACGCCGGCGCAGGATAGAGATCGCGCACGCGCTCTGCCTAACAGAGCGACAGATCAAAATCTGGTTCCAGAATCGACGTATGAAGTTAAAGAAAGAGTTGCGAGCCGTAAAGGAGATCAATGAGCAAGCTCGCAGGGACAGAGAGGAGCAGGAGAGAATGAAGCAGCAGCAACAAGAGAAGCAAGCCAAGCTGGAGAACCAGCACCACGGACACCACGTGACTCATCATCACGATCCGATGAAGATGCCCATCGACAAGGGCTCCAACGACCTACTCAAAGTGAACAAGGTCCCTACGTAAGGTGACCGCGACGCCGTATAGGAAATCTTGACTGATTCTGTATCATATAGTGTGAGAGGAAGTGTTACGTCCATACGGACCTGCGGGCGTTAGTCGATTCGTATCCACTAGTTTTATGTTTTCGCGTCGGAGGCGCCCTCGTTGTGGAGGAGCGCCTCTGGGTTTATGTAATAATGTTCCTTTAGTGCGAAGGACTTGCCTCGGTGTCGTTCGCTGGGTGGACAGGCTGGTGATGTGCTTTAAGCATTTATTTTGTTGCCATAACCACACCTTGTATTGCAATAATATTTTACTAAAATATACAAAAACGTGTTAGAATCGCTCTAAGGTTTAAATAGGAGCCCGAGTGAACTTCGGTATTGTTAGTTAAGATTTTAAATCTGTGAATCTCATAGTATTTATTGCTACCACTTACTCTTAATCCATTATGTTATATTTTTTATTGATAGATATTATATTATGTACATTTTGATGTATATTTTATTATTTGTCCGCTGTTAGCGGGCTGGTTATGTTTTGACGGTCACATTTTTTTATGATTGTAAAATTTGTTGTATTTTATCAGTTGATTTGGAAAGATTTACTTCTTTATTTTTTTCTTTTTGACCATATTGTGATTCACTTCAGTAGCTTAAGTCCATAAATTGTTGTTTGGTTTTGACCCATTGGTTTCGATAATATAATATTATCGACAAATATTAATTAAATTACCTGCATAGCTAATTCCATAAGAACTTAAAATGTATATTTATAACAAAATACGTATGGAAGTACAATTGCAAATAGATCTTCGTCGAGACGAACGTTGTGTTTTATATTTTTCGTCTTCAATAATTATGAATATTTAAATGTAGACGGTATTTTTTGATAATTCTAATTGAAAATACCATGTCCATGAAATAGCAAACGAACAAAAAGAACAAGATTATGGATCGGTACTGCATACGGCGTGTTGTCCATTAATCCCGAGTCATCTGATGTTCAAAATTATATACGTAACGATGATACATATAATAAATTACAATAATGTGACTAAATATAAATTTTACACGTAATATTAAAAGTTGAGTAGTTTAAGTGTATTATACATAGGTAAATAGGTTCGACTTTGTATGAAGTATTGCTAAGACTAGGTACCTACAACGTAAACCAATGTACGGTGGAATAAACAGTGGTCGCACTTTATCATGGCGGAAGGTCGATGTCATTTAGTTCCTTTTATTCAACGAAAGTCAAAAAGACGCCGTTTTCGGGTACGAAACGGTGGCGGAATTATGTTTCCTGCAATTTAACGTAGCCATATGCACATTTGAATTTTCCTGCTCAGTAATTTTATACAAAAAATGCCTACAAACGGTGTTACAAAATGGAGCTCGGATGAAACTCAAAAAATGTTGCGTTTTTTATTCGCTATAACGCGAGCTTTTTAAACATGGCTTTTTTTAAATTATTCCTCACACCATATTCGCTTTCAATTCCACGTTGTGCCAAAATACATAATTAAAATAATTTATTAACACGTACATTGAAATATTTCTTCCGCGTCCAAAAAAATGTTTTATCATTTTTGTTCTTTCAACTATACGTAAAAACTGAGCAAAAAATTAGATTTTTAAAAACTTAGTCTTGATAGTCACCATTATACGTAAATTAATGTCAGGGTAGAATTAAAAAGATAAATTAATAGATAACTGTATTAAAATTGGAGTCTTCGCTTAATTTTTATAAAAAATCACCCTTCAATATCTGTCCACTGTGTTATTCGGAAATTTTGTATATCTGTAGGCTCTGTGTAAGGGTAACATGAAAATTTTATGTCGTGATATCATTAGGAAAAATAATGTCGTCGTAAGATATATAAAACGAAAACTCAGGTGTCTTTTCACAAAAAAAAAACGTGAAATACAATTCACGGGTCAAAATTATGTAACCAATGTCATTCAAGTAAAACTGAGTTTCTTCAATCAATTTCCATCTTGTTGTATAAATATTGACAGATCCCATCATTCACGTTTTGGTGATAAAAAATACATATTAAAACATAAACTTTTAGCGTTCTACTTGCTTGATAACGCTATTAAAAAGAAAGAAAATAGGTTGTAAAATAAAAATAACGGGCAATAAAAACGAAATAACGTTGAATATATTCATGATAAAATTAGCAAAAATATCTATCAGAATTCTAATAGTGATTATTTCTCTATTTGGTCCAAACTCGACGACTTCTAAACATTTTATTATTTCTAACTTTTAAATATTTTTGAACATCGTGCACGTAAGCGATGGATACGTAGGTAGAATATGAGATTTTATATTGTTTTCCATTAAATTTACCCTAGTACGAGTGCAATAACTTCAATCCACATTATTTCATTAAATCCGTAGTCCCCTTAAGATTACGTACATAATAAGGTTGTCGTTAGTAATATATAACTTTATCCCATCTTATTTTTAAATATATATAAAAACAATCGAGAATGAAAAATCGAACAAAATGTACTTAAGTAACTTCGAGTTAAGTAGGCTTTATAAATTATAAAACGCATAGTTATTAAAAATATCGTAGACACTTGTAATTAAAGTTAAGCGTGAATCCGATGGTTAGTAATTGAATTAAAAAAACGCTTAAAAATTATTTAGTATCGTTCGTAGATGGTCATTTGGAAGGTGAATGGAAAAGCTTCTAAGTAAAGGGACGTACACACTGCAAACCGATGCGATGTTAAATTTACATAATGAAACTACACAAAGTGTGTATACGACTTAAATTGTTATTTCTACATTGAACTTAGATAGTTGTTTTATTGGTTTTCGATTATTGTTTGGGACTGTGCAAATAGATGACAGGTTTCGAAGTGTCAGGCATCTTCCTCTTAACTATTCATTAAGTTTCGTGTATAACAATAGATAAATCTTGTAACATAGTAACGATATTTGTGTGTAGGTATGTACGTCCGATGATTTATGTCAGGTACACTTTATTGTTTCTGCCTCGTAAAGAACTGTAATCCACAGTGAAACAATGAGCAATTTGCTAAATAGATTATATATGTCCTCCATCCATAATGCTGTCTTGCCATATTGCTAGTGTTTTGTAGACTGTAGGTATTAATATACCTAACCGAACATTATATATCAATATTAATATTAATTAAAATAACTTTTCACATTAGGTTATCACGTCTTTTCCGAGTTGTATTCCAAAATTGTCACCTTTAAATACTTCGTTTTGTCGTATCTGTTTTGTTAGTTTTATTCTTTGTTGCGTTATCCAAGTTATATAGTATTTCCATTTTCGATGTTCTTTTATAACTTTATGAATGATAACAAGACTTCCGTTTATTAGTTATTAAATCCTAAAGAAACGATCAATTTTTATCTTTAATATAAATGTAGCTATGTATCTATGTACCTATATCTATATTTTTGAATATAGTTATTAAAATCGTCTTAAAAGTTAAGTGTAAATAGTCGTGAAAGTTTTATGTGGCGCATTATTTTTTGTTTATATTTTTTTGTTTTATGTTATGTATTTATGTATTGAGATGTGTCGTATGCCTGTGCAATTTGACCATGTTAAATAGACACCTAGTAGAGAAGCACTATTTTGTGTGCAGAGTTCAAGATTTTTTGACCTTTTCGACATGGTTGTGAGTCGTACGCGACTGTTACGGAAAGGTCTAATTAAAATGGATGTGTTGAAAATTGCTTCAATATCTATTATAACTTGAACTATTATTGAGAGACTGGTGATCTAAATTAACGTGGTCAAGTGTGAGCTAATGGTACGATTCAACGTGACTGTGTCGTGTTATATAAGCAAATAGTTGGGTGATTGTATATGAAGCCCGCATTCAATATTGTAATATTAATTTCAAAAATTCAAGAGAATAAAGAGTTAATAAAAGTATGGCTTTTTGATTTTTGTTGTTTAGATACCTCATAACCACAATTCTTTACTTGCAAATTATGGAATTAAATTTACAAACAAGAAATAATTAAATATATTTGAAAACAATGATGTAACAATTTTATTACCGATATTTAAAACAAAAATTAAAATATTATTAAATATCTAATTTAATTTTTATTTCCAAATTTTACCCAATTTTATAATATTACTTGAAGATTAGTAAATCCCATCGTAAACTTTACTAGCTGGTTAGCCTTTCCACTTAAGCCCGAAGGCATAGTTATAACTTATTTTTTTTACTTTTTCACTCAGTTGTCAATATCCGTGAAGAAATCTAATAATTCCATCATTTTAGAAACGCCACGATTAATTCATACTAAACATATTAGGCAAAATTTATGAAAAAAAAACTTATTTTCCAAGGTTTTCACATAATGTTATTCTTTTAACTTTTATTCATCACATCAGTTCAGTCGACATGAAAGAAAAAATATCTACTCATTATTTAAAGATAATTAACTAAGTTCTTTAAGCTCATCTTAGAGCTAAACTCAAACGCTAGACACTCAAATAAAAATTATTTAATATTATAATATCGGTAGGCATAAGAAAAACAAAGATGATAAATATTAATAAATAAACACGGATATGCCTTAAGATCCGTAACCGATACTAGACCTTGGTAATTTAATCCTTGCTGAGGCTTAATATGTCTTCAATAAAATAAATATGCTGCCACTGGATTATTGCTATGCAGATTTAAATAAATAATCTCCTAGAAGCTATTCATATCTTAGGTCTAAATGTTAAAATCAAGATTATCAAAGAAACAACAAAATATTATGCCAAGAGAAGGTTTAGTCTTTTGCGTTTGATGATAAATTGAACGTAATCCTTAACGATAATGTCTGTTTTTCAGTGTCATTTCCATGATAATGAAAAACCAATAAATATAGAACCCTTAATTTGAATTCATCATCATCATCAGCCAGAAGACGTTCACTGCTGAACGAAGGCCTCCCCCTTAGACCATCACATCGAACGACATTTCGCCACTTGCATCCATCGGTTGCCCGCGACTTTATCTGGTTTTTTTTTTTCATCATACACCACAAATTTCATTTTGGGTACAACTCAGAAATCGTTCATCCACTGTTGCATACATTTTCACCCAGTATATTCATCCACTTTGTTATGGAAGTTGCTGGATTATTTTCATGACTTCAGACTTCATCCCATATGAAACATTAACAAAGCATAACAATAATATATTACGTATATATATCACAAATCGGTTTCAAGAATGTACTTCTCTAAAAGAACTTTTTTATTTACATGTTCACTTATAAGAGAAAACATAATTTTAACATTTAGGTACATACAACATTGAAAACAATCATAAGTAGGTATACAAAGTAAATATTTGTACATGTGCAATGACAATTCTTTCAGTTTCAAACTGTTATATTGCAAGATTTTTTTTATCGTAGTTTTAACATATTTATTTACTTACATTTTTTAACATCGTCATCACAAATGAAGGGATCTTTAAAAATAAACGGATTAATATTAATCTGGAACCTGAAAATTATCACACTGACTCGTTAACAAAATCTCAGAAACTATAAAGCCTACTTGGAGTGTCGAACTTATCTGCCAAGTGCCAACTTGAAGTTTGTTAGATAAGATCAACGAAGGCATTCGCTAGGAAACAGATTTAGGTCTTCTATATAACCTAATTACCATGAAATGATCTTTCTACGCTGACAAAGTTGCAAGCACTGTTAATATCCGTCTGTTTATTAACTAATTTTAGATTTATTTTCTAATCTTAACAAAAATTAGATCGGCTTTAAAGGAAGGATCCATCCGCAAAGGAAATGTAAGAATAATTAATATTGCTTTAACAGTACCCTCTTAATCAACGTGTATTGTTTAAGGAGCAACGGCATAATAATTTGGTTAGTTAGAGTTCTAAAGCCCACTGTGCCGTATAGGTGGGCAATAAGTGATTATGCAATCACCTAAGTGATCACTGTTAAACGAGATCTTTATTTTTTTGTTACTGTACAGTGTTTTTGATTTAGTTTAGTGTATTTAAGAATTTAGATTTAGAATTAATTTTATACCTTTAATTGGCATTCAAATCAGCTCCTGTAAATTCAAAAATCTTATGTATCTATTGAAAAACTTACGTCTATCTACAAAACATACAGAATAATTTACATATTGTTTTTTTTAATGTCCTCTTTATGAATTATTCCTTTATGCTAACTATACCGCCAAAACATTTCGTAGTCTTTTCTGATTAAAGGCCTCTACCAAGATGCATCAAAACATTCAAACCTTCCTCATCCAGTTTACAGCAGTTTTCTTTATAGGGCAATCCATTAACTAGTACGAACGTAGATCTAGGAGAGACACAATTGTTTGAGTGTGCCTACAACTGCGTCATTCAACCAATTATTTGGCCAGCAAGACGTTCTGCTAATCGGTGACCTCTCTATGATAGTGCTAGCCTCTGCCATCATCATTTACAGCCCGACTGCACCCACTGCTTGGGCTTGTCTTTTAAAATGCCAGTTACCACCTCCTACAAGCTCATACAGGTTCGACCCGTGATGACGACAATGTGGGTGATGAGAAAGTGTTGTTGAAAAGCTCAAGCTTTCTAAGCTCAAAACTAATTAAAGGCTCGAGCCTTCAAATTAACCTCATGCTAAAGGAAGCTGTGAGAACCTATATGGTTGACACGAAGCTTGGATTCTTCTACACGTGGAAGGCTGTTTTTCGTAATAGGTAGATATCTATTAAGAAAACTCAATTCATATGTCTATCTTCAAAACGAGTACATACACATTACTAATTAAAATATAGGTACCATTAACACTCAGTCTCAGGCACATTCCCCGAAGGTTGTTTATTGAGATTTATGGGTATCCAGATTTTTGTGATGTTTCTTTCCCAGTGATAACACCCAAATGGTCGTTATAAATTTAAAACTATACATAGATATCTACTGTTCGTTTAGTACCTATCAATTGTTGTAAAACATTTTCCTCGTGTTGGTCCTTACTCCCAATTTCAGGATAGATTGGTGCGACTAACTTTTCTGATTTCGCTCAGACTACTCTGTCAATTCCCACGAATGATGTCACGGATCAAAACCAAACCATTACATCATATAAATTCTTTAGAAATATAGTTTCAGACGTAGAAAACGTGGAATTTCATAGATCGATAAATTAATCTTTGAGGTAACCGCAAAACTCTATTAATCATATGTTTACAGAAATAAAATTCCCGAAGACCCCGTAAATGCTAAATATAGACGTTATTTAATTCTACTATAATGTAATATTAGGTCTTAGAAAGATCTAAAAAATTCTTAAGTTTTACCACCTTTTTTAATAAAACCTCATTTTATGTGATTCAACCGTTGTCTTATCACAAATCGCACCACTTAAAACAATATTAATTTTGAGTTAATTTCCCACCGTAACTAACAAGCCCACTGTCGGCTACAACACTCACTGTCTCATATATCAATAAGGAAGAAAAAAACATTATCCCTAATAGTTAAATGGCCCTAAATACCAATAACGTTTGTCGGATCCCCGCCAAAAACAAACCCTGAGTTATGTCCATAATGTATTCTGCCATTCCGCCATTTTCCATTCTCCACAGACACTGGGGCTGTCAAATAAATTTCAGACCTACGGAATTCACAATAGGTGGGACCGATCCGTGCTGAACCGAAAATCGCTTAGCATACCACTTTTATTTTAATACAAAAAGTACTGGCTAAAGCACCAAATTGCAAGCGACTCTCGACTTAACATACTAAACAATTTTTTACACCGACCTTTCATCTGATACTTCGCCTTTATAGTTTTTGTTGATAGTTTTTTTCGAGTGCTATCTTTGACATTACCTTTATGGCGCCTGCTATCTACTAGAGCGATCGTAGCAAATTCTAATGGCTATTAAAACTCTCTAAAATAGCAAGTAACTGCCAAAACAAATTCAGTAGCTATAAGATTAACTTTAATGGGAATTTAGATTCTGCCTTATACGCAATAGATCGATCTATAGTAATACGAAATTGCCGAGAGAAGTAATGTTACATTGTTATACAATGTATTGAGCTTGGAGGTAGCTTAAGTATAACAAGGGGAACCGGTAATAATGAACGTCATTTGACGAAAATTACTTCTTAGACCTGTGTTTGTGTATACTTATTAGTCAAAACTGATTTATTAGTACTCTATAAATTAAAAATACACGATTCTGTTTTATAATTAGACCGATACTTTAATGTACATTAAGACATGTACAGGCCTTTGCCCAATAATAAGGCATTCATAATTATAATAAGAAACATATATGTCAATAATAAAAAACAGGTAGTTTGCCTGAAAAACACACTGCAATACCTAAAAATTACCTTAATCGCTTTATTTGCTGATATTTTAATTAAAATTGTATAGAAACGTACAATAAATACGTATTAAATTCGGTTATATATGGAAATGGCTGAAATCCTATCCACTGGTCGGCGATTAAACGCCGATGCGTTGCTCTGATGGCATAGACTGGGCCAATTTCATGGTCTAACGCTTCCACCCTGCATCAGAATCACCCAATAGGTGTCACACATTTCACCTTTTTATTCCTATTGCTATAGATTGTCAAAACTGTTATCAAAAGTCTAATAAAATCGTGTTAATGAGCTATCGATGTGAATTAATTGCAATCGGAAACTTCTTCACATACATTAATTTGGCGTCTGGCAATACCAATTAGTAATTATTTTTTAGTGTTAAAATCTTTCGCTAAATCGAATTAAAATTTATGAAGTATCATAAAATAAAATGACGTTTTGATTGCAAATTCTTTTGCTTCATACGTAATAGGTGCCCATCTGAATTGAACATGGCGACTGCGATCCGCTTGCAAACTATTGCGGATGCGATAGAAAACTCCATCCTTTATTTTATTCCCTTTTCTGTTTTTATTCTGTCGAGAAAATTGTTTCGTTTCACTATAAAGTTTTTGGATATTTGGATAGCTATACATTTGAAGATTGCTTTTGATGGTTTAGATTTATGTGCTGACAAAGTGAATGAAAATGGTTTTATATGAATTCTGATGTTAGAATAAAATGGGGGTAATATGGTATCCAAAACAAGTGATGTCAATAAAACAAATGACTCTAGTGAACATTTGTCAGATATCATTTAAATCCGTACAGCATATTACTTCATATAAAACAACTACAAAGAAGATGAAAGATACCTCAATTTATTGCTGTAATTACAGTTTATTAGAGTGGCAAGCACCGGCGCAAAATCTTCATTAGGATACTGCACGCACCTTTCAAAAATACACCTCTCAAGGTAAGATTGCATACGAGAGATGTCTATGGCTGGTGTGATCATCTCTATAGCTTTGCTCTAGTTATCGCAGTCTTCTGGGAGATCTTCTTATTTTGTTTGACGTTTAAATTCAAATTACACACAATACTGTCTTAACCCAATCTGTAAGCCGCAACATTGGCGCCCTTTTTCCAAGTGCAATGCAATAGTAATTATAAAAGTCTTTGCAAGCTTCGAATATATGACCTACGATAACTTTATTCTAGACAAAGGTATTCCTAATTTAGAAGTTACAATAAAGAAGAATACAAACAGTTCTTCATCCTTAATAACATAGGACAAAGAATTATGCACAATTGGACACGATCTTAACACATTTCTGTTCCTTCCTTCCTTATATTGTGTTGCACAAATTCTCGACATTATCTTTAACGTTGCTTATTAGATAATCCACATTCTGTCCGGAACGCTAGCCATTATTTTTATTCCCCGTTAATAACGTTAACCCCGGGCAATTTGGTTAATGAGAAAATTTCCTCCTTTCTTTTGTCTTAATCTCTTTGTATCTACTTAGTTTTATTATTGGAAGTAACACAATGATTTTACAGATGACTGCCGGGTAAGGTTTCCTTGGAATTGTTATTGAGCACTTTATACGTAACATTTTAAGTCTGAAATGGTTCACAAAGATGCGCTGTCTTGTTGAACTTGAAAACATCGATCGCGCTGAATGCTTAGTACTCTTGTTTCTGTGTCGTATGTATGTATGAATCTTGCTACAAATACGATGCTTAGGTTTTTTATTTGGCGCCTAAGTACAGGTAAACAATTGGTAGCCCATTGTCAGTAAACGAAATAAAACAATACAACTATCAGACCTACCATCGCATTTGAATTTCGATTTATTTCTTATATATACAGGGTGTCCCAAAACTCAACGTCAAGCCGAAACGGGGTGACAGGATTGATCATAACCATCACGAGAAAAATCTGAAAAAAAATCTATCCCATGCAGTTTAAAAATTATGGGCATTTTAAGAAAAACCTAGAAATTTGATCAAACTGTACCATTTTTCGGTTATTGTGGTTATTCTTTTTTATTTTTGTTCATTTGAACTTTGGAAACGTAATCCTAAATAACATTTCTAGAATCCCAATAAAAAATAATGACACAATTGCCTCAAGTTTCCGAGAATTGAGACTATTTGTTAAACTACGAATTTAAAATTTTCAAGATTCGTCGACTTTGACAGGCCCTCCTATAAAAAAAATGTACTAGAGTGCCTTGGCAAGTGGCATTAAAAGTTGGCGCATTTAATCAGAATTCTAAAATGGTACAATACTTGTTAGTTCCATACAATAGAAAAGAGTAAAAAAATTAAAACCTCAAGTAACCCGATTTTTGCTATCTCATTTTACTCAGTTAAAATGTTTTTAATTCACACAAGCTCTAGGTAGGTTCTTAATTTTAAGACAAAATGATGAGAGAGATGGATAATGGGTATGTTCGCCATGAGTGAGCGAGACAGATAGTGACGCCACTTTTACCAAAGTGAAAAAAAGTTAGTAAAATTAGTAAAATAATTAGGTTTGTTGGAATAAAAGTCAGATGATAGAGAAATAACGTTTTTTATTACAATAAATGTTCAAATTGTTTACCATCAGCCTCAATACAAGCCCTACATCTTCTTAAAAAAGATCTACTTATTAGTCGGGCATATCTTCGAGAGTTGATCGCCTCAGCTGCTTGAGAAATGCGTTCACGCAGGTCGGCTACGTTCTCAATGGGCTTTGAGTAAACTTTTTCTTTGAGAACTCCCCAATAGAAAAAATCCAGGGGATTTAAATCTGGTGAACGGGCGGGCCACGAGATAGTGCCCGAACGTCCAATCCACCTTCCCGGATATTCCTGGTCAAGGAAATCTCTTACTTGCACTGCGAAATGCGCTGGGCAGCCATCTTGTTGAAACCACATGTCGCGAAGATCTGCTAGTGGTACGTCCTCTAACAGGGTTGGTAAATCTTCTCTTAAAAAATGTAGGTAATTAGTTCCATTCAAGTTCTCAGGCAGTTCAATAGGCCCAATAATTTTACCGTTTAAAATTCCGGTCCACAGGTTTACTTTAAAACGATACTGGGATCTATCTTCTCGCATTAAATGTGGATTCTCCACATGCCACTCGTGATAATTGTGCAAGTTCATGTAACCATCTTTTTTAAATGTCGATTCATCTGACCAGAGAATTTTTTGGATGAATTGGGGATTCTCATTATGCCTCTGTAGCATTGTTCTACAAAAAGAAATCCTTTCCTGATAATCTCGAGGTAGAAGACTTTGAACTCGTTGTACGTGAAACGGATGCATTTCGGCTCTTTGTAAAATACGATGAGCAGTGCTTTTCGGTATTCCCGTTCTTTCTTCAATTCCACGTACGGAAATACTTCGGTCACGTGCGACCTCTTGCAATACTTCTTCCTGGAAAGGAAACACAGGTCTACCTCCAGCCTGTATTTGATTCGGGAAATGGCCGCCCTCTGTGAGTGAACGGTGCACATTAACAAACACGCGGTGATCCGGGTAGCGCTCTAAATTTGGATATCTTTCACGATAAAGTCTAGCGGCAGCACTTGCGTTGCATCTGCATTCCCCATAAATGAGGTGCATGTTCGCATATTCTTGTGAAGTGTAGCGCGTAGGCATGGTAGATAAAAAGGATGCCAACACAAAAGTCCAGAGAGAAGCCAAAGTTGCCGGTATGTTATCAACAAGTCCAATTCACAAAGATTCAAGTCCAAAAAGAGAAGCCAAAGTTGTCAGTACTAAATCAACACAAGCGAATACGAACGTGCGCAGTAGACGAATGAGCGAAACGTACTAACTGGTTGGTGTCGGACTGGTAGCGTAGCCATTTGCTTGGCTGAAACTAGTTTAAACGACGCATCTCCGTCTCAATGCGTGGCGTCACTATCTGTCTCGCTCACTCATGGCAAACATACCCATTATCCATCTCTCTCATCATTTTGCCTTAAAATTAAGAACCTACCTAGAGCTTGTGCGAATTAAAAACATTTTAACTGAGTAAAATCTGATAGCAAAAATCGGGTTACTTGAGGTTTTAATTTTTTTACTCTTTTCTATTGTATGGAACTAACAAGTATTGTACCATTTTAGAATTCTGATTAAATGCGCCAACTTTTAATGCTACTTGCCAAGGCACTCTAGTACATTTTTTTTATAGGAGGGCCTGTCAAAGTCGACGAATCTTGAAAATTTTAAATTCGTAGTTTAACAAATAGTCTCAATTCTCGGGAACTTAAGGCAATTGTGTCATTATTTTTTATTGGGATTCTAGAAATGTTATTTAGGATTACGTTTCTAAAGTTCAAATGAACAAAAATAAAAAATAATAACCACAATAACCGAAAAATGGTACAGTTTGATCAAATTTCTAGGTTTTTCTTAAAATGCCCATAATTTTCAAACTGCATGGGATAGATTTTTTTTCAGATTTTTCTCGTGATGGTTATGATCAATCCTGTCACCCCGTTTCGGCTTGACGTTGAGTTTTGGGACACCCTGTATACATATAAATATATATATACACAAATTTGTATATATTGATTTACTATAGATTTACTAAACGTCAAAACGATGTTCTTACCGCCCCTTGAAGAAATACCCTTTCGACTTTAGGCAAGTGGTCCTCTTTCAAACTAAGATCACAGAACTGTCACCAAATTATATATGTACTACAGACGTCTGATTTTTTGTGGCCAAGTACATATCCTCAAAACGTTACGTTGAAGAAGTTACTTAACTTTCAATCTACCAGTTCTTGATACTATTTTTGGGCATTTTTTGCTACATTTGTCTCTGCTAAACGGTGCGATCATTTAGCAGAGACAAATGTTAGGTACTTGAGCAAAAAACTGAGATAACTTTAATGACTAACAGTCACAGTTTTCGAACGTCTGGTTTTGTCTCAGAGTCGCGTGGTTGTTCTTTGGATCAGGTCCTTCCAATTAGGATACTCATCTTGTTCTGATTTTAAAAATTGTGAAACAATTTTCTTTTTAAATTTAGCTCCAAAGTGATGAGATGTGATTTGATATAAGTGTGTATACACATGCCATGCCATAGGTATGGCAAGTGTAATTTAGTGTATAAAGTGTACAAACATGCAGACGGTAAAGTACCAACCAAATTGTAAGTACTAATAAATAAATTAGAAATAAAACACACAGATTGTTGAAGATATATGTGAAAATGAAGTAGATCTTTAAGATTTCAAGATCTACCCTTTAACATGTTATTACAGAATATCTTTTTAATTTAATTAAACCTACATTAGCGAATGTATCACAAAAAACGGCTACTATTTTACGTAATTATTTGACAAAACAACGACAGCATAAAGAATAAAGTAACACCAACACTTTCAACTACTGACATCAGAACCAAATGCATAATATCGCATCAAAACACTGCAACACCAAAAATTAAGCGCTTACTCAAAAGTACTGCGAACACACCTACGTAAAGCGGCAAACGGCGGCGTGCAGTATCGATTGAACCATCGCATCGTTTATCGGTCCACATCCCTCCTCGGCCGAGGCACGAGGCAACTCCCTTAACTATACATACATACTAGTGTTATAGACTTTTTAAAATAGGCGTTCAGTTGTTTAAACAATCGTTAGAGTCGTATAAAAAAAAGTTGGCGTGATTCGCTATGAGTGACAAAACCAGAAGGAGTTCAAGTATTCGGAAACGAAATAGGTATTCTCAGACTATTTAATTTGTTTATTGATTATGAACCCTAGTTACTGCGAATAAAGTTTATATTTTTGTGTTTGAATAGACTAGTTTTACACTTGACTAATAATTAATGAAAAGTTAGCCTTAGTCTTAAGAGAACTTTCTATCACTCCTACATGATAAAATATTATAATATCGTAATATACTAAACCCAATAAACACCTCATAAATCATGGAAAAGCTTATATATAAATAAAAATGTACCTACAGCTATACATCTTTGATTAATGAAGGGGTAAGGATTCAATAAAATATTTTTAATAACATTTATCATATGAACAAAAGAGCACAAAAACTTGCTAGCTATTGAATATTAGTAAAAAAATTATAAGTTCATAAGAAACAATTAAGGATATTGTAAGCAATAACTATCCTATATGAACCTAGATAGATAGAACGTTACCAATTAAAACTAATACGAATAAGCTGAAAGTAAGTCACAAAAGCTCTGATCATAAGTTAATTAATTGATTTGAATACTAGTTTCAAATATCTCAGTAACTAGCCGTAATTCTTCTGAAATAAAAACTGTCCAACAGTAGTGCAGAATCTAGAATTTAGACAGAAGTAATTTTGCTCAGAGAATCAGTTTCCACAATCAAATTTGATCATACGATAGACGCGTATTTCTTTATCAGACAACCTGTAGGCGGTATTATATGAATTTTGCAAACGACAGATAATACTAAAAGAAAAGACTAACATATGAGATAGACAAGAATCATCGCATGTCTCAATCTCTATCAATCCCTTACATTTAAAAGCATAGGATTTGTCTACCCAGGCTGGAATATAATATAAGCTAGAAAATAAGAATGATGGAAATATTGCTCTAAAAGCTAATGGGAAGTATTTTACCACAATGTGAGATTTCAATAAGATTTACAACATGATCTTAAACATACTTTGAATTATGATAAGTACTGTTAATATTTGAATACACGATTACAAAAGAATACTACTATTAACACTATATAGGTTTGGAATTTATTAGATACATATAAAATAATCATTGTCTAAAACATTACTATTGATTTATGTATGCAAATGAAAATCAATGAATGTTGAATTAGAACATGACTCTTAATTGATAATAGAGCATTCAAATATATTTAAACAATAGCACAATTAGTTAAATAAATAATGTAGTAAGTAAAGCGAGCTTCACAATACAAAGTATACTAGAAAAAGGGAGCCACTTTCCACATATTTTTGGAAACAAAAAACAAAGATTCCTATACTCTGTTGTAGGTATAATACTCAGTATTAGCATTTTTATCGTCGAACACGCCGTCTCATACGTAGCAGGTATGTTATTATTATTGGTATCATCATATTATGCTAAATTTAGTGAGTGACACATTTAAACCGATAACATTATCAAACAAACGTCAAAAAATTATTCCTCATTCAGTTAAATCAATTATTAAACAGAATAATAAAAAATCTCATAAGAAACACTAAAAACCATGGTAGTACTATTTCACCATGTATAATTTTAAACTGGCATCTGCATAGAAAATCGGTCCGAGTGGCTGTAACTTTTGACCGGTAGCGTTCCGCGAACGTTTTGCGACTGCGCGAAAACTTGCTAATAGCCACATTGATTTTGCAGATAGAAGCCAGGTCGGAGTGTACAATCCTACCTCTCGTTCCCGGAATGGAGCGCCCATTCACCACATAGCTGCAATTGTCATCTATTGAACTTATACTACGCAGTTTAATCGCGTCTGCTCGTTGTACGCACGCAATGTAAGTCGTAAAACTCGAAACGGTTGATGTGACTGCACGAAATCGGTGCTCCTGATACGAGGCTTAGGTTAAGGGAAGGTATAACAATAACTATATTATTATTACCTATGTTCGTTTCGACTGAAGCCACCGTTCGTTCTTACTTTACGTCCAATAACGACGAATTGCCATTGGGAAGGAAAATCGTTATTATATAACAAAATGTAATATTACTGTCCTCGGTCGATTACGTTTTCCGAGGGAAAATACAGGAATATTGAAAGAAACGGCCGAATTGTCCTTTTCCTATTGAGATGGTTGTAATAATTTGAGGACTCCCTGCAATTTTATGCTATGTCGGCTAGAGTTAACTTCATTGATATAAAAAGAAAATATGAAAAGGTTACGTTTGCGTGGGTGATAATAATATATGATACCGGAATTCTATAAATGATAAAGACATTAAACTATTTAGAAGATTAGAAGTAGATATTATTAGAATAATTTTGAATTTATATTCGAGTTTATACGGTTTTAAATCTTCCAATGAATGAAAACATTTTGACAATTCTCATTCAATAAATCCAATTCGATACAATTCCGTCCCAATCCGTAACCATCAAAAACAAGGTTGTATCGATTACAAAACGTTTCTAACTCCTATTACACGCTCGTTTATTAAAACAAACGAAATTAAGGACACCTTAGGGCGCGTAGTGTACACACATAAATTCCTAGCAATTTAATTGGATCGTATTACGTGGTGTATGGCGGTACGGAGCCGCGGGCGCAATATAGGACGTTATTCGTACAGTTAACTATCCAGCGCGAGTTACGACTAACCAGCTCGTTTTTGTTGTGCCACTCGCTTTGTGTGAGTCTGACACTGTTTGGAGCATTCAAGTCGCCGGGCGAGTTGCTTGTTACCAGAAAATCAAATAAAAAATAAAAATATATTCGATATTTAAACTCATTTGATGAATCGATTTAAACACTGGTTGGTAAAAAATCCGAATTAAGAAATGAAAACTAGAGTGGTAAATTCGGTTTTCAATTTGTTCGATGTTGAATAATGTAATGTTTCTATCTCGACTGTTACAACAAACAAATTGTTCTGGATTAACGTAGATATTATTTTGATTTGTATAATTTCTGTTTGAATTTCGGATTAGCTGGCGAGTCGCATAATGTTGAAGCATTATAGTCCTTCTAGATGCAAATTGTAACAAATCATCGTGTAACCGATATTGTCCGGTCATTATTTGTACACTTTATTGTACTACAATCATTTAACATGACTCAGCTTGAATTGAGTGTCAAGCCCTTCAAAACTGGTTGTATTTGTCGATGGATTACGAAAGAAAGGATTGTGACTAAGTATCGACTCAGTATCTGCATTCTAGAATGTCTAATACCTATTACTTTAGACACTCCTTATAAACTTTGTTTGCGTACGTTACAAGAAGGGGTTTAATTTTATTGCAGAAGACTTGATACCTACATTTTGTAACTGCGAAGAGAAGGACCAGATTCGAACATATTCGCAGTCCTCGTACTATCAAAGAAGCCGTAAAATGTTATGAAGGCTAGTAAGAGAATCAATGGTCTTATATTGAAGACCAAGAGGACTTCTTCAAATTAGTATAGGTAGATTGCATTAAACAGCTGACAGATGCGAAGAGCATGCAAGCTATTGAGATCTAGATCAATGTCAGGGTTCTACGATATATTTGTGGTGGCTTTTGCTATTGAATTTACAACATTATTACTTAAAGGTTTCCTTCCAATATATATTAACATTTATATAATCTCACTAGCTAGCTGTGCCTATGACTCTATCTGGTAAGAAATAATTTTTTTACAAATTTGTTATTGCCATTTCACTACCATAAAGTATAAATTTTGGAAAAACATTCTTGGCTTAGGCTTTATAGTTCCTGCGATTATTTCGAAGACACACAAAGTGAGTAATGTTTCTTTTTTATATTTTCTTTGCATAATAACAGAAAATATTACCGCCCCTAAGTTATGATTCGGACCAGTTTCAATAACATTAGAAAGTGTGAAGTTAGGACAAAAAAAAAAACCGACTCCAAAAAACTCAAAAATAAAACTAATAACTAAAAAGCAAAAAATAAATCTTTTATTATACAATATAGTAGTTGAAGAATATTGAAATCGGTGCCAAGTAAAACATAAAAGTAATATACCTTGCTGCTATAATAGCGACATTGAAACAACGAGTTCACGTAGAAATTGTCGAGTGCGGAGCGGATTATGCGTCGGACGCGACAAATGCACTTCGCCAATCGTGTCGGTTTATCATTGCATGTTTTACTTGGCACCGACTTCAATATTCTTCAACTACTATATTGTATAATAAAAGATTTATTTTTTGCTTTTTAGTTATTAGTTTTATTTTTGAGTTTTTTGGAGTCGGTTTTTTTTTTTGTTAAAAAATTTAATTATTTTACAATTTTGAGTGATGGGTAGACCGAAGACGATTCTCTTGAAAAACTTTACAAAGGTCAAATGTATGTTGCCCCAAGTCGAGTGAAAACCTTAGACGGTATTGGACTATGTGATTTTAAAATCAAATAAATTACTTAGCCGACCACATGATGAAAACGCATTACGAGAAATGAAAAGATTAAGACGACTATTGTAACTAATACTGTGATAGTTTTGACTTTTAGAGGTTTAAAATGAGCCCAAACTCGAGGGGTTTACAAGTAGCTACTGAAGAGTTCCACCATCTATCTCCTGGCTCCATCATCAGACCCTCTATACCAAATGTTTTATACGGGACTCATCAAAATATATCGAGTGATCCCAAACTCGGAAGTTTTATTCCCTAACTCTTTACCGTTGAGGAGTACTATGACATCCATCATCAGCTCAGCATCATTAAATGATGATTTTCAGACGCCAATACCTAACTTATTAAGAAAAAAAGCTCAAACGGGCTATTTGTCTTACAATATTTGAGGGTATCCCTCGATTTCCCTAGGATCCCATCATCAGATCCTGACTTGGTGATAATGGGACCAAATGGGAAGCATACTCTTTCAAACAAAACAAGAATTTTTAAAATCGGTCCGTAATTGACGGAATAATCGCCCAAACACTATGTAGCTGCTATCAACCATTAAGGAGTTCCCTAAACAGTACTGCACCTGCATCACGGACCTTGCAGTGGCAGTCATTACCCATCTCGGTGTAAAGATCTTGTCAACACGAATAAAATAAGCCCAAACACGAGGTAGTTAAGATGTACCGTTGAGGAGTTTCCTTCGATCCTCTGTCGTCTCCATCATCAGATCTGCCCTAAACCTCCATAGTATTGTAGTCTCATCAGATATACACATAAATATCAAGTTTTTACCCCATGCTCGCCTACAATTTTCAAGAGATGCCCTCAATTTCTCAGGGTTTCCACCATCAGGTCCTGACCTGATGACAATGGGACCAAATGACAAGCATACCCTTTCAAATAAAAAAAGAATTTTTGAAATCGGTCCAGGCGTCTTCGAGAAATCGAGTAACAAACATAAAAAAAAAAAAAAAAAAAAAAAAAAAAAAAAAAAAATACAACCGAATTGAGAACCTCCTCCTTTTTTTTGAAGTCGGTTGAAAATAATAATGTTTACTCTTATTTAAATGCAGTTAGACTGGCAAGTAACTGGAATCACTAAATGCTCCTTTTTCCAACCACCTCCCATCTATCCTCTTTAGACCTTTGACGAAATGCGTTTATTCCCTTTTTTGGTCCGTATTTGTTACGGCAGAGGAGACCAGGGCAGATCAAACTATACTGGTTGGAAGATCTATATGTGTGTAGGGTGCAAGCGTATAAACAGGTGGGGTTGTAATTGTGGGGGTGCGGTGCATCGCCTTACATCTGTGTGAACAGAACAATAGGACAGTTCATAGGAAAATCATTACGGATTTTCTTTACCTCAAATTTGCTTTATTTTTTTATTCACTAGGAATCTAGAAGCAGTTTCATTTACCTTTAGAAGTGAGGAAATCCATCTTATTATCTCAAAATTAATACAGTTTTGGACCGTCGAGAAACCAAACAAAGCCATGCCCAAGTATTAATATAAAGTAGAAATGGAAGTTAAATCCAACGGATATAAAGTTAATCTTTCTTTAACAAAATTTCTGAACGGTAGAATGACTCTATCGATCGATGTCGTAATATTTTCCTAAAGCTCAGGGAAGCTTAAATAAAGTTTTGAAGTGGCATCGTTACCTATTTTTTTTGTAAACCATTTAACTTTCCTATAGGTAAACAAACTTGCAACAAAACAGAACTACCTACACTTAAAAGTCACCTGTTTTATTTATTTTGCTTTCCGATTTTTCCAACTCGAAAGTTATCGCTATGGAATACAATATGTGATACTTCTCGATACGATTGTACTAGACGAGGGTCCGTTCATCGAACGAGTTCCCAACTCGACACCGAAACGTCGTATAACAATCCTACATACGCCAAACAAACGCCATTACACCCTCCTAAATACAACCAATTCCTCTCGGAAACAAATATCTTAACTCCCTTCTAGTAGACAGTCGCTTACGTCGATCTTCTTCTAGCCGCCTCGGAAACGTCTCAGCTCAAAACCAAAATGTAGTAAGTTACGAGTTTCCCCGAACTCATACGACGTTTGTAAATAGAATGTACACAGTCTTATCTCGCCCGTAGCAAGGTGATTTACTATAATTAGAAAGATAGCGGTAGATGCCTTTTGTTATAATTTTCCAGGCTGGCTCACGAGCGTTTTCCCGCGCAAACTCATGAAAATGGCGGCCATTTTGTAATGTGCCTTGTTTTTTGATAAGGGTATTAAAATAATGGCGCGTTCGGACGGTTCTTTAGTCTGCTGTGGAAGGTATTTGTGTAGGCACCTAGGTACGTGATCGCACATTTTAAATGCAAATTGGAAGAGTTGCTAATGAAATTTAGGGAAATTAATTGTTAGAGATACCTCCTTTCTGTTTTTATGTATGCATGAATACCTAATAAGATTATCTACTGATAAATATTAAGTTAAACCTATAACGTCATACAAGTGTCTAAAGATGTGAATTAGAGAAACTTGCAAATGAGTGGCTTTAGTGAATATGTCGTGCATTTACGTAAATAACTAACACATTTACTTTAATGTATGTCGTACTTTTACACAAGCTCATCTCAGACATATACCAATTAGTTACAAAATCCTAATTACTTTGGAGTCATATAGCGTTCAACATAAATTCTCGTAGACAATAACAATACTAATTTATTACGCTTTTTACTTAAACATATTGGAAATGTGTACATAAAAAGCTACTATCAGGGCTTAATTCGATTCTCTTCTAAGGATCTCTCTAATTGGAAAAAAAACCAGTAAGGGTTTTTCCGTCGAATTAAATTGCTTGAAAATTCCAAGGCTAGCTTTGGTCGTCTGGCTGGAGCTCATTGTTGGGTTGATCGACTTAAATGGGCTGAATGGATAAGCTCTGGAATACAGTATGAATCCGTAATATATTTTTATGAACGATATTTTGTTTTCCGTTCTTAACTGTTAAGAGTTATTAGTGCTCCTTCCTCATTATGTGTATAATGAAAGATTGGTTATGCTACTGATAGCATAATTCTAGCTAATTTCTGGCATGAGACTATTTATATTGCCATCAACTCGCGTCAAGTTCGTTAAGGTTGTCACTCGTGCTGGTGTTTGGGCACAGGGGACACAGGACTAAGTGTGAAATTGTGTTGTTCCCGCAGTCACATCCGCTAAGACTGGAATCTAATCCCCATTCACATATATCGTGTTTAGATGGGAAATACTGCTATGAATTGTTCTACAACCACATTTTGCATTTAGCTAGAGCCGAGTACATACCTTTGTACCTAAAACACATATTTAAATGACAGACAGTGCATAGAATCTTGGTCAAACAAACGTGTCGAAAGTTTCTAACTGCAGAAAAACATGAACTACCTACTCCGCATACATTCAGCTCAAGAAATAGGTATTACAGTATTACACTGAAACTGTTTAATCTTACGTAAGCAAGTGAGCTTTATCTTAAAAGCTAGCTGAAACGAGAAAATGCATGGATCTTAAACCAAAAACAATTATGAAACCTACAATTATGTACTGAGCGTCGACGCTAAGATGGTAAACCTTTGAAGTATGGCTTAGAGCCGATCATTAGTAAAACTTATTTTTTTTTTCTTATATGTGACATATCTTTTTTCTTCTTCTTTCTTTCTTTTTTTAAAAAACATTGCCCCACACTAGGATTTCTCCTGTATCGTGGGTACAGTTGACAAACATACATGTCACATGCATAAACAACCAGACCCGAAACAACTATCTGTAGATCATACAAATATTTGTTCCGTGCGGGGATCGAACCCGCGACACGTAGCGCAGAAAGCTAATTGCTTAGCCACTGCGCCAACCGTGTCGTCAATCTCGTTAATGCGTCAAATTATGTCATTTAACAATTGTCCTGGTTAATGTCTTTTCTAAGATCACAATTATTCCGTTTAAGTGTTTATCTCAAAAGTTTTAATGTTATTACGTCTATAGGCGTTCTGTGTCGCAGAATGTGTTAAATAAACTCCAATCAGAATTTCACGGATATTTTTTAGAAGAATAGTATATTGTGATTAAAGTTCTTAATTCACATAATGTTCATCTAAATGTCAATGCTTCCTCTGATATTTAAAGGTTGTACGAAATCCACGAGATAAAGATTGGCGTCATATATTTCCCGACAATAGATATTAACCGAAAGAATATCTTCCTTATTCTGTATATCTCTTAAACCTTAAGTATCATCTTAAAATATAATCCCATATCAATAACCACAACAAAAACTCCATGGTGCTACACAGTATACATACCGTCATATTAATACCGCGATAATGCAAATACCGACGGCGAACGACGCCAGGGGGCGTTACAGGCGCCATTACTGAAAATTTTGCCTCGTCTACCTCCCGTGGGCTTCAGCTAACATACTCGGTATCAACTGCTTTTTGTTTTAATTTTAATAAAATTTTACGATATGTGTGTGCGAAAACATGGATACCAACGTTTTAAATTTAACAACTCGGCGAAATTGCTTTGTGTATAGATATTTAGATACAGTGTATGTGTGTGTGTTAATTGTGGAGGACGATGCTGTAAACTTAAATAGTTATCGAGTTCTATGGTTACTTACTTCCACATGAATGAAATAATCTTTGTTAGTATGCCAAAGTATCTTCACGGACATTTTCCTTTACTCTCGCAGTTTCAAATCTCTTCAAACTAAAATATGCTCAAAACGGGATCTATTAAGACTTCTTCAGATTACATGAACTGTAGGTATCGTCAAGTTTAATAACTGAAGTGTACGAGTATGTTTTGGAGAAGCAATGATAGCGTAGCGGTCTAACACTTGCCTTCCATGGAGAGTTTTGAATTCAAAAAGATCAGAATTTAATTTATCACTTGCATTAATGTTGATGGAAAACATCGTGAGGAAACCTGCAAACCTGAGAGGGCTCCATAAAGTTCTTGTCGGTATGCGTAGTTCACCAACTCGCACCAGGCCAGCGCGGTGAACCATGGCCTAACCCTTGTCATTCTGAGATGAGCCCCGTGCCCGGAATTTTGACAGTAATCGGCTGAAGGGCTATTATACCGAAGTATCAAATCACAAATGTTTTTCTTTACTCTCATTAGTCTCTCCCGTTAACTCAAAATCTGCACAAAACGGTATCTTTTATTACTTCTTCAGATACGTATCCTCGAGCTGTACAACTAAAGGGTATATTTTTGACTCCACCCACAACACATATTCAGTACGATATAATAGGTATTACTGTTCTCTTCAACGTGAAAAACGAGTAAGGACTAGTTGTACGTATCCCAGAAAATCTCTAAAACGTTCTGTATCTAACAAATATATATTTAGTTATCGAAATAGAAAATACAGGCAAAGTTTGTATCTAACTAATAGGTATTTTCCTGTAATTGAATTGAAATTCTATATATCGATCATGAATAAGGGTTAGAATTTTGATCTGTAGTCACAAAGTAATTAGTTCAGTTATATTATAGTCTATCAGTGATAGCCTAGCGGTTGAACGTTTGCCTTCCATGCAGGAGGGTCTGAGTTCGAACCCGGCCCGCACCTCAGACGTTTGGGTATCATGTGCGGATCAGAATTTGATTATCACTTGCATTTACGGTGAAGGAAAACATCGAGAGGAAACCTGCACACCTGAGAGAGTTCCATAAAGTTCTTGACGGTGGGTGTAGTCCGCCAACCCGCACCGGGCCAGCGTAGTGGGCTAAGGCCTAACCCTTCTCGTTCGGAGAAGAGACCCTTGCCCAGCAGTGGGACAGTAATGGGTTGAATTTATTTATTTTATATTATAGTCTGTGACATGTAGAACGGCAGCTATTAATTAGCCGATTATGCCCCAATGCTGCGTACGAGCGTCTTTTGATGAAAAGGGTTAGGGCAAAGTTCCCCAAGCTTGCTTGTGCAGGTTAGCGATCTATGCACACCATAAATGGCCTATAGACCTCTTTCAGTTGTCTACGTTTCCTCACAATGTTTCTCTTTAACGTTAACGCAACTGATATTCGAATTTTGATCCTCAAAGAATCCGAAAGCCGGGTGCAGGCTGGTTTCGAATTTGGATCCTCATGCATGGAAGCGTTCAACCACTAGGCAATCAAAGCTAGCCCATAAAGATAAAGAGAAAAATATGTAATGTTATAATAAAATCGATTACCGCTTCAGTGATATACAATATCCAGGAATACTTACTACATCACTAATAAAATACTGAACACCAACGTCATAACACCCACTTTGTATCGAAATATACTCGTGAAAATATAATATTTACAATCGAAAAACTAGCTCACGTCCTAAAATGCATAGGAACTTTCAACAAGATATGTATGAATTTTAAACTTCCACCACTCGACCGAATGAATCGAGTTTGGCATCGAACTAGGATTACATCGATTCGATATATCGATAAAAATCTTACCATGACGTCGACACACCGAAACGTCTTTTATTCAATTGCATGGAAAATCGGAGGGATTCTGTGCACCACCCTACCACTTTCCATCCTTCTCATTTTCCTTGTAACAGAATGAAAGGTCCGAGAGTTAAGGTAATTGAGGGTAATAGAGAAATAGTTTCAGTCTAGACGGTAAGTTGTATGTCAGAATGATAGGCGTAAGTTTGAAGATAATGTATTGTTATAATGTAGTGAATCTGCATACAGTTAGGTTCAGACTGTGATATAATGATTCATTGTTTGATGGCTAGATGATTTGCCATTCAATTTTATTAATATACAATGAGAACAGACATTCACTTGTCAAATTTAAATGTCTTCTATTTGTTTTACAGTAAAACTCTTCGTCTTACAACAGAAATGGGAAAAGAACCTTCTACGTATTATACCATAATTTTTTTTACTAGATTTGTTATACTTACTATAACACTAGACAAATCAAAAATAATAGAGTTTGTAATGTTTGCGGAATAAACATGGCAGTCACTGAGTGACAAATCAGAAAGTCACTCAATAGTAAAGACAATAAATAGTCGCGTATTTGATGTTACCTGCGTGTTCTAGTATCTAATGAGTAGGCCAAAAGAACGATAGTAATAATAAAAATTTAATTAAACTAATTGCTGATTGAGTAATAGTTAAAATTCAATGCCATGTCATCACATATACAAACTAATGTATTTGAATTAAATCGAGACTTCTTCGTTGTTAGAAAACACTTTTGGCCTCGCAATTAATCCATTAAGATTAATTACTGCATCTAAAGATTAAAATTTAAATCTTGTACCTATACTAAATAATTATTACATCTTACTTAAGCAATTATTTTGAGATTGCAACGCAATGCTTTCAACTTAGAAATTGAATTAGAATAGAGATGTGCACCGCAAAACATAATATATATTTATTTGAAGTTAATTTTCCAGAAATTACTACTGCATAAAAGTAGAATAAATGAATATTTAGAGTAGTTGCTGGATATAACTTACTTAGACACCTACATTAGTATTATAGTATCTTATATTATATTTTTATAAGTATCGTATAGAAGTCAGTGTTCGCGTTTCTATTAGAACGCTTTCAAACACCTGTGAAAATATATTTTTTAAAGCGTTGCGTGGTAAATAATATAATACGTTTATTTTTTAAGTCTGTCAACTATATTGATTGAAGTGTACCACGGTCCTGTCAATACAGAATAAAAAATAGGGGTAGAAGACGATGATTCTACCCCACAGACTAAGTGTTCTACAGTGAGTCTTGTAAGTCGCGGTTCTAATAATGAAGAAGAAAAAAACGCGGGTAGACGGCGATGAATATACCCTACAGACAGTGCGTCGTGCATCTGCGTCAGTCTGCTTTGTGACCACAGTCAGTGCAACTAAAAGGTGTGTTCTGCGAGTGCAATCTTTAAAAGGTAAAATCTTGTTTATTTCCGTAACATATTATGAATTCTATGTAACATGTGGGCGTATGATTTAGTGATTTTATGATATCTCCAACATTAAGGCGAGTACTTCTTCTTCCTTCGCTTCAGCGTGAGTTCTCATGGGGAAATTACTCATATCTTGGTGAAAAGATTAAATTTTAGCAAACAGGCACATGATGAGCTGTTGACTTTCTTCTCGGTAGGTGGGCTCGAGCTCGCTGTCCATGATGCGTCAAAAGTTTTGCTGTGTCATCAAGAAAAAATGAAGAATTCAATCATAATTTTCTTACAGTAGGTAAGTACCTTCTCTTCCTTGCTACTGTAAGTACCTAGACGACTATCTACGTAGCTATTTCTACTTAGATGTTCGCTAAAGTAGTACTCAGTTTTATGTTTATTTCTGTTAGCTGCGCAGTGGGCGCGGAATATTGTCCTTTTCAACAATTTGTGAAATTGTTATAATTATACTTGGTACATAGTGTTTAAACTGCAAATTGCTACATTTACCCTGGGAGCTTTCGGCCTAGTTACTGTGAAAATGGTTATAGGGAAAATTTCATTGCTTTAATTTTCTATAGCAACAACTTCACAGTTCATGTAACAATATTAGACACGAAAGTAAAGAAATAGACCTACTTATATAATATAACATAATATCTTCCTGTTGATCGTTTTCTCTTCAACATACGAAACACACAACACTTCTTGTGCAAAATGTGACTATAAAAACGTACTCAAAGAACCATAAAAGTATATACTATTATCTAAACACAGGTCTTGTTCGTTTTTATAATGCCACAAAGTTATAAATGCCATCAAACGATAGCACAACACACCTGCGGTCAACTTAAAACAAATACTTCGGGTACTACATTCACCTGCCAGGACTTTATGCCCCTATAAAGCTCACAAGCACCCATAAAAGCATTATTACCTATTAATTTCACACCACATTAGCGAAACACACAATAAAACTTTAACATTTGGTTCGGTGACAGTGATTTGGAGTTTTGTGTTTAGCGCCATCTATCAGCGGCGGACGGAGCCTCGCGGAAAAAGATTATAGGCATTATACGGCCGAGTTTACGACATCGTAAAAGTATGTCGTAAAACCGAAGGGCACGCACGCCCTCTGTTAATCGTTCAGAAACCGATATTGCGGTGAGGCCTCGAGATAGATTACTTTTAGGAACGTTAGGAATAACTTCTTGGCGTTTGTCTATTTATGGGCGCGTGCCGAATTGCGTAAGTACCATAACTCACTCGAGAGTAGTAAAATGTGTAATGGGTTGTTTATGTAACCAGTCAAATGAGGTCACGAGATTAGAATACGTGAAAAATATGTTATTAGGAAGTAAGTAGGAAGGTACCTAACAAAATATCTCCAAGAACAAACATGACTTGGCAAGATCCTCTAACAAGTCCGTAAAAGCTGACTAAACAACCAAAACATTTTATTGATGAAGAACAAGTTTCATAACGCAAATAGATAGTTTCCTATTGGCTAGTTTATAAGCCACAACGATGAACTATGCCCAGAGACAAAAAAGCTAGAAACTACCATACAATGCGTAACAATTTTATTCGTGCACCCTCGCAGTCGTTAAATTTTTATTGACTCCAAACTGCGTGACTTTAAAAATACACAAATTTATGGTCACTCAAACTGGAAACGATTATTCAACACGTCGTAACTATTTTATTGCATCAATGTAAACAAAGCATCAATTTTGCTATCTATTGGAAGCGTTTTTTTATTTTTTATTATTGTGTGACAATCCAATTTTATTTGTTTCTAATTGGGTAGGCGTTGCCTGGTTGGAGCTGTCACAAAATTGCATGTCCATTATGGCTGGTAGGTAGTTGACGTGCTAAAAAAAAAACTAGATTTAAACTTGAATTATTTTAAACAATTAATTCATAACGCCGTCAGGCTCATAGGGGCCGCAAACAAGAAATTTTCTATAGTGTTTAATTTACGCCACTATTTTACATTTCTAGATAAACCAAAGCTATTCCTATTTTTAATAATTTTAGGTATTCTACATAATACAAAGATTCAGTTTAAATCAGTTTTATTGGAACGTAAAGTAAACTCAACTAAGCATCTTAATATCACACAGAGATAAAATATCTAAATTATAATTATAACAACACTAAAATCTTCACATCTACAAAATTATAACAAACATTGCTGTTGTGTTCTCAGCATTACGACACTATCAGCATCTTGCGTATTCTCCTGGTACTACATACACCCATGTGCATCCAGTGAGCTGCGAGTGCAAATAATGCGCGCGCATACCCATAGATGGCAGGCTCTTAAGGTTTTCAGAATGAAACTTGTTACCTCATTCATGGTCACAATAAATTATGTAATAATCAATAGATGGTGCTGTTTTAAAGTTTTGTGAAAGTGATTTTTTTACTTTATATTATTAAAAAGTAAATTGTAAGTAATAAATGATTTCTTACCGACTTGATTGATTATTTACGGTATATCCACTTACTGCACAAGTATGGAAAGGCTTCGATAATTGAAATACCGTTTACAGGTCGTTGTTTTCACACCTTTCTTTTATAAAATATATATTTTACCATAGAATTGTTGTACTTATAGGAATACTAACAGTGATTAATGTCACCGTAAACACTTATGAAAGCACTCACTCACAAAGCCAAAACTAAACTAAATAAAAATGTTCAAAAATATGTTTCTGAGTAAGAAATGTTGTGAAGTACATAAAAGGGTTTTATTACCTACGCAATCGGGTAACGGGCAAACACATTTTTTAACCAATTTCTATTTACTTTGTATTTAGTCAGAAATGTTATAAACATAGTCTTATGATGGGCAATTGAGTTGTAAAACTAAATAACATGTTTAAATTTTTTATGTTTCATTGTTTCAGATTGTTGCATCACCCTGTTTTGGAAATACGAATGTCGATAGGAAATTAAGGTAAAATACATTTTTTTTAAACCTATTTATTTAAATAATAAAGTACACCGGTTGTATTCCCTGAAGAGCTTTTGTGGCACAATTTTTCAAAAATGTGGATGTTCGTCACATAAAAACCTAAAACCTCGTAGAATTCAGGCTCTTTTGCCCTCAAATGCCGAACTTTGCAACTACTAGATCATTTAGGCGGTCCACAACCATTGGTTACATAATTAATTTTATCTAAACAGCTAATCAAAGAAGTCGGTTAAAGATTTCTAAAATACCTCCAGGCAATATCTATTCAAATGATATTATCAATAAGCTTCTGTTTTACTTTTAAATAGCCATTTAAATTGAAAACTAAATCGAATTATTTTAATGAAGCTATTAAAGGGTCTAATAAAAAGTAATTAACCCATATGTTCTATTCACAAGATAGAGGAAATAGCCGTTAACTTAGTTACCTCCATCATTGATGACAAAGTCGTTAGAATCTAGTTAAACTTGATATAAATACCTTTACGTACCTGATTGTAAGTTTATCTAGAGGTAATCAGGGAGTGGCGAAACAGGTCTTAACCATTTGTAAATCTGTCATTAAATCAACGGATAGCATCTTTTGCTCTTGAGAAATGAACGGAAGAGTGGTTAACAACGATTATCTCGTAGATATTCAAGTATTTTTTCAAGTAAGTCACCAGTTGTCGACGCCGTTTTTGTCTTAGTTTTTGTTAGTTGGCAGGTGGTCTCCACCAATGGGGTAGGTTATCTTAATGGCAAGAGTAATGAATGTGTGAAGGTGTATAAGCAGGTGAACACATCTTTGTTTATTTCTTCCGAAGATCTGCATCTGTGAACATATTATATCCTGTAAACAAAAAAGCTATTAGAAATTACCAAAGACAGTAGGAAAGGTGGAAAATTTATTATACAATTAAAATGTATAAAATACACAGTTTATTTATACAATGAACTATGTAATATATTTTACTAACTAATTACCTTATAAAAAAACAAAAATTAAAAACTAAACGAATACTTGAGTATAAGTACGTATTTATTTAGATATTTTTTGAATATAATTTAGCATCATTGTACAATCATTACTCGATGCTGTTTATAAGTCCTATGTACTACCACGTGTTACTGAGAACTTGTTATTAGAAAATGCTAATAACATTTGCCCGAGCCTGGGTTTTTGACACGGGACCTCAGCCGCGCTTCCGACTACTACAGTGAGACAATTTTTATAGTACTTATTTTATAAACGAATATGTAAGACATAATCACATAACTTTAGGATCTAGCTTCGCATTGGTTTAAGCGATTTTTACTTTACTCAATGGGATTATTAAATAAAAATAAAAAATCAGTACAACCCTAGCAATTACAAGACCTATACTCGTTTTGTTTAGATATTTAACTAAAGGTAAATATCTTGATGTCTCTTTTTAATATTTTTTGTTTAAAAAAATAAAACGCGACTAAAAACCAATGTAAAACAACAATAACGACGAACAATAACAACGATTACCAAATCAACTGAACCACTAGTGTTAGCAGTAGTTTATTTGTTTAATATGTGTTTGTGTAAAAAGTCACATCAAGATTGTTTACCTTTATTTAAATACCTAAAGAAAACGAGTATGGGTTACATAAGAGCATCGAGCTGATAAACATAGCCTTATGCTGAGTGTATGGGTGGTGACATCCATGGACACAGGCGATATGGCTATCCTAGAGATGAGAAACTCTAACCTTTTGTTGCACTCTTAGCGAGTCGATGGCAATCTAAAGGCCCAGCCTAAAAGTTCTTTAAGCGTGCATGATGCTGAGCGTGATGTTACGAGCATCAACTTTTGCGGGTTCACAAATCAAGGTTCTTTAATGTGTGGATTCGATCACGCAAAAGTCGTCTACAAATCCCTGCTGAAATCGTTTTCCTTGCTTCGGTCAACCTGTGTCCGAATTCTATTTAGAGATTTGTGTACTTACATACATGTAACATACAAGGGCGGATTCAGCTTTCAAGTCACATGTTTGAAGTCTAGTCGGGACAGGCTCCTATTCGATTACAGTAATAAATACTGTACGATCAATGCGATTAGAAAAATTATCAGTGGTCCACCTAGAACCAGCCCGGGGGGGGGGGGGTCATGACCCCAATGACCCCCCCCCCGGATCCGCCCTTAGAAACATATGTATTCCAAAATTAAATCCGGCAACGGCACTGCAATCGATTTTCGTTAAATTAGGTAGGTATATATGTAGTACGTAATTATAATGTCATAACAACTATTATTTATATAAACATCCAAGATTGTTCTTGAATAGGCAAAAAAAAAAAATTAAAATCTATAAAACAAGACTTAGCTATTTATTTTCATTCTGAAAATAAAACGGTTTATTCAGAACTGTTGCAATCTAGATACTATACGGGAGATACAAATAAATGTACATTTCTTCAAACGTTTTTTTAAGGAAATAAAAACTTGAAATTCCATGATAAGGATTTTAATTAGAAAAACAGTTTTACATTATAATATTTAAATTGTCACAATAATAAAAACATTTTTAACGACACGGTTGATCCATTGGTTGAGCGATCGACTCAAAGTCAAAGTTAAATATTTTTATTTCGCGTAAGCCTTTACAGCCTCTTTCAAAACGTTGTGATTCTAGGTGTACCGTTCCATAGTGGGGGTAGGTCCACGAGAAGAGACTGCTGCGCTACTTGTTGCGGGTTCGATTCCCGTACGGAACAAATATGTATGATCTACAAATAGTAGTTTCGAGTCTGTGTGTACATATGTCCACGTGAATATTTGTGTTTGTAAACGCACCCACGATACAGGAATTATTACTAATGTGGGGCAACGTTTTTTAAAACAAAAATAATAAACACTGACTTACTGACCTCTTTCTGGTCCTCGTATTGTACTCACCGTTAGATAATTATGTAGATATGCCATTTATATGGAGATAATGCTGTTATTGCCTTGCTGCGTATATTATACCTACGCATAAAAAACATATGTACAAAGAATTATATGTCCTCTGGCAGGAGCCAGCTGTTATCTTGCCCCGCCATCTAGCAGAGCCTCCGACAATTTTTATCGGTTGATTAAATCGTTCCTAGCTACCCCTTTATGGGCGAGGCGTGTATATATCCACTTGTTTGTTTTTGGATGAGCAGGGAGATAAAATCTGTAGGTGTTTTGTAGCATATCTGAACATTAAATCAGCGGAATGGTGCGTTCCGTGTCAAAATATAGAGGAAATAATTTTTTTGGTTACGAACCATATGAAATTGTCATGAAATTGCCACGATTTTATATTTTTGCACGATAAGCTTTTTTAAATTGTAGGAATCGACACCCTAAAAACGTACAAAATATTTGGAGTTGTTCCGAGTGGTCTCGGCTACCGAACATCAGCAGTACAACGATTAAGATGTTTTGAAAGACACGTTCTTTTTGGCCCAAGTTTTTTTTTTTTAAATTTCCTTTTGAATTATATGTGGCGGAGCCGCAATGAGGTAAACACCGCCGCCGCTTGCGACCCGCCCGTTGACAACTACCGGTTTTCCAAGATGTTCTGTGTGAGCTACATTTAAGACAAAATGGCCACCCTAGGTTTATAGGCTGATAATGATTAAAATGAAAAGAATTAATAGCTAACACATTCATAAAAATATAAAAACCTTATTTTGCAAATTTACTTGATGATAATTTGCGGCACTAAAATACAAATTTAAATTTGGATTTATCTAATTTGAATGAACTATATTTGCGATAAGGAAGTCTTAATTATCATAAAACCAGTCGTTATTATAATAAAATATATTAAAACGAGCGTTTTACATTTAGATACAATCATGTTAATTGCACATAAATCAGTTTCATATCTTTTTATTATGGTGTATTTTATACGTATTTACTTGAGGAGTAACTTAACTTATCTAAAGAACTAAAATAAAATTAATAATATGAAAACATACAAATTAGTCGCAATTTAAAAAAAAGTCAGGTCAATGTGCCCTCATTACAGCTTTGATTAAAATTACCAAATATATTTACATATATACTTAATTTACAATTGACAAAAGTAAGCAACCAAGGCACGAAATATTCGTGCCTTTTTGAACCATTTCCTCTAGTAGAGTTTGACCTCATGTTGATTGACCGTTAAGGTTAATAAAAGTGATGTGTAACTGTGATGAATCCCTGCCAGAAGCAAATAAGTTGATTATTTCTACATATTCTCTAGCTAAATAATGAAATAGAATATAAGGATCATTGTATAAATTTTAGTCTACAATATTTTCAGATAATTTATTCCTTTATAAATTAAGTCTTACAACTATCTTATAAGTATTATAATATATGTAGTAAGACTTGTAATTAATTTCACATGTTACTCTCTTTATATTTAAAAAAAGATAGATGGTTTAAAAAAAGACAAAACTATAACAAAACATTTCATCATCATTTTATCAGCTGCACAACTTCTGCTTGTAGACGTAAGTCTATCCTTTAAACCCTACCAAAGACTTCTAAAACGAGGGGTTAAGTGATTCGCATCCAACAGCTACCTGCTACCATCATCAAGTCATCGTTCTACCTAGTCAGGGCCGCCTAAAACGTGTTCCTTTTCGTAGTTACCATTGGAACCTTTACACTCGAAGGGTTGCCATTTGAATTTTTTGATTCTAACACCTATACCTGCTACTTTACTGGTCCTAAGGATTTAGAACTGTCTGCGATTTTATTGGTCCTTTAATTCGTTACACCAAATTTTCAATACTTATTAATTTCCATAAGTAAAATCCGGTCCATTCCGCATAATCAATTTGCATAGTTTTCCATGTTCGATACTTTGTTGCATAAATCAGAATTATTTATAAACGAGGAGCCGTAAATGAAGTGCCGTAAACAAACATTGTACAGCGAATATAACATCATTATCCAATGAAATATCTACCTGATAATTCCATTAAAGGAATGGAAGACATATGCCCAAGATAACAGGTACGACGTCCGCAATATGTCTGCTGTTGTATGTGGAAAAATCTTTATTTAAGAGGCGTTATACACTTGTGTTTGTTGCACCAATTGTATTCTTGTTCTTGATTTTAGGACTCTTGGTTACATTGTTTCAGATGTCCGGCCGTAACTATGAAATAAGTTCAGATTTGATCATCACTGTTAAGTTAATCATATGATTTTTTTATTCGTTTTGAATGCATATAGCAATAATCGTACCTTTATCAAAAACTAATAACAAATAAAACATTTATTTTATCAAAAAATTACTGCATCTTCATTAGAACTCTTTTATATAATAATATACCTACAACAAGAGTAAATACATAAAAGTAAAGCGTACTTTATAATTATTGATATGACCTAATAGCTCAAGTATACATATTTTACTAATAAATTTAAAGCCGTTCTTAGAACACAAGGCAACTCTCCATGTTCCATATGAGTATTGGCACTACACGATATGTTGCAGCACATAAGTGTACAACCAGCTTTAATCCAAAGATTTGTGCGGCGCACGTATAAACAGTGGCTATTAAGGGGCGTTCCGCGATTTACGACCAATTAAAATCTATATCGTGGGGCCAATTAAACCTCTAGTGGTTTATTACTATTGAACGTTGTGTTTATCGACTCTGTGGCATTTCAACCGGTCCCATACTTACCTAGTGCTGGCCCGATCAAAGTTATTGGATTATCTTTATTTAATTAAACCTCGCCTACTGAATATGTAGCACTCTTTTTGTTTTGTTTATTATTACTTTTGTATCTAATATGCTAGCAATGCTGGCGAATTAAAATAAGGTATATTTATAGAAGTAATATTTATGTATCATTTCTTAGATATTTTGTACGTAAGAAAGTAAGCCATATCAACATTAATTATGACATCTAGATAGATAAGTAATAAAAAGATAGGAGTTTAATATTGAAGTTTATAGTAAGTATAGAAGAGTTAATAAGGATAGCGTACCACTTTGGTGTACAATAAACAATACTATATCTATTAACACACTACTTTTAAATCAACCGCAATATATACAAGTTTGTTTTGTTTATTTGATTTCTCAAGAACTTGGAAAACAATGACACATACTATCTTCTTAATAAGTATTTGCAAGGCTTTCTGCTTTTTCTGCGCCTTCATATAAATCTAACTTTAGGAGTAATTTACTTTGTGACTTTTTCGAACAAAATACGGGCAAAATTCCAGGTAAATTACCTAATTCTAGTTTTATTTTCACCTACGAAAGAAGTTTTTATTTCATAAATATATTTAAGCATTAATACAATTAATCAAAGATAACAAAAATACATTTATTTTTTAATTTTTAATAAATTGATATTAAATCTTTTTAGTAGAAAAGTCTTATGAGAATATTATGCAGTGAAATTGTGAGAATTAATCTTATTAGGAAACGTTCTCACTAAGAAAGGCTCCGAAATAGATACTGAAAAGTCGGTTAACTAAGCACTATTCTCAAGAAATAAAAGGCCCCATTATTCCCAAATACAGTAACAAAAAACACCAAAAATAATGGGGGAAACTCGCAAAACTAATCACTTAAACTTTCCAATCCCATCGTAGGCCATGCAGGGTCAATACAACAAATTTTCAATTACCCCCAATGGTAGCAAATTCAGCTGAAATGTAAATTATTTCAGCGTGTGCATTATAAATATAATTGTAGGTGTTACTGGGCGGGGAATGGCGGGCCAATGGCTGTGCTCGGCGAGGTTTGGGCGCCGCCCGCCGTAAGAATGATGTTTTGCCCGCGAAGCCTTCGCCGTGGACGCTACAGTCGCACGGAACAAAAATGTTACGATGCTCACGATTTTGAATTTTAAATAAGGTATAAAATTGTATTCTTAATTTTAAACTGTATTGGGTATATTTTAAGGTTGTTTTGTACTTGTAGATAGTCTTCTAAACGTTAATTTAATAATAAAGTTTTTCAAGTAGGATGATTCCGAACAATAATCGAGTCTTTTTATGACATACATTCCCTGTCATCATAAAATATTTCATACTTAGTTAGGTATTTATTAATTGGTACTCAAAAATTTCTTATATCTTAGATCAAACCCCGTCAATGTCCAAATATTTCGGTTTTTTAATGTTGCTCTTTAAAACCTTTTATATTCTTTTATCGAGGCTCCGTTTATTAACAGAAATCTTTATGTACACTGACACCCAGACAAGGAACGACTAAGTAAGTATCTATAAGCCGCATAAATATAATACCATTGCGTTATGATACCAAATATTAGGCCAAATATAGATATAACATTTCCTTTTCAAACGTTTCACTACTTTTTACTTCAAAATCACATTTTAGTAAGTACCTACACAAATATTACGTTGTCTTTAATTCTGAGAATTGGACTGAGCAGTGTGATATTCTTTTAAGTCAAAATATTTAATTCATCATCATCGTCAGCCAGAAGACGTCCACTGCTGAACGGAGGCCTCCCTCAAGGGGGGGTTTGCCATAATCCCCACGCTTGGCAGGCGACTTGAGGATCGCAGTGGCTCACCGATTAGCGAGAAGACGCTGCTGCCCGTCCTCCGGTGTCTGGTCGCAGTTTTAAAACGTACCAGGGACATATTTTTATTATTTTATGGAAAATAATTATATCCCACATTTTATTCCTTGCTCTTTTGATATGAATATTATTTCGAATGAAAAATATCTTCATTGTATACTTATTTAATTAAAAGCTTATCAAATATTCAACACTTACATACTTTGTATTACGAAACGTAAATATTTTTTTAAGAAGTTTCATATTTTGGATAATCATTTTGTCATAAAATGGATGGAACAAAGTCACTGCGAACGTAATTATATCTTTGCATAACGTAATAAGAAAAAAATAAGGCAACAACATTCTTCAATACGATAATAATTAAACCTCCAAAAAAAAAAACTACTAAATCCGGTAGCTGTTCACGGCGAGCAAGTTAATACATTATACAACATATGGACATTTAGTACCACCAAATGAGTCATAAAATTGCCCAAATATCCCACAACACTGTAAATTTATCGATGAACACGTCATTCACCTCGTAAAACCGTCAAGGAAGATCATTCCCACCGCGGAACGAAAGACTCTCATGTCAATCATTAACGTCAAACAAAATATAAAAATCAATTTACGCGACATTCAAACCATTATGTGGTAGTGGAAACCGCTTCATTACCACTCATAGTCCCCATAAAAGTGCTCATATTCCCGCGCACAATGGCAGCCGTGATTTACCACGCGAATATATCTCAATATGTAATAATAGTTTGTTCATTGTTAATTCGTACCACTCCGAGCCCCAGAACAATAAATTTGCGATTAGATATAAAGCAAGAATGTGTCTAGGATGATTTAAATGGGGAGGAAGACCCTGCCGCTATTTACCTGAAGTGTATTGAGTTTTCGATGTGATATAATATGGACCACAATGTAGCGAAAATAACAATGTTTTTTTGTGTGTGAAATGCGATTCTGTACGTTCATTATGGATTCGCATTTCTTTTGTTACAGCCGACAAAATGGATTGGAATTTCGTTTCGTTTTTTGTCACGGAGAAATGGTTCACTTTAAAGTAGATGGGGAACAAAAACGTTTAAAAAGAAATGTTGTTTTATTAGCTTTTAAGTTCACTGGATAAAAAACATACAGTATGAAAATATATTTGAGAATTTTGGACAAAATGGATTTGAAAAAGTAAAAAACTAAAAATATTTTTAATATTATTTGTGGCTCCGACAAGTTTAAAACTGCCTTGAAAACAATAATTGCATGATGAGACTTTTATAGTAATACGTCAATCCATGAGCCAAATATTATTTTCACGCTCACGTCATTAGCTCATCGTGCCCATTTTCATCAGTTATGCTATTATTAAATCATCATATAAAATCAACCAAGACAATACTTATTTCATCTCACAAATTCAAAGAATGACTCAATCGGCATTATCTTAAAACCGGCGCTTGACAGGTCAACAATTAAATGTACAATAAAGGCACATTTCCAAAAAATCTTATTTAAACATAGTCTTCGGCAGAAACAAAAGCTTTTCGAGCAATCCTTCCGATTTATGACATATAAACGGCCATAGCGGGCACACTTGAATTTCAACATAATCTTTATGTGGCCATTAATATATTCTGGACTTATTTATTGAGTCCCAAAGGAAGGTCCAGGCAGGTGGTCCATACTTAATCAAGACGTTACCGAAAATAAAAAAACGTGCAGTCATATTTTGTTTTTTGCCTGAATTATTGTTCGGCCCAACTTAAGTTATTCGAGGAGGACTAGACCCCGTTTTGTTTAGTTATTTATATAATACCTTTAATACGATGGGAAAGACATACGTTATAATGAATATATTAGCAGTAAAGTAGGGAATACCCGGTGGAAACCAGTTGTATGCAATAAAATAACATTACGACATGTTAATAACGTGAACAAATGCACGTTTAATAGTTGAGCACCGGTTATGATGTACGGTGAAGATAATGCGGGTGAAAGGTGTCTATTCTAATGCTATTACTTTAAGTATACACACTGGACGGTATAATGTAAACGTTCATAGGTATTAGAAAATGAATACACGCATTAACATTTGAATTTTGTCGCAATATTGAGTAGGTAATAGGTACGTGCCATTTACTAACTAAAGAGATAACGATTGACAATTCAGGCACCATAAGCAAATTTACGATAGAGTTGTTTTTGCTCAGGTTTTACTTGTAGAAGTGTACAATTTTTTCCATGTACAGTTTAATTAAGATATCAAGCAACAAAGTCACAGTAAAATTCCCATTCTCTACCACATTTCTCTCCACTTCATCAGGTCACAAAACAGTCTATCCAAACACACAATTCCACCCTTAAAATAGTTCACAGCTAAAAACAAAAGAGATAAGGAGAATCGAAACAGTTGTAGGTACGGCAAGACGGCATAATAAAACAGCATCCTACGGAGATCCGAGCCGAGATAGCGAGTTGATTTAGCCATCTCGCCACTAAGATTTACGCAACTGTGGTATTAGCTTTATGTCGGCATTAAGCCGTTATGTACGGCGGACACTCTTGTATATGGAGGCTGTTGGTTTTGGTGTTAAAATAGTTAGAATGTATGGGTGTGTTTCGTAATTAAGTTATGGAAGATCTTGTTGGAATGTCTGCTTATGTACTTACAGTGTGGTAAAATGGAGATTTAATTAGCAAGTTTTTTAAAGTATGATTTTGAATTCGGAACTATTCAATAGTTATTAGTTCTAAAAGGTATTACCTAATCCAAAATCGATTTTCAATTAAAGTGAAATTTAACGTTTCTCAAGTTTATTTTTTATGCCTAAATATTAGTTACAGACGATGCAACTTTAAGAGAATACATTTATTACAACTATTGAGACAGCTATAGAAAAAATACTCAAAGTAGAAAATAAAAAACAGAATCAGATTGTCTACAAACTTCCCACAAACATTATTGACAATTCGACATCATCGTACAACTACAATCTAAACAAGAATACTGGCCACTGTATTACAGTCCGTTTAAAAAACACCCTTTTTGGAAACTTATCCTCAGAGGGCGAGGGGCGAGCTACAAAAGATAAAAGAGATATATAAGTGGCCCTCACAGTGCCATCGAGTCGTTACAACAGCAGTAAAATATTTCAAATTGTACCCAATGCCGTGGAAAACGGAAGTTACGCGTTTTCGTCCCCCCCTACCTCCCCGGCCCAACACTATGTGTTTTTAATTTCGTTTTCGATTTCGTTACGTTATTGGAAATGTACGTAATTAGTCGTTGATGTATTTTGTTTGGGGTAATGGTTGCTAATGGACATTTAAGTCTTTAAGTTGCGATACTGGCCCTTTTGGTCCTGTGATACGCTTAATGATCACTTAGCAATGACTTGAAAACAGTTAAAAAGAAGGTTTTTCAAAATTCGCCATATCAATAAAGTAAATAAGATAAATATAAACATAGAATTCCAGAAAAATGCAGGTAACTTAGTTTAAATCGGTTTAAAAGACGTTTAGAATTATATTAATTAATTATTTTCATCGACTGTCAAAATGGTGTATTACTAAATTCCACAAAAACGTTATCATGACATTTTACCGCCATGATCGTTTATTATTTTGTGTTCAAATTTCGAAGTGTTAATTATTGTTTAGAACTGCTTAATAAAAATATCGACATCTCAAATCCGTTTTACCGGCGTATTTTTGTGTATAATATCCACAGACCTGGCCGGAACATCATACATTTTGAAATATCTCCTTTATGAGTAAAGCAAACTAGGTACCAACATAGTATGAAAGCGTATACTGACATGGACTTAGCCAACATTTACTGACATCGCGTTTGGTCACGATTCCGATTCTTATTACATTCTATTTATGTATTAGCTCTACTATCAATCCAGTTCACAAAACTAGTCTAGGTAGCCACAATTCCATGTTAACTCAAATAATATTACAATATAAATTCCGAATGCAATTTACAGTACCGGACAGCCGTAACCAAAATGGACATGACATTTCAATAACTGTAGGTACTATAAACCAATTACGACCTACGCGTTAATATTCATCCATTATATATGTATATGTATATATATAGTTCATTGTATACATAGGCGTCCATTCCCATGATACAACAATGGTTTACAATTAGATGCAAATATTATTTGAATGGTGATATTAACAGGGATGGGGTCAGCCATGCAAATGTACGGAACTGTTGGATTTCCCCAGCGACCGTCCCTTCTGTATGAAGTAATAACTTTTGCACTGTATCCAGTTTATTTGTGTTACACGGTCCAGTGAAGGGTCAGATCGAAAGTTTGATGGGTGAACGCATTTTAGAATGTGAAAGCAATTTTAGTATCTGCTTACAAAATATTGAGGATTGTCACTTTAAATTTTTGTTTATTTCAGATGATAATAAAGATCAAAATTAAATGGCAAGAAAAGTCTTAACATATTATAACAATCTGTATCGTTATAAGCTATAGCTAACACTCGCGTCAAAAGCCGGGTCTGGCCGTAGTCTTATTTCAATAACATATGACAGAATTATAGTCTTAACAAAATAAAGTATCATTATTTTTGCATAATTGGTACCACTCATAAAAATACTAAATCAACAAAACAAATGAATTCCAACCGTCCAAACAAACCAGTAATAACAAACAATAAAAATGAGTAACAACAAAATTAACTTAAAAACTACATACAACTTTGCATTAAACGCTAGTACGTAATAAATGTTGCGACAGAAATGTATGTTATTAAAAAATAAAGAGCGTGTATGTAACATCGTAAAACATGTTGCAAATGAAACAAATACTTGTTGCGAAACTGTCAAGTGTTTAAGAAATCTCTAATATTATGATAATGTTTAAAAATCTCTGATAATTTAATCAAGACAATTCTAACTCAAATAGCTTGCCTTAATACAAGTCATTACATTACTGATTGTAGCAAAACTATAGATGGTTGTTCCGTTCTTCTAATTACCTGTTTTTTCTTACATGACTGAAAATCTCTTCATATTGCCAGGTCTTGGTTTTCTTGCTTCAAAAAATAACCCAAACCGTTACCAAAGTCTCAGCTCTAAGTCTTGTCTACATTACCAGGTTTTTACAACCTCTGACTTTTTGCAGTTTTCCTTTTTCTATTCCATATATATATTTTATATCCCACGCTTGTATTTCTCCTGTATCACATCATGTTACATGCACACACACCCAGAACCGAAATCCTGTAGATCATACGAATATTTGTTTTCGTCGGTATTCGAACCAACACGTAGCGCAGAAAACTAATTAGTTAGCCACTTTGCCAACTATGCCGTCATTCTTTAACATTCAAAAAGTACGGCTCAGTTCCATTTCGTTTCTTATAAAACTGATAAAAACGAATGTTTTCTAAATGCCTGCGACAAACTACACAATATATATATCTACGTGCATATACTAGGTGTCTATAAGCGCAGTATAGAGATGTCCGTGTTCAACGTACCGCGGGTAGTTTCACGCATGGTTGCCGCTTGCGACCGTGCTGTTTGTTTTGCTGATGTTATGTTTTAACTATGTAGGTATAGGGTAACTTGTGTGCGTACGATGGTAGTAGGTCGTCTAAATATCAAACCTGAAACTTCAAAAGATTGGACTGACGTAATATTTTTATGAAAGAGCTGTGACTAATAACTGGGCCGTTCTTCGAGCAAAATTCTTTGCGTCGTATTCGTAGCAATTTAAAAAAAAAAATGATATTCATTTGTCTACATGAAAGAATTGTATTCATTAAAATTTTAAATATTTTAAAGAAGACCCAACTAACATTATTAACGAAATCATCACACGACCGTTTATAGAATCGGACTGCAAGGATTAGGGTATCTGTACAGGTTAATATAAAAACGTAGTAGAGTAAAAGTCATTTTGGTTTGTAACCCGATTTAAATGATTGCTAATTTTTGTTCCAATTCATACAAATATCGGTGATTTTTTTCTGTTGCGTCATCGCTCTTGCCAGAGAGGTTGACTAATCCTACTAATATTATAAATGTGAAAGTTTGTGAGGATGGATGGATGTTTGTTACTCTTTCACGCAAAAACTACAGAACGAATCTGGATGAAATTTGGCACAGAGATAGATTATAGTCTGGAATAGTACATAGAATACTTTTTACGAAAAAGTACGGGTTCATAAACCACGCGGGCGAAGCCGCGCGCGGAAGCTAGTATAGAATAACTTCCAGGCTGACTGCTCATTATATACCTGATCCCAGGGTAGTGGAAAGACTGACCAATCAGCAATGTTAGTTTTGAGGCTGACTACCTAGAGTATGCCGGATGATCTGAGGTATTATCACTGACTGGAGCTCTTTCCATATTGGTGTTAAAGACAAAACATTTACTTTCTGAACAGTAGGAAGTAAACTATCAAAGTCCCACATACAATTACACATGCCTACTTAATTAAGGAACCAAGGCATAGCTATTAAACATAATAGCGCACTTCTTCAAACTTATCAACAATAGAGTAATCAAAACAAGTTTAATTATATCCTGGATACATTACATTCATAATACCAACCAAACAAAGAGTATCGCGTGCAAAGAGTTCGTTAAACCACCCCTTGTTTATGTTTCCACCTAATAGATGGCGTTACGTGCCACAAAGTTAGATCGATACATGGAAATAAGAACATCCTGAAACTCTGAATTGATAGTACCCTCTTTGCTGAGTAAACGATTTTACTTTTTTCGTTGGTTCTTTCTTGGCGGCTTGTTTCTTCGTAAGTTTACCTATGGAATTCGTAGGAGTTCTAATGAAGCATGTTATGCATTTTAACTAACAGATAAATAACTAACAGAAGCATTTATAAATTACAATTTATTGACTTCTGAGCGTGAGGTCCTGGATTCAATTCCTGGGTCGGGCACAGTGTTATTGGTTTTTCTGTATGAAAATTCTCAGTAGCAGCACGGAGTGTGGTACTGTGCCCGGTAGATGGCAATATGCTTGCCCACTATTACATAGGATTCAATTACGGCATTGGCGAAATGTGGGTGTTGAATAGTATAATTCCTCTGCCTAACCCTTCGGAGAATACAGGCGTGATGCTATATTATGTTTATTTCTGTAAATCTTATCAGCTTAATAAACTAACTCTCTGTTATTTTGTACCAAAACTATTATACTACTAGGTTAAGTACCATACTCGGGTCAATATCTGAACTTCCAACCTTTTAATAAACAAATCAATACCATAATCTTATTGTTAACTCAAATATTTACACCATAAAGTGAAAGAGCTATAGACTATACTGGTCTATGTGTGACCTATGTACCTCTTATCTTTCTTAAACATAATTTTTATCTTGGAAGTCGAACACAGGTGATTCCCGTTCCCAGCTAATCCCTGTAACCTGTGAACTCGTTACCATAAATTCTACATACGTGTTCACATTATACATGTAAATGTTTTTACATGTTCACTGTAGAATTATTCCGAGTAAGCATTCCTTTTGACTTTTATAGCCGCGTTGAATAATGTTATATTTTTATGTTTCGTACATGAATATGTGGGACCAAGGGTGGAATACACAGGTGACAATGTGACAGTGATAATGCGTGTTAAAGAGAGATTTTTGAAATTATAAGGCAATGAAGAAAACAACAGTAATCATAGAATGCGAAAGAGTATTTTTGATAAGCAATCCTACGGGCCTTAAAAGGCCACATTGAACAATCCAGCTACAAATCTCTATAGAAATTCTCATTTGTAGTTCAGAGCTATGTGGAAATGTTGTATTGTGAATCAAAGAAAATTAGGTTCAATTCGCCATTTTAAATTTTATTTTTTACATTTTGAAGTTATTTTTTTTTAAATCTGTTATGTATTCTTTAGCGTTTGAAACGTGTTACTAAATTTGGAACATCAGTTGAACATAAAAATCTTTACCAGACCTAAACACTGGAGTGTGTCTAACATTCTACCATTGCAAGATAACATGGCATAAAAATCTTGATAATTTCAATACTAAATTTTATCATACAAACAACATGACGAAACTTACCTTTAAGTCGCCAGTTTCCTTAGTAAAGGTGTGTGCTAAAATAAATATATGCATAAGGTCCCTTTGTGAATAGTCGTTGATATTGAAATAAGGTGTCTCTGCCAGCATCCGATCGCGGTTATCGATATAGCTTTATCCATAATCCCTGCGCCTTCCAGTCTTGTTTACTTCCTTTAAGATATCGCGTTGTAAAACTTTGTTATGTTTGTTTTGAACATTTCTGAAGGATATTTTAGGTTGAAAAAGTATGAAAGTTTAGATTTTTCGACAAAATTTTATAGGAAATTCGAAGAATTAGTATAAATAGTATGTTTAATATTAGTTTCTAAGTAAATTGAATATATATTTGTATTTTTGTCACTTTTAGTTCGTTTTTTCTTGTAAAAAGTCGTTTTACAGTCAAAAATCTCACAAGCACATACTTTACTTAGACCCGGAAAAAACACTGATAGGCCATACAAATATTTGTTCCGTGTGGGAATCGAACCAATCAAGCCATTGCGCCAATTGTCGTTCACTATCAATAATAATATATTTTATGTTGATCACGTCAGGAGTTTACTGGTCCACCTACGTAGCACATGGGTTCTCATAAAACCAAATACGCATAAAATATAAAACATACAACCAGACGTAGGAAAAAATAAATAAAGTCATATATCTTGAAAGTATTTTAATTAATATAATTTCAAAAGTGTAGCACGCATGCGGCGATTTACGCAGGGTTGTCACGCGATGCGAAATAATCTGCTAATGAACAGAAAGCTTTTAGCTTATTTAATGAATTTTATGCTTATTTTTAAGTTGAGAGCATCTGCTTAGTGACACAATCTATTTCATATTATGAACGTGATGGGGGTAGCACTTAAAATGAAGGAGATATTACTTCATTATGAGTACCTACTACCCACATATCGATATAAAAATATTGTTTTGATTGTTTGAATTAAAAAATGCGTAACTGTTGGCTTTTTGCTGTACCTTAATTTCATAACTTAATAAATAAAATAAAAACCTGATTATCGTATTAAAGACTCCTTGCCTGACACATTGCCAGTTCTACATATGTAACAAATTCATCAACAACATAGGTCTTTACGTTGTTGATGAATTTGTTAATACTTGTTTAACAATTAGAAGCATATTTTTCTTTTGATTAACAAGCCTGAATTATAATGTTTTCTTGGTTTTTCTCCTAAAGAATCATTCATGTAAACGTCGTATATAAAAATAATTTTTATAACGATACTTTTGAACCGTTGTACAGTTCAATACAGCAATAGTAACACGTTCGCTCTAAATAACATAGTTCATAACGCCATTACGAAAGAACTGTGTGACCCGTTTCCTGATTTTATTCTTGCAGCGTGTGCAGAACTTTATGGCACTCTGTATTTTTCATTTAAATGTAACCTACTTTCATCAAATATCTTTAAAGAACCTTGTTATTTTGTCTCATTGGTCTCATCTTCGCAAGCTTGCTTGCTACGCGTGAGATTCTATGTCCCAGATCGGACCCAGGGTATTGAGTTAACTCTCAGTATTAGCCTGGAGTTTAGAACTGTGCCTGGTAAATTGTACAAGTTTACGTCATAGAAATTGCAATTGAACCTTTACAAAAGTACAAAACTTCTAGTCAACCCTTCGGGATCAGCAGCTTTCAACAATATTATGAGGCTTCTAATCCACCCAAATACATTTTTCAGCAACTCCAACCCAATAGCCAATAGCAAGCAATTGCCATCAAATCATAACCCAAAACTAACAACAATAACAGCGTAACAGCTCAACAACTCACGCCCACAACTTGCAATACGTACCGAAATACGTTTTCGGCAATAACTGGGCAACATTGAAACAATTTAATACCGCATAAACAATAGAAATGCCGGTTGTACGGGCGTTGTATGTTGTATGTAAGTGTGCAGCGCGTACGTTTGCGTACGCGTCGTATTTACTGCGTATGGTATTGTGGTGCGCTCGTTACCGTATATCTGTGAGTGGGGGCGTATGGGAGCGCCCTATCATGAATCCTGATACACGACGACCGCTTTATTGGGAGCCGCGAGCTTTTTAACGATCCCTGCTACGAGGATGGACTTTCTATTCTGTATTAGGTGAGGGCTTGAAAAAATTAAGCTTAAGCATTATACAACATCTTTATAAATACACAATAAGGCATTTTACAAAACTTAGTCATACATAAAAGTCATCAATAGGTATCATATACATTATAATAATTTCATAACTACATAGGCAATATGTACCAATTAACAAATGAGAAAACTATGTTAAAATACTACTGACAAAATTCACAATGAACACATCATCTAGACTACTCTCCTTACGTTTCCATTCAAAAACTTAACACTAAAACCACTCACGATCTCAACCACCAAACCATTCCAGAAGCCCGGAAAAACAAACACTAGTAGTACCAGGCTACATTGGCGGCACGTGAAAGGGTTTGTTGATTGGACCGGCCTCCCGGGTCCCTGTGACCCGCGCACCATGTTAATGGGTTTAATCGTGTGTATAGTCCGTTTGAACAATTTATGTATCATTTTCGATCCCGTTATGTTCGCCGGATTATGCGTACGTGCGACCCTCCCGTTCCGAATTCGTAATGGTGATGGCTCGAGATATCTGAATTTATAATGTTATATCAACACACTGATAATTTAGTCGGGTCGCTTAGTAAGGACCTGCATAAGTTATGTATTGGTTACGTTAGTAAGTACGTAAGCAAGTGCTGAGTCGCTTAAGTTATTAGAATAGCAGAGGGCTGAAACTGTTTTGTATTTTCGGGATGTGCAGGAATTTCTTAATAGCTTGTTCGGCCGTTTCGTTCTAAATATTTCAGAGATTACAGTTTAAACGACTTTTTAGATGGTAAAAAATAAAATAGGTTTGAAGTTTTCAGTTGAAGTTGAAAATCGATTATATGACGTAAATAATTTTCTTTGCATTTCATATGTTACATTGTTTCAAAATATAAGTATTTAACATAAATATACAGGGTAGTATAGATGAAAAAATATCTCTAGCCTCAACTTAGACCAAAACCACAAATTCATATCCCTAAATCCAGCAGTACCTACATTAAAGTGCCTACGAATAACAGGTGCGGCTTTTATCAGAATTTAAAATAGGGATTAACACCGCCCGGCTCGGTCGCAGCGTATCGCCGGCGCCACGCCCGGTTACCGGATCCCGGCGTATTTACCCGGATTTAAACCGGATTAATCCGCTTCGACGCTGCTGCCAGCTTTGTAGATATCACATTGTTTATTCCACGTTTAAAATTGCAAATGGATTATTTTAATTATATGGGCGTAGTGGACGTTGAGATATAATGTGGTGTCGAATTGTCTTTGAGAGTGTGAAAATACAATTTTGAAACATGTTTTAATATTGAAAACAAACTTAACAATCACTTATAAATAATATGTCCCAAAAAATTAATAAAGATCTTGAAATCATAATGTCACATAAATATCTACCAAGGTTTTGTAGGTCTATACTAACTTAAACAAATTCTATACTCAAGTATACATAACACAGTATAGAGTAATATAAATGAAACCAATACACATACATAAAACTTCGGCATACAATCTCCTGAATCCGGCCCCCGCTGCTACGTAGACCCGCTACGGCGTAGCACTAACATATAATCCTTTTCGCTACAATAGCAATTTCAAACTTCCTTAGGGGCTTCGGATAATCTTTCTTTATATCGAGCTACGAGTCGTAAGCGGGCTTATTGTCCATCCCTTTCTAACACATCCTTCAGTCGCATGCAAGATAAAGATGGAAGATACAAAAGGCTGAAGAAAGCGGTAGACTTCTCAATAAAGAGGGGAGAACAGTAATGTGTATTTAAATTTCGGTTCAAGTGTAATAATTTTGTTTTTTAATTTAATTTCTAATGGCGTTATAAATCTAGGGTGAGAGTGAAAGCGATAAATCTGTTTGGTGATCTTATTTTTAATCTGAAGATGGTGGGGAACATTACTTAAAATATTTTTTTACATTGTTTAACTTATAGACTTTTTACTTTTTACTCTTAAAAATGAAAATAATACTTAGTATATTCAAACAACATAGATAGGTTCTATAATGGTCTTAACGTCGCGTCGTATTGTCGCCACAGTTGCAACAATACACAAAAAGAAACGACGGTAGCATGATTTGGAATAGGTAGGAATGCCTTTTCCTATATAAATTTAATTTAGTATTGCTGAGTAGAGGTGAGTTTATTTAGTGGTAATGTCAAAAAAACAAAAGAAAAATGAGTATTACAAAAATATTCAGTACATATTCCGAATTATGAGCAAAAATATCGTCAATATCGTTAGATAAGTATTGAGTCTACATAATGTAACTTTTTAAAACAAAATTTATCAGAGCAAGGTAATACCAATTTAAAATATTCTCACGCAGAGCACAATGAGTATCGATCGTCTCGAATAGCAGCACCAAATGCGACCTAAAAATAATCTATATCAATTTCCTTATTAATTTCGGGAGTGGCAAAAGCGTTACTTTCATAGCCACTTTAATGGGTAATTTTCATAAACAAAGTTGAGGATCCCTGAAGATGGGGCAAGGGGAGCAAGGGGAGGTGCGGGACGGGTGGCGCGGGTTCCTTTCTGAGATAGAAAACAGCTCTGGAGCTCGTATAATGGGTTTTTGGAATGGCGTCGTCCGTCTTGCCCCACCTCCCGCGCCCCCCTACCCTCCCGGGGCGAGAAAGGATGAATTCTTATTTCCTCATCTCGAGCCGTCCGGTACGAACCCTCCATGTAGATTGCCTTTTTCTCGTAGAACCTCCGTATAACATAACAATGGCTTGTTTTCAATTTTGTTGGTGTTATTTCTTCTTTTTTGTTTATTTGGATATTGAACACGCGTATGTCTGGTCTGAAAATGTACTTTAAGGTACAATTTAATTTCAAAGATTTTTTCCAACATCTTGAATGCGATGAGGTTGATTTCAATGATGATGGGTTTCTTTCCACCAGTATTCTTCAAAGGCATCTGAAACAAATAACATGAAAGATAAATAATGTATAAAAAGCGCATTAAAATACTTACTTACAAAATGAGGATATACATTGGTTCAATGTTCATAATCGTAATATATCGACTGGCAATAGCAACTGCATTCATGAAGTGCTTTGCGAGCCAAAAATACTTTGATACGGTGCCAAAACATGCAAACATACGCATAAAGTAAGACTCGACCACCGCTTGTTATGACGTGCTTTTTAATTTACTTTGACAGTGTCATGCGCACCATGATTTAGTTTGTTATTGTGCAGGTAAAAAAATATCTGGCAAACGGTGTTGCTAACACCTAATCATACTTAGTGATTTGTGAAATTAAGCCAAATGTACAAACAGAATGATTTGGTGATTTTTATCCATATTCCTTTCGTCAAATCATGTTTAAATATTTTAATGCAAATGTTTAATAGATAAAATCAACCAATTGCAGTTCACAGCTGGCAATAGGCGTTTTCAATAAATCGCCCCGGGACGAGCAGGATCAAACTTAATGCGCAGTCTAACTAATTTACCGTATCGATACACTCAATACAATTACAATCAAACAACAAAACAACATAAACACGCTATAAACAAACTGGTAAACATAACAAAACTAACGTAACAAAACGTATTAGGACTCATAATCAGTTGCCGAAAATCTGCTTTCATTCGCTCAGCGCCATTACGAAATCGTCTAACGTTGCGACCATTCTTACATGACCTATTATTTTCTTTTGCTTTTTACTTTTTTCTTCGTGGTATTGAAGGGCGGAGGGAGAAGAGTAGGTCAAGGTATACTGGCGATTATATAGCAATCATAGCAGTTGTGTGAAATGAGAAGTCTCCCTTAAAAGGATAAACAAGTCGCGTGTGTACGAAACAGCCGAGACGCGCTGAATTCATATTTTACTTCAGCCTCCCTTTAGGAGAGCGTGTAGCTATGAGAAAAGGTAGTATGGTAGGGCAGGTACTCTATTCAGTTCTATATTTAGAAAAAAACCGAGTAATAATGCGATGATAGTAAAAACAATTACTTTACGAAATATAATATAAAATCTATAATCCAGCTCGAGGGAACAAATAATTTAAGACATAATGTAAATCTTCATAAAGAAAAAAATGTGTCTTCAACTACTTCTGCTGATAAGATTACAGCAAGTTTATTAAAGGCTCATTGAATCAGACCAGCCGTCAAATTTTATGTCAATTTGATGTTATCCACCAATCACAATAGACCTTGAATGAATTGACATGACATTTGAAATGATCGGAATTTTGATTAGCTTTTCCGAAACCAGCGATAAAACACTTAAAGTAACAATACAATATACTGGGTAAATGTACAAATTAATATTTAACATCAAAAATAATATTAATATTCTTTTGTTATTAAATAAAAAATCTTCGCAACATAGAGCATCTTTCAATCCCTATCTCAAAAGTAATGTACCAAAACGTTCCAGTTGTACCATTCCACCATCAAAATTGCTTTCCTTATATCTTCAATAAATGTTTAAAACATCCCGGCAAGCATGTGTTTTATAGGTTTTAGGGCTTGTTATATTAATTTCACTGGTTTCTGTACTTATGCCGCGGTGGAGGGATAAAAAATATTCAGGGTCGAACGATGTAATTTTCTATGGAAATATTTTGCACTCGATGCAATATAAGGGCTGCTGTACTGATTTTTATTAAACGCAATCAAATACTTCATTATTTCAAGTAATATATTTCAAGGCGTCATACCGTTGACTCATAGTGAAAAATATGGTTTTTGTCGAGAAAACTCTATATTACTTTCATGCCGCCATTATTATAAATAATGCTAAAACGAGAGTATTATTGCATTCTTTCGAACTTCTCATAATAAAATATTTGCCTCTTACAACGTATAGGGAAAAGACATGTAAGATACATGCATGGAATAAAAAATTCACCAAGTAGATTTCATGTTTTCATCATCTTAGATGTTTTCATTCTAGACTTTACAAATAGATTACGCCACGTTACCCTACTAACATGTACACCAAGCGAGGAAACAACATTTAAAGTTTTAATTGTAACAGATATTATAATTTCTACTGAAGTTCAAAATATATTTGCTCCAACTTCATCATCATCATCATCATCCGCAGTCCGAATTCGGCCACTGCTGGGCATAGGCTTCTTATTGAAAGTTCCAGTCTCCAGTCTTCTCCAGGTTCGACCCCTGATAGAAACACTGTCCTCTACCCATCTCGCCGCTGGACGCCCAAAATTACCTTACAACCTACTCCACTGACCCCTAATATTTGTGTATTAAAAATTAAAATGAATCCTCGCCATTATCGCCACCGCACATTGACAAACAAAAAAATAATCCCAGAACAATGTTCAACGAAATGTTTATCTTTTTACGTTTACTCGGACGATTGTTTCGTAAATAAATCGTACTGTATAACAATAAAGTGGGATGTAGATACGTCGCGGTCCGCCTACTGAGATTTATGCTTATCTCACAGCTATAAAGTGGTATTAATGCATATAAATATATCAAGAGGTAGGGTGGACATTGTTTTTCTTGGTTGACCTTAGAGTAGTGGAGTCTCTTTATATAAGAATGAAGAGGTAAATATTTATTTTGTTGTTATGTTAGTGGTTTAACTGTGATCTTAGGCAAAAGTAAACCTTGTCTCATGTCGTTAGGACTTTGGAATTACGCACACAATAATCGACGTTTTTAAATTTGATAGGACTCAATGAAAATCAAGAACGTTTTCGTCCTATTTGAAACTTAGTTACAGACTGAAAAAAGTTTCGAATAACATTTTGCATAGGTAGAACAAACCAAAAACATCGTAAAGATTTTCTTTCTAGGGAGATCATGGCTTACAAACACACATGCAAATCTGTTAGCTAGCTCTGTAGGCTAGATAGATAGGTAGGCCGTAGGTATTAAGCCGAACCCTTGGCCATTGCGTCAATCGACCCATCAATTTCTTAAAGCAAATGATTAGTAATAGTCAATACTATAAATTGATACTACCAACAAACTATAGCAACAATGTAACGAAAAAAAATATCCTGAACACCCCAAAATACACAGCTACCCCATCTGAACAGGATGCCCGATCTCCCTTTCGCCGGTTGCGCGGGAAAGTTCGCTGGATCCGTTTCCTCTGTTTGCCATTTCCCCCCAGAGCACCCGCTACCCCTGACTGACTGCTTCCACAAATACGACTACCCTCCGAAAATAAATCTGTTGATACGAAAAATAACGTTTGTATGTATTAAGGTGATTTTTATAGTGAGCTCAGGATAAAGAAAAATGGACTATACCACGGAGGTGAAATGCTCAACATCTCTGCATGGATTTACTTTCAGCTAATATAAGAAAATCCCGGTACCAATGTAAATGAAAACATACACTAAGAAGACTATCAAAAAACAAATAATGATATTTTTTTGTCCTTTTTTTGAACATTTTTTGCATTTCATAATGTTGTCTTATGTATCGTAGGTACAGTTTACAAACATACACCTCATATGCACACATACTCAGACCCGAAACACCTAACTGTAGATCATAAAAATATTGTTCTGCGCGACACTCGAACCTGCGGCACGTAGCACAGAAAGCTAATCGCTTAGCCACTGCGCCAACCGCGCAGACAAAAATAATGAATTTAAGTGCAATCTTATCGCGCGTAATTGTCAGCTTGCAGTTGAACAAAATAAAAGTAATTGCACATAAAGTCATTACATGTGATCATTATTTTGGATGCAGATACACCGCGCTTTTCTAGATACATTATTTAAAATAATACTGATCATTACGAGTGCTGCGTAAAATATGTCTTTTCTGTGCCAATAACATGTATTTAGTTAGTTGCATTCTTTTAAAACAAAAGAATATTTTCGGCATTCTTTGTTATTTTAGTAAGAATAATCTCGAAAATAAATAGACAGATTCTTGTCCGATTTTCACCACAGCAACTATGGTTAAGTGTAACAAGGTGTTAGTGTACCATAACTGTTTAGGAGTTAATTAAATCACGTTTACCGTCCATTCCCTAGTTAACATAAAAACATTAAACTCATTAATTTAATAAAATTACTTACAAACATCATAACAATTGTAAAAAGCCTACTTAAAACAATTATAGTTGGCTTTAACTAGGCAAAGGTGAATAACACATAACTGTACTCGCCCAAATTAATATTTATCACTTAATTATAAACACAAAGTTCAACATTTGAATATTATCAGTAACTCAAATCAAATATTTCATCCCTAGGAAACATAAAAAATATAACAACTTCCATTAACATATAAAGTGCTTCTTAAATTGGAAGTGTTAAGTTTTCAATATACCTACGATTTTTATCTGTTTCATAATTTTCTTATAAAGCAATTTGGTTATCGTGTAAGAGATCAAAGGATGCGGTTGGATATAAAAATTAATGGTTACAAACACTCCATTTCAGGGAGATATAACTTGGAGGCAAATCTCGACTAGAGTCAAATACACGGACCTAAGGATAACTTTAACTACTAGATACGTTTTAGGACATTTGGGTAGTGTTACTGAGTTGAATTGCAGCCCGGCTTTCAAAATTGTGCCCGGCTTTCGAAATGTGGGTGTACATACACCTCTGCCTACCCCTTCGGGGAATACAAGCGTGAGGCTAAGTACCTAATGATCATTGAAATGATTTATATCAGCGTTATGATTAACCCTACTAGTGAAAACGTGCGGTACGATTATCGGAATCATAAATCCTCATAAAATATTTTAACCGGTATAGTCACGTGATTAAGTAATTAAGCATTTTATGACAAGAAGCCATTACTAACTCAAGTACCAGACAATAAAATATAAAAGAAAAATATTAATCTACATGCGGAGCGTTGTTTTATTCTAATAATGACATACTGTATTACATAAAAGGAGAAAAACCGTACATAACTAACATTGCAGAAAAAAAACCTGATTCCAATTTTGGACGTTTTTTTTATATAGGTTCTCATATATTTTCACTAATGGCCACTGCTTATCATAACACATAACATAGCGTCACGCTTGTATTCCCCGAAAAGTTAGGAATAGGTTTTGTGTACATGCACCCACATTTCACCGTTGCCAGACTATTGCCATCTATCGGGCACAGTTCGAGACCCCATACTGCTACTGAGAATTTCCATATAGACAAACTCAATAACACTTTGCTTGAACCAGGTATCAAGCTCACTCATGTTACTTCAGTGCGACTTCATGACTTCCTCTTTACATTTACAGTCAGATCAAATTATGTAACACTAAGTTTCGAGTCACTTCTGCGCCATCTACATCGGCGTATTAAAAGCTACGTTGCAGTCAACAATGGCGCCCGATAGTGGCACAATAAACCGCCTCAAATGGCCCGGAACTTTTTCTCTAATGGTTTATTTAAAAAATCTCACAATTTTCATTCCAAGTTTCCTTTGGGGGAGGCAAATAAATCTCTTTTATTCGCCTTCTGAGACATTCAGCTTTTGATCGGAATAGCTTTTATGTGATGTTTGTGCTCTTTCTTAGTATCTTAGTGATTTAATGTTATGGTCTGGTCGACGTGTCCTTCTTTCATAGATACGACTCCTTAGAAACTAGGAGGCTTGTATGACGCTATTGAATACGTAAGGAATCCTTTTTTTATCGACTCATATTTTGTATTAATGGACTGGGAAATCGAAGAGAATTCGGGTCAAGTGAAAGATATTCGCGCTTAGGTATTTTTTGCAATAGAGTTACTATTTTGATTATCTTAATGTTTTTAGTTAAAGTCCATAAGTTTACTTTTTCATTATCATTAAATACGTTAATTGAAATCATTGAAGATGTTTTTTTCTACCAAACATGTAACTGTTCCAAATATTTCCTGTGTTTACATTCCTGAGATCCTTCAAACGCGTCAGTGTGGCCCCTCAAAAGCCGCGGTATCGAAGTCGTCAGGGTCAGACAATCGCGTTTACGACGCATAAAAGTTAGTCTTTATAGGCTCTCCGTGTATAAAAGTGGCGTTTATGCCTTTTTAATTAATTGTCGTGCCGTTAAAAGCCATATCAGCTTTGTCGCTGATGGCTGATGCCCGGGAAATTGTTAACGAATAGTGATTTAATAATAAAACGTATTTGATGGTCGGACAGTTCATAAAAGTCTCGTAAAATGTTCGTTGTAAATCGTTAAGTTCGTAAATTTTCCCACAGCTGTGATTTATACGTCTCGTTACGGCGAGTGATATGCTTTAGTGAAAGGATTTTACGACCCTAAATTGGAGTGTTATTAAACTCCATTTCAAAAGCGTTCGACTAATTTATAATTATTAAGGTACGGGTGTCCAAAAATCGAAGAAAAAATAACTATATTAACATGTAAAGATCATAGAAATGTATAACAATAAATTGTTTGATCAGTAAATTCCGAACACCGAAGTTTTTTATAAGATAAAACACCCAATTAATCGGTTTCGGTGGGCGGAGCTGAGATATCTTCATTGTGCGATAAATTCAAACTAATGTTAACTTATACAAGATTGTATGAAAGCAGCCTCCATTAGTCACAGCTTGAAGCCCCATCTATTCTTGCTTACCGGTCGTTCTATCCGTGCAATAAATAAAAAGATTCTCCAAATAATTTCCAATACTAAGTTACATTTGCCTATCAGTACAACCTTATTGTCTGAAACATTAATGCTAAATTCCCTTGTTGTGTATTGTAACATTTAAAATTTATTAGGAATACATTATAGGTACAGCCTCTTACGGAGAGTTATTAATAATAACGAAGTGACATCCACAGTACGTATGGTACACGTGTCTCCTTAAAAGAATAAATTCACTGAGATGGGATTTTCTTATTTATTGTAATTTGGGACATTCTTTTTACATTAGAATCCCTTCGTTTACTCCGCTACCCTACAATAGAGTCAACTTTAGAATGAAGTGTTAGATATGTTTACTACAGAGAGGGTTATGGTAATCTATAGTCCCATAACGTCGTCCCCAAAACTAACATGAACTAACTGTCGAGTACCATTAACCTTTCATGATGGTTTATCTTTGGTACTAAAGTGTTCTTAATACAAAACCAGCTTTTATAAGTAATTTTCGGTCATTATACATAGCTATGAAGTAAAATAGAGTGGAGTAAAAACGCCAAAAAACATGCACATAAAAGTTATTAAAACATTCAAAAAGTCAACCCTGCGCTCCCGCTGACGGTATTTATGACCCGCGCCAATTAATTTTCCCCTTCTTTTTTTACTCCGTCAACAGTAAAGAGTACAAAATGGCCATAGACACAAATACAAGTGGCTATAAAATGAATGTAGCTGAGTCAGTGGCAGTGGGTGTCTCGAACGCGCATGTGCGGTACATTCCGGTACTTTTATTGATTTCAGTAGCACTAACGGTCCATAAAGCCGACGTGCCGGACCGGAGCCTCTACTCTATGCCCCTTATTAGGTACTCACGATTTCCACTGAGTTCTACTTGTTAACTTTTAAATAGGTAATTACTTCTTGCAAGTTTTTTTTTCGCATTTAAGGATCTTTAGCAATTTGGAGTTGATTAAGCAAGTAGCGTTTTAGGATTAGGATCTTTAAGGATAATTAGAATTTGTAATTGCCCATAAAGTTTAGGGAAATGGAACTGAACTGGAAATTACCATATAAAAAGTTAGTTAATATGCACAGATATTTAATTATTATTAAATAGGCCATGCTGGTGTCCAACGAAAAGCTAGGTTGAGATAAGATACAAAATCATTGTTCCACATAAATATTAATAATGTTTATTTAATGCGTAGGGAGTACCTTACGTAAGCCATTTTCATCGTATAAACAGTTGAACCCCCATTTTTCTCCTCAAAACAAACCAACCTGTAAATGCCGACGGCAGTCAATAAACACCCAACGCACGTATTTTCGGATTAACTACGTAGGGAGTCGCCAATCTTAATTGCCTACATTCTCTGCGGGCACAACACGCGGTGGTCATTGGTACCTCTGGACCTGCACTATATTATTTCGTTTGTACGCCTCATTTACGAGGGTTGACTAAATGTTTTGGTATATGCGGTTGCAGTTAATGTTATTACCGTTATGGGCTTGAAAGTCTTAATTACGTGATTAAGTAACAAAGAAGTAGAGAATGAGTCGTGACGCAAAAGAAAAATATTTTGAAGAAAACATGGGTAAGGCAAGAATAAGGAAGTTCAATGCACAAATTTTAAAATGTTCAAACCAGTACAAGTATTCTACTCAACCATAATTCCTTATTTTGATCTCAGACACGGCATAAGCCAGAGATTGTCAACCCTAAGCACATAATAATGCTTCAGCGTAATATGAAAAGAGGACATTAGTGGGTGTTCGTCGTCTGTAATATCAACGTTGCGACGGCTGCGGTGGTCGCAATAGGGCCTTTATTAAAACAAAATTTCTACCCGCAAAATGTCCACAAGCTCCGGGATGGGACATTTCTACTTTGAGACTTGGAATATTCGAATTTAAATTATTAAAAAGCTTCCTGATGCATACTTTTATACTTTTGTATTGTTTGTTTTTAATGAATGGCTGCATAATATTTTATGTAAGTACATCTGAGACTTTTGTAAAATGTTATTTTTGGAAAAAAAAAGTATTACCTATTATAAATTCGTTGATACCGATCATAAACAAGCCAAAGAAGTTAAAGTACTTATACACAATATTTTACATCTACTTGGACCTTCTACGACAACACAAATAAAGTTCACCAACAAACTCTAGATATAACGCAACTCAAACATATTTCTTCGCAACTAACAAAAAGAATTTACACAAAATCGACCCCGACGTACAAACATCCCGTACAAGTTACTCAGTGATTTCATTCCGGAACCGAAAGTCCAAATTGAATCAAATATACCCTACTATCTACTGATTACAATATCTACTAGGTTAGGTAGGTACGTACAATATGTCCGTACGTGCCGTACGTACCGTGGTTCGGCAGTGAAGCGATGATTTCGGTACATTTGCCGAGACCGTAACGATGGCTGGAATCGTCTTGATGGACGCTATGAATGAGCTCTCACAACATAAAGAAATCCCCTTAAAAAGGGTAGCGTTGGGGTGGAATAAAAGAAGTCAGCGACGCTCAAAAATGTTCTTTCAAAGAAAATTAAATAAGAAACGTTTGTACGAGGAATGAATGGCACGGAATTTAATTTTATATTAGAATAGTAACAATAGATGTAATTTTCTGCTTTTCTACCTTTCAATGTTACGTAATTTCAGCAATTTTATTCAAGAAAATGTTGGGAACCGGTGCAAGTTAAGATAACAGTGGAGACAGTACTGAGTTTGGCTAAGCTGAGGATAGCGTTTTACTCTGTTGTGCCGCCTTACAGTGCTGCGTTTCATGTCATGCTAAATACTTCAGACGGAATTCATTTAAAAACTCAAAAAGTTTGAATGCAGCTTCATCCATGAAGAAAATATTTTGTAACGTAAGAAAAATCACTTTAAAACTAAATGATCTGCCTATTCGAATAATTTATATAAAAACTATCTTAGATTTTCCTATAATAATAATCTACTGAAATGATATCGGTACTAAAACATAAATTGACTTTTCGTTTCCTTTAGGGCAACTAAAATAGTTCCACCAAGCCTCGATAAATATCTGTTCCAGCTAAAATATTATTCTTTCAGCGTTTTCTTTCTTTACGTTCTTAGTATAAAAGCAAAGATAACGGCATGAGTGAAATCCGTGTTTACACCGACGGGAACTCAACCTATTAAATGTCCTTGTTGTTAAATAAAACTACAAAACTATGTAATATTTATTTTTATTCATAGTTTTATGCTAACAGTACGTGTACGTACGTGTTATGCCTGTATATGGACCCGTAATTAACGCAATTAATTTCATGACGGCTCCCAATAAAACTGTACGAGTCGGTACTTTAATACAATTGGTGGCTCGTTACGTAACAATAATTTTGGATATTATAAACCACTTTTGAATATAATCACAATAGCTCCACTATGGCCAAATATTCGTACACACAACTTACCTACATTGCACGGGTTAAAATGGCTTTTACATTACATTTCTTTACCCTTAAATATGGAATGCAAAAAGGAAAGTTTCGCGAACTAGGAGCCATTACGTTACGTCGTTAGATTTATAGTAACAAAACAAGCAAAAATATCTTCTTCTGTTACATAATAAATCGGCAGACTTGCTTTTGGAGCGTATTTCTGACCTCCCCCGCGGAATGGGGAGTAAACAAAACAACATTTTTTTCCAACTCGGATGAATAAATAAGACGAGAAGGGTCGCAGACTCGCAGTTCGTAGGGGCCATCCCCAATGTTGAAATAGGTACTTGTTTGATTTGCATGTTTTAATCCTTTCCAAATCTTGCGCTCAGGCGGAATGGCGCAGAATAATTGTTTTAATGCAGATCTAGAGTTCCACTAAAATTATTGTTAATTTATGAAAATGCAATTCATTCGTTCTATTTATTGTGCATTTTGCTAAGTCATATCGAATTTAATAATAAGTAACTATGATCACAGAACACGCTAGCCTTTTATTTTTAGTTACAACATTTCTGAATTATCTCCAAATAATTCTACTTTCTCCTCATGTCTGAGTGACAAAATCCCGCGATGCTGGGACTTGGCCCGTGAACCCCGGGCGATGAAACTAACGGCCCTGGGTATCAAGAAAAGAGCAATAAGATATGCTTGGAAAAACTAGTGTATGCGTCCCGCGGGCACACTCCGGGGCCTGCCTGTCCCGCATCGCCGCCGAGGGGTTAAGAGGACGTGCGTACAGAAAGACGATCCGGGAAATAAACGACTATCGGTATTGCCCTGACGACATTTGTGGGCAGAATAGATTGATTTTCATTCGGTTTGGTAAATCCAATATTACATCCAATGATTTTATATAACATTGAGATATATAATGTTGAATAAGCTTTAAAACATCCAAGCCAAAGGTCAACTGTAGAAATCACAGAAAATAAATATATTTTGTTCTGCAGTTATTTACCTTAATGTGTAAATAAGGATTAACTTTGAAGTCAAGTCAAAGCTATGCATTTAAATTAATATGATCATTATGAGATTAAAATGGCAATCCCCGTATATTTATTGCAGTAATAAATTGAAAACGTTTGTGATTAGCAAAATTGCCTTATATTAAGATTAGATAGAAACCAATATGACAAGACTCATAAATTATATGCTTAATTAAATCATAATAATATACTGACTCATTGGTCTAGTGATCGGAAGCGTAAGTTCTTGGGTTCGATTCCCGGTCGAGTCAAGTGTTATTGTATTTTTCTGTATGCAAAATTCTCGATAGTAGCACGGAGTGGAAGTGTGCTGTAGATGGCTATTACATGGGACTCAATAACGGCATCGGCGAAATGTGGGTGAGGGGAATACAGGCGTGATGCTATGTACATAATATATGTGTATAATATTTATCATCCTATCCTACTGAATATTATAAATGTGAAAGTTTGTGAGGATGGATGGATGGATCTTTGTTATTCTTTTACGCCAGAACGACTGAACGGATCTGGATGAAATTTAGCACAGAGATAGATTATAATCTGGAATAACACATAGGCTACTTATTATCCCGGAAAAATGATGGGTTCGTAAACCACGCGGGCTAAGCCGCGAGCGGAAGCTAGTTGACTATAAATTAGAAACCTTCTATGACCTGGTCTAAAATTGAACAAGTTTTCATCATTTATTACAGATTTGCTCCTGATTTCCTGAAGCTGCAAAACGAAGGCCATATCTTGAAATGAGTTGGTGGTTCCAGTTATTATGCTGCCGGTGCAAAATAATAAGGTAAGCTACAAACTTTTTGATTGTATACCTACTAAATATATTTTCTTTCAAAACTGCTATCACCTTACACCGTACAAAATGTATCTAAGCCTATTTTATTTTTGTTGGCTGAATAAAACCAGGACAAATAAAAACAAATCCATGGTCTTTCGAGTCGTGCCACGTTTGCGATATATCGGAACGGGGTCGGCAATATGTATAATTGCCGAGCCGTACCCGGGACTAGGCCACACGTCACCGGGATTGCCGCGTATATCCCGGTAATTGGAGAGCAACCCGGGATTCCACTTTCTTTATTGCGAATAAACTAGTCCCGCACTGGTGCTGTTCTTGCATCTCGGTTTAAGTGAGAGGCGACGAGCTGTTTTAAAGATGTCTTCATTAAAATATTTGAATAGGTTTGAATAGTAGTTTAAAATGGAGATTTAATATATTTTTTTGTTATGAAGATACAGCCGTTCCCGAATAGTGCCGCGACACACGATTCTCATAGCCGAAAGACAAATACAGAGGCTAATCGATCGGTGAACCTTAAAACAACTCATAAAACAAAATCAAATTAGCACCAAAAACTTCAATCTTTCATTTGATGAAGTTGCAAAAAATGACCACACGAAACACAGAGCAATTTTTTTTTACTAAAATTTTAGTTCCTTAGCTGCATGTGATCTGATAGTAAGTGACGAAGCTGTCAAGGATGTAATTAAAAATATGTACAACCCATCGCAATTTGTAAGACTGCAATTTTACTGCTAATGTCCCCCAATCGCTATGCCCATGGCTTACGCCAAACAATCGGAGATAGCATTTGTGTAATTTACTGGTTGAACTTACGATCGTACTCATTACTGAAAGTGTTTTGGAAACGATTTGTAACGGCCCGTTTTATTTCTGAACTAAGTAGGCGTACGGCATTCGAAATAGACTCCAAACCCGTCTGTAGCGATATAAAAACGCTGTAACACCTACATCTTATGCTTTTTATTATGTAAATAGTTACCGAAATGCGCATATACTAATAATATTGGATATTTCATTCGTTTATAGAATAGAACGATCCTGATGTTTGATTTGATGGCTTGTTTATGACGTGTTAATTTAAGATTGGAGTTAAAGATTACATTTTATGAACTATAACGTTGAATGAGAATTGCTACTTTCTTTGACATTTGAAGCGTTTAGTTGATAATGATTTAGTCAGTCGATTATTTTATCTGTTAATGCTTATTGGTGCTTTGTGGGTTTGATAGAAGCGTTTTACATACTGATTCTTTTATAAAAAGCCAATAATACTTTTCTTCTTAGTAAACAACATTTTACAAATGTTTTGACAAAAAGATCTGAAGAATTTCTTTCTTGTAGTGGAGTTAATATCAGTCGTACCTGAATTGACACAAATAGCAAATTAAACACATTTTAGCGCGCACTATAATATGCACTATTTTCACTACAGAATATTTTGCAAGTTACTATATATTCCTAGACATTTTGAAATTACTGTATAATTTAGATGTTACAAAGTTTTCTCACATTGCATTCGGTCGCTTCCCGTCGGCTCTAAGTAACTTTATCATCGTTTTTTGATTACTTTAGTATTTCTTTTGTTTCCCTTTCTTATCGTTCAAAATATCATATTGTAATCATATTGTTAACGCACCTAATACATATTTTTATTATTAAAAACTTATTCATGTCTATGTATGATAAAAATTGTGCTTGTCGAATAAAATTAAAATCTTATAGGCCACTTAAGTTTGTGATTCAAAATTAGTAATAATATATGTGCTAAGCTTTCTGGGAGTCTCTGTTCTCACTGTAATATTGATAATATAAATATAGTACTTTGGTATTTTGGTCGTTTATATAAACATAGATAATATCGATAATGTGGCTTATAGAGCCAGTTATATAGTATGATATAATGAATGATTTGTATAGACAAGTGTTACAGGTAAAGCTTATTTATCGATGGCAAAAACATCCCCAAATCGTTTCCATGAATATTCAGCTCACTAACTAAACAGTAGATGGTATACAGATATATTTATACAGTACGTTGTTAGAGCTCAATGGCCGGCAATGAATACTAATTTATAAGCGTTTAATGTGCCAAGCAATTAAACTGCGTCTGTCGAGCGCTCCGCCTGACCTAATACAATATATATCGAATGTATAAAATAGATTGGCATAATTGATTACAGAGAAAATTTAATTTAATTTAAGTAAAAATATCTCATAAAGTTTTCCTTTATTTATTCACCTTTTTATTTTTTCCTGGTACTATAATAAAATTCACAAAATTAATATATAATAACTAGAAAAATGGCAAGAGACATAAAATCAAACCTTGGTGCAGTTATTCGAATTTGTTTTACTTGAAAAATTATACTAAAATGGACGGACTAACACAGTACAACAGAACTAAGTCCTTTTGACTAATTGTCTTAATATACTACGAATGTAATGTAAAAGATTTCTAATATTAAAATACTGGTTGTATAGTAAGGTTACCTACCTGCCTAAATAAATCCATTAAAATCTATTCTATTCTCTGACTGCTACTGATACACAATGAAAAAAATAAAAATGATTGGTTGTAATTATAAATACATATTTGCAAATAATTTAAATATGTAGAACAAAATGGGTAGGTACAACGTTGAACATTTAATAAAATCAACAATAGATGTATTACTTCTCCCTTCTTCAGTTTCTAATTCATGCAAGCAGTGGCTTGATAATAGTAATTAAACAGTACCTACAACATGTATGGTAGACGTACTCTAAAGGAAATTGAGTTTACTCGTAAACCGCTACTATGAAGGGTGATATTATAATGATACTACAATCACTGCACTTGATCTTCGAAGTAACGATGACGTCATTAGTTGGTTCGGAGACACTGGTGCCAATTGGATCTGAAATAAAAAACAAATCTTAGGTAACAAGTAAAATTTGTCAATACATCGAAGAATTGTTCAATGATCTGATTTACACCAAAAGCTCGAATATTTGTATTTAATTACCTAAAAACATTCAAGTGAAATCAAAAGAAAGCGTTTTATAAAATCAGACTTCATTAAGACTTGGTGAGGTTTGTAATAGTGTATGGAGCCGTTTGTGATTGTATTTAAATTTACCTATTGGTACGTTGAGCAAAGTTTTACTATTATTATTATAATGAAAAGTTTTCTAAAATGGTCTTCTGGGTCCACAACCAACAAAAATGTATCCCAAAATTAATAGTCAGAAAAAACAGTCACGAACATTGAAATTCAAAAGTACCTACTTCGTTAATTAAAATTCAGTGTGTATAGCTATTATACCATTTCTAACAATAAAACGAATGGAAACGCGACGAAACAACATTGAATCTGCGTTAAAAAATAAAGGTAAGGTGAAATTTATTTGTAATGGCCGCCATACAACCGAGTTGATATTACAAGAAAATACACTCGACTATCCAAAAGTCCGTGATCACTTTTACGAACAATTCTTTCTACAAGCGCTCAGGGACTTTGAGACCGGTACGGTCTAAAAGTACCTGGTCGGTTCTCTAAGAAGAGTACAAGAGGCGGCGATATGGGACTTTCGGACCGCGGCATTCTCATATAGAGTTGTCAAGGGCGGGGTCTCGTGATGAATTGGAAACATTCTAAGCGGGCGGGGGGAGAGAGGGGGCTTTTTTGAGGGGATCTGTGTTCGGAGGAGCTTGGGGTGTGCGGGTACAAGGGGGTTGATTAATGGCCCCCGCTAGAGGGAGCCATGTTCATTATACCGCCGGAACGATGTGTTACTTGCCTACTAATATATTTTGCTTTAGCCCGAAAGCTTCGGGTATGTTATTAGTTCATTATTTTTAGACATTTTTATCTCTTCCGGAGATAAAAAATGATGTCTCACTGATTACGTATCTTTTGAAAATAGATTAGTTTTAGTTGTTTTCAAAATAATAATTCAAGACGGCGTCGTTTTATATTTAAAAATGTTAATTAAAAATAATTAATGGCTCAATTTATATAGAAATAATAATGAGTAATGGCAGTCTTCAATACAATAGATTGATTGGATACTACCACTAGTAACTAATATTTTTTTCGTCTATCAACATTTTTATTTTATATTGGCAATTACATTTTTTATATGAATCACCGAAAGCTAGGCTTAGTGCACACAGTCACATTTGCAGCGCACCTGCGTCACAAGGCACGCGCGCCCTCTCCGTCAGAAAGCGAATTATAAGTGAAATACTGAGCTAATATTGGGGCTTATAATGTGGTGTAAAAAGGCAGCGCGCGTGGAATCGCGAGATAGGCACCATTGAGCACCGCGCTTAGCTTTCATATTAATGACTTTTATGTTCATAAGACGTAGTTATAAGTTTTTGTTATTTACCTATGTATGTTCGTACAAATAAGGGAGATTATTATGGTTATTCATATTTAGGATGATGTCAACTTACTACATAGGTAATAGGTATGATTGATCTGATTAAATTATTAATATGCTGTAATAACATATATGTAGATCTTTTAAAAGTTTTGCATCAAAGCGATCTTAGTTTTTTACATCAACTTCCGTCAAATAATTGCGTTATAAGTAAACGGAAAGCGTTTTTTTTTTACTAAATGAATATATTAAAACTTGCCACAAGACCTTTACTGGTCTCTACTTAAATACTACAATTCTGAAACATGACAATATTCAAAAACCGAGCTTCAGTACACAACGCAACAAAGCGTCTCAAACTTAAGTATTCCATTCGCACGCCGCGTTTAAAATAGAAACAATGGCACCATTAAAAATCCGCTCTTGGATATTTTCCGAGCGTATCCCGTAACACAAATAAATCGCTAGCTTTCCACCGAAGCTATTTCCAAACGAGCATTTTCTATTCTGAACCGTGCACCCGTTTTTCTTAGACGCCCATTATAAGGCGAGGGTGGGTTTTACCCCAGGGTGGCGCCCGCCCGAACCCCGAAAGTAGAGGTTAAGTCGACGTATAGGCCGTTATGAAAGTTTATAAGTAGAATGGATGATAATTATACAGGCTTTATGTATAGGGCGTGCTTTTTAAACGATATCACCTTAAAGAGTTTTCGGTGAATTGCAAATTTGGATTACCCTGTATGTTGGGACTTGGGAGGAAGGACCAGATTTATTCAGCTATGAATGTATGAATAATTTTCGCGTTTAACGACGGTGACGTTCGACAAGTTATATAACGGACTTCTAGGGATTGTTTTATGATGTCTGAATAAAATGCAAAATCTACGCTACACCACAATCAAACCGTTCAAAAACCAACTAATCTGCAATCATACCGTTAAGTCACACATACGTTAAAGCAACACAACACAGACCCGCGGAAGAGCCATACAACACCGCAAAGTTCGAAACACCAGCTCTATTTACATGTAAATACTTTGAAAAAGTAATTTGCGCTCGGCGTCTCCCGCGCCGCCCTCGAGATTGCGAAAAGGCACATTAAGCTTCCTCCAGGTGATGCATGATAACTGTTATAGCCGAATATAATTTTCTCAGGGCCGCATCGCTCCCTTAATCCCCGCAAAGAGCCTTCGGAATTATTCCTACAGATATTTACGGTTTCGTGAATAAATAAAATTATGAACGGTGTGCACGGGGATCTAACTAAGTCGGAGCGGCTTGGCATCGTCTTGTTTATTATTATACCTATATTAAGTTGTTTATCTTTTTAATGGTCGCAGAGAGTTATACGGGTCGATGCGATTTATGTCGTGTAGGATAAGAAACTCGGGAGGATAAAAAGAAGGAATGTCGGGACTCGACTCTGATTCCACGCTGAGATTGGATTTTTAAATTTAGATGTGATGATATTGTTCCGTTTGCTTTATGTTTATGTATTTCGGTTGAAATTGTTTAAGAGAAAATTGTGATCATGCTTGACTGAATTACTTAATTTGTAATTTTTGGTCTTCAGGTGAATTAAAACTATACAATACCTGGAAGCATGGACTTGCACTTTGTTAACAAACACACACGCGTGAACTTTAATGTACTTAAGATGTATCAAGCCAAGGAAATAGCAATAACAGGTATATGAAACGCTAAATATAACGCAGTTCATATTTTTAACACAAAGTCACGTCACACGTAGATTGCGTTCAAAATGACACTCATAACAATCTTAATATTCACTGAAAGGGGTTCTATTCTAACAAAAAAAATACTTTTTTAACTCAAAGACAGTGGTCAGCGTTGGACAAAAGAAGCCAACAAATTCAAACAATATTGCACAAAACGGCACTTTGTGCAATATATCGTCGTAAAAAGAACAATAAACAAAGAAAGGGTAACAAAGTCACTCCTCAAACCCTTTTATTGCTTTCGAAAGAAAAACAACCCTTCCATTGAAAACATAAAGAACTTTTGTTTCGGCTCGCCCGTTATATTGACGCAAATGCTTTTAAAATTTCTAGGAAAGTACTCGTTTGAATGTAAACAAAGCATCTGTGGATTTTTAGAAACATGAAGCAGGTAATATATTGTTCTGTCATGTAAAAAAGCTAACGGATTGCCATTAAAGAAGGTAAAAAATTGTTACTCTCTTACATTGAAAAATAAGTGTTCGAAAATCGCCGGCTTCAAACGGAGCTGGTAATAAATTCGTTAACCGCTAGCTTCAATGGATGAAACTTTAAACATATTTATTCCAAATTTTAGTTGCACTCAAGTTCCTATATTTGTTTATAGATACGTATTAAATGGTTTATAATTGTCAAAATCAAAGTTCATCAAAAATAATACCATAACGTTATTGTATGTACATATTCGCCGTATCAATAAATGTATGTAAAAAAACAGTAATAATAGACTGCAAACACAAGTTACCAGCAAATGCAAACACTTCGTCCCCGTCTAATAATAACCAAATACCGGGGACTACCAAAATAGCGGTAAAACTGGGTGCAACGACCTCATTGCAGACCCTACCCAAGGTCGTGCTAGTAAAATGTTTATGGACTATAAAACCTCGTCTGCACTGTGTCTCTGTGTCAAGGACTCCAGACAATTTTATTGACCATTCTGACGATTCGACGAGACAGAATTTACAACCAACTGTCAAATGTCAACCCTTTATTGTTTTTAAAAACAGATGTTGAGCACAAAAAGGGTACTAGAATGTCTATTGGCTTCAGAATAAGGATGAGAATAGTAGCGATGAGTTTTATAGTTAATAATTATTGTACAGATGTTTGAGATTGTGAAGTTTTTTTCGGTATCTATTAAAATAAAACAATTCTACAACAGTGACATGTTTTTAAAATAATTTACCTACTGTTTAAAAATACAGTTAAGACAATTCGTAATTCAGATAATGTGGAGGAAAGTGAAAGCTTTTTATAAAATTCCTTGCAATTAGATGCTTTCATAGGAACTTTAGGATATGAAAACTTTAGTAAGACAATACGATTTAACTTGCGGTACACGTCCTGAATTCTCTTAAGTCATGTACGCACATAAAACTTGCACCAAGACGAAGGGACGAAAATTAAATATTCCATAAAATCGCAGCACTTCTAAAAGAAAAGCAATATCGGATACGCAAGTGGCTAATGACAATTTGATGCCGACGGTATGGCGCAGTCGTAAAAAATCACTAGAAATGATCCCATTTTGATTAAAAAATCACGAGTACCCACCCTCAGGCGCTCAGAAAAGGAAACTTCCGAATGATTTAAAAGTTTTAATAACGGAATTCTAGTGAAATGACATTATACTTTCAAATTAGGAGTGAAAATTTAATTTAAAGGAGAGACAACTCGCCGTTGTAGGGGCGAATGAGATTCACCATCGTAAAAATGTACAAGCTCTTCTTTCACAGAGTTTCTTTTCAGTGTGCAAAATTTATGCCGCTTAAATCTCTCCGAGGAAAATTAGAAGGGGCCTGTATTTATTAAACTGGATGGTTCTCACTCGTTAGAGGAATTTTAATAGCCAAAGTTTTCCTTATGAATGCGGCTTTCGCTATGACTTTCGAGTTATCTTTTATTAGATTTCAGTCCTCCTAATTAGGGTTGTCAAGTGTTCTGGAATGAAATCTTTAATGACCACTTATTACACAAAGTTTTGGTCGCAAAACCTTTTTTCTTATATATAAATTTTATCGCCGGTTGAAAAGTAGCAAGCATCTCACAATCTAAGCTAGCAATTTTATTTTGACTAAAACAGAGCTCAATTTTCCAACTTTGCTCTAACTTCAGGCGATACACGAACAAGCTTTTTAACTTTTAATTTCTAATTAGAGAGGCGCATTATTAACAAAACAAACATTGTAAGTAAACTAACAGGGCGAACGCAAGAGTGTGATATTGCTATTATAATTTTGTTTTAAACGGGAGCCCGCACACGGGCCGCCTCTGTTTCAAAGCATTTTCATGTATAGCTAATTAAAATACGCTGTCGCAAATGTAAACGACGCGAGCGGTCGCTTTACACGTATCCAAATTATTTTTTGGTTTATTAAAATTAATTTTTATATACTTGCACTGTTTGTGATTGTAACTGATGCATTTTGTTTATAATGGTACTACTCTGTAACACGAAATACTTTTTAAAAGTGTTTTATATAGAAGACATACACTGTTCTGTCTAATACATAGTAAAAAAAAATCCACCACCGTAAATATAATTCCAAATACAATTGATAATAATATTTTTCACTTTCTGCAGCAATATTCCTTTTATATTTGTCAAAGTATTTTATTAATATTTACAAATATACTATACTTACAAAATGACATAATTTATGAAAATAGAAATCACAGCATTAGTGATTTCTTATTTCAAAAATTATGTTATTTTGAGTTTTTAGTGATAAACTACAAGTTGTGTTTTGTCTTCTTTGCGTTATAAAAGTATAATGGTATTTTATATAACAACCTAATATTTAGAACACTCAAGTAATAAATCGGCTTTATAATAATTTAAATTCCAATTCTAAGTTCTTTTTATCATAAATCAGATTATAGAAAAAGAAAATGTCAATGCCATGTTGATTTAGAATACACTTTAAATACATATAATAAAGAAATAATAATTTTAAAATATAATTTAACGCCTGGAAAGTTTCTAAGATAGTCATTTTAAGAATTCATATGTCAATATTTCTTTAAATATATTGAGTTTATTGTAATTCTGATCTCTATCTTTTAAAGTTGTTCAGTAACTTTCACTAGGTAGACATATTTATTTGATTTTATCGAGTAAATGTATAAACTTAGTAATTTAGCTACTATTGTTCTACTATTTGTCTTCTCTGGTGCGGTTTGGTGGATTATACACCTTTTAGACCTTTCTGAAGTCTCAGGTGTGTAGATTTCCTCACAGAATTTTTCCTAACCGTTACTGCAAGTAATTATCAAACTCTGAACCATGATCACAAACATTTATGGTGAAAGAAAAGTAAAGGTGCAGGCCGAATTTGGACTCAAACTTCTGCATGGAAGGCACGCGTTCAATCGCTAGGCTATCACTGCTTAAATGTATGAACTTAAAAAATAATATAATGTTTCATAATGAACATGCTTATTTAAGTTAAAAATGCTGCTTTCTTATGTAGCTTTAAGATTTTATTTTTTACCTTACCCCACACTTCGTATAATTCTTGTATTGTGGGTGCGTTTACAAACATATATATTCACGTACACAAAGACCTTATTTTGTAATTGTTTGCTTATAGCCAACAAATAAATTAATATTACTTATATCATGTTTTTAAAATAGTCTATCAAGTCCTGCTTTATTTATTTTTTCCAACTAAGTCAAAGTTTTTTTATTTTACAACTCTACTAACTTATTCAAATAATTTTGAAATTCAAATCACACTTTCACTTTAATTTACAACATTTTCATACAAATATTTTCTATGTTTTCCAAAAGCGAACTAACAATAAAATAAACTACACTTGTCGTTTAGTGGCCATTTTAAAAACGTTAACAGCCACACTAGAGGAGCGTCCATGTTCGTCGGTTTATAAGCCGTTAGCCAACCGTTTGGCCATAAAGTTGACAAGTTACTCGTTAAGATTAGGTGCAGTACACCTCTATTGGGCTCCGGATATATTGCTTGCATTTATAGTGATGAGAAAGAATGTAGGTGAATGTGGTTTGAGATGTCCCTCTTGAATTCTGTATTCAATCGAGACAAGAAAAAATGATTTTGATATTGATAGATAAATGGTATTATGATTTACAAGCAAACCCCAATTTTCTTCTCTACATTTTCTATATGTTTTTTCTAGCGTTTTCCGGTTTGTTCCCACATCATGTATAGATATATCTAGCAAAGAAATTGATATACAGAGTTACCAGAAGTTTTCTTTTTAATGAAACCAAAATAATACAAAAATCTCCAAACAATAGGCTGGTCCTTTCAAAGTCGGAAGCCTCAAAGCTAAGTTGGCCCGAGTATTCAATATACTTAACTGTACTTAGGTATGAAGTGTTTAGTAACGGTTTCATTGTACCTTTTATTTTACCGCTAAATATAATTACACTAGAAGAACACAATTAAGTACCACTTAACAATATTTGTTCCATAGGCTTAAAATCATTATGCTAAAATTAGAAATTTTTTGTGATACTTTAATTAAAATATTGTTTATGTAGGCGTAATATTATTCGTATTATAACTTCTATTTATTATTATTATAATTAAGTGTGTAGTAACTACTCAAAGAATATATAATTAAGTTGTATTAAGTTCTTAATTAGCCCGTTACTTTTTCATAGTCTTGTATGTTTATATGTTAATTATATTTTTTCTTCTCATAATTTAAGACAAAACTGAATTCATTATTTTGAATACAATGATATGTGAAAAAGCATTTTTATTTTTAGTTCATGACATGATTATTTTTGGTTATGATACAGCTGAAGTGTAAAGTAAAATAAAGCTAATAAAAATAACAATAATTATAGAATTAATCACAGTAGAAAACATAATATCATAAATGTGTACAATATTATGTATAAATAAATAAATATAACGAAGTGAAATAACAGCTAGAGTGTATTTAACACAGTTCAGAAGCAGTTTAATAACTTATGCCTGATTTTACAATAACTAGATAAACCACAGATTAAGTATTCCTCTGATATATCAATTATAAAAACGGTTCCAATTTTAAATTAACAGCTATATAACTTTTGTCTGGGCATCGAAAAATCGGGCCCAAATAAGGTACAAAAATATACATTGACATTTCATATTTCAATTTCGAATGAAAAATTATTTAAAAAACACTTATTTAAGTAATTGTAACTTTAAACCAGGTAGTTTAAGTATAGTTAGTTCAGCAAAAAATAGTATAATTATGAGTATCGGTAAATTATATTATAAAATGCGTTACAAAACACTTTGTACCTATTTTAAATCAACATGATAAAGATGCAGTTTTTCACGCGCAAATTAAAGACGTTATTTATTCCAGTAGGTATGTTAATAAAAAATGTTCAAAAGATAAGAATAAATTCATAAGGTCTTTCAAGTTCATACAAACATACATTAATGTCACATGATACGTGATTTAATTGTTCGTTTACTGCATTAACATTGCTTAATTTTGTTGCTTTTATGTTTAAATTAGCTGTCATTTTAATTTATATTAAAGTTTTAATGTATGACATAGTCATAACATAATTCATTTCTTTGTGTGTTAGTTTGGTATGTGTTATCGAAATGTGTCGTTAATTGCACCTAATTATAGTTATAAAGCAACAATGTATTTAAGGCATAATTCTCTGCCATTCATAGTTTCATCTTTTATAAAATTAAAATGCGTTTTTTTTTTTCTTTTTATACTTATTGTTGCCTTTTGTTGTTATGCGTGCATTTTTGCTAAATCACTTTTCAATCAGTCGTGGTCACAGTTGGACTAAGTGAAATGTTAAAACAATAATTTCAATATAGAAATGCTTACAATGTCGCAGAACATCATATCAGCAGTAATTGCGCAATGTTCGCGACCGTCGCATAGTTACAAGTCAATGTTTTATTAAAATCGTTTCTGAATCTAATACGTTTGCTTCTCGAAATACGGTCGGACGGTACCCCATAACGAATGGGAATGACCCCATTAAGGGCACCTTTTAACGTATTAAATCGAAACTTATCGGGAGACCTGTCCACGGGCTAACCCAAGGGTGAGCCTTATCGACCATACCACTCACTTAGGATATACTAGGATAGTAGATCCGGGATATACGAGTCTCATTTGCGGTATATTTTGGAGACATCTCTATAAATTAGAATGGCGCCCGGGTTTTGTATTTATTCATTCGCAAGGTTATGAATAGATATCGGTGTGGCTTCCCCTTTGCTGTTGGATTTAATTTATTCTGATTATGTGGGTTAAGGAAGTTGAAACAAGGTCGAGTTTACGTGTTTCTCTAAGTATTTATGTTGTGATAAGTCTATATAATGTGTATATGTGACAAAGAAACAAACAAAACAGTTTCTCGTACGTTTATTTTCAAAAAAGAACTGATTGAAATCCTATAAATATATTTTATTTAATGACATTGTCAAACCTGGTGACGTATTCGATAATTCTAAACTTAAATTAGACGTTATGATAATTTTGTAGAGCAATCAAAACTAGTAAATTTATATTGACAAAATTATCAAGTTACAGGGTTATATTACCAATTTGTATGTGATTGATTACTCTGATGTAATCTTATACTACCTCTATTAAATCCTTCAGTACAACAAGTTTCAAATAACCACGCCTTGATTGACATCATATAGAATAATTTTAATAACCTGAAAATATCTATACATTTTGTGAAATATTTCTAAATCACAATTGCGTTTAAGCTTATAAAAATGTGTGGCCTTTCAGCGCCACGGCCATCGAAGGTTCGTGTTTCCAATCACGTTGATAGCGTAGAAGCCTTCGTCGCTCCGTAGTTCCTATACATGCTACGAGATGGCGGCACTAACACGATCCGTTTATATCGCCGTAAAATTAATTTCAGTGGTTATGTAATCACTTTTATGTGGTTTTAAGTGGTTTAGTATGAAATTCGTATGAATAGAGTATGAATGTGTATGAATCTGTTTCCCCTGTGTGTATGTAGTTGTAATAGCTCTGTTTTAAGTGTATTTGGTATTCCAATGTTAAAAAATAGTCTCAGTCTTAATTAGATATTTTTTTAAATATCTTTATTTCCTTTAATACCATCAAAGACAATTAGGATATTAAAAAAGAATTATTTACACCATATTGGCGTATCAATCGAAACCTTTAAGTATAGGGTACAACAACAGACTTAACAATATGGCCCATTAAAATAATAATATATATTATATGATTTTTTTAATTTATGATTATACTATTGAAATACTAAGTAGGGAACTTACTCTGTTTTGTTAATCAGTTTTTCTCACACTCAACATTATTAATTAACGTGATTAATATTTATTTATTTTCTAGTTAAAAACTGCATCCCCTTTTCAAAATAACGACAATAAAAACTTATCCAAACACGACCATTAATACTCATATACCACTTAACATCTACACACCGCCCCTATATGGTCGCCATTTCACATCATTGCTAAATTGGTGACCACATAAATCCTACTGTTTAATTTAATCAACACTGTTGTTCTTCATTTATATATCACATCACCAGTACCACTAGACCTCTGAATCATAACCATTTAACCCTTTTTACTCCAAGAGAATCGTAGAAAAGGGACGCAGGGTAGTTCTGGTTATATCGGTCAGTAGGTTGCCCATAATTTCATCATGTGGGAGCTTACCCACGCATTTGTTTAAGTCGTTGAGAACTGTGAAAGTTAAATTTCATTAAGATAAGAGTTTAAAAAATGATGAAGTTGCGGCTTGACTACTATTTTTCATTGCTTCAGAATAACTCGTTCTCCTCTGTTACCTTACTAATAAAAACTCTTACAAGAGTAATACTTGAATTGAACAAACACAATGGGTACTGTCAAACCCTAGAACTACTATCAATATAACATTTGTTTATGAAAGAAGGACTGTTCTTACTATATATTTTTCCCATAAAACAAACACTAAACTACACCGGATAAAAGTTCTAGAGATAAGCCCAAATAAAAATGCCAACCCATATGTTTTACACGAAACCACTTATTAAGCAATCACAAGTGTAAACAAACTCATAGTAACGATAAACATCAATATTTCGGTACTCTAAAGAGACATAACGGATCATTGTTTATCATATTTCTATAACAATAACGACATTTCAAATTCAAATGTAAAATGGCGTCGGGTCGGGTGGGGTTCCTCCCTACCGGATGCGCAGCGACCGTCGGAAACGAAGGGAATTATTTATGAGCCTGTCATATATTATTTATTTTATTCCCAACTTTCGATGACATACTAATGTTCTGTACGTCTCATAACATTAAAATAACTAACAACAAACCGTCAACATAATTTTTCTCATCGCTAAATGACGTAGGGCCTATGAAAATTAATAAAAAGCCCACGTTTTCGACTAAAAATTATTCGTACCTAATAAATATAATGAATTTATGATTTTAATCTTTCGTTTTGGCTTTACTTATAATTTTATCTACGCACCTACCCGCATGGTGACGCAATAAATCCATCTATTATTCACAGTAGGAATTTTATAAAATTAGGTATCTAATATATTTATGTAAATAGTTTGACTTTAAGGCAATATATTTTGGTTTATTTATTGGCTATTATGTAAAACAGCGGCAAAAATGGTGGGTTATTTATGCTTTTAGATAAACAGAGGAAAAAACTGGTTTTCATGATTGGGCAATCTTAAATGGTTGTATTGGTGTAGGAGAGACGATCGTACACTTACGGGGACTAAATAAAGCAACTTAAACCAACAAAGAAACATTTGGAATGGCAGATAATGAGCGTGGCTAGCGAGAAGGAACGAAATGTCTGGCTGGGAGAGGTTACGATATTTCCGGGCCATTTGACACTTTGTTGTTACCCTACACAGTGTCATGGGCACGCGGCGAGGGAACCAAGAAAGATGGACCAAATAAAATTGTTTTATGTGTGTATATGCACACTTATAATACATTTTTGGTAGGATATTTTACATACTGTGTCTATTTATCTAAGTAACATAATCTGTATCTGTGTGAATTGCTAATAAATAAAATTGAATTTGTTTCAAGATTTTCGATACAACAAAAATACAAATCTGGATAGGTGCCTACTAGATAACTTTGGGAAATGCCATTAATTTTTAAAATTAAAACTATCTATATGGCCATACATACTTCTGAAATCAAGAAATCTTATGTATTTTTAGCTTGTTCGTTAAAACTGTCGGTCTAAAATCTGCTGAATACTTTGGCGTCTAGAGAGTAATTTATAGTTTTAGTCTGGTGAATCACTCTGTACAGACTACAGACTATACCTCCAATTAAACCTACGCTTGTTGGCATTGCGTAAGATCAGTTAGCGAGTTTATTAAACAGACTGACTTTGACGGAGCGAGTGCAGCTGACCGCGTAGTTTCGGCTTGTTTTTGTCGATACGAACTCAAAACCAATGAGCCGATACTCACGTCCATCGCGGAATACATGCTTAAATATAGTGCCTATAGATATAGATCTTCTTTTTCTTAGATCATAGATCGGCTTTAAACTGTCTTAGATGAGAATTAATTATGGCGTGGTGGAATGATTATCTGAGACGCTGACTGCCTAAGATCTGTAGATCTCTGTCAATCTCCGGCGAAATATACAGGGAGATAGTTCTCGTGCGATCAGAGATCACATAAAGATCGAGATAATATATCGAATGATATTGCCAATATCCTTTTTCCGAGTTCTCGAATTATCACTTTATTTAGAGGTTCCGTTACGTTGTGCAAAGTCGACATTTGACAGAAACAAATCTATAGATAATGAGACAGATTTATATCGAAGCGCGCAAAAATTACCCCCATGAATTGCCATAAGATGTCGAATAGTTACGTAATTCATAAATGTTAATCCTTTACACCCTACATTGCAAGATACTTGTATAAAAGACCGGACACATATCTCTCGTTCTATGCTCCCCAGACATGCATGTAATGTTAATAATAATATGCCTAATATTTAGACAGTAAACAAATTGTCAGTCATATCAGACTGTCGCCTTACAGTAAAGCTAAAACTAATTGTCTATCTATTCGCACCACACACGATTCGACGTAATGAATTTACTTACGTAGTTATAAATAAATTTGAAACCCATGCAGTAATGTGTGGACGGAATAACGTTTAGAGTTAGCGTTAGTTAAAAATAGTATGTCTTTACAATTTAAATAGTTGTGCGTAGGTTTAGGAGGTACTTGGAAATTTAAAAAAAATAAAAATCCTCATCGTCTTCCTCGGCTTTTCCCAACTACGCTAGGTTTGGAACTGTGCCCGGTTGGTAGCAATAGGCTCACCCCCTATTACATGGGACTAATAACAGCATCGGCCAAATGTGGGTGTACAATAGTACACCTCTGCCTAACCCTTCGGGAATACAAGCATGATGTTATGTTATGTTTCACAATAAACTAGACAAATCATTATTTTTGTCCTCCTTCTGTTTCTTTCGTGTTGCTCCGCCCCCGAAAGTGTAATATAGAATAAAATATAATATAATTTCATTATGATCGGTTCAGTAGTTTTCTCCTGATGATATAACAAATCGACAAACAGAGTCCTTTCGCATATTGAATAGCGTGGAAATTCCATCATCGATGTGACCAACTTCTCTTATGATAACAACGACAAAAAATTGTCAGCCGCTACCAAAATTAGTTAAAGGTTATTTTACGTAATTCTACTTATGTAAAATGAAGCAGCAAATTATACGGTCCATGTAAAATAGGCCGAAGGAAGGTCATCTGAATATTTTATGTCCCCGTTGAGTGCTAGTACACTTTAGTTTCTGTACTTGTATAAAATTATACGTTAAAATAATAGATTTAATTGTAATTAGTAATGTAATTAAGGTTACAGATGAAGGATTTAAGAAGTTGAATGTGTTTTCTCGTAATTATGATGCCGTCAGAAATTAACTAGTCCAACCTATTTATTTTTGGTATTTATCTCATCTTTACCTATAATAATAAGATTTTTTTTTTAAACAAAACCTTGTTTACCAACATACATGTCACATGCTTGTCTGTGTAGCATTTTCTATGTTTGCATCTATTCCGCCAGTTCTTTTACTTCTTTGTACATCTTGTCATCCTGCTTTTCCTATATCTCCTCCTGGGTCCTTGAACCCTGGTGTTTCTTTACTGACTTTCATAATATTTTTAATCGCATAAATTAAACCACCAGTCCACGTGATGGTTCAAATTTTTTTAACTTTAATATTGCTGTAAAGCTCACGCTTGAATGAAATTTAACTACGGCAAGATATTACAGATTTCATGAAAATAAATAAATTCAACCCATTACTGTCCCATAGATGGGCTAGGATCTCGGCTCAGAATGAGAAGTTTTAGGCGTTAGTCCACCACGCTGGCCCGGTGCGGGTTGGCGGACTACACACACCATCAAGAACTTTATGTCACCCCCTCAGGTGTGCAGGTTTCCTCACGATGTTTTTTCCTTCACCGTTAACGCAAGTGATAATCATATACTATCACTGGTATATTCATAGCAGATTTCATACAAAGCAATTAAATATAGTAAGAAAATTTTCATACAGCTGCTTTGACAATTTCCCTATTCTGTTCTAGTTTATATGAGTAAGAGAAGGACATTTTATATCCACTCTTTCCTCAAGAGAGGAGAAGAGTGGTACTCTAACCATCCTCATTTTTCCTGTAGAGTATACTTGACCTGACTAATGGGAACCCTTGTCACCATTTTGAGAGTTAACACAATTACATTAATTCTGTAATGGTTTCGTATTGTTCGTAACATTAGTTTTTAATTCTTCTGTGGGTGTAAAATATCTACAGATGTTCCCACATTGATTATAACATTTTACATGTTATATACATACATATATACAATGCTTGAAGCTTCTCTTGTTGGTAGCGGGTGGTGCTCCAGCTCTGAATGAGCAGTAGAACCCAATTGCTTTTGAGCTCTGTTGTATTATGATTCCGCTATTACCAAGGGTCTTGTCATTTGTGTTACTGTTGTTTAACATTTTTATTTGCTCTGTAACTCACTTACCCAAAATTCAATTGCCTCATATATGACGAAGCATCAATTGAGAACGGCTCGAGCGATATGGCTGAGTTTTTTTTTTTGTTGTGTTCGTAATTGTTAGGGCAAGGTTTGTATCAAAGATTTTAGTCGGAAATTTACATGGTATATTGGTATGAAAATATAAATAAAATAAAATTTACATTCAATTTGACGGGTCTGCGTTTCTTCATTAGTAATTTGCATCCGTGCGAAGCCGGGGCGGATCGCTAGTAGGTATAATATAAAACGAGTTTATGTACTATATTCTTCTACATCAGGAGTACATACTATCTCATTTCAATGTAATAAAAAACATTTGATTATTTTTTTGTAAAGCAATTCCCAGCAATGTATTGATTCAATATTAATATTATTAAATTGAACTTTTCGCTAGAATATAGGATGAATATATCAAAACATGCAGAGAATATCATTAATTGAGCGGTAACAGGTTAGCCGATACATAATTATGCAAACATTAATTATAAACACATCACCTGCAAGATAACTATTATTCTTAAAGACGCACTTGAGTAGGTATTAATATTTTTGTAATCCGTACAACCTATTTGATGGTAAGTGGTTTCCGTAACCTATGGAAGCATGAAATTCCAGGTATATCTCACTTCAGCGCCCTTTTGAAGATCTCTAACTGAAACTTCGGTGGGAGCTGATTAAGTTTGTATAGATGTCTGAGTATACATGGGGGGAAAGCCCCCTGAAATCATACAGTATGCGACCATTTTTGTTCAATGCTATCCGGATGAACTCCCTGCCTCTCTAGTATTGTCCCTATATTTTGATAAGATGCGCTGAAGTAATATTGCCATGGAGCTAGTAGACGCTACAACACAATTGAGATGCTTAGTGTTCGACGAAAGTCGATGTTCACCAGACAGCACTCGCTCCTCGTAAATCCAGGCACTCGTCACGTAATAGATAAAAGAACTGATCACGCGCATGGTAATGAACGCACGACCTTTTCAAAGAAAGTGGACTTCACCCAGACCGGGAAACGTTACGATGGAGAAGCGAGAATTATACTGACTCATATTCACACAATGGGGCGTTGACTAGGTAATTCATTCACGGTATGGCTAATGGTTATATTATTTAAATTAAAACGTGTCTCTAGGTACTTTACCTCTATAAAAATCACACGCCTTGCTTCCAATAACAATAGTTTTGGTGTACAATTTTTATCATCTTGAACAGCCGTAATCATCCGAAAATATACTTTGTGGCTCGAGAATATATCCCAGGATCGAGCATTCTCTGCAGTCGCGCTTAATAAATGAGGCAGTTTTTTTATACATATGATACTTACACAAAACTATAGTATTGGAATCAGTTTCATCGTTCGCTTTAAATGAAACATTCTCAATTTAGTTTAACATCAATAACGTTCATGAAAATGCATGAAACTCTGATGGGTTTGAACGCGGAACACTGTCAAACAAAACGCGCGTATTCCGATACTCCGACTTATTTATCGCCGACGATAGCTCTCGCCGTAAAAACGTCAACGTGGGCCCGATCCTCGCCTCCTATCGCGGCCCTATCACCGTCATAGATCCTCAGCTATCTGTAAGCCACGGCTTTTGATATACGACCGAGAAACCATTGGTTACTGCGCCTATCCGTGATAAATGCACGGATTAGCAACCTTATACTCCGTGATTACGTGGATATCTGTCTTTGCAGCAGTTGCAAGTAGATTATTGACTATAGAAATAGTAGTCAGTTGAATCTTAAATTGATTTACAATTTCTTCAAGCCACATTTGACTTCTATTGCGTAGGTATAAAGCTCATTTGCCGTATGACAAATTTTCCGAGAATAACGGCCAATGAAAATAGACAGTCTACAAATTTATACGCTTAATATTAATATATCATACATTTAATTACCATACCTTCAAGTAGGTACCTATAATTCAGCAGAAATTATTACACAATATTCGATTTAATTCAAGGTAAACTAAACAAAAACGTATAAATACCAAAAAAAATATTTTATAATCACGTAAACCTATCAGAAAAATATTCTCAGCGTTTTTCAATACAGTTGGCAAACAACACGGGAATCGTTTGATTCTGAACGAACAGGTAGATATCAATACAAATTATGCCACCACAATTACTGGCCCAAGTACAAGTAGTATAATAACTGCTTACCCCCACAATTACATGCTTGAGAACATTTCAATACAAGCATAATTCTTACGCAGTAATTAGGTGTCGATGTTCGCGCGAAAATGCAAATAATCGATTATAAGTAGCGAGTAAACAGTCGATTATATGTTACGAACAAATTGCGATAATGACGGGCTTTGTTTCGTTTAAAAAAGGACAATTGAAGAGCAATTTGATGATGTTAGCAATAACAAACGGTGAGCGTAGCAATTTAATTACTGAGTAATGTTTTCCCTTTTGAGTCTAATGTTTTCCTAACCGCGGTTACCTGGTTTCGTACTGCTTTCTGGGTAACTTGACCTGCTAAGGTATCATACAATCACCAAATCCGCATAGAAGAAAATAGGTCCTTTTCGGATATGCTATGCTCACTTTCTTTTGGAGATGAACTTGAAATCATCTTTTAGAAACTTTAACGGATAAAGATAAGATGAATACCAATTTATAAATGTTTACAAGCAGGATATAAAGCCCGTTGAAGGTCGAGGAGAACTCGCAGATTTTTATCATTAAAGTTTATTTACACATACTCGTAGGAACATGATTACATGTTTGCTCGTATTTTACATATCTACTCTCTTATCTCGTAGACACGCAGTAAACGATACATCCATTTACATGGTAATATAATAAAATGTATGTAAAACACATTAAATTTTACCCAACATAAAAAATTCAAACGTTTCTTCATCATTATACTACAACTACCCCTTAATCAATTAACGCCTACAAGATCGCGTTTGAATTAAAATTCATGAACTAATTACTGTAGGGCGTGCGCGAAATGAAATAAACTAATTAAAGGGCAACACTGGCCGGCCAATTACACCCGTTGATTTATCAGTGTTGCCTGATCAAATAATTAAAAATACGCCGGTAGATGGCGGCACGGTCGTAAATCGACAGCGTTCGCGCATTCAATTTGCGGAATGAAACTGGCCGGCCTCAATATGTTCGTTATATGAGAATTGACGATTTACTGGCCTCTGAACTGTGCATTCTTCGAATAATCAAATTATTATAAATAAAACGTAGGCGAGTGTTTATGTCGCTAGCAACAATGTGTCTCTAGATTCTTTGTCCCGAGATATTTTTATAAAACATTCCCGTCTGCTAGCTGATGTAGTGTTGCTAGGGAACGCCTTTCTAAAGCTATATCGAAAGAGGAGGGTCCTGGAGGTGTATCTCCAATGTTCCCGAGATTAAGTGGAGGTTATCTGAACTGTGTAACCTACAAGAGTCCATTGGTGTCTAGTGTGGTACAGATTTTTGATCATAAGTTTATGAAATTGTATGTAGTTCGAGTTTGTCGTATACAATTAAGGGTTCTCTATATCTTCGAGGAACTTCTATTTCAGAAAGTAAGACTACATAATTACAAGAAAAAAAAAGACAAAAATAAATGGTTTACTTATCACTTAAAAGATTTGGAAAAGAAAATATCCAATGTCTACTTAGATGCTATAAATGTGGTTACTGTGTCATTCCTGACATATCTTGTTTATTGGAATGATACGAAGAAAGTTTCACATGCATAAATAAAACAATATTTGTATGTACATACGTATTATCACGACGACGTACATATACAGATAAAAAGCCTTAAATCATGTGAGTATATAAAATAAATTACCATTATCTTTAACAACTTATAAAAAAATCTATGAACATCAATCGAACAATAATTTTCTCTTATATAATTACACTAATGAATGTAGGTACATTTCTCGGCGGATACACAACAAGAACTGAAGTAGGTATCATAAATTGTGTAAGTTCATTGACTTAGGTACACGTAATCATACATTTTAATTAACATACCTACAAGATCAATTCATAACTACTGGGCCCAACAAGCAATGGAGAAAATATGAAATACTAGCTTCCGCTCGCGGCTTCGCTCGCTTGGTTTACGATCCTATAAGCAGCCTATGTGCTATTCCAGACAATAATCTATCTCTGTACCAAATTTCATCCAGATCCGTTTAACCGTTCTGGCGTGAAAGAGTAACGTAAGTAAAGATCCATCCATCCATCCATCCATCCATCCATCCTCATAAACTCACATTTATAATATTAGTAGGAAGTAGTACCTTTATTTGCAAAGAGTCTCATCTGTATCTACTTGGATTTTATACCTACACCGTGTCTGTTTGTTTGTTTGTTCATTTATGACTGTTTTAATGAACTGATCATAACGCTTGCAATGTTAGAAAAGTAATTTTTGCTGGAGTTACTTAATTCTGCCCGATTGCACTAGCCATCGCAAGCGCAGCTGTTGAGCATCGGGTCTTGGTTTCGATTTCCTAGTCAGAACATAAATTCTCAGTCAGAACCCAAAGTTTGGAATTGTCCCCGATAGATGTCAATAGGATTATCTTGCTCTTAATTATATACCTTTATAGCGGCATCGGTGAAATGTGGGTGTAAAATAGTACACTTCAACCCCCTTCGGGGAATACAGACGTGATGCCTTGTATGTATGTATATCAATGTTTAAATCGGTTCATCCATGAGAACTTTCAAGAGAAAAGTAAAGGCAAATTGAAACGTAAATACGATTATCTCGCAACTTAGTAAATTGTAATCCACTGCCGCAATCCAATCCAACTGTAAGCCGTCACCGTTGCGCCAATCAGAGCCGTAGCCAGTTATGATGAAATATCGTGCTTACTGTCAAAACTAGTGATGTCATACTCGTCGAAACATCCACTACTGTCCACGGATCACTATTTAGAACTAGTACTCGCTCTATAAATCCCGTGCATAAATCTCCTCCCATAATACATTTGTTTACGATCTGGCCGCTAATTGACGTCACAGATCCTGATGCGTTCTGCACGCAACGCGTTCCAACGTATTTACGAGAGTTGCATTCTATATTTTTCCTGAAGGCATTAATGCGTGATGCGCGAATTGAAATATGGGACAGGAATCGGGATGCGGTCTGTGCTGCGTTTGATGCAGTCGAGTTGGGATGAACTTCGAAATTCAAATAGAATGCGTTTACCTGTAGTGTTAATGTATTTATGGGTTGAAGTCGATGACATTTGAAATGTGCATGGCCAGTGTAACCTTTTGTCACCCTATTTTTGAAATGGTTTTTTTTTTTAGTTGCTGAATGTCAGATGAACTAAAGAAGTTTTGTATTGATCGTCATCGTTATATTGAACGCAGTGTCCCATACGGGTGGGCTTGATTTTCTATTTTTACACAACACAATTGTTAACAAACAATAATTTTATTTACACAAACAATATTACACGTATATATCGAGCTATTTCTAAATACAAAGCAGTCTTACACAATTCCACAGCCTCAACAATCGTGCTTCACTTTAGACAAGCAGATAATTGTCTCAAACTAAATCCTTTAGCCATAACTCCACTCGCCTACAATTGTAAATAAATTCTGAACTAACCTAGTGGTGTGTAACGAGCTCAAACGGGGCTTCGATGCGATATCTCCACAGTCCAATGTTATATTGCTCAGTCGCCAGTTAAAGTACGAGTTTTTGATCAGTCTCGCCTTGGGGCCGATGAACTGACTTTATTAATCATACTGTACTCTTTGTCTCTTTAAAGTACGACGAAAATAAACGATAAAAAGAAAATGTTGGTGCACCTGTGTATAAATAACGTATTGACGTTAATATTGTTCATTGAATTGTTTAAGAAAACTGTAAATACGTATAATAGATTACTGAAAATAAAAATAAAAATTGATCGTACTTTTTGTTTTATATTTAAAAATGTAAACGAAAGCGAATCAATAATAATTTCGTTGTTTAATTATGTAAAGTTATGTATATATTTTACATAACATAGCATAGCATCAGCCAATATGGAAGGGCTAGGCAGAGGTGTAATATTATACACTCATATTTTGCCGATTCCGTTAAAGAGTTCCATGTAATAGGGGATGAGCCTATTGCCATCTGCCAGGCAGAGATCCAGATTCCGCGTTGCTACTTAAAATTTTCAAGCAGAAAACCCATTAACACTTTGCCCGACCCGGGAATCGCACCTCAGACCTCACGCTCAACAGTCAGACCAATGAGGCTGTCGTATATTTAATACCCGGTTTTATAATTTTTCCAGTTTTATTTATTTATTTCATTATTATTCACTGACCTTTTGACATAGAAATATGTAATACGTCTCTAAACACAGAAAAACATACCTAACTCTGAATATATTCTTAATTAAAGAAAACGATAAATAAAATTATGTTAAGTAGGTAACAACCTCAAGTCCCACAATGTATTTATAACCACCCAATAAATTTATTGGTTGAAAAATACATGAGCCTATGAACGGCAACGTAAACATCAATTCTCTTTAAAAGGAGTACCTACCTGCCTTCAATAAATTGCACATGGTGATACAAAGAAAAACTGGAAGGTATGATCATCAGAAGTGCGACACGAATCCTCACATCATCCCAAGCAATATAACTCATCTATAGTAAAGATGCGCTGACACAGAACGCAGAGCGCGGAGGAGCGATTCCGAAGCTACTAAGAAGGTCACGGCTAAAAGAGTATATGTTTAGATTTTACCATATAATATAAAATTCTACAAGCAACGTTGTATATTTTAGGACGTAAATTATACAATTCGCTAGCATTTTTCACGTTTAACGCGTGCCTATACTATGGCTTGCTCTATAAATGTTGCAAGTACGGGAAATATTGAGAATTAATGCACTCACCTAGAAAACATTATGTGCCCTAACACGCAATAATTCCTCTAGGTATGTAGGCCCTTTCACGGTTATCACCTCTATGTACTTCACAAATAGTGCAAAGCATGCCGCATGCTATGAATTTTATTCAGAAATTATGGTGCTCTTGCAAGCACATAGAATGCGTGCAATTTAGTAAATACTTCTTATAATTTATAGGCGAGCCGTATATACCTAATAGAATTCTTTAACTTTTTGCATTTACTGTGCTATGTTCTTAATTTCTCCGAATGATTAATGAATAAAAATTAATAGCGTTGACATTTCAAAAGTTGCATTTTTATTTTAACTACACTGCTCACGTCGCATTGCACGGTCGTAATTATATAGAAGGTGCGAAGAACTGCAACGATCATAACTTGACGTTTTTGTTCAGAAATATTCAATACATTTCATCTCGCAATTATGGAGGTGTTAATAACCGAACAATGCTACTAAGAAACGTATTCAATGAAGAATGGCTGAAGAAACTTTTTTACTAAAACTAAGTTTAGAAATTATTAATTAACTTCAAAAGTCTTACCATATCCACAGATTACGACACCAACCGCCATGATTTAGATATGAAACCTTAATAATTGTCAAGTCTGAAAACTTCGCAACCAAAGCTCTAAACAGCGGGGAACTTGCGAAGCTTCTGTGTTGCGGTAAAACTTACGGGACATCCGCAATAAGTTAAAGCAATTTTGCGGGGAGCCCAAAATCGGTACCTTTTCAACACAGAACCCCAAAATATACCACGGTGTCAACGTGTGTGTTATCACGTTGTTAAAAGTCAAAGGATTTTGACACTGTGTCCTCAGTTGGAATACGTTCATTGGTCGCTGTGTCCAGTATAAACATCAGGGTGTTACAAACTTATTTGCATTTACACGGGCCGAGTAATTGCGTTGCGCTACAGGGAGAACTTTAATTAAACTTAAGAGTCTTAAACTTAAGTAGATATAGCTTAAGTACGTAATAAGAAAAGTTTTGTTAATTACCTAGGTTGGTACTAGGATTACCTACGTACGTTGGTACATAGTGGGTCGGAGAATGTTGCCAAAAGCGGAATTAGCAAATTGGATGTGATATTTTTGCGGAATACATACGTAGGGAGGCAGGGGAAAATTTGTCGGAGTAATTTCATATCATATGTATTGTGACATAAACATATCTATGTGGAAAGAAATAGGGTATTGCCAGCTCTATTTCTTTCCATAAGTCACCCTGTTATCGGTAAAAGGGGTTCTGATTCATATAGATAAGTACCTATGTATGTGAATATAAATTCTTCTCATTATAGCATCTCCGTTGACCTGGGATGAAAAGTATAAAATGTAGCATCAGCATCACGCCCGTATTATCCGAAGGGTTAAGCAGAGGCGTACTACTGTAAACCCACATTTCGCCGAGGCGAGCCTATTACCATCTATCGGGCACAATAATTGCAAACCCCGTGCTTACTACTGAGAATTTTGATACTGAAAAACCCAATAAACTGCTCGAACCGGGAATCGAACCCAGGACCACACGTTCAGCAGTCGCGTTAAGCTTGTATTGAAAAATGTTTTTTTTCCTATTAATTTATTTCTGTGATTGTTAATGAATGAAAATAACAATGGGTAGATAGGATAAGATATGTTTTTATTCATGTAGACCATATACAGGTACTTAAGAATAGTTACGACTCTAGGTGCCACGTTCCAAAATGTTGACTTCCAATGGAGAAGAACGGGCAAGAAACTCCATGGTTACTCTTTTAAATTCAGAATTTCTTACAATATTTTGTTAAAATACATTGTTCTCGGGTAGGTACAGACTATGGGTATTTAGCATTTGTAAGACAATGCTTTTGACCACATTCTTTTATGGAACGTAGCAATAACAGCTCATGGCCCAGACAATGGTAAGCTAATAAAATAATAATTAAAAAGAAGTTTTATTGGGGGACCACACATGATATACCGTTTTCCCACCAACACATTTGCATACTAAATAAATAAAATAAATGATTTATTACATTCTAGCGTTAATTTTCGCGCTATTAAACTGTCTTTATACCCGCAAAACGCATTAGTCGTCATTAAAAAGCCATAGCGTAATCCCGTTATCTTTACCCAATTGAAATAAACTAAGCAAAACATTCTATAACGGAGAAATCTAAAAATACATACAAAATCGTTAGTACAACGTAACAACGCTTTCGAATCAGCTGTGAAATCAATCAATTGATTAGGGACGGTTAGATTAATAAAACACAGTTCTTATACAAGATTAATTGAAATTGATAGTATCAATAGTGAGTTATAATTTAACAAGTTGTAAGGCAGCGGGCACAATGATGGTTAGTAGCGCGACTTAAAGGCGCCGGTGGGCAAAGGTTGATTAGTTTCATATGTCTACTGCAGAGATGGCGAACCAATGGCACGCGTTATGCACTAAGAAAACGCGCACAATGTTTCATTGTGCTCTACGAAAAAAAAGTGTGAAGTTGGTATTGTATGATTTGCGAACGCTTCATCTAATCTGCAACAACAGATGTCACACTAATTTTACTTATTTTAAATTACGCGTATAATTGAGACATTGTAATTTTTTTTATAGTATATAAAGAGTTTTGAATTGATAGCTATTATTATCTCCTTTATTTATTTAATAACATATTTTTTTAAATTTATAAATATATATAATTAAAAAATACATTTATAAATATAAAAATAGGGACCAACCGGTATCGGGAATAGGGTCCAAGCTACCGGTGGTTAGGGCTCTAGAGAGAGGAACCTGCTCACAATACGTGCTGTATCAAGGAGTACCGAGGTGTTTCTGAATCAGTCCCTTGACCCAGCCGCCCAACGAGAGCCTCTTGAGATGTTGGTCGAGGCTCTTGGCCATCAGGCCATTGGCCGTCACAACAATCGGCACGACGATAGCCGAATCGACATTCCACATGTCGACAACCTCGTGCGCCAAGTCGAGATACTTCATTTGTTTCTCTTTCTCAGCTTTCAAGAGATTATTATTATTAATTTCCCAATAATCACAAAGTCAAAATTATTTGATGGCGCGTCTATGACCTTATTAAACATTTCTTTAGTAAAAATGGCCCTTTGATACATAAAGATTCGCCTACCCTGGTCTACTGTATACATTATGTTCTAAGAGTGAAGTATACTATGAAACTATATAAGTTTTGGTTCACGGTAAAGAAAAAGTACTCAAGATTAATAAATAAAAGGGCGTGTACCCATTCATATTTTTAACGAGATTTCCTGTTCAACAGTAGAATATTTATAAACATCACAACACCCAATCATTATGAATTAAAGATATTTCAAAATCGTGTACACCTGTGTCATAAAAACTAAATATAAATTACCAATGTTATCTCCTTCGAACCGATCAAATAAAAAATTCTAACTCTCTTGAGAGATAAAAATAATAGAGAACAAGTCAAATCTTTCGGTTTGGCGTTCGTGACCATTATATTTGTATACAGTGGGAAATAACACTAACAGTTACCGTTACTCATTCGCTAGTGTGAACTAGGTATTACCTAGCTCTTGCGTTTATTTTTAGTGCCGCGTACCTATATTTTTCTAGTGGCAGCTATTAGAACATAAAAAGCGCAACTTTAATATGATATTAATAGATTTCAATTCACTGGAATTTCTCTTTTTTAGAAGCATTATTTTTTATTGATTTTCTATAAATGCTAGACAAAAATATTGGTTTTTTTTTTTGTCAAAATAACTACTTTTGTGGCAAAAAATAAGCTATGAAAACAATAAAAGTTAAATGTTTTTGAAACTTCGTTAATTCAGTAGCTATAATCACTCAATATTCATGAGATAGAGGTACTCAAATTAATAGACTAAAATATCTCTTTCATAGGTATTTAAGACATGTTCAATACCTCAACGAATGCTACCGTCCAACAACACTATTCATTTATCAATCTTCTTTAAATCGCCTGCTGAATTTAGGCTTCCTTACACTATAAAGAACCTTTGTTAATTATGCTAGTGGGCTGCAAGGAATCAGCCTCAGGAGTGACAATACCTGAGAGCCTCTGGTATACCTTGAACAGCCTTCTTTGGTACTACCATTACTGACATGCTAATCTTTCTCCTATGACATGAGTGACTCCAATGACAACTCCTCCTGACTCGCCAGGAGAAGATGGCCATGCTAGTGGAGTACAAGATCAGTTTCCGCGTAGAGCTCATGCTGAGACTACAGAAGAAGGAGTAGATAGGGAGCTCCATCAATTAATAAGGTTGAGTCAATCAGTCTACTGACGATACCTCCGACAGCAAATAAAAATGCGCAGGCGCTAGGATGAAATTTCCAAAACGCACAATTGACACAGCGGAGCAATAAAAATTACTGAGCAAGCAATCTAACACATAAAGGTAGCAATAACATGCATTATCATGCATTATTTCTATGCCTTTAATCTATCTTTAACATTCAAATCTCATACCACCTAAGGTAAAGGGCAGCTAATAATTAAAAGAAAACTGTATTTTATCTACATAACTTTTTTTTTTTATATAACAGTAAATTACCAGTTGTACACTATTGTTATTTTATACATTAACTTTATGGTACAATAATCACGGTACCTCTACTTACTTCTTGCTCTGCTGAGTACATTAACAGTCTACACGAGTACATACAATGCTTTTATTGACTGTTCTTTAGTCTTATATGTTATAATTTTTGTAAGAAACAGAATATATATTATAGAATACATATTCATAGCATCACGTATGTATTCCCCGAAGGGTTAAGCAAAAATATACAACTGTAAATCTACATTTTTTCCGATCCCCTTATTAAGTTAAATGTAATAAGGGGGCGAGTATATTGGTACCTAACGGGCAAGATTCCAAACTCCGAGCTTTTTCTATAGAAAAACCACTTGACATTTTGCTGACTCTCATGCTTACCAGTCGCGGTTGCAACCATTGGATCAGCGAGGCAGTATTAGGTATAGATATTCATTTAAGCTAAATATCACGTCCCTAATTACATGTAGGCCGCTCGGGACATAAACCTGATTTACAATAGCAACACGCCACACGATTGTTTCACGAATTGAATTAGATATTGTAGATAGAAAGTGGCTCATCTATGCAAATATGTGACACTAGTGATGTAACATCTAGTTACAGGCATAGCTATAAACTGATACTGATGTTACATCGTCCATATTTAAAGGGGCCGCGGACACAAATTGAAAATTATGGGTTGAAGCGTCACTGTAACGAGTGCGTTAAATTGTATTACGTAGCATGTTTATGTATACTTTGAACTGTTTTTAGATTGGACAGCCCTGAAATTTGTTGTGTCCCCTTTTAATTGCTGTTCAGAATAGTTTAGGAGCTAACTTTTTTGATTTAAGAAAATATATGATTAAAATGTTCGGTTGGCCCGAAAATCTAGAGACACAACCGATTTTTTTTATAGTAGTTAATTCGTTACCAATTTAATTTTAGAAAACACTTTACAAATAGTGCTATAACTTATTAAAAATAACTATGCCTAACGCAAATAAATTACAAAAAAAAAGAATAGAAAATGCGACACACACGTAGGCATAGGCAATAATCTTGAAAAATGGGAAATATTTCACAAAATAACGAGATTTAGAACAATAAATCACAGCCACAACTACGCCAATCAATTTAAAATAAAATAAAAACAAGTATCAATTCAATAATAAGTACAATGCGGCAAGAAAGGCGTTTGGCCTCAATAACTCAGTGTGATTAATTGGAACTCTATTTGTTATAATAATCAATTTTATTCACGCAACGGATCACGGTTGGCCTATGCGTAAATTGAAAATTATTGTGCTCTGTCCTATGGTATATTTTATGTTATGTGTGCACAGTGGACCGATTGCAAATCTTATTATTTATCATAAGTTCGTGTCACATGATATATGGACATTGGTTTGTTCTAGGATAATCTATTTGACTGTAATAATTTTCTAGAGAAATATAATTATTGAAAGTTTAAAGATTCAGTGATGTTTTTAAAAGAAAACGAATTACTAAGTGGATCCTGGTTAATTTAAAGATAATTAAGTTAATGATTGAGGAAGTCAGAAATTAAAAAGAAATTGCTTAATAAATATGTCATTTGCAGGTAACTCTTTATGACAGGAATCTCTATGAGGACCTGTCTTACATATCTTTTTTATTGTAATGATTTATAAATTGTTATCTATATGACTTTCAAGCCAAGCCATAAATAAATTTATCCATAACATGTTATGTTTAAAGCATCTTAACAAGGTTTTACACAATATATTTAATAATAATAACTTTATTTATACTGTGTTTCCACTAGAAAAAAATATCACAAGAATTAACTGCTACCAAACAATCAAAACTGAACCTTACTCCACACAGTTAAAGTCAAAATTGCAATAAATGTTACATTAAAAAAATACTAGAAAATTTTCTCACGTACCCAGTGTGCTACCATCTTCAAGGTGAGATATGTCAGATAAAGCACAGTACACATAGGCCGACGGTAGTTAAAATGGTCATTTTCCACATCAGTTGACCACATAGGTCATGCTCTTGTACGTGATGTTAATTCTAACTAACTTGCAAACGTAGGCCTTAGGCCTAGAAGCCGAATTATGTGTGCCTACCTGGAAGTTACGACGGTCTAAACTAGGCTTTATATACATAAATTCCTAAGTATTGATAACCCTCCAAAAATACAGGATCATTAATATGGTTAGATCCTTCATTAGTGATAGACAATATTGAATCTTAAATCTTTGAGATTGAAAACTTTAATTGAATAACTCTATTTCATATATTGTTTTGTTTAGGTAACTTCAAGAAAACGTTTGATTGTTAATTAAAGATTGATCGATACTTTATTAACACCTCATCAGAATAATAAAGAAACAACCACATTAATTCATTAACCGTTAGTGACTCTTTCAAATAAGGATTTCAAACAGCTGTTTCACTGAATAAAGCCCACACGCTATGATTGGCAAACGCACAAGATGCACCGACATCTGACTCACCAAGATGACTGACCTCCAGTCTACGTAACATGTGGAGTATCCCTACATGTGCATTACCAGGCAAAGCTGATTGGAATAGCAACCGCTTCCAACTTGGGAAAGTAAAATTGTGAAAAAGCGAAATTCCAAATTAGTTTAGGTATAACGATATAAAGTAATTCGAATTTTCGCTTTTGCTGTCCAAAATACTATAAACATCCCTTTATATGCTCAAGCAAGTAAAGGAATGTGAAATATATTTTCAACAGCAGTTAATAATAATCAAAGATCGTAGTTTAGTAATCTTCACACTTGAGATAATTGGTAGATTTTACCCCTTTCGTCGGGCTTAACTGTTGGGCACGGGTCTATTCTTAGAATCACATCATCAAGAACCTTAAGGAGTCCAATCAAGCCTGCAGGTTTGATAACGATGCGATGCATTCCCTTACCATTAGCGCAAGTGACAATTAAATTCTATTCCGCGCGTTAAATCGAAAAGTCAAAAATGCTGGCCGCGTTTCTAAAAACAATCATCGAAATTAACTAACAATATTTTCATAAAACCATAAAGTCAAAGGTTGTATGAAAATCAGAGTTCCGTAAAGGTTAATGAAAGTGTACAACACTCTTAGTTATTCATCGGTGTGTGGACTAATTCTAGGTGGAACGTAGCTTGCGAGGAAACGTCAAAATAAACGCGAAACACGTGTCCGTACCAAGCTCATATAAATTCCGCAAGTTTCATTTGCGAGGAACGGTATGGTACAAGATGAAAGGTTTGCGAGATTGTTCAAAAATAATAAAAGTTTTGAATAGAGGCTGAAGAAAAAGAGGTGAAATTAAAGGTCTTGATATGACTCCCAAATATTTATATTAATTATATCTATTACACATGCTTTCTTCTTCTTCTCGGATACATCTTAAATAGTTTATGTACAAGAAATCCGGATACTCTCGGATAGATCTATTCGAGACCGCATATATCCGATAGTGTCCTCCAGAAGTATTCTTAAATATCTAGTAATCCACCAAGTGTTGGCTGGTGATGCTGGTGATTTCAAAATACAATTTACAGGTGTAGAATAAAAAATTAAACGAAAAAAAACGTTACGTTAACTGCCGGTTGGAACTACATTTGATCATCAAAGATTACATTACTGTATATTCATTAATTATCGTGCCTGCAGTACTAATATATTTAATATTCTTTTTATAATTACTTTTCCATTTTCAAAACCAGTATCAACAGGATATTAATTTCACACACCATGAACCACAAATTAATCCCGCTCGCGTCCATGTCTCGCGCCGGTATAGTTTCAAAGGGACACGGAGGACGCATGAGCATCATACATTCATGATCATTGAAGGTACACAGATCAAAGGGCGCTGACTTTAATTACAGAATGATCTCACTCCTGTTCCTTTGGCAAACAAACCGTTGATAGACACCTTAATGGAGCGAGAAAATTTGAATTTGCGTACCAAGTTTTGTACCACTTTATACCCTCATTAATGTTTCTGACTGAAGGACGACTATATAAGCGTAGTTCTCAGTCATTTCGTTCGTTTCGCTTGGAAGTACGTCGTTAGAATGATTTGCTTTCATTGTTATGGTTCCGAAATGTTCAGTTTGTTTCATGGCCATAATGCCTTTGATTTTGGTGACGACAACGTGTTTATTATGCACACTTGTATTTCCATTTTTAGGTGGATTCATTTAACCATGCATGCATCATAGGTTTACGTAAATTATAATAAATGGGTAATTTCAAACGCGTTTCAAACCGCTGATTATTTAATTGTTCTAAGACCGTATTTTCAGTAGATTATGCTTTCTTCACACTACGTACGTTTTTGCTTTTATTTCCACTTAAATTTTAAGCAAAATCTGTCCTGAAATAGTGCACTGAAACAACGCAAGTATGTCAATCTTTAAAAATATACGACAAATGACTCTGACCCGTTTTCTGAGCAATTATTAATGATTAATTTGGTACTCATTATACATTACATACGAAATGGTTTCCAGTTTTGCCGCATTATCATACAAACTCCTTTTATAGTACAATCGATGCCATCAGGTAAGTACTTATAATCAGATACATCGGAATCTTAAAAAAACATCGATATTATGTGAATCAATGGGGTCAATACGATTCGATGTCACAACTTTCGATCTTGATGCACTCCGATACATTGTAAAAAGCATTAAAATGTCAGGGTGTGTGAAATATATGAGGCTGTTCGCATAATGAGGTTTGGCTGCCAACAGCAATGATTCATATTCTTAATGGCGTCAATCTCGCGTTTGTTGCCAAATGAAGGTTAGACCGAAGCAGGCATGTAGCAAGTTATGTCTATTTGGCATTCGAATTTCAAATTAGTTTAATTAACCGCATTGCTGTAGGTTTGATTTAACGCTGAATATAGGACACGATGATGTGGTTATTAATACTTTATCGAGGTCAATTAGTAATATCGAAATCTTTCAACTTATATAAGGTTATGTACTTAAGAAACTGACGCAGATATTCCCGTCAGGAACCCTATTCCAGTGTTCTATTTTCTCTCACAAAAGCATACAGCCACACCTACTTCACAATGCAAAGCGCACACCCACTTCATTCGTCTACCCATAGGAGTCTAGGTAGATAGGTATACGCAACATCTAAGATTAGGTACACAATAGCTGGCTTCTATTCGTGCGCGCGTGGGCAAACACGAAAGCAATACTTCATAGGTTCTACTAACAAACCCTTTTGTGCTTCCAGACTAACGGCCGACGGGACTCTAAAGCATGTCAGTGCGCCATATTTATAACACTACGAGTTATACCCATGAGTAATGGGACTTATGTACCCCGCTGCATTATACTGTTGTAAATCCAACGTAGTGTCGCGTTTACTATTTAAATGTATTCATCCGAGAGTTTATCCGGCGTCATGGAGAGAGGCTTTCGCGGCTACAGACACCATGAATAATTTTCGTATAAGCCCCATCGTGTCGTTGGGATCCCTACCTTAGCTGTGATTGTCTAAAAATGCCAAAATATTTTTCCGGATTTCTGAATACGGAATTCGTAAACACTGTTTTAGAATTCTAAATTATGATAAAATTCTTACTTCCTTGGTATGTTCCTTCTTACTTAGTTCGTTAGACTGCCTCAGTGGTGTGTCAACGCAACTGCTGAATGTGAGATCCTAGGTTTAGTTCGCGGGTCCAGCAAAGTGTCAATAGATTTTTCTATTACTGAAATTATTAGCAGCATCCGAAGATTGAAACTATGCCCGGTAGATGACAATGTGGACAAATGTGGACTTAATAAGAGTATCAGGGAAATGTGAGTCTACAATAGTAAATACATCTCTGTCTAACCCATCTGACGTCTTGACTTGAGCTGCTAGATAAGACTGTTTCAGAGGACAATAAAGAACTTATAATAGCAATGACATCCCTCTTAATTTCTGCTAACTTCTAAATTTAAGTGCATTGCGTTAGGTTCCACGTTTTCAATAAAAACAGATATTAATCTTCCAACACAAATTGCAGGTGTCATCCGAAGGAAACGCGTAATTTAATAGTACTGGAGGCAATGAACCAACGATTACATTATGCTCTATCACAATCTCTCACGATTTAAATCGATAAGAATAATGTTGAGAAACAGTGCTTACCCTGTCATCGAAGCTAGCGTTAAAACAAGAATCGGAATTAAAACATTAAAATCCTCATCGATCCAAAAATTTAACAAGGAGAGTTCTACTTTGTATTTCTTGAACTGTTAATTTGAGATTATAAAAAAGAAAAGACTTTTTTATACGCGCAATCTTACGCAGACTACTTATCACTTTTGTCAAGCGGATTGTTGACATGTTTATTGTCTTATAGTTACCTAACTTATAGTCCACAATAGACTATAATATCTAATTAGTATACAGGTAGGCACGTTCTTAAGGTCTTAGTTGTCATTTAAGAAATCTTCGGGAATCAACATTTTAACTAAAGCCATTGAAACTCGTCTCGTCTTCATCTACAGTTTGGAATTTCATTCCAACTTTTTTATAACCAACAAAAATTTTAACTGAAGCGACTAAATTAAATACGTTAATTAAAATATTTAAATTTCAATTTTCGATAGTATAATTTCACTTTTATCGGATCATTTGGTACGATGAAAGTGAAAACGATTAAATTACGAATACTGATGTGAACTGATTGTATCAATTTGACGAGTGTTAAATTAACTATTAGTTAATGGGGATATAAAATTCGGGTTTTATGACGAATGATTATTTTAAACGCAGTTTTAAACGTTAATGCTGGATTAGTGAAGCATAAATGTAGCTTCATGTTAAATAAATGATATTGATGATTTACGGTGCAGTGTTTGTTAGTTTGTTATAGGTTTAACGAAAGTTTAATGTTCGTTTAAACATTCGGAGTTACTTTAGTTTTGTCTAGATATCTGAGTATCAATAACGAAATGAGAGTTTAGAGTTTTGCATGCGTTTCCACAAAAATGTGACTAAATGATATTTATCTTATGTTTTCCATATGTTAATTTTTTTGAAACCATTGAATCTAGATAAAACATATATACACTTAGAATGTAGGTACAAATATTCAGTAGTGAGTTATTTAATTGAATACCTACTAAAAGCACCTCATTACATGCATTGCTAATTGTTGGCATGTCGGCACCTACCTATTGCATTAATTTGCCTAATGAAGCAAATGTAGTCGCTGCATAATATTAGTATATGTATATGTATGTTTGGTAACCCACGGGTTGGGCTTTAATTGCTTTATTTGATTTGTTCACAGAATAATATCTTATTTTGTTAACTCCAGTGTTTAGTAAATCGTTGCCGTTGATCAGATCTTGGCTTTTCCTTTTGATTTGGTCAGTTAGTCATTGAAAATATACCCATAGTTTGGAAAGTATTTTAAACAGTAGCCAAATTGTATAATCTGGCTATTGTGTAAAATAGTTGCTTAAAACCAGAAAAAATGAGACCTTTCTTTACTGGTGAAGTCATTCAAATCAAATTTCGTTAAGGATCTTAATAAATACCCACAAAACAAAAAACTCGCAAAAACAAAATAACGTGCCATATTATAATTCAACTTTGTAGTAAAAATGCTTTCGATCTCCCTAAAAAAAATATTAATCTCCTCGGAAGGCTGAGCCTGGGTCTAATTGTACCCGAGTCTGTCCTTGATAAATTCAGTAGAACATGAAACTGTTACCAGTTACAAAAAGTCACGCACAGTTACCAACAAATGACTATATCAACATATTCACGAAGCAATTATTCAAAACTATGCCTAAACGAATCAATGAGTTATATTAATTGGTTAATTTAAATAATTACTTAATTAAATAAACACAATAGCTATTTACAATACTATTACATACCAATCAAAAACAGTTAACCGGATCTTCTCAAATTCGAAATCAGAATATTACATAACGAATTTAACCCATTACTACCGTAACTCTAATCGCTTCATGGCTGTTAGCAGTAATCAAGTACGGTACCATGATTACAGCCATTACAAGTAGTCTCCCACACAGTAAAATTATTCAAATTACTGATAAAAACGAGCGAGAAATTGTAATCGTCTACGGTCAATCAAAACATAGTTAACCTTTAATTGACGGTGGTGTTTCCAGGATCAACTGTGACCCAACGGAGGCCTACTTAAACTTGCCTTATCGGGCTCGAAAATTGTCGTTGGAACTTTCGAAATAATAAATCTTTGGATGGAGCTACGTAAAACGCGATGAACCTGCGTTAACGTTTAAGGAACAATAGCTAAAGCAGCAGTGGGCGGTTAACTGTTCTACTGTCTGATGCACTATTTGAAATCTTGATGGCCGAGGTTTGAGGCCGGATTGATGATAGCAGTAAGATCGTATCAGTGTATAGTGGGAAAGTTAGATGCTACTGCCAATGCAATCTGATACTTTAGTGCCTGTCTAAGACACCCACACAGAGAGAGTGATGTAAAATCTCCAATAGATGCCCGACAGATAACCGACACTTGACTGTAAGTTTAGTCGTAATGAAAATCTTCGAAAATTGAATGAGTAAGTGTCTCATTCTCACAAACATTCTTAAATGAAGAAAGAAAGCAAATCGGTTAACAATTTGTTTATTTATACATGCGTATTTATTAAAATTAACAACAAAACTATACACGAAAAAATTAAGCGCTTAGTAAAGCTATATTAAACGTGTAATCGAAAATTGCAATCAGAAAAATAATCAATAAGGCACGTTCAAGTGATTTGTTATGTTCAATTAAATCAAAACCAGCGTATGACTGATTCATAGGTAATATCCCATTTTTACACTCTACTTAAACAATATAGCAATAGTCAATTCGTCACGCCGTTCTCTTGGCTCCGTACTTGAAAAAGTTGGTAAAAAGCGGGACCAGTTTCCCGTTAAGTCAGATAAAGTTGAAACTTGAAGCGGCCGTTTCAAAAGAAGTGGAAACATTCGAGAAATGCCGATAGCGTGTCTGCGCCCATTGATTCACTGGTAAACGAAACCATACGGCTCAAGAACGTAAAGGTTCTACGCCGGCGAAAATAAATTAAAAATGGAAATGTTTTTCTTTTGTTTTTCTGTTCGTAAGTAAAATCTGTATGTCTTTAATATATCTAGTATAGATAGTAGAGTCATCTGCGCATCATATACAACAACCTTATTGTATCCTCGGCCTTCTGATTGCTGACTTTATTTTCAGTAGAATGGGTTGGCCATGTTTCTATGTTTTTTTTTTGCTTATACCGCCTTCTTGAGTTCTGTACTAATCGCACCGAACGTCTTGTGAATTAACACTGAGGAGGTCCCTTTAAAGATTGGACTAACAGCCTTTCTCCACTTATCGCTAATCAGTCTATTGTAAAACAAAGTGCCCAAGCGCCGTTAAGATTGGTCTAACCTGAAAAGCTAGTCTGATAATTGGAACTTTATTCACAATCTACATTATAAGGCAATGTAAAAAATAGAAAAGGTTTTAAAAAAAAGTTTGAAAAAAAAAGGGTTAAAATCTTAGGTTATGTCAAATTAAATCAGCTACGTACTATCTTCACAATAATGTAGACACACACACGAAGTACGTAAGTACAAAGGCAGAAGGCATCAGTTCACGTATAGGTATTTAGTCACCTCGGGCAAAAAAACAACAGCTCATAATTACTTAAGCACGTCCCTACATGGCCTCCCCGCCTTGTTGGCATCCAGATGATTTGTACATAAATTCAATATTGTCACTATATTTTATTACCAAACCCATAATTAGTTATTGTCCATTGTTTTTTAGCTATTATAAAATGCTACGCTTGACAGTTTGTCTATGTGAGTCGAAAAGAACAAGGCACAGAGTTTTTGTTTACGAAATATACGAGTACTTACATATTTTATGTATGCTATGAAATTCACTTTCTGTTTTTGTCCTCGTGGTTAATGCTTTGGTATAGGTTAAGCTGATTTATAATAGTAGTTGCCATTAAATTTCCCGATTTGGCGTCTAAAGTTTATCGATTGTCGTTTACGAATTAAAGCTCTGTTTTCAGGTCAAATGGTTTCACTGCGGTACAAAATAACATGGATTAGAAATTTATATTTAATTTTATATTCATATATGTATATTTGTCATTAAAGGTTCTTCTTTCTTTACAGGTAAGTAATGCAAGAAGTAAGGAGAAGTCTGGAGCTAAGAAGCTAACAAGGTATGTTGAATAATTTTCTGAATAGTTATTCAAGCATAAGACTGGCCTAATTCTCGTATAGCATTTAAGCTGTTTACATGTATGAAAAGAGTATCCATGGAATTTCTGGCCGGTCTGTTTTCCATACGACCCACTTTGAAATCATCACCTAGACAACTTCTTAACGTTTTAAAAGTGCCTGCAAAGGCGCATTTGAAATAACAAACTTTGACTTTGCATCACCTATAATTTATTTGTGTAGCGAAAAACCTAATTACTCAGTAAGTGTACGTGAAAAACTGGAGGTTACGTGAAACCTCGTCCTGGCCTTCACTGTTCAAGAGTGACATGTTAATAAATTCTGCAAGACGTCTGAATATTTCGAATGCTTTTTACTTCAAGTTATCGGAAGTCACGTCTACCATATTAATTGGCTACTTTTGTAGCAGCTGATTGCACATGAAGACCTGTAAATTGTGGCAAAAACATAATAATTTATTGAGTAGACACTATAAGTAATGCCATCGAAATGCTTTGTAGTTTTTTGGACACAGTCCTACGGACTTTGTAAAAGGGCAATAAGAAATAGAGTTAATTATTTCTTATCGCGCCTATTATTTTCATTGATACACTTTGTATCCACGCGTTAATTTTATTTTTGGTCATAAACCAAGCATTTAATTTGAGCTGATACGGCGAACATATGTGACTACCAATGTTGAAATAGTGCGCACACATGCAACTTTTTTTGTGCTAAATGATGGCATGTGGATATTGCAAGTCCTATAATGTTAAATTCTACACTAATAATAATATCAACGCAACAAAACTTAAGTAATTTAATACTTATTTTCACATTATTTGGTTCATAACTACATAATTTGATATGAAATAGGTAAGGAAAATCCATTCAAATTTTAAACGAACCATAGTTTACTCCGGTGGTCCTTATAACTCCGGTGGTGTTGGATATGAATACCGACCATAAATTTAAGTTTGACCTACTATTTAAAAATACTTATAATGACAATCACTGCCAAACATAATAATCAGAAAAAAAATATACGATAGATCGAACTTAGACAGTTTGAATCTGACCTGATTCTATCGCTAATATATCTTATCCTGTTACCTTAAGTAGCCTTAATGTTTAAAGCTTTCATGGGAAACGAGCCTGTAGGTGTATAATAAGAGAAAGCCTCCTCGGAATAATGGCTACTTATCTTGTTACCACTGATTGGACATACATTAACGTTGGGTACATTAATGTACGTCTTCGTACATCGGTAGTCCAAGTTAAAGTTCATGGCGTTCAAGATTCATTGTGTCGTAAAACTAGGGGCCATCCCGCGGCTTTGCATGCGAGAATTTATATACAAAAGACTTCCTTGAAACGTGACTTGGCTTTTTAATTAGTAAAAAAGTAATAATTGGCCCTGGAATGGTTGCTGAGCATTCGGTTCCCAAATTGGTCTAAGGGTTATAAGATATTCTAATTAATTTTTAATAAGTATCAGTCATCTATGATTTTGTTCATTTTGATCGCATCATTTACTCTAATCCGCATAGTCATCATACTAAACATATTAACTTTTTAGATCCTTTTGTGATATCATATTTTCTTGTCTATCTCAAAGTCGTTGTCATTTTGTTCATCCGTCTGTCTGAAAATCACAAGAACATTCAAAAATCACAATTAATTTTAACGGTTATTGTTAGTGAAATTTTCCGTCACGTTAAGGTGGCGCCAAAAAACTAAACTTTTTCACAGATCCCCGACACAAACAATGCTACGAGCAAACTCTTAAATCTATTCAAAAAACAGTCTTGCTCCACTGCTTTTTAATTCAAAGCGTAACACCGTAGGCGTTTATTAAAAAGCTCTAATTTGTCCCGCGCGCGGGCTAACTTTTGAAAGATTGTAAATCGCACTCGTGCCTGCTTTATAGCAACGAGTGGGGCCTGATGGCACGCTATGCTCCAACAGCCACGCCAAGTCCATTATTTTAAAACTTTACCAACCAACTGTTTAATCTTCGTCGCTTTTAAGTTGAGCATAGTTTGAAGCGATTTTTAGGACGAGAATAATAGCTGTACTGGGAAATTCAATGTTCAGAAACAAAACAATTCAAATAAGCACTAACTAAAATTACATTCGCAATCACATTTTATTGCAAATCTTACGATTTTAATCTGAAGACAAAATTTGAACAACCGAAATGTGTAAAATCTTGAGATATCCCTCCGCAATTTTGTATAATAAAAAAACTTGGTTAATAATACAAAACACAAGCAGGTAATTCTCATAAGTAGGTATGAAACAAAACCACATAAATTCCGGGTCCTCAAATTTCGAAGAACACAATAAACGCAGCCATCGACGCCTATCACGTTCGCAAAAAACGACAAATTCAGACCCCGATGATAAACTGGTTTCCGAACGGGTAATTCGTCTTATCCACCATCTCTTGCGGTCCCCACTAAAAGATCTATAGAAAGAAAAGGACACAAGAACCAGGTAAGCTAAAACCGGTGAGTCCAGTTTTATTTATTTCTTAACTTGTTGCTGGCACATAAAGCATTTTTCGATTTACGGGCCACAGCTTGGGTAATTGCTTTAGCATCGAACTTGACTAATTTGCATGGTATGAATTTTAAATATGGCTGCTACAAACGTAAATAAATTATTTCCTGGGCGCTGCCTGTCTTTATAAGTATTTGCCAGTTGTTGTGGACCCCGTAGTTGGAATAGAGAAAGGTGCGCGTGAGTTGAGGTGAAGATTTTTTTTATCTCAAACATCAAGCGCTTTGTTTGTGCTTGTGATACCTATCAGTTATTTAAAACATAATTATGTGCGATATTATAACCTGTTTCTCTCATTAATTAAATATATGTAGCTACTTATTTAATTAATTATTTTTAAGTAGGTACTTTTGAAATCATTTCCTATATCACAACTTAGGTAAATACTCTTAGATATGATGATCTACATTACATATAAACAAGTAGATAACAATAAAGTCGAAATAAATCATAGTTTATTATTTTAAATACTGAATTATATTATTTACACAGTATTTACATGTATATTTACGATATCATACATTACCAGCATTTAATCAGTCGGCGTATGATTAATACAAGCGGCAACAGCAACAAATCACCGACTCCGGTACATATTTACATCATCTTTGCATTAAACGTTGTAAATAAGGCTTAGTACAGTACATACACCACCGTCCGCAAATAAATCGCAAATCGAATTCCAAAGACGCTTTTAAATCATGACAATACCAGATACAGTGCGCGTTATCAATTAGAACTACTTAACAACATTAAGTTTTCATTTCAGTGACTCAAATTTCAGATGTTTACAGTTTATTGTGATGAATTAAGATTGTAAATCGCTTGGCAATTAGTTTGCTGATAGTAATACTGTGTTGGTATAAGGATCGCTCGCTTCGGGCACGTAGCGCGTAATAAATAAAGGAGAGGAGAGTTAAGACTCGCCGTGAGCGGGGCTTGTTCCTTATCTGTCTGACTGTGTGTACTAGGCCGGGTAACCCTACACCAAGTTAGACGCTTAGGTACATCGGTAAGTATATTGTTGTATCCGTTTACTAAAGATAAGTATTAAATCTCGAAGAAAGTTTTTAGTGTTAAAGTTTTAAATCAAATTGTATCAAGATTTTGAGACACTGTGTTAATGGTTATTCTACATGCTTATTTGGTAAAATATAAGTGTACCCGTCCAGTTTTGTCTTTCTGTCTTTGTACGCTTGGCTTTCCGTTCGATCTGAGATATGTTTTTAGGAGAACATTCTCACAGGCTACGTGTTTTAGGTGAATTTAAGGATGGATTTTGATAATTATTTTAGCACATAATAGTGATGCATCGTGAGCATATTATTATCAGCTTTTATATCGCCATACGTTGCTCTAGCTAGAAGGATAGTACATATATTATGTACTTATTCGTTTTTTACATAGGTAAAATACGTTTTTTATCCGTTTCGAGTGGCCTTTTTCAGAAACTCGGTACTTATATTATTTGTTTTTCGCCGTTCACAACACAATATTAAAATGATGGATACTTTATTTTTAACCAGAAACACGCTGTGTTGTATATATATAAATTACAGAAAAAAAAAATAAGTACAAGCCTTTAACAAGATGGACCACACAATTTTTAAGACCGTAATGGCGATATTTACGATGTATGAAAGGCAGACAACGAAAATGCAATAAATACTCCTTGGAAGCGAGTGGTTATCAATAACACGATGCAGCTGGAAAACCTGCATTAGCAGATGTTGCGGTTTCTTATTTATCTCACTTGTACCAACAACCGCGGGGTTTAAAAGAGAAAAACTCTTACGAATTTTAAAATAACGAAACTTTGATTACAGCAAAACACTACCTACCGTTCTACACGTAGGTATAATAAACCAAAATTCCAATAAATATCCATACAAAATGTCAAAGAATACTTATAGGTAACATTATTTCTAATAGATTCGCGACCGATCTTGGTATTTTGACTAAGAAAACTGAGTCTTCTTGTTTAGAAGTTAGAACAGAAATTTGAATAAACGCAAGTTTGGCAAGCAACGGGGTGCCGGGCAGAGGGGCTGATTTATATTGGAGCAATGCAGCAGTGGAGTAGTGTGCAGTTAGTATTGATTTCCATTCGTAACGCCCAGCCCCTCCCCCCGTGCATCTCACCTCACGCACCGTAACAATGGCAAAAGGCCAAGTATCTAATACCGGTGACATTAAAAAATAGGCAAGTAAATTTGAATATGGAATGTCTTCGTTTGACTTGTGACACGCGATGTATCCCATACACATGGTAACTACAATTTTTTCTCAATCAATTATAATCTCTATTCTTAATTGAATAACGTTTAAAACTGGCTCAGCAAAAGTAATACGGCTAGCTTGCGTGTAAGTACGCCTCCAGTCTAGTCGAACTGTGAATTGCTTCAGTGAGTCAAAATTGTTTACCAACGCAAACGTTCCCGCTGATTGCAATCGGAGGAAAATTCGTTCACTAAGCAGTTGAGAACTATTGAGCGAATGTTTATTAGCGTTCTAGTGTTCTTATGGAGAGAATGAATGAAAATTTGCACGGAATGAATTATTTAGGGATTGAAAAGTAGTTTTTGATAGTCTTGACTTCGTTTTATGCTAGTGCCACATTTATATAATTTTAAATTTTATTTATAAACGTTAAGTAAAATATTGAGGAAAATTACCTTTTATGTTCAATTTACCTTAAATCTGAAATTGTTATTGCAATTTGGAATTTCAGTCAGTGGAAATGTAAGCACTTCTTCCATGGTTGGTTGAAGTTCCTACTAAGATTTTTAATAATAATAAGCAACTAAAATAATAATCACCTCACCCTTTCCATCAAATCTTGAAATCCAAATCTCCATCTGACGATATCTTGTACGATCGCGATGCTTCTCATTCTTGTGTTGTCAGCGGCAACAAATAATAAGTTTTATGAACTATATCGCTATGATAAACGCTCTCTGTGGCCTCGACCAACCGACACACTCCCCGGCCAGGGGTCGTTGAACGCCATTTCGGTTATGAAACAGCGTGTACACTCAACACCACATTGCTTACGTAATACGGATATTCGGAATTAGAATTTCGGTGGTGCATTTTTGGGATACTCGAATGTTGCGAGTTAATAAATTCATTTCAGATGATACATGCGTTTTGTTATGAGAATTTAAAATCTATTTTTATAAAGTTTAAGCAGACGCATGATTTTTTTTAAAGTCAGGCCCATGTCTTTCGGTGATCAGTGTAGCCAATGATCACCTTAGTTTATTAAACTTAAAATATACGAAGGTACGAAAAGACGCTTACACGTTTTAGTGTGTCATAGCATACAAATATGTCAACCAAACACCTGCTCAAGCAAAAATCTCCGGCGAGATTCGTTTTGGTATAAGGATAAGGATATACTACAGTCAAATTATAAGAAAAAAATTAAATAGGTCGGTAGGTAATATTATAAAACCAAGAATACTGCAATGGCAACCGATGCTAAAGAAAATAACGCAAATCTATAAATAAGATTTATTACGAGGTTATATTACAGAAATATTGTATTATTTATATTTCAGATACAAGCCATCATTTCTATTGCATGTTGTGAATAGCACTGCAATGGCAATTTATAGAAACTTGTCAGTAAAAGGAAAAATATGCTCTTCTGTTCATTTCTAAACAAGTCTTCTTTAATGCATGTTTAAAATTACTAAATTGAACTGAAACAAATTATAAACGTTTCTATGTTAAAAGCGCTGATAAATTATTTTAGATGTTTCATACACTTTTTGAAAAAGAAATGTTGGAATATTTCTATAACATTTTCGAGTGATAACAGTAAATCGTGTTGGTTGGATATAAATCATACGGCGTGCGTAAAAATAAAGCTCTTAACGTGAGGGCACGACCAGTGTACGGTGACGTCACTGAGTGGTGCTTCACCATTGGCTGATATTTCCGTTGTACCTACCCCTTTCTTCAATGTCTAATGGATACATATTTAGGTATTGTAATAAACTTAAAATTTTCTTGACTGTTTATTCTGGTTCGACAATAATTTCAAAAAAAAAGATAAATCTAATAGAAAATCATATTAGTCTCCTAATATCAATGTTGTTAATCAATGTTGTTGCCATTAGGAAAATTCATAATTCATCATCATCATCATCATCAGCCAGAAGACGTCCACTGCTGAACGAAGGCCTCCCCTTTAGACCGGATATCGAACAATATTCCGCCACTTGCATCCATCAGTTGCCCGCGACTTTCACAATTTCGTCGGTCCACTTAGTAGGAGGACTTCCTACGCTGCGTCTTTCGGTTCGTGGTCGCCACTCGAGAACATTTCTTCCCCATCGGTTGTCCTTTCTTCGAGCGATGTGGCCTGCCCATTGCCACTTCAGCTTGCAAATCCTGAGAGTTATGTCGGTGACCTTGGTTCTTTGGCGAATATCCTATGCTAATTCATAATTAGCCATAATTAAAGGTGTGTACAAATATTTTCTACGTTACTTATTGCAAGGTCACAATGACAAAGCAATATTAAATATTTTCCGGATCTTTGCCCTACATTTAATTTTATAAATTAGGTGCGAGCGTTGGACATTGAAAACTTTTGTCACCTTCTATACTAGGGATCCCTTGCTATAGTAGTTCCGGTTTCCATGGGTTCACCGTCGAATGATGTTAAGTTTGTAATGCAATGAAATAACTATTAAATGTTTTGTAGCTACTGGTTGTAATAAATCTTCTACTGTAGGTAACACATGGTCCAAAATAAATGTGGCGATTACTTATTTGCAAATAATCTTCAAAATCTTGAAATTAGAATTCATTATAAAAATAAAAATAAAACTTTACTATTTGCGTTTTTTTTATAATGACTATAATTATTACTATGACTATAATAATTATTAATTTAATTTATAATTCATTTATATGATTTAATTATGACAAGGTACCTATTTTAGATTACCAACATCACATCTAACGAACCAATCTTACACATGGTTTCATTCTAAAACTAATTTACCTGATCGCAAGTAATACTTTAACTCATAAACACTGTCTGAAAAAGACAGTTTATTTCGGAACGTCCGCTGTATTTTTATAAATATTTGTCATCAGCTTAAACCAACTTCTCGCATAAAATATATAACTAACAAAAGTCAGTTAAAGTAACAACTTCCTCAGATTAGATACGCGGAACAAAGAAACAAACACATAAACCTCTTTTATAGTTCATATTTGTCTAGGTTATGGGCCCACACTCAAATATATTATATCAAGTCAATTATTATGAACGTTAATCATACAAGATGTATCAAAATACCGTACTGAAAGAAAATTATGATTCACACACATATCTTTATAATATTACCTTTAGTAGAGTAATAATTAGTGATGTAGCAACATCTAAGCACGACAAGTATGTTTATTTTAGAATTACACTGATTTAATTTTACTAAAGCAGCAAAATCTATCGGAAGCTTTTATTTAGATTGCATTGTTTCTCATTCCATCAAAAGGTAAATATGGCATATTATTGTGATGTTTTTGTTTTAATGGCAGTAATATGTGGATATTTTATGAAATTGAAGATATATTTTTAATCACGTCATTATAAAATGTTGTGACATAAATTATTCGATAAGTATCCGAGTGACGGACAGTCTTACTGTTCCGATTGCGCAGATTACTCGTACATAATTTCATGGCTACTATATTTTCGTCGTGAACCTCTGAGGGAGGACATTTCGCGTTTTATATGTGAGCTCGCTATAAGTCACGTCGACCGTAGTTAAGATAACTCACGATAAATCAGATTTACGCGTATGTAAAACTGAAGCGATAATTTTCACGTCCAATAAATACTTGCTCTTACCTCCGTCCGTTTTCACTCGTGCCGTCACGAAATCGATGCACCATTCGATATTCGAAAATCTCGATTCTGTTCATAATCGGAAAAAGCTTGGGGCGAGTCGATTTATTTTTGAAAAGAGAAAGCATCGAAATATCGAGTTCGTCGACACCCACTCTTCCGGGTTCCGTATTATATGCTAAGGTTTAAATAAATAAATACGTCGCGTGAGACATTGATTCTTATCGCGTACCAATGAGATTTATTCGGGGCTTTCGACCGGATTTATCGTGTTACAAGGAACCCGTTCCGTGCCTACTTAGCTCGGTAAATAATGCCCCACCGAAATTAATGGTGTTCTTTCTTTAAATAGATGACTAAATACCGTGGCTCACGTTATCTCAGTTACCAAGTCTTGTTTATATTGGTTGCTTTACGTAATCTAAGCTTTGGGTTCCATTAAGACAGTGACCCCTGCTATTGCATTATCGTGTTTCGGTACACTGAAGTACGTACGCTTGTTTATTTTATTGACCGATGATAAATAATGTATTCACTGTTCGACTACCTATTCCTTATTTATGTAGGTAATTATTAAAGTAATGTAATACATATTATATGTAATTAGGTGTACTTATCTATAATAACAGACTATAATGAGGATTTGATTAAGTCTACATTTGAAAAATACTTATCTCTAATATTACGACAGTATTGGCACAGTAGCTATGCTATTGGCTATAGGCGCTGGGGGTCGCGAGTTCAAAAAAATTGTATGACCTTACAGATTTGTATTGCGTCTGGGTGAGCGATACGGGAGTACAGAACTCATAGAGCGGAGAAGTTATAAAAAAATATCAACAAACTTTTGAGCACACAAAAATTACTATGAATACCTTTATATTAACCCACCTATGTACATAAAGGCATAATAACACTTCGTGTAGCCATCAGGATAGTAAATGTAAGGCGGAAAACGTGGCCAACTAATGGCAGACGAATATAACCAGCCTTGAACAACACTTTGTTCCTCAATGTTTTAAGGTAAGTCAACACTCTGCGTTATCGCAGTTATTTGTGGCCTACGATATTAAATACGACGCACAAAATCATAATTCACTGTAATGTATGAACAGCGAAATGTTGGGGAACGGATAAGCGGTTTCGGAGGCGAAAGTCTGTTAAAGTCACGTTAAAGGCGCGATGTCGATTGTTTTGTACTGTCAATTAATTGAATGTCTTTGTATGATTTTTAAATATTGTAATTGTTGTTTAAAATTATGGTGCTATAAAAGTTATTGTTTATAAAAACACGAATGAAACCAACTGTTGTACACTTACACATTATTTTTACCACTTTTTTAATCAATAATCAAGCCTCTTCTTAATATGTTCCGGATAAATTTCGCATTTCAATTTTTTTTTGTATGTAGGTATTCAAAGCTGAAGTAAATAAGTATGTAAATGCTTTATCTTATTTATTTACGTATTCTAAATGTATTTTATACATCCCTCCGATACATTATATATAGTAATTTATTATACATCAGACGTTCCGTGCTCATTATACAGTATTTTTAAACATAAACCATTAAAAACCCTTATCAACTTAACATCAGAAATATTTATGATAGTTTGATAATTAATTTGACTAAATTTAACAACCGTTTTACGCACGAGCGGGCTCATTTTCCCAACAGTTAATTCCTTTACGTGACTTATTAGTTTGTTTCCCTCCCATAGTGCACGCACTCTATGCCCAAACATGAATAGATTTATACCCAAGTCTAACGAACAAGAGAACGGCTTTGTAGCTACACGCAGCACTATTATTTACCATTTATTTTGCTCTCCATTGAACTCTCTCATCGATATTCCGTAAAATTCCCTCGAAAAGACAAAAGATACAGCGCAATGTGTATCGAAATAAAACTCGAAATTTCGCAGCACGCAATTTCGCAGACCCCACATAATGTACCTAAACACATATCTAGTACATACAGATTCGGTACAACACAGAAATCCACTTACCCCTTACAGTGGGGCCCTTAAGAGTATCACGTTAGCTGTTTACAAGAAGGGCTCAATTTATTTATTCGTTCATTAAGCAGCGAGGCGGGGGATCTCTGCGAGAGACGAATTTTAGGATAATGGCTGTATGGTGTGCTTATGAGCATAGATTATTAAGGCGTATGCGGTTGATAGTGGAAAAGCCGTCAAACAAATAAAATTATACCAACGGCACTCATTAACTTTTATAGTTATTTCGCAGCTTATAATTTTTGTACACCGATTTCTTTCCAAGTAGCAATTCAGAATTTTGCCTCGGAGCTATCGAATGAAACGTGCATGATGTATAAAAAGAAAGATTTGAGTACAGTCATTTTAACAGCTCAAAATTTCACAAAAATATTCATTTTAAGAATCTAAAATAATTTGCCACAGAAATTGATTAAAAAAACAGATATAAAAACTATTACAGATAATAAATCAATTACACGAAAAGTTAACGAAACAAAACGTGAGAAACAACAAATCAATTCACCACAATCGACGGCTAGTTAAAATCGAATCGTCGCACAAACGATATTAAACAAATCGTACTAGAGAGAAAAAAATCTTGACATTTAAATTGAGATTCTCGCAGTAGAATAAATTGAGTTGAGCGCATGTGGTTAAACTGTGGTTCTGTATCGAATCGAAGGCTATAAAACTGTACGCAGTTTTATAATTCAGTCTTACAAAGGCGTTAGATTGAATTTGGCGTGTAATTCAATAATGGTGTCGGAACACCGGCGGCACTCACAGTCTAGCGCAACTATTATCTGCAATCAACGATTTGATACAGAGAGATTGACCTTTTGCTATGAAATCGCGATGCAACACCAAACGAGTATCGTTAGGAAGTTTTAAAGTGTATCTATAGGTAAACGTTCCATTCGGGACTTTCAAAATTTAAATGTTATTAGAAAATGGAATGGTCTCTGAAAAACGGTGAAAGCTTCAAAAAGAAAGTTAATTAAAAATTATGTTAAAATCGTGATGAATGTTTCAAGTTAAATTTTCATGTGCTTGTTATTTTACGAGTGTTTCATTGTGTCCAATGAAACGGATACTGTTAACAATCCCATTTTGTTCAACGTTCTTATAGACTGACATCAATAGATTCACAAAGAACCGATATTTTAGTATACCTATATATTTATACTGTTGTTTCACTATGTAAATAACTTAATAGTCTAATGCTCAGTGCTCGTAGAATTAATAGTGTGTCATGTATAACACGACAGTGTATGCGTAGCGTTATAATCCTTTTACCGTCGTACTTAACTACTCTACACTGTACAAGATACACTTTCAAAGAATTTGTTAGCAAAGACATCTCCTTTACGATAATGTTCGATTTTCTATTAAACTTGAAAGCGTTCCACGTCCCACATTCTTATCTCGAATGTTCTACGACATATTTTTCCAAAGTTTCCCGGCGCGAGCTTTCAGGCGGCCGCGTATAAAGCTCTATTCACACATGGCGGGAGATAAGGTAGCTTTCACACCATTAAGCCGCGCGCTGGAGCCCGGGGCTTTTCCAGATTAGATTATACACTCGATTTATGACGTCATTAAAGCTTTGATAATTACTCGGGACAGGCTGCGTAGGCGAGACGCGGGAGGGACGAAGCGGGGGATGCGGCGGGATGGAGGTGCGCAGAGGGGGCGGGGGTGCTTGTACTGTTTGATTGGATTCCTGGTACTGCGAGGGTTAAAGGATTAAAGTTATGGAGATTAGTTCGCCGCCCGCGGCCGCGCTTCGTTTATGTTAAAAGGTCTATAGAGATATGTACGGATAAGAGATTGGTTATTGCCAATTGTGATACCGTGGCAGGTTTTAATTTCGCCTCGCTTGCGTTCTTACGTTTGTAAATAAACTCCCGATTGGTTAGTAACAAGAATAGCTAACTGTGTTAACGTCGATACATCGCCGTGATACGATTCGTGAACACGCAAACGATATTATTTACAAAACGTTATCTTTAGTTGTGATTAACAACGCGGGTTTCTACGAAATCATCAATATTAATTACTAAGTTACTCCAGCACGGAATTAATATGTATCGTATATATACTGTGCCAATTAACATTCTTAGCAATTTACCATATTCCCAGTTCTAGGTAATCGTATAGACGTCGCATTTCCCCGTCCTTAAGGGTAGGTAACTTGGCCGCTTGTTATGTCAACTTTTTTCTGATAATTAGCGTATATGGAAAATCTTTGCAAATTACAGATAGCTATGTGGTGCGACCAGTCTAGTTATAACGTTGACGAAGAAGAAATAAGATTTAGAGCAGGTACTATCTGCATATCTTTCTATAGGAGTAGTATTTTTTAATCAAACCTCTATACTTTATTAATTCCTAGTTCATCTCTTGAGTTCTTGTGAATAAGTTTTATATGGAGATAATTCATTAAATAGTTTTAGCTTATCTTGATTGACCGTTAAGGTTCATAAAAGCATTATACAACCAATCTCTGGAAGTAAACGCAATATTATGAATACTGTTGTATTTCCTAGTATAATGAGACTTATTTGTCGCTCAGAAATTGAACGGTTTAACCAGATGACCTGAACTTCTAGTTAAAGAAAAGGTTCAAAATACATTCGTGCCTTAATGAGCTATTTTCGTCTCTATATAGACGGAGTAGACTGTAATTTCCCTTTGTAAAGTCCATTTTGTTGAGTAAAAATTCTAAAATCAGCATTTAAGTATCGCAGGAGCAGGGTTAAACTAAGTCAATGTTCCTTCAAAATATCATGAGAATGACAATAAATTTATTTATCATCATTATTTTAGTTACAATTGTTCCTTAAAATTAGCCTTAAAAGGCAGCATTTTTTTGTATTTTTCCGTAAACAAAAAAGAGTTACTCGTGGCTTCAACACTAGGTCGAGCCTGTCTCGTTTCATAGATTAGATGTTTAAAAATCTATAATCTTTGTTTACAAATTTACAAACTGCTCATCAACAGCCTTTTGAACTCAAATAAAGAATACATACCTTTTAATTAAAAAAACAAAACCGGGCGCGCTTGCACAACCGTTGAGTTAAAACCGCATCTGTTCAGACTGAAAGCCGACCCTAACATAAACTTGGGTGAAGGCACGTATGATTGATGTCAGTATTGAATAGGTAAGCTTAAACTTCACTAACAAAGTGCCTTAGGCCTCCCGTAAACTTGAGGCCTCGGAAACAACTAAATAGGGACAACAGGAACCCACAACACCGATATCTTATAAATTGTTGTAAATTACCCTAAAAGGGATCAATTTTCGCTACACGTGCGGCGAGCCTTTAATATTGTAATTCAAACAATTATGACCGTTGTATCTTATGTATTACAGGCAATTTTCCATCACACCGCCCTCGGGCTTTTATGAAAAATGTATATTTTCTCGGAAACAAAAGCTGTTAAGGGGACTTACTGTAAAGGCTTATCTATTATGCCTGCACATATTTCCCTAGTCGCTTGAACGCAAAGTAAGCGAGAAATTGTTTTCCTTTTAAAGTGTAGGTATACGTTGAAATGTTTATGAAGCATTGTTTAGAAGCGCTGTGACTGTTGCCTGGATAATGCTGGAAATGTATGGATAGTTGGACAAAAGAAAATTGTGGATAGGCAGAGTTAAAGCCTATATTCCAAATATAATGACCAATATTTTCCAACAAATTAATTAGCGCTCTTAATGCGTTTATAAAACTCATTATAAACACTAAAATCACTTAACATAATCCTAAAATAAGCACTACCCAAAACCTTTGCTTAATTGTTATTAAAGCCTGCTCACCAGTAACAGGGTGTTTTAATTTTTTACATACTAAATACTTCCTAACCGGTACCTAACTTTTTGTCCGGACATTAGTGCAGCTATTTTGGCCTGGGACCACCCATCAGGGCCTAATGGCCGTCCGCGAATGACCCTACAATTAAGTGTAATGAGCCGACCCGAAATACCAAACCTACGAACGAATATCTAGCTGTATATTTGGTAGGTACCTTCTAAGTGTTAGTGCTCGTAATTTAATTTTTATGGCAGTATAAATACAGGATGTTGTTTTAAATAAGTACAAGTTAATTATTTTATAGAGTATAATTTTAGTTAATTATACATATACAAAATTTACCTCCATTTACCGATTTCGGTTAAGTATGACTAGGTTAAGTACCATTCCTGTTATTTTTAATTTAACAGAGTACTGCATATGCCTAAATTTTCTACTAGTAAAGTAAAAAAAACCGCTTAATGTCATCACTGCCTTAATTCACGGTTAATAAAAACTTAAAATATTTCAAATAAGTTCAATCAAATCCAAACATTTGATTTTATTTAGTTACATAATAAAATACAATAACATGTATAACCCCAAGTAAGTACTACATATTAACTCCTGCAGAGGAAATTCGACTGGCAAAATACATTTTTTTTTTTAGTAATCTTTGCCCCACACTAGGATTTCTCCTGTGTCGTGGGTACATTTTTACAAACATAGATCATACAAATATATGTTCCGTGCGGGAATCGAACCCGCGACACTAAGCGCAGAAACCTAATCGCTTAGCCCCCGCGCCAACGGTGTCGTCAAAAATATTTCTACGTATACCTATACGTACCAAGCTACCACAGCAACGCGGAAGCCAAAGGACATCGCTCCATATTTCACTAACGCAACCCATTAGGGTCTATTAGCGTTAGTAAATGGTGCATTAAAAGTGTCCTATCATAAGTCCGGTCGCATTTGGCAGCGGCATTGTGATCCTGATACGTCGAACAAACGCGCGATAATGATGACCAGAAACATTCCTGGTAATGATTGTGCGTTAGATACTTTTGATTTATCTGTCAACTTACAATAACAATCGATAAACGCCGCATATCGACCTCGATATCTGAGTATGTCGCAGTTCACTGTTCTAGGGACCTGTGCCTCCTGCCTTTTTTGGGACAGCCCAAAAAGGGTAGGTGATGTTGGCAGTAAAGACACTCGGCACGATTTTTACTTATGTATGTGCGATGAGTCAGCTTCGTAGGGTAAATAAATTAGTTAGTATTCAAAAAGGGCAATCGTAGCGTAGAATAACTATTGTTCTGCGTAGGTATTAGATTTTTCCTTGTAGGACTTTCCCGTAAAGGAAAAATATTAAAATACGGATGAAGGAAAATATACATATAATTCTTTCACAGTCTTCTAAGTCCCAACTGTGATTGCTTGAATGTCCTTTCAATAACGACGAGAAATACTCGATATCTTCACGAAAACATTTACAAGACTGTTTCAGTTTGATATTAAATCTTATATAATCAACTAAATAAATACGACCGTCATTTGAACTGTACCAGACGTAACAGTATCTAATCTGCCGTCCGTAGTACGAGCGGCTGGTAAGCTTCCGATATTGTCCAGTCAAAATAGGCGATAATTATGAAATGTGGCGCCGATTGTCGCTCCATTAGGCGGCTTTGTGGCTCCGGCCAGTACGTGCTCGCTCCTAGATATGCAAATGTATCTACTATCTATATACTGCCACTGATTTATTTACCGCGAGCACTATAGTAGCTAACATCCGCCTAAATGATAAAATGACGTTTGGAATATTATCTTTTAAATTAATGATAAAAAACTTACCTAACGATGAAAATCATTTGACGCAAAAAATATGGTGATACATAAATCACTGATCATAATTACTTTTTTATAATTAATTCACTTACATAACTAAATTCCGCACCTTTTGCAACCAAGGTAAGCGACAAACTGAAATATGGAATACAAAAATCAAACTTTCTTTGTTGAATACAGAAATGTTGTCATTGTCATTATCACCTGCTAAATTGCGCGTGACAAAACATTCATAACAATTAATAATTTTTGCGCAAAACAACAATAGGAGAAAGACTTTCTTCTAAAAAACCTCCGAAGGTGTAATTATCTTGGTACCTTTGTTTCCTAACAAGCCTAATGGCCCGGAACACCTTTGTACATTGTCAATGTTACTCTAACAAGGTACTTTTTAGTGGTTTACGGTGCAATAAAATCGGTACGGACAAGGCCAAACATTGCGGGATTCTTACGATATTATTCGCAATATATTAGAGAAAGGTGCTTTTAGATTTTTTTCTAAATAAGTACATATAAATATAAATTTTTATTACACTTCCTTTCAAGGTTGCGTCACACAGTTAACCCATTTTGAGGCCCAAAAATTGTTCTTTGTCGCTGTAAGGGTTACGTTTTTTAACAAAAAACGTTGTTTTATTTTTATTTTTTCCTAACAACAGGGTTCCGCGAACGCGTTGGCTACAAAAGGCTAAACTGTTTTGTTAGCAAAGTTTTTGTTTTGTTTTATCGAAGTTAAATATACGTTTGAGGCTATTGTGTTAGGGCGAGCTTGTTGTTAGCCATTTAGTCTTGAAAAAATCCTTCTTGTGTACGCTCGACTTTAGCTATCTATGAGAGATAATCAAATAATACGATTAAAACGTAATACAAGATCGGTGAGAGTTTATTGTTGCTCTTGTTTAAAAGGGATTAAGTTAATTAGTGTTTATGAGTGGCCTGATAAGAGATCATCGTTAAAGGTAAGAAACGCCAGTTAATTACATTAATTTCCTTAATTAGGATAAACTACAGTTTATCTCTATAAATCAATATTCTATCTATGTTTTCTTCTGTTTGACGGAACATTTATGTGTTGTAATATATATTAATACCTGTAACATTGTTGACTTGCTTGTGTTGTGTGTGCGGTTTAAACAGTCAAGAGTTCAAACGCTTTCTTGTTAACATATATATGTTATTTATTATTCAGATTAATAAACCCATACTTAGTTGCGTTTAAAAGATTAAGTTACATAAGAAAAATACAACGCCATTAAAAGTTGTTCACAAAAAAATATCTTCTAACCTTTTATGTATATACCTACAAATATATATTACATCTACCTACCTAAATCAAATTAAGTAGCAAAATATATTGCTTTGTCAAAGCGTAATTTTCTTATTTACCATATTATTTATATTATATATTGAAATATTCACTGATGCAATATTTATGTCTGTATCAATTTAGGTGTCTGCCCACTAGACAAGTTTTTTTTGCCTATTCACAGTCAAGATTTTAATTAATTATACATTACTAAAGCAATATATGTAGCTATGGCATGTTATTAACATTTTATCAATAAAAAAAATCTAAATATATTCTTACTATTTTACCGTCTTTCGAAGCAATGATTTGTGTTTTGCATCCTCTGTAGTAAATTAACTATATTTAAACATCCGTTATCTAAATTCTGTTAATACTTTAATTAATTGTATTAGGCAAAGCGTGGCTTTAGTGAATACGCCAGCCATATCAATGGTATTTATACCAATCCACCATCTTCTCATACCTTTCAAAAGGTTCAAACAAAATAAAAAAATCGTGATAAAAAGGTCTTGGAATCTCGGAAATGAAAATATCATCTGAAACAGTTGAAGATACATTTTAGGCCCCAACTCTAATTTTATACAAATATGTCTACACGTGGACTATTGCTTGGAAAATGAAAAGAAACATTTAAAAATATAGAAATTAAAATATCTGGAAGTAGGTCATCTCATATCTATCACGTATCCTATCTTAGCACCTTTTGGTAGGTCCATCATCAGTAATGATTTTGATTCGAATGATATATTTACACTGTAGTGGTAAGGTTGTTGCCGGTACTTATAATCCACGCAAACTGGTCTCTTTCAGGATCGAAATAGAATATAAATGGAAAATAAAAGGTACATTTCTAAATTTTCCTTCAGTCTGCACTCTACCATACCACTTCACTAAACATGGTCCTATGCTAAAAATTATCATAATTTTTTATTCAATGTGAAACTTAAAACAAAATCTCTTAAAAACGTGAACAGTACTTTATTATACATGATGCTTAAACACCTACTTGGTACCCATAAATGCAGAAATCACGGAAGTTCTGCTTGAGGCTCAAAAAACCGTACACAGCCTTATTTTCAAGAAGCACATAAAAAGGCCGAAAAAAATAGCCGTAATTGATGCCATGCCCGGAGCTAAGTGCTCAATTACATTGCGCAACAAAATTGAGGCGGCCCTTGAACAGAAATACTACCCACTTATTACAGTATTGAACGCCTATTACTAAATTAACGTATAATATATTTAGTATATAGTTAAGTAGGTACCTACACACCGTTATGATGTTACGTATAGTCGCCGCTTCATTTGATTTTGCTTGGAGAAAGTTTCCTGAACGGAATTTTTTTTAAAACTTCATATATTTCAAAATCGTTTCAGTATAGTATCATTCTTTCAGAACAAAAAATGGATTTAAAAAAAACTAGATTCTTAATAGCGACAGAATATTGAAAATTGTTTCAATAGTATATTTAAAAATGTATTAATAGCTCGAGCAGACAATAAAAAACTTAGATCTCTATCAAAATCTCACGAGGTCGCGTAGGTAGGAAAGTAAGTAGGTACCTACATATTGATTATACAGAAGAACAAACTCCTCTCTCTCTCTATATGATATCTTTGCCTTGTCGTGCAATAAGTCTTGCTTGCTTTAGGAGTTGGTGCGTCGCGTCGGTCTTGGCATTTGGCAAGCGCAGGGTGCGCTGCCGGGTGGCAAAATACAGTGGTTTCCAAAGATGACAATGTCCCTTTTATTATGTATTTCGCCTTTGAAGTCCTCTATGAGGTATTTTTCAAAGGAGGCACCTTGTAAGCATGTAAACAGTAACAGTAACCTATCCTAAAAAATATTATATTAGTACAACTTATTACGTAATTTTCTAAACTTTCTATAGTCGAGTATTAGTATTCCTTAGAATCAATTTCAGTTTACTTCTAAATGGGTATTTTTTTCTGTCTTTAAAGTCTATTGTAAAAAGATGGCCCATAGCTCCTTTTTAATATATGCCAAACATGAAAGCGCACACACTCTATATATTTCTTTCTACGTCAGCAATAATTCAATCAAAACAGAAATTAATTTTTTGCCCGCATTACAAAAAATAACAAAGTTACGTACAAATTCTCACAGTTTTTCCAGCGGTTTTTGTATCTCGAAGCGTGTTCATTTATTCATTGGGCATGAATTATCCAACAGGCGAAGTGGAAAACTTAAATCAAAGAAGTGAACATCTGCATTCCAATGAAACTTTGAGAATCAACCGCGTGATAGAAGTTGAGTTACTATGGAAACGCGAAGAATTGTTATTCCTTTATATAATACAGGGTTTTTGACGATTGGAAAATATAGGTATTATCAAAGTTATTTGTATGTAAAACATGAAAGTAATGTATGGATCACATATCTCAGATCCGAAACAGATGTTTTTAAAAATAAATAATATATAATATATTTATAGGTGTACTTGCGGGAAAAGAAATCACGATTATAAGCACAGAGAGCGACCTTACTGACTTCGTCATATCGAAATTGTTATTCCAGTTTTGACAAACAGATTTTCCTCAAGACCATAAGCAAAAAGAATAAACCATGAAAATAGATATTATTCTGAACATCATTTTTAAAATTATCATCGAATTTTCGTCCAATCATATTTCAAAAACTCCATCTTAAATCACACCTCCAATATAAATCCTGGGACAACCCTTAGTAGAGGTCTTTAGTCAGGCCCTCTATAACTCAGGACCTCGTGTCTGCTCGCAGATAGCGGCCCCCGTACCCCCCGCACCCCTCCGCCCACATAAACTTAATACTACATAACTCACACTTGAATAAATTATTGCCAACTTATTCTTGTTTGCAGAACCCCTTTTTGCCTAGTCTTGTTTATACTGTGGTGAGAATATCTGATCGTGCGCATGTATGATCGATGGTGGTGGAGAATAGTTAGCGTTATTGGGTGCGATAATTGGTTGGGTTTCTTTGTATGATATGTACTTATGTTGCTTATTGAGGCAAGGTGTGTTTTAAACAATGTAATAAGTAAGGTTTTATTTAAAGAACAACTGGTTTTCTCTTTCTTTTGATGATCAATATATTGTTATATCTTTGTCTTCGAGTAATGGTATTCCATTGGTCCTTTCTTGCATTCCTGGCGGCCCGGCCTAGACTTGTTACACGGAGCGTCGAAAAACCAATAACAAAGTGAAGCTTGTCGGTGAGAAGTTCGAGGCTTTCGACCGCACGATAGGCGCTGAGACTAAACAATTAGCTTTCTGGGCTTCATGCTGCGGGTTCGATTCTTGCACAGAAGAAATATTTGTATGATCTACAGATAGTAGTTTCAGGTCTGATTCTGTGTACATGTCACATTTATGTTTGTAAACAAAAAATCCAAGTGACGTAAAAAAAAACTTAGGACAAAATGGACAAGTTTGTGTACAAGACATGTACAGTGGGCGGACAAAAACTGAAAGTAATGATGATGTTGATGAATGATACGAGTATATCCCGATAAATTAATCTTGTGAGCAATTTTCGACGAGTTAACGAGGTAAGTCAAGGTTACAGGATGAGCTCAATTTATTTACCCTTTTGTTTGCCTGTTTTGGGTGCAGTTTTTCTTGTGCTCGCTCTGAACTCTGTGTAAATACTAAATTATTAGGTGCTGTATTATGACGTAAGAAGCTCTAGTTCATTTTGTACCACTTATAAGCAAGAAAGGTTCAATTCAACAGAGATATCTACAGGGTTGACAGTTACTTATAATAAACCTTTTTTATAGAATCGATCATCAGGATCGATATTTTTATATACATTTTAAAATAAATATATTTCAGCTGTGTATACCTTTATGTATTTGTTAAATATATATATATTTCAAATCACCTGAGATAAATTCTCAAGTAAGAAAACGGGCACCACCTACTTGTACAGACAATCTCTATTTTATTATATTTCCCCACTACCAGTATCTTTAAAGTATTTTAATACAGAAGTTACGTGTTTTACGTTAGAACTGCTCATGAATATTGATTATCCCAAGATTTATAGCACTTCCAAAGAAAAAACATACATTCCGTGACGCGTTTTAAATCGATATGTAAATACCTACAAACACGTCGATTTCGTCTCTACATACGATGTAATACACTTCACATGTATTTGTGTTGACTTTTTCCACAGACCATCTTTTTAGCCTAAAAACAACATCTCGTTTTTTTTTTGTTTTTTAACATTGTCCTAAAATAGGAATTATTATCGGGATTATGTATCGGGAGTGCATTTACAAACCCAAATATTCACATGGACATATACCCAGACTAAAAACAACTATCTGTAGATCATACAAATATTTCTTCTGTGCGAGAATCGAACCCCTGATACGTAGTACAGCAGTCAATCGCTCAACCATCGCGCCAACCGTGTCGTCGAAACTTTTCTTTTTAATTCACCTCTACATACAATCAACACTACAGCATATATGACTCAAAACCTGACATTATAGCTCATTAAACCTCCTCGATATTCCCTTTGGACTAAACGTATCATTTTTCGGTCTTAAAAAGGTCTTAAAAATCATCAATACCCATAGTCTGCGTTCACACACTGGGTGGTAATAAGTAGTTTTCATATTTTCCCTTCGAATTTAGACCTTAAATATATAGAACGAATATCTTGATTGACTTTTTATGGAACATAAATACATAATTAGATAATTAAGACTTCAAAGAATGTAGTCTCGAAGAGTCGGCTACTTTAGCGCATTAATAACTTATATATTGATTAAAACACTAGACACCCGTTTACGAGAATCAACCAAAAACTATGGCCTTTACAGTTGTGTACTGTATACCAATTTATAGCACATACTAAAAGATCTCTATTTCACCCATCAACAAGAAAAGCCGTGTAAATCCAAGACCTAGAACACAACAGCAGAACACAGTACTGAATCACACTAAGTGCTAAAGAGCATATTCTCTGGTTTTTTTTTTTACCAGGACCGTGAGTGGGCACTGGCAACGATACGAAGGGCCTTTATCTCAACGTGATGTATATTCTGTCACGACTCGCTTCGGACGTGACCGAAATGCGAGCCGATATATTCTGTTACTTAAATAACCACTCGGACTTTGTTTTGATTCGTCATTCGAATTTTTCGTATGTTGTATTCATGTCTTTTGTTTTTTATTTATATGGGAATTTCAAAGTGGGGAGCGTCCGTTTATCGAATTAAGTGCTTAGATATGGTATCACGTTTTGTTGCGTGGTTTTATACAGACGTGCATATTTTTTCTTTTTTAGTATGAATTATTTTTAATGATTTTCCTTTATACGTCGAAATTCCATTATCTTCATTTTTCGTCTACAATATCGCCAGATTTGATAATTATCTCTAAAGGTATATTTAAAATCGAATCGAATCAAAATGTTACAAAATCGTGACGAAATATTAGAACACAGACAAACCTTTACCTATAAATTATTATAATATACAGAACACCTTATACTCTACACCAATTTCCGAGCTGAAACTCAAAACCGCTCACAATTAGCAACTCGTAAATCAGTTCGTGAACATTCCTTTATCCACCTACATCTACTATATAGGTACCAGGCAGTAGGCTCCGTCGTTAGGAATACTTGTGCCGGCGACTTATGGGTGCTGTAAAAGGATGTTCCTCTACGACAAGCAACGATAAAGCTACAAGACCCAGGGGTATTGCGACACGGAAACTGGAGCTTTTCTCTTGTACTTGTATGTAGGAACTATAGTTTAGGATTGGGTGTTTTGTTTAGGACACCTTGCGCATAGACTCCACTATAAGTTATATAGATGGTTTAACAGTTATTCAGTTATCAGCTAGACAGATGAAAATTAGTTTTCGAGAGTTTTCAGTTCGAAAAGTTCTTTAAATTTTCATTTTTTTATCTCTTCTGTAGAACTAAGTCTTCAAATAGGGCTTAATACCTTTTTTAATTTGATATGCATGAATATATTCTTGATTTCTTTTCTACCGATGTATGTTGAGTCATGGTATCAAATACTATGTGTGATTAATGAACCATAGAGTTCATTAGAAAGGTATAGAATTTCTTGTGATATTTAAAATTGAACCTTTGCCTGTTCTATAACGAACGGCGAAAGATGACTGAAGCACTGATAGCGTCAATCTATTTAAGAATGTTTAGGCATTAAGAATAAAAAGTATTTCTATTTGAAGTAGGTACTATATTCGTGATCAGCCCTCAAAACTGTATTTCAAGTACCTTATATAAAATACCAAATAATGGCTTAATTCATAGTGTCATTGATTAGCAAAACAATTTCAAATTAAACGAGCAATTTATTCTCATTATGTCAGAACAAAACATTAATTTAATTTTCCACAATTACTTGATAATTTTTTGATAACTAAAAACGTTTAATTTTTAATCATATATTACTGGTATCAAACTAATAAAATTAAATAGGTTGATAAAATAACCATTATATTAAAAAGTTAAAGCTAATAAATATTACTCAAGTTCTTTCCAAGCCATTTCATTAGCAGTCACGGGTGAAATTGCATTCACAGGTGTAATATTTTTTTTACCTTTACCTCCTGCTAAAAATATAGCGTGTCTATATTCTTATTCGAACGTCAATTAGTAAAACAATTCAAGGCTTTAAAAACAGGCAATAAAATATGAAACGCGTACCTAATCAAAAACTTTTAAACTTACTATCAATAAGTCACTCTTTGAGAAATAACAACGCAAATTGCGATGCAATCAAATGCGTCCGCGCAGTTAATTCAACAACATTTAAAACACAGTTCGAACACATTGGAGTATATTCATATCAATATTCTAGAAAACTAAACCGTTTATGGAGAATATAGGGTTCAGATTTCATTGGAATGGGCTGTGTCTAAGGCTTTGTTGAATGGGAGTGAAGAAGTAGATTTATAAGACACTGAACGATGTGTAGAATATTGTCTGAGGTCCTGACACCCGTGTTTAATGTCTCTGTTCCAATGAGATTCCACCGCGCAAATTATGGGAACAATGTCAGATGATTTCTGCCACCTTTGTCACTCTATAAAATTGCCTACAGCTACAGTATTTTAACTGTGGCTACAATGAGTCTTGGTTCAAAGTCCATGCACATTGCGCACATAAATTCTGTATATATGCTGAATATATATCCGATTATGGTAGTAAATTAATAATTATTACTGTAAACAGATTTTTTATAGTTTATTTTAATGTTTATAGGTACTTACATAAATAATTCGTATGCCAAACAGATCTATTAATAGAAGAAAAACAGGGTTCATCTATCTATATCAGCTGTTCATGTAATATACTCATGGGCAAGTAAAAATATTATGAGGGCAAGGGTGACTTGAGATGTGGAACGCTCGCAACATGACTCTACATTCTGTGCCAAATGCACTATTAATTAGTGCTTAACCAACTGTTACTCCATTTATCTTATAAACTACTGATTCTATGTGCGCAGTAATATTGTTATAATATATTATGTAGTTACGTACTTCTAGAAAACACTTTTGAAAAATTTGTGCTACGTTCGACTAACATATGATGTCATCTAAATGATGACCATTTCTTAAATAACAAAAATAAATAAAGAAAACAAAAATCTGTATTGAAATTACTATGGCAGTTCTTAAGATTCTTCTCTCACAAAAAATTGTATAATTGTCTTATTTACCAAATTAAACTGCTATCAAAAACATCAAGATTCAAACATTCTATTTATCATTCTGGTAGTAATTAAATTTATTGATGTAAGTGTGTGTGTATACATTTACAGGCATACAATTCTTGTACTATCATAACCCAAATAACATTTGCATGCTTAATCAAAGAGCTACGTAAAATAATGCGTATGAATCATAGCCAACTCGCTACTTAGGCTCGCGATAAATTCCTCTAGCCGTTAAAAATAGCTGACACTGAACAAATTCACTACATTGTAGAGTAATCTCGAGGAAAATCAAGATTACGGGGGTATAAAACCGGCCATACACGAACCTCGAGTGTTAAGTGATTAACGATTAAATAATAAGCCGCCGCACACTCGTAAAACAAAGATTAACATACAGTTACGGGTGTAAATAGCCTATAACTTTGATTTTTACGACTAAATAATCGTAAAGGAACCCTGGTAAAGCGGCTGTATTAAAGAGGCTCGTTCGAATGCGGTGGGTGAGTGGAACTAAACAGTTTTGTAGTCGGACGGTTTTTAATCGCGGACAATGCAAACGGGAGGCCCGTTGATGCACTTTTATTTTACGACGCACTCATAACATAAAACGCTAAATGTCTCAACAAGGGTTATGATGCCGTCTGAGGGACAGGAATAGAGTTATATTATGTCTGTTATTTTTCTCACACTCGGATTTTTTAAATACCACCTGATCGTCCCACGTTTTCAGTAAACACCATTTTGTAGAAGTATGTGGGTGCCTTTTGGGATTAGGGTGCGTATACCAACAAATATAACTCGTCCTAAACACAGAATGATATACCCTGTTGGTCTAACCACCTAATTTCGCTGTGTCCGCACACTGCGCCCATTACGGTTTCCCTGGGCCAAAATTCCGTGTAATTAAACAACTGAAATTTTAACAGTATCCAGTATAAATTTAATAAGGATGGGCCATTAAGAGTGTAAATGGACCAAATGTTTGGCTTTCGCCAAAAACCAAAATGGGGCCTGCGGAACGGGCCGCTGTGTAAGTTTCGATCGTAATGCGGTGGCACTAGGGGACAACATGTGTAAAATATTCGCTTAAATAATATTTGTGTTGATCAAAATCGTACTTACTAAAATAATACAATCTAATTTTTATAGACTTGATAGATAGGAGACAATCATACTTACATATCAGTGTTCTTAACATCTACAGAAAGTAAAATAAACAGCAAGTCACGATTCTCTATGTGAATAAAACAGCGAGCAAAAAATTACGGTACCAATATTAAAAACGGAAACAATCAAAATAACAATCGCCTAGATTTTAATTGAACAACGGAACAGAGATTCTCGGTGAGTGCCGGGTAAACGCCGTGAATCGCCCAATAATAATGAAAGTGATGGCTGTGACGCCGTCGCTGTATGAAGCGGCAGTTTTGGCTACATAAACAGCCCGTATACTACCCTATCTTGTACAAACAGACTCCTAATATGACTCTTACTTAGTGACAATACGGGCTAAAGTCAATTGCCGTCTGTATCAAGTTATAGGAAGTCTTTGTATAGCGCCCCCCTCCACAGTAGCGGGAGGGGCCGGGTCGGCTCACACGTAGACAAAATGGCCGACTTTTTTGTCGCGAGCGATTGGGAACGCGCGCATTGTGTGTAGGCCATACGGAGCGCAGTTTAAAAATTAAAAATATGGTGTTCTAATATTGGTCGTAGTTTAGGTGTGCCATTTTTATTGGTAGATTGATTTTGTGCAAAGTGTAAATGTTGCTTTTTTTATGTGCTTATAGCTTAGGTTTTATCAGAGCGCATATTTGAATGAAGTTGTAGAATTTTTTTTATACCCTGTTTATTGATGTTCCACTGCGCATAAAAAATGTGAAATCAAAAAGTTATATAATGAAAAAAATATATTACCTAAGTGCTAAATTTAGAATATGTTAGGTAATGTGTACGGTTAGATTTATAATTATAATTCAACTTAGGAGATAACTCCTACTCCAAGTAATGCAAATTAGTTTAAAACTAAGCACCATCTACTTACTGTTTATGGATAATAAATATAGGTAAATATATGTGTTGTATATTTTTTTATACAATATAATGATATATTTATTCTATATGTTTATAATCAACGGAATAAAATCGTATTGTATAACACAAAAGAGTGTTGACTATTCCAAACTTAATGCAAATCTTTATTGAATATTAATTCCATTTTCTGAAAATAAATCTAAGTCAAAATATATTCCAGTATATTCACAATAAATTGCCAAATAGACACCGAACTTACATATTACTTTCAGATGGAATCACAGAAAAATATACTAATTCTAATATTTTTACCGTCATGTAAGCCTATCTCGCGTAGGGTGGGTATTTTCAGCCGACGCGACCGGCGCCGACTGCCGAGTGCCGACCGTCTTTTTGTTTCTATCCGTTCACCTTCTAGTCACTAGTCGCTATTCCACAATATATTGTATTGAACGATAGTCTATCTACTATTATTTTTGGGACATTATATTATCTTTACTGACTGTACCTAATGGACTCTTTGACCTTGCACAATCGAAAAGTATTAATATCAAATACTCTACCATATGTTTTGTACGATAAATGTCTCATTGCCAAAATTTTATAACATCGATAACCAATATTAAAGCGAGTTTGCTGAGGGTTAGATTGCTATTCATAAATATAGTACTAGTTTCTTCTGAAGAATTCTACGTATGCGAAAGTTAATAAATGTCTTGGCTACGTTATGGATAAAGTTTACCTATTTAAGAAAAAGTTTTGAGTAACTGCAGCAATAGATTCATTAATTATTTTTATATGCAGGAATTTATCAGTTAGAGTAATTATTGAAGTTTGGCTGACTACTAATGACTATACCTATATGAATTTACAATCGATATTCATTAAGAATTCTGATCATAAGCCAAAATTAATTTCTTCAAGCCAACAATACAATAAATAATCAAAATCAAAACAATTGATACTAAAGAAAACAAGGCAACAAACAATGGTCTAACATAATCAATTCCAATAAATCTACTTATTCATTCAATCCGAATAAATTGTAGGCGCGATACGAATAAATCTTGGAAATTAGAATAAGGAAACTGATATTAATTTTCATGGTATACAAAGGCACGGAACCTATGGAATACTAAGACAATAAAGTATGGTGGTCCTATAGGAAATTATCTGTGAGGCGCGTCCCATTGTAAAGGCTGTGCAGACACCTATCTACTTTATTTCTGCTCCATTGGTGTTCCTTGATAGCGCCCTAGTGTATGTAAAACACATTCAAATAAGAGTGGGATGGTACAAGTTTCTATGCTCCTAAATGATGTTTGCAAGGAAAAATTTGCTGCTTTTTACTTCAGATATTTTCTTGGCTGAATGGAATACTGAAATTTTATTTACCTATAGATTTTAGTCAAGAGCATTATATCAGAACAAAAGAACTTATTGACAAGATAGAGATTATATTTTTAAACTAGAACACCACTCAACTGAAACCTTAGTACCTACTTATCACCTACAGTTATTAGTACCGAGTCGCTCATGATAGAAAGGTTGTAGTCTTCATTCAGTACCATTCTCAGGGGCAAGAAAAGTCCCTTCACAAGTGGAGAACTTTGAGATCGATTGTCGCCTTGACAGTCAACCTTAGTACCAGCATTACTAGCCAGCTAATAGGTATTTCCACAACAGCATGAGCGATTCCCATGTGAGACCTATAGCCGATGCGCCAGAAGAAGAAGCAGTCTGGGGCATATGTGACTCACCTAATGAGCTCTACAGATGGTGCTAACATTATCCAATTACTTAAAATTCACAAGAGTACCAAACTTTAAGAAGGAAAGGAAACGTTGTGTTATTTGAATTCATTCACATAATCATGATTATATATTTCAATTTTAAATTAATCTGACAGTGATGTAACAAGCAAAGGAAATCGTTTAAATCTATCGACTTATCTAAAGCTAACATACCTATAGTAACTGACATTGAACCTTTCACACTTGTAATGCAGGTCCACAGCCAACTAATTTGCAAACAATTACATCAGCTGATCGATGAATGTATTTTAATTGGCCAGCAGCAGCATGCATTCACACGTCATTCTTCACGAACAAGTCAATTTGCAATGACTAATCGGTGGAAAACTATTCATTGCATGCATCCTCACTTAAGCTGATAACGTGATGTATTCCAAACAGCCTTGAGAATCATCGGTTACATCACAAACGACATTCCATCATAGGCATCACTCAATAAAACGCTCACGCGATCGAGCATGCTATCGAGTGTGAAAACAAACAATGCGCAGGAGTTGAATGTTAAACCGCAGCGGCGCCGGCGCACGTGCTGCCGATATCCGTCGAAATATTTATATTTTTATTTACGTTTTATGTCCGGGGTTGTGGCGGCGACGACGAAGGAACGGCGTGACTCGACGCGATGACACCCGAATAGATCCAAACTTTTTTGGGTTACCATTAGATTGTATGCTGACTGATTTCAGATTATGAAGTTCTATTAGGTTAAGTAGTTTTAGCTATTTCTGTGCTATTCTACTTGTAATAAAAGTTCGTATTTTTTCTTGAAAGTTTTTTACAATGGTCTCATTTTACTTGTAGTACAGGCTCGACACTTGTAGAGAATCCTCTGAGATTTTCTCTGTTGCTATTGATACATAATTATTATCAAATTATATTAATAAGGATCAGGAATACTGCTATTAATTGTAGACTGAGAATGGATCTCTTCTCTACCGCATAAACAACGGAGGGATCATGGCCACAAGACTTTGAAATGCCAAGGTAGGTAGATGCTTGAGGCCCTCTTTAACCTTTTCTGTAATTTTAACGTTTGAAGTAACATTTATATAACATTATCCACTTATCCAGGTAAGTAGAATAGAGACAGATGATTTAGATTCTAGTATTTTCTTGATTTCTATTAAATGGTGATTAAACGAAGCAATAGCCACCTATTAACTTTAGAAACAGACTAAGTAGAATAAGTATTTATTTTATCAAATAAATACTTATTCTACTTAGATTTTTCTTTCTTTTGATATAGGTAATTGTTTTGTAGCCAGGTACATAAGTGTCCCAGGCCCAGAAATAAAATATCTGTTTAAGTAGCCTAGACAGACCTTAATTGAAATTAGTAGGTCGATTAATTAGTAGGCAGAAGCATTTTCAACTAAGTACATAATATATCCGATCTATAGAAACAAGTAATATTAACATCTATTATAATTCACCATCAGTCGATATAAAACCCATTAAAATAATTCTATACAAACGCGTGGGCAAGTTTTTAATCTCAAGCCACTTAATCCAACGTTCGTGTTGGTCGCACGCACTATATAAATAGAAGCGGACGAATATATCAACAGTATACAACTAACGTTTAATCTTTGGTCTAAGAAAAACCATGTAGACACGTTCGTTTTTAATAAACCCACAGTAATTTGTACAACACAAGAGCTCTATTTATAATGGTTATGTGTAACGCGTGGCAAAATTAGCTTTCCGACGGCGGGAAACGACAAACGTGATTACGAATTTAAATTGCCCAATCAATTTTTAATTTGGTTGCAGTATGCCAGAATATGTTTGGATTGTCCTGTTATACCAAGAAATCATTTTAACGGCCGAAATAATTGGAAATGTGTTTTCTTTGTGGAAAATTAATTATGAATTATATTCTTAGATGATAAGTTAGGATATTTATTTGTTTGGATTGTAGCCAAAATATACATTTTTGCCCTAGGAATCCGCTGTCGATATAAGTAGGTACCTACCTAACTATACCGACTGAATTAGTATTTCAATAAAATTGTTAATGCGCTATTAGATTGATGTTGGGCTATTTCTAATGTTAAAATAGAGTCTAGTATTGGCAGATATATTTTGAACATGATGATTATTCATTTACACAATATAAAATAATAAAAAACATGAAATTGGTCATAAACCCAAATGCAAACAGCAGTATTAGCGACATAAGTAGGTGTGAAAAAATTTATTACAATTTTATTACCTTGACCGTACATTTTTTTTTTATATTTCGTTCTTTTAAATATTGAATCCAATTATTCCATTATAACCGATTAAAAATTAATTTTGAATTATTTTACTGCAGTTACAAAACTCGAACCGCTTCGCACTTACATTTTATTACCGTAAGAGTAACAGAGACAGATATAGAGCTATCGATCTCTACAAACGGCGACGCGTCGCCAACGAGCGTAATGGCGGACGATACAAACACATTCGATATTTAAACTATTTAATTGATTGTATCTAATACTAACCACTCAATAAAACAACACGTTTATTATAACACTATATTTTTACACTATACACTGTTTTCCTAACATTTTAACTACAAAATAGCACATTTTAAAGTAGATAAAATCACATTGGTTGTTCGTCGCACAACGCATCAGTCGCCATATCCAAATTCCTATATCCAGGGACGAATTGACGAGACCTTGGGAAGATTTATGCATTTTACCCTAAATGGATGGAAACACAAAAATAATGCACCATATAAAAAAATATGATATTGGTTGTTGTTTATATAATTCTTACCTCAATTTTAAATAATAGTTTTAATAATTTGTTAGGTACATACACTATGAACAATCATGAAAAATTAGATTTTTGGAATAAAGCACTTTTTCAGTAACATTTTTAATATTTAAATTTTAGCGTCAATAATTCCTTCTTTTATTTTTAATTTAAATAAAAAGCATTAAATAATACTATGAATTGAATATTTTTTCTTCTCTTTCATAAATAACATATACAGTCAGCATCAAAAAGATGTATTCACGTAGCGAAATTCAAAACCGAGTTTTAGAGGAAATAGTGATTTAAATATTGACCAATTTCATACATAGTATCTGTGGATACATTAAAATACATAGTCATTTAAATTTTATGATTTTAATCAATAACATTTCAAGAATAAGCGTTTGAATTTCGCAATATATTATATCTATTTCGTATATCTTTTTGATGCTGACTGTACATAGCTTGCAGCCATATAAACTTCAAATAGTTATTATAAAATTAGCCGTATAATAAAATAAAAAGTCTCATATATAAGAACCAGTTTTTTTACATCTGTTTATTGGCTCTTTGGCGGTCTGGGTTATTATTGATTAAATATTAAATATACTATAAATAACTGAACGTACTAATACTAAATCAATTAAGTATTTACTATAGTACATACTTAGCTTATTTTAACAGGACCAGTAGCCAAAAGTCGGTGCGTGTTTGTTTGTTTATCTCAAGAAACAAATAGCTTTTTCATTCCCACAATATAAATGTTATTAAGTTACTAATTAAGATAACATAATCACCATACATTTTAATTTAGAAATGGTAAAGCAATTCTTCTCTCCAAAAATCATATTTTAGTACATGTCACTTTTAACATTTTATCGGTTCAATGCATATTCTCAATGATGAAGTTCATCGTCAAAAAAACGTTCTGATTGTAGCTTTAGAAATAATGCTAAGTTGCTAATCAAAAAGCTCTAAAGTTGAGGCTACCTTCGTCCTTTTGAAACACATTTGAAATAAAACATGATAAATATATTCAATTTCAAAAATGTCACTGTTGGCTAGAAAGATGGCACAACTGAATGCGCCCCTGTGCATGCACGCTCCGCCCATTACAGCAACAAAAGTTGGCGGCGTTCCTTCAAAATATCTCGTTTGGAGGCCATTTTGACGATCGCGTGCGACTGAGATAGCATCATCGTTGTGCCGTAACGATTGTACGTGCGTGAACGAGACAATTATGCAAAGTTAGTTTACTTTTAATGTGGCTGGGAAAGTGCGTGGGGACATTTGTGTGTGTGTGCATTGGATTTCATTCGGGTGGTGTCGGGTGAAAGAACTAGTGCTTGTGTAACGAATGTAGGCCGAATTTTTGTGTCGTTGGAGAAATATTTTTCTTTATATTCGCGTACAGATTATTTTATTTTATGTGTTAAATTATTTGAAAAATTCTCTTTAATATTGGTTAATAACTCCATGTGTATCTACCTAATTATTGATAGTAGGTAGGTTACCTACACCTTCCCTGAATTAATTAGGCAAATGTAGTTTTACCAAAAATGTAATCTACTGTTTTATTGTCAATTTTGCAAGGTATTATTGCTTTAGCTATGTATAAAAAAAGCTTGTATGTTTCATTTTACTAGTAAAGAAAATAAAGACACGTAGGTACTAATTGATTACATGAAATTCTTTAAAGTTAGCTTTCGAATTGTAGCAATAAGTAGCCATCTTATCTCGTTTGGTTTAAAAAAAATGATAAGCTTGTTTATTTCTGGGTCCATTACTCATCCGAGATAAGATTAAATAAAACGTCTACCCTAATATAAATTAAAATGTCGTCAATATAAGACAAACAGCTGAACATTAACCTAAACGTTGCCACCCAAATTCACCCAATTCATCGCATTATGTACGTATAGGTACCCACCCACGTAGTATAGAAGTGACTACAAGGCTACAAGATCGTACTTAACTAAACCGCCGAATCCACATTTACGACACCTCCATTCATTGAAGCGCTCTACGCATCGTAAAAGTTCTCGCCATGAAGTGACGTCACCTAAGTGCCGTGACGACGTGGTCCCGCTAGGGACCGCTAGATGGCGCTAAACAGAACCACACTAGCCCACCGCTCGTAAAAATAAATTTTATTGTTATGACGAAAATAAAACGCTTGTCGTCAATTTAAACATCATTTTACTGTGTAATAAGATTTATTTTACGATTAACAAGTGTCTTGATGAATTTATATAGCTGAATGATGAATAAAGCAATAAAATTCGCTTTTATGTTCATGTTATCGCTTTTCTATTGGCAGTTATGTCGCTTTTTCATATGAAGATGAGACATTACGTAACATTATAGTGTGATCATAAAACTAAATCAAAACATGATTATTAATAGCAGTAGCATGTGTTTATTTTATTTGATTAATTTGATTTGATTGAGAATTACCTATATTTAGCATTTTGCATTTTGTAATCTTCTTTACATTATTTTTTGCATTCTGATAAGTTTTTACTTCATGTTTTTTGTGGTTATAAATAATTTTGTTCAATTTGTCATTCACTGACTTTGCCTACAATCCTTCAGTTCGGCTGTAGAAAATGTAGAGTTCGGCATGACATCACGCAAAGAGGTCGCAACAAAATGTCAATAGATGGCATTAAAACAACAAGATGCGAGACCTATCTGTCTGATGTCTATCTCTAAAAGTTAAGACATCAAAAACGTTTTTAAAAAAGACAATCATAACAAGCACCATTAATATAATTTTAAATTTTTACACACTGTAAAAATTAAGAAAGCTTTCATCTTAAATAGACTCCTACTTTGTTTGATAGATGGCGCTACGGTCACGTTGACTTTGTTCCCATACTCGACTCTACGTAGAGCCTACTTAATCATGATTTTGGCATTGTATTATTAATTCGAATAGATTTTTTATTCAAATTTAACCTCGAATAAGCATAATATATGCATCGAGCTACAATCTTATAATATCGTATTCAAAACAACTAATAGAACAGTTATCACATCGCTACCGGTATTAATAACACGAATAAGCAAGTATAGATAAATATATTGCTAATAAACCAATATAGTAACTATAAATTATAAATCCATTATGTAGAATCGATTGTTATCAATCCTATGATCATCAATAACTTGAGAGTCAATAAAAAGGAAAATTACAGTCATAAAACGCCCGCAATCGAGTCAAACCAGACACCGAGACGCTGAGGAAGCGAGCAAATCGACGGTCGTCGTTATATCCTCACACGATGAAGACATAAACTATCAACGACTCCTTTATCTCTATTAAACGGGTGATACTTTAAACAAGTCAATAATGGTTCAATAAACGTCTAAAGAACGGCATAATAACAATCCACGTGCGTTCACTGGCTGCGTCAATAAAGTCTCGAATTTATATCGAGGTTTAGCCCCGGAGGCGTATACGAAATAATCTGAGCGGTGTTTACTGGGAGTTCTACAAACGGCGCAATTCACGTGACGTTTACGAGCATTGGAGTGGTTGTAAAAATCGTGTTTACGATGCGCGCGGGCACGCGTGCGCTGCGCTCGCGCCGCCCGCGATGCGAATATCATCACATCTGTCGCTGAATGTGAATGAGATGCTCAGTTTTTTTTCGTTTGTTGTGATAACATGAACTACTGTAGCGGTTTCCCTAAATGGCTCTTTTTTATTTTTAGACTTTTTCCCCACCTGTTTTTGAGAGTTGGATTTTTTTATCATATGCTTGAGAGGATTTTGTGGCAATAAAGACCAATAGTAGTATTATAATTAGAAAGGTTGCCGAGAGGAGTTGAGCTCTTAAAAAAATAAATGATTACACAAAATGCACCATGGTTTTACTCTGCGTACCTACAATAAATATGAAAAACCGATCGTACCAATCAAATTACCTATAAATTATGATAGAAGAGAAATTATTATGATACATGTGATCTCTTATCATGACACATGATAAGAGATTACAGATATTTTCTGATGTGGTAACATAAGTCGGCTTGACACCTATGTACCTATCTATTAATAGATGTCGTAAGGGTGGCTAACGGCATTTGACGAAACAATTATACGTATCTGTCAGGTAATTTCAGCATCCACAGGAAAACTGGTGACAAGAGGCGACAAGAGGATGATAGGTGTGTCTGCAGCGCTGCACTGTCTTGCTCTCCTCCTGCTCCTATCTCCTGTAATGCAGAGGATTTAATGGAGGCCAATCAAAGAGCCGTCGAGCTGTCCATGTTTTGGGCGAGTCAAATTTGACATTAGCTACCGACACGAAAAGAAGAAAAAGCATCCACTGATAGACTCATCGTACTTCAATTACTAATCGGTTTGCTAATTTAAAGGGTGGTGAAAGTAATACTGGATATAATAGTCTATAATGTAAATAAACAGAACATTTCGTGTGACTTTAATACATAATGATCACGCCATTTTTTATATACCTACAGGTGTAAACAGTCTTGTTCCATTTACATGTATACCTCAAAAAGTGCCTTAAGAAAACATTATAATTGAAATACACAATGCGATAAGTTATAGGTAACTTAAAAGCATAACTTATAAGAACACTAGATTATCACATTACTTTACAACATTGTAGGCGGCTCAATAGCTTTACCTGCGAATATATTGAACATTGTTGCCGCTCTACAGGTTTTTGTTCCGCCCATTGCGGCATAGAGCTGTAATTATGGGCAGTATTAAATGATACTAAACCTCCTGAAAGGTAATAAATACGAACCAGTTTTTAAGATGGATGGCTTATTGGAAATATTTTACGTTCTTACTAGATATGTGCTTAGGGAAATCTTATTAGATCAAAGCTTATACACGATTAAGAAAGTTTGAACTATCTAGGTGTTAAAGGCAAATAGGCAGCGAGGAAAATAGTTAAAACGTGTTAAATATTACTATAATACTAATAAAATACATAGATTTTTGCGGTTAGACTACTCGGTTAATTCCCATAGTTACTCTTCATTAAAGGGCTTTTGGTATTTCACAACTGGCTGATGGTAAAAAAACGTTCATATGCAAGGAAAGGTGTCGATTATGAAGAACATCCATTTATAAGACTAGGTCACAGTTTAAGGCAAGTCATCATATTCTTCTGTCGTTGGGCATGAAGAGACTTTGAAGCTTATACACAAAATCGCTGGAAATATTTAGATAGTTACTATCTCTTAGGAAGGCTCCCAAGAGAGTATCTATCTCCATCTTCCCACTGCTTATTATAGGCCTCTCTTAAAATAAAAGCAATGATGAAATACCATTATTGAATAAAAGTGTTTTGTTTAACTATGATCGCTACATCGCTTACGAAGAGTTCTCTTTCGTAGCTATCGGTCGTTTGTAAATTGATAACATATATGGATTGAAATGAAATGAAATGAAATGAAATGAAATGAAATGAAATGAAATGAAATGAAATTATTTATTTTGCAATTAGGATTTTTCAATCACTTTTACACGTCTTTTTTAAACTAGATGGCGTCGGCATTTCCTATGACTATCCCTGAGAAGAAACGCCGAAACAAACTCAGGGGTCAAAGTCTATTTTAAAGTCCAGACAGATTGTATTGATGTAAAGGTTTATGTGAGACAAATATAGGGTGGAATAGCCTTTTGAAGAAAGTGCCATAACTATTTGAGCTAACCTGTCGCAACAGAGTGCAAGCATGCATCAGTTATCGTGAGAATTAATGAAATGAAGAGCGCTCAGCCTAGATTGTCACCATCAGCTAATCATTTTTAATTATCGCTGGAAGTTCTCTCTTACTCTAAGACAGTTATTGAACCCTAATCTATACCATGCCAGGTGCCTATTACCTATTGATGATTGCCAAGACCTGAGATGTACCTTAGTTGGAAAGCGATGCCCTGCTAACTGTTTCATAGGTTATTATGTCGAATAGCGAGTTAATGTGGCTATAGGACTATAGTATATTTCATATATATACCAATAAAGTTCTAAATCGCTAAGAAGAGCTTCAACAAAGTATGACCAGAACCTTGTGCCCACCCTAAAAAGAAATTGCAGCTACTGGCAACACCTATGGGAAAAGGAATGGGTCTCGCCTTTACGAAGCTATCCTAGAAGGCGACTAGGGTATGACGTCAATGGGATGGGCAGAGGAATCCTTTAGTGCACTAATAACACCATACTGCATGCAAAAATCCAAGTTTGGTAAGCATAGTGATGATGGGTTAATATTTTGCATATACGAGTATAACTACACAGAATTCTAGGACGTAAGATCTCGAGGTATACTCTAAACAGTACCTGCATGGTTTAATTAGGAACTAGATAGAACATTTCTTTTAGTTAAAAGACCCGCGGAAAAGTGTTTACGTGGCCTGAAATTCGTAGTTTTGTAGCCGTTTTCATAGCATTGTTATAAGCAGTGATAGCATTAAGTTGAAACATGATCGAAACTTAAAGTTCCTCTAACTTAAATTGCTTCTGAATAAAAACACACACATTAGGTACCTACAATACTGATAATAAATACAAAATATCAAAAAGTAACCAATCTAATGTAAATTGTTAGATTCGTAGAACTGTCGCAGCAATTTCAAGTTCCTAAAGCAAAGAATTTCCAATTTTCGGTTCTTCGAAATTAGCTTTCTACCTTTGAGTTCTTCAAACCTACTAAATGATAGCAACCTCGACTGTAAACAAAAATTTGAAGTTTCTAGGTCCGTAGATCAGACAGTCCTTTTATATCATATATTTTTTAATACTTTTTGTAAATCCTGTGTGCACCGTCGTATTCTACTTTAGTAAGTTTTCCAAACCACACACTAGTGAATGCCACTTAATTTAAATGTCTCAGGTTCTTCGGTTAATAACATCAGTACTCAGTTCTTCATTCTATTTTTATGGAGTCAATGAGTTTTTATTTTTCTGAACTCTATGATTCCTTCAGCACTCAGCCAAATGAATTGAAAAACTAACTGGGTCTTGACCTAAGCTAGGACTAGGCTAAGGATACAAAGAAATTTTACTCCTGTGGGTGTCATTATAGGCATCGAAGGGGCTTGAATAGGAGTAGGTTTGTTCCTGGGCCCATATAAAACAAAATGCGATCACCAAGCGGTCGTAATCACCATCAGGACTACTCCCTTTAGTTAGTGCAAATTGTTATACAGCTTTATTCAGTGTTTCAAATTTCAAATATTCAATAACTCATATTTGATTTGGTTTAATGTGTAAACAAATCTTAATACTTGGTACTTAAAGATTTTGTCTGACAGTTAATGGAAGTAATTTGCGTGGTTTCTTTATTCGTTCCTAAATATTTAATTGTAAGATAAGTCCTTTTTATCATTCCCTATAATTATTGAACGGATTTTATCTATATGAAAGCTTCTGATTACTGAAGAACGGTTTGTACTTTTAACTTGTGTAACTGTTTTTTGCTCACTGTTAAGGCGGAGTGCGATTTAGTAGGATTGAAACTCAATGTTGTTTTAATGCTCCATATTTAAATAGTTCTAAGGGTGTCGCTTGTAGAGAAGTTTTCAAGTGATTTCTGATGCAGCAGTGATACATGTCTTATTACCAGGTGTTTATGATTCCAAATAAGTATTAGGATTATAATAAAGGGTTTATGTGACCCTTTTATTTATTTCTTACAGACAATGTAGTTATTGGTAATAGTGGGATCACAATTTTTAAAGCCTATAATTTTATCTCATCTCTGTATGGTGTAAATTACTCCAGATGAAAAACTCCAGCGTCCTAAGAATTAATTGTTATGATATTTTATATCTTAATTACTTCAAGCATAAAAACTTAAAGATCCAGAAGACCAGGAATCTAGATCTATATAATAATAAATGTTGCCTAGGACGTGTTGGTATCCCAAGGCCCTAAATTGGCCAATTACACTCATCCACAAAAAATCGCCACACTGCGTCCCTGTCCTTTTATCGATAAATATTTGTTTAAAGAGGTGAGTGCAATAAAAATGCGAGCGTGTCTCTGGGTAGGCCGCACTACCACAGCCATTCATTCGTTTGATGACTTCATTTGGACGCGCGAACTGAGTGCTTGCGATAATGCGCTATTGTTTACCCTTCGATAGTGCGCCTTCCACTGCACGCGCCACACTGCGCCAGAAAGAGATAGACATAACTCTTACAACACCGCCACCGCGATAAGCGTTCCGCTGCTCACCTCCCGTCACTTTCCCCCCTATGCAGCTCTCGTACGCGCGAGCGTAACAGCACCATTACTCGTAAAAACAGGTAGTAGAAGAAATAATAATCATCTTTACGACTTCTCACTCTATTCAGCACCTTGTTACGATACTGCGCGCTCATTGTGGCACGGTCGAGGAGTGGTTGTAAAATCTTTTCTTTACTCGCCCGTTTCACTAATTGTACGTTTATGAGTTTACGACTTTTGCGGCTTAACTTTTCAGTAATAGTCATTATTGGGGCTTTGTCGATGCTTTTTTTTATTTATTGTATTGCGTGGGCCGCCTGGTTAAGTTGTCCCGTTGCACTACTGATAGGATGACACTTTATGATTTATGCTTTTCAGCTGACAACTAAATTGGTGCAATTGTTTACTTTAAAAGTTTGGAGTCTATCATGTCTGATGTAGTTGGCAGACGCCTGCAAGTTAGAGGATTTCTATTAATCATAATAGGTGCGCACCACGTGTTTCAGGAGGAGTGATAAGAAAGGGAAAAGAGAGCGTAACTGATAATATTTATAGTCATTAGCGAAAAGGGGACGGAACAATCGTCGGTGTTGCGATCGCAGGCAGCGCGCGGGGCGGCGCGCGTGGCTCGCTCTCAGTAGATTGCGTGAGCCGAGCCGCGCCGGTCGCACACGGCACATAGTCGCGCGCTCCCGCCACACGCGACCAACAAACTTCGCTCGCGACACACGAGTCTGCGTCTCACATATCGCGAACTGAAAAATTTAAGAAAAAAAATCTCAACACCAGCAACTTGTGCGAGGCACTGTGAGACGAGCCGGCGCCTCACACAACCGCTTAAAAAGTCGTAAAACCCGCGGCACGCGCTCCCAAGTCGTAAAATAATCGTAAAAAGTAAACACACGTCAACTGGCCTTTATCGCCAACGAAGCCCATTATGACGCTCGAGTGACGTTTAAGAGGCAATAAAATTAATAAAATTAAATTACATTGTCCGTATTTGGAGTGACATTGGCGGAGGTCGCGTTATCACGGCGCGTGGGGCCGCGATGACATAAGTGTTCCCTAACTGAGTGACGTTAGTGTCGGTGACTGATCAGAATGAACTCCTATTTCGAGCAGGGTGGTTTTTACGGGGCGCACGGGGTGCACCAGGGTGGTGGCGGCGGTGACCAGTACCGCGGCTTTCCACTGGGGTTGACGTATGCACAGCCTCATGCACTGCACCAGCCGAGACCCCAGGACTCACCTTATGATGCGTCAGTGGCGGCCGCGTGCAAGTTATACGCGGGGGAGCAGCAATATGCAAAGGCGGACTGCTCCAAGCCAGGAGGAGAACAACAGAATGGTTATGGAGGCAAAGAGGCTTGGGGCTCCGGACTAGGAGCGCTCGTGAGGCCAGCAGCTTGTACCCCTGAGGCGCGGTACAGCGAGTCCTCAAGTCCAGGACGAGCCCTCCCCTGGGGCCAGCAGTGCGCACTGCCCGGCGCCGCCACAGCAGCAGCACAGCCCGTACAACACCAGCCCACCAATCACACCTTTTACCCTTGGATGGCCATAGCAGGTTAGTTACCTTTAAAATAAATTATAATACAATATAATAGCAACAACTACAGGAACAGATCTTATCTGTGTAGTCGTTAATTTAACAAAAATCGTAAAATCTCTAACAGCACTATAACAAAAATTTAATTGCTCAATAATATGTAATAAAAATGTTAAGCATCCATACACTGATATTGTCTTAGTAAAAGCTCTAAAATGTCGCTATCTGATTTGGAGTGCGGGCCGAAATCGGAAATTCCTATTCAAGTCTCGTAGGAAACCAATAAGAAAAGCGGTAGCAGGTAGAGAACCGACAACTCGACTCAAGTGTCAATAAAACTCACATAAAATGAACGACCCTCGTTAGCACCTTATTAGTCAAGACAGATTTGAGTGCCATTCATAATTTTATTGTTGCCATCAACTCTTGGAATCTTCATTAAATTACTAATTTGTGATAATAAAAAATAAATAAATGTAGCAGTAGCGTTCATTTAGAGCAGTTTTATGGTTGCTTTTATTTAATTTACAGCTTTATATTTCAATTATTTGATAGATATTGTAGTTTAATGTGCCATTTTATACTATTTAAATTATGTTTATTATACAAACTAACAATGTTGAACTATTAAGTATATAAATGTTATAAAAATTCAAACACCTTAGACAGAATATTTGAACAATATGTATTACTTTGAGAATGCGTTGTTTTGCATTAAATATCGTAATGAATAGAAATATAAAAATAACTAGGTGATGTTTAATTATAGTTAATAGTTTCTGTGTTCTGAAAAAGACTACTTTTTATGCAACAAATCCTTAGAAAAGGCAAAGACATTATATATTTATTAAAAGCCGATGTCGCTGTCGCTGCCCAGGAGTGGGCAAAAGCCATAAAGTCATAATATAAAACCGTTAAAATGAATTAGGTACTATGCGTTTATAGGCATTGGATGTTTACCTATAAATTAATTCAATAACGTTTATTAACTGCAACACTGGTTGCCTACCTTTACTTATCACTTGTAGTTCGGTTAGAAGTAGAGTAGATAGGTAGGCAGAACACAATTATAAATTTCATTACATAGTCTACATATCTGTCAGTGCATTGTTCTGGAGGAGGCTTTTGTCCAGTGGGTATTAGCCAGGAAAATACATGAAAATTGAATTTTTATTTTAATCATCATCTACAAACAAGGGCTTAAATTCACATAAAATTAAATTATTCAACACAGCATTTTAAATAGTAAATTAGCTCATAGTGATGATGGTCGTAATCTAGTTTTTATTACTAAGATTAATCAATCTATCAGATTTTAATTACTAAGGATTCTATTTTTATACTACTCCAATTATTTTCAAACATCGTCATACTTGCATCATGATACTTTACTGTTTTTATGTTATCGCTGAAATTGCTACTGATGAAGCGCACGATCTCGGTTAAACGTCTTCAGTAGCATTTTAGCGCTCCAAATTATGGCGGGAGTGCTCGCCGCGCCCGCGCCGAGTGCCCGGGTCAATGGCCCGATCTAGTTTGGGCGCATTATTATTAACTTGAGGAGTGCCACTGACCACTCGACAAATGACCACTCGATTATGCGTCCGATTCTTAAGATGAAAGCCCGAGACTAGATAATTTGGAGTGACTAATGGCTCGCTGACGAAAACTTTAGTGATGTGCTAAAGACGCCGCGAAGAATCTACGAGCTTATTATATTTATTACCACCAATAACAAAAACTAAAAAAAAAACCTGTTAAGTCTAATTTGAATCTTTTTGTAACGTACTAATTGGAGGTAAGATTTCAAATAGAGACGTTCCAATTTGATCTTCAATTTAGTTTCTTGAATTTTATAACTGGTAGGATAGAAAAAATCGAATAAGATTTGTGAAATTGGATTCGTATCAATCGTGGCCGCAGCGTGGAGCGACTCACACGGACTCACCTGTACATTGCTAACGCGTAATTAACGCAACGCGTGTGGTCCCGCCTCTCATAACTCATGCGACTTGATAAAATTAAGTAACACGGGCTAAAAAAATAAAACAAAAATAAGTAGTCGAACTGTCGGCCATATTTCACTCGGTGTTCACGCAACACGGCCCGCGAAACAATACAAGGACGCTTGTTGGACGTGGGCTGTATGAAAAGTTCGGGCTTGTCCGGCCTGTCCGCTGTCCGATGTGAACACGATCTGCCGACCTGTGTTCGGTTTCGCGAAAAAATGTCACGTGTCTATGCTTTGATAACAAATAATATACCAGAGCTTTCCTTTAAAATAAAACAAAAGCTTGAAATATAAAATGTAACCATGTTGGAATTTAATAGTTGTAGAAATATTACAATGTACTTAATTTCAGAACAATTTATTTAATACTAATAATGATTAACATTGTGACTGAAATAAACAAAACAAATTATTATTCATATAATAATAATAATTAATGTCTTTCATAATTAATATTAAATAGATTAAATCATTATCAATATGGTCATCGCTAATATACTAGGTACTAGTACCTAAATAATCAATATAATAGTAATATTAATACTAATAGTAATACTATTACTATTATATATAGTAATACTAATAGTAGTTTAAATCAGTCGAGTCTCCGGTAAACGCTTGTTTAATATACCGGTTGTATGTTCAACTATTCATTTTAATAAAATAGATAAAAAAATATATAACAACACCAATGGCATCAAAATGCACAAGAAGTCATTGAGCTACTAAAAATTACTAATGAACAAAAGACATAAATATTTAGGTTCTACACAAGTTTTAAACCTTCAAACCAAAGTTAAGATAAAATAGCGCTTTCCTCTTACGGAACCCGGCCGTTTTACTAACGTTTATATTGGCAGTTTATTTGCATTCTTGAGCTGCTTATTTTTCAGTACTTCGAAGATCAAACCCAACCTAACCTTATGCTAAGAGTTGAACCTATAATTTCTAAACAAGTTCCCAAATTGGCGACTGAATTTCGCCGTGGGCACCGAATGATTTTAAATGCACCTTTATTAAAGGGAAATGAGGTATTGTAATCACAAGTTACATACTTGTAAAGTATTCTATAGTTACACGCTTGATTTCGTTGTTTAACTTGTTTGTATTTTTGTTTTACCTTAAATGTATAAGACATAGACTTAAATGAATGTATAGCCTACAATAGAAAAAATGATTTGTTAAGATACTGAATAAAAAAAATGAAAATCAATCCTCATTATTCTTTACATCAAAAACAATTGCACACTCATCATTATAAAGCAAAACAATGAATGTCAATAACATAACTAATTAATTCAAAACAATAGCGAATATTAAAAGTTCTAAGAAAAGTCGATGAAATTAATTGGAATTCGATGCACAAATGATACATAAATGCATTATTATAAGTTTGTATCGTATTCGTAAATCGTAGTGCTGTGTGTGTATCCGACTGCGGCGCGGCGGCGGAACGCTAGGAAAGTAACTCTACTTCGGTCTACCAACTCTGGCGATACTAAAGAAAACTAAAATTGTGTTGTTTTTATATTTATATGGATACTTTATGTTATATATAGATTGACAGCATATTGATATACCTATAAAGATATATCTTCACATACAGTAAATAATATATTACCCACTACTTATAAATAAATCTGCGTAAGCGTAAACACTCGTAATAGGCAAAATGAGATGATCATAATTATTTATTATAACGAATTTTTTGATTAAATTAATTGAAATTAAATCCTTGGCTACTATATTCTTTTCACTAAAATCCATTCACATTTTCAATTCGATATAAATTTTTAATTGAAAATCTCTTGCAAATCAATAAATGAAATTTGGAATTTCGGTCGGGAATTCGTGAAGAGAATCCGGATACCAACATATATGCGGTCGGCTAAATTTTATAATTACGAAACTAACATTGATAAAACAAAAAATTAACAACCAACATCCTCAGTTAAACAAATAGAACGGAATACAAAAACTTGGGAACACGAATGATAATAGAGTCACTTAAAAACGGATAACAGGCACCTACTCAATAGAAGCATTCTGTAATGGTACCCCACATTGGTAAGCCAGTCCGCCGCATACAGTCAAAACAAACACCAATACACAGAAAAATAACAGCATAATAGGCTCGTAACAGTCGCAAGCCATAAACTAATAATGGGGGAGATATGTTTTATGGGTTTCAAGTTTTGAATACGTTTAAGCGTTTTTTTGTTAATTTAGTGCAACGCAAACCGTCCGCGAGTCAGCACGTATTTCGCGTTTGAATCATTCTGAAAAAGAATAAAGTGTTCTAATTTCAAATCTGTCGGAAGATTGACGGGTCCGTTATGGCGGAGGAGGTGTGCATGCGCTTGTTTCCCGCCTGTTCGCTCGGCGCGCCGGCCGCCATCTTGGATAAGATCGATCATAGGTGCGCAGCTGTGAAGTGATAAATATGAATCCCAACTGCCTCGTGGTGTGGACTTTCTTTTTGTGGAACTGTCGGGTGAACTCACGGAGATCTTCTTAGAAGCCCTGCAAGATAAAATTAGATAATTAGTCAATATGAAGCTTAATTTAGCTGTGTCTTCGAACTGTGTAGCAATGTGTAAAAATAACATGTAATTTCTGTTATAATATTTTGCCATAAGATTGTTTTAATTTTCAAGTTGTGCTTAAATAACTCATAATCGCCTATTGACATCAAATTTTAAATTACCAATTAGGTCTACTTTGGCACCTTATTTCATTGCTATTCTTTGGGTACAGGAAACGCGATCAAATGATCATTTTGTTTTGTACCTCACGTAATTGGTGTGGTATAAAACCACCGGCCTATAAGCGGAGGCAATCAAAAAAATAAGTAGACAGAGTGTTTCCATCGCCGAATACCTTGAGTTACATAATGTTGACCAAACTTGTTTAACAGTACAAAAAAGTGGTTAGAGGTACTTAGTTATATAGTAGGTATTCCTAGTTCCCTAGTGCTCATAAACGGCGTGACCCGACGTTGGTTATTATGCATTACATTGAAAATGACGGGGCTGCGTCCTATAGTTGGCGTTTTGTACCGCAATCTTTACAATACCCCGATACTTAGACATTTATTTCGCTTTTTCACAACACCTCTTTGTCTACTAAAAATCTACTACGTAAAGTCGTTAAAAGTCTAGCTTTAATAAATTTCATAATTATGAGAACGATGTGCTTGAATTTTAATCAGTTTAAAATTACCTATCTGTAATTGTATGCGGTAATCGTATATAATTTTTTTATCATAGGAGATAATCTTTTAGAAGGAAGTCATCTAACAGGCTTGAAATATTTTAATACACAACAAAGTACAAAATAATAGTATTAGTTATTCTTTTGTTCTCGTGTAAGCTTGTCAGGAATGTTAGTATACGCAATGAGCTTTTTTAAACGTCAAATTGTCATATAATGCCAACATGAGTTTTGACCGTACGTGTGTAATTTATTTTCTTTGCTCGTAGTATGTAAAAATGTATTATTACACGTTGATCGGGCGGTCGATCGCTTGCTGGGAACGTTACATTACACCCACTCTCCACACAGAGCCACTTGCTAAGCTAAGCGATAGGACATTAAACGATATAAGTACGCAAGCACCTTTTGGGTATTAATTACATACACCTCAGCTATACTCAAATGCTATACTTATTAAATTGTATTAATCTACGAGAAAATCCAAAAATTTCATATGGTTTTATAATACATTTCGATCTTAATAAATATAGTAAGTTCAAATTAAAGTTCAGAATATAATATAATATATTAAAAATGTACCGATATAAAACATCCATACCGTATCTATTATTATCTCATATCCTAGTATAATTCGTAAATAATTCAGGAGCTTACGTGAACGGCTACTTTTTATTATTGAAATCCTTTACCGATACATGGAACCTAGAATTACTGGGTATAATTTTTAAAACAAAATGTTCCTACATTTCTTTTACATATTCGTGACTACCGCTTACGATTTAATCTATACTTAATTGACTTTCTACGCTATTAGCAGTGCTAATCATTTCTCTTAAGTTAAAAACGGCTTACCTGTGATTGATTAAATACCGCAATTAATTACGTTATCTGTTTAGCCATTTGCGTCGTTTAGCAGTAAAAAAGCAACAAACTAAGTTATGGTTATTCATGAGTATTATCGTTTCGCTTCACATGGATGGCGGTCCTAAAGGAGTTGATGTCTGGCCGGCAATTAATTGTTGCACGATATACAACACTGAGGTGCCCTACCACGCGGTATTTGAATATTAAGATACATACAGAAATATATCGATTTCGTTGTAAATCGATATCATATGAGTAATGCAATCGATGTCCAACAAACATGAGTCATAGATCTAACTCAGTGTCACTTGTGTGTCATTTACATATGCGGCATACAAACGTGTATAAGTGAAGTTATTTTGGTTTTAAAATCTTTGAGTAAGAGTTTTTAAAGTAAATTTTATAGAAGGACCCCTGAACCAATATTAATTTTGCGAGCACACCACATCCGGCTAACCGAGACTGCATCGTTTAATTTTTCCAACGTTAACCCGTTCTTAGTAAACTATTAAACCATATTTAATTTCACATAAACAGTGCACGGTAACATATACTCGGTATAAATAACTGCGCTGCAAACGCCTTTCATTCGATACTAAAAATTTCAATAAACATTCAAATTTAATTTTTATTACCATATTCTAAAAGTACATTTTTCATAAGCAAGGGCTCTCGTATACTTTCAAACTGAACCCTTCCGTGAACTTTAAGTCCGTGACATAAAGTGCGTTTTAGCGTAACATGGATCGTGTAAGATATTTTAAACTTATTTCCCTGACATACAGGGCTTCGTGCCGAAACTAGCGTTTTACAGTACAATGTGTCTTCTTTTTAAACTAAGTCGGTTAATCGTACTTCTATTATGAGTCTCACATAAAATGGCTATTCTGTGTTATCTCACTATTGTTTGTTAGTATAACTTGTGTAACTTATACTAACTGCATTTGATTGACACTAATTGACTATTCATAAAGATTAATAAGAAAAGGCAATCATTATTTCATATCAAGGGGGTAAACGACATTAAACTTACACATCGGTAGCGGCAGACATATTAATCGACTGTAATATCAATCTGTATCAATTGACTTGAATACACGTTATTCGTATGATTGCTTAGTGTTAGAACACTTAGACATAAATGTTACATTAAGTGGGACGTGAATAGGTGAGCTCACCTCACATTTATTGCACTCTCGCTACTTTTTAATTATAGTTGGTCAATCACAAGTTATATTACTGTCCGTAACAAATCTCTGCGATTCGTCTCGCCACTCACGGATTTGTTTCGGCTCTCGTTCTAACGACCAATAAAGTTTATCACACCATTTCAGTAGGAATCTCAATAATTATTCAACTATAAAACTTTATAGAAGTGACTGTTGTTGGTGTTTTATCACCTAATATTGGTGAAAGTCGGTAACCTTTAGATATTTTAACACTATAGCAAATGTTTTACGACAATTTAAGTATCGACGAATTAAGAACGAATTTAAAGTCGTTAACATTAAAAAAGAATAGCATTGAAGTCGTTATGTTATAAAATTGAAATATTCACGGCGGGAATCGAACGGAAAGCTTGCGCCGGCGCCGTTCCCCATGATGTATGGGCCCCACCACATACTTAACTAATAAACCCTTCCAGTTAAAGGACACACGCAGTGAAATATATCCGTCTCGGTCTGTTACTCCATTATTATATTTTTCTACCGAATATTTTTGACGGTTCTTTAATTAGCAAATTATCTGGCTAAGCAGTATACGTACTTGTGAAAAACTAGGCAAAGTAGCAGTAAATTAAAAAAAGTCACGCAACTAATTAAATATTCATATTCAAAATATAGTAGGTACTTAATTACACTAAATTATAATTAAGTAGTAGACACCTTACATTCACACACTTTCGAATGTCATTGTTTTAAAAATAATAATTATGTTATCTTCAGCCTCATAAAATTGTTATTTCATATAAAATATAATTTAAAGAAAGAGATAACGATGTTTATCACACTTCTTCTTCATACCAAAATGGCCAGGCGAAGGTCTGATAAACGGTCGAAAGCTCAACTTAGTTTAAACGTTACATGCGGGTAAAAAAAACGACATTTCTATTATAGAAGGCCGCTTTTTTACCGTGGACACCGTCCAGAGCACAATCGTAAATTATAATTTATTAACCCGAAGGACTAGGAAATTAAGATATCCACCTTTCCGTATCTACGGCGGTATTCTTTTGATTATAAGTTTTAGTGCAACTTTGTTTTTCGAGTGCGGCAGACGTTAGACAATCGAAGACCCGTGGTTACGTTCCAGTGGTTGTGAAGCGTAGTGACCGATATGCAATCTGAATTGTTAAAGCGCTGTGACCTACCACAGCTCAATTTGTCGGCGGAGTTACATCAAAGTGTATGGCGCATGCGATGCGACACACGTATCAGCAATTTACGCATCGCCTATTGGCAGCTGTCATCGGTCAGCGATCATGTTACGGTGCCCGTGAACTATCCATACACGTTCGATATAGATATGTGGGCCAGTGTTTATTCTCAGTTGTCCCCCAGTGTTACAGCAAATTCTAGTGTTCTGCTCTCGTACAATTTGCTTTTACTTTTTCACACGCATCAGAGACGAGATGTATTTCACTGTCAACGCACGAATGTTGGAATCATCGGCGCTCGCGCAGAATTTAGATGAGAATTTCCTTCTGCAGTCGAGATACATAAACATTATACGGCTCCCCGTCATGTTTACAACGGAAAATGAAATCGCGGACTGTTTGCTAAACGAACATTTTTAATGCGTTTTAAATTACAAAAATAAATCTGCAACCTTATTGTTTAGTTTATAAGAAATCGTGACGTGCATTATGATTTATAGTCGATTGTTTGAGCATTCTAGTATTTATGGTGCCTAAAATGTGTCAGTAAGTAATTTTAAGAGGTCAAACACCGATATTATGAATGCAAGCGCACGGAGCCGCCGCGAAAATATGTACTTACAAACAAGTAGACCAAACAAAGTCTTAGCGGTATGAATAAGTGGCCTAAACAAAAACCTGCACTTGCATAAATGCAAACTGTGGTGTTGCCTATGCTAAGCTCTTAAAATAATAGTGGAAATTAATTTTCAATTAAGTCGGCGGTAATTGTTCCATGAATAATTTTTAGTTTGATGTGGGCAATTTTCCCTCTTATGACGTGTTACGTAACAATATTTACTGCAATTATTTTAACATCTTGCCTGTAATTTTCGATACAAGAACTCGACCATTAATTAATACAGCACTCCATAAACTTGCTATAAAATTCAATTTCATAGTATTTTTCTTGTAAATATATTGGAATTATTATTTTAAGGTGTTTGTCCAATACAGGCGTGACTGATGACCATAAAAGAAGCGAATTTCTTGCCGCCATAGTGAAGTCAAGTATTTTTAGGTGTTACGGTACATACAAGACCTGAATTCCTCATTAATTAGGTAGAGAAAAATGTCACCCAGAACTAAAATACTTCACGTGTGAAACTAATTCCAGAAAAATGTTCTGAGGTATTGCGGTTTATGTTGCGTAAAATATTAATATGTAATGAAAAATTAGAAATTAAACACGAGAAACTAAGATAAAAGACGAAAAACTCTATCTTGTTTAAAAAATAATATTCTTATTCATGTTTTGCACTGTAGTCAAAATACCAAATCAGAATAACCCTTTTTAAATTTCAGTCAACAAATCACACTCTATAGTTCTTAAAAACTCGTTTAAATCCAGAGTCACTCCGAATCTCAAACATAAGTATAACATTTATACTTTCATTCAGTATTCAAGCTTCATATTTCAACAAAACAAAAGAAACTTAAATTTTGTCTAAATGCAGTGATTTACCCTAAATCTCACAAACACAATTCTACCATCTTTTAGTCGTTCGGTATCCAGGGCGTAGGGGGCGGTGACCTCCGCCCTTCCGCCTGGCCCGGTGACCCTGCTGAAACTGAAACTAACTCTCAGACGACTCCGTAATTTTCACTCTAACTTAACTTCTATTACTTGTTCGGACAATTAGGTGATTAGGTCGTTAAGGTTTCGTTTAGGAAGTCCGGAAAGTATGTTAAATTTCAGTTACCTGTTTTTATAAACTTAATGGTAACGTTGTAACTTGTATGTACGCCTGGCAAGCTGTTATATTACTTAAACATAGTATGCAATGTAAAAAATATTGATAGCCTGTAGATAACCTAAACGTTAAAAGTACCTACTAATATCAGTATTATTCACTTACACATTTCTGTTTTGTGGTGGGTCTCTTTGTATGTTATATCTACGGATTTCAAAAATCTTTAGACTATATGAATACCCATAACTTATTTTATCAGTGATTTAAATGAAATAAAATCTAAACTAATACATTTTATATTTAATTTAGATAAGTATCTTCACAGTTTATTTCCTTTATGATCTAAATATGCTAATTATTAATTAGACATTCATTTGTACAAATATTTTTTGCTTACTATTTTATGATCAATACTATATACATTATACATAAATAATAGACACAGTAACAAAAACATTTTAGAAATGTTTACTGTGGCATTGACCTATAGGTAAATGTTATCAATAATGTTCAAAATTAGTACGCAATGTTAAATTACAGAATTATTTTTATTGAAGGTCATCGACATATAACAACTTTTACCAAATTTTCAGAGGAAACAGAATTTGATAAGCTTTAATTCTTTATTTCTAAACCAGATTTTGGTTTGAGCAAAACAAACATTACAAGTTCAATTAAGTGGAATTGATTTCACTCATTTAAATAAATTAACAATATATTCTTAATACTCAAACCATTAAGGGGAGTTCTGTCTTTACTTCACAGTTTTAGATAAGTTCTCTTAAGGCTATGTTCATAAATTATGCAATTTTATTATTACGCATGCCTAAAAGCAACGTTTTTTAAAAAGACATTAAATGTTGAGTCACAGATTTTGGTGATAAATCACTTGGACATAATGTATCCATGTGATTAATTACAAAAAGTGTGAGAATCAGTTAATATATTGGAGTTGGAGATTATCTAATATAGGTATTCGTAGTTTTAGATTCTGACCGCTTAATTCAATAGCTTGTTTCACTGTCAATCAGATACAAAAAGATCAAGCGAAAACCCTTCTCAAGACTTTATCGAGGGATTTTGGGGAAGCCCTCAATGGCTAATAAAATTCAATAGAAGTAAGGTCTGAACTGAACTAAACAAGATAAAGATAACACACTTCTTAGAGGTTTCAAAATTCTGATTAAATGTGCACTTAACTAAATGCGTAAAGGTTAGTAAAAGACGTGACTGGCATGAAATATTTTTTGTATTAAATATTGCGATCAGGTTTTTGCTTTCTGCATACAGTAAAAACTAAAAACAAATGTATTAAATTACACAATTATGTAAATTTGCTTGTTCACACAGGCTCAAATTTCTTAAAAAACTGCAAAAATATCTATTCCTTTTTTATAAATCTTCCTTTCAATTTGGTACGTTAAGTTCGGAGCACACCTCGATCGGTTCGGTAGCACTTGAATTAAGATAATGTTCACACCTGCCCGACTCTGTATAAAACGTCACATTGTGAGCCGAACGCAGTAACCAAGAGCATTTTATGGGTTAGCTCCACCGGCCACCGAGGCGGAGCAGTATCGCGACTTATACCGCATTTACTTTTTTTAATGTCTCGACAAATTGTAACAGCGTTTTAATTGAAATACCAATATCCAATTAGGGTACGTTCATAACGAAAATTTGTGGAAAATGCAAAGAAAATTATTAAACATACCTAGTCGTCTTAAACAGTTATATTGGGTATCTGCGAAAAGTAACGGAGAAAATTCTATAAATAGAAGCTACTTTGTACATTTTTCCATATTTTGTTGGACCATAAAAGATTTATTTCGTGCCATAAATAACTCTATGATGAATTATTCACACGCGAGTAGCCGTGTTACATTTGTTAGTAGCTATGTGCCTGCTAATCCAAATGTTAGTCTCTTTACGTATTAGACGATAAATACCATAAAATACGTCTTTCCGGACAGAAATAGACACCAAAAAAATAAATAGGCACTGTTCAATTTCAGTGTGCGTTAGGCGCGCGGTGCGTGTGTCGTCGAAACTCGGTCCCTTTTTATTGCGGTTCTGTTTACAACGTATTTTATAGCATCAGCTGTTTGATTACGTCACTACAGCTGGTAGGATTAGGGCTTCAAGTAATTTTCTATAGTAAACGCGCTAGGTGAGAAAATTTGGGGTGGAAAAATTTATCGTTAGCGCGTAAACAACGGGGTTATATCGCCTGCAATTAAGTGTATAGGCAAATTAAGTTAAGTTATTAGATAATTTACTTTGAGATAAGTAATTATTCGTTGAAAAACATCTGCTTCGATTGCATCTTCTAAAACATTTTAGTCCTTTTTTTTGTCTTTGTAACTCCACGTTGCCCAATAGAGCTGTAAAACCATAAAAATTCTTTAACTCCAAACAGGCGAACGGTCAGGTACAGCACTATTGTCTAGTTTACCGTTGAATTACAACTGTTTTATGGTCCAAAAAACGTTGCATAATTTTTATGGCCACAGGTGATTGTTGTTAATGAATGGGATCCTTTAAAACTATTATTTTTGTTAAGGTTAACAATAAAACGGTTCGGGGAACGTGTGAACGTTATATTAAAAAAAAAATGTATTTAATGTATCCCAGTCCTTATTTATATGTAGGTAATACAGCCAATCAAGAGATCAAAATATTAATAAATTTATTCTACGAGTATCACATTGTTTGAAACTACAATTTTTCCTCGTGGACTTTCCCTTCCATTGTGTAGTTTTCGACTCCCAAACAAGTTTTCCCATCACTTGAGGAAAATGAACTCTTAACAACTCCGTTATCTCCGCGTCATTTTCACTTCTACCGATCACAGTTTGACTGCTTAAAATATTATCATCTACTAGATAAATCCCCCGATATCATTTTTCCTCATCGTTTTGCCAACTTGTCCAAAGGAACATCTATTAGGCGTCTCATAAAACAGCACACTTATAAACCAGTAGATACAGGGTGCGTAAATCTCTCGCCATCCTCTCTGTATTTTGTTACGTTTCCGCAGAGCTTCCTGCACTGACCCTTGTTATTCTGTGTCGTACTCACTTTAAAAGATTGCACACATTGCAATAAAAATTTTACAGATAAGAATAAATTTAATAAAAACAGACAAACAAAAATTTGATGAGTTAAAAATTGACTGCTTTTCTTGTATATTCTTCAATAATATTTTAGTTACAAAAATAAATAATCAACGCGATCAACAAACCATACCGACAAAAAAATAACAAGTAAGTTTAATTATTTAATTACAAGCAACCAAGTTTGTTAGAGAAAAAAAAACCAAAAATAGAGAATATAATGAAGCTCTCAGATTTTGAATATAGCATAAATCAGATTAATTACAGGGTGTTTAAATGGTTGTGTGTACAGTAATAAAGAAACAAACTGTTAGAACTTGGATGGCGGCGACATTGTAACGACTCTCACGACGAAACCGGAAAACATTAAGGCGCTGAGTGGACCTACTATTAGTTAATTTTTATATCTTAACAACATTAAAGTTAAATAATAGAACATCCACTTAAATGACAAATATTGTTATACATCCTGTTTGTAGAGGACTTGTTTTTAGATTAAATCAGTGAAAATTAAATTACTAATTAAATGTGGGGAAAAATCTCTTAGTTACACGGTTACCGAGTTACTTACAACTATGAAATGTAATTACAGGAATCGTATTACTTAATTAGCGTTTGTGTTGCGTAACTATAATGTGGCGAGTATTTACGATGCGTAGGTTTTTATAATGGTAATGATGAAAAGTTGATACGTGTTGAAGGTTTGATAGTATTTATCCGGGAAAGAACTCATTATACTTCACAAATTGAATTTTGTATGAGGTTTAAGGTAAATTGGAACGCAATTTTCTATGTAATTTAATCTTCTTCATTCTATTGTCTCGTCACGCCGAGGTCCTCTCCAGTTCGTGTAAGCAAAGCGATTTCTCGTCCTTGATCTCCAGAACCCTAGCTAACCTTAAACTGCTAGTAATTTTAACCGATCAACCTGTATTTAACCCGCATACAAATTATAATAAATTACCCGTACATTACTTGGTACGTCACATGATCGTGGGCCGCGCGGTGCGTGTGCGCAGGATTATTGAATCTGCGACAGTACCGCCACGTCATAAATCGGTTGCGTCTCCCATTGTTCCTGCCAATGTCAAAGATCAGTAATTTGCCATTGTGAAGGTGCAGGTTTTACCGTATACTCATACGAAAATTATTATCGAGTTTAATATTTTATGAAACACCTTTTATGCAATGTTTCATCGTAGAGGATTGATAGGAAAATATATCGTGATTGCTGATTAACTTCGTGATTAATCGGATAAATGTATACTGTTAAATTGACTTTGAAGACATGCTCTTACAACCTGTTAGGTATTACATTTTTTTCTATAGGTAGGTACCGTTCACACGTTCATCGCGTCCGTTAAAGTACAGACAGCACCCAACGTAGATACAGACGGAGTTTTCCACAGCCCATATGATACAATCGTGAGGTATACACATACTTTAATAAATTTTTGATATTACATTTCAAACCGCAAGCAATGTTGGTTGGTAAAAACATTGATTTATGTGTCTGACTCCGCAGTAGTTTTTTGAAGGTTAAAAAATCCTATACCTTTCTGGTCTACGACTGTGAGGTATTAAATTCCTATATAAGGACGTAATATGTTTTTACTATTGTAGAGGCTCGTATACACGCACGAACGTTGTAGCTCCTTGTTACCATGCAAAGCATAACTATATTTCTTGAAAAGTATGTCATAGATAATATCTTAAGCTTTTTTTTAAATAGATACCGCCTTGTATTATGCTCATTACATTCGCACGGAAGCACTATTTCAAATTTTATAGCTTTATAATCAACTTCTGGTTACTTTAACGTTGTAATAACATTTATAATTACTTATGTAAATTTGGTTTTAACCTTAAACGGAATACAAGCAATTTATTGTTTTAAACGTACCTACGTACTTGCAATTGATTATGTTTTTCAAATAAATTGTTTCATAAACTTTGTTAGTCGCGTATAGCCGCTGAGCTGTGAGAAAGCTTGAATTTGTACCCGTTAGGTCCCGAGGGCCTCAATACCGCACTGGTTGCACAACAACTGATTATCTATCATTACATTGTTACACGAAAATCCAATCATTCCATTTAGTAAAGAATCATACCTTAAAAAATCAAAGAAAAAACAGTAACAAGTTTTCGAGGCGGTTCTATGTAAAAGGTAGCAATGCAGTTTTACATGATAAACTATTTAAAATTCCTCCTTTCCGCTCTATTACACAGCAATTAAGCAGTTATTGTCACTGATATACGTATCAGCCTCTTGAATTATTAATTTACGTCCAACCAACGATTTTATTTAACATTCCCAGACCGATTTTAAGGCTATTGCTTTGATACAGAATACTAATTAATGATTAACGTTTTAAAATAAAACAATATTTTTAGTTTTATTTTTATAAACACTCATGTTTTAGTGTACCTAGAAACATTTAATTATAGAAATTTCCGCAGCCATCTTAAAACAGAAAAATAATCGCACAATCCATCTGAATATAATATTTAATAGATCTACTATAACGAATGATATCACTCCATATAAATGTAACTACAACGAGTCATCTCCGAGGCGGCAAAACCGAGCGCGTCTGTAATATCGACCGACCAAATTGTGTACAAGTTCAAGGCCCCAATAAAAATTACCCACGTGGTACCAGACTACGGGAAGTGACGAATTATTGCGCGATATTCCATCATAAAACACCTGGATACTGTCTGTTTGTAAACATAATACGCAAAAAAAAAACTATAGTATTACGCAGATTAATTGGAACAATGTGTGGAGTTAGCAAGAAAAATTATTTCATGTATCTAGTAATTGTGTTGGTTTTTCTTCGTGTGACAACACTATCAATTAGATTGTTTGAAACTTATACAGCGTTGTCACGATTTTCTTTAATAAAAAAGTTGTTTGACTGAACTAGAATAAAACCTCACCATTTAAATATAATTTCTTACTTTTTAATTTCAAAATAGTTTTATGTCATTTCCACAAAACTATTGTGTTATAATCATTTTGAATTATTGTTACCAGATTGTGATCTTTATGCGTGGAACTTAAATTACAATTAAACATAATAACAGGTCTTAATTAACTACTTTACGTAGCCCATGTAACTAGCTCTTAAAAATACTTACTTCAAGTATTATTAAATTAGATACATCTAATTAAACTTTTTTCTGTTTCGAAACAGATGGTATTGTTATATTACGCACTCACATATTTTACAGATCGGATCATACTGATTCTGCTTCAAATTTCGTAGCTCTAAACGCCGCTTGTGTAGGGATGTCAAAGTAGCTCTACATTTGTAAAAAAAATATTATTATTATTTTTATCTATTTCATTCTCATTTCAACTAGTTGAGTATATATTTTCTGTTTTGTATTATTAAAACAAGTTAAAGTTCGTACTTTCTTTATAAGAGTAAAATGCTTTTGTAACTAGTTTTTAATCTGTTATTTATTAAGATTTGCAGAGGCAAAAAACACAGTTAATTTTTCTGTGTACGTTTAATTTCGTCCAGCTAGTGTGGCGGCCCTATACGTCCATGAGTAATGGCGACCTGGCTACATTCTGTTTACAAGTCTCCTACTACTCATAGCGTCCGGGTGCATTCGGCCACTATGTTAAAACTATTGTTTATAGTCACCCTAGTGTCGACTGCCGCATGATTGATGCCGACCATTTAAGCGTTATTCCGTATTTGCAATTTAAATTTAAACTTGCAATTATCATTTATAAGTTGTACATTTAGTAGATAGGTACTGATCTGTAATTTTGTTTTGACTCGTTTTCAATTAAAATGACTTGCGTTTAACGTTTTTTTTTTTGTAATTTAACCTAAATCATTATTAGATACCTACTAAGTTAAGATTATTATAATTATGTAAATGATGACTTGTCCGAGTGGAAGAAAATGATTATTTTAATAATTATTTAACCCTCAACCTTATGACATTAATTGCACTTATTGTTTGTAATAATCGGTCTTACGCAATCCTAGTAGGCACAGAAAAAGTCAATTGTCTTAAACGGGTCGGGTAATTGTAACATTTCCTGTTTGGAGGAGACACTAATACTCAATATTAAATGTGTCTAGACAGGGAAAGATAATATAAAACATGTTTCACGGCAGTTGTACAGTTTCCCACAGGCGGGAGACGGTGGTACACTTATTGTTTGATGTTAAAATACAAACATTGTGAAAAATTCAACTAAAAGTTCTATTGTATGGATGACAGTCTCTTGTATTGTTACTTGGCACATACATTATTTGTAACAGAATAATTGAATTTTATCAGATAGAATTTTATATGTATATATATTTTTTATACTTACAAAATAATCATGTTTTATAATAATTTTCATATTTTAGTTTATTAATTTTATAACCGAAATACAGTTGTAATTGTCTACCTATACCTAAGTACATTGACAGTGTAATGTAATAAAAGAAAAACAAAAAATATAAACAAAAACTAGGTAGAGAAATATTTTTAGATTTAGCAATAACATTATAATGTGTTGCTTACATTATAACTAAGGCTGTGTTTATATTACCATGTCTACATATTCTCAAATAAATATTTTACTAGTCTTGAGTTTTATTTGGGATATTTGAGCGAATAGAGGTACCTTAGTGATAGCATTTTTGGAATCAGGACAGTAAAAATTGAATTATTGTAGGTACAATAATAACTTTTTTGGTAAATATGAATATGATTAATGAAATATGATCGTTTTTGTCTTGTTTTTTATCAATTTATGATTTAAATCCGATAGTAGTACCTAGACGGATACAATTTTAGGTACAATTATTATAATACCTTGGGCCACTAACCTATAAAATGGGATTGACATTTATGCAATATTCAGCAAGTAAGTCTATAATTTGAATCAATTTAAACTACTCGTAATTGCGAACAATCAATTTGTTCATTAAATTGTTGATTGCGCATCTTTCAAAAAATCTGGCCAGTAGCAATATAAAAATTTAATCTTTTTTTTATGTGATGTTGTTTGTTATATACGATGATATCATAATACTACTAGTTCAAAAAAAAATTGTACGTAGTTACTTTATTAGTTACTTGGATTTATTTATTTTTTATTTCGAACTAGTTTCCGCTCGCGGCTTTGCCCGCGTGGTTTATGAACAAGTACATTTTTCTGGGATAAAAAGTAGCCTATGTGCTATTCCAGAATATAATCAATCTCTCTGCCAAATTTTATCCAGATCCGTTCAGTAGTTTTTGCGTGAAAGAGTAACAAAGATCCATCTATCCATCTATACATCTAATATCTATCCATCCATCCGTCCATCCTCACAAAATTTCACATTTATAATATTAAAATAAGTAGGAAATTAGTAGGATTACTCGCAAGGAAATTTGAATATTCACCTGTATTCAAATTCCTTTTAGGGTTGTCAGAGAAGGTTACTACATGTAATACTTGGACACCTGCAGTCAACAAATTGTAGTAATTACTAAGGCATTTCAGTTTCTTAAAACTTGGTCTACGGAACGTTTCATTTTCTTATTTCATTGTTGTATTTCAATTAACTTCTGAAGGTGACTACAAAAACAAAAACAAATCAACGATGTTCATTTCATTAACATAGTAATCAATTAAAGGATTCTAAAAAAAATCCCTTGTATACTTTCAGAGACGTACTCAGTTCTATGTAACATGAAAAAAAAAACTCTTTCAACTTATCAAGTGATAATAAAACCATCATGACAGTTTATAGTCCGTCCTCACTCAGGGAAAGAAAAGTAGTCATACAGGCTGTTCATAGAAGAGGATGAATATTTTACCAAATTTTACGTACGCTTAGATACTGAGGGTCGATGTTTATGTCTCTATACAGGGGTTGCGTGTGTAATAGCAGTACGGTTCAACGTGTAATGCGTCACCGGTGTAATACTTCGCACTTTTATCAATTTGGATTTTTTGGATTGAATTTATTTTTAATGACTGCCAGCAATTTTTCATACTTACCTAAGAACTTGTTTACAAATAGAAGCTGCAGTAGATGTTGCAATTACAAGCAAAAAAAAAACTAATTACCGGTTCGGAACAAAAATTATTTTAATTAAACTTACTCATCATACTTTAATGATATATTAAACTTATAGTTTTTATTGAACAAGTTCTTATTATAAATTTTCCTGTACTAACATTAGGTATGAGCAATTTGTTTTAAGATGCAATTTGCAAACTGATGCCTTGACCAACTATTGCCATTTGCCACTATTGCTCTTTGATCTCAAATCGCAATACCTATTTCTGGCCGGCAAATGGACTTCCATTATTATTTTGATGGTAATGTATCAAATAGATAGAGTTATCACTCACGTAGCGTGTATCGAGACGATATCACGGAGCGAGGTGCCCAAAACGGCTAATATACCGGCGGTTAAAGGGTTATTATTGTAAATTATTATACTTTATCTTCAAGTTTCGAGAAAACGGAGCCAGAGAATGGATGGAAACCAAACTCAAAGACTCAAAACTATTTATATGTACGTATAGACGTTTAAACAGATGTCAAAAAATCGCCAAACGCAAAAGGGATTCTGTTTTTCCATTCACTAACAAACACAAGAATCTAACAACCGATCGATCAGTAATTGCTGTGGCATTTCCCCTGGTTGATTTACAACCACCATGATAATTGTAGCTTACATACTGCGGACCAGTATCTTTAGTAGGACATTTTTACTAGTCGAGTATTCAGGTGTATGGTTTAAAATTCATGGCGAGTAGAAAACGACGCTGGGCAGTAATTGATGGGGGCTGGAAGAACATGCAGAAAGATTAATGAGACTTTTCTTAAGGTAATTATGTCAAGCGATGAAGTATAGTGAATCTATTGAAGCAACTTATTTTGTGGTGAAGTAAGTTTTTACTAAACTTTAATAAACTCAAAACAACCGTTTTGCTGTTTTGAGTTTATTATAATATTTATCTCAGTTAGTGACAACCCTGTTCTAAAATAATTGCTTCTTGAACTATCGCCGAATTAATGTCAATATTTTGTCCAAGTGTAGTTTTCAACAGAAAATATTAAATATACACAATATTCGTGCTTCTCATTCTGTCTAGCCGTATTACACTTGAGGCAGAATTAATAACGCTTATCCAAATTACTTTTAAACGTAACATTGAACGAGTCTCTATAGTTAGCGGAAGGCCTTGGGCATTTCATGTAGGTATGTACTGCCGTTCCTAAGTCCGACCTTGTCATCGCAATAAATTTAACAGTTGCGACACGCAAATATCCACTAACTGAACATGATTTATTACCAACCAATGTAGATCGAACAGTTTGCTTCCAATTCCAACATTCGGTCCTTGATTCGTCAATACTTGTACACGGTAATAGATTTGATCCGATTCCGATGCCACGGTAACACAAATTGTTTATATCGTTTTTGGTAATCGAGTTTTGTGAATCACAATTTCGGTAACGGTGTGATTTGAAAATTGAATATTTCTTTCATGACTTCCATAACACAAAGCTATCTAAACCATTTATTTACCTATAGGTACTTCTTTACACAAATCGTCATGCTGGTTGATCAAGTAATTTTTTGAATACTAAGTTTGATGAGATGGCCGGATAAGCAAAAATAAGCAAATTATTTCCTCGTACAATATTTCTTATGTTGTTTGAACTGTAAAGCTCAGCGGGCGATCATGCGCAGGCGCCGCATTACAACGTTCCCATTGGCCCCCGAGCGACAGGGCTGCCAATCTACAAATAACGTATGCCCAACACAGCCCGCTATTATAATTTAATTGAGGACTTACAATAATTACTGAGTCATGCCCCAGCGGATGTAACGCAGCGATTATGCTCTTTCATTCTTAAGGCGACTCTGAAGAGCATGAAACCTAATTTTATTCAAATTAATCTAGCAAGTGGAAACGGGGTTCACCTGTTTACTAAAATCCGCATATAACTTACTCGCGCCAATTCTTTGTTTATTTTCTTTATCAAAATGTGATAAATATTTTAAGCATCACTTAGAATATAGGTGACTGCACTAAAAATAGAGCATTCATCAATACAACGAGCGCAAGGCGAGTAGTTTATTCGTATTAAATCATACCAGCAATAAATCTCGCAAACCCGTTCTGCAGCTTATCAAAACAATACGCAGACACACTTCCAGCTATGTATCGAAAAATGTCTTCTTTGCAAGATTGTACAAACTAGTTTTTAATGTATTCTATGAAACACAAGGTCTCATTTCCGTTGTCATTGAAACCGCGGATCATATCCTTTAGCACCGCGAGGAGATCATTTCAAAATTAAGCCTCAAGTGTATGATAAATTTTCATAAATCAGAATGTTATTTATTGCACTATGGACTTTAAGGTGTTTACGAATCGGTTTAGTTTGGTATTTAGGGATTTGATGTGTTAAGGCCTTTCTTAACCGGGGAATCTGTGGAATAATCGGATATCGGATTCTCATCTCCCTGATATTTCGCTATATGGATGGAAGAATAAAATTGGCGGTTGTTATTACCGGGAAGATGAATGTGTGGTGGAATATCTTGAGGTCACGTTGCTCTAAACGTTTTTAGTAAAAAGAAAAAGTTATGTGTAGGAACTAAAGATCAGTACGGTGTAGTTCAATTGTTTTCATTGCACACAAGTTGCGAAGGCTATTATTCTCCACGTGGTTCGTTTGATATAGAGATAGTTCGCTGGTGTTTTCACACAATTAATTTTCAATAAATAACAATGTAATATGAGTTACAAGCAAGCGGACGCCCTGTGAGGCAGGCATCGCGCGTCCCATCGGACCACCGCCACGATACTCAAGGCGTTTTTATGAAAATATCTTCAACTCAGTATTATTATATCTTTGAAACAATAGTGGCTTTTTAGGCTGAAGGCAATAAAAAATTAAAGCATTTTTTTTTTAAGATTTTACTGATGAAAACTACTGCAAGTATTAATTCAAGTACGAACTCATCGTTGTGAGAAAAGAGGTTTTATTTTTTTAATATTGCCCCACACTCGATTTCGACCTTCTCTTGTATCGTATGAACAGTTTACATCCGTAACTATATGTAGGTCATCCATATATTTTGTTCTGTGCGGTAATCGAACCTCTACCGCAGTAAGCCAATCACTTAGCCTCTGCACCAATTGTTTTGGTATAGGTATCTAAATAAATTGACTTAAATAAACTGACCTAAATTACTCAGCATAATGTAGGTAATTTTATCAGCCACAATAAAACTAAAAATATAGGTAAAATAATTACTTTACCTAGCCTATTAAACTACAAGGTAGCGTAGACTTAATCAAGGCCCATATGTGGTGCTAAAACCAATTATGCAAGCTCACACCCTTTTCCCTATAATGTGTAAGAAAATGTTCTAATACACAAAATTATAGAGCGCGTTTTATTAAACCATGATTTCATTAACTAAGTACGAAATAGGGTTTGATTCGCATACAGTGATATAACAATAAGTCGAGATGCACATTCAGTCAGTCAAAATAGTCCTAAAGCAATAAGCGCACAAATCGAAACTGTGTGAATATTCTTATTTCGGCGTACGTTATAGTCAGTAATCCGCCCCCAAGTATTCGTAAAAAAAAACCTGTAAAAAGATCACTTCAAGAGCCGAATAAAACGAAAAGACAAGGTTTCTTACTTTTAGTTATTTCTAAGCAATTGACATTTTTCAACAATATAGCAGGATGGGGGTATCTAGTGTTTCTATATCAATGTTAGTATAATTTATGTCGTAAGTACAAACATTAAAGGAGGTTAACCGTTGCTTGATTTGGGTCTCAAACCTACACCCTAATCATGGAACATCAATGGTAATCGGAATTAGTTACATTAACAAGAGACAGAGGAATCGACAAGCGATAGTTATATCGCTACAGAATTAAATATATCTTGCATATATATTTATTTTTAAAACTGCCTCACTGGTCTTTTGGTCGCAATCGTGACTGCTGAGCGTGAGGTCCTGGGTTCGATTCCCGAGTCCGGCAAAGGTTTTTCTGTATGGAAATTCTCAGTAGCAGCACGGAGTATGGAACTGTGCCCGGAAGATGGCGATAGGCTTGCTCCCTATTACATGGGACTCAATAACGGCATCGGCTAAATGTGGCCAGTTGGTGCACAATCGTACATCTCTGCCTAACCCTTCGGGAATACAAGCATAATGCTATGTTAAAAGAATAGAAGAATTTACTACTGTGTACATACTTTGTACAGTCACGTGCAAAAGATTAGATAGTTCTAGTCATTCTTATCGCTACTTTATAATACTAAGTGTAGGTTTGTTCTAAAATAACATTAATTATAAAAGTTCCATACTATTGCGCTGATTCTTGGTTATGCTTGCTTAACTCAAAGGAGACGAAGCGAGAAAACATAAGCACTCAATGAAAACGATGCACTTTTAAATCACGTTACAAGTACGTAACTGAGTACGTAGTTAGGGCATGTATCATATCTGTTCCCGATCGTAATCTTGATAATTGTGCAAAAATTTCATTGTCCGTCTGTCTGTCTGTTCTGTTTGCGTGTAGATACCGCTGATATGAACGGATTTTTTTAACGTAAGCCTTTTAATTTTCTTTTATCTTTAAACGGATTAAATACTTGATTCTGGTGTGCATAAAAATGCACCTACGTTTACCGGTACGAGACATCATGTAATTATGCGAATTAAAAAGATTGTGAACAAAACGAGAATTTGATGTATGTTGTAATAATTTGCAAAATTTTTTGCTTTACAGTACTTTTTTGTAGAATATTTTCGTACATTGAAATCACAGGCTCAATAAAACATCTCTAAAATAAAATAGCTTAGTACTTTATTCAATTAACAGCATCTGATATTTTATCGTGTACTTCATTTTATTTATTATGTTTAATAAAGTTAAACTTGAAAGCGTAAACTGGACGAGATCAAACGCCAAACTGCATTTTAAAGATGGCGGATAATTGAACTCATTAAGTTATTTATAACCGCCGCATATGGTTCGGTGAGCGATCGAATTGCCATAATTTTGTTGTAATTTATTTTAAAGGTCACATTTGAAAGAGCATGGCGTTGTTCTAGCAAATTTTCTAAAGTGATAAATTAATATTCCGTTTACTATATACTTTGTTTTAACTCTGTTTAGTTTGAGATTTGTAGAGTTGTAGGCGTTTCTACTTAGGGCTGTGTTTAAAGGAATAAGATATTTATGTATTATAAAAAATATTTAACAGTTTCAATGAAATAGATTTGATTAAATGATGGTTCAATATCTTAGTAAATAATATTTATTTACTTAGAATTTAGTATCTACATAATTTAATTACCTTCCTAACTGACTCTATTTAGGTAAGGGAAATTTAAGGTAGATATCATCTCAAATTTGGTGCCCCCCGGGATCCTCATTATGATTGTAAAATTAATAATTTGTCGAACAAAGCCTGGGGGAGCGTCTTTAAAATATTAACATCTTGTCAGTTCGTAAATTCTTCACTTGACGTTAAAGATTTATATTTTAAAACGCTAGTTTATAACCACAGCTTTGTCTGTTCCCAAAAATAATATATAAAGAAAATTTAAGTAGAAATTGATGAGCGGATGTTATGGAATATCATCGATATATTATGAGTCTTACCTACTTTGTGTAAAGCACTACTTATAACCCATTCAATATCGGCATTAAAAGTTTTATATTAAGCATAGTTCACATAACAATATCCGAAATATTTGGACGAAAAGACAGATAAAAGAACGGTTAGTGTTAGTAGATATAGCATAAAGCATACCATGAAACCAGTTTTGGACTGTACCGTCCGCATAAAGCAGAATAAAATTATAAAATAATAATTTACAGTCTATCCCTGGCATACGTGTCAATACTATTGCTTAACATACATAATGATAAATTGAGCTGAGTTAGAATAATAAATTCGCTATTATCATTGTATTTGTTATAGTATGAGAATTATTGTTGACGGTAATAATAATAGGTATAATCGATTTTAATATGAATTTATAGAGTGACCGATTAATGTTATTATTTTTAGTAATAAATCTATTACTGACATGTATTACATTATATATCTATAAGTTGCAGAAATAAGTGTCAATTAATTTTGTTATGAAGGTGGCTGAAACTGTTAATGATAAATAAATCAATTGGTGTCAATTTAATCGTTTGTTTTATTTTCTGGCCATTTTTTTTTTGTAAGCAACCATTAAGATTAACAAGAAGATTTGAGTTCATAATTTCATATCACAAGAATTAAATTGCCTACTGGCAAGTGTGTCTATAAAGCGATTACATAAGAAACTATGTTTGATAAAATTTATAAGTTGTTATCTAAATTATTTATGTTTTATACCTATTAAAAGCTAAATTACATCCATATTCCACTTAACAAAATATCCAAGTTTAATTGTACAATGCCTGACTAAATAAAAATATACAAAACGAATTCCTACGAATAGCCTTCAAAACTTTCGAAGTAAAGAATTTAAGTAAAATAAATAAAAGATATTATTAGAATTTTAGAGTTTTTTGATAAAAATATATATACAATTATTATTTGAAAAAAAAAAACCCTTTTTTGTTATTGTCTTTTTTAACGATCATCGTTGTCGACTGTACCTGTTTCCCGTTCGCGGGGATCCAAGATGATGTTATTTAAGATGGCCTTCAAAACTTTCGAAGTAAAGAATTTAAGTAAAATAAATAAAATATATTATTAGAATTTTAGAGTTTTTTGATAAAAATATATATTCAATTATTATTTGAAAAAAAAAAACCCCTTTTTTGTTATTGTCTTTTTTAACGATCATCGTTGCCGACTGTACCCGTTTCCCGTTCGCGGGCATCCAAGATGATGTTATTTAAGATGAGATCAATTTTATTAAGATTTATTTTGTGAACATATTTTGTGTTGATTTTGTTCTTTGTCTATAAATTAACAAATTGAGAAAACCATGCCATTGATAAATTAATGACTAGCTTATAATGGTGCGTTTCTGAATTAACAAGAGAAGTAGTTACCTGTGTAGTGAGGATGGTAAATTCCATTATATACATATGTATAAGTTTCATAAAATAATAATTGAATTACATAACTATATTTTTTTCAAAGATTTTGGTTTTTTATCTTCACAGCATTCTTATTTATTTTTATAATAAAAAATTTAAAAAAAAAATTGAATACTGATTGAATTTCAACAATAATTTTAAGAATCTTTTCAAACAAAATATTCTAAAATTGATACTGATATTTAATTTAAGTTTCAAAGCTATTACATAGGTACTTACGGAATAAGGAAGTATCCTAGACTACAATATTATTAGTTAACAGCAGGTCGAGTTGAGACGTGGCACGTACAAGATAGCTGAAATTATCTTTCACTTAACATATTTATATACTTATCCATGGGGTTCTATGGGTATGATTTAGCTCCATTTTCTCCTCGTTCTAGCCGATAGTTTAGGAACGTTTAGCAGTCCGCACCGTGAATCCCGACCATGGTTCGTTGCACATGACTTATAATTTATATAAAGAAAAAACACAATAAGGGCGTCATCTAATGAGACCACCGACGTGAATAATAGGGCTGCCACATAAGTATCTATGTATAGTTAGAAATGTGAATACCAAATACTCTAATCGTCTACTAAAAGATTACTGTGTCAACAATGTACATATATTACTGGGACAAACGATATAAAAATCTTAACAAACTCGTTATAAAATGTTCGTGAGGAATATCTAAACATTTTAGTTGACGTAGGTTTTCGGAAACATCTCTTAAAAAGGTTAAAACGACAGTTTTTATGAACTCTGGCGACCCTATTACAGGGCCCGGCGGGCGTAATGCGCGTGAAACCGTTCATCACACGAAGTACGTCCACGCTCTTTGAAATTCAAACCTTCGAGACTGTACCTCGTGTTGCTTACCTACTGTGACGTCATTGTATCTATAAGGTGACATTTATGACTAATTAATTACCCGTCTGAATAATTTAGCCATTAGCTTTGGGCACCTGTTCGCGAACTATTTTTACAGCTTCGAGTTGTTTTCCCCATGACTTTGTTACTGCAAGAAACTTTTCAATGACACGGAAAAATGTGGTAAATTTAATTAACGACAGCCGTTAGTAGTGTTGTTCTTATTTATTTTCTTTGCTATAAAAAGAGCGATCCTCGCCGTCCAACCGTGCACCTCCATACCGTATATAAAACTTAATATAAAAAATCGGTTCACGCTTGACCCATTCCGTAACCGGCGAACTTCAGCATAATCCCGTCGAAAAGAGACAGCATCCTCGGGCTCTTTCGCCCGCCGCCGGTCCTTAAACGCTTAAAAAGCTCCATAGATGGCAGTAAAATCGTTGCAACTGTTTCAAGCGGCCACTAGTGTCGCCATCTAGCGACGAATAACCGAACTTTTATGGCACGTTTATTGAAGAGGGTTCTTCGGCAGCTCGTAAACGATTTTATGGGCACTAACGAAGTCTACTCTCGTGCTCGATATTACCCGACCGAGTACGGTTGGGAATGCAATATTTGGATGCTCCTGTTGAGCAGCGTTGTATTCAATTCTACCGGTGTTCATGGGCTTTTATGTGCGATTCAAGGTGCGATTGGATGGCGTGCTCGAGCGTTTATTTGGCTTTATTGTTGGGGTTTGTTTATGCGATTGCTGTTTAACCAAGTACGGTGTTTGTACATGTTTTTGTTATGATTATTATGTTGTTGCGAATAATGAAAACGATACCGTGGGAATTTTTTATTATTAGGAATTTCTTTCGGCTTATTGGTTCAATTTTTTTCTGATAAGACAACACAAACAACACGGTTTTATAATTATGTATTGTTTGTATATTGGAGTACGATAGGCGGTAACAAAGTTCGAATTAGGTACGAAACCCAATAACCATTTATCAGTGATTTATATTCGAGTTTTCCCCAAAACGTAGCCGTGAAAAAGGCAAATCATAAATAAGATCCGATTCAAATTTGTAGAAGATGGTATCAGTATGATTTGTAGGCTCGCACCCGAGAGCGCTTTGTCTAGTGATGTGCTAATTGCTACGTCACGTATTGATAAACCGAATATATGGGCCAAGTATTGTATGCTTTACGATATATACAATATCGCTTTAATAGGTTTCGCGCTCGTTGAGAATTATAGGGATCTCGAAGTTAGAATTCAGTAAGATGGTAAATGGAGTGGGGTTATTAGTTGCTGTTAGAAAATAATATGTCAATGTCACGTGGCTATCGAAGATAACGTGCAAAATATAGATAAAAAAAAAAAACGAAGCGTTAGTCATGACTCATGAGAGTTGGCAAAAACTTTGCAAGTATAGCAAAGATCCCGCGTTTTGCCGTCACAAGTTCCCCACATCAGCATCTTTCGGTCAGATCTGTCGGTGAAATATCGCTGTGGGCCAGTTCTTTTTATTCCTCTCTTATTTCTTATTGCGTTAGCATGACGCCTCGCGTATGTAGGCGAAACTTACGACGTGGGTCGTCGAGTCCGCGGGAAGTCGCATCACTAATTATTATTTTTATTATTTGCCTGATCGTGTCTGGTGCTTTATAAACTAGTCTCGCAATCTGTAGCGTCGACTCTGAGGAATTTCATTAATCCAATACTTTCGTTCGCACGGATGAACGCCTTTGAATAATAGGCATACTAAAATTCAAATAAATATGTACGTATTTTCTATTTATCTCCATAATATCTACGCATTTTGTTGTTACGTAGTTAGCTGCAAAGCGCGTCATGCATATAAATTTGTTGGACACACAGACACAGAATAGATACCCGGAAACACCCGAAAATGGCCCTATGGCCCGACCCGACATGAACCGTGCGGACGCCACGTATCGATGTCCGAAACATGGCCGATAAATAATCATTCATTTAAATTCGATACTCGCCCACGCACTAGCGATATCATTATGATTTAAGACGGTGGAATATGTATTTGTCACAAATGCACATAAAATGGTAACTAAACAAATACATTTAATTTTTGTGGATTGTTTAATTTTTTTCCGGGATCAATATTTGGTTCCTACCTGGTTAATGTATTCCGAGCCGTGTACCACATAATATATGAGAGGACCGATGATGTAAATGCCACCCTGAAGGCAACAAATTCGAGCCGCGTCGGCCGACAAACATTTTTTCTATGCCACATACCCCAAACAATGTGTTATCTGTCCTGATGTGATTTAACAGGTAATTTTTAAAATAGATTACCATTAAACAGAGCCAGATTTATGTTTGGGCACAATGTAAATAGGCAAGCAGCAGAATGAGGAACTACATTTATTTTCATTTACCTCCATTTATATCGCGGCTCCACGTGGAGATTACGTGATTTAACAAAGGGAGTGCTATAAATCTGTGAGTCCTGTCTTAGTAGGCTTTTGTGGGCATTTTTGATATGTGCCTTTAAAAGCTTTTTTCTGTATTTAGATGAGAGTTCATTGTGTAATTCATTAGAGCGGGGGGGTAGGTCGCGTGGAGCGAAGTGCGGCCCGCGGTCGATATCGAGAGATAACGCCATATTTATTGCCGACCAATGAGATGTCCAACAAGGGCGCGATACTTTTAACGGCCGACGAATTAGTCAATACAAATAAGAACATAGTAATGAAGGCGATGTACTACGATCGGCAGGAGAAGAGTATGTCATACTGATATACAGTGGGAAACTGAGATTTACATGCACTAATAGGAGACTTTGCTTTTGCTCTATTTCTCTACATTTTTTTTAATGAAAATCCATATTCTAGAAAAAGCTATAAAATCATGCATCACATATGCATCTAATAGAGAACATCCATAATAAATGTGTAGATATCAATATCAAAGTGTAGATATCAATTTGAAATTATTATTTAAGTGCATCACTAGCATTCTGATCACGTAATAGCCTGGACAACACAAATATATTGCAGAGATCTGCTGTGATGTATGTGTGAGCTGTGTAGGTACAATAAATCTTATTGGCACTACAACTAATACTACCAGTCTCTTTCTATAGTATTACAAAATTACAATAACTTTTCCAGTTCAAAATATTCCTAGACAACTAAAATAACATTATTCCAACGTCTACAATGCAATTCTAACGAAGAAATTTCTATTTTCATATTTTTCCAATAAATTGGAATCGTGCTACATATCAAACACATGCATTGCAGATGTGTGGGTGGTCCTATAAACTTCTAGTCGCATTGTCTATTCTAGAATCGAACTTGCGATTTGCATTGGAACCTACTCGGCATACATTATAATGTGGCGTGGTTTGTAAGTAATTAGCGCTCATGTCGATATCGATATTCCTATCAGGTACTTCATTAGTCCTTGTTTCCGCCCTCTCTGAGTGTACAGTAAAATATTAATTCCATTCATAATATTTAATACAGTTTAAGGCTCGAAATTAAGCAATTTAACTTAACGTTACTAACTTACGACTGACCCGACCGACCGCCAGCCGAGTAATACGTCACGACTAGACATCTGCCCCCTCCCCTGGACCCCTCATAGCTCCTGCTTAATGCCGAAACGAGACAGCGATATAAAGAATGGTTGTAGAGCGAAAGAGAAGGACGGGGCTCGTGAAACATGGCGTATAACGCCCCTTGATTTATGGTAGTGTGCCAAAGTTCGAACTTTATGTGTGCGTGACGCTCACATACCTACTACAATATAAATGTGTAATGTTATTGTTATTCACTGTTAAAATACCGTATTTCATAAATTTCCTTTTAGAGAGACTTAAAATTGTTTGTTTTAAAAAAAAAAAAACATCGTAGTCTGTAAATATTTTGGTGGAATTAATCCGAATTTAGCTCTCCTTGACCCCATTTCGTAAGTCCACGGCGGAATGTCGCTAATGACGTAGCACGCATTCAGACTGTCATAACCATTAGATGTCTATAGCCGAGAATTAAGTGTCCTAATGCAATTATATAATTGAGTGTTCGTGTGTATGGTCGATCAAACTCAGTGAACTACATAATAACAATGTTCTAGTGTTGTCTATACGCTGATAACTATCTAGATTGTATTCAAATGAGCTATTACGGACAGTTCTTGAGTTTTGTGAATGGAGTGGCCGAGTCGCGTGCTCTTGCTTGAATTAATTTGCGTTACATTATTTAAATGTGATAATTATCTACTATTATATTATTAAGGGGGCGTTTTCTATTAGGTTTGAAAGGCAGATTCGTTTAATTCATGTCAAGTAATCGGTGGCAGAGCATGTTATTAAGCGCATTTATGGCGTAAGGTGAAACAGTGATTTAAGTTTTTGCGTTTGCGTTAGACTATTAATTATTGCTAGTTTGCTTATAACGATTTCACTTTTTTTTGTTACAGGTAATACACACTATACGCTGACTTCTTAAAAAATAGTAAGTAACAGGATGCGCATGGACGCCGTTATGAATAAAAAAATACTATGAATCATTTTGTATAGGAAAATAGTCTTTATAACACATAAAGAAATTTTAACATTAATAATTTTAGACACGTTGTAAAGTAATAACAACGATTTCCTACTTTAAAAAATGTACCTACACTACAACACACTAGAACTTTTTACTTAAACAGAAAGCCTATTTTTTTCCATAACTGCTAAAAAATTTGTTCATAGTGCTGTATGAACGATCTCATTTATGAAACGCAATGAACACCATCGTTATTCAAACCAGCAATTACCTCCCAGCAAAAATCTCCCTAATAAAGCAGAAACAACATTAAACATCACGGCTCTTCCTTCATTAAAGGGTTATTAGACACCCTGAGCGGAGCAAGTAATTTGCTAAGCAAAATATATAGCGTAGGTGGCCACAATACAGCTAGGGTTGTGCCGTAAACAAGCTCTGTTTCCTCGCTAGGTGGTCTTAACTCACACTGCTATTATTTATTAGGTTACCCGTCGGGGAACAGTAGCTCTCGCTAAGTGTAACATCTGTCAGCCCGTATAAACTAGAGCTGCGTCTACTAAGCGTTTTTGGTGTTTTGATTGTGTTTTAAAATTTGTGAGGACGCGTGGGTGCAATAACGACTTAAAGTTTGATTTAGACTGTAATGGCGACTAAACTGATATCAACTGAACTGACAATTATATTAGAATGAAACTGATAAACGAGTAGACAAAAACAAAGTATAGAGCTATTACAAAGCAGAATAGGTACAGATTTATTAATCGTTTGAATCTATCATTCTAATTGTAACATTTGAACGTTTGACCCCTCAATTACGGCACATAATTAACTTTTTTGCCCACCATTATTATAATTGTTGACAAATTGCTATAAGATAGCAAATAGGTATGTTCCGAGCTCGCATTGTTTCACCCAGTGACAAATAATAGCAGATAATACCACACTATCGGATGTCGGCCGCGAATTTAGCACTGTGTTTCCAGCCAATATTCCCTCTTGATAATAAACATGCATCATATACATACCTACATTATTATTGTATGTTACAGGCTGTTTGGAACTCTATAAACTGAATTTTTGGTATCAAAATTGTAGTTAATTTGGCAGTGTTAATAGCAGTAGCTTCAGGCGCAACAATGGTCCGTTGAGTTTTCTTCTAGAAAGCTTAACTGAGGGGACAAAATAAGTGCGTCGTTTATGAATAGGATTATGTCAACACTTTTCTTACATTTAGATATTTTTGGGTTATATTTTCTTGATTGCTTGTTTTTCTTTTAAAAGTTAGATTTCATTATAATTATTATCCTCTTCACTGTCCAGGTATAAGTATACATATATGGTATTAAAGCAATAATTCAATTTTTACTTCACATACATAAGTCACAGTTAAGTGATAAATTCAATAGATATCAGTTAGATAATTTAGGAGAACCCTTAAGTTTAGTATATAACCTTTAAGTTCGGAATTATACTATAGGACAGGTAATTTAGTCAAGTTACTTAGACATCTTTAGAACGCTACTGAGTATTTTTCAATTAACTTTGTTCAATTAACATTTCTGAACCCACATAAGGTAGAAAATATCGCCCTATTAAAAACCGCTCCATTTCGCCCGTCATAAAGACGTGTTACACAAGCTCTCGTGTTGTCAGATCGGAGCTCAGTCACGAGACTCACGACTTGCCGTGTACACCCGACCTAAAATAACACGCCACTCAAACTTACCCTATCTCGAGATATGTGCAAATACCTCGTTAGCTATTGCGGTAGTATTTATTGAATATTTTAATTAATATTCATTCAGTAGTTCCGACGGGAGTCGTGACTGAATAAGATGATACTGGATACGAATCTTCGTGCAGTTCGTAATATAGGTATATATCTATAAAATGTGGAACTTATGTTATCGGCGTTATCTATCAGTGGATACATAATTTCAAGTTAATGTAGGTCATAGTGCAATACCTTGAAGTCAAAAGAGTATCTCGATTCATGAAATATTTCGATATAAAGCAGAAATACTAAATTTATACGAATTTAACGAGTTTTATTACCAAAATATTGCAATAAAAATATCACAGAACATGAAAATAAACCAGCTAATATACACCCAAACAAAGCTAAAATAACACGCATCAATCTCTTATATTAGCTCCGAGAACGAGGGAACAACATAAAAACTTCCCAAAGTTTCCTATACTGGCCCGTAAATCTTGCGTTTTTTAATAGATAAATAGGGCCTCGCACAAACGAGCAATATCGCATTATTTGGCCCTCCCTCAGGAAAGGCCCTCCTGATAAAGCCTCCTTGCCTCACACTCTTCATGCTAATGTAGTACGCCAGACGGTGACAACCATTTTTTGGCCCACTTGGCTACATTATGGGCGCTATAAAGAGTATTTCAAATTATATTTTCCGTGTCCATTAAAAAGGCGATGTGGCTTTCTCGGGCTTATTATTCAAACTTTTGTTACAGATTGTACAAACTTGTTTTTGTATTAAAAGCTTCACGTAACGGTTGCGTTAACCTATGCCTTTTATAGTACCGGTACAGGTAGCGGTTCCAGTTTTTTAAGAAACAATGTTTACAAAACAACAATTGTTCTACTGTTGGCGGCCTTTTAAAAGGTACAAAGCACGAGTTCACGGTACAACGTAATAAAATGTTCAAAACTTCGAAAAAATATGCCGTCATAAACAAAGCGGTTCGGATGCAAAGTTAGATAAAGAACATCTCACACACCTGAGCTAGAAAATTGCTTTTTTCTAAGCGCCTCCAGTTTTTTACGCAACTTTCTCCGAGAATAAAAGAAGTTTCGTCGAAGAACTTTCTTTTTTTTTTCTTCTTGTGGGACGTAAATCATATCATATTCCAGCGGTATGACGGGCTGCAAACGCGCGAAATATGGTAACAATAAAAATATTGTGACATGTCAGAACAATTGCTTGGGACGCTTTTGTTTTGACACGAAAGTTTTTGAGTTTCATTTCTATGACGTAGTTTGTTTCTTGACCGCAGATGTTGCAAATTTAATTCATCCCAGAAATCCGAGCATTAGTTTAAACTTATTACAGAGGGCGCATAAAACACAACGGACCCTTATCACAACTAGTTAAAAACTAATTACCGGGGTGACACCACCTTTCCATAAATCCCCGGACTCCTCCGAATTACTCTGACAAAAGTTATTTTTAAGAAAAAAGCCCTTGAGGCTGCGCCTCCCGCCCCGCCCCGGACCCCTCCGTCGCGAGAGGAATTTATCACGATTTATATTCATGGCATAACAACAAGAGCCCCGTTTAGGGTGATCCCATTCAAACTGTGGACTGCTAAATAAAACCTGTTGTTTTAGCGATATCTGCGCTGATATAAAACACTATTAATAACGTTAAAAAAACGTTGCATGTGATAACGCAATACGACTAACCTCACATCGAATGTGTATTTATTTAGTCGTTAATATATTTTGATGTCAATGTTAAGTGTCTATCGAATAAATTATTCTAAATTTAACAAGTTCGGGTGTGAACCCAGAGCATATGGTGGCTTAGAGTGTTTCGAACATTGGTGCTAGTAACTCTTGGGAGGACGGAACAACAAATCAAGTGTGGTTTCGGAACGGAAGCATTTGGTGTCGGTACAACAACTGTCTAAGGGCCATTAGTTATTGCAAGGGTTGGCTTTTACTTCGACAAAATTATTCTAATAAATTAACTAATTCGATATGTTTATTTTTAGATTTTTGTCCAAATTATGGCTTTAGTTATCCATCGTGCAGATTAATAAACTTTGTATTTATTAGATTTATATTATGTAACTTCCTGATTAAAAATTATCCTTTTATTGAGTCCAGGAAATAGAAGAAATTTCGTAGGTAAAACCACCTACACTGGACTTGATTTCAATAGTAATCAGGTAATTCAATAGTAAAAGGTATCACAATCAATTGTTGATGTTTTTTATTCGAACAGTGATCAACATTCCCACGCCTTAATACATTTCCCTTAGTGTTAAACCTAGCACGATACCCGTAGTGACTAGATCACGAAGGGGTGCAACCTTCAGGCCTCGCCGGGGGTGGTTTCACCATAATTGATGAGGTTCTTAACGCAGCAGGGCGGGGAATTATCATCGCGGCGCGACACCCTGGTACAAGCCCTCATTAATTTCTGATTAGCCCTCAGTTAGAAGACTCTTGCAGAGGCTTTCTTCTAATTAGATAATCAGTTTTTCCTCCAGAAGTGGGATTTAAACGTCTTGAGCAGATGTTATTAATGTTGCGTACAATAAAGGGTAGGGGAGATAGGGACGATTTGGAACATTTTTATGTGAAACCCGATTTAACATTGAATATACAAATGTATTTTGTTATTCTAAGTTCTTTCATCATCGTTGTTCAGTATTTACTGTGAGTTGGATCTATTCAGCTGCAAGTCATGGAGTCATGTTCTCCCATCTGTATTAAAAATACCCTGTCTACTGTAACAGAAAAGTTAATAAATATCATAGTAAAAACGCTGACACAATCTTCTGAATGAACGGACATTTCGTGGCTTTATTTATACTATGAAGAAGTGAGATAAAAATACGTTGCAATATCTAAAAACTCAATTCATCCCCTAATAAATATCTTAAGCATCGTTTACTTAGAATGAGGCAAAAACGTTATTTCCCCCATACTGTTTATTTAAAGGTGGATTTGTTGAATATTTATTCACGTATTCACACACATGTTTAGGGGTGATACAGATGATTTTATTCAACAAAAAGTTTACTGAAGTGAATTTTAAAGCGAAGTTAAGTGCACAAAGGCTATGATACTGTTGCTAAAATGGTCAAGGAATGTCAATATATTCTCTACCCCTCTATTTCTTACATACTATACTTATGTATGTTTGGTATGAATTCATTAGGTAGGTACCTATTTTTTGCTTGGTTGCGAAGCTATAATAAATAATACAATTCGCATCAGCGTCTATCCCCATTCCCTCTTGCTGCCCTCTATATTTCTCCATCTAAGTGGTTTTGTCTAAGAAAACCTACGTATCAGATTAATTCGGTTAGCGGAGGGGTTTGGATGGAGCCAATTTGTCTGATTGCCGCCGATGTCAATTTATGTAAGCTACCTATGTATGCCGCTGCTCTTGGTTTTCAATAAATTCTGACCCTATCTTGCTACGTCCCCATCTATAAATATTTGCGCATGATCAATTCAATAAAATTGCGCTACACAGTTGAATTATAATTTGATTTATTTTTTTCACTTGTATTTCCTTGGGTAATCCAAGTAGACTTTAAGAAATAAAACTTATTGTTATTGTTAAATCTTGCTGTTTAGTTATTATTGTTTTCTTTCGTTTCGCAATTCTTTTAAGTATTAATAAAATACCAAGACTCGGCGTCTACGGCAACAATAAAAGTAATTAATCCACTCGAGTGCTAAGGAAAATACAGCAAAAAGAGGGAAGGAAACAACGGAACTCGTAAAATAATCAACTCTCACCTCATAGAGTGTAGGGCGTATTGTTAATTATAAAGGTTATGTAGCCAACGACCCTACCGGACATTACCATCGCAGTACACGCCTCTTTTGGGTAAACGTCCCAAATCTCGACACGAGGGGAAAAATCAAACAGTAAATATCGGAAAGCAATCCGAGGTGATTCTATTAGATTGAGTTAAGCGGGAGGCTTACTTTGCTTTGAGGTCTTCGGGGCTCACAAAATGGGCGTTAAGATTTATGCTTTATTGAGTGTTTTTAAAACGTTACAAGTACTTATATATTTTAATGTAAAGTCTTATATATATTCCCTGTTTATATTATGCCCCATTTGGCTCCTAAGAATTACTTAACTTCGCGTGCAAGTCGAGATACATCAGGCCTCGTTTCAGTTGGACCGGCCGGCCAGCTATCTAGATTTCGCCTTTCAAAGGGCTACACTTCTTAATTGGCATTTCTTGATTATTCAAGCTTACTTAAAAAGTATATCTTGCAGCGATTTCGCACTTAATTAATCAAATGTATCAGTACAAAAGGTTCGCTTCACTTAAAGCTTATCTTTCGTGTAGACAAAGAATATAAAGTGTTATTTAAATAACAAATTGAAAATATATCGTTATTTTAGAAACACACCTATTGAATTCTTATTTAAAAGACATTTTTACACAAATGTCAATACCGGCGCTGCAGTGAGCACGGGTTAACTCCTGCGATCGAGATAAGCCATCACATTTAAGATATTTAAATCGATTTTCCCCAATTTTCCGCGGGCGGGCGCGAGTTAAAGCCCGAGTCAATTTATCCAGTGTCGCTGCGGGCCTCTGGGACGGGGCCTTTCCATTGTTCACCAAATGAAGTACGCGGCAAGCTTACAGGGTCGTTACACTGCTTCCGTCATCGTTTTATGGTCGGGAAATTCAACTTTGCAATGTCTAATAGTGGTCATTTGTGTTCGAAATAATATTGAGGTAAACCGCTTATAAACTATTTGATAAAAAATTTTTCGACTCTCACGAATTATATTCTATCTACTATTTGTGTGTTCTGTGCTACAGTTTCCCCCATTTCACTCTTTGAGTAAATTACTAAAAAATATATTTATTTATTTTATTTCTACAACGTTTCGGCAACCCTTCAGATATTCTTTCATTAAGGAGTTTTGCTTATTTCGCTCAACCGGAACCTATTTGTTGGGTTGCTATTTAAAACATTCGCCCCGACTGCTTACATAGATCAGATACGTTCAACAAAGGCTTTTGTAATTAAGAAAGATATTTTAAGTCGGCGGCAGCTTGACTTTATATACGCAAAATGAATTTAGTGAATTTAAGGGTCTTTCGAGTTTTGTTAGACGAAATTGTTGATTGCTTGCAGTTTAGCAAACATAAAGCAATTTATACATATATAGGTACCTAAATACCTACTCGAATGACATTAACATAAATTTTAGAACTCGTATTTTTTCAACTATCTACTCGTTATTTTTTTACTTGTCCCATTCATTTGGTCGGGAAAATTACCTGTAGCCACAAGCAACAAAAGCGGGTAAAACTCCAACGTCGAAAAATCGGTTTCAAGTAAAACACGCAAAGTAATACTTCCGTCGGCTAACAAAAATAAATTTCCGAATTCCAACCCCAATTTAGGAGTGCATTATTTTCGCTTTCACAGACATCCGATACAATTAAAATCTTCTTTAATTAAGGGACGAACATGAATCATTCGCACGTGGCGCACTGAGTTTTCCACTTGTATACGCAGGAACCTTAACACCAAATGGCTTAGGGCTCTCATTCTACGAACAAATTTCAACGTTGCAACAAGGTACTTAGAGCCCATTTTGGCTAACCCAAGTTTAGCAGTTAAGGCGTAGTACACCACACTTTTTGGGTATCTCTTTTCACTTTATCGCAGTGTCTCCGTTATTTACTCGTACGTGAGGGATGCTCGCAATAAATAGGTGCGCACAAACATATTTGACATTTACAAATACCTCCCAAATTGGTTTCCTTGGCGTGACTGGCCGTTATTACGAGTTTTGTTTACTTATTGTTCCCGCACGGTGGCAGGTTGTAATGGTGTCGGGAGATTTCGTTAGGGATCATTTTTCAAGATTCTGTCGTATTAGGGCTAGCCGCCAATGACAGTGGCCACGACAATCTTGTTTAATGTGTATTACTTAAATAAAATCTATTATGATCTCTATAAACGACAGAGTAAATGTTGGTAAATACTGAAGTGAAACGTAGCCGGAACTATTTCGGAAATTAGGTATTTTGTTTTCATGGTTTGTTTAAACATTATTCGACTTATAAAAAATTACAGGTTTTGAAAATAGAATGCATCATCGACGGTTAGTACCGCTGGCAAGTGGATCGCATTACTCAACGAGTGATTGAGCCGAAGCGTAGCTTTATCCGAGGGTCACTGGCCGAAATCCAGTAGAAAAAAAAATAGATCATTCAGCAAACGAGGTGCGAGTAGTCCCACCATTCTGGGTGTCCGTTGGGAGTTGTAATTCAAGTGACAAATATCGAAAGCTACAATTCATATTTTTCTGCTATCTCCGCGTCCGTGTCGCCATCTGTGCCGGAGGGACACTCGCTATTGGTTCTCCATCAAGCGGTCGTGTGATGTATTTTTGTTGCGAATAAAACATTGTATTTTTTTCCATCGGGAAATGTTTTATAAGTATTTTTATGGTAGCTACGTGACGTGTTATTTTAGGGTAAGGTTAGTTTTGGGGAGCATTGGTTTGATGGTAAATGGAAAAATGCATAAAAAATGCAACCCTCCTTGCGTCACACGTATCGTCTAATTTAATGTAACTATCCACTAACTCACTATAACCTGCACTAAAGAAAATTGTGTTGTATCAAATGCATTTTACTAAATGAAAATTGATCGATGTAAGTGGTCTGTAATTTAAAAATCGCGTTCATTGTATCGTCCGAAAATAGTGTTGGCGGTACACTGGCCATGTATTATCGAGATCGAAAATTTCACGTGCCCATATAATTTTAAGCTCGTAAAGCCCGGACAATAATTCACCGGGAGCATTTGCGGAAAATGCATTTTATTGTTAAAACGTGAATTTTATTTATCGTCGACAGCCCGCGGTGGGGGGGTGTAGTGGGGGTTGATTTGCAGTAGCATCGCATCGAAGCCACCCTTTGGCACGGATTATTTATACTAAAGGTAATATCGCCGGTTCATTATTGGACAATGTTACATTTGCGTATTTCACTGACTATCATTTGCAGTTCATTAAAAGTAAGCTATGACTGCATTTCGATTGTTGATTGATGTTAAAATGTAATGTTCGTTCACTGCCTACATTTGTTTCATAATAAGGCAAATAATTTTCACTAATTTCCTCTCGACCAAGGGCTCTACAAAAGAGGTTGTGAGATACCACTGAATGTACCTAATCATTATCTATTTTTCCTCTAATACATTATTACGCTTCATTGTTAAATACCATTTAATTTTCACTTGTCGCATTTCCCTTCTACAGTGCTATATTTCAACTCACAACACGGGCTGACATCGCGACCACTCCCCTCTTCACTGCAATCTGCAACCAAATAACATCCTTTATTAGCACCGTTCATCGTATAAAATTACCCGTACGATTTTAAACAAGCACTTCGCACAATATAATTCATACAATTTCGCTGTAATACTTTATCTGGTAGTCTAGCACGCGTTAAGGCGGCCCTTTCCGGGCCGATACGAATCGCAAGGCGTTGCTGCTACTGCGATCTCGACCAGCCTTCACATTACACCACGTTTAATTGCAAATCACTTTTATTTAGTGCGTTTTTATAAGGTTTAATTTAATTGTATGTGTGAAATTTTCTTTTGTTTGGCTGCGTGGTCAAACAACGATATCTATATTCATGCATGAAGTCTTGAATAAAGAAATGAAGAGCCACTTAAAAACCAATTTACAAATAGAATGAGGACAAAAGAAGATGGATGCTTTCATATTACGTAGAGGTGAAGTCTCGACAGATGTTCACATCCATTGGTAGCTCGAAAGGAAAATGCAAACTCTTTTAAAAGCTATTTAGCTGCAGTCCCTAGATAGCGTCTACCGCAGTGGCTGGTTCGGTCCGTTTTTTCCCCGCTGAAAAGCCAATTTGGAATGAATCACTGTAACAGTGGCGAGCATCTGTGCTAATTTACCTACGGGCGGACAGTCTAATGCGACTCGTTCGATCGTAAATATCGAATCGCGACCGAGCGCCGAATATCGAAAGCCGGCATTAGTCGGATACAGCTAATACACACGGGGGTTGCTTCGATAAATTATCGTGCGTTCATTTGGGCTCCGATGTTTAATCTATCTGTAGCGATACAGTTTCGCTTCGGGCTATTGTGAGTTTTGAATCGTGAGAGAATTATTAGCTGGCGATAATCTAGCCTTTGAATCTCTGAACGGGCTGGAAAGGACTAGAGCGTGTTAGGAAGGAGCTAGATGTTGAAAACCAATCGTATTTACATTTCTATATAAATATAAAAGGAATAAAAGAGATCACGTTCCTTTAAAAGTTATTATTCTGCAATAAATATCATGCACCATCCCGATCTAAGTCTGCGAAAGACAAATTCGAATCACGAAAACTTCAGTTCGACTGACTTTGCGATATCCGAGGGAATCTTGGAGCGTACGTTGTTAAATTGAACTGTGACAATAGTATCTATTGCCGCTATCGATACGTATCTATCGATATGGTATCGACTATAGAATCGATGTATGTTCCCGCCGCTATGTTTGCCTCTACGTGCTAGTGATGTAGAGCTGAGTTTGCAATTCGTTCTGTTCGTTGTTTATGCGTATGTGTTTCACGTGATACTTCATTTACGAATTCGCGTACGGCACATTGTTTATTGTAATCAAATTTTCGTGTGAAATGGGAAATTTTTTCGTCATTTTATGAGGTTGTGATGGCCGTCTGACTTTTCATCAATATTTGTATTGTAATTTAATGTGAGTTGTCATTTTCCACATCGTAGAGATTTTTCATTGATAAATTATTATAGATAGGTAATGGAATGGAATTGGCGAAATGTGAGTGAATAACTGAAGTCGAGTGCAACTCTGTCTAACAGTAGCTCCGAATTTATCCATTATTATGTACCTAGTCTATAAATTCGGAGCTACAGTACAAAAATATAATCTAAAAAAATCTGTAAAATTACAAAAGCTCACACTTCACATCTTTAACAAATCTCCTTCGTTTGTTTCAGGTATGAATCTAAAGTGGAATCGACAACAGCTTTCCATAGTACTTTATCTAAACTATGCAGAGTAGGAACCCCAATAAAAAAGCCCTGACTTTATCATCGGCACAATTTTATCAGAGCCCTTTGATATGCAATAATGGGGGCAATGTATCAAACTAGCTATCTAAGTTAAACGCAATTTGAAGTATGGCCGCCTCTTAAGTCTGCCACCCCCCAAAAACCGGGGGGTGAGGAGGGAGACGGGGTTGCCTTATCGCGGAACTGCAGGCACTTCGCCCGTTTACCTTAAGATCTTTAATATTAAATAATATACTACAGTTAAAGCTTTAAATGTAACGCCTGGAGATGCTTTATTGTCTTTGAACCATTTTAAATCTTCGGAGAGCTGAATATAAATTTTAATTATTTAACTAATTTATCCGATTTGTGTTAATTTTACTTATATATTAAAAGGCTTCTAGTCCTTTATTAATTTAACTTGCTCTGAAACAGTAACAAAATAAATCGTTTTAACAAGCTTTCAAATGGCCCTCGGCAATCATTTAAATGGTTTGATATGACCTTCCTAATATTCCGGTTTGATTCCGAGTGCTAGACCCCAATTGGTAAGGCCAACAGATGGTTTACGGAAGTCCTTTTGTAAGGACCTTAGATTTGTGTAGCCCTGGTTTCTTGAAAATAACTGACGAATATCTTGGGTCTAAACGAATAATATCTTACCTATTGTGTATGAGGACCGTCCGACGTTTGGTTTTAAATAAATTTTTCAACCAGCATTTGAAGACCCAAACTCAACAGATAGACTTTGTTAAAACTGTACAACATATCAATTCTTGTTTTAGTAGATGACCTTAAATCAACAGCTGGCTGTATGCCACTTTTTACCGATCACGATGACGTCAAAAGACCGAAAGAATTATTACGCGTACGAATAAATGTTTACGAAATTGATAAGGAAATAAAGCTCATATATCTTACAAACAAGCTTATATTGTTCAAAATAAGATACCAAAACGGCAACACCGACGGCAAAACTACATTTTTGAGTCAAAAATTGATTTATAACACAAAACCAGTCGAATATATACTTACCTATTAAAGTAGGACTTTATATAGATTAGGTAGCCTACACGCTAAGTCCATGTATCTTAACATCCGCGTGCCGGCATGCAACCTGCGTGCACCACAGGGGAATAAAGACGTTAAATAATTTAATCGGATGCCTGGATGGTTTATGCACGCATGCTCCAAGAAAACACGTTCCTCACTCGACTTCGCCTAAACGTAGGTGCGTATAACGTAAGTACTCACTGTTCACTGTATGCTGTAGCGTCCGTTATCTTCCGCATAATGAACTGTCACATTTCATCATGCCATCCAACATTAGTTCTTTGCCCGCCTTACGGCGTGTTGTTCTATTTTCGACTTTGTCTGTGCAAGTTTTGGATTTACTTTTCTGTATCGCGCAAAAGTTGTTTCATCCATTATTTTGGTTGGTGCTTCATTGTTCTGCCCACATCGCCGTCTTTAATAGAAGTATGTCCATGTTAAGCTGCAATGTAAAGTAAACAAGTTAGAGACAAATATAAACAACTGAAGATGTTTCTGTTTTATAAGGAATTATTCCTTCGCATAATGATGCATTAGCTTAATTCCTATGTTAATTTAAGTTTACCATTTGTTATAAACGTTAGGAATATTCATTAATTCCTTCTACATTTGAAAATGTAGGAACTCCTTCCTTATTTCAAGGAAGGTTATAAAAATGAACACCTAATAAAACTACACAAACAGAGATAAACATTCTCATAATAAGCTAACCGGTCGACGTTGTACATTTTGCAATATTTTCCATAAAGCCTCCATCAATTATGTACATTTTAACATAATAATTTTATTTTTATCAATGTCGGCACTTTAAGAGCAGCCATAACGGTTGAAGTTCGCCTTGTCACAGTAAAAATTCAATTACATACTGCCAGAAATTGTGTCTAGACTTGGTGTACTCATAAAACATTTTTTATGACGTAAAGTCACATAATTACTTTGAGACTTCTGCCAAGTACTTACTTGGTAGGCAAGAATAAATACATATTTTTATGTAAGCTGCAATTCTGTACTTAATATATTTTAAAGATTAATAAATACGTATCTAAGTATATGGTCTCAATGTAGCCGACTTTGCCAGCTTACCGCGAAAGTCTTTCGGAAAAGAAAAGAAAATAATTTTTATTCAACACTAAATTAATTACGATTTACGTCTAATAAATGATAGGATAAATTGTGTATTTTTTGGCTCCAAATTAGGCAAGTTTATAGATTAGAATTTTTGCTTGCCAAATGCCTATATCGAATAAAACGTGAAATAAATTTATTATATTTTAGACTTCATTTATTTTAACAAAAATAATAAATTCGTAAAACTGAACATTATCTTATCCAATTACTGTCATATTTCCCTGTCATTAATTTCAGCACATCCCAACTGATCCTAGACATCTGGTGTTCCAAACAGACTAAGTTTATAACATAGCATCACAAACTATTATCGGTATTATTTTGTACTGTGTAGGGTCCCCATAAACCAACTGAGACTCGTGGTGAAGGCGCGTGGGCGGTGATCTACAATGTTTAGGCTATATTGTTTTCTAATGACTCAATAGTACAACTTAGTATTTATGTATTTACTATGTTGGTTTGGATATTTCTAGAATTTTCCTTAACAAGGAAACCGCAAAGTGTTTCATTTAATTTTTATTGTGAACAAAATTTTGTTTTATATAATTAAACTTTTGTTTTATAAAATTGAAAATGAAAATTCACGTAATCAACTCGGCCTAAAACCATGTACTAGTATATCAATCTCAGTTATCGCGAAAAAAATTACATGTAATATTCCAAGTATTTGTTTTGTGTGAAATAAAACACGAAATAATAATTTACAAGTATTTTTTCAACGACTAATCTGTTATAACGTACGTATATGCGAGTTACCAATGTCTCGTTTTTTTATAAGGAGTACAGCACAAATCATCAGACAAGTTTCTAATTCAATTGAACTCATCTCAATTATTCCAAACACAATGCACATTAGCAAAATTTAGATTTATGTTCAACACAAAATTAAATGCCTTAACCGCAATGTATTGCAACGCGTCCCTAATGTAGATACACGCATGATAAATAACTTGCCAAGATAGGGTGAGAAATCTTACTTAATTTAACTAATGGACTAATATAATACTGTGTCTAATATGTGGCGCCCATTGTGTGCCGAGAAAGTTACTTCGACTAAGTTTACTAACACAACAAAATTACTGAAACTTCCATAATTGTTTCAAAGTTTTTTATATTGCGGTTCTGTTTAATTTTCGTTGTTTTCCCGTGAAGTTATTTTCGGAACTGCAATTATTTGGAACGGGTTGAAAATTTCATACTACTACATACAATTTATTGTTATTTCTGGAAATTACTCTTATTGCTTCATAAATTTCCAATTTAGACCATCAATTTTCATTATTTAACAGTCAATAATTTCCAACGCCCCTAATTTTTTCCAGAGCGTTATTGGTCGGTGGATTACTGTGCAACTCAATATTTAAGAACACGTGACCACAGTAGATTGACGACTCTCCTGTGTGGCTGTAATTAAGTTTTACCACACAGTGCAATACCATGCGTATGTTACATAGCAATTACATACTTGTTGTGTATTAGGACAGAGATGGAAGATACTGTGTCTTTTATAAGCTAGTGGGCAAGTAGATTTTTGCATTTAGTTAGAAATGCGAGTAAGTACTATAAAACAATCTTGAGTTGTGTTATGTGTAGACTTGTTTTAATCAGTGTGTATTTAAACCCTATCTCTGCTCGTACACAATTATAGTCAAAGAATAGAATAAAAATTCAAAACGTCCACTTATTTGAAAATGTTTACAGAAAGGAAATGACAGCTAACTCGAAAGATTCTATCGACAAAATATATCTATCCGTTAGAAGCTGTTGAGTGCAGATAAACAAACCGGGTTTCAATGGAATGTTACTTGTAGAAACAAAGTAAAATTCCATATATGCTTTTCACATTTTTTTTTAAGATAAATCTTGCTTTTGATACAACAATTACGGTAAAAATTAATAATGTAAATGGCGCATGTTGCGGGTACGCAAGTACGCACTAAATTACCGCCGGACTACCATACAACGATGTTCACCTCCCATATTCAGCTGTTTGCAACGTCACCGACTATTCACATTAATCTTCTCATGTATTCACCACACGAAACTCATTTTAAAAATAATTTATGATGTTCTGATATTAAAAAGCTTGACATAATGGTCATTGATAATATTGGACATTCCCATATCTTTATAGACACTTAAGCTTATTATAGGCAATCCGATAAAAAGGGATACGCCTTTATAGCCAGTTAACGCAATAAAGGATAACATGCACTAACCCTGCAATTGCAACTAGTGCCATTCGGATCAAGTCTTCAAGAAAATAATTCCGGCTCGAACGTGCCAATTCAATACACTTATCCAATTTTGCAATGTTGACTGACATCATTAAGTTTTTACACTTATTATACGCCAATAAACAAAACCTTGGTATTGTGAGGATCGGTTGGTTCACTCGCAATGGGGGGAGTAGAGGAGGTACCACCCTCTACAAAATTATGTACGACGAACTGGGACTAATATATCAAGGGGAGGACGTGCCAGACTAAGGAGACTGGGTATTATAGGGTGGGCCGGTGGAATACTTAAGAACCCTGGTGACACCCCATTAAAACACACGTCCCGCATTTTTGGCCAGACGTTTTAATTTCGGCCCAAACGCGAATTGGATTAGGTCCGGAATTTGTGGTGTACATTTTAAAATTGGGTGTGCGTTGTGAGGGTTAAATTGAGATTCATAGGTAGTTAAAATATTTTTTTATGAAGTTTATAGTCTGTTGTTATATTGATGAACTAGATCAGTGTATGTCAAGGTAAGATATATAATATGCAGAACAACATTAAACGCGTAAATCTGCCAATTAAAAACTGCATTAACGCATCGCAAAGTTTACTATCGGGCACCCAATTCATAGACTTTATATTAATTCCTTTGACTCACAGACGAAGTTTTGTCCGCAAATACGTTATTGCGTCCAAATGCAATTTAAACGGTTGCAACCGGCAGATATTACACGAAACGAGGCGTGAAACACGCGGCGCTCACAGGACGCATCCGGAATCATAATTCCAAAATAACTTCCATCCGTTCCCCTTCCAGCCCCCCACTTCACACGCCCTCTCCCCGCAGTTTTTTTGGATAAACTGGAATCCCCGTCCCACCGTTAATTCCCAAGATAGACATAATTTGGAATTGGATCCATCTATCGCGCGTACCTACGAACAAAAATAAGTTAGCGCGCGGTACACGGCCGATTTATGTGGGCGAAAACAAAGCGGCCAGTGTATATACAAACATTGTGAATATGCAGTGGTGATATTTTGTCACTGATTTAAAACTGATACACAGCTGTTATTATTTTTATTTGCATTTATTATCATGCGGTTGTGATACATAGAAGGTGTAGATTTATGAGACCAAAACAATTTTAATTGAGCAATAAAGACTTTTACAGCTAGGTATTCGAAAATTACTAAAATAACAACAATATTCTTGAAAAAAAAAAGTGCTTAAAAATCACAGAGCGTTAAATTTTCTACATAGAGATTGGTGAAATTTTTTTAAGGTTTTATTTAATGAAAAAGCGGCAACTAAAAGATAATAATGACTAGAAGTGGCCATCAAACAATTTATTTTACGAGAGATCCTTACGCTTAACAGATCATAAAACGAGTCATAAACACGGGATCGTCCATTCACAGAATACTCTGTTTACTTATCGTTTTAAATGCAAATACTATTACGGCTCGTGGTCGGAAATTTACTGATGAAAACAAAACATATTTTACTTAATTTTTCAACCGTATTGTTATATATTTACATGAAATAAAATATGAATTTGGCATATCCAATATTGCGCGAGTACACGAGAGACCGCTGACGTTGCACAGACATCGCGAAAGATAAAGTATATACGCGTTTTTTATTTCACCTTTGACACTTTAATCCAATTTGTTTCCTTATATCCCGCCCAAGGGATGGGGGAAGAATTTTGTCCTTATAATTGTTATTTTGAATTTTAAATTTCCATTTTTATTTATCGACAACAATGTCCCTTAAGGACAAAAGTGTTTCATAAATATTTGCGAGTTTTAATTTTTGCTGCGTTAAAAAACAGACGTTAATTTACATATTTCGAGGGGACGTGATTACTCATCAGGACATTTAATAAGTTAATTTATGATAAAAAAAATAAGTTTGACTATAGTCATTACATCCGTGTTTAACACAAGAGACAATATTTCACTCGAGAAAAGCGCAACGAATTGAAATTCGAATTCTATGATTTAGAATTCAATAAATCAGTCTCAACCTAGACGTTATTTATTACTATTATATAATAATCAGATTTATTAAAACTTCTATGTCTGTGAGTCACTTATATTTTTATATTTGCAAAGGAATGCATAGTTCACGTTGCCCAAAGTTAACCCGTAAGTGGTCGTGATGGCTTTCGAGGTCGGCCTAGCGATTCTTTTTATAGCCAACTAAGAAAATTGGCTCATTAATCTTAAAGATAAATGTCCAGCCACTATTCGGGCCATCTTATCAGCGAACAGAATGAATGGAAGTGTGGTATACCTACGAATTTTGATAGTATTTGGGACTTTTTGGTGTTTTTCTCGTAGTTTTTATGGCTTTATGGGTGCTTAAGCAGTTGTTCCTGAATCATAATGACTCTGTATGTCGATTAAAAGTAATGTATTGCAAAACGATTTGCGATATACCTGTTCGGCGACAGACATATTCGATTATATGTGTTTTTGTATATATGAGCTTACTTACCATCAAAAAAGAATTCTATTTGGTACTATGCTTAACAGATAGGTCTTTTTGCATACATATAGGAGCGATGTCGTGGCTCACGACCGCGCCCTGCCTCGTCAGATGTCGCCCAGCTAATTGTCAGCTCGCTGACACAAGTGTCCGACAGTCCCAGTCGACACTAGACACGTATAAGTAACTTAACGCTGTGTTGCACCGACCATAAATAAAGGAGCAACAAAGTTGTGCTGACCGGTATTTAAGACCTCCAACAACATAAACTTTTTTGTACAAGAATTTGGAATCTATTTAGGTTTTATTTTTGTTAAAAAATTGAGAATTTGTTAGATAGAAGTCTGGTTTCGGCTAGTGATGTAACCGTGCTGTTTAAATAAATACGCAACAAAATATTAAGTACCTATCAACATTTAAAACAACTTCCAGCTAAGTAAATACCTATTAGAAATTTTATTTAGGTAGGCAACAAAATTGGAAAAAGCTTTTGAAAGTCTAGTTCTCTACCCAGTGATCTGAGTGGCGCACTTTAAATAAATACTTAACAAAAAGGTTACATTTAAACATTTTAAAGACTTCACATCTAAATGTGTATTTACGTGGCGCGTAACGACTGTGTTATATAAGGTGTGTTGTTCATCAACAATTTAACAGATGTTTAAAATGAAAACGGCTGTTTACCCATATAAAAGTTCACGTCAAACGGCTGATTTGTGTCGTAACCGTCTTTTATATTGTTGGTGCACTTTGGCCTAAATTAATATTTATACACTTTGGAAGCGATATAAATATTAATTTTTAATAGTCACAAAATTGTTTTTATAGAGACGAGAGAATAAGACATTTCAAAATAACTATATTCAATGCTTTGAAGTTTGCAGACATGTTTCTGAAACAGTAATACAGTTTTTTAACGCCGTATACAAGGAGCAAGTTTATGTTTCGTCAAAATTTAGCGTGTTTATTCAGAGTCGTTGAAGTAGTAAAAAGCCATATTTATGTAATTAAAAACATAAATATTTAGCCATTTTACGTGGGTTTGATGGAGTGAGAACGTGCTGTACATTTACGTTTGGCGATTTTTTTTCGATACAAAATTGTTTATCAAATTCTTTTAAATTAACAGCTATTATTGCATGACAGTTAGGTAATTAATTAGTCAGTTAGGATGGTTTATTTATTGTTCGCAGTAAATATTTTAGTTAATCTAACTTAATTTTAAACATTTTTATGTTGATAGCCTTGTAGCAAATAACGAGGTGTAAATCATATCAATGCTATTATATATACATATATGCCAAAATAAATCCGATTCAAAGATTCTTAACGAGAGCTGTCAAAACGTAAGATGTAATACATTTAAAAACGCACATACTTCAACTGCCACTATACTAAGAACGCCAGGGAAGACCCATTTATTGACAACTTTTATATAACTGAGAAGACAATGCAATGCTGATTCGATTTAAAAAGATAATTAAATATTAAATATTGGGATAAGCCTTAAATATAAACTTACGACAAAAATAGCAAAAAATCATATGATGCTGAAGCTGCTATAGATGAAAATATTTTTTATATAATTTGGAAACTAAACATTAGGGGCATTAAGAATCAAACATTCAAACTATCTTAACATGAACCCCTATTTCTTCCAAACAAATAAACTCCCCTATCAAATAAACTTTCCCAACCAGGTATACCAAGGCATAATTAAAAAGAAAGAAAATTCTTTGGAAAGAAACAATCGCGCTTGGAAAGGAAGCAAGTGTCGCGAAGAGTCGTGAGCTGAAAGTTCTCCACATAAATCGGTGGCAACGAGTTAACCCGACTCTAGTCAGAGTTGAACAAACTCGGCCAACAGTCCAACACACACTGAGGCAGTTTTGTTTATTTTAAAGAATTAGGTATTGGAACTGTTTGGGTTTAGGACACATTTTTCTTATATAATGCATGTTAATTTAAGATTTTAATAGTAAATTAACTTTTTGTTTTTGAAAAGAGTATCCATGGAGTTTCTTGCCGGTCTCTTCTCCATAGGACCTACCCCCTTTTGGAACTGTGCGCCTAGAGTCTCGACTTTTTAAAAGTGCCTGGAAAGGCCTACTTGAAATAAAAAAAACTTTGACTTTGACATTGGTTGATGAACGTATGTTGAATTGTGCTTTTTTACTATTGTTACTGACTGTTTTGTGTTTTGTTTTTGGATACCGTGATCATTCCTTATTAATGTTGGCTTTAAAATTGTACAAACATTACATAATCGTAACGTCTGATAAAAAACTTCTTATGTTTTTAAGAGTTTTAAGAATGTCGACAAATTACATTTCAATTTTTATTAAATTTTAAAATTTCAGAATTGAAATAATAATCTAAATTTAGCCACAACAGTATATACCTAATAAGTTACAGGAGACTAAATATCAACGTGTTTACTAATTTAATATAAATTTTAGAACCAAACACTAATCCAGTCGATGATTGGTATACCAATGTAAGTACTCATACCTGTCTAGTTAAGTTAGGTAACTTAGTGCATAGATAAGTCAGTGATGTAGTTACACGCGTAAACCTTTCAGTCAACGTCTTCATCCAGCTAAAGATAGGAGTATATCTAACTTGTTATCACACCCCGCGTCAGGGAAATGAACAGTGACAGATTTGACCACAAAAGAGAAAGGAAAAGCACTTATTAGTGACTGAAAACAGTGTCGATACGGTATTGAAGTTAAAAAATATCTATATGACGACCAAACTGAAGGATGCAGTGAAAAATAAGCAACCAAACTAACAGAACTATGTTGTACAAAACGATTGCAATGAAAATTCGAAAGTTTAAGTTGAAAATATTCCACACAGATACGCTATACATAAATTATTGTATACGTCAGATGTCTATCGATAAGTCTTAAATGGCTTGCCAGGACTAGATTCGACCATTCAGCAGTGCACTTGCTCGTTCCCATAAGTCACGGTAACCGCCCTAAACAACGGGCAGCAGACAAAAATCGAAGCGCTTCGTGTTCAATCATTTCGGTTGTTTATTCGAAATTTATTCTGTCGGGGAAATACGAATGAGTAGTGGGCTAGTGAGGCGATAAATCGTGTCGGTGTCGCGACGTGTCGCGCGTCGGGTTAAAAGCTCGATAACCGAGACGGGCACACACCTACCCGCGCCAACAATAACCTCTTGCTTTGTTTTATTTCTGAACGTTCCGACGCGGCCCGACCAGATATCCGCCAAGTATTTTATGCATAAAAATATCGATATATAATTGCTTCATTACGTCCCTGTGTTGGTGAGTAAAATATGTGGGAGTCACACACAGGTTGCTCTTTCCGTGGGGTTATTTCGGACCCTCAATTAAACTCTTATCGCACTAATTAGAACTTTAGTATCATTTTCCGTGACGCGTTAAAGATTATATCCACGAATTAAATGTACGGCGTTGTAATTATCTCGCGATAACTAGCGCACAGTTATATTTTATATTATACAGTGGTAAAAATTTTATCACAAAAAGTTTCGCGCCGCTCTAATTTAGACGTTCATTCGTATAAAACGAGACATTTTGAATTGATTATGTGAAAACTGTTGGTTACCGCAACTTGCATAGTTGCCAACGCAGTTATTTTTGTCTATTAAATATTTTACGTGCCATTGTCTTCGTTAATTAGAGGATAACTCTGAGTTTTTAAATAGTATTTTCTATAATTGTTCTAGTCTTAAAAGTACTTGTATATTATTAAATGGTTGTGTTAACAACGTGAGGTGAGGCAACACCCTGTAATGTCCAGAAAGGCGAGTTCTGTGGTGTCTGTCGGTTCTCGCAGTGTCGCTATCGTTGTATCGCCTCTGCCACGCCGTTTGCTTTATGGTGCCAGCTTGCGTGTAATATTTCTTAGGGATCGCACGCCATGATTCATTCCGTGTCACTTTTTAACTTTTCGAACGTACCTGTAATGAAGGTAGAAGGAAGATAATAGAATTTAAAAATGGAACGAGGAATTTAATATTGAATTTTTGTTTTTGAAAAATTAATGGTTGTTTAAATGTAGACAGGACGCTTGTAATCAGTAACGAATATTGCGATTAACTGAAATCGTATATGAAATATTATTTTGTACAATTTCGTTGAAATATTCGTTAATAATTGGATTAATGTATCCTCGTTGTTTCAGCAATAATAATAACAACTAAAACATGTATCGTAGGGAAATACTAAAGTATGGTGCTTGAAGGCTTGAAATTGAGCGGGCGGCCGCGCCTGCGCCGCTTGTCAGTTATAATTGGCTGAACTTGTCGACCGACTCGTAGCGATTTTTTTTTACTTTTTCTCCCTACACCGACATTACTCTTCGTCTCCCGGGAGAGACGTAAATTGCGAACATACAGCCCGTGGAAGCACATTGATGTGACGTATGAATACACGACCATTGTTATGTATTATTAAAATTCAAATTTTAGATGAAATTCCTGAACGCCGGGGGTTCGGATGTTCATTTTAATTGGTTTTATGAAAACATCGTGCTCTACATCTTATTTGTATAGCATTTGAATATTTGCTGCAGTATGGCATCGAAAGCAAATCTAGTTTGCAATATCTGTTACATTAAAATGAGATACCATTTCAGTTTTAATCGGATGTTAAGGCGATCCTTACACAAAAGGGCGGCACGTATGTGGTACATCGTTCAGTGTTCATTGTGCTAGTACCAGTGGCAGCTGGATCCTGGCACTTTACATAATTCATACATAATCGCTTTGCATATCGACAACATGTGACATGTGTTGCATTCTGTGTACTGAACGGTAGGATTTGTTTTTGTTGACGTAGAGACCGATAATACTGCTTCAGTACTGAATAATGATGTGTTTGTTAATATATGTACTTCAGTGAGGATGTGTTGGAGTTGCTTTTAATATAGCATAGGTATGTATAGAACACAAAAGGCTAGAATGTTGACGATGAAGAATCATCAAGGACAAAGATCAAGGAGTAAATACTCCTTATACGAGTATGTAATGGTCTTTAAATACCAATCGGTTGGAAATTCATATTTTTTTCTTAATTGTACATAAATAACCTATACCTACATATACAATATTTTTTTGTAATATAAAATCGGTTTTAACTTAAACGATTAGCTTATTAAATAGGCTAGATGACTACATCAAAAATAAATTTCTTAAATCTTGTTTGGTAAATACTTAGTTTTCCTTCTAAAAACTAAGTAAAACTTAATCCCTTGGCATTTTAAATATTTAATTTAACAAAATCACACAATAAGTGTGTGGCAATGCAAAATTATGACGTCACACTTTTGTATTCCAAACATTTTTTTTAAACAAAATGTCGTTTTTGACAGTTCATAAAAAGTAACTCAGATGACTAGTAGTCATCTACCGTATTATTGCACAAACAAAAATATACCTTCTTAACTAAAAAGAAAATATACGTCTTAAGCAGTTTGCTAAATATATTCCCTGATTTTAAATGCAACTATCTGGTGCTAGTATCATTAGTTTTCTTAAAGCGTAACAGCTTAACTTAAGCTCAGTAAATAGCAGAGTCGCGGCGAGAGTCCAAAAATGCATTTGGTTCATAATAAATAATACATGAACCTATTTATAGGTACCTCGTTAAGTTGGTGACTTTTAGGATGTTCCTTTGGCTCCTTAGTAAGATTTGCAGAATAATTATAGGTCGTTTTAGATAATTAAGAGTTGGGTGCGGAATAAGTTGAATTATTAGAAGTACTCTTTCTCTTTCTTTTTAAAAAAAACGTTACCCCTCACTAGTATTTCTCCTGTATTGTAGATAGAGTTTACAAACATACATCTCACACGCTTATGGACACACACCCAGATCCGATACAACCATTTATAGATGATACAAATATTTGTTCTGTGCGCAGATCTAACCTGAATCACAAAGCACAGAAAGCTAATCACTTAGCCATTACGCTAATCGTACCGTCAAGTTTTATAGTTATTGGATGACCATGGTCCTCAAATCTGTGTTACAAGAAGAGATACTTAATTTTAACTAAAAAGATGAAAAATTGATTCCCTTCCCAAAATTTCACCGTCTCTTACTGCTTAGATTATTCTGTTATTATTTTTACAATTTCTCCCAAATGTCATATCCATTTATTTTAGTCACTCCATTATCAAGTTAAAAGTTAAGTTTTCAGTTAGTTGTTCGCAATTAGTTAGCCGCTACCGTACTTTTAATGAGCATTTCTTTGTTCTCAAAGCAATTGTTTAACTCTTTTGTTGTTTGTTATTCTTTAATGAATCCGTGTTTTTCAATGCATTCGTTAGGTAGTTTAATTACGTTGGCAATTTTACTTTCATTGGAAATAGATAATACATGTGTCATTCTTTTCTTTTTAAGTTTCGCTTGACTACAGACAATTCAAAAGGCGGATACAGATTTTTTTGTTAAATTTGTTCCGAGTTGTCATTGAAAACATTTTCTGTTGACACCTAAACCTAAGCTTTATTTTCCCTATTTTATCTCCATTTTTTGCTAGTAATAAAACTGTAGGAATCCAAAATATCTCAATACTTCATGTTAATAAGTACAATACCGTACTCAGAACCGATATAATACATACATAGGTAATATTTCACAGATAGATGATTACAATCTCATGTTTATTAAGTAATAAATCGTTAGTTTAATTATGTATGCGTCTACAAGAATGATTACGTTATAAATTAGTCGATCTAATGAGCGATGAGAAAACAATCGTTGTATTATCTTTGAATCGATTTTATTAAGTTTAATAATATTTTATGCAAATAGACATAAGTCCCAAAAAATATTTTAGCCATGAGTTTATGACACATATTAGTGTTTTATACCGTCATCAGTAAACGGTAGGTTTTTAAATGGTGGTTATCCCTTTTAAACATTTTAAACGTTTTAACCTAGTAAAACCCACAAGTTTCATAGATAAGTTTTTAAATTTTTACAGAATCATTAATCCACAAACGCTATCTTTAAAGCTTAGCCCACTTTGTTATCGTAAATTAAAACAGAGAGCGCATTCAGAAACGGTTTGCACAATCGTTTCCACTCGGATACAGCGGCAATTAAGAACAATTTCATACAACAACATTGCGTTGTCAACGCATTCTGTTATCAGCCTGACCTCATGCCACCTTTGACTGATTTGCACTGAGATACAACGACCAGTGCATATAGATCTCCATGTCCCCTCTACCGCCTATATATATCTTTGGTAACAGAGGAAAGTCTGGCTGTTTCTAAGGCCTGATTAGATTGGTCGTGAGTTTATAACGAGCCTGTAGAAATTGTGACAGATCGAAAGCAACGACGGGCGTAATCTCAAATTGACTGACGTATAATTGTTAAATTAATTGTCGTGATATAAGACAATGTGTTTACGATTTGAATTAATTTTAGAAATTGCTGTTATGTAAGGAAGTGCATTTGTGTTAGGACGATGCCCTAGAGAGAACAATGTTATTAGATTTTGCTTTATTTATTTGAATTTTACTTAAATGTTGATAAATAAAAATCAATTGCCGTTTGTATGAAAAATCATCACTTGAGACGAATTTGGTTGGTATTTTTTTCGTAATTGTCAAGATAAGTTTTATATGAAACAACATTTTTGGAACATCCACTGGAAACGTCGGAAATTTGGAATAGTAAATTGCACCCGTGCGAAGGTCGCTAGTATATTCATATTTGACGGAACGGTTGGTGCAGTGTCTGAGTGATCGACTTTTGCGCTACGTGTCGCGGGTTCGATTCCCGTAAAAATCAATTATTTATATGACCTTCAAATAATTATTTCGGATATGGGTATTTGTGTATTTGAATATTCGTGTTTGTAAACGCAGTTACGATACAGGAATCATATAAATTGTGGGGCAGTTAAATTGTTCATACTATTAGACATATCAATTTTGTCACTTTTACCTATCAACGGTTATAATACTTCTAGAAATAATTAACTGACAAATGTACCTAACGGCCGACATTTTTAATAATTTTAATGGTACTTGTACTAAAATTTCTTTCAAAACAGTTCATTCAATCGTGATATAGTACATTTTACTCCGTACTCCTTACAGAAACCAAATCAAATACCTGCCATATTAAACAAGAAATAGCTGACATTACAGATAAATAGAATATCGTTAGTTATACCAGAATTCACAAATTAATAACTTAATTCAAAAACATAAATACATAATTTTGTGTAAATTAAGTTTCATTATTAATTTCTATGCAGCCCGGCGGTCTATGGCTGTTACCATTTTATTTAACCAATTCAGAGGCTGATAATAACCAGTGGGTAATTGCCATGGAATACCTCTGATACAGTTAAGATAGTAGATTTTATTAGTATGATAAGGTTGTTTTTTAATTAAGTAATGAACCTGATATAGTGTAGGATTATGTAGATGCTTATTTACTTGCCTCTGTTCTTTGAAGAATATAAATTTTTAGATACGGTGTTTGATGGCTATTCATTCAAAAGCTGATTTTCATATAAAACCACATAGCGTAGATACTATCGTTACATTTATAGAATCTTTTTTGATTCGGAATATCATCAACGTATACTAACAAGTTGGTAACATTACACTTGCAAAACTCGTTGCTAATCCTAAAGGTTTCATAGTCAAACAATATTGTTACACAGAAGCTCCAAATATCACAGATGAAAGCAACTGGGCGGTTGTTAATGAGCACATGACTTGTTTCCTTGACCAAACCGGGAGTTGGCAATGAGCCAAGAAAAGGTTAAAGATGGTTCTTCCTCACTATAGCTAAATAACATTGACAAAAGAGAATTTACGGAATCTAGTCTGAACTTAAAACTGCATTCACGCATCCAGGACAAACAAACCAAATCATTTATGCGTTTCACCTACGACTTTTGAAATTTATTTAATAATTCATAAGCTTGAAGCGAAACAGCTGAAGCACTTTAAATATTTTTCAGCGACAGTTTTGTTTTTGTGTGAGGTTTTATCGCATTTCCATGTAGACATAACGAGTTAGGCGCGGCCTTATCGAAAAAGTATACAAATACGTAAAGGAACCAATTTAAATTCAGCCAAAACGTATTCGTTGGAACTTGTTCGATCCGTCACGCTTCCCCACAATAAATCTCATCAGATACCCGCCCTAGTACAGCATAAATAAGGTGGATCTTGTTAAAAACTTGCGGGGGTAAAAAAAGGAACATTTTCCGCCATTTTTAAAACGAGACGCTCCCCTTAAGGAGGCTTCCGTGGTTTCATAAATATGCAGATATGCCTTCACCTGGGCTAAAGCCACAAAATTTAGCTGAACAATTTATCGTAATAGAAATATTGTAAATACGTATACATCGTGCGAGCTTAAATAGATTTGTGTTGTGGCGTGCTTTTGCATAAGTAGCGTTCGTATCTCGCTCATTTCGCTTTGTGTGCGTAGGCCCTTAACGTAAACGATTCGTTATTATCTGATAATGACTTCGTCCCCGACCAACTAAAATATATTTTGAATTATGTTTCTAATTACATCGATTAAAAATAGCTTGTAGGTATAGATAAAAGGACATCTAGCAACGACGATTTTATATCTATCACAGGCATGTGACTTTGAAGATAAGGTGATGGAGGATGAAACAGAAGATCGGTTTGTGATAGTAGTATCTTAAAAACTATAAGTCATGATAACACTATAAATAAAATAGAAGATGTTTTCGACTTTTAAAAGAATAAAAACGGCATCCCAACTATCAAATAACACACAAAAGTCATCGTAAGATGTGTAACTTAGTTACATGAAAAGAAAAATACAGAACCCTCTCAGTAAGCCAAAATAAACTTTAGCTTAGAAGATGTAGGTTCAAAATTCAATACATATGAAAAATTAAGAAGTCTGGAAAATGTAGTAACAATCCGGCCTCGTCACTGATTGAGTAGTTGGTATTAGTAACAGTGATTGCTAACGCTTTATGGTACCTTTACCGTTTAAATCTGGAAATAATCTTTCAGATACATGGCCCTGTTCTGTTAAAGATAAGAGCTGTACCTACATGATTCCTATTAATAGTAATAGCACTTGTTTTTAATTTTTAATAAATAACTTTCATCCCACTTTTAATAAATCATCAAAGTATACGTATATTGTCATATGGCTGTTCTTATTTTCATTATAGGTACTTACATAACATGATTCAAAGATCAATCATTGACCGAAACATGATGACACCGATTGAAGAGCCTATCTCAACATAGTGGGGAAAAAGATAGGCAGATAATGATTTTCATTTTCCCTTAATTTTAAAATCAATTTTGGTAAACATATCCAAGCTATTCAGAAGTTTTCTAAAAGTCTATTCATATATATCAAGTTAATGTGAGTTACATAAATTATTCTAGATCATAAATATGTAGGTATCTAGTTGTCTGATATGCTATATTAAATAATTTCTTAGTCAATAAATTACACTAGATCTTATCGAGACGTTTGCGGTATAAGATTAGAATACCTACATCTATGTACGTAGGCACTTAGATAGCTATGCATATTAAAAGCAGAAACAGATATGCAATTATCTCATTACTCATTAATTACTCAACGGGAACAGGGGACATATCGAGGCGAACATGTGCCATTTCTATTAAAACACAGCTGTTAGATATCTATGATTTGTATATAGCTTCGCATCACAACAAATGTGTATGTCATAGAATAGATCTGTCTTGATCATTATATCAGCAAGTAATTAATTAACGTGTCATTAATTTACTGTCTCTTTCATTTAAAAGATTAATTTTGATACTATGGGTATGTCACTCTTGCGTCGGTTTATTTAGCCAAATGATTATAGTAAAACGGTGTCTCTCAGACAAAAAGGCCTTGATGGTAATGATTTTAAACTGAAACATGGATCATTAACAATGTCAGTACAGTAATTCAATCGATGTGAATACAGTAATTAAATCGATATAAATTTATACATGGAGTTTCTTGACAGTTCTTCTCCATAAGACCAATTTTTTGGAACCATGCAACTATAATCTTATTAACGTTTTAAAAGTACAGTAAAACAATTTTATTCTATACTATAAATATGTAATCGAATAAGCTTTTGAAGATCTTAAAAGATTTTCTACTATAACAAATCGTTCAAAGTATTTTTAAAACCGTTTTTATATATAAGCAGGTTAATATGTATATAACAGTTTGTGAGGTTATTTCGATGCGTCAATACGCATCAGTCAATCAGTGGTAACTGTCTGTACGCCCACCTAGGCCGACCTACTCGCCACAATTCTTTCACCACTCCATACAAAAGCTACATTATCTCATACAAACATTACATAACTCGGAAAACGCAGGTGTTAAAAGCGTATTAGAGCCAACAAACAGGGCGTTAAGCTTCGGGATTCGGCAGACCATAGCTCGGTTAAAATGGGCGAAGATTAGTCGAGTGCGCCCCAGATATTAATGTTAGAGGCAAAATATCAAAGGTTGGAACATAATTATGTTATAATTGGACCTTTGATAACCCTACGATTTACATAAAAGTATATTAATATTATATAAACGAAAAACATTACAAGGTAAAAAAAACCTCATGATTTACGGGTATGTTGTGGTTATAAACAGAAGTCACTGAAATTAATGCAGTTAATCGTCGTTTGATTCAATTAAAATATTTGTGTTTAATTTACATACAGTTTTGTTTGAAACAATGCACTAAACGAGTGATGTGTTCGTGACAAATGTTGTGGCCTGATATGTGGGGTTATTCTCATAATTGTTCCTTATTACCCCACACATACGTTCACCTATATGCGTTTTGTCGTACAGGCGTGCCAAGTTTTTCTCAGAAACTAATCAATAATGTGAAGAGGTATTGAAAAGCGCGCAAGTGCTATAGCATTTACACACGCTACTCCTTTGTTCATTTTTTCAATTTAGAATGAATTATAGAACGCCTCAACTGCATTTAATTAGACAGAATTGTTTATTGTTTCACTTTTGATTCATAATTCATTTCTCGTCGTTCTTCATTTGAATTTAAAGAGGATTATGTTTAAAAAACGTCCGTTGGTTCTTTTATTTACCAAAAAAATTAAGCGCTATAGGTATTTAAATATGGTATAATGAATGTCTTTGGATTCACCCGGAGTCTCTCATATTACCTTGTTTATCCCCCGTTAATGTTACTTGCAAACTTTGACAATTTCGGTGACGTACGTATCCCGGTCCGGTTTCGTTAATTCTGCGTACGCCGGGGCCCGGTTGAATTTGCATTTTGCACGCGTGATAAGTGGGCCGGATTACACGGGATTCCCACCAACAGCCTCTGTTTGTTCTGAAATAAAGGGCTGTTAAACTTTTTTCATGGTAATTTGGGTCACCTTCAGAAGAAACGATCGTTGTAAATTTGTTTAAGTAGGCTTAGGTTCGGCCCATTCGTTTAAATTAGAACGAACATGCGTATAGCTAATTTGGTACATTCGTTTCCCGCTTTTTTACAAGCATCATCAAGCATCCCTTTGTAAAGGAACTAGTGGAATGAAACTGCAGAGAAAGTTTGGGAGCGTACCTAAATAAGTGACGTCCAGCGCGGAAGTTAGTCGGAAGTGAATGGTATTTTTCCATCGCGTGATTAATGAAAGCCACCACATAGCAGTCCCGGCTGACTTCCAAAATTTCCACAGTAAATCTCTCCTTTCGTTTCGCTTCTTTTGCCCGGGGAAGACTTGGCACCGTATTTTATCTCTGTAATGCAAGCGTTGCACTATAGCTAGGTAAATAGCCGTCGTATATATTTAATGTATTGCGAGCGACATTTCATTTTTATAGCTCTCTTATTATTCCCAACGTTCATAATCTGAAAAGGCTCTATATTTTTGAAGAAGTACTTACGCAAACTGCGTTGAAATACCACTGGCGATGAGTTATTGAACTAAGATTAAATAATATATCTTTTAAAACATATGAAGTTCTTAAAATGAATCTCATTTAATTCTTATACTGGCTCAATAAATAACCATGATTAAATTCGCTGAAATTAACACTATAAAGCAGAAATACATTACAGCCACAACTCAAAACAAAAAAAGATCATGAGTAAAAACTAGTATTTTAAGTTTTTCTATGCGAGGTTATTCGTCAGTGTCCTATTTAGGATTCAGAGTGGTTCCACGCTCAACTTTCACAATATCGCACTGCAACTCCAACTTTATCTGCATCTTTGTCTTCAGTGAGCCAAAGAAATACACTGTAACTTTAGTGAAATGAACCGCTTTTGTTTTTATTATTAGGTGTTTGTAATTCAGTGTTATTTTCATCTTGCATCTTGCATTGTTGAGCATAATTTAATGTTTTATTTTTAATTTTATGTGTTCAGAAGAATGTGAAACACAAAACAAACTTCAGAAAATATATAGCAGTAATTCTGTGCCTGTATGATTGATAAATATTTAAGAGTTATCTATATAGTGCTATGAATCCTGTAGTTATCTCCAGTATATAAACAGAACAATATTTATTCATTAGATTAACCTTTTTGCCTGTTATTTTCTTAATTTACTAAATATAATAAAGTACCTAAACCTAATATTATAAATATTCTGAATTAAGTCGGTAGGTATTTGGTTTTCTGAAAACAAATGAAGCCTTACTATACGCATGCGCCGTCGGCTTACGCAGATGTCCCATCCGTCGGCGTCCCATTTTATGTATTTCAAAAGAAAATAAACAAATAATGTAGCTTATTTAAATACCAAACCGTAGTATATATATTTTTTAAATTATCTTAGTTAAATGATAAATGAATTATATCCTGGTTTATTGATAGAGTACATCTTCATCATCACAACAGTAAATTTTAGGTTAGGATAAAATATATTTATATAGAATTTAGTATATTTATATTAGTACTGATTCTATATTTAATTGTGATTAGTGATGATGTTGCATTTGTGGTGTATCTAAAGTTAAAATGCTCATTGTGCAGTTTTACAGCAAATGTTATAGTGCAGGTTTGCTAGTTGCTCTTATGGGATTCATATAGCAGCAATTTGTAAATATTTACTTATATTGTAGGAATTTCCTAAATAAACAATGTTCCGTTTTTATGGTCATCATCACGAAATAATGCACGTTTTATTCGTCTAAATTTTATACTATGTACGTAGACCTATGTAGATTTTTAGGTTAGGTTGGTTATGTCTATGTCAGAATGCATTCAGTCAATATTTTCAAATAGGATAACAATATTAACACATTTTAGCATTATTAATGCTATTGCTTGCCAAAAACTAGTTATAACGGTAGAAATAAATCGAAATGTATTTGGAAACAAACCATTGCTCAAGCTGAACTTAGCTTTAGGTATACGACGCGGCGTCCTTTTGACATTACTAAGTTGTTTTCACACAAAATCAACATTAAAACGTATGTACAGCAAGCAACAAAACCATAACACGCAATAATTCACTGATTATACTCAAAATAAACGTAGAATAACATTTAAAATCAGGAAAAACACACAAAAACAGCAAGGAAAACACAAGGTGCGTTGCGCATTAGTTAAGGCAGAGGGCAGTACGATCGGTGGATTCAATATGGCGATGGTTCGGCCAGCGCTGATTGGTCGGCGCGCGCATTGCCGTGAAGTTGGCTCGGGTGAGCGAGCGAGTTAGATTTATGTGATGTTTTGGCGCCGATGAAAGACGGAGAATGTGTCGGAACGAGAGTACATTTGTATGCTGGCGGCGTGTCAGACCGGTTTTGTCAGAGGCGTTTACGGAGTGTGCGTATGTGCCGGCTATGTGCCGAGGGCAGGTAGGGCCCGCGCTACCTATTTATAATGATGAATTACCCAGTTCGCCTCCATGAATTAAAATATAAATTTTTAATGTTCATTTTTTATTGTTTCAGGTAAGGTTCATCTTCGATGGTAACGAGGAAAAAAAGTTGGTACCTACTACCAAGTACCTACAAGGAAACATAAACACGTAAACACGGATAAATCTTCACAATTTTTTCCGCTTCCTGGGCAAATGAATAAATTCATCTATTAGATTCGAAAGTCCAAATAAAAAAACAAGGAAATTCATGGAAATTTTCGGCTCGCAGTTATGTCTTTTGCGACTCAGTAATACTAATCATAGATAAACGATCGGTATGTATGGATCATCATCTACCTGGCGTCTATCTATATTGCGGTCGGTTCCTACTACATATCGGTCTGTATGAATAATTTTAGAGATTATTCTTAGACGTAGAAAGCCAGTCCATATGAAGAGTAGGTAGGTTGTCCTAATACCTACCTATAATAAAGAAATTAGTACGTATAACTTATGTAGGTTCAAAAAGATAAACAGACCATAATGATAAAGACCAATCAAGCCACATTTGTTTTTAAAGTTGTATGAACCATCACATTCATCACATTTCGGTGATGGCAAATAACAGCTGTTTTTACTGTCCAGGGATAGAATCCCATTTAGACAGAAATATTCACGAAAAAATCACAGTTGGACCATGATATAAGAATTGTGATAAATTGTTATCAACTTGTCCCCTACCTACAATATTCGGAACTAATCCGTCCGCCCTCTGGCTAACAAATTTAAGTGAGCAGAAGTACACTTCTGTCTTCAGGAATTGTGATTCAAATTAATATATTAGGATTCTTTTAATAAAGCCAATATTTTAACTTCATTTTTGCAAGTGGGTATTCATAAATGTATTAGTTAGTTTTGATAGATACAAAGGTGTAACTATACTTAAATTAGTTTTAAGTATACTACGTTTATGAAACATGATAAAGCTCCAGAATATTAACCCATGAACCACACCCAGCATAGTCGAGCGGAAGCTAGAATATGTGAAGCAAAGAAAAAAGCAAATATGGCCCAGGCCCAATGGCCTAAGATAAATTTATTTCGTCGGGTAACTAGCAATAAATATGCTAATTCAACACTATAACGTCCGTATGTCGCCTACCAGCTCCGCCATTGAAAGAGTGAAAAAGATATCACAAAATTGCACTGCGCATTGCTCTTTTCAGTCATACAACCTTCGAGTGGCATCGCGCAAAACTTTACTCTGTTTCTTTCGCTCGTAGGTCGTATTTTTTTCTTTCCAATTTATTGAGATACGCCGTTCTGTTGTCGGTTTGTAGTTTTATCGACCTACGGCAACTACTAACCCAATAAATTTTGGTGTTTCGCTCAGTGAATCCGTTCGTTGAACGAATGCATCGTCCCAGATACGAACGTGCGGGATTTGACTGGGACGATTTATTGCCACGATTCATAAGTTAGTGACCAAAATTTATAAGAGATGACCTTCGTTTCGACTCGCGACGTTCATGTTAGTCGGTATTGGTACCCTCGGAATTAGAAATTCGAATCTATCAACTTATTTACATACGTTCGTATACTTTATCAGAGACGTGTTTTAGCATTGCAAAGTAACTTGATTCAACCAGTTCACGAACCCGCCATGAATCTCTTAATTAAGAAACACAATTAATATATAAATCAAGAGCACAACTTAATCTGCAAAATGAAAACAATCAAAACCAATATTTAATTGATGGGCAAACCTTAATTAACTTGTAGTTCGGCGGGTCCGGAGGCCCTCGGATAAAAGAAGCCATCTGCATTTTGGTATTCAAATTATTCTCCAAACGTGTTCTCCGTTCTAACTGGGCAGCCATTAACAAAATCGTTGCATCACGCTCACTCCTGCGCATCCAAAACTAGCGCGAACGGCTCAACCCTTTGGTTCGGGACAGCTTTGAAACGACAATATAACGTACTCATATGGACCCGAATAAAACGAACAAAAAATCACATCACAAAAGTTTGCCTAAACTAACCTCGTTAAGAGATTTCTGGATAAAAGAATACCGTTTTTCAGTATCATCACGATTGTGCCGTGGATCGGATAGCTCGATCGAAGACGCGACAAATACTGACTGTAAAAATCTTTTTTAAAGTGAATCTTGTTCCTTTTTCTATTTGTAAAGTAACTGTTTATTGCACAAATGCAAAGAGAAAGTTGGTTTTGTTGCATCCAGAGAACAAAAAGTATAGTTTTTTGAGTTATTGTTCGAGAGAAAGTCGCCATTGTTAAGGTAAAAAAGCTTTTGTACCTGCTAAAGAACGGAGCGATCAACGGCTTAAAGTTTTTGTAGTATTGGAATAACTTCGTTGTAGAACGTGTGTGTTTTTAGTTTGTTTGAGAATGTGATTGAATACTGTGGCACGGGGAAAAGAGCGACTCGTAAAAAGCCTCCAGTTCAGGTACACGTTGAAACATTTTTCCCATATCCGATGTTTTCCCAGATTAAACAACAGGTTACTCTGGGCAGACATGATGAAAATTTTTCCTCCGGAAAAATTAATTGAGGGCGTCATGTTTGAAAATTTAATCTCACGGTCATGTTGTGTACCGTTTTTTCAGTCTAAATTAACGTTGCTTTTTTGACACATTTTGTGTTAGGCAATTTACGTGATGGAATTATGTAGACAGCTTATACATAAAGGTATGTATGTATAGGGGTCCTTTGACGTAATTTACACACCTACATATTTCCTTATAAATATGCGTTAGATCATTAGTCATTGCTACTTCAGTTCAAAACTCACTCGTGTGTGCTTCACATTGACCTTCTGAACATAGACAGATATTGTTAAAATATTGCCAGGTTAAATTATTTTAGGTACTTTAATAAAATATATTTCATTGTCAGTCTAGGAATGTTAATTTTACTTACGGTCCATTACAACTATTGCCAAACAAAACGAAAAAGATTAATCAAGTGAACCCTTTAAGGAACGCTATCTCGCTACCAAAAGCAACGGCTGGAATTTAAATTCAAACCGACTTAGCTATAGGTCGATAGAATGGGACAATGCGTCTCCAGTGGTCTCTAAGAACAACAGAGAACATGTTGAATGTGTACGCACATGCAGACACAAAGGAGGAGACGCTTAATTAAACTAGCGAAGCGGGGCAAGCGAAACGTAAGCATTTAATTTATATCCCTGCAGTAAACTCCACGGCCTCTCCCTGGATGGGCCGAGTGCAGGAGCGACGCGGGTAATAGCAATCCTGCGTACACACGCACGCGATACCAAGCGTACAAACATTGATACATATAACAAATAAATATTTTCAGTAAATGGGGTTTTGAAAGCTTAATAATATTGTAGTTATTTTTAATCATGTAATTATGGATTATCAAGAAATTTCTTAATACACCCCTTCTTTTTTCTAATGAGATGATATGGTAACTGAAACAAATTATTATTAGGGCTATAGGTTCGATTAGGGTAAAATTTTCAAAGATTTCTAGAAATCCGCTTCTATTCAAAATCGCTCATCGCTTCTAACTAATCCCGCGCCATATTCGTTATACAGTGGTGGAAAAACTCGCCTTAGTTGAATACTGGATTAGAATAAACTATTTTAATTACGAGTTACGCTTACCATTGACTCGCTAACACAATTATATGTGTACCCATTTAATTGATTGCATAAAAGGATCCGCGGGTTCCTTTCTGCTCCATTTGTTCTGCTGAATTATTTATTCACTTTGAAAGGTGAGCGTTAGCGGTACTAAATATTTTGATTTATTTTAATTGAAAACAAATGAGGAATAAGGAAATATTTAATTAGTCGTTACTGATAGTGCTCTACTTAAATATGTTCAAAACTACACTGGAAAGTTCTAAGATTGTTTTGTCACTAGCATGATGTCTACATATACAAAAATACTCAAAGATTTTTAACTATGCAGAAAACGGGCTCCAATTAACGGCGAGTAAGTGTGCTCGACCACACAGCATCTCAAACTAATGTTCGAAATATTGTTTGTTATTCCCTGAGGTTTGAACGGCGACCACAACAAGTACTGCAAGTTTGCCATCTTGATTTCCCAGCAGCCGAATTTGAAAGCGAATAAACGTTGAGACGGCAAACATTAATATTATTGCTTTAGACGGAGACGTAGCATCAGTGTAGATAGACATGTGTTTGGAATATAGGAGTAGTAACTTAGACGGAATTGAGAGTTGAATTTTCTTAAACTGGCGTAAGTAGATAAGTTTGAAATATGATTTTACCAAAACTTACAAAATTATATCTGCTACGTGTCTTTTTCGAGTAATCTTAACTATTCTTGTAACTTTGTTTTATTGTTTATATATTCACTACTACTTTATTATCAAAACAGATACAGATACTATTATTTCATAGCCTGTAATCAACACCTCGAGAACTTCAATAACCGGACCATTATAAGTACTTATTTGGTTGGCTTTACCACCAGTGACCATCCTCTAAATTCCCGTAGATCTTTCCACCTATTCTACCCCTCCTTAATTAAGTCCATACTGGGTAGCGACAACAATGGCCGGCGACCGATGCGCGCCAAGATATTCAAATACGTCTAAGGCCACTATTATATTGCCAACATTTATCGAGATACTATTCCTGTTGTATACTAGATAATAGCAGAATAATTTTATTTTACCGATTAATTTTGTAATTTATGCATTGTTGTTTGGTCAGTAAAAATATATTTAACATGTGTTTTCGAGATTCAAATTGCTGTTTTTCTGTTTTAAAAGAATGGAAAAATGACATCTACACGTGTCCATTTTCTTTATTTAAAATATTATATTATGTTCAAACATAAATGAGTTCATCTTGGCCAACGAAATTAATGTTTCCGCAATCAAAATTTCAAAGAATGTCAAACAATTTCATTCCTATTTATGCTGCCAATAAATTTGTAAAACTTCCATTGCTATTTTGTAACAGTCTTTAAAACAAGATGTATGGAACAAATTCGAAAGCCTGGAGCAGTTTTTCCGTCGTCACCCCGTCCAAGTTGGATCCCAATTGGGACATCGATCCCCTACTTTAGCGCCCGTCTGGCGCTACACGCAACTATATTTCTGCTCTGTACCTATCAAAATGTATAAAATGTTATGATTTTGGTTTTAACAAAAGTTTTAAAAATTCATACAAAGATATGCTTACAAAATCAAAGCGTATTGAATAAAATCATTAGAGGTTCTGATACGACACGATCTTTAAAGTGTATGGGAGCAAAATAACAGCAAAATTGCAACCCCAAGTTGACTCGTGTTTCCAGAACTAACTGTACATAACAACGTGACTAGATAAAGTCGTTTTGTAAGCGATACCATCTGTCGATGTGCCTTACTACACTGACGTAGAGAAAATGTAACGGTAGGTGCCACACATCCTGATCGCAGCCACACGTCCATGTTTCATATTGGGACCTAAAGCACAGCCTTGTGGCACACCTATTTATTTCTTCTTGGTTACAATATCTCTGTGCTTTTAGTTTCCATATAATCGAGTATAGATAATTAAATAATAAGTTAGTAGTTTACTGCTCCTAATTGGGGTGGATATACAAGCCATAATATTAAATCATTATAAATATTCAGAGGTACATTAAGTCACACGCATTAGTAAAAGTTAAGAATGTAGATAATTACTCAAAGTGATGAATGGAATGAAGTTGATGATAACATTAATAAAAAACACTTATTAGTGAATATATTTTTATAAAGGTTATGTTATAAAACATATTACTATATACAGAGGGCAGATGCACTTGCAAAATAAAAAAGGAAAGGTAAAACGCGACATGGCTCTTGATTAATACTTTAAAGGAAACTTGTGCAGAGACCCAACTAGGCAGTCGGTAGTCTGCCAGTACCTGCTTTTTACATACTATAAAGCTTAATGTAAACGTTCACCTGGATTTAATTCAACGTTTAAAATTATAGTGTGTTTTTAATGAAACTGATAACAATGTGCATTTTCAGTTTCTGGTTTTTAGTGTTAATGTGTAAGAAGATGTAGGCTTCAAGGTGATAAAAGTAAAATGTATCTAGTTATATAATACACATATGGTGTTGTCAAGAAATAATAAATATTCTTCAGTCCACCAGGTGACGATCTGATCGCGCAAAGAAACACTCCAGTTTTACATATGGCCGAGGTAAAAGTAAGATACTCTCAGGAGTTGCCGCATAAATTGGCCCGTTCGTGATGCAGTGCCTCGTTGAATATGTATAGGTGCGCTCCCTTCCGTACTTCTCATTTTACTAATAGATTTCTCTTTGATTAAATTTGTATACGTTTTATTCATATGGCCGAGACCACTATTGTTAACTAGCCGGCCGTTTAAATCACCGGTTACCGCATCGGATATACCTCCTTCCAGTTTATTTTTTATTCGAGAGCTGCTGACCTTAGAATATGCATATAAATACATATTAAAATGAAAACATTCAAATCATTTCGTGAGGTCTGTCTTTATGAACTCGATTTAACATGCTTATTATCGCGTGTGTAAATTCGTTGTTAGGACAAAAATGGTATAATTGAAAAGGAACGAAAGGGACGCAAACAATTTAGGCAATCTTTTCTGAAATGCAAATACATTAACGAAAGGACTTCGTAACCATAATAGGCGTAGCACACGACTGCACGCTCGTTCTATGAATGTATCACGACGGCTTTATGCCCGAAACTAAAGCAAGTTGAAAATTGATATAATTATATTTGAATTGAAAGCCACTTTTACTTCGACACCGACTCAGTATTATATTACATGTCAAAATACGTATGGCCGCCGATAAGTAAGACGATATGAACGTCTCATTTAAATTATCCTTGTCTCGTAAAATATACGACCGGTAACCCTTTGGCATTTGGCGTCGAACGACTGGACGTACAACGAGGAATCAGATATTTATAATGGCTTTATTAAGACGAGCCATCGGCTGAGCTCACGCCCGCTTATTATTATAATTTAGACGATTGCCTAAAGCTTCGTTGGATGAATGAAGTCATCATTGTGTAGTGCTTTGCATGCGCTAGTTTTTATTTCATTCACGTGATCAAAATGTTACGTATTCATTTCTTTTGTTGAAATAAAGTTAAATTCTTGTACTATAAAGAAAGTTGAAGTCTTTGCTTGAGTAAATAATTACTTTTTTAACAAACTGCTTCGAAGTTACGCCGATGTGATAAAACGCAGTCAACAAATCATAGCTAGGTTTGTTATGCAAAAATGCAAGCGAAGATTCCGTGACGCGAAGCCATGGCGGTGGGCCGTTCATGTTTATAATGTGTTTATACTTTTTGCTGGCCCCAGGTACACGTGAGCATAGCTCTTCAAACTGTATAATGAGGGGAAAATTAAAATATAAATAGACAGACCCTTGTGGCACGACATCATTTCAAATATGTTGCAGTAATGAGCGTCTAAAAATGATAAAAATTTTAAAACTTTTTTTTACTTAATTAACAGTACTCTCAGCCGGCTGCGTTACTCAACTTCCAGTTCCAAGAGCTAAGAGCTACTAATCTCACGAATGGGAATATTTATGGAAGCTTTACCTCATTGGAGACATTAAAAGTTTTCCAAGCCATAACGGCGGCAACTCTTACCTCTCATTGTTCATTCCGGGTGCGTATATTGTTGGAGTTGAAATTTGTAGGCACCACTGAAAAAGTGTCAATTCATCATCGCAAAGCCCCGGGCTCGAGACCGAAGTCCCCCACATAAATCTCACTTCCATACTTTCGCGTGGGGAAAACGACTGCTTTATGAGATCCTTAAGGCTGTATGGATTTGGGAAAATATTTCCTCTGCGTGCTGGCCCCCGACAAATGAAGGAGCATTGGGCACATTAGAATGTGTGAAAGGGCCTATAGGCGTTTTTATTGTTATGCGAAGCAATTCGTTTAAAAGCCAGTGCGTTACGGTAGTACATACGAAGTGCCTATTTGCTAATATTTATTAAGCTAAAGCACCTCTTTGGATTTCGGGATCGAGAAAAAAGTGAATTAATGTTTATGTGAATACTTAAATCACTCACGATCTTTAACGGGCTCCCGATAGTAACTAGGCACTGAAGTCAGTTAAGTAAGTATAAATGGCGGAGATGTCATTTAATCAACTATTTCTGGTGGTCATGTATCACTGCTGTTGGGAAATCCTCACTAATCTTGATTTATGTCTATTGGTCGTGTTTATTTAAATGTGATTTTGCTTGCGGCAGAGTTTAAAAAATAAACTTCATATTTTTACTGTAATTCATACTTAGCTACCATTGCGTAATTGAAATGGGTGTAGGTATTCATTTAAATTCATACCTAAGTACATAAATCGCTGGCGTGCGTGCGTGAGTGCAGCGCCCGCGCACACTGGGCGCGCCTCATTAGAACACACGTCCGCCTCCCGCGCCCCGGCCGCCTCCCCTGAGCCCGCACACCCGTTTATCCAGGCCCGACGACATTTCCATTGCCTGTGCGGAAAATAGACGTTTTAGGAGAGCGGCTACGAACACAGCAGATTCTTCTTAGATAAGTTTATTGTGTGCTAATACACTGCCACTATCTAGTTATGTACGATTCGTACGATATGCACCACAGTTTATATTGCTTATACTTAAATAGGGGGCAAAGGTAAACTGGAATACAGTGTATAGTTATAGTGTGAGAAATCTCGGTGACTACAATCGTGGTCCGTATAAGGTGCACCAGATAAATTGGAAGACTCGTGGGCGATGTGATTTGAATTGAATTAATTATGAGAAGCGCATGACTCGCTCACGAACTCCTGCAGGAAATGCAAACTAGCGGGAAAAATTACGAGATTATGGGATATTTTCACCGCTACTACGTGGAAGCCGCACCTTATCTGGATACGGAGTTCAATAAACCAGGGGACGCGACCGCCTCGCGACTGAATTGACGACAATTTATGCGACAAAATAACGCATACAGGTGTCGCCGGGCCGGGCGCCCCTTCCAATAGCCGCCGATATGGGAACTAAATAGGCAAGGGGCTCCTTAAGCCCGCGTACCCAAGCGTTAGACACGACCGATGCCGCGATAGCGCTCGCTACACATCCCCAATTACGATTTATACAGTCTGTAAAAGGTAACCAGTAATGACGGGTACCCCGCGAATGCCTTTTTCTCGCACAATCGAAATCCAATTATTTTCGAAAGTAACTAAGATACCGGTCGCGACAGAAGCGAAGAGGCGGCCCGTAAATCGGCGCTGGATGTTTGCAGCGCGCTCGGAATATGAATTATTCTCAGTGATTGTTCTTGCGGCCGCGTCATGGTTCATACATGAAGCGCGAACTAGTTTTTTCGAGGTTCCTCTCTTCCTCGGCTCGTAAATAAAATCGTATTCGTGAAAAGTTGAATTTCTACCTCGTCGTTACAGTTTTTTATGTCTCCAAATTCGTCAGCGCTTCCGAGAGACTTATCAACTTACAATTTTCTCTGGTTATAATTATTAACATTATCGACAGTTAAATTTTGGTGGTCGAAATTGGTCTTTGGGAAAGTAACCTCACGTAGTGCCTGCGGTTCTCCTTCACAGATAACCCAAATTTGTTTGGGCGAATTTTTCGAAACTCTTTTTTATCAATCGGTGGGCTGGTTGGTAATTGGCTGAGCGGGTTGCGAGGCGGCCAGCCATAATTGACGGTGCTATCATTCTGAACTTTTCGTTCGGACATTCGGGGAAACTCTTAATTGGTCCACCTTTTGTGACGTTCAATAATGCCGCCTCGATAATAACACCGTCAATTATTAGCAGATCGTTGGTTTTAATTAGCTGTTTGATGACTGTGAGACGTTCTGCTCGTTTTTGATTTTTGTCCAGCAAATGCTTTATTGGTTCATAAACGCATACTTATTGCTCTACTCTGAATTCCTGCAGCTCTGCTCCATAAATATTGTCTTCCATCGAAGCTATGTTCATTACTTTTTGTTGAATATTGTATTCGATTGTTTTATGAACGATTCAACCTTGGCGTATATTTAATTTACACTCGTTGATATTTATATTCCGAAGATTCGCAACATACATATATACTGTATACAAAAATTAGCTAAGGGCTTTATTCAGTTCGGCTGCTTAAGAACTTCGTAAGGCTTTTTCTATATTTCCAATGCGAATAGCCATTAATAAGGCATTGTCAGTGGAGAGGAGCATCTCGAGTCTATAAAAGAAATAAGTTTCTTATTGGTTCACAATTAAAGCGTCCTGAAGGTGACCGTGCCATCCTTACGACGGATAAAAACCTCGCATTCTTCGAATCCTAAACGAGAGAAGCTCCGCTGAAATTCTGCACGGAAAAAGTTCCCAAACGATACTTATCAAGTGTTTGAAATGACACAACCGGATTCCGGCTCTTCGACATGTAGTTTTTTCCATACGGGTATAAAACTGACGAATTTCTCAATAAAAGAGAGATGACCGGCGTGTCGTCACGTACTAGGGGCTCAGTGGGTATTTAGAGCGGTGCAGCAAAAACTATTCAGGGGCCATTATTATGGCATTTTTGTCGTCTGACGGGGCTGGAGTGGTCGCGGCCATTACTGTGCGCGGTGGGGGCGGTGCGTCCCCCGGCCCCCGCGTACCACACCCGCCCGTGCCTTGCCGCAGCGCACACTGCGCCATCCATCTTCGATATGCACATAAAGCGAACCGGGCCCGTAACGGCAGACCCACATTCCCGCTGCTCTTAAATTTATTTATCTCTTTATTAATTCTCCACTTGAATTTTAATGTTTGCACGAAATTCTGTTGAGAATACATGAATTAGTTGCAGGTGAATTGATCAAATTTCAAAAGTTTATATATCTTTAATAAAACCGTAACTTAAAATCGTTGAAAATTTTAATAGAGCTGCTAATAAATAAACACCGTATTATTATACTAATTAAGTTCTATAATACAATTTATCTTGATTAAACACGTGAATGAGTAACGACACATTATTTCAGTGGAATCGTAAAAGAAATATTAACTACTTAATTCTTGGCTTCATTGAAAGTCAGTAGTCGTGCTCTTATTATAGGGAACTCAATTAAAATCACCTGTTGGTGGACTTAACAATGGGATAGATAGCGATGGGCCTCATAAACCGTGAACGAGGGCTTGCTAGGAATGATCGCTTTAATGACGTGCGAGCAACTAAGGCGATATTTAGACGCGACAGTTTCAGCTCATCGCTCGGATCAAATTGTGCCTGTAACCATTTTTAGTCTACGAACAGTGCTTGCAGCTTCGTCTGCATGAATCTTTTAATATACTTACCGAAATGAAAAGAAAGTGTATTTTTCAGTATTTGATTTTTGTCCTGTTTTCAATATCATCGACAATCAGTGCGTGTTTTTTGTTTGACTATTTTTTTGCTTATGCTGTTATCTGTACCAGAGAATCGATATGTATTGTCTCTTCCATAGTTCAGAAAAAGTAATTCACTCATTATATAACTTCATGAGTTATATCATGGGACTAGCTTCAACCTTCACACTCATATAATCTAGTTGGAAGGACCAATTTTCCTGTAAATTGGTCCTGAGATTGTATGTAGTCTATTAGAAGAAACTTTTAGTTGGTTACTTAGCAATTGTCTTGTATGGTATTAAATAATAGAATATATATTATTGTGTCAAGTAACATACGGGCCCATATTGTAATATACATACTATTAAATTCCTCAGAATGGAAAAGGTCTGAAAGGAAAGAAATTTTTACTGAAAATATGTATTAGACGATACAGAATTAAGTGATAACTTTAGAAAGACATATTCAAATAAACAGCTATGGTTACTGTTGTACTTCTTGATGGCAATTTTTTCTACCTCCATGCCAACGTCCGGCTGTCCATTGACACTGCTTGCTTGTTTGAACTGGTCGTGAGGTCGTTAGCAAATGCAGGACCAGTCTCCATATCCATTATATAGCAGGCTTCTGGTTTTCCGTGAAGCGAGTGCATTTGACCTCCGCAACCCTCACGGAAACAAGATTTTCATGATGCTATCAGCAAAGTTACAGGTGGACGCTGTTGCTTATTCTATCTGATAAAAAGATTGCATCTAAACATTTCCAATAAAAACATTCAATAACACTAAGCTGACCATATAAAACTGTTTGGAAGCCCTTGGGAGCACAGTGGTGACTCTGACTGGCGTATTTACGAGCCTCGAGCGTCCTGGGATGGACTTAGATAGATTGCCCACTTCTTCAGGCTCGCCTCTAAATATATTAACCAATTACAACACTTGTTTTAGGCAAGGCTTCGAGAAAACACTTACAAATGATTCAAGGCATGAAAATCTCAATCTTAAGTACCTATTTGCTGTAAGGCGCGTTCAGCCATTAAAATTTTCGAATAACAGAAATAGTCATGTTTCAAGGTGTGTTCTGTTACTCATAGATAAAGTTGAATTGTTGGTTAATTAATTAACACAAATCATTTGTTAGTATTAATTATAATTAAAATAGATTACTGTATCGATGAAAATCACTATCTGCAGATCACTGCAATAAATCGTTGTGGTAGTTGGAGCGCAATCATGAATATCTAATACTGGTAGGTGTCTAGATAGGTGTCCAGTTAGTCTAATTTGCAATAGCGCCTTTGTGTTAATTGATCCCGGGGCGGCGTTGGTTACCGTAATTGTCTATAAATTGTTCCGCGCATTAATCTGCACATCAAATTGCCTCTTGTACTAACGACGCATTCAGTTCGAGATTACATATATTTATAACGACTTTATCTTCTAAACTCCATAAAATACTCACAGTTTCTGATGTGAAGTAGGTTTAATATGTTTAGCCGCACCTTTTTTAATCCTTCCAAGACGTAATCTCGCGAACATATATCCATACACGACTGAGAACGTGAGGAACGCACTAATTAACGTTCAACGTGAAACTTCGTCGTGTACCTCCACCAATCAACTCGGATCCGCCGCCCTTCAAGTATTTCCCCCGTCTTTGTCCCCTTCGTCAACTACGCGAAGAGAGGAGAAGGCCTTATTAAACTGGGTAGTTCGTAATTGCGTGTCTTACGTTCCCTACACGTAACATGGCCTTTTATTAGGTGGAAATTCTGTATACGGCACTACACTTGAGCATCGGGTACAGACTTATAAACTCCATTTGTTTATAACATACCACATGCAAATGCACAAATTGAATTAAAGACAAATCTGAAGAACATACTGTTATGTGTTTAAAAATGACTATAAAATTACCATTGATGAATAAAAATCACATTCTCTCGGACGGTTATGTTTAAAGTCTTGAATCTATTCGATTTTTATTTGATTCGATTCGATTGATTTCTTAATCTGAATCGTCGATTCATGGAGCGTGTTTAGTTCAATGAGGCTTGATACAGTTGATGTGTTATTGTCGTGTTGGAAGACAGCCGTAAACGTCTACATTAGTCGAATATTATTGTTTATGGTCTATTAACACGTATTTACTTGTGCATTAGTCACACTGAACGGTTTCTTTATATATTGTTCAAAGTGATTTAGTGTCCACTTGAAAAAGACAACTACTTTTATTAACTGATTTCGTAATTTATTAGGTTTCGTCTGTCATTTTGACGAGCAGCGATGAAGACAAAGTTAAATGTTTTACATTTAGACTTTAAATATCATTGTCACGTGTTTCAACGTAATGTAGTGGGCCCGAGATTATCGCTGTAATATCGAATGCATTCCTGAATTAAGAAATTCCAGCGCAGGTGCCTTCGCCAATATTGCTAAAGATATTTTATTGTATAACAAAACAGACCACTTGAAACAGGTAATGATTGACATAAGAAACATAAAGAAACTTTACATTTTCCAACCAACAATTCTTTCCATTTCAACCAATGCAATGCAAATGTCTGCAACTGGAGGCTTTTTCTTCATCCGTACAGTTCCCAATACATATCTAGATAGTCACAAACGTGCATACAGCATTGTTCACTAACAAGCGACTGTAACCGCGCCCCGGCACGACACCGAACCCGCACTTATAACTACTTAAAAGTATAAACTTAAGTACATGCCGTGCGCGGTATTTATACCAGTTTAAAGGATTTATTGTTTCTCTTATTTTGGTAATACACATAGGAATACTGTCAATGTTAGTTGGTAAAATTACTGAGATGATGTTATGTGAAGTGTCAACGATTATAATAGTTCTTAAAGATATGTTATTATAGCCTGCTGCTAATTCTTGTGGTTTGTGCAGCATGAGGAGCATTTTATCCGATATGTATTTCGTCATTCAAATCATTTATTTTGACATTTTGTGACTTGCCATCCATACTCATCAAAAATGTCTGTTTCATTTATAAATTATGCAGTTTAAGGCTCGTTGCTTCATCGATATTATCATTATTCCTTTCATTCAAAACGAGTGTACTTTGTTCCTATTTTTGCAGTCTGGACTCTGACCACTCAAATCCCGAAGCTATTGCTCAAACAGCAAACTTTCTTTCAACCAGAAACAGTTTTATACTGAACAATAGACAAACAATATCGAATTTTAGAAAGCTGACCGTTGTGCAACTTTCTCCCTTTATCTACAGTACAAAGGTAACTGTAAAGTTAAAACGTATTGTACAGTTTTTTTTTACGATACTCCCGTAATAATGTGTCGGTTTGAATTTTATGACGGTCCTGACTTTCTAAAGTTCCTTTTTTAAGTTTGTTTTGGGTCCTTAAATTGGTGCGACTAAATAGTTTTACGGTGTCATCGAGCCTTGTTCTAAACTTTTTCGATTGTTAGTTATTGTTTGGAGTAGCTGATAATTAACTGGGTTTGTTTCATTCATAGAATGGACCGAATAATTTGGTAAGACATTCAAATTCTTCGCTCCATTCTCCATCTGCATTCGTACTATGTTTAGTAATGAGACTGAGTTTTCAGTTATATGTATAGTGAATCGCAAGACTTCTTGGAACTCATGTTTGCTTATATACTATATTGCTATAAGTAAAGACTTGCCAATAGCATAAAATATAACACTTGAATCTTGATACAGTTTACAGGCATCATAACAATTAATTCTATGTTCATCAGCGCCTCAACCAATTTGCCTATAATCTACAAACAATTTATACGTTCAAAATTGTAATTACGTGACTAAGAATATTTTATGGTGCTACAGAATAATCATCGTATATCTAGGGAGATAGACATCTAGATACATAGTTAGGTATTAAATTGTCGTGGTGCGACGTTTACGAGCATATTGGCGGTGCAGGGTGCAACATGCTAACGCTATCATTTACCCCCGTCCGTGGCTAATTCACTGTGACAAATTAACAGCGGCTAAATTCTGGACCTACCGGTAGTCGCGTTGTGTCTACACGAGTTTACTATGAGTTCTTTGTAAGGATTAGTCGTAGTATTCGGTATGATTTCCTTAGAATGATTTGGTCCTTAAGAAACTTAGTCATTAAATTCTGTCAGTATAGATACTGAAACAATTTCATTACTTTTATTTAATTACTTTTATTCAATGTCCCATCCATATCTTTTCTATTAACGTCCATTTATTTTCCTTTTTGTCCAGTCTTGATTTGAAAGATTTCATCAAATCAGGGACGTCAAACTAAATTCTGACTTTTTATACCTCCTTTTTATGTAAACTTCAAATGTATACTGTATCAACGTATATATCTGCAGACATCGTGTAGCGAGCGCATTGTTGCAGCCTAAGAACTAACTGAACTATACAGATCTAGCCAGACGGGAATAGATACAGCGACACTGGGAGACGTACTCGCCACGACCGTTGCATAAAGTGGAACTTGGAAGTTTTAGACAGGGTGATTTTGAGGGATAAGAGATGATTCATGTTTGGCTAGGAGTTACTGCCATTGTCTATTTATCGAAACAATTATAATTCTAGTGTTGAGTCTATATTCGTCTGTTACAAGTTTATTAAGCAAACGAATGTCTAGAAAGTAAACAATTAAAAATCTTAGCCCTCATTCACACTTAGTCAATACTTTAAACTTTAATTTAATATTTAATTTTCGAAATACAAAGCTCAGATCCGTATGTAAATATAGATAAATAAATACTAAAGTTAGCAAGGTTAATAACAAGCGGGCTAGATGTATGGGTCGGTTGAAACTAATATTTCATATCAGCATTGTTTACAGGCCGCCCGTTGGCCGCGGGGACTGCAGATAAACCCAATAAATTCTATACTGTATTAGTATAGAATTAAACGGGAAGCTATTTTATTTTGGCGTTTAATTATGAACGTAATTATAAATGTAAACGGGTAGTAGTTTCTGTGGACACATGAAAAGCAATTCTATGTGATATTAGTAATTAGTAATTACAAAATAAAAAAAAATACATAACAGATCCAAAATTACATATTATATTATAAGAGACACAAACTTACATATATTATATTCTAATATAAATCAAACCTTGGAAAATTCCATCTAAAATTCCAAATTCCATCTTCTTACTAATGACAGTATGAGCCAGTATGGCCTACCTAAATTCAACAACACTGGAAAAGACACTATCATCTTTTGATAGTGTCTTTTCCAGTGTTGTTGAATCATGCTTACAATACAATTTCTTATTTCTCTCCACGTTTTAAATCTAAAATATTATTCTCCGCATCAAAAACTCCCAGGCAGATAGATGAGGCGACCAGTAGGTTGTACGCCCCCTATTGTGAGGTTCTTTTAGCTGTCCACCAAGATAAACCTCGACAGCATGCCGTAAATATGCGCAGAAAAACGTTTTGAAGCACGCTCGTATTATTCGCCAAATTAAGGCAAATTGCCAAATCAACTTTAGATTATGATAGGTGAATTTATAGGAGGAATTTTGAGATGCAATTTTAGAATATTTTAAGTAAATTTGCCGTGGAGTATTTTCTAATAGGAAGTAAGTAGTCTATAAAAAATAATGTGGAGATTTCTACTAAAAATTTCTATACTTTTCTAGACAAAAGATTATGCATAAATCTAATAATACATTTTACCAAAAATTAAGTACAATTTCGAGATAACATGAAACAGCAAATTTTATATTAATCCTTCAGAGAACATGGAAAATGAATGAAACAAAATTCACGGAAAAACAAATCGAAATCCTAGAAACGATACCCCGCGACCGTACACACCCAATTCGTTGGTCGTCGTTGGCGGGCGGACTATCGCTTCAATCTCTTGTCCAATAAACCTGACGTACAGACAGACAGGCTTAACAAACGTAACTGATCTGCAGAGTATTGTTCGAGTCCACATATGTTAACAGACCTTGTATTGTAATGACAATGTTTTATGTGGTGATTGGACGATTTAAACTATGGTTGTATGTTGAGAAGTTGTAGGAGGGTACAATATCACTCGTTCTTTGAGCGAAGTTTCAGTTCTGAAGGGTTGTTACTGATCAGTGAATTGTTTTCACTACTGAAAATAATTTTAACTGATACTCTGTTTTCATATTGACTTGGAAAAATATTTATTCTTTCTTTCATCTTTATCAGAGTACCTTCTATTATATTCTACCAAAATTGTTGCTCCGTTATGCTCAGAAACCCCCGAAGTATTTTAAAAGACACAATCTTATTTTCACGGAAAATGCTTTACACTGTAGGTATCAGGGTGTTACTCGAAATTCGTTCCTTTTATATTTTTATATCGCCCAACATGTAAAACATCCCGCTCTTTACTAATGTAAATAAAAGTGTAACTAAAAAATTGCTCCGTTTCAACAACAAATTCCGCTTGTTTGTCCGCTATCCGCGGGGCGCTGATATTCGCATAAATCGAGCGAAAACGCCAAATTGCAGGCCACGGTTCGCGCACAGCACTCAACTAAAAATTGCGATGTTTCACAAACAAATATTGCGTGTGCACACGTTGTTTAGCCATTACTTTTATTGTTTTATAACCCCTTTTTTAACAAACATAATTGCTTAATAGTTGTATTCAACAACTGTACTGTACTCGGAAAAGCTTGCATGTGCAACTTCACTAAACTTGGGCTTATGCCAGACAAAGTAGCAGCCTAATAATGCATTATGGATTAGGATTTTAGTGCTTATCTAAATTCAGTAGGAAAACATGATGACATTGCTTTAGTACGATACAATGCGAAGTTTTTCGCGAGTTTAAAGTAACGGTTTTATTCCGTTCTATGCTGCTAGATTAATCCCTCAAAGCTTTGCACCAGCGAGAACGCGCTGATAAACGGCAAAACTAATGCCACACGATTGCATTACGATGCAAACTTTTTCAGTAACTGGCTCGCCGAGCGTAAATCGAATAAAAAAGAATCGAATAAATCGGTGAGTTTTTTCAGCGGCTTCATTCGATATTCGACGATTGGATAATGAATCCGAATGTAGGTACAACGTTATTAGTTTTGGAAAAGTTTTTGATATTATAAATATAAAAATTATTGTATTCGATGCCTTTGTTTTGTGAGGGACGTGGGAATAAATCGCGCGCTCATAGCGGTGTATAGTAAATTTTGCTGTATAAGCGATGTTGCCAAACCGAATCAGCAATATGCGTAGTTTGTGTAGTACACACATATAGAGCTGGATTCTCTTATGATGATTTAGTGTTGTACGCGACACTGGTGGATGGATTTACCGCCGTATGAACGGATTATGTGGGCGAGAGCAAACACGGGGCAGCGGACGCCGTATTGTGATTTACTGCCAACTTTTGATTCGCGGCTTTATTGCCGCCATGTAACAGAGGGATGAATTAAAATTGCAACGTGGAAATTTACTTGCATTTTGTTTTGAGTTAGGCACAATAAATTTTCATAAAGTTGTGAAACACGACATTGTACACAACGCCGTACCTTTTAGATACGTTTATGGAAGTATTTAAGCAAAGTTTGCTCAAACAAATTCAAACAAGTTAAAATATTTTATCCAAACCCAATCAGTTTTCTTTTTACGTAAAATAAATATGAACAATAGGTAATTTACGTCCAATCCCATATGGTAACTAACTGTACGTTATCTCTGAATGAGAGCGAACAACGCGAATAAATTGCAATTACGCCACCGCAATCTCGGTGGTACATTTTTTAATAAACCTGGCTATACTTCCAATGTTACCCCTCAAATATTTTTTCTCTGCGTCCGAGATAAATAAGACAAACCATAAATCATAACCGCCCATTTCCTCGCGAGATACAAAACAACGGCCAGGGCGGGGGAGGCCGGGGAATTATGACAAATCATGCATTAAACATAGGGAATAAATGTTTTCTTATCACGTACCTATTCTTGTTTTGATATTAGTTTTCCTTTATCTTTATTGACACAGGTTTCGGGAGGGAACATTTTATTGGCGTTGTATCGTGACGCGCTGACTAAACAACGTCGACCGTATTATTTACAGACTCCTTGGGTTTGTTCATGAATGTTTTATTTTTGTTAAAGGTACTATCATTTTTATTTGTAAAATTCGGAATATTATTAACGTAACTATAAAACACAATGGATATGCGACACGTTAGTAAAAGTAACTACAAAAGATATTTCTTCTTCTTGTTTGACTTATAACTTGCTATTGTTGTATCGTCTAGCGAGACAAAGTATATGAATTATTCCTCTTTATTCATTCCTTGTGATCCAACTGAACCCAAGTTCCTCTATTAAGTGCAGTCGGTTGTATAAATCTGGTAGGTACTGTTTGTTTTCTTAGAATTAAGTTGTGAATGAAACAGTAACGTCTCTACATAAAACTCTAGACTGCAAATCTGGTATATTTATTTCAAATGCCGGTAAAATCTCGGTGCATCCTCGGCTCAGCGGCGAAATTTGCATTTAAGTACAATACACACTGAAGCAGAACTTTGCTAAGTTCAAGTAAGATAAAAGGCTAGCTTTATCTTCATTTGTGATGGTTTTATTCATAGACACAAATTAGCATAACACAACTATCATTATGATGAACTAGATTCTCAAGAGTTTCGAAGCAATCATCGGTCCTGGAAATAAACAATTAATTTACTGATCCAGTAAAATCTAACATAAGTAGAATCTCAAAACTTGACTAAGTATAAAAAAATCGGTAATAACAAAAAATTAAACTTGAATCCTTTCATATATTGTATCCAAGTCCTAACATCGTCTGAGATTTAAGTCGGTCTTCAGACAACGCGGCGCTGTGGTTTCTTTACTTAAGTCTAACCTAAGTTACGCGGCTACGCCCAACTTGGGTTACCGAAGCTCCTGAATACCAACTCCTTTTCAGGTGACTTTGTTGTCTTTCAGCCGTTTAAAATTTTCGCAACAGGATTTCGGCGAACTCGCGGATTTAAAGTTTGTATTTCGAATGTGAATTCAGAATAAGATACGTATATTTTGAATAAATTTATGTTTGTTTTGTTACTCGGTATTTTGTTTTGTTGTTTCGAACTCGTATTCAAATTTCGAATGATCTAATGAAGTTAATGAAGAATTTGAATGTAAGAAAACAAAGTTTTATGAATTAAATAAATTACAGCAAAATGAAAATAAATGACATTATAGGAGTATCAATGCCTAGTTCAATAAGCGGTTACAATGAAAGATTATATCAACAGTTGTTTTGTTGACCAGCTATGGACCTATCAATTTAATAAACCTCACAGCAACTCCACGATTTTATTTCAAGTGCTAGTTTATAGCATTCATTGAAATGGCGTACGGTTTGCAGATAAATCTGGTGTAAGCGGTGTAGATTCTATTTTCTATCGAGGATATGAAAGCAAAGTTTTTACTTTATTGATTTATACGTAAATTGAAATGAAACTATTTAGTTGGTTGTTAGATAATAAAATCTGTAAAATTCAAAAGATGTTAGACTTACAGTAAGTATCTAGAATTATTAACATTTAAATCTTATAGATTTAATGGGCGTTACGCAGACAACGCCATCTATCGCCCGTTAAAATTAATTTACAATAATTCTTCCCTTTTCAGTTAACACTTCTTGTCTGTCCCTACAATCGAGAATCACTATAATAACATGATATCTACTAGATTACTATCAGTATGATTCGCTTTTATGCACGCTAAATGGCAAATTGTCGGTTCGTTTCATCAGACACTTTAATAACTGCAGGTCGGAAAATTTTATCAACCTTATGAAATCGGTGTAAGGTCTAAAATTCGATGGCTGGTTTGTTATACTCCTTACTAATCTAATGATAAGTATTCGTGCGTATCTTGTGGTCTACCCGCAAAGTTGTTAGTACATCCATAAAGTCTTGCGGTAAACCGCCAAATGCGGCATTTTTTTTGCAAGGAAAGAGTTTTCTTGTTATGTCGAATGACTAAATGAAGTCTTGGGTTTCTTATGTAAAGAATGTTCGTTTCAATTTTAATTAACGTTGGTTTTACTTTTGAAAGGATGTGACATGTGGAGTAGGTGTTATTTAAATACTTAGATCTTATTTGTAAATCCGAACGAAACTCTATAAATAATCCTGAATGCGATCTTGATACTTTGATATTAATAATATCTGTCGTTTTTATTGCAGCAATAAATTAAGTTTACAACAAAAACACGAATGTTTTGGCTTAAAATGTCAAAATATAAATCAAAAGCTTTATCTCTCAGTAGTCGGTGCGCGCTATAATTTTACACCTCCAGAACAAAACGTCAATTTCTCAAAATGTCCCGTGAAATCTAAAGATTGCAGTTTTTTCTCAATTTTTTATATCATCTATACAAAAAAAAGATACTTTTCAAAGCTGTGAAATCACTGGAAATATTAGTTTGCAATTCTTCAAAAGAAAATGATTCTTCATTTAATCTGTGATCAATGTGATCATAAGACAAGGCGCACACTAGAGAAAGCCTGCGGCAATATATCAAAGTTTGACAGCTACAAGCTTGGAGCAATATGGCGACCAAGCCACCCAATGAGGGACTGCCCCGTCACGCGGCGCGCACCGCTCCTAACTTGGATACATTCATCACGACTGATTTATCGGGGAAGGAGTGACACATTTTATATTCTATTTTCGAAAACTCTAACGAGTTTTTCAAAATGGTCTCCGTTTGAGAGATCGCAACAGCTGCATCTTGTTAACGTCGGTTTCAGAGGTTCGCTTTGTGTTAAAATTATCTGCGTCAATGGATACGTGTAGTTTTGGTTTGTACTACAAGTGGCTTTCTACGTGCCCCCTTGTTAAATCATATAGATAGAGACATTATTGATGTTCATGTATTGTGCAAATTATACGCTGCATGACCTCGTATTTAATAACAGTCTATTATTGATTTATTGAGTCATTTATTTTGAGTAACAGCTGATGTATTCATCATATTAATGTGCGTCGCGTCGGCCGCCCATTCTGAACGTCACATAAATGTCGTTAAACCACATCAGTGTTTTAAGTGCTCACTAAAATTGATTTTTAAATAACACAAGCCGACCTCCCCTTAGAAAAGAAATAGTCTGAGGCTTTCACGTGTCACATATGTCAGGGTTTGGCCTAATCCTCTCGGGACGTCCAATTTTTATTGCGTTCAACCCTGATGTACGGCCTAATATCGGGACGATATATCGAAAAGTGATATGGAAAGGGTTCAAGCATTGTTCAGGGGTAGTTTTACATGAATTTACAGTTTAAAATTGGATTTTTAATATTCGAAAAGAATACAAGTCATTACATGTATGTCTTCCGAGAACAAAATTAAAGAGAAGTAGGCATAATTAGGCACAAGGCTCGGTCATGAACGGGTTCCGTGATTCCGACACGACTATCGTGATGTCGATCTTGAACACCATCGTTGATAATTTACGTTTGCAGGGGCATTTCGAAATTATCATCTAGGGATACGGAAAAAAAATCAGGTTGGAGACGCCATTTTGGTTTGCAAATTGTTAATTTTCTCGGTAAACGCCTTGAGAGCGTCATGTCTTTAGTACCATGTAGGTACTCCTGCGCAATTACTTTAATAGCTATCTTCGATATTAAATACATACACAGTACCGGCTTGCCTCTGCTCTCTTTATTAATGCATATAGTGTGTGTAACCGATAATGTGCAACCCTGAATATGTTACTATATTCACTTATATAAAAAGGTTCAAATTTACATAATTTTATTATTAGGTAAGTGTACTACGTAGAGTCTACCTATATACTGTATATTAAATTAACTTAAGAATGCCTATTAAGGAATTCTATACATAGACCTAAATACATAGACGATATTTAAATTGACTTCTAACAGATAAATAGCATTGTAACTGATACTTTAACTCTCTTCTAAACTTTTTATACTTTTCCTCTGAAACTGAAACCTAATGAGATAAAGAACAAGAAACTAACTAATTAAGGCCCCGCCTCTTTCCGCACAGTGGTTTAATCACATAGAATTACTTCAGCGCATCGAAAGCTAAATGATATTAGCTTTTAATTAAATATAGGTAAGTTAAGGCTAATAGAATCCGTAGGCCATTTAACTATACCACTGTTATATATGTTATTGCGAGTTGTTTTCTTTTTGCAGTAGATTGTTGATAGTTAATCTATTTCTACAAGTCGACATTTAATTTTCATGGTGGTCTGCGGTCTTCAAATAGACCTTTCTATGTTCTCTTGTAGGTTTCTTAAAAGCTATGAGTAAAAGCATATCGAGCAGCAGATAACATTAGAATCTTCAGGGGATTTTACAATCTCACTATAGAAATCTGTCGTCTGTTTGGGCTACGGATATTGAAGTAGAGAAACAGGAAAATTTTCTATAAAAAATGAATTATATTCCGTTATGAAATGGCTACTTACTGACTTCTTTTTTGATAAGAACTTCTTTTCTTGTCATTTAAGGAGGAATTATGTAGGTCCTTTATAAAAATGATGTAGGAACAGTTATTATATTTTATACAAACATCAGCAGAGAGTACAAGGATATTATTTACTTTAAAACATCGCTTAAAAAACATCCTCATTGGAATAACAAATTACAATCCGGTAGTTTCTCCACACAATTAATAATTTAATTTTTATTAATTAATTGGTTTCGCTGACCTTACCAACCCTTATACGCAATCTCACATAACCGATTTAAATTGATTCCGTTATGCGGTCGTCGAGTACTGATTACATAAAAAGTTGCCGTATTGCCGGTAGGGCCTCGAGTCCTCCGTTTCATTTTCAACCTTTGAGTCAATTAAGCTTTGCCAATTTAAGAGTGCGCGTACTCTTACACCGACCACTAATGTATTATTCATATTGTGTTTTTGAGATAACAAGCAAGCTCTCAAGTCGATACACATCTAGTGAGCTGATTGGAAGTCGGCACCGCAGATGGCGGGAAAGCAGCGGCGTCTTGGAAAGTACATTAAAATTACGTCGCGATGTTGGCATCGTTAGGATCTCTATATTATTCAGCCTTTACAAGGAATTTTAGATGATAATTCAGCGAATTAATTCCATGAACGTTCCTGTCTAGAAATTGAGCCAATAGAGATTAAAGCTTATATATTATATTTATTAGTATGTATTAACACCCTATAAATCACGTTCATAGAAATTATATTAATTCTCAGTTAGAGTACCTACTTTAAACCTTACTAACTTAATAATGCGCTGCCTATTGAAGCAACAAATCACTGTTATAAAACACTCTAACTAAATAACCATTCCACATTAAATTGCGTTGCCGACCCTACAGCAGTGCTTTAATTACACCGCGTATTGATACAGTAATTCATGTGAGCTTTTATTTTAAACAATAACTCACTTCGTATAGATAGATATAAAGGAGTGCGGCAGCCAATATGTTAGAGTCCGGTATATACTTTGTAATCGGTCAGTTGATTCTGAGACCACCCAAGTGGGAGCGATCTCTTATGTTACCTATACCTGTACCTCCTACATACGCAAATGCGCACACATACACATATACAGTCAAGAATTTCATCTACCTCCCCACCAATGCCGTATTTTTTTCGTATCAATTTTGTAATTTGCGTCTCGAGTTACCAATTTGAGTGATTATGTCTCGTCGAACCCGTTGGCTGGAATATGTAATAAGGAAATTCACTAAAATAAGTGGTTGCGATTATTTAAAATCGCTCGAATCGCGGGTAATGAGATGATAATGTATTAAAAAAGTGCATTGAACACGTTTTTAGGGTACGCATTCCATTATGGCGTCATGTTGTTCGGAAATACATGTAAGTAATGACCTAGAATGGATGTATCTTTAGAGGTATATTTAGAGATGAATATTAAATTATTAAAAAATTACATCGACAAGTTTTTTGGAATAAAATTAAGTGGAATGCTGTATGGCTGTACAAACAGGAAAAAAACAAAATGGATGTATAATCCTAAGTAATAATATGTATGTGGGTATGCAAATCTTGTACCTAAATACATAAAAAGTTCATGTACTCATTTAGGTACAGCAATGTACACTCTTTCAGGTTTTAGCACTCACTTTCTATAGAGACATTGAAACTATTAGTAAGTTGCATGCGTATTATTAAACCACATAAGTAACTGCTATTATGCGACTTAGGCGGAGTTATCATAAAGCAAAAATGATATAGGTTCTATCTATGTAATCGGGCCAGAATGTCGCAGACAAACCCAGCCTCGTCTCGACAAGTCCTAGACACATTTATTGACTTGTAGAACATGTTATGCGGACTTGAATACACCATGTTATCTTAATTCGACTCATTAGACTCTGAGCGCAAATATCTACTTTACATAATTTTATCGAAGAAAATTGTGCGCGTGGGCATACTCGCCGACGTGATCCGTTTTAATGTCGCCCTTCCATTGAAATATGGTAACACAATAGTACCGTACGATCGTGAACTCATCCATCCTAGCTGAAACTATAAAACATACTTTACAGTTACGTTCGAAGCAAAAAAATATTTAAAAGCTATTGTTTTTGTCATTAAAAACCGTTTACGATCCCACAAGTGTAAATAACTGCTTCCCGCGTTGTCAACCGCGCGCCACATGTTCGCCGGTATCGGAAAAAATACTCAAAAGCTACCAATCTACTAAAACAACACTTGTAAATCACACTGAAAAGTTTTACGAATTAGGAACAATTAAAACATCGACGCAAACAACAGTTGTTGCGAATGTCCTCCGCAACTGCGGGGCCATTGTGAATTACGAGCGGTTTACAACCTTATAGATCTTAGTCCGAAATTCTTTACGACTAATATAACTTGCGCAATCCTTTTGTCGCCCGATGGGGAGAGGGAGGCAACTTGGACAAGTTTCTTTTGTTTGCGACACGTGTTGCAGAACGGGTTGTGCCCGACACTTGTACGAAGGGAATCTTGGGAACGGTTACGAGTCGATTTCCTTGGAAGCGTTCATTGTCTTTTTGCTTTTGAACTTGAATTTTTGGGAGTCAGATTATATTGTAATTTTCTCTGGTTGTTTTTCAACCAAAAATGTTGCGTTTTTAATGCCTTGCGCCTTTCCGAACACAAATTCGTTCAACCTGTTTTTGAATCAACCGCCCCGGGCCACTCTCGAATGCAATCAAGATGGTATTGAGATCACACAGTTATAGCTTTATTATTGTCGTTTGTACATTCATTTTTGTGCCTTCCATGTTGGTTATTTTGCTTAAAACTCAAATTTCATCACATGTTTTTATGGTTACCGAACTTTAATTGGCAGTTACGGGCAACGGTGCTTAAATATGCTATAATGAGTAAAATTCTGGTAGGTCCATTTTTTATTTACCTCGTAAGCATGAGCTGTAACCTTTGGGGCCCGTTGTCCCGCCCTGCGTTCCGGAACACGTAACTGCGTCTACGCAGATGATATTTTTCAGATTTGTGCATAACGGAAACGTGCCGTCATTATATACCTATTAAGGCTTGTGTGTGACACTACGTTTATTTTTTGCTAGGCCACAAACTCCGCCTTTTGCTTTAATGAAGCCATTTGTGTCATGTTTATTGCTTTAACGGCGTACTCCGGATTTTGAGGAGAATTTACAAGGCGAAAATTGACACTGAAATTATGGTAGCCCTAATTAGTTGGCACACGTGCGGTGTTGGTGATGTTTACGTGTTTTTTGTGAGGGGAAAAGTTAAACAACATAGATTTCCGTAGATTATGTCTTGTTTATTTACATATGTGACGTTTTTATGACCGTCGGGCGTACATAAGTAATATATTTTTTGTACAATTTGTTAAGAAATTTTCTCAATATAAAAAGATAGTATGTTGGTTAATTATTGTCCTATAAAAGAACAGAAAACTGAAATCCCTCTAGATTAATTTTGCCAATAATATGCAAACATTTTTTAAACATTATTTCATGAGTCGTGACTCCCAAATTAACTTTCATTCGAAACTTTGACGCATACAGAGAGAAAGCTCCGAATTAACATGCAGGCCTGATCTGTTTCGAGTAATGAGTCTTAATGCATTTGCTTATCAGAGCTCTGGTGCATTCGTCATGCTCGTGCACATTTTTTGGGGTTAATCAATACAGTGAATGTACCAGGAATTATTATTTAAGCTCAAAACGGTACGGTGAGCACCAAAATAAAATTAACGGAAAGCGAAATTGAATCGCCTTATACTTTTTTAAACGCAGGAAATATATTAATTTGTTCAGTGATTGATATAGAACCAAACTTCTTCAATATTCATATTATAAACTCCACTGTTACTCAACAAATGTTATATTTTCACACAACGAGTAAACTTTACACAAAATCTTTACAGATTTAAGTTTACAGCTCAATTCTACATTATTTTTGAAGCACATGTCTTCTACCACATCTATGTGTAGCCTCCGACATAAGAAAACACCACTTACATACCCCGAAAAGAAAGAGTTGAGTTTCTATTCGTAAAAATTCACACAATACCTAAACGTATATTTCTGCTGCAGTCGTTCACAGTCACAATCGTTGAAAATAAACAACGATTTCTAGTTAATCCCGTAAATATCCCGTAGGTACATAAATAGCCCCACATTTCACGTAGTACCCCCAGAAGGCTTTTACGGGTTAGGTAATTAGCGTCACTCAATTACCCACTACACAGTGGCCGCAAGAATTTTTGTTAATTATTAAAAAGGTTGCACTTAACCCTGGGAGAGAGAAATTAAAGAAAAGAAAGGTTCGCTGTTATGTATAGAGGAGATTTCTTATTCTGAGTTTAGAGTCTGTAAATGCAGTCAATGTGCATTTTGGTTTCAGTCAATATTTTGATTGTAATATGAATATGTAGGTAATGTCTCTGGTCACCGTTTGGTAGCCAGTTTCAGTATTTATAATAATTAATATTCCGATTAAATAGCTATGTACTGCTTTATATGAGCAGTAGCATATGTTGAAAAGAAGAAGAAAGAAATATAGTTTATTCGTTATCACAATAATCACACCATACACTATACGAAAAATATCGTATATTTTACCTTAATATGTAGTTCATAAATGGTGTTATTAAATCCTATTTGTGATACGGACCAAGCTTGTCGCCAATCAAAATGTGGGAATTCTTAATTATAAACGATATTGTTTTCTTTTAAATACATTGGTCATAGATGTGTATGATTCTCTATTGGAATCAAGAGCAAGTTTACAAAACACTTTCCATTGCTTTAAATCTTACCGACTATTTACATATTTAGTAAAATTCAAGAAAACCAAGAGAAACATATCAGCAATATGCGTTTTACTCCCTTTCTCACGAATCCGATTAAACCATACTGCATACAACTTAAGAGTATAGATAAGGATGTATGAAAAGGACCGCGTGGTCCTTACGCAGGCTCCGATCTCACTACTTGAGATAATTAAGCTATTAAATCGGTTCGTGTACCCTTTTGTGCTGTGAGAAGTACTGGCAGACATCTTGGTTTTATTTTTGAATGTACCACTAAGCAAGGCAATGTGTTTGTTCGAGTGTTTTATCGTTCATGTACTTTAATTATGACACGTATTTAATGGTATTTATGTGTGTGTTCCTTCATTTGATGGGGTCTGATTGTTTGATGATGTAGAAAATGGTATTATGAAAAGATTTATTCCTGAACTGTGCCATTCTTAGATCTGTTACAAAACGCTCGGGTAATCTTTACTTCAGCAGTAGTATTTAACTGAGGTTTTTGTATGACTTGACTTGACTGCCTCATTGGTGCGGTGAGGTCTTGGGTTCGATTCCCGGGTCGAGCAAAGTGTGTTATTGGGTTTTTCTGTATTAAAATTCTCAGTAGCAGCACGGAGTTTGGAACTGTGCCCGGTAAATGGCAATAGGCTCGGCATAACAGCATCGGCGAAATGTAGGTGTACAATAGTACACCTCTGCCTAACCCTTCGGGGAATACAGGCGTGATGCTATGTTTTTGTATGAATTGAGATACCCACTTGTCGTTAAATAGAGCTCACCCGCTGCTGAGCACGGACTGTTGTTGAGTGTAAACTGGATAAAGAACACTGTTATCAAACGTTTGCCTATTTACTATTTCCTTCTGTATATAAAACACGACACTTTTCCTAGCTTGACGATCATGATTAAATCAGTAGATTGAAATACCAAAGAAAGCTCAAAACACATGAAAATTCCAGTATTACCTCTGTATTTCAATAAAAAACAAAGATATATCTGATCGATAATCTTTTTACGCGCCACCGATCACATTACCACAATAATTCAAAAGTGATAACATCAACTAGGTCGTGCGGTGCGCAATACATTTACTTCGGTACAAAAGTTCCAAATTAAATACAGATACATTCTGATTGGTCTTAATTTGATATATAATATACCTACTGAGAAAGTTCGACACCGAAAATAAAAGAAATAAGGCGATCGCAGCGTGCGTTCGAACCTATACATAATGTTGAAGAGCACGCAACGACGGCATGCAATGAAAGCCTTCGAATAACCGCCCGACAGGGCTGGCATTTTAATATTAATATATATTTTGTAATAAATCGCGATGTTATTAATATTTCTAGACCTTGTTAGTGTTAAAGTAGGATTTCTTGGATCGTAATAACTCAAAATTGAGTGGTTATAAGAATATCTGATAAATATTTAAACTTGACAAAATAATTTCATGAAAATCGTTTTATATATTTATAGATCTATCATTATTAATACCAACATTACCAATATTAATTAATCATATAATATTAAACATGTAAATTGAGACAAGATTAGGACTTGTTTAGCTAAATAAAAATTGTAAGTCCCTATAAAGTGAAGATCCCATCAGGTGGAGTGCTGCCAAACGCACTCAAATTAGTAGTAAAAAAAGAAAAAGAAAAATAGATTGGACACATAATGAGTTGTTCAGTATTCTACCACTTGGTTCTACCGATCTCAATTGAATCACATGCTAAATGGACTTTCAATTTGCGAGTCCGATTTTAATCAATTAGCCAAAGTTTCCGTGCAAAAGTTTGATGGGTAGCCCTGAAATCAGTCGAATTTTCGCGACTCGCGGCTATTGGCCCCTTATTCAGTAATCCTGTCGCGAACCGAGTTCTTGGTACACAATTGTAAGACATTCCGATTCACCGCGATTGAAGCTCGATATTGATTTATTATATTCTTGTTTTTACATCCACTACACACCACTGAATCAAACCTGCAGACCGGGAAATTCGCTTAGAACTTGAATATTTCCTCGGATTTATGTATTTACATCTGCATTTATATTGCCTCTGAAACTCGACAATTTCGCATCTTCGCCCACATGTGTTTATGTTTCTTAATCAAGTTTGCAACCAGTCTTAATTCTCAGTCGGTGGCTCTCAAAGGCTGCCCGTGCGCATATATCAATATCGACGTTTAAACGAAATGAAGCTGTCGTCACCGCCAATTGTAACGTCATTTGAACTAAGCTGCGTGAGACAACCAATCCCATTCAACATTCAAACGCTTCAGTGAAGCCAAATCCACCGGTTCAATTCACAAACTTTTTTTCCAAACAAGCATTATATTTTAATGACTTTGATTTTAGAAATAATTGATTATTAATTAAATTATTTATCTTTTGTTTCAGGAGCGAACGGCCTCAGAAGACGAGGAAGACAAACGTACACTAGATATCAAACGCTAGAGTTAGAGAAAGAGTTCCACACGAATCACTACCTCACACGGAGGAGACGCATAGAAATGGCGCACGCTCTCTGTCTGACGGAGCGACAAATCAAAATATGGTTCCAGAATCGAAGGATGAAATTAAAGAAAGAGATCCAGGCTATAAAGGAGTTGAATGAGCAGGAGAAGCAGGCGCAAGCACAGAAAGCGGCAGCGGCAGCAGCGGCGGCCGCAGCTGCTGCGCAAGGCCACCCCGAACACTAAGCCTGCGTACGCGCAAAGCCTTGTCCAGTGATACAATCGCAGTCCGCCGAACACTCCATAGCTTTGTGTTTTTTTTTTTGTAAATTGTTTGTAATTATTTTCTCGTTATTTAAGTGTTGTTCGGTTGTTGTGATTATTTTTAAATTAATTTTAAACTAGACACAATGTTTTCTCTAAACGAATGATGGAACAATAAACTGTTGAATGCTAGACTAGAAACGGGTCGTATTATTTTGTGTTTCGGGTTTTGTTTTTGTTGATTTATTGAATTTTTTATATACATTTATATTTTAATCCGCGTAATCGTCGAAGATGTTCGCGTTTGGAAACCAGTGCAATTTGTAGAAATCTCTTCCGTGTAACATAGTGTAGGTGTATCGTAGTGCGTTTTACTTTATGTGCGATCGTAGCGCTCCCTGCTCGGCAGCGTCGGCGTCACGAACTATATTACATTGTACAAATTTAATATGCCTACCAAAGAGACCCGGTCTCGTACCCTTAAAGCTAAGTAAATAAAGAGTCGTAAGTTAAATTAATTATCCGCTATCGTAATATCGGACAGTGTGAAACAGAATAACCTTCCGCGCCATCTAATCCTTCAATACTCTCGCATAAGTATAGTGTAAACGTGATCGTGTTCCTGCAGTTTTAATAGTCGGTGAAGTTAAACAAATTGCCATAAATATAAGTAGTTATTATTTAGCTAGTAGCGGTGTAAATAGTTAGGGTAACGTCTGTAATGATGGAAGTGAGCGGTTCGCGATTGCGCCGGCGCCGTGGAATGGGCAGAAAAAGCTCCGGGACGAGTGCAGGGCGAAGGCCCGGGGCGAGCGGGGCAGCTGCGGGGCAAGCGCGGGGAGCGCGCGCCGCCGGCCACCGAACAGGACTAGGTGAGTTTTTGTCAAAGTCACCGCCATTATTTATCGAGTGGAGACGGTCGCGAAAAACTTACTCGCCGTCACCAGTCGACGCGCGATGCCATTTTTGAAGTCGCCCAAGCGCGACTTCTACGGTATAGCTGTTTTGCAATGTTTTAATTTACTAAGTCCGTTGCACCTTTTGAAGTTCCCGACTGTCTCCACGCCGACCATGTAGAATGCCGTAATAACACCCGCTTCAAGTCTTCCTCCGACCAATCGAAACAATTAAACATAATTTACTGGTCTCCGTAATGAATATAATAGCATCCTACATGTTGACCGATTGTTAACTACCGCTTCCCGTCATAATTAACACAAACATAACGACTGCCGCAATATACAATAATTAGGTGTCAAAAAAATTGATAAAGCCTCTCCTGGCTCGTCGAGGTCTTAATATTTTGTAAGCATGCATAATGACTTCATTGGCTTTACCGACGCACGGTGAGCGGTGGGAACTATTAATTAAATTGACTATAGTCCGTTTTATCTCGGACGCCGAATATGGCGACTGAAGAGTCAAGCGGACGTTAAAAACTGAATTCCAAGCCTCGCTCCACGTACAGTCTGCAAAAGAAAAACCCACGAATATCTTTCTACCTATTTGGATGTGCTATTCATGTTGAAAAATGCTGGATAGCATTATATGTACGTGTCAACTCGTTAAATCCGGATTTAAATCTTATTTCTTAAGAGTCGAAGTGAGTAAAAACTAGATCACGTACTTACCGAGTTGCGCTTTGAGCTCCCTACGATATGGTAAAAGATTATAAGGGAATTTACAAACCAACAACTTTGTTGTTGCGTGTTTATATTAAATAATCGAGGTGGAGTTGTGTGGAAGTATTTGTCGCAAAAAGTTTAGGAATTGATCTTTATTGGTTTCAAATATTATTCTTGTTTGTACTGAATAATGTAAACTTGTTTGATTCATGAATCAAAAAATATATCTGCAAAATAAATCGTTTTTCGTTAATATATTATGTTGCTGTCGTTGCACAGGTCGGCCATGTTTGCGGTCCTCGACCTGGCCTGCCAAATCAACGATAACAGATAATTATTTAGCCGATACGAAAAATTATTGGACATCGACGTATCGCGGCCCGAATTTCAAACATCTCAATTTTACTGGAGCATACTGGTCGGGACTTTTATGTGTTTTGGAACAATAATTTGATAATAATAACTTATTTTATATACTTTTTACGATCCGATGACCGCTGAGTTAGCTTATTATGGGTAGATGAATTAATATTCATACCCACAGAAGTTTTAACATTGCCTTTAAGTTTTAAAGCAACCGGTATGTATTTTTTCTTACTCTTAACAGTTGCCCTGAGCGTAATAGGAGTTCCATCGACAAGCTCAATAGCAGTATACGTTTTCAATTAACAATAATGACTACTTCAATGCCATGTTTCTCACTTAATTAATACATACCTTGGTAAATTATAAACATCATAAATGGCAGATGTGTCGATAAAAACAGAATGTATTCGTCGATAATTCGTCCATTTCACCGCATAGTCATGCCTCCCTTTGCCTTAACGAAGTCATGTATATTTTTTCTAAGCGTTTACTTGAGAGTAATTGCTAGTTTTTCAGCATTATATACGGGCTGTAAATCAATTTAATCAGCCAATAACTCGACAAGATGTTTTTATTGGCTCCTAAATCAACTGACTGGTGGTTTTTGTTTTGACGCCCGTGGTATTGTTGAAACAATGGTGTCGTTTTTGAGGAATTACATGTACCTATCTGAAATGCTGCCAGATGAGACGCCTTATAAAGTTGCAGAAGCAATACTGACAACCTTATTACAAAATTTCTTCTATGTATATGTATATATGTAATCCGCAGTAGGTACATATAGCAAAATATTCATTATTCAGTAACCAACTATCAAAATATAAAATACCTACCTATATACAATTTAAAATAGTTTCAGTGGTAAATATAGCCTACTTATATGCAAGTCTACCTTTGTCAACACATAATAACGCTTATAATATGAAACCAGGCTACCATATTAATAAGGCAAAAACACTCGAAAAATACGTAATTACATATTAATCAATTCATACTGACGTTTTTATATTTAAAATAAATTAATTGGTATGCACAGAAGGTTTTTATTTTTATCAAAATATTGCAATTTTATATGGGTAGACCCGTTTGTAATAAAACGAAGGCTACATTGCCTGTGTTCCTATACATACGTTGTACCTAGGTATATGTATGTTTGTAGGTAGGTACGGTCAGGGCCAAAAAGCAGTAATCGAAATTAAAAAGAATATTTTGAAATCTTTCTCTTACGTAGGTATACATATAAAATACTTCAAATTAAATATTACAATGTCAACTTTTTATTAAAATAACTAGTTAAGTTCGCTAAGCAAAACATTATTACGCCTGTATTTCCCAAAGGGTTAGTTAGACAGTGGGGGACACCTACATTCCCCCATTGTTCATGACCATGATTTTATTAGCACAAAAATATTTCTTAAGCTATTTTCTACTTAATAAACCAGAGCAATAATGTTTTATAGGTTCAAAATCATTCGACATCATATATATTTTATAAATGCCCTTTTGGTTTTTGGTGTTGACTGTACGTCTTTATGTAGGCAGCTGCCGAAGATGTGATCTCTATGTGGCTACTTCGCCTTTCGCTCAAGGCAGGTTTTCTCGAGATGAATTGTATTATTTATGTGTGAGTTTATAACTTTAAAATTGATTTTAGTCGTTGAAAATATCATTTTAATAAAGCTGTTAGGGAATTACTAGTATTTTTTATAAACGTGGCATTTTTTATTTTTTTATTTACCGCCTTTTAATGTCTAGGTTTTAAGTTAAACTTAAGTAAGGTAATGGATTTAATTATTTTATTACACGTCATGTATACGATTAAAATAGTTGCATAATACATATATTTTTTAATGTTTAGACATTTGATTTACTCGTGATTATCACTAAATAAAAGATTTCATATTTATTCTGCGTTTATTTTAGAATATTTTATTTTCATTTTAAGTATTAATTACTACCCTGTATTATTTTGTTACACGACCAGTTATCTTAATTATTTATAACAAAAAAACAATTATGAAATAAACTCAGTATGGTATCCCTGATTTTCTCCAATGTTGCATCTACATATACGTCAAACGTACGACTATATGTATAACACCATGTATCTAGGAGTTAGGGTTGTCGACATTTAGAAAAAAAAAAAAACCATTTCTTCCTATTCAATTTCGAATCAGCAGATCCCACAAAGGGAATCCTATTCAAGATTCTGAAAGCAAATGTTTTCCAAGAGAACAAGACTAGTAGGTATTAAGAAGGCATTAAGGACATTCCATATAGATCTTATTTCAGCAGTAAATAGAGTAAAATCTATGGAGACTGCTTGTTACACGACACACAACTTCTTGGTCAAATGCATGTCCAATCTGAAACTCAGACTTCGGTCATTCGCAAACAAAAAATAAACTGTATTCTTCTGTCACACGAGGTATCACGTTCATACTGTATGTTAATGCTAGCTTTTTAATCTTTGAACTATTGACACCGTCTATACTAGCCTGAATCCCCTTTGACCATAATGTACCAGGGATTTTGTTACTTAACAATGTTGGACTAACTAGATGTTACCTGAACACGGAGGATCCTAATAATCACCGACTCCCAACAAAAATATACCGTGAGTCTTCCGGGCCATTCGCCTACGGGCCAAATCCTAAAACTCCCGGGACATTCGACACACAGCCCTATCCCGGGGAAGGTTCGTGAGTCGATAGTATCGTTCACCCGACCTGCCCTGTCCTCTACACGACTCCTTTAACTGTGCGACTAACCTCACTGTTTTGTTCCTGGGAAACATGCCTTCGAACCGACTTGGTATAAGACTCGGGTATTAAGGTACAGTTCGGTATTGGTTCAATTTGCATATTGGTGTAGATTATAATTTAATGTGGGCAGGTATATTATGGCTAGGAAGGTCAAATTGCCAGGTGAAAATGATAGTAGTTTGAAATCAAGTTCTTTAATACTGAGAAATTTAAATTACATACATACCAAATTTCTGTATCATTAGTTTTATTTATTAGATTTTATTCACGTTTAGTTCGGACTAGAGACCCTTCGAAACTTTGCTGAAGGCTTTATCCGTTTAGCCTTTTAATACATAGACATTATTATCGTATGTCCAATTTTGTCGCTTGAGTTCTGTGCATTTCAAGCGAATACTCGTCCAAAGATTAAAGTTAGTTACTTTTAGAACCAAAGTAACTTACCGGACATACACTTATATAAAAATATCTCTTATACATTGTTAAGAAAGAACAAGTCCGTATCTTCTTTTACCTTCGTAGCTCCAAGGCTACTTAACAGCATGCAAGCATTCGGACAATATGTCTCAACCCTAAGCTATCTAAGACACAAGCAGCCGTACCCAGACAATAACATGTATGTCTGTATGTATCGGCGATAATCTCCGCACATACAATAAACCTACCCCACCCGTTAATCGAGTTAACCCCTATAAAATAACGAGACCAATTCAAAATTTACGATACGTACGAAATGTTCGCTTACCACAACAGTTATTAATTGCTGCGGATATAGCAATAAAGCTAGGAACACACTAGACACAATAAACATGCCGCTATCTGTACCCAGAGCCTATTTAATAGTCACTTTACAATAATTGGTGCAATCTATAGTTACAAGTGTTCTTCGTAGATCATGATTTGTGGGTTTAGTTTTTATTGTCGTTTATCATGACATTGTTGATTTGTAATGTGCTAAATAGCATTTTGACAGGACAAAAAACTATACAAACAATGCTTGTGAACAGAAAACAATTGATAATGAGCTCAATCTTCGTCGCGTGTTTCAGGTCTCAACGTAAAACTATAGCTAGCCTACTGTTTACTTAAAGAAAACACCTTCAATGAGTCATAGCTCCCACTCATTTTCGCACTTACCAATCACAGTTTTGTTAACAACAACAATAGAGTGGCCGGCCTATAGTATGGAGGGGCGGTTGCGTGTAAGTACGTAACTGTTAGAACGGCTAACGACCCAACAATTATTCATTTTACAATCACTCGGGGAGAGCTGTAAAACTGACCAATAAAAGTTCATTATCTATTGGTTTGTTCGCGCTTCCAACTTTTATTTTATTAGTTTACGACGGCACCCCGACTCGTAATAAAACTAGTTGTAACCAGCTCTGATTGTGTGCTTCTCCGGCCAAATTATTTGTACGTAATTTAGTTTGATGACTGAATTATGTGTTGTTATGGTATTTTTATTGGATCGTTTATTAGTAGCTATTCGTTTGGAACTTGTTTTATTTCCGACGCATAAGTCTTTATATTTAATTCTGAATACTCTCTTAGTATTTGTTGTGATTCCCCTTTTAGTGTGTTTGGATTCTGTAAAATATTAATCGGTTCATTATATGCATGCAGGAATGTACCTAATTATCCCTAAGTATTTTTATTTTAATGCATTTCGAAACAATTATTTTAGTAGTTCGTGTAATTGATAGTTTGTCACTGCGTTCAGTGGGCTATCTTTATTAAGGCCTGGTATATAATTAATTTCGATATTTACCCGTAATTACATACTTACCCTTTCTCACGATATAGCGTGCCGGTAAATAAATTTATTATTCATACACTCCGAGAACAGATAATATGAAGGACGTTGGAGGCTATATTTTTACAATTACCATTTATTAAAAACTCGCTGAAAACATTATTTACTGGGTACTAGTGACATTTGATGGGCGTGGCGACGTTTATGCAAACTGGTGTAAACAAGCTCCAGGTTTTGCGTATCGTCCGGTTTGTTCGGAGCGTTCCAATAAGTGGCAGCTACTTACCTAATTGCTTTAACACGTAATGATTATGATTGGTCAGTCGGGCCGCGGTACAGTTACCTGTTATGTACCGCTCAATATATAGCCGCTTATGCCAATAGCATCTATACTTTAGTGATAGAAAGTTCTAGGCATTAAGTTTAAGAGTAACTAATTAAGTTTGCACTTCATTAAATAGGTGAAGTAATAAACTTTTTATAGTGAACTTCGTAACGAATTGATAATTTTCATGATATAATTTACATCCCCAAGGTGTATGAAAAAAATAATATAATTCAATTCAATTCGATAAAAAGTCGAATAGCTAACCATTTATAAAGTGTCTATAGCTATCCGTAGCACTCGATAACTGAGCAAAGTACTTCGCAAAAGTGTTGGTACCTTTAATAAATTAGAAAAGTCGTAAATTCAGTAAGGCGTTTTAATTGAAATCGCGGCAGTTAATTGAGTGGCTAGTGCGTTGTGCGCATGCGCTCCCAGTGATTTATGCCAATCGCACCTATTTATCGAGCCGCTCACGTTTGCACTTACACCTGCACTTCCAGCATGTAAATAGGGGATGAATTAGTACGCAAAGGGTGGTGAATAAAATTAGCTGTAGTAACCTCTAGTTTCCTTGCATTTACATTGCTACTATCCAGTTAAATTACTTGTTAGATAGGGCCATTTGGAACTGAGTAGCGCAGCAGTGCTGTGATAGGTCGATACTATTTTCATACCAATACCTTCCAACCTTACAAGTAAGGAATTCACGATGAGAGGTGACATTACGCAGTCCTCAAATCTAAAAGGTCAAATCTTAATGATACCTATACACTTCAACAAAATTCAAGAATAATTTATAGCTTCATTGGTTGTTATTATCGTCCGAGAGCATAAATTACTCTTGGCATTCAAAATCATAAAAATAATTTTACAGCACAATTTTCTTGCATATTATATAAAATGAATATCTCTTAGACATGAATAAGGAATCATTGAACCAATCTTTAATGCAAAAATTCAGTCCAATCCAATCCATTAGTCACATTTCACGCCTTAAGATCTAGATTTGGTCGTTACCTATAACTTTGACGACTAAAAATGTAGATAGCCCATAAAATATGAATAAAACAATGTCTGCCAATTTGAATAATTCACACATCAATTAAAGTCGTATATCTTTCAACATACCTAATATATAATAGTCTTAATTGGATATTTATGCAATTTTATTAGCATGCCTAGGTATCTAAAAAGTTACCTAAGAAAAGTTGAAATAAAAACTCTATCAAAGTGTTGCGATATAGGGCGTTGGGAGTAAATAAACAGGGAAGGGTTGAACCCCTCAACTTTTTCCTTAGCCGAGGTCTCTCCAACCCCCATCAGTCTTCTCCAGAGATACGCTAATTTATTTTTATCCGAGTTTCTTTATTGCGCTCGAGATTCGTTTCTCGTGGTATTGTTCAAGGGTCTGATTAAAGTCGGGGGCGTTTGCACCGGTTTTTCATTATTTAATAGTGTTATTGTGCTGTTAGATTAGATAATTGTCTTTTGTTAATGTGAATTGTACTAATCTTAATTAGAATGCAGATTACATTCAACGAATATGTGTAGCTATCTATACTTTACATTCATAGTTTGAAAAATTTTAAACAAGAATCGCATCGGAATGTCGATTGTGTGTTAACTGTCAGCAAACATAAAACATTCGTATTGGAATCTATTTATATTTCGATAATCCAATATATTACCGGCTATTTTATATTCAGAATGTAATAATATTTATATTGATTTACATAATTATTCAAATTCTTCACGCAACAATCAGGAAGGCTACGGTAAAGCTAGCTTCGGCCCCACGCTTGAAACGTGACAACCTTAATGAAACATATAACGGTATCGCATACTTACGGTAACCCTTGCATAGGGCTGCCATTTACACAAAATTCCAGCGAAACGTTAAGATAGGGATAAAGCCAGTTTAAGTTTAAACAATGTTGAGGGAAATGTCTTGGTGACACAGGTTGCTTCATAGATAATGTCATCTGAAAGAGACCTTATCGCCTATGTAATAAGTATATTATTAGCATCAGTATCTTAGGCATGATGATTTCAAAAGTCATTTGATACATTTAGGAATAAAAAATGGTGGTCCATACTTTGCTTTTCGGAAAAGCGTGACCTTTTTTGATGGATGAAGGAAAGTATTCTTAAGAGATAATTTATCGTCGCTGCGCCTGCCAAGTTCCATATGTGCATTTTTTAACGAAAATAATTCTCTTTTTAAGTAGTTTTTATAATTGGATGTAATTTTATAGAGTTGTGTGTGGAAATCTCAACCATCAAAGTGTGTCTTTGGAACCATTTATGTATTCGTGAACCTATTGTTTTTGGACCACTATTAGAAAGAAAAGTATATAACTATTATATACAATATAAAAGATATGTTTTTTATATTTGTGCCAATTCAAATGCTCGGATTTTGTAGATTATTGGTACTGGTCTTTTATCTATAGGACCAATCCACTTTTAGAACCGTGCACCTATACTCCAGATTCTCGAGGTTTTAAATTAAAGATCTTGCAAAAACCCAGTTAAAATAATTAAAAAAACTGTCGACTTTATTTGAATTATGAATATTCAATGCCAGTTCACCATACGCTGAAGAATAATACCATAAAATACTTTTTACGAATTTCAATTGAAAGAGAAAATCGATAGCCTCCATACTTAATTTATCCGAGTTAAAAATGATAAGTTTCCTTGTTTTGAAGCTCTTTAGGGTAACATTGTTTTTGCGATGACCAACCCTGTCATTAACGTAAGGTTGACCATTCATGTAAGAGCTCTGACATATCGTTGAAACATCCTTAGGGTGCCAATAACATTAGTGTTCAGGAAATGCGCGGTAGTTCTCATAATAGTGGTTGAATCCGTGTGAGAATACTACTATGGGTCTGAATTTGGTGGAGTTTAATTTGAATCTCATTTCGTTATCACTCTTTCTTGTATGAACTAGACTGTGTAGTATAGGTATTAAATTAAAATGAGTTGCTCTATATTCTACCGAACCCCTCTACTGTAAATAAGCACGTGTTATCTCTTCACTGAGTGTAGAGTCGGATTTATCTTAAACAAAACATCACCTGTGTTTTCACATTTAATTATTAAACTATGGTGTAAAGATAATCAGTACATCATGTATAAGAATTTCAATGCCTCAAATGAAGAAGCTAAGGTAATTTTCAAGCGGGGTGCCATATCGATACATAACATTGACGTAAATGTATGTTTCCAAAATACATTTACGTCAATGTTGCACCAAATGAGCGATAAATTAAATTATAATTCTATTAAAATACCTTATTGACTGCCTCATTCGTCTAGTGGTCGTAAGCGCGACTGCTTCTTTTCTTTTCTGGGTCGGGCAAAGTGTTACTGCGTTTTTCTTTATATAAATTCTCAGTTGCAACACGGAGTCTAGAACTGTGCCCGGCAGATGGCAATAGGCTCGCCACCTATTACGTGGAATAATGGCATCGGCGGAATGTGAGTGTACAATAGTACACATCTTCCTAACCCTTTGGGGTATACAGGCGTGATGCTATGTTATGTTATTAAAATACGCTTAGCCTAATCTGATTCCAAAATCTCGAAACTTATCATATAACTCATTGTGGCTAGAAAAAATTAACTACTTACTTACCTGTCCTAATTAAGAATCACTCTACTAAAAAAAATAACCATTTTATCGAATAAAATTTCAGTTTCAGTCAAAACTTTAGTTCGAAAAACTAAGCTATTATTCATATTAGGTCCATCAGTCTAACAAGAAAATTCACTAACTATTCATTCTAAACTATCATATCATCGCATTTCAAGTGATTACCATTCGACCTCTACCAATAGTAGGGCCCAGGAGTACCAACTCAACCAAATAATTGCTATTCTATTCACACTGAGAGGGCGATTTATGTCCGGAATTATTTCCTTGTTGTTTTATTCGGGGATTTGTCACTCACCCCCCTTTTATAATTACCCCAGATATCGAGTAAGTTTTTAAATCAGATTTATGGTGTTCCAGGGTAACTTTTGGCTTTGGATTAGTTGTTTCTGAACGTAATTATGTGGATTTTAGAAAGTTGTTGGATATAACTGTTTTGTGCATAATCTGGGCTTAATACGGTCTTGAGAGTTGCCGTTGGAGTTGTGTCTGAATAAACTAGGTCTATATTGGCTCTACGTAAATTGTTTTTAGAATTTATTAGCGGCTTTTTATGTTATATGTTTTAACGCCATTCATCATCATCATCATCATCATCAGCCAGAAGACGTCCACTGCTGAACGAAGGCCTTCCTCAAGGGGGGGTTTGCCATAATCCCCACGCTTGGCAGGCGGTTTGGGATCGCAGTGGCTCACCGATTAGTGAGAGGACGCTGCTGCCTGTCCTCCGGTGTCTGGCCGCAGTTTTAAGACGTACCCGGGTCAAACGCCATTAGGTTCAAACATAATTTTTCTGACATCACTTTAAAAAAGTCAGTTCAATCTTATTAGATCAAATTATGTTGCTTATTTTATACACCATCTAGAATACCTACCTGCTCATCGATTTTTTTTACTAATTAGAATTAGGAATTGCGTAGTTTGTACCTATGTACTTACTCAATGTTACAGTTTGTTTAAAAGCTAAAGGAGTATGTAACTATTCTACCTACACTCTGATGCAAAATTTAAACCTAATATTTTATTCCTTTACGTGATCGAAGCTATGCCAAGACTTATGTTGGCACAGCTTGCGAGACAACCCAAGTCTTTACTAGTCGAAAAAGCGAAATCGAAATATTTATTATTGCTTTACAAATGTTGGATTACATGGGTAACAAAATATTGAATGTTAAAATTGTATTATTTATATCTACTGTAAACGGCACAAATCTCTACTAACAACATTGACTCTACCAATAGACGCATGAGTGGCGCCATCTAGTGATTTTGTCAACGTTTCACATTTTTTCTCTCTTAAGTTGTAACTTTGTTAATACCCGCATAACATGTTAATAAAACAAATATTTTCATAAAAACAATTTATTACATCTGTTTTCTTAAAAAAACTTGTAGCAAAGCTTTGATAACACAGTACTTGTCTCGTGTACCAAAAAGTTCGACCATTCACTGCTAGATGGCGTGCAACACAATCTTCAGTAGCGCCACCACTCGGTTGCGGATGTTTGATGTACTAAGCACATAGAGCGAGGGAAAATCCGCCGACGGGACACGAGCGGATGTTTATGATGCAATTTACAGTTCGTATATTGCCAGGCACTTCATATAACACGACAATACACTTCTGAATTCTCTTTCAAGTTGTTTGGGTTACTTGAAAACTGCTACGAGAATTCTTTCTCTACGTTTATTAAACTAGATACCAACCTAGTACCTACTTTTCCAGGTTTTATACAAGTATTAAGTTATAGATTGGTAGTTCGTTTTTTTTTGTTATTACTTTGTTTTATTTAAATTACGACATGTACTCTGCGGGTCGTCGTTCCTGTGGATTTGAAGTTTTAATTATCATTTGGTGAGCTATCAAATATTATTGGGATAAATCCACCAGCCAGCAAGTTATGTTTACATTTTAGTGAGTTACTGCTCAAACTAAGTTCATTATTTATTTACTTCCGTTCATCATAAATAATTATATAATTAAAAACATCATGTGTAAAATCAACATGTTGAAACATACTCAAGTCCAAACAAGTACGCCAATGTAATTCGTCCGCAGTGCTACACTAGCGGCATCAATCGAACCCATAAAACATCTACTTTACGACGTGACGACCTCAAATGGCTCATAAAAAGCTTCGCTCACTCACTCACAGATGGCGGTACGATCGTTGAGCGATGAGCGCCATCTACAAGCAACGGCTGCGAGTTATATACGTCGCTAACTTCGAAGACCGAGGTTATGGTTTTATTGGGTTATAAAAGTTACGAGTTACGAGGTTCGGCCGTCGAATATGGAGATATCGGAGGGCGAATGGGCGTGTAAGACAAGAGAACGACTTTTATTGTTTGTAAATTGGCTGTAAAATTATGAGTTCGCTCGTATTGTGCGTAATCACGGCGATCAGCTGTTATTTTATGGGATAAATCACTTTATTACCGCAAGTGGTGGTTTATGAGGCTATAAAGCTTCATTCAAATGGGCGTCAGGTTGTCTACCGCGTCGATGTGCTAATGTACATATTAACTAATGCTTTTATAGCTTTACTATAATTTATGAGTCTCACTCTATGAATAAGTAAAGCTGCTTCTCTATTACTCATACATAGTTGAGTTTTGATGATTTTTGTTTGTAGTCATATGAGATCATTGTGTTTATTCTAGCTTTACGTAGTTACTCATCGGTTTGAACTACCTACCTACAAATTATTTTCGTACTTGTTATTAAATAAAAATTATAAGATAGCAAATTCACCAAACGTGTCGTTAATTTAATTTAGGTATTATATTTTTAAATCTGTCAATGTGATTCACAATAATAAATAAGTATTTTAAATATTATGAAATACAATATAGAATTTATTAACTAGTCAAAAAATAAATAACTTCGAACTTATTGATTATTACTCTTGATTCTGCTATTCAGTAATAGATGGCGCTATATATCAAAATACGACTACATTAGTCATTAATTTACTCATCTTGCTTCTTCAGCATGGTAATAATACGTAATTAATTCCTTAAGAATTAATTACGTATTGAATTATCAGTCGTAGTTTAAAAATAGCAACCAACGAGAAACAGAACTAAATACTTATCTATAGATATCCAGACTTATTCCGATTTATTTTATGCATAAACATAGAATTGAGGTGTTTTTATAACTTGCATCTAGTTAGACAGAGAATATTGCTATGAAATAATTTATCTAAATATTAAACACACAAAAAAATTTAAAAAAGAACTTAAGAACTTTCCAAATGAGTAATTATAACTTAATCTTGCTTGACTAAAAATCTTTTTTTCCCGCTCAAGTGTTTTTATCTCGTCAGCCGGTAGCGTCGAAGTTAACAGCGGCTAATTATTTGTTTTACGACACGTTTACGATCATCGTCATCGTTAACTTGACGTTTACGATCAGTTAACACCTCGGCCCGTGATTGTTTAGCTCGTGGCCTTTACTGCCACTTTAAATTAATATTGTAAACATAACAGTTTTATTAATCGCAAGCGGTTTCATTGAAGCTTGCAGTTTTTTTTTAATGAACATATTTTGTTCTTTTTGTAAATACATTATTAATTTTTATTTAGATATTTATTTATATAATATATCCAAACTTGCAGCAATTTCTACAGGATTTTATCTAATTATTAAATAAATATTCTTATACGACTTACAGCTACAATAAACATTGGCAACAGATTTCTAATACACTTCTTGATATACAACAAAACATACAAGACCCAAGTGAATTGAGCTAGCCAGTTAATAAACTGAGGGAAAGAACAAGACAAAAAATAAATCAAGACAGAGAAAGAAATACTGAAGGAGAGACGTAATTTATGGGATGCACATTTGGGCAGAACAGCACCAAATAAAAAGTTATTTCCCGGTATGGTTATGATATTAATGTTCTGTTTTTATTTTGTTATTAAATACTCTTTTGGGTAGCAGACTCTAATTATGTAATATCTTTGTATTTTTTTTTGTATTTAGCCGGTCTGAGCAAAACGAAGTTCGGGTTATGATTTCAATATTAATACTAATTCTCTGAATGAAAACACTAAATCTCCCACTCATAAAAATAAATATTTTATCCAAATAAATCTCAAGGTTTTAAATAAAAAATAAACCTAAAATATGTAACGAAAAAGAAATTAAAAATAAGAATAATGTAGACATGTTTTTCGCGACCGTACCGCCTATCGCTATGAGTAAGTTATGGCCGCTGTAGGGTGAGTTACACCCTGCTTAGGTCACGTGGCCCGAGAGGGATGCCATCACCAAAAATCTGGGGGAGAAAAAAGGACAAAACAAGTTGGGGCGGCAAGTTATCTTCGTTTCATTCAACTCACACTCGCGCCGCCCGAACGTCCGTATAGATCAATAAAACTACTTTATCTCTTTTTGGCACATCCCCATCCCGTCGGCGACTTCCTAGAACGATACTTTGCTGTCGTTGCATCAAGCTTTCTCTATTAAAACAAATACACTCATCGAACAAAAGTTGTTCCTTTTTTGTAATCCAATTGTTTTCTTTTCTTTATTTCAAAAGTCAATTGTTTCATCTTTTCTATAAAAAATGTAAGAAAGCATAAAGACGAATTTTAAAAAAGGAATTCCAAATTCGAAAACAGACCGTTTTGTTCACGCTCTTTTGTTCTTTTTTGGAAAAAAAGGAATCCCGTTAACGCAATTGTCGCCCGTTTTTTACGCGGTGAGGTCGCGTAAGAACGTTTTATCCGTGTTTACAAAGGTAATGGCCATAAAATATTATTACCGGGCTATTAGGAGGCGAGCCACAGGTAGGTCCGGGTGGCAGTCGCTAGTTCATTGCCGCTGCGATAGCGCACCGGTAGTTGTAAGTAATTGAAGCTGTTAATTTGTCGTTAAAGTGCTCTTGTGTCTTGTTTGAGCGGCCGAACGTGATTTAGGTAGGTAGGTTAACATTTGGTTTATTACTTTTATTCGACCAATAGAAATCTCGACCAATTTTTACTCATATTCCTTACCCGCCTTTATAAGACTTTTTAATCATGCTGTTAACACAACTAAATACAGCTGTCTCCCTTTCCATATTTTCTTTACCGTCTTTCGGAGCAACCCAAAAATCTTCCTGAAATATTTTACAAGGGACATTGATACTTACCGTTTATAGAAGTGGTCGTTTTTCGGTAGGGCTGTCACAGCGGCATATTTCGCGGCCGACCGTCTTCCGGTATCACCTAATAAAGTAATTACTCGGGTAAAGTCGGGCAACTCTCCGCCTTCCCGCTCCATCGCGACTTTACGAAGTAGGGACGACACAAACGATTCGTGTCTGAATTTAAAATTGAGCAATTTGAAAATGTAACGACACCCCTGTTGTTGTATTGAGTTAATTTAGAAATTGAGTTACAAACGACAAATACAGTGCACCCTTCTTCGATTTGAATAGAAAATCCATTAACATAATTTTAGATATGTTACACACGAATAAAATCAATCTAGTGTAGCCCACAGTTGGAGTTCAGCTTTCCTAAGTTCAAAACACTAATTTCCCGTTTCGCCTCTTACTAGTATACTTTCTTCAGGCTAAACCGTCTAGCTAAACCACTATGATAGATTCCTCTGAAAGCCCTTAGAATAAAAAGCAAGCGATTTTTACTCATACAACCAACTTATAGGCACTTACAAAGTTATTCCTATACCGAAGTAACATCAAGAAGTGTGATGAAGCCAAAATGGTATTCATTATCGTCTTGATATCGTGTTACTCCTATCCTAATACAATAAAATCGTTCTTGTATAAAGCGATGGTGTGTTAGGGCCAATCTACACTTTTCCCCACTTTCACCGATCTCGGCAACTTACGCAACATATGTATGTATGGGGATGTTACCAGTTTTGTCACGAATAGTGATTTTTGGGACGGTGAGGGGAGCAACGGATCTTTAATGTTATATCTTGTATCACTTAACTTTGATCTTTAGGTTAGACCTAAGGTCCCAATATTGTGCACGAATAGCAGTAGCATAGTAAATTTAGTAATAAGTTATGTTTTAATTAAGTAGGTGTTTCTTCCATTAAACATGATTTATGATATCAATTAACCCGAAAACATCTTTGAATCTGTCGCCCACATGTGCTCATATGTTAGCACCCTAGTATTCATCCAAGCGTTTATTACTGCTTCATTTTTCAACGATGAATAAAAAGCAATAATTTTCGAATTGGTCAATAGTCCTAGACCCGATTTTTCAGTAGCCAGCACATGATAATTTAGCTGCTCATTTGAAAGTGGAACGATTTTTCTATGAATATAAAAGAGGAATTTATCCGAGGTTTGAACTCTCACTCTGTTCTTATTCAGTGATCAACAGACCACATAATGTTTGAAGATACCATACAGTTTAATCTCGAGATTTTAAAGTATTAAGTTGAAGAATTTTGAGCGCAAGTCTAAGGCAGATACAGCATTGCGCTCATACTTATATTGTCCGTATCAAACAAAAGTTTGGTCACGCTTAATGCCTTTACGACTGCCGGGGGTGACATAAAGAAAATGAAAAACATTTTGTATTATTCTTGTTGCGCTGTTACCCGCGGAACTTGAACGACCCTCGGTAGGAAGGCCACATACTCGCGAATTACACCTGCGTTTGTCGGTAAGCTTGTGGAGGTGTTAGCTAGATATAGGTAGGTCAAATTACATAAAAAATCTGTTCATACCTATATCGGGATGGTTATAGTTACATAAAATAAAATTGAATAATTTTAACATCAATTAATGACGCTATCCAATTAGACATTGTTAAAATTAAGACTTAGGATGGTCTCGAGCAAATTTTTTAATTGTTAATACTATTTATAAAATATAATCGTCTGTTTCTTTAACAAAAATGATGAGACTTCTGTTTTATGTTAATAATCCGAAATACTAAAATTAAATTAGAAATAAATTGTCTAAAATTGAATATGGATGAACGTGTATTTTTATCACTAACTCTATTACTATACACTATTAGTTTGACATAATATAAATCATTTATCGATTCAAATGCACATAAATAAGATATCTAGCTTACTAAAAATCGTTGTCGAAAAGATAAATCGTTGTGTATTAGTTGGCCTAAGCGCTTCCCTCCGTATCCAACGGTTTTTGCTTAGACAAATATCCACAGAAACTAGTTACGTGTTCAGACTTGTTTATGTCGACTTTTTAATATTTATCACCTGCTGTGATCCATCACTGTGAAGCAAGTTATAAGGAATTGTAAGATGTGTTCTTTTTTCTTTCATTCAAATAACATTAGAAGGTTTTACTTGGCAATAATTCATGCTTTTATAATTTCTTTCATACCTGTTTGCATTTTGGTTATCTTAATTTTCTTTATGTCGCATTGTGATTGTTTTTTGTTATTTATTCTAAAATTATTTGTAAATATACTATTTATATTTCTTCTACATCTCATAGCATCATCGTACCACAGTCTAATCTCCACTGAATTACTAGTCATAATAATTACCTCCAAATTAATAAGTAAAAGCATCTATCTGTATAACACCAGTAGGCAACAGATACTAAGAAGAAGAATACATGTTACAAAAATAACTTTTGTATAGTTATGTTAAAAACAAAAATATTAAAGGTGTATGCCAGTAGTACACATGAAGCGACATTGAGCTATCAACAAAACACAAGTAAACAGAACACAGCGATACAAATACAATGTAAATCAGTGAAGAAGCTAGCGGAAAAGCCCGGGTGTTGAATAAAATTCCTTTGCTGTTAGTATAATTTCGTAACATAGCCGGGCGGGGACGAGCCAGCTATAAACTTGTCAACTCAAACTATTTCTGGGCTGTTTGTTTTCCTTTTGACAAATCGTGTCGCGAGCGACGCCATCTTACAGCTGCATAGCTGACGAGTCGGTTTGATACCGCCATCGGATTAAGCTTTAGTTGGTTTTAAGAGATCTAAATAATGTTCAATGTCTTGGCTAAGTCATTTTTTAAAACGACGTCACTATTTAATGTCTCTAAATTTCTGTCGTGATTCGAGCTTAATTATTTGAAAGACCAACTCACTGGTAATAGTATATTAGATTTTAAAGTAGAAATACATCCTTATGCAACTCTATAAACATAGACTCAAAATATTAAAATAAAGTCACTTAAAGTGTCGAAAAACATTAAAATTTATATGCACTTACCCACCGGAACTCGATAACTCTTTTCCGATGATGTATAGACGGTGTTCGTAATGAAAGGGAGACATTTATATGTAATGTTTACCCAAAAATACCGGTAATAAATTAAGAAGTGTGGGTTGTATTGCGAAATGGAGGAACATTTAGGTCTATTCACGTAGGTTTGATACGGAACTTCAGTGGGATGACCGACTCACCGTCAAAGAAAAACAGAAATAGCATCAAAGAATAGATACCTGTATAAAAATGTAAATCTTTCGGTAACATTATGTTTAGAATTAAATACTGTGTTTCTTTAGCTAACGAATGATATATATTTCTCGTATAACTGTTGCCAGTAACAAGTAGGAAGATTTGTTAATGAATTTCCTGGTGAAGGCAATGTTTAATGACGTAAATCCGATGATTTTATTTAGTTGGTAATATTCAGATTTATGGGCCACGAATAATCTAGTTAATAAAAAATATATATTTGTATTAAGTACGTTTTTCAAGGCAAGTTTTTATGCTTCTTTATTTTAGATTCTGTCTGCCAGAAGGACATAATCTAAACATAATATTGATTTAAAGTTTTACAATAAAATATAGGTTCTTTAACATATGGATTATTTATAAGCAAATCCATCGAGCGGGAAAAAACACGTAAATACGTGAATTAAATTGGAAAAATAAAAGATCTGAGTCGTTTGTAACCTGATAATGTTTCGACCTTTAAGCAGGCACCCACCACCAAAACTAACTAACTAGGTTTTACCAAGTATAAAACATAATTCATAAATATTATATATCGCGGTCACATAACTCAGTCCGCGTCCCGGGTTCGCTCGTAATTCGTCGTGTGTGGCTCGCGACTCTTCTCCGTAGCGCCTTCGGAAATATTGCTCTAAAAACTGATAAAAAACAAACAAAAATGAAATCTATTTTCCAAGAAAATGAGTCCTGTATTCAGCGAAATAGAAATGGTGTTTAGGACTTTATAGGTGGCGAAGAAAACTAAAACCTTAGACAAGAGATCTATGATAAACGTGATTTCGGTAACGAGCACCGTCAACGTTGATGAATGGTCACGACTCTTATTTTTCCGAGTAAAATGGAAGAAAAAAACGAAAGTGTGAAGGGACGGCCTCACTAAATAATATTGTGAAAAATAGTTTATTGTTAGATCTCGTGATTAGATGTAATAAAGGACGGACGGGATGTAATCTTTTCGAGGGAAAATTGTTTTCATCCATTCCCCGTTTGTTGTGGAAGAAGGATTATAATTTGCCGATGCTCCGAGAGAGTGCGCCACAAATCAACTTTATGATAAACATACATGTTTATATACGAATACGTATGGTTCACACGGGTTGACAAATTAATGTCTGATTGACTGTGCCATTTGATCGTGTTTTGATAGTATTTTATAAATAAATACGATTCGAATTAGGTTGTTGATAGATACTTACTTTTAGAAAAACAACTTAAATATATCATATAGAAACTTGACATGTCTTTGAAAATTACTGTGGACAAGTTAAGAACTCATCCAATTAAACGTGTGTATAACTCCCTCAAAACTGCCGGATAAATTTTATAGAATTACTTTCAGTTGTAGTTAGAACATGAAGCATCAGTCTTCATAGAAATTGAGTATACTTTATTATGGTTACACATAATTTTTTATATTTTTAACCGAAACAAATCAGGTAAGTATCTTGATTTGGCACCATGACTGATACCCGATTACCCTTTGCTCACCTCGCTATATAAGAGAAATTGCTTTATTTATTACGATAAAAAGACACGAATAACATCCACATAGGCACTTAATAAACGTCAGTACTCTACAAAGACGTTCGGTAAAGTGGCGAGGTTTTATTACAAATCATACGGAGATTTATAGCGTGTGTCGTCGACCACTAAGCACTCACAACTGAAATATGGGGTTTCAATACCATGAGTTCGCACTTAAATAATTTTGTGGAAGGTGGTATTGGCGAATTCGACCTTGGAGATTCATTGAAGTTCTTCCTGATGTTAAAGTTTGTGGATAAGAGACTTAAAACCAGAAGACTTACAAATAATGAAAGAACTAGACTGATTTTTAAATCATTTATATAAAATTCATGAGAGACTATAATCATCTTTTAACTACGGTATGATAAAAATTGGTTCAGTCTTATAATTATCTTCACATATGATGTATCGTCAAAGTAACACGTCGTCTACATAAAACATCTAACAAATCATACTAGAGTGATTACTTCGACATTAACGTGAAATTTTTATTTTTTCACCTCCAACGACCAAGATTCTCTCTTCGTACTTGCCACGTCTCACACTCTCTCCATAACAATGGCGGCTCATCGCCAGTACACCAGTACTGCGCACCGTCTCCGCGATGTTGCCAACTCGATATCATCTTATTTCCTTGGCATCGACGCCAACGACGACCGCTTGATTTATTTCCTACTACCAACCTACAAAACTTTACGGATTAAATAGTTTTTTCTCGTTACAATATTTGCCAACAATTTTTTCTCAAATTTTTTGGTCCTCTCTTTATTTACATCGTGCGTAGGTTGTCTTTGCATATATTTGCATGGCGTATTTATTTGGACCAATAAAATTGTTCGCGAATGTTTTGTAAATATTAAACAACACTGTCTACTAAGGGGTGTTGACACATAAAGGTGAAGACACATTGTTTTTCTTTTTATTAATGATTGTATTCGACCGCTGAAATAATATTTGAATAATAACACGTAAATGGTTCGTTCCAAGACCTCGCGCCTAAATAGAACCAATGTTACATATACCTAACATAATGACAATAAAAACGTTACTAAAGTGAGAACCTAAAATAACTATGGCTTGCAACCCTCAAATGCCCAACCTAATGGTGGCACATAACAAACTGTTACAGAAATAAATAGCAAGAAAAAAGAAAGAATAGTCTGAGCACGTCGAACGCATTAGCTGTGCCCAAAAATAAAATTAATATAAATATCGTGTAGTGTGAAAGTTCACTACGGCGACAAACGACTGCGCATGCGCTAGTAACGGTCGCCTTTTTAAAAACTTCCGTATAATTGGTCGTGTCTTCAGAGATGAGAATTTATGTGAAGGCCCTACAGGTTAGATTACCGTTGATAATTTGAATAATGAATTTTAAATGTCGAAGGCTTGTAGATGGTAAAGAGTTACTGGCCGTATCTATATTTAATTTAAATAAACATTGATTTTTTATCAAAGTACAAAACCGTTAAAAGACTTGAATTAAGAATGTGTGAAAGAAATTAAACGGATGTTCGCTGCTGGTTTTTAATTGCAGTCAACAAAAACATTATAATTTAATGAATTTTGTTTTTTATTACACTGGATACATGAGCAAACGCGCAAGTAACTTTTCGGTCGTACTTTTTTTTCACGCGGTCGTGTCATGTTTTGTGAAATTTACGCCCAGCTTAAAGCGTCCAAAATTTTAGCTTGTGCCGTCCAAAATCCTGATAAATGTTCCGGGCGGGGGGCGGATCGCTGCGGGAAAAAAATCACAGTACCCCTTTTAATATTAATATTGCTTGCAGAGCAAATTATGTTAGATACTAATGTAATTTACATATGAAATTTTTGAAATAAACATTAAAATAAATAGAAAATTACAATAAAAATTTAGGTACGTCTGATTTCTCTTTCATTTAAGAATATACAAAAAAATATTCCGGCACTGAAACACCAAACATTAATAAAAATGTTGGCAATCAACCATCTAAAGATTTTTAACGAAAGAACTGTAACAATAGACGATACAGTAATGGCGTACATGGACGGAACACACGTCACGGAGGGCCCGCACACGTCGGGAGGGGATGTAGATAAATTGATGGCCACTCGGCGCAGGTACGCGGGGTGGGGCAAGCTCCTTTTAAAAATGGAACCCCTATTCCGATTTTTGAATTCGAAAATAATTGGTTGTTCCAATTTTGGCGGGTTTTGCTTCCAATATGGTGGCGTGTCAAAATCTCGGAACTAAATAACTGTTAGAGTTATTTATGGTTAATAATTAAGTTCTACATAAAATTACAACTTTGATACAAAAGTACAAATAGATCGAAAAAGAAATTGGACCTATAGGTACTAATTTTAAATAACTCTGATATCAAATTTAGAGTGTTGTTTCTAATGCTCTTGCACTCTTGAAATAGCTTGCGGTTATCATTTTTAAACCCTTTGTTGAAACCCTCTGTAATCCTTATAGAATTTGCATACAAATGTAAAGTATTTCCACATTAATCTTATATGCGTTAACGAATGTAATAAAATCCTTACAGGCTGGGGTGGAATCTGAGACAATTTGCCAGTCTCGCCCCTTCGTAAGCCCACCTATGCGTCTTTCTTATTGCCGCCTAAATCTTGAATATACAACTAAGATTAATCCCGCTGAAAGAAAGGGTGATGCAACCCTTTCGAGGGATGTTTGCGTGAAAAAAACAAACTTTAAAAGGATTTTTACATCGCATTAGTAATAGCGGTATACTCAACTAATGAACTTATTTTCAGATTAAATTCTCAGTAAATATTAATAGGCAGCAGCTATTTACAATTTAAAAGTCCCTGTTAAAGAAAACATCCACAGTAAAGCCATATAATCACCATCAGATTAGTCAGAATTCATCATAAAATTTCACGTCCGAACTACTGTTCTTAAACGTCGTTTAAACCAATGTTAACGTACTACCCACGTGTAGTTTCATTTCGTGTCGGTTATTGAGGTTTAATTACTTTTTTTATTGTCGTGAGAAATACCTAGGTCGAGTTAATAACGGTTTCTAGGTGATAATTGCTCGGTTAATTACTAAACCAGATACGAGTCTGTGTGTTCATGTGTTTTTAAGGTGTTGATTTTATAAAGTGCTCCTATTCAAATGGTGGTTCATTAAATTTGATTGATGGCTGATGGTGAATTAATGTAACTACCGAAAACATGTCAAGTGCGAATATGGAGTTTTATTTTGGGATCAGTACATACATTTTTTTGATAAAATATTGAATTTATTTATTATGCAAAGTCGAAACTATTCGCCTACTTAAGACATAGGCAAAAATATTGACTGTAGTTGTTTACTACACGGGCGTATTTCAGCGGTCGATATTCATTATTTCTACGGTAGAATACTCGCAACCCTTATCAAGGGAAGACGCCCGTTTTTTCTCGGTTTTCCCAAATAATTTATTTAGCGGGCCGCCGTCAATTTATCTCTGTGGGAGCTAATTTCGCGTCGGCCCGGTGGCTGGCTGGCGCATGCTGTAATTCAACAAATTGCGCGTCCTATTGGATTTATGGGCTCTCGCACTTGACGGAGCGCCCGGCGCCCTTCTTCCATTGTTCTTGATGCTGCGTGCATACTGGTCAACATCTGGAAATAGAATAGAATTCGTGTTAGTTGCATTTGGGGTCGACGCCCGTGCAGGCATCTCGAGCATTTTGTTTTAGTTTTGTGCGAAGTCAGGTTAAGTCTGGATGCATTGCGTAACGATTTGCAATAAAAACATCATTTGAGTTTAACATAGCAAATGTGAGTAGACCTTATGTCGGAGTATCTAATTCATTTGTATCCTTATTTTTTCGTCTATTCTCCCTATTCCTTGCACAGTATGTTACCACCCTTATCTCTTCTGCAGTAGTAACACATAATCGTATCAATTATTCGGTTCGCGTCCCTCTTCTTTATTACTTTCCTTGACCGGGATGGTAGGTGAACCTTTTTGTACTACTTTGACTTTTTGTGAGAACTCCAAGAAAAGTAGGTGTAGTTTTGTTTATAGTAATAAATTACTGATTGTTTGGCTGTTTAATCAAACGTTTGACCTACATTTGCAGTCGTACTCGGAGTAACTATTTTGTGTAGTCAACCGATAAGTACATAAACCAGATTAATTAAATAAATAATGTAAAGAAAATAAACACTTGAAAATAAGCAACTGGCTGAATCATAGTCTTATTTAAAAAATAAATCAAGTTATTAAAGCCCCACAAAAAATTATAATAAAATATTTTACAAGACTGTTAAGGCAAAGCAAGCTCGTACGTTTCTGTTATGTGTTTCTTTCTGCTGACTGCGGATCGCCAGACAGTCGTCCCTCTCGCGCGCGCTGCTTCGCGAATGGGCCACATCAGCAGCACCGGTATCTTTATAGAGCTGAAGAAAAAATATAAATAAAGCTTACTCATTCTATTCCTTAAAAAATAAATTAATTTTAATAACTGTAAAATTAACCTCGAAATGTCTGTAGGTTATTTTAATTTTCGTGTTAATGGTGATATTGCAATTTTATGTAGTTATCGTATTTTTATGTCAAATCCTTTCGCAAATATATAATAATATATATTCATAACATTCCCGTGGCATGTTAGGTACAACTTAGCCTTTTCTTATGGAGGAAACATGAGTTCCTGTAGTGGAGACATTAATAGGCTGATAATTATTTTCGACACAACTTTCATATGATACAAATTCATTACTATGTTACTCATCATATCGATGATTTCTCACAAATGCAGTTCGTAAATACTACATACACATCATTTATTTCCCATAGATAAATTATTAAAATAAACATTAATAGTAAATCAAATAAAGTGACTGCGATAACATTATGTCGACAGTTATTAAAATAACACACTTAAATTATATCAGTCACACACGCAACCGCTCTTAACATATCCACCGTCTTTGTAAATCAGCATATGCAAAGTGGTATAGCAATAAATCTAGCTGCTCTTGCTCGTTCTCGCATCATGTTACATCTTAATTTCAGAGCCGGCTCGACGGAGCCTGCCTGCCAGAGATACAGCCTTTTATCAAATACGCATTACGCTAGAAATTAACTTTAACTGAAAAAAAAAAATTTCGCCGTTCCGTGAGCGTAAGCGATAAATAATGAAAAGCTGTTAGAATGCTGAGTTTGTTTTAACATGCCCATGGGGCCCGCGCGAAATTATTTGCATTTTAAGTCCGCCCTTGTTTATGAGAACGTATTCCGATCTGATGAAATATCGTCGTGCGCTTTAGATTTTAAATTGTTACCGACTAGTGCCAAGCTTCTATAAATACCGCCAAAAAAACGTCACATTTATCTCTTCAGCAATATACTGAAATTATGGTTCCAATTATCCTAAACCAACAGCGACGATATCGAATTTTTCATACACTGTTTAGCTAACCCCGCTTAAATTATTTATCTCGAGACCGAATAAGCTATTTGCATTTTTATTTTTTTATGATTGGCGTTTTAATTAATTTCGCTTTCCTTTTGTTTCAGGTGGTCGTCGCGTGTAAAGCGTTGTCGATACTTTGGTAGGTCTTAGGGCCGATGCTTGTATGTAAGTTAGCGCGCTCCATGTATTCGCAGCAATCGTGATGTATGTGTTTCGATCGTCATATTGTCAGCTCCGCACGCCCCGACGCGGTTTGACGTCGCGAGATCAAGATATCAAAATCGACTGTCGAATAAATTTTTACGCCAGCCCACACGAACGCTTAGGCAATCGACTGCCAGAGATTTATTGTCAAAATTTCCCGTTAGTAACGCTTACCGAGCACACTCCGCGTATCACTATTTCACAAATAAAAGAACCAGTCGCGATATCATCGTCGACTATAAATTATATGAAGCTCGGATGAAAAATACGCAATTCGGTCTTCTCTTATTTATCGCTTAGCTTGACTTACATACGAATACATTATGTTAATAAGGCGATGATATTAAATAGTCGAATCGATTAATATTAATCAATTCGCATCGATTACGTAACTGTTGCGAAATGAGACGTGAGCTCGCAGTACATTCTAGATAGAACCATTAGAAAGCGTACAGTTATTGTCCAGGCGACATGGCGTTAGTTGTGAGGCTGTCGCTATCTGTCGGGGTGATCTGCTATCATGTTCCATCGGGACGGTGGCTGCTCCACGCTAGGAATAGGTCGAGTTCCCGCGTACTGTTCCGTGATATATTGTTCCGCATCTCCCTGTATAAATCTTGAACGCCTGCTGAGGTACACGGGACACGGCCGCCGCGCCGCAACTCCGAGCTTCAAATGGAATTGTGTTTTTATTTATCGTGCGAATCGTGCCCCACTATCGCTCACTCGAAATCGCACTTTATCTGCCAAAACGCGGTGTCGAACCGAGGTGGATTTTACAGCTCTTTATAGTTACTATTTTTGTTTATATTATTGCAATTCTGTTCTTACTATTCACTTAATAGAGTATGGGATTATTTCTGATGGAGCGCTTGCCAATAGTTTGTATCTCGTTCGTATGGGCTCATTTCCTTTCAAATTCTTTGTTAGCGAGCTGAAATTTAAACTTTTCAAAGCGTGTGAATACGTCCACTGCGACGGCGGGAGTTTCATCTCGTTCATATTATCATAGATTGTGATGTGGTATTTATAATACTCAATGTTTTGACCAGAAATAATGTTATACGAAAATCGAATTTGATTATAAAAGTATCAAGTTTGTTCTCATTGTCATCGTCCCCCGTCGCAGTGTGTCGAAACAAATTATTGTAATGTAAATATTAAGACTTAGTATATATATATATACTTGTAACCGAAATCTGATGTACAACGTCTGTATACGTCTTTGAAACGCATAATAGTGATACATTTACAGACTAACAATATATTTTGCTGGCGCGACGCATAAGGCAAATGTATACTTACCATACTTTTTATGTATATTTGTGAGATTTTGAATAAATCAATTGAAAATTGAAGACGAAGTTTCGTGCCTACCCATTTTTTCTAATAATGTATTATGTATTAAAACGTTTTGGTCCATTGCGTCCCGCCAGAAATCCTATATACGTAAATACAAAAGCTTTAGTATGAAAAAAAAAAATATTCCATTTATTAGTCGATAGCTTAACTTATTCTTAGAAACATAGATTACCTATAGTCACTTAAAAATGACATGAATCAAAACTAGTTGTGCCCAGTATACGAATAGCTAATTAAATTTAAGTAATAGATAATGTAATTTATTTTAAGATACAGTAGTGGTAATATTTTTGGATTCCTATAAACATATACGTAATTTTTTCTTCTGTATAATGTAGTCATGATACGAATGATCGTGTAAAACTTGATCAAGATTCTTTCGGCACATTTATTTTTAATTAACGCCCTTCGAAGTGCCAAATTCATTTTTTTATTCATCGATTCATCTAATTACCTCTTTATAGTTCCTTTTTAACGTTATTATGATTTTATGTGTTAATTCAAACAACGATTATGTTATTGTTGTAGACTTGCACTACTTAACTGAAAGAATCCTGGTACAAGTTTTATTGATGAACTTTTGTTACATATTGTAAATATTAAATACTTATTTAAAAAAAGCTTTTTAATAAATAGAACACAAACTTGTTGTATACTATCAACGGAATTCGAAATTCGTACACTTGTTTTTAATATTTCACAAATATTTTGCGGCATTTTGAAAATGATAAGTTTACAGTTTGAACGAAATCGTTAATTTATTTTAATTTGGAACGTGCTCATGAATGTAATACGTAAATTTTGTCCTTTTACGAAGCATTTGTCATACGTAAATAGGTAGGCCCAATTTTATTGTAATGTAAAATAATTATAATATAGTCATAAATGAAGAGAAATACTTAAAAACTCGAGGGATTCTAGTGTAGAGAATGATTTAAATGTTTGTGTTTCATGATTGTAACTGTGTGAAAAGTTGTGTAATACTATATTACCTATCATTACCTATAATATGGACGGAAACGATATTATAATTTTTTGTACAATATCGGCTATAGTGCGAGATGGATCTGCATTAAATAAAATTCTGTTACTGTACAAGTTGCTTTTATTTTTTACTTACAAATTACCACAATTTTTACCCTAATGGAGAAACTCGGATCTTTTTCTTGGCATCAGGCCAAATTAAGTAGGTACGGATCACTGATGTAGAAATATAATGCAGAAATGTTCCTATTATTTAATCAAACATTTTTATTATTTAATCAATTGTTACGATACACACGATGCACTGACTGCATATATTTCATACAAATGTCTCGACATTTCATAAGAACTTGGTTTATATGAAATAAAGATATGTTTTTGACATTTATTTGATTTTAGAAATTAAAACTAGAATACCATCTATAGTACTTCTTCATAGTCGATTAAACGGGTCTACGATTTCATAGCGCGCCGATCCTTCAATATTCTTCTTATCGAATTCACAGTCTCTTCAAAATCTCCTGATCAATATGAATAATTATTGTTTGAATTCCTTGGTGGTCACTAACCGAGCAAGTAACATCTGGTTATTAGCCAATGAATATAATTTATGTCACTTGACAAAACAGGAGGTGAACACTCGTAAATTCATAAGCGAGTTACTTGTCTGTCTGCCCTTTAAACAGTATTAAGAACTATTACTATGTATTATGTAAATATACGGCCTTCATGAAAAAGGCTGGCTGGTTATTAAAATGAATAAGCATTTGAAATAGTCCGAGATGTATTTACTATTGTATATCCACATTTTCTCGATGCCGTTTTTCAGTAAAACCCAATTATATTTTTCTCAACACGGGGATTGAACTCAGTCCTGGCGTTCAAATATTTAAATAAAGGATTCGTGTCAGATTCAGAACCACATGTCGTCCAAACTTCAATATTACATTCTGATTAAATGCGTTTTAATATCAGTCAATAAAGATTTTTGAATTTAGAGCGTCCTATTTCAAAGAAAAGCTTTAATCAAATACACTTCGGCTGGAGGCCCTTCTGGTCTCGCCATTTGCCCGGTTAAGCAGTAAAAGCTCCCTGAGCTAACTACGAGAGATAATACAAAAAAAAAATCAAATACACAGTGAAATTTTTATGATTTAAGCTAATAATATAAACAAACCTAACGGTCAGATTGTTATTTCAATCTTATAGAGGAATGAAAATGTGTAAAACTACAATACACCTTTGCTAATCTTTTCATGAATTTCAATAATAGGTCTACTAAGTACTTAGCGGGTGGATACCTGTCGCATAACAAAAGTTAGGATCTTTAGTGCTTAGAAAGTGTGTAATTTATAAATAAACAAAGTGTTGATACCTCTCTCGACATTATCAACTGAATCAATTTAGGAAGACCTTTTTTTTCATCTTAATTTGGACAATTCATGTGAAATCAAGACATTTGGACAAGTTTTTGTTATGGTAGCCATCTATTTTATGTATTTATCTAGTGTTTTCTCCATATCGTTAGTTTAGATCATATGACACCTATTAAATATATCACCCTCCGAACGAAAGTGACCTAAGTCAAAAATGTAATTTGTGGGAAATGAACTAGAAAGTCTTCAAAAAAGTATACTTTTGAACGTCAGTTTTGGTTGTTCAGGAATTTTGAGTTAGGTCACTTTCATTCTAAGGGTGCGATATATCTCTCAATATTCAGACGTCTAAGAACACAATCTTGTTCCTAGCCACATTTTTCCAAAATTCAACCGCGAGACTCATAATAATAAAATTGAACGATTGCTTGGAAAAACCTAATGCATAATACATACATACAGACGAACGGTGAAATAAAGTAGTGTACACATGAGAAAAGTAGCCATGGTGTCGTGCCAAACAGGAAGCGTGCATGCGAGGCCGCCGGGATGTGGGGTTCGATTCTTTTGCTTCGCGATTTTAGACTTTATTTATTTAGTACATACACCTATATATACAATATATTGAAATGTAGAAGGTATGTTTTAAGTCTATATGGGTTCTTTCGGTAAATTCTTCAATATAATCATTACTTTTATAATAGCATTGAAATTTGCTCCAGATTAACTTATGTCTGAGTATTTCCTTATCAACCTACCGCTTATCAAAAGCATTTACTAAATAAAATGTAGTAGGTATACATTGTTTTTTTTATTTTTATTATAGGTCTTGCGCAATAGTCATGTTAAAAATATTTAGCAAAAGCGTATATAGGTCTTATTTTAGACTAATTTAAAGTTCACCAGCTTTTAGCAGTGTTTCATCAACTTTAATCAAGACTAAACAAAATCTTAACTAACATTAGCCAACTTACACATACAGCCATGTATAATTTTAGTTACTCATAAATAAGCCAAACTATTCTTAACTAACTTGACAGAAACATATCGCGACGCACACTTACGAAACCCTATGCCCGTTAGGGATTTCTAGCATTATTTATAACTCAAGAAACTAAGCTCCATTTTTTATAAAACACCTAAATTTAGTGGTCCGTCTGCGGTTCCCCATAAATCAGGGAGTATTCGGCGGATTACCGCAAGAGTAATGATACCAGTCCACCTGCTGAGGGAGTCCTATTATTTAGCTATTTGCTCGGGCGTACCCGGCGTCCTCTTAGGGTATTAGTTGTACTGGGTACCTTACCACACTAGATTTTGAACGTGTGCCAGTTTCAGAGTCAATTATCTTCGCCTTATATGAACTTTCGTCAGTAATCTTGGGATTGTCAAAGTATTAAATTACGTTAGAATTTGTTTAATAATAGATTTATGTGAAGCGTATAAACGTAAATCATAGTGATGTTGGATATGAGCAATAATTTATTTGACATCGTAGACACTAGTTTGATGGATAGTTTTGAGCAACTGCAAAATTTGTGCAATGAATACCTAAGTATACCTATACAAGTGGGTATTAGTTAAAGAACCCATAAGCATATTGTCCAAACGATTCTTGGTTTCGTAGTAAAACGTAAAGAATTAAGACATTTTTTTTAATCTTAGGAAATTTTCCCAAATATATTTACATTTGCATTCACTTAGATTACTACTATTATATTAGAATTGCTGACACTTGAAAGGCAAGGGATATAGCGTGTAGATATAACTCATTAAGACACGCAGCGCCCGGCAACGAGAAACAAAAGATTTTCTATTGTCTCATTTGCATCACTTGACAGAATAATGATATTCACGATGACGTATTGAAACGTCAAATAGGTACTTATGGAATAATTTGAAAATACTGACGATATTTCCTTCCATAATTTTTTGTACTTCATCCACTCTCAAGATACAAAACTAAACAAACAAAGCAAAATGATACACGTAACAGAAACCCTTCAAAAATTAAGGGCGGCTTCGGATAGTGTTTTATGCAGAAATTAAGGCTCCCGTGAAAGGCTTATAATTAACTAGCTAATTAGCAACGTGAGACTGTTCACTTTATTAGCTGGGTCGCCTCGTGGAGGCTGATATCGGATTTTGGTACTGCTTTAATTAGGCATTTTCTTGCTGCTTTTGTTTAGGTTATATGACCCTATGATAACCCTGGGCTTGGTATTTTTTAGGCTAGAATATATGTAGTTAAACATAGAAGAGAATGATGTAGTTTTTGCTTGATAATGGTAGTAATGATAATGGGTAATTTTTAATTCGGACTTAGTTTTCCTTATTGAATTAGGAAATTACTTATGGCATATTTCGAAAAACTGTCAAATTAGGTGGTGTTGTAATTAGTTTAATATTGAGTAAAAAAATAATATTTCGTTCTCACCAATGTTTGTAAAGGTTCTATAGTTCAACTAGATGCGACTGAATGACAATATTTCTGCGCAGCTCTAAAACAAAATCATAAGTGCCCTCTAGCACATGACTAGAACAGAAAACATTTTTCATTGGTACACAAATACATACTTACAAGAATACTTTCCAAAGATAGTATAACATTTATTAAATAAAATTCCAATACTTAAGTATTAACCCTACGGCGGCGGCGTGGCAGTGTCTCAGCCAAGTTCGCAAACAACTGACTACCATAAAAGCGAATCTCCGTCAAAATCTATATTCACCCGAGTCGAATAAAGATTACGACATTATCCCTTACAAGCATTATTCATACATTCAGTGCATGTCATACAACAATTTGCCGCGCAAAATCTGCACACACAGCTATCTGTGCGTGCGCACCGCCATATTTCGCGGTCAGCGGACATATTGAGTTATCTTAATTAGCCGGGAGGCAACCCGCCACCCGCGCGATCCAGCCGATACGTATGAAGCTATGTTCACGATAATCTAGGTGGTATCTAGTAACCTAAGTCGAGGCACGAATAGTGCGTGGGTTAGGTTTAATTTGAGTTTTTTTTTTAAAGTGACTTATATTAGTATACTAGGTTTTTATGTAATAAAGGATACTTAGTGGCCATTGGTTTGCTCATAAACCCTTAAACTCTTAGTTACAGAACAACAAAGTGAAACTGAAAATGTAAGAAACAGAACCATTCGATTAAAATAACCATTATTCTTGTGCTTATAATAAATCAGTTCGAAATTCAAATCAATATCGATATTCAAAACAAATCTCCACTCCCAAGCATTCTTACAGTGTGATTCAAATATGTATGTACACTAAAAATATTATTATAATAATATTCAGGTACGTGTAGTGGACACATAAATCCTTCTGTCTACAATATCAGGCGCGGCAACTCCTGCGCAGTTGGGGCTCGATCACGAGGAAATAAAGACAATATGGAAGAGTTGCGATAGGTATATAATGTTAATATAGTTATAGAAATCGTAACATAAAGTGCTTTTTTTTTAAATAGATAAATGTGACCTTCCAAGTCACAAATATCTTTTGAATCATTTCTTTATGTAGAGTTGCAGCTCATCTTGATTGACAACTTGATTGATTAAGGTTTAAAAGCATAATAATGTGATTTATTTCTATTAATTAACTAATGACTTATTTGTCTATTAAAGAAATAGAGTTTAAGGTAGGTAAATAATTTTACTTCAGGCTGGAATATTTGTGTCAGTATCTTCAGCTTCACAAATAATCACGTTATTGTACCGCTCAACTCTCTTGATTAAGATATGTGGGAAGCGGTTCAATTTTGCTAAATAAAGGTAAGGAAATACCCAGTCAAGAATGACTATCCATATTAAGCTCGAAAATGTCCACTTCAAAGTAAACATGGGCCTCCCTGTATATAAAGTAATTTTGTATTGAGGATATTTAATTGTCGTGGTCACATAGGGTACTTACCTACCAAGACGAAGGGTTTATTTGCATTTCTATATACACTTAAAATAATTTCATGAATGTAACAGATGATATAAGGTCAGTTCGGGTAAGATCGTACAGATCGAATTTCCGGCTGATTCGAGCACCTTTTTATTGACCTTCTATTGACTGAAGAACAACATATAAAAAGTAGTCGAATCAGCTGGAAATTCGTTCTGTACGATCTTACCCGATTGTCGCTTAGTGACATCGATGCGGTATACATTCCAAAATTTCTTAAGTTTTCATAAAACTCTGAGTTTAAATTATTTACAACTAATACCACAGAATAATTCTGTCATACAATCGCAAACAAACAATTCACTTCCACTACAACATTAGGTAACAACACAATATAAATGGTCGTACTCTATGGTCTAGGCGCCATACCCCTGTTATTTTCATAAACAGGGTTCGTTGTCGTTCGTCGTCGTTCGTTGTTCGAATCGTGCGCGGTTGAGATAAGATAGCCGTGCGCGTGCGCAGTGCCCCGCCGCGACCGCTAATTAAGTCTTTAGCTTCGATATGATTTTATAGTTTATTTGTTAATAGATTGTTACAAGTTGAACTAGATCTATGGCTCGCTGACATTTTATACTGATAAATGAAGTCTTCCCGTGTTATAACTATTACTACAATTATGATATCGAAGTAACAAAAAACATTTTAAAAATATACATAGCATCACGCCTGAATTTCTCTCAAGGTTAAGCAGAAGTGTACTGTTTTGTGTACCCATATTTTGCCGTTGCCGTTATTGAGCCTATTGCCATAAAAAAAAAAGATTAGATATAGATTAATTAATGGAATCAGGCGTTACTTTGCGGAAATCCATGATATAATATGATGATATAATGATATAAAATAATGTAACATGCAACCAAACCGATCGACCGACCTTTGAGGATCGGTTTGGTTGCATGTTACATTATTTCTATCGCACTTTCTGCATGTGCAAATATTTGCGGGCGGGAGGGTGCTGTGCTGTGCTGTGTGCTATGCTTGTTTTTGGCGGAATTAAAACTAAATATTATAGTTGTATATTAGATATAGATTATATCAGCGTGAACAAAGAAGTATTTATTTGACGTTGTTGAGACCAAAGAGGTCTGCTGCTAAGTTTTTATTAGGCCAAATAACGTGGAGAAAATTAAGTTCAAAAGTTCCTTCTTTTACTCTCGTCATTCTCGTAGGAAATGAGGAGATTAAAAGGAGACTGAGTGACATACGTACAATATTTGAATATCTCGTGGTTTCTTCTTAATTTTCTTCTGTGTTGGCACGGCCGCGTAAGCGAAATTCTAAGTCTATGGCACGACATCATATGAAAGTCGAAAATATTGTAGTGGGAAGATTAGGTTTCTTCTGAAATTTACTATCATATTATCTACTAGTTTTTATAAAGGTCACCATAAAAAATATACAATTACTTTCGTTACATAGACTTCACTTTTTTATTTTAAGAAATCATCGGCATTATTATTATGGTAGCATTAATGAATTATCACGTTAAGAATTCCATTTTACGTCGTTTAAAAAATCTATAAATTTATTGCATTTCATTGACATATAACACGAAATTACCTTTTCAAGTTTCAAGCAGAATCTTAAATTACCATTGAAAATTGCTCAAATGCAAATTTTAAAGCGCTTGAGGTAAAAAATTGAAACGACATCTAATTTCAAAAGAAACAAAGCCCAGGTAAATTCCATGCACCAAATAACTAAAATGGTATATTTTTTATATTTCGAACAATGCATCTAACTCTTGTTTACGTTAGTAACAATAAAACGGCTTGATACTGCGGGTATGAGGGTAGACAAAGCCGCTTGTGGCCTCCTGTCATAAATGCATGATTTACGCAATTACCTTGCAAAGACGACGATAAATTACTGTTCATTTCACTACAATAACATACAAATATATTTTAACACCTCAAATCCTACACCTCTGGACATTCTCAACCTTATTTCGACAACCATAAAGATTACAAATTCAAGTGCTAGAACTTTTTTATGAGTGGCTAAGGTTGTTCAGATGTAAGACCTGATTATTCACAGATATTGTATCGAGTATTACCACCCGCTAACTTGAGGTGACGCAAAAGAAATTCTTCATAATTTTCCATTATATTTAAAAGATACAATACACGTTTTAAGTATTAACGATACACGTTAAAAATTAAAGGTATAGGGATATTGTCGCGGTGCGGTTTTTTGAAACAGAAACAATAATGCCCTTTTGCAAGGTATTGAGTTTCCGAAGCTTTGGTATATTTTTAAGCATTTATTTTTTAAACTTCACACTCAAGCACATTGATAAATGGATTTATATCCATCGCTAGTTGTTGTTTTGTATTTATCCGCTTTTTCATCAAAGTAAAGGACATTTCATTTCAAGAAGAAAAAAATTTGCTTAAAAACTCCTTCGATCTCCAAACTACAAAACCAATTTGATAAAGGACCGTGTTCGTACTTCTTAGTTGTTTTTAAACCTACTTTGCATGCAACATTAAAATGTAATCTTCAATTGCTGCCAAATCACGTCTTGTCGGCAACACTTGAAGTTCTGGTCACCTCGTAAGCTGTAACGGCTTAACGATATACATACAAAACAGTGTATTACCTTGAACATAAACTGTTGATTATTAAATACAAAACAATAGAAGCTATTTTGGTACATGCCTACCGCTGCCGATTGGTCCACAGACCTAAAAAGTCTTTTCTAAAGGTTTAGATATTCATAAACGTAACATGGTATCTCGCTTGTATTCCTCTAAGCGGTAGGCAGAACTGTATTGTACGCACACATTACACAGCTGTCGTTGTTAACTACCATGTAATAGGGAGTAAGCCTATTGTTATCTACTGCTAATTCAAAACTCCAGGTGGCTACTAAAAATTTAAAAAACAAAATCACAATAACACTTTACCTGACCCGGATTTCGAACCTAGGACCTCAAGTTCAGCAATGGCGCTTGACAACGAAGCAGTTAATAAAATCCCATATTTTATTATCATTTATAAGATGTATAGGTTCCGCAACAACTTGGTACGTAAGTCAAACCCTTACATGTGTCAAACTTGTACAATTTCTGCCGTGTTCTTAATATGGCTAAACATATGTTATAGATCCTTTGAAGCCATAAAACGGGTATCCATCAACATCCATCTTAGAGGCAACAAGTACACTGTTAATAATTATTCCAAAAACGAACAAATCAACATGACAGGCTTAGTGATCTGCTTAGCAAATACAAGGCTCGAACCTTCCTAATGTGTTGTCAATCATCCTGCTTCCATACCCATGGGTTGAATAACAACACGGTTTTTGTATGAACACCGGCCGCTGAATATCAATTTGTCGATGTGTCATGTCCACATCATGCGTTAGGTGGAATTCCTTAATAATACTACGATAAACTTGCGTAAAGACAAGAGTACCCTGCTACACAGATGAAAGATGTATGGTAATCGTCATAGTGAGGCAAAACTTTGTCGTACTATCTATTTGTGAGTTGATATTTGAACAAACTGACTTGTGGTGAAGAACATTTCTGAATTTTCTACATTGGAAAATAAATAGGTAGAATTCTTGTCGCTATTTTTCGACGCAGTTAAAAGATGTAGGTATGTATCACTATTCTTTAGGTAAAAATTTTGGTAACACGAAGGGAATGTGTTATTTAGTGGTACTTATAGAGACGAATGATTGTGTCTCTATAAAATCGATTGCTGAAAACAATGAACACCTTAATTCACAACTACAAATCACTCCACAAAATCCAAAACCCAGTAGCAATTACGAATATAATTTGTCAAATAACTATTTATTGACTCATAACCTTCCAATCAATCAATCGGCGATGGCTATCTAACGCCAACACTTCCCTAGTCTGCGGTAGGTATAGTGGCTTAGATTTAGATTTCCGATTGATATTGATAACCGATCGGTCACGTAGCCAACAGTTTGCTTGCCGACTGCTAATTAACAGGATTTTACTCGGGCGCCTTCGATGACGTCACTCTATTGTACGGTGACACGCTTAAAATAAACTGCGCATTTTGGATGATCGGTGTGACTTTAATCCGATATCCGGTTATGTAACAGATGACCAGTTAATATGTGAAATCGGTATCGGACAGCAATGGCATTGACGCTAAATATGTACGGTCACTAGCTTTTTGCAAGAAGGCTGTTCAGCTGTGGAAGAACAGTGTTTAGTGGCTAAACGATTAACTTTACGCTACTTGGCGCTGGTTGGATTCACGCACGGAACAAATATTTGTATGATCTACAAATTGTTGTTTCGGGTCTGGGTGTAAACTGTACTACGATACAGAAGAAATGCAAGAGTGAGTCAAAGATTAAAAAAAAACATTGTATACATACTAAAAATTAAAAGTGATCGATGACCGCCGAGATCATGGATTTAGTGTTATTAGGTTTTTCTGTAAGGAAATTCTCTGGCCAGGAGTTTGTAAAAGTTAATGCCTACTGTTTACTGCTCTTAGGAATGAAAGTAAAAGGATAGAGCGTGAGTCAACTAAGAGAAATGAAGATTAGGTACTTGGTTCTGATCGTTGGAAGTAGTGATTAGCACGAGTGTTGATTAAAAATCTGTAAAGCCCGTTTTATACTAAGTAGTATACATCTTAGAATACATTAGGAAAAAATGCAGGAAAAGCTTATAACGTGGGTAATATTAAAACCAATGTGCCAGCAACGTTATCTCAAATCATGAATTATGAAAAATGGGAGTTGAAGTGCATGATCAGCCTTATATGATATTCAATATAAGGATATATTTATTAAAATAATAGACTAGTCATCAATCAAGATAAGCTGAAACTTTACTTGAAGAAATGTTCAAAAGATATTCGTGTCTTGGTGGGCTGTCTTTGTTTATAGTTTTAATGAATAGGGTATATTATGTAGACTATAATTAGGATGAAAAAGAACTATTTGTTTTTGACTAATCCTTAAAAAAAAGGGATTTATACGAAGCAAGCTAATCTGTAATGGACGCTCTTCCTATTTAGAAATGTACATAGTTAAAACCTTCTTAAATAGTGACTAAGTATTAAAGAATTTTCTTAACGCAGATTTCTTGCAGTTTATCTATGTAACATTCACTTAAGTGCTTCCCCAGATGCGCATTTTGTTTAAGCATCAGTAGGTCGTATTTACACATTCACTTATGTTAACAAGATGTTGTTACTAAGCGCTTTACAAATTCAACTGACACATTGTTAGAATCTCAAGGCTTTTAAAACTGTTCTTCTTCTGTTTCCGTGCTTACTGCAATAATTATTATTACCGATAATATTGTAATTTCTTTCAGCCTAATCTTTTTTCCTACATTTCCTACAGTCATATTTCCATCAGGTGACACCGCTCGTGTCCCAGGTATCCAACTTCTGGCCGCTTGGTAGTACTTGCCAGGATTGGCCTTTTTAAGTTTTGCAATACCTTTATTTACACTTATGTATATCCGCAAATTCCAACCCACAACCAATAACTCAAAGTATAGTGTTTAATTGAAATTTGAGAATCCCAAAACTACTCAATAACAATACCCAAATATGGCATTGCGGGCCGGGACCACCACATAAGCCTTAATTAAATAAAATTGAAATGAAAACGCCAAATGGATTTTGCGTGCTTTCATTAATGGTGCGTTCCGTATTATTTTCGAACATTTATTATTGTGTATGTAATGCGTATGATCGTTATTCATGTCTCGCTTATTAAGCTGCTTCAAAAACAACATGTTTTCATTAACGACCGTGTGCAACGCTAATATTGTTTTGTACTGTTTTAGTTTATGATTAAAATCTGTTTTAGTAATGGAAATGTGGTGTACATATCAATTTGTTGTTTAATGTGATTTACTAGTTTATAATCCTTTGTTGAGTGCAGTAACAGTTACTTTATCCTATGACTATAATAATTGGGTCTGTTTAATATTCAAGAAATGACAAAGTTTTTTGTGACACTTAGTTTCGGTATTCTATACTAGAGTCGTATATTTTATAACCGTTAGTTTTCATCAATAGGTGTTTCTAAAATTGTTTGATTGATACGTTAAAGTCTGTTTTTTACTTATTTATATAAGTAAGAGCTACTTCCATTCCTGTTCATAGATTCTAAAGCTATTTACAATACAGTTTTATGACATAGCTACCTTAGCAGCGTTACTGTTGTATTCAATTTCTATGAAAACATTAACTTATACCAGATATTGTACAAAATTGGAAAAAATACTTTTACATAGCATTTTTAATTCTCAGTTGGAAAACTGTAACAAGAAAATCTCTCCACCACAACTTTCAAAACTTATATATTCCGTGTGAATATTTGACAAGCTACACATGTTAGTAAACAAACATAAATAACAGTGAAATTTAACTATCCTCGGCAGTGTTCGTGTTTATCATTCGTAATGACGTAGGAAAACCACTGAGTACAACCGCCTAGTCACGGGCCGTATGAAGACTAAAATAAGTAAATGTGCGGAATTGTTGATGCAACCGGTATATTTAAATTCAACTCAACGGTTCGCCCAGTTGCAATGGGTTAAACCGACGGTTATACATGACTTTTCTCTCTTACACTGTCTCATGTAAATATTTAGAATTTGAATGGACTCGTTAGTGCTGTTTCACAATGTTTGTAGCGAGATAAAATTGAAACAAGAAGCGATAAAATCCGCTGAGTTATCGATTATAAAATTTTCAGGCACTGCTAGAAATGTATTCTTTGTACTAGGAAATTCAAAATAGGTACTGAGTTGTTTTTCATCCAGAAAAAAATATTATCTTGAATTAAGCAGCAAAGTAAATATAAAATCTTATAATTAGTGTTCTATCACCTAATGTAAAAAGACAAAATTATTAAATTCAGTCACATAATATGTATGATGTTGACGCAAAAGTAATGTAAGTACCTACAGAATGAAACATAAAATTAAATGTTTGTCTTTACTGTTATTTACCACTCAAAATACACGAAACAGTCACAAAAAGATCTATTTATTACATTTTAAGTTGTTTACCGGCCAATGTTTGCTAGACAATGTCCCCGAAACATTTGTTAGGGCGAGCCGCGTAATTTTTTACGCGAAAAACACAGCAATGCGGTACGTTTTTACAAAAAAAAAAGAGATGAGAATAAACAGACGAGGAATGGCGCGAGAGAGCGCTCGAATTTTGAATACAAATGTAAATTAGTATCTCCACTAATTACCTCGGTAGACACGTCCAGGGCTATGCGTCTTGCCGGCTTACTGGGGACGTTCATTTTTTTTCAACAGCGAAATCTTCGCCCATTTTTCACGTTAGTATCAAAGCTTAATTTAGCGCAGTGTGTGGAAATTGAGGGTAATTAACGAATAACTAATTGCTTATACCATCGGTCGTAGAACTTGTGCAAGTTTTGTTAGGATTTAGAAGGCAAACGGATTTAGTAAACTGATCCGGATTTTCTTGATTTTACGCCTGGCTTACTTCCAAACCCTAGGCTGAGAGATTCCATACAGAAAATCTCAATAACACTGCCCGACCCGTCAATCGGAGATAGACCACATGCACCTTGCTATCACCATACCAACCGATATATTTATCCTTATCAAAAAATTAACAAGGGTGAGCTACAATAAACTCTTCATTAGTCATAAACACATCAAGTCACTGTTCCGCAGACAATACTTTGTATTCCGGCGGTGCAGCCCTCAAGTGTCACCGCTCTTCACATTTAACGCATTATTTATCATCATCTGTGCTACCCTTTTCATCGCCGCTTCTTCGCTGGACGGTGATGTTATTTTTTTAAATGACTTTTACACCACATGATGTAGGTTAAACGTTTTTTTGGAGCCATATACTACGTACATATGCAAAGTTATTCCCGAAGATTCCCGATTCGGGCAAATTATGGGTTTTTGTGCATAGAAATTCTCAGTAGCTGTACGGAACTTGGAACTGTCCCCGGTTGATGGCAATAGGCTTAACATCTATATCCTATTACCAAGCACTTAATAACAGCATTGGCGAAATGTGGGTGCACAATAGTACACCTCTGCAAACATCCTTCGGTGATACAGGGTGACGCTGTTATGTAAGGTTAAGTTATCTAATTCACGTAGGTGTGCATCCTATGATGTGAAAAGTTAGGTTTTTGTTTGATTCCAAATCTATTATATGAACAATGACAACCGTTCCTTTCGAAGCTGTACCAAATCACTCCGTTTTTCCTCCGTATACTTTTGCATCTTAATTGAAACTTCTAAACATAACCAACCAAATTACTAATGATTTGAGATGATTCCATCCAAATTTGACAGCTCTTTGAAGAGAGAAACATTTAGCTATCAAATATGAAAAATTGTTTTTGAAATAAAAAAACTAGTAAAGAAAGAAAGAAAGAAAGAAAAATTATTTATTGGACGACACAAACGACACTTCATAACTACATAACAACGCTCACAGTTTACAAGGACAAATTATCAATTAAACATGTAACGTAAAAAATAACAAACAAAGACATTACAAAAACTAAATAAAAAAATAACAACAATAAAATAGGCAGCGGCGAGCCCAAGCACCTGCAATAGTGGTCAGGCATCGCCCGACCTGCTCGCTTGCACACGCGCATCAGTTGCTCATAACGTTTCAGGCGGCCGTCAACGTCGGTTGTCGATTGGGCCCCGTGCAAAACGTGCGGTTGAACTTGCGGCGAGCAGTCGGCTTTCACATACATAAATAACCAAAGATGTATTACTATGTACTATGTATTATATGTAAACTAATAATAACAACAACGAAGCCCACACCGACACACGCCCCCGGAATACCATAGCGAGACGCCTGAGAGCCATACCATAAGGTAAGTGCCTGGTGAATATTTAAATTGCAACAATACTGATACCCATACGTATAAAAAGTAAATATGCATACATATATGTAGTACCATTATATATACATATTCCCTTATGTTCCAGGCTTCCCAAAATCGCGCTGCCAGGTAGGGACGCGTGGAGGATGTGGCATGATGCGTGGAGTAATCATCCATCACCAATGTCAATATTGACGCCAAGGTCAACATTGACGCCATTGTGGGACCACACGTCGCTGGAAATGATTACATGTGCCCGTTAGCCATGACCATAGGGGTAAGGAATACCAATTACGTAGGAACAAAATACTATTATCGAGTCATCAACTAGATTATAGGTTTATGTGTTTCTTTTTCGTTTAATATAAATTTGTTCTTGTTCCTAGGCTACGTGGATGATCCTGCGACGCGTGATGACACAACTGGACTGGAAATAACAGATAATGTGCCCTTTATCCTAGTTATTACATTTAGATTTTAGTTCTCATGTGAACAAAATAGCAGTCTCGGTGTGGTTTTGTGTCTCCAAAAGGTAACAGCTCAGCATAATGCTGCATGTGAGTGCAGCGCTGATTTTCAGCTGAAACCTCAGGTGGCTAGCAAAGAAAAGTAACAATAACCATTAAAATAGCATAATTCACAAACCTGCCTACACAATATACATAATCGTAGTGTGTAAACGTCACAGACGCACCACGGCCGTCCCTCGTCCGTCGGAACTTTATAAAAACGTTATCATCTTTTATTTTTCACGTTGGCAATTTGCATGTCCCGGTTCAGAGATGATGCTCTATGAAATTATGCTCTCAAAGTTATTTATTATGTCTGCGCATAAGTTAATGAAGGAGCTTCATTAAGAAAACATATTTATTTATTCGAGTAAGCGTTAATGAGTTAGCCGTTTAGTATATAGCAGTAGATGCATAGTCATGTGAGCATGCATGTATCCTGACCTAATTTTATGAGCATTTGAAACAGGTATAGGTTGCTGATGACGTCATAAATTAACGACCGTTGAACGCTTTAACTAGCTACTTGTATATATATGTAGGTAGGTATATGAATAATGTAGCACTTGGTATTTAAGTTTGGCACACAAACTTGTATCGCGCAATACTGTTTAATTATAAAAAAAGAACTGATCACGCCTGTATTCCCCTATTGCCATCATCCAACATTTCCATACTCCGGACTGCTACTGAATTTTTTTCTAAAAGAAAAACCACATAACTCTGACAAACCCGAGAATGGAACCCTGATGCTCAGCAGCCGCGCTTACAACCACTAGTAAGATGAAGAAAGAAAGTTATAAAAAATGTCGCATCACATTACCTACTTACATTCTATAAGATTTGTATACCTTTCAAGGTGAAACATGGCTACGTAATTATTTCTAATATTCCACCAAGTTTGTAACTTTTTACCTATGTTTTTGCAAATAAATTATTTTGATTTTGATTTTGATAACAATACAAACGTTGTAAAAATTCAGTGTACTAATTACTGTTCACCCCTTTTTGATCTGGTCTTGCATATTTCATTTCATGTAAGCATTCTGATGACTGTTTGTCATCGCTTCCTTATATTTATTGTCGTTCAGGTCAAGCTTCAATGTTGGTGCATTCGTGTATAAGAGGCCTATCAAGATTTATGGATACATCTATCAAGTAATAATATAATTATTAACGTAATAGATCTATTTATTTTTGTTTACATCTCATATAATATTCCAACACGCTCTAGCAGTGTCTTCGATTGGATTTCTATATTGCAGCTTTAGGTAGTCTGCATGCTAGACCCATCTTCTAGCGTAAGCCTCCAAACGTTCAGGTGCCTCCTATCTTTCAATGAGTCTTGAGTCAAGTGTGAATATAATATTATTTATTTTAGCTCAACTAAATCACTAAATTAAGTTACTACGCAACTAAAGAGATAACAGAAACTTGACATTATAATCCGAATTCTCCAAGCATGAAAAGAATATTACATAACAATTAACCAAAAATAAAAAAGTGATTTCATAACTGACATACCCACCAGCCTTTAATCATAGTTACCAAACCTTTTGTTCTCTTTGTTCCAAATAAGAGATACAATTACAAACGCGTAGCCGGGATGACGTCATAAATTTTAGGGTGAAATTTAAAATTTATTTAGAAGCAAATGCGGAGTTAATTTTTTAGTGAATCACCGGTGGCCCATTTCGGTGATTAACTTTTTTAGGACAGCTGATACGTTTTCAGTTTAATGGAAAATTTAATTTCTGTTTATTGTTCGGGGATTTAAGTTTAATAGCTAGAGAGACATCTAGCGGCACGCATGCAAAACACTTTGGAAATATAATAATAATTCTGCGCGTATTTTTTATTAACTTACCTTTTGTGTGGTGTCTTATAATGCATATAGTAGGTAACAGGGAAAAACATAATGGTGTGTGCATTTCAATAAAAATTCTCAACTAATAGCAGTCCACTGCATGTGCCCGACAGGGTCCACGATTGATCTCATACTTAAAACTTAAAACCTAAGAATATATTATGGAAGTATTGAATACACTGTTGGACTTATTTACTTGGCAGTATTTATTACGCGTTTGAGTAACCAACATGTTTTCTAGAATCCATTATGCGTATGTGGTTCTAAGTTGTTTTTTTCCACCATCAATCTATGGAAAGTAAACCGTACTAATTGAAATGAAGCGACTTCAAGCAATCGTCCTTCCGAATTCAAGTCACGTATCACTTACGACAGCTTTACAACTAATCTATTTTTAGAGACACCTCAAAAAACAACTGCTAGCGGAAATTTAAATACCTACACTTAACATTCTTCATAGATGCGACACAGCTGACTTGAACACTGATTGTCATCTAAAACACAAAAAGCAGTTTTTACACATTTCTACTGTGACACTTCGATGAGAATAAGGAAATAAAAACTAGGCCTCTGACATATATACCTACTTAACACATAACTGCCATGCTTCTAGTAAAGTGGTAATAAAGTGATGCACTGCTATAGGTACACTTGTCCTCACGCACAAATAGCCAATTTGTCAAGGTCTCACAAAAAATTCTCGAACGAAATATACAATACTCGAACCTAGGATTCGTACCCTGGATCCGCACAAGAGCCGCGTTTGCAAGTCTAACCAATGATTAGTTCAAAACATCTAGCGCACGATGGATGGCCGACAATTCTTCTACTGCTATGCGTTTAATAATTCTGCTCGGCTTAGTAAATTGTTCGACGTGATCGACGTAACAAGCAATCGATTTACCATAGAATAGGCCTATTTTATAAACTTTATCATAAATTAACCGAGTCTCCGTGCATTGGAAAATATTTCGCAAAAGACATTTGCCGACGGAAACGGGTGTTAAGTGAGGTATTGTTTGTTTATTATTATTATTTTTTTAGTTCGCCATTTATTCTTGGTCTACGATACTTAGGTAGCTAGCTTTTAATTTAATTTATTAGTAAGAAACCTTTAATATAAACATAATAACATTTTGGTCTTTTTATCCGAAATTTCCATTGAAGAACATTTGGATTCTAAATTATCACTGAAATAAAATATTTAGGTGATTGTCTCGCAAAGAACTACTACATATAAATGAAATAAGGTACTACGATTCTCCCAATCTCCGCCGAAGGCTGCTAAGTTCCATCAGGTAAGAATTTGGGTCATTAGCAACAATTTGGCCATTAAAAATAATCGTACTCAAGTTGGTCCGGGCGCAATGCACAATAAATTATTACGTTGGTATTAAGAATCTTAATAAAGCGGCTCTCTAGCTATTTGGTATAAATGACGAAACAAAAATAAGGACTGAATACTTAATGCTCGCTAAAGGGGTCCGAATAATGTGTTTGCGATGTCAGTTGGAGGCAATTCTGAGCTACATACGGATTTTACTTTGGAAATATTGCGAAGCACTTCTGTTAAATATTGGCAATTACATTTTAGCGATACGCGAAAATCCTAGCGTAGTAATTTATTCTTCCAAATGCTTGTAAATTTCGGGATTATTTTCGAAGGTTACTTAACTACATGACGTTTTTGGTAATTCTGCTATACTGAAAAAGATTTCGGGTGCAAGGAAAGAGCTTCCACGAGTGACGAACCCAGAGGTCGTCTGGCATATCCTGGTAGTCATCCTAGATATCATCAACGCTGATTGGCTAAACTTGTGCCGACACGATAGAAGAAGATTAATGTCTTAATAAAGTGAAATACTAGAAATTGAAGTGTATATAGACCAGTCCTTGGAAACCAAATTTTGTCTTGTCCTAGGCCTGGTTTTTCAATGCCCGGATAAAAGTGAGGGATCATGTCATACGAATAGGCGACATTAAGCAGCGGCCATCGTTTTACGAACTGCGAATACATCCTATTGCTGAAGATTACAGTACTGTAAAATGACAGTGTCACGGCTAAGGGACACCTTCACCGGCAAGACAAAAGACGTTGTAGACAAATACGGCCGGTTTTTGGCCACGCCGATCGATTTTTCAGTTATCTATTTTCGGTTTTATATCCGATGATCGCTTGGTTCCTAATCTTTAAAGATAATTGCAGTAGGCAACTAAGTTTCCAAACATGTATAGTAAACTGCACCTTAAAGACCAAACTAAGACGATTTCCTAGAGCAATGATGTAAGGAGACCGCAGAATAGGTGGTCAGGGCAAGACATTAAAGTGCAGTAAAGAAACCTCGTCTCGCAACTAAGCGCTACACTTATTTGTCAAGTTACCGAAATACTGTGGGCGGGCGCAAGTATTGTGGGTAATTGTTTAATGATGTGCTTAGTTGTGGTTTTGGTAGTCTGGAAATCAAGTGCGATTTAATTATTAGAAAGAATCCAGGAATCTTTTATTGTTTTGTTCTGTGTTTATCTGTAGAAATATGTAGTGTCGTGATTAAACCAGAATAAAGTAATAGAAATAGAACTAGAACAGTTATAATAGTACACCAAAACAAAAAAAAAAAACAAACGACGACTCATATAGATACCTACATCAGTGAAAAATATCAGTATTAATTCTCTATTAATTGCTATTCCATTATAATAATTATAACGAAAACAAAAGAGGATCTCCACTTATCAACCTATAGATTCCCGGTTATTTATTCGAAACACAGTTGAAGCAAATATAATTCGCGTTAAACCCCCATAAAAATCCGTCGTCGGGGCGGCACGATGAATAGACCAGGCCACATTCAGCGAGCTCATGAAAAGAGCTACCAAAAACGAATATATTCCGAGAGAGAAATGGCTGAAATACGTCGACCGGTCGCCACTCGTGCACCGTAGAGATGAACTGGATGCGGTTAGGGTGGAGATAGGTTATGTAATCGAGCGTGGTCGGTTATTAATATTCATTTACGAATACGGACGACACGGTTGGCGCAGTGGCTAAGCGATTAGCTTTCTGCGCTACGTTTCGCGGGTTCGATCCCCGCACGGAACAAATATTTGTGTGATCTACAGATAGTTGTTTCGGGTCTGGTTGTTTGTGCATGTGACATGTATGTTTGTAAACTGTACCCACGATACAGGAGAAATCCTAGTGTGGGGCAATGTTTTTAAAAACTAAAAAAAACAATAAAGGTCAGCGCAATCAAGAAATATTGCAACAATGATGTAAATATATCATTTTATTAGAACTTCAGTCAGACTTTACATTCTATCCAAATAGATATTCTTATTATATCCAAATAGATAGATATTCTTTCTCTTACTGCTTAAAATGAAAATGACTAACGAAATTCGATCGTTACGTCGATAGGTTCGTTTTTCAGGACGAGGAAATTGAAACTTGTAGTTATTATGTTGGATAAACCTTACCTCAACCTTAATATAAAAGGTATTCGTCAAAGCCTTGTTATTTTTAACAAGATGAGATCACAATACTGGTGACTTAGTTCCTTTCAAGAATTGCTACTTAAAGTCGAAAAATAGATGGGGGTCTACCAGCAGAAACTACTTTGACGTACGTTTAGGACACAGTTCTTCGCAAGCTCCCACAATTGCTGTGCCACATCTAGACATCTAACTTCATCATGCTGGCTAAGCTACAAAGCAGCGGGAATACCTCGACGGGAAAATAAAAATATAGCCAGAATATAGAACGTAAACATGTTTACCGACTCTACGGTCCGATTAAAAACTGACGATTAGGTAAACATTCATTATTCATTGAAATATCCACTATATCTTTTCCGAGACATTCGAATTTGTGAAGGAAGGATTTACTTTATTACACATAGTGTTCTTCTTCGGAATCATTCGTACCTTAGTGGAACGATTATCCAGTCAACTGGTGGTATCGAGGCTGACTGCGCAGTGTGCGCCAGACGATTTCAGGTATCGTCACTTCGTGGAGGCTCTTTCCCTGCACCCCACTTACACATAGTGATCAGAATTTTCCTTTCGGTGGACATTCAGCAGATCTAAAAGCCACATTGATGAATATTTTCATTACTAACTGTCAAACAGATGCTTATTAGAAATATGTGGTTGTTATGATTGCAGCTATAATATATGACAGCTTGGCTATATTAACGTAGAATGACCAATTTTTTGGAGAATCTGTAACCACTAAAAACGTATTTTTCAATGATGTAAATCCAGTAGCTTTTATTTCTGTTACATTAAAACATTCAAAGGATGTGTTTGGTATAATAATTTAACCGTCAGTAAGTTACTGAAAAAATATTGGAGTTTAGCTGGTCCTCGTTGGTAAATATTTATTTTTAATTACAATTTTTACTCCGTTACACTGATTGGCAATTTTACGAGCATAATTACAACGAATTAACTTGCTGCCATTTTTTGTAACGGAGCGTAATTTATGGTGATTATAGCATTAAGGAATATTATTTAACCATTCAAAGAACTTAGTGATGATTTCGGCTAATAGTATAATGATAGGTTCTGGATACTATGATTAAATTGGATGGCAATTGTTTCATCAGCAATTGTCTTCATATATTATTATGCATGACAGAATTGTTTGTGTGATCTTTATTATTGAACGTTTTTTCTACTTATTTACTAGGTACAGTCATGGTCAGATATATTTAAACAACCAAAGAAATAAAAATTATGGTAACAGAAAACATAATCCTTATTTCGTCAACTAAACTTTTGCACAAAAATTGTTACTGCATGTACTTTGGTTACTGACCAGATAACTCTGAATACAAGAAGAAATATTTTATACTATTTTTTGCCGGCGACTTCGTCCACGTAACCTACGTGCAATATATAATGTATATATAGCCTTTAGCACTGAAGAATAATGTAGCTTTCTGTCAGTGAAAGAATTTATAGAATCGGATCATTTGTTCCAGAGATTACCCCCTACATACAAACAAAATTGAACCTCTTTATAATATTAGTATATATAAAAGTTTTATTGTAATAAATGTGAAAAATATAAGGATTTATAAGATTTAAACAGAAGTCTAATTCAAAATATCTTAAAAATAATCTCGATAGTTCTCTATCAAATATCCCGAAAGTGGTTTGAACACTGCAACAGTGTATATTTCAGGGGAGATATACGAGCGAGGCACTTAAATCGACAAATAGCTACGTTGCAATTGACAGTGTATTAAACAGCTGCCTGCATGCCAGAATACGACCAAGACTAGATGTAGAGGAGGTTTTACATTATCCAAATCTGTTTTTCATCAGTCCCAAACTAACCTGCTGATTAGTTAAGGCCTTCTACCACGCCATGAGCTGTGATTGTGTGCTACATAAAAGAAGCAAATCGAACTTGCACACTCATTGCATTATTATGAAGAACTTCAATGAATGTCTGCAAATTACAGTAATACGTATAAAGGAGACGCTTCATACAATATACAACACCAGCAAATCTTTACAAATTACCTAATTATTTTAATCTAGCAATTGTCATTTACTTTTTTTAACGTTACCCACACGAGTAACAATTTCTGTATCATGGATGCGTTTACAAAAAGCGTCACATATTGGGTCATACAAATATTGGGTCTGTGTAGCTCAGCAGTCAAGCGCTTAATCACTGCGCCTATTATGCCTTCAAACAAGCATACTTACTTAAGCAAATAAAGATTACCTCCTTATTATATTAATTTCACACTATTTATGTCACCATAGGTGTATCTACATTGTGTAGGTTCTCTTACTCTGTGAGGGGGATGTCACGGCGCCTAGCGGGTTGCCAGGGAGCTACAACTTTTTCTTTGATAGAGTTTGAATAAATCTGCGCCAAGACGACTGCAGACGCCAGCGGACGACTACAGTATCGGATTTGCGCTTTCCATACGAATAATTTGTTACAAATAACAAATAGATTAACGAGGTAGTAATTGTTTTTGTCTCATACCGTGTTGAAAGAGATATTATGCTACTTATACATGTTAATTTCGGCTAATATGATATTAGTCGAAATCACTTTTATTCGAATAAAGTTTCACTGCAATGTCTATAGCAGTGGATCTTTTTGAGTTGTTAATAAATTTTCATAAATAATTAGTTTAAGATATTTTCTTACAGATGGATGGCACGCCGATTTTTTATGTGCGCAATAATTACATAACGTGGGTCGCTGATCTTTAGCCAAAATCTTCATAATTTCAAATACTTCGTGTTCTATAGTAATATAATGAAAATAATTTTAATGCATACCACTCAATCTCATATTAAATTTAAATCCGTTTGTTGGTAAAATGTTTTTAAGATGGCGGTCAACGTCAATGGTCGTATAAAGAAAATTCCTGCATTAAATTACTATTAGCCATGCAATTTAAGTTGAAGTTACCACCAGTACTGCAGTTGATATCTACATCTGTCAACATGCATTAAAAAGATCAACATGCATGACTGCCAGATTCGCAGAGATTACGTTTATCTCCTGTTTTACTGTTGATTTGGATATACACTGCTTCGTAAGAAAATGATTACAATCAAACAATATTCATTTATTAAGACAGGAGGCGTTCGGCGACGACAAACTATAGATTTTCTATTGTGCCTAGTTTGCGTCACTTGATGAGTTAACTGTGTACTGATATCAAAGGAAAAATCCAATCTTGTAGGTAGAAATATTCAATTGATTGCTTTGAATGTCGTCGAATATCGACATTTGAACGATACACCGGTGTTCAGACTATAAGGTGTAAAGAACGGTCAACCGTCTATATTAGGCCAAGACATACGAAACATGAGAAATAAAGATCAGGACCAAAGTAAAAAAAAAAAAAGAATAAAATACGGCTTTCTCCGAATTATAAATTTTGTGCATTTTGTTGATCTTTTCTTTAGCGATTAGTGATTGTCATTAATGTTTTTATACTTCCTACCCTTGGTGTTGCAGCCTCTATAGGTTACCTTGCAAGCGAACTACCAACTTAATGCAAAAAAACACGGTATGTTCCCATGATCCATAAGCAAAGCAAAACCTGGCAATAGACCGGAGTGTGTTAAGATTAAGCAGACGAATATGATTTGTTTTCTTTCTAGAACTTTGTTTATCCAGACAGAAAACCTTGAGACGTTTATGGGGTATGCATTTTAACGTAAGTTAAATTTTTATTTTGGCAACTTTTTGATCTAGGGCAGTTGGCACAAGAGGTATTTTTTCAATGCCTCTGACATAGATTTGTTTATTCTAAGACTTGAAATTAAGAATTGAGATGGTATTTCCCTGAATGAAAACTTGGTTGCCTGGTTGTATTTTGTATCAGTGAATATATAGGTGCAACAAATCAAATCTACCATAATACTTCGCGTCTAATACAAGTCCCCTAAATACAATATTTATGTATTTTCAGACAGTTTCATACTTTGCTCGCGATGTCCGCCTGAGTTGTATCCTCGGCCAGATAAAGTTGAGCCGCGACTTTCCCTCAACTCTCGTACATCCGTTTGTATTCTTGTTTTGAAGGGAGATCGTGGGGTTCTTGATATACTGGTTATGTGTTACGCGGAGTGGCGAGTATGAATAATGCATTTTTGTTTTGGATTTTTATGAGCAAAGTTTTGATTATTTTCAGTTCGGCACCGTATAGGTACACGAGTTAAGGCAAGACTCTTTCGGTAGACAAAATAATTGTTGGGATGTTCTGTTATAAAGGTACAGGCTGTTTGTTTTTGCGAAAGTAATTTGTGGTTCACATTATTGTTGGGAAATTTTCTGTGTTAATCAGAGACAGATGAACAATTCTAGATCGCAATGTCTAAATATATTTTTGGTGGAATTATTTTATGTATTTTTTTGACCCGGTAATAGGACATTGGTGTTGAAATCTGTTGAATTGGTGTTAGACCAATTATAATATACTTACCTACTATTAACTAATAGAAATTTACTTAGATTCATTAAATAAAAAACGCACGCCAAAGATGTTTCAGGCTATAACGAACTCCTTTAAAATGTCCTAAAACAAATTATAGCATCAATATAAAATACGACTATAAACACATTTAACAAAAAATAAATTATATATTAACCACAATGTTTATACGAATTGTGTTGTAAGTAAATCTTCTGGCTACGGGTCGGGCGACTTGCAATAAAACTACAAATATGAACAATAAATCGATCCCGCTACATTAATCATGTGTTATTGTTTATGTTCAAACAAATTTTGTCATAGTTCGGATGTGCCTTAGATAAATTCACTTGTACGTTGGATTTGCCAAAACATACCTGAATATTGTAATGTTTTAGGTGCAGGATTTAGTTCTATTTAGCAGAGGAGTTCAAATTAAGAGAGAGGAACTGGGTAAAAATTATAGCTGCTTTTTTATTTTGTTTTATTTGTAGAAATATTTTGATTTTAAAATCAAAGTAAAAATTATATCGGAAGGACTAGAAAATGCTTGAGTGCTTTTAATTATTGTCACTTGTTGCGAAGTCTATTTCTGATTGAAGACTCTGTGGTCCGATAACTGTAATACGGTGACTGGAATTATTTATGTTAAGTATTGCGTTTCGACCTAGAATACGTGAATTTATTGTTGGAGACTGACGATACACTGCCATATTTCCGGAAATATGGCAGTGCATCCTCAAGATTATCTGTAAAGAATCTGTAAAATAAAAAGACTTGTATCTTATGGTAAGAATTTGGTTGAAGGGGTGTTCAAAGCCTTGTGCATACGAAAGATGAACGACAAGCCGTATACTTCAACTTATGAGAGTTTAGGATATCTTGTGTTAGTTATTTGAATCTTGTATTGCAACTTGTACTTTATGTCCCTGCCACAGCTACCATTATTCATAAAATGTTTTACATCCAACCCGAGCACGACGATGCTTGCTCGTCCCACATACACGCACTTCAAATACCTAAACAGTAAATCAAACGGCCAGGATAAAGTGTTTATTTGTAACACAGTAGTCTTGCAACATGTTCGTACAAATCTGATAAACGTCGCAAACGCACTCTCACGCGATATTCGTGGTTCGGAAAAACATTGAACTGAGGTTGGCGACGCGATTTTATCTTGTTTACTATTTTTAAACGCGAAATGTAATGGAGTTGTACTATATTTGAATTTTGGAGTTGTGCTGAACTGGGGTCGTGCTCTTTCAAAGAATCACAACACCTGGATGTGATTGTCTTGGACGACGCATAACTTACCTAACCTATCACATTCCATCGCTGGGCAAAGGCGTCCACCCTTTGGACTAGGTATATGGTGCAAAAAAAAAGAACGCTTTAGCAGTGGGCAGAAAAAAGCTGTCAAAACGAATATGATGTACTTTCAATATTTGTACATGAAACAAAATAATTAATGAAAAAAAAAAAAATAGAGACGATAGTGTAAGAAAGTTGTTTCTCCTTGTCTAAAAGATAAGTGACAATCATCAACATGATCAACCACAGTCTACCCGCTGCAATCTTTTCTTGTTGCTTCTGCCGTTTATGCGTCAAGAAGCAACGTGTTTTTATAATCAAGGACCTTATGATTAATTTTGACTTATTTACCTGCATCATTGCTCAAATTAATTATAGGTATACGGACTGATGAAGACGGCTACCGGTTCGCTGCGTGCTACATCTACCGAATTCGTGGTCAATTACCGTAGCGATGCCAAAATGTTACGACGCCCGGGACAAGTCCATTTACTTTTTTTTTGAGAATCTGATATCTCAGAAAAGCATAAAGCTCTATAGATGTAGATCGTCATCCAGAAGCATTACATGTCTCCAATTATAGTAAGAAAAACGATATATGAGTAATTTTGTTGCCTTAAATATTAAGATAGCGAAACACCGGTAGTCAGTGCCATGTTTCCAGGTCATAATCAGCGAAGTTTATTGGCTCACGCAAACTCACAACTTGTCCTTGACTTTGCGGAAGTAACCGTCAGTTGTCACGGAGATACAGTTAGTGCCTCATCTGTCCCAAAAAAGACATAAATTGACGCAATCACATGCTTAACTGTAACATATCCTTAAACACAAGGACGTATGGCATCCCCAACATACACCCACCATCCAGATTGAACGATTAAAGAAGTAATTAAGTATCGACGCTCATTCTGTCGTGGCGACTCTCAAATTTGCATGTTAAACGAAGTTTAACTTTGGTTTTTGTTTTACTCCCTTATTGAGATGCTGGCTGTTCGCGTGCGTCGCCTCGGGGACATTTGAGCTGCAAACGTATAATTGCACTTCCCATAACTCTTAACATAAAGTCATAAGGTTGAAATTTGTCTGTGTGAATTTGTTTGAATGTTGTGTAGTATTGATGGACTTTTTAATTGTATTGTTAATGTCAGTGTAAAGGCGTAGAGATCGCTTGCTTCGATTGTGTGCGGTCGATGCGGTCTTGTATTTGTATTTGATTGCTTTTACCTGAAAACTGGCTAGATCATTGTGTTAACTGATTTAAATGTGCGTAGTTAGTAGTTAAGGTTTAGAGTATTTTAAGGGATTTCAATTAGACGTTGGGGATAGTATCTGTCAATTCTTTTGGATATACATAGGTAATCTTAATACGATTATTTACTTTACCTGATTCCAGGAGTCGTTTATAATCAATTGTATAGTTATCATAGACAAACTTATAGTAGTATCAACCAATACTATTCTTACCACATTTCCTACTACTTTAATGATACAATCCATTTATATTCATAAACTTACCATTTATGGAAATCCCACAACTTATACTTATTATTCGAACTAAAACAAAAAAAAATATCAATAAAAAACCAGCCTCATTCGATATCATCTGAGGCAATGGCATTAAAAAATTAACACCGACCGGACTTTCACAAATACCCAAATTTAAATCTCACATACTCAAACAAGTATCCAGAAGTTCAAATTACAATCACACCTTTATATACGGTACATTTATAATACACCAACCAAACATAACTCTTAACCGAGAAGGAAATAAATTATGTACTTACGTCGGTAAGCCATATTAAGCGACCCCAATTAGGCTAGATGAGATATATTGTTATAAAATATATATTTTGTTTCGGAGGGCGCGCGGATCGATTCCCCGTTAGCGGACGGTGGTCAGGCATTAAAATATTAAGGGGACTCTAATCTGCCATGGTTGAATTTTGCGTTACCGATGCCCGAGTGTGCGCCTGGCCTTACTCGTGAGCTATGTATCATGTGCCACTACTAGTGGTTGTCGAACGATTTTCAGTTTTATGTTCGTTTTAATGGGCTCATTCAAACAGTATTCACATCATTATAATTATTGTATGGTTGGTAAAATCTAAACTAACCACGTTTATAATCTTTGAAAACAACCAATTTCATAATTTTTTAAATGTTAAAAATGTTATTATTCAGAAAATACTTACTTAGAAACGGATACTTTTGTTCTGATAAAGAAACATGATATAACAAAGAACATAATTAAAACTCACTTCTTACTTGATAAACATCGCCCAAATTATCGAGAACCACTAGTACTCTTTAACCGTATGGCATAAATCTGGAGGTGGCACACAAAGCGTGCGCAGACCCGATAGCGAAGTATCTAAAGCCGCGGAGGAGAGCCCAAATTAGCATTTTAATAAATACACACCCTTTACACTCAACACTCGTAAATTTATACCTACGGAACTCTATAATCAAATACAAACATATAACTCTTGTTTTGAATTGGAAGTCCGGAAAAGTTGGGTTTTGGTTCTTTTTAATTTGTATTGATGGGTTTTCGATATCTGGGAATATTAAACCTATAAAAAAATTGTTTCTTAGGGATAACGTATGAAAGACAATAAAGAAGTTTCCTCATTCTCTATGATAACATAGCTGTGAATAGAGATGGACCTGACGCTATTTTGAGAAGTTGTATTCACAGTAAGAACCTTTAATCGTTTTTTCACCTTTATAGCATTAGCTTAATGAAGTATAAGAAGTATATCTCAATTAAAGCTTTAACTTTTCGGCTTATAATTCTGAAAATGTCCAAAATCAGTAACGTCTTGTAATTCATGTCATCGACCTCCATTTTATTCAAAACCAAATCAAAATCAGAATTTTAGAATTTTTATTCTTATTGAAATGATCGATAATTTACAATTAAATATTTTCTTGAAGTGAAAAGCATGATAGTTTGAATTAAAGATTGTGAATTCGTCAGCCATGATTTTACGATTTTAGCGAAGAGTATTTTCCATAGAGTAGTAACTTTACTTTCCGTAGAGTAATAGGTACTTAAAACACTATCTCTGAGTTATTCTTGCTTCTATAATTATACAAGAATAACTCAGGCATTGTTCCCATGACACACGCACTCCACTTAATTACAAACACTGATGTTGCGAGTCTAAAGCTAAACAAGTGGATGGCGGTCATCGTAATCTTGGATAAGGGTTGGTGCATAAATCACGCGGGGTGACGTTGCCCCGGGCCTTTACTTTATCTACTGTGTGCGGGTGACGCTACTGGAGCAAGGAGGTTGGAAGACTGGATGGGATTAGACGTAGTTGGGGAAAGAAGAGAAATTGTAGGTATTGGTGAGAGGATAGTTTTGATTTTCGAACAGATCACAAGGTTTATGAGGTATTTTAATTTTTGTGACTACTGTAGGGACACTGCATTAGTTTTGTAGACCCAGGCGCACGATCGAATTCGCACGGCGCAGCAGTCGTCTCCCCACAACCGTATAGTCAGGTCGTTTGGATATTAATATTATAGTATTTGTAATCTGATAGTTGTATATTATAACATAACCATCATTCAGTATCCTTAACATAATACCCCTACATTGGTGACCCCGACGTGATACAGGCAACTTGTGCCTATATTAGTATTCGATTACTACCTTTATACCTACTATCATCAGCAGTTTACTAAGTAAATACTCAAAGTTTGTACTTGTAGATTATGGTAATTTACACATTGATTAATTAATACGATGATGCGCATTATGAAGTACTCAATGTCATTGGAATCGGCGGCCATGACTCTTTTACTTTATCTACTGTGTGCGGTTGAAGCTGTTGAACTGAAGGAAAATGATTACTTTCTGAGTTACTAGCTTCCGCTCGCAGCTTCGCCCGCGTGGTTTACGAACCCGTCACGTACATTGTCCGGGATAAAACCAGACTATAATCTCTGTGCCAAATTTCATCCAGATCCGTTCAGCCGTTCTGGCGTGAAAGAGTAACAAAGATCTATCGACCCATCCATCCATCCTCACAAACTTTCACATTTATAATATAATATTATATTAAGTAGGAAGTAGGATGAAGATATAAAGACAAGTTGATAAAGATATTACTGAAAAAATATGGATCATTTTTCACAGAAGCGAATTCAGCTACTTACGACAGATATTTAGTTAGGCTATTCCTAAACAGCGCTTGCATATGGAGTGGCGTTTCTGAACGATGGTGGAATCTGCAACTTTAGAAAATTAAAAGAACTGAAAGCTGGATTTTGATAATTTCAGCAAGCTGAAGTGTATTTATAATTTTTTTAGTTTTTATTAGACTTAGACTCAAGCCTAGGTGGTGGTCAACACACTACTTCAGTGGATGAACCTGGAGTTGTGAGTGGCACCAATACCGGGCCTACCGTGCTTTACAGGCTTGTATGTGACTGAGAACTCGCCAAGGTAATGGCCAATCACCTCAGGCTTGATTTCATTATATTACTGGGTTCTGTTTTAAAGTGGCCAGTACTTTCTACATTACGAAGCGTATAAAATCTTGCCAAACTTCATTCAATATTGACCATTCTTTTACAAGCTAGCTTCATAGGAAACTAAATCACTATTCCTGCCTGTCATTTCTATCTGCTCTATACATGTGTCCCCGATAATTGCCGGCCGCCCCGCGCCGCGCCCTGAGCACCTCTGACCCTCTGAAACTTGCAGCCGATCACAATAATTTATTGTTGGTGCCACCTAGCTCTGGAATTTTGTAAAACTAGTACATTTAGTATACGTGTAATTAGAAAGAAACTACGTCCTAGTATCGTATATTATAGTGAGGAGTTTTAGTGCGGGGCAGTAAATGAGTATTTCTTTTATGTAATTGGAGTTATATAAGATGGCTTCATGACATATAAGCAAATTTAGGAGATTAAGAAAAAAGCATACTTTTTTTCTGCAGTCATTACTGGAGAAGGATAAGGTCCTTGATGTATTTAGGGTATAAAAAGTTGTCTTGCCAAAGAGATTCTTTCACATATCGTAAACTTGGACATCAATTACTCTAAGGTATCTTTTATCGTTTCAGTGAGACTTATGCACTTCTTAGTTTCTCCAAAAGTCATATTTATCTTCAAGCGGTTATGGCTTAATTTTCCAGCCCACAGCTTTCGTGAAATCTAATTAACACAATAAAAGTGAGTGGAGTCTTTAATAAATTATGTCCGGACTAGTGTACGCGGCGCATGCGTCAATCCTGCCTGATTTACACACAAAACACTACCCCGATCTTATCCTGAAGACAGGGCGGTCTCATAAATAAATGAACTAATTCTGTGATACAACCTCTGTATATTATGTTAGTGACTCTAACAAACGCTCAAATAAATCAAAATAAAAATAATCCTTCATTGGTCTTATCAACTGATGAAAAGTACACACAATAGAAAATCTATTGTTTGTAGCCGGGTGCCTCCTGTGTCTTAATGAATTAACCTCATTTGAACTCTCAGATCAACAACGCCCGATAGACTCAGATATTATTTTCGATCAGAAACAGCTGAACGCATCAAAGTCAAAAATAGGTGTATAATTATTTTTATTTAAACTGGGCCTTTAAAGGCGCTTATAAAACGTCGTGGGTCTTCACGATTTCAAAAGTGGGTGGGCATCTTGAGATCTATTACACTTAAAAATAAATACATTCTACCAAAAGCCAACAATGTGCACGGGATGAGGGTTGCAGAATATTTGGTACCTTACTTTCTTAATAAACTTCCAGAAGACATACAAACGTTATACAAAACGAGTTCGAAAATTTATCATGCAATTATTATATTTAAAACATCACTATTGTAAAAATTAAATGAACGGCTCGCCAGCACACAGATAAACCCTGAGAGATTTTCGTTGTATGGCTAAAACAATTGTAATATAGATTAAGTATTTTGGAAATAAAATAAATAAAATCTGGAAGTGTGTTGTTGCACATAGAAGACAGGTTTCTCATTCTCTTGACATAATCCTTTTGGCATCTTCCCACCGAGAACGACACATCAATTTAGACTGTATATCAACTACTGAGTGCGGATGCCCGAAGGAATCTTCATACTGTACCATACAGCGCCAAAGGCCCTTGTTACCTTTGATGATTGAATGAATGATATGTCCTAAAAGATCCCAAAAATGTGTGAATTAGTTTAAGTTTTACTGAACTAAATGTGTTAATAGTTTGTGTTATTTGACATAGAAAGTGAGTAAAACCATTTTACTTGTAGATACAAATTATTAATATTTATTATTGGAATTGTTTATTACATAGCAGATATAAATAGTATCGCGCTTGTATTCCCCGAAGAATTAGGCAGATGTGAACCTCCTATTGTACACCCACATTTTGCCGATGCTGTTATTGAGGCCTCTGTAATAGGAGGCGACCCTATTGTCATTTAACGGGCACAGTTCCCGACTCCATGTTGGAAATGAGAATTTCCATACAGAAAAACCCAGTAATACTTTGCCCGACCCGAGAATCGAATTAGGACTTCACGATCAGCATTCGCCCTTGCCACAACTAATACACACTAGATCAATTGGGCAGTTGTTTATTGTTTTCTATTTATTTTAATTATCAGCACGTCATCTTCAGTTAAACGTGGGCCATTAAATACCCCTAAATTTAACGAACCGTATGACATGACAAATATTTAAGCATCACTTATATTTTTATTATATCATTTTCGCAGTCACTATCTCCTAGCGCTTGAGAATGCCCTCATTACTTCCATCCTAATCCTACAGTAAATAATTTTCCGATTTGTATGTGCCTAGTATCAATGTGGACTAGCTAAAGGCCCAAAATTAAATATTATACCAATAAAAAGGATAATAATGGCTTCCCCAACATCCGACCGCTCCGATAATTCCTCCTCCCGACCAATAAATATACCTTCGACGTTTTCAAGTTAACTTGGTATATTTCATAATAATCTGAGGCTGAGGCAAGACAGGAACCTCCCTTCAGCCCGATACGGCAATAAAGGGAATCCCTTTAAACGTATCCTTGGCCCTTCGACTTATAAATATCAATTTATCCGCGATGTCAAATACGGCAAAGCCTGGCCATTTTCACATTACGAATTGTCTGCGATCCGTCTTTCCCTGGCGCGGTTAATCTCAATTTTTCTTGAAATTTTTATACAGAACAGACTTGGGTTGTGGTACTGAAAAAGTCGACGTATATCACGGTTATTAATGGTGTTTGCTTTTAATTATTTTATGTAAAATATTAAATGTTAGCACCTAAATGTTTGACTAGTACGATGCTTTTATCATAATGTTTGACACGTTTACTTATTTGGTTTGAGATCATAGAACATACTACTAAAAGCATATAAATTAACGTAACTTCAAGAATATAAGAAAGTTTATTTTAGCGACCAAAAATAATGAGATCGAAGGTCAAATTAAATCAGTTAACCCTAATGCTCCTTTCCAAAACAAAAACAAATCTAAACATAACCTATTTGGAACACATATAACAGACAGAAACAAAACACGAGCGGCATTGTGAATGCAACTTGACATTAACATTCATTAAATAGCTGCGTCCCCTTAAATTTAAGTGTACCAACAAAAATAGAGCGATATATTAAGAGGATTTACGGTACAAATATATGTAAAGTTTGCTGGATATATTATATTTTGGGGTTGGGACGAGACGAGAGGGGGTATACGTGAAAACATTCGAGTACGTGCCTTAGCATAATTCCTTAAGGGCGCTAGGCTGGTAAGCTTCCGCAATTCGTCTTGGAGGAATCCCTAATTTGAAATGTGGATGAGTTTCGAAATTCCTGGAGTTAAAGAAAGAGCCTCAACGGAACAGAAATTGTCTAAGAACTTGAACTTGGTGTTCGTACTCCGTCTAATATAATACAATAAAAATGAGTAAAGAAAAGTATAGAAATAAATGGACCTATGATAATATGAACCTAATGCTTTTATGAACCTTAACGGTTATTTAAGACAACAGAGTTTCAACTCTACTTGAAAAAAGTATTAAAACGACTACGTTGGCATCCCCACTTTTATTAATTTTTAAATAGAGTTTAGTGAGTTTGTCAATAAGCAAATGTCAAGTAATATCAGAAGATCTTTACTGACTACTTTGCTGTAGGTAAATATGCCTACATTAATTATGCAAACTATTATAAAAATTTAAAAGTCATCTACGTCGTTAGATCTTATTGCTTAACGGTCAGGCTCAACTACCCCAGTAAACATAAAGACACTAAAAGTATATAACAAAACGGTATTTATAATTCTATGTCGATTCTTTGATTTATTTTCACACATTGACATTTCAAAATACGGTTTTCGAAATCTTTAAGAGAAACTACCGTTTTATTTTAATGATAAATAGCGTTCGTTTTACACCCAACAAGCAGCTTATTATTATTAATAACTGTTATAATATCTCCTACTTACTTATTCTAAAAGCGATTCAAAATAATTAGTTAAAAATCACTTTTGACAAAGACTTATAGAAGAACTTAGCAGATGTTTTATTTCAATAGTAAGAACTGTGCATTCAACAAGAACAACGACAATCAGATACAAAACTAAAAAATCTCTTAAACAAAACACTGTATCGTTTTTCTTCATTACCCTCGGAGCTGGATTTAAATTTTTCGCTTCAAACTTGTTAGCAGATTAGCAACAAAGCAAGCGTGATATCTTAAATGTGGATCTGTTGTAAACAGATTCGCGCGCACAACCGCTATTTATGAGTTTATTTATCATTAACAAATTATATTTAAGCTCACGGGAACACAGTTTTTTGTTGTTCCACACTTTTAGCTTGTAATTTAAACGCTGTAACGTAATATGCGTTTTGATTCTTATCGTAATTGTTAAAGATTATTAGTGTAAATGGATGGTTTGTAGCGTTTGTTACGTGTCTGTTATCTAGACGTGACTTCGTCTTGGTAGTGGTTTTTGCTTCAAAATCTTGATTGTAGCATGTTAGTTCAATCTTCCTCATTAAGTAAAAATCTAAATTTGAAATTAAAATAATGTAAACAAGAACATAGTTAGTGGCACGCTCTGCTCCTTTCTGAATAATGGTCGAAAATTGCCTCTGCTTGGAATGTAACATTTTCAGGCACTAAATTTGCAAAACTCGTAAATCATTTACGATTATGTTCAAAACACAAATATAAGTGAGGAAATCAACAAACCCCAAAAGATTTTAACGTATACTTTTAACTAGTATAAACGTAACGTAAAAAGTTTACGTTTCATTTAACATACAATGTTATGAAAAAAATTTAAATGTTTTTCTGTAACAACAGCCTTTAAACGCGCCGTTAACAGTCCAATGGTAAGTCATTACTTTAAACTAACGTTCGCCATCAGAGGTGTTTGATTAACCAAACAAAGGCGTCTCTAGCCTTAAAATCTTCAAAACAATATCGCCCTGAGAATTCTTCCTGTAACAAACCGTTAAAAAAGGTAAAGCCCTTGTGGATGATATTTCCGAGGTCGGCGATACAGAACGGAGGTAACAGAAGCTCCGCAACAATACTGTGACCCATCTGCACCCACTTCCGAGGTTCAATTAAATTTTTACTGGAGATTATCACGCAGACTACGGACGGCCCGATTATGGATGTGTTAAAAATGTTATTAAATATTAAAACCTTATTCGAGATTGGATTACGAGGTTTTTGTGCCTGGTTTATGGTTTGAAATATGTTAGATTGTATTTTAAGATTTTACTTTATTAAATTTAAAATTTTCCTCGAAATGTAAATTAGGTCAAATGATGTAAAGAAATTTAATGTTGTTGTCACTTATGTTCCTATATAATTTAATAACTTCCATATTACCACAATTCAATTACTTCCATATTTGGTTTTGAATTGCTCTTGAGTTGCCTAATTGCATCTAAATATATTTATATATATAAAGCTTCTAGGCGTAGTGCGATATATAAATATATATTCATATTTTTCATTATAGTGCTCTGTTCTGATCTGTTACTATTTTAGGCCGTAAAAATGTAAGTACATTTAAAAAGATGTTTGAGCTACTCAACAATATTCAAAATAACAAACAAAGGAACATACAGTCCAAAATTTCAAAATACACAATTTTTTTCTCCCCTTTTCTATCAAACCACGTTCAGTATCTACCACTCACCATCTTCCCTATTTTCTATCAAAGCGTTTACACGAAAGCAATAGACATTGTTCTTCTATCGCGACACTTAATAACTTCCTGGCTGTTTGCAGTTCTTGCTCGTAAATGAAAAATAAACATGCGTGAGCTTTATGTGACTATGTTATACTTATTAACGTTGTTTGTCGTTTGTTTTTACTTAAATATTACAAATCTTGTTGTTTTGTTACACGTGTATTAAAGAGAGTGTATTTTGCAGTCTCTATGTATGGATGTAGATGGATCGACGACCCGCTAGGATAATTTGAATATGGAACGAAAAAAAAAATATTTGTCTATATACCCAAGTATGGTCATATCAGTACGAAGTCTGGTTACGAAATCGCTTGTCCAATGTCGAATACTTAAAACCGATATTCCCATTCATAAACATGCCCAAGTCCAACATTGGGTACCGAATTCAATTGTTGATGGCATTAGGTAGATCTATAAAAGAATATACATTTTTATTCATATTCCTTATTACGTCGAATAAAGTAAAACCAACACTAATATCTTTATAAGCGCACCCAAAACAAATTACCATAGGAAAGAGATTTAAAAAACTTTCCCTACACTCATACCCATTATAAGTTTCTAAAGAAAAACACTTTTCGTGCACACGTTCGTCTCTCCCGGTTTTTTCTCGGCGCACTTTTCTAAGTGCTATAAATCTTTCACGTAAATAATTGAAGCTATATTTTATGCCAAAACATTCCGCGGATGGGGGGGATGTCGCACCACCTGCCTCCCAACTTGTACCACTTTCCACTTTAATTTGGTTGCGTAATGTATTTTCAATTACTTCCAAGGAGCAGTGATTTGTGGTCGGTCTGAAAGAGATTGGAGAATAATTCTTCTTGCCTAATTTAAAGTTGCCTAGGTAATGTCGTTGCGGTGGGTGGAGTAATTTTATAAGGTCTATATAATTTTAATAGATCACACCTGATTGTAATTTATTTTCGTTTCTCTTTTTTTATGTATAAAGTATGTACAGTCAGCATTGCAAGTAATTGATGGTAAGTCGAAATTCAACATTACTGAACTATTAATTAAAGTTAATGTTATGATATAATTTACTAGTTGACTGCCTTATCGGTGTAATGGACGCAAGCGCAACTGCTAAGCGTTAGGTCCTGGATTCGATTCTCAGGTCGGGCAGAGTATTATTGGGTTTTTCTGTATGGAAATTCTCAGTACAAGCACGGAGTCTGTAACAGTGCCCGCTAGATGGCAATAGGCTCTCCATCTATTACATGGGACTTAATAACGGCATCAGCGATACCTGAGTGTACAATAGTACACCTCTACCTAACCTTTCTGGGAATACAGGCGTGATGCTATGTTATGATTTACCAGTTTTGACATCTGACTGTTCCAAATTTACTTTTGATGTTGACGACTATACCATTCATAAGAGTATTAGGTAGCTTATGATATTGAACTAATATTTGTCGGTCTTGGCTACACAATGCTCTTGTTGACACACTTTAACGCCCCTCGCTTCATTCTTAGTAGCCAGTTAACTGTCAATAAATGTCCAACGGAGTCCACTTAGTCAAGAGTCATGAGGATATAGCTTCAGGCCCGCAGCGCCGCTTGCGCCTATATTTTAATTTGCTGGAGTTAAATTTACGCTGTGTGCGTATCCAGGTTACAAGTTCGGCAATCATGAAGACAAGACAGGTTCTGAGTACCGTTCTTTTAAAAAAATGGATGGAATAGAATTGAAAGTTTCCTATTTGTTTTATTGTTTATGAAAACTATTATAGGTAATATCCTAGCTATTAATAACAATGCACATGAATTTTTTTGTAATTTTAATTTAGCAGTAAAACAACAAGAAATATCTTCAAATTAACCTCTATGTCAAGTCATTTAATACATGGCCATAAAGCAGCATCGTCCGTCAAAGCGCAACCAAACGTGCATTTTAAATGCATGGCCCAACAAGATCTGATAACGACCTTTGTCGAGGCCACAATATACTGGCGTGTCATAAATAAACCCTCACTTTTTCACTTCCAAAGGGAAATTTATCATTTCGTACGACTTTTTTTCCCCTTTTCCCTACACTTTTTGTACATCTTGGATCACACTTTTAAATGCCATTTATTTCTTCGTTCGACGCTCCGTACCGTTCTACACTGATGAAGGTATCGTAATGTGGTATCTGATAATAAAATGCTTGAGTTGCTTGATTCGATTTGCATGTGTTAGGGTTGCCTTCTTATTTTGTGGGTTCATTTTACTTTTCGATGGTTTCGATGTTTATGTCATGGTCCTTTTTGATACATGATATGATAACTTTATCTTTCCTTCTGAAATTTCGATACAAAGAAAAGTAACTATTCATCATTCTAATGAGTCCACAAATACACCAAGTTGTTGAATTCCATTACGTTATGTGTGTCTATAATGTTAGGCGTATTATTTCAACCGTTGACCACTCCAATGGGCTTACTATACTAGATACTTGAAGAGTTACGATTGTGGTTACATAGTAAAAAGTTAGCAACATAATAATAGAAGAAAGTTATAATTTAGCGCAGCTGAACCCACCTAAATAGCCTGCGTACAGGATAATGAAATATCATTGTTTAACGGCTGTCTAATATGTTATGTTTATGGCTTTTTATCCACGCTCTATTACACATAAAAACGATATTCAGACTGTCGATTAACACAACGTTAATTTTTTGTGTCGTCGGTCCTCGCTGCCGAGTTGAAACGTGACTAATGAAGCGCACCAACTCCTTTGTTCAACACAAGTTGTTTTTATAAATCCTCAACATCCATTGAGGAGACTCGATTCCATCTCTTTGTGTTCTCTATATAAGTGCATTATAAATTTCAGCCTCTCGCGGCCATAAGTCATACGTGTAATGAATAAGGGCGATTTGTTTTGAATCCGTCCAAATTTATGGACGATATCGGCGCTTTTTTACAGGCGTTCCTCGCCTCATTCCGCCATTGTGATCGCCTTTTTCTGCCCCTTTTTATCCCCGCCAAAGTTTTTTTATTGTCCTCAACACTGACACTTTACGAGTTATTAATTGGTTGTCACGAGTTTATTTATTTCTCTATTTTGACATCGGAACGTTTTTCGCCGTATATTATGGAGGCCGGATTGAAAATCTATCATATTCAGGTTGTCGTAAATTTAACGTGATATAGTGCGTTACACGGTAATAATTCTGCGAAACCGTCGCGTAGTGCGGACGGATGTGACGCGGTTTAAATAACGACTTTGGATATTAAAATGGCCGCCGAATATGCGTTTTTGTCATAAATTATATATTAATTTACTCTGCGAAAAAAAAGCCATTACGTTGTCATCGGTGAAAGAGTATGAATGCACTTTTAAATTTAAAATTAACGTGCAATGTTTTCGGTCGTGTAAATTAGGTTTGAACAAACATTACATAACCTTTGAATAATACACGCAGCTGCACTAAATAACCGATATCAAAAACAGATCAATTGTGACATTAAAAGTGTTGTTATTGATTTATGTAAACAACTCGAACCATTAAAATCTCTATTTGTCGTATTGTATTTATTTTTCATGGCTCTCATGTTTTATTCTAAATGCCAAACCAATATAAATAATGACTATTTTACATCTCATTCCTCAACATAATGGTCAATTAATAGGAATGGTTCGCAAGACAAATAAGGAAACATTACATACATAGGTACATCATTTTGACAAGTTTTCTCATCCACTTTCTCAATACCATCCTCATTTCTAAATCCTTATCCCTCATCATGTTAATATAAGTTAAACACGAAGTAACAGGAGCACATAACAGCCGCACAACACAACGCACCTAACCTGTACATTACAAAACTTGAAGCTTTCTCTTACGCAACACTAACATTCATAATGTATGTGCGAAGCCCTGTATGCTATTTCCCGTCTTATGTAGGTTCTTTTTTTCGCCCATAAAGCATTGTTGGCTGCTTTATTCCTTGATTTATAAGAAACGTTGGAAAGACAAATAGCCGGATTGTGTTCCAAATTTTTAAAGCCACATTTCGTTTCGCGCTCGCACCCCCCGTAGTAATACCTTCGTGGAGTCTTGGTGCTTAGAGGATTGCTAGATTCAGACTCACATAAGATTTGCTGGAACTAGTTTTGTATGCATGAAAAGTGATGATTGTTTAGGTTAAAGTTTAAATTTTCTATACCTAGTTAAACTAGCATCAGAAGTATTGCCTTGTAAATTGGTATTGTGACTATAAATCAAACTTGCTTTGAATTTCATAAAGCAATATATTGAAGCTTCTTATGACTATTTTACAATTTTTAACTATTTGTTTGTGATCAATACCTAAATCATTCAATGATTTGGTTTGGAACTGTCAATACCTACCTTTTTAATTGAATGATCGGAAAAATTAACGTCTATTCGTTAATCCCTATATTTTTTCAAATTTACACTTTAAAACGTATCAAAACCTGTCGCAGGAGTGCACCCAAGTCCCACTAAGGTACAACCCTTATTAAAATGTGTTTTCCCGACGCCTTCCCGCTGCTTAGCCGAAGCGCCATCTATCGGCCTGTTAGAGAGATTTAATGGGGAATTCTTTCATTTCTATCGGGTCTTACCGCGGAATTTATAACGGCATCGCGGATCTTTTTTCCATACAAATGTACTTCGATGGATTTATTGGAATTCGATATATTTTGAATTTGGAAAATTACTTAAATTGTGATTTTTCTTTTGTTTCTACGTTATTCAGTTATTATGTTTTAGTTTTATATCAGTAGTAATGCTTGATGATGCTTGTTCATCCTTTAGAAGCTGCCAGTGACATTCAAATTCATTCAAATCATTTGCTACGAGTTTCTACTTCGTAGATTATTTCTACTCGATTCTGTATTATCATAATCACTACGCTTGGCAGGTCATATGATTGCAATGTGATGTTATTTTATGAAGCTGTATATATCAATGAAATACCCATAAACATGCTATTATAACAGCGCCTGCATATGTTGAAAGGTGTAAAAGGAAACTCAGGCATAATTATTAGGAATTTATGATTGTCTTGATCTCCTCGGTATACATACTGATACGTGTCTTTGCTTCATTAAAATTGATATGAAAATATTACTGTCTCGAGAATTTTCTTTAGAACAACTAAAATCAGAATGTAACAGTTACATTATTAAAATAATAGTATGAGGATTAATAAGATGAAAAAAAAAAGTTTGAAACTTCTTCGATCTTGATACTTGTAGGTTGAAACTGTAAAATATTTTTTCTTTAATTTTGATCGTCTGGCACATCCTTGGCAGCCTCGATACCAGCTTACTAACTAGCTCATCGTTCCAATACAGCATGAGCGATTCTCATATGGTAGCTCTTGTCAACACTTGAGAAGTTAATTTTGTTCAACGGTTATGGTCGCTTATGGCGGTGAGGCGATTGAGTAAACAAAAGGCAATCTAAAAACAATTGAATAAATGCCTCAATGTCCGATTCCAACATTGGAACTATCCAATTGAAAATCAACACGTAACCGTTCTCCGACTTAATTTTTACCCCATAAACGCACCCCACGAATCGCGATACGATATGGAAATTCGCCGCCCGTCGTCGGCAATATTCGGCAATATTCGGGCGGACGTGCGCCCCGAACTAAATTGCCTATTTATTCTTAACTTCATATATTACTTTGCGCGTGTTGTCTGCGCAAAACGATATTTATTGTTTGACCGTTATTGCGTCAAATGACGTATTGGTTGTACGTATTAACGGATAGGTTAAGGATGGTAGGCGCGTGACGTGCCAACAATTGTTGCTATATAAACATTGTATATAGCTACCGATGAGAACGATGTAAATTATTTGCTATTATCTATGTATTTATCTACATTTTCTTAATATATTTAGTCCCCTTTTCACATTTAGCCGACTCGATATATTTTCTTAATCCGTAGGTCTCAATTGTGGCTCAAAAACTAACAATATATATCTAGAAACATCACCGGTTTGTTCATTCTTGCCGATGGGAAGTTAATCGAAGGAACCCGTGCCAAGCCAAGCCATCTTTTTCATGTTTGATTGCGGTGGCCAGTGAAGAACTGAAAAGAGAAACATGCTTTTAAAGTCTTCTGCTTACAAAAGCTATAAATTATTTCACTTTGGGTCTCGACCAAATTAAAACCTAATTTAATCTTTCTTTTTCTCTATTACATACTGATTTGGCAAAGTGCTCTCCATGTTATGCTTAGTTAAGTAGGTCTTACTAGAATGGGCGAGAAACCCAGTTGTTTGACTGTGCCCATGTGTTCCAAGTTCAAACACGTGTGGAGTTGAGTTATTGCGACTTATAAACACCATATGTCGATACTGAACTTCATTTGTTTTTTTCTTTCAAGGTTTCATCATTGTAATTGCATTATGTGGTGTCCCGAATTGTTACTGGCACGTGCCAAGACAGTTTATTCTTGCTCCCTAATCTCATGCAAGACGGAGATCACATCCCTGCTTCCAGCGACTCTCTAAGCCGAAGTTTGAGCCCTATTTGGGGTCGAACTGCGGGGATTTGCCTGATAGCTACGCTTCTGAGGTCACCATATCCCGATCATTGGACATCGGCAACGGTATTTGGTCCATGAATTTTCTTCCAGAAGTCTAAGGCCCCCAGCAAGTTGTTGCTTAGATCTGCAAGAACGCTAGATGTTAACTTTTTTAGAGTCTGTATTTATAATAAAAACTGGAGAAAACAATTAAAGTTTCCACCATCATACCTATAATATATTCATCAGGCGCTGTCTCGAACAAAAATCTTACACCATAATGTTTTGCCATAATAAGTCTTAAAAAAATATATAAAATATATTGAAAATAAAGAAAGACATGATTGATACATTACGTAGACTTTGTTTTCAGTAACATATTTTATTATTCTTAATCCCAATAGGTACTCTTAATCCCTTAATTACTGTAAACTACCTACTACTGCTTAAAATAAGAAACTTATAGGTATTTGATGCATAATTCTTGCAAAATTATAACATTACTGAAAGGTCACTGACTCCTGAAACACAGGTACACTTTACCTAGCTCTGGAGACAGGGATTAAATATTTTTATAACACTAATTATGCCAATAAAGAATTATTATAAACATAGAGTACCTACCTACATCAGCGAAGTTGAACCGAAGAACCGAGAAGTTAATTGCAAGCTATCCTACCACATTTCCATACAAAACCTTACGTCAAACTATCTTTAGACCCACAACAAAGAAACAGTACCACTTAATTGCGAGTTAATAGCTCTTCCCTATCTTGTACGGCACTAAATATTTTCTAACATACACTCAATGGGGGAGTAATGAATTCGTTTTATTTACGAGCCGCAGACTGGCAGCCGACCGATAACGTCCTACCCAATATCATATCGCCATTACATTCGGTTACTGACTGAAATATGTCCTGCTCAAGTTTTTGTTGAGCAAAATATGGTTGTTTGTATTTTTGGTTGAGTACATGTGGCTGGAAAGAGTGTTTTGTAGGTTTTTCTTTGAATTTTGTATTTTGTTATGGGAATATGATCTTTATATTTATGTAAGTATTATGTGGCTTTTTAGGTAACACGTAACTGTTTATTGTTGTTGTAATAACAAGTCAAGTGAACATTTTTAGTGGAAGAACAAAAATTCACTGGATTGTTTTAATTTAAAAATATATATTTTAGTACTTAGTTGAAATTAATGGTTTTGGTTTGAATCTAAATCAGTTCAAAAACAACGTTTCTCACTTTGCTAGTTATAAAATTAGTAAATACCTTCTAATACTATAATTTGGGTACATATAGAATTAATATGTTGACATACTACTAGCTATATGAAAAATGTGTATTAAATATGGGTAAAGACATTCAAATGACTCGTTTAACTCATCTCACGTTTTACATCATAAATAACACCATAGATCAATATAAATCCGACCATATTTAACTTCACAAACTATTCACGTAAAGTATAAAGTATAAAAAGTAAAACATACCCATTTTACGCTTAGGCGAAAGAATAGGAATAAGTTGACAGAGACTTCGCCCCTGAATTATGTTTCTCAAGATAAACGACGCGGGCGAAATGAAGTCGCACCCCCCACCCCTTGCACCCCCCCTCCGACCCCCAGCGCCCTCTAGAGGCAACGCGGGGACATAAATTTTGAAAGAAAAATCCACTACGGTTTCTCTCGGAATGTGTGATTTGGATTTTTAATTGAATTGGTTTCTGTTATCTGTTTTATGGATTTATTTGGTCTAATTTTTTAGGTCGTAGGGTGCGGGGCTGTTTTGCTAAATCGACAACTCTCAACAACAACACAACAATTTTTTTTACATTTCTATTTTTTTGTCGGTCTATGATCAATTACACAGTTACAGAAAAAGAAAAAAAAAAAGCTGTACATCAAGCTTAGTACCTACAAAAAATATAAACATACCTATAATTTAATGAAAATATTCATAAGTTTAGTTTCCTTAAGATTTATTTTCTGAAAGTTTCAATCCACGTGGGATCCATAAACCTTACTTGAAAAAAGGTCGCAGTCTCTTAATTCCCTAAAACAGCGCAATGAAGCTGTTACAACTAACTATGGGACTAGCAGATTAGCAGTCCAACCTTACTTTGTCCCCATTCTTTACCATCAATTGTAACTAAATTTTTATCGCCCTCATCAGATATGATTTGCTCTCACACAAAGTTGATCCAAATTCACCATTAGACACTATCGTCTTTCTATAAGCATGAAAACTCCATATAAACTTCGTCGATATCCACCATTATTTTATCTCATAGCGATCAATCGTCTTTTTTTTTCCTGTGTTTTTGTTACATTAATAATGTGTTACTATCTACAAAGATATCTATTGCTGACCTGTATTATTGTCATAGAGATATTTACAGCGTTCATTTATTTGTCGGTGTCCCCTCTTATTTTCCGTTCGGGGCCAATCGGATAGAGGCGACTGTTGAAAATTTTTCGTAAGCAGTAATACATCTTGTCGTGAGTCCTATCTCTCGGCGAACATTCGACGGCCACCCCTATACTGTGGTCAAAGATCAGGCAGGTTGGCAGAACGGTAAAAGGATCGTCCCGTGTACAGACATGCTTTACGTTTTTAGTGCCTGTAATTTATAAAATATGGCAAGCGTGTTTTATTCGTGACCATCATCACTAAACATTAATAAACTAGTGATGAAATGCAAGCTTATAGATAATAAAAAAAAAATTTAATCATACACTAGTTTCAATGTTGTGCTGACATGATATAATATATGAATTCAGAATGAAAATATGAAGAAATGAAATAGGTTTTCTTTTGTTTCTAGACAGTATATCGTATTTATCGCGTGTTGAAATGAATTATTTAATATTTAATTAGCTAACAAAGTGTGATAATTTATATTTAAAATTTCGTTATATTATATTTGTCGTTAATTCGTTCTGGCCATGGTATTTAAAAACTACCGTTTTGTTTGGCTATAACAGCACAAGGTACATTTTCATATTACTTTTATCGAGCCAAAAGCCGCATAGAGACTTTAATAAATCACTAATAGTCAGTGTCGCATCTACACAAAGTTCATGTCTTAGTTCTTCCCCCGCGTCCCGCAGAGGCGCGCCGCCCGCCCCGGCTAAAACCACTTGTGCCAATTTTCTCGGGGACGCTTTCCACTTTACTTGAGCTACCACCAACACACCACCTTACGGCCTATCTACACTTTCACCTCAATGAAAACTCACTTTTATTACCCGCAATTTAATGTCTCTTTTCGTTTGTCGATTAACCCATACATTACTCCGTAACCGACGAACAGCACGTGTTTCGGGGTACATTTGTAGGCCTAGGCATTTCTTTTCCCGCCCTTTACTAATGTCTTTCGGTTGTAATGAGAAGATTTTAGTGGTGGCTCTCATTTTAATTTGATTCTTGGCAGCTTTAGATTTGTGGTTTAGGGAATTGATATTAAAACGTTAGAGGGTGCTTTGCTCAAAATAAACTGGGGCAAATTAGTATAAACTGTTTTTGTTTTTCTGGTCTTTTATTTCAAAGTGCATAAGTAATTTTTGGGAATAATATAAACAATTTGTTTATGACTTTTACGTTTAGATGGTGAGTTTTGTACCACATACCATCTTGTCTGTTAAAACTAGAAACTATTTACTGCCGGGATCTGTACAAATTGACAAATATGTAAATAATAAAAAGGTTTGCGCGAAACCACAAACAAATGACGACAAATATTAAAACATGGAATGAAAAATCTGAGAAGTGAAAAAAACTGACCCATCCATGCGCGATCATTATCCCAGAAACTACTTTTATTTCTTGTCACATGTAACGCGAAGCACCATGAAGCATAGCGTGATAGGATAAGTCCCAAATCTACAAATGTTTAAGAGTAGCTATGAAATTACTGCGCACAATAAATGATGAAATATATATATTAATTAGACCAGTCGTGCTACATGCTGCAGTTACTTAAAGTTTTATTAAAATCTGTTTACTGGTGTTTAAGTTATAACCTATAAGTGTTTAGACCGACAGACAACTTTGGAATTTTACTATAGAATAGTAAAGAATAATAAAAAAATGGTTTTCATTAGAAAATTAGGTCCAATCTAGGCCAATATTTGTTTAATCGTTATCATACTATCATTTCATATAATTTAACATACAAAACAATAGATATCAATATATTTATATTTCTTTTACAGTCGAACTTTGTGAAAATGTTCACATACTGAGTAACCGAATACAACAAAATTTCTCAAAAAAATTATAGACCCCTACGTCGCCACCGATATTTTGTTACCTCCTTCAACTGATCCTGAAAGCGACAATCCCACTTTGCTCGAGATCATGGCTAGCGCACGTAGGTAAATTATTACCGAGCGTCATAACTCGAGCTCGACCTTAGCCCGCGGCCACACTGAGCGCGATAAATCCCGCCTGTCGGGATCAGGTGACACCACCTTCTTTATGTTTTTTCCCAAGCCATTTTACGGAAAAGATAAAAATCTTTACATATTTTGACGCTGCCTCTCCAAGGTTTATTCTCAAATTACGCACGTCCATTACGTAATACTGAGAATGAACCACTTTAAAGAGGCGACTCCGAAACTTGAGCTAGTCGTATTTTTAATAAAATATATTAAGTTTGTCTAACTCTCGTATGAAGTAGGCGTATTAGTTAAAAGCGGTTTTGTTTCTCGTGAGATTTATTTTTTATCTGTGGACGGATTTTTGTCAAAAATGGCAAAGCTTTAAGGTTAAAGTAATGCATACCATCAATTTGAACTGTAAATGTATTCAAAATAAAAATAATTAAATAATTTTGTTGCTGGGCACGGCTCTCTTTGGTGTAGGCCTTAGTCCATCACTCTAGCCCGATGTGGTTTGCGAGACTATGCTCACGGTAAGGAACCCTTTCAGATGTATAGGTTTTCTCACAATATATAAGTACCGTTAACGAAATTGGTCGGCTAATAAAATTAAAAAGAAACTTGCTGAACAGAGAAAATGGTTTTACTTAGTCCACAGTATTATAAGTCAACTATTCAACTCATTTAATAGATAAAAAGAAAAATCCATAAATCTTTCATTGACAGTTCAAGGGTGCAGTTAACCAGTTTTACAGTCTAGATGAAAACGAATAAAAATATTGACGTCAGATCATTTATATCTAAACAATGAAGTATTGTCAACTATATGAATCACCAATCTTAATATCCCTCACAGTCATCTACATTTGCAAGTTCGTCTACTGCACACACCAATATTATTAGACTAGACCTAAAAAGATCTATTTTGATGCAACAATATTACAAAAACAAACCTTAAGTTGTTATATTGAAGATCGAATTTTCTTTGCAAAGAAGAAGTACAAAGGACTTAACATTATGAATACACACGATTCCCACAATTGGAATGTTCGCGCGAAACAGTCGTAAACGAAACAACATAGGTTTTAGAAAATACGATCTAAGCAATGAAAAATTTACGACGATTTTCCACTGCTCCCGATACAACGACTAAAGCAGAAAAGCTTGAAGCAAAACTAGCAATGTATAAAACATTAGTAGATACAGAAAAGTAGCGGAGCGTAGTGACTGGGCGTCTGTGTATGTACCCCACACCGCACTGGGCAAAACGAAAATATATTACTTTTCCGAAGATTTAGGAGTGTTTGGACCGAACAATAATGTCCGGCTTTTGTGGAAAAAGATAGATGGCAATGCATAGGTTACATGGAGCGGAGTTTTTCTTTTGTGAACGAATGAAACTTCAGTATGGGACACTGTTATTAATAATATTTATGTTTGCAATTTAATACCAGGCCCATTGTTAGTGAGGAGAAAAGGTTTTCCCGTAATTTTGTCTGAGAAAACTCTGAAAGCACTTACTACTTAGCCGGTACCTCCATTACCTACGGTTATGATAGATAGCTGAAAGTGAACTACTGTTCTACTGTTTGTATGGACAATAAATCGAAGATGTTCCTATATATCTACTTGTATATTATTTTCTAAGCGTGCATGAAAAGTATCTCCGTGAGTGACGAGTCTCGAGCAGTCAGCCATTATGAAACCTGCTGACTGGCTAATCTTTTCTACATAAGCAATTCTTATGTGAGAGCTCACGCTGATACGACGAACGATGAAAGAAATATCAAGAAGACGACAAAAAGGAAATTCCGCAAAGTAATATTTACCTTACCAACAAAGGCTGCTAATACGGTAGTTGACTACTAGTCATCTGAGTTATTTTTTATGAACTGTCAAAAACGACATTTTGTTCTAAAAATGTTTGGAATAGCAAGGCGTGACGTCATAGTTTTTCATTACCGTTGACGTAGGTACTTATTGTATGATTTTGATAAATTAAAAATTGTTACTGCTAGAGATAAGCAAGAGATTAAGTTTTACTGAGTTTTTAGAAGGAAATCTATTTACCAAACGAGATTTCAGATTTTAATTTTGATGCAGTCAACTACCCTATTGACCGGACATATTTCCTTATTACCATCTCTTGTGAAATCTTGATGAACTAAACTTTCTGAAACACACGTTTCTTCTCGGTGTGTCAATGGTCTCATTGTTTTGTTTTAGCCCTGTAGGCGGCCACGCTTATTGCTTTGTCAGAAGCGACGTTAAGGTTGCGGAATATGTATTGAAGTCCTAATAAGTGGATCTATTCAAGAACACCACATTCGCCCGTATTTGGGATGGATTTTATTTTACCAAGTTTTATTTACAGCCTTCTGCTTGTATTAGTTTAAAAGTCATCATTAGCCTATAAATCTTCTCTGACTGAGACAATCTGTAACGGCCTGTCCGGAGTCCCGATATAGGGCTAGGGCGTCCGAAATTTCAAGAATAGAAAACTTTTGAGTTCATTCATTGTGTAAAAATAATTCACAAAACCTGGAAGGCAATTCGTAATGCCAATCGTTTTGTAACGGTACCAGTCGGGCAATATTAACCCACAAATAATGTAATGTAATTTTTTTCTGTCGAGCCATCATATTATATATTCGTATCAATTCAGTTATCCACCTAATTTGAATATTGTTGCGCAATTTCACTTCATGTTAGAAGTGGGGTACAATGATTACGGATATCCTTATTCAATAAATCGAAGATTTATTGCTAATATTAAGCGATTCAGATAATTCTGGTTTCATCATGGACCATGGTGTTTCTATCTTTGATGTGTAGTCTCTGGGTCGTGTGGTCTTGAATTTGCCATAGATTTTGTGAAACCTGACTAAGGCAATGTACTAAATGGGTAAACAGTTGTTTTCACCTGTAATGTAGTTTATATAACCCTTTAGATAGATCGTAGCACGTAGCGTTCTGTAGTTCTTGCCTACCGCGGTGGGAAAAAGGCGTGACTTTATGTATGTATGTAGTTTACATAATACGGCAAACAAGGCGTAGGTATGTTACTGATGATAATAAAAACTTCTTGTACGCATAACGGATTCATTAGTCGAATTTTCGGATGGAAATTCATAGCCCTATAAATTGAAAGACCCATAAGAGCGTCACACGAAATGCTCTTAGAAAGAACTAGACTTCGAGTGACAAAGTATTACCTACTCAATGATTTACCTAGACATAGGTAGGTACTTGAAAGCACACGTGAAGTTATGTAAAAAAAAAACAATGAAAAATTAAATTCTATGAGCATATTATGTTTTCTGTATTAATGTTAGGTATACGTCAAGTAATTTTCCTTTAAAGTATCGGTACATTAACCCAATCAAAATGTTGTTTAAAATTTTCGGCACGAATGTTAAACGGAGACACTGACACCGGAATTCAAATGGTCGACTACTAAAAATAGACACGAAAAATAAATATAACCCAGTTCTACGATTCATGTTGTTCGCTTACGCACTTATGGCGTACCTTGGCGTACCTGCCAGTACCACAAAGAAAAATACAATAGGTTCATTCTCTGCTTGAGTCTAAAATACGCGATGAAACTTCTACATGCACTGTCGCTAAACAAAACAATTGTATTAGGTACATTTATAAGGTTCTATTGACCTATACGAAGTTTACTGACTATTCACGAATGAGTATCCTCATCATATCTTTTTGAAGATGGAACTTCTGCACCTAATAATATTGTGGCACCAGTGAAACTGCGCGGACGCACCGTGACTTGCAGAGGAATCGCCGATTATTGTACCGCGCGGCGTTTCTTCTTTATTAATCTGCATATTAACTTCATTCCCTGTCACGTATGTGCGTATTATTATGGTTTTCCTACCTTTGTTTTTATTTATGGTAATTTCATTTTTTGTTATGTTACGAAGAGTTTAAATATCGATTTCGATAACGAGTCGGGTATTGATTGAATTTTAAGCAAGCTTCCGTTTAGTGATTTATTTTTATTAGTTTACGAGTAGGCACCCGTTTAATTGCTAATAAGTATATGCATAACAGCACGTTAACGATATGGCGGATATAAATAGTGAAATAACAGATAGTTTCGAAGTTTCATTGGAAACGGAAGAATAACATGTAGAGGTATCTGAATTTAAATTTTTGTTCTTCTGTCGTATTGATAACAAACTATTATTTCGTGATCGCTCACAATTTATTGAAAGAAGGTAAACGAAAATAATTTATTGAAACGAAGTAAAGAGAATCCGTGGAACTAGTAGAGGGACCATTAGGTACCGTAAGTGTGAAAATTTAATTTTCTTGTGATATTACTTACGCGAAGGTCTATAGTAATTTTGTTATAAGAAGTTGACCCACTCTGATCATTAGGACATAAGTAGAAGAAGCGACAAATCAAACTATAGGTAGTTTAAAATATTGTATCCTACTAATCCTACTATCCTACTAATATTATAAATGTGAAAGTTTGTGAGGATGGATGGATGGATGAATGGATGGATCTTTGTTACTCTTTCACGCAAAAACTATTGAACGGATTTGGATGAAATTTGGCACAGAGATAGATTTTAATCTGGAATAGCACATAAGCTACTTTTTATCCCGGAAAAATGTTCGGGTTCGTAAACCACGCGGGCGAAGCCGCGCGGAAACTAGTAGTTGAATAAAGGTTTGTTTGAAACGACTTCCGTATGAATTACTACGGTGTTAGACATGACACTACAATTTATTGAGTGGTGTAATTTTAGTTACCTTGATTATAGATTAGGAATATAAGGATAAAAATAAAACCAAAGCTTAGGGACGTGCTGTGACGAAACCAATACAGCAATATCGATTGTAAATGAAGAAAATTATGATGATATTTCAGTCGGAATTAAGTAAACTCTTCTAGAAATATCAAGGATTTCAAAGATTGTCTAGAAGTTCAAGAATGTTATACGTTTATCACTAAGCTTAGCCAACAAATAAAGGAATCCATTGTGGGGTACAGTGCTAATTTATTGAGCGCAGGGCGACTCTCATTAAGGGCTGGGTTACACCTTGCCACCTGTAGAATGATCCGTTCCATTAGATTTATCGTTTTTTACCACTTTCGCTTTCCTTGTTTTGATATGATCTAATTAATTTGAGGCCATTTTAATTAGATTTTGTTGAGATTCAGATTTTTCTAAATATATTATCCGAGCCTTTAGGGGTCTTCTATTTGTAAAACTCATGAGCTTTAGTCAATTTTTTTTCAATTTTGCTAAAGGGCTGGATAAATCTTAAATAATATGATATTCATTTTCTGTAGTAGTGAAATTTGTTATTGCTTGTTTTGAAGTATTACCACCACCTCCAATTTAAAAGTACTACCTACTTATTATTTGTATTTTCTTTGGATTATGCTAGCTAGTAAACAGTTTTAAGATTTTGTAATTGTTTTTATTGTTACCACCTTGTTTTGGCTCTTCAAGTATCAAACAGTCAAGTACCTATTAATTTTATTTTCATAAATGTTATTGGAGGTTGTTTACTCATTTGAATATAGTTTAATTACACGTAATGAGCTACATAAAAGTTATTACATGTTTTAAAAATATTTTAAATATCATCATAATATTTATTAAAAATGCCTGGTGTCACGTCGACGCCATGCTCTCGACTGCCGTGGCTCCCACTCTTTGCATCGCACGCGGCATCGCACCCCGCCCATAAACATGTCACTCTGGACGGCACACCGCGATTTACGACCTCTCGCTCTAACACAGCCATAACTCAGACAAACAAAAGGGAAAGCTATAACGTTCATCGGTCCCATGCGGATAGTTTAATTTACGCACACAGACATAACAAAATGAGCTAGTATGCGATTTGAGGTGATAGTATGCAGGTGATTTTTAGATAAATTTTGATAGATCGCTCTAGTATTGTATCTACTGTAGAGTTTTAACTTCTATAATGATAACTAAACAAATATACCAAATGTTCAGTGCAGCTATTTATAGACGTTCATAAGTAATGAACATAAAGTATCTTAGGATTTGCCATATACTGGATGAGTCTTGTGCTCGGAGTATGAACGAGCGGGCTACGTTCGAGTTCGCCGTCGGCCAAGAGTTTAATGTTTTTGTCTCACTCCAACACACAATTCCCAGATCGTAAATCTCGAAATGGCCGCATGTAGGTTACGCACGCCGTCCGCGCTGTACCGGTGGGAGCGCATAAACTATAGTGTTCTCTGTTTTATTACGTGTTTTAGAGTGCGATAAAGGAGATGAGAGTATAGAGGGGAAATCAGCTGTTTAGGGCATGCTTTAAACGTGCTGAGGAATGTGGCGAACGAAATGTGCTGTTGGAACGATACGAAAGTTGCTCTACTTTGATAAGATGATTTAATTTAGACAAGTGATTATTATTGTTGTTTTTGATAAAACGAAGATGTGTTAACTCGAAATAGTGGTTATTTGCTTCAGTAATTATAGAGCTTATGCACCATTATAACTTGAAATATTGACTTTAATGAATTATTAAAAGAATTGAATAAACCTGTTTGTTGATCACGTTTCGTCCGTTGAGGCTGATCTATTGTTACATCAAAATTGTTAAGAATGTCATTTAGATCAAACAGTTGTAATGATTTGTGTTTCTCATTGTTGATTCTGTAAAGGCTGAATATGTATAATCTGTTTATTAAATAACTTTACATGTCAAAATTAGACCATTTACAGTTTCGAGTAGTCTTATACTCCTTTTGTTAACATTTTAACGGTGATAATACTGTAAGGTATAATTTGAGACATTAAAATTTGACAGACCAAGATCTTTGATAATCATAAAAAAATCTTGTCATATCTAGAAAGTTTAAGCTAACAACAACGATAACCTCTATAAGAGGCAAGGTCATTCTTGTATATTAAATTATGTAGGTATTGGTGTAACTTAGTGTGATTTAGGTTTCTTTGATAAAAACATTAATTGCTAATAGCAAATAGATAAAGAACTAAAATATTCCAATATAATACGTAGGTATACCTGATAATACAATAAAGTGAATAATAAATGAAAAAAAACTCGATATTTAAACTTTTCTTGTCTTTCTTCGATGTCACTGACTAACCAAAATGTTAATACTGATTAAGTAGGTGTATGTTACTAAAATGCTTCGCAGTATACAAAATGATTAAAATTAAACAAAAGAACTTGTGTTGATGATCTTCTGACAAACGTGACACGGAGCACACAAAGTTATTTTTATTTCTTAGGGGCCATCCATAAATTAAATCACACGTTAAGAGGGGGGGAGGGGGTCGACGAAGTGTGACATTGTGTGACAAGGGGTGGGACCTAAGTTTCGTGACATCACATTTCAAAATCTAATATATCTAAGTATTAAAACGTGAAGTTTGAACTATTAACGAAAAACTTAAAAATATTTCCAAGTCTATCTGTATGAATATAAGATTTAAATTGTTATATTGGCGAGTTCCTTGAGAGCCTCGTCGTGATTTCAAATAAATGGAAATAAAACTAATTTCGGAACTGCTGTTTTAATTTAATAATTTTTGGATATAAAACTGCAAATATGTGACGTCACACTAGGGAGGGGGGAGTCTCACAAATGTGACCAGCTGTGACAAGGACGGGGGAGGGGTCAAAAAAGCATGAAATTCGTGTGACGTAATTTATGGATGGCCCCTTATTATGAATATCGTAAATCGCTAAGTAATTAAGATTGCATCGCTAATCAGAGAATCGCTAACAATAGAGACATAAAGCAGTAAATTGAGAAAATTTGGCAGAAATTGTTAAAATTAAAATGGGATTGTTTTGAGTTTTTTTTTTTTCATCATATAGTTGTTTTGAAGCTCGCTTAAGCTTGTTTAACCAAGTCTCTCATAATGCACATAAAAAGTGCGCAATATATTTCTGTATTGTTCAAAAAATTCTAAGGCAAACGGTCAGAAAAGCCAATGGCAGTTTTTTTTATTCGAGTAGAATTTGTTCAGCGCAATACGAAAGAGTCAGATTACATGTAAGGTTACTATGTGGCGCCTGCGCAGATAATTGTATTTTGTTGTATATTTTCACATTTACATCGAAGACCGTATGGTCGGATTATTTTCACAGTTCCATCGCAATGAAATTTATACATGGTGCATTTTATGGTAAGAATCTTGAGTCACACTTTTTGTATCACATTTTTGTACCAAATATTTACAATTACCTATCTCTCAGGCATGTGTCGTGTGAGCTAGGCTATACAATATATCAATATCTTATCGTCAACGAACAAGTCAACGACAGCGATTTCTGTTAAATTTCACACACTTTTGGCTTGTCCACTTTTAAAGAGCTAACGTAACCGTGAATATGGTTGCTTTTCCAAGATTAAAGTGTGAAAGATCACTCTGTAAACCTCGTGCAATGACAAATATTGTATGATATGTTATATATTTTTTAGATTTCATTACAGATAGCAGGACAATCTGGAATGAAATTAAACTAAACAATATATTAATATGCTTTTTAACTGCACTATAACCGCGTTTGCCTAGATAGTGACGCTGACTGGACAAAGAGTATCGCTTAATCGCTTAATATTTTTACCGTATTCAGTCTAATCCATCAAAACGTACGAAATGAAAGTAGTATTTAAAGATGTTAAGTCAGAGAAATTATTTAATTATAAATCTATTTTTTCAAATAATTATTAGGGATATACATATTATGTATTTAATGGAATACAATAAGCCCAATCAATAAAATAGAATGGGTAATAGGATAATACGTAAGCACATACGGAAGAAAATATTTTTGGAAAATGCAATTTATCATGAATTGAGTAGTAACAAAAATCTTCGCACAAAGTAATCACACTGATTTTTACTTGGGATGAAAATTAACAATCTAATAAGTATGAAACTCAACTTACGACTGATATTTTATTAATTAGTTATATATAAAATTCAATGAAACTTTTTCATAGCATCACCATTATTTCAACTAGATCCATCTATTGACATTAACAAACAAATATCTGCTCAATTAATTTCACATAACCAGATAAGTACCTATTTATAACGGTAGGTGCAGCTTCTTGACGTTGACAGATGCGACTGGCGCTGTTTCTCATCTCGATTCGGCGGACTGGGTGGGGGAACAAGATGGCGGACCGTTCAGTCGCTTCTCATTGGCTAGAAGGGTATCCCTTTGTACTCCATTCATATTGTTCAAAATTTCGTAGGTGAACGGTTGCTTTTTGTATTCTGAGAGGAAATTTCTAAAGTATATTTTTTAAATAGTCCATTGCTTATTGAGTAGCTCTGAGTTGAGTGCAGTTCAACCACTTAGGCCTGTTAAAAGTTATTGTTGTAGCGACCATGGTAAGTCTTTAGGTTTTTTAACCCGTTAAGTGACGCACAGTAGACACCATAGAAAATATATTATTATTATTTACAATATTGCGATACTGATGTTATTATAATACATAAAAATGAAAACTGATAGATACTATCTTACAATTAAATTCCTACTTGTTAGATAAGTACAATTACATAGCATCTCAGATCTCAGGCAACGTTAATGTTTTCACAGTGTAATCATAGTATTTTGATGTTTCAAATGATAGTGGGCTTCATATGAGTAATTTTCTTGTCATAGCGTGATACGATACATTTTTTTTATACCATAGTTCTTTTCACCTGTTTTCTTCCAAGTTTACAAACTTATGATGATTGATGGATGATGATGGTTGATAGATCTAACAGGTATTGGTTATGCCGTTATAATTTTAAAAAGCTTATTTGTTTCTAGGCGCGGTCGCAGCCAAACACTCGTTTCATTGTTTGGAGGTTTTAAACAGGAATTTAATAATTCGTTTAAAATTTCCTAAATTGTCTATTCGGATCGCCACTGGTTCGTTCGTGAATTAATATAATATTCCACCCATAAATCTTAAATTTGCAGACTATTTGACCCTGCTGTCAAATATCATTGAAGATTATGTTGGTCAAGATCGTGTCAATCAATTACTCGCAACGTGCTACGAAAATGACTGTTTAGAGTGGAAAGAACTAAAACACGTCCTAGAACAGATAACGGTAATTTGCTTCAAATGTAAAGAATCAGTGAGGCTCAACTCAGGATTGTTCCATCTTGCTTAGGGTCATAACAATCAAATTAAACGTGACTTATAGGTAAAGAAGATACATTTTATGTATACAGTCACGTCACATTGTTACTTTTGCTTGAAACGTTATACGTTATCGTTCTAGAATTAAGGCTGAATTATCATTATTCTAGAAGTAAGGCTAAGGTCTCATTGACCAGGGATTACATGAACCGCAAACGTTATTATTATGCTTTGTTTTCTGAACTTATATTTCACCTTTATATCTTAGATTCTCGCGCACTGCAGGACACATTTTTTCTTAGGTCTCCGCTGTCCACGCTGGGTAGTTTCTTTTAACTATGGATAGAAGACGCCAACTGAGGAAATGAAAGAATGACTGACACCAAACCAATTTTAATGAAGTTCTAATCTAATCTAATTTTAATCGGAACGTTTAAACAATCCTAAACATACTTTATGTCATTTAATAAGTTGATACGATTGTGTATTTAATTTTTTGCTAAAAGAATCGTGTTGTGTTGCGTTCATGTTGCGTCACGCACGAGAAAATCTTTAGAGCGTAACAAGCCATTGGCCTGCGCAAACGCATGTATCCTGCTGACCTAAAGTAAAGTTATAAAAAGGTGTTTCTATTTGATAGCGTGGTTGTTTGATTACTAATGTTTCTTCATTATAATGATATCGTTAACGAGTATAGTATCATAAAGTTTATAGGACGGCTTGGGAACTAAGTGGTGTATTTATAGAGTGGACTCTTCCATTAACATCTTCATCTCTACTTTTAAGTAAAAAACGGAAACACTATCCTTAACAGCCTATTTTGATCGATTGATGGCTGGTTAAATTAAGTAGAGCAACTTTCAGTCCGTGCGAACTGGCATCAACGTCTGGTGCATCGAACGATACACGAAGAAACTTTACGACGCCGCACTTGCTCGGATCGGCCGTGCTACGGCCAACCGCCGATACAATTCTATCGCGAGTCGAGACCGGACCGTTCAATTAATCGCTCCGATTAACGTTGTCTCTCGGACATCAATGGTGTTGGATTAACGGAGGGTGGTGGTGTCCTTTTCTGTTGGTCGCAGATTTAGTGCGGCGCCGCGGCGTTCGGCGTCGCCTGGCGGGGGGTGCGCCGTCGCTCGTAAAGCATCGGTCGCCACATTCTACTGACGCGCGCCTCGGCGACTACGCGTTGCGTAACAAACCGCGCCATAAACAACACGACGTGCTTGCCTCCGCACCTGACGGCTGACGGCTACTTACCCACGTGCGCTCGACACATTACGTATTGCGCTCATGCCGCATCTAAAACGCTGACACGTGACTTGACGGAGTGAAACTCTCGGAACTCTTTTTATTCGGTAGAACTGTGAGTTTTGTGAAGAAGTTTTTAGCGAGCGGGATGGCGCGAGCGCGTTTGCCGACGGCGAGCGCCCGCCCGGCTTAAGGTAAGTTTATTGCCAATTTATGGCTCCCAACTTCACAGGTTCGCGGCAAGGGTCCAGCTATGTTTTGTTCGTCAAACTAAGTTTTGGAAGGGATCTGCAAATGTTAGATGGATGTTTAGCAAAAAATTCAAGCGATGATTTTGTGAAAAGATAATTATATTATCAATAGCCTAAATTAACTGTAGAGCTAATTTTATATTTCTAATTAGGCAGGATTTATTGTATGAGAACATAGAAACAGCAGTAAGTATATAGAATATATGTTCTCATAAAAATAATATTAATATACAACATTTTTCATATTATGCCACAAAAAATAAGAATTACAACTACTATTGTGCTTACTAGTCACCCAACGACAAGTTACACTTAACACAAAACCTGTTGTTTGCAAAGTTAACAAACAAAACACAACATCAATGGTCTAAATTTTTTATGAGCTGTGCTTGGCGATCCTCTGCGGATAAAAACTTCAAAATATCAAACAATCTTATTCAAGAACCATCAGCAGCTAGACTAACAGTAAAATAAAAGATTAGTATGGTCTAGTTAGCGAGTTATGCTGTAACTCCGCTCAACGCATTTTATTACCAAATTTGATCCCTCACTGGATAATTTTAGGGTCGAAAATGGTTTATCCCGTTGCAAATAATGATAGAAAAACATTACCAGTTATGAAATACACAGTTATTGAGCAAAGATAAGATAGATAACAGCTTCCTCGTGCAACACTAGATTGAAATTAACTTAGAAACTAAACTATAACATTTATCTTGTCTAATTGTAGGGTCGAATAAGATTTATTGACCTTAATATATGTAATAGCACATAATTACACTGATTGATGTGTAAAGTTTATAAGTAATTAGAGGAATATGATTAAGTTTGATAATGCTTCATGTTGGTACATAGTTGTGTCTGACGCAATGGCGATTGTACCCGAATAATAAAAGTGCCTACAGTTCAGTACCGTCAAAGATTATTGTATATAATTAGTGTTCTAATTAGAATGGATTTTACTGTTCTTATCATAAAATCTTACCATACTTATCTTCTTAATCAAAATGATACTATAAGTACATTATAAATTACTTATATATTTATTTTTGTAGAAACTTTATAGAAAGCATTTTATTTAATTCACTTACATATAATAATTTAAAGAGAATAATCATAAAAAATGTATTTGAGTAAGCCCATTTAAGGCAAAGACAACACAAAAAAAATGAAGTAATTTATATAAGGTTTCATAATATTTAAGTTTAATTTAATAATTAGAATAAGTGCTACTGTTAAAGTCGTCAAGTTAAAATAGTTATTTGACAATGAAAGATCATTTTTAAATAACTGTATATTGTAGACAGATAATTATTAAATGAAATACAATCCGTATCTTTGTAGCAAATGAATAACATAAGATAGAGATCTACTTTTTAATTTATAAGCAACAGAAGTTAAATCATTAAGAAAATTAAAATTAAACCTTCAACTAAAAAAAGATATAAGTCAAGGTAGCTCTATTCAAAGATTCTATTAGATAAGTAGACTTTTGACACAAACAAGGACTTGTTTACATTTTTAGTAACGCATTTACGTTACCTACCTATATATAGTAATTTACATAAAACCAAGTAAATAAAATACCCTTTACCTGCATCTTTACAAGCAACACAACCGCATTTTCATTAAATACAAAGTAAGACCGAAGCAAAAACTAAAATACAAAAGTAACATAGAACTGAAACTGGTGACATTTTTAAGCGTCAAAAATGGAACCGGCGCAACTTGAATTTCCAACACTTGTACCATTTTTTTGCTACAAATAGAGCAAAAACTTGTATTACGAACTCAATTTTAAAATTTTATCAGTTGTTGATCAAAGAAAACCAACTTCCTTAAAGTCCAGAAAAATAAAAAGTAGTTCAAGGAGTACTTGCGCTGGCGCAGTATTTGTGATTCCGCTCATGCGCGCCGCCATATTTGTCTTATTTCACATCACCCTGTTAGATCTCAATCTCTACTTATTATTCAGTGATGCTGTTGGTTGCTTTTTGTAATATTTAGCTTTCCTTGTATGCTGCGGTGACTCAATTCCTTGGGATATCATCTACCTAGTTGTTAAATGAATATGAAAATAGTTTACTACGCTTTGCTTGAATAAATTCCAACTGACAATTTAATTTGTTACTATAAATGGGCAATATTTGAATAATGTTAAAATAGATGGTCATCATTTTGCATCAGTTGTTTATGTTAATAAAGGAAAAATAACACAATAAGTTATAAACATTATATCATAGAACAGAAAGAACAATTCTTGTTTGTGGTTTTTATAAACTCTAGTAGGCAGCGGCGTACACAGAGTTTTAAAACAGGGTAGGCAGAATATTTTAAAAGCTTACTTACCAATAATACCTACTGCATGTTGGTACTGGTTTGTCGCTTGTCGGTAAAATAATGATGTATGTGATTTGCCACCTCAAATATCTCATAATAAATATTTATCTGAGTTATGTAGGACACGCAGTGTCTTTTTGTCTTTATGCACCGCACACCACTACTAGTAGGTATTATGAATTCACTGGTTATAGTTGACCTTCTTTAACAAATACAAAATAGGAACTGCGACAATTTACATTTTTCCGATGATACGCTTTGTGGTATCATTTTTGTAACAATATTTGTAACGTCTGAGCGGCACGATTGGTGTGAAAGTGTTTTGTACACTTTAAAGTTGAATGAAAACCAGAAAACACAAAAAAAAACTGCCACATTGCAATACGCAATGGCCTAATACCTACATATTAAACCCGCTTTAAGTTACTCCCAAAATAATCAAAGCCGGATCCAGTATGTTAGCTGTTTACCCAGCAACACACTAAGCCGAGACCCGAGTCCCACTACGGGGCGCCCTTAGCTGATAGCTGATGCTTAGTTTATAGTTTAAATTGTTCTTTCGGAGGCCCTAGTGTGTTTCTTTTGACAAATTCGATTGACTACATCGAACGCGTTCGGCGCTCCAATTGGTCTGTTTCATGCTCTCCACCAATCGGAGCGCCGAACGCGTTCGATGTAGTAAATCGAATTTGTCGAAAGAAACTTACACTAGGGCCTCGGATAAACATAAGTAAACTCACTGAGTAAACAGTGATAGACCAAGATAAAAACACTTTTATTCGAGTTGCATTTGACTACTAAATTAACTGTTTTTGTTATAATCAAACCAATTATTACATTAAACAGATTTATCAGTAACTTTTTGCGACTTCTATTAGTTGGTAAAATGATAACTGTCTGTTTACATGTTTGGATAAAAAAAAACAGTGCATTGCTTCACTACAAATAAGTTTATGAACTGCGAAATAAAGCAGAATTAAAGTTATAGTAGGTAGTACCTACCCATAAATTTTATTATACTTCATCCATTATATTCATATGCACAAAAAGAACTACAATAAACGTGTTGACATCATAAACTAGACTTTATTCAGCTTAGAAAATACTTGGCAATGCAAATCTCAATAAAATTTCCATAAAATCATTGTTTGGATTATAAAGTTCCATAAATTGACGTACTGATTGATGGATTTATTCCACTGCTGCTTCCCGTAATTATTATGTTAATTGATCGAACAAAACCTATGACGCTTCGTTGAGCAACCGATGCTCCTGGACAAATTGAACACACCTAAACAAGGCGAGAAGTTTCTGTGCCTTTTTTGTTTATTGCAAACGTTTGATGAGACCTTGTCTTACAAAAAGTTCAGGGGAACATTCAAGTGTGTTAGTACAGCATGAAATTGTCTTACTAGCGGTCATAAATTATCATCTTAATAAGTTAATGAGTGATTCCAGCAATATTTTTGTTTTTGTTACGCACGACGCAAGTGCCAACGCTACCGGTTGCCGCGCACCCGTTATTGCCATAAAAGACGCGCGCGCCGCGCATCTGCCTTTATCGAATTTGATTAAACTTCATGTTTATTTATCACGTATTTATTTAAACAAGTAGGCCTGCGCACCGAGGCCATTTAGAGACAATAAGTCTTAAAAACAAAATGAAAAAAATATTGCTAACTTTTTCTCCGACTATCTATTTAATTCCCGGGGTCACTCCGGTTTGAATGTTAACGGCTCGCATGGGAAAAGTCCCGACTCAACACTAGTTTGGTTTGAAATTTACGTGCCTAATGATGAGATTTCTCCAGTGCATTATGACGTTTTAGTGAAATCAAATGTTTTTATTGCAGCTAGTATAATGTATTTTCCACATGATGCGTTCGCACATGTAGGAGATGACGTTGACGTGAGTTGTGCGTATGCTGGATCGATTCGCGGCACGTACCGTCGATCAGACGCTATCGAACTTTTAATTTCAGTAAAAAATCGTTTGCGAAGCGTCAAACATTACCCAGTAACAGGTGAGTTGGTTACCTCCCGCGCGCAACAAGCAAAAAACAACATCTGTTAGTGAGAAATTTATGCAAGCATCGGTCGTACACACGATCATATCTACTTGAAATACGTCGCTGGAGACAAATTGCAGTCACTTCAAACGTGGCGAGCGAGTCCCACTGCCGCAATGGAATAAGCAAATAGCCGATTGTTTCGCTCCCGACCGGGGATAGCGGGCCGCATAGATCTTAACCCCAGCGTAACAAAATACAAAATCGTGTAGTAGTCGCACGCCGTAAAGTACCGTAAACCTGAACGTAAAGCACCGCACTTCAGCTTTGAATCCGCATAATTATCGAATAGGCAATAAATCGTACGGTGTGCGGGCGCGTGGTTCGTATTGTCTGTTGTGACGACATTATTGTCTTACTCTGAGGTACGGTGGAGTTGCGCTTTCAACGTCAAAACTGTCATATTCCACCACCTTGGGTTAAAAACTAGCCGCGCATTATCAATATCTTTATTTTGCTTGACGTGCACAGATAAAAACTTGATGTCGATTAATTACGCGTTGGTATAATTTATGGTACTGCACAAAAGATTTCTTGTGTTTCTTTTAATAAATACTGGTAATTTAATTAATTGTTGGCAAACAAGAATCATGCCTGTTATAAGTTTGATGACCTTAAAGTTGCGAATTAATTATTCAATGATAATAAATTCATTCATAAGTAGAGTGGTCAAAATTGTCCAATGTTTGCTTATCCATAATTTCATCTATGATTTACAGTGATGTTCCGACCTCATCGGTTCGATAATGAATGAGGTGGTCGTAAACGGCAAAGTCAAGAGAACATTAATGTCAATAAAAAAGCCATAAACCCTATTAGCCGTCATAAACTTCACCACATCTGTTCAATAACTCGTTTCGCGTACAAATAGTACTAATTGAATAATTAAAGTGCTGTATGATGAAGATATTGGTAGATATTAACATATTTTCAAACAAAAAGAAATAGAAGAAGTGTTTCTTGAGAAACTGTATGTAAACATATACAAATGCAAAAACATGTAGATAAGTGTTTTTTAAAAACCAAGTAAAAAAATGTCCATCTGAGACCATTCTAACCAATTCTTTTTACCTATATTCATATGATAATGTACCAACAATATAACAAAAGGGGGATCATTTCTTTATTACATTTCCGAAAAAGCCGTAAATTTTCGTGTCAAAGATAACTCCGAGTCGATAGAGAACACGGAAACGAACTTTTTGTTATAAACGCCACAGAATAGAACAATAAATTACGTCAAGGTGTTACGTGTTTTTGGCCACAATTCTCCAAAACACTGCACTAAGCACAAGTACATTGTTAAAGAAATTACCATAATAATCGGTTACCTGCTTATTTGCAGGTGAATTGTCACTGTTGTCTATGGCTTTAATAATTTGTGCAACGTTTATTGCCGTTTCTCATTGTCCGATGCGTCCTTTCTTTCTTTTTTTACAAGTAACGGTAACAAAAAAGAATTTTGTAAACATAACGGTGCAAATTTGCATCTTTTCTCTGTTTACCATCACAATAGAGTAGGCCCGTTTTTATTTTTTTGCGAGTAACATTGCGATTTTTGGGAATTCTCTCCTCTTGATATTTATGTTCTAATATAACACATGTTCTTGTTTTGACTACTGTTATTCTTTGAAACAAATGCTGTCTTTGTTCTATTGTCCCGTTTTGCTACCGTTAAGATGTTTATAGTTTTTTAGATACTTTAAAGTAATTCCTTTATTCCATAAAACTGGACTTTACTGCCATGTGAGGACCAGGGATTGTTGTAATATTTCCTTTCTATATAATAATTGTGAAATATGTGGAATAAATAAAGCTCGTTTCCTAATAAATAAATAATATGATACTAAATGAATTAATTAAGCAATCGTGTCTGTATTCCGCCTTTTTGTTGGAACTTATATGGATATTACCTGATTATTATATTAATTTCACCAACCAAGGACGTCAATGGAATGTCTGTTATTTTCTTATTCATATTTTTTTTTTTTGTAATAATGAAATATGAAATTGATGACGGTTTCATTAAAAACATAATTAAAGGAAAGATAGAAGGAATGAGTGGGAGAGGAAGACCAAGGATGAGTTACATGAGAGACAAATAAAGGAAAAGGTTGCCGTCATGTCGTTTAAAGAGGTAAAGGAGACTGCAAATAGAGAGAAAAATGGAAAGAACTCCATCAGTTACACCGACACCGACCGTTCTTAAATAGGAAGAAGTAATATGGAAAAGTAATACAGATTTTTGACTTTTCTTATTGCGATCGCTTATAATACGCCTACAATATTTAAGATGCTCGATGGTAAAAAAAAATATATTTCCATATTATAACCGTGATCACAGAAATACAATTAAAGTAAGTATGTATTAAATGTGAAACAAGGCAGGCGCTGCAGACTTACCAAAATATAACTTAGGTAGGTACGTACCGCAATTTCCAAGTATAAGTAAACATTTTTTCAACAAAAAAATACCACAATAGAAGTTCAAAACCACCAAAAGCCAACTATCTACGTATAGACAAACTTGGAAGTCCGTCGAAGAGCGGGGAGGCAGCGTGCCTCGAAAATTGTAATATTTCAAAATTACTCAAGAGTCGCGTTCGCTTGAATAATGCGATAACTTTGAGCCGGGGGTGGTTCACCCCCCGCGTGCGTGCCTCAACCCCCGCCACTTGTTTTTGAACTTCTGCTCCTGAGTTTGATCAAAATATACTTGCGCCGCCCGCTTCATTTGAGACTGTTTATTTGACCAGGACAATTCAGAAAGTTTTGTGAATGAATAAGTCAAATGAACTGTTAGTATGAAAAACATGGCACACGATCACATGGGCAAACAATCATAATTATAATGATTACATGACAAACTTAACTAAGTTAACCTATCAATAAGATACATAGCAAATCTAGATAATTTATAAGGTAGGTATTATTTAAATGTGAGCTGAAATTAAACTATTATTCTTACACTTAGTTGTAACAATTTGTTTTAGCATAACAGAGAGCTATATTCATTACGTACAATTTAGTAAAATTTCTAGATTCATACAGAAATACGAGATATAAACTTCTACCAAATACTTATAAAGTTCTGAAAACCGAATATTCAGACACCTAGCTGAATTTATCACAATTCTATGTAAAACAATGTTCGGACTACTTTTTGCAAAATTCTGTATTCTGGAAAATCTATTCTAATTCTGAATATCCTAGGAACAAGGGCTATGAAAAATGGTCATGCTATATTGCCATCATCATTGTTGACAGGTTTTTTAAAACAACAGTATTCTGTTAGGCGCATAGGATAGTGCCTCTGCCCACTCTGTCTTAAGTAAAGGTTCACTTAAGATACCTTTTGAGACATCAATAGGTAGACCAAGCGGCCTATATAGCCTATGTCCTACAAACACTCGTAAGACGGTGATTAATACTTGAGTTCAATACAGTCTAAGCTATATCATCAATTAGTTTACAAATACGAAGAAGACACAACAAGACACCTAAACAAAGTTTTAATGAACCACTGTAAACTCATTTGACCTCAGGTTAGCTAATAGATTTCTTTAACAATATACAACTCTGCCTTTATGAGGTAGCTTCTAAACGGCAGGTGTGTTCAAATTCAATAGAATTTAATTGCTAGGCTTGTAATGGACTGCGAACAGTCGACAGCTTCTGGTAGTAAATATTCGGTACCGTTTAGTAGATACTGTATAGCTATACTTATAGTTTATCTACCCACACAAATAAAATAATGACTCATTGACTTGGATAAATCGTTGTTGTAGTTTAAAACAATACATACCTATATTTTACGCGAGGATGTCAACAAGTAAAAAGAAGTGAAGGAATGGACGGAGAGGAGAAAATAATGGAAATAGCTACAAGATAAGAGTCAAACTCTTAAATTAATAATGATGAATTATGTTGAGGTTCATAAAACTGAACAGAAATCCTTCAATCCTCAGTAGAGGTACCTAACATTGGTCGGTTCACTGATCGGTCTATTAACTTTGTATCTTTATCTAATAGACATATCAGACTCATAAGGAGTTGGGTAAAGGTATAATAGATTATCCTATAATGAGAAATAGAACAGTGAGCCGTTCAATGGCAGAAGGCAGGAACGGTTGACTTGGAAGAAAGAAAAAAGTAAAGAAGAGCTTATAGATTAGCATTGGTGAAATAAGCCGTTGTATACAAGCTGTGAATTATAACACGTTTTAGAGAACAGTCTTTGAAAGAAAGAAGCGGATGACATCTTCGTTTTTAATAAGTTATAAGTAATAAAAATGAAGACGGTTATACATATAAAAGAAGCAGTAGGTTATTGATTCGAACAATCATAATACGTATAATATACCTCCAATTAACTCTTATAGGCCGCGATGCGGTGGTCCAATCACCGATCTGGCAACCGGAGTACCTAGTTATTACTGAATTACCTGTCTTTTTACCGTTCTTTAGAAGCCATCATAAAACAAGAAAATTAATATAAAGCAATAAGTGTACCAGAAATATGGAATATATTAAGTTAAATATTATGAAAGAATAATATTACTTTTAAGCTATGACTACAGTCGACAAATTGTTGGCTAATTAAATGTATCATGGCTAATAAATTCTTAAGCAAATAGAGACAGTTAATCAGATCGCAATTGTAATAGCAAATACTTGGTTAACACGCCAAATCAGCTGGTTGTCGAAATAGTGTAGAAATACTGGTAATTCTCTCACGCATATCGCAAAGTATAGTAAAGGAATCAGGCGCATGACCGATATTATTTTGTTTGATACAAAATCTATAGTCAAATCTACCTACTTGAATTACTCTACGACACGGTAGTTTTGTTTAAAAAAGGTATAGGTATTTACAAAATAAAGTCGATGTATAAGTTTCTATCATTCTAAGTTTTAAAGAGTAATTAGATGCTTGATAAAGTTTCTTGCTAGCGTTTGTTTGCATTAAGCCATTCTTGTTCATGGACCCCAAAAACAACTTTTTCACTTTGACTCAATACGTCTGAACTTGCTCCAAGTTGCAGTAGTTTTGCAGTGGCCTCTAAGTTACATTGTATATCTATATGATTTATGCATCATGTAAATCAATTTTATATCCTTATCGACATCAGATGGCATCCTCATCCTGTATTTCAAGTTCACATAGCAGAAGATAGTAATCCACATAGATTTTACATTTCAATGATATGTACCAAGTTATTAAAAGTTATCTTTTAATAAAATCGAAAGGTGTTCAGAGTAAAAATTATATAAGGAATTGATATTTTAGTAACACTTTTCCAAAGAAGAAAACAATTTTAAACAAGGGAAACTTGAATACCTATATTTTTTCTCCAGTTAAACACATACATATTATACAAACTCTATCTTGTTCTTGTTGTATGAACTTTATAAAGTGGTTCTTAGTAAATTTAGCGACGATTAATTATAACAAAATTTAATCATCTTTCTACAGAGAAAAATATAACCAATGCCGAAGTAGCAAATAACTTAAGTAAATTATGATCAAAAAAATAATGAATCCATACAATAAAAATTGCCTAATTTCATTCAATTTTTAGAACTGAATGAAACTCTTTACGAACAGAACAAGAGTCACTTTCAACAATAAAATATTCGAACATAAACAAGGCATTTAAAAACTCATAAAATCACATTCACCATAAACTTACCGACAATGCGTTGTGTCCTCGCCTCTTCATACACATATGGTTTTACATTTACATTTGTATATATAGTAAGGTATACGTGTATTCTGGAGGCCGCACGTGGTCCATGCCATGTGATAAACCGGTCTTGGGCAAGCCTAGTAACCTCCAAACGACACCGTACGTGAGCACTCTTGAAGGATGCTATAGCCACACTTTTATTTTTCATTTATACAACCGTGAGATATATTTTATGAGAAATAAAATAAATCACAAAGGCATATTTTGTATAAATACATATGAATTTAAATGAACTTCATATAGTATTTACTCATTGTGATACAATTGAGTTTTTACTTCAGAACATTGTTATATTACGAAATCTTTTCTATTAAACAAACTTAGAAGATACTTCCATCATGAATTATTTATGGATCTTAGAGATACATAAATCTACAATTATCAGCACATATCTTAGGGTGACAGCTATGCAAATCGGTTCGACTAGTAAAGAAGATATCCACGTACTCAAAAAGGCATTTTCTGTTCCATATTAGGAGGAGGCCATTCTTCATTGCATTCTTAGAAAGAACAGAAGCCTTCTACACATAAGTAGAACCTATTAATCTTGGTTATTAAATAAGAAATGACTGTTGTATTTATAATTAAACAAGCTTCCAAACTTAATCAAACCTTTCTATAAATGGTTTCCGGCGCATTTCCTTATCATATTTTTTTTGTATAATAAATCTAGTGGATACAAAATTACGCTTATAAAACGGTTAAAACGATGGTTCCTGATATAAAAACTTGTACCATCTTAATCATTTGTACGCCGTTAATCTAAAGTCATACAAAAACTGCCTTTTAATTTACACCTTTGCTATAAAGTAGAACAATGTACACGACTGAACTTAATAATTGTTTTCGTATAATACCGTTTATATTTACAAGACTTTGTTACTTTCGAATTTATGATTCAAATAGTTTTCTGTTCTTACTACTATCTTATCAAGTCAGTAAAAAACTTAAATTTTGTTTCGAACAAAGAAAAGTTTTTTTTTTGCAGTTATACCAAGTAAGAAATAAGTCTTTAATTTACACGTTTTTAATAAAGTAGACCTAAGTATACAACCGAAGCCAATAATTGTTTAAATTGAAAACGCCGGCTCCCCGGGTAGTCGGAGGATGTAACCGCACCTGCGAAACTTCGAGCCCCGGGCAACTTGAAGAATTCTCAACTCTTAGAATTCCCGGCTAGGAACTTGCTTCGTCTCGTTAGCTGCTTGCCGCAAAACCTCCTCTTATTTATGCCCCTACTTTATTCCATTTGCGGTTGGCTTTTACTATTTAAGCGCTATTTTTCATTTTACGTAATAAAATTTTCAAGATTTTCTGCGAGTGAAAGACAGTCGTAGTCGAGCATCTGCTTCATGCTTTTGTTTCTTGAAAAAATGTACTGATGAATTTCTAGAAAAGGGTTATCAATAATTTCTCTTTTTTTCCATTTCACACATTATATATCTTTATAGATTATTAAACGGAGCATTGCTTTGCCTCATAATTGAGTATAGCTTCGAGCTTTATTACTCCACAAATCGATTAATAAATAATACCTGCACAAGCATACGGTATAAATTGCTTAATTTTCTTATTAAATTGTCACTCATCAATTTTACTAATGTATACGGCTGTGTCATCTATCAAACGTAAAATATTATGTCTACAATATTTCAAAGTGAAAAAAACTTGATTAATGATACAATGCTAATGGAGATCTTTAGTTTTGGTCATTCTTGTTATGTAAATTACATTTTGAAGTAATAATTTCTCAACGCCGTAGATTTTCCATTAGTTAACTTTCCGGCTCCGATTACTTAATAATAATAATGACGACTATTAATAGCTAATGATCGGAAATTAATGACCGACGCATGTTCTCTCAACTTTGTTTTAAAATATTAATGTAAGAAATTATATGCCGAAGAATTGTGTGTACGTACATATTCTTATTTCTTATAGAGTCATAGTTTTTAAAGGCCATGAGCATGTCTTTTAGTCTTGTACTTATTGCATTAAGCACAACATACCGCAATTATATCATATCAGTTTTTTGTCTAAATTTAATAGTAATAAGATCTGTCATTAAAACCGTTCAGTCCTATATAGCTTTCTAGAATTCGAGTCATGCAATTGTAAGGTGTCGGAAAAACGCTGGCAATTCCATGAAAATGCATCGGTGCAAAGAAACCCGCCGAGGAATGCCACATGCCGTCTTTTAATCGACATCAGTCATATCACGATCCAATTTAATCTTTGAGAATGATGGATTAATGTTAAAAATTTATTGGCGTCCATTTGGTTGTTACGACGTTTTGTCACATAAGTATAATTGTTTCGAGTTTTTATTTGAGCAAGGTGCAGATATAAAATGCGAACGGGCGACTAAACGTTCCGATTATAGCATAGATAGTGGTATACAGTTATTGTTTGTATAATGTATTTAACGTACCTCGCAATAAATTATATGAAGTTATTTTATAAAAATACACCCGAGTTTTTAGATGAAAGTAAAAACAGAATGGAAGCAGCGCGTGTCATGTTATGAAATTATTTTTATTGTAGGTAATAAACAGTTTATTTTAAAGGGTAATTAACTGATGTAAGTTGGATTATTAATATAATGCTTGACAATATAAATTATGTCAACACCCTTGGCGAAACAAAACTGTGTAAGTTCTTTAATATTGTCACGATCGTCAAAATGTCATATTATGGACTACTTAATATAATCTAATTTCGACATCTTTCTTCTTGTTACCACACTTCACGGAGAATTAACACTATGTATTTGTTTTAAAAGTAATACCTATGATACTTCTCGAGTATTGTGAGTACAATATAATCTCAAATGCTTAATAAATAGGTACACAGACTCAGAACAAGTATCTACCATACACATATTTATTTCGCGCGGGGGTCGCACCTTCGATAAGCCAATCCCTTAACCACATATTTTTAAACGGGTGTCATTCACTTTAAGATATCAAAACCTATATATTTTTCATATTTCTCCAATCATGCAAAATTAACTCAAAATCTTGTTCCGTCAAATAACCTAATCGTGTTAACGGGGTCATAATGACCGAGGTAATTATTGCAATTAATTATAAGCTCCTTTTAATAAACAAAGTAACCCTCCAACCCCTATATCATTAGACGTTTCAAAGACTGTTATTAATACCCCTTGCTTTAGTTTATTATCCGTAAATTGTTACTAATTTGCCGGCTCCAAACGTGTTAGCACGACAGGATATTGTGCGAAATATTCGGGAAATTTAAACTTTGTCTGGCTATGTTTGGCTTATAAGTTTTAACAATTATACACGACAATATTTATGTGTCATAAAAGAAAAAATTGCTAAGTACTTACATATACCTATGCTATTTTATAGAATTATAAGCAAACCTAATTTCATGCCAGCAAATTAGGGCTTGCAAAGAAGATAGTAGTTAGCTAGACTACCACTGTAAGACGACAACCAATGCTTGAATGAGATGTTTAATAATTGAATAATAATGTAATTTGCTCTAAATTATATTACATCACAGCGAAACGTGTCTTAAGTCTTCAGCATTTAATAGAGAAAACTTGATTTGTAAGATCATGGACTGACTAGCTTTAGCAGACGCTCATATATCAATCAAATCAGTAACTATCTTATTCCTAGTGTAAATGCTTATCTATGAGATATTAATCGGTATGGTTACGCTACGAGAACGGTAGAGTAAGGTGGATTGACTAAAAAGTAGGCTAGTAAAGTAAGCTACATTTTTACCCGACCAATGTAAATTCCGCCTTAATGAAATAATGAAATAATGATTTATTTTCTGTAAATAATTCCGTATAGGAAGCTTTCACAAGTCTTTTTTAGATCTAGGTGGTGCCGGCGTTTCCTACTGACTGCCTCTGAGAAGAAACGCCGAAACAAACTCAAAGGTTTCTTTTTTAAAGTCCAGACATTTATTTTAGATTATGTGAGAACATGTAGGGGTCTGGAATAGCCTTTTGAGGATAAAGCCATACAGTTTTGAGTTGACCTGTCCCTACTGACGGGACACATGCATCAGCCATCGTGGAGCTCAACCCTATTTTAGGGAGCTCCTCTTAAAAACTTTAAGCATAGAGTTTCGTTGAATCTTTAAACAGATTTCGAAGAAAAGCGGAAAAATATAGAAGTTATAAAATTACTTTTTATTATCACACACACCAGTGAAGACAGTTTTAAGTTTTTTAATTTTATTAAATACATGAATATTCATAGCTTAGTAAGGTTTAATTTATTTTATTTACCAGTAACACTACTGACCATTAAGATATTAAGAAAATTCATAGACTGTGTCATGTATCGTCGCATATATGCATAACAAATATATTTTTAATTCACAAGAAATTCATCATCAGCCAGAAGACGTCCACTGCTGAACGAAGGCCTCCCCCAAAGGGGTTTGCCATAATCCCAACGCTTGGCAGGCGGCTTGGGGATCGCAGTGGCTCACCGATTAGTGAGAGGACGCTGCTGCCCGTCCTCCGGTGTCTGGCCGCAGTTTTAAGACGTACCCGGGTCAACACACAAGAAATTATGTGTGTCTAAACTTGGATCCTCACTTATTTTTTTATGAAACTTATAATTTTAAATGCTTCTTAAATGATATCTGTCCGAGATAATTGATGCCAATGAACAGAAATTGCAATATTCTTGGTTAATTTAGTTAAATAACGCTTAAATATCGTTTATAATTGATTCTAATTGGGCTTCTGGAAACCGTCTTTGATTTAATAAAATCTTTATATAAAAATGACCACGGACGTATGTACAATTGGATAAATCTTACTAGACCTGAATGCACTTATGATGAATCAGATACTAGGTCTGCTCTAGACGGAATTAGTTATCTATCTAGGTATCTGAATTGGAGTCAGATATCTAGCTGTAGTTCTTTAGGCCTTGTGTACAATTTAAACGGACTGCATATTACCTAGCATACTTTTAAAAAAAACGGGTTGTGTATGTAAATAGCTGGAATTTCTTAAGTATTTTATCGTGTCAGATTTTGAGGAAGCGTTAAGATGTATAATATAGCTACAAATAAACGATAGCTACCGAACTAACAGATGTTATAGAGGAAGAAATATATATGTAGTTGTTTATTAATGATGTCAGCTTGTTATTTTTTTAATATGCACTATATTATAGATGAAACTCCAAGCTATTAATCCACACGTTAAGTAGACTAAACATTATCACGCATCAACAAATTGCCTAATTTTTATTCGTGTAAAAATAAACTTATCAACTTCTAATGACTTCATTTTTCCATCAGTTGTCCTGAAATAATAATATAAATATAATAATAATATCTGTATATATATATATAAATTGTTAAAAAATGTAGTCTTAGTAAATTTTAAAACAATTATTTTTGACTTATGTCATTTGTTTTCCTCCAAGCGTGACGATATACACAAAATATAAAGTTGTTTTACTGACAGCCATTAAAAGGACCCTTAAGCCAAAAGCATTGTAACTCCGATACATTGTGGCTTATCAGCAATCTCTACGGATAGGAATTTTAACTAATAGTAAGTACTTATCTGGCGTACGGTATCAGTATTATACCATCACGGACCTCTTTGTGTTGACTCGTCATCATCATGATTGGGACTACTTACCGGTTTCTGTCGGTAAGATGCTCTTGAGCAACTCAGGCAATAAGAGTTCCTTTATCTAGGTCAAGGATTAAATGTTACTTTTAAAATCGTGCCGGACACCGAATAATGAATTTCAATAATATTTTTAAGTAGACTCGCCTAATTATTTGATATACCTTATTTTTACGTTGTAAAACAAAACGTTTTGAAGAATGTAATCTACTCATGTTGCTTGGCAGCAGTTATAGAACAAATCAAAAAGAACTTTAACAGAAAGTAAAGTTAATTACGGAATTAGGTTTATCTGACTTAAGGCGAGTGAGACAATTTTAGCCAAATGTAAAAGTGCTTGATGTTTTCATCAACAGTTGATCTAAAAGCGCAGAGTCTTCGAATTTCCATAATATTTTAGTCCTTCGATCCAACATTATTTCTGTATCTGCAAGACAAGATAAAGTTCAGAGTTCTCACAATCCGACTACCAATCCCGCACAGAATCAAACGGCATGTCCCAAACCTGTTTCAACGGTCACAATAAACTTTATTACCAACTAAACTATCGAGACTTAGAATTAACCGCATTGGAAGAATCCTATGAAGTAATACTATATTTGCAGTAGCCACAATCACGGTAGCAGTCTTGCAATGAACCTGATCCGAGTACACACTTGATTGATGGATAAAAGGACGCCGTGCACAAATTAAAGAACAATCCCAAGCCAACATGGCGAAGGAAAAGTAAAATCAACAATTAAACTCGTTATAATATAAGTGGGTGTTCAGACTGTGCCACGGATTTGTTGGTAGAGAGGAACTTATTAACACGCTTGGATTTCGAATTGAGATACTTATTGTCAAATTTGTATGTATTGGTACTGCATTTAGTGGAAATAATTGACCTAGCAAGGCATTGAGTTTATATTCTTCATTACACGAAAAAAGTACTTACGATAAAAATAAAAAAACTGATAAATCCTTGTTGGAAGCAAAATGATGGACTAATCCTATTAATTTCCTTGCTAATAAGCCATAATTACCGATCGTTATATAAAGAATAGGTAAATGTCACTCTTTATATCGTATCTGACCTAATTGACGCTGAATTTCCAAATACCCGGCCTTAACTATAAAGCCAATCTTAATAAAAAATACTGTAACATTTTTTACTACTGACATTTTATATAAAGGCTCTAGCAAAGACTGCAAGATATAAATCATGTGGATATTACTTTCGATTCAGAGATAGCAGCATTATGTGGCGACATCTGAAATCACCCTAACTTAGAATGCAGTTACAAAGTCTCCACAGATATAATCGCATCCAACTTTATGGACTACTAATGTACTCTGGTTTTATGTTCAAATCATAGCACCATGAATAATTTTGACATACAGTGTAATTAAATTTCATATAATATGTGACTGTGTACCTATGTAATTATGAACGGTAAAAAAATGCTACGAATGAAAATGTATCGTAAGAATTTGGCTAACATTTTTTCAGGTAAAGTTACCTATTATTAACATAGTTAGTTCCCAATTAAAATGTTTTATGATTAACTCGAAAACAAGTAGGTAGACGTATTATAAATTTGTGTAATTAGGTATTTTATGTATGTACAATTGGAAATTAAGGCTCACACACGATGTAAAATGAAGGTAGATAAGACTTTACTTATTATTTTTATGTTACGCGGTGAGAGTCATAAAATGTTTGATACTTCGGAGAGATAAACATTCATGGTAGCGTATACTGAGAACTTTCAATTAATCTAGAGTCTAAACGCCATAAAATGCAGGTACTTATTTAATAAATAATATAGGAAAGTAGCTTCTCCGTATTTTTTACTAGCTTTATCTGTGACACCACCCGCTATACGCTATACTCTAATCGAAATTATATTTTAGGTGTCATGACAGGAATAAGTCCGAAGTGTAAATATTTTGCATTCATAATAATGGATTTAAATGTTTATTATTTACGAAGTTTGGTGGGAAAGTGAGATTAAGACATGGAGTTTCAATATATTATTTTCTATTAAACGTTATTTCTTGAACGTTGCGTGGTCAAGGCGTCTGGGCATGTCTGTGCTCACTCGTCAATCGCTTCGATCGAAGATGTCCTTTGCTTTAGCAAAATACTTGAAAGTTTATTTATTGCAGTCATTTAACTTCTTCGTTTAATTCAAAATGAACTTAAGGTAATTTTGACTAAAAGCTATTTTGGAGTGATATTAGAATTTAATGTCGCTTTAATTATTTTAGAATGAATTTTTATTTTAAGTATTTCATGAATTTCGTAATGAACTTTTATAAAATTCCAAAATAATAAACATTTTTTTTTTATGTTTCGGTGATATTTCTATCGTTTATTTTGCTGTTTGATGTAACAAGATAACGTAATTAAATATACGTAGTAAGTACCTAAAGCTTAAAATACAGCTGAAATAAGAAGGTACTTAAAGCTTGTGTAAATTTCAACTTTGATCACAGCGCATAGATAAATAATCATTTCACGCCTCACCAGTTGAAAGGGGCGTAAAATGAAGAGCAGAATATTTCATAATAAATAAGAAGGTGGCGACGCGACGTTCGTCCTCTCCTGTGGCCTCGCAATGACTGACGTCAAGTCAGCGATGATTTATGCATCGCGGGCGCAGTCTAATTAGGCGCAGGCGCATCTCATTCTATGTAAATTTGAGCCGGCCCACTGAATGAATGATATTCTCATCGCGGCGATCTCAAACTTGGTGTAGGTTTAAACAAATAAACGTACGAATAAGCCGGTCGTGATACGAATAATTAATTACGTTATGATATTAATATTAATTATTTTAATGCAGTTTGTTTTTGATTTTATAAGAGCACCCCGAGAGAAATAAATTTGACAACACGGTTGATCAACTACAGTTGTACGTGAGTGAATGTATTTTCACATGCCAGAAATTAATTCCAAGTAATTTTAGTACACTCTCAAACCAAATAAATAGCACGTTCCCAGCGAAAGACTGCTCTTGAAAACTCTGTACCACGACGCTGTTGCGTTTGGGGATGTCGCGTCAAAATCTACTGAAGCGTAGTTGGCCATCCAAAATCTGCGGAGACTACACAGTAGCGGAGTACGGGGGCCCGAGGACGAGTAATGTTATGAGCAAGCCATTATTGTCTCGCCCCATACCGTAAAACATTACGCAGTCGTGCCGGGACCGACGAATGCATTTAGAGTTGTCAAATACCCCTCAACACAATTTGTACTTTATAAATCCCGTTGTTCTTAAAGAAAACATATTTAAGTGTTTTATCCGAAATTTCTTAAATTATATGTAATGTAACTTAGTTCTAAAAATTCACGCACCCTTTCTTCTTTTGCAGTCTGGTTTAGATTCAAGGCAGTGTGCAAACAAAAAGATTAAAGGATCAAATTATAAATAATTTATATGTGGAATTTCTTGGGTCAGTACAAGGCTAATTATCGTGCCTACACTGGTGCCCGCCATTAATCTGAACGCGTTAAGTTCTTCCTGGGATCGTTAATTTGTGTGCTAACCTAATAAATTAATTGAATAACAGGAAGCGACAACAAAGTGTGTAATAAATAAGCACGTCTCAGGACATGTGTTAAATGTCAGATATTTTTCATTTTATTTTTGAAAATGGTATTAACAGCTCTATGTAGTGTGGCAGTGAAACCGCTTAGGACCATCTAGTGAATGTTTTTACGTATAGTAAAAGATGCTGCGATCTCATGGGAATAAAAGAGTTATCAATAAGTTTTATTCAATTGGAATAATTTAGTTCAAGATAAAGTGGCTGATAACGAGATTTTGGCAAGCTGTTGATTTAAGTCTTTGTATAGAAACTTTCTGATGCGATTTTCTGGACGTTTATTGAAGCATATAGTATATCGGTTATCTTGTTGCTTCAATTACTTACGAGTAAAAGATAAAAGCTTAAAACAAATTGATTACCTATAGCTTATAAGAATATTTTAGGCAATAGATCACCATGTAGTGAATTAGGGTTGTCAATAAAATTTACTCAGCATAAACTTTACACATTCTATCAACAGAAGAACAACACAGTTTCCATTGTACTGCATTGCATACATAGGGCTGAACAAACAAGATATAAAATTTTGTCAAGCAATAGCTTGACAAGCACAAAATCGCGAAACACAAAACGAGCGTCAACATAAACTAACATCCGGCAAACACTGATGTATTGCAGCCGCAGAACTATGGAAACAAATCTCTCGCGGTAATAATTTACGGGCGCAATATGGCTCCGCAGTTTGAAAACAAACAAACAAAACAAAAACAGAAGCGCGACCCGCGATAAAAGATGTCGCCACACTCGCTGGCCTCACTTTAAAGATAGACTAGGTAGAGCTTAGATAGCGGCAAATAAAGGACATGGAGTTGCGCCTGCGACTGCACAGCGGCCCGTGGCCAATCAGTGGTCGCCGCGTAATTATAGGTTGCGTTCGAATTAGGAACGACTGCCGTGGCTCGTGCTAATTGAAAATAGAATTCACTGATTTATATCGTTTTGAGTCGGAAGCCTTTGCTGATTGTTTTTAACATGATTAACGAGCTCTCAAACTATATTTGAATTTAGATAGACTCCTAGTTTCTAGACAATTTATAAGCTTTACTTGTTGCCGCTACTGTGTTGAAAACGTTAATTGATAAATTGGCAATAGAAGCTACTGAATTTAATTTAACAATATGCTTTGGAGCAAACAATTATTTAATTGGTATAAAATACATATCTACATAGCTTCACAACAAACTTGAACAATCATTAACATAGGAACACGTAATAAATCAATCTCTAATGAATCTAATCAATTACATCGAAACTACAGAAGGCTTATAATCTTACGCAATTTCAAGTAACTAACATGCGTTTGTCATAATCATTTGAGTGTTGTCTACCACCTGTTTTCTAAAAGTGTCGATTTGGTAAAGATCCATAAGGTTTATGTAAAAGATGTAAAACAATCTTCGTATTTGTATGTTGATTACCTCTATAAGATGATTACGACCTGAACAATTAATAAACACAGATAAAATTCCCGTAATATTTATTCGAATTATAATACAAACATGACTCACGAGGAAACAAATTAAATGCCCACTGTCCGCGCTAGGGTTGCCAGCTCGATAAAATGCTTCGAATTGTCGGGTGCCTATCGTCATTCCTGACTCAATTATTTAAAAAACGAACGCCCGTTGCGTGCGCTTCCGTCCCTGTCGCGCGTGATTTTTGACGATATACCCGACTCTTTCCCTCAAATGCGCCCGCGTCGTCGATAACCGCGGAATGTGCCGGCTGACTTCAGTCGGGCGGCGCTCATAGACAATTTAAATTGGAGAAATTGGTAGCCAAGTACTTCGAGGAACTGGTAATAACGGACAAACGTCAGTGTATGTAGATAGTGCGGGCACATCATCTATTACCTATGACATATTATTACAAGGAAACGTAGAACCCGTTCGTAGTGTGTTATTTATTTACTTACACAAATGGAATAATAAATACTTGTTAAAGCGCAATAGTCTACGGCTTTATTAAAAAGCTTTTGAATATGCATGGTCTTTATGTTCCTAGAAATGTATTTAAAATTCTAAAATAGTAAAAACTTAGCCGACTTGACTTTTTCAATGTTCAGCTTATCAACGATTCGCGACAACAATGTAAAAGCAAAAGCTCTGCAAAAAGTCCCCCATCGGGACGGTGTCACACAGTGAAACAAGAATTCTGAACAAATTCGAAATCGAAGCTCGATAAGTGCAAGTATCGATAAGATATATTATGCTATCGATATAACTGCAATAAAATCAATAGGGCAGCTAATCAATCCTGCACACGTAATGTGTCGCGAGTTTCAATTAAGAGTTGGCTCGCCAACTAGTTATTCGCGATTAAGATTGGAGATAAAAACTGTAGGCCATCATAATAGGGATAATTGTATTCAGGTATATCATGACGTGTTGCAAGTTTTAATTGGCCTCCTAATACAAACACCGATTAAATAACAAGTTGGCGATCAATTCATTAAGATGCAGTTGACATAACGAGCTTAATCCTCCATAGAGAAGATCTTACGGCCTGTCAGAAAACATAAAAACTGGGCGAATACGGTCGGAAAGAAAAAAAAGTAAAATCCCCAAACTAAACCGTTTACTTCCCGAGAAAATTTTCAAGTAGTCTTGAGCGCTGTATTAAGGGTAGCATAATAAGGCTTTCTGGATTAGGTGTAGCGCTCTTGAGTGAGAATAAACCCAAGGGAAATCCTGGCGCGCAGCTTTCCTTCTAATTTATTGCTCCTCCAACGGCCAGCGGCCTTTGTATCGGATCTGCCGGGAATGAGAAATATATTTCTAGATGGATTAACATGTTTGCCACTTAGAGGTTGGTAATTAGTGTGTTCAGGTACTTTCGGCTTGCTTCATTCAGGTTTCAATGCTATTGATTTGAAATACAAGTAAATATAATTAGTTATCGGGAAATCTCGCTTGCAAGAAAATATATAATATTAAGCTGGTTGAGTACCTGTCGCTCATTCTTCTGATATCTTACCGACCACAAGTACTTGTTAGAATTGAAAATAATAAGTAGATGTGTTTCATTTAACGTAGGTAACATCCATTGAAAAACCTAGGTTATATATTATAGGTCTAAATAATTTTTAAAAATCCTAACAAAATCATCCCACCCTCCACTTAAAAGCTAACTCGGAACTGCAAACCTTTTTATTCACCACGAATTCGCAAGCTCACCAAAATAACAAACAGCTTGGATTGCAGCCATCGAAAACAAAGAGATGAGGATAGCTATATGTTACTGTCTGCTAAACAAATTGATTTAATGACTCCTTAAACTAATTGGATTTACCGGTCCACTTGTATTTCGTCTTTGCGACGAGATTAACGCGCTGTTCACATCTTAACTTACTCGGGATGTGTGGACAGTGTTGTTAGGCTATAAATTAAGAATTATATGCCTTTGAAGATAAAACATTTCACTTAAGATGTATACCCCACTTAAGAGTATAAAGCAGTTTTGTAAAACGATCAAAAGTATTATAAACAAGAGTGCATTATGAGCTCTGTTGCAGTTTTGCGAGTTTCTCTGATCCAAAATTAAAAAGGAGCAGAGCTACATAACGTTGTATCGCGACGTGCTTCCTACTATTAATCCGTAGTAGTGAATTAGTGCGATGCACATACGTTTGTAGTGTGGAGACACTTCATTACGGGGGCAGGACATAAATCAGGACTTCTAATATTAAACGTGCCTTGGTGGGGCAAATTGCGGCCCTGTCTGCGACTGTGCGGTCGATGGCAGCGACCTGATGAACCGAGTAAAACCTATGTATTAATTAACTTCTTTATATGATAGAACATGAAATGACTAACCAAAAAAGTAAAACTCAATAGTTCAACTAAGAAACATTGATAATAGTTTTATAATTGATTGATTTTACTGTAAATGTTAGGTCAGAATTTGATTGACACTTACGTTAACGGTGAATGAAAACATCGCTAGGAAAACTAAACACTTTAGAGGGCTCCATAATGTTCTTGATGTGTGTGTAGTGCGCCAACCAACCCGAGGGCAACGTGGTCGGCTAAGACCAAAATCCTTCTCATCCTGAGAACAGTCTTGTGCTCAGCAGTGTGACAAGAATGAGCTGGATTTATTAAAGTTGTTAGGCACAAATGAATAGGTAACAATGTGCAGTGAACATAAAATGAATCTGAAAATTAAATCAACATTATCGCTACTTCCATACAATTTACCTTTTTTCTGTCATCACCCAAAAATGAGATATGAAATGTTTAAAGTATTTTTTTATTAATTTATTTTTTCCCACTGCGCGCGATAATTTCGCGGGCCCCCACCAAGATCTTCTTACTAATGTGATTTTAATGTACTTAAATGTCTCCTCACCTATATTTGTATAATCTGTTTTGTGATTTTATTGTTATCTGTATTTTATTTGGCTTTATTTACGTACTTTTGGCGCTGAATGTAATTCATGTTTAAGTATTTTTATCATGTTCGTGTTTTCATAACAGAGCTTAAGCGCTTGGTTTGTACGTGTCGCCTTCCTTGAAAGTCCTGAAATACCAAACGAGCAAATTTTTTTTTGCAATGATCATGTACATAGTCCGATTCTTCAAAAACTGCGTAAGTTGTTTTATACAACGAGAATATTAGCATATTGCATGTTGCCTTTCTTAATGTCTTGTTGGTACATACGTATCTAATAGGCATGACTTAAATATATCACTTAAAAACGCCATCTTCACCCATAGATAAATAAAAATAAGTAATGGAGGGAGAATTTGGGAAAAAGCGCACTTTATAATATTTTTATCTTTTTTTGACACTATCGGTCCCTCCCTGTTCTGCGTGTTCGAGACAGGGGCGTATCGAGAGTCATTTAGGTTCTGGTCCCCTATCTGACCCCTTAAGAAATATGGGGTTGGAATGGGGACGAGACTTCCACTCTTAAGTGTTAGACATCGGTTTAAAAAGCAAGGATTAATTTGGTATATTGCAGAGAGAGCTGCATTGGTGTCGCATACAAAAAGATAAAAATTAATCGTTATGTTAAACAGTTCAATTAGTTGCAATTTTTCCTGACATACTGCACGACTTGTGATCGTGAAAATTTGTTGTTTGTTGTGGGTTTTTATAATCCTTAAGACGAAAATCTATTGAACCGCTCGGAAGACATATTATTAGGCTTTCATGTTGTACAAATTGTCAATTACATCACAAATTGGAGATCTGCCCAAAAATAAGAATAGAGTCGCCAAATTAGGACTTAATACCATCGTCTACGATACTTCTGCCTACTCTTACTTGCTGTACTGTCTTACTCTCAAATATTCCAAATATTTTACTTGCAAATGGTGTCAGTAATATTAATTGTTATTGCATACCTTCACTTTATTGTAGAACATCGTTATTATTGCCAGCATGACGTCATGAAGTCTTGTTTTAGAGCTCATTTGAGCAATTGATCGCCTGAACGTGGCTCAAATGGATCGGAAAATACTCGGGATGTTTGAAATTATTTTTGTCGCGTCGGCTCCCGTGGCGCAGACGTTTATTCGCCAGTGTATCAACGCCCTACTGATGTATGGTGCGTTCTAACATGTACTGTATTAACTTTTTCGTTCTATTGTTTCGGCGTATTTGTTTATTCGAGCGTTTTGTAAAAATTCTGAACTGTTTTTGTTTTTGTATGATGGAGGCAGTTATATTTCATTTTTTTGTTATATGGCTTTTAACATGGTTCCCTATGAGCTTAAATAACGAGTATTTATTTTTATCAAAATATGCAAAGGTATATGTTATGTAGCCATTTAAGATTTGAATATAAAAGAGTAATATCTCATAATATCAAGTACCTACAGTAAAATCATACTGAGATTTTTATGATAGTAACAATGTGTATAAAGTTGATAAATAGTTTGTAATAACACATTTTTACACCACTACTCTACTATTTTGGTTTTGAAAACTATTTATATAAAAGTTCAAAAACTACACTTTATCAACCAAGACCCGACAATTAGCACATCTTTTACCCAACTCAAGTCTCCTAAACATCTTAGTCCCAACTTTAACAAACAATTCAGTTCCCACATTCGTGTCAATGGCTCGTTTGCGATGAACTTTAGAAAGGCTGCCGGGCCCTCGAGTACGTACGAACTCGCACATTAAAACTTTGCGCCAAGTTCGGCCCTGGCCCATGAGTGTGTTGTACAGAAAAATGTACTTAATTAATTAACATTATTTACGATGAGCCGTAAATTTATTTATTAAGATAGAAAAAGTTGTGTTGTATGTGTCTAATTTTCGGGAAATTTAAAAGCACTGAAATTATTTTTTGTACAGTATATTTTGTATGCCCGATCATACGAATTATTACGAACTCGTCATAGTAATAATTCCTGTTGCAAAGCTTTTCCAGTGGTTTCATTATGTTCCTCCCGTGTAATTCACGGGAGGAACCTTTGCCTTTAATTCTTTTTTGTCTAATATATTTCTTTGCGGCCAGAGATTTTAGAAAACTTTCCAAAGTAAATACATTCCTACAAAATTATTTGTACCTACAGGTGTATGACTATAGCTATCATGATTGATAGCAGCCTCCTAGGTAGTGTTTGGAACATAATTCAGTGTGTAACTTAAAACAGTGTCTACCATAACACATGGTGCAGACACATAGTTGTAGAACGCAATAACTTATCCCCCTCATCCCAACTATTCCCTTGGCTCAAACATACATCTATGTAACCTTAGTGACGTGGATACAACCCTCTCTAGAAATGTTAGTGTTGTTTGTAAAAAGTGTTAAGATTTAAAAGGAAAACATCGTATCTTTGCAAACGCGATTCAAATAAAATGATGTATGACCTAAATGCCTTTTAAAGTAATTGAAACTTTCGGTTCTGTTGTAATGAAGAGAATTACTTGCGGCCGTATCCTTATATTTTATTTGAGTTCAGACCACGAATATAAATAATAAGTAGTATTATGTATATTTAATAATATAAATATTTACAAATAATTACTAAAATCTGAAGACGTTGCATGTCTTGAGAATTCAAATTCAATATTGAGTGATAATATCATACTGAAAATAAAGTCCTATTAAAATATAGATATTAAAAATGAACCATTTTGTATTTTGTTTATTATTCTATCTATCGTTCATACAAACAATATGAATAACCCTTAACCCAACGACCGCCACATCTAGCCCCACAAACATCCATAACCCTTCCAAATATGAAAGTTACTCGCGAACGCCGCGTGTTGTTCAATATATCACATTTTGATTCGGTCGCGCCATAAACAATACAATATATCAATATAAAGCAGACGGTGGCGAAATTTGAACGTAGCGAGTGCGTTGTATTTATGTGCCAGAAACTGTACGCATTTATGTACTGGCGTTGTTTCGTGATGTTTTAAATGTATTTGAGGGAGTTATGTTATATTTCTTGCGAAACTGGAAACATTAGTAGAACATTGGAATTGCATGTAACGGATCCTTGTCTATCACTGAGAACGAAGAGAGATCGTGAAGTACCTTGCATTAGGTTACAGATTTCTAACTAAAGGAAATAATTCAGTCCAAGTAGACAATCAGATATTCAGTTTTACAAAAAAATATGAAAAATGATGAATTTCATGCACTGTGATTCTATGGAAATACACAGGTCAATACAAAAATTTGCAAAAATTCTTTTACATATTTAGATACACTCTACATAAACAAATGAATATGGTTGGTATTGAGCATGTTGGTCATCTCTGGAGAGAAAAGTTGCGTGAACCTAAAAAAGCTTTTAAAACCAAATGCAATGTAAGCATGCATTAAATTAATGTCATACAGTTGTTACATTCTGTTCGATTTTAAACGCATTAAGTGAGTCAATGATGTTAGATAGTCAACTGACTTTGTTGAGAGGTGACCGGGCGTTGATCTGTTTTGCTTCATACATACACTTAAGTATAAATGAATGAATTGTTTTGAATTTTTAAGGGTATTTAGTCATACCTAAATAGTTATCATAATTTTATTATATTATAGAGTGTTACCCGAATTTGTGTTTTACGGTTAACAAATAGGTTTACAACATTTTATATGCTGAGGGTAGATACCGTAGAGGTTTTATATAATAGGATACGGTCTGTGATATGAAGTCTGATGACCGATGAAAAAGAATAAGTATCTGAAGGAACATCAATATTTAATAATAGAGTGATGGACGTTGAATTAAAATGATAAGAAATTGTATTTGGGAGCTCGTTGCGATCAATACAGAGTTTAAGATTTTAATAGCAGTTTTATTCCTGGATCCTACAGTAAATACAAATTATGATTGATGATGACTTAAAAATGCTCTTTAATTATAACTTTAAAAAAACTTCTAAGTACAATTAAATCAAACTGTACGCTTCACAAACTAATATTTACAAAAGATAATTTCCAACAAAAAACGAAATATCTCCTCCGACCAGCGATTATTCACAACACCTTAAACACTGGCACATAAGCCAACTGAGAACTGAACGGCCATTTATAAAGACACTAAGAACAGCGGCCTAAAGACTAAATCACTGGCAGTCACAAAGGTGCTTGATAAAGTTGTAGCTACGAACATTGTTCCAACCTACGCGCACCTATATTTTGATTTGCATAAGCGAGGCAGGTTTTGAAGCTCAAGTTTAAGTGTTGGTATAATGTTCAGGGTATTTTCATTGCATTATTGATCCTGATATAAAATTGGGAGACTGCATTTTGTTGTACATAATTGTTTCTTTTAAAAAAATAAAACTTTTTTATTGTTTTCACTACGGACCCTATCAACCGGATTCTTTGGATTTCTCTGAATTGTTTGCTCGTTTACGTTATTATCTAGAGTAGAATCCATAATGGTAGTTTACACTATGAATTTATGGTCAACCTTTGTCGTGACCAATCAGATTTCTATTTCAGATCTACTTTTTGTATCTTATTCTAGTGAGAGGGACACTTGCAAACCATTTTTGCTAAGTCTATTAGTTCATCTGCTTATTAAATTTTTTATCCAGCTCGCCCCTACCTAAACATTCAGAATGGTGCAACTATAGAAGTATATATATTTTGTTTCCTAGACTCTATTATGTGATAATCACATGGGTAGTTGATTAAATTACGCCTTGTTTGTACGTGTATTTCGCACGGAGCTAAGATATGTTCGTGCGTTCTGTGTCTGCAAGGACCGTCTTGTCACGCCCTGCCTCGCCAGCTTAGTTTGCAAGAACAGCAATATTTGTTGAATTTTATGGATACCCTATTTAGCTTTAAATTGAATTATTTTGAAAATACAAATTCAGAAAATATTGCTTTGTTTTTTTATATTGTTTAACTTGGATAGATTAACTTAATTAATTTCGAGCATAATCAAACATCGTCAAAGTTTATTTCTAAATGTACGCACGATATTAGAAAATTACATGAACGATTTAATTACCTACCAAGCGTGCTATGTTCGATCGTTGCGCCTAGCGTTCAGCCAACATGTTGGACACGACATGTTCACGAGTTTTGTTATGACTGTACGATCCATGTTACTAGTCTCTTTATCTACATATTTAATACTTCTACATTTTGATTTAGTTCTTGCTATTACTCCGAATTATGAATTTTCAAAACTAAACTCCAATTTAGTCTTTGTTACATTCTTTAAGAGACAATAAAGTGAACATTTTTTATTGATATTTAAATCGTTCAGTTAACGCCTTTCTTACCTGCCGTGTGTACTTACAAGTCTATTCAAAGAGTCCGATCGCAGTCCTTACCTATATTCAAACGCATTTGCGCAGTTTGTACTGCCCGCACACAACATGTTGGGCGCACAAACATGTCCGTGCGCTGCTGCGGTGTGTTCGCACTCGCACAGCCCGTCTTGTCCCGCTTCACCCCGCCCGCTACATGGAATTGTTTTAAACTTTGATTAATTCCTTGCCAGCGCGGTGATGTTGCCTTGTTTTCAGTTGATGAATACTGTGTTGAATAGTTGTTTACTGAAAAAGGTTGGAGCGGTTTAATTTTCATGAAATCCTTGTTTATTTTTTGTTTGTTTTTGGACTGATTTTAATATTGGTCTATTTAACGTGTCTATGGTAAAGGAAGAAAGAAAAATATTATTTTCAGCATTAGTCCGATTTTAAAGTGCATTTGTCGCAAGAATGTTTGACGTTTCAAGAATTCAAGGAAAGCTTAATTTTAATAGCATACACCTGCATTTATCATTGTGTACGTAACTGACGAGTCGGCCTGTCGGCAACCATATAACGAAAGCCACCGAGCTTGACACATTCAAAAGGCGACATGGCGGTTATCTCGAGAATTACATTAATTAGAGGTGTGGCGATAATTAATATTAATTAAAGTCACCTTTTAGCTCGCGACACTGAATGCGTATCGCAGTTAATAAATTTAACGGCATTGGCGGACCACTGGCTAACGCAGATAAAGATGCACCAGAAAGTAAGCAATTTTATCGAAAATACGATTTCAATAATACAGCCCTTAATCCTTTTAAGATAAAGTTCAATACAATCGCAACTTATGCTTGGGAACTACGTTCGCTCGTTGTGAATTTTGCAAAAAGCATTTATCGTTTCCACAAAGAATTGTAGGCTTTGTGACATCGAGATAAGATAGCTGACAAATGAATGAATTTACTTTTGTTATGTCCACTGAAAGTTTACGATCGTAAAATGCAGAAGTGTAACGGCCGAAGAAATTATAAATGAGTATATTTTTGATCCATACAACAATCCAATTATGAAGTGTTCCTATTTTCGCCTCAATCGAGATAACGAGTGTAGTTTCTTAATGAACAATACGTGGAATGTTTAAAATAGACCTGTTGAAGTTGTCAAAGTTAATATTCGTGACATAAATGTCACTATTAAGAAAATGTATACGACCTTTAATAATGCCACGTATTTCGAAGTTTATAATATTCTTGCTAAAATAGACAAAATAACATAAATTTTTCAGTGTTTTGATCAACATGATATTATTAAGTTCACTTACTAAGTAGGCTTCATAACATACTCATGTCGGCAAGTTAGTTGACTGATGCTTAAATAAATGTTATTTCTAGAACATTATTTGTACGAAATTCATTCTTAGTTTTTGAAACTTGTTATATAAATAGTCGTTTTTAGCTAACTTCAGAAATCATTTAGAAGCTTTATGTGTTTCAATCTAAATAAGAAATACTATATTATTTATAATGGCCGCATTTGCATCACATAAACAATAGCACCTAATCATTCCTCGTAACCATTCCTGACTAACCGAAGTCTACATTAACCCGTAGCTATTGTGTAGCGTTACTGCATACATTGCTGGCTTTGTGAACAAAATGCAAATGTATCATAATGTTAGTATTGCATAAATCATCGCGCCCGGCCGCGCGGATGCCCCGCGCTGATTATCTAGCTATGGATTTCAAGATAAAAGCTTTATCGCACAGCTTTTGTTTATTGTTGAGAAGAAATAAAAATATAAAAAAAAAAACAAAAAGTAACTACTACCTTTATGGCAACTGAAACAATTGACGAAAATCAAAACGATTAATAAACTGACAGTTATCAAAATAATAATGTATAGTTTTCATTACCTTCGTTCTAAATTCAAAGATATAAGTTTCTAGGTAATATTGGACTGTGAACTGGCAACTATCGAACGCGTTATACATACAACGCGGTTTGGCGTCTAATTTGGATTCAAGTAAAATATGCTTTTTTGCAGCGCTGCCGGGTATGAAATAGTTTAGAATAGTACAACCAAGTAAAATCTTCATAAAATCGAGATAGGACATGTAGCCAGTTCACAGTCGACGGCTTTTCTTTTCAGTTTGCTATTAATAAAGAAAAGGGCGCGAGTGACCCTAGATTCTACAATAAGACTGTTCATTACTCCCCACATCGTCCATACATAGGTGTAGGTCCAACTAATAATAAATTAAGCGGTTAAACAACCGAAGCCAATTTTGAAATAGAAAGGGTTAGGTTATTATTCGGCCGCAGACGTATTAAAACCGTACTCGTTTTATGAAAATTAAATACAGAGCCCATTCGGCCCTTTGTATATGACCACATGTGCTTGGGATATGCAAATGACGTATTGGATGTCGGGGTACAATACATACTTGATTAGAGATAGTTACGTATATAAATTAATATTATGAACGTGAAAATGTAAAGCAGTGAATTTAAGTCAAATCTAAATAAAATCCAAAAATTTAAAACAAAGAGAAATAACATGGTTTGTATCTCAATAAAGTATATCAAAAATTCTTTTTTGCATAACAAAGTCATTTTAGAGCCACTTAAAATTTTGTCAAAATTTAGATACAAAACTATGTAGTATTCACATCTAAGCTATTTGAAACAAACGCTTCTGTTTTTTCTTTTTAGCATCCTACGCTATGGTACTAGAATATTAAACATTCTATCATTAGGGAGGCATGCAAAACGTATTTATGTTTCGGAAATATCTCATTCTGTCAACTAAATGCGTTTTGGTTTAACTAAAATTGCATGATAATTTTGATTTTAGAATCCGCTGTACCGCTGCGATGACAGATATGAATCTATGGTGTTATACACGTGCCATAACTACACATACACTATTTATGTAACATAAAGTCACCAAATATAAGCATAATTTACTATTTTTGTTAGACATAAAAAGTTTTCTTAATGTTGGCGTCGAGAGATAAATATTATATCAAATTATGCGCATTACTTTCATACAATGTAGCTGTTAGAAACTGTCTCGACAGAGATTTGTCGTCGATGATGAAAGTATGATACGACGGGTGTAAAGTTGAGTGTTTATGTAACATTAGTATAAATTCAATCTTAGAAATAAAATTTTGTTTGTGTAAAAAATAGACAAAACCTCACCGCTGATGTGCTTCTTCTGTTATTAACATACTGAACTATGTAGTTAGATCTCAGAATATCTCTTTCTAAAAAATAACATGCGAGGAAGATGGAAGATATTTAGTTTAGTCAATTTGCTTGTTTCACGCCAATTGAATTAAATTAGTGGTCATCGCTATAGGTCGGCTGTTATTTCCCGTTAACGATAAGGGGCAGTTTTAAATATATTCTGTCCTTTTTGAACTAAGTTTGTAAAAAAGACATATAATGAGATTAGAATAAGTTTCATTTTCGAATGAATTATGATAAAATAGTCCCGGTTATAACGTTTACACGTAGCCGACTCTTTATCTTTTCTTTAGACTTACGACGTTGCATGATTCTTAACTACCTCTTCCGCATTCCGTGTAGTGCAGGGTCAGTATTAGCTATTTTGATAAGGTCGTTACCCCTTATGACCTATATAACATGGGTCATGCGAGTTTTAATCGTAATGACTTCCGTTCATAATTAAAAGTAGATATGTATTTGATCAAAAATTGATATCTTTATTTTAATGAGATACCTCTTGACATTAAATTCTTACATTACATTAACACTAAATGAAACTGAAATATGACATTAACACTAATTGAAACTGAAGGTACTTTTAAATATTAATGGAAATCTTTTCGTCTGCGTTTCATTTCATATCAATTTGTATCCAAATGTAATGTTTGCTCAGCTTTCATACTAAATTCATTGCATTTTGACTCTCGTGAATCTAAGTACAAATAGGAGCGGGCACATAGCTACGTGTATATATCAAACAAGCTATTGTGTAGTTTTAAATGGAACACGACATAAAGCCTGTTCCACGAGCTGACATGTAGGTATCATAATAAGTACTGACAGCCTGTGGGTAGATGTTCGACATGATGTTAGAGGTTGACAGTACGCCAGTGGGTGTTCGGGTCTTGTGCGTGACCAATTTTGTTGGTCAATTTGAGACGTTTTATAATGCTTTCTCTGTTTACAAACAGTAGATAATGAGTTTTTAATTTAACAACAACGGTGATAATATGTGTGAGTGGGGAAGTGTTTATAAAATAAGGTAACATGCTTAAATTGCGTGGAAAATTCTTCTTTTTTTTTTTGTTTGACTGCATACTTAGCTTGGAGTTAAAGTTGGAAGAGTAAGGTTTGTATACATTTTATTATTTTATGTTAAGTTAAGCACTGGAATTCAAACGCTTTATTTTGTGTATCCACTCTATTATCTATAAATGCGAAAGTAACTCTGCTTGCTTGTTACCTCATCACGACTAATAAAATTTTACAAAGAGCTGGCTTGGCTCCTGGAGAAAGACTTAGGTTTATTTTAACTATTGAAGGCATAACACAAATATGATAAAAAACAATCGTTACCTCTTAAATCAATTACTGGCAGTATGATACTAGTAGTGTTAAAAAAAATAAGAACACTCATATCGTAAGGGATATTCTAGTACTCCGCTTGGTTGAGTGACCTGAATCTAGGTAAATTGATCGACAGGCGACGAGTGCCGTCATTTTCAACGTCAATGCGTTCAAATTGAGGAACCCACATATCAAGGCTCGTTGGCAAATCTGTGATGAGATCTAGCTCTAGGCGATAACCCGGAGTAAGTAGCCAATTGCGCCACTGACATGAATACCGGGATTGAGTGATCTAACTAACTCAGAGAGCAGTCACACAGATTAATTAAAATGTGGACGATGATGTAAACAGTGTGAAAATTGAGGATGCACGTCTGGAGCGATAGTGTCAAGGAGCAATATGGTTAAGTGGTATGTAGTCATATTAGGCCATTCAAATCACATAAATGTACGAAACTGTGGACGCTTCTTGATTGAAGAAAATATTTTTTCTGAATGTAAAGGTAACCACTAACATAATTTACTACTAGTATGCAGAATTGGGGCTATCTTAGAAACGGACATATGGGCGCATCTATTGTACATAACGCCACTGATTTCAACAAAAGAATTAATAATTGAATAGTGTTTTATTTAACACTGACAGCGAAGGGTTACCGCACAGAGGGTTCAGTACATATTGAAAATAATAATGACAATGTGGCATCAAAAACTTTTATTCACGATCCCGAATTGTCTTAACCCTTCAACCCTTTCTATTCGGCTCATAAAGTTGGTGAAACGTACAAAAATACCGACATAATGCCATTTGCATAATGTTTCGAGCTTTGTTTTTTCATAGAACGGTGGGTTTGAAATGTCACCGCAGACTGGGGTGCGAAAACACCCATTATGGGGTGCCGAGTGTATTAAAAATCGTTCGCGTCCTTTGCATTCTTGAGGTTATGGGTTTTCGTGCGTGGATCCCTTGAATGTGAAGAATGGCGGTATAGTATTATTTATAGATAAATATCTATTTAGATGTTTATTAGTTTTTTAAAAGGTTGAGTAATGGCAGATTATAGAATGTCTTCGAGATGCCAATACTTTAAACGATTCTTTAGTAACATCATATTTGAAGATTATGGAATTATAAATATATCTACCATCTTTGTTTCTTTTATAATCACTGTAGATAAGAGTGCTTCAGTTTCTTAATTCAATAAGTTCAAGAAAGACGAATAATCTGAGCATTGTATAGAATTTCAATATCGTATGCTTACGATATCTAAATCCATTTTCCAACCATTATTTCAACAACTTTCTTAGGAAAATCCAGAGTAAAAGTGAACTTGATAAATTAGAACTGGACGACTTTAATACAAATACATACACTATGTTGCCAGCAACCAGCTTTCATCTAGGCACTATTGATTATACCATTACGTGCAATACTTACAACTAGAGCTTAACAATTTTCTTACAATTTTCTTGACATTTTTAATAGACGGATATTGGTTGGCATATTGATTGATGATTACAGTATGAAGTAAGTGATAGAAAATAACGGTTTTGCTATTGTTAATACAAATAATAATACAAGGCCTTTATTCAAAACTGAGACCAACGATGCTTTTAAGCGCTCCTTTTTACTGCAAACGCTTATAGTATATACTAACACCATCTACCATAACTGTTGCATTATCCCATAGTCCATGAAGGTACTCAAAAATAGCGAAGACAGTTATCGTCACCGGCGCAGACTTGAAGTCTACGCGACCGGATGTAGTAGTCGTTCCGGCAATAACATTTCCGGTACCGACACTCGGCTTACTTCCGTCGTCTGCGAGGGTACTGTTTCCTTCCAATTGTTTATGCCTTCGACAAATACTAAACGACAAGTGCGAATGCATCATAAACATAAATGGTAGACTTAAGACTAGTTTACACTTTATCAAATTCTATCCAATACATATTTGGGATAAAGAATAGAAGAAAATCTCCGTACTTAGTAGCTACGATCTTTTGACAATGCCTTGAGTATTTTTAGTGTGAGTGAGTTTTACTGAATTAACTAAAATCAATTTGTTCAAGTGAGAATCAACGTTTAGAGTTGCTTCAGCCTATATGTATTGACAAAGTCTTAATCTTGTATTTGATGATCTTTCATGAGCCTTCAATAAAATCCATCACGTGTCTTATTTATTTTGATTAGAACCTTTTTCAAATAACGTTAAAGTACTTAAGCGGACTATATAAAAAAATTAACCGCTCATTATTATGTACGAAATTACAAAACTGCACTTAAATTCCAGCTCATAACTCAGCCATGTGATGGCAATGACAATTTATTGCTATTAGAATATGGAAATGCGCAGTAGAAGGGACTGGGCTGTTTTTAATTTGGCGCCAAATTAATGAAGATTCTCTTGTTTCATTTCTGTACAGTGGTATTTGCCTGTTCTGCCCAGTAATTTGGTTTAGCTGTTGTTTTGTTTTGATCCGTTCCTATTCGGTCGTGCGAAAAATTTACTGTTTTGCTCTCTCCTTTAGTCGGTGGGAAATTCAGATCGAAAATGTGTATTTGAGGAATGCATTAAATTATGAATGTAAATTCTCTAGATTTTTAACGAATTTAAAACTAATTTGAAGGTTGGGTCTCTCTTCGGTCTGCATCGTTTTCACTAAGGTTTACGAAAGGATTAGATAAGCTCTAAACTGGATCAAGTTGGTGCTGTATGAAGTTCCTTAGAATTAGAGAATAGCGATATTCAGTTCAGAGATTTCAATAGTCCGGTCCGTAGGAATATCTAATTTTAAAGTTATAACTTATAATAATTACCCAGGAAGGTAAATTATTATGTTTTATTTATTTTATGTTTTATTACATAATTGAAACTACGTAGATAAGTAGAGTTGCAGAATAGGTACATTTGTAGGCAGTTCAAATGTCCTTCTTCAAATGGTCTTTCAAATGGTCTTCTCAAAATATCGGTATCGGGAGAGCTGTCCAATCAAAATACAACACAAAACCATAACGAAATACTATTACTTGCCACCCCTTAGAAAACCAATAAGAACAATAATAAATAACTCTTATCATATTTCGAGTATGCTCCTGGTCGCATCGCGAGAGATCCGAACCTATATATCACTAGGAATTTACGAGGCAAGATACGACAGGAAAATTGCAAGAATGGTGGCGCAATCTATCTTAGTTGGGTTGCTTGGGGAGGCTGGGGTAGCGCGGGAGTCCCAGGGGCGCGGGGGTCGGGGCGGCAAGGGGGAAACTTCGAGAGGTTATTAGTCCAAGCATCTGTTGTTGAGCGGGGGCGTGATGAAACTCTTCGGGTAGGTACAAGCTAACAAATCTAATTGCTCAGTAGGCGCTCGTGTATACCAGCCCTGACAAAACGGCCCCCCTCATGCGGTCTCCGCGCAAGACTATTTGTTAAGCGCCCAGGTGACCGTGGAAGATTTAGGATTTTTCCTAACACACATGCTTTATTCTTACTTTTATTACGAGTAAATTTGGTTCGTCGTTTGTAAAGTTTACGTCGCATGAAACACTCAGACGTTTTTCACAGTCGCCTTTTCTACATAACCGGTTTAATTTTAAAACATAACTTTTGAAATATCGCGAGAGAATTTAGTAAAATATGTGCAGTCATTCCTTTGCGTAGCGACAATAATTATTCGCATAGTAGCAACCCACCGAGAGTCGACTAAAAATATAATAAGAATAATTATTATGATGGAATTTGAGATAAGAAAATCTAAATTGTAACAAAAATTGCGTGATACTTAACACTTACTGAGAAATTTTGTATTACTTATGTGAGTTAGCTTAAATCTGGCGGCGTGACTAATCTGCTTGGTCACTTACGTAAGGTCTGGGTTTTTGGTCTATTACCTAAGTGGTTTCGGGGAAAGGTGTAGGCGGCGTACGTTTTTTGTAGGCCCCGCTTGACACGAGATAACAAAATACGAAAAGTTTAGTTCTACCGTGTACCCACCTCATACAATCTTTTTATGCTTATCTTTCTGTGATTTATGAGTTGTTCGGCGTCCAACAACGGGAAAGAAAGGAGGTATACAAAAGTAATTTATTTTTTACGTTTGTTTTTCTTGTCTTACCATCGGTGCGTGCGGTACTGGCCACGGGGCGAACATGTTTTTGAAGTTGGCATTTTTCAGATGTCGCAATATGATTTATGCTTGACCCCGCGCGTAGGCGGTGCTTACTGCTTAGTCCGATCGGTATTTTCGGCTCTATATAACATAAATCATAATACATAAATAAATCATACATTAAATGTCACCTGTTTATTATTGAGATTTATTTATGGTGCGATTTTCCCCGAATATGTTGTCACAGTATAAATATTAAAAGTAAACACTAGCAGGTTATAATTTATGTATAGGTATATCAATCTATAGTGCAGGTATGTTTGTAAAATTACCAAAATTTTGATTTATTATACGATGCATTTATACGTGTTTTAATCCGCCTTTTAGGCGGTATATTTATAATAATATAGACATCGTTTATCGAAATTTCCAAGCTTCCAAGATCTCGTCATTATTAAGTGGTAACTCCAGTAAAAACTACCCGTCATAAATCCAACACTGTCAGTATACAAAATGAGGTTATTAAGATTCAGAAAAAAGTTCACACGCTTTTATTCGTCAAACACGTTGTTCTCTCAATTAAGCGTCTTTACTGACCGGACAAGTCCCGGACATGGCCCGGACACGGCTGTACGGAATTATTCATGACGCGACCGGCCGACATGTCATTCGGCCAAATTAGAGGCTTGTCATAATGAAGTACATGGTACGAAGTTGGCTGAGAGTAGTTGCACGTATGTAACTCAGCAAAAATGGTAATTAGTTCATTAGGTTCCCCGGTATTCTTTGGAAGGGCGTGGGATTGAAGCGGTTTTCTCAAGCAATGTATAGTTTAGATACTCCTTGCAGTGGAAAATAAGGACTTTACCTGACCTGTTTCATAAACAATCAAGGGATAAATTTCATAACCCATTCAGAAGTCCTATGTTGGACACAAAGTACTGAGAGCTGTATGGTGTTTCTGGATTCAAATTGAGCGGCTGTTGTGGCTACCTCTCCTAAAATCTTAAGTAAACTAGTCTGATTACTAACTGTAATTGTTTTGCGAATTAAAGAGTGACGGTGATCTCTACCGATTTGAGTTTATCATTTCTTACAAATATTCAAAATACACGACAAGAAAGTGAAATATTAAAAATCTGTAAATTGATAAGCTTGTTTGTAATGATGACATGCACCTCTCACAACTTCCAGACTTCAAATGAACATAACATATCATAGCATCACGCCTGTATCACCAAAGAGTGTAGGCATATGTTATTAGGCTATTGACCACCAATGTTTCACGGATGCTGTTATTATGTCCCTTGTAATAGGCGGCGAGTCTATTGCCATCAACCGGACACAGTTTCAACTTGCGTGCTGCTACTGAATATGTGTATACAAAAAAACCTAACAACACTTTTCCCGATCCGGATATCGAACCTAGAACCTCACAGTCAGCGCTCGCGCTGGCGACCACTCGACCAATGAAGTTTCAAACGAACTCATATTTAATAGCTTTTTTTATTGTTCACAGGTATGTTTTTAACCGCCACTACTTTCCTTCAAGTCTGACCACGTTAAGTAAGTTAATGCATCAATTGAACCGTTGCTTTAATGTGAGCGTAAATGTGTCATAAACTTTCTACGCACTTCCAACCGCTTTGTTTCTAAGAATTTTCGACATTTGCCCCTATCTCTTCTATTTATCTTTTCCATGAAAATATGTAAGTCGTCAAAAGTAATGAAAACCTAAATAAATCTATGGAGAAAATCGGCTTCTTCATCTATCCGTTTATTAATGTGTATGTGTGATCGTTTGTTCGGATCGGTAGTGCCTGTAATTGGTCTATATGCATCACACTATAAATTATCTTAAACACCAGAAATACATCTTCATGTACCATAAACTATCGTATGATTAGGAAATAATATATAGACCACCGAGTCATCGAATTCCTTGTAGCATTAGGTTGATTGCAAACTTATCAAACGACTAATACATTTCCCATAGATAAGACGTTCTACTCCCTAATCGTAGGATTGAAACCTAGTCAAACACTCGATACTCTGACATCAAATACACGAGTCTCTCGAACCGCTATTTACCACAATATAACTTGAGATAACAGTTCCAAATGCACTAGTCGAGCCACTCTAGTGCTTACGTCACTGGGCACGTCAAACCGCCTCTAGCGGTATCATACAAAAGTGCATGCATTATGAAGATTGCATGCACATCTAGCTGAGCCAAGTACTGGGCTAAAGCTTTGTTGCCAAAAATCACACAATAAATAACACAAGGGGGCAAACTGCATGCATTATAGCCGTACCTTATCTCACTGAATTTGAAGCCAAGAATTGCCCATTAAATATGCATTAAAATTACCTGTCTCGGATGAAAAATAACGGCCAGTTTTAAGCTTTATTATTGGTTTGAAGACGCATTGACGCGTTTAATTAAGTAATTTGAGCGGTTGGCTTGATGTCTGTATTTGTGGTGCGTTTAAGCCCTTAATGTGGGAAACCCGCTTGATGGTTGTTTTCTGAAGAAACTAATTGTAAGAAGTCTGTACGAAAGAGACGTGGAATAATCGACCTTTAGATTCGCGCTTAATGCAGAAATTCAGTGTATTCGGTACGTGAGAATATTTTTTTGCTCCTGGACACGATTTGTACTATACGTACTTAACCAATGTTAATATTATTCACAATGCATTTCATTATAGTTTTCTTCATAAACTTATTATTCCACAATGATATTCATAATAAAAATATCATAAATCCTGTTCCCTTCACGACGTCGATTAAAGAAATGATTGTGCAAACACGCAGACATACAGGCGCTGCATTTTATATAAGGCAGAGATTAGTAAATTTCAACGTGTAGTCACCGGTGACACGATGAATCACAATAATCGCATTCTGTATACGCCACGGACCCATCAATTAGACGAGTCGCAGGCAGATTGTATAAACAGATATTAGACTAACTCACCAGTTTACGTATTATATAATTTGGGTTTTTTACTCAGAGTCCAAGGAATTCTAAACAGTAGAGTGGCGATATCGGATCATGCAATTCTATTTTCGATTCCATTTCGTAACCTGGGAAAACGGCCGAATTAGAATATTACATCTACAGACGTTGAGACGATGTATTTCTTTAACATAACGGAAACTGGAACAATGTTTGAATGTGTTGTTTAACAATATATTGCCAATTTCAAAGTCTTAGAGGCTGCCAAATATGTTCAGATGAAAAAAATATGTACACGATCTAAATCGCATACAGATTGTCTGCAATATTATTAGCGATAGACATACACGTAACAATTGATCTGACTGTTTCGGAGCCGTCACGATATCGTGACGATTTGTTGGAAAGTGTATGAAGCTTTAAGGTCATCGTTTTGAATTATTTATTGCTACCTCAATGACCTTTATCTTTGTAAGGAGAATGCTTTTATTGTAGGCATTCAAATTACATATATCTGTTACAGGCTGATCTTACTTTCTATTATCAATACGTTTTTTTTTATAGAATATTACCTTCTTGTTTGATAATATTTGTTTTGAATTCTCCTTTACCTAAATTAATTTCTATTATTATTCTTAGAACATTACCCAATGGAAAAGTTCCTAATATAAAAATTTTATTTTTCACAACTACAGAGCCTCAAATTATTTTATGTTTTTGAACAAACTTCAGATTAATTCATGTTTTTGTTTTGTCCATCCATCAGATGTAGGTACGGGTGACATGTAACAATAAATAAATTTAATATCATCGCGCATGTTCCCAGGGTTGGTACCGGACACGGCTCTCGAAGTGACAGTGTCCGTTCATTGCCAACATCACTGTCTCTGATACTCTTGTTTCCAAGATTGAAACTACTTGAGGCCCGGTACTACTGGTTTTAATATGTACTTATTTGGAATGAGATAAGATTAATAATGCAAAGGGACGGAAGAGAAATAGTAAAAAAAAATTGTGATGCTTAAGATACCTTATTGATTAAAGTTACCAGTTCGAAATTTAAAAATGAGCAATAGTGCAGTTTATAAATATTGTCTCGAAATAAAATAAAATATCTACCTACCTATTTCTAAAAAAAAGTTGCGTTAGATATATGATACTCTCAAAGTTTTCAATAGCGAGATGACTCTAGCGTTATCTTTACTAAGTATTGCCTAAACTGTTTCCATAATCTCACTTAGCAATTTGTGACTAATCTCGCAAACAGTTCGTAGTAGGGCCCAACTCATCACAGGCTCACTGCCAACTGCCCGTTTGTTATTCACTAGCACACCTCCACTTGACACCGCACGCATACAGAGAATACTCAATGTGGGGAATTTTCGCATACAATCAGGACCATGCGTTTCGACTGAGTACGGCTGCCGTCTTTATTTTGGCTTTGATAGATGGGTAAATAAATAAACGAAGGACTCGTTTGTCTTTTTGATACAGTAAACTAAGATTTACAATCGATGCGAGGAATCTGATTGTTGAACAACCGCTCAATGTAGTAGGCTGTTGAAATGCGGTTCCTACTAGATTGAAAAACCCAAAAACTAGAAATGTCTATTTGACGATGAGGACGATCAACGAAAAGCGATTTAAATCCACGGCGACTCTGAAGTTTTGAAATATGTTAATCATTCATCCTGGCCTTACGAAGCCTTTGTTTTTTCTTTATATTCTCAACCACATGAGCGTATAACGGGTAGTGCTCAGAATTGTTTAACTTATATACCTATCCTTACTTATAAGTTAAATAGCAACCACTTATTCAACAACAACTTCAAATTCCCTAAATCAAATTCTGTTTTTACTATCCCGAAATTACCGTCTCGAGTGACGGCATTGTACAATCGGTTCTCATCACCAGTTTTCCCGAACTTATCGTTGTTTAGGTACTTATTAGATTAACAATGCTTCGGAATCCTCTGCTACTGTGGATGTTTATGGACACCCTTAAGCACACCACAAATTCACCATCGTAGGAGTCGCACTTAAATTTGCCTCCTATAGTAAAAAAATCAAGGATAAAATTGTATTTCATACCGAATAAACCACCGCGTCGTGTATTTTACGCGATTTCGTAAAGAGCCCTAGTTGGCAACACTTAAACGGATCTAAATCGGTAAGTAAAGTTCTCGCGGCTGTTCAACTACATGCGTCTGGTCACGTTTTTATCCGTTATGGATTATTGCAGGGCACCTAGCTACTTGTACCATTATGCCTGTTAAAGCCACATGCAGAGAAAACATGTTCAGTTAAACTATACATATACTTTAAGTAAATATTATGAAGGTTTACGGTTAGGTAGTGTACCTATAAACAATTATGGAGGTCTCCCCTCAACTTCGACCCCCTCTCAACCCACTCTCGCTATGTGTTGTCTTCTCTAGCCACTTCTCTGTTAACGCATCTATGTAGTCATGCCAGCGTTTGCTAGGCCTCTGCGATGACGACGTCAATTTATATGGAGTTACCATTAATATTCAAAATTTCACTTCTTCGCTTCCTGCAGGTGATGTAAAGGTGTCAACAAACTCTAATCATCAATCCATTTGCTATGCACAAGAATTATGATTTATTCTTATACGATAACTTCTGGTTCACTGTATTCGCTCTAGCCTCTAGGCTACCGCTAGTCATGTGTCTCATGATGACGGTACGTCTTATGCTCGCGGTCGAATTTTTCTTTCCACAATTTAGAAACCTTAAATTCGCGTGACTTTTTGCGTCATAGAATCAATTTAATTATATGAGCCGGCTACTGTTAACATTCAAATTTCAATAAACTTGTTATTTTTTTATGATACGAAATAAAAAATCTATTAGATCGAAACTTAATCAGTTGCATTAAGTCTAGGTCAGCACTAGTACAGGTACAGGTACAGCCTGAATAATCTCATATACGACAACAAGAAATTATACAGCGGCAACGCACTCAATCTCTACTTTCCGCCTTTACAGTTACGGCTACCTGAATATTAAAAAAAAAGACATACATAATCAAATTTAATTATCTAGTCTACCTAGATCATTGATGTATGCGCGAAATTCGAGTTTTTAATTAGTAAATACTTAAAACGTGGATTTACATATCGCTAAAAGCTCCGGAAGTGAAAATGACATCACATTCACATAAATTCGAAATCGTGGGAGTGAAACGAATCGAGTTGATTAGAATCATGTTTGTGTGTCATAGATAGCAGTAGCCAAGTTATTTTATGTGATTTTTATGACAAACCAAATATAGGTATTTGTCACGCTAAATATATAACTTAAAAATAGTTTAGGATATTGATAATCGATATCTATCGTGGATTATTTGTGGCTTTGTGATCAAATCGATTGTAAATGTGTAATGTAGATATTCAGATAAAACAAGCAATAGGTATGTTAGCTTTTGTCAATTTATTGTAGAGGTATTTGAGTAAGCTTTAAAATTAATAAATATTTACTAGGACTACCGTTCCATAAACATTTTACTTAAGGAGTGTTATCTGAAGTGTATAAATCAATATAATATGAAATTGGATAGAATAAGTTGTTAAAAGCGGATTAATTTTAATACTAAAACGTCGTTAAAATCTTTCAAAAGGTCGTTGAAGTCAACGTTAAAGTAGCCTATTAATTTCAGGAAACATTGCGTAACTTGCCAATAAGCTTTGAAGTCGATGGTAAGAATAGTAAATGGAATACGTCCATTGAAATAATCAATTGTAGGCTTACGTAATTTTAATAACATAAATAATTAATTTTATTAACATAACCGGATACGGGTTGATTGGAAACCATTTTTCTATTTACTTTTCTATTATGCCAAAAACCGATAACATCGAATGATTTATGTTCGCCATTCGTATCGATTGAATTTATAACCGATAAATCGAATAGAAATCCCCACTCGTCACCAAACATTCTTCATTCATTTAAATCGATAAGTTTTGATGAAAACCGGTTTATGAGATATTGAAAATGCCGATTCGCGATAAAAGCTGTACCGTTTATAGAAAAAAAAAAAATATCTTCTGATGTCATTGTACGCATAACGACGATATAATTCAAAGTAGTTTCTGTTCAAAAGTTATGTATGGTGTGTCTAAACCTTATACGGTGGAGATCAAAAATTTCGTTTCTATTATATTTATATTATTAAATTTAAACTGTCACCTATATTTTTATCAAACATTCTGTTTTTAAAATTAAATTAATAAAGATGATTTGTTTGTCTATTATCTAATCAAATTCGTATTTTATGAATACCAAATATAAATTGTAAACTGAAGATTTCCACAGCCATCTTTTATCGTTGTGTCAGGATTTGTCAAATAAATAATTAAACTTAAGTCTCGACTCTAGGACCACATTTAAATAGGATTTCGATAGGTAGCTAGGCCAAGGGGTTGATGCAAAAAGTGACACGTACTCTAAAAAGTCGTATCTAAGAGCTCTAGAGTCTGATGACTCTAGAGCTATTTGCTTAAATCTTGAAGCCATTTAAATTGATATATTAATGTTTAATGAAGGAAACAAACAAACAGACTAGTCCTTGCGTATTCTGTATATTCTACAAATTCTGGTTTAAAAGTTGATACATCGCACTACATAATTTGCAAAAGCTTTTCCTTATTCGCCTTCTACGGCTTGAGTAGCGGCAATATTTTCAACAAACCTGTTTATAATAATACAAACCTCAGCAATAAAACATTAAAATTATAACCACGCATAGCAGTTTTAAAGAAAAACATCATTCCACCATTATTTTTAACTTGTATTCTTCCCGTTCTTACTACGATAACCGAAAATACTGTAGGCATACAAAAGGCAAAGAAAACTCGTAATTAATATTAAACTACAGCTATTTATTTGCAAGTAAATTGCATTCGATTAATTGCTCCGACAGTCTATTAATATCTAACACTGTGAGACATCTTTCATTACAGCGTATATTTAACAGCCCCAGTATTTACCTTTAAGTAAACTAGAATCTAACTTACTTATGACTATAAATCAGGCTTAGAATATACACCTTGTTTATTGAAAAATATGGCATCATGTTGTTGACAAATTGGTAGGAAACAGAGTTAATCATAGTGCAAGCAGGTAGCCTGTTCTAAAACCTCTGTGCTATTTTACTTAGATATTAATTCTTTCGCACGGGGTAATATGTGAGGAACTCCTTTGCCGTCAATAGATAGATAAAAGGCATTCAAATACATGCATATACAACACTGAAGGAAAACTAAAATATCGTTAATATCGAAGAAGGAAATTTTGTGGATGACTGAAACTTATCAACAAAACAAATCATAACAAGAACACATAGTCGAAGATGCTAAACTTAAACGAAAACATAGAGACAAATCCAATAAAGATCCCATAATCGAAACAGATGGTTAATTAAAACCCGATAATAACAGCATTCCCCACGATATAAACGATCTAATAGCGACCAATAATCGCGACGATTAACAAACCGATTCAGTGCTTAATAACAAACAATTCAGCGTATACTAACCTGCACAATAAACCGACCAGTTGGTAGGAAGTCAATAAAATAATAGCGGATCCAGCCCACAATAGTACGACTGGAGTGCAGAGCAAACAATGATGCTCGTAAACAATCTTACTGTGGATGCACACCGGCGATTTTGCGATTTAATTTTGAGATGTAAGACTGAGTTTAGATAGAAAAGGGGTGGGGATAAATGAGTGTATTTTTAAATACGAAACTATTAGAATTTGGTAAGTTCTCATTACAAATTAACATAATGTTTTTTTCTTTAATTTGATGTGATTGAAACAAAACAGCTATTAATATATTCTAAACGCAATTTTTATTTGCAGAAATGCAATGCAATATATGTGCCTACTTTTAATTTGATAAAGAATAATTCCTTAATTTCTTTTAATGAAACAGCTTTTATCTATTGATTAAAATAATTGATAGCTGAATGGATCTCGAAGATAAAGATAAATTATTTCGGTCATAATAATGCCATCTTAAACATTTAAAATTTAAAAATTCAATGCTACTTATTCAACTACAACTTTGTTTAAGTACGACAAATGGCAACCGCAGGATTGATTCGGATTTAATCGAGTCGCAGGTCTGTGCGTCTTGGAGTATGAATTGCGTAGAAGTTTATACTTTGTAGATGCTCATTGAAAATCAATGGAGTTTTACGATTACCAATATTATTCTTAGCTTATTTTGTTGTTAACTCCTTAGTTAGATTGTTTATTGCCTTTTTATGGCCATTGTTTCCATATATGTGGGTAAGTTAAGTTTTCTTTTCAATATATGTTGTAGGTACAAATAAAGTTATAATTATGTCAGAAACCTATCATAATATTGCATGTTTTATTTCCCGTAGGTCGATATTAGTTAAATTATTTAGATATAGATAGACACAATTACAAACCTTTTATCTTCATTTTAACTGCAATAAATATTTTACTATGGTAAAAGATTGATTACTATTTTCATTTATAAAATTTTACATCTGAGAAAAGACATAAACCACGAATTGAAGTAGCACCCTTGAATCTCCCTTCCTTTATGTTGATCTTTATATCACTTTAATATTGTAAATACAACAAGTAACTTTTCAACAAAGAGTCTATTTAAAAATCATAAAATCGATTCGATGTAATATTGTATTCAGACTCACATCCAGAACAAATGACCTTGAGAAAATTCAAGCGCCACGGTTACGAGGGATCGTGAAATATAGTGTACAAATAATAAAATCATCAAACAACCATATCGACATTTTAAAATTACAGTCGTGACTTTCGTTCTAAGACGTTGAAAGCTTACGGCGATGTATTATTTAATGCCGAGGCGCGAGTTCCATAAATCATTTCACTGTCTCTCACTACAATCGTATCGATTATATTTTAAAGAATAATACTTTACAGAATAAGAACCTAATTGCGACAGTATTCACCGCAAAAAATATGTAGGACGGCAACTGACTTGAAGGGTTCAGCCAATTTCATGAAGTGTTTCACTAATTATAATCGCGCCAAAACGGTGTATAATTAATCTTATTTGTTCGTGCTTGGTGCAATTAACATCAGAATTAGGTGGAACTGGTTGTCGCTGTCATGAAGTTGTAAGAAACTGTGGTTTTAAAAATCCTGTTCTCATTACTGATTCAACGAAGTGCAAAAGCTGACGCGAAAACAATCGTTTATTAATAAAGGCGACAGCAAAACATCGGTTGGACTCGGAATAAATCGGAAATGAAAATGCCGATTGTCCTTATAGTGCATTAGGGGCACGTACGAGTCTGAACGGACCTCGTCAGTTCGAACAGTTCTTTTACCGGTACCAGTAGGGCTGACGACGCTCCGCGATATGTTGCCGCTCCATTTCTTACACAATACCATTGCAATTCTAAGGCGTAAGTTATTGTTTTTCCTGAATTAATAAACCAGTGTATTGTGAAGGCTGAGAAAACTTTCAATGATTTTATTAAAGAGGTTGAGTAGCAAGAGGCATTTATAGAAAATATACCAAAGTTTAATTAAACTAATGATGCCTTGAATCACAGCACACTAGTACCTTCTGTGGTTCTAAGCAGCTCAAGGATTATTAATAGTTTTTTCATTGAGTTGCCATTTAAGATAACTTGCCGTAGAAAAAAGAGAATCCTGTTTTGGATACCAATGAGATTGTTTAACTTGATAATTAAATTACAAATATTACCATCATCAGTAAGACGTAGCAACTTATCGTGATGTTAACTATCAGTATATTACACTGAAGCCTGTGGTATTTTTGAATATGTGACGTCATTCTTTTTTTAAGATTTAATGCTTACTAAATTAATAATTATTATTTCGTGATCAGTTTATCTGCCTATCATTACAGCGATGCCAATTCTGGTCAACCCTGCACCTGCAACCAAAAATCTGATATTCAATAATTGTTGTACGGGTACGTAAGCTTAATGTCTTCATCAATAACTGATAATTTATGTACAGCACGATCGGTACAAGACGAAATTGCGGCCGCCGGCTCCCCTTTGTAATCAGTGCAGAATTATAAAGCCATTGCAACACCGCAGGGCCAGTTCGCCGTGTTATTATAAAAGTTATATCTCAATGAATGTACTGAATGATTGTGTTTTTAATCGAAAGGAAATGTCTATAGAGTTGGAACGCAAACAAAAAGTATATACAACAGCAAGTTAAATCGGCTCGTTTCTAGAGATAAATAAGTTCGATTTTAACAATTTGCGGAAATCGTAGACACAGCTGAAAACCAATTATTTAAAAAATATTAAGTTCTTCGTTGGTTTAGGCTCGTGGCCTATTTAAAATTAACCATGACAAGTTAATAAAAAGCTACGACAAAATATGCTATTAACCTGTTTCAATCTAAAGTTGTGTAATTCTTAAACACTATGCTCTATTTTCAAACTTAACATGAAAAATTATGCAATAATTTCTCCGAAAAATACTCCAGGTCTTAACAACAGTTTATTGTACAAGACATTGATAAATCATAACATAACGTGTACGAAACGTCTAAAAATAAACGCATTCGGTTTCCAAAGTATTTACACTGACGAACTTGATTGATGTCTATCATTAGCCAGCGGGTGCATGGCTCTTGTTTACCGAAGATAAGCGCAGTATTCGGGCTCTTGAAAATTTTCGGTGGCTATTTCGAACGAGCTCTTTTATTAGTTTTAAAAAAGGTCGTTTAGATTACAGTCGCGTTGGAGGGTTGGGTGGCTTATTGGCTTCTGAAATATTAGGTGGTGGGATTAATGGTGCTCCCGAGAAATATTGTAGTTATTATGAAGTATCGCTTTCTATTATATATTTTCGGAGAGAAAAGTCGTTTTTATTTTCCTTTTAAAATGTTATACGACTTCTTGACACAGTTTATAGGGAGCTTTTATAAAATTGACTTCATTGACATTGGCTTCATAAATACTTTGTATAGACTTTAAAATTATCTTTCTAGATAATTTACTGTGTTTATATACAATTTACCTGCTACGCCATTAAGTAGTTCAGATATGATGTACATACATTCAAACTCCTTATCTATAATTGTACATCGCAAATGCTTTATATAATTATAAACCTCAAAGGAACGACTAAATAAACATACAAATACCGATTGCGTTTAAATATAAGAGCTCTTACCCGTGACCTAACAATACAAGCGCGTTTTCTCGGCGTACCTACAGGTAGGTATCTAAATGTGTAGGTTATGCATACCGGTCCAGAAATAAAGCTAAACCGGGCCCGCCGTAATATCTTCATCAAGAGGTGTGTTCAATCGATTATACCGCTGTGCCTTATAAACCATACGTATACTTTAGTATATAACCTACTGAGAGATATTGTGCCTTGTTTGATTTTTATTTGCCAGCGCTACGCTGTACAAAAGTGCTTGAAAGTTTTACTATCTCAATCGCGAGAATATGTGTAATGGTCTTGCTTTTACATACAATTTCGGTACTACTCATATTTAATTTACATGTTGGTGTTCTCATGGGCTCGATAAAGATGTCGCAATCACAACTGAGTATTAATTAATTCTCGGGTGTAAATCAAAGTTCTGTTTTTATGACTTAATAATATGTTGCCAACGTTAAATCTTGGCTCAATCAACTTTATTAAATTACTTTTTTAATGAAGTCAGCATGAAAGTTATTCGTGGTAAGATGATATCTTTAATTTTTCATTACGAGAATAAATGCGGAACAAATAGTAATCAGAAACAGTAGTTTTGTCTGGATGATCACAAATTACATGTTTAAGTCCGTTACAGGTAGCGCACAAATTTGTTGTAAGATTTAATTTCGCAAGCTAATAATTCATTTTGGTACATTTCATCAAATTATAATTTACAAGTATCAAATTTCATATACAAAACGGTGCAAGCATTAATTAAAAAACCCAGCAAACATTCAGAGCGTGTTCAGCGAAAGCCTTTAATCAATGCGCTACGCGCAACCGCGAAGCGAATCGCCGACTTATGCGTCTCTTACTTTAGTATGTAGATGAGCTTAATTCGCTCGCATCCACTCTGAGTATGTTAAACACTCATCGGTGGTATTTTTAATGTGAAATCTCCTTCCAGATCCCGAGATAAACAGTAAAAATTACACCGTTTTAAAGCATTTCTCTCTCGGCCGCAGTTTGTCATTTAGCACACCCTTAATATCGATGCCAGTGCCAGATAGCCTCGTGTTTATGTCGCTTAAATTAAATTGCCTGTGTTGATTATTGTGACACTGCTTTTTGTATGTGTTAAAATTTATTTGACTCCATATTTTATATAGTGCGGACTTAGATTATAATATTTTCTGTTTTCAGTTGTTGCATAAAATAGAGTAACTTGGACGAAGCCGCGTGTCAAACTTAGCGCCACGTTCATGAAATAATGTTGTCATAAAAATCAATATAAATACAAATACATTCTATAAGAGCGGCCACGATTTAGCTTAACGTCTTCATTAGGGCGCGCACGACCTCCCGATCGCAGACTCACAGCGCAATTTTCGACTCGGCTCGATTCACAGTCGCGTCCATAATTTGCGTTGTTCGGGTCCCGATTTGTCGGTCGGCTCCGCAATTCTGAAAGCGCTTGCCCGACAATTTCCAAGAGGTCTTGTCGGGCAATTTTCGAACGCGAGCGATTGGTGCACTCGCGATATTCGAGGTGCCCGAGTCCCACATCGTAATTGAAGCTTGGGGCAGGTCGCAATTTAAAAATTTACCATGATTGAGTGTTCACCTTTATTGCTACGAAACTTAAAAGCCTTTAAATTTACGCACGATGCTAGTAATTTTGGTGAGAGATTCATTAAATTGTTGTTTAAAACAATGAATTGATCCGATACGGTTTTGTTTTATATATTTTTTATAGTTGCTTTCTCGGTCGATATATGTCCAGCTATAAATTATATGTTGTTCACATAAAATCGATTGAAACATAATTTGCGGATGTGGCCAATCCAATTATCGAAGCTTTAAGGAGTCTACACACCAAACCCGCCGACCCGCCAACATGTGTCATGGGGCAAAGCCTTCTTGAAGCAAAGTCGCCGACACCAAGCCGCCGGGCTGTGTCGGCGGGTCGGCGGGTTTGGTGTGTAAACTCCTTAAGGGTGCGCATCAAAGGCAACTTAAAATGCTTCTTTTTTTCTCGCGCCAAATTGTATTTTTCTTTACGGACCTGCGGTTAATGCTCTAATTATCAGTTCTATACAGCCGGCTAACTAAAAAACCCCGCGAGAGTTTCTATTAGCGTTACCTTTCTTTTTTTACTGTAAAGGCATATAATTGTACAACCTGAGCCTGCGCATGGAATAGTACAACAAAATGATTTATGTGCTCTGGCTAGTTAATTGTATTTTTCTCCCAAAAAACGTCGGGCATTATCTCCCGGCGGTCGACAGGTAACAAATCTTGCTTTTTAAATATTATTACTCATCGTATTCGATTTGGGAACGAGCTCGCTACGAATGCTTTATCACCACCTACTCGGCGTCCCGCGGCTCACGATTCTTTGGTCCCCCTAAACTTTATTCAAATGCGACACACATTCATCTATCTATCTCAGTCGCACGCGCCGCGATTAGTCGCCCTCAGAATATACCCGTCTCGCAACTCACTAAAATAGACTGTGCCCAAGCGCAAAGTGTTCGTGTCAAAAGTTTTGTATAGAGTCGGATAATGGCTTACGAAATTTTTCCCCTACCTCGTGACTTTTTTTTACAGTCGAGCTTGTATGCTGGGGTCGTGAAGTTGTGTAAAAATATTCTGGATCTGTTGATGCGGTGTTTTATCGTACCATAGGTTTCGTATTATATCGGGCAGATGCCTTCTCCGTTCTATGTGAGCACAGAACACGACTCTGTTATAGTATGGACAACAGTGTCAGTTGTAAATAAGGATTTGTATAGGCCATACGTATCGTACTAGTGAACGCGGTCTGATACGCGCCTAATAATTTTATACGAACTTTAATCGGTCCAAGTTCAACATACTAGCAATAATTAATATTATTGTTTTTTTTTTATTGTGATCCACCAATTAACTTTGATGAATTTAATTCGTGTTGGTGTTTATAATAGTGTTTATTGAAGATTGTTTATTGGTGTTCTAGTGTCATCGTTAATCCAATTAAGTGATTCGATCGAGATTTTATAAGGATTTTTATTGATTGTAAGTATCAATGGAGTTTATACTGCCTCGTAATATTATTTTGTTCTTATTATTTTTTATAGGTAGCAACTTAGTTTGTAAACTTTTGCAATAGTTATAAAAGTTTGCTGGACCTTTAAAGCTGGACCATCTTTAAAGGAATCTTATAAAAATGTTTTGTTTATTATACGTATTCTATAAGTCTTCGAAATGAAAACAAATATCATTAGGGTATTTAGTACCTATACGTACTATATTTAATTATATTATAATTACAGTCATCTTTAACTAGCTAATACAATACTATTGCCTATATATTAATAATATATACTACAATAATACTGTTACAAATATTAAACATTTTGAGAATACGAATATAGCGGCTTCACACAGACTTCTTAAAGACCGTCGAGCGGAATGCATCGCGATAAAAGATGTCATCCCGATCCTCGGACCAAAAGGCGAAATCAAACCATATTGATATCAATATATCATTCGACAAGCACCCTTATCCCAACATGTCAAAGTTCAATATGGCTCACCCACATCAAAGAGTCGAATTTCTTTTTTTATCAAAGAACCGAAACAAAACTTCAGACCTAGCTTTAAGAATTCATAAAATCAAAGCTCCATCCCAAACGTTTTGTTATTCCCCGAAATCGTGCTCTTTTGTTTTTATCAAACATTTTTCATTATCATTTTGGTAAATTCTGTTTGTGTCGGAGTCACGCTTCACGTTCACTCTGAAAGCTTGTACGAGCGTACTCTATGTATGAACACTTATGTGCTTCTCTATAACTTCAACAACAAAATAAAAGGCGCTCACGATATTGCCAGCACCTGAACAGAATTCAGCTTTTATCACTTAGGTATTTTTGTCAGCGACTTCCTCAGATAGCGGAGCTCTTACAGCCGCGAGGAAATGAAATTCTTATCGTGCTTCAGTAGAAAGAAGCTCACTTCTCTTATCCGTACAGGAAATATATCGGGGGAAAGCCGAGCCGCTTGCAATAACCAACATCTGATTGCCAAAAGGAATCACGGAGAAATCTCGGGATCTAGCAAAAAGGTATCGTACCAAATATTTGGGGTGAATATTGAATAGATCGCATTGATTGGGGTATTTTGTAGTACCTAAATTGAAATACAAAATATTTACTTACGCAATTTTATTCCATTAGTCAATAGGGCCTTGGCCTAGTTGGTTTAAAGAATTTCGTTGTTCAAATGTTTGGTGAAAATGTTTAATTAATTAAACAGAAATTTGAAAGTAGTGTAAATTAATGGGAATTTGTATCATTAGTAGACTAAATAAATGACGTAAAAAAGCGAAAACAAACAAGCAACGCGTTTATTATTGTCATGCAAAGCGACTCGATTACATACGAAATCACAGAATGCGTTCGAAAATTTTCAACAATGATGTCCCCTTTTTCATTCTGACGCTACAGAAAATTTACGATCGGTCCCCGCGACCGAGCATTTCGTGCCTGATGTTTCTAAAAATGTGTCAAACTTTTTTACAAACTTCTTTCATTTAGCTGCGTCCGGCCTTCCTCTTTAGCCTTGCAAGTTTTTATTTCTATTGTTTATTTTTTAGTCTCTATTGAAATGTCGCCAGGGCAAAGGATTCTGAGCAACACCGTAAAAACTGGGCACCCCATGAGTAAATGAAATTTCTCTTTTTAAATGCTCTTTTGTACAAGTGCCTTTGGGATATCACATGGTTTTGTAGATTTTTTGAGATGTAGCCATAAAGAATTCTTGGAGAACAAAAATAAAAATTGTCCTTGCGGAATAAGCATACTCTTACTCCGTTACTAGATAGACCAAACTTAAATAGAGCGAGAAGTTTGCAGAACTATAAGTCCAATACTGATTATTTTGTTATTTACATTTCGATATCTGTATTCAATAGGTAGACAAATGTACCTATTTCGGGGCACGATTCTTCACACGCTAACTTCATTTTCAGTATTTCCCCAAGCAGGAAGTTACCAAAATCGCTTCGGGGTTCGATCAGACCTTATTATTTGTTTCTTGTTTTATCAATGTTCGCATAGCGCTTTGCATAATCGGCTTATTTAGAATTTATAAAGTGTCCCTCGATGATTTCTTTGGGCACGGCGGTCGTGGAACCGGTCTCTGTATTAGCTGTTTTTGTCGTCTTCAAGCAAACATTTGTGTTTGATTCTAATTCTAATATTATTAACTGAAGTATCACATTTACCTTATAAATATTATTTTATTTCGATAAGCGTTGTTTTTTATAAGAAGGTATTTGAAATCTTATAAGAATTCGATTTCTTCATAAATTAAAGAAAAAAAATACTTTTGTTATTTAAAATTAAAGTTCTGGTTGTTAATAATTAATCTAAGAAAGAAAGCAGGAGTGTATATATTAGTTATCTTGCCGTACAAATTGTAATACTCAATTGAGGGGAACGAGACAGTTGGCGAACGTGGGCGATGGGATAGCAAACTGTCACAACTTAAGCACTGATGAGGACTTTGGTATAGTTGTATTGTTTTTATGCGGACTTTAGTATAGTTGTATTATTTTTATTAAAGTTGATTTCACATTGACAACTAGAGTTGATCCTGGGAATCAAAGTTTTAGTCATATTGAGGAGGAGACTTCCCCAGCATAATGGCACAGAATTGGCCAACTATTCACCCTTTAAGTATAAACGTCTTAAAAGAAACTGTACAGACACAGTTGAAATAAATATCATCATCGTTAATGATAGCTATTATTGGATTGGTGAGTTATGAAATGATTTTGTCTCAAGCTTTATGGAAATAGCAATGACCAACATTAAAAAAACAAGTGAACTGATCTTCTTCTATCGAGTCGGTACGGCATGTGAAAACATATGGGAATCGCTTATGCGGTAGTAGAAAGATTAGCCTGTGGCCAGTGGCGTGCGGTTCATACCCTACATGACTCAGATAAATATTTATTATAATATATTTGAGGTGGCAAATCATATACATCAACATTTAATCGACAAGACGACGAACCAAAACCAACATGCAGTAGGTATTTTTGGAAAGTAAGCTTTTAAAATTTTTCTGTCTTCCCTGTCTAAAATCTCTGTACACGCCGCTGCCTGTGGCCAATGTTTGTAGCGAGCCTGACTGCCAAGGGTGCACCAGATGTTTTCAGGATTGTTCGTTCGTAAACTAGCATATGATCATTTGTTTTGTCTAGAAAACGAAATAAATAAAATCCGGAGAGCTACCTACCACAGTTTAAGTGTAACTTCCTTATGGCACTATAAAATAAGCCTAAAGGTACTTCAACCATACATAATGTATGTCTACACATACATGTAATAAATTACCATCAGCCTTGCAATTTGACTTGTTATTTCAATATTCAATGAGTAAATCTACATATTAAGATGTAACACAGTAGTTCATAATGATGGAAAACTTAACGCACTTAAGAATGATAAATATCATAACATAACATAACATCACACCTGTATTTCCCGAATGGTTATGCAGAGATGTCCCTACTACCTAATATTCTACACCCGCCGATGCCATTATTAAGCCTCATGTAATAGAACCTCTTGGCAGGCATCGAACACAAGACCTCACGGTCAGTAGCCGTGCATGCGACTGCTAGACCAATGAAACAGTAAGTAATAAGTATCAACGTATTTATATGATAATTGTGTAATTTACAAATATCATCATACTCATTAATCACCTGATCGTTATTAAACGTTGAACCATACCGCGAATATTACCGTGTTTATTAGAAGTTTTGACTCATATGTAATAAACTTAACATTTGATTACTCTGTTGAATCATATTGAATACATAATGAATTTATCAATATATTAAAATAAATAGATTCGTTGGATGCCAAATCGCCAATGTAATAGATTAACAAGATTATAAAATTTATTTAAATAGTGTAAAACGAGTATTTTGATAAAATCTTATATATATTCTATCCTATGAGATTCCTTAAAAAACTAAATATAATTATGAAAAAAATAAAGAAGGTACTTGTATAGGTATTTTTTGTTTAAGCGTACGCGCAACACTTAATAACGACTCAATATATTACAACAAAATCACTGTTACAACACTTACAAGCATTAAGACGAGTAACTTGAAGTGTTATTAAAATCCTGCCATTAGTAAAGGAAATTGGTAATAAACAAAACGGCCCAGCCTTACCATGTAACCCTAGGGCTAAGCTGGTTATACAAAACAGATACCTTTTGGTATACTCTAATGGCCATATCACTTTCTAGAGGTCAAATTTTAATGGATTTTGCGACACCAGTACACCAGTAAGACAGTTCACTTAAAAGTCCATTAAGTATGTATAAAATTGTATAATTATTGAGTTCTGTATATTGGTTTAGAAATTGTCCAGTACAAAATATATCAAACGTTTTAAATTAATATACTTTAAACTTTACTTTCAAATAATTTAAATTTCAGAACACATACTTAATTATTAGGTAATGTACGAGTACGAGTTTTAGCTATTTTTAAAGTTAAGACTAGTTTTAATAAGCTTATTAGATCTTTAAAATTAATTAGCTAAAGGCAGGTGACAATTATTACAACTCTTGCAATGTTATTAAACAAGCTTTTAAAATTCTAATTTCATTAAGCACTTTATTAACTAAAGCTATTGATAGAATTCTTGGTTACACTTTAAAATATATCATGTTTTTTACCTGCGTATACGCATCTGTGTATATAGTTTTAATTAATTTAGTAGAATATCTTCCCTTTGTTGCCACACACCTGTTGTATATTTTAAAGATAAGAAAGAAACTCAGTAACTTTTTAATTATCTATTATTATATTTAAGCCCTAATTAGGTAACAACTCCCACTTCCCGTCAAGCTTGAATGTTCAAAATAACTGCCTTTGTAGATAAAAGAAATAGTTTTATTTTTAAAGTCTTATAGCGTTTGTCTTTTCATTATGAAATATTTATTTTATTTTTAAGAATCTATATTAAGATAACTTGTTTAAGATTTTGATTATACAATAGGTTGGTAAAAACTAAATTGGTATATTAAAAAAAATGAGAAGTTGCCTCATTTTATTTAATTTAACGCATATAAAACTGTATTTAAGTAAATATCTGATTAGATATCAGACACCGCAGAGGTGTATCGGTCAAGTTTATGTGCGTATGTAGTAATAAAGACCATTGAGTTATGGACAACACAAAGCCAAACACACAAAAATACGTATCATAAAATAGACACGTCGAACCAGTGTCCCCACAAATGGAAAAACCGACTCCATACTTACAAACTTATGCTAATTATGAAACTTCCACATAAAACGTTATATTTTTTTTAAACACACAGACAACTCAGGTGTTCATATTTCGGCGTTCGAATTTCAAATGTAGATATGTGTGGGCGCACAAGAATTAGCCGGTGTGTAAAAAGATTTTAATCTGTTCTGAATGTGGGCAGTGACTTATAGTTTTTTTTCTATTATTAATTCTGATTTCCAAGCCGAATATATCAACTAATGAGGTTGGAACACCGACTGTCCAGGGAAACTCGGTTTTCTTACGTAGGTACCTACATAACCCGGAACGTAAATCAAAGTGACACGGTGCGTTAGTTAATTAATAGGATTTCACGCTTTGAGCGCAGGGTTTAATTTAATAGGTAAGTTATATACGATTCTGTCAATTAAAATTTCATGGAATAGTTATTACATAATAAAATTTCGAAACGGTGTTTTCATAGATTCGCTTCTTGATCGCAAGGCAAAATACATGCTACCTGGCTAGGAAGGTGTGTATCGAATATAAGGAAGGGTGCACACAGGCGCACAAGCGGCCACAGCTGCCTGCCGCGTTAACTGACAGCTTTTAGATTAGGGCTCCCACTTCCCCCCGCGCGCGCCTCTCCTGAGCCCCTCCCAAATTGAGAGCTCCATGCCGCGCCGCCTAAATTAGTAACGGTTACCAAATTGCTTTTTAATTTCGTGTCCGTTATTAAGTAGATATTTTTGGAGTAACTCCGCTTTTTTGCTCTCGTGCCGTAATGATAAAATTGTACGAAATCCCTTTACATCTTTTGAAATTCTTTTGCACAAAGCAGCCGAGCTTTCGGATAACGTTTTAACAAAATTATTATTATAATTGTATGTTCATTATACACGTACAAACATTATGAAGCAATAAAACAAAACGGGCCGACTTCAATATTGAGTTACAAGTAACAAGAACAACGAGCGGACATTGAGAAATCTTTCATCTCATCTGTATCGATGCCTGGCAGTTATTCATTGTATGTGTGTTTTTTGTTTTGATTTTTTTTATGAACCGAGCCCCAGGGCGCGCCGGCCCCGACCGGCCCTGCCCTAGTCGCGAGTTTCGTGGCCCAACCCTAATTTTAATGGCTGCTTACTTCGTCACATCCGGGTAACTAAGTATGGAATAGATTTTTTCTTTCTTGATATATTGAAGACACGTTAGGAATGTTTTGAAATTAATCTAATTTAATTAATTGCTTTAAGTAAGTATGTGTAATTTCTGCTTTTAATACCGCATAGTCCTGTATATTATGCAGGGTTAATGCAACCCACAGCGCTTATCTGCGTGTTGATTAGGAGGCGTATCTAATTGCGATAATTAAACTGCTATAAATCAATTACTTCCACGTAATTTTGTTAAATTTATGTGTCTGAGGTAGCACGTAGAGCATTCTATGGGTTTTGTATTCTAGGAATAACACCTATAAAGTACACTTATATTCGCCGTAAGATTTTTTGTGAAAGTCGTACCTCACAGCAAATGTATTTATTTATTAAGATAAATGTAGGTACTGAACGCAATTTTTCAACAGCTTACATAACTTTTCACTTGATGTAAAAGAATTGCTCCTTTAACTAATTATATTCTAAGTGACTATTCTTAGGGACTAAAAGTCCCTAAGAATAAAATTAATAATTAATTACTTTGCTGTATCTGTAACAAAATTCATATCCATTCATCATATGCTGAGACCTCTAATCAATATTCATCAGCAAATATAATAGATTTATATCGTAATTGAATTAATATTAATCCTGTCTATTTCTGTGTAAACTAACAATTCAAGTATTAAACGTATCAAGTCCAATTCTATTATATAATAATCTAATACCTTTTCCCGCATAAATTAATTAATCCCAGTCAGATTGGATTCCTGTGTTCGAAGCGTATTAATACAAACTATAAGTCATCGGCGCTGCACTCGCGGCCAACCCTATCCCGCAAGCTGATGCATGAATTACGAGTGCGTCGGACGGGCCTCACCGACCCCGCCGTGTCGGATCGACCGACGCTTTTTGTTATATTCAACCCGTAATTGCTGAAAAGTTTTCACGCCGTTGCGCTGGTCACGCGTATTTTATTACTATGAAATTGAATTATTTATGACGCAATGCCCGCCAGAGCGACCATTGTGCGTTGTGTACGTCGGCTGCTGAATTTTAATATTCGAATTATTATATTTTCACCGCTATAAAGCAGAATTGGACGCGATTAGTATCATCCAAATCTGGGTAATACTCGTCACAAAATGACATATCAGCGCGGAGGCTTAATTGCGTCGCCCCTAAAGCCTTGTCCGAGATTTATGTATATCCAATCCCGGCCGCCTAATCCCGCTCCTGGCTGGGTCAATCCGACCCCGGAAAAGGTTTTCCCGGTTATTTTCCGTGGAACTTTTAATCCTGCCGAATACCGACATACATCATAGAGGATTAAGAGGTTTAAATTGGAAGTTACCGACGTCCGAAATAAATTTAAATCGGCTGGCAGTCGGTATTGTGATATCGGTGCCGATGCTAAATGGGAGCCAATTTTATCCCACAAGTAAATCTTCTAAAGAATGGGCGTTTAGAAAAGTTGTTATACAATTACCTCTGTAATGAATGTAGGGTTCATATGAGTACGGGGCCCACAAAAGAAACGGGTACGATTTTAAAATTGATTTTGGTCAATAATTACGCAAAAAGCTGGGCCTACTTACTTAGGGAATTTTAATGACTGCGTTACAAAACTATTTATATATATACGCAACAAATACTACTAGCATAGAGTCATAGTTTTTACATTCTCTTCAAAGAAATATTCTTTGAAGACCAAAAACAAATGAATTAGATAATTCTTAAACTTTACGATCTATAGAATCACACATTACTTACCAATAATAAATCACATACTGTACTTTCTAATATATAGCATAAAATATATCCACCTCGCAACATACCTATATGCTTAAACAGAACCAAATTAAAATGGGTATCAATAAGAGCCCCATAAATCATGTGAAAGCGTCTAGCTGGCAGAGGGGCCCTCTGGAGTGGACCTTTAGGGGACACCTGACCTGCCACAGTTGGACCCTACATCACATATGCTACATATACCTACCTATTAATGCTATTATTATTCGGGGAGGAAGATTTTGGATGAGAAATTGGTTTTGCTTTATTCCGGTTATAAAGGATGTTCATGTTTTAGAACATTTTGTTCCCTCTCGATAAAGATGGGTTTACATGTCGTGGATTTTTTACAAAATTGCCTGATGCTTTTTCAGAACTAGTAATGCTATTTTTTTAACACTTATTTTGGAAGAGGTCTAAGTCTAGCAAGGTTTGACTGATAATATAATTGGAATTGTTTGAGAACATATTTTTTAGTAAGAACCTCAAAATCAATTCAAATCTCTGATTACTTATTAATCCAATTACGTACTAAGCATCAAAAGAAACAGTAAATCACCAACCTTTACCGATATAATAAATGTAATTACATACCTACCTACATCTCTAACAGCGAAGTAGGTACACATAAAACATACTCACATACATTGTATACCTTCAAACGTATACCCTCGTGGACAACACGGAATTGGGTACGTAAATCATTAATCAGCCGCGTCATTTGTTCGCGCCAAAATTATTAATGTCCGCACTGGCGCTGCGCTTACGTCGCGTTGCCTCTTTAAAACGCAGTTATTGCCTTATGTGCTGCTAACATTGCAGTACTGAATAAATTCGAATAAAAACATTCATTTTGGGGGTTAAAATTGTTCCCAGTCATGGGGTTATTGAACTTAAAATACACGTCATAACCGTTGTAATAATATTAATAGTACATTGCCTTTTGTTTGTGTACTTTTAAAGTTTATAATATAAATTGCTATTCATTTGACGAATATCTTGAAGTGTTAATTAAATTGTTACGTTTTGCTAATTTGCATAGCGGTTCAAGTCTAATCAGATTGACCGACATGAGAGACTCAATGAGACCATTTCTATATTTTTTTATTATATTTTATATGACCATTGTTTCAGGTCATTTATATGAATACTTTAAAAACAATTACAAGAATGGTGTTACCACCATTCTTTTTAAAATATTATTTATGTGTAGATAATTTGACAGTTATAACACTTTATTAGGTATTGTGTAGAATAAAAATATTATGTGAGAACTTACCTGAAATTATTCGCATGCTTTCAAGCTGCACCTGCCTGTTTTGCTTGGTAAAAACAAAATAATCTTTTTTTTTGAGTTTTATACATAATCTAGTTTAAAATCCAGTATCATCAGAACAGCTTCTGCCAAGATGTGCTGCAACAACGGCTACCCCAGCAGCATTTTTATTTCGTTACGAAAAAGGAAAACTATAAAATTGTGTGTGTAAAACAAAAAACTGAATAGTTGTATCCTTATAACGGTAATCTATAGGTAATAAGATTTCACGGGTAACACTTTAAAATCCCATAAGCTACTTAATAACCAAATCTAGGATTCAACCAATAAATCATCCCACATTGTGAGAAGAACATCGGATACACAGCCGAACTTTTCCGAAGTCACCGTGGCTAATCAAGTGTAAACTTTGTTACAAGTTCGGTGGCTGTTGGAAAAGGGCGTAATTCAACTGGGAAGGGTTGTAACCGCTGGAGGGCTGAGGGCCGGAGGCGCAATAAACTGTCGGAGGACTCCTCTGATTAATGGATGTGTAATTGTTCCCACATAATGTACAATAACTCGCATAGATAAACGATGCGCCGCTTGCGTCATTATGGATGCGGTATCAGAAATTCGAGCGATTTTCTTATTAGGGTCTGCTCCTAACTGGGCTAATTATTGTAAAAAGTCTATAGACTGTAAATATTATATAAGGCAAACTAGACTTGTAAAATTAATAAGTTCTTCATACCTTCAACCCCTTATTGGATAAAAGTAAGAAACTAATTCGTAGTAAAAATGTAGTGCATTCGAGGACGTGTCAACGTAAAAAGGTCGGTATTTAACAGAAACTGGTCTAGATTATGAGACTACACACTATACAAATTGGAAACATTAACTTTTAGTCCCCTCTAATAGTCAACATTCCTCAACAGGACCCAAAGACCAATCCAAGGGTCGTTCGGACCCAATGCTTCATAATGAACCCGGAGAATGTTCCTCTATCTAATGTCTTTGTAATTGTCCTTGTATAGTAATGTAACCCTAGATTGCTAGGCATAAGAAATTCTCTATTAGTGTAAATTGGATGTGAACGAAATGGTTATTGTTAAATTAATCGAGCAGAGATCAAATTCAACGGTGAAAACTATAGTAATATTTATAATAAGGAATATTTTCATTAAATAATGAATGAGAAATGATAAAAGCACGTCAGAATAATCTGAACTATGTTCCAACCTGATTTGTTTGTACCTGAGTGATAGTGAAAAAGTATAATTAGACAGTTACTTTTTGAGGTTTAGGTACTAGGTATGTTTAAAACTTCAAACACGGACTTAAAAAAGACGTAAGAAAATAAATATACGTAAAACAATATATTAAACTGTATAAAAAATAAAAATCAACGATGGAACTAGAAAACATAATTTAATGATAAAATATCAAATTTTTAAGAATAAGTTCCGTTTTGCCTAAAACACTCTACTCTCAGCGTATTAAATTAAATTTTGTTATCAGACGAATTAATCTTGGGGCTAGGTCACGCATCTATTGTCTCGGTTCCATTTAACGCACACTTAATTACATGTGGTCTAACTTGAACACCTTACCTAAAGGTGAAGATTGCACTTATCTTCCTTTCCTAATTTAGCTAAAGATAAATAATTCAATTACCACACGGGGCGGAATTACTGGGTGGGCGAGTAATTGAACTAATTACGTCAGTGCCTCTGCGTTATTAGTAATGAATTATTGATGTGCTGTAGCGTGTGATAAATGATCTTCGCTTGTTAACTAGACAATAATTATTTTTTTCTAGTATTCTTACAATGAATTCAATTTTACTGTCGTGTGTACTGTTTGAGGAATATTAAATAAAATAGACGATTATTTTATACCCATGTAAATCGACCACTAGAATTTTGACGATTGAGTATATAGTTCATCTATTCGACGGCAGATGTCGCTGTTCGGAGTTGTTGCGTTTTCGCAGCTCGACGCGGGAGAGCGCCACTTCCCGCCACAATAACTGTCGTGTTTTATTATTATTTTATTGCTTCGTTCAGTTATCAACGTTGTTTATTGACATTCTATTACAAAGCAGTAAATACACAAGCGTGTAACCGCAATAAAAATGCTCGTTCATCATCCAAGCGAGATTGAGACGATAGTGAAGCGACAAATGTGCCGTAGTTCAACAGTGCGGCGTTAGAGGGCGTGATTTACGTCAACATTGATGTTCGTTTATGGTTCAATTTGTTTTAATCGACGATTATGACCGCATTAGTTTTTACGACGCATTAAAACTTGATTTTAATGGGCGGCTCTTCAAATATTTACGTACTGCTGAGCTTTACTACTGAACTAATAAACTTATAAGGATTTATTGAAGTTTAGTAGAGATCAACTTCTTGATTTAATGTGTCTAACACAATAAGTCGGTGGTTGTGTGCCAAGTTGTATTTCAATGAGATTTAAAATTTGTTTATGATTATTATTTCAGTTGACTTTGTTATTACTTTTGGATATTTATTTTATGAGGAAATGTAGAGTTCAAGAGCCAAAAAAATAAATTGAATTAAATGAGGATTAGGTTTATTTATGAAGAAACTTTAACGATAATAGGTACAAGGCTAAACATCTATCACCTGTTGACTACATCAAAACATCTACAACTAATAAAAATATTTAGGCTATATGTAATATTTACTATTCTATAATTAACTAGCTCTTGCCCACAACTTCATCTGCTTGTATTTTGTTTTCTGAATCTCGATAACAGTGCCACTTATAGATAAGAACTCTCCAGGTGACCACAAATGTACAAAAAAAATCGTGGAAATCAATCAAGCCGTTTAGGAGAAGAAAAATTACGAACACACGCACACCAGAATTTGATATAGGTATTATTATAAAGATTTATACATCGATAGACTATTAAAAAAATCAGTACCAAGTTATTTAGTTAAAATAAAAACTAGAGATATATAGAAAAAATAAAAACATCGAGTGGTAGGTAAGTACAGACTACAGACCTACTCAATTCCATCCACCCATAATAAAAATACCTACTATCCCCACATTCGTCATGTTATCACTACTGCGCACACTTAATAATAATACTCGTAAGGGTGAGTAGGAGCACCCCTAAAAATTAAAAATGGCCGCTGTCGGGCGAGGCTCGATTGGTGGCAATAACTCATTCGGGCAGCAGGGGTGCGAGTCATTTGTCTACGTCCCACCCCCGCCCGAGAAATACTCGCAAGATGGGGATGCGAGTGTCATATTGTTTTATTGTGTTTAGGAAAACTTTTAATGGTTTTTTTTTCTTCTGGTAAGTATTGTGTTTTGCGTGTTAAGAGAAAGTTGTTAAAATATTGTTAGAAAGCCCTAGGTCCTATATTATCAACCAATAATCTACGTCATATAGGTATGAAACTTTATTCTATATTATTTGTATTGTTTTGTTTGTATTTATTTTATAATGTTTTCTCTTGTTTACTGACTAATGACTATATATTTTTTATTATTAAAATACTTAGTTAATGTTTTGTGCAAAGGTGTAGATTTTTATGCATATGCACTTATGCACATATGCACTTATCGTAAAGATATTTACGATAAGATAAAGATATTTATATTTTTTCATGGAAAAATATTTTGAATAGAGAACATATAAATACATTCTCAAACCAGCCAATTACATACGCATAAACGAAATTAAAAACTATTGGGCAACTCTATGTGGGAGCCATCAGATAATCCAAACTTAATTAGTTTCTTCGTGTTGCCTAAACGTAATTCTTATCTATCTATGTTTATGAATATACAGAGCTATAACTTAGAGGGACAGGTTTCACTGATTAGGTCTCCATAATACTACCGACTTACAAACTTAAATAAATTCTTTTAGAAATGAAATTTTCGGGTCAATGTTGGCTCTACTGAATTGAATAGGAGAGAAATATGTTACGTTTGATTTTGTCAACGGTAAAGATAAGTTTGTGGGTGAGTTTGCGTGTCAGAAGGCAGTATCGGTACCCACCTCACGCACTCCTCCGAAATTATTTTAATAAAACCAGGTTAGGTGAATGTTTTGATATTTTTTTCCTAAAAAATTGGGAAGGGAAATAAACGTGGAAATTATTTGACACGACTTGTTTTATTTTCGTAAAAATATTGGTGTTATATCTGAGCTAAGTATTTCTTGTTTTTCGACCTTGTGACCGTTATCTGAATAATATTTTTAGACATTCTTAGATTTTCCTAGGTATATAAAGTTCAGTTGCCGAAATAAAATGTTTGATCAAGAAATTTGGGTACATTTTCTAAGACTGTTAGAGCTTTGGTTCATGAGTATCGACCATATCACTATAAATATAATATCTATAATTAAACAATTACTAAGCCAAGTACCAACCTCGTTTACATAAGTACAGGCGAGTACAACGTTACTAGAACAATATAATAATTGAATATTTCCAACCCTTATTAAGTCCAACAATGGTTGACCAAAAATAAATCAACAACAACAACTCTATCTTTGAAACAACAAAGCACTTGCATTCGCAACGATTATTATCTCTAAAACAAACTTAATGCATTTAAGGCTAGTAGCGACACGGTCTAGAGACATTTTACCACTTAGCAAACATAATTTCGCAATCAAAGTAACCTTTAAAAACATTTAAATAGAGCCTATTTTTGGATGTTCTAATCGCAAATTTCTTAATCGGAACCAGCCAGTATCCTTTTGCAGTTAGCTTAAACCTTAATACCAAAGATATAACGTCTGTTTTCGGTTGTGAAAGTAATACAAATGAATAGTAGAAGGACCAGTCGTGATCGAGGATCGTGATTGCGACACCGTACTGCGTGCCCTTTGAACACGGGTTCCGTAGCCGTGAAAAATCACTTGAACATATGCAAGCTGCCGGCCTGTCCCTTGGCGACATTCTAATCCAGCGTAATGGTAGCAGCGACATTTATTACGTGTTTATTCTTGTAAATCCAAACTTTATCGTCAGCTTGGAGTAAAAGTGGAGTTTACGTTAGTTATTGTGTAACAGACCGGTAAATTACCATGTTTGGGAATCAAAGAAATATATCGCCCATCAGCTTTTTCAACATTTTACCTAATAAGTAAACATGTCCACTTGAGGAGAACTATTACGATCCTTAATGGTTATATGTTAAGGTTGGTTATTGGATAAGTTGACACTTGTATAATAATCTGTCTTGATTACTTAAAATCTATTATTGACGCTTTACAATCTCCTCCTGAAAATATGAAACAAACTTCCAAAATTCCAATCAGATTTTGGAACAAACCTAATTTTAGTTCATGTGCTCCAGCTTTTTGCTCGGACTGTACTCTGCAAATGATCGTTTGGTAGAACACGCGAACAAGCTGGCAGTGTGAGCTGTGTCGAAAGAATTATTGCCCTATCTATCTCGATATCAGTTTCATGATACTTGCACGCTGTTAAGACAAATATCGGACACGATAAATGTACCTTTAAAAGTTAGAAAATTTAAGGGTTTTTAAACAGCATTTCTTGTTTGTTTAAAACATTGACAAATATAGCTCTATCCACAACTTTCGTATACATTATTTGCTTAAATTACGAAGCATTATTTTATGAGAGACTTTTAAAACTGCGTTAAGATTTTTACATTGCCTCAAAGTTTTAAAGTACCTATATTTAATGTTAAAGGTGTATTAAAAGGCTACATATAATAACAGCGTGATTCAATCGTTTTACTTTTAATATTGACAGCAAATAAAAAAAAAACTACTAATTATTTGTCGACTCATAGATACCATCGATACATATGCGTGCGCGTTTTGTTTAAAATTCGAACATCGAAGCCGGCCCGGTATGGCGCACAAGGGATCATAAAATATTATGGCTCTATTCTTTTCGATACGTGATAACTCCTGGATCAAGTGTTAGGTGAATGTTAATGTAGGGCTGCAACTAATGTGACACCGATATGCTTCCGGGAAGTATCGATATGGTGTTTCCCAGCTTTGTTTTTGAAGTTTTCACAACACTAGCGATGACGAGGATTTGTAGTTGTAAGTTATTAATGTGCTACGTTTGTGTTTGCGCTTCACAAAAACGACAAAATAGACAAAATAAATCTTGATCCTTGATAATAAATTCTCCAAAAATACTATTACGTAGCCTGTTCTATTTTGCTAGTCAAAATGCTGCTTTGCTTTATTTATAATGTTATTATGAACATTTCAAATATCTATATTGAATTTTAATCATTAAAATGTCAGAAACCGTTAAATTTATTGTACTTTAATTAACTGACTATCGACCTGATATTGCGAGTCATAAATAATTCAAATATTATAATCTCTTATTTTATAAACAAATCATAACGCCACATACACGTGCGTGATTGAAATTTATAATTAGTAGAGCACGTACCTATAATATAAAAAAGGATATTTGGAATAGGTGATCGAAGAAATACTATAAAATATCGCGTTAGTATTTCTGAGTACTTCGATATATTTGTAATGTTGTACAGGTTCTTGTTAAGCATTTTATTCATTCATTCATATACAAACATAGAAATTACGTAGGTATGTGTTGAAGAGTTCATTCTCATTTAATTTTGCATATAATTATTATTATTATAAATTTTTCCCATAGCTATTGTTTTCATTTATAAAAAGTCCAATTTCAAACGTTGCCAACTGACAATGCCAATGTACAATTGTGTTTAAAGAGTTATGACCTTCGAAATTATCAGCTTCCGCTCCATTACCAACAATGATGTGGCATCATTTATGAAACATGGACTTATTTGGCTTATACATAGTGAAAATTTACCAATAAATCAGTATATTTTATTGGATAGTTTGAGCTTTCAGCGGTAGGCGTCACAAATCATCGCGGCCGCCCAAACTGACGGCAAATGGCGCAGAAACTTTATATATAGTGCATACCTAGTTCTGATGTGGTATGACATTTGATTCACATACAATCGCTGTTTTAAAAACTAGATAAATCAATGGTTTAACTGCTTTCCATAAAAATATTCTACTTGTTATCTATCTCATACTGTCTTGTTTTTCGCACATGCCAACACACGACGACACGGTTGGCGCAGTGGCTAAACCATTAGCTATCTTGCGCTACGTGTCGCGGGTTCGATCCCCGCACGGAACAAATATTTGTATGATCTACTTGTTTCGGGTCTGGTTGTGTGTGCATGTGACATGTATGTTTGTAAACTGTACCCACGATACAGGAGAAATCTTAGGGTGGGTCAACGTTATTTCTTTAAAAAAAAAGTATTGAATTGGCGTTTAAAAACAACAAAATACAATGAAACCTCAATCAATTAGCAAATTGATATTTTTTCTGTTTCGTGTGAATCGTTCTGTATAGATACAATGTTTTGGTGCCTGCACTTCAACTTGAAGGGACAGGCAAGCAAACAGACGGCTTGGCAATTGGCATGATCGAAACCAGACCTTATGCTGTTCTTAAGTAACAGACAAACATTGAGATTTATCAAATCAGTTCCTGGTCACTATAGAGTCCTGCGTATACCGCATAATTATTACATTGTTCATTAAAATGCCAGAGGCCTATGCCAATGGACCACGATAAATGCCAATTAAATCGTAGATTAGATTAAACTCAACCGTAATGTCTGTCTCAAGACAATCAAATGCAATGCCTCGTTTGAAAGCGGAGGCAAGATTAATCAAGTACTAGACGCTAGTAATGACGTGGAATGCCCTTAATATATTGTGACAAATAGCATATGCTTTAATGGACAAAGAATTGTAGGTACTTCATTTAGATTAATATAAAGTTTAATAAAAAAAAAACAAGATTCCGTTCGTTTTGGCAATGTTGACCAATATTCTTCTGCAGGCTTCTATGCATTTATTATAGTAACATTTATACTAAGAGCAAATGAACACAACTCCTGGAGTTGGTTTTGGAGATCTTTTCAATGAGTCTGTGATTTTCGGTAGACTTTCTTAGTTAAATGATAGAACGGGCTCCGGAGAGCTCATAAATAAGCCTAGAAGTAGACTGCATCAGGCTGCTGATATTGATGGTAAAGGACTTGGAGGAGAGGCCCTTTTCGCTTTGGTTTCTTCTGTCGAGTCGGCACAAGCTATCACAAGTCGGAATCGATCATAACGTAATATTTTTCATCATTTGATAATATACATAGGTATTTAGTTAGCAACGAATCCGAATGCGCAGTGTATGTCAGGTTAACTCAAGTTTCATTTCATACTTCATTCGTGGAGACTCTTTCTTTCGTCGTAGCGTAGGCACGAGCAATCTGATGGGAATCGCTCAAGCTGTAGCAGAAAGATTAGCCAGTCAGCCAGTCAGCAATGGTAGCGTCGCGGCTGACTGTCCAGGATGCGCCAGATGATCTCAAATATCGTGGCTCGTGGAGGTCCTTGTAACCTTATCAGATATCTATGTCTTGGACAAGCGTATAGAGCTAGAGGATTGGTAGATGAGTCTCTCCGCTTAAAAGTCTTCTTTATATTGTGAATCATCATCAGTAATTCTTTCGTTTGTTAGTTCGCATTCTTTCGCGCTTCAAGCGCCACTTGGGCAATTCAAGGCAAGTCTTGCTCCATACTCGCATTCCGAGACATACATTTCCGGAGCACCATCGATCAACGCGAATGTCAGTGCAATTATATCGATGCACTTCGAATATTAATTTAATTAATAAGTTGAGCAAACTCATTATTCAATGACAGTATTATTGCAACAATTATTCAAGTTCTGACGTAAACTGGTGATAATATGAAAAAAACAGCAGGCAACTTGTACCTGTACCTGGAGGCTTTTCACCTGATCGATTTTGTAATAGACCTATGTTCTTTTGACTAATGGATCAATGCATTTTAATTAGTGGCAAAAACCAATTAAAGGCTGACAAAGGCATTTGCATGGATTTTTATATGGTTGAAATAAACATTAATTTCTTATAATGGGAACAGTTAACGTAATTGACAGTCGTAAGTTAATCATACAATTTAGAATCTCCAATTTAATCCCATTAATATCCAATAAGAACTAAATATAACCTAATAAACATGTAAGGCATAAATATTTTCAAATTACATGAAAAGCAATCAATTTCAGCTGCACACCGCCCATCAATCCAAACACGGCATAAAATCTAAATCGGCGCGTGCACATGCATAGTTAATCATTCGTTAGCATAGCAATCTGCATGCGTAACGTACCCGCGATGTACACAGTAATTAATAATTTCGACACTCGCCGATGAACATTTAAATCAGAGTCGCATCCAGTCGGAATTGGTCGGGTTCGGTCGGGTACCATCGTGGCCGATCGACCGTGGTTGGGGGGTGAACACAGTGAAGTCTGACGGATTGATTTATATTTTGTTTATTCAGCAAACAAATGGCTTTTCAGCGTGTACGGGTTTCGTCAGTGTTCGGATGACGAGCCAGTTATAGCTAATCCATAATGAATTGTACCATCAAACTTTTACACTAAGATTAAAGTTTTCCGCTTGTTACGTGTCAGTCATAAACTGTTAAATAGTTTATTGTAACCTTACTATGTGCTAACTGTAAACCTTTAATGGCTCGTTTCTTGATAAAAACATTTCTGAGAAGGAATTGAACAGTTTTTGCGCCAGCTAAAAATGAACAAAGAACTATAATTTACAAAACGCATTCTAGACTGTTTTTTGCGCGTACGCCTCATAAAAACAACATTTTTCTTATTCTCACTAACTAAACTTGATGTTTGACGCATTGACAGTTAACAGTCAATTACCTTCATGTGGGGTAAATGTACCGGTTCCCATCCTAAGAATTCAAAGCTTTAAAAAATACCTATGTAAATCTTATTGCGGTTAACAGCGTGTAAATGTGGTGGCTAATCTATCACCATACAATTAGCGTGCGTCTAGACGCACACGTACCTTCGACTGGTTGAAAGATAAATAGTGGCTGACAGCTAACTGGCCAAGCGCCTGGTTGATACTGATAACACTATCTGACAAATTACAGTTTACATTGTAGATACATTGCACACTGTATTTCGCTGTTGTAGTTTACTTAACGAAATATAGGTATGTCTAGTCTTTACTAACCGACAATTATTTATTTCTTAATCGATGCTTTGAATCATTTCATCAAGACTGTGAAATTGCGTGCGTTTTGTTTTTCTTTGCACAAACTAAAAACAAAGCTCCTTGCCAAATTTGACGACACGGTTGGCGCAGTGGCTAAGCGATTAGCTTGCTGCGCTATGTGTCGCGGGTTCGATCCCCGCACGGAACAAATATTTGTATGATCTACAGATAGTTGTTTCGGGTCTGGTTGTGTGTGCATGTGACATGTATGTTTGTAAACTGTACCCACGACACAGGAGAAATCCTAGTGTGGGGCAACGTTTTTTTAAAGGAAAAAAAAAAAAAAAAAAAAAAAAAAAATTCCTCACATTTAAACACGACATTAAAACCGTCGGTGTCCAAGTAATTATCTGTGTAATAATCCATAATTTTCCACTTAACAACTATTAATGGCACAAATAATTGCACTTCTTACAACCATGCCATGTACCTTTATGACCTGCGAGTTTAACCCTTAATAAACGCGTTAAAGGTATCGAAGCATGTCCTATAAATTACTGAAGATAATTATGTTAATATTGTCACTGTGGACGTGGTTTTGCTGATCGTCAATCGTGGTTCACGCTTGACGGCCCGACGCTGCCCGTCATTGGGTGGCACGCCTCATAAACGAAACACCTTCTATTACTGTATGTAGTGGAATGTATTAGTGGTAATAGGAAATTATTGGCTGTGTTTCAGATTGTGATCTGCAAGTGATTTAGTTCTTTAATGAAGCTATAGATTGATTCGCTGCATCATTGCGAACATTTCCTGTTTATTTGTGTGGTTAATTTTAATCTTTCAATCTGTAGATTCATGTGTTTTAGCTCATAAAGTGACCCTTTCAAATAGTCAACCTTATATCTTAAACACAAGTTTTAGGTAATTATAGATAATTTACCTTCGTTTGCTAAAATGGGAGTTAAAGTCTTGCGTCAAAACAGTGATGTACTCTGACATAACTAGACAATCATATTTGGGCTGTATATTAGAGACGACGACGATTATTAAAGACGTGACATCCGTTACTTAGCTAAAAAAAAATAAAAAATAACTGTTTTAAAACCTTAAAAGTGATGAGCAATATATAAAACTGCCAGTTACAATAATATTTTATTTTTCGCAAATAAAAATTTGCAAGTACAATTTCGCAATGTTTTCGCGACCATTTATACCTGTCACCGATGGGCGCACGTGTGTGAAGGCACGTAAGCCATTACTTCAAGTTTAGATCATACATGGCCGGGCCTTTGAACACAAGGAAATGCAAATTATTCGCTTTCTGATTTCGCGTAACGCTTAAAATATATAATAAATATCTATTTAGGTATATCTGTAAAACTTACATTGGTATGTATACACTTACAATGCTGAGCACGGGTCTCTCCTCAGAATGAAAAGGGTTAAGCTTAGTCCACTACACTAGCTCGGTGCCAATTGGCAAAATACACACACCATCGAGAAGTTTCTGGTACCTTCTCACTATCCAGTTTTACCCATAATAGGTTTCCTTCACCGTTAATGCGACAATCAAGTTCTGGTTCGCTTATAAATTCGGAGAGTCAAAGGTGCAGGCGGGTTCAAATGCTTCGAGTTGCCCTTTTGATTTCATCATTATTTTTTTTTTCACGTTGCCCCACACTACGATTTCTTCTGTGTCGTGGGTACAGTTTACAAACATACATATCACATGCACACACAACCAGACCCGAAACAACTATCTGTAGATCATGAAAATATTTGTTCCGTGCGGGAATCGAACCCGCGACACTGCTTACTTAGTGCAATTACTTAGCCACTGCGTCAACCGCGTCGTCAATTATATATGTAAAACATCTATTAATATTTGAAAACTAATAAAATATCTGATCATATTAAATCTGTTGTAAGCACCTGTATTTGGTTGACCAATAACAACATTCCATTTCCTATTATATCAGTTGCCAAAAGATTTGACGGTTTCCTTTGAAGAATCCTGACTTTCGGCTGTTCACTGACCCACACGATCAACCTCAATCCATGTATTGGCGCCGTCCTATCGATCGAAATCTATACTAACCCCAAAAAGATCAAAAGTACCGAATCCTTCCTTGACACCACATTTGGGCTGGTTAAATATGGCAGTCTGATTAATTCCACTTTTCATTTTAAGTCATCTACCGCCTTTATTAGTGTTAACTTGTATGGAATTATAAGCAGCTAATACCTTTTACGTGCCTTTTACCAGTGGCGTAGCTTGGCCTAGACGGGCCCTGTATCAAAATTTGTTGCGGCGAAGCCCAAATGGAGGGCAAAGATTTTTCTTAAAAGAAACAAAAACACTTGCATTGACCTAGCTTGCATTGACATTGATTTTTCAAGTAGGCGTGGTAGGTCAAATCCGAAACCATAAGGAATATCGAAAAATAGTTTCAGATTTGGCAATCCACGCCCACTTGAAAAATTCACCTGTTTAGTAATTCGATATCATAATTTTGTTTTTTTATGAAATTATTGGCCCGACAGTTACTCTCAAAAGTGTTATAAAATCAATAAAATGTTAAATATTACAAATTGCTTTAGTATTAAATACTTAAAGGGTCCTTGCTGACTAAAACTCATGTATGATCATATTGATCATGTGAGTGAATGAATATCCATATAATTGATCGTGTATGATAAGTCTGTAAAATAAATATATCTTATTTGTTTATTTTTTCCCGGGAAGTGTAGCGTACGGCCTAATAGTTTGAGTAAGGTTATGGATAACATTTCACGAATTTTTACTTACACGGTTTCGGGGCCCCTGTAACTGTATCTTTGATACGGCTGATACGGCGGTAGCTACACCTCTTTACACTTTTTCTTGTCTAGACCTAGTACTAAATTTCCTCACATGACATGTGTTTCTTGGATGGATGTTGTTTCTTGCCCGTTCTTTTCCATGAGACAACCACAGTTTAGAGAGTGGAACTAGAGTCTGACTTTTCATAAGTACCCTTAACTAGTCGATATGAATAAACATATTATTTATTTATTTTTACAGTTTTACTACAAAATTTAATAGCGATAAGCGTTTAATCAAATTAGTACGAATTGCGTACGTAAACCAAAACACACGTAACACCGCAATTATTTCAAAATCGCACACAGTGCGCACATAACTCGTGTTCGACACGCGCTGCCCAACGTTTTTTCATCAATTTGTCCACCGCATTGATATGCGAAATGTAGTCGCGAATCGCACGTCGCATACATACGATTAAAAAATCGCCGCGGTAGGTGACCGGTGCGTACTCAGCTTTAATTGAATAGATTTAGCGGCACAACTCGACTCCTAATTGTCTAATTTGAAGCGAAAACAAGGTATGGTTGGCGGACGAATATATTACGGTGGTATGCAGAAGGACTTTCTTTTGGTGCGATGTGAACAATGGCCGGGAATTACAAACAGTAGCGCTAGGTACTCTTGACATTGATATTGATTAGGCAACATCTAATGAAGTAAGGTCTTGGTATCCTTGCAATAATTAATCCTTGCTCATGACATTAAGTTTTGTTAGTTATCAAACTGCCAAGTCTGTTGTGCAAATATTCAAGTATCCGATCTCTTATTATTCAATACTTACAACTGTGTACGTATATAATAGTAAAAACATAATTTCAATTCCTACACTGACTAGAAGAATATATTTCATCTCTTCAGTTGCATTGTAAACACACCTTTATTTACAACAAAAAATCACCTTACATACGGTAGCTAAAACATTTCATAAGAAATTACGTCATTTCAGAAATAGAACCATACATTGTCAACAGTATTAATTATTCAAACAAACTGGTAAGGGCAAAAAGCAATCAAGACACCATTGTCTGTCGACCTTGGATCTAGGTGCAGCATTGTTATTCGTAGACTGACAACCATAAACCTGAAGGTATGTAGGCAAGTGATGTGGGTGGGCTATGCTAAACTGTCTATACTTGCCAAACGGTGATCGAACGTCTGTAGAATACCTATGAACATCAGTGAAGCTTGGTTGACGGGAGGTCTCGGAAAGAAAAGTTTGTGATATAGACGCATGCTTTGTTTTGTTTTGCAAACAAGAATTGGAACAGGATAACTGTACTTTATTTATTTTGTGACTATAGTTCGCAACTAGACTTAATATTAAGTATCTTATATTAAAAAAAAATATATATTCAATAATTATTTCGTTCATACAGTTCGTCAGTTCGTTTTTGAAGTTGATACCTACGTCTAAATAACTGATGTCAGAACTTTGAGCTGTCAACGATAGTTTTAACGTTAATCTGATATGCTACGAGGTGCTCACGCCACCTGCATAACAAATGTAAGTGCCTAATTAGTTTTACGAGCCCTGTAAACATCGTCGAGATATCAATCAACATACGCGACATACGTACTCAAAACGATCATCGTAGTGATTAGCTTGATTTACGACTTTCCTAACATTTTAAAGAAAGATAGAAACTGTCCAAATTATTCTACACTGTATCATGACGAGCAATTCAAAATATACGCAAATAAAACTAAAACAAACCATGTTCTCGCGGCACTAAAATAAAGACAAAAGACGACACCAATAAATTGTCGCTGAAAAGTAACCAAAGCATTATACAGTTGCATAACAGTACAGTAACAGTAAATAAAAAGAGGAAAAAGGAGCAAAACTGTGCACGAAACTGTGCGCTTTTAAATACGGACGACGTTGAGCGCGGGTAAGGCAAAGACATTTATGTTCACTAAACAAGTAGTAAAAGTCACTACTTGAGCGTTTTTATGGCACTCATAAATGTCAGATTGTGCGCCGGGGGTTTAGCAGGCCGGCCCGTGCGCGGGACGCCCGACCTACTGAATAAGGCATCCGATTTTACGAACCCGACCACCGATACTTAATTGATTCCGTTCATTTCTCAATTTGAGTGTGTTTTTTTTTTTAATGTTTTCGTTTACACTTGCCTGACGTTTACGACTGTCATTCGTTGTATAATAAAGCGATTTCTTTGCCTTTTTCAGGTAACCATTTCTCCTGCTTAACAGTCCATAAACAATAAGGCGTCATTAAATGGTAAGTGACGGACGGTTGTTGCGAATGTTTAGGTGGTGCGTGAATGACGAGTGAACACAGAACGAGATCGCGTCGACTCGCGATATTTAGCACAAAAGTTCACATAACAAGAGTTGTTACTGTAAAAGGAAACTTTATAGCCGAAGACAGACGTGAGAATAGGTCGCGTTTCTCAGCAACGGGCCCCTATGCAAATTATTGCATCATTAAACACCTCGTTGCGAGCTTTCGTGTTAGATTGACGTTTGCAACACCAGCCAGTTGTCTCAAGTTTAAACACGATTTGTAAGACCGGATGCGTTTGACTGGCGTTAGTTTGTTCAATTATTGTAAAGAAAACGCGTTGTTGTTGCTGCGATTGACGGCCAGATAACGCTTTATATATGTCTCGATATTTTGCAGACCATGTGTGCGAGCGAGCATGCAAATTAAATCACCATACTATTATTATGATCATTCATAGCAACACACCCATCTCGTTGGGTCAAGTCTTAATCATCCGTGTCTAAGGAACTATAAATTATATACTTTATTGCGTTAACATGTTGACTCATTTGCAGCTAAATTATTTTAAAAAGTTGTTTGAGAGAATACGCTAAACAGCCAGTGTTTCAATATTCTGGTATGAAAATGTTGACAGCATCCGTCTACGAGCCCGCGTATTTGCATAGTACGTGTTTACGACCATCTAGGGTTATCACTGTACTAAAGAACTTTTTTATCATAAACCATTTTGCTACTGGTACTCGTAAAATTTAGTATCTCGAAAAAGGCATAAGTGAGGTAGCCCAAATAAAATCTTGGCGTAAATGGGATGTTTTAGTTACAAGTTATGCTTTTCGGCAGTTCTAGGCAATACTTGGGTTTATAGACTGAATAATACAGATATAAAATAAAAAGTTTATGAGAAATAAATATATTTTATAGATAGAAATGAAATATAACGAGTGTGATATAAAAAACATGCGAGCATTTTGTTTTTAATTTCAGTAAATAATTTAATAAAGGTCTAGAAGTGGCTATTTATTATAAAATAACTGAGATCAAATATTATTAAAATCAAAACATAGGCACTCCAGTATAATAGGATTAAGAACACCTTATTTAAGAAAAAAAAAAACATCTACATTCTTAGATATGAAATATGACCAAAATCAATTTATAATATTTCTTTGCTGTTAATAAGCAGCCCTACTGCCATATCCTAGGCAGTACACCTGCTAGCAGGCAGTGGACATGTGTATGGTGGGACGGTGACTTTTATTGACGCGGCCGTGTTTATTACTCGCTCCTGCCTTCTTCGGCCCTCGCCTGGCGACAGTTTCGCCTCTCGTTGTGCTGGGGCTTTAGGATAACAACAGCGCGAGAAATTTTAATGTTCAGTCATTCAAAAATTTAAAATAGAAGTTTGAAATCCTAGTTATGTAAAATTTTTGAATGTGTATTATAATTGCGCCAACCTGCATCGCGCCAGCTTGATGGACCAAAGCTTGTAAACCCTTCTCATTTTCAGAAAAGGCCCGTACTCAACAATGTACTTATGGGCTGGATTTATTTGTTTTCATAATTTCCACAAGATTTATGGACGAACGAGGTATGGTGTTCCTCCATTGAAAAGGGAGGATCCTCCGACCAGGCAAGGTGGTTAGCCTGGCGGGCCGAAGCCCGACAGTTGATGTCGGATATTCGTATATGTGTTAGAATCGTTGTTAACTTTCATAGTGGGATTCAGGGTTTGTTGTTGTATCTTCACTCCGATAGATGGCGCTTTACTTTTTGCCATGTTGCGAGTAGTAGTCGCTACAGATTCATCAGTATATATAAATATTAAATATAAACTACACCTCTCATAAATAAAAATATAAAACATGAACCAATTACTCTATGTACGGTCATCAGAAAAGTAAATATTTTGATTCAGTCAAGCGTATTTATTTCGCTTCATTTCTTCTTCATAATGCGCATAATATATGAGAGTATTCAAACAAAAACATTATAGAATTATTGAAATTAAATAAAAACTTTGACGATATAATTAAGATTACCGCTTCCGCTCGTCACTTCGGACATTTAGCAAAGTTCGTTTTATGGCTTTTGAATTACGTATGTTAAGTAGAAATGAGGCATGGGAATATTCTACTTAGTTGCTTAACAGAGCCGATCCAAAGGAATTTGATTGGAATTGAATTGAATCTGTTTTGCATGAACTTTACTGTGCGGTCTTGGTTTACTACATCAATAAAATATTTTATCTTACTTTACTTTTCTCTTTTTTATGCCCAAATCGTAAAACCTATTTTATTGCTATTCAATTAAGATCAACAACTAAAACTCGGCTTGATAGATGCTTAATGGCACATCAGCGTATCCAGATTACGAGTTGTTTACTGCCTTTTTACTTTCACTCGTAGTACTAAAATTATACTGCCTGTACTCTTAGAGAATTCTTTTTTGGGTTATAAAAGTTCTGTCACTACGATTTTTATTGATATCGGAACAATTACATGTTTCTGGGATTTAAGAGTCACTGCAGTAATTTTGTATAACACTCTGGATTTTGCCAAACCCTGGAGGTCTCTACACTTCACGATTTTTTGTATATGTACTTATTTGTGTTATATTAAATCGACTTCGCTCCCGTCTTCAATTACATGATATTATTTTAATGATATCGTGGCAATGTGTCTGCTTGCCATCACGCCTCTTCTTTTATCTAAAAACATTTCTGAAAAACCTGTCGATTAAAAGGCGGCCCTTTCATAAAAAGCTAATCATTCTACCATAAAATAGGTGCGTATACGTTGAAAGCACCAATCGTAATGGCGCGAGAGGGCATGTCTGCGATCGTAGCGCCACGATAGCATTGTGCGGTGTGGTGCGCAAGAGTCGATCGCGACGCCGATTGCGAACGCCTGTCGCTTACGTGTCGCCTCCCGCCCGTATCTCAGACCGCATCGCACGCAAATTATAATCGATACCATTATTGTAATATCCGAGTGTAACATTCACACCACTATTGTTCCTTTTCTTTGGCGTAGTCTTAGCTCTTTGTTCGCGGCCGTTTGATGCTGTTACAGATCCATCTAAAAAGTCGAGTAACAGATACATTGTTCAATTATAGCTTTCAACTGTGTAATAGTAGCTAATTAACAAGTGATTTATTAACACCTCTCAAATGTATTATTAATAAGATTCTCGGAAGAGTTTCTCGCTTGAGCTTTTTCGCGTGCGTTGGTATGTAAAATTGTTCTTTTAATTTCGGCAGGGGAATGAAGAATTATTCATAATTTTTAAACAAGACAATTAAAATGAGGATTGAAGTGTTTTGTTGTAGTATTTAAGTTTATTATCGCATTTAATGATTTCGTGTGATCATTAACAAGGAGTTCTGAAAGACCGCGGGCCGTATCGGCCGAGATGTCCAATTTAAGTAGCCGACGATTCGACACGTAGTCACCGAAAGACATCGATGGTAAAAAGTTCATTTTGCACCAGTGTTTATATAATTTCCAACTGTCCTTTCTGGTTTCACACTCCGACCAAATAATGTACCGTATGTTCGTTTAATCGGAACATTTTCTCGTTCCGCACGAATTATGACTTACGATAATTATTTTTTTTGATAGTAATGAGCTGTCAACTCTTATAGTCATTACGAGTTTTCGATTGTGTAATTGGATAATTTATTCGATCTTTATCTTTTTAATTAGCGTCGTGTCCAATGATGTGAAGTTTTAATATTCATCTGACAAATTGTTGCTATTAATTTTTAATATGCTTTTTGTCACTACTTTTATTTATTTGCTTCAACATTGTACGAGCGTTATCAAGTTTGAACAGTGTAGTATGCAGCTATACCATTTGGTTTTCTATTCCAAGATACATTTTTGTCTGGTTACGAATTCTAAATTAGATCAGTTTTTTATGATTACACCAGAAAAACATGTTATCCGACTGTTTTCTAGTCAATTATAAAATCATTTGATTACAAGAAACTACATAAAGAAAATCATCAGTCAATCAACACTATACATTTGATGCAAGCAACATAATGAGATTACTTGCTGCAGAATAACTTACATACTTTGACTTTTACTATCTCTATTTTATCTAGCATATGTGATAATGATGATTTATAAGTGCTAGAGATTCATAACATACTTAGATATGATATAAATTTGGATTAGATAGATTCCATATCTAAGTAATCTAAACAATAGTATGGCTTAATCAAAGCTTACCGTATCAAACCAAAAGCTCAAAAATCACACACATGACACAATAGTGCTTCTAATTTAGCTAAACAACGCTTACAAAACTCCTTCACCACTTATTGCTACTCAAACAACCCAGCCCGCAATATCCAAGCCATACATCCATGCATTAATAAAAACAGATAAAATCCTCCTTTTTTATCCAGACACGGTCTTTGGGCGTGTTCAGTGTTCATGGTGCCACTGTCCTCATAAATCACAGCACTTACAAACATTGTTTCATCTCATAAATGCGATAGTGTGCTGTCTTTATTTGCAGGCTGTCCGATAACAGGCAAGATCTCAATTCACTTGCATCCAATCTTGAGTGAGGTGCACCGTGCGATATGGAAATGAAAGGTCGACTTTTGGTCCAGACTTTGGTTGTGTTTAAGAAAGAACATATATGTTTAAGAAGATATATTTTTAATTTTTAAACTTCGTTCTTAATTTAATATCGAAATGGTTGGTTAAAACAGTCAGTAAAAACGTGAAAGCACCTGGTGTATTGAAAGGTCAGAAGAAAGTTCTGAATTTGAATGACATTAAAAAAGTGGCTAACAGAGTGTAGAAAGAGGTTGTCGATGATGATAATGAAAAATTTTAAAAAGTATAAATTAACTTTCACAACGTTCGTGAAATTCAAGAGACAATTAATTATCAATGTTTATGAGATAACATTGTTAGGTAATTGCCCTTTTGTTACTGGCACTTCGCTTTCGGTCAAGGAACTCATTATTACTTAGTTAACTTTCCAACAGCTGAAGAAACAGGTGAAAGTCCTATGCAAAACAGGGTCACTATGCTAAGGCATCACGCGAGACACCACAGCTGTTACGTAAAACAGCGTATAACGGCTCTAAAGCTATAAATTGACGCAATATAAGGTCAGGGTCCCCATATAAACGTTCAGTGTTCGACGTTGGATGCACTACTCCGCAAAGTGGTCATTCGTTTCAAATAAATTACCATGTAATGGCGCGTTAATTTGCATACTCTACTCGGCGATACAACTCTCTTTGCAACCAACTCACAACCTTATTTGTATTGCGATAAGTCACATTTGTCGTTTTCTAGTAGTTTTCATTCAAAAGCTTCAGTGACGGTGCTGCCGCAGCGGCAAAGCTCGAAACTACGAGCTTTCACGAAAGTTCGTGCGCCATCCCAGAGATGGCGTTACAATCACAGGGTAAAATTGTTCAAGTTTCAGTCGAGCGTGAGCTGCGTTGGGGGTTGAAAAGTTCCATATTTGCAACTAGAGGGTGGTTTTGTCGCTGCTAACTGTTACAAGGGTGAACGTTCAGATGGCGCTGCAATGGGTAGCGCTGAGGTGTAAGCTTTGTGAACTTTTGCGAGCTTTCATAGTACTAACATGTTCGTTAGATGGACAATTCATATGAAAAAGAATGACTTATCATTAAATTTATCTGATTTTTTTTTAATTTGATTATGTAAGTAGGATCTTACTTGTGCATGCAAAGGTCAGTTTAAGTTATTGAACTTTTTATTTAAAATATATTATTGCGTTGTGATTTTTCTTGTAGAATCATAATATGATTTATGGATTATTACGTACTAAGAGAACCGCAGCTTAGCAATTTCTAGGTATAAACCAAACTTATTGGTTTTATCGTATAAACTACATAAACATACATACATAACGTCATAACTTTTTCCTATACTACTTAAAATATTTCTGAAATCCAATTTTTTTAAGTAGTCTTGTTTATATAAATCTATTGTCAGATTTTTGAATGAAAGACTACAGCACCACAAAATCTAGGAAAAAAAAGTTTCTATAACAAATGCCTATTCTAATTCCTAACAATGAAAAGTGAAATCTTAAATCTCTATGCAAATTATAATTCGCACAAACATACCTGCTTCTGTGTATTGTTCTTTAAGTTGCATAAGTAAATTGACAATTAAAATCGTAAATCTTTCGTTTGACCCAATTCAAGACTTCTTTTGTCGATGTCTGTGAGGTTCTTCAATTGTTTTGACTTACCTGTTGTTGAGAACATTCGCTTTTATTTTGTGTGCTTTTGCGTCATTGACTTCCTTGTGCAAGTTTTAAAAATAAGAATCTGTGTAAAAATAATTGTTTGGTTCTTAGTTAACTTGAAAAGAGATTATTCTTTGATTCTTATGTTTAGATTTTTATTATAATATTACTTTTATCATATTTGATATGCCGTTGTTGTTGTGAATTATAGTCAATTTATTCTGAGAACTTTTTTGCTATTGATTTGCTAAATATGGCTATGTAACCAATGACTTTGTATGCCAAGCAATTATGGTAGGACCAATCATTACAGCGGTTAATTTCAGAATTAACATTCTTGACTATCATACATCACAATCTACAGTAACTGAATTTTATTTAAAAGTCTTAAATTCTCTGAAACACATCAGCGACACTCGCATCCGAGTTTAGACGTCTCATGCGCTAAGTAAATACATATGATTTATACACAAACACGGGTCCGATGACGTTTCCACGCCATAAATCGCAGCCCTCAAGGCGAGCGGACATATCGGGTGCTTTATGAAGAGCACAGACTCGACGACAGCACGGATACGACCAGCGTACCTAGCCGGGTATAAATTGGTACACGCGCCGGTCACAGGCCGGTACACCCGGGTACGCCAGGGTATAAATCTGGCACATCCGGCCGGCTACCGCGCCGGTAGTGGCGACGATTATTCACCCAATATCGAGTTTTGGCTTCACTAGCTAGCTTTCTAATCTTCGCTTTCGTCGAACTGGATTTATGTCGGGCGCTATAAACGTTTTCTGTATTTTTAAGGCTCACAACTCGTCCATTTCTTTTTCAGTTACTGTTCAAACTTGTGAAATACGACCGAATCATTTTCACGTGACAGCATCCTTAATTCAGTATGCCCATCCATTAATGTTCATTACGAAACAAGAAAAAGTTAGTTAAACTCGAACTTATCCTCTCTTGACTTTGATAACATTTTGCTTAGTTACAGTAACAAAGAAAATACCGTACAACGTTCTGAGAAAACCTACCAAATTATGACGTAACTACTAAAAGCTTTCTCATCGACTTCTAGAATAGGTACCCTAAATCAACGTCCATACTCATTAGGGCGCGTTCGGGAATCCTCAGAGTAAACAACACTGCGCCCTTCGACTGTCGCTCGTCTAGACGTGACCTAACTCACCTAGCTTTGCCTTTTTTCCACCGGCCAAATCCCCGAATCACACACGGCTAATACGCGACCGTTCGTAATAAATCAACTCGCCATTTTTGTTTTCAACGCACCGATAACTCTTTTGTCATAGGGTGATGTAGTAGTAGGTAGGGGTCCAATGGAGTTATTTATATTGTCGTATTTTCTTTGGTGGAAGAAAATTTCCTTTCTGTTTGCTTCATGGGTCAGTGATCAGATTCGTTCGGCGGTGCCTGCTGCTGATGTTTGTGGTTAACAAGTATAAGGATGCTAGTGAAACATCACATAATTGTTGAGGCAAGTAAATGTTTTTTACATTCGTATCGTAAAATCTATCTCGGGTGGAACAACGTACCGGAAAATTACTTACCTGTTCATAATCTTTACAACCAGTTATAATAAATGGTAACACTATCGAAGTTAAAAACTGTAATTAATCTATTAAATCGTTATTCAGTTGATACAAGGTGGTCGTTATTGGAAATTACTGTATCATTAAGTTGAAGCACCATTTGCACTAGCAATTCCTACATTAATAGTTCTCCGGCTGCATTTCAAGTCCATTCATTATTAATTTTATTCCATTTGCTATTGAGTGGTTGATTTAGCTTCTAAACTGGTTCATTCTATTGTCATGGGAAAAAATATTATTATATCACATTTCTTAATCCACTTTTTACTTTTTGTAAAGCAATGAATTTTGGATTAAACTAAAAATGCTTGTTTGCAATTTTGAGTGTCTCCCTTTTTCGCCGGGAGCGTTTCCACCCCACAGCTCCTAGTTTGCAGGCTTGCTCCCTATACGGGAAATAATTGTTTATTTTCGACAGCCACGCACTTAAGTCCACTGTGCACTAACCACCATGTACAGTGGTCGCCCTTTAAGTCCTGATAGATTTAATTATTGAGATTCATGAATTTGTTATTTATTTAAATTATCCAAAACAGTAACTCCGTTAAAAAATTGCAGGTCTCATGTAAGAAGATCTGTTGCATTATCGGCTATTGCTTGCTATAGTAAATTTACTATAAACTTTAATACATCTATTTTGCAGATAATGGAACTATTCTAAATTGGCAATTTTAAAATAATCATGTACATTGGCATCTGAACAAAACTAACAGCAACAAATACTTACTCTCCAGATATTCCAGATTTAAAATAATCTCCTTCAGCAAATAAAATCCGTTTACATACCAAACGCAATCAACGACAATCCTAAACATTTTTTGCACCCATAGCTACAGTAGCGACATAAATAACAGGGACATAGCGGGAAGCATAGACTATACAATGGCAAATGTCGGTGCTCACTCGCGACCATTGTAGCGTGGCGCGGAGGCGTTACGAATCAATGGAGGGAATTATCGGCACTGCGACGAGCGTAGAGATGACGTACCTGGAATAATTGGAAGCAATCATGTTGTTAACGTTTCTGAATCCTGTGTATTTCTTTTTATTCTATCTTTTACACACTTATTTATAACCTTTTACGATACCAACATTGTGTATAGTCTATTGGTTTGGTTTTTAGGTAAGAATACGCCATTCTCTCTAAAATATCTCAAATATATTGGCCGTATTTTGCTTATTTGCATTATTTAATGAAGGCATTATCCCGCTCATTGCAGCAATTAGGGAGTCCATGTTCAGAATAGGATGTGTAGATTCCAGTAGAATGTTTGTGTACTTACTAGAATTACGTCCAAAAGATTGATAGCAGCATTATCCTTTGTGCTAATACTTATGAAGAGAACAAATATGGTGCGATTACTAACAATGTGACAGTCTACGTTCCCGGGTATGTTTAGCAATGGATGTTTGTAGGCTGCAACGATGACACCTCCGAAGTTGCCGATTGCAACAGCCAATTCTGCACTATCTGCAAAAACAAAAATTAAAAAATTTATACTATGGCTTAACTGACTATAAGTTCAATATGACTTAATTGGTCGTAAGTAAAAATGCCCACTCGTGTTTATTTTTTAGGGTATGTATATTCTACTACTACCATTCTCAAGTTCAGTAATTAATTAGGCTCAAACAAAACTAGAGATGAATCAGCAACTGGCAATTCAGACTATAAGTTCAATATTGCGCAGTGGCTGCCGACTATTGACGACAGACACCGACACCCATGAGGAGTTAATGACTACATACTAAAGATACCGTTCACTGGTAAAATTAAACCCGAATCGCCACTAATTGTATTGATGATGACACAAAATGAGAAAGGCCACACCTTATTCCACCACGCTGCTCTTGTGCTGCCTGGCGAACTACACACCACCAATAACCTTAAGGAGCTTTTTTAGATGTGCAGTTTCAAGAATCGCTCTATAAATCTAGTCCTCATCTTATAAATCAGTACAAAGTGATATTTATAACGTGATATTAATGTTTTTTAAGTCAGGACTTCGTTGATTCTGGCATACCGATAAGCTTAAGATGAACGAACATAAGTACTAACAGTTTTTAATGATTATATATTTAGCATGACATCTCCATAGGCAATCTTGTGCCAGATTAGTTCGTCCCACGCAGCGTATCGGTTGAAGAGGTAAATGAAATGCTATCCGGAGGGGAAAAGTTAAATTACTGAATTTGAGGGTCAAAGGAATAAGTCTTCCGTAGACAGACACGCCTATTGAGATGTCTATTGATTTAAAATGTGTTGTTTTGTTTATTGCATCGCTTGCACATAATGTCTTATGTGCTCGAATTTCCAAATTAAAACTATTTCTAGAGGATTGGAGATGATAAGACTAAGATCTGAAGGTTTTATTTGACGTATTGTATTCATTACGTCAAAACAAGGACAGTATGATTTTGTTTTGTTCAGTCTGAAGTCTGGTTTAAATCAACGGGATAAAGTTTCTTTTCCTTCCGTCACCATAATTATGATCACTTTGACTATCAGTTTTTTTTTTACTTTGTTTAGTTTATATAACCTTAAAAGACTATTACAAAATTCCTGTGTAAGGTCATTGTAACGCTCCCAATTTAAAATTCATTATTTATTCAGGTTCGTGCAATTCTTTGCTTCCCCTTGTTTTCGATAAGGAGTCAATACACATACAATCAAAACTAATGCAAAGAAAACTTATCTTTAACGTCATGTGTTAAAATTCATTTTCATATTACGTTTTGACTTTTTGGGGTTTTTCCGCGCATAAGTGGTCAATTCTGAATTTATGGGAATTGAGCTTACTAATCTCATGGGGTTTCCCTGCTCTATTTGTAAATTGTACTATACCTATTGTAGTTGTAATCCCTTACAACTACAAAAAAAAAATACAAAAAAATACTTTGACTTCTCCCGAAGTCAAAGTATTTTTTTCCCTGTCTCATTATACTAATTACATAATAAAACACAACTGTTTTGTTTTCAAAATTAAGCTATTATGCAATTGAAAGCAATAAAATTCATGATATGAACATTCAAAATGAGACGTTTGACAAATATACAGCATTTACCCAAAACCTCGAAATTGGGGTAGGGTCGTAGTAATGACCCCGTTTACCGTTATCTATGGCATCACTACCACAGACCCTAAATAGCCGCCAAATTTAAAATTCGAACATCATAATCTAACTTCTTGAGGACGAATTAAAAAAAGTCGGGAAAGTTTTTTAGTGTTTGCATTCGTTTGATTTTATATTCTATTCATTAGATTTACAGTTGAATATTGTTTGTACTGTAACTCTGGGAACTGGAACATCTGCCGTTGTCTGGAAGCGGCTCGCGCGCATTTGAAATTTTGAAAAAGGCTCGACGCCAGCGCAACAGATGCGACATGGATTCCAAAAAGCAGATGTTTATTAAATACCCTCATAGATTAAAGTGGGGAGTGCTTTTGTTTTTTCATTTCTTACATTGGACAATATTGAGCCTTAACTGGTTTGACCCTTTGTTAACGATATGCGGGCAAGATAACATGATAATTGGTTTCGTCGTCTTTCTTACTGATGTACGATATAAAAATTGCCAATAATTGTCTACTTATTACTTGTATTACGATTTGAATTATGGATTCATTTTTTGTCTAATCGATTATTACAAATAAGGTGTTCAATATCTTGACAGTATTATAGCCCGCAAAAAGTAGCTGTAACTGGATACAAAGAGTATTTGTAGAATTGCAGTAAAAAACTGGATGACCGGAATAAAGACCAGTCTTCTGATGAGTTTAAATTTTCAGTCGTTCGAATTGGATACCGTTGAGGAGTGTAGAGTTCGGTGTACAGTAACTTTTGTACCTACTACATACTTAATGGATATATTTACGTATGTATATGTAGTTGATGCAGACCACATAAGTGATCGCGGAACGAACTGGATGCCTTCCTTAAAGTCTGGCCAGATACAGCGAGGGAGAAATAAAGAGAAGGCAGTTGGCCAGGAGTGGGACAGCATGAGCTCTTTATAATAAATAATAATGCTTAGTTGCAAAATAGGGAATAGCATAGAAAAACAAAATGACGGTAGTTTCTCGATAGCAGCTTGATTAGCCATAAGTAGTAATATTAATTTCCATTTTTATATTTATAGTTCAATCACTTGAACAGAAACCTGAGTGTGTCCAACATTCCAGCATTTCTTACACACAATGACGATGTAAAAAATATAAAAAAGTATCGTTGATTAAAACAAAAACGCAACGGTCTTTTTAAAACGTTATTCCCGTAACGAAGGTGAAATTTCACGGCCAATTTTTATATGATTCGTGGAAGTTGGCACTGGTTTAATCTAAACTACGGTTTAACTGCTGGTTGACATGCAACCGTTGCGTGGAAGGGAATTAGATAAAAGTTTCAAAACAATTTCATAGAAACATTTACGGAATGGGGGAAGCGACCGAAATACGTTGATTTAAATATTTTGCGTATAATTATAATTCGTGTGTATGAAAAATGATGGAGATTTCGTAATGAAGTGTGAAGTGCATTTGATTTTGAGCCTTTGAGTTTTTGCCATTCATAAGGCATATCACTATGTTTCAATGGAAAATATTCGGAGACATTCTGTTCTTTGAAACTCTTACTGAAGATATATTTATACATCATCATGTAAGCTCTTCCGCCTTCTCTAATAATAACTCGGCCCATTTCTGTTCCACTGCTGGTGTTGAGTACGGGTCTCTTCTCAGAATGAGAAGTATTAGCAGGGTTAAAGTCATCGTCTTAGAAAACGTTTACGTGGTTGGACTTCGCCAGGGTGTTAAAGCTACAACACCCAATGTTCCGTTTTCTACAACCAGTAGGTATACCCTAGTAGTTATTTTTAGGTACAAACAGTATACGCCGGTAGTCATTTTTAAGTGGAGGGTCTACTCAACTGGGGGTGCCCAGCACTATGTTAGGCGATTCGCGGTCTTCAACAATGATCAGTTCCGTTCTTCAATGTTCGCTATTCATGTCAAATTTCATTATACACATATCTAACACGATACACTAAACACTTCCAAAGCTCCCACTGCGCATTTTTCGTCCGTCGTGACGTCATCTAACATGGCACGGTACACTCCAGTCCACACAAAAGAGGCCACGGGCGATTCCGGCCTCGCCCCACTACCTCGGATATAATATTTATGAGGGGTACATTTTCACTCTATAATTACGTATCGATTCGTCCGTCCGAGTGACGCCCAAATATTATTCATACGACCTCTTCAATTACTATTACGTAGGTGGATACTAGGCCGTTATTTTGTTTAGAGTTTCGGTACTTATTTTGATTGGTTTGATTCAGTAGTGATGGGATGAATACGATTATTATGACTCAAATTGTAATTTAGTTTTCTTTGGTACCAATGATTTTCACGTCAGAAAATTAAAGACGCGTAGGCCTCATGTTCAAAGAGTGAAATTAAGCTAAGGATACTGCTGATTTGTTATTTAATTAACCCTAAAAACGAACCTTGGTCTAATCTATATCTAGTTCAAAACTTTCCGTTGATGTCATACGTATAAGTTTTTATACAGCCTGATTCATTACGACGTACCTATAAATGAAAATCGCTGTAGGTCATCATTCTGACGTATAACACGAGTGATACATGGAGATAGCCTTTTCATATTTAAGTAAAAGCCTTAAAAAAGTAATCCGAATAAGTGCCTACTATTAATTACAGCCTTTATTAATTAAACTTGCTGTCAGGAATTTGCGTGTTGCATGCCGCGGCCTAATACCGACATTTTTGGAATAACCCCCAATTTTCAAACAAAGGAGGAAGTATATAAAAACTGTTACCAATATAAAGATCAATTCACAAAGATAATAAGCAAAAGTGAAAGCGTACACGTGATTGTGGAGTCCCGTTGGCATCGTACCTGTTGCAGTCTTATTTACGACCCAAAACAAACGCTTTATCTCGCCCCGTCCATATAATGCGACCATAAAACGCTCCACACCGATCCATTTACGACTTCTTGCATAACACCCTTTTGTTTATAAACAAAAAGATTTCAAGGTCCGCGCTACCTTGCGATTTTAGTCGCAATTGAATTTAGTGACCGTTTTTCGGCCGTCCGGTGAACTTGCTCGTCGCGAACGTATGGCGATACGAAAAAACTGTGCATATTCTGTTAAAAATGATCGAGTCACCGATTAAAATTCAGTAGACATACTCGTTATTACCAGCTGATCGATATATTGCGGTATTTAAATTGTTGTGGCGGAGTGGTCATAAAAGCGGTCTGGGTTGTAAATAAATAATAAATTATGTAACGCATCGCTTCGGGCCGATAACCTGCTATTCCTTTTCACATCCATCTGTAGTTTACAAACCTTGTTATATTAACGATCCACCAAGTGATACTTCATCAAAAATGATATTAATTCGACGTATTAATTAATTAGTTTTGTGAGTTTTATGTGTAGTGTTGATGGATATAATGTGAACAATGTTTTTGTGATGATGATTAACCGATTAAAAGGTAACAATTAAAATTCCTCATATAATAAATTGTTGGTCTCGCTAATTATTATTTACAAGACAAATTATATTACAAACATCATTCATTATAAGTCACTGCCAACATTGTCTTATTAATCATCCAACAGTGTCTCTACTTTTTCACCATATTCTGCAAATCTCTTATATGAACTCTGCGCTTAGAACTGAACAGCATCCAATCCTAAGCGCGAAGTATACGTAAAAAAACTAGACAAAAAAAGTTATACTAATGTGGGGAACGGCGATGGCTGCCGGGACGTACCGGGAGGGGCGAGCGGGGCGGAGCGGGCACAAAAAACTAATAATAACAGTGTGTGTCACCCCATCACTGTGCCCTGTGGTGTCCCATTCCTGCGTCACCCGACGTCACTCGTGTGAACTTTGTATGCCATTTTGGATCGAAACGCTTTTGGGAGCGGGTTTAATATTAGCGCAATAATATTTATATGTATTTAGATTGCTACTTGCGATCGCGTACTGTCTGTCTCTCGAACGTCTACTAATTAAATATTTGAGCTTTACTTGAAAGAGAAAATACGTAAAGAGAAAATTGTGTTAAACCTATCGCACAGGAACAGTGTTAAATTGTATAATATATGTACAGTCTGAGTATTATGTTGTAAGTTCACTAAAAATAAAATATGTACAAATAGTAGTATGTCATTAAATTTGAGAAGCGATACTTTCGACCGAGGTTATGTTTGCTTTGCATCTTCAGTACTTTATCTTCATGTATATCTGGCAGTTAAGTAACAGTTCTAAGCTCAAGACCACCGTCATCGCCAAACAAAATGAACACTTCACGTTCCAATACATACTCTGGTGATTTACATAGGTACCTACATTTTTCTCAGCGGATTTAAATCTCCGTTCACCTATCATTACGAGGGCGAAACTAATCCAGCGTGTAATCTTACGTAATTATAACATGGCGGGGCTAGTGTAAGTCACGAGTTCTGCTATCTAGGCATGAGGCGAGACTTTTAAAACTTTGCTCCTATATATGTTCAGATATGTATGTAGATACCGTGCCAGGAATCTGATTATCATCGCGGACGGACTAAAGTTGGGAGCACATGGCGTGAAGATGTTCTTTAAAATAACTTTTGAAAGTGGCTGTGCTTTTGAAGATTTTAAGTTGTCAAATAAAAATGTTTGTTATAGGCGTTTGTCCATTCATAAATCATCAACACGTTTCTAATGAATCATCGTGAGGAAATTGTGGCTAGAACTAAGAATTGGAGGAATTGTGACAATTGCCAATGCGCCTGGGACAGTGTGGTGGATTTTGGGTCAGTCTCTCTCTCAGCAAGCCCATATCCTAGCAGTGAAGTCTTCGCTATCTCTAGAACGTCCTAGAAGAGCAGACGATTAAATTACATTATATCTACATAGGCTTAAAAGTTAGAATTACACAGAAAAAACTCTCCAACATAACTACAATATAGACCAGTATAGATTTGCTAACTCTTTGTTTTGCAGTGTTTACCTAACTTACCTTTGTAATCCAACTAATTGCCCGAAGCTCGTAGCATCGTTGTACCTCGAACCTAACTTTAAGGCCGTGAGTTAAACCGGCTGATAATCCGGGATGTAAACACGCGAAACACGATCGCCTTCCGAAGCCCGCCGCGTCGCTGGCTACGTCAAAAAATACACTAATATTTATTTATTTATCGTATAGAGTTTTGCCCTATTAAGGAGAAGGGTCGGGTTCTAGAAAATAATCCCGGTGATTGACCGTATTAAGTGATATCAACTTTAATTTAAAGGTTGATAGGTAGAGAATGGCTTGTAGCATTAGATCTACTTTGTGTATTACAAATGTACATAGAAGGAAAACTCCGATCTGAATTCGAAATATGAACACAATATGATCATTGACATCTACTAACTAAAAGATTAGCAAATAATTAATATCTGTTGGTCGTTTGGTAGTCCATGTCAAAAATGTAAATCTAAAGTGTCATACAATGGAATTTTCCGTTGTCCATATTTGAATGTGGTACCTACATAAAACACGATTACTAAAAATAAGATGAAACAGCTTTATCGGAACCATTTATTGGCATTTCATCAACGTCAAGCTTCGATGGCCGAGAAAATAAGAACTTCACAGAATTATGGTCAATTGCTGTAGTTACACTCTTGCAGGGTATTTAAGTGCTTTATCATGTCACCTGGATCATACAGATTCAGTGCTAAAAAAACTTAGTTTATATTCCGTGCGAGTTTCTGTTACAAAAAACGACGAAGATTTATTTCATTCAATCGATTATCTCTGTGTATTAAGACTATCACAACGTAAACCTTATGATGAAAATAGCCGTGTAATCACTTATTGATTTAGCAAAGTTACGAAAACAAAGACTAGTGTTGAACCGTTCCACAAACTTAAACTCGATTTATGAATTTTGAATTCGCTTCCATTCATAAAACAAAATCGTTCCATTTAAAAAAACCGTTCAAATTGACAAAAGAAACAATGCAAAACGCTAAATTAAATTCAAATATCGAAAGAGGAAGTCGCCGCGCCGCCCCCGCGTCTCTGCGAGATTTATTATATTTGTCCTGCGCTTATTTCATTATTGCCAGTCGCGCGATTCCGAACAGGCCCGTTGAAATTTTAGGAATAGTTTACAATGTCAATGATCTCTGATAGTCACGAAAATGCGGTAATTTTGCGTCGTTCATTGTTATTGATTGTCTTTCGTTTATTATTAAACAGGGTAGGTACTAGTGTATTAAGTTAACGACGAAACTGACTTTTGTTAATTTTTATTTCTTTTTGTTTCAGGTAATTGCAGTTTTTTAGATGTCTATTGAGTATTTGCAACAGCATCCTAATAAGTACAATCTTATCGAGCTATAATTTTTCAATAGCCATATTTAGCCATTAAATTAGAAAAGTGGTAAAGGCTCGCGAAGTTAATGGATTGAACATTTCAAAACAAGAATAACTTGAGAGGGTTAAAACGTTATGTAAATAGAACGATAATCGTTTTCTAACTGAACTGTAAAAGCGCGCAAAAACTTTTTGATGGGCTTCCCACTGAGCTCACAGTATACCTAAAATTTTGCAACAATTTATGTCCATTTTGTATTTGAAATCTAAAATGTTGTTTTTGATAACCTATATTTTTGTTTTGAAAACAATGTTAAAAACCTGTCTAAAGTTGCCAAATCTGAATACAATTAATGTCGATTAAACGTTCGTAAAATTTCGCTTATACAATCACTTATGAATAGAAAGCGTTCAATGGATATCTGTCTCGTTCACACTTGGGAATAACCTTATCAATCTAACACGAATCGAACAATAGCGTCGCATGTTTGATTTATACAGTCGCTTAGTAGGAACATTACGGATAATTATAGTGCGATTAAGTGATTTTAATGCTTGAAGGTATGAGACATTGCAAACTATTATTTAATAAACTTTACACACTTCTTAATTTTGATCGATCATAAATAAGCCAAATAATTGTAATACTTATTATGTATGCGTTATAAAACATTAGATTACATCAAAACTAGTCAAATGTTCGATTGAGTTGGATTATAAATTAACTGTTAATCTTAAATGACTGATAATTTATAATAATGCTGTTTGAGAACATTTTTTCTTGTTGTCTTATCAAGTAGGAAAATCACAAAAGAAAACATCTAGTGTTAAGAAAATCACAGATTTTCTTTATTTTAAAATATTTGGTAATTGTTAAGTATAGGTAATTCATGAACATAATTATCTGGTATATCTCTTTTTCTGGTATAGGACCATTAAATTAAACACATATTTAAAATCAAATAGTTTAAGTTAAATTCATCGCACTAATTCTAAGCTTGCCACGTCGACCTTTAAAAAGGCAATTTCAAATTGCGAACTGTCAATTGGAGCGTTCGCGACAAATCCCAAGAGGTTTCGTTCGAAGTACACCTCCACAAAAGCCGAACAGAAGTAGGAGCTCAGCTCACGAGGTTTTCAAGGGTGGTGGCTGCTTTCGGCGGGAAAGCAGCGGCTTGAAGCGCGGGTAGGGGATGGGGAGGGAGGCAGGGGGGGCGTGATGGCTCGTATTGATTTAGTGCCGTCGTCGACGGAGCTATGTACTGCTAGGTAGGTAAGTATCGCTCGATGTCGCTTGATGCGCTTTCTTTGAGCTGTGAATGGATGAGCGGCGGGCGTGAACATAAATGATGGCCTGAAGTTGGACTATTAAGTGTTGTGTGGTGAATAAAATTGCAATACTTTTTGCAGTCTGTACTTGTTTAATAGAGCATTAATCAAGCATGTGCTTCTATTTCAAGGGAAATATTCGAAATGTATGAGGATTTAGATGGAAGCTTTCTATTTGGTAAATAATATGAGCTTATAGCAATAAAAAACAAATAGCAAATGTAAACCATGCCTGTAGAATTAGATACATAACAGATGACAATAGTTTTGCTGTATTAATTAATAATAAGTTAGATGTAACAAAATTTTAGTAGGTATAAAGAGAGACTATCACTAAGGTATTTTTGATACAGAATAACTACATTTATATTACCACTTTTAATTCATTCAAAATATTCAAAATCAAATCTAAATCTAATGAAAACATACCCACAATATAAACCTAGTATAATACAATCTAGCAATTTTCCGGTGCAGTCAATGTAAAAGCGCTTTTCGCTGCTGCAGCGCTGTGTGCCCCTGGGACCTCCAGCGTCGAAGATTTAAATGGATATTTAACTTTAGTCTCAAGAAACCTAAAGTCTATTGCCTTCGTCCTCCGAGTCTGAAGGTTTTTTATTTAGAGAAGAACTTGCGAAGCTCCCAGCAAATGGTTTTAAATAGTCCAGATACAGCGTTTTAAAACTTTTATAATGTGCTGTTTATTTAAGTTTGTACGTTGTTTTCTCTTTCTCTTAGAAATAAGAGATGCTTTGTTGGAAAACTTGCGTTAGCAGGATTGTAGACGATTAAAATACAACGTTCAAAAATGAACTTGTGAATGAAATGTAAGGGCTTTGTCAATTTGAATCAGGGTTCTATTTTCAAAGTCAAGGTAGGACGGGTTCGCCATAATTACTTAATTAGATTTGGGTAAACCCGATACTGAGCGATGGACTCAGTTGTAAGGACGAAAAAAATTGTTTAAGATACATCGAGAGCTCTAGTAGCGTATTATATCCAAGAACGGTTTTCAACTGTACTTACGATACCAAACGTTAATAGATATAAAGGTTATCATAAGGCTTACGTAGTACTAGTACAAGCAGTTACTACATACTAAGTTATATTAACACCGGCTTAAATGTAGCAAAAGATGTTTGCTTCAAAGATTATGACGTCACAAGCAGTAATAGGTCACCCGATTCCTAAGATATACTTGAACACATACAACATAAACACTGAGTTCAAACGATTTCTAGAACTCAACCATATTCCACACTATTATAAAAGTCACTCAGTCTGTTTGTTACCTCATCACGACTCAACCATTGATCCGATCATAATGAAATTTTACACAGAGGTAGCCTGGTATCTGAAAAAGGACATAGGCTTATTAGATAATCAAACACTTATTACATACTTAATACAAGCAGTCATTCTTAACTGTAAGTTAACGATACGTCTCAATCTATTACGGACACTAACTCAAAATCATATCGACCAACTTTTAGAAAGCGCCTCAAAAGTAAAATGTCTTTTGAGAATCCTGATATCAGTATTTCTTCTAAAGTAAGATTGTTAGTAATCGGAAGTAGACGAATATCAATATAAATGAAAATATACATAATAAACAGAAACAAAAGTCTTAATATTTTAGGAAGTCGCCACACCTTCATCCTTTAGCAATTTAATCATAAAAACTCGATCACATAAATGGATTGTTGAAATGTTGATACCGCTAACACAAAAACCACTTTACGAATCCGCACAGATTACTCCACAGTTAGAAACAACAGATAGGTAATGGAAAATATATACTTATGTCTTTCGTATTTTATGTTTAGGTAGGTATATTATTTGTTTTAACTTTAAAGTAATATGAGTAAATAAAAAAACAATGTTTATGATTCGGTGCTCTTACGGACCATTCAAAACATTTTTTGCGTTAAATAGTGAATTTTAAACGAGGAAATCCATTTCAGACCTTTCAAGATTTTTATAACTAAGTACATTCATTCTTTGAGATATCGTTTACTTTTACAATACTGAAACATCACTGAAAAATATGTATTCAATAGTATGCATTACTATTATTATATAACTAGACTACCTATATTTCTTAGGAAATCTAAGCACCCGCACGTTTGCACTCTCTGTTCGCTTAACTAATCTGTGTCGACATAAAGAATTTTATGGTTGTTGCGGCGATGCCCGCGCCTACACTTTACACCCGGTTTTGGGTACGCTTCCTACTTATTTTAATTACCATTTTAATTGCTATACAACCGCCGATAACGATCGTTTCGTTACAAACACTATTGTTTGAATTCGTTCGCACAACAAAAAACAGCGTTCCTAAAATATGTTAGTAAAGTTATAAAGTACGAAAAAAATAAAGTGAATAGTAACAAAGTTTTGACGCCTAAACGTGATGTTATTCAGAAGTCAGAACTTTATATACGGTTACTTTAGACAGTTGGTATTTGCAATTCACAGACAGAAGTCGCTCGGCAGGTAGGACTTTAGAGTTATCTTTTATTTATAACTACGCAAAGAATCCCTCTCTAATGTCATACCATAGGATGTCGAATTATATTCCTCATCGAGATTATAAGCGAAAAACAGATGAGCTTTCTAAAGTAGTTCCACATTAGGCACCGTCAAATAATTATATGAATGAAACAATACAAAGTGAACTTTGATACAATGTTAATTTTTATAATAAAATAAGAGGGTAAATGGGACAACTAAAGAACCATAAACGACATCACGACAACGTCTATTCCTCACAAAGTCCAACTCCAAATATTCAATCAATTCGGTTACCACATTCATCTTCTGGTAGGCAGTATCGACACCTTGACGTTACTATGTATGTATAAAACAGTTACACAAAAATAGTAGGGGGTCTAGAAGTCCGGAAACCAGCGGGTGTTCGGTCTCATAATTATATTCACGTCTGATATTTTTGAACTTTCACGTGAGCGCTTTATTTCGGCGTTTTTTTTTCTAAACTCCGTGATTTACGTCAGTTGGAGTCGGATTCTGTGGATGTCGAGTGTCGAAAGCTTTATGCGAGACCAAAATTTATTTTGTTTTAAACGATCCCTAAGCATTGTCTCTATAATTTAAGTTGTGTTGAAAAATAATGTGTTAAATTTATTAAAGAAATAGATTCTCTAGGGACATAGGGTAATATTGGTTGAGAAGTATATAATAAATTATTGTGGACATCGTTTAATCATGGCACCATCTTAAAAAATATTTTGCAACATGTGAAGTCTATAAATTTTGATAAAATTATTTGTATTTATGACGTTTTGACGTGAATAATATATTAATGGTATTACTACGGAAAATGTTTACAATTGCAACGTTATGTCGCCAGATTCCAAAACTAAAATCAACACGAAATAAATAATTTCCTTTAAATTAATAATCGAAACACTTAGAGCAGCTATACAAAGTAAAAACAATTAGTTACCACAAAGTGTTACAATAAAAGCGTACCCACTCCTCTTTCCTGTTAGTTTTCGCTCCCTTGCACTTTTCCGGACCAAAAGGAACAAAAGATTTACGTCGGCCACGTCTGGGCCTTTCTCTAAGACTACTTTTGTTTCTAGGTAGGTATCTTAAAGTACACCTTTAATGCGCAAGGTGAGCTACTTAAGATGTACGTCGCGTTAATAAATCGTGTTTGGTGGTCTCTCATTTAGCTGAATTATCGTCTTTTAAGAATAGAATGTTATACGCAAGAATTGGGAGATGAGAATGAAGTAGGTTCGTTTTTAATGTTTTACTTTTAAATTACAACAATGTCGGCAATTACGATAAATTATTGCATTGCTGAGGTCTGTAATTACGGATTACCTAAATTGCTACATATTATTCTATTTTCAATGAACCGTACCAAACATATTCTTAGGTCTAATCGCTTGAAGATAGTCCAATGGTGTGGTGCCACAATTTAGTATCGATAAATACTTATAAATCGATAATACTTCAAATCGACAAACAAATAGTAGAGGGATCTGTTGAACATCGGATAAAGCGTTCTTCTACACCATAATTCAAATAACGAAAGTAATTCATCTTTTCAAATTTTCTCCCGACTGAAAACAGAGTTAATTATGATTTATTAAATCTATTTCCATTTCTACAAAGCTGAATCACACTTAACAATGAGTTAATAATCCAATTAAATTTTCCTTCGACTTCTGTGTCCTGGGCCATGTTTCAAATTCAAATAAATCACCAACTCGAACTCGTCCGACGGAAATAGCACTCCGTCCGTCCATAAATCCAAGTCTATTTAAACAATCTCAAACGAAAAATCTGAAATAAGCCGCATAACATGTCACCTAGCACATAACTTTTTCAATTCCAAAAAGGATAAAACAAAAGGAGCTTTTTTGAAATTTATCGGGCTTGTTCGAGTTTAAAACGTACCATGAAATATATGTTATAAAAGAGGTGAACATAATATGCTTTTCATTTTAACATATTAAAATCGGTCCGACTGCACAGAATTGTTTACAAAGCATGTCAGATTAACTCCCGGATAATCGATACAACCAATTCCAACTAGTACTTCACTTGATATAATAACGGGTTACAAAATAGACGTATTATACCTCAATTATAAATTTCCGTGATTATCGTGCACACAATCAATGCGAACATTCGCGCGCGATACGCATCAGGTTAAAATAATTAATGCAAATTTATTAAACGCGCGGGATTCGGAACGCACCGGCGCCTTGGCTAGACTTGTTGCTATGTTCTAGTTATTTTAAGAAGCTGGTTTCAATGTTTCGGCAATAAGGCAGAGAGAACTGTTATCGACCCTGCGGTTATTTGCAACTGGTTTGGAACTTTTGACTTGTTTTTTTATACGATGTGCAAGATATCAATAGAATATGCAAAATCCTAATTTATATGCCTTATAAACACAAATTTACAATCTTGATTTAGCTTGTAAATTGTATGACCATGATCACCATGATCTTGCAAGATGATCCTTTATAACAGCGTTAGTAAAAATGTAGTAAAACATTGGAATCAGCGATTTACTTTTTTCTTAGTTTCATCTGCATCAACGTCATCTTAAAGTTTACTTTCTTCTTAGTCATGTCATGTTTCATACAATCCATTTATATTTTCTTTGGCTTTCTACTTTTATAGCAGTTCATATTCATACTTGAAATTCTTATTGTACGTGCTTATAATTATGTCTATTTCCATATTTTCCAAATGAACCACCAAACCCAAATAGTCCGAACCCACATTTATTTAAATTCCTTCAATTCAAGCCATGTTAGCTTCGGCACCTAGGAAGTAATACAATTATAATGATACATTCAAATTCAGTTTATTTTTAATCCAAGGTGGCCAACAACTGTTCATGTTACCATATTTAAATACATGTTAAAATATTTTCGTAAATGTCTTTAATAGCATAATATTAAGCGTGGGAATTTCTTAATTAATTGCAATACTTTTAATTATGAAGAAACAAACTAGTTTTTTACTGTCCGTTAAATCTATAAACATGTATCCAAGGCTTTCTTATATTTTATTTATATGTCCTGTTTGTATAGGTGATTTCTATCGCAACAAATTGGTTACCGACATACTAATAAATTTAATGTGTAACATATTTCTGTTCTTAATTTCGTTTACAGTTACTTTAGGTTTCATAATTATTGAGACCAGCCTGTATTTCCTTCTACTTTTAATTAAATTACTTATGGTATTGTGTATTCAGATTATCATCTATTTTGGACACAATGTCCGGTGTCCCTTTTTTAATCTCCTCATCCTCCAATATGATGATTATAATAGAGTAACTATAAGTTCATTGACGACTTGACGACACGGTTGGCGCAGTGGCTAAGCGATTAGCTTTCTGCGCTACGTGTCGCGGGTCCGATCCCCGCACGGAACAAATATTTGTATGATCTACAGATGATTGTTTCGGGTCTGGGTGTTTGTGTATGTGAATATATGTGTTTGTAAACGCACCCACGATACAGGAATTATTCCTAGTGTGGGGCAACGTTTTTAAAAAAAAAAAAAGAAAAAAAATAAAAAGTAATTGTAAATCTAATAATTGTGAAAATTTTGCGTCGTATTATGTATTTAGTCTAAAATATGAAAATGTTCAAAATCTGAACCTTATTAAAATTCGAATATTATTTTTACATACTCAAGAGAAAAAGTAGTTAGGACAGCAAAATCCCAAAATTCAGCATTGTTGTTTTTTTACAATACCTGTGTTTCTAAATTTACAGTAACTGAAACCGACATTATCACTTTCAGCAAATATCAATTCGCCTTTTCATATCTTAACTTGGGTGTTGTTGATCCACCGATGTAATTAGTCTTCATAAACCTTTGATACATATTAATTAATCCCGTCATTCCGGTTGCTTTTACAGTTTAAAATAAAGGTAAAGCGTTGCATTGATAAACTGGTGTTCAAGCATCGATTCCAATATCGATGTGTTTATACTGTGACTCACTGTGATGTCACTGTGTGTGACTAGATATGTTAGGAATGAGAGACAACTTTGTTGTTATGAGTGTTGTATAACACTCAAGATTAACGATCAAGTTTTAATTGGTACTCAGTAAAATATAACCGTTTTTCACGTCTCTCAATATAACATCCTTGATGTTCACAAAATTTGTATTTTTTATATACCTAATTAAACCTAAGAAGTCATATTTTTTTTGTATCAGTTGAATTGGTATCCTGTTCTAGGTTTCACATCATGCACGTGCCTGTAATCATTCACTTAAAAAAGTGTAGTTATGAAACGCAAATAATTATGTTATTACTACGTATAAATTTTATAACAAGGATTAGCAATGTGATGAATTTATTAGGCTTAATACGAGTATTTATAAGAACGCCACAAGGTTAAATTCATAGTAATACCGCTATTAAGTAATTTATCACGATCGCTAAATAAGCTGTTTGGGATACAATATTTGCGCGTATAAATTAAATTCCAGAAGCAACGCCTACATAAATGATTATGGAACTTAAAGTGAATGAGGTAAACACTAATAACAAGCAGTTTTATTTCATTATTATAAGTGTAGGACCACCTTGTATCGATTTAAGTATTCATTATCGATAAAGAATCGAGCACGTACTTCGATAAAGTATCGATGTTCGGTATAAAAATCGTTGGCGGCACCTATTTAATCATGTCGGCTGACTGGGTGTGCACCTGCTCGCATACATATTCATTACCTCGATATCGGTACGCAGTCACTATCAATGACGGTTTTCGCAACACTACGCTCTGTGATAAAAAATACGTTTTGGAAGCCGAATTCGATTGTTTAATTTAAAAAACACGTGTTCGAATCGTCGTGCTCTGTATTTGAAACGTCTGGCTGAATACAATGACATGATCACTAATCAAGCGTGACTATACACAGAGGCAAAACAAATGTGTGGTATTAATTTGGTGTTTTTCATACTCGGTAGATCTTTTTCATTATATTATAATTATTACGAGTATTACAGAATTTTAATATGTATTTAAGTATGTTTTAAACTATATTGTATGCGGAAGAAAAGTATGGAGCTTTTCTGTATATAGCTTTTCTGTATCTATTTATAAGGGAGAACAGTGTTGAATTACATACTACAGTACATTTAGATCTCTCACGGTCTAATAACTTGGCATTTGATATCCAGAGCACATTAATTTATGTAGGTACGGTATCATATCTTGGTGCTAATAAATGTTGGTTATTATTATGTACCAGTAGAATTAACAACATGCGGTAAAGGTAAAAAGAAAGCAACGATATTGGCAGATGAAGCCGAGCTGGGAAACGAACTTATTAAAGCGCCAGAATACTTAGATATACGTATAACAGAATGATGCTCAGCGTCTCTAGTTGGCATTATTAAAGTAAAGTAGTTTTCTGAAATGATAGGCTCAAATCCATTTTTAAGTAGTGATCACCGCTGAGCGTCGTTTTTTATTAGTATTTGTATTACAGACCTTAGTGCATCATCTGCCTTAAGTTTAAAATGAACAGTTGATTGCAGATCACCTATCTGCTCTTTGCTCTCTCGAGACCTGACTTGCTTGGTAAATACTGCAGATTGCATTACCTTTCGAATTGCACAGGCATGTTACTGTTACAATCACTGCAACAAATTCCCAATAGGTTCACATTAGGAGTATCAAACCGTGCCTCCTCGGAGCCCCTTAGCGGAAGGAAAAAATTCTAATTTGCAAAAAGCTTTTTAGCTACTCAAAGACGATGTTATCACGCGATGATATCGATCAGTTTCACCGCCTGTATTTTTCCCGGTTTAACGAGCGTTTTCTAATCAAAACGAACAATGCTATCATGCAAACAACACCAATTAGAATTGTTACATAGGAACGCCAAAGAAAAATGCAAAGAGGAGACGAATTCAATTTAAAATGAGATCCGTCTGCGTTCCGCTTGGTCCCGCGTCGATCGGGGCGAAATTGAAAAAGAGAAAAAAATTCCGAGAGTGGAATAAATAAAAATAGAGATCCCGCTACAGCGCAAGTCTCCGTTGAAATGAAAATAAAACAGCAAAAAGCTTTTTGTGGACGAAATAAATTAAAAAGTGTGTCGCGATTTTGTGAGCGCACCATCCGCCATGCCGCTCTGCCCGACTGTCTATGACTATCATACTCGTACTTCGCTTATTTATGTGTTTTCGATTCCGTTTCAATGTTCAAGGTTTTAGAGATGTTATTTTAAACACATATAGTTACGGTATCTATGAATGAAAAGCTTTATACATGTGTACAATATACGTCAGTATAGTGACGTTCACAAAGGACTCGACTACAGGATCGCTACAACGAACTATTTAGGAAGAAGCCATCCAACTATCTATTGAGTGATTGGTAATGGCAACCTTTAGATATTTCGAACCACCCACTTGTCCTGTTGTGGCTTGTGGATTGCGTAAGGACGCAATCTACAAGCAGAGAGACGCTGTCTTTTATTCACCAGATCAGACAGATATTTTTTCGTAAATCTCATATATTACACTACTCAAAACAATTAATTATTACAGGTGTAGCCGTTAACTTCGCTTGACGTTTTTACGACTCGTGTCGACATTAGTTTTCATAGTTTCACAATCGGTGTGCTGTGTGTGACGTCGTTATTTCAGTCGCGGCTAACATTGTGTGCCGCGGTTCGATGACGGACGCTTGTCAAACGAGATACAGACGAGCCGATGACATCACTCTAGTACTAAATACGGCCAAGATATTAGTTATTTATGGGTTTGATTGATTGCTGAAACAATTGTCGTGTCATGTTTGATATCGAAGACACAAAGAGATCGTCACTCATTTTAGCATATTCTTAGCGACTTCCAAGTCGCTTCGACGACAAATACTTTTCACTTGCCTATCTACTTGTCCATTTACTTTACTTTTCATTCTGTTTTAGTCGTTTCTTTTTTCTTCTGAAACCTTGTATCTGTCGTCGATAAATGTCTCAGTTATCCACCGTCTTAGTTTATACGCTACTCTCTTATAATTATTACACGAATATTTCTCTGTCACAAAAACTGTAACTACCACTTACTTGAATAATTAATCAAAGATATTTTCCGAAACATTAGCAACCCCTATATCTAAATATCTTAAAATTTTAATTCATTACATACATCCCTATAAAAGTACGTCACCTATTTAATGCACCCAAACTCAGCGGCATAACCATCGGGGGAAAGTTTTACCTAAAATTATATTTGTGGGTCGTCACGCTTTTCCGGGGGGGTGCGGTAGGGGTGGTGGTGAGCTGGGGGGCGATTAGAGGGGTCCTTTGTGAGCTCGCCGTAGGTGGCGGGCCGCTACCATATCTATAGGTATGCATTGATTGATATTCGATTTATTAATTCGTTTTTATTAAGATTTTTTTTAAGGTTTAACTTGATCTTTAGATCATAGAGACAGTTTGTCACTGCTAGTGTTAAGCGTTTCAATAAAAACACTTCAAAGAATTCATTTTTATGGTTAATAAACCATTTTATGAAAGCGGGAGAAAAATATTCAAGAATCCTTTAAAGGTATTCTGTGAGTAACCATGGTCCTTATTCACTTCAGAGTTCACTGACTTGTCTAGCCAGTCAAAATTTTAATCAAAAGTGACTAACTTTTAATAAGCTTTTCTAATTCACAAGTCTGCCGCTTACTGTTTGTGCCCACAATTTGATTATGCTTAGTAATTTGGCTTTATATAATGCGTTCTAAAAAAGGCAAAATCGTCATACTCACATTGACTAGGTATATGTTATGTGCGTAATCTGGTTGTTTTCAAATTAGGAACATAACATTATAGTCGAATTTTGGAACTATATCTACGATAGTTGAGAATTGATTCGCTGTAAATAAATCATTTCCATGAGTTATTACCGTGAACCAGACTACACATACGGCACTTTTCTAATCCGGCCGGCACTTAAGTTGCGGGGGCAATCGGGTGTAATGCGCGTTTACAGTGTTTCTACAGTTTTCTGTTTCAAACTAAACGTAACCGTTACGTGCCGACACAACCTTCGACCACCTTCTTCGCGAGCTTCGTCAATGTTTTACAAAATTCTACTCGTAACGAAGTTTAATGGCGCTCGACAAATACCTCATACCATGTATTTATGTACGCAAATACGTAAAACACGTAGTTTACTAACATATGCATATTATAGGTTGCTAGTTTTTGTACTAATTAAACTTTCTATAGAAAGTATTCGTGTTCTTACACCACTGTAATTTAATTTAACTGCTGTAATTACCGAAATTGAAGCATTTCTATTACACACATAGTGTTTAGCTGCCATATGTATCGTACGGTTGTATGAATTTGAAAAGTAAGTACCTATTAATTTTTGCCGAGACTCGCTACCTTTTGAAACGGCATTCCTGAGCGACGCGCCAACTTCCCAACTTTAAATGGGGATCCCGTCAAGGTGGAAGAAAGTAGCTTACAAAGAAACCATTTACGGCAAGTTGGGGGCTATCCCGAGAAGAAAGTTTGGTAAGAATTTTTAATCAGCGGCGTGTGAGGCGCGGGGTTGCGAGGGCGGCGTCGCGGCGGCGGCGGCGCGGCAGTGCGCCGCGCGCGGCCGACGCGCCGCCCGCCCAGCCCACAGTCGCCAGTCGCCCGCCGCCATGCCGCCCCGCGCGACTCCGCGTCACCTCGCGATACACGCGACCACGCTCGCGCTATAAACTCGCGCGACTCCACGCACGAAACTGAATAAGTTCGACAAATCCTCCTCTTACCTGGACCACTACATAGACGGACGAGTGTCAAACAGTGATAGTTTCTTTCTTTTACTAGTACAAAATTGTATATCTTCTGTAGAGAGAAATATTAGTATTTTTTATTGTTAAAGTACAAAATAATGTAATATAGCGGCACCGTAGCGTCTATAGTTTACATACGAATAAAATACAGGGTCAGTTTTGTATGAATTCAATGTGATTGTAGTTTAAGTCGCCGAGTCGAGATCGCTACTGTTCATACCGCTTTTAGATTACCTACCGTGAGTAATTCTAGGTAAGTAACTGACGGTAATGATACGTCTGCTGCCCGTCTACATCTCATTAAGAGTCATCGCCTCTATCGCGATGCGATCGTTGTTACACTTTCAAGTCGGATCATAAATTATAAATTCGGCTTTATTACACGGCTGAAGCTATAAATCAAGATTTGGTACATAGATCCGAATAATACACACGTACGTAATTATAGCACAAACCACATATTAATAACAAATTATTGACCAACAACTAAACATGAATAACACCGGCTAATATCTTCGGATACGGAACGTCTAAACAGAACCAAAACAAACCATATTTCTCAAGCGATGTGGCAACTGATGGCCGGTGCAACGGTGGCTACATTCAAGCTTTGTAAATGCAAAAAGCATACGTATTCCGGTCTCGAAGACGACACCGCTATGATTTAAGCGCGCGGCAAACTCCTAAATCACGCTAGGTGGCAGAGGCGAGTGCCGACCGACACCACTCCGTTGCTCGCAATCCGCAAATTGTTTGTCCCAAGCCTAACAATTTAAATTTAGCACGAACAAATGCCGATCGTAAATCGAACGGCTCGCAATTGTTTTGAATATAGCCACGAAACTTAGCAGTGAACAATTGAGATGCAGCGGAGTCGCGTCGAAAGTTTGATTAATCGTTCGCACACAGCCACCGGCTCGCGTTTTGTGTTTTACCTAATGTGTTGTGAGGTTCATAAATTGTTTTAGGCTTCGAATTACTCATTATGGTCGGCTTTACCACGAGAAATTTCCATGACAACTTTATGGAATGTTTTGTTGTTCTTTAGTGGCGATAAATAACTACAGTAACACTTTTTCAACAGTAAAGCTGGGATGTCAAATGACTTTGTGATTTTGAACAAGAGAAAACTCATACAAATTTGAATTCACACATACAGATTACCTAATTTGCAGCTTAATGTTGCATTAACTGTGTTCTAAGCCCATGGGAATTTTGTCCATCAGAGAAAAAAGAGTAAAATATACCGCTTCTATCTCTGGACAAAATAAACAATAAAGTTTTACTCAAAACAAATTAAGATAAAGTTTAAAATATTCAGCCTTTTACTTAGTACATATTGCATACTTATAATGAGTATACTCAAATAAATTTATGGTAGACATGATATTCTATGAATGTTTCTGTTTTTTTTTCTCGTAAGCATCTTAAAAAACATTTCATAGCCCCCAGAGTTGTTAACAAGAAAAACATATTTTTAAAAACAACAAATTTGATCACAAAGGCGCAAACGAAACAGCTTAGAACAAATCCTCTTTTAAAAAAGTGTTTTTTATCCAATTCTTAAAGAATGGGAAGCCACTAAATCATATTTGCCCTTTTGTTCGGAACATCACAAAAGAAAAGAAACTAGACTAGTTTTTATCTTTTCGACGCGTGGCCCTAACGGTATATTACGATATTACGAAAGCGCCCAAAATGTTTACAACAATGGTTCACGTGAATGCGTTTGCGCAAGACATTGCTATGTTTTTGTACACGATTTTTCGTGGATAGAGCAAAATGTAACGTGTTGGCATTTAGGAGCTATTGTAATGGGGGTGGTCGGTGAAAGCGAGCGTCATTGAAGCTTTGTTATTTATCATTTTACAATACGCCTTTGTTGAGCTACTTACCTTTAAATTAAACTGAGCCCTGAGGTACCTTTTTAGACATCAAGTGCTAGATAGACAGCCTTGGCAGTTACATCTTGTAATTGTAAAGTGATATTTCTTGCTTATACTACATTGATAGTAAATATCATAATAGCATTTATAAGAAGCCGTTACTTTTTTGATAAAACAAGGTCTTCCTAAAGAATGCCACAAGGAATAGTCCTAAGACCCCCTTGTATTTTAGTAAGTTATTTATTTAAGTTTACCTTGCTTGTAAATTGTAGAACATTCCAGTAAGTACCTAGTAAACATAATTATGTATTTAGACACGTACATACATATGTAGCTTATCAAACACTTGTTAAGCAACCGATGCTGATGCCATGAGAACCCGCGGGCCATGACCCCGTTACTAACAGTTTTATTTCTATTTTCTAGTCCAATTTCCTTTCCGACCGTGTCTAAACTTCATAAATATAACGACTTCCATATTTCGAAACACTTTCGAAATGGACACGGATTTCGTACGTTTTTACGAAATTTAGTTTGGATGTCTGTTTCGTATAGTATCTTGATAGTTGATTGCTCTAGTTACCTGTTTTAGTTGCTTCATAGTCTATGTTATTGTATCATTGCATATGACTTGCTTGTCAAAAAACATTGACATAAATAAGGAAGCATACTTAGATCGACAAAAACATTAAGCTCCCAAAAAAATAAAATCGTCACCGCACCAAAGTCTAGTGCCATTCGCGTCTGTGTTGTGATATAAATCATTCTCAAAACGAGTAATTAAAATACTGGTGTACGCCAGAATCAGGCATTTCGAATTTACGCGGCCAGCCTGTGAACGTTGTAAAAACACGAAACAGATAGATATTGTTCGAGAGTATCTGTATATGTGAAAATGGCTACTGAATTGCAATTGAAAATCGCTATCATTTTTTTCATCCGACTCTAAAAAACCAATAGTCACGGTTCGCTTTTTATTTTCATTTATATAAGTGTCGAACATTCACATTTCTGTTTAAGTTTAGAACCTAACCATTTTTGTTTTAAACTTACTCATCTTCTTTCGATGTGTAGGCTTGAAAAATATGTTGTATAAGCCAGAAAATACTTTTTCACTTCATATATGTATTTAACGAAACATTCATTTGAATTATTGTTATTATTAAACCTTCCCTACTCCACATTAACATGTTTACAGCTTCATTTGTTCACGTAATGAGCCGTTTATGTATGTAAACAAAAACAGAAACGTGCTTGCAAATCAATAGGCCGTTGAGAATGACTGTTATCTTCAATACAAGCATAAAACAACCAATTACAACGCTATAATCTCAATATGCCAATTAAGGTTAGTATTACGAGTGCATAAACGGTCGCCGGTTGAGCGCGGTAAGTGCGTCGTAAAGTAGGATTTAATAGCCCAGCTGACTGCCGAGGGAATCCCGGCACTGGTACAGCTTGTTTCAAGGACTTGAAACAGTTTGTGGGACATTATCAATCAGTTTGGGATGGTTTATAAATGTTTTTTGTTTAAAGAAAGTATCTAATGGCTTTAGAGATCCCTTTTGTCTGATAAGATTTTTGTTTTCAAATTAAAAAGCAGCTTATACAAGATACCAATAATATCGCACTATTATTTATACTCAAAAAGCTTGAGCCATTGAACACGCAATCGACGTTTTTGGATTAAAATGTAATGTAACGGTTTTCTTTGGAAAATATTTCCTGACTCAATATTTAAAGTCACACTTAACTTAAAAGTTATTAACAACGCCCACAAACTACATAAGTCATAAAATAATGAGCTTATAAAGTTTGTGTAAGCGGTTAGTTTGTCTAGTAATGATGTTATTTCTATGTAGACAACTTGGAATCCATCGCGTGACTGCAAACAGAAATTCTTATAGTGGGACACGCCAACTATTTTATGTATGTTATTTAGGATTCAAATGTATGTAAGTCTGTAACTATCAAGACATTTATGAACATATTCATAAATGCTTAACCGTTTATTGTCGTAATAAATTCAGGTATTATGCTTTTGCTTTCTTAACGTGGTATTTTGACTAATTTTATTGAGTCATTATTTTTATTCGCAACATGTTTTGGTGTCACCTGTTAAGGAGCATTAAATTTCATAAATATGTTGAAAGAAACAAGAAAATTTGCTAAATCAAATTAATGTTGGTAACATGACGAGCCAAAATGTCGAAACAGGTAAAATAAGAATTTGTAATATCATAAGGCTTTAAAATTGTTTGTTAGCATTTACTGTCAAATAAGTAATCTAAAATAATGGACCAGTCGTACTTCTCCTGAAAATGAAAATCTATTTTTGAGACAACACGGTCAGAAACACTTAATGTTTAGTTAATACAAGAAGATATTGCACTCTTACTGTGCTCTGTCAAAAACACATCAAATCAGCTTTTGTACAAGCAACACAACAGACGTTTATTCTGGATTACCACCATCCCAAGGGGCAGGGGCATCTAGCCAGGCGGAGCCGTCCGAAAACCTACATTTACATAGTCACTAACTGTGACCCCAAATTGTACGTAATTTAGGCATTTCTTCATATAACTAAAACACGCTTGTGAAGCAAAGCTTTAGAACATTCTCAACGATTTTTTCGCAGTAACTGATTATTCATACTCCATTGAATGGTTCAAAAGAGATCGCTATCGATTTCTCTTAACCGCACAGTCAATAGAAATGTAACAGTGTGTAGGTAATCGAAGTAAGGAACACTTTGCCTCACTTTGGCCTACTTGCTATGCAGGGCAGCATGGTTCGCCCTGATTTTTGGCCGATGTCGACAGTGAGCCCAAAATGTATTAGTGGATTTAACGCCTACGGAATAAGAGGCTCGGCTCGGATCCAGAAATGTGATGAGAATACGATATTAGAATAAATGTAGGTTCTAACGGTGGAGTTATCGAAATTCGATTTGATTTAGTTTTAACTGATTTATTTGAGTATCTCCGAGTACCTGAAATGATAGTTTTTATGTCCGCTAAAATTTTATATATTATAAAAATATCCATTTTATTATTGCTTTTAGTTTTTTCTTTTCAATTGCCAATGACGAAAGGTCGATTTTTTCTCAAAAATTCTTAATTCTCACATCTTCTTAGACTGCATGCTCGTAAGTATTTACTTGAATAACCATTTTCTCTTTTTTAATTACATATACTAATTCATACATTATGTAGGTACTCAATTTATACATCATTGCGTGTTTGAGCGACAGAGGGAACTACGTTAAAATAGATTGGTTCTCTAATCAGTAGGGGACCTAATATCAAATGCAATTTCCTTTATTGTTTTCATCCAATAAGAACAGGTGGGGTGGGATACACGGACATAATATTTGGATAAACGATGTTATGGCTTTAAGTGGGGAAAAACATGTCTTGTTATGTTTTTCACAGATGTAGACATGTTTTTTTTTTCATTGCTTAGAAAAAAGCTTATTAGAAGTTTCTAGCATTTTCGCAAAGTGAAAATGAATCCTACTTAATGAACCTAAATCTAGCTCGAATAACGACATAAGTGGCGAGAAACACTGTATCCAAAGACATATACCTAGGAGATTGTGTTCTGAAGGCATGCGAAATTTTGTTTATGAAGATGTTTCTTAGCAAGTTATATGATCGATAATGTCTTGTTTGTCTCTAATTTTTATAAATGATCTCTGTTGTATTCTATCAGTTCTACCAACATCAGTTCTATCAACAATCACTCACATATCAATTACACTCATAATAACGCCCAGAAACTTTCTCAAAAATAAAACAAAACTGCATCAAAAATACGGACCAATGACCACCTGCCTTGCCATATTGTAGCCTACAGAAAAATATGAGTAGGAAGTGGGCGGCACCAAGCTTAACGGTTAAAGCGATCTATGTTCTGCACAGCTATTAAATTCACACGAAATTAGCAATTATATTACATGAAAACAAAAAACGTTTTACATGTAGGTACGTATGTTGCTTTGAAAAAATTAATGTTCATTTGCAATTAATTGTAGGTTAAGAAATGTAAAGCTTTCTGATAAAATTCAGGTGCAACCGACTTTCAAAAATATTTAAGTTAATATAGAAATGACTTCTGTGTTCTGTGCTTATTATCACTTATTAATAGTAGGTGCAACAGCATATTTTTAACACCTTTGTTTTAAGTAAAGCATTCGAGCAGTGAAGTTACTTACTTTAAAGGTTACACGCGTACCTGTACTTTAATAAACCTTCTTTTTAACATTCGTGAACTCAATTTAACCATTGTAGATTTCACAGCTCCAGATAATTTAACTAGTAAGGTTGAACACATCAACAAAATATACATTTACGAATTGAATCCTTGTTATATATAAATCAGTCTAGAGTTGTCACCATTTTCGTACACTAAAAATAGATGCAAAATCTAGTCACATGCAGAACCACAACGGTAAATAACAAAACACACATGAAGGTTAATGCAAACGTGCGTACATAAGGCGTCGTGCACACTCGCATCTCATTTCCCGCCCACGCCACTTCCGGTGACGTCAGTCTATAGGTGCCCGCTAGGGGCTTGGCTCGTACAATATTATGGTCTAGAATGGAGTTACCGAAAAGGTTATTCAATGTTTGTACAGCTATAGTAATACTTCCAAATGTGAATGGATTTGGATCTCCAGTCTAATAAATGACACATAAAGCACTAGAATGTATAGCATAGGCTATAAACTTGACGCGTTCATTAAATATTAATATAATTTCATTATTATCAATAAGTAAGTCCTGCAACATTGTTTCAAATGTAATAATAATTCTGATCTTGTCCCTACAAAAGGCTCTTACTAAGTTTCCGCGAAGCCATAAATTTATCCATCAAAGTGTGAACGAGTATTCCTTTGTCATTTGTGAGTCAAAGTACTTAAAATAGAATGTTTTTAAACACGTCAAGGAATACTCCCACTGCTTGTTTCGGATTCAATGCTAATTGACGTAAAAAATCGCCTGAGTAAATCGTTGAAGCGTTCGCATTCATTTCGTACGAAGCGTGTTTGATGCCAGGATGTGATAGTAGAGCTATCGCCTTCACGATGTAATCATTCTTTATTTCGTCGTGTACCCGCCAGGTTTCGTCCTTCAGTCAATCGTGCACGCAAGAAAGGTTTCGAAAAAAGAAGTGTGGATGGGTACTTCCTGACCTTTCTGTTCGTGATTGCGTCTTTGAAATAATGCTATTACTAATTAATTACAGGCACTTTTACTTCTATAAAAGACGAATTCTGTGTGTCTATCTTTGTTATGGCGATAAACTTCGGCACCAATGAACAATTTCGATACAGTTTTAATTTAAATTCGGTTTTTTTTTTCGAGGAATACTGTAGGCTAAGCAGCGATACAGATACAGCAGCTATCGGTAATAATAACATAAGTTCATCACCTCACTATGGTTAATTTTTTATTCAGCCGCATCTTAAACACTTGGTATTCGCGAATCACTGTTTCTTTTTCGCTGCTATTCTATAAATTCAGTCATTAGTCAATTAAAACTGAATAGCTCCTGACTGAACGATTTTAAACAGCAGTTCTTTTAAATTGGTTCCCATTCCTCGTGCTATGGACGAATCAGTTGTCATTAATCGAAATAACTAAAATATACGCTGCTTTTGAACATGGATATACGACGGGTTAACTTTCCAGTCGTTAAATAGTTTACTATTTAGCAGGATTTTATGGGTTGCATGCACAATTCACATACTCAATTTTATAACGTTGTTTAAACTAAATTAAGGTCTGTTTTGGTTCTTTGTTTTGGCCCTACATTACACAGAATAAAATATGTGGTAATTGTTTTTCAGAAGCTTGTAAATTAAACTAGTTTTACTAAACTTGCTAAATCAAATACATATCTATTGGTATGACAAAAACCAGTAGCAGTCGGTTACTTTGCGCCCTAATGTGATCTTATCGGCGGAAGGGCTCGAGTCGGCGCGCTTTGCCACTTAAAGCTACGCTATTTATATCTTTGGACCCTTAGACAGATTGGGTGACCGAGCATCTGTCTGCCGGCGATGACTTCACAAAGTTTTAAATGAAAAAAATGTTTTAAGCGTTTAGGTATATACCTACTTGGTAGCTTATATAGTAGTTGAATATGTACCTAACTTGTTATTTGATAAAAGTAATCTTTTATCAAATTAAAAATTGAATAACAGTAAAACCTGTAATTGAACATTATTGTATTAGCAACTTCTTCTCTCTGATTCTGATTCTTTTCTCTTCAATCTGATTACTTTTGTCATTTACACAAATTAAACTGTATTTTAAATTGAACTTAGTAAGTAGCCCAAAATACATCTTATTCAGAGCTGCTTTATAAAGTCAAGAGCCATATAGGATAAGATATGCTATATAGGACATAACCCCATTTTATTCGGCCATTAATAATATTTTCATGAGAACATTTGACACTGACACCGTCCTTATTTGGAACCAAAATTGACTCGGATCACTACGGCCATTCATTAGAAACAGATGCCTAATAACCAATTAAGATGCAGTGCGTTAAATGCGCAAGGGGGATACTTGATATCTTATCTGTAGCATTAGGTCGCATACTATGGTCCACATGCTTATACGCCTCTTTCATGCTACGTGTACAGCTTTAGTCCATGACGACGCTCGTGTGAACATGGTTTTACTTTTTTGATGTACAATGTTATGGGGACTAGACATAGAGAAAAAAACATTAATTACAACAACAGAAAAATATACGATACTATTATGAAGTGAATGGTTTAGTTGAATGTGGCAGTAGACAGATAAACCTGACGTGTCATTCCGTGTAAACAATTCGTGAGAGTAATGTTAAGTTTATTAATTTTCTAATATTATTCTTTTTCTGTTTCAGGTATGTACCTTCGGATGTCAAACCTTTACATCAATATCAGATATCAAACGGATTCTGTGGTCAGTATTCAAAATTATAAAAAGATGTAAAAATAAAAATATTGGACTATTGTTATCTACGTACCCAGTATTGAAAATAATCAAGAAATTTCCAAAAATGTTTATAACAAAACATTCGTGACTCAACAAACTCAACTGTTATAATAAACTGTCAAAAAGAAACGGAAATATTAAATAGATACTTATTTTATAAACACGACAATCAGAACGCACCGTGAGATCCCAGTGAAGAAAATAATAGAAAAACATAATACGTGATCGCGGAATCCCTGTACAACGCTTCTCACAAAATCTTTTTACATACAAACTGCATAGAGAAGCGTTGAACTTTTACAAAAGCACTCAGGTAAGTATAGCGATAGGTAGTGCCGTTTATAGAATAGGATAGAGTCTTATCCGCCGTGTGAAATAGAAACACGCAAATACAATGAGAGCGAGGGGGACGGTGGTATGCAACTCTGTTGCGTCCCCGCAAAGCTTAGAGCTCAGCTGTCTGCCCCGAGCGGTGATGTTTGAAACACGGGACAGGCGGAGCTTAGCTACAAATCACTCAATGTCACATTTTGACATTTGAGATATTAGGTCTTTTTTTTTTTCTATAACACCGCCATCTCTTATTTCTCCGCGAGCTTTTAGGTATACATTGACAATACGGCTAATTAACGCAGAATTTGCAACATTGAATATTTGAATAAATAATTAGCATAGAAACGACGTGTAAAATCCTCGTAAGTGACCATTAAACATTCACACGGCTCATCACAACAGCCATAAAGTTTACAACGTCGTAGACATTCCAAATTCGAGCACAACGGCTCGGAACAAAGTAGGCACGGCCTTTTAGTGGTACAAAGTTAAAAAAGTTGACTGCCAATTTAACTTGGCCTTCTTGCTCTTTGGAGATAATCCTAAATAGGTAGGTTTGGAGAGGTCTTACATTAAGTCGGTCGGTCATGGTTCAAGGAAGCGCCCTCAAATATTCCAAATGAGGCCATAAAAGTCCCGCTGAGTGACGTCTCAATATGAGACGTGTTCAGTCTCGCTAATCATATTTTTACTGCCCTCATAAATTATTGGATGTAACAAAAGCCGCAACAACAGTAAATTGGACTGCACGCACAGATGACCGCGCAAATTGTAGAAATTCGCTTAATAATAAGCCTACTAATTAAGATATTACATTTAAAATTGGCAATTATTCTATTAACATTGTTATTAAAAAAACCGAGCTATTATCTTTCAATTATATTTTTATAATTTTACGTTTAAAGTATGTTTTCTTCCACGGTTTTCTTAACTCACGCTCACTCACGTACGAAGCGAATTCTGTAAAATAGTGTAAAACTAATCGAATTTTCATTCGGGTTCTGTCAATTGGCGTATCTCACGACTTTTCTTATTACGAAGCTGGAAGAGATCCAATACGGCTTTACCTCGAACTTTAACGTAGCACTCGAAGATATTAATTTTCTCTCCCTAAAATACAACAATAACATTTTAGTTTGAAGAACGTTTTGAAGACACGTGCAGCTTACGATATTTATGGTCGGAAACAATACAGAAATGAAGACCTATTATTGCTTTAAACGAAAAAAAAACCCAAGCGTATGACATTTCTGTTTTGTCCGCAAATTACGCAAAACGTCCAAACAAGTCCAGCTTTGTGAGAAGAAACAATAACCCGAGCTTTTGTTTGCATAATTAATTCTTCGTCCAAAACTCAGTTCGACCGCGATCCCATACCGTTACTCTCGTAAACTCAGCGGGCTACAGAATACGGATTCACAACCTTATTCAAACATATACCATGACCCTTATTGCAATCCAATAAAGTTCATTTTATATTAATAGAAACGTAAAAATAATTTTGTCCGAAAAAAATATCTTTGTTCACGCATTCTAATTCTAACACATTTTTTCCGCACATACAAAACAATGCTTAGAATGAATAAAATTATAAGTAATTAGTTGCCCGCCATTTTTCCGTTCGCGTTTTGTTCACGAAATTAATTCGTTATATCAAAATTATTAATGGCGCTATAAAGATGATCTTTGATAACGACCACAAGTTTTATTTTTAAATACAGTAAAAAGCACAATGCAGAGTTCAATTTCAATGTTTTACATGAAAGAGGTTGTTTTCTATTTATACGACCGTTGGTTGTGTGCAGAGGTAAACCAAGAATATAGTTACTTAGCTATAAATTTATATAAAATCTTATATAATTTTTATCAGGTTTTTTACATGGAGGATTGATTAATGCATTAAAGAAAGGCAAGTAAGTAGCTACATTGAAAAAATTAACTTCGTCTTTCATCGGTCTCTTTCAAGTCACATATTAATTGAATCGTCGTCAAGGTAAACTTGAATTTATATAGAGAATAAAAACAAAAGAAGTCAATATTAAATTACAAACAGCATTCATAAATGTATGATTAATTCAATAAATTTTATCAATTAGAGTCATTTTTATAACCAACAAGGATCATAAAATATCATCACGCTATAAAAAGGAGTACCTGAACAAGCTGTAAATAAGGTAGAACCTTTGCGCTACAGGCTAGCTAGTTAGCCATCGTAATAGCCACACTCAACTTTTATGGCATCCATAAAAATGTTTTTACCAGCTTAGTTGGTTAATTAAACAATTACTATTGTTTCTATCTGCTGTGAAGTATAATCAGTTATAAGTAAGAACTGAATACGTTTGTTAGGTAATATCCGAAGCGACCAGGCAACGACGACAGTGAGTTAAATCGGTGCAACGATATTAACAATAATTCATTTTGGACACAAGAAATAAATTTAAGTCGTGTAGTTATCATAATAACAAATAAAAAAAAAAACTTAATATTATGAATGTTAAAACCTGAATTTACATTTTAATAACTTAATTAACTCAACTGCAATCGCTGAAAATCAAATGAATACCTGCTAGTCATATAATCTTTTACCAAGATATCATAAAATGGAGATTTATATGCTGTGCGATTCGTACATGACCGGTGATTAAAGACAATGACTGCCGGTCTGATGCTTTAACATATATTCACATATACGTACATACACTGTATCAGCAAGGTGTAGACACATCTGACGAAGGTTTTCTAATATAGTCGCCCCCTGTAGCGCTAAGACGGCTTGATGGATGGTCAGTTTATTGAAAACCAATACCTAGCAGCTTCATTTGTGGCTTACACATAGGATCTGGTCACGCAAGTATTATCGGGATTACTAGGGGGCCCAATCTGATTAATACTATTAAATTAGGTGGATTATTGAGCCCAGCTTCTGTTGAGCGTAAATTTTTTATAGCATCAATGTCTTTTGCTATACATACATTGTCAAAAATGCGCTTTTAACCTTGGTTAATAAACTCAAGGTTGAATAAGTTTGAAGGCTCTTCTCTTCAAATTTTAGTTTGCTAACGTAACTAATAACTACAAATCGTGGGTTAACATTTGATTTAGTGAAATTATTGTGCAATCTTACTACTAACATTCCACACTTTGAAGTCCCATTCAATCATAGAATTATATTACCAAGTTACCAAGTAGAACATAATTCTCTCAGACATCTTGTACAACATGCAATGTTTTTCCTATACCATGTATGTTTTTTCTACAACCTCGAATGCTTCCTGTTCTAGAAAAAAAAAACAATTTATACTGAGAATGTAAATGGAAAAAAAAAACCTTACTTTAAAAGTAAATATTAAAGTAAATGGTTAAGAGATAGATATTTATTCATTCGTTTAATTTATACTAGTTGTAGTGACAACTGAAGCAGAATGCCGCCATCATAAATTTAATGTAACTCATATATTTCATTTGATATTCAAATATGTAGGTGTTTGCAAAACGAATGCTGATAGATGCATAATGAAGGTAGTAAACAAAATGAACAATTTATTACTATAATATTGAGTATTCGGATCAACTACCTTCACATATAAAGACTTAACAAAAATCATTGAAAAAATATTCTTGAAAGTTAATAAAACTCAGTAAAGAAACAAAAAGCTTTTTACCAAGATAATACCAATGTTCTCAATTACAAATATACGAAGCAGATGTTTAATAAAACCAATTTTATTTAAAAGCTTGAGTGTGGAAAACATGCCGATAATCGCGCGGCCGCTTGCGATGTTCTTAGAAAAACAAAAGAGATTACTCATCCCGATGCTCGAACTCTATCTGGGAATTCTTCGAAGCGCACCACCGCACTGGGGCCTGTACCGTCAGCACCGACATTCAACGATAAAATACCCAGATAATATAAACTAAACACACTCAATAAAAATACTTAAATGTAAACTTAATAAAGTTCCCGTTGAATGACTCAACACTAAATCATAATAAAGCAAATTTTTATCATAATTTTAGCAAAAAAATCGATTCTTAAATTCAACAACATAACTGAAGTAAAAAAATACAATTCAACCCGTCATCGCTACGTGACCGCGTAAAATAAAAAATGTACGTGTGAGGGTCTGTCCGTACCCACCCCCAGACCGAGACGAGAGAGCGTAAGACGGAGTACAGAGAAAGTTTGAGTGACGTACCCCCTCCACCGCCCCGTCTCCCCCAGCGAGGATTTACGGCGCCATATTGGATTGGGACAAGATGACACGAGGCCCGGATAATTTGGGCAACGGTATCACGTGACAGGACCCGAACTCTGAAACGGCACTTTAATTATGATATTCTCGAGTTTATTCCACTTTGAGTTCGTGAATGTTTAGTACAGATGTAGTTAAGTTTGCATTATATAGTTGTTTAAATATTGTTCGAGTATAATTTGCTTTACGATTTGTACAAGATTATGCTGCAAATAATATTTAGGAGGAGATTGTAATTATAAAAAAAAACTTTATATTACTTTGGTTAGTAAAACTAATTAAATTATTTGACTGAAGATGCTATTCCGAGTTGTGGTGTAATAAAATGTAAATTAAAACAATAAAAAGTCAATAAAATATTCATTGGCGTTTTAAAAGTCAACCCTCAAATGAAAAGGTGCTACATAAACAAAACTAATTCATCAGTAAGGCAATAAATAACCCGAAGCGGTTGCACGCACTCGCGCGCAGCGTCTGATGTCTTGACACGCATGCGCCGTTTGGCGTGCCAAAGCACATATTCGTACTATATCTACGAACTCGGATAGACGAAGAAAATAATTGAGTGCAGAAGTTTAATAAATCTTAGGCGGAACTTTTGTATATGTTATTACACATTAATGATAAATAATGTATTAACAACGCATGAAATCAACTAATAAACGGTGAATTGTTCAGGTATTCAATTGTTATGAATTATGATTTATAGAACGTTATGTTCAAGCGTCGTTTAAAAGCTGCTGACGTAACAATCCGTGCTATACGAAACAAGGACGTTACCGAACTGCTAGTATCCGAGCACTCGAGGGTGCGAATACTGCAAAAACAGAAATCTCGTTAAGATGACAATTTATGGGTTGTTTTTGCTAAATGAAAATAGTCGCAGGCCGTGAACTGAACAGACCTTTTTTGATTTTCTTAATGGAATCTTTCCGCTTGGGATTTGTGTCAGACGATGCTTTAAGCTCTTCCGTTTACTCACAATACCCTATAGTGGCAGATTTGTACAAGCCTATTTTCTTTTTCGTGAATATTTTCTCGGAATCTTGGCATTCATTATTTTAATTGACACCATTACGAAAAAGCTTCGCCATACTCAAGGGCAAAATGTTGATGTAAAAATGTTGTAAACAAACAACGTAATATGCATCTATACAATTAGCGGCGTTTTCATTTCCTCGTGGACAATAAAAGCTTCGTAACATTGATACAAACTTTCTTTGTAATAAAGCAACCAGCCGGAAGCATTTCATGATTTATGATAAAGCAAATTTTTATTTCCATTTCTCTTCGTTCATTGTTTTTTTATTATTATTTTGCCACAATTCCTCGCAGCTTTTCACTGGAAAAAAGTCACCGTGGAAAGTCGCTTTCGTTTTAGTGGAAATGGAAAATGGAGTAAAAATAAAAGAAAAGGCCGCATATGTGCTGCGAGCGAGAAACTTTGGCGTTATGATCACCGGTCGAGTGGACCTGCCTTATCATTTTAAAGGTTAAAATTTCATTTTATTTTTAGAACCGTTCTCTCAATAAAACAAATTATAAAATAATCGATAACATTTAATATAAAGGTATCATTTTACACGAACAGTTTGTCTCGTAACATTTTAATTACATTGGATAATAAAATAGGCGATACAACGATATTTATAACGTTTGCATATTCATCGATTTGTGTAAAATTATTGCTTGTAATAATTATTTGTCTTCCTACACGCAATAAAACTTTATTGCTTGATATAATATTTCACTTTAAAAAAACACAAATAGGTAAATATATTTATATACTGTAGATGCATACGAAGAAAACTTGATTTACTGTGATAATAATTGTAGGAATGTGTTTTCTACGTACGGCGTGAGTCCTGCCAAGTCCCCAGAGGTTTCACACAGCGAGCCGAGGCGAGTACACGCCACTCTTTTTGCCTCGTTTTCCTGTCACGCTTTCCTTTTCAGATATTCTATCCCACTCACACCTTAGACGGGAACTATGGACTCGTTAAATACGTTACTGAAATTAGAAATTACTGTTACATTAAAGTTCATATATTATATTTTTGTAATAGGTTTGTGTGTACATATTTTTTTATTCATATACAAAGTTGAGCCAAAAAACATAATAAAAAAAATTACATGTTCACACGAAAGCAACTCCACGGTTTCACTGTTACAACACGCGTCATTCTATTTTCTTTATTCCACTCTGTTTTGTTGCGTCCCGCTGCTTCCGTACCGTGGACACTTTTGGTTAGTTTGTTCTGTTTTCCGTATAATAAATAATAAAGCCCATACCACCGGACTATGTAGAAAACATTCGCTTGCTAACTGTGTCTTGACTCTTGTATCGTTAGGGACGAACGGGTCCTGTCGCACTTAGAGGGTTAGGAATGTAAAACTTTATGGGTAGCGTCTGCACATTTCGTCTTGATGTAGATCACAGATGTTGATATACGTGGAAGATGTTTAATGGAGGATAATGACCTTTTCGTTTCTTTATCGCAGAATCTCGAATAATTAATCCAAACCTGATGAGTGTTTTTCCCAACTATTCGAACGTTTTTGGATGCCAGTTCAAATCATACGTTATGGAAGTCTATGGGGGAATGCTCTGCCCAACTGTGGACATCGGAAGCGTTGATAGCTATAATAAAAAAAGTGTACCTAATCGTTTTACAAGGAGTATTTTAACACATAACAGTAGCTACAACAAAAAAACTAAAAATAATAAATTATTTCATCGAACTTAACACGAGCGTAAAACCGATAACCACAGTCATTATGTATGCAGATGTAATGCAGACAAAGTCGTGATTTGATCTACGGCGCTTTAATATTCTATTAACCGATATTCAGGCGTTTATTAGCATCGATGCATTATTTATATCAGATAGTAATATATCATTATTGAAAATAAGGGATATATTGTCAATGATACGATTTTTCAATGATCAATGGTGGGCACGCGTGCACTTTTATGTACAACTGATAAATAGCGCCCGTTTTATGGGGCGACACCATTGATATCGAATGTGAACACACTGATTTATCGGTTTGGCGTATAATTCGGAATTTCAAAAACAAGTTTTTTTTTTAAGATATAATTTGTGTGATTTATTGAATGAGCCGTTGATAAAATTAAGCTAGTTTGTGTCACAATATCGTTCAGCTGTATAGCAGAATCGAATTGGACCAATTTGAACTTGATTAAGTAACTTTTAATATCAAATGTAACGGTTGCCAGAAGTTGTGCTCATCATTCTTCGTAACTGACTTCTCAAACTTAAGCTAGACTAACGCGAAACTTAAATTGAATTAGGAATTTGCAGAAAGCTTGAACTGTTCATTGTTATTCTCGTAGAATGAAAATAAAATTAATTTCACAATCAAATTAACGTTAGAAAAAGAAACGAAAAGAAAATTACGCCTACTATCTATCAATGTCATCAACGAAAAAAAATAAAGAAAAGAAAACAAAAATACGTATATTCTAAATTCAAAAATATAAAATTCGAAAAGTTTACGTTTGTTCGGCTCGCGATTCGCGAAAGAATCAATTTTATTGGTAAAACAAGCGGCGTCGGTGATTTATGTCGTACGAACGTGGCCGATAGCATGTCACCGGGCCCGGCGTGTTCGCGCCTCGCTCTAGAATTTGCTAGAATATTCTTTTGTGTTTACAAGTACAATGACTTTTGGGTGAATCGAAATTTTATCATCCATACCTAATATAGACTGAAATTCTATATCGTAGTCACATTTTCAAAGGCTTTTGTCTTTAAAGACTTATTACAACTTTGAATGACATAGGTATGTATAATACATATAATTATATTATCAACATTCTACATAATTAAGTCAACATGCAATTTTATTTATCTTATCTTGTATCTTACTTTTGTATTATTAGATACGTAAGCATTATCTCCAAAATCTCGAGTATTATAGAATGCATTATTCGTCTTCATTTTTAGTCGCCACGACATTTAAAAAGTTGAAGGTTTGGTCTTAAACGTGAGAAATTTGAAACAAAGAAACGTTTTGACCTTTATGCAAGGTGTCCCGATCGAATCTAAGCAATTGTAGAAATATAGAAGACAAACGAGCTTTAGTTATTTATTAAAGATGTTTCGCCGAGAAAATTGTGCATGGATATGTTCTAAACAGGTTTATAACAGGCAGACTGTTTATCCTTTAATAAATTTATTTCGAGCGCTTTTTATAATTTATATTTTATTAAATGCTTCACCCTCATATGTTACCATGCATCTAATAGCTACCCAACAAATTCTGATGGAATGAGAATTTGTAGAGAACAGAACTTTACATGAATCAATAAATAATGAGCAGTTTTTGCAGCAGCAAAATGATGAATAATCCCTTTTATTGACACAATACACGAACCGGAGAAAAACCGCGAACAAAAGCCAGTTTCTAATAAGCAGGTGCTACATTATCATATGGTCGTACCATAAACTGACTAAAGGCGCTAATCTACCCGTCAAACATTTGTTCGCGGGCTATATATCATTATCGGACGCTATTACTATTAATTCGCACGTTGACCCATCAATTACTAAGAGTTTTTTAATCATTTGTCATTTATAACGAGTGCCGCATAAGTTTAAATTAAGTGCTTATTGTTTGGAATGGTTTTAGGAAACATTAAACTGTCGTTCGCAACATGGTTGCCACCGTCCAGCGATATTCTTTAATAGTTCTATTTACATTGCGCGCCTCCCATATATCTTGTTTTTGCGCGCCCAATGATGTACATTTACGATTATACCATACTTTTCGATCGTTATCGTAAAGAAGGAGTAATGGGACTGTTTGCAAAGGTTAGAGAAACGTTTAACAACTTCTTGTAGTTAATTTAACATATAAATAGAAGTGTTAGTATGTATTATTTCAATATTTAAACACTCCATTATTGCTTGGCTCTGTTCCGCTAATTGTCACAGTAATTTTTTTCATTTACCTACATTGAATTACTGTCATTATTAACTTCCTAATGCATCAAAATTATATGCCATACTATATTAGATCCATTGTGTAACTAAAAACCAGCTTTCCATGCTTTTAATATTCTAAAGGGACATGCAAGAAATCCACTTACAGGAAAATTACGATGTATTATTTACATTGATATACTTAGTTAATCAAGGGAACACCTTCTAGGCAGGTGGCTGAAGATGCGTTCGAACTAAAGCTGGGTGAGCTTGGTAGACAATTTAACACCATCTGGAATTTTCTTCCTAATAGACAGCTAACATACAGTATAGGTGATGACAACGATAACATATAGAATAATGAAGCTTAAGGGTAAGAGCTTAAACGCAATAGAGATTATAAAGATTAGGACTTAGCTTTCGATGATAAAGGATATAAAAAAGGATTATAATAAAATAAAGCTTCTGACATTCTATATTATGATGCTAAACGTTTTATAGCTACTAATCGGATCATTAAGATTTGTTTCCTAGCAGCAGTGACTAACGTTGCGAAAGCTCCAAATTCGGAAGGATTGGGGTCACGTCCGTCGGATGATATTAAGTGGACTCAGATATGTTGTTTTCGTGATATAATGGAGATACAATGGAGCAATTTTGTGATCGGTTATCGATAATTTGTTCTTTATACCTACCTATATGAGTATGATAAATTCATAACTTTATATAAAGAGAAGAATATTGAAAATAATGAAAAAATAGTAAAGAGAGATGTGATACAACCGTGATTTCACAAAAGTGTTTAGATTAAGGACTGCGATTGCTGAACCAGAATCTGGAAACCTTCCACTTGAATATACTAAAAACGAAAAGAAACATGCTGAATAAACTAAAATAAAGTCTCGATGTTTCTGTCATTATATATTATTTACCAGTGCGATAGATTTTCATAACAGAGAATGTAAGAATTTATAAATAATATCAACACATTCAAGGAAAACAAGTATCCATAGAAGGCGTTACAAGTTTGTGGAAGAATATAAACACCGGAATCCAAACGATGACTAAGTGTCTGCCGATCTACTATTTTGGATAAAGCATGATCAGCCAGCCTGACAGGTAGTAGCATAATAAATAATGGCTCCAAATCCAAATGATATGTAAGTTCCTGTGGTTAGGTTAATGTACTAGGCTAATGAAATAATGAAATATGGACCATTATTTAAATAAATTCTAGAAAGTTTAGAAACAACAACATAAATTAAAACTGGAGCATTTTACGTCTTGAAATCAATTACTGTAACAGATGACAAATGGAGGCTACAAAACTGTGATAAATGTTTTCAAATGCAAATTCGGGGACCACCGATGTGAAGCCGAAATGATTATCATATTCTAATTGGCTCAACGAATGACACTAAGCTGTAAGCTTAGAGTTTCACTTCCTTGATGATACTTCTTCGTTCGGTTTCAATTTCTAACAGCAGAACACCGGGAACTGTTTAAATCACGCGCATGCGCCGAAAATAAACTGCGCGCGATCACTCCTCCGCCTCGCCGTAAATTCACTGCTAATTTACAGCCCCTCAATGTTATAAATAAATAAATATTCGTCGTAGAGCGCCACATCCAATCTTGACACATTGTGCCACCACTTGGATGGTGCTGTCATAACAGATCCTTCGTTGCACGCTTAATGGATCGTTTGGCTACTGTTATGAAACTCTTTGTGTTTGGTTGCACACCTTCAATCGGGTTTGTTGCTGCTTCAATTTCACTTTGTAAAATACTAACAACAAAATGTTCAGCGTGAATTTTCTTTTGTAATTACCCATGTTCTTTTTAAACATATGTCACAATATTCTAATTTGTTGTCAAGTGCTTAACATCAATTGGTTATTCAGCGGCTTTGACGGAAACATAATCACTTTCGCTGTTTTTACATAAAATCTTTCAGCAACCAGATCTAATTAATTATCAACATAGTAGTGGCGAACTCACAAATTATCCTGCCACTCGGTACCCAACGAAAGTTATTGAGTGCCAAGTAGAGTGAAGCAAAGGAACAGCCGCCTTAGCTCCGTGCCAGCGATCATTGGTGGGATTGTGGCGGCCATTGTAATACAAATTCCCCGCCGCTGTTACCATCTGTCTTATAGCCGAAATTCGAAAAACAATAATAGACGATGAACTCCACCACGATGATTAAAATGTATTGTATACGAGGTACGTAGTGCCGTGTCCTACCTTTGTCGATTCATTCGTGTTAGCACCGACCACTGTCGATAGAAAGCTATCATATATCTATCATATGTAACCGTAAGTTGAATAAATTACTATGTTACTAACTTAATTTATAGTTGATTTGCACCTGCAGCGAATTATCAATGCATGCTTCTGTTTAATGGCATTCTTTCACTTCATCAGCTACCATTAATCGTCGCTAACATTCTTAAGCCGCGAGGACAATTAATCTGATTCTTCGAACGACTGGTAATGTTCTTGGTTTCTTTTCAAATCACTCCCCACTGTCATTGAGCGAGAAACACCTTGGTTTACTAGCGTGGAACTTTTCGATTTGTGTCAGCTTGTAGCGTGTCACAGTACATTTAACGAATTGAGTTATTAATCATTTCAGCACTTGTCGTGACGATGATTGATTTTCATTTTATAATTAGTTCGTAACAAGAAAAAAGTTGTGTACTAATTGGAACAATGTCGATTTATTGACAACAATGCGAGTTTTCAATATTGTTGAAAGGCTGTCGATTATAATGTTGTTAGGTTTTATCGACAGTGACGTATGCTATCCATCACTATTGATATTTTGTGATGCGCTCTTGTTGCCAGCGGGCGGAGTTTGCATGGTGCCAACTATGGCGAGCGCGTTAATGTAGCGTCGATGCGTGCGCATGTTTTTATTGTCGTCAGCGCAAGAGTCTTCTAGCTATTAGTCGACCTATGTGTTAATGCCACACACGGTGTTGCATGAACCATCTACAGGACTTCGTAGGTCAGAGCCTGTTATTATCCACCATTAATCGACCGATGATTGAGATTCCTTGATCACAGTACCTCTTTCCCTTCCAATATTTTACAATATATTTTTTTGTTCTGCTACGCTTCTGTTAAGCTTTATTGTCGATTCGTGTGAGCTTGAGGCTTACAATAACTGTCACATTTTTAAACAGTCGTAAAAAAGAGACTCGGTCTGCATAGCGCGATTGTTATTTAGTTTTATTCGTTTTAGCTAGCACTACGTTTACGACTATTTGTGTGACAATCTTTTATATTTATCTGACACTACAATGACTTCAATTGTTTCAATTAAACGTGGTTAGCATCTATATTCGTGGAAGTACCCTGTCTAAATTCGAACGTCTAGATTTTAGTATATCAAACTTTATCAAACATTCATCTAGTTATTAAAGTCGTACATTTAAGGTCAGATCTCACTGCCGATCGTTAAGATTATTGGATCGTGCGACTTAACAAGTGCTGTAGTTGATGTTACGGTCTCTGTATAGAAAATAATTGCGCCAGTTATCCGAAGATTTCCAAAGCTCGCGGTGAAAGCGTCTCAAATCACATACGCCGAATCAAGATCAGTTAACATCCGCAACACATACATAAACAATATGTACATATGTGTACGTGAGAAGGGCCCGTCATGTTTTATTTATTCGCGGCCGACTCGTAATAGAGTCGTGCCGTGAGAGCCACCGCCAAGTTTTTTGCCGACCGTAAGCCTCGGCGAGTATTGAGACGTCTGGATGCTGATGTCTTGTTGCCTGTCCATACTATACTTTCGACATGACGGCGACATTTATTTTTCCGATGTTTTTTAAAACATCCGATACGAACATATCAGTAAGCACAGCAGTCGATGTAAAACAGTGATAGATAATAAAAAGTTCAATTTACTAACATTTTTCATCAAAGACCCACTGAGTCCGGACAGCTGCAAGTGGATATTAAAAATCCATTCATCACTGTAACAGCAAAAAATAAGAATTCAGATTCACACTGGAACACGGCGACTGCGAAATCTGGTGAGACGAGGAGGTATTTTCCCTCCCCCGCCCCCTCCGGTCTGTCGGGGGTGGGAGCACGCCTCCCTTTTGACAGGAAATGATTGTCTAATATTAGCTTTGTTATAAGGTCCCTCTTTTGGGATTTGAGCGAGTTTTTGGAGTAACGTTTTGGATGTTTCTTCGTAACGCGTGTTGTCTTAGATGTTTGTTTAGCAAATTCTACGTCTTGATACGATTTCTATTTGCATTTGAATCTGCCAATTGTAGAGCGATACGGCATTGAAAACTTGTTTATCAATACTTACAACAACATCTATATATGGATATTTACAATAATATTATATGTACCAATGTTTATATGAACAGAAAATGAACGGTTACCTACGAGGACTTGCGCCATGAGAGGGTTCCGTACTGTTACATGTTTCACATATTATAAGTATGTTTATTTTATATCCATACGAAACTTTAATGTTTGAGTTTATTCCTTCACTTGTGCCAAAGGATTTTTCGTTTGTGATTGTCATTTGTGATTGAGTAGAACTTTATAATGAAAACATGAATTGAATATTTTACAGCTGTATCAGGCCATAAACCTTTAAATTCGATAAACATTTCGACTTGATGCTCCAAGTAATTTCTGAGAAAAAGAGATTTAACAGTGACACTGACAGTTCAGTTTTTCCATTATGAGGTACGGAACCAAGTGGCTGTAGCGTAAGTTAGCGTTCATTGTCATTTGAACGAATTTATCGTGTGGGTTCCTATCTACACCCGTCAATATAAATACGCGATAAAAACTAGGTAATACGAGTACAAGAGTGTCGGATAAAAAATCAACATCGTAACGTTGACTCACTTCAATAATTTAAATTAAACATCCACTGAACTGTAGGAAAAAATTCGGGTCGTCGACCTTCACGGTTGAGAGAAATTTTTTGAACACCCCCGATAATCACAATAAAAAGTCGTCGCGGGCTTCACAGAAATAAAACTGTAGCTTTATTTTCTAATTTATTGGTGTAACATCTATTTCAGTTCGGTTTTCGTCAACGGCTGGGAAGTGGCTACTGTCGACTATGAATAGTCGCGCCTACAGAAACCGACTAACCGTTGACTCCAGTGACAGATTTGTGTTTTTCAAATGAATTCTGAGCGGGTCCGGAACAGTATTTTTTGGTTTAATGATAGATTTAGTTTTGTTTTCTACGTAATTTATTCATATGACTATTAATTTGTCTACCAAATATTACAAGTATATGTTTATTTTTATCACCCGATGTTGTTGTAGTATATTATAACTCAAACAAAATACATACCCCTGTACTTAATCCAACAATTATATCGGACTTTATAATCAAAACACACCGAATAAATTGAGTCTTTATTTATTTAAAACAAACTTTGTAAACCGATCGTCTGCGGTTTACACACTGCAGTTTCGCAATAATCCGTACACATTAAAACAAAAGGTTTATACAGAATTAAATTACCAATATCCGCGGACCGCGCTGCCACAAAATATTTTTGTCGAAACGGCAATAATGTGAAACTCGCATATTGCGCGATTCGCGCGTAGATAACAGAAATAATGGGGTTCAAAAATGAAATTAATTCCAGGTTGATGATTTCAAATTGAAAAGTCACATCGGCTCGCGCCATAATTCATGATCCTGAAACGTGTCCGGGCCGCCGTGTTGGACGCCCGCGCCAACCAAGCGCAGGGTTGAACAAACGAACAAAGTCGTTTTATTTACCACTAGTTTTGCATAACGTTTTCATTGTAAATTGAATATCACAAAATTATGCATCGTAATTTTTGCTACATGTTTTTTTATCCTACATTCTTAATATTAGCATAAATACACGCAACATTTTAATGTCTATTCAGGTCCGCGATATTAATAAAAGACACGACTAAGCCCGTGTCACATATTTTTGCCGCCTATTGAATAGAACAAAAAGCGAATGCAAATATTAGCATTATTATGTACTATCAACCCTACAGCGAGCTCAGGCTCATTGTCACAGTCCTTTGTCGGAGGTCTCTTCCGCTTCACCACGCGCGATATCTCGCAGAGGTGGCGCCCTCCATCCGAATATTCATGAACACACCGAGTTGTGGGATAACTTTTATTTATATGTACACAATTGTCTAATACATAAACAGTACATAAGAGTTCATACCTCTCTCAATGTTTAAAGAATAGAGAGAAAAAGAAAAGTATGTAAACATAAAAGAGAAGTAGAAAACTTAGGTTACGTCTCAATTAATAATTTTGTTTGCAAATGTAAAAATTGGAACTCCTGCGATGAAATTTGAATTTAAACAGAAAATCAAAATATATCAGAAAAAAAATCTTACATGATAACTAAATAAAGACCAAGTTAATTATAAAATATGTAGTTAATTAAATGTATTGTGCAGTGTATTATATAGTGTATGTATTGTCCATGAAATTACATTTATATTAAAAATCTTAATTCATCTTCGTGTCAGCCCTAAAAGGCGTAAATACTCTCTGTGTAAATACACGAACATGTAGTCGAGAATATAAATATTATATTCGTATTAAATGAACATTAAACCTTTATATTCTTTTTCATAATTTGAAAGAATTCTCTTGTGACATTAGAAATTCATATTTTAATAAAACGCAATTTTGATTATCCAAGAAAGTCAGTATGAAGCTTTAAAACTTTTTGAAGCCTTGAAATTTTCCAAGCAATTTATTGGTAACTTCATATTAAAAAGTTTTTGGTTTGTAATAATAAAAGTAGTGATCAATTTTATGTGACATTGGGACTCATAATTGTTTCTAATGAGTTAACGGTCCTGGAACCGGTTATTGAATGTTTTATATTTATAGCATTCACTATAGAAATGTGGAAAGTAAGTTTTTTATATGTAAATATAGCTCGGTGGCAGGTCTCATGTTTAATGCAACCGCTATGTCATGAACATTTGTCGGTTGCACCATTTCAGACGGCTGTAGGTACTCCTGTTAGCTTAGTTTCTACTAAACATTTGCACAAAATGTTGAATTTCATTTCGAAATAATTCATCGTTCATATTTCGTGTTTAGTTTCATACAAATGAAATGGTCCAATCCTAATTATATTTTTAGAATGAATTATTACACTCGAACTTTAAATACAGATGAAGCCTTTTTTATTTAGAACCAGCTTCCGGAATATCAAGAATTTGTAATTAATATTTCGGAGTTTTAATAAGCTCGGTGACGTTGAAAAATATCCGTGCTGAACATGTTAATCCAACTAATTATTGTACTGAGTAAATTAGAAAAGGCGTCATAAATCATTCCATCCACAGGTCTAATCCATGTAACGCCGTAAGGCTTTCAAGGAAACACAATGGCTGAGACGGTGTCCCTGTCTGGTACTCCAAAAACCATAGTGCTAGATAGAGACGGAGTCATTCACGAAAAACGAGCCCGTAATTTGCCTGCACGAAAATTTGATAATAAATCATAATAGTTTTAGACAGAGCAGAGGTAAAAAATAAACCAATTTGGAAAGTGAATTGTAAGGCACGGCGAGCACCGCCGCGTGGTCTGTTATTAGAGCAATTATGTTATTATGTTCGCCGTATCTAATCTGAAAAACTAAATTGGAGTCGGCCGCTGCCGGCGAATGCCCGATAGGTTCAATCATTTCGACTTTTGGGTCGCACGAAATTCGTTGCGGAAGCAATAAGAAACACGAAAATTCCGAACGAAATAGTCACAAATTATCCAATAATACATAGTTGTGAGCAAAATATCGATCGATGCACAAAAAACCGGTCCAACATATTTTCGAGACCCTATTTCGCTACGGTTCATAGTTTAGTACAAATTAAAAAAGGGTGCATTATTGCAGTACATATTTCAAAGTTCACATTTCATAAACAGCCTCGCGTCGCCCTTTGATATCCCTCACTTAACTCATATTTCATTCAATATGACCATAATTGAAGTGATCGCTGGGACTTTATTAGAATAGGACGCTTATTCCTTCAACGTGAGAGTCCACAGTGGACCAGTGATGGATCTGTAGATAAAGAAACATCGTATGAACGATTGCCTCTTTCACAATTTGTATCTTTAGCATAGTCTGTTGGTAAAACAGGTTTTTCTCGTGTGTTTTCGTTTCAAAATGCGTGGTCCCTTTGTATTATCAAAGTATCAAATATGAATACCAAATAAGGGTTGGCACAAAAGAAAAAGTGACAACTTTTTTAATTTATGCGCAAACGAGTACATGAAAACGTAATAATAGGAGCGTGTTTGGTAAATATATTAATATAATAATTCTCTGAGGGCGTTCCTAAAGTTGTCGGGTGTTATTTTTATAAAATTTCACGGTAGATACATCATGTAGGGCTCGTGGAAAAATTTTAACGTCTTCATTAATGTTTGAGTGGTTGTGTTTTGTTAATACTTGGTGTCAGTTTCCACGATTTGTGTGACAATGGTGGTGTGGTGAAAGCAAATGAAGTTGTGGTTTGACCAGTTCTATTTATTTTTTCTACGTAAGTGTTCATAATTAGTGTATTAGAAACGGTTAGTAACTTCAGTAACTCAGGAATAATAATTTTATGTACATTATAATGACACCCTACACAAACATTCGACTTAATTTTTTCTCAACGAAACCTTTATTCATATTCAAGAAACAAACTTTCCATAGGAAGGGCGCGTAATCTTGAACTACGTCACTCGGCTACTGAAAAAAGCTGCGTAAAATACGAAGCTACGTAATTTCATCAGGTAAACAATTTCCTTACCCATAAATTCCGCAGAAACCGTTCACCTCAATGTTTACGGATTTTTATCTAAGAGTTTATTTTTAAACATACTCACACAGTAAAGAAACGCAATAAAATATATTTTTTTATTAAATATTCTTTGAAACTTTTGTTTGCGAACCGCGTAAAACTAATTTATTCTATATATTTATCTTTTTAATTAACTATAGACTGATAATCCATGAATGTATGTATTTTTTTTTAATAATTTATTGCATATAATATCTCGGTTAGTGTTAAAGGTTTGCAATTTAGATTCAGTGTAATTAATTATTTTGCTGCTATTTGATAAAAAGTAAGTGAAATAAATAGCGTGTTGTGTCTGTTTGTAGCAATAAGGCTTGGCTTTTGAGCGCTAATCGTCAGACAAGAAAAAAAAATAATTTATCAAATTAAATGCACTTTGTAAAAAATTATAGACTTCAACAAAATATTCAGAAGTCATGTGTTACACATTACCTACTGAGACATCACATTGGATCGTGTTTGGTAGTGACCAAGAAATTTTATCAAATCCATAATGTATAACTAAAAAGATTTAGGTCATGGTAAAACTGTTCATTACCATCCCAAGAAAGCTTCCGCAAAAAAAACCTTATCAACTGTACCAAAACATAAACAAAAAAAATATGCCAATAAACCACAACCATACTCAACATTTTTTTTTTCTTAAAACGTAATTAAGTTAATATAAGACAAGATAAAACTGAACTTGACCACAATACTAAATCTTTATACTCCGTACTGTTGCACTGACCTACTTATCTGCCTACTCTACTCCTGACCCTGTGGTCATATCGCCGGCGCAATGATAATGTTGACATAGGTCAAAGATACACGCATGAGAAGCCAACGACTTTTTGAAAATATTTTTTTTCCTTGATAAGTACCTACTTGATAAGAATGCATTGAATGACGCATTTGTTCCATATTCAAAACATTTTCGCTCGATTCACTATTTCTTCTTTTTAAATAGTAGATTGTATATTTTATGAGCTAGTAATAAATTAATTTTAATTATTTAATTAATAGTCATAATCGTTTAATATTATTATGGTTATAACCCATTTAATAATAGTGTGGAAAATTGTTGGTTTTAAAGTGAAAATTAATTTGCATTTTTTAACGCGTAATAATATATTATATGATTGTATCATGCAAATGATTATGATCTGTATCTATATAATAGGTGGTTTTGATCAACATAATTAATTGGATATTAAACTATTGTAATTTGCATTGATCACACTAATCATATTTGCACAAATAATACCTGTCTGGGCCATAGCCGTGTTTTTGCACTGATTTCAAAGCATATTATAAGTGAACCGTCCAATTTCGTATTTTTATTACATCGGAGGGCATGAAACAGACTGTTTGCTAATAAATTGCTGTTGTTAGAGTCGCTAGAGAACTGTACTATTATCTAAATATAAAAGACATACATAATAGTTTTATTTAAAATGTGACTTTTTACGACTTAGAACGTCATTTTGTTAAGTCAAATTACTTAATTTAAAAATTAAGAGTCAACTTAGTCAATAGTTTAATCCAAAAAGTGAATGAGAAATACATACGTAGCGTTCCATTTTTAACTGACCGTTTTCTTTTTTGTTGCAGGTAAGAAAGAATTCCTGGCCGCATGGAACCTAAGGAAATATGTACGAAATTCAAATTGCGAATTGTGTGTGTGTGTGTGTGAAGTGATCGTTTGTTTGTTACATGTTCGCCATGCGATTATCAGTTCAATGGTAATTAATATAAAGTCGTAATTCAATTTCGCGCGAAGTCATTGACGTCTTATACTTTGCACGTGTGTTGATACGACAGCTGAAAATCAAAGGGAAGTTTCTGTCTCGCTTGGACCGAAGTAACTTTACAATGTATAAAGTCAATTGAATTTTTGTAAGCTCTTATGATTGAAACACGTTGAACCAGTTACCATTGAATAAGAAAAAGTAAAGTTATGGTACAGCATAATTTTAATAGCAGTTGAGTTTGAGTATATACCGTTATTACATCGCCTCTGTTATAAAATATGCTGGGACTGACTGGCATTAAACAACAAACGCTACTGTTTTTGTGAGTAAAGGAAAATTTGTGAATAGTTACGTGATAAAAATTGCATAACTTTTTGCGGATGTATGAACTAGGGTGACCGTGCGATATCTAATTCTTGGACACCTGACTTGAATTGGTTGAAAAGGTACTAATTTTAATTTTGTAAAATAATACCTTAATGTAAAAGAAGAAATATTTACAACCAAGTGTGTGCAAAATTGAACTGAATTAAACACAGTTTAAAGAGTTAAACAGAAATTGTTTGCTTGATTCCAATCATAGCGACAGCGGCGCATCTCTTCATAGCGTTTCCCGCCCATACGTAGCGCAGCGCTACATGCATTCGCACGCATTCGGCTAATCTCACATGTGATCGGCCACATAGACGCGCATAACCAGCCATTTTATAAAACCGATACAGTCCCAACTCCGTTTTGCAGTTAGGCATCATTTCGTCTGGCCGCGTTAAAAGCACGCTGCATGTTCGCACTCCCACTCGCCACAACACAGACGCGACTCATGTATGAATCACGAGCTGCGTATGTGCGAGTGCCCGTACGTTCGCGCTCCGCTGGAGCCTGTCAGTGTGTTTGTGTCCATCGGCACACGTGCACGCGTCTATGTGTGCAAGCCCACTCATGGCAGCGGACTATGACGGCTCGTAGATTTGACAGCTAGCTCAATGCGGGTTCAGACGTTCATTATACGCCGACCGATGTAATTTTCGTGAAATACTTGACAGTTTTATTTATGTACGATAAAGATATTAGTGTTGTGACGCCGCCTCTACATGTGACAGTGTTTAACGTTGAACTTAATTTTTGCGCGAACTTGAACTTCAGTGTTTCTCTTCAGTCCTGGAGTTAGCCCAATTTGACGATTGATTTGTGACATGCCCGGTCTCAAGGAGCGTTTATGATGGTCACAATTAGATACGGCTCGTTGAAAATCTGTTCGAGGGGTAACGGAATGAATAAAAAATCATTGGACGTCTTGCAATTCCAACTAGACGGAACGAAAATACATTCTATGACGGGAAAATGTAAATAAATGTAAACCGCCTCAAGTGCCTACAAGACAATAAAGCTAAATAAATATGTTAAAAAAGAGGTGATATTTTTATAACTCATGATTTTCGCATTTAATTAAGAAAAAATACAGTGTATAAGTATTGAATATTTTTTTATAAATAGTGATTATGACTAAGAGTTAGCAACAGGATTGAGTGTATAATTTATGGATTGTTTGGGAAGTTCTTCTGGAAACGTTTTTGCCGCGCAAACATTATCGGTGAGTTTTGATAACTGTCCAGTAGGTATGGTAGTAAATGTGACTAATAATTGGAAATTACTTTATTTATCTTTAAATACTTTGGTACCATATCAGTGTTTTGCACATATTACATGTTGAAGAATTCATATTAAAAGCGAAATCAATAACACTTTAGGCATTTTTCATGATAGTGAAGTACCTATTTTCTACTTTTAAATAAATAAGTACATATCTACTGTCGATTTCAAAATACTAACAAATTCGTATACTACTGATTTAATTATTATAAATTTTATACACTAGAAATTAAATAAAACTGTAAAGAAAAAAAAGTGCTGGAAAATTACAGTATTAAATACATATAATTTATCAAACGGAAATATAAAAATGCAAATGAAACAAAACAGCTGTGTCGGTATATCCAAAATGAATATTATTAAAAAGAATAAGGTGCACATGTCACTAAGATTAATAGAGACATTAACGCAAATAAGCATAAATTTTATTGTTTTCTTTTATATACCACTTGAACCCCGGTCACCTTTTTGTAGGAGTCGCCGACAAGCAGGTACCAAAAAGGTTTGGTGATCATTAATCAAAATCGTAGCGTTATCCTTTTAAATGAGTCGACAAACGGCGAAATAGAGATGTAGACGTAACCGGGGGATGAAGTGTGGCACCGCCCTAAGAACGGCCATTAATCAGTGTTATTTTCTTTATCTATATATCTACAACATTTTCAGCATACTTATTTAGTTCATTATTATTATTTGAATAAGACTTACTTATGTTTGTAGCTTTTTTACTTGATTTTCACTAGATTATGTTTATCTATCATTAAATGAATTTAATATTTAATTCACTACGACTACTCATAAAATTACGAAATATTTAGCCATAAACGTCAATTTCCGTGTTAAATTTATTGTCGTTTATCTATTTTACGTCCTTGCAATATTGCACCTAATAAAAATATTTGGATTTGAATGATTAACGCGCCTTATTATGTGTCATAAATTAATCACGTTAATTATCATACAATTTGAGCTAATAACTACATTTTCGAAATCATAACTTGTTTTAGCAAAAACATTTGATTTTTTTGCATGATAATTATTGTTATTCACAAACGTATCGGGTTCTGAATTTTATAATTATGCTAAACCTATACTTTCATACAATACATTGAAAAACTGTATCATCTTTAGCGTTCATAGTGACATCACCAACAAATTTGGCTTCACTCAATGTTCTAATTGTCTCATAAAACGAATGGGAATAATGTTTTCCACATGTTTTAATCTATTTAATGAACGTGTATTATGCTATTATGTATGTCTACTTTGAAAATAATATGTCCTAGTTGCTACAAACAGGCTTTACTGAATCAATATTTAGTCCCCAAACATCCATTACGCAAATCAATTGCGACAGTTTGTGACTAATATATTTAAATACTTAATCATCGAGCCAATTAAACGTGTACACGGTGCAATCCTATAAATCAACTGAAAGGTCAATGGCAAAAAATTGAGCCGTCAAAACTGGCTCCATAAATTGATCCAGATACATGGTCGCAATGAAACTAGGCGGAGATTTCCTAGCGGCTATTATTCTAACGGTCCCTTTCACCGCTATCTTCTGACCATCTGATGAACTGCTTTTTTCAACTGCCTTAATAAAGCGAACAGCATGTAAGATTGTAATATTCAGTAGACCCGTAGATTTGGTCGCTGTGATAATATGCCGTGACTGTGCGCTCACGACTTTCTATGAGTGGACTTTTAGAGATCGCGCTGTATTTTTTATTTTTGTTTCAAATTGTTGTGCCCTTTTGCGTTCCGGTGATTTGAAAGTCGCTTACACGATTTTATCGTCTAGAATATGTACCTATTAGGCTGGACTTTAATGTTTGTTGATGGCTCTGAGATATTGCCACAGTAGCCCATGCCAACATCTTATTATAATTATCTACTAATCCTCTTTAACATATTATAAATTGTAAAAAATTGCCATCACCAAAACATTTGAAGGAACAAAAATGATTACGCCCACCTTTGTGTGTCGTTAATTTAATATCATTCGTTTATGTCATCGGCTCCCACTAACAAAGCGAGCTTCTCATTAAATATTTTAATTAACTTTCGACGGTCATGTAAATGTCAAAAATATATAAATGTCCTGTCGGATGTGTGGTCACATGAGTAATATTTTGACATAGGTTTTATAGACGACCTTTAGTTTAGACAATTACTTACGACTACCATAAAAATGAATTAGAAATGGAGATTAACATTATTATCACAGAACAAGTTTTTACGCTCTTCTATAACCAGTTAACAGCTAAATTTAGTTCAATTTTAACAGAGTCAAAATATAATGTCGACTGTCGACTGATTTTGTTATAAAGCTACCTCGTCAAGTGTAAAGATAAAGGATAGTGTGCAAGTGGAAGAGTGGATAGGCCAAAACATAAATGAGTAAAGTCATACAATTATTTTAATTGCATAATTATAATCTAATGAAAGCATAGAATTCCATAATGAGTACACAACTAATTAGACCCGACGCAAACAAACGACACGAGAAAAAGTAGACATTGAAAAATTTCCTTAAAACTGACTTTCTGTATATAAATGAGTACTAAATAAACATAATAACAAGCGAATTGGCGGTTTGACATGTGAAGTTGCCGATATTAATGTGTATTATAGGCCCACACCCGATCGTTGAGGCGAATTTGTAAAATTATCGGCCGAACGATTTGAATATTAATCTTGGGATGCGCCTGCGCCGCCGATCGAGCTCGTTAGATTACGAACTTTTTGTCCGGCAAGCATTTTCTGATAGCTTACAAGATTGATCATTAATCATTCAATGTAGCAACCAATACCAACAGTTTTATAAGATTATTTTTTCCACATGTATGTACTTACGATTTAATTTGGGTAAAAAGTTATGGTGCTATTTTTCAATATTCGTTTTATAAACTGCTATTACTGTTAGGAGTTATCATTTCTACAACGATAATTAGGTTATTATCATATGTTTTACTATCAATATAAAGAATCGTTTTCAAAACAAAACCCGGCAGTAACTACTTAACATATTAAATGTTTTGGACAATTTAGTGTCTCATGATTACCATATTTAAAAAGGCAAATCGATATACAATCAAAATCATTCTTGTTATTTGCGTTAATAACGTAATAAATATATTTATTATCTTGAATATAGGTATTTCCAATATCCGTCAAAATATTTGCGGCCTAAATTTATTATATACTGAAATTTTTATTTACGAGAATAACATTTTCAAAATATTTTACATATCTAGAGTCATGAACGTTTCTGATACGGTACCTGCAATTTTTAAATTTTTCAAAACTTAACAATCTCCATATTTACAAGAATGAGTGATATAATTCATAGTAATGAAATGTTTATTGTTTTACTTAAAACTATTTAAATAAGAAGAATAAATTGAATGAGATGTTGTTTTTTGGAGGAACATTTGCATTTTATGATTATATTATTTTGAATTAGGTACTTGTATGAATTAGACCGTTAACTACAAGTGTTTTAATAAAGGTAACTAACATTTCGGATATCACATTTATCCTTGAAATACAAATTCAAAGATTCAACTAAAATAAAATTTTAGTCTCTAGGTGCACGGTTCAAAAATGGGTTTGTCATATAAAGAAGAGAAAAGCAATAACCTTACATTATACACTTACACTATACAATACAAATTATACAACTTACACTCTCATATCAATGATCATCAAATTTAATCTATTTCTTTAAATAATAATTTATTTAACTTGATTCTACGAAGTTCAATGAAATAAGCAAAAATTCAGTTTAAGATTCAGATTTTAAAATATATAATAATTTTATTTTTGAAACCGACAAAATATGATGACATTTTAGAAGGGCGACCATGTTAAGGCAGGATATTTTTCTAAAGCCTCCTATCATGACTTGACTTCATCGAAAATTTGCGTTGTTGCATCAGTTCTAACCATTCTAGTGGTTATCTTATACCAGTTTTCCATTTAAACTCTACTATTCCTATAATATGAAAATGTAAACCAAACATTATCAAAGTGCAGGCCTACAGAGATGTCTACCAAAACTAATTATACTTATGTAAGCATTGCCTAATTAGATACAACGTCTGCGTCTCAAACGTTTGAGTTGGGTTAGACAAGACCGTTTTGAGGGTGACCGGACACTATTGCAGACCTGTTTATATAGCTTATATATAATATATGTATAGGTATATACAGATATAATGCTGCTAGTCCCCGCAATACTACCTCTCGATCGTTTATTGAAGCCGAGGTCTTATAAAGCCAATGTTTATCAGATACCCATGATATCTAATATTTTTGAAACAAAGCTGATGAGTATTAATTTGTTATCATTAGCTGCTAATATAATAGAAAAAGGTAATGAGTGCTTACTATTCCGTATTAGACGTAAATCAAGTAAGGAAAATATTACCTATCTGTTGCTGAAAACGTGAAGCAAAGCAGCAATATTAATTATAGAATTATTTCCTTTATTTATTTAATTACATATCTTTTTTTTTTAAATTTATAAACATAATTAATAATAATAAAAAATACATTTATAAATATAAAAAAAAAAAGATATGTAATTAAATAAATAAAGGAAATATTATTATTAATAGAATTATTATTATTATAATATTAATATTAAGAATAATTATAATATTAATTATCAAAAGCACTCTTGCCTGTGAACTGATAACAATAATGCTTTGGTCTTAAATCGATCTCCCAAGCGTTGTGATTATGGCAATATTCCCTAACAACTGTTCGTTATAGAGTATATGAGAAGTTCCATGATCCACAGTGCATTTTAAAAGAAAATCTTTATAATATTTCTTTAGAATGATAGTAGATCCTATTTACTGGATAGAATTTTAGATTCAATTAAAAAATAAATTTTATTTTCATGCCAAATGCGGTGATGTTAATTTGACTTAAAATAATATTATGTAGAAAATCTAACCAATACCTAATGCTACTAACATAATAGCCAACGAGGAGGTTGGAAGTAAGAACTTAACTGGACAAAAGCTGAGGACCAAATATAACTTATGGGAGTCCAACTGAACTGTAATTGGTTAAATTGATTGATTAAATTATAATATTATTTATACAAACAGCTCTAGTTACTTAAAGAATATTTACATAGCAACAATGGAGAACAACATAGTATCGTGTAAGTCGCAAGAGTCAATCAATGTAAATGTCTTGATAATATTGTATATAACTAATACCGTATTCATCTTTTCATTAAAAAGAATATGTTATTTGAACAGTGAAGTAGTAACTAAATTAGTTCTAAAAACAGATCATTTTTTCTTCACATGCTGGTAGTGCTGGCACTATAGTTAATGATAGCCCAGTTAAAATACACAAAACGTTAAATTCAACAATTATACCTATCATCAATGAGATAAAACCCACGTATTCAGTACTAAAAGTACCTAAAACAGGGCTGATTTATTACTATTTGAAAAATAGACATTATTTTAACACTGCCAGTGAGCACTTTGTTCAAACCCACTATCACATCTATAAAAACAATTGTTTTAGGGTATTTATTTTAATAGGTGACAATAGTTCGTATTGTTTTTAAGTTAATCATATGTTGATTCGCTGGTAGATTGAACTAGATATTGTTAGAATGAAATTCCTTGCATTCATTACATAATTTACATACTTCCTACCTTTAGTTTTATTTGTTGTTAATGTTATATAACAAATAAGTATATGAACAATGATAATCGAGTTAATTTTCATAAAAATTAAATGGATCAGCTTAAATTTCAGATTAAACTTGTGATTCCTCTGTGATCTGTTCCATAATAGAGGAACAGAGATTCCCACAGGTCACAAAAAAAATTTATTAAAGTTTATAAGCAAACCGTAATATTCTTATCTGCACCTTAGAATCTGCACCAATTGATCACTTTATAACCACAAAAGTGGTCGCTAGTTAAATGTGGTTACTTTTGAGTGATACGGCCTTGAAACAGCGAAGCAATTCGAAAAGCGGTTCATGATTGTTTGATTCCGAATCCGACAGCCGAACGAGACAGACTATGGTTCATTTGAATAAAATTCACTACCTGTTATCAATCATTGGTATTTTCGGATTAATAAATATAAGAATGATTGATTGATCGAATTTATAACGATTGATTCTTTTACAAGAAGGTAATATAAACATATTTTTTTACATCATAAGTCTGCTGTCTATCGGCAATCTCTTGCAAAAATAAATATTACAGTACGCAAAACGGGTTTCTAGACGTTTTGCGTACTGTAATATTTATTTTATAATATAACTTTCTCAAGTGAAAGATAGATACCTATATCGTAGGAAAGGCAAAATATCACACCAACGTGATATCGCGCGATTTGGTAATGGGAAACTTGTTTAATTAGCATTTGACATCTATTAATTGATTTACGAACTTGTTTTATAGCGACGTCCGATCCAGATTTCGTGTATTAATCGTTTTTAGAGTACCGTAAGAAAAAATATTAAACATAATATATGTACTCTTTAGTGCAAAACCTTCAATTAGAACTAAAATATATGATGCGTGAGGAATGTGTGAATTCTAAACGAGTCTAACTTATCCTAAATTCTAATTCTAAAACAATTTTGTGTCGTGGACACTAGATAGAAACTCGTTACTGATTCCGTTTTTGAACAAGAATCTAGAATCAAATTGCATTTCAAGGTATTGCCATCTTCAAATGGCGATAGAAGACATTGTGAGGGAATCGCTTCGACACCTAATAAATTAAACATGTGTAACTGGGGACTGCCACTGGACATTGTCACTACCTTACAGATTTATTTATGTGAATCTTAAGCTTTCTTACTGAGCCTGGTTAACTGTCAGAATTAAAACGAAATTAGTAATGTACACACAATGTGATTGAAAATCAATTTCTATCGCTTCTTACAAGAGATTCATAATATTATTACAGTAGTCTAATCAATGCTTAAAATTATCTAGATTATAAGCTACTATAATTTACTTTGTCTGGTAATTCAGATGACGACAGATGAACAGAATTTGAGTTAGTAAAGTCTTAGAGATGATTAATAGATGGCGGTATGAATGGCTATTATTTTATTTTAATTTTTTATCCAATTTTACTCATACTCAATACCGACTTCAATCGTGATCATATAAACTTCAAGCTGGTATTCTTGTCTTCAGTCCATAGACTATGGGTCTGCACCTATTTGGTGAACATCTTGATCACTTTTACGTCCGTATTGGTAACCAAGGGGACCAAAATCATATTATTAGAAAAGTTTTTCATCCAGTAGAGTACTGTATTTATCCTAGTTGAGCCATCACTTTAACGCATTAGCAATAGGTTTAGTAGGTACTAGTAAAATTTTAAATTACCATTCTGTCCTTTGAATTAAATTCGATTCATACTTGACCGTTTTTGTTAATTATTCTAAGTTATCATGTGGTTACAGTTTATGAGACTAATATATTTTGTTTTGCATGTGAAATTCGTACCTCGTACGTTTTATCACCTAACGGCGGTTTCACTTACATTGGGTATTTGGATCATGCTAAACTAGAGAGTTGAAACATAATAACCAGTCCAAATCCTAGTGTTACTTTTCGATTTGCTCTTGATAAAGAATAAAAAAATGTTTGGTGTTACTCTAAAAGCTATTTTAGATACTATTCTAAAAGCATTCAACATGGTTTTAACGTTTTAAGCTGGCTATGGCGTCTATGTAAAAAAAAAATAACATAGTAAAAAGTTTAGTTGATAACGTATTAACATTCAAATAACAAAAAAACTTCCCTGTTACACTGAAAAAAAGGAAAAAAAGAAAATGATGAAATTATTTGGAAAGTTAAAGAAAATATAAAAGCTTAAAGATTTCTAACATTAAGAATATTTTGCTCCAGTTTATCAATAGAATCCATACTGACAATGTATTTATCTTAACATCTTCTGACTGAAGACTGCCTGGTAGAAGCCGTTAAGATAAGTGCTGTCATGAAATATCAATTATACTACTTAGGTACTCCTACATATTAAAGATAAAATATAAAACAATCAACTGTAAAAAAATCACCACTAAAATCATTAAAAATGTATAAGGAAATCATTATAGATAATATGAACCACAAAAAACCTAGAAGAGTTCCTACTCATGATTATTAAAACGAAAACATTACGCATGAAGCATAAAAAGTCAAGTTAGGTAGATACTCTTATTGCGTAGATTTATAATACATATAACAGAGCAAATAGTACATAACCAACACATAGGTACATACATCAAAGTTACACAAGCTAGGCACGATCCCCGCCGGCAACGATCATTGCTCTCGTCTCTATAATTTCGGCCTTTGCCTTTTTTTAATCGGCCCGATCTCTGATTGCGGCATTTTCGGCGTGGATCCTTAGAATTTTATCCGGCCAGTGATGTGATGATTTATAACCGAACATTATATTAAAAATCAGGTTTTAAACTTTGTTCGTTAATTAAAACATAGAACTTGTTGTTTACGGTCTTTTTTTTCTTTTTACATCGACTTGTTTCGTGTTATCAATATTAGTTAGTGTGTGACATGTAATTTTATTGTTATGTCTAACAATATTTTTCAATGGCCGTTAGTACACATGTCGTTTAGTTAAAGAAAAGGTTTAATCAATATAATAAATTCAAACGTTTAAAATGTTAACGTAAATTGACTTTACAAAATAACAAGGCGTAGCTTTTAATAAATTAGTAATAAGTTAGCAGCTCTACTGGCGTGGAGACTAAGCAATTGGCTTGCTGCACTACGTGTCACGGGTTCGATTCCTGCATCTATCACCGAAAGATACTTGATTCGGTTATGAATATATGTTGTATTTGTAAACACATCTTATTGTGGGACGAATAAAAAAATACTTTTTCAGCATTAAAAAGAATAAAAGGATTAAATATGGAAAGGACAAATGTAATGATAGATGATGAGGAAAATAAACACACAGTATAAAAGTTAGATCACCTATTGATAAGACAAAGGTACATAGTTTTAAAAGTTTATTAAAATCTTCTCTAAGGCTATTCGCGTCGAATTAGGTTTAGCATTTATTAAGAAGTACTTACGTAGTATATAAAATAGAACAACTGCCATCTGACCTCCCCGCGGCCCAATAACTGTCTTTATCAAGTAAAACATTCTTAAACAACCTAATAATGGTTTGTAGGTCTCTACTGTACTGTTTATACCTTTAACCGTCAATGTCGCCTACCAACTGTACAAACAGACAGACACAATAATAAGTCTCATACTTTTATAATTCTGTTTGCACTGTTCAATATGAAACTACATCTGTTTCAAATCGATTAGGGGATTTCGAATAGCATCTACGTGTCTATAGTAAGTACCACTTATTCACTGTATAGGTAATTTTATAGTAATTACGGTAAATTATTATGTGTCTATGGGAATCTCTGAATGATTGTAGAGTTGGTTTTAATCAATGAACATTGTATTTTTGTTCTTGTTTGGCATGAGGAAACTGCGAAGGTTATTCATTTGTTTTCGATTTAGGTTTTTGGTTGATTCTTGGTGTTTTGCTCTCATCCGTTGGATTCAAAATAAAATACAAATTTTGTTGAGCTTCATAAATATAATTTAATTTTAAGTCATCATCAGTACCTTGGCTATTTATACTATACATATTTTATAATATCAAGTTTATCCCTGACATTATGCTGAGTTTCAGTGAATGCCAAAACACTTCTTGAACATTCATCTTCTTGAATCTGCTGACATATCGCCTTGTTGTCAGGGTCCGCAGCCTAATTACCGATGTAGCGACAGGCGTAGATCGCGCGATATCTTCTGTCAAACGTCATTTTTGTGTCATATAATGTATTGGCTGACAGTGTGATTTCTGTCGCGTGGCTGTCGCATTGCTATCGCTTTTTTACGTAATTAGGCTGCCGTTCGCTAACTAATTCTCTCTCAGTTGCTGGCGACCCTCAGCATTCAAAAGTTTACTTTGGTGAAATGTTGATGTAGTTGGATTTATACATAGGTATATATGCTGACTTATAGGTGTGTAATTCTTTTTTGCACGTTACAAATGGATCGTTAGGAACGTTTTGAAACGCAACCGCGACCAACCGCCAACAACCGGCGGGCAATAGGCGTTGCTAGTGATGTGCCACGCGCGAGGTGTTCCCGCGCTAACTGCGCACCGTCACGCGAACACCGCTCCGCCCATCCTCACGCACGCTAATGCCTGATTTTTAAAACGCCAACTCCATTTTTTACCTTACTTAATTATGCCTGTAATTTTGTTTCTACACCGGCCTGATGAAATCAATGCTAAGTCGCACACGAATTTCAGGTCATGTTTTGATATTGAACAACCCGGCCTCCACGTGCAACAAATAATGTTTGTTATTTGTTCTATTTAAGGAAACAACAGTTTGAAAACAGTATTATTTACACGGGACGGTGCATTCTGCTTTCTGTCTTCTTATTAATAGCGAATTACACAGCAATACAGTGTTGCATCCGAAAGAAGACTAATAACCTTAATTATACACTTAACCTACACTGTTTCATGATTAATTTAAAAATACAAATACTTCATTCGGATTAAAATCACTTTATAATTTGAATCAAAACATTACATCCAGCACTACAAGCTTCAATCTTATATCACAACGTAACATCAATAGTCACAATGAAATAGTCCAAGTGCAGGGAACTAACACTCATTCTTGATAAACGGCGGCCATCACTGCACGCCACGGCCTATTATGAGAGCATGACGTCACCGCCCCGCCCCCCACCTCCTCGCTTCAATCAAATCGGGGAACCCTCGTCATGCCCCCACCCCACGTTCCGCTTTACTGACTCCGCATTTTTTCTCATAATAATAACGTCGAAAAAATCGCACAAAAAATCTCGACAGACGTGGCGTTGCTCATCCCATCCCTATCGCCGCCGTCCTTTTTCAAATCGAGTCGTGGAATTCCAAATTTGAATTTGGATAGGATGGATACTTTTGTTTATTTTTTAATTACTTTAAATACATTTTTGGGACTTTTTATATTGAGGCCAAATGAATAAAATAAATATTGATACCAGTTCTATAGGTATTTAATTAAATTCTTAGGTAAAGGTACCCCACAAAAGTCCAATAAGTTTTTTACTAAGAACCTATATACAAGAATAATATTAGTAAATTGCCTTATTCTGAAATAGCTATCTTCTTGATACTAAATTATTAATTACAAGTTATTATGGCGTTGTGCAGAAATGCTCAAAACAGCCTTTACAAATTAACAATAACAGAAGGTCATGACAGTGGTCACAGGTGTTTCTTTATAAAAGTAGAGTAAATAGTCTTATTGGATTAACTTTATTACCCAATGTGTTTGTATGGGACTAGCTATTAAACAATTTACTTCTCTTATTGGTACAATAATTACCTAATAGGAATTTAAAAAAGAAGCCAAATTAAAACTGTTCTTCTTATTATTTTTAAATAATCTGCATTTATTTAGTACGATCATTATTAAAAAAAAAAAAATACAGTATAAAAATATTCTATTTCTACTCAATACTGCCATCTGTCATCGTTCGAACTTGTTCGTCAAACTTGAAGTCATGGTCCCCATCAAATTCGGCTACTCACCGACAGAGGTCAGGAGTGTGCAAGTTTTTAAAGTTTAGTTAACTATCTCTTTAGGTAGTTCGAGAAAACTTTCACAGATGGTGTTGATACCAAAATATGTGTTATAATTTTTTTATTGATTTTTGGAGCTTGTGATGAAGTATTACAAATCTTACGTTTGTTAAAGATTCTAAAAATATGTTGACATAACGTGTAACGGATAAATTATGATGATTGAATATTAATTGTTTATACTGAATTTGATTAATCATTACCTATAACTAGGTTTGGAATTGTTTATTCTAGCAAATAAAGGATTTCTCACATGGGTGGAAATGTGGGCTTAGTTAGGCTGTAATATTGGACGGATATTCAGGTTGGCATGGGAGAATTTAAATTCCATAATCGTAAAGCTTAACCCTTGTCAATTGTGACAGCCTCTAAATTAATAGTGCGTGAAGGTATTTAGCAAAATATGAACTTAATATTTATGTATGTAAAGATTTATGACTATTAAAATTAGTAAATATGACTTGTGTATATTTAAAAATCTATTGAAACTTAGCTCTTACATTTTCATTTCGGGGATCGCTCCCAGTCTAGCCCATATGCAACTGAAGTGTACAAAATGTGACTGCTATTATCTAGACGTCTAAAGCCCCATTATTGGTAGATAGGCACCATCGCCTCATCAAATTATAAAACTTCTTCGGGCTTCTGGCCCCCCTTATGGTTGATATATCTCTCTAAGGCTTTCAAGGCTCCGTTATGTAAAAAAATTTCACCTATCCAAGAACTGACTGAGGCAAGCTATCTTAACCTTCCATATTAATCGATCTTCGCGATAGCTGCGAGCACTATTTTATCTACATATATAGCAAGCTAATGTATATTTAAGCATTATAATAATTTAATTAATATTATAGAATCCTCAATTATGGCAATGCCTGAAAAATGCAACCAAGTTTAAGAGACCTATTTTATTTTGTAACATCATTATAAGTGACACAATTAATTTAATTTTTATAAATACGTTGCCAATTTTAGAACTTCTATAGGTAATAACACCTAAGAGTTAAGTCAAAAATATCACAATAAATATTTTGAACCTTAGTTTAGTAAGTTTATTTATTTATCCCAAAGATCATGAACATTTGCAAGTGCACGGCGGTTTCCAAACTAGGCAAGCCTGTATCTTGGATACCTTGATTACAAATTTAAAATTTAGGAACAGAAAAATTATACAAATAGTAAAAATTATAATTTGAACTACAATCAATAGCTATCATAAATTAACACTAAGAGTAAAAATTAAAATAAAACACAAACCTAAGTATTTTTATTTAAGATCAAACCTGTATGAAAAATGAAAAGGTCATCCCAAAACGGTATTACCCCATACATCTCACAAAGGAACGTTTATTGAGAGGGGCTTGCTGCGACCGAAGCTTGATGAATGATTTTCATCGCTACCGGCGCCAGGGCGGAAACTCTCAGATACCGCCCGCTCAGGGCAGCCGCTGCGCGTAAATTAACCCGCCCGCCATGCTGCGTTTCCGTTTACATTTCTGTTACATTTAATGTAAATCTGCGATTTACTGTTTCGATGACATGATAATGAAAAACGGTTTTTGGAATTTTATGTTGGACACAAGTTCTTCACAGATGTTTGTTGATGTTGATATCTTTCAGAAAATAATAATTTACCGAAAACAAAAAGTAATAAATTGAACGATTTTTTAAATCAATAAAATTATCATAATTAATAGATAGATAAATTAATAGAATACCTACGCTTTATTGCACACAAAAGAGGAAATAAAAAATAACCTACTCATAGATTAGATAGGTAGACGATCAATTAATAAAAGAAAAACTGTAAGTTTGTAGGACACAAAGCGTGTGCAAGCCTTTTAACACAGATCCATCCAATAGGTAAACTTAGAGAAAGGGAAACACTGATTATTCAGAATGCGTTTCGAATTATTCAATGTAGCGGGAAAACGACAGTGATAGGAATTTTAATAGAGTTCATACACATTCGCTTTCCCATTTAAACCTCTATTGTTGCTCAATTTATATAATTGAACACCTCATAAAAGGTCTTCAAATCAAAAGACAAATATTATGAATGAAACTGGTGATCTGACTGTACACGTTGGTTTTGGAAATAGTTAGCCGTCTGTGTTGGTAGTTCTTTAAAGAAATTATAGATGGCGTTGATATAAAAGTCCGTAATTTGATTAAGAGATGGTGCTGTAAAATATTTTTTTATAAGTTTTCATCACCGTTATTAAAACATTTAGAAATTAGATTATATATTTATTTTATAATGAGCTAGTTATGTAGACTATAAAAATAGTTTTTTGTGATAATTGAAAATCAGTATCGTATATCTAGTTATTGTCTTAACATCTCACCCCCGCTTCTATTGTTCGAACGTATGCATGCAATGTTTGAATCACGTGTGGTAATTACAAAGGTGTCGGCGTTTGTATCTCGCCATAAATCAGCTTTGCGCGATATAACAATTAGCCGGTATGATAGCAATGTTAATTAAACGGGTATAACTCGGCGACCGCAGCGCCGCCATGGCAGAATTTGGAACTACAGCGTTTTATTACGAGTTTCAACGGTCTCCTGAATTTACCGATAAGCTTGGTTATGGTAATATTTTTTTAACCATCAATTATAGTGCACAAATAAATTGAATGTAATGAATGTAATTAGTAATTCAATTAACACTTCCATTGGAATTCTTGTATAACACGTGTTAAATATTTAGTAGTATGCAGGTATCTACTGCAATTAACTGGAAATGACATCTGGCTATGACATTTACTGATGATTTTCTACTTTTCAATTTTATTCAATAATTCTTCAAATGACAACAATACTTCAAATGAAAAAATAAATGGTTCTGTATTCCTTTCTTCTCATAATTAGAAGATCTGTAATTAAAGACACTTAAACGACGCGACTAAACATAAATTAAAATTTTATGTATTAATTTCGTAAAATGTAACATACTAGATACACTTATTTCTTTCGTCATTATCTGTAGCACTTAATCGACACCACAAACGTTCGACGTCCAGACGTTTGATGGTGCCCCGAACTCAGCGGAATGCCAGCCATTTTGATTGCGATGCCCGTAATTGATTGCGTTCGCTTTGATTAACAGATTCCAGCTTACTGTACCTCGCAGTAATCGGTGACGTGGGGCCATTTGCATCGTTTTATAGATATATAACACACTGGTAAATAGTGTAAATGGTTAGGTTTTAAGGTTTAGGCAGAAGGGTTAGGCAGAGGTGTACCTACTATTGTAGACCCTCATTTCGCCGATGCCGTTATTGAGTCCCATGTGAGAATTTCCATACAGAAAAACCCAATAAAACTTTGCCCGACCCAGAATAGAACCCAGGACCTCACGCTCACCAGTCGCGCTTGCGACCACAAGACCGATGAGGCACTCAAAAAGATCAAAAATACCAATAATAGCTTAATATGTAAATAAATACGATTAACAAGACACATCGACTTTTCACGTAAGTGTAAGGTGTCTAGTAGAGTGAATACCTACTGTAGTAGTTAGTGTGGTTTATATATATGTAATTAACTATACCCGCGTAGAAAGATATTTAAACAAACTTTGAGCCCTTTTTTCACCTTCTTAGAGGCTAAATTTAGAAAAATTCCAACTTAGAAGTTTTCAAGAGCCTGTAAGAAACATACTTGTCAAGTTTCAAGCTTATTCTATAGTTTCTGATGTTCTCTAATTTTGTTTTTATATAGATTTCATGCTATAGTCTAAAAATCACTAATATCGCCAATATGAAGTATCAATTTATCACCTTAACGATTTGTAAACAGGTATAAAATGTCGGCGTACTATTTATGAATTGCGTGTGACATTTATTTAGCAATATCTCAGATTAATATCTATCAATACAATTTACAACGCAGTGACCTCATAAAGGTCAAGCGGTGTTTTGATATTTATTTTAATACTACGAGAGTCATAACTTCCGGTGAATAAACAATATATGGAGAAATAAAATTTACATTAGCTATGAAAGATGAATTATTTCCTTTAGTTTGAGGAGTGAAGTATGCTTATGATGTTGAGTCTACGATTGATAAATTTTTTGCTTCAAATTCACTAAGACTGTTTTACAAATTTGAAGTTTGTTTTGAAGATTCTCATAATAGAAATAAGGTTGACATTTCTTCTTATAGTGGGTAAAACTGTAAAGGTCTTGCTTATCTTTTGCTTACTGTGTAAATATTTTGAGTGGAACTACTACTGATATCAGTAAGGTTAAATGAAAAATACTTTCCAAGGACAAACTACTATTTTTTTCTGTTACCTAACACTACCTAGCAATTTATCATCTCTATGCAAAAACTGCGTTGCACTGATGCTGACATAAAACAGAGCTTTTATGCGTGGCCACGACTCGACGTGACATAAATTAAATGACGTGATACGACTAGTGCGACACAGTAGCCACGGATAGCAATCTACAGCTAACAGGCTAGAGATAATGTTCCCAGATAATTGCATAAATGCCCCGTGTGCAAGTAAGCAAAGCGTTTCTAATTGAACAATCGTAGGAACGTATGATTATGACGGCGTAGGTGATTATTAGTTCATTATTTGATTAGAGTTCGCGGTTTACTTATGACTAAATCAGAACTGTAGATTATTTTTTGTTTCAGAATTGTCTGGGTCTGCGTTTTGTTTTTCTGTATTGCTTGCCTTAACCACTAAATTATTCTAGTCTCGATGAGTAAAAGTAGCACCGAACATTAATTCGGTCACTGATTTTCTTGTAGGACCCATTTCTTTGTATGAATTATTATCATTCAAGGCTATTAAATTTCCAGAATTTGTGACGTCTCTAAACTTTCGTACAATACTTTATAATTATACATAATTAAGTCACCTTTCCTGCTATTTAACCCTCCACATACTTACACGTCAACGCGAAAAGTGGCATACTAACGCGGTAATCACAGAACCTCCCATCCCGGCGGCGTCATGAAAAATTATGGACCCACCGCGAAAATTACACAAGTTGTCTGATTAAATTTAGAAGTTGGTTGGCGTAATTAGCGAGAACATAGCTATTCACTCAGGGCACGCTTAGTGGCTCGGATTTACGCCAGAGGGGCTGTTGAGAGGAATTTTCGCGTAAAAATGCGCCCGTTTTTCAATACAGAGAGGACTCGTAATGTCACGTCAGGGAATATGACGGGTTTAAAAGTGTTAATAATGGTTGGTTGATGAGGTTTTTGGGTGTTAATGTAATAAATATTTTTTGTAGTGAATAATTATGCAGGTTTTATTAAATAGGCAATTTTATAGGAATGCCTCGTTGGTCTATGATTACAAATGCGACTGCTGAGCATGTGGTCCTGTGTTATGGAGTTTTCCTGAATGGAAATTCTCAATAGCAGCACGGAGTATGGAAATGTGTTTAGCAGATACAATAATTATATTCTCCTATACTTCTCCTTCGAAGAAGTATGGCAGATAATTCCTTCAAAGAATAAAGGCGTAAAGCTATTTACATTAAGGGACTGAAAACTTATATTTAAAATTAAAATTATAGACATCGAACTTTGTATTATTTGTTCAGAATTGTATAAATCAGCACTTAAATATTTTACTAGTAATAATCATCAACATTTGTCTCTCAGAAGAATCTAAAAAGAAACTACATCTCGTCCAATTTCCTTTACAATTTTATTGCAAAACAACGTGTCTATCTAATTAAAGGATTAATTTAACACAACACAATAACAAGAACATCACAGAGAACCAGTAGATTAATGATCAGCCATCTTTATTAATGTTGCCATTGCTACATGGAGTTCCATAGAAAGACGTGGTCACACTAATAGGAATATGTGATGCAGAATTAATAGCCTCATTATAAAAAAAAAAAAAACTGTAAACAATATTATAGTTTTTTTTTTAAAGTAATTTGCCCCACACTAGGATTTCTCATGTATCGTGGGTACAGTTTACAAACATACATGTCACATGCACACACAACCAGACCCGAAACAACTATCTGTAGAGCATACAAATATTTGTTCGTTGCGGGGATCGAAACCGCGACACGTAGCGCAGAAAGCTAATCGCTTAGCCACTGCGCCAACCGCGTCGTCATATATTATGTAGTTTACTATCTACCTAATATTTATATATAGAGTTGGAGCTATTTATATCACAATTTTAAATAATTAAACTAAAAATATAAATAATATTGATACAAGATAATAATCTTTGAACATTGTAATTAGGACTTACAAACGGTACCAATATCTCGAGTTGGTATCGTCTGGGATTGCAAACCTGTCAGAGGCGTGAGCAAAACGAACAAAATTATGTATTAACACAATTGTTTATCTGCAATCTTTAATACTACTATACTTATACAATCTCAGTTCTAATTAATGGGCATTCATGAGCGAACGTTCGCTGATTCTGTCTTTGAAAACCAAAAATAACTTCAAAAGTTTCTTAGTGACCTTAAAAAGAGAAGTTTTTGAAACAAATTAAAATGATATTCGTAATGATCCAAAGAAACGGGTTATGAAAAATTCTCTTCTTGAGATGTAGTATCCTAATGCGATCCATACTGATCCCATCTTGAAATATGCTCTACGTCGTCACATTTCCTGAAAACAAATAGAGGTATGAAAATTTTTGATAAAGCAAAATAAAATGCATAAATCTAGAAAATATATAGTTAAAACATTAACGACGACAATACATCGTGTCTGTTTAATTTTTTTTACAAAATTTATCACACTTTATCACGATTCCACTGCATTATTTGTGAGTGTTAGTGAATGCGATGACACAAATTTTGTTTAAATCACTTTAATTACTTGACGAACAACGATTAATGTCATCGGTCCTGTCATCTAATGCTGTTATATTTTAAATGAAAAGTACCATGAAATAGGTTTTAAAAAACTATACACGAGCGATTCCATGTAAATCTACGTCAACAATGAGATTTTATTGAGATAGATGGTAGAATTTTCCCGGAACTGAAAACAGTGCAATAAAACAAGGTGGAGCAACTTTTCTTGCATACTGTCGCATTAAACCGATACAGGGAGAATAAATCAAAGTACGTTGTTCCCACAATAGCTCTCTAATTGACAAATAGTAGAAATGATAAATACACGCGTTGGGAATTTTCCCAAAATACGCATCCTTTGATCGTGTCTTGATTAACAGCTGCCGACTTGTGGTCGCGAAATGTTATTAATTTTCTTTTTAATTTGGTCTCTAGTCTATTAGAAGATGTATTTTTGTATGATTTATTGTATGACTGTTATAAAACAAAATACGAGATGGCCCATAGAATATTTCGCAGTTTTTACGTCTGATTAAAACATTCCGAGTGATTTACTCGCTCGTTCTTCAATGAAATCGTTCCAAAATATCGTTATGTATGTTGCGGATATTTATTCAATACAACGTGATATATCTACAAACATTCATAGAATAATTTCGACATTTAAATATTGCTGAAAGATACTTTACATCATTTTTTTTTGCATTCATTCTACTATCTTGCCAATATCTCGGGTGGTCCTGCAACACTAATTTAAGAAATATAACTGTTTTATGATTTATTGCAAAACTATAATGATGAAACTTATAAGCTCAACAATATTGCACAAAAAATGCTCATAATTGATTAAATTCGGGTCTGGTGAGAATCAAACTGTAGTCATACAGTCGAACGCCTCCACAGAACGTTTTAATGAAATTTCACGAGGAAATCATGCCATAGTCACCACATAGGACAAAAAGTATGGGTCATGCGAAAAAGTTTTTATATAAATCACATGATAATGCTCATAACAGGAGCTTTATTTTATTCCTATAGGTAGGCGTGCAAATTCTATGAGAGCTAGTGTTGGTGTCCGTTCCTTCTTTCCCACTATACTTTAACACTGACATAATTATGTGACATAAAGAATAAATGTCTTCAAAGATTTTCAGAGCTTTGACATAAAAAAAAAATAGGCTGTTTTCTCAGGATTTCTGTTTTTATCAAAGTTGTCCAGATCTTGACCGGTCTCAAATTACACAACTGTAAAGCGATCTTTTCCAGTTATCTTCAATAGAATTTTCCAACCTCTTTACCTAGAAACAACGCATAAACATTTTGACACACACCCAATTATAAGAGCCTTTACTTAGAAGCCAGGGGCATGAGAATGAACCACGACTGACTCACAAACCAGTTATTTTAGAAATAAATCAAAGCGTAGACGTCCGTTATCAAATTATCAAAAGCACGTGAGACTTAATTTGGACGTCGCTGTCGGTCAGTTTAAAAAGGTATATTCCTTGAACATTCAGGGTTGAAGATTTTTATCTTGTTCGTAATTGTTGGCTAGAACATTAGCCGTACGTGCACAGATCGAGACACGACTATGAGATACTTTTATAATTATTACACGTGTTCAGTTAAAAGGCTTTTCGCTGAAAATTATTTCAAGTTGTTTTCAAATATTTTTTTTTATACTTTGCTTAGTGTGGTTAACAATATTTGTTGGAAAAATTAAGAATTGCCGTATCTAGTATTTAGTACAGCCTACGTAAACGTAATTGTATGTCGTCCGCTAAAGTAATTATTGGTTCTGTACCACAGGCGAGATAATAACTGGCTAACTCGAGACACTACGAAATAAGAGATAAGCGAATAAAACCTCATAAATCACTTCTCGTCTCCATGTACTTACATCTATAGGGCGAGAGTTAGTTGTCGGAATGCAAATGGAAATTGAAAATTAAAAAAAGCGAGGGTCGCGCCGCTAGGGGGCGGCGAAACCGTAAATTTAAATTGTCCAGCCCTGTACATGCAAATTTTCGGAGTAGGCATGCCTTTCAATTGTTGTACCTAAGCTCAGTTCACGCTCGCTTCAAAATTAATTAACGCTTTTATGTATTGTCCTTAGAATTTTCACGATTTTATATGACATCAACAGGGAGATTGAACCTAAATCTGGAATGGAATGGATGTTATTCAGAAATGATGGAACTCGTTAAGAATATGAAATATGGTTTTGGTATGTTTCGTTGTTTCAGTTGGTTATTATAGTACCAGATAATAATAGGTGACTATTATATGTTCCCATGCCAATGTTACACAACAAAACAGAAGCATCTGCGAGGAGCATATTGTCTCGGGAGCCGCCGCCATCATTAACTGTCGCTAATGAGGCTTGAGCTTTTGGTTTTAAATAACTTGCGCCAGCCCTCAGGGGCGGCACTTCTGCCGCAAGGATTTTTTACTCAGTATATGATGTTAACAAAGCATATCCAAAATATTCCGACGTGACTTTGTAATGATGTAAATTTTGCTCTGAATTTGAAATTGTAAGAAATATCCACCTCTTACAATAGGCAGTCATATAAATTATCTAAAATATGACGCAAGCGCACGGTTGAAGCCGTCTTAAACTCTTAAAATATTCTTGTTTTTTATTTACTTAATTGAATTTTTTGTTCCATCATGTTTGCTACTTGGTAAATTCTAGTAGCTGTCATATTATGTACATAATAAATTGTCTACATTAAACCAGTAGAGCGAGATTCAACGATAACGCGGTGGTTTCTGTGACACTTGTCCCTCGGCACACAAATTAACGTCCGTGTAAAGTTATATCGTCGGGCGGCGGCGCGGTTGTCACTCATGCTCCATCAACTGCTGGGAAATGTTGAGGGTATGACGGCGGGTCAGCCACATGTCGATCTTGAGACGTGACACTATTTCATATATGCCATCTCACTTCTCAGGATCCACTTCCTTCAGCCAGACAAAGACAGATTTCAAATATGAATCGCGTTTAAGAATGTGCCGCTTAGTTATCTCCGACGAACGGGGGCTCGTATCGCAGACAGGTTGTCGCTAATAGGCGTTTTACTCGGAACATGAGGTTTTATGACTTCGTGTGTGTCCCAGCTTTAGGACACGTGTCAGTCTGTCAGGCAGGTCGGCGGCGGCGCGCCATGACTCTGGCGCAGCTATCTGTGAGCTCGCCAACACAAACATACGATCGATCGATAGCCATATTCTTACACCTGACCATTGGAATTTAATTATAGATTGACTAAGTGCATCAACCTTTCTTTTCAGATTCGAGGAAGAATCAGATGAGGAGACACCGTCCGTCAACACCGAGCAGCCCATTAGTGAGATCGACCGCTGTGTAGTGAATGGAATCCGAAGTGTTTGTGTAGTGACTAAACTGTGATAGGTAGTGTCGGCCCCTGGGGCCGAGAATCTGCGACGGAAGATACGGACGCGAGCCGCGCGGGCTGCGGGCCCGCGATGAGCGCCAACAACTGCGATAGCATGACCTACTTCTCCAACGCTTACATGCCAGACATGCGCAACGGCGGAGGCCATGAGCACCAGCAGGCACACGCGCACTACGGTGCCGTGCCACAGCAGGGTCACGAGATGGAGGGCTGTGACCAGCAGCTCAGGCCTGCGCAGCACCACTACCCCGCGCAACCTGCGCCTGGTATGCCTTACCCCAGGTTTCCACCTTACGACAGACTGGGGTACTACCAGCAGATAGAGCAAAACGGCTACCGGCCAGACAGTCCGTCTCAAATGGGACATATGGGTCCTAAGACGGACGGGTACGGGCCCAATGGTCACCAGCCTCCAGCGCCAGCGGTGTACACGTCGTGTAAGCTGCAGGCGGCGGCGGCGACGGCGGGGGGCGTGCCGGGCAGCCCGCCGCTAGAGCAGGCGCAGCAGATGCCCCACCACATGCATCCTCAGCAGCACATGGTGCAGCATGGAGTGCCGCATCAGCAGCACCTCATGTACCCGGTGGACGACATGCAGCACCAGACGCAGATGCCGCCCATGCACCAGCAGTCCATGCATGCACAACAACCGCCCCCGCAACAGCCCCCGCCAAACACCAACGCCTCGCTGCCCAGCCCACTATACCCCTGGATGCGAAGTCAATTTGGTAAGTGTTACTTCTTTTTTATTTAATAATCTACCGATACTCAACGGCCATGTTTATGTTTTTCAAAAGTGGTAGGCAGATTTGTCGTATAGACATCTACTTTTCTTCGATAATAGTATCGGGTTTTAGATATTCCAGGTTGTTTCCTAGACTGTATAAGAAATATTTATTGAACCGAATGACTTCAGTTGACCAAATCATGGCCAAGAAATCAATCAGCTTAGTAGTGGCACGGCGGCCATGAAACAAATGCCGCGGTTTCACCACTTTATCTTCTTCCGTAGTTTTTACCCGGAATTCTTTATTGATTTATATTGCGTTGAAAGTGAGACCAAATTCCTATGTCAACGTAAAATTTGCACAATATAATACAGTACGTGAACTCAGGTAGCGAAAACAGATTCAGCAATTTGCAAAAACACTTTCGCTCCACGTGCGCATTGATGAGAAACAATAAGTGCCAGAAACAATACCCTGCCCACTGTTCGGGGATTATTTATGAGCCGAAGAGGCATTCAAAAGGAATTTCACTTTTCATAAAATTTACAACTGCCGACACAAAAGCGCTCACCTTCTGTTTAGCTGACGCCGATCCGGAACAAAGACCCTCAAGTTGTGCCACCATCTCCTACTGTTTTTGAATTTGTCTGAAATCTAATTTATGGTTTCCTCGCCTGATTTAGGGTTTCTATTGTAATTGGTGATATCATTCGCAATAGAGATGCTGTTTAGAGTTTCAAGTTTAGTTTTGAGTGCATATTTGCGCGGGATAGTTTAGCTACTGTCCGTGTCGGAGTTATAATTATTCGCGAAAGTTTTAAGTCTGTTTAAATTCTACTTTCTAGTGATATAGTGAGTAAAGTATTAATGTATGTAAATAACTGGTTAATAGCAACATGCAGTCGTGAGGACTTAACTTAAAACTCACTCAACTTTTAAATCTGTACCTAGTCAAGTGATAGTACGTGCCTCCATATAGGTGAGCTACCTGATGTCTATTTATAATTTATTGGCTAAGCAATCGAGATGACTAGAAACGTTCTTTATTCATTAACTGCCATCAGAGACAGAGGAAATTCCAATGATGTGACGCGATAACAACAGCAATACATGATGAATAATGTCACTTACCTTTACACTTTTAATGCTTTGTATTTATAGGTATAACATCAAGTTCTTACTATCTTTTACCATGGAAGTATTCTTTAACATCTAACAGTTAGCAAACACTCTTGCATATACACCTTTGATTCTGTTCTCTTCATGCGGTATGGCTTCATTGTGAACACTAACGCTTCCCTTGCCACGTGTGAATCGGAAAGAATTGATAGTAGTCTACCTAGATCTACATATTTTTTGTAAAATTCTTTATTCGATTGATACATACGACTCGATTCTGCGACAAACCCAGGACTAGTTCCTGTCGCGTGAACTTTAAATTATTATTCAGCTAATTACTGTAAAACTGTTGGGCAATTTCGACTTCTCGGGAATGAGATAAGTTAGGCATTACTACACCATACTGCCCTGGTGCGAGTTGGCGGCCAAGCACACCATCGAGAACTGTATCGAGCCTTTCAGATGTGCAGGTCTCCCTACGATGTTTTTCTTCACCATTTACGCAAGTACGTGTTCGAATTTAGTCTTGCGTTTAACCGGTAAGCTATCACTGCTATTTTTGAGTTATACTTATAGTATGTTCATTGTTAACGAATCTTCAAGCTCTGGAAACAAAACAACATAAACAAGAATAAATAGGTATGATTGGATAATGACTCAAATGGTTGCTGTTGAAAGATTCATCACGGCAAAATGTATATTACATATACTAATCTTATCAAGATTTAATTGAACAACACAGCAATTAACAACAGAACTCACGAAGCATTTTAAATCGTATAAATCAAGTAATCATAAATCAGATGTGATAGTATCAATGTGTTCGCCAACTTTTGCTATTCCTACATATCTATGTCCAACTACGTACCCACTAGAGATGTGGAGATAGGTCAATCATTTTCACTGAATAGTTCGTGGATAATCGACTGACCAGTGAATTAATGGACATTTTTAATTGCTTTAACATGTTTTACTTGGAACGGTATGGCTGGCTCAGTAACTAAGCGAAGAAATTCGATATTTCTGCGCTACGTTGCGGGTTTGATTTCCGCGCGTTGCAAATATTTGTATAATGTACAAATGCATCAGCTGTAGGTGCTTGAGAGTCGCATCGAGTAATCTTATCTATCTATAAAATATGATATGCTATTTTCCTTAACTTTTTTAATTAACTATTTTTTTTAATTTAGTTAGTCGATGTAGCAGTATCGACTTTTTGCTTATTCGACGAAATAGCTAATCTCTAAAACAGTTAGCTCTAAGTGTTTCCAACCCATGTCATAACCGATATCTGGCAGCTAGATGCCAGATAAACGTGCCAATTTTGACTTAGTTTCAGTGTGCCAGACTGGTCCGAGTTGGCCGTCTCAGTTAATTAATTCCCAACTTCGAAAGCATTTGATGAGACAGAGATAGATTGTGGTTACAAAGCGGGATGAGTGTTGCAAGTATAAGGCATCTTGTATGATGACTGGTTGACGATCCGCTGTTTTGTAGTCAATCAGCGGATTTTGTCATTCTCGTCATTATTTTTCAATGATCATTTGTGACGTCATGCTTGTAGAGTAATTATTGCGTTGAATTATTTTGCTTCGGGATACAGGGAGTCTAATTCGATCGATTTAGATGAGTCATGTGATTCTCATTACAAATGTCAAAATATCCACTAAAATGACATCTGTTAATGTCATGTAATATTCATGTTCAGCAATCATCTAATTGACAGTTAATAAAGAGATTCGTTGATTAATTTTATTACACTATGGACATTGTAGGACCCTTGATCTTTAGCTAGTTGTTATCAAATATAAAAAGGGTTGTCGTCAAGTTATTCATAAAGTTCCTTTTAGAAAAATTTATTTAGAAGGACTGAGTTAGTGAGTCTTCTTACTGTAAATCATATACCTTTATCAAAATCCTTGTTATCTAATATCTTAAACTTACTTTTTTTGTGATTGCAATTAACGTCAAAAATATTAATTGCCCAACTGCACGAGGCAAAAAGGTTAGACTCTACTAAACCAGTACAGTAAAAACAAATCTCGGATATTATCTTTTAAACACCAGACGTGCCTATTTAGCATATGAAATATACTCTGTACTTAAAGCACACGGTAGCAAATAGTCGCACTTAAACAGAAATCTCGTTATACCTCTTATGTTATCTACTTGAGAACGCTCCTTCATTAATTATCTTCAAATATCGGCTGCCATTTTGAAATAAAAAATCCAACCAATAGGAACACCGCCTGCGTTTGTTTGAAAATAGAACGCCGTTCCGTTTGGAGCTTACGAATCATTAATCATTGACCAACTGTAGCAACGCGTACGCAATGATTATGTACTAATTCAATCTGTTTGTATGTCTATATATAATGTAGTAGACGAAAAAATGAGCAGGGGCATGCAGATAACATTAATGAAATGGATTTAGAAATTAATTGATTAAGTTTTTTGTTCAAATTTCATGAAATTACTATTTTACACGAGAATATCTACAGGAAGATATTAGTGTAGAGTGACAAAGACAAACTTTAGAGTTTGATTATTCAGTTGATGTACACTAATGAGAATTCGTGTTAAAACGTATCACAAGCTTTAGTGATAGAATTATGTGACTCATTAGTTTCAAAAGACAAAATGATAAATATGCTTCCATTTTTTATTTTACATCAAGAGGAAGCTTATGAAGATGTAAAATGGGGAATTCGCATGACGTCAAAAGGTGGTCAGATATTGCACGTAAAATTAATGAAATCACGGAAATAACATTTATTACAAACGATATTATTTTTAAAGCAACAGTAGTATTAACAATGCGATGTATGTTTTCACACTGATCGGATTTTAAAAATGAACTGGAGAATATTTTGGTAAGATTTAAAATATCTGGAAAGTTGACCGAGGGAATGGGTTAATATTGTACTGGTATCATCTGCTACTACAAAGTGAACTTTTATCGATTTCTAACCCTAAAGATGGGACTTGGGACGTTGTGTCTAGTGCGTACGCATATTATTATACTCTATTGTCCTGTGATTTCTGAAAGACTGTGGGTTTCATATAATAATTCTTGTTGTTGGTAGGAATTTGGGATAATGCTTTCACAGAATGATTTATCACAGACTACTAATTTCCTAAACGAACGAGCTTTTCGTTTCGTAAAATCCCTTTATCAACGCCACTGGACTTATTTTCTCCAGAATTCACACAAAAACACCTTTATTTCGGCGCAATTTGACGTATAGCCACACTGACTAACGGCATAGAAAGATAGACTTACCTAGTCCGAGAGGTAGGCCGCGATAAGTCGCGGGGAATCGAGGTGGAAATGGAAATATAATGGAAATCCCCCCTCTGCGCCACCTCGTCCCCCCCTTCGCATACAATGCCGGATAGACGACTTGTTACATTTCATTGTTCAGTTATCAGCCCCGAGGCCTTTGTGAAAGCCAGATGATTGAATACAAGTATTTGTTCTCGTGCCTGCTTCTGATTTTCCCCGCTTGCCATTGAAAGCTCGAATCGCTTCGTATTAAACATAGAAACGTATAATACAATTACTAACGTGTTACGGTTGGTTGTTTGTTTTTCTTGCAACATCCAGCAGGAATTCGGCTGTCGACAGGTTGTTAATAGAAAGGAAACAAGAAATTGTTATTAAGTATCGTCAGACTATCAAAGGTTTTGTTTCGTTATTAAAGTACGATAAAAAAATATACTGCGAAAAAATTTCATGCCATTTATATAAATTTCATTGTCAAGTCTTATCATAATATAACAATTATTATATATAAATACAATTTCTACTCTTACGTACAGACGAACAAATATCTGATGATCCTGCTTACCTACCTCTTTGTTCGACTGTACAAATGCTTCAACTTCTCTTGCAATATTATTTTCATATTGATCCATCTTATATTCACATACGCAAATCGGATTTCCACTACATAATTTACTATTTTCCAGTAATTTTGTCGTCATCTCCGACAAAACCTAGTGATTTTCAAAGTAAAGTAGGCGATAAGTCCCATTGTCGGTACGTACGACTTGATCGATTGCCGATTGTCGTGCAGTAACAATGACGATAAATGCCTCACTAGATTGGAGTTCAGTTTCTTTATGTACCAAGCTTTCTACTTTTCTTCTGATTTTTATACTTTTTGAAACTTCTGCGCTCTTTTATGATGACTCTTTCTAGTACAAAATTATACCAATTGATCGAGACTCTCTGACAAGTTATAAGTCTAAATTGATTCAATGTATTAAAATGCTTTATATTTAAGTCATGTATGTGTTTGGGGTAGTCAATTTTCAGGTACCTTCAGGTTTCCCTGAGGGGACTATCTTCAATCGTGGTAAAGTCGTATTAATCAAATTGATCAAACATGCTCAACAAGCATCTCATTGCTTTATTGCAAAAGATAAACGTCACTTCAAATTAAACTTTAATTTGTCGTCAAGATTCTGCTCCATTACCTCTCTACCCTCCGAACTAAACCGATGAACTCAAAAATTTCCGCAAATGTTTTTATTTATTTAACGCAGGAGATAGTCCGCATTTCCCCAACTTCCCCTTGTATTTACACGTGCTATTATTTGCATAAAGATTTTTTTACACAGTAGGGTAGAGTGGGGTAGAGGGATAAAAATATATTTCTAATTCTGTTCGGTGGTGACTTTCCGGTTCGGCCCGGTAGTGCGACGTTGACGAATGGCCTGTATACTGCTTTTTGATATTATTTTTTCTATGTCGGCTTAGAATTTTTGTTGGTTTTTAAAGTGTGAACGAAAATATTGAAAAGAGGATGTAGCAGCACTCTCACTTAGTAACTTGCTTCATATTGGAAATGTATAAAAAATTCTCTAGAATTTTTAAAGTTTGTTGTTATCCACGCAATTTTTTTATGCCTTCTGCAGTACATTTTAGCCAAATCAGTAGTATAAAACATAAAAAAGTAACTGATTAGCTGGCTTGGTGATTAACATGTTACTCGTTTTCCAACTTGTCTCTATCAATTTGCATAAAAAAGCATGATAGCATGACATCGCTACAAAATTAAAAGACTAAAACCTATTTATTCAACTTATCGCAACTAAGGCACAGCCCAACTTGAAAGTACTAAGTATGCGTTTATAAGTTCTGATTTTACCTGCAAGATGGCGTTGGAATCAAGTTTAGCGACTCGGGATTTTCCATTTTCTTAATTGAATTTTGTACTTTCAGTGAAGTACCTAAGCTCTTGTAATATTTTTTTTTCTAACGTTCTAATTCTTAACCCTCTTCATACTCCATCGATACATTATATATTAAAAAAATACTTCAAATAGTAGTACATTTTTATTCGACGTTCAACTTACATTTAAAGAAATAGATTATTCATAAAGTTTACAGCTATATTTTTATACTTAGGTAGATGAAAATATGAATATGATTACTACACAAAACAAAAAATAAAAAAGCAAGAAGTTGGGAGCTTATTAAAAAACCATTACGGTCCTATAATTACATACACCCACATCGAAATACACCAATCCCATTAATATATGTCTAACGCACACATAGAAAGACGCCAACTCACGATTACCTTCTCACGAATGGGATGGTACCCACACATTGACTTGTTGAATGCTGTATGATGTGTTGTGTCAGTGTGTGTCAGAGTTGCCAGTTATTTTTGTTACCGTTAATCGTCGGTAAAAAAATTGTGTGACAGAATTATTTAAGTTTTTTCTTATATATTTGTTACTATGAAAGTACAGATTAAACTTTTTGCTGTTCCAAGTTTAAATTTCACTAGTATGATTGCTATCCTTCTATTCCTTACTATATAGCAATAGATTACAAAAAAAAAGATTCTTTAATTTTACACTCGTAAGAGACGTCCTAGGAAACAGAAATTGAGTTATAATTTAAATAAAACAGAATAATAGGAACATTGTGTCTCACTGCCACGATTTAAATTAATGCCATGGCTCATGATTAAATCTCTAAAATTATAGCGACTAAACGCAGGCGGAGCCGACTCATTACATAATTCCTAATTATAGTATAATCACGTAAATCTTTGAAAAATTATTCAATAGTGTATGAACTCACAGTATTGTAAAAAAAAGTTCCCATAGTTTGCATTTGCATAACAGATAAATCTTAATTATTTTACTGCTATCTTCCTTATTATTTAATAACTTAATTTTGCTTCTGAAGAAAAGATTGAGGCTCCAAGATACAGCTAGTTATTCTGAAATTTAGTAGAAAAATAAAACAATTGACTCTTTTAATACACTGCTTTAAGCTATACAAAATGTCACGTGTTAGATCAGTAAGTAACTTATCAAGTTTTCACAATATGTTCATCTAATTCGCTAACTTGCGTTGAAGTTCACTAAATAACAAGGTGCCTTTCTTGGACCCTCTTTCAAGTTACTGAGTTCAGACCAATAATTTCCCCAAACTACGTCCTTTTACTTCAAAAGTAAGTTGTGTCCAATTAACTGGCAACATTGTCAGAAATCGTCTTTCTCTTTTTAGCCCGTTCTTCCTATCCTTGTCCCACTCGAGGTTAGGATAGCTTGGCCCACATTAATTAAACGTTGGGATAGAACGCCAATCAAACTTTGACCGCCGCTAAGCCGATGAAGCCGAACTTATTATGTGGTATTAAAATTCCATTTTCGAACACTAACCGCTCTAAATTGAAATGGATCCATAGCATTATGGAATTATAGCCACTAATTCAATAAATGCTAGTGTATTGCCCATTACCGTTTAAAAGGTATGACTTATTACTTTTTCCGGTCATAATTTCCGATTCAGCAAATTACAAAACTAATAGGTGGTATGTTAGATATGGAAATTAAATTCTATCATCGCTCGATGCTCATTAATGTGATATAAAGTCTGTTCATATCATTAGGCATGTATAAAAAACGGCGTCACATGATGCGTGCACATGTGCGGGGCGACAGTGCCACATAAATCATAAACCGTATCTTTGTACTTGCGCCGGTAGGTAGGGAGTAGCCACGTCGATGGAGGAGCGGAAAAAAGCCCCCCCGTTTCCTGCCCGGGGATCACACATGACCGGCCTGTCTATCTGCCAGACCCGTGTCAAATATTCTCTGGAGCGGAGATCGCCCCCCACCCGGCTTACGGGGGCAGGGGAAGCCCCCTGGGGCACGCTGTCCCGCGGCGAAGCTCATCTTGGAGCCCTAATGCGTTCCGCGCTCGGTATTATGTTGAGATGAATTTTTAGGCGGCTGTAGACCACTACTTGTTTTTGTTACGTTCACATATAATCCAAACATAGGACTGCTCAAAGAACCTCATAAGAACCTTTAATATCGACGAGAGGAACATGATTGAATATTTTCTTTTTCATTAAGATTTTCGCTTTCACAGGGCGGGCGTTGAAAAATCACCCACCCCAGCACCTTTCATAACTTTTCACTTCGTGATCCAACGCAATTACTCACTTTCTATCGCCTTCTCAAATATTCATTCGTGCTTTTCCTGCTGCAAATTATAGTAATAGCCCGAACAAAACTGGTAATTAGCCCCGTACGTGAAAGGGGGCAGTAATTTTTATAAAAGCTTCAGGTCATTACATTACACTTTATCATGTTTCTCAAAACATGATAGTGTAACTAATTGATCAGTTTAATTTTTGTAATGCCAAGATTGTGATATACTATTGCAGATAATATGCCGATTTGGTTCGATTGTTTTGCGTGTGTATGATTAGGTGTAGGTACAGGATCCGTAGGTGTGTGTCGGCACAGAGAGGCCGGGGTAGGATGTCGCGTCGACAGGCGGAGCCGGGCACAGAACAAAGCTGTGCGAGCCTAACAAAGACGTCACCGGCCGTGGCTGCGACGCGGAGTTATGGCACCCATTGTGCGCAACAATACCCAACAAACGAGTTTGTATAAGCTATTAGGTACGCGCATTAATATATATTTTTTGTTCGCCCGAAAATTTAGCATTCCATTACGAGGGAGAGAAATGAAACGCCCGCCGCATGAATTATATTAAAATATATTTGAATATTTCATTTGACACCTTTTTTGCGGGCGGTATTTCGTTCAATCCCGGGCGGGGTGCGCGTAATTTTTAGCATACACCAAAGCTAAATTTTCGGTGAATAACATTCCATTTCGGATGCGAAACACGACGGGTATCAGCGTCAACACAACACTGACTGATGGCTGTGTGTTCACGTTATAAATTATTTTTTGAGATCCGCTCGGATTTGTGATGAAGCCTTTCTGTTGTATGTAGATTGACATTTGTTTAGGGTTCTTATTAATCCGTATATCTATAAGTAACCTTTATCATTTTCAGTTAGACACATAAACACGGACATATTTGTACATACATATGTATAAAAGTATACTTTCCTTCCGTAAGAAATGCATCAACAATATGGAATACATAAAAAAAAGCGTGCGTCTCGAACTACGAATTTAACTTAAACTAAAGTATACAGATAGCTATAGGTTTACTTATATCAGTTATACACAAATGGTTCGAAACAAAAGTCATTAGGCTAGCATGTATAAAGCACTAGTAATCTTCGGTACATAATCTAAACGCCCGCCCAAACCTCACCAATGATTAATGAATATCAGAACTTGAAAGGCGGCCATGTTCTTTTTTTTTGGATATTTTATATGCTATGCATCATTTTTCCTTTTATGTGGATTTAATGAAAGGTTTTCTATTACAAACTAAGAAAACTGTTTCGGAATAGGTTCGTATCATAAAATTCTAAAGTAGGTAAGGTTCTATAGTTCATTTATTACTTGCAACAGCACAAATAAACACGATTTTGTTACAATAACATAGCACTATTGTATATCCACCTGCTGCTACTAAGAATTTCTGTACGGAAAAATCCAATAACACTGCCCGACCCAGGAATCGGATCCAGGACCTCGCGCTGTGCAGTTGCGACCACTCATCAATGAGCAAGATACAATAGTTAAAGTCCTGAACACCCTGAACATCCTGAACACATACCAAAAACAATACCACCAAGAACTGCCCAACTCCTCGAAAAAACATTAGACTTTCCCAAATATTTAATATAGGTCCATTTTAGTAATGTAGGGTTAAATATGTACACACACGCCACATTAATCATACATGAGGTACTCGTAATTATTATGTCGCGTGTTTTATCATTCATGGCATTTTGGCCGGGGATATTATCAATGTACCCATAACAAATTATATTCATGTTATTAGTAGACCAATGTCAATTTTACAATGCCATTGCAGTTTTAATGCTAAATAATATTATTTACGATTTATTTTACCGCCGTTTAGGAGCTACTGTTTCCAAATAAAAATATAATTTCATGCCATATGCCAAGACCTAATTTAACTATTAAATTGATAACGTTATTAATAACACTGAATAAAGTCGTATCATGAATAATGGCAGTATAACAATACATTTTTGAGGTATAAGCTTGACTTAACCTTCATCTTTCATCTTCATCTTTACTTGGCTAATATTTCTAAAGCGACACAGAACCTTAGTAGAACCTGCAGAACCCTGTTATTCAGTAATTTTAAGTTTATTGTAAATCAGTGACTTGATGTTACCCTTAACATGGCTCGCTCATCAATCGTCACGTCTTATTTTTAATTTTGAAGAATCATTCTACATTTTTCTAACTTGGCCTAAAATCAATAAGAAATAACTTTATGACCTTATCTGGAGCCACAATGACGGTAGAACATTTAGACTTTGTTCTCCTTTCGGTGCTTCTCTAATAAAGATAGGCATATTTTAGAGCACGTAGAACTTAAGTGCCTTTCAATGTCAGAACAGAATTCAACTCACATTTGCTCGATCAAACAGTCTTCAAGCTTCCTATAAGGGCAGCAAGATTAATTTCCCTCAAATAGTAGATACCTACTCAATTTATCGGCGGCTTTAAAGCAAAACAATTGTCACTACGACATTAATTTATTTTTACACGATTGCAATATCAATTAAACACTATAAACATGGATCGACCTTCGGTATCGAGTCGTGGAAACCAGCAATTTTATTTACGACGTGTAAGCGTTTAAGAGAAATTGCATTAATCTGAATACCCGTTTGATATCATGTACGATGTTGCAATACACTGAGTGATTTCAACATAGCTATAGGTCATAACAAACAAATGTTTACCACGCATTCTGAGTTTAGTCACGTTGAAAATAAAGTCAGAATTCGATTGGGTTTCGTCGCCCAAATATAGTGTTGGCGTGAAGTCGAAATGTATGAAATTGTAGGACATGAATTATGGATTGTCGATATCGCTTCAAGCTGTTGCTGTATTTTTTTCGTGTTCCTGTGGCGATACCGCAACGAATTAAATTAAAAGCTCTTTTCACTTGTCATCCCTTGATGAATTTGGTATTTAGGCTCGCGCGCTGGCTGCTATTATTTTTTGTTCGTTGTTGCAACACATTTTGAATTATTAAATTACGTTATAATATTGTAAGAGATTGCATTCAATCCTCTTATATTTACTCTGAATTAAGTATATTTTTTACTTTTATTTTGTCAATCGTAAGTATTTGAGGAGTTGCTCAACTGAAAGTTACTTTCACAAAGACCTCCAACGCTAGGCTTCCAATTATCTATTAGATCTTTTTACTTCTCTAATCATGAGAAATTATTTTCCCAGATTCTCTTCCTTGTATCGAAAACAATGTTTACGACAGTGCGGTTTCCAAAGTTATTGAAACACCTGCCTTAACCGCAAGATCTATTGTACTTAATTGCTACAGTTGCTAAAGTTTTACAAACAATTTTCAGTTTGTCCTTATTACTAGTTTTTGTCTAAGCTAAGCTGTAGCATTGTAAAAATTGCGTTGCTATTACTATATCTGTGAAATTGTATGTCCTAATTTTTTTGCAAATTATATTGTCATAATCATCACCCTAAGTTTATAGACCTTTATAAAGTCAAATACAGCTGACCTTTGAAGAGATATAGCTATAAAAATTGTAACGGTTCTATATAAAATAACAATTTATCATCAGTTCTATATACAAAAGAATATACATACATCTCAATTCAGTTTTGGCCGGTTATAACCGGTTCGCGGCAGCTGACCGCATTTTTCGACCCTTTACCTTTGTACACGCAACGCAGTAATCAGTACAAATGCGATGTGAGATAGCGCACGCCTTTCAATATTTTAGCACGCACTTTATCCAGATAAATGTGAACCAACCTTTACTTCTCAGGGGATTAGTGGCGTATGGATTCTGAGCAGTTGCTCTGGAAAACGCATTCGTGAACTTACTAGTACTAACGATAATCTCTTCGGTTCGATACATTGTATCGATTCAGTGCAAAACGCGGTTGGTTGATTAAAATTATGCGTTTTCAAGTTAAGATTTCATATTTTCGAAAGGATTACTTGATTCAACCAAGTACAGTCTACTAAAGCAACCTGTATTGTCTACTCATATTTTAAACACATGGAGATACACAAATCTAGATTTCATATCATGTATTTCTATTCAGAATTTCTTACATCATTACCAATCACTTTCCCCGGTCCATCGTAGCCAATTTTCAACAATGCCCGGTGTTTGTCCACATCGTCGTGAAAGTAAGCCCCTTCCCCAGGCCGAGATGATTTATCGCCGCCCGACGACACATGCAGCGCTGCGCCCGACGCTCCTAAAGCTGCGATTTCGTTTGGAATAGTCATACCAGCGTGTGGGACGCTGCGGTTTACACGCCCGTTTGTTACGTGGTTGTTTGCCATCATATTTTTGATTTGGTTTTTATGGTCGATCTTGCTATTATATTCAAAGGACATCCTTCTTATTGACAATATTGTAACCTCTCACGACTACTTTACCAAATTTCCAATTTTACGTGTTTCTCATGTCACATACAAATTCGAAACCAATTGTTGTTAGTTTTCTATTACTTTGAACTTCACTGTCCCATCTTTATAAAATAAATTAGTCTTCTATAACTATTCTTGACTGTCGAAGATACTGGTTCAAGTAACATCACATGACTCCCAATTATTTGCTATCCTTTTAAATTAAGAACACCATCTTCTAGCTGCCAGCATCTCGCTTGCCTCGTGCCCTCTTTAATGCTCTTATTACGGACGGTTTAAATCTGACGGGGGGATCATGTTTTATGCATCTGAGTGTGCGATGAAACCGCTGCTGTAATATATAAAGCCCGCTAGGAAGGGGATTTCATGAGCTATATCGCTATACGACATTGTTTTGGAATTTTCGGCGCGACATGACCGATGAGATCGTGTTGTCTTGATGAAATGTTAGGTCTAGGGACGCGGTGAAAGCTAAAATCCACGTTGGATTGTGTTTTGTTTTGATGTTTTTTTCTATGAGGGAATGTTTTTTGAAATACAATAATTTTTACGTGACAAGAAACAGTCGAAAGCCTAATGAGTTTTATGAAATATGTACATTCGGATTATCAATCTGCTTATGTTAGTTCGACTGTCATCACTATATATAAAATATCTTCTTAGATAAAGATTCATTTTCAGGCAATGATGGGATATGAACCCGTTTGTCGCATAGTAATTTTCATAAAAACAATATTTTTGAAACTTTTCTGATCATCCAACATTTGCTAAATCTGGACTTCTTGGAAAGATTTCCTAAAGAATCCAAATACGGGTATTTATGACGTGTATTATTATTTATTTCAAACAAAATTAATTACTTAAGGCATACGAACATGTCCCACCATATACAGTATGCATTGTTTCAAACATTTCGAAATGGTAACAACATTTAACGATAACACGATTGTACTTGAATCCGTCCCAAAACCCGGCCAGGACGATGAGGCTGTTATCAATTTCCCGAGCAACAAGTGGGCGATAATTTTGAATCCGTTGCACCAACCCTACCGCTGCCTGACTCTTTTACATCACTCTGTTAAATTCGTCTAGAAATCTTAAGATTTATGTTAGCCGGTCAGAGGTTATCTATATTGATGATGTTATAGTCCTCCGTACCTCGTTTGTCAACTCGTAACAAACTGTCGTGTTTGTCATCAGTGTCTTTCTTTTTTTCAACGTTATGAATATTGTCGTTCTCGGAAATCGTTGGTAGTGTGATTCGCAATGTAATCCGCGATTCGTGTCTGCGTATTTCTTCGAAGTTAGCGTGTTTATCTTGTATGGCAAGCCGTTTCGCGTGTTACTGTTCAACTGAAAATAATAAGCTAACTTTTGCGTTGTTTCAGCTTCAACTTCAACTGTATCTATTTCAATTCTGAAAGTAGTTATGTTTTATGAATTTTCTTTGGGTTTTGGATTATATTATTTTATTTTAATAGCAAAATATCTCATTCTAATCAACAAAAAATCAAAGCTTGCTTAAAGCCTTTGCTGATAACCTTATCTTCTTAATTTTCGCTTGGATAAGCTTATCTAAAATGGATTTTAAACCTGCCTCAACTATAAATTATCTTGTCTTTTTTCTTATCTATTCATATTATTTTAATCGTATTTGATACGTGCAGTTTCAACCACAGATTTGTCGTTTTTTTTATTTTAAACAAATTACAGTTCAGTGCATCATCTAAACCGTGTATAATAGGCTTCGCATCTTCCTCGAAGAATAATGATTACAAAATGAAAAAGCCCTGCGGCATCTTAAATTATTTTAATTGGCTTCGGTAGCGGTTCGGACCGAGTATTCACACATACACGCTTACATCTCATTTTACGTCACACACTTAATCACGCACACATGCATAGAGTCCGTAATATATCAGAATTATTAAATATCTGTAAATTTATTACAGGCGTCTACTTATGTCTCACTAATAGCTGTATGTAATTATAGAACTAAGACCACTGCACGATCATTGTCGGTAGTAAGTCTCAGGTCTACTATGATTGATATAATTTGATTTCTAATGGAGATTCGCTGTTATAGATCATGTTTGAGATAAAAGTTCAGTACTCATGCTCCAATACATTACTTACACACAGTTTGATAAATTGTGAATTGCTGAATTGATTCGTCTGTATATCAATGAGCGTTTTCTTAATAATCAAAGCCCCTTATCTCCTACAAAACCGTCTTTCATAGATCTTTTTTTTTTCGGCTTTATTTTCATCATCTAAGTATTCCTTAGCGTTAAGAACCTGTTGGTGAATTAGAGTACAAGTTTCAAATATGAGACATTGAGTAATAGATCTTTATTTTAGGAACTTCCGTAACTTGGTCGATTTCAAATTAATGTTTCTGTAATTAGATTAGCTTCTCCCCGCGTACTGATTTCTATAAGACTCCAAAACTCCCGACAGACAAGAGAGATGCCCAACAAGCAAAAACAATTAACAAATTGATAAGCTCAAAACAATTTTCAATTAACTCGGCGCGGGAGTGTTCGCCGTTTACAAATAACCACCATTTATCAGAAATGCCTATGCAGTTTTTAACGTCTGCCGTCTGTCAGGGTTGCCCCGTACTTAAAATTAATCTGTTGTATTTTTCTCGTTTCGTATTAACGTGTACCGTTTTCTAATTTCAGAAAGGAAGCGAGGTCGGCAAACCTACACCCGGTACCAGACGCTCGAGCTAGAGAAGGAGTTCCACTTCAACCGGTACCTGACGCGGAGGAGACGGATCGAGATCGCACATGCGCTCTGCCTCACCGAGCGCCAGATCAAGATCTGGTTCCAGAATCGCCGCATGAAGTGGAAGAAGGAGAACAAGACCAAAGGCGAGCCCGGCTCCGGGGACGAGCCGGACAATATGAGTCCGCCCACCTCGCCACAGTAAAGGCCTCTAGCTTAGTTTACGCGGTCCAAGCTAGGGGTGAATTGTTTCAGATTTCCTCGCCCGAATCACAAACTCCGTTTTCCGCGTTTTATTTTGTGTATAAGAATTACGTTCGATTGCTTCGAACACAAATCTGAAACAATACGCCCCGTGACCGAAGTTACTAGAACAGTTTAATTTGTATAAATTGTATGTTGGACTTTTCATGATAATATTACATTATAACTAATACGTAACCTAGTGATTTCGAATAAAGAGTAATGATAGTGTGATGAAGAGATTTTTACAGTTGTTAAGTATAAATTAATTTATAGAAACAATCTCAATACCAATAATTACCAAAAACGCAGTGTATATGATTAGTAAACTGCATCATTTATGTGATTATATAGTTGATTAATTATCATTTTCGGTATTAACTACTGATTTGCAATCGGTCATAACGTTTGTATAAGTTCTTGGCAAAGTGCTTGATACGACATGTTACATAATATTTATTTCATAGCTACTATAAGTTGGCATCAATAGTATATGCATTTCGGTAATTACTGAAAAAAGAAAAAAGAACATGACGTCCATAATTTATTGTTTTATTCTGTGTCAAGCACTATGTAAGAAATTATTTGGAAAAAAGAAAAATAAAAAAATTCTCTAATCATTTTGAATCACAAAACCATAAGGACCTCTTATAATTAACCATTGATAAGAAGGCAATTAGTATCCATATTGTTATTATTTAATATATTTGATGTTTTATTTCTTAATTAAGCTATCTAAATACTATTCTGTACATACATACATGATAATTTTTAGATTATATGATGTACAATTGTTTTAGTGTGAATAATTAATTATTGAGATTAATTTGAAAAACAACGATTATTCGTGTTTTGAGTTTTTTTGCGGTATGAGTGTTTTGGTTTGTGGATCGTCTCTTTTTTTCTATACGCGTAACTCGTAGTGCGGGAAGGCCAGTTTACAAGTGCAATGTATACGATTTTTGATGACACATATACGTAATTAATACTGATAATAAACGTCATAGGAAATCTATTATTATTGTAAAATGTTACGAAATCGAAGCTTATAATTTAGAAAATACTAAATGAGAACCTAAAAGAGATATTCTTTGAACTTCTATTGTTGAAAAGTGTGTGCCATGTGAAGACATCTTGGACACTAAGAAAGAAAAAAATTGAAATGAATGAGAAAAATCATTTTATTTATAATGAAACAAAAGTTACCTTCAATATCGTAGGTGCAGAACTTAATACTTTGATTTATAAATCTCTTGTGGAATGTAGGTATGAGGTTACATGTTCACAGTATACCAAAGTTAGGAAATAAACTGGTGTTTATACGAACGAATATACGTAGATACGGAGGCACTTGACATTTCAGGTAAAACCGTAGTACATCATTTTGAAAAGGTATTTTTATAAAATCATTGATTAAGAAACCCGATATACGTAAAAAAATATCTAATATATATACTCGTAACACGTTAGTTTTACGAATATTATTATTAAAAAAAAATTGGCGAGTGATAGAAAGGTCGTACTTGTCAGGATTCAAGTTATACGTTTTTTCGTAATAATGTATAAAAAAGTACTATTTGTAAATTATTTTTCACATAGATTGTAATTAGTGAATGTTTTTAATAAGAACTCAGTGAGTCGGTTCTATAAATATTTTTTCTTCTTTTTTAATTTTGTGCTGTGTTCGTTAAGTGAAATGTAAATTGTAATAATTGTATATTGTCGATATATTCAATATTTATTTATTGATTCGCTAATTAGGTTCGCTTACGTTTTCTTTTATTGCAATTGGGTGGAATATTCGACAACTGTCTGGCTGGGATGCATTTTGTTGTATTATTTTTAATTGCTCAATTCAAATATTTGTGTTGTAATTTTATTGATAGTATTAAGCCGTGTTTTAATTTGTTGTAACTTTTAAAAAGTGTACTACAATGTGTATGGTATAATATCTCATTGACAGTAATAAATCCTCTTAGATGGTAATATATTTTGAGTGCAATGTTCCACAAAATTTTCAATCCCTTGCCAGATGGAAACCTATGAGATCGAAATGTAAAATTTAAAAATTAGTTTAACTTATAAAATTAAGTTCTGATTCTTAAGTCTGTCGAGGATTGTCCTCAAAACTCAAAATTTAGGTCTGTAGAGAGACATTGGAACCTAATTTGAACGATTTTATTTACCATTTATGTCCTATCGATTCAAAATTTATGAAATATAACTATAATTAGTAACATAATAAGGTTAGGCGAGACGATATTGTCATAAATATATAAATACATGAAATTAATAAAGCATAATGATTGTACTTTGAGATTTTTATTGTTATCTACCTAAAGAGTAAGACTATTACGATACACATAAATATTACTAAGTATCTATTTAATGAGAACTGTGCAAAATTTGTTAATTTGACTAGCTTTAAGACAATTACCACTACAGTAGGATCTAATAATCTGCAATCATTCGACAAAGTTACTAGAAACTTTCTTATTTCTCTTCTTTTTCAATACAGTGATTACCTATTGAAAACTTACTATAGTAAAATATACCTAACATTTTCTTATTCTTCATACAGTCTTCAAATCCTCCCAAGTACGAGATTCACACAATTTTGCTAAAACACCGAAAGGCCAAGGTTTCAAACAGCTGTGCCTAATGCTGTACATATCTCAACTTGTGCCATAAAATAAAGGCTTTCTTCCAGATCGTGGTTCTAGATACCGTCATTATAATACGTTAGCCTAACGACAAAATAATGATTTTGCGTGATACAACCGTACCTTCCGTGTCAGTCACGGTTGATTGGTACCTTCCCCCTCACAAATCTCGAAATTACGTTTTTTTCTGTTTCACGAATGCTATATATATATACGACTAGGTGTGGCTTCTCTAATGTGTTTTTAATAATCCCTACGTCCAATGAGCGCTAAAGGCGAAACATTATTCTCGTACGCGATCTCTACTAATGTGATTTTGACAAGTTTGAAATTGAGGCAATTATGGTTTTGCAGGGTTTTAAATGGCGTGTATTTGTCTGGGTGATTTTGATGATCACCGGAAGTTATTATAACATTTTTTTCCCTTGGTCTGGTGTCATTTCATTGGGATTTGATCTAATTTTTAACTTTGCTCTCATAATATTTTAATTCTGTATCTTATTCATTAAACCATTCTAATTTCTTAGTCGCTCAAGTTAATGTATCACTAGAATCAATTTTCGTTTAATTTATCTTGACTTATAATGTTTTCTGTACGTGACAATTTGCAAAATTGTATTTACTGACAAAACATTACTATTTTTATCATTCACCAACGGATGTAAACAATCCAATTTCTTTCAATTCCATTCCCAATACAACTAGATCCCTCATAGCGAAGAGGTTTAGATTTAAATTGTTTTGTGATAGGGGTCCTAGTAAAATGGTGGGTGTCTCTTCTCAGGAGCGATGATAAGTGTTATTTATGAGCTTCGTCAATGTGCCATTGCACTTGCCACAGATTGGGTTCACGGTCATGCTCAGATAACACAATCATCTACGTATTGCCAGCAATTGGAGCAATCACTCTGATTCTGTCTCTTTGTATATTGTTTTATAAAAAGAGTTCAACAGTAGACATATGTATTGAGATTATAAATAATGCTCTCACGTATGTTTGTGATAAATGTTTATTTGCAGTTCTTGCGTAATCTTATAAGCATCTGGTAGAAGCTACTTTCAATATCTAACAAGTTTCAAATAATTTCTTATTGCTTATTATATATATAAATGAAACATACTTTTTATAGTAGATGCAAATTTCTGAATATAACTAGCTTATTACTTTCTTACGATTTGCTAGCTGACAATATAAGATAAAATTTGGGCGCCATCTTCATTATTAAAGACATTTTTTTTGTCTTTTTTATAATCTATATTTCTATATCTAGTTTGTCTAGCACTGACTAAAGCAATTACAATTGAGTAATTGACTCACATCCAGCCTCGTTAAAATGTTTGTATACATACATTTTTAATTCAAAATCTTACAAAAACTTTAACAACATCAAACTTAAACTTACTGTCTCAAGATGAAGACATAAATCATTGACGATTTTTCACTTACGACCTTGCCTCATAACGTTCAATTTTATTGACTGCAATAAACCAAAGCAATGGTTAAATCAACGCCGCTATATCGATATAAACACCTCGTAAATATCCTCTGTCCTTTTCAAACTTGTTAGGCTTTAGGTATGTATGAGCGAGATAGGAAAGTCGCCTCTTCATTTAGCTGTTACTGAAAATAGTTTATGAGAGCTAAGGTATCGTACCTTAGTAAATGAATGTAGACTCTATTATTTTCAAATAAGGTTGGCTTTCTATTGTGCTGTAAAATTTATAGCTTTTTAATGGGTCCTTAAATCGCAATAACGATTTGTTTATAGATAGTCGCGTTGTCGGCGATCCTTTATAAGAATAAGTTTAATTTATGGTCACATGTTAAGATACAAGTCAACTGGGTAATTGATTTTATTGGCTTTTTGACACGTTTGATAACCTGTGTGACATTTTGTTATTAATTGATTCATCTTTTTCATTATGTAATTACCAAGTTGGGAACTGAAAAAACAAAAAAAAGAACATAATACTGAACTTTGTTTTTTTAAATTTACTTTTTAAAGCTTTAGCCACATTACCATGTGTTTGTATTCAGTCACATAGTAAACCTTGTTGATTTTATGTCCCAATTTACTGTCTAAAACAGTAATGAACTGCTTTTTTATTTACCGTTTTGTTAAGTTTTTTTTTGAATATCATGTAAACACTTGTATCAAATGTGACTTGCAATACAAATATTTAATTATAAATATCATATTTTAATTATTTAATACGTAATACCATAATAACTTATTTCGAGATTCCAAATTGAAATTCAAAAATTGGCGCGCACGGCCGCCATTTTGTTCGGGGCGTTACCCCCGCTCGCCCCGCCCTGCCGCGCCACTCCCACGCTTCAGCCACTCGGACGCAGCCCAACTCATTTGTTATAGTGTACAGTCTAACCAACAGGTTTCTACAGCGGTAAACATTTATTTAAGATTTGATGAAATTTATAAAAAATATTTTTTATGGCAAAATACTTTTCGTTGTTTTGTTGTTAAAAATCGATATAATATAATAAATCTTATTTTAGGTAGTTGTTTACAATTTGGATATGCCAATTATTGAAAAGCCCGGGAAAACATAAATCGACACAAATTTTAATGATAATTAGTATGATGCTAAAAAAAACCAATTAGCACGCAAGATAAAGAAGAAATATGTACTTACACATTAAAATATTTACAAGATTACTAATTTTTATGAATACGGTGACAACTTTAGGTACAGTTCTCAATTTTAATATGGTTTTTAAATGACTAATTTAGCTGTCTATATAAAAAATTGCATGTTAAACAAAGTAACTGAAACCAAGTAACACTAATTTTGACCATTTATAAGCATAATATTTTATTCCATACAAGTTACCAGCGAAACTTGTGGCCGCTAGATACACGTCAGGCGTTGCATTTGAAGATGACACCGATAGTAGTACTACCGTCCTATTCCCATATATTGTAAGTTGTATATTTCTATCCTTTTTAATTAGCACTTTTTGTCAGTTCAACTTGAAGCACGACGATCGCGGGGGAGCAGTTACGTCACTTAAGGGAAGCACGTATCAACGTAGGTATATAGGTAGGTATGTATATCTAACTATATTGTGTTGCGATCTCTTGAATTTTTTAACTCGAGCACAAATGAAATAGGTATACCAGCTTTAAAGGATAGTACAAAAATAGATACACATTCAGGCTCCGTTGATATTAGAACAAAAAGAGAAACCAAATAATTATAAAAAAAAAGGTAGAGTATACTTTTGTGACACACGTGAACTTACAAAAGACCCTAAACTGACTAGATGTGAAGAAAACTTAATAACTTGAACAAAAAGGAATAAATCTTGTTAATTTTAATAATCTTATTTTAGGAAGGTACAATTATACTATAAAATCTAAAATCAGCAGTACAATGATTGATAGCAAAGAAACACAAAAACACATTTTGACATAAAATGAGTCCTACCAACAATTTAAATTGGATTATATCATACATATCTTTGGCATAAAGGACCAATTTAGACATAAAATAAATACACGAATTGTGGATCAACACATTAAAACAATTATATAAATAAGTATTTGAATAATGATTATCTAAATAATTATTATCAGATAAATACTTATTTATATTTATATTAACTTGTACATATTACACAATTTTTCGTGCAACATATAATAGCTCATAAAGTTTTTTTAGCTGATTGCATCTCAAATTGTCCTCATTTTGATGATGCCAACGTGTATTATGTAGATATAATGTCGTGTCATGAACAGCGCTATTATAAAACGATTTGTAGGAGAAATCATAAAAAAACATCAGATGTGAAGTTTGGTATTAACACAGATCATGGTTCTGCACATATGTATGTAAGTAATTTTAATCTAAAACATAAAACTACATTATAATTGTCAAAAGTGATATCAAGATAACTAATAAAGAAGGTTTTTGTTAAATTTTGTTAAAACATGCAGCTCTGCTATCGAAAAAAAAAGCGTAGCGTAACTCTTAGGAAGATTAAATTCTCCAACACCCTCAGTTGATAAAAAAAAAATCACATTAATTTTTTCTTATTCTTGAATCAATTAAAGATATTCAGCTCTGTTACTACGTAGCTTATAGTTATTTTTCTCAAATCCTGTCTCAAATATCTTAATATCACTACAGATAACATTCACAGAACTCCTTATTTCTAAATGCCTGTCATACGCATATCATTTACAGACATCACACGCAAGTCATTTATCGCATCACCATTCTCACAAACGACCATTATGACTGCTGGCAGACACCTCGGCTATTCGCAGCCTCTTACATTGTAGAATAATTACTTAATTATATGAACCAATAAATAGTTCAACGTGGGAATTCAAAAAAGAAATATTAGTTGTCAATGTTGCATTCACGAATCTAGATTAATGGAGGTAGACGACCTATCGTCATAGATCAATCACGAGACTGTACTTTGACGAATGAATTGAGACACAAGAAAACTCCCAGGATTTGATACTTGGCGTTATCATCATCTTTGAAAACTTCAGGAAGTCGCACAAAAAATATTTCATTTACTTCCTATACATATTTAAAATAATATTTTGTAATTAGTTTTTAACATAAAAATCACACATCAATGAATTCTGCGTTACTTCTATATGTATATTAATGAGAAAATATGAAATAATTATTTAATCGTGATCGCATAATTTACAAACCTTAAATTATCGTTCACTTTACAGGTGCTTCTGTTGATGAACTGATGGACTGCATAATATCTGATATGAATTTAATCGCGGTCTTTAAAAGTTCACATCTTCATGTTGTAATTTACATTTTTTACACCATGATAATGGAGGCGGTAAAGTTGTTTTTTAATAAGTAGATATTCTAGAAACTTGAGCTTAGGTACGCATGTGTAAATTACAGAATCTTTCATTTATAACCAGAGAGATATTAAAAATCCAGTTATAATAAACGAGTTGTCGGAGTTACACATAATTATTCTGCAAAAAAGTTTACTATGACACGTAGCAAGAACAATGTAATAATAGATTCCATTAAAGCTAATAATATGTCTATAACCCCTAAATTGATCGGCATCCAGCAATTAATTTCACCGTTACTCATTATATGAATAATTAATGAATTAACACTAATTGCTAACCACAACATTGTGTACGAACACTTTAAAAAATAATTAAACTGTAATGAAACCTTTGACCTTATTATATTGATTGGTAATTAGATTATTTTTAACTGACTCCAATTTGTTGGTATTTATATAGGATTGTGAATGTCACTTCCGATGTGCTTGTCAATTCGTCTGTCAGGGTGCCAAGTTTTCATGTTTTATCACCTGTTTGATATTTTATACTGCTAAACGACTTCTCGGAATAAATAAGTTTGGTAGGATACGTGTTGGTACGAAAAAGTTTTAGTAATTTTGTGTTACGGCAGGTAGGTGTTACTGCCGACGGATATTCCCGAAATATAGTTCGCCGACGGCGGAGTTCAACTTTTTTAAAACTATGAATTTATATTATTTTTTTGCTAATTACTACAGCGTAAAACGTAGCATCATCTGAATTGCTTCACAAGATAGTCTTCTGGAATGATTTTTAGCAATTTCATGAAAGGTCTATCATTTTACTTTATCAACCCTACATAATATTCTGAATTTTTTTTCCATAACATAGGGTCGATAATAGCAGCAACTCTAAACCTGAAGTAGAGAAATTGTATATAACTTTTTATGATACTTATTCAGAATTGCTTGAAATTTACATGAGATAGAACCACTCCATTGTTTCCATCTTTCTACTTTGAACAAACTTTTTTTCGTAATAATTCGGTTTTAAGTATGGAAAACAATTTTCTTATTCTGACAAATATAGCTTCTCAACCACATAATGCACCGCTTAGTCTGATGATCTCATGTTAATTCATCATTTTCATAAAATCTTGTGTTCTCTGAAAGTCAGTCAAGCGCCCTCATAATAGAAAGATTTTTAAGTAGAGATTGATTTAAGTAAAAAATATTGAGTCAATTATTTTCAGTAAGATTAACTAACCTATGTGTTAAAGAATCAAAGAAATCCGCTTCACTAGTAACAGGTCCATATAACGCAGCAAATACAAATTTGCATGTAGGTATTAATACATAAGTTCATTCGGAACCAGTTTTCACGATAATACCTAAACCTGCGCAAAAATATACAAACAGAAAAACTGTATAATCACACCATGTGTCATTGGTTGCCGTTTTACAAACACTAATAATCTTTAAATGTAATGTGATGTTATTTAACGGTATTCATTTCATGATTGATGATCTCGCTCCGTGAAATGACACAGTGTCTTTCTGTGTTAACTACAGTTGTATTTTGTTCGTGAGTTGGTAAGGACTGACGATTTCTCGTGTTGTTGGAAAACAATGGTCGGAGTCGGTTGAAGCGGCTTTGTCGGCTCAAGGTTGGTTCACATCATTTGCATAGGCATCTCGTGATGCAAAGTGTGTAGTCACGATCTCCTAATGCCATTTTTATGTTGAGCAAAATATTGCACTTTCTAATTTAGATGTTGTTTTTGTATTACCGGCTAAGTATAGATTTGATTATTTCAAAGGTAAAAACGGCCGACTAATTTTATCACAACCTACAATCTACATATGTGTCATCATACCTATAATGTCACCTAAACCTTTCTAAACCGATCATATTTAGTTGACTGTCATTTTTTTTTAAATATTGCCCCACACTTGGATTTCTCCTGTGTCGTGGGTACAGTTTACAAACATACATGTCACATACACACACAACCAGACCCGAAACCACTATCGAACCCGCGCATAGCGCAGAAAGCTAATCGCTTAACCATTGCGCCAACCGTGTCGTCACTCATCACTAGTCTAAGAATTCCACTATGTGTTTAAGATTACATACAGATATTCACATATTCAAAACCGTCACATTTAATATAGTTTTGTATAGCACGTAGTCTCATAGTAACGAGCAAGACTTTGTGTACCTATAATATGTATATGACAATATTCTGTCCTCCACTGTCAACCGTGGCAAGTGCCGTGCGGTTCATAAAGACAAAAAGACATTGCCTACCCTACATAGCTCTGATAAATATTGATTATAAGATATTTGAGGTGGCAAATCGCATACATCATTATTTAATCGACAAGGCGACGAACCAATACCAACATGCAATAGGTATTTTTGATAGGTAAAGCTTTTAAAAATTTCTGCCTACCCTGTCTTGAACAGAAGTTTTGTGCACGCCGCTGCTGTTAACAATATCAAGTCTTGTACTAAATAGAAGTAAGTTTAAGTGTCTCAAATAGTAGCATGATAATACGCTATTATGTTTGTCTCACCTATACTTACACTTCCGATGGTTTTCGATTTGTGAGTTCAATTCCCGCATGGAACAAATATTTGTATGAAGTACGTTGTGCATGTGAATCTTTGTAAACACATCCACGATACAGGAATTACCTTTATTCGGGGTCAATGTTTAAAAGAAAATACTTCTATATCATATAACTCTTAGCTCACAAAGCATCACAGTATTCCATAAGTCTGTCGAACATCCTCCATTTAATATCCTCTCCGGATCCTCTCATTGCGTTCATCCATTCATCTTGACGGCCTACGCTCTGGTCATAGAGTAAATACACTGGTATTCAGCGTTAACACTATATTACTTGTGATGATAAGTACTTGCATGATAGTTTAACAATCAAATAATCGTTGTTATGATGGCGCGAAGTTTTATTGGTCTAGATCTGATGAATAAATTACCTAGGTCGACTAGAATTTGAAGACTACTTTAAAAATCGTATCATACCATATATTGCTATCTAACACAGCCTGTATTCCCCAAAGGGTTACGCAGAGGTGTACTATTGTACACCCATATTTTGCCGATGCTGTTATTGAGTCTCATGTCATAGGTCTCATCTCATGGCCTATTGCCATCTACCGGGCACAGACTCCGTGCTGCTACTGAGAATTTCCATACAGAAAACCCAATAACAATTTGCCCGGCCCAAGAATCGAACCCAGGACCTCACGCTCAGCAGTCGCACTTGCAACCACTAACGAATGAGGTAGTCTATTGCTATGTAAAACATTCTAATATTTCCTTGCCGTTAGAAATGCTGAAATTACGTTCTTATTCTGCCATTGTTAAATTAAAGGAGTAAGAAGTACCCTGGCAATTTCTTGTTGATTATGAAGTGCAGGTTTTTGGTAAATTTAATAGTTTTGGAGCATGGAGAATTTAATAATGTCAAGGTTAAACAGAAGATTAGTAACCTTCGAGCTTCTAGATTTCGTCCCTTTTTCATTACCATTACATTACACCGCGCAGTATTCCCTCATTTCTTTTTCAAGTAAGTTATTGCCAATTTCTTTCGCTTTTCAAAAACTTACCGCACGTAAACGTTACTTACACAAAAATAACGAAGTAAAGCCCTTATTGCACGGTCCGTAGTCCGCAGTAAGTTATGTTAGGCGGCATGCTGTGAGCAGCGTGTGGCATTCAATAAAGATAATCCGAAGATACCAGCTGGCTAGCGTGTAATCATGGTAAAGATATAATCTAGTAATAGTATAGGATTCTAGGAAGCTTTTGGGAGGATTAAGACTATCAAATGCTTTGTTGAAATCTAAAGACGATACAAGAGACTAGAATACTTGCAATAATCACGAATAGGTGTAGAGGTGATGTCTTAGTGAATTCTTAAATATTAATCAATCTAAAGATAAACTGATTTTCAAGGGATTGTGATGAAATCCACAAAAATTAATAGCTGTGCATATTTTTGAACATCTAAGAACCGAGCAATAAATTTATTTTAGTTATTGGAGTCATCAACGGTACAATATTCAATTGACAATTATGTAGGTGACTGTAGAACAGATTCTTGTATACCGTCCCGCGGCATAGAGGCACTTCTGTGATTCATTCGGGCCAGCCTATTTCTTTCTATTGCTTGACATAGGCTTACAAAGGGAGGTATTGGTGATAGTTATCATAATATTTGTTAACCGTGTTATAGTGACAGCAGAGCCAGTTTTCCCGCAACGGCAACACCGGTGTCTTTCATTATTGTGACAGAGTACATCATGGTAAATTTAATCAACGTAACTTGTTACGTGGATACTTACGTCATTATTTAAATAGGTGTTAAAAAGATTAATGATTGAGATTATGTTCATAGGAATAGTAAGAATTTTATTACAATGTAACTAATTTTACACTCATCTATCGATGACTACCTCTTGTTAATTTTACGTGCTATTGGAAAGTTGACAATGTTTTTTGAGGGGTGCTAAAACTTGTGAAATGTTAGGAAAATGATAATCTAGAAATTATTAATGAAGTTCTGTAACATTATATAGAAATAGTATTGAGGATAGAATAATGTATAGTATAGATAGAACAATAACAGTAAACTTGAAGCGAAAGACACCTGAACTCGTACTTGGAAACAGTTTGCTGAAGAATTCAAAACGATAAAGGAATATAATCATATTATTATCAATATTTACCATATTCAGCAATACAGTCCTCTCATTAAGATGATAATCGATGACAAACCTTACATTTCCTTACTTACCCATACTTTTACCCCTCAGAACAGGATTTCCTCGCTCCGCTTCGCTCAGCTCCGCTTACCGCTGTCATCGTGTACAATAATACGGTGTTCCGATTTCTCTAATATCACTGCGTGTCTACGGATGGGCTCAGCGGGGTTCCCTCATATTTTTGTTGCCCCACTTTTTGTTTATTTCCTTTGCCCACATTTTGAAAGTTTGGCCCGAGAGCAAAAAGAAATGAAATGAGAATTTAAATAATATAATTGAGTTTAGACTTCCTGCTTACATTTTGGTGAGGTTTGGTCATAATATTAATACCTACCAGCTTTTGTTTTTATTTTGTTAAGGCTCAGAGGGTGAACTTTAATTACGAGTACATAACACAAGTTTCTCAAAACTGTGATAGAAAATACTTTTGGCATTCTGATTATTTTCTATTGTATCTATGTACTCATTTATGTACAGCAATGGGTAATGAATCTAAATGATATCAGTATATAGAAGGTAAGGAGGATATTCAAACATTTTTAATGTTCTGAAATTTAAGTGTTAATTCGGCTATCTTAACTAAACTTCCACACCGAGCTCCTCATGCATTACAAAATATCAAGTCTTTGGATGTACTTTCTACAAAGGCCTCTACCGAAGTGTCGGGCGAACCAATCTCGTTGCTCTGCGATGCGACACAATAGCAACTTTTTCGTGTGTCACTTGTTTCCTAGCTTTCGCAGCCAGGGAGGTCGGAGTTCAGATCTTTACGTTACCAGGGATTCTCGAACTCATACGAAAAGATTTTGTTTTCATTTTTGGAAAGCATTAATATTTATGTATCGGATTATAAGTAGTCTCTATCTCATCTCAAGTAGTACTTTGTAGTGAAAGAACTCTAACTACAAGCATGTTTACTTTTAATTTAAGTAGTACATTAAAATATTTAGATTACAATTCTTAATTCAAGGTAATATTTAAAAAAGGAAATAATAATTATCTCATCTTCAATAAGGTCTTAATATTTAGGTACCTATTCGAAAATTCCTCAAGCGTTTTCAGTCAACACCTTCGAGAAATCAATGTAAACTTTTTGCACTGTAAGGAAAAGACCAAACTCAGTCAGAGAGACCTGATGTATGATGAATATACCTACTTTCCGAAAATCCTGATCTTATACTATGGAACACATCTGGGTATTAATAAAACTAATTTTATAACATTTGTATCGAACGTGGGTTACGCAACTCTTGATAAGGACATAAACTTGAAAACAATTCTCCAAGCGTTTTCACTCGACACCTTCGAGATACCAAAGTAAAGTTCTTGGCAATGTTCAAGGGAAGAAGTGACAAGCACACAAAGGGGTCTGATGTATGATAAATGCTAACTTTCTGTGAATCCTGCCACCGATACCTATGTACCACATATCTACTAATGAAATTATCTGTCCTCGTTGAAGGAACCCTCGTGATTAACGGGCTGAGTGAAATGGTGGGGAATGAATGTGAATGTCGTTAGGGATTTGATTTTGCGTACCACAAATGAATTTTAGGTTTGTTAGTGGGAACTGCGTTTTAGAGTTACTGGTGTTGTGTATGTCGCTAAAGATGGAATATCTAAAACAGCTACGCTTACACTTAGTTCTTTGAGAAATTTAAAAACAGAATTAGAAGAAAGTACCTTAGTACTTCAAATATGTACTTACGTACAAGACGATATCGTCCTATAAGGAAAAAGGTTTAATACTAATGTTGATAGATTTATATATGATCGATTAAGAACGTCTTAAATCCACTAAGTATAATTATGCACTAAAGTACGGTTTCAATTCAATTGCTGGGTTGATAATTCTCACTTCTATTAAATTGACAGGGATTTCATCGCATATATAGGTAGTATCATAAATATTTTGTTTTTTAGCTATTAACATTATTTTTAATCTTTATTTTTACATCCATTTACATATTTCGTCAATCTTAGGTAATTTGCCGTTAGTAGACAGAAATGTTAAGTTTTCATATACAAGAAATAAGTTGTACATAATTATATTTTTATTATTAAACTTTACATTTTTATTATTACACTTACATGCCTTGGGCTTCCAATAGTCACGTGGGTAGAATCGAATTGTCGTCACAATAACCGTTATCTAGTGTTGTGCTGTGCCCACATTATGTAGATGTATTCACTCGATACACACCATCCAACATCAAGCGACCCTCTGAAGTTCTTTCCTTTAGTATACTTAGTTGAAGTGACGGAGCTCAGGATATACTGGTGTGGTGAGTTTGGTTTGAGGTGAGCGGTACCATTGTTGTCCTCCATTGATTAATGTCATAGTTTATCCACGATATGACAACAATAGCGTCTTGCCCGAATACCTTAATGCGTTCTGCCTATAGGTTTTATTTACCCTTCCCTTGTTTCTGTTTATATGGTGTTTCTTTATTGCCTTGAATATTGATGTATTTTTTTCTTCTTCTTGCAGACGATGCTGTGACTGCTCCGATCTGAAAAGACGAATGAATTACGTGAATTATTTGCAACAATAAATTTGAATTGAAGAATGATTGTAGCTCATTTATTTATTTTTGTTCCGGTACGTAATGAAGATGTAATAAAAAGTTTAAATTGTTGTGCAAAGAAGCTGTTTAAAATTAAAAATACATTAGAATGTCATTTTTATTGCGTCATGGGAATTTTTACAGTATGATGATGATTCCAATGATTCAAAATCTATACAATTTATTTTTTGGATCAGCCTATATATTCTCTGTGTCAGTCACAATTTGACGAATGGCATCGCGTCGTACCATTATATGCAAATGTTCACCATCGTGTACCAACACAAGCAACGCGATCGCGATAAAACGCTGATCATCATCTAAATAGCACGCCACTGGTTTTGAAGATGAATGACTTGACACTTGTGGGAAATATCGGTGATTGGTGCTCGATTTTTGTTCACAGAAATAAAAAAGACAAAGGGAAAATTAATACCCGATGAAACCAAAACATTTCTTCTTAAAAAATCTATTAATACGCGAGAATATGAGTATGCGACTATTTGTCTTTTTTCTGTGGTAGCATTGGTGTGGTTAAACCGTTGCTCATGGCACACAAAAAGGTGAAGGGAAGATGATTACGACGTTTTTATTTTATGACTTTTTAATAGTTTTAACCCTTTGCTAGGGTCAGTGGTGTAAAAGAGGACCGAATTCTCCGGCTAATCGCTTGAATACCATTGTAAATATGGACTAAACCTTATTTTTAAGAGCCTATGACAGATACATGTGACGTGGGAGGGACCGAAATTTTAACAGTGTGAAAAAATCAACGCGATACTGTCGTTAATTGCGTAGGCGCAACTCAGAGTCACGTTTTGTAGTAAGTGGCGGATTAAAGATCACATCAATATGCAGATAGTGACACCCAACGCCTACAAACATCACTAGAGCCTGTTGTATCAACTCTCGTGACTTGCACAATGGAAGACGCAGCTAATGGATTCTGTCATCTGGGTCATCTGGAGGACAACGACGTTTTGAACAGGAATGTAGACTAAAGACTTTCTCTTCGGAACAGGTATCAGAACAAACTTGCTTAGGTTGATTGTCAACAATCTGGTGAACTTAGGAAATTCTGGGTTCCACGCACTGATTCACGAAACCCTTCTCAACTTCTATGACATTCTTTTAAATGATGTAGTATTTGCTCAGTAACAAATCAAAATATTCATAAGTTTCAGCTACCAGCAACCTGTTCTTAATACTTAATCCTAATTTGACAAATCGATAAGCGTCTATCTTGAAATATCTGATTAAAACTATAAATCAAACCTTCTCATATTGGAGTCCATCCTTTAAACGAGTTACCAATCCAAATATCAGCTTTATAATGAACATAAATCCAACTTTCCCTACTTTTATTATTTCTTAAGAGAAACAGGTATGTGTCATGGCCGATGGGCGATGACACACAGACTTCCACGAGGAGCGAGGGAGCGGAGCGGTGACAGTTCACACGTGGAGCAGGGTTACGAAAAGAAGCTGCAGGCGCAGTGTTGATTACCGAGTTTGTTTATTATTTAGTAATAAATACGGGAATACTTACTTAGTTTGGTAATGACAAGTTCCTGCAGAAGCAATTTTGCGATGATAAACAAAATAACATCTGATAGGTATGTGTATGAAGCCTGAGTTAAGATTTGCTTCAATAATGCTGGCCACTAATAAATATTCTATCAGTCGGCGGTCTGCCAGATAAAATAGGTTAGGTAGAAATTTTACCGTTGCCTATGTGTAGCCTGCTGCTTGACTGTCATTTGAATTTGGAATGGAAATTGTGATCCAACACGAAGCCGAAGGTCTACGAAGAATAATAAGTATCATATTGACAATGTCTATCTATTGCGTTCATTTGGTACATAGGTGTTAAATCTATTCAGAAATACTATACAAATGATCCAATATTTTGTACAATTATAGTACTAAAGTGTTTTTACATAATCATGCTATAATGTCATGTCATCGAGTTTTTGGAATAAGTTGTATATTTTCAAGCTTACCTAATCTCCGTTATGCAAAGGTCATAGGTTTGGAAAAGTTGAAGAAGTCGAGGATAACTTTTACTTTTGTATGATATAATATATAATTATATAATATAATAAGTTAATCTGAGGAATAAATCACTTATTTTGATGTAACATTATGAAATTGTTTAATTCTTTTACTAAAGTACTAACTGCAGTTGGGATGCACTATCTGAAGTTCTGTATGTATTTATGCAGACAAAGTAGAACTACATACATCACTTATATTAACGAAAGTGTTAAAGTAATTTATGTAGTTACTTAATTGAGTTGTCTAAAAAGCTTTTACTATCAAGGAAATGGTGAAACTAATGATTACGAGATAATGCGTAAGAAATGGATGAAGGCAAGAACACTTTCCTACGTCTATTCTGAAAAAGCGAAAAAAGGATCTTTGATGGAGAGACGAAAAAAAAAGACCGAATTTCGTCTCAGGAGAGTAAGACTGCAGAACCTGAGTACGTGCAACCAGCGAAAAAGGTAATAAGAAACTTGATAAACCACTTGAAATCAGAACTAAGGGTTAAACGATTAAGGATTGTTTTCCATTGATGAGATTAACGTTTTAGAAAGATACTTGGCAACAAATAAAAACGAGATATCCGTGACTAGTGAGAAAGGAACGGAAGTACAAAAAGAGTGAGACAGAAATATGGCATTTTGATTAATACGTAGCCATTGCTCAGAGCGGGCTGTGTACCATTGCTAAGTAATGACCACTCCATAAAGACATGGTTAAGGTTAAAAGAAAATTACTTTATCAACGCCTTGTTTTAAATAAATATCCTGTTTCAGGAAATATTATTGTTGTTTCCAATACAAGAAATTGAGATGTTAGTGAGATGTTAAGATTCGGCCGCTTTATTGATAGCTACACAAATGATGTATTATGAGTATCGTTTATTTTGTTAGGAACTTTTGTTTCGAACGTTTTATTTGAAACATGGCGGCTTAATTTTATTGCTGCTATTAATTACGCGATTGTGAATAGATAACGTTAATTAAAATGTGTTTATTGTAGTAATAAATAATATTATTGCTTGCTTTTTTATTAGGTAATGGATGTCGCGTTTTATATGTGCTGTTATTTAATTAATGATTGTTCCATAAAAAGTTTAATGTATTTACACGAATTTTCGTCAAATTAACTGATGTTAGAAGAAAATGATTTGTTTTATTGCGACGTCATTTAGTAAGAGTGTTTGTAGAGACCCTTTACGTAGAAAGTTTACAACCTTTTTAGCCCAGTCTTCTTTTAATGTAAATAGGTTTTTCTTTTTTACAGATTAGTTTCCAGAAAAATACCATGATATTGTACGAAGTAAATGTAAAATGTGGCTGATATTCATTTCTCACTGTTTACTTATAAAGGATTTAACCGGATTCATAATCTTCCCCAAAAGTCCAAGTCACCTAACAAAATAATTAAATCCCTTCCCACCAAACAAAAACAAAATAAGATCAAGGATATTAAAACGCAATAAAAAAGCACTTAATATACTAAGCTGAGACAGAAAAAAACGTCTCAATGTAAATCGTGCGCCTATGACATTCTCATTGGTTAAAAGGGTTAAGACAGCTGTCACATTGGTCCTCCACCAAAGGAATGAATAATAGCTTGAGATAATCTGTGACAGATCCGTCTTACTAAAAAAGCCGGCGTTTGACACAGATAAATAAGATTATTCAGCCATATTCCAACCTTGAATTTTGTTCCTGCTTTAATTACCTGGATTCTCACAATGTGTGTCATAGCTTTGTTATTTTTTTCGTGATCACATTTTTTTATATGATAATTTTAGGGTTATTTCTTTATGTATGCCTTGATTGGTTTGTTATGCATTCTTTTAAAACAATACAGAATAATTTGATAGAAATACACAAATATTTACTTCAATCAATTGCCGCATGTATGAAAGATCATCACCACTTTTGTTGTGGTGGTAATTGAAAGGATTTTCCAAAAAAAATATATTTCATACAAACGTTTTGTATGAAATATACATATTTTTTTTGGATAATCCGTCTGTAATTGCATCCGTGCGAAGCCGCTAGTTATACATAAAGTTTGAAAAAATATATGAAACTTAAGTATAACTTTCTACAGGCACACTATGATACAAATAACTTATTTATTTGTAAAAATTTCATCATTAGTAGCACAAACAATCTATTGCTTTTTTATTTATTTAATCCTCCATTGCAACACGTGGTTCTAGCAGTACCGACGCGCCTTTCTTGGTCACCCTTGGGAGATGTGTTTGCAGAAAGTTTCCTCTTACGAAGAACACGAAGGTAATTATGTAAAACATTCCGTAAGATGCAGGTGTACACACTGCGCAGATAATTAGGTGTCAAAGTGGCTAATTATGTGATGTACATTGATAAGGCTCAGTGGCTACATAGTGTATATACATAGTTTCCCGAATGATGTATAGAATTTGTAAAATGAATCGTGAGTTATCCAGGTAAAACTCACTTTACCTCGACGATTCATTCGCCAAAGTTCTAAGAAAATATTGTAACCCATCAAAAATCCTAACCCAACTTCCACAGAAGGGTTCAGTGGGATAATCAATTATGTATGTCTAGGTGAGCCACCAGGCAGTTAGGCACAATGGTGTCGCCATTACCAACTAATTCCTTGTCATTTGCCTGCGGCCGGATCCGCGCGACGGTCAACCGATTGTGTACTCGGTATGTACTGTGATTCTACTTTGATGACTGTGTATATGACGATGAATGTTGGCTTATGTAATGTTTGTATGGTTGTCGAATTTAAGGTCTTAAGGAAAATGAATTGTTTCGGAAATGTGTTGTATTACTCTAATGAGTTTTTGTATCTATGAAACTTAATGTAAAAAATAGATGTATGTATATTTAATAGGTTACTATGCAACGTACAACAAAGCCTACTAATGGACCACTGAATATACCGAAATGTATGACATAGCTTGCTTAGAGCCTTCTTAACTATGTTTTTTTTTTACCTTTAAACTGAAACTGAATTGTGGTAATGAATAATGAGCCTTAAATAAGTTATGTAAATTTGATTCATTGCCTCGCCTAAATTTGAACCCGACCACTGGGCCACCACTGCCAGGATTCCATAGGTATTAATGCTAACAAGACTAAATATTATGTAATTTTTAAATTAAATCTATAATCTCACTAAATCTTCTCAGTAAAAGCGGTTGTTGTATTACGGCAGCAAGACAATCGATTATGTACGGTGGCCGGTGAAGCTGCGCAGCACTTAGACGGAATGGTCGCACCATTACTGGATAATCCCGTCCATTTGCGTGCGAGTACGAGACATTCCGATGTTCAACAAATACAAACTGAGGGTCAAGGTTTGTGGTAAGTAATTGAGATTGTATGACTGTTAAGTGATTTAAGATTTGTTGAAGGTGTCTTGAATGGGGAAAAGAATTGCACTTTCTGAACCATTCTCCTTAGTTTTGTTTTTTATGTTGGGTGGCTGGTGTAGTCGCATTGAGAGGAAATTGTCGCACCATTACTGGTTAATCCTGTCCATTTGTGTACGAGTACCAGACATACCGGTGAGTATTCTACTGAGAGGTCAAGGTTTAGGAGTATTCGAGAAATCATAGCTCATTGCCTACATGAAACAAATAGAATATTATATAATTTTGAAATAAGTATAATAAATTCTTAAGTAAAACAAAATCCAAGAGCTGCGGTTTTATCATAAGTTATTTCACCCAGAGACCGACTATTTGTTGAAAAATAAAATACAGAAAATACAAATTATTAATTTTGTTGAGCTCGTCTGATACTTTGTCACCTTCATTCCACTACAATCCATCAAACTCATTGGAATTTGCGTACAAGAAAAACAAAAGAACAAAGCAAAGAAATGGCAGATCTACGGAGGCGTCTCGCCTCCATCAATCAAATACAATATTTGCTATTGGGCGTAATCTGTGTGCCCAAACTCTTCACTCGGGGGACACACACACTATGGGACAAAAATCGACTCTCACGGAAATTATATTGATATTCAATACACAATAAATGGGCCCTGTCAAAAACTTGCTGTTCGCTCCTACGGTCATCCCTAAGCTATCTGTGTCATTTGCTATTGGAAACGCAGCATCTATCTGTCCTTCTTCTCTTCCATACACCTCATAAGTTAGAGCGAGATAAACATGTATAGTGGGTTTAGCTCGCCTTTGTCACGAGGACTGAACTAATTTTTCATCATAGGGCCCGCGACAGTTACAAATGCGGCCCGAACTGTCTCCTTCTTTAATAATACTTTTTATATTTTTTCAAGGGTAGTTCGCCCTCCGCCGAATGAAGATTTTCATCTGGACGCTCGGGGAAAAAATTGGAAGAAGCTTAAAATGCAATTTGTTTGCTTAAACTCTTTAATGCCGCTTTAATTAGAAAAAAAAGAACAGAAAGCTATTTTGCAAATGTTTGAATTTGACATAACATGGTTCCAGCGTAGTATTGGTAGTATATAAGATTTTACATATATTATTCCAATCATTTCTAAGTAAATATTCTTAGAGTTTAAGTTATTACGCGTTTCATTGGTATAACAAAGTAGAACCTCAACGGGTACGATACAACATAAAGACGATAAGACGTTCATTCAGCCGACAGACATTCATAAAGATTTCATTACGAGTTCTAACTTGATCTTATTCTTATGTGCCTACATATTGAATGAACAGAGATAGATTTTCTATTGTTTTTGCTTTATGCTGCTTTAAGTAAGATTTTGGATTTTTAAACAAAGCTCAAGCTCTGGCATAACTAACCCAAATGCTACTTAAAAAACTGATAAATATTCCTAAACCTATCGATAAACAGACGCACAAACGTCTCAGGGTACCAAAACACCCTTCGCATTATAATTCGGCACCCCATCAGATGAACTGCGCGCGCTCGATCAATCTCTGACGAATCTGTCATGTTCGGTTTATGAGAAAAATTGTTAGGATGCGTCCGAAGATCCCCCTCCCCTCTAGTAAACAGTTGGTTTATATAAAGGGTATTGGTATGCTAAATAAATAATGTACCGATATTCAATATTTAGATTGGATTGATGAAAAATGTAGCAAGGGTTTTGCATTAGAATTTGCAATGAAAAAATACTATTTATTTTTCTTTTCATGTACTTATGACAAAAGTGAGTCAGTAGCTGTGTTTTTGTCTGGAATTAAATTAGTATCTTGAAAAGGCTTTGTATACCTACAATTTCTTTGGATATGTCGTGGGTGATGTTACTTTTACAACAAGTTTTAGGTACTGGACCAGGCTTTGAGTTAAAAAGTAAAACACTTAGATAAATAGTTTTGAGCCAACCAAGTCGGTTCGCCTGCGGTCTTCACGAGATCCCGAATAACATCGCAACGCAAAAACATTTGAAGAAAATACTTGGCTGGAAATCATTTGTCTAAGCATCGAGGGGTCAATGCGACGCGGCCGTTCCCACGCTGAACCTACGACTAAATACCAAGTCTTAGCTTCAGATACCTAGCTCCAACTTTATAAGAAATAATCCTTAAAATGATAGAAAGAAAGTCGTTTCAGTTACAACGAAAAATTTTCCGACTGCAAATATAAGTTTGTCGCGGTGTAGGTATTTCGAGAGAGTTTCCGCTAATCGTCTAGAAAAAATATTTGCCGATTCAGCTACGTTTCTTTTTCCACTGATAAATGTGCTCGGAATATGTATCTGGCAATTTGGGTGTAGTTCCGATCCTTTTGTTTCATTAAGTGCTTTAGTGGTGGAAGGTTTTTTGTTATCCCTGGGAAATCTGCCACGTGACGACGTGGTAAGAGTGAAACATTAGTCTAGGAAGTTTTTTGTATGTATACAGGCTTCGCAGAATATAGGTAGGTAAGTAGGTAAGATTTTGTTAAGACTATGTACAGCGTCATAAGAACAAGATCTTGATAAAGGGTGCAGGGAAAGAGCCTCCACGAATGTCGAAACTTAAGTTATCATCATTGTTGACTGTCTCTTCTTTCCACTATGGCAAAAGCGATTCCCATGTGATAGCTCGTGCCAACTCGACATAAGAAAAAGAATAAACTCTTATCAGTAGTTCCAATTTCAATTTCCCAACCGCTTATCATATGTACCATGTCTGTATATACTCGATTTATTAATATAATTACAAAAAATGCCACTAAAACACGCATACACAAACATTCACAAACAATTAAAACTATGGAAATCAACCATATCCTTTTTCAGTCACATCAGTTTGGGGGTCACACGAAAATGTCGTTACTGGAATCAATCAAGAAAAAGCAAAAATAAAAATGAATTCTATTTTTAACTTAAATATTGACAAACCTAATATCTACCGACATTTGGGAATAGATCCAAATCAAAAACCCACAAACATTAGGGCAGCGGACACACCGAGAGCGAATAGATATTGAAATTCAAATGGCCGCCCGTGATTTAGTATTCATTTGACGTGATGGAGGCTTTACTTCGGTTTAGGTTTCGCCAGGCGTCGTCTTCTCGTACATCATAGCGCTACGCTTCAGATCGTAGGGATTGGGACACATTGAGCGGTAAGGTTTTTACTTTCAGTTTGAAAATATTTTTCAGTATAGTATAATATGACATTATCTGAGTGAAAAAAATATTAAATAAATTATGCCGAATAGGGTTTGGTTGTGTTGTACTGTTGTAAATAATGTGCCGTACTGGTCTTATGGTCGCAAGCGCGACTGCTGAACGTAGGGTTCGATTACCGGGTCAGTGTTTTTTGAGTTGTCTGTATAGAAATCCTCAGTAGCAGTATGAAGGTTGGAACAGTGCCCGGTCGATGACAATAGTCTCGCCCCCTATTACATGTGACTTAATGACAGCATCGGCGAAATTTAGGTGCATAATATATTGTTATATTTATAATGTATGTATTTCCAATAGATTGTCCCTTGTTGTTTTAATTATTAATTAAATTTATGTTATATTAAGTTACACCCATGTCAACGTATGTAGACCAACCTCAAACCAACTCAAATCGAAGATAAAGTAAGTTTTTGATACCGTACAAACACCAAAAAAGTTCTGAATGTTCTATATTTAAAGCACTCACAAGATCTTCTGTTGAACACCTAAACTTATTAACCCGCTCAGTATACCCGCGCCCGAATCTGGTTGACGGCAGCGTAATCCCAAAAGATTTCCACTTGGAGCGAGCATCAAGTCGCGTCCCCCACCGCTACACATTCTAAATAATAAACAGCTTCTCTACCTACACTGTAACAGAGTCTACATATGTTATTGTGTTGATATATATTGGTATTGACAAGAAAAAAAACAATTATTGAATTATAAGTGCGAATCTTACAGATTTTATGTCTGGTTATGTAAAGACTTTAGTCTTACTTTTTTATAGTCTCATTTATTAATTATATAATCTAGAGTTGAATATTGATTGCATCTTGTCTAGGCCCCTGGCGATTGGACAATATTACATCTTAAAGATTCTTTCACATTACAGCAATGTAAGAAAATCTTTTTGTAATATACCTACACAATCATGTTTATCCAGAATGAACCCTGAACGTTCCAAGTTGGTTAATACCACGACTATGACGACACGGTTGGTGCAGTGACTATGTGATTAGCTTTCTGCGCTAGGTGTTGCGGGTTCGATTCCCGCACGGAACAAATATTTGATCTACAGATAGTTGTTTCGGGTCCGTTTGTGTGTGCATGTGACATACGTATGTTTGTAAAACTGTACCCACGACACAGGAGAAATCCTAGTGTGAACAATTTAGATAAACTCTTATATACTTTAAAGTACCTAGATAAATATCATAGGCTAGGGTTATAGAGAAATTGAATGCCAACCAAAAAAAAATAAGACCACTTATTTGTACACAGTTTTAGTTCTAACATCGAGAATAAATTTAGTAGGTACTTATAGTTTCTAGAATCTATAAGTACCTACTATAAGTATGTAAGTACATAGTTTAAGTACTCCAAGACATTCTGCGGCTTAACCCGTCGGCTGCGGTCGGTCGTATTGACCCCGAGGTAATGCTTAAGCTGAAGTTACATTACAAGTAAATTGTTGTGCTAAACAAGTCATTTATATGTAGATATAAATATTATAGTATAGTTGTGAGGTTGGTACACCATTGATACTAATGGGCCGAGGTGAATTAATACATATAGACGTAATATATAAAAAAAAACCAACAAGATATGACTGACATTTCTTTAGGCAGAAGGCTTTCAGTTCTTCTTTTTAACAAAGACACAATGCCTATACTTTGCCGACTTTAAATCGATACAATTAATCTTGATTATATTCCACCTGTTTACATAACATTTAAAAACAAAAGACTGATATATTCTGCATACATACTTACACAGAATAACTTTGACTTCCGAACATTAATATCACAAGTGCGAAATTTTTCACAGTCAAGCATAGCTGTCAGGTATAAATGGTCGAAAGAGGACAGAAAACTACACTTCTTTCGTTGACCTTAGAATACAAATACTCTTCTCACATACCCGCTTGTAACAATATCGCCACTTTCGTATACATTACCGACTCGCTTCGTTGCTAAAACAAAAATTCCTGGACAAAGGGAGCAATGTACGATGAATAATTGTGAGAGGAAGCTTTGCGATGGTGTGTCAGATTACGCAGTGATGCTACAGTAGTCCATTGATGCATTTCCTCAGGGCCACTGTGCATTCGATTGATGCACCGCCGACGGTGGACGTATTGCAATCGTTATGTACCTAATGTCAATGCAATCCTGTTCGACTACCGTTAGTCTGTGTCCGTGTTTAAGGAGTTTTATTTTATTGTTAGATGGTTGTAATGCTGTGTCTGCAACCGAGGGAATATCCGCCGGTATCCGCGGACCCGAGAGGTCGACGATGTTTTATAATTATATTTTCGAAGTCAACGATTCGATACTAATACCGCAACAAATCTACTTTCAATGAATATCGCAGGTTATATAAATACTTCTTCTACGTCTTTAACTTTGAACTCAGTTCTTGTCGGTGCAGCAATCGCCACTGCTCTAGGTATATCCTCTGACTTTGTTTTGACCTTTTCATATTCATACTGTAGAAATATTAGTTTAAAAAGCGAGGTTTTAAAACAAATTCTATCTCTACGATTATATCTATTGTCTTCTCGTTTACCGTTCTATAAATACATTTATGTTTAAAAATATTTTACAGCTATATTAAAATTCTAAACCAAAATAAGTAAGATACAAAAGTACTACAGGAAATTAAGTATTTCAATCATGAAATACATGCAAAACTAGCTTACACAAAAGGGACAAAGAAATATCGTTTCAAAAACTGATTCATTGTTTATAAAGAGTCAATTTCAGCAAAAGCAATCTAAAACAGTTAGCAAAGCGAAATACGAATAGTGGCCAACAAGTTGTTCGTTTGGGCAGCGAGAAACAAAAAGTAAAGTTTTCGTAGGTAACTGTGTAATAGGAAACTGAGGGCAAAGAATTAAAATCATACAATGTTATTGGTAAGATAAAACTTGAAAAATATTTCCAGGTTTTCACCTAATATAATTAAATGTTTTCAGTCTTTTTCCGTGGTATATGGAAAAGTATCAATAAAAAAGACTAAGACGAAGAATAAGTAAATATATAATCAAGAAGCAGGCTAAAATACGAAAGGAAGTTAATGTAAACTTTATACAGATCTCTGAAGCTTTTGTCTTAAGAATTACTCGTTCTAGTAAATAAAAAACTACAAATGAAGAACTTTAGATTTTATAATAGAACATTTATTCAATTTCAGTTATTCAGCTTCAATTTCAATTCAGTCCAACCATACTATTTTAGTAAAACCATTCTGGTTTTTAATATTTACGACAGACTGGACTTGTCCAAAAACCTTAATTGTCAGGTTCCCAAAGTTGCTCCCACAAAAAGATAATCCTATCCCTTCCAGCCAGCCCATAGAGCAACTAGAACAACGTAGGAAGCATTCACAAGACTGGTTGAAACATAAATCTGGCTCGGCGGCTCGGTCGCGCGGAAACTTTTTGAATTATTAGTTTTAATTTCCGCCTAAGATCCGCCGCGCGTCCCCGTATCTGTCAGCGGACATATACAATCCGCGGATATATTATGTTTGTGTGAACTACGCCTTACATGTGGGTTATGATTTTATGAAGCGACGAATTTAATTACGTGTGGATTTAATTTGTGATAATTTTTCAGTTTTCATTTGTTCTGTAAAAGGTTTCTGAATTTAGAAATATTGGTTGAAGAAGGCATTAAGGCACGTCTTAAAACTTTCATTATATTTCTGTGATTATATCTGTTAACATCACCTACGATTCTTTATATTTACTCTGTCATAGTGGACTTGGGCACAGGCGTTGTCCATAAAAGGAGGTATCTAATAATTGAAATACCGAGGCAATGCCCGAAGTCTCCAAGCTCAGCAAGTGGGTCGATGACCGCGAGCTGTGTTAGATAAATAATCAAAGAAGGTCAGAAGCATTTTGATTGTTTATTATTGTTCTAAATGTAATAAATCCGGGACCTTTAATATGTAGTTTTGTTGTATCATTATTAAACGTCTGCTAGAGCAAATGTTCCCATAGATCACAACCCTTTACGAACCTCGACTCCCTCACAATATTGCAGCATTATATCAGACATCAGCAACATTCTTAGCACTCTATTAAGATACCAGTTTGTTATTGAATGGTAGCGTAATTACAGAGTACGAAACGCCACCGGCCGAAGCGATGTTGATTTTATACTACTGCAGATCGAATACAAGATACGTGGGCAAATAATGTGTATGTGTTAATACGTGGGGGCTCGGATAGCGATCGTCTGACTCGAACAGGGCTTTATCATCGAAATGATACCTTCTGGAATAACGAGATGCCTGAATACAGACGTTGGAGCAATGATATGTGATTTGCTTTGATTTGGTGTTCACGTGCCGCAAATTATGCGATTGAGTTCGATTATGGGTTCCAACACACGGCCGACAGTTTAGACGTCTTGAAATTTTTTAGAATGTCATATACATTTTCATAATGCGCAAGCGAGACCAAATCATATTCCAGTTTTCATTACGACTAAACTGTTGTGTTGAGGGTCAGTCGGCCGATTGCCCAAACTACTTATCTTAGTGTGTACTACTCTTCCTGATTTAATTAGCTACTTCACAAGAATACAAATTCATTCAGCCAATTAGTAAGCAGTTTTTAAGGTATTATGTAATGAGTAGTAAAGAAATTATATGAACGATGGCGCGTTTGTCTAAGTAAAGATTTAATTATACAAGAGATAACTCGTGCTCGATGGTGAAATAGAAAATAGAAACTATGTGTAACGACAATAAAAGGTACAGAAATAAAAAGCCGATACAACACACAAATAAAAGCGGCCGGCCGATAGGATTAATAAATTTGTCTAGTGGAAACGCCACGCTTTCACCGTTCTCCCTTTTTGCGTGTGTTTCCACATTTTTCACGCTATAAATCATATTTTTTCACCGGTAGCGCTTTTTGCGCTGGCGTCCTTTCGGTTTGCCCGGGCGTACTGTCATTTTTTTCACTCGGACATGGGAGTTTGCACTTGCTCATTTCGCTTTTGTTTTGTACAGGGAATTTTATGATTAATTTGTACCTCCGATGACGCATAGTTGAACGACCTCGACATTGAATCTGTAGTTTAAACAGACATAATTACATATGCGTAAATAAAACATTTGACAGGCTGTGAAAATAGCGTGGGCGTTAATTAAAACGCTTAATTATCGATAAACATAAACACAGCCAAGCAAATTCCCTTAACGCCAACATGACAAATACATAATACAGTCAACAGAGGGGCGATGGCGATGGCGCACCGCTTAAAATCTCTCATCGCTGTAAATTTTAATTTAGCTACCACAACGAGAACAATTTAATTTAATTGCCAAATCATTAAGTTAAGCACGAAAATATTAGTCGGCACTAGTGCGACGGAATTAATAAACTCGGCAGTACAAATAAAGAAATCAATGACGTATCTATCTTCGGAAAAAATGGCGGAGAGTGTACATTAATACGTGGCCATAAATTAAAGCGTGGCTTAAAATTAAGACAACAAGCCTCTTTAATCTACAATAAATGGTGGTCGTCGCTCGGAGACCGGTTTTGAGATGGAGGCGCAAAAGAAAAAAGAATAATCCGGTCCGGAGCGGGTCCAAAATATGATAGGCATCCATAATACAACATGGCCGCTAAGCTCCTATATCTGTCTTTGTCGTACGCGGGGACCTTGTGTATGGCTATCACACTTTATTAAGGTTGACCACATGTGGAGTGTTCCGCTAAGCCTAACCTTGATATCATACTCTCCGCTGTACGGGGTGTCCTTATGTCGATTTCATCTTCGTTTTTACAATTTATTGCTTTACATCATCGTCTTTCATCGTAAGTTATTTACTGGATATTCATTAAGATGAGTCATGTTTTCATAGCAAAACTTTATTTATGTATAGCTTCACATTGTCAATAGGAATAAAAATAAGAAACTTTAGGAAATACTTTTCCTTGTACCAAAATGTTATTCAACATAATAACTAAGATCATAATTATTATATCGAATTAGTATTCAAAGCAAATTAAAAACGTAAATATTAGAAAGTAATAAACATGCAATTGCTGTCTACACCTCTAGGTATTAATGACGACACTCACGTATCGTATTATCACATATGTCCCCTACAGAACACCCTATAAAGCGCCGGCCCCCTCCCGCGACGTCCAACCGTCGGCGACCACAGCATTCCACATTACCAACACCACCTTATAAATAAAACCGCTTATGTGAGCCTACCTGCCGAAGCCACTCTCGGAAAAAAACATAATGTAAGTAGGCATACCATGTTGACATCAATAATATTACGAACTTGCATGTCTTGCGGTATATTTAATGTTTGACTTTTCCGCCGGCCGTTATATTCGAACTTTTTTTAATTTTTAGAACACTTTTTCGGATATGCGGATTTTTTGCGCGGTGTGGGTTATAACTGGGTTATCTAAAAATTACTTTTTATTATGTGATTTGTACTTACTTTATTTTTTGTTTAGAGTGAGACTGATTAGATATAATTCTAAAAAGAATTAAAGCACTTTGATCTTCTTTAAAATTAAAATGACACTCAGATCGAACGAAATACATTTTTATCAACAAATCATGTAATGTATCAACACAAAATACGAACTGATTTACCCAAAGCATAGAAACAAACTGAGCCGGTCAAGTGAAACCGAAACCTGGCATTATTGTCATGTGCGAATAATATGCAAATTGTCACAATCGGCAGGTGGTCATTGTGACAAAACACTTTTGTCTAGTACCTTATTCTTTTCAACGAAACAAGATCACTTTCGCTTGCATTCTTGCGAATTTTGCTACACCTTTACTTTCAAGACTTTTTCTAAACAAATGTTTTGTAGAATTTATTTAATGTTTGCAGCCGCATTGCCCTAATGCGGTTGTAAATCAGTAAACACTTTCTTTCACTAAAACATGAAAAGAAAGTACCTGTTACAATTTTGCACAGTTCTGTTGCAATAAATTATGCCAAAGTTTTTTTTTTTTTGTGTTGGCACCCTTTGGTTACCTTAAGTGATATTGCAATTAATTATTGTAAGTAAAGCGGAAAGCAGCCTCTTTGCCTAACTGCATGTTGAAAAAATATTTTATAAAAGCTATTGTATTTAACTTTTTTATAAATTTAAATTGTAGGTTTTATTGAAGTCCCTAAGACACATCCTTGAGTAAACTTCCGTAAAGCCTGCAATGGATCGGATGTCTCACAAGATGACAGTCATGACATGTATTCTTAGGTAATATTCGTTGATTAAACAAACATACATAAAGCTCTTTAAAACTAAACCGGACCAGTGAGAATAGCTAGGACAAACGTACATTTTTATCATGTATTTACGTTAATCGAAAAATTTATTTTTAAAATGAAGTCTGAAGACAAAATCTGAACTGAATAATTTATAAGCAAATAGATTTTTTATAATTACTTTTATTCAATGAATTCACTGTTTAGCAGCATTATAATTTTCCTTCCGCTTTATAACAATATCTCTTTCATATTAATCACATCTGTTGATTAAGCTTTTGCCACATACGCGAAGCTAGGCTTTATTATGCGATTTTTTAAATAATTTATTCAACCGATTGTACTAAAAGAAAATAAGTCGAAGTTTATTAAACATTTAATAGTTTTATTTGTGATTCAGAGTTGCAAGAATTGTATAATAATAATTATTAGCGCTACTACTTATTATATCTTCAAAATGGATTAATACTATTTTAAGCCGCGCCTTTAGGACGTAAGAAAACTTTCTCGTATATATGTATATATATATATGCGGTTGCTATGGAGTTTCAATACGGGTTTGCATAAAATTTATTTCTAGCTCGTGAAACCATAAATGACAACCCCTATAATTATTCCCAGAAAGAGTGTCAATGCCGAAACACTATTACTATGTAACATATTAACATCTTGTGGCATTTGAGGTTGATAATCACAGAATAGTTTGAGCTAAGTCTACATTAATATAATGTAGGCGATTTAGGTTCAGTGTTCGTAGCAGTGCCTCTCTTTAAACTTGGTTGTTGGCATACTCCATCAAAACTTGTTTTATGTACTCTTCCACTTACATAGTATCGCATATCAACGCTTAGCGTGGATTGCGTGCCTTCCGCAACTCATTATCACCGCCTGCAATAACAGATGTTTCGCTGTTATTAATACTGTACGAATTATCTATTTGTTAACATACGTATTTCGTTTTATTATACGCGATTTTAAATTTGAGAGTACTGAACTTTTCGAAAGTGAATTGTTTTATAGTGACACTGGATTCTAATGGATTTTACGAGTATTTGAACAGCAAGGAACGTGGAGAGTCAAGGAACGTGGTGAGTTGTTGACTATTATTGAGACGTTGAATGGACACTCTAAAAACGTGTTATGTATATTTCGCGGGTGACGACTATTCCCTGATCTTATTAAAACATAAAATAGAAGTAACAGTAGCTCAAAACCAATAAACATAAGGCTCAATTAACTGTTTAAAAATTGTAAACGTTGTAGAGAAACTATTAAAAAAGAAAACATGTAAGAACAGCTATTTTTGAAAGCAAGCCCAATTTAACTTTACATGTTGGTTCACCGTTTTATAAATAAGCATCGATACCGCTGTAGTACCGTTAACTGCAGACAAGCGAAAGATATATCTTGCGCTTGACCCGGCGCAAGGGCAGGAAGAACAAAGCTCCTAATTCTATTGAAACACCATTATCTAATAAGTTTGTAGACCATCGATCATCATGGCGAGAAACGTCCCCTTCTCACTTCCATATCATTAATCAGTATCTATAAATGTTACGCCGACACTTTTGTATCGAATTCTGGGTTTTTTTGGGGCTGATTCCTGCTATGTTTTGGTCTGGCGTGGCGTGGCGGTTTATTAGAATGTGATACGTATCCGTAAAAACTGGGCGTGCTACGTACTTTAATTATGCAGTTGCATTGCATGTAGGGTCCTTTGAATAGAGAATTTTACGTACTGGGTAATAATAGGGAAAGTTGGTTTTGTTAACAATGTTTAAGACTTTATGAGAGAAATGGCTTAGGTACTATAGATAAGGAAAATATTGAAAAATTAGGATTGAAATTTGATGAAGGCAGGGGAAGGACATACACAAAGACCATGTGTTGTTACTTAAGGAGAAAATTAATTTTCGTAGGAAATCCAGATAAAGATACAAGCATTATACATAGGTATTCATATTGAAGAGGGACATGCATTTTCTAGAATTGTATCATTTAATTATAAAACAATTAATATCGCAACATTTACACTCATTGACACGCGACGATTCAATCGTAACAAGGTTAATAAGCAGTGATTAAATAATCGATTTGCGTCAATTTAAATGATCATTTAACTGCCTAATCGAATAACAATTTGCTCGTCACTAAACGAACGAGCAATGACTAAATCGACATGCTAACTAATGCCGTGCATTTCTGAAAGCATTAACTGTAAGTGCCTGAACATAAAACTGATAGGTATGCGATATATCCGAGCGGCCATCAATCTGGGACTGATTCGAATAACATCTCGATATTTAGTATCGATAAAAAAGAGCATCGAGTGTGGAGTGCGGCGCCTTTGTTCTCGTCTAAGCTCGCGGTGATTCTTTAGTGTTGTTAACTGTTGTCTGCAGAAAAGAATATCGTGGACAGACTAAACTTATATCGTCGGTATGATGTTTGGAGAAGAAATTAAACTTTTATATTTGATTGAGTGATTAATATTTCTGAATATAACGTATATAAAAACGTTAATTTATGGTAATTTTTAACGACTTAATAAATATTCAAATAACGAGTTGAACATATCATTTAACAGTTCAACTAATCCCCATTAAAAACGCATTCAGAGCGGCAACTTAAACAGTAGTCATATAAATCTTCTACGGCAAAACAAAAGCACTTACATTGTCCAAATCATAGGCAGGAAGTTAGATTAAAATCGAGCATCACTGAGCGTCATGACTTGAATAATTTCGTCCAATAATAGGGGACTCCACCCTACGGCATGCGGGCATTTGACTCATGTACTATGGCACGCCATCGTATCGCGTTTCGTTACTACTGCATGCCGCATACCGATCGCGTGTAAAACAGGCCTTACGTACATAGACGACTTTTGTGACACCTACAATAAAATCGGGGCGATTAAATTGAGTTGTAGTCTGTCTGAGTTGATATTAAAATCTTAAACACTGCTATATACCAATATATATACATATATATATATATATATATTTATACTGTCCAAGTATACCGCTGAAAACAACACTAGCATTTTTTATTACATAACCTAGCATGTTATATTTTATTTCACCAAAATAAAAATTAGAAGACGAGGACGTCTCTTAAGTGTTGCATTAAAGTATGTTTTATTCCACGAAACAAGGTACTGTCTTTGACGTTTTACTTGGTAACGATGTATCTGTTTGTTAACTGTGTATATCAGTGTCACCATATTTCATGATATTTAAATTTTTCCTCGTATTAGTTTCAAATAAATATACCAACTTCGCCAAACAATAATTATGCTATAACCGATTCTAACCCACAAAACAAAACAACAGCAACAATCGATCAATCGCCGCCTTCAATCCCATTAGCGCTCCTATTTTTATCTATCAAGACATTTTTGTCTGAAACGTGCGCACGGCCGTATTCTCGTGTGTCGACATCCATTTGTCACCATCGATCGCATTCGCCATCAGTCTACCTCCAGACACGCCGATTGCCTTTACTATGTGTAATAGGTAATTGTTTTATTTGTACCGGCGATATTTTGATATATAGCCAATAGAGAACTATTAAAAGATCAGTACGGATCTTAATAGCCCATTAATGTGGGACGAATTGTAAACATAGAGAAATTATGTTGTTGGATCGCATTAGGAGATTTTGTAGTGGTCTCGTAATTGACTTTTGGGATTAACTATGTATTTAAATTTTTCTTTTTCTTGAGAAGATGGTTTCTTAAGAATTTATAGGATTTATTTAATAGCCAATAAATATTTTGGGACGATTGTGATACTAAAATATAGTGTTAGTCTTCTGTGAATTTTGTGTCAGTAATTCAATTGTAGGTAGGTATATTATCACGACTATTTCAAATGAAAAGTAGGTTAACTTTTAATCGCCAATTTGGTTTGGTTTAATTTTTTCGAAATCTGATGATTTTGATGGAATTTGGCCAGCAAGTCAAGTTGCATTAATTAATGTGACTCGCGATTAAATTAAAACTTTACGATTCATATTATGTTAGTGATATTGCAAAAAGATTAGTTATTAATTACGTACAATGTATTGCATATCTAGCCGTTAATTATTAAATCACCATCGTTTTTGCTCTGATATCAAAGTGTAAATTATTCATCCGAAGGTTGTTACGCGAAACCAGTTTAAATCGCACATACAATAATTATAACGCAATATCTTGATTGCCGGCTTCGTCACAAACACGGCCTCTCTTGCTTTCTTACTGAAATAAAACGAGAGACAAATAATCACGTCCAGTGCATCGTACGTGATCGAGGAAAGCGGGCGTGTTAGGCACATTTATTGAGTGGAAATTATAGATTAATAACACCAATCAGTTACAACACCATTACTTCACTACTGATTCCCGATGGATATAAATTGAAAGGAGTTAATTAAGCGATCAATTAATTTCGCTTTTTATTATGTTACGGTCTAACGTGTACCTGTTAAATAATGATTCAAACTATTGCTGTTGATGGTTTGCGAAATTGAACTATTCGGGTAGCTTTAAATTTAAAGCCCAGAAGAATTGATAAATACTTAGTAGAGAAATTACTTTTGTGTTGTTTTTGTTATATTAGACCTAGAGGCTGACTGTCTCACTGGTGTAGTGAACGCAAGCGCGACTGCTAAGCGTGAGGTCCTGGATTCGATTCCCGGGTCGAGCAGTGTTTTTGGGTTTTTCTGTTTGGAAATTCTCAGTAACTGAACTGAGTGTGGAACTGCGCCCGGTACATGGCAATAGGCTTTCCCCCTATTACATGGGACTCAATAACGGCATCAAGGAATTGTGAGTGTACAGTAGTACACCTCTGCCTAACTCTTCGGGAAATATAGGCGTGATGCTTTGCTATGTAGATCTAGAGACAAAAATATAGAATACTCTAATATTGTACACTACTATTGGACACCGATCTAGTTTCTCTTTCTCTTTTTTCTCTTTTTTAAAAAAGATTCAACTTATATATTAAAAGATATGTACAAAGGGCGGTCTTATTGCAGTCAGCGATATCTACCAGACAACCTTACAATGGACAAGAATAGTAGGCGAAAAGGTAAGGGTAGTCAGTGGGGTAAAAATTAGTTAAATACATAGATATAATTAAGTTTCTACACATTAAATATGGGTGCGACACAAATTAATTCTGATTTAAACCAAACTTGTATTCTCCTGCATGAACTTAAATCATTAAAAAGTCAGTATTCGGTTGTCGGTTCAACTGTTTCAAATTTAAAATTAAATCGTACTTAAACAATAAGCAAATGATCTAGTTGTAGCTGTTGATATTTAGTCACATTTGTATCTTGGATTTATTTTATTCGCTTTTGCTACATTCAAAACAAATTCAACGCTATAAGCAATTGATACATCAGCAAGTGCCGGCAATATTTAAAAACAATCCTTACATGGCTGGTGCTAAGTGTGTAGGTACGTGTGGTATCTGTTCACTCCTTTTAAGGTGTTCTGCAATTTATTTATCCAACGTTACATTATAAATTAGTTGATATTACGATACAGGCTTCGATTACTCTATAAAAAAAAGAAACACCTTTTTTTTTTAACTTTAGTCAAGCTTGGATGCTCTAACTTTGTAGAATTTTTTCGTATACCACGCTAACTTTAGCCGACTTTCTATAATCACACTACTTAGTTTACGTAATAAGTCTTTCAAAAACACGTAGCGTGGGCGGTAAAAACTCCCTTTGTTGCCGCTCGAGCAAGCTGATTTCTTAAATAATGTCGGTTTGTGTAGGTAGAGGGCTGGCGAACCACATAGCAGGCAGGCATAGGCAAGCCCCGGTGCAATCAGTCTTATTCCACGCGGACGCGCCGCGATTAGTCAACGCCTGGTGCAGAGACAACCGTTCCCTTTCCCCCGACCTCCTCTCGGGACGCGAATATCGATTGTTGGTAATCGATTTCGGTTTGGGCGTGTATCGATTGTTTTGATGTTTTAATTGAATATTCTTTTTTATCGATTTTGATTAAATCATTCATTATGGACAAGCCGAAGGGATATAAACTGGATGCGGAATGCTGAGGATCGAGTGATGTAGTAACCTGGTACTTGGTAGAGACCCAGGTGAATTGGTCTAGCAGTGAAGTATGATGTGATGAGGTAAATGAATGCCAGTAAATATCGACTTATTTTACTTCATGTAATAAGTATATTACAGAGAATATTTGAATAAAGATTTATAGGTGATATTACATGAGCATGTACACAATTTCATTCTTCCGTCGTTTGAAAGCCCATCTCAAATCCTTAGATGCTGCACAGACAGATAAGTACACGCTATTAAGGACCAACCACCGCGTGAGCACAGGTCACGTCAACCATAGCTATAAGCTAAACGTTCTCCGCAAAAGCAAGGGGTAAACAGCATCATCGGAGTCGTGCCCTAATCAAGGACTTGCCGGCCTCCAGATAGTTCGCGTGCAAATTACTGTTGTTGAGTGTGTACGGTATTATGTTCGGTTATAGAGTTTGAAATGTTACGGACCTATGTTTACTTGTTGTTGATTTGCGCAGATTAAGATTTTTATTTTCGATAAAAGCCAAAACATAAGTTTTTAGAATTTTTGTCTGTCTGTATGTTTGTACTCGCATCACGCAAAACCGACTGCATGGAATTGAATGTAGTTTTCACCGATGTATTGCTAGAGGTCTAACTTAAAATATAGGCTCCATTTTACTGCAGGAAAATGTCAGATTCTAAATTCCACGCGTACAAAGTCGCGGGCAAAAGCTCGTTATTATTAAAATTAAATAAAAATATATATATTCATCATAATGATATCATTCTGATTAATAAGTTATATGTTCTAAATCACCAGATTAGAGGAACAACCAACCTCTTATCATGTATTTTGATAGAAAATCGCGACCACAAATAATTTTCTTCTTAATGTTATGTATTCTGAAGTAAAATCTAAAAAACGAAGCTACATACCATTTATTACCTATCGATATCTCGATCACATTTCCCGTAAACAACTTAACACGCCACATTATCTATCCACAAGCCTTCCTTTATCAAAATTCATTACCTATATTTTATTCACGTGACCGTCTGTTATCGCGAGTTTTCTCACTGCGGCATCATAATGAAGAGTTTAAATTTAGGACTAATGGTTGACCAATAAGATAAAAGCGAGAGGGCTGCGCTCGCAACCGTAATTTAACATGCTCCATGAACTTTACTGTTTGTGATATAAAGGTGAAAATTGGGTGTGCCAGGTGGATAAATAAGGTGGTTCTTAGGTAATGACGGACGCTTGGACGGCCGCATACAAAGCAGTCGGCTACCAGAATAAAGTTATCTCGCGATACATCCCCGTATTAATGGGCAACTCGTTACTTGGGTATTGAGACGTTTCGGATCACAAAACCTGATGATTTTAAGGCATCGAACTTTTGGAAAATAAACATGGACTCGTTTTATTTATCAGGTTACTGCTCTGAACTTATAGGGTGTGCCAAAAGTATTTTCTGAGTGAATTGAGTGTCTAGAGTTTAAGAAACGTCAACTTAATTCTATGACTATTTGGTTTTAACTGTACAACACATATTAGAATGGATTGAAAGAAAATTATTAACGTAAATTGTGGATATTTCATGTAAAGACGAAGGCGAGCTTTACTTAATTAATTGTTAATTTGTCTTAATGTTTCATAACATGATGCTTGGAGATTTAAGCAGCTTATCATAGACATACTGTCTTATTTAGAATAATTTTAATGGTGAAATTATGGAAAGATTTTCATTCAATCTAAAAAAATATAGGTAGGTGAGTGTATGGAACCAAATCATCCTGAATAAAGCATAGCTTTGTATGATTTGTATCATTGACTATATATTAAAAATAAATAGGTACACCGTACAATAAACTGATCTAAAACAGAATAAATAAGAGGATTATAAGTCGATGGTTTATTAATTAATTTCCATTGAGTAGTATAAAAATGTAATAATGCTGATGTTCAATTGTTTTTACATAATCACAGATTTAAAAACAAGCTAATTTAGCGTACCCTTTTATTATTAGCAATAATAAACAAAATTGGTTACGGAAGAGTAAACAAGCTAACATTTCGACGGATTATATTCCAGCGGAGCGTTTAGTGAAGTCACCATAATGGCCTGTTCACAATAGTCGAGCTCGCAATCATCGCGATCTCTATCGTCCCGCACCATGACCGCGGCCAATGTCTGCGGTCCCAGACTATAATTTGCCAGTTTTCGCCGCCTAGCTGCCTGTAATTTTATAACAACGTCGAACAACTTGAAGACTTCATTTTGATATTTTAAACTTTACCTTTTTTGCTGCGGATAGGGCCGTAATCATTGGCTTTCGGTTACGTAACAACGGAGAAAGTCCGCCATAATGCCACAGGAACGAACATCATTTTATCATACAAATGAGTAAGTATCCTCGCTTATTGAGATGTAAAGTGACCGTTGTTTTGTCCAAGAATAACACATTAGGAATATAAGTTAATGAGTCAATGTGACTCGTTGTTTACACACGTATAGTCTCGCTTCATAGAAAACTAATCTGGTAACCAAATGTGCATTCAAATGCTAAGGACTTGTGAACGTATTGCGCAGTTCTATTGGAAAAAATCACTATAGGCGAGCGTTAAAATGTGCAAAGCACAAGTCGACGTATTTAAATGAGGCATGTGCCATAAACATCAAAGAAACGTCACATAAATCATAAAAGGTTGTGGAGACAAAAGCTCCTGGCGTCTCCAGTAGTCCCTTAATAGGATTTCGTGAAATCAGGTCAGGATAACATGTGCTTCCAGTACATTGTTCTGTATTGTGCAATCTTCCGGGATCCGCGGCGGTCCATTGTCGGCTATCGGCATGCAAATTTTTTGTTTCATTTTCGAAAGTGACTTCGCTTTTTGATTTTTGCATTGTTCACTGTTTTTGCTGGTCTATTTTGAATATCGCAAATTACAGTGTTGTCTATGTTTTTACGTAACACAAAAAACTAAATGTAGATAACATAGTGTAAGAATATTTGGGTTGCATGTCTGATATCTATTTATATTGTAGTGCCTAGATCCAAAGTACAGGTAATTTTAGGCACTTATATGATAATATCACGTGTTTCGCAGGTTCAGTGAAGTCGCATTACCATTTCTATAACGTACGTACACGCAAGGAGCGTGAATCGAATTCGTGGGAAGTCTAAGGCGTCGGACAAAACAAATCACCGTGTCATTCCATCCATTTACTTGCAAATTTCGTGCAAAAGTATCGAAAAAACTCCAAGATAAAGGTACAAAAGTGTTCTATTCTAGTCGCCAAATGAATAATTACCTTTCACGTCTCTCCTTTCAATCTGCGCTCGTCGATCGATCAGCGTCGTGGAACTCTTTCAGTGGCATCACCCTTGCCGCGCCTCAGGTAAGGCGCAATTAATCTGAAACATCCCAAATCAGTATTACATTAAAAACGAAATAAAAAGCCCGCAGCCTGCCGTTTTTTCGCCGCAGCGTTTTCTTTTCCATTCAGATTTTTTTGACAGCACGAAAAATGAGACTCATTTATTTGACTCGTACACAATGTAGGACTGTTTGAGTACGAGTATTTGCTATAAATACGCATTTTTCTCTACATCTCCTTCCTCCGTGGGGTGAGCATTAGCCTCGGATGCGAAGGGAGTCTCACGTGTTCCTTTTGTTCGATTTCGAGATTTTAGGGGAGTGCTGATGCTTGTATTCTCATGGAATCCATCAAAATAATCGCATACTCATGTATAATGGATTCGTGGTGTCAACAAAGTTTCCTATGATTAACTGCTGTCGTATTGGAAAGATGTGATATATTGGTTGCTTATGCGTATCAAGGACAAGAATAATACTTTTGATAAAACTTCAATATTTTCAGACGTCAGAAAAAATAAATAAATATTCAGAGGTATTTTAATAAAACTAGCTACTGTAAATTATAAATTATAATGTAAATGTAATCTGCAACATACTTATAGTTTCATCATAATATACGCGTAAATTTAAAAGTCGTGACCTGCCTCTCAATTACTCAAACATCAAGACAACTAATCAGGAAGCAGTCTTTAATTTCAACTGCCTTTAATTGAAACGGCGTCGAACCCGAGACCGTGCCATACAGTACGCGCGTGCTTGAAAACGCTCTCATTAGCACACACATAAAAGGCAATTGTTTCTTTATACTTTTTAAACGTTACCTTTTGTTTTTATGAACGGCGTGCACTGGCAATGTCATATTTTCGACGTTCTAACATTTGTTAAATGCTAATAGTTTTTCTAAGCTCGATTTTAAGGTTCTCTACGTTATTGTGCGTTCAATGTAGTTCGGTCGGCCGAAACATTGGCTCATTGTGTGATAAATTGGTGAACATAAATACTGTTTTGTCTTTGCCTATTCAGTTGTAATTAGGTAGCACAATTTGCTCTGTTGAATCGTTAATGAGATGGTTGTGCGCGAGACTTGAGGACAATAAGCGGTAAATCAATTACACAATGCGTTCACTGATTTTTACGCTTTTGACAGTTGAACGTTATGAATATGAAACGTTTGGGAGGCTAATGAGTTTCGAGATGATGCCCATATTGAGCAGGTATCCCAACTATTTTATAATTTTAAGTATTTGCTCGATTTCCATGGCTATTTTCGTGTTTACCAATAGTTAAAATGTTTTTCTGAGGGTGCATTAAGGTTCCTTTTGTATTATTTAATTTATATGATTGAATATATAATGAAAATATAGTTTTAGAATTTAACAATTTATAAAAAAATGATGCCATGCAATTTTTAGCAATGTACGATTTTTTTTAAATAGATCTTTATTTTTGCCTCCAGTAAAATCCAGCTCCACTAAAGCCTATATTTTACTCGAAATCTTATCAAAAACTCAAGTTATCAATCAAAAACAAAATACGTTTTGTACAAACCACTCGGCGATTTGTCCAAATGAAAAATTAATTTTGCCGATGATTAATATAATGGCTTACAATAAAACGTAATTGCTGTTTGGAAGTTTTTACATCTTCCTCTTGTCTAAATTAATTTGTTTCAACAAAACGGTGGCAGAATTTTACATTGTTCAGTAGCCTGTAAAAATACGGACTAAATAATTACTAGAATTTAAATTTGACCTTTAAGACAGATGGTTATTGAAGGTCGCTGTCTGTATTTTTTGTCTTTTTATTTTTTTTTATTTACATTCATTATTTACCTAAATCTATATTTATTTGTGTATCTTAAACTTTTATTTATGGGTTGCTCGTGCGCATGGCTATGAAAACATGAATTGATGTATGAGCTACTGGCTTCCGAATTAAAATATGTCGAATCAGCATTTTGACAGCAGTCCCTAGTCTACACATAACTGTTGAAAAGCACAAAACTTCCCCTACATGATAAATCCGACTTCGTAAACCACGAAATTCATTCAATTCCAAACATAAACTAGGAGACACCTCCCATTGAAACCTGAACCAAAACAATCAGGTGACAGAATGAGATATGACATTTCGTAAAACAATGAGCGGGATCTCGCTATAATAATGGGATGAAATATCTGTGGTAACAATTTATATTCTAACGCTGGATTCAACTTGACAATTTATTAATCAAGCCGATTACCTCCCCTGCAAAACCGGGGCCTATTGTGAAAATATTGTCGCCCAAACAATCCTATGAATAATTAAGGATTTAAATTTTAACACAACAAAGGCATAAAACAATAAACGCCCTTCAAACTGGACAAAGGCATTTCTGTGAGTGGCATTTTAGATGCCCCTCGTAAAATTTTTAATGTGTGGGGTGGTCACTTGATTGTTTCAGCACGAACTATAATATGTTAGCACGAAGTTAGCAAGCACATTACTACATAGTTTCATTCTTCTGTTTTAGTGGTAAAGCTAAATTATTTTAACCGAAACTAAAAGGGTATTTGTTTCGAAGCTTTTAGTAACTTTTGCTAGCGGCTCCGATCGCGTGACTTTCGAAACTAGCAAAATTGAAACTATGGTAATTTCAGAATAGGGTTAAGTAAACATTTTTTTTTTTCTAATATAAGCTTTTAGTATCTAGTATGAAATTGAGTCTCAAAAATTCTTACTTTATTATAATTATGATAATTATTCTAATATGTATATTTAAATTGTGATACCATTTTGTTCGGGTAAAACTAACTATTATTTTGTTTCATTTATTCTTTTTCTTGGACAAATGTTAGCCATTAATTAAACCATACATATTAGCGTATTCATATAACCTAATTAATAACAAAAATTGTAGATTAATCCAGAAATCAATTAAGGCCACCATCGGTTCGGTATACGTCTCCGACACATGTCGGTCCCCACTTCCCTCAGCTTTTTCCATAACGACCTGTGAGCCCCTCCCTTCTTTAGAGAGAAAAGCATAATCCATCACTGTACGTCACCCCTATTTTGGTGCTTGCTGTCCCACTCGCACGCTTAATCGGAAAGTATGTCTTTCCTTGTCTCGCCCGCTAGGGGTAGTTTCTCTCAGTCGCCGCTTGACGGGTGATCATTTTTCTTGTGGCGCGTTCAATCATCGCGTCACTATCGCCTTCCCTTTCGTCCGAGGGCCTGTTTTATTTCTCTCTCTCTCGCACGGGCCCTTCCTGTCTTTCTGTGTGTCCCTTATTTTCTGTTAGCGGTGCGTGTTCCACTACGTGCCCGCCGACCAAATATGGCGTCTTTTGTGTTTGATTTTGACGTTTTAATTTTTGTTAATAAAGCAGTCAGTTTTTTAATTACATTCCTTTTGTTACAGACTTTTATTATCATGGCTGTAGAAGACAGGTTGGGTAAGCAAAAATTGAGATTATAATAAGTCATACTTCTGAATAACTGTTATGATTAGGTTCAGTAGTTAATGAACACGGTTATACCATTAATTTAAAATACTAACATTAATCAGTCATAAATAATAACGTTACTGATATAACACATGTTTAATTAATTTTGCTATTAATTCATATCTTATAGTAGCTTAGTGTTAAGATTCAGATTACAGAGTATTAATCCAACAGTCATAGGTACTCGGTGTAGAAACGTATGCAAATGCACTGAATGTGTTTAATGCTTGCAGAGTATGCAAGATACGGACATGAAAAAAATATAGTTATATTTTTTAAATAAATTTTACAAATATATTGTATTATCTTTCCCAATATTATAAAGAGGTAAAATATGTTAGTTTGTATGAAGGTCATAATCTAGGGAACTAATGAACCGATTCTCATTTTTTTTCTCTGATAGATGTTACTTTATTCCCGAGTGCTAGAGGCTATAAATTATAGGTATATGTAGGTCATGCGAACGAAGCCGCGGGCAAAGGCTAGTTTCAAATATTTTAAATGCCATTACGGGCCATTCCACATCTTACTTAGATCACAATGACTAATGAAATGGATAAATAAGTAAGTAATTTAATTTAGATCTATCCTAGAATAAATATCATCAACGGTCGAAAAACGCCAACAAATTATGATTTCCCATAGACTGAGTCCAGTTGAGGTATTTCACCCGGACATGAATGCGATTATTTTTCAAAACCAAGGCAACAGTCTTATCCGGCATAACATTTGCTCTTTGCTCGTTTTGACGATACAAAGATATTTTTCAATAACTTTTCAACTCAGACTTAACCTACATTTTACAACCTATTGTAAACCGTGCCATGAGTTAGGCGCTTATACAATAATAATCTTATAAACTCAAGCATCTTTCAAGCCTACGAGTGTTTGTTTGTATTTGACAAAGTAACTATATTTATTATTACAGTCAAATCCTCACTACTCTTTCCATTTATGTAGTAAAGATAAAATAAATTTGCAATGTACTAAAAAGTGTTCAATAGACATCACTATGACAAAGTAACGTATGAAACACAAATAACAAAATCTTATTCAAAAATTTACCACAACGAAAAAAGAATCGTGCCGATTTCAGAGCCTCTCCCGATTTTGCGTATACTGTGGTATGTGCATGACGCTCCGCTGTCCGCTGCCGGGACCGCCCGGGAGCGCCGTAGATTGACTTGTCAGAATATTTGAATTTTAATCCCGGCCAAACGTTACATAAACACCACTTTATTTATTCATGAGCCTACCACTGCACTGGATCTGTTTATTGTCAAGTGAATCTGGAATTTCGGGATGATTAGGAATTACACAAAAAAGAGCCTACATTAAAAGATTTCGATGATTTCTGTACACAGTAGGTACTGTAAGTAGTATGTTCAGTAATGGATACTTCTGAAACATGCGTTCTTCATACGCAACATTTTCAGGTCGGGTTTTTACTAAGTGTAGCCGCGACTTTTATTAATTTAAACTTTTTCATGTTCAGTATTAAATCCAACAGCAACGGTTCCATATTCAAATAATAATTTGAAAATCAATTTAATTTTTAAAATAATAATTTTGTAACTCAACCATAAAAAATTACCCGCAGGTTGCCACATTTCGACGCTCGGCTTATGTAAGGTGTGAAGCAGCATTTTAACTCCATTAAATGGGGTTGAGTGCGAAAATAACAAAATTGAGCCTGCATGTAAGTACATTTTTTTACTTTGTATATTTTCTAATTAAAATAGGTTATATAAATAATAGAAAAAGAAGAACTAATTCATACTCACATAACATTTATCCAGAACAAATAGGGGAAGATAAATTATGATTTTGCCTTTGTTCATTTAGACCAAACGGAAACGGAGCAAACCATTACACCTTGAAAATATAACCGCATATTTTGCCAATAAACATGTTACATAATAACGCGATAATAATATGAATACTCTCTGGCTTATATTTATTATTATTTTGTTTAAAATAAAAGGTTGGGCGTGCTGATTGCAAAATTCGCCTTTAGCCCCGGGTAAGACGATGCGTGCACAACTCTTCGGAGCGAGTCAATTGGTGTGTTCCACTTTGCACCATATTGAAAGGTTTGTAAATCAAAGGCTTTTTTTCTACTTATTATTTTTGAGCATTTACAATAGGAACTTACTCTCTCAGTCCTAGTAGCTTTTCTTTTTTAATGTGTAGAGCTAATACCAGTCAAGGTATAGTTCACTTGAAACCAATCGATATAGCAATTTGATTACATCCATGCGTGGTCGATTTTTGTTCAATAACAGTAACCATTAATTGCTCATAGGCAGCACGCTCATAGGTAAGTCAAATTACTTAGCCCAAGTTGTAATGATACTCACGGGCAATATTGATTGACAGTTGACTACGAGCTATGGGTAGCATGTGAAACAGCTCATACGTAGGTTTTTCGAAATCGAATCAGTATGAAACGCTCAAGGCATGCGAAAGATGATACTCTTACTAATAATACGATAACTCAATCATCCTACGCGTTTTAGAAAATATATAATTCAATCAGATCAATAAAATCATAATCGTTTATAAATATAATTTAAGGTCTATAAAGAATTTTAATTACAAATTGTCCAATAAGTCACCGTCATCCCTATTAGTATTTTAACGAAATAATTATTCCGATCAGAATTTTATTAATGACACCAAGTGGAATATACCTTTAAGGCCGTACCGAGTCAAGAAACCTTTAGGCTGTAAACGATTTGATGGCTTTTTAATAAGTTGCCTTACGCGGCTGGCATGAAATTAAATTGAATGACCATAACGGATAGCCTGGTGCCGGCGAATCAGGAAGGCGAGACTAGCGTGTTAATTATACGATTTTATGTAAAATTAATGAAGTAGTTTGCAATAAAATAAGGATTATATTTCACGTCCCTACTTATTATATGTTATGGTAAAGCAACAGTACATTATAAAGTAACTTGTGAAATTATGAGATATTGTTAAATACTAATTTATTTTCTAAATGTTAAGATTTTAAGCGTGTTATACAATGAGTCAGTTACCAGTTTAGCTTTATATTTTTTACCCTTCTTTCCTTAAATGTCTCTTGGACATTTCATTTGAACATTTCTTTTAACAAGTACATAGGCGCCTAGTTTTACTTTATGTAAATACAATTCCAAGTGTCTTAATGTAGAAGTTTGAAAATTGAGAACATTTTTTTCACTTGTTTTCTTCTCAGATCGCCAGTTGTTTTTCTTATTGTAATTAGATAGGGAGAGAGCTACAAAGGTAGGCCGCTAATCCAATTTTTTGTTTTTGTTTTGACGCGTACAGGGGAAAGATAGTGGCATCCATTAGTGCTACAAGGTTGAGTAAAGAGCCGACACCAGTTGTCGGGGAGTATCCTACATAATATAAATATTCAATAGGGGTTTGAATATGTTAATACAACGTCTCCTCATTGGGTTGTAGATTGCGTCGTCGTTTTTATCTTATACGACATTTAACTCCGGTAATTCAATTTACTTTATTTGCATAATGTCGCTTGCTTTCTAAAGTAGGTGAGTATGGAAATCTCACTGAATGGGAACGCAATTCGTTTGTCCTTTGAAGTGTATAAATAGATTATTTATGTTGATTTTCCGTTCGTTAAAAGTTTTAATTAAGTACGAGTGAGTTCTAGCCGAACAATTTGTACATAGAATATATTACAAAAAGATCGTAGTGATATTTTACGCTTGTTTCAACCTACGCTATCATTGTTAACATCAGCTGAATCAAAAAGGTTTCATCACACTATTACGTATAGTCCAATGGAGATATCTAGAATTAATCGGGCTCTGAAGGCATACAAAGCCGTGAAATATTGCTCGCTCGTTGTTCACAATGGCTACGTCTTCATCACGACCCTATTGTTTTTTTTCTTTGGGCACCACACGCGGGATTGTTTTCTGTTACAGCTATGGAGTTGGGAAACGTGTTCTCCTGTCTCTATGGCCATTTATCAGGGGCTAGGCACATCGACGGCTTAGCCCGCCGAGATAAAAATATATCTGTACTTAAATATAAAATTCTTACATACTTGTTAATAATATTTATGGACGGTGACCCGCCGATAGTGGCCCGAGGTGTAGTGGATAGGTAGGTACTATAATTTATTTTATCCCGGTTCTATGACTTGTCAACATAAAGGTACGTATTTACCAGCCTGTTTGCACCTTCAAGAAATTAAGCTTTATCTATATGATATTACGGATTAACAAAACATTAAAAGAGCATTTATAACGCCATAAAAAACGCACTCGAAAAACAAAATATGGTCAAAGGGTCGTCTTAGTAGGACACAATTAATCAAAACCAATCAATCAGTCAATCTTTTGTATATTTTTTCAACAAATCCAGCATATGGTAAAATAAGTTTTTACCACATACCTGTACGTACAGCTACAAAGCCACAATAGAACGGTGCTCTTCATTCTCCGTTATCAATCTACCATGATGCCATCTGTGACGCCGCCATTACTCAATTTCCTTTCCCGCCAAAAAAGAACGCGTAAAAAGAATTCAAAGAAAGAATTCAAACAACCGTTTAGAAACGCGGAATAGAGACGCGACGCTTCACTCGTGGGTTTGATGTTACGATTTGATTTATGGCTGAATAAATAGGTATTGGAATATATTTCTGAACACACATATACACAGAGTCAATAAAATTCAGACTCAGAAAGTCTGAATTTTATTGACTCTGTGTACAATATGTACCTATTTTTAAGGGCGAAAAATGAAAACAAAGCAAAAAATCCTGGAATCTGAATTTCTTCATAATTCTAGTTGTATTTAATTTGGAATTTAGTTGTAGGTAAAAGAACCTACAGCGTACCCAATTTCACGGAGATCTTAGGTCATTATTTGTTCGTAAACGAATGAAAATATTTTCGTAGCACATTTCGTAGCAGATGATAAAGTCAAATAATGTAATACAAGGTGCTTTTAATTTTCCAGTTATCCATTTATATTTGCATCAAAATTCAAAGATAAATCAGTCAACTATCGACCAATCGCAATCAGTAAACAAACGCCTTTTTGGAAATACAAGATTCTTATCAGATTTGCATATAAATTTTCGTTTTCTAAGCGGAATGTGGCGGTGCACCCACACAGAACCGAATTTGGACTCTTGCACTGTATGTTGGTACCACTGAATGATAATTTAAATTCATTCTCTCCGCCGCCCGCGCCATCATTTGGACAAATGCTACGTCATTTGTCTAAGGGAGTGCACTGGAGTGCGGGACGGGGAAACCATGTTAGCAAAATAAAGAAATTCAACCTTACATACCAGCCAATAACGTTACCTTTCCATCAACACCAGCCGATCAGATTCCGAAATCTTCGTTTGATATAAAGCTACGCAAAATTGATATTTACGTGCAAAAATATAGAGTTCATTCGGGATCGTGCCAACCAAATCTCATTTTGTACGCTTCCGAAAACATTTTCACAATGAAAAATGAAACTTATAAAGAATGTTCCTCGGTTGATTTTTGATCGGCAAACTTCCCTTTCAATGGGTATTGAATTAAAACTTACCGTATTTGTGCTACGTTACTAATTAATTTAATTATTTATCTCATTGTGCGCATGTTTATTCAATACACATAATTTTAATGAATAGGTATTTATATAGGGAGCTTCTGTATCTATATAATCAATGAAGATACATTATATTTTAATTTAACTTTATTGTAGAAACCACAAATAACTTCTTAAGTTTAGGTAGATAAGTGTGCATTGACGTCGGCTTTTGGAAAGAGACAGACACGCTTGCAAAAGCAACAAGCAACAGATCTCAAACCTTTTCATCCAAGTTAACGTCCTCAAAATTATAGTCCTTCACCTGCAAGAATCCACCAACATTCTCACAAAAGAGCTATTCTTGTGTTGATCTTGAAGGGAAAGCCTTACATGACCTGTTTATCATTCCTTCTGAGTCGAGGAAAACTAGGTTACTAAGGCAATATTCTTGGACAGCCTTGCCTTGTCTTCATGTGTCTTGTGGGCCCTTGTGACTGAACATCTATGTATTGTTATTCAAGTAAATAATAATAACAATATTTATTTCTACCTACCCTGCTTTTATTCTCTTTGTCGTGGGTCACGATTACATCGATCGTGATCAAACTCTACATCTTGAATTGGAACGTTAATTTATCGTTGATTTATGTTAGGTTATACTTTTAATGCCTGTCGCAGTACGGGAATCGAACTAGCAACCAATACCACAGACAGACTTAACCATTGAACTATTTAGAGGAATATAAGTCTTTATCACAGCCTACAAGAGGAAGGACAAACGAGAAGAACGTCATTGCCTACCAAAACCTGAACACTGCACCGATTAACCTAATAACTGTCACGAAATATGTATTAAAATAATACATATAGGTACCTTTGAACTCTATACCTATGTGCTACGAGAAGGAAATGAAAGGAACCCATTTGCTCAGAAAACCTTAATACATACAGGCAATCATGTTTTTACGTAGTTGTGCGTACATAAATACATAATAGGTATGCATTACTGAGCCTCATTTATATCGGGGTAGGCAGTCAGTGTAAAATAATCGTATCCCGTAAATGTAATATTAATGATCGTCCATTTGTTGGAGTGAAATAAATTTGATGAAATTAAAAGGAAAAAAAAATCAGTATGAATAATTGGTGTTCGCTTGTTGTATGTCCGCCTTCTGTTATTAAATTCCGCGTAGGTTTTATGTGAAATATATAAAGAATTGTTCCATAGAAATCGGTCAAGTAATAACGTACAGAATTATCTATAATATTAACACGATATTTTTATATGCTTTGTTATGTTGCATCCTCTTTAGAATAAGAGAAGAGGTGAGGCGGTATTATTATGACAGATGAAAAGTCATAGTTTACCAGACACTCTAAGACATGATGAAAGTATTTTCAAGAATTATAATCCCAACTAAAAATGACTTAAGCCTAAAAGAATGTCCAACTAATTCAGCGAATTTGATTTTTATCTCGCTTTTTTGATCTGCCAACCCTACAGTCCCGAAAGCAATCTAGTTGGGCTCAGGATTACTCGTTTCTTTTTTTTTTTATTTTATCTAATTGTACCCGCGGTATGCCCCAGAGATGGGGCGATGTGTCGCGGAGTATCTGCTCCGCTGCCCTGCGCGGAAACCAATTTCAAAAGACCCAGAAACAGTACAGAGTCGGATGAATTTGCGAAGCTTTTTGAGCATAAGAAGGATTTGCGCGGAATTGTCGTTTGGCAATGGTGAGGTGAGAAAAGAAAGGAGAGAGTAGCTGACGTAGTCAGGAAATAACCGTTTAGAGAAAGATTCTTTATGATTTCAGGTTTATCAACAGCATGATTAAGATTCTTTACGTACTTGACACACATCGATTGTCCAAAGCTGAGAAACTAGATTGGATTAGAATACTCTTTATTGTACACTAATACATTTTATTAATGACGGTGTTGAATGGTTCGGTTGAAACTCTGAAGATTCAGCAGAGATAATATGAGGACGCCGAGTAAACTTCTGAGTAGTTTCGAGTCCATTTGATTCGGAAATATTTGAGATATTGATCATAAACCAAACCTTGGACCCTTTACAAGCACGTAAAATCCATTTTAACATACAGATGTATATCAGAAATCGTAGGGTAAATATTGTTCGGAAAGGATACCGTACTCCGGCCCTGTTGAGAGTGGCGCCCCCTTCAGCCCGCGAGTGACACTGACGGATCGCGGGACATTAGTCATAGTCGAGACCTCCCGCCCTCTCCGCCCGTACCCCGCACAACCCCCGCACATACCCTGTTTATTTACTTTTTGTAACGCTATTGATGTTTAATTATAGAGCACCCTAATGTAACTCGCCTAATTTTGACGGCTCATGTTTTGCTTGTAATATTTCATTGCATCACGAATATATTTTGTTAGTGCTATGTCGTTTGTTGAATGCTATTTTAAAGATTTTCTGTCTGCAGTCGATATTTCTTAGGCGAATATAACATTAGTGTGAGTACCTACTTATTAACTACAAAACATAGACACTTTGTCTAAGACTAGAACGTAAATACGTTGCTCAACAGTAAGATACTTTCAGGCAAAATTTATATGTGCGCTACAGTACTTAACCTTAAATCTTCATAAAACTTCAGTCATCACAATCATCATCTTTAAATAACGTAATCAGTAGGAAGTAAAAAGTCACTTAATAGGTCCCAGAGTAGCTATACCCTCGGTTACTATAAGTTCCTCTTCCATCTTTAAACTTTCTCGAAAGGATGTTGTTCTGAAATCCAACCAACCATTTTTTTTGGTTTTGGAGCTACCACATATGAATCGCAATTTCTTTTGTTTCCATACAAGCATAGTCGCGGGTTTATTACTAACCCGTACACATAAGTTCCAAAGCAAACACTATCGCCGACAAATTAGACGCAAATAAAACGACGCAAGCTCTCGGTTCAAGTGATAAAACAAAAGGAATACTGTATAGAAAGGATAGTTTGTCTTTAGGTATCATGAACGGAGTTGCAATCATTAATACTTGAATAGCTGTGTCGTTTTGAAGTATTGCATCTGTTTGGTTAATGTTATAGCCGCCATAGCCGGTTCTTATATCTTACCGATCGGTGTTAGTGATATGCTCTGTTCTATATCTTTTCGATCGTTTCTAGTTTAAGGTGCGAGTCGTGCTTCTGATACCAATAGTAAAGTATAGTCTCCATAAATTATCATACTAGACCTAAACGACTTTGCTAACAGTTTGCACCTTAGGTAAAATTGGCGACCAAATCTTTTTGACAAACTCAATACTAAAGCCTAGTAGTCATTCTCTAGTGTGACGTCAAATTCAGTTTTATTGAAATAAATCATCTAATCTATTCCAGTGTTGGATGAGCCTTGTTATTGGCAAATGACTTGCTCCGTATAGCTTTTACCGTTACACGCTCCAAGTCTTCATCATTAGAATTAAGCCCGGTAGATGGCAATAGGCTTGCCCCTTTTACATGGAACTCATCAACGGCATCGGCAAAATATGGGTCTACAACAGTAGACATGCTACATCTCACGCTACTTTAACCACCGATTTCATCCTAATAATGAAGTTTTGCCCTGTAATTGGCCACAGCTACACCATCATTGGCTTATAATTAATGATGTACACAGTCCCTCCTCTTAGCTTAGAGTAAACAGATCATCTTAAACAGTAGCAACAAAATCATTAACAAATCGAATCATCCATCAATCAGGTCCCGTCATCGCTTAGCGATATCTTTACCTGAGTGAGGTGGCGCCCCCTGCCTTATCACATAGCGACATGATAAATGACTTGCGCCTATCTGTTAATTAAGATTTTCGCGGCTCTCACGTGTAGACGGATGTCGGTAATTTAACTTAGAATTTGTTGATGAGAGTGGGATGACGAAAAATTGAATTGAGATTGTGATTGTGAAATAATATTAATTAAGAAAGTATGTTATTTATTTTAATTTTCGTGGAAATTACATTTTTAGTTTCTGATTCAGACCGTATAAAACGTAGGTACGCAGAAAGATTTGAATACAATCTTTAGAGGCTTTAGTATAACACTTTGTGAAACATGGCACAAAATTAATCACCTACCTATTTGAAAACATTATTTGATGCAGAAAATATTTTCAGTACTAGAATAAAAATCGATATACTCATAAATTTTAATTTTTAACCCCCGGTTACAAATCGTTTAACACCGAACCCAACCAATTCAACTTCCAAAGTAACAGTCGCAAGTAAAGAAACGACTGCAAGTGCAAAGTGTATCAAGACACAGTCGAGATAGTTCGCTGATCGCCAATAGAGGGCGGGCCCGAACACCCATTTGTCAGCAAGAGGCTCATTAGGGTCGAATCTGGTTGAATCTCGAGGGATTAAGGGTCTCAATACGACCCTGGTCGTCACGAGTGAACGTTAATGGATATTGAAGGAAAATCTTATGTTCAGGACCTGAGTGGATCAGATCTTTATTTAGGCATTCTGGCGTTACGATTGATTGATGTATTAAAGTATCTATCTAACTTCACATCACATAACATCATGTCGGTATTCCTCGGATTGTTTGGACGATGCCGTCATTGAGTCTCATGTAATAAGAAGCGAGTCTATTGCCATCTTCGGATATAGTTCCAAATCCTGTGTTGTTGCTGAAAAATTCCATACCGGAAAACCCAATACCACTTTGGCTTACCCGGGAATCGAACCCACGATCTCACGCTCAGCACGCAACCACTAGGTCATTGAGGCAGTTATCTAAGACCAAGTTATGCATTTCATCTTTACTTACCCTTAATATTATTTACGGGATCTGATTAATTCATTAACTTCTACTATTGAACGATTTTATACAATACATAGGTATGCTTAATGGCATCATGCTGTTCAAAATGTATTTGATTTGTATGATTAATTAAAGAATTACAAAAATTTCAAAATAAATTGCCGGAAAATCCATTTACGAACACAATACGTTACCTGACGATTGAAAAATCGGCCTTTAATTTGCATTTATAATAAAAGCAGCGTAAATGACTGTAATGTTATGATTTAGATACGTTTGTTGATTGGACAAAACTACGAATTCCTGTAATCAGACAACGTATGTCGTTAAATTACCATGTATAATCATTGTTTATTGTTATCTAGAGATTAGCAATCTTATCAGTTCTGTCTAATGTATACATATATATATTAGGTATCATTATACTAATCGTCAAGTAAAGCAAAAAAATCTCAACCCCCAGAAAATACTAGTTAGCCCATAATTTACTGTGTACGATGTAAATCTGTGTACAGCGATTATAAAAACATTACACGATAGATATAAACTTATCGCGACCGCCAATCACAAACGAGAAGTCGAAATAAATCGATGTTACATCCAATCATTACTCTACGTCAGGATCGACTCAATTAAAATATCGTTAATGTGTTATAACTAAACAAAAATCAACCCTACGCTGTGCGACTTTAAGTTGTTTTTTACGCTGCTGATATTTTTACCTTGCAATGGTCATTATGGTAAATATAGTATAGTATAAAACCACGAAATCGGCGTGTCGGAATCGAAATAAAGGCAAAATAAACAGTTGGTAAAGCTGCGCTGGACACGAGGTTGTAACTTTTAAATTATATAAAAGTTATCATTATAAAAGTATCAACCACTGAAGATCATTGGGATTGCGTTTATACTCGTACTTTAGTCACATAAATAGGTATGATACAATGAATGGCTATTGCAATGGTAATTTCAAAATACAAACATTATAACAGCTTTGTGTATTTTGAGTCACTGATTTCTAAAACTGCCTATCAAGACCTCTGTGGACTGTTTATCAAAACGACTCTGTACTGTGAAGGTTTTACGTAAATAGTCAGCCTCCGTGGTGAAGACTAGCTGGCGATTAAGAAAGCGCCGGGCATTAGAATACCATTTGATGTTTTTAGAAGTAGTTTGAAATTGGAAATGTCTTTCTATAAAAAAAAAATTTGAATAAATGTCGATAGTATTCGGCCGCTCGAATTAAAACTATACAAAACTTGTTCTATTTCCTTTACAAAAGTCCTCTAACTAACTATGGTACTACTTATTAAAATAAAAGGACCCTATTTCAGTTACAGTTTCATCATCTAACAGCTTTTCAGTCATTGAAAATGACAAAATACTAAAGATAAGTTTGATTGGATTTGTAACAACACGCAAAAAAAAAAAACTCATAGAGCCTACATCAACAAAAACCATGTTATATAAATAATAGATTATTCAGTTATGTAGGTTACACTCAAACTAAAATTACTACAACTACGTAGGTATCTATCTAAATTATATCGCAGTAGGTACTCTATCAAATTATAATTATTACTCCGGTACATTATAGGACCAGAATTATTGCGTAGATATCTTTTTTCATAATAAATGTAGGCTAGGCTTTAATTTATCAAAGTGCTTACCTAAATAAACAAATACGGCGTAACGGACTATAATCTGTGTCACAAATAACTATTTTGTACATGGTAATTTACTTAAAGTTGGGAATCAAGATACCTAAGTATCTGTTTAAAGGACAGTAGGTGTTGAAACTGGTTGAAACACCTACTTTGTATAATAATTTTGAAGCGAATTAAACTGGGATTACAAAAATATATTAGGATTATAATAATAGAAGTACAAAAATATTTTGATGGTTGCTTACAAAATTGTATTAAGTGTTAACTTATCCTGATAACGTTTTTACACAGAACTTTGTATCAATGAATTACGGTGAATCAGTAAAACCGATCAGCGGTTTAATGAAGCGTCCAACTCAAAAGAATGATTACCACTTGTATATTTGTACTAAAGTTAATCACTATAGCAATTCCTACCGTGATCTCTAATAAGTTTGACTTAGTACATAAAGATCGATTATCGATCAAAATTCGCCTAGTTTCTAGCTTCAAATAATAAATGTAGTTGTTGTACTCAACCTCATAGACGACAGTTGAACGTTAGGAATAGATAGATTTCTGATCAAAAACCGTTGAGTGTTGCTCTCAGAAAATGTCTCAACCGTGTTCACCACATAGCCACAATTGCAAATCTAAAAAATATAATTTAAATTTATTCGTTTGTCAACTCGGTCTCAAAATACACCAAAATATTACGCCCATCTACATGAGTACTTTTTAAAAGAAAATATTTACAGTCTCCAGCGGTGTTATCCTCGTGTACGAACGATAAATTACTTGTAATTTCGTACTCGGGTGATACCTGAGCTCAGTGAAAAAACACGAGACATAGACGTCTTGGTGCGTCGCAAATTACGGTCATCATCTTCTCATCAGCGGCGTGGGTACGCGTTGATGTATAGCAGTTCGGCTGGAGGGTACCGAGGGGTACCCAAGCGTAGGTACCCAGAGTATGGAAATGGAAGTGTAGAACGGATTTTGGGGAATTTTGGTAATATGACATTAAATGATAAGGTTCGAGAAATTACGTGAATTTCAGCTGCATATAAGGTGGTCTCTGTAAACAGCCTGTGAGTCTGATACTGCCAAATGTATGTCGTTACTTTGAAAAATTGAACTTCACAAACATGAAACTTTAGTCGTGATTTTACAATAAATGTAAACAGTTCTCCATCGCACGCTGAACTGCAAATTGTAAAGTTTGTCTACTGTCGCCAAAAAGAAATCTTTAACTCCAAAATCCTCTTGGCCTCAATCATCTTCCATTAATCTATAATTTGATTTTCCGCCTCCCTGCGAGTTCATTATATTTTTTAATAATACGTGTCACATCTAGACATGTTCCTAACTCTTTGATGTAAATATGAGCACTTCAACATCAGAGAGAGTTGGCTTAAAGAGTAAATGAGCGCTCAGCGTTAGGTTTTAAACTCCACTAAAGTTGTTCCACACAAGAAACAAATTACGAGAAAACAAAATCACCGCGGTAATATCCCGTTACATTACATGTTGCGTATATTGCCACCTGTGAGTATCGCTTTTGTGTATGTAGGACGAATGGTTATATAAATGATTATGACAACTTCCTCGTATGACGGTAGCTTCGGTTGGTATCAAAACAGGCAAAAAAAAATTCAACTTAAATTTCTAAAGCATATTCGAACATTCGAAGTCAGTAAAAGTATATCTCTCTTTGAATATGATAAGTGAACTCGACGAATGACTCACATTTTTCATCCAGATGTCAGACGTATGTAATAAGTAAGCTTTTGATTCCAAAGATCGACAGCCAAAAACACTATAGATGTTTGATAGAATCGTATTGCAGCCCTCTCCACCACGTCACAACGAAACAAATGAAAGTAGCTGAAATTACGCATCCTGGTCAAATAATACGAGAACCAGCTTCCAAAAGCCATCATAATTAGCCCATTTATCCAAAACAGAAAGCCAGACAGGCATTACAATATAATATTTCAACTGAAGGTATTAGAAAGGCAGTAGTGAGCGTACGACGGTAACTAATCGTCGCGCATGCGTGGCCAATCGGAATTATGTGAAACAATTGCTGTAACGCTTTAAGGTAGCCATGGGTGCCAGATTTGATGTGGGAATTAATAGGTTCAGTATTAGGTAAATTATACAAAGATCAAGATTTTCAAAACGGTATTTTGACTTATACAGGGATGTGAAATAGTTGAAACATAGTTGTCATTTTCGCTCCTGCGTCTTTCTATTTGACTGCTTTGCATTGATTACGATATTTTTATAATAGAGGAAAGAAAAAGGCAAGTCTCAATCACTTGTCTTTATCTTAAAATAACCCAATGAATGATAACTGACACATTGAATTTACAATTTATAAATTGAACAAAGAATAGTGAACTGTAACATCGCTGTATTATTCAGTTGTGTAACTAAGTATAATTATAGGAAGGAGATAATTAAAAATAAATAAGCATGAAATTAAATTTCAGTATTCCGGATATTTAGAAAAACCTTCAAGGCAAATTTTAATCCGTCCGACCCTGGGAAAGGGCATAAATTTTCCTATTTTTTCAACGTCCACCCACACCTAATAGTTTTTACGCATCAAGCGGTAGTCGTGTAAAAACGTAAATTACCAAAACGGATCGCCGGTAAAAAAGTGGGCTGGCCGACAGATCATTAGTACGAGCCAATGGTCGTTACCTAAAAGTCATTAGCGTCAACTTTTACCGTAATTTGAGGTTGTATACCAACCTACATAAGTGTACACATAGTTATGTGATGGGCATTTTCATTATCATAATTTATGTAAAAGAACCAATTTTGTGTTATTAGTTACGACTTTCGATGATGACTTGATGGGGTGATCTTGATTGCGAAATTGTACCGAACGCGTTTTGTGACTTTCGATGACTTTTTTCGCATCGCATTTTTTTTTTCTCTTGTTCATCGATATTTTAATCGGAATTGTTAGAATTTACATGTAATAACTACATTTAGGTTGACGGTGCAGCATAATTTTGTATGATGTATGTGATTAGTGATGAGGTTCACCAAATGACTCAATATTCGTACCAGTCATTTCAATATGTGTAACTGAGATGGCACACTTTTAAAAGGTCAACGTCTCATCTACAGAAAATACTGGCTAAATGTAATACTCTTTAAGTTGTTGCACTATTTTATATTGTAGTTTTCATTAATACAATAAATATTCATAAAGTTATCGTCTTCGCACGTAATTTTCCTGAATAAATTACAGAATTTCCATAGCCATCCGACCGTGGAAAACACAAAAGCCTAGATTACTAAATAATCTTTGACGAATCAATTAAAACAAAAACGCGGGACCGTTTCCATCATTCTGTCGCCCAACTTTTACAATGGCACAAGTTTTTGCGCGAGCCAGTGCAGTCGATTGTTCTAATTGCGCGGTTCCATTACAATAATGTCTTATAATCACAGGGCTATTTGTAAACGCCGCGTCGGGCTGCAATGAGGTGTGGAAACGAACCGTTTTGCGGTGCGCGCTTTCAGTGGAGCGGGTGTGGTGCATTTGGGAAAGCTAGAGGGAGCGGTTGCGATTTCTTGAGGACAATGATTGTCTATAATATGAGAGTATGAGCGCATCTGAATAGGCTTAGCTGCCTCCTTATCCCTTTTTCTGGAAATTGATACATATATAAGCGTTTTAAAGTTGGTAGTACTTACGTGAAAACGTGTCAGATCTGGGATATCCTGCTAGATTTAGAAGTTAAAGTTAGATTCCAATCGCTCCGCGTGTTTTAATTTAGTAAGATAACCCACACAAGTTCAATCAAAAAGAATCGCTCGGAAAACCCTACTTAAATATCAAAAATATTTAATATGTTTAGCGCCTTCATTTCTGAACTTGCCTTTAAAAGCTCCAAACCTCAGCAACCTTGTTAGATAAAGCCACTTAGCTCTTGCCACTTACGCCACACAGGTTCTCTGCGTTACTGTAACATTGTCGGTCGCTGATGGCCAGTAGCCGTGCGGTTTAGAAATCGATTCAACTATTCATTAATTTAATACATTTCCTGTTACTGAGCCCCTTGTAATTGATATCTAGTTTAATAACGCACAATACTGCTTAATGTACAACAAATTTTGTAATGTTGCCATTGTTAGATTTTTTTTTATGAATTAAAAAACGTGTGATTTATTTCTTAATTAATTCATTAATATTTTTATTTGGTTCTGTTTGAATAACTTGGAAAGCTTTTTAGGGTTGCCGGTTTTTCAATCAATCAATCAAATCGGCGTCACGAAGTACACTGCTAGAAAAGGCTTTTTCCTAGTTTCGTGGTTAATTTTATCTTATATAAAACTGCAGTTTGGTTAAATTTTCAAAATGAAAACATTTATTATACCTAAATCTACTAAAGAAACACACGAGCGTGAACTGTGACCTGAAATGGTGTCGAGTGTTGGCAGTGAGACGTTCACTCGTCACATATAATAATTAGTCAGTAAGACAAACGGGTCATGGCACAGGGTTGTCGTGAATAGTACGAATGAGTTGTATGAAATCAAATCATCTTTTGAGAGGCAAGGCGTTGTAAATCTTTGTATCGAAAAATATTTCAACATAGCAACGCGCGTGATTTCTAATGCAAAGCATGGGCCCCCAATTGACCGTTTCAATTAACTGATCTGTATCATATTGTTTATAGGATTGTTGTTTGCAGGTTTTTCATAACTGTCTATGCAGTTAGAATCTACGATAGTCATACTCAAGAGATGCCTTTTGTTTTGACTTTATTCTTTTATCAGTTTTTACATCAGCCAAAGAAAGGTGGTCGGACTAATTCTTTGTTAGTATCATATATAAATATTTGCTAACACGACATACAATTAATAACTTTTTACCCATAACAAACTTAAAAAATATAGATGTAGGTACTGAATTATTATTCAAATCATTAATAAAAACGGGATGACACATTTGAAACAATGCACCATTATTCATTAGAACATCTTGATGCTAAATGCAAATTCGTGACGCGTTAATCTTGCACCTTTTATGTTAATTGAGGACATGTTAGGGGGCTTGGAAGTCCCCTCAAGTCTAGGGTAGTGATTAAACTTTGAATAAAGATAATGCTATTCAATCGTGAATAGAAATAACTGAATATATATCTATGGAAGAAACGAACAAGACTTCGAATGTTGCAGTGGGAATTCAAGAACTTTTCATAATGTTAGATGATACAAGATTCATTTTGAGTTTTAGTACGAAAAATAGGCAATGGTTAAGCAATGGTTGGTTATAAACGATGTAAAAAAACCTTATGAATCGATTAACATTTGACGACACGGTTGGCGCAGTGGCTAAGCGATTAGATTTCTGCGCTACGTGTCGCGGGCACGATCCCCGCACGGAACAAATATTTGTATAATCTACAGATAATTGTTTCGGGTTTGGGTGTTTGTGACTACAGGAATTATTCCTAGAGAGGAGCAATATTAAAAAAAAAAAAAAAAAAAAAAAAAACATGTAGTGATATATGTAGGTATTTCTTATTCGAGGAACTATGTAAGTGAAAAAGTACAACAATTTTTTTGCGAAATATCAATTAAATTTTTCTGCAGCACGTATGAATAATACAAATTATAACATTCTGCAAAAGATATGTCCGGGTTTAGAAATGATGCCGTATTTGTACTTATTTGATGGATCAGAAGAGGAAATATAAAAAAAAAAAAATTAGACACGTTACGGCTACCACTCATGGGCACTTTGTCACCAGACTTTAGGGAGCTCATTCATTTGTAAAGAAATATTTTTGGAACAGCCCTGTCCAACGTAGCATGTGACATTTCTAATGAGTCGACAGTAGTCCGAGTGCTGTCAACTTACTCAAATGCAGGGCGACCTAAAATTCTACTTAGAACAAAAGTTGTAACACTGAAGCTGCGATAAAAATTACTCTAAAGTTAGGTACGATCTTCAAAAGTAATCAGTCAAGAGCTAGTACGTAGTTCAAAGTAGCATGGTTTTACCATGCTGGCATCACCAATCCGTTTTCCATGTGTGATTGATATGCTTAGCATAGTTTTTGATGGTTGAGATACAGCTTCTACGAGTGTGGATATTTAAGTAATCGTGTAGCGTACCATTAGTAGTCAGTTCTACTACTAATCTGCTGACTTGCCAATCTTTTTACCACGGCATGAGCTATTAGTAGCTCATGCTAACACTATAGTAGAAAAACACTCTTGAAATTGCTAAGATCATTTTTTTTTTTACTCAACCATGCTAGATTCACTTCGCATTCGAGCGAAGTAATATAAATTCCAGAAAATATCGCATAGACGTTGATATATTCGACAAAATCTTGTGAACTGTATACGTCACAATTTTCATCATCATTCAACCCAACTTAAAAATTCAGAAAAACGATCCCGAAAATTATAATTAACATTTTCACCTGAATTTTCTTATATCAACCCTGTAAAGCAAGCGATGCTAACGATTTGAAAGTGCACGGCCGTTATCCAAATGCGAACCGACCCGAAAATCCACTTAGCCTTCGAGCAAAACTTCCTAAAGGGTTGCAAGGGTTGCAAGTAAGAGCTTAAAACAAGGGGAGTTTATTAAATTATTTGTCGTGCATAAGGATTTCATCAGAGCCACTGATAATTTGGAATTGAGATTAATAGTTATATGTGAAATGAGGTAAGGCATTTATGAGTCAAAAATAATGAGCTACTGTATAAAATCGATTACTTATTAAAACATCTTAATTGACATCTTAATTGACATACACATTCAAAACTTTTTGAGAAAATAATTTTTCGGATTTCTGAAATTATGACATTTCAGAAATCCAGAAAATGTATTTTTATTTAAGGAATAAAAATTAAAAAATCAATCAATATTGAAATACAACGACCTACTCTTATTTAACTACTTACTACATTAACTCTACAAACTGACCATTTGAACGCGAACATAGCTGTGTAAAGCCTAAAATTCCAGCAACATCCAGAATCTAAACGGACTCCGCAACGTCTAATGAGACTCGACTAGAACACGTCCCAACAGTTGTTCCTTGTATAATAACAAGGTTATTAAAACTTTATATTTGTGTCAGGTGCCTTAACAGAGTGCTAAGTTGTAGCCAAATTACACTTGGCTTTATCAAGACTTGTAACTATGACAGTTAGTAAAATAATTTCGCTTTTAGTTTTAAGAAGCTTATCCTTCGAGGCCATACCTACTTTGATCTTGCCTAGCTTAGTGATGTTAGGTATTCACAAACCACTTTTAGGTGCACAATCTTTTTTGTAGAAATATTTCTAATAATATGTAATTTATATAAATCTCTTTATTTCCCCATCTTCCGTTTCCACTTTACTCATGACCCCGCTACCACATTTCAAAACTTTCTTACCATCGATATAACATCGACAACAAATCCCAGACGTCAAACGATCAGCTTGGCGCGACATCAAAATGCTAATACCAAAACTACGAGCACAGTCGAATAAACTACATTATGCTGGGATGTTCAACTGTTCAGTTTTACAGCTCAACCCGCGTAACAATCCTCGGAGGGAGCAGACGCGCAAACTTTTAATTGGCGTGCCATTAGGACGGGCGGCAGCACTAAGCGATTTGTGGTGTACCGGCCCTCTCTCTCGAGGTTTTAATTTCTCTCTCACCTCTTGTGGGGGCTTGTTGATTACGTATTCTGGATTCAGATTACGAGCTCCTTAGATGCCGCACAGTGGTAATTGTCGAGGAATTGTGGATGCAGAAGTCAGAATAGATAGTAATAGGAGCATCATAATGCTCTTCAAATTGTCTGAATTGCAGTTACATACTACATCGTTGACTCTTGAATGTTGGTTTTGAAAGGTAGCTGATTGCCTACCAATCTTTTCACCCAGAGTGCATCAGACGATCCCAGATATCGTCACTTCTGAAGGTTTTTTCCTGGCTCCACTCACATTTCACACAGTCTATATTTAGTATATATAGTTATTTTTTTTATATCTTGTCAAATCTTATATTGGTTTATTGTTAACACTCATTAACCTCTACTTTGCTGTTATTGGCTCATATCTTTACAAGTAATTAAGTAAAGATCCGTCTTGTTAAATATGGAGCCGTCTTAAAAGAAAGATTTTAACTCAGTTCCAGACAGATAGAGGATAAGTTTTTAGACACGATCTTGTAAAAAGTTTGCAGCAAAAAGTTCTCACAGAAACTGTGGGAGCTGTTATAATTTCAAGTGCTTTTCTCAGACGCTTTCTCGAGCAAAAAATTATGTAACCTTCCTCTACAAATTTGTACGTTACATGTAACATAAGTACTTATAGTTAAGTAAGTATAGAAGAAAACATAACAAAAATTAAATCTTTTGTTAGAATCAAACAATACAACTCTCGATTTTTAAATTAGTCAATTAAAACTCGTTGGTTTTCGCGAGGCTCTGTTGTAGCGGGACGGTCATGTCTTCGGCTAATGATACGTCGTTACCGCCACAAATCTCCAACATTACAACGTATTAAAACTCTAAAACTTTAGTCGGCTCGCCATTTGGCTTCAACAAAAACTTTCTTACATCACAAGATTTAAATTCAAGTCTCGAAGCGCGCGGAGTCATGAAAATATTTTGCGCAAGGTTGTCTGGCTTACGAAAGATTATACTGTGCTCTTTGATTCTCATAATTCTTGTTTTGAAACCCATCAATGTGGTCTTTTAGGATTAAATCTCTTATTTGAAGTTGCATGTTGCAAATAATGCTAGTAAGTGAATAACATTGGAATCAAATCTTACTAGATCTTATCGTTCATATAAGTTAAATACATGAAGATAAGTCTACAATTAGATATGAGACTTTTATGGTTTCTGTCATTCTTATTTGGGCGACTTTGTGCCACTCATATCGAATTTTCTTTCGCAATCAAATAAGAAATTACTACATTACTTTATTTTTTATTTATGTTTATAGCTAACTGAAGTATGTTTTTTATTTACGGGACTTAAAGAATCAGTAATGCCGAATACCAACTACACATAGTGGTTTCTCGCATAGTGAATCCTCAGTAAAGAAAATTAAACAGTAACAATCAGAGAACCACTTTCATATTTCCCGCAGTTTTCCACTTCACTAATATTTGCAAGTGGCGCCATTTCGCAGATTTTCTTTCGCAACCCCTAGTGAGCAAGGGTTGTTTATCGTTCGCCAATCCTTACATAGATGGCGCGCATTGCGTCATTTTTCACTAACGCCGTTAGAGATGGCGTTGGCTGGACAACTGGTAAGTATTTTTAATTGGAGTTCAAACTGAATAATTATTTAACAGAGATAAAATGAATAAATACTTTAAGCAATTATAATTATGTAGTTAAAAGAATATTTAATTTTCTGTTCAAGTTAAATATTATAAAGACTGTTTTTTTTTAATCTTTGTCTTTTAGTAAGATGTGATTTTTTTTCATATAAATACATATTTTTTTATTTTCAAAAACATCGAATTTCAAATTACTTTTTCTAATTTTAAATAAACGTATGAGGTTCGATCGGCCAAACGCCGGCTGTCGTCGATTAGGCACGCTAGCCGGAACAATTTTTTAATATCCCCAAACAAGGAAGGCGAGTCTATCGGATGTTCGAAAAGTGTGGATCTGACTTTTAGCTGACCAAAAAAATACAGAATACAATATCGTATCGCTAAATTATCTTTCCTTTGTTTTAAAAGGTAGAATGCTTACCTGACGGCGTTGTATTTGGTAGAGACCGGCAACATTATTCTTATGCAACTAAATGACCAAATGATCAAATCACACTGTACTCACTAATTGGTGGTATGTATATTGGTCGTACTGTTAGTATTTGGTATGTATGGAAATTACGAAAACTACTGAAAGGGAATCTCTAGATGATCCGATTGACAAGTTTTTAAGTAAGAACGAATGGCCCATTTTTAACTATCTTCGTCTACGAGTTGTTTTAGATGACGCAATTGATGATACATTACTGCATAACTACCTTTACTTATAAAATCCCGGATTGGACAGTTTAATAAGAGAGATTCTTAATAGCATCTAAGTGTTAGGAATTGTGAATTGTGATTGTGAATGTCCAGTTTGTGAATTGTAGATGACAAAAGACAAGTTATTACATGGAAGGCTTCCTTATCACATGTAACTTATTAAGGTCAATGGCGAAATATTTGAGTATAATAATTAGTACCTACGTCTCTGCTTAATTCTTCGAGGAATGTAGGCATGATGCTTTGTAAATATAAACTACTATTATATTACCACATGACTCCAATTGCTATTAGGTCATTGCAACTAACATTATTTGAGATACACTCTAAGCGTTTTCACAACAAAAAATTCAAATATGACTACAATTCCGAGTAAACTGTCCTGTCTATACTAAGACAGCATGAAAGGGACATTAACAGTTCGCTAGCGAGTTTGACAGCGACAATTCGTGCCGTGGTCGGAATTAGCATACACACTTGTCGCATGCACTTGGCGACCGTGACTATATCTATTTCATTCCCTTATTGTATTTGCATAAGTGCGAGGGAGATGAAGAGACCGTGTATGGTAGCCACCTTGTAAGACATTGATGTTACATAGTAGGTATGCATCGCTACTTCGTGATGGAATACGTAGGTATTGTAAATGAGATAAAATGTAAACTTACAGCTTGTTATATGTAATAAGGCCAATATTTCAGGGCTAAGTAGTATCCACAGAGCAAAAAGGCCATATTAAACTTACACGGGTAGGTAGTCAATTGGCGGGTAAAAACGGCAATGATCCATTTAACGTCACTCATCCTTAAGGCAAATAAAATCGACCAAGGAGTAAGGATATCCTTAACTGCCTTGTTAGTGACTGATTGCCTCACACTTTCGAACAACGCGATTTTTCTTTAAATTATTCGCAGAAGAAAGTAATCTCATGATATAACATATTATCACGCCTGTATCTCCCGAAGGGTTAGACAGAGGAGTACTATTGTACACAAACATTTCGCCGATACCGTTATTAGGGGGCGAGCCTAATGCCATAGGTATATAGTGCTGATAAGAGATTTCTTGTCATCTGTATTTAATTTTTCATCTATCCTGTCTATGGCAAGGTTTAATCCAACGCCAACGCCGCTTTCCTGATACTTTATTTTATCACACGATGTGCCAATTGTTTTCTCAACATCAATGTATATTTTTACCCTTATTTGCAAATAAATTACTCATGCGCCTCATTGTTGGCTTACATCAATGAAGATTAAAAGAAATCTCTGCTGCTTGGCTTGAACTGAATTAAAAACCATGATATATCTACTTCACCAAGTTCTGGAACAGTAATTGCTAATCTCGAATACTTAACTTGAACTAAATATAATTCGTATTATTCAAATAACCATAGAACGTTTAATTTTTAGCAACAAAGGCTGACGGGGAGTGGCTCCACAAACACGGATTTCCAATTAAGTTAGGGCCTGATTGGCAGGTCGTTAGTCAATGCTGCAGCGTGAATGTGGGCGCACGTCTCGGCCTGGCCCGCGATGTTTCGCGATTATTGATGGCTGATACACAACAAGATGTTTAGAAACGTATTTTGCTTAAGAACAAGGTTAAATTTAAAGAAATATATTTAATAAATATAAAATAAATAGGTAATTTCCTTATATAAATTTAAATGAAGTATGTAAAATTGGGAATAAAAGGTGTTATTTATTTTGTTCTCTGTTCTTTGATAAACTTTTCTATATTTCTATATTCTATCTAAGATTTCAAACAAACCTTACATTGAAAAACAAGCAGCAAGGACAGAAAACGTTATCTATAATACTAATACCCATCGGTTAATTCAAGTCAATGACCTATTTATATGATTATTCAAATTTGTTATAGCATCTAATCCAATAAAAAAAGTTTTCAATCATAAACCACTTTTGAGTGCAATCATTATTTACATTTTTTTTTTAAATTTGGATATTTCCTTTGACCTCCATCTTACCGTCTGGTAAGCGATGATATAGCTTAGATTCCAGCACAGACCTAAAAGGGAACTGCTCGCTCTTACTTTGAAGATATCCAATACTGTTCATATTACAGTATTCATTATATCTCAGAGTAAAAAAGAAGGCCACGATCAAGAGTGAACTACTATGGATGGTTTAATTGGTCCCTACTGTCATGTAGTCTTAACATTTTGATATCCACGTTTGATTGAAAAATGGTATTTATTACATGATTAGAATTGGCCATACATTAAGTTGGTACTTGATGTTTTTTTTATCTTATTTTTCTTTGTAATTTATAGTCTTTTTACAAATGATGAGCGTTTACAGATACATTCGAGGTAAAGTTATCAATTCTTATTAACGAAAGACGAACTAAAAACATATATTATGTCATCACCATTAAACATCTTAATAGAGACAAGTATTTGCAGTCACGTTTAGTACAAAGAAATATTAACAGGCCTTTCATCGACACTATTTGAACACTTTTTACTATTTAAGGATCTCGTAGCAATAGCCAAGATCGCTTTATTAGTAGAAGCTATTTCTCAGTAGGTTAATAGAATTCCAGTCATTTAGGTACATGCATGATGCCACTTTTTTCTTCACAGCCTACATTGAAAAGTAGCTTATATTAAGTTTAATGGAATCTTCGTCACTGCTGGTTCATGAGATCAGTATCATTGCACCTGTCTTTCGTCGCATAAAGTTTTATATAAAATAGTTTTGCAAAAAACCTGGTATTGATAACGGTACAGGACAGCTGCTGCTTTCAAAGTATAAACTTTCTCATTGTGTATGAGAGTAATTAAATTTTTAAATTTTCAGTCTCTTGATAATGAAAATATTGACATTCGCTCAATGAAAATCAAATCTTCGTGTGATCTCGTTACGTTTTTACTTCGAGTATATGATCTGACTTATCCATACCCAATCATTATTTTGAAGTAACCTCCTCCTTTTCTTGAAGTCAGTTAAAAATGGACTTATTTACTGATTACTTGTAATCTACTCGACATATTTTTAGAATATTATCGAAACACAAATGGTCGCATATATTAGAATTTAATTTGTGTCATATCCCGAGTTTTAATAAGGCTAATCGGGACTTAAAGCGAGCCTTACTGCTTGAATTTGAGATTCGAGACATAATATTATCCCGAAAACTTCTCACAATGATGATTGTTCTACAAAAAACGTTTCCCATCTTCTGCATATATCGCAGAATTAGTTTGAGTCACACTGTATTTTATAGAGAAACACCTCAGAATTTGAATTTTCTTTCACTACCGCAAAAAGGCAAGCAAGTTACGCTCCACTACACAGTCGTTAATTATCGTCGACTGTCTCCGTATAAACATGATCGATTGACTGGTATGTACGAAAAGTGAAGATATCGGAGGGAAAGAAACATTAAGTGTATTCCTATGTCGGTAGTGATATCATTTTCATAGGCCTCCAAGGTTCCTGCAGCCCCTTGGAACGGTTGGGAACAGCAGATGTGTGGAGATTCAACATATTTTTATATTAAAGGACTTAGTCGTAGGTTGTAAATAAGTTTTGAAATAAGAAGCTAAATAAAACTAAGGTGCTTGTTTTTCCTTAGCGATATCCAACCAAGCACATATTTGTTTTAATATATATACTTTTAGAAAGATAACGAATAACCATAGCTTTGCAGTTTGTTGCTGCAAGAATTTACAAATAACTGCTTTCATCGTCACCACAGCTCTTCCTTTTACTATTTGCTGTTAAAGTAAACCGAACCTAAATCAACTAACTCAAGATCCTAATAACGCTGCTTAAACCCCACGTAACCAGTTCACTCCCTTAATGAACGCAGGTTTTAAAGGAAAGTCACAGGAAATTGATATGAATTCAGTACATGCATTAGTTGTATACAGGTTTAAAAAACATATGACTACGGGGTTCGAACTAATGGAATGCGTCCATCTTACGGTTCTTTCAAAGATTAAACGACTGATTTACCGACATCAACGGAAATTGACACTGTCTAATCAGTCAGAGAAATCTTTCAACCTAGATATACTTATTTACATCGAGAGATTTACATACTTACTTCTAATCCGTGCTATCCAGTCAGTTGCTTATTGCTCCTCCAATCCTCGGGCAAGTAAGCAAGTACAAGGCCGAGTGTTGTGTTCTAATGAAAACTTGGGTTATAGACATTAATTTTAGGTTTCTTTGTCTGAGGAAGCTAATTTATCTAATATTTTTAGCTTGAAGCTAATCTACACAATAATTTATTCCGCCCCAAGAAGTTTGAGTACGTAACTTTAAGGTCTGTGCTCACTACAACGAAACGTAAAGAGCAAAAAAAGATAGAAACGGCGATTCTATTAGAAACTTATTCTGAGCTTACGAAAGAGCAACTGAATAGTAAGGCGTCGAGAAAAAACAGAATGATTCAATCGGCCACTCTCGAATCTCGATCAGTCTTCGTCACTGTTTCGTATGTTTAGTCGACTATCGATTTACTGTCGACACTTATGAAAAGCTGACGCTTGGGATTACTAGAAAATCACGTTATCTTTCTGTTTTGGAGAGTACAAACATGATGTTGGTAATTACACTGTTTGTTACTACGCAAAAATCCTTTGGTCAATATTGTCTTCCAAAAATTATTTGCTGGCTTCCATTCTAAGTAGACCCAGCCAGGAGTATTTATATGGAGTTCAAGGAAAAAGACTCTTCCACTATACTGATTTCGTGCGGCCCAAACTGTGTAGTCACCTCCGTTAAAAACTTTGTTGACTGGCTAATCTTTCCAACACGGGATGAGCAATTCATCAAAATGATGCTCATCCTATGGTGATGCGACAGAATTAGAGGAATGTAACGAGTATGTCTGACCTTCGCCAGACACCGATTCATACCTCAAAGGGAAACACCAGTTCATATCGATCCGTAAACTTTAACAGCTGATCATAGAACTCCTTGCAGTTCAATTGAGCGGTTGGAATCTTTAATTTACACAATAATATTTAACACGTTTTTGACTGGCTTATAATTTATTTACAGAAACTATTTTCCAAAGTTCCACTAAACAAATCTATGTTAATCTGGCATTTTCACGTTTAATTTTATTTCTGGCCACATTTCTCGAATGATATTGTCTCGTAAATCAGTCGTCGGGTGTTTTTCTTGGAGCGGCCGAGCCACCATGTTTTGTTTAGAATCACGCACACCCCGTCTGGGTTGCTTCTGCGATTGTGATTTACAACTCCTGAATTGTTTTATCACTAGTTTTACACGTAATTTAAATGTGTTCTTTTTTAATAACATTGGAATTATCTTCGTTGATGATATAACTGGGTGCAGATATAGCTTATTGTATCTGTGTAGGTAGTGCAATATCCGAGCAACCAAAGAAATGTTTAATGAAACGTTCGTGTATTATCTATTTAACTATTAAATATTTCGTGATAAGATAATTAAAGCATCAGTAAATATATTTATATTACTTATTCAATCCGCATCTGTATCGCGTACAGCATATGGTAATAGTTTCATTAATATTTATCATCAACTTGAGGACTATTGTTTCATAAGATCTTTGACATGACCGCAATTATCACTGTTTCAAGAATTTGACTTTGCAATATATACAATGTCCTCCTTTGTATTGTACCAAACAATTTAATGTTTGTAACTTAAATTAATTATTATTATTTTTGCTTTAATAATAATTTGATTAAATCATACAAAAATATACGCGATAATAACTTTAAGTGTAATTCATTACAATCATAAGTAGTTATTATCGACCAAATATACCTCCGATCTATATTTAACTATTATGAGTCATCGTGTAAAACGGGCAAGCATATCAAATGACCGGTCATTTTAAACTTTGATTCGTTTTCGACCAGCTATGACGTACCCGTCCCTATAAGAGTAATTATTGTTATTCTAATGGATCGTACGGGCATTCTGAACATTCCCCATTGTAAGGAGTCCAGGATCGAAGCTCTGATTAATGATTGTGCAGCGAGGGACGACTTAGGGGCGACTCGTAGTGCGAAATGTGGAAAAAAGTTTGTTGAATATACCATAAGATAAAATAGAGGTCACAGATATTTTAGTGACTTTAGTTATATTAAGATTTTTAAACTATTTTTATTCGTAATAAGTTTTTTTTTTGTAATACTTGTTCTAACTTCACGTTTCAAAGCAAGTTGTAGTATCTAAAACAATTTAGTTTAACAGCTCATACTAAATCTATCCTTCCCTGCAACCAGCACAAACTCGTAGAGTTGCATCGGATAAGTAAAATAAACTGTAGTTATGAATATTTTACACTCTTGAATGAATTTATCTTAAATAATAATAACATGATCAAAGTTAATTCTATAATTAATTTTAAAGCAGATGTGGTGGATTTTTAATTAACAAAACTTGTACATTACGTATTTTAGACTAACGTCAGGATGTCAAAATTTTAAGCTTCTCACGAATTAACCTACTTCAACCGGATATTTCACGGTGAGTTTTTTTAAGCTTTTACACTTCGCAGCATGAAAACGAAAACAAAATATTTCTGCATATAACAGAAACTTATGGTATGGGTTTTAAATGAAATATTATATGCAATAACAATCATAAATTCGTATGTATCCCAATTTTACCATTGAAACCATTCATTTTGGTACATATTATAGATATAATTATTAAAAAATGTGTAGCAAGCTGAGCATTTGCGGTGCATATTACACAGGAGCTGATTTTCTGAATTAATAGTTACATATGTTTCAGGCGCACAAATTAAATGTTATAATATGTAATATAGACAAAAATAACCTTTGTATAACCAGATAAAAGATATACATTAATCTCAACCAAAATTAAACTTACATGAGGGAAATAATATAATATAAAACAATAATATAATAATACAATTTAAACAATTTTAGCAGCTAGCTACTTAATTTTACCACCAAATCGAATTGCAACACGCATCTAAGCTGAGCAGCAAAAACTTGAAACACAATGTATGAATTCAGTGTGCGCGCTCCTTAACGATGGTATCAGGGCATAATGCCGCAGCGAGAGATTATGCCATACAGTTGACCGACCGGTGTTTGTTTGCTGAAATCGACAGGCATGGGGCACCGTCACCCATACTAGAGCCGATGGGAATATCAAGCAAGATAACCATTGATTTTGTATTTGTACTGTTATTTAAACTATATTAAATGGAAGATACAATATATAAGTAGTTACAGTATGATCAGAACAAACATAATCCTTTATTGTCATAAGGTACTTTTATACTAAAGATGTATGTACGTTATTATAAAAACTCATAAACAACAAAAAACGCATATATTGTTTAAATACAACTGGTTACAATGCTTCGTTTCGCTTCAATCACAAACCTATTTTAATACCGACATAACACATAATGTAACGACTGACGGACTTCCCAATCGTGCGTGTAACTCCGTGACAAATGCCTGTGAAAACAACACAATAAAACAAAAAGATAAAGAAACATCTCATTTTCTCTTTTTGTGCTCAAAAAAACCTTTTCATTTACCAACTTTGAAGAACGCCGATGCTTTTTCAATATTTTTTCCCTTGCTTAAGAAGTCATAATTGTGTTTATAGATAGCATTGTCGCATTTTTAAAGTGTTTGTCGTTAAATTGGTCAAGGATAGACAAAACAATGAAGTTGCAAAGTTTGGCGAAAAAGAAGCGTGTCGTAAAAATGGGTTTGGACTTTTGGCAAATGGATTTGAAGCCGCCGTCACTTTTGTAGGTTTAAATATACGTACTCGTTTCGAAAAGTCTAGAAAGATTTCGTTTTCAGTAGGCATATAAAGATAATAATACATGTAACTGTACTTTAAAGGACCTTAATATTTCTTACATTAAAATTAATTCACCTGTATACGATATCGTTTTAATTATATCCGTAACAAATTCTCAAAGTCAAAATTTTGGACTTGGGAGTCAAAGCATATCAAAATTCTGGAATATTTATCTGTTTCTTCGATACTATAGAAACCGAAACATTTCGCGTAAAACGGGTTACTTTGTAAATTTTGAATCTATTTGACTTTAAACAATACAAACTTCCGAACGGTACGTCAATGAGTCCCGTTCCCCGTACGTTGCCCATAAATCTTCAAATTTACCACTTTAACCGTTCAGTCGACGAGTTGACAAAATAATGGTGTTAGACAATGTCCTGATAATTGTTCAATTGTCAGCATGAAGCGAAACTAAATCCATCTTTGTTTACACATTACTTTGTAATGAGACTACAAAGGTTAGTTTTCAATCTAGAACTAAAGAATTCGTGGTTAAGAAGAATAGTAAAAAAAGTGAGAGCTAAATCATGGCAAAGTTTGGAAAGAGAAAAACCTTGATAGCATTAATTAATTGTTGACATATCTACTCTAAACTTTAGACGATCTCTGTAACCACGAAGATACTTTGATTCGAATTGTATTAAATAAATTGCATTGGAATCCTATACTTAACAAATAAATAAAATTTAAAATACAATTTTCGCAAAACAAACTTTAGCAAACCCTTCACATCTGACTTTACGCATCGGAAAGAATTCGCAAAACATGAAGGCAGGTAAAGTCCCAGTTTTACAACAGGCGGCGCGCTTTATCAAAGGACCGAGAGATACAACTAGAAAGTATTTTATTGTTTTAAGGCCCCAATAAAAGCAACATGTTTGTATATTCAAGAAGCCGCCTCCTGTTTCGACGTGCCGACGTAAAACAATGCTTTAGGGCAGACTACTTTGATAGGTTTTTGTATTTCAAAGGCTAAATCAGCTGTTTGGTCTCCTTTGAAGCCATTCGGTGTTTGAAAATAAAAAGCCGGCTTACTTTAGTAGCTGATCGGCAAGAGATAAGGCTTAATACAATATAGTTAAAAATATTTTATATCATAACATTCGTTCGTCTTTTGTTTTGTCCACACAGCTGGTATCGTTGCAACATTTTGTTGAAATATTTACATACTTAAAAGTATTAAACACCCATATAGGTATATCTAAAGATATAAAAATAAAGCGTAAGTTACGAACTTGTAGAGGTGTCTTGTAAAATATATTGTCCGGTTTAACTCCCTTTAAGGTGCCAACCTGAATATACTTTTGTATTTTATTGATACTATACAAATATAAGTAAAGCGACAGATGTCAAAATTTTTTCGCGCATACCATAAATTAGAGAAAAAGATCCAAAGTAAATATCAACCGAAAAGCCCCGCGGCAAAACCAAATACAATATTCTGAATAAGCCATCGATTGATTTCGCAAGATTAATGGTTGCACATTGTCAGCGCCACAGTATGACGAGAACGCTAGCCGAATTTGCGCAACCAAAATGTGTTTTATCACTTTATATATAAGAGCTAACAAATTTCATTTTTGAAATCTTTTTGAGCTGACAGAGCAATGAATGGTGTTCACTGTTTTTATTCCTAACGCAACAAAAAACTACTTTATTTATTCGGTTATAAAATTCAAACTTGCGTTCTCTCGTAATTTTGTTTTAAGTCTTTTTGGTATTAAAACCTTATAACTTGGGGTTCGATAGAAATTGATTTTGGAATTCAGTGTGAAATTGAAATAAAAGTTTTTTATTTGAAGCACAGTCGACACAAAGTAAGATTGGCTCTACGGTTAATCTGACGATTAAATATTTATTTGTTTGGTTTTTAAAACCAATAATTGTATTTGCTCCGATTTAAATGTTCGACCACATTAGAGTGTAATGGGTTGAACAAAATATTTTTTGATTTATGATCGTTTAGTCCGTCTGGCGCCTAAGTTACTATTACTTACGTAAAATATAGTAATGTATGCGTAAAGAATAAAATTACTTCCATTAGAATAATAGTCATAGAACTACTTTTACTACTACCTTTTTTATGGAAATGCCGGTTTTCCTATTTCATGGAAACTAAATATTCTTTCAAGCTTATAAATTAGATTCAGACTGAAAGTTAAACAGAATGTTTTATATTTGCGAAACTAGGTTGCTTTTTCGATGATGTTTGTGTCCAGCGTTGGATTTGTGTGGACTACCACACATTGAATATCGATTATGGTAATTATTACATTTTTATTTTCTTCCAATACATGAATGATGCTTTCCAATATTACAGATTACATTCTTATCTCTACCAATTTCATACTTGCTTCCCAAAAGGCAATATAATTTCCAAGAACTACCTAAAATCGAACAATTCAAAATTCGAATCAAATCTAAGGCAGCATAGAACACAATAAACTCAGTTGGTGGGTGTGCGCATGTAACAGATGTGAATCGGTTCGGTTGGGAGGTGTGTACTGTGACAAAGAATGCATATGTCGTGTTCTGCCGATAGTGTGTACCCATGCCTACTATTGGGCGTTCAATAACGCGAACGTTGCATGACTTTGCAATTATTCAGTCTGTAGGTATTACAAGCTATGTACATAGATAAAATCTGTAACATATATCTTCTTTTTAATTTTTGACTGACAAATTAGCAGAAAGCTTACATGTTTATTTCTTTTTATACATTTACACTTTAAATAAATCGTCATTGGATTTTCAAACCTATTCATATGTAAATACGGTTTAAAAGCGAGAGTGTTAACTGGAAGTTCACTTTTACTTAACCGACGAATTAATAGTATAGTTTATTATTATTCAAATTAAGTAAATGTTTGCATATTTTTTGAGAACATTCAAATATTTATTGAAATATATTATAAGGATTGTTAATTCATTGAATAAGGTAGAGCGATTTATTTTTGGGATTGTTCCGTTGAATTATTAGAAGAATATTACATACAGAAATATAAGTTATGTAGGTACTTTAAAATTATTAAATCTTTATATTAGTTAGCCAATTTTATACCCACTGCAACTTTTAAAGTCTCCTCATTTCTGTTTCAGGCTATATGTTCAAGTAGTTAATCAATTAAACTAAATAGTTCAATAAATTAATTACAAGAAACATCAACGATATTAAAATCGCAAAGTTGTGTCGCGTCGCGTCGCACGCGCATGCAGTCGCATGCTGCGCCATTGTCGCGACCCCCGATTGAACTGTTACACGTCGAGATGAGTTATGTTCTTAGCCAGACCGGAATATACAGGACGGCGACATTTGTAGCTCAGTTTTTTTTTTATAAAAATTTATAATTATGCCATGCTGTGGGTGTGTGCCACAGCATGGTAAAACATAATTATAATTTTTTATAAAAAAAAACTGATTAACTTGATAATAAATTTTAATAAGTCCCCACTTATCACAAGTTAAGATACCTTGGGCTGCACCTTAGCCTAGCAAATAAAGTAGGTACTATATATAGAAATGTTAACTGGTTTGGCAGACACATGGAAATACTATATTCCCCTGAAGGTTATCTGTAGATATCTTGATTGTATTTAAGGTATCGTGTAAACTTTAATTCATAGTATGTAAAAATATTGTTTCCTGAACATCAAAAATTTCCTAAAATAAATTATATTAATGCAATCATTGCAATGAACTCATACACAACATCCTGTATAGAATGCAATCGCCAATGCAGCACAGTGACACACATACGCGGCTTTACACTAAACCAATAATAGAATAAAATCAATCCATACACCCTCTCACACGCACACAAATACAGTGCAATCAATGATTTACTCATGCCTACGCGCACACACACATACCAAATATTGGAAATATTGGCTTTGTAAACATTTACGGGATATTTGCAAAATGTTCCGCCAATCAGACTAGCTATACCCTTCTCTTTCATTCTGAATAGACACACTAATAAAAGAGCGTGACAGCGCACCCAGTTTTACAACTTCGAAGAGGGACAATAGTGACGCTATTGTTGAAAGTACCCCAAACTTTTTTTAGGTCATATAAAAGTATTACATTTGTTAGGGTCGTGCCGCCTGTATGCACTTACACCATTCGTTTCGCAGTCAACTCCGGAGACGGGTCGCCGTCTCCTACGCAGTCCAGTGTCAGTGATAAATATAGGAAATCAGTGTTAGTGAGAGAAATTTTAACATTATCATTATGTCTTTAGCAGCTACGACTAATCGAGCCAGTGAAATGTGGAATAATCATACAGATATGAACCCTCAAAGTGCTAAACAACCTAAACATAACGTGTATAAACAATATCCAACGATGCCGTCTGAGTATTATAACTATCAGAACAATTATTATCCTCAAAACTGTGATTATTCTAATGTATTAAGTGCTGGTTACGCTAAAATATACGGACAGAATCAAAGTGACGGAACTGTGAAATCAGAACCTAGTACTTGGCAAGGATATCATCCTAATTACATGAACGGAAACCAATCTAATATGGAAATGATCAACCGATGGAGAGAAATGAGCTACTACGCACAACAACAACAGGAAAACTATGGGTATGAACAGAGAATGAATGCAATTAATCAGAATAGTTTAGAGAAACCTGAAGATATAAGAATGATAAATTCTCCCGGTCAGTGTAGTATTCCTGATACTAGTTACGGATCACCGCAAAGCGCAACAAGCAATTTTAAGTCACCCACGCCCGAAGCTGAAGATTCACCAAACTTAAGAGCTTTATTAACAAAACCGAAAAGAAAAATCCCATCACCCTACTTCGTGAAATGTGACAAGGCGTACACGCAAGAAATGTTACAGCGAATGATGTTTAATACAGAAGAAGTGAGCGATTGGGAAAAAAACAATGAGAGTATGGAGAAGGAATGCAATTTGTCGCAATTTCATGGTGGATACGAAAGCGTAGAGGGTCAAACGTCAATCAAGAAAGATGCAGTGGGTGGAGCGCCGACGGAAGGCGCACAGTCATCACAGGAGTCCCCGGAACCCTGTCAGGACGTGACGAGGGTAGAAGCAGGCGGGGACAATGCGGATTATGCAGAGAACAAAATGGCGTCTGCGCAAGATGTGCAAGCGTTTTATCCGTGGATGAAGAGTGTTGGTGGTAAGTTGAATTAGTTTGTTAAGTTTATTTTGTTTTCTATTTAACAATTACATGGTTATTAGTTGTTGATCCATATTTCTATCTATTTTTATAACACTAAATTCTTCTATTTGCAGGTGGTGATGACAAAAAAGAGGGATCTAAACGGACAAGACAGACTTACACAAGATTCCAAACTTTAGAGTTAGAAAAAGAATTCCATTTTAACAAATACCTTTCCAGGAGGAGAAGAATAGAAGTTTCACACGCTTTGGGGCTAACAGAACGGCAAATCAAAATTTGGTTCCAGAACAGAAGAATGAAAGCTAAGAAAGATGGAAAATTGACTACGTCACCAGATCCTTACAGCGTCGATGATATGAGTTCGACTAAGTTGAGCCAGGTCATGCCAGAATATGTAGACACAAGGCAAAGGATGCCTGGTCCTGGCGAGTACCCAAACTATCACATGAATGCCGCACAAACAAACATATCCCATGCCGTAGGAACCATGTCACATAACTATATGATGCCTCCATACGAAGGTATTAAAATGTGACGATACAAATTACTTAGCTTTCATTTTAAAGCTTATATTATGTGCATTTACAAAAGATCCATAACGTCCCAAGTTAACGACATTATTCATGATTTCTTTGATGTCTGAATTTGCATTGAAATTAAAAACTTGTAAAGTGTCATTATATAAATTGGTTTGCATGTCAGGCTATTCGCAATTAAAACGATATCATCGTAGTATCGATACTGGCATGGATACTTCTCGATTATTCACTGAAAGTTATTGAAGGTTATTCATAATTATATCGTATCTTGTTACATTATTGTAAACATGGCGGGTAAATATATTTTAATTATATTAAATTAATGTCTTAATAAAGGTTCTTACAAAATTTAATTTGACTACAGGCGCACTTTGAAAGAGGCGATGTAATTCGCTTCAGAATATAGGAAAAAATACTATAGGAACTAAGTCGATGACTGATTGTTTCAAAATCGGTTTATTAGGCCAAAAATATGTAATTCTTTATATATTTTAAGTAGAGTCAGCGACAAAAGTAGCAGACCATTTCACAGTTTTATAAGACATTTTGATTATGTGTTTTTTATTAATGAATAACATATCTTGTTCGACTACAATAATGGTAAGTAAAGAACGACAATTACCTTTCTGATAAATAATTTCAAAAATTACTAAATGTTCTTTTACTTAATTCGCTGATTATACAATACTTTCTGTAAAAACATTAAAATTTTATACTTTACTGATAGACACGATAATTAATATTGTAAATAGTATAAATTAGATGTAAGAATAAATGTTCCTATTTAATTAAGACATAATATTTTAAATTAGATCAGTAGCTAATAATTTTAAGGTTAATTATTTATGGATATAGTTATTTTGTACTTCTCTAGTCAATTACAAAGGCGCTATAAATAAAGAGGAGGATTCCTGATTATTAAAATGTTGTTTGTTTTTTTTTTCATCAACACTAACAAAATCACTTTCATAGCTACATTCATTACTTACAAACCGCTTTCATAAAGTTATCAAATAGAGATTCCAGAAACTCTACGTGGGATCACAGAAGGCAAAAGAAAAGTCGACACTTAATATATAATAATTAGATATTAAAGATCAAGAAACAACAAAGTCATAATTTTTTTCATCATCCATTAAATTAGGCTATCGAACGGCTTTACTTTACCTGATACACTAAAAAAAGGTTAAAATCAAGAAGCGTCAACAATCGCGCTAAACATCAAACCAAGAACAAATCCCTTTAAAATTAACGCCAAACAACAATGGGATAATCGTTAACAATGTACAGAACCCTTTCACATAGTTTAACTTTAAAGGGTCCGAAGTGTAAACATGAACCTCTAGGGACCAGTAGTAAATGTGCAAATGTTGTCAGTAATTTTGACATGTTTTGACTGGCTATTGGATTTGACTGAGGCTTTAGAAAAAATTTGCTTAGTAATCCTGTTATGTTTGGCTACCTGTGTTGATCGGTTTAAGGTTTTAACTTCTGCGGTAAGTTCTTTAGTAAAATATATTGTTGCTTTGATATCCTTTTCATTATTAATGGATGCTTATCTTGTAATTAATTAAAATTTGTGGATTAGGTGCACTTATTCTTGCCCTTTAATCGTGAGAGTAAATTTATTGCCTTGTGACGTTCACTATATTATCGTCTTGAATTTCACTTCACCAGTATAAGTATGCATTTTATTTAAGCCAATTGACATTAACTCTCCTGAGTTCAGTGTCATAGGTTTAGCCACTTTTTGCAAGTACACTTGACATTGCCCAGGGAAAGCTGATAAACTTATCCATTTTTTTAAAAACTTATTATTTGGTTGGACGGCTGCATGTACATCACAATTAGATTCCTCGAAGGTGCCTACTGCGTTCATTAACTGGCCTACATTCTTTGTAAGGCTTTACCATATTGGTCTAGTGGCCGTAAGCGCGACTGCTATGCGTGAGGTCCTGGGTTCGATTCCCGGGTCGGGCAAAGTGTTATTGGGTTTTTCTGTATGGAAATTTTTAATAGCGGCACGAAGTCTGGAGCTATGCCCGGTAGATGGCAATAGGCTCACCCCTATGGGACCTACCTACACGGGACCTACATGTGACTCAATAACAGCATCGGCGAAATGTGGGTGTACAATAGTACACCTATGCCTAACCCTTCACGGAATACAGGCATGATGCTATGTTTATGTTATCATAAATGAAGATCTGATCGTGCTTATACTAAAGAACGTCCAAATAGCTCTTTTAGATTTGTACTCGGTGAGAGATTCATAAATCGGTTCCAACAGAATAGTCATGAGTATTTGAGAACTTTATTCCACACGACGTACAAACAGTAGGGAAAACAATCAGTGAACGTTTATCGGACCAACAAAAATATGACGTGTGTTATGTACGTTTCGTGAAACAAGTCAGAAAATTAAGATTAAAATTGCATGAACAAAAGATCCTAGATCTTTTGTTCATGCAATTTTCCTGATAATCTGTTTTACTGATCATAGAAATACTAATAGGGTATTATGGTAGTGTGGGAAGTACGAACGAATTCAAATATTCATATTCTTCAATCAACTTCCATTCATGGCTAACTTCACTATATTTCGCGCCCCAGAGTTAGAAAGTCGACCCTCCTGCCTATTGAATAGAGAATAACAATAGACCTTCAGTGAAAGAGACAACAATACACATCTAATCCGTGTGCGAGACAGAGAAGTTAATACAATCATCCCTCTTTACAGGGGAAAGTTCGGACTACGCATGCGCGGCCGACATTCAACCAAGATGGCTGCTGTGTTTAGTTCGTATTTCGTCTGTTTTTACTTTACAAAAACATGTTTAATATAGTAACGATTACTGACAACCACACAAGATTTAATTGCTTACAATATTTTATAAGTTCATCAAATTATTTAGCGTATAACAGTGACAATAAGTTAACCTTAAAATTTGGTAAGTCTGTGTCATTTGTTTTACTACTACAGACCAAAAGTAAACAACTATTAAACCAATGTCAAAGCCTAGCTATTTTCTTCTTTGCTTATTATCTACTAGGTTTATTTGATTAGATACTGCCTGCCTAAGCCTTTGGAATACATGCGTGATGCTAAGTTATGTTATTATTAGTAAAATTTAAATTGTTAATTCAGTCTTAAAATGTGAATCTGTGACTAGCTAATATTGGTTTATCTCAAATTCACCACGTCATTTTAATGACATAATCTGCTATAATTTAGAAATAAATTTCGACCAAGCTCGGATTAAAAAAAAAACCTTAATTCGCGATTATTGTTCATAGTGCCTGCAACACGACGAACACTAATAATGACTATTATGACATCTATCTGATAAATGTTTCAGTTTCTGTTAATTTGCTTAGAAAAGTATTTTTAAAACATAAAAAATAGCTTTTTATAATATTTAACAAATTTAGAAGTCGAAGGAACTGATTTATTCCAGATTTGATCAATAAAAACCGTCTTTTGTTGCCAGTCAAATGAAAACAAGAACAATTCGGTTCAGTAACAAACACACCTGGGCGTTATAAACCAAAATGTATAATGCAGTTCTAAAACTGATCGTTCTTCGAAATGACCATTAATATTAGAACTCTAATGATCCCCTGACTTCAAATTTCGGTTCGCCAACGGCAAATTTAAGTTGGTCCGTCCATGCATTCAATACGTTACTTGAATGACGGGTCTAATTAATCCTAACGTAGAACGAGCCAGCTCTCATTGAAGGCGGATCAAAAGAAACCTCCTAATGGATATTTGAATGCCACTATAGTATTTACCTTTAGAACGAACGACTAAGTAAGGTTTAGAAAATAGTGAGTCATAATACAAAAACGTATGTGGTGAGGACGAGGTCGGGTGCGGAACACATTATGGGTCCGTCAAAATCAATCATAACATCTGTCTCTCACAAAGAACCGAAGTTACGTATAATATATTCAGAAAACCAAATAAATACAATGTAAAGTAACATAACCCATGTATTTTGTTTGGCGTTGGGCATGGCGATTTTTTTTTATTACTGAACGATGGATTAGGTCTATGATAGAAAGATGGCACCCATTTTTTTTAGCTACATAATGGTACATGATCGTAGAAACTGGATATGCCAGCAGTGGGCGAAGTTGGGCTGTGCATGGTGATGATGATGATATAAAAATTGTCCATGTCTTGCTTCCCTCTAATATTTCAAGTTCCATGATTATTGCTTACTACATAATAATTTGTAGCAATATTAAATAATCTCGATTTATTTTCGTCAATACTCAGTCTTATCGACACTCACACATGTACTTTGAAGCTTTGATCACTCTGAACGATCAAAGTAAGCGGTTATCAGCAAACATAAATTACAATATAATTAAACATTACGACCAATTAGTAATAAAGAGGGAGCTGAATTATTGCTCAATTTGACAAATCACTCTGATAGTAATTTTGTTTGATGTATCTGTACGTTTGGTTTCGTTAATGTTTTATTGAATTTAAGAACACCTCTAAAACAATTTTTAAATTTGAAGTAAGATTTATTCTTTTTGTGGCTTCAAAATTAAGGTTATTAAGAGTATACGAAATAAGTTGATCCCACTGGACTCTGGCTTGTCATAAGTAGAACGTTTGTACCAATTCCATCAGTGATCATAGAGAATAAAATAAGTTAAATGGAACGTAACTTTTGTGTACATATTCTGCCTTGGGGTTGTACTGTTTTTCCCTAATAGCTGTCGACGCTAAGGCTAAAATCAGGCTCATTATCACGTAATGTATCAAATAAATATATAATTTTGTAATCGTCTTTTTCATACATTTTGACCCAGTTAGGTTAGGTTAAAATGAAGACTTTTGCATGGAACAGCTTTTTTTGCAGGAATAAGTACAGAGTTGGTCTCGGTTTAAATTTGCGTAGAATTACTTATGCGTAGCAGTAATGACATTCTGCTCTGATGAACCGATGACACACTAATGATTTAGTGTCATTAAAATTAGTGGTGTATATTCAAGTTTAGAAGAATTTAGGATAAATATTATTCCGGCCATCGCCAAAATGAAAGTATACTGGTTAGTAGAGCTCAGTATTTTAACCGTCTAACACGGAATATAATACAAATCGATACAGCATAACACGTAAACATCACGTTTGGTCACATCACAGAAACATCAGTGGACACAAAAAGTGTGGGATCAACAAAAGAATCTGCAGGGCGCATTGTCCCAGCCGTTTGGATCATTTATCAACAACGCTCCACTGCCGTCGTTCGAGAGCAGATCGTTAGATCAATGGAAACCAGGTTCGACCGCGATTAAAATATTTGCATCATTATATGAGTAGGTTTCATTTGGTCCAATAGGTAATCTATATTTTAGTTGTTACCACGCACACCTAGATGAAAGAAGAGGTAATAGACACTAGTGATAGCGCAGCTCTTGTAGCTAACTTCTGGGTTTTAGACTATTTGATGCCATCGACTCACTGACCACCGACCAACAAGAAGTGGTTACAAGTCACCAAGTAGACATAATAGAAGAACTTTTGTCAGCGAGCACTGGTGATCATTCGCAGCTTAATGAAACGGATTTTCATTTTAAGGCGCTAATATATTGCAGTCAGTCTCTGTTTCTTTGTTAATTACCAAATACTCAAATGCATTTGAACTTACCAAGTTTCACATTGTTGTTTCACAATGTCCAAGTAAAATAACTCCGAAATTTGATATTGAATAAACAACTTTAAAAACACACCTTGTGATTGCAAAAACATAATTATTATTTTTGCTTAATGGTTAAGTATAATTTCTTATTGTAACAACCGCTTATAGTCCAAGATAACTTCAATAGCTACATTACACTATAGTATAGAATTGCGATGGAAATCTTCCCGTGGAAGGAAGTTAGTTACTGTTATAATTTATATACTTATTATTTTATATTGTAAAGCCAATTAATTTCTGGACGTCCATCTACAGATAATGTGTAATTGGCAAGATGTATTCAGTTAATTATTTTATCGCAATTTATTAAAAGTTAAAATACATCACTCTTCTTACTTCGTACACTTCATAGTATAGGTATCTAAATGTATTCTTAAGGGTATTTATAGAGTTATTCAGTAGTAATCAAGTCTTACATGAAAAAGTATGAAACGGTGATCATTTGCCCCGCCACCGTATAATAGCTGTTATTATAATTCTGCAATTTAACGCCTTGGCGAAATTCATAATGACTCAATTTATGAACTCCGCATTTTTCCCTTGCACAAAACAACGATAGACTCTCGTTGAGTGGTCTCATTATATAAATTTGATTTTGAACATCGAATCAACATATTTTTTTATATAAATTAAATAGACAGGTTTGAACCAAGAAGATTGAGTTTTATATTTTTAATACTTGAGACATTAGGAGACATCTGCTTGTTAAATACTGTGTCGACCTTTTTTGACATTTTGTTAAGCTTTTGTATGTAATAATGACGGTAATTGTTACTTACTTGTCGGCAAGTAATGAGCATAATTATTTGAATATATGTAAAGGCCTTGTTATTTTGTCACTTACTGCCCTCTGTTTATTACAAAAAGAACTTATCAGATGTTTTACACAGGAATGTATTCCTCAACTATGAACACTTCACACACAATTCCAACTCCAAGTTGCGGTGTGAAGAAAATATAATATTCTACTACATTTCAATATAGCGATTAGCTACATTTCGATTGATTATATAATTAGTTAATACAAGCAAAATGCACTTGTAAAAATATACAATACAATATTTCTGATTGAAAGAATCGAATTCATGATATAATACAAAAGATAGAGCACAAAATTAAGTTATTTGGGTCGCCATATAAAAATCAATTTCTAACCTAACCTAACTTTGTTCACCTAATTTTATACACATCTAAACCACAATTGTCAATCACAGTTCAAATCAAAATCGTAACATCATTTACCTGACCGTAACATGGCATGACGTGCCCGCAAAAATGTCCATTGACCGACAATTTTTATTAGGTCCCCGCAGTTTTAGTGCTAACGTTTAATTCTGTTCGGGATGAGGGCTCATCTCTGGCTGGTTGGTTCGGCGTCAATGTCACTTATATGCTTAACCCGGCGAGTGGATGGAGGAAATGATGGATAGGAGCAACCCGGCCGTTGCTGTTACGTCAACTATTTGGATTTGTATAGAGGTGTAAGACCGACATGGCTTTAATCGTGAAATATTTGACAATTATTTGTATTGTTATTTCATTAGTGAACACTCAAAATTTGGCAAAATTTATTTTTATCGACGTTTAAATTAATAAGACATGGATTTATTGTGATATTTAATCGGATAATATATTGATTAAAATTTTATACATCTATGTCAAACAGAAATCTTCACTTCTTTTAATCTTCTTATAATCAGCACATGAAGATTAATTAAGTAGATTTGCTTGCTTCTTATAAATATTTGAAATTTTGATTTATAATATACCTATTTGAATAGAAACTACTTTGTAATTTTCTAGCGTAACAAAATTCCTTAACTACATGACATGTTAATCCAATCAATTTGTCGCAAAACTTTGTTTTACTGAGTCTTTTTTCTAGGGAGACGCGTATTATCAGCTCTATGAGTATACAAATTTCCCGCCGCGTTGTTCGGACCCTCCGCGCGCACAAATTTCAAATTGTTTTTGACTGACAGCTAAATGTAAGTTAGCATTGTTTGAGCGACGCACCGCACTTCCAAACCCGGCTCTTTCTCTAATTATTTCTCCACTGCCGCTTGTAATAACACTGTTTGTTTCAGGTTTTGAGATATATCGAAGTTACAGCGAAGTTTTTAGATTATTTAGAAGGTATCAAATCGACAATGCCAACTGGTAAATATAAAATATGTTGATAAAGATTTTTATTCGTATAAAAATAAAAAGGTAAAAGGCTGTGATTTTTTATTTATGGCTTGTAAACTTTATAACATCTAAATTAATAAATGAAGACATTGATTTATCAGCATAAAAATAAAAAACATTGGAACATCTCTTAATTTTAACTAATCTAAAATAAAAACTAGCCTTATATGGCTAAAATAACACCTACGTGTTTAGAATTCGAATCAAATTTTTAGATACATAAATATATTCACCCAACAAATAAATGGCTAAACTAAAAGCTAAAATTAATTAAAGCAAAAGTCCACTCGCCGAATTCTTGAACAAAACTCGCCGCACGAGGATTGACGGGCAAACAAACAAAACTCTTAACGGAAATTCTCAAACTTTCCAGCCATTTTTATTTACCCAAGAAATCTCATTAAAGTGAACACTTGGCCTGTTATTTTTATTCTGGAAGAACCGCATAGTTTTTGCTAGCGACTTTATCTGTTATAAGGAAAAAAATATTAATGAATTTCTTGAATCGATACCATGTTGTTTATTATTATTTATAAATAATGAAGCTGTAAAAAAGGATCCTAACGTACAGGAGTGTCTGTTGATGAAAATTATAGGATCATCGTCCAACCCGCTCGCGACTTGATCTACGGCATAGATTTAAGAATGACCCAGCTATGATGATCTGCGCCCATAAGTACCCTCACAGGAGAAGCAGAGATAATAATATAATACAAATTATGAAATGTGTGTCAGTGCCGTTTTATCAAATCGAATTATTTTTGTGTTCATTATACGAAGTAGAATTCAAACTGAAGAAGGTTAGGCCTGCCACCACATGAAAGTGCAGGCGCGGAAGCGGGCGCGCCTCATCACACGCCGTGCCTGTTTCTCACACTTCCAGTGTGGAGGTTGAAGGGCCTAACAATTTTTCCTAATTTTTGAATAAAAACAGAGTATTATTATTTTGATTTTTTATTGCAATTAAGGTATGTCTTCATTTATCAGGCTGGTCATTTATTTTTTTAATAGAAATAATCAATGTTTGCTTTGTTGCAGGTACTCTACACTACTCTACAGCAACTTTATGGAGTTTAATACAATAAATGAATGTGCGTTAATACTGGTATTGTCATTTATTATTAACCCATATTATAAAGTATTTAAAATAATAATGATTGATTTGATTAAATAGCTAAATTATGTTAATACGACTACCTGTTAGCAGTTGGGTATCAAAATATTGAATTGGAATTATTTTTCTTATTAATATTTTAAGATTCCTAATATTAGTAAAAAGGTTATATCTATCTAATCAGCTTACCTACATAGTCTCCTCAATTTTATCATTTTTATTTTACCTATTCTGAGCCAATCTCACAAGTTAAAGGTTCATGCACTAGTTATTTTTTATTTTGAAATTTTATCCTATATGGCGCTGTTAAATCATAAACATAAGGACTGATTTTTCAATCGTTACATAACTTTTATCTGGGGATACAATTTGACAGCTATTGTATAGAAAATATGTCATACCAACATATTTATATTGCAGCTGAACGTTATCTGACGATTGAAAAATCGGTTCTAATTGAATTAATTTTAATTTGATAGTAAAATTAAAAACACGCGGCCTGGTGCAGTGTTACACCTCACTTTTTCAATATCTTTGTCATCGTTACTGGCCGTTTGACATCACTTTTTATGGAAGATTTCAAGTTCGTCTCGTCACCTTCAGTGCGGTCCACCGAGGTGTTGCTTCCTAGTTACCGCAGACTTCTCTGTTTGGAATATAAAATAAAATAAGAATAAAACCTATCCAGCCCATTTCTTTTTAGCTTTTGAATGAGTGGAGATGGTTTATGCTTTAGTTTAGTTGACCATGCTGATTTGCTGCCCTCTCTATTTTGGTGTAAGAATAAAAAGTTTTAATTGTCTTAAATTCGTGGTTAATTTAACTTTATTTCACTAGTATTTGCTAGAAGTAAATATCAGATAATTTTACCACTTTCAGAGAGTTAGTTTTAAGAAAGAATGTCATTTAATAACAAACCATCAGACAAATCTGGTCCGAAATTTAGACCAGGTTATACTTGAAATTAATTCCGGCGGAGATTCTTACTTCTGTCCACAGGCCAGGTGAAGCCAGTTTTGGAGTAATTAGACAACTTTTAAAACTGTTTCTGTTCCAACATTTAAGATCCTATATTATCTGCACTTCTACCTTTTTTGGAAACTCAACAGTATATAGAAAGAATGTCATTAAACATGAGCACTTAATAACATCACACGCTGTCACTGGGTGTTTAGCAGCGGTATTAGTAAGGTCGGCGTCGGGCCCGAGTTCGAACGTTTGACAAGGGGCGACACTTTGACTAATGGTGTTCCACGTCACTCTCTTACTTTCGCAGAGACGGTGACTGCAGACAGTGTGGAGTTGAGACAATTTGAAATTGGAATGAGCATAGGTTAACAGAGCAGTGAACTGTAATGGGCTGATATTAATGTTGTTTAATAAAAAAAATACACATAGTCTTGTGAGCCATGATCACACTATGAGGCTAGGCTCGACCAATGTATTTGTAAGAAGGGATTATAAACACAATTTTAAATCCTAATAACATCATACTGCTATCACTAAGGTTTCGATGTGAAAAAAGCTTGATGACTAACATACGAGTACAATGTCTGTTGTGTTGGGGAAACTAAGTGTGTCGTATTCCATGAGCAACCCTTACTACAATTAGTATTTAATAAGACTGTTTTCTTTCACTTTTAAACTTGTTCAAAAACAAATTATGCTGTTCGCATTCCAAATGTGTGCATAAATCATAACAAGAGCTTCATAGTATGTTAGTATGTTGATAGTTTTAATATTAAGTAAACAAAAGCAAACCAAAAACTATTCTGCCGCTACAAAATGTCCCAAGTCCATAGCAAACCCAGTCGCTCGTAGCGCTGACTTCTTTCGGCGGCAGCAGTCGGGTAGCAGTACACATTTATTGGACTCAGCCGAAACGTGAGTGAACGCTATTGTTTTTGAACTCCCTGGTTTTGCATAATGTATTGTATTGATAGACTACACACATAGAGAAAATATTATGAAAACCACCACTTTCTACTTGTTGGCACTTCTAGCAAGTCCTCATTTTCCCCTTTTTAAATGAGACACTTTTTTAAAATAGCTACGAAGAATTCAATCAATGAAAAGAAAAAGAAGAATCAATGAATAACATACTATAATTATTTATATACATATAGTTGTAGTATAATATCTGGTCCTCAGCAAAGGCTAGACCATTTCACCTGGAGTAAAGTTAAAATAGTTAACAAAGACAAACGGCTGCAGCGTCCTCAGCTCTGATAAAAGTGGATATACTCCATCATCAAGCGCCATGCGCAGTAGCAGATGGCCAACTTTAGACCAGTTACAATCAAATACCTAGGGAAGCCATATCCTCTTGACCCTCACCTAGAATCCAATACCTAGCCTATCCATTCTATATCAGGATCAATGACTGTAACGTTGCCATTCTTGCTATCTGGTTTACCAAACCTCTCATCTAATGTCTTAACTGGGTTGTGCGTGACGTGAAAGAAGTCTTTATTAGCCAAAATGGTTACAATAAATTAGATAGTCGTCGACCGTTTTCAAAATATATTTTCAGTTGTTGTTGTAAGTGATTACAAATGGCGTCCGATTTAGCCCATGCTGTTATTAAGTCCCAAGAAATACGTCTGTCTAATCTACTAGTCATGATTTCTAACTCTGAGCTGATACTAAGAATTTTTCCAAATTAACGACACGGTTAGCCCAGTGGTTGATCAATCGACCGTTACACTACGTGTCGCGGGTTCAATTCCCGCAAGGAACAAATATTTGTATGGCCTATAGATAAGTAGTTATTTCGGGTCTGAGTGTTTCTACATGTAAACATTTATATTTGTAAACGCGCCTACGATACAGGAATTATTCCTAGTACGAGGCATTTTTTTTAAACAATTAATATACTTATAACACCATTGAAAAAACTATTAACCCTTTCCCCACCCGGGAAAACAACCCAGGTTCATTTAGCACAACAGCCACGCTTGTGACCACTAGACTTATAACGCTGGTTATTGTTTGTGTTACCCAAAAGATTATTATCAGACTAATACATAATACTTAATGAAAGTGTGCAACTCTACGAAAGTCTCGTAAGAATAAAGATTTCAGGAAGCTGTAGGTATATTTTCATAGCCGCTAGAACGGGAAGCCACTGATACAATCTGTTTTAAGTATCTAATGAACATGGAAACATACATTCGAATAAATTGATTAACATAAACAAACTCGTACTTAATATGTCTTCATTATATTATAATAAATTAATTTAGTGTTCTGTATAATAAAAATAATTTAATTAACATGTTTGTACCACAACTTTTATTTATAGTTACATAATTATGAATAATCACATGCAATTTAACTGGTCATTGACATTCAATTTAGAATTAAAAATATCCTATTAAAATAAATAATTTAATTTGTCTGATCTTTTTCGTTTTACACTGCAGTTTGTTTTTAAAAATTGAACCCAAATTTAAATTAACGGGAAATTAACTTTCTGAAGTGGAATTTAGCTGATTAGACTTTGAATGGATACCATGAAGATATAGTAAGTACCATACACGTAAGTAGGTACTGTGGTACCCGCGGGTCTACCTCGTAACTTCAGTAGTAATGAATTTCAAAATGAAATTGAAATCCTTAAATTTGGGCCACCTGTTTTTCCATTACTCTCTTCTTAACTTAATTAAAAGGGTTTTGACGTTGGAAAGTGAGTAATGGAACTCAAGTCTTGGGCAGTACACCTGGCAAGGCGTGGTGATGACAGATGGAGTAGAACTGTGACTGAATGGCGACCAAGGACTAGGAGAAGCAATATCGGCGGTCCGATGGTAAGATAAGCGAACGATATTGTTGAGATCGGGGGTTGAACATAGATGAGAGTGGCGCAAGAGCGAAACTGGTATTTTCAAAGAAAGCGGGAATTCGGGGTGTGGATGATGATGATGATGACCTGTTTTTCCTGATGAAATCGCTCTTGAGTAACTGTCATCGGTACATTCGCCCATTGAACCGACAACCTAAAGAGGCAGCAGCGGCAAACGAATTCTAGAGATGGCGAAGCGTTTGTTGCGTCGCCGTCGCAAGTTACGAGAAGCCTTGCAGAGGAAAGTGATACACTGAATTGATTGTTTGGTTGACTCATCATCCGCCTATTTATTTTCCAACTATGTTAGCGAATCAGAAGTGGTTGAATGTGAGTAGGTATTTTACACGGAGCAACTGAGACCTGACCTCCACCATCAAATTATTGAGATACACTGTTACCTTTAGGTTGGACCGTTTATCAGACGTTTAGGTCTGATAAATTACTTAACGTCTGACTGGATAATCTTACGCCACCTATTCGTATGATTGTTTGGTTGACTTCTCGAGCGTAATTAACAATGGTTAATTTTTAATCCTGAGCATTTTAGAATAGAATTTTACATTGGACTCAAAGTCATACACAAATGCTTTTCGTATATCTACTAACAAACGGGACGATAATTTGAAGAAGAGAATATTTATAGCCCTTTGCGATAACTCTCATTATGAATTTACATAATATGATTATGTTGATAAACTCAAATTACACATTAAGATTTTTTATTAAACATACTTACATTGATACCTGGTACCTACAGAATTGTCATGGTACATTTAAAAATAAACATATCTAAATCAAAAATAAATTACTGAAAGCAGACGTTGAATAAAAACGGCATCAACGCCATCTATGATGACAAGCGAAACGATGCTTTTACAGCTGAAGTGTTGGCAAGTGGCGCCTCTGTCGGCTGTTTTGTTTCACAAAATCCCCGGCTGAGAGGATTCGTAAGTATACGATGATACAATAAATTTATATAAATAAATTGGTAAGTGTAGCAAGAAATATATATTTAAAAATTTCCATCTCCACATGCCTTTGGGACGGCTATCTTCATGTAGATAACTTTTACAGCAGAAATGATAAGTACCTATGCACTTAATTATAGTGGGTACGTTTAAAGTTAAATATCTCATTGCCTCTGAAGTAATAATAAATTTAGTGCCTCTCGTTGATAAAATCAGTAAACATAATGATAGGTACATATTTTAGTCTCTAACAGATCGCTACAACGAATGATCTCGGATAATGTCATGACTCCATGATCATATCAAGCTTGGCAGGTGGGTTGGTGATGGCATTAAGATGTCATCTGTCTACAAGTACAGGATGCCAACTTAACGATAAATAGATGACTATAATATGGAAGTTATTAGTCAGTATATAAATTAAAGTACAGTATATTAGTATATATATCTTGAAGATGAAATATGCTGAAGAATTTAAAACGTAAAATCGGTTTAGAAATATCCACTGGAGTGTCGACCTCATAATAGCTCGTTTACCTATAGTCATAAATAGCATATCTCTGATTGATTTTCACTGTATGACGTTATTAATACACTACAGGATGCTGCCGGCCATACTTTTGATATAATTCCTTAGTTACCTGCGTTATCCATACGACGAGAGATAGTCATTGTACACCAAGAAAGAACATCATTCAACATTCAATCCTATGTAACTTTACAGTAGCGTATTAATGAAGGATTGAAATTTTAGTGTTCGGAGAAAGTTTCTTTGTAGGTAACCACGATATATGTGCATCTTTACTATGAAATAAATAAAATTCAAATAGTAGAACATGACATAAACATATGGAGTTTTTTATGCCAATGGGTAGGTGCATCTATTAGGAACATTTTCCAGCCGGTTGTAAACTTTTCAAAAGGTTCCATTCTTATCCTAAAATAGGACAAATATATGTACGATAGATCTAAAAGTGGACTGAAAGAATTTACGATAGATTAAGCGTATTTTTTTGTCGCTGACGAAGAAAAGAACACCTTTTCGCAGACCTTTTCGCAGACCTTTTCGCAGCCTAGATTCTATTTGGAATCATGTATCTGCCAGAGAAAAATAAAAAAGGGCAAATACACATCATAGCCTCAAACCAAGAGTCTAAACATTGAGTAATAGGATTTGTCTTAAATAAAAACGTTACCTTAGTACTTCAAGATAAAAATGATAACATAAGAAAATGCTTATCTAATCATTTTTATTATGCTAACGATGGATGCACAGAAAGGTTCACCCTTTATCAAATAAATTCTTAACACACACGTTTGGAAAGGTACTAATTTGAATATATACGAGAATGTTCAAAAGTCTAATAAGATTATAATTAGGTAGGTACGCTTCACCGACAGTTGTTACTTTGTACTTTAGATTACAGAATTATTATGTGCCACTGAATTTGGTACTTAATTATTTTCTACGTAACATATAATATGCAATACCACCTTAGCTACTTACTGAAATATTATTATTTATTTCAGTAACCTCACGTAGATTCTCCCGGTCTTTCTGTAGTTACACGAGACTGGTGTCATATCTATTAGAAGGAAAAACTAAGAAACTCATAGAAATCATAATATATAAGTATTGCAAAGAGAATCCTTTACAGCTATAATACATAGATGTAGAGTTAACGGGATATGCAGAGGTGAAGACAGACAGAGAGAGAGAATCTCGTTATGTTTTTCTGGTACAACTTACATTCTACTGAATGAGCCTTGAATACATTTTAAGAACTTACATTGTGTACCAACGATAATATTACTTCCCATAAGATATCCAGCAACCTATGTACCCTTTTTAATTTAAGATTCTCATTGGATATTTTATTGTAAGGATTTGGGTAGAGTAGGTATTTAATTAATAAGTTCTACTGTAAAAAAATCGTCGCAATCATGTCAATAAAAGATTGTATTTTCTGCAAAATCGATTTGTACTAAATAAATGATGTACCTAACTTTAACACATTGTTATAAAATATTGTTTAAAATAAGGCTCTATAGGCTTTTATTTCTAGATTAACTTAATTTTGAATAAGCTGTTGGGTGCAAGTCAGAGCAGGCTAGGTATTGAGGTATAAAATAAGTTCTTGACTTACCCTAACACTGGAACACGACAAACTATAATCTAATAACTTCCAAATTCCAATCACGTCGCCAAAAAACGATAGAAAGTGGGAAATTTTTGTATAATTTCATAAAGTTTTCAACTATAAAACTGTTTGAAGTTTCTTCATTTACACCCCACTTCAGTGACTGTCGTGGCCAATCGGGAGCCGTCGGAGTACGCAGGAAGCCGCGCCCACGGCCGCTGCAATACGCATGCTTCCACAACCGAGGAACGCTCACCCAAGCAACGTCTCACTCCCTCTCGTATTGAACAAACCAGTGCGATAGAGACAGCACCACATTTGCCATTATGATTACATGCAAATTTTTTATTCATTTGCAAATTAAGTGTTGCATTAAGTAATTATGTGTTATTATGTGGGTATCACGGTTTAAGTTGGTCGTTTAGTTAAAGAAACGCGTGATGTTCTAGTTACACTCAAGGGTTGTGCAATTGCAGCTATTATTATTACAATTAAACACAATGAACTTCATAGAATCGAGGAATAGGCATTAGTGTTGTTTATAATTATACCTGCATGTAATAGGGATGGGTAAAAAGCAAATAATGAAAGATAAAATAGGAAATTACCTTTAGTAAAATACGAGTAAAAATGATGTTTAGTGATAAAACATACATTACTTCAATTAAATAGACACAGATAATGATACATAGGTATTTACTTTTTATAGAAGTTTTATGATATTAATTTGACAGCAATAATTACTTGAAGGCTACATAGAGTACAAATGATGAATGATTTTAAGAAAGATATTATTTTCTACTGACCTTTATAAAATACGGAGCAAGTAATTTATAACAGTTTCGTTATATCCCTTTCATTAAAACAATAATATGTCAAAAGCACCTCGGACTTCGGCCCAGACAAATACATTGATATATCAAGCAGTGGTACATAAATTGTTCAGGCAAATATTTTTAAGGAACAACAAACCATTTCAATATCATTAGAAATATAATATACAAAGTCTAATCGTACCTTCATCTTCGGAAATTCCAATCCTGTTTCTTAAAATCCAGTAAGACTTAAAGTCCTGTCAGAAGGAAAATATGATACAACATGCGCATTCTCCACATTCCTGCACCCACAAAATAAATCATTTAAACCCAAAACCTATTAAATACCAATAAACGGTTTTTAAATAAACATATTAATTACTCCTCCTTTTCTTTCATTTCACAAAGAACAGAGACAGGTATAGAGTCACCCTTATGTCGTAAATTATTCCGAGGTTGTGTTGGCACACATGTGAGTTTGTCGCGTGACTAGCCGATTATTAAGTTGTAATAAATTTTGTGGCCCACGGGACATAGGGTAGGTGTCTTTTGGGACATCCGACAGACCTTCTAATTTTTTGTGTGATTAACAAAGTAGTATGGAAATACCAAAAGTTGGACGAGATATATAAATTTATGTTAATTTGTACCCTGATCGAAGAATTTATGAGGAACTTTATAGTTACAAAGCATTAGCAAGACAAAATGCAATAGTCGTTTGTTAGTTTCGGTCGATCCAGGTGCTATTTTTTGATGTTTTGGACGTCAAGCCCTTGTAATACCTCCAGTTGCTTCTATTGAGAATTCTACGCACCCTATACAATACGTAAGCTACATATATAAATACAAGCAAATTCAATGCAACGTTTGATTATCTTGCTGGTAAGTTTACATTAATCGTTAAGTGTTTTCTTTAATAACAAGATGAACCAACAAGACCCTTGTGTAAGTCTATTTTTGAATGCAAAAACCAATAATTTGTTAATATCCGTAATAGAAAACAAATTACTTTGAAATGCATACGGATCCTAAGGTACGATGAAACGATAAAAATGGCAGGAGTTATTGAATATATCATCATCTCTGAAGACATAATTATCAATGTATTCTATAAAATACTGATAGGTAAGCAATAAGAACTTGTATCAGTAAACTTTAGACAAGAAACAACTTTTAGTAAATAAGAGCTAATTTTGTTATGGATGACATGAAATTACACATCCCAATATTGGATCATAAATCTATTACATAACATAAAAGTGAGATTCTGTTATTTTAGATTCACAGAATACAATAGGTTTTTCTTTTCGATTTGTATACCTACGCATCAGTTCTCCTGATATCGAAACTTACTAAATCAGTCAATTAGATCTCTATGCTGTTTATTTCAGAAATAATACAAAATGAGAACGTTTTTTAAAGACTTAAGTATAAAAATATTAGGTACCTATGGGGAAGAAATAGATCATACAAATAAAGAGAAAGTGAGAGAGAGTGAGAGACAAAATGGTCTTCGATTCAACATAGTTGACAGTGCCAGTACATATTTCTTAGAGTTTTGTAGAATACATGTTTTAGAATAGTAATAATTCCTGAAATTAACCTAGAACCTAAAAGATAGCAAAATATAAGATTTGAGAAAATCACAGAATTTTACATACAGAAGTTGGTGCACAGATCCTGCCATTACAAACATTGATCACAAAACCTTTTTGTAACTGGAACATCACATACAATTTTACCATAAAAAGCGGACGTGATGAAAACCGTAATTTACGCTTGTATTAAACCATGAACCTCATTTGTATTATCCAAACCAAAACACGTACCAACTACACCAAACACTTGGCGTGGAATCGTGTGAAAAAACAATAAATCCACGGTAACATTACGCTATTAGTCAGACAGGTCGTCAGCAAGTGGCGTACTATCGTCATAATTAGCACTTAATTATAATTAAGCCAGTGCAAGACGAATGTGCGTCGTTAGTGATTCGTGGCGACTTTACAAACTGTTAGTGATACACTGAATTTGTGGAATGCAATTTGAATTGATGTTAAGATTTTTGGTGAAGTAAATTCGGAATGGTTTTGGATTTTAGCGAATTTACAGAACCAATTAATTTGAATATAGAATTTAATTTTTTTTTTTATGTAAACGCCATTGTTGCTGTTAGTAGCAGCAAAAAAATATATCCATCTAAAGATTACGAATATAATGTATAAGGAAGGGAGCTGTTGTAATTTCTAGGCGTAGGTTTTAAACCTAAGCGCTAAACCAAGTGCTTAAGTCGATAACTAATCATAGGCTACAGTTAGTAGAAACTTTGAAATCGTAATAGTAGTATTTCGTAGTAAAACTTATTTTTGTAAGCTTTCAAGCCTAAAACACAACTTGAAAAGAAAAACTCCACTTGTCATAAACATATTATGTTGCTCTGAAGTTGATCTTTAGTAAGAGTAGTATAGAGTAGTAAGAGTAAAGTCTGTATCTGAAACAAATAACCTGAAACTCTTACATGAGCTTACAAAGCATGATTAATTTACAATGAAATAACTAAGATACCTTAGGAATTATGGGATAAAATGAGCAATGCACCCATCTCGATATATCCAGGGATCATCATAGCTAAAGTAACATACTCAGAAGAAATATTCCTATGTTAAAATTTCCTTTGCTAAGCTGCTACCATACATCTGCATGTGATTATGAAAATAAAGGCTAGTTATACATTTATGCTGTGTGTGGTAATTTTTACTCCTCACCAAGACGTCGTGCGTCAGGAGTGATGCATGGCTGTTGTCCGCTCATCTAGACTAGAACTAAGCACTTTGCTTGACGAGTTATGTTACCGGTTTAAGTGTGTTTATGTTATTGTGGGAATTATGATGAATATAAGTCTAACCAATGTCCAATAATGAACCAGTAAAAATATTAATTTAGGTAATTAAACTATAAGGATTCGTCAGAAATTCTAAATCAAATAATATATCTCACTGAAAGTGCTCATTACATAGCCATATTAACGAATAAAGATACGATTTCACAAATTGAGGGATCGATTCGTGATTGAAGTGTTATGACCAGTGCCAAGAAAAACAAACTCAAGGTAAACAACGAAAATGGGCGAAGGACAATTCAAATGCAAGTAAAATTTCCAACATAGAAAGCCAACAAAAATTGTAAAAAGATTGCAAGTTCACGGCTCCCGACAATCATTTACCATCCATAACCATCAATCGGTCCATTGAAATCGGATACGTGGTGTTGCGACGGTGTACCCTAATTACGTTAATCGAAGGAGCGGGCGCGGGAGCGGTAGCGGAGCGAGAAAGGAGCGGGCTCGCACGTGGCGGGCTCAGGTGCGCCCCGCCCCGCTCGCCCCGCCCGCCTCTAGTTTGACGCCGCGTCAACTCAGCCGCTCACCTCGTCGTCAGACGCGCGCTGCACTCGACGCTCGAACGCCGGGAAAACACGAGTCGTTTTTCGCCGCGACGACACGCACCGAAGTTTTCCGAATTTTGAAGTTCGATTGTTGAACAGACTATAACGGTCGTATTTGATTTTAGTAGATTTTGTTGTTCTATGATTCATTTTTTTTTTTGGTAAAATATTTTTTGTGAAAAGTGTCTGCAAATAAACTTGTGGGATGTTTTGTGATTTTGTCAACGAAGCGATTGGTTGTGATTGTCGTTAAGTTGGCTGTTGCCGCTGTTGGTCACTCTAAAACATATTGGAGTGAGTATTTAATATTATTTTCTGGTCCACATCTATATTATTGTAGGTATAGAAAATTATCGTCAATTGATACAGTTAAAATTGAAAAGGCGCGAGTCGTGAAATCAAAGCGTGTCGCAGTAAATCTCCCAGGACGCAGTGGATTCGAACTGTCCACTTGACACGGAACATTAAAGTTATTATATCCCGAGAGCTTTTTGGCATTAGTGGTTATTAAAATAACTTTAAAGGCTCCATTTATATTTATTTGAGTAAATTTCTTAGCTATGTTCAACTTTTATTTCTTTTATTGTAAACACTAGACCGTTTTGGACACAATGGAATAGGAATCATAAGTAAAGTTAATCTTGGTTTGCTGTGGTAAATATGTGTGACTATAATTTTTTGATAGATAGATAGATAGGATCAATATAAATAAAGAAAACTACAAACATATTCTTAGCATATTTTAGTATATGCTAAAAAGCATGAGCTTCTTTAAAAGAATTCAAATGGCATTAAAAATACTCGATAACTAGATATCGTTCTGCCATATCAAATATCAATGACATTAAAGACAGAAGCAAGTTACCGCTGGTACCAAACGCCACAATAAAAGCTATCAAAGTGCCGAATTAAAATTAAAGCAGACATCCGAGGCATGCTCATCAAAGGATGTCTGGGAATAAACAACTGTGAGAAAAAAAAAGTTAAGAAGAAAAAAACAAAAGCAATGAAATCGTTCGGCCCATTTAATGTGGACCGGACGGGAGTGACAAAAATTCTAAACTGAAATAAACTGAACACATGTGTCTGTATGTCACACGATGTAGAAGAGGAACAACAATGAGTTTTAGTACTTTAGAGCAAAATAAGAAAATAATTATAGTATTTCTTAGCGAAACATTACTGCACAAATATTTTACTCTGAAACTTCTGTAGCTTTCATTAAGAAGTTCAAAACAAATTTATAGTTAATTACACTCAATATGCGACTAATTTATGAATAGATTGCAACATTTCTCGTATAAACCTAGGTAGATTTTACTTTGAATAGCAATTCGGATGAGATGGCTTAGTAGAAAAACGATATATACCAAGTAAGCCTAATTATTGAATGTCACCGGGTCTAGAAAATTTCATGCATTCTTGGTATACAATAGGTTCCGCAATATAGTTAGTTTCTTTTCTATGTTATCGAATTCAGTTAAATTATCAAATCTAGTGTGATCGTGTGATCTGCAGTGGAACACATAATCCACCGCATTCCTTACTGAAAAATTGTTGCGTAACTATTTTACTCATAATTTCCATAGCTCTTTGAAAAGTTCAATACAATCATTTTTAAAAAAGCAACTATTAGAAAAAGGACTTGAAGAACTCCTTGCGAATTATATTGAATACTTCTGAATTCTGTTTTGTTACCAAAACTCACTTCAGTTTTCTTCTTATTTATTCTAGTGTTACCTGCTTTGCTTCAAAGAACAGAAACTTCTATACATAATACACCTAAGTTTTCATGTATCCTTTACAACCAATGTTATCATGTTGGCTCCGTGATCACATTGTTTATTATCTTAACACATTTTGCACCAGCTCATGCAAGTTTATGAATAACACTTTAGCAAGATAATCATCTTCTTAATGTGTCTTTAATTTTGTTAACTACTTTGTTTCATTATTTCAATACGAATATTTTGTTATTATGCAAATATAGTCGCACAAAAAAGATATTATACCTGGATATGTTAAAATGTGATTAACGTTTGGTATAAATTAAACATTAGTAAGATTTTTAAGACATTAATAAGATTATACAAGCACAATCATACTTAAATAACTACACTAAATAAATGCCCTCTTGTGGAACACATAACGAGATTCAAAACTCAGAATAAAGATAACAATTCAAATTCAAACAATTGATAAACTAGAACAAACTACAGATTTTCTTACTGCAAGGGCGTATTACGCTAAAATCGTTATTTATACGCATAAAATGTTTGATTGCGGCGATGTAAAACCAAAATTCACACATTTGTCATTCAGCGAGCAAATGCGACAGATAAATCGGGTGCACAATGACTGCTAATTTGCTCATAAAGATGTATGCACCGAGCGGAGTACATAAATCGGGAGAAGTCACATTCGGCCTACCGCTTACACCCATAAACCTCTGCGGACACTTTTATAGCCCTACCACGTGGTTGAGGCGCAGTTTTTTCCACACTTGACTTGACATGTGTACCGCGCTTTAGGAAGTCACATCCCTATATTAATTTATTGTTTTAGAATAGACCCCCAGCGTGACGCAAGTGCTACACGTGTTCTTGTGATTTATGCAACTATTGCTGAGTACTGTAAAAACGAAAGTGACCTTAAAATGAACCACATTGCGAATTTTAGTATCGTTCATGATTAGGGCCCACCCTGGTGAATACTTGAAAAGGTTGCATAAAAGGAGACTTTTTGTAGGTTTCTTTAACAGAAGATAACCCATTTCAATCTTCAACATTATTAACCTATAGAATACTTACAGTTCTTATGTTTTTTAAAGAAGTTCAAAGAATATAAGTTTTTTAAATCGACATTGTCACTAACGGGATATTTACCATGTAAGATTTTTTTTGAGGTTCCGAATCCTATTTCAAATTTATTCAAGAACATGGCCGCTTGCAAAAGTGCCAAAATAACGAAAACTCTAAGAAGAATCGGAACTCTCGGAAGAATAAAAATATACATGTAAATATCCCGTTTAAAGTTATAAAAATAAGCTCAATGAATATAATAAATATGTGGGAACGTTGAACAGACGTTACTTACTATAATACCATGAAATATGAGCTATCATCGGTCATACTTTAAACTATTTCTATTCACACAATATTTCATATTCGACAAAACACAATACATATTTAAATCAAACACTCTAGATACGATCTGTAATACAACATTTATCACGTATAACGAGACGAAGCACTTGACCGACTAATGTGTCTCATTTTATCACAGGTCCATCAATCAAGCTCCACTCTACGGGGACAATTGAAACGGACCGCGAACATCAGTGGCACTTAACATGTCCAACTAGACTATTCAGTGCTCGTCCAAACGATGACAAGTGCCGAGTGATCTTGAGAAGAAGGATAAAGCACGCTGTTATCGATGAACGAATTAAACTATAACGCTGGGATGAGCTCCTACCAGTTCGTCAACTCGCTTGCTTCCTGCTATGGGAATCAAGCGCCTGGGCGTACTGGTACGCCCGTTGAGCAAACTGGCCATCCCGGTCTCCCAACACCTGGAGCAGATTATTACAATCCGAATGCGGCGGCTACGGCGTATCCGAATACTTGCTATTCTCCACCGCAAGTTGGGCATCACTATCCTCAACACCCATATGGAACGCCTGCTTCTGGAGCGCACATGCAACCGCAAACGATGATAGACTACACACAGTTACACCCACAAAGATTGGGTAGTACGGCAAGTCATATGCATCAGCATTCAAATCCGAGCCCTGGAGCATTATCGCCCAATCTGATGTCCACACCGCCTAGCCAAGCCGCTGGAGCTAGTTGTAAATTCGCGGATTCCACGTCTACAACTGGAGTAGCGTCCCCTCAAGACCTGTCCACATCGTCTGGACCAGGGCGAACGTCGCCCGGTTTTGGAGGCGTTGGTGGACAGAATTCAAGTGGAACTACTAGCACTAAGCTAGGCTTGACTACACCTATCGCATCTCCTGTAGAACACAAGGCTAATGTGAATCAGAATATATCAAGTCCTGCCTCCAGCACATCAAGCAATGAAAGCAATGAGGCTAATAACTCCAGCTCAAACGCGAAGAATTCTAAGTCATCGGCTTCAAACTCCACGGCGAATCCTCCGCAGATATATCCCTGGATGAAACGAGTACACCTTGGACAAAGTAAGTGCAAATATTTTACTAACAATGTTACGTAGATTTAAGATTATAACGGTGAATATTTCGTCGATATTAATAATTTTTCCTCCGCAAGAATAATCAACATTATGCACGGCTCGATTCACACTTTTTTACTGCTAGCGTGAAATCGTAAATGATTTAGCCTCGTCGGCTAAACTAATAACGGCAGCGACGACCACGCCTCTATCAAAAACCAACAGTTTGATGTAATAGAAATAAAACAATCCATCAATTGGATGCCGAGGTGGAGACAAAACAAATTATATATCTATTTATAAAGCATTAGCATGCATTAATGTTGGATCGATATGGCTGGCTGATGGATGGTGTCCATAATAAGGCATAATGGCTTTGTTGGCGGGCGCTTACAACTGAACATCCGAAGCCTTTTTTCTTCTCGTATCCTAATGATGGGGAAAGTGCGTATTCACCGTGACGTTTCATTTGACGGATCTTAACCTTTAAGCGTGAATTGGGTTATTCAAGGGTTAATCTGCTTTAAATTAGAATTCGGGAGCTTCGAGTAAACTATTGGTATTTTTTTTTCCACGGGGCTTTCTCGTCTCCTCTTTGAAATTCTGGCTTTGTGTTTTATTGTTTAAAATGTTCTGTTTCAAATTGGGAAGAGTGATTTAAAGTCAACTCTTAATTGGCTTCGTACGGAAAGTGTCCAGTTAAAATGTACATCACATAAAAATTTTAAATCAAATAGCGATATATCAGGGAGATACGTAACAAGATACAGGATGCCACCGCGCCTGTCACGTAGATGTCCCGATATAAAGACAAGAGCAGATGTCAGCGGCCCACTGCTTCGGAGAAATCATACAAAATTCGTATTGTTACAAGTAGCACAAATCAGTTTCGACCTTGCCAAGGCTTACGATGTTCTCTTAATTGGTTTATTTTTGCAATTCTTGCGCATGTGGTTACATGACATCCTCATGATAATGACCGCATTTTCTACTATTGGTACCTAGATTATTCTTATAACATTGCTTCGTGATTCAGTGGAATTCAATTTCAGCGTTGTATTTTTTGATAGTTTACTCAAATTACATTTTTAAGTTTTTTGTTTTTGGTTTTCCAAATGGTTCTTTCGTTACAACATATTAAGTACAGGATTAACTCAATTCATTATTTTAATTTTAATTAAAAAACCAAGTAACAGATTTTCTGTACAAATGTGTCTGTATTGTATCTGGTACATTTGTATGAGGTCATCTAATTTTTATTTGGTTTTTTTTTTTTTTTGTTAGCTTTATTTGTGAGAGTTGCACAACCGGACCTATATTTACATTCAACTGAGTCGATGAAGTCACCAATTTTAAATGCAATGTAATATTTATGATGTATGTATGAAGAAAAAGCTATCTTTTTGAAATAGCGAAGATTATTCGTTGTTATTTTCAACATCATCGAAAAACAATGTAGTTGATTTTGATACAGTATTCCGCTCAATGAAACAGTAAAAAAACTAAATATCGATCTAAAGCTATACAAAATAAAGAAAATATATCAGAATAAACGTGAGAAATAAATGTTTTCGTATAAATCATAGCACTGTCATCTGGAATGATTACAGACACCGAGTGGCTACATAACACTCATTATAAATTACCAAAGACCTGTTGGAGAAAATAAATAGTATCCTTACAATCATGCGGCAAAACCCTGTTATTATACACAACAACTCTGTAGGTTTGACAAAGCTTTATTAAAATGTACTAAAGTTCGGGCGTTAGGCCTATTGCACACGAGCTACTGCTGTGACTTTTTTACTTGCAGCAAAATTTTCATATCTAGTTTTAGAATGTCGATTTCATTTTAAAACTAGATATGAAAATTTTGCTGCAATATAATGAGTGAAGATAAAAGTTTTTGAAAAACAAAGAATTGAAGAAGATTTTAAAATGAATACTTTAATTTTATTAAGTTGATATCGAATTTAAAAAAAAAACTAGCACTTATTGCTTTTAACAAATATCAACCGTTTCATCAGGTCAACTTAAAATATCTTTATAGGCTCCATTCTGCTGTTGACACATGAATAGTATATCAATTTATTGATTAAGTGCGACGCTAAACAATGCAGAAGCTACATCATGTGATAATTCATAATAATTTATATCTTACAGCTCTATTAGAGAGCATTATTTTTACAAATGATGCATGTGCACCCACGTTTATTAATATATTGGTTTGGTTTTCCTTGTCGTGAAATGAACTTTATTCTGTTGAAAAAAGAGTGCAGTTGTTTACAGGGCAACCGTGAAAATTTAGTTTGAATAATTACGAAGCTTTCTTTCATAGTGTAGTTTTGTTATAGAGACAATTGAATATGCTAAAGTAAACTTGCTGGAACATCGTGTTAATGAGCAGTCGTGATAATGAGCTCAACATGTTTTAGGAGATAAGCCATGTCCACTTCTGGGCTGTGATAGGTTGTACCTGTGCCCGTACTGAAAAATGAACAAGTAATCTCAAATAAAAAAAACATAGAATAACTTTATTTGTTAGTTTAGTCGCACCAGTCGCCCAACTGCAGCCAGCCGAAGTATGCAAATAGAGTTGGCAGGCAGCTAGGTCGCGTTACATGTTTGGTAGTAATAACTCAAGGAGAGGTGGAAGCCACCGCCCTCCGTGCGTGCCGTCTGACGACTTATAAGAATTCAATACACCATTATTTAGCACTACTAACATACCCAAACTACGGTATTAACACATAAAAATTAAGTTGTTAGAAGGAAATCGTGTGAAGGCGGCTACAAAACGATTTGTTCATGTGGGGAAAAGTGCAATAGGATTTAAGGTGGAACAGAAATGATAGACCTGTGAGTATAATAATGTTTAAAAAGTTATTGCTTAAAAAATCGAAGGTTTAGTAAATATCAACGTCATGTATCGTAATGGAAAGGTTAGGCAGATGAACACTAACTTTCATATAAGCAAGTATTACAATTCTTAACCATAATAAAAGCAAAAACCAAAGGCACAATACAAATGAATGTCTTACCTCTAGTGCTTTATTGGACCAGGTCATCGCGAAAGCTCAGTTAATTAATGATATTATGAATGGATCAATAAGCTTTCTGAAAAGTATCAATATTATCTATAATACAATCTGTGGCAAAAGTTAATACTGGCTAATTTTATTCTTAAAATATTTTGAAAATCGAAGTCCGTTCTTTTTTTGTTTTAGTGACCGTTAAATCAATTTAAAAGCTATTCAAATTACAGTCATACGATAGCGTATTTATAATACCGTATAATTAGGTGAGTAAACTTTAAAGCAAAGGCAGTTAAACATAACATTATACTAACGTAATCGGTTATAAATTATTGAGTCATAGTAGCTAAGGTTTTCAATTATCTCGAAATGGACATTGAAAATACATTAAGGAACCTAGTCTTGTTAGATTAGGCCCAAGCTTGTCTAACTGGGGTTAGTGTAATTTATTTGTACCTATGTTTCGTATTGGCTGGTTATTTTGGTCTTTAACGTAGACAGTAGACAAGCACTGTTTCAAATACGTGTCTTACATTATAAGCTGCATTTGGTGTCACTCTCGTATTTGACTGTATAGTCACGAAAAAGGGTCTATGAGATCTATGCTCAACTATGAGTTAAACAGGTTAAGGACATTAGGACGTCATTTTTATCAATATATTATTTGCTATACATTCAATTAATAAGACAAAATGTGCTTAATATTATCTTATTTTAAAAGTATTGTAGCTGGGGTAGAATTTTTGCAAATACATAGTTGAGGACCGAGTGTTGTGGCGTACTTTGTAAGAGGCCTAAGTCGGGTTGTGGATCTGTGTGCGTAAGGATAATTGGTGTGATGTTGTAAGGATAATTTGAGTATAGGGATAATATAGGGATATTCCCTTTAAGAATTGTTAACAAAATAAAATATCCTAACGAAGCGATTCCTAATATTTATAAAATCTAAATCTATACTTTTACTATAAGACTATTAAGTATGTATAACTTACGTATTCAGTACAGAGTTTTCCTTAGGTATAATGATTGTAAATCCCTGATAAACAACGTCTAACAAGCTGAAACCAAAAATTCTTCAAGTCGATAAGGCCAGCCACACGCGAATTATTTCGATCGCTTACAAACACTTTAATACCGACGGGTTAAGCTTATCTGGAGCAATTATATTACAATTTTATTCATTAATCGTCGGTGTGCGTACTAAAAGTGAATACTAATATTAATATAGTGTATTCAAATAGCAGATTTTTCTTAAAGTTGCTTTTGCAAGATTTCAATTTGACATAGAGTCTTCGGGAAAAGCTTAGTCTACACTGTAACATACTTCTACATAATTTAAAACTAATGCTTACTGAATCACAAGAACTAAAAATAGCCTCCCCTTAAAACAACCATCCTTAATGACATGCATAACCCTACCTGTTCCGAAGTTACTAGCGGCGATTAGTAAATAAATAACAAATTAAATTCCACTAAAGATTAGTAGCGGAGTCAGTATGCGCTCATAAATAAATCAAGCGTTCGGTCTCGGAGACCGCGGTAAATTATGACTCAAATAATATTATGCTAAAGGTATGGCAGTGTAGTCGCCACTTAAAATCGTTCGTGCTTATAAGGCCTTTTTGTGCCTTTGTAATTAGCTGTTCGATACATACAGATTATAGAGTTCATCGCGTACATTGTACCTATTGCAGGTACTTAGAAGGTACTTTTGGTGGTTTGATGGTGTTACTGAAATCTGCTAATAATACCGTGTTATTTTTTTATCAAACTTTTTGTATAGACAATCGCCATGTTGTGTAGTGTTTTGTTTTTGCAATTAGGTTTTTGTTTTACCACCTGCTATGTCTTATTGCTATAGTTATCTATAAAACTGTGAAGTAATTTATTAGAAAATAATATATAAATATAGACTATTATTTTGTAACACAGTAATAATGAGCTAATTAGTAATAATCAGTCATCTATTATTACTAAATAACTCATGAACTTTGAGAATAGGGGTTTTATTAAACAAAATAGTCAGACTTCGCTGTAGGTACTCATAAAAATCGAATAATCGTACCTAAATATTAATGTTCTGCAGCGATTTCTAATGACGATGTAAATCATTTTACCGTAACTACTCTATAAAAACCGTCTTGCATACCTACGAGCAATACACTAAGAAATAACCGGTTACCATCCTTAAGAATTCCTCTATACATGCTATACAAAAGCCTTATATACTAGTGCCAGTATAAGAAACAAGATCACCAGATAATATCGCTCGCCTCCCGGTCCCGCCTGCGACCTACGTTAAATATGCATAAAGGGTACACAAAAATAAAGTCCTAAAACTTGAATGGTTGAAAAAGGAATAAATAAAGTGTAGGGATTAGCAGTCGTCGGGTTGGTCGGTGCCTTGCAATGGCGGCGCGATGATATGGCAAAAATCTTGCTAAAGTGGGACCCATACATACATATTATACTGTATAATATACGGTTGCAGTATAGTTTCTCATTGCCGCATGTACAGGTTTTTTGAGTGTGCAGTATGGATTCATGTTTTACAAAGTTACTTCGTTTGTATTGGATGGTAGAGAAGATTTGGCTGATAAATAAGGCACAATTTTGTTGTGTTTTTAAAATGGTGTCCCTTATTGTAATTATTATTTACTATCTGCATTGACTGTCGTACTATGCTATACTTTGCCATAAGTCCATACTAGTCAATCAATGGTCTGAGCGAGCAATGCGTGAAACTTAATTTATTTGGTAAAAGTAAAATGTATAGGTAAAATAAATAAATAAAAAATATTATGGGGGAACGAGGTATGGTGTTCCTCCATTGAAAAGGGAGGATCCTCCGACCAGGCAAGCTGGTAAGTCTGGGGGGGCCGAAGTCGACGATTGATGTCGGACATTCGTATATGTGTTAGAATCGTTGATGGCGCTATACTTTTTGCCATGTTGCGAGTAGTAGTCGCTACATTATACCTTTAACTCCATAAAAATCTTTAAATTATTCCTATAATTACTTAATTAGGTAAAGTAATAAATCACCTAATAAAAAACAATGCACAACTTGGTTAATTTTAAGATTTCAAGTAACTTTTAAACTAAAGCCACGTACACACAGTCAATATTACCTGACCCGCCAACTATATACCCACACCACACGTCAGGAATACTAGTAAGCCCTTCTCCCTAGAGACACAACTTCAATTATTGATGGCAACTTTTAGCCTCTATAAAATATAGGGGAAGGTACCACTATTTTTCATCTGGTTTAGCTTTAAATAACTTGTAGCATGTTCTTGTTTCATTTTATTTTTCATTTGCGAGTAATTTATGTGTTTTGTTTTTAAAATAGGGTTTCACACGTAATATTAGTTGGAGTATTAATAGTGTACGCTGAACGAATGTCAGCCATACCGCAGGTGTATACTGTGCTGTAATCAATCGTTTCTATGTTTTTATGTGTTAATGTTTTAATATCTGCGATAATTTATATTACTATCATGTTTTGTTCCGTATGTAGAAACGTAGTAACTCTTTTTACATTTCTTCAGTCAGTGGTAATATCATAAAGTTCAACTTTGGTTTTAAATAGGTTGCAGTCATTGCACCTCAAAGCGACTCTTGCAAAAGATCCGGTCGTTTATCAACAAGTATACAACCAGTTGCTTTTTCAGCCATGAAATGCATTATACTCTAAAATGATTCTGAAAAATGAACATAATAGATTATTTTTAGAACGTTAAGGGCAAATTTTTCCTTACTGGATTCAAATTCAAATATATTTTTATTCATGTAAACCATTCACAGGCACTTATTAATAGTCAGGCTCTAATTGCCACGTTACAAAGTGTTGATTCCCAATGGAGAAGAACGGGCAAGAAACTCCATGGTTACTCGTTTTAACTCGGAATATATACAATAAAAGGATAAACTTCAGATAACTTATTCTTCTGTACGCATTAGGTACTAACAAATACTGTTCCACTTTATAATTCGTTACTGGATAACTTTAAAAACGAGCCTAGTATAACTAGGAGTAAGTCTTTACGTACTACTTTATTATAGTTATTAATTTGTTTGTCCTCAAAGGTATGAACTAAGATATTTTTCTTCTAAGCCTATCAACGATGTGTAGAAAAGTGAAAGGTTACAAATTACGAGCATTTAAATATTTAAATACATGATATAGTAATATTTCCTTATAACATATATCAACAATAATATCAAAAGCCATATTTCAAGGTTTATCCGCCAGAGGACGTTGACAATCACCGATGCAAATATCTCATTATAATTTTTAATTACATCACATTATTCATTCCACCCTAGTACATTAATTGCATATCTATTATAGACTTGTTCGCGCACGGGTCATTTTATACTGGTGTTTCTTTATTTTTAAACCGTTTTTATTCCTCGTCAAACAAAACGTCCAAATAAAAGTATACCCGCAGAAATATTCGTTTATATAAACTTAATTGTATAGGACCAGTTATTACTTAAAATGCCAAATAACATTGATATTTTGTTTTTAATATAAAAAAAATCGTTTTCAATCGCATTACCAACTGAACTGAGAAACTGCATTTATGAAACAATCTCAGCCAACGAAATGAGAGACGGCATTCAACTTCGATATAGGTAATATTGAAGTTTAAGCTTGAAGGCTAGGCATGTTGTAGTTGAAGTTGCATCAAATTTATATTTTTCGCAACAGTTTGTAAGAAGAGTGTAAGTACTACAATATTATAAGCAGTAACTTAAAGAAGTCAGTGTATGTTGATTTAATCAGAACCAGTGTAATGTCTGGTAGTCAAATACTGATTCTTCAATAAAATCGTATATTTTAGAAAGGATTGATCACTAAACATGGCAGTTGTTTTCAATCGACCATACGTTTACACAGCCTTTGTAAGGAACTTGCCATATTTAGCCATAATAGTCCAATTACGGTCGAAGGCCCTTCACTCCTAGCAATTTTACTTAGTTTAACGGTTCTCACTGGGTTTTTAATTGAATTATCAAGAAGGAGGTTGACCTATATTTAAGACAGAAATATAGATAGTAATCTTATAGAAATAAAACATCTGAAAGATATCTAAATGATAAGTATAAACAAATGATATCTACTACTACTACTACATTTTATCCTGCATACATCCTGTACATCCAATGCAATATTGATTAAACTTAATTCTGTTCAAAACCAGTGATAGCGGTTGAACGCTTGCCTTCCATGCAGGAGGGTCTGAGTCCAAACCTGGCCTATAACCTCTCTCTGTCTTTTCGGAATCATATGCGGATCAGTATTTGATTATCACTTGTGTTTACGGTGAACTAAAACTTCGTGACTAAACCTGCACCCCTGAGAGGTCTCCATAAAGTTCTTGATGGCGTGGAGTCCGCCAACCCACACCGAGCCAGCGTGGTGGACTATGCCCTAACTCTTTTCATTCGGAGAAGAGACCCTTGCCCAGCAATGGTACGAATTTATTTATTTTATTATTTTTTCAAATACATAACATTTTTAGAAGCGTTCTCTTGATGTTTTTATTGTGCTTCAGTACTCATAATTTGCTCAAGCACAGGAACAATTTCACGCGTCTTTACTTATTACTTATTATTTAGATAAGTGTGTTTAAGAAAAAAAAAACATTATAGCCGAAAGCAAAACTGTTAAAAAAAATCGGGCTTAAAAAAATATCACATAGTCTTCAACTTAGTTAGATTATGAGTTATAGATTACAAAGATTCTAGAATCTTAATTATGGTGCGGTAAAATGTCTACGATAATATCTGCGGTAATGGCTATAATTGAGGTATACGTGATCTGTTTTAAAAATTCTTCAGCAATTTGCTGTACTTATTACACAATTTTCTCCATAGACGCTACTGTGCATGCATTCATTGCTAAAAACTAGCCGGATAATAATTATTACTGTAGGTGAAGATTACCATAACAAAAAACGAAAAATTTAATGAAGTTTATCATTATTTCCATACAGTGGTCTTTTGAGTCAGTTTTTGCGGTAATCGTCCTTATCGCCACAATGACTGCTATTACGTCATTACGGCGTTTAATTACTAATAAATATACATGCTATTGTGCATTTAGATTATTTTTCCCTTTAATATGAAAACGGTTAACAACATTATCAACAGGTATGGTCTTTTTCAGTATCACATTTTTGTTGAGAACATGGAGATGGGTTCCTATTTTACGATTTTTACAGGCTTCAGGTGTTAATTATATAATTTATCGTTGTAATCACTATTAAATCAGCATATAATTCCCACTGTATTATGCAGTCCGTCCTTCACATGGAGAATTGATACTAAACTCACAAAAATTATAATAAGATAAAATCAACTAAGTAAGTAGTGTTTCATTATTGGTAACTAGCTTCCGCTCGCAGCTTCACCCGTGTGGTTTACGAACCCGTACATTTTTCCGGGAGAAAAAGTAGCCTATGTGCTATTCCAGACTATAATCTATCTCTGTGCCAAATTTCATCCAGATCCGTTCAGCCGTTCGGGCGTGAAAGAGTAACAAAGATCCATCCATCCATCCATCCTCACAAACTTTCACATTTATAATATTAGTAGGATACGATTAGTAGGATATATTTTGTGTATATTTTAGAAAATTATTGGTATATTATAAAATACTTTACCATATGGACACTTTTTTCCCACAGAACAGATATTATCTGTTCTGTGCTAATTCCACCTCTTTATTCCAACCCTTGATTAAACCACTACCGTACACCCAGTACCTATTTCATTTTAATTAAAATACATAACACGACTATTATAACCACAGAGCCTGTTTTAATTTCGATTCAATAACCCATGTCGGCTCAAGACACTGATTAAGCTTCCCATAAGAGACGTACAGTCGCCCGCAAATGCGCCTGCGCAATATTGCGTATTCGAAATTAGCATACGTATCTTTACGTCGAAGCTGACTTGTGGTACAGGGCATTCGTATTTAGCGAGTTCAATTTCTCAATTTCAGTATATGATATTAATTAGGTATTGTCACTGTCATATATGCCTATTGCCATTTAGCGAGCGAGATATATAGCCAGCTACTGAGAATTAATTAATATATGATTCTAAAAAGTATAAACTATCGCTTGGGTATCATAATCAGGACCTCACGCATTCGCACGGTAGCTGCCCTTTTTGCTACGAGTACAAGCACAATGAGGCAATTTCTAATGACTACTCAAATGAAAAAAAAAAACTTACTTCTTTTGTTTTTACCCTAACCACAAAGTTAGTTCGTAAACGTTCCATGGTATATAATACAATATATCGAAGTACAGTCGGGCGCAAATGCCCCAGCGCAATATTTCATAAGTATTGGGAATTACCATAGGAATCTTGAGCCGTTAGTCAAACAGGACAACTCTTGGTGTGTGATCAATACTAGTAGGTTTAATATATAATACCAATTATCTTTACAGTATGTTATGCATTTAAATAGTATTATGATATTTAAATGTGAACGTGTTCTTAATGTCACTTGTTGCATATTGAACTTGAATCTATAACATGTATCCACCTATATTGGAACTGTACCGCTATCACGAGTTTTCTTACTATTTACTATCATAGTAAAGTTAATTTTCATGATAGCGATTTTAGTTCTTAACTTGGTTACATTAGGCATTAGAGTCGCTTATGTGACAAATGTGTCATAGTAAAGTTTTGATTTACGATTTACTATATTATAGAGATGTCATGTCAGCGACTCTAATCCCTAATGTAACCAGGTTAAGAACTAAAATCGCTTGCATGAAAATTTACATTTACTATGAAAGTAAATAGTAAAAAACTCATAATAGAGGTACTGTTAAGATTATTCTCCTCCTATAATAATAATACCAACTTTAGCAAGGAAGCAGTAAATAATTGAGGCAAGATTTAAAAAAAAATCTAAAACCAACTGTTAATAATTTTACCAGGGTTCAAGAGTAACTCTATAACCTATAAAAAACCTAAATATTTTTACCCTGTATAAAAAGAACATCATGAAAATATTTTAATTGTAATCGTTGGTCGCGATACCGTAACGTAAAAAAAATTAACGGACTTTATTAAATTTAGTAAAAAATCTCAAGCCTCGCCATAAAAACAGTAAAGTCAATATAAGTGAATCAAGACACTTCACGCACAATAATATACTATTGTTGTATCGTCCACAGTGAAATAACGTCTTCATTTTGGGGACAAAAAAAAATAATACAGTTATTGCTGTCAAATGTGATATAATGGTAACACTACAATTGTTTTCGTGATCATAAATAACTTTTTACAAAAGATTCGCGGTTTCCTTAAAAGCTAAACGGGCTGATAAACATTTTTTTTTTTCTTCCGTCTCGAGCCGTCTTTCCTGCGGCGGTACGAAGCCTATAAATATTAATACAATCAAATGTTTTGACGTGGGCCTTTTTTAAACTTTTATCTTGTACCTTCGCTTATTTTTTGTTGGTTCGATTCCGTTTTTATTTCGTGTTAATTTGGACAGCGAATTCAGTCTTTTAACAGATCGTAAAGTATATGGAATGAGGCGAGGAGCGAGAAGTGGCGCCAGGTGCATTTTAAAATATTTGGGGAAAAGTTGTAGGGGAATCTTATAAAATTCTATACTTTTAACATAATGTTAAACAACCCCAATGATCTTCAGTAAGCTCTAGATGAAAACATAGACATAAGATAATTTATGAAACCCAATCTAATATTTTGACTGAACATAAATTTTAAGCCATGATAATACCTAAAGCTTATGATTATATACTTGTCTCCATAGATACCTCATCAGATCGTTTCAGATTTATGGTTTGTAAATAATAAAAATTACTCTGGAAGTGAGAACATTATAATGATTATGAAAATGTATGGTGCCCATATAATATATGCGAAACGAACTTTTTTTATTCATAATCAGATATCATTAATGCATAAAATTAAAATAACGGCGATTACTCACACTATACCATTAATTCTTAAATAAAAACATAAATCTTTACTCTGACTCTAAAAACTGTTGAACAAACACCCACTAACACATCATAAAATTAATAAACTTCAACTTTATTGCTCAGAATATAAAGTTTAAATGACTATGTTGCCACTAATACAAGTTGGGTTTCGACAAGATCTGATCAAAGTATCTAAAATGGTCACAGTTAGTGGGTTAACCACTTTAAATTGTCATCTGTCTGATTTATTTCTGTATCTTTTGCGGCCAACACATTTTTGTCTCAGTTTCATTCTGATACAACATTTTTTACATCTATTTGGAAAGTTTTATTTCCTGAATCACGTAATAAAAATAATTTATTTACGTCAAAATTAAGCTGTGGTGCAGGGCATTGGGATTTAGCGACTTTGCATTAAATTCACAAATAGTTTCAGTATTGCACTAATCTGAAAATGCAGACAGGCAGGCAGGTTTGCAGGCTATCCCTAACTTCAATCTATCTGATAAAACTAAAATTGAACTCAAAAAAATCAAAATACTGTATGCAGTTTCAAAGAATAAAATAATCAATTTTGTCCAAAGTGTCTCAAATCACAGCCCACTGTGTACGCCAGAGGCTGACCTATCAAACGCTCGTAAACTATAATCATTCGCGGACCACATAAATAATTGCGCGGACCGACCCCGGTTTTTGTCGGTCGCGGTGCGTTCGCGCAGGTAATATAGTCATAAATTTCCATAACCGCCACTCGATCTTATCAAACATGATTTTAATTTGATTTCGGAGCCACACGTGTAGTGGTCGTTTGGTCTCGAGTTATGATCTTAGGTATAAAGTTTCGGCTAACGTGATGAGTGTTTAGTTAAAAACATCGTGTTTTTGATTTGATTCTATGATCCTTAGGGTAATTAAATTGTAGTTTTGTTAGTTTACGACCATGTAAAAGTTATTTTATATACGTATTTAAATGAAACTCTACAAGGAAAGATCAGAGGTCTAACCAGCTGATGGCATCTACTTGAGCTATATTATGTCGGAAAAGGTTTTACTGTGCGTCGTTACAGAACGCTTGAAGATTTCCTATTCATAATTTGCCTAGTCTGTTCCGAACTACTTTAGGGTTGGTTTCCAGTCTAACCAGATACGGCTGAATATCAGTATTCGACACGGAGCGACCGCCATCTGACATCCGCCACCCAATTACTGGGAGACACTGATATTCTATGGTTAGATTGGTTGTCCGTAACAACTGTCTGTATTTGTATGACAGCCGGTACCAACTGCGTAATACGCTTTCCGAGATACGGAGGGAAGTGTCGATGTTTTAAAGAAAGGTCCATCTCAATCAGGCCTATCCAAAGACTGACCGCATCCAGCACTGCTTAACCTCGTAGTTCAATCGAGATGCGCGGTAATTATGTAGCTATGAACACCTCCAAAGATTCTCAAGATTTCCTATACATAATTTCAAAATATCAGCAATTCAGCTTACTACCTATCGATTGCTAGCTTGGATGAGTTACAACCCTATCATGTCGTAGACAACGGCATTACATCACTGTCTTAGTGAAAGTAGCACTGTAAACGCTGAATATTAATACTTGTCCTAATTCCCACAATCAAACCACACAGCGATTATTGTCAAACGTAATGAATAACAGTAAAAACGTAAATCGACTTCTAATGATAGGTTTTAACAAAACGCGTGACGCCTTCAATGTATCAACGTATATTTGACAGTCAATATGTCATTGAAATCAAAACGGTATGATATAAGACTGGCCGGCTATTACACCGTCCCGTAATGCGCAAAAAAAAACTTCGATAGCGATAATAATCTTTCATGTTTTAGCTGTTACATCATTAATATTATAAGGCATTGTTTTATTCTGAGTTGATAATTCATATTATTTTCTATCAATATTCTGTCAATTAATTGTTTGCCTGATTCTTTTTTCTTCAATTAAGATTGTCAGCTGGCCTCCATCCATTCAACTTGAATGTCTCACCCGTAGATTTACATTACCCATTACAAATTATTTTTAGCCGTTTGCATCTAAAACATAATGTTGGTAAGCTTAGTGCATAGCAATTTAATGTGAACAGTCACCTACATTTACTCCTGCATTATGACCAACTTGATGAAAGTAAATGACGATTGAAAATATTGCAAGATGTCTTAAACGTAAACTCATAAATCTGTCACCAAAATATCATAGAGTGTGGTACAGGACTGTATGAAAGACGTCTGCTATAAAAATCTAAAAAGTGACCATCGCTTACGAAACCACGATTTACAACCCACAGTTCTTATTATCTAGTATCAGACTTTAATCCATTTATCACCGCTTTTGTTTACGATCCTCGCGTATCATCGACTATTAATTATAATGCGTTCCTCACTTCGAACTTTGACGTTCTCGCTGTGTGACAGACCAGAGATAAGAATTTTAATGTTACTCGATACCACTGTACTTCATTTGTAACGTGGTGCCCCACAAAAATGAACTTTAATCACACCTGAATAAGATCTAACAGCAAATAATTGCAATAACATTAGATCGTCGATACAGTTTGAACTCTTTCGGACATGAGTATAGGGTTGCTTATTCATTTTAATGGTTGAAGAATTCGAACGCTTCTGACGCAAAGCTGAGTTTAGAATTTTGATGGATGTGGTTATAATTGTTTCTGTATCGATTATGCCATTGATAAATATTTCGACTATTGCTCATTTTATTAATGACATGGAAGCGGAAGAGCGTTCTGGGCGAAGCCCTAACGACAGTGTAATGTCACAATTAATAATATTGAAGCTGTCAAAACATCTGTCAGCGGGCGCTCACGAAACGTCTGCTATTCATTTTTGACGCAATTAAATTTATTTATAACTAGCTGTGCCCGCGACTTCGTTCGCGTGGATGTCGGAACTTAACAATGTATTTTTTAGTGAGACCAAATGCACTTAACCTTATTTTTTTCTAAAATAAAAGAATTTTTCTAAAATAAAAGTAGCCTAAGTTACTCCTTATTACATCAGCTACCTGCCAATAAAAGTCCCGTCAAAATCGGTCCAGCCATTTCAGAGATTAGCCTATACAAACAGACAGACAGAAAGACAGACAGACAGACAAAAATTGTAAAAAATGTTGTTTTGGTGTATGTACCGTATATATATTCATATGCATTTAGTAAAAAACGGTTATTTCAATATTACAAACAGACACTCCAATTTTATTTATATGTATAGATATCTAGACAAGTAGACACCCTACATAAAACTAATTGAAGATGATCATCCAAATACTTTTAAAAATCTTGTTTATCTAAGCAAAATGGAAACCAAAATTCTTCCGATTAATATATCCGTCGTCGATACTTCAACGCAAACTGAAAGTTTGAAATGGTTTGCTCCACACATAAGATATTTTATTCTTGTGTTGCTAAAAATAATTATTACGAACTCCGAGCATCGCGGACCAATTTTATTATTGGACCGTATTTGGTGAATAAAAATAAATTTTCGCTCTGCATTGCAGTGTCAGTTGGTGTACCGAGATCCATTCTTCATTATTACAAAGTGTTTTGACATATTACTGAGCAATGCAATGTTGTTTATTATTCTGCCATTTACGATGAACCAAATGAAGTATGTAGGTGATGATAAACATTATTTTAGTGATATGATATTTTTTTTCTAACTTCCTAACAACTAGTTTTTCATCACAAAATTTTGAAAAACTTTACTGTATAATCAGCGGTCTAAATCTTTTTAATATCAAAATCTACATAAAATCCTTTCATGTAACCGACGACCTCTGATCTGTCAGTTCTTGCCGGTACAGATACCATCATGTAATATTCACAGTTAGCCGATGGCGGTCTTAGATGGCAATGTAATAGGTCGACCTTATCACTCTATAATACAGAATCCAATTCCGGACATTTAACTAAGTTTTGTTACAGACAAATAGGGCTTCTATTTCATTTTTGCACGATCTAGGACACGAATCCTGGAATGAAAGATTACTTATCAGGTAATATGCAGTTTTGTAGCATTCAAACAATAGACTGTAAATACAGTGTATAGTTTAATCTCAGGCAAGTTTTGACTCAACGGCGTATCAGCTTGAAATTATTGGTTTAGAGAGCAATCGCTCAAGTTTATATCAAATAAACTGTAAACTTATTTATAAGGAAGGGTTAAAAGTATTGTATTTCTTTTAAATTCAAATTTGATTTTAAAGATGCAACTGCAGAAAGGACATGGAAAACAACCTTTTAAGTCCTTTGACCGAAATTACTTGCAGAAGATTCTACCGATAAAGATGAAAAAACCCAAAAAAGTACAGGTTCAATATTGGACAAAATCATCATATAAAAGATAGTTCGATTTTCAAATAATGCAACAAGTCCGAGTATAAATCAGTTGCATCGATAGCCTCAACCATTGTTCTAAACAACTTTGTAGTTCCACCGATAGCTACTCTATAAGCTCGCCTCTTTACCTTTCTTAAACGTAAAGTAGCTATAGCAATCATAGAACCGGTCATGTTCCAGTAGTGTAGGTCGTGTACTCTCATAGGGTCATGATCTTAAGAATACGCCCTCTTACGCCTGTAGATCTCATTATAGCCTCCGCAAATGATTCATTATGTGTTCTTAGAGTATTTTGCACGTACTTAGGCTTTGTGGAGTATTGTTTGATGAAGATTGCAAAAAATGATTCAGGTTACAAAAGTGAATGTTTTTACACATATATAAATAATGTGTCAGGTTAAAGTAACATTCTGTTGACGTACGACGTATTCGGATATTTTTGAAGATTTACTTAGAATGGTAAAGTGTATCGACCAAATTTTTTAAATACTTGAATATTCAGCAATAGTTCAAAACTAAATTTTATGGCCTGAACCACCCGAAAAACATCATTGTGACAGAAGTTTAAAAAATATTTCTTGATAACAAACTATGAATTTTGAACAACTTGATGGTAACATCACCTATAAACATAATAAAATTATAACAGGCCGATGACTGTACATTATAAATAATGGAGAAAAACTAATATTTTTTAGTTTTTAGAATTTTTGTCTGTCTTTCTGTATATTTGTACACGCATCATGCAAAAACGACTGCATGGAATTGAATACGGATTTCACCGATGTATTGCTAATTGCTAGAGGTCTAACTTAAAATATAGGCTCCATTTTACCGCATGAAAATATCAGGTCGCAAGTAGCGGGCAAAAGGTAGTCTTAAATATAAGTTTCGATTCAAATATTTTCATCTTGTTCCTCTTTCAGCCTGTAAGCATACTGCCACATGGTCACTTATACCGACTTATGCACATAAGTAAATAAAGTACCGTGAAGTTCTTAACTCGAGATCGATAATGTCCCCTAGTTCAATTTCCACTAAAATTAACGGCACCGTATAAACCAGAGACGCAACGAACCGTAACGGAATTTAAATAGTCTAAAGACGCCTTTAATACCGCGGACTCGAACACCCGGAATCTGTCGATACATAAATGATCTATCTCAATAACTTAATCTTGCAATTTAATTCTTCACTCCGTTAACATAAAGTCTAGTTTCAACTGAAGAAATCAGATGAGAATTTTCCAATATTGCTCTAGAAAAATAATTATTAAGTTTAGCGAACTCTGTCTACTGAAATTATTATTAAAATTCTAATAAATTGGAATAGTTTTGTGGGAACCGAATTTTCAATTTTGATGTTTTGTCGATTTTGTCAATCCGTTTAAATTTTTCATGACCATTGATCTATGACGATAACGGGTTCATGTTTCAATAGAATAAAAACCTATTTTATAACGCATTATTTGATATTTAAGCAGACCTGTGGAAAAAATAAATGAGCTTCTTTTACTGATGCATATTGAAAATTTAAAGGTACATAATATTACTTAACTTTGCTCCTTCGCTCCAAACGCTCTAGGCTGGCTCCTTAGCATTTTGTAGAAGTTTTATCTAAATATTAGGAACCTTTAATAAAATTTTGATATAGCTTGAGTCACGATTCCCTATTTCATAACTATAGACAAATAAGGCGCATTTTACCAAGAAAATCATATAAATAAACAACGTGTTTGTGAATTTAACGTTCAATCAAGATGAGCTAAAACTTTACTTGAAGAAATGGCTTAAACGATATTCTTGCCTTGGTGCGCCAGTTTTGTCGATTGTATTTTAAATGAAGCACAGATCAAATTTACGAACTTTGCATTCACTATAGCTGCCTATAAAACTAAACATTTTGCGAATTGCGTTTTTATACTTGGCCGTTATCTTGCAGCCTTTATTGGAAACGCTTTCTAGTCGGAAAGGATTAAAAATTAACTAGTCGGTTATTCTAGCCGCAGCAGTGCTACGACCTTTGTACTTTAAATAGGTTTTCTATACTATGTGTGTATTTAAGGGAAAGTTAGTGAGGTTGTTGGTCTGTTTCCGATACTTTTAATTGTGTTAACCGTAGTTGTATGTTTTATTTTATTAAGATTTCTTATGAATAAAGCTAATGAGGTTGTCTTTATGCTTAGTAATAATATTATTCATTAAGCAAATGGAATTTCTGACTGAACATTAATTTGTATTACAATTTCATGCTGTTTGGAGATTTTCGGCAGCCTGTGAGGCGCTTTAATATTGTTATGCTCCAGAGAGAAGTTGTTCCAACTAATGTTTTAAACTCACATTAACCATAAAATAAGCAAACTATCATTTAAAATATAAGCTTACTCTTCTAAGTCCAGTGCAATGATATCAGTAAGTTACAGTTAGTCTAATCATTAGACTTGTTGTATAAATGGTCGCGACCAACGCTTAGTGATTGCTGAGATGTTGTTATACATAATTTTGCCACTACATAATAATATTTTTACTGAAATCACTTTACGTGTACCAGATGTGCATGTGATTGGTAATTATACCACAAGTATTTCTTCTATCAATTACCTTTTTTTACGCATTTGCGATGGACAAGCTTAAATTTTTAGTACAAACTGATTTCCAGCGTCTAGTTTCAAGTCTATATTGGAATACTTATGTATTCAACGTTCCTGTCATAAGATTTGCGCAAAAATTCATGAATACATCACAAAAATGTAGTCACTAATTGAAATTATACAGCAATTTCAGTATTGAAAAGTGTTGACATTCAAATATCTCTATACAATATTATGTTCGTGTTAACGCTAATTAAATTAAACGTGAGAATGTGTACAATATTCAAGCACGAATCTCGTGAATGTGTATCGGTTGCATTCGAAATCAGTTACATGATAGAGCTATGTTTTTAACACCTATTATCTATTTTTTGCCAAACGGATTTTACAATGTAAGCAATTTTATATTATTTTCTTCGTTCCATTGTTTTCCCGACATTTTCCAGGCGTGATGCTTTACATGAAAACATTCTCATGTGCGCTTGAGTAGATGTACTTACTAGTATCTAAACCAGATTTTGGTTTCTTTGGAGAACTATTTAACGTTTGAACATTAAAAGCTTTCCAAAGTGTCTGTTTTCTTTTTAATGTGATCGTAAAATTCGCCTTAGAGTTTAAGTTCATGCAAAATGATGCCTAACAAAAAATAAAAACCGACTCCAAAAAACTCAAAAACAAAACTAATAACTAAAAAGCAAAAAATAAATATTTTATGAAACAATACAGTAGTTGAAGAATATTGAAGTCGGTGCCAAGTAAAACATAAAAGTAATATACCTTGCTGCTATAATAGCGACATTGAAACAACGAGTTCACGTAAAAATTGTCGAGTGCGGAGCGAATTATGCGTCGGACACGACAAATGCACTTCGCCAATCGTGTCGGTTTATCATTGCATGTTTTACTTGGCACCGACTTCAATATTCTTCAACTACTGTATTGTTTCATAAAATATTTATTTTTTGCTTTTTAGTTATTAGTTTTGTTTTTGAGTTTTTTGGAGTCGGTTTTTATTTTTTGTTAAAAAATTTAATTATTTTACAATTTTGAGTGATGGGTAGACCTAGTAAAGACGCTTCTCTTAAAAAACTTTACAAAGGTCAAATGTATGTTGCCCCAAGTCGAGTGAAAACTTAGATGGTATTGCACTATGTGATTTTAAAATCAAATAAATTACTGAGCCGACCACATGATGAAAACGCATTACGAGAAATGAAAAGATTAAGACGACTATTGTAACTAATACTGTGATAGTCTTGACTTTTAGAGGTTTAAAATGAGCCCAAAACTAAGGGGTTTACTAGTAGCTACTGAAGAGTTCCACCATCTATATCCTGGCTCCATCATCAGACCCTCTATAACAAATGTCCCGTATATTTAGTATAGAGGGTCTGACTCATCAAAATATATTGAGTGATCCCAAACTCGGAAGTTTTATTCCCTAACTCCTTACCGTTGAGGAGTACTATGACATCCATCATCAGCTCAGCATCATGAAATTATGATTTTCAGACGCCAACACTTGACTTATTAAGAAATAACGAGGTTAAGAAATCTTCCTTCCAATACTTGAACGTCGGAAAACATCTCCATTTAGGATATCCTTAAACTGTTTTTGTCTTCACTATCGAATCTGAAATATTACCCATCTCGGCTTAAAGTGCGCATCAATACGAATAAAATAAGCCCAAACACTATGTAGCTGCTATCAACCATTAAGGAGTTCCCTAAACTGTACTGCACCTGCATCACGGAGCTTGCAGTGGCAGTCATTACCCATCTCGGTGTAAAGATCTTGTCAACACGAATAAAATAAGCCCAAACACGAGGTAGTTAAGATGTACCGTTGAGGAGTTCCCTCGATCCTCTGTCATCTCCATCATCAGATCTGCCCTAAACCTCCATAGTATTGTAGTCTCATCAGATATACACATAAATATCAAGTTTTAACCCCATGTTCGCCTACAATTTTCAAGAGATGCCCTCGATTTCTCAGGGTATCCACCATCAGGTCCTGACCTGACGACAATGGGACCAAATGACAAGCATACCCTTTCAAATAAAAAAAGAATTTTTGAAATCGGTCCAGGCGTCTTCGAGAAATCGAGTAACAAACATAAAAAAAAAAAAAAAAAAAAAAAAAAAAAAATACAGCCGAATTGAGAACCTCCTCCTTTTTTTGAAGTCGGTTGAAAATAGTATTAATTGAACAAATAGTTGTGACACGTAGTGTATCGACATTCCGACAGAGGGTCTTGACATGTCCCGTAGTTCAGAGGCTCGACACAAACTGACAGGGGTCGACGTGCTCACTTCATTAATTCTTGAACAACGCTGATCAATGGACGCAGAGGGCATGTTTTGTGACGTAATGTACCTAAGTGAAATTGTTTGAAAAGAATTGCATAAAAGAGGAGTTTAAAAATATGCTCGAGAGGCTCTTCAAGCCATCATGTAAGATTTCTGAGACCCAACAAATATGATTCAACGCAACATGATGGAAATGACTTTGTGATTGGACTGTATCTAAATACAAAGAGAAAACTATGTAGTTATTGAATGCTGATGTTAAAGGACTTGCATTAAATAATGTATTGGACTACGATTGCTATATTTAGAGGAATCTGACACTTGATAAAATAATTAGCTTAAATTATAAAATTTCAATTTACACTGCCCTTAATATAATAGGCAGTTGATATACAGAAAGAATCAACGTAGCAACTGTTAGTCAGTCTACAACTGCCCTAACCGCATAGTGGGGCGAGCTGCGTCCGCCGAGGAAACAAAACCGACAGATATTAATGGTTATATAGAAAAAATATTGTGTTGCGTTTTCGTTTCCCCAGCTTTTAAAGCGCAATAAACAGTGTGCAATTAAAACGCCAATAGAAGATTAATGTATTGATCAATTCGATTGATATTACTTTTGTTTCTTCATTTCTTTCTATCAGTAAAGGAAAAAGGCTTTTCTTAAAATTTGACTATCTTAGTACGTTTTAGTTTGATTTTTAACATGACTTGCTATTGTTTAGGTATTTATATAATATGCGAGTGCCAGTTATACCATAAGTAAGAATGCACTCCTAAGAACCAAGACACCCAGTAAAAATCCAGGTAAACCAGTTCTTTATTGGGACTTACGATACCTAAGCACACATACAAGTATCCCGAGCATACCTAAAGAATAACCAATAAAATTGCAAAACAAGACTAAAGCGACTTTAGCTACCTGTTACGAACTCCAATTATAAGATACGAAGTTGCACAGTGGTACAACACGACCGACCAGAACCAACAGATTTATGAACCAATGCATAGGAATCGCGAACCAATTAAAATGGCGGCGATGGGTTGTCATTCCGTAATTGGTTAATTATTATCAGTGTGGTTGGGCGTGGTTGCACGTGCACAAAATTGCATTAATACAAAATGCAATCATAGTAGGTTCCTGTTCAATATTCGTGAAAACTAGTGCACACCTACTTGCAAAGTGTATTTCGTTATAATTTTTTTGTTCATCGTTTTTATTTGTCAATTTTTTATAATTTCTTTGAAGGTGCCTCCAAGCGATATCCACACTTTAATTACGGGAATTGCTGCGAAAATTGCAGTAGCGTACTTCGGACCTGTTTCTGATGTATCACCTGCAAGCATTTAGCACAGTGTTACGAGTTATATTAATTCTCAATCAATATAATCGAGTTATAAGTTATAGTGGTAAATGAACAGATTTCAACATTTACCATACATTGCGAGTAGGATAGAATAGATTTAATTTTTTCATTGATTTTGTTTAAACTAGTTTCCTAAACAAGTACTAAAAACATTTTTCATTTCCATTAAATCAAATTTTAAGTTGTATGGGAAAGTAACGATAGGAACGACTATTTTATAATTAATTGTAATTGAACTTGCATGCTAGCATACCATGTTATGAAAATACTTTTACTTATTAGATTTTTATAATTCATCCGGCCACCCAAGAGTTAGCTAATTCTACAGACACAAGCGTGTCAATAAACATAAATAAAAATTAAATAATCGTCACAGACGATACGCTTTCATAACCTTACATCGAGGTCTAAACACGTCATTAGGTATATGATTAATGAGGCCTGGCCCACGGCCCAGGGGAGTCTAGGCGTCAGTGCTAATGTTCATTCAATTCATAATTATGCTTTTTATAAAGCACGTAATAGACTTAACCACCCTCCTGTCAGCTGCTTTACCGGAAAAAATGAAGTGTGAATTTATTTGAATAAAATTATTCGGCCATAAAACAATATTTGAATATACACAACAAAAATATATTGGCAAATCGAGGATAAATTTAACGAATAATGAAAATATCTACTAATTATAAACTATAATTAATAAACGTACATTACAGTCCATCAAACATTGTTCCATGTGTAGAATATTTATAATTCTTGAGCCTTGAAGCAGTTTGCCGTGATGTTTAGACTAATCAAATCATCTCAGTCGGCAAAACTCCCGATCGTAGTCCTAATTTAAAACGCCCGTTCTATGTTCATAATTAAAAGTGTTTAAAATGCACAGTGGTTTATTCATCGATTTAACCAGTCAAAATATGTACAAACAGTATCAAGATGGCGTGAAGAACACGCGTCGAGGTACTGACGTTGTACTCTGAAGAAAGATCGGTTTGTTTTGAAATGTCGTGAGCCGTGCCGAGCCACTCGTTTCATGTCACGACGTCCGTTTACGTGTATTTTACTAAATTATCAGACGGTTATATTTGCAATTAAAATAATTAAAAGCTATTTCTTGGTATTTCGATTATGTTGAAGATCGTTGTTAGCTGTTTAACATATAATTGTTGTAAGTCTTTGGATTAAATAGGTATTGAAATATTTATAATGCTGATCATACACATCCTCTACTACATACGGTTATTCTCATTTTTGCTGTTTCGTTTTTGTTAAATAACGTTTAAAACATAAGCCAAAGTGATTTTAGCTCAACTCAAAATATTTACAAACATCTAAGATATTTTGGTAAACATGTTACAAAATTTCAATCTGAATGACGATGTCCAATTTAATATAAAGTTAACTTTAACATATCTTCACGTGCCTACTGTCCGGCGATGTGAAGAGAAGCGCGCGTGCGCACACCGCGCTGTCACTCGCCGACAGCGTCTGCGCCGGTTCTACGCAGAAACGCGGATTAAATAAATCCACTCACTAAGATCAAAATCCCGCATAAACTGGATAAGATCCACAGTTATTACTAGATTAAACCATGTTATTAATATATAATTTTCTATGAAGACGTTTAATATCGATTGCTATACTATGTTGGAATGGCTTCGCTGTTGTAGTGCATTAAACTTACACTACTAATTTACAGTTTACCTATCCAGTGGATATCTAATTAAATCTTACGTATCTCCATTTCTATACGTATCGTTTGAGATTAAGTTCTAGTTAATCCTTCACTGTGGGATAAACTGCTATTCGTTTAGAGTTAATATAGTAAAACATAAACAATCTCTTTTCCCGCAGTTGGCTCATCAATCGGCCAACAAATTAGTCGGTGTCACTACAATAATATACAATAAGGAGTGCACAGTGGTACGCAGGCCTCAAGCCGTCGCATAAATCGCTCAACACAACCGAGTAATGTTTTGTATGGAGATTTCTTTCGACAATACCGCGCAAGCCGTGTGGTGGCCTTTATCTAGTCTTAGATTAATGTTTGAAATTGATAAACGGTGCTCCTTTCTTTAATCGCCGATGTACTGTGCATTTTCACACTTGTTTTAGTACGTAAGTAGATTTTTGTTATTGCTATCGCTGCAGTTACATCATTGTCTAGTGTATCCCAACTTCGAATCCTACGCTATTGATAGGATCATAGCCAAATTGCTTCCTAGATATTATGATATCATGATCTATTCCTGGCTCAGTACAGCGAACATTTCCATCTGCGCTAACGTCGAGGTCTTTATACTCTATAGTGTACGTCATCTTTGTTTGTAGATACAATGCAAACGACCGGGTACTTAATGCATTCATTATGTTTTCCTTAGTCGCTTTAATGCCCATACGATTCTTTTAAAGTTGTGCTATAAGGACACTGCAAGTGGTCTTATTTAAAACAACTCGGTTTTACAACAAAGCACGACTTTGAGACGACATAAATCACGAGTCTGTGCGAAAATGACCAAATGTTGCAAAACGGCTGGTTAGCGTGCATTCCACAAGGTCAACTTGCATTCAAAACTGTAACATTTTTTTTCTGCGTTTCGTATCATTGTGCATTCAAAGAAAGTCTAAAAGGCTTTCTCCCAAAAATGTCACAGTAATTAATTTACTAATGCGTCTATTGACGATTGTGTACTGTACTAATACTTTTGCTTTCTTTAAAAGCGTATGATGATAATTGGTTCAAAAGAAAAAAAAAAAGGCTTTTGTAAATTTGCATGGCTCGGACCCACCGCGGGCAGGTAGTGTCTCGTAATCGGACGATTTGTCTTATTGTCGGAGATGTCGTGTGTTTGTGTGCATCGACCGCGACTGTGCTCGAGATAAAAGTAATAAATTAAGTGAAACGGAAGGTGTTTGTAATGGTCGCCGCGAAGGTGTGGCTCCAAACATTAGGCTTTGACTAATTCAAACAAAAAACTTCTTTACAATTAAATTTTTTAATATTTGTGACAACAATAAATCGTTGATCGTTTAAATCTATTAAATTTGGTATTGCCGAACGTGGAGTTAAGTTATAAATAAGAGAGCTATAGGCGAAGACTCGTCCGACGAGATTTATTATTAAATTAATATTCAATTAGCTTTCCGCACATGATGCCGTTGTGTTGGGCGTACGTATTATTAAATTTAATTTATGGCATCATTTACTGGGCGATATTTTTTAAATTATTATCGGTCCCACGCCGCGGCGTCTGCAGTAATTGTGATGCCGACGATTTTAGGAAGCGATTGAAACGAAATTCTACATTTATTTTGATTTTCGTGTCTGTTTGGTGTTATACGTCGTGCGCAGTACTTGCGTCTAGATTTTTATGTAGCCTGTTAGCGTTTCGTGTAGTTAGTATATCTTTGTGTTGATTAGTGCTCGGGAATAAATAAATATTTAACTCGCTTCACCACCTCGAATTGTTTGTCGGTATAGTCTTTGGAAATTGCGCTGATAATATCATGCACTCATCGCTTACCATCAAATAGATGTACATATAGAGCCAATAACTGTTCTATTTTGAGTTATACCTATTACCTTTGCAAGTACTTGATTATTTGATGTAGGTATAGTTACCAAGATAAAACGTACATATTAACATACCTATTATTACATACCGTTTAAATACAGTTATCGATACCTAAAGGCCTGTAATAGGAGAAAAAATAAAACTTTGATGCACAGTGTACCCAAGCGCACACATGTAGACAAAAAACCAAAATACAAATTTTATTTACGATTATAATTATGATGAATGTTTCAATGGACACTTATCGATAAATCACAATAAAATCATACGTAGCGTTCGCCATTCCAAGGTTTTATACTTAACTTCCTATAAATAACTCGCAGTGGTTACCGGTTTGGTCCGTTAAGCTACTAAGTAAATGTAGATAGATAGGCGATTAGTCTTCCAGATAGGCGATCTGAACTTAAGTCACATAATATAATGAACTAGGTATTATACATAAAGGTATTTACTTCAGTGATAAATAGTCCAGGGCGTCTGTATTTTGCATGATTGCTAGTAATAAAATGGATGTAAATTGATTTCAGTGATAGTCTATCAGTTATAAATGGCTACGGAGAAAAGTGACTTATGTTTATAAAATGCGATTAATTTTAATAATATGCATATTTAATTATCAAAATAATAAGATCCTAGTTATTAACCTGAGATCTAAAGTAAGTAATGGATACGTATTCTTCAGAAGAATTATTGTAACAGACCTACAAAGAGAACAAACATAATAGCCACCGAATCGAAATAGACCATCGAAAAAGCTCCAATAAGAATTTATCAACGGCGCCGTCTGCAACGCGGCGCTGCGCCCGCACATAGAGATTTATTGCATGTTATGTAAATGTGTACAAGATATTAGTGTCCTTAATATTTCTCCGTCGTGATTAGTGCTCACCACGAACGTGAGAAATCCACTCTTAATGCGAAGCATCGTGCCCGCTCGGGATCCAATCGGCCAATCTTCGGGTTCTCTTTTATGGATCGACGATTACGCAGCCGCGCTTGCGCCGCGCAACTGGTTGGACTCTATTTGTAATTCCACATTTCTGTGCTATAAATCTTGACTATTATTATCTTTACTGTATTAACTAATTTAGTCAGTATGTTAAAGTTAATAATCGCAAGGCAACGAGCCAAATAATAACTAGTGTGGACTAAGAGCCAGTGACATTTGGGTAACATAACACGATCTGGTGGGCTGGCTGATGACATAATTTGAAACATGCGTGCGTGCGGACATCATCGCTATAATTCATTACGTTTGAAACACTATCATGACTCTCAGTCGTGTGGCATCTTCATAAAAGTAGATTAAATAGCTTTAACAGATTATAACGATACTTATGCTGAATTATATAGCACTAAATTTGTAATTGTTAACTGGATCATATTCCATATAAATACTTAGAATAGTAAATGACAAAAAACAAACAAAAATAAAAATCAAATGTCTCGGAAGATAATACTGAATCATAAAACAATTATCCCATTTACTGGAACTAATACAGCTGATATCGAGCGCTCAAGGGATTCCATTAAGCAATAAAAACAAAAACTAGTTGGTTAAGTAATTCAAAAGTTTCGTAAAGTGGCACCGCGGGACAGACTGACACATTGCGGCGATACCTCGCCTGAGATAGTGCGGCCAAAAAAAATCGTATCTTCAAAATAAAACCTTAATACGAAGCGCGGGTAGCTTTAAAAAGCAAAGACTCGATAGGTAGACGACATATAATAATTACTTACCAGCCAGAATGCAGACTTTGTGTTAAGGAAATTGAACCAGCACTGGTTAGGGATATTTCTTTTTATGCAACTGTTCGTTGGTTTTTTCTTTTGTTTATTCATCAACCAATATTGAAAGAATAAAAGCTTAAATCCTTGAAGTCGCTTTACTTCTACTTGGTACATTAAAAAAACGAAATAATATCTGTATCAAGTTATTCACAATAACTTTAAATATCTAGATGCCGCACTTTAGTTAACTTTATTTGTGCTAAAATAAATTCATCGTTATTCATTGCCAAAAACTCTTTTCATGATATTAGTCAACAACGAATGATAAATCTGAAATGAATGACATTATAACATGAGTAATTCATCAAATAAATGAGATAGATATTCACAATAACATATGCCATATAAATAATGCTACTGAAAAAGCTTTTAAATTATAAGGAAGTAGAGAAAACAGTATTTATGTAGTGGCAAACGCAAGTTTGTAAGTACCAAGGAACAGGAAGGCTGTCTAAGAATATGCCTGAGGCCACCTTGCAGACGTCAATCATACATCAACCATGCGTGTGCGACGAAGCGCTTTGTTTCAATACGCAGGTGAATTTGCTCCGGTTAACATCTTATGGTAATGCTCTCACCAAAATGTCACGCGTTAAAAAATATTGAAATAAACGAATACTTAATCATTGATTATATTCTTAAACAGATATAAATTTTCCTGTCACAATCAGAATGTCATTTTAATAACAAGCTATACAGAACTTAAAACTCTTTTCTTGCAGCACGAGTCTTCAAAGAGATAATATCAATATACAATGTAGAGAAGTCTTCCGATCTATATTAGATTGTTTTTTCTTCACAATTCTTAGGATTTCCATTTAATCAAGGTTGTTTTGACTTGTTTTTATATGGGCCTCTCGTAGTGCACTCAGCTAGTATCATATGCTTAAGCTGAAAATAAGTCGAGTATGAGCTAGTCGAGCAATTTAAACTATATGAGTAAGCAATACTAATGTCGCCACCTAGTGTGACTAAGGCCTCGGCTAAGGGCTTTGCTGGCAGAACGGCAAGCTTTAATATCTTAGTACATTTGGAAAGAATAGGTACGTGTATTCTTCAAAGCCAAATAAAGAAGTTTGCGAAACATGGCATGACAGCACCAAAAAAATGTTATACAGAATTCTAGCTCAAAATTCAAAAGACTTGTCTGGGTTCGAAATTCAAAAATTCACCCGCTATTCATGATTGATGTGTCTAGTTGTGTGTGTGAAGTCGGATGACCTGCTTGACGATGCACCGACTACTTGTAATGGGCAGATGTTATTCATTCAGCCTAGACGCCATGGCAACTGATTTAATTGTCTATCTCGATATAGCTTTTGGACTTTTTTGTATACAATTGTATGCTCAATGAACTTGACTTCCGCTGCAGCTGATGTGACAAAAGCGAATTATTTTGAATTATTTGCAAGATTTACTTAAATCATTTTAGCCTAGATATTCTTCGCACTAGAATTTGAATTGCTTAGCTTATAAGATTTCCACCAAAGGCTATTCCTTGCTAACATTTAGCTTATCGTTTAATGTAGTTCACCCAAAAGCAGCCATACCGTTCAACTTACCAACCCGAGTCGGCCGTATAAGAAGGCTGGCAATAATGCCATTAGCAACTCGCTTCCTAGTCTGAACTTTATCTTATCTTACTAGATGTTCAGATACTATGGCCTCTACAATGATTTACGCCTCTCCAGATTCAACCTATATTCTAATTATTATCTTGTCATCACTACTATTTTTATGTTGAGTACATGAAAACAAATGCACATATTAATCTTCTAAAATAATTTGTATGATATATTTTAAGTATAATTTCAGTATAGTATTATAAATATCAATAGCAACTGAATGGGCACTTATTTAGATTTTAGTTTCATATATATCTTCAAGCAGTACCAATAGGAGAAGATGTATTGCCCCGTTTGATCTTTGAAGATCTTATGCGTACATTTTAAGGCAGATACATACTTAAAAACATCGTGAGTTTTTGTGTACTTGTTAAATGCTACTGAAATAATATACACAGATATGTAAAAAAGACTTACAAATAACGAAAAAAGACTAATTAGATATACATTTACAATAGCCGAAACTACATAAACATTGTACCACATAAATAACGGTTGAATACAAGCTGATTAATAAACTGAAGAAAAGTTTATTGGAGTAGTTACCTATCTATACAAATATAAAATTTTACACTAGATTTTTGATAATTCTGGAGAAATGGTAGAGAATTACGTTATTGAAACGAATGTTAAGCTTGATTAATATGTTACGGATGAATACGATATTTTTTAGAGTTGGACAAGAAAATAAATATCCCGTTTTTTTTTCCAAATATACGAACAGGTCGTTCGTGGTTATTTTGAAATTATAATGAGAACTGTTTCGTAAGTACTAGATTGTGTTTTGGATAAGAATTCGACGAAAAATATAAAAGTTATTATTAATGACTTAATTCTCAAATTATGAGACAAATCTATTTGTAGCACGACATCTAAGTCAATTAGCGACTACAAAGCTCTGCACTAATTAATTATAGCAAAACAGTGTGAATACATAAACGATACAATCGGCAATTATACGGCCTATGTAGACCGCAGATAAAAATATATTAGTGACATTTTTATTGCACACTCTGTTCTCATCTAGATATCATTAGTCATTGCTTTGATCTTACATCTCAGAACGTTTTTATGTCAGCTTACGTATCCGTACGCTACGTATAGTACCGTGCTGATTGAAGAATCTTAATGTTTGATACAATAAATGTTCTAGTTGTTAAAACTGATTATATTTCATGTCCAGATTATTTTTGATGTTGAAATATAAATCATACAAGATATACCTAAAAGATTTTGTTATGGATAGTGTATACAACAATTTGGTTAGTCTAAATACACTTTTGAATCTTAGGTTATTGAATACAGAAGTAAAGTAGACGATATTTTAACGAAAGCGATAAAATTAAATTCATGATAACATTTTAAGGGAATAAAAAATTTGGTAACAATAGAATAAGAAATCAGTAATTTTATCCAAAACAATTTATCAATTAATGATAAATTAATTATACGCACAGGCGCTATTAAAACAGATTAATGGTTACTATACTGATATTAACACTCACACTATAATTCGCTAACAATAAAATGTCAATAGGTACATATAACACCGTTTTGATTAATGAGGCGGATCAACGATCCAATGCAATCTTAAATTAAACCACAATCCAAATCTAAATATCACGTTTTATCAAATATTGTCTCCAGACGTTACCTATTTTAGATTTCAAATTTTCGAGTCTCATCCATTGGTAATGCGATGTCATTCATTTAAAATTCGACCATGCAATATGTCTAGACTATGGTAGACGGAATATCAATGGTCTGTGACCTAGAATTATATAGTTTAGATAAAAAGACGACTACCGTTTTCGTATATCTTACTGCAAGTGTTAGATCACTAACAAATAAGTTTTTGTCTGGCACAATATTGAGTTGGCTCAAATAATAGAAACGAAAGCCTAATTGTAAGTTTTCATATTATCATTTAGAACTATATTTTGAAATTGGAATGAATAGTAATACAATAAAAAAAAATTCAAACGTTACAAAATGTTAGTGAGACATGAAACCAATTAATTGATATAATATTGTATATCATTATTTTCATTATTCTAAAGTTCGACGATATCACAATTGAAAAAATGTTATTAACATTTTTTGTACACTAAACTTCAATCACATATCGATCGATGATCAAACAAGAACATTACTTGAAGTTTGTAAAGTTGTTCCACAGTAAATCCTTATAATGAATTTTATTGATCTAAGAAAACATTTTGATAAATCTTGTTTTCTTCCTTATTCTGAGGATGAAACAGTTTCGCCACATGGTTTCTTGATAAAACGTTAGTAATATTATAATTCGTAGCAAAATTTGTTCTAATTTATAATTTATGCTACCAAAAATTTAAATATTATTAAGATAAATCATACATGTTGACACAACTTGGAGTAGTAAATAAAATTTATAGATTTTAATAAACAATATGAAAACCGATATTTAAAAAAAATGTAAAAGCTACAGGTACGTTTAAAGAAAAAAAATTGTTCATATAAATAGATTCTTATTATTATTTAATATTTCCAGGAATATAATTATTATATACACCACAAACTAAACTCGTAAATGAGTACGAAGTTTGGAAAACGCATCGTTGAGTAAATATAAAAATTAAAAAATGTTATGTTGTTTTATGAACATTTATTAATGAAATTCATCAATAAACGCATTTTTAAGCGTATTATTAGCAACAAATTTGATTGCTATCCTTTTGAGAGACCTGTCGATATTTCCATACACATAGCTTGTCACATGAACTAAACCACATTTAAATTATAATCTCGATGTGAGCGTTTAATCAACATCAACGTATTCGTGTATTCATATTGAAATTCAAATACCCCCGTATTGTATCCATTCGTTTCGTACAAGGATTATTTATGTTAAAATAATGCTATACGTCTGTTGTTTGTGCATCGGCCTGTCACTAACATTTCAATCGGCTCGGTTTTTGCTGCAGCTTCACTCGTACGCTTTTAAACTTGTACGAAATCGAATATTTATACCCTCTTAAACATCTTTATTGACGCAGGTCTGACAACTGAAGGAATAAGGGAAAGTACTAAACGCCTGTACAGAATCTATGAATATCTTGTATCAGGCAATAGTTTTATAATTGCTCACTGCTTTGTCTCTGATTAATTTCGAAGAGCTCACTGGGACAAGGCAGCTATACAATCACAATAGTATGATTCAGTAGGTTAATAATAATATCGGGCTCACTCATTAGTGGACCAATCTCCTTAAAGAAATATAATAAATGGCGCAGTTTAATTTGGTAGACACACCCGAGACGAGCCGCGTATCTATCACAGGAACACTGGCGGCCGTCCAAGCCGGACCAAGTGGTGGGCCGTGCCGTCGACATGCCGTGACAGGTGCGGCATGCAACCCATGACTCGCGCGCCGCCGCCATACCTCTCACTCGTTACTCCCTCTTTGATATTCATTTACTAACTGCACTTCATACTTTAAATGCCTTCTAAATAAACACCACAGTCATGCCCGATATCCTAGCAATAACAAAAAATAAATTTAATATCACGGTACATTTGTAACTTTCATCACAACCATCTCTCTCATGATAAAGCCAACTAAAAGTTTATCTTGGCTGCGGTGTGTACCCGCAAACAGGAACAAGCATGTGCCAAAACAATCATTAGAGAAGGTGTCGTAGTGCGTCGCGAAACAAGATATAAATTAAGAAAAATGTGACAGCTCAGGGGAATAAATTAAAATTAATTGCACAATAGTGTTTATATTTCTGAATAGAAATCTCGTTCTAGCCGAGCATGTTGCCGCGAGCTGTACATCACAATCGAGCAAGCGTGGCAAGGCACGAAGTCGATCGAGCCAACTATTCATTGGCGCTCAAACGAACATTCAGTTCTAAATATTAACGCGCCTTGCGTTTTGTGACCAGAATAATACTTAACGAACTTATACAACTAATGCAGATTAAATCGTGGATCGTTTGAAACGTACTAATAGTTCCACTTAACTTTTTCAGGTACGGTGAACGCCAACGGTGAAACAAAGCGCCAGAGGACGTCCTACACCCGGTACCAAACGCTTGAGCTGGAGAAGGAGTTCCACTTCAACCGGTACCTGACGAGGAGGAGACGGATTGAGATCGCGCATGCGCTCTGCCTCACAGAACGCCAAATCAAGATCTGGTTCCAGAACCGCCGCATGAAGTGGAAGAAAGAGCACAAGATGGCTTCCATGAATATAGTGCCGTACCATATGAATCCGTACGGCCACCCCTACCAGTTCGACCTTCACCCGAGCCAGTTCGCGCATCTCTCCGCATAGGATCAGTGGAATTTTTCGAACAGCGGATAACTGATTTATTGATGTAGACAGTCGTCCGCAACGCGGGGTTGCGTGTAACATTTTTGTGTACATTGATGTTACAGCAACCAGACTGGATCAGTTATTCGCTGTTCGAAAAATTTATATAGTGTAGTCTAATTTTGTTATTGTTATTGTGACGTTCCAAGTAACGAAGACAGTGCTTGTGCGGCAAATTATCGTAGAAAAGGACGGAAGTGACGAGTAAGGAGTTTCAGTGTGAAGAATACGAATATGAAAAATATAACATTTAAAGTTTATTCCAGTTTCTCATACCTGTAATAACGCATGAAATGAAATCATCAAAATTTCTTGTCACAAAATGTTAACTGTAAACATTAACTACAACGGTGTTAAAATTTAAAGTAGAATTGAATTTTACCTAGTCATAAGATGTATCGATTTGCATTATTCGTAAAACTGTAAGATATAACAACTGAATACCGATATTATGTACATTGTGGTGGCTAGAGAGTGTCTAAAATGAAACCACGTGACAGAAAAATTCTGGTATCGTTTACGTTTCATTGATTTCTTTTCAACAGCGCGGCGACTGATGTTGTTGAAAAACTACTCAATGAACTGTGGAACGCCACACAAAATTTAATGTATCGCGATTTCATCATACACCCCTATAGAATTAAGATAGACGTTATAGCCAGCAGAAGTAGTCATCACAAGAATAAAACAAATTCGGAATTGTACAGGGATAGAGTAATGGCGTTCGAACAACATATTGTTAAAGACAAAATGTATCAAAAAATATAATATTTAGGTCATTATTTCATCTAGTAACGAATATTAGAGAGGGCTTGTAAAAGCGCTGTGAAACTTAATAAAATAAGCTCAGTAATAGATTGTGAATAGGTAATTCCTTCCTATTAATGTAAATAACTTGTCATGTAGTAGGTATGGTGAAAAATTAATATATATCAGTGTCTCCCGAACTGTTTTATGTTCCTGTCCTTAGTTTGTAAATAACAAAGTATTTATCACACTATAAATACATACTATAATTAGAGTTATTAAGAAATAATAATAGTGTTTTTTTAAAGTTTCCACAAACGATACCATTTCAAAAATTTCATGTGGCTCTATTGCGTACTTTAAAGTCTTTAATGTCGTATATGTAAAATGTACTTAAAATAATGCTAGTGATTAAAAAATCTTTTCTCATTCATTAATGTCTTCAGTTATTTTAAAATTATTTTCAAGCTTTGAAAAATTATCAGTTGTTAGTTAACAGTTACTAGTTATAATTTAAGTTACTAAAATACTGAATCAGACGCCCTAACAAGGTTAATGCAACACCCGATGTCGTACAACTCAAGTGTTGCAGCATACCTAACCTTGTCAGAACGTCCCATGATAAATTAATGATGTTCGATAATTTGACCTTATGATTTATAAATCGTCGCTTAAAGTTTTGTTGTCACATTTTTTTTAGAAAACGTCGTGGTCAACTGTGATATTTTGTTAAATTTTAATTCATAAGTGAAAACAGCGCGATTTGAGTTCGTATATTTGATTTTATTTCAAGGAGTATGTTTGTATGCTTATTTTCCTAGATTGGTACATTTGTTGCTTTATTTATTGTTTGTAAATATTAGATAACATAGTGTAAACTAAAAAATGTTCAAATTCTTAAGTAAATAATTCCTCTCATTATTTCTTTTGTAAAAATTCTGTGCAATAGGATGTGGCCTGACTTTTTTGTCTTCTATCATTTTGTAAAATATTTTCTTCTTATTTTAGTTATGTTATTTCTTTATTAACTAATAAAATAACGTTTATCGTTCATTCCAGTTTAAATGAGGACTCTAGTAAAGTATGCTACTGATCATTTAAATTATTGTATTGTATTAATAAAGTGTATTAAATTTGAAAAATTGGTGAAGATGATAAAATAAATTATGATGATACGAAAGCGTTTTAATACATCATTAATTAAACATATAAATACTTAAAATAAAGCACTTAAAGTAAATTCATTAAACATTATACTATGATTGTAATTAAAAAACCGAAATAAACTATATATATGGGTATTTAAATATATGTGTATATTAAATTTCATTGGCAAAACCTGCTCGCAAATATTGATCGATATTAGAACTAACCAAACAAACATAAAAGAGAGGTCGTTAGAGGCTTTTAAACACCCAACAGAACGTTTAGCAATCAACGGCTATATACTGAACTGACAAATGATCCCAACAGTTAAAACACAATATTATCGTTACCGATAGAAAGTATCGAACTATTCGTACATGGTAAGCGCCAGAGAGACGCCGTTCAGCCTGATGGCAGTATTGAGCGATGATAAATGAGCATAGCAATGACATGACAGCCGAACCTGCGAGGGGCGCCAGCAGCTTACCACGTGCCAACAAAAGAGTGTCGAAAAATGTGAAGGTTGCTTTAGTTTGTAGGTCGGAGGCTGGTCCTATAAATCATGCTGTCGGAATATTTCGCTTTATACAATGTTTTGATATGGTAGCTGGTACTGAAAGGTTTAAACGATCAAATTGGTTGTGGGTTGTGAAAGAGTAGATTGTTCTGAAAAAAAAAATGTAGTACTTCTATGTATAGTTAAGATAGTGAATGTTGCACCAACTGAAATTCTAACCAGATGTAAATATTATGAATTAATGACGTGGACATTATATTTTTTGCACTATGTACTATATAAAAAATTTTGGTAAACGACACTTTGGACGCTTTAAAAAAAAAGTCACTTTTTTTTTTTTTCAACCATCTTGTCAGTTGCCGCCCTGCTAACACAACGCCATATATTCTTAGAATAAGCAATAAAATAAAACAAACAACGTTTATCACAACAAGCATACACTCAAAACATCTCAACAATTTCCTAAGAATTTTAAAGATGTAAGCATTAAGGTTATTCCGGAGATGTGTATCAGCCGTGTCGCGTTACAATGAGTAATATTATTAATGTTCTGCTGTCCCACTAGTGGACATTCGTGATACACCTCACATTGGGTGTGTCGAAGTCGCGAATCATATTTCATACCGCGATGTACCCGCGACACTGTTTTGACAGAAATGATAAGATTTTACGTTAGTTATGAGTTATTGGTAAGGAAATGTTAATGTTGAAGGTTTTTGATTTGAGATTATTAAGTTATTTTTGATTCTTTTGTTCTGATAATAATTCTGGAAAAGAAAGGATAAATACATTTGGAGCTAGACCTGAATTAAACTTCCTTGGAGAAAAATAATAATATTGCCTTACAAAAGCTGAATGCTAAATTAGAACATCATATAAACCACTACAATGAACAAAGGATATTGCTACTTGCCATAACCGTCACGTGAAAATGGTGAGAAGGAGCTATTGGAGTAATAGTGTTAGTTACAGGAATAGTAAAATCATTTCATAATTTGAATATAAATTTATTAATTTTAGGATATTTAATTGTTATTTTAACTATATATCAATGAAGACGAGATATTTGTCGTGAAGGAACTCTTCAAGGTAGACATATAGCTACTTTTTAGTAGGTATACTTATACTACCTACTAAATAGTCCACCATCACAATCTGTCTTCAAATTCATGATACATGACTGGATATGTAAAGAAAAAGGAATTTACATCTTTATCATTAGGTCCTTGACTAAAAGTAAAGTAGATCAGTATAGTTTATTATACGGTATACGGTCGAACAAAGAGATAGGTGTACAGGGTCAGCAGCTGTCATAACAGAAATTTTCTGCGGAACTTTTGGATTAATTCGAGTAATATTATTATTAATTAAATAATTAATTGACAAATTGTGATATTTTTATAAAACGAGATTAATATTTGTATGAACTACAAATAGTTGTTCCGTTTCTGGCTATTTGTGTGTGTGAATATTTAAAAAAAAACGATATAAAATCACTATCAGTTTTTTTGTAAATCTTTATTTATAGCGGTGAGCTTGAATACTTTTATCTTTGTACGACTATACAAGTCGTATGAGGAAGTACAGAATAATAAAGGTCCACTCTGAATGCAGTTCAACGTCCATTGGAAGATTAGTAGCTATTCTGATTCAACCTTTGTGTACTAATTGAACTATGAACCAGTATGGGGCACTGGGTGCTGGAGTCAGTAAGTATGTCAATGATAAGGAACTAGTCAAAAGTGGAACTAAAAATGCATTGTATCGTTCATTCTTCTGATAGGATTCCTAACAGATCGCTAAGATAAGAGTTGATAGGTGGAGGACCTTGGTAAATGAATTAGTAATGGCAGAATCAAAATTATGAACAAAGAAGATGTTGACAGATTCATGCGTTTCGTTTGTGGGGACAGGTCAGCTCGTCTGCCATGGTGCTGATTCTTCATGGTTGGCGATTCGCATGGTTGGCGCAATGGCTTAGTTTTCTGTGCTTCATGCTGTGGGTTCGATTCCCTCACGAAATAAATATTTGTTTGATGTTTGTACTTGTTTCGGGTCTGGGTGTGTGTGCAATGTGTGCATGTAACATGTATGTTTGTAAACTGTATTGGGCATCTACAGTTTACAAACATATGTGTCATATGCATTTCACCACACCCACGATAAAGAAGAAATAATAATCTGCCTCACATTATTATTTCTCTTATAAAAAATAAGAAACAAAACAAACAAATTAATTTATTAGCTCTGTCCAGTCCAGATCTTGACGTACGAATTATATGACATATAGATATTTTTACATTTTTATGTTTGAATTATTACATATTATCCCCGAGTTGTTTAATGACACCTACAGGAAGAGGGAGGGTGGTGTAATATTTGTTTATGAAAACAATATAAAATAGCATACAAAATTAAATTCTAAACTTAAACCGCATCCTAGAGTATCAATTTCCGAAACTGTCGAAGTAAACCGTTCTATACGAACAAATTCATTCCAAATAGACTGAGAAAATATTATCAGAGGAGAATACAATCGAGCGAGCTGTTCATCAATCATTACTTCATGCCGTTGGACTCAGCACAGAGGTAACACAAAAGTGTTTTTTACTGAACTACATAATGTTTAATGATTGAATCACCTTTATAGGACATGGACACTAATGTTACTGGTTACTGGTGGGTAAGTAAAAAAATGTTTTGCTAAAATAGAACAAAGGTACTTATGGTCAGTATATAATATATTGTGGCACTCATGGGAGTCATCATAACTTTTGTTTTTTAAATATTGATTCGATTAATCAATAACCAAAGATATGTTGACACAATAACGTGAATGAAATAAGGACAGATGTAACATTTAAACTATGACAGCTACTTATATGATACCTTAAGAATGGTTCACAAATGGAAACCTATATTTTGTAAGACTTACAGGCTATAGTAAGTTTGTCTAATGATAGATACTAAATATGCATCATAGTACAAAAAGACGAAACCTTCAGTATTCCCCGTGATCAGAGTAGTTAACAAAATATTGTGCAAATTAACAAAATATTGGATTTTATATCTAGGATTTCTACTTTTCAAGTTTTAATCAACACGAGCCATCTGAATTCTGCTACCTTCAATGAAGCCTTATATGAATGACACTATTCCCTGACTATTCTATCAGAAACTAACATACTTGTATAAGACCTGTGTCCTAACTTTGACTTTACCTCTTATAAAGTCCTTGGGAAGTACCTACTCATATTGATATGATCTATTTTTTTGTCGCATTACAAGAGTATTTTTAATTACGTACTTTAAACTAATATTAAGCGAGTGAATTTTTAAATATGTACAAATTGAGTTCCTAAAACTTTGAGTATTGTCTTCAGATATTTTCAGCAGACTATAAACAAAAAGAGCTTCAAACTTTACTTTCATAAAAACGTAATAAAGACATAAAGACATATTTGATTACCAACTTGAAATTGCGACATCTTTTTAAAATCCCGCGAAGTACTACAACAACTTCCTTCCAAAAATGTTGCACACTATTGCCATCTTACGTGAAAATTCCAAACTAAATCGCAACCGAAAAGTGACATCTGTCAGGTAGTTTTATATTTTTCCGTAGATGTCGCTTTACTGAATTCATTAGCAGAATTCTAATGAGAATCCGCAGACGTGCGTTCTAGTAAGAAAAATACTTTACAGGATAACTAGTGCGATTCTTTCGTTATCTAATTTAAATTCTAATAGCCAGTGTGAAACTTAGTATGCAGTAATGAAGGTAATCAATTTTATTTACTATTTTGGGAGGTGCCCTATAACGCGCATTCTGCACTGCGGATAAAGGTAAGCACTTTATTTTATTTCTTCTTCTTCAGTCAATTTCATTAGATATTAGGTTTGGGATTTAAAAATTTCATGAAAGTGTTCCTTAATCTCTTATACAAATGTGTCGCTCAAAATCGTATAAGATTTTATTAATATTTTTATTCTAACAAGTCCCTGTTATTACTTATAGTTTAGTTAGTCTATTCGCTACTAGATGGCGCTGTTCAGTGATCACAATCGGATGGTAAAACAGTTGAGTCATAATGTCAAGCTACGAGGGAGCTTTCATTCAAAAAGCTTTCTTAATAGAGTACGGACGATGAGAAATTACAGAATAGTTTTTGTATAGAATATAATTTTATTGGAAGGTGAAGCAACTGCGACTGTGCCTCCTCTGCTGTACTGGTGAGTATTTACTTCATTTTCTATTAATTTTATAAATATTGTTCTATACAGATATAAATATTTATCGAAGCTGCATTCATTTATGTCCATGAAAAAAATACATAGGTATTTTTGGATGGATAATTAATTGTGATTATACTCATTTGAGTATCATAATATATTTACAAATTTAAATAATTTGAATAGATCCACATATATTATTTAATGTATTTATGTAATAAATAAAATCAAAAATGTAACAATACTCCTGATAAAACATTTTGATTTCACATAAAGAAAACAACGCAGTTTCTAATTTAACTACCTAAGTGTATTCTAGAGATCGTGTCTGGATCTTTCTGGTTTCAGAATGACGTTTGATTTAGTTTTGCAAATTTCTTTTCGACTCTATAAACATTTCTTATATATAAAACTTAAAAAAAAATTACTAGTCATCATTATCGGTGATTCCATATTACTTTTTGCTGCTTCTGCTTTGCTATTGGCCTCATCATTTGCCTCATCGTTGTCGACTCCATCGCCACTTAACATTATGTGAGATAGTGTTGAAATGCAAACCTATCTGGAATTTAAAACATTATGCACCATTATACCAAGTTCTATGGGTGTGGTCTTGGTAACATATTAACAAAGCTCAACAGAGATGCTCCTGTATGATGTCCTTTATCATCCTCCACCTTTGCACTATATAGACACATAAAATTTATTAGTCTCTTTAGATGTTTGAATATTTGAATATAGTAGTGAGCTAACCAATCGCCTTACCACAACTGATTACGTATCGATGATTTTTAAAGGATCATCATTTAGTTTTTCCAAATATATCTTACGGATGAAAAAATGTAAGCATCACATTGTCCCATAATTATGTGCGATTAAAACACCTTCTTATCATTGAGCGCCTTCTAATCAGTACTTGAAGTACCTATGCTTCCCGCTCCTTTGTCATAAAAGCCTCAAATTGTCTCAATAGTTTCGATTGAACCTCTGCCTTCCAAACTATTCCAAATTTCCAAATGACATCTAATCCAATTTTAAAAAGCTTCCATTTCAAAACAATCCTTGTTTCCCAAACTAGATCTTAACATAAACCCTCCTAATCTTATGTAGCGAGTGAACGGTTGCGTTTCAAAACTCAAACAAAAACATTTTTATACCTGACTTCTATGAATGGATATTTTTGTTCGTCCCGAAAAAAGGGGCAATAAAATATGGCCGCCACAAAGGCACCTTTGCGCCTGCGCCGATCTCGGACTTGCGCATTTGGGTAACAGCCGAGGATTACCAAGGGTTCTCGAACGTACTACGAATCATCATCATGCTATCACTTTGGAGTACTTAAATTGACTTCCAATCAACCAAAGCCTCTAAATTCCACTCTTCTAAATCAATTTGTCTCGAAAATTTTACTTGATTTAACGTACTTACCTCATTCTCGATCCAGTTTCGTTATTTTCCGTTGAACTTACGAAATTCTTGCAAGGCAATTATGAAATTACTTACTTGCTATGTTTTTTTAGTTAATAATCGAATATCTCGACCTGTGCATAGAATAAAGTTATACATGATTATAAAACCAAATGTCTTTATGTATCTTCTATTCTATGCATAGGTCGATCTGTTTGCAAGCTCTACTTTCGTATCAGTTTTAGCAGCCACGTGAAGTTTTAAGGGTAGCTTTCTCCCACAAAAGAAGGATTCATGGCTTATTGCCAAATATCTTACTTATCTTTTATTAATATGTAAACAGATTCCTCCAATTCCTGGATTACTGACTTACTTTTACTTTTTGGTAATGTTAATTAAGAACTTTAAATTCATGAAAATATGTCAAACGAATTCTTGCCGTCATAATATTTGTTCTATAAAAATTCGTCATTGAGATTCTGAATTATAATGACGTAACATTCCCACACGGAAAAAATGTGCTTTATAATTATTATGAAATAGTTTTGTTTATTTTATTATAATTGGTTTATGGTTGTACTTTACAGTGGTGACTAAAACTATAATTATACTTTTAGGGTTGAATAAAACAATTCCATTTTTAAATTTTGAATATAACATAACGTGTATAGCTAACATTTATTGTAACTTACACTTGTTGTAACTTTTGAATGGGACCAAAATTTATAACTGTAAAAAATATTTTAAAGAATTAAGGGAAAAAAATAATTTAAAATTCATAGTTATTACCTATACAATTGACGCCGAAGCTTACCGCTATCGCTATAGGTATTAAACCGTATAACTATCAAATTCCGTCTCATTACTTCTGCTTTGTCATAGTAAATATTACATTATTATCCTTCCCTTCCTTAAATACATTATTTTATGCCTGTTACTTATGCCTTTCTTAGCGGTTTAATTCGATAGTCACTTTGTATTGCTCATTACTAATATTCTGTGCCATTTTATATTTTTAAACATACACTTTTCATCGTGTTTGAAACGCTTATCATTCCTACTAATTTCTTTTTCCTTTGCGAGTCCTATCTTCGTGAGAGACAGTAGTAGTGGTTGGACTCTTTAACAAATCCTGTTAGCTACAGGCTGGGTTGCGTTTCGTTAATATTTTATTTAGTAGGAAACAGTATTTGTTGTTCTTTTTTTATTAAAATGGAAATAAGGCACGGATCGCGAGACTTGCAAATAATTTAATACATGATATTTGTCTCCGCCGTGCGCATGGTAATTTTGGTAGGCGAAAATTCTTTTATGATCTCGTTTTATATTTTTTTCTAAGCTTTATATATTATGATTAATAGTTGTTTTGAAAATAACATGTTTATAAAATGTACATATACTTATTTACAAACACTTCACAATTGAGACGATTCACATAGACAAATTGTATGCACTCGTTTTTCTATGCTGGCCCAAAAAAGATACCCTGAGGGATCACTTCTTAATTAAATCAATAACAGAATCATGGCTCTTTAAAATCTTGTGGCGGTTCATGAATTCGTCCATACCCAAACATTTCTACTTATCAACGCCTTACGCAGTATAGTTAAAAACTGCAGGAAACAAAGCAAATCTGAAAGTAGGTACCTAATAAATTTCTAAATAGAAGTTTCTAAAAGAGAAGAAAAAGAATCTAAGATTTCGAAAATAATGCATCAAAATCTGGTTTCAAAATTGAAGAGAAAAGCTATAGATAGAGTAGCCTTATCAATCGCTCATCTACATAAAGTAACTCTTAAGAATTACAATATAATATCTATCAAAAATTATCTAATGATAATACGTACCAGCTGCTTGTAAGTCAAGACAACTATGAATAAATTAACCAACAGATGTTGTCTCACAATCGTGATCTCGTTTGCTCCTGAGATGGTAGCAACAGTTTTGACATGGTGACGCATCATGCGTCTATAAAATTTATTTAATAACATACCAATGTGTTGCTATTAACATAACATAACGTTGTAGGTATGTATAGATTGATTTGGTAAAATTTTCCAGTAATCATTTTAAGTTTCAGCAAGTATATGTATATGTAGGTTCATTCAATGTATCTTGTAATTTATCTTACCTTTTGTTTCTAAGTAAAAATTCAGGATTGATATAGAAATCAGGTGGATTGCATGGAAATCAGAGCCACTATAAAAAAAAAATAGAGTAATTTATTTTGATTTTCCTGTTTTATAAAATTATGAGATATATGAGACATTTCTGTGTTCAGTAACCGATTAACTAATTAACGACGCCTATGGACGAAAATAAAACAAAGCTAGTCATTTAAATCAAAGCAGTATTTAACCATCTTTTAAAATTAGAAACAAAAACTTCAAAAAGAGAACACTCAACAATCCGTTTGAGAACGACACTCGGCAAAGCACCGCCTGTCAGCTATATTCGAGGGGAGCGGATTAAATTGAAATTCCTTTTTAAAATTCACCAATAAGGGGAGGGGTGACGTTGGATTGGCTGCGAGCGTCCGAGCAAAATAATCCGCCGGTTGACTGACATGGGGTACTGCTGTTATTGCAACTTATAAGTTTTGAGTTATTTCAACGTGTTATAAAAAGCAACATCTGTCCGTTGTGACGATTAATACTTAGGACTTTCATGAATATTTTGATGGGATTCTTAATTTAAAAATGTATATCTTAACTATTTTAAATATTTAGATTTTAAATACCGTTTTTTATATCGAACATTCCTATTGTTTAAAAAAAATATTCAGGTCAAACTCTATATACATTTTAAACACAATAGAACATAATTCAAATCATGGTTTACTTTTAAAATTAACAACACTAAAAGTGTTATTGTACCTTGTTACGTAGTTAGTATTACTAACAAATTAGCGCCATACATTCTCTCACATCTTGTGCAAACCGAATGATGAAGCACGAATTCTCAAAAGTTCACTATTATAACGTGTAGCAGCAAACTAATTGCCAACAAATTAGAGGTTAATAAAAAATGAGCCTATTAAACTCAAAAGAATGTGCCAGCAATACGAGCATGACGCATCATTAATAACGACTGATACTGGGGGTAGAGTACGGTACAATACTGAAAATATTGCAACAATAGTTTGAACAACTGCTTTTATTATCGTAAAGGACCACACAGGTTTCCATGGAGTATCAACATCTAAACGAGATTCTAAAAATAATCTCAGCTCCAATCAAAATTTAAAATTCGAACCAGCCAATGTGTCGCAACTCCCGCAACCCATATCCACGAATTAAGGGCAAGCCATATCATAAGCAATAAATCTATCATACACATTACCTAATCACAATGATATAAACGCATATAAATCGCACGCACCAACGGTTACAAAGAGTTACATACAAAAATGTATTGAGTCATTCGCCCGTGAACACCATATGGCGTCTTGTTAGTTGGACATAGACACCGGACGGACGTGTCACGATGGATAAGCGGCGTTTAGAATGCAAATTTTTGTACTGCGACAGTTTTGTCGCACGCACTGTGCCGACAAAAAGAGTAATTAGATTGTACCTAGATGATGCTAAAGGACGAATAAGTATTTATATATGATGCATTTCACGTTAAAAATATGTTAATAATGCACCATCATTGAGGTATTATGAAATGGCTCTATTGTTAGATAAAAGCACCGAGCACGGTGTCCCATGAGAATTATATTTATTCATATTGAACTACTGTTCGTGGACATACAAATTTATTTTCAATCATCGTTATTAAGAGTCCCTTCAAAATTCTGCTAATTAAATTATCTCCAAATAATAAATAATGTCGTCCACAAAACCACAATATTATTCAGCCTGTACTCAATAATAGTATCAAAGAAGGAATTAATTTTTTTAGTAAAATATACGTCTAACGTCGTAACAAATGTCACGTCAATAATCAAATATCTAAACTAACAATCAATAGATGACTCAACCAATACATTCATTTAAAAGTTCCGGGCCTAAATCTCAAAGTTACAAGAAAATACGCTAAAAAATGAAATACAATACCATTTTTAGAAAAAATCTCAACGAAAATACATCATATTCTATTTAAAGAACATCTATCCGAATAAAAGTCGTATGTTTAACATTAGGCCATGTGAACTCGTCCTCCGGAACCGGCAGGCTTCGGTTACGTCACTGCACGCGTCCGACGTTAACGGTTTCACTGTCAATAGGTAAGCACGTATTTTACTTTTGTTTGTACATCTTTGTTCATGCTCACACACGGTTCAAGTTGCGTAATTTTTCCGTCTTACGACGTTTTACAACTAACGTATTGTTTATTTTAAAGGTTAAGTAACGATGAAAATTGTGTTATTTTTCACTAAAACAGCCTCACTGGCGTTATTAATTATACGAACAGAAAATTGACACAAGCAATCCTGTTACACAACCTAATAAAAGGTAATTAATAGATATTATTAGATCTAGAGCCTGTTAACTCCGGCAGCGAGGGGTTGTGTAGACAAATCTGTAAGGAGCTAAGGAGTAGGGCGGGGCGGCGCGGGAGGGGTGACGTAGTAGGCTTGTGTCGCCGGTCGCACTTCGCAACGCGCAGCTGCCCCACACGCCTCCCGCTTTCTACGGTAAGCGTAATTTTGAATTTCGAATTTTTCTATACCATCCCCGCGATATCGCCGTTGAATAATCGAATTGTTATTTATAATTTAATGAATATCAATTACTCGGCTGTTTGATTTAATTCCTTTGCGTGTTTTAGTCGTATAACATTTGATGTTGTTTTAAAATGGCCGCGAATTTATTGTAATTTTCTTCGGTTTAGAAATTATTTGTTTAGTCGTTAAAATTGATTTCGTCTTTACTATGCCTTGTTTTATTTTTATCGTTAATTTTGTCGTATGCAGTAAATATGCCTATTCCTTTGAAACGAAACGAGGAGTAATAAAACAAAGAGAAAGAAAAAGTTGTTTCGGTGACATTTAACCCGTCCTCTGCAACATTCGATCGAAAGGGCTGAACGAAGCGCATCTGTTCCGCAGAGCATGGACCAAATTGCATTTATTTACTTTAGGGCGCAATGTTCCGAAAAATTTTAAGCTTTGCTCATGACAATGTTTATCACTTTACAAAAGAAATATACTTACCTATGTTTTACGTATTGTATCCATTATTACGTCGAATTGTCCTTTATATATTATATACCTTCAAGATTAGTGGGAAGAAAAATCATTTTATAAATACAAATAGACTATATGTTTTCCTTATTAATCTTTTGTCAGTTTAAACTTTGTGTAGAGCAGAATTTGCCTAAATCTCGCATAAATGCCGTAACAACGCCAATCTTTGCTAAACGCCTAATCTAGTAAAAATGCCTTATCAATATTAATACAAATACCCGTTTTGTGTCGCGACGAGGTCAGCCCATCAATTATACTGTCGTCGTAAAAAAGTCTTATAGTCGCAACAAAATCTCGTATCGAGGGCCGCTATAACAGTCCATCAAGCTGACTCCGTAGTCCATACCTACAGAGAACAGAAGACATTCAAATCGAGTGGGATTGTATTATTTTTATTGTATTATTTACGTTATCGGGATAGGGAGCCTGCGCGCGACGCCTGACGCTCGTCGATATCGTGGACCGTTGTACGCATGTGCGGAACATTGGCGGTACACTGATAATATTCTGATTTCTCCTTTTATGCATGTTAATGCGTGATATCAAAAAGGTTCTGACCTTCCTCTTCTCCGCCCATCGTTACGGTATTTGATAAATACGTATTATTTGGTAGCACATTTCATTTTGTTTGCTCAACTTGAAAATATCAATAGAATTTTTTTTCTGTTTATTCGGCTTTATGTAATGACAAAATCCACTCTCAATCAATGTCTTTTTTGCGGTTAGCCTTAATTACCATAATCTATTTGTGTTCAGTATTAAAATAATAATACCTACTTCACCTTCATGTATAGGTGTCTATTATTAACGTACTTATACCCATTTAATCTGTTGATATATTTCAAAACTACATCATGATTTAAAATCGGACTTTGTTACCTGTGACATCAACCCAGCAACCGAATCGATACGTACAGGAACACCGCTCTATGTACATTATGGAAGATAACAAGCAGTGAAGTACGTAGAAGCGTCTCAACCTTAAAGAGCTCTTAGGATCTTAATCACTTAGACTGGTTAAGTAATTACTAAAACAACCACAAATGCTCCACGTTTCTGAAACATAATAGCATCGCTAACACCATTTCATTTCCTTCCCTCTTAACTAACTGTACACGTAATATTATTAAAGAAAGAAATGAAAAAATGCCACTAAATTTAAATCATGCTACGTTCTCCCGTTTTCGTGAATTATTATGCAATTATTAAAAACACGGCGTTTTTGCTGCCCTGGTATATAACAAATTAGAATTAGCCCCGTGTTGCTAGCATGTATCGGAGTAAATTCTCATAACGTTGAATACTTTTATTATTAGTTATGGGCTTCGAATACAAATGCGACGTTTAACAAATATTAAAACATTTCCGTTTGTTTTTATTGAAACTTCTTTTTGTTTTCCTTCAATCGTTTTTTAAATAACAAGCTTGGCTGTAAAAATGATATGTATGTATAATAAATTAATGATAATTTACAAATTTAGAAGCCTGTAAATATGTTCAGACATTTTTTTTTACGCTCTGATACTACCCTATTATATATTTCGCTTTTTGAAGTAGCCGAAGTATATAAGGTGTGGCATGATCTATGTGGCACTATTTTACATTTTAAATAAATTAACTATAATGCACAAGGATGCGGAAATACATAAAATTGGTATCTATTTTAAAATTATGTTTTCACTAGTTGAACACGCGAATAAAAATTCAATCGTTCACACTTCGGAGTACGTGACTTGAATCGTTCGGTTTTATGACTTGGTGTCATGGAAGGCTAAGTGTACTTACATTTTGTCTGTTACCTGTGTCTGTATTTACATAAAAATAATAGCAGCAATAAAAGTTGCGTCAGGTTCAAATTCAATATCCTCTTAAGACCTATCGTGACTTCTAAGACTGTATTATATAGCTAGTTTAAAAGAAAACTCATTCGTCATATATCGCAGTATCCGTATTGTTCATTTGTTTAAAAAAGTCTTATCTATATTTTTATTATTTTTTTGCAAAGTTATACAAGAAGCCACTTCGAAAGGAAACTCAACGGTCCCCACGAGAAAAGTCGCGTGACAAACTTGTATAAGAATTAATGTATTTTTATTACCGACGTAAGTTATTTTCATTGTCATTAAAAGTTCCCAAGTTCATAAACAGCCCTGTAAATAAATAATAATGTTCTTGAGAATCGCGTGTCTACGAGGATATTTTCTGTTTGACTTATCATGGCCAAGTTTTACAGTCCCTAAATATTTTATTATAAAAAATCCTCCGTTTATTTTCGGTTCCATGCAAGTTTTATTTAGGGTTCCGTTAACAACTAGGTAATTGTTTTTTTAAAGAATACTGGGATTGCGTTTTGCATTATTAATCAGTTCCTTTTATAATATTAAATGAGCTTGTCAGAGTTGATTCTGTAGATAGCAATGAGATCTTCTTTAGAATTAGCTTTTGACTAAAGTAATTACTGAAGGAGGTAAATTAGGTATTGCAAATCGTTGTGATCTTGAATCATACATTCCATTTGCGTAACAAATGCTAATTATGTGCAAAATCATCTGAATTCGAACAGGTCTAAATTGTGCAGCTAAATACACGAATCTGACTCAAACTTTGCCATTTCCCAGTCTCTAAATAAAAATATTTGAGAAAGCAGAACATTTTCACGGCATATAACAATACATTCCATTTCCATTTCAAAATCTCGTCTACATTCGCGCAAAATTCGAACCTTGCGGGAAATGCGAAGTGTTTCGACGATGCTGATCGATAAAATCGGCACGCCTCGTTGTTCGGAAGTCATCGATGTCAAAATATGTTTTTGTCGATAAAACAAGCTGATGGTAGAAATGAATGCACGGCATTAGATATGGCCGATCGATTTCGATGTAATTACCGACAACCAATAATGACTTTGGTATCTACTGAAGTCAGTTTTATTCTATATTTATACGGCAACCATAATGTTTTTGGAGCAGATGATTAAGTAATATCAAAAGTTATTTATGTATTAATCGTACAAGAGGGATCCGACTATCATTTGGAAGATTGGATATTTTCTGTTATTTTTGACTTACGTCGCTCGTTATTTGCCCATGGCAAAATGGAATTACATAAAGTATTCAAGCCTCTTAAGCCTTATTTACCGGTGACGGTGAGAGGAGGATAATGTTTTGCTCGTACCGTGCAATTTCTTTGTTTATCTTGAAATAGGATCCGTAACAGCCCAACTTAATTATAAAATGTTGGAACCAAAAGAAAATGGACCAAAAAATTTCCGTGACGTGCCAGTTTAGGAGCTCGTTCATTTACGGGTTAAAATCTATCTTCTCATATCTTTGCTTTTTAAACGTACCTATCTAAAATGGTATTTCACACTGCCTCCTTATCTAAGTTAAATAAAGATTTATCAGCTACCTACAGGTGACATACTATACAGCCTTAATCTTAGTTGATACGATATTATAATGTGAATGCAAACATACGACGCGGCAGCTTCCGCTGCCTTAATCTCTTATCTACGATATTAAGTTTAACGTAAACCAGGCTAACATAATAATCGTTAATCTTATCTTCTCCTAGAAGCGAGTTAATTATATTTGACGAAAATGTTACATGAAATAGCTATAATAGGAATTTCCATGGCTTCAGAAGTGCAATAAAAAATTCTAGTGTCCGATTATCAATTTGTAATTGGTACGATATACGAATAACAGTAGTAACGATAAACTTGTTAATACATACGCAGCTGCTTTTGGCATCCAGGCTGTACAGTATACATCTGCGACTGCCAATCCTGTGGCTTCGGTCACGCTATGTCAGACAATCGGAAGTGCCAACAGTACGTCCTTCGACATAGGATAATTTATCGTGACTTGTCTACCTTGTGTAAGATCTGTGTTATGGCAACCCTGTATAAAGAATTCATAGCAGATGTTTGGATTTTTTCATCCAACAACTCTTTCTTTTTTTGCAGTTGGAACTCTAGAGATAAACTTGTAAATGATAAATTTTATACAATCACTGCACTACCGATTAGATTGAAACTAGGAATTTAATATCTAAACGACTATCGATCAATTATACAGCAAATCGATAAGGCCTAATACATATTGATCAGTAGGTAATCGATAACTTAGCTCGTGTAACAAACTCGTTCAAAGGCAAAAACGGGCGTCGATGTTTCATAGTGTAAATGGACTTAAATGAAACCTGTTTACAGAGTGCGATTCGATTATTATTAAACTGGTACAAATTACAGGAATCTAAAATATAGTAATTACTAGTTTTTGTCTTTTTAATGATATATCGTAATGTGTAAAGGTGCTAAGAGTTGATTGCGATTATGATGGCTAGATGTCGAGTATCGAATGACATTAAACCAGAATCTGCACAATCAAAACTTATAGAAATATGACTGTAGGTAGTATAATAAGACTAACACCGTATTAAAGAGGGAATGCGTATTCCAGTAAATTCTAATTTTTTTCTAAAAATATTATCAGTCGTACAAAGTGTATCACACCTATACTAATTTTATAATCTCCATAAAAATAATTTTAAATGATTAAGCAATTAATGTTAGTGATAGTTTACCTATTAGTCGCTTACATATTTTTAAAACATAAAAATTGTGCCTGTGCCATATTAATTTGATTCCTGTGACTAGACTAGATGTTTTTATTATACACTATTTAGTTTTAAATCTTGTTATGGTTCTTAAACGTTATATAAAAACCAACTCTTGGCACGCGAAAGCACCGTAAATGTTAAGTTTGAAGATATATTTAATGTAAATATCCTGAATCTGCTCTAAAAGTCTTCGCCAAGGGACAAATTCAAAACTATTAATCAACATACTTCGACTTGATTGAATTATTTCATCTATAACAGTCATGAATGTTGGTATGTTTGAATGGATATGGTGCAATGATATGTAATTCAATCGCATTCTTGTAAATAATAATTATGAATTATATTAAGATACTCGATATTCATTCGAGCTAAGAAATTACAATAAATAACGGTAAATTCGATTGGTTGTGGATTATAACCAAGTCATTTTAAAGTCAAGTTACATTATTAACAAATCCGTCCCTAACATAGTATCATTTGTTTCTTCTTTATTCACATTAGAAATGGATCGTATTTCTTGCACGTCTTTAGAATTTTTAGCCTTAACATTCTTAAGGCTAAAAATTCTAAAGACGTGCAAGAAGAGTGTATTCTTTATCAAAATCAGTAACTATTTTCTGTATCGATGATATTAAGGCTTTTAGTTTTAAGCAGTTTAATTATCGCTTGATTTCTATAATATTTAGAAAACATATCTCCATCAAATAAATTTTGAAGATCACCAAAAAAATTTGTAGATTGATTAAAGTTTACATTAGGATTTTTATTAATATTTCTCTTTATATCAAAAACAAGTTCGGAAACAAACTGATGTATATTCTGTTCTGATCAGAGGCATCATTCATCAAGTATTCCGTCTAGTAGACCCAAGAAATTACTCAAGGGTGCCACTAAAGGCTCTGCCATCTTATAAGGAAAAGACGTGAGCAGTGTATACGTTCAGACATCATCGTTAAAAATAAAATAAGTACTTCGATCGAGTGGAGACGATACCATACTACAGATGCAATCTCGATAACATTTGCTCGTACGCGTATTTCCAGTTATATCAACAGTCAAGGCATTGACGCTTTTATTAACGAGAGTTAAAGCTGGTAATAATACGGCAGTTGTTCTCTAAACTGATGTAAATTATCGTGCATTTTATACTTGAAACAACTCATAGTACTATGCGCCCAAAATACACCCACAATTGAAGTCCGCATAAATAAAAAGCGGAAGACACATTTGGTAGGCGAACCCGTGTTTAGGAAAAATATGAAGTTTAATAAAACGGCAGGAAACCAACAATAAATCCTGAGTCAGTGACCCCGTGACTTGAATACAGCTAATTTTGCTATGCGAAACGTGTTTTGTTAGAACAAACATATCCACATGTTTGAATTAGCATACTAGAAAATAACTCCGTTTAATTACCTAATAAAAATTCCAAAACTTGAAAATAATACACCGTCTTAGGACATTTTTATTTAATTACATAAAATAATTTAATCTTACGTTTCATTATTTAAGCTAAGAATGTTACAATAATAACGTCAGGACTAAACGTTTCTGTTCATTCCTGAGACGATGGACGGCCTCGCAGCAATGTGGCAAAAATGTCGTTCAATTTATGCCCAAATTTTAGTCCCGACTGGTCCCTTTTTGTTACCATCTGCGCGTCTCGCCGACCCGAAAGTCCAGACAGCTCCACCCTAAAAACCGTTTAGATGAGATTCTTATCCTTTCGCACTCCTGTCAAATCGCATATCGTTATCTCTTTCTAAAAGTTCGAACAGCCAGGACCTGTCGTCCGTCTCTTTTTTACACGCGCGCACAGATTGTTCTATCCTTTCTGGCTCGTAGTAATTCGTGTATTTCCGCTTCCCACACGAGCGGCAGCCATGTTTGGCGGGACTGTCAAGTCAACGCCAGTTTGGCGCGTATCAAGCAGGATGAACAAGGTCGGTTTCCATGAGTGGAAGCTTTTTGTAATTCCTGCTACATTGATTTACGCTGCAGTGCTTTCATCTTTTGACATAATATTTCTAATAAATGTTAATGTTTAATGTGTAAATCATTTCAGACGGTGCTAAGCAGGAGGGGCAATGAGAAAAGAAAGCTGTGTTTAAATAACGTAAGTAATATAATTATGATTTTTATTATATATATATATATCTTTAATTAGTTTTGACAAAATCGTGGGCGATATTTAAGTTTTGCAGACGTTCTGGCATCACGCCAAAGGACATGTTTAACAATCTATACATTTTATGGGCAATTGTCTGCTTCCGTTATTAGGTGTGGTGGAAACTGTGATCATATATTTCTTTCTGTAGTTTTTCTTCACAGCGTAACTGTTAATTTTCCTACTTCATTGCTGAAGAACTCAATGTTTTGTAATCTTGCAGAGACGATAAATTCATCTTTCTTAAAAAATAAATAGTTCTTATGCCTTCACATTAAATCATTTATTTTCATCAAGTAATAATTACTCTGATGCAATTTTATAAATTAATTTGATATTTGATCAATTAATCAGTAATTTGATATTACCATGTTGCAGACGACTCAACAGACTACCCGATCAAATAGATTAGTCCCCCTCCCAAAAATATTTCTACCACAGATATAAGCCGCAAGCTAACGCAGCAATATAGCCACCAATAAATTAAAGTACGCGCTTTTGATGTACCTCAGGTACCTAAAACAAACAAAGATGTTTCAAATAAACTCATAAAGCCTATAAAAGGTAAAGATTCTTAAACAATAGATCCAATGTGTTTGGCTCTAAAAGATGTAACAAAGCGTTCTGTTAATTGTTTGCGCTCGAACAAACTTTCTGGGTCGGTATTTATTAGCGCTATAACAACGGTGTGTTAGTCATTGCCTCTGGTATTTTTGGATACCTTATCGGAAAAATAGAGAGCAAGAGCTTTGTCTTGTCTGTTCTACTCGATTTCATAATCATCATAATACACTTCATAATAGTATGTCGCATGTTGTATATATCTATGATCAGCAGTGTATTTTTCTGCATCTATTAGATGCTTAATTCAAATGCTACCAAACGCTATTGTCCGTCATCATGTCACAACTGTTCAAACACTATTGTAAATGATCTAACTAACTCCATTGTCTAGTCATAAACATATTCAATTGCAGATATGCAAATGACCACCGATCACCCACATGTATGAATATGTTATTAAATTCATATTTGTAACTGTTAATATTTGACCGCGGTTCATGGTTTTTCCGATTATTTATATTTTAAGTAATATCTTAAATGTGATTTTATTTACATATTACTCAATCGTGTCGTAATGAATTAAGTAGTAGGTTGGTAGGCTTTCAAGTCTGTTGCTAGGATTTAAGAATAAAATATATTACAGGTGCAAAAAATAAATTAATATAATTTATCTTCTAAGAAGACGAAATGTTAGGTATATTATTTTGTTTCATCATCATCTTGTACCTAAATAAAGTAAATATGTTTGATTTTAGTTTTAGTATCTACAAAACTTTGGAATTCAGAAATATCTTCACAAGTATTTAATTGGTCTAATTTGCTTATGATCACCTTGAATTCGTGCCCTCCAAGCCTTCTATAAGATTTTAAAATTTTACACTCGTGGCTGGCACATTCATATCATCTCCTATGTAAACAGGCAACAATTATGCTAGCCGGACTAACGAAATGTGTAAATGGGCCAATTACCGCCGCCTATGTAGGCTACCGTACAATTAGTGGCTTACTAATAATTTTCATCACCAATAGTTTCAAGTGCTACGTTCGTACAGGAACATATCATACCGAAATCGTCTCTCGTTGTGCTCACATCGTGTTTTGTTGTGCTTCTGTTTTCTATAGCCACTCTTCAACTTTTTTGTTATAAAAATATAAACCATTTTCAATTTTATCTGCTTTCGGATTTTAACGGTGAGTTTTCCCATTTTCAGTTTAATTATTTCAACAATTCAGTTCATAAGTTCAAATATAGAGTTAAACGTTCGCAAAGTTAGATTTATTTGACAGAATTAGGTCACCAGTGCAGGCTTCTAGGGCTGAAATTATATAGCTTCGCATTTAGAGCGCAAGAAATTTATGTTAACGACTACAAAATGTAGTTGAATCGGTTGTAGAAATCTTTACCTTTTTCATTTTATTCTACAGGCGTCCTTTCCTATTGTTCTCTTAATATGTAGATATGTATATGTATATAGTTATTTTGTTTGCTTAATATGTCGTTTCTTAATTCACCAATTTCACCTAACTTGATCACCAAGTTCACTTGTTTGTCTAAATTATCTTAAGATTGGATTGTCTCTCAACTGTCGTAACTAAATCCAGTGCTATGAATAAACTTGTCTCGTTGGAATTTTGATTCTATATATCTAATAAATTATTGTATATACCTCACTAGCACCCACCTAATACACTTAAACAATTTAGAAAAGTGTCTACCTGCCGAACCCTCAGAATATAGTTATAATGTCATCACTAGTGAATTCCAACTTCAAACCACAGAATTTTATTTCCATTATTGTTACAAAAACTCTGCTATGATTTCGGGTACACAGCGAAATTACTCCGGCGACGCAAATAAAAATGTATCTAAATAAGATTTTTCTTTCATAAAAATTCAGTAGGCAGTGGCTTTATGTAATACGATTCTAGAATATAAGAGAATATAATGGAAATAACGGACATAAAGAAACAGAGAAAACTTTGCTGCCTTAATAAATTATTGTTATGTTAATAGCTATGAAAGAAAATAAGATTGTGTTTGTTCATATTTCTGAGGGAAACGTGATTATTGGAAATGAAAATGTTGAGAGGAACGAAAATAACTACATTTGGAATGTTTTTGGTATCTCATTGGGTTGGTCCTTTGATAATATTATTATTATGCAGGTATACGAATCTTTTTATGATTTACAGAAAGAAAACGAATGGATGCATAATTTAATTCAATTTATTTTGTCTAGGTATCATCTTATTAAATAATTCATACTAAAAAACATCAATCTTAACCTTTCGTGTTTATCAGTAGGCGTTATATTATGTAGTAGCAGGTAATATAATGCCTTCACAAACAATAGACAAAATCAAACATCATCATAGTTGCAAGATTCGCTTAGCAACTAGTGGGCTGAGCACTCAACAGATTTGTACAACAGCTGCTAGGAGTAAAGACCAGGCAAGTTAGAGCTCTTCCAGCCTTTGAGCCACCCCAAATGGTGCTGTCATCGTAAATATATTCCTAGGAAGGGGAGGTCTGGTTATGCTGGTAGATGAGTCTAAAGTGGGGGGTCCGGGCCATTCATTCGAGGGCGGGGGCGGCGCTCATTGCTCGTGTCCGGAGCGCGCATGCGCGTCCCCTGACCCACTTGCCACCGCCGCGCCGCCGCCGGGCGGATGGCGACCTCGTTACGCCAAGGTTGGCGAATCAACCGAAGAATTCGCGATCCGCAGACGTAGTGACGCGCTGATTACTTAAAGTTCGATGAGCAGTGATTAAATATAGAAACGATGTCGATGTCGACATTATCGACGTACCGGATCGTGATTACGAGCAGTTATTAATCGAGCATTAAAAATATTGCATAAGTTTCTCAGGAAAGCATTTTTATATTAAAAAACATGTTCTAGGATGAATTTAATTCAAATAATAAAAGTTACCGTTATAACTGGAATACTAGTTTAAGTTAAATTTCGTAAAACCGGTCGGTATATCATCATGAATCATAGTTGGTTCAAGTTTTTTGTGAGTCAGCGTGATGCAACATTTGCGAAACAATATTACGTGTGTGTTAAAACGAATCTTTTTTTTTGTATTGATTAGCACATACCGTCTAAAATGTGTTCCTGCTAACAAGTTCCTTCCGTAGAAATTTAAAATTTAGCATACGTAATACGATTTTCTCACAACTTTCCCTCACTTACTTACATTCAGCGTTGTGTTAATACGATCACCAAGTCATTATTCATCTGTGGACAGTATAAGGTTGTTCAAACACTAATGTCCTTACCTGTCTCTGATGTTTACCTTACTCTCGTCTATAGATAAACAGCGCAATTACGATGATCGATTACGATACTTGGCTACTGTTACACGCTTATTATGGAATCCGACTGTGTAGGTGACACCGGTGCCATACAGTGATTTTATAATCGATAAAATGATCTATCGCGCGTTGACAACTCTATTAATTTTGATGGATGTGTGTTTTAAAGTCATATTTTAAAAATTGTGTTTTAAAAATGATTTATTCATTATTTATGTCAATTTTCATTGTGACGTCTGTTTCCAAGTATTCTAAAGTTATTTTATTTTTATTTCAGGCGCAAATCAAAACAGCGGCAACGTCTTGGCAGAGCCGACCTCGAGGGATTCAGAGAAGTTTCTTTAGTATCTTTCTTATTCAATTTCTTATAATTTATAGTAAATAAAAATCATTTCTAGATAAAGATATAGAAGAACAGTAAACACCTTCTATCATAAAAGTAACTGCATTTTACGAAAAAAAACAATAGCAAGTGCATAAAGTTTAGCGAATTTTCTTGTCTAAAAACTCTCTTATTTTTCGAAATAATTTGCAATGTTTCATTAGTCTATTTAAGAAAGAGTGTGATCTGCCATTCATTGAGGACAAGCTGTTATCTAACACACTAATTATACTTGCATTCGATATTATTTTACATTCAATGAAGATTAAGCTTCTTGGCTGAAATATCAACGTCATACCATTTATTATATAAAAACATTATAATAACCCTATGTTTCTCATCTACACTGAATAAATTAAAAAAGCACACCCATAAAATTCGCTATTGTTTAACTGCTAATGTATTTTTCTTTTGTTTCAATATAAGGAATTCAATTGTTATAAGCCTGTGCTGCCTACTCATTCAGCAAAGTTTCGATAGTGTCAAGCAATTATAACTCAGATCCCCAATTTATATGAAAAATTATCATATTACTTATATTATGTATATTAACTTGTACACGTCACAAATGTATTTGCCTTCTTTCAGATCCTCCAACAAAGAAAAAAATTAACAGCAAAATTTTGGTGCCCATCGGCATCAATATTAGTGCCCTACATCTACCCTGTAGATCCGAATTTGTTTGAAGTGAGGCGACAAATTCGGTTCTAGAGAGGTTTGTGTGGTGCATGCACTGCGACGTTTCAAGACTATGATGACAACAGTATTATAATTCAAAATTTATTTTGTTTGTTTGTCGGAGTAGGATAGCCAACCTTTGGATATTTTATTTTTTTATTATTATTATATAGATGTAGACGGGATTAGTCTCTTTCATATACAATTATTTGGTGGTATATACCAGTTCGTCAGTATTCACCGTTTGGCTAACTTACTGCGAAATGTTATTATATTGGGTTCATTTTTTGTTTCCATGTTTGATAATCTTTAATCTTCTTCATCTTAACATTTACAGACAGTCGAAATTGGCATCGCAATCTTCAGATAAATTCGATTTGTTCATTCACACGAAAATAGTATTTCAGGATAATAAACATCTTCTCTTTTGAAAAGAAGATCCTCACGTTGTTGATATTTCTTATCTAATTATAAATAGAAAATATGAGATAAGAATTTGTACCATTTTTTATTCAACGTAAAATTCTACAACTGAAGTAAAATATTCCGTTTAGCAGCTCAGAATAAATGAAAACACTAAGCACGTATTGCATAAAATCCAACTGAAGTTATTTAGAAAAATGAAATTCCAGACACGTATTAGGAAAAATTGTATTCCCGACACCCATACGAAATGAGTGTTCCGTATTGTTCGCAATATGGAAATGGGCTTAGGAAGGTTCCTTCCTTATTGTATGAATACTTGATTTACTTTAACAAACAATATTTCTTATTATTTACGCTTTTATTCAAAAACGTGTGAGATGTTTTTATTGTTTATATGTAGCTTGTATTCTGCAGTATCAAGTTATTAAACTTTAGCTTCAGTTAAAGCTTACCTTCAATTATAGTAATGTCTTAAGACTTTAAAAGTTTACAATTAAAAAATAAGATCATCAACTTTTTCATTATTCTAGAATTCTGAGAAACATTGTTATAGAAGTACTGACATATTTTACTTTTCTTAATAATACGACCGAGTCTGAAGATTGCGTTAATCTAATAGCTCTTGTTCTGTCACATGAACAAATTATTCTTTTAAGTGTAAGTTGGGCTTCATCTTTATAAAATTGTGATAATATTGATAGTAGAATCAGAGTTATAAGTCTTAGCAAGACGGATTAAAGTGTTAAGATGAAGAAACTTGTGTATTTTTCTTATATTTGTCTAATGTCTTCTAACCGACGCCGTGCGTATTAGATAAATATATTAATTCTTCAAAATAACTTAACTGTTACTGTGTTAAGATATTTGTCATCATTGTTATCCTTGCAGATGATCAGTTTGTTTCACCACATAGTGCAAGTGCCTCGATTTCTTCATTACGTTCGTTGTACTTGCATACTTATGTGTAATCGAATTGATTGGAACTGCATTATCTGCATTCGATACTTTTTTGTTGTATGTTATATTGTATGTTAAATTACTGTATCTTTGAATCTTAATGTCTAAAAAGTCACGTGATACATTTACTTTTACACAGACTTCTTCAGACTGCATGTATTTTTCTAAATTAAAGGATCACGAATTATTTTTATCGCATATAATAAGCAAAGTTACTCTATTAAAATATTGTAAGAAGTTCTACCGCATAATTTTTCTAGCTGAAAGTTTTACTAGTTCTAAAGTTTGTAATCTAACTTCGAGTATCAAGATGCATCCAGTATCGATATCCCTAGAACTTATACTCATGTGAGAAAAATAAAACTTGAGTATAGGTATTTAAGTATGGTGTATGGTGAAATAAAAATACTCAGTAAAACTAATGTTTATTGTTCCTTTTATTTCGCTGTTCAGAACTATTTACGGCGCTCTTTACCATAAAAGTTAATTGACGTTAATTGCCACTTAACGCCTTAGAACATACACTGTAAGCACGCTAATACTTACGAAGAATGTGCTGTAAAGGTTCGATACTTAGATTTTTAGGGCCCAGCAATGTTTTCAAATGATTGAAACTAATTTTGATGGCTATAAATATATGGAATTTATTTGATTATTATTATTGAGGATCATATTCAGACTTTAGGTTTTGTCTACATGACAATTAGGTACACATAAATACATATTACTGTGGTCATATAGATAATGACCTGTATAAATATATTGGATATTGTATTATCAAATAATGTGATTGATGATTTTTTTTATAATTAATTTGAATCTATAAAATAAATGAAATGAAAGATAATATTATTTTTGTATTTGATTTTAATGAAACACGAACCTGTGGAAATGAACCTTAATAGATATTCTGGGGGAGGTTCTACTCCACCCTCCTAAAAAAGAAGGGTGAAGTAGTTTTCAACTGTTTAAACAATGAAGTACCAAAAATATAATTGTACAAGCTGCTACATATCATGAAAGATGGTTAAATAACAAAAACAGGAGTTACTATTGAAGTATCATATACCTACATAGTATTATCATTTTCACCAATCATGAGAATTGTGACGCAATTTGGGAGAGGCGTATATCCAACAGAGTCAGTTTTATAGAAAAAGCTAATTAGATGAGAGATTACGGAGTTCCCTATGCAGGTATTAGCGTCTTGAGTGAAGTTGGCTACTGTTATCTCTAAATGGAATTTAAATATTTTCCCTACGTTCATTTTGCGCCATCTTTGTTAATCTGTAAAACGAAAAGCATGTACCATAGCTAAATCACACACGGTACAAAGATCAAGTATTCAAAAGTTTGACAAATCTTTCGGCATTTTAATTAAGCTCACATTATGACATCACAGATACTTATCGTGGATAATTATGAAGCATTTCCATAAATATCAATAGTAATATTTGTTAAAATAACAATAACGCAGTGCTGTAATAAATTAACACACAGAGCAGATACATAACGCACTAATATATTCAAAGTTCTGAAAATCAATAGTTTCGCTGCAAAGTATAGTTCTTCTACGCGGCACCAGGTGACGCTAGTTTGTGGCAAAACAGTCTCAACAGTGCTTTACCCTTGAGGTGTTCTACTCGACAAAAGATGGCGTTAGTGAAAAGCAGGAAAACATTTGAATTAAGATATTTCTTTTAATTTGATTTTCTTATATTTTAATCCTGGCACGGACCATTAGTGAAAAGTTAAAAAAAATCTATCAACAAAATACAACAATAAAAAACGATACAATAAATTCCGACTTACATCTTTTTTAGCTTTAATTTATAAATCTATATAAATAAAAATTAATTGTCAAAAATGTATGTAAGCGCATAACTTTAGAACGGCTGCACCTATTTGGCTGATTCTTTTTTGTTGTGTTTGTAATTGTCAGGACAAGATTTTTATGTAAGTTTTTTTTTTTTTTTTAGGAAATCTGGTATTTGGAATTATACCCGTGCGAAGCCGGGACGGATCGCTAGTATTTAATAAATTGTAATGCATATTTCATAACTTTAAAACTGAATGGTAATATTCTAATACATGTTTTATAATATTATATAGGTACTTATGCTGTAGAAATATAATAAGAAGTTCTTAAAAATGGCTATAATAATTATCCTAAAAACCGAATTCTTTTAATATCAAAACTATATTCATAAAGTCATGGAATGCCATAATTAGTAATTATGTATGCTTCAACGAACAATGCCTACAATTTCAATTAAGTCAAGCTATCACTAGAATGTTTAAGTTTCGGTATTTACTTTGAAATAAAAAAAATAATTGTAAGTTTACATTCACTCAGAAACTCATCATTTTATTTTAAAAACATATTGTTTTACCTATTTAATTAGAAACTATTTATTAAAATAAATAATTAACTATTTTTTAAAATATAAAACTTTATTAGAGTAAACAATTTTAATGGAGGACTGTCGGATATAGTCCATACCAGTATTTTACATATATGAGAATAATAGTGTTATTAAGTTTTTCTGTATGGAAATTCTCAGTAGTAGCACGGAGTCTGAAACTGTGCTCAGTAGATGGCAATAGGCTCGCCCCCTATTTCATGGGACTCAATAATGACATTGGCGAATACAGGCGCAATGCTGTTATGTTATAGAATAATATTATATCTCCAAAATTTACTGAAAACCAAAATCCTAATATTTTAAGAAATCCCAATTATTCTTTATTTCCATTGACATAGGAACGGCAACTTCACCTCTATACAAGGTAACCGACAGATGGCAGCATAACCATTTAACTATCCAGATTAATATCCCAGGTTACTGAAGACTTCAACGTCACCGGTGCGACAAGGCTGGAAAACTGCTTGTCTAGTTTTGTAGTAACAGGCAATCATTTCAGTAACAGGTTTTTTTGTTTTTTCTACAATGTGGAGCATGCGTTAGATTTGATACAATTATCCTTATAAAAGAGCCGGTACAAAAGTCCCAAGAATGTATAAAGCACGAAAATATTCAATAGCAATTACAGAGAACTAAAATATAGCACTGATTATTAAACATTATTTATACCCAAAAATCGTTAAAACATCTATATAAAACCTTCTATTTGTGGAGTGAACAATTTCATAGAGCGAAGAGCCGGCACTGAGGTACCAGGAATGTATAAGGAACGAGAAGATTAATGACTATCGCAGGACGGCAGACAAGCGCGGCCGCGTTTGACAAGCGCAGGTGCGCTATTTTCATAATTGGCCCGACCCGCGCCCTTTCAGCTTTCAGGAAACTAGTGAGTGTGGTCATGTGAGTTCATACAGCTATGGCGATGTTCTTTGTTTAATCGACGTGTGCTATAAAGCTACAACACTTTTAATGGTTTTTGTCATACTAACAATACGTCTGTCTGCTCGTGATCCAAAACTGTAGGCACACGAGAATTATAAGTTTGCATGGAGTCATGAGTCTACGGCTATACAATTTCCCGATATTAGGCAGTGAAAAGGCTTCTACAAGGAGCGTGCAAAAAGTAGTTTATTTCTGTATATTAATTTCCTTCATTAAAACTATCATATTCAAAAAACGTGAAAAGCTTTAGACTACTTATATTTTGCGTATAATTCCTATTTAGTAATCAAACAAGCAGACAAGCACAATATAGTGTCACATTCAACATACTCATCATCTTAATTCACATTCACCGTCTCCAATGAGTCCATACTCCATACAAAGTGGATTACACCACTAATCTTGCACCGGACAGGGGTGCCACGTGTGCGAACATGAAAATCTGGCGTGCAGGGGCTCACCTTTCCACGTAATGAGCACTATTAATCACGCGAAGACCCTACATTGTTCAGCTGAACTTAAGCACTACAAGTGACGTGGATCTGGTTCTGCATCTGTGCCAAAACTAACGACATGTGATGGATAAGAGAAAATATATAAGGAGAACCCTATTACACTGTTTTTTTTTATATTTGCGACTTTCAAGTTTTTGAGTATTGACAGCATCATTTATCTTCCTTTTTTTGTACCTATAGGTTGTGCAGTATTTATCAGAGAATAATTATGAAAAATAAGTTATTTAATTTGTTATTAAATAAAATTATACACTTCGCTTATTTCTCAAAAACTAAGCCTTAAACTAAGAAGCAATCAGATTTATTTCATACTAGCTTTATTATTCAAAGTTTTCAACAACATAAAATGTATCATTTGCATATGCTATGTAAGAAACCTTTATTATATTTGGAAGTTCTAAATTCAGATTTCATTTTATTTCCCAAAAGCACAGAAATCCTTCCCAAATATCTTCATCGCAAAATCGAACGCTATCAAAATCAGAGCTTCCATAGAAAAATTGTGTAACTGAGCGAAAGCATTGAAAGCAGGAAGGGCCACGTCAAAAATTACTATTATACCCCCGACATAATTAATGAACTGCTTATTCAAATACATTTAAAACTATTATTCATGCCGTTTACATTTGAAACGTTCCGACCTTTTCTTTGAAAGGACTCCTTTATGTTATTAATTAAAAAAAGTTGCCTTATGCGATTTTTAAATAGTCCAGGCTTGAGCCGTAACGAATTTTAAGGATAAATATTTTTTGTTCACAATAGTTCGTTATTAGAATATTATGTGGATGCTCATGCTTAATGATCTTTGCACAATTAAATGTACTTTGAATAGTAATAGGTAGCAGTTGAAAGTTATCATTTACGCCTTGTTGAGCGCCTGTTGCTACTAAATACATTATGATGAGTATACACTTAGCGATTCTGTCATTAAAATGTACTAGCTTTTCTTCGGAGTTGTGTATATCTTGGCTTAATAAATCGGAGAAACTCATGCAAAACAATCTTCAACAATCCAATACAGTGTAAATATGCTGACATTTACGAACGCATAAAATTCAGTAGATAGATGATACACAAAAAAAAATTGTCGGGAACCCAGTCAGGAAACCAAGGATATAATTAATCAGCACCCTAATTAAATAACAATATAATACACATCCAACGGTCACAGAAAGAAACAATAGAAAAAAAAACAGCAAAGTAACAAGAAAATGTTTTCCACAAAAACGGAGTTTGCTTGCTTCATACGAATCTTTCCAGATTACCGTGACCTGCCCCACCGCTCTTGGACTTAAAAAAACTGGGTGGAAAAGCGGAACGACGTTTTTCCTGTGCGGTTCTACTTACGGTGGTTGGTTGAGATATCCCGAATATATTTTTTATTTTGATATTTTCGCTATTCGTCGGCTTAGTAGGCACCTTCTCATTATTATTACTGGGGCAAATCCCTGGGAAAAATGACTGGTGTTTCTCTTATTCGACGTTACGCTCGCATGCTCAATCACACGTTTTCGATTAGCTGGCCCTTTGCTTTTGCTTTGTTATGCCTACCCTTATATTGGCACGTATCTGCTGACTGATATAGAAGGGTTTCATTTGAAATTGTTTGTTGGTAGAATTAATAACTTTATTAGTTTCCACTCGATGGTACAGTAAATATACATTTTGTAGGGCCAAGCGTAATATACTATGATATTGAAAATATTATATCAAACATACTCATTACATTATTTACATAAAAATCCCTGTACTATATTTATACATCACAAATTTTAGTCTAACTAAAATGTTGTACGTATTTTATTGTGTATTACTTACCTACTGTGTTTGAAAACCAAGTTCATACCAAATACTCTATTGTACAAAATAAATTATTTTTCCCGTCTGGAGACCTATAATATTGCAGTTTCCATATCGAAATCCCATTGCAACATTGCACAGCGAACTTTTAATCAAGTCCTGGAGAAACGATTTACTACGAACATAGAGTACTTACTAAACATGCAGAGTGGACACTGCTAAATAAATGATTAATCGGTCGACAACGCAATATTTAAAACTAGCTTATGCCCGCGGCTCCGCCAGCATTTTCCTGGGATAAAATGTAGCCTATGTGCTATTCCAGATTATAATCTATCTCTGTGCCAAATTTCATCCAGGTCCTTTCAGTAGTTTTTGCGTGAAAGAGTAACAAACATCCATCCATCCATCCTCACAAACTTTCACATTTATAATATTACTATTAGGAAGGATGAACTGCCAGTGACATTTAATGGGAAAATATATAGTGACGTTAAATTCGCTGTGCTCCGTTTTGTACTGTTACTCCACAAGTGTGTTGACAGTCTTCGTGATAAAGTATAGGCATCCTTCACCAAATGTAACATCTCTTTGCCACGTCGACAACTACAATTTAAATATTTCGTGCGTATAGGCTTTAAACCCGGACTATACCATGTCAACTTAGCTAGTCTCTCCTTTTTCCAGCCGGCGCCCGTTACCGGTATATACCACTGAAATGTAAACACCTGTGCATAGAGATTATCTACTAATATTTTATGCATATTAACATATCTGCAATAGCTGCAATACATGAATAATTATTATGATTAAACTTAAACCATAACTATTAGCTTCACTGACCTACTCTTCCCCGCCCTGCATCGGCCAGCGCGCATTATCAGTGCCACAAATAAATATATGCGTTTAGGCATTAAACTCAAACCATACCATCTTCACTTAGCTAATCTGCCCCGCTCCGTCGCCGCAGTCGTCGGCCGGCGCCCGCGGCGGGCATCTACCATTAATCACTAGTTTTAGCTCACGTTGAACGTTGACTAGCCGTACCTACTGCACTGCAATGTACAGCTTGCGGTGCTGCGGAAAATTGCTTTTCTGTTATTTGTATTACAGCTTTAAAATTATATTATAGTTATCATATTTTATCTACGTGTTATACTGAACTCACTTTACGTCTTACCTCGACTGCCGTTAGATGGTCAATCAGGCGGGTAGGTACACTGATAACAATGAATACTTTACTAAACTGCGGATAAGCTAAAAGTTACCCTAGAGATAAGCAGAAACTTGAAAATGAACCATTCTTAATGAAAAAAAAAAAGAAAATCAGTCACCTATCCATCATTTGAAAATTCGACTTGAATTAAACTATACCTTCCATCAATCAGGTATCCTTCTGATGAGATTTAAGTACGTTAATACTATTTAAATAAATTATCAGGATAGACGTCAAAGGTCAAACACTACCTCCAAATACTACACAGTCTTTCGTTACGCTCAAATCCTGCAATGTAAACAAAGATACTTAATCAAATGTCAGGCATTCTGCACACCCTACGCCAGCAATATCTACTGACAAGACACAAATCATGATAGAATACCAAGATATATGTAATCAACGATACAACAACGACATTAATAATGTAAATAAAGTTTATTTTAAACTAGAAACTGGCCAGATCGTAGATGTAGAAACTAGTCTAGCACGTGCTAATGAGGAGTAGTACTAGTTAGATTAAGTAACTAAAGTAAATCAAATCTCGGTAATAGATTGGCTAATGACATGAAGAAAGTTTGAATGCACCAAGTGTAGTGTAGTTCCCAGCAAAGAAAATGGCACCACTCCTGCTCTGTCCATGGTTTCTTGGGTGACAGGAATTATGACAAGATTTTGGAAATAAACATTCTCTTGCATTCTAAAATCAATATACTGGGATGAGGAATTTTGTTGCATAGCGTAGATATGGCGTTAAGGCACTCTTTGAAGAGCTCCATCTTCTCTTCAAGAATGGACTTTATGCGTGTTGCAAATGTCTTGACATGTGAAAATTCTATCGTTAATATTTCTTACAAAATATAACCTCACAAAATATAACGAGTATAAACTGCTCCAAAATCGGCAGTTGCTATCGATATAATAGTAATCTCTATCAACTTACAAGCAATTGGTATGTCTGTCCGTACACCGTAACATTGTTAGCAGTTGCTGAGTCATCGAGGGAGCCAGTATCGAACAGTAGTTAGTAGTCAGCGCCATATGGGGCTCCAGTCTTTGTACAAATGAATTAGCTATGCCTTTGTTGTAACGAAAGTTTGGGAAAATAATGAATTTTGGATAGTGCATGTAAGCATAACATTTATAAAAGTGATATTGATCCGGGAATTCGGGAATTGAGGGGGCTCGTAACTACATAGCTACCGCGCAGATCGATCGATCTGCGAGGTTAAGCAGCGCTTGTCGCAGTCAGTCCTTGGATGGGTGACCATTTTCACATATCGAGACCTCTCTGTGCCTCGGAAAGGCACGATAAGCAGTTGGTCCCAGGTGTCATACGAAGACAGTCTACTATGACAGTCGTTACGGGTTCGAGTAGCACAAAAAAACTCTGACGACCAGCCTAACCTTAGAGTATCAGTGTCTCCCAGTTACTGGGTGGCGGAGGTCAGAGGGCAGTCGCTCCGTGTAAAATACTGATATTCGGCTGCAATCGCTTAGATTGGAAGTCATGTAATGTAGCCCAATGTAATAGGGAAAAAGGCTAGGCAGATGATGATACTGATCCGAGAATAATGGCTTATAGGAGTAGAACTGTGTTAATGCGTGGCTGGTAGATTATAGATCAAATCATAAGTATATAAGAAAAGTGGATAATATCCCATTTATATCCTCAACCTGACCAATAGTAAAGAAGGCCTCCAACAATCCCAAAGGAAGTTAAAACCAGTTCTTAACCAATTTGAAAGAGATATACATTTTAAAATAATCACATTTTAGGTTTTACTATTTTAACACAACCTTCTCATAGTGACAATACAAACCTACATATAATAACGTCCTCCTGACCGAATTTCGGTCACGGCGGCCAATCTCACCGGAGATTAGCTAACTACGCAGGAGATATTATAGAGCACAAGGGTGTGCGCAAACACAGGTGCACTCTCTATTCCTTCACTTTCATAGTCCGATGGGACAGCAATCCGACACGATCGGAGAGAGATCAGGCGCAAGACCAACGGCTTTACGTGCTTTCCTTGGCACGGTGTGTATTCACATACACTAAGACCCAGACCCGAAACAACTATCTGTAGATCATACAAATATTTTTTCCGTGCGGGAATTGAACCCGCAACACGTAGCGCAGCAGTCGATCTCTCAACCACTGCGCCAACCGTACCGTCAAACCTATGTATACTGAGCAATTAGTCCAGTAATGCACCATCTTTACTAACTAAATAATATTTCCATAAAGGCATAAACAAATTTTATACATATAAGGGCTCATGCCAAAAACACAAAAATACTAATACTACAATTTATTTTTATAGCAGTTTTTCCATTTTCATATAGTCATTAACTAATAGCAATCCATTAAGCATCCGCTGTTAAATTGTTATGTATTTTTGCAACTGCAAGAGTCCAAAAAACGGTAATTGTTCACTCAGCAGTCGTCTCAACATCATTATATCCAAAACTTTGCATATCACAAAAGACGGTAGCACAAAATGATATATTGCTAGCTCACAAAAATGTTTATTGTTACAATTTGCAACAATAACTAACCCTTTTCTTGCAATTTTCGCGAACTACCGTTGGTAACTGTTATAATTTTTGTCTGTGTTCGAAATAATTTATGGCGTCGTAAAGGTGGTCTCTGACAATGGTACGTTTTTGCAAGTCACAACCCTTTGAAGGTCAGTTACTGTTTCCCTATATTGATAGTGTGATGTGTCTGTGAGACACTGGTGCTCAAACTTATTGAGGGTTGATAAGAACACAATAAATTAAGGAATGTACGAATACTTACCTAATACATGTTGGTATAATTTGATTCAATAACAGTTTTTCCATCGAAAGTAGATACATACATACACTAATACTTTATATTTTCCTCTTGTTAACATAGAAATATATCTACTTCTTCAGCGGTTACCTCATTTGTCTAAACAATCACAAGGGCGCTACACAACCAAACTACAAAACAATATATTTCTCGTATCCTCATATTTGATTGAAAATTTGACATAAATAGAAAATAATAAGTTATTTTTTAAATAAGTAACAAATCTTATATTTAAATGCCTAAATGATAAACGATCTAAAACAATACGCACACGCATTTTTTACCATACCGCAAGACACCTACACGACAAACATTTTTCCGTCGCTATTAGCGTCAAACATAAAATATGATTCCTTTTAATTGAATTCAATAACCTCGCGGATAATAGTAAAATTAACCCTCGACTACAAACGGCATTCACTGCATACAAAGAGTTTGAGCACCGCCGACATACCGCGCCACAATGGCTCGCTAATGATCGTCTTAACATTCAAATCGCCCACGCTCCTCTTTTGTCTCCGAAAACTTCCAAGTTTTTCTTTCGCACACAATTTTTCAAGCAGCATGATACTAAATAAAAATTGCCAATGATTGAAAGATGTGGGTCAACGGGTTAGCACTGAATGGGCGTCCGGTGTGTTGCGACATAAAAACTTTTTAAAAGAAGGTTGATTGGTTCACGGGCATTCGTTGTTTTGCTACTGACTGTTAATTAAACCGCCATAGACGAACAGTAATAGATTCGTGTAAAGAAGGCTGTTGTACGAGATGTAGGTAATGAATACTTTTTCTTACAATGTTGGTATAACTAGGATTTAATTTATGTATGTATAAGATGTATATACATATATAAATTACGTAAACGAATCCTATCATTATACATGTGTTATGAATGCACGTTAGCAAATATTATATTTAGTATAGCCTTTTCGCTAGTATGTAAGGGCTCATGTTACTATCTGTCATCATGTCTGACCATCCAGAATAAGCCTGTGACAATAATTGTGCGAAATCTCTCATGAATACTTTATTATTTTTATCTCCTTGTCAGGTCACAGGAAGTCTTCATAGAATTAGTCTGTGAAATGTTATTTCGCGAAATAATGAAACGCGGTTGTTTCTGCGGAATATAGACATCTTCTAAAACTCCAAAGTCGCAGAAGCGGCTAACATAAATAAAATCTAATTCATATTCCAGGACCTACTGGAATATGATTTCCATATGTACTGAAACATAATTATTGTCTGTTGTATTTTAAGTTCAATAAACATTGTAGATGCAAAGCAAACTTCTTCAATAGATTAAGTCTTAGTCTTCTTTAAGTAAATGAATTAATACAAGGTTAAGATAGTGGGTACTTCCCCAGCTATGTCATTTAAAACGCGATTTGCGGTTTTAAAGTAGGTGCTGCATTATTACATCAAAGCTAATCATGTAAATTGAAGGCAATCTAAATTAGTTTCACTTGACACTATGTATTTACGGATATTTATTTGAGTAGGTATAATAATTGTATAATCTACTGCTAATAAGATATTTATGACAATTTTTTTAAGGATGTTAATTTATACAATATTTGTATTGTGAAATCAGTGAAATATATTATTCAAGCCTTATCCAGCTAAAGAAATATAGCCCCTTATTATTAAATCTCGTTATAAGATGCTAACACCATTCCCAAACGTATAATTTTTGCATTAACTTTTGCAAACTTTCGGCCTCTTAGATATATTCATTTAACAGGCCGAAGCATCCGGCTGGAAAGTACTCAGTTTTAGAAGTTGGCAGCTGCTTGCTAACAAAGCGGCAATGGCGGGATTAAGCTATACCTACCTGTAGCGCGAATCAAGGACAACATTTTCATCAGAAAAACTGAACCATCCTCGTTTAGTAACTTCAAGTGCAGCTCCAAAAAGTTTCTGAAGCAGATGCTTCTAAACTCAGGGAATGCCAAGCGGTTTCCGTGCTCTCTTGAAATAATAAGCAATGCGTGCCGAGGATGATCCGTGACGTCAGTGGCATGTGACATTGCCATCTATTAATCATGAGCAAACCGCCGCGTGCGATCAGGGATGTAGAAGCGTTTACTAACATCCGCGGCTTTAAATATATCAGTGGTGGAGATTATTTTTGGAATGTCAATAACAAAGCTTATATTATTATTTACATTGTTTCAGGTAACACGTTTATCGGAACTTCCAGTGCAATGTGTTACCCGGTAGAAGTATTTCATCTAGGTGCAATGAAAAATTCCTCAGAAGCCTGACATTATCTGGCGAACTCTGGGTACCAGAATTGCTGACTGGCTAATCGTTTCTCTACGGCATGGGTGATTCTCACGTGACAACTCGTGCCGAATCCACAGAAAAATAAAAAGCCATTATTGAGTGAACTTATTTCTACTTTCTTAAATCTGAAACGACACAAGTAACAATTAGTTTTTGTGATAATAAACTGTTCCAATTCATGTTAACCGTTGTATTTCTTTAGATACTGCTTGAACTGCCTTCGAAGAGAGACATCTCATATGATAATGATATCAATAATAAGATCAGAAACTCCAGCACTGAAACACAGACGTAACCTTGTCAAAAGCTCAGGAAAACGTTTCGGACGAATAACTTATATCCCATCCCTATAACATAAACAGTATATGTGATCTCAAAAATAAAATACACAGAGATATCACATTAGTTAACTAAATTCATAAATAAAAGAGTTTTGCTTACACACAATTAAAAATATATTTCTTGGGATTTTTTCCTAGTAATAAATAGTCAGCTAAGTTGACGTGACAAGCACGTAATATGATCAATATGCAAATACAGTTTTAAAAAATTAACATAATTTTATGTCATGGTCATTAAGGCATAAGCACGACAGATAAATGATTTTAATTCATTAACTTACACTACACGTTTATTGTTTACATTTTCTAGATTTAATGACAATATCCTTAGAAGTGGTGTACTAATTATATACTAAATAGGTACAAACAATCATACCTTACTTTATATTTTCCTTTTGTAGTGAAATAAATTAAAAACTAAAATAATTCACGAAGAAGTGTTATAAGTGTAATAACAGATTACAAATGCATAATTTGAAATGTAAAACATAAAATATTTTTATTTAGAATAAAATATTATTTACGTTTCTTTTTTGTATAGGATTAATGAAGGGTATAGGCAATTAGAGCTCAAAATATCGAACATTTTAAGAATTATTAATATGAGTAGTACCTACTTACGTTTTTGATGCAAGTTCAGAAGTATGAATTGATTTCACAAGTAGTAGGTACATATAGTGATAGTCGTGGTTTGTTACATAAAAGAGCAGTGTTTCTCGAATTATACAAGGCAACCTACCCACTTTTTATGATTTTTATTTAATTAAATCTTTTTGAATAAAGAATATTAAAAAATATAACATACGTACACGTTCACGGAACATTACACGCCGTGTCATTTTTGACTTTGCATTATTACCAAAAAGTTAAAAATCGTGAGAATAGAATCAACATGATCATTAACAACACACGTCTAAACCGAATTGTATTGTAGTTGTGGAAATGGAAAATCCGTCAAGTCTTATGTGCAGGAATCCATACAATGCAACAATTTCATGCATCATAAAACATCTCTACAGAATCCGAACATTTCGATGCGAGATGAAAACGAAACGAGTGGCGTCCGTATCGAATAAAATAAATCGATTTATTTTCAAAAACGATTTCGTTATTTTCTTGACGTGGGATTGAGGGGCGCCGATGACAGCGTTTGTTATTTACCAAAATTCTAAGATCGATGATGGCACAGGTTTTCAACGATTGTCAGTATTTGGCAGGACTCGGAATTTTATTAGTCCCGGGTGGTTAATAAAAAACTGGGACAAGCTTTATACATTCTAATATATAATATTTCCTCTCAATATCTAATGTGTTAGTGTGGACCCGGTTTGGCATAGGTATGCAAAACACAAGAAATACAAATTATACCTTGCACGTAGCAAACTTCGTTTGTGTTTTCCAGGAATTCAAACTGTGAACATATTACAAATACTGTGTCATAAAATTACCATTGACTTGTATTTCTTCATTCAACTTCAACAGCTACATTGGTTCAGTCCAAAATTATGTGCTTCAAAATATAGCTATAACGAAACTATTGTCTCAAATTATTATATTATCGGTAGATACAATAATTTTATATAACTATGGCAAAGAAGTCTACGGCTCTCCTTATGGTAAGCTCTTACCTTAACCAGGGTATCTATTGCTCGTTGCCCACCCTGTATAAATCTTTTCTCTCCCCGTTTGAAGAACTAACAATTGAAAATAGCACCTACTTACGGGCGACCAACATGGACCTGTGTTACTTCTAGCGTGCTGCATACCAAACACTTGAAGATACGCTAGTTTATATCAAATCTTTTTTCTCAAGCTCCTGGTATTTCACCTATAGAAAGCTACATATAGACATATAATAATGAAATAATAGCGTTTGATGTCCGTGTCTATTTACTCTTTTAATCAATACAAAGAAAAAGCTATATACTTTTGGTTGCGCACAGCATAAACACAGTCCAGTCTCTTTAACTAGTGTTAATTCCTCAATTCCCATTGCGAGTGGTCATCACACTGCCCCTCAGTAATCCACTAGAGCTGTGCCAATCAGCACTGCAAAGGGACGTGTTTCCCATAGGGATGTGGGGACACGATACCAAGGGAGGACCATGGGAGGACAAGGGGAGCCTAGGGGAGAGGGAGTCGGAATGAACGTTGAATTGTGAGGGGCGCAAAAGAGGGAGTTTTTTAAAATCACTCGTATGGAATGGGAAAATTGTTGAAGTGTAAATTTGTCGTTGACGCAAGAACATGGCGAGTATTGTTTATGTTTTGGGTTTTTCTTTATGTAGTTTGAATAAGTATTTGCTACAAAAATAGTACAAAATATAACGATTCACTGTGTAGAGTTCTACTCTTAGTTTTACTACTCTGCTCTTTGACCGACTCTAGTAATCGGAATTCTAAGAAATCATCGAATTTTTAACTGTTTCACCAAGAGACAAAGGGTTTCTTTTAGCTGGTAAAAATAACGTTAACATTAAGCAAACATTAGGATCGGGTGTGAATGAATAAGTACAAACAAACTTTTGGGTATTTACCACGAATAAACATAAACCCTTAAACCATAATTCACCAAAAATCTAAAAGGTTAGCTACTAATTAATAAGGTGACCGCTGGAACGTTTTCGTAAAATGGTTCAGAAAACTTTCGACGCTAACCCTAAAACACACTTATTGCCAACTTTGCTTTCAATCTATTCTAACTTTTAACCACATTCAAATAAGACTCACCCTTTGGAGGTGCTAATTAATTGTGAAAGTATCCAGAGACTATCCAGCGTAGTCCATTAAGCATAAAGCCCTAGCTTAACCGAAACTGTTGTTTTTCCATGACCCTCGCAGCGAAATCCCCAAAGTCCAGTCGAATGACCAGTGAAAATGATCCCCCGTGCCCGCCTCAAAATCCTAAAAATATGATTATAACAGGAGCAATGCTCAGAAAATTAGAGGTCAAGTGTTTTCGGTCAGTGAGTGACCGCAACTTTTGTTTTATTCATAGGTCTACCTGCTGAGAGGTGGCCTTTAATTGGATTAAAGATGGTTGATAAAAGGGCTTTTAATGTAAGCACTGAGGCGGTCGGTGGCCGTTGACATTTCATTAAGGGATAGCTATTGATTTTAATGTCTCGCACGCTATTGGCTGGTTTGTACCCCTTTGTGGTATACAGAAAAAAATTGAATTCCTTTCTATATCGTGTTTTTTAAACCTTTTCGAGAAATATACCTGATCGTATTGCTTTTACAAAATAAACAAGTACATGAAAACCAAATTACAGGTTAAAGTTATTCGACGTTTTTGGCCTTTTTTTTTTCGTAAGTTTAGACTTGAACAAGTGAGTCTGCTCGAAGCGGCCGCTGTATTGCATCCATGGAGTTTCTTGCCGGTCTCTTCTCCATAGGACCAACCCACTTTTAGAACCGCGCAACTAAAATCATAACGTTTTAAAAGTGCCCGTAAAGGCCCATTTGAAATAAAAACATTTGACTTTGACTTTGACATTGCTCACAAATGGCTTCTATTTATATTATGAAAGTTTTTTTTTTGGAAAATCCACCGTTAAAGTTGGAAATATGGATAGTATTTGTGTATGAAAATCTCAATAAAAAAATGTGACGTCCAGATTGACAGTTCTGCTGTCACATGAAATGCGGGTGCATTTCATGTGCGGAGCCGGGGCGGGTCGCTAGTTTAAAATAAAAATGCATGCAAACTTTCCCACCTGCTATCAAAGAGAATGTCGTAAGCAAAATGATGTATAGTCAACAGCGATAATTTCACTCGCATAGCGTGTTTTGTTTATTATATTAAAAGTAGTCGAAACACAAATCATCAATCTGCTATAACATGTTGGTGCGTTCGAGCTTAATAAATTAACGTAAATGTACACAAATCACTTTTACCTTATAGGTATATATTATTTGAAAAACTTGTCATTTAAAATTGATCCATGATACATCACATACACCGATGAAAATGGTATTAATATGTTAAGCTCATTTTGTAAATTTGATAGTACCACTGAGAAGGATCGTGAAATGTTTAATCAATATATTTTACATTTTTGACGGGTATTTGATCTTGAACGTGAAGATATTCTTGTTATTAGCCTGATGAATCTCGCGTTTCTGCAGCTTAAACCTCATTTACCTGCCTAAGTAAGTAAGTATTTATTTTGTATACTTGTATAGTTTCGTTTTTAATTTTCTATCAAAATGCTTAGTCGTTGGAAAAATATGTTTATATTAGCTTTAGCATAAATATCTTCTCTTATTATATAAAACATCGTAAAGTGATGCCCTGAAACACAGGTTTGAATAAACCTAGATCAGACAGCTACATTTAATTCCTATCCACCGTTAACATTTATTGCACTTTTTTATTAATATATTTTAGTAATAAACTAGTTTTATTTAGCTACTAATTTAACTATTAAGGGTTTTCCTATTAATACCATTGTGACTAGTTGTACTTCTTTTGTATAAGTTTTTAAATAAATTTTATTTTAATTTATTTTTATTATTTTAAGTATCTCTTCCACACACAATCCCAGTTATACTCAATATTGGCTGATCAATATTGGGTGGACAAAAAATAATTGAAGAACTTAGGCAGTACAGTAACAATTCTAATAAATTCAAGTAAAGGCCAGCAAAACCCGAAGTTCATTGAAATTCTGAATAAAGTAGGTATAAATAGACGCACATGTCAAAATAGACTTCATGGAATCTGTGAGTCAATATATTGGGCGTCGCTGACGGTGGGCGTTCACGAACGATTTCCACTAATTATTACACATTGAGATATTTGTTGTGTGGTCTGTAGCTAAGAATAGGCTCTATACTTTGTTATAGATGTCGTTTAAGAGGAGTAATGTATTTTAGTCAGGAAAACATCAGCTTAAAGAAATGTAGGTATTTTTTTAAACTCCGTACTCTTTATTCCTTCCAAGCGATACCTCCAAAATCGTTGATGTTAGATCAGTTTATGCTGGAAACGCTAATTTACTTATTTGTAGTGGATACTCACGACTCGTCTTCGCTGCTCGTCGCTTTATTAACTTACCATCTTCCTTTTAAAGTGTTAGGCAAGTTCTTATGAAAGAATTGTGTAAAAATGAGTCAGACTACAGAAGCCAATCGTTCGTAGGATTCGCCAGACGCACTTAGAAGTAATCACTGTGGGAGATACTTCTACATGCACCCCAAAGCATAGGCATAGGTATGTTATAAAAATGCCTATAATTAAGAGGTAGATAAAATAAGTAGCAACGCATGATACCATCCAAAATAGTTCTTTTTTTCAGACCTCTGCCTCTAACATAACACCATCTACAACTTCAAACAAAATAAAGCCTAAAACTTTATTAATACCTACCTATATACAAATGAAAACGGAAATAAATCCACATAATATATCAAGCCGTGGGCACGGACCGGCGCGGAAGGCCCGCCGGGCGGCATGTCAAGCAGCAGGATACCTCCGGTTAAATTGAAAAACAATCTCCAACCATTTTCGCTCGCCGAACGTAATAAATCTATGTACAAAAATTGTACACGTTATTTATGAAATCTATCAGACGGCGCGCCGAACTATTCGTTTGTTGTGGCGGCCGATGGCCGGGATAGGATTTGGTGGTTTTAATTTGGGCCCGGTTTGGAAGTTACTAATTACATTCAACATTTTTACAGAACAAAACTGGAGTATGTGGAAACATGTAAGTAGTATAATATGAAGTTTTATCATTTTCATTTCATTTGTATGTAAGTACCTGCAATTTTTTGAATATATTGATTAGGAAAGGTTAAGAAAATGTTAAAAATTAAGACTCAGCTATTTCTATGATTTAATACATAGTTACTACAAAATTCAAATTCAAAATCCATCCAACAAAAGAATTAAACAAAAGCTTTAAAATTGAAATGATACAAATTCTATGGCTGCCAGTGTACTGCGATGTGGCCATTGTGGGATTAATTGCATTAATCATGGCTAGTGACAGCTATTACATTTTTGGTGGCCGACTTTTGGCTCTCGACGCGACAGACCGGGTTTCACTAAACAATAAAACAATGTAACGTTTTCGTTTGAAACAATTACGATACTATTTCTATTGTCAGTCAAAGTTCAAAATTGATTGAGATACGTCATAAGGGTTTGTACCCATTGATACGTAAAGTCATATCAGTTCTCCCTCCGAAGGCGTTCGAGCTGTCTCTTACTTGTATCACATTTTAGAAGAAAATCTTTATTTATCTTATAGTTTTCAGTTTTGTTATACATTGCCAATTCCTACTTTACTAAGCACTGTTCTAGGTTACTACAATAGTGATGTGAGGTGTGATGTTAAATATAATCAATTGCGCTCTTCAAAACTAACAGGGAAAATCGTCGTTATCTTACAAACAAGCTCTAAAGTTTAGAGTTTGTTTAGAATCTAAACTGTTGTCAGCGTAGCCCTCTAACAGGATCCCAAAGCTACGGCACTAACTTGCATATGCTCTCGCTATTTTACACAGTTATACAAAAAGTCATTTGTTAATTTCTATAATTCCGACCAATCAGTAATAGTGAATTAAAGGCGCTAAATATACATGACAGACAGTTAAATAGCCAAATAACTAGTGTCGGAAATATCTATCTGTAGTATATAGAATGTTTAAAATATTTTATTTTACAATTTCAAAACCTCATGAGCTCAGACGATAGACATTAAACTAGGAGTTCGTTCTTCGAATATTGCAGGTTAGTTGTGGCATGAAATAACAGGTTGAATTTTTTCCCTTTTTGAATTTTATTTATATATACCTGCTCATTAAAATAAGCTTTATTAAATTGGCCACTCTACATAAATACATTAACGACGCATTTACTTAACTACCCACTACCTAAAACTTTGAGGGCGCCTGAATAATTTTAATAAACGCCTCAATACCGCTTACCTGTTTCGCTTATACTTAGAAATAATGTCCATAATTTTAAATTGCAACACGGCTCAAAAACACGAAGATCGATTAAGTTTTAAGAGCTTTTATCCATTAGGCTGATGGCTCTGGGATGTAATGACTTCATTAGCGCAATTTTCCATGCCGTAATCGTCGGAGACGGTCATCTAAGGAGGATTGAAAATTAATATACATCGCACATAATAAGGCTCTACACCGTAATTACGGTTACATATTGATTTTGTTCATGTTATAAGTACAGTATTAAAATGCCATTTTGTATCGTACTTTTTGCTCAACTATACCGTTTTTGAAATATTACGCTCTGTTGTATAGAATTACTATTTAGAGTTATAAATATAAGTTTTATCCACATATTTAAATGACACTACTGAGGTTTTTTTTTTTTATTAAGTGCCCCTCACTATTTCTCCTGTATCGTGGGTACAGTTTACAAACATACATGTCACATGCACATACAACCAGACCCGAAATAACTATCTGTAGATCATACAAATTTGTTCCGTGCGGGGATCGAACCCGCGAGACATATCGCAGAAAGCTAATCGCTTAGGCACTGCGCCAGCCGTGTCGTCAAAATAATATAAATTGCAACGCTATCTCGTGAATTTTAATAGCTCTAAGATTTGCCGTGTGTACCGTTATTACGAAGACCTGACGTCAATATGCCGTAACGCCTTAAACTAAAATTAACTTCGTATATGTCATTGAAAATAAATATAAATACCACATTATGACACTCATAACTTCATAAAATAAATTTTGACTGCGCAGTGTAACACAATTTATTTTTATGTGCGTACAGGACTTTCGAATCTTCTGGGACGAATTTTGGTTATATAGGTACTACGAAGCGTTGCTTACCAAAACCTACCAACAAGGTTTTTGTGAGTTATCAATCTACAAATCTGAAGCTTGTGTAGATTGCCGAAGATCCGAATAATAATATACATACTTCTCATTTTTTACTTGGTTTATTTTGCAAAGTTTTCTTCACCTACACATTTCGTAGCGCGTAGAGCAGGCATGCGCGGGCGCACGGCTCGACGTGACAGCGGCGCGCGCGTTCGATTGGTCTCGCTATATATCACGAAGTAGTTGACAAATGGAGTGTTATAAACGCCAGAGAAGTATACAGCTTCGATATATAATTAACATAACACATTACATATTAAGTAGAAATAGGAACCTGTACGTACTGTATTGTGAAGTAGGAATTTATGATTTTATCCCGCTCCTAAATCTCCAAATGACCGTAAAACTTACGTGGACACAAACATTGATTAGTTACCTGTTAATTATTTATCTGATATCTTTAATAAAGCTGACTAAGTTATTCACTGATAACGTTCCGGAGATTCCACAAACTTCACAAATTCTGTGTTTGGTTCAAAAAAGCCATTCCAGCATATCACCGTTATTCCAGGTACTACATCATCATGGTCTCCACGGTATTACTACTCCATGATCTCACTGTACATGGACTTGGCTCGCAATCATCAATTACGTCCGATTGTAACGGAGATCAAAGCGACCGACCACTCATGCGCAACCAGAATGTAAATTATGATATACATTGCTAAGAAGGATTGCATGAAAATTTCTTGTGTTGTAAACAAATCAATAGAGCATGCATAATATGGTCAATATATGGTCGCTTTTCATCAATTTACCTTATAAATTGGAACTGTATCCATTGTGGTGCTAATCTAACGCTTATAACTGCTGAAAAAAATATAATAACCCGTCTCCTTAGATAGTCAATCTAGTTTTGTCTCGTCAGACTACAATTTAGCACTAAAACCTTTTACCAATTATATGTGACCTTTGATGTGCTTCAATATAAATGTTGAAAGGCTCCTTTCAGACAACTAATTGTATATAACACAGTAGACCATTTAAACTTTATAATTACTTCATAGCTAAACTGTTTCGTTTATCATACAATTGGAAACTGGGTTAACAGATATGAAATCATTCTCATGTACACGACAAAACAAAAGGTACTGATCGTGAGGCACCAAGCTGATTTGATATATTCAGCGCTGCAGAATCGTGAGCACGAATGCGTAGCTTGATTTATTATCCGTCAATCCTGCGCACACGCATACAAACATAACATCATCCTCATTTTCAAACCTAGTGATAAATATTAACAGTTTTTTCGAAAAATTCTAATACATACCATTAATTGATTAACTGAACTGCAATAATGACAGGTAATAAATATTTTCTTTTGGACACATGATGTTTAAAATGATTGATCATATTTTTTGATATAACTGTACGTAATGCGCTTCTGGCTAGACTAAACTATATTTAATGTTTATTTTAGTTTGATGTATTACAGTTCAAAGGTCAGTTTATAATGTTATTGATCTTTGCAAATTTAAATTAATTGATTTTACTAATATGTTCACTTAATTTAAGAAGCATTAGGTATAATTTGAAAAAAAAATGGATTTTTATGTACATCCAATTTAGTTTTTTTTTGGTTCCCATATTTTTATGCATATTAGTTTCGTAATGGTTAATAAAACGATAATTTAGATTCAGTTATATTACATACATTCCGTATTTATGTATGCCACAGCATAAAGAAAATTCATGAGAAATAAATCAAGAAGGGATTTCATTTTTCTTAATAGACAACAGCTATAGATTAATTTCTAATTATAGATATTACTGAAATCTTGGTAAGAATATGCGTTATTAACGCATAAGCAATTCTGTGAAGAAAAAAAAGCATTTATTATTAAGTGTTTATTTGTTGTGATTGATATGTTTGTAAAAAAAACTGTAAAATTAACTCATCAAACCAACACTTATGCTTTTTCAAGTGACCCAATTATACGGGATGACCAGTGAATGGAGGCTATGTTTACAAACATCCTAACCTAGGCTAATGATGAACGACAGGGCGAGGTAATCAGCGTGCCGTTGACCCCGATAATGACTGCCCGATGACGTTGCATGTACTGAACACGTGCTCACAATGGAAAATGAGACAGATGCGAGCTTTTTATGGTCATTTTTACTAGGGGTTATTGATTGGTTTTTTAGTTAGCGTATGAATAATGGATTTGATTGGCGAATTTTCTTTTTAGGTGAAATTTTGGCGATGTGCTGATTTGTTTAAGATTCTCTTGGTTATCTTTGGACTCATTTACAAAAGTCAAACCAAAGCCAAAGAAAGCAAACTATTTCAAAAGCTTTCTGCCGGTTTGTAGCCAAATTTCTACAATGTTCGCCAAATTCTGTCCTATTGGTTTCACCACGGGAGATATCTACTGCAGGCACACCCATCAATGAAGCGATCGAATAGTAAAACGGGTGCGCTTACGTTTAAGTTGTTTAAATAAAATAGAAATGGGCTCACTCCGAGGGGCGAGTAATTATATCGCAGCAAAACTATCGTCCAAATGAAAAGTCTCTTGAAGACTGTGCCAAATGACGCTACATCGAATATCACTCGATCAAAAACGATCCACGATCGATTCAATATTCGGCTTCCTATATCTGTTGGTTATTAACCCACTAAAGTTTATGTATGAGTATTATGTATTCAGTTCACTAAGCTTCGACAGATTAGAATGATAAGAAGCTTTTCTCCAAACCATTTGTCTCAATAAAAGCTGACAGTTGCCATAGTTTTTTTATCATTTTTAATTCACACCATTGTCTCACTAGTTGTGTGTCAATTCTGTCAGATTTCTGGTTATAGCGTCCAACATTGAGCCGTCAGTCGAATGAAGACAAATACGTTGGCATGACTTTCAAAAAGAAAGTGTTTGCGCAAATTGAATAAAGTGCAGTTATGGTGGTCGAATGGCCGACGACTCTGTTAGTTTTGGGGCCATTTTAATAGACGAACTAATTTAGTAACGCATAGTTCTATGTTTCGGATGTCGGATATATGAGCAGAAATTTTGTACATAGTTGTCTGAATAACTGTTTTGATATAGAAACTTTTTTAAGTGTGCGAAAGGATTATTTTTCCAAGTGTACAATGACATAGGGAAACAAAACGTCCTTATTTATTTCGAATTGTAAAACCTTTTTTCAATCGTTCTAAAAACTAGTTTGTCTTTCAAGGCTTTTTTTGTTGTTGTATCTTTTATAATATTTCGATTATCAAAAAAGGCGTAGCCAGCTGTCATATCTACAGGTTAACACATGGGATGCACAGGGCAACAAAAGATTAAAGAACGCATGGATTTTTTACACAGATATAATTATAAGTAATTGTGATATCAAGGAAGCTGATACACACACAGATACATAAATTGTGTTGTTTGGAGTAGCGCAACGAGTGCCTCTACGAAAGTTAGGGCAAAAGTTGGGAAAACTGAAGAATAAAAAAGAAGAAACTTTCTTTCCAAATTGGCAGTCTTTTTAGAGTTGTTTGGTTATTTCAAACACACTTTTTAAAACCTTTCTATAAAATCATATTTTCATGTAGTTTCGTATTATATTGGTGCTTGCTGTTAGTTATATTAGTGGTTATTGGCTCAAATTGATATGTCCGTCTTCATAACGGAAGCCGACGGATTACGTCCTGCACGAATATTATTACTGTTACCATTTATAAATTATTAACAGGACATGTGTACAAAATCTGAAGGCATTTCGTAAGTCAAAGAGTATTCTTTATACATTTCTTTTTTTAATTTCTGCCTATCTATTTTTTTTTTTAGATGTTTACCGAATTTTAAATATAGAAGATACGTTACAAACAGGATCGTCGGATCGGTCTTCAGTGATGTCACATAAAATAGCCACATTATTATTATTAGTTTTCGGAAGGGTGAAGGTGGTGATAATAGAATCATAATTTAAGCCGCAAAAATAATATTAAAGATTGACACTCCACATCAATGTAAAGACACCATTTCACGGCTCATTAATCAGATTCATTATATATCTTGGCAACGCAAGCACTTGTGTCATCTTCTATTTCAATACTACATGTTTATTATCAGATGTGGACCACGCCAAGCTTGTGAAAAATTGATGAAAAGTATACCCGTTATTTCAAACTTAACTTCTGTTATAATCTGACTTCTAGCTCTTTAAACAGTCTACTTACTCTATCGCAGCCTATTGTTGCAAATTCACAACACCCTATACTCTAACTTTGACGGATAGCAAATATTGGCAAAAATTTGGCGTAAAATTGTGGGGGAAAAAAAAATGTTGGGTCCTTACAGCTTACGTGTACCAACATTAGGATGAAGGATAATAAGCGACATGTAATATTCTTCACGTTGTGTGTACTTGAAGAATATTCGAAATCTCTATATCTCGAATCTGTCAAAGTTTGTAGTAGCAATTACAGAAGCAATAATACCTTGTACTATAAAATGGCTACCGAAAAGTCTCCAGCCTACATACACACATGTTTATTTATACTTCTTATCAAAGGTCTCGTCACCCTAATACCCACCAAAATCCGCATCACCATAATCGTATTTTGGTATAGGCAGGATGACTGGCGTAGTTCAAAGCAACAATCGGATATCAAGCGGCGCGACTGACATGTAAATCGTGATCGACCGGGATTCGAACCCGCTACCACGGACTACCGGTGCCACCGCGCTGACTCAGCACTTATTGCACACCTGCCTTGTTTGTCCATAGAAGATAGCAGGTTAATAGGAGTTTAGATCATATGTCAAAGCGGTAGGGATGATTGTTCTGTGATTTTTTTTCAGGATGGAGTTTATGCAGTGAGTGAGATTTTAGCGATAGATACGGCTTGTTAATTGTGGTATTTACAAAGTTATGTAGTAGAATTAATTATATTATAATATAATTTATCTCAGTTGTTCTCATTTTATTATAACTATTATTCCCCTTTGCTAAAGTTTTCCCTCTTTTCCTGTATCCACTTCTCTCGATGATTGTTAATCATGGATCCAGCTCAAGCTGCCATCTTACGCATATCCTTTGGTATCCATGCAAATCAATATCATTAGAAAAAAATGAAGTAGGGTTAATCATTTACTATACATCATCATCATCATCATCAGCCAGAAGACGTCCACTGCTGAACGAAGGCCTCCCCCAAGGGGGAGGGGTGCCATAATCCCCATGCTTGGCAGGCGGCTTGGGAATCGCAGTGGCTCACCGATTAGTGAGAGGACCCGTGTGCTGCCCGTCCTCCGGTAGCTGTCTAAAGTGTTAAAACTTTTATCAATACATTCATTCTTCGGTATCAACTATCGATTCGAATACATATTTTAGGTAGGTCAACGTAAAAATACTTAATTACCTGTCTAGACATACGCACGGCTCAATAATGGATTAGTTTCTTCCGTCCAAATATAGAACCTAAGCGCAGGTGCTCACTCCATAATCTCAAATGCAAAGAAAACTTTATTGGTACCTGCACCTTATATACCACAACAAACACAATACATAACCAAAGATTCTCACCGACCTTCGTCAAAACTTTATCTAACGCCTCATAATCATACAGCCCGAGATTTTTTTCCACATAATTCCTTGATCCTCTTAATGCTAAAAAAAGTAAAGATGATGTTTTTAATCTAACGTTTGAAAGATTGACAGGTCGGTCGGTTGCCTGCGGCCTAGCAGGTAACCAGTTTGATTAAAAATATTTCAGCAAAAGATCGCTCGCGATGCTATCGGGTTTTACCTTTTTATCTTTTTTTTCTTTGAGACCAGAATAAGTTCAGCTGTTCGAATTTTGAATATATTTTGTATTTTTCATTCGCTGGAAAGCTGCCAGGATGTTCTTTTTTAACTGATTTTTGGTCAGGATTCTTATAATTTGGATAATTTGCAATGGTTGCATTGCATTTTGCATGTTTGTTGCATGTTGCAAAAGTAGTTGCTTAGTCTTTTTAGCTTGCCTCATACGATCATACAGTTAATTACACTGTGCAATTATTTCGGAAATTTAAGGCAAAGCAAAACTGTTAGATAATAGTTAATAAAAAAAAAAGATAAGCAGGCCCATTCAAATTCATCTTGAGATCAATCTGAAACAATTGAATGATTTAAAATGTATAGATATAAAATAAAGTAAGTACATACATAGAACCCTAAGCACTTAAAAGATCATAGTTGCAAACATCTCAACCACTAGTAAATGCACCCCACAGAAGCGGCCATTTCTCAAATTGTACGAACGCATTCAACGACCCTTGGTAAAAAAATATTGAACTACAACCATCCCCTAAAATTATTTTAGTGAAAAGAAAGGAACTTAATACAGTCCCCACCATGCCTCCCGGGCGCACCCCTAGCGTGTAGATGTGTGTGTAAGTACTGTATTAGATGTCACGTGTGTGAGTGCCCTCAGAACGAACGGCTGACAGCTGAGTATAGGCGAAAGAAAGTACTGGCTTCAATATTATTTATTAGCATAATAAGTAGTTAAAGTACTCTTGCCTAAAAGCCATACAAAAAAAGAAATTTTATTTTTTATAAGTTATATTTTTTAGTTGCGTAAACGCGTCCTTTTCTTGCCGGTACATCAAAAGCTAAAAATAAAGCTATTTGAAGTGAGTAAGCAGGTATTTAACCTGTTGGAATACCAAAGCCTAATTCATATTTTTACTACTGACTAGGTTAAGAACTCACTATGGTTGTATTGCATGCCGAATCCAACTGAAGTCTACAATTGGGTAAAATATCACGAGAAAGCAAAAATCAACGTGATTATACAGCTCGTAGTCGCATGCGGTAACGGCAAAACGAACAACCTTACTGCAGGCGCTTATCACACAGCTTTTTGCATTTTATCATCTAAGTAATTTGCGTTGCCGAAAAAAATATGTGACTTTATAATTTGCTGAAAAAGCTTTTTTAAGGAACTATTAAATCTATGTTTAGAATATAAGACGTGATATTCAACTTTGATAATTCAATAACCCACCCAGCACTTTCTGTCAGCCGTACCTTACAGAACCGTGCCGGGCGGGCGCGGTGTCGTGTCGGGAAATCAACACACACATACAGAAGTAATGCACACATACAGGCGTATTGTACGTCGCCCCACAGAAGGGCACAAAAGCTTGGCCGACTGACTACCGAGATATGTGCTATACATTCAACTGTGATATATTGTATGTGTCTTTATAACAGAGCATGTGATATATGGATCGTCTTGAGACTGTTTCAACTTATGAGTAAAACAAAGTAGTGCGTGCTTTAACGATTATTGTTGAAGCGCGAATTGAGAGTTGGTGATAGGAAGGTTAGGTTGGTCTTAGGAAAACTGTCTTTTTCGGTTTATATAAGATTCAACCACTGTAACTAGTTGTAAAAATTCTCACGAGATACGTCGGATAATGTCCATCTATTAAAAAATAAAATGTTAGCAATGGTTTGACGTTTCCATTTCTAAACCCTAATTTTCTATTACGGAATGTGACATATTTATATAATACCTAACGTTGCTGAGTTAAAATAGACTTTACCTCATGTAGAACAACTAGAATACGAAACACGAATACGTCGGGAAATTGTTTATTTCTTTGTACTTTCATAAAGTATACAATTCAACGATATAAGTATATAGGTATGATGCAATCCAAAATCTTTACATGTAGCAAGAGCTGTTTAATCATATTTTAAGTTATAGGTACTATTTGTGGCGCCCTTGATGAGAGTGAATTCTTACGATGTGCGCGCACACCGACAGATAAAAGCGACACCATGAAGTTGGCTGGTAGAATTGATAGCTATATTCAAGGTAGTTATCACATCCAATCTATCCATAAAAACTTCCACTAGATGACAAATTATTCTGAAGTTACAACTTACAAGCCCATACAAGTTTTATAATTTTCTATAAACAAAATTGAATTTATGTAATATCATACTCCACAAACATAGAAATTCAATATCTGAAGCATACCCTCCACATATGTCGGCTTCTCACGTACATTTCTGCAGCTCTCAAATCGACTTGAGTATGGATTACATACAGCCGACGACTTGAGCCACCCTATACTATGATGTACAGTTACAAGTTATAAGAAACCGCGGAAAATAAAAACCTGAATAATTGACAACAAATAAAAAGACATCAAACCTGCAAACGACTGCAGACTGCAAACGATATGCTAGTTTAACTAACGCTTTTTACTTTATAAATCATTAAGCATCGAGGAAGCGGCCTTGGTAATTGGACCACTAACTTTTAAAGTTAACATTGAATATATATGTAGAAGTGAAAGCTTTTTCATATCATAATAATACGATATAGTTAGAATTAAAGCTAAAGGTCGGTCGGTTTTGATGACCTTTATCCATAATCGGTTAAGCGTACCTTAAGGACTCATTTTAGGTCCCTTGTTATTTTATTGTCTAGCTACATACCAAACCTGATTTAAAATATGGTAGAAGAAGATGTTTTGTACAAATAAAGATAGTTTGACCATAGGTCTATCAACCAAAGTCATGATTTTCTTTATTCAATTCATGTTTTTGATGATTTGACATTTTTTTTATGAATTTGTACCATACGAAAACCATCCGCCATATTCAGTTGGGTGGCGCCCCTACGCAACAAGACGATGTATTGAAATTTGTCGCGTCGCTCAGCCCTTTGAGTTTATTTCGCGGCGCTAAAGTTGCTGACTGTTGCTCAAACATATATGTACGTCTAGCAAGTTTGGTTTAAATTTAAGACATCCATTGTGTAGAATGACGTGCATTGCTAATTATATAAGTTTATTTTGTGCTTGCATTACTTCAAACATTATTTCAACATCGTCTTGCGAAATAATTGTTGATAGAAGCTAACTGATGTGATAATTTTGTCACTTAATAAAGTGTAAACACAATCACAAGTATATTAAAGTTTTAATGTAGTCAAATTATTAAACTAACCCTATTTTTTTTCCCAGACGATGCTTGTTGATTTTTGTTGCAATATTCTGTAGTTTTAACTCGAACTTAATATATTCACCGGTTCCATCCGGCATTATTGCAGTATCGTAAGTTTTCAATATTTGTAATAAATTAAGTTATATAAGAATTTATTCTTGCTATTAATTAACAATAATCATCACGCTTAACATAAGTTCTTAGTACATATTAGTCGCAACTAGCAAGACAAGTGGGAGCATTTCCACCTATTAATAATATTAGTATTGATATGACATCAATTATTACCAAACTCTTCACTCTTACTACCTTTTGTTTGTAGACGATACTTACCATCTTACCTGAACTCTTACCAATGTTTCCAGTTTGGCAAGTCACTCGACGGAGTAGGGCTAAAGTCATCCACAGAGAGGTAACCGCACTCCATGTAAACAGTCCCGGGAGACTCACAGGCTCACCTGACGAATTGTCTGTCTCTATACTTAGATCATGTTTAGTTTATAAGGTTCTTTAATACTTTTCAATTTATACTTATAGGTAGAGTAAAATACAGCTGACTCAAATTGCCTACTTCTTTGTTTTGTGATAGATGACACATTTTCTTTATTAATTGCCGGGCCGCTTTCCACCAAAAATTCTCTACAAAAGATAGCCTAGTGATTAGAGCATAATTATATTTTTTTAAGTTTTCTAAAGCTTTATTATCTATATATATGTATCAACTTGGTAATGCTGCCAGCCATCTGAGCACGCTACCAGTTGACAGTGATGTGGAGGAGTACTTTGATGCCTAAGTATTCGTTTAGGATAGATTTTCATTTTTTTTTATAAGGTTTAATTAATACATTAGAAAGAAGAAGAATTTATTAACTTACCGTCCGTTTAAATTTTACTTGAATTAATATTTCGTACCTTATTTTTGACTGACCAAGTGACTATATACCAAATGTATCTCACCTGACATTTACCTCCTTATTTCAGCAAGTCATCGTCTCGGCGGCGCTTTTATTCCACTTCCTCCAACCAGTCCCCAGAGACTCACCTGCCGAAGCCTCTCACGGAGACCTTTTACTTTACCGCCCTTTTGTTTCCCAAATGTTAGGAGTTTGCAAAATAATGCCTGAATCCCTATGGAATAGTAGTATGCGATTTTCGGAACAAGTATTGAATTTTGTCATTCTGTGTAATGTGTAGTAGTAGTAGTACGACAAAACTGAGCATACCTATACTTTTCAGAAGACTAAAATTCTAAGTATAAAACAACTGGAATTCCAGTGAGTCCACACTTAGAATCTTCTACTTTAGATAATCGTGTAACTTATGTAACGGACTGAATATTCATTTATAATCCACATTAATAGAAAATTCTAGTCTAATTTATTCTCATAGGCTTAACTTGGTATAGTGCCAATCTCATGTGACTTGTACAGAACAGAAAACTCCACTCCAAATAAGTTAAGAAACCGAAGTGAAGATGTGATGATGTATTGTCTATACCTCTCTACACTAAGGTTACCAAGAGTGAGCTTAAGGATGAAATCAAAATAACTGCAAAACGGCTACCGTCTGATTTGACAAAAGACCCTCATGGGACATGAAAAACACTAAACATTTGACAAGCGGCAAAGTACTATAAATCCTTCAAACTGAGACGGTAGCATAATCTTGTTATTTGCATACAAATACCAACAACAATAACATCTTTTGTCTAGACAACGAAGATTTGCAAAAATTATAACTCTTTAACGCGCCATGCAAAAAAGGGTTATTGTTAAGAATCCATGCCGGGTCTTTTGCGAATGAATAAGAAAATGTTTCGGCTAATTTGTGAGTTTTTGCAATATTTTTTGCACATCATCCACGTCTTGGACAAAAAGCAGAAATCTTTCGTAATATACCGTTCCTTGTATTTCGTTGGATTTTTGCCAAAATCTTCAAGTCTGTTCTTTATTTGGAATGGAACTAAAACTAAACGTACAAATCAATTTCTTTTTTTATTTCTGTTTCCATTTCCCTATAATTTTTGTGTAAGATTAGCAGTCACTTATTCTACAAATGAAGCACGCGATCTATTTTTTGTTGATCGGCTACGGCTATTTAGTTAATGACTTTTAATATGTACAATTAATGCCTACGAATTTATGTAAATGATAAGAAAAATCGATTAAGGTTTAAAAGTTGACGGCTCAGAAGCTAAGTGATTGAGATAGATGCTATGTTTCGATTATCGTATATAGCGAGAAGAACCTTGTTGTTTTTTTCAATTCTACTGATGATGAATATAGATAATAATGAAATCAAAGCTAAGAATATCATAAGTATTTTATTTCCCCTAAGTATCGCATATTTCGTGAACTTCGTCAGACATCTACATTTCCATTTCCAACACATCACAGCCATAATATAATAATCAAGCATAGTTCTACTACAGAACTAGATGCCAGATTAACTTCACACTAAATATTGAATAATTCCCAAGTGTTAAAACCCACGACTGATGCGATGTTAAAGCTGTGAACACAACTACAAGTTATATCAGAGTTGATAAAACTGTAGTCGTCAGCCGCGGAGGAGATGTTGCGTGCCGGCCACACAATGAGCCGGCGACGTTGATTAATGACCTTACATTCAACGAATACATTACGATTTTTGCTTTCATTTCGTTCGATACGAATGTCACAAGGTTATGATATCGATGCCAGACGAACGATCAATGCGTAGGAGTAAAACTTGTGATGCATGCCGATATGCTTGGATGCGATTTTGGTGAATGTAAATTGGGTGCCTGCTTAACGAGATGTCTTGGCGGTGTAAAATGCATGAAGGTAAACGTAATTGATTTTTGACTGGATATTTTAAATCGTTTTTTATTGTAAGTTTTGAGCAAGAGCAATTATTTCGTAAATTATACAAAATTATGTAAACGTTAACTATTTTTCTGTTTTGTATAAACAGTCCCACTGACAGCGTTACGTTGTTCTCTTACGATCATTGGGATGATTGTATTGAGACTACCGTTTAGCTGTGGGCTTCTAAAGTTACCTCGAAATACGCGCAAAATAGGTGTTTAGGCGTTAACGTCTCTTACATCGAAATCTTAACGAATTAATTTTATTTTGGTCTCTATCGTTTTGTCAGATTATAAACTAGGTCAACAAGCACTGTTTTTTTTTTTAATTATATTTTTTTATTAAATTAATCTTAATTTAATCATTATCACGAGATAAGTATAAGGAAGATTTTTAGTTAAAAAACGCATTTTGAGGGTTAATTATTTTCTCAATCTATAAACAATATAAAAAAACAAAAGCGTGACGACCGAGTTTTTACTTGTGTCTATAACATATACTCATGTTTAGTGGGGTAAAAACGTTAACGCATTTTGTATGAAAACTTTTAGCTGAACTATAGTCTTAAAAAGTAAACGCCTATGCTGTGATGTTTTGGTCTCCGTTTTATGAATTTATGGATACTTAATTAGATACATCATTAGATAGATCCGGGTACGTCTTAAAACTGCGGCCAGACACCAGAGGACGGGCAGCAGCGTCCTCTCACTAATCGGTGAGCCACTGCGATCCCCAAGCCGCCTGCCAAGCGTGGGGATTATGGCAAACCCCCCCTTGAGGGAGGCCTACGTTCAGCAGTGGACGTCTTCTGGCTGATGTCATTGACAGTTTCTAGTTTATTTTATTTAATTTTTAAAGGTATCTAATTCTCTGACCAATATGTTGGGATAGAAATAAAACGTAGCAGACATATTTTTCATATCATTACTATATTTATTGGTTTTGTATTCACATTTCTCCTATTTCAGTTACAAAACAATTTTCTCATTTAAAATTAAATCCACATTTTGTACCTAAGCCTAAGTCATTGTCTACATCACATAAGTCTTGCTTATGAACGACACTTTATCATCATTATATATGATTATTATAACATAGATACACTGTACATCTACCCATCTGCATTTTTGTTTAGTTTTTAGGAACGATACATTTAATTCCACAATGAATATGGTAATTCATAACAACATTATATAGAAAAGCAAGCAGCACATTTCTGAAGTAGTCAGAAACATATTAAAATGAAACTTCAATAAAAATAAATAATAGATTCCTTAAGTGTTGTACAAAAGCTACATTATTATAAAGATTATACACAGCATGAGATTGGTAGATGTGTCAAAATAAGAAAAACAGGATTTAAAATGGTAACTAAAAAAGTAAGTTAACGTTTTAGCGAACTAACATCGATAAAAATAAATAATATTTTCCTTGCAAATGACTGTTAGACATTACATAAATAGGTACAATTGTTACTACTGACAATGACTTAAAATAAAATGTACAAATCCAACACTCAGGAGATGTTTACCTACCCTAAAATAATAATAATCACACTTTTGACATTGTAAAGTTTTCCACCTAACTATCCAAACATCCGATTATGACTCGTTATTCTAAAATACTTACACAACTTACAAATAAACCTTAAATTAAATTAATCACTTTATTACACCTTAGACACAAAGGAATGGTAAGAATTACAGTTCGATAATGAAAAATAGAGTTTTCTTCTTTACACATCTAAAGATTATAAGGCGGTTAGACCGTAGTCTGATTTAATGACTGGTTGGTTTGTTGGAATCCCGGTGCCGCAACCTGCCGTGCCGACGGGAGAGCCGTGGGCTGCGAGATTAGCAAGCAAAGCTGGGTCCATGCCTCCATGCATGCTCATCATGTGAAGATGATGTGGCGTCATGTGTCCTGGATTCATCTGGCTCCCTGGATGAGACATTGGACTGATCGCCGAATCGTGTGACAAATTCTGCTGTGCTCCCACACAATGCAAATCATTCATTATATTATCAGTTACATTCTCTATACTGTCTGGCCTACCATTGTTGTTTGATTTTTTCTTATCATTGTTATTTGTATTCTTATTCGATCTACTCTTTGGTGTGCCCTTAGTCGTGGTTGTAGTGACGCCAGCCGGATTAGTTTTTCTCCTCACATTTTTGGTGTTAGGCAACTTATTGTCCTTCTTCCACTTCATCCGTCTGTTCTGGAACCAGATTTTGATCTGCCTCTCGGATAAGACTAGGGTATGTGCTATCTCTATTCTTCTTCTCCTCGTTAGGTATCTATTGTAGTGGAATTCTTTTTCGAGTTCTAGTATTTGGTGTCTCGTGTAGGCTGTGCGTTGACGCTTCGGTTCCATTCCAGGTTGAAATTGGCCATTTGCTGTAAAATAATAAACACAGGTTAGGAATTTTAAAATCATCATAGTTTATCATGGGACTACCTAAAAAATTTGATCTACGATCTCCTCTGAACCTTTTATTTACATGTTTTTAACCCTATAAATACTGCACCGTTACCTTTTTATTGTAATATATTAATTATAAAACGTAATATTTCATCGCTCTTCACCTTGCTTTCTGAGAACTAATTGCAAAGTTTTAAGAAAGAATTAAAAAAAAAAAATATTTCTGCTAGATCAAATTATCTCTATACGCATATATCCTTCAAAAAACACAAACACCTCGTTCTAATAACTGTACATAGCAAAGTATAAATAAGGCCGTATCTACATCAGTAGCGTTGCGTGCTCGACGTACAATAATTTATGTACCGACCCGTTGTGTTAATTAATGTGCATAATAATTACACATGCATGCGCCTGAGCTTCCTTTTTGTTTTGATTAATTGCGCCTAGTAAATTAGTTGTACAGACAGCGTAGACATTGATACGATTTCGTACTCGTTGTATGGTATGTTACAATTTTGCATGTACTATGTATGCACTTATAAGGAAGTTATTTACATACGTATGTTATTGAAAATGAAACACGTGGTGTTTTAAATATGTACATTCAATTTCGTTTGTTGTCAATTTTGATTGATCATTCGGAGCTCTGTATTACACTTTTACTTTTAGATTAATATGTCAAATTGCTTGTCGTCTACAGTTTTATTATTAACTATCGACTTAAATTGGCATTATGAGCTTAGGTTTAAATTTTTAACTTAAGAACTGTTTTAGTAACCATTTAGGCAATCGCTATTAAAAAAACTATACATTCTGAATTCTGAAATTCCATACACAAGGCGGGTATTTTGTACTAAACATTTCTCAATTATTCGCCGCCATCAGTTTCTATAGTAGGTCGGACCTGTAAAAAATTTCCATAGGTATCGGCAATGTAAAGAATACTTCGAACCTATATTTAGTTTTTAATTTCTCAATATGTTTCGAGGTTATTCGTCCACAGCTTTTGCAAATCAACATTTTTACAAAACTGTAGCCAAATATTGGAACGGGTTATGAGGTTGCTGACGTCAACGTTGCCCTCACCTTCATAAATCAAGTTTCACATAATTCAGCCAATCATCAACCAACTCTATAGAGTTACCCTTTTAATAACTTTATTACCCCAATCTTTTAGGTTATAGATTAATATTAGTATTTTAGTACAGAAATATTGGTGGCCTTACTTCAGGGCCGAATACTTTACTTCAAAAGCTTAGTATTAAACCCTCATTTGAATGTTTAATAGAGCTCAGTCTTGACAGAATAGTTCCATTGTTGCTACAGTCATAGTAATTTTGTAATTTCCTTTCGAGGAAATTGCCTTTATATTTGATGTCAAAGGACCTTAGCGAGTCAATGTGACGACTCTTTTATTTATAAAAAATGATATGGAAAATTCAGGAATTGGTTAAAGTTTATTTTCTGAACTTATAGAAATGTTATTCGATCTTTAAGAGGACAATATTTTTGTCTATGACCAAGGAAATGTGTTTAAAAATCATAATACCAGTGCTTTTTATCATCATTAAGATGGGTTTGCTGTTGGACTTAAAGATTGTCTCTGACTCTTGTAAGGTATCTTAGGAAGTGTGTACTTTGAACCAATGTGTGATTTGTCAAGAATTTATTTATAAATTATACAGAGTAGAATAACAATAGCAAAAGATTAACTAGATTCTCATTACAATTATCTAATCTACGTTTCTCACAAAGAAAAAATATACGCTCAAATGAAACGAATCTAGTCATCTATTTTAACCTTTTGGTGCTATAAACTCCTTCATTTAACTACGTTATAAAGTAAATTATTTAAAATGTTTTATTTTATGTTTAATTTAGAGTTAAACATGAAACAAGAATATAGCCTCTGATGAAATTGTTCTCCGGTACCGAGACATCCGTTGAAATGACCCAACAGTAACATAACGCACGTACAACCGAACGAACTTCCTTTTATTTATATTGATGAAACAAAAGATAATCAAGAACGAGATCAAAACCACACATCTATACATAGAAGCTTTAGTGAGAAAGAGATAGAAACATTTCTGTGGGGTTCGTAGTGGTATTTGTTTGAATCTCCGCGGTCCTGGTATGTGCGGTCGCCGGCTTGAGCCGAGATTCCCACTGACCACTGACAACTCCACATTGAGCAGGGTCTAGGGATCGGACCGAATAAATATGGAGATATAGTCGGCTAGTTTTATGTATGTTGGCTTCTCGATACAGGGAAAATCAGGGAAATAGGCGTGTCCATTGTATGGTACATTAATGTAAATAGATGTTCGTAAATTCATTCGATTGATTCGGATATTTGTATTCGTTTTGTTCAGTTACAATCAAGGGCATATAGAAAAGAAATAGCTCTGTGTAATGCGTAGTAGTATGTTTTCGACTGATGATCAAGCGCAAAATGTATTTCTAGAACCAAAAGCTAGCTAAGACAATGATCATGACGTGATAAGCTAGACTCCTATTTATAGGATTGGTCCCCAAATTACAACTAACCGGGAAAAGTAGAAGGAGAGAAAGGAGGCTTATGCCCTGTGGTATACAACTTGCTTATAAAAAAGAAACTGACAGTTACACAGACAGACATACCTAACTCGCTGGAGATGTTGTTCTATGGTTAAACATTAAATGTGAACATAGAACAATTTCATTTTATACTGTGCGAACTTCAACACTTTCACAACCTCGTTCAATTGTTAAAACAAAACAATTTTGATTTCAAAGAACATTTGGTAAAAATAGGTGTTTGATTACAATCTAGATTTACGGAAATATAAACAAACTTTCCTACTAACTTTTTCACTAAACAAAACAACAATTAATGTATCTAAAGGCCAGTAGCAAAACAATGAGTAACGTGTGGTTACCGTTTTGTACCGTGTTGACATAGCCAATCAATTACCCTTAAATTATTCAGACGTTGGAGACGACAAACTATGATTTTGTTGACTGATTAGCCAGAGAAACTATTAGAGTGAGTATTTTTTGTTGTAATAGCTACGCAAACGCAAATTGAGACTAATTAATTAGAGTTCTTTGAACACGCGTAGAAAAATTAAGCGGTTCCAAAATTCGAGAAGTATTTTTAAAAAAGGAATTACAATTACTTTTATTTTTTCATGCAAAATAGTTGAAAAATCCTGTTTACGTTCTTGTTTTAGTATTTGACCATAATAATAATACACAAAATAATTCGCATGAATAAAATACAAAGTTGCATCGAATCAATCAACAATATTTTGGTAGCTAATAAACCTGAATGTCCGTGTATTGAGACAATGGTTATTGACTCAAAAATTATATAACTGAGTAATATTTATTTATATTTTAATATTCTTTTAAAAGCTTGTATCACCTGACAGACATGAAACCAACAACTCATTATTTTAATCATCATCGCAGAACCGCTACTCGCTACTGGTGCTCGATCTTTGCTTCGTTAGCCACTATCACGTCATCGAGACGATGACAATCTCAATTGAATTACGAGCTACCTGCGACCAACGTGTGGTCCATCTGTTAATCTCGAGTCGATCTTACGACGCATGCGCTATCGGGCCCTCGAGGTGGTCCCGCCTCATTACGTCCAACTTACGATGGATCTAAAGCCTCTTTGTCCCACTATTGTGTACCATGAAAAATGTTAGTCCAATGACAGGTGTCGATAAGCCAAGTCTCTCTTTTAAATTCGGAATAAAACGCGCGAATGTGATACTAGCAATTTCTTCGGCGATCAATCAACTCGACCAGTTCATTAATGATGGTACAATGGATGGGGATTCCTTTGATGTTTGTCATTTTAATCGTGAAAGATTTCACTTTTGGTGTAAACTTGTTTGACCGTTTATCTTTTTTTTGAGATCTGTCAATACAATATAATAAAATATACCTGCAAGTCCAACATAGTCATGATTATCAACATTAATTCATGATCAAACTTTACAATACAAACGTACATAGTTTTAGGTGTGTATATGTGACCCCAGATTCAAGAAAATTAGCAGTTTAAGCTTCCTAAATTCATTTAAAGACACCAAAAGCAAGTTAATTTGTCGTCTCTAGTTTGTCGTCATTTAAATTGAGAATATTTAAATAATGTCCATCTGTAGGTACAAAAGAGTATCTAAAAGACTGAAATATATGAAAATTATTTTATAAAATCGTCACGAACGCCCAATATTTTTTAAAGCGTCCCCGACTTTTCTCTTCGTAAGGGTGGCTGTCGTAACAGAAATGCGCTGTCTCATGATCGACGGAATTGGTCGTACATTTGCTAATCGTACCTCCCGTCTTAAGGAATTAAAAGAAGCAGTGTAACCAGTTTCGCTAACCCCTCTTATCTATGTTACTGTATACTATATAGGTAATAATGTCTTCCTGACCGATTTCGGTCACGGCGGCCAATCTTACCGAAGATTAGCCAACTACGCAGGAGATATTATAGATCACAAGTGTGTGCGCAAACACAACTCTATTTCTTCACTCTCATAGTCCGATGGGATGGCAATCCGACACGATCGGAGAGAGATCAGGTGCAGGACCAACGGCTTTACGTGCTTTCCGAGGCATGGTGTGTATTCACATACACAAAGACCCCAGACCCGAAACAACTATCTGTAGATCATACAAATATTTATTCCGTGCGGGAATCGAACCCGCGACACCTAGCGCTGCAGTCGATCTCTCAACCACTGCGGCAAACATAACATAACCTCTATTTAATCGGTAATTTATTTAGCGAAATGTAAGTAGAAATGACAAGGTTCTTTTTTAATTTTATGAAACTAAGGGTACCATTTTCAGGCACCTTATGCTTTTATGGATGCTCGGTAGATATGTATAACGCATCCCCGTTCATGTATTACCCCTCTATAATACGTATACCTTCCTATATAGTTTCACGGTTGGCGCAATGGATTAGAGAGCCACTGCTGAGCTACGTATCGCGGGCTCGATTCCCGCACGGAAGGAATAGAGAGAGCACCTGTGTTTGCGGACACACTTGTGCTCTATAATATCTCCTGCGTAGTTGTAGATTGGCCGCCGTGACCGACATCGGTCAGGAAGACATTAGAGGTTTACATAACCTCTCTAAGTATTCGAAGTCAAAATAGTCAGAACCCACCGATACTACAGAAAGAATATAACACATACCTACATCCGAGTTTTTGCTGATACTGAATACAATATGCATAATTTAAAGTCATGCAATGAAAAACGTGTCGACAGCAAGCAGCCTACGACAATCACCAGAGGTCGCCAGTGTTGTAATGACAAGCGATTATGTGAGGAATGAATATGTAAAATATTTATATGATTGTGAGCAATGTAGGCTCTAACAAGTACTCTGCAATGATGATACTTTGTACCTACTGGTTAAGAAGTATATGCGTCAAGGGCGGACGAATTAGTCCCGTCAATAATATTACTTAGTAGTCTATTTTGAATAATTTATTTTTGAATTTGAATTTATGAGAATTATAGATACATATGTTCATTTGTTTTCTTGTCACCTAACTCGTATAAAAACTTACAGGCGCAATATATTTTAGGCACATAAGATTATCGAATCTTATAAAAAAAATATGAGCTGTTGGATCTAGAAACCTAGCTAAAAAATCCAAGAGCCTATTAAATATAGGAGAGAATTGAAATACTCAATATTAATCCTTTCTTGTCCCGTGAAATACATTATGATTTACTTAAATAGGTATGTGATTATATTTACATTGTATTTTCCAAAAAGTCATACTGTACTGGCTAATAGCTTATATTGTTTTATTTTCTACCAAACTATTGGGTACTAATACGGCGGGTATTTTAAATCGATCTATTGCCTAATACGATACCGGCATTTACGACCTTAATACGATGGGTATTTTTCGACTGAAGATAGTAGGTATAATATTTAAGTTTGGTATTATTGTAACTGTTCAATTTGACACTGGACACCATAACTCTCAAAACTACATACCTTTTGACCGTAAATAGGAAGCATGGTATTTTCCAATAAAGAATTCATCTTCCTAGCCTTGCCAAATTTTTATATCAAACGACTGCGATCTATTCTGTCTTCTATAACCCATAAAAAAAACGCCGAAGTAATGAGTAAATAATCTTGCGAGGTTCAATCATATCTATACATTTGAAGGAAAAAGTGAAATTTTGATTAATGAATTAGCTTAAAGTTTAGAAATATCTGAATTGACTAGAAAGTCACAATACCTAACACTTTCTAAAAAATATAATTCATAGAAAACCATAGTAAAACACATTTTTTGGCTGGTCAGAATATTGAAATTCACGCACAATTGTAGCAGAACCATTTTCTAACGAAAAAGTGTAATAAGACTTTTAATACTATACTTTTACTATTACATTATTCCATAGTCACAAGTACTGTTCTGTATAATGTTGTATATTATAAAATCAAACTATGTTAGGTCAGAATGGGGACCTACCTCGGCTTCGGTTACGCAAAAAAGTGATAAGATATCAATAATATTGTATCGATTTGTAACTAGAGTTAGTCGCATACAATATTACCCACATACACATACATTTCTGTATCCACAAACCATAGGCAAAATTCATATATTGTGCGAGCGAGCAAAGACTTTAATAAGCTATGTAAAGATTTCTCATTAGACCAATTTACTACTAAAAGCTTTACGGCACGCAATATGCTGAATCTTGACTTTTTTCGTTAATTCTTAGGTTATATCATTAATTATAATTAACATGTTTATGCTTGTGACTGTAAATAAAACATCTTTTTTTTCTACTGCTATCCGTGAAAATCTGTAATTGGGTAATTGTAACCTATGCTAGTAAATAACCCACTTTTGTTGGTTTCCCAAGCTGTAAATAAATTACGAAAAATTTACAGGACTTTCAATATATTTAGATTTAACACTATCCTTCAGGCTGGTTATCAGTCTCAGCTACATAATAAATTCTATTAGGTACTATGGTATTACCCAACATTTAATTTAAATGATTGATTTGTACGCCAAATCATGCGTCATAGTCCTCGATATCGGGTGCCTTATAGATTTTTAATATTGTTGAAACACCGTGTCAAAGTATTCTATAAAATAGAACTAGTGTCTTAGTAAACAAATTGCCGAAGTCAGCTTAGTATTACCTTGAAAAAACTTTAAAGAAATTCGTACAATAAGAAAGATGACAAAAGAGGGACAACACGAGCCCAAAAAACTAGATATCGATAATCTCCACGGTAAATGTACAACCACAAACAGCTATTTAAAAGCTATAAAAATAAATGACACTCATTTACATGATTGTTTGATCTTTTGTGCCACGTCAATAGTCCTGGCGTCTAAAAGGACCTCTTTAACGACATCACATTAGTAAAATGTCAAAACAGAAAGGACACACTCGAAGATGAGTGCTTGACGTAAACATTGGAGGGTTATTAATTGGAGGTGATTTGTTAATTCTTTCACGTAACGTACCGCGAACGTTTAATATGTTACAAGTTTTCGCATTGATTGTACACAATAGTAGAATTAATGTGCGGATATTAATCTTGAAGAAATGTACATTTTATATTCATTTGTACGTCATTAGGTGGGTTTAACTTGTAATTTGGGTGCATTGTGAGACCTACTTTTTTTCTCGGTTTGTTCCTTTGAAATTTCTTTGCATTCTCAATATTTAAATCTATTTACAAAAGCTTTTTAAATTTTTCTTTTATCATTTTAAACACATCGTGTCATCTTAAGATATGTTTTGTAAGTTTTTTATAAATCAAACAAACTAAAGATCAGTTAGGCAGAATTTTTGGAAATTCTAAGTTAATACCGGCCACGGGTCATACTTTCATTGCTTTAATCAAAGAACTTATATAGTGTTATGTTGTTGTAAGTAGCAACATAGGTTATCCACGACAGTTTTATGCAAGAATACGTGACAATTCTAGGGTCAAATTAAAATTGTTCGTTATTATTATTGGGATATTTTTTTCGGAACTGTGCTGTAGATGATGTTTTTTGTAGAACTAATGCTATTAGAGACCTGTGGGAATACAATATGACGTACGATGTAATTGTATGGTGATTCACTTATGTCCACATAATATGTCACGTGTAACATTCGGAAAATGGTGATTATAACATCGGACAAGAACTGCCAGTTTATTGCAGAGTGCCAAGTTTTAGTATGAAACTATATTTTTTGTATATTCATGCCACATGGCGTATAAAATATAAAAAAGATTTATGTAAAATCCGAATAGTCAAAATACCCAAATTTATTCTCGGCTTCAATGAATGTAATTCTCCAACAAAAAGAGATCCAGACCTTCTATGCAGACCTTCTAATTCCAACACATGCTACACTCCTTCTGGCAAAGAGATCTTGCTCCATTTTAATGTCTAGCATAAAGAGAGTGTGCTTTAACTTCGCTACTATAAAATAAATTTAACCCATTACTGTCCTACAGCCGGGCAAGGGCCTCTTCTCTGAATGAGAAGAGTTAGACCTTAACCACGCTAGTCTAGTGCAGGTTGGCGGACTACACACACAATCGAAAACTTTATATACATATCTGGCCCTCTCAGGTATGCAGGTTTCCTCGCGATGTTTTCCTTCACTGATAACGCAAGTGATAATCAAATGCTGATCCGCACATGATTCCGGAAAGTCAGAAGTGCGGATCGAGTTTGAACTCAGACTCCTGCATGGACGGCAAACGTTCAACGGCTAGGCTATCATTGTTTTGCTCCTAATTAATAAAAAAAACGAATGACCCTTCTTCAGCGAGCTTTCCATACATGCTAGGATGTGTAGGATTACAAGTTAGCGTTACTATTGCAGCCCTTGCAGTCACTCTATCCTTCTAAAAGGCGTGTCATCGCTGCTACTGTTTCATCATTTCCACACCCTGGCGACCGCAATTTTGTCTCTCTGGTGGTTGGTACACCGACCCAGTCGTAGATCCTCACATCCATATCTACCAAGATTTCGACCATTTCTTTCTCATAGTCAGCAGCCCAAAATTGGATTGCGGACTCACAGTGACAGTCGCTCCTTGCAAAATACTGATTTCAGCTCAATTGCTGGGAACCACCCCTAGCATAGTGAGGAAAAGGCAAGTTGAGGAATCCATTAGTTTGATTATAATACGTATACATATTAGAACTACAATATTGTTAGCCTTCACGTTTTTTAGTTCTTTTCAGGATCAGCTTAAGGCTCTCTTACAGTGCTCGATAAGGGACCTTTACCCGTATTATTATGAAGTGTTTGAAGTGAATGACTTATGCTCTAGTTTATTTATCCTTCTCATCAAACAAGTTGAAGTAACTAAACGTAAATTTACATATAGTTAAGTTGCTTTTTTGTATCTACCATTCTACTATAGTTAAAATGATCCACAGGTAGAGGTAAACTGATCATTAGATTCCTACATATTTTAGAACTTACAAATCATCTAAAGGTCTATTACCTACTTCTCATATCAACAAAGAATATTAAAAGCTTTCCGTTTTTTTATGAATACATTAAATTGAATTTTTAAGTTCCAAAAAAAAAACCTTTGCTGTTTGTGTTAGTAATTAGTAGTAGTGTTTATTTATATCAAATGCTTCATGAAAAGTATGTTTGCGGACTGACGGAAAATATTACTTTTAGGCTGTTAAGGACCTTATTTATAGTATAAATCATACTTACACGCGCCAGCAACATGTATCTTCTTCATCCAAGGATAAATGACCCTGTCTGTGTTATCTGAACATATAGAAGAATCATCGTCTTCTACGGGCGGAGAATCTAGGAGTAGCCTTTCGTCATCCAACTCTGATCCAGGAGACCCTTCTCGGCCCAAAGCATGGAGCTTTCTTCCTGCAGGAGCTGCCTCTTCAATATGTCTTTCCAGTCTTAAACCGAGTTCTGCCAAACCAGGAGCAGTTTCAGCATTGTGTGTAGGGTATCCGTGATCCGCGTCGGATGGATGAGAAGGTTCAGGCGGCCTCGGTGGCGGGGCGACAGGTGGGTGCTGTGGCAAAGGATGATAGTAACCTCCATACCCATACCCAGTCCCAATTTGAACAGGAGCATATTGATGCTGGTATCCATACTGCAAATGTTGGTGTTGGTAGTATTCCCCTGGTGGTATGTAATCTGCCTGGCTGTATTCCTCGGAGGGCGGGAACTTGGGATCCGGCTGCGGTTGGTACCCACCGTTGGTGAGGAATGAGCTCATGGTGGGCGTGGTCCTCTCCGCGCATCACCTCGCACACAATACGCCTGTTAATATGGCCGCCATTCAATTTGACGACATTTTTTAATATGTCTCCTTTATATCTCGCTTTGTTTTATGTGATAACAGTCATAACATGTATGTTAAAAGTTTTAAATATCACACCCGTAACAATGTTGTTACTTCAAAACTGAGATTTGGTGGATTTCAATATATATAATCGTCAATTTAAAAAAAAAACTGATTAATATCAAGATGCAAAAATAGTATCTGTTTAGGGAACTTACACCAAACTTATAATCCACTCACAATTTAGTCATCACAGTGAATATGAAAATTGCTTATCAGTCACCAGAGTATAGCTTGGATAAAACACTAATTTTCACAATTGTTTTACAAAATAAATAATACAAAATGTCTATGCAGAGAATTTCTTCCACTCTAATATATGAAAAGAAGTTGTCCAAAATATTTTTTACTCGTTTCAAACGTCCACAAACCTTGTACGTTCAGTTTTGCTTATCTTATGTTGTTATGGTTATCACATTTTATTAAATCTTCACTATTTACAGCGAGCGTTTATACACTAATCACAATCACAAATATTCAGTTCATTTCACAGTTTTGTTTGCCAAAGTTTCAGAACAGCATTATTGCAAAGTCATTTGATTTATCACTTTTTGATAATAAACAATGGTGCTGGAGGCGCGCTGTCCTGCAACATTTTGAGACAATATACACTGCCCAACACGCCAGCACACTCTGTCACTTTAAGGACTCCTATACATGTTCATCAATTTTTACATACCACCTTCCATTTTTAAGGCGGAGCTGTTCTTCTTGTAGCTTACTTAAAACCCTACGATCCACTTTCAACCTTAACATAGAGACAAAAGTATTAATTTTGCTTACAGCTACATCTAAAAGCAATAAGCTGTAACCACGCTTTTCCCCCTCCCGCTTGTAAACAATCAAATGGGTGCGAAAGAAACAGACGCATAAATTGTTGGCAAACGCCGGAGCCGATCTCATATTGCTGTCTCCTTCTTCCAAATAAAGTTTTGGATTAGAGCAAATGAGAACGAAATTTAGAGCAGGCTTTAGTATAGTAGAGATTAAGAAGCTGTTTAATAATAATACAGAACGAACATGGTCTCTGTTCGTAGCGACACGGCGCGTTTTAAATATTTAATATGCAATTTCCTTTATTTTTCATTATTATACTGTTCATTATTTTAATGGACGACAAGTGAGATATAATTAGGTAGAAATTAATAGTTTTAATACAAACCGTGTAGGGCCATCATACGGTCATTTGCATTTTTGTGTCCGTCACTCTTGGTCAACGCAATATTAATGATTTTCAGTGTTTAGTACAGTTTTATGGTTTCACTTTTCTCATATTTATCACTGTAATTATGTTAACATAGTGTTTCGTGATAAACAGTGTGAACCTATAATTTAGTATATTATACTTTTCTTGTAATTATTTTACTATTATAAGCTTCAAAATAACCGATCATTTTACATACCCAGCATTTTTTTAATAATTTATTTATTCAAGTTGCAGACCAATATTAGTTTTACACATAACAAAGAATACAGGGTGGAAGTTTATGATGTGGCAGTAAGGTTACCTATCTTACGTAGGTACATAAACTACTTACTTAAAAAAATACAATTAAAGTAATTTGTCACACGAACTAAAATATAAAAGAATAGTTTGGACCTTAACACCAGAATAAAAGCCTAAATGAAAAATACTGTAACTTTCAAAATAATAACAAAACCACATGATCTGAAGCAGCATATCTATCACAAAAATCACACGACAAATCCGATTAGTCGTTACATCTTCAACAAAAAACAAAGCAATCACTAGTCACGGTACTATGATACCGTCTAAGCCGCTAATACAACACTAAGACCCGACAAGGGAGCCGACTTGGACACCAAATAAACGAAATGGTGATTTTATTGAATTAGATGATCACAATGGTATACGGTGAAGTTCTGCTGACTCATGCTAGCTCCCGACCCAACCACAAAAGGTGGTAACACCCGATCAATGGATGTTTGATCAATAAATAGACGTGTATCTGGTCCGGTTCGGTATTTTTTGATACTGATTCTGTTTTGTGTTCGTGGGATAAAGGTTCAGCTGCTTCATGCACCTACCATGCAAGTTACGTTTCAAGTGTAACAAGTTTGGTTTGCAGTTCTCGCAATAATAATTTGTTGATTGCACTTATTATTTAAAAATTATAATTTAAGATTTCACCTTCATCACCTGAGTCATCTTTACTCGAAGGCATTCCCATAAATCTTGTCCAATTTCTACCCAAGCAACTCAGTTGTAGACGATACTTTAGAAAATTGAGTAAATGAAGTTCTATAAAAAAGATTGATTGTTAATTAATTATTCTGTAAAACATAATGAATATGTAAGTGAATATTTAGGTACCTCAATAACCTATCTTTAGGCGCCATGTACTAATAACTATAGTTTGTCATGAGCTACATACTAAAACTGACAAACTTCTACCCCAGTTAGAGCAAACTATCGATATAATATTAATTACTAGACATAGACTTGCTTCAGACACGACAATTTCTAATACCAGTTTAAATAATATATACATAGTCAGTTACTAAGCTAAACATAGGTAGAGATAATGATATATGTATTCCCCATGACCGTTAATTGCGATGTAATACGGGGATCCCCTATGATCTGCAGTGACCTAGACGATTACCGGCTGATGATGACAATGATAATTACATACCTGTTATAAGTAGAAAAACAGTACAGGTTTGTAGTACTAATATACCTAAGGAAAAAATCAAGTATTAACACATGCTCTAGATCGTGTTTAATCACAGAGCAAGATACAAGTAATATGAATGCTTAAGTTTTTCTTTTATTTATTCACTAAAGTTTACATAGCTTTAAAGGACATCAAAACTCATTAAAGCTTCAGAATTCTAATATATTTTTTGTCGAAAATTCGAATCGTACTAAATATTTATTAGTAGCAATCTTTCTTTATTACTGCGGATAAAAACAGTAAAATCATTTCAAAATCAAATCATATTTCAGATACAATTTTGATTAAGTCCCAATGTTTTAAATTAAAATTATTTGCTTATGAGAGATGGATGTTCCCCATTGAAGACATCCTTATCGTCGTAAACTTTCTTCGACTAACTTGCTCACTCCCGTTGTGTTTTTTCTCGCGACGCTAACTGCCTGCCAGCTCGTTCTATCCAGCGCAAACTTAATCCAAGTTTAATGAACAATACGACAGGCCCTTAATCAAACTTTGGACTTCCTAACTTTGCTTACACACGATTCTGAACTTTAAAAACCTCGGTTAGGAGTTTAAATTTCTCTAAATGCTTCGAAGGAGATGGGATGTTTTGTCTTTCAAATTCCCAGCTGGAGAAAAACCTATTTAGCTGACTTTGATCGTATTATTTGTTTCTTGTTTTGCCTTTTAGATACAGTGCCGGAATAAAGTGAGTTTATTTAAACTGAATTTTATTAAGATTTCAACACGTTCATTTATAATATTCAGATTTGATACAAATACAATTTAAATTGGACTGAGTTTAGTAAAAGCTTCATTTTCGCCTTCGGACGATATAAATGGAACTGTATCATTAAAGTTGAGAGCAAAAAACACAATTTAAAATTTCGCAGTCCCGTTCCCAATCACATGTTGTGAAGGGGATCGTATAGCCAATTTTCTGTAATGGCGGGTTGCGTTTCCTATCTTTGTTGGGCCGAGTGCCGACATTTTTTGCAAAGTCTCGCCCCTCCCATGCCGAGGGCTGGCTTCGATGAAATTTATGGGGTACATATGTATGGTACCTACATAGTTGTCATTTTTTGCTGGTGTTTCTTTGATTTCTTATATCGGCTTTACGTTTTCTATCATCCCATATACCACTAAGATATCATGTAGTTCTTCGTATTGTATACTCGTCTAAAATTCTATTTAATATTTAGTTAGTCACTCTGGTACATAATTTAATAATAACAATGTCAATACATACCTACATACATTGTATTCACGACTTCGACGAAGCAAGCTCTTCAAAGCCACGCACAAGTTTCTGACGCGGGTACGTCATCGTATGTCAGACGTTTGACAGCCGACACCACTCTCGCCTCCCTGCTACCTCCTACGCCCCCCTCGGTGACGTCACCTATAGGAGGGAATCATTCTGGATGGAAGTTTGGTCGAGAAATATTTTAAATATGAAAGGCAGCCTGAATTTAAGACTGAAGCATTTTTAATCAAGGATAGGAAGGGAGAAATCTTTTACGTGTTCGAAACATAATCCAAAACCGTCAAAGCTGTGATTTTCAAAAGGATAAGCTGAAGTGTATTTTTATACATCTCCACGTCTAGCCATTTATCAATATTAAGTCCTATATTATAGAGGCTTTGGTAGGCTTCGTACCTAAGTAAAATAAAATACAATACAAAATATGAACACCAAAAGGTCTCTGAATCTTGCTACAATATTTTTGGTAAAGCGTGTATTTGCCAAGATTTATACGGCATTCTTCTACCACAGCCAAAGTTCATATTTTGCCATTTTATGTGTATGTATGCCTCACAAAAACGTCAAATGTTACAGCGTCGAGGGGGAACGTTTGGTATTCCTGACAAGATCGAGCCCTACAACGTATCTGTAAATCGTCTTCACACAAATTCCAACCTTAGTTCGTCTACATGAAATTACATTTTGCTGTCTGTCTTATGCGGTTTTTACGATGATTTCCAGTTGAGTGAGCAGATGTTTCATTAATCAGCGAACAGTCGCGACAGTGCAGCAGCGCTGGCGTCGCGGTTCAATTTTTTTCCTCTTGCGCCCTTAGATTGGATATTGGACACGATTTCCTGGGAAACTTGGCAGAGGCTGGGTGGTCGCTAATCAATAGCATACGTATCTATTACGTTAGTATGTACTGCGACATATAATAATTCATTGTTTCCTTTGTCTTAATTTATTGTGTTACTCTTTTCTTATTTCAGTCAGTAGCTGCTTCACAAGATGCTCTAGATATGAGAAGATGTACTGCGATGATGTACTATGTGTATGATGATGTACTGCGTTATAAGAGTACAATTATTTAAACAAAATAATGCATGCAGATATAGACTTCAGAAGTTATAAATTTCATCGAACCAAAGTTACTACACGTAACATAAATCAAAATATTTTACACATAACAATATCATACAATAGGTCCACTAAACACATTTTCTCAAATTAAACTTCTCATCTAAACTCAACCAAGATTCACGAGGCTGAATCTTTTAACCCTCTTCAACTTTATCTAAAAGCAAAAGCAATTTGCATTTCAATGCATAAATTTTATCCAACACACGCTTACCCTGTATAAGTATTGCTATCTCCTCCCCTCTGTGTGCACTCTGAGAATTATCCCTCTGTGAATAGGGGTTGCTTTTGTTACTGCATTTTGATATAACGTAGGTGCTATATAGATCATGTTGAGTATATAAGTTAGTGGTTTGGTAGGAATTATTTAGAAATGACAGCGCGTAGAAGTGTCGTTTCAATAATCTACACTCTTTGTTACAGATTTTATTTTCACTGCTAGCCCACAAATAGAGCTATTGCTTGCTCTGTATCACTACGACGGTATAAGTCAGTTACCCTTCAGTAGCTTTAAGTTTAAGGCTGGTACCGTAAGCTTCTCGCTTGTTCCACTGTCTTCAAATTTTTTTTCTTTGTGTCGATTTTGATCCCAAATCTTCAATATCTACTATCTTCAATATCTCATTGGCAGTGGCCTGGTGCATCTTGGACGGATGAGATTAACAGAACAACAAATCTATCAAGATACAGAAAGCTTGAGTAAAATTTATTGCTCACGAAAGCGGGATCTAAATCCTTAGGTAATATTCAATAATATTCTTCGTGTTGCAATAGATGATAATAACAATACTATCATATGCTGTATCCACGAGAGAAAGCTTCATAATTCTAAAAGTTGTAGAGTGATTCGAAATAATGGAGTGAGCAATGCAATATCACAGAATCATGATACCAAAGATATTTTATAACAAGCAAATAACAAAAACGAATCTGCCTGTAATAGCGATCCATCAAACGCTGACTGTTACATTAAACTTAAATAAACTAAAATTTCACGCTTACATCTTACTTTCTAATGATCGATCGGCCGGAAAATCGTACTGATTCGACGTAAATATTTTGACATCAAAGAATCGTATGACGAAACAATCGCTTTCGTATCTGAGGGGATTGTTAGAAAACTTAATATCTGCAGACGTTTGATAGATCGGTCTCGGGGGTGTCCGGGGTCCAAACAGTAGCGATTCGCTTGTGCTATACAATGGTGAGTTTAGAGACAACCGGTCGCTAGGGAGTTCGATAAGATTTGCGGTGGGATGGTTAAAAAGCAATACGGGCTCTTTGTATCGAGATAAAAGTTTGTTTTGAAATCCCATGTTGATTGAAAATAAGCAAAAGCATTTAAGCGTCGATGTTGCCTATTATTTGGTTGTAAGTTATTGAATTTACAGGAAATACCTGCATTAGAAGACAAGCATTTATGGGGTTGATTGAAAAATTAGATAATTAGGTCAATCAGTTGCTCATTTTGATAACACTGCATTGTTAAAACATACTAAGATCACATCATTCGGTCGACAATTGTTCAAATAGAGAGTTAATTTTTAAAAGCCTAACACACATAGCATCACGCCTGTATTCCCCGAATAGTTAGGCAGAGGTGTACTATTGTACATCCACATTTCGCCGGTGCCGTTATTGAGTCCCATGTAATAGGAGGCGAGCCTATTACCATATACCGGGCACAGTTCCAGACTCCATGCTGCTACTGAGAATTACCTGGGAATCGAACCAAGGGCCTCACGCTTAGCAGTCGCGCTTGCGGCCACTAAACCAATGAGGCAGTCATAAACTTTAACGTATAATTGGGTACTTGACAGTTGTAACGATTAAATATGAAATATATCAGATATGGTAGCTTATAGGTTAACAATAATTATACAATATTTTTTTTGCATTAAAATAAATTGTAAATATTTTATTTTTCAAAAATAAATTTGATATTTTTTATCTGTGGATTACAAGAACCGAAACGCGGGCGGCCATGATTGAGTGTCATGTGACGTAACTGTTTACAAAATAAAACATCATGTGTTTTATCGTTTGTGGTTTGCTGAGATTTGAGAAAATTAACACTTAAATATTTCGATTCGTGCTTGTGAGAGGTTTTACGAAATGGAGTGAGGCTATACATAAGCTGATAGTGCAAATCTGCCTAAAGTCGATTGATTTATATGGTCGCAAAATTCTTGGCGTGTAATCCTGACTGCTCTGCCGAGTTTCGGAATGCAAAAACTTCGTGTAAGTATCGAAATAAACAAAGTAATTATACAAATTATTTGTAAAAGTTGATATGTATAATTCTAAGAACAAATAGTCAAAATTTTATGAAAATATTTTAAATTACTTAAAGGTTATGTTTATAATTTCAGATCTTCGCGACAATCGTTTGGTGATGACGCTATAGGATGTGTCCAACTAAAGAGGGAGGCAAATTTGTGTGTGGTAAAATGCAAAATTTGTCCTGAATATGAGGTTTGTCAACAGCCATACTTGGTGCCCATGGTCATCGATGAAAAGGAAGGAGTAGTACAGTGTCCAGTGTATTTACTGCCCTGCCTCCAAAAGGTGCTGCAAACATGCAGTGGCTTTCTTAATGTGGACTCACAGAAGAATTGAGGAGTTGTTTTGTATTGCCACTAAATGTTACTAAAGTGGGCAGTACCCTGAAGTACATGAAAATCAAAGAAATTGGTAACAATAGTAGTTCCATATGTAACCAACAAGATGATAGTGTATTGTGCGACTTTTTAGAAGAGAGTACAAAAAGGAATTTGTAGAATCGTCCAATTTTAAAACATCAACCTGATTATGAAGATGATGTGGTTCAGTTGCTTTCATCGCACTATTTGAGTTACAGATTCAATCCTGAAAATGACTGTTATCATAGAACATTATTAGAATACCAGCTTTTGCCTACAATCTCATACGCATGGAATTTAGAATCTGATAAAATGTAACCTATATTTTTTAGTTAGACCTCTAGCAATAAGGTCGGTGAAAACTGCATTAAATTCCATGCAGTGGTTTTTGTGTGATGTGTGTATAAACATACAGACAAAAGTTCTGTTGCTTTAATAAAGACCCCCATATTAGTTTTTCTCCAATATCTATAATGTACAGACATCGGCCTGTTATAATTTTATTATATGTATAGATGATGAAACACATATTTACTCTGTAAATTAGATTTTTTTTGGAAGAAAAATGTTTATTCATTAGTTTATAATAGCCCCAAATAAAAGAATTTAATCTTAGCAAATCATGTATTTTCAATTATACCATCCTGTAGGTTAATCAGTGCACATGCAATAATAACACATTTATCCAAATATTTTAACAGTTTCCTATTCACTACGGAATAGAATATCAAGAAAAAAAGCTGTAAACTTTCCCCTCAAACTATGCTTAAGCGTTAGAGTCGTAGTTAGTTTGTTCTGTTTCTTGAAATATGACGTCACAGCTAACAAATGTCACGTGACCAGCCGTTTTCGCGCGAATTTCAAATGAATGAATAAAAAATATTTTATTTTCTAATAAATAACGTTTTTTTTGAGAAAAATATAATTGTAAGAGGTATAAAATAAACCAACGTAAATTATAAAATATTTTTCCGAAAACTGTCAAGTACCCAATTTTAAAAAGATAAATCGCAAAAAATATCGGACTATTTAGATGGCAAAAACGCTTGGGATTGAGCCGCTCTAAAACCTTTCCTTCTTTTAATATACAATTTTCATTATTTTGATATTGTAATACCGATTAAATTTAAATGATAATTTATACATAACCCCTATACATTGTAAATGTGAGTGAGATGTAAGCTGAACGCTCTTAAATTCATTAATTCTCACGATGACTGCTTCACGATCCATGCTTGCCCTCTGTTGCGACAGGTCAGCTCAAATACTATGGCATTTTCTTCAAAAGGCCATTCCACCCTATATTTGTCTCACATAAATCCTTACTATAATCTGTCTGGACTTTCAAATACTTGACCCCTGTATACAAATTCTCAGGAGAATGCCGAGTAGTCTAAATAAAAAAGACGTGTAAAAGTCATTGAAAAATCCTAATTGCAAAATAAATAATTTCATTTCATTTCATGTTGTTTATATTTTCATTATGTTTATCGAAAATGTACTTTAAATAAAAATCTCGAACTAAACCCTCTCTTACAATGCACATCGTTCCGTTGCATCAGTACACTCGCAAAAAGCGTCTCTCAGCACCACCTCACAATGACTAATGATGCTGTGGAGTGCGGATTCCGAAAAATACCTCGCACTCGCTACCCGTAAACAATGACGATTGGAATACGTATAATTGGTTAAAATCTTCAAACACACCGCAGATTTTGGAAAACATTTTAGGAATATTTGAAAGTTTCGTTTTTTGTGATTATTTAGACTTGAGAGAGCTGTTTTGATCTCGCATGCTGTTAATGTACGCAGATATTTAATTTAATTTTGTACATAGGAGGTCTTAATGCCGTAGATATTACTAATATCTTCACTTATGACCTCTGCTGCACAATATTATTCCCCGTAGATAGCTATTAAAAGATCGTTCTTAAGGCAAATTACTGAAAAAATATTATTAGTAACATGACGATTTTTCTGCTCGAATAATACATCCATCCTCTACAATATCAAGAATAGGAAAAGCATTGATAGTACTGTATCTAACTTATCCTCTATTTATATTTTCCAGTCACCTTTTATCGTCCTCTCCAAAAATTATTAAAGGACAAACCAGACATACCTACCATTATCATGCGAAGTCAACACAACTGAAACCTAAACAAAAATCCAGTTTCAAATCGAATTCACACAAAGACTAGGACGGTAGGTATACGCCGATCCTTTGCACCAGCCAAGAAAAATAGTAGAAAACCCATTAATAACTGTCACAGTCTCCTTGTTAAATGCATACAATACTTGGAGCTTTTTAAAAGGCTCACAATGGGGACTTGGCTAAATTAAAAGTTTTTCGATACAGCCGCTCGCGACATTGCACGGAACTGGAGACGGTAATTATTGTACGTTACTTGTACGGTTAGCAAAAATGTAGATAAGAAAATTCAAATGTTCAAAAACATGTTTTGTGGCCCGACTGAACTAGAAGGCAATGTTTTTAAAATATCTACATAGTAATACTTACTTTTGTTTGTTTCGATAAACGATTTTTGTAATAATCCTTCATAATTTAAATTTTCTATAATTATGTTTCGCTGGCTTTTAATTTTTAATATATTTATTTACTTCATTGTTACATTAAAATTATCTAATAAGCAAAATAAATCTGACAAAGTGGTCACACTTCAAATGAACAAATCATATGCCTAAACACTGTTCATATTAAATTCTCATTAAAATAAAATATTTACCAAGTTCTAAGAAACTAGTAATATCATTATAACATAAATAGATAAGCAATTTACTTGTCATCAATATTTATGTACCGTAGTAAATTAAATGGTAACTAACCAAGTTCTTTGAAAAGGAAAATCAATGGTGGAAAATGATATCACCTACAGATATGAGATAAATATAACCTCGTCAGTAGGTAAACGTAATTATAAAGCGTCATAATAGAGCTTCGGAGTAACACAACATAGTAACACACCTGTATTTTCTGAAGATTGAGCAGAAGTGTAAGTAGGTACATCTGCATTTGCCGTTTTTAAGTCCCATGCGATAGGGGCTGAGCCTAGTGACATCAACAGGGCACAGCTCCAAGCTCTGGGCTGCGACTTAGAATTTGAAGAAAACACAACACTTACAATAACACTTTGGCAGACCTCATGATCGAACCGTACCAGACGTTCAATCGCCACACTTGACTAATGAGGCATTTTAGAAATTATCAAATTTAATAATATTTTGAGAAAACGCCTATCTGGCAATTAACTTAGTTACTGTGACTAAAGATGTATGTGAATGAACTACCTTCTAGCTGACCATGTTAAAGCCAAACGCGCGTTATAATTTAAAACGTAAAAATGAGCAATGTAAGCTATTTTTCTGTTTCCTAGACCTACATTTTTTATACAAATAAATAACCTGCGGAATATTAACAAAATTGCTCAAAGTGACCTAAATTTACAATAACTGTAAGTTCTGTTATTAAAGTTATCAAGATAAGTTAATGTTTTGTCAATTAAATTACCAATTTGTTGTTTCCACAGTTTAAAATTTATTTTTTCTTACTAATTTTATCTCTTTTTGCAGACCCTACAGTCTAGGTCTGTACGTCAACTGACACTGGTTTGTAAAGACACATTTAAGCGGAAAAAAATCAAAATTAATGATATCGGTGGCAGCCACTAGGGCACAGTTGAATACTCTTTCAAAGTTCCACCTCAGTACGAACGTTTTGTGATTTTCCTTGTCCTAGCCATTTTTGTTCAAGGTACGTAATCGGCAGAAAAACTTCGTATTCAAAATAAGTTCATAATGGTAAAAGACAAAAAGTTTTGCTTAATAAGTAATTTTTCAGCTGTTGACAGTCACGACGACAACATTAGGTACCTTTTTATTGATTACTAGCTGGTAACCAGCGCATTGCTGCCGCAGAAGAAATAAATTTGCTCATTCAAATACCCGTACGACACGCGCGCCACCTACTGTAAGTTAATTGTACTGTGCCTATAGCCTTCCCGCAAGTGCAAGCTATAAGTTGACAAAGTTTTATCGCAATCAGATGAGCGGTACGGCAGCGCATAAAATACGAACAAACAAACACTAATTTTTATATTAGATAAGATACCTACCTCATATTTAAATAGAACGATAGATACAAATACCATAATCATAATCACTCATAAATCATTGCCTTAAACTATATTATTGCGGGGAAAGAGGAACGTAAAAATAAGTTTTTATGTTTCATAAAATCTGTATTTTCTTCTTCATAGTGGAAAGATTAGCCAGCAAATGTGGTAGCGAGGCTGATTACCCAGGGTGCAGCAAACGATTTCAAATATCGTCACTCGTGGAGGCACATTCTTAGCACCAAATCATTGCGTTAAAATTTAGAATAAGCAAGTTAAGTCGAGTAATAGACGGAGCTTTGATATTGTTTGTTACTATTTTCCTGAGGTTTCGAATTAAATAAAATGTAATACAATATAGGTAGGTATCGAATTATTAATATCATGTAGTCACAATATTTCTCCGCCCAGCCACCTCAATCAGCACGCATACAATTCACAAAACCACCGACTGTCCCATATCACACGACCTGGATAGCACCTTGATTGACTTATCATTTCAATCTCAGCGCCTACCACGAGAACACGAACCGATTCCCAAAACCAACACCGATACTACCTCTTTTACAATATCCATTGCGGATTTTTTTAAACGTAACAAATACGGTTTCTAAAGAAAAGAGTAATGGACTGTGCAAAATTTTAAAGTCGTTTTCAACTTAGGTTTCTTGGTCGGGTATTTCCGTCAAGTTTACGCGGGGGCGCTTGCCTCCGCATCATCAGACGATAGCATCTCCAGACGGTCGGTGACGTCGAGACCTGATCTCCCGTCAATGTTTTGACGTGGGACTTAGTACCTAAATATATAGTTATACACGTGTAGGTATTATATTCGTGTTCTTTGTTGATGAAATGGGTATGTGATGGTTTTGCTTTCTTTTGCGTGCAGTGAGCTTTCTGTTGCAGACTTTTTGGGATACAGAGTTGTGTTTCAATTGTTTCGTTTATATGAATAAATACAAATGAAATTCCACTGCACTTTGAAGGTAAAACATATCCTCGTGATACAAAGCTATTAATAGATAGAAGATGATTATAATTATATATTTGCATATAGATTAGAGAAGATTTAAGCTTTTTTATACATTAGTAAATAATATGTCAGCACTTTTATAGAATATCCAAGTGTAAAAATAGAATAATAAGGAATCCTAAACAATCCAAGAATTTATAAAATCTATGAAACAAACTAACTCGGCTGTCAAAACAAAACATTTCACAAGAAAGCATCAGCCGTCTTTCTTGAAATTCATCCCCAATTCCATCAAACAATCTCAAAGAAATTGCATATCGATCTTCAAATTTTAATTACTCTAACAGTGAGGCAATCAGGCAGAGACCCTGTGACCCATTTTAAAAGTTTTATACGTACCGAAGGCAACGAGGGGAGTGATAAATGAACAACATCAATCAGAAGAATAAGTGTTGCAAATTTTCACCCGGCATCCAGTTATCGTGGCGCATGGTCGTCCGACTTGTTTTAAACGATAAAAATGATCGAGTGCGTTGTATCTGCGGACGATGACGTATTGGAAGCCTATAATTTTGGTGATGAGTGTATTTTTTTAAATGCACTTTTTGTAGATGTGTAATTTTTAAAAGATGTGTCGTACTGATTGTCGTAACGGGATCTGCTGTTTCATAAGTCCTCAATTCTTGAATTAACAAACAGCGTGTTCCGAACATATACATGGGGAACCACTTGTTAAATTGATAAACTTTTTAAGGGGCATGAAAATGTTCTGGCATGATTCACCGTAATATCAGCTTGAAGAGATTCACTGCTGGACATAAAGTTGTCTGTGAAATATAATATAAAGCCCTATGATGAGATTTCCATAATGAGCGGTGAAAACTTCCATAGAGGTCTCGGAATTGCAGCTTTGAATATGATCATCATCAACCAGAAGACGTCCACTGCTGAACGAAGGCCTCCCTCAAGGGGGGGTTTGCCATAATCCCCACGCTTGGCAGGCGGCTTGGGGATCGCAGTGGCTCACCGATTAGTGAGAGGACGCTGCTGCCCGTCCTCCGGTGTCTGGCCGCAGTTTTAAGACATACCCGGGTCAAGAATATGATGATATGATGTTTGAATATGATGATATGTTAGATCAAATCAAAACCGTTTTTTTTTTGCATTTTGCCTAGTCCCTACAAATGAAACAGATTGATAAGTTTTACAAACGTTCTTCATGAAAATAATCACACTGTAAACTAGGTAGCCCAAGTTAACTCAAAGTAATTTACGATACGATACAGTGCCTCCAGCCTTGCAAATTTCTAAGAAACTTTTAAGTGAATCGTTGATTCCAAAGTGGATAGAAGATCCGAATTGACGGCAGAGCGATTGTTTTAAGAGGGTCCCAAGAAGATGCTATTTGATGTGATTGCAATTATAAATCCAAGACTGTAGTACGTAGATTTCAATAAAGCTGAAATTTTGTAAAGTAAATAAATTCTTCGAGTTTTCGGCGTTATTTATTTGACTTCTACCCCGCATCACTTCGAAATGTCATTGCTAACATTGAGCTATATTGACAAGCACTGCTATGTTAGCAGTGTTCTAGGTCATTTATTTCAGCGAGATATTCTCAACCTAATATTAAATACAGGAACTATTGTCCAGTATTTTATGAGACAAACATTGACTCGAATAGACAGTGCATCTGCACCTGGAATGCAAGTATACAATAACCGGTATATAGAACCTAGTAGTGTCCAGGTCACTATATTGTATTATGTTATATTGCTCAAATCCTTACATCACCCTCTCGTCGCTTCTTCCGCCTCTAAATTGGGTAAAGATACTCTGACTATTTTTAATGCAACAATTCGGTATAAATATAATGATTTGCCTCACGTCTAGATAGACTAAACTACCTCAGGTCCAATGCTGTTTAGTAAAATTCAACTGAAAGACTCGTTTTTTTAACAATATATGGAATGAGTGTGGTAAACGCAATCTCTAAAAATTGTTTCGAGTTAAGAAACATTAAGATCCTCGAAATATTGTTATTATGTTACGTATCCTCCAATCCTTTCTCGATTTCTTTCTCAGTTTCTACTAATCAAACACGCAAGATAAGACGAATTAAGGCCGATACTGATCTCGCGTACGAGGGTTCCGGAAGGTGTCCCCATCAATAATGTGTTATCGCGCGACGAATGACGACCGGCTACCGTGGAAGCAGTAGCGCTGGACACTTCCGCGGCAATCTATAGAGCTGTTTTTATCGTTACATTAAATTTAAACATTTTTAGGCTCCTGGATGTATGAGTGAAAAAGGAAGAGGTTTTAAGATAGAAATGAAATGCTTATATGGATGTTTCTTCATCGAATCTCATCATAGAGAATAATTTGCTAAACCTCACTGTTGACGACGTTGAGTGTTGTTCACCTAATATTTAAACAACTATTTATACTTACTGTAGCAACCATCCTAAACCATGAGGGAAGATCTACTTATATAATAATTGTAAATAAGAGTTCATTAAAAAGCAACGAAATAGTTGTATCAACTCATTACATTTCACATACGAGTAGAACTCGCGTGGCTTACATCGGGGACAGTTTTAGGCAACTATTAAAAAATAACCCTGTCAAACGCTATTAATCATTGTTCGATAAGCCAGTTCAAAATGGGCGGTCTGTGATGTAAAGTAATTTATTTCATAAGTCCGAATGCTATTGAAAGACTAACTGAACCAATATAAGTCGACACCTGCATAAACGTACAAGTTTCCCTTCTACATGTATATTTCGTATGGGTGAGAGAGGTGGGGAAGGTCTTCGTGTGTGGTCGTTTTATATTAGCGATGGGCGATAGTAGCCGTTGTATTGACAACGTCCTATGGACAATAGGCAATACATTTATCGGGCATCAAAATGATTTTCTGTGTAAGATCGAATAAAGTCAATCGGTACAGTATTAGGAACACTGATTGTTGATTACTGGTCACAATACATACTTGTCTCTATTTTGCCCATTATCATTTTACTATCAGCCCCTAAACGTGCTCTGCTCCATGGAACCTGAACCTCCTTTGGAATCATCTGCCTCGTTTAATTTTTTCTTTATCGTCCTGACATCAGTACCGTGCGGTGCATAAAGACAAACAGACACTGCCTACCCTACATAACTCAGATAAAAATATTTATCTGAGTTATGTAGGGTAGGTAGTGTATTATAAGACATTTGAGGTGGCAAATCACATACATCATTATTTGACGACACGGTTGGCCCAGTGGTTGAGAGATCGACTGCTGAGCTGCGTGTCGCGGGTTCGATTCCCGCACGGAACAAATATTTGTATGATCTACAGATATTTGTTTCGGGTCTGGGCCTTCGTGTATGTAAATACACACCGTGCCTCGGAAAGTACGTAAAGCCGTTGTTCCTGCGCCTGATCTCTCTCCGGTCGTGTCGGATTGCCGTCCCATCTGACCGAAATTCGGTCAGGAGCACATTATTTATTATTTATTTATTTATTATTATTTAATCGACAATACGTCGAACCAATACCAACATGCAGTAGATATTATTGGTAAGTAAGCGTTTAAAAATTTTCTGTCTACCCTGTCTAAAAACTCTGTGCACGCCGCTGCCTGACATAGTTATGTCGCTGTCTTAATGCCAAATTAATCTAGGTAATACACCTAAAGCTTTCTCAACCCGAGTCTAAATTATAATTGATAACTAATTTCCGAGCATCAATATCAAATCATAATTAATTTCCAAAGGTTGCTGTTCATCAAAATTTAATTTAATCTTGCCTGGTTTAAAACCAGGCAGGTTTGAATTTAATCATTAAAGCCTAATCAGAGCAAGATGCATTTTAATCAATATTATTTATTTAGCAAGTAATCATAATTGCGTTGCATTATTTTTTTGTAGATTTTTGTGCGTTCCTAATTAAAATGTCCGTATCATCAAGTTTACATTTTCATTTTTAAAAACATCCTAAAATTTAACAAAAATAAACGATAATTTTTTCAAACTTAAATTAAAAAGTTCTTCCAGGAAAAGGAAAAAAATCCTTCAGTATCAAATAGAGTAGATGAAACATATTAAGGATATTTTATTCTAAAGTAACGGTGCGCCACCTATCGTTACTACTAGAGAAGTAAATACTGACATGCCCTCTACATTAGTTAGGTGTCTACGTAATTTTGTTTACATGGCGATTGTTAGTGCCATCTGTTATCGAGTAGCATGTGTTACTTGGCTATTTGATTCACGTATCATCTGTATAGTTATGAATGAAACATATTATTCATGAATATCTTAGTCAAATAAGCATTGATGTCAACGTTGAAATATACAATATGTCAATTGAATAGGTGGTACCTACTCCAGTTATTGTCGGTGGAGATTATATTTGTGATTAAAGTTTATATTAAAGATAGGTATAGTTTGTATTGTAACCATTAAGTATTGCACCAAATTTCATGATCGATCAGTAACGGGTGGGAAAGATAAATAAATATACTTACTCATGTTATCATATGCCCCTATTCCGTCTTATGAAATACCTTTTGTCTGTGTAAATATTAGGTATTTCTTCGTATTCATAATGTTTTTTTCTTAATTATTATACATAATATATTTATTTAATTTCTGTATATATTCATATACCATATGGTCATAGAGCCATATACAATATTATCAAACAGGTAGGCATTAGTTATTATAGGTATAAGAAATATTTTTCTAAGACATTAATCATTAAGTAAGTATTCTTAACATTTCGTAATTTTAAATAATTAAACCATGTCTCATCAATTTCGTATTGCGGTTAGTGATAAGGAATATATTTGTTAAAAGAACTTATGTATGTTCGTGAAGTTAGCAATATAAAATAACTAGGAATGTGTAATTTTTGGTTTACCTATCATTATAATTTGGAAATCAGTAGGCGGAAAATTTTAGTTATATATGTGTCTTTTTAATATTTTTTATTTAAAAACTCAGTTTAAAAATATAACGCGACTAAAAACCAATGTAAAACAACAATAACGATTACCAAATCAATTGAACCACTAGTTTAAGCAGTAGTTTATTTGTTTAATATGTGTTTGTGTAAAAAGTCACATCAAGATTGTTTACCTTTATTTAAGTACCTAAACAAACCGAGTATAGGTTAAAACATATTTTTTCATTGTTTTACTTTCACACCGTTATTTATTTACGTCTCACAACCTATTCTATCATTAATTTTAAAGTTATAATTCGTATTACTGATTTATTATTCTGTAACAGTAAGTGAAGATTGTAACTAAGAACTTTTAGTATTTTTATTCCTATTCCTTTTATTCAGAGACTAACGGTAACTCAATAAATAAATATAGGCAATAAATTAGTATAATTGTGTTATCAGGTTTAATTATTAACTTTATTCAATTCCATCTTCAATGCAACGACGCTTAGCTGCACACGATGACGTATCTGAAACAGAAATGTAAAACGAAAACAAAATACAACATAAAATTATAACTCAAATAATTTATTTACATTCAAAACTATTAAAAAGAGACGAGACAGAATAGAATATATGACAAATACACATTTTATTCTCACAATATGATACTCGTAATATGTAAATTATTAATTAAATCAAGAAAACTAAGCAATGTTTTTACATAACATTTTCACACATTTTCGTTATTGGTAAGAAATATTGTAATTACATACATATAAAATAAATAACAACAGCTTTACAAAACTAGATCACTGTCACCAAAATCGAAAACAAACGAATAAACTTTTTTTAAATCATATCACCGACATTGCAGTCGGTGATATCTTTTGGAAAAGTTTATATTACCAATAACTATGACATTAATGATATCTAATATGTCAATTTTTTCCCAAATTAGTTTTATTTCAGGAAAGATCTAGGTATATCTAACAATTTATGAACGAGCCTATGTGAATTTAGTTCAATGTCCAATAAATTGAAATAAGTAGTAATGCTGTTTTCTTTCATTGTCTGTTGTACAAGTTATCTAGGCTTTAAAACTAAAAATATCATTCACATCCCTATTTTTAAACAATCCTATAAAATATTCCCACTATTCCATGAAATATAGCTCGTGAATCGACACGCGAGCAATAACAAAGTATCGCTAGAAGCAATCAAGTGCATATCTATGCGTCATAAATTGCACTAAAGCCTTTACTTTAGTACCACAGCGCAATACACAAGGCAATAAAACATCAGAACACTGCATCGGAAACATTGTATCTTTATATGATAACTTTAAAGTAAAATACATACTGAAATACCCACCAGACTACTCACCAAACATTGTCGTTCTATAAGACATAATAAGTATGAACTTACGATAATGGATTGAGAATAAGATACAATTTGATGTGGCTACTTAGATGGCTTTAGGAGTACATAAAGACAAAGTAATGTGAAGATTTTAACCTATAAACCACCAGAATACTGCATAGTCTTTTTATAGGATACTAGCTTTTGTCCGCGACTTCGTGCGGATATATAGCATAGCATTCCGGGATAATGTAGCTATCTATCAGTGATTTTTTTTTATAATTGGATCATTAGTTCCGGGGATTACCCCCTACATACAAACAAATTTTACTTCTTTATAATCTTGGTATAGAACTATAGATAACTACGCATTTACGTTAGTGGATTGAGAATAAAATGTGATGTAGTTGGATAGATGTGGAATAATTTAGGCCATGTAGAAGACTTAATAAAAAAATTAAGCTATAAACTACCCGAACATTGCATAAGGATACACTGCCTTTCTATAAGACATAACTACGAATATGTGTTATGAGAAAAATAAAATAAAATATGATGTACTTAGATGAATGTGGGATTATGTCACAAAGAAGAAGTACCTACCAGTGTATCATAACTACGCACTTGCCTTAATGGATTGGAGAATCAAATGTGATGTGAATATCTAATACTAGCTTCCACCCGCGGCTTCGCCCGCGTAGTTTACGAACCCGTACATGTTTCCGTGTTTCCGTGATAAAAAGTAGCATATGTGCTATTCCAGACTATAATCTATCTCTGTGCCAAAATTCATCCAGATCCGTTCAGCAGTTCTGGCGTGATGAAGTAACAAATATCTATCCATCCATCTATTTATCCTTACAAACTTTCACATTTATCATATTAGTAGGACAGGATACTTTTACATATGACACGTAGAATTTAAGTAACAAATTGTGCGGGGCTTTCTAAAACTGCTCGTCACTCGTCGTGCGATTTGTGCTACAATCGATTTATCAACCGTAAAAATAACTTGTTACAATTTTAGAGAATGAGTAACATATTACAAAATTAGATATGATAAGCTTTGAGCAAGAGCAATATTTTTAATTGTGGTAATTTAATGTTTGTACTATTGAAACAAATTTGTTGTGTGCAAAATTCTCATAGTGATAAAATAGAGAACACGAATGGTGCTACATCAAGATTATGAAAATATTACGGTTGCCTTTCACTAGTATTTTTTTTTATACGTTTATGTACATTAGAATTTCTCCTGAGTCGTGGGTACATTTTCACAAACATACATGTTACACGTATACATAACCAGACCCGAAACAACTATCTATAAGTAGATCATACAAATATTTGTTTCGTGCGGGAATCAAACCTGCTACACTTAGCGCAGAAAACTAATTACTTAGCCACTGCGCCAACGGTGCTATCAAATATCATTCATAATTATTCATAATAATCATAGAATATAGTAATATTTTCAGTATTTTTTTAAGAATTACAGACATACTTCTAAACAATAGTAATGCACGATAACATCTATAGTAAAATGCATTCGAATAATTTATGAAAAACACAGTTATGTACTGTTATGTACTCTAAAGATTTGGTTGAGATGAGGAAATGGAGAATATTGGATACCGAGACGCAATTAAATAAGTAAACTGAAGGTAAACAGGAAGATCCTGCCAAAACATTTTAGTTACAAAGCTGTGTAAAATAACACCCATTTAACAATAAAAAGAACAAAACCTCTTGAGGTAAAAAAGCAAGCCCTCATCCCACCAATTCTTTATGTAAAGAAAAACAACATTATACAAGTTGGCATTATCTGCATCCAACCATCTTCGGAACGCCTTCTTCAGAAACCCCTACCACCGATCTTCTTTCTTCAAACTCGATTAGTTGTATAGTAGCGAGGTCTTCCAGCCGTGAGATACCTGTAGAGACGAGCTTCTGATATGAACTAAACTACAAAAGCCCGGATCTACAGGGTAGATCACGAATGTGCCATTATATTCTTCTAATTTCGAGTTTCGGTGGTAAGTTTCGGATTTCGGACGAAGTTTTCGGCTACAGCTGTTATCGTTGCTTTCGGGGGTGCGACCTGAAACTTTGAAACAATTTTTTCATTATATTCTTTTCTTGTCTTCGGCGATTCATAAAGTTCAAAGTTGTTATGATTAGATTTTTTGTTGTTTAAAGTTTAGAAGTTTTTTGGATACAAGGTTAATAAAGACGTCGGTTCTTGTTACTCTTAAAAATTAGGAAAGGAAACAAAGTATAGATGTGGCCCTTCCTAAATGAAAATGCCGGACAAAGTAACGAATAAACTTTAAAAACAAAACTTTTCATACATTTTTACTGAACTTCATTGGGGAGGTTAACATTTTACCGAAAATTACAAGATGAAAACAAAAGCTTTTTCCCGACAGTGTAATTAATGAAAATATTTAAAATATAACCTCGTAAACTTTGTAAAATAATAATAAATCGCCAAATTATTTAAAAGTAACTTAATTAAGCCCTTTAAAATATACCAACGATATTGCTTGACAGCAAAATTTTAATATGTGTTGAGGCCCACATGTCGCGTTTAACGGAAGCTTAACGTACAGGCTTAACGTGTAATTAACATGACAGCCACCGGCATCCGCTTGATATGGAAATCTTGTTACATATGACACATGTAATCTATCATTTATTACTCGGAAAATGGTTCATGAGTACAGCTTTAGTAGATATAGGTAGTAGGTAAATGCTTTCAGTACAAAACATTTATGTCTGTAAGTTATTATTGACTGTATAGCGTTAATTGCGATATGTGTTGATTGTGTTTTAGTTCAACAAAATGTGGTAAAACCTTTTTGAATGAAATCAAGGGTAGATATGTACTCGACACCTAAACGAAATAATAACTAACATGTTTATCTATAAAACCAAAGATTTACGCGAAAATATGTTTTGCCGACACAAAACTCAGCCGGAATTCAATTTACACGCACAATACAACACTTTCACCCTAATCTGCTAGCATGACGAGGGATCACAAATCAGAGGAATCAACATCGAGACCTCGCGGGATACGCCACAAAAAAATAATCTCGTCGTATTTCCGCAAATCATTGTGACCATTGTATAGTCGATAATGTAGTTGAGGAAAGCGGGCCTAACAAAAAGGTTCACTTAATTGCACGAGGGAAGAACGCTGAAAGGCGAACGGGCTTTGTTTCCCGCGAGACCTTTGTACGGGCTCACCCGATCGTCTGACTCATCAATTTCCTCAGATTGACGTAAACGTTTGAGACTTAGATTGCGCTAATACGGATAGACGTGCGACACGTACGGATGTTCGTGAACACGATGACATGTCAAGTTTGAGGGCGAATGTTTCGGAAAACTCTTTATTGAGTTATTTTATATAGAGAAAGGGAAATAAATAGTTTGATTCTTGTAGAGTAACGCATTCAGGTGTTTACACACTTGCGATAAATAAACTGAAACTTAATTTATCCTAAATAAGTCTATTGGACAAAATGAGTAGTAAAACGAACAAATTCTCTAATTAACTTCAAATTAATCGACAAAAAGCACCAACTATACATAAAACGTAATACGAAATCCTCATAATTGAACCATTACACAAGTTAACCGAGCAAACACGAGGAAAACACGGCACTTGAACCATATTAACTATCGGGTCTAACGACGCGCATCGACTAGGCCTTAATTGAGGCTCATTTATAAATCTACGACTAATAGGAGCCCGTATAGGTGCCGCTCACGTAAATATCTACAAGCAATTAGCCGAAATAGAACTAACATATTACAAAGTTCGGGGGATTGAACTGAAAGACCCGGTAGCTATATCTCGCTAGGTACCCCGGTAGGCGCCCCCTAACCTCCCCCGGTCTGCGCAGTGTCGTCCTGCCATCATTAATCTTGCGCCGAGCAAACAGTCGTCCACAAGAGCAACTTTAGAGCTGTACCGTGTCGATAATGTAAGTAAACTATCGTAGATATGAGCGATAACTGCCTGGAGGCCTTCCCGACCCGGTGACGGTGCTTAATTAATTGGATTTTAGATACCGCCCCTAGAAATTTGCCTTCAACAGAATGTAATGGCAATTAATTTTGATTTGTTTAATAAAGCTGAGTAATAAAATAATTATTAATTTGGCAATTTATGCGGAAATTCTATGGTCTGTATTTTGAGTTGATAATATTTTGCAAATATAAATTATAATTTATACGTTTTCGGAAACTCCACATTCAAAATCTTTTTTAATATAATTCTTACGTACCTACCTACTATTCAACGAATCGGAAAAGCTTAGTAGAAAAATCCTTAGAAATGAAAGCAATCAGTCTTCTTAATTCTCAACTCATAGACACAAATTCCTTCACTAATGGATTCCTTATCTGAGGGATTTCATGGAAATGTTCGGCTAAAAGATTTCGCTCCAGATTCATATCGGTGCGCATTGAAGACGTTCTCTTTTATCTATTGAAACCAAGGGGATTGAATGGATTTGAAAAGAAACTGTATTTTATAGCACATAAGACTGCGATTAGGTAACATTTGAGCTTTACAAAAATATGATTAAATCCGATTTTTGTTAAGTATAATCACAACATAAAACCTGAATCTCTAAAATGTTTACTGTACCTATAGAAGTCTCATTCAGCTAAACGTCTAAGTATCTAACAAAAAGCTCAAAATACTCCACGTGAACCTCCCAAACTGCAAACAAAACACGAACGAATACACCAATCACCCAAATATGTTCCTACGTGATGAAAAATACAAGTTAACAGAACGAGACGTACCTACCATTGTTTGTTCCGAGTTTTTCTCATATCAGTTTTTTTTCCCTCGAGCCGGCCTCTGAAACATTCAATCCCAAATGTTACATTTCAATATGCTGACTAAAACAAACGTAACTTTTACTTCACCCTTTCGACGTGTTTTATACGAAAGCAATATGTCTCCATATGTCTTTGAGCACATAACTTTATATTTGTGTTCGGAAATATTTTGTTATAGGCGCTCTTAGATATGGAGGTCCGACGATCGTATTGTAAAACTATGTATGTAATACCTAACACATAAATAATATTTATGGAACTGAGATCTTCTTAGTCGTTTCGCTCTTGACAGAGCGGTCGTCGTCGTCATGTCGTAGTATCGGAGGCGGCATGTAAAATGCGTTTCTCGATGTCCCGCCATTTCTCCCTGTTGGAGGTCATTCTGCTGCAATCGTTTAAGGGACCGCCCACTGCAGACTTAATCTGGTCAGTCAACGCATTGGTGACCTCCCGCGCCTAGTGCCTTCTACTTTCCCCTGGACGACTAGGCGTTCTATGGACTGGTCGTCGCGTCTAGAAACGTGTCCGAAGAAAGCCCAGGAACTGAGATACCCATTCTTATATGAAAGGGTGGTCAGTTTTTTTTAAGTATAAATCTTCTATGATTCACGTGGAAACTTCAGATCTACACTATTATCGAAGCCAAAGTAACTCTGTCTGTCTATTTGTTAACTCATCACGACTAAACCACTGAACCTATCGTTATGAAATTTTACAAAGAAATGGCCTAGGTCCTGAAGAAGAACATAGGCTTATTTTTACTGTTGTAGCGAAATACTAATTATATAAAAAATACAAAATGGACACAGATGAAGTAGCGAGCGACAGCTAGTTAGATATTAAAAATATTACAAGCTATCAAGTTAATGTTAACCTGTCACACCCCACCCACTGCTGGGCTATCAAATACGTTAGTATAAAAACATATTTTTTTGGGATGCGTAAAGTTCTTTACACCCTACGCTACGCTATGCGCCAAAATGCGTTGTCCTATAAATTGTGAACTGATACAGTCATAAAAGTAAATAGCCCAATATTGTACGAAACAGAATGCAGTTACCAGAAAATATCAAATTCGTGTGGAAATTTCGGTGGCCTTTTTTAAATTTAATAACAATCCAAACTATAATCTATGTATCTCTGTGCCAAATTTCATCCAGATCCGTTCAGTAATTTTTGCGTGAAAAAGTAAAAAATATCCATCCATCCATACATCCTCACAAACTTTCACATTTATAATATTAGTAGGATATACATATTTTGCATTTGCGTAAAACAGTCGAAAGCTAACATTATATTTTATCATCTCTAAAATTAAAAACATTTTTATACGTAAATGTGAAGCGGGATGTGAACATTAAACTGTGCTTCAGTTTCAACAAAAAGGTTAAAATATGTATCCTGCTAGACCAAGTCCCGTTTTTCAAATGCTAATTTAGCAAAAAAGCATAAATGCAAATGTGCCTTATAATTTTATACTCACAGTAGACATTCTGTAATTATTCTACAACGGCTACTTACTTTTAATGTTACAGTATTTTATACGTCAGTTAAGATATATAAATACGAATATTTCCGTCGGATTCAAAAGATTAACCCATTAAACCAGCTACACTTAATTAATAATAAATGTTTAAATTTGAATTCTTAGTATAACTACGTCATGTTATTTACTGCAAAGATATAATGATAATTGTAATTAAAATGTAAGTAACGGTGAGAAATATTCAGCCAAGGAGCAACATAGCCTGGTTTTACCCTATAAATACCAAAGTAAAAACATAATATGTATGATATATCTCTCTCTACAATATTAAAATAATTACAAATTAAATTAGTTAGAGCGAACAATCCATTACAACAATGTGTGACCCACAGTATTCGCACATTAAACTTGATCCCATTAAACAAAAACTTTGCTCTTAATATTTTAGCTAACGAGTTAACTTTGGACATACGCCCTTTTGAGAATAACTTTTAAAATTTGTCGAGTAATGTCAACATTAGGGTTTATAGTTCTCATTTCAAACGGAGCAGAGGTGTGGAAATAAAATAGAGTACCTACCTATACTAGTAGTATACTTCTTGTTTAATGCGACATAAAGCTTTGTGTGCTGACGTACTTAGACGTCTGACACACACTAGACCGAGGGGAGTCTGGATCGATGAGTCTGAGTCTCATTTGTTGTTCCATTTTAAAATGATATACGAATTAGACAGAAGAAACAAAACACTACCAAAATCATAACCCTATAATAGCGATAGTGAGTAGACGATTAGGTAACACTTAAATTAGTGAATTGCAAACTCTTAATCGATTGGACACTAATAATATATTGCTCTGAATCGACGCCAAATAATACAGCTACAAAGCCTGCTATCAAAGCTAAATCGAATAGTTTCATACTCGCATAGGCTTTCGTTGCCAAAATTATCAACAAAACACAACTGCGCTCTGATTAACCATCACTTAAATCAAAGGCCCGGGGGCAGGGCTTGGCTGTGAGCCAGCCGACCGCTACAGATTTATATTTGCAAACATATTTCCATATAGCCACGATCAATACGCCTATCATATGAGATGGGAGTGTGGAGCCAAGTTGTGCGAGCCCGATGAATATTTTACTGCGATTCCGGGCTGCTGTGAAAATGCTGCTGTAAAATACTGGGAGCTGTTATATTGTTCATTTGCAGCCGAATATAAAGCGGGTTGCTGTTAATGTTCGAATAAAATTTGACTCAATTAAATATACAGAATTCCATGTATGAAGAAGTGCTAACAACGAAACCGCAATGTATTTTTTTATTCGGCAATTATCAAATAGAGGTTTTTGAAAATTCTCAACATTTTCTAAACAAATTTTTATTTACAGTCAGAATAAGTAGCATAAAAGAATCACATGTACATTCCCAAATACTATTGTAAATAAAAGAGGGTATGTAAAACAGCCAACGAACACCTTTAAAAACTTCTAAATTATTCCTCCGATAAGGACCCGCCGGAATTACAGGAAACTTACACGGAGCATTTTAAACATCGCAAGTTCGTTTTTTACGGAAGAAGCGAAGAGCAAAATTCAATCCGAAAAAAGTCGACAGCGACTAGTAGAACTTTCAAATTGTTTTTCTTTTAAACACAAACAAAGGGAAGAGACGCCAAGGAAATTAAACGTAGCTTGAAATAAAGCAAAATAAAAGTCCATTGAAAAAACGGACTTTTTGTCGGATAACACCACTCTAAAGTAGGATCTTTAAGGTTTTTTGATTGCAAAACTAATTGGAAGCAATTACATTGCTTTTTACTTTTAGGGTCTTGAACTTCCAAAATAAAATGTTCTGGGGATCAATGTTGCATATTAATAGCTTTTAGAAGAGCCTGGAGTCTAAAAAAGTCAGTGCAGATTTATCATATTATATCTTTCACATTACAGAATGCAGAATGGCCACTTAAACGACAACTTTTCATAGAATTATCGTAAGGTTCATATTTAATCATCTGTTTGTCAGTTACCATGGAGCCCACTGGTACAAATTAAGAATGAATTAAAGAAAACAATACATGGCTAAAATGACGTTCTTGTGCAGATCGGAAAGTTTCAGGAGAAATTTTGTGATAAGTACAGCCCTTTGCTTAAAGAGGTAATGTTAGTACGTCAATAAGTCCTGCTGTCTATCCTTCTAATACAATTTATTTTAACGATAAAATGAAAGAAACATACTAGTTCGTAATTACGGGGGAGATCAACACATATTTCCATGGTTTCTAATACATGACCTTTCCATTTCATTAGAGCTTTCGAACGGAGAATTTGTTGACAACCCCCCAAAGTTTTGTTTGTAGTCCAAACTACTTATCTCCTGTCCCAAAATCCAACGATTATCCACCAACCACAACCAACAAACACTATTACAACACCAAACAATAGCAACAAACATTATCCGTTGCATTAACTTAAATAAACACTATTATTCGCGTTTAAAGCCGAACAAAGCAGAAACATAATTTAGTCGTAACTTCCAGAACAATCTCACTACATATCTACATGAGACAATTGCTGCAACTAGGAACTTAATTTAGTTCCACACTGCAGTCGCTATCTGCATAACGGAACTAAACCAGTTAAGCTGGGGACATTTGCGCTGTCGCAAATTTGGCTGTGTATACAGGCCTAAAGTATTATACGTACCTGTACATTTCGAGACAGCCTAAGCCTAGGATATTAACTGGTAAATAGCTTGAGAAATGGTGACGTTTGTTTAGTTTTTTGGACAACACAATTCTCCTTTTGAAACTAATTATAGTAATGTTTCGGCTGACTCATTATTAAGTACATTTATTTGCTTTTGCAATTTATTTTCTTTTGTTTTTTGTCTACTTTCCAACGTGTTTAATTCCAATCCTATATCTGGTGAGAATTTTTGAATCACGATGAAAATCGAAGTATTAACTTTAAAATATCATACAAAGGAACACAAAGTTATTTTATAATTTTACCAAGACGTTGGTCTTTATTATAAGCATTTTCTCCTAACGAAGAGCAAGTACATAAAATTCTCATTCTCACTAAGCAATAGACCCAACTAAGTAGAAACCGCGGTTAAATATGTGAGATGGTATATAAGAATTCTTTAACTCAATCTGCCATTCAAATACTCATAGACTACATTCCCATTTTATTAACTTTATTTAGAAACTGCAGCAGACATTTAACGGATTACCAATACGAAGAGCTGTTCTTATTTCAATTTCCCGTTCTTACCAACGGACGTTCAGACAATCCGTAAACCAATAGATAGAAATACAATCCGTCTGTAAACCAACGGACGTCAACAGAAACAACTGAAGGGAACCAGAAAGAACCCCGGCTTTACTCTAAGCACACTAGAGTGCTGTTAGTTGAAATTGCATTTGCATAACGCACGCTCCATTGTGCGGTGCGCGCGAATTGGAATGCATTAAAAATATACCACCGGCGGAAACTTTGGCTTTGTTTTATTTTGATTCTGTTGTTTGAAAAATTCTACACTAGTTGGATAATAAATTTTGGCTGAATCTAGTTTGCATGGCCGGTTTTGGAAGAGATATGGCCCCAGAAGACAGCGAAATGGATTAAAAAAAACGTACTGTAGATTTGTGTTAAAAGACGTTTGAGTATGGACTAATGTTGCATAATATTACATAATTACTTACGTTTATTATGACAAATAATATTATATTATGATTAATAAAATTGCTCTACCGTATCTTACAAGAAAAGAACGAAATATTATCAAAAACCTTTCAGTACTCAACAAATTCATTTTCGTAGATATTCAACTCAACATTCCCATTCAAACATAGTACTCTATAATCATGAAAATAAATAAAGAGAAAGATATTACTTTACATTAGTAGTCGAGTTGTGAAACTCGTTATTCATATTTATGTAAGTTTCTGAGCGCCGGCAGAATTAATGTGAGACGGCGACCATGTAAAGTTGAAATAATACAGCTACAAGTAAAATAATTTACTGCTATCGTACGCTTCATATTTTTCATTTCATTTTCTTTCTGTGTAGTGTGAACACAAATAAGAAGAAATTGTACAGAACTATGTTGACACAGCGTGATAAATGACAAAGAACTGAAACTATGACAGGGGCGATAGATTGCCGAAGTTTTTGTTGTATTTACAAATTTTATTGCTAGATTATATACTAATAAAATAGTTTTTACAATAGCGCTAAAATGAAACTTCTGAAAGATACATTGTCCGTATCTTCATAAGAATCTCATTTATTATCGTGTGTAAAAATAAGGATAAATATTAATAGAATAATTAATGCTAGCCGCTTTAATTTCAATCATTATTATAGTTTTCAAAGACAAAACACGGCCGCAAGAAAAATTGCCTACATTTTTTATCAGACCCAAAAATAATTGCTTTTTATTACTATATATAAGCAATCTTATAATATATGTCATATCAGTAAGTCTTGTAGAATTTTACAAATACTTACATCATAATGTTGACCGACAAATAGACGAAAACGCGGAAGGGCAACGCACAGAAAAGTATGCAAATGTTTGATCCGACGACACCACCAACTACAGTATTCTACGCATCTGCATGTTTTAACCATTTCTATCTACGACTCTCGCTGAGTCCTACTACAAACATGTAAAATTCACAACGCCAACCCTTCTATGTTCCCCAAGAGTCCCAATTCTACCACAACACAGTTTTTCAGAAAACCTGAATAATGTACCAAATGTACCTAAAGCGATGTGAAAAAGGCAAACTAAAAGTTATGAAACATTTTTGCGTTGTTAATTGAGTTGTTAGCTAATTTACGTGTTAATCTCGGGCAAAATAACTTATTTTTTGTGAAAGTTCTACATTTCGACTGGAAATAAACTTAATGAGTTGACTCAGTAATGGAAAGAGGGATTATCTTGCTGTGAAAATTGTATTAAAATTAAAAAGTTCTTGCTGAAATTCTGCGCAACTGGAGCTAGCGAGGTACTTAAATGAGGATCATATGGTGATCTGACCCTTATTCCGGTTTTGGCAACAATATAATCATATTGGTAAATAGTAACATGGGTCTAATTGAAATGAATATCACCTGAGTAATATTCGTTTGTGAATACTAATATAGAAACAAAATATTAATTTGAATGTACCATTAACAAACAAAAGCCAGTAATTAAGACAAACGAATTCAAAACAAAAACCTAAAATTTGGAATGGTGGAAAATGCAGATGAAACATAAGCCCGCAATAACAGGATGCTGCAGGCTGAATTCTACATGGCACTAAAAAAGGACATTAGCACGCTAGTGTAGGTGGTTTACTGCATTTTAATTGTGCTCGCGCGTCGAATCAAATGGCAAGATGGCCGCCACCGAATGGCTGGAGCAGGGGGAAAGGGGATCGTAATTTCGCGCCCGGGGCGACATCTATAATTCCAGAGAGCTATCATAAATTAGCATACGTATTAGATTGCGCAGGCCGCGGGCGAGGACAAATTCCGTGCACGATTGTACATAGACACAAATCCGAGTAATCTGGTAAATTAAAACGAAATCAGAAAAATGCGACGGATTTTCGCTTAGACGTAAAACTGAATTTGTGAATATAATATGTTCTCGTATTATTTTACTGGTACACACGAAGCAGCGTGAAACTTATAGGAACGACCTTTTCTTGGACGAAAATTCCTTGTATATCTCGGATTTGATCAATAAATCATGTCCTGAATCGTGCATGTTCATTTTGAAACTAATTCCAATTTCAATTTATGAAGTGCTTCCCAAGTAAAGGAATTCCAATACAATCATCTACGATGCTCTCAGAATTCAAAACATCTCAAAATGAAGTTGACTCAATCCATTAATAGGGCACTTATTGGCACTCGTTAGCCAGGCATGCAAACAACACGCTTATATGCGGAAAATTAGGTAATGTGAAAACAAAATTACAACCTAATTAATCTTAGTTTTCTTGATGATAACTAAGATGATGGTTACGAGATATTTATAAGAGATCGATGCGTTAAAACTCCTAATGTTCTAAAACTCCCCTCAATTACATTATCAATGACTCTTGTGACACTATTAATTTATTCATCAAAGTTGAAAACTCAACAAAAGAAGACATAAAAACTTGTCTTAATGACATCCGAATACGTCATGACGGCAATTTATGTTTTAATGGATGTCATCCGAACAAATGATAGAAACAATATTCAAATGTAGCAACATAAAGATCGAATTTATTTAGACATTTTTAGATTAAAATAAAAATCTACAAACTTTCTGAATGGAATAAGGGCAAGATAAAACGAATCTACACTGGACTCGTAATAAAAACTCCCTTTCTAAGACTTGTTGAGCACACTCATTAGTTATTCATTTTCATTTTCTTAGTTATGACTGTAATTTTATACGTCTTGCGTTTTACGCCAGTGAAGTGATAAAATTTTAGTATAATAATAAAGATAGCACCATGTGAACTACTTTAAGTGCGCAGCTGATCTCCTGGTCGGAAAGTGAGCTCGTATAAAGATACTATAAATTTCCTAAAGGAAATCAGGTCTCGGTAGTAAAACCCTTGGACGAGATTAAAGATTAGTGTGCTCCATTGTATGTATACTACGTCATCGCTTCCGTCAGCCAAGAGAGTAGTTACACAATTAAGATTTTAGGGAATATTTTAAAAGCTTTGTATCGTAAATAGATTAAACATTTTTGAAAACTTTCATAATTATTTATATGTCTAAATTAACTAACTGTTTCTCATTTCGGTTAACTTTCACGGTATTATTATTTTACGCAAATATAGCTTTTGGCGAAAAACAATTCTTTTCATTATTTATATTTAAGATTTATTTGTAAAGCTCCGTTCAATATATTGAGACAACCTTACTTAAAACTTTATAAAAGATAATTAAGTCCGAATCCAAAGACCGACCTTCTAAAGATAAACAGAGAAATAATTGCCTTGCTGACAACAATATCCAGCCTTGACACAATATAACTAACATCTAGAAGCCTCCACAGAATCATTGGCGGTTGGTTAACTGGCTACAATTTCTCCACTACCGCCACAAACTTCTACCAAGAGAGACGTAAAACCTTGTTAGTATTGTAAATTCCCCTCATTCCTCTCTCGGTAAACAAAAGGAATCCACTGAGTCTTATAAACGCGGCGCGTATACCAAATTGTTTCGGCCATATTGCCGGCCACCGGAGGATTAAGTACAGGGTTGCTACATTACCGGTACGGGACACAACGGTATTTCGGTAATAAAGAAACGAAATAATTCGGTTTTAGTGGAATTGTAGAATGTTGTGTCGGAAGCGAAGTGTTTCTCTCAGAATGATGAACGACTTTATTCGTTCATCTTTGTATTCATATTTGATTTTAATTTTTAATCACTTTGGTCATGAATTACATATAAAACATTTTCGATACGGTACTATGTGAAGATACTGAAGTTTGATAACAAATCTTTCTACTACTATACGAGCATCGTCAAAATCAATATTACGCAAAGTCTCTACAGTCCTAACTTTATTGCTATACGTTATTTCAACAACACTAAATAGCATCGTTATCCGCTATTTCTTAGCTCGCCCCGATTGTGTCCAATCTTGAAAGTGTGTATTAATCTCGGTCACTTCCCGGCGGGGCACTATAATGGATAGTCGCGAAATCGCACCCAAAAAGCCTCTTTGTACCGTTAAAAACTATTCCTTATATACTCGTATATTATCCTTGTACCGATCCGTAATGTAGAAGTTAACCTACTTAGTTACACATGGTCTATTAAGACAGAAGTATTATTTTAAATACCAAGTCATGTTCTCTGGTAAAATTATTGGTACCCTTCAATTTAAACTCGGGCCAATATCAACCTGCTTTCAATATTTTTTCAGTACTGTATACCGGAGGTTCATTTATTTTTCATTATATTGGTGTCGATAAAATCAAATCGTTACATATAGAAAACTTGATGATATTGAATCAGAGACAGTGTTAGAATGATGTTCTTACCTTTCGTTAGAAACTAAATTTGGTATCTCCAAATTTGGTTTCTAACGAAAAAGTTTTTATAATAAATATATTGATTTTATACGTATGTATTTTACCGGATTCAGGCGATTTAAATAAAGTTTTACTAATCTCCAAACGTGATGATTATATTGTTCTGTATACGATGACGGGCTGAGCATTATTATTTCATTTAGATGAAACAACAGAAGGTAACATGATTCCGGAACAGATACGCGTGTAAACCTTCAAAAACGAAGTAAAACTTTTGTCAGCTATATCATTAACGATCAAGATATCGAAATAAAAGCAAAAGCGGCTTGTGATACGGAATCGATTAGCCATCCCTTTTATAATAAACCTCGAATAGTAGGTACGTAAAATATTCCACGTCCTTTCATACCCAAATTAGAATTTAAATTATTAATACAAAGAAAAACCCAATTAAATGCCCTACAGGGAAAAGAATTCTCACCTAAAGTCACAAGTATAATACTCGGTTTACAGAATTCCGTCGCAAAATCCTTATTTGCTTTTGTTATTACATTCTGCTCCGCCTTCATAAATATGGCTCTCTTGGGGCCGTTTGCTACAGTCACTATGATATGAAAACGGAGAAATACCTATTTAAGCTTCCCTTATATTTTGGTCCTTTTATACGGGGTATAATGTTCGCAATTACGGATCGGATAATAACGAACCGGAACGTTTTGGAAATATTTATTTAATCCCGTCTTTGAAAATGGTTTCTATCTTTAGGTATTTATAAAGCGTAAGAAGCCGGACGTCTGTCTAGACCAAAGTGTGGGGAGCAAATCGATTCGATCAAGATGAGACATCTTTAATGTTTTTCCATTATTGAATTCTAGATCTTACTTCAAAGTATTATGATCATTATATTTGAGTAGTTTAAATATAGATATTTTTGTTGAATAATAATTTAATCAAACTACTAAACATATTGACAGACGATTTTTGTCACGATATCATCCACGTGGAACGTGGATCCGGGGATTCACACCTTCCTAATTTTCCTTAAATAATTTCTTAGTAGACCCATATGGTCTTAGAATCTAAAATTCCTATCTACTAAAAACCGTCAAGTGTCTAGCTTATGCCGTTTGGCCTGGGCAAACACATTTTTGAGGACATCGGGATAGGAGGCTGTTTATTATACAAATTACTAGTATGACAAAAATTAATTTACAATTAGAATTTATACTCTTTAACTGTGGAAAACGCATACATAATAAAAATATTAAGTTGTCAATTTTAAGTAAATTATAACGCATAACTTGAAATAAAAATGTAAGCAAAAAAGGGGAAAATTATATAAAAACTGGTAAACAAAAAAATATATAAAACATTATCCATGATAACGAAAAATTATGTAATATAAGTAATATTAGAAAAAGAATGTCAAAATAAAAATTAACTGTAAAGAATCAAAGTTAAAATGCAAATCATATTAAAATAAAAGACAATACGTTACCTGACACAGAAGACCGCCACACACACCACCCACGATCTGAAATAACAAACAGACAAATTCACAACAACCACACTAAATAAAAAGACCAAAAAGTTGGAAGGACAAAAAAGGTAAAGATAAATGCCAGTTACAATCCAAGTCAAAACAAAATGAAACAACAAGTCAACAACACTTGTCCGCGTCACGTATCATGCGGGGGAAAAGGTGAGGGCACCAAATCGTATTAAGGGAGCGTTTGACGCAATCAAATTATAGGGAAACTTTGCTCCTTAGACGATACACATACTGGCGACAGAAAATAATCACAAATACGTACCTTATTTTATCCATCTTGATTTCTTGATTTTCTAAAATATTGAATTTAAAATTCTAAACTGAATGTAACATGAAGTGTCGTTATCGGCAGGAGCTCAGTTGCGTCTAACTTTGCGGCGAGCCGCGCCCCTACACGCTACTTGTACTGAATCTCTACCCCTATTCCGGGCTTCGGGAGGCAACCGTGCCTATGTGCTACTAGTCGTAAACGAAGCACCTAAGTAACATTCAAAATGTAACCCTACAGACTACAGCATAAAGCTGAAATTCGAATGTGTAATACGTGAGTTTCAGCCACTTTGGAGTCTGCGGCCTGCATTTGGGTACCCGGGGATGCTGCGCAAAATAGGAACCCGAAATATGAACGAGACTGCGAGGCGCTGGCGGGTGGGGAGGGGTGTGAACAGACAGGGGATATTTGAATAGACCTTGCCGGCTCTTTCCCGCAGCGCGGGGCGGCGGGGCACGCGGGGTCGGGGGTAACGCTGTTGTGTCGGAACCACGCTCCGCGGTACAAATCGCCAATGTACACTGAGCAACGAATGTGCACTTTACCAAGCCCTTGCTTTGGGTGAGGGAAAAAACAAAGAGATACGGTAATTGAATTCTCTCTCATTACATTATCTGCGAAGCAAGATGTTTTGCTGGGGAAATTTATTCAAGTATTTTGTACCAGACTTGAATACTTATAGTTTTTCATACGCAAATATACAAATGGCAAAAAATACACAAACACGATATGTAAACGTCTTTTATAATAAAAAGCTTTTTCTCCAAGATTTTTGTACTAGATAAGTTTTTTTTTTTAAGGGAACGTATATAATAGTTTGATCATAGTAAAGTTGTTTTACAATCTAAACTAAATTATTTCCTAAGATAGCGCTGAAGTGAGGTAATGAGGGTAAAGCTTGTACCTAACATTTTTCCTTACCATATCAATATTCAACTTGTCACTTAGCTGGTTGGTCTTTGTCTTACCCTGAATGCAGTTGTTTTTCCAACCTATTCTTCCGGACCCATCTTTGGTCCGAATTTTTGCCTATATCCTTCGACATCTTTCTTTCTAAAGATTTACGGAGACAACCCGACTAAGAGAATCGGTAGGCCGCTGAATCTGACACATCTTCGTAATAACAAAAAGACTAAACGCTTATAATAATACGCGGTTAACTCAATGTGTAAAAATCTACGGTCAATATACGATTTCCGCAAGGTTCAATTCTCAGTCCACTTTAAGTACTCATTAATAATGCATTAAAATTAAGAATAAACCACAAAATCATCAAAATTAAAATCTCTAATTATATCTGTATTAACAACAGAACAATTATAAATGGATATAAAATATACCTATAGGATATCGCAAGGAAAAATTATTACTAGTATGAAACCCTACCTACAGAGGTTTGCTCGCGACATTCTCACGGGAACCTAGGAATAATGGTTCACGCGATGTTTCTGCTCTTGCTATCAATTTGTCAACCTATTTCTCGACTCCGCTTCAATGGATTGAGACAAACTCGTTGTTTCGTCAGATTAATTACTAAGACGTTTACTTCGACACCGTGAAGTTTAATTGCAGTTAAGTATAATGGGTAAATAACAGTTCTGCTTGACTCCTAAAATACTCGAGGGATATTTTATTCATCGTAGAAGAAGAAAAAAATTGTGATATATTTAAACCCACTATCACTATCACCAGGATGAAATTAACCCTCCAGATTCATCTTACTAAGTAAATCCGTGTATTGTCCAGACGGGCAGTTCGTGCGGAATCTCAAGATATCTCACAACACCTCCCCAACCAAGCATGCAAGCATGTGCACTGGGCGGATGCCAATATCACTTGGATGTTTGTTTTATGTTAATGGTCTTATGGATTCAAATGTTTCGGAAGGCTTGGGTTATTTTAGAAGTTATTTGCAAAGTCTTATAATGTGTGTGACTATATCTTAATCAGAATCAGAATATTATATTTGAATTTTCATTTCAATGGTTAGATATTATCTTCTTCTTCAGAATGGTTCGATCATTGAAGAACGTTGTTTTGTTTGTTGAACGTCATTCCTTGTGCATTTTGACTGACTGATTAACTGTTTTAATTGCCAGAGTAGCAAGTTTCGGATCACTTACATACATCTAAATAATTTATGACATCACCCAAAAAACAGTCTTATCCGTAATATGATCTTATATCCGTTCTCTACGAAACCATTCAGACATTCAAACAAATCGAAATTTAATAGTAAACTAAACCACGATCATGGCTTTTTCTGTTTAGAAATTCTCAGTAGCAGCGCGGAGTTTGGAACTGTGCCTGGTTGATGGCAATAGGCTCGCCCCCTATTACATTGGACTTAATAACAGCATCGGCGATATACAGATCTACAATAATACACCTCTGCCTAACCCTTCGAGGACACAGGCGTGATGCTATGTTAATGTGAACCACGATAATTAATTTGAAATACACCAAATAAACAAATCGAGCCAATTCCACTACATTTCCTTGAACAAATAATGAAAAGGATCTATTGGCATATCATCTGAGTAACAAACATAGAAAGACGGTACCCAAATAAGCAACGTTTCAAATACTGAGCTCACTCTGTAAAGGCCCATTAATTGAGCACAAATGCGATGCGCTTGGGCTTCGGCCAATTTAATGTATTGCTTGGCACGAATGCGCTTCGTAATCCGATGTTGAATAGAAATTATGGTTGTGCACAGTAACAATGTATTGGGAGTTGTAATCTAGCTGTTTTAGTCGTGTTCGTGTTGCTGGGAGAGTAATGAATTGTCATGTAGATGTGTAAAGGGGAGAAGCGAATAACGAATACTTGGAACATTAGATTACAGGTTTAAACAGATGTGGGTAATTGTGATGAGAAAAATACCTTTGTGTTTATTTTCCTCCACACTATCCGTATCGCGGGTACGTTTACAAACAGAAATAGACACATGGACAAATATCCAGACCCAGAAAAAATATCTGTAGGTCACACGAATATTTATGTGCGGGAATCGAACGTACACGACACGTAGCGCAGCAGCCGATCACTAAACCACTGCGACAACCGTGCCTTGTTAGTTGTTATATATTAGATACATATTCTAAAGTTATGCAAAATGTAATGAAAAGCTGGTGACTTGTTTCTTGATGTTTTCTGAAGCCAATTTAAGTAAGAGCTTAAGGGATACTTAAAGGACTGAATATATTAACGTTGAAATTCACGTATCACGTAGAATGCCCCTTTTTAAATGTCACACTGATTTTTCGTAAGACAGACGATAAGATAAGTTTTATTTACGATTTATTTTAGAAAGACTATTATACTTTGTTATAAAAATCTTCATACAAAACATGAAAGCAGCAATTGTGTAAAAAGCCCAGAAATACAATAAAATCACCGTGTATACAGGGTGGGCGATAAATTTGATGTTATTAGCTTATAAAGCAACAACATACACTCCTCCTGCTATTTGCCGACCGTAAAACGTTAGGTGGGCAGCTGCCCTTCACCATTTACCTTATACCACTTACCGCTACACTAAAATGTCGATACAATATATAAAAGATAGATAAAACCATCCTGAAGGAAAACCTACAAACAAACACTAGTTTACCTTGTTTTAACCAATAATAATTTGTGCACTTTCATTTGTTAGTGGAAAAGCTGATTGATATCCAGCCTTTTAAGATTAATCTAACGATATAGCGTAGAAATATTCCATACTGTACAATATGAAGAAGAGGACCAAGTGAGCAGAATATAGATAGCTACGTTGTGCACAACCTAGCTATCTATATATAGAAACGATAGACTTCGGAATACCCAAACACAAAACAATTCCTTCCCCTCCGTGACCATACAAAAATACCTCAACAAGAAAAACCCGACATTCAAATGTCCCCGAACCGTCTAATTACACAAACATTGCACCCTTAACGTTGGCAAAACTGCGCACCGTAGATACTGCTCAATGTACAAAAACCAGCCGTTAGTTTTATTATCAACATGTTAATTGCACCCGAAGGCGCTCGCTTGGTGCCCAGCCAAATGGCAGGCGGGCGGACTTATTCTATAATGTGCCAAGGATCCTTTTAAGATAAGGTCTAATATCAATAAAGACGTTTTTTCGATGGGGTGTAAGATGGTGATATTAGACCGTTCTACCTTTTTTGATTCATAATTTTAAAATGCCATTTTATGCGAAAATATGACGTTCTCGTTAATAGAATGTGTCTAACGCATGCACATATTTTATTATAAATATGAAAGTTTGACTCTACGGTGTAGCTTTCACGTCTCCGTTCTGCCAGTTCTTATACTAAGTGCGTTTTGGAATTAAGTTTGTTTTATATCTCTCTCTCTATAACTCTATTACAACGATTCTAACGATGTTAAATTTTCAGATTCAATTCTAACTTTGATCTTCCTCTCTTTCCTTCTAGCTCGTTTTCGTTGATGTTTTATATGAAGACATTGTATTTGGTGGTCTATAATTTTTTATGGTCTTAGAGAATGAAAACCGATGAAATCATAAAGATTTTGAAAAAAGAAAACGTGAGTACCTCACTGAAGGGATCATCTAGCTGACGGCCGAAAAAAAAGTGTTTTGGTATTTTTTTTTTTTGGGAAAATGATTGCATGTTTCGAACTTTAAAATAACATAAAATCTTTTTTTTTTTCAGCCGCCAACTAGATGTAAACCCTTAAAGAATTACTGGATAACGATGAATGGAAAAACGAACATCAACACCCAGACAAATATAAATTTCAAAGTATTTTCACGACACTTACAAACATAGTTTCTTACAGCTTTCGAAATTGTATTCCAATGTTCATACCGCAATGAAATTGAATGGCCATTCCCACAGTTTTATACGCTGGATGATCGAGTGGCAAGTACTTGACACGTATTAACCATTAACACTTAATAAAATATCGCTCTTTCCTCTCTTTATCAATAATTAAATGTAACAAATGGAATGAAGAACAACATATTTGGTTGGTTTTTAATATTAACCAGTTATCTTTGACATTTTTGGAACAAACTATTCCTGAGGGAGTAAATGGATTATTACATCAGTTGGGACTAATCAGAACCATATCTTAACCAAACTTGCTTGTAATGTTTTATTCTTTTCTATTGATTTTACCACAGGTACACATACATAGTATATACCTGTTAGAATCTTATATTTTGTTGTACCTTTTAGATTTTAGGTTATCAGATTGATAAAAAAGGAATAAATAGATTTTACTTAAAAAAAATATTTGTTCATAGAATAATCTCTTCGTGACAAATGAGGTCACCACTGTCAATGGAAATTGGGGCGGCATCCAGCACTTAAATGCTTTAATTTTACATAACATATAGTACATACATACAATTGTTACTGACAGATCGTATATAAAGCTGTGGTTGCAGAACTTTTGAAAGATGTTCAGAGCTTACCTCAATCGACTTTACATTTTAGAAGGTGAATATGAATTGCTTAATTATGGTGTTAGTTACATTAACTAATCAATTAAATAATATTTCAATCTTAAACTAATAATTAAAGGCTCATACCGATTTTCACAAATTTCTGTTACCTAATTTGTAACTTAAAGTTACTTTTTGCGGCGGATCATGTGTATCTGTTGTGAAAATCGTATCTAAAATCACGAAATAAAAAACGAGTCAACCACTACTTTTGCCAGTGCAAGTATTACACTACCTGTACAGACAAGAAACGAAACTAAACTGTACGTATACCTTGTACGGATATGGAATCTTCGGAAACAGTGGAAGTTTTTCGTTATAACAGTAACGAGGTTAGTGGCAGCGACCGCGGTTCCGTCTCATAATAACTTGCTAACTGTCGCCCAGAGCGTAACTACAAACTTACAAAGTAATACAAGCATCGCATCGTGCAGTTTTTCCTTTATCCGTTCATATAACTTGCTATTGGTGTCTTGAACTCCAAGAATATTTGCTTTTGTAGTTTTGTCTTTGGGAATACAAAATAGATATCGTTTTGTATCACTAGGTACTTTTTGTGTCTTCTTTTGTTGTACTAGCTTCAAATTTTTTGTAAGTTATGTATATATTTTAAGGTTGTCCAAAAATATATACCTTTAACAAGTTAGTATGAGGCCACAACATTATCTAAGCAGGAAACTAAACTAAAATACGTCATGTTATGATATGCATACCATTATTTTTTGTTTAGCCCTATCTGTCCCACTGCTGGGCAAAGGCCTCTCCAAAATTCATCCATCTATCTTTATCCTGGGCTAAATCGAATGAGCTCACTCTGGTACGCATATATACCTTATATTATTCTTATTGCCTTCCAATATACTGAAACCCGCACTTCATGTTTATTTAAATCAGCACTAATGTAACCAAAACGTACCCTTCCAGAACGCTCAAAATCGTACAAACTAGAACAAATAAAAACCATTTATACAACACTATATAAATATGTTCCACATATTTCACGGGCGAATCTCACCGATACCGAAGTTGTTAGCAACACGTTCCCAACTTTCAATGTTGCTCGCAAACGGGACATATTGTACAACTTTTATTCATTCGCTTTAAAATTGCACATACTCGTACAGAGACTTTAGTGTTTTTGCCAAGTATATTGCAAAGCCAGTATCGATATGTATTGGTTTTAAAATTGAAAGATAAACCACTTTAAAGAGGTGGTCTACTGATAAACGAGATCTAAAACCTTGAGTCGATTTTCGAATCTCTGTGAAGCAAATCGATTTGAAGAGACACATTAACAAAGAAGCCTTACAATATGAATGTTATTATGTATAAAAACCGACTCCAAAAAACTCAAAAACAAAACTAATAACTAAAAAGCAAAAAATAAATCTTTTATTATACAATATAGTAGTTGAAGAATATTGAAATCGGTGCCAGAGTTCACGTAGAAATTGTCGAGTGCGGAGCGAATTATGCGTCGGACACGACAAATGCATTTCGCCAATCGTGTCGGTTTATCATTGCATGTTTTACTTGGCACCGACTTCAATATTCTTCAACTACTATATTGTATAATAAAAGATTTATTTTTTGCTTTTTAGTTATTAGTTTTGTTTTTGAGTTTTTTGGAGTCGGTTTTTATTTTTTGTTAAAAAATTTAATTATTTTACAATTTTGAGTGATGGGTAGACCTATTAAAGACGATTCTCTTGAAAAACTTTACAAAGATCAAATGTATGTTGCCCCAAGTCGAGTGAAAACCTTAGACGGTATTGCACTATGTGATTTTAAAATCAAATAAATTACTTAGCCGACCACATGATGAAAACGCATTACGAGAAATGAAAAGATTAAGACGACTATTGTAACGAATACTGTGATAGTTTTGACTTTTAGAGGTTTAAAATGAGCCCAAACTCGAGGGGTTTACTAGTAGCTACTGAAGAGTTCCACCATCTATCTCCTGGCTCCATCATCAGACCCTCTATACCAAATGTTTTATACGGGACTCATCAAAATATATCGAGTGATCCCAAACTCGGAAGTTTTATTCCCTAACTCTTTACCGTTGAGGAGTACTATGACATCCATCATCAGCTCAGCATCATTAAATGATGACTTTCAGACGCCAATACCTAACTTATTAAGAAAAAAGCTCAAATGGGCTATTTGTCTTACAATATTTGAGGGTATCCCTCGATTTCCCTAGGATCCCATCATCAGATCCTGACTTGGTGATAATGGGACCAAATGGGAAGCATACTCTTTCAAACAAAACAATAATTTTTAAAATCGGTCCCTAATTGACGGAATAATCGCCCAAACACTATGTAGCTGCTATCAACCATTAAGGAGTTCCCTAAACTGTACTGCACCTGCATCACGGACCTTGCAGTGGCAGTCATTACCCATCTCGGTGTAAAGATCTTGTCAACACGAATAAAATAAGCCAAAACACGAGGTAGTTAAGATGTACCGTTGAGGAGTTCCCTCGATCCTCTGTCGTCTCCATCATCAGATCTGCCCTAAACCTCCATAGTATTGTAGTCTTATCAGATATACACATAAATATCAAGTTTTTACCCCATGCTCGCCTACAATTTTCAAGAGATGCCCTCGATTTCTCAGGGTTTCCACCATCAGGTCCTGACCTGATGACAATGGGACCAAATGACAAGCATACCCTTTCAAATAAAAAAAGAATTTTTGAAATCGGTCCAGGCGTCTTCGAGAAATAGAGTAACAAACATTAAAAAAAAAAAAAAAAAAAAAAAAAAAAAATACAGCCGAATTGAGAACCTCCTCCTTTTTTTTGAAGTCGGTTGATAAAACACACCCTAGAGAAACCATTAAAACTAATTACTTAATGTTTAGATGATAAGATAAAAAATTACTGTAATTTCAATGGAAAGACCTAGAAAGGAAATAACTATACGAAAATGGTATATTTTGATTTATAGAAAAAAGATCACAAAAGGAAGCGTTAGAAAGCGATGTCTGTCTCCCTTCTAAAAATCGTAACTGCCTAAAAATCACAATTCAGAAATTCAGTTCAAAACTATCAACTAACTACTAACACAATAAAAACCTAAACAGTAAGCTTTATTATAAATCTTATATCAAACGCCAGTATGACATTCGGAACACGTATCTTTCATTCCGCAATCAGCTCAGAGCGGCAGAAAGTTTCAGAGCAATCAAGCGCAGCTGCACACTCGCGATATGGAAACTCTTTGCCAAATGTTGATGCACGCGTCACGGAATTTATTGAAACTATAAAAAAGCTTGGATGAAATTCAATTTAGGAATTAAGGAAGTTTGAATTTGTTTCTTAGCTACACGTATGTGAAATCTTTTTCTACTACGTAAATAAATACATAACGACAAGGCTGTTCCCTATTGAGACCGGTTGAAACTACAAAACGCATGTTTTTAACATATTATTTAAGTAAACATATTATAAAAGGCACAACTATATGTAGGTATGTCCAATTTCCTCAAGAAGCTTTTACAGCTGGAAGATATAAATTAGAAATAACCGGTTGCAATGAGTTTTTTATATGTTTTAAGACAAAAGTATATACTATATAATGCGCAAGTACGTAGATACATACCTAAATATGTTAAGCAAAGGGACTCTTCAATCTGCAATGTTTCCAAAATTTCAAGAACCTGAAAAATAAAGAAATTTATTTTAGTCGGCTACAACACTAAAATTTATTCAAACAACAGTTTATTCAAACACTTAAAATTAAATGTAGAAAGCAAAATAAATCACAAGAAAAGCTAATAACTATTCGGCTAATTAGTTTTATGTCGCTATATTACTGTTTATATCTGGCGAAGGCACATGCAGCCTGAATTTAATTGAGAATTTATGACGTCATTAAATTGATGCAGAAATAGTGCAGCGGCAAACATCAAAGACAGTCAGCAAAATAGGTTTAGTTGGTTAAAAGTGTTCATAAAAGTATCAGAACATATTTTATGTGTTCTTTTGCAGTTTTTATGACACGCCAACTGTGTCACACAAAAGGCTGACATCTTTAAGATTTTAGTGTCTCGCAAGTTACTACGTGGCATGAGAATGCCCGTGGCACCATGAAAGATGCTCATAACCAAATTTGTTCAAACTGGACGTCAAGCTCAACTTAATGAGCAGTGATATACCTACTGACTAATATTTTTGTTTTTTTTTATCTATAGCATAATTATACTTCTTTCAATGAAGCCTTAGTAAGGCTTTCCTGGAATTTAATACCAAAATTTCAGTCCAATGACGTAGCACTGAGGAACCAATGTAAGCTACAATATGGAATTTCGGCCTAATCATTTATCCCTAGTAAGTTATTCAACGACTTCTGCCAACAATCCTTCTAATACGTGTCTAGCTCATCCCGCAGAAGTATTTAAACCAAGAAGAGCGGAAGGAAGGAGAAGCTTTTACCTAACAGTGGGGCCATCAGTGGCGTGCGCTTCATAAAGACAAAAAGACATTGCCTACCTACATAACTCAGATAAATATTTATTATAAGATATTTGAGGTGGCAAATCACATACATCATTATTTAATCGACAAGACGACGAACCAATACCAACATGAAGTAGGAATTTCCGGTAAGAAATCTTTTAAAATTTTCTGCCTACCCTGTCTAAAAACTCTGTGCACGGCGCTGAGGGCCATTATTATATTCTGTTGTCCATTGTATCTATGTCTGCTTACTTTACATTCACCAGATGAACAAGCCAAAATCTTGAACACCTTTATCACATAACCATCTTAGTAAGCACCATAACACAATTACGAGAACCATAATCAAGGTTTAATACGTAAGGCGGTCATAATGTTACCGTTTATATTCTGCTAACGGTACCTCTGCTATAAATCAGTGCGATAATAATTATATGCCGACCATTTGTAGCCATAAGGGTTACGAACAGAGGTGTCTGATAATATTCGACGCATGCCTTTGTCCAAATAATATAATTAATTGATGTGTTGACAAACAAGGATTTAATCTGATTGCCGTATTTGCTTTAGAGGATACAAATTTGGGGATTACTGTTCGTTTGTGTGTCGTGTCAGCTTTTTGTTTTCAAAATCAGAAATTCTGTTGGTTTTCATTGTTTGTGTTCATGCAAATATTTGATGTCGTTGCTGTATTTTTTCTCTAACCGAACCTATACATATGTTTATGAAAGAATTCATCATATCAATCTATCTATATCTTGTTCTACAAAAGCTTAATATTAATTGCACACAAGGAATTCTACCTTATATCGCTATTTTAGCAGCGAATTAATTAATTGTACATATGTACAGCTGCTCTATATTCTAATCTAATGCTCGTAACTAGTTCAACCATTGCAATATCGATGCCAAAGTAATTAGGTTAGATATTCAAATTCATTGCTGATAAACTATCTCGAGGGAGGTATCATATTCACAGAATAGTTACTTTCTATACTACAATTATTTATAGAACATATTCGTTCAAATTTATTCTCCAAACAAAATTCAAATTGCTTCCATCTCTTTCGCTCCTATTAATTGCAAAAAAGACGGTATCAATTAAACCGTTCGTGTAGAATCAGAATACGTTGGTAGCCGTCACTTGGCCTTGTCGGCTGCGAACCCTTTTCCGAGAGATTACGCGTATCATGGGCCAGCCCGGGTAAATAGCCCGCTCCTACCCTCCCAACATTTATCGGGACACTCATGTAAATAACATCGGCATCGCGGATTCGTGTCCTTTCATATTCTTTGGACTGATGGAACTTATCATATTGTGAATAATTCAATGCTGTTCGGTTATCGAATTGTTAAAAGGTTTTTGGACCTTCTATTATTTGTATTTATGTTTTCAAATTTCTCGTCTTTGTTTCTATGATGTTATCTCGTGTTGTAAGTACAAGTTGATTACATCTTCTGTTCCATAATTTCAATATCCCCAATCAATCTATCAAGTGAATCTATGTAACACGATGACAGCTTTGTTTAGACTTATTTGTGATAATCTAAATAGTATATACCTAAAAGTATTGATTTTATATTCTTTGACTACTTTAAATTGCTATGACTTGCGCATTCATATTGAATTCTCTTGGAAAGATAAATATTGAACTAGTAGTAGGTACCATAAACATAAGTCAGTTCAGATAACCCGCTATACGTAAAATCTTTCAAATATCATCGTTCGATAAAACAAACAACCCAAATATAAAATTCGTTCGCACCATATAGTATTCATAACGTATCTAAATACGCACTCAGTTAAAAGACAGTCAAATTGTGAGCGTCGAAGGACGCAATGTCACATCCCCACATTATTGCGCCACTCTGCACGCACCCTTTTTATCTGGGCCCAGTCGACCCTCCCAAAGTTTCTCAGGAATCATCGCCCCAATCCCACCCTTTAATATTGTTACATAATATTTTCAAGATAACACGGTATCAACCCGATTTATAGACACACTAAAGGCAGCCGACCGAATAATGATCAATATCATAAATAAACCCCTTTTTTCTAATATACTCGCATAATTTAAAACAAACCTGAACGGCAAATTCATTCTGAAATCAGCTTCTATTCTCTCGCTTCAGTCCAAAAACATTTCACCGTGCAATTTTTCACAAACTTTGCGACGATAAATATATTCGTGGTGCTATATAAAACACAAATCCTTGTAAGAGAGAGCGTCTACGTAAAATCATCTGAAGTAAGTAATCCGTTCTTCTATCAAATATGCAATACATTCTAATGCAAATAAAATATCGCTCTTTCTTCTAGACTTACGTTTTCGATAAAGCATTTACGATCTGCTCGATAAGTTGGGTAACATATTTGAACGATTTTCTTTTGAGTATTATGATATTTGCGTATTCACATAACACATACATCGCGATGTATCTCAGTCAGTTATCATAGGCGAATAACCGCGTGTTTTCTCGTGATGTCGACATATTCCTTCTCGCAAATAACGTATTTTTATAGCGATGCCTGTCGGATCGACCAAATAGGAAATTGTTGCCACTCCCAAGACGCGTACCATGTCACGAGATATGTACGCGAATTATTCAGTTTTTTACCTCCTCAAGGGATGATTCGTGTCGCATGTCAAGTAACGTAACCATTAGCGCTGTATTATTGAAAATTGAACTGTAATTTCTGCTTCATAAAGTAGAATTTTCTTTAATAATAAGCTGAGGATATGTTTGATAAGTGACGAGTGGAGATTCCTTGTTTTTACTCTTGCGGTGGGATTCGAAGAGCTTTTGTTAAGTGTTCAGCCAGAACAGAATGACGGAACGGAAAAAATCTAGCTCCTTTGAGCGTTTGGAAAAAACAGTCAGTGTTTCATTTGAATTTAATTTACAAAGAAGGCAGTATCAAATTGGTAATTTATCCTGAATGGCTTTATACCAATTGGGAAATTCCGAGAAGGATTACGGTACCGAATAAGAGTAATGCCTAGCAACTACTTTCAGTTTAAAACATAAGCAGCTGAAGCTATAGATCTCTTTTTTTCGTTTTCGTTACGGCACTGTAGCTATCAGAATCGATGAGAGCAGGCAATAAATCGGGCAGCTTCGTCCCCGCACTAACTCTTCGATTACCAGCGACCCGCGAACGACCCTAATGTAAAGCTTTAATGAAGATATAAAATTGGATTCGATATTTGGACTGGACTACAACAAAATAAATTTTCATGAGAGCAACATTAAAGTAAATGCGTTACAATATCAATTACTTTAAAAAAAACAATACCTAACAAGTGTTTAAACAGATAATATTAATACAATGTTGTTTCAACCACACGTGGTTACAAAATATGTCTTACATTTTTCTTTTATGAGCAAGAGCGCTGCTTTCACAATAAAACGTTATTTTTCATCGTGCGTCTGCGCCAGCTTATGTACAATGACAATACATTTTGTATTTTACTGATGTAACGCCAAGGATTAGGTGAAACAATTTGCGATAAACAACCTAAAGAACGTACCGTTTCCCTACTTCCTGAGATACTCGACTAAAATTTTTGTTGTACGAGTATCACAAGTTACGACACTATGAACATTACTAGCTTTTATATTTTCATCCGATCTTCACACCTTTTTATATAGATTCTTTTAAATCTGGCGACGGAAAGAGTGTGTACTACTTTAGCATTTTACTGGCTCGCATTAATTCGCTTAATCTTAACTCCAGTCATGCTTCCAAAATACTGTAGACAGGCTTCCTAAAAAGTTTCGGCGCACCTATAAATCAACGTTAATATTTCCTGGAGTTTTTGCAACACAATTTTTACGCAGGCCAAGTCGAAATAAGTTTTAAGATCCTTTAATAAAGAATATGTTTTCTCGGCTCCGCCGTATAAAAGGGATCAACAAACGAATTTACCTTTAATTTTTAATAGCTTTGGTTAAATCGTCTACTTTGTTATTTTAATTCCGGGGAGAACGCAGCAGAAGTTCAATTAACAAAATTACCAATTAAATGTTTACACTCCGTAAAATAATTTTAAACGCTCGAATTTTCATAATCAAGCATTATCTCTAGACCCAACGTAATGACATTCACCGCAAATCGCTAATCGCTTTACAAACATAACGCGCTCGCCAAGAACTCTAAAACTTCCACACGTCGAGGTGCTCTGTGAAAATTCGCAACTGAAATCTGTACCGTCATACGACATATCGAAACTGTGATACACCAGTCTGAGTAACCGAGACAATAGTATAAAACTAATGAGTGCGAGAAGGACAGCCTCACCTTTTGGTAGGTCATATTGATCTTTCACCCGCCATTTTAGACCGTGCCATTTTCGCTTCGGGCGTCACATGTATACCAGAGCTCGGCGCGCTGAAAAAAGGAGAAAACCTTTTATTCGCCTGTCATTTTGTGTTTTAATGAAATATTCCGCAAAAACGAGGATGGAGTTAGAATTTGATGTACAAAAATTAGCATTTTTGATGCTGTGAAAATGAAGCTTCGTCAGGTTTTGTAGCGTACTACGATAATTTACATAAGTTAAACTTTACGCCTTTGATAATATTGGAAGGCATAAACCTCATGTTTGTCGATGAGGTCAATTAAACAACAAAATAGCAATTGTATACAATATTATGATTTTGAAATATATACTAGTCACACTTTCCAATGTTTATACATACCTACTCAAGCCACAACTTCTAAATAAAACATCAAAAATCAATTACACATAATTCCAAACATGAAGAGTTATACCTGTTTTAATACTGATATCGGACCAGTTCAAATAAACTGGGGTTAATAAAAAATAATGCCAATATTAAACAGGTAACATGGACCCCGTCCCATGGGAGGTCTCGCCACTGCCGACGATATAAGCAATTTTACATTCGTACCATCGAAAATGTGTCTACAATGGGTGAATTTATGAAAATTCTATGCAATTTTTGTTTAAAAACTGCCTTAACATTAATCTCGTTCGAAAATGGAATGGATAAATATATTGAGGATAGGTACTCTGTTCTTTGTTAGGCGAGGAGATAGGTACTCGTATTTTAAAATTAGCTTTTGATTTATTTTCAACACTGAACATCCAGTTGTACTTAAGTTTTTGTACGCGTCCGTTATTAAAAAAGGGATATTTTTCGCTTTAGTCATTGGTACAGTATTAAATTTTAAGTCAAAATATAAAGCGTGAACTTTAGAGAATTTGATCATAATCACAAAAGCGGTATGTTTTCATACAGTCTTCTTCATAGACGAACATAATTCAGTTTAATTCTTACGCTGCGTCGGAAACACTCGGAAATATCCGAATATTTATCTCCTAAGAGGGTTATTAAGCGGGATTTCATCGCTACTAACACCGGGTTCAAAGAAATAGCAACCATATTGTATTAATACTCTTAAAAATACAACAGCCAGACGATTTTAAACCTTACGTCTTCGTGATACGGAAGTAATGTAATCAAAATATTGTCAAGGGATTTGCGGAGTGTTATTTACACTACAACATTAATTTCTATCTGCATCTATTTACGTTTGCAAAAGGCTTTGTCGTCATTATCCTTAAAACTAATTTTATTCCGTCCTGACGCTTTAATGGGACTTTGGTAGTTATTTCTACATAAGAACACCGTCATGTGTAACGTTTACCCATCCGACATTAGAACTTAATTGGTGATTAGTATTCACCAACAAATCACTACAATATGCAAATGGTCGACAGGCCTATTAAATTCCCTAATCAGATCAACACCAAAATGATATTACAGAATGTTATGAAGACCCGAGTGTTCTATTTGCTGCGGATAGTTGCGCCATTGGACGCGACAATTAGTCGTGATTTAGAGCTACTAATACACATAACTCCGATACAAATACGTGACGTTAATACTAAATGTATATTGTAGCTATTAATGTTAACGAAGTAACATAATTCAATTATATTGGTGAATTTGATGTTATTATTATTAATAGTTGTCCAAATTACTACCGAATCTATTTCTTCGCTTTGGTTATGCCTTGAATAGTTTAAAATTATTTATAAAAAGAATTCACGTTGGTCACTATTCCCACTTTGCGTATTTAATTTTGTAGATAATTTAAACAAACTGTTTCAACGCTTGCTGATACAGTGTCCGATAGTAATCGAACAGATAAGATATGACAGCTAATAGATCGAAATTTTAATGAATCAGAGAGTTTATCAGCAAAATTTAATTATCTGACACTTCTAAAACAAAAATTTGGATGTATTTTGTCAGACAAGTTGCGAATAGACAATCGGCTAGTTTATCATAAAGTGACGAAACAAAAAGCGAAATTTAAACTTATAGAATCGTGTCTTTGTCTGTTACAGGTTCTAAGAGAAAATCTAAATGATAAAGCAGTATGAAGGGGAGACACGTCAGTAGCGATCGAGCGGTCGACACCTCGTACCCCACCCATTGCACCGAACCTTGCACTAGCACAGTTAATTTAACTGGAGGAACACTAGTAATAATAAAATGAATAAATGTTCTTCTATTATATTTTATTCCTATATCAGTAACCCATATTTACAGTTTACTTAAAATATGAACGCTTCAATTCATATTTGAATATCAAAGTTCTTGTTAATCTTTTGGTAGCCAGGGTTGAGTTTGTTTTGTGCAAAGTAATATGATCTCATTGGCGAATAGAAATAAACTGCAGATAATATGCAGATGTATTTTTTTTTTCACAACTAATATAAAGTTGCAAAAGCATAAACATTATTTATCTAGGAAAACGAGCTCATAATTACAATTCAACTAAAACAAGCAAAACTAACATTATTTGTGAAAGTTTAGTTTCAGATCGTTGAGTACAAACACTAAAAAAGGTATAAAGGTTGAACGTTGTCCTAACAGGAGCAACCATCTTACTTAGATCCGATAATCTGTCCGCATTCCCTCATTTTGCACGTACATTTATTGTTATAGGGAGGAAGGGTAGGTCATTGTTAGCTGGCGAGATGGATTCCACATTGGCTAACTCAGGGATGTACCCCTCGGATAATTGTCACCGGCAATGGGAACAATGACCCAAAATATGGTTAGGGTACTTAGAACGCACCTTGTGTTACGGCAACCCTGTTTGCAATATGGCGTATGCTACATAATATTGTACGAGTAAAACAATATTCATTAAGGTAAAATCTGCCTGGTTGTGGTCTGTCCCCGTTGTGTTAGAAATCAAATTTAAATTTTCAAGCATTCTTGGCTTATGTGCTTTAACAAAGGATTGTCAGACAAGGCAAAAAAAAGAAATGTATGGTATACATTAACTGGCCATGGTATAGTGAGTAATTCTAGTGGTTGCCGAAAATAAATTATGAGAAATCTGATGTCAAACGCAGTCTAGAGGACTAAAAACTTTCAAAGAGTTAGAGGAATTAGGTACTCTCAAAAAATTGAGACGTTAAACCCAATTTCCAAAAATTAATCAACAACAAACTGAATCTGTATTTAAGTATACACTTCGGTTAGTGACCGCAACATAAAAAATAAATCATCCCTTCTATAATTGGATGGTAAATTTTATGTCCGTCGTAAAATTACCATGAAGCAGTGTTAACAGCGTATCAAATGAAAGTATTTGTTCTAGACATAAATATTGCAGCTACATCAGTATCAGCATAGCATGGTACATCAGTATCTCTACAGCTTTATGTTTCGCAATTAGGCGTGTTTGTTTAATGCAAGCTATTGCGATGCGAGATGCGGTACGATGGATTACGTTGAGCAATAAGATCGTATTTTTGTCATATAATAAATTGTTCAATGAACTTATGCTAGCTACCTAACCTAGCATCACGCCTATATCCAGTGCCGGATTAAACAAGCGCGGGGCCCGTAGCAAGGGGCCCTTGATCTACTATAGGCTCTTTTGTATAAAGTGACTTTTTGTAGAACTTATGCGTTTACCGTATGAAATTCTGTGTTTTATTTTCGCCATCAAAATAATCCTAACCTAATCCTATGTAAGTTGTAAGTCCTATGTAATATGGGAAACTGGTGTAGGTCCTAGTTATACTAATAAAAGTCGATACGGACCATCAGCAAGTGCTGGCAAGAGTTCAGAACTAGGCGCTAACAGGGTCATTTGCAGCATCTGTCTGACTGGCCGAGAGGCGCAAACGTTTTTAATATAAAGCCGTCTGTGGCTCTGACTACGTGTGTGTGTTCGTCTCCACGTTATGCTGATAATGAGATGGGCTGTGGTAGTATTAAATATTATAACGGATTATTGTTAAATAAAATATATATAATAATTGTTCATAAAATAGCATGACACTTGTATTTGCCGAAGGATTAGGCAACTTTTCACCGATGCCGTTATTAAGTCCCATGTAAAAGGGAGCAAGCCTATTGCCATTTACCGGGCCTGTATTTCCGAAATCTAGATTGCTACTGTGAATTTCCTGTTCGGAAATCACACCTAAAATGATCTACCCGGGAATTGAACCCTATACCTAATACGCGTTTGCGACTTCTACACATAGTCAAAGTCAAAGTCAAAGTCAAAGTTTTTTATTTCAAGTAGGCCTTTTCAGGCACTTTTAAAAAATCGAGACTAGGCGCAAGGTTCCAAAGGGTGTAGGTCCTATGGAGAAGAGACCGGCAAGAAACTCCATGGATACTCTTTTCAAAAACAAAAAGTTAATTTACAATTAAAATCTTAAATTAACATGCATTATATAAGAAAAAATACAAACTTAATAGAACGCTACTTACACAATGAGGCAATACAACATGAGTTAAACAAGTGTTTCGAATATAAACTAAAAACGGGATAAACAGATCAAAGCGGATAAAACAGAAATAAAACAAATACAAAAAATAATACAAAATATTGTAACATCAAGAATGTCCAGAATAGGACAGGAAAATGTTCGCTACATTTGTTATATGTTATAGAAAGCTTATATTATATCTTGCTTTAAATTTGACCAAATTTGAATTTAAAGGGCATATTGGTTAGGTGCGTAATCAGTAGACATCGCAAACAGCTTGCATAAAGAAAAAGGCAAAAGAAAAATGTTAGGTATAATTGCACTTGGCGTTAACAATCCACGAAGGATGCAACAAGCAAAGATTTTTTGTAAATATAACGATTGCTCATCCCAAGGTACAATAGTAAGGTAAGGTAAATTCGACGGCACAGTTGGCGCAGTGGTTGAAATATCGACTGCTGCGCTACGTGTCGCGGGATCGATTCCCACACGGAACAAATATTTGTATGATCTACAGATAGTTGTTTCTGATCTGACTCTTAGTGTATGTGAATATATGTGTTTATAAATGCACCTACGATACAGGAATTATTCCGAGTGTGGAACAAAGTGTAAAAGAAATTGGAGACTTTTGTCTCTTAAGCAACTAAGTAGGATTTATTTATTAGAATAAATGCATTATGTACATAGACGACGTATGCATGGACGTAACACCTATATTTCACTACCTACTGTCCAATTAGCCGGCACAATCACACCTACAAGCAAATCCGCACCCACACTAATACATAACATACGTACATGCACACAGGCGTTGAAGGACCATTTCAACTTCTCCAGATTCTTCGAACTACACAGCACAACTTGAACATTGTAAATTTGCTAGAACGAAATTAATTCAAACGCCAGTGGTTTTACGGGGCACTTGGAAATTTCTTTCGCGATTTATGTATTGCGAGGAACGGACCAACTTGTACAATTACTGTGCTAACTCGCAAATCTTGTGCTGCAGCGATACTTGTGCAAAAAATCGGAATATTTTTGTTTTAGAGAAGTCTGTCGTTGAATTAACTTGGGTGGTAGGTATTATGAAGATGAATAAACATAACAAACCGCCTGTATTGCCTGAAGGGTAAGACAGAGGTGTACTATTCGACACCGACATTTCACTGATGTCCTTATTGAGTCCCATGTAATAGGGGCGACCCTAGTACAATCGGCATCGGCAAAAACCCAATAAAATTTTGCCTGAGGGAATCGAACCCAGGATCGATCGCTGAGCTTGAGCTCAGCAATCGCGCTTTAAACCACATAGACCAATGAGGCAGTCAATTGCAATTTAAGAGCAAATTCGACTGCGAGCATGAATCGAACCTGGGACTACTTGGGTCAGTACAGTATGGTGTGGTAGATCTTCAACCGCTAAACTATCACTACATGTTCATTATTAGGTATTTATACCCTTTGTCCGCGGATTCGCCAGCGTGAAGGTCGGAAAACGAGAACAATCGAAATAAAAGGAGAACGCTTTACCGGGGTAAAAACAAAAATTCTATGTGTTTATCGAGGACATGGACTGTGTGCCAAATCCTTTCAACGGTTTACGCGTGATTGAGTAACAAACATCCAAACATCTTCACAAACTTTCACATTTATACTATTAGGAAAGGATAACGCATAAATGTACTAAAATGCTATCATTAAGAAGCTGACGTAGAATAGAAATATACCTATTTACATAATACTAGCTTTTGCCGGCTACTTCGTCCACGTAGCTTACTTACAATATATAATTTATAGCCTATAACACTCAGAATAATATAGCTTTCTACCAGTGAGAGAATATTTAGAATCGGATTAGTTCCGTAGATTAGCCCCAACATACAAACAAATTTTACCTCTTTATAATATCAGTATATACTGGCTTCCGCCCGCGGCTTCGCCCGCGTGGTTTACGAACCCGTACATTTTCCCGGGATAAAAAGCCTATGTGCTATTCCATACTATAATCTATCTCTGTGCCAAATTTCATCCAGATCCGTTCAGCCGTTCTGGCGTGAAAGAGTAACAAAGATCCATCCATCCATCCTCACAAACTATCACATTTATAATATTATAGTAGGATAGGTAGGATATACGAGTACATGTATCATCTTTATACTGTTGGAAAGTATTAGCTGTTCATTTCGTGTTCGCTCCAAAGTATAAAGTTCACGTTAAGAGCTGGGCAACGATTCGTATCGTCCATTGGAGGAGCACTTAATCCGTTTATATGATAACATGATTTTAAGTAAGTACATACTTAGAGGACATTTCCGCGTTTAGTGAGATGGAACTGGAAACGCAGGATCGTTCAATGCACAGTAAAACTGCAGAGTCTACGCTATACCGGTTTATTTCTGGACGTGCTAGATGAAATTCGCTAGGTTATTGCAGAATTTTCGCATAGCTTTTATTCTTCTTATCCTTCAAAACCAGCTGTCATTTGCAAATAGATGTTTTATCTGATAAAATTATTATAATCTTGTTAATTAACTTGTTTTCGCTAAAGGGTGAACTACTATAAACCCCCATTTCACTAATGCCGTTATTCAAGTCCCATGTAATCGGGAGCGACCGTGACCATTTCCATCTATCGGGGATAATTCTAAAATCCAAGGTGTCACTAAGAATTCCCGTACAGTAAGCCCAGTAACACTGCATGATTCAAGAATCGGACTCATGGCCTCACTGTTAAGAATCGCGCTTGCTACCAAGACGAATTGAGCAGTTTAATAAACGAGAACATATCTACTAATAAAATGTTAGTTCTTTGCCGTTTCTAAGTTGACTTTATTATCTTAATTCTATATTAGATCCTTGCACTAGTACCCTAAACAAAACATGGAGATCTCCATTAGAATGACGCCTATCATGATTTAAAATCCAACTTTTCAGAATAGAATAGAATATCTTTGCAGAAGCTGTTTAGCGACACGGGCAAACTTATTAATTGTATAAAAATAAATAGCTTAACCTACTTTTATACGTACTAATAACAATAACGAATAAAATTAAAGATCATATTCAAGGAAAATAAAATAATTTCATAATTCATAATTTCATCGATGAAGGTAAAGAGACTCCCACTACCTTTTACCAAACAGAAATACCACGTAGTAACTATGTGCTGACGGAAGATGGCGCCTTTCGTAAGAAGTCATTTTTATAGTTTACACACACTTATAATTTATTTTATTAACATTAATTTACAAAAAAAAAACTAATTACAGGGGAAATCACGATGAAGAAAATAATTTTGGCTTATAGTATTACGTAGACGTTACCACTAACGCCATCTCGACAAACATTATGGCGACAACCACGCTCCTCTGAAGCCTTAACACCGTGAAAATCCAACCTTAAAAACTAGCACATACTTCAGTAAAGATACTTGTTGGTATTATGTTTAGGTTAAAGATGGCAGCATTTTTACGTTTCTCTAAAATTATTAAATACAAAATAGCAAAACAAACTTACCCACCTCTGTCTGTCCGAATATAATTTCATGATAGATTCTGTTCATGCAGGTATTCGTATTTATGTAGCACACAATCTACGTAATACCGTCAATGCGGTGAATATTCACACAGAATAGCATATTTCACTAGTATTTGGTTTATTAAAATAGTGGTCACAAACATCACTAGCAGAAGCCTAAAGCAAACTGTTGATAGTGATCCAAACACCAGCTCAGCTTGAATCACTTTCCTCTTTGGCGGGAACAGATACGCTCATCTTGCATCCTCCTCGCACTTACACAACCACATATATCCATCCTTCATCGGTGTCGATTAAAGTAAAACCATTACGGCGAGAACAAAAAAGGGTCCCCTTTGAGCAAATTGTAATATATCATCGCTTTGACGTTATGAGCTTAGGGTCTTCGAACCAGTCCGCTTTGTCCAGGAGCAGTAATTTTTATTGGAGTTAACGGTTTCTATGCGGTACCGGCGATTTTTTGACACATTTTGTATCACATTGTATTTGCCACTGAATTATTGAGGTACGAATTGTTGAACGGCAAAGTAACTTCAGCTAAGTCAACGGACAAGTTAAAAGTGACATATTCTTGAGTACCCAAATTAAACAAAACTGAGCAGTTGAATCGCATATAAGATCTGTGCCAGCAGTAAACTGTAATTGGGGGCATATGGGCTCAAAAAAGTTTATGAAAAATAATCTTATTATAACTGTCTCGACAGAAGCTCAACTCACAGTATCGAGTTAAGTTGTAAATAAAATACCTATTCTACAAAATTCTCTACTTCCACACCCGACAGTTCCAACGACACATAATATGAATTTATGACGTCATAATCTGTCTAGTCAGTAGCGGAACAAACGTAAGCTGCGAGAGCTTCGATCCCTCACGGATGGAGCTCATCCATCATCCGAGACAATACCCAGGGTCGTCGGTTCGATGCCGGAGCAGCTGATTTTGTACAATCAAATATTATAGCGGCTACATTGCTATTGTTGTGAAGGTCATAAAGTAGGATTTTATGATTTTGTATGAATTGGTTGGTATATTATTATTAAGAATAACTGATGTAGGAAAATGTATGTAAATGTTTGAGTCATAACACTAAAAATACTTTATTAGATATTACGTTGTATACTGTGTTGTTACAAATAAATTTTAAGGTATTAAATACCTAAAAAAGAAATCTTCACAAAAGCTCAAAGTGATTCTACGATATGTATATAACTAATATAATAACGTAACTATGATACATAGTATTTACGTATATCAAACAACTTCAAAATAACAGAAAACGCGTTAGCTGATAGTGGACCATGATAAATGGAATTCTAATCAAAACAGGATACTAGCAGGTAAGACTGGCAAGCCACTGTCTAGCAAGATATTATAGATAAATCTCGTTTTAGAAAGTATGGTACAAAAAATATAATAAAATTATAGCAACTAATACTCATACGTGTTTCTTTTTGTCTTGTCTTTGCGTTGATTTTTTTATATAATTCCAAATCACAGTGCCTCTATAACACGTGCTACCCGTTAAGTATCTGATACAAACTCAATAGGTTTCTGATTGTTTCAACGAGAAACATTTCAAACTATATTGCTTAGCACGTTACCATAATTGTTATGACCATTATAATCCATTTTAATTTGTAAAGCACTTATTGGATTAGCGAAATCTATACCTCCGTTATATACACACTTCAAATCCCAGTTTTATTGAAATTGAACGTGAACTGTATTTATGTTTTAGGTATTCTATGTTGTGTAGGATTCGCTTCTATCTTAATGAGTTTAGTATCAGTAGGCACAAGTAGGTAGGGACCTACATTTTCTACGTAGGAACTTGTGGTTTTAGTATCTATCGCGTCTTGTTGATGTCTAATTGGCTGGTGACGAAATGAAAAATATTGGTAAAACCACGACACCACTATCAGCAGTCAAACCTTTTGGTAAATCACAATCGTGTAGTAACCAATTTGTTCCCAGAGATGTTATAAGAAATATTGTCTGAGGATACAATATTGCTGACTATAGCATAAGAGAATTATGAAACTGGTATTACACAGGCCAATAACACTGTGGTGAGGGTCTTCATAAAACAGAACATGCTTTTGCTGTAAAGGACTTCGAAGAAGAAAAAGCTTCCTAAATCCTTGATCAAGTCTAAATGATATTAATGAATAAAAAAATGTAAAAGCAACAAACTTATTATAAGAACATCTACAAACGTACAATGTTAAAATGTACTGATTAAGGATAAATACTTGTGACAGGCGTGTTGGCTACCGAAACAGATTTTTAACTTTTATCTATTGTATGCACACTATCGGAGACCCGGTATGTTCCTCTTATCTGTAGCACACAGATGCACTAGCCCTTTAAAAATATACACACAAACAAACAAAGTCATTACCAAATTAACGACATTCAGGTGACGAAAAAGCATTTTGTAAACAAGCCTCATTCCGTTCGGTCGCTTATGTGCTTAGTGATTGAATAATTATATGTGCCGACAATAACGCTCATCATAAATATATATCAAAGTATGTTTAAGTGATTAACTTATCAGTGAAATAATTCAAAACATGTCTTCACCCACCCCGTCACCACCGAGTCTACATTCTGATCCAGAGGACTCTAGAGATTCGACGTCATCCGAGTTCTCAAATCCGGTCATTCCGAAGTATGACCCAATTGAACTATCTCAGAGAAATGATATCAAAACTAGTGGCATAACGTCACACGGTGTTGAAGACATATTATCTGAGGGTGTCAATTACAATGTCTCTGACAACGTTTTCTCCGACTATAAACCAGAAGTTCTATCATCAATACCTAACTCGTTTGTGCAAGATTACAACTCAAGAGACTCGACAGGATTTAGCATTCAAGATATACTTGGTTTGCACCAATCTTACAATCCTGCTAATACACAAGATGAGTTAGAGCCCAGATATGAGTATCAAGTACCAAATTACGAAAATATTAGCAACAACTCTAACAATTACGGGTCAGGAACAGAAGAGGTGATTACAGAAGATTGCAGCAATAAAAATGATAACATTTTTAGTGCGACCACAGCACATGTTGGAAATCAAGTTATTTACACAAGAAGCTATAACGCTAATGAACTTGTTCGCTATCATGAAAGAGGTCTAGGCAGCGACGTCGTTAAAGATCCTGCAAGAGAAATCAACGACGTGCACGATTCTAGTTTTCCCAGTCAGGTAAATGCTACAGTAAAATATGCTTTATGGAACTGGCTAGAAGAAGGTTAAACCTCTGCTATTGGCATACGTCAAAACGAGACACTAGATTGTGATTTACCGCAGAACAACCGGATTCCTAATGGCATTTTAATATTTCTTGTGTAGATAGTAGTAATTAAGAATTAGGTCGAACTCACCTTATTGTAGTACTGCACATAGCCAAAGTAAGACGTATTATTTTAATCGTAATTTTACATTTCAGAATCCTTCATGGAATAACAAGTCTACTTCAAGTACTCCTATTCGAGCTTCTTCTTCTCTATCAGTTACCGGTAAGTCCCTATTCAATTAATTAAAGTAGTTAATGGCGAGATAAATTATATTCCGCGATTAATTTAAAATTGGAACAGTTTTTGTTTTCAAAAAAAAAAATTCAAATGTATATGCAACTATTTAAAATCAGCTCTTATAGAAATATTCACTGTTCATCCATCATCTGCTTTCAATATTTACACAAACGTAATAACACACTTTCAACAACGTGGATTTACATTCTCTTAGTGAAAATCTAGTGCTCCTAACCCAATGGGTTTCCTTGCCCTTTATTTATCATCTTAGAAGTGTTCATAAAATATTTATTTGTTTTCCAGAAATGTCGACCGACTCATCTTACCAAAAAGGATTTACAAAACGAGCTCGGACAGCCTACACCAGCTCACAACTTGTGGAATTGGAAAATGAATTTCATCAAAACCGCTATCTCTGCCGCCCAAGACGTATTGAACTCGCCAATTACTTACAACTTTCGGAGCGACAGATCAAAATATGGTTTCAGAACAGGAGGATGAAATACAAGAAAGATAACAAACATAACAAGCCGTCTTCATCGGTGGATGACAGCAGTCCATCTAGTTCTAAGGAGATGTCGCCTAGTCAAGACCACAAGATGAGTCATGGAAGAAGCTGTGGAGGACACGATCGACACAGACGCCTTCTCACTGATAATCACTCAGCTCATCATAAAATCTATCTTCAACCAAGCGATAGTATGTCAAGACCTCCGGAGTACTCTTCAATCAATCCACTGAAAACTGTTATAAAAGGTCCTCAAAGTACCTTAGAGCTTCCATCGTACACACCGAATTTGTCTTATTCATCGTACTATACGGCGGGGACAAGCAGGGCCGCTTACTCACCGATGTCTGAGGTTTATCGGTACAGCAACGATGAGTCAGCGCCACCGAATTCTAATGCTTTGCCTTCGTTAGCATCTGATAGTTACGTGCCGAACGGAGCTAACTTGAAGTTAAACGATGATTTGGTAAGGTTTAGTGGCGGTTCAACTTATTATAATCCACTGCCGAGTGGTATGGTGATGCCTCCAACAACAACAGATGGCTACGGATTTAGTTCGACTATCTCGTCTGCTACAATGCCTACTTACGAAGATAGCAGTCTTCATACAAGAACAACTAGCTTGGGATTGCCTCAGGATCCCTACTTCTCATATTTGACAACTTCAGATCCTGCAAGTCAACATTCGTCTTCAGCCACAGGCAAATATTCGTCGTATATATCTTTATAACGAAAATTAATATAGTCTTTTGTTATTATTCTCTATGTTTTGCTCATGTTATTTTAGTTATATTGTTCAATATGATGTTTGCTATGATAACGTTTTACATATTATAAAAAGAATCACAATTTGTATAAAAATATATTTTAAAATCTGTTACGTTGTCATGATTTAGTAGTTCTAGATATATGTCTATGTAAGTAATTACTTAATTTTTAGGTTGGTAGTGTTAAATACTGTGCTATAATTACAGGTATGTTAATATCAGCTTGGATTAGATGAAATTTTTGTAATATTGTCTTAAGTGCTAATTAAATAAAGCCTACTTAATAAAATCATTTTCTATTATGCTTAGTTTCTTTTTTAATACCTTAATGTAAGTACTGTACTTATGTTGACTGCCTCATTGGTCTAATTGCTGCTGAGCGTGAGGTCCAGGGTTCGATTCCCAGGTCGGGCAAAGTGTTATTGGGTTTTTCTGTATGGAAATTCTCAGTAGCAGCACGAAGTCTGGAACAGTGCCCGGTAGATGACAATAGGCTCGCCCCCTATTACATGGGACTAAATAACCGCATCGGTGAACTGTGATTATACAATAGTACACCTCTGATTAACCCTTTTCTACGGAATACAGGCGTGAATATTTTTCGGTACGTTTTTATTTAACATTCTACCTCATAGTGATCAATACTGAGTGAACAGTACCAAGTAATGTAGATCCACGTATATCCATAGAAATGTATGTGAAGTCGTATCTAAACATGGAGAACTTATGAACGGAATAACCCATTATGGAATGATTAAACTATGCGCTGAACACTGATGGGCAACTTTATAGAACATTGCAATAAAAGTTCTAGATAATCTAGCAAAACCAACCACGACTCAGCAAATGAAAGAAAGATCGCATTTACATATTAGTATAGACGCAAAACAGAAAAAGATTTTACCTTTAGGTGTTGCCCATTTTTTGATGTAATTTGATTTATTTTCGTCTTTACCTTTTATTACACAAAACAGCAACAAACCATTGATTCATGAAATGAAATGAAATGATTTATTTTGCAATTAGGATTTTTCAATCACTTTTACACGTCTTTTTTAAACTAGGTGGCGTCGGCATTTCCTATGACTATCTCTGAGAAGAAACGCCGAAAAAACTCAGAGGTCAAGGTCTATTTAGAAGTGACCTATACCTAAACCATCCTATAAACCATCATCGTCTTTAATCAAAATTATAAGATTTTTTTATTTCATCTAGACGTTGCAGGTAATATACACTTATAACGTCGATAATCTAGCTGCACGGTCTCTAAAGTGAGTTTTTCCTATGGAAAAGAGACTGATAAGTAACTATGAATTACAATAGTTGCAAAACAATACCAAATTTTTAGTTTTATATGTTTCTATATCCGTGATAAAAAATACATCCGTCACGATGAGTTACATTATAAATAGTCTGTTGGATGACACTGGCCTTTTTTCCTAATCATGTCTAATCAGGTTTCATTAGGCCACGGACCCATTAACTTTTAACTGACATCGCCACGGGAGTCCATATTTGAAAGCACTGATGACAAATATCCTAACGATTACCAACATATCGAAGAATTCGCATTGGCGTGATTTGTTGCTTATTGTAACCGTAATTATAACGTTATCGTTATCCTAATGTTCTTCATTACATCAGCTATTTACTCCCTTAGAATACAACACTATTCCGTGTAAATTATAACTCAAACTGCGCCTGCGCACGGTACAAACCAAACTTATTATAGACGACAAAACATCAAGTCAAGAAACTTTTTCAAAACATCTAAACGAAAGTTCAATCACTAGTTTTCAAATGCAAAAGTACAGTGCACTAATTATTTTATGCAAACATGTTTACATAGGTAAATGACAAACACTACCACTATTACATAACATAAAACATGTAAACATGTTTTTGATTTAAAGGGACCCTAATTAGGGCACAGATAAAACTAATAAAAGGATTAAAAATAACCAATAGAAATTCACCCCACCTGTAGAAGGGGTAGCTAATTACTAATTAGCCAAGGATATAGCATGTATAAAAGGGAAAAGGATTTTGTTAATAGTTATCATTCGATCCCAGTACGCAAAGCAATCATGGTATCTTACATAAATACTAGTGAAGCCTACTTTGGTGTATCTGAAATGGAGAACGCTGAACATTGTACAGAGCAAAGTGTATATATAAACCAAAATCCCGCAAATTATCAAGTACATAGTTTATACGAATCTATTAATTTTATAAATATTTTAAAAAATGTTGTGGATTTAACCAGTATCTATTTTTATTTTCAGATACTTCCGAATGTTAATACGCCTGAAAATTATACCAACCAAGATAATTTTATCAATCAAGAAAACTGTGTAGAACGGGAAATCTATAATCACGATGATTATATTAACGAAAATTATACAATTCAAGAAAATTATCCAACACTGACTCCTAGATTTAGTTCATGTGATCCAGCTCAAAGAGAACAATTAATAACATATGGATGTACTCACTTTTGTGAAAATTATTCAGTTCCTCAGTACACCACAATGCAGGTGAGAATGGGTGATGATAGTAAATCAACAATAATTCTCCATCAATAATAATGCTAATCATCATATGTACTTATTGATCTTTGTCTGTTTTCAGTACACTCCGCTGACGCCAGAACCAGTATCACATCCGGTATTTCACCTACAGCCAACACAGTATCAAAATTGTAATTATATGGCGAAAAGACATCGTGCACAGATAACTAGTAAGTAACATTTTGTACAATTTATCTTTGACAACCGATATAGAAGATGTCACCTTATCACAGATATTAAATGTTGTTTATTATATTTCAGTTTTGCCAACATCTAAAGGAAACTTCAAAGCTGTAGTCAAACGCAAGCGCAAGCGGACTGTTTTTACTACTGGCCAAGTAGAAGCCTTAGAAAAAATCTTCAAAACAAAACAGTACATCAATCGTGAAGAGAGACAAGACATCGTGAAAAAGTTACAAATTAATGATAAAGCTGTAAAAATCTGGTTCCAAAATCGTCGCTTGAAAAGTAAAAGAATGTCAGATGAATGTTCAGAAGAGTCAGAAGATTGTTCAAATATTGGATATTCAATAGAAGAAAGGTCCCCTCCAGATATTGCTCGTCTTGAGTTAGTGGAATCTCAAATTACAAATAAAACTGATGAATTCGGTTATGTTACTCTTGACGACGGAGTTATGGGAGATTTGGTCAATGTGATAGATGATTTTTTGATGAAGAGCAATACAGATTTCCCTTCTACTGAAAGTGATAGCAGTCCAATATATGAACCCATTTCTCCAGCAAGCATTTCTGAGAGTAATGACGAAGATAATGCTTCGTATTGGAGACCATCCGAACCTAACGAGTCCCTGCAAAGACTTTTTGATTTACAAACTATGCTACCATTGTAACCTGTGTCTATATTTTATTCATAATCTAATCAATTCTATCTTATTAATGTTCTTAATTTATGGTAATTAGTAAATAAATGGTTTTTATTAAAGTTTTTTTTTTTTTCTTATACTCCTTTTTCTAAATTCACATTCACAAAACTAACACCCGGAAACTTCATTGAAAAATATAAGGTACAATCGCTTTTATACCTGTCTTAAAAATCCACTAAAGTGGCACATAAGTCTTACGAACTGCTATTCTGCAGTTACCACCTCATCAGACGCGGGGCGCCCACTGTCATATATAAGACTCCACCATAGGCAACGCAACCTTGACAATGTGATTTGTCTGTTCAAATATACTGGGCGCACTATACTGTTGTACAAACATGCATTATTTAATTACGTACATTTTGAACTTTTCTTAATACTTGTAGGTACATGGCAAACACTTTGGTAAATGTATGTCATCACACCGCGCAACTCGCCAGTCATACATTGAAGGAGTCGCGTGCAGTGTGGACCAGTGATTTCTGAACAAATAAGAATTATTTTTTTATACACATTGATCAAAATGATACAAAACCTCCTTTTAACTACATTGACCCCTTTGAAGAACAAAAATGAGGTAAAAAATCTTATTCCTTCCTTAGCGTAATTTTTTACTAAAACTTATTTTAGTCGTAAACTACCTCCCATAATTTAATTCAGTTGAAAACGAAATCCGAATTTAAGAAATACGCGAAATTTAACATATTAATGTTTCGCGAAATTTAACATTGGTTTTTTTGTAAAAATATAACGCTAAATTGTTTTGTTATAGATTAACTGCTGGGAAAATCGGCCGTTTTCCACAGTGTGGCCAGATAATTTACAAAAGAAGACAAGAGGTAGGTATTTTTTTTTTTTATATTATTTCATGCAATTTTTCTATCATGATTATTAGGTATTTATAATATGATGGCGGTATTCCCCGAGATGTCGACAGAGGTGTAATGTACCCACTTTTTACTAATTTTGGTAATTAGTATATAATAGTACCTAGTATTATTATCATACAAACAATCGGACTGTTTACATAATACTTAAGGCAGTTTTACGTTCTCTCATTTATATGAATGTATAATCGTATAAAAGGGGTGTGTATGTATGTATTTCCATCGAGATGTAGACAAAGAGCATTAATGTTGATAAATATCTAATTCAGATATAACCAGAACGATTAAGAAGAAACAAAAACGAGTGCGTACAGCCTTCTCGACAGAACAACTGCGTGCCTTGGAGAGAACATACTCCCGGCACAGGTACATCGATTCGGAGAAACGTGCTGAGCTGGCGAAATCCTTGAACATCGAAGACAAATGCATCAAAATCTGGTTCCAGAACAGGAGGATGAAGGAGAAAAAGGAATCATCAGAGTCCAGCTGCGATTCATCAAATGAATCAGTTGGTAATGAAACGCCTTTACAGCCTGCTTCACCACCATTGCAGATGAAGGTTGAAGAATGCCCCAGTGAGCAACCTAATCAGTTTTCTCATTATAATCATTCTGAGCATGATTACCAATTTCCTACTTACTACAGTACCAACCAAATTCCGCTAGGTTATAGAGGAATGCAAGCACCTAATTTTGCCACATATTTCTACAACGATACCAATATTTATCCAACGCAATATTATCCGTTTGAGGTTAACAATTCAAACAGTGAAAATACTGGCTTCAATCAATATAACAGCGAATTAAATAACTATAACTGTTGGCCATCAAATCAATATCCTTATTACGCAACTATATAACATTTTACTTAAAAAAATATATATATAGCTAGATAATATATTAACGAATATAAAATAGTATAAATAGATTATAATATACGTTTTAGATTAGATTATTAATTTTATTTTAATTTTACGTGATTACAGGTGAGTTTTTTATACATTTATACCTATGATAGGTTAAGAATATTTTTGGATTTGTCTTGTTTACTTATTTAAGATTTATGTGGAGCAGAAAGCGTATACTTATAGTATTATAAACGTATAGAAGTCCAGATTTACGCGATGACTTTCTAACAATAACATGTTATTTATAAGCGAGGTAATGTGTGTAAATATTCTTTAGAAATAGATAAAATTATAATATAATTCATGTTCGTTATAACTGAAAAATCTATTTATTTTAACTTATTCCTTAATACTTTGTTTTTTTTTTTTATTTAAAGTTTATGCTTTGTGTGAAAACTGTTGGTTAAAGAGTGTTTGAGTATTTGTAATGAGTACTAATACTTTCTTTTCTATGTCTTGTTATTTTTCTATATTTTATCTTGAATCTTTGCAAAAATAAATATCTATGTTTCTATAAATTTTAGCTAACTTTACAAGTGTAAAAGAATTGTGTTTATATAATTAAGTACCCTAGGGTTTACAAATGTACTACATCTCAGTGTAAAAATGTCTTTAATAAAATATCAATTAAACAATTATTTGTTTATTTTATTATATTTACATGCTCATAGGTGTTAAGACTTAATAAGTTTTGTATGAAGATTTATACATATAATAAAAATTCTATCACAAAGGTATATTATGTTTTTTAAATTACTAGAAATATATATACGTGCTATCATAACATAGGAAAAACCACTAAAGACTAGAATGCAAACATTCTAATAATATAATCATTCATTCATACACCATTCAAAATCATACCCACATTAATACTTATTACTGGGGTTTTGAAACGGCACAGCCGTGATAATATACTGAGGACTTGAAGATTGTTGTTGAAAATTGTAAGGTGCTTGAGGTTGTACGTGACAGTCACAGGTACACACCCGTCTCATAACATTTTCTTGAACCGTAGACATGTTCAGCATTGGATTATTTGGCGCAGAAATAGGTGCTGAGCTAGGAGCAACCACGGGCATAACATTCACTGGCTTCCAGATGACACCACTGGGGGACATATAAGGCTGCGCATAAAACGGCGAAACAGTTGGCACTAACGATACATATCCTGAATGATTTGGAGCATTCCTTGAAGAAGTTTGTTGCTGAACCATTGTAGGAAAAATCATTTTTCTACTTGACGACAAATCTTCGGGTATCATCTGTTCTTTAGGACTCATAGACTTATGTTCGATATTTTTCTTAATGTCTCCGACCTCCTTCTTTAAAGCATGTGTCAAATGTTTTGTTTTGCTGATAGTATCATCTTTGTATTTCTTACAGAGATCAATGGAGAATTCAGCAGATGTTTTATAATCTGGTGGTAACTGACAACTTTTTACAAACACAGGAGGTGGATGAATCACTTTACTTGTAGTTATTACATTTGGAGTATCAGTAATATTAGATCCAGAATATTTTATTCCAATGTCTTGAACAAATTGGTTGCTCACCACAATATTACATTTAGCATTTTTCGTCTTATTATTGTCACAAGATGCTTGACTCATATCAGTTATCAGTGGTAATGAACGCGGTTTCTGATCATTAACTGATGGCACACTCGCATTATTTAATTGGTCTTTAGCAAATTCCATTGACTTTCGAATACCCACTTGGTCATCAAATTCCTTTATTGTTGTTTCTTTCTTTTCCTTCATTCGGCGATTCTGAAACCATATTTTAACAGCTCTTTCAGGAATATTCAAAGCTTGGGCGACTTCTTTACGATGAGCGTTGCCGATATACGGAAACTTTTTGAATTGCTTCTCTAAATAGTTGACTTGGTCCGTTGTAAATGCGCTTCTAAATCGTTTAGCCTTTTTTAGGTTTGGGTTTTGTGGATTATCTATCTGAAAAGAAAGAGCAAAGTGTAAAAATAAATACTGTTTCTGCATCACTACATTAAGGAAATTATTTTGACTAAAATTTCATACGGTCTGGAGAATGAGGAAAATAGTAAAATATGAGGAGAATATTAACTTTTAGAAACTTTACATAATAATGATAGATATTTTTAATTAAGTAAGCTGCGAACAGTAGCCCGGCTTGTAAACAAAAGATTTTCTATTATGACTGCTTTGCTTGATGAGTATTGATTGAGTGACAGCGCTGTTATTTCTTAATATTGTGTAATAAAATACGCTATCTACTAAAAGTGTATGTGACTTACCAGTGTTATATTATATTCTCCTATAAAATCACCACTAGTTTCCATGTTCACAGTATCTTTTACACCGTTTGGATTCAGCCACAAATATTTCATTATCAATAACGTTGACACCACCAATACAAAACGACTAATAATTGTGAACAGATTATTTCCTATATATAGTTATGATTGGTAAATCATTATTTAATTACAATATTACCTAATCATACACAATTAACTAATTATTGTCAGCCCATGGACGATTATCTAAATGTGTCTAATTAATTGTTGAATTACTTAATGTGCCTTGTGGCTTAAAACGTGTACTCAGTTTTAATTAGATACAAGTATTGATATATTGTGAGTAATTATTTGAATATTTATTAGAATTGACAGTAAGTGCTACTATTAGATAGGTATTGATTATGCTTAATATGTTATCTATCACTCTGCGGAGTGCATCTTATCTCAATAATGTGTAATCAGAAAATAATTGAGAATCAAGTAAAAAAATCATTAAAGATTTGATAGTATATAGGAGCTAGTTGTAAAAAAAAATACATTTCAATAGCATCATTAATCTGGGAACTTATAAAAATTCAAATACTACCAATTAAGTAAATACGCTTTAATACGAATAATAGTTTCAACCCGCCGCCGGATACAAAATGCGAAATGTTAAATGATGTGGCTCCAGTTCTCCGAAACAGCTATAAGAGTAAGTCAGGTTATTCTATCGTATCCGAAGAAAAAAATATCAAAATGTCTAGATTTAATCTTCTTAATCCCAATGAACGTTTACTTCAGATTTGCCAGTGAGTTCGCTACTCTTCAGGCAACTAAACAAGAACAATATTCAGGCGTTTTGTTACATTACCATCATATTTTGGATAAGAGTGTTTGTCATGATTTAAGTTTCAATTTGAAGGCCCCGTGAGATTCAAGTAGTCAGTTACTACTTAACACATACACTACATGATTCTAAGCAATTATTGATGAACCAACCACATATTTTTGTATATGGTGTTATTTCTTTTCCTAACTAGCAAGTAGGGCAAATATTCGCCTGTGTAGCCACAATAATCTGTTGCCACTAAAACCAGTAATTTTCATACAACATTTTTTTTACAATATCTTAGGCATTCTATATCTGTTTGATAATATTATTCAACATGTAAAATCAAAAGTAGTTAGCATCTACTGATGAAATAAGTGAAGTGCCTTTATTTCGGTGAAATAGTGGAAAGCATTTTTGTATGAAATGGAATCAAACCATTTTGTATTCTATCAAGTAATTTATCAAGTTTTTCTTTGCTCCCTTGCTCTTACTAGCCTCAAAGATGCGCTCGCTGGCGTCGATAATCCTGCAGTTGTAGAATAATTCATGTCATCGAGGTGGAGACGGCACCTGTAAAGTAAACTAATAGCGATAGATGCACAATTAACCAGAGAGGGTGTAGCCATAGTGATCTGCTAACTATTATTATATCAACATCCTTACAGGCTACGTTATATAAGATATTATTTGAGAAATCATTGTTTAGATTTATTATTTCAATTGTTTGTAGGTTGTAAAATATCTTTGCTACAAATTTTGTTTTATAAGTGGCTAAAGGCACAGGATAGATAATAATAGTTATAATTTGATTGCCTCATTTGTCTAGACGTTGCAAGTTCGACTGTTGAGCAGGCATACTGAGGTTTTCAGTGCGACTCCCCAGTTCAGGCAGTGTTTTTTTTTATGTGGAAGTTATCAGTAACTGCACGTTTGTATCTGTGCCTCGTGGATGGTAATAGGCTTGTAATTAATATATGGGAAATGGTTTAAAAATTATAGAAATATAAAAATTATGAATACCTTTAGTCTAGACCATGACTAACGATTGAGGATGTTTAAATAAAGAGTGATATTTTCTGGTTTCGATTTTATTGATTAAAATATTTACAATCTTAGCCTTAGAACTATTTAAAATTAAAACAGTAATTAGTAATCGTCTTCATACTGCATAGTCCTGATCCACGACAAGTCCCAACTCTTCGCGATGATGCTGCTGGGATCACTCGGCGCGGGAGGTTCAGTTTTCGGCACTACGTCTGATGACACCTCCTGAACCTCACTGTACGGAGATGGATAAGGCTGCACTTCAAGGTTAACTTGCTGGTATTGGGCTTGGCACTCTTCCTCCGCCATATAAGTTGGATACATATTTTCAGCTTGGACTTGAACTGGAGCCATCGATGTCGCCATGCTGGTAACTGGCATCAAAATAGGTGTTGACACTGCTGGGTACTGTTCCACATAAATGTTTCCTTGATTATACACCTCGTTTTTAATAGTCTGGTATTGTTCGTGAATGAGCATAGGCATTTGAATGTTGCCCATTTCTGGCGATGACTCAGATGTGCTAGCTTCTTCTGAATCTTCAAGACTCTCAGCCCTGTCCTTCTTTTCCTTCATGCGGCGGTTCTGGAACCATATTTTGATGGTGCGTTCATTTAAGCGCAAGATCTCTGCGAGTTCAATCCTTCGAGCGCGATCCAGGTAGCGGGTTCTGGCGTACTCTTGTTCTAATTCCATCATCTGTTGGCTCGTGAATGCAGTTCTAATGCGTTTCTGTTTCTTGACTCCAGTTGCTTTATTGTTGGTCCATCCTGAAGACTGAGTGATGAACCTTCCGAGGGGTGTCTGATTGGGCCACGGTGACCCACCAATAATTTGTCCATTTGGAGTGCGTATAACATTAGGGCCGTTTATGATTTGCGAGTTTATTCCTCTTGTAGGATTAAGAGTAGTATATCCGTTGGGCACTCCGGTTCTTTGATAAGGTACGTTCATGTAGTTTGGTGGATTGTATATAATTTGGTTGCTCATCACGTTGACATTGTTGACGCTGCTTGTAACTTGGTAATCACTGGAAATATTATTGCTGGACACTGGTACAGGCACAATGCTGTGACCCAGCAACTCATTCCACTCCAAGGGCTGTAAAAAACAAAATACATGAGTTTATGTTCCAAATATGCGAATATTGTTATAGGACGTTAAGGTGGGCAGGAATCAAATCAAAGTGTTTGAAATGGAATTACGTTTTCAAACACTTAATTCTAAATATGAATCTTTTAACTGAAAACAGCACTATAAAAATCAAATTACCGTTGTAGTATGCAAAATATTGTTGCTATCAACTTGGTTCCACCGTCCATCACTGGAAGTGACGACACTACTGGTCACGTTATAAGGGGTCGGTGTCGAAGACTGGCTGGACGTAGATTCGGGCATTTCGAAATAAGTTTCAACTAAGGACAGGAAGTAACGTTCGCTACGAAAGCTCAGCTAATTATAATGTCTGTCAGAATTGTCCACGATTTTATATGCCCACAACAACCCCCTAAGTAAGCCGTAATTAGCAAACTAGTTAAAAGCTCTATCCTTCAATGAGGTGATTAGCGATTTGTTGTGTAAAATTTTCTTACTGTTATCTTCATACGTGTTGAACTAAATTCTCTGATCTATAATTTTAGAAGCTTTTACTTATACCGATTTATCTTATATTGAAATTTATTGATAATTACTTATGTGTTGAATTGCCAAGATTCATGCAATTTATACAATCATACATTTGATCATTTACCTTACTCAATTTACACATTTTTTTATTTAATTTTTTATTAAATTATACTTACTACTCGTGCTTCTGTCTTGTTTAAACACCTCTGTCTATGTAAACTTTAGTATGTCGCCTCACAACACGTAGGTACTTCCTTAATTGCATCTAGATTATTTCATACTGTTATGTGGACCATCGAGTTTCTTTTAAAATACCTACTAAATATAAAATAATACGTTTGGTAAAAAATGCCAACTTTCCATATCTCGATATTATTACTATTATCATCACTTCATCAATCTCAAGTACAACACACTGTTTTCCTTTAGAATGCATTCTCAAATTTATTTAAAATACAGTGTTTAATATTTAATTTCAATTTTAATATTTCATTTAAATTCCAATAGATAGTCTCACAGTGTTCAGTACATAACTGAATTAGCGTTACTGTAACACAAATCTTTATACCAGATGTAATCACTAATCTAATGGACAATTAAATGCAATAAGTTGATTTCATCTAATTGTCAGTTCACTTACTTATAATTACTTTATTTTGAGTGTTGTTGTCAAACGTTCTTGTTTTAATAACAATCACGCTATATGCTACCTTTGGGGTAGATAGAACAGTCAATCAGAAAAAAGATTTTCTACAGACGATCTATAGTTGTAAAGTTTTAATGATTGAATTTGATTAATATTTATTTAAAAGTTGGCAAAATTAACAATATCGGCTGCAAAATATTTTCAAAAATATTTGTGTAAGGATAACACTTCATTAGACTCGGATAACTGATATCTATTGTACTCTTATTATCAGCTATCTTTGGTATTTCGTCCCGTTATCAAGAACAAACATCTCTCATTTTTATTTTTGTTGCCTTAGGTACTTATTAGATAATCTATAGTATGTCTATCGTATCGCAGTTTATTTATACATACAATAAATTTTTTACAACGGTTACTATTAATACAACATACATTAGATTAAAGTCAGCAGGATATATACCTAAGTAAATTCATAAATTGGCGGTGAAATTAATATAACGAAGCACCTAAAGGAAAACATTTACAGCGCCATCTAGTAACGAACGTTGTAACTAGAAACAAGGCTTCTCCGCAAACGGAGTACGGAGTACATGGAACCAACACATGAAACTTAGAACTTCTAATCTTTTCTAAGCGACAAGTAACTAAAGCTTTTTTTTCTATATAACTGGTAAAAGTTAATTATATTGCTTTCCAAGCAGAGTTTATGACGTTCCTTATTTATTTTTAAAAATGAAACTTTAGTAGCTTTACTGCTTACATGAAAAAGTTCAACCTCGTTTTAGTTGAGTGACCTCTCTCACATTCGTTGTAACCTTAATAAATGTGTACAGATGGCGTACGTAGTCGGTAGAATTCTATGATTTCTATGTGAAATAAGGGTGGTTAAAAGTGTTTTAAACTCATACTTTTGTGCTTTCTTGCTGATTCTATACCAAGACCGGAATAATGATCAGGTACTTTCAGGAGAATTGACGCTATTACTTGTATGTTTACCGTCAACTACTCATGGGATAATAAAGTTCTACGTTTAAAAAGAGTCGTTTTGTATTCTTAGTTGTTTATAAATATCTTGCACGTACGTGAATGTACCAAAAAAAATATTATTTTAAAATTGTCATTTAGAACAGAAACGGGAAACTGACGGAGAGATTGGTATTAGGAAAATCAGGCAGAAAAAAAATTGCCGTCACGATTTTTTTACCTGTATAAAGCCTATCCTCCGCAGAAAGCCATTGATCTCCGATACGTGCATTATTATGAGTCATATCAACATTATAAACAACAACATTATTAGCATAGAAACACCGAATATTTCTCGTTACTAGTACCCACTAGTATATAGACATTCATATAAAAGATACATACTTTTATATGTAAGTACATTGGAATAGTACCGTCGGCTACGCTTGACGAATGTAGAATATTTCGCCAAAGTACTTTTACTGTGGCAGTGTGGCCTATGCCTGAGTTTGCTTATATTGAATAAACGTGAGTTGAATAGACAAGTAGGGTTGTCACGCGGCCATCTTGTTTATTTTTATCACATATTCGTAAATAAATACATACTGAAAAAAAAAACAGTTCATGCATTTGTATAAATTTTTATGTATCGTAAATATTTACTTTATCAAAATATAAAATCAATTGTATCACCATAAATACAAAATTTGCACAAGTATTACATTTTTTACAATATCAACTGACATTAAATATATTAATCCCTACATTTATACTACAAATAAAGCAATATTTCTATTTGCAGACAACAAATTGGAGGCGGAGTAAAATCAACAAAAGATTAGAAAGAGATGGAGAGATGAACTGTCAATCACATTTACAAAGGGGATTATCCTACATTGTTATAGGATACTTGTTGACGTACCTACTTCTGCGTAAATCAGGAGTTTTGGAACAGTTATCTTTGACAATAACAATATTTACAGTCGACTAATCACTTTGTTTACTGGCTTTGGAGATATTTTTTTCTTAATTTATTTGTTATTTACATGTTTAAGCAAGATAAAGGTTGGAAGTTGTCATAATTTTTTTGTTACCTGCTATTATTGATAAATTGTTTTGATGACTTAAGTTTTTGGGTACAATCGGGTTACATTAACACGAATAATGTTTACTATTATAAAATCAACTTTAATTTCTTCATTAATTTGAATAACATTTATAATAAATGACTCAAGTAAAATATAGAATAAGGTTTTCGTCTCTTTCGCACCACCGCGATACACGTAAGAGGAAGAGAAAAAAAATAGGTAAAACAACTTAATTTAAATTTCTTGTAAAATTATTAGTATTAAAAAAACATTATAAGTAGACAAAAGACATGTTATATTTTTATAAATATAACGGTGTTTGTCGAAATTCGATTTTTTTACTATTTTTACTTTTCATCATAACATCAAACCGTATTTTTTTAAATAAATCTTGATATTTCATGGAACTTAGTATTAATCAAATATTTATTCCTCAAAACTCCGCGTCGTACAGCCCTACGACCCAGCCGCCGCGAAAGATCATCAATCATCGCGGCAAGACAATCACAACCGGCGACACATCTGCCACGCTCGTACCGAGCGGCGCCGCATCGACACCGCGCTGCTGCTATGCAGTACTGCAACGATAGATGCTGCTCGGTAATCTTCGGTAATCCTCGGTAAGATGTATACAACTGCACATTTACCATGCCTATTTCGAGCAATGCAGGATAGATGCTGTACTGTGACGATACTGCTTGATATTCACCAGTAAAAATACACCATGTAATTCTTTCCATGGTCTTATAAAAAACGACTAGATTTATTTAAAGATTACCAGAGGCAATGGTCTCCAATTATATGATTATGTAATTTACAAGATCGTCTGAAGACCCAAGAACAATCAAATCTGATCAACGGATTTCTCAATTCTCAGCCATTAACTAACATTCCATAACATTCCATAAACTACCAACCGATGTTCCGTTCTCAAAAACTGTCTATGCTTCAACCGGTAATATTTTAATAGAAAGGCATAATAATCGCTGAAGTTTTACAAAAGATCGTAAGACCTTCAAAATTTGTTCGCCACAGAAACCGCTATTGTGTCAAATCTATTGTTCTTGTACGACCGCGTAAATTTGTATTGCAAAAATTTGAAGTTTTAGAAACTCTGAAAATAGTAAAAAAACTTACGACACTTAGTTTATATTTTCACTATGGTTTGGCCAGCATTTGTACTTACTTCGGAACCCGATGTAATAGAGTATTTATAAATATGTAGATAGGTCCAATTACGAATAATGATATATTCATCAAGCGTATGGAACGTTCCCGATTATTGTTTCAGATAAAATCATCCAATCCACAAAATTATCCTTGATAACAACTTATAAGGCCTGAAACAAAATAAATAAACGTCTAAACTTATTTTAAACTACAAAATATTACTTTTACACAGCTAGTTTTTAATAAAGCAAGTAACTTACAAGCAACATAAACATTAATAAGGGCAACCCTCTCGCTTTTAATCTCGTCATACGCACCTTGTTATATTCTCGTAAAAAATCGCTTTCCATATTTCACTAGTGGAAAATTGTAATATCGCGAAGCCGCCTAGCCGTCGTCTTAATAAACATTTTTTTTTCGTCATATGAAAATGACATTCGGGCGTCACGTGTGACATTGATGAAAAAATATAAAAGAAATGATGGGATCGACGGCGAGCCTGCTATCCGTTGCTTATTCCTTGTTAGAGACAAGGAATAAGGGCATCCCATACATATTTATGTGTGAGTGCTATTGTATACATTATGTGTACTTATGTGTGAACGAGTAGTGTGTATGTAGTCGTAGATACACCACCAAATAGAATCAGCTATTCAGAATATTTATTAAAGAAAAGGTCACTGATTTATCTGGTTTCTAGGACTTCCGTCCATTTCCTTAAATTAAACTCTACAATCATACTGCAATACCTTATTACATTCAAAAATCAACAATGATTGGCGTAGTAGCTTGGGCTTCGGTTTCTGTGCGACCAGTCGCGTGTTCGGTCTCTGCACGGGACAAATATCTGTATGGACTACAAATAGTTGTTCAGATCTGTGTTTATGTGCATCTAAACTTTGTCTGTATAATATGTACTCATAATATAGTCGACATCCTAATGTGGAGCAGGGTTAAAAAACCCCGTAACATTATTAAAATACTATCTACCACAAACAACAGCGGGGAAAACCTCCATAGATATACCCAAATCCCAGTACATTTTGGTCGTATAACTGATATAATAAAGAACATCGCAACATCCCGATTGCGTTTGACAAATGAGTATCATTATTTGACAGACGGTAGATCGGCCGCGCACTGTCGACATGCTGTGTCTTTTGTTTTATTAAACTCACCCTCCATTGATGTTGTGAGGGATGGCTGACATGATGCGAAGATGTAAGTATTATGAGCTTAGATCGTTTAGTATATACGATCCTAAGGTATATTTTCACAAACCTATACATACCTACATAAATACTTTTATTAATGAATTTTTTCATACAAGCCTACCACTTACTTTACTGTGTCGCCTCTATTTTTTCAATGGAGATTAATAACTTCTTGCTTGCTGAACTTTTTTAGATTATACCTAGTTAGTTTGAATATTATTCCCTACAACCTTGAAGTAAGTTCTTTCACTGAGAATGGAAGACAATTTGAAAAGATCCTTAATTAAATTGTATACAATGAATGTTAAAAAAAGTCTCCATTTCAAATCTTATACCTATGAATGAAAAGATTTCTAAACGTTTTCATATCGCAAACACCGTACCACATCGAAGATAAATTACCCATCCACCTAACAAAATACTTAATTGAAACATTAAACTCCATTAAGCATATTAATTAAGCTAAAACAACTATATAAAACCCTGAGAACGCAGCATGAATTCATTACAGAATCGAATCATCGGCTGTCTATTACGCCGAGGGTTGCCACAAAGCCGGATCGAGCGACAAAAGGAAACGCGAGCCCGAGGCGAAATCTCGCGAGCCATAAATCATTGGACGACACGGAAACAACCCTAGCGCAATTCTCAAACGCTCAAGGGGTTCATTTTAATGCTCTGTTATATTTATCTGTTATTATTATTTTTAATAATGCGGTTTTTAATCTGCAAATGAAATATATTTCTTTATTTTTACGTTTTGTGGGCCGTGTGTAGATAGATAGATAGAGTATGTAGGTATAGTTTAGGGTAAGCATTTCGAGGAAAGTAACTACCCATAAGCACGTAATAGGTTAATTAGACAAGTGGACAATTCTGTACATTAAGTAATAGATTTAATGCACCTAACTTTAGTGTGTCTAATTATTAAAATTATGCTATGACTAATATTGACCACAATTTCGTATCACCAATAATTAATATGAACAGTTAGCCTGAGCAATTAATAAATTACAATAGAAATCATTGGCAATAGTTAAGTTATCATTACGAATCATTATTACTACTTATGTATTAATTTTAATGAGACTTATTAATGAATTGAAATGTACTATGTCACAGAAAATACATATAATCATCATTACCTTAGAGTAGGTAAGTACCTATTTTATCAGAATTTGCTAATTATTAATTTCACAATTAGTGAATCCCTATTCATATAGCTATAATGTGTCCTATATTTTTTATACATTTTGGTCAAGGTCAGGGTTTTTCTGATTCGCTAGCCCTCTATTTCTTGAGACTTCGGCATCGGCAAAATATGGGTGTACGATACACCTCTGCCTGACCCTTTGAGGAATACAGACGTGATAGTATGTATGTTTTCAAATAAATCGGGTTTTATTAAATCGCAAATTATAAAGAAAGAATTTAAATTAATAGGTACTGATATCAATATTCTGTCAATAAGAAAACAAACCGATAAATTATGTGATGTTATATGGAGTAAGTAATACCACCACTCGTAAATCATTTATACCACGAATACATCCCAGGTTCACTATTTGCATTAGATAAAGCTGCCAATTAATAAAAAATACTCTTAATATATAATCTTCTTAATATTAATATCTAATGTAATGTACCACTCGGAGACCATCTAACGGAATGTGAAGATTTCAGTGTTTATGCGTATTATCTAAACGTCATAAGTACCCGTTTAAAATAGTAATAGGCATTCATAGTTTTCACTGTTTCAATAAAAGCATTACATTATTGTTCTATTGTGTGTAAATATTTATTGAATCGATAGATTATACTTTCATACACTAGCCATTTCTTCCCAATTCGGTATATCTAAGTAATTAATGCTTCAATGTTTTTTAGATAATGTTTGAAATAATCAGAACCCTTTTAGTCTTTTTACTCTGTAACATACTGATATTTATCATCATCTAATCAGTCTGTAATCCAAAACGACTTGAATTCTGATATTAAATACTTACACAATTATATACCCATGTCATTTATATATCACACTTTTATGTTACCAAACACACTCTCGCCACTCTATACAGATCCCGTATCGATGATTAGTATCCTTGTAAACCGTCGAGCGCGGAGAGCTCTTGATAAATAGTCAAACCCTGGCGATAGGCCAACCTCGCGGAATAATCAAATTTTGTACCCAACGCTGCCTCTGCACTGCCGTGTCTTTTATGGATTTTATTCACCCTAACAAGATGCTTGAGGGTACCGTTGTGGTTGCTTGAATTAAATTGTCGTTGATAAACTCTTACGTGCTCTTTTACTTTGAAAAGTGAAATATCAACGCGCATGTGCGCTTGGCTTGTTCATGTAAGTTTAGTTGCGTTTTTATGTTCATTAGCATTGGATTAATCTACGGAACTATTATAAAAGGTCGAGTAAAGATGTCTAAAGCAAGAAATTGTAGTGCAAACTCTAGAATACCCTTCTGAATTCTTATTAGAAACCTGTCAGTATTACACTTAATGGCCCCAATTTTAGACACCCACATTCAAACAAGATTTGATTTAAATTCCAATTAGATTTCCCGTCATATTCAAACACCAAAGGTAATCGGAAATTGGGCGCTTTGTGGGTACGCTCCAATGAAATATATCCACCTACACACGTCAATAGTACCGACGTGTTTATTTTCCAACAGAAGTTCACTGGGCCCGTGTTCGGGCTAACAATCTTTATAAATAAAGCGAGCCCATTGCCTATTCATGACCGGGCAGAATTCGCCCCCCTCCCCGCTGTCAGCTCACCCCCGTATCAAACAAGCCCCTTCATGTCAAATACTCCGCGCCCCGCGTCTGTCAAACTCTTCGCCAGCGTTTGACAGGGATCCTCCCTCGCTCGCGGGGAGGTGGAGTGCCACCTTTCACTGCTCCCCAACAACCCAAATCAAACCTACCTTTCTGCAAAATAGAGTGGGTTTTTGGTCGTGTTTTGGCGTTCCACCCGCGCTGTCACGAGTCTAGGTGCAGGCGCCACGTCGAATGATGGATGACGTCAGGGAAGGTCGGCAGCATCACGCGTCATTCATGTGTACACAGGCGTAAGGGATACGTTTTTCGCGTGACGATATAATATTGGTGATATGCAAATTTGCTGTCGGCTCGCGTCGAACTGCCAACGATTGTGTGCTTATAATAGTTGGACATAGTACCTATCGGGTTTATTAGTGACACATTTTTCTTTTACGCGTACGACACTGATAAGAATTGTGGAATAATTCACGCAATATTTTCATAAACGGTATTCGTAGCTAAGGAATTAAGATCAGCATATCAGTTTTCCTCCATATTAAAGTATAATTTTCACTCTGAAGCTGGAAGGTACCGCTCCAGTATTGTATGCCAATCGCTTTAATATCAATAGATTCGAACATCAACAATTCAAAAAGCTTTATACTAGGACCGCCAATTGTGCCACATAAAAGTTTGGTTTCCTAAAATTGTCATGAGAGATAGCAGTACTAGTAGTAATAGAGTTCATTGGCAACAAAAGTAATAAAAATAGATAATGTAAAAAAATCTCGTATCTATTAGGTCTTCTAGCGCTATTATAGTAATTATTATTATTAGTAGTATAGTAATTAACCTAAACAGGGAAAAAGCAATCAATTTATTTTTCCCTACTGCAGTCAATAGAAACGATTTTTTTTATTCAAGATCATTAGATTTGTTTGAATCGCATTAAAAGTGCCATAAAAGCAAGCATTTTAATTAATACCCAGCATCTCCAAAATAGGTATATTATAAGTGTTTCTGCGGTTCAGTTAACAAGGCAGTGAGTCCCCCGACTTGTTCCTCTAATGTATACTTTATGAAAATTAAATATTTCACTCCGAGCCGGCTGCTCGCGGAGTGGGGATTACAACAAATTTGCATTATTTAATGGATATCGTGCGTGAGGATTTGTCAACAACTTCACTTGTTTTGAACAACATTCATGTTTTAGATGTTATTACTAAATATTGAGTTTTCCACAATATCAAAGCAAGAAGCGTTACCTGGATCTAGAAAGCTTGTCTAAGAGATAAGGACCGTGGAGGATGTACAGCCAGTATAACCAGCTGGCCCTAGCAATAATTTAAGAGTGGAAGATTTACAATCCCAACTAGATTTTCCTTTGCGTATATTTGATACGGAGAAATAAATGTTAATTTATAACTGTATTTTGCTGGTACAGCAAGCCCGTGCTAAAAATGTTCGTAAACATTTCCAAGAGATGTATCCACTTCCAGCTCAGGACCCGTTATTTTGCCTCAATACTTTTCATGTGATAGTATAGGTATAATCGTTTTTCATCTGTTTTTAATTTTAAATACTAAAGTTCTAGCATCCATGTTTACCAGCACACTTGAACTTAGTTTCAGAAACAAACCGCTTGGCATTCCACATTTTTCCCTTCTTTATTTTTTCATGAATAAAACAACAGATTTCTACTTCCGCCGGGTAACTTCTCCCTCCCACCTTCGATTTATTCTTCGGATAAAGAAAACTTCTTTTAAAAATGTAGGTAAAGTTCCCTTTAATATTTTCCGTCTGTTAGATATCTCGCCTGCCGTTCAAATTATGTGCATTTAAAATTGTGTTTTTATTTTGTGTTTGAACGTTGAAAGTTTCTCATATTGTATTCAAGGTTATAGTTCAAAGTTTTCAAACGACAGTATGTCCGACGTTTTGATAGTATTCGAAGGCCAGTACATCTGCATGATTCTAAAAAAATACAGAAAATATAGGGAATTTAATTACGAATTTTCATTCAAATTATTATTTAAACTCGACAATTGTATGTATATTTTCAATAAATAAAAAAAAGTCAAGAAACTTTTATAGTCATAAAAGGTAAAAAATGCATACCAACAAAATATATTTTCATCCAGAGTAACCTAGACCGTTCACAGTACCTCTATGTATGTATTTATGAAGGATCGAGCTCTTGTTTGGACGCTAGATACAATCATCGATCTATCAAGCTCCAACATGAGTGACACTCGTTAGATAGAGACTGTTGCAATTTAAATTTAAATCCTAGGAAAGCCCACCCTCCCCTTTCTAATGGATACACAATCGGCGATACACATCGCTTTTTAACTATTAAAATGTTTGGCTTGTATTTTTCATAACATTTGTAAGTTGTGACAGTAGAATTTTGTAACTTGTGATTATTTAGAATACCTAAATGAATTAAGAGAAGAAGTTAATTCATTTCGTATCACGAAATTTCGGAAATCAGCAAAGTTTCCTACATTTTTAGCAATGATAGTTCAGGAATATCTGCGAAAATCTGGAGGTAAGTTAACGGTACGGTTTTTTGATAATTTAATGAGGAATACTTAGTATAGTAGTAAACAGTTGCCCCGAACCTACTCTTGCAGTTCAACTGTATTCAGAACAGATTATTTTCACTTCCAAATTTCTGAAATTATTTTGATAAAATATGATCCATAACTCGGGATAAAATAAAATAAAAATCTGCACCTTGCTAATTTAATAAAACAATAAGCCCGAAAAAAATCTTAATGGTAGGTATCGATTTTTTTCCATAGTGTCGGATCACGTTTATAAATATTCATCGTGCGGTATTAGCATGCGGGGAGGACGTGGTAAAACCGGCGCGGCGTACGTACGCCTGTCATTATTTCGCCATTTGGACGCAAAAACCAAGCGCACCTTCGCTTCGCCTGCCTTGCCTGCTTGCGCGGTGTGTATTGTATTTTCTATGAGTCGTGTGATATTTAAGGGAATATCATGTTTACTGAATCCTGTTTGTGTAATGTTTATTTTGTTGTTGATACCTACGAACAAGAACGTCTGTGTTCGTACTTCATATTTAAATATTGGTGTACTAAAACATAAAAACGTGACACAACAAGCGTATTCTATAAAATAGTCCGTATTTCTTTAGATCCATATAATTTACAAAATTGATTGAATTAGTTAGTTAGTTTTATGTTACGAGTCCTTTCGATTTAAAATCTCACTCACGGATATTCAATTCTACAGGTTGCTAAATAAAATAACCCTCAGCACAATTTGCCCTTACAACTTCAGTACAACGAGAACCGTTGTAGGTAGCCCCCATCTGTCATATGGAGCAGGAACTAAAGGCGCGATGAGGATTTATCGAGGGTCAAGTATTCATCAATGTGTGGAACATTGCACCACTGCAGAACATGAACGAAGATTTATAATTTACACACATATAAAAATCGTTATACTCACTTAAAATTAAATAAGTTGTTTCAAAATATTTCATTGATTTTAGAGATATCAAGTATATTGATGATCATTCTATGACTTGGAAGTATCAAAACAACTCAATCACCCTACATTAATGGTTGATATACCAAAGATTAACATTCCCTGGTGCATCATTACATTTATTTAAAAATATGAACATGTTTCAAGGAAAAATTTACAATATAGCAACAAAAAGGAATTAATAAAAAAAATCTTTAAACAACTCTGCCGAATTAATAAAGGATCCCGAGCCCCGCCTAAAGTAAAAGAAATTATAATCCTTTCTTTTAAAATGCAATGAGGTGGTTGTTAAAACGTTTGCGGGGATATTTAAAATGCGCAGTCCCGTCCCTGGCAATTAGTAATGCCAGCGAAATTAAAACAATGAGAGCTGGGAGGCACGCAACCATTGTGGACGATGAATGGTCATGCCTCATGCTGATTCTTTCAAGTAAAACTTGTTATAGACACGGTTATTGCACCTTATTGTCTGTACGTTTTGTTTGTTTTTCTTAATTTTTTGGGATTATTTTTGTAATTATGGCAATAATATGGTGCACTGTCTGCCAATTAATGTTATTGGTGCCTCTTCATAGGGGAACGCTTAGTGAGAACCTATAGGTACTTCTTCTTGTTCAGCCAAGGAGATACAGAAAGATATTTTAAGCACTACGTTGTCTCTGTACCTACTGCAACTCGGATCCTTCAACTTTAGGAGACTGGTAACTCGTAGAGATAGAAAGAGCCGCTGCTGATCAACTTTGTATTTCATCATCATCATCAGCCAGAAAACGTCCACTGCTGAACGAAGGACTTCCCGGGAGGGGGGGGGGGGGGGTTGCCATAATCCCCACGCTTGGCAGGCGACTTGGGGATCGCAGTGGCTCACCGATTAGTGAAAGGATGCTGCTGCCCGTCTGTGTCTGTGTCTGGTGTCTGGCCGCAGTTTTAAGACGTACCCGGGTCTACTTTGTATTTGAGAATGCAAAAAAACAATTAAAGTTTAATAGGCTCGTGAACTGAAAATTTTGTTTTTCTCAGTCATAGTTCACACACAGTTGGAGATAGGACTCTCCCAAATTGTGTGACAAAATTCTTGTCCCCGACTTCACGTCCAGTCTACGTTTTATTCATGTCAGTACTCTATCTGGTTCAGCTGAGGCATGATCATTATGCATGCAAATCTTATAAACCCATATATTCCTTGAAACTCAAGTCTTTAAACAAATGAAGGGAGGAAGGAAGGAATGTGGGGAGATCCATACTTATTAGATAATATACTTATTGCAAAAAAATTCCATGATTTCCATGTTACATAATCAACACGACGTAATCTTCAAACCTAATGTCATCGTAATAAGGCATTTCACTTTACTTACCTACATACATATACTCGTATCTTGAGGGTCTATTCTCAAAGTTCGACAGCGTGTTATCAGAGTCGACGACGACGGGTTTATGAGCAATCAGCTGCGGAGATAGCGGCTCTGACGTCACTTCCTCCGCTCCGTGCACCTCGGCCAATCGTAGGAAGTGCCCGGAGATATTGTGTATTTTATATCTTGAACGAAGCCAGAATATTTAGTCATGCTCGTATAGATAGCTATGCTATCTATTGGGACAATAAATATTTTTTTGTCCTGTAACTTGCATGATAAAATAGTTTGATGACTAAAATAAATTTTAAAATATAATACCTTCTTTCCTAATCGATGAGACAGTTGTATTTTATTTTATTTTACGTAACCTATGGAAGTAAATGCTAGGCCTGGAGGTCTCCAAATAGGACCATCATCAATAAGGACCTAAAATAACATGCTAAAGTCATTTGAAGCCTGTGTCTTCCCAACACAGAGTCTACTACACTTGACGAAACTTGTAGATAAATAGCTAACGCTATATATATATAGGCTTTCATACTATCTTCTGATTTCAGCGATCGGATTTTTCATAGCTACGCAACGAATGTGAAGTTAACAAAAGAAAAGTTATGAACCTACTTTTTGGACAAGGAGCTAAATTTAGTCTAAGTGTAGTTTATAAACAGTCTTTTCGCAGCACAAACATGTTATGGGACGGAGGCAACTGATCACCGTTAGACCTTCATCACAAGCTATGTTTAGCTTATTTCCACAGTGAAAAATAAACTTCATTACAACTGGAATATCCTACAATTTATTGAGTATGTTATACACACCAAAAATTATACATTGGTACAAGGTGATAGAGATGTTAAAACAATTTTCGCAAGATATTCAATTTTTCGCGTTGTCATCGCGTCGTCGAGCAATATCTGGATGCTGAAGGTATTCATAAATTTTCGTACACAAATCTGGTGCTCGTTATCTTTGTCTCGCTGGGGAGGGAGTGACGTTTAGTGACGTCATCATCTCACTGTCAAGCTCGATTGACATTGTTTTGTATCTTTACTGTAGTATAGTGGGGTAGCGGAGAACTGGCAGTTAAATAATGATATTAATTTAAAATGTACCCAGGTTTTTAATACATCCATTCTTTTTCAACACACTGCATTCTTTAGAGTAGGTAAGTGACAATTTCTTAACAATAACCCCATTAAACTTTAACCTCTCTAAGTTCTTAAATATGACGCTGGTGGCTACACAAGAATAGTGCGGCTGCATTTCAATTGTCAAAATATTTTGATTTCCATTTACTAGACATCCAAATGCCTATAATAACATCTTATTAGAATTAAAAGTACAAAAAAAAAATCACCTTCAAAAGCAAAACTTTATTCACCACGTTATATAAAGTTCTGCTTTTTGAACCTAAAAACCTACAGTGTATACTGTGTACAACATGAAAAGTAACTTATAATAATTAATTATTATATGCGTTATTTTCTTTTTTTTAACAACGGGTACTCTTAATATTTTCTTACAAAATAAAATGTTACCCGATCCCAATGCACATCAATCGCAGTATATTATCCCGTCTCGCTATGGTAAGGACAGCGTACACTATGCAGTCATTTATCATGGTGCGCTGTGCAGCGTATAACGCGTAGACATACCAATCATAATTTTACTATTATCTGTATCGCAAAATGTTGTCTTGGAACTGAAAAACAAAATATAATTTATTTGAAAGCCTTTTATTTTGTTGCCAGAACAGTTATAAACAGAGCAGTTTAAATTTGTGGTACCGTTCACTTTTTTATATCTTCACCATTTATTTTGACAGGGTCTCGAAATAATATAAATGTTTGGAAAAAGAATATAACGTCCATATGTTACATATTTATTTATACATAAAATGTTTTGAAGCATTTATACTTACTCATACCGGAATCTCTAGAGTTAGGAAACTGCTAGAAGAAAGATTACTTACCTGTGACAATGCCATTCAATCAATAACAACTGCAAGATCAGTACCTAGTTATTAGTACAAACCTGTACCTGTGCAGGCCGTACGCAGTGCATGTAATTTATCACGAAGCTTCGTGCCTTAGGGCGGAGTACCCAACACGACTGCCTAGCTGACCATGTATCTCACAAATTGGTACTATTTTTAAATGCCATATATGTATCTGGTTGGTTCTATCTTAAAATTCTTTCTCAGCGATGTTATAAAATGTAAGTATGGCAGTCACCTCTCAATATAATGAGTCAATAGAATCTTAAATACCGTAATACTTCACTTTTTAAAGTATATGGTTTGTACTAAGTGTTATGGACAAAAGGTTATAGAAAATAATTTATCATCTTGCTAACTTTTACCCAGAGGTGGGGTTGGCTTCCAGTCTAACCAGATGTAATTATTTCGATCCAAAAGGTTGTCAGACTTTTTGCGACTGCTGACACCCGTAAAGATTGACAAAGGTATTCGTATGAAACACAGGATCAACTACTTATCGTGCTTTCCGAGGCACGGTGGGGTCTCGATGTATGAATAACTGACACCGACCAAAGGGCTGACCGCAGCAACCGTTGCTTAACCTCGCATATGATCTGCGCGATAGGTATGTAGCCCCTGTTCCCCAGTATGTAATGCAGCTTTTAACTTGCTTTAACTCCGCTATACATATTTCATATGAAAACAATATTAAAGAAATATTCTTTAGTTACAGTTAGGTAAATAATATTATAATCTTCTAAGTCTGCATATCATTATAGAATTAAATAAAAAATAATAGTCACACGGCGACCTACATCGGCGTAGCTCTATGATTGTTATTATGTACTTAGACACGTAATTGCAGATAACATATTTCAGCTATTATCTCACACACATCGCTACGCGTATGAAGTTATTTTCGAATCCGGCCATTTTGGCTAATGATTTTACGGCTGACATCACAATATGAAAACAACTGCATGCTTACCTATTATAATAAAGACATTGAAATAATTGTTTTAATGGGGCACTATTACATAAATTATTATGATATCTTCTTTTATTTAAAATAACATTACGCGTATAGCGGAGTCTAGTTACCCGATTGTTATCCGAGATTTTTATCGTAAAAGCACTGTATCATTGTGAGATAATAATGGCGGATGACAACGTATTATTCGCGGTTATTCATTCCCACGAAGGCCAGTTCAATTCAGCCAATCTCAGCGGGACTCCGAAATTTTCCCGAAAGGGATCCGACCACAATTGGATTTTTGGTTACGAAACCGGAATAATACAATCGGGTATCGTCCTGAAATCTCTGATTTGAATCGTTTCAACGAGGCTTTGGTGTGGATTGGGGCCGGGAAGGTGTTATTTCGCCAGTTTCGCTGCGTCACGCCAGCGGGCGCCGATGAGCCAGGCGCGGCGTAGGCGGCCCGAGCTGTGAATAAGATATCTGTACGAACAAAATTTTGCTAATGTATAATTCTCACTCAATAACACGTGTGAAAGGGGCGGTAGACACATGACACCAAACATTTGCTTTTAAACCAGAAAATTCCTACCGAACTTAACACCATTATTACGAAACAAAGTAGTCGACTTTTCATCGAATACTTGTATCTAGGTCGATCCACAATATCTTTATATATTAAATGCCGGTGTGCGTGTGTTTATAATTCTTCTCCTCCTAAACGGCTTGATGAATTTAGATCTTGTTTCTGTATTTATATGATTCTCAGCTATAGTTGGACCCGGTAGATGGCACTGTTGTCGAAATCCAGAAAGGATCCGCTAGTTGTTTGTATACAACTGTTGTTAATGTGATCTTTTCTAGTTTTGATTTCCAGTTTAAGAAAACTTCAATAACTAGGAGATATTTTTCAGAACTATAAATTACCTTCACAAAAACCAGTCGGAGTAATCGTGACGGCTTCTAAATTCAAAATGTTCGGGCATGTACAATAATCTAGTCATAAATATCCGAACACTTCGAGGTGTCAGTCAGTTTATACGTTTCCACTGTTGAATAAAACCCTACTTTTTTCTTCCACAACGCTCCAAGTATCTTATTTACTAAACTACAAAAGCAACCTTCCTAGTATCTGACTTTCCACGTACTTACCACGCAATAGAAAACATAGATTACAGTACTAAGAGCATTGTATCGCGTATCTGTCGCCTCACAATGGCGGCGCTCAAGTAGGATAACGCGGCTTTGTGACGCTTGTGTTGATTTCATATGCTGCTCTTACGTACATTATAATGGAATTCTTCTCTACAGGAAATCAAGAATTTGGAACGTGGCAACTAGAGTCTGACTATTCAAAAGTGCCTGAAAATAGTTTGCATGGATAAAAATTTATGATATTTGATTCATATACGTGTTTCATTATGAAATATTGTTACTACCTATCTCGTGTAACATATAACATGTTAGAAAGAGTACGATAACAACCACATTTCCCAAAGGTCAGCTTCACCTGCGCACTGACACTGCTGTCAGATAAAAATCTGACGATCGAGGAATGGCGGGATATTTTGTTAAGCCAGCTTAATTTCACCATCTTACTGAATAGCAACCAGTGGCGTGCAGTTCATAAAGACAAAAAGACAAAAAGACACTGCCTACCCTACATAACTCAGATAAATATTTATTATAAGATATTTGAGGTGACAAATCACATACATCATTATTTAATCGACAAGACGACGAACCAATACCAACATGCAGTAGGTATTTTTGGTAAGTAAGCTTTTAAAATTTTCTGCCTACCCTGTCTAAAAACTCTGTGCACGCGGCTGATGGCAACAGCGTCTCCGGCGCTGGAAGACTTACCATTTACTTAGCTGTTTACTGAACTACCTGTCTAATAAACTTATATTGACAATATCTGCTGCTGTTGCTTCAGTTTACGTTTCTTCATGGTATAGAATGTGGAAACATTAGTTTCTGGTTGCTTTAGAAAGTGTATACTAAACAGTAAAATACAATTACTAGGCTCATTGGTAATGTAAACATCCCTAAACTTGAATTACGTCTGAGAGCTAACTCTTACATATTCACAGCGAAACATAATAAAGACATCTTCAAACTTTAGAAAGTATTTCCCATGAAATGTGCGGTGAAACAGCCAGAAGGGCGTCGAATGAAATATTGCATAGAACTTAATACCGTTAAAGGTATTCCATTATTGTAAGCTACGAACTCGTCGAGTTTGTAATGCTGCGCGGCGATGGTCAAAGTAAGGCGTGACCTCAGAGGCGTGAGAACGGCCCGGCACCGCCCGCGTTGAGATGCAACCTGCCCCCCTCACCCCCCACAAACTAAATAGATATGTAGATACAGAAGACCCACTTTATAGATGACACGCTTACGCATACAAAAACCACCGATACAACCAAATAAATCTTTAAATATGCGACTGCAGCAATTGCACAGTGGTCCAAACGTTTTACCTCCACCGCAGCGAAAATTCATCGTGCGTTTAACTAGTGAGCCTTCTGATGTTTTTTCGTGGCCACAAGCCTCGTACCTTGTCTGACCTCAACCCCCCCCCCCCTCCCGCACCTGACCACTCCACTAGTCACGAATAATACAGTCCAGAGGTGTGCTGGGAAATCTTTAGTGTTATTGCACAAACGCATGACGTTAACATTTCAAGGTGCTTGAATATAATCGCGAACAAATTGTTTTAGATACTATGTGTAGCGAATGCTTGTGCAAATCTAAAACAAAAGCTAATATGTGGAACTGTAACTTGCTTGAATATAAAATTAAAGCTTTGATAGTGTTTTTTTTGTGTTTTAAGGCATATCTTCGTCTGACCACGTCGCTCGCGTTTCATTTTCAAAATACTCGCTTTTTTCAGTCTTTTTTATGTATATTGTAATAGAAATATTTTATCAAGCCAATGGCCCTGCTGATCAATATCAAGGAACATAAGAATTCCTTAAGAAGGTACTGATAGGTTGATAGTCCATTGTTTCTTAGTGAAAGTTATAATTTCGCGCATGGTCTATAATCTGTAAGCTTTAGCTCTTAAGCAGCTGTGATGTCATTCTCCGTATTTACACATTCAAATAAAATCGATAAATATTGACACGTTCCATTTTACGCATCACACACTACAGGAAATAGCGTCATCAAAAACCGCCAGGCATCACCGCGGGGCTCTAGTAACAAATGGTCGCATACTAACCCTTCCGCGGCCAACGTTTAATTCTATTAAACGCTGTCCGACCTCATTAGGCGCGGGTTAATGCTCGAACGCGCGACGCGTATTGATGAGCGCCATACGTCATCGTATCACCCTTTTACGATTGTAACTGAAGGTTAAGGTGAGATCTGTTTGAATTTAGAACATACAGGCATAACATACTATCTGCCATGCATTTTTTTTTTCTTCTGACATTTCTTGTATTGCAACAGGCCAGGATTATTAGTCAAAAGGAACAGTATATAAGAATTGTTATGTCTCGTATTGTTTTTGACTAGGATGACCGGCCAAAGTTGGGAATGTCTTGATAGAAGTAGTCGGCAAATATCATGAAAGCCAATTCCAACATAGCTAAAAGGAAAAGGGCTATATTGATGAAGAGGTGATCTTATATTATCATCATCATCATCGTTCTAAAAACCTGGCGTGACTGTGTTTGAGTGTACATTTACTCAGTATGACTAATAGGTTTGAGATAAATTCAATTGTAAATCATGTTTTTTGGCACAGTGTGTCATCAAACAGTTTTTTGTTTGACTTTGGGAAATAACCACCGACTTTGTGGCACTTGTCGTATCGTGGTCTTTTTGTGAAGGATTTCACGAAACGCATTTAAACCTTGTTATAAAATATAAGGTTCGGAATCAACACCTGCATATTCCTGTAAGCAAGTCTTCAGTGCCAAGTCTCTGATATTGGTTCTGCATTGTTCGAATATGGTGTACCTACCCATAATGACTTGAAATGTATAATTATTGCTAAAAGAAAATATAGGATATGTACTAAAGTTTCTCCGAGAAAAAAGAACCGAGCACAAAAAACCTCTTTTAATTTTGCAACTTTCTATGTTGGCATATAGGGGAGTGTCTCATACAAACTTATAAGATAATAAATGATGCCTGCCCGCATTTCTTCGTGTGCACCTGACCTAATTATAACAATAATCTATCGCAACTCAAAATGGAAACACTTTATCAAAACATAATTTGCTATTGCATTGCACCTGGTGATTTTTTCTGCTGCAAAAACTATAGGTCCTTGTTAATTTGGTGTTGGAAATGTTTCAACAGCCTTTTATGGAAATCAAAATGCTCTTACAAGCCACTGACCGTAGCCTTCGTACTTATATTTGTTATTTAGTACGTAAGTAATCACGATGCTTAACACACGATTGAAGGGAAGGAAATAGTGTAAATACTACATATATTGAAGTCTTCCTTTTCAATATACATAATTAGTTACCAAAATGTTATTACAACATATTTGGAAACATTTACGAGCACATATTTGATTGTATGCATTCTTTTTGTCTCGTCCCTTAGGGTCGTATGTGGACTTGTGGAGTCAATCATACGAGTCATGTAAAAAATTGTATGGAGAACGTCACATTCCATCTTCAACATATTCAGCTTATTAATGATCCCACTAATAGGATCTAAACCGAGCTATTACCAGGTCTTTTAAACAATAAAAAAAAAAACAATTGACACCTTTTCCTAAAATATAGAAACAAAACAAAAACACCCATGAAACATTTCAGTGTTTCAATTTGTCATGTTACATGTTTTATAAATTTTACATTTTATGCGTTACGAAACAAATGTAAGACAAGAAATCGTAACGAATTCACGCGTGACTATACATCCGTGTTCTGAAAAAAATATATTCGGTCATTCGGTTCCGTACATAATTCGAATTAAATTCTTGATTTTTTTGTAGTCGATGAAATAGCAATGAAAATACTACAGTATGTTACCAAGAGGTTTGCATATAAGACCTATGAGAAATGTAATCTAAGTGGAATTATTAATAGTATTACAGAACCCTTTATTACTTCTATAAGTACAGCGTATTAATGAAATTAGTGCCGGTCTCTAGACAAATGCGTTACCTGACAGTCCACCTTTTTGTTACAATATCATTTAATTCATGTTTTTATTACATACTCGGCCGCTCCGTGTCGTGTCAATATTTTGTCACGAATCCCATTTGTGGTGACGTATACTAATGACGTCATTAATATGTTTCTAACGAAATTAAATGCCGGCTCACGGCTTTGATGTCCTTTATCTGGTTGTACTCGGACATTGACAGCGTAGAATGCGTATGTTAGAACAATTAATATATGTAGTAACGTGTGAACCTGTATGTTTATCATTTGTAAATCTATTTTTATTCTTCCTGAGTATACTTTATTTTATGTAAGTTAGTTATTTTTGTAGAAACAACATTACGCAGGCCTCCATAATACAAGATATCTCTAGATCAAACAACAATGATAACGATCAATGTTCCGTGTCTGGTGCCGAAATTAAACGTGAACAAAAAACTTCATACTTACGATTTTATAACAAATTCCCTGCCTATTTATACTTATATAGCAAACACAAGTTCTATAATGAACAAAGATTTTTGATCGAATTTTGGATAGGTCGGTTCTTTAGGTTGGAACGACCAAGCACCGAACAATGTTTTAATTGTAATCGCACGCCACGCCTCTACGTCACGCGAGATCGCGTTTGGTACCACTACCCAAAATGTATCCCTACGAACAAAAACCCACCGTTCAGATATCGTGATAAACTAGTTCCTACACGAAACTACCTAAAACCAAATAAGAATTACAATTCAACACGAATAAATTAAGTCAATTATCTTATATACATATCGATCTAAACCCCCATTGGAGTCGAGGCGACCAATCGCAACGATCGATACTCGATTCCAATCGATAACTCAAATAATCACTAGTATTCCACCTGCTATAAATTTTATTTCGTCTCAGACAAAAAATGTATAATTTCCTTGCAGCCAATAGGAAAAAGTTTATTACGGCTTGTCTAAAAAAAGATAAAAAAACAACGCGGCCGCATGCAGCCGCTGGGGGCGGATCGAATGTTCACCGCGGCTCGGTTTCAACTATAACCTGTTTTTGTTTTAAATGTTACCACGGATATTTTACATAAAATACAGTTTTATCAATATCAGTACGAGGTATTGTCTAATAATTTAAATATTGAGGTAAGTTTATAAGGTAATGAAATGGAGACATTAAAAAACATGGAAAGATTTTTTTTTTAATATAAAATTGGTTAAGTGGTAACTGATAAAGCTAGTATAAAAAAACAACACTACGTTAAAATAATTTTAGATCAGCTTTAGTATTAATTACTTTCAAGCTCTTTGTTCATGTCTAATTATTTTTATTTGAAATTCAACCAGCATTTGCTTAGGGGTTATATATAATTTAACAATTAGATCGATAACCGGACGAAATTACGCTAGGGCTGGCAGGAATCTAGCCCGCTTCGGGTAAAGACTGATGGTAGAAAATTATAGATAATTGACCGATTACGGAGCGGCCCTAAGGCGGCGCGATCGCTTCGGGACGCAATGTACTGATTATGAATGGGACCAGACATGTAATAGCATCGATTTCGATTCAGCGATGCTTATTATATTAAGTGGGGACCGAATGCGGTTCTGGTGACGGCCTAATCGTCGGTAATCACAGTGTGGAGGGAACTGCTGCATGTTCTCAGGCCTGCTCACCTATCATTTTGTAAATGGTCGCGTCATTCGCTGTTATGTGGTATTTATTGGTTGACTTAAATAATACACATCGATCATATATCAGATGTAGGTACAGGTTTATGAGTATGTAATAAATGTTGATGGTTGGCCGTACTTATATTTTATAGGCAAATATTACGCTTGTTCTACATGATCAAAACGACATAATTTAAATATATGGAGCTAACTACATTATTATTGTTCTTGACCTTGTTAAGGAAAACTTTTAAAAAGTCACAAATGATACTCCCACATTCGATTTAAAGAAGATTTTTGTCTTTATCTTAAACTCATTTAGAGGTAAAGGTCACTTTAGTATATCAAATAAAACCCTTCAAAAAAATCTCCGAGAAAAAAAAATACAGCTTCAAAAAACTGCCTTTTAAAAGCTCCTCTAATATAGTTGGGCAGATAACCTGCCGTCCCCGAAGGGTCATCCCTTTATTTCTGCAACAATCGCTGGGAAATTGATATTGATGTGGAAAGGGCAGGTTTTCCATAAAAATAGGGTTTATTTGAATAAAGGATGGCCGGTCGGTACGGGCCTTGACGTGTGATGCCCCGGGTACTTTATAAGATTGTCTAGTACCCGTCCAGCTGGGTGATGCATGGGTTAGCCTTGCTACAAATATCGACTATGACGGATTCTAACCTATATCTTCTATTAAGTCGGAATATCGATAGGACCTAGCTATCAATTCTCCGACTTGATAGATTAATAAGGTATAAGTTGTTGTTAGGTCATATTATATTCATGACATTGTATGAATTTGTAAGAATATATATCACTAGCTTTTGCCCGCGGTTTCACCCGCATCCTAGGGGAACTACTTCATGTATTCGAATAGGTAGTATCTTACATGTTAATCCAGGACGTAGTCTGTCTCTGTGCCAAGTTTCATCCAAATCCGTTCAGTAGTTTTTGCGTGAAATAGTAACAAACATCCATCCATCCATCCTCACAAACTATGGCATTTATAATAGTAGTACGATTTCTATAAACCCAAATTCACAGCCGTTAATGAAAAATCCCCTATAACAAACTTGAAGTACAAAATGACATGAAGATGAAACACAAACACACACAGAGGGACATAATGAACTCCCAAATGGACAAAAATCCACGAAAATGAAAATATTGACGGGAACGGAAGATATATCGGCGAATAATAGGCGTGACATTACAGACGCGCCGATCACCCCCGGGATTCGAAACCGGGACACATGGCGACTTTGCACTGACCGGGCACAAATTAGTTTTACCCCATTTCACGGAAGTTTTGTTATGCTCCAAACTTGTGTGCCGCTATTTTAACAAATTTATTTGATTATTACTATTACGGTCGCCTCGTCCTTTGATCGAGGCAATTAAATTATAACTGTGGACAAAAAATCGATATCATTCGAATTAATTCTAGTTTCTAAGAATCTACTCGACTCACATTCGTTACGGAGTAATCAAATTTAAAATGAAACAACACTAAATAACATATTCATATTTTACTTCCGGGACTTTTGGACATTCAGGGTAGGTTGCTTCGCTATCGTCAAATATCTTGAGATCATAGCTTATTCACAGCTTTTGAGAGGCCCATGATGTAAGACCTGACCTGACCTACTGATAATATTTTTACGAAATATCTGCACTACGACATAGCATCGCACCGGTATTCCTGAAGGGATAAGCAGAGGTGTACTATTATGCACCCACATTTCGCGAAGCTGTTATTAAGTCCTATGTAATACGGACCGAGGCTATTGCAATCAATTGGGCACAGTTCTAAACTCCATACTGCTCCTGAGAATTTCCATAAATAAAAACCCAATAACACTTTGCCCGACCCGAGAATCGAACCAAGGACCTCACGATCAGCAGTCGTGCCACCACTAGACCAATGACGCAGTTTCACTAAAATAAAACAAAACATTTAATTTAATTCTGAACCAATAAAATGAAAAATCATTTACAGTTTCATCTTTCTGATATCAGTACAGCCCTATGTACATACAAAACCTATGTAGGTAATTAAACATCCAACGCTTTTAAAATTGTTAGCATAAAACATCGTTTCATTATGAACGTTTACACAATATCTCTAGTGAATAGTCTAAAGTTTAAGCGACCGAATTTAGACGGTCTTTGTGTGAAGTAAAAGCGATGGCTATGAAAAGGATGTGCGTGTCAGCAGACGTGTTTGGCAAACCAACCATTGTACAGTTGAGGAGCAGAAGGATCATGTTACGCTATCCTTGATAGACAGACAGACAGACAGACAGACAGACTGTCGTTGTTCACTGCTGGTGGCTGTATGCCCTCAGTAAGTGACTGTAGAACCTCTACTTTCACACAAATGACGCTGACGGATATTATGCGCCTTCACTTACAGGCAAAATGTCATTTTGACAAGAAGTAAACAATAACACTTTGCTCAACCCGGTAATCGAACTCAGGACCCCGGAATCAAACCTCATGTTCAGCAGTCACGTTTGCGATCATTAGACTCATAAGGTAATCATTTAACTACATAATTTACTTGAAAATAACATTAACTTTCACGACACAACAACTAATTACATAACCCAGTCTCTTTCGTAGTATTATGAAGTTGGCCTTCTGTTGTTTGCCTGCGTCATCAGCGCCACAGTGAACAAACAGGGGGTCCTCTTTTGACGCGCTGATCGCTCAATTCACTGTCCAAATATAAATAAAACGTATTTATCATTTCACCATATCGCCAGTGGACTTTAATAAATTCACATTTTTGAATACTGCAATGTTCTTTCGGTTATATATCAGTAGATTTGTACGCAGGCGTATCGACCAAGGGGATTCATATATAGCGGATTCCAATACATTTGGCGCTACGTATGACTATATATAACAAAGAATAGCATCACGCTTGTATCAACGAAGGGTTAGGCAGAGGTGAACTATTGTTCACCCACATTTCGCATGATTTTATTAAGTCCCATGTAAGAGGGTGAGCCTCCGTGTTGCTACCGAGAACTTCTAAAAAACTCAATAGGACTTTGAACGACCCGGGAATTGAACCCAGAGCCTCACACATTAGTCCAGTGGTCACAGCACTAGAACAATAAGGCAAAAAAAAAAACAAAATGGCGAAGTAAATGAGAATGTTGATACTTAATTAAATAGAACTCAAAGTTCTTAAAACATATTAGGTTAGTGTATTGTTATTTGGATTGTAATACAAACACAAATAATAATTAAATCATGAAAAGCAACATTTAAGTCTGAAATCATATTATTATTATAGTCACTCTTCCCCATTTACATTCTAATTTGCTTTTACTTACACATGATACTATATAATTTTATTCCATTATTTCTGGAGACATCAATGTTTCTATTTGTATTCGATTTCTATAATGGAAATCAAATAAGGAAGAAAATATATGAACATAATGCAGTCATGAAGTTCCATGTAATAGGGTGCGAGCCTATTGCCATCAACCGGGCACATCTCACAATGTCCCTACTGAGAATTGCCATACTTACAGAAAAACCCGACAAAACTTTGCCTGACCCGGGAATCGCACCCAGGACCTCACGCTCAGCGATCTGGATTGCGACGACCACTAGACCAGTGAGGAGAGAGGACAGAGTCATAGTACTTTCAATAATTTAATTACGTATAGACCTATTATATAATATCATAATTCAGTTCCATTTCTTCCTGAACTAAGGGTTGTAATTGTAAGAAACATGATAAAAAAAATACTCGTAAACAGATATCTAAATGTATACGAATCTGAGAGTTTATCAGCTAGATTTATATACCAAACACTTGTGAAACAGATTTTTTTATACATTGTCTCAGATAATTTGCGGATAGGGAGTCAATTAGTTTATCACTAAATGGTGAAACAGGCCCTATAACTAAACTTCCTAAAAAGACGACCTAAAATTTTAAAAATAGAAAAATAAAATTTTGTACTATTTTTCAAAGACAATATTTCAAGAAGCTTATAAGAATTGGACACTTATGCAAAACGTTACAAAGTACCCTCATATCATTAACATGGTGCTAACTTTACTGCAAACCAGACACCGTAAAAGCAGCTTTACCACGAATATTTAAGGTTCAAATTGAAAATTAGCTACATCAGAACAAGAGCAAAGAATTGACATGTACACCGCAGTTCAATTAGGCTAATGGGGTAGGGCTCGAAGGGATTAAATTAATTAGTAAGAAAGTTTCGCTTCATTTCGTAACGTTGCCTTTGTTTGCTGCCGTGTCTTGGATTTTTGTTTCCTGTTCTAATCAAATTAGATACATCGCTATTTTCAAACGACCGACCACAAAATTTTCTTTCGATTCGTAGACCCTCGCGTATTTTAAAATAAATATTTGGAAAAAAAATTTACTGCTATAGATTGAATTGTGAAAATGATAAAGTATACGAAAGAGCTATTGTATTTACGGGCAACATATAGACTAAGCATGTTATCAAAATAAGGCACACACTGAACATGGTTTCAAGTGACGCAGTATTGCTCATTGCCTCGTATTACCGATTTCCATGTAATTCTCTTCAGTTAGCCATCTGATACCTCCTCAATTATTTCGAATATGACATTCAATTCATCTCGCTGAATTAATCTGCGATCCCGCAGTCTGTATGAAGTAACATCAGAATAATTTCCTATTGGAATGAGACGTATCTATCAGTGTTATTAAGTATATTTCGTATAAAACGTAGCAATACAAAACACAATTTAAAAAGCTTAAATAATTTATTCAATATCAGCATCAGCATATTTAAAATGTACAATCTAACATACTTATAATTCTAAACAGATTTACTCCTATTAGATCTTTTAACTCTCACCCAAAATTCATGTAAACATTATCCAAAATACAAATCGTTTTAAACGAGCACTCGGCACTCGCAAAAGCTCGTAACACCTAATTAACGATATTAAAATACGTCGACGACCGCAAAGGAGCGTCACAAACATTGCATTCGCACATTGTAGGCTATAAAACGCAAACGTTACCCTCCTTATTTATACGAGTGAGAATTTTAAATTAACTGTGTAAAGCAACCCTGGGTAAGCGGCCGCTGCCCCGGAGCATGGCGCCGACCCGAAGTGCGTGTAGTGTTCTGCTTGTGACCTGTAATAAAGAATGGTAAGTTATTTTGGCTTTGTTCGTAATGACGAAGGATAAAGAGTTTTTTAAATAATTTTGGTTGTATCAAATGACCAAAAAAGCCGACCGCTTCGAAGAAATGATGATTAGACCCACTTTTTCCCTATAAAAATTGGTACAATGTGAGTTTCCGTACTACGTTCAAGACCGTCAAAAATAGCAGTAATCAACATTTGTAATTTATCCCTTTAAGTTTATTGTTAAAACAAATCTAAGCAATAACCACATACTTATTCTCATCGTAAAAAAAGTTGATGTTATAATTTACTGCAACATGTCATATCAAACAAAAATTCACTTCTCATCATGCTTCCCACTCATATGACATAATATTATGCGTTACGATGCGGAGGGGTGACATAAGGGTCCCGTATAGAACACACCGATATTTTACACCGAGGCCATTATGTCGTTCTTGTAAACAACTCGCGACCACTTGTCGCTGATATATCTTCGCTCACCGTATTAAAGGTTGCCGATCGCAAGTGCGTAACTGCCCTTACAGTTGATACCGGTTACCGAGATATTTATGCCCGTATCGTAAATTAGTGGGTATGCAAATCGGTAAATAAGTAAATAATTACGAGAGCTTCGTCGTATGAAATGTAAGTTTGCTATTGCCTTGGAGATAATATCACATTAATCATACATCAAATAGCTAGATAGACTATCGCAAGGTGTTTCAAGACTATTTAGTTTGTTTTTCATTATCATCTTTACGATTTTATAAGAAGACTGGTCCCACCCACAACACTCGCATTTACTCAGAAAGAAGAAAGAAGAAGCACTCAGAAATCTGCACGAACTATAAAAATAGTAGAATCATTATATCTTCAAGACTCACAAAAATACTTACAACAGTTCCGTAAAAGACAAGAAACTTAGATCAAGGAAGAAAAATAAGCACGTTGCTAGGGATTATAAAAACAAAATCAAAATCTAACCCTTTCTACGTTTCGCGATACAAAACTGCCAATGTTCCTGCGCACCCGTCAAAGACGTGAGTATGCCAAAGAAATCAATGATCCATTTTATTGAGTAGCAAGAGTTATGCAGCACTGGGAGAGGGCGCGCTCCTATCAATCATTGGAGGCTTTTTTTGAATTTAATAAAATAAAATTTGTATTTTGTCATCGACGCTCCCTCGCGTTTTGTTGCAGTCACGGATTTAGGTGGCAAGAATTTAATTTTTTTATTTATTTGGTAGATTTAATAGACCTGCCGTGGACCTACGAGTATTTGATTTTTATTTCTGCTAATTTATAATTTGATATTTAATGCAATACCGAAGAATTTGAAAAACCAAAAGTTTTCCACCACATTGTTTTTCGATGCCACACAGTGCCAAGACGATTCTCTAAATTTAGTGAAAGATATAATATTTGTACAGAATATTTTAATACTGGTAAATCTAATCTGCAGCAAAAGCAAGACGAAGAAGGAAACCCGGATGTAAAGACCACCTTTGCGAGACATGATATCTCCACCTCTTTACTGATAGCTGCTTCGTTATGAACACATCTCTCACAAAAATATTATTCCCTCACCCCGAATCCGTCCCTCGCCGCCGTCAGGAGTTGGCGCGGCGGCAATGCAGCGCATCTGTTACCGCGCTCCCCACCCCGCGCCGCATCCGCGACAGGCTTGCAATACCCTGCAACTATATACGTATGTCGTACACACCTTGAAGATGTGAGATTTGTTCCACAGAGGTAAAGGATGTTGGCTTTATAGTTCGTAGTTGAATATTGCGGAGTGGGCAACCTGTCAATACAAATACTGTCGGTTACGATGTTAATTTGAAAATTAATGTATCAACGTAAGATAAGTTTGTTCTAAGACATACTTGAATTTGACAGAGATATTAGTACCTACTGAAACAAAAAGTTTTGAAAAAATTCCAACTAATTTTCAAATTGCCTTTTTAACATTGAATAAATGACACTTCGGATTAACATAAATTGTGGAGTAAATAACATACAGTAAAATTATCTACAAAAAATCCAATCAAACATTTTGGTTCCAAAACTAAAACTAGCAAGATGTTATATAAAAAAATTCTATTAATATCATCACTAATATTCTAGAACAACTGTGTTCACAGAAGACACTTCATCTTGATAGTACATACAGTCCCCGCCGAGTTTATTGCGGGCCCGGAGTTATCTGTCCAAATGTACGGGTAGTAAAGACGCTATTTGTTTCTATACGTATCGCACCTGCAACATCTGTAGCTTTATGAAACACTATGACTTTACTGGAAGACTTGTACATTGTACTGTATCAAAACTGCAAAAATTTGGATATATTTTAACACTCACTGATAAGGTATGCCTACTCTGAGTAGACCTTAACTGATAGCGTTTAAGTTAGTGTATTAATAAGTAATTTTAGTGACTATATATGTATAAGGACCGCCTCATTGGTCAATTGGACACAAGCGTGACTGCTGAGCGTAAGGTCCTGGATTCGATTCCCGGTTCGGGAAAAAGTGTTAATAGGTTTTTCTGTATGGAAATTCTCAGTAGCAGCATATAGTCTGGAACTGTGCCTGGTAAATGGCAATAGGCTCGCCCCCTATTAAATGGGACTTAATAATAGCATCGGCGAAATGTGACTGTATAACTGGTAAGGGAATACAGGCGTGATGCTATGTTGTACTTTTAGTAAAGATGCCAATCGTTTCCATACTTCGTACAATTACATGCATTTTTTTATTAAATCCCTATACAATACAATACAATACACTTTATTGCACACCAGAAATAGAAAAAATATACAAAATGGAAACCAATAGAGATGTACAAGGGGCGGTCTTATCGCACTTGGCGATTTCTGCCCGACAACCTTAGGATGGACAGAGTAGCAGGTAAAAAGAGAAAGGGTAGTTCCTATCCCACACTTGAACTTCTACTGTAAAGTAGATTTAGACTGCTGGTCACAATTGTGTTTGATACACGTGAGGTCCTAGGTTCGATCTATCAGCCAAAGTGTTGTTAGGTTTTTCTGTAAATATTTATATAAATAAATTCTCAAGAGTAGGCGGTGTTTGGAATTGGTAGGTAAGTGGAATTAGGCTTGCTCGGCAAAATATGAATAATAATACACCTTTGTCTAACGCTTTAGTTCTACAAATAAGCAATAAATGTGTGCAGTGCAGTTTAATCTAAGGATTTTTGCATCATCATCATCATCATCAGCCAGAAGACGTCCACTGCTGAACGAAGGCCTCCCTCAAGGGGGGGTTTGCCATAATCCCCACGCTTGGCAGGCGGCATTGGGGATCGCAGTGGCTCACCGATTAGTGAGAGGACGCTGCTGCCCGTCCTCCGGTGTCCGGCCGCAGTTTTAAGAGGTACCCGGATTTTTGAATAAGCCACACTAATAATTGTATGTTCATGAATGTTCCATATTCATAGTTTCGGACATTACATTAGTCACAGGCCATTTGCATTGTTATTATTTATTTATACAGGTGCATGAATTCATCAGATACTGGAAGCAATATGGACTAGATTGAGTGATTGCATTTACGATTTCAAGGAAACACTCATAATTATGAAAGCAATTATAATAACATACTCATAACCTATTCTTTCTTTCCTGCCGTAGTTTGATTCTTGTATATTATAATTCTGAGTTCAGACTCGCATTCTCTATTACTAATAGTGCCTGTAGTGTTGGCTTTTATTTTACATAGTATTTAAAGACCCGAGCAGAAAGTATGCAAACTTCTCATTTTTTCATATTACTCTCATTTAAATTTTAATACTGTTTCTTCTAGGTATTTTTGTATCATTTATTACTAATTAGGAGTTAAAAGATAAATTATTTCAAAAGGACCTCACTTTCACGCGTAGCAATCCGGTTGCGCGTCTACGTGCGTAGATGTCGTAGCATATAATATTTGTGCGAAGACGCGCGTAGGCACGGCTACGAACGTAGCAGTTCCTTGCGGTACTCACTTGGACGTAATTCGCTTTCTCGCACGACAACAAACGTACTTGATACAAACGGAAATGTAACGCTTGTCAAAATGCTACAACAATTTAGATACAAGAAAGGATGCTTAAAGTAAACGTTCAGTACCCTAATCATGTGATGGACTTTCTTTTTAATTAATTTTTTTTCTCTTAATTTTCTTCTTAACTTTCTTAATACAAGATTAAATTAAAGTGGAAATTTTAAAATAGTTTAAAAAAAAATGAGCAATTTTTCACAAGTATTTAGTCATTAGTTATAACGCAAATTGGTTACCCTCGTATCAATAGAATATGAACATTAATTTTTTAAGTATTTAACCTTATCTGAAGATAGGGTTTGAATGCATGCATACACGCTATCGCAGCAAAATCCTTCATTCAAAGTGAAACATAAGAAACGCGTTAAATTATTCATACACAACAATTTGCGTATCTTAATAGAATCGGCGCGAGAACATGCAGCCAACACTATCGATACCATCTTACACACAATAACTAATATAGGCATGGTATCAGTGGCTGACCATCGTAGCATGCGCGTGAGTGCATGAACAATGATAATATTATGTCAGCGAAAGTTGAATGAGAGTTTAAAGGAATTTCATTCAAACACAAGAATAAGGAATAATAAACTGATTGATGGCACAGTTAGTGCAGTTGCTAAACGATTGGCTCGATTCCTGCATGGAACATATATTTGTATGAACTAATATTTATGTTATGTGATGGTTATAATAATATGTTATGTGTTCGAATAAATGTAATAATATTTTAATTAGTGAGTAAGTTTTAGCCCCTAAATATTTGCATACCAAAACTGGTGAAATGTGATGTTCTATCATCTTTGTAACACCTTAATTGTACCGCATTTCTCGCAAATAAATTGATTTGATTTGATTTGTACAACTTTATGACTGTGAACTGTAAATTCCTTTATAAAATTCACTTTTTTTGCTATGTGAACACATAATTTTTGACACTGATCGTACCTCTCTACATGTAGTTTGATTGGACCTAATGATTTCATCACGATCTCCAAAGTGATATGCACCCATAATCAACTGCTATAAAAACTGAAACACCAGCTCGTCGACATATCATTGTCTACTCACAAAATCATGCAAAACCGGACGATGAGTTTCACTAATGTGCTCCTTGAACAAATGAGACGGATGCAAGTCATTATTTTTTTCGATTCAAGGCAAAATAATTCAATTAACACGTCGGAAGTAGAAACACCTGAGAAATTACCTAATAATATGAAATCTAACTGTGGCACTGTTTTCGAAACATTTAACTTTAACACATTTACGTATAAACACACCTCATGATACTTTTACACTCATATAACCAACCTTCTACAGGCCGGTACGTAATTTAAATAATGTGCACGGCATGCGATCGCCACGCTCTGAGGACCCAATGTTATTGCAAACCAACTTACTTAAACACAAAAAAGGGTTATTTTCTCAAATTGTGAAGCATACGGCGGTCCATCGCTGGGCCGAAATAATGATTAATGATGGCAAATAAGCGGGTGAGCGCTCGACGCCACAAAAAGCGGTGGCCGAGGTGCACTGAACTGCCCCGGGAGACTGTTGATACATTGTAACCATTTAAAATCTGACAATAACGAAGAAATATGTTGGAAAGGATGTGGGGACGTGTAAGCATGATAGTGATAAAATAAAAAACAAGTTTGTTGCTGATAATTTTAGAACAAAAGCCTAGTTAAATTTGCATTTAGATAGAATTTTTGCTACTCATCTCATCATTAAAGGCGACTAAGGAGCATTTAGGTAGCATTCACCTTGAATCGTGTTAGTTTCTTAAAGACTTATTCACCAGTGGATATCTAACATATCAAAATGTGAACTTAATTCCAAAACAAATCGTTTTAATGAGAATTACGCTTAGAAAATCTCCGATATCAACCGCTCACGCACCACAAAAACTCGCAAAATAATTCCTCCCCATAATTAAGTTTTGGCTTGGCGGTTATTAATCGATCTAAGTAATTAATTTGAGAGGTGGGCGATAGGTACGTCAGTGGCAGTGCTACGACAGGTGGGCGCAAATCTAAAGGAAACCCGGCCTAATTACACGGAGAACCAATGGATTTGTAAATGTAATAAATGTACCGTTAGACACCTTTATTTCTTCCTTCGTTTATTTAATTTATTGTGTTTTCTGTATTTTATAACGTCAATGGAAATTAAAGTTAAGATTTAAATATTTTTTCTCGCTTATGTATTACTGCTTCTTTGTTTTCCTCGAGAAATAATGTACAGCGCATACATGAGTTCAAGTTAACATGATAAGTTATCCACGTTTAAAATAATTACTTAATATTGCTCTATAAATTATATAGATACTAGCTTCAGCTCGCGGCTTCGCCTGCGTGGTTTACAAACCCGTAAATTTTTCCGGGATAAAAAGTAGCCTATGTAACACATATTACAATTCCAGACTATAATCTATTTCTGTGCCAAATTTCATCCAGATCCGTTCAGCCGTTCTGGCGTGAAAGAGTAACAAAGATCCATCCATCCTCACAAACTTTCGCATTTATAATATTAGTAGGATAAGATTAGTAGGATTGTACGTTAGTAAGTAATTAAGTATGTAAGATATCCTAAATTACTAGACGTTATCGTATTCGACATTTTCCTTCCTATATTTAGTTTCTGAAGTTCTACATAAGTCAAGTTATCTGAAAAATTTATGTCAACGAAACCGTTCACCTTGATTCAGAATAAGCAAGACGTAACCCGTTGACTGCAGCCTCGTCAACAGTTGACAGACGGTCGCTCAGACCGCGAGCATCTGACACTAATGACAGCCAACCCTCTCGTGCACATGTCATGTAATATGAGGCTAAATTATAGCTTATCACTTGACGGGACGGATGCCTTCTATTTTTGTTTTTGCATCGTTAGTTATGAAAAACCGTTGTCTATAAGCGTGAAATTGTTTATCACATTCGTGGAACCCTTGAAAAAACTAATTCCCAGAATATTTAAATATGATCAGGATTTTGTGGAGACTTTTTCCGTTAACTGAAAAATCATATCAGTTTTAATCTGGGCAAAGCTAACTAATCAGTTTTGCTTCCTAACTATAGCTGTACAAATCAAAGCTATCTTCGAATATTTGGAAAGACATCGGTGCTCACAATAACTTGTTTCTATAACATAGACGTCAATGATGTCCATCTCCTGATCCAACAAGCTTTACAGCTCTCCCAAAATCATTTGTTCTAGCGATTCATCTATGTTTCTATACTTCTCTTTGACCTACAATAGCCATCCCTCCTCCACTATCCCATATTACTTTTATAATTACAGTGTATTAGCGTTTGATACACTTTAATTAACCGTGTATCGTAAACTAACATTAATCATTGACACACACCGATCATGATCTAACACTAACTTACAATTACAGTAAACGCTGAACGTAATTGATGCGTTTTTTCACTTACGAGTTAGTAGTAAGTGTAACATGTACTGAACCAGGGTATTTCTTGATTGTACATAAAAAGAACGCTTAAATTGATTTGAATTTGTACCCGTAAGTGTTATGTTATTTTAATTTTATACTAATTTAAAAGTGTTCCTCGTTATTAGAACACCAGAGTGTTTACTTTGAAACGCCACTGTTGCCTCTATTATGCCTGATGCTTGAAATTCACGGAAAGGGCAATGAAGATAAGTAAAAATACAAAAGAAATAAGCTCGAATCAAAGCATCAATCTACGAAGAAATTTTGAGGTTCTCAACTATGTGAAGTGACTTTGCTATAAGTTTCACCTCTAACTTGCACGATGATTTGAGTACCTTCTTCTTTCTCCTTCCTGCTCCAAATTGCTTGCACAAATCGATCCCTAACCAAGTATGGTTAGGGCTCGATTTGTGCAAGTAAGTAAAAAATTAGTATTAGTAAATAAAAGAAACAAGTACATAATACCATGGATAGTAACTTAATAAAAATGATAGCAAATATACGTACGCAACTAATGAGTAAAACCAGTTTTGAATAGCTGATGACCACGGATCGTAGCTCCATGGAATATTTAAATAAGTTTTTAACGTCATTTAATTATTCCTTTTAAGTCGCCTCTTGAATATTCAACGATACACAAAGCCACTCGCTGAAGGCTATAACTCGGTATAACATTAATTTTATATGGTAAAAGACTATATAAAAAGATGGGCGCAATGTAGAGTTAATATAAAGAAAATAGTATTGGTGAATAAAAAAGTCTTTACTCTGTTATTGGTACATATCACCTGTATTTAAATTAGATTTATTTGTCCCTGTGATTCCAAAGAATGTGATGGTCCAATCTCTTCTCGTGGATGTCGTAAAAAATTCTTAAGTGAAGACAAAAGAGTTGGTAGCAAAATATTCGCATGCGGTATGCAGTTTGATAATAGCAATTGTCTGATAACCAATACATTTTCCATCCTTATTGATTATAGCAAAATCTTCCTTACGAATGTATTTTATAGCTCACTAAGAGTGAGCACGATGATGAACGAGAGACACAAGTTCAGCCAACCAGAAAATGAACCGAGATGCACTATCATATGTAGGAATAGCTATCTACCACAAAATATTTAGGCTACAGTACACATTTCAGCTCGAAACGCTTTCTTCTGCTTGATCGATCGATCTCTTATCGCGATCGATCGTCTAGCAGACTCGAAGTGGCAGATCACACTCGGAGGGTCTTTGAAAACGTTGTGATTTTAGGTACCTACCTACTACACTTGCGCTTTGTAAGTACTTGAATTTTTTTTTTTTTTATTTTTTCATTTAATCGTGCTTTTCTATTTTTAGTAACAAAAGCAAACTGATCACAAAAATTCAGCTTCTTACACACGATAAATAATGTTTTTCCCATCAGCACTGGGCACATAAAGTTGTGTAACTTGAAAAACAAAAACATCTTGATAGTCACACGTCTCTAGCCACAAGAATGTACGAGCGGCCACGAGCAACAATGCACGAGAAAGAAGTCCTAAATCGTAGGGTGTAATTAAGGCGGCCACCCACCGCAGCGACCTCGAGGCCTTGACCGACAACCGTAATGAGTTCACCCGCCGAACAGACGCCAGACGAACCTCCTGTACCTACCCACTACTTGCACCTACCATAAACGTCTAAGAATTATCATAAGAATTATCTTATTGTTATAGAGCCAATAGTAAAAAGAATAAATCAATAGGTATTCATAAACCTGCCTCGCAATATAGAAAACAAATCCATATCTATATTCATCGTTTCCGAACTCAATAATCTATGAAAATTGCATACGTACAGTAAAGATGAATACGACGCCATATTGTTGCATTGCATTTCTCATGCAATGTCCCGTTCACAAAACAAAAATCAAACAAAAGGAAAATACCGACAAGCCGGTTACTAAAGTTTTTTACTTTATTTCAGCGGGACTAGCTCGGCGCAGTCCCGGACCAAAAGGTTCTATCTCTCTTCCAACGCTAAACTTAAAACTTCCGTACATAAAAGGCTTAAGTTTCTCAAAACAGGTTTTCGTTAAAGACATTTTGTTTTTCAATATAAAAGCTCCGACACGAGAGCTCCGCCTACACTTGATTTAAAATTAGAACTCTTGCGTGACAAACGCCGGTAACTCGGAATTAAATGGTAAAAAGTTAAACTTTATTCACAAGCAATAGAGCACAATATTCCGCGCTAGTTTATATGCCGTAAGGTGGGTTGCTCCGTAAATGCTATTGGCCCAATCGTGGGACGTGAAACAAACAAGAAATATGAGAGTAAATGAGATGGCGCTACTCGGCTGGTAGGTGATGCGCTGCTACAACAACTTTAAGACTCTACAAATTTCTTATTTCGACCTCAGACACCCAAAATCGAACTATCGTCCAAGCACCATCTCCAAATACTTTATACGAAACTTTAAAAAAATAATACCTCAAATTAAAAACATTTTTCTATTTTAAACTAACATTCCAAACACGGAATGAAAGAGACAAAACATTACTTTGACCTCTGGAGTAAGCAGTGCGGCAAATATATTTTATAGCAGCGGTACCTATTTCCAATATCGTAAGAGGCAAAAAAGCAGGGAGGAATTTTGAGCTCTCGACTGTCTGAATAGGGAAAGATTTTGTTTGTATAGTTTTGTATGTTAATTTGTATGGTTTCTGGATATTGTATGGAAGTGGGCATGGCGGCAAGCAAGCAGTGACGATTCGTTTAGTAGACAGTTGACAGTCGCCACGCCGCACTGACATTCCGATAGTAACGCTGATAACAATTTTCTACTGAATCATTTTTTTTGCTGACTGTTCGTGCCTAGTGTTTATGGTCGGAGAGAACTGTGTACTGTGAATACATACTTAAGTTTAAGTGTAGTGCTGTGTTTTGTGTGCATTGGATAATGACTAAGATTTTTGTGTTGACTGTACATAGTGGTCTCACGTCGTGTTGAGATGTAAGTAAAATTTTATTATTATTTATCTGTAAATAAATTGGATTGAATAATTTTATTTTTATTCAAAAAGTACCTAATGGGTTACGTACCTATGTATTAATTATAGGTATAGGTATTCTTTTGCATATATAAAATAGGTACCTACCTATTTGTATTCATGTATAAAAGAGTAGGTACCTTTATCCACGTTTATCCACTTAAGTATTCAGGTATTGCCGACCTTTTAAGTATATATCTTTAAATAAATACCTACATAATGCTTTAGGTACCTACTTATAACTATATAGAGTCAATTGTATACACATAGGCTGTGTGGCAGTGGTACCATATATATATATCTCTCTCAGTATATTATAATTATAGTTGGTAATCAATAAATTAAGTCATTTAAATAATATGAATCATAATGAAGTAATTTTGCTTTATTTATATTTCCTGCTACACCTATACATGATTTTTACTTAATTAAACAAACAAATTTCTATAAATATTATTTAGTTTATGCCGAAACAGCAGCTACATTTTACAATTGAATATCGATCTATATGTAATGGTTACTCCAATACTTAATTGGATATACACAATGAAAAAAGAACAAAAAAATAATTAAACAAAAGCTACATATTTTAAAAATTTAACTAAATCGCAATTTATTGTTAATAAAAAAACGTCATTTAATTCGTACTTAGTGTCTACGCAGCAAGAAATAAGTAATTATTTTTATTAGGCAAATATAAGCTTGCTTGCTTTGCATTTCCTACAGTTAGTTTACCATCAAATAACTCTAAAAACGTGCTAACTTAGTTATGAGAAGCTGAAAAAGTGAAAAAGTTGACTTGATTCTTATAAAAAAGACGTTTAATTCTATTAGTCTTGTGAATGGCTATCAATACTATGAATTCTAAATTATCTATATTATACTACATTATGGAAAATAATCAACTTGACTCCTCGATATTCTAATACGAACATTTTTGTTCTTAAGGCATTCATCCATTTATATCAATACGTAAAGGTTCAGTCTTGAAGGTTTGTCATCTAGAAGGCCGCTAAGAGAACCTCCGTAAGGTTATATGGACCTTAGACAACACTAGCTCACCTAGTTTATATACTAAATCAATATCTAGGTATTCATTTGTTTTAATTTCACACATGCCTATAATAACGTACCATACTACGGTAAAGAAGCCTTATATTGTTTGAAAACTGAAAAAGTAAAGGTCCTCTATGCGATCGTAATGCTTTATCCTTTACAAATAATCGCTTTTAAGCTTTCTAAAGAGATTGAATTTGTGATACAAATGAATTTTAGATCTACAAGAATACAACAATCATAACCAAGACAGGTGTGTCGAGCCAAAATATTTCTTCATTTTCTTCGGCTTTGAATAATAAATAGCATACCTAATCTATTCTCAAACGAATTCACACCTATCCTAGGTATTATGACATAGAATATTCCAAGGTTCTGTATCTAGGCGATGCTATAGGGCGGTCCACTGGGCGGTCGTTCTGCCGACACGCCCACCGTCGCTACGCCTTACATAGAGCCGACGACGTGTGAATATATTCCAAGTTTTATGAAGTATATATGTGTTTTGTGAGCTGCATGCGAGCGTGGAATTAGGTAGGAATTGTGTGTATTATTTAACCTGTTTTATCTTGCTTCCGTTGCTTTGTATGTATATTTGTTTGTAGCCGTTAAAGTGAAAGGACCAAAAATACCAAATCAAGGGCTTCGGTCCGCGTTTTGTTTACTTTATTGTGTAGATAACTAAATAAGACATTCATCAAATAGTTAAAGCGTTGTAAGTCATATATATTGAACATTTGCATGTGCTACAAGTACCTAAACAAATGTCAATTATGTTTCATGTTGATGGATACAAAACGATTATGGTCGTTTTGATAAAATACCATTCCGTTCCATTCCCATGGGAACTGTATTTATTCTTTATTCATAGAATAACCGTGGTATAATAGTTTAATAAAGTTTTAAGCTGCATTTGTGGTATTAGGAATGAATTGTAAATAGGTTTTGTTGACGCTATGATTTCTTGTTTCTTTTTCTTTATGTAATTTTTTATTTGAAACTAAAAAGACCAAAACGATCAAATTTTCATTGTTTAAATTTATATTTTAGTTGAACTTATAATCTCAAGTTTCTTTGTTGTATTAGTGAAATTAGGTCGCTAATACTAGAATAATATATAACGATACGTCGACACGGTGGTCACATTGGTTAAGCGATTAGCTTTCTCCGCTAAGTATGGTGAGTTCAATTCCCGTGTGGAATAAATTTTTGTACGATCTACAAAAAGTTAAGTACCTATATCAAAGAGAGAATTTTAAAGAAAAGTAATAACTAGTAAATGTTTGTCCAATTGTTGACCCTAGGTTTTATCGGGGATTCTCAATTTCGTATGTAGATACCTATTATGTAACTAGGACCTTCATTTATACACATCATGAAGTGCAATGTCAAGAACAACTACAGGCTCTTTCATAACATAGCAGGATCACAGGTCAAAGATTGATCACAGGTAGATCTTGTGATCATATTAATTTACTTTATCATCTAGTTTAATTAGTAAATGCTGCTGCCTATCTAACCGTTTTTACCGACAATACATCAACAATTATGTACACAAATTCCTATAACTACAATTTCTTTAATGCATTATCCCTGGCTTTATGCTATTGGCCCAATCACGGAACATGAAATAAACAACATAATCTGCTTTATGCCTTATGCCAGGGATAATAGAATAAAGAAATTGTTTTATGGTAGTGAAATTGACAACAAAGTCAATAAAACACCTAATACAATGTTCATAACAAGTCCTCCTAACTGTTAGTGCGTGCTCTGAATTTATATGCCACGTAAACGTGTGTATGGTATACAAACCATGTGTTGGCAAATTGTTGTGACGCTTTTGTTTCTTATGGAATAAATCATATAAAGAACGAACTCAACACACAACATATAATATTTGGTATATGAGCACTATTATCACTTCTCTAGGTTATAAGTACGATTATTTATTATAAAACTTGTTGCAGCGTTGGCAAAATACATAAAGGGCAAATATATATGCAGAATAGGCCCTGGGATACCTAAGCTTGAAAACAACATATAATAATTCGTTAGTTTATAAAATTACTGCAGTGAAATGTGAAATCGGTAGTAAATAACAGTGAACGATAGATAATGAACCAAAAATATGAGAAAAGTTTAAGGACCCATATTCATTAGTCATTAAAAGACACACCGATCACAATAAATACGATCCAAAATGTAACACAACAAAAGTAACAAGCAAAAAATATGCTGTATAATTTGTTATTCTACAGCAGATATGTTAATCCGGACCAATTTTCTATTAAAATAATACAACGAGATAGTAACAAAGTTAGCATATGCTTATAGTGTTGATATCCTTTTTAATCCAAATAACCCTTTCTCCTAACAGCAATATTCACAAGATCTTGCACTACACACTCCCACAACACTAGAGACACAGTAAGTGTATACCGGTGTTAAGTAATAAGCGAGGGATGGCGCACTCCACACCCCTTCCGTGATCCATCACTGGTTCAATCACGACAGGAACTCTTCCTCCTAGTCTTAAAATAATTACAAGCTTAATAGAAAAGTTGGAATTGCATTCAGCATTACTTACTATGTAGATACAATTATCAGTTCTATCTATATCTAAATACGGGTTTATATTGACAGTAATCAAATTAGTACTGAATTAATGAATGTGACCACAGATGAATATAGGTTAGATGTATGCTCATACTAAGGCTAACGTGAAATCGCATATTAATATTTTGTTAGGACAGAAATATCCATCCTCTTTTCACAAATTTTAAGATTGTCCATATGACTCATATTATTTAAAGAAACTAATAACATTCACGGCCGCCTCAATAGACTAAATGACGTCTTATTTAAAAGATGTTTAAAGTTCCTACTCATAAGGACCATAATATATCTTAGGACACTAAAATCATTAGTGGTCGCTCATCAGCATCCAAGAATGCATAATAGGCATAAGAGAGTCATATTTTACATATTGTGAAATTATCTTTAGAATATCCAAAACCATTATCCTTTAATAAATGTTAAGGATATGAAGTATCCAGGATCAAGATGGAGAATGAAGGTGAAAGAAAAGATGGTGAATTGAAATGAAAGTTCTGCTTAGTTTTATAATATTAATTCCTTTAGGTTTATTTTGATTGTATTTTGCGCTGAATTCGTCATATGTCTGGGTATGCATCTACTTCCGTTCTTAATAGTTGTCTGTAAAATGTTTCTTTTGTCATGTTTTTAAAATAGCAAAAACTATATTATTTAACCGTAATTCAGCCGCATCTAGTTGTACTGGAAGCCGACCCCAATAAAGTTGAGAAAAACTAGGCAGATAATGATGATGAAATAAATAGAAGCCTATACAAGATTTTCTTGTAAAACACAATCATTACGACATTACTGTATCCAGTTTTAAACATATACAAGTTCGTGCTGTCTTATGTACACAGTAATTAAAAGTACATCGACCCAAAGATTACCTAGTATTCTCGTAAATAGTCATCGTTAAAAATACACCAAGCTAGCGTCCAATATAGTCTTTACTTGGACATTTGCCTTTTTTAATGTTTTCACTTTATTAGTGTGTTTTTTTTTTTGCAAATCCACATTAAAAACAATTTCAATAGTCATAGAATCAGTACAATTGAAAACAATCTTACTATTGTACGTATCGATCTATGTACATTGGACAATTATTCTCTCTCGAATCAAATAAATCAATTCAACCTATCGCAGTCCACTGCTGGACATAGACCACGACACTGCAACACTGTTTCTTCCAACTACATTCTATAGGTCGTACCTAATTGTGACTAGGCCATCCCACACTTTATTTACTGAATCCCGGCCGTAGAGCTCGCCAAGGACTCGTCTGCTCAACCAGTCATTCGGCAGATTTGGCAAGCCCACTGGTAGGCAACTTGCTTATTCTGTAAGCAATATAAGGGAATTCAGTTCTTGTCCAGATTATTATGTTATAGATTCTCTGAATATCTTCAAGAAAACTCGTGAGTTAGCTAATTGAATTGAGCACCCTAACAGAAAGAAGTTAATAGCCATCTGTATTTTAGTGGCATTTTTGGTACAAGCGATCCATCACAAATCACGACGGCCGCCGGCACCCTGACATACCTCGAACTCATAGAAGCTAAATTATGACATAATATTCATGTTAACAGTTACATGGAAACTGATATTTTTATACTTTATGGTAATGTAGAGCATTATACATAAGTGGTGATATATCCTGTTGGACATGTTTTATGTGTTTATAAGTTAACTAATCTTATAAGCCTAACATGAGCGACAAGTTTAATAAGTGAGAACTAACTCTTTACCACTCACTAACATGTTACGAATTTTGCTGTTAATTTTAGCAATGTTACAGATTTCTCATTTATGTATTTATATAACGATTTCCCAATGCAATCCCCATTGCATCCCAATTTCCCTGTACTCATGATCCGAACCATCCTGGTGCCTCCAATGCTGCTCCACCATTTATAGACTGAATTAAGCTGTTTGTCTATCACCATAACACCGCCCGAACTTGCCTTATGCAGTGCATGTTTTCATGAATAGAACTGCTAGATGTAAATGAAGCCCTGCCAGTGTGAAAAGTTCATGAATTTACGAAATGAAATACTATTTCGGGTTAACCCAACGGGTGGCGCAGCGGTTAAGCGATTAGCTTTCTGCGCTTCGTGTCGTGGGTTCGATTACCATATATGATCTACAGATGGTTGTTTCGGGTTTGGCTGTGTGTGCATGCGACATGTATGTTTATAAACTGTAAATACTAATGTGGGACAACGTTTTTTAAAGAAGAATAAGAAAATAATCCAGGACACATTCTGCCCGTGTACCATATTTCATACGTATGAAATAGTAATGTCCAGAAGACTACATTAATTGATTACACCCGAATAGAATAGAATTGTTTTTATTTCAAATAAACCTACCTCAGGCACTTTTAAAACGCTATTAGGACTTTATTTTTGTTCCGTTCCAAAGTTCGTTGTATGTAGAAGAACCGACACGAAACTTCATGGATACTCTTTTAAAATAATCTTCTTAAGTACTATTGATGTGAGAGAATAATGGAGGTTTTGTCAAACAATAACTAAGAAGACCTTTAACATGAATTATAATTGAGTATGTTGCTAACAAAACCAAAACCCCTACACCGCGCACCGTATTCACATTCACCATATCGTTTACTTAAAAACACAAATACAAATATAAATTCCTTTATAACACCTTGTGGATTCTTAATAGACATGAGAAATCGAATAATTCTACAATCACATTTTCCCACAACAGTTTCCCAATGTATCACAGTTTCCCTTCCCCGCGATCCATCACGAATCACAGCCCATCCCGGTCGCGGTGATGTTCCTGCGACGTTTACGAGCTGAATTATGACGCATACCTTCCGCTATACCACTTCCACATACTTTGTCACAGTACACCCTCATATTGGCCTTGTTGAAGGTTATTTATTGTTTAATATCGGGATCATGTTTTTTGGAAGTGAATCTGTTGAATTTCCACCTTTGTTATTAGAAAAAATGTTTTAAACGCCAGGTCCGAATTTTGACTAATCTGCTGAAAAGGCCACGTCCTGGTCCTTTAATTTTGACTGATATGATCAAAAGACCTGTGAAGTAAAATGTTCTTGTTCGTTGTGAAGTGAGCAACAGTCAGTATTGATAATTATAATTGATATAAATACTGTTTTTATTACTTTCCTCCTATGCATTTAATTTATTCAAATTATAAAAAGTGGTCTTCCTTATGTCAATAACAACAAAATAAAAGCATTAATTTTGTGTATTTACTATACTTACATGTGAAATGTAAAACCTTGATAACAGCAAAATTACTCGAATACAAGCTTACACAAAAAACGCACCTTGTTATATTGCCAATAACTATTGGATCACAATCACGTTTTCATTGAAATTGGAATGGATAATGCAGGTTGCGTTAATTTGTATTTTTGAATTAAAAGCTCATGTAATTGCAATAAGCTTCTGTTCAATCCAGACCATTCTAGACTAACGATCATATAAAAATGCCACACATTTGACCTGCAACAAAAATAATAATCATTTCTTAATTTACCGTTTTAATAATAAGATGTTTGTAGGTTGTAATATAGAATAGTTGGTTACTTTTTACTCCTATTTTAAGTATCTTATTAATAAAATATCGTAACTCCTTTGTTATTATAATTCTTTTTGTCGCTCCGAAGACCAACAGGTGCAGTCTGGATAATCGGTCACTTCTTTATTTATAATCTCTTTGAATTACAAATGTCAGCCTTAGATACCTACCTGCTGCAAAGAATTAATTATAGTTCGTTCTATAATAAGAAATTACTCTACGTATTTGTATTTAATGTACACTAAGTTTAAATAAAATAACTGATGCGTGTCTACAGTTCCAAAGTCGTTTTTTTATAATGACAGCTGCAACACAACGTAATTTAAGATCCAGCCTAGGGAAACGCTACTATTTACTAAGAAATTGCAGTTGTCAAGTCGGTTTTCATGTCAACCGCTTTTTCTACCTATATTTACACTCTAGTATACGTAACTAGTATAATTTGCGCACAAAAAAATAATTATTCCCCTGCCTATTAGCTATGGTCAGGTCGGATGGAGATAGAAAGTTAATACTACATGAAATAGGTAAATTTCTAATGGAGGTAAACCACTACCTTTTAGTTTTCTTACGAGTAGTTTCACCTGGTGTCGTATGTTAAATTACGATGTTTTTCTTCGTAGAAGTGTCTACGATATGTCTTGATTTTTATACAGTACTTAATAGAGTTCTCATGATCGGTTTCAGAGAATGAAAGCTCAAACGCTCAGTTAGCTTGGACTTGTCACTAAATTATGCATGTTGCATACTGCATTAAAGGGCTATGACAGACTGATGTCTTTAGACCCCCCCCCCCCTTTGTTGTGTCCTTTACTTCACCGTATATCTCTTTTTGATAATCGATATATTTTTATAATTTATATTTGTGCAAAAAAGGTTTGATAGCGGTTAAACACTTTTTACACAAGACACCGTTCTGATGTAAATTATGTCAGCCACTCTTTAAAGCTCTTTTATCTTTAAAACCATGATTACATATAAATTAAGATACAAAAAATCAATAAATTAACAGATTCATCGACAAAGGTCCCAAAAGATTAGTATCAAAGGACCAATATCCAAGAACCAGAATCCTAAACATACCTATATGTATGTGTATCTACATTCTACAGTTCCCAGTATCATAGTTAACGCTATGCTTCACAAAATTTCGTTCTTGCAATAGCCTAGCTAAATGACGTTGTAATTATAAAGCTTCCGTTTGCAAATTGCATTTTTTTTTACCTTATTAGCGAACGCTGTTTTGCATGATGTTATTTTTTTATGTTTTATGTTCTTGCTACTTAAGAATTATTATCACATGCTAGCTTCGAGCAAAAAGGCTATGTATACTACATTTTTATTATAATTTTTTCTCGCTGTAGGTATATTATAGATCACCGATTTAAACATCCATATATCACGACAAAGAAATTAAAAAAAAAATTTGGCTCTATATTTTTGGCAACGATATGTTAGATTACAGAATTGCGGATCCAATGTTTTGGGATAATACTGCAATGATGATACTGCTGCTGACTACAACAAACCTCCTTTTGTTGCTTACTCATAGCTAGCTATTTTTAGCATTTAGCATCAATTTGTCCCATTACAGCCCTAACCACTTATCCGAGGCCGACTGCATTCCTAGTTACTAAGTAGTAGGTACTGATGACAGGGACATCGTCCAATAACAAAGATTGACAAATAAACAAGCAGGCAGGCGGTCAATTGTTGTTGCTGATTGTACGTGCGTGGTCGCGTGAGAACGGGCTAATAATGAGCAATAACGGCTCTCAACGTACTGATCATACAAGTACGATGGACCTGCTGCATACTGCGTGTGGATTTACCGTTCGTGTTCTAATTTTGAATCGTATTTGTATTTGTGATTGTTGACACTGTTTTATTGCTTCATAAAACAGAATGTAGATACTGTTCAGTTTGTTTTTTGTTTTTGTCTTATATATCCGTGATTTTAATTCTTTTCAAATGTATCTACACAATATAACTGGACATATATTTGTAATACATCAACTATAACTCTTATTGGTACAGAGAAGATTAAATGAGGTATTTATTTGAATAAGCAGCAGTTTTGTTTAGTAAATATATAACTTTTCTGGTAATTAAAGCACTACTGAATTTTTATATGTAGCACTACCGATGAATCCATGAGTCACACAGAACGCTTTTGTTAGCAGTATGTAATAAATCATAATTGTAACTGAAGTATACTTATGTAATTTATATGATTTTTCCAGGGTTGTGACAATTGCTGACATTATTAGCTTAGGAATACTACTTACAGTATGAATATACTTACAGAAAAAAAAAATATATTTTTCAAAATCTTTATGAAAACAACTCCATGTATCATGAACAAACATAAAAAATAACAACCAAACTCGTACTTCATGCTAAATCAACAATAATTGAAGCTTTCTTCGAGCATACCGTACATTGAACCACATCGAAAGCCTTCGTGCAGTATACACAATTCTACGTATGTGTAGCGGTGGGCGGCATCCGGACGCACGCCATTCGATTCCCCGAAGAGGAAATCGTTACGGCCAGCAAATTGGACCCTAACCACTAGTTTGGACGGCCCGACACGCAGATGTTCGCTTATTTACTCTACACCATGTATAAACAAGTAAATTGACGATAATAGGTACTTATCCCTTGCCTTTATTACAATGTATAACACAGTTTTTGCTGCGCGATACATGGTTGAAGATTTTAATGAGGAATGGTGATTATGAAAAATATGAGCCTTCGATTTTTATTTTATTTTTTATCATTATGATAATATTTTCCGAACAAAACGTTACGAATATTGTATAGTCTTAAGGACAATTATTTTGTTTTGTTTTTTCTTTAAGGATCGATGGTTCGGTTTAAAATGGTTTCAGCCCAGTAGGAGGCTACTCCTTATGCGTTGTGGTGAGGGCACTTGGAGCATTGAAGTAACAACTAGAACAACCTCGATGTAGTAGAGTAATCATGATATAAATAATAAAGATAACTGAGATGGAAGTACATACATGGAGAAAATAGGCGTTGATAACATACCCACATAAACGGCTCGTATCAATAAAGATTTAGAGGCATTAAATTAGGAATATTGTTATTTCGTAAGCTCCCAGATTTCGAAGTCAACGTCTTCTAAAAATGGGGCCATAAACAAATTCATAAGTAGGCTCTGTTCACGTTTTATGCTTTTTTAAGGGGGCCCCTTGAGGGCGCCGGTAAAGTGAAACGCGGCGTAAAACCTGCGGAACCCTGCTGGGAAACAAGGGGAAGGGGATTTTTAAAATTTCCTTTGCCTTCTTAAAGCCCTGGTTTTAGTGAAAGAGTTAGTTGCGGGAATTGTAAAATGGGTAAATGTTACAATCGAAAAATATGTTTAATTTATGTCTTTTTCTGGGTAAGGTAAATCAGGCTTATGCGCCCCACAGGGGTTTACCTAACAATGTATATTGATTCTTATGTCAAATTATTGATCCGTGGATCAACCGACGAAAAGTCACTCCAATGGCCAAAGTGAAAATATAGCATTTAGAAATAACTACGTAACCTTAAACGTAAACGTTCTAGGTCAAGAGAGACACTGATTTTCTTGAAAAATATTAGTAAATTATTAATAATTGATTTAACCACATAGGTTATTGCAAATTGTAACAAATCTAACATAACGTGAAGAAACGTGCTAGAATAAAATTATTACTTAAGTATGTCAGACACATAACCTAGATAAGTAGTGCAGCAACACGTATTCGTAATTTCCTTTACACGTACAAATAAAAACAGTATTTTCGAAAAGGAAATTACATTTCATTGTCCATCCGCGCGCAAAGAGAACAGACGCAAAATTTTTAATTCAAAACACACAGCAACCCATACGCATTAAAATAGGTTTAACCGCCAGCCGTTCCATTTTCAAAAAAATAAAATAAAACAAAAAGGCGCGTTCCCGCCATTTCTCCGGGGCGCACCGCAAATTCCAGTGGAAAAAATCGTATTTCGAACGCGGTTTGAATTTTAATTGACGTTGAGCCAACAACGCGATCGGCGTTGCGAACATTTTCAACTTTACATCTCGTTCGGTTGGGGTTGTTGGTGGGTAGTCCACAACATGTGCGCTATAAAAGTGACACCACACGTCCGCAACCTCGACCTCCCTTCAGCAGTGCATAGCTACACGTAAAAGTAACGCTTGTCAATCTTATAAACGGCTCTTATCCTTCTTGGCATCTGCTAGATATCTTGTAGTTTTATATGAACAAAGCTTAGTGTAGTACATCCGTGAACATCGGTGATTTTTTGTGTTTGACTTCAGCTCGGAACAAATTCATTTTCAGTTTCATAATATATCGTATTGTCGCATGTATATTGGGAACGAAGCTTTGTAAATTTTCACATCGTTGATCATATCACTTTTCAGATATTGACTGAATTGTATCATTTCATAATATCACATAATGACATCAAAATATCAATGACACTGCTAGATTAAAAATAAGCATAATACATGATTATGTAATTTCCATTCTATCTACATCTGGTTATTATATTTCATAATTTTCAGTGGTGTTCATGAAAAATGTAATAGCTTCATTGTTGTCAGTCACGTGCAATACAGTTCATGCGGCCGCTTTATTACAATAAACAATTTGGCACACTCATTATTCGCGGGTTCATCACGGCTTTTCGCACAAATTGTTCGACAAAGCCGCGGTAATGTCGAATGTCCGCGGATAATTGCGAAATAACCGCGAGACAGCCTCCTCCCGTTACATTTAATTTGGCGCCTCTCTATTTGCTCCAAATTGAGGACAATTAGGCATCGCTTCGCTTTATATCTTGGTACTATCTTCTCTTGATTGAACCTATACAAATTGTGGCTAGTGTATAAAGGTTTATGACGACACCGTTTGTTTCTTAATTTTGAAAATATTCACGGTTTTTTTAATCATGAATGTTCTATAGTATCTCACTGAACTTACGCGTCCTACCTATTCACCGCTGAGTGTGCGCCTCTTCGTGGTTAAGCCACTGCTCTGTGAGTATAACTCACAGTTTGGCCATAGTGTGGTGATCTATAGAGATCACCCAATCTTGACAACTTTTCAGTGACTGTTTTGAACCATTTTCCATACTTCCCTTCTTGTAAAATGTTTTGAATAGATTGTACTATAATGAGATTTTGTGTATTTCAGATAACATGCTGCAACTTTCCACCTCCCGTGCAGCAATCATAAACAAGAATCTTCGTTTCAAATAAACTTGATGTGTACTCAAAAATGACGCATGCGGCCAAACGTAAGCAGAACACGTCACGTGAATGATCAGACGTCGGGCAGTGGCGGACACACGCAGCGATGCAAGAGATATGCAACACCGCTGCCTTGCCGCTCGACACTAACCCGCTGGTGCGCAAGATAAAATGCGAAGAGTTCCCCGCCATCAGAGGGAAGCAACACACGAGAGTTGGCATGGGGGTGCGCGATGAGATGGAAGAGGACTTTGCCGTGAAGACGAGGAACACGCCGCCGATGGGGCCGGCGCCGGGGCAAGAACACCCGCGGATGGAGCACGGCGGCAACGGCTTCTGGCTGGCCGCTGTCACCACCACCGGCGCGCCGCACCCCATGCTCGAAACATGCACCGAAACTGGCTTCATTAATAGCCAACCCTCTATGGCCGAATTTATGACCGCCTTACCCCAATTAGGCGGCGGTGAACTCAGCCCTCAGCACACTCCTCCAGGGTACGCGCCTGACCTGCCGTCACCTGGTGGCGGCCTCAACGTCCCCGAGTACCCTTGGATGAAGGAGAAAAAAACTACAAGAAAAAGCAGCCAACAAGGTACGTGATAATTTATACAGAAGTACGTAATCGGAATTAGGCTTTCGAATCTGCGAATAGCGGTCAAGACTACTTATCAGGCCTCGTCATCACGCAACGACCGCCAATAAGAAAATCGCTCCTCCATCAAACGCGGACATTTTCGTTTCGTAAGTCCGCCTAACTGCCGCGTGAATAACTGCTTCGGAATTATTATTGTGCCTTTCAACGGCAACAACAAATGGCTATTCAACCTTTGTATTCTGGTTCACGGTCCCAGAGTTTCTTTAATGAACATCAAATTACTCCGAAATATATTGAATTGTGTGGCGCGACGACGCCGACGTTTTGTGTCTGTAACTGTTGTTCTGTCTTGGTGTGGGAGTGGTATCGCTACGCGTCGGCAGAGGTATTATCCGAGCCACCGACCCGCCGCCAACATGCCGTGTAACGGAACGGAATACTCGACATGCACTATAACCACAAATTATAAGTGAGAACATTTTAGAACATAATTTTTATATGCTGACAAGCCTTGTAGGTAAATGTATTAAAGAATAGAAAGGGGCTTCTGTCATTGGACTCAACAAACTTTCATGGTCACATTGTTTTGGTGCCGGGACGTAGTCTGATTATGTCCCCTATATTACATTGAATTTTGGCAAAAGAGCGTATCCAAGATACTTCGATTAGTGCAAATTAAAAAAAAATACATTATATTATTAAAAAACATTTCATTTTTATGCTCCTACAATCATAAAGTAACTTTTTTTTGTTCAATTAAACGATAGATAAACGACGGAGTGACCCCAAATTTGTCGCTGGGACAAAACGTGTGTTAGGGAGAACAATGAACAGTGGATGATCCATCACCATCCGTCGTGAGAACCGACCCTCACCTGGTGAACGATACATCATGGAGGATGCGATACAAATTGCGACAGATCCGTACCGACCTTTAAGCTTGGGAAAATTGATACAATTAACGTGAAATTAAGATATTTTCATTTCAATGTCAGACTTTTTACTAATATATGCTCTATATACGGCAGGGGAAGGCAAGTCTTACCAAAATTAAGAATCAATGATAAATCTTTCAAACGTTTTGATCATTTTGACTAATATCGACATCGCATCAATATCATAAAATATTGAATTTAGTAAGGTCAATATCATAAAATTACATACAGAACACGAAAAATTTTAAAAAGCCTCATCACATTTTAATCTCACATCGGTCAGTACAAAAACAGCATCACAGTAATCCGATTATTAGTATAGGTTACCGACGCTTCACATTATAGCAACTTCCAATTCTAGGAACCGTTGCAATATGAACTGATTACCCATTCACCTTTCTATAAATCAGAAGACCAATCAGACGCGATGATTCTACACTTTCATCTGGGTCGTTCACATTTGCGACCTTCCCAGAATTTTTCGTATTAAACCTATCCGTACAAAACTTGAGCAGTTTTACAGCGTGTAATAGATAATATTTTCATATTTGAGGCGATTAACGCTTGGTGTACAGGAGCGATCTCCCGCAGGGCTCGCCGGGGGGTCCCGCCGACAAAACGCACGCGTTAACATGATTTTATGGACGCTACTTCTTTGCTAAGCGTTTCTTGGAGGATTAGTTGAGAACGCAGAACAGCTAATAAATAGGCACTTAAGATAGTAAAATTTTGATTTATATGTTGAACTAAAAACATTAAGGGAAACTTATTGTGTCAGCTGCAAATCATCTTAGCAATATCACTGGTAAGCACCTAGCTTCTTCAATGTTTAGTTTTACATGGAGAGATCCGTATGTAGCAAACTTTTGTTGTGTACTAGTATCGGTGTGGTGAATTTGCCCTACAACAAATCTTGAAAATGATTATACAAAAGGTGGCACTACCTAATATACGCAAAAAATCCAATTAATCAACTCAGAAAATCATTCTTTATAACCTACCATTGCTTAGCTCGACACATAACTGTTTAATTTAACCTTAAGGGATTTTTTTACCACATGATATAACAATTAAAAACAACATGACATTAACAAGAATGACAAAGTACGCTTAGTTATATTATTGCAGATATTATTATACACAAAGTTGTTATAAGCACCCTGATGATACTACTCCAAATATAAGTTTGCACAAACATGTAGGGTTGTCAATATCAGATCTTTAATTTAAGCATTTATGGCCACATTAAATCCCTGAATTCATTTTAGTTGTCACATCAATAACGAAAAGAGATTCGGTAAACTTTTTCAGCCACTAAGTTTGTCTACGTAACAATATTTTAAGTGCACTCAAACATGTTTTCTTGTATGTCTGTGTCTTCCAATCGCAGCTTCTTGACTTGTTTACAAGAAAGTAAACTAAAGAAGGTTTTATTGGTGCGTAGAATTTTAATTGGATACAAATCTATTAAATTTTATTTTTAGTTTAAGCCCATCCTTCTTTAAAAAAAAATCTGTGTAGCTTTTACTGCTAAACAAACAAACACTTTCAAATAAAATGTCGCATCTTTCTACACACCGGGATCTATCGGCAACCCTAGTGACAAGGGCTGTAGAGTCGGCCGTGAACCGGCGCTACCGGGGTAATCCGTCACTGTCAGCGCTATCGAGCGATGCACGCCCGCGCGCGATGCACCCGCCGCACCGCGCCGCGCCGCGTCCGAACGCGCTTGTGCGCCTAAACTTAGATATTGCCTTCACCAACTTTGACTGATCCCGACGCGCCGTCTATTTCCAAATGCTGCATATCCGGCATTTTCAATATGGCTTCCTATTTTTTCATTTCTCATCTAAGAACTGTAGGTATGTATCTATATTTAGATACAAAAGAACAGTTAGTAAAATGACAGAAGCGACATAAAGAAACAACAAAAAACCTTTCTGAAAATTTCGTAATTATTTTTAGAAATCTAGTTATTTGCGGTTAATATTTCAAGGATTTGAAATTACAATCGTTTTTGCTACAGGAAACTTAACAATTTCTATTGTTCAGCGTATTTTACCAAAAAAAAACAACGGAACAGCGACCACGGACACACTGAATAAAAGACAATTCTCAATAGACAGTTCTATCTGAAGATAGATATACGTATATTAGGGACATGAAACAAATTGTTCGCACAACCACGCCCCGGGCCGATCTCGGAGATCGAAATTAAAATGAACGCCCTGACACGATCGATCATTCCGATTCTTTAATACAATGCCGCGTTATTTTTGCACTGTCTCAATTTGTTCAGACGATCGTGAGTGACGTGAGAGGCACTCGCGATTTCACGTTCCTTGTTCACTGTAATGACTTTTGAGTAACAAAAGATTTTATTTAATGTTACCAAGTATAACGTAGGGTGCGTGGAAAGTGAAGGATGAGGTATGTTGATACCACTTTACGCCTGATATACTAACAGCGTAGCGAGCATACGGTAGTTTGATATTTTTCTCACGTATAAGTAAATTCCATGTATGATCGGTTGTATATAAATGTCCACAATACTAAATGCCAGACCAAATACACACAATGTAAAGCAAACTTATTAAATCGCTGTCAAAGACCAAATAAATAGGAGAAGGAATAGCAACGCCAATTTACATAGCATTGCGCCTGTATTGCCTAAAGGGAGACAGAGGTGTACTATTGTAAAACCATATGTCACCGATAACGTTGTTAAGTCACATATAGGTAGCAATAGTCTCGGCTCAGTCCAATAACACTGCCCGACTCGGGAATCGAGCCCAGGACTTTACACGGACGCAGTTGCGCTTGCGACTACTAGACTAATGAAGCAGTCAATACAGTCAACAAAGCTTTAAAAGGTACAGAACCTGTAGCAGAAAAAAACTGCGTGCAGGGTATCGCGTTCTGTAAATAACCAGCTGAAATATTCACTGTAATACGAACCTATTACACGTAATGATGATGGCATGGGAACTTTGTCATTCTGCCTTCTTACCGCTAACTAACATTTTTTGTTTGCTGCGGCTTGTGCTATTTAAATTATGTATGCAGGAAGTATATACGACACAAAATATTGTTTCAAGTGCAATTTTCAAGTGGATTAGGTATTACTTGTAGGTAGTATTATGGTGTATCTTTTTCTATACATATTTACAAGAATTGAAATAGTTTCCTTATGTGAATAGTTCAAATCATATCATACATTTCATACCTACATCTACATCTTCAGATTATTATACATACAAAACACAAAACGAAATTGCAAAAGACAAAACGACCAAGAAAATTACTTAAAGTGGATTCCAAACACGATTACCGTTCCATACAAACGACAATGGTATATCAAGTCCTTCAACCCCCAAAAGCGCAAGTGTGCAAAAATAGTTTCACTTTCAATTTTAATGCAAAAATAAGTCATAAATTTTGAAAATTAGCGACGGTCGGAACAAACGCCACAACTCAGGTAGTCCTTTATCTAGTACAGTTGACCACATCTCGCAAATATAGCAATAAATCTTTAGGTCGGCCCGCTTTGATTTATGTGAAAAATGATCGTAAATTTTAGGTTAGAATGATATCCGAAAGGCGGGCCTTCTTGGCCACCACTTAAGGTGCGTCTCGCCTATTATGTTTTATTGAGTTCCAGTTACTATTATTAGGCTAAGATTTGTAAGCAGCAATCATTCGTTTCTAGTTTCTGTGTAATTGTATTATTAGACAGGTGTAACTGTCATTTACAAGTAAAGTTAGGACAATCAGATAAATATACAAAACTAGATAATATGATATGCTTTGAATTCATTTATTTTATTATTTAAAGCTTAATTGTATACGAATATCTAAAATTCCACGTACTATACGAGTATTTTCTAACCTACAATCAAATGCATAACTAACTTAAAAAGCAACAAATATTCTCTCCATAAAACCCTTCCATTTTCCAAACTAAAAAAACGGTTGTACTATTAAAATCATAATGACCGACACGAGTGTGAAACTAACACTAAAGTATAATAATTTTTCGGCTATAACAACGGTATTCAGTAGCTGTCAATACACGGCCCGCTATGATTTACGCTGGCCGTAACACTTTCGCTACCACGGGCTATCATCGGAGCGACATAAATCAATGCGGCGACAACTGGCCCTTTGTGCCTTTATAGCCGATTCCAAATAATACACCCGACACCCCGAAGGTTAAAACATTAATACGATATGTATTTCTGGATTTATTTGACTTTTGAAACAAGTGTATTATGGTATATAGGGTTTTAATTGAATATGTTCTCAATACATATATATTATTGGACAAGCATTTACGAGTAATTTAACTGAGTTGATGTTTAGTAGCAATTTTTGTTTTTCACTACTTGCCCTATAACTAAAGTTTGCTTTAGAGCTGTCAAAAGTAAGGCATTATTAAGAAAACATTGTAACCTCTTGCGTTAGTGTTGCGACCCACGAGTCGGGAGAAGAACTGCTTTGTAAGTCTGCTGTATTATTTTTGTGAACCAAAATAATTCAAGAATAAAATTCTAACACCAAACTATTAACACTACTTGCACGATTCACAAGTTACCAAATAAAAACTCAACTACACACGAAACGGGAGCCGCTAACAAACAAACAAACAAAACATAATCCTAAGCCGACATAAAGAACGCGCCAATCAATAAATCACTCTCACTAAGGGCGGGCGCGCACTGGGCGCCTCTTTGTGGCGCATTGTCGGCGCCGATTTTTACAGCAATTAGAGACACTTACCTGCCACGGTCCACTGTAATCCTATTAGAAGATTGGTGAGTGAGACGGAGGATCCGCGTGGGCGGTCGCTGGTACAGGACAGCACTCTTGCTCAGCACTTTTCTAACATATCTTTCAATGGACACCGCGATGAAATCCTTCTTTTTGAACCGGTTGCATTACTTTATGCTGTTTGTTTGTTCTCACACCTGAGATTTAAATCAACTTTAAACTTCTTTTCAATTGCTATGTTTTTTTTTGTCTGTGTCTTTATTAAATTTCATGTTCAGGCCACCGAATAATTAGTACGACTTGTCTTTAATGAATGAAGAATACACGCATACATACCCATTAATACAACTAAAGTTATTATATTCTTCATATTCGAGAGGATGAAAATATAGAGCTCATACAATCCGTATCGCACCACAGTGTAAACAATTCAGCATAATCAATTTGTTCATTTAACACAAGATTGTTTAGGATTTCGCACCCCTCTACGAGTCTCGAGTGAGCTGTTTGGCGGTTCTAAACTGATTTATCATATCAACGAGAGTTCCAAACAAGCATCATCTTACACGCATAAACCGTGGTATCGCGGTCGGCAACTATTGTCGCCGGCAACAAAACATTCTCAACAATATGCACTAAAACTTGAAGCACATATTTGGATAACGTAGCTAGATCATCTTTGCTACTACCACTAATTTAAAACGTCGTAACTCTGTTCACTCTAGTGCCCTAAACTAAACTTTTCGTGGTCGGTTTAGGGTTGAGATTGGCGTATGTGTTATCGTATGTTGTTTTGTTTGTCGCGTCGCGGCTGTCGACAAACAGGAGCATGTCTGAGACGAGGGTGCGACGCCCGACGTATCGTGTTGTCCGGTTTCCGGACACGAGTTTGCTTGGCCGCGGGTAATTAACTAAGTTTCTGTACTCTATGCATAAGTGCTTATTGATAAAACAGAAACTCTATCTGAAGCCGAGATATTCTAACTTCAATTAGAATCGAGGGTTGATATAGCGTGTAAATATTTGTGCTGTAAACATGACAGATTAAAATAAATACAGGCCAAATAAAGTACAATCACGATACCAATTCGTCACACTGAATATAACTGTGTCTGACTTTGCTGTGTCTGATTTATTATAAGAAACTACATGTACAAGTGCAAGTATATTTCATAACTGTACAGCTAGACAGCAAATTATTAGTCAGCCGTCAAGTTGCGATATAAAATATTCACACCGACACATAACCCAACAAAGCCTCGACGCCGCATATTAAGCTCTAACATATAAATCAAAGGCGAACATCTTAAAGCTAAGCCGCGAAATCCGTTTAATCACCTCGCAAGTTATTAATAACGCCTTTGAAATTAAACAATAAATTTAGCGGGGCTAATCGCGCGAGGCGACCGCGAGCCAACCGCTCGCTGAGTCAACATTTATAGAGACAAATTGTTGCACCACTAACACGGCCTCTACGATGTATTAATCTTGAGACGTAGCTCGTAGCGGTGCTACGCCCGTAGCCGGGGGAGATCCCGGCTGCACGCTCACACTACGACACTCTATGAACATCCCGACATGACAACGCAATATCCCCTTATATCTATTTTAAAAAACGTTGTCTTCAATAGTGAGTCCGTGACGTATGAACGCACATAAAAGTGCTTTATTTATGCTAATGCTAATGTGACCGCTGACTTGTTTAGACACGAATGTCATTTATATGATGCGTGTCGTTATTTTAATGTGGTTCGTGTTTAATACTTTATTGCATCAATTTTGTTCACTACTGCGTTCTGTGTAAATGAAGTGAGGATGGACGTGATATTATTTTTGAATGAGATCTATTTTTATAATGATGTAAGTAATAGATTGCTGTCAGGAAATATAATATGAAAATTATTCACACATTACCAATGAATATTAGTTAAAATGTGTTAAGAAGTATTACTATTTAATCTAATACTGTATTAGACATTCAATTCGTCCAATTTGTGTCCACTTCGGGCCCGCAAAAATTGACGCTAACTCAACTTTTCCATCTCTCACACAATTCATCGTCACATCACGGCGAATAAAGCGAAAATTCGGAAAAATCCGCTAAAATATCTGTCGGGACAAACGATTCTTGACCTTATCACGTCCGAGGGTGATAGTACGTTTTCCCCCCATTACCCTCGCATGATATATGGCGTCAGCGCTGGCGAATGCGACACAACTATTAGTGCATCCGTCATTAGTCTCCGTCAGAGCGACGTTTAGCCGCAGGAGCCCCGCTGCATAAACAACTACATCTCCTGGGGCACTTGTACGACTCTGTTAGAACATTGTACATCACTGTACGTATGTATATGAAAGGTGAGATTGATAAAACAATTGACATACTTGGGTGTTTCAACTAGCTGGCGTATACATGGACTAGCCTTAATTAAAAGTGGAGCACAAGATGCGTATGTACTATTTTATGATAAAAGTAACGTAAATGAAACAAACGCTTCACAGTTAAAGTCATGAAATATTTTTAAATCTTAACTTCGCTAAAAATGTAATAATAATACGTCACAAAAATCATCCAAAATACAATTAAAGGGAAACAAGACAAATGTCACCACAAAAGTATAGTTCCGAAATAATCATTAACTATGGCATTAACGTGAGGGAAGGTTGTCTGTAAGTGGGCACCGGTAGGTATACGAGCCGGCGCTCGTTCGTCTCGTGACGAGGGTGTTAATTTGCTAAGACCGTGCTAATGAAACCCGCGACTTACCGCTGACGCCTCGCCCGATCCCCGCCAAGATAAACGCTCACAAGAATCCCGCAGGAAATTGACGCTTTGAACCAACTCCAAGTTGCTCCGATAACATCGCACTATTACATCTCACGTTATAGTTAAAAAATGCAATGTTTAATTAAGCGGAACACGCATGCTATTCAAATAAAGCGGGTCCCAACCACCCTCGGCTCATAATATTGAGAGTGGGCGATCGATTGCGAGGGAATCACTCCGCTTTGGAACTAATTTGATTTTAGCATATTAAGGGGGGTGTAACATCTAGATATAAGGAGCGCGTCTTGTGGCCCCCTCCCCCCTCGCACGGGGGACGAGCGGTGGGTAATAACGCAAATGATGTAAGGTGTGCCCTTAATATCCATCACACGCGTCCCCGTATTTGCTTATCTATGGAAACACGGAAGTGTAAAAATCGTCGTGAAAAAAGCTACGGGGGTTTCAAATGTTATGTTCAACACACAATACACTTAAGATTATTAGATTCTCGGAACGTATTACTTTTCTTTGCATTGGTATGTTTCATTTTTAAGGGAACTGATTGTAGCTATTAAACAATAATTTCTTGTTTTGATCTCATAGTTTTCAGTAGGAAATCTACAGTTTAGAAAGGGATCATATCAACCTAAAACTAGTTTAAAAAGAAATATGAAATTTATATTATGTTTATCGTCACCTTTACTATAATTTACAGGGAAGGTATAATGAAGGTTTCTAAAATCTTAAACGGAGCGTATCGACAATTTTTATCAGATTCCGTAAAACAACAAAGACGCGATTACTTGGTGCCAACAAACTCATTTAACTTTAAGGAACTCCCGTTCAAAAATACCTCTTTAAAATATTTCCCGGTTTCGATTTTATTGTTCTCCTTAACCTTTTACGATACATTTATTTGATTTATCAAATCTTTAGATTAAAAGTTTTATTGGTGAGCGAGAACTTACTTTATTTGAAATTCGAATACATTTGGTGACTGCCAGGTTTTTAGGCAAAGGTATGCACAATCGGCCTGTGGGAAGTTCGGCGGAAATAAATGTAGGGTCGGAGGGTAGATAAGTGTTCGCGTGTAAATGCCGGCCTCTTTCGTCGAGCTCTCAATCGGATGCTGGGCTACATAAATAAGAGTGGATGAAGGTGCCCCTTATCTGAACAGTTTTGTCGCCTCACTTCTTACGTTTGAATGAGGTTGTAAACGTGTCGTCTTCGAAGAAGAGTTTCCGTTTTGTTAGTTATAAATGTAGATATTTCTGATATGCTAAATGATTATTGATATCTATAATATATTATATGAAAAATATTCTTATTTTTCTGTCTGTATCATTATTAAATAATGGACATACTAAGAAGAGAGTATCTAAAGATTTGTTTCAAATATACAATAAAACTTACTTCTAATAAATTACAGTAGAATATATCGTTAATGGTAAAACAATTTTCCATTACTGAATGGTTTCTGTTCATGGTAACACATTAAAATTATCCATATTGAGTAACTAAACCCATTGTCTGCGAATGCACTAATCGACTATTTCCCTTGGTTAACTCATGCATAATAAATTGTAATATACTAAACACAACATTGAAACTAAATACATTTAAAATTGTCGTACTTATTGCTCAGAAAGCGCGCAAAACGATAGACAATAAGTAATTCGTCTAAGACGCTGGTTTCCTCCAGTGGGTTGTTTATTGAACCGCGAAGCATTTGTAATCGTTTAATACCCTCAATTCTTTATCAGCGCGCGAGGGTGTATCAGCACACTGGGTCGGATTCACCCCCGGCCGCTCTAATGTATAGCCCGACGACAGCCATCTGATTATCTCTTTCGATACAACATTGAAATTTAATTAAAATAACACTTTACTATCCAAGAGACACTAAAATTTTATTTTCGTAAACCAATAACGAGATATTTTTATTGGTCTTGATACAGCTCTCATTTCGCGAAAGTGAAATGGAACGCAAACTAAGCAGACTCAATAATGACATCATTTGCTTATCAGCTGACCATTACCGAAAATCGAATGCTACATTAGGCACGCACAGTCCGAAACCTAACTGTCCCTAAATCTAATAAAAACTCCTTATCGAAGCCTCGCCATTGTAAACTGCCATCGATTGCAATATTTACTTTTAAAGGCGAACATAAATTCTTTCCATTTAAAAAAATAAAAACATTTCGACTCTTATCGTGTTCGATTTTTAAATAACGGTGTGCCATTGGTAGCTAAGTTGAGGACAAGGTTTTGTCCCCTGTTCCCCTTTTTTCCTGGGGAGGAATTTCTTTTCGGCAATTTAGAGGCGAGCAGATAATAAAAGGGCTCTAACTGCCCCGATCGCACCCTAATGAAAACTCGAAAACTCCTCATTCCAGTATCGATAACTTTTCTATTTACGTTGACACACGTAAAGTGTAACTCAAACAAAATCTAATAACTTCATTTAAGAAGTCAAGTCCATAAAGTTAATGCGTAGCGTCCCTAATTTGAGTTTTGGTATACGTACTTTACATCAATTGAAAAAAGTTTTTATTGAGAAAATTATATAACTTTGTAAAGGGAAATAAATAAAATTATCATACGCTTCTCTATTGTTTTTCTGCTGCACATGTTACACAACCTATAAGACCTAGAATAACCACGATCTAATCCTACAACAATCCTAACAACCCCTCGTTTGTTTAACTCATATCTTGCTCGATTGACCAATTGACACTCCTTCAATCTCTTCAATACACATACTACATTCTAAAAGAACATGAATGTGTACAGGATCAGATCAGGGTGATCCTCGGCCAGCACTTGACCCAGTTTGGGTGCAGCGAGTGTAAATCGAAAATCGATGTGACGACGACCCTCGGTGTCATGTCGCCGAGACAAGACTCCGACTCCCGCGCTCCTCTCGCCTTGTACCGTTGATCTTATGTTTGAAATTTGACGTCAATGTTTCTCAAATGTGTGTTCTAATAATAATTATGTTTCGTTTTTTTAGTACACACGTCAATTCGACTTTATTTATTTTTTTATAAATGTCTCTGGTACTCTGTTTTATGTCAATCTGTCGATCTTATACTTGCATAAAAAATACATTGTTAATAAGTATAAAAACCATGTTATCATTGATTACTTTAAACTACATGACATTACCTGCTCAAACATGACACAACATACAAATAAAAAGCATTTAGAACGTCTGACGATGTAAAAAAATATTCAACTTTTTTTTCCTTTCTTAACTCTACTATAATTTTACATCTATATACCTACACTTGATATTTAATGTATTATTACAGTAATTATCATGCATGTACATAGTACAGTTACTAAAACCTATAATCTACGCAGAGACCTCACAATAATTTGGTCAGTCCGGGCTTACCTTTTTTCCGTACCAGCGGTTGTTCCCCCCGGACACGTGGTCCCACTAATTGCACAGCTGGGACATCCCACACCACTAAATGTGAGTTTTCCACTTAAATAAATACATATATTTCATATTACAGTAACATATATACCTCTAATTACGAAGGGACGTTCTGTAAATAACTGGCTCATAATTAAATGAATGTTGCCGTATTCGTTTTATTATAACAGTGTTATTTAACTTTGAAAAATGATATGAGAATATTGCGGGCTACTGACTTCATTCCTCGAATTTAAAGCTTATGCGACTACTGCGAAATTCATGTAGTACCACAATTATTATGACGTAGAATTAGATCAATATTGTATACCTACTTATTTCAACATAGTAACATATTTTATCAACGCAAATTGTTTTATAACATTATTCCTAACCACCGCCTGCAAGTTAACATCAAACAGCGAGCGAGAAAATTAACGCACACCCGCCATATTGAGATTGTTTAAACTTGGATATTATGTACAAGCAACCGCCACATGTCCTTCTCGGAACCCGGGAACTTCTCCACGCGTATTCGAATTCCTGTATGGAGTAGAAATACGGCTTTATAGGAGTAAAATCATACTTTCTCCTGGCGGGCGCAGGGGCGCGCGGTACTAATGACCGCGCGGGGAGAGGGAATATCTACCTATACCTACACATGGCACGACAACCACACTTTATATTGCGTTTAGCAGGCTGCCTACCCACACTCCTGTTACACACACAGACAAACCACGAAGGTTTGTTTTTTTTTTAGTTATTATTCCGACGTGCACTATTTTCTTTTCTGACCGCCACTAGCTTGCGGTTGCTAGGAGGTTCACGGTGGCTTCGCAATACGAAAGTATATTTCAGGGAAATGTTACGAAAAACAGTTACATTTCTAATTAGGATGATTTTATTTAAGTGCCCAAAGCTTTTTCGGAAAATTGAGCTTTTTATTGTTGAGATTTTTCTTTAATATCAAGGCTTTTCGTAATGTTTATTGGATGTCTTAACGGGTTAATTTTGAAATGCGAACATTAGCAGACAATATAGGCCAAGATTTAGCCCTGTGCTGACCGAATACAGTACATTGTATGTACGAAAAAACTTACAAGGTTTGTGGTTTTAAAAACCGAATTACACAACAGATAGAATTGAGTCATTACCAGTAGCATTGAATTGTCTAAGCTACAAGCAATTAAAAATGCCTGTCAGTTTCCAGCAAGTCATGTTCCGTGCATGTGTTAGACCTCGCGGGCAAGAGTCGGTAGCTGTATTGCTGACTCATTGACCCTGTGTCAAATCTCGATGGACAGTCAACCCGGTGTTTAGCACATGTGCAGAATTTTACATGTTCCCTATGCTTTGGTTTTAATTTTGGTTTGGGAACCACTTTTCTTCATACGTACTGAATATTACGTTCTAAGAATGATACCTATAGGGATTAAAATATGTTGTTGCATCGGTACCAATGACAAAAATGACAAAATCAATAACACCAACTCATTGTTAAAGTAATCTAGTAAAAAATTCAAAAAATCTATTGTTAAATTAGTTGTTATAAAAACCGATAGCATCGATAGTTCATTTAGCAGCAAATGTGTGACAGCTATAAAATATCCGTTCGCACGGACTCCGCGATTACCGAGAACTAACGTGTTCACCTCATCTACTTACGGATCGCTGTAGTTGATTACTATACACCACAACCACTATACTACCTATTCTGAGGAAATTGCATTCGTTGAAGTTGAATAATGTTAAACATGAATTACACGTAATTTTACACCTTTCTACTAGAATTGTCTGCAGTGTTACCTTAGTGCATAAATTGACAAAGTGCAAAACTTCAATAACATGATATATGATTAAAGGAAGAAAGCGCATCGGAACACCAGCTACCATTCATATAAAACACATTTCTGACTTTCAAATATTCAACATACGATATCCAAATTGTTATTGGAATAACGCATCATCCATCAGACATCGCGCGCGTCAGTGGGGTGAACGTAACGTCGCGAGAACGAGAGAGCTACACACATATAATCTGTGCAGGAGAGGGACGGAGATTGAATTTGAAGAATTTGCATAATCTGCTCGGGTACTTTATCATAGAACCACGTGGCACTGACTAGTGCAGTCGCGGATTACGCGGGCCGGATTAAATCGACACGTCTCCCGTCTCCGAGCAACGAGGTCGATTGAATCACGCGTCTGCTGCCAATGTTTCGACTTTCGACACAACTTCAAAACTAAAATATTACATTTATAAATTTAATGATGCGTAAGAAACCACACACGATTAATCGAGCCACCTCACTATTAAATTCGAAATCCAGTGGCCGAAATCAAAGTAAGAACACAATTGGAGATCCGACTTTTATATCAAATGATAAATATCACACCGCCAGCCTCGGCCGTCCAAAAAACGCTTAACTTGTCCCGCTACAAAAGGAAAAAGCCAGCGTCTTCCGTTCGGCCGGAGCCAAAGAAAAAATCTTCGCGAGGGATCCGAGCCTTCCATTTATCATATTCCATATTCATTTATTCGTCAAGTTCTGGATTCATTTATTCGTCATGTCTTGATTTCGTCTCATTTATTATTAAAAATGAACTGTCCAGAGCAGAACGTGAACACGACATCGGCCGGGGGCCACTGTTTCAATCTTAGTATAATTTCATGCTGAATTAGGTCACTGTAGCGGGCGGCTGGCATTTTTACTAGTAGCATTTTTATGACATGCTACGGACTCTAACACCTAATTCGTTTGTTACCTTGGCAGTTTTGTTACCGGACGACCCTTAGCACCGACCTTGTTGATACAGGGTGATCAGTGGGTCAGCGATATCTCAGGATCTGGGCCGGTGCTGACCCGGGGTTCCGCGCGGATGATGTATGGCGGGACGTGAGCGATATCACGCTTGTTGTAGTAATTCATTTGAATGTTGTAAAATGTTACACCGTTTGCGGATTCAGAAGCTATCTTTGAAAGCATTTGTAAAGTGAATGGACGGTGACTTCTTTTGATGTAACATTTGTATGGCAACCGATGGAAATAATCACTGTTAAATGGACTATTTCAGCAGGGGTTCTAATTTTGTAACAGACTACGAATACATACACACTCTTACGATTTTAAGATGTAGAAAATCAATATAGTTGTTTCCATAACCATTCACTAGCAATTAGTCTTTGATGATCTAATTAATATTTTCGTAAAATTAATAAGAATAATTTCTCTGTCAAGGTAATAACTAAAACAAACTATTTGTTTGAAAAGTGAAATAACTTGTACTGACAATAACACCAACAACCTCACACTGCCATCAAAACGCCTATATATATAACTCACAGAAGTTAAGAAACGGAAACACGAAGTGGCCACACGGGGCCGAATGCGAAATATATGCGATCCATTTGTAGGCAATCTCTACAATAAAACGTTGTCAGTCTTTGTGTTGGCTGTCGGCGGGGCAGTAATACGGCCATTTTGCAAACATAACAAATGAGGGCATTACGAATGAACGAACTCCCGCACTACATACGTCATACCAACCCATAACATATACGGAAGTGAGGAATTATGATAATATGATTTGACTCTACTACTTATTTACGCGATAAATGCTCGGTTGTGTTGCTTTAGTGAGTTCAAGGTCTCCTGGGGCCATTTCATTACATCACCCGGTTGGCGTTGACTGTCTCTGAGGCATCACTGGATCGCCCAAAAAACTAAGGCGCTCGGTTTGATGGGCGCTCTCGGACAGACGGGGACCCGCCCCGGGCGCCGCGCAGCGCACACCGCGACAAGAATAAATGACCCCGACGCATCATAATAAATAAAACAATTTGTTCTTAATTAGATTTCGTGAATTTAATTTTCATGCCAGTAATTGGTCGGTGGCCACAAAGAACCGAGTCTCTATCAGTGATGGATGATCGAACAGCGCCTTCATACTATTTACCTTCGGTCTTTCCACAGTAATTAGGGGGTTCGGAAGTTTACTTTCATTATTGCTTATGAACCTATTACTGATTCTAATATAGATTTCATTTGCTGTATGTCTATTTTTGTTGTACGCGTGAGAACGTCAAAGACTGAACATTATGATAAACTGGTTATTTTAAAAATTATTATTATTTATTTTAATCACTATCTAATACTTTCAGATGAAGGAATATACCTACCCAAAGCAAACCTATATCTTGAGTTCTCGTAGCGTCTATAAAAAGAAATGGAACGAAATAAATAAAAGAGGAAAACAAAAGACAAATCGGAAAACGCTCGCTTTTATATACTCGCTACAGAGCTGCGCCGGGCGTAAAGTTTAAAAAATAAACGCCGAAAAAATCTTGAAAAGTCACGGACGCTTAACTTTCTTCCCCTGTTTTATTTTTCGTTCCCTCTTGTACACTCTTGTGTCTCTTTCTTACCGTAGTAATGTATCAAAGCCGTCCTGCTCTTTTTAACTGATAAGTAACTTTTTTAAATTGCAGGAAAATCGAAGTCGTTCACTGGGTGAAATTAAAAGCTGGCACTCGCAGACATAAGTCATAAAAAGAAAATATAGAAGACGTTAATCTATTTTTTGTTTTTGTTACTTTAACATCTGCAGTAAATACAGTTGAAATTATTATATTAATACATTACAAGGATCCTTTACTGATTTTAGACCAACTTTTGGTACAATGATGAATAAAACTGCTGCCAAAATGATTCATTATTATTTCCATGATATTATTTCGTAAGCATGACAGTAAATAATTCAATATAGAGAAATAGGACCACGTTTGATTTTTATTTTGCAAACAGACAAGCATTAGAGTACGTTGGGGTCAAAAGCGCAAAATCACTGCGAGCTGTGTAAAGACAGCAAGCAAAATAAAATACAGCTTTTATTATTTTTATCTGGTTGTATAACAAAGACAACCTCATAAATGCATCTAAATTTTTATGATGAGAGACAAAAACATTTATATAGAACTTTTTCATAGTTTTTAGTGCCAAATTGCTAATTCTGCAGTTGAAAAACCGAAGACCTGAAGGTCATGTATATCATGATAGATTTCTATTTAGGTATTAAACACTGAACGTTCTGTAAGAAATTCAAGTATTTTTTTTTCTTTACTTTTTTGTTTGTTGCATGTAGGTACTTAATAAGAGTAACGTTATAAATATTATTTCCTCCTAGTTTTTATAAGATCACGCAATAACCGATAATTATAGATCATTGTTGTAACTTTCTTTTTTCTGCTTGAATGACCTGGACAGGAATACTAAATATTATTTTTAAAAAGAACTCTAACGAACTTAAAAACTAGTCCTCCACATTTGCTGGCTGTTTTTTGCTAACCATACCAGCAATGATGCAATGCAAATGTAACGGTGCCCCGTCACCGCAATCGGATGCCTACCGTCAAAGCGGGAACTTTACACAAGTAGAAGTAGTGCAGGAAGGCCCCCCCCCCCACCTCCCCTGCCATTACGACCAATAGAAGAAAAAAGTCGAGAGTTGCACCGGCCGAGTTCTCTGTACCGTTTGTATGCCATTCGACGTCATTACTCCACTAATATCGAGTTCGCGGTGAAAGTTGATTCGAAACATCACATCTTTATTCTTTGTTATCAGGATAGATTGGTAAAAAAATAAAATTAAAATACTTGGTGAATAAATTGTTCGTTACTTTTGATGATACTAAAAACTGGTAGCGTCCAATTCCTTGACTCATGTCTTTACTCTGATATATCTATAACCTCCTTTGAGTCAATAAAGATGTCCCCTTAATGTTTCGTACATAGATTCATCAGCACCACTATTGAACGCAACCACTAACCAATTTTTCTCGTATGATAAATACGAGTAGGTGTAACTAGTTAGTCAATAGTCCTTGTGCAATCGGTTAATTGTTTCAGAGCGAGCCTTCTGGCACCTGTGCCAACGATAGCCAGGTGTATTTAGGCAGGATTTCGATAGATGTCTCGCCATCAGTCAGTCATAAACACACAACTTCGAATCCAATAATCTAATAGCACCCTTATTCTCAGTTAGTAAAACAGAATATAAACTACCCTTATCACTCAAGAGCTTCAACATCAGACTGTAACGATAACTCTTGTTACGAAGTTTAAAACGGAGCAACTCCACAAGTTACGCAAAAAGTGGTGAAACAAAACGCGGCGATGCCCCCGATGCCCCCGAGCAGGGCCTGATATTGATATGAGTGACTTGCACTTACCTCCCCTGTCGGAGCTCCATGTTATGGGCAACTAGCGCCCTTCGACCCCCAATGTTTGCCTAACAAATATTGTCTTTACAAACACAATGCTCACGTCGTAATCTTAGTTAAGTGTGGCAATAATGTGTTAATCCGTTGAATTGACGTCGATTATTGAATAAATGATGGGACCTGAATGATGGGATGGGATCTAAGAATGTAGTAGGTGAGCATTGCACACTCGATTCTCATTAGCTTGTGAATAAAAAAGAAATCACCAGAAATTATTACTTTGTACGACTCCATGAAAATACTCCCAACCTATAATTCGGTCTCTAAATCTTATCGGGTGACACTCAACTGGACATTCACGCTAACTTGTGAAACCACAAAAACGGGGGTGAAACCTCCATAAACAAGTGGAGAGGCGGCGCGAGAGGAATATTCAAGAGGAAAGTTGGGCCAGTTAGCCCGAGTCCACTCAATGGGCGACACTTGCATCTAACGGGCCGAGTTGGGCCGAGTTGACCATCGTACGTCACGCCATGCATTGTCCCCTTAATGAAGCCTGTCCCGAAACAAGTTTGATACTAAGTTATTGCCATCTAAGCACGGTTTGATGGCCACTTAAATGTTGTACCACCACTTAATAGTTGCCTAACTTTTGCCATTATAAACTACAGATTTTGTGTTGTGATAACGTGATAAGTTTGTAAAATACTTATCAGCTTTGTTGGGGTTTGTGGATATCAAATATGTGCTTAAATATCGACACGAGAGACAATCTAAATGTACACGAAAAGTACGTTGAGTTCAGTATAAGTCTTTTTTTTTTTAATTTAGATGTCCTAGAAAGTGTCTCTTCTTTCTATTTAAAATATTCAGTTCAGGACCCAGTGCGTAATACATTTATCACTTTAGTCGACATTTTTTCTTTATCTTTGGTTACCTATATTGTAACGAATACCCAGGCGTAGTGAGAAATCTTATCTACAACGGATATTAGAAACATGCGGCCCATTCAGGATGCGAGTTAGTCGCTTTATGCCGAATGTTTGAAACTTTCCGACTATGTAGCAAGCGCGACCACGCGGCAAAACTTCACGAATACGACCCAACTGTGAATGGGAATCCTATTATTTGCTGCAATAAAAAGTTTTCTTAACACATCGGAGCCTCCTCATACATCTTTGAATAGTATAACTACATACCTTTATATTTGCAGAAGTAATAGATATGTAATATTGTTATATATAACACTGTTACGTGATGTTTGGGCGGCAATATAGACAGCATATCGTTGTATTAATCATATGAAGATCATTGCGTTGTGGTTATAAAGTCTTGTTCTGTTTTAAAAGGACCTACTTCCGTATGTACTCACTTAGGTAGGTGTATCTACGCATGTAGCATAATAGGTAATATATTACATCGAAAATGTTAAAATTTTGCATTTGTCTAAGATTCTATATTCATCTGTTTCAAAGAAGGTTGTCTATTAAAAACCGCTACAGTACGAATTAGATATATTTCAGATAAAGCATAGTAGCTACTTGACTTAATTTTTTTATACAAATTTCTTGAGATTTTCGTTTTCAATGTAGATGTTTATTATTGTAACACCATGTTCAGTTGGCAAGAGAATCCGTCCTAATTGTCACACGATCAAGAAAATGCTACAAAGCGCTTTGTATTTTGACACAGCATCGTATGTACCAACTTTACGTATTTCCATTTACTTTAGAATTGTATAGAACCATTGTTTTCAGTGTGGTTATTTAAATATCTTACATATTTTTTTAGAACGTAATGCTTCTATCCAATTTTTGGCGTGGTCAGAAATGCTACATCGGGCATTCTTTTTGACATAAAATCTACAGCTGGAAACCGAAATCCGTCGAAAACACTCATGATCCAAAGAGATATATAAATACTAGCGTGTTATTTCTGTCACAAAACGTCGTAACAACTTGACGTATTTCCATCGAATTGAATAAAACATTGGTTTTCAGTGTGAATGTTGGCATATCGTGTTATATTTGTGACAGCAGGACGCGTCGACCGCGCGTCAATCGTCGCGCAGTCCGCCGCTGCGCCCGCGTTGGCAGACAAGCCGTGTTACGAGTGGTTTTAGCCCTCCGCATCTAAACAAAATAATAAAAACATGTCACTGCAATATCATTCTGTAGGTTCATGTGTTAACAGCATGGCGAGCTTCGAATATAGATAATATTCGTCTTCTCTTGTGTAAGAGTACCAACCTAAGTTATATTTCACGTGAGAATATAAGTATCATGTAGATGATATAAGCCATTCAGGAAGGTTGGAAAAGGCACTGACTGTCCAGCAACAGCAGTACAAACAACTGTCGTAGCAAATAGTAATGTGTAACTTTGTATAAAAAAATATAAATGTTGAGGACATTGGACGCCTCAGTTTGAACGTACCCGCTTAGAAGTGTTCAATTAAACATAATATAACATTTATTATGTGAAGTTCTAGGACAAGTTTTAATAGCAATCAAGGTTTGGTCTCTATTAAAACTTGGACTCGTGATCATCAACCTTCAAAAGCTCTACAGCAAATCACGTTTTCGAAGGGTATCAGCAATTACAGCTACCGTGCCATGGCATGGAATAGTCAATTCTATCTCAAAAACATGAGGCTCTTAAAATATATAGAGTTTTTATTTAAACCTACAACCAATTATTCTCAACATCGCCGTAAAAATTAAGAAAGATTAAGCATACATCTCGTACAAATTCCAATTTTCACTGACGTGTAGGTGACACTGCTCCAGTGTTTCGGCGTCCGGAAAGTCCTCACTGACGCATCTATCGACACCTCGCTTGACTGACACTAAAATAACTATGCCGTCTACAAAAAAACAAAAGATCGGATATAGTTCTCTTGTGTGTAGACAAATGTCAAAGCGTTTAAAATTAAATCAGTTTTTATTTCGCGTTATTTTTGTTCACGATTTCTTTTCTTCGTTTAACGTTCGAACTTATATGAATGAAGTACAGAATATTAGAGTTAGCTGGGACTGGCCTCTTCTGTATCAGAGGGACAGGAGGAATCACCTACCACGCGGGCTCAGTGCGAAATCGTGGATGTTGGTTCTAGACAGAATACACATCAAATTCACCAACCACCATCAACATCTGAGCATGTCCAAAGCATACATAAAAATAGTTTTATCCCAAATTAACATTTGGGATAAAACTGTTTTGGTGGATTGCACTGCACATTTCAACAAAAATGGGTTATTACATGACAAACAGTTCAGAATTAAAGGGGGAAGATGAACAGAAGATTGTGGATCTACTGTAATGAAAGCTGTCTTTGGGTCCTCGGACGCTCTAGAATTGTTCTATGACCTCCTCATTTCCTGCAGCAATGTGTTTTTTATCAATAGAACAGTTGTGGTTAATAATTTCATACTTAAAAGTTTTTGAGATGGATTATATTTTTATAATTATGAAATTAGGACCAATACCCGTGGCGCAAAAAAGAAGAAACCGGTTACTTTACGTAATCAAAATATCAATGCGTAATTTAACAAAAAAGATATTGTACACATTAGATTATATTTTTTTATCTACAACAATGGCTAAACCAAGTAATTTGAAACATTACAATGGCGAAATAAGGAAAAAATAGATAAAACGTTGAATGCCGACGCGTGTATAGACTTCCGTTCCGTTGTCTCGGGACAGTGGTCGGATTGTTTCTTTTAATCTCTGCTGCCGACGACCATCAAATAAAAAAATCAGAAGGCCCATCTGTTCTAAATACGCTTACAAACTTACGGTTAGACAGAAGCTGCGTACAATCTCACATAAAACAACTGCAATCAACAAGAGCACTCGATTCACAGAGACCTTATTCGTTATGCCATGTCAAATAACATTTGACGCGGTATGAACTTACAAAAAAAAACATGCAACTATCGCGATATTTTTTTTAAGTTAACTCATGAGAACCCAGCAAAGAGAGTTGTTGTCGTCATGTATTCTTGTCTATGTGTTGGTGAGCTTGTTTGTCATGTCACATTTAATTATTGTACGGAAAGGATCTTCTGTTATTTCTTATTTTGTGAACGAACGCAGCTAATGATGACCGGCGCGACTGCGCAGGCGCACCGGCCGCACGTAACGGTCGCGCTCATTCATCAGCGCTGTCAGCGACATCTATTGACAGCTGGCTTCTGTGTCACGCTACCGGTTCAGGTTATTGTTTTATTTATCGAAATATAGAATCATTAATGTATAATTTTTTGAGAGGCAAATGATTTTGTGGTAGTAATAGGTGATTGTTACGTTGTTAACCCCATTAGTCACCATTTACATAACTCAGCAAAAACAGGTTTTTAAAAATTTGTCAAGTGTTGTAACACAGTCTAACTTTACTCTATACCTAGATACATATTAGTTACTTCGTATTCTCTATTGATATACTAAGCATCAGCCGGAAAATTGCCAAAAATATATAAAATTGAATCTTATACCTTAAATCCTCGCAATCCAGGACCATTTGGCCAAATATCAAGCAATGTTAAGATTCAAATTCTAAAATAAATTCGTCTTTGTACTCTCCACACATGCCGCTAGCTACCAACTACAATAGTTAGTGATAACAATGTTAAAGAAAAATAAACCATTAAAATATCATCAGTCATTGCGGCGACCCCCGCGGTGGGCAGGTCAGCGGCCAAGAAAAAACCTCCGAATTCAAATGAAGAATGATTCATTTATGAAAATGAAATGACAGATTGAATGAATGGTAAGACGGGTACAAAGGAGCGCGGCTACTGGCCACCGCTTTATGGTATTGTGCCACGTGCTCCCACGGACTGCACCTCTGGGAATTGTACACCACGACGCGTACCAAAAAAACATCAGGAGGTTTTTTCGTCTATCGTGTGCCGATGAGCGGTCACACGAGTTCAATTCGTAAGGTTTGTAAGGGGTTGACTGTCCAGGGATGGCCCAGTATCGCGGGGGAGGAGGAGAGTCGAGGAGGCTCCTTCCCTAGACTTTATGATAATACTATACATATAAGCATTTTTACTGGCCAAGATGTTCGCAGCACGTTTATCTAAAGGTCAAAAGCACAGCACCTATACGGAAAACTTGGTAACAACTCAATGACGATTGTCAAAAGAAAGAATACTTTATTCCGAGATTTTGTTTAAAGGTTTAGGTTTCATGTTACGCAATCAACACCAATTAATCGATTTACTTAATCCTGAACACAAGAACTTAAATACCCTTGTTACTTCGTCTGTCCAAATCTAGGATTTATTAGATCAGAGATCTAAAACTAGTCTTATCGAGACGTGTCTAGGACTAAACGATTGTAGTTTTTATGGTAGCTTCTTAGTTACATTTTATTCGTCATTGCTCTTCAAATATTTCTTGTAATTTTTAAATGTGAAATAAATATTTCGTTTAACACGAAAAAGCGCCCTTAATGCAACATAAAATATGTTCGACATTCAAAGTTGTGACCTTATCTCGTAAAAATGGCAATTACAGCTACCCTTGCAATCTCGTCGGGACCAAGAGTTAGTGAACTCCGACAAACACTAAGAAAGAAGGAATGGGCAATGAAATTAAAAATATGTCTTAAGGGCAATTAGCTTTAACTTTTACAGTAAGTGCCCTATCTGCTCGCCGGAGCTCCCCCGCGCTTTTCAATTGTGGGGAACGCGACCAGCTTTTCGGTTGGGAGTGAATTTTATGAACTCGCAAAGAGTTGCGACTTTTGAATAAGTTCACTTTGATAGGTACTTTGATAATCTCATCTACGTTTTCGAGTGAAAAATTACTCACGGAAAAATGACTTTCTGACTAAAAATAAATAATCGCAGTTTTTGAGATGCTTCAACAAACGCAAGTCTCGGCCCTACATTACTATAGTAGTTCTATAATGACTTTGCGGCTTACAATCAAAAGCTAACTTCAGTGTGAGGTCAGCGAATTCAAACAAAGGGCTGAGAACGCAAGGCCGCGACTAGGCATATTGTTAAGCGCTCCGTTAGGCTCTTCGGCGACTGACGAAGTGTTTAACAATAAATTTCCATTTAAAAAGCCGCAAGGTGTCTGCGGGGGAACGCAAGGAGCGGGAAGGGAGAGGGCCGCAGCTTCCGCCGCTTTTTTCCTTCATTTCCTTAAGGCCGCGTGGCTAGGGCGCCGCCCTACCAGAATTAAAACGTTCGTTTTTTTATGTAATTATATTTACGTATAGACATGCAATAAGGCACTTAATATGTTCGTTTTGAAAGACATAACTGTTATAAAAGTACATAAAATTAACTAATTGACATGAATTTCCGTAAAACTTGCATCGATTGTTTGACTATACTAATTTTAAAAAAAAAACAATGCTATAGGTAACCTACCTACTGCTCATCGGATGTCTTTCCAATTTCCTTGTAATTTATGCAAATGAATTTTAAATTATACACGTTTTAACCACCACATAGGGAAAATATCAATCATAAAAGCTACCTACGTTTAAATTATTTTCCAAAATCATATGGAGAGACATGGAGGGCTCCCGTCGAAAATCTACTTTTAATAGTCGCACCATTTAAGGGTGGGATTTATAACGGAACCCTAAAATTTTAGCTTTACGCATCGAGCACAAGTACAAGAGGAGGCATAGTGTACTTCGCATAAATATCGGCGGGATAATAATTAAAAGAAGCGATAATGTCTGTAGCGCGGTGAAAAACGAGCGGACCATCCTTTTTATTTGATAAATAAAATTTATTCCCCACCGCCTGCCTTCCCCGCTTCTTTGTGGGTTTTAACTTCTTATAAACCGCTGTCTTTGTTTTTAAACTGTTTATGGAAAATACGAATAAAGAACGCGAACAATTTTTTTCTTCGCTGAATAACATAATTTCTAGAATCGTCAAACGTCTAATACCTTTAATGGTTACTATTATTATTATCATGAGCATATTAAAGGCCTTCAATCTAGTGGACTTTGTTAAATGTACCTAAATACATACAGTTTCTCCTTCCGGCAAACCTATCTACACGCTGTCTTCCAATACTTCTCCACCTCATCTAATAAGACATTTCTATCCACCTGTCATTTTTAAGGAGCCGATAAGGTCTTGCACTTGCATCTCGTTAAATGTCTTGTTTCCCCTCAACTATTAACCCCCACGCATCCCCACGGATCGCAATCGGGACGGTTTTACGGCGCACTAAATATTCTCCCGGCGACAATTGCGATTATGAAAAGTGCACCGTTATTTATATCCCGCCATCGTTTATTTTTTGTCGCCCCTTTCAAGGGCAATTAAATACCGCCAGTCTTAAAACGCTTTGCATATTCCCAAGTAGACTTTATTATCGACCTGCTAATAAAGATAGTAAATGTCGCAGTAAGTCACGGAAAAATGTCGCAGGATGTTTTCGTTTGGTGTTTAGCGAGCTGTTTTAAGGGCAGAGGGTATTCGTGGAGAGGCTTCATCCGTGGAAAATTAAGAAGTCACAAAATAGATAGATCACGTGTTTTATTGAAAGGTTCAAATACTTTTAAGTTCATCCAAAATAGGTACGCCTAAAGAAAGTAGGTACAACACACCTTTGTATTCATCAGTCTTCCGGAAAACGAAACAATCTTATAACTTAAACAAATTATTAGGAATATACAACTTCTTAATAACGGGATTAATGAAATTTCCTAGTCGACGGAATCGAACCGCATTCCCCGGGGACTGCCTGTCAAAGTGCTCCAAACTCCCGCGCGCCGCCTGTCTGTGCGACAACTTTTAATAACCTTCTGTATCAGCCAAATGGATTTGGGACCCAGCACAATCCGGCACTCGTTACGTTTCCAACAAACTTAATGTTAGCGCAAACTTTGATAAAGGGGTGGCAGTACCTGCTTCCGAATACCAACCAAATTATAAAATAGCGTAGTGCATAATAATCTGAAATTAACATTAGCGTGAATAAGAATCACCTACGAAGGTGGAGCTTAGTTGTGTCTGTTCGTACACATTGATTTGTTCTTGGACCGATGTTGAGGGTCTACGCTATTACTACATAAGTAGTTCAGGTTAATAAATTAAAATTGTACATTTCACAACATGTAAGAAGAAATTTAAAACTGTAGAGTATCGATAAGACCTAAAACAACCTCCGTCCCAAAACCCCAGCCTTAAAATCCAAGCGGAACTTTCCGAAGCGTGCATAATGGGGAACATCAGGCCTTCATCAAGCCCTGATAAGGCAATCTCAAGTCACTTCCTGATATCACCCTTCACGGAGCCCCGCTTCGTACCCCGTACCGAAACGAAATTGAACCGTCTTAGATCTGTCTCAGCGTAATCCACGCTTATAATTGATGCGACAATGTCAAACAGGGCCCCGATACAGCCGGCTAATCGGAAAAATACAAATCCGCCACAACATGATCGATTGTTTCGACACTGACACAGTCAAGAACAAATTGATAAGCGACTCGATTGCTTTCCTTTATTTTGACAGTACACAAACTTGGTAAGTTTTCTTTGCTTCTCTGTTAATCAATCAAGTTTTAATGAAGAAGTTGTTTCATATAGGTATGTCAAATATGATCGTTAATATAGCATGTTAAATCTAGCAAGTAAACAAAATATCACACCAGATCACTTTTCCCTATAACGCCCGAAACGACATTGTTACTGGCAAGAAATTGTGTAAAATTTTGGCTTTTTCTTTTGAAATATTGAATTTTTACATTTATGCCTTTCACACCTCATAACGTAATAATTTTTGGTGGAAACCCCTCGCGCGCCAACTTTTCCGTTGCAGCGGCAACATTCAAAATAAATGTTTGGTACTTTATCATCCCAGTCAGCGTGTGGCACGCGACTCACGTTACACTAACTTTATTGTTAAAGTTGTATTTGGTTTACTTTATTGTAATACGTAGATAAATAGTCTCAGCAGAATCTTGAAAGGAGTTTTTTTTAAACAATCCGATATTTACGTACCTTTATTCAGAAAATTTCATAGTCTTTGGCTTACCCTCGGTAGGTATTCGATATTCTTATCCTTCGAACTGAACTTAATAGGTATTTAATGTTATTTAAGTAGGTAAAGAGCACAATCAACAAAAATATTGATCTACGTTTTAATTTTAACGGCCAGACTCAGACATTACACCAAAACTTCATCCAGCTTATTAAAATTTACCGTAATTCCCATGTCACCTCCACACGTTAAGAAAACCAATTAAGCAGTTTTAGCACCCTCGATTCCTCGCGCCTCCGACACAAATAATGTGACCGCAGCATTTAGTCTGCTCTGGCCCTCGTAGGGGCATCGAACGATCTCTAATGGCATCCAACCGCCAACTGGCCACCGCATTAATCCTTTACCGGCTCTTGATTAATTATTTAAACTTGCCCGAGGGAGTGCTCTCGGCAACTCCGCAAATTGTTTACAACTGCTTGTTACATTACATTTACACGTCGAGGATCAAACACTTAGGTTTGGCTACCTGTTTTCGGGAATAGATTTTGAGATAATTTAGATATCTCTATATATATCTACTGTTCGGTTCTCACTTTACTTGTCGAATTGAGCAAATAATGTAATCCGTTCGTTACAAAACAAAAGAACAGTACTCCACTGTACACAAGCATAATTGACTACGTAAAGCCACTAAAAACAAAGATTTTCAAGCCTTGTAAATAACGAAAAAATATAAATTAATCCTCTCTTACAAAGGAAATAATTCAATTCAAACACAGGGTACAGTGATATTATCAAATTAAGTGCGGACAAGCGAACTCTTGACTTGACCGATGTAGTGACCCTTAATCCGCAGTAAATCTACGGTCCAACGTACCCTGTCCGCGGCCGGAGGGTTAAACAACCTACTAGGCAATCATTTGTTACCTACACGCTGTAGACAAGACAGGGGATCGCAATAAAGAAATATTTACATTCCTTCATAATTTAATAGGGCTGACCTTTCAGATTGCTCCGTACGGACGGGTAGAAAAGAATATGCGAAAATTAAATCCTGCATCAAAGTATCTACATGTAGCCATGATTGATCGTATATCGTGTTATTGATGTTCTTACTTAAGTATTTATTATAAATACAATATGCAAATTGGAGAAAGACTTGATACTAGGTAACCTATACGCGACGAACATAAGGACGTCGTAACGTCTACTGCTGAAAATATATACTGATTAACAATCGTCAGTAAATAGAGACAAACGGACTCTGGGTATTTCTATACATTTAATATCTTATCGAAAAAAGAAAGGGGGGACCTCTCCTATGCCGCAAATCATACCAAACCAAAACCATAGGGCCAAAGTGCAATTTTTTAATACAAAGAACACCGCTAGCAATCTTATACTTATTTATAATTTGATAACCAGGAGCCATCAATCATACATCATAACTAAACACGATTGAATTCCAAGATATTCATGAAGCTTAGTTCCCAGAATATGAGCGTATAAGGGGAAGACCACATCAAAAATGGTTGTTCAGTGGTTCGGAAGTGTACACCGAGATAATGCGAACATTATACGAACTCTCGAGCCCGCATAATCGTGCCTATTATGGCAAGCAAAAACTTACCAACTTGCATCTTTCGCACATTCATCCTGGGATATGCGTGCAGACAAGTCGATTTTATTTATTCTGGTGGTTCCATGTTGTTAGGTATTATGGCTTGAATGAAAAGTTAAGACTAGTAATGAAAATGTCAGACTTTATTCTAAGAGCTTTTTGGTTAAAATTGCCCCAAAATTGCTAGAAATACGCACCAAAGTATGTAACAATAATAAAAATATATTATGTATTGGTGACTACCTTAATATCAACTTTTATGTAGGAAACTTTGGTAGCCCTCTATACGTACTTGACATGATAATATTCTGTTGGATGACCAAAGGCTATCTAGTTTCGGGTCCAGTAAACTGATAATTTAGTAATGTTGTTCAAGTATACGAACTTATGCATGTTAGGCGAATTAATTACAGTTGCACCGAGTTTAGAGAACTTCGAATAGTCAACACATAAATTATTCCGAAGTATTTCAAATAGATATAGACACTTTGACTTATTATAGTTGGAAGTTCTACATAAGGGTTCGCATTTATTTGTACCAATTAAAAGGAGCATTTATCTCGGTGCAACCAAGCTGAACCGGGGGCCGTGTTACAGTTTGATTGACAGCTGCCCTTGTCCAATAGCAATGGCGAGACCTGACGAACACGTCAATCAAACACGAACCAACCCCACCTTATCAACAAAACCAACACAACATATTATCCCTTATTCCTTATGACGCAAGAGCCACAAGCAGTGCACAGATGACATCGCGAGCCCCGCAGTCGAAACATCACGCGAACGCGATCGCCCCATTATTCGCCGCCCTTTTGTAATTTGAATTTCGAATTCCAATTCGTATTTTGTGGTAAAATAAAAAGAACACAGTTTCGACACAATGGCGTCAAGGGCGGTGCTCTGACATGCGATCAAGTTATTACATTAAAGGAAAGCGTACCCGCGAGCCCGCCTCACAACCACGTTATTGAAAGCTTCCAGGAATAGCATTCTATAACATTAATTTGAAACATGCCGTCCATATTTTATAGGACACGTTTTAAGCCATCGACCATTAATTGGATAGTTTTTAAAACAATGTTCGAGCAATTAATAACTTCGATTATTTTAATTACAGAAAATGGACTGCCACGAAGACTACGCACTGCTTACACGAACACACAACTACTGGAACTGGAGAAAGAGTTTCATTTTAACAAGTACCTGTGCCGACCGAGAAGAATTGAGATCGCTGCATCTTTAGACCTTACTGAAAGACAGGTTAGTATCAGCACCGTATCATTGTTATTATCCCAAAGATTCAAGGATACACAAAGCCCAAAAATCGTGTAAAATTGTTTTGGTAATAACGCTAATCTCTGTTGTTACAGGTAAAGGTCTGGTTCCAAAATAGGCGTATGAAACACAAGAGGCAAACACTAAGCAAGACAGAAGATGGCGATGACAAGGATTCCACGACATCAGAAGGCGGCAAAAGCTCTAAGACAGGGCTTGATAAATTTTTAGACGACGACGGACCACTTTCTGGTAAGAAGAGTTGCCAGGGATGCGAGCTACCGCCTGGTGCACTTTGTTCCCCTGCTGAAGATCTTCCGGAACTTGCGTCGCGCACTCGGAACAATAACACTCCAAGTGCTACTAACAACAACAGCTTTGCGAGCGACGGAGCCTCCAGCGTGGCTTCGTCCTCATCTCTCGACAAACTCGCAGAAGATGACTCACGAGACGGTCACCCTCCTGTCACATCAATGACCACCGCACCTAGAAACTTAACCAAGAGGATCAAACAAGAATCAAGGAAGAGATCACCTTCACTGGACGCCACATGTAAGGTGTCGCCGTCTTCCTCTAAAGATGGTCTTGGACCTATAGCTGCTCTACCGGATAGTGGAAAATTTTCATCAGTTAATTTGACACCATCTTCGACACCGGGAACCCCGTCAAGTATGCACCCGAGTCCGTTGGGTCACTATCCTCGACCGTCGCCACCCAACGCCCCTCCCGGCCCGCCGCACCCACAAGCGGTACCAAACGCGATGCCTCCTTACGTCATCAGAGGAAATGCACCTCCTGGACAATTCGTTCCACATCCTGACTTCCGCATGGATTCCAAACAATTCATTGGAAAACTTGCACAATACCCCCAGGGTAACAGAAACTACGAAGGCTACGGAGCAGCAATACAATCTGCTGAACAGCACGCATATGTTCGAAATCAACAGCATACCCGACAAGACGGATCTCCCTCTACAAGACCTACAAACGGTGTGGGTTCGAGGCAAGCGTATCCGCATGAAATGTATCAAAATTATGGTTATCCCGCGTATGGGAAGGATCAAGTAGCATATGGGCATCCCGGGTATGACCAATCACAGGGTTACAGCTCGGAGCATATGGGATACGCGAACAGCCACTACGGTTATCATTACCACGAGGGTGCACAGCATGATCATGGACACAACTACTACGCTGGTGATGGGCAAAAGAACGCGCACGGGACTGACTATGCGAAGAACTACTACGATGGGAATGCTTACTCGCAGCAGGCAGGGTACGCCACAAGTGGAACCCAGGCGGGCGCGGCGGGTGCGGCGGGCGCGGCGGGCGAGGCGTACGGCGGCGAGTGTGCCGACGGTTACGGCTCGTTCCAGCAGTTCTACGAGGCCACGCACGCCGCGCCTGCCGGAGACAACTCCAACTCTTCCTCAGACTTCCACTTCCTCAGCAATCTCGCTAATGACTTCGCACCAGAATACTACACCATTTGAGATAAGGACTTCGCCGAGCAGGCGAGTGATCTGTTCGTGTAAGCTTACTATATAATACTGTGTATGGAACGTTTAATACATATAATAAGGGTTACGGTGTTGACACTCAAGTGTTCGCCCAAGGCGATGAAGTATATGATTGCTATTCATGGCTAATCCTAATCCAGTTTAAGTTCGTTATATTATAGTTACTATAATAAATGATAATGTAATAAATTGTAAATAAATACTTATCTCTTAACTGTAATAGATAATAAAACTAATGTTTTTACTCTGATGCGTACAGAAGACATAGGTACTTAGATATTGAAATTGATTTCAGACATAAATGAATATCCAATTGCAGAAAATAATTATGTGAGAAAATTTATAAAAAGGTTATTGTGAATGAAAAATAGCATTTCTTCAAATCTACAAGCCATTGTTCGCTACATACGCGCATTATCAATAAATACTGTTATTATAACGTATTGTATAATTTGTAATTAAATCTGATATCAATGTAAATTTTACAAAATATTTAAAGTTTATCTTGTATCCAAACACCTTTTCACGTGTTCATGATAAGAGATATTTGAAAAAAAAAAAAACATTTTACGACACTTAAAATAGAGATTGTTTACAAACTTAAGGAATAGTCGTTGCCTTATTTAGTTAATATTGTTTTGTGACTATAAGACATACTGTAGATACATTATAAGATAGTTTATTATAAGTCATTATTATTGTAGATATCATCAGCTCTATCATTTTGGCCTATTAAAAGAATAAATCATTTGGTGTCACATGTTTTCTGCTTTTTCTCCTTTACCCTAAAATATCAATATTTCTAACAAACAAACTTGAACTAGCGGGAAATTGAAGTCAATAGCTCAGTATCCATATGTAGACCAACTGACTTTTGTCTGTTCCTTACTAACAGATCAAAAGGTCAACCATCCAATTTGATTGCAGCTATTTAACAATCAATTATCTCTTATTATCAATAAATAGTTATCAATAAATATTTTCAAACCTTAATTACAAAACAGGATAAAAAATTAAAATTAAATCATTGAATATTGAATGAAATAAATAGAGAATACTGATATTAATTTATTATAAAACTAGATCATGCAAAATAGAGAGATTAACAATGTTGTGATCATTTAACAAAACATAGTTAGACACTTTTATATAAATATTAATTGTTCAAAAACAGAAATGCATTATTATTGCAACAATAAAATTAATTAGAAGTAACATTTGAATCTTGTTTTCTTGAGTACAATGATGATGAGGTAAGAACAAGATTTCACTGTGCTCCGACTGAATAAGAAAAGTGCAGTTAAACCGTATGACTGAAATAAAAAATTAGATTCTCTTAAGAATTCCACATTTATTGAAGAAAAGAAAATGAGACAAAATTTGTGTATTTAAATGCCAAGATTCCAATGCATACTTCAATAAAACTCTTGTGCCACAAGGCTACTCAAAAAGTAAAGCAATTACGACTTAGTAACAATTATTGTTATGAAGTGGAGGGTTTTGATGCCTGCATCTGTGCTTGCAGCTTCATCTCTATCATCATACAGATAGCTTTGTGAACCTTTGACTTCTCTATGCCCAGCATTTTTATTTTTTCCACCTGTTCCGTCACAAAGGACACTTTTCTCTTGAAATAGTCCTTAGCACCAGCTATGTCCTGGAAAGTTAAGTAAACAATGTAATTAAAGAAGCATAGAAAAAAAATATTAATAAATAGAGTTGAACTGACCTTACTTAAGAGATTGGTTTTAAAATCAAAAGCAGTAACAGTTGCAAAACTATCTATGGCAGAATATATGTTTTAAAATTACCACACATTTTGAAGGCTTAAATACCTAAATAAACATGTGATATATTTACATTTTCACCTTTTTTCAAATAGACTAGAAAGATTAAATAGCAATCAAATGAAAAATCAATCCAAAATATTTTCATTGCACCTATAAAGATACATATTTAAACAACACTTACTTTCTGTGCATAATAACCAGTGCCTATATCAATGAGCACATTATCCGTGTCTGCTATCGATCCAGGGATGTACATAGACCCAGTCAGTGGTACTAAGATAGTTTTGCCTTTAGAATCTGGAGTTATTTTCTCAACACATTCTCCAGATTCAACAAATTTTCCCTGAGCTATCTTCAAAGTGTGTAAGGAGTCTTGAAATACGGTCATCTCCTACAAAAATACAGTTAATGGTTATTCATAAGTTTTAAGTATATGTACAAAATATCTACACCCACATAGAGAAATGCAAGCATAACATTAAAGTATTACTAAAAAAAACAAAATATATTTGTATAGATATATATTTAAGTAGTAGTTACATCCGAAGATAAAATTATAGACATTCATTTAGTATATTCATAACTTACTTGATCCAATTGCTGTTTGAGTTGAGCCAACTTCGGTAAACTGAGCTTGGATAAATCAATTTGTTGCATTCCTGGTGCTGGTACACTTGATACGGTGGCCATTGTTAAAAATGTTTATATATGACTGCTTGTGTATTATGAAGAAAGATTATTTTCTATAAATGCAAGAAATTATAGCTTATTTCGTAGGAAGTAACCTCAAAGCTTATCACAGGGGGGATGAAACTAGTGATGGGTCAACTCGACTTACTAACCCGAGTTAACTCGAATTGCACTTAGCTCGAGTTAATTCGAGTTGAATGCTCCAAACTAGGAGTGGGCGATACAAATCGTATATAGATACAATATCTATATATCGGCACAATATCCAATATCGGACGGCGTACAAACTATGTATTACAATATCGCTCGAGTAGCACTACACAGAACCACACAATAATAATAACGTAAAATATCTATGATACTCTGAATACATAGATTCGACCGAACCGCTGCACCACTTACGTTTCAGAATATCATAGATTCAATCAATACGCCAATACGCCAGTAACATGTGGTACTACTTTAGTTTCCGAGTACCATAGATTCCGACCAATATATGGATATTGAAATATATAGATTAGATATCTGATATTCAAAACCGATTTAAAGATACGATTCAATACAGCGTAAAGATGATATTACCCAAGCCTACTCCAAACTCGAGTTTGGGCTGGAGGTACATGAACGAACCAAGCGGAAGATCAAGAGCGTGATTCGATCCGTTCGGTGTGTGAAGAGAGAAAATATTTTTCGTTTCTTGAGCATTATTTTTCTTTTATTTATACAGAAAATACTTGATAAAAATACTTTTTAACTAAGTGGTCTTGTTAATTAGGTAAATAATATTCTAATTTGAGTATATATAATAATTAAATAAAAGTTCCTATTGCAACAAATTTGACAACACGGTTGGCGCAGTGGCTAAGCAATTAGCTTTCTGCGCTACGTGTCGCGAGTTCGATTCCCGCACGGAACAAATATACAAATATTTATGGACGGATTTATTCACGGAACATATATACATGATCTACATATAGTTGTTTCGGGTCTAGTTGTTTGAGCATGTGATATGTATGTTTGTAAACTGTACCCACGATACAGGAGAAATACTAGAGTGGGGCAATGTTTAAAAAAAAATTGGTCGAAGGCAACAAACGAACAAAGTCAAAAAAGAGTATTAGCTACTCCCAAAATAATTTGTGAATATTTTGATTGAGATAATTAAACTATTAATAGCATAAGTACCTACATCATAAAGTTTACTGATATTATTTTTTCTACTCGAGTTAACTCGAGTCGTGTTTTTCCTGAGTTGGCACATCTCTAGGTGAAACTGTCTTCACTCTTCAGCTGACAGGGATCTGTTGAAAACTAAGACAAAGCATAATTAATATAACATAGTCATTCTCTATCTTAGGTTGAAAATGCTCCTTAGCGCCACCTTGGAAACTACTCCGAACTATTTTCACTTAATGTTTTCAATAATAAAAATATATTCTTGATAAATATTATTTTAAAATAATAAATATTTTTATAATTTTTATTTTTACTTATTAAAAGAATCTTTATAAAATAATATTTTTTTGTCGAAGTATTAACTACTTTTTAAAAAAGGACGTCACTTCCAAGCAAAAAAAGTAAACTCTTTTTGTTTAACAACAAATTCAAATTTTAATTCTAATATGTATTTGCTATTAAATATGGTTAAATTAGGTATTATATATTAGTAATATTTAGTAGTTAAACATATTTAGTCATAACATAATGATATGCAAATATTAACGTTCACAATATTATATTAAAGTTACAAATAGGTCATTGTTATTATCATTTATTCTCACAATAAAAACATTTATCAATTTAACCATCTACATAGAATAGAATAGAATAGAATACTCTTTATTGTACACCGATAAAAATTTGGATACAACTTATATATTAAAAGATATGTACAAAGGGCGGTCTTATCGCAGTCGGCGATCTCTACCAGACAACCTTAGGATGGACAAGAATAGAAGGCGAAAAGATAAGGGTAGTCTGTGGTGTAACAATTGATTAATAGTTTATATATATGTATATATATATATAAATATTATAATAATAGTAAATAATTTGTATTACATACTTAAATACAGTTATAATATACCTAATTAAATAGATAGGTAATGCTCTTTCACAAGTTTTTTAAAAGTTGGTAATGTTTGAGCATGCCTCACTTTTACTGGCAACGCATTCCACAGGCGAGCAGCTTGCACTGTAAACGATTTACCAAAGAAATTGGTGGAATGCGTCGGTATTTTTAATGTCAGATTTTCTGATGACCTTAGACATCTCGAATGTGAGTCATGGAGGAATTTGAAACGTTCCTTAAGATAGTGGGGAATGGTTGGATTGTACAAAATACTGTACAGGTGGTGAAGAATGTGCGAATTCCGGCGGAGACGTATTGGAAGCCACTTGAGCGTTGTACGAAAGTCGGATACATGATCATATTTGCGCAGGCCAAATATGAATCTGATACAGAAATTTTGAAGTCGCTCAAGTTTATCAAGTTGGTCCTCATTGAGATCAAGATAGCTGGTGTCGGCGTAGTCAAGAATCGGAAGTAAGAGAGATTGTGCAAGCGCAGTTTTTATTGCAATTGGCAAGAAGTTACGAAGTCTTCTTAAAGACCCAGCCGAAGCAAACAGTTTCCGACTAACCTCTTGTATTTGGGGTCCCCAGGATAATGTCCTATCGATTACTATCCCCATGTTCTTAACTTTGCCACTCACGGTTATCGCAGTGCCACCGAAAAGAACCTGAGGAAGCTGGAGCCAGTCAATTCTTGAAATCATCCGGGGGCTACCGACAACAATGGCCTGGGTCTTTGAGGGATTGACGTTTAATCCGTATCCTTTACTCCAAGCACATATTTGCTCCAGGTCTTGGTTAATTGTACCAATGGCTTCCCATAACTTATCCGGCGGTGCATGGGAATAAATTTGGAGATCATCTGCATAAAGGTGGTAGGAGGAAAGAAGTCGATTAGATATAGAGTTTATGAATACAGCGAAGAGAAGAGGGGATAAAACGCCACCCTGAGGCACACCAGCAGATGTATTGCACCATGAAGAAAACTTTTCTTCAATGCTAATACGCTGCCGTCAGCCAATCAGGTAACTACGAAGCCAATCAATCACCGTTGGAGATATGTTAATAGAGCGTAGTATACCAAGCAAAATGTCAAAATCCACAGTATTGAAAGCATTGCTGAAGTCTAACAGCGATAGCACCGTTAGATTTCCATTCTGCATGGCCAACCTAATGTCATCCGTAATATGTATCAGTGCAGTTGAGGTACTATGACCAGGGCGGAAGCCGGACTGTAGAGGATTTAGAAGAGAGTTTTTACAAAGAAAAGAGCTGAGTTGATTGTAAGTGAGGCGTTCAAGGACTTTGGACATGAAGGGTAATATAGAAATCGGACGATATTCAGAGAACGATGTGGGATTCGATTTTTTGGGCAAGGGAATAATTTGGGCTTCTTTCCACGCTGTAGGAAAGTGACCACTGGATATTGAGGAATTGAGGATATCGTAATGCACGTTTAAAACGATTCATTGGTAAGTCACATTAGAAATTAAAATAATTTATTAATTATAGCTTATGAATACGCTCAGTTGCATTAAAATAAAGAATTCGTTGATAAATTACGATGCCTTTTCAAAGTATGATAAGATTCTAATTCCGTTAGGGTGACACTAAATCACTTAATTGCAAATGGCTGCGTGCGAGTGTTTTCTACTTGTGTCGGTTTTGTTTTTGCTATTATGTTTTGCTTAAATTGTTTCGCATGTACATCCACGTTGACTACGACGTATATTTTTATTTTATTTACTAAATGGCTATAAAATAAGTTTATATAATATATTCATCTACGTATGAGTATGTATACTACAGTACTACAGTGATATAGGTATCTCTAGTAGTTTAGTTACGAGGCACACCGGGGCAGTTAACTAGATGGCGCTTCAAAATGAACTTCAAAAACAACGCACAGATATCGCCTTTTTTTTGGTATTGTTTTGTGCTAGGGCTTTCAATCAAGAATTGTATGTTCTAAATATTATTTTTTCAGAGTGCCGAGAAAATATGCATAAAAGATAAAGTGGATGAATATTATTAGAACTGAGAACATCAATCCTACTTTCTTTATTTTGTCGAAAGTGATTTAACAGAACGGTTGTAGTTTTAACGTTCTGACATGATTCATTACCTTCTCGTTTTCTGATGGTTAGTTTTAATTTTATTTTTTAATGTTATGTTCTTTCTTTATCTTTTAGAAACTATTTTTACTTACATACCTTAGTAGGTATGCTGCCTTCTAAAATGTTTTTTTTTTTTCAACTTATAACGAGCCTCCCATATCGATAAAAGGTTTTATCGATAAATGTACTACCTAAGCTACCGAAATTTGGCAAGCCACCATTATAATGAGACTGCTATGAAATAATTAGGCACATTTTTTTTATGTGTCCTTCCTCCTTTTGGTTTGTTTCGTCCTAAGTTTCGTCATTGCAGTTTTGCAGTAGCCCGCAGCCCCAAAAAAAAAACAACTGTCAAAAATAAGGATGTGCAATAGTCGTCACTCCGTCAGTGTTACATATATGTTAGTATTAGTAAAACTAATATGAAACAGTTACCACACAGCCACGGTACAGGTGCGTAGACGAACCTCTTACGATATCACCGTGGTATACCATTATCGGGACTAATAATTATTGTGTGTACAATCATTCCTTGTTTATTTGTCAAAACCTGCTAACGTTCAATAAACTGATAGTTGATAATATGTTGTACTACCTACTGTGTTCAAAATATATACAAAATTATGTTGATAATTGATTTTCCATAAACGATTAATCGATTATTTAAAATATAATCGATAATATAATTAATTAATAAAAAGAATCAACTAGCACAACACTATTACATGGTATTTGCAAGCGAGAAGACAGGATCTGGCGGGAACTTTAAAAAAGAGCGCTTCAGAAAAATTTTCAAATTCCTTTTTTATTAAATATTTCCTAATTTTTTGCTTAAAAGTTAATTAAAATAACAGTACTAGGTGTGCAAACCTGTAAAAATGGTAGGAAACGAGGGGGGCGGGGATAACCCGCCCACCTCACATAAACGTCCTCGGCCTGAGGCCGGAGGCGGAGGGACAGACATAAACATGGATGGCGGCGGCGGTGAGCTTGACTATTCTCCATATATTAAACCAGACTATAAGAGACTTTACCCAGAAAATGCCACATATCTAGATTTTAAAGTGTTTATTGAAGCTACCAACAACAAGGATAGAATAGGCAATAAGAGCCCTATCTATCTCAATCATATATTTTCCAGTGAAATAAAAGGGGTGACGGCTATACAACGAATAAACGCAAATAAAATAGCAGTAATATTTAAACAGTATAATACGGCCAATAACTTCATTAACAACACCACTTTTCTCAACAAACATGGCTTGAAAGCCTTTATTCCGGCTGCGCAAATAGAAAAAACAGGTATAATTAGATTTGTACCAGCAAATATTTCCAATAAAGAATTATACACCAAACTTACATCAATATATGAAATTATAGCTATAAGAAGATTCACAAAAAAGGTTGGGCAAGAGCGAGTAGGACTACAAACAGTAAGCATTACTTTTCTATCGAATGTACTTCCAGACAATGTACAATATGATTTGTTTTCATACCGTGTTTTTGATTATATACCCCCATTACAGCAATGTTTCCGTTGTTTTAAATTCAACCACTCTGCTAGGATATGCAATGGCAAACAAAGATGTTCCATTTGTGGAGGTGAGCATTTATATAAAGAATGTGATAGACCAACAGAGATCTGCTGTTGTAATTGCAGCGGGCCTCATCTTGCAATTTCTAGATTATGTCCAATTAAGTTAAATAAAATTTTAGAAAAGAAAAATAAGATTACTTATGCAAGTGCTACATTGACGAAACAACACATGAGTGATAATATTGAATTCCCACCTCTGCCACCTCCAAAAATTAAACCAATTGACACTGTTAATAAATCTGTAAATAAGCCTGTATATACATCTGTAAATAAGTCTGTATCTGTAAATAATCCTGTACATAGTGTAAATAAATCTAAAGATGTCCCTCCTAAGGTAGACATCAAAGCCCAAATAGTTGCCAACAACGATGTACTTATGGCCCTGGTACAGACGTTGGTGGAACTGGGTAATAAGGGAGATAATACGCCTACCACCGTAAATAGTATTAAAGAAACACTACTTAAAAATCTCAAGTAATGGATCCAAGTCACACACTGTCTAAGCTACGTATTGCTCAGTATAACATTCAAAGTGCTAATAGTAAAAAACCCTTATTGATTCAGTTCTTACAAAAACAAAATGTTGACATTTGCTTACTTAACGAAACATGGTTTAAAGACAATAGTTTTAGAATACCCGGATATAACATTTATAATAAAAATTCCAATAACACTCATAATGGTGTAGCAATACTGATTAAACCATATTTAAAGTACAAAGTTTTTAACACTAGATTTTATGAAGACATTCAAACTGTTGCTCTGTCCTTAACTACTGTGCATGATAGCTTGACTATTCTTTGTGTATACTGTCCTCCTTCTAGTGGGCATATACGGATTAATAGACTACGTAATATAATTAATGATCTTCCAAAGCCTATATTTGTCAGTGGTGACTTTAATGCGCACCACATTGCATTTGGTTGTCTGTCCACTAAGAGCAGAGGTCAGGATTTATTTAATATCATTGATGACTTGGATTTATGTATTTTAAATGATGGTAGTTTTACAACTGTTAACAACCCGAGGCGAAATCCGTCTGCAATTGATGTTAGCTTTATTAGTGCTAACCTCGCATCAATATGCGAGTGGTCTGTACATGATGATTCCATGGGCAGCTACCACTACCCAACAATAACAGAGATTACACTACATATAGATAAATATCATATTAATCCCCCTGTTGATAGGTATGTATATAAAAAAGCAAATTGGACGGAGTATAAAACTATTTCCAAAACAATATTTAATGATTTAGTCCTAAAATTGTATGATCCTATTTCAACCTATAATGATTTTTGTTCTCGGTTAGATAATTTAAAAGATATGACAATTCCTAAACTCACTAAACCAAATAATTTTAGAAGCAGACCTCCAGCTCCTTGGTGGAATGACATTTGTGAAAAAAGTGTAACTGCCTCTTACAATGCATTGAAATTTTATAGAAGTGAACCCACTATGGAGAACTATCTAGATTACAAAAGAAAAGATGCATTAAAAAAAAGGACTATATCAGAACAAAAAAGAATAGGTTGGGATAGCTTATGTAACACTTTCAATAGAACTACTCCTATAAGTAAGATTTGGAATCTTCTAAAAATGTTCAAAGGTATAAGAGCTGGCAATAAATCATATAAAGATGAGTTTATTTCTCCATTTCTAGATAAATTATCCGACAATTGCAATTTAAAAGATGCTGATAGTTTAGGCAATATTTTCGAACTAAATAATGATAATCTAAATTCCAAATTTTTGCTAGATGCTTTTACATGGTCTGAATTTAAAATGAGTTTGTTATCTCGGAAAGACACTACACCTGGTTTAGATGATTTCCCCTACTGTATTATTAAAAATTTAGATGAGTCTGCACAAAAAATGTTTCTAAATATTCTTAATTTACTTTGGCATTGTAAATGTATTCCACAATCATGGAAAACACAATGTGTGATTCCGATACTCAAACCAGATAAACCTTCGGAGCTTGCCAGCTCTTATAGACCAATATCACTGTCTTCATGTCTTGGTAAAATATTTGAAAACATGATTAAGAATCGTTTGGATTGGTATATGGAATCTAATGGCATCATTCCACATGTTCAATATGGATTTCGTCGAGGGCGAAGTTGTGCAGACAGCTTCACTTCCTTAATTTTAGACCTGAAACATGCAAAGGATAAAAAATTACACACTGTTTGTGTATTTCTAGATGTTCAAGGTGCATTCGACAGTCTAGATCCAGCTATACTTGTACAAGTTATGTCTAGGTTAGGCGTACCTGGTCAGCTATGTAAATGGATATATAACTTTTTGAATAATAGAACACTCTATGTAAAACATAATAATACATTGTATGGTCCAAAAGGTGCATCTAAGGGTACAATGCAGGGTGCTACACTATCTCCTTTGCTATATAATATATACACAAGTGAAATCTGTAAATTTGTAAACAGTAATGTAGATATTTTGCAGTTTGCTGATGATATTGTTTTTTACAGTAGTAATTATAATGTAGAAATTGCAATTGACAATATTAACAGAGCCTTGTCCCAACTATTTCACTATTATAATGATGAGCTACATTTAAAAATTAACCCCTCCAAAAGCAGTGTTATGATATTTGGCAATGAGAACACAAATTCAAAAGTTATTTATAATGGAGAATTTATAAATCCAGTAAATTCAAAGAAATTTTTAGGCATAGTAATAGATAGGAATTTAACTTTTAAGGAACATATTAAATATATATCAAAGAATGCTCTTAAAGGTTTAAATATAATTAAATGTCTTGCAGGTGTCTCATGGGGAGCAGACCCGAAAATATTGTCAATTTTGTATAAAAGTATAGTTAGAAGTCATTTTGATTATAGTTCACTAGTGTATATAAATAGTACTCATGTAAATAAACTAGATCTATTGCAGAACAGGGCTTTGAGAACAATTTCTGGTGCAATGTGCTCTACTCCCATAAGGGCCATGGAAGTGGAGACTAAAATTATGCCCTTAATTTTGAGACGTATCCTACTTGCAGAGAGATTCTGTCTTAAATTAATTGCTGCAAATAACAGAAAAATAATAAACAAAATTGTACCTTCTGTAAGTAGAACTCCTGGGCCTCTAACAACAGGAGAAGATCTCTTGAATGGCAAATCTCCAACATTGTCCAAAATATTGCTGGAAACAGAAAATAGTTTTACTGGTATTAGAAAACAGTGCCCATGGCCATGTTACTCTTTCTCTTATCAGTGTATTTCACATCCCATCAAAGAATTGCAAAATCCCATTAATAATAATTTAGATATGTTGCAATTTTTGGCAGAAAATAAGAATTATTATGTTATTTACACTGATGGCAGTAGGGGGAGTAATTATGTGCGTGCTGCTATATATGATCCACATGCTAAACTCTCTCAAAGCTTTGTTCTGCACAATACATGTACTATATTCACTGCAGAGGCATATGCAGTTTATCAGGCTTTAATACATATTCGCCAAAATAACAATTGTAAATACTTTTTGATTGTCTCTGATTCACTGAGTTTGATAAAAGCCTTATCTAACCTTACAGTTTCGTTTAAGTCAAATTATATTCTGTATTTTATCAAAGAAATAATTCATCAATATTATCTTAAGCACATCAAAATTGCCTTCCTGTGGGTACCTTCTCACCGAGGTATCTCTGGCAATGAGATAGTTGATAAAACTGCTTATGAAGGTTATAATGCTGTTGATGTTAGAAACGCAATGGAAATTCCTATGACTGATTTCCTGCAATGTATTAATGAAAATATATATAAGTTATGGATAGAAATGTGGAAGAAAGACCAAGACATCAAAGGAAAGTGGTATGGAAGTATTCAAGAAAGATTACCTGTTAGACCCTGGTACAATAAATTGAAAGAAGCCAGCCGAGAATTTATCACTACGATAAATAGATTACGCTTTGGCCATAATACTGCACCGTCACACCTTTTTAGACTTGGCATTAATATAAACAATACATGCCCACATTGTGAATCCCAAGAAGGAACCATGGAGCATCTTATTTTTGACTGTCAAAACTTCTTGCTTGACAGATTAGTGTTGGCTAGTGAACTTAGTGATGTAAACTTTAAGTGCGATTCTTCATCCCGCCCGCCGCCACTTGAATTGTTATTAAAAAACAAAAACACTTACAAACCGATATATAAATATATTAAAAACACTATTCAAACAATATAAAAGTGAAGTGATAAGTACATAGTGCAGTGTTTCATAAAATAAAATAAGACTTGACTTAAAGGTCTTAGTTACCAGGTCATAAAATTCCAAAAAAAAAAAAAAAGCGAGAAGACAGCGATTCTCTGGAATCTGTTTTTAAATGTAATACCACGCTTTATAAACGTAGTCGTGTCACGTTACGAACCTCTAAAGTTTAAAAAAATAATTAGCAGTTTCAATAATTTTATTATTATTTAATTTGAGGTGAAACTTAACCTTACTCCAATCTCGTCATGTCGGTCACAAATTTGGATACAATCGAGAATTTTCAAAATTTTATAAGGTAAGAAAAACAATAATTAATAATACAATTATTGCTTTGTAAAGAGATTATAGTGCTTATGCATTTTTCTACAAAATATTAATATTGCTATCCATGTCTCAATTTCTAGAAACATTTTGTAACCTCTACCTATATCAAAATAATTGTAATTTTATTAATTAGTAGTTGATTACAAAAATCTTCGATTCAATTAAATTAGTTCATAAAATTTAATACATGGGCAAAACTTTGAAACAATGGTTATCTAACACTGATAAGCTTGGATCTGTATTTTCATTTAGTATTCAATCAAAATATATATAACCTTTCCCTTTAAGGTCACCAAAGATAATAAATATAATTCATGCTTTCCATCATCATAGCATGCACATTATGTTTCGTTTATTCTATTATGTAAAGATTATATATGTCTAAAGAAAACTTCTAAACAAAACTATAGTAAAAAAATTATGATAAGCCTGCCGTACAGAACCCATGTTTGTTCTATTCTTCTTGATATATTTTGAGTTTTCAAATTGATATAAGATAGAGATTGGTATTTTACACACTTAATACTTAAATTTCCAGGACGCCTGTATTAACAGTAGTTCATTTTTCTGCTGATTGGGCTGAACAATGCAAGCAGGTCACAGAAGTGTTAAGAGAACTGGTAAAGTTACCTGAAGTACAATCCAGTGGTACTAAAATAGCAGTATGTGATGCTGAAAAGCTATCAGAAATCTCTTTGCAGTTTAAGGTAAAACTTATATGAATTTTAAATACTCACAGCTGACTCACAATGAATAGGATTAAAATATAAATTAAGTTGCAAAAGCTGAGTAAATAAATTAACCATTTCCTTAAAAACATATATATTACATTATAACAATGAGGCAATGATGCAGCAGTATTAAAAATGTTTATTAAATTGAAATTATTTACAGACCAAACAACTTTGTTTAATTTTCAGGTTGATTCTGTACCAACAGTAATATTATTCAAGAATGGCACACAAGTGGACAGAGTTGATGGTGCTGATGCAGCACAAATATCTTCCAAAGTTAAGGCTCATAGTACAAACAAGACTGCCCTTGGGGACATAGCTCCTATGAAACTAGAAGACAGACTTAAAGCATTGATCACCAGACATGATGTTATGGTGTTCATGAAAGGCAATAGAGAGCAACCTAGGTGTGGTTTTAGTCGAACTTTAGTTCAAATTCTTAATGGGATTGGGTAAGGATTTTTCTCATACAGTCATTACCAAGCATTAATAATAAAATATTACAGGTTTATAAAGTGATCGAAATGTTTGTTAATCCATTTATAAACTATGTCAAGACAATGACATGCTCTGTGTCACAATTCTAGAATATAAATTGTTTTGTATAACAATTTACACTAATTGATTGTTTTCTAGGGTGGAGTATGATACTTTTGATATATTGACTGATGAAGAAGTACGCCAAGGACTTAAGGAATATTCTGACTGGCCTACTTATCCTCAACTTTATATGAAAGGAGAACTAATTGGAGGGTTGGATATAGTCAAGGAACTACAAGCTAATGGGGAATTAGATGCTACACTGAAGCCTTAATAAGTTGTTTTGGCATATATAGGTATTTTAATTTATTGCAATAAATGATTGGTTTTAATAATTAATTGTCATTTTATTGACAAAAATACGGCCAGATCCAACCAACTCGGGAAGTAAAATATATAAAGTCCTTGAAATAGTGCCATATATTATGCCATATAGTGCCATAGTGGCTATACATGTAATGTAGCACAAGTACGGGAAAATTATCTAAATACCTATCTATCGCGAGCGATATCTAAAGCGGCTGGGCCAAAACGGCGCGCAAATTAAATTCTAAACGCTGCTGACAAAGACTTAGGACTTAAGCCAGACGTTTTTAGGCTAAACGTTTAACTTGGCTTGCCGCACCATGCTAGTGAAAGGACGAGCTTATAGCGTTTGTCCAATTCTAGTCGTACCGTGCTACCACGATATAATAAGGGATAGATAGTACAATGTGGCTTAACGTGCAACGCGCTAGTGTCTCAATTACTTTATAATTTGCATTTGTCCCGCCTGGTCAAAAGTGTACCTCAGTAATTGCCTTTAACTTAGCTACAACTTTCTCGCGTCGCTTGATCCATGCCGCATACGAGGTAGGTAGGTTACATTTACATCGTTTCATTACATCGAAACTAATTAAAAGAATAATATCGACGGAATATTTGACATGATTTACTGTAGTATTTTTATCTATTTATTTAAATACTTACAAAATAATTTTGAAAATCCTATAAAAATTAAAATTTGTTTCGCTGGAAAATGTTTGTGTTGATAAGTGTTCAGTGTTGTATTGAAATAGTAGTCTATGGTATTGAATATAAGTATGTATAGTAAACTATGGTATCGACACTATTGACGTTTGTTTGCTTTTGACATTGACATGACATAAACACTAGTAGTATGACAGTGACAGATAAAAAGTAACTCGCCACCGTAACTTGAAAGCTAAAGGGAAAGGATTATTATGAATTTAATTTTAACTTGGTAGATCCTATGTTTGAGATTTTATAATCTGATTTTCTTGACTTTCTATTTTGTAGTAATGGATAAACTATTTACTTATAATCCAAGTATGCATCTTCTTTTGTCAACTTATTTCCAAACATGTTTCTTGCTGCATTCGTGTACTTAGTTAATTATGTAGCTGATTCTGTATCTTATCTAGATCTTGTAATTGTTAATATGTGATTATTTATTCTTTTATAGAAATAATGAGTAAAACAAGGACAGCAGGCGATGGAATGGAATCGGACGAAAGTACATTAGAAAGGATTCCAAGTGTTGATTCTAAGACTATTTTGAGTTCATCCAGAAAAGACAGTCTGTTACCAATTCGGTTAGTTCAAGTATACGCTACTAACGTTATTAAGTCAGATAAAAAGAAGTCCATAAACATGAAGACACCAAAGTTTGTGCCTTATGAGCCATATGCAGCGGCTGTAAAGCCTATGACTCCCCAAATTGCATCAAAAGGGTCGAAAAAGTCAAAAAACAACATGGATATTAACACCCTGATATCTCAAATGTCTCAGATGAATACTAACTTGAGTGAATTCAAACCTCGGCCGAAGTTAAACTCTACAAGTGATAAGTCTGGGGCAGATGGAGATAGACCAAGTGCAGAAAAAGTTGAGATGCAAAAGAAGATTGACAATTTGACACAAGAAAATGAATCTCTGAAAGAACAACTGAAACAACAAGTTCAGGTATGTTATGAATATAAAAGTTATTCCTGTTATTATGGATTGTTCTGATTTTATTCATGTATCTATTTCAGATTAGCCTGTAATCTATTCGAATCAGTTATGATAATGTTAGTGTTAGATAAGGTGACAGGGACTTCAAATGTAAATCATTTGTAGGACACACTTATATTAAGTATTTCTAAAATTTACTGACTTTTCTTGGCATAGGTGTCAGGTACCCACCCTAAACTAAACTACATTTTAGTTTAGGGTGGTTTCTATTACCTGTTAATTGTCTGTGTGCTTTTGAGAAGTAGAGAGGTCAATTTTTTAAAATAAAATATTCCTCAAGTTACAATTATAGCATAGTGTAGGAATTTCTGAAGTCAGTTTTCTAGCTCATGTTCCCACAATTAAATGTTACGGGTTTATAATATTAGCAAAGACTGATAGGATAGGCAAAATAATATATCACATATTTTAAACATATGATTACTACAGGTCAACAAAGAGTTAAAGACAATGCTGGTGGCATCAATGGGTGAAGACTTGGAGACCCAAGTGCAATCGCTCAATGAAGATAAAAAGCATTTGGCAAGTGCTTTGTTAAGCTCTGCACAACATTTATCAACACATCAGGTGTGTATAAAATAATGTTAAATTTCTCATTACTTTCTATTTGGCACTTGTGTTGTTGGATAAGGATGACAATCAGAGGCGGCGTAGGGTGTGGGCGACGTGGGCCACCGCCTACAGCCTCGCGCCTCAAATATATCATCTATTAGATGATGATGAGGCACGAGGCCCTAAGAGGAAAAAATACAGCTCAATGCTGCTTTTTTTGAAGGCCTCATGAAATGATTTACTTACCTTGCTCACATCAAATTTAGGTCTTGCCCCGCCACTGATGACAATTTGGTATTTAGCACCATAAAATAGAAGGTGGGACCTTACCAATAGACCACTAACCCAAATCAAATCATTCAACAAACTAGAAAAAAAAGAAAACAAATTTTTTCCTGGTCTGGTAATATGTCTGATAATTTGTGAATTTTTGTATGATAAAGTAATTAAATGTTAAGAATGGAAAATCATCTCAAAAAGACAGTATCATTTGAGTTCCACTCTCTCTGTTTACCATTTTGAGCCACAAATAAGTCTGTTATTTCTCTTGTCCTTAGCATAAGTTAGTTTCTATGGTATATGAATATACAAATGATTTATTTTGTTTATTAGGAGCAAACTGAATGGTTAGCAGGGCAGTGTGAAGTATGGAGGAGCAAATTCTTAGCAAGCAGGTATTGTATTTTACATTTTGTTACTAGAAGAAATGATGTTATGAAGTTAGTAGACAAAGAACTGTGATACACTAGTATTGAGGTACATATTTTGTTTACCATATGATGATGTAATGAGGCAAAGATTCATAAACATGCTGAGTCACAAATTAGATGTAAACTAATGACTAATTTTGTTTTTAGCCTGATGGTAGAGGAACTGGCACAATGTAAGAAATTACTGAATGAAAAGTCTGATAATTTACAACAAGCTATAAAGCAATTACTGGACGAAAGATGCAGGGCAAGAGATATGATGTTGTGCACATACAAAAACTTGTACAGTCTACATGAGAAGTGGTTGGAAAATATTGCCATTACAGAGTATGTTGGAAACAGTAAAATGTACAACCGACCTATTGGAAACCTGAATTTCAACGCGACTATTCCGCATTCCACTAATATGTTGGATATGTCATCGATAAATTTGAAACTGTCGGAAAATATAAGCAGTTCTGTTGAAAAGCAAGATATAAGTCATTTGAATAATCTGCCCACTATCACTGAAGGAGAGAAAAATGCCGAGAATGTAAGTACTGCACAACCTTATCATAATAACCGTAAAAAAAAATTGCATTAATGCAAATCCAAACATGAAATGATAACAATTTAAATCTAAATTTACTTTTTTCTAAAATCGAAATTTTTCACTCGAAAAAATGAGGAGTTTACAATTTAAGAAATAATAATACTGGTTGGCGGTCACACGGTTGGCGCAGCGGCTAAGGGTTTAACTCACTGCACTGCATGCAGGTTCGATTCCCACACGGGACAAATATTTTTATGGCTTACAAATAGTTGTTCCAGCTCTAAACGTGTGTATATGTTCGTAAACTGTAGCCTGGACTGTGCTGTAGAGATATCCTGGGATATAGGGAAATTTTAAGAACAATTATGTAAGAGATGTAATCTTTTATTTAACTAAGTGTAATAATAAGATATCTATATTCTTTTATCTTCCAACAGATAATGGCGATGCCTTTAGACGTAAAGAAAGTAAACGAAGCGCCAGTGAACGCCTTAGTGCACCATGCATACAGCAGCAGCGGCAACACGGTGCGACCCATCGCTTCCTGCGTACATTGCCATGGGAAAGTGCAGTTGCTCTAGTTAGGTACACATATATTTGTTAAGGTTTTATAGGGTTGTGTAAAGTTTGCTGTCAATTTTATTCAATGGAGCAGCGATTCCTAATATGGGCTTCCACGGAAACCTTGTTTAGGTGGAGGGTCGACAGGGTTCCGCGAATTAGCTTTTGTTTTAAACAAACACTAACTTCTGGTTTCTGATAGGTAGATCAAATCTCTCACCTAGTTAAATGTCATGTTAAATTTTGTGATTGGTTGACTCACATCAACCATCAACCATATCAGTTGACATCGGACTTAATTTTTGACCGGCTGACTGATGAATTTGAACAGTCTGAGAAATTGACGCGTCAACGATTAGAGTTCGTTAAGTTCGTCTTGAGGTTCCATATATTTTATTAGGGTAACCCTCAAAATTTTGGGGACCGCTACCACGGAGCATACATATGGTCGGGGCAGTGCCGGATTAAGCAAACGCGGGGCCCGTAGCAAATTATGTCGAGGGGCCCTTGATCTGCTATGGGCTCTTAAGTATAAAGTGACTTTTTGCAGAACTTGTGCGTTTACCGTTAGCAATTTTTTGTTTATTTTCGCCAACAAAATAATCGGTTAACGATCGTCTGACGTGGATTGTCTTTGTCGGAAAACAGGTGTAGCTTTAGGCGGAGGTGTGCGGGTTTGGATACGCGGGGCCCGTAACAAATGCTACTCTTGTTACACGATTAATCCGGCGCGATTGAGTCGCGGCAACGTTTATGGGTCAGCCATTTAAGTTCATCAGTTAGCTAAATAACGTAATAAAAAGTTTTATTATAATCAGGCGCTGACGCAGCCAAAGACTTTGAGGGGGGTCATATTAAGAGTAGTGATTTCGGGGGGGGGGGGGGGGGGGGTAATATTAATGTTGAGCATAATAATTGATTTAAAATTTCCTATCCCCCCCCCTCCCGGACCGCCGCTGATTATAATGTACATTGAAGAAATATGTGAGATTATTGGTCAATTTAATCTGAAGTACCTAACTTGATTTTTAAACCCAAATGGTGCTGTCTGTAAATAATAGAATTTGTTGATATTAAGCACAAATTATAGCAAAGCGAGAAGTATAATAATAATTATTCTGTGCACGTTGGCCAGAATGTAATTAGATATTTTATAATGGTTTTAATAAATCTATGAAATGTCTTGGTTCCGGAAATTGAATCATCATACTATTCTGGGTATCTAATACGAGTTTTTCTCGACTAGATATTCGTTATCGTTGAGCCAAAAATGTATGAAAAATAATATACGCGCGTTTATTATAGATGTTCACTCCAATGCGCGCGCACCATATTAACAAAAACTGACGAAATCTCGTATAGTGTGTTCATTATAGCTAGTCTCCTATCAAAGTTCTTATGTCATCAATGTAATAATGTCTGCTTTAGCTTGTCCGAGGGGACTACTTGAAGTTAATAGAATGTATGAACTATTCTCGACCTGTCTCATTCAAATCAATTATTAAAATCTGTGAAAAAGATATGTTTTCTTTTTTCATAGATTTTCAACCGACTTCAAAAAAAGGAGGAGGTTCTCAATTCGGCTGTATTTTTTTTTTTTTTTTTTTTTTTTTTTTTTTTTTTATGTTTGTTACTCGATTTCTCGAAGACGCCTGGACCGATTTCAAAAATTCTTTTTTTATTTGAAAGGGTATGCTTGTCATTTGGTCCCATTGTCATCAGGTCAGGACCTGATGGTGGAAACCCTGAGAAATCGAGGGCATCTCTTGAAAATTGTAGGCGAGCATGGGGTAAAAACTTGATATTTATGTGTATATCTGATGAGACTACAATACTATGGAGGTTTAGGGCAGAGCTGATGATGGAGACGACAGAGGATCGAGGGAACTCCTCAACGGTACATCTTAACTACCTCGTGTTTGGGCTTATTTTATACGTGTTGACAAGATCTTTACACCGAGATGGGTAATGACTGCCACTGCAAGGTCCGTGATGCAGGTGCAGTACAGTTTAGGGAACTCCTTAATGGTTGATAGCAGCTACATAGTGTTTGGGTTTATTTTATTCGTATTGATGCGCACTTTAAGCCGAGATGGGTAATATTGCAGATTCGATAGTGAATTTCTCGTAATGCGTTTTCATCATGTGGTCGGCTAAGTAATTTATTTGATTTTAAAATCAGATAGTGCAATACCGTCTAAGGTTTTCACTCGACTTTCGCAACATACATTTGACCTTTGTAAAGTTTTTCAAGAGAATCGTGTTTACTAGGTCTACCCATCACTCAAAATTGTAAAATAATTAAATTTTTTAACAAAAAAAAAAAACCGACTCCAAAAAACTCAAAAACAAAACTAATAACTAAAAAGCAAAAAATAAATCTTTTATTATACAATATAGTAGTTGAACAATATTGAAGTCGGTGCCAAGTAAAACATGCAATGATAAACCGACACGATTGGCGAAGTGCATTTGTCGTGTCCGACGCATAATTCGCTCCGCACTCGACAATTTCTACTGAACTCGTTGTTTCAATGTCGCTATTATAGCAGCAAGGTATATTACTTTTATGTTTTACTTGGCACCGATTTCAATATTGTTCAACTACTATATTGTATAATAAAAGATTTATTTTTTGCTTTTTAGTTATTAGTTTTGTTTTTGAGTTTTTTGGAGTCGGTTTTTTTTTTTTGACATTTATTTTTATTACCAGTAGACATATAAATGAAACATTTTCACGTATTTTGATGATGTAAGTGTGAAACTTCGGAAACATGTTCATATTACGGAGTCTGGTGAAAAGAAAATTTATTTCTTAAAAATAAAAAGAGATTTTATTTGACTTATCTATGTTTTGACTTCCGTAGATATATAACTAACATAACATAATTTTATATTTTAATTCTAGCTAAACGTATAAACTAAGTTAATAAGATATTTTATTTCTCAACGTTGGATGTTGACCTTATCGAAATGTACCTACCTTCCGTACTGTGTTATGTAGCGGAAATGTGCGAAGTTGGCTCATTGACTTTGACTTATAACTGGAAACAAAAATGGTCCAGGAAAATAAGACATAGCCTTTTATAGTCGTTTTGTTGATAACCTGATTTGTATTGTTTTAATTTCGTGTAAATAAAAGTTGTAGTTTATTATTAAATCTCATTATGTAATATATTTATATAGGTAGGTACGAACCAATTCAAAGCCAATATTATACTTAATAATCGTTACAGACTTTATTTTCTTAACAACCCAATTAATAGTAGCTGGTAATGTGCAAAGTGCAACCAGAATCATAACGTTTTAAAAGCACCTGTAAAGGCCCAGTTGAAATAAAAACATTTGACTTTGAAGTATAACCTTATATAAAACTCATTCCAAAAAATACCTTTTTATATAAATGTATATAATTTAAATAATAAAATTGTTAACTGTTATTGTTTTATTTTTATTTCATATAAGTAATAACAAAGTTTGGTATCATATAATTAGTATTATTACGTTTAGAATTACGACACGTGTAAAATTGTTGTTTGTTCACTTATATCACAGGTTTGATATTACAATTATTTTTACATATTATAAAAAATAGGCACGCACTTTCAGCATGCCAATGAAAATTATTAATGTGTAAAAAATGTATCCAAATATATTTTACCGTAAGGTAGTCTGTACTAGTCTATACTCCATACACAACTGATCTGACTATCTTTGACAGTGATGTTCCCTCTATTTAAGGTAAAACAAGTTTCTGTAAATGTCGATTGTGATATTGTAGCATTTCCATGCCAGTGTAGTTGTACGCTAGGTAATCGCGTACAGGGATGTACTTAGCACCGCCGTACCAGTCGACCATGGCGATTTGAGCTATCTTCAGCTTGGCGACAAACCAGTCGTGATCTGTAAATGGCAACGATAATATAAAGACCGATTTTTTAATGGGTGATTTTTCAATCTTCAGATGACTAATTAAACTAAAACCAATTCTTCAGATATACGTTATCTGTTAAAATCAATAGTTGTCAAGTTGCAAAATTTATTTCTGAGACAAAAGTTATCTGACGATTGAAAATTCAGTCCTATAAATTAAATAGCTGTTACTTATGTCAGTTTTCATTAAAAGTTCTCTAACTGCTGCTGCTGGCAAGCTGGGTCGGCCCGTAGATGCTCTGCTACCCGTGCGAAGCCAGGACGGGTCGGTAGTAAATATATAATCGGAGTTGATCATAATCAGACAACCAAGTGTGTCCCTCGATTTTCTAGACAATTCCTGGCCCAAGGCAGACCTCTAGAAAATCGATGACACAAATATCATCCAATATCGCGTTCACATATTACTCATACCTTTTACCCGAGGATCTGTCCACTTCAAAGCTAATGGAGACGACTATATAAAATGACTATGTACTCTCAGCCAAATAGATCAGAATAATATAACAAATAAATACAATACCTGGAGGGAAGTCAGCCATGGCCGGATGTCTTTCGAACAACGCTGCCTTTGCGAACGTGTACTCTGGCGTGGCGTCCTTCAACTAACAGATAAAATTTATCATCACACAATGATTTCGTTATCAAAACATACTTCGAAATGCATCATCTCGTTGTTTTGATCAAACAGCCTCTATAAGTCAGTACTTATCTGTTAGATAATTCTAACAATACTCTATATCCTATAAAGACTCGTTCTATGGCCACAGACGCGGTCGAGACCAAACGTTGGGGTCACATTAACAGTAAAATGACTGGTCATATTAAAGTTGAGCAAATTAGAATTTATTTCACAAAAAATTAAATATAATTTCCTACCTATTTTATTGATTTCATTGTTTAGACGTTTTAAGCAGGTAATTTAAATTGTCCATTATTTTTGTCAATTTTACGTGTACGATTTTGGGGGGGTCATGACCAGCACGACCTCCCTCGGACCGCCACTGTATGGCCATGTATAACAGTAACTTGGACCAAAACATGAATGGTAACCATTAAGAAAATAAACCTTATTCCGTTGAAATACATTTTAATCTTGAGTTAACATAACAACATGAGCGTAAAATCATTTTTTCTTTAGCAGTTATCACGGTTATATTGTCCTCTAAATGATACGACATTACGACCACGCTGGCTCTTTCAATGTATTTGATACTACTGTACGAAAGAGACCGTGGATTTTAAGGAGGCCTATGTTCAGCTCGGGTGATGATGAACATATATCTATATGGTGAAGATGGCGAGACGAACTTGATACCTTCAACTTACAGTGGAGACAAGCAGCTAACGATCAGGGGACGCGTTTGCCCAATAGTGGGACACGCAGGGCCAAGTATGATATGATGATGATGTTCAGCGGTGGACTGTGGGAGGATGTCGATATATGCATACCTTCTTCATCTTTCCTGACAGCATCAACCTGGTGCATCGTGGGTCTTCTGGGTCAATTTTATGATTCTCACAGTACCTCGTTTCTTCAAGCGATACAAGAACGGTAGCGCGACTATTTTTCTGTTAATAGCAAATTTAATTTAATTAGATTCCAAATAATGGTAGGTGCGTCAAGTTCGATGATCGTATTAAAGGAGGTCCGTATATTTAAGCTGATAAGGTCTGTAGGTATATGCGATTATAATAACTGGTACTTTGATTGTATTTTATACTAGCGACCCGCCCCGGCTTCGCACGGTTAGCACTAATTATCTATAGCCAGATAATTTGTAGGAAAGATGATACAAAATTACCAAAAATCTAAAAAAAAAAAATTGATCCGATCGCAACCAAACTTCACAGGATCACCCACTGAGCTAATTTAAAGATTACATAAAAATTTCATTAAAATCGCTCCAGCCGTTTTGGAATCCACAGGGAACATACATACACACATTCATTTATCATTATATATATATATATAGAAGATAGATATTATCATACCGTTAAATCGCGAGCACTGAAGTCCAAAGGTGACATATAGAAGTAAGGCACGCCAGTGGAGTTGGCCAGGGACCCATCGACAATAGACTTTACGTTGGAGAAGGGGAATCCTTCGATCGCTGGTAAGACTGATATTGTAGCTAATGACGCCCAGTCTGTTGGAAAAATGACGTCGATAATTTTATGTGCATAACTTTACTTGATAAATACTGCTTAAAACTAAGTAGACAATATTAACGCTGAATCATAGGTAGTTCAACGGCACTATTAACGTAGTGGCTAAGCGAATGACGTGCCGCGGGTTTGTTTCAAACAGATAGTGTAGTTTGGTATGTATGTCAACTGTACCCACGATTCAAGAGAAATCAAAGTATTGATTTTCATATACGACTAATATCTAGGTACTGGGTGTTATTGTTGTTTCAACCTTTTTACGACCACTACTAAATATCTCGCTAAGGGGCCGTCCATTAATAACGTGATGTTTTTTTTGAAGCATTTTTAACCCCTCCCTCCCCCTTGGTGATACGTGGTGCGCCACCCAAAATCACGTGTATTTTTTGTAGTACCTAATTGTCATATTTATAGGATGAGCTTTTTTTTAGATGCTCATTGATGCCCAAAATTCACGAGTACTAGTAGGAAAATTAAATACACGTGATATCTTACTACACCCCCCTTCCGATATTTCGTGATTTTTGCCCCCCCCCCCCTTTCGAACCTCACGTGATTAATGGACGGCCCCTAAATGGATGTGATCGCGGTTTGTTGCTATTAGCGTTTATGAGGATACTGATGATGCTCATCCTCTTAAAACGACTAAGAAATTGTGATATATTAATGAAATCGCCTTTCACTACTGTAAGTGAAAAGTTGTGAAGGGCACTTCATTCAAGGGAAGTGAAAGTTTGGTCTATTCTTAGGCAATTTTTACATCGTCCTCTTAAGTTTTTTTTTTTATATATCAACTTCGTTTGCATGTATTTTGTATTTATTGTCTAGTTAGGTACTGTTTTAACCTGCGATAGCCTAGCGGTTGAATATTTGCCTTCCATGCGGGAGGGTCTGAGTTCAAACCCGGACCGCACCTCTGACTTTTCGGAATCATGTGCGGATCAGAATTTCATTGTCACTTGCGTTTCCGGTGAAGGAAAACCTCGTGAGGAATCCTGCACATCTAAAAGGGCTCCATAAAGTTCTTGACGGTATGTGTAGTCCGCCAACCCGCACCGGGCCACCGTGGTAGACTAAAGCCTAACCCTTCTCATTTTGAGAAGAGACCTTTGTCCAACAGTGGGACAGTAATGGGTTAAATTTATTGTAGGTACTGTTTTCCTGCAACAGTAGAAAGAGTACATACTGAGAGATGCTGGGAGGCTACAAACTTGAGATTACCTACTTGTATGTTTTTTTGTTCTATGTGAGAAAGACAAAAAAAAAATTGGTAGAAAATTTAAAACAAAATCTGGATTTCGACAATATCGCCACCTACCGGGTCCAACTTTAGCTAAAAACCATCGAGGTGACCCTATAAGTACATAAAATTAAACCATAGTAATAGGGAAACTGTACACAAGCTGTGGGAAAACCTTTTTTAAATAAATAAATAAAAAAGTCATCAAAATCGATCAAGCCGTTTAAGTGAAGAATTACGAGCACACGCACACCGGAATTTTATATATAGGTAAAGATTAGACATCTTGACGCTAATTTAGGTAGATATCCAAGAGTACCACGAGGCAACATCTCATATGCTGGGTTTTTCACTACGAAATCGCATCCCAAAAAGCCTTATCAAAATTTACGAGGGAAAAAGAATGTATTTTTTTATCCCTTCGCTAACTACTTTTATACTATATTTGAGTAACTAAATACCAAGAAACGTGAATATGAAATGATTTATAAGGACAATAACATACCTACGTAAGTAACTTTAGGTACCTACTTTATGTAGACTCTGTACTACTGTAATGCTAATTGCCGGTAATTTTACCCTTCACCTTCACCCTCCGCTCATGTCGTAGTGGACAATAATCAAGTCAGCAATGATGGTGTAGAGGCTGACTGCCCAGGGTGTCTCAAGTGTCATCACTCGTGGTGCCTCCTTGCACCCCCATTTTTTTACCCGACTATGACAAAACGAATAAAAATCGATATGAAGATAAATTATTATATTACAAGTTACCTGCATTATGCAAGACGTATCTAGCCATAGGGATCAACTTCTTGTGGTCAGGGGGATCCTGCCTGTGGTGCGGCTTCGTGATTATCTCGTTGGCGTTTTCCCGCCAGTTGCTTTCGCGTCTCTCATGGTTCTCATGTTTCCACTTACACTCCGCGTAAGAGTTCAAAAAACACAAGCAAGCTAATAAAATAAATTCCCACCTCATTGTGACCTACAAGAAAAACATTTACGATTTAACACAAGAATAAAAAAATAATTCACCAAATACTGTAAAGAGTAAAAACTGAATTAATTCTAGAAGCGGTATTTGAATACAGTGCCAAAAACACAAGTCACGAGTAACGCATGTTTATTTATAACTGTAGGAGGAATATGCTTTATATGTTACAAAAAAACACGTACAAAACAAATCGACGTCGACACGTTCCTTTACAGCGGCCGCCAAATCGCGACTGAACTCAGAATGAGTTAGCAAATAAACAAACGAAATAGGTAGGTATATCAATTAACCAACAAATTGACGAAAAGAGTATTATTAATTTGCGCGCCTTAATAACAAATATTAAAGAGTTTATTGCGTCGTAGCCACACACTTAATAACGCACAAAACGAAATCATACCAATATTGACAAACAAATGAATCAGACAGGTTAGCTTGACGTTTCATATTCTGATTATAGTTCAAGAGACGGGGACGCGACGGCAACCTAACGTAGTTAGAAGGTATAATACAACTCCATTGTACGGTACGTAGAGTTTTGTATTTTCTCTAGCCGACTGGTACTGTATTTAGTGTCTGTGATACACCTTAATTAATTTAACCGGCCGTTTGAAATCACTGTATTTTATAATAATATCCAAGTAGCAAGTATGCACAACAAAAAAAAATACCTACGGGATGTTACTGTTCGACTATAAGCCACTAAATAACTTACCAGCTTGCCAGCAAAATTCATCTTAATCAACAAATATTTTTAATACGATAAAGACATCACGTACGCGATAACAAGTGGATTGACTTGACATAAACGTGTGCGCAGATCGCTATGTAATCGGTTATAATTATTTATTAAATAAATACTGGATAAGGGGAATTTTAAGATATGTTTAAGATAAAGAAAAAAGACACAATAATTTATAAGATATTTGATTAGATAATTTGATTACATAAGGAACAGTTAGGAATAAAACAATTTCGGTAGGGGTCAAATCTTTATTCATTATCAAAATGCAGATGATACATACTGGGATCTTAACAATAGTAAAATGTAAATCTTAAAGTATGTTAACGCTGTTGAGTGCTCTTGGCGATCTGTTCCTTGAGCATCAGAATACTGGCTCGTTGTTCCGGCGGCAGCAGCGCGATTTGCTCGTCTGACAGTTGCAGTACTTGCATGATCAGTGCGGCCTGTGGCGGATAGAAAAACATAATATAGCGATTACACCCGGAAACTACATCCGAAGCTATAACGGATCACGTAAAAAACGTATGTGGCCTAAATGTACCTATTAAAGTCGACAAAATTAAACACAAAACAGAGCGGGATTATTCGTCGTTTATTGTAGGAGTCCCTGAAAAATATTTTGAGAAATTAAACCAAGCAGAAAATTGGCCCATGAACGCGGAATTTAATGAGTGGATTTGGTTTCGGAGGTTCACTAAAGCAACACCCAATGAATAGCATTGAAGTTTTCTACCAAAACGCGAGAGGTCTTCGAACAAAGTTGGACGAATTTAGAAATAATATTGAGTCATTGAGTTACGACATATACGCAATAACGGAATCCGGTTGTAATGACTCTATACAAGATCCGGAGATTATCCCACCGGGATATCACATACTTCGTTGTGATCGAGCGGATGGGAGGAAACAGGGCGGAGCGTTTCTAGTGGCCACACACCGGTATGAACTACGACAAGTACCTATCGTAGACGTGTCGATAGACACCTGCATTTTTGAAATGGTTTGTGCAAAGCTTTATTTAAATAGTAGATTTTTATTTTTGTGTTGTGTTATTTATATTCCGCCGGGTAGTTCTGAGAATGATTATTTGGTTTTATTTAGGTTAATAGAAAAATTATGTGATAGATATAAGGAAGTTGTTGTGATTGGAGATTTCAATTTATATTCGTGTTCTGTTAATATTAGTAATTATTATGAATGTTTTGTGTCATATTGCGAGTTCACTCAAAGTAATGTAGTACCCAATTGCTTAGGTCGTCAGCTAGATTTGGTTCTAAGTACAGGTTATATAGCAAAGGTGTCAGTAGTGGCGGCGGACGAACAGCTCGTGCCCGTCGATGCGCATCACCCGCCGCTCGCGGTGAGCGTGCGCCTCGGCCGCGCCCCCCCGCTTGTCCCTGCGCCCGCGTCCGCGCCTGTGATTCACGCCGATAACGCCGCAGTCAGTAGCAGCGCAACCAATAATAGACGGAAATGGAATTTTTATAAGGCTGATTTTCAAATGTTGTATTCTTTATTGACTTCAACGGATTGGAGTGCAATTTATCACACTCATAGCTTGGAGGAGATGTTGAATATATTCTATGAGAAACTAAACAATATTTTAGATAAATGTGTACCCCCTAAGAATAGTAATCTTAAATATTCACGTTACGTGTATCCCGTGTGGTACAGTTTAGATATTATAAAAGAAATTAGAAATAAGGCAAAACTTCATAAGAACTATAAAAAAAGTAAGCTCGATACTGATTATTATGAATTTACGAAATGCAGAGCCAGAGTTAAAGTATTAATAGAAAGGGCACACAATGAACACAGACATAAAATTCAGTACCAATTCTCAAAAGATCCAAAATCTTTCTGGCAATATATCAGGTCAAAACAAAGTAGAGTAAATAAGCAAACTATTATAAAGGATGGTCAACATCTTTCGGATGGTGAGTGTGCGAGGCAATTCGCAGATTTTTTTGAGTCTGTGTATAGTAAGGAAGCACCTCGACTAGATGCGCGGGCGGCGGCGGAAGTCGGCGCGACCAGTGCACGCGTGCATATAGGAACTTTGAGTCATCAAGATGTTATACAAGCGCTGGTAAATCTTAAGCCGAAACGGTCATCTGGTCCGGACGGTATACCAGCGTTTCTGTTCAGAGACTGCAGCCGGGTGCTAGTAAAACCGCTGCATCATATTTTTAACACCTGTTTGCAACAAGCGACGTTCCCGGCTCGGTGGAAGATCACACGGGTCATTCCGGTTCCTAAGGGTAAGGTAAGTTCGGAGGTCAGCGGCTATAGACCAGTGGCGGTGCTGTCGACACCGGCAAAAGTGTTTGAGTCCGCCATCCAACGATGTATGCAGGGACAGGTGCGAGCACAAATGTCGGATGCGCAGCACGGTTTCAGGCCGGAACGCAGTACGGCCACCAATCTACTGAACTTCATGGCGATGGTAGTACCGGCTGTCGATGCTGGAGTGCAGGTAGACGCGGCATACCTTGATTTTAAAAAGGCGTTCGACACCGTCGACAATGATGTTTTATTAAAAAAGCTTGCAGAAATTGGCTGTACACCACATCTCCTGCAGTTCTTTGTAAGTTACATGAAGGATAGGCAGCAGTATGTCGACTATAACGGTAATGAGTCTGACCTATACTACACAAGGTCCGGAGTAAGCCAGGGCAGCAATTTAGGGCCTCTCGAATTTATCATAATGATAAACGACTTGCCGGAGGTCGTCAGACATGGCTTATGTTTATTGTTTGCAGATGACCTTAAATTGCTGCTCGAGGTTAGGGATGACTCGGATTGTAAGCGTTTGCAAGAAGATATAGACAGAGTAGTTGAGTGGAGCCATACAAATAAGCTGTACTTTAACGTTGACAAGTGCTCGGTGATAACGTTCACGCGCAAGCGGACTCCCTTGTGCTTTGAGTACAAGATAGAAGCAGCGCCCATGCAGAGAGTGTCACAAGTACGAGATCTAGGTGTATGTATCACTCCAGATCTCAGTTTTCGCGAACATATCGTTAAGATCTGTAAGAAAGCTTACAGAAACCTAGGTTTCGTGCTAAGGCAGACACAGGGATTTACGAACATTACAACGCTCAAGGTACTATATGACGCTCTAGTCAGGAGCCACTTAGAACATAGTGCAATAATCTGGGCTCCACATGAAGCAAAATACAGCGTTCTGTTGGAGCGGATACAGAATAAATTTACAAGACACCTATATTTTAAACTCTATGGCGTGTATCCGCTCTACCCGCTGATGTACCCCACACTATTTGTACTGGGTATGGTGGGGTATAATGAGCTCAGGGTGCGCCGGGAATTTTGTCTCGCTGCGTATGTAGTGAAGCTACTGCGTGGAGTAGTATTTAACCCGGGAGTGCTGCGTCACCTGAACCTCAACGTGCCGGACCGGTACGTGTGGAGGCGTCGACGCCCGCAATTATTAAACGTGCCGGTAGCCAGAACCAATCTGTTGGCGAAGACACCGCTCACTAGGACGATTCGCGTTGTTAATGAAGTACACGAGAGGCTCGATGTTTTCTCGTGCACTTTGAGTGAATTCGCAAAAGTTCTGTTAAACGTAGTTAGTTATGTGAGGTAAATATAAGTATAATTTAATATTGTTATTTTTTGAGTTTATTGTTTTAGTTGATAAAGATATTTATATAGACTGAATAGACCTTATATTTAGAATAAGTATTATATTAATAATTACTACACTATCGCATTAGGTTAAGGCCTGTAAAGATAGCTGTAAGGAGAAATAAATAAATAAATAAATAAATAAATAAAATATTTAATCAGAGCACTTTTCTTGATCATGTATTGATTGTCAATGATTTAAACCCCAGTTTCAGTCTAGCCTCCTCCAGCTTGTCCAAAGCCGAAAATACTTTTTATCTCGGCTCAAGCTATCCTACGAGCTAACAATAGTTTCGCTACTACATTTTTGTACATCGGTGACGTTTCTTTTTTATAGAGGATAATCGGTCCGTATAACAATGTTTTTTAAACCACTAATGTGGCAATCGGTTACACATTTTCCTTAGAGGCAGGATTTTTTAGCCAAAACTGCTGTTATAGCTTTAGGCGGTAATAAGTTAAATTATAAAAAAAATATATAATAGATATCAGTCTCAGTTATTACATCAGCTCTTAGCCTACAAACAGGTAGTATGGACACAACGTCGTCGTACCAAATATCTCCAGATTTGTCCTAAAATTGCCCCCTTGAAATACAGGAGTAAAGATATTATAGCAAGGAGGAATAATGTATAGTATTTTTATATTAGGCATATAATGTATTGTTTTATTGGATTTATATGGGCCTTGATGCCTGAATTAAATAAATAAAATAAATAATCATGGACTTTTTCATTTTCTTTTTCACTCGATCCGAAATACTTTCGCCGAGGAAAGTCAGCAATTTCTACCACCAATCCAAATGCTAATTGTGTCTAATAATTATAAATAGTTCATTTTTGGGATAAGCTAGAGTCTAGCCTATCCCAAAAATTAACTATATACTATAACTATGAATAGAAAAAATATAATGTTATACTGACCTTCTCTTGATCCGAAGCACCTGAAGGTATACCCTGGATAGTCCTAGCCTGTGCTGCGCTTGGCATGCCAGGCGGCATTTGTTCTGGAAACGAATATTAGTTCAACATCATGAACAAGTACTATTTCTTTTACGCGTATTATTTTCCGAATACACTAGTAATTTTTTCAATTACCATACAACATTTTCATTCGGCATTATCATTCGGACTTCATTAAAAAAATGGTGGGTCTATTATAGTTTACTAATTAATCGTAATAATATATACATATGTAGTTAATAATTATTATTATGTTCCTAATTTTATGTTTTTTATGCTTACTCGATATTTGTCCAATAACTTAACATTATATTAACAAAAAAATAAAAATATTTTTTTAGTAACGTATTAAAAGAAAAAAACATAGTTTCGTTTTTTTTTATCAAAGATCATATCTTCATCATCATATTTGAATTTGGATAGTGATTAAAAAAATCCTGCTATATAATACTTACGTTGTTGAATCTTCTGTTGCGTGCGCGGGTCGTTGGACCGCACGCGGGGGTCTGAATTGAACGACTGTGGCTGCATGCCTGCTAGCCGAGGATCGCGAGGGAAGCCACTGTCACATGATAAAAAAGATAATTAAAAGCATAAACTTAGATGATAAATTAAAGGATTATATATTATAAGGCTGCAGGTACGGTCCCACAGCAAGACAAAAGCCTCGCTTCCCTCATTCCACTTTTACTTATTGTAATTTGGGACCAATCCTTCATAAATCCAGCTCGTCACGACATATTCAAAGCCTGTCGAGTTACCGTTATTTGGACCCCAAAAAAAGCATTATTTTATAAATAAATTGATATCTTCGTCTGTTAAGTGGACAACCTATCAAGTGGCAATAGCTCATAACCGTAATCAAAAGAATATAGTTTCTCTGCTTTCACACAAACATTGCCAAAACATCTCTCGTCCCTTATGGCGGGTACTGAGCAAACAGTTCGACTCGATAGCGAATAAATATTTTTATGTGAACCGCAAAACTCACGGTTATACGGAATTAAATTAATTAATTGAGTATTGAATCGAGTTGAGTATTAAATATGGCCAATTTATTTCTCACCAACTCCCTGAAGTTTAAACTCGCTAAAGTAGAACTGTATGTGAATATAGAGTACTACAATAGAGTATTACAATATATAGGAAATCTCGAGCGGATCCGCGGTGCGTATACGTTGATCTACATAAGCATTATCGATCATAATCGATATCGCATAACCCGCTTCCATTTTCTTCTAGAAAAAAAAAAGGAGCAACATGGGCACTACGGCATGCGACAGTAAAGTCCATTTTTTCTTAACAGTGTTATTATATTTACATCAAAATACACAATACAACTGCCTATTACGTATTTTACTATTAAAGAATAATTTTTATTTTCAAGAATATTGCTTTTTTTTTTCATTAAGATGCCTTAATGATAAGCAAAGCACAATTCTCGTATTTTATAAGACATCTAAGAAAAAACAGACCATACAATCTAACTATGAACCGAAAAAAAGACCAGAAAATGTTGACCGAAATATCAATGTTATACTAATAATAATAAAAAATATATTGTATTTTATATAACTATCTTTTTCTATTTATTAGTATCTTGTTTTTAATATATAAAAATGGTAAATAAGTAATAGTAAAATTCTACAATAAAAACAAAAGACTTTTTTACAACGGACCAGCAAACAAGACAAAACAAAAAAGTGTAAAAGTTAGGTACATCATGAAATTGACACTTACACATCTGTTTGTGTCTCCACTGGGAGAGGAGTACTTGAGGAAAAATCGCAATATCAGCAATGAGAATCCTGCCTAACTACTCATTTAAATCTACAGTAGAGTACAATAATGTTTTTTTTTTATCTAAATGCAACTAATCCGATGACGACTATTCTGCCAGTGTCGAGTCCCCACTCAACTCAACTACAATAATGTTAGGGCGTAGAAAATAATTGGAGTGCAAATACCCATATTTTTCTATTTTTTTGCATGACATGAGAAATAACTGTCGCGCTATTTTTTGTATGATGCATATTTCATATCCATACTGTCCGTATTTCTATTGGGGTCATATTCTAAGTATAGCAATAAGGATTTGGGACCATAGTCCTGTGAGCTGATTTTAATATAGAATTCAAACTAAGATTTTTACCAACAAACTAATCGCACTCAAGCACCAATTTTGCCAGATGTGCTAAATATTCAAATCGTGCTTGCCACTAAAGAATCCATCCATAGCAATATCCTAGAATGCCTATTATTAGCTTATTTTATAAGTTGCTATCCTAAGCCTGTTTAGCCATCTATGGTGTTAATATATCATATTGTACAGTTAGTCTCTATTTGACATTTAGTTAATAGAATAAAAATGCAAATATCATACGAGTCCTGTGCGTGGTGCGGCGGCGGCGGCACGGGGTGCGGCGGCGCGGGCGGCAGGCTGCGCATGTCCTGGTCCAGCAGCGCCGGCGCACCGCCCGAGCCGCGCGCGCCGCGCAGGTCCACGTCCGCCATCGCCGGCCGCGCTGGCCACACGGATAAGATAACCATTTATGTATTGTAATATCGAGAACCAACACTGCGTCACATTGACCATCAGGATCTATCAAAGAGATTCGAGTGTACATGACGTAAACGCGTGCAACAGGTACGCAAAAAGCCTCGTCTCCATAAATACACCCTTGTCAGTCAGCTCCGTTATGGACCTCCAAAGCATGAGCAATTCAAATTGGAAAGCTTACTCATGACACAACAGACAGAGGTCAGATATCCTAAAATAAATATAAAATAAGAAACTTACGAGCATATTGAGTTGGTGGCGGAACAGGCGCCGCAAGAAGAGGCGGCATTTGTGGTTGTTGACCTGCAAAGATACAATACGTCAACAACAACTTAACGGCTGGCGTAGCACTTCCCCTTAAACCTGCTAGCGCTCGGCAGTAGCGTAACCGACTGTAAGGGTCAGCGCCGACGGACGGAGTGGCGGCAAAGAGACTAATTAAGTAACAATTTAAATTCAACCTAAAGTTCTTGAGCATACGACTGTATTTGGTACAACGAAATAAAATGACGGCGAGCGACCCGCTCAGAGTCGCGCGGAGGCGCTCAGAGTCGCGCGGAGGCGTTCGGAGTAACGCGACGGCTCTCATAGCTATCGGCGCGGTGCGTCGACGATCGCGCGCCGCTCAGTGGGTTTTGCGACCTCTAAACTGCTCTTCGCCGCCACTCCGTCCGTCGGCGCTGACCCTAAGTTGTACGAGTATGTATGTGTGAGTACACCTCTATATTCTATGTATTTTGCGTGCACTAAGGGCGCGACGTAAGTAGTAGCGGGAGACGCAGATTGATAACGTTAAACTTGTTCAGTTGTACTACTTATACAAATTATAATATTTTTATTTTTTAATATAAAACTGCCTCCTCTAGGAATAATTCGTGTATCGTGGCTGCATTTACAAATACATATATTCACATACACAAACACCCAGACCCGAAACAATTATCTGTAGATCATACAAATATTTGTTCCGTGCAGGGATCAAACTCGCGACACGTAGTGCAGAAAGCTAATCGCCACTGCGTTTTGTCCGTCCGTGTGCGTCCAACCGTGTCGTCATATTATGTGTGTCGTGTTTAAAATTGATTCAACTTACTTTGTGGAGGATTGCTTGGTATGTAAGGATTTGATGGTGGAGGCTTGTCTCCAGGCTGAAGCATCGGAGGCAGCGGGTTACTGGGATGTAACATGGTCTGTAATAATTTTTCATTACAAATTTTTGCCTGCATGACTTACATCTATAATTTATAGCCTATAGTACTCAGGGATCATGTAGCTATCTATCAGTAATTAAAAGGATTTTCTGAATCAAATCATTAGTTCAGTCCAATCCAACAAATTTACCTCTTTATAATATTAGTATAGACAAGGCAACTGGCTTTTTGCACTATCAATTGCCAGTTCAATTTACACATGGAACTAATATTTGTATAGCATAGAGATCTAGGTAATGGTCTAGAATAGTCTAGGTGTTTGCACACATACAAATATTATGAATACACATACACAGCACAGCAATCCAATTAATTAGCTGCTGCTCCAGTCATGCTGTAGATATTTATAATACTTACAACTGCAGTGGCTGGATCCACAATCCTCATAATAACTTGTGCTTGCAGCAAGGCATATGCCAGTTGTGGATTTTGCAACAGCATGTTTCTGGCTTCATTGGGATTATTCTGTCAAAATAAAATGAGAAAAAACTCAATTAAAAATTTGCTTATTAACAAATAATGATTTCAAAGTTATCTATATTGGTTACCAAAACATAAAATACTATGCATTACATATAAAAAAAGAGTTGGATGGGCACCATATTGAGTACATCCCCTCACTTCACTGCAGTGATTTGCCTCTATTTCACTGAAGTGAAGTGAATTGCACCAATCCACCTGTTTTCACATTTCAAACATTATAGGTAGTTGCTTGTATAACAATAATTATTACAAATTATTGATACCTGTATACAGAATTTCATTTGTTTCATCAGTTCAAACATCTGCTCAGGTGGAAGAGTGGCTACTGCTTTGCTGATTGCCTCAGGAGCTTTCTCTGGCTCACATGGTTCTCCATAAGGATTCTCCACCTGGAATATGAGTATTACATTTAAAAAATGTCATAAATATCTCATGTCTCTAGTTGTTCTAATTTATTTTTTAAAAAACCTACATTAGTAAAAACTTATCTATTTTAGCAGTAAGTTTACACTGCTAAAATAAATAACTCTTTTATACAGTACATTTTGTATAAATAAGATTAACTTAGTTTTGTGCTAAGTGATTTAAGATGAATAATGACACTTTATGGTTTAATCTACATATCCTATTGTCGTTTTAAATACAGAACCTTGTATTTAATGCTTTCTGTCCTCAGCTCTATCCAATACTTGCAAATAAAATTCTCTTAGATCTTACACTATATGAAAAAGCTAGTGAGTTTATCTCTGTTTCATTAATTTTACTATGTTACACTACACAAAAAATTTCTTATTTTTATGCTCTTTAGGAACAAGAAATGTGTAAAGGTTTGGCCACTTACCGAATGTGTGAATGGTCTTATTAAAGGTGTGAGGCCAATATGAGTAAGTAAACATACCTGAGGTCCCTGCATCAATGCTTGCATTTCCATCCTAGACTTCTCAGTACAAGCATTGTCGACTCTGAGGGATCGTCCTCCGATTTCATAACCGTTAAGGTTCCGCATAGCGCTAAGGGCAGTCTCTTGATCCTTGTATTCACAGAATCCATAGCCCTTGGGTTTGCCGGTCTCCCGATCAAACACTAGCTTGAAGGAAAGGACAGGACCAACCTCACTGAATATATCTTTCAGTTTCTCCTCTGTAGCTTCGTAAGGTATATTACCAACTAAAACATAAACATTGTTGTTTTATCATTTTGTTTTGGTAAATTATGTGTTGTACACGATTGTTGATTTCAACTTACCGAAGACAGATCTCATGGATTTATCCATGATACTTTGTTCTTCCTTTTCTTTACTTTTGTCCATTTTGAATGTCTTTGCTAACTATCCACTGCCCAGTAAATACACCGAAATAAATACAGTTAATTATACTCAAATAACCTCTTTAAACTCTTCCAATGACAATTTTTGACACAATTACAAAAATCAACAAGCAAAGCAAGCAAGTCGAAGAAAGCTTGACGTAAGTTTATGGTTTCCGACTTTCGACTTTCTGTATTTAAAAATTACTCTATGGTTTATGGTGTTAGGGAGGATACTCAACGTTATTTATTCGGTGTTATGTTAGTCTTAGTTAGTTCGAATAATGTTAAAATATGCTAACAAGAAACGCACTCACAAGTATCGTGGACTCGTGGCCAGTGCCAGATTAAGCAAAAGCGGGGGGGCCCTTAGCAAATTCTATCGAGGGGCCCTTGATCTGCTATGGGCTCTTAAATATAAAGTAATTTTTTGTACAACTTGTACGTTTACCGTATGAAATTCTGTGTTTTATTTTCGCCAGCAAAATAATCGGTTACCGATTGTTTGGCGTGAATTGTCAAAATGTAAATTCAATATACTATGTCTTAATAAGTTTCACTCAAAAAATTACGCCTAGGCGGAGGTGGATGAGTTAGCAAAACGTGGGGCCCACTTTTGCGCGGGGCCGTAGCAATTGCTACTCTTACTACGTGGTTAATCCGGCACTGCTCGTGGCGCGTAAGATGACTGACAATGTGGATATGAACGAACAACTCTTGACGTGTGTAGTTATGCAGTACGACAAGCTGAATAAGACAGGACGAGATGCGCGCACGTTGAGCGTTCTTTATCTTGTACTTTGTAATTTGTTTGCATAGCGTGACTAGCACGAGCTTGTATTACAGCTGAATATAGTCCACATAGGACAAGTCCGTACACGACAAACGTTGGTTTATCGTTTACACGTCATCACTACCTTTAAGTCATAATAATTTTGTTCGCCTTATTAGTCGAATATTGAAATCGATATGTACATTTTTTAGTGAAAACATACTCTGTCAAGCTACTGAACCAACCCCTCCTGAAATCTGACTGAATCAGATTTTAGATTCCATTTCTGTGTTTGTGAAAATCATTATTTTTGAATAGCATACATGAAATATTTGCAAAATAAATAAATCGGTTTACAGTTGCGTCGTTGATGCGAAACATTACTGTGTTCGTTGTAGTCGTGGAAGAGTTCAGGAAGTCGTTCATTTTATATCACTGAAATAGGTATTGATTTGTGTCTAATGCGATGAGATGACAAAACCATGTCAAGTGTGATTCAGTAAATAATCTTTGAAGAGGTAATACATTATCGATAGTGTGTGTGATAAGATAATAACGGAATGAATCTCGATAATTCGTCGAGAGAAAATTCTGAAGCACTGGACTCTATTGGAACTGTAAGCCCGAGGGAAAAATATCACAGTATGAGAGAAAAGAAATTATCTACTGCGTCGTTGACTAACACTGAGGGTGCAAGACCTAAAGTCGTGACAGTCAAACATCCGGAGTCTAATAAGCCAAAACCAACCGCTAAGAAAAATAAACCCATTCAGGCTGATTTAGATATATTCAAGGAATTTCTGAGATGTCGCGACGAAGGTCTTAAACGGCTGGATCTAAGTAAATCTTCCATAACTTCTCTCCCACCACATGTCAGAGACTTAACACACTTGGTAGAGTTTTATTTATATGGAAATAAACTGGTAGCCCTGCCTGCGGAGTTTGGATGCCTAGTGAATCTGCAAACATTAGCATTGAATGAAAATTCTTTAACAAGTCTACCAGATTCACTTGCCAACTTGAAGTGTTTAAAAGTACTAGACTTGCGTCACAACAAGTTGAATGACATACCAGAGGTGGTATACAAATTAACATCTTTGACAACATTGTTTTTGAGATTCAATAGAATCAGGGTAGTTGGTGATGGTATAGCAAACCTCACTAATTTGACAATGTTAAGCTTGAGAGAGAATAAAATCAAAGAGTTATCATCTGGAATCGGCAAGCTGGTGAATTTGGTAACATTTGATGTTTCACACAATCATTTAGAGCATTTACCCCAGGAGATTGGTAATTGTGTTAATTTATCAACTCTAGACTTGCAACATAATGAACTTCTCGATATACCAGAGACTATTGGTAACCTTCAAGCAATAACTCGTCTCGGACTCCGATATAACAGACTGACTGCTATTCCAGCTACTCTAAGTAACTGTAAGCACATGGATGAATTTAATGTTGAAGGGAATTCAATATCTCAACTGCCAGAAGGTCTACTAGCCAGATTGAATGAACTGACAAGCATCACACTTTCTCGCAACTCCTTTGGGAGCTACCCATCAGGAGGCCCAGCCCAGTTTACCAATGTATTCTCTATTAATCTAGAACATAATCAGATTGATAAAATTCCATATGGCATATTCTCAAGGGCGAAGAATGTAACAAAACTGAACATGAAGGAAAACTTGCTAACATCACTGCCACTTGATATTGGAACTTGGATAAATATGGTAGAACTGAACTTAGGAACAAACCAGCTAGCAAAATTACCTGATGACATACAATGTCTGCAAAATTTGGAGGTGCTAATATTGTCTAACAACTGTTTAAAGCGCATACCACCCAGTATTGGAAGCTTAAGAAAATTGAGGGTTTTGGATCTTGAGGAAAATAAATTAGAAGTTTTGCCAAATGAAATTGGATTCTTGCATGATTTACAGAAACTGATAGTCCAGTCAAATCAGCTGACATCTCTGCCTCGTTCTATTGGTCATCTGACTAATCTAACTTACCTCAGTGTGGGGGAAAACAACCTGCAATATTTGCCAGAAGAAATTGGTACATTGGAGAATTTAGAATCACTGTATTTAAATGATAACCCTAACTTATGCAATTTGCCATTTGAGCTGGCTCTATGTGTGAGTTTACAAATCATGAGTATTGAAAACTGCCCATTGACAGCAATCCCACCAGAAGTAGTGTCTTCTGGGCCATCACTAGTAATCCAATACTTGAAATCCCAAGGCCCATACAGAGCTATGTGATATCAGGAAGATGATTATTTACTAGCCGGTGAAAGCTCGTAAATTTTTAAGATCCTTGAAATGATAATCATTTCCAGAAATGTATACTCAAAAAAATATGTTGTGAAATAAAACAAAAAAATCTATACCCATTATAATGTGCTACAAGTTTTAAATTTAAGAATTTTCCTGATTGTGGATTATAATGTTTTAATATTATTCTCTGTAATTTTGTTTTAAAATAGTATTTTTGTGTCCAGTTGATAGGTATTGTATATCTCCCACAATATACTATTTAATGTTTTAATTTTATAGATGTTTAAGATTTAAGCAATTGATTTTGGTATCACAAAAATTATAAAAACACAAAAAGAAACTGATTAGTGTTAGTAGATAAATGTATTGTAAAATGCTGTATATAATGTAAATGCACAATAATCATTATCAATGTTTTCCAGTCCATCAATGGATTTTTTAAATAATATAAAATGTGAAAAATGTTCTTCAACATAATACAAGTGTCAAAAAAGCTTCTAATTGTTATTTTTTATTATTGATAATCCGAATGAGGCATGTGCAATCTATTGAGCTTAGTTTCATAGGATACCAATTTACTATGATTAAGTAAATGTTTGTTTAACCATTTTCAACTGTTTGCTTGTTTTGACGATATCTAGTGTTACTGTTAAGTATAAATCATGTAAACCACTAAAAGTTTGTAATCAGTATTTTATGTGTAATTTAGATTTGATGTTTTATATGTGAGTTATTATATGTATGTATTTAAATACAGATTGAAACCTATAAAAAGATCTCATATTTTTTTTTTGAGTAATGGCAGACCTTAGTCTTGGTGTTGAATGTAAAAGAAAATCTCAATGTAATGGTAATAATTAATTACGACTAATTTACATTATTTATTATAGGTTTCCTGTCGGTTGCATTTAATAATTTTCTATATTAATTATAAGTGGATTTTAGTAAATAACTTTATTTAATATTCATTTTGGGCTATATTCATGATTTTCTCTTATTTTCTGACTGTTAAATGTGCACACACAATTTATTTTATTATTATCAATATAATATGGACACTTTACAATTTTTATATTCCTAGTTCTATAAATAAAATTGATGTTTATATATTTTATATGATAAATAAAAAATAGTTGTCTAGTCAGAGTAAAATGTTTTTCTGAATGTCGAAATAACTGATTGATTAAAAGTTCTTCCTATTTGATGTATTCCATGACATACCTTACAATAATTATTATGACCCTAAAATTACCTTACAATAATTATGATATCGCAGATTTTTGCTAATTGTGCTAAGCGCTCTGGTAAAACCTATCCTAATTTTAATGTTGATCCGTGTGTAGGTATATGTTTATAATCAATGTTTCAGTGACATGTAAACGTGTTATATGAAATAAATTAATTACCATAGACATTTGGCATTTTATTCAGTTGCTAGCTTCCGTCCGCGTGGATTACAAAGCCTTCCATATCTTTGCGCGAAACCCTAATTCTTTTTCTAAAATAAAAGTAGCCTAAGTTACTCCGTATAACACCAGCTATATGCCAGTGAAAGTCCCATCAAAATCAGTCTAGCCATTTCGGGGATTACCCGGAATAAACAGACAGACACGACAACATCTTTTTTTTGTTATCAGTTCCGTATATTCTTTTGTATGCATTTAGTAAAAACCTGTTATTTTGACATTACAAACAGACACGACGAACCTATTGCCATCTATCGAGCACAGTTCTAGACTCCGTGCTGCTACTGAGAATTTCCATACAGAAAAACCAACAACACTGCCCAACCCGGAAATCGAACCTAGGATCTCACGCTTAGCATTCATGCTTGCGACCACCAGAACAATAAGGCACTCAGTTGTTAGATAGTATACAACGTTGTAAAAAAACGTAAAATCAATTTGAAAATGTCTGACATGACATAATTCACAATACCTAATGTTACCAGTCAGGAAGAATAAATCTTATTCCGTTGACGAAAGTAGGTACTCTGTTTTAGCTCAGGTGAATGAGCTAAGATTTATTTTCCCCGACTGTTAACATAACTGTGACCTTCTCGATTAGAACTTTTATCCACTACAATATTAGTCTAAAATATAATGAACATGTTTTGCTATTCTTGGACGGTATCTATTACAATATCTAGTGCTGATTGTAAGTACTAATGGGACTCTTGCATGTATTCCTCGAAGGATCGGGTAGAGTTCTACAACTAGTTAATTTATATTTTAACGAGCGACCGGCCCCGACTGCGCACGGGTAACAGAGCATATAAGCCCGATATTTTTTTTCTATCATAGTGTCGTATAATCTTGTCACGTTGAGCATTTACTCGTAGCACGGTAGTAAAGCTCCCAGTCGGCATGATTTTTTCCGACATCTTCAACTTTCATCGTCATATTTCAGCCAATTTTTACAAAAACTTAATGAATTATACACTATTGATGAAAATTGCATGAAAAACCGTTCAGTAGTTTTAAGTTTATCGCGAACAGAAAGACGGACAGACGCGGCGGGGAACTTTTTTTTTTTATAATATGTAGTGATAACGTGTAGTTATAAATGTGGGAGTGTAACTATACACCCACATTTCATAATTGCCGTTATTAGGTCATATTTCGTGTGCTCCGTTCGCTCATTAGGTACGTGTATTAAGGACCGAAACAGGCACAGGAAATACTTACAGAAAACCCAATAACAGTTTGCTCTAGGGATCGAACCTAGGTACTCACGTTGAACTATCTTGCTCGAAACTGGGTAGTACTTAATTAGTTATATGAACTAATAGATATGCAAAAAATTAGGTATAACGTGTTTAAAATAAGAAGACCATGTTTAAGTTCAATAATTTATGAAGTGCATAATACACAAGTTTCATTTAGCTCTTACATAAATAGGTATATATACACGAATTATTTTTGAAGCTTTACATGTAAATCAAAGCAGTCTACAAATAATATCAATAAATTGATGGTGCATAATTATCAACATGCACACCATTTTTCTTCATTTCGAAATCTAGCTTCTAGCCATCATTTATGAGAGCTTGCCGAGAGGTCTATCAACTCCTACGCTACTTCCTTGTTTAATGAGACACGATGTAAGTTGTTGTGCTCTTCTTTCGTTGCGAAATTAGTACTTTTAAATGCATTATATTCCTTAAATCTAAGATTTCCACATACAAAAATATTTCGCCCTAATAAATCACTATAAACACACTTTGTCTAATCACAAACATTATTCGAAATAAAATAATTAAATTAGTATTAATAGAAAATTGAAAAGAATCTGTAAATTAATGGTGATAAGACTAATTTTCACCACCACTAAAGCTTACAACAGTCATGTCAGCTGCCGATACGGTATAGGTTTTTGTCAGATTTATAATACGTATGTTATACATTTATATAAAAATGTAATAAAAGTTCAAAGATATTGCCTGTAGAAATTGTTAGCTTATCAAAATCAGCATCTTAATAACTCACGCTTTATTCGATGGGAATAAAGCACAAAACCTACTAAGTATTATAAGCATGAATATTAATTATACATATCTAAATAAAAAACCACTTAACAAATACGTCATTCACTGGATAATAAATGCTTATGTCTGCAACTAATTCGAGTTTAATTGAGTATGTTAGAAACTAGCATCTACGGTCAGTCGTTATTCACAAGTTGCATAAGAATATATATCAAAACTTCGAATATTGAGGTCCAGTTGCATATACAAAAATAACATTATAGTCATTTTACATAACAGTAACAATTTGTTTCTATCCATTGAAGAATTCTTTACAAAAACATACTAAATAATATATTGAGTCTTACATCTATTCATAAAATCTTTGGCATTTTCATATGCTTAAATATAAGCAGAAAATATAACTAAAATAGTTGTGTGATGATCAAGATACAGTTTACATATATAAAGTATCACTATGCAGTATGAAGAATGTGTTTTATGGCACTTACCGGCTTATGGTTCAATGACTGTAATTTTGTTCAACATTTTCAATAAAAAATCTGTGATATCTTGGAAGAGCCTACTGGTATAGAAACACATTATTACTGTTGTCAAGAGATTCCTGCATGTTTAATTGTCGAATTTGTTATGGAGCATGTCTTATTTACATAATTAAACACTTCCTCTGATGTCTCTTCTGAGGTTCAGGTCTTAATACCGCCCGTACAGCTTCATCAAACACCTGGAGAACAATAAAATATAACATAAAATATTTTTAAAGCAATTATATGGCAGTAATGCACTATTCCATCTGCTTGGAATGCTTTTATCTTAAAGTTAATTAATTCTTAAATTATTCAGTTAAGAACTACTAGGTTTATGCAGTGAAGAATGTTGGGGATTTCGGAAAGAAAACAAAATACTCATAATTAATGATATTCAATGAAAGGCTAGCTCAGACTGACATGTTAGTTAAGAGTGTCTTGAATACCTGAAACCATGATTGATAGTGATTATTATAGATATGAACTCATGTTACAGATAACATTGTAAAACACCAATGTTCAACCTGTGGTACTGTAAAATGGATGGAGTTAATTCAGTGTTAAAATCCTTTCAAAGATTCATCCCCATTCAACCATAGATGAACTGAAAATACATCACATATGTATGTAAAATCACATATATATGTATTTTTCAGTTTCCTTAATTATCACATAAACCACTTGACAATTATATAAGAAAAGCATCATTCATGGGGGTTCCATCCTTACAAAGTCCCAGATGAAAGGCTAAAAATGATTTCATACATACAATATGTCACACCTTTTTGGAAAGACAGAAAATTGAGAATCTTGATTCTTAACAGGTTATCTGTTGAATGATTTCTGTAAAGGATTGTAACTAAGAACATACCTGTTTGAGGCCACGCTGAGTCAATGCAGAGCATTCCATATATTTTACAGCTCTAATTTTGTTAGCCAACTTTTGCCCTTGTTCTCTCTTTAATGGAGACATGCCTTGTTCAGACAGCAAACTAAGGGTTTCACGATCATCTCTCAAGTCAATCTTTGTGCCTATAATAAAAAATAATTTTAATTAAAACATCATCATTGAACAAGGAATTGAATTATGATGATTACTGATGATCTAACGGAACCATGCACTGCAATATTCTTATAATATTAATAGTGTGTCACGGAGAGGATACTATTAATATTATTATTTATTTAAAATAATAATCAACAGTAGTTAAGGTAATTCGCAATACAAATTTATATAATTCATATTGAAAAGAATGTATTAGTCATGGTAAATGTATGAGATGTTGTTGTTACTTACCAACCAATATAATAGGTGCATCGGGACAGTGATGCTTTATTTCAGGATACCACTTTGAAGTTACATTTTCATAAGATGATGGGCTAAAAATAGAAAACAATGTTAATTAATAAAACAAAAAGCATTATTTAACTAATTGGATGTTTAATGCAGATTTTGTTTTTTATTTTTAATATTAATAATTTAATAGTATTTGGTTTTACTGGCAACCAACCGGAGAAGAGAGAAAGGCTCTCTTTTATCACTGAATACTCAAATGTAATTTAACTTTATGCCACGGTTCAATGTTATTCAGTTGTTTTAGTCCACATTGAAATGACACCGATAGTATGAAAATTAACTGACTTATTAAATGTGAGAAGCATTTAAGTATTAGCCAAATGTATTATATATCTAAGTAACTTTCCCAAAACCTCTGAGGTAGTTAGGTACAATCCAAATAAGAGTTGTGGTAAGCAAAAAATATAATAAGATTGTGATCTTAATAAACTCGCAACTTCTAGATAGAATGGGTTGATTAAACTTAATTTGTGAAGTAATTAAGAACATTTAACAAGTGTTAGACATAGTCAAGTTTGAGAAATGTATGGTAGATGACTACATACCTCGTCACACTGAAGCATATAAGGAAGACATCTGTTTGTGGATAACTTAATGGTCTAAGTCTGTCATAATCCTCTTGTCCTGCAGTATCCCACAGTCCTAAAGACACTGCTACCCCATCCACAACCATTGGCGCAGAATAATTGTCGAATCTGCAATGATCACACTCACCTTAACACTACATTCTATACAAACATTTAAGAACACTGTTGGATTTAGCAGTAGGTATTACAATTTAATGTAACAAACCGATATATGTAATGTGAACACAACTTACACTGTAGGCACATATTCCCCTGGAAAACTGTCTGTGGTATACGATATTAACATACAAGTTTTACCAACAGTACCATCACCAACCACCACACATTTAATCGGCCTTCCTGATGACATCTATGGAAGAGAATATTATTGATAAATAAAGGCAAACCTATGACTCATTGTAAAACCAAAACGTATGTTGAAAACAATCGGATAATATTACCGTATAAAAAGTTTTTGTCACTCCTTTTGAATTACAAACACTGTATTACCAACAAAGGATTGAAACACTGGCAAACTATTTATAGAAGAAGCAAGTTTTTCAAAATTTTACATCGAATTAGAATAGGAAACGCATTGAAAGATGGATGGGGACATTACGGAAGGGATACAGATTAAAAATGTAACTGAGTTGACGGCTGATGTCGATGCGTTCATTTATATACAGTTTATAGTGTCGTTATTCGTCATTAGTTCAAAAACTTCATTATTTGGAGTAATTATTATCCAAATAATCCCACTAATTGAAGCAACTAATGAGAGTAATCTTTGGTAGTCAAATTACATTAGCCCATTTACAAACCTTTCTGCTAATTACTGGTTGTGGAAAAGATTTTTGCTAAGAAAATAAAAACACTGATTTAGGATGTAGATGAAGAATACCGATTTTTACTATTTTCTATCTGGAGATCTTTTTATAACACTTCCTTTTGTATAGAATTATCGGTAATTTTTTACTGCATTAAATTAATGACGCTGTCTGTCATCTACGTCATAATATTTTAACTATGAGCACAGTACTTTAGTATGGTACTTTATTTATCTCGTATCTTTTATTTTATTACATAGATCGGTTCTATTTTATTATAACCAAGCTGGAAGATCTTGATATATGTAATAAAATTGGATTATTTTACGTTTGACACAGTGCAATGTCTAATTTTCAAGACAAAAAGGTAATTAAAACAATAGAACTTTGTGTTTATGTGATGAATTTAATAATGTACTTTGTGATAACCAATTGATAACATAAAATATATTTTTCAGATGAGCGGATCATGTGTGGAGACTCCGGAAGCACCGGCTTGGCTTTCAAAGCTGGAAAGTCAAAGGGAAAAATTAAGTAAAGCTCGTCTTGGCCATGATAGCGGTGCCGGCGCTCCTTGCAACTCTTGTGGTAAATGGTTAACTCATTTTATAATTGATTTGATAATACCATCTCAATCTGTGGTTATCGAACTCTCTATAAGTTGTTATGGATAATTAAATTTGCATATCAAGTGAATATAGAAGTTATAAATTGCATTGCATGACGTCATATTTAAGTACAATGCGAGTATTATCATTTATTGTTATTCATTGGTATCGTTATTCTTATTAAGTATTCAAGTCATGTTTTTGGTATGAGTATAGGAAAGTTTATTATATCTTAGGAGTCATTGGTACTGTAAGTATGTTGTTTAGTACATGATAATTCCATTACTACTTTTGTTATTTGGTAACTTTTAACTGACTCACCTACGCTATTAATTTTATCTGTCGCTATAAATGATCACATTCCACATAAGTATGCATTTGTCATAATTTGCAATAGCATTCCTGGAAGCATTGTTATATTTACACATAATTTTCCTGGCTGATTCATGCCCATAGTACTATGAAGGTGAGGAAATATCCCTAATGACTATTAATTGTATTCTAATTCCTATGTCCATTTGATAATGAATTAAATTGGTGTGTGTCACATACCTTTATTTAATAATGCATTCTGGGTCTGCCATGGCATTGTATTGCATTAGACATGTTTGCAACAGCGCGAGTAGACCCTTTTACACCATAATGCATAAGCATGCTGCATTACTAGTGCGACAAGTAAGAGTCAGTTCCAACAAGCTCCTGAATATGATTGCTGACAGAGTGCATTGCCCACACATAGTTCACTGTTGCCTGTTGCATGTATCACAGTGCAATTTTATTTACTAGTTTTTAATTGTTACTAACCTATATGAATCTGAGACTTGAAATAAAGTTTATTCTATTCTATTTAAAAATATATTAATGTATAAATAAACACACTTATTCCTCTTAAAGGGTCAGTCTGAGGTATTCCCTATACACTCACATTTTTCTAATACAGTTATTAAATCATATTTCTAGACAAGGATTTCTCAAACTTATGCCCCCACATACCCCTTTTAAAGTTCCTAAACTGCTGCGAAAGCCTGGCCCCTCTCCCCAAATATAAAAATATAAAATCCAGGTGTTTAGAAAATAACAATAGTTATTTAAGTTACTAAAAAATAAAATAATAAGTACTAAATAAACGGCAAGAGATAAAAATAAAAAGTTATTAATGTGATGGATGGGCTTGTTTTTAGCGCAAATTGAGTCTATTTTAGGAGACATTTTGGATAATTTTAATACCTACTCTTATCTATGTCGCACACGCGCCATCATTTGTGTTGCACGCGCTTGCCAACTATCCAGTAGCTATTACGTAAATTTTGTCGCAAACCCCCTGCCATCAAAAATGGCGAACCCTAAGGGTTCGCGTACCCCAATTTGAGAAACCCTGTTCTAGACTATGGCCTACTACTGAAGATAACCCTGCATAATTTAGGAATCAAACTTAGGTTCACACTGCTACACCAGTATGGCAGTTTATATAATTTGTTTGATTGCCTATACAGGACCAACATGTCCTGGTTTGGACCTACACTTCTGGAGAAAGGTATGTCGTTCATGTCACTGCAGCAAAGATGTCCATGATGTACAAGATGATGATCTATCAGGATGGGCTCAGTTTGAGCTTCTTGGAACAGCCAGGCCAAAGAAGGCTTCATGTAAGTATACATTTGTTTAAAATTTTACTAGTCTCTTACTAAATGATTTTTCAGTACTATAAAAAATATGAAGAAGATTTGAGCCCAATGTTGTTAGTAAAATAATTATTAGTACAGTATTGATCACGGTGGTCATGCTCCCACAAAATTTATACTTATTGGTATGACTGGTGTCATACCAATGCCAACATTATATTACCTCAAAATTATCCTAGAATGGTTTTTATGGTGCAATTTAAAATTATGTTTATTTTATTGGTAAATTAGGCTTGTATAATTGGTAAAATTAAAATTCCAAATATTAGTAAAAGTTTAATGACTAAATAACCAAAAATTAAATACTTATGCTAAGTTCACACCTTTTAGGCTTTTAAGCTACTAGTGTTATTACCTGTTCGCATATATTTATACTTAAAACTATTTATGAAAACCATTATCCATACCGGATTCATAAATAGTTTAAAGGTATGTATTGTCCTAGATAGACAAAGTGATGCAATCGCTCTGCTTTGTGGAAGTCATGTGAAATTATTCAAGGGTCAGTCCCTTAAATAATTTCATTACAAAAAAATTTATCAGTGTATTAATTTTTTATACATGAAATTTTTCAGTACCCTTGATAAAAATTCGTGGAGTGACTGATAAGCCTGTCAAACTTGATTGGGTGCCTCCAAATGCTTCAACGGAACTGGTAATTGGATTGATCATTGTTATTTGCATAATTAAAATAGAATTATCACAGTTATTAATAGTAAGATAAGATATACAAAACTAGATAGCACATGTTCTCATAATGTTGCAGAAAATCTATTTAGCAATTGATGTTGATAACTAATATCAATATTGATGTTGATTTGATTGTTTATTCATCTACCTCTGTGCGAATATTTCAAGAAAATATATCAATTAAAAGATTTGTCAGGATAGCAAGAACCCTATATTAAATGATACAAATTAAATATCGACAAAGAAGATAACGATCAGGGACATTAACTAAGTACGAGTACATTATCCCTGAACAACTAGTGATGATCTTCACAATGTACTCCAGGTATCTGAGTACATGTCGTGCCTGGGCCCTCTGGCGCCGGTGTCCGGCTCGGACGCGGCTCGTCGGCGGCGCGCGCAGCTCCGCACACAGCTGCCGCCGCATGACGTCGCGCCCGCCGTCCGACAACACGCTAGCGATTTCGAGAAGTCTGAACATACTGTGAGTATTTATTTTTTATTTTCAAAGTATTTTATTGGCCTTGTCATCGTAGATTATCTTAAAAAAAAAAACCTTTTGAGATATCATTCATTCCGTTCTGTAGACGGCACTGTTGGCGCAGTGGCTAAGCGATTAGCTTTCTGCGTTATATTTTGTGGGTCGGTATCCGCATGGTATAAATATTTGTATGACAGTTGTCATTATGATAATTATTTCTGGCCTAGATCTGTTTCACCAATCCCTGGAATACTTTTATTTGCAACCAGACGCAACCAGCCCGTTCATTTATAGTATGTAATGTATTAATATTAGAATGGAGATAGCATAAATATGTGGCATAGAGAGTTACATCATTCAATTTAGGTCAGACTGGCAGAGATAAAGACTGTGATACTGTGCCTTATTTACCCTTTAAATAGAATAATCACGTCATATATCTACATACATACTATAACATCCTGTAATAATTTAATGTAACTAAGACTAATGCAAATAATTTGTTGTTGGTAGGAATACATCACTCGCATCAAGGACCATGTCGTGGGCATGGGTAATGTCGTCAGAGTGGGGCCACTACAAAACGGAGACGTTTTCTCAGTGGAAACCAGCAAAACACATTCCGCCACAAAATCCTACGCCTTGCCATTGAAAATTTCCAATGTTTCCAGAGGAGTCAAATACAATATCGTACCCAAGAATGCTTCGGATAAAAAACTGGTCTTAGATTCGCAAGGAAATGTTGTAAGCAGTGCCGCCAATCTACCGGATTACAAGTCCAGTCCAATATTAAGTCGCATCGTCAAAGATAAACTTCATATAATGCGCATAGAGTCAGACAGGATCAAGAGTGCGGTTGAACATGGTACTGTCTATGATAAACTGTTCAAAAACTTAGATGACTTGAACATGCCTGTTGCTAATGATGTTTATCTGCAACCAATCAAACTCTTCCGTGAGGAGTATAATAACAACCCTCAGTTCAAGGACGAAACCAATGAGTTCTCCAGCAAGGCACTTGGTGCTCAAATTATGCCCGACTTGTGGTCTACTACCAATAACAATGTTATGGGAACAGCTAAATTGATGGACAGTAGAATACAGAAAGGAACAATATTTGCTCCAAATGGGGAGATATGGAGCTGGAAACATGAACCAGTCACTCCTGAACATAGTGGCACTCTTTGTTCTACAAAGATCAATCCGCAGTACTCAACGGTTACGAAGCCAATCAACCAGGTCGAACCGCAACAGACGGCGCCTTTGAGAGAGTACCTCAGAAGTCACTCTGAAGATGACCTTCCTCCACCACCATTACCAAACTACAGCACATATCCAGGTGGCGTGCCACCGCCAAGTGTGCCGGATTGGAACAACCAGCCTCTCGACAATGTTATGCCCGTCGGCGAAAACGCTGACTACCAGGCTCTTGCGCATAACTACGGAGAAAATACGGACCAAATTATTGATCAGCTTGCTGACTTGTCACTCAGTCCTGCTGAAGTTGAGTTTAACAGGAAACTTTATAATGAGGGAGTGCCTTGCCAACGCTGTAACAAATCCATGTACGCGGGCGAAGTCGCCGTCAAGGCCGAAAGAGCTGGACACGAAGCTATTTGGCATCCACAGTGCTTCACATGCAGCAAATGTAATGAACTGTTGGCGGACCTCGTGTATTTCTTCTACAAAGGTGAAATTTACTGCGCCAGAGACTTGGCCGATGTTTTAGAGATTCCGCGTTGCGCTGGATGTGACGAATTGATATTTACTCGTCCATACACAGCGGCAGAGGGAAGAGCATTCCATGTGCAGCATTTCTGTTGCTATCACTGCGACGCGCCTCTTGGCGGCAAGAAGTATGTACCGGATGACAAGACTGGTCTTCCAATATGTTTGCAATGTTACGATCAGTTCTACGCAGAACGTTGTCGGGCTTGTAGCGGTGTTATTGGGCCGGAGCAGCAGGGAGTGTCGTGGGGTAATATGCACTGGCATGCTGAATGTTTCATATGCTCTGGCCGAATGTGCGGCAAAAGTTTACTCAGCGGTCGTTTTGTCGTCAAACAGGAGATGCCGTTTTGTAGTGTGCCATGTGTTCAGAGCAGAATCAAGTGAAAAGAAAGCGATCTGGCAAAGGAAGAATTACGCCAAGTATATTGATCGAAGGAATGAATATTTATATGTTTGAATGTTGAAAAATATATTTTATTCCATTTTCATAAATGCCATTATTATATTTTTGATATAATGTATCTTATAAGTACAGTTTACACAAGATTGTGTGTCTAGTTTGATAGTTATACAAGAATTGGGATGATAATTATATTTTAGTCTCTCTATATGATTAAATAATTGTATTATAAGACTTTATTGGGATATTCACAATACTATAATTATGTTGTGATTTAAGTCGTCAATTATTTAACTTGGGACCAATAACGAAGTACGTAGGTACGTACATAATTATAATAATGTAAGTTTTTAATAAGCATTCCATTGGCACTTTTATTTGTGTATTCCATGTACATTAGATAGATAAGTCATTTGGGACCGTAAATTTCTTTTTCTCCATTACTTTAGGAAGTTTCAACTTAACTTGATTGACTGTAATAGTTCATAAAAGCGTTCAAAAAGTGTTCGGTGCGTGTTAAAAGCAAATACTTAGCTTATTTAAAAAAAATTCTTTACTAAAATAAACTTTCTTTAATATAAATGAAATATAGGTAATTTTATGTTACAACGTCAGATATTTAAGAGCTTGTGATTTATTAATCAAAAATATTTGCTGAAATAATAAATTATTCCTATGCTATTCCATATCAAAACTTTAAGATATTTAGAAAGTAAGTAAATTCAAATTCATTTAATTCGGATAACAGTGATCCATATTGGGTTAGTATTACAAATAGCTTATATACTAGTGTTAGTAGTAAAATCTAAATTATAAACACTGCATGCCGAGGATAACCAGCCCGGAAAACATGTTTTCTACCTAATCACCCTCTGCAGAAAATGTTGGATATCTGCTCTCAGCCACAGCTCTCAGGATATAGTTTAGTAAAATATTATTATTATTATTATATAATTAGTAGAGTGTAAGTTATTCCTATCCATCAAAATGTGATAAGTGTAAACGAAAATGGCGCTTTATGGTCTTATATAAAACATAATTAATTATTAGAATATAATGAATATAAAGATAGAAAGATATATTTATATTTAGTATTATTGGGTGCAAGAAGAAAAAAAGTGCCATCTGTATTATTTTTTGGATGATATACAATAATAAAGATGCTTTAATAAATTCTTGTTTTAATCTTCTTTAAATCTTATATCTTTTTTATAAATCTTCTTTATCAGAGTATCCTAAAAGAGAAGATTATTAGAGGTTAACATAATGACAACTTGAACCGACCGTTTTCTTTGGAACTAAGATTCCTGTACTCGTTTTGTTTAGGTATTTAACTAAAGGTAAACAATCTTGATGTCTTTTTAATATTTTTTATTTAAAAACTGTTTAAAAATAAAATGTGACCAATGTAAAACAACAATAACGATTACCAAATCAATTGAACCACTAGTTTAAGCAGTAGTTTATTTGTTTAATATGTGTTTGTGTAAAAAGTCACATCAATATCCTCCTGCTACTTTTATTAAGACAAATTGCTCAATGTGGCCTATTTAGGCATATAGGTTTAGCATGGCCTGTCAAATCTCAAGTCAACTGATATGATAGGAATATCATGAGATTCAACATTATCACAAGATTTAAATTTATGTCCTTAGCAACAGTTTCCAGAATAATTGGTAGGTAACCTAAATAGGTTATATTAATTCTAGAAAAAGTTAACAGTTGGTTTTGTTTAGCTAGTAATAAACAATGTAGGGATAGAAATAATAAAAGTTAAAATAGATATTAAAAGTATAATTAGTTAAATACACATAATGCATACACAAAAGTAATTAATAATTCTGAACTGAAGCTTTAATTTGAGGTACAAGTTATAGTTCTCACTTTTACTCAACCATTTATTTTTAGTTTGTTAAGGTCATTCTTTAACTTGTTCAGGTTTTCTTGCAGAGCTTCCTGTTTGTTCTCTAACGCAGATATGTGATCATCTGCTCTTTTGATTTCTTTACTGATGTACTCCATACGTTTTGTGACATTTTGTGTGGCTTCTTCTAAGTCTTGTTTTACTAATACGGGTCCGATCAGTTTAAATACTTCTGCGTCCTTTTTCAACAAAGATAATTCCTCTTTTACAGCTTTGTTTTCATTTAGCTGACTATCTAATTGTTGTTTCTGAGCAATCGCCTTACGGTACTCTTTTTGTATACCGCTCAACACTTCAAGCTCCTTCTGCATTTTCTTTTGGATTTCTTCAGTCATTTTGACTTAATAATTGCTCTACTATGTATTGAAAAGTTCAAAGTTGCTTTATTTTATATTAAAATACGTTTTTCAAATCACGATTGCTTCGTGAAATCTATTTTTGAAGAAAGAAATATAGGTTATAATTTTGACTTTGACAGTTTGACATTTGTTTTTCTACGTTTAGTTAAGTCATAGGTATAGAAAAATAAAGTATTAAAATTTCTCGCTCCTATGTTCTAATAAGATTTTAATATATATAGTATTGATGATTACGCTAGCGTATGTTTGTATTGATAAAGTAGTTTATCTATTTTCAAAACCTAATTGATTTGGTTGGGAGCAACACACTGAACCCATATTTTATGTGAAGAAATTTAAAACTTACGAACTCCGGAAGTTAGGTACCTAAAATCAGGATATGGTTTAGACTTGGTGATAAATTACTTCACGGCGAAAAAACCACTGCGGTCGGCGGCTCATAAAAAAACGTCACGGTTCGACTCGTTCAGAAATAATGTTATTCATTCCGCGGGTTTGTTGTAGCTTGCCCGCCGCTGTCACGCCGCGCCGTAACTTTTAATGAGTCACTGTCTGTAGTGTTTGTATCTCTCTCAGTCACTCCTATGATTCATGCGTAAGAAACTGGTAAGGAAGGAATGAAGCGAGAGCGATGCGGTGAATGGGGTGCGCTGCTCGTTGTCGACCGTCTTTCGGCTAGTGTATTGTTACATTGCTAGTGAATTATGCGACGGTCTTAAGCCTGTATAAAAGTGTGAAGGATATTTAATGATCGTGCATCTGCCTTCCTCTGTCTTTGCATCATTCTACGGTCGACAGGTAGAAAACGCCTAAGTCATTAAGTCCGCCTCTGTACATAGTGCATAAAGTATAAATAAAATAAATAATTATTATTTCATGATCAACTACTACAGTTTGTTACCTAGAAAACTATTCTGTCTGTGTAGCGATGTACAAGAACTGAAATGTTTAAGAAAACGTTCCCAAAGTTTCAATTCAAGTAATCGAAAACGTAATTGGTATTCACATCACGATATGGATACGGTGGAAACACCTTCAACGCTCCAAAATTACTCTAAGTATACGGCGTGACCGACGTGACAGTCACGATGATTTATCACTGCGATTTTTTTGTAACAGGAACGACGGTCGCTGTGATTCCAAAGTAACGACTTCGCTCATGTCTAATATGGGTTATAAAAACCCTGAAGTTATATAAGTAATATAAGTCATAGATTATTCTATGTCCTTCATACTATGACTACAATACGAGCTTAACAGGCAAAAAAAAAATTTCTATGTGGCAACACACACTCGCAGCGGTGTGTGTGTTCATATATGGACAAATTTTGGGGGTATAGCAGAAATAAAGCATAACAGCTTCTTTTCGAACACTTATAAAAGTGTTGTAAATGATTATATGTTATGTGTAGGGATTCAATTCTATTAAAACAATGAAATCAGGAAAGGTGAACATTCTTTATTAAATTAAATAAATTCTTTTACTTACCTATTTACAATTTATATGCAGTAGGTATTTAAACTAGCTAAGGAGGTATTTTTTATCCTTATACTCATATATCTCATTTGAAGATCGTAACTAATAAGTTGAAAACGAAATAAATAGGAAGGAAATATAGTGCATTTATACCATTTTATATGAGTGCGTTTAACTTATATCTATCAGCCTATGAAGTATTAATACCTAGAAAGTAGTGAGACATCATTATTCTATATTATTTTTAGTTATTTTAAAAAGCATTTTACATAAAATAATGAATTAATGGATTACTTTACACTATAATTTTTCCCCATACTCAAGGGTCCACATGTATCCGGCATTGGGATCACCGCTCTTTTTAGCTTGTTCGTCAATGTCTGCAGTCTTTTTAAGAATATTTTTAATAGTTTTGAATAACTGGCGATCTTGTGGTGCCATTTCTAATTTTTCAGACCTCTTTTTAAACGTGCCCCGTTTGCCAAATCTTTCTCGAACAAACTTTTCGTACAAATCCTCCTCTTCATCACTTTCTTCTACATTATTATTTTTCTTATAGTTTTGTTTTTTCTCGTGATCCCCAAAGTATCCATAATAACCACTATCAGGTTTGTGATCATCATTATCATCACCATTATCGTCATTTTTTTCCTTGCGTTCTGGTGTTTCATCACTGTCATCGTGATTATAGTAAAAATTTGGTTTGTAAATGGGAACTTCTTCTTTAGGTTGCTTTTGGTTCTCGTCACTATAAGGAGAACTATCTCTTGTGTAAGCTAGGATGTCATCAGGTAATTTTATTTCCGGTAACTTAATTGTCAAATCATCGAATTTGATATTCAAGTTTTCATCATATCGAACATCTTCAGGTGCAAAAACGTCAAGTGTGCCATCGCTTTTTGTCACCCCAGAATCTTCTGCTTTAGGAGCTTCTGTGGTTTTGCTAACCTTCTTTTGATTTTTTTCAACATGATTATAATTTAAAGGAATTCTTTCGAACTGTTGTTTCACATCTTCATTTTTTTGCACTTCTTTTTGTGCGACTATTTTATCACTTTGACCACTGTCATCGAGAATTTCTGGTTCATTTACCCCTAAAATTGATTCCAAGCTCTCAACTTCATCACTTAAGGTTGGCTTAGAATTTTCTTCACTTGATCCACTATCATTCTCGAAATTGATTTCCACAACAGGTTTGACTTCTCCGTCGTTTATATGAATAAGTTTACCGCCATCATTGATGTCTTCTTCTGGAATTCGTAACGTGTGATCATTCGTTAATGAACTTTGAACATTTTTCTTGATTTCATGATTAGGTGAAGCTGTGGAAAGAGGCAATATTTCCACTGCAGAACTGGGATCTATGTTCTCAAGGTAATCTTCTTGGGCCTCAACTCTTTCCTTCTTAAAATCACTTAAGTCAACATCTCGTATGGGAGATGGGAGGCTTTTGTTGTGATTTGCTTGATTTGCTTTGTATTTAACCTGCTTTTCTTTCGTTTTTGTTTTTTCCTCAATACTATCGTAACTGTCACCGGTGCTTTCACTAGAATCTTTAAGGTGTTGAGCTTCATACGATCCATCATCTTGATTAATCTGTCCGAATTTTCTACTTTTTTCATTTTCGACATGTGGTTTTATAACCTTATCATTTTTTTCTTCGCTTTCTGTACTTTCAGCGCCATTTGGATCAGTTTTTACGTTTTCATTACTTTCATAACTTTCCTTATTGTTATCGTTCGGGTTGTCGGTTTGGGCAAAAATTTCAGCACCTTCAGCACTATTACTATTATCTGCAGATCCATTTCTATCACTTTTAGTGTCTCTTTGCTCATCACTGTTACCACGTCTATAGTTTTCGCGTTCTCGACTGTCGTATCTTTCATTACTGGATTCACTTTTTCTATAAGCATTGCGGTCTCTGCTACCATCGCTTTCGTGGCTCGATCGATTGTTTTTGTCGTCTTCATGCTCACCACTGTGATCGCTTTCTCGTCTAGATTTTATATTTCTATAGTCTTCATCTTCTCCTTTTTCAGCTTGTTCGGCACTGTCATTATCTGCACGACTGGGCTTTTTATTTCGATAGTCTTCGTGTTCACTGCTGTTTTCGTTATCATGGTCGGATTTTCTATTTTTATAGTCGTTGCGTTCAGTACTGTCATCATCTTCAAGACTAGGCCTTTTGTTTCGATAGTCTTCGTGTTCACCACTGCTTTTGCTATCACGGTTGGATTTTCTATTTTTATAGTCTTCGCGTTCGGCACTATCATCATCTTCAAGACCAGGCCTTTGGTTTTGATAGTCCTGGTTATCACGGTTGAATTTTTGATTTTTATAGTCTTTCTTTTCTTCTCTTTCTTTGCTCTCATGATTCGATTTTCTATTACTCTGATTTTGTTTGAAGTCTTCTCTTTCACTGCTTTCATTACCTGCTTCGTTCAAGTTTTCAACTTCAGCGGAGTGTTTTTTGAGATTAGGGGCTATATTTTCTTCATTTTTTATATTAGAGTTATCATGAAGAGTTTCAATGTTAAAATGAGCTAAGTTTGTCCCCAGAATAGTGTTCCTTGTTTTTTGCAGGGGTAACAAAGGTTCTACATCTCTAGGTCCATGAGAAGTTTCATAATTGACTATGACAGCAGGTTTTTGAAATTTGCTGGGTAGTGGAGTCTTGTTTTGTGATTCATTAATCGATCTCTTCCGCCGTCTTAAGCTATTCCTGAAGTGCCCTTTATTCTTTGCAGGTATTTCTGTCTCACCTTTCTTATACACATATTTCAATACCGTATTTTTATGTACAACTTGATTATTTTTGGTATTATTTTCTTGAATACTTTCGGTTGTTGTAGTGATTTCACAATCAGTAAACGCAGGGTTAGTATTATTATTATGAGTATTATTAGAGCAATGATTTTTAAGCTTTTGTAGCGTATTCAAATCACAATTTTGTTTTTTCTCATCTGTGTTTCCGGCTCCGTTACAATTTTCTCCATCGATTTGATCATGGTTTGTGCTGTTATTCTCATCAATGGTAGCATTGGTCATCTGAGAAATAAATTGAATGATAATTAGCTACACATTTTTGTGTTGATTGTTTAAAGGTGCAAAAGAAATACTTACGATAATATAGAAGTAATTAATGATGGTTTTACAGCAAATAAGTGTAGTGCCACATTGAAAAGTGCCCTTATTAATCGTCGTGCCATATGTGGGGGAAACCATGTAGCTATTTCCTGGGCACAATTTCAAATTCCGAGCTGCTACTGAGAATATCGTAAAAGAAAAACCCAAAAACACTTTACCCAAACGGGGAGTGGAACCCAATTCACTCCTGCCAGGCGCGCATACGACCACATTTTGCGGGAGCAACGAAGTCGTTTATAATATGTGAATCAAGGATTTGGAAGGAATAAAACCAGTGCGTTATTCTAATATTTATTGCAACATACTTGTATTTACACAATCTACTACAACTTTTACCATGCATCGCTACAAATTATACATTAACTTGAACTAAAAATAAATAAAAAATAACAAAACTGAGAAGGTACATACAATACACCGGGTCCAATAAAGATAAGTGCAAATATTGATTGATAAATTCTTCCTTATTGTAGATGTTGGCGTGCAGTGATAGCCTAGCTGTTGAACGCTTGGCTTTAATGTAGGAGGGTCCGTATTCGAACCAGTCCCATGACTCTAGCTTTTCAGAATAATGTGCCGATCAGAATTTAATTACATCTAGCGTTAATAGACAACGAAAACATCGTGAGGAAATCTGCATACCTCAGAGGACTCCGTAAAGATTTTTGTAGTCCAATAACCGGCACCAGGCCAGCGTGGTGGACTGAACCCTAACTCTTCTCATTCTGAGTGAGGCAGTAAAGAATTGAATTTATATATTATTGCTGTATTGACTAAATCTTTAAAACTGATTGATGATACACTGTCACCTGTGATAGTATCACTTTGCACTTACCTTCAAGACAGCGGTGTTGGTGTAGATAACAACATACTTATTGTAATAAAGTTTGTAAATTCAGTACGATGATATTATTTTAAAAACTTTTTTGTTTACTCTAAGGATTAAGCAGCAAACGTCGAACTGAACACAAACTCGATTTTAGGTAAAATTAAAAAGCAAGAATCAATTCTACTTATTTTTTATGTTGCTTTCCTTAACTACGGTGATAATGTGATAATACTGGAGGCAGGACACATAGGTATGTAAATAATACATGAATGTGAAGTTGATATGAAGTATTGCATCGTATCAGTCCAGGTAATGACTTTTCAGGTGCTATTTTATGCACCAACCTCCAAGTATAAAATTGACTTCTACTGCTACAGGTACTTAATTATTTAATACGCAAAATGTGAATATTATGCTCGAGTATCAATACTACAGTATCTTAATTATATGGCAATTAAAAGCACTTTAGCTTCGACTAAGCCATCTTCTACTTGTTTGTACAAAGTTCTTATTCTATATTTTATAAATAGGTTTTCTTAGAACTAACATGCATGATCGTTTGATTGCACTTGGCCATTTCAACCATAGGATTTAGTGAACCTTCAAAGACCAAATGTATTTTATTTAAACGATGACTTGAAAGTACACTCCAATAACTCCAATTAGACAGCTTTAATTTAATCAGACATTATTTTATACATTGACAGCTATCTAACCAAAGTTACCGCTTATGGTAGGTACGTGTATATTTTTATTATATACACTGCGTAAAACAACTGTTTAACAAAGACCTCTACATTATACAACAAAGACCATAACGTGATAACAGTAAATAAACTATGATGTGGTCTAAGTATGTTAAAAATTCAAGTCGAATAACCTTAATGTAGTATGACCCTCATGAAATTGAAACAATAAATGGTATCTCCTCGATTTGTTCATAATTCGGCAGATTTGATTTAAAACAATAGGCTTTTGAGATTTTAAGGTAGGAACGTCATAATACCAGGATCACATACTCTAACTAAGGCTATTCAGTTTGAACATAGTACAGTTACACCGTTGACTATAACATTACTCTACGTGAATACTCTAGGTCTAGGTGCTGGTGCGACTACTTCTTGCCCAAGTACGGGTCGTATGTGAAGCTACTCACGAACTGCTTCGCGGCGCCGCCGTGGAAGGGCGCAGGCTCGGCCCACTTGCTGAAGTCCATTGAGGGTATTACACCGCTTCTGCATGGCACGCGCGGGTTTCTGCAAGGAGAAGGAGAAGGAGAAGGTCAGTAAGGAAAATAAGCTACTGGGGTTTGAATTCTAACTGACGGATTCGGAATCGGAATTTTGACCGATGGGTCAAAAAAGAAGCTAAGGTCAGCTTTGGCTAAGGTCAGCTGAAAGCTTCATTAGGAAGCGGTCGACTAAATCAATAATTACCAGTTTCTGGGGTTCATTGAGTCATGCCAAAGTAGGACGTGATATGATAATTACTTTTAAATAAATAGGTAACAATCGAGGGTTTTTTTATGGAGATGTCAAATGGACATTCTATTTCAATGGATTTTTTCATAATTAACGCAAAATAGCTACAATGAAGTGCATAAACAGTAATAACGACTTACAGTTCATGGTCAGGCAAGACCATGGGGTACAGCTGGACGGTGTCGATGATGTCTGTGTTATCGCAAATGACGCGCGCTAAACGAGCCTTCCTGATCTCAACGAGCTGTTCTTGTGTGAATGATGAGGGCTGGTTAGGCAACTCGAACCTGTAACGGAAGTACGGTTAAATAAAGCTGGACTTTTTTAAGCTTATATACATTTTACAATTATATAAGGTCTTTGTTCCATTTTTGGAGATAATAATATGGGCACTTACCAGAATCTGTCACCGCGTCTTGAATAAGAGAACTGAGTGGCAATAACGCACGCGAAAGTGGGCCCCAACATGGAACCAGGCAGAGGTCGTTCAGACACACCGCCAGACCAGAGATCCACGTCGATAGGATGGTCGAAGATCGTTTCATATTTCTGCACAGTTGCGTTGGGCATAGAACCGAACAAGTCCGCAAAAGTATCGGCATGAGGAAGACCGCAGAACTTTCTGAACTCCATGTATCCGGGAAGTCCAAATTCACGACCTCTCTGCATGTTGAATGATACTAAGTCCATTCCAAACCGGGCGCCAATCTTCTTGAAGAGATGGTTTGTGACTTCCTGAGTGATGGAGTCGTCCATAGCCTGTGCGACTTGGTTCATCAAACCCATGACGTATTCGTCGAGGACACCAGCTCGGTACAAGTCGTACGGTCTACGGATGAGGTCCGAAAGTCTCTTTGATGCTGGAATTACATACATATGTATTGTTAGACACATTATTTAATATGGGGCAGTATTAACAGGGTGTATTTGAAACGGATGCGTAGATGTGACCATTAAAGTAAATAGTTTAAAAAAGTTCGCATTGTAATAAATCCCTTACCGATGAATTTGTGTGCCTTGGACCATCTTTCTACAGCAGTAGGTAACAACGAATGTCCGAAACGGTAGGCGGCAGCAGCGAACGACGCAATGACGTCAGGGTTCACTTCTGGATCATATCCGTCCCAGTAACCCTGAAACAAATCAGTCGATCAGTAAGTTACTGTTAAGTAGAGCGTTTTATGACGAAGTGACACAAGTTCAATTACCTAGCTGTGAAATTGTTATATAATTGTAGTCAATGGCGTTCGACTGGAACTTGGTTAAATTATGAGGAAATAAATCGTTTGCTTAGAGTCTCATTTGTTTTATTATTTCTAGAGTATATAAAACGTATATTTCTGTAACCTTAAGCGTTGCAGTAACGGTTCTTACCTCTTTCTCGAGCACTAATCCGAACTTCTCCATAACATCCTTTCCGAGTAGGATAGGCAAGAACTCATTGTAGGTGATGTGTTGTATTTCAGCAATGTTGATTCGTCTTGCTTCTTGGAATAGTGTCTCATCGTCCCAGTGAGGATTGACCTCGGCCAGAGCGTTGGCGACTCTGTTGTGTTCACGAGCCATTAGAGTGTGCATCACGGTCAAAACCAATTGTTCGTTTACACGGATTTCACCTAAAAAGTAAGAAAATATTATTAGAAGAATCATGGCCAGAGCGGGTGACTTATATACCCTATCTCAATGTGAAACTGTCTCAAATCTGCAACTTTTGGTAAAGATGACATCTGTTAATAGATTTATGTAACTACCGCCTCAACTATGGTGACTGCACGCAGATTTTAGTTTCTTTTTTCAAGGTTTACTTGTTTACGATGATTTGCAAATTGAAAAACAGAAGGTACATTTACCAGCTTCGAAGCAGTACATGTTTTTGTTGGGTCTGGTGCAACCTTCATCAGGGATGTCAAGTTTGAGAGGCAGCAAGTCCTTGAGTCCGTACTCCTTGAACACTGGGTTCATACGCAACAAACCACCGAAGCCAGTACGCAGCTTTCTGTAATAAATAAAAATAGTAAAAATATAATAATATAATAGTAAAAATTTTAAATAATGGAAATTATTGATTTTGGATTCATAAATACAAATACAGAAGATCTATGAGTCAACTTCGCATTACTTGACGGGTTTAATACGAAAGATCGTGTATTTTCATAATTTAAGCTAGAAACAGCGATTTCACCTAATATTTTATTTGTACTGTTGAAAATGAAAGTCTGAATTTTCTGTCTGGATTTATTGTCGTCTATTTTTATCGTATGCGAATAAAGACCTAGTGTCACTGACGATGATTCTTGTATAATTTAGTTAGACTTTTCCTGGTATTGTAACATACACTTTATAAAGTAAGTCCATTATTTTTTTACATCAGAATGATAAAATACTTTACCTGGAGAATTTCTCAGTCACACCATACACAGTGTTTCCATCTATGACTCCAGTTAGCGTGTTGAAAGGAGTCCTTGAGCCTAAAACATAAACATTTACCAACACTGATTAATTGATACTGATATAACTGTTATAACAAACTTGTCACATGTCTTGCTGTATCGTGATCAGTAACGGGTCTTATCTGTATAATTACGGACAATCAAATTATTAAATGAACCTATTATCCATCAAATTGACTGGTCAACCTTCATGCTGTGCGCCAGACTGGTCCAGTCTCCCCAATAATCTTTATTTATACTATGCGAGTAGCAAACTTAACGTGTAGGACCGTAAAATATACAATATTCGTATAATATCGATCATAAAATTAACTAACGTATTGCAAACGGTTTCTTAATAACAAGATTGCAATAGTGAAGTTTTGCCATTTAGTCAAGTGCCTTTTAGCCAAATTGACTAACATGCAGCGATGAATACCTCATTTGTCTTATTTATTGTGAAAGTGGCGTCCCGTGGCGCTAAGCTCGCGATTTAATTCTAATGTCCGGCTTTTGGCTAGATATGAAGTTTCAGATCACTATCGGCTAATTAATGACAACTGGTTTCTGAGTTATTCGCTATTTGAATCAGATAAGCGTTATGGAATCGGCTGGTTTTTAGTTATATTTGTGTAACTTGTAGAATCCTATCAAAATACACGCGACCCGTGGTGGCTTGCATTTGCTTCGTAACAATTCGATAAGCAAACATACCAAGGGTTTGGGTGCGAATTTAATGATACTTCAAACACTGTCGAAACGAAAAGTACCTACTTTACATACCGTACACTTATTTCTAAATGCCAAACACGCCCTAAGTATTTTGCACTAGATTGCGCAACAGAACAGAGGGACCACGTAATTAGAAGCACTTTCCCTGTGCGTAGGCGCGGCAGATGAGTCTTAAGATAAAGATCAGATTTAACATGATAACGATCTTGGAACAATAATGGTCACTAAGGTCATGTCCGTTTACGTGCCACACGCACCACTTCGGATATAATTCGAGGCTTAATAGCGGAGTTTGTATGCGGTTTCCTTCAATCGAATCGAAAGTGAAATATCCTCTGGTTTCGGAACTGAGGTTGGAAATTGATTGAGTAAGATGAAGGTACTTAAATTGTTTTGAACAATGTTATTTGAGAGGCAAGTGTCTAGTGTCGGTAGTTTTGTTGAGTGTGTGGCGTGTAATAACCACAATGTGAACGAAAATGATTGCTCAACCGTTGGTTTTGATGATTTTGTTTTCATTGACGCAATAATCGGTTTGATGGTTGGAGACAAAATTACGGGAGCAATTCTATTCAAAGGAGAATCGTCTATGAATTTAATATATTGACCTCAGTAAAGGATTAACTTAATTGCGACCTTAGATTTATGTATCATTGACCCAGAAATATACATAACATAACATAAAACAACATAACAACACGCCTGTATTCCCCGAAGGGTTAGGTAGAGGTGCACTATGTACACTGTACACCCACCGTTCGCCGATGCCGTTATTGAGTCTCATTTAGTCGTCCCAAAAATATATAGTATTTAATTTCTAGTATGTTAGTATATGGAAAGATTCTCTTACCCAGACGGCAGCCGGGCCTTGGCGACGGGAATCCTCGCACGAAGTCTATGCACTTGACTCCAAACAGACGGTAGAAGTAGTCGTCATCAGGGATACGGATCTCATTGCAGTAAGGGTGCTTCAAGTGGGGAGGACGCTTGCAGCACTCCTCGGGGTCATTACGATTCACGGGATCTGGATGAAAATATACGTATATCGGTTAATTGTTATGTGACTTAAGTCACTGTGGTAGTAAAAGTAAATGTTTCTGAAGGCTTCGTTAGGTTATGCAGGAGCAAGACTTGCAAAGTAAAAGTGTTTTATGTATCGATAGATCACACTTGTCTAGTAATAAATTTCTAGATATGGCGTTTTAGAACTTACCAAGGGGAGTCGCAGTGAGCGTGTAATCGTGGTCCATGAACTGTCCCCAAGCGATGACCATGACGGTACCGGCGTGGTCATGGAAGCCATCATCAGGGTGCATAGTGCGGGAAACCACACGAGAAAGAGGCAAGTCTTTACCGTGATGGGCTATACGTGGCGCGTTAATGCCGTCAGAGAAAAGCGGACCTATTAATCTGAAAAGAGGAAGTATATGACACATGTTTCAAGTGTATGTGTGTAATGTGTGTAAACCTGCTCTCGCAAAGGGCTTTGCACTGTAAGCTTTCTCCTTGAGCCCAAATCAGTTTCATGCAAGCAATTTGTCAGATTGGGGGATATTTTAATACTTTAACAATTTATTCCTAAAAATATTTAACTAAGTCGATGACCTTTAAAGCTCGTAGCTGCATTACTACCGTACAGATCAGTGGATCTGCGAGGCTAAGCAGCTTTTGCTAGGGTCAGTCCTTCGATGGGTGACCGTTTTTCTCTCACCGAAACCCCTCCGTGCCTCGTAAAGCAAGCTAAGCAGTTGATGCCGGATGTTATATGAATACCTAGGGCAATCGTTACGAGTGTCAGCTGCCCAAAAATTGTGACTATCAGTCTAACCTTAGAGTATAAATTTCTCCCGGTAGTTCTTCTGGCAGACGCTCCGTATAATATTTTGTAATAATAACTAAGTTTTGTTTAAAAAAAAAATACCTTTGGAAAGGAGCCATGGTAGCGCCCCAGGTGGGGTGCTGCAGGTTGTTGCAGAGACCATCGAATCTTCGGTACTTGCCGGCGCGGCACTCCACGTGTGAGAACACTGGAGGGCACACTTCACGGATGAGCGTGCGAGACGTGTCGATCAGTGGCAGACCCTTCTCTATCTCCTCGTAGGTTAGGCCGTATCTGTGGAGAGGGTTTAGTTTAGTATGGATTTGATAAAACTTCTTATTTACATTTATGGCAAAATGGGTATTTAGGGTAAAAAAATAACACTGTTTTGGTTTTGGTAAAATACTATGTTATTTGAGAATGTTATATGAGAACATAAATAAAGATAATCATAATTTTTAAATTTTTATGGAGTAATAAATAATTTTATATTAATTCAAACTACACATTGAATAACAGTAATAAAAAAGAAAGGTGTCAATGAAATAATAAATCATTATTTATAGAATAGAGGCACTGTCTATGAGTCAAATTCGTAATTTAAATTTATAGCTATCGATTGAACTTTCAGGAAGTTAGGTAATTTATTGTAAATTTTATTGCCGTGGATGGTTGGTTGGTTATTTAGATATTTTTCTGTGTATAATGTTTAAATCTATTCATCCATATTAATCACTACATATTATAAAAAAAGTTCTCCGCTGCGTCTGTCTGTCTGTCTTTTCGCGATAAACTCAAAAACTACTGAACGAATTTTCATGCGACTTTTACCGAACAGAAGGAATTCATTAGGAAGGTTTAGGTGTATAATTCGTTAAGATTTTGTGTAAATTGGCTGAAATACAACAGAAAAAAATGAAGGTGTATATGCTCTGCTACCCGTGCGAAGCCGGAGCGGGTTGCTAGTATAATAATAATAATATAAGATGTATCTACATAAAATAAAATCAATTGCCACGTGTATGACGGAGCATCACTTGAGAACGGCTCGACCGATTTGGATGATATTTTTTTTGTTGTGTTTGTAAATCCACCATAAATTACGGAAATTTGGATGGTATTTTTGTATGAAAATAACAATTCTCATTTTCTTCATTAGAAAATTGCACCTGTCCGAAGCCGGGGCGGGTTCTATGGTAGTATATTATGATCTGTCTGTCTATTTATTACCGCATCAAGACTAAACTACTGAACCGATTGTTACGAAATTTTATAAAGAGGTAGCCTGGGTCTTTCACAAGGACATAAGCTTATTTTTTACTATTGAAGCAAGACACTAATTAGGTAATAAATACATAGAAAATACATTCAGATGGGCAACATTTAAAAGAAACTGTTTGTTCTACTGTGAATATTGAAAGCCATCTTCACGTTCCTATGAGAAAAATAATGTAATTCGCATAACAAAAAAAAAAAACAGGTAAAATAAACAATTCTAAAAAGACCGCTACCTGACTCTATTGAATTTAAATAAGCATGCGCTTAAAACATCCGAATGTTTATGTATGAAACGCGTGAATACACGATAAGAGGCATTATTTATACTCAAATAATTTTGAACGGATCGTACCGAATTGAATCAATTTAATGTATTCATTTAGGAAATTACCTAACTAACGCTACATTCCGTGAAATATTTAAATGTGATTATAAAATTTGTATTTTATTTGCACATTTCCTTATGTCTATGTCTAGCTATCTGTCTAAATTAGGTGCAGGCCGCATAATATGGCCATACTGCTTGTAGTCACAGCTTATAGCTAAATATTAATGTTATGCAAAACGTTTCCATATTGGATAATTACCTACGTAAGTTTGGCCAAGTTTTATTGGCTTCGCGATAATGTCTCGCTGCCATCATCATCAGATTTTTTTAATCATGCTTATAATTGCTTCTAAAGGAACGGTAGCAATTTGCCCGATTGGTCTAGTGGTCACAAGCGCGATTGCAAAAAATTGGTCCTGGAATTCCCAGGTCGCTTGCCCGCTATTACATGGGACTCAATTACGGCACGGGCGGAATGTGGGTGTACTAGTACACCTCTGCCTAACCCTTCGGGGAATACAGGCGTGATGCTGTGTTATGTTATGTTATGGACCCGTACCAGTAATCTCAATACGCAATAAACCTCGAAAATCGAGACCAAATCCAAAGTCATATTTATTTTAAAAGGAAAACAAGCATATTTGTTAGATTTGTAAAGCTTTACAATAGCATATCAAATGCCGATTTGAAACGAACCTCGCGTTAAGGAAGCTATAGGCGTTTATGTTTTTATTGCTAACAGTATAAGTAATTGATTGATACACTTTACAAATGGTTATTGCAACCGTTTCGGTAACGGATATTCAAATGCCAAGGTTTATTGCAAACATAACGAGAGTTTGATCAAAGATTTATTCGAGTATACCAATTATGTTGTTGGTTGTAGGATTAATTGGGTCATTTAGTGTTTTAAATTGTATGAGATCATCCGAGTAACCGTTTGAGTATCTAATTGGGCACATTTTATTTGTAAAACATGAATCAATGAGGACATTACTCGTTTTCTCATCCAGGAGAATCCTTGAACGTTAAAATAATAAATTGGATTCTTAATTGCAGAGCCGGTGTAAAATACGTAGTGCAAGGAAGTGAATTGCACTTATTGCAATTAAAATCAATGCCAATTTATGTAGTGTGCTTTAAGATACTACATACTTTGAATATAATAATTTCGACGGCTCGGTTGGCGCACTGGTAGACAGACTACTGCGCTACGTGTCGCGGGTTTAATTCTCGCACTGAACAAATATTTGTATGGTCTACAGATAGTTGTTTCGGGTCTGATGTATGTGAATATATGTGTTTCTAAACAAACCTGTATACAGAAATTATTCGCGGGCAACGTTATTTTAATGGAAAAAAGGAAGGAATACTATAGTTATTACTAGGTATTACTACTTATAGATATTATCTTATACCTTTTGATGAAATGGTGTGTACTAGCTCACAGGTGGAAACGTTTCTGCTAAGGTTTAATTATTGTAATAGCATTCTTTAAATATATTCTTTTTCATTATTGTGTAATGACAGACATGGGAGTATTGCTGCGGAGTTTGTTTGGGCCGTTTCTTCTCCCCAAGCTAAAACACATGGAAGCGATCAAGGACGGGCGTATTAGTTCTGTCCATAATATGTTTGACGTTCAAAAAGCACTAGTAGTAGTCTATTTTGAATAAATGAATTTTGAATTGTATTTGAATTTGAGGTATCTACTAATTAGTAATACTATACTAATAAGAATAGTTATGAAGCAAACGATACTTAGACGGGTAGGTATTTCATTTCCTCTGAGGATGAAGAATTGTTGCCAAGATTTCGTTGGAAAACATTTTAATGGCCATTAAAGAGATGTATGTAAGTATTCATGAATTCTGTATGTCTGTTCTAATAGAGGTCAAAGATAATCGTATGTGGTTCAAGGCACCCATGTACAAGTTTTTAATTGAATTTAATGTTAGACAATGTTGTTGAGGTCACCCGCAAGACACGTTAGTTTTGCACAGATTTATTAACATTTTATTGAAATTGAAATATCCAATATAGGTAAGAGTTTATTTCATGCAAGTGTAGTTTATTAAATAAGTTACGTTTTACAATAACGAGGTTGGCGAAATATTGGTTTTCAAGGTGTATGTCGATGAGAAGTCTGCAATTAAATTGTGACGATTGTAAAAAAATCGAATATACTTATATATTTTTTTGATTTTAGATAACGTTGCCCCTCACTAGGATTTCTCCTGTATCGTGAGTACAGTTTACGAACATACATGTCACATGCACACACAACCAGACCCGAAACAACTATCTGTAGATCATACAAATATTTGTTACGTGCGGGGATCGAACCTGCGACACAGAAAAGAAAGTTAATCGCTTAGCCACTGCGCCGATCGTGTTGTCATTTGACTTTGGAATGCGAAATTTTGCCTGTTTTAGCTCCAAAATAGAAGTTCTTTTGTTTTACCAATCATTTCTGTTAGTAAACGTATCGTTAATGTAACCAGTGTCCACCGAAACAGTGATTAATGATGTCGAAGTATGACGGACGGTTGGTGTGGTTGAGATATTGACTGGTGCGCTACGTGTCGCGTATTCGATTCCCGTACCGAACAAATATTTGAATGATCTACAGATACTTGTTTCGAGTTCGTGTGTGAATAAATGTGTTTGTAAACGTACCCACTATACAGGAACTAATCCTAGTGTGGGGCAACGTACTTATAAACAAAAAAAGAAGTGGTGTAAATATTCCAGTAACATATTATTATAGTCAATTCTTTTTCTAGTCATTCCTTTCTACCAGTAATAGAGATGAGCTGATAAAATTAATTCAATGTTTTATTTATCACTAACATTAGCATTCACAAAAATAAATTCTATTATCTTACATAACACTTATTGGAAACTTTCATCACAATAAAATAAGTTCACAATACAATTACGTAATGGAATATCTGACCGTCATTTTCCCTTTACTATGCGTACCGTGAAGCTTTTAAATCTACATAACTGAGAAATTAAAAAATAACACGAATATAAAAATAAATTTACACCTACCTTTACCGTTTTCATTCCACTATTTTATTAATCTATACATCTATACATATAAATAAAATTGGAGTGTCTGTTTGTAATATTGAAATAACCGTTTTTTACTACATGCGTATGAATATATATACGGTACATACACCAAAATAACATTTTTTACAATTTTTGTCTGTCTGTCTGTCTGTCTGTCTGTTTGTATAGGCTAATCTCTGAAATGGCTGGACCGATTTTGACGGGACTTTTATTGGCAGGTAGCTGATGTAATAAGGAGTAACTTAGGCTACTTTTATTTTAGAAAAATTCTTTTATTTTAGAAAAAAATAGGGTTAAGTGCATTTGGTCTTCTTAACTTCACGTAACTTTTATAATATTTTTTTTTTAAAATGGCATTTCGCACTAAAAAATACATTGTTAAGTTCCGATATCCACGCGAACGAAGTCGCGGGCACAGCTAGTATTAATATAATGTTAGATGGTTCGATCAAAGCTGAGTGTAAGTTTGTATATTTTGAATTTAGAAAAGCTTGTTTACAAGAAGAGATTTGCATTTAGCATACATACATACATACATTACATATATATATACAATTTTGTTGAAATATAGAGGCGCCGCGCCGGCCGGCGGCGATTAAAATCTTAATAGGTATATTTTATAGCCAAAAGAGTAAAGTCACGAGCAAAACATTTAGTTATATAACAACATTCGCGTAGTGAATTTTAATTGCCACATTTTTATTGTTATTATTGAACTAAAAAAACAATACAAAACTGTATTGTATTATCATTTATTTACGCCTCTATTCATACTAAGAGAATGTACATGATTGCTTTATGGCATGGAAAGATATAGATAATGTTTGTCTGCTGCTGGTCCATATGTTCTTATTGTAAGTAACAATGAAATATCATAGCACCAGACAATAAATATAGTGAACTTTCTAGTTAAGCTTATTCGAGCTTACATAATATATTTTAAGTGAGTTTTATTTCTATCGTAACGTGATTTCAGTAGGTATTTAAATTTTAAGGCCGTTTAATAGATACAAAATGAGATTACTTTCTATTTGAATACATATTTAAATCTGTGAAGCCTTCGAAAGCACTTTTAAGGCTATAAATAGATACAAGTTCACGTAATATCAAATAAGCAATTAAATCTTTATTTATATCGATCATTCAGAAGTCGCTTGACAAGTTCCATTGAAACAATGCGAATATCAGATATCGACCTAGATCTGTCAGTCATAACAGACAGATATGTCGAAATTAAATTCCTTGTGAATCGACCTTCAAGATGATACGCAACGATAACTATGTGGGTATTTTATACAACATTAATTAACTCTCAATTAGCTCGATAGTTTTCAAAAATCTTATTTTGAACGATATGAAAAAAAAAAAGAAGGATGAATTATAAACTGACCGTTTAATTACACAGATGTTGCGTTGCGTTTTTTAATTAAGAATGTGCTAATATTATGAAAATGAGTTTTGAATTGAATAGCAAAACACTTGGTAATTTAAAATTATGTTTCTATTTTTTTAAACTAGTTAATTAAAAAGTTAAATGTTAGTTTGTTTAAAAATACTTTAAATTTCAGATGACTATTAAATAAATAATTGCTATTTGTGAGCAATATTTCTTGACTTTGTTATCCAGTAGAAAGTAAGAAATCTCGATAACATTTTTTTTTTTCAACAAAATTTTTTCATTATTTTTAGACGTTTGACATGTAAACATAATTTATGAAAAGAGTTTTCAAAGTTTTTGACAACTGTCATTCAGTCTGTAATTTCATGTAATATTACATGATTAATTTGTTACAATTATCTACCGCAAAGTAAGACATAGACTAGCAACCTTGGGTCTAAATCTCAAACGTTATTAATCAAAACCAACACGGTTATTTCAACGCCTTTCTCAACACATGTTTGAAAACATACATACGTACCAACATTAACTCATAACCCTCCCTCCTAAGTTCGCAGTCGGATAAAATCTTACCATGTAACTCTGTATGACCTTGTATAGGAGTTTTATATATTAACATTTACATGCAATAATCGTGTATGTCGTAACAATTACCAATGTAACAACATTTGTTACAACCGCACATTATAACTGCTTACAGAAGATTTGCATTAAATATTCGTGTTAAACCAAATATTCATAATATTTTTTGTTGGTAAATGCATAAAATCAGAATTTAAATGGTCACTTATTTTTATTGGATGTTCAAAATTCAATATGAGTGTATCCTATCTCTTATCTCGAACGTTACGTTGTAAAATGTAATTACGTGAACTTTTACGCATACCTTTTACGCTGCGGACGGCGCAAAAGAAAAAAAAAGAAACCTAATATGTGCCTAATAATTTTTAATTTATAAGTAATTAACTCTTTCATAGGTACTATTTCTTGAATCTTCATACGCTACAACTAAATAATCACTGTTGAACCTTAGTAAATTCGTGTACCGAATAGTAACGAATTTAATAATAACACGCCTTTAGTTAAAGCTTATCAGCTCTTTGCTCGAACTTCGGAAAACTTCCTATGTAACTTGTGATAAGATTAGCGACCAATTTCTATTGGATAAACGTCTTTTATGACATAAAGAAGTGAGCGGCCATTGCTGCATTGGTCTCGATGTACAAAGGAGAACCGCGCCTGCGCCGACCACTCTCCCTCTCTTCCGCACAACTGTGACGTATCTCGGTGATTCAGACTCAGCTGCTCCGGCTACCGCTAATGAGACAAGATGACATTTGCACAGGCCATTCACTGTAAAGGTCAGTACTCCTCGTAGGCGACAATCGTAAGATCAAGGTTTAGGTTTTGCACCGTTTAGCGCACCTACATATTCGGCTAATTATAATAATTGAAGGATATCACTAAAATAGATAGATAAAAAACACGTTTTTTGTAACTTCCCTACTCCTATTTCAAGTTATGACACACAATGCCAACAAAGGTTTTGCAAATGCACACATTGTGGTTGTGGTTTCAAATTAAACGATCATTTTACCGCTCCTTGATCATGTAGTCACATGAGTAGCTTGCGATTCGATACGGGGTCGAATAGAATTAGGTCCAAGACAGACGAACAATAAATGTTACTTGATTAAGTGCAGCTCATGTACAATACAATCTTTGATACCTTTCCGCGTCGTGAGTGGACGGTGGCCGTGAACAAATTGAAAGAAGACAAAAGAACAGATTTGAAAGAAGAACCAGCCTTGGACGTTCGTGTTTATTGTTTCCAATTAAAATTAGTGTAAGGATAAAGAGATCACGTAACATTAGTAAGGCTAAAAGTTCAGTAGGTGAATGTCGAGCGAAAGTTCACCGGGTAAACATAATTAAAACCAATCCATGACGTTGTGCCAAAAATTAAAGGTCGTAACTTGGAGTCATTTTATAAATCCTGTCTAGTTTACCTTTGTTGACATTAATGAGTCGTTGAGACGGATGTAGAAAGTAGTTTTAAGCTCGAATGTATCACTGGAATGAAGTATTATAATGTCAGTGCAATTGTAACTCACCTCCGGGCCAGATTGATGGATATGTCGAGGATCAGCTCTCCGACGCTCGCGAAATCCTCAGCCTTCCAATCTCCTTTTGGCTGTGACACCACTGTAAAAGAAATTAAGTATTATGTATTTGAAAATAGCTTCTGGGCAGTCTCGATACCACTATTGCTACTATTACTAGCCAATGTTTTTTTAAATGTTTCTTATAAAATAGCTATGAGTTTTACATAGCCAATACCAAAATCAACATTCGGACTTTCACGTTTAAGATCATTAAAAGACTTATAATCTCTTGCATGTAATAAGTACTGAAGAATGAATAAGCGTTTTATGCTTGACATGGTGATGCAAAGAGCGTTGTTTTAAATGTTGCATGATGTCGAAAGCTGTACAAGACGATAATAACATAACGAGACGAGATGTCTTCCGGTTCACGCACTTGACGACATAGTAATGTGACTTGCGCGTTTATTATGATCTCGCGCATTATTTTATGTCACAACACTTATTTGCATTAGTTTTTTTTTTGCTGTATCAAGATATCAATGAATTCACTTTCTTATAAAATTTTGGTGAAAGCGGCGAGCTGGCGGTTAAACGAAAACAATTTAAAAAAGGAAACTGTTTATCTTTTACCGTAAAAGATGTATTTCAAAGAAATCGCGTTATCCAACGCGGTAAATACTTACAGATTCTGTTTCTGGCTTCATGATAAGCTTGATTAATAGCTTCGTAAGTAATGCAATTCGCCTGTCCTTCATATCCGCTGAAACAAACAAAAACATGTTTAATTACTATGTCCCATAAAGTTTATTACTCCTCGAAAGCCCACACGTAAGTGTGTTTCTGTAATTTAATTGTAAAATAAACATCTTTAGCTTGGGTTTTATTGAAAGTACTCGGGTCATATTTGTCCAACGATGATGCAATGTTCTTTGGTTGCAAAGGGCAAAAGATTACTTTGTACCATTTTTGGGTAGAAAGTGAAACATTTTTGGGTAAGCATGTGAAGTTTTATTCACATTACCATTTATACAGAGATCTGTAAATACATTTTGTGAAATCTTATAGTGACAAGCAGCAGAAATAAGAGTAAGAAGTTGCAAGGTAGGATTCATAAAACTGATTGAAGTAATTCCCATCTACAGACGTAGGCTTGAATTAAAGATGATGTAAGCAACACATTCGTACGGATATTCTATATAATTATAAGCAGTAATTCACCCAATATCAAAAGAACTAAGATACATATTTACTGTTCGCATTGGCCTCGTGGCCTACATCTAATGGCAAGCCGAATATATCTAAGGCCATCGCGTTACTTAACAACTATCGTGATAGTAATCGGTGTTATTCAACCTGGTATAAGTGTTTTCACGTGATTCTTTAATTTGGTAACATCTGTAGGAGATGGCTCGGCTGATACCAAACAACTCATTACCTTTCTAGATACGGAGAGCAGACTAATGGCATGTTACGTGAGCGAGATTGTGGGAAATAAAAGTTCTTTTTTATAATGTAATATTCGCAGAAAAAAGAATACATACGCTTCGAATTGAGAACCGTCTCCTTTCTGAAATCGGTTACAAAGAAAAGTATTTAATTCGCACGAGTCGTGAATAGTTCTGTAATTCATCTTTTTTTATCCGCGTTGAAAGATTTTTCATGCAACTGAGAAATCCCATTTCACCCCTTCAGGGGTTAAGTTTTGGAAAATTCTTAGTGGACGCTACATTAAATTTGTATTTGTATTTTGTTAAAAACAAAAAATCTATATTCAGAACCTACCTGCCAAATTTTAAGTTTGCAGAACTTAGGTATAGTTCCTGATATTTACTGATTAGTCAAAGAATAAGTGATTTAAGGTAATTTATTTAAGACAAATGTTCTGGAAATGTGTAGACATATTATATAAAACAAGCTTGTGTTTATACACGAGTCTGTTTTATATATAAGCTTAGTGATTCATTAAGTTGTCTCATAATATTATATTTAAAGCATACATTAAAATATATAAAGTCTAAGGAAAAGAAAATAATACTTTTTGGAGGACTCTAAAGGTTAATCAATGTTTATAATATTTATCGTAGCGGTCAGTTCACAAACACTAATTAACAAACAACTAATTACAAAATACTAATTGTATATGTAAATAGGTGCGGAAGTGGCACGCGCAAATATAATATCTCTACATCACTACGTATTATAAAACAAAGCCCCCGTCGCGTCTGTCTGTTTGTCTGAACGCGATAAACTCAAAAACTACTGAACAGATTTTCATAAGGTTTCCACCAATGGACGGAGTGATTCATGAGGAAGGTTTAGGTAAATAATTTATTAAGGTTTTGTGTAAATTGGCTGAAATATGACGATGATTGTTGAAAATGTCGGAAAAAATCATGCCGACTGGGAGCTTTACTGTGCGTTGCGTAAACCAATGGAGTTATATGTATATCCTTATTAAATAAAATTAGACCATCGTTTTAGAAAATAAAATTTAGCCGTATATGCTTTGCTACCCGTGCGAAGCCGGGGCGGGAAGCTAATACCATTATAATAATCAAATTGAATAGCACCTCTAAACCTAATGTTATGTGTTCTCTCTAGTTTAGATAGCTATTTTGAATGTTTTGGGTTTCTTAGTATTCTATAAAGAATGAACAAAGATGTTAAAAAATATAAGAAATTTTTTTTTCGAATCGTTACCCAATTTTTCTATGAAAATCAAATTGTATATATATGTAAATATCTATAATTTCTATTTATAACATAGCCAGGTGAATACACCAATTTGTACGAATCATATTTTACAAGTTTTAATAGAACTTTAACTTCATTACTTTTATGAATACCTACAAATTTATTTTATTATACGGAACCATTCCATTGGTACGAAAACTATAAATACAGACAGTCGTAAATATTTATTCACATAAAAAACTTGTTCCGGTTACGAGTCACATAACTGAATAGTTTTGCATAAATATTCAATATTACCAAAACTGTTATATCCGACAAATTATTGTTGTATTTATTAGAAAATAACTTTCATTGTGTTTCTAGATTACTATATAACCTTACACTGGATTTTCCTTCTGGCAACATTAGACAGACCAAGACAAGAATATCTTTATTTAATCTTATTAAGTATTTTTTAAATAGTGTGTAATTTGGTACCTAATTGTTGCCTTTTTCACAAGACCGTACTTTCTAGCGGTTTTTAAGGACGACTATATTCAGGAGACGTTTGCTCATTTATGCGCTCTTATTTTTGGCAACAGTGAAGCATCCTTCACGATAGCAAAAATCATGGCTGAAGTCTCATGCAAGGTCCGTGCATATTATAAACTCATTTTTTATATTGTACTCTCACTCCCTTACTAATAAACGCTGTACAAAGATTAATCTTGAATAACGGAATTTTAACCATATATTTATTCACGTATCGCTTATCATAATATAAATAGTGTAAGGGGATATTTTAAAATGTACTTCAGAACTCAACATTAATCTCCATCAATCGTTAAAAGTTTAATTAGTGGTTTTACAGCGTTTTGCAACAACATGTATGCACGCAGGGTTGCCAAACGTTCCTTTCCCACGTCCACGCTACAGATTACAGAGGCCTTAGTGTCAGTGTCTTTCGACAAATTCGATTTACTACATCGAACGCGTTCGGCGCTCCGATTGGTGGAGAGCACGAAACGGACGAATCGGAGCGCCGAACGCGTTCGATGTAGTAAATCGAATTTGTCAAAAGAAACTTACACTAAGGGCCCAGATTACTGACCCGTCTTCGATCCTCACCATCAACTCTTGCCACTAAAACGTTGTTGCAACAACCCATGTTCTACTACTTTTGTATGCTATGCGAAAATAAAGATGTTTACATAACGGTTGCTTGTCGTCTATGTGTGTTTAGAATTAATTGTGTTTTCTTAACTGCATTCGATTTTATGCTTTTAGGTGAAGATAATAAATCTATAGAAGTTGTTTAAAAAAACCTGTTATTTAAAAAATATATATATTATTAACCACTATATTTTATTTGCCCAACTTATTTCCGATTTCTCATGTGTTATGTGATAATAAACGTTTGTGCTGATCAATATCTTCTAATCATAGTGTACACGGGCCTTAAGTTTTAATATTCGTTAAATACAGTGTAATTGACCTTAAATTCCTTTATTTAAATATAGGTGCGTGAGGTGTAAGATATACATACAATTAAATGCATATACCACGGGGGCGTGAGTATACATATAGACAGCAGATAAAATCTGTTAATAATAGTTTATTTTGCGATATTTTCAACATCAAACTGTCTAGAAAGTCTACAAACATTAACTTTTATCTAGCCTCGGGTTATATGCTTTGTTGCATATATTAATTCTAAACCCGCTAATTTTACTAATATATTTCATTTTAGTAAAAATCAAATGATAAGTTGGAAATTGGAATGACCCTGAATGTTGCAAAGCCGGTAGTAGGTGAGACTCATGACAACTTTCTTCAGTTCCCGGAATGCATCAATAGAATCGAGAAAACGTTCATAAATCAATAAAATACTATAAATGTCGTTTCGTTTAGCAATAATTATGATGACTCCACGAGATTTGTTGTACCGTTTTGCCTCAATATCGTCGTAGGAAGAAAGGCGTGACCGAGTGCTAGACAAACGATGTGCGGGGGTCGGTACTTGTCAGGTACCGGGAACGGGCCGCACCGTTATACGGACACAACTGACGGACAATGTTTGCCCAGTGATCAACTCTTGCGCACAATTTACTGTGCTCGTTAAGATGACGTTTCCAATATACAAGATTAAAGTTACCTACGAGTTTATACATTTTCACTCAACAAAGGACCCAGATTCAATGATTAAATATTCAGTCCCTACATGTAAATTCCATTATTTCCGATGACTTCAGAAAGGAATAAAAAATAAATTAAGTAAATATTGAATTTTGGATCATTTACTTTTGTACAACCATATTTGGACTTGAATTTGATTGTTATTCAACAAGAACGAATGCTGATTGAATAAGAAAATAAATTCATATATTTATTTCACACGCATTATTAATGGTAGATACATAGGTATCTACGCAGGCATTGTACCATTGTGAAGTTTGTTTGTGTACCAATCTTTGCCTTACTTACCGTAACGGTTACGAATCAAGATGTATTGTCGGTTTTACGTCGTAATCGTACTAAAGGTACTACAAATTAAGCGAAAGGATTTTGAAAGTGAATGTCGATCTGTCAGTTAGCTAATGCAACGCTTGTTGGAGATGAAAGCATAGACCTATGTTGTATTACATCACTAGAGGTCACTCTGGTGAACGTAGAGGTGCGATGATACAACAAAAGCACTCTCATTATACTTACGGCTTCTGTAATTGCTCCTAATTATACAATTTTGGATGCAGCGTTATATAATCTAGAAAGCAAGTCTATTGTGTTTAGTAATGTCATCGAAAGCTTTCATCAAACATGTTGAAAATGTAAAAGTTGATGTGCAATTCTATTGTATTTGTCTAGGACAACTTTTCCGCTTTGAACAGATTTTGTTGCATACTTTAATGGTATAAAATTGTGTTAATCAGTTCAGAGTTTAAAACACGGAATAGGACTTTAGGAATTATGACATTTCCTCGATGTTGATCGTAAAAATTAATGAAAAAATTGCTCGCGCGCGCTCGTGTGAATTTCTATCTTTTTTTTTTAGGCAATATGGTTAATAATTCCGAGTGTCCCACGTAGGTTATTGGCACCGCCCATAATTTTCAGTTGAACGGACAATGTTTGCCGGGCCATTAATTGTGTTAAATAGCCCGACAAACATCGTTGTGGAGAAAGATAAGTGAGTGTCAACTGTCAAGTGTGCCGCGGAAGTGTGTCAAGTTTGCGCTGACTCGTGACGTAACGGTGACAGTAAAGATCGCCGACTCCCGCGCACGGAGGTGACATTGGATCGGCTGGTGTAGGGTTGTCAGGTGTAGTTAATTTATCCGGAACTTTCGGACCTTTTATGTTCCAGATTTGTAAGAGAAAAAGAGACTTTTTTTCTCCAATTTTAAGTTGCATTTGTTTTTACAAAGGAATAATTCCACTTCTTAAGCGTTGCTGAGACCTTATTGTAAAACTCAGTTTAAACTCTACTAAAATTTTGCTCAATGTGTATAAAGAGATTGACTATTGAAATCTGAACGTACAGTGGGGTTTTGGGGTTGACGTATCCATGTGGATAAAAACCCCTATTAATATTTAAGAAAAAAAAAACTTACAGTCGTTCAAATTTCAATAGTCAATCTCTTAATATATTTTAACTTAAATTTTGTAACGTAATGATTTTTTTGAAGCAATTTTCAATAATTTCGCAGTAGTTGACTCTTGTTAACAACCTTTGATTGTCACTTTCTAGAGCAACCTAAGCGCTATTGTAAATTGAATGCATATACAGAAATACAATAGATCTTATTGTGTGTGTGCAAATACAAATCATGGCGAAAGCGTAACATTCGATGCACGCTCAATGGACCAACTGACAGTGAAATTGAACATTCTAAAAGTAATCTGATACGTCTGAGTCTCTAAAGGCTGGTTTCCTAAGTATTTTCCAATCGAATACGTTACTCACGTCGTTTGGTGGCCAAACGAGGTTTTAAGTTAATACTTGTTTAGTTATCGACGGGATTGTCGTCCTAATGAACGATAGTGATGTTGATGACAAAATTATCATATTCTTGTTAACCCTTTCTATGTCCCGTGAATAACATACGATCACAGCCATTGTTTAACTATTATGTGTACTTAGCGGACAAGGAACCTGAATCGAAATATATTTGTACGTGTACGTACATTATTTTAATGCTGAATATACTGAATTCGCTTCATAACAGATACTTAAAGTGTTCAATAAGCGATCACAAGATCAACGAAGTAGTTCGCTTAATCACTGTCAACCGTGTCGTCAACCATTTTGTACAAAATGATCTTAGATGAAAATACTATTATCATGACATTTCGTCTTCAGCAAACTGTTCACAATTTAAAGCTGTTCACAATAAGCGATCACAAGATCAACCAAGAAGTTATTTTTTTACTTTAACATAACACAACATCTTCTACAACATAACATCTCAGCATGAATGAGTATACAGTTCGTTCAATACTTATTAAGCAATTTTTGATAACCCTTACTAATTATGATGCTAAAATTACCCTAGCAGGTGTTGTAACTCTTTATCGTTCATAGTAAATATTCTACTGTATATTTACTATGCAATTTTACTAACAATTACGAATATAATTCAGACATTTTGATTGAAATACGCTGTAGTTGTCATTACCTAGCTAGACCAATACATATGCATTTGGAATCGTAATTTCAGAACCAAATTGATCTGTCTCCGCATATACTCGTATGTATGTATCCGCAAGTGATTTCATACATACGGCCGCTTACTTAAATGGCCTAATAGCTATTCAATCGAGCTATCTATCATCGTTAATGTTAATAACGGTTGAGAAATATTCTGTATTAGCTTCCGTCCGCGGCTTTGCCCGCTAGGATTACGAACCCGTGCATTTTTTCGATTCTAAAAGCAGCCTACCACCTATATATAATACTTACCTTTTTTTTTTTTTTTTTTACGTTTTGAAATGCGATGGTGACGGGTGATGTCGGACTTTTACCGACTAAATCCACACGGTGTTCCTGCGGCATACTCCTGCGCACCCCCGGCAGGTATCAGCCCGCCAGTGGATGACCTGGCAGGCTCCGTCCCATTGTGCAGCTAATCTATAGCTGCACATCTTATAGAGGCGCGCGTGGAACACACTCGCGCCACCGTCTCAGGCATATATATAATACTTACCTATTTGAATCGGATTTTGTTCACAATTTCATGTTTTTATTTTTTGCGCGGAACACTAATTCTTTTTCTAAAATAAAAGTAAATTTAGCCTAAATTACTCCTTATAACATCAGCTATCTGCCAGTGAAAGTCCCGTCAAAATCGGTTCACCCGTTTTGGAGATTAGCCGGAACAAACACACAGACAGAAAGACAGAGTGAAAATTAAAAAAAATCTATTTGTTTCCCTATATACTTTTACTAAAATATGCATTTACTACAAAGCTGTTATCTTGACATTATAAACAGACACTACAATTTTATTTATTTGTATAGATTTATAGTTCAGATTTCAATTATTATATTAGGCATACATATATGTAGGTTATGAATTAATGATTTGCGTTGTTGCACATGCAGTTTTCGCCTGAAGGCAATTTATACACCATGTTTTCGGTATATTTATGTCTACGCTTGCAACATTCTCCTGTAAGAGTTAGATGCATTATACATATATTATTATATATACTATGCATTATTATTGTATAATGTGTGTGTTTGTTAACACAAATATTCACATGGACAAACACCCCAGAACAAAACAGTTATCTGTAGGCTATGCAAATATTTGACCGTATGGCAATCGAATCTACGAGACGTAGCGCAGCAATCGATCACTTAACCACTGTCAACCGTGTCGTCTAACATTTTGTACAAAATGATCTTAAATGAAAATACTAGGTATATCAGGACACTTTGTTCCCAGTTGGTCTCAATTTAAAGCCATAAGCATAAATATGGATGCATTCACCTGGAAGAACGGAGCCTTAATCACTCCTAGCGACTAATGGGCAGAGAGACCACACTGCAATATTATTGAGTAGCTTTTGACCCGCGGCTTTCGCTCGCGTTAATTTAGAATTTGACAATCAATTCGGGTTGTACTCTGCTTGCGAGAGACACGTCACGCCATCTATATAGGAACGTTATTGTTGTTTTCCTTGGGAACAGTACTTTTTTTCGGAATGAAAGGTGCTCTATGCCCGTTTCTGTACACCTGACGACGTATATGCAAAATTTCAGGATAATCGGTTCAGTGGTTTACGCGTGAAAAGGTAACAAACAAACTTACTTTCGCATTTATAATATTAGTTAGGAAGTTAGGATAGCGACGCAACAAATATATTTTTAGTCCACTATCGGGCTACTCAACGGTATATCCGGACGTGTAGATAATAAAAAGGTATGCAACATTGCAAAATATATTACTGTTATACTTACAAGTTGCCCTTGAGCAGGTTGATGCTGTAGTCGTAGGCAGAGGTGCGGCCGGGTCCGTTGAGGTAGAGTGCGCAGTCGCTGCTGTCGCCCACTGTTGACAGCGGCGCAAGCGGCGTCAGCGCGCTTGCGTACGCGCAGCATAGTGCTGCTAGTAACGTCCTGCAGGTAGATGAAGGTTGATTAGGTTTTGAAGAGTTAAGTTTATGTATTTGGAGAACACTTAAGAAGGCAATGTGAACCTACGTAGTTGTTAGTTACTGAGCTGAGACAGTTAAATTGCAAAAACCATACCAAAAAGTGAGGAACACTATAATAACAAAATACCAAAACCCCATAACATTCAATAAAATTTTCACATTAATTTCCTGTTTATTTTCTACATAGTTTATTTGAAATCGATTTTCATTTGAATTGAATACCCGTAACAATTCAGATAAAAATCGATTTCGTTGTTACAGAAATTAGGGACAAATCCCGGTTTTGGAAAGGTAAATCAATTGAATCAGTTTCGATGTACAATTTAACGATGTAACGAAATTAGACGCGGCGCCGGCGCAGCCGTAACTGGGTCGATCCGACCGTCTTAGAGTTTTCATAACCGCATCGCACCTTCATACCACACTTTAGATAATTATAGAGTAACTAAGTACATTGTGAAATCGTGTGAAGTTCAATTAAATTCATCAACTTAACTATCCAATTATAAATTATATTTGGTGTTTATACGTATTACGCTGCTTAGACTCAGTCATAGCCTACCGGTTTAACGCTTGCCTTCCATTCAGGAGGGCGCGAGTTCAAACTCGGCCCGCACCTCTGACTTTTCGGAATCATGTACGGATGAGAATTTGATTATCACTTGCGTTAACGATGAAGGAAAACATCGTGAGGAACCTGCACACCTGAGAGGGCTCCATAAAGTTCTTGATGGTGCATGAAGTCCGCCAACACGCACCGGGACAGCGTGGTGGAGTAAGGCATTACCATTCTGATTCTGAGAAGAGACCCATGCCCAGCAGTGGGACAGTGACGGGCTGAATTTATTTTATTTATTTTTATTACGCTGCTTGATGGTAGGTACTGTAGAGGTTTTATATAACAGGATACGGTCTTTGGTATGACCACTAAAGTTAAAAAGAACATGTATTTGACAGGATGTCCATGTGTGTCACAATTCAGTAAAGGACCTTGGATTAATATAGGATTGTATTTAAGATTTCGTTTCGGTTCGCTCGTTGCGGCTATTACAGAGCTCATCATTATCTTATGATTGCATTGATTATGATCTTGCTGTACACTTGCTTCCGCCCCTCGGCTTCGCCCGCGTGGTTTACGAACCCGTACATTTTTCCGGGATAAAAAGTAGCCTATGTGCTATTCCACACTATAATCTATCTCTGTGCCAAATTTCATCCAGATCCGTTCAGTAGTTTTTGCGTGAAAGAGTAACAAACATCCATCCATCCATCCATCCTCACAAACTTTCACATTTATAATATTAGTAGGATAGGATTCCCAATCGGAAAACTATAAATAGGTACTTTATTCGATTGATGTAGGTACTGATTCTCTGAATAGGTATCTACTAAAGCTGCCTTCATTAGATTTGCAAAGTAGCTGAAGACTTAATTTAGATAAATAGCTTGAATATTTTTGGATAATCAAGTGGCTATCTGTCTGCTATTAGAACATGAACGCCAGGCGCCGTGAACGAAGTAGGCCGATTGGCGCAGTGGTTGAGCGATCGACTGCTGCGCGGCTTCGATTCCCACACAGAACAAATATTTGTATGACCTATTGTTGTTTCGGGTCTGGATGTTTGTGTATGTGAACATTTGTGTATGTCCACGCACCCACGATTTCAACCCAGGTATTATTCCTAGTGTGTGGCAACCTCTTTTTACACGACTGCCCAAAAAAGGAGTGTGTGGAACCGTTTTGTGGAACACCATTTAATCTAAGAGGTCCCCCGACTGTAATGACAAATTTATTTACCGAATACAACTTATTTTTTACTTTTTATTTCGTTTTTGGCAGGGCAGTCGTGTTTTTTTTTTTAAGTTATTGTTTTAATATTCCGATAACAGAAAGAATTGTTTTCATTAGTTGTTCAAATAATAATTAATAAATTTAGCATATCGAACTTCACTGTTGGACCCAGTTTTCTCATCTTTAGATACTAAATATTGGTAATACCTACATAGTCCATGACTGACTCATTGGTCAAATGGTCGCAAGCGCGACTACTTACCGTGAGGTCCTAGGTTCGATTACTAGGTCGTGTTATTTGGTTTTACTGTATTGAAATTCTCAGGAGCAGCAAGGAGTTTAAAACCGTACCCGGTAGATAGAAATAGGCTCGCCCCCTATTACATGGGACTTAAAAACAGTATCGGCGAAATGTGGGTGTACAATAGTACACCTCTGCCTAACCCTTCGGGGAATACAGGTGTGATGCTATGTATGTATATACGTACATAGTTTTCTCGTCACAACAAAATTATGATTGCATCGTATATTGATTAACCGAACTCTATCGTTTAGCCATAGAGTACGTCCTTGCCTTCTAAGTTACAACACCGAATTACATACTTAATAACGTGTTCAATATTTCTTAGGAAAATTCCTATTAGGTGTCGAAAGATTAAATTTTCTTCACTGTTAGGACACACTGATAAATATTCGTGCGTTTTTCGTCTATTTCTAGTGTCATCTTCATAAAGTTGTGTGAGTGAGTTGTATAATTCATTTTGTTTGAACTTGGTTGTTAGAGCACATACATATATAAATAAAATATTTAATAAAACATCACATCGTTTAGTTTAGATAAGTTAAATGAATTAAATTTTTGTTTTAAAATTAAAACCAGCCCAATTTTAAAATTAATTATCAATAGATTTACAAGGTGTTTTGTTTTTTATTATGAACGCGTTGCCCCCCTCTATTATACGATTTCTCCTATCGTGGGTACAGTTTACAAATAAACATGCTACATACACACAATCAGACCCGAAGGAACTATTTTTAGATCATACAAATATTTGTCCGAGGATCAGACCTGGAACACGAAGCGCAGAAAACTAATCGCTTAGCTACGGCGCCAACCGTTCCATTAAAGATTGATTCATTGTTTGACAAATGATATGGCTCTCCTGACACCTCCCGCTGGCTTTAGGGCTGTGCCTTACTCACATTTATTATGTTGTGATTGTCTTTACATGCTAACGATGATAAAATAAGCTTCGTAAGATCTAATTTAATGCATGTAGGATTGGTGAAGCCTTATTAACCATATATAGATATTATTTTGCGTTTTTATACATTTGTAAAAGTAACTTTATTTAATAGAAGCATGTTAATTGATCTAAATTAATGTTAAAGTAGAGTAAGATATGTTTGTTGACAATAAAACAGACTGGTCATTACATTAGTAGGTAATTAAAATCCAAAGTTTTTTTATACGGCCGTGACGAAGTAATTTTATAAGTGATTAAATACGTATGCCTTTTGCCAAGAAACATATGTAATATCATGTAATGTATTTCAAAATTTTAGTTATTTATTTAGTAACTAAACTTAACTAGAGCATTGCCTACATCCCAGTCTAATATTTCAACATTAATAATTTTGTTGTTATTGCTACATATTGATATAATTACTCTGCTTGTACGATTTCGAAGATAAGGATTGTAGCGTAGACCAAAAACTAGTTCAAAATAATTATCCAAAACGAAATGTAAACACATAGCATTCCTGACACAAATATATCAATATAATTCTTGAAAGGAGGTGAGTTTTTATTTTTATTGAATTTAGATATTGCACTCGCATTGTTGGTTGGTACATTGATTTATTTGGTAAGACACATTAAAAATAAACAATAAAATATTTAAGACAAGCTTGACACTATTTTGGTGTGTTATTATGCATTTAGATTTATATTTTAATTGAATAAAAATAAGTCCATGTTTTTGTGTTGAACGCCACTGTTTGGGTGTAGGTCCTTTCAAATTCATCTATGCCAAGCCTTGCGATATGCCTGTCATAAATATTTATGCGCTATGCTATACTACTACACCAAGTACTTATAGACTACACATACTTATATAATACACACGTAGGTATACATTCTAAAGTAGTATTATGATGGAAACATTAACTTCACTGTTGACAGTCACAAAATAACAAAAAAATAATGACACTTCGAAATTCAAACGGTCATATTCCTATACGAATTTCACAGGTATAGATATATACATGACATCACACCCGTATACCCCGAAAGGTTAGGCAGAAGTGTAGGTACTATTATAATTGTATACCCACATTTTGCTGACGGTTTTATTAAGTCCCATAGCAAAGGGCCGAACCTATTGCCATATATCATCATCAGCCTAAAGACGTCCACTGCTGAACGAAGGCCTCCCTCAAGGGGGGGTTTGCCATAATCCCCACGCTTGGCAGGCGGCTTGGGGATCGCAGTGGCTCACCGATTAGTGAGAGGACGCTGCTGCCCGTCCTCCGGTGTTTGGCCGCAGTTTTAAGACATACCCGGGTCAAATATAAGGATTGCCATATATAAGGAACACAATTCCAAACTCCGGGTTGCTACTTCGGAGTTTCTTCATAAATTTGGCTCGAAACAGCGCGTCTAGTTCTACGAATGCATAGTGGTCAGACGCACCAGTTATACCGCACTGCCATATAACGAGTCATGAGTTCCTGTAACATTTGTCTTGCCTATAAGCTGCTCAGTAAGAACGATCAATCACCCGTCAATCGCCACTTGTTACATAACAAGTGGATCTCACACACTCGATCGTCGCACAACTTTCAGTGAAAATGTAATATCTATAGCTATTAATTTAATTACGTGTATTTTGACATAATCATGTTCAATCCGTTCAATTATCACAGGATATTGATATTTTGTTAAATGATTCGTAACTTTCTATAGCTTTCTGCCTCGAAGCAATATATTATTATTATCGACATTTAAAATGCTCATGTTATCTAAACATTCATGTTAATTGGTCTGTTCAATGATGTAATGGAAAAATGTTGATGTTTATTCACGCTAATTGATACAGAATAGTCGCCATTTAAAAACGGATGTAGATTTAGCTAGCTAAGTTTTAGTAAGGAAAAAAGTAAGATAAGTGGTACTACGAATATATACGTGGATTCAATGGATCAATGATAATAATTTTCGATATAGATCCCCTTGAACATTTGCTGAAAGATTTTACATTGACTAAGGCACATTGTAAATATGACTCATAATCTTTTCTTAACGTCTCTTAACATTAGAGCCAAATTATCAAACCCAAGCCAAAGCCGGAGGTTATAAAGATTTGCATTATACATATAATAAAGTTAAGATAAACCAGCTAAGGCGCAGGACACATTAACGTGCAATCATTTGTAAGAAGTGACCGTTTCCGTTTGTCATGTCTCGTGACTGCGGATAACTTGGCGACCTCGCCTTATAAATGCCATCACCAACTAAATCCTCTCACCAGGAATATTGATATTATTTATTTGTGACGCCCTCGATTAAGGTATAATATTACCACACATAGAAGTTACAATGCAATTCGTTAGTTCGGCCCGTTTCGTCTCCGCGAAATAACATTGTTAGTGAAACTTTTGCCGAACAGTATATCTTTTGTAATTTTTAAAATTCGGTAGATTTCTGCCAAAATTAAACGATTGCGTGGATTATGACGATGTAACTTCTAAACATTGTAATTAATTACTGCAGCTACTTAATCGCTCTATTTTGCATAGTTAATTGTGAGAACACCTTATTGTTGAAACAGCTAGCAAATTATATTGTATTATTATTATGTGAGGTGTACTCGTTATAAAATTTAAACACGTAACGTTATTATTTAATAACTGATAGTCATGATACTATTTTTATTACTACATTTGTTTTTGTAACAAAATCATTGAACATAAAAATAAAATACGGAACAATGTTTTTTGTCCAAACTGTTACGCAATATGGCTGCCCCAGTGACCGCGCGTCAGCGCTGGCGCATCTTGCATGACCGACATGACGAGCGCTTTTCGAACAAACATTTATGGAGACAAACAATTTGGGTATACTCGAATACTGAACAGTTGTGGTTACGTGACTTGCATGAGTATTGCTAACAGACGACTGGGCTTTTCATACAAACAAAACCTATTATTTTTATTTACCTATTCTTTATATTGTTTACCTTAAGGGCTTATGCACTAGATCAGCCATACTCAAAGCGTGCTCCGCGGAGCCCTTTTTTTTTTTTTTTTTTTTTTGGGTGGGAAATCATCCAATGACCCCCCTCCGCCCTGGGCAAGAGCGAAGGGATGTGTCAGACTCTTACTGACTAAAACCCACCCGTGTCCCCATGATCGCCCTTGGTGTACCGGGGCCGCGATATCTGTTATATTGGCTCGCAGCCCCGGCAGGCGTTGGCCCGCCCTTGGCCCAGGCGGGCCCCACGACTGTTGCTGACGCTCCGCGGAGCCCTAGGGCTCTGCGAAGTCTCTGTGGAGGCTCCACGAAAATACTGATCACTCTTTTCACAGTCAACTCTCTTCTATCTTCTATCAAGCCTGACATCAAACAATTGATGAAAAGTAAAAAAACAATTTCATATCTCCCAAATGTGAATGTCAAGTAATATGATTTTATTAATAAAGAGTACACATAAAACCAGTTTTTGATTATTTTAGGGCTCCGTCAAGCATTTTAGTTTCCAAAAGGGTTCCGTCGCCAAAAAAGTTTGAGAACGGCTGCACTAGATGATACTGAAGTAATTAGTGTAATACCAGTTCAGACGAAAAAGCCCCACTGTCTGTTGGTGGAATAATTGCGCCCTACGTAGGTCTAGTCCCAGAACTCCAGGTCTCGGGAAATGTATAAGTCCATCAGCCTTATCCCAGTCGTCTGTATACTATAGATACTGCAGCTTTGCTTATATGGGGAGTCGTTACTCATTAGCCAGCCAGTCCCTTCGCCGATGACATCCAGAGATACTTCTTTTTATAATCGTTACATTTACCAATGGCGATTGAAAACAGATCAGGCAACAAACACAAATCGTATTGAGTTTTAATTAAGTAAATAACACACCTAATCAGAGGGGTTAGGTAATTTTCACATATATAATGATGGTGTTAATAGTTCGGCAAAGTTCTTAAAAATTTTTGTTTAGGATAAGTAGCCACATATTACTTTGTTTCTTTTGAGCAATTAGGAGCTTTATTTCTTGATAGCTAAGGTTTCTTTCACCAGGAGTTTATCACAAGGTAAATGATAAATTGATAGGTGCACTAATTCGAAAATTTAATGACGACGGGATCTAAAAATAACAGAATGTTTCCTGAAGCCTTATATAAGTTGGTGAACAACTTGTTTTATATTTCATGTTGTTAACAGTAAAGGCGGTAACAGCATAAGTGTTACGTCAGAAGTCATGAATGTGAAAAAAGTCGAATATAAATCGCGCACTTTTCTCCGTCGTGTTACGGTTCCCGTGTGTTGCGCAAGCGCCGCGGTCATCGCGATGCGCGGATTACGTCATCGACCCCTCACCCTTCACTAGCGATAGACATCTCAGAAAAGATTTACTTTCTTTACTATCTATTATTTATTTTTGTGTATCTAATTACGTTGTTAGATTTGATGTTAGATTTTTAATGAAACGAAAAATGTCTCACGAAACATGGTTTTTATAATGAACAGAATTTATAGTATAACTTTTCCCTTATAAAGTTTAAGAGTGTATTAGTGTTTATGTAAAATGAGGACCACATTGAAGAAATCACTCTCACTGTAAACATAATTACTAATACTGTAAAGTAAAAGTTAAAATATAAATTAGGTTCAATGCACCATAGACCATTCTACATAAATATTAAATTATTTTTATTGCAAACCATAAAAGAAGCTGCAAATTCTCGTTATCTAGAAAGTGTCAAATTAGCGATCGAAAACCAGTTACACTTCCGATTATCCTATTATATATTGCTTCGTAACCAACATCGTTACATCATGTATATGAATTTTGCATATTTTGTGTAAATTTTTATATGCAAAACTAATTTCTTTCAACATCAATATTTTTTCTCGTAGAAGATAAACAATGTAAAAAACATTACGAAGTTGTTGAGAAAATTAATGTGATGCGCCTTGACCTTGGACTTAGTAATGGTGATGCAAAATATACTTAAATACTTTATATATGAAGGCTGATTTTGGTTTACGTAAAGTTGTGAAATATGATGGCGTAGATGAGAAGATTTCTTCTGGTATTTTTGGTCGTTTACGTCCATGATTTTGTTCCACATAGCAATAGAACACATAGAACTAAGATAAATTTCGTTCTTAAAAACAATATAAAAGGCAGAAAATATGAAGAACTATCAGAATAATATCATAGATCTAAATATTTTCTTTTTTAATGACAAGGATTATGTCATTTACGGAAAAACAGATGCGACTTATGACGATAGCGACTAGTTTATATTCATAACAAGCAAGTACAGTGTCGAGAAAAAAAAATGTCGAGCTAAATAACATTATATCATACAACTGTATGGTATAATAAATGAATGCATGACTTTCGACCACCATTACTCATACAGCACTAAACGTAACGAGTATATAATGTAATCTATCAAATCTTGAGCGAGCTTTCGCTTTCGTTACAGAGCGGTACGTTCGCTGATGACGTAGACAGGTCTTCTCCACAACATTTATCATAGACAACATTTTTTTTAAACTTCAAATGTCGAATGCATATGTCGCTCGTTTTTTTTAAATTAAATCTAGTGTCTATGTCGAGTTTGTGGAGAACACTGTCTTGTTATTAATGGACAAAAACTGACAAACATATGCCAGTCTGGTTTATTTTAATAGATTCTTTTGTCTGTTCGTCAAGTGCACTGTGTCATTAATATTGTTTTGTTCTGCTTTCGTTTTCTTTAGCACTATGAAATAGAAGGTGGGCGTCGTGATTTATTTGTGTTGACTTCTTTTTTGCTCACACATTTTTTTTTAAAGATGGCTGTTATAATTGGATTTGCATAACTTAAGTTCATTGACATCGTGATAAATGATTTTGTGCAAAATGAATCATCAGAATCTATATTTAAACATGCCTTTCATTGTGAAAAGAGTGATAGGGAAGAATAGAGGGTAACTTTTGCCCAATAGTAAGACAATAAAAACTATTCTACTGTAAACAGACCGTGTGTTCTAGTAACTAGAAAGCCCATTTAGTTCAGGATACATTTAAGGTATGCTATGATGATGGAAAACATAACACAAAGCCATAACTGCGTTGCCTCTTGCCGCCGTCTATCCTTATAAGTACTTGGGCACTTTCCTTTTCCATGGTTTACCGACCTGTAGACTAATGCCCGTACCTTTAAGGCAGGTAGATTCTACTAACGGTAACAGTCAATCTTATTATCGATGCGTCTAGTTCACGCACGCGCCGCACCGGTTTCACATGCTCGCAATTTTATAACTGACTAGCTGTGCCCGCGACTTCGTTCGCGTGGATGTCGGAACTTAACAATGTATTTTTTAGTGAGACCAAATGCACTGAACCCTATTTTTTTCTAAAATAAAAGAATTTTTCTAAAATAAAAGTAGCCTAAGTTACTCCTTATTACATCAGCTACCTGCCAATAAAAGTCCCGTCAAAATCGGTCCAGCCATTTCAGAGATTAGCCTATACAAACAGACAGACAGAGAGACAGACAGACAGACAAAAATTGTAAAAAATGTTATTTTGGTGTATGTACTGTATATATATTCATATGCATGTAATAAAAAACGCTTATTTCAATATTACAAACAGACACTCCAATTTTATTTATATGTATGTATGTATAGATAGATGTATAGATAAAAGAATTTTTCTAAAATAAAAGTAGCCTAAGTTACTCCTTATTACATCAGCTACCTGCCAATAAAAGTCCCGTCAAAATCGGTCCAGCCATTTCAGAGATTAGCCTATACAAACAGACAGACAGAGAGACAGACAGACAGACAAAAATTGTAAAAAATGTTATTTTGGTGTATGTACTGTATATATATTCATATGCATGTAATAAAAAACGCTTATTTCAATATTACAAACAGACACTCCAATTTTATTTATATGTATAGATTTTCGGTTTAAAGAACTTTATTCTCATTAAGACAATCGTCACTTACTTGATTTTAAGTATGATATTAAGATGAGATTTTAATGCCTATTTATGCAGGTATTCGGTGAGGGATGATTGAGGCAAAGTGCAGTCGAACAAAGAGATTGTATATTCGGTCAGCTTTAAAATACGAGTTATGAATCACCGTTTTGGGCTAACGTTTTATAGAGATATATTGCCCTGGAGGACTGGACGTTCGGCTACACTTATCTGCTAGATGAAGTGTTTTAAAGAACTGATATTGGTTTGTTTTTAAGTAGGATTTAACATAAATATAATTAAACTATATCGTCATTAAATAATATAATTCCAGTGCGAAAATAATTTTCGGTTTTTTAATTAAATTCATTGTTTTCCTATGAAAACTTCGTTTATATTTCGTCACGTTGTTTTCCTTCGCCGTTAAAGATATAGTGATAGAAATGGATGGTCATGTAAATCTAACTTACTGGTGTTGGCCCACCTGGACGAAACTACAAAAACAAATAGGTACACTTCCCAGAAATTAAAAGTAAACTAAAAAAAACTGTAGAAGACTGCTTATGTTCCTTCAAAAGAGATTTGATAAACATTGAAGTTAATGTCTTGTAGAATTTTTTGTTGCGCAGTAGTAGTTTACAGCGACATTGCGTCATCAGGATTAAGTTGTGCCTTACTGATTTGTTAATAGATTTAATACTGCCATATGGATTTCATAGCAACTGAATGGATTTTAACAAGTCAGTAATAATGCCCTCAAAAGGCCATGTTAAAATTGACTGGTCAGTTAATGATGAAATATTACTTTGACACTGATGCAATTATTAATGTTGTTGCATTTTTTTCTAAATGGTACTCTAAGGGTGTTAATGATTTAAAAAATGTCTTAATTAATGTGTCCACACTTCTATACACATGCTTCTTTGCGTCACTGGCCGATTACATATCGTCATTGAAGTTCTAACACCACGTACGTCAAAAATGCAACTTTTCAGGCCAGTGGAAAAACTGCATTATTTTACTTAGACACCAGTGCCATACCATTTTATATTCAATCGATTCATTTTACGAGTTCATTAGAAATTTCATTCGATGCTTGTTTCTGATTGGCTGAAACAACGCATATTCCGATTCTCTAGTAAATGTCATTAAAATGTCAAAACTTCAACGACGATATGAAATTGACCAATAATACAATTCTCTTTTCAAAAATGTTGTGGGTGAAAGATAGTACAATACAATTTATTACAGACCAGTAATAGTATAGTGAGATATACTATATATTATTTTCGACGTAATTTTACGCAGTCATTAAAAACAAACTAAGCTTTTTAAATTTCCCAACTTAAATAAATATGATGAAAATAATTACGTTACGATAACGACCGTATCGTGATTAGTAATTTAAATTATACTTAATTTACTAATGTTAATATATACGACCCCCTGCGTGATATATGCATACCTATGTAAATTTATGCAAGCGTAAAATTGTAGCGGAATAACAAAAACGATAGATACTCTTAAGTAAGTATTCTATGGGGTCAAATTGTTTAAATTTGCAAATTTTCATTCCGAATTAAGGTTTTATCTTAATTGCAAATTTCATTGCAATATAAAGACGGTAGCAGTTTTCTTCGTATTAATTAATTAAGGTTTCTAATGATCGAAAAACACATTTTGGTATTCACGTTAACTTATAGAAAAATATGAATATTTACATTTTTAATTATAATTAATATAGAAATCACTAACAGAGCGTTATAACTTATCATCATATAAATAATGTATGCATTTTCATTTATAAATTACGTACAATAAACGAAAAATGATATTAAGACACCTGTGATTACTATACTTAGAGTTTTAGCCCCTATTATAGTACAATGTATTTGTAATATAACAGGGGGTGGCTAGATCCACTCAACTGTAAGTATTTTAATTTTCCGATTATTGTTTTACAAAATAATTAATTATATACTTTGAACGGTACAAATGCCACAATATACCTATTCGTAAATATTCACGTTACGCATATTCATTAAAAATGCTAAAAGCTCCACAATTACGCGCTACGCTATTGTTCGTAGCGCCGCTTCGTAGCCGCTACGAAGTACTTCCGTACAAAAGACTTCAACGACAGGGCTGAAGAAAAATTGTTTTCTTATCCTTAAAATTAAGGATCAATACATTTGCTAACTTTATTTTTGATTTCATTCTGATCGAGCTTGCAGCAGAGCTTTAATGTTACGTTATGATATCTAGAATAAAATTTAATGAATTTAAGTCGACGAAGTAATTAATAAATATTTTCAGTATTTACCTATACATAGATATGAAAATGAAAATTACCTTGTTATCATCTTTGTCATCACTCCTCACTGTCCAAATAATAGTCCGGCACTAGTTCACTTATACCATTAGGCACAAAGACGAACACTCAAGTCCAGTTTAAGTTATTGTCATAACTTCAAACTTTCAGGGTATAAATGTCAATGATTGATGTTGGTGCGCGTGCTTGCGGTGGTGCGGCGTGGTTTGCACTGAAGCGGTGCGCAGGCGCCGCGGCGTCGAAGCCTGCCGATCGATGAAAGTAGCTCGTGATTCGTGACGCGCCCTCGACGCGCAGAAGGACGCTACTACCAAATGTACCGATAGTAGGACTTGTTAAATATATTTGTGCTAGACTTCACGGTGGCTCTGGTTTAATACTGGCTAAATCACGATTTTATGCTAGATTTGAGGCTTAATTGGTCTGTGTGCCATATTTCAGTGGCAATATCTGGACGGCTAAAACGTGCTGAGGGGAGTTCCAATCCTATCATAATAAAGCTTATTACATAACTTGTATATGATATACCCATTCATAGAATACCCAGATTAAGCTTGATTCAAATAAATATTTCATTTTCATCGTCATGTACCGTTTTATAGACAAGAATCCGTTAGGAGTTATATGTATTATTAATTTACGCTATAGTGTGAATACAGGCTTGTTCTCGATTCGCGTTTGCCTCAATATAGTATAAACAAAGAAATTGTTTTGATGTTGTCGAGGTCAATGCTCTTATGAGCATAGCATGATGCCTGTATTCCCCAAAGGGTAAACAAAAGTTGCAGGGACATTTCGCCGATGTCACTATTAGGTGCCATATAATTTCAGATTCCGAGCTCCGGGCTGATGATTTTCTAACAATAATAACCCGCAAACACTGCCCGACGACGAGGTCGAATCGATCGACCTGATACTCAGCAGCCAAGCTTGCGAGCAATAGACCAATGAGGTAGTAAGTTTTCTTACTTCTCTGCGAAGATATATTAAGAGTACTGGAAATAAAATAAAAACCCATTTTTTATTTTTACGAATGACGTTAATCAGAATATTTGTTATTCATTTAAAAATCAGGCTTGTTTAGTTTACACTTTTTTTACATTGTCCTTACATAAGTTTTCGAGAACAATGTATTTTAACAAAATATTGTATGAAATTCTGAATTTAAAAGAGTTACCATGGAGTTTCTTGCCCGTTCTTCTCCATTGGAAGTCAACATTTTGGAACGTGGCACCTAGAGTCGTAACTAATCTTAAGTACCTGTGTATATATGGTCTACATGAATAAAAACATATCTTATCTTAAAAAAATTGTTCGATTAGACAGACATGGGGATCTCTAATGCCGTAGTGGAAAATAGGCGTCAGCAATAGTAATATACTTAGAGGCTGACTGCCCTGAGTGTGCCAGACAGTCTCATGTTTCGTCACTCATGAGTGATTCCCATATTATCAGAGCTATCGCTCGTTACTACTTGGCGGAAGAAAAAGACCTAGACAGACTAGTCTAACAAGCAAGACAGTTTTGACTATCGTGAGAGCAAGCTGTTGGGTATTTTAATTATTTAAATAGGCAACACCCAACACAAAATGTAAAATTAAGACTATATAGGGCAACTTTGCTTTCTGTTCCTCTTCCAACTCTGACACGGTCGATTATAGACATACGCAAATATCTGTGTTTTTATTTTCAATCCATCGGCAATTCAGCACTGAAACACCAGCACTTACAACTAGCACCTGACTCCTAAGCTACTACATACAAGTTAAAACGATCGAATTTAAGAGTCCGAGCGATATCGGCGCTAGTGTGAATGAAGCCTTAATTTGAGTTATGTAAATACAAATGATCAGCAATAAAAGCCACCCACGTTAATATTTTAATAAACCATACACGTAATATAATCATAGCAATAAGTGAAAAGCTTTTATAATCTTCTTAATTTACGCAAATGTTTCAACAGTGACATAGAAAATGGACAAAAATGCATCTCACAATGCGAATGATTGCCGGGAGTCATCTAAACGTGGGAGGATTAATTTCTTTAATTCATATGTTACGTTATATTGGTATTTCATTTTTCAAAATCTGCATGGACCACTGGACCAGCTATGATTTTGGCATTTCGAGGGTGTGGTGAAGATGAGGCAAGAAACTCACGTGAGTGAACGAAAGTAGACATAGTTACATTATACAGATACACTCCTATATAATTGCCAATAACATTGATTCATCCATCATATTAAGCATTCCAATTTGCGAAATATTCTAACTCAACATGTTTTATGGTCCACTCTCAATGTTCTGTGTATATAATATGTCTACCTATAGCATAAAATATGGGTTGTGGTCTTTAATGCAACCACAAAATTGTCCGTCCACCCATCAAACACAACACAACACAACATAAAAACGACAAAAAATCCTCTCCAAATTTCTCGGTGGACGGCAATTTTTTGGATGTTAAAGTATGTAACGCCACACCAAAAAAATATAAGAATGCTAATTAGTAGGTATTCCATATTCATAAAATATGGTTACGTGGAATTACGGCACAGACGATATCTCACCTTCTGCCCTGCCCGCTGTGTAAAATTAAAGTTTCTTTGAGCATTATCGACACATCACAAAGTAAAGCAATTTTTGAATTTATTTTAATTTTTTCTTTTCCAGTTATTTCATTGAAGAAAATATGAGATTTTATTTTCCTTAATATGCCGTTTATAGTTCTTGTAACCGTACCTGTCATGCGTAATCATAGAGAATAAACGTTAAAAAAAATAACGGCGTATCTCATAACCCGTCTAGCGAAACAAAGTAGACACTATAGAAAAATCTATTGTTTGCGTGTACCGGCGACCGTTCGCAGCTTTTTGAATTAGTGTTGTATTTACACAGCTGGTTCAGATTGTAATTACAACCTCTTCAAACTAGATACTACTAACTAACTAGATACTAGATTGGTTATTCAGAATAAGCAAGAGTAAATAAAGTCGCGATGCTAATGTAAGATGCAAAACGATAAAACCAGTTTTGTTCATTGAGTAATTTGCTTTAAGTCATATTAATAAGTACAGTTGTACAATGTTAATGTTTAGTAAATAAATCTTTATAGTATTTACGAGATGATTACGGTGATATGCATGGAAATTAATTGTATACATACCATACTTTTTACTATAGAACTAAGTAAGTTTTACTTCAGATAGCTTTGAGTTTAAGGAATGTTTTAAATGCGGAATATTTTATGAAAATCCTTTAGACTCCTGTCTCTTCTCTATAAGATTAGGTCTAATCACACGCAGGCCCAGTGAGAGCTCAGTGGATGTCATAAATCTTTGAATTATTGTGGTTGTAAAACATGGCGGTTTCGTTACGATTTTTTCGATCACCATCAGTTCAAATGATTATTCAAATTCACTCACTTATTTTTCTTCTGTCGAGTCCGTATGGGATCGTCCGTACGTTCGTCGTTCATACTGAACATAGCATCACGCCTGTATTGCCCCAAGGGTTAGGCAGAGGTGAACTATTATACACCCCATAGAAAGAAATGTTTTTATTTCAAATAAACCTAATACAGGCACTTATGATACGTTATAGGACTCTAGTTGCACGGTTCCAAGAAGTTGGTCCGATGGAGAAGAACCGGCAAGAAACTCCATGGATACGCTCACTACTAAATTTCGTCGATGCCGTTATTGAGTCCCATGTAATAGGGGGAGAGGTTATTGCTATCTACCGGGCACAGTTCCAGACTCCGTGCTGCTACTGAGAATCTCCATACAAAAATACTCAATAACACTTTGCCCGACCAGCCGTCGCGCTTGCGACCACTAGACAAATGATGACAAAAATAATCAGTCAGCCAGTGTTATCGAGGCTGACTGTTCAGGGTGCGCTACACGAGCTCTTGTTTCGTCACTTCTGGAGGATCTTTCTATGCGCCCCATTCACTCACTGATAACGCCACACTGTGTAACCTTGATTCTCTCAAGTTTGCTTTTAGTCGAGTTGAAACAAACGCCAGATAAACCATAGATATAAAAAATAGAAGTTGACTGAATGCAAACAATAGGTCGGCTAAACCTTATAACGTTTGTGAATTCAAAATGAATTTACGAAACTGGGTAGATACGATCGCTGTAAGCCATTGCGATGCGCTGATTTGTATCAAATCTTGGGAATCGTGACTTGAACATGTCATTTATATAATCCACTAGCGGCGCGGGCGCCAGCAAGTTTACATGCCTAGAATAACACACTAACACCTACTTAGGCCTTAAGTGGTTGTTAGAACTTATGGTAGCTTTCGATAATATAATCGACAAAATATGCAAGTCAGTTTTTTTGGTACCTAGAGTAGGTACTGTCGCTGTTATTCGCTATGGCTCTCGTAACCTAGGATTAATATATTTTATTTAAGTGGTGTCAGCATGAACTGTCTAACAAATGAACATCATACCGAGCTGGAATGATCCGTTAGTTAGCAAGGTACATAACGAGTTGATCACATAGATGTGCTCTTTCCACCAACGGGGATAGAGTATATCCAACGAAATCACGAACTGTCAGATCTTTTGGAACTTGCTTCTAAGGACACGGTTGGCCCAATAGTTGAGTATTCGACTGCTGCACTACGTGTTGAAGGTGCGATTCCCGTACGGAACAAATATTTCTATAGCCTACAAATAGTTGTTCCAGGTATGAGTGTGTGTATATGTGAATATTTGTGTTTGTAATCGTACCTACAAGAATTATTCAAGGATTTAAAAGAAAAAATAATGTTTTATGTTTGGTAAAGATTTATCAGTACCATCAGTATAGTAAATTACCGAATTACAGCACGCCTACGAACATGTTTCACATCTCACACACCTACGATGTATTATGAAACACTGCAATTGCCGTTATCTTTACGAGGATCCGCTTACGAGAAGGGATTAATGGTCGTGATTGTACACACTTACTTTTGGCTATCATTACATGGGGAACATAGGTTGGTCTATTTTTTTACTTATTCTTGAAAACTAGACGATACTTATATAAACAAAGTAAAATAGGGTCTAAAGTATAATCTTTACATTAAGCATTTTTATACTGTAAGATACAAAGGGGTTTCTGTATATGAGTATGGTGCAGACGAAGACTATTGAAAGTAAATTCGTAACTCTAAAGTACACACAGTGGATATAGAACTTAGGAATGATTGACATTCTATGTATAAGCATATTTTGAATTATAAATTAGGATGATTACTGTAAAGTAATATAATTGACGAATTGAAAATGTTTGGTTACGAGCTCTATAAATTTAGGTAGTAATTATTTTCAAACCGATAACCTATTTAAATTAATTTCATGCCATATTACGGATTCTGTAACACGATCATCTGTTGGGCACGTTGCATAGAACATGGATCAATGACCACAGTTTCACAACACATCCATAATCTCATTAAGTGGATAACAATAAACCGATAGTTATGTGAGCGAATCGAATAATTTGTCGCTCGCCATGGAATCGATTACGAAACCAATGATCAGTGACTCGATTTATTTATACAACGAGAAACTAGCATGCAACGCCCGATGTTTTCGTAACAGCAGATGCAACTGTGTTCAAACGGTTTTTATTCAACTCGAGTCCTTAACAGTTGCGCGAAATAATCGATTAGCTGTTATCTGTGTCAATTACGAAACGTCTATCATCCGCTACTCTCTCATTGTACTTATGTGGGAATAATCGAGCTAACAACCTGTAATAAGTTCACAAATTATTACAGGTTAACAATACTGATAAACTATAATAGGAGTGTCCACATTCTAGTATTTCTTGACTAAATTGTGTGCATCGAAGATTTCTCTGTTATGTATACGAAATTGAGACTTTCACGAAATCACGTGCTTCGCTATACGCCCTCTCTAATCATTAATACATATATAATGTAGTAAATGTTGGTGACCGTATATGGATATATAATATTATGTTACAATGAGTGTGTGATAATATCATATTGATGTAGGATGTTAGAAATCGAAAATGTTGGAGGCGTGTTCTACCGGATAATCTCCGGTCTATTGAATTGTCTGTGTGCTGTGAACGCTAAAACAAAACTGCCTTATTGGTCGCGCGACTGCTGAGTTGATCTTGGGTTCGATTCCCGAATCGGGCAAAATGTTATTGGGTTTTTCTGTATAGAAATTCTTAATAGCAGCACGAAGTCTGGAACTGTGCCCGGTAGATGGCAATAGGGTCGCCCTCAATTACATGAGACTCAATAACAGCTATTGAGTATATACAACTCCACCTAGTGCCTAACTCTTTGGGGAATACGAGCGAGATGCTGTGATGTTAGGACAGTGTATTTCTTTTTTGTTGTTTATAAACTTAATTATAAGTATTAGTTTGATATTTAATACTTTTTTAGTTACACCTCAGAACCGGTATATTGGATAAATATTAAATCACATTATTTTTTATGGATCTGCCTTAGACAAGGTACGTGTAGACCTGCCAGCTAAACGGGCATCGTCCCACTTTTTATTATTGAAGATTCGTAAAGAAAGACCAGGCCACTCGTTTAACTATGTAGTTCTGATAGTTTTCGTTTCGTTTAGTCGATTAGTTTTTTGATTGGTCTAAAAATGTAATAAAATGATTCGGATAGAAGTTGCTTTTTATTATTACTAGATACTGTGTAACAAAGTCGATTGAATTTAGTAAATCTGCTAGCTGTTGGAAACAACTTAATACTGGGTCCAACTACAGCTAAGAATCATCCAGATGACACCATACACGTACATAAAAAATAACATCAAAATCGATCAAGCCCTTTAGGAGGTGAAGAATTACGAACACACACACACACCGGAATTATCCTATCCTATCCTATTCTATCCTACTAATATTATAAATGTGAAAGTTTGTGGACCCGGGTATGTCTTAAAACTGCGGCCAGACACCGGAGGACGGGCAGCAGCGTCCTCTCACTAATCGGTGAGCCACTGCGATCCCCAAGCCGCCTGCCAAGCGTGGGGATTATGGCAAACCCCCCCTTGAGGGAGGCCTTCGTTCAGCAGTGGACGTCTTCTGGCTGATGATGATGATGATGATGATGAAAGTTTGTGAGGATGGATGGATGGATCTTTGTTACTCTTTCACGCCAGAACGGCTGAACGGATCTGGATGAAATTTGGCACAGAGATAGATTATAGTCTGGAATAACACAGGCTACTTTTTATCCTGGGAAATGTACGGGTTCGTAAACCACGCCGGCGAAGCCGCGAGCGGAAGCTAGTTATATATATATAAAAAGCGAACAATCACTGGGCACTGGATACAGACTAATCAGGAAATCTCAGCAACTTTGAAGCTTAAAAAGTTTTTTAGCTGATAGGTTCTGTACATGGTTTGCCACCTGTGACGAAAGGGTTGTCCTAAATTGAACCACTAAGGGGGTGAAATAGGGTTTAATGTTTGTGTTTGTATGAACTTGTAGCGACTACTACTCGCAACATGGCAAAAAGTAGAGCGCCATCTATCGATGTGTAGCTACAAAAACAAACCCTGAATTGCACTATGAAAGTTTACCACTTTTCGAGCTCATATACGAATATCCGACATCAATCGTTGGGCTTCGACCCGCCAGGCTAACCACCTTGCCTGGTCGGAGGATCCTCCCTTGTCAATGGAGGAACACTATACCTCGTTCCCCCATAAACTATTTACTCTAAATTAATGAATTTAAACAAGAACAAAATATGAATAATAAGCACATCAATTGGTAAGAATTATACTTTCCATCCTTTTTGTGATAATTTAAAATGAAATCGGACAGTTATTTACGACTGTGAACGTAGAATACCTGTGTGACCTGTCGCATATGTCTTGCGGTCTTTAACCCAAACAAGTTGCTATTGTGGTTTGGCGCGTACTTCGAATACAATTTGGGTCAGTTGAAGCTGGCATATGTGCGACAGTGTGGCTTGAACTCATGATCATTCAAGACATGATCAAATGGGGTCAGCTTTGTATTGCTTCAGTCGCTCTGGCTTCCAAACATACCTAGACCCCGAGGCCAAATACACCAATAATAGTACCATCAACAGGCCAGACGAGGTGTTTAAGTAGATAAATAATTGGCCTCCTAATCTATAGACTACTATATATAACTATATATCATGTTTTTAACGTGATTAAAACAATTAAGATGGAAAATACTTACATATGAGTCACTTGTTGACTAATATTTAAATTGATACTTTCATAAACTGTCTCATTAGTCTAGGTGGTCGTGATTTTCTGTAATTCTCATTAGGGGCCTGGACTTTGGAATCTTTCCTTTCTGATGAGGTTGTCTCCTCCACCCTAATTAATAGGGTGCAACGACCAAATAAGTGTCTTAAGATAATACTTATAACGGTATAATTATCCCCCTAATGTTTACGCTTAGCAATGCCGGATTAACCACGTAGCAAGAGTAGCAATTGCTACGGGCCCCGCGCAAAAGGGGGCCCCGCGTATCCAAACCGGCCTGAGTGTAATTTTTTGAGTAAAACTTTAGTGATATATTGAATTTACGTGATGTCACAAAAACGTGAAACGTTACACATATTTTCCGACTAAGACAATCCACGTCAGACAATCGATAACCGATTATTTCGTTGGCAAAAATAAGACAGAATTTCATAAGGTAAACGCACAAGTTCTACAAAAAATCACTTTATACTTAAGAGCCCATAGCAGATCAAGGGCCTCTCCACAGAATTTGCTACGGGCCCCGCGCTTGCTTAATCCGGCACTGACGCAGAGGTGTACTATTTGTATTGTTATAAATCGAAAAATCGGTTATCTAAATCGTTGTCTAATACAAAGGGGATTTATTTCCTGAGTCACATAAAATCTAAGACAGACAAGTTATCCTTAGACAAGCATACCTATATGAATTAAATCTTAATGCACATACGAGTACGCCGTATGTATTGACCTTTTCAATATCGTACTCGCAGACGACAGGTTGGCAACGGGTCAGTATTTGCACTCTGTTACAACGCTTGTATAATGATTGGTGACTGTGACATTCACTGGAGTCCATACATACAAGGTAGGTAAGTAATTTGTATGCATAATCCAGTAGTTGTTTAAAATCAACATCACTTAATTACGTCTACAATCTAAAGGCAAACTGATGGTACAATCTGAACCTTTTTTGGACATAACTTTTATTCTGTTATGTAGAAGAAAAACGTGGAAATTCTTAGTAGCAGCACGGAGTCCGGAGCTGTGAAGTATCTGTAGATCATACAAATATTTGTTCCATGCGGGGATCTAACACGCAGCGCAGAAAGCTAATCGCTACTGCTACTGTGCCAACCGTGTCGTCTATTATGTAGGACTTTTTGATATGAAAACGTTTTTGTTGATAGATCTAAAAATGTAACTGCATGCGTATGTGTAGAGTTCAAGTCCTGGGTTGATTCCCGGTATTCTTTTAGATCGAGCGAGACGTCCGACGGATAGCCAAATCGTCGATCTGTATTAAAAGCATAGCTTTGCATTGTTGAGAATCTGGGGAATATAAGCTTACAGGTTATAAATAATTTTCTACCTTCAAAACACGTAGTATGGCGACTACTATTAACCAAATTAGTAGTTATCAAATTATGTCATGATTCACGAAATTTCCACATCATTGATTTTATCGCTTTTGTGTACGGCTTATTACAAATTCTAATGAATTTATTTAATATTGAACGTTTTGTTACGTCAAGTCATGTGATCGGCAGATTGTTGGCGAATGTAAGATGATACGATACATCCGTTTATTTTAAGGTTAACGGTTTTAACGAAATTGGTCTAATCTTCTAAAAGAATGGTTACTATTATTAGGAACTATTGTTAGGAACATACCTATTTACACTCCTTAGGCCTGATTTTTCTATAGCTTAATATACCTGAGATAAGTTATTCCTGCCTAAAAGACTGCCTCAATGGTCTAGTGGTCGCAAGCGCGGTTGCTAAGCGTGAGGTCCTGGGTTCGATTTCCGGGTCGGGCAGTTATTTGGTTTTTCTGTATGGAAATTCTCATTAGCAGCACGGAGTCTGGAACTATGCCAGTTAGACTTTAACTCCTGGGGAAATACAGGCATGATGCTATGTTATAAATTATTCGTCTAATAATTAAAATTATCAGCTAGATAACTTTTATCCTGGGAACTGTTCTAAGATTAGTATTAAACTCGTAAAATTGCTTCGGAATCGAAATTACGTAAAATTTTCAGATTCATAACTAATTGAGCCACGACTGGATGATCAAAATGTTGCCAAACGGAATAACTAATTGAAATTAATCTTTAAATTGCCTTGCAATAAACGAAAAAGAGAAAGAACGCAATTTAAATAAATAATTGGTAAATGGTTTTTTTTTCTCTGTAACAAATAGCCTATTTCTAATCACACCTCTTTTGGCTAAGCAAAAGCAATAGGTTTTCAAAACAAGTAATATCACGGAGCCCCTCACAACCCATACCAAAGTACAAAAAAAAACCGCTGAACAAAAAGTGTAGGAACAAGTCAATAGATATCTCTGAAATGGCTGGACCGATTTTGACGGGACTTTTATTGGCAGGTAGCTGATGTAATAAGGAGTAACTTAGGCTACTTTTATTTTAGAAAAATTCTTTTATTTTAGAAAAAAATAGGGTTAAGTGCATTTGGTCTCACTAAAAAATACATTGTTAAGTTCCGACATCCACGCGAACGAAGTTGCGGGCACAGCTAGTCTTTATATAAATTACGGTGCGCGTGTTTTCATAATTCTTCTCCTAAACGGCTTGATCGATTTTGATGAGTTTTTGACTTATGGGTTCGCCTGGATAGTTCTTAGCTATAGTTATACCCGATAGATGGTGCTGTTGTCAAGATGCAGAAAAGTGTCCGCTAGTAAAATAATAAAATAGATATAATAGTTAGATAAAAATAATAAATGACTCGTACCATTCAGTTTACTAAGACCAACTTGATGTGCGCTTGTTTTTTAAATATGGTTGTAAAACAATGCCCCATTAGAATCAATCAAACATTTTCGAAACACCACAAATAGTCATATAACGACTAACATTCAATCTACTCATGCCATATTACAAAGACAAAATCGGTCTCAGTTCAAACAATATTCTAAGTAGACTAATCACAGGTACATTGACATGTGGAACATGCTTAATGTGCATACGTTTCATGCATTGTCTCTCATTATTAGCCCTTGTAGATCTAGGACAATTACCGTGTACCTTTGTTAGGATAATTAATATTAAATGTCATGCCGTGTTGTCTGTGCCGGATTTTGCCTTATCGGGCTGATAGTTGGGACAGATTTTTGGTCTTTTCAATATGCCTAGTAAGTAGACGACATCTGAAAAAAGGTGTTGCTGCTGCAAGAGCTGTTTTCTTGTAACCAGGAGCTTGGAGGCTGTGTGATGTATCGCTGGTCCTTTTTGTATATATCTAGCGATAGATGATGTATATATTGAAAGAAGTGGAAATAGCTCATATTGTTTCGATGTTTTGATGCGCAAATTAAATACAATCAGCCGTAGGGTCATCAAATTCTTCTGAAGTCCACTGTATCTACACAATTTCACTATAAAGATCTGTCTTATAAATACCTATGTACATTTATGTTCTTATGTTAAAAACTGAATCGAGGAGGACGATTGTACTTTCTACTGGGGATTGTACAATAAGTTTTTTTTATGACAGCAATATAATTTAGCTAACCATATTACAATGCGAATAATTAGATGTGTGGGTGGGTTGAAATGTCAGGTGACTTGGAGTTTCAACCTAGTTTTTATGAAGGAAGAAGAGCCTTACGTAATACTAAATACTAGTAATACTAAATTTAAACCTCCTTTAAGTAGTATCAGAGAGAGGTCGATGGTTATCTAATATTATATTGAAAAAGTGAAAAACAAAAGATTAGGTGCAGTACCTATTATGTGCAAGGAGTAGTGCTGACACTATTTTGACTACGCAATTTTCTACAATAAGCCGTTTGTTTGTATAAATCATGACGTTAAGTCAATGTATTTTTGAAAATATTTCAGTCTATGTAAGATACGAAGTAATAACGTATAGATTGCATGTTACATTATGATACAGTTTCTGCCATGATAGATGACTAGATTATATAATTAACGTTTTTAATACTTACAGAATGCTGGTAAATAGTGTTACCCTTTGTAAAACTATGTTAAATGAATTAATTCATAGTTTGTATGAATTTAAATTGTAATGAATTGTTATATTTTGCAGTCAGAATTAATTATACCAACTAGTCATTACGTCTAACGCTTGTAAACACAGCTTCTATTTAAATTCGAGCATCATAATACATGTTAAAAAATAATATGATAAATAATAAGATAGTATGCAATAAAATTTGTTAGTTAATTAAAAAGTAGAACACTGAAATATTTTTAGGAACACAAAATAAATTACGTTATATGTTGAATTAATTATCGTATTTACTTAATATACTTGAAATTCGTATATTTTGTACACCATTTTGCAACTGTAATTCGCTCCTTATTATAAATAGTAGCAATCTACTTCTCTCATAATACTTAATAGCTGTCATGTTTTTTGGCTAATATAATACCTATTACGTATTTGTGAGCTAGTTTCATTAGACTTCACTTATTAATGACGCAACGCATCATTGTTTCATGAGGTTTCGTATATCGCTTTAATAGCATTAGGATATGAACTATCTGATTGCATATTAAAAAGCCCGTCAGTCATAAGACGAGTATGTAAAAAGTTCTACAGTTGGAATTAATAATCGAATTACAAAATAAGATTTTACTTTTGAGATTCAACTAACAAAAAGAAGTTAAAGATTCTGTTTTGAAAAGTTTAAAAACGCTTCCAGGCGATTAATGAAACCGATTGCACTTCTAGGCGAAAAACAGAACAAAATCATGGAAAAAAACTGATACTGAATCTTGCACCTTTTATTAAAAGGGCCAAATATCATTATAAGCAAATTATACACGTACAGTTGTTCCAAATGTCCCAAATTAACCTATCCTTTTCGTACCTTCGTAGATAATACACATATTATATAATAAGAAACGATAATAACACACCTAACAGTTCTAGCATTTGAAGAACACGAGGGAAAGGAACACGCCTCCATTCACAAAGGAAAGGCCTTGTTGTAATGAGACTGTTGCATCGAATCATGTGACTAGCAGGAACTACGTCATAACAATATCAGACAATAACGAACATCATTTGTCTTGCACATAATGTTGAGAGCTTCTTTTACATAAATTGATGAAACTGGAACATATTGTCAGAAATGTTTAGAGAGACTGTAACTTGGGTTTTCATTGTTCAATGTGTTTTACATTCAGAATTCGGAGCGTGAGGTCTTGAATTCTCAAGTCAGGCAAAATGTTATTGTTTATTTGTTTTTCTGTAGGGATTTGTTTGGGTTCCTGGAGTTTTAAATTCAGGCCAGGAGATGATATAAGTTCGCCTTATTACATGAAACCTTATAATAGTACTGGGAATCAGTAACAACAAACCTCTTCTTAACCCTTTGGGCAATACAGGCGTGATGTGTTAAGTCCATTAAGAAATCCTAGGATGGGGCAATGTTTTTAAAGAAAAAAAAAAAAAAAAAATTATGTGTGTGGTGTAATCGAACCTGGTGTAAGACCTCGGTTATCATCAATAGTAAATGAAAACGAAAGAGTCTAATCACTAGTTGATGAGTGTCAACGACTTGACAAAATGCATCGCTCGTTTGTGTAACAGAAAATGTTACTAGTCAAACAAAATGGTTGGTTGCGTAAAACAGAAGTAATGACAACAAAGGACCAGTCATCATCGTCCATCAATCATCTCATTCATGTGTCCGGACGACGAGAGTAGGCTCTAAAGTGGTAACAAGAAATATAAATATTTGGACACAGTGATATTTGTAATAGAAATACTTGAACTATTGAGTCTTACTATTTTGTTATATTAAACGCCCAATTTTACAAACCAATATTTATTTCGCATTCATTGACGTAACTTTGTATGACATGTTGGTCAATTTCATATCCACGCTTTGTAACTCATTTGATCAATTCATCAACTGCACAGATTAGACCGCTGCCATTGAGGCTGTCATGTATTACATGCTTGAGACAGCGAACAACCTTGACGACTCAGAACAAGCATTGAGAGGACAATGGAATTGTAACAAAGATGTGTACTATATTGATGTTTTCATCACGGTTGCATACCATTGTTTTTCAATATAGTTCGTTATGATTACGAAATATTCGATTTGCTATCGATGTATTGGAGTATCATAAAATTCTTGGCGATAAAATGATGACGAGTGCCGCACCCGGTCACGACTGTTGAGCTGGTTAACCGTCCGCGGCGTATAATGCGAGGTGCCCGCGCCCGCCCCACACATCTTCGGCACAACCTTCATTGGAAGCCCGCATGTGTAATTCAAATAGCTCACACACGACTCAAATCGGCAATGTAGTTCGAGGTCGGTGTCTTATTAGAGTGTTAAGTTGATCGGTGCTATCGATGTCGCAATCCCGCCCCGGGACTGCCCGCAAGTCTCCCAGCTATCATTAATCAATTCAAACAGGCCGCTAATGTCGATAATGAATAATCAAAGTATGTTGTCAGTTTACGAATGCTTAACGGATATATTAATTTCCAAATACTTTATCGTATGACTCCCGGCAAAAGTTCACGAGACAACCCCTTTTCTTCTTGGAGTTTGTATAAAAACCGACCATGGTATTTTTAAGATGTTCAAAAACATTCATGTGTACTACGACATTAGGTAATCTTGAATAAATAGTCTGCGTTCGCTAGGGTCAGAGTTAAGTCCTAACATTATTCCTCAGCTTATTTGTTTCCTTGAAACTATTTCACAATCATAGTCCATTTCTTCAGCAAACTAATACAAGGAAAACCTGCGGGTCACGTACACAAACAATATTTTATTTTTAAATATACATTGCAAGGCTGCTTTCTGTATTAGTTGACAGTACAGCTTGCTCGGAATTCTAAGCAGCTGACATATACCTTTCATTGGCAGACCAGTGCAGAATACTAAGAGATTTTAATGTATTCTGTTTTTGGTCTCATAATGGGAACTAGTCTTACCATACTAGGCTATCTTATTTTATCATATGGACTAGTCACAAATCTCGACTTTAGGAAGTTCTATGAAAATGTCGAACATTTTTCGACAGTTGGCGCAGGAAACAAATACTTGTATGACTTACAGATAGTTCCGTCTGGGTGTTTGTGCACGTGAATAGTTGTGTTTGTAAATCCGTCGATGATACAAGAATTATTCTTCAAACGGAAAAGAGTTTCGTTTAAAAAATCTTGTTCATGTGTGTTTTGGCATAATTTTTCTTACGGTATCTCTGCTATTATGTTGAGGCTGATATTAAGTTTTCTCAATAGGTATTACCATAGATTAATATCATTAACTATTCATATTCTGGTACTATCGCCCCATAGCTATAAAGTTTGACGTCACTAGATCAAAAAGTGGTAATAATATAAATCGTGAGGTTACAAAAATTAAACGTTCTTAGTATCCTGCTCAAAATAAAACATCCTGTCGTTACCGGTCTATAAAAATTGATTACATCTAAATCATGGGTGCGGCTTCAATATTGAGCTGTTGCAAGTACCTGTAATCAACTCTCGTTGACATTGGCCTTCTTCCAAACTATTTGAAGCCAATTAGTACCATATAATATCGCTGCTTGCCGTATGTCCTAAAAATTCCACTAAATTTTATAGCCTATAAGGTGTATGTTGTTAAAAATTCATGCGGCCTGAATATTTAGTACGAAATAAGCACATTTTCTTGTTTTTTAATCAGGCTGTTAGTTTTGCATGAGATTATCATAATGCATGATATTTAAAAACATTTTACGGTGATATAATTACGGTATTTTAATTTTATATTTATTATTGCGCGTGAATAAGTTATAAATAATATTTATGGATACCTGCTGCAGTGTGAAAAGTTGCATTTCTGTTGCATCACCATTGCACTCGACCTTTGTAAAAAAAAAAAAACTTATTACAGAGGGCTGGCCTATTTTTTGGCCAAAGAATTAGCATTGCCATACAGCCTGGCAACGCTGCCAGTTTTCTCTGCACACTGCCGATTGACAGCGTAATGTTTTTACATTTTATACTTTTCTAATCCGATTAGTGCGCAAATATAGTGTATATAATCCTAAAAAAAAATCTTATAATAGTTTATTTGATGCTTCTCTTGGGTAATATCCGTTCATTATCAAAGTTCTTACATTCAATGTTCTAGATAGCTCATCTAAACACTTATACTAAGAATTGTACCTACCAACCTTTATCTTGCGTAGTTAAATAAATTTTAGCAGCCTACTGGCTTTAAATACGAAGTTAAGAAAAAATATAAATTAACTTGTAAGTTATACGAACAGGGAAGCTATATAAGGAAACCTTACTAATTTACTCATGCCATTAATACCAATAATTCTGATAACTACAAATTAATGAATAATTTCGAAATTGTTAAAAATGTATGTGGGACGTATAAGCTAGTGTGTTGCTATTTAAACATGTTGAACGACGCAACGGAAAATCAATAATATTGTTACATCACGCCGGTATTCCGCCAAGGGTTAGGCAGAGGTGTATTATGGTGCATCCACATTGCGCCGATGCCGTTATTAAGTCCCACGGGGGCGAGCCGAACTCCGGGTTACTACTGAAAATTTCCTAACAAAAAAACTCTCCATCTCTATGCCCAACCCGTGAATCGAACCTCCTGGCTTCCTAACGCTCAGTAGTCGCGTTTGCATCTACTGAACCAATGAGAGACAAAATAATATTGTGAATTATTCTTTTAAGACTGCTATGGATATGGTAAGTAAATAAAGCTATCATGTCAATCTTCTAAGTGTAATTAATTAAAATACAATTAGTTTACGACAAGTATAGTGTGGATACGACAAATAAGTACAACAGAATCTGTTTTATGACAAACATGTATCGGCTAGATCGACCGGATAATTAGACCTAACAGTTGATCACAATAAAGTTTTAAAAGGTTCTTATTATTTATGACGTAATCTACATTTATAAAGGTATGCACGATCTACGTTTCTTTAGTTAATTGAAATGTAGATATGTCGTAGTCGGGTCGTAGAATTGGGCGGTACATTAAATATTTGGTATCATAATTAGACCTAGATATCACGAATTAGCAGCATTTTATGAAAGAGGTTACTTTTTATTAACGACTTAATAAAACGATAATTTCTTTAATAATATAATAGTTATATGAAATAGAAAGTATAATATCATAATTTTATTGAAATGCTTTTAAATCTAATAGATTACATAGAAAAATCTGGCGAATCGATGTATCGAACCATATTACAGGCATATTCTAAAATGGCGCTGTTTGATGAAATGCTTGCAACATGAAGTGCCGAACTCCACGACCCGACTTCGTAAATACGACATACGACCACTTCTACAATTCTAATAGTTTTCAAAGTCAAGACATGTTTTGTAGCAATTGCATAATTTCTTAACATGTATCATTCAATTATGTTTATCTGTAAACCAATTATGTTTGTCTCTATGTATGTCATGTTGTTTGATAGGTGTCAAGTGCCAATATCATATCGCCAATAAAGATAATTGCAAACGGCTTGTGATTTGCATCAATATGTTCGCTTAGTTCTGTTATGTCAGGTTTTGTATTTGGTTAACTCGCTTGATTATAATACGAAAGCCAGTTTACAGTTGCAATAGTTATTATCATAATAGATACACATTAAATCTTTCATCTTACTGTGTATTTTAAATTAACATAATCCATTTATGGAGACAGGTGAAATAGTCTAAAAGCTGCTTAAAAAAGTAATAAAATAACAATAATATCAATATTTATAGGTACTTCCTCTACTACTCTATCATATTGATGCGTTCGGACGAGTCTCTGCACCCACGTGCGTTACATAACAAACAACATCATTAAAAATAATGCACATCTTCACATCGGCCCGTGCACTTCCGCTGCTGAATAACTGATTATCTAATTGACTACTGGTCGCAAGTGCAAGTGCGACCAGTAGAGTGCTGAGCGTCCTGGGTTCGAATCACGGGTCAGGCATTGTTATTGGGTTTTTCTGTATAGAAATTCTCAGCAGCAGCACAAAATTAGGAACTGTGCCTGGTCGTTAGCAATAGACTCGCCCCCTATTAGGTAAATGGGAATTAATAATAGCATCTCCTCTACATTAGTTATGTTAACAGATTTGTATCATATATTTAAGTTACCCTCTCTCCCCACTATAATTACATCATGATGTTATATTTTATTACTTCGTTATGCCCGTATCAATTCTAACCGTGTACAGGCATCCTGTCATCCCATAGAGTTGTCATTTTGGAAAATCCTTCCGCATTGGATGCCTGCATCGTATAAAGAACCTAACTTTTTGCCTATTTTTAGTTTTTACGGTTTATAGTTCCCAAGATTTCGAGATGATTGCGTGGTATTTCTCTTATGTATTACTTTTTATAGAAAGTATATGACTGAAGTAAGTAGTATGACAAGCGTTAACGACGAGCTCTTTTTCCGGTTTGTCTCATTTTATTGGGTTATTTTCCGCAATCAGTTTGGGTAATAGCATTTCTGAGTTATGAAACAGCGTACTGTACAAATACTAGTTCGCGAGACGGACGGACGTTATGCAAGATGATACAAGCGCCACTGCCGTCGCCGGCGCTGCTTCCAAACGCTGCAAACTTCTAACATCTTTTGTCTCCTAACCCTTTGTCTCTTGTACTACATAAAATGAACACTGACAGTTTTGGCAAGGTAAATGGAGTGTTGAATGCCGCCCACACTTGTAGACGTCTTTGGAAATATAATTTCCAACAGATGAATACACAAATACCTCAATAATTGGGATAAATTCGTGAGTGGCATATGTAAATATTGCAGTGGATGGTACTTAAAAGAGGTCTTGTTTTAAACCGACATTACGTCCGCTTCGGAAATAAACATACATGATAGATACACGTTTAATAGTCGTTTGGTATGTGACCTTCGTGTAATATCAGTAAATGAAAATTAAATACAGTTTTATTTGATTGCGCAAGAGTCTATAAATTCATGTCTACTTGTAATTTATCGGTAAACCTGATTAAATTAATTGCGAAATTATGATTTCGATATGATTCGTTTTTCTGTGAGACACGTTTAGTCGCATTCTGAACGACTAACAGGCAAATTCACAGTTCTTCAACATTTTCGTCAACAAATACCAGAAATTGACATCGCATAACATTAATAAAAAAAGTTATAGTAGGATTCTAGCTTTCGTTTACAGATTAAGTTCTTTAAGTAATCCTCACAAATATGGAAATAGAGTGCCTATCCACATTAAAGAGAAGAAGGGCAAAAATATACAGCACTCTTTAAACTTGATAATAACGGTAGCATGTGTTTTTCGTACATTAAAGTTTTAATCCGAGTTTCCGTCTCGATTGCATTACGTAAATGCTTGTCTCATATTGTCAAATTAGGCTTTAAATGTAAAACAAAACTGAAATGTTCCATAGAAGCAATAAACAAAGCAACCAGTTTGGTAAATCAGAATACCGTGTATTTGCAGGTTGCTCAGTCGTAATTCCTTACATATGGAGCTGGGTTTAGACACTGAGTCCTACTTCTGTGAGATACAGCTAAGGCGTGTCTTAATGACTGATACGATTTAGTTAATATGCTGCAGGTAATAAATCTTGCGCATAAATAGGCAAATAACTTTTGCTGCATGCTAAAGTTGGTGGAACGAGATACGTATTAATACAATATTAGCTGTTGCCCGCGACTTCCTTTGCGTGTTTTTTGTATTTATTTAAAGGAATAAGTGTTTTGTTACAATAATAAAAATAAGCTAATATCCTTCTATAGGATCCAAGCTCCTTCTTTGTAAAATTTCATAAAGATCGGTTCCGTAGTTTAGCTGTGATAAGGTAAATATCAAACAGAGTTACATTCGCATTTACAATACTGTGGATTATACAAAAATATTTTATAGATTAATTATGAAGGATATGTAATAAAAGTAGATATTGGAGATGTAAGATGTAAAGGAAGATGATCTTTTAAGATTTCAGAGAAATATTTCATAGAATCCTGTCTAAAAAACCTGCGATAATGGTGCAATATTTGATTCCGGTCACGACCCTAAGCTACAGCAGCCGATACATAAATGCTTATCCCATCTACGCTATCCCTTTAGGAACTCGATCGAATTTAATTGGTGAGTATTTTCTTCTAAGGCAACCATGATTGTCCTTTTCATGTAATCAAAAACATGGCATTTAAATTATATTCAAGTCCGACGGCGAATTTTGAATCGTGGAGTAATTATTAATTTTATACTCCCTAATTGCACGATCACAATATTATCTATATATTAGCTATTATAAATGCTTTGATCAAGAATTATTTAGTAGTCTTAATTTAGTATTTAAATTGGGTATTATCGAGGATTGCCAGTTTTCATCATCAATAAATCCAGTCTAACAGGCATTTTTGGGTAATGGCCAATAATATAATTTTAATTTTTAGCCTCCTACACAGGGACCGGCCGTTAATTTTGTAGAGCTCTTATATGTAGAACAGACAGCTCTAGATAATCTTGCAGCTTTAAAAATATATTCTGTTTTTTAAACATAAGTAGTTGTCTGGCTATTGTGTTTTTATGACAATATCTCTAGTGAATAGACAATATTGCCGCGATTGACAGGTAATTTCACGATTGTCAGCGTTTCATCAAGCTGTGAGTTCATCCTATTACACATTTCACACTTTGTCAAAATACCGTCAGCAAATTGCAAATAACTTTACATCATTTGCATCTGACTTCCGTATTGCAATCAGAGTAGCGATTACAAAGTCGATTGTATCGACAAATACTTTAGGTAAATTGAATATTATTTTCACTCCACTTCAATATCTACAACATAAGCATAGCCACGATTACAGGTAGGGTTTCAAAATAGTTGCCTACATTGAAACCCGAATTTTTTCTCTGTTATTTATCCAATGATAGATGCTAAAGATATATGCAATGGGATTCTTTATGAACCTTTATGAAAACGAACTGACAAATAGTATATAATGGATGTAGGTATTCAATAGGTCGGCGAGGGTCTCTCCCGGGACGTGCACGAGGGGGTGGCCTCTTTACAGTCACTCTTTGGAAGTGCTCTTAACGGCGTGGCATCGTGGTGGGCTTCGGTGGCGAAGAGGACCACCGTGGTGAGTTTAGCCGGTAGGAGTTCGGCATATCCCCCCCACTCGTTCCAAGCCGAGGAGAGCCCATAGCTAATCAAAAAGAAAATGTATTCAGTAGGTACGTATCCACATTGCTTTCTGCTCTAACGGAAATTAATCAGTTGGTACTAGATTGGCTATTGAAAGATGAGACGGAATTTAGCTAGGAACGGAACATTAAAAAAACCAGACGATCTCTCAACTAGTAGTGGATGCTAAATCATCAATAAAATATTCAGTCTTGCCCCAGACAAGATTATTTATTATAATTTGTCTTATATCAGTACATTATTAAACGTAGGTATATAGAATTTGATTATAATCGTCTTTACTGGTATAGCTATATCAAAAGACGTGGGGAAAATTATGTGATACAAATCGCTCTAACATAGCAAGGGAACTCAAGAGAGTCCAATTGGTCGAATGGAAAACCCAAGATCGTCTGACTTGTCACAGAAAAGTGAGGAGTCCCGACCCCAAAGGGAATAAAAGAAAAGGAAGAAGATATAGAATTTGACTATCACTTGGGTTAACGGTGAAGGAAAACTGCACAACTGGGGGAAGGCTCCAAAATGTTCTTGATAATGTGTATAGTTCTCATTCTGAGAAGAGATCCTTGCCCGGCAATGGACTGAGTGAGTAACGGGCTGAATTATTATTTCTCAATCGAGATTATGTAAAGCCTCCACATTAAATAAAGATGACATCAAGCTATACACACTTGAAAATTATATACACAGTACAAATTACAAGTATAGGTATGCTTTTTCGAGTAGCTATAAAAGTTAGTTCAATCAGGGTACACTGACCAGAACAAATAAGAAAAACCAATGAGGTGTTTTACTTAGGTGCTAACAATCATACAACCGTGAAATGGAAAGTGAATTGTGCAAATCTATTTCAGTGATATAATATTTTAAAACATCACGAACTATTGCAAATTGTATGAAATTATTTGTTTGAACAAGCCAGATTTGTTTTGATATAATGTAATGCTGATTGTTTGCTATTTGCAAGATTTTCCGGTATTTTCACGCCAATCCGTGAATGGACAAATAAATGTGTATTAACTACGGTTAGCAGGCAATATATTTGCAATCTAACACTCGAAATAATTTAGTCCGAAATCGTCTTACAAAGTTTTTACTAATATTGATAAACGTAGGTTTTTATTTTCAGTATTAACAAAGAGTATGTGTAGTTTTATAATTTTTTTTTCTTTATTTCGTTCGCTTATTAAAAACCGTCAACTCTGTAAATGATCCAAGAGTGAAATTCAATTCCAGTGACGACATAGTAGCCGAGGTTTGAAAAGGCGTATCCCCAACGGTAGGCGATTGTGACAATTAAGAAATAACTTACATGCATAATGATGTAGTCACAGTTTACAGACCGATCTGTGATCTACGATCCGCTCTCTTACACATTACTTGTTCACACCCACACTGCGCATGACATTTACATTGTTGAACCAACTTGTTAAACAAATGATTTATAGCAAATATCAATTGGTCATGCAACCGAGACGTACATAATGTAACGCGTCGATACAGACGAAGAATAAAAAGTTCGCTCACATATTTTAATTAGCAAAGTAGGTAGGTAGATTAGTATCTTCAAGAATAAAAGCCAATATTCTTAAACCAAAGGCTCATAGCGATCATATCTCGTCTTATTGCTCCTAAGATAATTATGCTGAATTAAAATTGTAATAAAGGCTATTCAATCATGTTTAATGTCAGCTAAATAAATGTCAGTAAGAACTTGCCGGTAAGTGATTATAGCTTTAGCCTACCGGATTTCTCTCATCTATGTAAATGCCAACATTATCATCAGTCGCAAAAGATGTGCTGTATTTATGTATTTACCTCACCGTCGAACATTCCATTTCTTAATATTACAAAATAAAAAAAAAGAACTCTGAGACGCTTGCGGTAACAAATGAATACAGTTGACTAAACACCAGATCACTAGTTTTGTGTAAGGTGAATTCTTATTCGTAACGAGCGTCGTATAAGAGAGATTCCTCGAAACGATTAGAGCGCTCGTTGAAGGGCACATAATTGCGTATCTGCTGACTGTGAGCACATGAAAAGTAGATCAATACGAAGCTCCGCTCCGGCGTCATATGACTGCGAAGGTCGGCGCGAGCGCACCGCCTGATGAGGGGGGATGGCATCGACGACCAGCCTTTCAGTTACCTTCTAATTGCGAATACGTTTTGCTATAATTCGCCGGTAAAACATTAAATTTTGCGAATGTCATTAATAGCAATCCTGATTGAAACTAACTGTAATTTAATTCTGAATTCTGCAACAATTGCAAAATACAAAACTGGTAACGAATCCGCGAAACTTTCGGCTTGCCATTACCACGCACTACATCAAATATTTTTGTAATGTTATAACGAAGAGGAACATTTCGTAACATTGGCACATCAGAAATATAATACCTGTAGTGCGTACATCATGTTATGTCAATTATTTCTGACCTACATTTACGCAATTTGACTATCTGTCTATCACTGAACGGTATAGAAAAGCTTCAAAGAACAATAATAATATCATAGTTATCAAATCATGTATTAAAGCTTCTATTCGACGTATCCTATAAGCAATATTACTTATGTAGGTACTTATTATTATTTATCTGGGTCAACTTTTTTGATTTCCGCATAGCTGTCACTGTAAGTTATATTAATTGCGCCGAAAAAGGTCTGTGGTCTAGACCTTATAAAAACATGGAAAGGTCAGTATAACAGTGTTAAAAAATAATACTCTTGTGTTCGATTTACAGCTGGTTATTGGTTGTTTGGTAAACACGGTACCTAATATGTCAAAGTACCTATATTCAAGAGTGATAATTACCTTTTTCAATAAATATTACTCATATACTACGTAAATAAGAATGCATCATATCACGTCCGTATATCGGCCAGTGACCAAAGTATATAATTTCCGCTTCACTAAGGTCAATGAATATATTGAGTAATTTAAACTTATTTTTGTTTTTTTTTGTGGAATTCCTTGACGTGATCTGCTTAAAGGATTTTATTGAGCTTCAAGGCATTACGTATTAACTTCGCTGTTAATTATCACTAAAAATAAAATATAACATCAAAATTAAAGTCGAAAAATGGAACCGGATATCTCATTTTTGATAAAGATTTATTTTTCAATGGTTATGTAGATCATGTGATTTTGAGTAAATCTACTGCTGCTATATCGTATACCAATACCTGTGAATGACAAGGCTGTCTACTTTAACAGAATGATGGACACAATCCTCTCCCAGAAGAAGTATCGGCAAAGTCAAAGTAATTTTTTTATTTCAAATGGGCCTTTGCATGCACTATTAAAACGTTATGAATCTAGGTGCACGGTTCTAAAGTGGGTTGTTCCTATGGAGAAGAGACTGGCAAGAAACTCCATGGATATTCTTTTCAAAATGTTGATTTACAATGAAATGAAGTTACTTTTAAGAACATGTAGCTATTTAAAAAAAAAGCGAACGTAGCATATTTACTGATAAACTGTTAATATCGACTATGGAACAGAGGAATGAGCTCAAAAGCATCTACTGATCACGATTCCAAACTCCGGGCTACTACTGAGAGTTTCATATAATAAACCTAACGACCACCAATGAAGCAGTTTCTACTATCTAGAACATTAATTAGTTCATATAGATTATTAGGCACACATGTGTTAGATTGTCACCGAGGGCGTGGCACGTAGGTGGTACTTTCGTAAGTGGACAGGTCACGGTATGCCCGGACCAGCTACCACATGGCCTTAGTCTGACTAATTGCCTAATAAGACAATATCCACTTTATTAATGACCCAGCTACAATAACAATGTGCAAGCTTTGAAAAATTGTTCTCGCGTGCAAGTCGTTTTATAAGTAATGTATTGATTAATTGTTGTACGGCCTTCATGTATGGTCGAATGTATGAGGATACTCTGTTTTAAATGATGATAAATTATGGAAGTTCTTCTTATGTATACTGAACCTGTGGCCCTGCAACTTTGACTCCGTGACCACAGAAACTAATCACCATTAGACCTCCTTTAATATATTAGTCATATTTCAAAATATAATAAATTATCCGTTTCGATTTCAATTTCTGTATTGGACCATTGAAAAACTAGAATTTAACAAATCTAGAAAAGTATGCTGAGTATGATAAAACGAGGTTAACAAAAATGGTAGTTTAAACTATTAATCAGCTGTAAGTATTAAGCAAACTTAATGTCTGCCATAGCTATGCTGAGTACCTAAAATCCACATTTAATTAAGTATGTATCTTGCAGGCATTTTCCTATCTACATAATATCTACTAGATAAATAGGTATAAGTCTGTTATTCTCATCCATGCATTGTCATAAGTTTATTTATTTAGGAGGTCACATCATCAGCTCTATATTGTACACAATTTATATGTATTTATCTACTCTACATACATATTTGCATATACAATAGGACCAACTTCGTGCTAGGGCGTGCCCAATAATATTTTAATTATAATATTCCCTTAAGGTTCAGAATAAACATCTCGATACGATCGGCGCACGAGTTGTTCATAATCGCATCTGTCAAATTGTGAACCCGTCAGGGTCGCGCAATGCGTGTCGATTCGTTCATTCGATAAATTCTATTTTATACAACTGCCATGCCTGAAGGATACAAATCTACTGTTTGAAGTCAAAGCGACAATCTTGAGAAGATTTAAGTATATATTTATTTTTGTAGTTAAATTTTCAGTTTCCAAGTTTGGTGTTATGGTCTGGTACATAAATGGCACAAGTGATTCGAATGGCGTCAGAGTGTGTTGCGAATTGCTTTTAAGCTTATTAAATTTGAAGTGTTATTATTAATTAAAATATCTCTAAAGTAATGATCGGAGCCACTTGCAAGATTGTTTTCCGTTTGTCTTGAAGTACGTACATACATGCGCAATGGTCTTTTTCTCATCTTCATAAATCAAATATTTCTCAACACCTGTGGAGTGACAATAAGTCATGTACTGTAGAGTCTAGACGTGGATTGGCCAATCGAAATGTAGCGATATACAGCGTTGACCTAAAATATTTAAGCCGTATTAGTTATAAGTTCTATTAAACGCATAGAAACGCAGCTGTAAGTATTAACGATCGGAGAACTTTAAAATTTGGAACCCGCTATTCAGGACAGGTATACGAGTATGTGATGCGGCGGCGCAGGCCGCGGCTGCTGGTGGTGCCGCGTGCGCGCACCAACCTGCTGGGGCGCGCACCGCTCACTCGCGCGTTGCGCACTCTCAACACGGTAGCTGATGAAATTGATATATTTAACTGTACACTGAGCGAGTTCACAAGGGCCACTTACTGTGTAGTATGTAAGGAAATATAGTTAAGTTATAGTTAAGAAAACATATTTTAAGTTACTATGTCGAATTAGGTTAAGTTATCTGTAATGGCAAAGTAATATGTGATAAATAAATAAATAAATAAATAAATAAATATGATGAAATGACGATGCTAGTATCCGGATCGTCATCTGTCCGAAAATCTAGACTTCCTGGACAAGTCTCAAGTTTGTTTGTTTATGTGGTGAGAATCCTCAAAGACGTGTATCCTTCATCTGGGGTACACGGACTGGGGGACGAGTAAACTTATCATGGTGGCTCACTTCGTTATCCGAAGGTTGGGTTCGGGAACTCTCAGAAGACCATGTCCCAGCCTACCATGTAGCCACGTCTAATGGAAAGCGTGGAGGGGCGAAGGGGGAGCTTTTGAAGTGGTCCCTGTCACGTGTTGCCGACGTCCAAAGACAGTCCACTAAGTTTGTAACCTTTGTGTTACGTAGCACAATCAGGGCCTCACCCAAGAGAAAATTACATCTCTCTTGCACCAGAGACGGTGCTGCTGTTGCTGTAACCGAGACTAACCTCACTTAGTAAGGTTGTCAACATACATAATATATAGTCTTTTAAGCGGGTTGGTTGCATCGTTAATCTTCTGCATCTTCATTGTAAGTCTGTCTGTCGATAACCTTAGCAAGGTTCACCGTTTGGAACTGTGTGAGTGAAAACCAGGTTCACGTTACCCCAAACCAATAATTTGAACATAACTGGCTAGTATCTTGTAATGTCTAGTAGTCACAACCGAGGCTGCCGAGAGTGTTGCCCTGAGTTCAGTCCCGTGTCGGAAAAAGTGTAAAGTATTGCTATAGCAGCCTATAGTTGAGTTGTGCCCGGTAGATGGCAATAGGCTCACCCCCAAGGACATGGGACTTAATAACGGCATAGAAATGTAGGTGTACAATAGTACGTAATTACACTTATGTTTAACCCCAAAGGAAATATAGGTGTGAATTTAAACATTAGGTGTGAAGTACCTAGATTTAAATTACTTGAGGTTTCAACTTAGATTTCATGTAACTTTAATTCATGCATGAGAGACGTCAAAGATTTATTAACATTTATTACTGTAGCACGTCAAAGATTAAATGCTAATCATAATAAAGTGTTTTGAAAACACAGCTTAAGAAATATTTATGTGTAAATTATATAAAATATAAAACGAGATAACATATTGTATTTGGTTTACATGCTTGCTTTTGGTTAAACTCGTTCTAAACACGATCCAATTATTGTATTACAACATGTATTAGAAATGAAAAGAGTAGCGTTTTTTTTTCTTTTAATTTCTTTTATTTATTTTAATATTATCTTGCATATCTCATCGCTTATTAATTGAAACTACAAACTTGTACAATATAGCATTTTTTTACACGTTCATTGCCGCGTCACCTCTTCACGAAACTAAAACAGCTTTATAACAGCCAGAAGTGTAGGTACATACCAAAAACGTTTTCATTTTGGATGTTAGAATCAATCATTATAATTTATTACAAATATCGCACGTCTCACATTCGTAAACATGTAATAGGATTAAATATGTCGACCGGGTATTACAATTTGTAATACCTACCATGATTAACATATCCACTGAGCCTACAATTACATTACGTCACAGATCAAACGCGGCTATGGAGTTTGACATGTTCTCCAATAACCGCAATATGTCATCATACTGTGTCAAGTTTACTGTCCGCAGTAGACGTTCTCGATATGATTAATAATTTCTAGTCCTCGGGGGTCTGTCAATGTGCGATAATGATCTTCTTGATCTGCCCTTGTTGCTGACATTTCATAGACCGTACCAAATCGGTGAGTAATATTTGAAATAGTAGTGTTGTTCTAGTATCGTCAGTTATATCAGACATAGACCTCTCCTAAAACGGAGAGATTGCCCGTATTCACCATAGGGATGCAGAAAAATAGTGGCTGTAGAGGCAACATCTATGCGCCAATGAAACATCTCCACGCAACACGTCTGAGGCAAATATTGAGCTGGAAAGTCCAATAACTATCCCAAAGATTATCCTGAACTTTTTTTTTTATGGTATAGGCGGCAAACGAGCAGACGGATCGCCTGATGGTAAGCGATTACCGTCGCCAATGGACACCCGCAACACCAGAGGAGTCACAAGTGCGTTGCCGGCCTTTTAAAAAAGAGTGCGCTCTTTTCTTGAAGGTTTGAAGGTCGTATTGGTCCGGAAATACCGCAGGCGACGGTTCATTCCACAGTTTTGTTGTGCGAGGCAGAAAGTTTGTAGAGAAACAATACGAAGTCTTCGTATAAAATATTGTAGACGAGTCAATAGTGAAGTTCTCGCTCCATACCTATAATTTTTGTTTTCTCTACGCTGTAGAGATATGCGGATTCGTTAATCCGTTGGTCAACCTTAATTAGAATTATGAGTTATAACCATAACTTTCCATTCTATGGTATGCAACAAGGAAGTCATCAGCCCTTGAGCAGTAACTACGTCACGATATTTAAATACGTATGCGCCACTAAGCAACGCGTAAAGCGGCTATGAATCAATAGAGAGTACATAATAAGGTTCACTTCAACCGGAAAAGTAGTTTCCACTTCAAAAACATGTGATGTAATATGTGTGGTGTATGTATCATTCCATTTAAAGAGAATGTAGAAAGACCTTAGCTGGCGATTTTTATTGCTCAATTCTATACGTCATTTTGTCCCATGTGCTGTTCATCTAAGTACACAATGATGGCGCGACGCCTTATGCGTGTACAAGCTATATCTCAAATACCTACACGCATTTGACCGCGCCATCATTCGATATTGTAGTAGTGAGCTACAAATATCTAGATCAGCTTAATCAGACCACTTTAAGTTCAGCATTTTTATTTGATTTATGTTTCATATCAACTAATCTTATTATAGAACTTATTGCAACCTAGACTACTAGACAAAAAATACAAGGTAGTTCAGAAAACTGCTATCTTAGAACTTGAATAAGGTATTGAAACCGTTACACCTGTGCCTGTTACATATATGGCCGAGTAATTTCTCAGTTATCTGTGATATTCTGACCGAATACCCGTCACTCGGTAACGATAGCCAAATCAGTATTGATAAATGAGATTTAAACAAGATCAAATCATTACCATATTGTATGTGCGTACCAATATCAGCGTGTGCAATAACGAACTGCGATCGGATAAGGCTCGCCAACACGTATGTTGCAAATGAACAGATCTATTCGATAACAAGAGTCGTGGATAGTGTTGCGTTCCACGGCTGGAGACCATTGATTGATGACCCGCATTCCTACGCGACAACTTGCGAGTGCAGACATGAGACAGGCATTACAGTTTAATTCTTCGAATATGGACTGTACGCTACAGGAAAAGTAATTGAGCAGACAAGGACAGGGGCTGCGTAGAGCATGGTCAAGACTGTAGTAAGAGTGATTACCCCTAGGTATAAGAAAGAAGCTTCGGTGCGGTGTTCTAAGAATTCCCGAAACCCATTATATAATGTCGAGGCGGACCATTGTGGTGAGTTTAGCCGGTAGGACCCCGGACACCCCTCTGCCCCCCCCCCCCGTTTATCATCTCCGCAAACAAATTCACTGTCAATAACAGTGGTTAAAATATCGAGGACAATGGAAATAAATTTATGAAATTTAAATCTTGATTCTTTTCATAGCCATTGCGGTACTTACTGATTATTCCTAATCTAGGCGTCATGAATACATTGACATGCCAATATAAATTGCACAATTAAGTACATGTTTTCTATGCAGATAAACATGTTCATTAACTGATCGCGATTATCAAACTAAGAGACACTGATTGCTTGAAGTTTGAAAATATCAGATAATCAATTAGATAATTATACGTACAGGTATTAAACTCCATTAAAGCTTACGACATTTAAGACAGGTTGGCCGGATGCGTGTGCGCATGTATAAAAGAATAGAAGCATAAGAAGGCCAACATTTGTTTACACCCGATTGGCCATCTGTCGTGACGCAATTTAAGCTTTTTCCAACACTTGATTGAATATTGAACTCACAAAGGTACGTTATACACATTATGGTTGAAAAGAATTTAACTCCTGAACCATTACAGATACCATTACAGAACTTATCAGAGAATAGTGTCTGAAATCAGCGATAAACCTTATCTTAGGAGTTGATCAGTGATCCTGACCTTTTGGGAGGACCTACGCCCAGCAGGGGGCTTGGATAGACGAACTGATGGACCTTCTGAACGTTACAACGTCTAATCTCTGCGCAGACGCAGGCGCGCGCCTCGCCCACCGCTCTCGTATGTGCCTCTCGTAAATAGTGTCAGCGCTAAATAACCGCACATGCCGCATTTAATTTGACGTTTACAGTTAACTTATGGGTTTTAGGTTTGTGCGTAAACCTGTTAACATTGTTTCCAAGCACTTTGTAGCATATTCGAATTGATTTAGCTCAATTTCGTAATAACTACTTTCTATTATACGTACATTTAATATAGTCACTAGGTCTCAATAGAGCTACCGCACAGAGCTGTCATTATATCTCGGGTGGTCGACCGTTGCGTATACCTACTTAGGTACCTATAGGTACATTGGGACCCATAAGCGTCTCAGCAAGCTGCAAACAGCAACTGAGATCAGTGAGATCTCAGTTGTCAAACGAAAATACAAAAATTCCTTTGTCAAATAAAATCCTGATAGCAGCATATGAAAATGAAAGTCTACAATTTAGGAATGTAGAAACAGATTAATCTGTACCTTCCTAATATCGTCTGCTTACTGCTAAAAAGTAATAAGTACATTTTGACCCGAAATCCAATTATTGCTTTTAAACCGTAAGCAAACCGCCAAATTTTTGATCTTATCGTTGTCAATTGGTACAAAATACACAAAAATATTCATGCAATATCACTAACACTACATATCGTTTGCTTACGGCTAAAAAGCAATAGGTAATTGTATTTAGTGTCAAAGTGCACTTATCACTTTTTAGCAGTAAGCAGACGATATACTCATAGAAATGTTTTTCTGGATAACCTAATTTTCATTTGCTTTCCATCACCAATAATAAAATTAATCACCTCTATATTTGTCTAACTGTAAAACTTACGCCAGTTGAATTCTGCAAGAGTTGCTCAATGGCATCGACAAAACCAATCTGACCCCGGTGAACTACAAATAATAGTAAATGGATTAAATCAATACAAAGCTCCACAATGGATAATAATGAATGGAGCCTAATTTGGCAACATTTATAAATCTTATCTAGATTTACAAATAACTTTACAAATCAGTCAGTGATTATGATATTGTCTCACTGTTGAGTATTTCGTAAACGGTTAAACAATTTGATCACGCTTTTGAAGTCGGGAAACAGCACAAAGAATTATTCAGATCTAAAAACTCGGTTATGATTTTATACGTAGGTAACCCTGATTGAATAATTAGCTTATACATGTCTCTTTTTAAAACAATCCCCTTATCAAGCACGTGGATCACGGATGTACAACCCAAATGAGAGAACTTCATAAAGTTCTTAATGGTGTGTCCGGCAATCTGCATCTGGTCAGCATGGTCGACTAAGACCTAACCTATCTCATTCTGAGCAGAGACCCTTGCTCAGCAGTGGGACAGTAATGGGTTGAACTTATTTATTTATTTTAAAACGTTGCACCACACTAGGAATAATTCCTTTATCACGGGTGTGATTACAAACACAAATATTTACATTTAGAAACATTCAAATCCCGAAAAACTGTAAATCATTCAAATATTTGTTCCGTTAGGGAATCGGACCGCAACCGTCATTTATAATTTCCTTGGTCAGTCTAAGTAGAGGGTTAAGCATGTAGAAGTACGGCAATTAACCCTGCATAACCAGGGGTCAACCGGACTGTTTGCATCGATTCCGCAGGTGCCGTTCTGACGCAATGCAGAACAGATTGATTGCTTCATCATAACAAGCAAGTAAACATGTCTTTACGCATTATACGTGTAGGTAGGTAAGTATAACTTGTTGTGACATTTATTTTATTCAATTAACCGCAATTCAGTCAGTAGGTACCTACAGTAAGTTCAAGTCAAATTGAGCAATAATATCTTTCTTACGAGAGTACGTAGAAAGTTCAAAAAAGTGAGGGGTAGTAACCCCTAGTTTCTGAAATGTCCGCTAAATCTCAGATAATTTCAAATAGGTATCATGTTAACTTGAGTTATATTGCTGAATAACTTCTACAAATAATTCGACAACAAATCATAATGGTCCTATGATGATTGCCTATAGTCCCCAGTCCAAAGACACAATATATTATACTTACACCACTTTTTATAGCCAAAGAAACTTCACAGGAAAACGATAAGTTAACTAATATAACAAAACAACTAAGTTGATAAACGCAACATTACTTAAGTAATAATCTGAAACAATCTATGCGAATTAAAATGAAGAAAGATCTTACGAAAGTGTCCCATTAATGATCGCGAGTCGGCCTACTTATTCGGATCTAATGCTAATTTTACGCAAAGATAATAAATGGAGATAAAAGGCGAGATTGTTGATTAATCATGAGGTAGACGATCGAATACCTATACTTAAATATTTGCTTACCTAGTAAGTAAGTACATGAAGTTATGTCCAATAAAGGGAAGAAGTTGTTTAACAATACCTGCCTATAGATAGTGCCATCCACGAAATCGCGCCTCACTATTTTTGGCCGAGGCTTTCCAGCTGACCGTAATGGTCTTTCGTGATCAGTTAATATTTCGTAGTGTGCGTGTGCACTCTTAGGTAATTAGTGTGTATCGACAGAAATAAAACACTAGCGGAAAGTTGCACACTTGTACTGAAAGCAATTAGGCAACCAAGTGGCGAATTTTGGAACTACTGAATAACCTTGAGCCTATCATGCGGGTCTACATAACATCTCGTGCCGCTTTCCTGATCATGACGATCACTCCCGAATATGATCTGGAAAAAATGAGAGAGCAGAGCACTTAAAGCGCTTAATTTCGTCTTAAAATTGTTTGAACGTTCAGCGTTACGTAGATCCGCTGGTCGTATTCACTGTGAGACTGGCATTGGGTCAATCATATCCACAAGAATGGTATCCTGGGTTTGTAAAGCATTTATTTATTTACATAACAATTTGAGGTATCTAATGGTAACGTTTAAGATAGTAAGCTATTTAAGTTTGTCGTGAATTTAAATGGCTGTTCGAATGCGTGTAAAAATTCCACTTGCGTTTTTTTAGTCTCGATTCAATGTTAAGTTACGACCAGTTTTGTAACACTCGTGTAAGTATAAATAAGGCACTTGGATATTTTATTGGTTTAATAATTTAAGGTGTAAATGATCCCGTTTCTGTATAAAGTAGGACATGTTATGAGGCAGATCGTCAAGCAAAAAATATTCTTTTGTTATATATTTTTTCGGTGTTTTCCAAAAACCACTCTAATGTCGTAACATTAAAGTTGATTTTTTATACAGTGGTATCTCAACAGCTTTCAGTGCAATTCTCCTTTCTATCAGCTCTGACTGCACACGATAAATTAAATCATTTATAAGATACTTTATTATCAATTTACAAACTATGCCTTACACGTTTGCTATCCGTTAATCGCATTTTATAACCATACTTAGGGATATAGGTAAGCGTTGTTGCAAGATCCTTTATAATGAAAGTAAAAGACGTAGGCGCAGAAATTTTAGCACGACACGTGTTTGTGACAGGTATATCCGTTGAAGGAATTCCACTCAACCTGTCAGAAGTAGATCAAACGGTTTATCTAGGTACTTGTTCGTAAACGGTGTCGATAAATGCCTTTATGTCGAAACTGCAATATTGGTTGATAAGTGCACTTCCATTTTCGATATAAAATCTTAGAAGTGCACTGTTATGATCAGGAAAAACAGCTAGCAATCGTTTTCTATAAACATTTCAATCTGTATATGTTCTGAACTAAATAGTTTAGAAGTTAAATTTTTAAAAATTACACTATTCGAACTTCTTACCTAATTAATCTGCATCTTATCTTCAAAAGGCATATAGTCGCTTTAGATGGAAAGTATTGACGTAATATATTATTTAATTCGTGTCCGGTATATATTTACAAAGCCTTTCATTGAACTCAAATAAAGGTACCTATACCTAATACGAAAGGAACGACTATATGCAGGGAGAGAACGTTAGCACCGTTGACGTTGGTAGCAACGTTAGCATATAGTCAAAGTCAAATATTTTTATTTCGAGTAGGCCTTTACAAGCTCTTTCAAAACGTTGTGATTCTAGGTGCACGGTTCCAAAGTGGGGGTAGGTCCTATGGAGAAGAGACTGGTAAGAAACACCATGGATACTCTTTTAAAATAATAATTTTAAACTGGTTACAATCTTTAACTGTAAAGACTGTGCGAGTACAATGCAACCCAATGTGTGCGCAAAACGATAAAACAAACGTCATATCATTGTCCTGCCCTTATCCTATATTATTTGGGGTCGGCGCAATATGTCTTTTTCTTCCATTCATCTCTATCAGACGTCATATCAGAGTTCACTTTCTCAAAACGAACAAAAAAAAAACGGCATTTCATAAAAAGAACGTATGACCGAAAAATACTCACTATAGAAATAGTAATTGGGAAATTGGGAATGGTTTGCTTCGATTTATCAATGCCGCATTATCGTGTTTCGTGCAACAGCCGTCGACTGAAGTTGGACACCGTGAAATTTGCCAACTATTTCATCGCTTGCCAATTATGGATTTTAAGTAGACCGCTATTTAACTTCATCGCTTGTTCTTGTTGAAACATTATTGATATTTTTTATCGCATAGCTATGACGAACACTTGCAGGTGCATGAATTCCGTAAATATTGACAGCTAAGCGTGAGGGAACAAATGCCATACTTCCAGGGCCGGATTAAGCAAGCGCGGGGCCCGTAGCAAATTCTGTCGAGAGGCCCTTGATCTGCTATGGGCTCTTAAGTATAAAGTAACTTTTTGTAGAACTTGTGCGTTGACGGTATGACATTCTGTGTCTTATTTTTGCCAACAAAATAATCGGTTATCGATTGTCTGACGTGGATTGTCTTAGTCGGAAAATATGTGTAACGTTTCACGTTTTTGGGACATCACGTAAATTCACTTCAATCACGTCTCTAAAGTTTCACTCAAAAAATTACGCTCAGGCCGGTTTGGATACGCGGGGCCCGTAGCAATTGCTACTCTTGTTACGTGGTTAATCCGACACTGCATACTTCATCATTGTCGGTGTCGCAATAGTGAGGCCCTAAGTGTAATACGGAGCCAAGTATAATTTAACAACCAAAGAGCACTATTGTTAGCTGTCACAAGTACCATTATACAGTGAAATAAGAACTTGATTTGATGGGTGGGAAAGCATCTATCTAAAAATTTAATTATTACTTACTCTGTAGATGTACAGCCAAAACTTCATTCATTCATAATTACTTTTGACTAACTTAATTATGACTCAACATATTGAGTGATAAAGTAAAATAGAAAAATAAAAATAGAAGCTGTGATAGCCTAGCGGTTGAACGTTTGCCTTCTATGCAGGAGGGTATGAGTTCAAACCCGGCCCACATCTCTGACTATTCGGAATCATGTGCGAATCAGAATTTGATTATCACTTGCGTTTACGGTGAAGGAAAACATCGCGAGGAAACCTGCACACCTGAGAGGACTCCATAAAGTTCTGATGGTGTGTGTAGTCCGCCAGCCCGCACCAGGCCAGCGTAGACTAAAGCCTAACTCTTTTCATTCTGAAAAGAGACCCTTGCCCAACAGTGGGACAGTAATGGGTTAATTAAAGTAAAATAAAGAATTAAAGACTTAAAATATAAATTTATTGATTAAAAGGCACATTTTTTGTAGGAACCTTAAGTAACCTTTAAAAATCTCAAATAAAAAATTATTTATTGTGTAACAAATGTCATAAAGCTTACTAATATGATTCAATGAATACTTTAGTACTACGAATTAAAAAAGGAACTCAATAGATAAAAAGCATATACACAAAAATCATATAAAATTAGAAATCTTCAAAGAGAAAACATCACGCTGCATAAAGCAGTACCTAACAACTAGCCAAGGAACTTTACTGAATTCCAAACAAAAACATAAACAAATTTTAACACTTAAACCTATATCACACGTTGCATATAGCCTGGTATACTTCAATATGGTGTCCTTCTGTCGGTGTCAGCGTCAGTTGTCTGCTGGCCTTCAGGAAGATGACAGTTCCAGGCCGCGCTGGGATGGGCTCAGTGTCACATGCCTCGCCGAGCCCTGACGTAACAATGATGAGGCTCGGGCTAGGTCGGTTTTGTGTGTTGTACGAGTCACCGCTTTCCACCTAAGGGAGGTGAAGTGTTGGTTATGATTTTCAATATTTAGAATGGACTTTGGATAACTTCTGACTTTAACTGTAGAGTAAATGTTGATAGTTATAGATAGTGCGATCCACGAAGACCCACTATTTTTGGCTGAGGCTTTCCAGCTCTAATGCTCTTTCGTGATCAGTTAATATTTCGTAGTGTGCGTGTGCACTCTTAGGTAATTAGTGTTTTAGTTCTGTCGATACACGACAGAACTAAAACACTAGCGGAAGGTTGCACACTTGTACTGTAAGCAATTAGGAAGAAGAATGGGGCGCGTCTTCGTGGATGGTACTATCTGTATAACGAGTGTAGTATGTAGTATTGTGTACTCCAAGTTTTCTACTGGTAGGTTGTTGGACGTGTGGTCAAAAAGTAACTATTAGTTATATGAGCAACAGTCTTTCAAAGCGGTATTGCCTTATTCTGTTAGCCTGCATAGTCTCACTGCTAGGCACGGGCCTCCTCCAAAGATTCACAGTTTTCGGCAATAAAAATCTCTATAATTTACCGTCCAACTGCTGGGCAAAGGTTTCTCCCATATTTTTCGACACCTCTCGCCGTGTTCAACAATTAATTGAAGAAAAATTAGTATATTATTTGACTGCATTTGACCTAATGGTAAGTGACAATTTTGTCGAAGATTATGCAAGTTCAAATAAAGCCTATTACTCTCGCCTCAATAGGCTTTAGGTAACGTTAAAGATTGTTACTTTGTGACAATGGATTAAACAATCCAACCTTAAATAACACGTTGAAATAAATGAACAAGTCATACCCTAATCTTAACAACAGCAAAGTCAGGCACGGGTGGTCTCCAGATACAGGAGTTGGCGTCCTCAAGCTGAGGGTTGAACAGTAGCTGGTCTTGCGCGTAGCTGCTGTAGTCTAGCATGTCCACTAGTGTCGGCACGTCGATGTGCTTGGGCGTGAGGCCCGCGCGCACCACGTTGTCAGAACAAGCCATGCATTCCACGCAATCTGATGGACAATAAAAAGGAAGGTTGTAAACTGACTATGAATATTTTTCTTATCTCAATGAAAGCAGATAAAAATATTTAAAAATATTCCTTTTAGGAAACGTAAACGAAACCGTTACTGCATATATAGGACATTTTGGTTTAATAATTTGTATCATATAAGGTCTGAAAATGTCCTTCTAATTTGTCCTAGCGATAGAACAGTTGAACAAAGGGATACTCTAACTACTTATGGTTTTTTTCAAATAGGATGTTACGTAAAAGAAACTTAACTATGATGTTAACATTACGCCAAGTATTCCCCCAAGGGTTAGTATCATTGTACACCCACATTTCGCCGATGCCGTTATTGATAATAATCCCATGTAATAAGCTGCGAGCTTATTGCATATACCGGGTACTGGCCAAGCCTCCGTGCGAATCTTCATACAGAAAAACCCAATAACACTTTTCCCAACCCGAGAATCGAACCCAGGACCTGACGTTCAGCAGTAGCGCTTGCGATCACTAGACGAATGAGGCAGTCTACTACTATGATGTTATATTTAAATAATATATTACTTAAGACATCCAAAAGTTCTCGTATATCTTGTGTATAGTTATATCTTTGAGAAATTGCTTTCTTAAGCAACAATGAATAACATAGAAATATTTAGTTACAGTACCTCCACTCAAATAAGCGTGTGGCAAGTTAGGCTTGAGGAAGATGGCTTGTCCCGGCCGCAGCAGCATGTAGTTCATGAAGTAAGGAGACCAGCACCCCACATCTCCAGGGAAGTCGGCGTGCAGCCGCCGCAACAGCGGGTACATTAGAGACGATTGCGTTGCTTCATCTGAACAAGAATGCACTGTGATATGTAACTTAGAAAAGAAATGCCCCTGATATCACTAGTCCTTTCACATCAAAATTGGGGTTGTGTCTATGTGTCAACCCAGGCTACACATCTCCATAGTAATTGTAATTGTCAAATCTTACTGTAATCACAAATGTCTACAATTAAATAAATAAATAAATTCAGCACATTACTGTCCCAGTGCTGGGCAAGGGTCTCTTCTCAGATTGAGAAGGGTAAGGCCTTAGTTCACCACGCTGGCCTAGTGCGGGTTGGCGAACTACACACACCATCAAGAACTTTATGGACCCCTCTCAGGTGTGCAGGTTTCCTCACGATGTTTTCCTTCACCGTTAATGCAAATGATAATCAAATTCTGATCCACACATGATTCCGAAAAGTCAGAGGTGCGGGCCGGGTTTGAACGCGAACCCTCTTGTATGGAAGGCAAGCATTCAATCACTAGGCTATCACTGCTTACTACGTAGTTATTTTTTTATTTGTACCGATACCTGAATTTTAGACCAGTATAAGCCCGATAAATAAATATTTTATTCACTTGTACCTGCTTTTTCCAGTCTATCCAGCAAGCTCTTTAAGCTGTTGGCGACAGCGTTTTTGTCACTGGTCATAAGTGAGTGAAACACTGGCTTCAGGACTGTGTCACTGTCTCCTTGTTCTTGATGAGCAAGCAGTCTATCTACACTCTCCTTAGATAGTAAATTGGCAAGTTCGGGCAATTCTGAAAAAAAGGTTAAAAATTATGATAAGTATAGTCTGAAAGTCTTGTAAATTTATTAATTAATAAATAACTTCCATCATTTTCATCTTAACAGTACCGTGTAGCCCACCACCAACGCCTTAAGAGAACCTCCATATCTAAGTGATGGCAGGAGGGGAACAAAAAAATATTCTTCACTTGGTGTGTCATGTTACTTTTCTGTTAAACCATTGAAATCAGTAACCTATATTCAAAACTATTACATATTTGTTTTTATTTAATATTGCCCTCTAGAAATAGTTCCTGTATCGTGGGTATGCTTACAAACACATACATATTCACATACACAAAGACCCAGACCCGAAACAAATATTTATTATACACACATACAACAATTTATTTCGTGTGGGAATCGAACCCGCGACAACCATGCCATCAATATATAAATCATATCTATTAGGAGAGACTTAGAAGTTGGTGTATATATTTTATTTTTTCTTCTGTAATCGGAATATAGACCCAAATTAAATGCATCAACATGTTGATTTACTATCCTAACTTTAATATTATAAATGCGAAAGTAAATTTGTTTGTTACCTTTTCAAGAACAATAACTTTAGACAGTCACAATTGCTTTAGGACGCTAGATGGCGCTACATGTGATGAAAAATGCACGGGTTCGTAATCAATGCGGGCGAACCCGCGAGTGGAAGCTAATTAAAAGATAAATACAAACTTTTAAGAAATTCTTGGATCTCCAACAGTGGTCTGAATCCACAAAGAGCTTCAAATGGTGTCAATGCAATAGCCAGCTCTGGCTTATGGTTAGGATCCTTGTACATATCTGGAAAGTTCTTGTGGAGTTCCCCGGCATGCTCCTGAAATAATAATTGTTATTGTTATTTTTTTAATGTTGCCCCACACTATGATTTCTCCTGTATCATGGGCACAGTTTGCAAACATACATGTCACATGCACACACAACCAGACCCGAAACAACTATCTGTAGATCATACAAATATTTGTTCCGTGCGGGAATCGAACCCGCGACACGTAGCTCAGCAGTCGATCTCTCAACCACTGCGCCAACCGTGTCGTCGATAATAAACAAAACATTTATATTATTTGTCATTCTGAAACCGAAATGGACTGAAACTGTGAAGTATAATACTTAACATTATATTTTGTATTAGGTAAATATATCGTGTTAGGATAAAAAAATATATGACCTACATAAAACATGTAGGTACCACAATTATACATTTTCTGTGTGACTTTTATAGTACTAACTACAATAATTTTAAATATGAAAAATTTATTTTTCATCGTAAAATGCAGAAAATAAGTATGTATTAGATACAAATACTTTTTTCATGGTCATTTTTTATGTTATACTTCTTTTGGTGCACTTGATGAGAGTATTTTAGTGTGATGAGAGTGATATAGCAATAGTACACCTCTGCTTACTCTTCAGGGAATACAGGCATTATATTATGCTACTCTAATATTGGATATTGGTATTGAGACTGAAGACTTACCTTAACACCATTAGAAAGAGCTTAAGAATAATGAAAATTAGGATTATCTAAATTGGTGTTTAAAATAAATATTATATGATTAAATGCCTGGTTTCTCCTACTAAGAACAAAATATATCAAGCTGAGCAACAACTATGCCATTAAACAGTGATTCTTTTAAAATTACCTACCTTTTTAGGATGAGCTTGTATAGATAAAGCTTTCCTTATAGACAATATCTTGAAAAGAAAAGGTACAGCCACACCAAACTTCTTCCTCACAGCAGGTCCTATAGCATCTAAATTGTCTTTGATATATTCAGACAGCAGAACTCCTCTATCAATGATAAGGGACGGTCCATTAGGGTGAGTGCCCATCCACAGTTCTGCATATGGCTTTGAGGGTTCAATGGTTATGTCTGGATGAGCGGTAGACAATAACTTTGCTACTGTACTCTCCAGGCCTAATTTGCCCCAGTCATAGTTCTGTACTTTGCACTCCAACTCCATTGTATCCTGAAAGGAAAACATAACCTTATCATAATTGTCTTAAAAAAGATATTTAGCATAATTTTATTTTTTATTCGATAGGTAAAGGTAAATTTTAGTTAAACTTAATAGGTAATTAAAGTTGAAAATTACTTACCTACTGACTATCTATTCCTATTTCCTATTCTCAGTTGTGTACTAAATTCTAATTTTGAAAAATACTTCTTACTGCATCACACTCAACCTGACACCTGTTCACGAGCAACACTTGTTACAAATTGAAAATAGAACACATCCACTCAAAGTAATGAGTGATACGATGAGCGTCACTAAAGAAATAAACGCCAATTGTCCACGTTATCGATGTCAATTCGTCGAAGTGATTCCATTAACAACCGGCAAGTTTGTTGTTATATGACGACATCAATTTGTAAGTGAAATTATCATTTAATTATTATGGAGCTGAGTAAAACGATTGAAAACTTTTGAAAGATGCTCATGCTCACATAGTGCTTGTCAAAGTTGTCAATGTCAAATTTGACAAAATCCTGACATATGACAGTTTTGACACCGTTTAGAAATTTAGTCTTGTCTTTATTTCAAATCATGTACATTTTTCATCATTTGCTATCAGGGTCGTTGTTCGATATAAGTCGCCTGTACGTTACGTACACATTAATTTAAAATGCAAAGAAGTGCTCCGAGCATAGACTTAGAATTCCGCTTACGCTAAGCTCCGAGTCATCTTAAAGACGATGTAAACATTTTTTTGAAGCCTATACATAATTTAAAAATCAATTTATCATTTTTGTTATTTAACTCCTTTTTGGTGCTCGCCATTGTATCATTACCTATATCGAATGATAAAACTTTCCAGCTCGCTGCTAGCGTATAGGATTGGGTTCTCTGTGGTGCCTTCCAGTGACTCTGCGGTCTACATTGCTGCAGTCAGCAATGTGTACCTACACGAATTGAGCATTGAATGCCTATTGAATGTTTCGGACACCATGACAGTCTTGTAACAGAAGTAGCGTATTCGTAGCATGTAAAAACGTCCGAATTGTTGCAAAAATTAAATTTAATATCTATATAAGTAGGTGTTTAAGTTTTTAATAAATAACAACAAGTTGCGGCATAGGTAATTATAGTAATATGGAAGCAAACAGAAAATCAGTATGTATTAGTTTAATTTCATTTCTTCATAATGACATCATCACGGAGACTTTCTAAGACATCAGGAGCTGAATGAACAGCCAATTTTATATTGTGCTTGGACGTACTGTCTTCAGTATCCTTAATGTTGTTGAGTTTCAGCTTATTTTCCAACAATTTGGTTGCTTTAATTATTTTAGCTGGTATTGCAAACCCAGTAAGACCTCTGTTGGTAATTTCCACATTTGGAACATCATCTAACAGTTCACAAAAACTAGAATCCCCAGCATAGTTAGGTCCAGTTTCATATTTAACACTTTGCCTGGGATTTTTTTCAGAGGGACTGTATTTTAATTCTATTTCTTTAAGGTCTAGATAGGGATATTTTTTCATAATGACCAGTTGTTCATACTGACGAAGGTCTTCTTCACTTAGTGAGTTCTTGACAGTATTCAAGTGGGCCTGAATATTTCTGGAAATATCTTGAGTAGAATCTTTAAATCTTTTAAATGCATTTTCTAAGTTTGATGCCATTTTCTTTGTGCGTTCCACAATATTGTGATGATGGTCAGATCTGCCACACATCCTTGAATCTGTAATAACCAGTATATTTTACATGTGCACCCCGCTGACTGACTGACGACAGTTTGCAGGAACTAGTGCGAGAGAGCTGGTACTAATTACCTACCATTTTGCTTATCCAGGAAGTTGGTTACGGCCTTTACCTAGCATACCTACTTTTTTTTTTATTTACACACTAAAATTATTACTGTATCGTGGGTACAGTTTACATACATGTTCTGCCACGCAACCAGTCCCGCAACAACTGTCTGTAGATCATACAAATATTTGGTCCGTGTGGGAATCGAACCCGCGACACCTTGCAGAAAGGTTGTAACCGCTTAACCACTGAGTCAACCGAGCTGTCAATTTAAATACGTTGATGAAGAACTTTTGTGGCTGTACCTACGGTGAAATAAACAACGGAACCAAAAACAAAGAACGATGAACAATACAAACAAATTAACCTCCAAATGAAACCTAAACTGAGGTGTTGTAGTATTGAATATAATACTTATTAAATTACTACAGCTCAATACTTACCTACCTACCTATAAGCCCACCTAACTACATATCCACTTGAACCGAATGCCGACGCTCATCATTTCTGAAAAACATGGTGGGGACATCAAAGTATTTGAAAATACTCACGATTGACGTAAGAATCCATGAACCACTTTGAGCCTTCTCTATGCAATGGAAAAGTGTAGTTGAAGGTGAGGCACAACAATATGCACATAGCCGTTAAAACCGCAGCATTTCGTTGCATTATACTACAACTGGCCAAATATTTATACATTGAATGAAAATGACTTCGGTTGTGACGGAACATTTCATTTCATAAACGTCATAAACAAATCACTAAAAAGGTTAGAATGTACAGTAGTTTTACGCTTTATTTTTTTTCCTGTCTTAAATTGCTACGTTGGTATAGTGGCAGTAAGTATGACTCAGCGTTAAGGTGCTGGGTTCGATTATCGTTTATTCCTGTTTCGAGTTTTACACTGCTAGGTATATCGCATATAAATTAGCGTTAGGTAGCCGTACGAACGACCGTTCTCACTATTACCTATATGCCTATTGGTAGGTACTAACGTCCAACATGTAGGTAGGACTTATCGGCTTCGATAAGTGTGATTGTTTGATTTCGATTTCAACGATAATAATTTGTGAAAGCAGGTAGTAAAACCGATATCATAAAAATCAAAATAAACATGGTTTCCATCATAAACATATCTATTTAGCAAATTAAAATCAAAGAAGTCATCACGTGAGTTAAGTTACGGCGAACGAGATAATTATTAAAAAAAGATTTATTTAATTAAAACAATGTTTATTGATTGAAATATCCTACAAGACTAATTTACAATTATAATATTTCTATTAACTAAACTTATTGCTAAATCTGCAACAGTGCAGTTTACGCAGTGACGCACAAGGTCATCCGATGCACACTCAGCAATGACGTGCATTAGGCGATTGTCTAACTCCTCCCTCCTTTAGATGGAAGCGCGTCCCGCAGCTTCCCGCAGCGTCCTCGGTGCGACATTCTTCCTGCTTCGGTCGTTGCTGACTCCTCTGCCACAGCTTCCAGATGATTATTGATATCAATAGAAGGTAGAGACCTAGTGTTGACCAACTTGGAGTAGCCATCATAGTCTGCCAATCGATGATGGGTTGTTGTATGTTTTCAGCCCTGTCCATGAGTTCGTGAATGCTGTCCAGTGGTATATCTTCCAATTGTAGGTTGTAGTGAATGTTCGCCTCGGGGATGGAAATTTTGCTTGGGAGTGGTATAATTTCATCAGCTGCGACGGTATTTATGTTTGTCTTCAGTGTTCGGTTGAATATTTCCAATTGGCAATCGCTTGTAATACTGGCGATGTGTATTCCTGATATCCTTTTATAGTCAGATTTCCTTCCACAGCGAGTTTTCAGGATTTGTTCGTCTTTCATGATGATAAGCCATTTGTTGTCTTCCAGTTTTTGTATCTTCCCTTGTTTCAGGTCCATCCTGGCTCGTGTGCAGTTCGTATTTTCGTGTCTAATTAGTGATATTATACAGTCTTCCGATTTCTCCACCGGCTCGGTGTTCAATGATGTGCAGAGCTGAATATCTTGCGTGATCTTCTTGCAGTCTTCCTCTAGGTATGAGTACTCGTTGGTTCCCAGTGCTAGGTATTTGGACTTAGGAATAATGGCAAGGTTTTGTTTGTCTGGTATGGAGTATAGGTGGATAAGGTCATAAAAGTTTGCGTCAGTAGAAGGGATATCTAATATAAATGTCAATGTGTGGTCTGTGCTGTACGCTTTTACACTAATAGACTTCTCCAAACTGTGAATATTTTTAATACTAATATTATCAACGGGTCTGAATTGATTGGACTTCTGAATAGCTACCATCTCACTAATTAGACTATGTGGGGATATTATGCTCGGGTGCATTACTTCTAACTGTGCAAACGTCATGGCGTCTTCTAAAATAACTAATTTATCTAAGAGTAACTGCAAACTAAAATCTATTTGGATATACAAATCTAAAAAGTGCAATCTGCTTATTACTAAGTTATTACTAAAAGTGGCGTTTTTTAATATTGAAGCTAATTTTTTCTGATTCTCATCTAATAGTTGTATCTGTTTGCTAAATTCTTCAACTGCATGTTTTGCTAGGAATAACGTTTGCTTTTGAGATGTATTTATATTATGGACTGAATTACGTAAATTGGATATCTCTTTTTCAAATTTCATGGCATCTTCGTAATCTAAATTACCTGTAACTGTTTTAACTATGGAACCTAAACCGTTAATCAAACCACGCCTAAATCTATGGTGAGGTGCAATAAATATTATTTTCTTACCTATCAAATGTAAACTATTCTCTATTTGGTCCTTATACGTTTTATGGGAGTCTTCATTGTTTTCAGCAGCTTTAGTACTGGCATATAATGACATAAGCTTAAGGGTCGTTTCATGTAAATATGATACGTTGTATATGCAAGCCAAACTAAAAGTATCTACCTGTTTTAAAATTTGCCCTTGTTTTAACAACAGAATGCCATTAGTGTTATCTATAGGATTAAGGGTCAAGTTGGCGGCTGCGTAGAGCACGAGGGCTCCTGTGATGAGGGTCCTGGAACAAGATGTGGCCTTCGTAAGAGTTTGAAATGAATACGAATTGATTTAGAATTTGGGTGACTGCCTATGATTTCTGCTACATTATTAGGATGAAGATGAATAATTTTATAGGGACCTTTGAATACTGGCTTTGTCTTGTCACTCCTCGTTGTCTTGGCGACCTGTTTATAAACTGTTTCACCTACCTTAAATTTTATCACCTCAGCTGCTTGGTTTCGCTTTTCTATGATCTGTTCTTTATTCTTAGACACGTGGGCTGCTATACATTCCTGTACTGCCTCTGCGTTCTTGCGGTGATTAAGTACATATTCTTGGTAAAATTCCTTAGGATAGTATAGCTCTAGCGGGTTCCTAGATGCTGTATGACCAAACAAGAGCTCACGTGGTGTATAGCCTGTAGTAGAATGGATAGCATTGTTGTAAGCGATAATAGCATATTTCATTATTAATTGTATGGGGTCGTCTTTATTTGTCATTCTCTGGATTCTTATTACTTCAGCAATGGTTGAATGAAATCGTTCTATTGGTGAATTAGAGTTCGGGTTGTAAGGCGTCGTAAAGTGGATGTGAATATCGTGCGAGGCGCATATTTCTTTTATTACGTCATTGTCAAATTTTGTGTCAGAGTCGGTGGTAATTTTAAGAGGTAGTCCTAACACGGAAAATACTTGTAACAAGGCTTCTGCGATATGTACACTACTAGAAGCATTTAAAGGCACTGCTTGGGCAAATTTAGAAAAATTGTCAATAATTGTTAAGAATGTTGCACCTCCAGTACTGTAGAGGTCCATGAATAAATGTTGAAATGGTTTCGTAGGTGTCTCAGTTACTGCTAATGGGGGTTTCAAAGGATTTCTCTCATATTTAGCTCGTAAACACAGGTCACATTGGTTAATAAATCTTTGGATCGTTAACAACATATTAGGCCAATGATAATTTCTATGTAATTGCTTGTATGTCTCTTGGATACCTCGGTGTGATGATTTACCTTCGTGATAACGCTTAATAAGTTCTTGTTGTTCAGTTTTATTTTCGACAAGTGTAACCCGTGACGTACACCTAATTAATTTGGGTCCCCTGTCGTTGAAAATAGTTGTATAAACTCTTGAAAAGGCTAAATATAAGTTTTCATCGTAAAAATAGCAATGAAAAACACGATCTGCTATTGTGTGTTCCTTCAAAAATTTTACAATTTCAGATTCTGTGTTATTTATTGGGATGAAAACATCCTTAATAACTGTCCTGGAATTTGTTGACCTGTCTTCAACTCTATATGTCAAGCCTGGAGTGGACCTAATATAAAATTGCTTTAACTGTTTGTCTATGGCATCAGATAAAATAGGTATACCATTATTGTCGTTATCAGGTTGGGTATGATTTGTAGAGACTAATTGGTCGGGATCTTCTGTTACGGCACTCATTGAGTCTGTCCCTTTGTCAGTCTGAGATGGATTGACACTTCTTATTTCTATATCGTTATTATTACTAGGCTGGTCTATGTTGTCATTGATTCTATCAGTGTTGTCATTACTGTCGTGGTCATTGGGGTTATTATTATCTAATTCTGCTTGTCTACGGGCATTTTCGAAAATTCTATTTATTATATTCTCATCATCGTTATCGTCCAAATTAACTGCTAGGGAATCTATACTGTTATGAAAAATTTTTGCTCTGGATAATGCATCTGCATTAGTATTTTGTTTACCCTTTTTATAAACTACTTTGTAATCGTATTCTGCTAGCTTTAATCTCCAACGGGTAAGCTTGGAATTAGGATCTTTTAATCCCATTAACCATGTCAATGGTCTATGATCCGTATAAATTGTAAATTTGCGTCCATACAGGTAGGGTCTAAAATACTTTATTGCCCAAATTATACCTAGTAATTCTTTTTCAATAGTGGAGTAACGAGTCTCAGTGTCCGATAATGTCCTTGAGGCATAAGCTATTGGTTTATCAGAGCCAACATTGCCTTGGGATAGTACTGCTCCTAGTGCAAAGTCGGACGCATCTGTAGTCAGAATAAATGGTTTGTCAAAGTCGGGGTATTGAAGGATTGGGGCATTTGTTAGGATTTGTTTGCATTTGTTAACTGCGTCTAGAAATTCGTCAGTATGTTCGACTTTTGCGTTCTTTTTAAGGCATGATGTCAAAGGTTTCGTTAGTTTAGCAAAGTCCTTAATAAACTTTCGGTAATAACCAACTAGTCCTAGGAAAGCCTTTATGTCTTTTTGTGTTTGTGGTATGGGAAAATTTAAAACAGCTTTAATCTTTTCTTTGTTGGGATTTAGTCCCTGGTCAGTTAATTCGTGTCCTAAAAAGTTGACGTGTTTCTGTAGGAATTCGGATTTATCTAATTGGACTTTTAGATTATGCATTTTAAATCTCTGAAATACTATCTTAAGCTTTTCATTATGATTTTGAAGGGAAGTTGCCGCAATGATGACGTCATCTAAATAAGTAAATACATTGTCTATACCTCTGAGTATATGGTCCATAAGACGCTGAAAAGTACTAGGGGCATTCTTTAAACCGAATGGCATTCTTAAGAATTCATAATGTCCTCTTTCAGTGGTAAACGCAGTTTTCTCTACGTCCTTAGGATGCATTTCCAGCTGGTGGTATCCACTTGCTAAATCTAGGGTCGTAAAGTACTGTGCACGCCCTAATCTGTCAAGGATGTCATTAATGTTTGGTAAGGGATATTTGTCTTCGATGATTCTGTCATTAAGTCGTCTGTAATCTATAACAAGTCTCCATTTAACTTTTCCCGATGCATCTGGCTTTTTAGGAACAATATGCACAGGGCAGGACCAAGGTGAAATGCTTTCTCTAATAATGCCCTGTTTCAATAGGTTATCTACTTGTTTCTGTATCTCTGTTCGTTGTTGGGGGGCTTGTCTATAGCTTCTTACAAAAATAGGTGTATCATCGTTTAGTCTTAATTCATGTTTAACTGTGTGAGTGAAGGATAGGGGAATATTCTCGGAATAAAATATGTCACGATACTGGTAACAGATCTTAGTAATCTCACGTCGCTCTTCATCGTTCATATGGCTAGTACGAATTTTCTTTAAATTTTCACAGAGTTCTTTGTCTATGTCGGTCTTAGTCTCAATTTTGTTAATTTCATGTGTTTGACTATTTTCTACTAACTGTGGTGGTAACGGGCTTAAAGGTAAGATGCAATTGTTACTAATTATTTGCTGCGTATCATTGTAATTAATTATGGATGTCTTAAAAATTCCGTTTTTAACTGTCACTAACGCGGCTGGTGACTTGAGTCCTTTAGACCAAATGAAGTCATCGCAAATATAGTTACCGTCAGTATAATTTGTTTTAACTGTAATAAATTTCTCACAGTTAGGTTCGATTTTAATTCGTTTTGCCGGATAATCAAAATAAATAGGTATTTCAGTGTTAAATGTTCGCAACACCTTATTTTTAAAATCTATACTACACCCTAATTCTTTCAACAAGTCCATTCCAATAAGGCCCTTATATTTAGGGTCAAAATCAAACATTAAAAATTTATGGCATATATCAGTATTAAACAAAGGGGGTAAAGGTAACGTAGCAACGTATTCGTGACGAGTAACGGCATGCGCAGTTTTCACTTGAAATGGTTCATGTTCAACGCAGTGTTCCAAACTAGTGCCGGCTATTACATCAGGTGATATCATACAGCGTGAGGCTCCCGTGTCCAATAAAAACTTACCTTGAAATTCTGGCAGTACTATATAAGGAAGATGGTCTTTACCGTGGTGGTTGAGTTCGACAGTTTTTATCAACTCAGATCCGGTTGGTCTTCGTCTTGGGGAAAATCCTGGTAGTTTGGTACCTCTCCAGACATATCCGTCGTGTACTCGTAGTCTTGATCGTTATATTGCGAGTTATGACTACACTCACCATTATAATAGGGGTCATAGGTGTCGGGATAATACTGCTCTTGGCTGTGTTGCGTATAAAACATCTCTTCAGGAGCAAAACGCGGTTTTTCAGGTTTATTTACTGACCTCATAGTGACATCAGACACTCTTTGTGGTGGGTTTATTTGCTGGCGAGGTACATTCGGCTGCGATCTAAAGTTGCCTGAGTTCCTAAAGGCATCCGACCCACTAGGCCTTACGTTACCTGAAGCTGAACTGCTTTTCCAAGGTGGCATACCTTGACCTCGCTGGTGTTTTGGCTCCGAGTTCCAGCTATTACGCGGGGGAAAATTGTTAACATGTTGTGGTAATTGGTTAGGCTTTGGTATTTCCTTTTGTTTGGGTTGCATAGTTAATGAATTAAAACTATTATTGAACCTATTAAATGCTAATCGCGCCTCCTCCTGCCTAGCCGTCACTATAGCTGCTTCAAGGGTGGATGGCTGCGCAATCCGCACGCCGATAGATACATGGAAATCTAAATGGTTTACGTATTGATCTATCACCATACTTTCGTAATACGACTTATCCGTATGTTTTCCAACTACGTTCAATGTATCTAATATATCCCGCAAACGTCTACCAAATGTCTCAGCGTCTTCATTCTTATTACGGCGCACACGTGTCAGTTCTTGCATCAACTGTATTTCGTTACGCGGTTCACCTAATCTACGTGTCAACGCGGTTTTAATAGCTTGCCAGGTGTCGACGCTTCCTTCAGAAGCTATTGCACTAATGGCGGTGCCACTCAACTTACTCTTAATCAAGCTAGTAAGAGCGGGGTTTGCCCTAACTGGTGGGTCCAGTAATAATATAACATTTTCTACTTCTTTAATAAAATAATTTAAAGTTTTAGGATTGCCATCGTATTTCGGCAACAGCTCAGAAACGAACTTAAAAGTCGCTAGTTCAATGCTTGCCATGGCCATCGTTATTTACGTATAAAACACTCAAAAAACCTATACTTAATAAATGCTTTAAATAAAATTGTTAGTCTGCTTACTCTATAACGTTTAAGCGCGAAGTTTTATTACTTATCAGCAGTGTTATATGAGCCGCGATTGTAGCGAACAAATAAATACGTATAATTTATATAATTATTTGCTATCTAATGCGAATTGTAACCGCACATAAAATGAGGTAAAATATACCTACTCGTGTCTCTAGATAGTGATATGTCTATAGCGATTTTAGCCTATACACAAACACACATATAACATTTAAATTATTACGACAGGAAATAGAGCATAGGACACCGGGAATACAACTAGCACTCACCCCAATATCCTCTGCATCTCCAGCCGGGCCTTGTAGAATAGCAGGACTCCCAATTCTCCGGAATTCCCGCGGGATGTTCGCCGTCGTAGATTCGAATGCGTGATCGCGAAGATAACGATAGATACCGTTCACTCAAGCCTGAAGAGTTCTATTCAAAGCTGAGTGTCGCGATCCTACCGACTGCGCCAGTTAAGTTACGGCGAACGAGATAATTATTAAAAAAAGATTTATTTAATTAAAACAATGTTTATTGATTGAAATATCCTACAAGACTAATTTACAATTATAATATTTCTATTAACTAAACTTATTGCTAAATCTGCAACAGTGCAGTTTACGCAGTGACGCACAAGGTCATCCGATGCACACTCAGCAATGACGTGCATTAGGCGATTGTCTAACTCGTGTCACAATTTTTTTTTACAATAAAATACAAAATAACATTATCCTTATCATGTAACTTATTTGTTTATAAGAAGTTGGGAAACGAAATAACTTTGTCTCACTTGTAATCCCGCCTAGGGGGTCGGGTTTGTGTAAAACGAGCGGCGTCATTGGTCCCCACTCACCCTTTACTCCCGCACGGGATGAAGAGGGAGCGAGCGGGAGGCGGGGCAAAGTTCCTCGGGGATGTTGCATGCACCTGACACTGTCAATTGACCAATCTCCCGTAATCGGATAACACGTGTGGTAAACGGTAATTATCACGATGAGCGAGGAAGTCGAGGAGCATAGTCAGACGGACGGGAGTACGTCGGTGCAAACAATACAAACTCCGCGGCCGTCGTCACCGCGAAAGTTCTTCGCTAGGATATACGGTCATCTTGAAGAGCCGAAGAGAACGAATGTAGCTGAGAACGTGTCGGGTTTCGAGAGTGACTCGTCTTCGGATGTGGAGATAGGGGAGAGTGAGAGCTTGGATGTGCATGCGAGAGAGCCACCGCTGTGGCCGCCGCCGGCGCCGCTGCCTCTGTGTCCTCGCCCGATGCTGCTACCGCACCAACAGTTGGCTTTTGGAGCCGGTCTTGCGGCTTTCTGTGAGTTACTTTTTGAACTAAAACTTAACTTATTATTTTTATTTCCCACTTATAAGATGACGTGTATAAACTTTTAACATACGAGTAACGCCTAATTTTTCAATCCCAGATAAAAGTTATCTAATAATTCATTTGGAATTGAAACAAGTACCTATTTGTATGACTTATTTGAGGTTTATCCAGCTATTGACAAATAAGCCCCAACCAATAACTTACGGAGCGAGCCAGGTGGACGAAGTGATTTTAAAAGAAGAAGATTCCATAAATTTTTAGTGAGTACAGAAGTACTTACTAAAAATTTATGGAATCTTCTTCTGGCTAATCTTTCCACTTTCAACAAAAGAAGAAGAAGAATCTTCTTCTTTTGTTGAAAGTGGAAAGATTAGCCAGTCGACAATGGTGGCATCAAGGCTGATTGCCCTGAAACTGCCAATCGATCTCCGTATTCGATACTCGTGGAAAATGGAATAGGCCATCGTCAGATCGTTTAACTGTCTTAACCCACTAAGAAATCTTGTATTTTAAAATCATAACATAACACAACATGTTGTTATGTTTACGAAAGCAATAATATGTTGACTTTTTGGTTTATAAAGTTTTTTTTTGTTGTTGACTAGTTACTCCCAGTGACTTGTTAGAAACAAAAAAATCTCTAGTTCTTAATAGTGAAAAGAGCACAATTGTTTAATTGTATAACAATATGATAATTAAACAATAAATAAAATGATTACTTAAACACGGCTATAAAATTTAAGTTGGCAAACAAGGCGCTATATAAATTTACCGTACAACTCGACATTTGTGTCGTAAAAATCTATTAGATACTACATTTTCATTAGACATTTTCTTATCGTCCGGAATGCGGGTTTTTAACAGGTAGCAACATTTATGGAGAATTATATTTAAATACAGGAAATAAACTTAATTGCATGCGCTTTAATGGCCACCTATGCATAGATTAATTGCCTCAGGCAAAGATTATCCCATGAAAAGGTTTCATGTTTTGTGTGACTCTCATTCGGAAATCATACAATATTTCACGAATACGTGACTGACGTCATAATCATTTGAACAAAGTAGTGGAGACCGAGAACTAGCCATAGTGGTGAATGGCCACTGAAGTTTTAGCTCCATGCAGAGACATTTAGCACGGCATTTTCATCCTCGCATCATCGTGCCCCTGTCCAGTGGCTGTATTTATTTATTTTGCCTGAAACATGGTGGGTACACAAGATGTTAAATTAAATTATAGCAAAGGACATATTTATCCTCATTACGGGCCTGTAAAATTATAGATTTTACAATTATTTAGTTTACAATTATTTGAATTTTGTTAAAATTCAACACTTTCCTTTAGTTTACCATGTCATTACTTCCCAGAATTTGATCCTTATTAGCGACACTATCAGACGGTGTAATAATACAGCGTATGTTTTTTTTCCAAAGTCAACTGATTCGATTCCTGGCTATATCTATTGTTTTTTCAAAAATCCAATGATGCAGTTTTAGTTTTCATCAAAAGCGGGCACGAGACTTTTTTGGGTATATTTCGATATTCCTTATAGTTTCCGATTTGGCCAAGCATTCATTTTTTATTCCACTTGAAAAAATCATCCTGTATATTGCTTGATGTGCACTCAGAAAATAATGCGACAATATCGACTGTGAACTGGCAACTGGTACTATCTCATTTTTGACAACATTACAGGATTAAGAAGAAGCTATCCACCGCGTTGTGCATAGAACGCGGTCGATGTTAGTACAAATTGAATGAATTCGATTTTGGTATCTAATTTTGATTGAAGTAAAATATGCTTTTTGCAGCGCTGCCGGGTATGAAATAGTTTAGAATGGTATAACCAAGTAAAATCCTCATATAATCGAGGTAGGACATGTTGCCATCTACAGTCGATATGCTTATTTCTATATACCGTATTTTTGTTTCTGATATGCTTGCGTTTGACTACATTGTGACCTATTTTATCAACTCTACTCAACACTTTATCAATCCATCATGATTATTGTTCTTGAGCACAAGGGCTCTTTTCCTAGGTCAGTTCAAATCTGTAACTGAAAAAATTTAGACACGTAGCAGGGTCTACGTAGTACTATTACGTTTGCTACGACTAATGACGTAGCGGATTATAAAATGGTAATAATAATGTAAAGTGATCGATCACATATATCAGCACCTCAGATTATCAACCCAACATGATTATTGTTTCTGAGCACAAGCGCGTGGGCTCTTTTCCTAGGTCAGTTCAAATCTGTAATTAAAAAACTTACACTCGTAGCATGGTCTGCGTAGTACTATAACGTTTGCTACGGTTAATGACGTAGTGGGATATTAACTGATAATAATAATGTAAATTGATCGAACACATATTTGACCACACATTATTATCAATCAATCATGATTATTGTTCTTGACCACAAGCGGGAGGCTCTATTCAGTTAAGTAACTGAAAAAATGACACTCATAGCAGAGTATATGTTGTACTATTACGTTAGTTACGACCGACGACGTAGCGGGAGATTTGATGGTAATAATAATGTGAATTGATCAATCACATAATTGTCCATCATGATTATTGTTCTTGAGCATGAGCGGGGCGGTTGATTTTCTTCTTTAAGTAACTGAAAAATTGACACCCGTAGCAGGGCACGTAATATTACTACATCAGTTACGACCGGGTTATTAATGGATATTATGTTATTCATGGATAATAGATTGATAAATCGAATGTTTTGAACACTTTATAATCATTACATTCTATGTTCAATCCATTCATTTATCAACCTGCTTTATTTTAACATTATTTGCTGATGAAGATAAACATTTTTAATTTATATCAAAAGAAATTTTCTCCCACGCGATAAATTCATTATGAAATAAAAATAAATTGCGCACAGTTTTCTTTCTCAATCGTGTCTCTTATAGACGCACAAAGATCAAAGATATATTTTTTAAATCCAAAGCTTACTCGTCTAAATAAAATATCACTAGAAAAATATTTGAATATAATGGAGGGTGTCCATAGATAAGCCTTTTGCGTTGTAGAACCTCCTTCCCTAATCCTTTCACACAACTCTTTGCCGGACATCTCTTTATGGATTCAAAGTAAACATATTTTTTCAAAGTTCTCAGAGTTTTCTTATCGTATTCTTTTCTTGCTGGTTCATAACTAAACACTACATAGGGATAATTGTATGTATGAAGTTGTAGGTTGATTGCTAGGTTGAGCAAATTTTTTGTTGATTTATGGAGGTCGTATCCAAAATGCTTGGAATTAAAAGTGTAGCTTTTTCTATAGATTGATTACCACTGTCGTAGTACCGCATCATTACACCTTGATACCAATTCACGGTCTGCTACCGAATAAATACGATTCCTAGCTACATTTTGACGGTTGGCACAGTAGCTAAGTGATTGGCTTACGCTACGTACCTATCACGGGTTCGCTCCTAGCACGGAACGAATATGGAAGTTGTTCCGATTTTGGGAATGCGTGCATGTGAGCTATGTATGTTTGTAAAGGATAGAAAAACACTCAAAAAAAAAACTACACTAGCAGTTCGGGATTTGCTATTGCACCCGGTAGTTACGGTAATGCAGGACTAGACAGTGAAGTAATCTATTATTTATTTTCAAAGAAAGTTTAAAATTAAATTATGTAATATATATTTAAAATTAAATGAAATTATGCGCAAATTACTTGAATACAGATACCTATATCATTTTATCAAAAACACAATAACGTAGCTACGCTCAAATCTCCGTTTGTCTCCACAACAATGGCGGTTATAATTTTCATTTAAGCTTATTAGTATGAAAATCTTTTTCTGTAGGGAGTCTTATTGCCATGAAAATAGAATCATAATGGTTTGTCGCGTCGCTGAAAAAGCTGGGTGAAGTCTGTGGAGCGGTGGGCGGGGGTAGCGACGGCCCGCTTGTCGGCACTCGGCGCTGCGCTGATGCGATTACCACACCACGTCTCGCTGCCCCCCAATAGAGGCGTGCCGGCACCCATTCGAAATCGCTCTCTCGTTAAAATTGTCGGCACTGTTCCGCTACGCTGTAAAATCCATTGTTCAACTCTAATAACTATTGCGAAATAACAGTCCATGAAACTGATTATATGAATACCTCTTTAAATATACTGTTTACGTTTGTTTTAGGTTTCAGCGGCCTCATTTATTATAGGGAAATGGTATTTAAATCTTTTTAGCTGATAAATTATTGGTCCTGCATTATGGGTGCAGTGTAAGTATTCGGCTACTACTCTTTAAAGCTAAATATAGCATGCATTATGCATAATGATTCACTTTAGTCCTGTAAGACTACTCCAGTCTAAGCTAGCAAAGCATGTAGGTCTTGTTGTGAGTGGGAATCGCGCCAGAGATCCGTAGCGAACAGGTTCATCATTCATCATCAGCCAGAAGACGTCCACTGCTGAACGAAGGCCTCCCTCAAGGGGGGGTTTGCCATAATCCCCACGCTTGGCAGGCGGCTTGGGGATCGCAGTGGCTCACCGATTAGTGAGAGGACGCTGCTGCCCGTCCTCCGGTGTCTGGCCGAATAGGTACAGCCATTGAATGGAGAACACAACAATCTCTTGGATGGATTATCCAAATGTATTCCTAGCATGGTGCACACATTCTCTAATATGCGAAGAATTCGTTTGTGGTTCGATATTCTGCACAGAACTTTCTACATTATCTTAAAACACATTTGTTCACAAATTACAACCTGCCTTCAAATCATCTAAATACATACATAATTTTACAAACATTCCTGATTTAAATCGCCCTGGATAGTTTTAAACCCCTCCCAATTATTGTAACCCATTTTTTCTGTCCACGTGGACACTCTTGCAGTATTTAGCGCACACCGATGGACCGGCGTGGGAGTCCACACGTGTTCCATGGCTTGCGTTCGCTGGCAATATAACATTTCGATTTATATTAGTCCCAATTTGTATCGTCCTCGTTTCACATCGTATTTGACCGAAGTGCGGTTTTATCGAGGATTGTACTGAGCCGTGCCCAGCAGCCTGTTACAAATTCGACAATCGATTCTTGATGGATAAACATGCCTCGTGTTTTATTAGAAAATATACATATATATAATAGATATATATATTGTAATGCACCATGAGATTTTGGTTGAAACTATCTAGTTGGATGTGCACTCATCTAAGTATCTAATATATGTAAGTACTTATAGTAAGAAAACTAAAAGCAATATGAAAGAGCCTTATATACCAATTATTCGAAATATCTCAAATCCAATAGAAGTCCAACGGTATAACTATGAAAATCTTGAATAATTGTAGGTTTTATGGTTAGGTAGTAGCAGCAACATCAAACGACTACTTAAATATGATATAAGTAGGTAGCTAAGTTGTATTTCTTTTCCACAATCTTTTCCACAACTCAAGTGAAATAGCGGGAAAGAGCCAGTTGCCAATAATAAGAAAACAATTTCACTACGAGTTGTCTGTATTGTGCTCAATTGAAATGCATTCAAGCGTCATTTTCGTAATATCAATATCTCCGCGAAGGCACTGGAAACAAAACAGGAACAAGTCAGGTGTGGCACTTCCATCCCTAAATAGCCACGAGTGAATGGTCGAATGAAGCTGTAATTAGGGGATCTTGGCTAATGAATATTAAGGGGCGCAACCCTAACACGAGCTGCTCCTATTGTTAGCATTGTTGATTAAACACAATCGTTTTTTTAATCGCACATAACAATGGTATTTTTGTAGTTACGATAAATCTATGATCAATATCTTGGTTTGTTTTGGATTTGGAGTATTTTATTTACCGAAGACTATAATAAGTACTAAAAATATTCTTAACCTCTATCTAAATAGGTTTGTTACTAAAGAACATGGGTGAAGAGGTGTTAATATTTAAGGCGTAACTCTCAGTAAGTATTAGGTAAGCTGTATTTTTTCATCATTATTAACAATTAATTAATTATTGTCGTCATTTACTATCCTTTATCATGGATCGTTTATAGTTACATTTTAATCAAAATAACGACGCAAGATATAAAATCTGAGTAACCTTTTATAATCTAAACAAATATTAAAACCATTAACAACACTCACTTTCAACTCGATTAAGCGCATGATGATTTAATGTGACAACGTTCAGTCAGATAATGCTGCCATTGTGGTCCAATTACATTATTAACTACGGTGCTTATGGCGTACGAGGGAACACAGCTGACAACTCCCATAACACATCCACTCTTTTGTACTTTATGACTATCGTATCGTTCACTATCGAATTTAACAATCTTGTTAACTCTATTTACTCTTCTCTTACAATAGTAAGCACTTCATTATTTGATTTACCGTAGAAAAATATATTAAGTATGATTTAATTTTGAGTTCATTAATAGATAGGTACTCGTACCTACCTAAAGAAAAAAAAAACAATCCGTAAATTTTGGAAAAGAAAACGTGATAAGCATATAAGTATGTGGCGACATATGGCGAGATTATTAATCTCATATACTTGGAATTTCGCTTAAAATAAAATATGTACCGTAGATGACTACTAGTCATCTGGGTTACTTTTTATGAACTGTCAAAAACGACATTTTCTTCTAAAAATGTTTGGAATACAAAAGCGTGACGTCATAGTTTTTCATTTACTTATTGTGTGATTTTGATAAATTAAAACTAAAACGCTAAAGATAAGCAAGAGATTAAGTTTTACTGAGTTTTTAGAAGGAAAAATGTAACAAGATTTCAGAATTTATTTTCGATGCAGTCATCTAGGCCTACTAGGTCTATGTACCTTTTTGCGGCAGGAGGTGGATGATTACCAACAGGCGACATACACGAGGTAGTGTTAGTCAAACTTTGAGGTATGTTAGGGGCTTCACCAAACTTGTACCTACAATTTTATCGGCCAAGGTACGAAGTTTGATTGTATGGGGAAATCTTATCAGACTTTTCTGATCATGCCAAACGAAAGAACATTTTTTCTTTGTCTAGACATAACTAAATGTTTTACAACATTAATCAAAACGTATCCACACAAAACTGTATTTTGATATCTCTCATTAGGTCGTAAACTCCTAGCTCGTAGCCACAATAATGATTCGTACCTTCAATAGTGGAAGCAAGCGAAATGAGAAAAATCTTGCACGCATCCGCGCCTAACGAGACGGATCATGCGAACAGTATCTCATCTTTATAGAAATAATAATGCGGCTATTTTTGCGAACTGAAATTGTTCGGTTGAATTACATTAGGCAATTAACAAAGTGGTTGTGAGAATAAACACAAACAATATCAAACAACCTATTAATGGATGCCACTGATAGCGCAGTCCTAGTAGCTTACTTTTGTGCTGGAACTATCTAGATTGCATTGAAGAAGAAACAACCTATTATTATATTAGGTATATAAAAGTATTTTGCACAACGATAAACAGCAAGTAAGTAGGTAGCTCTTAGGTTGGTATATAAGACAGTGTATCCCATCTGTGTACCTATTTTGTATAGCTGACATGATTAATGTAGGTATTGCTTAGGATGTTCGTCAACTCAACCTAGTAGTAACATAACATACAATAACATCACGCCTGTATTCTACGAAGGGTTAGGCAGAGGTGTACTATTGTACACACACATTTTGCCAATGCAGTTATTGAGTCCCATGTAATAGGGGGCGAGACTATTGCCATCTACCGGGCACAGTTCCAGACTCCGTGCTGCTATTGAGAATTTCCATACAGCAAATCCCAATAACACTTTGCTCGACCCGGGAATCGAACCCAGGACCTCACGCTTAGTAGTCGCGCTTGCGACTACTAAACCAATGAGGCAGTCAAACCAGTAATCATTAGGTATTTAGGTAATATGCTGTACACTTAATATCAAATGGTCAAGCTCTAGATCTACTGGGACAGTCTAGGCCAGTGATGGGCAAAGTACGGCCCGCGGGCCAACTCCGGCCCGCGAAAGCATTTAATCCGGCCCGCCGACGGTCCTTCGACCGTGATAATTATATTTTGACGATCCAAAAGTAGGTATAAAGTAGAAGCAAGCGAGTGCAAGTGTGTAATACTGTAATGACAGCATTACACACTTGCACAAATGTTACTTTTAATCATATAAAAACATTTTTTATATGATTGAAAGTTTCAACGCAAAATGTATTTTTCCTATAATTCTGGCCCTCCTTTGAAATTTCTTAAACTTTCTGGCCCCCCATTAAGAAAGTTTGCCCACCACTGGTCTAGGCCGTTTCAGTGAGTCTTCAAAAGGGCAGATTGTCACAGGTGATCAAGTTTAGCTAACGAATTACTTGTATTATCGGAGATGCCATAATTTTTTTCCAGAAACGATGTCTCATGTACAAACTTTACGAATAAATTAGAAAAATACGATATTTATCGGATACTAACACCATAAGCTCACTCCATTACGCCTGATTTAAAATCACAGGATACGGAAGGCAGTGAGCATCGGCTCGTGAATCAATCACTAATTGACCGGACCTTATTGTAACGGACACCAATGCGCCATATGTGGCTTGCGAAGTGCTTCAATCCCGACGATGTCGCACGCTCTATAGACACAAGGGTTCCGTGGGTAAACCCTTTTTGTTTAGAATTTCTTTAGGTACCTGTAGATCCTTCTTACATGTCTACATACCTATATGGGAGTAATTAAGGTGTAAAAGGACTCGTGTAAATACGGAAATAGGAAACATACGTTTTCTAAATGCTTTAATACTGAGTAATACATATAGCTAGGTAATTACAGAATATAAGTTAAGGGGCAAATAGATAATTTTTAAAATCTCTCTATTAACCAGTGGCGTGCACAGAGTTTTTGGACAGGGTAGGCAGAATTTTTTTAAAACTTACTTACCAATAATACCTACTGCGTGTTGGTATTGGTTCGTCGTCTTGTCGATTAAGTAATGATGTATGTGATTTGCCACCTCAAATATCTTATAGTTAATATTTATCTGAGTTATGTAGGGTAGGCAGTGTCTTTTTGTCTTTATGAACGCACGCCACTGCTATTAACGGTACCTAATTCAATTTTATCTAGCATAAAATTTACAGGCGGAACCCCGGTTAAAATCGATGTCTGCATAAATTTGTTAACAATATCGGATAGCAAAATTATGAACGATTAAATTATCGTGATTCACCCCTGTCGCGCGGCAGGGTTTCACCGCCGCGCTGCGAGACACTTCCGGGACAATATGGCGCAGAATCGGAGCTCTTACAAGCACAGCTTTCTCATGCCTCAAACACTTGCCGACGGAAGGCAGGAATTGCAAGGAATCCTTAGTAGATTAACATGTTTTTTTTTAGGTCTTAATAGGAACTTGTGTGGGAAACTTTGATACTAATTCGATGTTCAGATTTGTAGATAGTTAAATACCCTACCTATAGGCTCTAGATACTACGTAGGAACGTGACTATTATTGATATATTTATACTTATTTGGTGGGAATAACCAAGGGTATTAGAGGTGCATCAATTGTCTTTGCAATATACAATTGTTTTGACGATATCCTAACTGAATTTCGGTCTCAAAAAGTTTGAATCATAGGTTCATACATATTTTTCCAATTAGAATTAAAATTTAGATTGTTTCAAACGAACGTTTGGTGTTTTACCGTTTAATTGAGATTCCCATTGAACCTGTCCTGAACACGGAGCACCCTGCCACTACTTACAATTACTGTGGACGCTTGTTCTTTGGGCCCACAGAGACTGTACCTAGGCACCATCAAATCAAGAGCGCTAAATACCACATTGTCGGGCGCCAGTATCACCTGGTAATCTACATTTTCAAATCGAGTTCTTCTGGGGCAATACTACCTACCAACCTACTCTAATTTGCAAAGAGGCATTATGTATATCCGTTGACTGCAGCAGGCCGAGTTGATGAAAAATTTATACAACTTTTTGTTTGTTGCAGTGGCTCGAAGACGACGCAAGGAAAGCCGGCCTCGACGGCAGCGGACCACTTTCTCTGCACATCAGACTCTTCGACTTGAACTGGAATATGCGAGGGGTGAATACGTTGCAAGGGCGAGAAGGTACTTCGCTAATTTCATATATGAAGGTTTCAGTGCCGAATTAAGCAAGCGCGGGATTCATAGCAAATTCTATCGGTCCTTGATCTGCTATGGGCTCTTAGTATAAAGTGACTTTTTGCAGAACTTGTGCGTTTACCGTTTGAAATTCTATTTTATTTTCGCCAACAAAATAATCGGTTACCGATTGTCTGACGTGGATTGTCTTAGTCGGAAAACAAGTGTATCTAACGCTAGGCAGAGGTGAGCGGGTTTGGATACGCGGGGCTCCCTTTAGCGCGGGACCCATAGCAATTGCTACTTTTGCTACGTGGTTAATCCGGCACTGGAAGGTTTTATCTACGTAAAAGTTATGTAGGAACTATGGGCCTGATGGACATCCAACAGAATCCCAGGCCTGCCACATCACTACCGCCGCTCGCCGTTTTCTAGCCCGACTGTCCGAACTAACCACCCTACGGACAATGTAACTAATTTTTTTTAAATATGCCTTTTATTAATGTAACATTATATTGCAGGTGTGAATTAGCATCTGCACTATCACTGAGCGAGACACAAGTCAAAATTTGGTTTCAAAATAGAAGAGCTAAAGACAAAAGAATCGAAAAAGCGCAACTGGATCAGCAATACAGGTACCTATCGTAGAAATCTTATATGTATCCACTTAAGTACCTACTTGATTACCCACTTATTCTTTCAACTTTTTTTTCTTCAAGCTTTTGTCAAGATATTTTTTTTGCGCCTAGAGTTGCTTACTGGAATAAAATTCGTCACAGCCTAACGGTTAAAGCGGCGGTCAAAAGACCAAAGTTTGACGCGAATCGACTCCAACCACAAGCATATTAAGCTTAGTTGGAGGTATCGATAGGAACACTACTACCCAAACTGCAACCCAAATGGTATAATGATTAGTACCTAATAATAACCTAATCATAATATTTGCTAGTATCGATCGGCGTACATCAGAAATGTGCGCTGGTTCCCGTGTCCTTTAAGATATCAATGGATGTCAAATCGATAAATACTGCACAATTGCACAGGTGGCTCTACCTAACCCCATTCTCAAGATATAATTGACGAGAATTTATTATGAACGTGTGAGTTGCAGATTGCAGACGCTTTAGTTTCATGAAAATAGCGGCTAGGGTTGATTGAAGAGATGGAGGATGGTCAGCAACACCCTCCTTTGCGCTCTGAGCAACATACTGGGCTCTTGGCACCGACTTCCATATTCTTCAACGACTATATTTTTACTTTTTAGTTAGTTTTGTTTTCGAGTGTTTTGAAGTCGGTTTTTATTTTCTTCCCGAGAAATTTAGCGTACGGCCTAAGAGTTTGAGTGAGATTGTGGATAACATTTCACGAATTTTTGCTTACACGGTTTCAGGGCCCCTGTAACTGTGGGGCCCCGTATCTTTGATACGGCTGTAGTTACGCCCCTGTAACGACACCAACCTTATATTCGTACACCTCGCTCAACACAAATAGGTTACATAAATATGATACAACTGGTAGAGCTTCCCTTTTATCTGAGGAAGCTAGTACATAGTAAATGCGTTTTTTTTTCCTTTTGAAGCTTTTTGGGGGATGTACACACATTCAGAGTTGGGTTGGGACCACTGTACGTCATCCTAGGTACACTCGGCATCCGGCTGTCTAATCCTACATATATTCTATATAGCCGGACGGATGCACTTTGAGGGTTGATACGACAATTGGAACTCTGTAGGTCTGTGTTTATGGCCTTTTATAATATTTATTCTTTATTTTGACAGACACCTAGCAGCTGCATCTGGCTTGTTCCCTACCGTGCTATCTCCTGGGTACTGCGCACCGCCCCCGTGCCCCTGCCTGCCCGTGCAGCACCCGCCGACAATAAACGACAAATAAATACATAGTAATAATAGGCTTAAGTAGTTTATTGAAATTATAGAAGCAACCCAACGGCTAGATATGACTAACAGTGAAGTATGTGTCTGTTGTTAAATCGAAAATGGAAAGATCATGGAAGCCTTTGACGTGTTGTAATTTATATATAACATAGCATCACGTAATTGTAATGTCACAAGAGTTATACAGAGTAGAACTATTGTACATCCATATTTCGTCAATAGGGCGACCCTATTGCCGTCAACCGTCAACCAGTGCCATACTCCGTGCTGCCACTGAGAATTAATATGCCTAATAAGTACCTACACAAATAGAGGAAGAGAGAAAGTCTACCTATATTTTAAAATGCGTTGTTATTACCATAGACTTAGAATTTCGCTTACGCTAATTACATAGCGATCGTACATTGTTCTAAAATCCAACGCTGCAACACGGTTTACTTGCCATTGCTACTTCTTGACACGGACAAAAATATAATAATAATAAAAATATTTTAGACTCATTCACAAACAACAGTTATTCTAACTGTAAGCCATATCTGGCCGCGGCCTAATAGATGTATTATTACAATTTTATTTGTACGACCTACTTAGAGGTTAATAACATTGTTATTTTTAAGCAACTCGCATTTAGATACCAAATATCTATTTGAAAACTGAATTTGACATAAAAGGATGGTTGATTTATTTATTTTAGTTGTACATATATCTTTTGTTTTATTCTACCGGCATTCATAAAAGAATATCAATATATTCATGATACATTCTTGTGTTGCAAATAGCATGACTTTAAATGAAGGTAATAAATTACCCATATTTGTATACGATTTATACAATAAAAAAGTAATTATTATAACACCTATTTAAACTTAAGGTGCAATAACACATGGCCGGTAATACCTGATACGCCGACATGTAGGTAGGTAGAATCAATGCTCCTAGGGAAAAATTGAAAGTGAGCATTTTATGTTAAGGTATACCGGTATACAATTTTTCAGTGGAACCAGTGTTGCTCAGGCAATTACTTCACTGTATTACTACTATTGTAACCGGGCGATGCCTGAACAAATTACTTATGCAAGAGCACCTTAGGATTAAGTAAAAACGTAAATGACGTTCCTAAATAGCTGAAGAAAATTCTCAATAAGTAATAGTATTTCTGTGTAAATAACTTGCGTGTCTATTACTTATACGATTATTATTATTATAAGGGTTCTAAGGTAAGAGGATGTTGAAATAAAAGAACATATTAGATATTCAGTAGTTTTATTTGGATAGAGTCGACTTACCATGGCCTATTCCACGGTGGAAGGCTCGCGCACGTGTAGAACAATCCATGGAAAATAGTTTTTATTTAATTGTATGCACACAAATAAAAACAATCGTATCTCTACATTAAAATAACTTAACTTAGGAAGATAAAATATATCTTTTAGACATATAAATGATTATACTATAATGCTTATACAATTCATATTTTTGAATTAGATAGAATATCTATAGGTAATAATTCGTAATGTCAAATATCCATTTTATTATTAATGCTACAATGTCAATAGACAAACATTTTTGAAATGTTTTCTAACAAATTCAATTATATTGATGTCCTATTTTCTAAAACCAGGATATATTTCCAAATAAAATTGTAGCTTTCTGGTGCTCTAATCATGTACACATGGTCATAAAATTATACTATAACACGGAGCCATCATTCAATATATGTATTTTTATTTTTGGAATGTTATAGCTATCTCTATCTAATCGTGGACGAATATATTGAAAAAATAAAATTATAATCTACAGTAAAACATTAAATTATTAACAGAAATAATATAAATCTCCTCACTTACTGACTAAAACGCAAATATTAAATCTTATGCCACAGCTTTTACAGTATCATCCGATTAGACAAGGACAGAGTTTAATTTAAAATTGCATTACCTGACAACACATAGCCGTGCGGAAAGTAATTAAAAAGTGGTAATTGAAATGTAAAAACTGTGATTGGGTGCTAAACGACTAACAATTAATAGATAAAATGAATCTAGTGCCTACACAGTACCTTATTGTGAACAAACCTTAATTGAAGGAGGAAAAAAAATTTGTAAAATGACTATGTAATGCAGTCGCTTCACTAAGTCCGCTTGTCCCTCACTAGCTAGCTGACTCCTGGCCTACCTCCCGTCACTACTCTACCGTCTGCCTGCCTAGCTTCAACTAAGCGCAACTTGAGACCTACGCATTAAAAAATACCTTCGTAAGTACACACCATACACATTTTAAATGTCAATCCATGAAATGGCATTAACACATTAGACATAAAAAGATGTATGAAACTGTTTTGTTATTCCTAAGTCGTTAATTAAAGTAACAAATGGGATTAATATCTTCAAAAGATTTTTAATACAGGTGTCCGCACACTAGTCGACGTAACATCGGCGTCGTTCGCATAACTTTGCTCTTTCGAATGGGACTACAGAAACGACTTTAACGATATTGGAATTATATCGCTAGAGACAGGATAAAAATGATTCGGCGTCAATTAGTTTGGGGACACCTGTAAGGGTCTCCACTAAGTCTAGTGCGAGGGTAAATGATGCACGAAACGTGACTTATAGAGGAGTCCCTAACTTTATTTTGCCAATATACTTTTTCATTAAATTTGGAATATCTCTTTTGTAATCATTAGATAAATGCAATTATGCAAGAGTGATAGAAATTTGGTAGTGCAAGGATATAAAGCGTAATACTCACAAGAGGACGGTCGTGGCTTAGAACCGGCGCTGGTTGGCAGCTTGTGGCTGGCTGCCCATGTTGTTGTAGGCGGGCCCGCTGCCTGCGCCGCCGCTGCCGTAGCCACCACCACCGCCGCCGCCGCCGCCGCCACCTTCAAATCCATCGACTTCTCAAATACTTTAATAACCTCCAAATTTTGAAAATCCTTATTTACATGAACCAAAGCCAAGAAGCATACAGTCATAGGACAGTATATGGTACACACATTTCAAATTGTATCTTAAATTCGAGACATGTAAGGGGAATGCTTGTACCTATATATTAAATGTACAAATTAGTAAACCAAAGCAATAGATAAATAACAATGTGTGCTAACCTGAGTTATTATAAGGTTGAGGTCTAGATGTATTGTAGTTGGGCCTCATTGGGCCACCGCCGTAGCCCTGCTGGTATCCAGTACCGAAATTGCTATTAGGCTGGCTCCAGCCCCCTTGGTCTCCATAGCCTTGATTGCCCCAATTTCCTCCAGCATTGTTTGAGTCCCATGGATTTTGGTTGCCCCAACCTCCTTGTCCATATCCAGAATTGTAGCCACCGCCATCTGGTTGACATAATAAATAAGTTGTATCATCACATTAGTGTCTCAAGAATGCTTGTGTGAGGTCATTTCCCATTTATGTAACTTTTTTCAGTCCATCCTGCACGCATCGAAAGCTGGCCCACCTTTTATCTATTATGCTTGATATGTTACCTGAGTTGCCCCAGTCCTGGTTCTGCCTGTTGCCCCAGCTGCCGCCCCCTCCCCCTCCGGCGCCGCGCCCCCCCCTGCGGCCGCCGCCGCCGCCGCTGCTGGCGCCGCCACCGCCCGGCCCACCAGCCGCCATCTCAGACTTCGAGAGTGCTTTCTTAACATCCAACCGATGCCCTTTCACCTTGTGGTTTGGATGCACTTGGAACACAATTTTACATAATTAGAAGTTTGCAGTCAATTTCACGTAATCAAATACCTATGGTATAGCATATTGTATAAATATCATATGCTAAATAAATATGAACTTACAGCATATTCTGTCAACTGGGTCATAGTCATCAAACTCAACAAATCCAAAACCTCTCTTCTTCCCTGTATCCTTTTCAGTCACTAAGCTCACAGAAACAATGCTACCATATGAACTAAAATACTCTTTTAAGTCTTCTTCCTCTATATCTTGTTTAAGGCCACCAACAAAGAGTTTCTTAACTGTTGCTGCAGCATCTGGTCTCTTTATTTCTTCTCTAGGCACTGCTCTTTTTGGTTCAACCACTCTGTAATTTAATGATATTTTTTTAATAGTAAAATTTGCAAAAATGAAAATGTAAATTATAGCAGTTCAGAAATAAATTTTTGTTACCTTCCATCTATTTTATGTGGTCTGTTTTTCTGTGCATCATCCACCATGTATGCCCGGGAATAAGTAATAAAACCGAATCCCCTTGACCTCTTTGTTTGAGGGTCTTTCATAACTACAACATCCACAATTTCGCCCCATTGTTCATAAAATTCCTTCAATGATGCATCATGAGTCCTGTAGTCCAGACCACCAATAAATAACTTCCGCAGATGCTCTGGTTCTTCCTATTGACAATATTGTAAAACAAATACATCTATTAGGATTTATTACTTTAGAGGTCCATAGAACAGGAATAACATTATTTGACTACAGAAGTCAATAAGAATATATTCCCTTCTAGGTGCTGCTTTAAGAAATGAATCAAAGGCAAATATTAAGTACTAAGCTTTAAGGAATCCTTTCATAGATTCTTCATAGATTAAGAGGGTGCAGATACAAAGTTCTTTAAGAAATATTGGACTTGGTAACTTGTATTCAGAGATTGATAAGCGGGTCTAGCATAATAAAAGCTGGATCTCATTTGTTTTTAGAGCTACTGATACTTTTAATTAGAATAAAATTGTGACACATTGTCTTGTTTCAGTAGTGTGCTATGGCTAGCATATACATATATGTATATATTTATGAATTACAGAATGGTCTCCAACAAATGGAAAACAACACTGAGGTAGACTGCATAGAAGATAGCGAGATGAACTTGATGCTTTTAACTTACAGTGGCGACAAGCAGTTAACAGTAGAGATCAGTGGAAGACTCAGGGGGAGGCCTTTGCCCAACAATGGGACACTCAGGCCTAAGTATATATAAATATATAAATTTATTACCAATTAATGTGTCTATGAATATAAACCCTATGAAATAAATAATAAAAAAAAAAGAATTCTTATTAAGTTATCCGTTATCATATAAACCAACAAGCTGTAACTTTTATAGCTGTAAATAGAACACATGCAGATATTTATTTTATTTATTTTCAACATGTGCTGGCTATTGCAGAAATAAACTAAATGAGTAAGAGTAGGAAGTTTAGAAAATAAAATAAGTCTCTAAAATTACAATCCCAAGATCCTGACCATCAATTTAACTAATATGATACAATTGAGGACCTTGCAGCAAAAGGGAGGCAAGTCCAAGTTTCAAAACTTTCAGGTATTAAGAAAAAATGTTTTTAATAATTAATATTTACACTTATGTCTTAGAGTTATATGGTATAATATAAAATAAAAATATTTACATATTTTAATAAAGTTTTAAAGGTAAATAAATAAGTTTTAGAATTACTACATTTTTTTAAAATTTGGAACTGCCTCCCTTTTGCACCAAAATTAAAGATAAACACCACCCTATTTTGTATTATAGATAATAAAACACATCAATATAAGTATTTTTTTATTCCAAGAACTATAAATCACCACGTGAATGATAAAACAATCAAAAGAAACACAAAAATGAACGAATGTTTAACAAAAATTACAAATTTGAAAAGGGTGGCTGATCCAAATTTAATTATAGCGCGCTTGTTTTTTATCGGATCTACCTCTTTCGTGCATCAAACGACAGCTCTAATTTTTGTACAAATTGTAGGTGAAAAAAAGAGTAACGGGTAAAATTTGGACCTGCCCCCCTTTTGCTGCAAGGTCCTCAATTACTCTTCTAATTGTATTGTAAGGGGTTTAAGAAAATAATTCTTATGCCTAGACAAAGGTAGGTCATAAGCGTCTTTGGATCAATCTTAACGTTGCTTTTCTGTACTGTAAATGTTTTCATAAAGAGAAATCTTTATGGCAATTTTCATTTCCATGATACTTTTAAAACTGTAAACAAATGTGGTCCAAATGATGATTTGCACTTCGATAAATCCATTTGCATATGAAAATAAGTCAGATATTCTAATATCTGCAAAAACTTGACCAAAATAATAGTTTTGCCCATAGACTTAGGATTTCGCTTTATCTATGACTGTGCCACGATGATCATGTCAAATTAATTATTGTAGGTACGATTGAAAGTATTTTTTTTTTTACTGAATGTCCTAAATTTTAATCTACCACGTACTTCTTTTCCAAATGGTGTATACAAATGCTAATACTACCTGAAACGTAAATTACTTACATCACCGCCTCCGCCAGGTTTCATATTGTTTTCAGCCTCAAGTATGGACATGCAGGTGTTTTAATAAGGAAATTTAAAAGTTATACTTCAAAGATGCGATTTACTCCGTATTTGCATGCCAACTTTATGTATTTTCAGAAATTTATGATACCGCAAAATCGAATGCACTCTATAACGCAAACAAAAATGAATGAATGAATCAGAACGAATTGACAATGACAAGCTGAATCTGAATGCAAATGATGGTACAGATCTGGTGAATGATGGTGAAGGAGAAGGAAAAATTTAAATAACAAGTGACAAGAGAAGTGTTTTTTAAATACTATACGTTAATGGATATTTGTCCTTCAAGCAACGATTACACGTAGCAAGTTTTCTTGACGTGATCCATTCGCGGAACCGTGTTTATGTGTATAGAATGATATGCGCAATCATTTTTAACCAACTTCAAAAAGAAAGAGGTTCTCAATTTTCGAACGTAAGTTTTTTTTTGTATGTTTTTTACTCGATCTTTCCGTCAATTATGGACCGATTTAAAAAAATCTTTTTTTGTTTGAAAGAGTATGCTCCCAAGTTGGTCCCATTATCACCAAGTCAGGATCTGATGATGGGATCCTAGGGAAATCGAGGGATACCCTCAAATATTGTAGAACGAATAGCGCGTTTGAACTTTTCTTTCTTAATAAGTTAGGTGTTGGCGTCTGAAAATCATCATTTCATGATGCTGAGCTGATGATGGATGCCATATTACTCCTGAAGGGTAAGGAGTTAGGGAATGAAACTTTCGAGTTTGGGATCACTCGATATATTTTGATGAGTCCCGTATATAACATTTGGTATAGAGGGTCTGATGATGGAGCCAGGAGATAGATAGTGGAACTCGTCAGTAGCTACTAGTAAACCCCTCGAGTTTGGACTCATTTTAAACCGCTTAATGGCAAGACTATCACTGTATTAGTTACAATCGTCGTCTTAATCTTTCCATTTCTCGTAATGCCTTTTCACCATGTGGTCCACTAAGTAATTTATTTGGTGCTAAATCATAAAGTGCAATACCGTCTAAGATTTTCACTCGACTTGGGGCAGCATATATTTGACCTTTGTAAAGTTTTTTCAAAAGAAGCGTCCTGACTAGGTCTACCCATAAAAAAAAAACCGACTTCAAAAACTCAAAAACAACACTAACTAAAAAGCAAAAAATAAATGTTTTATTATACAATACAGTAGTTGAAGAATACTGAAGTCGGTGCCAAGTAAAACATAAAAACTATAATAATATACCTCGCTGCTATAATAGCGACATTGAAACAACGAGTTCATGTAAAAATTGTCGGTTGCGATGCGAATAGTGCGTCGGACACGACAAATGCATTTCGCCAATCGTGTCTGTTTATAATTCATTCATTATATTTAATTTATTTTAGGAGTTGCAATAATATTTATTGCACTATTTTCTGGTTATTAAATATTAATAGGTACTGTTTTGATATTGGTTTGTATATTTATTTGATATTTAAATATGACCCCGACTGCCAGGTAACGCCCCGTATTTACTTAGTACCAAGAATATTGAAAAAAACTTTGACTGTACAGAGAGAAATAATAAAATAAACTGATAATTAATTTACCGTACTACATAGTTTGTTTCGTCGTTATTGATAACTTATTGAGAAATCGTTGGCGTTGCATTGAAGCATTGGCGGGTGAGAGCTGTGCCCCGTACCTACAAATTGCGAGCGACGCGTCGCATGGATTTAAACTTTACGAACTTCTTAATGTTTGTTTGGTACGTTTGACGTAGGTAGGAATTAAGAAAGATATTTTAAAATTTTCTCTCCTAACGGGGTAAAATAGGGGATGAAAGTTTGTATGAAAATCCGTAATTTCTAGTGCATAAAATCCGATATCCGACTATCACGCGAGCAAAGTCGTGGGCAATAACTGATATTTTAATTTTTCTATAAAAATTAAAATGTAATTTATGATAAGTTAGTGATAGCACTGATAGCCCTCAAATTTGCAACGCCTGAAAAAGGCCGTTAAGCTGTGCCTGTTATTTCACTTAAGACCTGTTATATTACCTTAACATGCAAATAAAGACTTTGAGTTTGAGTTTGAAATTCCATTAACCGCTGGTTCGATCGTAATGTAAAAGACAAAGATCCAAGTCTCAAAAGACAAAGGTCTAAGGTAAGCATTATATTAAAAAATATTATTGATGTCGTTGATGTGGCGTCGCCAAGCAGAAGCGAAGCAGGCGGCGTTTCAACTTCCTTCTTTTTGGCGTGGCTTTGGTCGAGAGTGGTCGTGTTCGCGTCAGAAAAGTGAATTTTGAATTCAATAGTAGTATTGTGTGTAATATAAAAGTATAATACTAAATAATCAACATGAGGCCGCAACAAAACGGTGGTGATGACGGTTTTGTAAGTATTTCTTATTTTTTACAGTTATAGTAGTAGTTTATATTTTACTGTAGGTCGGTGTAGGTACTTACGCTATGAATCATTGCATTGCGTGTATTTTTAAATTTTTGTCTATTTTAGAAAATGTGTCGCTCATTATTATATTTTTACCCAGTTCCTTGTTTCTTCAGTAATATGTGATTTGGAATTTGGAAATTCCTCCATGATCACGCCGTCCGCCATTTTGTTCATGCCGCGTCCTACTTTCAGGATGAGCCCGAGGTACATCGGAAAATCTTCATTGGTGGTCTTAACTACAGAACAACCGACGAATCACTCAAGTCGCATTTTGAAAAATGGGGAGAGATCGTAGATGTCGTTGTTATGAAAGATCCCAAAACCAAGAGGTCGCGTGGCTTTGGTTTTATCACGTACTCAAAAGCGCACATGGTCGATGATGCGCAAAATAATAGACCGCATCGTATCGATGGCCGGTAAGCTATTTTCTATTTTTATTCAAGAGTGATACTGCAGCCCAGCTATATGAAAGCTTGATTCTTTTCTTTCATATCGTTTTATGCTGCAGAGAACATAAGACACTGCTTGGTGAATGTCGCGTGCATATTTGGCACATGGCATTTTCTGTGGGGTCAACATAAATTATCTACAATCACGATCAAGTAGTTTCGGTACAATTAGTACCAGTCATTTCATGTGAACTTTTTTTTATCAGTGTTGTTGAAACAAAGCGTGCCGTCGCTAGACAAGACATTAAAAACCCTGAGGCTGGTGCTACTGTAAAGAAACTGTTTATTGGTGGCATAAAGGATGACCATGATGATGAACAGCTAAGAGAGTACTTTTCAAGCTATGGAACTGTACAGAATGTCAGTATTGTAACTGACAAGAGCACAGGAAAGAAGCGTGGTTTTGGATTCGTAGAATTTGATGACTATGACCCTGTTGACAAAGTTTGCTGTAAGTATAATATTTTATTGCTTTTCCTTAATATTGCTCCCACAATCTTGCCCCAGAGCTGAACTTTCAGTGTCAAGATCTGGCTTCTCTAATTGTGGATATTAACTATTGATTTTAGCTATACCTGACTACCATTTCAATGGGAGACTCTGGTACGCAAGTCAACATACATTCTCTTCAACATAAAAAGTACACTGTTTATTTTATTTCATATATTGAATGCTATTGACATTCATTTATTTCATCTTTCAACAGTGAATGGTCCACACAAAATAAATGGTAAACAACTGGATGTCAAGAAAGCTCTTCCAAAAGATGGTGCTGAGCAGAGAGGAGGTAGACAAGGTGGCCCAGGTGGCAGAAATGACAATTGGGGCAATGGTGGTATGTATTATAATTATTTGGATCAATAACAACATACTATTGATGCTGATTTATTATTATTATTTTTATTTGACTGATGTAATATCAGAAGTAACTACATAATGAAATATTAATTTACAGGTGGTTATGGTGGTGGTAACCAAGGTGGATGGAATAATTCCAATCCATGGGATAACAATCAGGGAGGAGGTTGGGGGGGCAACCAAGGAGGCGGCGGTGGCGGAGGTTATGGGGGTGGTAATGGCCGCGGGGGTTGGGGTAATCAAGATTTTGGCAACTATAGCCAACAGGGCTACAGTGGTGGTCCCACTAGAAACCAACAATATGGTGGTAACAACCGCGCCACCCCCTACAACATGAACCAGGGTGGTGGTGGCGGCGGCGGTGGCGGTGGCTACGGCGGCAGCGGGGGCGGTAACTATGGCGGGGGCCAGGGCAGAGGGGGACGCTTCTAAACTATGTAAGTATAATTTCCACATGGTTTCAGTCACCATTTATCTCTCATCACAAGAATTCATAAACCATTTTTAGCAACATCCATTGCCACATATAGGAAGTTGTGTGATTTAGTTGTTGAACTCTCTTATAGGTTATGTTTGAGCACTACATAGCATTAATTAAGGATAGGAAATGATAGTCAGAGATGCCACTAGTAGTAAATACTACTGTTAGTTCCAATGATTAATGCTATGAAGGTAGCCTGTAATGTTAGTATTTATACCTTGTACATGTCTCATTAAAGGTTTTTTCAATCTCTAGGTTTCGTGCTAAGTACACTAGTAAAGCAGTGTTAACCGCTAGTGTAGGCAGTACGCTCCGGAGCACTAGATACACACCTCATGGTCCGCCCGCGAGACCACATAGGAGAAGGCGTCAGGAAACCAATAGAAATGTAGCTGGAGCTCTTGACTCTTATCTTTTAGAAGAATATGATTAGAATACTTTGTGTACTGAATTGTAAGATGGTCTTCTATTTATTGTAGTACCTAGGTACTTTTCGTGACATACTTTTAAGGATATAGTAATGTAAAAATGAGAATTAGTTACGGTTTTTACGAATTAAGTACAATTTAGGATAATTCTGTAAGAATCCCTCATATAGACGCTAGGTGAACGAGATCAGAGTTTAGTTGACATAGATTATGAAGTGAATCATGATTATTTTAATTTTCTTGACCTTACTCAGTATTAAGTTCTCAAATAGCTGTTATATGAAAATACTAGGTTTAGAATTATGGATTTAGGCTAATATAATGTAAAAATAAACTTTAATACAAAATTGTAGGGTTGTTTCCTTAGTTCTGTACATATTCCTCTTTATTTTTACGTTTTTGTCAGCACTACACTGAATTTGTGTAGATACTATGAAGTAAGTACCTACTTTACTATAATAGGTTTGCTGACATATTTAATTTTTAGGTAAACATGTAGATGAATAAATAAACTACTATTTTGTCTCATTAGTTATTGTTGTACGTATTTATTTGGACCCTAGATCTTGCCAAGATTAGTATTTACCTGTACCTTGAACCTGTTACGCTACTTAAAACCGTTATGTATTTGTATCGATGTGCTATGTAACGGTATACCTAACCGTAATTATTGTTAACTAACGGCACATTGAAGGCATAATAGGCCTACTTGTCTACTCGCAGAGGTCGTGTAGCTGTTTCTAATAATAATAATGCCAGTTTCGTACAAGATTCGGTTATTTACACGCAAGACCAAGATAAGTACTTCTGTATTTAGAAAGGAATGTAGTACATACTTATGTATGTACCTATCTAAGGATACCTATCCTTTCGGAGATGATTATTATCTTTAGGTATTTATTGTTGTACGCATATGCATTTATTTCTTTGAAATCAGTATGTATTTCTCGTGATTCTATGTAGTTACTGCAACCTCAAAGCAGAGCAGTCTTCATCAAAAGACCAAAGCAAAACTCCAATAGATTTGTTTGGAAAAGATTAGTTTTGATTAATACCTAGCTAGGTAGTATCTCATGATATTTTGTATTGGAATCTGCCTTTGTAGTCCCAGTAACTAGGTATGTATTATCATAAATACAGGGGTATATTGAAGTTTGTACTTAGGTTTATAATTTTTCGATTTACCTAGATCTTAATCAAGACTAAATGAAGATACAATATGGAAAATTCATCTTGATAATGTTTCATTTCCGGCTAGTTATTTGCAATAATAGTGTCTACCGCAGCCTACCAAGATTTTAAGAAACTTAATACGATCGTAATAAATCTTCTATTGGAAAAAAATGATATTGGGTAGAATGGATGTGGTAAGCGAATCGGGGTGTCATCACACCCCCTCCCCCCCTAGTTCCATCCATACTCATAGGGATAGCTTTTGGTCCTGTTTTTCTTCAAACCTATATAATGATGGCCGGCATCGTCAATCGCGTGTTGTAAGTACTAAATATCCTCGGCATTTAGACCGATTTCATAAAATTAGATAATTATATTATAGTTTCAAAGTTGGACCCAACTTGGTCTTCTTGTCTTTGTCATGCTCTCATTATTTTTCAGTGACGAACCATTTGCTACATCTCCAAAATTCTACATCAGTCCTTTGTTATTTCTCTCAACTATATTCACCTGCTGCATAAAAGCATTCTACAGTAGTTGGCTACTGTTTAATCCAACGTTAAATTTCATTTTAATTTTATTTTTTATTACCTGTTCCTCTTTGGATAGATTTAGGCATTCCATATTTACTTTTCATTTCTAATCTGTTAATTTTATTTCCATGATGAACTTCGGGGACATCGGGGTCTAAACGATCTGCGAAGTTCCTTTCCTCTAAAGGTAAGTTGTTTGTTCAATAAGCACTCGTCATAAGTGATTTGCTATTTATTGACGGTTTGTGTATTTGCGTGTTATTTTTATTTAAATAAAGACTTCGTCAACACCTTTTTTGTTTTATTCTGTCAAAGAAAGCTCCATGCGGGGTCTAATTTCTAGGATTTGCCTAGTTCGGACAGCTTCCGATTCGGCGAGTGTCGATGAGGGGGTTAGACGCATCTCTAAACCCGATGTGCGACGTGAAGTACCTATAAGAAAAATGTAGTGAATTTGAATGCCGCCGGCAATTATTCGAAACAATGAATAGAACTGCTGAACATAAATAATTGCAAAAAAAAAAACGTCGAGCCGTAGTTTACAGTGTGTAGGTTCGATTCCTTGACATACCCAACAGTGCTTTACGCCTCTGTAGATGTTACGCTCGAGAGAATAAGAATTTAATTTCCACCCGCATCGAGAGTAATTTCTTTTTATTCAGGTGACCTTATGCAGTCTGCTACGTTACCATAAAACGTTACATTTAAAATAGACTGACCCCCTGAGTTTGTTTCGGCGTTTCTTCTCTGGGATAGTCATAGGAAATGTCGACGCTATCTAGTTTAAAAAAAGACTTGCAAAAGTGATTGCAAAATAAATAATTTCTTTTCATAACGTAGACGAAAATTGGGCAGCTATTCATAGGTGCATACGAACAAAATGTAAAGGGGTGGGTAATTTGCTGCCAAAAACCACCGCGAAACTACTTGCAGGCGTCGGATACACTGGAACACCAAGGTCCATAATCACGGAAGGACATATCTTGGGGTACCTAACTATCTACTACCTATATAAAATTATCTGGTTATCGACCTTGCCCCTTGGCTATAGTATGAACCTACTGGGTTTTCAAATAAATGTAAGCCAACATAATTATCCGATATGACAATGCGCCTGACTGTAAGCACCTATGCCTACCTCGCGTATTTACATCTTATGCATCTGTTCCCTTCCCTTTAACTGTTGCTTCCAAACCCGAACGCATACTTAGGTATCTACCTACCTAAACTTTTTTTGACGAGACGAGTATATAAATAACTCTTAGACAAGATTTCATTTTTTTGCTAGATAACTAAATTCTATGCATCGCATAGTGAAGGTATGTGTAGTTTTGTGGGTGATATTCAGCCAGGCTTTATTTTGGAGTGCCGAATATCCGGCAAAAGATGTCACTCAGTTTTGCAGCAGACTTGCACTGAATTTTGAATTGTGCTGTGTTCTTGCAACAGCGTATTGAATATTGGAAAGATTTTTTTTTTTTTTTTTTTTTTTCTGCCCCGTCCCTACCGTTGTCCGTGCCGATTGGTAGGTATATCCCTGTCTTCGAATTTTTGGATGTGGAACATTTATAATAACTAAAAAGCAAAAAATTTATATAATATAAAATCGAAATATTGAAATCCGTCCATAATTGACGGAATGATCGCGTAACAAAAATACAAAAAAAAAAAAACAAAAAATGGAATTGAGAACCTCCTCCTTTTTTGAATTCGGTTAAAAATCCTCAAGTTTTCGATGATGTACCTTTAGAACAGTGATGATAAACAATATGTTAAAACATAATAAGCGAATAATTATGTAATATAGTGCCTGCCTGGATGGGTTCGAAGCCCTTACCAACTCCCTAATTCACTAGGCCATTACTACTTTTATATTAATTACAGTGGAATAGTCGGTTGGTAGAAAAATAATAATATTACGGTATATCGTTTTTCGAAAGTTGTGTACCGACCTATTTTCATTTAATACAAGGTATATAACAACATAGAATGACGCCTGTGTTTTCCTAAAGGGTTAGGCAGAGGTGTACTATTATTGTACAGTCAGCCTCAGAAATATGTATACACGTAGCGAAATTCAAACGCTTATTTTTGGAAAACCATTGGTTAAAATTCTTAAATTTAAATCACAACATGTATTCATATATCAGCTGATATTATGTATAAAATTGGTCAAGATTTAAATCAATATTTCCTCTAAAAAATCGCTTTTGGATTAAAGTGTATCTTTTTAACCACCGACTCGAAAAAGGAGGTGTGTCTGTCTGTGGCATCGTATCTCATAAACGGATGGACAGATTTTGATATAGTTTTTTTTGTTTGATAGACTTTGTTCCATACACGTAGTGATTTCGGTGCCCCGCCTACGTGCGTAGATGCAGGCTACAAGCAGATTTGTAGCATATCGGCGGCGGCGTAACGAAGAGCGTAGGAGCGAAGTGAGCGTGCGTAGCAGCACGTGGCAGTTTTGTCTTGCCTTGCATTACTCGCCAAAGTACGTAGTAGCAACGAACTGCCTGTGGAAGTGTGGAGTGCAGATCATAAACTTTAGAGCCTCAGCTCAGAGACTTAAAATCGGCCACCCATCAAAGGATATGAATAGGTTGCTGAAGTGACTGAAAACTTCTAAGATCGACTGATTTGTGCCGTTCACAAACAATGAAAAACATTAGAGAATGGTGTCCAGCATATATGTTATATCCCTTGCTCATTTCTGCTATCGTAGTACCTATATATTTTTGCTAGTGACGTACCTACGAACAAAAGAGTGTAGAATGTGTTCTCCCATTAAAGTATTTGAATTAGAAGTGCATAGTAAAGTTCAAGACGTCCCGCCCCGTAGTCTTCGAGTAGTTGTATAAACATCACGATTACGTGTCAGTGGAAGGCACGCTCGTGGTGCGGAAACGGTGCGCCGCGACCGTTGATTTCACTTTCATTTTATCAGTGTGGAAAATCCAGCGTTATCCGCCGCTGATTCCCACAGACGTAACTTTTTTATTTTAATTGTTTCTGTTGTGAGTTTTTATTGACGTTTTTACTTCACTAAAGCGGATGATTGTTTGAAGCGGAAAGTAAGAGTCAAAATCATTGGTAGGTGGTATCAAAAAAGGTTGAAATATATGCCTATCATACTACTATGATAGGCATATATTTCTGAATCTACCTAGATGTCTACACATCTAGGTACATTCTCTCGGTTTGTATGAATCTAATCTGGGTACGTTATAAGTTATTTAGGTAAGGATATTATGATTAAACATGTCATTCGAAGTCTTGTGTACTGTGTAACTAGGTATCTACTATTTTAGGGAAGCAGGGCCCGTATTTGACCAATAATTTTTATTCCTAATTATTACCCGCTTACGAAACTGAAAGTATTGCACTAACTGTATGCACTGAAATTAAGGGATGAAAGCCATTAAAGTCCATGCCTCAACTGTGGGTAAGGTAGTTGTGATGTCAAAACGGTTGTTAGAAGACTGCATGATGCACGTGTGGTTTAGCTTCGATGCAGCGTGGCGAGGGCG